>JAWPNB010000009.1:10120000-15120000 GCA_033996785.1 Trichosanthes truncata | reverse complement strand
CCACTTTTATTAAAGTGGGTAAGCCAATGTCTGGAAATGAGGGAGGGGTAGATTGAGGTGATCGGGGAGATGAGTTCAGAAGTATGGACGGGAGAGGGCGAGGAAGCAGGGGTACTCGCTGAGGAGGGGGAAGAAGCCGAAGTGATGGTGAAAGATGGAGAGATCCACCGTCGGATGAGGATCAAACACGATCGAAAAATTCATCTCAGCCGCCAATGGCTCACTCGGAGGGGGGAAAGAGTCTGTTATGGAGAGGGAGAGTGATGAGGTGAAATTAATGGAGGGAATTATGGAGATTTTAAATGAGGAAGGGAAGGGGACTTTATATGGGAAGTTACAAAAGGGTAAAAGCGTTGATAATGGGGAGGGAATAAAGGAAATGGGTGTAGACCTTTTTATGGTCAGTGAAGTGGCTCCACAAGCAATAAATGGGGGAGATAAGGATGTGGTAAACGACACACATGTTTTTGCAGAAGGGGTATGTGTTGGTGAAGTTACCTTGGTGGTTGATAAGGAAAATGGCAGGGTGGGCCCAATGGCTACTAATGGCAAGAAATTGAAATCTGCTACAAAAAAGACTTTCAGAAGAATATTGAAAATCAATGACTCACGTGAAGCGACTAACAGGACCAAAGAACAGGTGGAAAGTAAAAGAAAGGGGGAGGAAAGTTTGATGAAGTCATCGCAAGTGGCAAAGAAATTGAAGCCTGATGAGTTATCCAACAATGAAGCTATATCGATGGAGGCTGATTTTCAACCCAATGAAAATACTTAGCTGAAACGTTCGGGGTCTGGAGAACCGGAGGACGTTAGATGACAAGGATGTAATACGTATTCATCAACCCCAAGTTGTTTTTTTTTATCTGAAACAAAGTGTGGTGTCTCGAATGGAAAGTGCGAAATTATCTTTAAATTTTAGTTATTGTTTGTGTGTTGTAAGTTCCTGAAACAGTGGAGATATTTGTTTGTTAAGAAAATCTGAGGTGGCTGTCACCATTCGTTCGTATTCTGTGTATCATATTGACTGTAATATTTGTTGGCAGGGTAAAAGTTGGCGTTTTTCTGGCATTTATGGTTCTCCAGAAAATCAAAACAACGTGGGATTTGATAAGGAGATTACAGAATAATGATGATTCCCCTTGGCTTGTAGGGGTGCTTAATGAGTGTTTATGGAAAAAAGAGAAGAGAGGAGGCTCAAGCAAAATCAATAGGAATATGGCACTGTTTAGAGAAGCTGTTGCTGATTTGGGTTATATTGGAAATATTTTCACTTGGTCTATTCGATGGTCTAATGGTTTGCCTATTTTTAAGAGGCCTTATCGGTTTTTGGCAAATATCTCTTTCTCCAATTTGTTTACTCAATCTAATGTTTATCACTTGAATTGGTATGCTTCTGATCATAGGCCAATTTGTATTGAGTTATATTTGACAAATAATAGGCATTTATTGAGTCGTGGGGTGCATCCCTTTCGGTTTGAGGAATATTGAACACAAGATAAAATTTGTGGGGAACTTATTCCTGAAAGTTGGGAGAATGTGGAGCCTGCTCTCATAGGAAATGATCATGCTTCAGCCTCTTTATACCCTTCCTTATTAAGATGTAGACAGAAGCTGGGAGTATGGGGAAAGAAAAAAAAGTTGGAGTTTGTGTGGGAAATAAGGAGCCTGAGATCCCAGCTGCAAATCGCTTACGATAGAAGGTTTGTCAATGATTTTGGCAATATAAATAAGATTGAGGAGAAATTAGATAAAGCCCTTTAAGCAGAGGAAATGTATTGAAAACAACGTTTGTGAAAATTGGTTGAAGTGGGGAGATAAAAACACGAGATGGTTTCATAAAAAAGCTTCATTAAGAATGGAAAGAAACACAATCGATCGAATCAAAGATAAGCATGGCCAATGGGTAAATTCAGATAGTACTATTGAAAGTGTTTTTCTAGAATACTTCCAAAACATTTTTAATAGTTCTAATCCTAATGAGTTACAGATGAGTGCAACTTTGACTAATATACCTACCAAGGTGACAGGGGAAATGAATGAAGTTTTGAAAAAGTCGTATACTGAAGAAGTGAAGGAAGCTCTATTCCAAAAGTTCCCAACTAAGGCTCCTGGCCCTGACGGTTTCCCTGCATTGTTTTATCAGAGGTATTGGGAAATTGTGAAAGGTAAAACTTTGGCTTCATGTCTAAATATTTTGAATGGAAGAGTTTCTATAAGGGAGCTCAACCATTCAAACATTGTGCTGATTCTAAAAGTTAAACAACCGAAGGAGGTATCCGAATATCGTACTATAAGCTTGTGTATCTCTTGTATAAAATAATAACGAAGACAATTGCTAATAGGTTGAAATTGATTCTCCCTCAAGTTATCTCCGAATCACAAAGCGCATTTGTATCTGGAAGACTCATTTCTGATAATACTATTGCTAGTTATGAGTGTCTTCATTATATTATGAACAAGAGGCCAGGCAAACATGGGCTAGAGGCAATTAAGCTAGATATGAACAAGGCGTATGATCGTGTTGAATGATCTTTTTTGAAACAAGTGATGGCAACCTTGGGTTTTGATAATGATTGGATAGCATTGATAATGGATTGTCTTACTACAGTAAGCTTCTCGGTCCTGATTAATGGGAAGGCCAAAGGGTTCTTTACTCCTCAACGTGGGTTAAGATAAGGTGATCCTTTATCCCCTTATCTTTTTTTTCTATGCATTGAATGTTTATCTAGTCTTATTCATGTTGCACAAAATAATGGGGTGATAGCAGGTTGTTGAGTAGCTATGAATGGACCTACTATATCACACCTTTCCTTTGTGGATGACAGTGTGCTATTTTCCCAAGCTACGAAAGAAGAATGTGGTGCATTAAAAGATATTTTGCGTGTGTATAAGGAAGCTTCAAGTCAAAGTGTCAATTTTTTGAAGTTTGCATTTCTGTTTAGTCCTAATGTCAAGGATAATGACAGAATGGTCATTGAAAGTGTTATGCAAATGAAAGTGGTTAAGAATTTGGGTAATAATCTGGGACTCCCTTCACATTTCTCTCGCAATAAATCAAAGGATTTGAATCTTTTTAAAGAACGAATCCAGAATGTGATTGCAGGTTGGAAAAAATCAAATGTTTTTCATTGGAGGGAAAGAAGTGTTGATCAAAACAGTAGCCCAATCAATACCGACTTATGCTATGTCATCGATTAGGCTTCCTAAGTCTTTTTGTGATGATTTGAATCGATTTCTTGCTAAGTTTTAGTGGGGCACTAAGTCCCACAATAAACGCATCCATCAGAAGAAATGAGATATTCTGTGTAAACCAAAGGAAAGGGGCGGATTAGGAAGAGAGATTGTGATTTGATTGCTTTAGCAGGGAGCTGGGATGTGCCTAAGATGAGGGAATTTTTGTAGCAAGAGGACGTGGAGGCGGTGTGGTCAATACCTATTTGTAAAACAGCAGAGAAGGACAAGTAGTTTTGGCATTACGCCAATAATGTAGAGTTTTCTACTAAGAGTGCCTATAAACTCTGATAATGAGTAAGTGTCAAAGTGGTGGAAAGTGTTATGGAAGATCAAAATTCCAAATAAGATAAAAATCTGTATGTGGAGCGTGTTCTATGATATACTACCAACAAAGGATAATTTAAACATAAGGCAGATAAATATTGTTCCATGGTGTGGTTTATGTAAAAGAGAAAGGGAATTAATTCAGCATACCTGCTTTTAGTGCAAGCAAGCGACAAATTCTGGGGGGGTTTAAACCCAACAATCTGTAGAAGTATCAATGCAGCCCTGCCCACCAAAGAAATTTTGTTATATCTGTTTGTTGATATATATGTCTATGAAGGAGCTTGAAATCTTTTGTATTACTTGTTGAAGATTATGGTCTGATCGAAACAAAAGAGAACACAACATGCCTGTGGCTGCCCCTGAATTAAAAGTAGAGTGGATATTGCAGTACCACAATGAAATCCTAAGTGAAAATACCCAATGTGATCGCGAAGCGTTAAACGGTAAGGTCCCTCGCTGGAAAGCTCCAATGGAAAATGTGTACAAACTTTAATGTGGGTGCATCTTGCCATCCTTAAAGAAGCACGATCGGAATAGGAATGGTGAGTCGAAAATCAGGTGGGCACATGTTGGTGGCAGCAGCAGAATCACTAAATTGTTGCGTCGATCCCTTCTCGGCTGAAGCTTTAGCACTACTCCATGGTTTAAAACTTGTGGATCGGTGTGGCTTTTCACCCATTTGGATTGAATCAGATTCTCAGTAATTAGTGAAGGCAGTTCATTGCCCATAGTTTCAAAAACTCCCCTCAAGGTGTCATTTTAGAAGAGATACGTGGATGGATGATCAAGCTGCAAATCAAAGGCTTCAGCTATGCTCCAAGGTCAGCTAATAAAGTAGCCCACAATCTTGCAACGCAGATTAGGCCCAACATTGGTTTGATAACTCACCTGTTTGGCTATCTGAGTGATTATGTTTAGATGCTTCCTTTTGTAGCTCATTGGGCAATGTTTTGATTTAATTCAGATTATGTTTCAAAAAAAAAAAATGATGAAACCCATGAATGGATATTTGACAAACTCATAAAAGTGGGAGGGTAAAGAAAATCCTTGCCGAGAGGAATACATGATGCATGTGAATAACTTATTCCCTGATAAGGTGTTGAAAATTGGATAACAAACATTAGTTTAGCTTGCCATGTCCATTTCCACCCAACAAAAGTTAGAGGTTCGAATTCTCCCACCTCGCAGATGTTGTTGAACCAAAAAAAATCTAAAAATATTTAAATACATAAACTTTATGAGAAGATGGTAGGTTTGCAAATAAGTATTTTTATTAAAGTAATTATCACTAGAGTATTTAAAAAATTGTAGGATCTAAAGGCAACATCAGAAGGAGGTGAATAGGTTGTCCACCAACTTTTAAACTTAATTCAATCTAAAAAGTCCTAAACTTTAACTCTAATTTTCACCAAAAAGACTTTTAACTTAATTTCTAATTGGAATCAATAGATATAACACTATTAAGCACTTAAAGAAACAAAATAAGGAGAATTTAAAGAACACTAAGAAATTCTATATCATGCAATTTAAGAAGAGTAAAGTGAAAAAATTAAAGTGCGAAATTTAAAAAAGAGGGGAAAGAAGACACTGAAAATTTATAGTGGTTCGAAAAATTACCTACTCCACTTTCTAAGACTCATTCTTGGATATTTTATTAAGTGATCCTATTACGGGTGAGAACCAAACCGACACGCCTTTTTTTTTCTTAGGATAAAGAGAGACCCAAGATTTTTTTCATTGGTTTAAGATCAAACCAATTTCTTTTTCTTACAACCCAACGTGCACCCCACACTATAATATAAATCCTAATAGACAAAAAAAAATAATAATAAATCTCACAAAAATGCTTCTCAAAAGCAAGATACACAAATTTAACACACAAAAGAACGCTAAAAACTTCCTCATAACAAAATATAATTAGCTGGTTTGAGAGCGTGTGAGAGAATTGAAGAATTGAGTACTTTTTAGAGAGCAAAGAAGTTTGAAAGCTTGTTGGAAATTTTTGAATAAGGTGAGGCTTGAAGAAGAACATGACTGTAAATTTTAAAAAAGAATGATTTAAAAAACTGAACCATTGGATTTAGGGTAAAAGGAATGGATTGTTGAGATTGATTTGGAAAAATTGGTAAAGGTTTTTGAATAAAAAAATGGATGCAAAAATTTTTCCAGCTGAAAGGAACGAAGGCCAGTTGCGCCACTGCATAAACCACAGTACTCTCGCGTTCTTGCGCTGCACTCCAGGTGCGTGAGCCACACACTCGCATATGCGCGTGAAGTAGGCGGCGTGCAACTACATTTGCCTTTTTTTAATAAATAATAAATCAGTTGACAAATCAAATTGCAACACGTGTCGCAATGTCACAATTGGTGATTGTCGACACGTGTCGCAATCAGTCGACAAAATAGATTGTGACTCAAGGTGCGTTAGAATCTTCTTTTCGAGCTCTACAAAATAGACCATTTGAAACACTATTATAATTAGTACAAAAAATTGAATTTGTATCGTCAAATATATAGTTTGATTGAAACTCTAAAGCTAATAAAATAACTACAAATGTAACTAATGTAAATATAATATTAATAATAAGCCTTTTAACTTACTTAAACAGTATAAAATGTTTATTTATCAATTTAAATATACATAAATTTTAATTTTCTTATTTTAAATATTTTTCTAGAACTATTTATCAACATCGATATTTTATTGATATTTTTATTAATATTTCTATAAATTTGAGACATGGAGATTTTAAAACTTGAGAATAATAAGTTGATTTGCCTATTCAACAATAGAATTATATATTGGTTAACTTTGTACGATTTGTTACAAACACAATCATTATACCTATATTTTATATTTTTTTCTCGATAATAATTATAATTATATTTCAGTTGTCATTTTTATAATATTTTTCTTAGATATTGATCAGGCAGCATCCCAAGGGCCAAAACGACGACATTCTCATAGTGTTTTTCTTTTGTCGTTTTTGTTTTGTTTGAGAGAAAGTGGAGCTTGTTTCATTCGATAGCTAAATGAAGGGAAATCAACCAAGACTCCGTTACTAGCGCCAAGCGACAGCGGATTGGTCATCGCTTAAAGGCGGTTTATTAAGCCAATCATCGGTTGTTAAGAGCCTTTCATTACTTCAGAAGAAAAGCCAAGTAAACATCATATGTAATTTAAGTTAAGGCATGGACATTTTAGTTGCCTTAACAATTTTTGTTTGTCAAATATGTGATTTTTACTTTTATTTTTACTTTTAGTTTAATTCTTTGTTGTTAACTATGATCAAATTTGACTATTGACTTTGTCACATAATTGCACGAGCCGTTCTTTATTAATAAATAAAATGACATAATCAATATAAGATAACCAAATATGATTTCTTCTAATTGACTCATCAATATTGCACATTTCAACTCAATAATTACTTTAATTAATGCAAGACCTTCAAGATAATGTTTTGCAAAATCTACTAAAAATTCATTTTGCTTCAACTATTTTTATTTATATCCTCTCACTGTTGGAATCATGGGCCCCCATAGGAACCCCAATTCAATGATGGGCTTTGAGGTAGGTCATTAAGAGCCCGACCATCTTTTACAACCTATACGGGCTATACCCACGTTGTATTTAGCAAAAAATAAATAAATAAGAATTTTTTTTTTTTTTTTTGTTTAAGTATAAGAACAAAATGAAACTAAATTGAAAGGAAATGATGTAGATGGATTCCCCATCCCAATAATCATCACTCATCACCCTATGTGTCCTTTGTGCCAACTTGTGCTCTTCAAGATTATTTTTTTTTGGGAATATGAGGAAAAATAACTCGCTCGCAACTGCTAGCCATCCTTTGCACCTGCTTGACAAAACCTTGAACTTTAGTATTATCATCATCTCGACCATTAATGAGTATAATGCTAAGAAGCGAGTCTGACTTTACTTCTAGAGGGACAGAGTTATCATTGATCGAAGCCAAACCATTCAAGATTATACAAACTTCAAGAAATCAATATTGGCCAATTTGTAGGAATATACTTATGACCAGCATCAACAATATATATATTTTCTCACGGCACAGGTACGTAAACGAAGAAATATATATATAAGGTTAAATTATAAATTTAGTCCTTAAATTTTAGACCAATTAATTTTTAAAAAATTTTAAATTTAAAACACCAAATTAAAAGTTTAAAAACTTATTAATGTGAGACACAAAATTAAAAGTTTAAAAATTTATTAAACATTTTTTTAAAAGTTCAAATACAAATAGAATCTCAAACTTTAGGGAGCATGCAATAAATATATAATCAATCGTATACATTAAGAAACTCTTTTTATTCGGTTTAATCAACTAAAAACCAAATATTACACGTACGTGTTGATCATCAATAAGTTAAGTCAAATGACTCAGCATTTTGCTGACGTGTCATCGGAAAAATTCTCTACGTTTCGCCAATTTGAAAATTTGTTCATAAAAACCCACTCTCAAAGGTTAAATTTAATCCAAAGTTATTGCAAGTTAAAAAATGGCTTTTACTCCAACAGATCCGTTGCCTGGTGCATCTCAAAAGCTTTGTTTAACCACCGCCGTGGCGCAGCTACTTCGGCTCCCTTCTCCGCCACCACGACTCTTAACCGACTCCATGAACGCCGCCGTAACCATCCTTCTTCCTCCGCCGGCGCCACCCTTTTTCTTGCTTATATGAAAACGGTTGGAAGTGTAGAGTCAGTTAATTTTTCTTCTAGGCTAAATGTATTTTAATCTTTAATAAATGTATTGGTTCTTTCATTTTGTATCTATTGTTTATAATTTTTTATTTTTCTGTTTCTTATGTTGTGGTGGATGATTAACTTATATGATGAGATATTGAGCGAGTTGATGGATGGTAACTTAAAAAGGATGAATTTGGCTACTAGGAGAAGAAAAGCTGAGATTTTTATTCACTCCTTGGGAATTTGGAGGATAAATTATAAATTTTGGTGGTGCAATTTCTCTTTTAAATTTTTGTCCAACTTTTCGAGTATCATGTTATATAGAACTATCATTTACTAATAAGGTGAAGGACACAGTAATTACAGAGGCAAATGATTCTTCATAACATGCTCATTCTGATTCTTCATATTCATTAAGCTTTCTTATTATGTAGTTGAAAGTTTTCAATCTCTGTGTCAATTCACATCTTCGTCTCCTTGAATAATTTCTCCTTTTTCCTTGGAGATTAGAGGGTATGGGTCTTTTTTTTTTTATGGGTGAAAAGAACTTGGATTTTTTTAATTGGGGGAGATGGGTATTTTAGTTTGGGGATTTGGCATCTTAAAAGCTTCAAAAGTCAAAACTTTATGTTCAAATTAACATCATTTTGTGTGTTTATTTTTATTTTATTTTCTTCAAAGGTTAAATTATACCAAATGGCTTCCTTTCAATTATGTACTGAATTTTTATTAGTTTTATTTTTTATCTTTAAATTTAAAATTTGTTTCAAAACTATTCTCCTAATCAATTTTTTTTTTAAGATCACGGAAATGTGACTTGGCTTGTAAAATAATGGCATATGTTGTAAAAGTAGTAAGCAATAATGGATCTAGAAATTTATGTTAGGAGCTATATAGAAATAATATTTTGAGCATATAGATATATTGATATATATTGATATTAGTTTGTATATTTTTACATTAAATTGGTTAAATTATAAATTTTGTTCTTAATTTTTTTAGATTGTGTTTAATAAGTCTCTGACTTTAAAAAGCTTATACTAAGTCACTAAACTTTTAATTTTTTGTTTTATAGGTCTGTAAATGTTTAATTTTGTATTTAATAGATCTTTGAAATTAAAAAAAGTTTATTAGGTTACCCATACGCTATAGACATTAAATTAAAAATTTAGGAACTTATTACAAACAAAATTAAAAGTTTAAAATTAATTGAATACTTTATAATTCTAGAGATCAAACTTATAAATATATATTTAAAAAAAATGAAGCTTGAAAATATAAATATATAAAAAAAAATAAAACTTGAAATAATAATTAGATTTTTCTCTGTTATATAATTATAAATTATTTTCATGTATTAATTAAAAATAATAATTTACTAAAATTTAAAAATATTTTTATGGTCCCATCTCTAATTTGATTCCAAAAAAGAGAAATAAAATTTTAAAATGAAATTGAAAAAAAAAATATAATATCGTATATTTGTTATTAGAAATGAATTTAAATTAATTATTTAATTAAAAATATGAAAAAAAAAAAAAACAAATTTACTTTTGCCAAAAAAAAACCCAAAATGAAAAGAAAAAGGGGAAAAACAAACGGAAAAAAAATGAAAAACGAGAAATGAGCTAAAAATATATATAGAAAAAAAAACAAAAAAAAAATGAAAATAAGCCAAAAGAACGTGTGCGGCCAGGCTTGGACCTAGGAACTGGGGATATTAGGGGCTTAAACCATCAGGCCAACGTAATAACAGGGAAATTATGTTGAATAGCCCATTTTCAATCATATATTTCACAAATATATTATTTTTTTAAAAAAATATCAAACTCTAGCATGGTTCATATTTTTATAACTATTTTTTTATTTATACCCTTAAAAATTATGTACTTATTTATTATAATGTTATTATTGTAATTTATTGTTTTCATTCAATTTAGGTAAATAATTTTACCATTTATTATATAAAGCTATTTTTTATAATATTAAATATTTTATTACCTAAATTAGGTGTTAATTATTTTTTTACCATTCATAATATATAGGGTTAATAAATTAGGTGTTAAACTATTATATTGTTTGATTTTTTCTTTTGCTTTTTCTGTCAACCCCATTTTTTAAATTTCTATTGTGCAAGTTGCCGTCAACCCCATTATTTCTTCAATATGAGTAATGTTTCTTTCTTCTTCCTCTTTTTTTTTTTTTAATTTATTTTTTCTATGATTTTTTTTCCAACTATACTACAAACTAAGATTGAATTTTATTTGCTTTATTTGGTTGATTGATTTTCCGTCATTTAGCCGATCTTTCTTTTTTTGGTATTTTGATTGTTTTTCCGTAACATATTCAATTATACCATGTTTCTTATACTTCTCATATTATCAAGTATATCCCACATTTATGAAATATAAACATGAAATGAAACGATAATATATACCACATATTATTAAATATACCTCAATTTATGAAATATAAACATGGAATGAAACAAGAATATTATATACTCATATTATTAAATATACCCCACATATTTATAAAATATAAACATGAGAATGAAACAAGAATAGATACATCATATTATTAAATATACCCCACATATTTATAAAATATAAACATGAAAACGAAACAAGAATATATACATCATATTATTAAATATACTCCAATTTATGAAATATAAACATGGAATGAAACAAGAATATATACCTTATATTATTAAATATACCCTAATATAAATGTGGAATGAAACAATTATATAAAAATCATACACAACCCTATAAAAACCTTCTCATGCCGCCACAACTTGTAAAAAACAACCCTACTGAGATGTCGTCGTTGTCTGCCGGAAATAAATCTATAGATGAAGGACAAAGATTCCTCACCATTGGATTTTATATGAATGGACTCGATCTGGAAATGTCATCAGCACATTCCTTCATCTCATACAAACATTCAAAACCTTCTAACACACCAATGCTTAAACTGAAAATCAAATCGGATAAAAAAAAGTCGAAATAGAGGAAATAACTAAGAGAAATGCACCAATCAAATTCCCCAATTATCATCTAGAGATTCAAAAGCTCTAAACCCTAAAATTCTTGTCGAACCATAAAAGCTCATTTTGGATTTTTTTTTCTCCCTTTTTGGTTTTTCATTATTCATTAATTACAAAACAAATGAATGGGCATATATGTAATTTCAGACCTAGTTTGGGCTTCAATTGGCTGAGCCATTGACAAAGCTGAAATTCTTTTAGGAACTAGACATTTGTGTAAGTTAGGTCTCCAAATGTGATATCTATGTAGTTAACCCTAAAGATAAAGTGTGATTTCTAAAACTAATATATAATATTTAAAAAATTAAGGAGGAGCTCGAGCTCCCTGGGACCAAGGTACATTCACCCCCTAGTTGTAAGATTTCGATTATGCTTCTGTTTATGGTTGTATATATTGTTTCAAAGTTTCATTTTAATTTTTACTTTTGAGATGATTTTAAAATAATCTTTTTTGAAAATATGGAGATAGAAATTAAAACAAAAAAAAAAAAAAGTTAAAGAGTTTTTAATCACAATTTGGGGACAAATTATTCAATGAGGTTGCCACAATGTAGTTGTCTCATAATAACCGTTGGATGTGGATTCAATAATTTTCATGCTCCCTAATTATCAATGGATATAAATTTGAGGTGTTTCTTTCTCTACATCCAACGGTGAAAAATCACATTGTGGTGGCCTCACCAAATAATTTCTCCAATTGGAGGTAGGGACAAATTAAATTTGGAGCGGTAAAATATCGTTGTTCTTCCCTCAGGGTCCAAATCTAATTTTTATTGAGGGGTAGACCGAAGGATGGATGCCATTAAATTTCTTCACTAAAATGAAGATGGAAATTAAAAAAAAAAAAAAAAAAGTCAAACTAAACATAGTTCAGTGATAATTGGCATGTACCCTCGATTAAGAGGTCAAAGATTCAAATAATCTACCTCTAAATGTTGTTGAACTCAAAAAAAATAAATAAATAAGGATTTTTAGTCACAATTTGGTGGCGGGGGGACAAATTTGGAGACTAAATATCATTGTTTTTCTTTTCTTGTGATACAAAGGTTTGGAGAGAAATAAAATTTTTGAAGGGTAAATAGATTAGGAAGGATGAATGAAATTTGGAGATTAGTCTCATGATTGAGACAAACAAAGAAATTCAAGACATTTGAATTTTAGTGACCATTATTTCTTAATAAATTTCTCATATCTTTGAAGATGAAAATTGTTTACTTTTGTCAATTCAATTATTATTTGGGATGTCTTCTTACCTGTCATATATAGACCATGCTTTTAAAAGACCTCATTCTTTTATAATTCGTTTTCACATATTTTTTCTCATCTCGTCATCCAGAGGTTTGAGTAGAAATAAAATTTTTGAGGGGGTAAATAGATTAAGGAGGATGAATGAAATTTGTGGTTTCTGTCTCAAAATAAATTCAAGACATTTATGACCCATTTGATAATGTTTATATTTCTCGTTTCTATTTTTTTAAGAAATAGAAACAGAAATACGTTTGGTAATCATTTCTATTTCTTGTTTCTTTAAAACAAAATAGAAACATAAATGTGTTTGAAAACTGTTTCTCGTTTCTTGTTTTTAATTTAAAATAAAATGTAGTAGGTATATAGTATTAATATATATATACACACGCATTAAAAACAAATATAATATAATTATAACAAGTTTATAATATGTAATAAAATTCAAGTCCCAAAGCAAAAATGAAAACAATAATAACAAAAAATGCATGTATTTCTCGTTAATCAATAATAATACCCAAAATATTAAATTTTTGTCAATACATCGATATTTCTATTGAAATAATAGGTAAATCGACATTTTAATAATGTTGTAAAAAATTAAGATATATATATATATATATTAACAAAATATCATTAATGTGGACATAATTGCTCGTTAAAAAAATGTAAACATAATATTTTATAAAAAGAATTTTAAACTTATTTTAAAAGTGAAAGGCTTATTTATTAATTTAAATTATATTTATAAATTTCCCATTTTTTAAATATTTTTTTAACCATATCAACTAAAATTTAGAATAGAAAATGGTAACTAAAGTCATATTAATTAGAGAATTATTTTTTAATATAAAAAAGTAGTAGTTTAAACAAAACAATACCTAATTTTAAAAGAAAATTTTTAAAAAAATGCATAAACAGAAAAAAAATGCTGGCAGAGAGAGAGAGAGAGATTGGGGTTGTGCAGAGATTCACAGAGTTAGCCCAACAAAAACACTCCCCTAGGAACAAGCATGCAAGAGAAATAGAATTTGAGAAACTCTTTTGAAGTTTTTGAAATTTTAATCAATTTTAAGAAATGTTTCTAAAAAAATAGAAACAAGAAACGGGAAGAGTTACCAAACAAGTCTATTTCTTAAAAAATTAGAAACAGAAAACAAGAAATGAGAATGTTATCAAGTGGGCCCTTAAATTTTAGTGACCATTATTTCTTAATAAATTTCATATCTTTGAAGATGAAAACGGTCTTCTTTCGTCAATTCAATCATTATTTGGGTTGTCTTCTTACCTGTCATAGATCATACATTTTAAAGATCTCATTCTTCTATAATTATTTTTTCACATATTTTTTCTCTTCTTGTCATCAAGAAGGTTTGGGGAGAGAAAATTTTTGAGGGGTAAATAGATTAGGAAGGATGAATGAAATTTGGGGTCTCTACCTCAAAATAGAGATAACAAAGAAATTCAAGACATTTGAATTTTAACGACCATTATTTCTTAATAAATTTCATGTCTTTGAAGATGAAAACTATCTTATTTCATCAATTCAATCATTATGATTTAGGTTGTTTTCTTCCCTGTCATAAATCATGCTTTTTAAAGACCTCATTCTACTATAATTCTTTTCTCACATATTTTTTGCTCTTTCTTGTCATCAAAAGGTTTGGGGAGAGATAAAATCTTTGAGGGGTAAATAGATTAGAAAGGACGAATGAAATTTGGGATCTCTATCTCAAGATGGAGGCAAATAAAGAAATTCAAGACATTTGAATTTTAATGACCATTATTATTTTTTTTTAATAAATTTCATATCTTTGAAGATGAAAATTGTCTTCTTTCATCAATTTGATCATTATAATTTGGGTTGCCCTCTCTTTACGTGTCATGAATCATGCTTTTTAAAGACCTCATTCTTCTATAATTCTTTTTTCACATATATTTTCTCTTCTTGTCATCAAGAGGTTTGGGGAGAAATAAATAGATTAGGAATGATGAATGAAATTTTGGATCTTTGTCTCACGATGGAGACAAATTAACAAAGAAATTCAAGACATTTAATTTGAATTTTAGTGACCATTATTTTTTAATAAATTTCATATCTTTGAAGATGAAAACTGTCTTTTTTGGTCAATTGAATCATTATAATTTGGGTTCTTGTCATAAATCATGCTTTTTAAATATAATTCTTTTCTCACAAATCTTTTTCTATGGTTCTCCTTTTTTTTTTTTTAGTTCAATAATAGCAGGGTGGGAGATTCGAACCTATGACCTCTTGGTCATAAGCACATACTTTATGTCAATTGAGCTATGCTCTTGTTGGCTATGATTCTCCTTTCTCTTGACTTTTGCAGGATTTGATTTTTTTACATTTAATGAGGTTGTTGAGTTTTACTAGTGTAATATGACTTAATTTCCTTACAATTTTTATCTTCTCACCTATTTCAACTAAAACCTTCTATCTTCTAAATATTTACTCTCTAATTTTGATCATTTTAAATGTGATAATTAAAACCTTTCATTTTTTACTACTCACCGTCAAGTATATGTTCACATGTAATTTCGATTTTTCAACTAATCATCCCATCATATTTCTGTCTTTATTTTAATGGTGAAACTAATGAAATAGTTGTTTTGATGTCGTTCCATAGTAACCCCTATTTGGAACTCCTTGATTTGGGATCATTTCAAATCAATTATGATTTGCAATTATTTCATGAGTTTGGATGCCAAAAAAAAAAAAAAAGTGAGGTGTGATTTCAAATTTTGTTTTTTTGAAAAAAAATTCAGTCCAAATAGGACAAATTTAGCGGGATTTTAAGCCTAAAAAAATTTGTTTCCAATTTTACCCAATCTTTTTTAAAAAAAAAAAATTACATCTTATGATAGTTTCTTCATGATAGTTTCTTCCCTATTATTCAACTTCATACCTGCCGATAGTTTTTTCTATATTCAAACTAACAATATTAAAACAATCTATTTTATTTCTCTATTGTATTTTGCTATTTTTTTTACATCTATTAACAATAATTTCAATCTTTTCTATGCAACTTTTTAATTTCCAACAATTTTTTTTATAGACAAACAAACTAGAGGTGAGTTTTTTTTGTTCATCTTCTTAAACATTTCTTTTTATTTATTGATTTGATAAGAATAATATGTTTTTTTGTTCCTTTTTATATATTGATTCAATCGGTTTTTTTTTCCTGATCTATATGTATATATTTCTTAGTTTTATGTTTTCATACGAGAAGAAATCAACAAAAAAGAAATTGCTTCTTTTGAGTTTCAATAGAACAAATCAAATCTCTTTTGATGGGTTTTGTTTAGATTTTGCTGAGTTTAATCTCATTTTTCTTTTTCTTTTTCTTTTTTTCATTTGAATTAAGACATTTGCAACTTTTTTTTTATTTTCTTTTTTAAGAATAATGATAACATTTGCAAATTTTAATTTAATAATTTGATTTTTTTTAATGAATGGTATGTTTTCATGATTATAATATGTATTTGATATTAAAATATTTTGTTATTGGCAGTAAAATGTTAAACTTTTTTCCATTTCTCGTGAGTATACAAACAAGAAATTTTAATTTCAGTAATTGCAAATTAAATCAATTTGATTATATGAATTTAGAATCATTTCCATCTTTTAAAATCATGGAATTTGAAATGATTCCATCTTTACATTGCTTTTGGAACCAAATTGATTTGAAATCACTAAAATTAAAGTTTCTTGTTTGGATGCCTATGAGAAATGAAAAGAAAGTATAACATTTCACTGTTATGCCCTTATGATTTTGTAGGAAATTATTTTAATTAATAAGAAAATATTTTAATATCAAATACATATTAATCATGAAAACATTCCATTAATCAATACAAATCAACTTATTAAATTAAAATTTGCAAATGTTATCATTATTATTAAAAAAGAAAATAAAAAAAAATTACAAATGTCTTAATTCAAATGAGAAAAAATTGAACTCAGCCGAATCTAAACAAAATCCATGAAGAAATTTGATTTGGTCGTTCTGTTCAGCCATGGAGAAAAAAGTCAAAAGAAACAATTTTTTTTGTTGATTTCTTCTTCAACCAATATATGAAAACATAAAACTAAAAAAATATATATACATATCAGGAAAAAAAAACAAAACAAATTGAACCAATATATAAAAATGAACAAAAAAAACATATTATTCTTATCAAATCAATAAAAAAAAAAAATTAAGAAGATGTTTTCACATGTAATTTCAACAAAGAAATAAGAACATGTGTAAATAAATTTAATTTTGTATCAAATTGAATGTAGTGGAGTACAATATTTAATTTGTTCTTTTGATTCTTTCTCTCAAAATGTCCGTCTGTCTCGAGGGCTTTGCAGTTTGTTCTCGAACATAGATTTGTCTCGAGGGCTTCGCAGCTTGTTTTCGAATGTGGATTTGTTTTGTGGATTCGTCTCGGGGCTTTGCAGCTTGTTCTCGAATGTAGTTTAGGGAATCTTTTGATCTTTGTTTTTGAATTCTCTCTAAGTTTTCTGGTGAGTTTCAACTTCTGAACCCTTCAAATGAAAAATAGCTCCTCTATTTATAGAGCTCTCATGGATATGCAGCTTGGGCTTTTATGACTTTTGAGCCTAACCACTTAAACTTGGGCTTTGTTAACTTTGGGCTTGGACTTTATGTTAGCCTTAGGCCTAGCCTTTTGGGCCTCAATCTGTTGACTTTGACCCAAATTCCACGTGACCCAATTTAACCAAACTAAATTTAAGTATTCGATTAAATGATGAACATATGGCCTTATAATTTAAAATCTGTCAATTTTTGCCTTTAAATTAAATTCAAGACACATGTCAATTTATAGGTGGTACAAAATTTAATTATTTATAACTTTATCATTAATTTGGAATAATGAAGTGGTGACTTGTGATTGACTGAAATTTCTCAACAAGATGAACAAAGCAAAATAACAAAAAACTCAACTCTAGTTTGCTTATCTATCAAAAGACTTGTTGGGAATTGAAAAGCTGCATTGAAAAGATTGAAATTATTGTTATGAGTTTTTTTTTTTAAAAAAAAATAGCAAAATATATACAATGGAGAAACAAAATAAAAACCTAACTTTAAGTTTGCTTTAATAGTGTTGAGCCTGAATATGGAAGAAACTATTTATCGGTGTGAAGTTGAATAGAGAAGAAACTATCATGAGACATAAATTAAAAAAAAAAAAAAAAAAGATTGAGGTAAAATTAGAAATTGATTTTTTGAAGCTTAAAATCCTACCAAATTCAACCTCTTTGGAACGATATATTTTTCACAAATAATTTCAAATTCCTCACTTTTTTTGTCATCCAAACACATTGAAATGATTCCAAATCATAATTGATTTGAAATCATTTTAAAATCAAGGAGTTCTAAACAAAGGTAAAGTATAGGGACATTGGGTATAATTTAACCCTTTTAAATCAAACAAAGAGCTTCGTTAATGAAAATTAACTGCTACGTGAGCTACTATTTCATGTTTCTACTTTTTATCAACCCAAAGTTTTTTAGTATGGTAAATAAGATCAAGGGTGAGTATTTAAATAAACAGTGATTATATAGTTACTTCTAAAATCTATTAGAATAAATCTAAGAGTCTTTACTAAAATATATAAATATATCCAAGACTTACGAAAAATTGGAGGTATAATAACGTATAGGGCCTTTCAAACATGAAACAAGTATGAATAATTCAAGGTTAAATTATAGATTTAGTTGCCAAAATGAGCTTAGCTCAGCAGTAATTGACATGTACTATCGACCAAGAGGTCAGAGGTTTAAATCTAAAAAAAAGACTTAGTCTTGAACTTCAAAAAATGTCTAATAAATCATTTAACTTTAAAAAGTATTTAATATGTTCATAAACTATAAGAATGTCTCATAGAAATTTAAAATTTTAATTTTGTATCTAATAAATCTCTGATATATTTGATATTTTTTAAAATTAACAAATTTATTAGACTTAAATTTTGTGTCTAATTTTGAAGTCTAATCTTTCAATTTTGAGTTTAATACATCAATGATTGTTAAAAAAAAAAATTGAATTGGTCAAAGACTTGTTAGATAAAATTGAAAGTTGAAGTATTATTAGATACTTTTAAAAATTTAATGACTTATTAGACACACAAAATGGTACTTTATTAGACGTTTTTTAAAGTTTAAAGATTTATTAAACACAAATTTAAAAGTACAAATACTAAACTTGTAATTTAATCTTAATTCAATATTTGATGAGTAAGACAATTAGTGTGTTCAATTAATTTGATGTAGAAGAGTCTAGAAAAAATATTTTTTTTAAAAAAAATATTGGCGTTGAACAAACTATAATGCAAAATCGCATCTTCTTTTAATAAGATCAAAAAAGTTTCTCCCGATCCTAGAGATTGGTTGGAGATACATAATTGACATATCAAATCTAATAGATTTTTTTAAGAAAGAATTGATTTTTTTTTTTTTTTTTTGTGTGTTCATCTTTTTAATTTGATATGATGCCTTAAATTTCCTCCTAAATTTTTAGTTTTATTAAATTAAATTTTAACTTAAATAAGTATGGTAATTTTTATTCTTTGTTCAATTAATCTAACTAAATTTACTCACTAATTCTAATGATAACAAAACTAAAGTAAGCAATAATCTTCTAAAACTTACTAATTTCATAAAGTTGAGTCTTTCACAACTCAAACTATCAGTACATATTCTAGTTCCTAACAACCGACTCAAACGGGTAGGGGTATAAAATGAACAATCAAACAAATTTATTCTTCACAAATTTAGGCACATTAGAGTTTTTTAATAATTTCGAAAGAAAAATTTTATTAGAAGGTAAAACTATCATTCTTACTGTCATTCCAACACTTATCAAAGCTCAAAATCTAATTAGATGAAATTAAAAGTTTAGGATGAAAATAATTCCACTTTACAGTAATAAATTCGATTTTTTCTTCCAATTACTTTTTTTAATATATGAAGTATAAGACTCTTAATAATAAGGTTCCAATAATGTAATTTTATTTTTGGGAATCAAATTCAGAAAATTGACTGACAAATTGAGAAATGGTTCTTTATATGTTAACAGCAACAGCTACGGCAGTACAGTTGGTAGAATCTGATACGCAGTCTTTTGTTGGTTGCATTGCATGATAAGTAAATTGAAAGAAAGTTGGAAAGAGACAAAGCATGATCCTAATTTCAATATTATTTATTTATGCACGCATGTTTCCACACAGATCACAATCTGTTGGAAGTGCTTTTTGGAAGTGCTTTTGGGAATTTCATGAGCAAGCTTGGTGGAGAAGGAAAACTATCTTTTTCTTGGCTTCTCTTCTTTGTTCTTAACCCCCTCAAAGGCAAGGAGCATCATCTTGTTGTCAAAATAAAGAGATTCCCAAAGAACTTGCAATGGATTGTATGTTAATCTTCAATTTCAACTAAAATTGGATATAAACTTGGCTTTTTGTTTTTTTAGTACAACGGGATATAGATATTTGAACCTCCAACTTCACGAAAATAAGTACATGCCAATTACCACGAACCTATGTTCATGTTGGCATATAAACTTTTAGGGAGTTTTTGGGGCATGGTTTTAGGTTTGGGTGGGTTTGGATTCTAAACTCAAAACCATGTTTGACCCAGGGTGTTCAAAACCCTTGGTGTTTCAAAACACAACTCCATGGGTTGTAATAGTGTAACCCCATGGGGTTTATGCCACGTTTTCCTCTTTCATTTGTCGGCGACCACTTCGACAACAACTCCAGCGACCATCCGACGACCGCCAACAACGACAACTCCAAAAATCACACCAGTGACTCTACCATCTCTGACGACTACCTTCGGCAACCACTTCGATAACATTTATGGAGACCAGTCTAACGACCACCCACATGACCCAACCACCCCAACAACCTGACCACCCCAATGACTCAACCACCTAGGCGACCTGACTTGCTCGCAACCACTGCCAACGACCATCCGAAAATCAATCTAATGACCTGACCACTCCCACGACTTGACCACCCGACAACCATCGTTGATGACCACCTAGCAACTATTGTTGATGACCACCTAGCAACTATCGTCGACAACCACCTAGTGACCACTCCGATGAACTGACCGCTCCAGCAACCAATGACCTACCCCAGTGATCACCTTAACGATCTAACAACCACCGTTGACGACCACCTGGGGACCACTCCAGTGACCACTATGGCGATCTAACCACCTTGATGAGCACTTCGGCGACCACTCCAGCAATTAGCCACCCAACAATCACTAGCGACAACCAGCCAGCAATCACTCCGACTACTCGACCACCCTACAACCACCACTAGCAGCCCAACCACCCCATCAACCTTACCACCCAAACGACCACTCCAACGATCACCCCAATGACCCGACCACCTAGTCAATTTTTTATAAGGTAAAATAAAACTAAAAAGGGCTACTAAACAAAGTTTTTATCCCATTATGTTTGAAATATGTTTCAAAATACGATGCAAAATAGAGTTTCTAATATTTTAATTTCTAAAATAGAATTCGAATTTTATAACTCATTTATCCTTGAAATATGTTTCAAAATACGGTGCGAAATTTTGTTTAAATTCCCTAATTTCTTAAATAGATCTCCAATATTTTAATTTCTAAAATAGAGTTCCAAAAATAGGTTGTTGAATATTTTGTAAAATAGAGTTTAAATTTCCTAATTTTTTAGATAGACTCCCAATTTTTTTAATTTCTAAAACAAAGTTCCGAAAATAGGTTTCTGAATGCTTTGTAAAATAGAGTTATAGATTCTCTACTTTATTAAATAGACTTCCAATTTTTTAATTTCTAAAATAGAGTTCCAAAAATAGTTTTGTGAATACTTTGTGAAACAGAGTTTTAAATTCCTTAATTTCTTAAATAAACTTCCAATTTTTTAATTTCTAATATAGAGTTCCAAAAATAAATTTCCGAATACTTTGTGAAATAGTGTTTTAAATTCCTTAATTTCTTAAATAGACTTTCAATTTTTTTAATCTATAAAATAGAGTTTCAATTTTGTAACTCATTTATGTTATACAGGGCTTCTACAATTCACAAAACATCTACTAAAAAATAAGAGAACAAAACAGCAAGAGGAAAAAAGAGAAAAAAAAACCTGCACAAACTCATAATTTAAAACACTGCACCCCAAACATAGCTTTCTAATTCCTAGGCTTCAGAACCTCCCAAAAGAAATTCTCCAGGGTTTTGATTTCCAAGGTTCTGATTCTGAACATGTGCCCCAAACACTCCCTTAGTTCACTAAGGTTTGGAATTGTGTAATATTTATTTGGTTTTTGAGTTTGAGTCTTGTAAATGTTAGTTTTATAATTTAGAAGAGTGAGTTACGCTTATAAGTTTGATTTGGACTTTGATAATTTTGACTTTAGTTCACAAAGGTTTGAAATCGTGTAATATTTACTCGGTTTGTCTCATAAATGCTAGATGGTATAGAAGTAGTAAATTTATGCATCATCTATAGACTTATAGTGTGTTTGGATTAATTTTTTAAGTAATTATAGAATATTAAAAATGTATATTTTTTTAATCTAGAGTATTTAGTAACAAATAAAAATTATTTTTGAAATAATTAAATTAGTTTAAAATCATTTGTTGAAGAAACACTCTAAGGCTTGGTTTTATATTATGTTGTAGCTTCTAAAATAGATAAATTTCAAACTTAAACATGAAAAAGCACTATAAATATAGAAATTTTTGCGTGTTGATTAGAAGCGACATCATATTATTTAGGAAGTTAAATCTCAAAAGCACCATTAACTAGTAATTGAAAAAGTAACTTTGATTAATTTAAAATCAATTTTACTAAACACAAAAATATTTAGGAAATGTTTGGGAGTGATTTTGGAATGACCAAAATTACTATTGACATGCCTAAAATCACTTCTCTTCCAAATTGTGATGTTTGGCAATGGTGAGTAAGTGAATTTTGAAGTATCCAAAATCACTTGAAGTGATTCCCGATCAATCACTTGGGAATCTCAATCACTTGGGAGGTGATTCCCAAGTGATTTTTATCAAGTGATTGTGATTTAAAATTACTATTATTTGAATTTTAAAAAATATATACTTTTGGTGACGGGTAAAAATCGCTTTGGTAAAAATTCATAAATTTCCATCAAAGTGTGTTTTCTCAAAACTATCACCTTTGAGTTCATCTGTCATTGTTTACAAAATGACAATTTTTCTCTCTCCAAAATTTTTATAATGTGCATCTCTTTATTAACTTTTTAAATTTTTATTCATTTTTCTCACTTTTTTTCTCTTTAATGGATTTAACTCTCTTGACTTTTTTTTATATCTAAATTTTTTGTTCCTCTCTCTAATTTTTGCATCTTTTTAACTTTTTTCTCTCTAATTTTTTTACCTCTTGCTCTATTTTTATTGTTATTGTACTTTTTTGTCCCTAACTCTTAACTTTTTTCGCCTCATTAAGGTTTTTCTTCCTAAAATTTTGATCATTTTGCTCAAATTTTTTTGTTTATCTATCTTTATTTCTCTATCTTTAAATTTCACTCTCTTTATGAAAATTCTCTCTCTAAATTTTTTTCCTTCCCTCTAAAATTTTTATCCCTCCATGTCTCTAACATTTTTTTTTTCTATGAAAATTTTCTCTAGCTTTATATTTTTTTCTCTCTTAATTTTTAGTTATCTCTATATAACTTTTGTCGACCACCTTCTATTTTTTTTAAATCTCAAGTGCAATACTTTTTTTAGTAACTTGATGATTCTAAAATCACCTTTGAAAACAAACATTAATCATTTAAAAAAATATACTTTTAATTAAATTTAAATCACTTTTACAAGTGTTGAATCAAGTATTAAAATGATTTATAACTAAATACTTTTAAAAAATTAATTGTAATTAAATCACTTAGCTTAAAATACTTATTTTAAAGTCGCTTCCAAACATGTCTTTTGAAAATCATTTTTAATTGTATGAAAATCACTATTGAAAGTGTAGAACCAAACATTAAAATGATTATATGAAAATCAATTTTAAACAAATCAATTGTGCTAAAATCAATATTTCTAAAATCATTTCCAAAATTCCCTCCTAATCACTTTTAACACGTACAAAATCAATCTCAAACACAGCCTAAAGTTGATTATCTTAAAAATGCTTTTAAAGTAATTGACTAAGAATTACTTTGGGTAATTGCTGGAAATAGCCCAAAATGTTTTGGGTCTTACATAAATAGCTCCATCTCCAAAAAACTAGTTTTTACCGCACTTTTGACTTATTTTATTTTATATTTTAAATCTAGTTTTACCTTTTTTCCTGTATTCATTAATTGTGGCAAATTCTACCAAATTAATGGTCTATAAATGTTTTACCAACCACTTAACTACCAAAATATTTTATTAACACGTTTTCACCATTTTCTGCAAAAGGAAAATAATACTTTATGTTTCTACACTCTAAAAATTTTAATACATATATATGAGCATATGTTTCGGTACTCTAAAAATACTTAGGGGCTGTTTGGGTCGTGGGTTATAACAACTTGTGTTATAATAACATGTGGAGTACTTTGCACCCCAAACACAGATTATTATAACCCTAGACTATACAACTCTACATTTTAAACAATATTATATAATTTCATAGACTATTATAATTCATGTTATTATAACTCACTCAACGCCCCAAACAGCCCCTTAATATTTTTGTACAAAATTTTTGTGCATATTTATGCCTCTTTAAAAAAATAGATTGAAAAAAAAATCATTCACGCTGAAATTTGAAAGGAAAAAAAACGAAAAAAAATATTTTATAAGAGTTCATAAACATATGCCTAAATAATTGTAAAAAAAAAAAAAGAATTAAAAAAATTCATAAACTTTTTTTTTCCAGAAATTTTAAAAACAAACGTAACATTCAGAAAATGTTTCTGGTCGGAATTCACAAATTTTCGGTTGGCTTTCACATTTTTCGGCCCATTTCCCAGTCAGGATTCTTCATTTCCTGGCCGGAAATGTCAATTTTCGGCCGAAATATTAGAGGTGTTCAAAAAATTCGATGACCTGAAAAATCCGATCAACCCAACCCAATTCAACGGTTTGGGTTGGGTTATCAATTTGTTTGGATTGAGTTGGGTTCAAACAAATGGAAACTTTATGGGTTGGGTTGGTTCGTGGGTTCATCAAAAAGGAGTTTGGGTTAAACCGAACCAACCCGAACTTCTTATTAATTTTAAAAAATAATTTTTTTACTTATATTACAACTATATGTACATATATTTATTTTAATTTTATAATTATTTTTAGATTATTTATTATTCAACAACTTTTTAAAATAAGTTTTTGAGTCTTTGAAGGTAAAAATTCATTATATAAATTGAAATTGAATTGCTAATCTTAATTCAATATTTAAAAATAAATAAATATATATTTTATATATCAATACTTAACTTTTTCTTAAAATAAAATTTTGAGTTTATAACCCGACCAACCCGAACCAACCCAACCCAACCCAAATATTTCATGGTTGGGTTGGGTTGGGTTCATTATTTAATAAGGGTTGTTTGGGTCGAAGAAATTTGCAACCCGAATAATTGGGTTGGGTCTAAAACGTACCTCAACCCGACCCAACCCAACCCACGAACACCCCTACGAAATATATTAATTTCAGATCGGAAACATCCATTTTTTGCGAGAATTTAGGTATTTGACCAAAATTTTATGTTTTTCTAATCGAAATTCAAGTTTTTTCAATATCCAGTCGAAATTTAAGCATTTTCAATTGAAAATTTATGTTTCTAACTAGAATTCAAGCTATTATGCTTGTTTGTGTTTTGACCGAAAAATTTTGGGTTTTAGAATATTTAATTTTTGAATTCGTATTCTCAAATTTAATTACTTGTAATGGATAAAATCGTATTAATGAAATGTTTTGGTAGTTAAATGTTGGTAAAATATTTATAGATCATTAATTTAGTAGTATTTGCCACAATTAATGAATAAAGGTAAAAAGGTAAAACTATATTTAAAATATAAAATAAAATAAATCAGAGTGCTATAAAAACTAGTTTTTTGGAGAGGAGGTCATTTATGTAAGGCCCAAAACATTTTGGACTATTTCTAGCAATTACCCAATTACTTTATGGTAATTTGATATCTATAAAAACAGTCTAAGATATAGTACAACTACACAATGTAGAATAACTAAACAAATTTGTGATTAAAACCACTTTTAAGAAATTGTAACAAAACATACAAGTATTTTAACTAAACTATTTTATAAAAAATGTTTTAAGAAAAAATATTCTTTAAAAAAATATTTAAATTAGAAGATACCCAACTCACCATTACTTTTAGTTTTAATTATTCAAATAGTTTTAGTTTTAGTTGAATAAAAAGGACTCGAATTCATTTTTTCAAAAAAAAAAAAAAAGGGACTTGAATTCAATATTAATTAAAGAAGTATTTCTTTTATTACTCATGTATATATCTATTATAATTTTATTTCATTACATAATTATTTTAGATTTTTTTACTCTTTGATAAAATTTTTAAAATATAATACGATTTTGTGATAATTAATTCTAGTTAAATAACTTGAATATAACCCTAATTTAGAAATAGGGAGGTCTATTTATCTTGCGGGGACGGGCCGCCATGGGACAAAGAATGGGGGAAGGAGTGGGGGGAAAAATCCCCGCAAGCTAAACGGGATGGAGAATACATTCTCCACTCCCACTTTGTTCCCCGTCCCCACCCCGTTTGCAATTTCTTAATTTATTTTTATTATGATTGTTATAATAATAAATAATAATAACAATCATACCCTTAGATATTTTGTCCCACCCAGCAAGCTAAATGGAGACGGAGAATATTGATATTTGTCGTTATATCCATCGATATGTCTGTAAAATTGAAATCCCAATATCAATATCGACATCGATATTTTCATCCTTGAATATTATTCACCGTCTACAATTATCTAAGCAAATTTTCTCTTTTTCTCTCATTTTTTTAAAAAATTGTGTGGACAACATCAAACCCTTGCAAAGGATGTTGTTTAGGGGCATATTGAAAAAGAAAATAGAAGGGAAGAAATTCTTTAAAATGTTCAAAAAAGTGAGGGAAAATTCTTTTAAATATTCTCCGAGTATGAGACACAATTTTGTAAATGATTGCCTGCAATTCTCTGTAGTCTTTTTATTATGATCCTCATCTTATAATTAGTAATGAAATCTGTACAATTTGTAGAAAAATAGGATATATTCTAAGTTACAATAAAGTTGTATAATTATGATTTCGATTTGTTTTTAAGCTTTTTTTTATTTTTTCTTGCTATTAATTAATTTTACTGTTAATTAACTTTACTATTAATTAAATTATTCAATATTTCCATTGAGAAAAAAGTGGATTTAGAGGCTGCTTCTTTCCCAACATCTCCATGTTGATAGGAAAGTTAAATTATATTGTTTGTTTTGATGAGTGCTTATCAAACTAACATGAACAGAAAGAGGAATTTCTTTTTCTTTTGTTTTTTTTTTATAGTTTTCATGTGCAATAGAAAAGCTAAAATGTTTACCTTATATTAGGTTGAAGGAAAAAAAATTTAGATGTTTTTTTTAATTGAAATGGTGCATATTAATGAAAGTTATAGAATGGAAAATAAAAGTGACACTTAAATTGCTTAAATTAGCCCTTGAGTGTTTCTATTAATTACGCTCTTCAATATTAACTAGTTCGCACTAACATACTTCGCACATGTTTCCTAATGTTTAAAAAGGTTAAAAAATTATTCAATTGAACATTAGAAAAAAAAACATGATTTTCAAATTGTACTAGTAATTAATTTTGAAATAAAATGTACTTATTGTTTGTTAAAATTGTCTTTTTCAATGAGAAAATAAATTATAAGTAAATAAAATAGAATAATAAAAGAAACATTATAAAAGGGACAAATATATTGTAAATTTCAAATGATTTGTATCGATGAAAATTAATAATTTTATAAGCTTCAAAGTAAACAGCAAAATACTAATGTAATTATTAAGATATAATAAATTAAATTAGCATTAATATTTTGTTGTTGTGTTTTTCTTTTTTGAGTTCAATAATATTTGGGGCGGGAGATTCGAACTTCTAACCTCTTAGTCGAAGGTACATGCTAATTACAGTAGAGCGCTTATTTTGGCAATATTTTGTTGTTTACTTCTAATATCTTTTGGATAGCTAAAATCAAAATAAGATATAAAATGGTGTTAAAAGATAAAATCACAAATTTCTTTCGCTTAAACTATTTTTTAAGATTAAAAATTTGAAAGGCTTTTCAATTTTTTGACAATGAACATAAATAGTACCATATTCTTTATTAAAAAAAAAATTAAAATCACACACACTATATTCACAGTATCACAATTATTGATAATTTTGTGGAAAAACTAAAATGTTAATATAATTTTGGAGATGAAGACAATATATATATATATCTAATCTTGAAAAGGATGATGTGTTGATTTTAGAAAAATAAAAGGTTAGAAACGAAACAATGGGGCAAAAGGGTATAAAAACTTTCCTCTATAGCACTACTTTTGTTTTGGTTTTTTTTTTTTTAAAGAGTACATATTTATTTAAGGTTAAATTTACAAATTTGGTTCTTGTAGCTTAGAGAAAGTTAGAATTTAGTTTCTATGATTTTTTTTTTTTTTTTTTGAGTTCAACAACATTTGGAGGTGGGGAATTTGAACATTTAACCTCATGGTCGAAGTAACATGCCAATTACCGCTGAGATGTGCTCACTTTGGCTTAGTCTCTACGATTTTAAAAGTTAGAATTTTGTCATTATGATTTGATAAAACCTTATAAATAGTCCCCATGGTTTGATAAAATTTTCATAAATAGTCCCTAACCATAGGAACAAATTCTAATTTTTAAAACCATAGGGACTAAATTATAATCTCCAAACCATAAGGATCAAATTTGTAATTTAACATTTTTATTTAACTTAAGAACCTAAAATTATAAATGAAAAAAAATATTAAAAAAAATTTAAATGTATGAAAAAAATAATGAAAAAAATCCCTCCTAGATAGATTTGTGAATAAATGGGATTTGTTATTGAACTTCCAATACTATTTCTCATTCGTCAATATTAAACTTTTAAAATGTCTATTTTAATATTTGAGCTTTCAAAATATCTATTTTAGTCGTCGAACATTTTTTAAAAATAACAATTAATATGGCAGTTGCCTTTTTTTTTTTTGGGTTCAACGATATGTGGGGTGGGGATCCAAAAATCTTTTAACCTTTTAGTTGAGGTTATATGTCTTAATTAGCTGAGTTATGCTCTATTTCATTCTCTTGCAGTTAGTTTTAGATTTCACTCATCTTTGATTAATCGGTACTCAAATAAAATTAAGGCTAACGAATTTGGTAATTGATAACATTCATTCCTTGTGGAGAACGATTTTGGTATTCAACTACTATATGACTTGTAACGATTCGTGCACTTGCGAATTTGAACTACATATATTAATGTGTTGATATGGGCATATACTTAAGCACATAGATTGGTTGAGAAGACTATTAGACATATAGATATATTAAGTGACAAAATAATAGCAATGACTAAAATATTTTTTTTTTTTAAAAATCAAGTACTAAAATAAATATTTTGAAAGTTAATATATATATATATATATATATATATATATATATATATATATATTAGTTTAGAAACTAAAATAAGACATTTAAAAGTTCAAGAACCAAAACCAAATTTAAATCTTTGAAAATTTGATAAACACATGCTCACATGACAATTAGATCAGAATAGCCACAAATTAGTCTTTGTATATGCTGATGTTGAAGTTGTTAAGCATATCACAAAATGTCTCTTTCAAATGTTTCTGATTTAATTTCTCTTCCTCTCAATCAAGTTTTTGTTAAACTACGATGTAAAATTCTACAATTGATTATGGGAAAAGGAGGCATTTTTGCCTATAAGAAAATCTATTATAAAAGCGAAATTACTCTTTAAACTCAAACACTTAAAAAGAAAGTACAATTGTCTTACCGAAACCGAGTTTGAATCTTACCAAACAAAATTTGCAATACAAACAAAGAAAAGGTCTCTCTCAAACTCAACTTTCAAAAGTGAGGAAGGGGATTCTTTGTGTTACTTAACATAGAGGACAGAGTTGACGAATCGAAGGAGAAAAAAATGGCAAGAAACAAAAAGAAAAGAGAGAAAGAAAGAAGAAGGAAAAAAAACAAAAAAAAATTGGCAACTTTATTCTGATTCATTCTAAGTGTAATGGGTTATGAGGTTGGCTAGAGAGTGATGGGTTTGGCGATGCCAGCTTGTAGCCTATGGGGGAAGCGGCGAACACACGCTTTGATGTCATCTTCAGGACTACAGAATCCCACTTTCTTACCCTAACTCTCCCATCAAATAAACCAACATGAGCATAACTTAACAGTTAAAGCATTAGTAACCTTTACTACAAGTTGAAGTGTTCGAACTCACACCCTCCTTTCTCTTTGTATTTTCTCTCCTCATATTTTTTTCCCTACACACGTTAGTAAAATTTTCTTTTTTCCTTTAATCAAGCAATTCATTATGTACCAGAGATACTAATGTCTAACTACTTGATCTATGAGCCTGTAAAAAGCATATATGTGCTTTTGTTGAAAAGAAAAAAAAAATGCTAAGATGAACCTAGAAGTATTTTGTATTCCTATCAAGACAATGGCTGGTTTCAGTGGATAAAAACTTTTTTGTTTTGTTTTAAAAATATTACTATTCAAACGAAAATCTTTGAAGGAAAGTTATTAATATTTTAATCATTCAAATTAGCCTCACGTAACAATGTTAATTGATATAATAATAATAATAACTCCCATGATTTACTTTACCATGATTCTTTTTTCTTTTTTATTTCTTTTCTTAAGGGTTACTTTCAAACTAGCCTGCAATTATTGCCAAACATACCATTGGTTGTTGTAAATTTTATTTTGCTCCTATACAGTCCCTGATGGTAAACTTAGCTATGGCAAACATGAGTACAGCTAAGTGGTTGAAACATCTACTTATTCATTCGAGGTGGGAGGTTCAAATTTCTACTTTCATATATATATATATATAGTTCAACAACATGTCTAGGTGAGAAATTCGAACTTCTGACTTTTTGATTGATGATGTATGTTTCGTGTGAATTGCAGTACTAAAAAGGAAAGGACTTAACAAGAGGTAGGCCCATCCTCATATTTGTTGTACTAAAAAAAATAGGGAAAAGATTATTCCCAAAAAACAGTGAACTTAACTATTACTTGAAGGGGTCATGGGTGGGGTCACAAAATGGAACTGAAATCCAATGAAGGACATGTTGAAGTTCTGTTTTGGAAAAGAAAAAATGGTTGCTTGCTGACAAGAAATTAAATGAAGTTTGTAGAAAGAAAAACCAGTGCCATGTGAATTCATGGTGCTCTGTCAAATCAGTATATATGTAACTCTCATAGTCATATTGTGGTACAATTATAAAGCCCATTCCTTTCTCTTCCATCAATTCTTCATCTCTTTCACATCTTATACTTCCCAATTACATCAATCATACAACTACTTAGATAGTAGCATGTAATTGGAGATAGGTTAAAAATCACTTTTGGTCTCTAAATTTTCATGATTGTAATAATTTAGTCCCTAAACTTTGGTTTGTAACAGTTTAGCTAGCCTTTGTACTTTCAATTTTGTAACAATTTAGTCTCTAAACTTTAAAATTTGTAATGATTTAATCCTTATTGTAAAAATTATTGTTAAGATTTAATGAGATTTCTTATATGGATAAATCAATAAACTAATTAGAGATACAATACGTTTATAAGCTCTAAAGTCCTAAATAGGTAAATAATAAAAATCAACATTTAATTATGATGAAATTTTGTACATTAGAGCTAAATTGTTACAAATTTGAAAGTTTGTAGACTAATTATTACATACTTGTCCAAGGATTAAATTGTTATAAATTTAAAAGTTTAAGGACTAAATTGTTGTAAAATAAAGTTTAGAGACTAAATTGTTACCTTCATGAAAGTTTAGGGACCAAAAGTGTTTTATAACTTTAAAGATATCATAAATATTTAAAAATACTACTCCCAAAAGTTATCTCAAATGTCCCCTTTTTCATTATAACTCTGTTTAAAGCAGTAGGATTTTTATTGAAATCATGATGAAATGATTGTTAGTGTTATTTTTTCTCCAAGTGAAACAAAAATATTTAGTCTAGTACGACAAAGAAAATGAAAGATATTCCGATAAGATAAAATATTGTATGTGTTAAATCTTATTTTGGCTTATGTATTTTTTTTTTAATTCTTATTTTATTTGTCTCTAAACTTTCAAACATTTTATTCTAATTCATGAACTTTGTTAAAATAATAATAATAATAACGTTAGTCGTTTCTGTTAATTTTTTAAAATAAAAACCTAATATAGGTTCATATCTTTTATTTCTTTGTCTGATCAATAAGCGTTTTATATTGATAAGTCTTTAAAAACATGCATAGTAGACAAAATGTTGGGTTTTCAATTAGTTTTAGCCTTAGGGACCAAAACAAACCAAGTTTGAAAACTTAAAGAGTAAAAGAAAATTTAAACTGAGATTATAACTTAATAAAAGTTACTCTTTCTTTTGACATAAAGAGTTAAAATTTGTAAAAATTCCCATCGTAAAAAAAAAAAAAGAGAGAGAAAAAAGAAAGAATCATTTTTTGCAAAGTAGAAGAAGATAAAAGCAAACCCTAAAGAATGAAAAGCCACTGCATTCTAGCTTGGATGCTCAGAAGATGCAGAGTAAGGTAAAAACAAAACACAAAATTATAGGTCTCGTTTGATAACTATATGGTTTTTTGTTTTTGAAAAATTAAGTCTATAAATACTACTCTCACCTATGAATATATTTGTTTTGTTATCTACTTTTTACCAATGTTTTAAAAAAACCAAGCCATGTTTTGAAAACTAAAAAAATAGTTTTCAAAAACTTGTTTTTGTTTTTAGAATTTGGCTAAGAATTCAAATGTTTCTTTAAGGGAAATGAAAACTATTGCAGAGAAATTATGAGAAAATAAAGTTAATTTTTAAAAACCAAATGGTTATTAAATGTGGCCTTATTTATTTATTTATTTAAAAAAACATTTAATTAAAATTCCAAACCAAAAAAAAAAATGTTGCTGTTGAACTGTCCTTAGAAAATTTGACATGTCCCTCTCAAAGCTCCTTCCCCTCCTGCATTATGAACACAACTTTACAGCCTTTCTTTCTTCTGCTCAGGTTTTTCACATCTTCAACTTCTCTTCCAAATCTCATTTCACTCTTCCTTGACCAAAAACCCTAAATTTCATTACTTTTTCGAGAACCGTCTTTAAGAATTGTGATTAAATGATTTGTAAATGTTAACTCTTTGTTTTTTTTAAGTTCAACAATGTGTAGAGTTGGAGACTTGAACTTCTGATCTCTTGATCGATGATAAATACTTTAGGCCAGTTGAACTATGCTCATGTTGGCTTGTAAACATTAACTTTAATTGTGATTGAGAAAGAAAAATAACAATTAATTTGAAAAAATGACACCATTAAAGAAAAAGGGAAATAGTAATATTCAAATATGTTTTTAATGTTTTTTTTAGTTGTAAAAAAAAGGCTAAATTACAAATTTGTTCTCTATGATTTTGAGAAAGTTAAAATTTAGTCCATATGGTTTAAGGTTTTAAAAGTTAGAATTTTGCCCTTATGGTTTGATAAAATCTAGAAAATATTCTCTATAGGGACTATTCATGAGGGTTTTATCAAACCATATAGACTAATTCTAACATTTAAAACCATAAATACTAAATTTTAACTTTCTCACAACCATAGGGATTAAATATGTAATTTAACCTAAATTTTTATTCTCAAACTTTTCTTTCTTTCTTTTTTCCCCAAATAGTACTCATTAAATTACCACGAATCAGGGGAGCTGTACCACTAACACCAGCCCCCTGAAGTATGCAGATTTAATTCAGGGTCCTGAAAAAGTTCAATACTTTTTTTCTTTTTTTTTTTTATCACTAAAAGAGCTCAATACTTATATCAGCCTCAATAATAATTGTAATTTTCACCCATGTATTAATGTAAAATTTAATAAATTATATCTTTGTAAACATGTGTTACATGTGCAAAATTTGTTAACTTGTAGATTTTGTAAATGACATGGATGCTTATAACTATTTTTAAAAACACAATATGATTTGAAAAATTCACAAATTATATCAAATAAGAAGAGATTATGGTAGAATTCCATATTTTCAAACTTGTTATGGGTTTTTAGATGAAACTTTAAAACTTTCTACAAGAAAACTAAAGCAATATATTATATTGAAGCAAAGATGATAAGAACTTATAGTCCACACAATTACAAGAAGAATGTTAAATTACAAGTTTAGCTCATGAACTTTTAAGTTTTGGTCTATTTAATTCATAAACTTTAAAAAGTGTCTAATAGGTCTCTAAACTTTCAATTTTGTGTCTAATAGGTCCCTGAACATTAAAAATGTTTAATAGATCCCTGAACTTTCAATTTGTGTCTACTAGATCCATGACATATTCAAAATTTTCAAAAATTAATTGATCTATTAAATATAAAATTGAATTTTATGTCTAATAAGGCCCTAAATTTTCAATTTTGTGTTTAGTAAATTCATAATGTCGAATAAATCAAGAATCTATTAGACACAAAATTAAAAATTCATAGACCTATCAAACACAAAATTGAAAGTTTAAGGATCTACTAGACATTTTTTAAAATTCAAGTATCCAATAGACACAAATCTAAAAGTTCAAGAACCTATTAGACATTTTTTAAAGTTCAAAAACCAAATAGATACCAAGTTGAAAGTTCAAGACTAAACTTGTAATTTAACCAAAGAAGAATTATGCAAAGAATCTCAGTTTGTTAGCAAAACATAATAACTTAAAATTATTATGAAATCCTCCTGTGGACATTCTGTCACTCACTGTTCCATCATCTAAACTGGCACTCACAAAGAAAAAAACTGTGGTCCTCACCAACTTTTTCTTTCCCACCTTTTCCCTTGCAGTCTCATTGTCTTGATGTAACTTCTAAGTTGCTATATTTTTGCTCCCACCATTTCCACAAACAGCATCACCACCACCCCACCGTCACCACCGCCACCGTGCTGCCGGAGTTGGCAATGGAGGCAAAGAGCTTCGAAGACAAGCATAATTGCAAAGATAAGGTGTATAGAGAAGCCTTGGTTGATGACGATTTAGATTACGAGACAGAGGAGGAAGAGGTTGGCGGAGGAGGCCCTGGTGGTAGCAATGGTTGCACTACATTGGGTTGTTCTGAGAATGAGAAAAAGAAAAGAGGAACAGCAGTTCCCGGCCGTGGACGGTCCGGTGGCGGCGTCTCTTCGCCGAGTTGCCAAGCACACAACTGTACAACAGATTTGAGTGAAGCAAAGAGGTATCACCGCCGCCACAAGGTCTGCGAGTTTCACTCAAAGGCAGCAGTCGTCATGGTCGCTGGAATTCGCCAGCGTTTCTGTCAGCAATGCAGCAGGTATTTGATCCTCTTTAACAATATGAACAAGAACAGCTCTGCTTAACATTATTTCCCCTTTATGTTTGGCTATGGTAACACGTTTGTTGGTGGTGGTGGTGATCAGATTCCATGAGTTATCAGAATTTGATGAAGCTAAAAGGAGCTGTCGCCGAAGGCTAGCAGGACACAACGAACGGCGACGGAAGAGCTCGGCCGAGTGCCAAGGGGAAAGCACGAGCCGCAAAGGATCAACCCCGCAGTCGAAGGAAAGCCATTGCAGGCAGCTGGTGGAAGATCAAAGAAGCAGAATTCAGATGGCTCCTACAGGAAGTTCTGGCTATAAACACCTGCATATCAGATAAAAGAGACTATCTATGAATCTTTGCTCTCTCTCTTCTGTCACTAGGAAATGAAAGACATCCACAGAATGCCATGTTTTCCTGGAAGTTGGCTTCACCAACAGCATCTCAGTTTGGAGCTTTGTTTTATTTTGTCTAAATTTTCAAATAATGTGGATTGGTCTCTTTCTTGTTTTGTGGTCCCTCGTCTATGTACTAAAATATTGCATCCTCTGGTTAGAAAATTTAATATGCAGAGCTTTACTTTCAAAGGATTTCAAAACCCATAAATGAGAGGGAGTGAAATGGGGACAGATTTGTGGTAGGTCATAAAACTGAAGTTCAGAAAATTCAACATCAATGGCAGACAAGCATTTGATACAGGGATATGTGCAAGTTCATGTTTTAACTAAAATCCACAAAATTTATTTGGCTTCCCCATACATCAAAGAAAAACAAGGAGCTTTGGAACTGGTTCTTCTATGTTCTTCCAGCGTTCAGCTGTTGGGACAGAACCACCATAATAAAATCAGTGAAATCTCACAACTATACAAGAAATATCATCTTTGCTCTTCCTCTTGAGGGCCTCCTCAGTCAAGTGCTTGGCAGCTGCGTGAGCGTCTTTTATGTGCCTGATAGACTCTACGGCTTCTTCGTTCGACATCACCTGAAATTGCAGATTAAAATTTTTTATCAGATAAACTTAGACAAAGTAGAAAAACGATATTGTCCTGTCTCAGTGCAGTTAAAAAGATCAGAACTAAGAACTAGTAAGTCTTGTCTGCTAGTGTTCCATAAAAACTTTCACAAGATCAACACCAACCTTCCACAATCCATCGCTTGCCAAGATAACAAACTCGGTCTCGGCATCTATCATCTCCTCTACCACATCAGGCTCTGAGCTCAAGTGTATCTTTAAGCTCCTATCACCAAACGCCCTTGCGACCGCCAACTGCCCATCAACACGTGGAACATCTCCTGGATTTGTTCAGAATATGGACGGTGTCATTGAAATGGATGGAAGGGATTCAAAAATTAACCAATAAAATTTTCAGAAACCCCATTCTTATCAAAAAAGAAATCAGAAACCACATCAATACTAGCAGCATTCTTGCTACGTTAGTTTGGGATCAAGCAAGTTTGATTTGTGTCAACTTAAGATCTTTCACTTCAAACTTACCAGGAAAGCTTGTTACAAAACCACCTCTGCCCTCAATGTTTTCTCTTTCAACGCTCGGCTCATGATCGACTGATAATTGACTGGCCTTACCGTTCCTACAGATAACTGCACGGGAGTCCCCCACATTGCCAACTACTAGTTTCTTACAGTCAATCAATATGGCTGTAACAGCAGTTGAACCCCCATGACTAAAATCAACAGCCTTCTCTAAAATGTAAGCGTCAGTTTCCCTGTATGCTTTCCTGATTGCATTCTTTGGATTGGTCCAGAAATCAGGCTATTTGGACATACCATAAGAGAAATAAATTAACAAAACAATGTCAACTACATTCATAATGGATAAAAGAAGGGAAGTACTGTCAAAATGGGAAGAAGGAACAGGCCATTGCACCTCATTTATTATATTGGCAAATAAATGCGACTGTAAATAATCAGGGATAGCATTGCTCAAATGGCCATCGAAGATTGCAAATAAACCAAGCTCATGATGATCAACTTGCTTAAAATCTGCAACCACATAATCTTCCATGGCATGATTTGATTTCCCTTCCACCAAGTGAAAACCAAGTGTGACATGCTTGGACATCTTGCTCTTTCCTTTTCCAGAGTCTGGATCCGATGAACCCAGCCCAACTTTTTCCTGAAACAAACAAATTCATATTCTGTCCATTATACAAGGCTCAAAGACTAAAAATGTCTCATATTGAGTTCATATGAAGAGACAAAGTGATTTAACAATAGTCAAAGTCCATTGTTATCATGTTAAGTTGGTCATTATTTCTAATGAAAACAAGTTAAATTTTAATGCCTCTATAATTTTTAGAATGAAAGATTATATATACAAAAATTTAGAATTAAAAATTTTGCTCCCCATATGAAAATTTCTAGCTCTGCCCTACCAACAATCAAGAAAGATAATTCCAACTTGCAACTAATTTGCAGAATGGGCTTTCTTCAACTTATCCTTGCAATGTTTTAAAAGGCTATTACGGCTTATGCTTGAGGCTCGCCTTGAGGCAAGGCTCTAACTTTTAGCCTCAAGACTTACGCCCCTTTTAAACCATAAGAGGCTTACGCCTCTCATAGAAGAGGATTACGCTTTAGTGAAAGCGCACTAAGGCTTAAAGCCTCTACGCCTCATGTAATAATTAGAAGAACAATATTAATTTGCCTCATTTTTAACAATATAAAGGTTCGAGTTGTGATAATTTGAACTATTACTACTTTTACTATTGTGACTCTAAAAACATTGAAGACAAATTTTTTTTAGTATATGTCAGTCCTATTAATGATAGTAGTAGTGATGTTAAAGATATCCTTTTAGAATTTTTGTTTAGGTGGCAATTGACAATGGTGATTCTTTTTTGTACTTTTATATGACTTTTTTTTTTTTTGAGTTCAACAACAATATTTGGGAGTGGGAGGATTCAAACCTCTGACCTCTTGGTCGATGGTATTTTTATATGACTATTATGTTTAGCAATACTTGGTCATACCAATTTAGGATTTGCACCATATTTTTAATTAAATTTGATGCTTACGCCTCGCCTTTTCGAGTGGAAAAGCCTCAAGGCTGCCTTTAGCCTTTTAAAACGTTGATCCCTTGTAACAACTACAGTGCTTACAGCTTGTTACCTAACAAAATCTCAGTTCATCCAACTTACACAAGTGTCAAGTACTATATAAATTTTTAATTTAAGACCTATCAGATTTAGATTTCTCTTTTTTGTCGTCAGAGTTTTTTGCAACTACAGAATAGATGGGTGTAAAAGTTTTCTATCAACTGCAAGAATAACAGTTTATTCACTTAACATAAGGAAGTTAGAGCAAGTTACCCCCACCCCCACTCTCTAACTTTCTGAACGTCTGGAAACCGAATACAAGAATGTAAGGAATAAAAGATATAACATTTTCATTTTCCTGCCTCAAAGAGACACAGACAAATTCTAAAGATTTCAATCCTACAAAAATAATAAGCCATGGTACATAATGAGTAAAAATAAAAGAAGGAAATCCCATCACCACAAACTGCTCTCTTAATCTCTAATGAAAGTCTCCTTTCAAAAGGAAACAAAACTATATTATAGATGGTTAACCTTCCCGTCTAAAACTACGAAGAAGAAACAAACTTGGATGTTCAGAATTTTTGCAAGAATCAAACCTGAAGCCATGGGGGAAAATCTACAGTATTTTATCAAGATGTAACCATTTTAACTGTTAACTTTGTAGAAATACAGGGGAAAAGAAAAAGAACAGAAAAAAGCCAACCCAGTTTGGTAAACTCTTTGGTCCAGGAAAAATTCACACTAATTCATTCTGGGATTCAAGTATAAAAAGAGCAGGACATTTTTACAAACAGTTTTTATCGCAAGGGGCATTGACCTGACCCCAACCGACGAAAGTTCTAAAAGAATGGTAAAATATGCAAATTATCCAATATTGCAATCATCATATACGGAACGAAGCTGAAGCAAAGAGCACAGAATCTGAATCCGCAAATGCATAATACAATGTAAAGACCTTCGACACAGGCAGGCACAGAAAAGGATCTCAAAAGCAGATGCGAAAAATGCGTTCAAATTTCAAGGAGCTTTCATGAGTAAAAGAACATAGCAATAATTCCAACGAATCGGAGCTGAAACCCATTTGTGAAAATGGGCATACAGCAAAGAATCAAGGGAAAAGTTGCAGACCCATTTGAGAAACATCAAAGAACATCATTACACGTACCTTCATCTTGTGGAGAATCTCTTTCCCAGTCATGAGTTCGTTCGAACTTGCATCTACGAGTAGAAAATTGCAGAAATGAAAGAAAGAAAGAAAGAGAATGAGAGAATGAAGGAGAGATGAAACAAGTCCGGTGTATTATAGAAAAAGGAGAAGAGGGTGGTTGGGGGAATTGCTCGCCACGGCTTAAGAGAATTGCGGGTAAATGAATCGTCAACGCCACATAACGAAGGCCGCGTTTTGTGCAATCCCCAAGAGGTGGACGTGTTGCGACATGCGATCGAACAGCTTTTCTTTGGCTTTTCTTCTACTTTCCTCCAAATCATTCTCTCTCTCTCTCTGTCTTTTGTATTCTTCTCAATCTCAACATCCATTCTATTCTGACGGTGACAATGTAGAGATTGGAATGAACTTTTTAGATAGATTTTACTCATCTACTTAGTGTCTTTTTTCCCTCTTTTTTAGTTAAAGCAACATCTGGAGTGGGATTCGAACTCTAATCTCTTGATCGACATACAAGTTTTATGCTAATTAAATTATATTCGTGTTGGTAAACTAATACTCTTTGTTAAATACATAGTTTAGACTTCCATGGTTGAGCCACTTTTCCAATTTTGGTATTAACCCCTTGTTTGAAAATAATTTCATTTGGTTAAAAAAAAAAGTTGATTCATGAATTTTTATAGAAATAACAATTTAGTCCATGTACTTTCTTTCTTTTTTTTAAGTCAATCCACGTACTTTAGTTTGGAACAATTTAATCATTATATTTTTAATTTTGTAAAAATTTAGTCCTTAAACTTTAGTGGATAACAATTTAGTGCATATATCTTAAAAATTTTAACAATTTAATTCCTACAGTAAAAATTTCTATCAAAGTTATGTGTCAATTTTTATTATAGAGCGACTTAGTTTTTGTAGTTTATAACTACATTTGGTCCATAATCAGTTTAATTGATCTACATATTAAAAAATCTTATTAAATATGAACAATATTTTTCATTAGGGACTAAATCGTGGCAAATTTTAAAGTAGAGAAACTAAATTGTTACATATTAAAGTTTAAGGAATAAGTTATTACAAAATTAAAAGAACATGGACTAAATTTGTTACAAACTAAAGTTTAGAGACTATTTTTATATATTAAAGTTTAAGGATTAAATTGTTACAAAATTGAAAGTACAGGAACTAAATTGTTATAAACTAAAGTTTAAGGACTAAATTGTTACTTCTTGAAAGTTCAAGTTAGGGACCAAAAGTATTTTTTAAGTTCTCTTTTTTTAGTTCAACAACATTTGGGAGATGAGGATTTGAACCTTTGACTTTTTGGTCAGAGTTCATGTTAATTGCTGATGAACTATACTCACTTTGACAATGTTTTTTAATTATTTCGTTTTTTGTTTTATATTTTGAAAAATTATGTTTGTTTTCTCACCATTTGCTTTTTTTTTTTTTATCTTTCTTGCAAATACATTTGAATTATAAACCAAATTTCAAAAATTATTTCTTTTAGTTTTCAAAATCTTTCTAAAATTAAAAAGGCAGATAAGATAACTTAACAAAAAGATACAAAGGAGAAAGTGGTGTTATAAGCTTAATTTTCAAAACTAGATTGTTAAAAATGAAATAATCATCAAACGAGTTTAATTTTTCAAATTCAAGTTCTTAATATTACAAAAGGTTATAATTTATTGATTAAACGAAAATGTAGTATCACATTTTTTTTTATTAATTGTTGAGTTGAAAATACTTTATAGTTTAATTGGATGTAAATGATGTATTTGCCCATAAAATTGAAAACCAGTTTCATCTACCTCAACTTGTACTAAACTTACTCGACTCAAAATGACTTAGTTTTATAATTTTTAAAAAAATGACTCATTAAAAATTGTAATCTACTAACCATAGATAGTCTCATACTATGTTTGATTTCTTTTTTTTTTGGGGCAAAATGCACTTTTGGTCCTTGAGGTTTGAAGTTGATGTCTATTTGGTCCCTGAGGTCTCAAAAGATACATTTTAGTCTCTGAAGTTTGGGAAATGATTCTAAATGATCCCTAAAGTTAGTTTGACTGTTAGTTGACTAACGGAAAATGATGTGGCAAATTTTGAATGAGATGGAGAATTTTATTAATTTTATATTATTTTTAAAAGATTATTTGGCTTTTTTTTCTTTTCATAGTATGAATTGCAGAGAAAGTTTGTGAAAGCTCAAACTTATGGCTGGTGTTGTTAATGAAGAAGATCAGTTGGAATTGCCTCTTGGGTTTCGATTTCATCCTACCGATGAAGAGCTTATTTCTCATTACCTCTTCGAGAAGGTTATGGACAATGGTTTCTCTTGCAGGGCAATTGGAGATGTTGATCTGAACAAATCTGAGCCTTGGGATTTGCGTTGTAAGCTCTGTTTAAAAACACAAGTGTTTTTTTTTTTTTATTTCTGTTTTTTTTCCTTCAATTCTGTTGATTTGGGGATTTCAGGGAAGGCGAAAATGAGAGAAAAAGAGTGGTATTTTTTCTGTGTGAGAGATAGAAAATACCCAACTGGGTTGAGGACTAACAGAGCAACTGAAGTTGGGTACTGGAAAGCCACAGGGAAAGATAAAGACATTTACAGAGGAAAATCTCTTGTGGGTATGAAGAAAACTCTGGTTTTTTACAAAGGAAGAGCTCCAAAAGGGGAGAAATCTGATTGGGTTATGCATGAATATCGATTAGAGGGTAAACTCTCTTCTTTAAACCTCCCCAAAACTGCCAAGGTATGAATTGATTCTCAATTTTTTGTTTGTTTTGTTTCTCTGTTTTTAATTTCTCTGAGATTTTTCTCTGTTTAATTTGCAGAATGAGTGGGTGATTTGTAGAGTGTTTCAGAAGAAATCAAATGGGAAAAAAATGGATATCTCTGGGATGTCAAAATTGGGTTCTTTTGGGAACGAATTTGGCCATTTGATCCTTCCTCCATTGACAGATTCATCACCATTTAATGGAGAAAACCAGAATTAGGGTTCACAGCCCAAGCAAGTAAATTCTTCATACTATGAAAAGAAAAAAAAGCCAAATAATCTTTTAAAAATAATATAAAATTAATAAAATTCTTCATCTCATTCAAAATTTGTCACATCAACATGCCACATCATTTTCCGTTAGTCAACTAACGGTCAAATTAACTTCAAGGACCATTTAGAATCATTTCCCAAACCTCAGGGACTAAAATGTATCTTTTGAAACCTCAGGAACCAAATAGACATCAACTTCAAACCTCAGGGACCAAAAGTTCATTTTGCCCTTTTTTTTTTTTTTAGTTCAACAACATTTAGAGGTGGGAGATTCAAACCTCTGATTTCTTGGTCGGAGGTACATATGTCAATTACCGTTCAATTATGTTTAATTTGGCAATTTCTATTGTTAATGCACATGAATATGTTTTTATTTTGCTTTTAAATAATTTCTAAATAACATCTTGGTATAACATTTTTATTATTGTTGACTTTTAGACTTCTTATAAATAAATCAGATAAAAACATAAATTTAATTATTTAATATATTTTATAGAAAAGAATACAAAATTAAGTTAGGCCTAGCTTATTGGATAAAGATGCTTATTACTTTTATTTAAGGTTCGAAATCCAATCTCATGCCCCGTATTTTTTATGCTAAAAAAATCTGGTAAAGATTGAAAAGGAAAAAAGAAAGTGAATGAATTATTGAGAGCACTTTGATTTTTTCCTTTAAAAAAACAATAATGCTAGTTTTAATCACCATAAAGGAAGTTCTTTACATTTGATGGAAGTTATGTCATATATGTGCTATCATTTAAGGGACAAGACAATTTCCTCTTTGGATTTCCATTAAAGTGGCTACCTTTTATATAAACTTTACTTAAAATAAAACTTTTTTTTTTAAGTACAACAACGTAACATTTAGGGTGAGAGGATTTGAATATCTGACATCTTGGTCGAGGATACATGCTGATTACCGTTGAGTTAAGCTCACTTTGGCATCTAAAAACAAAACTAATAATATATTTTTTTTTAGAAAACTAATCATTTACCATATATGTTATACGTACCATATATTATACTAATTGACGTACATCACGAAACATTTTGCTAATATGAATATCTTATAGTTTTTCTCTTAATTTGTACCACATCTAGTATCAATAGAGGAAAGCCATTTTATTTCTAATATATTCTACTAATATCAACATTAATTTATATTATACTAATTGGTTAAAGTATTTAAATATTGTTACTTGAAACAAATATTAAATTTTAACAAGACCAACAAAAAAAATAGAATAACAGTTGAGATAATGTGTTATAAATGATCTGTATATATCCAAACTAATATATATATATTTTTTAAAAAAGTTAACTCAAAAGGATATTATTTAGAATGTATGTAAAAATACAATTTTAAGTAAGTTACATATCTATTTCTAATATTAACATGAACGAGAAGAATGATCTCTTCGATTAAATATTTTACCATTTTTTTCATTCTTTCAACTTGTATTGTCTTCAAAAGATCAGTTTCGACCTTTATACATATGGATAGTTTTAATATGAAAAGTAACTATGTTCATCTCTAATTGATAATAACAACCAATACATCAACTTAAAAAGAATGAAGAGACCAAAGAAAAAGATGAAGATCAGTTGTGGCCTTCTTTGCAAATAATGGGTAGTTAAACCAATGAGCTTGTGAGTACTCTCATCGATTCTAAAAGGACAAATTTCTTTGGATCAAAACAGAAGGATGGAGTTATGATTGATCAACTTTAATATATATATATATTTGTTTTTTTTTCTAACTGGAGCATAGCTCAACATTAATTATCATTTACTCATTTTCTTGAAGTCGAAGGTTCAAATCTCTATACTCTTACATTTATTGTACTAAAAAGATTTTTTTTTCCTTTCAATCAAATATAGCATAAGAGAAATTTTGATTATTGTCTCCATCATAAGAATATACATATTTATATTATATAGGATTGGGTTATTTGTGTAAAATTTTTAATTTTATGTCATATTTAAAATGTTAAATTATAAATTGATCCCTTTGATTTGGGATAGTCCATTTACCTTCTTTTTTTTTTTTTTTCTAATCTATTCATTATAATGCTCCTTTAGTATTTGTTTTCTTATTTTGGATATTAGATTATAAATTTTAAATTTTTTAAAATAAAAATGGCGTTATGACATAAATTTTATATTGTCTTTTTTTTTTCTTATTTTTATTTCCTTAAATTAAATAAATATTTATTTCTAAAAAATTTTAAAATAGTGTTGTATAGAATAAATTTATATTTTCATTTTACCTTAGAAAAATATATTGTTTCTATTTTATTTTTTATTTTTCTAAAATTATAATATCATATTTTAAGACTAAAACATTATCTTAATAGATTGAATTGTACATATCATTTAGAAGAAAAAAGAAACTAAATAATCTCCAAAACTGAATAAGCATTTTATTTTATTTTTTAAATAAAGTTATCAATAATTGTGACAAACATATTCTTGTAGTTTATTTTTTTTAAAAAAAATATAATACTATCAACTTTTATCTTTTATAAATAGAAAAATATTTTGATTTTTCAAACTTAAAGTAGCTTATTTAATTTTTAAGTATGGTTTAAACCATCAAATAAATATTTTCACTATTTAAATTTTAAATTTAATTATAAATTTTAACTTTTCATTCTATATTGATAGACACAAAAAATATGAAATTAATTTTAATTAAAAATTCATAATGAAATTAATATTTTGATATTTTCAATATAATCATATTATGCCTCTTCTTGTTTTATCCATAATATATTTTAAACTTTTTCTTCTCGAAAAACAATTTTTTGAAAAAATAATTAATTTAGTTTAATAAATTTTAAACTTTTCTATCAAATATTTTTCAAAACATTAAAAAAAAAATGCTAACTCATATAGTAGATAGGGGCTTAAAGGAAGAAACTTTTGATTGTATATTTTGTCATTTTTAATTAATGTGTATTATATTAAATGAAAATTTTGTGAGATTTCTACTTAATTTTTTTTATGATAATTATATGATTAAATTGTACAAAATACCCCTAAACTTTGAGGTAGCTTTCAATTATGTCCCTTGAACTTTGAAATTTGTTCCAAAAGATACCCTGAACTTGAAATGGTTACAAAAAATAAGTTAAGAGTTTGAAAAAATAAAAATTGAGAAGGGTTTATGTCCCATTTAGACAGGCTTTATGCTCACTCTATCTAGACCCTTTAAAAGTTTTCAGAATCACTAAATTTAGTACTTCTTTTTTCTCTGCCCACCACATAAGCAAGCAAATGATAAATAAACAAGAGAGATAATTAAAAGGATTGTTAATTGAGCCCCAACCACATGATATAAAATTAAGAGTATCAACCAAGGGAAATTAATTAATTACGACGGTCTCATCAAAAATTTAAAAAAAAAAAAAAACAATAATAATAACTACTACGAGTTCAACTAATGACATCTAGTATGTGAAAAAATAAAGGTTAAATTGCAAATTTAGTTCAAGAAAGTTATAATTTAGTCTTTATAGTTTTAAAAGTTAGAATTTCTTCTTTATAGTTCGATAAAATCTCATAAATAGTTCATATGGTTTGATAAAATCATCCTTTATTTATGAGGGTTTTACAAACCATAAGAACCAAGTCTAACTTTTAAAATAATAGGGACTAAATTCTAACTTTTTCCAAACTATGGGGACTAAATTTGTAATTTAACCAAAAATAAAATAGTATTTAGAGGCATGAGTTCAAACTATGATAGCCAAGTACTTAGAATGTTTAAGAATTCGTAAGTTACCTAACAACCAAATATTTTAGGATTACGCGATTGTCTCATGAGATTACTAGAAGTGTGCATATACTAGTCCAAACATTGAAAGATAAAAAAAAAACAGAAATTGTGCCAAATGAGTTATTTTCAAATCTATATTTCACAAATGTCAATATTTATGAAAATTTTAAACTTTAGCTTGGTTGGATTTTTTGGCTTATTTTTCTTACAATTTCACCATTGGATACTCACTCTCTATTTATGATGTTATTGTATGTTATTGAAAAGAAATGGGAAGTGATTTTAGGAATTTTTTGAAAAATGGAGAAAGAACTAAACGTTTGCGGGCTTTTTTATGGGAGGAGGAATAAAAACCGTTTTTTCCTTTTATAATTTTTGTTATTTTTTAAATATAAAATATATATTAATGAGCAGACATATAATTGCATACCTAAATTGGTCTTTAACCGAGCTCGTACTATATAATTTTGAAAATTTAGCAAAATTTAGACATTTATGAGATTAAATTCTATAAAAAAAAGTCTCTCATTAAAAAATGAAACGATTTATAGAGGAAAGAAATGGTCCCTAAGGCATTGGCTGGCCATGTTGATGATGAGCTCAAATGGGGCATTGGTGTTCAACCTTGGAAATTCTTATGGGAGACAAACTAATTTTTCCAACTATTGCTTTGTCTTTTTGTTTATGCAGGTAATGAAACTCAACCCAATTATTCTTTTAAATTCAAAATCATTTTTTAAAGTCTTTGAAGTGAGGCTTTCCTCGCCCACAAGGGCTAAAGGCAATGCCCCTATGACCCCCTACATTCATTGGGTTTGTAAAAGCCCAAACAATCCCATATCCCCTAAAAGAAAGGGCTCTCTCTCTTTGAATTGGCAGCAGAGAAGTCCTAATACAATAAAAGAGTTTTTTTTCCCAAATATAGTTTCATAAGATCTTACCCCAAAATCATATTTTTCCAACAATGATTCGTTCATGTCATCGAAGAGTAATACTAATAGCACTAATAGTAGGAACCGTAGCAGAAAAAAAAAAAAAAAAAAGAGATTTAACATCAATGGCAGATAAGCATTTGATACAGAAAGGTTCTTTTATTTTCTTCCATTATTCAGCTGTTGGAACAGAACCAGAAATCCATAATGAAATCAGGGAAACTGAAATTTCAAAACTATACAAAAAATATCATCTTTGCTCTTCCTCTTGATGTGTTCCTGTCTCAGTGCAGTTAAAGACATCAGAAGAACTAGTGTGTTTATGTTACTAAAAACTTGCACAAGATCCACACCAACCTTCCACAATCCAGCTTCCCAAGATACCAAATTTGGTCTTCTCATCTATCATCTCCACTACCACATCAGGCTCCAAGCTCAAGTGTTTCTTTATGCTCTTACCGACACGTGGAACATCGCCTGGATTCGTTCAGAATATGGATGTTGTCATTGAAAAGGATGAAGGGATTTAAACATTAACCAATATGATGTTCAGAAAACCACATCAATACTAGTCAGCTTTCTTGCTAAGTTAGTTGAGCAATGTTTGATTTGTATCAGCTTAAGATCCTTCACTTCAAACTTACCAGTAGAGTTTGTTACAACGCCACCTCTGTTCTCAATGATTTTTCTTTCAACGCTCAGCTCAGGATTGACTGATAGTTGACTGGACGGGAATCGCCCACATTGCCAACTAATAAGTTTTTAAGTCGATCAATATGGCTGTAAGAGCAGTTGAACCCCCATGACTAAAATCAATGTTAGTTTTCCTATATGCTTTCCTGACTGCGTTCTTTGGATTGGTTCAGAAATCAGGCTATTTGGCATACAGTAAGAGAGAAATGAGTTAACTAAACTATGTCAACTACATTCATAATTGATAAAACTTAAAAGAAGGGAAATACTGTCAAAAGAGGAAGAAGGAACAGGCATTGTACCTCGTTTATTATATTATCCAATAAATGCGACTGTATATAATCAGGGTCAGCATGCAACAAATGGTGATCGAAGATTGCATATAAACCTAGCTCATGATGAACTTGCTTAGACTGAACCAGATAATGTCCCTCCCATGGTATGATTTGATTTCGCTTCCATCAAGTGAGAACCATGTGTGACATGCTTGGACATCTTGCTCTCTCCGAAGAACCCAGCCCAAATTTTTCCTGAAACAAACAAATTCATATTGTGTCCATTATACAAGGTTAAAAGACTAAAAAAAATGTCTCATATTTAGTTCATATGAAGAGAAATAGTGATTTAACAATAGTCAATGTTCATTGTTATCATGACAAGAAGTTAAATTTTAATGTCATCTCTATAATTTTTAGAATGGAAAGATTATAAATACAAAAATTTAGAATTAAAAAATTTGCTGCCCTTATGAAAATTTCTAGCTCTGCCAGTTCCAACTTGTGCAAATGGGCTTTCTACAAATTTTCCTTTGTAACAACTACACTGCTTACTGCTTGTTACCAAATAAAATCTCAGTTCATCCAACTTACACTAATGCCAAGTACTGTATAAATTCTTAATTTAGGACCTGAGGTTAAGATTTCTCTCTTTCTGGTCTTAAAAGTTTTCTGTAACTACAGACTAGATGGGTGTAAATTCATGTCCATCCACCATAAACATGTTCTATCAACTGCAAATATAACAGTTTATTCACTTAACACAAGCAAATTAGTGCAAGTTATCCCCACACTCTCTTTAACTTTCTATAAGTCTGTAGTCTGAAATAAACTGCTCTCTTAATCCAATGAAAGTCTCCTTTCGAAAGCAAACAAAACTATATTACAGATGGTTAAGCTTCCCCTCTTAAACTACAAAGAAGAAACAAACTTGGATATCCAGAATTTTTGCAAGGATCAAACCTAAAGCCATGAGGGAAAAATCTACGTATCTTATCAAGGTGTAAGCATTTTAACTCAAATAACTTTGTAGAAATACAGGGGAAAAGACAGAGAAAAAAAAAGGCTAGCCAGTTTGGAAAAGTCAGGGATGGTCCAGGAGAAATATACATTAATCCATTCTGGGATTCAAATATAAAAAGAGTTAGACATTTTTACAAACAGTTTTATCGCAAGGGGCATTGAGCCCAACCCACGAAAGTTCTGTAATAAACAGTAAACTGTGCAAATTATCCAACATTGCAATTATCATCAACAGAATGAAGCCAAAGCTAAGGCACATAATTTAACTTCACAAATTCCAAGGAGCTTTCATGAGTAAAAACATCGCAAGCTCAAACCAACAATCCGAACGAATCGACAAAATGAAAAAAGGAGCTGAGACCCATTTCTCAAAATGGCCATACAACAAAGAATCAAGCGAAAAGTAACGCACCCATTTGAGAAACAACGAAGAACATCAATACGCGTACCTTCGTCTTGTGGGGAATCCCTTTCCCAGTCGTTTATCCCTTCGAGGTTGCATCTACGAGTACAAAATTGCAGAAATGAGAGAGAATGAAGGAGGGATGAACAAGTGCGGTTAATAATGGAAGAGGTAGATGTGTTCGATCGAACATCATTCTCGATTCTATTGTAGAGATTGGAGTGAAGTTTTGGTGGAGTTTTTGCTTCATCTTCTGGTTAGTTTTCCGCATAAACCGCAAAAACGTAAAGCCAAAACTCTAATCGCGGCCGGGATTTTGCTCTGATCGACTCAAATATAAAAAATGTAGGGCATATTTGGTAGGAGATATAGATTCTGTTTTATGTTTTTAGATTGCATGAGTTTAGTGCATATGGATCTAACAAATATACTTTCGAAAACTGTTTTCAAGTCCTTCTAATAGCGAAATTTTAACATTTTTATCTTTTCATTATATTTAAATTTTGAATTTTAAATTTTAAAATGCATAACTACGTTAAAAAATAGAAACTTTAATAAATATGGATATTTTATGTTGTAAAATCAATTTATTTTTGTTAAATTAAAATATGTATATTTATATTATATATTATATGTTATTATAAAATAATAATTATACAAAATTTATAACAAAAAAATATGTTCATAAATTAATTAATAATAGTTTGTATTCAATCTAATATTTAGTTTTGCAACTACAACTAATTTCAAGGTCTATCAATATATTTAGAACACATTTTGAACAATTGTTTAAATTGGAATCCAGTTTCTAAATCTGCTACCAAACACATATCTGAAAATATGAAATCAACTATATTTTTATTGAATTCCTTATTTTCAAAATTTTGTTTTTAAATTGCCTACCAAACTGGCCCGTATTTTTCCATAAAACTCAAAGCCTACGTTACTCCACTCAAAATACTTAGTTTTATTTTTTTAAAAAAATGGACATTAATTATATTTTTTTACAGTAAAAGAAAAAAATGGACATTATGAAAAATATTATTATATACCAACAATCAATAGTCTCATTTTCATTATACTACAAAAATCAAAGTGAGCATAATTTAGCAGTAATTGGCATGTACCCTCAACAAAAATGTCAGAAATTCGAATATCCCTTCTAAATGCTCAAAAAAAATAAATAAAAAAAATAAGGTTAAAATATCATTTTGGTCCCTATAATTTAGATTTTATTCTATTTTAGTCATGTACTTTCAAATTCCAAATTTAGTCCATGTGTTTTCAATAAAGTTTAAAATTGGTCCCTAATGTTGGTTTAATGTCTACATGTCAATTACCACATAGTTTTTTTTTTTTTTTTTTTTAAATCAATTACCACATAGTTATGTTCACTTTGGCACCAATATTTATTTAATGAGATGGGGAATGTGATATATGTTTTGATTCATTTTAGGATATGTTTGGAAGTAACTTCAGAGTAGGTGTATGTATTCTAAGTGATACAATTATAATTACCTTTTATAAAAATGTTTATATATATATATATATATATATATATATTAAAAAGTGAGGATGTTAGAAAAATATTTTTGGACACTTTTGTCCTTTCTTTAATTTACTAATTTACAAAATATGTCATCAGTGATTAATTATAAATAGTAAATTAATTAATTATCAATAATAAATGTATATGATCTACTAAAAGGTTAGAATGTAAAAAAAAAAATTCCTACAACTTTTTTTTAATTATAATTCATAATTGAATTTTAGAAGTTATATAGAATTCAAAAGATTTTGTAACTCTCATTTTCTAGTACTATAAAATGAGCTTTCTTCACCACTTTCTTCACCAACACTTGGAATTTTATTATTTCTTTATTTTGTTTTCTTTGTTCTATTTGCTTTCAATCTATACTATATTAAAAAGTGAGAATGTTGGAAAAATATTTTTGGACATTTTTGTCCTTTCTTTAATTTACTAATTTACAAAATATGCCATTGGTGATTAATTATAAATAGTAAATTAATTAATTATCAATAATAAATGTATATCATCTACTAAAAGGTTGGAATGTAAAAAGTTTAGTAATGTAAAAAGTTTTTCCTATAACTTTTTTTAATTATAATTCATAATTGAATTTTAGAAGTTATAGAATTTAAAAGATTTTGTAACTCTCATCTTCTATTACTATAAAATGAGCTTTCTTCACCACTTTCTTCACCAACATTTGGAATTTCATTCTTTCTTTCTTTTCTTTTCTTTTTTTTTTTTGTTCTATTTGCTTTCAAAGCCTCTTCAATCTTCAAAATATCTCAAGAAGTGGGTGGTATATTCAAATTGCAAGGGTTGCATGTGTTTTGGTGGTATATTCAAATTGCAAAGGATGCACACATTGAATCTATATCCTGAATCTCAGGATTATGACATTACAACTCCACTTTAATGAAGTTGAATAATAGTATTTTTCTATCAATATTTCTAAGTGAGCAGTTCTATTTTAAGAAATGTTAGGATCTTTGGATTTTTTTTGTTACTATTTTTTTATTGCTCCTTTATAATTTGTGTATTGTTTTTTTTTATCTAAAATATCTGTCAAAAAATAAAATTTTATTGATCAATTACAAGCTTATATTTGTTTTGTTGAGAAAAAAATCCATGTGTAACTTAATGCCTCACATAGTTTTCAATTAATTATAAAATATTAAATTAACTAATTAATGAATTAAAAATTAATCAACAATAATAAATTAAAATTTATTAATCAACAAGAATTTGTATGGAATCTAAAGAGTTGAAATACAAAGAGTTTTGTTACTTCATTCCCAATAAGTTAGAATGATTTTCCTTTAATTATAACTATAATTATAACACAAAATCAAATCAGCAGTTAATTTAATATTTATTAAGGTTGAAACGTTTAGTACATAACAAAAAGTTAGCTTGAAAATATTTAAAATTTGTAATAATCAAACAAAGTAATAAAAAAAATACAATGAGTCAAATTAGGTCAAATAACATTTTTAAAATAAAAATGTGAAAATATTTGTATATTTTTTAATTAATATATGAAAAACAACAAAATGGAACTTAAAATTCATCCAGAATATAGTATGAGACAATGCAATTTAAATGCACCCATAAAAAGATTAAATGAATGAATGTGAAAAGCTAGAAAGTAAAAAGTTTAGCTCCATTTAGATAACTTAATTCTAAAATTAATATTTTTATCTAATTATATTTAATTACAGAATATGAAAGTTTTTGGAATGTCAAAATTTTTTATAAATCTTTCATTCCCTTCAACTCTTAATTTGTCTCTTCCATTCATTTCCACAACGATGTGAAATCTCCATTTTAAGAAAATTAAGAAAAGAAAATAATTGTTAAAAAAAATCAAAATATAGTCTAGTAATTACGAGTTTGATGAAGTGAACAATAAAACATGGAAAAACTAGAAATACATAAATTAATTAATTTAGACCTCATTTATTTGCTTAAAAAAAAAATAAGTGTCATTTTCTATCATTGTAAAAAAAAATTCATCTACTTATATATAAACCACAACTAACCTATACATTTTAAGATTTTAACTTATTATATTAATAATAATAATAATTGATTTTCATTTTTTTTTTACAATTACACTAATATTCAATAATAAAAAAAATTTATCTATTTGTAATATATATAAAAATTTTGATATTTTTATATATTTAAAGTACATATTAATTTATTAGATAGATTTTTTATGAATATAATTAATTTTTTTATAATATAAAATAAAAGTAAAAAATCGTGGGTAATAAACTAGTTTTTAAAAAGTGCTTTTAATTTAATTGAAATTTTTTTTGAATGGTTAATGTTTGTGTTTTAAAAGGACTTTTAGAATTGTCAAATTATTAAAGAATATTAAGAGAGAAAAAAAAAATTAAAGAGTGGATAGCAAAAAAAAAATTATAGATAGGTGAGATACAAATTTTAGAGAGAAAAAAGTTATTTAAAAAAAAATAGGGGATAAATTTTAGATAGACACAAAAAGTTAGAGAGAAAATTTTGAAAAAGAGAGATACAAAAAAAATTGAGGAAGAAAAAAATTGGAGAGAGTGAAAAAAAATAGAGAGGAAAAGTTAGAAAAAGAAATTAAAAAAATCTAGAGAGATGCAAAAAATTTTGTGACATAGTTAGAGAGGGAGAAAAAAAATTAGGTTGAGAAAGAGTTAAAGAGAGATCGACGAAAATTTTATAGAGAGGGGAAAAATTTTAGATATAAAAAAGAGTTAGAGGGAATTAAAAAAAAAAAATCTTGGAGCGAGAAAAAAAAAGAGTGAGACAAAGAGAGGGATAAAAATTTTAGACAAAGAATAAAGTTTTTGAGAGAGATTATAATCAGTTTAGACGTCAGAGAGAAAAAAAAAAGTTACATGGGAAAAAATAGATATATATAAATAAAGTTATCAAAGGAAAAAAAATAGAAAGGAACAAAATTAATTTTTTCCCCATAATTCTAGGGTAAAATAGGTGAAATTTGAGAATATTCAAGGAATTTAAAATAATAGTCGATTTAAAAATAAAACTCCTTTCAATCACATGACAAAAATCACTTAGGATGAAGCATCTCTCAAGTGATTGACCGAAAAATGCTTGATATTAATTTTTTTTCCAAAATATCAATTATTCCTTATTGCTATAAGTCACTTTTTCATAAAGGGAGTGATTTTGACCGAGATAAAAGTGATTTTGGCAATACTAAAATCACTCCCAAACATATATATATATATATATATATATATATATATATATATATATATATATATATCAATCTACACAAGCAGTGGCGGATCCAGAATTTCATGTTAGGGGTGGCACAAATGCATATAAAGTTTAGTCTATGAACTTTTAGATTTTGGTCTATATGCTCTCTGAACTTTAAAAAACGTCTAGTAGGTCTCTAAATTCTCTATTTTGTGTTTAATAGATCCCTAAAATTTCAATTTTGTATCCAATAGGTTTTACATATTCAAATTGTATTAAATAAATTAAATGTTATATTAGACATTAAATTTAATTTTGTATCTAATAGGATTGGACATTTTTTTTAAAAAAAATTAATGTATTTATTAGTAACAAAATTGAAAGTTCAAGTTTCAAATAGACACAAAATTAAATTTTCTGCCTAATAAAATAGTTAATTTTTAAGACTATTGAATATGTCAGAGACTTATTAGATATATGCCTAATAAAATAGATGTAAAATTGAAAGTTCATGGATTTATTAAACATTTTTAAAAGACTTATTAGTCACAAAATTAAAAGTTTAGGAAATTTTGGACACAAATTCGAAATTTCAATGACTAAACTTGTAATTTATTCATATTAATAATTATAAATGCATTGATCTATAATATTTATATTAAATAAATTGATTACAAAATCATAATAAATAATTATAGAATTATCCATCTAGATATATAAGCAGATAATGAAACTTGAAATATTTATCAAAATAGAATTAAGTTTTTTGATGCTATTAATTTTTCTAAATAATTTACCTAAGATTTAAAAATATTTTTATAAGGTATGCATTTATGAGAAAATTGAAAACATAATTAGATCTTTTTAACCGGTATCAAGCCTACTACAAATTAAAATAATGTATAAATATATATAAAATAATATATAAATATATGTATTGCAAAATATAAGAAATGACAAGAAAGGAAAAAGTAGCATTTCAGGAGTCTTAAACACGCCACATCCAACCAAGCCATGTACTACTCCATGCCCCCTACCAACAAACCGAGGTCATATTTTGAAATTTAAGGCGTAAACATGTATACATATATAAAAACCATAACTTGAGGGGGGGGGGGGGGGGGGCAATTAGTTTTCTATCACTTCTATAGAATGGAAAAAAGAATTTTCGAATTGAGAGAGTTGCGTTAACTAAAAGAGAGAGATGAACGTTATCATTTTATATTTTATTTAATCAATTTCTCTAATTTTAAGTATAACTTTTTTAAGAATATAGCAATTTTATACGAAATTTAAGAAAGTAAGTTTATTATGTTTATTTTTTATAACTCAAATAAAGTGGAGTGAAAATTCATACCTCTAATATGTTAGAGAGATTCATAATATCTTAATTATTTCAATTATGCTTAGATTAACAAGTTTATTATTATTATTATTATTATTATTTTAAAATAAAGTTTATTGTGCTTGTACATTCCTATATGTTAAGTAATGATATTTACTTGTAAGGTCTCAAGGTGTCATTACACATCATTAAAGAGTAGGGATGTTCATTTTTCTATGGGACGCCCCCAACAGGGCAGAAAATCCCTGTTTAGGTGCAGAATGGGGGAGGTAATAGGGAAAAAAACGTCGTCCCCGCCTCTACCTTGTTTGCATTTCTTTTATTTTTATTTTTTATTCTTATTATAGTCGTCGTTATTATTATTATTATTAAGTTTTGTTTAATGATTTAGATAATTTGATATGCAATAATATTATTTTATTTTTATTAGGAAGTTTAAGAAATTTAGTTCCGATGAATGAAGATTTTTCTTGAAAAATTAACTATTTAATTACAAAATTCAAAATACTTCATTTAATTTAATTTTTTATTTAAAAAACTAAACGAAGAATATTCTTCATGGAGAATCCAATCCCTGCAAATTTTCTGCAAGGAATCCCTACATCAATCTCCGCTAAATTAATAGTGAATCAAATGAAAGGCAGGAACGGAGACAAGGAAGTCATCACCGACCTCATTCTGTCCCATGAGAATCCCTACTAATGGGCACAACATGTACTACACTTTATTACACTAATAAAAAATATTCCCCTCACAAATCCTAATAGAACATTATATTTTATTTTACTTAAAGATAAAGCATTTGCTTCTAAAATCCTCTCCTGTTCTATTTATCTCTATAGCAATTACTAATAACATTAACAAGAACTAAAACCCACCCTTTTCCCCTTTAATTTATTCCCTTTTTTAAAATGAGTTTGGACAGGCTTTATGCTCACTCTAACTAGATCCTTTCTTTCTTTCTCCACATGACATTTTGAGCCCCAAAAAGATCAATTAGCAATTTTGTAAAGTTAAAAAATGAAAAAAAAAAATTGCATTATGATGTACTCAAGTTTTAGAATCACTAAATTGAGTACTGCTTTTTCTCTGCCAACCACATAAGCAAGCAAAGTGTTATGATAAATAAACAAAGAGATAGGTACTTTGAGAAAACTTTATAGTAAATTAAAAGGATTATTTATTGAGCCCTAACCACATGATATAAAATAAAGAGTATTAACTAAGGGAAATCAATTAACTACTGTGGGTTTGCCTAATAACATTGAAGTATATGAAAAGATTAATGTTAAATATTACAAATTTAGTCCCTAAGCTTTCAATTTTGTGTCTAATTAGTCATTGAACTTTAAAAAGTGTCTAATTAGTCCTTAAACTTTAAAAAGTGTCTAATAAATTCCTAAAGTTTCAATTTTGTGTCTAATAAGTCCCAGACATATTCGACATTTCTTAAAATTAACAAATCTATTAGACATAAAATTGAATTTTGTGTTTGATAGGACCCTAAATTTTCAATTTTGTATATGCATATGCGAATTTTAAAAAATGTCGAATAGATCAAAGACTCTATCAGATACAAAATTGAAAGTTTAGAAATCTATTAGACATTAAGGACCTATTAGACACAAATGTAAAAGTTCAAAGATTAAACTTATAATTTAACCCAAATGAAATAGATTTTGGAAGGATAGGTTCAAACCATATGATCGCCATCAAATTAAAAATATTTAAAAACTTACAAATTAATTACCTAACAATCAACTATTTTAGGGTCATGTGATTGTTCCATGAGATTATTCGAAGTTTGAATATGCAGGCTCGAACACTAATAGATAAAAATTAATGATAATCAATTTGTAGAGGATAGGAATGGTCCCTAAGGCATAGGGTGGTCATGATATTGATGAGGTCAAATTGGGCATTGGGGTTCAACCTTGGAAACCCATATGGGAGACAAACTTATTTTTCTAACTCTTGCTTTGTCCCTTTGTTTATGCAAGTAATGAAACTCAACCCAATTATTCTTTTAAATTCAAAATCATTTTTTTAAGCCTTTGAAGTGAGGCTTTCCTCACCCACAAGGCTAAAGGCTAAAGGCAATGCCCCGATGACCCCCCACATTCATTGGGTTTGTAAAAGCCTAAACAATCCAATATGCCATTACTTGAGTGCATTTGGTCCACTTCTTCTCTCCTCTAATCTCACCCCTTAAAGAAAGGACTATCTCTCTTTAATTTTGCTTTAGTTTGGTATTAATTAAAAGAGAGAATTTTATTGGGAGTTGTGTACTTAGAAAAGAAAAAAAAAACATGTGGGTCAAAGATTAAAGCTATATTCTTTGAAATGGGAGCAAAGAAGTTATAGTATACTATAAAAGATTCTTTTTTTTTTTTTAATGTAGTTTCATAAGATCATATCCATCTAATTCTCCACTTACTCTTCTTCTTGTTCTTTTTAAAGACATGGGATTCCATTATGAATATATATTCCCAATTCCATATGAAGATAAATTGAAAGTTTAACAAAAAGCTTTTCATTTCATCAATTTATATCCTAATTTTGAAGAAATTGTGAAATTAATATCTTTAATGAGTTGATTTTTTTTTTTAATAATGTTAGTGGTTAAGTTATGAGCATTGTTATAGTTGATGACTGAGACTGTTTTTTGGTATTGATTCTTCTATGGTGTGTTGAAAATTTTTTTGTTCGACTTTGATCCTTTTTTTTTTCTTTTTGTTAATGGTTGAATTCAATCACTTTTTTAACTACTTCATTTTATGGCTAGGTTTGGATATTTGATTTGGTAATTTCAATGGTTAATTATAAGTGTTTTATTAGTTAAACTTTGTGCAATTAGTTGGTCCATCAACAAATTTCTAAATTTCTAAAAGGTATCAACTTCACCACTTATGTATACATACGATTCAAATATAATAAAATTAAAAGTTTAAGATTAAAATTGACTCGTTGGGGTAATTAAGTGGTTATTCTCTATGGCACTATTTTTGTTCATCCATTTTGAGGGAATTTTTTTTCCTATAAGAAGTCAAAATTCAAATATTTGAATAATGGGTGTGAGAATTCAACTAGTTAGGGGCATTTGAGGGGCATGAGCGTTTGACCAATGTTGTTATTTGGGGGAGGACAATACTTTCCCTACTAATCGATCTGTAGGAATTTCTCTTGTTGACCTACCATTAAATTTTTGACTAGTAAGAAATAAAAACCGAGAAAGAAGAAGAGATTTTTGTTTTTAATAATAAATAAATAAATATTTGTATAGATTTTTAACAGTGGTCAACATAAAAAGATTTCTACTAATTAAGGAAGTATTGTTTCTTTGGGGAGAGGAATCATCAAAACCTTATTGGAAGAAGCCAACGAACTAAAATAGTAACTCAGTATTCAAGCCCCTTACTCACACAATTTTCTTAAAATTTATATCCCAAAAACTATTTTCTAAACTCTATAATTCTCATGCTTACTAAACTCAGACTTAAATATGTCAAACCTATGCTCCAAACGTCTCGTAAAAGGTAGGAGAAGGATGATTGATTCAGAAGCAACTAGATTTTATTTGATTAGTGTAAGGGTGGGTTTGACCTAGTGATGACTACACATCATTTTTCCAAAAAAAAAAACATCAAAACTTCTTTTAGACATATATTAGACTTCTTGTCTCCCCTTCCCCACCACTCATCCTCATTGCTTCCTCTTTAAACCCTGACTTTGGCCACCACATCTCCAATCATTCACATCACCTTCTTCTCACTCAACGCTCCAGATCTTTCCACGTGTACCCTCTCTATCCTCCTCACCGCACCGGATCCCACACCCCTCCCAATATATATATATCACACAAAAACGAAATTCATGCAAACCAAATGAACACATAGAAGGAAAAAAATAATTAATTCACAATTTTGCCCTTACCGATGGAGTCTCGCCGGGAAAAGAGCTCCTCCGGCGAGATCTTCTCGTTCCCGAGCACTCCTGTTCAGGATCAGGATTCCGATTTCGAATTCGGATCGATTACTCCTGATTCTCCTTCCACTTTCAACAATTCGCCGGCGGATCATCTGTTCGTCAATGGCCGCCTCTTGCCTCACTCTTTTCCGCCGCAGCCGATCGGTGTCTACGCCGTTGACCGGACGAGCAGCGTCGGGAGTAAGGACTCGATCATGTCGTCGCGGAGTAATAGCACTAATAGTAGGAGCAGTAGCAGTTGCGGTAGCAGTACTAGCGCGAGGACGAGTTCGAGCGATAATAATAATGTGGAGAGATCATCTTCGAGATTCTCTTCGCATCAGAAGAAATCGCCGAAATCTTCTGTTTCCGCTCAGGTGTACGGATCGTCTCAGAGATGGCAGTTCATCGCGTCCGTGCCGGTGCCAGCGACTCTGAGCCGGGAGAATTCGAGGAGGAAGAAGGCCGTGGAGAAGATTGGGGGAAAATCGGATTTGAGGCGGAAGAAAAGGCGGACGGAGAAGACGACGGCGAGGAAGAAGAAAAAGAAGAAGAAGAAGAAGAATATGTGGTTCGGACGGAAGGTTTTCCGGTGGATTATACTGGTTTGTAAGGAATGCCATGCGATCGAACCGTCGAGGAAGGATGAGATTGTGAGGAAGACGAAATCGATGAAGCCGAAGAGTTATTGAATTATTCGTTTGAATTTATTTATTTAATTTTCTTCTGGATTTTGCCTCTTTTGCTCGCTGATTCATCTGGTTTTCATCTCTTGATTTCTGGATTTTCTTTTTTCCAATTGTTGGCGTTCTGATGATAATCATGGCGTTTGATGATATGACCTGATGATCTCTCCGTCTCTCCCTCTCTCTGTGGAATGTTGGTTAATAATGTAATGATAATCATGATGAGTTTATGGAATGTCATTTCAAGGCAAATATTTTTCTCTCTACATTCAATGATGAAAAACGGTCAGCCACATTGTAGCGGTCTCACTGAATAATTTCTCCATTTCAAGGCTTAACGATAGCATATTCAAAATTACTCTAGAACATGTTCAATATTATTCTGAAACATGTCTTAATGTTTGATTTTATACTTTTAAACATCATTTTCAAACATAAAATTGATTTTGAATAATTAAAGACGTGATTTTGGAGTGATTTTAAATATGACAAAAATGATCTTTAACCATTTCAAAATTACTTCCAAACATGTCTTGAATCTGTTTGGAATCGATTAGAAAATAATTCCAAAATAATAATGTGATTTTTTTTAATGCTATGTATCAAGTTACATAGATAGATAGATGACTTTTCAATCCAACAATATTGTGTTTTAAATTCTACAATGGAAAATACTTACCTGCCAAATAAAAGGCATTCGTAGGAAGACTATTTAATTCTTGGAAATGATTAAACCCTCTAATCGTTATAGCTAGACCAACTATTTTTGTGAGGAATCAATAAATACTTCTGCTATAAAAAAAAAGGCTTCGATAAAAAAAAAAAAAAAAAAAAGTTCAATTTGATGTGTCTGTACTATGGTTCAACAATCCTCTTTTGATAATAATTTGTCCAACACAAAGATAGCTATAATACCTCGTAGTTTTTTGTAACTTTATAAAGTTTGTATAATTTTTTATGTAGTTTCATAGGTTAATCGAAAGCTCTATAAATATAATCCACATCCACAAGCTCTTATAACTTGTGATACGTGTCTAAAATTAAATGCATTCTATGTGTTTTGAGTTTTTAATTAAATTGAAAAATTATATAAATTACTATAACTAATGATGGTTAATTACATGGCATTCGAAAACTTTTAATTATCAAAGGTTTTTTTTTTTTTTTTAAAAGTCATTTCATTAATTACTTAGTTAAAAGGCATTCACAAACTTTTAATTATTAAAGTTTTTTTTCTTAAAAAAAAAGATAATTTCATTAATTACTTAGTTAAAAATTTCAACCTTCCCCCTAAATAATGCCTCTTTCTCTCTCCATCACACATTTTTCTTTAAAAAAAATCTCATTCTCTCTAAAACACTTTCTCTCTTACCAAAAAAAAAAGTCTATATTTCTCTAACATCTTCTCTTCTTTTTCTCTCTCTCTAACAAGAGTTTCTCTAAGATGTTCTATCTTTTTTTCTGCCAACTATTTGATTTTTTAACTCAAACAACTAAGACCGTGTTTGACAACCATTTAGACTTTGTTTCATAGCTTTTTGATTTTTCGTTTTTAGTTTTTAAAAATATGCTTGTTTTTTCATCATTTCTCTACAATAGATTTCATCTTTCTCAAGAAAACATTTGAATTCTTAGTCAATTTCTAAAAAACAAAAATAAGTTTTTGAAAACTACATTTTTTAGTTTTTAAAATTTGGCTTGATTTTTTAAAATATAGGTAAAGGGTAGATAACAAAATAAGGAAACTCATAGGTGGAATAGGTAGCCTTAATTTTCAAAGACCAAATGGATTATCAAATGGAATCTTAGTTTTTGGTTTTTGATTTTTGAAAATTAAGCCTATAAATACAACTTCCACCTATGGGTTTCCTTGTTTTGTTATTATTTTTTACATATGTTTTCAAAAACCAAGCCAAGTTTTGAAAACTAAAAAAAATAGGCTTCATTTGATAACCATTTGGTTTTTAAAAATTAAGCCTATAAATACTACTTCACCTATGAATTTCCTTATTTTGTTATCTACTTTTAACATATGTTTTTACAAACCAAGCCAAGTTTAAAAAAAAAAATAGTTTTCAAGTACTTGTTTTTGTTTTTGGAATTTGATTAAGAATTCAAATGTTTTCTTAAGAAATATGAAACTCATTGTAGAGAAATGATGAGAAAACAAACACAATTTTTAAAAGCCAAAATCAAAAACCAAATAGTTATCAAACGGAGTTGTAGTTTTCAAAAACTTGTTTTTGTTTTTGGAACTTGACTAAGAATTCATATGTTTTCTTAAGAAATATGAAATTCATTGTAGAAAAATGATAAGAAAACAAGCACAATTTTCAAAAACAAAAAATCAAATAGTTATCAAGTAGGACGTAAGTTAAACATAATTAAGTTTGTGTCTTGTGATAGGAAAATGAAAGCTTGTGTAAAAGACAAAGGTTACTTTTCTTAATGTGGTTAAACAAAACAAAACACACAAGTTGGTAAAAAGGAAAGTTTTGTTCTTTAAGCAAATCGTACATCTTTTTTTCTTTTTTTCATTTTTCAGATTTTTATTGAAAATTAATCAAATGTCATGTTGCCTTTCTTCCTGCAACCTTAATTTTATCCCTCGTTAAAAAATAAAAATATTGTTGGAGTTAGTATCAATTACTATTATCAAATGTCAAAGTGATCTGCATAGCTCAATGATAATTGACATATATTATCGACCAACATGTTAGAGGTTTGAATCCTCCCACTCGAAAAAAAATAATATCACATCACATTTTCATATATCGTCACATAACCAACTTAGAGTATTATTTTAATAAGGTTTACTTTAATCCATGATTTTTAAGTGTTTTTTCAATTTAGTCCCTAATTTTTTTAAAAAAATTAATTTGATCCTTGATGTATTTAATTATTTTAATTAAGTCCTTACAATCACTAAATAATAATGATAACTGAATTTTAAAATAGTAATTTTTATAACCTTGTCAATTGTTTAGCATACTAAATATATTTTAATGGATGAATTTACTATCTTTTCAAAAAAAAAAATGGATGAATTTACTATAACAATGAGTAATTTTGGGTCGAGTTCTACGTAATAACTCATACAAAATGAGTACCTTTTTTATTTTATGGGGAGTATTATATCTATTTCATTAAATTAAAATATATAGTACTTTTACTTCAATTTATAAAGTGTATTTTAACATTATATCATTATTTTGTTTTAATTTTAATATTTTGTGACAATAAGGATTTAATTGGAGAAAATGGCTAAATATATCAAATAGTCCTCAATCTTTTGTGTGTTTTTCAATTTTGTTTTTAATCTTTTAAAATTTTCAATTTTACCTTTAATGTATTAAAAAATTTCAATTAAGTCCTTCCATTGAAAATTTGTTATTGAAAGTTGGTGTGTCATTAAATTATATATTTTTTGTTAACATATTTGGATATGTGGGCATGTCCATTGGAATGATCTTGTCTATAAACAGATTATATTGATGATCAAATTGAGTTTCATATATCAAATAGTATTCGAGTATTAATCATGTCTAAATATGTTAATAAGACAATAATTTACTCATACGTCAATTTTGTTGAGAAAATTTAACAATTTTTTTTTATGGAATAACCAAGTCGAGAACTTTTTATGAATTAGGGTTAAAATTAAGATTTTTAAAAGATTAATGACAATTTGAGAATTATTTAAAAGATTATGGACCATTTAGTGCATTCAACTAAAATAAATAAATTCATGAGGGTTGAAATTGAAACTTTTATAATATCAGGGATCAAATTGAAAAAAAAACACATAAACATTAGGGACTAAAACATATATTCAGTCATTTATTAAATAGGCTCCATATTATTTTTGTATAATAACCATGAATATTCATGTCAAGTTAACCAACACCTCAACTAACCTCTCACTGAACAATCATCTAAACCTAAAACATTTTATTGTCAAAAAACTCATTGTATTCTATTATCTTAGGTCTAGCCATAATGGATCTCGAACTCATTCTTTCAAAACTTCTTTGTATTTTTTCACTCGTCTTGATAATTACTAAGTCAACCCTTGTAGTAACTTAATATAGTAATAGCAATATAGAGTTTATTATTCACACTAGTTCTAAAAACATTTTTGTTCCAAAAAAAAAAAATTCCTTCCAAATCAAACTTCAAAGACCATTAATCTTGTTATCTCAAATTGGGCCATTAAATCTCACAACAACAACAACAACAAAAATAAATAAATAAATAAATAATAAATCTATCTTTCTTCTTGAACTTGAGGAAGAAGCTTCCATTAGAGAGGGCTACTTGTAGAGTATAGGTTTAGGACCCATCAAAATTACTAATGTTGTCTTTTTTTTCTTCATTACAAGGACAGCACACACAGCTAGAGAATAGCTTATGAGAACAAGAACTCACTAGAGCTATAAAACCTCATCATCTCCTTGTCCTTTTTTTTTTCATCTTTATGCAAAGAACCAATTTCTTGGGAGGAAAAAAAAATCAAATATCTTTTTGTCTTTGCTTTACTTGTTCATCTCTATACATCTACTATAAAATTATAATTTTTTATTTACTATTTACTGTCCAAAACGAAAATCCAATGATTCTGTCATGGAAGGTGAAATAGTGTCTGAAATAAATAAGATCAAATTATGGTTCATAAGGAAAAAGAAAGATTCATTTTTTACCTTTTTAGGCTATGTGCGTTGGTTGGTTTAATTCTTTAGGGACTGTTTGGGGCATGAGTTATAATAGTCTGTGGAATACTATGCATCCCAAACACATACTATTATAATCCAGACTAAATAACTCTACATACTAAACACATATTATATAACTCCACAAATTATTATAACTCACAGACTATTATAACCTCGATTATTATAACTCACTCAGCGCCCCAAACAACCCTTTAATGTTTTCATTTTATTGAATTGGGTTTTGAGATTGAGTCAGTGGTGAAGTTTATATATTCTCGGTTAAATTACAAATTTAGTCTATGAACTTTAAAGTTTGTATCAAATAGGTTCTTAAACTCTTAAAATGATCTAATAGGTTCTTAAACTTTTAATTTTGTATCTAATAGGTCTATGAGTTTTAAAAAGTTTCTAATAAGTTCCTAAATTTTCAATTTGTGTTAATAAGTTCTTGAGTTTTCAATCTAATAGGTCTTTGACCTATTTGACATTTTTTTAAATTAATGAAATTGAAAGTTTAATGCCCTATTAGACCCAAATTCAATTTTGTGTCTAATATATTTGTTAATTTTAAAAAATGTTAAATGTTCAAGAACTTATTAGACACAAAATTAAAAGTTCAAAGACCTATTTGACCATTTTAAAGTTCAATGAGCTATTTGATATTTTTAAAGTTCAATGACCTATTAGAAGAAAAAAAATTAAAAATTCAAGGGCCTATTGATACTTTTTAAAGTCTAGGAACCTATTAGATAGAAATATGAAAGTTTGTGAATTAAATTGGTAATTTAACCTATTTTCTTTTAAGGTCTAATAGAAAAATGGAGATTGAAATCCTATTTGTGTCTATCTCTTTGTTTTGCTATAGGTAAGTGATCCATTTTTATTTTTCCATCGAAATTTGATAAGATATCTAAAAGGGATCTTATAAGGTGGAAAAAGAAAACAAAACTTATTTTTTGTAAAATTAAAAACAAAATTTTCATCTAATGAAATCTAACAGTCCCATTGAAATTTAGCCAAAAAAAAAACTCCAAATTTTTTTCAAAAGCCCAAAAAACTAATTAAAAATAAACACTCTTAGCTTTAAAATCAGAAAACTAAGAATAAAATTATTGTCAAAAGAGATCTATTCTTGAATGAAATAATTATCAAGAGAGATTGAGTAATTCAAATACTCTGAAATTTAATGTATATTGACTAAATTTATTTAACCACATTCAATTGAAAAGACAAGTTTGACATAAAAGCTCAATCACAATGGGAGACATGTTCCTTCTTATATGCTAGCTTTGACCAAGTGAAACTTTTAAGAGGGTCCATCCCTTTAATTTTCTTAGAATGGTATATTATAAATAAGAAGAGTATTCGAATCTACTACTAAAATTACCCGTTGAATTATGCTCATGTCGGCAAGAGGTGTTTTTTAACAAGAAAGAACAAACAAATGTATCTACAAATATACTACCGTAGATTGCACATGGTCAAAAGTATCATGCTCTATAATAATTGGGTCAAATTAAGATTGGCTTAAGGAAATAAGTACCTTATTTGGAGAATTACAGGTCAAATTAGAAATATGCAATATCAAAATCCCATTTGACAATATTATATTTTGTTGGTTTTTAATTTGATTGTTATGTAGAACTATTTTTCTATGAGACTGATAAGAAATTGTGAGAAAGGCATGTATTTAGATGAAACTACAAAAGAAAAGAACATCCAAGTCCATGAAGAAACTAACTGAACTTAAAGGCAATAGCAGAAACAACTGGACACAATGAGCAACAGCAGATAGAAGAAAACCAGAAAGCATTGCCTAAATACAAACTTATAACTCTATGTTTCTACTGAACTAGCAGCCCTCTTCTCCCATCTTCATTCCATGTATGTCTCCATTACATCCGGGTACATACCCGCCTGCTCCGAGTTCCGATACTCAACTGATTGATGTGGATGGTGGTCGAGTGAAGTCGAAGATGACGATGAAGTCATTCTTGCAGGCAAAGTAAAGCTTCTCTTGAACTTGTTTTCCATCTTCCTAGCACTCTCAGATTGGCTGTCTAGGCTCAAGAACTTGTTCGGGTTACCTCCATTCGTGTTGTGCATAGGATCGGAGTTTGGATTCACATTCTTTGGTTCGAGGATCAAAGGGAGGTGAGTTTGATCAGGTTTAGTTCCTAAGCTCTCTGGGTTGAACAAAAGCTTGGCGTCATCAGCCCGTCCTGTGAGGGCATTGAACAAAGACAACCCATTAGGCCATTTGATATCATTGTCATGATCTCCCATCATGTCTTCCATTCGAGCCTCAGACGAATGTGGCAACAGAAACATGTGCGTCTCGTCTTTTGACTGCGGGAAACCGAGCCTATTGGAGGTGTGGAAATTGGGTGAAGGAAGCAGAGTTGGGGCAGAAGCAATTGGCCTTTGTGCCCAATTGAGGAGATTAGGAGGAGGGTGAAGGGGAATGGCAGATTGCTTTGAAGCCATTGGGGAAGAAGATGAGTTTCTATTTGAAGAAAAGAGTTGAGTCAAATAAAAACCAGATTGGTACCCAAGAGATTCAAAAGTATGCCTCATTCTCAGCACAAAATGCAGATCTTCTGGAATCTGAATACAAATATAAACAAACACCCTCAGCATTCACATCAATTTCCTTTAACACTCTCTCATTCGCTCATTTGAGTATTAACACCACGGTCAACCATTGGGAAACAGCAACCAAACAGTAAAAAACATGGGGGCAAGAAGAGAAAAAGAACTCACAATCTTGCAGGAACCAAGCTGAAGGAGGCCATGTCCAGCTTGAATAACAGCAATAGTCTGATTCAAACAAAAAAGGTTCAAAGGAATGAGCAAAGTGGGAAGATTAGATCAGAAAAAACACCATTGAGATTGGCAAAAACTCACCTGAATTCCAGAATCAAACTGATCAGTCCACTCAGGAGGAAGCTGCAAGGTAGCAATCAAAGAAAACAAAAACAAAACCATCAAAGTTCTGATATCAATAGTGAATATCAAATGGAAAAAACTCAAAAAACTAGCTGGGATTATCAAAATGTTTCAGAAGAATTAGCTTTGTTTGTTTGTTCTTTCTTTTTTTTTTTTTTTTTTTTTCCATACAGCATCAAATGAACTTTGCCAGTAGTTTGAAATGTTTGGCTCGCATTCTGTAGGTTCTTTGAAAACCCATTTATGGCACTTATCTGATGCAACTTTCCCCATCAGCCTGTCCGAATCAATCCAATCAGAGAAAACATAAACAAAAAACATGAGCACAAAAAGCCTTTTAAACAATCAATCCTACAAGAGAGATTGTGCAAAATGGAAAACCACAACAGCCAAACAAACAAACAAACACCTACCCAGTACCCACCCTTCTCCATAATTATATAACTGAATGGACATCTTGCTGAAGGCTTTTCTAACAGGATCATCCCCATCAATCTCCTCCAAGCACTCTGAAACTCTCCCTCGGCAAAACCCATCTTCCCACATTAACATCCTTCACAAAATTCAGTGCAACAAAAACAAACATGAATAAGAATAATGCCACAATTTTCCCCATTTCCTTTGACAAAAGAAGAAGAACAAAAAAAATGAAGGGTAAGTCTTACAAGCTGCCATTGTCATCCCCAACTTTGCATCCATTGCCTCCTCTGACCCTTCTGATGAAAATGGAAGAGACCCCATTAGAGAAAAATGGCTCAAAAACAAGAAATAGAGAGAGAGAAATAGACATACGGACGAGGGCGGATGGTCCAGAAGACAGAGTAAGTCCAGTCTGAATTGAGACAGACGCTTCTGAGGGCCTCATGAAGGGCCATCATCCCAACAGCTTCTTTGCTCCTGTCTGATGCTCCTGAGCCCACCATCTCTGTCTCTCTGTCTCTCTCTCTCTCTCTCTCTCTCACACACACACACACTATGGCCCTTTTTTTAGACCCCTCCTCTCCCTCTGAAAGCACTTTGAAAGAAACTAGAATACTTCTGATTATCTTGGTTTTTGATTTGAGGGGTTTTTCCACCTCACAAAAAACTAGAATACTTCTTCTTCATCCATTAATTTGAACTTCTTGTAAGGTCCTCCTCCTCCTCCTCCTCCTCCTCCTCCTCCTCCTCTCCTATCTCCTCTTGCTTGTCCCAAATAAGCAGGTTTTGTAATCTTTAACAGACAGTGAGGTGAAAAAAAACAGAAAAGAAGGGGGGGGAAGGAGAGAGAGGGACAGGGAGTACTAGAGAAAGAGGGGAAAAGGGGTTTGGCTTGGTCTTTGTATGATTGTAACTAAACAATGCAAAGTAGAAGTGGGGCTGGGGCAGCTTTTTCCTCTCTCTCTCTCTCTCTCTCTCTCAAAACCACTTACAGGGATTGTTGTTTGTGATTGTGGGGAGAGAGAGAGGAGTGGAAATTTTGCTTTGTTCTTTTTAGTGCCTCTATTCTAACATTTGGGTTTTGGGGTTTTTTTTTTTTCCTTTCAAAACTCTCTCTTTTTGAAGAATCCCACTTTGGCTACAAGGATGAAAGTGCACATAGGCTGAGAAATTGTTTGGGAGTTTTTTAGCTTTGAATAGTGTTTTTCTCTTGGATTGTTTTGATGAGTATTTTGATAACTTGAACCTTTACAAATCTTGTAATGACAAGTCTACTTCTTGGGTAGAGTCAAAATTTTATTGCGGGGAGACGAAGTTTTGTGTTCTAACCTTTTATGTACATAATCTTTCAATTCAAAAGATATAGAAGGGCAAACTAAAGGTAAACTAGTCTTAAGTATCTTATATATACTTTTTAAATTATGACAAAGACGATAGTTGCTCCCCTCCTTCCTTATTAGTCTTAGTTTTGTCGCCTATGGGTTCTTTTGCCTTCATCTTGGGTGATGAGATCCTCCTCTTTTTTTTGTATATATATACATTTACCTTTACCAAAAAAAAAAAAAACCTTTGCGTTGGATGAATGGGTCAATGAGTTCAAAGTTTCTCCAAGATAAACATTTTTACAAAATAACAACTTAACATTCATGGCAATTTGAACATAGCTCAATTAATTAAGGCACGTACTCTCGACTAAAATATTAGAGGTTCGAATCTTCCCACCTCACATGTTGTTGAACTAAAAAAAAACTTGGCAAGAAAGCGAACAACTAGTACACTTTGATTATGTAATTGGGTAAGTATTAATTTTGTCTCAAATTTTTGTAAGGGCATGTCACTCAATATTCCTATTGAAATTTGAGCAGAAAATGGTATGGAATTGGAAGATTCAGTGCAAAAGTTGTTTTTGCCTGCTTTATTTAGCTGGAAGCAAGTAATGCCTCAACCAAAACTGTACCTCAAACTAAAACATGTCAAGAAAGTAGTCCTATTCTTTTGCCACTTGAGTGAAAAATTATAAGCTATCTACTTTCCTTTTTTCAACTTTTAACTACAATTTGAACCAAAAGGAAATAAATTGGGTTGAAATAATTTCTAAAAATTGGAAAATCATTAGTTTCATCCCCTTACACCTTTTTCTCCACTTTACTTTAGATAAGTACTTCAACTTAGGCCTACATTGCTTTTTATCCAAGAGAAAATATACAATTTTCTTTTTTTTTTGTTATATACCGAACCACGAATAGAAACTAGAAAGATTTGAATTTTAGATAAGAATGTTAAATCAGTTCAATTTTGTCATTAGACTATTTGTGAAATGACACTGTTCAGGTTTATTGGCTAATCTAATTTAAAGTTGTCGTTTCTTTATGAAGTAATTACAAGTTGCACTCTAATTATTTGCAACTCAGGGAGTTTACGAATTTACAAATATACCCTTCCACTCATTAACTCCAACTAAATCGTTACACTTTGTGTTGATTGTATCATTCTACTTGTATCAATTTCATTAATCATTAAAAGTAGAAAAGAAAAGTATCGCTAAACTTAAGAAGCTTAAATTAGTAGATCGTGGTATATTTAATAGTTTATATGTATTGTTGATACTCTTTTTAATAATGGGTTTGAAAGCTAGCATAAGAATCTAACAAGAGACTATTGATATTAATGGGATTCAAATGTGATGTCTTCTTCCTTAATAATATGTTTAATTATAACTAAATTTAAAAGCATGTGGTGATGATAGATTAAGGTATATTTAATCTTTTACATATTAATCTTAACAACATGGGACGTTTAAAGTTATTTTCAAAACATAGAGATGTGGTTGACATACTAGGTGAATGATTTACAATTATTCCTTCCTTTCTTTTTTTGGGAGAATTTTTTACATGAACATTATTCGCAATTATCCCACAAGTGACTATCAATCTGACTAAAGTAAGGTAGGTTGTTTGTGATCTTAAAGATCTTGTTACTTCTTTTTCTTGTTTTTTTGAATCCATTCTAGTAGATTGTGTTAGCTCTAAAACTCATATTCTAGCTAGCAAAGCACTTGACAGAGACTTTGAGATTGGTCTCCTCACTTGTTGATTTACTTATTTAAAAATGTAGCTATAATAATGTAAAAATGTAGCTATAATAATGTAAGAATTGTTGGAGCTGCAAGACATAAGTCTTACATTGACTAGAAGAGTAAATGACAACATGTTTATTGATTTGAGGGCGTCTCACATTGACTAGAAGAGTAAATGACAACATGTTTATTGATTTGAGGGCTTTTGGTATAATCAAAGGTAAACGAGGCTTTTGTGATAATAGTACATATGGCCTAAATAATTGTATGTTTATCCCATGATAAAATAATTTGTAAAAATACCATAAATTTAAGAACTCATATATTATTTATATCAGTAATATATTATATTACTAATACAAAAAATGGTATATTTGTAATAAATTTTATATTGATATATCAATTACATATCTTATCAATGATACAAAATGATATATCAGTAATATACTTTACGTTAAAACATATCAATTATACAAAAATGATATATTTGTAATATACTAGAGAAGTTTTTGTCATATAGCAACCAATTTTGCCATTTATTACAATTTTGCAAAGTAAATGTATATGTAAAAACTTTTTGACTCGAGAGAGGAATTGTTTAAGAGGGGAATTGAATCCAATTCCCAATCAAAGTAACCAAACACCGCCTTAAGAAAATAGTTTGTTTTTTTTTTCCTTTCTTTATTTATTTCTTTCTGTTTAATTATAATAATACAAAGCTCGAAAGAAAGAAAAAGAGGGATTTGGCACACAGAATCTTTGCAGTCAAAAGAGGGTGGGATTCTCAAACTCTGAATTGCTAGATTTTTTATCAGTTTTTTAAATACATTATTTATCACATTATCATATTCTTATTATGTCAGTTTTTCTTTTTCCTTCTTTTTTTTTTCTCTTTAATTTGTACGAACTCGCAGGGGTAATTATGTCATATTTGTACGGCTTTTTATTCATTCAATTACTCCACCCTTCCTCCACTCCTCCGTCTCATTTTCTCAATTTCTCATAATTGCTATGTGAAATTCCATTTGTGCTCTTCCTATTATAATACGTGACTTTATTAGCTTTACTTTTATATATTTTAAGATAAGATTGGGATTTTTGAAAACCTTGGTAATGAATAAAGTAGGTCAAAATTATAATATGGTCTCTCAATTTTTTGTTGGAAGAATTTTTTTAGTCTTTGAATTTTAAAGAAACTTTAATTACACTCTTACACTCTTGGATTTTTAGCCTTAAGTCTAACATGTCATTATATTATCAACTTCATCGACTTGATGCTTATATGACACTGACTATATGAATTAGAAATTATATTGTGTGGTGAGGCAATTAAATCACGTCAATTGGATTGATGTTAGACATATAGACTAATGAAGCGAGTTAAAGATTTAGAAAATTGGACAAATTCTACAAAAAAAAATTTCAACCCATTAACCTATTTTCGTCAATTTTAGAAATAAAATAGTAAATTAGCCATCACCATTAGTAAGTCTTTTTTTTTTTTTTGTCGTTTACTTAGTTGATTGAATTGATCAGTATAGTTTTTTCTTCATCACAGTGTTTTCATATTTTACGCTAATATGATAGATTCGACATTGATTTCCATCCAAAACCTAGCCTCTCTAAGTCTCTAGATAAAAGGCATTTTTCATGTAAAAAAAATGTATGCACTTCAAATGATACTTTATCAAGAGTAATGATCAACATGTAAATATCATGAAATTGTCCTAATGTCTTGCATGTCAAAAAGTTTCCACTTGATAAAACAAATGATGAGATCACAATGTCATATCATGTCCTAAAAAAAAAAAAAAAAAAAAAAGAAGAAAATTGTAAGTTGTAACATCACTCAATATTCTCAATTTTATTTTTACCTTTAATCAATCAATCATTGCATGTGCTTTTCACATATCACAAATCACAAATTTTCAATTAAATCACTATTGTTTTGTAGCAATCTTGATGACATTATATGAAATGATAATCTTATAGATACAATTTTTTTCAAGTCGCGTTACAATAATTGAATTGGAGGCTAAGATAAACATGATTAAGCAAATAAAGTTTTCATTCATTTCCCCAAATCCAAAACTTGATTTGTGAAATCATAAGCTAAAACAAGATGATAACTTTAAAAAAGGAAGAGAGAGAGAGAAAAGTATGGGGGCAATATGGTCATTCTGCTCTAAGGGGATGGTTGGGGGTGCGCTTATCAAAAAGGAAAAGTGGCTAAAGTTGGCAGAAAACACATTAGGGGTAAATTATTACTGAGAAAAACTTAATTAATTAATAAATTAATGGTTGGGGACAAAACGTATCACGTGCTCACGTGCCGTGGCAGTGCGTCGGTGCATCGTTTGTAATAAAGAAAAGTTGAAGCGCACGAATTGCGGGGCAATGCGTCCTCTACTTACGACCACTCGCTCCCTAGAATGCCACGCTCCACGCGCCCCCACTTAGACAAGAGTTAGTTCAACCATTCCGAAAGTCGAAGATCGAATAATTGACTTTTAAGATAGTAATTGATATTTTAATTAGCTATACTCAAATTAGCAAGTATATTTCTATTATATCACTAATGTGAAGATAATATTAACAACGAATATTGGGTTAAAATAAAAGTTCGGTATCTAGATTATATGGAATATGTCATTCAACTCTGCAAAAATATCTAATAAGTCTTTAAACTTTTATTTTTGTATCGATTAAATATTTAAAATTTAAAAAGTGTATTACAAGTTATTGAATAATGTGTTTAATTAATGGCCTATTAGACACAATATTGAAAGCCTAAAGGTATATTAGATTCTTTTCTATGTTTAGAGACTATTAAACTCAATCTTAAAAAGTTATGGACTAGACTTATGACTTAACTTTAAGGGTTTTTATGTTTTTTTTTTTTTTTTATAAATATCAATTAACATTGATGTTTTATCAATATTTATGTGGACATTTCTATAAAATTGAAGGACGTCAACTAAAGTATAGCTCAATCAGTTGAGACATTACATTTTTTACCAGAAGATTAAGAGTTTGAATTCTCACTCCCACATGTTTTTTTAGTACAACAAATAAGGGGTATGAAAATTTAAACCTCTAATTTCAAAAAAAAAATAGTACATGTCAATTATCTGAGTTATACTCACTTTGGTCTTACTCTCACATGTTATTGAACTAAAAAAATTAAAATTTTAATATTTTGATTGACACCAACTAATTTGAGTGTAGCTCAATTTGTTAAGTCATTATATCATTAATTAAAAAGTCAGATATTCGAGAAAAAAAAGAGACGGAATAATTAAAAACTTGAGCAAGACGACGGGTCTCAACCTCTCATTTCCCACACCTGGACCCAGGCGCGCGTGGGGGTTGGAAATGACGAATTACGTTAATATATATAAAAATCATAGATCTCAAGTTCTGGGCTGAGCCTCCTCATTGACCGGCCCATGGCCCACTTCCTCTCAGAATAAAAAAATAATAAAATTTAAAAAGAAAAAGAAAAAGAAAAAACAAAAACAGGGGAACCGTATCCTTCGTGGTTCCCACGCCCGAATCTCCAAAAAAATGAAACGCCCCTAATTAATTAATTAATTAATTTGACTATTACTTAATTATAACGTTTATCCTTTTATTATTATTATTTGATAAAATATCCTTTTCATTATTATAATGACCAACCTTGAACAGAGAATAATTATAATAAATTAAGAAAAAAATTTCTATGAGATCCATTTTTTGTTTTGTTTTATTATAATTACGATTTATAAATTTTTGAGTCCATACTTGTACTTTCTCAATGTGAGTAAATTTCGAATTCTGAACTTGAATAATCAATGAAAATTACTTATAAATCAATCAATAAATTGCACAAAAATGAGGCGTAAATTAATTATGAAAATATTGCTGAACATAACAGTAATTGACATCTACTTCAAAAATTGAAGTGTTGAAATCCGCACATCCTATATTTATTGTACTAAAAAAAAGATTAATTATGAAAATTTCTTAATATAGCTAAAAAATTAAATAGGTGAAAACGTGCCAAACTCATTAATAAAATATTTTTAAACTCATTAAAAATCAATCATTGCAAACTTAAGCGATAAATACCTACAATAATAAGTTTGAGTATAAATTAGCCAAATTGATTTACTTTTTGTACTAATTCACCCCATTTTGATTCCAATATTTAAAAATATGTATATTTTTTTTTAATTTATGAAATTTCTCTAAATATTTGTTTTGATCCTAAACATCATCGGCGTGGCTTGTGAACTAAGCCACTCATACAATGTCGAATTTGAAAATATAAAAACCTGTAGTGTTTATTTAATGTGAACATTTATTTTATTATAAAGAAAATGCTAAAATAATTATTCGAAAGGACTATTGATAGAATTGACTCTTTGTACGTTATCCGGCTATTTGTCACCACTCTATCTTTTCTTTTAAATTGGTCTATGTTTTTCTTTGTCCTTTTTGTTGAAAATTATATATTTATAAAAATACTCTAAAAACATGACGTCATTTCAATTGTTTTTTTCTTTTAAAGAAAAAGAAGTAGCTGCAAATTTATTTAATTAAAAAACACAAAAATGAAATAGATAAAGAACTATTATTTTTTGTTTAAAAGATACTTTGTGCAGATTTAGTGTATTGTTCAAATTATATTTGAGATTTAAAGTAGTTTAGAAATTATTTTCATAATTACTATGTTTGTTGCTTTCCTATGTGCCACGTGACACTGACATTAACATGCGAAAAAAGATCAATAAAAGTTTCATGATTTCTCTTATCATACTCTCTCAATATTTTTTTTTCTTTGCATCAAATTTGCTCACATAAATTGTTATCATGTTTACATTTTTATTTCAAATATTATATTCTTATATCACAATTTTAATATTTTAAGTAGGGTGTTCGTCACGAATTTGAACTTATTCATCTACTTTTCTTTTTATCTGTTTCAACGACTACAATCCTCACAATAATTTCTTAATTTGGTTGCATGTAACTTAAAATTTAAAGCGTTGGTGTATGAAAGTTTGTTCGAAATCTATTCTAAATAAGGTAGGAAATCCATAATAGAGATGAAAAGTTTTTTGACCCACTATGATTGTGGGGTTAGAGATGAAAAATGATTGATTGTTTTAGGTTAATTACAAGTATCTTTTTAGGATTGTGCCTATTAATTCTCTATATTTTATATAAAAAAAAATTAATAGTTCCCAAACTTTCAAAGTTGTATCTATTTGGTATATTAAATCTATAAACTTACTAAAAAGTTAATTGTAAGAATTTATTAGATACAAAATTGAAAGTTTAAGGGCATATATATATATATATATATATATATATATATATATATATATATATATACAAGAACTAAATAGACACAACTCTAAAAATTCAAGAATCGATTAAGAATTTTTAAAGTGCTAAATTAAATAGACACAATTTTAAAAGGTAAGTAACCAAACTTGTAATTTAATATTAAATTTTAACATGTAATTTAAAAACTTACATATATTTAATAGAGAAAAATCTTAGTGGGGATAATCTTCTTGTTAATTTCCAAACCAAGAATCCCCATCCTCGTCTCCCATCTTTTAAATGGAGATCTTTGTGGGGATCAAGAATAAATTAGGGGACAGAACAAAACACATTTAACTACAGATAATATCATGTAGGATTTTTGTTACTAACATTTCAAAAATTTAACAAGAAAAAGACTAGAAGAAGAGAATCAAAATTATATAGATCATACTTTATGCCAGTTGAACTATGTTCTTGTTAACTATAGATCCTTAATATACATAGAAATGAGACTTAAATCCTATTTTAATCCCTATAATTTTAGTTTTGGTTTAATTTAATTCGTATACTTTTAAGAGGTTTATTTTATTCATTATACTTTTAACTTTTGTTTATTTTAGCCATTATATTTTCGAAACGTTTACTTTTGTCTCTATACTTAAAAAAAATAATTGTTTGTCTCTATTTACAAAATTCTAATATAAGTTCTATACACAATGAAAATCTTTAATACAAAGTTATGGCTATATGTTCATTTTATTCATTATACTTTTAACTTTTGTTTATTTTAGGCATTATATTTTCGAAACATTTACTTTTGTCCCTATACTTAAAAAAAACGATTCTATTTACAAAATTATAATATAAGTTCTATACGCAATGAAAATCTTTAATACAAAGTTATGGCTATATTTTAAAATAAATTATTGAGTATAGTGTTTGTGATCAAATTGTGATCAAATAAAATGAGATAAAAAAAAATAAAAAGACCAAAATTGTCCTTTTTTTTTTTTTTTTTTTTTAATCTTTCTCTTTTGTAAAAAAAACGGTCACTTTTTAAAAGCACAGACATCAAAATGAACGTTTTAAAAGTATATATTGATAAAAGCAAAAAATACAATGACTAAAATAAAATATTTTAATAGTACAAGAATTAAAATGAACAAAAATTAGCATATTGATGAATACTCGAAATATGATCTTTAACCAATATTTTATTGGAATTAACTCTTAATACATTAAAAAAAATTCATGCATAAAATTCCAAAACAATACTTTGAAGTAAATGGTTGAAAATTGGTCATAATAGGAAACTAAATGATATAATGATGACAAATTGAATGGCCTCACCAGCTTTGTAGAGCTGCTTATGAACTGGCATTGAGTGAAGATTTGGATTAAGGAGTGAACCGACGATTAATTTAATTAATTAATTAAACTATGATTAATATGAATGATTAAACCATATATATTTTTCTTAAAAAAAAAAAAAAAAGAAGATGATTATTGATTGAGAGAGAGAGAGAAAAGATGTGGCGTTTAAACAAAAGTAAACAGTGGGAAGAGGGTGCTTAACAGTTAATACCGCATAAGCTCAAACAAAGACTGATTTAGATTGACTATTTCCAAATCTAAAAAAGAAAAAGAAGAAGAAAAAAAAATAAAAATAATGATTCAATTTGTCTTAAATTAGATGGGTGGATAATCGAAAGCATTTGAGATGACTTTTTTTTCTTTCTTTCTATCTATCTAGGAGTTGGGGTTTTACTTAATAGGACAAGGTGAAGGTGAAGTCGAGGATGCATGATTCTGTGGGGATTTTTACTCTGTCCTATTATTTGAAAAATTAGGACTTTTATTGAAAATATCTCATTCAATAATGATGGAAGTTTTGGAAAAATCGTCATTTCATATATATTGATAATGATGAACATATTGCAATTATATATCTTTCGTTTCAAAACATTAGTATTCATACTGTTGGTGCGAGAATTTGATCACAGGTCCACATCAACTCCAAATTAAGGTGTTTGGTTGTACAATCGATCAAACCTAGAAGGAAGACACTCACACCGGTGTAGTATTATATCCAACACGCTTCGATGTTTAAGTCAGTGCTTAAGTCAATGTGGTGTCAAGTTAAGCTAGGGTAGTATAGCGTACCTCTTTAGTGAGATAAGTTATTTCTATTTATACCTTTTCCTCATTGTCATATGGCTAGGTTTGTGTGTGACATGACAACATGAATTAAGGAGAGGAGTGACGTATGCATCAACTCGATTGGTTCCAAGCTCGATAGATCGTGCACTTTGCATTGACTCGGTTACACCTCATTCGCTCGATCCTGCCACGGGCCTTGCTGGAGTTAGTTGCATGTATGACCCACGTCGTACTTAGTGGGCCTACATGGATGGTAGGCCATAGACTTCATATCTTACTCATAACATGTATTGTTTAAGAAAGTTATGGCAAAGAGCACGTTTTCAACTATATATTTCATAAATTCAGCTCTAGCATGACTCACATTTATAAGAACATTTTATTCCATTTATACCCTTATGATTTTTTTCATAATTGTAATAAAATTATTATTATTATTTATTGTTTCCATAATCATATCATTCAATTTAGGTAAATAAATTTACCATTAATTACATAAAGATATTTTTTAGATTGATAAATATTTTATTCTTCAATATATTAATATTCAAATTATGTCATAATTTTTAATTTTCATTAATAACATTTACTTTGAGAAATTAGGGTTGATTATTGCTTTTGTTTGCTCTTTCCGCAAGCATCAATAGTTTTACCTAATTTAAAAGTGACGTTTGAAACACCAAGAAATTCTCTCTATATGCCTTTTCATTTCAATTTCAAAATAAGTAAGATTTTACTTCCTTCATTTAGTTTTTTATTCAATTTCAAAGTCTTGTTTGAAGCACCAATTTTTTTTATTCAATTTCAAAGTGTCATTTTATACCCAGTATATAGTTTTTTATTCAATTTCAGTTAGTTTTTTAAGTTAAATAAACTTTTTATTTTTTTTGTTCATATCAGCATGTACCATATGTTTGGTTTTATTTGTCAATTTTATTTGGTTGATTTTTACATTTAGCAGTATGTATAGTTTATTTTAAATGTTTTTTTATTCAATATTTGTCTTGCATTTTCAGTTTTGTTAGTTATGTTATGGCTTTTTATTCAAAACATAGGTTTGATTTGTATTTTTTCTCATAATCTTCTCCATATATATCATTGTCATCATGAATTTATGTATTGTATATTCATTTTCATATGTTGATTAGTCTTATTATATAGTGTTAACTACATAAAACTCACTTCTTAGGTATATAATATTTTTATTTTAAATGATTTAATTTTTAATAAATATATATATATGATATTAATGTCGATATATATATGGAACATGCTTTAAAAACAGACCATGCTAAATATATACTATATTCTACAATCTACACATAAATATATACATAAAAATATAGTATATATACATCAGTATATAATCATACTATATATTTGACTTGTCATGAAAATCCTAATTATTCTTTGCGTCATATATTATATTAGCGTAGGTATATAATACTTTTATACTATGTATAAGTTATAATCTTGTTAACATACACACTGACGACGAAACCCACTGACATCGGCAACTCAAAAAAGTCGTGAATCCCCTAACGCCGACAACCCCAAAATGCGGCCAACCTTCTTATGGCTGCAACCAAATAACGATGATAACCCTCTGATTTTGAAAACAGAAAAAAAAAATGTACAACCATTGTTTTCAACATACCTTTTATCACCGTCAATACGCCGAGAACCCATAAGTGCACGTCGTCGATACTACCAGACCTCCTCTCGCAGCTATTTTTTTCGCTGCCATCGAACTCTCCCCCTTCGCAAACCTCCGTCGATAACCCTTTGTTGTCGTTGGTTGAAATCCCTCTCTAATTTTTGGGGTGTTATAGAAAAGTTAAACCATAAAGAGGATTTTGATATCATAATCCCTAAATTTTAGGAATATAATTATGGGTATTATTATTTGAAGGGAATAATACCAATGATTATGGTAAAAATCTAAATTTTTTATTTCTTATAATTAGAAATAATACATAGGGGTAAATGAGTAATATGACCCTATATTTGACTTCTATTTGGCTTAAAAATTAACAAAGCTGATATTAATAAGATAATGTGTCATTTATGTAAAATGGTGTCTCAAATGGGCTATCCATGTAGTTAACCCTATTATTTATTGTTCAAATGTATTATTGATGTATACTTCAACCGGTTAAAGCAACAATAACCTCCCTTATAAATCAAAAGTTGAATCTCTACCCTCACATTTATTTGTAATGCATATTATAATTTTTGAAAAGAAAAAAAAAAGAAAAGAAACGTGACTGATACAAATATCTAGTTGAATGTTTTCAATCAAACACATGGAGTAATTTTTTTTCAATTATGGTGCTTTAAAAATCAAAACATCAAATAAATTTTACTCTAGAAAAAAGTGAATGATTCAACAGAAACATTATAGACTAGCATTTAATACACGTTTAATGTGGTGCTATAATAATCAAGTCAGAGTTTTTTTTTTTGAATCAAAACAAGTTGGGGCAATGTTTCTAATATATGAATTAATGTCCAATTTATGTTGTATCTTTTGGTTTATAGATTTGTGACTGTTGGAATTGAAATTTTGGTCGATCAAAAATTACCATAAATTAGTGACAAAACTATTTATTTAATTAGGGATTAATTAAATTTGCAAGGATCCCTAAATTAAATTATGACAAATCCAAATATGTAATTAGAGTTATATGAAATTTGGGCCAATTTTAGACAAAACCCAAATGAGAGGCCCTAATCCAACAAAGTTCAAGCCCACAAGGCTAGACCCAAGGTTAATCAGGTTCAGTCTAAAGGAGTTTGGGCTTATGACCCAAGTCCACATGCCCATGGAAAGCTCTATAAATAGAGGAGTTCTACTTCATTTCAGGCTTTAGAAGTTTAACTCTCTAGAGAATTTAGAGAGAATCCTTGAAGTCTTTAGGTGCTGAACACTTCTTAAAGTCCTTAGGTGCCAAACACTCCATGGATTTTTAGGTGTTGAACATTCTTTGAAGACCAAAGACTCTTCAAGACTTAAAGACTTCAAGACCTTAAAGAGTGATTGAAGCTTCAACCTCGAGAACAAGCTATAGAGCCATCGAGATAAAATCTACATTCGAGAACAAGCTGCAAAGCTCTCGAGACAAGTCTACATTTGAGAACAAGTTGCAAAGCCCTCGAAACAAATTCACATTCTAGAATAAGCTGCAAAGCCCTCGAAACAAATCTACGTTCGAGAACAAGTTGCAAGCCCTCTAAACAGATGTACATTTGAGAGGAAGAATCAGATGAACAAATTAGAGATTGTGTTCCACTACATTTACATTAATACAAATACAAGTTCATTTAAACGTATCTCATTTCTCTTTCTTTGTTGAAATCACGTGTGAACAAATTGGCACCCTCAATGAGACTATCTCTACTTCTCATCTCTTTCCCTCATCTCAAAGCACAAGTGAAGAGATGACGTTCGAAAAGACTTCTTCACTGACCGTTGTCATGAGCAACTTATACACGGGTTTTGTTGCCCATAGTTGCTCCAATGAGCTGAGGCTGCAAGAAGATGAAGTAATGCGCTGCTGGGAGCATTTACTAATGACAAGTTGATTAGACTGAAACGTGGAGGCTTAAAGAAAATATTTTTAATTCAAAATAAAGCTCCAGTCTAGTGCAAGTGCACATTGTCGATGCAAGTAATATAAAACTAAAAGTATTCCAAAATATCGATCCCACAGGGAACGGATACAACAAAATTCAAATGATAGCAAGAATTGTTTTCAAATTGCAAGTTTGGTAACCAAGGTTATAAAAATATATGAGGTTGGTTTGTTAACGAAAAATGGGTGAAAAATCAATGAGTAAAAATAAGGGATTTCAAGTTGTTCAAGCATCTTTTAGAAGAATGCTATAAAAAAAATGCAATTGCAATCGTAGCTAACATGTGAAAACTAAGTAAACCGAATTTGACTCATATTCAATTTTGATTCAAAATCTTTAGGAGACTAAGTGATTAAACCTGTATTTCTATGGCTAATCTAACTTAGATATTTTCGCACACAACTCTAGTGGTTTTGGAGTCTCGCCCTATGTCTAGGGTTGATGTTTCAGAACTTATTTCTAAGCTTTTTCCTCCATTGCTTTTGTGACATCCGCCTTTCCTTAACCCTTTAAGTATTAAGTTCGAGCTTGACAAGCAACACTAGTTGGCCGACTAGGTTTACCCAAATCTAAACTCAACAAAAACAAACTAAGTTCACATGCTAGTTAGATTGGTTATGCTTTAGAGCTTTTACATTTTTTCTTAGGGCTTTCACCAACTTGAACCCCTAAAGAAAATTTAGCTCATTATGATGGGAATGAAAAATAGTAAATTAAAGTGTAGAAAATCCATAACAAGCTTAGATAAAGAGAAATTGAGAAATCAACTAAATTATGTGATAAAACTAAAATAAATCTTATTGAATTAACTTGCAAGACTAACTAGCCAAAGGAATTAATAATACAACTTGAGTTCAAAAACTAGAATGAAAAGATAGATAGAACAGTAACTTAAAGCTAAAATTACAGCCATTAAACTAAACAAAACAGAGGAAAAAAAACTGAAGTTGATGCTAACAAAGTACTTGAAATATAGTGCAAATAAGCACCATTCTCACTCCTTTCATCAACCAAACTCGATCCCACTTCTTTCAAAGGGAATCGAGTCTTTACAATCTGAGATTTTCATCTAGATTAGACTGATTTTGGGCTTGAAGCTGTTGGAAAAAAAAAAAAGAAGAAAAATAGCAGAAAAGAGAAAGAAAACAACAGAACAATGGACTGGGGGTGAAGAAAAATTCATTCGCGTTTTTGGTTTGTTCTTCTCGTTATTATAGGCATCGAGGGCCAAGGTTTCCATATTTTCTCTTCTACAACCTTGGGTCAATGTGTAGGCATGAAATCGGGCTAAAAAATCTCCCAAATCTCGCAAAAATCTCCATGAATCTCGTGATCTCCGTCAATCTCGCGTTTTCTAGATTTTTCAGAAAATACAATTGCATTTATGTTGCATTATTTTTTAGATCTGCCAAAATTTTTCAGAAATGCAATTGCATTTTTTTGCTTATTTTCCAGACTTATTTTTTGAAGGAATACAATTGCATTTCCAAAATAGAATGCATTTGCATTTTGTGCTTGTTCACAAACTTGTTTTCTAGAAGAAATGCAATTGCATTTCCAAAATGGAATGCAATTGCATTTTTTGTACTTGCTCCAAACCTACACAAAAATAACAAATTAGTGTAATTTTCAATCTCTTTTCAACTTCTTTCATTTTTTCTATTACTCCAACGAGCTTTTATGAATTTAACTAATAAACACCATTTTTAGCTTGTTCGTCATACAACAATACACACAAAAATGATAAGAACAACCTAGTTTATGGTCAAATAATCCTCATAAATGAAAATTATCACAAGTTCCTAGTTGTGTAATCCTTTGTTCAATCTCGATTCTACCGTAGTGTCTGTCATGATGATTGAAACAAGTACTATGGAAGAAAGAATGACAAAGATGCAGGAAAAGATCAACACCTTGATGAAGGCGATTGAAGAAAAAGATTCTCAAATTGCATACTTAAAGATCCAGATTGAGAGTCAAAATGTCGCTAAGTCAAATCAAACTCATGCCGTCAAGGATCAAAATAAAGAGAAGGTCGTTGTGCAAGAAAATCAACCATAACACTCTACTTCGATCGCTTCACTATCTGTCCAGCAACTTCAGGATGTGATAATGAACTCCATTATAGCTCAATATGGTGACGTTTCTCAAAGTTCTCTCTTGTATTATAAACCATATACTAAGAGGATCAATAATTTGAAAATGCCAACTGGATATCAACCACCAAAGTTCCAGCAATTTGATGGAAAATGCAACCCTAAGCAACATGTTGCTCATTTCATTGATACATGCAAAAATGCTGGTACACGAAGAGATCTATTGGTCAAACAGTTTGTCTGAACGCTCAAAGGGAACACATTCGACTGGTACACTGATCTAGAGCTTGAGTCGATAGACAGTTGGGAGCAGTTTGAAAATGAATTCCTAAATCGCTTCTACAGCACAAGACAAACCGTCAGCATGTTTAAGCTCACCAACACTATACACGAAAAGGTGAACTCATTGTCGACTACATATCGTCTCACTAAATTGTCAACTGTGGAGATGTGCATTCAAGGCATGCACTGGGGACTTCTATACATCTGGTCGAACTGAAACATAGGGCTTAAAGAAAATATTTGTAAATTAAAACAAAGCTCCAATTCAGTGCAAGTGCACACTGTCAATGCAAGTAATATAAAACTGGAAGTATTCCAAAGTATCGATCCCACAGGGAACGGATACAACAAAATTCAAATGATAGCAAAATTATTTTCAAATTGCAATTTCGGTAACCAAGGTTATAAAAATAAGTGGGATGATTTTTGTTGTTTTTTAAAAGAAGAAATAAAAATGATAAAAGAGGGATTCAAACGTGTTTTTGCCCCATTGAGAGAAATTGCGGCCTATTTGCAATTGCAATCCTTTGACTCAACACTTAAGCTTTGTAAACCGAATTCAACACCTATTCGACCTTCTCTGAAGTATCTTTAGGAGGCTAAGCGATTAAACTGATATTTCTATGGCTAATACGAACTTAGTTAATTTTGAACACAATTCTTTTGGTTTTAAAGGTTTTGCTTATGTCTAGGGTCAAAAACAAATTCCTATGTCTAGGCTATTTTCCTTTATTTCTTTTATGAAAACCAAATTTTTATCTAACATTTTTAGAATTAGACTCAATTTTTGTATACTAATATAGGTGATCGATCTAGACTAATAATAAGCATTAAAATCAATAAAAGCAAACAAGCTATAGAGGAAGCAAGGTTGCTCTCACAATTAGGCCTCTATTACTATCTTTAAGGCATTCACATGCTTGAATCCAAAAGAAGGAATTAGCTCATTATGGAAGAAATGAAAATCAATGAATTAGAATATTGAAAATCCATAACAAAGTTGGTAAAGGGAAGAGAATAACAACTAAAACTAGAATAAGGATTTGAATGAAAGACACTTTTATTAAATCAATTTAATACTGAACTACATCCAACAACTTAGAATACTACAAAATTTAAGCAACAAACTTTAACAATAAAAATGATAGTAACTAAACCTAAGAAAAACAGAAACTTCAACCAATGACTTGGAAAAATACCCAAACTAAACTAAACATTTTTCGGCTCATAACAACCTTAATCGAACTCAATTCCTTTTCTTTCAAGAGGATTTAGCTCATAACAACCTTCACTTTCGTGAGGAAGGATTGAGATTTTGAACTTTGAAGGTTCTGAAAATGAAGAAAAAAATAACAAAAGACAGCAACTGGAAATAAAAGGAAAACAGTAGAAAAGAACAAGAAAATAGCATAAAAATGGACTGGGGCGTGAAGAAAAACCCACTCAAAAGCAAATAAATCTTCACATCTTCTAACCTTCGTTGAGGAGGGATTAAATTCAGACTTTTACAGAGCAAAAACAAAGAACAAACTGTTGGAAAATGACAGAAAATCGTGACTTAAACTGCTGTGGGCGAGCAGAAAAAATCCAGCCACGTTTTGGATCGTTTTCCCCATTTTTATAGGCATTGAGGGCTAGGGTTTTCATCTTTGTGCTCCTTCAATCATGTGTCAATGTTTAGGCATGAGATTAGGCTGAAAATTCTTCAGAAATCGAGCAAATTTCGTGGGTTTTGGTGAATTTTCGTGATTTCCATAATAAATGATAAGGCCAGAAAATGCAATTGCATTGCAGTTGCATGTTCCCTCTTGTTCACCAACTTGCTTTTTTAAAGGAAATGCAATTGCATTTCATTTGCATTTTCTTCATTGCTTCAAATCTGCACAAAGGCAACAATTTAGCCAACTTTCCATTATCTTTTCAACTTATTTTTTCTTTTTCCATACTCCGACAAGCTTACATGAATTTATCTCATAAATGCTATTTTTAGCTTGCTCGTTATTCAACAAAACACACAAAAATGACAAGAACAACCTAGTTTAAGGCTAAATAATCCTCATAAATGAAAATTATCAACATCCTCCAAGGTATAATGCCTCACACCTTTGAAGAGCTAGCAACTCGCGCCCACGACATTGAGCTAAGTATCGCTAGTGGAGTAGACAAAGACCTTTTGATCCCTAATGTAAGAAAAAATGGAAATAACATCAAGGAAACTTCAGAAGAATCTATGGTTGTCAACACAACCCCTCTTGAGTTGTCTTCGAAAGACAAGAAGATTGAAAAACAACAAGAAAATGGAAGGCGTCGCTTAACTTTGAAGGAAAGACAGAAAAAAAAAATCTACATTTTTCCTGATTCTGACATTCCTGACATGTTAGAACAACTACTGGACACACGGCTGATCAAACTTCTCGAGTGTAAGCGGCCGGAAGATATGAAAAAGCTAATGATCCCAACTACTGTAAGTATCATCGAGTTTGCAGTCATCCAGTGGAAAAATGTTTCGTCCTAAAAGAGTTAATTCTAAGGTTAGCTAAATAAGTGAAAATTGAGCTAGAACTTGATGAAATAGCTCAGTGAAATCATGCTGCAATAACAACAAATGCGTGCAGTCAAGTGCACTCTAGTTCGTTTCATGATCATGAGATGTGTCTAGTCCAATTTGAAACCTTGGAATCTTTATCTATTTGGTTTCAACATGAGGTACTAAGAAACAAATTACAAGATGTGGTCAAACCTATCGATGATGAAGACAAAGAGTGGACTATTATGACTCACCAGAAGAAATAAAGACAACACCTTGTTCAGACGGAACATCGCTTGCTAAGAAGAAAGGACATGTGTCAAAGGAAAAAGAATCCAAGGAAACCTAAACCTGAAAGGAAAGGAAATAAAAATTGTTCCCAACCTTGCCAATAGGTGACCTTAAAAGAATTTTTCTCAAGAAATTTCCTCCCCATGAAAAAAGATGGAGAAATCTCTACAAGTTCATATTGCATCAATGTGGAAGAAGTTGATGATTCAAAGGAAGTCGAGCAAAGGACTTTCGTCTTCGATCGCATCAAGTCTTCAACTACTCAACCTTCAGTCTTTCAAAGGATGAGTATGACCACGACAAAAGAAGAAAATCAATGTCAAACTTTTGTCTCCACTCGACCTTTAGTATTCTAAAGGCTAAACGTCTCTACCTCAAAGAAAGATCAACCTTCAACATGTATTTTTTATCTCCTCAAAGTAACAAGCAATCAACATGAAAGAAAGATGAACACTTCGAAGGTGGAACTGTTCGATAAAGCAAACAAAGACAAAAAGATTCACAATCTTGTTCCTTCACATATGAAAAGGAAGTTCTTCATTCTCATAAATACATAGGGTTCCTTGAAGGTAAAGAAATGTCTCGTCGTTTTAACCAATCCTATAAATGAAGGATTTAATCAAGAACATGATGGCGATAAAGACATTTAAAATGTAAAAGCTCCTTATTACAAGAGTCTAAACTGCATGATGCTCCTAGCCTGCATGAGCTTAAAAGGTGAACGACCCAAAAAAAAAAAGAAAAATTCTTTGAGTTTGAACTATGTTATGACTTGATCCCTTTCACTCAAAGGGTACGTAGGCAGCTTAAAGAAAAAAAAACTTTACATTCAGTCTCTAAAAAAGAAAATTTGTTTTCTATCTTCATGAAAACAAGACGTTACAGTTGGATGCATACGAGAGAATTTGTCCACTTTAAGTATGGTTTGCTCCTCACACGCTTTAAATTCGAGCTTCGTTCACCTCAAGTTCGGTTCACCGCTCGCTCCCGTAAAGTTTGAGCTTCACTCTCCTCCAAGTCTGGGGTTTGCACTTCGCCCCTTCAAGTCTTCGAGTTCACATTTTGCTCACTTCAAGCTTAAGTTCAAACATCGCTGGCTTGAAGTTCAAGTCTGCGTTTCGCTCTCTTCAAGTTTAAGTTCGATCGTTGATCGTCTACAAGTTTGGTGCTTCGCCTCCAAGTTCGGCGTTCCGTTTCCAAGCAAGAGGTTCCGTTTGTCGACACTTGCTCATCTGCCAAGTCAAGAGGTTCCGTCTGTCGACGCTTGCTTTGCTGCTAAGTCATAAGGCTTCGTCCGTCGAATCTCACTCCGCCAAGTTAGGAGGTTTCGTCCATTAACGCTTGCTCCTCCGCCAAGTCAGGAGGTTCCGTCCATCGACGCTTGCTCCTCCCCCAAGTTAGGAGGCTCCGTCCATCGACTCTCGTTCCTCCACCAAGTTAGGAGGCTCTGTCCGTCGATACTCGTTCCTCTGCCAAGTAAGGAGGTTTTGGCCATCGATGCTTGCTCCTTTGCCAAGTCATAAGGCTTCGTTCGTCGACACTCGCTCCTTCCTCAAGTTAGGAGGCTCCGTCTGTCGATGCTCTCTCCGCCAAGTAAGGAGGTTTTGTCCATTAACACTTGCTCCTCTGCCAAGTCAGGAGGTTCTGTCCATCGACATTCACTCCTCTGCCAAGTCGGGAGGTTCCGTCCATCGACGCTTGCTCCTCCACCAAGTCAGGAGGCTTCGTCCATCGATGCTCGCTCCTCTGCCAAGTCAGGAGGCTCCATCCGTCGACACTCATTCCTTTACCAAGTAAGGAGGTTTCGTCCATCGACGTTTGCTCCTTCACCAAGTAAGGAGGTTTCTTCCATCAACGCTCGCTTCTCACCAAGTCAAGAGGCTTCGTCTGACGACGTTAGCTCCTCCGCCAAGTTAGAAGGCTCCGTCCGTTGACACTCGTCCCTCCGCCAAGTTAGGAGGCTTCGTCCATCAACGCTCCTCTGCCAAGTCATGAGGCTTTGTCCATCGACATTCACTCCTTCGCCAAGTTAGAAGGCTCGATCCGTCAATGCTCCTCCGCCAAGTCAAGAGGTTTCGTTTGCTGATGCTCGCTCATTCACCAAGTCAAGAGGCTTCGTTTACTGGCATTTCGCCAAGTCAGGAGGCTTCGTCCATCGTCACGTCTCCTCCACCAAGCCAAAAGCCTTCGTTCGTCGCCGCTTGCTCCTTCGCCAATTTAAGAGGCTCCGTTCATTGTCGCTTGTTTCTTCACTCAATCAGGAGGCTTCATTCTTCACTTCGTTTCAAGCCAATAGTGGCGTCACTGAGCAAATACCGAAGAATAACCAAACAAAAAAGATAAATTAGAAGGGAGATATGATTTACCTTGAAAGTTGTTTTTGAGGTAACATTGGAGAGTAGTGGAGCTGCAGGAACACCATAGGTCTCGTTAGGGTTGAGTGTTCTTGAGCTAACATCGAAGAGAAACGGGGCTACAGGAATACCATAGGCCTCGTTAGAGTCGAGTGTTCCTAAGCTAACATCGAAGGGCGAGGGTAACTGCACGTACACCAAAAACCGCCAGAGTCCCACAAGTGAACTCGCGCAAAGACTGAAGCGTGCCGTAGCTACAAGAGCTAATTAACTGTGAACAATGGTAGTTGCAAGTACACCCAGAATTGCCAGGGTCCCACAGTGTACCTGAGCCAATGTCGAAGGAAAGAGACAACGAGTACACCTAGAGAGCAAAGATCATTCCAATGTACTCTAGTCAGTGCCAAAGCTATAAGTACACCTTGAGAGCAAAGGTCATACCAATGTACCCGAGCCAATGCCAGAGAACGGTGAAGGTCATGCCAATGTACCTGAGCCAATGTGAAAGGGGCACTATGCCTGCAAGTCAAGAACAAAAAGTACAAGGATATATACATCTTTAAAAAAATTCACTCACCTAGTTACCTCTTTAAGATGGTGGATGGATGTATTGTCCTTTTGTAAATGGAAATATTGACAAAATATTGTAAACAAAAAAAAAAGTGAATGTGTAAAAAAAAAAAAAGGAAGGGGATTGAAAATTGAGAAAAAAATGGTTTTTGCCATTAAAAAAAAGAAAAAAAAAACACAGAAAAGAAAACTAATGGAAAAAATGGATACATGTGTGGAAGTTTTAAACAAAAAAAAATCAAGAACAAAGAGGGGTGGCAACGTTGAAAAAAGAAATTAAAAAAAATAAAAAATAAAAAATGCCTTATGAAAAAAAAAAGAAAAGCATGCTGCGAGTTTTTTTTTTTTTTTTTATATGGATTTGTCGTCATCTTCTTCTTTGTAAAGTCGTACTCTCCCTTCACCACGCAGCGAATTCTCCTGGCCTCCAACAACCAACGCATAATAGGTAAGGATGGTGGGAATATGAGGCGATGGCGGAGCTTTTTCATTGACATAACGAGACCCATGGCTGACAACGTGTGATCGGTGAGCAATGGTGCTTACGGTCCACTGAAGCAAATCAACCCAAGGCGAATCAGACTTCACAAATCTACGGGAGTGAAGGACAGAGTCAAAATCTCCTACGGTAACTTCACAGAGATCAGATCAGCGTTGAATCACGAGGCTCCTTCTTCCATCAATCCATCAAACAACACAAAAAAAAAAATCCACCAAACTCACACAAGCCAAATGCATCAAGGAGAGATTATGAAGACCCATTTATTTTGCAAAAAAAAAAAAGGCTAAATTATAAAAAATACCCCTGAACTTTGTACTTTGTTTAAAAAATACTCCTGAACTTTTAAAAGTTTCAAAAATGCCCTTGAACTTTCAAAAAAAGTTCAAAAATACCCTTACCGTTAGTTTTGGATGGAAACCGTTAGTACTTTGTTTCAAAAATACCCCTAAACTTTGTACTTTGTTTCAAAATACCCCTAAATTTTCAAAAGTTTCATTAACACCCTTAAACTTTTAAAAAAAATTCAAAAATACCCTTAAAAACTTTTTTTAAGTGTCAAAAATACCCAGTATATTAACAAAAATTGTTAGTACCTCGTTTTAAAATACTCATGAATTTTCAAAAATTGTATTAATACCCTTAACCTTAAAAAAAGGTTAAAAAATACCCTTACCGTTAGTATATGGATGAAAAACATTTATCTACACCCCATTTCCTCCCTCGTCAATTTCTTCTCTCTTGATTTGCTTCAATCTATGGCCTATTTTTTCCTCTTGTTTTTCCCTTTCTTTTTCAATACCATTTTTACTCTCTTCTTCCATTTTCCAATCTTTAAAACTACCCCCTTCAATTAAGATATATAGACTATAGCAAGAAGAAGGAGAATAATGGAACCACCCAAGCAAGCTTAGGACTTAAATGCTTTAACAAAATTGTATGTTAGTAATTTGTGTTAGTATGTTTGAGTTTAATACACAAAGAGAGACACATGTTGAGAATTTGGGTCATAATTTTGAGGACATCTAGTGGGAGGGAAAATAAATAAAACATATGTTGGGATTTATGTTCTAAAGCCTCGTAATTATTTATTTATTTAATAATTAATAATAATTTTGATTATTTTATTTGCAATATAATATTATCTATTATATGAAAAATCCAAGGTTATTAGTGTAATCTTGAATAGTATGTGGTTGACATACATGAGGATCGTGTTCAAGAAATAACCTAAAGAGTCATAGTATATGGATAAGGTTGGGTGCCTTACCCTAGTAACACTATTGATACGGCCCACTTTGTAATAGTTAAAAATGATTTGATCCAAATCATTCATGTGGAGACATGTGAGTGGGGGTATCTTATACAATGAGTTTGTATAAGACTGGACCACGAAATATTTAATTTCTCTTTATAATCTATTAATTGAGAAGATTAATATTTCATCAGGATGATCATATGCGACTCGATCTTAATATTGAGTGAGTTATGAACTCCTGCCTGTGAGGGCTTGTCCTTTGATTTGCATGGATGAGAGTGACTTTTATAGCCGATTCAATATGCCTACTATTTTGGGGACTTGACCAAATAGGGAGCTAGGAACATAATTTCATAAGACGGAATTCACTCCTTCTCATATAAGGTAAGTAGATGAGTAGTTCCCTTAAGTGCTGATTTCGGGACTTGAACAATGGGGCCCCATTCTCTCATTAGCCTGAGAGGGACTTAGTTTATAATTAGATTATAAACATATTGTTCATTAGAGGATCAGTGGTACTTAAGGTGCAAGATGTAATTATAGGGGTAAAACGAACTTTTGACCCAACTGTAATTACGAACAACTCGTGAATGATCGACTTGCATGTAATGATTATATCTATGGACACAACTTGTCCTACAGTGCATAAGAGTGCAACTCTAGGTCTATAGTGGAGTGACCCTAGAGTTAATGAATGAAAATTGATTAATTAAAGAGTTTAATTCATTAATTTTGTATCATTGGAGCTTATAATTTGTAGGTTCATAAGGTCCCCTTGCTAGCTCATAATAACACTAAAAGATCAATTTAGTTGAAAGAAAAATTTGAAATGTTCAAATTAATATTTAATATATTATATATATTAAATATAAAAGAGGACAATATATTTATTGTATTTGATACATTGAATATTAAAATAATGTATATTAGATACATTAAAGAAAAGATATTTATTAAATTTGAATTGGATTCAAATTAGAAAATAGATGTCGTAGGAGAATTTTAAAGGTTTGAATAAGATTCAAATTGGTTAGATAAATATATTGTAATATATTAGATATTAAAATATATTATTTAATTATCTTCCTAGACCACTATAAATAGGACCCTAGGATTATAGAATTCTCTCTAGACCTCTTCTTTTCCAATCCCTTAGGGATTTTTTTTCAAGAGGCTCCCACAAGCCTTGGTCCTGTGGAGTCATAGCCAGGAAGACTTTGTGGAAGATATAAAGATCTGCCAGAATATTCTCCATAATATTATTTTCAAGGTATGTATTGTTTAACCCTTGTATTTTAGTTTAATTCTAAATAAATCAAAGACAATTCCTATGCTTATGCTGTGTGTTTAATTCGATTATTCCCTTCAACATATGCATTACTAAATTTGTAGCGAATGAAGATTTTATTAATTCTTTTTGCAATTCAAATTAGTCTATTTGTTGTGGTCAGTTAAGAATGTTTCTCATGATTGAGAATTAGACAAATGGAGAAAAAATGAGAGTATTTATATGGAAAAAAATGAGGGTATCTATATGAGTTGTTTTCAAATTAGTTATTTCCAACTCAAAATAACTTCAAAGACATTGATTGTTTTGGTGTTGAAATTTCTTATATTTATGTTTGAGCATTATTAGAAATGAGAGATAGCTCTTCATTTTAATTTAAAGTTCTAATATTTAAGAATATAGGAGAAATGAGAGAAGTTTTAGAGAAAAATGGAAGAAAAGAGAATATGGTATTGAAAAGAAAGGGAAAAAAAAGAGGAAAAATAGATAAGTATTAAGCCATAGATTAAAGCAAATCAGGAGAAAAAAGAAATAGAAGAGAGAGGTAATTAGGTGTAGATAAACAGTTTTTGTCAATATACTAATGGTAAGAACATTTTTTTAACTTTTTTTAAGGTTAAGGGTATTAATGTGAAAGTTCAAAGGTATTTTAAAAATAAAGTACTTACGATTTCTATCAATATATTAACGGTAAGGGTATTTTTGAACTTTTTTAAAAAGTTTAAGAGTATTAATGAAACTTTTGAAAGTTTAGGGATATTTTTTAAACAAAATACAAAGTTCAGGAGTATTTTTGAAACAAAGTACTAACGGTTTCCATCCAAAAGTAACAGTAAGGGTATTTTTGAACTTTTTTTAAAGTTCAAGGGTATTTTTGAAACATTTGAAAGTTTAGGGATATTTTTGAAACAAAGTACAAAGTTTAGGGGTATTTTTTATAATTTAACCAAAAAAAATATGACCAGATTCTCTCATACATATAATTTAAATTTGGTGAGATTTCGTTTTGAGAACCGATTTTTAATTGGGTTTTGTGGATCCAACTCAAATCAGGATAAAATCTAAAGTTATGTCCAGTTGAACCAAAATTAGAGTTAATTCAAGATTTACTTTAACTCAAAACCCAATTTGCTACTCCAAATCAAAACTAGATTAGAATCCTAAATTCAAATTTTCAAGAATTATTACACTTCTTAAGTCCAATTCCAAATTCGATAGCTTAGGTAGACCTAAATTCTAATCCATGGTAAAATTGGATAGGATTTTATTCTAAATCAAAATTAGATAAAATTAATTCTATCCAAATCAATAGAATTTCATTTTTATCTCAAAAATTGGGCATAATCCAAATTTTGTCCTCAGTCAAAATTTGATGAAATTAATTCTATTCAAATAAAAAAAAATTATGATATAATTTCAATTTTATCCCAAAAAAAGTAAATTTGGGCATAATAAAAATTTTATCCCAAATCAAAATTAAATCAAAATTCAAATTTTATTCCAAGTTCAAACAAAAATTGGGTAAAATCTAAGTCCTAACCCAATTTCAAATAAAATTTGGGATAGAATTTTAACCTTGCTCAAAGTTCAAATTTTGTATTAAGGTAGAACATAAATCCTACCGAAATTCAAATTAAAGTTTGCTACCGAGTAAGAAAATCAAAATTATGACCCAAATTCATATTTTGATGAAATGGCAAAAAAGTGTGTCAAAACAAAAAAAAAATCAAAATTATGAAAAAATTCCATATTTTGATTAAATCGACACATCAAATGGAGTCCAAATTATGAGCAAACATCTTAAATTTTGATTCTAAATTATCTTTTTCGAGATTCACTCACACATACTAGTGCATAAATCTCGAAAAATGGCATTTGTCGAAATAGAAATTTTGGCCAATCAGAAATTGTCATAAATTAGTGGCAAAATTATTTATTTAATTAAGAATTAATTAAATTTGCAAGCATCCCTAAATTAAATTATGACAAATCCAAATATGTAATTAGGGTTATATGAAATTTGAGCCAATTTTAAACAAAACCTAAATGGGAGGCTCTAATCCAGTAAAATCCCTGCCCATAAGGCTAGGCCTAAGGTTAATCAGACTCAGTCCAAAGGAGTTTGAGCTCAAAAGCCATTATGGCTCAAGCCCACATGCCCATAAAAAACTCTATAAATGGATGAGCTCTCTTTCATTTCTGGGTCCAGAAGTTTAACTCCATAGAATTCAGAGAGAATCCTTGAAGTCCTTAGGTGCTGAACATTCATTAAAGTCCTTAGGTGCCAAAGACTCTTCAAGACTTGAAGACTTCAAGACCCTAAAGAGTGATTAAAGCTTCAACCTCTAGAACAAACTGCAAAGACAAAATCTACATTCGAAAACAAGTTGTAAAGCCCTCGAGACAAGTCTACATTCGAGAACAAATTGCAAAGCCCTCAAAACAAATTCACATGCGAGAACAAGTTGCAAAGCCCTCGAAACAAATCTACGAGAACAAGTTCATTTACACGTGTCTAATTTCTCTTTATTTATTAAAATCACGTGTGAACAGTGACTAGTTGTAGCATGTGGGTGTCCTTTTAGTTTAATTGGAATCAGAAGACCATATATTAGAGATTGATTATCTGATTCAAAAAATTAGTACAAATTCAAATTTTATTCCACAAATTAAATTTCTCAAAAATTCTCGTCGAGCAAACCTTTCAATTTTTTTTAATAAATATTAATCGTTCTTTTGTTTTGTATCTTGTCCTATATGGTTGCTATAGGAGCAACCACAGTGCATGGAAATTTATGGGTTTTAAAAATGTGGTTTGATAACTTGCTCATTCGTTGTTAAAAAAAAAAATAGTTGAATTTTTACCCTCAACTTAGGCAGGTGAGTCTATTTTAACTTTTGAACTTTTATTTTTATCCATTTCAACCTTGTACTCAAATAATTGTTGCATTTTGAATTCAGTACTTAAATAAGAAGAGAGATTAATTCTCTCTATTAATATATTTTTTTTATATAGATTTGTGACTATGGCATGTGAGTGTCTTTTTAGTTTGATTGGATAAGACTGATTCTGCAAATATTGGTTCTTCTACTTGTGTTGGACATTTTTGTTAGTTTGATTGGAGTATTTTGTTGTTAAATTTGAGTTTTTTTTTTAACTAGTTGATTATGTGACTAGGTTCAAATACTTTTATGATTAGGTTTGAGTATTCTTTTTACGTGACTTTTGAGTGTTTTGCTAGTTGAATTTTGTTTAACTCATTGGTTGGTTCATGGTCAATTTTCAAGTTTAATTCGACTAAATTATTAATTCCAATACTTATTTAAATTTTGAGTGTACTAATAAAATTAAAAGTGAAAGATTAAAACTACTCATACGTTTAAGTAGAAAGATAAAAATTTGAATTTTACCATTTTGTTTTTCTTCTTGCTATGGTGAATTAGCCCATTAAAAAAAAAAAAAAAAAAAAAACCTATTTATACTTGACATTGAAACATAACAAACATGGAAAAATGGAAATAAACTTGAGCATAAAAGAAAATCAAAGTAATCATTTCCTTTAAACGACTTTTAATAAAATTTTGACCATAATACACGTGAAAGTTTTACTTTTGATAGTCTCGTTTGAGAGCAAAATAAGATAAATCTTATTTTTTAAAAATTGTGATTCAACTCAAATAAATTACTAGTTAAAATTAATAGATTTTTCCAATTTTAGCATAACTTTTTATTATTATTATTTTTTTAGTATACATAACTTTTTAGTTCCAACTTATGAAGAACCTCATTTGAAGCTGGTATGTTTGACTTCTTTCTTTATATTTGAATTGTAACACTTACAAAATAAATATTAATTTTACAATTCTTTTTAATGTTTATTAATAGGTCCTATAAAAAAATTGATTAAATTATAAATTTGGTTCATGAACTTTGAGTTTGTGTCTATTTGGTCTCTGAACTTTCAAAATTACAAATTTAGTCTCCGAATTTTAATTTTTTTTAAAGTTCACATATCTACTAAATACAAAGCTGAAATTCTAGAGTTCCATGAGACATAATATTCAAATTTATATCTAATAGATCAATTAATTTTTAAAATTTTGAATTTTTTAGGGACCTATTAGACATAAAATTGAAAGTTTAGAGATATATTAGATAAATGTTCAGGGACTAAATATATACAATCCTCAAAGTTCATGAATAAATTTATCCAAAAAACAAAAAAAAAAACCTTGACCAAGGTTTGAATCCTCAAATTGTTGAACTAAGAAAAACGAAACATTCTATGGATGGCAAAAAAAAAAAGCTATTTTGATTAATGGCCATTTTTGTTGCACAGGTGGAGGGAGTTTTTTTTGTTAATGCCTGTTCTGCTCCTCTGTTAGGTTCTCTCTCCTTTTTTTGTTTCCTCTTTTAGATTCTCTCTATTTTAGTTAAGGTGTATTTAAACAAAATTACAAAGATTTTTAATTTAATCATTCATTCTTCAAACTATAATCTTTCATATTTTTATCTCTTTGTGATTTTTTAAAATGTCAGTATATATAAAGATATAGATTTTTAAGATTTGTTTTTTTAAAACACCTTATTTTATTTTTAAAATTCTTATTAATATACGAATTTTTAATTAGATTTTTGTTTTATACATTGTAGTTTCATTCTGTTTTTCATCTCTTCCAAATTTTTTTTATCATCTCATATTTTTGCTTGATTTCTTTCCATTTTCAGGTATTCAATTTATTTTGTCGTTGGTTTCATATTTCATCAGCTTCATCGTGTTGTTTTCTTTATTTTTCATTTTATTTTTATCTTGTTACTTATTTTTTAGGTTGTGATGTCTCTTTAATGGATCAGTATATTGTATGATGGGATTTGAGATGAAGATAATCGCTACCAGTTGCTAGGGCCTGTTTGGTATGCAATTCGGATTCTGTTTTATGTTTTTAGATTCACTGAGTTCAGTGAATATGCGTTTGGCAGACTTGTTTTCGAAAACTGTTTCCGGATTCTGTGATCCAAATAGTGAAAATTCTGAAAACAACTTTTTTATGTTTTCATTGTATCCAGATTTTGAATTTGAAAATTTAAAATGCAGAATTACATTAGAAAATACCAAAACTTTAATAAATATAGTTTTTGATGTTATAAACTCAATTTATTTTTGTTAAATTAAAATATGTATAATTTAATATATTATAAATTATATGATATTGTAAAATAATAATTGTACAAATTTTATAATAAAAATCATGTTCATAAATTAATTAATAATGGATTATATTCAATCTAATATTTAGTTTTGCAACTACAACTAGTTAATGGTCTATAAATATATTATAGAACACATTTTGAACAATTGTTTAAATTGGAATCCAATTTCTAAATCTGCTACCAAACACATATCTGAAAACATGAAATACAACTCTGTTTTCATTGAATCCCTTGTTTTCAAAATTCTGTTTTCAGATTGCATACCAAACAGGCCCTAATATATTGGTTTGATTGGATTCTAGTTTACAACACTTTACAAATTAACTCATTTAGAACTTCTACACCTACTATGGATTTTCGAATTAGACATTTTGATTTTTTGGTATTTGTTCTTGCTTAGATATAGTTTTTTTCCTTTTTTATGTATCGTTTTTATGTTTAAGTGGTTTAAGTTTGTTTTAATTTAAAATCATTTATCACATTATCTTTTTTACATTTTTTTAATCTTTGTGATTTGCATTCGCTTGTTAACTTCATGAACAATTTATCGGGTGCTTTGTTGTTCTTGATTTTTGGATTTTTTTAGTTTGATTGTTGTGTATTTGTTCTTGCTTAAATATATATATATATTCTTTTTTTATGTATCGTTTAATGTTTAAGTGGTTTAAGTTTGTTTTAATTTAAAATCACTTATCGCATTATCTTTTTCACATTTTTTTTTATCTTTGTGATTTGCATTCACTTGTTAATTTTATGAACAATTTATCGGGTGCTTTGTTGTTTTTTTTTTTAATTTCTGGATATATTTTTTTAGTTCGATTTCTAGGTATTTGCTCTATATAGTTTTTTCTTTTTTTATGTATTATTTTATATTTAAGTGGTTTAGGCATGTTTTAATTTAAAATCACCATCTTATTCGATTTTATCTTTTGGATTTGTTGTTTTGCCTCTATGTTAGATTCTCTCTCCTTTTTTGTTTCCTCTTTAAGATTCTCTCTCCTTTTTTAGTTAAGGTATACCTAAACAAAATTACAAAAATTTTTAATTCAATCTCTCATATCTTTAGATTATAATCTTTCATGTTTTTATCTTTTGTGATTTTCTAACATGTTGGTATATATAAAGATATGGATTTTTTAAGATTCGCTTTCTTAAAACACCTTATTTTATTTTTAAAATTTTTATCGATATACAAAATTTTAATTGGATTTTTTTTTATACATCGTAGTTTCATTATGTTTTTCATCGCTCCCAAATTTTTTTTATTCACCATCTCATATTCTCGCTTGGTTTCTGTCCATTTTCAAGCATTCAATTTATTTTGTCGTTGATTTCCTATTTCATCAGCTTTATCGTGTTGTTTTCTTTATTTTTCATTTTATTTTTATCTTTGTTGGAATATAAATTTTGACCAACCCAAAATTGCCACGTCATTACCCAACATTGATGATGAAATTATATTTAATTAAGAGATTAATTAAATTTGCAAAAATTCCTAAATTAAATTATGGCAAATCCAAGTATACAATTATGTTATTTGAAATTTGGAAAACAAAAGCCGGAAGGCCTTAATCAGTAAAGTTCAGACCTAGTCCAAAAGGGTTGGCCTAAAGTCCAGACCCAGTCCAAATGGCTAGGCCCAATCCAAAGGGTTGGCCCAAAATCAAACGGGCCCAGTCCAACAAGCCCAAGCCCATCTGGAGGCCTTGAAAAACTTTATAAATAGGGAGGTTCCTCCTTCATTTGGGGGTTCATAACTGAGGAAGCTCAGAGAGAATTCAGAAACAAAACTGTGAAGTCTCCAGAAGCTCTTGAAGATCAAATACATTTTGAACAAATAACACTTCTCGAAGATCAAGAACGATTCAAGAAGATCAACAAGCTAGAGGTCGATCATCCAAGCAAATCAATAAGCTACAAGTTGAAGACCTTCTACAAGCTACAAGCTGAAGATCTTCAATAAGCTACAAGTCGAAGACCTTCAATAAGCTACAAGCCGAAGACCTTCAACAAGCTCGAAGCTGAAACTTTCTACTAGTTCAAAGTTGACGATTCAACCTCGAGAATAAGCGTTTTAGCCATTGAGTCAAGTATACATATGAGAGAAATAATCAGAGGAACATATATTAGAGATTTTACTCACTATACTGAAATTAATACAACACAAGTTATTTACACGTGCTAAATTTCCCTGTCGAAATCTCGTGTGAACAATCTTATTACGTGTTTTTTGGGTTATGACATACCATCAATCAATGAGTATATTGTATGATGGGGTTTGGGATGAAGGTAATTGCTACCACAATTTTAAGATTGGATTCTATTTTGTAGCATTTTACATATTGATTCATTTAGCACTTCTACACCTACCCTAGATTTTCAAATTTGATAGTTGGTATTTATTCTTGCTTAAATATAGGATGAATATATTGTATGGTGGGATTTGGGATGAAGGTAATTGCTACCACAATTTTAAGATTGCTAATACCTTGGTTCGGTTGGATTCTATTTTGCATCACTTTTCAAATTAATTCATTTAGAACTTCTACACCTACCTTGGATTTTCAAATTTGACAATTGGTATTTGTTCTTGCTTAAATATAATTTTTTTCCTTTTTCATGTATCGTTTTATGTTTAAGTGATTTAGGTTTGTTTTAATTTAAAATCACTTATCACATTTTTTTTTTAATCTTTGTGATTTGCATTCACTTGTTAATTTCACGAACAATTTATCGGGTGCTTTGTTGTTCTTGATTTCTGGATTTTTTTTGGAGTTTGATTTTTATGTATTTGTTATTGCTTAAATATAGTTTTTTTTTTCCTTTTTTATGTATTATGTTTATATTTAAGTAGTTTAGGTTTGTATAAATTTAAAATCACTTATCACGTTATCTTTTTCACATTTTTTTTATCTTTGTAATTTACATTCACTTGTTAATTTCATGAACAATTTATCGGGTGCTTTGTTGTTCTTGATTTCTTAATTTTTTTATAGTTTGATTTCTATGTATTTGTTCTTGCTTAGATATATATATATATATATATATATATATATATATTTAAGTGGTTTAGGTTTATTTTAATTTAAAATTACTTATCACATTATCTTTTTCGATTCTGGATTTGTTTTAGGATTCCAATATTTAAATTTAAAATTTAGATTTATTATAACTACATGATAATTATAATATCTTAGATGCGAAGGTTGTTAGATGGTATTTTAGTCATTTAATAAATATCAATTAAAATTATCAAAAATTGTTTGGCCATTTTAAAAAAAATTAAAACGTGTGGCTATTTTTCAAAACGTGTAATAAAATGGGTTGATGTATGCTAGTAGCCCAAAAAAAACTTGACCCCAACCAGTCTAACGCTTGAATTTGATCGGTATACCGAAAATGAATTTAATTGGCCGACTTAAGACCAATAATATTCTTAACATCGTGAAAGTGGCCCAAAACTTTGAACAATTTTCGAATTTGGGCTGCTCTTGAATGTCACCTGTAGCAACCAGGAATTGCAGCAGAAATTGTAGTAAATAAATGCATTAATTTTTTTTTGGTTAAATTACAAATCTAGTCCTTAAACTTTGAAGTTTGTATCTGTTTGATCCCTAAACTTTCAAAATTACAAATTAGTCTTTGAACTCTTGAATTTTTTAAAATTCACGAATCTACTAAACATAATTAAAATTTTTAAGGTTCCATTAGACATAAAATTCAAATTTATATCTAATAGATGAATTGATTTTTTAAAATTTCGAATTTGTCAATGACCTATTAGATACAAAGTTGAAAGTTTAGGGGCCTATTAGACACAATATTGAAAGTTTAAAGATCTATTAAACACTTTTAAAAGTTTAGGGACTAAATAGACACAAACCTCAAATTTCATAGAATAAATTTGTAATTTAACCTTTTTTTTTTTTTTTGATAAACATTATGCCTTTTATTTTCTTTTAAATATAATTGAAAATAATACCTCTATAATTTAGCTGTATCATAAATTTGAATTTTAAAGATATACTTATATATGTTTTCTTTTTCCTTTATATTTTGCCTTTCAATAAAATGAATTGTTGATCGTGAGATCTATTTTTTACAAGTTTTTTTTTTATTTTAATAATGCAAATCGATCTTAGAACACATTTTTATTAGCTATAATTACTAATTTTTAATTTAAATTATAAAATGGGGCTAAAATATATTATAGGAATGTAAACCCGTTCTTAATACATATGAATATGACTCGTACCAAATCCGCAATTATCCATTGAATATAAAAAGAAAAATAATATAAATAAATATAACCAATAATTGAAGTCTAGTATATTATTGTTTTTTTTTTTTTTTTTTTTTTTCTCTTGTGTGGGTATAAATTACAATGGTCAGAGTAGGTAGAATGTATCCTATAACTAAATAATAGCATTGGGGTTAAGATTGAAGATATAAAAAAGTTGAACAGTAAATAGTACCACTTTTTGACACTATCATGGCTTAATTATAGTTTATTAAATAAAAACAATAAGGAGACAATCTCTGTTCTAACCAAAGTGGGTTTAGTTTAGCGGTAATTGACATGTACCATTGATCAAGAATTAGAGGTTTGAATTCATCCACTCCCAAATACTGTTAAACTAAAAAAAAGTTATATTTTATAAATTATAATTATTTTATTTATCAAATTGGGTAATACAATCTTGACTTAATTTTAATTGGTCAGTAGAATTTTGAATTTTTTTTCGAATTTGACAATATGTTGGATGAAGGATTCAAACTTCTAACCTATTGGTCGAGAATATGTACCTTAACCAATTGAACTATGTTCAAGTTGGCTTAAATATGAAAGGTTTTTATGATTTAATTAAACTTTTCATTAACTATCCTTAAACCATTTTACTCTTACTTACAACATCTTTCTTTTTACATACTTGGCTGATAATGTAGTTAACTAGTACTATTAACATTTTTTTTTAAAACTATCACGTAAATATATAATGTCACATATCCAATATGGTAACATTTTTTTTTTAATTCAACAATATTTGGGAGTGGGGGATCCAAAATTTTAATCTCTCAGTCAAAAATGTTAAATCACCAATCAACCCAAAAGCTTAAGCTGATGAGTTATGATAAATTTAATTATATCAACACTCTAACACTCCCCTCACTCGTGGGCTTGAAAATTTGTAAGAGGCCCAACAAGCCCAACAAGTGGAAATCAATATTAAAACTCAGGACTTCCTGCTCTGATACAATGTTAAATCACCAATCAACCCAAAAGCTCAAGCTGATGGGTTATGATAAATTTAATTATATCAACACTCTAACAGAAAGTACATGTCAATTACTGTTGAACCATATTTACTTTGGCCAATATAGTAACAACCTATTTGAATAATAACGAATTGTGGGATTGATCATATTATAAGAACCCATTTTTAAAACTATAAATACTTTTAATTGAAGTTAAGTTAGTCAATCTAAGCATAACTTAGTGAATGCGACATTTAATACTATCTAAAAATTCGATGTTCGATTCCCTACCTCTACAACTGAAAAAAATCAAGCCAAATCTCCGAGGGTAAGTTAGAACTTGTAAAATCATACGATGTTATCAGAAGTTTATACATTTACTAATAAAACGGTGCGTTTGCTTCAATCATCCCATCCAATTTCTCACTTTCATCTTTGTCCAAATCTCGGGGTCTCAGTTCAAAGTGAAAAGCCCGTACAAATTTTCTTGCAGAATTATTGCAAAAAAAAAAAAAAAAAAAAAAAAACCCGAAGGAAAAAAAAAAAAAAAGAAAGAAGAAAGAAAGAGAGGAGAGCGAAGGGGAGTTCCATTAAAACCAACAAAATTTCTCTTTGATTTCGCGGCTCTCACGAATCCTCTCTCTGCAAATAACAGAGTGCAAAGGAGGAAGAGATCTACGGTGTTATTGATCAGAAGCCAGTTCCTCCTAATATCGTTTTGAATCGCATTCTTGGGTAAGTCTCTGAATCTCAATCCGTGAACAAATGGATTGCAATTGAATTTCATAAATTAGAAGACCCCATTTTGAAGCCACTTCTTTGTTGTTGTTTCACTTTCGATGTTGACTTTTTTTCCCCAGTGTTTCTCATTATGTTGGCCTGTCGCCATTGCGTATCTTAGTTCCTCCAACCCGTCACATGTCTTGTGTCGAGACCCACTTGCTTTACTTCGGGTTCAAGGGCTGCTGCGCATTATCTCATTTTTATGTCAATTGTTCTTTTCAGTGGATTTTGTTTCGTTGTCAAATTCATGGTTTGGTTGGTGTACATAATTTTGTATTTCTTTGGTGTTTTCCAATGCTCTTCCAGATTTGATATTTGAGGCTGCATTTGGGATTGGTAAAGACAAACTTTGGTCATGAATTTGGGGTTGCCGGTTGGATTGTTTGTTCAAACAATGAGGGAAATCTGGAGATGAGATGGTTGAGTTGGTCTCAAATTGTGGTTCAGTTTGGCCATCTAGTGTGTGCGAAGTGGGTGAAAGGTGAAAAAGATTGCTAGCACAAAATGTCTGACGTGGCGAGTATAGCAGAGGCAGTGGCAGCAAGGTTTAGTTCTTTGGAGCTTATTGGAAGAGGATCTTTTGGTGATGTCTACAAGGGGTAAGCTTCAATTCTGTTATCATATCTATGATTCAGTGCGTTGTAATTTGTTACACCCTTAATCTTTTGGTGTGCTCAATTAAATAAATGACTGGCGAGGCAGGAAATGGGTTCATATGTGATATTTGCACTAGCGTGGATTTAGATAAGTATACACTTCTATGCTGTATCACCTAGAAGCACAGATACAAACATGACACAACATGGATACGATGACATGTCATTTTCTAAAAAACTAGAACAAGGAGTCAGGACAAGGCAAGGACACATTTATTTAAATATACAGTATAAAAATATATGTAATTATTATAAAATAAGAAAATTTAAGGTCAATAAGCTTATGCATCTATATACCAAAAAAAATCTATGCTCTCCAAATATATAATTTTTGTCCCACATTACTATTTATGCTTACAAGTGTTGGACTTATATTCACTTTGTTCAACTGGTGTGTGACACATAATCTATTGTGCTAACAAGTATCCAATGCGTGTTTGACAAGTGTTGGAGTGCATGTTACCCAAATTGTAGGGTCTATACTTCTTAACTGCATCATTTTTACGTAATTTCAATTAAAATTGAAGCAAAGGTTAATTAATAAAAAGTTCAGACATCCTTTCTGTAACCTAAGGTGCCGATGCTGGATTGTTTCCCAGGTCCTTTCTTCTTCCTTTTTTTGGGGGGAGGGGAGTGAGTTACCAAGGCCCTTTCTTCTTTGCAATCAATTAGAATATGAACTGGAAATGCTAATTGATCTAGTCTCCTGATGCCTTTCTGCATTTGCAGGTTTGACAAGGAGCTCAACAAAGAAGTTGCTATCAAAGTTATTGATTTGGAAGAATCGTAAGTACAGAGGTTGCTCTATATTTTTCACTGACGTTCATGATGAAATTCAAATTTAGAGCTCTTGCCTTAGCAATGAAGAGCATGATGAGCTACCCTAATTTTGGTTTGATTAACAAACTTGTGTAATTATAAAATGGTAGTGTGGCACAAATTTTTACCACATTCTTTGTTAAATTTGGTGAGTTTATTTTTAAATAACAGTTTACTATTGTGAAATGAGGAATAGTTTAATCCTCATTTGTTTATCTTTTGGTCTTCGGATGACTTTATTTTATTTTATTATTTTCTGTTCCAGGTTGTTAGAAAAAGACCTTCTTGACTATAAGAATACTAAGGCTGTAGTTGAAGAAGGTTGTGTTTACACCAATGTAAAGCTAAAAAAGGATAGACTTCAAAAAAGTGTTAAATGATTCCTTGTAGCCGTTGAAAGTACGGTTGTCCCACTGTAACTAAAGCTTCCATAAGAACACCATGTTAATGTAACATCCATAGGGTTTTTTTTCCCTCCTTATAAAGGTGTCCACAAAAATATAGGAAAGAAAGTATATCATCTTGTTAGGAAGAGCTATGGTGCCCTTTGGAAGTGCCTAGAATGAAGTAACAACATATTTGAGTGAACGAGCAGGCTAAAAACAAATGGTTATGAAATGAATATTATAGAAACTTCCCTAACTTTGGTGGAGGTTTTCCCATATATATTACATAACTTGAATTTCTTTGCACAACCAGGAAAATTTGGGAAGTCTTTAACCTTTCATCGACATTTTATGGACAGTTTGTTAATCAAGATTGAATCTGCTTGGTTATTTATTGGAATGATCTCTGGGATGCATATTGTATGAGTGGGTAAAAATGATAGTAAGAGCAGCCATAAACCAGATGGTGAGCTTTCTTAATGTCAACATTTAATGCTATTGCTAAGTAAAAAAAGAAAGCTATTGCTTAGTTTTTGGAAGGGAAAAGACTCTTTCTTCAAATAAGACCTCTGTTATGGAATTTTCCTTGTAACTGTTACCAGTTTGGTTCTGAAGAAAAATGATAGCATACCATCCAGAAGAAGCAAGCAGGGTCAGTGTGGACAGGAATATATTGCTAGATTTACCTATATAGTGGATAGTATAGGTTAGTTGGAACTGAGAGGAGTGAAAAGGAAGTTGTCATGGTATATATAGCTTGCTTGATTCCAAACGCCGATACAGATTCATTGGATTCTATAGCTATACTTAAAGTTCGTTTTGAATCTCTTAAAGTTCCTGTAATTTGAGGGTTCCTTGCTGTTTGTGTATTATGTTAATGGCTGTCACCAACCACATGCAGAGAATCTACCTGAGAGAAGCATGTTAGATATGGAGGAAAGAGGGGATGAGTGTTTTCACCCTTTCCTTCATGATAGGGAGAGATGTCATACTGGAGGATAAGCTTGGCTTAAATTCTATGTTAATTTTTTCTTTGTTGTGTTATTTACTTTGCCTTGTAGGCAAGGCAACTTTTGAAGAAGATGTCTCATAATCTTATTAGTTTGCTTGAAATTAGCTATTGTTGATGAAACTTTCTGGGAATTGATGAAACCCCAGGCATTTTGTGGGAACGTGTTGAGGAAGGGGGTGGGTCTCATCTTGTCAAATGGGTGGTGGTTTAGGGTTTATGGAAGACAAAAAGTCCAAAGAGAATCAACATCCTCTTATGGATTTTATTAAACGACAGTTTAAATATGCTGAAGTCTTACAAAGGAAGCTTCCTTATTCTGTTATTATGACTTTGGTTTGCCCTCTTTGTCATGAGCATGAGGATTCTTTACATCACATCTTTTTTGGTTGTGCTTATTCATTAAAGTGTTGGCACAAGCTTCTCACCCTTTTTAACGTATCTTGGGTCTTCTCTAATCATTTGAGGGTCAATCTTCATCAACTTCTTGGGATCTCTTTGGCATCAAAGCCTCTTTTATTATGGTCCAATGAGATCAAAGCTCTCCTATTGGAACTATGGATGGAAAGAAATTTGAGGATTTTTTAGGATAAGTATTTGCTGTGGATCGTTTCGATTTAGCTCATTTGAAAGCCTTTACCTGGTGTTCTCCTCTAAGTCTTTTGTTGATTTCTCTTTGATAGATATTAATCTTAATTGGGATGCTTTTCCTTTACTATGATTTTTTTTTACTTTTTCTGTTTTTTTTTCTTCACTCCCATATGGAGTTTTTTTTAATTACTTTTTCAGTTTTTTTTTCCTTCACTCCCATGTGGAGTTTGTATATTTGAGCACTAGTCTATTTTCATCAATTTAATGAAAAGTTTCATTTCTTGTTAAAAAAAGGAGGTGGTTAGACTCTGTTTTGGAAGGATGTTTGGATAGGGACTGAAAACCTCCAAAATAAATATCCTTCTCTATACCATCTCTCTCTTAAAAAAGAGGCTATTATCGCTGTTTTATGGAAACCAAACACTAAATCTTGGGATTTATCTTTGAGACGAAATTTGAATGATGTTGAGATGGAGGGGAATGTGCATCCATGTCTCATCTATTATCTTCCTATGATATCAAAGAACATGATGACAAATGGGTTTGGGTTTTAGACAAGGAAGGATCATTTTCTACAAGCACATTAATCAGAAAGCTTGCATCCACTGATAATGTGGCCAATACAAAATTCTACAGTCAATTATGGAATGGTCCCTCTCCCAAAAAAGTCAAGTTCTTTATATGGGAGCTCAACCATATGTGTATAAACACTTTTGAAATCCTCCAGCATAAATCCCCATGGATTGCTCTGTCTCCTAGCTGCTGCCATATGTGTATAAGGGATCCATGAACTCAAATTCATCTCTTCAGCGATTGTACCTTTGCATCATCATATTGGAATTATTTTCAGCAAGCTTTCGGGTGACATATTATTAGGCCTGACAACATCGTCTCTCTTCTTCAATTATCCCTTCTTGGTCATCCCTTCAAGAAGGAAAAGAAGATTTTGTGGTGTAACTTCCTATATGCTTTTCTTTGGAATCTTTGGCTAGAAAGGAATGCTTGTGTCTTCTCAGATAAGCAACAAAATATACATACTTTTATTGAGTCTACTTCTTATCTTGCTATAACTTGGAGCCATCTTTCACCACCTTTTTGTAATTATAGTTTATCTACCTTATTGTCTCAATAGAGATGTTTTTTGTAATTATCTCTGATAGGATTATCTTTTGTATCTATTTCATACATTAATGAATGGTTTCTGTTTCCTATAAAAAAAAAGTTAGGAGGGCTAGGTATTGGGGATTTGAGGTTACATAATGAGGCTCTACTGATAAAATGGCTATGGCGGTTTTTTCAAGGAGCTAGATACTTTGTGGTATGACCCCACCCTTTTGAGTGGGTTTCTGGCGGTGGTGCCAATAGGCCTTCTGAACACCTTTGGATTGTTATTGCCTCTGGTCTTTCATTCTTTTCTCCGTTTGTTAGATGTTCGGTTGGGGATGACGAGTCGAGTGTGTTCTTTTGGGAGGATTGTTGGGTGGGTGATAAGTTGCTCCGTGAGTTGTTCCTGCAGCTTTATCATATTTCGAGTAAGAAGCTGCATTATGTGGCTTCCATTTTACCTTATGATCCTTCCTCTTCTTTTTCTTTGGGGTTTTAGCGCTCTCTTTTTGATATAGGGGCGTTAGAGGTGGTGAGTCTTCTTTCTGTTCTAGGTGATCAACACATGGCTCGATGGAGAAGGGACATTAGGTTTTGGAGCCCTGATACTTCAAAGGGTTTCTTTTTTAGCTCCTTTTTCTCTTTGTTGTCTATCCCTTCTCTGCCCCTTCTTTGCCTCCACATTTTCCTCTCTTTGGAAGGTCAAAATTCCTAGGAATGTAAATTTTTTTGTTTGACTAGTTTTACATGGGAGAGTTAACACTTTGGACTGCATTTAAAGACATTCCTCCTTAGTGTTGTTCCCGCAGTGGTGCCAAGACATTCCTCTATAGGTGCCAAGCCAAGGATCTCCATCACTTGTTGTGGGGTTGCCAGTTTGCTCAATCTCTTTGGGCTCGATAGTTGACTTCGTTCGGGTTATGTTTGGCTTGGAATAGAGACTATTTTGCATTGGTGGATGAGGTGCTTCTAGGATTGCCTTTCTGAGATAAGGGCAAATTCTTGTGGCATGCTAGTTTCTTTGTCATTTTGTTGGGTATTTGGCTTGAGTGGAATAATAAGATTTTTGGAGAGGTTGAGAGGTCTGTTTTTGTGGGCGTCTATTACTACCCCTTTTTGTAATTATGATCTTGGTTTGATTTTGTTAGATTGGAGTCCATTTCTGTTGTTAGTTTTTGGACTCCCTTTTGTTGTAGGGCTTATTTTTTATATGCCTTGTTTTTCTTTCATTTTTCTCAATGAAAGCTTGATTTCTTACCCCCCAAAAAACAAAAACAAAAACTTTATTAGCTATAAAATATTTGTGTTCTTAATATTACATTATCTTGCATGTGTAACACTTTTACTGGATAAGAATATGTAGCCGACTGAAATGCTGTGTTTTTTACTTGTTATTCATTTAATATCCTTGAAGTGGAATTCTTATGCATTGGAGGACGGGATGATTCTTCTTCCACATCTCCATTTCATTTTTTTCTTATGCAGATGTAGCAATGGGTTTCCCTTTTCAATTAATCATTTATTTAGTTCTATTCTTTCAATGTTTTGTGGACTCTCTTTTCTGTGATATTGCTAAACTTGTTTTTGAATTAATCTTCTGCAGTGAGGATGAAATTGAGGATATTCAGAAGGTATAAATTAACTGGTGAGTAAATTGAATTAAGTGAATACTTAGGTGCTAATCTACCTCAGTTTTGTGCCAGGAAATTTCTGTTTTGTCACAATGTCGATCGCCCTTCATTACTGAGTACTATGGTTCTTATCTCCACCAGACGAAGTTATGGATAATAATGGAATATATGGCTGGGGGCTCTGTTGCAGATCTGGTAAGTCTCTATTTGGCTTCTTGCTCCACTCCTAATACAGAAGTATATTACTAACCTATCAATAAACTACAAAAAATTTAATCTAAAAAAGGCCTAAAATCTAGCAATAAAAATACTCAAACTCAGAGGATAAAAGTACCAAATCATGGCCACAAAATCAAATAACTAAAAGAGTGCTCAAACTCAACAAGCTTCAACTTAACTAAAAACATCCAAACCAGCCTGAAAAACCAGTACCCACATAAATAGTCTCATCCAGCCACAATACTTCCATAACCAATTACAAATCTTTAGAGAAAGTGAAGCATTTCAGAATATCATATGTTGTAAAGCGAGATAATTGCATGGGGAATGATTTAGGAGTATATAAGTTAGCCTAGACATTGTCTCAATAAACGAGCGTGAAGAAAAAAAGAAAGGCAAGACTTTTAGGCAATGGGTGTTAAATGGTAGCCTTCTAAAAAACCTTGGAATTTCAAAATTGTAAACATGATGGACATCAAAGCTTTTGGAACACGTTGATTTGTGGCTGTAAACTACCTCTGTTAAAGGTAACTGACGTATGTCAACTAAGGACAGCTCTATTGGCAAAGCCCAGAGTTGGTTTAATATTTCCTTCTTGAGTTGAAATTTCTAACGTATGTATAAGTAATGTATTTGACATACTTATCTAACATGTAAGAAATCTCTAATAACTAACGAGAATTCATGTGTTATCTATTATTATAGCAAATTAGAATGATATGCTGGCTGTTTATTGGAGAAGCAGTAAAAGAGAAATTTTGTTCTCTGGCTCAATCTTATGAAATATGAATTCGACATCTATCTCAAGCACTTAATAGGGGGGAGATGTTCATGGGTTAGGTTGTGTTAAGAGACTTTGTGGACTTAGCCCAATTATTTGAGTTGCAAATTTGTCCAACTAAAATACCCTATCTAGATGACAGGATCAGCCAACCCGATCATGAAATGTTTGGGTTGGATTGATTTGGGTTATTCGAGTTAATTATTCAATATTTTGCTAAAACATAGTGATGATATCATTCCTTTAACCATTTATTTTCTCATTGAAACAAAATTAAAATAAATATAATATGTCATTTTATCGTAAGTGAAATTGATATCTTTTAATTAATAATTAGTTTGGGTTAACCCAAATTAATTTTAGAAGCATCCATGAACAAACTCAATTCTTAATGTTTCAATTGATTTGATCCCAACCCAACCCGCATAGGTTTTCAATTTATCTGATGTAATCTTTTGTTTCTTATCCCCCCCAAAAAAAGGTTTTCTTTAGAAAAAGTCTGACCTTGTCCCAAGTCCCAAACTTTGGAGATATCAAGGATTTTCCTCATTAAGCTCATCCAAACATTCAAACACGCAACTTCTGGGTAGGTGTTATTGAGAGACTGGGGGCCTTAGTCAACGGGACCACCCCTTGGGGGCTTTGGTCATTAGGTTTTTTGAACACCACTAAAAAATTATTGTAGGTCAGAAATTCTCCTTGGCATGCTTGATGCTTCTATATAATTGAAATCCATCAAATTTCTCATATCAAAAAAATCTCTCTTCGAAACTCTACTAAGAGTGTTAAAGAAATTTCTTTACAGTGAACTGGGTAGTATATTGGATTCCTCTCTTGTCAATATAGTTCTGTTTGTATTTGATATGTCATTTATTATACCATGTATTCATTGCAAAAACTTCAAATATTTTGGCAAACTTTTATATAAACTTACAGTTTACAACAAATTCTAATTCTGCAGCTGCAGTCTGGGCCACCGCTTGATGAAATGTCAATTGCATGCATTCTACGGGATTTGCTGCATGCAATTGATTATTTGCACAGTGAAGGAAAAATTCACAGGGACATTAAAGGTTTTCTCTCTTCTTCACAACTCAATGAATTTGTAAAATTAACTTCTTATCATCCATGAAGGTGGTGATAATGCCCACTCCTAGCCCTCCCACCTCCTGCAAGGGGGAAATGGAAAAAAAAGTGGAGTTTAAAGAGTAAATAGGCAACTCCTATGAATGAACTTCACTTCTATGTTAGTCTAAGGAAAGATTGTATTTTACTTTGCAGCGGCAAACATTTTACTGAGTGAAAATGGTGATGTTAAGGTAAGATTTTTCATGATCAAAAAGTTTTGTGTAGTCTTGATTTAACTGTTAAGCATTGCCTGGGTTTTTCTTTAAAGGGCTAAAAGTTTAATCCCTACAGGTTGCAGATTTTGGTGTTTCTGCTCAATTAACAAGGACAATATCAAGGAGAAAGGTAGAGTATGGTGTGAAATATTGAACCTTGTTCATTATTATTTTGTTATTTTCCCCACATTATTGGAATTTTGTAATTTTGTCCAATTAGGCTTCTTAACACTCTTGGTTGGCTGGTTGTCCTGGAGAATTTTAGCTCCTTCGGTTCCCACTGTTTCCTTCCTTTGTTAGATCCATAAAATATTTTCTTACAATCATTATTGAAAGTACCATGACAGTTTTTGGTAAATGCTTTCTGTTTGTAAAATTTTGCTTGTAAAGACGTGCTCTCTTGTTTGTTTTTACTGTGTAAACTTTTTCTGAATTGTTATTATTCTGGATGGTTTTTTTTCCCTTTATCCATCTTCTAATGCTATTGGATGATATCTTCTAAATTTTGTGTTACCTATCACTGATTTCATGACCACAGACATTTGTAGGAACTCCATTCTGGATGGCGCCAGAGGTAATTCAGAATTCTGAAGGATACAATGAGAAGGTATTTACTCAGTACCATCTTTTGCTCTTTTGATGGTTTAATTGGTTCTAAGATAACCACACTTCTCAATACTTGATTCTGCATTCACTATGTTTCCAATTCTCATATCTAGAGCAAGCATTGCAATCCTATCACATTTTACTTGATGCAGGCAGACATCTGGTCTCTAGGAATCACTGCTATTGAAATGGCAAAAGGGGAGCCTCCACTTGCTGATCTTCATCCCATGAGAGTACTTTTTATCATACCTCGAGAAAATCCACCTCAGGTTCACTTAATAACTCTAGACTTCACACTTTTCATGACAGAGTGAACTCCAAGTATGAAATGGTGTATTGTCATTTTTCATGACATATTAGCTTTTGTATGTGTTTGCTGAGCAGTTGGATGAACATTTTTCTCGCCCTATGAAAGAATTAGTGTCACTGTGTCTGAAGAAAATACCTGCTGAGGTAAAGCATTTTCTCCTCTTGTGCACTGGTTCCGTGTTTTGGTTGATTTCTTTTCAATTTGTGGAATATATATTTATCAAATTTACTTTTTTTTGTTAGAAGAGTGTGAATATACAATTTCTCAAATGAGTTATGTTGTTGAAATTCAAATGATTACGAGCCACAAATTAGTGTTTCTGCGAATAATAAGCATGAATGATACAGTGGGCATGTTTATAGTGATTCTTCAGTTACTTTCCTACAGTACTTAGATGGTAGGTCGACATGTTGCAATTGGTTGATCATGGTAGGGATTCACAGGGTTTTTTTGTTTGTCTTTTTTCAAGATTCAATATAAGAAATTAGGAGCTACTTAAAAGTCAGGACCCGGAATGTGTTAAAGGTATGGAAAGTTGAGGCATTCTTAGGTTATTTTTAAGGTTCACAGGATTTATATTGATTATTTCATTTCATGGCAATTCATCTTTTTTTTTCCCCATTCTCTCTAATGTGTATATGCTCTAGAAATTAGGAGCTACTTAAAAGTCAGAACCTGGAATGTGTTAAAGGTATGGAAAGTTGAGGCATTCTTAGGTTATTTTTAAGGTTCATAGGATTAAAGTTGATTACTTCATTTCATGGTAATTCTTTTTTTTTTTTTCTCTCTCTCTAATGTATATGCTCTTCCTTCTATTTATGTGATATTTGTTTGTAATTGTCTCTTGTTCAAACATGATGCAACCATTCAATTTGTTCTTGTTGCCTGCCTTTTGAAGTTATGATTTTTATGATGTGCGGATGTATCTTTTTGTTTGTGGAACAGTTTAATACATCTTTTGCTCTTTTAATTTCAGAGGCCCAGTGCCAAAGAGCTTCTGAAGCATCGATTCATTAAGAATCCCAGGAAGAGTCCTAGGCTTCTGGAGAGAATAAGGTCTGTCAGGATACCTGATTTCTATTACTTTTATATGGTAGTTTTCTGATAATTGTTTTACCATGTTTTTATTCTTTTTTGCTTTCATCACTACCTATTACTTCTTCTCAATTTTCAGTGTCCTAGGCATGGATATGGAATTTGGTGTTCCCTTACTCCATATTTCCTAGTTTATAGGCCATAGTTCCTACATTTATGTGTTAATGCGTCTGAAGAATCGAGGAAACCCAAATGATATAAAGTTGTCTTTGTATGAGGTGATGTATCAATGATTTTATTTGTTGATATTGATAGAGAACGTCCGAAGTACCAAATAAAGGAAGATGTTGAAACACCAACTAATGGTCCTAGAGCTATAGGTGAAATGTCAGATACGGTGAAAGTATCAAGAAATTTAAGAGAAGAAACTGTTCGTGCCAGGTGGGTAAAACCAAATATATATCTGTCTCCTGCTAAAGAAAAAACACCAAACATTGTTAATGCCATACTTGTGAGCTGTTGAATTCTGACTACTTATAATTGCAGCAACCAGAGTAAAACTCCAAAGAATGCAGGATGGGACTTTAGCATTGGGGGACCACATAGTACAGGTACTGTTCGAAGTGTAGTAAAACCACCTCAAATTAGGGAAAGAAAACCAGAAATTCCTTATGGTCAGGCAATGCCTAGTAGAGTTACAGAGAGTGGTAACTGGCTAGCTGCATCTGGAAATGCACCACACGACACAGCAGAAAACGCTAGAGATTCATACAATATGGGGGATGCAAGTGAAGATGTAAATTCTCCTCTTATTCCATTTCTCTTTGCTGCAAGTGCTCTTGCAATCGTATTTGCTAGTTTGTCAATCAGCTAGATTATTAGAAGCTTGCTTGACAACAATACTCATGACTTCAAGGACTTTCACTTGTCCCTGAAGGTTTGCTAAATAAAATTAGTGTATCATAAGGATTTGACTTAAATTATATATCCTTTATAATAAGAATAATTGAGCAAAAAGCTGGACGTTTAATCTAATCATCTATGCAATTGTAGGTTTGCAGAGTAAATCTGGCTGCAATAGCAAGGCTTCAAGGACCTTTACTTGTTCCAGGGGTTCTAAATTATCCTTGCTATTGCTGCCAGGTTTAGTACGAAACTGGCAAAAAAAAAAAAAATAATAACCTTAACAGCATAACTGAATATTATGGCTGTTCATTTATCTATTTACGATAGTTTGAAAAATTGGTTGCGGATAATGTTAACTCTTACCTTTTCTTCTTATTTTTATTATTTTTTATTTTCAATGCTCAACTTCCAGGAAGAGTTATCTGTAAGTGGATCAGGAACCGTTGTGATCCGGTCTCCCAGGGGATTTCAAGCATCTACTCAATTTCATGATGAAAGCAGTCTGGTAGAATTATCTTAAATATAATGATGCTTTTGATCGTTTCGAGCTTTGCCATGCATGTTTGTTTATGAAATCAATGATGTGATGCAGTCTGGAAGTGCACAGGCATATTTTGAGGACACGTCTCTTAGTGGTACTGTTGTTATGCGTGGACAACGTGATGATTCCGATTCTCCTCGGACTCCTAAATCCAGATTGGGAACTCAAGAAAAGACTTCAAGTTTGTCTTCTGAAGATAGTGCATTTAACCTTGCGGAGGTTGCTTTTAACTCTGCTGATTTTTGTTCTTATCATGATTCAATGTAGCAGTTACTGTTGGTTTTATTATATTGCTACTTATTTTAAATTCAGTCGGGTTGATTTAATTAGTTGTAAGCCAAAACATGCATTTTTAAGATTGGCACGAGTATTCTTTTGTTATCCTGGGAAGGGCAGATTGCTGGAGGTTGGATTTAAACATGGCATGGCATAGTATCTTCCCTTTTTAAATACACCTTTTTAGTAATTTTTGTTGAAGTTCTAAGATCATATATTTTGGATCGCAATCCTCACTCATTTTATTTAGCATTTTGGTTTTATAGTAGAATTTAGATGTATCTCCTTCAAAATAATAATTCGTTTGTTCCTTACTACCACACAAATCAAAATATGCTCTAGTGCGGTGCAATTACTAATTATGACCTATTTGATGACTGTAGGCAAAGGCTGCAATTCAAGCAGGATTGAAGAAAGCTAATGTAAGGGAAAGATCAGCTCTCCATAAACTCAACGACAGGAAGGAAAATAGAAGAACAGAGCAAACAGTGAGTAGCTCTGACTCTTCGAGGTACATCTAAGTAATTGCCAGAATAGAATAAATTTTGCTCCACAGAATGTTGGACTGTGCCTGACATCGATAATTTCTCCAGGCATTCTCGTGAATTCTTTGATGCACAAAGAGCACTGCCAAAACCATCTCTATCAATTGATGATGAAGGAAATGTAAAAATAGCATTGTCTTCTGCACCTTTATCAATTTTGTTTATGTCATCCTTGAAAGAGGTAAGAGCTGACTTGAGTTCGTAAGTTTATTGTATTGAATTTTCTTGTTTTGAATTATGTGCAGCCAAAGTAAACCTGGCTGATCTAATAATTTGTCTGCATTAACAATATCCGCGACAGCTGCATGGTACTTTTGTGAAGTGTGTTCCATCTTGTTATGCTCTCTTTCCTGTTGTTTGACCAATCCTTTGTCTACTACGTCTTTGATAGAGCTTATCTACTCTAAATTGGTTTTGCTTCCAACGAAAAAGAGAGAAAATTATTGAGAAATTTGGGTCTCTCATCTCTCAACTATTAGCTACTTCTTACTCTCACTAACATCCCATCTCATTTCCCTCCTACTTTTATTTATTTTCTCCACAATCGGTTATTCACGTCTTCTTTCGTAATACTATTCCTCTGTTGTTCAAATTTTTAAACACATGAACCTATCAGTCTCACCCCCAGAGATTGTACGTTGTCCTCAAATTGGAAGTGAGTCCTTTCAATTGTTTTCATTCTGCTCACATTTATCATTCGTCATATTTCCCCTTTCCTATTCACAAAGTTACTGATGGGAAGAGCTTCATTATCCCCATAATTGGCATTGCTATTCAGGTCCTGCTTTTGTTCGTTTGCTAACCTAATGGCTACGGGCTGTGAGTTGTGAAAGATCCAAGGGTTTTTGCAAGCTGCAGGGCTATGTTCTTCTTGTCTTCTAAATGTTGGGACATTCCCATCTTCTAAAGTTGGCACCCTTGCAGCAAAAGACGGAATTCAACCTTGATGTCCTTTGGTCCAGTGATAAATTTTCCAATTCCTCAACACATCATTAGAGATGTTGGCTAATAGTGAGGCCAGAGTCTCAATTTTGAAGCAGTATTCTTTAACAGTCGACCTGTGGTGAAAGGCCAAGAACTTCTCACAAAGGGTCCTTCCTGCAAGGGAGAATAGTGAATTATTACTTTCTCTTCCCAGCTTCTGAACTACCTTTAGCCCACTTCCTGATGGTATCGAACTATTGCTTTTTGGCCTTTCATATGAATGCCACCTCTTCATTCTCCATTAGACAATTAACTGAAGAATATCTCTCAGCATTCACTGGGATCATCTCCATCTAGAATTGGCGTCTCCAACTTTAGATGTTGATGGCTCATCCCTGCAAAATGCTCTCCAGTAAAATTCTCCTCCTATGCTGCCAATGTATCTGCAACTCCCTGCCCTTTCCCATCACCTTTGGTTCTATCTGAGCTGAATTGTTCATGAATAAATTTTCCATGCACTCTGACGCTAGCTCCACTGTCTTCTCCAGTGACCGTACTATCTTCTCTCCTGTTTGTGTCAGCTGCTGTTCCATAGAGGATTGGATCCTAGCGATTTTCTCTTCCAGTCTTGTTTCTACATTCTTCATATCAACCATTCCCAGGCGTCAAACAGCTCTGTGATATCAATGAGAGAGCTGTTCTACTCAAAATTTGATTTACTTGCAATATATCAACAGAAATTCAATGTTCGGATGAGAAAGTTTTAGTCTTCCATCGCTCCCTTACTACCAGTACCTACTTCTTACTTTGGCATCCAACCTCCCTCCGTTACGATTAGATATGCAGCTCCTTAACAAACTTGCTCATTTTACTCTTTGCCCCACGCTAGCTAACTGACTTCATGACAAGGTTACTTATCCAACTTGGACTCTCTCTCTCTTCTTTCATCTTTATCCGTGGGCCTTTCAATATTCTCATCTCGACTCCAGATAGGCCTTTTATGATGCATTTGGTATAGCACATGAGCTTCAGATTTGATTCCCTAGCACATTGTTCTGTTTATTAAATGACATTTATTTTCTTAGTACAAATGTGCCGAAAAGTGCAACCTGCTCTTACACATTGTCATCTCAGGTAGTTGCGGATGATTCGGAAGGATCACCTTCTCGTACTGTAATTAACGCACTTATAAATATGGAACACCTAAAACCTGGATCATGTGAGGTTCTTGTTACCAAGTTGCTCCAGAAATTGGCCAGGTTTGTTAGTTCTTTCACGCCCCAACACCTCCCCCCCCCCCCCCCCCCCCCCCCCAAAAACCAATGTCACGCTATGTTAAGTTCTCAAAATTAACGTAGAGAAACGTCTCTGCAGTTTCAAGGGATCTTCACTGAAAGATTTACAAGACTTGGCAACCCGCTTATTCACCAAGGCAAAGACAGTTCCTGAAGATACGCAAAATGTCGCAGATTCTGATAGCAGCAAAAAGCAACCGAACAGGGAACTTCATTCAAATTCTAATTTGAGCTCGCTTGCTAGATTTTTACTCTCCAGGTTTGTTTTATGATAATTGTCATTCTCTTTGCATCAAGTGGTAGGAAAGTTTTTGGTTCTACGCAAATATAGCGCATCTCCAGATTTTCGTCTGTGCTATTATTAGACTAGGGAATCTTCAGCTCATCCATTACCCATCTGTTTTAGCCTCGCCCATATTCATGCCCTTGTTCATGTATTTAGAATTGCCCACCACAGAAAAAACTTGGCAAATTCTAGAAACATGACATAAGATAAATCTTTTTTTTTTTAGCCAACATGAGCATAGCTCAACTGCTTAAAGCATATATCATCAACCAAGAGGTTAGGGGTTCGAATCCCCACTCTTACATGTTGTCAAGAAAAAAAGATAAATTCTTTGTTTATATTTGTTTAAACAAGTGCTTGAAGAATGAAGCCACGTGTAGTAGATTAAGCGTTGAGTTTAAGTTTAAGTTCTTGCGGACTTATAAAACATTAACATGAAGGAAAAAGGTTTTTTATGCAAAGTTTAGAAATTAAAATTAAACATTAGGAACATGAAGGAAAAAGGTTTTTTATGCAAAGTTTAGAAATTAAAATTAAACATTAGGATTCCGTTTGATAATCATTTAGTTTTTGGTTTTTGAAAATTAAAAGCTTATAAGCACTACTTTCACCTCTAGTTTTCTTTGGTTTGGTATCTACTTTTTACCAATGTTTTAAAAAACCAAACGAAGTTTTAAATTCTTTAAGGTCAGACATCATACATTTGTGTTTCTGATTAGTGGCAAATGGCCTTGAGCTAAACTGCATGGCTTTGTGAATTCAGATGGCAAGGTCAGGTGTCACGAGATCTGAGTCCAGCTTAAAAGGGAGAAAACTTGTGTATTTGTTTGATATTTTTTATTCTTGACAGTGCATTATTTGAGTTGATGTACATACGTCGTTGTAAGAAATGGTGTATTAATTATTAATTGTGATTTTTCCTTATGAAATTTTTGTTTTGCTAGCAGCATTTCTTTGAATATGGGTGCTTGCTTATTCATTGCATTGACATTTGTAATGTTGTTAAAACCTGAGATTGTTGAATAATTGTTATTGAAATGCTGTGAATAGTGGAGAGTTTGAACACTTCTGGATGGAAAATTGAATGCCGCTGTATAATTTTTGGCACATCAATCTTGTTGTTGGTACCATTTACGCAACTTTGGCTTACATTCTATTGAGAATGTTGAAAACTTTATAAAAAGAAAAGAAAAGAAATTTAAGGTGTATTTAACTTTTAAATTACAGATCTAGTTCTATGAGTCTTGAATTTTAGAACTTTGATTTCTATTAAGTCCTATTATTATAATCATTACTTAAACACCAGTACGACGTTCTGATTGGTTGGACTCACAATTAATGATTTGATATGATGTGACACAGAGAAATAAGTAGACAACTATTTTTTCGATTGTGATCATATATTCAGTAACATGATAAAATTAATTTCAATTCTCAAACCATATATTATAAGTTGAATCTTGAAAATAGGAATTTCCTTGAGCTTTGATGTGAAATTATAGGGTCAAATGTTGTGATGTGATGGTATATGTGAAGAAAGATTTGATATGTTTGAATAACATCCTCATATGAAAAATACTCTTAAACTCTCACATCATGATCATTTATATCGTAAAGAAGGAATGTTTGGAATAAGAAAATTGCATTTAATTTCCTTTGTTTACAAACTACAAAGTTACATGTAGAGATGATGAAATTTAAACCTTGAATACAAATACTAAACCATCATATATAATTTAAAAGTGGGTTATTTATTTTGAGAAAATTATGAAGTCTATAATAAGATAATTTGGCAGCCAATAAAGCTTTACCACTTGGCCAAGTTAAACTATCGTTGCAATTCTCTCAATTAACATGAGGTCAAAAGGACTTTATATCGCTCTTTATTGATAGGATAAGAAAAAGGTATTGCCTCCTTTAATTGAAGAAGTTCAACCTTGAATTAAGGGTGATAGTCTTAACTGAAAACCGATCAAATCGAATCGAACCAAATCGATCCAATGGTTTGGTTCAATTTTTTAGACGAAAATTGGACATCTCGATTTTTATTTTAGCAAAATCAAACAATATTGGTTCGGTTTGGTTTTCGTACGGAAAAATCATTAAAAAAAATGAATTGAATTGAGGTATATATATATACCTAAAAAAATCCTAATCCATCCGTTTTCACTTTTCCCCTTGCACTCGTTTAGACGCTCACACCTCATGCAACGTAGCCACGCTTGACTTTCTGTCATAGTGCCTCACTGCCTCCCAGCCAGATGCCATCGTCACCGTCGTTCACATTCGTTGTATTTCCATTGTTCATCTTCTCTCCTGGTGTGTTCATTGTTCATCCTCTCTGTTTTGAATTTGAGATTGGAATTTCTAAATGGGTAGCCTGAGTTTCTAAAGGAAGTTCTGATTTGAACCCATTTATTTGATTCCATTTTTTTTTTTTCAGTTCTTAGTTCCAAGATCTCCAGCTTCATTTCCATCTACACCAAAGAATCATTAATGGCTTTTTGTTAATCGTTATGTTATGTTATATTCTCCTCTTCATATACGGTTGCTCTCCAATTTCACTTCCTCTTTTAGGGATGTCACTGTGCGCTTAAATTTGCCCCATTTCCTTCTGATTTGACTGGAGCCCTTTTCATGGGGAGCCATTGCACTTCCTTCAAACCCTACTCATTCTCTCTTATTCTTCTTCTTATTAAACCTTAACCAAGCTGCAAAAAACAGACCCCCATTGCTGAAATATACTCTGCTTCTCTCTCTTTTCTTTTGGGGATATTAGTGGTTGGGTTGCTTTATTTCTTTTGGGGTTTTTTTCTAGCTTTATAAAACAAGGGCTGGAATCAAAAAGTAAAATAGCAGGAAACTTGTAAAAAAAAAAAGAGCACCAAACCGATGAGGAACCGAACCAATGGTTTTATCCTTTATTGGACATTAGTTCGGTTCCTCTCTTGCTAAAACCGAATGGATCAGTTCGATTCTCGATTTGGCCTAAGACCAATGAAAACCGAACCGATATCACCCCTATCTTGAATAAGAAATATTTGAGTGCCCTTCATTTTTAGAAAATATTGTACAAACCAAAATATCATCCAAATAATTTTTTAGGACTACTTATACCTCGTCAAATAATTATTTAGAATCATCATAAAAACTAGTTATCATGAAGCCTAAAATTGACAAAGTTTTCATATTTTGAAACATGACAACTTCCCAAATAACTCGAAGAGATATAAAAAGAGGTTATATACTAAGTCCATCCCTGTAAGATGATAAATTAAGTCATCTATTCTTTATGTTGAGGTTTCATAGCTCACCTTTTCGTTAGGAAGTTTTTATGGCTCCACTTGTCACAAGCATATTATAATATCCAATTCAACTTGGGATTTGGGATAGAAACTATAATTTCATGGCCTATAATTTGACTTGCTAGCTTCACACAATCCTTTAATTCGTGACCACCAAACTCAGAGTATTAGAAAGAAATTTTTTTTTACAATTAGAACAAAAATATGTTATAAAGCGTTATATTTGCAGTAAAAGTTAAGTGATAGCTAAATATAGCAAATTATACACATACAAACCAACCAGAATTTGCCCTAACTTAAAGTAGCTTTGACAGCCATAATTTACCCTAGACTTTTAAGTAGCTTTGACGTCACTGCAAGACATTAAAGCTAGTAATACATTAAAGCTCGTAACAGTTCTATAAGTATATACATTATTTGGTACTAAAAAAAAAATGTTATTTGAGCAAAGAGGAAGATGTAGAATACACAGTTGCTTAGAAGGAATAGGTTTAAACCATGGTGGCCACCTACCAAAGATTTAATATCTTATAAGATACCTTGGCAACTAAATATAGTAAGATCAAATGGTAGTCCCATAAGAATAGTTAAGGTATGTGAGTTAGTCTGAACACTCACGTGTATTGAAAAAAAAAACTTGAATCTTGCATAAAATAAACACGTACCTTTAATGTGTTTTCATTGTAAATGTTGAGGAGGATTGGAACTCAAAAGTAAAAAACTCAAGTTGTCATGCCACAAAATGGGGGATGGATTTAAACAATTGTAATTGATAACCAAAGATTCATTGACAAACAAAACATTACATGTAAACCAACTTAAAGTATTGGTTAGCTTCAATTACAATTCAATTAATGTGTTTTCATTTTTTACTTCCGTCAGTTAGCTTCAGAGTAAAAAAAAAAAAAAGAAGCAGAACGAGATTAGAGACCATCAGCAGTCGCATAACCCTCCAAATGAAGATTAGAAGAGTTTAAAAAATCGCAAACCATGTTGAAAGAGTTGCCTTAAAAGTAATGCAAAATGTGATAAACAGCACTTCAATGATGAAGAAATGGAGAATGCATAAATTGAGGGGCTTTATCCAGTGTCATGTTGTAGAGTACCAACAATGAATCTATAAATCAAGAACTTGTTTGAGTACACACGTACTTGCATCTTTTGACATTCATCTCAATAGTATTGGGAAATAAAAACTGTTAAGTTACACCCAAATGCAGTATATTCTTCTTGCATAGTCTTAAGCTAAAAAAGCTCTGCATTCCTCTTTTACAAGAGAGGGTGCAATAATAGATAATCAACAGGCAACCAAATGAAAAACTTGAGGTTTCCTGATATCAAATTGAGATCTGGTAATCATGGGGTAATTATTTCGTATGACAACGGGTATTTTGCTAGCAGCCTACAGCTAACGAAGATTTGATGGCCATAATGAAAGCAATAGGATGATCAGGAACAATGAAAGCTAGATTCACTAGCAGAACCAGAATCAACAAGAACATACTTTTTTTTTCTACTAACATTATTGTTCTAGATAGGATTAGTAGCACCATTTTCAGGGAGAAACGAAAAGAACTTTAATTGAACTTAACATGCCAATAGATATACATATGAAAACCTTTATACTTTATCAGAATGATAATATCCAAGAAAAGTACACAAAATGGATAAGGGTTGATGCAGGTTTCTTATTGATGAGATATGCAGAATTAGAGAAAGCATCATTTTCTAAAAGAATGGGGCAAAGAAGGAAAGAGAAAGAAGTGTTTCCACTACCCCCATTTTATTTTCAGGTATTTGGATAATACCCCAATCAAATACTATGCTTATATTCAAGAATGGCAGAAAAGGAATGAAATTTACCCCAATCAAATTTCAAAGATCTTATGTTTTTTTAAGAGGATCAACATGCTTTTTAGAAGTAAAGAAAAATGGGGTATGATTCAGGTTGCTCAATGCATTTAAAGAATAAACTTGTCGTTATTAAGCCTTGCAGTAAGTAACGAACTGATCTCTCTCTTACAACTTGTTAGTTTAGATTAGGTGAACTCACTGTAAACCAAGATCTTGATTGCATTTAGCCTCCGTGTTCTAATAGAATGAAAGCTTTCTGTACTTCATCGAAATCTGTTGAACTCTCACTAGTAGAAAATGTGAGTACAAAATGCTATATTTGTAGTACAAGTCATAAGCTGGAACTAAGTATCAAGAAATAATAGTATAACCTACAAACTAACCATACTTAATTCAATAACTAACTGAACAAACTAATTAAACATGATTTCAGCTTGACTTATTAATTGGCTCTAACACAGGAAGATGAAACCAAGGAACTCTTGGGCAATAGGATGGTTGCCATAATGAGAATTTTCCAGCAAGGGCACGGAGCCCCCTGCAGGACATCAGCCATGCTTTCAAGCAAGCAGTATGCAGAGGTATGGCATTCAGCATTACCAGCATTTTTCGTCTTATCACACAATCAGTTGTTAGTACCTTGCAGTAAACTTGCTCGAACATAACTCACATATAAGATTACAAATATCGTTGTCTGTAGCTGGCTATTTTCGACTTCCAGTAGATGGGGGCTTGGCGAGAGTCAGCTTCCGAAACGCAGCGTGCAGAATCATCCCTGCCAAGATTTCAAACGATAAGAAAGACTGATAAAGGAGTAATTCTGAACTCTATTACATAGAATAGAAACGTTTCGGATCACCTGTATATCCGATGCCAAGTGCACAGAATATTGCCATTTGAAAGTTGGAAAATAAAAGGATGATGACAGTCACTGCAAAACATTATACTTGTTAAGTATTTGGATGAAAAAATGGGTTAAATAAGATTACTGATGTAATTAACTAACAATAGCTGTTCAAACAATTGTGAGATCATGCATGGTAATTTACATGGAATTGATTGATATATGCATGCAGCAGGATCCGGCAGAAAGAATTTTACGTCTAAGAATTCGCAAAAGCTGTCTCAAAAAGAAGCCAAGGTTTGAAACAAATCTCAAAGTTCAAGTAGTATGTAAAACTTTTACCAGATCATTCATGAAGGCATTATGCTTATGCTGCCCACTCAGCCAACACATTGGCTCAATTTCTCAGAATACGGGACAATTGAGCTAAAGTTATCAGTCATCTTGAATTGAGAAAACGATAGCCTTAGGCTTGTATTCTTAACCAAATGTAACAGGAAAAACAAGAACCATTCAACAAGTAGCAATTACTGTGTATATATCACTTACTGCATTAAATATGCTCAGTCAAAAAATGAGAAATCCAATTTATGCATTTACTTATAATTTGAGATCCAAACTCCACATCTACACTGGCGATCTATGCTATAGTAATCAGTATATCTACTGATGTCTGAAAATAGGTATATCATTTTTCAAGTGAATTTCTCTTCGTGAAAATGCAACAATGAAAAATTTACCAATTAATTAGTACACGTTTAAAGAGAAGAACTGGGAGGAACTTCTCAGGAATGTAAATGAACATGTCTCACTTAAAACGTTAATAACTTACCACATTGAGCAATGCGAACCATACACTGCCAGACAAGTGGATATTTGTCTAATCCCCACTTATCACCACAAAACTTAACAACGTCCCAGAGTGCTAAACATGATATCAATCCAAGGAGGGCAAGAGGCATCTGGTACCTGAAGTCATCCACAATAGAATTTAAGAAACAAGAAGATGATAAAATATAGGTCGGGAAATTGGCCATAAATCTCAAGCCAACATTTTCTTGTTTTCATTCAATGCAAACGCTGTCTATTTAGTCAAACCACTTGAACCCGCAAAAGGAATAAACAAAAATGCAACTGCCTGATAGTTTCATTTAATCCAACCATTTCGAATAGCTCCAAGGTAAGCCTCAATTTCCGTCGCACAGAATTTAAAGGAATGCTCGTAATTCTTTCTACATGTTTGACGCTAGAATTAGTATTCGAGTAGGCTCCAAAAGCTTTTGACCCCATGAGCCTCAAAAATCCAATCAAACCACTAAACCCGTATCTAAAGCAAATGCATTTAACAAACCGAATTTTCCACAGCTTGTACTCTTCTCCTCTTCATGAATAACCAAACAGAACCCAATTCGCAACCCCCATGAAAAACAACAACTTTAACTTCAAGAACAGAATCTACAGCTCACACCCCATCAATAAACACCAACAACAAGAAAGAGAGAGAGAGAGAGAGAAGAACATACAGCGTGCAGACAAAGAAGAGAACAAACAGGGACGCGTAATTGCGAGCATAGCGTTTAGCATTCTCATGGACTCTTAGGCGAGCTTGAGCCGGCGAAGAAGGAAACGAGTACGACTCAAAAAACCCAACAAACCCAGAAGTCCAGGAGGGGGTCGGACCAGAAAAATCAGCAGCAGAGAGCTTGGCAAAGGGGTTAAGAGTGAAAATAGAGAGAAGGGTCCCGATGCGAGAGAAAAGGGAGATGAAAAAACCGGTGGCTAAAGGGGCGGTGGGGGCGGAGGTGGGTGTGGTGGGGGCAGCGGCGTTGGCGTCGGCGTCGGCGGAGGAATGGCGGTGGAGGTCAGAGGTGCGCTGATCGAGAATTTCAAGGTAGCCGGAATCGCGAAGCCATGAATCGAAGGCACCGTCAGGGACGCTGAGAGAAAGTGGGTTGGATGAGAAACTCATTCGTAATCAGTGCAACACAAACAGGGGATTCAGAATCAGAAGAGACAATTAGACAAAAGGGTTATATATAAAGGGGAATTGTAATGGGCTTGTGGTTGAAGATTGTTGGTTTGGCTTGAGATTCTTGTTTTATTTTGTTGCAGATTGATGGAGGTGTCTCGTCTGATGCTTTCTCCTCCGTCCCGCCAATCAAATCACCAAGGCCGCGGTGAGATTCCCCGCGGGACCGCGTCCTTGTTATAGGCTTCTTTTGACCCAAAAACAGTGTTTTTCATCGTGCTTTCATTAGGATTAAATTATACCAATTCTCCTTAAACTTTGAAAATGGATGTGACAAACTTCTTTTTTAATTTTTACACATTAGTTGTGGTATCAATTTTCATTTTATTTTAATGAAAATACTCTTAAAGAGTAGTGTTATAACAAATTTCAAAGTTCAAAGGTAAAAATGAAACTTCCAAAGTCCAAAGACATAATTAAAACTTACTCCAAAGTTTGAAAATATTTTGTATAATTTAACGTTTCTTTAATTACAGATTTAGAAATAGAGTAGAGTAGAGTTTTTATGTGGTGTTCATTTCTATCATTGATTTAATCTATGTCCCAATATAGTCAATTTATTGGAGAAATATTAATTAATTTAGTATAACATGATACACAAACATGAGAGAGTGGACAATTAGATAAGTGAGTAACAAGATGTTCATTACATTATGCCAACATGAATGTAACTAAATGGTTAAGACATCTGTACCTTTCATGAAGTTAGAATACTTTCATATTTGTTGTACTAAAACTAAAAGATCATAGGTTGGTTTGAAAATGCTAAGTTAACCCTTCTCCATTAAACCACATCATTATTTAGTTAATCGTCTATCCAAATAATTTTTTTTTAAAACAAATTTATCCATTTATATAGGCAAAGGCAAATTGTACTTTAATCTAGAGGTGATATCGGTTTTAGGCCAAACCGATAACCAAACCAATCCAATCGGTTTTAGTAAGAGAGGAACCAAACCAATGTCCAATAAAGGACAAAACCATCGGTTCGATTGTCCATTGGTTCGGTTCCTCTTCGGTTCGTTTCTCTCTTCTTTTTTTCTTTTTTTTTTTTTTTTTAACAAATTTTCTGCTATTTTACTTTCTAGTTTCAGCCCCTATTTTAATGTTTTTTGCCCCAAAATTTCTTAAGACCTCAATAAGAATTCATAGAACTAACAATCTCATTTTGTTACTTTAAAATTAATTGAAAGAAAACGGATGAAACAGTACAAGAATGAATTGAGATTTGATTTAGGGCTTTTTTTAGGCATATATATACCTTGGTTCAGTTTGGTTTTTAATGATTTTTCGGACGAAAACCAAATCGAACCAATATTTTTCGGTTTTGCCACAATTTCATTCTAAAAAATCGAACCAAACCACTGAATCGGTTCTGTTTGATCAGTTTTCGGTTAAGACTATCATCCCTACTTTAATAATTTAGAAGTTAATAAATTTCAAATTTGACTTGTACTATTAGAGAGAGAGAGTAAGAAATTGTTTTATAAAATATGTAGTTTATTTTATGTCAGTTAATACTCACATATATTTAGTAGTTAATACTGCCAAAAGAGCATAGTTCAATTGACATATTGAATGTGTTAATGATCACGAGACATGTGGTTCGAATCCCCCCAACACCCCTATTGTACTAAAAAATAATTAGTAGTTAATAATTAATAGTTTTATAATGGCTAAATAAATACATAATCAAAATGAAAATAATTCTAAATTAATTTATAATTCTAGGTTAAACTAGAAGTTTAGTAAATTTGTATCTAATACGTTCTTAAAAGTGGGTTTTTGAATTTTGAATTTTATGTTTATTTCGTCTATAAACTTTAAGTTTCTAAATTTTTTTATTTTGTGTCTAATAGGTCCTTAACATAAACGTCATTTTCAAAAATCCACGAAACTACTCGATACAAATTGTTAGGTTTTTTTTTTTTTTTTTTTTTTTTTTGATAACTACAAATTGTTAGGTTAAGTTCCTATTAAACACATAATTTCAGGTCCATGAATTTTTAAAAGTTTAGAATATGTTACACCTTTTTTAGCCCAACAATATGTAGAGGTAGAAATTCGAACTTTTGATTTTTTGATCGAAGACAATCAGTAGAATTATGCTCGACTATATGTTAGACACTTGTTAGATACAAAATTAGAAGTTTAAGGGTTTATTAAACACAACATTGAAAGTTGATGAACTAAACCGAAAATTTAACCTAAATTTTATATGCCCTCCATTTTTATTTCAAATAAAAAACGTCACTTTACAAAAACCCCCATGGATTATATTCAAATAGATTACATTCTTGCGACGGAGGCTTAGACAGTGGCCATTCATCTTTTACCTCCAAAACCAGAGCAGCAAAGAGGTCAAATTAATGGCGGCCATGGCCGGAAAATACGTCAAAAGCTTTTCCTACTTAATCACCTCAGGCATTCGCATTCCCATATTTCCTTTGTCTCGTCTTCTCCCTTCCCCCATCTCTTCCACCATCCATAAAAAACGACAGCTCCTGATTTCCACTTCACTTATTACACAATTCTCTTCTTCTTCCTCTTTTTCTCCCTCATTTCTTACCGATTACACCTCTGCGAAGTATCTATCTGTCCGCATATGGTGCCGAAAGGATATCGTGGTGAGCTTCAATGGACTTCGCTTTTGTTTGTTTCCATGTGGCCGCTGTGTTTTGGGTTCTGGGCTTGCAATTTTTTGCTGCTTTAGTGTTTGGTTCTAGTCTCTGAATATTTTAAAGACTAGCATGTATATGTTTCTAGTAAGTTGCTTCTCTGACTTGAAAAACTTTAGCAAGATATAATCTATATGCATTGTGCTGCTCTGATACCAATGTTGTTCAAGACAGAGTGAAGAGAATTGGGGAAGTGTACCCTTTTCATTCTATCACAACTCAGTATAAATATAAATTCTAAATGCTAAAAATAGCTACTATACTAAAGATAGCTACTACTAAAAATAGCTACTACACTAAAAATAGCTACCACTAAAATTAGTAAACTCTAAATTTAGTAAACAACTAAATTTAGTAGACTCTCCTTTGCTATTTTAGGCTCTACTATTTTTAGTTCTTTGCATCTTGAGTTAACTAACATTCTCTTCCTGACTCAAGTGCGGTAAACACCTAGCTTGCTACTAAGAGCTTGAAAACGACTTTGGACACCATGCTATAGCCTACAAAGATTTCTGATTTTGCCTTTTCACTTAACTTGTCTCTCTTCACCTGTGGAACATGAGAAAAGTGCAAACAACAAAACACCTTCAAATTTTCCAGTTGTGGTTTAGTATTAACCAAGCTTCATAGAGTGTCTTCTTCTCCAATACCCTTGTAGGTAGTCTATTCAATAGAAAGACTGTTGTGTTTGCTGCTTCAGCCCAAAACTCCTTTGACAAGTTCTCTCATGCAACATGCATCTTGTCATCTCCATAATACTCTCGTTCTTCCTCTCACTGATTCCATTTTGCTGTGGAGTATATGGAGCAATGAGTTGATGCTCTATCCCAGCTTATTCACAGAAGAAATTGAACCTTTATGATGTGAATTCAGTCCCATTATCAGACCTCACCACCTGAATCTTACAACCACTCTCATTCTCAACCCATCTTTTAAACTTCAGAAACACTTTAGCTACTTCAGACTTCTGCTTCATGAAGTAAATCCAACACATTCTGGTATAATTGTCAATAAAGATAATGAAATACATGCTACTATTTAGTGACAGAGTTGGTTGAGGTCCACACAAGTCAGTGTGGATGAGCAGTAGCTTCTCAGTTACTTTCCAAATTGACTTTTTGAATGAGAGCCTTGTTTGCTTCCCTGTCAAACAAGCTCTGTAGGTTGTTTTCAACTCCTCCAAATTTAGTACTCCTACTTCCATCTCATTCTTCTACAGATATTGCAATCTTGATTTTCGGGGGACGATTGCAACCCCGATTTGCAAATATTGCAACCCTAATTTTTGGGGCTCGGGCATGATGGCTATTTATTGAATCCATACTTAGCTAGTTATTTGGGGGACGAGTCTTTCTTGTCTTCTCCGATCTTGAAGGATGGTGAGCCCACAAGCATGGAACTTTTATTTGAGGAAGCCGGTGAAATGCAGACTGCTGCTCAGGAGGAGGCGATTGCACAACCAGAAGAAACCAAGGAACCGTTGCTCAGAGGGTGTTGCACAAGGTTAGTGAGGTAGGGAAAGGATGCAATGAGAAAAGATCTTCAGGGGAGAGCCATCTCCGTCCGGTTTTGGGTGCTTTTTCTGAAGGCCCAGATAGCCACAAAGAGCTGATCTTCTTCTTGTTGTACTTCGGCATGTGCTCCTCTTTGTTGTTGAGTTTCCTGACAGAACCTCTTAGTGATCCATTAAGTGACACCTTCTACACTTCACACCTGGCCTTCTCCAGCATCTGAAGTGTAAATGATTATACTTCCCACAATGCTTACATGCACTGTTCTTGTTGGAACCTGCACTTCCAACATGCTTTACAACGGTTTCTGAGCTACTGCTGCCGCCTCCCTTTTTCCCTCCCACTTCTTCTCTCTTCCACCTTTTCCCTCATGCATTCTGACTTTCAATGCCCTCTCAATGCTTCCTTCTTGCCTCATCAATCTCCTATGCTCCTGTGCTTGCAAAGCACTGACAAATTCTATCACTATGAGTTGAAAGAGGTCCTTAGTATTTTCTAAGGAAGTAATGATCGCTTCATACCTCTCAGGCATTGAAACCAGAATCTTCTGAACCAATCTATTGTTAGATAAATCAGTTCCTAATGCTCTTGCCCTGTTAGCAATCACAATCAACTTATCTGAGTACTCTTTGATGGACTCAAAATCCTTCATCTGCATTCTCTCGAATTCCCTCACCAAGTTCAACACTTTCATGCACTGAATCCTCTCATCTCCTTCATACTCACCTTTGAGGAACTCCTAGATCTCCTTTGCTGACTTCAAGACCATAATTATGTTGAATATGGCTGGAGACACAGCTGCATATAGACAAGCTCTTGCCTTTGCCTTCTTGGTGACCCTCTCCTTGTAAGTCTTGATCTGGTTTATTGTTGGGTTATCAGGAAGTGGAGCAACATCATATTCCTCCTCAATTGCTTCCCAATAATAACAACCCTCTATGTAGGCTTGCATTCTAATAGCCCATGCTTGGTAGTTTTCACTATCAAACACAGGTGGAGCTAGTAAAGAAAAACTACTTGATCCTAACTCCATCTCACTCAATTCTCACAAGTGTATCATTTGGTTTCTCACAGGAATATCTCACTAATTCTCACTCACAGACCCTTTAAGAATTTAGGGCTCTGATACCAATGTTGCTTTGATATCAATGTTGTTCAAGAGAGAGAAGAGAATTGGGAAAGTCTACCATTTTCATTCCATCACAACTCAGTATAAATACAAATTCTAAATGCTAAAAATAGCTACTATACTAAAGATAGCTACTACTAAAAATAGCTACACTAAAAATAGCTACACTAAAAATAGCTACAATTAAAATTAGTAAACTCATAAATTTAGTAGACTCTCCTTTGCTATTTTAGGCTCTACTATTTTTAGTCATTTGTAGCTTGAGTTAACTAACACATTGCTCTTACTATAGATGAAATTATTTTATGCATTGGGTGTGGATATTTTGTTGAGATGTTTATCTAGAGGGGTTTTAGCTGAACTAATCGAAATGCTCTTGTTTCATCAACTTGAGCTGAAGATGAAATTTTGTGACAGGCATCTTTTGTTTTTCTGTTGGGCAGGATTTGCTTTCAGAAGCTCTGCTAAGTTTTGGTGCGAGTTCTACTAGTGTGGATGAAGACGATGTTTGTGGCAACTCTCACGAGGTTGAGCTCTTGTCCTTAATGATTTTTCTTTTTTCTAATTTTGATTGGTATATGGCTCTCTACCTGTTACTTGATTTGGAATGCTTTGCAATCTTCATTATTGTAGAGATTCTCAAGTGATGGGAAGTGTTGGAAAGGAAAAAGAAAAGGTCTAAAATCAAGTCTATAAAAATACGTATAAAAATATACCTCAAAGTAGATAAAAGGCATATAGTAATTCATACAAGTATAATAAATCTTATTCTATCGCTGGTTCTGTTGCATCTTTGTAACCACCTGATTATGAGAATATTTCTGGACGCAATTCAGTAAATTTGTACAGAATTGTTTGTATTCTAATTGATGATGCACGTGATAACTTTATGTGCTCTTTAAATCCAGATAAGCCCAAAAAAATTACAGTCAGGTCTCGAGCATATCTCTATCTCTGCCCCTTTTCCTATCCATGCGATGCTGAAAAGGATACTATGTTTGTAATTAGAAGTGGATATGTAGGAAGAATAATTTCATAGATAACGACTTTGGCAGATATAATGTGCTGATACCATGTTCCTGACGGTCAAAATGTAATGACTAATTTACTTTGTGCAGATATATGTTGACACAATATTCCCTGATGGTCAAGATGTAAGTAAATGCATCTCATATGCGGCTGATTCTGTAGGCTTGAAGGAGATACCGATATACGAAGTTACAATTGGTGATCAACATGATTGGTTAAAGAAATCCCAGGTTTTTTCTTACCTGTTTGTTCCTTTTATTGGTAACACTTGATTGCATATTACTGGAACGTAACATGATCCTAGGCCATGAGCAAAGCTTACCTATTTGGTTAAACTTGCTGATCTTATGAGATTAAGCATTATAGCTGTTATGCCATTGTGAATGTAGCTGTATATATTTCAGTTTAGGTAAAATATATCATTCTTGAGCTGTAGGAAAAATGGAATTTATCTCATTATGACAACTAGGAGTTTGATGTAACTACTTAGTGGTCAGCACTAGAACAGATTTGTTTGAGATGGGCACCCGCTTTTGCTGATTTCACATAGTAATCCTGCTGTCATGATTTTGATTAGAAGCGTGAATAACTAGCCAAATTTTGATCATATGCTATTGCCTTGGGTGGAAAATAGATATTGCAGATTTCTGTCCAAAATAGAGTGTTTCTCGGAATTTTTTTTTATAAAAAAACATTGCACTCATCAAGGTAGATGGTCTGCTACAATTTCACGTGCGGTGATAAAACTCGACATTCCAAATTTAGTTACTACTTAACTATAATTTCTCTCTTGCATTACAGGAATCGTTTCATCCAGTTAAGGTTACTGAGGGACTTTGGATTGTCCCCGAGTGGATAACTCCTCCGGTATAATGATCTAAACATCCTCTTTCGAGCTTTCTACACTTGTTTATCCATATATTTATCAATCTGAAAAGGCAGATCATCATCTGTGTATATTTTGTTTTATACTTGTAAAAGTTATAAAAGAAAGGGAGATAATATTTTTTGTATATTATTATGAGAAATTAGGGTTTCTTAAATAGAAGAAACACCAATATACAAATAAGGAAATCAATTTCCAACAATATAATACATTAAATACAAATATACTAATTAACCAAAAAAGGAGAATAATCAGAAATAACCAACACTCCCCCTCAAGCTGGTTTGAAGATATCTTCCATTGCCAGCTTGTTAATCATCTTGTCAAACTGTAACTTAGAGAGCCCCTTTGTTAATACATCAGCAATTTGCTCTATTGTAGGAAGGTAGGGCATGCAGATTACTCTTGCATCAATCTTCTCCTTTATAAAATGTTTATCAACCTTGATATGTTTTGTCCTATCATGAAGGATTGGATTATGAGCAATGGAAATCGCCGCCTTGTTGTCACAATAAATACGTATAGGTGTCTTCTGAGAGGTCTTCAATTCTTCCAACAATCTCTTTATCCATATGCCTTCACAAATACCATGGGCCAAGGCCCTAAATTCAGCTTCAGCACTACTTCTGGCTACTACACTCTGTTTTTTGCTTCGCCAGGTAACTAGGTTTCCTCCAACAAAGGAACAGTAACTAGAAGTAGATCTTCTATCAGTGGCGCTGCCTGCCCAGTCAGCATCAGTGTAAACTTCAACATGCAGATGATCATGTTTCTTGAACAATATCCCTTTTCCTGGAGTACCTTTTAGGTATCTTAGAATTCTATAGACTGCTTCAAAGTGAGTCGGTCCAGGGGCATGCATAAACTGACTTACCACACTGACTGCAAAAGCAACGTCAGGGCGTGTGTGTGACAAGTAAATAAGTCTTCCCACAAGTCTCTGATATTTTTCTCCGTCTTTTACCTCTTTTTCTGTCGCAATTTGCAGTTTTAAATTAGGCTCAATGGGGGTTTCTGCTGTCCTGCAACCCAGTAATCTTGTCTCTTCAAGTAAGTCAATAATATACTACCTTTGATTGACAAGGATACCATTTTTCGACCTAGCAAATTCCATTCCTAGAAAATATTTCAAGACACCCAGGTCTTTGATTTGAAATTCATTAGCTAGTTTTTCCTTCAAGGTAGTCAATCCTGCCTCGTCATTTCCTGTAAGGATAATGTCATCAACATAAACTATTAGAACGGAAATCTTGCCATTTCCAGTATGTTTATAGACAATAGTATGATCTGCTTGACTTTGGAGAAATCCATAGCTTGTGACTGCTTTGCCAAACCTTTCAAACCACGCTCTAGGAGATTGTTTAAGGCCGTATAAAGATTTCTTTAGTCTGCATACTTTATTAATCCCAAAATCTTCCTCAAAACCAGGAGGTAAGTTCATAAATACCTCTTCTTCAAGTTCCCCATTGAGAAAAGCATTCTTGACATCAAGTTGATAAAGAGGCCAATCTTCATTGACAGCAATAGATAATAGAACTCTAATGGAGTTTATTTTAGCAACAGGAGCAAACATTTCTTGATAATCAATTCCATAAGTCTGAGTGAAGCCTTTAGCAACTAGTCTGGCTTTGTATCTTTCAACACTACCATCGACTTTGCACTTTATAGTAAACACCCATTTGCATCCTACTGTTTTCTTATCCTTTGGCAATTCTACTATGTCCCATGTTTGATTTTGTTCAAGAGCATTCATCTCTTCTATAACTGCTAACTTCCAATTCAAATCATTTAGGGCCTCCTGTATATTCCTTGGAACAAACAAATTAGTTATCCTAGAGGTAAATGCTCTATGACTATCAGATAGCCTATTGTAAGAAAGATAGTTGGCAATAGGATATTTGATGCAGTTTCGGGTACCTTTCCTATGGGTTATTGGAATATCAAGATCAGGTATATTAGATAAACTGTTATGAATAGATGAAGAAATGGGAATAGAGGATATGTTACCTGAATCTTCAGAATCATTTGTCGGAGCATTAGATTGGTTTCGTGTTAAGTCCACTATCTGGTTCTGGTTCTTTTGATTTAATGCCCTTCTAGTATAAACCTGAAGTTCAGGATTTCGATCAATTTGATCACTTTGTAGTGTTTCTCCCCCTAAAGAAGAATTTTCCATGCTTGGCATTGAGGAACTAGAACTGGTAACCTCAGGACAGATGATATTAGGAAGGGGTGAAATGTCCCAGAAATTATCTTCTAAGTTAGAGATCTCCCCCTAAAGAGAATTTGGGCTGAAAAAGGATTGATTTTCCAAAAAAGACACATCCATACTTTCAAAGTATTTTTTAGTCACTGGATCAAAACATTTATAAGCCTTCTTTTGGGAGACATATCCTAAAAAAATGCATTTGACAGCCCGAGGATCAAGTTTAGATTGAGAAAGATCTGAAATGTTAACATATGCAGTACAACCAAAAACTTTGATTGGTAAATCAGAGAATAAGCGGATAGTGGGAAAAAAAGTTTTAAAATGATCCAGAGGAGTTTTAAAATCCAGAATTTTTGTAGGCATCCTATTAATGAGATATGTAGCGGTGAGGACAACGTCTCCCCATAAATAATGAGGCACGTGCATAGAGAACATAAGAGCACGAGCAACATCAAGTAAATGTCTATTTTTCCTTTCAGCAATACCATTTTGTTGGGGAGTATCCCGACAAGTAGAATGATGCACAATCCCTTTAACTTGTAAAAAATCGGTTAAGTAAGTATTGAAGTATTCAGTGCCATTATCCGAATGCAAGATGCTGATTTTAGTCTGAAATTGAGTTTCAATCATGTTGTAAAAACGAATAAAAACCTCTTTTACTTTTGACTTTTTTGTTAACAGATAAACCCAAGTTAAGCGAGTGTAATCATCAATAAAGGTAACAAACCATCGTTTTCCACTATGTGTCAAAATTTTAGAAGGTCCCCAAACGTCACTATGAATTAAGTAGAAAGGTGCAGAAGCCTTGTAAGGTTTGGGCAAATAAGTAGAACGATGATGTTTCGCAAAGATACAATTTTCACATTGGAAAGTAGAACAATCAATATTTTTAAATAGATTTGGAAACAAATACTTTAAGTAAAAAAAACTTGGATGTCCTAGTCTACGATGCCAAAGCATTATAGTTTCTCTAACAAAAAGAGAACTAACACTACTCAAGCCCTGAGCTTTTTTATGACTAGTAGGAGATTCATCAAAGTAATAGAGGCCATCAAGCATCCTAGCACGTCCAATCATCTCCCCCGATTCCTGATCCTGAAAGATACAGTGGGATTCAAAAAAGGTAACACGACAGTTAGCATCCTTAGAGATTTTACTAACTGATAACAAATTACATGCTAGCTTGGAACATGAAGAACATAGTGTAAAGTGATGTGTGAGGTCAATTTAATAGTTCCTTTTCCTACAATAGAAGAGAAACTACCATAGGCAATTCTAATTTTTTCATTACAATAGAGTGGAGAATATGCTTCGAAAAGTTTGGAGGAACTAGTCATGTGATCAGAAGCTCCGGAATCTATAATCCACGGAGATGAATTGAAAGTAGATAGAGCTTGAGGATAATTACCTGTTTGTGCCAAGGAAACACTAGGATTACCAGATGATGAATTAGTCTTTAGCAATTTCAGGAGTTGATCAACTTGCTCCTTACTGAATGGACTGGAATCAACAACATTAGCACTGGAGGAATGCTGATTTGTGCTTTTCTCAACTTGCCTAGTGCTTTTCCAATTCGTAGGTTTTCCATGAAGTTTCCAACACGTGTCACGAGTATGCCGAGGTTTGTTGCAATAGTCACACCAGACACGAGGCTTTTCATGGGCCTTGTTTGATTGATTAGAAACCTTATGTGCTGTAGTTTCAACCACCTAGGCAGAACTTTCCAATCATAACATTCCGACGACTCTCTTCCCTGCACACTTTAGAAAAAACATCATTAATAGTCGGGAGGTTAGTTTTACCAAGTATTCTACCTCTAACCTCATCAAATTCAACATTGAGACCGACTAGGAATTTGTAAATACGACCATCCTCAACTATTTTCCTGTGGTGTTTTTGATCATCTGTAGACTTCCATTCATATGTATCAAAGAGGTCCAGATCCTGCCAAATCCTTTTTAGAGAGTGAAAATACTGTGTAATAGAGTTACCTCCCTGTCGTATGTCACTCAATTTGAGATTTAACTCAAACACTTGTGACTGGTTGCCTAAATCTGAATACATCTCAGTCATGCTATCCCAAAGTTCCTTTACAGTAATGTAACACATATAGTTACAACTTATGTCTTCTACCATAGAATTGACTAGCCAAGTCATAACCATAGAGTTTTCAGCATCCCACCCGGCAAACGAAGGATCATCTTTGGCAGGTGTTATTTTATCGCCAGTGAGGTAACCAATCTTTCCTTGTCCACGAATATACATTCTGACACTTTGAGACCAACGAAGAAAGTTTTCCCCATTAAGTCGAATGGTGGTGATTTGGACAATAGGACTATTGGAATGAATGCGATTATCAGAAACTTTAGCAACTGAAGACTTATTTTCTGACATTATGCTGAAAAACAACTACTTTCAAAGCTGGACAGAACAACAGAAATGCCTCTAAAAATATAGCCGAAAAAACAGAACCAAATTAGGGCAAAAAATGGGCGGCGGCAGTGGCGGCTCGACTTCCCAATTGTGTAGACGGCGGCGATCAACAACGCCGATGGTGCAGACGGTGACAATCGACGACTCTGGTTGGCGGTTGTGGTGGTTGGTCGACGGCGATGCAGCAACTCGTGAAGGCCCTCGTGTGGAAGAGAAAGGGACGGGCGACTTCGAGGATCCCCAAGAAACGTGCGGACGCAATCGGCGGTGCTGGGTAGACACGAACGGTCGGTCGGCGGCAGCAAGGACGATCGGCGGTGACGGCGTGGTGGTTGGCGGCGGCTAGGGTTAGGGTTTCTAAAGAATCTGCTCTGATACCATGTAAAAGTTATAAAAGAAAGGGAGATAATATTTTTGTATATTATTATGAGAAATTAGGGTTTCTTAAATAGAAGAAACACCAATATACAAATAAGGAAATAAATTTCCAGCAATATAATACATTAAATACAAATATACTAATTAACCAAAAAAGGAGAATAATCAGAAATAACCAACAATACTTCACTTCCTATTAGGGACAGGGAGGGTACATGTAATATTCTCTTGTTTACTTCATCATAAATTTTCAAATTCCATGTCCTCCTTGATTAGTACTATAGCTGATAACAGAGAGAGTATGAATACCCTCTTGTTTACTTCATTATCAATTTTCAACGTTAGCAAAGAGAGGGAGAGAATTTATATGAACACGTAGAGCTGCACTGAGAAAATGCATATAATGTTAGCTACATCCTTCAACCAGTCTTCTAGGATAGAATTTTCAGGCTATGAACATTGGCTCACTAAAGAAATTCAAATTTAAATTTAAATTGGAAATAAGAAAAATACTATGTTTGATACTCTGGTACTATGCTAATAGAATTACACATTCCCTTATTTGTACAGGATATCCATGCGACAAATATTATTCTATATCCTGGATTGGCCTTTGGAACAGGGGAACACCCAACAACAAAGTTATGTTTACTACTGCTGCACAGCTTAGTGAAAGGAGGGGAATGTTTCTTGGACTATGGCACAGGATCTGGCATTCTTGCAATTGCATCACTAAAGGTACAATGTCCAAAATATTGCAAGCAAGCTCAAACTTGAATGATGCGTGAGACTCTCATCCAATTTCATTAACATATATACCACATGCCTTTCATGATTGTTATGGAAAAAGAATTGGCTCTGGCTGGCTTGGAGTCTTTTAGAAGAAGATTGTTAGTGAAGAAATATGTTTAACTACAGAATTTTCATCGACTGTTCTGAAATGGCGGTTATCTAGGTAATGGGTTTCCGCTGGGAGCTGAGTGATTGATAGCAAAAGAGGAAGCTACAGTACTGGCTTTAGGTGATATTGAACACAAGAAAATCCAATAAAAATCTAATTTGGCTCAGCCAGAGGCTAGGCTACCCTTGAAATAGTTCATATATTTTATGCATGTATTGACGTCCGTACACATCTAGAGATTTTCCTTTCGCCTCTAGAGTTGCCTGTTATATTTCTCTGCATGCAATTTGTTCTCTTTTGTTCACAAATCACACCTAACTCGAAGTGTCATATTATTGAGTAAGCCAATGATGTCCATTAATAATTTGATATACAATTGCAAATGCAGTTTGGGGCCGCCTTATCAATTGGAATCGATGTAGACCCGAAAGCAATTGAATCTGCAGAGCAAAATGCTGCTCTGAACAATATAGAACCTGAAAGATTGCAACTTCACCTGATTCCTAGTGATGTAGCAGAATATAAATTTAGTGAAACATATATCTCTGGAAAGGAGAACTTCGACATTGTCGTTGCAAATATACTTCTAAATCCTCTGCTAGATTTGGCAGATCAGGTTGTCTCTTACGCCAAACCTGAGGCAGTCGTTGCTCTCTCTGGTATTCTATCCGAGCAGGTATGTTCTAGGACTAGAACCATTGGTCAAAATAGAAATTTTAGCTTGGCAAATATCTAATCTGGTACTTTCAATGGTTCTCATCTGTTCTAAGCTAGAAAAACCAAATTTCAGAAACTACCAATTTGTTTGAGGTTCCCATCCAACTGTCTTGATGTGAAATATTTTTTCTACTGGGTAATTCATGCTCAGTTGGTAATAGGTGTAAAATAATTTTTTGATTTTTTGCCTGAATGTATATATGAAATCAGTTTGATTTGATACAAAAACCTTTTGGAAAAACATTGTTTGACTGGGCCACATCTTATTTGTTGTGTTCTTGTAAATATACAGGTTCCAGCAATTATAGAACGGTATTCACAGTACCTGGAAGGCATATCGGTGTCAACTATGGATGATTGGGCCTGTGTGAGTGGCAGAAAGAAAAGGCTTCTTTCTGGCAGCTGAAAGAGTCTCACTCTGCTATTTCCATAACTTCTACAGAAGAATGACTTATTTGATGAAAGCGGCATGACAACGAATGTCTAGCAATTCTCAGGTAAGTCCTGCAATTTCTACAGACCGGCTGTCTCGTTGCCTGCTTAATTTGACAATGGGAAGAATTTCAATGGAATAAATAAGAAATGGGTCACGTATTGTTCTCTTGACCTTTCTTTTTTCTAATAAACTATAGGATCTCAACTGCTCTATTAACTGCTGAAGCCAAATCTGTTTCTTCCATGCATGAGAAAGTCCACCAAGCCTTGTATTGAAGTTCAGAGCTAGAAACTTTCATAATTTTACGACTAAAAATGAACTAAAGGCAAGCCTCCTCTCCTTCTTCGTTCTGCCCCTACTTGTATTCAAGAGGTTATGAAACATGTAAGGCCAGTTAGACATTGAAATCAATTTCATGAAATCTTAAAGGGTAGGATCAAATTGACTATCTTATTCTACCCGAGATGAGATTTGCTTTAGGTTATAGTATTTTCCTGTTGCATGTATAGTCCGGGAAACTTGCTTATATCCATTAAATTTTAGCTACATTTTTTTTCTCCATAATATCATATAATATGTATACAGAAACTTTCTTTTTCTTACTCTTCTCAGTCTCGTGAGGCTGCTAGGATCAGGCAACAGCCAGGCTTTGTTCGAAGAGGACAACTTACCTTGAGTGCAAAATGCAATCAACTAGCCCTTTTGAAAGCTGACATACCATGTGAAGTTGTGAACAACGATCCAGTCCACTATGAAGTTTCATATTTTCTTCTTGGATCATTCCGCTGTGAAATTTCCTATTTTATTCTTCAAGCAGAAGCAAGACGATAGATATTTCATTTAACTTTAGTTGATCTAAATCATAAGCAGACTTTGCTTCAACCACCGAAGATCATATTCATAATTTATAATTGGACAACGACAAGAAAAACGCTTTTAGTCTTAGCAATACTGTAACTTATTGTAGTTGAGCATTGACACTGGTGTTTGTAAAAACAATTTATGCAAGCCCCATATAATAATCATCATTTGATTTTTGGTTTTTAAAAATGGTGTGAAAATAAAATTGTCCTTGTTTTCACACGATTTATTATTATTATTATTAATAGTTTTCATCTTTCTTAAGGACACATGTAAATTCTTAACCAAATTTCAAAAATAAAAATAAATTTTTAATTTTTTTTTTTTTCAGTTTTCAAAACTTGACTTGATTTTTTAAAACATTTTAAAAAAGTAGATAATATAACAAAAAAACCTATAGGTAGTAGTGTTTATAAGATGTTGAACTAACTTTTTATAGACAGCCACCTTAGTTCTATCTTTCTTGACTTGAAACTTGCTGTCTCAGTTTCTAAATATTTTTGAACTATGCAATGCAGGGGTTTTTAGTAAGTTACTCCAATCCAATGCTAGCCCACTGTTAGCTTTAAGAGAAAATTTAGTTCAAACTGATGAACTATGTAAACTTATGTTCATGTAACTCACATCTTATTCCATATACTAATTCTTACAAATCATAAATTTATAAATTAAACACAAAAACTATAGTTTTCGATAATATAATTCTTTGCACAATTCAAATATCATACACACAACCTTTCCAACTTATGTTCATGTAACTCACATCTTATTCCATATACTAATTCTTACAAATCATAAATTTATAAATTAAACACAAAAACTATAGTTTTCGATAATATAATTCTTTGCACAATTCAAATATCATACACACAACCTTTCCAACTTATTAAAATTTAGCAAAAACATAGTTATATAATCAATTTGTTCTCAGAGCACCTGCGCGAATTCTAGAAGATAGAGAAAGAAGAAAGACTCAGGAACCAAACTCGATACTTTGCACCAATACTTAAGAATTACCACCTAGAGGGTCTTGTTTATCACAATAACATAATAGAATAGAATGTGAAAATCATTATGATCATAAACTAACATATACCAGGTTTTGGCATCACAAGGAAAACTAAATAAGAAGGCTTTGTAAACATGAGGATCTCGTTTGATCAAATGGTCATTTTGATCATTGTAATGGAAAAGTCAACAGACAGATATTAACAATTGGCTGCACTAATTATCGATCCTTGCCATAGAAAGTGATGACAAATTTTAATTCCAAAACTTTACAATCTTTGGAATGGCAAGCAACAGGATCATCCTACAAGGCTGCAAAATCACGGATCTTATGTCACCGCTTGAGTTGCCTTCTAGTCAAAGCAGGCGCTCTCTTTGGGATGTAGACCTTGTAGTTCACCTGAAATGAATAATTGCAGATCCATGCTAAGAAGTTCTTAATAAACTAGTATCATCATACTCACTGCTGAATGTATAAATTTAGTCAGTAGTGAATATCCTCACCTGCACCATTTCACCACCCCGCTTCACAGACATGGTTTTCTGTTCAAACTGCGAGCCTTCGCCACTCTCGTGTCTGGACTTATTCAAGCTATTTTCTGCTGAAATAGAATTAAGGGAAGAAGAAGGCTTGTGAGCTGAAGAACCAAAACCATTACCAATGTTTTGATCATCTTTATTCCTCGTCTGGGTCTGAGTTTGAGCAGTATCGTCTCCACCAATGTCAGATATGGATGGCTTTGTTTGGATAGGTTCCTGAGATGCAGATGCCTGCTTTATAAGAGAATCAACTTTTGACTCGGGCCTCAAAGCTGCAATAACCAAATTGCTTCTGTTAGTTGTAGAACAAATATCTGCATCTGCCTTCTGGCAAATATAATCATTTACACCCTCCTGGTCTAATGAAGAAATATCCTGTTTCAGTTCATTCATACCATTGCTTCCATTGGAAATCTTACCCAGGTGCTGTGAAGAATAGACAGGATCATGCGTAGATGCAACTGCTGAGTCTATTCCATCAGTAGATTTAACACCATTCACCTCAACTATCATTGAATTTACCGCATTCCCTCCACCTTGTCTAGAGAACCCATTACCATTTATCTCAACCTCATCCCTAGGGGAAGTCACGTGAACCGACTTAGAGACAGGAGAGTAAAACTGCTTCGCATCATTATCATTGTCAACTTTGCAATTAACCGGAGTTTCCACATTCCTTGGGCGCACCCGTTTGAACTTTCTTAGGTTTTCCAAAGCCCTCTGTCTTAAAATTGATTCTAAATCGATACAATTTATGCTGTCAGTATTTCCAGAACAGCCATTCTTTCTTTCATTTAAAGAATGGTCATGAGTTGCTCCTCCATGGTTATTGTTGCTTCCCTCATTTTGAACTCCATCATCCTTTACAACCATAGAGTTTCTATTGTCAGGTATAACCACTTCTTTTTTGCTTTCTACCTCTGGTGCCTCTTTCGATATAACATAATCTAATTCTCTTTTACTCATCCCATCCTTACTGTCCATATCTCCAAAAGAAGGGTGGTCATCATCATGCTGATGCGTGACCTCTTCTTGTTGTTCATTCCCATCAAACGTCTCTAATTTATTTTCCTCTCCTACTACAACGATTACGGATCTTAGTCGTCTAAAGTTGTTTTCAATGTAACAGTCATCCTCAACCTCATTCTGATGATCACTACCTTCACTACGTAAAGAGCATGGTGAATGACTCTTTGAGCCATATCTACTTCTTTCAGTCTTCCCCATATTTCCTTTCCTCTTTCTAGACCTGCCCCTATGCCTATCGATTTCACTCTCGTTGCTAGCTGTACTCCCATCTCCACAAATTGAGTAGCTCAAAGAGTCACTATTTGTGGCACTAACACTCACATCTCTTCTGCGCTTCTTTTTATTGGTCTTCTTCACCTCGCAACGGTCATCTCTCTTTGAATGCTTCCTCTTTCTGGGATGAGAGGAGTAATCTCTACTTCGACGGTCGTTAGATCGCTTCTTGGCTCTCTTTTTACTAGGCTTAACATTCTTTCGCGTCTTGGATCGAGATCTTCCCACTTTTTCATCATCCTCCAAGGTAGAAGAAGACACTGAAGTTGAACTTTCAAAATCAGTGTCAGAGCAAGAGGGAGAATCGTGGCAATACCGCAGCTTCTTGGACTTCAATTTCCTACTACTCCTACTCTTTCTCCTACTTCTCTTCATGGTTTGAGCCAAAAAGATAAAACAAAACAAAAAAAAAATGGATGCAAAGGAAATTTACATCGGCATCAAAACAAACTTATATGAGGTAAAAGGGGCAAAAGAGGGAGAAAACATTCATATCCTTGACCGCAACCACAATACCAATATTACATTTTCCAGTTGCCAACCGAGGGAAAAAAAAAAACTAAGAAAGTGAAAGACGATGAAGAAACTCGCACACACAAACTTAAAATTCAAGCATACAAATCGACCAAGCAAAGATTTCCCAGATATATTCGTCAAATCATAAGCCAAATTACAGCGTAATCTTTGAACATTACCCAGCGACCAAACAGAACATCCGAAATAAAGCCAAACCCAATTGACATATCAAGATAGAGCAAAAATTCACAGATAGAGAAATAGAGAGTACCTGGGATGAGGAAGTCTTGGAACGCTCCTTCTTGCGAGAAGAGGACTTTCCCATCGGGATTTAACCTGCAATTACCAGGCCCAAGAAAGAAAAAACAGATAAAAAGGGGAAAATAGAAAGCAAAAGAAGAAGAATCGATTTGAGTGTGGGAATTAGGGTTGGGAAATTAGAAAAGTGGAGGGATTGGAGCTTAATGCAGGGTTTGCTCTGTTTTCGGAGGATCTCATCGCGAACTGGAGGAGGTCTGTTCTTTCTTCATCGACAACCCGTAATCTTTCGCTTAAGCTTATTTCGTGTTACGACATTATGTCTCTCTTAAATGCTATTTCGGTATCAAACTTTTGTTATTTTCTCCCTTTGGTCCCCAAACCAAGTTATATTTTCACTTTTTTCTTTGGCCACTAATATATGTTTAATGCACTAAACTTGGAAATTCATGGATATCATACAATTATACAAGTCGCATGTTGTCAAAAAAAAAATCATACAATTATACAAACAAATGTTAAATACGGTTTTTTTTTTTCTTTTAAATGCTAAGGGCTAAAAATGTGTTTGGACAAAGTGCACAAATTACTTTTACAATTTCATTCATAAATTTTCAATTGTAAAAATCAAATCCTCAAACTTTTGGAAGCAAACAAATTGAACTCTGAACTTTTAATAGTAAAAATTAAACCCTCATTAAGGAGATTGACCTTATTATAGCAAGACTAAATTTCGGGACATAAGGCCATGTATAAATACAGGACGAACATCACACCTTCTGTCGATGATAAAATGGTCAGACCCACTTAATGGCAACCCTACCTCCTAACTCGTATAAAGTCGAACACCTATCTTGTAGTGCTTATTGAAAGAGTGGGCTTAGGGGCAATTGTAAAAAATTCGAATGGCAATACTAGCAATGAAAATATTTCAAACCATCGGTGACATTGTTTGAACAAAGCACATGATGCTAGTCTTCAACCATTATGGGCGGATTGGTCTCAAGAAAACTACTGATAGGCAAGGATCATTTTGCAAACGAAGTACAAATGCTAGTCAATGACATTAGAAACCAACATAGACGAGGACTAGTTGAAGGCTTTCTTTTAAATTTTCACTCCACCCATTTGTAACTTTGCTACTCACAAGCTTGCCTATCATGCACGAAGAACTAGATGGAGACAAATCTAGTTAGAGGAACACCTCCCTTGATTAATGGTGCATTCATTTACCTTTTCTTTTAAGTTTTCTTTATGTCTTTCTATTTAATTCCATTTGTATTTTTTTTTAAAAAAAATAAAAATTTGGACAAAATGTACTTTTGGTCACCCAACTTTGGATTTGATGTTATTTGGTCTCTGAGGTTTCAAAAGATACACTTTAATCATTCAGGTTTGCAAAATCATTCTAAATGGTCCCTAACCTAACTTTAACCTAACAGAATGTTGATTGGACATTATGTGATGATGTGGAGGAGATGACAAGGCTATTATTTGCTAATGTGGATGGAATGACAAGTTTATTTAATTTGATTATTTGGTAAATCAATTAAAAAAAGTAAATTATTAAGTTATCAAGTAAAAATTAAAATGGGTTAAAATATACTAAAACACCCCCAAATATATTCTCATCTCCAGCCTTAATTAGATTTTTTCTGCACATAAAAAAATTGACATGTCGTAGCCGTTCGCCCAGCCACCATCCCATCGCAGCTCGTCGTTGTTCTTCATCTTGTCGCAACCCGTTGCGTTCACCATCCCGTTGCAGTTTGTTGCGTTCGCCATCCCATTGCAGTTCGTCACCGTTCGCTAGCCACCGCTCGTCACAGCTCGCCGCCCACAGCTTCCTAACAAGTTTTTTTTAGGCGACTTCTTAACAAGTTTAAGGTCTTGAGGGTGATATCTGCTATTCAATTTATTCTTTTGGTAGGTCAACCTCTACTCTTTAATTTAATTTCATTCTTATCTCTTGCCCCTCAATACTCCTCTTCATAGGTCATCAATTATAGCTAATGAGCTCTCTGCAATTGTAACTTGCTTTGCATCAGGATCATTACCATTTGTTTGAAGATCCTCTTTATGATTAAGTTATTGTTTGTAGTTGGAGATGGCATGGTGTAAGATCAACTGATTTGTGTACTACTTTTGAAAATTATACATGGAAATTTTAAAATATTTTGAGATAGAAATTCTTGTTAATGTTGAGAGTTAGTCTTGATTAAATTTTGTTTTGCCTAGTCTAGTTCTGGACACAAGCAGCGGAGCTTGCCAAATTTCTGGTCAATAAAAGAGTGATGAAAAAAATTGATCGCGCGAAAGAGTCGAGAATCCCTTGGATAGTATTTTGGGGGGTTGTGAAGTTGAAAAATGTGGAAACCTTCAAAGAAGTAACAATTTCCAGAAGCAACGTCATTAAAGAATTGAAGAAACGTTTGATTCCTTGATGTTATTGTTTTGGCATAATGCAGAGTTGGTCTTCTTCAATCCCAAGTTGGGAAGAACTACTGTTTTGCAAATAATTTTTTTGTATACTGAGATTAACATGAAAGCACAAGTGTTCAATGCACAATCTTGGTTATATATATTTATGAATTTAGTATGGATCACATTTGGGTTGTGTTTGACTGACATCCAATCCATTTTTGTTGCAAACTTGTTGACATAAATGGTTGAGTTCCTTTCCAGGTTATTCCTATTTCACGACTTAATGAAAAGAAGCTTTTATTATTATCCATCTTGAGGTGGCACTGAATTTTGTACCAGAACAAGATGTGGATTTAGATAGCATATATGTTATAATTTATTGGATTGTTATTCAAATGTACCGACACATTTGAGAAAATGTGAAATTAGCAAGACCACATTGTCATGAGTTATCTGCATGGTGGATTGAAGTTCCTGTACAACCATAACTCTATGAATTTTCTGTACTTGTGGAGATGCTCAAGTACACTTTATTGTGGTGAAAGGGAAGGCTGAAAATTTGTGAATTTTCAATTAAATATGAGGCATATTTTTTCTTTAAAAAACTTTAGTACAACAAATGTGGGAAAATGCACTATTCCAAGTAATACACCTACTAAGAAATACATCGCACACCATTTCAATGCAATGAAGAAATGAACTCTATTTGACTTGAATAAAGACAAAATGAACTATTCCAATGCATTAAATTAATACACATACTAACATTGCATGTGGTCCCAAAATTTTTAAACCAACAAAATGGGTTTTCTTTTAACAACATATCCATTTTACAAAATTAATTTTTAGATCCATAATGCATATGAGAACAAAAGTCTAATTTGAAGAAGCCATTAGAGAAGTCATCTATTGCAACAAAATACAACTTGAAGAAGACACCAAAAAATAGAAATTGAAGGTTGATGCTTACTCTTGTTAAGCCTGCAAAATAAAACTTAATATGAAGACTGCATTTAAGCTTGCAAAACATGAATAGGTTGCAGAGGCGATTGCAAAACAATACCTAAGCAGACTCTGAAATAGGAATTGATCCAGAAAGTTGAGGCCGTTGTGGGTCTTGTATTGCCATAGCTTTAGAAGGTTGAGGCTGCTTTGAAGAATCTCCCTCCTAGACAAGATAGATACATTTAAGGTATATGAAGATAGTTTAAAATTTTTAAAAAAGCACACAATTAATTAAATAAGTTATTTACCATGTTTGGGATTGTGAATCCCATGAAAGTCATTTCTCCTCTAGTTTGTTTTCCCCTACATGATCTAGAATTTTGACCTGCCCCTTTACATTTACTACATCGAATAGTAGGTCAACAATGCTTAAATCGTTTGGAAGAAGAGGCCTCATCCACGTCCCTCTTTCTTTGTCATTTTTGTCTCCCTGGTGGCCTTCGTATCATAGGTGGTTGTATCGGATCATAATTTGATCTAGGCCATAGGTTATGTCCATTAACAGGTTTTAAAAAGAATGAATACATTTTCACCAATGATTCTTTTGAATAGTAAGCATGCACAAATTCTTCTGGTCGTTTTTTCAAGTAGAGTATACATTGAACAACATGATGACAATGGATTCCTGTCAAATCCCACCTCCTACAACTACATTTTTTGTTATCTACTTCAACAAAATATTGACCATTACGTCCTTCAACCTCAAATTTCATATTTCCACACCATGTAGGAGTATAAGTTCTAGAGTTATTTTTCAATTTATCCAACTTTTTTCGGATCTTAACTCCTACTTCCTTCTTCATGTTAGAATATGCTTCAAATTTCTTAATGATTCGGGTTATGACCTTCTTTCTAATCATTTCACACATTTGATTGATAGGTGATCGGTGCTTTTCGCTACACACAAGTGCACGTGATCGAAGTAATAAAGAAACTGGAAGTATTCCAGAGTATCGTATGATCGATGGTCACGCAAGCGCACGCGATCGAAGTAATATAAAATGGTCTCTGAGTACCAAGTATCGAATCCCACAGGGAACGGAGTAACAAAAGTTTTGTTTTGCAAAGGTGTAAGAAAAATTGCAAATGGAAAACTAAAAATGCAAAAATAAAGTTGGGATAGGTTGTTGGTGAAAAACAGAAATTGCTAAATCCAATTGCTAAATCTAGAAATGGCAATGTTGGAAATAACAGAAATTACAGAATTGAATTGCAGATTCTAATTTGGCAATGAGCGAAATGACTAAAAATTGCAAAATTAAATTGCTGAATCTAAATTGGCAATATGAAATAGCAAATTGGATGAACTTAGATAATGAAATGATAAAGGATGGGGCTCAAGAATGTCATTGCCCTAAGTCGTAATTGCAACCAAAATTGCAATTTCAACCTACTCCACACTCAATTGTAAACCAAAATTGCATCTCCTATTTACCTCGCAATTGGGTTTTTTATGAGGCTAAGTGAGAGACCTATATGTCTATAGTCCCTCTATCTTAGATAATTTTTAGCTCATAATTTTATGGGTCTTGGAGTCCTTAATCCCTATGTCTAGGGTAAGGAATGGCTTATGTCTCAGCTCTTTTACTCCATTACTTGTGTGAAATCCGCTTATCACTAACCCTGTCGGTATTAGATCTAAGCTTGAGTTGAAACCCTAGTTGATCACTCTAGGATCTCAACGGAAATTTAATCAACACAAGCAAACAATTGAGATGTAGGCTTGGTTTTTATTGGAATTTTGGCTACATTTACTTCTTAGGGAATTCACATCCTTGAACCCCCTAAGAAGTTTTAGCTCATATTTTCGATGAAAATCCTAAAACTAATTTTAAAGAAAAAGTTCATAGTAAAATGGTGTAAATCAATTAAATGAAATACTAACTTATAAAATGAAGTTGCTGTTACTAGGAAATTCCAGCAAGGACAAATAAGGGAAATAAAGCCAAAATAACAAGGGTAACTAAGTAATTCTCTTATCTCCTACCTTCTGCCCTGACTATTACAAACATAAGTAGAAAAATGTTTTTCCTTATAGAAGCTAGACGAAAAAGAAAGAAAAAAAAACAGAGCATGAAGCAAGGATTTCAATCGGTGACTAACACACTCCTACCTATCCAATCGATTCAATCTCCTCCACTTCTAGAGAAAAATTGATCTTAACGATTCAAGAAACTCTTGAATCGGATTGGGAAACTCAAGGAGAATGCAGAAATTGATTGAACAAAAATGAACTGAGGATGGGATTCTACAAGAAATATTTCAAGTAAACTTTGAAAGTAATACATGCTTGCATCCAACAAAGGGATAATTCCCATAACCATTTATCATAAGAAAGCAAAATTGATACACTGTGAATGCAGTCTTGGTGAAGAAGAATGAATAAAAACAGAAGAAAAACAGAGGACGTTCTTGAGAAAATTACCCACTAATGTAAATCGAAAGTAACCCGAATCTTAACCAAAATACAACAAATCGAGACAAGAAGTAAATTAACAGTGTTTCTGTGATACAAACTGAAAGAAATCTAGATGGAATTTTAATTAAAATGACCAAAGACAGCAGCAGAAAATACGAAGACAGAGGCTGGGATGAAAATTGAAAACCCAAAACTGATTCTTCGAATCGACCGAGGAATTCCTCTTTTTCCGGCTTCTTCAATCTTCTTTTGTAGATCGTTTTAGGGTTCAATTATGCCAAGAATCACGCTCCAATTCCCTTGATTCGTGCGAAATTTCCTCTTCCCATTTATGGGTTTCATCATTCACGCGGGTGCAGATTTTCCATATATGCTCTGCCCATGATTGCCAAAACGGTTTAGCAATTTGATTTGGCAATTTCCGAAATTCCTGCAAAAAGAACCACATTACTTAGAACTCTCTTCCAATTGCTATCACATTTCATTCTTCCTCAATTTCAAACAATTTTCCACTATTTTCAATTAATCCTAGGACAAACACGAATATTTTGAACACTTGGGACTTAAATAAGCCTTAATTCTAAGGCTTAACATCGTACCCAAGGGAACGGGGTTTAATCAAATGAATTTTAGTTGGCACAAAATCGTTGACAAATTGCAAGTTAAGGTAACCGATGGTGAAAATGATTTGAGAGGTGTTTTGACTAAAATAAAATTATTTGAAAATTCAATGGAAATGAAAAAGGGATTCAAGTTGCTAATGCCCATTTGGAAAGAAAATGCAACAAGAAAGCAATTGCAATCGTAGCTAACTCAAGAACTAAGTAAACCGAATTCAACTCCTATTCGACCTTCTATGAAGTATCTTTAGGAGACTAAGTGATTAAACCTATATTTCTATGGCTAATCTAACTTAGATATTTTTGCGCAGAATTCTAGTGGTTTTGGAGTCTCGCCCTATGTCTAGGGTCGATGTTTCAGACTTATGTCTAAGCCTTTTCCTCCATTGCTTTTGCGACATCCGCTTCCCTTAACCCTTTCGGTATTAAGTTATAGCTTGACAAGCAACATCAGATGGCCAATTAGGTTTACCCAACAATTAACTCACCAAAAGCAAACTAGAGTTCAAGAATAGCTAGATTGTTTTTACTCTCGAGCTTTACATCTTTCCTCTAGGGCATTCACAAACTTGAATCCCAAAGGAAATTTAGCTCTTCATACTAAAATAAATAAAGAATAGTAAATGTAATTTAATAATCTTCATTGGTATAACAAGGTAAAAGAAATACAATCAAAACAGTGGCTATTAAACTCAAAGAATCATGTAGATATATAGGCAAAAATTGAATTACAGCAAGTCTCCAAAAATTCAAATAGCATAGAATAAAATTACCAAAACTTAAATTGACAAGCTGTAATCAAAATTCAATAACATAAATTAAAACTGCTGAATTTGAAAAGACAGAACAGTGGCTGCTTTAACACAATTACAGAATTCAAAAGTGCAGAAATTGAACTTCATCCTAAAAACCCATTCTCCGTAACTCAATCGAACAAAGAAGTTGTCCATAACCATACCCAATTCTTAGGTAGATGGGATTGAGAGAAGGATTTTGGTAGTTTAAGAGGAAGAACAATAGAAAAATAGAATCTAAAAATGAAAAATAAGAATGCTGCTGTCGGGAAACAAAACCCAAAAACGAAACAAAATTTCCTCTCTAATCGAGCTCTCTTTGTTCGGCTTCTTTGTTCAATATTTATAGGGATCTCATGCTAGGGTTTCCCTCTTGGTTGATGGACAATCATGGCTAATCATCTTGCTGAATTCGTGGGTCAAATTTCCTTCAAAATCCCGAAATTCTCGTTTTTTACTTAAATTCCAGATTTGCCAGATTGCAATTGCATAACAATTGCACTGCTGTTGCATTCCACAAAAATTCTGCATCAAAACATTAAGTGTGAATTTTTTTCTTCTTTTGTTTTCTTTTATCAACTTACTTAATTTAAAGGTCTTCCATCAATCATGCGATTAAATTCAAGCTTTTTTTTTTTAATTTTTCATCAAATAATATGAATAAAAATCACAAATATAACTAAGTTTAAATGCCAAATAATCCTCATGAATGAGAATTATCACACTCCCAAACTTGAGTTATTACTTGTCCTCAAGCAATCAAAATCACAGTTATTCAGGTATGAAATTAAACAACTAACCCAAGTTCTTGATAAAACAAATATCATCTCAGGAGATATCTCAGGCTCATAACACATGTTTATCACAACCAACTTTAATCTGACCTTAGTCTTGACCTTAGCACTTTTCACCCATACTTCCCTAAAATTGTATCTCTATTCTTCTAGATTCATCTTGTTTGTTTCATACATAGGCCATCTTTTGAGAAACAACTTAACAAAAGAAAAACTCCCCCAAACTTATTTCTTTTTACTGCCAAGCCATTCAAGCTTTTTTTTTTTTTTGGAGGGGGTTCCTTAGTCAATTGTACCTTCGTTCCAACTTACCGACACTTTGTGGTGAAGGTAGGGGTGTTCAAAAAACCCGATGACCCGAAAAACCGGATCAACCCAACCCAATTTAACGGTTTGGGTTGGGTTATCAACTTGTTTGGGTTGGGTTGGGTTGGTTTGTGTGTTCACAAAAAAGAAGTTTGGGTTGAACCGAACCAACCCGAACTTCTTATTAATTTAAAAAAATATTTTTTTTACTTATATTACAACTATATGTACATATATTTATTTTAATTTTATAATTATTTTTAGATTATTTATTATTCAACAACTTTTTAAAATATGTTTTTGAGTCTTTGGAAGGTAAAAATTCATGATATAAATTGAAATTGAATTGCTAATCTTAATTCAATATTTAAAAATAAATAAATATATATTTTATATATCAATACTTAACTTTTTCTTAAAATAAAATTTTGAGTTTATAACCCGACCAACCCAACCCAAATATTTCATGGTTGGGTTGGGTTGGGTTCATTATTTAATAAGGGTTGTTTGGGTTGAAGAAATTTGCAATCCGAATAATTGGGTTGGGTCTAAAACGTACCTCAACCCGACCCAACCCAACCCATGAACACCCCTAGGTGAAGGTAGTTGACTACGAGCACACATCACTATTTGAAACCGTTTTTAACCTACTAATTTCCTGAATGAATCTTTCATGCAGAGGCAATCATGAGTGTCATGACTTTCCTTGGTTATTCGGTTAATTCATGGAAAGATGAGTATCTTTTTTTTTTTTTTTAAACTTGGCAGCCTTCATACAACAACTCACAACATGTTTATATTTCATGAATTGCAAACAATGAATATATAACAATGTGGGGTCAACAAAAGTAATGCAAGATGTTTATCCCCCCAAACTTAAGATGTGGCAATGTCCTCATTGGCTAGTTTGCTTTTGGGTGGTTGAGATGACCATATATATTAACAAACTTAATAAACCTAGAATTATAGAAACACAAGCTATGGTGTATGAGTGGTGGGGTGCTAAGGAAAGTAAAGAAGTCATAAAGGTGGGTGGATAATTGAGTGTTTAATGAGCTGAGCCTAGTCCAAATATCATCATCAAGGATTTTTAAACTTTGAGACATATTTGGGAAACATACAAAAGTCAGAGATTAAACATAACTGACACTGAGCTTCAAACCACTTGGACATTAATCAAATCATCATGACAAAATGCAAGGGACAAAAACAAGCACAAAAATTCAAGACAACAACATCACAATCTAAACTATTAAGATTTAAGAAGTAGAGTTTAAGGTGCAAAGAACAACTCCCCTAATCATTGGAGGTTGAATCATCATCTTTTTGGCATGTTAGATGTTTTGCTTCGTTTTGCAATTGCATTCCATTTGCATTCTTGTCCCTTGGCTTTGCCTCATTTTTTAGTGATTGCAATTCCGTGTGATTGGCGTTTGATTTTTTTCCTTCTCCTTTTAATCTGAACTCAAAAGCAAATTGTTAGAAAGTTCACATAGATTCATATCAATAGATGAGTCATTTGATCCATCAGAAACTAGATCATTCTTTTCAAACTGAAGAGAGCTATGACTACATGTGAGGGCGGAATTCAAACTTAGATGCATTACTTTTTCATTTGGGTTATGTTGAACATATATGTGCATAGTGTCATCCCCACGAATGAGACTTACCATACTTAGAATATCCTCATCATGACTAATTAAACGCAAACCATGAGGTAGTTGTGAACCAGGTTTCAAATACCAATAGCATTGAACATTAAATACATTTGCTTATGACATTAATGTATTTAACTCAATTACAAATAACATGTCCCTATCAACAGTCAAAGCAATCTCAGTCCCCCCAATATATTCATAATTATCAGCTATAATAAGTCGACCATTGACATGGAATATGAGATCAATGTTATCCATTCTGTAAATAAAAAATTATGGCATTTAGAACTAAATAACCAATCAACTTAATAGAATATGAGAGTCAAGAGTGATTAGCAAAGTAGGATTAATGGATTCCAACTTAATGTATGAACTATTATTCTACTACTTAAATAAGTTAGGTTCAAGGTTCCAACTTGTTCGAAAAAACTGATTTCAAAACAATGAACAACAATCTTTTCACATATATTAAACATCAACTTTTTGAACAAAATCATAAAATACTTATGAACTTTATTGATACTGAAACTCTTTAAAAAACCAACTTTAATTTTTTTTATAAACAAGTTTACAACAAACCTGTTTATCAATGCAACAAACAGTTTGCAACTATTTTATAAATCCATCAATTCTCATAAGCTATTTATTTTAAGGAAAAAGATCCATAAAATACTTAGTTTTTAATCCAAACTATGAGAACTAGCAGAAGTGACCACCTCTTGAAAGAATATATGGTCTAGGAATGGGGTTAGTACACTACTCCAGTATAATCTTCACTAAAACTAGTTCTTTGCTACAAATGCATATTGCCCTGATTTGTTTGACATATCATGAAAATTTATTCCCTCTTTTCTCTTTAATTGACATTAATGATTTCTTTGAGTCCAAAGGTAGAAGTTTTAAAGTTGCTTCAAAAGATGCATGAACACCAAGGCTTGAAACTGCAGTAAGATACATCACATCATATTTTCACTCATTAATATGATTATTGGCTTCTAAGTGCCATTATACATGTGTTGCTCCTTCTGATCTCTTCTCTCTTTTAACTATTTATCAAAAAGAAAGTGAGAGAGAGAGAGTGACAACTAAGCTTTAAATGTGGCCAGCTTTGTGGAAGATTGATTGGCTACCCTAAAAAATGTCAACAAAGAGCCAAAAATAGATGCGTGGAATATATATATGGGTACACCTCCTCTCTCTCTTTCAACCTTTTCTTGTAAACATAATAATACTTTCATTCTAAAAACTAAGTATTTTAATCCATAACATTCAATAAAGTGTACTTGTGGAGATGCTCAAGTACACTTTATTAAAAACCTAAGAAGAAAGAACAGAGAATCCCAACAAAGAAAGCTAAGAAGAAAGATAAGAGAATCCCAGCTCAAGAAGAAGATAGAACGACGACAATCATACAAAGAGAGAATAAGGAGAAGAAAAAAATCTTCAGTTCTTCTGTTAAACATAGAATACTTAGTTTTTAATCCATAAAATACACTTCAATCCAAACGACGGGACGCTGAAACTCTTTAAATACCTTCAATTCAATAGATTGCAACAGGGCTACAATGGCATGTTGAACGGCGATGGGATGCAACCAGATGGTGAACGACGATAGGCTGTGACGACAACGGGATGGGGGATGCAAGGTGACGATTGGTTTGTTGTGCGGTAGAAGAAGTCGACAAAATAGGGCACTTAAGAGATTGAGAAAAGATTTTAGAAGATTTTAGTATATTTTAAATCATTTTAAAATTTACTTTTTTTAATTAATTTGCCAAGTAATCAAATTAAATAAACTTGTCATTCCATCCACGTCAGCAAATAATAGACTTGTCATCACATCTACATAATCACATAACGATCCAGTCGGCATTCCGTTAGGTTAAAGTTTAAGTTAGGGACCATTTAGAATGGTTTTGCAAACCTGAAGGACTAAAGTGTATATTTTGAAACCTCATGGACCAAATAGACATTAAACTCAAACCTGAAGGACAAAAAGTACATTTTTATAAGTGAAAATATTGCACCAAACTCAAAGTTTGGGTGGGAGAAGAAGTTAAAAGGTTTAATTTTTATCATTGAAAGTTTAAAGCCGCAATTGTAACAATTACTATACCTCTCAAGTGATTTGTGCAATTTGTCCATTGTGTTTTAACCTAAAGAAATTTTACATCCTTTATTTAAACCCATTTAATTAGGGTGAAAATGCAAATAAAGTCTTCAACCCAAATTGAATCAACGCATCCAGCCATGACGTTTTTTTTTTTTTTTTTTTAAAAAATTCATTGTGAAAGAGAGAACTTTGATTGTATAGTTTGACTTTCTATACTATAGAAGTTTATAGATATTATTAAAAACATAGCATTTTTAAAAATATATATATATCAATATGAAAAATCATTAATAATGGATTGATTAAGTATATTTTTGTTTTTACAATAATCAACCATTGATCTATATAATAATTGATTTTAATCATAAAAATCATTAATTAACCTAAATATTAAGTGACTATAATCACATGTCAACTTGAACATAATTCAACTGATTAAAGCATCATACATAATTAATCATTAAATGACCTACATTTTTTAAACTGTATTTACCATTGTTTTTTAACTGCTATTTTTGTAATATTTTAACTCAATTATACACCTACAAGCATCATTTTTTTTCCAAGTGCTGGTTGTAAATTTTATATAATCAAAATAAATATTACAAAATAGTAGTTAAGAAAAATGATAAACATGTAAACAACCACCACACTCAACAACCTATACAAATATCAATAAAAGAAATACAAAAAAAAAAAAAGAAAAAAGAAAAAAAATGATATTTATGTATACAAGAACTAAGCCAAATTGTCAACTTGAGCATAGCTCATTATATCTTCAACCAATCTAGCTTCAGGTACAGTTAATCGTTCTCATGGTTCAATGAACCAAAATCAACCTCAAGAATCAAAATTAACTAAACTTCTAAACTTAGCCCCTAATTTTGAAAATCATTTTAAGACACATTTTTAAATTCTACTTTTACTTTTCAACTAAAGTTTAAAATGTTAATATTGATGAAAATTTCAAAAAAAAAAATCATGGAAGTTGATGAAAATGATTTAAATTGGTAAATGAGATTTGAAATATGAGTTAATTAGGCTATAGTTGACCATTTTTAATCATCATATCTCAAAATGTAAATACTATTTATATGTAATACGCCGATGAAAATTTAAAAAAAAAAATCACGCTAAACATATAAATTGATGAAAGTTGTTTGAATTAGTAAACAAGATTTTAATTATAACTTAATTATGATATAATTAATCATTTTTAATAATCATATCAATAAACCTAAATAACATTTGACTGACTACATAATCATGAGAGATATCATATCCAAATATATAACAAATTATTGTAAAAAGAACATAATAGTTTCATGATATTTAGTTGAAACATAGATAAATATAACAAACTAAATATAGCACATTGTAGAAACAAGTTCGAGTAAAAGATGAGGGAGTGAAGGGAGAGAGATAGTGAGAGGTTGTAAAAGCTATCAATATTTCTCAACATTTCCTCAACATTTTAGAAAAACAATGTTCGACCATTTGTCAAGATGTCAAATACTCTTGTCATCTCAAAATGTCATACAACATTTCAAGATAGTCGCTCAAAATTTTAAACACTGTTTTTTACTCAATGTCTCTCATATCGTTCTAGAATTTGCTAAATCTGATCAAAATTTAATAACAATTACTAATCTTTCTGATAAGTTTATTAATGTATAACTTATGGCTTTGATCTTTCTGTCAATTCATAGTTTAAGTCTCGTCTAACTTACAGCACAATGTGGGTGCCTGCAGGCTGCAGCTTTATAGGATTATAGAGGCATTCACCCAACTACAGGGCCAAATGGGTTAAAAGAGGCAGAAAGGGAGAATCAGCTAGAAATTAAATGCTAGTGAAACTGCAACTTACACTGAAAAGAAAGAAAAAATGAAGTGATGAACTAGAAGGGTAGAAGAATTAAGAGAAAAAAGGCATGCCCATATTAAGGAAGAAAGACTTGGACACGATGGCAGTAAATTTATTGACTCAGAGGGTGACTAATCAATGACGTGGAGCCTAGTAGGCTTTATATTTTTTCTCCCTTTTCTCTCTCCTGTTTGTTATACGAATAGGGGTTGTTGTAACATTTCTGGATTATTCTTCTGTTTGTCGTTTTTCCATTCACCTTCTCTGTCTAATTGTGTATAAAGGTGAATAGGGACAATATATTGATTGTCAAATATACAGAAAGAGCACCCAAAGGGTATTTCAACCATTCATTCCATTTGTTGCAAACTCTGTTTTGGTATCAGAGCTGTTAATGGCAAACGCCGGTCGAAGTCAAGCTCAATCTCTTGTTTTCTCTTCAAGCTCCGGCAATGGCAATTCATCCGGACCACCATTGAATCAGCTCCTAAACTAGATCACATCGGTTAAGATGGATCGGACTAATTTCCTGCTTTGGCAAAATCTCGCGTGGCCTATTCTCAAGAGCTACAAAATCGAGAACCATCTCACATGTGAGATATCTTGTCCCGATAAGATGATTAGAAAAACCTCCAATGAAGGGTCTAGCACAGACTCACCAACTGCGATTGAGTTAGTTCCTAACCCAGAATATGAAAACTGGGTAGCTGTTGACCAACTCCTCCTGGGTTGGTTTTACAATTCGATGGCCTCAGAAATTGCTACTCAGGTGATGGGTCATCAAACTGCAAAAGACCTCTGGGATGTAGTGCAAGAACTCGTTGGTGTTCACTCAAGGGCTGAAATCGACTACCTAAAACGTATGTTTCAGCAGACACGCAAGGGCTCACTTAAGATGATCAATTATCTGACTATGATGAAGAAATACTCTGATGGCTTGGCCCTTACCGGAAGTCCCGTTTCCACGAATGATCTCATTTCACAAGTTCTGTCTGGCCTGGACGAAGAATACAATCTCGTTGTCATTGGGAGTCAAGGTAAAACTGCAAATTGGACTGATATGCAGTCGGACTTGCTCTCCTATGAAAAGCGTTTGGAGTATCAAATGGCGATGAAGACAAGTCTGTCTACTCTTTCTCTCAACTCCAACTCCTCCTCCTCCTCTGTTTCAGCTAACATGGTTCAGAATTGAAATTATTCTTCTCAATATGGGGCAAATGGTACTGGAAATAGAAATTACTCTCATGGGCAAAATGGTGGCAACTATCATGGCCAAGGACAACGAGGAGGTGGCCGTAGTGGAAGAGGGAAAGGTCGCTGGAATAATTCCTCTACAAATCGTCCAATCTGTCAAGTTTGCGGTAAATTTGGCCATACAGCAGCGGTTTGTTTCTTCCGATTTAACAAAGAGGTAAATAACCCAAGTTAGTCTCAGGTGCGTGATGGGTCTGTTTTTCCCTCTCCACCTTCTGCCAATCCCTTTTCTCGCACAAATCCAATTGCTATGGTGGCCAATCCAGCCCTTGCCAGTCTTGAAACCGTTGTTGATCCAAGTTGGTATGCCAACAGTGGTGCTTCGAGCCATGTCACTACGAATCCAACCTTTCTTAATGCCAAGGCCGATGACACAGGTACACAAAAGGTTGTTGTTGGTAATGGGAGTGAATTGTTGATTTCTCATTTGGGTAACACTGACATTCCTTCAAACACTGGTTCTCTTAGATTGCAAAATGTTCTTTGTGTTCCCCGCATTGCTAAGAATCTGATTAGTGTCTCCAAGTTGACTCGAGATAATGATGTTTTTCTTGAATTTCACTCTGATTTCTGTGTGGTTAAGGACAAGGCTTCGGGAATGGAATTGCTGAGGGGCATCCTTAAAGATGGGTTGTATCAGCTTGCTTCCTCTGGGCCGTTTATAAATAAGTAGAAGCTGCTCGTGACTCCTTAGGACTTGCAGTTGCTAGATCGCCCAGTTCTGTGACCTCCTCTGCCTTTGTAACGGTAACCAAGTCTCTTTTGCACAAACGACTTGGTCACATTTCCTTAAAATTTTTGGATCGAGTTATTAGTAAATGTAATTTTTGACTTCCGGTCAATGATAGTTTGAGCTTTTGCGAGGCTTGTCAATTTGGTAAAATGCATGCCATCCCCTTTTCCCCATCTAATTCTCGGGTCTCTGCGAAATTTGACCTTGTTCATACAGATGTTTGGGGACCAGCCCCTATTTTGTATGATGATGGATTTCGGTATTATGTTTTATTTGTGGATGATTATAGTAGATTTACATGGCTTTTTCCTTTACGGCAGAAAAGTGATACTATTGTGGCCTTTAAAGAATTTCAGCTTTTGGTAATGAATCAGTTTCAAAAATCAATTAAATGCATCCAAATGGATGGTGGAGGCGAATATAAACCCGTTGCCCAAATTTGTGCCCACCTTGGAATCCAGACACGTTTTTCTTGCCTTTATACGTCTGCTCAAAATGAGAGGGCGGAACGAAAACATCGTCATGTAGAAGAAACTGGTCTCACATTACTTGCACAAGCCTCCATGCCACTTAAATATTGGTGGTTTTCTTTTCAATCTGCTGTTCTTCTAATTAATGACCTACCTTATCCCTCACTTGCAGGACAGTCTCCAATGGAGCTCCTTATTAATAAATGTCTCGATATTTTCGTGCTGCGGGTTTTTGGGTGTGCTTGCTATCCCAATTTATATCCCTATCAACGTCACAAATTTAATTTTCACTCCGAACACTGTGTTTATCTTGGACCATCCCCTGTTCATAAAGGATTTCGATGTTTAACAGCAGAGGGCAAAATCATTATTTCCAGGCACGTCATTTTCAATGAGGAGTTATTTCCCTTCAAACCAGGTTTTGGTCCAGCTTTACCACAAGCCCAATATCAATCTCCATCCACGGCATGCTCTTCATCCCTTTTAGATTGGTTTGGCCCATCTCTCCCAACCACCACATATCCATCTTCCTCTACACCTTCAGCCCAATTTGAGTCTAGCCCATTACCTGGCCCTATAAGCCCACCACTTCCACAAACTGATAACCCAGTTGTGTCATCATCTTCATTCACCCAATCTAATGACCCTAACTATCTGTCATCTGCATCCTCTCACACCTCATCTCCTACCTCGTGTTTACCCGAGACTACAATCCCCACTCCAGCAATTTCTTCCTCTTCCCTACCGTTGCTTACACCGATCCCCAGCCTTTCTCCTCTTGTTCCGACTGCCGCTCCTGCCTTACCTGTGATCAACGTTCATTCCATGATTACACGCTGTAAAGCAGGGATTTTTCGCCCCAAAGACTGGACGATTTCTGCTCCTACTGATTGGGCCCTCACAGAACCAATAAAAGTAAAAGACGCCCTTGCTACTCCTCAATGGAAGGTTGCCATGGATGGTGAATTTCATGCCCTGTGTCGCACCAATACTTGGACCCTTGTCCCTCCCACATCTAACATGAATATCGTGGGATGCAAATGGGTTTTTTGGTTGAAGAGAAACGTGGATGGCTATGTCCAACGACATAAAGCTCGACTAGTCGCGAAGGGATTTCATCAAAGCCTTGGTATTGACTTTTTTGAAACTTTTAGTCCTGTTGTAAAATCCTCAACAATTCGTATTATTCTATTTTTGGCTATCTCGAATGGGTGGTCTCTCTGCCAACTTGATTTCAACAATGCCTTCTTAAATGGCACATTAAAGAAAGTCGTATACATAACTCAACCACCTGGTTATGAAGACTCTGCTCATCTAACCTATGTTTGTAAGTTAAATAAGGCGTTATATGGCCTAAAGCAAACCCTCGGGCTTGGAATGATGAACTGAAATGGTTTCTTCAAGGCTGAGGTTTTGTATTAGTAAGTCTGATGCCTTGCTGTTTTTTCTCCGAAAAGGGACCATCATGGTTTTGTTGCTCCTTTATGTCGATGATGTCGTAATTACTAGTAATGACTCCTCTTTCATAAATCATCTTATTGCTCTGCTTGATTCGAAGTTTGCTCTTAAAGACCTCGGTAGCCTGAGTTATTTTCTGGGCATACAAGTCACCTATCACAATTCTGGAATTCACTTGAGTCAATCTCAGTACATCTTTGATTTGCTACAAAAATGGAAACTACAACACATAAAACCATGTCCATCTCCTGCGGTTACTGGCAAGTCTTTATCGCTTAATGATGGTCATTTGTTGGATGATCCTTCGGTTTGTAGAAGCACAGTTGGAGCTCTCCAATATCTTACGAACACTCGGCTTGATATTGCGTTCATTGTGAACAAACTAAGCCAATTCTTGAAAGCTCCTACTGATCTTCTGATTCAGTCGAGTAACCAACTCAATATAACTGCCTTTTTCGATGCTGATTGGGCAGCCAACATTGATGATAGAAAGTCGGTCGCAGCCTATTGCGTTTTCCTTGGGAATTCTTTGATCTCCTGGTCATCAAGAAAGCAAGTTGTTGTTGCTCGTCAAGCACTGAATATGAATACAGAGCTCTCACTCATGCTTCCGCAGAAATTACTTGGATACGTCACCTACTCGAAGAGCTAGGCTTTCTTCTTAATGGAACCTCTGTGTTGTTGTGCGATAACATAAGTGTCGGTGCCTTGGCGGCTAATCCCATTTTTCATGCTTGTACGAAACACATCAAGCTTGATGTACATTATGTGCGAGATCAGGTACTTAGTAAACACCTTGATGTTCGATATGTGCCGTCAAACGAACAATTGGCTGACTGCTTAACCAAGCCCCTATCGCTTCGCCAATTTGCGTATCTACGGAACAAACTCAGTCTGGTTCAACCACCCACTCGTTTGAGGGAGGATATTAAGGAAGAAAGACTTGGACACGATAGTAGTAAATTTATTGACTCAGAGGGTGACTAATTAATGACGTGGAGCCTAGTAGGCTTTATATTTTTTCTCCCTTTTCTCTCTCATGTTTGTTATACGAATAGGGGTTGCTGTAACGTTTCTGGATTATTCTTCTGTTTGTCGTTTTCCCATTCACCTTCTCTGTCTAATTGTGTATAAAGGTGAATAGGGTTTCTATACAATATATTGATTGTCAAATATACCGAAAGAGCACCCAAAGGGTATTTCAACCATTCATTCCATTTGTTGCAAACTCTGTTTGCCCATCTAGATAACTTTACATTTACATAGTCCAGACATTATTAGATTATACACAAACCCGAACACCGTCATTTCATTATTATTATGATTCATTGTATACAATAACATGATAATATCACGCCCTAATTATCTTCGCTATCACTGATACTAGACCGAGAGTCTATATAGAAGCCAGTTGAGAATTCAATGTCGTCGACTATGCTCCCCCTGGTTCAAGAAATGCATATAGAATATTCAAGTAAAAACAGTTGAGAAGCAAAAAAGTTATACAAGTTAACCACCTTGCAGGCAAGAGAAATTCACCTTTCAAGAACAAACTTGCCCTCCTTGTATTTCTGGCTCTTCTCATGTGCTGCCTCCTGAATGAATTATGACTCATAAAGATAAAAACAGAAAAATTTGGCAAATTATACAATAGAGCTAATACATAGTGGTCACCAGATGCAATCCTTGTACAGTGTGTGGAGGGTATTTGAAAGAGAAAGAGAGCTTACATATTTCCACCCGACCATTTGTCCACATGTGCAACAAAATATGTCTACTACAGTATGCAATCCTGAGAGCATCATCCTCTCTTCCAATGCTCCAAAAGAAATGTTTATCCTTTATGAAGAACTCCAATATGTAAGTGAATATAATCCTGACTGGAATGCTTTGTAACGATAAGAACATGGTAAACGATAAACATTACTACTTTGTATGTAACAAATGGAAGAAAAGATGCTCGCCTCTCCTCTCCGACTCACCTCCCGTAGAGAAGTTGGAGCCTCTAAAAGACTCAACAACTTTTGAAGTGAGGTGATTTGGAGGACCGCCTCCGCTGCGTGGATCACATAATTGCCTTCCTAATTCAGAAATCCAATTTCTATAAAAATTGTTATGGGCCAGTTTGATAGCTGGTCTGTTTTCTTCTTGTTGTTCTTATTATATTTGTGGAATTGCTCTACCCAACAACTCCACAAGAAATCTTCACACGCTGGCTCCAAAAGATATTAAAAGATTTTCACTTATCAAGCTTCTAGGACCCAAGACCTTAGAGAACTTCCTCCAAAATATCTCCAGCCCTCGTCAATAGGACCACCCCTTAAGGAGCAAAACACCAAGAGACAATTTGTTGCAACCCCCTTGTAATTTTTGGAATTTAAATGACTAAAAACAAACAGTCTTTGTGTTTTCTATTTGTTTTTTAGTCAGCCAAATTTCAAGTTTCAAAAAGATTGCTTTCAACAAAGTTTTCTTTTCTAATTTGTACAGAAGTCAGTTCATTGTATCCACCTGCACTGGATTGGTATCTACTTTTACATTACTTTTTCTCTAATCTCTCTCTGCATGCTCTCTGAGAACCCTCTCTCTAGTCTCTACTCACTATTACAACACACGCTCTCATTGCACTACGCCACTGCCCCTATACAAACTTCAAACTTCCTATCTGTACACACTCTCATCAGTCATCACTATTTAAACTTCAACTAGAATTAGGAAGACATGTTGACACCAGAACATTGGATTACTTTAGAACGGATAGGCAGTTGTTGGGGCCCTCAAACTCCTTGTTCACACTTATGCAATCAGAAACATGCTTCACATTAGTTTCATAACAAGTAGTTATGATCCAAAATCAATGATAGCATGCATAATTTATAATAGATGAATGCCTTTCCTAGCTAGCTCAAGTGGAAAATTGGTGTTAAATGAATCAAATACAAACCTGACTGACCGCTAACATATCATATATGTAGTGTCATTCGAATATAAATTATGATGATTAGTTCTGCAAACTAACATAGTATGATTACATCGATTAAGCCCTTTTGAATAAAGGCCAATATCAAGACTATGGCTTAGTTTTGGCAAACTGCAGTCTACATGAACCATGACTTAAATACTTAAGGGTCTACAACATTAATATAAAAATTAGTTCAATGTGCGGACACTTTTGAGTGCTTAGTAACTGGAATTATAAATCAACGAAGAAAAACCAACAGCAACTCCAACCAAAAGATAGAAAACTCACGCATTATTGAAAAGGTACGCTTTTCCACTGCGGCAATGAAAGGACTGATCAAATAAGAGCGAAAAAGTTAGACGAACTTTAGAAAAATAACAACAGAAGGAGCCTGCTTGAAATGTAAAACAATTTTCAATTTCTTATAACATACTTTCAGTGAGAGCATATGCGAAAACTTCATTTTTTGCTAAATTGTTTTCTCATAGCTATTAACAGCAATTGTAATCGTTTTCCCATCTCCGATTACAAGACTATGAAGAGTGATTTCAAAATCAACAGCTGAGTGTTCAAATAACTGCTATGACATCTGGCAGGGCCAAATTGATTCCTCAAACAGCAGATACTGAATAACTCAATTCAAGCGGCATCAATTATAGATCAATTTCATTTCAAAAAGCAATCGCAAGAACGCAATTGTAATCAAAAGCCCACGAAGATTCTGCTCTAAGAACTAACATAGTTAAGCATCTAAAGCTTCAAATTACTCTACTAAGACACCAGCAACAAATCTTTAAACAACGCCTGCGTCAAAAAAAATGTACACACCCGAGATGCAAGGTCGTCGGCGAGAGCTAACTGCGTATTGCAGAACTTGCATCTGTACGACCTCCCCTCCCTTTCCACAACAAAAATCCGTCCCATCGCTCTCCTCTACCACTCCACGCTCCTTAGCTTCCGTCTTCCGGGTCAGCTTCTACGGGGAAAGGATTACGCCGCCGTCTGGAAGCGACACCTGCCCTAGAAATACTGGTAATCTCTGTGGTAAACAGTAGAAGTAAGCTTGAATTGAGAGGATGTAATCTGGGGAAAATGGGAACAGCCTTTTTCCCCTAAATTCGTCCATCTTCCATTAGGCAAAGGACACGAGCACTGCCATTGTTGACGTGAGAAGAAGCTGAAAGATTTGGCCCATTGGACATAGTTGTCGTTACGATGACAAAGAGATGGATCGAATATTGGGCCTCCTAGCCCTTTTTTTTTAATTGTTATTATGTATAAGTTATTACTAAATAGCATCAGCATTTTATCTTTTTATGTTTAAAAATATTTTAAAGATTATTTCATTCATTATCTATATCTATAATACTATAATATATTAAAAAATAAAAGTTTCTAAAAAATATTTTTAGACCAAAATATCCTTTTAAATTTTAGTTAATTACATTAATCAAATCATTATAATCCAATTTGATAATTTGACTCAAAATGAATATCTAATTTATTTCAAATTGATGAATTCTATATTTATATTTATATTTATATCTATACTATATTAAAAAGCAAGAATAGTTGAAAAACATTTTTAGACAAAAATACGACTTTAAATTTGAGTTAATTACATCAATAAAATTCCATAATAACTAAATTATATTAAAAAAAAACTACTAAAAACATATAATTTGATTCAAATTGATATTGAGATATTTCTTTTTTAAAATTAAAGATATAATTTGCTTCAAAATCAAATCAATATTATATTATATTAAAAAACAACTGAACCTATAATTTGATTCAATTTGATATCAAGAACATTTTTTTTCAATTGAAAATATATTTTGCTTCAAAATCAAGTCAACACATTATATTATATGAAAAAACAATTGAACAAATAATTTGATTCAAATTGATATTTAGATTTTTTTTTTCAATTGGATATATCATTTGATTTTAGGATTTGAATCTAAATTCTCTATATATATTGGGCTAATTCCAATTTGTTTGTATCTCTAGAATTCACCTCCTCCAATTTTCCGTTTTAAGTATCTCAGTTTTTTCTCCTCCAATTTTTCCTTTTAGGTATTTGATCGGGCGTACACGCAAGCACACGTAATCAAAGTAATAATAAAACGATATTCCTACCGAGTATCGTATCCACAGAGATTGGTTTTTAATTCAATTAATTACCGTCAATACTCTCGCTTAGCTTTAATTAGAGAACACAGATAGAGAAAAGATAAACTAATCTAATGACGAGAAAATAAATGCGGAAAGATAAATGGGAGACACAAACATGAGGGATAACTTTGGTATAGGATTAACTACACAATTAAACAGACAACCACAACTAATTTGACAATGAACTCATAAGTCTAGAAGCTCTAAAAGTATGGACTCTCTTATTTGTCTCCTCCAATCTCGAGTATTAATTAACTGACCTACGTGTCCCTCAACGCTAGCTAATTAATTCAAGGCATTATGACCATTCATTATAGACCTCTAATAATTGCCCTTATCACTTTCGTGCCCAAACAATTATCAGTCATGCATTTAGTTCTAAACTAGCTTATCTCTGTTGAGCCTCCACTAGCAAAAAAATCAATTAATCATTGCTGAATGAATTAATTTTCTCAAAAACTACAATTAACCAACCTTGACTCCCGCTGTCACTCGAGTAATTAATTCATTGCCAATTTTAATCTTCCCTAAGTTTTCTCTTTCGAGCTTAACTTAGATTAATCCATTTAATCATAGAACAATGATTAAAAGCACTAAACTCTGAATGCATAAAAGAATTCAAACCATAAAAGTAATAACATCTATTCAACAAGTAATTAATCCAAAGTTTCCAACAATTAAGCATAAATCCAATACAACTAACAATTCCCAAGTACTTAGAGATAAAAGATGCTAAGAATAAGAATAATGCAATGAAACTTCTAAATCCCTAAATTAGCAATCAATACAATAGCTAAAATTAAAGGAAAAGAGAAGAAAATGGAAAATGAAAGTTGATCCCGCATTCCCGTCGTGATCTCTTTGGTCCTCGAGCTCCGAATTCTTCAATTCCTCTCAAATTCGCTCACAATTGCTTCCCAAAGCCTTCTAAATCAACTTGGAAATAGATTAGGGTTGTATCCCACGATTTGGCTCCTTTTAGATGAAGAGAAAAATATGAATTTATATTGTCTATCGACGCAACGTTGAGACGCTATGGACAGTGTCTCGACGCTATCCAAACGTAGTTGTTTTGCTTGCGCGCGCAGAGGTAGCGTCGAGACGCTAAGGATGGAAAACAGCTTCCGCGCATTTCTAACGTTGAGCACGGCGTTGCGACGCTACCTGATGGCGTTGAGACGCTATGGACAACGTCTCAATGTTATCCCCTCGGTTTTTGCTTCCAATTTGAGCTGCAACACGACGTTGAGACGCTCTTGATAATGTCTCAATGCTCTTCCATGTTCTCAACACTTCATAACTCATATTTTCTCTTCTTGGTTCTCCAAAATTACCCAAGTTAGATCCAAAATGACTAAAATACCCTTGAACACTCCGTTTTTCTCCCTAAGCTCAATTTCTTCAATTTAAACACAAATAGACCATCAAAGCACACAAAATCCAAGAAAAACTAGCTAAAATAATAAGAAATAAGATATCATAATTGCATGCTATCAGTATCATATTTTTGTCCTCTTTTTTATTTCATTAATTTGTTTGCATCTCCCAAATAGGCTTCTAATTCTAATTTGTTTCCATCTCCAAAATACATTCTCCTCCAATTTTCCATTTCAGATATCTTAATTTTTTTTTTGATTTCGTTAGTTTGTTTGCATATCTGTAATACACTTCAAATTACAATTTGTTTACATCTTCATTATACACTTCTCCTCCCATTTCTTAACTCAGTTGAAAACCTCTGCTATTCCATTCTTATAAAAATGGTATGATTACACTTCTAATTCACTTTGTTTAAGATTTAGTTCTAACCTTTGGTTTTATAGAAAATTTACAAAAAAAACCTTCAATGTTTAATTTTAAAAAAAAATTATCTCTTAATATCTTTTATTTTTTAAGTTGTCTCTTAATATATATTTATTCTTTTCCATTATACTTATAATTACAGGAGAACTACAAAGTAATTGCACGATTTTATGTGCAAATGATTATATGGCCGAATCATTTTGTTTGTAGTTCGTATGGGTTTTCACTCAAATTTGTTGTTCCATTGACGCTTGTCATTATATCTAATTATTTTTTTCATATGAGTTTTCAGTTTCTAGTAATAACTATTGTCATTGCATCGAATTTTTTTTTTTCATATGAGTTTTCGGTTTTTAGTAATAACTATTGCCATTGCATCCAATTTTATATTTTTTCCTATGATTTTTTAGTTTTTAGTAATAATTATTTTTTTCAGGTCTAAAAGTAACATCTCCAGGGCCATCTCCAAGTTTTCTTCAGTATCTCTCCTTTTTTGTTTTCATTTTTTTCCAACCTTTTCCTTTTTTTATTCTGCAGTTTTCTTTGTCCATACTCTATTTCTTTTTCAAATTAAGTTTTAGTCGTGACTTTTGCACATCATATTGGTAATTTTTTTCTCTTTATTTTTTTTCAACCTTTTCTGATTTTTTTTTTAGATCTCTAATTCTTTTTTAAATTAAGTTTTTGGCCTTTGCAAAAAAAAAAAAAAAAAAAAAAACCTCTAATTAATTACGTCTAAATATCCAATTATTTTAGTTTAAACATGAAAAAAAATCTATCTATAATATGATATTAATAGTAATAATATAACATATAATATAAAACCATAAGATTAGAAACTTTTGCGTACTCTTTTCAAATTAAATATTTGACATGACTTTTCCACATCATATTGCTAAATTTTTTTCCTTTATTTTTTTTTTCAAAACTCTATCTCTTTTTCAAATTAAGCCTTTGGCCTTTGCAAAATAAATAAATAAAATCAGGTATCTCCAATTAATTACGTCTTTGTATAGTGAATTATTTTAGTTTAAAAATGTAAAAAGTATATCTACAATATAATAATAATGTTAATAATAGTATTAATAATATATAAAATAAAATTGTGAGATTATAAACTGTTGTCCATTCAAGATATGAAATTTTACTTTTTAAAACTTTCAGTTTTGCAACAAAAAAAAAATGTTTTGAACTAACTTTTTCATTCATATTCTATGTATTAAATGAGGAAAATGACAATTGAGAACTTGAAGCCTTTCCAAAGAGGGCGATCGACCAAAGTAACAATAGTTTGCAAATTTATGGTGTAACAATCCAAAAACATAAAACGGAAACCACTCCGTATTCAAAAGTTCATAGTTATTGACAAAGAGGTAAAAATAAAATTTAGTACCATTCTTATGACAGTGTGTTTAAAAACAATTTCAACATATTTTTTTATAGGCTAGCATTTCATGACAAAATTGTCGAATTTTATCTCATTATATTGTGGAAAATTCCTAGTTTTGAGTTATTTTGCTCTAGGTTTGATTTTGATGTAGTAACATCATTATTAGAGCAAGATTATCGTAATTAATGAGCTTTATGTGATTAATTCAGGGTTTGATTAAGGAGAACTCTCGAAGCTAAGGACAGCAGTTATACAACATTTTGCTGGAGAAAATCTGGCAATTTAAGCCGACATAAATTTCGCACATGAGAGTTGCTGCTCATTAAATGAGCTGGAAGATGTTAGTACAGTCAGCGTGTTTCAGCCAACAGAAGCTCGCCACGTCATGGGACTTGTCTAATCAGCCCTGATTTGCATAAATAAGGGTTATATTTGTTGGGCATCCGTTTTTTGGGGAGAGGAAAGGAGAGCGGTCTGAAAATCGAAGATAGAGAGATAATGAGAAGAGCTCTGATTTTGGAGGCCATGGGCGAAAGTTTTCCAAATAAGGAAGGTTTTCTCCAAGGGATTTAACGTCGATGCTAAACCAAGTTTTTTGGGGCAACATTCCGTTTTCTTCTTCTATTTCTTCTTCTTCCATTTAGTTTTTCTGCACCATTTACTTCATGTCTGTTGATCGGTTGTAACACGCAAGCGCACGCGATCGAAGTAATATAAATTGGTATCTGAGTACCAAGTATTGAATCCCACAGGGAACGGAGTAACAAAAATATTGTAAAGCAAAAGTGTAAGGAAAATTGCAACTTGAAAACTAAAAATGCAAAAACAAAGTTGGGTTGGTGTGTTGGTGAAAAATAAAATTGCAGAATCTAAAGATGACAATAATCAAAATAAATAAAAATTGCAGAATTGAATTGCAGAATCTAGAAATGACAATATTGAAATAACAAACTAGATAGAATTAGAAAATGAAATTGCAAAGAGAATTTAGATAAAAATGGGGCTCAAGAATGTCATTGCCCTAAGTCGTAATTGCAAGCCAAAATTGCAATTCCAACCTACTCCACACTCAATTGTAAACCAAAATTGCATTTCCTATTCACCTTGAATTTAGGTTTTTAGGAGGCTGATAATCCCATGAAATGGGAGTAAATTATCACAATTTTCACTCTTAGACCCCGCTAAAATTTGAGTTGTTTGCAGTCCGTTGTCAGTTTTGTAGCGATTATGTGGGTACTACTTTAAGCAAGCAAGAATGTTGAAAAATCTTCTTTTATTCCCTTCTTTGGTTGAGTATTTTCTGATTTTGGGCAGGTTTTCCCGAGTTGGTGAGCAAATTTTGTGGGCTGGAATGCTGAATTGTGGTTGCCAATGCTACAGCATTGTAGCCCACATTCCTAATGAGGTTGCCAGTGCTGCAGCATCGTGAGCCACATCGGGACACAGTTTTTTACGGAAAATTTACTGCTTGCATCACCATATAAGTCAGTATTTACTAAAAACCAAGCCAATAGCCTGCTGTCACGTGGATGAAGAGAGCTAAATCAGCCCTTTTAGGGAAAATGAGAGCATAATGCTCGGGGAGGAGAGTTGGAGAGGCCGAAAAAGGGAGAAAAACCCAGAAAAACAGAAGAAGAGAAGAAGATAGCTGCTGTTTTGGGCTGTTTTCCAGAAGAAGAAGGAGATTCGTCATCCTCTACTCTCTCTTTCTCGTTTCCTTTCTAGTTTCTACCTTATAGTGGATGATTTTTGTATTGCTCTAACTTTTTATCAAGCTTTTAGCTACATTAACGTATTTTTGTACCCATTTTGGAGATAACTCTTAGATTAATTGCAAGATGTTGTTGATTTCTGAGTTTTACTAGTTTATTCTTTGTTTTAAGGTCATGGGCTAAGTATTTTAAGGGCTGGAATTTAGGGAATGATGTGGTTGGTTGAAACCTTTTGATTCAATGCTTTTCTATGAAGTTATACTTCCATTTGTGGTGTTTATTGTAAGTTCTTACTTGAGTTTGATCACCTTAGGTAAGGCATAAGCTAGTTCTTAATACTGAAAGGGTTAAGAATGGGTGGATTAGCATAAATGGAGCAAGTAAATTCTTGGTAGAATTTGTGGGGTGTAGACATACATTCCAAGCTTGTGATTTTGGGGAATTTGTGTGTCATTAGTGTTATCTAGCATTGGGTTTGCATAGACATATGTTTAACTCAAGGTTAAAGATAAGAAAATTGAGTTCAAGTTGTTTTTGGGTCGGTTGTAAGTAGAAATTCCTTTCTGTATAACAATGTGGTGTTTAATGCTGTAGCATTGATGACCTCATTTGGTAAAAACTGCTACTGCACCCTTAAATTCCAGCCCTTTGTTTTCATCATTTTAGTACTTGTGTAGCCTCTCTAATCGTTGTTTAAAGTTATACTTTGCATTTCTAAGTTTCTCTTAGTTTAGTAGTTGGTTTTGTGCTCGTGTTTAGTCAATTTGCAAGTTTAGTTGCATTCTTTAGCTAGTTTTTGTTGGTAAGTTTTGTGCTTAATTCCAATAAATTTACTTGCATTAGTCCTCGTGGGATCGACCTTGTTTACCATTTACTACCTACGATTGCGTATGCTTGCGTAGTGAGTTTTTGCACAACAGAGGCTAAGTGAGAGACCTGTATGTCTATAGTCTCTCTATCTTAGATCATTTGGCTCACAATTTTATGGGTTTTGGAGTCCTTAATTCCTATGTCTAGGGTAAGGAATTGGCTTATGTCTAAGCTCTTTTTCTCCACCACTTGTGTGAAATCCGCTTATCACTAACCCCGTCGATATTAGATCTAAGCTTGAGTTGGTACCCTAGTTGATCAATCTAGGATCTCAACGAAATTTTAATCAACACAAGCAAACAATTGAGATGTAGACTTGATTTTTATTGAAATTTTGGCTACATTTACTTCTTAGGGAATTCACATCCTTGAACCCCCTAAGAAGCTTTAGTTCATATTAAAAATAAAAATCCTAAAATTAATTTTTGAGAAAAATTTCATAGTAAAAAGTGTGTAAATTGAATAATTAAAACAATAATTTGTAAGATTATTTTCGGCAACTACTAGGAATTCAAGAAAATGATGCTTAATGGGAATTAAGGAAAAATTCAAGGGCAATTAAGTAAAATGATGGTCTTCTTCCTCATGCCCCTTGGTAAGCTTTAACATTCAAAACTTATAACATACTTGAAGAGAAAAACAGGGGCTTACAAAATTCATTTCAAAACTTAATTACTCCAAATTGCTCCACTCCAATCGACTCATCTTTTACCTATGTTAGGAGATGGTTAGTCTTAACAACCTAAGTGAACTTGAATCGGATTGGGCAATCTGGAAAAATACAGAACTTGAACCATATTGCATCAAAATATCAAGGTGAAATCGAGGAAGAATCCTAAAAGAACTTGCGAAGAATGCTGAATAAATCCACCAAATTAATTCAAAATTGAGTTCAACTGAGAACAAGAGGATAACCCCCACAATTATTCATCAAAAAGAAAGAAAATTCGAAACACAGAAAGTTGATCCCCAGTGAACAAAGAACGAAGAAGATGCAAACAAAAAAACAGAGTATGGTTTTGAGAAAAATACCCACCAACTGGAATGATAATTAAACTTAAGCTTAATACAAAAGTGCATCAATTGAAGAATAAAGATAGTTCAAGCAACTCTATGTAATACAAAACTGAAGAAAAACCAAGATTAAAAGTGAATTTCTTGGCTAAAAACAGAAGAAGAACGAAAAACAGAGCTTCGACTCGATTTTCTTTCGAGCTTCTTCCCCCCTCTTTTGTAGATCTTCCTAGGGTTGAAATCTGCCAAAAATCACGCTCCAATCCCTCAATTTGTGCGAAAATTGATCTTCCCATATATGGGTTTCTTCGTTCACGCGAATATATAGTTTCCATAAATTCTCTGCCCAGAATTGCAAAATCGGATTTAGCAATCTGATTTTGCAATTTCCATAATTTCTGCAAAAAGAATCAATTTATTTAGAATTCTATTCCAAATGCTATCACATTCATTTCTTCCTTAAATTCAAGCAATCTTCCACTATTTTCAAATGATCTTAAGTCAAAACAAGAATATTTTAAGCAATTGGGAGTTAATTAAGCCTTAATCCTAAGGCTTATCATCTGTATTTCAATTTCTTTGCTGTAGTTTTTACATTATGAACTAATCACTATAATGTGAAGATTAGAGGATGATTACTTTTGATTAATGTTATAGCTGAGTATATTTAATTTCCTTAAATCTGGTTTTTAAGAGGTTTTATTCATTAGCTCATTTTCGTTTGGCCAACCAATTTGCAGTAGCATTCCTCTTATTTCTTGGAATAATAAGAGGGGCTGAAAGATTAAAAATCACATTAGCTCCTTGTTAGGGTTAGTAACTAGCTAAGTGAGTAGGTTAGGGATAATCATTCACCTAATGCACACACAATACAATGGTTAAATTGTGCTGAAGTAATGGAAATGAAACAATATATTTTAGGTGATTCGAGAGAATGCCGTGAAATCTGTAGTGGGTTGAATGGAATGAATATGTACTCGAGTTGTAACTTAATTAAAGCATGATTTACCTCTAATTCAAGCCTTTGTTTTAGCTTGAAGTACCTAGTCCAGTTGTTTTTTTTTTCATTTACGATTCCTCTGTTTCAGCAAGTATTTTGTTCCAGCATTTGTTATTTTATTTTAATTCAGTTCCTTAATGAATTTTCTGGGTTACAAATTAAGTTACTGAGAGTTAATTTATGGTGAATAGAAAAATTAATATTCTCTGTGGATACATGATCGGTGTACACGCAAGCGCACGTGATTGAAGTAATATAAAATGGTATCTGAGTACCAAGTATCGAATCCCACAGGGAACGAAGTAACAAAAATGTTGTAAAGCAAAGTGTAAGGAAAATTACAATTTAAAAACTAAATTGCAAAAATTAAAGTTGGGTTGATATGTTGGTAAAAGAAAAGTTGCAGAATTTAGAAATAACAAAAAAATCGAAATAAGAAAAATTGCAGAATCTAGAAATGACAATATTGGAATAACAAAGATTGCAGAATCTAGAAATGGCAAACTAATAGACTTAGTAATTAAAATTTCAAAGAGAATTTAGATAAAGATGGGGCTAAAGAGTGTTATTGCCCTAGGTTGGAATTGCAATTGAAAAACTTGATCGGTGGTTACATGCAAGCGCACGCGATCGAAGTAATATAAAATGGTATGTGAGTACCAAGAATCGAATCCCAAGGAAACGGAGTAACAAAAATATTGTAAAGCAAAGTGTAAGGAAAATTGCAAATTGAAAACTAAAATTGCAAAAACAAAGTTGGGTTGGTGTGTTGGTAAAAAGAAAAGTTGCAGAATCTAATTCCAGAATCAAGAAATAGCAATGTTGGAATAATGAAAATTACAGAATTAAATTGCAGAATCGAGAAATGGCAATAATGGAAATAAAGAAAAATTGCAGAATTGAATTGCAGAATCTAGAAATGGCAAACTAAATAGACTTAGTAATTGAAATTTCAAAGAGAATTTAGATAAAGATGGGGCTCAAGAATGTCATTGACCTAAGTTGTAATTGCAAGCCAAAATTGCAATTCCAACCTACTCCACACTCAATTGTAAACCAAAATTGCATCTCCTATTCACCTTGAATTTAGGTTTTTAGGAGGCTAAGTGAGAGACCTATATGTCTATAGTCCATCTATCTTAGATAATTCGGCTCACAATTTTATGGGTTTTGGAGTCCTTAATCCTTATGTCTAGGGTAAGGAATTGACTTATGTCTAAGCTCTTTTCTCCATTACTTATGCGAAATCTGCTTATCACTAACCCCGTCGGTATTAGATCTAAGCTTGAGTTGCTACCCTAGTTGATCAAACTAGGATCTCAACGGAAATTTATCAACACAAGCAAACAATTGAAGTGTAGGCTTGGTTTTTATTGAAAAATTGGTTACAATTACTTCTTAGGGAATTCACATCCTTGAACCTCCTAAAAAGATTTAGCGCAAATTAAATATAAAAATCTTACAACTAAATTTTGAAGAAATGTTCATATTAGGAAATTGAGTAAATTGCCAATTAACACAAAATTCTATTCTAATTAATATTACTTAAATAAACAACTATGGTAATAAACATTGACACAAATCTGGGCAATTATTTCAAGGAATTCTAAAACCTTCAAATTAAAAACAGAGGGTCAAGGGCTTTAATAAGAATTTTCAATCTTCTTCCTTATTCCCTTTGATTTTTATGGCTTATAAATACTCCAACAACTCATGGAAACTTGAATAAAACATAAACGACATAATAAAAAAATCCCAACAAGTGTGTACCTCCAAAGAAGAATCCTACAAAACTTTGCCAACAGAGGCTGGATTAGGCCACAAACTTAATTCAAACTAATTCCGAATGAAGAACAAGTGTGTATCTCCAACAACTATTCGTCATACAAGAAAGAAAAATAAAAACATAATGTTGCACCCTTCGGAAAAAACAGAGAGAACCAAGAAAATGCAGAAAAACAGAGTATTATTGTTGAATAAAACCCACGGGTAAAGACTAAATTAAAACTTAAACTTAACACAAGAAGAAATCGAATGAAGAACAACGATTGTATTGCAAATGCTCTCCATAAAACGAGTAGAAATTGAAGGAAAAATGAAACTGAAATTGAAATTCTCGGCTAAAAACAGAAAAATAAGTTGCAAAAAAACAGAGTTCTAAAATGAAAACCCACGAAATTGACTTCTCAAATCGCCTCCAAATCCCGATTGTTAGCTCCTTCTCTTCTTCCCCATTTATAGGCCTTCATTAGGGTTGAAGAATGCCCAAATTTCGTGCTCCAATTCCCTTAATTCATGCAGTAATTAAGATTTCCTTAAATGGGTTTCGCGCAGGAAATTTTTCGTTTTTTTGAACTTTTGTACTGCTCCAGATTGCATATTCACAATTTTGCAATTTGATTTTGCAATTTCCACATTCCCAGGTCTGCTGCTCCAGATTGCAGAATCACGATTTTGCAATTTGATTTTGCAATTTCCATATTTCCTGCAAACACGATTAATTTATTTAGAACTATATCCCAAATGTTATCATATTTATTTCTTTCTTAAATTGAAGCAATATTTCAACTATTTTCAAATGATCTTAAGTCAAAACAAGAATATTTTAACCAATTGAAAGTTAAATAAGCCTTAATACTAAGGCTTATCAATACAATAATTTACTTAGCACTTGCTACAAATGTATGTGTATGCTTGGGCATAGACATCATAATATTGCTGAAATATTCACATTACATTAGCAAGGTATCACCTCTCAAATGACACTGTCATTACAGGTGAAAACGAAGATGATCAATATTAAAATTATTGAATAGTATTGGTTATCATGATTTTGAAAAAAATGTTACTTCTGTTACGGGCAAAAACTAGCCTCGGACCGGCCTTGGTTGATCCCTCGAGGGAAGGGGTAGGCCAAGAGGACTTGTTGGCCGACCCCTCGAGGGGTCGGCCCAGACCGGCATTGGCCGACCCCTCAAGGGGTCAGCCTAGACTGGCCTTGGCCAACCCTTTGAGGGGTCGGCCAAGAGACCTATTTGGCCGACCCCTCGAGGGGTCGGCCTTGGCCGGCCCCTCGAGGGGTTAGCCAAGAGGCTTATTTGGCCTACCCCTCAGAGGGTCGACCCAGTCCGGTGAGCCTATTGAACCGACTCTTAGGTTAGACCAAAAGGCAACAAGGACGAAATCTGTTAGGGGAATGGCCTGGTCTAACATCGTTTTATCCCGAATGGACGGGCAAGAAGCGGGAAAGTCATTCGGGAGTGCATTGAATGATCCGTTAAAGTTCGAATTAAACGAAATGAGGTCTGTAATGGTCAGGATGATAAAAACAATCCATGATCGAGCTAAGTTCTCGGGGATCTTAATAATGCAGGATTGACCGTTACAATTACGTGAAAATATAAAAAGCGAAGTACAGCGACGTTAAGAGGTATGCAATCATCACCTAACTTTTACGATCTGAGCTTTCTAAAAACTCTGATTTCTAACTTGAGCGTCGGAGTTTAAGTGGCTTAGCACCACACCGGTGTTAGTTCTCTATTTTTGCAGGTATTCTCAGCTCCCGGAGATACAAATTTACGGTTGATCCGGCGATCCAAATTCCGGTATCAACAACTTCAACAGAGTATATAACAAGTAAGGCGATTCTTTCAACCACAAATGAGTATGTTGATCAAATGAATGAGAAAACAATTCATCTATTTCCTTTAAAAGTAGAAGAATTCCTCAATTCGTTATTGCCTATTGGTGTTCCTTCTCACGAATTGTCATTGAAAAACATTGTCCAATCATACTATTAAGAAACTTAGACCCATCCAATGGTCTATGTAATGGAACCAAAATGGTTTGTCATGAATTTCACAAAAACGTGATTTATGCAGAAATTACAACCAGACAACATGCTGGAAAACAGTTTTTCTTCCACCAGAAATTAAGCAATGAGTCATGCAAATGATGAAGGATGTTCATTTAATTTTATTTTTTTTTAAAAAAACATTTTTCAATTAGACTCTGCTTTGCCATGACTATTAATAAAGTTCAAGGATAAATGATACTTAACGTCGGAGTTTATCTTCCTCAACATATTTTTTTGCATGGAAAAACTATATATGTGGCACTTTCAATAGAGATCTCTATGGCAACGACAAATGTATTGATAAAATCAAATGACAATTTGACCAAAACCATTGTCTATAAGGAAGTTTTAATTTTGTAAACCAATTTGTTTAACATGTATTTTTGTATTATTTAATTAGTATAATCATTGTTACTACATTTACTATGATATGTCACACGTGCACGTGCGCATAAACATTTTAATTAAATCTCTGACAATAATTATATATTATATTAAAATTATGTTATAACATAAATAATTTAATTTAATTTAATATTAATATTATATTAAAATTAGTTAGATTACAAAATATAAAACCATAATAGAACTAGAAAAAATAAAATTAATAAGTATTGCATCAAATTTAAATAAAAAATAGTCATTATAAAATTGCATTAATAAGTATTGCATCAATTAAACAAAATATATTATTACAAAAAGTATATATTATATTATATATAATAAAAATTATTATTATTATTATAATTAAAAAAATTATATTATATTAAAATTATGTTGTATTATATGAAAAATTATATTATAATAGAAATAATATAATCTAATCTAATACTTATATTATATTACATTAAAAATAGTCTGATTACAAAATATAAAATCATAATAGAAATAGAAAAAAAAACTGATATAATAATACATAAAACAAATGTAATTAGTTAAATTTATTGTAAATTTATTTTATTTAATATTTTGATTACACGTGCAAAACACGTGGTAAAAAACTAGTATAAACCATCGTTTTGGTACTAGTAATTAATTTTTAAAATAAAAAGTTTCGATTAAAATTTACTTTATAAATTTAAAAATAAACTATTAAAATTTGTTGTGTTTGTCGAAATAGAAGATTTTAAATTAAAATAGTCAAAGTTAAATATTAAATTAGAGAAAAATATAAAAGATACTTCTCCTTATACCATTTTTTTAAGATTGAAAAATCAAATTATTTTTATGTACATAATATCACATTTTTTTTATAATATAATTTATTTACATTGTCATGATTATTCATGGTTTCCAATTACATAAATTAAAATAATATTTTTTGTTTAAAAAATGAAGTTTTTTTTTTATTTTAAAAGAATAAATGACAAAATACATAGAATAAGAATACTAAATTTCTCATATAATACTTATTTAATTAAGGAAAATAGAATAATGAATGAAAAAAATGGCTGAAAACAATTACAACAAAGAACCTTAAATAAATTAGAAAAAAAAAATAGAAAGAGGAGAATCGGGAGATAAAATTTATTTGTTATAACTCATTTTATATATAGTATAGATCAATAATATAGTACATGCATTATACTTCACTTTCTTTTTTTTTCTTTTTTTTTTAGTTTTTTAGAGTACCTACTTTTTAAAAAAAGTACTAAAAAAAATTTGTTTTAAAAGGTGGGATGAGCACACACATACCTATCTCTTTTATGGGAAGGTGATAGAACACATAAATAGTGGTGCCTACTAGAAGACCCATATCAAAGTACTATTCGTCTCAAGCCACTGAACGACCAAATTACACACATCCTTCAAGAGTAAGTGACGATTGTGATGTGGCATACTAGGTATCAGGCGACAACAAAGGTAATGGGTTAAGCCTGCAATTATGACAAAGTAATGATTTTCTTCTCACTAAAATAGGAAGTTTAAGCTCACCAATATGACTTGAGCATCTAAAGGTATTTCTAAAAGTACTACACCAATGTTCAATTTCTTCTATTGCAAATACGTTTAGGTCATTTATCTTTCTATGTTATCATAATTTGGTTTGACACGAGGTGGGGTTTGTCAAGAAGCTCCCCATCCAAAAATCAACATCTACAAATGGACAATAACTAAAAATACAAATGGTCGTTGTCGAGATGTTCGTTGATGTGAGAATCGAACCACAGGTTCCCATTAGCTTTCAGCCAAGGTGACAAAGTCATATAGTCGATCAGACATGCAAGGAAGATACTCACACTAGTGTGGTGTTGTGCCCAACATGCTCCGATGCTTAATTCAGTACTAGACTGAAATGATGTCAAGCTGAGTTAGGGGTAGTTTTTGCATATACCTCTCTAGTGAGATGGGTCCCTTAGCTTCTATTTATACATTTTCTCACTGTCTTATCACTATGGACTATATCTAGTGTGGCAGCGAGAATTAAAGAGAGTGGTGGCGCATACCTCGACTCGGTTAGTGCTAAACTCAATATGTTGCTTACCTAGTATTTGTTCAATCATACATCTGCCAACCTTTCTTAGTTCATTGGGGTTAGTCGCATGCCTAGTCCATGTGGCACCGAAGAGTCTATGTGGGATGTGGGTCCATAGGCCCTGGATCCTACCCACAATGATGCCAATTTTATAACAAATTAAAACTTGGTTAAATCATTATTGAAAAAGAAAAAACAACAATTTTATACACACAATTTATGAACTAACGAACACCCATATTTGAAAGTTAGAAAAGATAAAAGACATAATATTTGAAAATTTTATAAATCAAAATAAAATAAAAATAAAAATTAAGTGCGAAAATATCATTTAAAATTTTAATCTAAGAATTAACTAACTTGAAATTGAAGGTTCGGTTAAAAAAATATAAAAAATAAAAAGTGTGAAGACAGCCTAAAAGCGGGTGGGTTACCTGACAACCCAACAGAAATGCAGCTTTAAAGCCGCCTCACACGCCCAGACGCCCCATCTCTTTAAACAACCGCATCAAAAAAACATCAAAATCAAAATCAAAATTAATTAAATTTAAAATAAAAAAGTACACTTGGCAGAGGAATCAAAGTCACCCCGGCCCGCCGACGCGCCGGCTTAACTGTCTGTCTCATTCAGACACCTCACCGCCACAAAAGCCGACCTACCCATTTTCATCCGTACATATGCTGACGTGGACCCAAATGATTGGGCTGCATTTCCGGATCCAGCACCGCCAAAAACAGCCGCGTTGAGACGGGTTCCATGCCACGCGGAATATGGGTCCCACCGATGTTTTTACGAGACCTCTTCCGACACGTGGACGCATCTCCTTTTGCTGTTGGGTTTAGAAAACACAAATCAATTAATTTATGGAAGAAAAAAACACAAGAAGATTTGGACTCGTTCGTTATTCATCTTTTTTTTACTTTTTGAAAAATAAATAAATAAAAACAAATTTAGAAGATTCGCACCGAGATTTTAGTTGATTTTTTTTAATTCAGTGTTTCAATTCGGTTGAATCCATCAAAGCCGCGTTTTAATATGAAGTTTGCCTTTGACACTAAATTTATAAATAGTGAAATATTATAACATATAATTTTGTCCCTATCTTACATTTTTTTTTTTTTTTAAAAAAAAAAGAAGAAGAAAAATTATCCCTATCCATTGTTGCCAAAATCTGGAGAAATCTTGTCTAACCTTCACGGGACAGCAATGATAAATTTATAATTTGGAGAAAATATGTGACTTGTAAAAAAGAAAAAGTTGAGCACTTGCTCTGATGCTTGAATGAAAAAAAGTGTAGTAGGTTAGAATTTAGAAAATGAGGGTTAAGTTGGACTCACTTAGAAAATGAGACTGATTAGAGAGTAATTTGGTTTGTCTCTTTGTTTAAAACATTTTCTTTTTGACCTCAATTAGATCATTCTCTTTTGATACTTTACCCTCCTTTTTGAGATGATCGGAATCATTCTCTAAGAGGAGTTGATTTCAATGCTTCGAGGTGATCCTCGAATTATCCCAGGGAATTGTCGTTTGTGCTTGATGAGATCAATGTCAATCTTCCCTAAGTGTAAGATTCTCCTATAGATTCGCGGTGTTCGACCACTTTCATGGAAAAATTTTGAAGGCTCCAAGGTAGTCATTGGATTATCCCGAGGATTGCTCAATCATACCCCGTAGGTTTGATCCTAGTCTTCCCAAGGTGTAAGATTATCCTTTAGATCATGGTGTTTGACTGCTCTCATGGAGAAAATTTTAAGGCTCCAAGGCAGTTCTTGGATTATCTCAAGGATTGCTCGATCATACCCCCGTAGGGTTGATGGCCTTTCCAAGTTGTAAGATTCTCCTCTAGATTTGCGGTGTTCGACCGCTTTCACTTCAAGGTAGAATTTGGGTTAGATTTATTTTCCTTGTGCATGTGCATTTTTGGATACATGGAATTTGAAATGCTTCATTAATTATTCTGCATTCAAAATATAATTTTCATGAAGATGATATTTCTCCTATGATATGAGAATTATAATAAAAACACCCTCTAATTTGAGAGTTAGACAATTCAATGTAGATGAAATATTGATTTAGCTTAATAAAATGTATTCAATCACTTATGTGAGGAATAAAAAAACGAAATTTTATTACGTGGTCTACTTTTAAATAACTTGTTATATTATACAAGCAATTACAAGACCTCTAAAATTCCACATAATAAACTTCTCTATAGATCTTTCATGACATTCCTAGTTACTCATGATGTTCAATTTTATTTTCACCATATTACTAAGTCATGCAGAGCTTCAATTTAACAGTCTCAAAGAGCAAATATTATAGCACATAAGGATTGATATTTTGATGCTAATAAGAATGAGTGAATTCTAAAATGCAGAGCACAAAAATATGTTATTTTATATAGATAATAAAGAGCTATAACAACATAACTATGTCATGCATCACTTGGTTATTAACTAATAACATGAGTTGTAGGCAAATTGTCTATTGAATATAAGTTAAAGAGGAAAAAAAGTGTAATAAATTAGAGTTTAGAGAATGAGGGTTAAGTTGAACTCCGTATTTATATATCAAAAAAAGGTTAATCTTATCTTGCAAGATTATCTTGTAATTTGAGTTTACCTCTTTTAGTCCAATTTAATTTACTTGCAACACTACCTATGAATGTTCATGAATTTGCTCCTATTAACAAATGCATACAAAATTCATGAGTCAAATTTCTACTCAAATATCAAGTCTATACTTAGTAGGGATGTTTTGCTAAAGAAAAAATGAAAATTTTAGTACGGATGTTGATTTGTTTTTAAATCACAAATTTGTACGTTTGTTATATAATTTGTACTACATAAATCCACTTTTCATATTACTAATATATATATATTATAACTTTTATTTTTAAAAATTGTTAAATTGTGAATTTTGGTCCTAAGGTTGGAATATAGTTCTTTTTTTCTTTTTCTTTTTTTTTGAGTTCAACAGATGTGGAGCTGAAAAAATTCGGACATCCAATCTCTTGACTAAAAGTATATATCTATCAATTATATTTAAATTGACAAATGTAGTTTCAATTTGGTTCATATGATTTTATTAAACCTTCCAAATCATCTATTAACTATGTATTACTCATCCAAAAATCCTAACTAGTTTCTTATATTTTTAACTAAACCCTGGATGCTAATATGGTAAACTAACTTTGTTAGCTTGGTAGAGAAATCAACTCCTTATCTATGTTAAAATGTATGATTTTGTGAGGTTTATGGGTCAAATTTTAAAACTACAATAATCAATCTATAGAAATTAGATTAAAACTTTTAAGTCCCATTTAATAACAATTTCTTTTTAAAATTTATGTATGTTTCTTCATGATATCATCTTTAAAATAGTTCTCACATTTTTAAAAGAAATGCTCGTTTTAGAAAAATTTAAAAAACAAAAAGTAAATATTTAAAAAACCGTAATTGATGACTGAGTTGGTATACCTCTCATCTAGTGGAAAGTAATGAGTCCCGTCTCTCTTTACTACTTTTAGTTTTCAAAACTTAACTTAATTTTTTAAAATACTAGTAGAAGGTAGATAATAAAAAAAGAAACTTTATAAGTTTAATTATTAAAATGAAAAATCAAATATTTACCCGATGGAACCTTAAAGTTTGGTTCAAAACCATGCAAATCTTGTGGACCAAGTCTATAATCCATAAAAAATAAAAATAATAAAAAATGTTTTTTTTTTTAATTTGAATTTGATGAGCAAATAATTTCTTGGAGATTAAGAGTGCGGAATTCCTCCGACATTAAGTAAATATTTAAATGATTATAGAATATTATTAAAAATTAAAATGTTATTAACGACAGGTGGTGGCGTGGCAGGAATTTACTTTTTTTGTGATCCTCTTCTTTGAGTGGTTGAATATGTAGGTGAGGTATATGCCTGCCGCCTGCAAAAATAATTAATATTTTATTGTGTTATTATTTTGGGAAAAAAATTAAGGAAAGAGAAGGAAAATTTTTGATCCGTTGGATTGGGAATATCTTGTGGACACGTGTCGAAAAATGACAGCCACAATGGCGATCACGAGGGGCGGTCAGATGGGTGGGCACAGTAAAAAAAGTGCGCCCCCACGCCTCCCCATCATAGCGCGCGGTGCATTTTCTCTCTCATTTATTCAGAATTTTTCAATATTACCCTCATTTTTTTTAAAAAGAAAATATTATTATGGTTTATTCAATGGGAAGAGGAATCTATTTTTACTATTGAAATTAACTTTTATGTCAAGTGTTCGAGTTATGTCTTCTGTTAAGTTTTTTTTTTTAATTATCTTTAAAAAAATATTACATGATGTTATTAACGAGGTTTTGAGATCGAGAAAGATGGATATTGTAGAGGTAGTTTTTGAGTAATTTTTATGTTGAAATCGTTTGGTGAAAGTAAAAATAACATTGATTGTGAAAAGATACAATGTAAACATATTTTCAATAAATCTTAAAATTAGTTTTTATATTTAGTTTGAAGTTAATTTTTATCGAACTTAGTTAAATAATAATAATAATTTTTATTCAAGAAAAGACACCATATGAACATATTTTCAAAATTTATAAAAAGAAAGTTACTAAATTATTTTTGAAAAAATTTGGGTATAGCCTGAGCTGCACCCAAGTCTTGTGATGTCCAAATTTATAACTACAAAATATTTTTTTTTTAAAAAATCAAATTTTTTTTTTTCTGTAGTTGTAAAGTGGGTGGCACCAGACTTGTGCAACCTAGACTGCATCCAAGTTGTGTTCATTGTTTTTATAAAAAGTTAACAATAATCTAACTAAAATAAAATAAAACCTAGTATTTTAACCTTCCAAATTTGACTAAAATAAAATGAAACTTAATATTTTAGGCCCTGTTTGATAACCATTTAATTTTTTATTTTTAATTTTTGAAAATTAAGCCTATAAATACTACTCCCACCTATGGATTTACTTGTTTTGTTATCTACCTTTTACCTATATTTTAAAAAATCAAGCCATATTTTGAAAACTAAAAAAAAATAGTTTTCAAAAACTTGTTTTTGTTTTTAGAATTTTAGTTAAGAATTCTAATGTTTCTTTATGAAAATGTAGAGAAATTAAGAGAAAATAAACTTAATTTTTAAAAATCAAAAATTAAAAATCAAATAATTATCAACAGGACCTTTACATTTCAGAGTGACCATTTTAAAGTTTCAATTCACGTGTTTTAACTATATATATATATATATATATATATATATATATATATATATATATAAACATATATAATTTTTTCTTTTTTTGTCAAATTCTCTATTTTCTTGCTTTGTTATAAAAAATGATGAAATTAATTAATGGGCCCGCCGCCGCCCCAGAACGACCGACGCGGTATAAGGGTAATTTATGGAAACACCCAATTTTTTTAAAAAACCCCCAAACGACAAGTCGGCTCTCTCTCGTTATTAGTGCCGGTGATTGCAGATCTGCTCTCTATGTCCTACGTGTCGTTCTCTCTAATCTTAAATAAATCCTCCGCTTGGTTCCCGATAAAATACAGGAAAAAAAAAAGGAAACAAAATCAATTCAATACACCAATAAATAAATAAATAATCCAAATCTCTTCATTAAAAGTGGAAGGAGAAATTCCTGGTTACCTATACAAACAACACACAACTTTTAAAATCTTTCTTTCTTTTTCTCCAAATCTCATTTTGGCCAGAATATTTCATTCAAACCCAAAAATGGATTACCGATATATTGAATTAGAAAAATTAGATAATCAAAATGAAAACCGATCCCTAAGCAACTTCCACCGCCGGAAGATTCAGGTCAAAATCCAACGGCCGAGATTTACGCGAATCCTCGAAATCAACTTCGGATGACGAATCGGAGTCGCTCGCCGATCCACCTGCGCCGGCGACGGTGACGGTGACGGTCCGGTGAAAGTCACGCATCTTCTCAGGCTGGGCGAAAGCGTCGAAGAAGTATATTGGACGGGAACTGGCCGGCGCATGGACGCTGCCGCCGAGGAAGCGAGTGAGGGCAGCATCAGAGGGAGGCGCCGGGGACGGGGCGGAAGAGGAGTCCACGGTGCTGCTCTGGCTGGGACTACTACAAGCGGATTTACGGAAGTTGTTATTGTTGTCGACGACGAGGAATTCGCTAGGAACGGGGAAGTTGGTTTTGGCATTGGCGCCTCTGAATTCACGCGCGGCCGTGTCGTAAGCACGCGCCGCTTCCTCCGCCGTGTTGAAGGTCCCGAGCCAAACCCTAGACTTCTTCCGAGGGTCCCGGATTTCCGCCGCGTAACGGCCCCATGGCCTCTTCCTGACGCCCCTGTACCGGATCTCGACGGCAGTAGTGGCGGTGGATGTGGACCGGTCTCCGGCAGCCATTTATAGGCCTTTTTTTCAGTTTAAAAAAAAAAAGTTAGAGAGAGAAAGATTGTGTTGCGAGTCTTGTGAGAGAGAGAAAAGGATGTGAATTGAAATTTGAGAGGAAATTGGGGGAAGTGGAGGGTTTATATAGGAAGGGTAGACAGAGAAAAAAGGAGTAATTTTGGAGCGTAAAAGAAGGAGCGTCTGAATCACGCACAGCGCACGTGCCCCATGCAGTCTTTGTTAAAAGAAAAAGAAAAAGAAAAAGAAAATGAATTGCATATATTCAAAGCTCGGTCAACGAGGCGTTTGACTGCTTCCTTTCCTTCCCTCCGCTGCCTAGCCGCCGCGCCGTTTCCTACTCGGGTGGGTCCCAACTGACGCGTCAGACGATGGGAGGATGAAAATGGACTATTGCTCCCGTGGTACTCTCTCTTCCCGTCTTCGCTAGTAGTTTTATTTGAAAATTTTGTTTAAGTTTAAATATTATTTTCGTCTCTTTATTTTTTTTTTAGTTTGGCTTACTTTGTATTTTGTGCATTTGCCTTTGTTTCATTTTAATCTCTATATTCTTAAAGGGAATAATGTTCATTTTGGTTTTGATATTTTTAAAAAGTGACTAATTTAGATTCTATTTGATATCCATTTAATTTTTTAAAATTGTGTTTATTTTCTCACAATTTTTCTAAATGGTTTTTTAACTTCTCTACTATAGTTTTCATATTTTTCAATGAAACATTCGAATTCTTATCTAAATTTCAAAAACAAAAAAACTATTTTTTGAAATCTATTTTTTTTTAGTTTTCAAAACTTGGCTTGGTTTTTTTAAAACATATATAAAAAGTAGATAGTAAAACAATGGAACCCATTAGTGAAAGTAGTATTTATAAGTTTAATTTTCAAAAACAAAAAATCAAATAGTTATCAAACAGGTCTTAGTCTTTGTAATTTGTAAAATTTAAGCGTATATTTTACACACAATAAAACAATTTAATACAAATTTATGACTGCATTTCAAAAAAAATTGTAAGTGAATTGTCATGTTAAAATAATGATAGAAAAAATGAAAATGAGGATCAAATTGATCGCTTTTTAAAAGTACAAAAACCAAAATGAACTTTTTAAAAGTAAATGGACTAATATGAACCAAAGCCAAAACTACATGAACCAAAATAGTATATAAACATTTTGTTTACTATTTTTTTAGTTCAACAATTGCTAGAGAATAGAGAATGATCAAACTATCGACTTTTAGAATGATAGTTTTGGTATCTTATCTACTAAATTATAATCGAATTGGCTATTTTAGTTATTGTTTTTTCAAAATATCGATTTTAATTTTTGTACTTTCAATTAATTTTGGTCTATTTTGATAACTGTACTCTTTAAATGTCCATTTCTATTTCTATATTTAAAATATGTGATTGTTTTAATCTCCTTAATTGTCTTGTTGTCCCATTTTTTATCCCAATTTCAGCGCAACACTACAGTCTGCCCACAACAAACTCTCTGGTCATATTACCACAACTTTGTATTAAAGAGTTTTTTCTGTGTGGATTTTTGTTTTATAATTTCTCAAATGGTGACTAAGTCAACAATGTTTTCTCAAAAGTATATGAACTAAAATAAAATTTAAACATCTTTTTATAAATAATTCTTTGATATTATTAGGCTCCACCATCATTATAACATTAAAAAAAAAATGGTACTCTTGTAATACTAAAAATTAGAAAATGGGAAACCATGCCTTTAACATCAAGACTTATTTATACCATAGTAACATTTGAAGATTTCTTGATGGAATGATGTGGAGTAGTGAATATATGTTTGAGCTCAACAAATAATTCAAACCTCCAATCTCAAAAGAAAGAAGTGGTGCCTTAATAATTAAGTTATACTCATATTAGCGTGTGTGGAGTAGTGGATCTTACATAATAAAATAACATATTTATTAATTACATGGTTGAATATTTATTAATAAGAATCTCATAATCACCATTAAATTTTTTATAAGTAGGAGAGAAGGGAAATAAGAAATATATATATTTATTTGGCTAAATTATAAAAAAAATGCCCCTGAACCTTGTCATTTATTTAAAGAATACCTATATTCTTTTCAAAGTTGCAATATTATCTTTGATATTTCTTAAACGTTTCAAAACTATCCTTAGAGTAGAAAAATTGTTATAATACTAGATGAAAAATTGACATGCATGCATGACATTTTTTCAAACTTAATCTAGACAAGCATTCTAGCTATTGTTACGTTCTTCTACGTCATCACTGTGTTGACTTTTCGTTCAACATTCTAAAGTATTTCTACTCCAATAATAAATTTGAAACGTGTGTAAAATGTCAAAGATAATATTGTAATTTTTAAAAGAATATGAATATTTTTTAAATAAAGAACAAAGTTTAAGAATAATTTTTGAACGTAGCCTATTTATTTTTAATAAAATTAGTTAGTTGTTAAAATTTTAATGAGAGCGAAAAGATTCTTACAAACTGATAAAGAGCATTGTTGGATATGATGTGATAGTACAATAGTACTTGATTATATAAGTATTTTTAATGGGGGCGGTGTGGCCACGTGGCGTGATAAAAATAAAGGGGCGGCGGATTCCAACGGCGGTGGGTGTGGATCTGTGAGTGGGTCACGTGGCGAGTTTTGTTCGTGGGTGCCTCCGGTAACCGGTTGCTGACGGCAACTTTGAGATTGAGACTTTAAAGAAAAGGAAAAAAAAAAAAGAAAAAGAAATATCGGAGAAATGAAAATGGAAAAAACTGACAATTTCCCTTCTGACTACGGCGCCGCGTGGATCGAACTCGGATCGGATCGTATACCTCTTCGAAATTGGATCGAAAGTCCATCGAGACTGTACCCTCTCATCCGACGGCTGTACTTGCCTCTATATTCTGATGCTGCCACGTCAACTCTACTTCTTAGCCACTAATTTACAACTATGCTACCAACATTATATAAAAAAATTACGTCATCTATATATCTGGTTTTTAATATCTTTTTATTTATGACTAAATTATAGAAAATATCATTGAACTTTGTATCTCATTTTAACAATATTTATGAACTTTAAAAAATTACATTAATACCTTTGATCTTTCAAAAAGTTTTAAAAATATCATTACTGTTAACTTTTGAATGGAAAACGTTTATTTTTCATTTCATCCTCTCTCTTTGCAAATTATTCATCCATAAAAATTAACAAAAAGCTTTGCTTATAAAGGCTACTTGTAAGTGCAACCAAGGTTTAAAATGTCGATGTCGATGAATATTTCTGGAAAAATTTTTAAAATAAAAAATTCAAAAAAATATTTAAATTAATAAATAAACATTTTACACTTTTTAAATGAGTTAAAATTCTTGTTACAATATTATATTCATATTAAGTTACATTTTCTTACTATTTTTTTAATATTTCATCAATTTTATATGGTCTAGTGGAAATGTCGATTCCCCCCTAACTTCGATGTCGAACCCATAGACATGTGAAAATGTCGACATGTCGACGGAAATTTAATACCATGAGTACAACAAAACCATATGAAAATAGAATCTAAAATTGAGTTCGTTTGCTTATATAAAAGCTATGTGCAACCAAACTAGAGAAAACAAAGTCTGAAATTGAATTTGAGCTCCCTCTCCTTTGCTTATAAAAAAGCTATATGCAATAACATTGATCATCAATTATCTTATCAGTGATATACTCTCCTCTTATCAAGAAAAAAAAAAATTGTTTACTCAAAACTCAAAAAACAAAACATGTAAAAACAAAAAATTCTCAAATCCATTCATCTCTATCAATAGTTTAAAATTGATTATACCTTACCAAGTTTTGGGGTAAAATTTTATTTTTTTTTTAACTTTTAAAAGGTTAGATTCATATTCATGCCATTAATCACTTTAACAAAAACCTGTGACAATCATGTCTTTTTTATGCACATTTTAACTTTATGTATTTTCAATTTTTAAGGTGGACAAAATATACTGTCCATAATGTCATCAACTATAGCTATAGATGTCAATCGACTACATTATAAGTTATATCATTCTTTTTCATCAATAGAGATGGATGGACTTGGAAATTGTTCTACAGTTTTTTTTTTTTTTTTTTTTTTTAAGTTTTGAGTAAACAAATTGAGTATATATATAGGATAGGAGGAGGGTATGTCATTGATAGGATAACTAATGGCCAGTTTTATTGCACATAACCTTTATAAGCAAAGAAGAGAGAGCTCGATTTCGATTTCAAACTCTATTTTCAATTGATTATGTTGTACATAGCCTTTATAAGAAAAACTTCTCATTAATTTTCATGGAGGAAGAATTTGTAAAGAGATGAGGAAAAAAAAGAATAAATGTTTTTCATCCAAAACTTAATAGTAAGGGTATTTTTGAAACTTTTTGAAAAGTCAAAAGTATTAATGCAACTTTTTAAAGTTCAAGGGTATTATTGAAACAGACTACAAAGTTTAGGGGTATTTTCTATAATTTAGTCTTTACTTATTTAATTTTTAATTATAGTGTTGTCATTTATGAATTATGCTTGAAGTTTTAATTTTGTTCTAAATATTCTAATTCTTTATAGAAAAGAAAAAACATTGATTATGTTGTAAAATGAGAGGCGAAACCGGGCACCAAAACTTTACCAAAATATATAATAATAATAATATATAATAATAATAATAATAATAATAATAATAATAATAATACAAGTGTTAAAATATAAATGGATTATATATAGATAATATAAATAAAAGAAAATGGAGATTTATGGCAAATTAAATAAACAAATAAATTAGAGAAAGTGGAAGAGAAAAGAGAGAATTGGAGAGTTTTTTTACCAAAAAATGCATATCTCATTTATCCAAAATGAACCACTATTTATAGGCAATTTGGAGAGCATGATGTGGTCCATTTGGACACCAATCTATGGCCTTTGTTGGACACATGGAGGACACTTTGGCTATGGAGAAAAAGCCACTTGGCATGGATATAAATGGGCATGTGGAATGGGCATTTACTTGTCATATTTACAATACTCCCCCTTAAATGCCCATTTATATAAAATATGCCTCGTTAAAACCTTACTAGGGAAAAACCCAATGGGAAGAAAAACCCTAGTGAAGGAAAAAGAGTACATATTTTATATAGTTTACTATAATACATTCACTCCCCCTCATGGAGACATCACTTAAAGTCTTTGAATCGCCGCATTCCAATGCTATATACTAATTTATCGAAGGTTGCAGTTGGTAATGCCTTCGTAAATAAGTCAGCCAAGTTATCTTTCGAACAAATTTGTTGTACAGTGATATCGCCATTTTCTTCAATATCATGAGTATAGAAGAGTTTTGGTGAGATATGCTTTGTTCTATCTCCTTTGATATATCCTCCCTTGATTTGAGCTATACATGCTGTGTTATCTTCGTATAACATCGTTGGAAGAGGTTTACTTGAAGATAAGCCACATGTCTCATGAATGTGTTGTGTCATCGATCTTAGCCATACACATTCTCGACTTGCTTCATGAATAGCGAGGATTTCAGCATGATTTGAAGAAGTGGCCGTTATAGTCTGTTTCACTGATCGCCACAATATAGCAGTTCCTCCACATGTGAATAGATAACCTGTCTGAGATCTAGCTTTGTGTGGATCAGATAGATAACCAGAATCTGCATAACCAACTAGATCATATTTTGATTTGTTAGAATAAAATAAACCCATATCAATTGTCCCTCGAAGATATCGGAGTACATGCTTAACTCCGTTCCAATGTCTTTTTGTAGGATATGAACTATATCTAGCTAATAAATTTACTGAAAATGCAATATCTGGTCTTGTGTTATTAGCCAAATACATAAGTGCACCAATTGCACTAAGATATGGTACTTCAGGACCAAGTAGTTCTTCACTGTCATCTCGAGGTCGAAATATATCTTTCTTTACATCCAGTGAACGAACTTCCATTGGAATGTTCAATGGATGTGCTTTATCCATATAGAATCTTTTTAAGATTTTCTCTGTATAAGTTGATTGATGAACAAATATCCCATCTGCTAAATGTTCAATTTGCAAACCAAGGCAAAATTTTGTTTTTCCAAGATCTTTCATCTCGAATTCTTTCTTAAGATATTCTATTGCCTTGGATAACTCTTCAGGAGTTCCGATTATATTTAAGTCATCAACATATACAGTTATAATAGTAAATCCTGACTGAGATTTCTTTATAAAAACGCACGGACATATTGGATTATTTTGGTATCCTTCTTTCAACAGATATTCACTCAGGCGATTATACCACATTCGTCCTGATTGTTTTAATCCATATAATGATCTCTGTAATTTTATTGAATACAAATCCCGAGAACTTGATTCATATGTTTCTGGTATTTTAAATCCTTCCGGGATTTTCATATAAATGTCATGATCCAGAGATCCATATAAATACGCCGTGACTACATCCATTAGATGCATATCAAGCTTTTCATATACAGTCAGACCAATCAAATATCTTAGCGTTATTGCATCCACCACAGGAGAATATGTCTCCTCATAATCAATACCAGGCCTTTGCGAGAATCCTTGTGCAACAAGTCTCGCTTTATATCTTGTGACTTCATTCTTTTCATTTCTTTTCCTTACAAATACCCATTTATATCCCACAGGTTTGACGTTTTCCGGTGTTGGGACTACTGGTCCAAAAACCTCACGTTTTGAAAGTGAGTTCAACTCTGCTTGGATTGCTTCTTTCCATTTCGGCCAATCCTTTCTACGTTGACATTCTTTGATAGATTTTGGGTCAAAATCATCACTTTCATGGATAATATCGTGAGCAACATTATAAGAAAAAATGTTGTCAATAATGATATCATTTCGGTTCCATCTCTTTCCTGTTGTAACATAGTTTATAGAAATTTCATTATTATCCTCAAGCGTTTGATTTTCACCAATACTCTTTTGAGTAGTTGTATTCTGGATTTCTTCTGGAACATCCATATATTTTATTGAATCATTTTGATTCTCAACTACTTTTCTTTTTCGAGGATTTTTATCTTTAGAACCTATTGGTCTACCACGCTTCTGGCGTGCTCCAGACTCATTATTGACAACTTGTTCCTTTGGGATATCAATTTTTGATGGAGCATTTGCAGCTGGTATATATGATTTAGTCACACTTTTAGTATCTGTGAATGCATCTGGTAGTTGATTTGCTATATTTTGCAAATGAATTATCTTTTGAACTTCAAGTTCACATTGATCTCTACGAGAATCTAAATGAGATAATAACGATGCATTCCATGTAATTTCTTTTTCCAACTTCTTAATTCCTCCCCCTAATGTTGGAAAATTTGTCTCATTAAAATGACAATCAGCAAATCGTGCAGTAAATACATCACCCGTCAGGGGTTCAAGATATTTAATAATTGATGGGGAATCAAAACCAACATATATTCCTAACCTCCTTTGAGGACCCATCTTAGTACGTTGTGGTGGAGCAATTGGTACATATACTGCAAATCCAAAAATTCTTAGATGGGAAATATTTGGCTGCTGGCCATAAGCTAATTGCATTGGGGAGTATTTATTATAAGCTACTGGCCTAATACGTGCCAGTGATGCAGCATGCAAAATAGCATGACCCCATACTGATGTAGGAAGTTTAGCTCTCATAAGCAATGGTCTTGCAATTAGTTGCAGACGTTTTATAAATGATTCTGCTAGACCATTTTGTGTATGAACGTGAGCTACAGGATGTTCAACACTTATCCCAATTGACATACAATAATTATTAAAAGTTTGGGATGTAAATTCACCAGCATTATCAAGTCGAATGGTCTTAATTGTATTATCAGGAAATTGTGCTTTTAACTTAATTATTTGAGCAAGTAATCTTGCAAATGCAAGATTTCGACTTGATAATAAGCATACATGTGACCATCTGCTGGATGCGTCAATTAATACCATAAAATATCTAAATGGACCACTTGGTGGGTTAATAGGTCCACAAATATCACCTTGAATTCGCTCTAAAAATGCAGGTGATTCAATCCCCACTTTAGCTGGTGATGGTCTAATAATTAATTTTCCTTGAGAACAAACATCACATGACAACTCATTGGATTGAAGAATCTTCTGGCTCTTTAAAGGATGTCCATGTGAATTCTCAATAATTTTCCTCATCATTATCGACCCTGGATGACCCAATCGATCATGCCAAACACTGAATATTTCTGGATTCATGAACTTCGGGTTCATTATTGCATAACTTTCGATTACTCGTATATGAGTATAGTATAATCCAGAAGAAAAAGCAGGCAGTGTTTCTAATATACGTTTTTCATGTGAAACAATAGATGTTATATAGAGACACTCTATATTATTTTTACAATCAGTTTCAACATGATAATTATTTTCACGTATATCTTTAAAACTTAATAAGTTTCTTTTCGATTTGCTAGAGAACAGAGCATTATTAATTGTAAATCTTGTTCCTCTAGGCAAAATAAAGTTTGCTTTTCCAAAACCTTCAATCAGATTTGCAGAACCTGATATAGTATTGACTTTTGCTTCCAGCATTGTCAATCTAGTAAAATATTTTCTATTTATGAGTATCGTGTGCGTAGTTGCGCAGTCTGCCAGACATAAATCCTCATTGCTCATTTTCGAGTTACTCAACATATTGAAATTGTTCATATTTCTTCATTGAAAAGAAAAGAAAAACGATTACAAAGAGTCTTAAATATATATACAAACAAAACAACAACAAAAACATACTAAACAGTACTTAATTATATATTTTCATACAAATCATCCTCTACTTGTTTGATTGCATCAATTCTCTCTCCAGGAGATTCAAAATAATCAACTACATCAAGATGCATCATATTGGAGGGGTCAAACACATCATCTTCTTGAATGGCAAGATTTACCTCCACATTCTTTCCTTTTCCTTTTTCCTTCAGGGAAGCTTGATAGAGATCAACAAGGTGTTTTGATGTACGACAGGTACGTGACCAGTGCCCAGTCATTCCGTACCGGAAACATTTATGTTCATCACCTTTCGAACTTCTATCTTGTGGAGCCTTTCCTTTATGATCATCACTTCGTGTGGGTTTCTTAAAATTATAATGTCCACCATGAAAATAGGCATTTCTTCCTCTACCGCGGTCCCGACCTCGACCACGACCACGACCTCGACCACGGTTATTAAAATTCACAGCATTCACTTCAGGGAATGGTGTTGCTCCAGTTGGTCGGGATTCGTGATTTTTCATCAATAACTCGTTATTTTGTTCAGCAACGAGAAGACATGAGATAAGTTCAGAATATTTTGCAAAACCCTTCTCTCGATATTGCTGCTGCAGGAGCATATTCGAGACATGAAAAGTGGAAAATGTCTTCTCTAACATATCAACATCAGTAATCTTTTCTCCGCATAATTTTAATTTTGAACTAATTCTGAAGAGTGCGGAATTATACTCACTTACTGATTTAAAGTCCTGCAACCTCAGGTGCATCCAATCATAACGAGCTTTTGGAAGAATAACTGTTTTTTGATGATCGTACCTTTCTTTCAAACTTTGCCATAGAACGTAGGGATTTTTTATTGTAAGATACTCCATTTTCAATCCCTCGTGAAGATGATGGCGAAGGAAGATCAGGGCTTTTGCTTTTTCTTGATTTGATGCATCATTTCCTTATTTAATTGTTTCTCCAAGATTCATAGAATCTAAATGGATCTCAGCGTCAAGGACCCATGACAAGTAGTTATTTCCATTAATATCCAGGGCCGCAAATTCTAGCTTTGTAAGGTTTGCCATAATAACACTATCAAAATAATAATATATATTTATATTAGAAATTTAACATAAACCAAATGTGTAAAAAAAAAAACTTACCCATAAGACTTACCTTTAGCGGGAAAAATGATAGAGTCTCGTGCTGATAACGTGTTGTAAAATGAGAGGCGAAACCGGGCACCAAAACTTTACCAAAATATATAATAATAATAATATATAATAATAATAATATATAATAATAATAATAATAATAATAATAATACAAGTGTTAAAATATAAATGGATTATATATAGATAATATAAATAAAAGAAAATGGAGATTTATGGAAAATTAAATAAACAAATAAATTAGAGAAAGTGGAAGAGAAAAGAGAGAATTGGAGAGTTTTTTTACCAAAAAATGCATATCTCATTTATCCAAAATGAACCACTATTTATAGGCAATTTAGAGAGCATGATGTGGTCCATTTGGACACCAATCTATGGCCTTTGTTGGACACATGGAGGACACTTTGGCTATGGAGAAAAAGCCACTTGGCATGGATATAAATGGGCATGTGGAATGGGCATTTACTTGTCATATTTACAATAGATTAGAAGTTTTTGTTGCAGTTAAAAATTTGAGAATATTGATGGAAAAATTGAAATTGAGTATAGGGATTAGAGGTGTAATTGAAACCAACTAAATTATACAAAATATTATAGATATATGTAATTGGTTTCAATTATGTCCCCCTTTTTTTCCTCGAAACTTTAACCTTTTAGTCAAAGTTTTATTGTCTTAACTAGTTGAGCTATTAAAACTTTGACTACAAGGTTAAAGTTTTGAATTTCCACCACACATGTTGAACTAAAAAAAAAGAACTAATTGAGCTATGCACTAAAGTGAGCATAGGTCAGCGGTAATTGCCATGTACTTTCGACCAAGAGGTCAGATGTTTGAATCCTCCCACCCCCACATGTTGTTGAACTAAAAAAAAAAAAGGCTACAATCTGCCCTTAATCTTTTAAGTTTGTTAGGTATTTTGGATGAAAATTGTTAATAATTTTTTTTTCAAAAAAAAGATTAAAAGATTAGAGATTGACGTATAATTTAGCCTATACACTTAAATAATCACTTAAGACATCCCAATTCAAACGTAGCTCAATGGATAAAATATGTATTACTTTTCTGTAAGTTTGATCTACACCCACACCATTTGTTGAACTTATAAAAAAAAAAATCCTAAATGTTATACAATTTTAGTTCTTAAGGTTCTAGAAATATTTAGACATATTTAAAAGATTATTTGGATAGGTAGAATTTTAAAATATTATAAATATGTCAAAGAACATAGCACAGCGGTAATTAACATGTATCATCGATTAAATGGTTAGAGGTTTGAATATTTTACTTTTAAATGTTGTTAAACTAAAAAAAAAAATATTGTGAGAGTAGAGATTTAAAGTTTGAAGAGAAGTTACAAAGGTATTAATGCGTTGAAATACATGGAAAATGCACAAAATAATTTCGTATGTTAAAATGTTTCTTTTGTTAAAAAGATATTATTAAAAAAATATATGGAATACATTTTTTTTATTACAATAAATATGGAATAAAATTTGCTGAAACACGTTGGGGAATAATGAATGGTATTCAATTTGTCGGAAAATATGCGGGATTTTATTATAAAGTAATTTCATTGCAAATAAAGAAGTATTCTCTACGACTTTCATCATCAATAAGAATATTTGCTTGCGATTTTTGAAAAATAACAATTATGTAGTGATATTTCTATTTGTTAAAAAATGATTATTTTAGGCATCGTTTGATAATCATTTGATGTTTTGTTTTTGATTTTTGAAAATTGAAGTTTTTTTTTTTCTAATAATTTCTCTACAATATAATAGTTTTTATCTTTCTTAAGGAAGTATTTGAGTTTCTAGCCAAATTCCAAAAATAAAAATAAGTTTTTAAAAACTACGGCCCCGTTTGATAACTATTTGGTTTTTAGTTTTTAGTTTTTGAAAATTATGTTTGTTTTATCAAAATTTCTCTACAATAGTTTCCATCTTTCCATACAATAGTTTTCATCTTTCTTAAGGAAATGTTTGAGATCTTAGCTAAATTTCAAAAACAAAAACAAGTTTTTGAAAACTATTTTTTTTAGTTTTCACATTTTGACTTGGTTTTTGAAAACATATGTAAAAAGTAGATAACAAACTAAGAAAATCTATAGATGGAAGTAGTATTTATAGGCTTAATTTTCAAAAATAAAAAACAAAAAATCAAATGGTTATCAAACGGGGCCTACTTTTTTCAATTTTTAAAACTTGGTTTGGTTTTTGAAAACATATGTAAGAAATAGATAAGAAAACATGGAAATCGAAAGTAGTATTTATAGATCGACAGTAGTATTTATAGGCTTAACTTTTAAAAACCAGAAACAAAAAATCAAATGGTTATCAAATGAAGTCATAGTTATCCATTTTAGTAAAAAGCAAGATATATATACTCTTACTCGTGTGATGGCTAAGTCTATTAGATTCTTTTGTTTTTTGTTTTTTTGTTTTTTTTTGTTTTTTCTTTTAGTACTATTAGATTTGTTTGTATTAAATTATATTTTTGGTTAATATGCTAAAATTTCAAGTTTTTTTTTTTTTTTGAGTTAACAACAACATTTGGGGTGGAGGATTCGAACCTCTGACCTCTTAGTCAATGGTACATGTCAATTACCGTTGAGTTATGTTAACTTTGGCTTAAACTTTCAAGTTTAGCTTAGCTTTCTTGTTCCTAAACATTTCATAATTATCTATATCAACATTTGATTAAAGCGTATATGGCATTCCTACCCTTAGTGAAGAAATAATAGAAATTCAATTAAAAAAAGTTACTTCTAATTGTATTTAAGAAGTTACAAAAATCAAATTAACATTATTAATTATAATAATGATACTAAAAATCAAGATTAACACTAATCTCCTTTATGCTTTTCAATTAAAAAAACAATGTCTTCAATCTCTATCTATTTTCATTCTTGTCGACTAATAAATGTATAATATATCAATCAGTGTTTTTAGCCATTGATGTTATTGCATCAAATCCACCTACGTCGTATGAATAAGCCTATCGTCCATGTACCATTAGAACTAAATGTCACATACGTTCTCAAGAAAAAAAAAAGTCACATAAAGGAATCCCATATACTATACTTATCATGTTGTATCTTTGTTACTCTTCACTAATAACATATGTATTTAGTAAGTTTTCCATAGAAATTCATAAATGTCTGTTGGCATTCTTCGGTGGCAAGATTTTAAAAGTGCACCCTTCTTCGATGGTAAGGTTTTCTTCTAGTCGTATTACAACAAAATACCTTGTATTTGAACTGAAGTTATTTATATTCATTCATGGTGTTCTATAGCCTCTAATCACAAAGTACATTACATTGAGAATCCAAAAATTGGTATGCATGGTGTTGTTGGGTATAAAATCCTAAGGTAAAATAGTTAAAATTGACAAATACCCACAAAATGCATCGTGAAGAGGATGAAAATTTTCGTGTGTAATGTGTTCTTTATTTTATTTTTTCGCTATTGTGTTTTTTTGTTTTGAAATTTCATGCACTGTGCTTGGACTGTGTTTCACACACCTATTTTGTTTGTATTTTTTTCATACTAAATTGGATCTAATCATAACTGTTTTTTATTCATATGTTTCTTTTTTAATTTCATTTTTTCATTGAGATATTTATTCATACTAAAATTGCAGGCTTATCTATAGTTTTTAAACCATAAAAATCAAATTAGCTTCTCTTTGTTTTTACTATTCTCTTATATATGTGGTATACGTGGTATATTAGCTTCTCTCTGTTTTTGCTTTGGTTGTGTATAGAATTATTGGTAAAATCTGCAAAAGTTAAGGCATGAAATATATGTTGTATGTTTAATACCTACAAAAATGGCTAATGTATTTTATCCAAACAAGCAAAATACCAACGAAACACACACTTTGTACTCACTATTTGTGGAAGAAAATTTTCTGTTATGTGTTTGGAAAATATTGTTTGAATATATATGTTGGATTAACAAATATATGAAAATTTTCTGTTATGTGTTTGGAAAATATTGTTCGAATATATATGTGTTGGATTAACAAATGTTTAATATATATTGGATTAACAAATGTTTAATATATATATATATATATATATATATATATATATATATATATAGTATGAATTTTATGTTCTAGAATAGAATTTTGGGGTGAGTATATAAGATTTGCGATTTATCGATTACTGCAATTGAGATTAATCAATTCATTTGATTGTATGTTAATATATATGGGTCAGTATATATAGAATTATAAATATATGTGCATGTATGAATATAATAGCATGTCATTTGATTCTCTAAGAAATGGTCAAGATCAAGTAAATTCTAGGTTCTTCGAGTAAGAAGCCAACCAATGATTCGAAGGAACCAAAAATAGTAACTATCGAAAATGAGGTATAATAAATATACTGGGACTTTATTCAAGAATAAGTTTACTATGATATCTATTGAGTTTGTTTGAAGATTTCAAGACGAAAGTGCTGATGAAGGTGTCGAATAGATTGAACAAGTAAAATTAAAAAGGGTATGTATTCTAATTTATATAATGGTGTTGCTATTATTTGATACTCAACATATTTGACTGATATGTTAATTTTATAACCATTAGGTAAAAAAAGAATCAGATCAATCGTCTCATTCGTATGATCCTTCTACTATCTACATTGATGTGGTATGTTATTCATTAATATTTGATACTCTGTGGGTTGATTTCGTTTGCAAGGTTATTAATATACTTATGCTTTGTCTTGGTATCTTGTAGCTTCAAGGTAAATGAATGTTCGCAAAAGGAAATAAAACAGCTATTAAGAACATGGAGACTACGAGGAAAAATGAACGTAGGGTGATCATTCCATCAAAGATTATGCGGTCGCCATTCACGTCCAAGTTCAGTTTAGCTGAAGAAAAGAAGAAAAAGGACAAAATGCAAAATAGTCAAGATTTTGGTTGCCCGAACTTCACCATTATGTCACAACTTTAATCAACATGCACTTTCTAGACATCTTTTAATTTTCATGAAATGTTTTGCTTCAATATTTTGGTACTCTTTGGATTAATTTTGATTGCAAGGTAGTGAGAATGGGTAATGTTTCTGTTGATTTTATATATATATATATAATATATGAAGACTGTTGTTTTATGCTAACTATTGAATATGTGCCAATTATTTTTTATTCAAACCGTATATATAGGCAACTTAGAGTGATATGGCAGTAAGACTTTATTCAGGCTTATTCAGACTTAAGAGATCAATAGTTCTTACATGTTGTTCTAATAAACAATGTCCTATACAAGGTTTTGACAACTTAATACAACAAGTTTTTATGGTAAATAACTAGGTCTTTATGATGTATATATTAAACATACAGGTATTTCATACCATTTACATGTATAAAAGTCATAGTACATATATGTCATACCATGTTTTTTTAACTGTATTTATATACTCAAAATGTCCATTATAAATTACGCACTGGAATTATTTATCACTTATTATTTATGTATATATAACTATGTATATCTCAAAATAGACAATTGCACAAAAAATAATCCAATTGTTTAAATACTAACAAAACCAAACTTTAACAACATGAAATGTTTTGTAGAAGCTGAGTGTAAACAATAGGAAAATGTAACACCGAGAATAAAGGAAAACAAAAATTGAAAGACTTCACTACTATGTAAGGGCAAACTTGCAAGTCTCCTATTGTGGCCAACTCGTCCACACCGTCCACATTTGACTCTCCTTTTAAATTCCATAATTGAGGGAATGCATACTTTCTTCAGTCTACCAACTGAACATTTTACATTTGGCAGTAGAATTAAGTTCTGTAATTCTGCTGGGATTTTTTTCATATGAATTAGTTACATCATTATCTTAGAAACTTTGTAGTTAACAAGTTAACGTAGTTGTCCTTCTCGTTCCAATTACCGTAAAGCATGCTACAGGAATTACGTTCATGCCTAGTATATAATTGAAAATATCAAGTATATATGCAATCTGTAGCGTTTTAACAACATGTGCTGCAAAACACATCAAGATATATACAGTATATGTATCTAATACACATCGTATTACCGGTTTACATAGTTCTAAGTATAATGAACATAAACATGTTAACTAAAATAGATATATACGAATGAAGAAAGAACGTGATTTATATTGAAATTGGAGGGGTATAAATGTAGAAAAAAATCTGTAAATTAAACAATAACATATAAGCAGTTTAATTTTGAAATAATGTATATATAGTGTATAATAACAAAATAAAATAACTAGACACATACGATTGAAGAAAGAACTGATTTATATTGAAATTGGAGGGGTGTAAATGTAGAAAAAAAAAAACCTAGAAATTAAAGAGTAAAATATAAACAGTTTAATCTTGAAATAACGTATATATATAGCATATAATAACAAAATAAAACAGAAGTTATCGGACTGAAAATGAAAAAAAACTGAAAAACTGAAAATAACGAACTTGTCAGTGAACAATGCGTCAATAAAACAAAACTGGAAAGCTGGAAATAACAAACTTGCCAGCGAACAATGTTGAAAATGAACTTGACTCAAATTTACTCATTTGCGTGGACTGAAAATGAAGTTTCCGAAGAACAATGCTGGAAATAGAATTGTCGGAAAATAAACGATTGGTGGACGATAAAGAGTGTGAAAATTGGGATAATAATGGTTGCCAGCGATTTGTGTAGAAATGAAGAAATGAGGAAAAAAAACAAATATGATGGAAATAAAATCAAATTAATGGCAAAGTAATTAATGATATGGGAATATTTTGACATATAATATTTTAATGACGTTCATTATATCCTATAATTTCCTTTGTTGTTGCCAAATTTTGGACATGAGAAATCTCAGCTGACCTCCACATGACAACAACGATGAATTTGTATTATTGGGGAAAGAACGCGGCTTGCAAGACAAGAAAAATATAGACACCGATGTAGTGTAGGCCACACAAGCTCCGATGCTTAAGTCAGAGAGGGTTTTGAGAGAATTTAGGAGTTTTATGAGAGTGTTGTAAATTGGAATGAACTTACCTTGCTCTCCCCTTGAGGGAGAGCTTAAATAGCTTCCTTCCTAGGGTTTTTCATGGGTTTTCGTTTTTGAATGAAGAAAGGAAAGATCAAATTGGGCTGGACCGAGGGCACATGGGCCATGAGGGACCGAGGTAAGGCCCAAAATTGGGCCTTGCCATGTGGTCGGCCTCGACCGAGGCCGACCACGGGCTTGGACCGAGCCCAAGCCCCGACCTTCATCCCTCCGTTGCTAGACCATGCCAAGGCCCAAAATGGGGCCTTGCCATGTGGTCGGCCTCGACCTCAGTCGACCACGGGCTTGGGCTTCAGCCCAACCCTGTTTCTTCGTCCTTTCTCATCCTAGGTCAGTCTCCTGTCGGTTTCGATCCGTTTTGATTTCGTATTGGGCTTCTTTCCTTATTTGGCCCTTCAATGCAACCTTTAGTCAGCCCATTCTTGTTTTTCCAATTTCACCCATAACATCCTTATTTAATATATATCAAAATCTAATTTAATAAAACAAAATATTATATAAAATTTGAATTCATTAATTACGTGGAAGGATATATTTGAAAGAGAAAATCATTAATTAATGAGTAAAAACCCACCATTTATATTTTAGAAATTTATGGACTTTTTCGAAACTATGATATGAATATGACCCATACTGTCACACCCCGTCCCAGATCACTCTAACCAACCTAGGACGTGGCATGTCGACAATCAGTCGAAACAAAAAAAAACGAAATCCAATGTCCAGCTTATCAAAACAAAATAGGCTTTGGAAATAATAGGTGGCTAGCAAAACTTTCTTTAATAAAATCCTCAAAATTTCAGCAGAGTTTCCCCTAAAAAACGGATGAATATACCTGGATTTTTTTTGAAACATTGTGCTTCCTAATAACAAATATACACACACACATATATATATATAAGTTAGATACTCTTCTCCAAATCCATTTCAAATACACTACTCAAAAACACTCCAACCATTCAAACGTAACTTTAGAAAGTCAAAAGTATCGTTAATAATTTACAAGTACAAATCATAAGCCAACATGAAACCCAAAATGTGGTGCGCTTAAGCTCGTATTAGCCACTCTAGTTACAAAATATGCTTTTAAAGCACATGTACATACAAAAATGATATGCAATCTAGCAAGTCTGGTGGCAGAAGTCAACTTCAGTAGGTTCACCAGAAACTCAAACGCTACCTGGTAGGAAAATGCAAAAAGAAAGAATGAGCTAAAAGGCCCAATGAGTGGTGAGTTAATAGGAAAATATCTTTCTCGAAAACCATTACGCAATACACGTAAATTCAAATCTTTATAAAAATCACAAGTAAACTAGGAAGAGTTTTAACGTTCTCAAGATCACAAAAAACACAGTAAAATTTGTAATAATATCACTTCAACCATAAACAACGAAAGTAGAGATTATAACTCTAGATACAATACCTCTGAAAACCTAATATTCGCAAATAACAGTACATATGTAAATAGAGAGATAGAGAAAACGTGTAGTTACAACTCTTGAAAACATAATCATAAGCTCACAAAATCCATCACCAAACCTGTACCCAAATCTCCATAGTACTGGCGTAGAATAAACTCCATACGCACAGCAACTCACTCTCTATCATACTATGCACCGAGTAATCTCAGGATACATAGCAGAGTAAATCTCCGTCATACGTGCACGTAGAACTGCCTCCACAGGGCTAAGCACTCTAACACACGGCCCAAAGCCTATGTGTGTGCTAGAGTGGGTCCCAAAGACCTCTCTCTCTTAGTATACTATAGAAACACATTCATATAGCATACAGGTAATCACCGTGGGTACATAGATCTAGTGGTTTGAAAACCACTTTTAACATAAATTTCTTAATTCTCAAACTCTTTCTGAAAACCATACTCTTTCTCTAAAACACTATCTCATAGACTTGGAAGATTTTAAATAACACTAAACATGTGTAAATACTCAAATAATAATCAAATATCTCAATAATATAAAACATTTCCAAAGTCATATTTTCTCAATAAACATTAAAACTTTTCTAATTCTCAAATATTCATAAAATGTTGCAAATATATCTCTAGAATGATAATTCCAGCTAAATTCATAAGATTACTGGAAATTCATAAATATTTTCCAAAAATCTCATAACAATTTCTCTAAAGTCTTACGAAATTATAGATTTCTTGAAATCTCATAATAATAATTAAATAACCAAAAACATTTTGTAAAATAAACCACTCACAAACTATGGTGGGATTGATATGTTCGGGTCGTAAATCGTTCCAATCTCTGTTTGACCTGAAATATTAATTGAGTTACCATATGAGGATACAACATTTTTTATCACCAACCCAAATCACATAACCTTAAAATACTTTCTTCAATTCCAACATATATTCTTTCTTTTCACAAGTTCTATTTTGTCTTCTTTTTTTTTTTTCCAAATTAAACAACAATTTCTTTCTCTCCTCTAAAAAAAACTCATCTTCCTTCTAACTACAATAATATATTCCATTCCTCCCAATTTAACTCCCATGAGTATAGCCCTCCAAACACACTAATTCTCACTTTTTAATTAATTCTAGATGTCCTATTTTTACTACAAAAAATTCTCCTTTTTCCAACTTCCCAATTTTCTTCCTTCAATTGTATGTAGACACAAAAAATAATAAAAATACAATCTTTCTCTCTCTCACCATTAACTTATTGCATTTGACTATAATGTTCCCAAACTTAAATAAACAATTTCTTTTATTAACAATTTTTTCTCTCCAACAACCCACCATCTTCTTCCTCTTCCTTGCCCAATTTCTCTCTCCTTCATAATGTCTTAAACCTTCCATTCTTGCTCCCTTTAGCTTATGCTTATGAGCTCCCTTTTTCTTCTTTTTTTTTTTTTTTTAAAACCCTAGTTCCATACATCCAAACCCCAAATTAAACCCAATTTCTTCCATCTTCTTACACATCCAAACATGAGTTGTAAAGAGAATAGAAAAACCCACAATTAAACTTAAAAATTTCTCCATAAATTCCTCAAAGAAACTTACCAAACTTGAAATATTTCCTTTGTAAGACTCTTCCACCTCCAAATTTCAAGTAATTGAAGTTAAACTCCCCAAAATAAGCTTCTCACCACAAGTTCTCCTCTCATCTTCAAAACCCACGATTTTCCTTGTAAAAGGAAGAAAGCATTCTGTTTTTTTCTTTTTCTTTTTCTTTTTCTTTTTAATTTAATTGAAACTTTACAAACCTTCTTATCCCAAAAGATAAAAAACCCAACTTCCAATAATTTTTTAACAACACACTTTCTCATCCCTCACACCCACGTGCCCACCACCAAACTAATCCAATTTTTTTTTTTTTTTTTATTTTAAGCCAAACATCAAAAGACATTTTTGCCCTTATCATAAAAGTAAAAAGACAACTAAGTCCTTACACATACGCTAGAATTTCTCTTAAATATTTTTAGTCAAAAGTATATGGACTAAAATCATTAAGGTTAAATTAGAAGTTCATTCCCTTAGGCTCCGTTTGATAACCATTTGGTTTTTAGTTTTTGATTTTTGAAAATTAAGCCTATAAATACTACTCCCTCCTATGGTTTTACTTGTTTTGTCATCTATTTTTTACCTATGTTTTAAAAAACCAAGCCATGTTTTGAAAACTAAAAAAAAATTGTTTTAAAAAACTTGTTTTTGTTTTTAGAATTTGGCTAATAATTCAAATGCTTCATTAAGGGAGATGAAAACCATTGTAGAGAAATTGGGAGAAAACAAGCTTAATTTTTAAAAACCAAAAACCAAAAACCAAATGGTTATCAAACGGGGCCTTAACTTTTTGAATTGTGTCCAGTAAACCTCTAAGGCCTTGTTTGATAACTATTTAGGCCCCGTTTGATAACCATTTGGTTTTTGGTTTTTGGTTTTTGAAAATTAAGCTTATTTTTTCCCAATTTCTCTACAATGGTTTTCATCTCCCTTAAGGAAGTATTTGAATTCTTAGCCAAATTCTAAAAACAAAAACAAGTTTTTGAAAACTACTTTTTTTAGTTTTCAAAACATGGCTTGGTTTTTAAAAACATAGGAAAAAAGTATATGACAACAAGTAAAACCATAGGTGGGAGTAGTATTTATAGGCTTAATTTTTAAAAACAAAAAACCAAATGGTTATCAAACGGGGCCTTAGTTTTTGATTTTTGGATTTTAAAAGTTGTCATTGTTTTCTCACAATTTCTTTACAATGATTTTCCTTTGTCTTAAGAAAACGTTTGAATTCTTAGTCAAATTCCAAAAACAAAAACTAAGATCCTGTTTGATAACAATTTCGTTTTTAGTTTTCTGTTTTTTAAATTTGTACTTGTTTACATACTATTTCTTCACTATGGTTTTCACCTTTTTAAAGAAAGGTTAGAATTCTTAGCCAAATTCCAAAAACAAAAACAAGTGATTAATTTTTTTTTTGTTTCCAAGTTTTGACTTGAATTTTGAAAAGATGTTTAAAAAGTAAATAACAAAACAAAAAAAAAAACTCATAGGTGGAAGTAGTGTTTGTAGGCTTAATTTTCAAAAACTAAAAACTAAAAACCAAGGTCTCATTTGATAACCATTTGATTTGTGAAAATTGTGTTTGTTTTCCTATCATTTCTCTATCACGGGTTTCATCTTTCTAAAAAAAAATATTTGAATTCTTAGCCAAATTCCAAAAATAAATAAGTTTTTGAAAACTACTTTTTTTAGTTTTCAAAACTTGGCTTGAGTTTTGAAAACAAATGTAAAAGATAGATAACAAAACAAGAAAATTCATTGGTAGAAGTAGTATTTATAGGCTTAATTTTAAAAAATAAAAAACAAAAAACCAAATGGTTATCAAACGGAGCCTAATTTTTTTTAGTTTTCAAAACTTGTGTTGGATTTTGAAACCATTTGTAAAAAGTATGTTAAATTATCAAAAATACCCCTGAACTATGGGGTTGGTTTCAATTATACCCCAAACTTTGAAAAGTTTCATTTTAACCCTTGAATTTTGAAGTTTATTTCAAAAATATCCCTGAAGGCTTTTTTTCGTTAAATTCATGGACGAAAAATGATGTATTTGCATTTGAATTGTTGCTTATGTGAGCATATTTGAATATATATGTTGAAAAAAAAATCAAAACATATGCAAATACTTCATTTTTTGTCCATAAATAACGAAAAAACCCTTCAAGAGTTGTTTTGAAACAAACTTCAAAGTTCAAAGGTTAAAATAAAACTTTTCAAAGTTTAGGAATATAATTGAACAAACTCTATAGTTCATAGGTATTTTTGATAATTTAACCTAAAAAGTATATAACCCAACAAAGAAATCCATATGTAGAAGTAATGTTTATAAGTTTAATTTTCAAAAACCAATAACAAAAAACAAAATGATTATCAATCAAGACCTAAACTTTCACTTTTGTGTATAATAGTCACGAGTCACTTTTGTGTCTAATAGCCCTTAAGCTGTTTAGAGCCGAGGGGTCCGAAACCAGTGTGATCTGCAACTGCATTATTGATGCACTTTGTTTCAAGAAGAGGATTCCTGAAGCTCTAGGAGATGAATGAGTTCAATTTACCCTAAAAATATTAAATTCTAATTCAATGACTTAAAACTTTTTACGAGTAATGGTATCAAAAAATTGGAACCATTAACCAAGGGCAGATGAAATAGAAGTGAAACTTCCACTGTAGACAGAAGAAGAAGAAACAGCTGAAGGAAAATGAAATAAAGTTGTGATTATCTACGTCAAAAAAGAATAGAATGATCTTCCCATTCATTCCTCAACCCCATTAACAAATAAGAAAAAGGGGGTAGCATCAGGCAGCTGCTGGTGAAGCAGGGGTGTACCAGCCATGGTGGATTTCTACAGCTTTCTTTCGTCTAGCAAGCCGAGATTTTCGACGTGCTGCAGTGTTTCGGTGCAATGTTCCCACTTTCACGGCTTTGTCGATCACCGAGTATGCTTCTGCAATGAGGTTCTCGATTGGAAGGACTTCCTCTGATTGTGCTTCAGGTTTCTTCTTGAGATCATCTAAAGCTTCCAAAGCCTGAAATTGTATGAGAGAAGTCATCGTTATGCAGACAAGGGTATGATTAAATCAGTTCTGGATCTATGGATCAAGGAGTCATGAACAGTAGATAATATGTATTAAGAAGTGAACTTGTGACCAAAAACTTCTCTACTGGCACGTAACAAGAAGTTAGATTATCTATTTCACTTGTTAATAAATCAATACTGAGTCAAAGCAATTGTGATTTTTCAGAGTCCATAGAAAACATAAACATAGGCCATATTATTCTAGAGTCTACACTAAATTAGCATAAGTGAATACAAATCCAGAGTTCTTTTTTCCCCTCTTTCTTTTTTGGGAAAATTGAAAGATTTATTAAAAAGATGAGGCACACACAGGGATGACTTTCAAAAACCAAAGAGTCACAAAAATGTTCTCGGCATAAATATCAGAGAAAGAATAGTTACCAAAAGAAAAATAAATGAAGCTCGAAAAGGAGAAAATAAACTTGAAAACATTCAATAGCTGATCCAAATATATCTTCTCCCCTAGGAAGGTTCTCCTATTCTTTGCCAACCAAGCTTCCCAGAAGAAAACTTTGAAGCATTAAGCCACAACACTTTTTTTTTTCTTGGAAGGATGACTAAAGAAAACTTTGCAAACAGATTTTTTTGTTTTTGATATTCATGAGTGTCCGAGGCAGCTTGCACGCATCTTGACTATTCTCATGGGACAATTGCCTGACCCTACTACATTTTGTTGCCAAGGTAACTGGTAGGATATTAAATCTCAAGTAGGTGACCACCATGGCTTGAACCTATTATCTCTAAGTCCTTTGTTATTTAAACATGGCCATTTTTTACCACTAGGCCACCCCAAAGTGGTTAACTTTGCAAACAAAATTAAACATTCCCAAGAGGCACCGGAAGGGGAAAAAAGAATCCTCTTCATCATAGGTGCATAAGATTCTCAAACTTGGGATTACTTCAAGAAGGAACTCCAATAACACAAAGGCCACTTATTACTAGTACAGGAAAAGATGTTAGCCATATTACATAACTCCTCCAAATTTGAAACAACAACAATTACTACCAGCGATTAAATATTCAAACAAACTTAGCAAGCCAACGGCCCATTCAAACACGTTAATGATCTTGAAAAGGTTCAAGACTTGAGAGTTGGAGGCCAAAACAGAGGTGTATCATCTATAAACCGGAGGTGATCGTGATTGGTTGAAATTTGGTCTTTACCAACAAGAAAACCATCTAGAAAACCTATCTCTAGCCCATCAGAAATATTTATGCCGAAGCAATTCACCCTGGACAAGAATATTCAATCATCTCTATTATATACCTGCTATTCTTTTGAGTCATTTTCCAATTCTTCATCAAGTCTGGATGCTTCATACTATACAAAATATACTAAGAGTCTGAGTTAAAACTTAAATGTTAACTTCTCTACATGAGAAAATTAGTTTTGTTGCTTTGACTTTCCTGTAGTAGCCATTGTCATCTTCATGTCTTTTTTTGGTGGTGGGTAGTGTTTATAAATATTTTTGATAAACAAGAACTTCAATTGATCAGAATTTCATATCAAGTAGCACAATGCAACAACAAGGCATCCAAGCCAGCAAGCTACCATTAACCTTGGCAAACAAAATCATACAAAATAATAAATATACCACGGATACTGAAGACAAAATAGTAAGCATCAACCTTGGAACTCTTAATTTTACAAATTTCATCCATTCTGTTTTCAAGAACAATTTGGCGCAGATAATCATTTCAGACATTTATCTTCAACACTCAAAATGTAATGACTTATGTCACTTCTATCTTAAGGAACACAAAGAAGTACTTAACCCCTTGAGTCTTGATATAGATCAGTTTGTTTAAAGGTACTTAAAAATTAGGCACATATCAGCCTAAATGAAAATCACCCAGAAATTCAACTTTTCAGTGCCAAAGATAAAGTTTCTAGTCAAGGAGAGAAGCCGTAAGGACTTGGGCAGTTTGGTTTCAGTTCAATAGCCTTTCTAATATAATACTCCAAAGATAAAATTAATTCTGGAGTACATCATTCTTAGATAGAGCCTAGAAGCATTAAACCCCAAATTTATTTTCCACATTATCAACAGATACTTCCAATTCATTTTCCGATTTCACGAGAGAGGGATTTCATCAAATTCCGACAGAATTCAATAACAAAAATCTAAAAACCAGCCAAAATTAGGTACCTTCTTCATCCTGGTTTTGATTTCAGACTTCCGGGCTTTGTTGTAAATGCGTCTTTTCTCGGCCTGCCGAGCTCTCTTTGCAGCAGAATCAGCCTTTTTCTTAGGAGCCGCCTCGCAAACCACAGAGTAACGAAGTGGCCTCTGAGCTTTACTCATCGACAGGCACCCTGCTCGAAAATGGACAAAAAAAATTACGCAATTCTTCAAGAAATCAAAGCAGAAGATTAAAAAAAAAAAACAGGAAACCCATTAGAAATCACCATTGGAGAAAGCAGAAACTGAAATGTTGGAGGAGAAACTGAGAGATTTGAGGGTTGAAGAAGATGGGCAAGCGGGCAAACAGGAGGAAGAAGCATTAAGGGAAAGATTTCTGAACTTAGAAGGAAGAGCGAAGCAACTAATTGAAGCTGCCGCCATTTCTCTCTGGGCAATTCTCAGAGCTCCACAGGTTGAAGAATGGTGGTTCTTTTGCACCTTTGTTGGCGCTTATCCACTGAAAGCAAGAGTTTTGCAGTGTCGGTTTATCCTCTGTTATTTTCGGCTGTTTGGATCCGAGTTTTGTATATTCCCATCCGGGTTCTGTTTTAATTCCAACCCCACATAAGAGCCTAGGATTATATATTTGTACCTTCTACAATAATTTGTCATTGGTTGTTTTTCAATCTACTTTTAATTTGACTATAATTTAAAGGAAAATGTGAAATGTGAAGATTTTAGAATTAAACCTCAAACTTTGAATTGTAGCAAGCTAGTAGTGGATTCGTACATTTATATTGCAAATTTGTATAAAGATAATTTTTAAATACGTTGATATATATTTATATTAATTTTAAATATTTTGATATAATAAAAATAATGATAAACAAAATTTGTCAAAGTAGGTGGCCAGTTAACTAATGAACCATGAGCCAACATCTTGATAAACTATGAAGAAGTTAATTAATATTGACTAACATTTTTTTAATTTAAGGGAGACTCAAGCTCCTTTGAACCCTACATAGATCTGCCCCTGATTATAGCTCTATTGGTGATAGAGTTTAATTATAACGATTTCATAAATTTGAATGTATGATTTTAGAAGTTTGGAAGCAAACTTTATGTAAAATTACTCCGTTTTAAGTTATAATATTTAAGTAAGATAATAAATAATTATTACATTTTGCATGTAAAAATAGAAACCTTCTCAAGGCGTGTTTACTTATTATGCTATTATTATTTTTTTTAGTTCCACTCAATTGTGAAGTGGAGAACTAAACCATTGTAAAGTATGGTGTCTAATTAATATTAACTCAGCTTGAACATGATAACTTATGTGTACATCATTTTAGTCTTCTTACTTGGATCATTTGAAATAATTATTCGCTCAAACACAACACTCCTTGTTTGAGAGGTCCAAGAAAGTTCTCAAAATAGATTAGTAGATAACCTTTAAGCAGTATCTAAATTCAGAATTTTCATTTTCATCGGAGTCAATGTTTAAGACTTCAATAACCATTTGATTTTTTATTTTTAAAAATTATACTTGTTGGTCCACCATTTCTTTACAATAATTTTCATTTTCTTTAAGAAAACATTTGAATTCTTAGCCAAATTTCAAAAGCAAAAACAAAAATTTAAAAACTAATAGTTGTTTGGAATAACTTGTAGAAAAAATACTTTTTAAATAAAATCAATTTTTTGTAAGCACCTTTGAAATATTTAATAATTTAAAATCTTTTTAATATAGGTGACCAAAAGTGGATTTTTAAAAAATCTTAAAAAATAAAAAATGCTTAAAAATATTAATTAATTTAAAAATCTTTTTTTTAAGAAACGATGAATTATCCAAAAATAACTCCAAAGTGATTACCTAAAAATCCTCCAAATAAAAACAAATTTGTAATGTGAATTTTTTATGTTAATTATACTTATGAAAAATGTAAAATATAATAACATTTTTATTGAAAATATTTTAGGAATTCTTCCTAAAAAAAATTAGAAGGAATTCCAAACGGACCTACTTTTTCTAGTTTTCAAATTTTGGCTTGAATTTTGAAAACATTAATAAAAAGTAGACAACAAAACAAAAAAAAAACCATAGATAGAAATAGTATTTATAAGCTTAATTTTCAAAAACCAAAAACCAAATGATTACCAAACAAGACCTAAAATTTTCCTTTAATTAAAAATTTAAGAATGTAATTATCAAAATTAAAAATTTGAAAGTTTACCTATAACAACCACCATAATCTTGTACCAGTTTAAACACCCAACAAAACTATAACATTAAAATTTAACTACAATGTTGTAAGTTCAACTAAAATTTTGCAAGATTTAATTATAAACCAACTTAACTGCCCATTAAAATTACTTATATAGTATTTTATTAAATGTAGTTTGAAAATTGTAAAAGTACTAAAAACTTCTTTAGAAAATGCTTCACTTAAAAACATCTTCTTTTTATCAAAAATCACCCCAAACTCACTGTCCAAGCAAATTTTAATAAACACCAATCCATTCACGAATCTTTATCCAAAGAGAGTAAAAAAAATATTACTACAAACAATCCATGGAAAATGCTCAAATCTCTTTTCAACTTCTGTGAACTCCCTCAAGTGATGATTTTCACATAGCTCTTCCGATCTTAACTTTAACCCACCAACTAGAAACCATAGACTACAAAACACTGTGTATAAAGGCTTGCTTACTTTTGAACCATACTGTACGCTTAAAATCTCTCAGCTGTCATTATTGCTGGTTGAGTTTCGAGATTCCTTCTACTTAGATATGGACCATTTCTAACAGCTTCTTGCAACTGCAGACAAACCAGTTTAAGCATTAGCAAGAGTATAACCGCCCCAAAGTTCGAATTTACGAACTCAAACAGAAGAATGTCACACTACTTCGACAAAAAGTTTGATTCAGATATTGAGAACCAACAATAAAGGGATGTACACAAGACAAGCCTTAAACATGGAGATGACATTTTCGGCTTTTCGGGCTATCGGTTTAGTTTTGTTTTTATTGTTTTTTTTTTCCTTCCCTGTTTTAAGGTATTATTGCATAGGAATATAAATGTCATATCAATTAGATTTTTCTTTCTCAGAAAATAATCATATATGATCCACACGACGGGAGCCTTGCACTTTTGTGACCACTACTAGAATAAACTGCTTGAAAAGGAAAAGTTTGAAGAAAAGGATGAAATATTTATGCATAAGTGTTTATTTGCATCTCATCTAACCTTCGAAACTATTCCAGCAAGAGCAGGATCGCCAGTAAGCCTAGTTGAAGACATGAAGGCCTTGTGGATACCCAAACAACAGTTATATCTAGCTTCCATTCCTAAAAAAGAACACACAGAAAAACAAATTAGCATCTGATATAAGGGGAAAATTGCTCAAATCTATCTAATTACATTGCCGACCCTTACATGAAGTAATTGTTTGTAAAAGAGTTTATGAATCTCAGAAAAGCAGAGTGATTCAATAAGAAAATTGTGTTCATGAAGGAATTGCATCGTGAAAGACACTCCTGAAGGGTACACCATAAAATAGCCACACGCTACATTATATTTTTCTTACAGATCTAAACCAAACAAAACCAGACAAGACTGTAGTAATTAATGATGTAATACATTGCAATGTTTTGACATAATTCGACAACTTAAAAGACTTCAAAGAATTATCTAGACCAAGATATGATTCAGAAATAAGTGCTAATCAATGTCTTTGATCAGAGCTGCAAAAGGGATTTGATTAATAGAAGCCATTGTAATAACCAACTGCATATTTCGAATTGCCTGGAGTTCATAAAGTTGCTTTCACAGGGTCTAGAAAGCAATATATTTAGCAAACTTGTTATTAACTGGGTGAAGATGATTTGCAAGATTTTGGAAATTAATTTAAAGAACGGAAGTTAAAATTGAACATGAGCATAGGCCATCAATAATTCTATTCTGAACATGCTTAGAACATTTCTTTTGAAATTGTGACACTGGAAAAACTAATATTCTATACATCTGAATGAACATTGTAGGTTTGGCTAATACAAAAGCTTGAGAATGCTTAACTATAACACAGCTAAAGAAATCCTTAACTGTAACACCATAAAACAGGAGAATGCCCGCTTAATTATTACTATTTAAATTCCTGAGATAGATACCCAAAAAAGTAAGATTTATGCTTGTAGCGGCCGTGGTTTTTCTAATGATGCACATACAACGATCATGAACAGAATCTCTGATTCACCTCAAAACATGGATGCAAGGCAGAGCAAGCACATATACCTATTTTCGTAGTCTCGGAACTTGCATCAGTCACTATATTTATTATGTCTTGTTTCGAGCAGATTTCCATAAGGCACCAAGGTCGAGCAACCAACCCAGTTATCATTCTATAGCTCTGAAGAAAAAAATGTGTTAATAAGTCATAAATTTAAATATATAGGAAGCTACAACCTACGTAGTTTCAGTCCAGGATACGACTATACCCATAACTAAGCAACCTTCTTGCTGGAAATTGAGACTCCTAAGCTAACAAACAAACTAAAAAAATTGTCTCGACTAAGGAAGACCCCTTTTGATGCAAATTTATACGATGTGCTTCTAAATAAGATATTTATTCTCTAAACATCAAAATGTTTTGCCGTGTCTAATTTACATGAAAGAACACATAGAACTGCATATCTATATCAAATCTTCATACATGCACCCATTTATATGCGTTCATGTCCATGTTTTTTAGCATTTGCGTTCTCATTTTTTTTTGAAAACTATGTCTCCATGTCACATACACCAAGATTGCAAGGTACTCCATCCACAATAATAAAAAAGGACATAATAAATCATCGTATCCATTGCAAGAACAGACTTTTTTCGTTCGATAGTCAAATTCCTTGCACTTTGCAGACTATTTGACACACCAACTTTCAAATTGAAGCCTATTTTTTAACCCAATGATATTTCGTTGGTAAGAAAAGCTCAGGTATACCGTACATAACCTAAATGAATTTTTAATTTATGTCCTCTTAAATCCAAAGGTCATTGAATTTATTTCCTCTTAGAGTACTGGCTTGTCCAACATCATGTATTTTTATCTTTTGGGAATTTTTCTACAAAACCAAGAGCAAGTTCCTTTAAGGCCAGTTAAAAGACAGGTAAAGAATGCTGGAAGCAACAAAAAATGAATGAAATACTAACCGCCAAGCGAATCTCAGAGTCCTGTTGAAGGACAGCTAGAAAAAGGCCCTGTCATAGCAGCTTGTTAAAACTTTTAAAAACTATAATCACGTAAGATGTGAAGGATAATGTCAAAATTGTTGCTTGCTGAAGCTAAATAAGTGAAAATAGGTCAATTTGTTCAGTTGAAGCAATCTTGAGTGAGAAAAGATGATTCCCTCCAGACTCTAAAAGAACTGAAAACATCCTTCCATGACAGACTTTAACGACAGTGGTAACCAAGTAATGAATGAAGCATCACATCATATATCTTGGCAATCAAATTAATTTCACGAACATACAGCAATTTTTATTTCAACCCTCTGTTACATTTTGAAGCCCGTTGACCTACATGTTTGATATATGAACTTAACTCCATTACTATCAGCTTAAGCATTTTGTTTTAATTCTAACATGTAATGAAACAGAGAAATGTCCAATCTTGTCAAGTGCAGAAGGATTGGTTTGAATTGGAGTGATATTCTGCAACTAAAGCAGAGTAGATATCAAATTTCAAATTACTTCAGATAGGAAACATACCCAAAGCAGGTAAATATTATCAAAAGAAAAAACCATAAACCCTTCACTCACTGATGGCGTCATTTTTGAACTTCTGGATGCAATTTGATATATCAAGTCCCGTAAATTTTCTTCTGCATTATCATTCAGCATAATATCATCCCCAGATCGAGTTTCTCCAAAGATGTTACCAAGAGCATGCATGGCTGCCTGTATTCACAGTTGAAAATATAAGTGAAATATTATAGGTACATAAAGCACATATCATTAGATACTCGCCTAGCCTTAAGTATATGGTTGGCAATGACATATTTCAGTTCACACTCTATCACAAACATCTTTTTAAAACAAAATCCTTTCCTTTGTCAAGAGAACGCTTTACACAAAAGATAAAAAGAGTTGATGTTTTTGAGAAATAAATACCCAGAGCAAAAAGAGAATACCAAAATTTACAACCTTACAATCCAAAAAATTATTCAGAATTTCATATTTGCTTTTAATACCATAGCATTGTTGGGAAAATATCACTGTTCTACCTTAATCATTGTTGAAAACATTATCTCACTCTACTCTCCCACTAATAAGCCTTGCAAGGACTTTAGCATAGAATTTTCTCATCCTAGCAACGTCTAGCTTCAAGGGCTTTTCCAAACTTAATCATTTACAATGCTAGCTCAAAATTTTACCATACACTTACCTTACCTAATGGTTAATGAAAGAGAAACTGAGGTGGAGAAAAAGACAACATAAACATAAAAATAAGCCAAAGAGCTTAACATACTTACCAGCTGTTTACCATGTTCACGCCGATCAAACGCTGCATTAATTACATGCTTCACACAAGTTGGAAAACTTGACAGCAGTAAAGTGGCTCCACATTTGCCTGAGAGAAACAGAAATTGAATCTGTACATGCTGGCTTTTGGGGGATGAAATGTTTATAAAGATCTAAATAAAATGGGGAGATTATGTAAAACACTTTAGGGCACATTTGGTAACATCCCCATTTCTTGTTTCTCGTTTCCCAAAAGAAAAATGGAGTTACGTTTGTAACTGTTTCTTGATCTTTCATTTTTATTGAAAAATAAAAAATAATTAAAAAAAAAAAAGAAACATATTTGGTAACCATTTGTTTTTTCTTGTTCTCTAAAATTTTAAATTAAAAATGTAAAAATTTTATATGAAAATTAGTTTTTAAAATTAAATATCCAATTTTTTTATGTTATATTTATTTTTAGATATTTATTGTGCATTTTATAAGTACAAAAAATGATAAAATAATGATTTTATTTATGTTTTGGAAAAAACAGCAAGAAACTTGATTTTGTTATTTTCAAAATTCCTACACAATTTTAGAAATGTTTCTGAAAATTGAGAAACAATAAACCTGAACAGTGTCAATTACCAAATACTTCTGTTTCTAAAAAAATTGGAAACAAGAAATAGAAAACTAGAAATAGGAACATTACTAAACGACCCCTTAGTTTCACAAACCAAAACTAGGGAGGTTAGTGTTAGGCCCCCAATTACTAAAACATATAAGAGAAGGGGCACTATGGGAAAAGGGGCATAACGGTTGGTGGGGACCCTTTTTTGTTGTGTGAAGGGAGGACTGTTGTACGGAGTGTGGGAGTGAGTGTTTTTATAGGGCAGGGAGGGTAGTATGGAAGGTAGGCAGAAATTGGAGTGAGGTCTGGATTGGAGAGGAGTCCTGGACTCTCTCTAATAGTTTGAATATTGTGGATTGTCTGGTTCTTTTCTTGTTCTCGAGATTCAATAATATCTGTTCATATCACCCTGTCTATTGAAGAACTCTCAATAGAACAGTGTTGATTGCCATTATATTCGCGGAGTTGTGTATTTTTCTGCTTGATTAGATAGGGAATTAGTGAGATACCTAACAAATTGGTATCAGAGCACGTCATCCTGGGGAGAACAAGGAATATGGCTCAGAAGGAGGTGGAAGAGAGATTGACAACATGTGAGAAGGATATTGGAGAAATGAAAGGGTCTATCCAGAGCATCGAGAAGACGTTGGAGAAAATCACATACCTGATCACGGAATTGGCAATGTCTAAGGGAAAGTCGACGGTCACGGAATCGTCAAGCCGGAAACAGACCGATGGAGATAATCAGGAAGATATGTTGGAACAGAAGGAAATAGAAGAAGGGGAATCATCCTTCGGACGAAGGGAAAACGGAGGGGGAGATCGTGCTAAAATGAAGAGGTTGGAGATGCCGGTGTTTAATGGAGAGAAACCAGATTCTTGGATATTTCGTGCAGAAAATTATTTCGATATTTACCAGTTATCAGATAAGGAGAAAATCACAGTATCGATTATCAGTTTTGATCCGGAAATCGTCGAATGGTACCGTTGGGCAGATAACAGGAAGAAGATGAAATCGTGGAGTGATATGAAGTCGAGGCTACTCGAACGATTTCGTCCTTCACAAGAGGGCAGTCTGTGCGCTCGGTTTTTGGCAGTGAAACAGGAAGGGACGGTGGCGGAGTATCGAAAACGGTTTGAGATATATTCATCGCCGTTACCAGGGCTACCAGAAGACGTGCTCGAGAATACCTTCCTCAATGGGCTGAAACCAGCTATTAGGGCTTCAGTGATAAGCCGCCAACCAGTTGGGCTCGAGGAAATTATGAAGCAGGCCCAGTTGATTGAAGACAAGGAGGAGGCCATTCGTTTGGCGCTGGAAGACGTGACTAGCGGGGTGGGCCCAATTTTTAGTAGGCCATCCTTGGGTAGCGGGAGTAAACCCAGCCCAAATGTAACTCCGAAAACGAGCCCAAAATCGACAGAGATAACCACGACTAGAATGGTGTCTATACCCGATAAGGGAGTTTTGGGAAAAAGAGATCCGCCGATAAGGAGGCTCTCAGACGCCGATTTCCAAGCAAAGAGAGCTAAGGGGCTATGTTTTCGTTGCGATGAGAAATACTCGAAAGATCATGTCTGTAAAAATCGGGAGGTTAGGGAACTACGAGTGCTGCTGGTGAACGATGTGGGTGAAATCGAGCTGATACAGACAGAGGGCATGCAAGACATGACGGAGCTAGAAGCAAACGAAGTGGGTGCTCTGGTGGAGTTAGATTTAAAGTCTGTAATTGGGTTCTCGACACTCGGCACCATGAAAGTAAAGGGGAGGATAGGGGAGCGGGAAGTGGTGGTGCTCATTGATTGTGGGGCTACCCACAATTTTATCTCGCAGAAACTAGTTGCCGAGTTAAAATTGCCGGTGGGAGAAACATCGAATTATGGAATTGTGATGGGCAATGGTCTGGCCACGAAAGGGAAAGGGATTTGCAAGTCATTAGTGGTTACTCTTCCTGAATTTTCCATCTGTGAGGATTTCTTACCCTTGGAATTGGGAAATATTGAAGTGATATTGGGAATGCAATGGCTCCGCAAGATGGGGGAGATGAATGTAAATTGGTCTGCGTTAAAGATGACATTCGAGTTAGGGGGAAATCAAGTCATGATAAAAGGGGATCCTTCGTTGACCAAAGCAGAGATCTCCTTGAAAATGTTAGCGAAATCCTGGATGGAAGATGACCAAGGGTATTTAGTCGAATTGAGAGGATTAAATATTGGGGAAACTCTCGATTCTTCTAATGAAAGTAGCGATGAAGAGATGATCACAACCGAACCGGAGATACAAGCATTGTTGACTCAGTTCACAAATGTCTTTGAACTTCCCACAGAACTACCACCGAGGAGAGAGGTAGATCACCGAATTGTGCTACGAGAGGGGCAACAACCGGTGAACGTACGGCCTTACAAGTATGCTCATGCCCAGAAATCCGAGATTGAGCGCCTGATCAAAGAAATGTTGGCTTCCGGGATAGTTAGACCAAGTACCAGTCCTTTCTCCAGCCCAGTTCTATTGGTCAAGAAGAAGGATGGGGGATGGAGGTTCTGTGTTGACTATAGAGCGTTGAATCGAGCAACAATTCCGGACAAGTTCCCGATACCGGTTATCGAAGAGTTGTTAGATGAACTCCATGGATCCAAGGTTTTTTCCAAGCTGGATTTGAAGTCGGGTTATCACCAAATACGGATGAAGGATGAAGACATTCCCAAAACGGCTTTCCGCACTCACGAAGGCCATTATGAATTTCTGGTAATGCCGTTTGGTCTTACTAACGCTCCAGCCACATTTCAATCACTCATGAACCAGGTTTTTCGTCCCTTCCTTAGGCGCTTTATACTCGTATTTTTTGACGATATTTTGGTTTACAGCCTGGATTATTCAACTCATCTCACGCACTTGGAGATAGTACTAGATACTTTGAGGGGTCATGCTCTGTTCGCGAATAGAAATAAATGTGTTTTTGGGCAGCCGAGAATAGCTTATCTGGGGCATGTGATCTCTGAGAATGGGGTTGAAGCCGATGGGGAGAAGATTCAAGCCATGCTCAGGTGGCCAGTGCCGAAAAACATCAAAGAACTACGGGGATTTTTGGGGCTCACCGGTTATTATCGGCGGTTTGTAAAGGGCTATGGGCACATCGCCGAGCCCCTCACTCAATTGTTAAAAAAAGACGCGTTCCACTGGTCTGAAGGGGCTACAGTAGCCTTCGAAACATTAAGGCAGGCCATGGTGACCTTGCCAGTTCTAGCTCTACCCGATTTTGCCTTGCCGTTTGTCATTGAAACTGATGCTTCGGGGACGGGAATTGGGGCAGTGTTATCTCAAAAGCAGAGGCCCATTGCTTTTTTTAGCCAAGCATTATCTCAGAGATCACGGATGAAACCGATATACGAGAGGGAGTTGATGGCCATAGTACTCGCAATCCAAAAATGGCGGCATTACCTATTGGGATAGAAGTTTATAGTTTTAACTGATCAGAGAGCATTGGGGAGCCTCCTAGAATAGAGAGAAGTGCAGCCCGAGAATCAGCGCTGGCTCACCAAGCTCCTAGGTTATGACTTTGAGATCAAGTATAACCCAGGGCAGTTAAATAAGGCGGCGGACGCTCTGTCAAGGATTAATCATGAAGGGGAATTACGGGTCCTCTCGATTCCTAACCTCCTGGATGTAAAAACCGTGCTTCGTGAAGTGGAGGAAGATCCGGACTTAAAGAAGATTTGCGATGATTTAAGGGCCGATCCGCTGGCTCACCCAAAATATTCCTTGCAACAAGGGAAGTTGCTGTATAAAGGACGGTTGGTGTTGTCCAGTAAATCCACCTTGATTCCTACGTTATTACACACCTACCATGACTCAGTGATAGGGGGGCACTCCGGATTCTTGCGCACTTATAAGAGACTAACGGGCGATTTATTCTGGAAGAACATGAAAGCTGAAGTAAAAAAATACGTTGAGAAGTGCTCGATTTGTCAACGCAACAAGGTAGACGCTGTATCACCAGCCGGGTTGTTACAACCATTGCCCATTCCTAGTCTCATATGGGAGGACATCTCGATGGACTTTATTGAAGGACTACCTAAGTCCGCTGGGTTTGATTCTATACTAGTCGTGGTAGATCGATTGAGCAAGTACAGTCATTTCTTGAAGCTCAAACATCCTTACTCAGCAAAAGAGGTAGCGACCCTGTTTATCCAAGAGATTGTAAGGCTGCACGGATTCCCGAAATCTATAGTCTCGGATCGCGATAAAATATTTATCAGTCATTTCTGGAATGAATTGTTCAAGTTGCAGGGAACTCAGTTGAAGAAAAGTACAGCTTTCCATCCACAAACGGATGGCCAAACAGAGAGAGTCAATAGGTGCCTGGAGACGTACTTGCGTTGTTTTTGCGGCGAACATCCGAAGAAGTGGGAACAGTGGATTCCATGGGCTGAATACTGGTATAATACGACATACCATGTTTCCATCAACACCACTCCATTCCATATCGTGTATGGCCGATCCCCACCAGCACTAGTTTCTTATGGAGACCAAAAAACCACCAATGACACACTTGAGCAACAGTTGAAGGATCGCGACTTGGCATTAGTAGCTCTGAAGGAATATCTTCGGGTGGCACAAGAACGAATGAAAAAATATGTTGATCGCAAACGAAGAGAGGTCGAGTTCCAGGTGGGGGATTGGGTGTATTTAAAGATCCGACCGTATCGTTTGAAGTCCTTGGCCAAACGGCGATGTGAAAAATTATCTCCAAAGTATTTTGGGCCTTTCAAGGTACTGGAAAGGGTTGGTCAAGTGGCTTATCGCCTTGAGCTGCCAGTGGATGCTTCGGTGCATGATGTGTTCCATGTGTCCTTGCTAAAGAGGATGGTAGGGCAGGAGGTAAAAGTGCACGCTCAAGTTTCCGAATTATCAGATGGCTATGAATGGAAGGCGACCCCCCAAGAAGTTCTCGGCTTGCGATGGAATTCGGATTCCGGCGAGGAAGAATGGCTAGTAAAGTGGCAAGGAGAACAAGATTGCGAGGCTACATGGGAGTCGGTTAACTTCATTCAACAATTGTTTCCGGATTTCCACCTTGAGGACAAGATGTATCTGACCCCGGGGGGTATTGTTAGGCCCCCAATTACTAAAACATATAAGAGAAGGGGCAATATGGGAAAAGGGGCATAACGGTTGGTGGGGACCCTTTTTTGTTGTGTGAAGGGAGGACTGTTGTACGGAGTGTGGGAGTGAGTGTTTTTATAGGGCGGGGAGGGTAGTATGGAAGGTAGGCAGAAATTGGAGTGAGGTCTGGATTGGAGAGGAGTCCTGGACTCTCTCTAATAGTTTGAATATTGTGGATTGTCTGGTTCTTTTCTTGTTCTTGAGATTCAATAATATCTGTTCATATCACCCTGTCTATTGAAGAACTCTCAATAGAACAGTGTTGATTGCCATTATATTCGCGGAGTTGTGTATTTTTCTGCTTGATTAGATAGGGAATTAGTGAGATACCTAACAGTTAGTAACTTGGTACAATTCAAACAGTGATCAAGTGTATTTTGGTCAAGGATATATCATACTTGCATGCATTTATGCTGAAGTTCACATTAACAAAAAGAATAATGGTTCCTGTTTGCATCTAAAGTTATGATATTTTTCTATCATCTATATAAAAGTAATGACCAGGAGCAATAGTATTTTCCATATAAAAGGTTGAGGTCCACATGTAACATCTCGTTCAGATGGAGGTTACATAGTTACACGGATTTTAGAGTTTTTTTTTTTTTTGAGTTCAACAACATGTGGGGGTGGAGATTCTGTTAGGTATGGTTAGCCAATAACCTGCTCACCAAACAGTAAAAAACACACAACACAGCCAAATAAAGGAAATCAACACTGTTCTATTGATAGTTCTTCAATGAACAGTGTGTTATGAGCCGATAATATTGCATTCAAAAGCGAAATACAAGATAAGACAGCCAAACACTCAGCTATTTCGAGAGAGCTGAGAATCTCTCCTTAGGCCTCAACCTTCACCAAATTCTGCCTACCCAAAACAAACTCTCCAAAGCCCAACATAAACCTCTCTCCACAGGAATCGTACAGCAACCCACGATCCCTTCCCTGGTCCCCTCAACCGTTACTCCTCTTTTCCCATACTACCCCTTCTCTTGTAAGTTTTAGTAATTGGTGGCCTAACAGATTCAAACCTCTAACCTCTCGATCGAAGGCATATGCCTAAACAAGTTGAGTTAGGAAGATCGAAGGCATATGCCTAAACAAGTTGAGTTAGGCCCAGTTTTGCAGAAGATGAGATGACCACACAAAAATAAAGAAAGAAAGTTGTTGTTAATGATGTCCAAGAAAAACCCAAGTTGAGGCAAAAAATAATCAGGAGCTTGATTCAAAGGGAACCAAAAGAACAAATATGGTCCACAATCCTCTGTCCAATTATACACACTGCACCAGTTAGGGGGGGGGGGGGGGGATGTTAGATTTTCTAACTCGAATCTTGTCATGAGTATTGACCCTCTTGGCATAAGACTTTTAAAGGAAGACTTCTATCTTCTTCAGATAATTTTCCTGCCAAATTACTGTGCAGAAATCTAAGAAAAGCATTACTTTGCTTCACAAAAACCCACAAACAAAGACCACGAAGAAAAAAAACCTGCAGAGTCACCTTTCCAGCTTTTTTTGTCAGGTTAGTGACAACTTCCCAACTTATACATTAGTAGAACCCACTCAAAAGCCTCTCCCCCATTTATGTTCCTTTGGTTGTCCTGGAAATTCAGATTGTTATCCAGCAATCGGCAATGGAGTTATAAGGATTAACTCTGCTGCTACATCAGGGATCTTTCCAAAAACTCAGATTTGTCCCATTTCCCACCACAAAATAAATCTTCTCAAACGGCATGTCGTCCCTCCACCCAAAAGTAAATTGCAAAGATTTTCTGAAACTAGCATTTCCACATGCCCCACACAGTAAAACTTGGAGGCCCAGAATCTGTACTCAGCTGTTATGACCAGGTACCATATGGGCTTCCTGTTCCAACGGAAACAACCATTTCACAAGGAGAGATGTAATTCCTTTTCCTTATGTTCCCTATTCCAAACATTCCACATAACCAAATGTAAACCCCCATCCATGTTAGGACCCTTCCAGAAAAAGTTCCTAAATGATATCTATTACGAGCTCCTACTGGAAAGTAGAAACCTTAAAAGTTACTGTACATTGCATTCTCTTTGTAACAGTTAAAATCTGATCATAGATGATATTCTTAATCGAAACACCAATTGTTTCTAAGCATCCAATATTTATCTTGTGGGTATATACTAGCTTTCATGTTCATAGTTTTCCATTAAGGGGGAGAAAAACTAAAAAAAGATAATATTTAACATGTTCTAAAGAGTTTGATGTTTATTTTCCTGGATGTACACTAGTCTTCACGCATTTAGAAGTACATAAAATAGCAACTTCAGTTGCACTCTCTCTCTCTTTTTATAAGAAGCTACGGTAATAGAATATCACAATCCAGTTGCTCATTAAATAAACAAATCTTAGACTACAAGTGGCAGAGGCTACACTTACTTGACCCTATTTGACCCAGTGCTTCGAATGCAGATTCACATACATTTACATCCTGACCTTCAGAAGACCCAAGAATTTCATCTATAGCAGATATTAAAATCCGTACACCTGAGTTTATCAAAGCAAAACAAGAAACTATCAAAACATTTCTTGGTCCAACTGATAATAATAAAATTTACAGATTTAGAAGACTGAATTATAGGCAATAGGGTCACCTGTATTAGATGATTATAGATTACTGTCAACTGCTTTTAACGCAATCAATTAGATTGTGCTAATCTCTCAAGTGATTTTCATATTTTTGGATTTGTACAGCAAGAAAATTATCAGTGAAAGACTCTCAGTCTAGAAAACCTTTACTGGTAAAATGAAAGGATCCAACTCACTTGGGTTGGACATTGTTTATGCAATTTTTCCACCTAGCATTGCAAAATTTTTGTAATTTTTTATCTAAATGATATTTATGCAAAACTTGAATTGAAAATATGATAAAAGGCACATTATTCCTTCTCTAAGAAGCACGGACTCGACATGACATGGACCCATGTCAATTTCTAAAAAAGTAGGACAGAGACATGTTGTGGACAGATTTTTTATATTATACTTCATCATAGATAAATCATTTTTATTTCACATATAAAAAATATATATATATATATATATATATATACACTTCACTAACAACATACAAAGTCAGGTCAATTAACAATATTTGAAGAGCTTCAAGATATAGAAGAATTTGGTTGGCTATGGCTAGAGGAAGATGATGTCATCCTAAAGGATTAGAAATTGTTACAGAATCTCTCTCCCTTTCTTTTATAAACTACTTAGATGGCTGGGTGACATGTGAACAGTGGGAAGGGTGTGGGATGGGAGAGCTGTACGGAGAGAAAAGTCATTGTAACTACGACTTTCAAGAAAAGAGAATATATAAGCTATAGAAATTCTTTTAGCTTCTTTATTCTTTTATAAACTTCTTAGGTTTGGCTTTATTTTCTTTTCCGTCTGAGCCATTTCCAGCTGTCCAAAATTAGAAAAACAAATCTATTAAATATTAGACACGTTTTTAGCACGTCGAACATGTGTTCCGAGTGTGTCCAGACGAACATGCATTGTGTTCAACATGTGTTTCACACAGAAACTCTACCTAAAACAGTGTCCATGCTTCCTAGTTCCTTTCATATAGGCTATATAGAGAATGTGATCTTCATGATCTACATGTAGATTTTATATCATAGGTCCAAGGGATACGAGTGTCCCAAAGTGAAACTTGATGGAAAGAGGTATGTTATGTGAAAATTGACATTTGGCAAGTTTATCTAATTCACACCTTTTTTTAATTCTTAAAAACCTTCAAATCAAATGAAGATGGAGTAAACTTATTTCTTACAAGATTCATCCACAAGCGAGAAAGTATTCTCTTTAGACAAAAGTCTTCCACTAATGACCATTGCTCTTGATCTTAAAATAGACTCTGCCGATGGGTTGCTGCAATAAACAACAAAAAAATTATGAATACCATCAATATCCAGAATCAGACCATTTGCTTGTATAACTGAAATTTATAATTCTCTCATTAAAAACCTGATTATAGAGCTTAGTAGTTGGAGAAAGCTGGTCCTTGGCAAAAACTTTGTACCGTGTTCAATCTCCACTAACTTCATCAATTGGAAATATAATAAGAATGTGTTATAAATTGCATAAAAAGAAAATCAAATATATCAGAATGAAAAGTTTAAAGGTGGGATGATAAAACAAAGGAAGAATAGAAGAGAGCATGGTATAACTCATGATATATTTTGACTCATGCATGCTTGAGTCAAAATATATCCTGGCCATAATTCTAATAGATTCCCAATCTTGAGATAAAAAAATAAAGAAAATAGGGACTGCAAATTTATTAAAATGCCTAGTTGGCTCGCAAGACCATTTCCAAAATATGCATGACTCAAAACCCCCTCCCACCTCTATTATTTATAACCACTCTCCTAGCAAACTCCTTATCTAATGACTAATATAACCCTAATATCGTAATATTATTCCCAACATTTATTCTAATAACTTCTTAACAAATTCTTTACATTAGTTTTGCCAATAGTAGAACAATGAAGGTATATTTATATTTCTATAAAGGTCAATCAAGGCCATATTGCTTTGTGTCAAATTGTCCATACCACTTCATTGACATAATCTACAGTGATCAACCATAATGATTTTTCTTGCATGATCAAACCACTAAGCAACTACCATCTTACTTCTTAACTAACAACAGGAAGTAAGAGAGGCAGTTCATTTCAGCCATGACAATTCAAATCATGTCTGTTTCCAGTTCATGTTAAGAATATGTTGTTGAGATTGCAGTAACCAAACTTGTACAAGTTTACTAACATTAAAAAAAAAAAAGGATAAAACTATAGGGATAGCATAATTTATAGCAACATTAAAAACAAAAGGGGGAAGGGCAACATGTTCATGAACAAGAAGTCGGGGAGTAAGAGATAGTAAACCTCATACAAAAGTTCCAACACGCTTAAAGTTACAAGTGTGTCATTTGAGTTGCTGATTTCACTTTCCAGTAGGCTTAGTAAATTTGAATTGTATACTGCCGATGCCACAGAGCTAGAAACTGAAAACAGTTTCACTACCAAAGCCATAACTCGAACTCTTCCCTGAGAAATTTTAATTTCAGCATGTATCAAAATCTACCCAATAAAATAAATATCTCAGAGTCATAGTACCCGCTACAATACCAGAGATGAACATGTTGAAGCTACAGTTCCTAGGTGTGTTGCTTCCGTTTTGTTTGTTGAGAAGATGATTTCCTACAGAGCAACAAATTGCAGTTAGTTTTGGCAAAAAAATATTTATTGTACCAAGATGTAGGACAAGTTAACTGTATATAGCAGATAAATAACCGCTATAGTATAGTATATGTACCATCCCCTTTGGAAATGCAGCCAATTTCTTTATTGCATCCATTGATGAGTTAGCAACTTGTTCATTCCTACGAAAAAGAGTGACAACCTCGCACTTAGTTCCACCCCAAGCTAAAAACAGATGAAATGGAGAGATTCAGAATCCAAGGAAAGTTGAAATTTTTTCTTCCTTTTTTTGGAATAAACAAACTGAACGTTGAAAATGCAAAGAACAACACCCTTTGCTCAATATTCATGGAAAATGCTGGTTAATAGTAACACAAAGAAGCTGAGGAACAGATGGGGAGTTGGAGGGTTGAGAACCTACATCCCTTGAGGTGCCAATCATAGAATTCAATAATAAAATAGTTTTGCCGTACTAACAAAATGTTTCAAAGGTACAAGAGAAGCGTATATTGCATGCATAATTCAACAATTTTTTAATGATTCAATAAAGCTATGCTATTTATAGTCTCAAATTTGAAGTAAAGGTTTAAGTAGAAAAACTATATGAACAATAAGTATTTAATTGAAACATGCAGACACTATCCCAGTACCATCCAAATCTCAATAGCAGTCATAATTTAATTCACAATCATCAGTGTGTATTCTTACCCATTGAGAAGGCACTCGAGCAAAAGTGGATGGATGTTATAGTCAATAATCAGTTGTAGGGCCAAAGGAGCAGCCTCGTCGGACTCCTCCAAAAGACGAGTGACCTGAAGATATTTTGAATTCTTAGTTTAAGAATACAGAAGGCTATAACTTGCACAGTGATAACAAACAAATGAAGTTCAAAAAGAAAGGGAAAAGTAGTTAACAAGAAAGAGGGATAACTAGTTAAAGTTGAACTAAATAATGGCCATGAAAACCAACCGTTTTACAAGCTAAGCTTCTAACTGTTTGAGAATCTGCTCGTAGTCCAACCTGTACAAAAGGCTGCAGGAGGAGGAGGGGATAGAAATAATTAATACAACTGATAGACCATGAGGCCCATCCAGGGATCCTAATATGATTGAATGGACTAGCCTCGTGTAGTCAAAAGTACAAGCAAAGAAGAAGAAGAAAAAGGAATTGCTATTGCACTTGAACACAAGTACACAGGGGATTTCACTGAATTTAAACTCAATCAACTAAGCCCTTAATATGAAATATCTGATAAACATGTAAGGAATTAAATGTCGAAAAAGCCTCCACCATGGCATCCTCTATAGTATCAAAAAACAACTAAGCACATCCCAAACATGAATACAAGTACAAGGGAAATGTTCATACCATATAATGTGGTATAAGAGAAGCACCATACTTGGTTTTGAATATCCTGTCCAGACATGCAACCAAAGTGTTCTCCGAACCAGGAATTTCTGCTTTTGCTTGTAAAGCACTTGCATAAGAAAACAACAACCCAGGTAACAAAAGACAACCAAAAGAACAATGACAATACACAAAACAGTTCAATAACAATGGATCGAATAAAAGATGCTTCGATTTTCATATTGTAAATAATACTTGATGATGACGGGAAGGGGGAAGCGGTTGAGAAATTCCTTCACCGACGCATCAGTCCGAACACCTTGGCAAAGGGGAAATGAGTAACAGAGTCAGATTCTCATGCATTTTCAGTAGAATATTTAGAATTCGAAGTTAACTTTATGTATCAGATGGTTAACCAGGATAATTTGCGAAGTCTGCAGCAGCTTCGAGTAGCTGGGTCGGATCGTCCACAGAAAATTCCTCCATTTCTCTGCCTAGAGTTTTTCGTATGAAAGTAAAAACGGAAAGAAGAGAGAATGGAAGAGTGGGACTGTGCAGAGAAATTTCAGTCGGTTTTTGTTAAATTCTGGTTTGGTCACATCCGATGGAAGACGAAGACCACCGCCTAAAAAAGTGTCTTTCCCCTTCTTTTTATGTAAAGTAATTAAATTTAATTTTAAAATATGTCTTTACTAATTTACCTCATTTCCTTTAAACTCAAAAATAAAAAAATAAACTTTACATATTCGAATAAAAATTAAAACACGCCCAGTGGGACTCGAACCCACAATCGGTTTGGTTCGGTTCTCAAGTTGAAGGAAAAAATAGTCGATTCAACCCGAACCGAACCGGTATGTAGATATAATATATATATATTATATTTGGGGTTTCACCTTCACGCCCTTTTCTTTCCATTCCAGTCGCAGCCACGCCTCTCAATCTCTCATTCTCTCCTACGCAGAGCCAAATACCAACTTTTGTCTTCCGATTTTTCAATTTTTCGTTAAGCAGCCATCCATCATCTCTCAATTCTTTCCTCCACGGCGCCAAATCCCATTGTCTTCCGATTTTTCAGTTCGTCGTTGAGCAACCACCCATCATCTCTCGACTATATCTTACGCAGCTCCAAAATCCCATCTCTCGTCTTCTCGATTGTGCAGTTCGTCGAGCAGTCATCATCTTCTCGATTCTCTCCTACGCGGCGACAACTTCACGTCTCGTCTTCCCTTGTCTTGCAGCTTCCAGACGAAGCTGTGGCCTCACGTCGTGTGTGCCCTTGTCTTCCCGTCGCTCGCCGTCATAGTGAGAGAAATTTCTCCGTCGATCGCCTCTTTCTTTACAGGTAAACATTGATATTGGTTTTACTTTCTGTTTTAGTATTTCTTTTTTTTGTTGTTGTATGAGATGTGTGTTTGTTTGTAATTTTTGTTTCAATTGTTTTTATTGATTTTACTTGGGCTCTTTCCATTGTTTTAGTTGGTACTGGATTTGATTTTTGAGGTAGCATTTTGTTTCACACATTTTCATGTCTTGCTCCTGAAGATTAAGTTCTTGATTTATATTGTGATTATTTGAGTTATTATATCAGTCATCAATGTGTGAGTTTGCTACTATGAGAGAGGTCTCTGTTTCAAATAGTTTGCATTTGGGGAGAGTTCTCAAATTTCTTCCAACTTTTCTAGTATTTTTCTAATCTTAATACAAATATTATAGAATATGGAAGTAGAACTCAGAATGCAGCTTGGCGTTTGTGTGCATAAATTTCTCAATGAAAGACATTTAAAATTTATCTCGCTGGAATGTGTGCATAAATTTCTCAATGTAAGAAGTTTTAATTCTTAATTTTTTTTATATTTATGTTGATTTATACCAAAATTGAAGGTATACAAGAAAATTTAAATTCACAATTAAAAAAAAAAAGAGCAACCCACCCAACCCGACCCAACCCAGAAATATATGGGTTGGGTTGGGTTGGGTTGCTCTCATAAATAGGGTGGAACGGGTTGGGGGATTCGGGTTGGTCCAAAAACTCCCACCCAACCCAACCCATGTACACCACTATCTCTTGTTCGTTTTTGCGCTAATAATGTTTTCATAGTTCCAATAATTAAAATACCTTGCCAAAATTTATTAATCATTATTTTAAATTAACTATTAAAAAATAGAAAAAAATCAATTTATAATTTAAACATGACACGCTGAATTAATTTTCAATAAAATCCTTTCAGTTTCATCCATTCGAACACTAGACCAAAGACAAAATGTTGTATAGCTTTTATCTACCACCTTCTAATTATTTCTAATCTCAAATGTAATACTCTTTTTAGTAATTTGATGATTCTAAAATCACATTTGAAAACAAACATTAATCATCTAAAAAAAATACTTTTAATTAAATTTAAATCACTTTTACAAGTGTGGAACCATAAATTAAAATGAATTATACTAAAACTTTTACAAAATTAATTATAATTGAATCACTTAGCTCAAAACACTTATTCTAAGAGTATGTTTTGGAGTAATTTTGGCAGGCCCAAAATCACTTTTGCCATTTTCAAAATCACTTTTCCCTTAAATATTATTTATGTTTGGCAAAGTGATAAAATTGATTTTAGAAAAATATAAAATCACCTAAAATTGATTTTTGAATAATTAGGTGGGAGGTGATTTGGGTGAGTGATGGACCGGGATCACCTATCAAATTTACCTTAATACTATTCAAGGGTTAAAATACCAAACTTGCCCCTATATTTAAAAGGAAAATTGCAACCCTAATTCTCATTTCTTTCTCTCTCGACGGGCTCTCGACTGGAGGCTCTCTCAACTGGCTTCCTCACCATTGACGATTGCTTCCTTGGTTTCTTAGGTAGGTGTTATTTTTATCCGCGTTTGAGTTTTGGACTTGTAATTTCTTCACTGGTTTTGATGTTTGTTTGTGTAATTTTGTTTCGATTTGGGGTAATGGAGTTCGTTTGAGTTGTTTGCTCCTTCAGTTCCCTGAAGTTTCTCCTTCGAGGAATTGGCGAATCGCGACAAAGCAGCAAAACAGAGAGCCTAATTTAGATAGAGGGAATGGTGGAGTAATAAAATGGATAAATAGTTTAGGCGATATGTTGATTTGATATTGTATTTTTGCTTTTAAACCCTAAAACAGAGAGCTCAACTTTGATTGAAAGAATGGGGTAAGAAAATGGATAAATAGTTGAGGCGATATGCTGATTTGATATTATATTTTTGCTTTTGCTTTCTTTAATTTTACTTTGTAGATACGCTAGCATCATTCTCTTTGTTCTCATCGCTGATTCATTGGCACCAAAGACAAACAACCCCTTTTTTACCAAATTAGCTGATATTAGGATAAATTAGAATTTCCAACACTTTAAGGGTTTTCTCCCTTTTCTTATTCTTCATATTCTTCATTTCTCTTCATGTTTTGACTTTTGAGTCATTTTTTTGGTCAATTTCTTGATTTTCTAGTCTCACTGAGCTTGTTTTCTGCATTTGTACTCGTTTTTCTGTACTGGGTCACTTGATTTATGATTGTTGAGTTCGTATTGTTCATGAGCATCGTGAAATTGGAGAGAGAGATGGAGAGAGCAGGAGATGGAGAGAGGGAGAGAGGGAGGAGTTGAAAAAAAAGGTTTCATATTTATGGTAGAGAAGCAAAAGTAGTTTTGTTGTATGTAACTTTATCTGATTAGGATTCCCCACTTTTTTTTACTTTTTTTTTTCAATGGAGACATTTGGGTGTGGGGATCCATTGCATTATCTCACTATACCAAATGGTAATAATTTACTAGTTGAACCAACATAGTTTTAGGGAGTCAAAATGTTTGAGAAATATACTTGGATTTAGTTGGTATGGAATTTTGATGATACTGTTTTTTAGAGTTTCTTGTCATTGCGGTTGTGAGTTCTATGCAAGCAACTACAATTTGCTATTGATTTGGGGTTGCTAAATTTGGTTTGTAGCTATTGTTATTGTTTTTAGATTCAGTTTGCTACAGATTTGGGTTGATTTGGTGTAGATATTATATTGTTTGTAAATTGCTGCTGACTTTTTATTCAAAAAATTTGTGTTTAAATAGATATATAATATCTAGTTTAAGTATTTGTAATGACAAACATTTCTAGATTGAATGAGATATATGGATTTTGAATTTCCTTTTGATTTTTATTATACGTATTTTTCTTACTTAACATATTAATCATGCATATAAAAAGTTAACAATAAAACAAAAGAAAGAATAAATTAATAAAAATGGATATTTATCACAATTATTTAGTTAAATAATTTCTCAAATAGAAAATGCCCATTTAGTAATTTGATAATTTTGATATCACTTTTGAAACCAAACATAATAATTCAAAATCACTTTTAAATATATGAAAATCACTTTTAAAAATTTGGAACCAAACATCAATATGATTGTATGAAAATCAATTTTACAAAATCAATTGTACCTAAATCTCTTTTTCTAAAATCACTATTTCAACCATCACTCCCAAACATGCACTAAATCACTCCCAAACATGCCCTTAATCATTGAAAATCACTTTTAATTGTATGAAAATCACTATTAAAAATGTAGAACCAAATATTAAAATGATTATATGAAAATCACTTTTAATTAATCAATTATAAAAAAATCAACTATGCTAAAATCAATATTTCTAAAATCATTCCCAAACATGTCCTTATTCCGTTTCTTCTCAGCATCACTTTCTCGCTCTCTGTTAAGAATTGCACTTTTTATCCCTCTTTTGGCACTTCTCTGAACGTTTTCTTTGGTTATTTTGTTATTACCCATGGAGATTTTTTAGTTTAATTTGAAAGAAAGTAGAAGAATTGCGTTAGTTTGTTTTTCACGTGGGAACTAAGCTTGTATTGCAGGAAATATTTTGTTTGCTTTGTTTGTTGGTTGGTTTCACCGGAGCATTCGGGCAGTAAAAGCAAACATTTGAATGAATTAGTTTGCGTGTGAATTGTTTGACGAAATGCCCAAATGGAGTTTTCGATTGGTTACATCTTTTTGCATTTATATTTTTCATTCTGTTATTTGATATCAGAGTGTTGTTTTGCTATTTGTTGCTGTAGGGACTTAATTAGTTGTGAGTATGAGCAACAAGGTTGATGTTGTTAAAAGTGTAGAAGGCTACAAACCCCCACCAGAATTTGAGGAAAACGAAAGGCAAATTCTTACTGATATTTCTTTGTCTGACTCCGCAGAGCTTTGGCTTATTCAATGGCCTGCTAACCAAGTAAGATCTTATAAACTAATCTAGGAAAATCGAATAGCTACCTGCAATTTGGGTGAAATTAAAATGAAGAACAGCCCATATATGTACTTTCTTTCAAGACTGAAGTTTGTTGCAGCCATTGCAAATACTGTTTAACTTGAGATGGATTTATTCTTTTTCTTCAATGGGTATTATAGGCTCCGGATTTTGATGGGCAAGAGTTTTCTCTCCAACTTCATTCGGATGGACATTTGGGCAGCTTTCAGGGTTCAACTGGTAATTATCAGTTTATCATTGATTTAGTATGCGAACCATCTTATCTTAACATCCATTTTTCTTAACTCGCAAACTTGGGCATAGTTCAACTTGTTAGGGCATACCCTCGACCAAGAGATCCAAAGTTCAAATCCTCCCCCACACGTTAAACTAAAAAAAACATCCATTTTTCTTGACACGTTGAATTTATCTATCATCAGTTTTTCATTCAAAGAACAGTTGGTCCGTGAATGCGATTGAAGTATTTTTGTTTGAATGTGGATTACATCCATTCTGTTCATTTTCCTTTTACAATAATTTCAATTTATTTTCTGTTTCCACCAAAAGGAAAATCATATGATGTGGTCAGCTGTGTGGCTCAAGAACCTGAGGCTTCTGTTTTTCTACCATCTTCATCAGACACTAGATTGGGTAAATGCCCTCTTTCTGTTAAAGTAAATTTATCTTTATTCTGAATTGGTTTTACTTCACATGTTAGTGCAGTCTCATCATTGCAGTTACACACACTCTCTCTTTGTTATACTTGGCTGTACTTAATCTGCACCATTCCTGCTCTCACTCGAGCCTCGGTTTCAGAGTTCTTATATTCTAGATTACGAGATGGTAGTTTCACTTTTAATGCTAATGATGTTAATGCCTTCTCCTTCGTCCCCAGTGAATCTGATTCTGTATGTTTTTCACATGCTGGTATGTGTCGATTAGTGTGGTCTAGGACTTTTAATCTACTCCTTCCATTGTGAACATCTGTCGTTCGTTTGCTGGTTCGTCAACTACAAGTCTTAACATTTTATTAGTCGGCTTCTTTGCCACGTTGTGGGGTATTTGGCTCGAGCAGAATAATAGGATTTTTAGAGAGGTTGAGAGATATTGTGATGAGGTTTGGGAGGTTGTGAGGTTTCATGGGTCTTTGTGGGCGTCGATTACTAGTCTCTTTTGTAATTCTGATCTTGGCTTGATTTTGCTGGATTGGAGTCCGTTTCTGTAGTTAGTTCTTGGACTCCCTCTTTTTGTTGGGCTTGTTTTTTGTATGCCCTTGTTCTTTCATTTTTTCTCAATGAAAGCTCGGTTTCTTACCCAAAAAAAAATATTTTTTATTAGTCAGCTGTAATGCTAACATTTTGTTCAACTTTCTGTCATGTCTAAATGCGTTGAAATGCAAACGAACAATGTTGGTACTTCATGTATCTCAATTCAAGTCTAACGTCTCTTGATGTTTCTTCAAATCACATCATATTCTAGTGGCATGATCCTAGTTCGAGTAGATTTACCATTCATTTTAATATCAACTCATCTTCCCTTGATAGAATTCTTCTGTGTTTTGATTTGTCAACCCTTGAAGTTGGAAAGATTGCCCGGCGGATATCCCTCGTGCATTACCCAGAACCTGAAGAACTCGAAAAGGCCACCCCAATGAAATCAATGTATCAGAAATCTTCTGGAATTTCACTGACCACTTCATCTCGTCAAACTACAACAACGCGAGGCCCACACTCGAGCAGTAGAAGAACAAGCTCTACACGAAGTAGTAAGCCAAGAAGTTCAGTATCTGAATTTGAGGAACCATCAAAGCCTTCAAGTATTAAACAGGAACCAGAACATTCTGAGTCCAGAGATCACCTGAAAAAGGATTCATTGAAAAGAAAGCACACACACGAGCCTAGTCGATCGACCGACCGCTCGACTCATGATTCAGGACGTGGACATAGTGCAGTAACCTTTTCAGGGTCCTCCGGGCAATCTAGTGAAGGTAAAACAAAAAAGCAAAAGCAATGAATGAAGTTCTTGCAAACTTTTTGACAGGTTACTAAAGTATGTGTGTACTCTTATTTCCCATTTTTGTTTGCTTGGATTAATTTTGGAGCAGTTGTTATATGTCATGGGAAATTCTCTCTCTGATCAGATATGTGCTACTTAATTAAGTTATTGTTAATTATGAATTAATAGTAAATACTTATTAATTCATCTAAATTGTAAATTAATAGTAGAATTTTTTTTTTTTTTTTGAAAAGAAAATTAATAGTAGACATGGAGTTGATTCTATTGTTCCTCAAATACAACCGTCAAATGTCTGTCGGATATTAGATATTTGGTTCTTATATATTGAAAGTTTGGGCATTTGCCACTTGCATTCATCCAACCAAACAGATTCCTGATTTATTGCAAGTGTACTCTTTTGAGGATTTGTTAAATTAGGGAAAATTTCAATTTTTATTCATAAACTTGTCAAGGTGTATCAATTTTCATTCTAAATTTTTAATTTTATCAAATTGAACCCTAAACTTAGATAAGAGTTGTAATTTTTATCCGTTATTTAATTTTTGCTAATTCATCCATTAATTTTAACAAAAAAACAATATAAAAATCTCTAAACTCATTAATTTTAATAAAATCAAGCTTTATACAAAATTAATTAGTATATTTTTAATTATGAATAATTGAGGATGGTTAGGCATTGGTTTCATAAGGAAGAGGGGTAGCAACAAAGAAAGGTCGTAAGAATCTATAGAAATAGAATGAATGTAAAAGTTATAGTGGTTTATGAAGGTATCTTGTTTGCTCGAAGGATATATATATATATATATATATATATATATATATATATATATGTATAATTCAACATGTGGAGTGGGTGATTTGAAAATCTGACATCTTGATCAAAATATGTGCCTAAATCAGTTTATTTTATATATTTAGGTCGGATATATTAGAAGCAATAGATTGTTGGGCATAATTTAAATAATGTTGCTCATGTGTTAAGTATCCTTTTATTTGGAGCTATGGATTTCTCCCTTCCCAAGTTCGTTAGGAATTTATTTATCTTAGACGTGTGTTAGGTCTTTTAATGACTTTTCCTTTAAAAATTATAGTAATAAAAATAATAATCTAGGATTTTAAAATAACATCTTCAAACACCCCATTTATCTAACAAGAAATAATTTTATAAATCTCTCCAACTTCTAGTAAAATAAACAACTATGTCTAGATAGTTTAAGTGTTTTCATGACACACTACAATCAATGTCTTCCGTTGCAATTCCTTATGAAACAAAATATTTGCATGTATATCAATCCGTGAGAGCTCCAAATGACTTTTGAATATATCTTATTCTTAATGACAAGGATAAGTAGGTCACAATAATATTTTTGAACCATTAAAAATAAGCTAAATCAAAAGGTCAATAGGAGTTCTTATTGATATCCATGGTATAAATGAGATGCAAATTCAAACCTCCAACCTATAACTTGGAGGTATAAATGTCTAACTACTTAAAGCATCCTGACAACTTCCATAACTACTAAAATCAAACTATGAAAAGTAGCAAAGAAAAAGTTGGAAACAATATTACTTCAATTTGGGTAGGAGGTGTAAAGTAAAAAAATTCCAAGTCATTTATTATGGGATGGAGAAAAAAAGGGTGAAGAGAAGGGAAATTTTATTGAAATGGAAAGGACATGGTGTCCTTATCCAAATGGACATGTAACCATCTGATGGTACAGACAGTATATTACATGGTATTATTTAGGGTAGGGAGAGAAAAAAAATGAAAAAGAAAAAGAGAGAGAGAGAGAAATTTACACAAGACAAGTGAGGAGGTCCTCCAAGTTCAAGGGTGGAGAAAATTTGAGAGAAAAATGACAAAATAATGATTAAAAAATAATTTTAAAATGCCTCTAACGGCTATTTAAAAATGTCACGTGTCGTAATATTATTTGTCTACGTCATTGCTAAATAGCAATTTTTCTCAATCTTCTTTTGCCCATAACTTTCTTGTTTGATGTCCGATTTGAGAGATTCAAAATGCGATGGAATCGTCTTTTCGAGCTCTACACTGTGGATACTTTAAAACACTAAAATCATTAGTAATTCACAGGTTTGTTATCATCAAAATATATAGTCGTATGATTGAAGCTCATAAAGCTAACAATCTCCCCATTTTTTATGATGACAAGCTACTCAAGAAAAATATTCTCAAGGTAGATGAATAACAATATCAAAAGTATTCAATTAGTAAACATCATATTTAATAACTAAATATCACATATATTTTCTAACTAAATTCTCCCCCTTTTGTTATCATCAAAAGATAATAATTAAAAACATAAGCTCCCCCTCAAAAATAATCATAACCGTCATTAAAAGATAAAACTTCTCCTCAAAGTAATAATCAAGTTAACTAATAATAATAAGTTCATTTAAGCTCTCCTAATAAATGAAGTTAATCATTTTGAGCAAAAATAATTAAGAAATATAATAAACTCGATAACACAATGGAATCAATAAAGGCATCAAAACACATAATCCCAATTCAAAGTAATAGTAATTTATCTCAATAAATCAATTAACATAACTCCAACAATGATATATAAGCAATCATGATATTTCCACAAGAAAATATATAGCTCCCCCTGAACATGTGAATCATATAATAAATGGACAAATAAATAAGTACTCCCCCTAAATATATGAGACATAATAAATATTACAAAGAGAGAACATCAAACACCAATTAATTATTCAACCATCAATATAATTTTTCATAATAAATATAATTATATAAGCCACTAAATCATAATCAATCACAAATATTCCAAGATAAAACTTTCACAATTAAGCAAAAAAAAAATCATTTTTAAGGGGCATTTGCTCCCCCTAAAAATAAGCATACTCTAAAAAATGATATTTTTTTTCATGGAGTTTCATAAGTCAACATAAAGAAGAATTTAAATTCTAATTGCTTTTTCAATTGCTCAATTAACCACAATAAGTGGGGCACGAGATAAGAGATTTCAATAGAGCATATCAATTTAAAACATACCAAACATAGAATTTAAATCAATGTATTAATAACACATACAATCTCATTAATACATATTTCAAACATTAAGCACTATGAGATACCAATTAAAAAAAATACAAAAAAATATTTAAACATTTAACATCCAAAGAATTTCACACCACATACCAATTGATGAGGGTCAAATCAATATATATAAATCAAAATAATCAAACTCATGGAATTTAGACATAATATCAAATTTGTTTCATACAAAGATATATTATACTAAGAAAATTAACAAGATATCAATATGAGAGACAAAATAAGATATTAATTAACAACCATAATCAAAGCAATTTTGTTCATAAAAGGAAAAAGTTATCAATAAATGAAACATGTAAATAATCAATACAAACAAAACAAATTTCATTTAAGAAAAAAATTAAATTCAATTTCACAACCAATAGGATTTAAGAAAAGATAAGTAAATTAAAGCACTTTCCCTATTAAAAGGGATTTGACAACTCTTTTCCATGTCTCATAATAACATAAATAATCAAAACATAATGCTTAATCAAGGAATAGACATTCAAGTTCATAAAGCATTTAAACCCTAATTTTAAACTAACAAAACTTATTACCAATTGTAAGAGTGGAACTCAAACAACAAAGTATCAAAGTGAGACAGTTTAAAAAGCATATTTAAAACAACTTCTTTCACAAATTAATAACAAGAAATCATAATCAAACAATAAAGGAATCTACAAAAGTTTCCAAAAACAATTTAAATCATCAAAGATTCAATTTTGAAAGCCAACATGGAAACTAAAAATAAATAAAAAATTTTAAATACTCAAAATATCAATTATATTGGACAAAATTACAAATAAAAAAAAACAGTAACACACAATATGCCAAAATAGATTTTCAAAAAAAATTCCATGACATGTAATTCTATAAAACAAATAACAAAGCAATATGGATTATACATAAATTTGAAATTAATCAATCTCAGATTTCTTAAGAGCACATAATTATGTAGTCTATAAATAGACAAACAATAAAGATAAATGTCAAACTAAATATTCATAAATATCTCATGGACATTTAATCTATTAATCAATCAAGTTCAATCATCCATTCAAAAATACTCAAAATCAATATAGTAAGTTAAATCACAATTCAATAATAGTAAAATTTCAAAACAAATCAATAATTTAATTTATTCAAAAAAACATTAATAAGAGAATCGTAGACATATTTCAATTCCACAAAATATCACAGTACTTACCATTCAAACACTCAAACTTCAAAGATAATATAAAATTCAAATTCCAAATATAAAACCTTTCTAATAAAACAATCCAAGAATGACAAATGTAAATTCAAATTAATTTAAAGATAATATTACAAGATATTTCAATTAACTCAATAACCATTTAAAAGATAAAGTTACCAAATATAGATATTTCCTTTTGAAGCACTTGGAGAGCTATAAATATTGTATTTGAATTTTGAATAATTTTTATTTGGAGCTAAATCAATCCTTTGAAATTTGACTTTTGGAGCACACCAACAAAATAAATTAGTAAGTAATCTTTGGTACCCATACTTGTTTGGGTCCACATATGTTAGTCTCAATCTTTGGAATCCATTTCTTTTTAGTTCCAACATTCATAACATTCATACTATTTGGTTTAGGCAAATTATAACATGAATTTGATTTATGACCAAATTTGCCACAAGAGAAACAAGAAATATTATGCATAAATTTTTCATTCACATAATATCTATGCATGTTCTTTTTCACATAAGTGTTCCTTTTATAAGTATTTTGGAAATTTTCTTTATAAGAAACATTTTTCTTTCCATAACCATTAAGAACATTGTTCAATTTACAGCAATTTGGTCTAATATGACCTTTTACTCCACAATAATGAAATGTAGGCACAAATTTTGCATTATGCACAAATCTAGCATTATGCACAAAATTAGACTTAGCATGAAAATGATTTTTCACACATTTTGGTACACCATGCTTATGTACAAATTTTGGTACATCATGCTTATGCACATCACATTTTGGTAAACCATTAGGCAAAACATCATTAGACATAGAAGATGATTTAACAAAAATAGTTTTGGAACTAGATGGAGTAACACTCTCATCAATATAACCAAAACCTCTTTTGTCATTTAAAGGTTTGTCAATCTCAATAATTTTATCTAATTTATGTGCACATATTGTCAATTTCTTAATAGATTCTTTGGCACAATTAAGCTCATTAATCAGATTTAACTCTTTATCTCTAAGAGCTTTAACAAGTTCATGCAATTCAAAAGTATCATGCTCAAGAAATTTAATTTTATCTAGCATAGCACATTTATCTTGATCACATGAATTATCAACATCATCATGTTTCACAACATTATTAGCATTTAATTTCAAGCATGCATTTTCCTCACCTAATGACTTATTTTCAATAATTAAAGCATTCAAGTCATTTTTCAATTCTAAAAATGAGGAATTAATTTTCTCATGTTCTTCCTTCACATTGCTAAGCTCATGTAATAACTCATTATTTTCATAAGTTAATTTAGAACTTTTCTTTTTAAGAGACAAATATTTAGAGCCTACTTTTTCAAATTCATGCTTAATTTCATTATAGGCATCCATAAGCTCATCATAAGAGGGATTTTCGTTACGTACCTCTTCATCGTCACTTTTGCCGTCGGTGTGAGCCATCAAACACTAATGTGATAACTGAAAATCTTGTTTCATCAATTTTTGACAAATTTCTTGATTTCTAGTTTTAGAAATTTCATTCACATCAAGAAAATCATTAGAAATACAAGATGGGGGTTCAATCAAATCATGATTAACTCTAATGTTTGCCATAAGCTCAAACAATTAAGTTTTCAAGAAAGGTAATTTTGAAAAATAATTTAAGGAATATAATTTTTGAAATTTTCCTTCCAAACAACACACTTTTTCAAAATTTGAATTTCAAGGAAAAAATAATTTTCAAAAAGTTTCTTCTAGACAAAAAGAATTCAGTGTGTAAAAAGTGAAGAAAAAAAATTTCAAAGATCGGTTTCAAAGAAAAAAATTCTAGTGAAGGTGGCTTTTAAAATGCAAATTTTCAAACATTTTGCTCAAAAAACTGAAAATTTCAGATTTAATAAAAATAAGAAAACAAATAGTTTTTGAAATAAAAGAAAATAATTTTTCCAAATACTTTTTGATACAATAAACGAGCTACCCGCTATGATACCAATTGTAGGATTGTATGGCAACACTAGAGGAGGTGAATAAGGTTGCTTAAACAAATTAAAACTTTAAAAAAAAAATTAAACTAAAATAATGTAATCCAAACTAATCAATATAGACACCCTAAAAATTGTAGAAATATAGAACACTTTTTCTAAGCATGCAATCTACTCAAATAAATAATTAAATAGCGGAAATTAAAAGAGCAAAGAGGAAGAGATAACATCGAAATTTTTTATAGTGGTTCGAAAATCCCTACTCCAGACCCCAAGACTCATTCTTGGGTATTTTACTGTGATGGTCCTCTTACGGGTGCGAACCAAACCGATTGGCACTCTTTTTAAGAGTTCAAGAGTCAACCCCCAACCGATCCTTTTGCAGGTTCAAGATCCAACCTATATCGATCATTTTAACGAGTTCATGATCAAACCACTACGATTCTTTTACTGGGCTCAGGATCAAACCACTACAAATCCTTTTTCGGGTTCAAGATTAAACCGCTCACTCAAAATCTCAAGGTGTACCCACACCTTAATACAAAACCCAATTGAAATGGTAAAATAATTTAAAGACCCACAAAGAAACTCTCACAAATAGTAGGTTTACAAGTTTTAGCTCAAAAGAAACAATCTAATCTCTCATATAAAATTCTATCACAGGAAAAATATAAAAAGATGAAGCTTTGAAGAATGATCAACAATGGAGAATGTTTGAGAGAAAATTTCATCAAATTTTGAGGATGAGAGAGAAAATGATGTTTAAATGGAGTTATAAGGAATAAATCTGAGCCATTAGATCTAGGTTAATCAAGAGTGGGGAAATTTGGGAGGAAAATGACAAAATAATGATTAAAAATGTCTCTAACGGCTATTTAAAAATGCCAAGTGTCGCAATATTATTTGTCCACGTCATTGCTAAATAGCATTTTTTCTCAATCTTATTTTGCCCATAACTTTCTCGATTTGACGTCCAATTTGAGCGATTCAAATGCGATGAAATTGTCTTTTCGAGCTCTACACTGTGGATACTTTAAAACACTAAAATCATTAGTAATTCATAGGTTTATTATCATCAAAATATATAGTCGTATGATTGAAGCTAGTAAAGCTAACCGAAGTTGAGCTAAATAATGGCAATGAAAACCAACCGTTTTACAAGCTAAGCTTCTAACTGTTTGAGAATCTGCTCGTAGTCCAATCTGTACAAAAGGCTGCAGGAGGAGGAGGGGATAGAAATAATTAATACAACTGATAGACCATGAGCCCCATCCAGGGATCCTAATATGATTGAATGGGCTAGCCTCGTGTAGTCAAAAGTACAAGCAAAGAAGAAGAAGAAAAAGGAATTGCTATTGCACTTGAACACAAGTACACAGGGGATTTCACTGAATTTAAACTCAATCAACTAAGCCCTTAATATGAAATATCTGATAAACATGTAAGGAATTAAATGTCGAAAAAGCCTCCACCATGGCACCCTCTATAGTATCAAAAAAAAAAAAAAACTAAGCACATCCCAAACATGAATACAAGTACAAGGGAAATGTTCATACCATATAATGTGGTATGAGAGAAGCACCATACTTGGTTTTGAATATCCTGTCCAGACATGCAACCAAAGTGTTCTCCGAACCAGGAATTTCTGCTTTTGCTTGTAAAGCACTTGCATAAGAAAACAACAACCCAGGTAACAAAAGACAACCAAAAGAACAATGACAATACACAAAAGAGTTCAATAACAATGGATCGAATAAAAGATGCTTCGATTTTCATATTGTAAATAATACTTGATGATGACGGGAAGGGGGAAGCGGTTGAGAAATTCCTTCACCGACGCGTCAGTCCGAACACCTTGGCAAAGGGGAAATGAGTAACAGAGTCAGATTCTCATGCATTTTCAGTAGAATATGTAGAATTCGAAGTTAACTTTATGTATCAGATGGTTAACCGGGATAATTTGCGAAGTCTGCAGCAGCTTCGAGTAGCTGGGTCGGATCGTCCACAGAAAATTCCTCCATTTCTCTGCCTAGAGCTTTTCGTATGAAAGTAAAAACGGAAAGAAGAGAGAATGGGAGAGTGGGACTGTGCAGAGAAATTTCAGTCGGTTTTTGTTAATTCTGGTTTGGCCACATCAGAGGGAAGACGAAGACCACCGCCTAAAAAAGTGTCTTCTTTTTATGTAAGGTAATTAAATTTAATTTTAAAATATGCCTTTACTAATTTACCTCATTTCCTTTATACTCAAAAATAAAAATAATAATAATAAACTTTACTAATTTAGTATATTCGAACAAAAATTAAAACACGCCCAGTGGGACTCGAACCCACAATCGCCTGATTAGAAGTCAGACGACTTATCCATTAGGCCATGGGCGCAAGCCGCTTGCACATTTTTGCAAGCAATAATTTTTTCATAGTTCTAATAATTAAAATACGTTGTCAAAATTTATTAATCATTATTTTAAATTAACTATTAAGAAATAGAAAAAAATCAATTGATACTTTAAACATGACACGCTGTATTAATTTTTGAATAAAATCCTTTCAGTTTCATTAATTCAAACACTAACAAAATACCAATGATGTTGTTCGCGAGATTTTTGGATAAATTTAATTCCTGAAATAAGACTTGAATTTGTATTGATATATGTAGTATAGTGGAATACAATCTTTAATGTATTATCCTCTTATGCTTTCTCTCGTATGTATATTTAACTCAAGGGCTATGTTCTGGAGGTTGAGTCTTCAAATTTGGATTTGTGGAAAGTCTTCAACTTCAAGCTTGTTCGAAGTCTTCAAGTTGTAGCTTATTGAAGGTTTTTAGCTCGTAGCTTCTTGAAGGTTTTCAGCTTGTAACTTATTGAAGGTCTTCAAATTTTAGTTTATAAAATGCTTCGACTTGTAGCTTTTTAAAGGTCTTCAGCTTGTAGCTTGTTAAAGTCTTCAACTTGTAGCTTGTTAAAGTCTTCAACTTGTAGCATCTTGAAGGTCTTCGGCTTGTCATAAGAATTCCAATTAGTTTCAGTCTTCAAGAAGATTTACGTTCGCTTTAGTCTCCAGGTCTTCATGAAGCTTTTAATTTTTGAAGTCTTCGGTTATTCAATACACTTTAGTTTAAGTCTTTCAATCTTCAAGAAGAATTAATTCCGTTCTTCAGTCTTCAGGAAGATTTAAACTCTGTATTCAGTTCTTCAATCTTCAAGGTTTAGGAATAGTTAATTTCGTTCTTCAATCTTTATGAAGATTTAAACTTTGTCTTCAAATCTTCAGTCTTCAATATTCAGGAAGATTTAATTTGGTTCTCCAGTCTTCAGAAAGATTTAAACTTTGTCTTCAATCTTTTTTGAATACCCGACCTTTGCAATCTTCTTCTTCTCTAAATGTCTGACCTTCCCCCCCTCAAATGGGAGGTGAGTCCTCTATTTATAGAGTTCTCCATGGGCTTTACGTAGGCTCGGACTTGATTGTACTTGGGCTCATTCTATGGACTTGGGTTTTGTTGGTTTTAGGCTTAATCATTTGGGCTTTGGGCCAAATTGTCATTTAATTAGCTTTAGGGGTAATTTAAATTTGGACCCCATTTGTAATATGACTCTAATTTGGCTAGGCTTATTTGATCAATTAGTAGTGATGAAGGCACGTGGCATTGTTTGGGATTTGCCAATTTTTTTGTCTTCAAATTTAATTTAGGATACATGCTAATTTACAATTGGTCCCAAATTTAATAATATGTAATTTTGTCATTAATTTATAGATAATGACGAGCGATTTGTGATTGGCCAAAATTTCTCATTCAACAGTTGTAATTTTTACCATTTTATTTAATGTTTGCTAAATTCACTCACTAATTTTAATAAAAATCAATAATCTTTTTAAAACTTACAAATTTCAACAAAAACCAACTAATGCATAAAATTAAACTAGATGAAGTGTATAATATTGAAAATTAAATAAATCTCCCAAAATTCACAAACTTACAAATTTCAGGACAGTGTGTTAATTTTAGTAAATCAGCCATGGTTCATTCGACGAATGTTCCTCTTGATTGCAAACAGTATTTATGTAGTATCTTGCATATGAAGGTTTTCCATCATCTTTTTTGAGATGTAAGAAACAAGATTTAAAAGAGTTGAAGGATAGATTTTGAAAAAATCTTACAATGATGGAAAAGTAATTTTTTGTTCCATGGGTGGGAAAGATATATTGAGAAAAAGTGTTGCACATGAAATCCCGACATATGCTATGAGTTGTTTTAGACTCCATAAGAGTCTTTGTGATTATTTCAAGAACTTGTGTGCAAGGTTTTGGTGGAGGTTAGGTGATGGGAAATAGAAGATTCATTAGAAATGATGGGAGATGATGTGTCGGCCAAGGGAGGTAGGGGGTCTCAATTTTCGTGATCTTCAATTTTTTAACCAAGCACCGTTGACAAAATAGGTTTTGAGAGTTCAGCGAAGTCCACATCTGATGGTCTCCATAATCTTAAAAGCCATGTATTATCCTAATTCTGATTGCTTATCTGGTGGAGTCTCTCCATATGCTTCTTCTTATTTTGGGAAAAGCATTGTTTGGGGGAGAAACCTACTTAAGTTAAGTCTCCGAATAAGAATTTGTAATGAGGAGACAACTAGAGTTTTTCAAGACCCTTGGATACCATGGCTTTCCTCCTTTCATGTATTCTCACAACCTGGTTTGTTTGCAGATTTGTTTGTGTGTGATCTTATGACTATTACACACCAGTGGGATGTTAATAAAATTCAACAGGTGGTTGGTCAGGTTGATGCGAATGACATTCTTGCTATTCCATTAAATTTGGTAGGTGTGGATGATGATTGGATGTGGCATTTTGATCGAAATGGAGTTTATTCTGTTAAAAGTGGGTATAAGGCGAAATTTTTAAGGGAGGCCAATGAGCCTTCTTCGAGCTTTAATGGGTGGAAAAAATGGTGGGAGTGTTTATGGAAGGCGTGCATTCCTACAAAAATTAAACACTTTGTGTGGAAATCATTTTATGATTGCCTACCTACTAATATGATATTGTGCATAAGGAAGGTCAGGAGTAATCATGTATGTCCAATTTGTAGGAGGAAGGAAGAATCGACTATCCATGCTATATTTGATTGTAAGAGGAGTAGATTGATCTGAAATACTATTTTACCACACCTTGATTTTGGGAGTAGTAGGTCTGTTCTTACTCATGATAGGTGGTTTGATTTGTTCAGTAAGTTGAAGTTAGAGGATTTGATGCTAGTTTAGGTTGATTCTTGGGCAATTTGGAATGATAAGAATAAACTGGTTCATGGTGTCACGGTCATGCTTGTCCAGGGCGTGTTGCCCGTGGCCGCATGCCCATCTCAACCCCTTTTTATCATGCTTTCATTGTATGTATGTCTTATTGCTTTCTAGTTAGCTTTACTTGTAATTTTGTGGCCGTATGACTCCTCGCCATTTTCATGTGCAAGCCTGTCATAGGCATAAATCCTAGAATGTACTATAGAGGGGTATGACTAGTTGTCCAACCTTCCTACCCGGAGTTATATGATAATCAAGCCGTTGTTTGTCCCTTATTTGCTTGCTTGCGTATAACAAAATACTTTCTCAAAACGCTTTCAAAACACTTTCTCTCTCCCGTTTTCTAAAACATTTTCTCCCGAGACCCGAGGGGAGGCTAGACCATATACGGAAGTAGTCCGCAACTTCCGTTTTTCGTACAGCTGACTTGCTTGTCGAGCTAAAGCAAGTGCCGCACAATCGGTTGACCCGTTGCGAAAGAGTCCGATTGTGATAAGTGGTATCAGAGCCTAGTTGGCTCCTCTGATTGAAAAGTAAGCGATCATGTCCGTGATGGAAGAGTTGGGCAAGGCCCACGTAGACCAATTGTCGGAGATTGAAGAGAAAATGCTATTCTTAATAGATGTGCCTGATAATGTTCGGTTCTTGGAATCTCGCCTGGATGAGATTGCCGCTAAGGCCGACACGATCGATGCGGTAGCTGGCCGCCTAGACGAGATGCCCGTCAGAGAGTTGATGGTGAGGGTTGAGGCCTTGGAAGATAGAGCCACAAGACCTGTTGGCTTCGAGTGTGGGGATAGCTCGTCGGGCTCTGTTGCCCAGTTAGAAGAACGCGTCGAGAATCTAGACGGCGCGCAAAGAACAATATTTCAGATGGTGTCTGAACTATCTAAGGATGTAAAAGCAGCCATCGATGTGGTGAGGGCAGAAGTGGCGGACCTAAGCGCCCGAGTGAATCTCACCATTAGAGCGGTGGGAAACCAAGCCCCAGCGGGGGGCGTAGTCCAAGTAAACAAGGTGAAAGTACCTGAACCGAAGCCCTTCTGTGGGGTCGTGATGCAAAAGCCTTGGAGAACTTCATATTTGACATGGAGCAATACTTCAAGGCCACGAGTACGACATCTGAAGAGTCGAAAGTTACCTTGGCGACGATGCATCTAGTGGATGACGCCAAGCTATGGTGGAGATCCCGGTATATGGACATCCAAGAAGGACGATGTACCATCGATACATGGGAAACATTGAAACAAGAATGGCGTTCTCAATTCTTCCTCGAAAACGTTGAAATATTGGCGAGGCGTAAGTTGCGCGAGTTGAAACATACGAGGACCATTCGAGAGTATGTGAAGCAGTTTGCTGGATTAATGTTGGACATACGTGACATGTCCGAGAAAGACAAGGTCTTCTGCTTCGTTGAAGGACTGCAACCATGGGCAAGGTCGAAACTATATGAACAAAAGGTTCAATGCTTGTCAGAAGCCTATGCAGCTGCAGAACGTTTGTTCGATCTCACCACCGAAACATACAGCGAGCAATCTCAAGGTGTGAGACAAAGCCAAACTTCTCCAAGTAGAAGGAATAGAAATTCTCGGCCTAACTCTCCAAAGAGTGGGGGAGGGGGCCAAATTACAAATGAGGAGAGAAATCGACGACCGGTCCAACAGAATGGGGGAAATTCATGGCAAAGGCCACATTATCAGAATAACTACAACCAAAAGCCCCCATTCTGCTACATATGTAAAGGGGCCCATCGGGCGTATGAATGCCCAAATCGAGCATCCTTCAATGCTTTTCAAGCCTCATTGGCAAGTACTTCAGGGGCCAAGGATGAAGCCTATGAAGAAAATGGGGGCGACACTCACATTGGAGCGCTGAAATATCTGTCAGCCTTACAGAAGAAGGTAGAGGGAGGAAAAGGATCCACTCCACGTGGGCTCATGTACGTCGACGCATGGATAAATCATAACCCAGCGAGAAATACCATGGTCGACTCAGGCGCAACCCACAATTTTATAACAGAAGTAGAGGCACGTCGATTGAACCTACGTTGGGTTAGGGACGTGGGAAGAATCAAAGCTGTAAATTCAGCAGCCTTACCCGTTTTGGGTGTTGCACGAAGAGTGCCAGTAAAGTTAAATGCTTGGAGTGGTCAAGCAGACTTTGTGGTCGTCAAGATGGACGACTTTGATGTTGTGTTGGGGATGAAGTTTCTCCTCGAACACAAAGTAATACCGATGCCGCTGGCAAAGAGTTTAGTGATCACAGGGTCCAAACCCACCGTGGTCCACGCCGAGTTGAGGCAGCCAAATGAGGCGAAATTGTTATCAGCCCTTCAGTTGAATAAGGGTCAGGAGGGACATTGCAACACCAAGGCCCGTGACGTTGATCAGCCTTGGAGAAGAAAGAATCAGCACAATTATAACTCCTCTGTGGAGTTTAAACCGAAGCCAGAAGTTGCTCGGAAGAATACAAAAGAATAACCAATGAGTACAAGAGAATGGGTCGAATGAAGATGGTACAGTTCGTCGAGAGGACAAGAATCGTCGATCCCACCAATCACCTTGAAGAACTCTTTTGAGGCTTTGGTCGAGAGGGCACCTCAAGGAGCGAACCAAAGCGAAAGTATGAAGAAGTTCCTCGAATACTGGAAAAGAGGCCCGAACACAGAGGTCCGCTGAGACCGCCTTGACAAGACTTGAAGAGAAGACGCTCGTGCGACTGCTGAGTTCGAGCGGGGACGGTTGACGAGGATGTCAACCATTTAAGTGGGGGAGAATGTCACGGTCATGCTTGTCCAGGGCGTGTTGCCCGTGGCCGCATGCCCATCTCAACCCCTTTTTATCATGCTTTCATTGTATGTATGTCTTATTGCTTTCTAGTTAGCTTTACTTGTAATTTTGTGGCCGTATGACTCCTCGCCATTTTCATGTGCAAGCCTGTCATAGGCATAAATCCTAGAATGTACTATAGGGGGGTATGACTAGTTGTCCAACCTTCCTACCCGGAGTTATATGATAATCAAGCCGTTGTTTGTCCCTTATTTGCTTGCTTGCGTATAACAAAATACTTTCTCAAAAAGCTTTCAAAACACTTTCTCTCTCCCGTTTTCTAAAACATTTTCTCCCGAGACCCGAGGGGAGGCTAGACCATATACGGAAGTAGTCCGCAACTTCCGTTTTTCTTACGGCTGACTTGCTTGTCGAGCTAAAGCAAGTGCCGCACAATCGGTTGACCCGTTGCGAAAGAGTCCGATTGTGATACATGGCACACCAATTCCTGAAGTTCCAATAAAATGTGAATGGATCTTGGACTATTTACATGATTATTTGAGTGCAAATGACATTTCTAATGTGGGTAGTTCCTTGGAGATAGGACAGCTCCTTATAAAGGAATGTCTTCACGATTGGTTGATGGGGCTTGGATGGAAGGTAGAAGTGTTATGGGGTTTGGTGTTGTAATCAGAGATGAAAATGAGAATTTGTTTGCTGCTATGTATGGATGTATTTCTAGTGGGAACCGACCTATATGTGCGGAAGCCAAGGCATTGGTGGAGGGTATCTGTTTGGCAATTCGAATGGGGTTCGAAATATATCAGTCTACTCGGACTCGCTTTGTTGCATAAATATGATTAATTCAGTTGAGACAGTGTAAGATGATGTCTTTAATATAATGCAGGATATCATGGTTCTACGAATGGAGTTTTTTCTTGTTTCTTTCTCTCATATTTCTTGGGGGTTAAATGCCTCTGCTCATGAACTAGCACGATTTGGCATGCTGGGTCTGTCAGGTTTATGGCTAAAATATTTTCCTAGTTGGTTACTTTTATTGGAATTCCAGTGTGGGAGATCTAAAAATGTACTCTGTGATGCTTTGAAGTAATAAACAAGGTTCTCTTGTCAAACAAAAAAAAACAAAATTACAACTTTCATATCATGTTTCTTTATTATGAAGTCTCATCAATTTCAAACCTAATATATCTTTTATAAATCATTAAACTAAAAATATTTTAACAATTTTTTTTTGAAATAACAATTTTTTTAAAAAAAATAAAAGTCTATTAGAAAGTCAAATGTGTAACATTCATTAAAGTTTAAGGTAAATAAAATTTAATGTTCAATAAAATTGTTCTGTAAAAGGAAAAAAAAAAGGATAAAATAAAAAAATGTAAACTAAAAGTTGACACCGTATCAATTTTTTATTTTTATTTTTTGATTGGGATACACTATCAATTTTAGAGGTATAATTTTTTTAGAAGAAACTTAGAGGTATAAATTAATTTTTCAAATATAATGAAATTAAAACATATAATTTAAATAATACAAATAAGAAGAGATAAAAGAAAAACTTCAATCCAATCAGCCCACTTTGTCAAATAAAATAAAAGAAAGAAAAAACCCTAAACCCTTTCTTCCTCTCACTGTCACGTGCTCCTCTGCTTCTTCTTCTCGTCGGCTCTAGCAACTCAGTGTCGCCGCCGTCGCCCCCATCGCCTCTCTCCCGTTCGGAGCGGTAGCTGCCGTTTTTTCTTTCGTTCGTGCCGCCGCAACCTCCTACCTAGTAGTTTGCACTGACTTTCTACTCTCTTGTTGTTACTGGTATTCTCTCAATCCTCATCTATGTCTTTTTTCTCCCTTGAAAAACTCAATTTAGGACTTGTCTAATGAAAGAAATGAGGAGTTGTTTTTATTTATTTTTTAACAATAGCAGAATAGCAACGAAATAGAAATCAGCCCTGCAGTAAATTGGGACTTTTCGAATTGCCCTGTGCTACTCTACCTTTTGATTTCTTGCATATGTCTGTTAATTGAGGTTTTGATCATCTGTATATCTCTATGGTCTCTACTGAGAATTGCATTGTTTTTAGTCTCCCAAATCTTCCGAAGCACCACCCACCATGAATTTTCCAGCATCTCCCTTCCTCTTTATTTATCTAGAACCAGTCGAAGTCATCTATCGTATACCAATTTTCCCTGACAAACAAAAAGTTACAGATATTAGGATTAAATTAATCTATCCAAATTTCTTTCGAAAACTTGCACCTCCATGGCTAGTTGTTTCTGCCTCTTTCTTGCAAAGCGCACACCACAGCTCAATGAATACCCTTAGGGGGTGTTTGGATTGAGAAGTTGGGAAGAGTTAATAACTCCCCCAACTCCTTGTTTGGCCCAAAGATAATTTAACTCCTATTGTGGACCCCACAAACTTAATAACTCCTCCTCAAACTCTCCATTGTGGACCCCACAAACTTATTAACTCCTTCTCCAACTCCTCATTGTGACCCCACAACTTTTCTATCTCTTTTTTTCTTCACCTCACTTCACTCTTACCTCTCTCTTCTCCCTTCTCATTTTTGTCTCTTTTTTTTTACATTATTTTTTTAATTTCTTAATTTGAAAATTTTTCTTTATTTTTTATATGAATGTTCTCATCATTATTACTAATTACTAATTAAATATAAATAATAACTTTTTTATCCTATAATTTTAATAATTTTTCTAACAAAAATATTTTTCTTTTTATTCTATAATTTTATTTTTTAAATATAAATTACATAAGAATGTTTTAGATATGATACTATTATTTAAGTTAAAATTTTAATATAAATTAGAATACTACATATCAATTTTTTTAATTGATAAAAATCTCTCTATCTCCCTTCCTCCACATGTCATCTACAATTTTTTTTTACGTTTCAACTAAAATTACTTATAACAAATAACAATCTTATATTTTTTAAGCTTATTTTTTTTATTAATAGCTCAAAAATATATATAATTTTATGATTTGAAAATAAGAAAAACATATTTTAAACTAACTCGTATTACATTTTAGAAAATTAGTATCTAAAAAGATTAACGTATTAAAAAATTTTGATTTTCAAACTAATAATATTAAGAGTATAAAGATAAACGATTTCTCATTCCAAGCTTAATAAAATAAAATCATTACAATAAATAACATAAATATATAGTATTTTGAACAAAAGTATGTATGATATTCATTTTGAATGGTGTTAAAAAAATATATATTCATTTTGAACTTAATTATTTTAAAATAGCATAAATATTTGATATTTTATTTTTAAATTAGTTATTTTAAAACTTCAAAGAATATATTTGAAAGAGTACATATTAAGAAAGCGGAAGCAATTTTGGATCTTAAGCACTCTAATTTGATCAATTTTACCAAACTAAAAACATGCTCAAAACTGAAAAAACAAAGAAGGAAGAACACTACCTTTGAAGCTCAAAATTGAAGCAATCCGAGGGCTTTATTTGAACACAAACTGGTTGTGGACCTCCTCTAGAGTCTTCCCTACTATCCTCAGGCCTTGGAACAGATTGTGGGATCCTTAATTGAGAGAATTTTTGAGAGAGAGAGCAAAGGTCTAAAACCGAGAAAAACAAATTTTCTTCAAAATTCTACTTACCCCTTGTGTTTCTTTGCTAATTAAAGCTATTAACAAGCTTCATCAAGCTTGCTAAACTTGACAACACATAGATGATGAGGATTGATCAAGAAGGAGGTGGCCAATTTTGGTGAATTTGGAAATACAAGGAGGTTATTCATCAATTTATGAATTTGGTCCAATATTCAATCCAAAATGAATTTGAATTTCTCTTTTAATTTTAATTCAAAATTAATATAAAATCAATTTTTAATTAATTAAACAATTTAATTAATTTTAATTAATTATTTAATTTAATATCAAATATCAAATTAAATAATTTGACCAATTCCGATTTCTCAAATCGAACGTTCGAACATGAATCCTTATTCATGTTTTAAACCGAACCAATATTTAAATCAAATTTAAATATGTCCACCTCTTCTTTATCATAGTTTAATTCATAATTAAGCTATGAAATGTTAAGTATATCGCATATAATTAACGTTTTCTCCCAAAATCGAATTTGAACAATTCAAATTCTTTTCTCTCAAATTGTTACAAGGCTTAGTCCGAGCTAGTAAGGGGAACCTAATGGACCTACAGATCATGAGCTCCAACGATACGAGATTAACCGGCCAAACTCTTTAGCCTAGCTAATCAACATTCGTTAACCACCGGGACACTCCACTAAAGCCCAGTGGCTGCACTCTCCTCACTGTAGATATATTTCTGTTCACTCGATATAACCATGATTAGTAAGTCGATCCTTCACAGGTTGTTCGTAATTATAGCTGGGTCAAATAAACCGTTTTACCCCTGTAATTACTTCTTGTTCCTTAAGTCTCATTGATCCTCTAATGAACAATTGGTTTGTGATCCGACCAACAAACCGAATCCCTCTCGGGCCAATGAGAGGGTGGGCCCATTGTTCAAGACCCGGAGTCAGCACTTAAGGGAACAACCTCTCTACTAAACCTTAAAGCGGGTAGGAGTGAATTCCATCTCGCATGACTATGTTCCCAACTATCTACCCGGTCTTATCTCCAAAATGGGAGGCTTATTGAGTCGGCGATCTCGGGCCACTCTCACCCATGCAAATCTAAGGATAATCCCGAATAAACAGGAGTTCATAGCACACTCAGGATTAAGATCGAGTTACCTAGGTCATCGTATGAAAATAGTCAGTTAAAACAATAAAACGGAGTTTAAAAGTCTAAGTGACTATTTTATGGTCCAGTCTTATGCAAACTCATTGCATAGGACGCCCCCACTTTCATGTCTCCACATGAACGATTCAGGATCACATCGTTAGTACTATACAAAGTGGGCACGTCCATAGTGTCCCCAAGATAAGGTACCCAGCCCTATCCATATACTATAGACCATTCTGGCTATTACTTGAACTTGATCCACATTGATGTCATACATAAAGTTCAAGTATACATCTTATAGTCAAGGGTTCTTAGTTCATTGGATTTGGGTTATGGAATACACAATTCACTTTATTCAATAACAACTTTACTGTATAAACCTCAATAACAACTTTATTGCAAAATAGAATATACATTCAGTTTACAAAACCACGAGTTTTAGGACATAAAACCCAATAATATTATTTTCAAATTAATAGAAATTTAGATAATTCATTACATTGATTAGATAGAAAAATAAAATCTTAAATTATGAAGGAAAAAAAATTATTGTAAAATATTCATAAAATAAAATCTTGAAAAACAAATCTTAAATTTAAAATTGACGAAAACAAGTTTCTAACAAAATTATAAAATATTCATAAAATAATATAATTTAATCTCAATTTTAGGATTGACGAAAACAAATCTATATTATTTATAGAATTGAGAAAATAAAAACGTAAAAATCTTGAAGTTTATTTGAATCCTTTTAAATTAATGGATTAAAATCTTTCCAAATCACATGTAATATTTAAAAAAGTATTGTAAGACTTTCTTTTATTTGAAAACTATCTAAATGAATAATTAATGTGAGAGATATTGAAAAAAGAATGTGAGGTATTTTGTTCAATTTTTTTTTCTTTAAAGAAATTTGTAAAATATACATAAATTAATAAAAACAAAAAATTTCAATCTTAGAATTCATGGGAACAAATTCTTAATAATGAAATTGTGAGAAATTGTAGAAAAAACTATATAAAAAAGCTAAAATCAACTCAGACTTTAGAACTCTAGGTTTAACAAATCTGCACCCCAAACACAGACTTCAGAACTCCTACTCCCTGTAATTCCTTACCCCAAACACAAACTTTCAAACGCAGACTAAACAACTCTGCATCTCAAACACAGATTTCTTAACTCTTCAGACTTACTAATTCTTACTCTCTGTAACTCTTTGCCCCAAACAGCCCCTTATAGTATATATAGGATATGTTCGGGTTGCTTCAAATTTAAAAAATAATAATAAATAAATAAAGTAAAAGAAAATCAGGCTACCCAATTTAAGAAGTATACCCGGATTCTCTTGCAAATTGCATAATCTATTCTCTCAACAAAACCTAGTTGGTTGGAGTCTCATATTCCGTTTCTTCTCAGCATCACTTTCTCGTTCTTTGTTAAGAATTGCACTTTTTTTTCCCTCTTTTGGCACTTCTCTGAACTTTTTCTTTGGTTATTTTGTTATTACCCATGTAGATTTTTTAGTTTAATTTGAAAGAAAGTTTGAATTGCGTTAGTTTGTTTTTCACGTGGGAACTAAGCTTGTATTGCAGGAAATATTTTGTTTTCTTTGTTTGTTTTTTTTTTTTGTTGGCTTCACTGGAGCATTCGAGCATTAAAAGCAAACATTTGAATGAAGTAGTTTGCGTGTGAATTGTTCGATGAAATGCCCAAACGGAGTTTTCGATTGGTTACATCTTTTTGCATTTATATTTTTCATTCTGTTATTTAATATCAGAGTGTTGTTTTTCTATTTGTTGGTGTAGGGACTTAATTAGTTGTGAGTATGAGCAACAAGGTTGATGCTGTTAAAAGTATAGAAGGCTACAAACCCCCCACCAGAGTTTAATGAAAACGAAAGGCAAATTCTTACTGATATTTCTTTGTCTGACTCCGTAGAGCTTTGGCTTATTCAATGGCCTGCTAGCCAAGTAAGATCTTATAAACTAATCTAGGAAAATAGCATAGCTACCTGCAATTTGGGTGAAATTAAAATGAAGAACAGCCCATATATGTACTTTCTTTCAAGATTGAAGTTTGTTGCAGTCATTGCAAATACTGTTTAACTTGATAGGGGAGTTATTCTTTTTCTTCAATGGGTATTTTAGGCCCCGGATTTTGATGGGCAAGAGTTTTCTCTCCAACTTCATTCGGATGGACATTTGGGCAGCTTTCAGGGTCCATCCGGTAATTATCAGTTTATCATTGATTTAGTATGCGAACCATCTTATCTTAACATCCATTTTTCTTAACTTGCAAACTTGGGCATAGTTCAACTTGTTAAGGCATACCCTCAACCAAGAGGTCAAAGTTTCAAATCCCTTACCCACACATTAAACTAAAAAAAACATCCATTTTTCTTGATACGATGAATAAATGTATCATCAGTTTTTCAAAGAACAGTTGGTCCGTGAATACGATTGAAGTATTTTTGTTTGAATGTGGATTACATCCATTCTGTTCATTTTCCTTTTACAATCATTTCAATTTATTTTTTGTTTCCACCAAAAGGAAAATCGTATGATGTGGTCAACTGTGTGGCTCAAGAACCTGAGGCTTCTGTTTTTCTACCATCTTCATCAAACACCAGATTGGGTAAATGCCCCTCTTTCTGTTAAAGTAAATTTATCTTTATTCTGAATTGGTTTTACTTCACATATTAGTGCAGTCTCATCATTGCAGTTACACACTCTCTCTCTTTGTTATACTTGGCTGTACTTAATCTGCACCATTCCTGCTCTCACTCGAGCCTCGGTTTCAGAGTTCTTATATTCTAGATTACGAGATGGTAGTTTCACTTTTAATGCTAATGATGTTAATGCCTAGACTTCTAGCTTCTCCTTCGTCCCCAGTGAATTTGATTCTGTATGTTTTTCACATGCTAGTATGTGTCGATTAGTGTGGTCTAGGACTTTTAATCTACTCCTTCCATTGTCAACATCTGTTGTTCGTTTGATGGTTCGTCAACTACAAGTCTTAACATTTTATTAGTCGGCTTCTTTGCCACATTGTGGGGTATTTGGCTCGAGCAGAATAATAGGATTTTTAGAGAGGTTGAGAGATATTGTGATGAGGTTTGGGAGGTTGTGAGGTTTCATGCGTCTTTGTGGGCGTCGATTACTAGTCTCTTTTGTAATTATGATCTTGGCTTGATTTTGTTGGATTGGAGTCCATTTCTGTAATTAGTTTTTGGACTCCCTCTTTTTGTTGGGCTTGATTTGTATGCCCTTGTTCTTCTTTCATTTTTTGTGAATGAAAGCTCGGTTTCTTATCCAATATATATATATATATATATATATATATATATATATATATATATATATTATTAGTCAATTGTAATGCTAACACTTTGTTCAACTTTCTGTCATGTCTAATTGTGTTGAAATGCAAACGAACAATGTTGGTACTTCATGCATCTCAATTCAAGTCTAACATCTCTTGATGTTTGTTCAAATCACATCATATTCTAGTGGCATGATCCTAGTTCGAGTAGATTTACCATTCATTTTAATATCAACTCATCTTCCCTTGATAAAATTCTCTGTGTTTTGATTTGTCAACCCTTGAAGTTGGAAAGATTGCCCGGCAGATATCCCTCGTGCATTACCCAGAACCTGAAGAACTCGAAAAGGCCACCCCAATGAAATCAATGTATCAGAAATCTTCTGGAATTTCACTGACCACTTCATCTCGTCAAACTACAACAACGCGAGGCCCACACTCGAGCAGTAGAAGAACAAGCTCTACACGAAGTAGTAAGCCAAGAAGTTCAGTATCTGAATTTGAGGAACCATCAAAGCCTTCAAGTATTAAACAGGAACCAGAACATTCTGAGTCCAGAGATCATTTGAAAAAGGATTCATTGAAAAGAAAGCGCACACACGAGCCTAGTCGATCGACCGACTGCTCGACTCATGATTCAGGACGTGTACATAGTGCAGTAACTTTTTCAGGGTTCTCCGGGCAATCTAGTGAAGGTAAAACAAAAAAGCAAAAGCAATGAATGAGGTTCTTGCAAACTTTTTGACAGGTTACTAAAGTATGTGTGTACTCTTATTTCCCATTTTTGTTTGCTTGGATTAATTTTGGAGTAGTTGTTATATGTCATGGGAAATTCTCTATTTGATCAGATATGTGCTACTTAATTAAGTTATTGTTAATTATGAATTAATAGTAAATACTTATTAATTCATCTAAATTGTAAATTAATAGTAGACATTTTTTTTTTGAAAAGAAAATTAATAGTAGACATGGAGTTGATTCTATTGTTCCTCAAATACAACCGTCTAATGTCTGTCGGATATTAGATATTTGGTTCTTATATATTGAAAGTTTGGGCATTTGCCACTTGCATTCATCCAACCAAACAGATACCTGATTTATTGCAAGTGTACTCTTTTGATGATTTGTTAAATTAGGGAAATTTTCAATTTTTATTCATAAACTTGTCAAAGTGTATCTGTCGCAACGTCATCGCGACGCGGAGCGCTCGACGTCCTCTCCTAGGAGTCTCTTTCGAGGTAAAAGGTTTGGAGTCGCCACCAATCATTATAGGGTGTGATTGGTCACCTATTTTAGAGGAAAGGGGATAGTCTATGAAACCAGAAATTAGGCTCGGGAGTCGATTGAGTGTAGAGAAGGTGTTAGCACCCCTACAACACCCGTTTTAGAAAAACGGTTACCACATTTTATTTCAAAATTATCCTTTTATTTAATAGTCCGAAAAAAATATTTTTATGTTTTATTTTGAATGTCCCAAAATTTATTAATTCACATTTTAAAATAAAATATGAATTAACAACTATGAGTGGCTCAAGGCCATTAGAAAAACTTGGAATTTATTTTGATATTTCAAAACAAATTTCTTATTTTATAAAAACAAATTACTTATGAAAGAATTTAAAACAAATGGTTCTTATTTCAGAAATCCAATTTTAAAAGAGGCAATTTATTTTATTTCAAACTTTTATTGCCAAAATGTAATTTTGATGAGTTGGAAGGTTCTTATTTCAAAAATCCAATTTTAAAGGGGCAAATTTGTTTTATTTCAAACTTTTGTTGCCAAAATGTAATTTTGATAAATTGGAAGGTTCTTATTTCAGAAATCCAATTTTAAAGGGGCAAATTTGTTTTATTTCAAACTTTTGTTGCCAAAATGTAATTTTAATAAATTGGAAGGTTCTTATTTCAGAAATCCAATTTTAAAAGGGCAAATTTGTTTTATTTCAAACTTTGTTGCCAAAATGTAATTTTGATAAATTGGAAGGTTCTTATTTCAGAAATCCAATTTTAAAGGGGCAAATTTGTTTTATTTCAAACTTTTGTTGCCAAAATGTAATTTTAATAAATTGGAAGGTTCTTATTTCAGAAATCCAATTTTAAAGGGGCAAATTTGTTTTATTTCAAACTTTGTTGCCAAAATGTAATTTTGATAAATTGGAAGGTTCTTATTTCAGAAATCCAATTTTAAAGGGGCAAATTTGTTTTATTTCAAACTTTTGTTGCCAAAATGTAATTTTGATAAATTGGAATGTTCTTATTTCAGAAATCCAATTTTAAAGGGGCCAATTTGTTTTATTTCAAACTTTTGTTGCCAAAATGTAATTTTGATAAATTGGAAGGTTTTTATTTCATAAATCCAATTTTAAAAGGGCAAATTTGTTTTATTTCAAACTTTGTTGCCAAAATTTAATTTTGAAAAAGTTTCAATGAGATTGAACAAATTTTGACTAATTGGGTAGTTCCCAGGTAGAGGTGTTCTCTTTGGTCAGCTTAAATACCTCAGCCTAGACAGAACAAGTCCCGCATAATCAAATTTTATTCCAAACTTTTGTTTTATTTCAAATTTTTGTTGCCGAAATGCCATTTTGAGAAATTGGAAGGTTCTTATTTCAGAAATCCAATTTTAAAAGGAGCAATTTTTGTTTTATTTCAAACTTTGTTGCCAAAACTTAATTTTGAAAAAATTTTCATGAGATTAAATAAATTTTGACTAATTGGGTAGTTCCCAGGTAGAGGTGTTCCCTTTGGTCAGCTTAAATACCTCGGCCTAGACAGAACAAGTCCCTCATAATCAAATTTTATTCCAAACTCATTAATTAGTTACAACTGGAGAGCTTAACTAGAAAATCTAAATTAAGACCAAATTAAAACTTTACTTTAGTTGGAATCAATTTAGAAATAAATCAATTGAAACTAAAGTGAAATTGTACTTAGAAAATTCCAAATCGAATCAAATTTGAATGAAATCATCAAATAGCAAAATTTAAGTAATTTGAAAATTAAGCAAATTAAGCAATTTAACGAATTAAACAATTTACAAATTAATTCAAATCAAAACAAGCAAATATCAACATTCAAGCAATTTGCAAATTAAGAAAATTAAGCAATTTACAAATTAAGCAAATTAAACCGTTTGCAATTTAATTCAAATTAAAATGAAATAAATCAATTTTCCAATCGAATGAAATAACGAATTAAACAACATGTCATAAATCAATTGAAAAATAAATCGTCAAATGATGGAATGAACCATTCAAAAATTAATTGAAATTTAAATAACAATTAAAGCTAATTGACATTTAAACAACAATTAAGACCAAAATGAAATTAAACCATTCAAGGACTATTTGACATTAAACCAACATATTATGGAAAAATGGAACACACAATTAATTGGTCAATTAACAACCTAATTGTAATTTAAACAACAATTCAAGTTAATTGTAATTTAAATGACAATTAAAGTTTGAGTATGGTCCGTTTGGCGACTAAATAAGCATGTCAAATTAATTTATTTTCATTTATTTGCAAATTGATAACATGTTATTGGTCAAATTAGACTTAAACCACATGCTATTGGAGAATTAAAAATAAACCACACGTTATTGGTCAATTTGAAAATCAAACAACTTGCTATAGACCAATTCATAAATTAAGTAACATACTGTGGATCAATTTATTAAACAACATGCATTGGATGAATTTAAAGTTTAAACAAACAGTAGTCAATTAAAATTAAACCATAATTATGGTCCAATTGAAAATTAGCAAGAAAGTAGGGACAGATTGGGGAATTAAGCACCAAAAGAGAGGGTTAAAATGGGAGTGAAAGAAAGAACTTTCTCTTCCTTTCTTCCACACCTCACCTTACAAAAAGAAGAAGAAGCAGTGGGTGGTTGGAGTTGATTTCAAATCGCCGAAAACGAAATTGCCGCCGGAATGGGTAATCTCGCCGGAATTTGTAGATATGGGTAATCTTGCCGGAATTTGTAGATATGAGTAAACTCTCCTCTCCTCTCTTTTTCCTCTCCAATCTCTCTCTTTTCTCTCTGATCTTCTTTCTTCCTCCTCAATCTCTCTCTTTTCTCAATGATCTTCTTTTCTCCTCCTTCCCCTGGTCTCACCCAAAAGGTCCCCTTTTATAAGAATTTAACACTCCTTAAAATAGTATGGTAAGTAGAGAAAGGAGAGTGAGTGGCAATGAGGGAGAGAAAATTTGGGAGAAAGAAACTAGCTAGTGGGAAGAATGAGAAAATTGGGGAAGACTATTGACTTGTGAAAATGTATTTTGAAAAAGAAGAAAAAATAAATAAAAAGAAAAAGAAAATAAAAAGAAAAAGAAAAAAATAAATAAATAAAATCAACAAAATTAATAAACATGAAAGCTTTAAACAAAGCTTGAAGAAAAATGAAAATAAAACAAAAATGAACTAAAGTAACACAAACCAAAAATTTAAAACAAATCAAATCGAAGTATAAAAATTAACGGACCAAATACGGTATCTATAGTATCAATTTTCATTCTAAATTTTTAATTTCATCAAATTGAACCCTAAACTTAGACAAGAGTTGTAATTTTTATCCGTTATTTAATTTTTGCTAATTCATCCATTAATTTTAATAAAAAAATAATATAAAAATCTCTAAACTCATTAATTTCAATAAAATCAAGCTTTAAACAAAATTAATTAGTATATTTTTAATTATGAATAATTGTGGATGTTTAGGCATTGATTTCATAAGGAAGAGGGGTAGCAACAACAAAAGGTCGTAAGAATCTATAGAAATAGAATGAATGTAAAAGCTATAGTGGTTTATAAAGGTATCTTGTTTGCTCGAAGGATATATATATATATATATATATATTTAATTCAACATGTGGAGTGGGAGATTTGAAAATCTGACATCTTGATCGAAAATATGTGCCTAAATCAGTTTATTTTATATATTTAGGTCGGATATATTAGAAGCAATAGATTGTTGGGCATAATTTAAATAATGTTGCTCATGTGTTAAGTATCCTTCTATTTGGAGCTATGGATTTCTCCCTTCCCAAGTTCGTTAGGAATTTATTTATCTTAGACGTGTGTTAGGTCTTTTAATTACTTTTCCTTTAAAAATTATAGTAATAAAAATAATAATCTAGGATTTTAAAATAACATCTTCAAACACCCCATTTATCTAACAAGAAATAATTTTATAAATCTCTCCAACTTTTAGTAAAATAAACAACTATGTCTAGGTAGTTTAAGTGTTTTCATGACACATTGAAATCAATGTCTTCCATTGCAATTCCTCATGAAACAAAATATTTGCATGTATATCAATCCGCGAGAGCTCCAAATGACTTTTGAATATATCCCATTCTTAATGATAAGGATAAGTAGGTCACAATAATATTTTTGAATCATTAAAAATAAACTAAATCAAAAGGTCAATAGGAGCTCTTATTGACATCGGTGGTATAAATGAGATGCAAATTCAAACCTCCAACCTATAATTTGGAGGTATAAATGTCTAACTACTTAAAGCATCCCGAGATCGACAACTTCCATAACTACTAAAATCGAGCCATAATGAAAATACAAAATCAAACTGCGAAAAGTAGCAAAGAAAAAGTTGGAAACAATATTACTTCAATTTGGGTAGGTGGTGTAATGTAAAAAAATTCCAAGTCATTTATCATGGGAAGGAGAAAAAAAGGGTGAAGAGAAGGGAAATTTTATTGAAATGGAAAGGACATGGTGTCCTTATCCAAATGGACATGTAACCATCTGATGGTACAGACAGTATATTACATGGTATTATTTAGGGTAGGGCGAGAAACAAAATGAAAGAGAGAGAGAGAGAGAGAGAAAGAGAAATTTACACAAGACAAGTGGGGAGGTCCTCCAAGTTTAAGGACTAGCCTTTTTGTGAAGGGCTAAAAGCCTACCAACACAACATCAGATGAACCTAATCCTCTGTCCATGTGAACTTCTCAAATTACTGTCATTTTTCTCTTCTTTTTTCTGACCTAATTTCAACTGCCAATTAAATGGTCTCTCTATTATTGTACTCCTAGAATTTAAAACATAAAGTACAAACATATTTGTAATATTAATAAGGTCATGGGTGGAGCAAAGAAGGAAAGAGCTAGGGCCTTAATTTAAGGTTTTATAAAACACCATTAACGTTTTAAAGTTTTAAGCATTTGGAAATGAGTTCAAATAATGTCTTTAAGGCTCCATTGGATAACCATTTGATTTTTAAAAATTAAGCCTATAAATACTACTTCCATCTATAGATTTTCTTATTTTGTTATCTACTTTTTATATATGTTTTAAAAACTGAGTCATGTTTTGAAAACTAAAAAAAATAGTTTTTAAAGACTTGTTTTTATTTTTAGAATTTAACTAAGAATTCAAATGTTTCCTTAAGAGAGATAAAAATCATTGTAGAGAAACTGGGAGAAAACAAACTTAATTTTTAAAAATCAAATGGTTATCAAACGGGGCTAAATTTTTGAAATTATTTTTAAGCTTGTAATAATCAAATGTCTTTGGAAATTTTGAGAAAACATTTTTATTAGTTAAGAGCACTCTTTCAAGTCATCTCGGATTCACTTCAAAGTTGAGTTTAGTGTTATTATTCAAATGATTTATTTTAACCGTTTTTAAAATATTCAGAAAAACTATTCGAACTTACTATTCTTTTTATTCTTATTATGTCTTATGGAGAAAAAAAATGCAAAGACCTGAATCAATTATGTTCGCATTATTGGAGAAAAAATATATATAACAAAATTAGAAGTAAAGAAAATTAAGAGATATATGAATGAATAACCTAACGTAAACTTTGACTCAACCTTAGAAAAAACAAAATCAATTCATATGATTATTTTTACTTATTTTGGGCTCAAAGAACAAACAAGTCTATAACTCGACTTCTTTTTTTTTTTTTTTTGAATTTCAATAACATTTGAAGTGGGAGATTCGAACCTCTGACTTTTTGATCGGGTACATGTCAATTACTGTGAGCTATGCTCACTTTAATATATAACTCAACCTTTGACATGAAAATATCAACTTATAATTAGACTTTCAAACATCGTACTCCTCAAAATGAAATATTTGCATATAAGTTATCTTTCACACCCTTTTTCACATGTAATTTCATTAATTTAACATAAAACAACCGATGAAGGATGGAAATTTTATACCACAAGAAAAGTCCAAAGAATTAATTATAGCTTAACTTACAAGTTTATATATATATGTTTGTTATTGATAAAAAAAAAATATTTATAAAAAGTTAAATCTACTCTTCAACAAGTTTAGAGGGTTTAATATATAATATCAGAACACAATTTTTTATTTACACTCCCTAATTTCGCAACCAATAAAAAGAAAACACAACCTTTCCCTTATTTTAAGGGTATGTAAAAAGAAAAAGAAATATTTTGTTTACTCAATTATAAAATTTCAAGAATTCCAATCTAGAAAAAAGTTGATAATTTGTATTTATAGTGTATCAATCATCATTTAAACTAGTCTTATAACTAGTTTTAAAAAAAAAATCTAGTAATTAAATCATGAATTTGTCTCAAAGGGTATTAAAAATCTTATTAAAAGCTCAAGGCAAGTTTGAAGCCTTTAGTCACCACAACCAAATAAAGAGGATTGTTGATTGGAACTAGCTAGTTAATATATATATACAAAAAATTTTAACTTATCAACTTAAGTTTTTCAACATCAGTTGCATTAAAAAAAAAAAAAAAAAAAAAAAAAAAAAAAAAAAAAAAAAAATCTTTTACTACATAGCTATGAATTAAAAAAATCTAGCACTCCACACCAACCTTTTATCACTTTCATGCATTTTCACAAGTACAAGTACTTCACAAAAAAACCTTCACTTATTTTCAAATGATAAAGATAGGTTTGATATTCAAGGGTAAAGCCAAAAGTTTTCATAAAGATAGCCAAAATCTTATGTTCTAACTTTTTATATATAAATCTTCCATTTTAAAAATTGAGGAGGAACAGGAAAATTACTAGAAAAATTTTAAAACCTTATTTTTTGAGAGAAAAAATCAATTTTTATTCCTAAACTTGCTATATTGTATGAATTTTTATCCTAAACTTTCCATTTCATCATAAATTGCACAATAAACTTAGATAAGTATTGCAACATTAACCCTAAACTTTAAAAAGTGTTGCAATTTTAACCCTCTAACAAGTTTTCGTTTGAAAGATCATTAAAAAAAATCTCATATGCATTCAATGAATTCTAAAACATATATTATACAAAATTGATAAGATTTCAAAGAAAAATGACATTAGAGCTAAATTTTTATTGAAATTTATAAATTTTGGCAATGTTATTCAATAGTTAAATTTGTCAATAGATCAAATTTAATTTTGTATAAAACTTGATTTTATTGAAATTAGTGAGTATATGTAGATTTTTACATTTTTTTTTTTTTTAAATTAGTACGTGACTTAACGGAAATTGAATAGAGTGTAAAAATTGAAACAATTGTCTAAGTTTAGAGTCTACTTTGATGAAATTGAAAGTTTGTGGTGAAAATTGATACAACTTGACAAGTTTTAGAGGTAAAAATTGAAAAATTTTCTTATTTATTCTATATAATTTTTTTTAATATAAGATAACTTAGACGAGGCAATTGTTCCTCTCTTTACTTCTTCTTAACACGTCCCTAATAGATCTTAAACTCAAAACACATTAAACACGAAAGCCAACTTGAGCATAAATAGTTCAAAGACACAAAAATAATCTTTCTCGTCATCATCACATACCCCAAATATGTAATGTTATATTCTTAATAAATTTCATTAAAAAAAATGTACAAATGATGGAAAGAAAATCCAAAAAAGTTATGCAAATCCTGGAAAACATACAAAGATTGCATATTTATTACTGAAAAAGAAAAGGGAAGAAAAAAACAAAAAATGGAGTGAAAACTTTGGCAGAAGGAGCAGGAAGGTAACTTCTGAAGATAGAGAACAATTTAAAGTGTGAAGATTTTAATAAATGAGGAAGACGACAGACAACCAGACAGGTAGCTTTCTAATCTCAGAAAAAGAAACCTGCTTCCTATAAATATGGATTTTCCTTTACCATCCCAAATCAAGTTACTTCACTTATTATTATTTTTTTTAAAAAAAAAACCCAAAAAATACATTATTTATTGTAAAAAAAAAAACTGCACCCCACAAAAACAACACAGCCATGAACAGTCACTTTCAAAATTTTGATTCGCACAAGAACTTGGATTTTTCAGTACTTCTTAAACAAAAACAAACAAACATTGGACTTGTTATTTCGATTCTACATGATTATTGTGCGAAATCTGGCTCTCATCCAGGCTACATGATAATCATATTGTTCTATAAAAGTGTACTGATGTATCTGCGCATTTCGATATTAGTTTAGTTATTGTTTGGGTTAAATTTTAAGAGTGATTCAAGCTTGAAAATTGTTTAGTTGGTATTTGAAAAAACTTATTCAATGAACCCGCCATGACGTAGCTTGCTCTTACTAACCTCTAGACGTAGATTCGAAACTTTGTATGTCTCTCAATCATTAATCTCATAATAAAGACATTAGAATTAGATTAAAAACTACGGATGGGTCAAGGACGTCGAGTAAAGTCTCCGTCATCTCCAAAAGTAAAGTGGTTAGGTTCGAGTCTTCATTGATCAGGTGGTTCAATGCAATGTAATAATAGTATATATATTTAGGGGTGAAAAAAGAAAAATCTTTGTCATCTGGCTCCTTCCACGCAAGACGACTATGATCAAATAATTCACAAGAATGCTAAGAATTAAAGAACATCGAGACCATTCTTCTTGAGACAAATGGCTTAACTTCCATCGAGTTAGCATCGAGCAAGGTACATCAACTAGTTGGTAATGTAAACAGAGAGTAGGCTAAAGGGGTATTTTCAAATTGAGAATCACAAAGATGTCGACTTACACTATGCCATACAATCTTGAGATTGCTTCGATTCTTTGACACTATGTTGGAGAACTCAACCAAGCAATCGGTGGTGAATTAGAGGATTCCACTTTTTATACAAAATCGAAACATTTTTATAATTTATAAATTCTAAACCAACCACAACATTGAGACAACTTTCTAGAACAATTTCTCCCAATTTTTGATATCTACAAGCATCTAAATCAACTTTCATTCATTTCAACCATATTCTCACAGACCAACGTTCAATTCTATTGCATTTTGTTGCCAAAGTAATTAGCAGTTCAATTGCATTACAGATTAATCATGATGATAGAATCGAAAATTTAACACACGACACAATTAGAAAATTTAAACACCAAACATACAATATAACAAAAACGCGTTAAGCTACGAATAGAATTTAAGATAACATAAGATTTGGAATCATTCCCAAGAAAAACATATAACTGAATTCATTTAAAATTCCATAGATAAAATAACAAATAATTAGATAAAACGACATACATATTCCTAAGAGAATTTTTTTGGAAACTAAAAGTCAACACAGCTAGCAACTTCTGAAGATTTGAGAATCTTCGTGGCTAATCAATAGGACCACATGCAGTCAAGTTCAGTGGAGTTCATGGATCTGGGTTCGTCGGCGACAGGCCAATTTCCGGCGGAGTTACAGGCTGCAACATCGGCGGAGGAGATGTTTCCATGGTGGAGCGGCAGCGGCGGAGAAGGAAGGTTGACGGGAGAGTAGAAGAATGGAAGTTGGAGATTCTCCTGCAGACTCCGGAGACTTGGGAACGCCGACAGGCCGATATTTCGGTGGAAGCGGGCAGATGGGTCGGCGGCGGCGAGAAGTGGCGGCGGAGTGGCAAAATCGTAATTCGGGATGTTCAAGCTGCCGCCGGTGGTGGTGGAGAAACAGGACACGTGCTCTCTTGCCGTTGGGCTGTTGTACGAGCAGCTGTCACGGTCGGTTATGTTGCCAGACACCGCCGTAACGGTAGCCGGAGCGGAGTACAAGGCCGAATCGAGCAGCGGCGGAAGAGACACCGACGACGGCGAACTTGGTTCTGGGTATACGTTGATGGAACCGGGAACAAACCGGGCTTTCTTTGAACCGCCACCGTTGCTCGAGGTGGCTCCGCCGCATCCTCCGCCGCCGGAGCCACTTTTCTGAAACACCCTCGAAATCACCCACTCATCCTGAATTACGTTCATACACAAACATCATCATCTCGAAATCAAATATGATAAAATTTTCAAACTTCATATATATATAATCTCCCAAGTAGAATAAGAATTTTTTTTAGTATACCTAATTCTTTTAAAGAATTCAAACCTTTTACCTTTAAAAAATATAAGCAGACACTTATAATAACATTAAATTCTTCAAAATCTTAGCTTATAGTATAATTTTTTTAATCTAATTCGAACTACTAGGGGGTTATTGTTGCTCTTCATCTTTTCAATCTTTTAATGACCTTAGATTCTACCTAATATATTGACAAAAATGAAATTAATAAAAATAATTCATTATAAGACCGTCATAACATACAAGTTTTACTTTTCTTTAATGACACATAACTCAACGTGTTAAAATATGTATTCTTTAAGAGATTCAAATCTCATATCCCATGGACTAAAAACAAAGTTTTTTTTTTTTTGAACTTCCATCATATAGATTCAAATTCTGCCTCCATATATGGTTATCAACAAAAAATAAAAAACAAAATGAAAATTCTACAACATAATCATAAATATTTTGGAAAAATGTAATGAATTAAGTAGTAAATATTTCCCCTCCTCTAATAATTAATCATCATCCCCAACAACACTCACACACAAAACCCTAACTTCCACCCAAAAAGGTTCAAAATTTTCGTACAAGGAGACCATGATCACAAAGAACACAACAAATCCTAACATACTAATTACACAAAAAAAGCCCAAAAAACAAGTACCATTAACAAGAGAGCCACAAAAAGGGCAAACAAAATTAGATGCAAAGTCTTATTACAATTCACAGTTAGGGTTTCTGAGTACTTCCTTTCTTGATTCTGTTAGTTTCTTTCCCAATGAGGATTAACAAAAAACCATGATTAAAAAAAAAGTTGGTACCTTTGAGCTTCTGGAAAGATAATGGTAAGCAAATTTGCCTTCAAGGCGATATTCATGCATAACCCAGTTGCTTTTTTCCCCTTTTGGAGCTCTACCTCTGTAAAACACCAATGTCTTCTTCATCCCCACCAATGAACATGTTTTTGCACTGTAAATTTCCCTGTCTTTTCCTGTCGCTTTCCAGTACCCAGCCTCCGTGGCCCGGTTCGTTCGCAGACCGGTCGGGTACTTCCGGTCCCGGAGGCTGAAGAAATACCACTCTTTCTCTCCCATCTTCGCTTTCTCTGCGGGTCAAGTCATCATTAGACCCAAAACTTAAGCTTAATCATAGTATAACCAAAACTAAGAAGATTATTCTCGTTGAACTAAGAGAAATAATATGTTAGAATAAAATTAATCTTTTATAATCTTTATAATGTTCTCTCTCTTAGGTCAGTAATTATTAGGAAGGACATATTAAATTAAGACATAGACTACAAAATTTTGAGCTAATAGGTTGTTAGTAAAGATAATGTGGGTTGGGTTTGAGATCATTAGTCTTTTAAAAAAAAATTGTCTATTTTCAAAACTTTTTCACGGTATTTAGCTACTTAGTGACATAATAGTTTCTCAAACATAATAATAATATAGAATTTAGTAGGCTAACAAGAGAAGTTTTGAAAGCATGTCAAAGCATGTCTTCTCAGCTAAAAAGTGAGAGGTTAGAATATGGTTAAAAAAAAAAAAAAAAAAACTTTGAAAACACTACAACCCATGTACTTAAATGTAAAAGCACTTAAGCACGCACTTAGTGCTTATTTCAAAAGTGCTTGTGAAAAAGCCAAAAAAAAAAAAAAAAAAAGAAAGAAACAAAGCACGTTTTGAAAAAGCGAGAGGGTGAATGATTGAGTGATTGGATCGGATTGGATTACCGGGAAGCTCCCAAGGCTCGCACTTGTTGAGGTCAACTTCAGCAATGGCTCTACCAGTGAAACTGCTGTCAAGAACCTTCTTGAGAAGGTAGTAAGTGATCAGCTCCTCGTCGGTCGGGTGGAAGCGGAACCCCGGCGGCAGGTGGTGGCTGTCGCCGACGCCGTCGTAATGACCATAGGAAGAAACATCCATTATTAAGACAAACAAAAAAGGGGGAAGGAAGAAATCGAAGAGAAACCCAGAAGAGAGGGCTCAAAACCCAGATGAAAAATTCATGGAAGGGTGCGATTTGAAGGGGAAATAAAAAGGGTGGAAAAATGAAATCTCTGTTTTCTCTGTATAGAGAGAGAGAGAGAGAGAGATGGCGATGTGTATGCGTCAGGGGGAGTGGGGTTCTGATTTGAGTATGCGTGCGTGCGTGAGGAAAGTGTGCAGGTATTCCTATGTCAGTGAAGAAAATCAAATGAATCCCAACACAAAACAACTTCTTTTTTTTTCTAGAGAGAAAGATAACACTACAAAAAGTTTTTGGTTTTTCTTATATTATATTATAAGTTTTGGTTTCTTCAACTTTTTTGTTTTTTCAAAAAAATATTCCTAAATTTGTCTATTATTTCAAAAATTATAATATTATTCTTGACTTTCCATAAATATTTCAAAATTATTTTTTGAATAAAAATCTGTTAGAATTTTAAATGAAAAATCGATGGAGTGATGACTAAATATTTTTTTGAATTGAGTCTAAAAGAACGACACTTAAACACGTCGACTTTTTATTCAACATTATAATTATTTTTCTGCTCTATGGGTAGTTTTGAAACATTTATGAAAAGTTAAGAAGTAATATTGCAACTTTTGAAAGAATAGTAGTATTTTTACAAACAATAGGCAAAGTTCAAGGCTATTTTTTATAATTTAACATTTAATTTTTATATTCAAACTTGTCAAGTTGTATCAACTTTTACTCTACACTTTCAATTTCATCAAATTAGACTCTAAATTTAGGCAAGTATTACAATTTTTACCTTCTATTCGATTTTCGTTAATTTATCCACTAATTTTAATTATAAGCAATGTGAAAAATCTTCATAAACTCACTAATTTCAATAAAATCAAGTTTTGAACAAAATTAAGTTAGATCAATGAACAAATTAACCGTTGAATAACCTTGCTACAATTCACCAATTTTAACAAAAATTTGCCTCTAATGTTGTTTTTCTTTGAAATCTTATCAAATTTGTATCGTACATTTATTTTAGAATTCATTGAATGCATATGAAAATACTCTTTTTAATGATATTTCAAAATGAAATTTATTAGAGAGTTAAAATTACAACATTTATCCAAGTTTGAGGTCAATTTGATGAAATTGAAAGTTTAGTGTAAGAATTGATACAACATGACAAATTTGAGGGTAAATTTGATTTTTTTTTTTTTTTTTTTTTTTTGCAGGGGGGTTTTGTCTATTTGATTTTGTTATTTTAAAAAGTTTTTAATACATTGCATTATAAGTTTAGTTCTTGAACTTAGGTGGTGTCTAATAAGATTATGAACTTTAACAACTGTTTAATAAAACTTTTAATTTTGTATTTAACAAGTTCATGAAGTTTTCAAGTGTTTAATACATTTTTGAACTTTGAAATTAAGTTTATTTGGCATATGGCATGTTAGTCATATATTTTTTTTTTAATTCATGAATCTAGTAGACATAAAATTGAAAAGGCGAGGTTCTAAATTTTATGTCTATTTGGGTTCATAAATTTTGAAAACTATTGAAGAGGTCAGTTAAATATTTAACAAAAAATTAAAAGTTGAGGTTTCATGGGATAACTATTTGGTTTTTTTGAAAATTATATTTATTTTCTTACAATTTATTTATAATATGTTTCATATTTCTTAAGTAGACATTTTAATTATTGGTCAAATTCAAAAAACAAAAAAAAAGTTTTTAAAAACTTTTTTTTAACAAAACAAATAAACCATAGGTAGAAGTAGTGTTTATAAACTTAATTTTCAAAAACTACAAATTAAAAACCTTGGTTATCAACACATGGCCTAAGAAATATTTACTTTAAAGGTTCAAGATCTATTAGACACATACTTGAAAGTTAAAAGGCTTATTATACACTTTTAAATACATTTGGTCATCTCTAAACTGTCAGTTTTATGTTTAACAAGTAATTTTTCTTCAACTTCGTTAATCTAACGTGATTGCTTGTGGCACGATGATAGGTATTGTCTCATGACTATGCCTTAATCAACCCGCCACACATAATCGTTAAATTATATACCATCAGCATATTGTGTAAGCATTAAACATATTGATGCTAGGGATCAATTAGTTGACTTTATATTGAAATTTGGATACCTATCGAAAACATTTTAAGGTTAGAAAGATTAAATAGAACGATCATAAAAGTTTACATTTTTTTTTAAATGCGATGATCATACAGACATAACTTTGGAAGTTTATAGATGGCCAAATGTAAAATTATTCAATATAAAACATACTTCCTAACTTAGACGTAACCAATGATATATATAAAAAGTATCTCTAAACATTGCCATTTGTTTAAAAATACTTATATTATTTAAAAATTGGAATATTAGCCATCACCTTTCATAAATGTTTCAAAACTGCCATTGGAGTAAAAATTTGTTAGAGTATCGAACCAAATGTTGACATGGCAAAATGGTACTATTTTAGACTCAATCAAGCAAGCATTCCAATTACCACCATATTGTTCTAGATCACCACCATATCAACTTGTCGTTCAATATTTTAATGGATTTATACTCCAAAAGTAATTTTGAAATGTTTATAAAAAATAAAAACTAATATTGCAACTTTGAAAGAATATAAAATATTTATAACAAAGTTGAGAAGTATTTGCCCAATATTAGGGACATCTTTTAGGAAAATATTTGTGTATATTATCTTGTTTAACTACCTTGTATATCTTAAGCGTAGTTGAGGGGCTTAGGATATATACATTCATAATTATTCTCAATAGAAAACCAAGGAAACAACTTTCCTGATATACTATGTTAAATCACTAATTAATCTAAAAGCTCAAACTAATAAGTTATAGTAAATTTAATGAATAATTCAGATACCATATTAAATCATCAATCAATTCATAAGCTTAAGATAATGAGTTATGATTTTTTTTGGTTTTAAGTTCCACAACATTTGGGATGGGAGAATTTGAACCTATGACCTATTGATCATAAATTCATACTTCATGCCAGTTGAGATATACTCTTGTTAGCGAGTCATAGTAAATTTAATTTTATACCAATATTTTAAGAGTATTTTTCTTTTTTATAATTTAGCCAATAGAAAAGTAAACTACCCACTACAATATTCTACTCCTCAAATAATTTCAGACAGAGATTTTCTTCACTATATTTTTTTAGGGAGAGAGAGAGAGGAGATTTCTTACCTCTGAATTTTTTGAGAGAGAGAGAAAGAAGAGGTTCATTTTCAGCATTGTATCAATAAAGCTGTTTTCAAATATCTTCCTGTCAGCACAGTGAAAGCATTTAATAATTATAAAAAATAAAATAAAATTACAAACTTCTCTCTTTCTCTCTCATATTCTCTCTTTTTGTTTGCTTCTTCTTTTGTTGTATTGTATGAAGATTTTATTTTATGAAGATGGAAGGATGGCTGCAATATTGGCCACATCCTTTTAAGGATTCGTTTGGTAATTAATAATTGCCATACTTCTTTTGGCTTTTTACTCCTATTTTTTGGTTTAATAATTTACACACTAAAACTTAATTGGAAAACTGCAATTGTGTTTGCCAAACACATCCCAATCTATAAATAACAATAACATTACAAATTTGCTTTCGACATTTCATCATTGTATTGCCTTGCCTGACCCCACTAACTCAACTTTTCCCTTTTTCTCTCTCCTCTCTCTTCATGCCCATAATGCATTTGTTTTTCTCCCTTTCTTTCTTTCTAGAGCACCATTTAAAAAAGAAAAAGAAAAAAAAATCATTTTTACTTTAAACTTGAAATATTGTATCAATTTTAATTCTAAACTTTTAATTTCATCAATTTAAACCTAAAATCTGGTAAATTGTATCAATTTTAACCCTAATCTTGAATAAGTGTATCAATTTACACTCTCAGTTAAGTTTATGATTCAATCTCCGTTAAAAATATTTTCCACACATGCCCTAAGTCATGTGTTGCCCTATGATAGATACCTATTTTTTATTTTTAAAAAAGATAAAATTGCTGAAGAAAATTAAAGTAGACTTGTCATAGTGTTTTCCAATTTGAAGGCAGAATTTTTTTTTTCACTTTCTATCTTTTCTGACCCTTTTTTTTTTTCTCATTTCATTAATGGAGCATTTTTCAATTTCAGAGCAATTTTCTACTCGGCCCACAAGCTTTTAGTACAAACAAAGCTTATTTGCACTAGATTTTTCTCTCATTGGAGTACTCCCATTCTTGAATCGGTCGCTAGTATTGGTTTGTTGTTCTTTTTATTTATCATCGTCCTTAAACTCGATTTGTCCTCCATTTGCCACAGCAAGAACAGGGCTTTTGGAATTGCCCTCACCAGAATCTTTATCCCCTTCATATCCGACATCGGTGTCGCCTTCATCCTTCGCAAGACCGTCACAAGGTCGATAAGGTCGGCTACCTGGTGTTCATTGTATTCATGGGCGTCACTTTGTCCATCACTGCCATCCCTGTTCTCGTATGCATTTTAGTTGAACTCAAAGTTCTCACCACCAAAGTAGGAGAAACTGTCATGGATGTTGCCGCCTTCAACGACGTTGTAGCTTGGATCTTCCTCACACTCACGCGTCGCTGGTAATGACACCGAAAGCAAGGGGGAACACAAGAGTCCATTTGTTTTCGTGTGGGTTCTACTTTCGAGAGTCGGGTTCGTGGTTTTTCTTGATGGTGGTGACCTGATTCGAAATGATTTAGTTATTTTTTTGGGTAATTTTTTGTTAAATAATAAAAAAAAATTACCTATCATTTAGTAGCACGTGACTTTGGACATCTAGGAAAAATTTCTAATGGTGATTGAAATGGAAACTTAACTGAGGGTGCAAATTGATACACTTATTCAAGTTTATGGTTAAAATTGACACAACCTGCCAAGTTTGAGGTTTAAATTGATGAAATTGAATGCTATAGTTAAAATTGATACAACCTGCCAAGTTTAGGGTCAAAATTGATTTTTTCCCTAAAAAAAATATATCAAATATATATAAACTTGTTTATGAGTTTTTACGTCTCTAATAATTTAGACTTCGTTTGATAATCATTTGGCTTTTGATTGGGTGAAGCTTGTGGGTAAAAAATAAAAGAAATAATTTTAGCCCCAGTGCAAGTGCACGTTATCGATGCAAGTAATAAACATGAGTATTCCTGAGTATCGATCCCACAATGAACGATTTTAGTAAAAAGGTCGAAATAGCAAATTGTGTTAAAAAATTGCAACTAGGTAACTCGATTGCAAAATCAGATTGTAGATTGGTGTGAAACAACAAAGAAAACAAAAACCAAATTGCAAAATCAGATTGTAAGTTGGTGCAAAACATAAAGGAAAATAAAATGCAAGGGAATAACTTTATGAAGATGGAATGAGGCTCAAGAATGTTCACTACCCTAAGTTGTGAATTGCTATTTTAAATTGCAATTGCAATCATAACGTACACAAACAACTGTAAACCGAATTTAATTCCTATGCAATTTTGATTCCAAAATCTTTAGTAGACTAAGTGATTTGACATATATGTCTATTGTCAATCGTACTTAGATAAATTTAGAACACAATTTTGGTGGTATTGGAGTCTTTTTTCCTATGTCTAGGGTAAAAAATGACTTGTGTCTAAGCTCTTGTCTCCATTGTTTGTGCGAAATCCATTTTTTACTGACTATTTTGGTATTAGCTTCAAGCTTTATATGCAATCCTAGTTGATCAAACTATAGTTACAAACATCCATCAACTCAACACAAGCAAACAATTAACGTGTAGACTGGGTTATTTTTGCAATTGAAGCTCAATTCACTTCTTAGAGAATTCACATCCTTGAACTCCTAAAAAGGACTTAGCTCAAAATTAACTTAAAAAGACCTAAGCAAGGTTTGAAAATATTCTTCATGCTAAAAAAATAAAAGAAATTAACTCCAACAATGGGTATAAACCATAATTGAAAGGGCTTCAATTTAAGTAATGCATAGAAAGTAGGAGTATGGAATTGAAGAAGTTAATAACCCAAAGTGAATAATAAACCTACTGGAAACAAAACCCATAAACCACCTTGCTGAAGAACTCAATTTTGAAATTCACAAAGTAATTATTCAATGAAAAACTCATCCAGTACTTCCCATACAATTGAAACTGAAACTGAAACTAAATTAATGTATCCAAACTACTTAAACAAAATCAAAATTCAAACTAAAACTAAGAATAAGCTAAAATAAAAAACTTGAATAAAACTCATTGCATGCTATGTGTCTCAATCGATTTAACCATTCTTTGTAAAGAGGAAGTCAGTCTTCACAATCCAACTTTCGTTTGGATTGGACTGAAAACTAAGGAAGAAAACGGATATGGAATCAATGGACAATAGTTGAAAATTTGAAGCAAAAAAGAAACCCACGAAACGTCTATACGAAAAATTCATGAAACTTTTTGTCTAAAAAACTCTCTTTTTGTCGAGGCTTCTCCCCCCTTTAATCCTCTTCGAAACTAGGGTTTTGACCTCCTTAATTCTTCCAAACTTTCATGGAAAACCGTGCAAAATTTTAAGGGATTTAATTGCTTTCCTTGTTTGCTTCAGTCGAAGACTTTAACACTTTCCTTGTCTGCTACTGCTCGATTGCTGAATCATATTGCAAATTCAGATTTTGCAATATGAAATTGTAATTATCCAATGCCCTGCATCCAAACACCATTTTTAGTCTTTATTTCATTCTCTATTCAATTTTCTTCTCAAATGTATTTTGTTTTCTAAGATTTGCTAACATCTTCATATCATTTTTATGGAATTTCAAGCATAACATAAGTCTTTAAAAGCTAAATAAGTCTCAATACTGAGGCTTATCAGTTTTTGAAATTATTAAGCTTATAAATACTATTTCTATTTACGAGTTTCTTTGTTTTGTTATCTACTTTCTAAAAAAAAATTCAAAATACAAGCAAGTTTTGAAAATTATATTTAAAAAAAAATGAGTTTTTGTTTTTTAAATTTGGCTTGAAATTCAAATGTATGTTACAAGGATGATGAAAAACATACCATGGGAATTGAGATGAAGTAGGCATGATTTCTAAAAACGGAATGGTTGTCAAATGAGACCTTAGTCTCTGAACTACACTTTGTAATAATTTAGTCTCTAAGCTATAGTATGTAACAATTTAGACTCTGTTTGATAACCATTTTATTTTGGACTTTTTAAAATTGTATTTGTTTTCTCATTAATTCTCTACGATAGGTTTCATATTTATTAACAAAACATTTGAATGCTTAGCCAAATTCCAAAAAAGAAAAAAAAAGTTTTTGAAAACTACTTTTTTTAGTTTTCAAATCTTGGCTTGTTTTTTAAACATAGGTAAAAATTAAATAACAAAATAATGTAGGTGGAAGTAGTATTTATAGGCTTAATTTATAAAAAAATAAAAACTAAGGTCCCGTTTGATAACTATTTGGTTTTTTAGTTTTGATTTTTGAAAATTAAGCCTATAAATAATTCTTCTACCTATGAGTTTTCATATCTACTTTTTACATATGTTTTCAAAAACCAAGCAAGTTTTGAAAACTAAAAAAAGTAGTTTTCAAAAATTCATTTTTATTTTTTGAATTTGGCTAGAAACTCAAATGTTTCCTTAAGAATGATATAAATTATTGTAGAAAAATTGTGATAAAACAAGCACAATTTTCAAAAATAAAAAATCAAATAGTTATCAAACAGAACCTAAATGGTTATCAAATAAGGTCTTAATCTCCTACTTTTAATGTTGTAACAATTTAGTTCTAAAAATATTAGTATCTAAGAATTTAGTCTTTGTACTTTAAATTTATATTAATTTAGTCCATATTTAGAAAAATATTGTTAAAACTGAATAGAATTTCTAACATATATAGATTAATAAATTGATTAGGGACCAAATTTATGTATAAACTAAGTCTAAGTATTGTTACCAATTTTAAAATGTAGAGACTAAATTATTACTGATTAAAATTCAATGTCTAAATCGTTACAATACTAAAAGTACAACGACTAAATTGTTATTTTTGGTGACCAAAAATGTTTTTTAAAACCTGTTACTTAACGAGCCAGTTACATCTTTTTAGTGAAAACAACGCATAACACATCGTACATACTTATATCCATTATGTTAAAATGTAGTTTTAGTTTATTAACTTTTATTTCCATTATATTTTGCCATATGAAAAATTGTTATGAAAACAACTTTCTATTTAAAAAAATGATTTTAAAAGTTGTGAATGAATGACTTCTAAAAGTTAATGTCAATGATGAATACCAATATTTTATAAAAAAAAAACTTTTAAAATAGAATTATATAAACCTACTCTACATAGTTTTTGTCATATATATACAACATTAAACTATTTTTTAGAGGAGCTAACCTTTAAAATCGAGTAAGCTTTTTTTTTTTCTTTCTAAAGTTCAATAATAAGTCTTTAAAAAAAAAAGTGATGGTGAGAGATCGTATCTCTAACCTTTTGGTTAAGTCAATAATATATGACTTTATTAAACTATGCGAATATATATATAATTTGAATTAAAATATACACTCACTTATTTCACTTGATATATAAATTTGTTCGTGATCTCACACAAGTTATAGATTTGATAATTGGACATTATTTTATGTAAGATTTTAATCTATGAATCACAAAATTTAAAAACAAACTATAAGTTATATAAATCTAAGCTTAGAAAATCAGCTTCAACTCTCCAATATCAGAACAAATATTACAAAACAAGAAATCCAATATTTCCAATCTCAATCATAGGGTAGTTTTGAAATTGCATTTAACTTGACATAACAGTTGGGAATGCAAATAAATATCCCATTAAAAGAGAGAGAGAAGATCAATGTTCTTGTGTAAGTGATTTATTTAATGGTGATTGGATTGGATGCATTTAATTTTATCAATTAAAATCTCAGTACCACAGAATATTATGATAAAAAATGAGTTAGTAAAAAAAGAAAACGAAAAAGAAAAAGAAAAAGAAAGGGAAATAAATTTGAAATAACAATTCAAAGGGCATTTGGCCATCATTTTCAATTGTCATAGCAAAAATAGGAACCTCTCTGCCCTTAACAGAACCCCATCATTATCCAAAATATTCCATTTATTCCAACCTTTCCCTTTCATCCCTACTCCCCCTTTTCATTTCATTTTCTTTCCCAACATTTCATTTTTTTTTTAAGTATTAAGGGTTTTTTTGTTTGTTTATTAAATAAATACTAAGAGGAAATTCAAACATTCTTATAGCCAAAAGAGACACAAATGGCTAATAGTGATCACTTAAACTATACTCGTGAATTTAATTATTTACACTTGCAGTAAATAGAAAGTGAAAGTAATAGTAACATTTCACGTGAAAAAGTGAAGAGGACTCTACCTTTCTCGACTTCCTTATTATTCATTGCTTAAAAGAAGGAAAAAAGGTAACATGTCTAAATATAAATAAGATAACTTTTTTTTTTTTATTTATAGCAAATGCTAAGTCAAAATACACATTTTTTTTATTTACTTTTTAATAAAGTATCAATAGGAATTTAGTTTGTAATAATTTAAATTTTATTTGATAACTATTTGATTTTTAGTTTTTGAAAATTGTGTTTGTTTTCTCAAATTTTTTTATAATAGTTTTCATCTCTCTTCAAGGAACATTGGAATTATTAGCAAAATTTCCATTTTTTTTAAAAAATTTTAAAAACTATCTTTCTTTAGTTTTCAAAATAGACTTAAATTCTAAAAATACTATGCATAATTTAGTCTCTACAATAAAAAAATTCTATCAAGGCAAATGACTGACTTTTAGTATATAATATATAAAATTTTAAAAACTCATTAGATACCTCTGATGAAAACATAAAGACTAAATATTTTTTTAAAAAGTCAAAACAGGCTCCAAGTAGGGATGTTCTGTTGAAGTCAAAGGTCCAAGTGCCCTCACTTGTATAACTCAAGAGCACTACATTGCTCGAGCGGTTTACTCCTCTATTTTTTGTGTAGATCAGTTTTGGTGGGTGTAACTAGCTTTGGTGGTTTTAATGAAATATTAATTTCTTATAAAAAAAAAGTAGGAATGTTCTATTTTCTCACTCTTTAACCGAACGAGTAATCTCAATTCACGAAATATTATTTTATTTTTATTAAAAAATTTAAGAGTTTTATTGAAATTTTCATTAAAATTTAACTATTTAAATAAATTTTTTTTCAAAAGAATATATTTTATTTAATGAAGATTAAAAAAACAACAATAAAATGTGGAATAATTTTCTATAAAGAATTCAATCTCTACGAATTTTCCACCGAGAATCCACACTCTTATTTTTCGAAAAATTAAATGAAAAATTCTATGGGAATAGAAAATTAAATAGAAGGTAGGAGGATGAAACATCCCTAGCCCCAAGTTTTGGTGTACACATGTGGAATGATTTTGGAAGTGAATTAAAAAGTAAAACCTGATTAAAAATGAAAATGAAAATGAAAATGGGAAGATTTGAGTGTTGTATTTATTTGGATTTGGGAGAAAACAAAGGGAATGATATGATTAAAGATGAAAGGTAGATAGGGAGGGGGGTGTATTAGGAAATGAAAAAATCCAGTCATCAATCCCATCCATCCATCCATCCTTTCAATCCATCGCCATCAAAAGAAGTTGGAGAGATTGATGCAATGGGATTTTGACACATCATGCTCGGATTTTGAGACCACACTCTTAACAGGCTTTACATCAAATCATCCTTCCTTCTCTCTCTCTCTCTCTCTCTCATTTATTACACCCTTCCTCACACCTGATTTCTTTTTTTCTAAACAAAAAAAAATCTTTTTTATTTTCCCCCCCATAAATTATTTACCCAAATTAGCAAAAAAAAACCCCCTCCCAATCTTCCCCTTTTTACCCCCTGCCTCCTCCACATCTTTTCCCCCTTTTTGGCTGACACCATGAGTTCAATTTTTAATTTTTTGTGTTTGTTTGTTTGATAATTTTAGTATTTAGACCTTCTAAATGTTTTATTTTATTTATAAAATTTTAACATTTTAACTTTACAACTATCTAATCTAATCCTTACACTTGGTTAAGAAAAAGTTAGATTAAAAAAATCTCCTTCACGACAATTTTTAATACGCACGTCTTCAATCCAAACCATGTCTAACTTTGCATCAACAACAACTTTAGCTAGGCAACGTGCAACTCAATTCCCTTCTTGATGTGCGAAAGTTCAAGTTTCTCCCTAATTTGGACTGAATTTTCTCTATCCCACACTTCATAATAAATATTTATTTTGCATATTACCATTATTTTTCCTCTGTTGTCAGAAAGATGATGTAATTTTAACCATATATATGGATGTGTTAATGTAGGCATATATTGTAATGTTTCAGGCTCAAGATTCGGCACCTGACGACCTCGACATTTCCTTGCATCCCTTGCGACTTGGCCACGCCACCTACATGTCTTGAGTTACTTTCGAAAGTAAAGTCTATCTCTACAAACCAACACAAGTCATTACAGCATGTTTTGTTCTCATTCACATGCTCTTAAAGAAAATTTCTAAAATGTCGCTTAACATAAGATTGCTCAAAGCCAAACATGTTTAACTTTGGAGTTCTTATGATTGAGCCATTGAAAAAGAAGGTATCCCTAGTTGGTATAAGAAGTATTTATCAATTCTTTTAAGCATTTTACAACTATATTTGCATATATTCAGGATTACTCTTATTTGGATGTGGTATCGATTCATTTATGTATCACTCCTCCATTTGAGTGTTACATATATTGAAGCTATCTATGTTGTATAATAGCAAAAACTAACTTGATTTTATTTAAAAATTCAAAAACGAAAAGAATCAATTTTTTTAATATATATTTAAAAATGATCCAAGAGAGGGGGGGAGGAAATCAAATTGGACCGGACCGAACCGGGTTTGAAATGTTAGGAAAATACGGGTTCAAGTTGAGTTGAGGGCCAGCTGAGTTGACTTTGGTGAGTAGTCATTAGAAGTAAAAACATAGGGAAACGAGAAATGCGTGTGTGTAAATTCTAAATAAAAATTGATTTTGAAATTGTAATTTAGCGTGGGAATATAAAGAGCGCGTGGATCGAGAGATTAGCATGGGATTGCGGACGGCGCGTGACGACAAGGTGAAGTCACCCGCGCCGCCCTCGGGTCACAGCGTAACAGATGAGTCAGTTATTTTACTTATTTATTTATTTTTATTTTTTTGAGCATTGGGCCTTTCCCCCTGTATTCCGCAGCCCAAGGCCCAATCCTCTTTCTTCTTCCATCCCTTTCGTCACCAAATTCTCTCCCCTCGATTCCGCTGCTCTTTTTTCACTTTTTTTTTTCTTCATTTTGGGTTTTTTCGGAAATACCAGCTATTCCAAATGAAGTAACCAAAACAACCGGTTCGAGTTTGGTTTGGGCACGTAGGGAGGTTAAAATTGAACGGATTATTTGAAAAGCACTCAAAAAGAGAGTCACAACTTGAAATAATTCCAGCACAATCGAGATCATAATCATTCAATTCCACTCATACTCTTATAAAAAAAAAGGCAACTAACTCCTACTCCTTCTCCTACATCGTCATGGATCCTTTTGATATAACATTCTCAACCGCTCAAGAGATTATTTTGAAGGTATAACCCTTAGGCAACAAAAAAGGGCTCTTACTAAGGGGTGGATAGATTTTGAACTTGTGTTAAACGATGTAGTCACATGTTTAATAATTTGTCCATAAATTGAAATCTTGATTTAAGAATTAAAAAACGACATTAAATGTTAAAAAAAAGGTTAAAATACCATTTTGGTCCCTATACTTTTAAATGTACAATTTTAGTCATTGCACTTTCAATAAAGCTTAAAATTGGTCCCTATGACAAGTTTGAAGTTAATTTTTATCAAAATTTGTTAAATAATAATAATAATTTTAATACAAGAAAGTACACTATATGAATATACTTCCAAAATTTATAGAGGAAAAGTTAATAGTGACTAACTTTTTTTAAGAAAAATTAACCATAAACTAATAGTAGAGACCAATTTTAAGCTTTATTGAAAGTACATAGACTAAAATTAGACATTTGAAAGTATATTGACCAAAATGGAATAAAGCTCAAAGTACAGGAACCAAAATGGTATTTTAATCTTAAAAAAAATTGATTTTTTTCCCTTCTCTCCCTTGAAAACCTAATTGAAAAGGCCAACTACCATACTAATTGCAACCTTCTAGCCATCTTCTAATTTTATATTTTTGGAAAACTATATATTGATTGACAAACGTTGTTCAAACTGACCAAATCTACCAAGTTTGTCTGGTTTTCACAATTTTTTTTTTCAATTTCGAATTGCATCCCATTGCTCGTTTATTTTTATAAATTATTTATTTGTGTTATGTTAAATTAATTAATATTTATTTAATAAAAATATTACGTCCATGTTCCATTAATATTACGAAAAAATATATAGAATCATAATTTAATTAGTATATATCTAATCTAGTTTGAGAAAAACAAATCAAAAATTTATTCTCAATTCTATAATTTTACATTCATGTCTATAAATGACGTTAAAACATAAGATTAGAAACTTGTTTTAAAGAACAAAAATTGATTTATCCGCCTCTTTAGCTTAGTATAAAAGAATAAAAATATTCGATATTAATAGAAACTTCTAAAGTTTTCTCAAAATTTTATAAGCCAATTTTTTCGGTGTCTAAAAATTAAAGTCAATTAAAATTGGTTTCCTTTCTATTTAAGTTTAACGAAGTGTGAGAATAAATGAAAATTTGTCTAGGTGACCAATGAAGTTATACTTTAGGTTGACTTAAAGTCAACACTATAGAATGAGTTCTTGGTCAATAAATTTGAACTTGAACCCGATACAATATTATTAAAGAATCAAATACCATAAACGATCTTCTTCATCTTTTTTCTAAATTGAGAAAGACTTGCACTAGTGTTTCACTTTCAATTCATCGTCCTTATTCTATAATATTTTTTCTTAGTCGTCCAAATCAAATTAGCAGTGACAATGAATTGTTATAAGAACCATAGAAAATAAGCAAAAACATAAGATTAATTTCAATACTAAAATTTGTAATTTAACACAGAAAAATGCTGCTTTTGAAAGCAACAATAATAATAAATTCATGGTCCGAGTCAACACAAAAAGACCAAGTTAGTATTTTTAATATTGAACTTTCTCAATTATGTACCAAATTGAATTTAATATATCTATATCTATATTTATATCTATATATTAAACACCCTCCAATTTTAAGCGAGTCAACGCGCTATTGACTCGTGGAAATTGACTCATGTTGGCTTGTAAAGTTTTAAATTTTATCCCACCGAATTTATTCAATTCTGTTATTTTAAACATTTCCGTCATATGAAGGAAGCTGTCAATTTCAAAGTATTCAAACTACTACGACAATTTAACAATATTTTAAATTGAAAAGCCCACTCCTTAAGAATATAATTAAATTATAACTAAATATATAAACTTTTAAGGATGTTTGGATTGAGGAGTTGAAGAAAGCGGAATTGAAAGGAGCTAATAATTCCCCTAACTCTTTATTTAACCCAAGGATATTTTAAGTTTTAACTCCTATTGTGGACTCCATAAACTTATTAACTCATCATCTAACTCTCTGTTGTGGATCTTACAAATTTATTAACTCCTTCTCCAACTCTCCATTGTGGACTTAACAACTTTCTTATATATTTTTTTATTCATCTCACCTCACTCATACCTTTATTTCTTATCTCCTCTCCTTTATCTCTCAATTTTTTTTTTACATATATATATTTTCAATTTTTCAATTTTTTATATAAATTTTCTCATATTATTACTAATAACTAATTGACTATAAACAATCATTAAATTTTTTATTTTTATCCTATAACTTTAATAATTTTTTTCAAATATTTTTCTTTTTCTTTTATAATTTTATTTTTTAAATATAAATTATATAAGAATGTTTTAGATATGATAGAGTACTACATAAAAAAAAAATTAATTGATAAAAAATCTCCTTATCTCTCTTCCTCCATATGTCATATGCAATTTTTTTTAATTTTTTAAAGTTTAAACTAAAATTACTTATAACAAATATCAATCTTATCTTTTTTAAGTTTATTTTTTTAGTAATAGCTTAAAAGTATGTATGATATTCATTTTGAATTGTGTTAAAATATATATATTCATTTTGAACTTAATTATTTTAAAATAGCATAAATATTTGATATTTTATTTTTAACTTAGTTATTTAAAAATTTCAAAGAATATATTATTTTCAAATTAATCAAACTTTAGATAATTCTTTACATTGATTAGTTAGAAAAATAAAATCTTAAATCATGCAAAAAAAAAAATTATTATAACTTTTATTAAGCTTCGAAAACAAATCCTAAAATAAAATTTTAAAATTGACGAAAATAAGTCTTTAACAAAATTGTAAAATATTCATAAAATAATATAATTTAAAATCTCAATTTTAGGATTGACGAAAAAAAATCTATATTATTTCTAGAATTGAGAGAATAAAATATAAAATTTTTGAAGTTTATTCAAATCCTTTTAAATTAATGGATTGAAATCTTTCTAAATCACATATAATATTTAAAAAATTATTGTAAGACTTTCTTTTATTTGAAAACTATCTAAGGCAAATGAATGATAAATGTGAGAGATATTGAAAAAAAAGTGGGGTATTTTATTCAAAATTCTTTTTTTCTTCTTTAAAGAAATCTGTAAAATGTACATAAATTAATAAAAACAAAAAAATCTCAATCTTAGAATTCATGAGAACAAATTCTTAATACTAAAATTTTAAAAAATTGTAGCATAAAACTGTACAAAAAAGCTAAAATCAACTCAGACTTTAGAACTCTAAGTTTAACAAATTTGTATCCCAAACACAGACTTCAGAACTTTGGACTGTACAATTCCTTGCCCCAAACACAGACTTCCTAACTCCAGACTAAATAACTCTGCACCCCAAACACAGACTTCTTAACTCTCCAGATTTACTAACTCCTACTCCCTACAACTCCTTACCCTAAACAGCTCCTAAAAATTTAAGGGGTGTTTAGCCCACTGTTTTGGGTTTGGTTGGTTTTGGAATCCAAACATAAAACAATGTTTGTGCCACTGTGTTCAAAACCCAATGGTTTGTGAAACATAACCCGATGGTTTAGAACAATACAACATGATGGTTTTGAACAGTGCAACATGATGGTTTTCCTTTCCAACACTCGATTTTGCTCCATTTTCTCATGGGGTAACGACAAAAATGGTCATACTTAAATGTGCGTTTTGAAAAAAAGCCATAGAATATATATATATATATATATATATATATTTGTGAAAAAATGGCCAAACGATTTTTTTGAATTTTTAAATATAATTTTTAAATCACACAAATACCCCTTAACAAAATTTGTATCCTACATACTAAAATTATCCTATAATCAATCTAAAACTCAAATTAAAACAAACCGATTATTCACAAATCCTTAAACCAAGAAATCGTTGGTCAACAAAAAATCAAAATTACTTAACAATTAAAAATAAATTTAAATTGAAAATCACATCACATTTACCTCAAAAAATTAAAAAAAAAATGCCCATAACAAAATATCTAACCGAAATACATTATATCCAATCTAAAATTCAAATCAAATCAAAACAAATTCTCCACAAACATAATAATTAAAAATCCATTTAAGTTGAAAATCACATAACATTTACCTAAAAAGATTTAAAAAAATGGTGCTAACAAAATATCTAATTAAAATACATTATGTTGTTGCCAAATTTTGGACAGGAGAAATCTCACCTGACCTCCACGTGACAATGACGGTGAATTTATATTCTTGGGGAAAGAACACGGCCTGCAAGACAAGAAAAACCTGGACATCGATGTGGTGTAGGTCATACAGGCTCAGATGCGTAGGTTAGAGGGAGTTATTTAGAAAGAGTTAAGGAGTTCTAAGATAGTATAGGAGGTTGGAGTGAACTTACCATGCTCTCCCCTCAAGAGAGAGATTAAATACCTTTATTCCTTGGGTTTTTGTGGGTTTTCGTCTTCGATTGGGAACGAAAGGATCGAACGGGGCTAGACTGAGAGTCTCTGGGGCATGAGGGACTAAGGTAAGGCCCAAAAGTGGGCCTTGCCATGTGGTCGGCCTCAGCGTCTGCTGAGGCCAACAATGGGCTTGGGCTTTGTTCGTCCCTTTGCATCCTAGTCGGTCCTATTTTGGTTTGGGTCTGTTTTGACTTCGTATTGGGCTTATTTTTCTCGTTTGGCTCTTTATTGTAGCCTTTCGTCAGCCTATTGAGGAGAAGGTAGGAGCAGAGACAAGGTTTCTATTTCCTTAATAGAGATCAAATGAAAAGGTGTCAGATATTGTTGCTTTGTAAATAATTCTTTTCTTTTTTAAAAAAAAAAAACAAAAAAAAAACCTTATTTATGTGAACAAGAAGTTGATTAAGAAAATTCTGTCTAAGGGAGAATCCTATCTAGGTCAGGTTTTTAAGTTGATCGCTAAGGAAACACCTCTACCTGGCGATCTACCTGGGAAATTATTTAATAACTTTGAAATTCAAAGGAAATAATGATAAAAAATAATAATAATAAGTTGGCGAGAACTTTTTAAAAATTTACTTGTGGTTCAGGTGAAAAGGAGAAAGGAAAGCAAGGAATAAGATTGCATTTGCAAAACAATTACATTATGTTGGCAAAGAACTGAATTAGCCATGTTGAAAGAAAAGAATAGAGTGATTTAGAACGGGATGCAGCAATTCGCCAAAACACCCCCAATACTATCAAAGGGAAAAGGACCTGACATCTCAAAGATCCCTCAAAAGCCCACTCGAAAGTCCAACACGTCAAGATGATGATGATTCAGCCTCCAATGATTAGAGGAATTGTTCTTTGCACCTTAAATTTTACTTGTTAAATCTATGATAGTTTGGATTGTGATGTTGTTATCTTAAACTTGCTTATCTTTATTCCTTGAATTTTGTCATGTTTTTAAATTGACTCCCAAGTTGTTTGAAGTTATGTGTTAGTTAAGTTTGATCTTTTGTTTTTGAAATCGTGTGCCTCTAATTTTTTTTTTTAAAAAAAAAAAATCCTCAATGATGATATTTGGAATAGGCTCAGCTCATTAAACACTCCTCAGTTATCCACCCAACTTTATGACTCTTTTACTTTCCTTAGCACCTCACCACTCATTCACCTTAGCTTGTGTTTATATAATTCTAAGGTTATTAAGCTTGTTAATATGTATGGCCATCTCAATCACCCAAGAGAAAAACTAGTCAATGTCGACATTGCCGCATCTTAAGTTTGGGGGGATAGACACCTTACATTATTTTTGTTGACCCCACATTGTTGTATATTCAATTTTTGCAATTCATGAAATGTAAACATGTTGTGAGTTGTTATATGAAGGCTGCCAAGTTTGAAAAAAAAATAAAATAAGTAATAGAGGGATGCTTCTCTTTCCATTAATTAATTGAGTAACCAGGGAAAGTCATGACACCCATGATTGCCTTTGTATGAAAGGTTGATTTAGGAAATGAGTAGGTTAAAAACGGTTTCAAATAGTGATGTGTGCTCGTAGTCAACTACTTTCACCACAAAGTATTGGTAAGTTGGAATGAAGGTACAATTGACTAAGGAACCTCCTTTAAAAAAAAAAAATCAAGTTTGAATAGCTTGGCAGTAAAAACAAATAAATTTGGGGGAGTTTTTCTTTTGTTTAGTCAAGTTGTTTCTCAAAAGATGGCCTATGTAGGAAGCAAGCAAGATGAAACTAGAAGAGTAATGATACGATTTTTAGGGAAGTATGGGTGAAAAGTGCTAAGGTCAAAACTAAAGTGGGATTAAAATTGGCTGTGATAAACATGTGTTATGAGCTTGAGATGTCTCTTGAGAAAATATTTGTTTTGTCAAGAACTTGAGTTAGTGGTTCAATTTCATACATGAATAACTGTGATTTTAATTGCTTGAGGGCAAGCAACAACTCAAGTTTGGGGGTGTGATAATTCTCATTTATGAGAATTATTTAGCCTTTAAACTTAGTTATGCTTGTAATTTTATTCATATTATTTGATGAAAAATAGAAAAGTTGTTGAATTTAATCACATTATTGATTTATGTTTTGTTTTTGGGTTTTCTTCACCGAATGCAGCAGCTTTTTTTTTTTTTTTAGTTGTCGTTTTGTTGTATTTTCTTCTACATCTCAGACTCTAAACTCTTCATCAATCCCATTACAACGAGAGAAGGTGGTGGTTATGAACAAAATCTTGTTCGATTGAATGAAGAGCGAGGAGCTCAGGTTAGATTGTCTTTTCAATTTTTGCAAGTTTTATTCTCTATTATTTGACTTTGGAAGCTACTGTATTTTGATTTTTTTTTTTTATATAAGTTTATTGAAGTTGTTAATTTATTGGAAGTTCTTCTGGGTATTAAATCCAGATTAATCTTTGGTAAATTGAGTATTTAAATCAAATTTAAATTGCTAGTTGTTTGCATCTTCATCCTCTTTTTGTATCAATGAATTCTTACAATTTTAACTTACTGTTTTTTGTTAATTTCATCATGAAGAGCTAAATTTCCTTTGGGATTCAAGTTTGTGAATGCCCTAGAGGAAAGATGTAAGGCTCGATAGCAAAAATAATCTAGCTAATTCTTGAACTATTGTTTGCTTTTGGTGAGTTCAATATTGGATAAACTCTAGTTAGCCATCTAATGTTGCTTGCCAAGCTAAACTTAATACCGAAAGAGTTAAGGGAAGCGGATGTCGCAAAAGCAATGGAGGAAAAGACTTAGACATAAGTCTTGAAATATTGACCCTATACATTGGGCGAGACTCCAAAACCACTAGAGTTGTGTGCTGATATATTTAAGTTAGATTAGCCATAGAAATATAGGTTTAATCACTTAGTCTCCTAAAGATACTTCATAGAAAGTCGAATATGAGTCAAATTCCGTTTACTTAGTTCTTGAGTTAGCTACGATTGCAATTTTCTTCTTGTTGCATATTCTTTCCAAAGAGGCATTAGCATCTTGAATCCCTTTTTCATTTCCAATGATTTTTTCAAACAATTTTTCTTTTAACCAAAACACCTCATAAAATATTTTATACCCACGGTTACTTTAAGTTGCAATTTGTCAACGATTGTGTTCCATTTTTATAAGTTTTATTAAAATCTGTTCCCTTGGGTACGATACTCTGGAATACTTTCAGTTTTTATTACTTCGATCACGTGCACTTGCGTGTAGCAACCGATTCAATTTGCCATTAGACTTTTTTACTAAAACCACATTAGATAGCCATTGAGGATAATGAACTTCTCTAATGAAATTGGCTTTTAATCAATCATCTACTTGGCTAGCTATGATCTCATTCTGCTCCTGATTGAATGCTCGTCGCTTCTGTTTTACGGACTTGAAATCTCTGTCACGTTCAATCGATGTACCATAACGTCGGGATCTATCCCTTGCATATCCTCATGAGACCATGCGGATAAATCTGCGTTGTTCCTAAGGAAACTGATAAGTTTTTCTTTCTGTTTAGCCTATAGGTTTGTTCCAATGTTTATTCCTTTGTCCTCTGATGTGAGTAGAACATATTCTAGTTCCTCGAAGGGATTGCCCTCTCTGGTCGGCCTCAGTTTCCTCGGGGGCGAGGAAATGGTCAGTCGCCTTCTTTGTTGCTTTTTCTTGTAATCCTTCAGGCCTGCGTTGCCATGTTGCTTGAACGATTTGGTAGGCCTCAACCTTCAGATTTTGGTTGGCCTTGGCCTTTTTATGGTCGGCCTTGGCCAACAAACACATGCCAACTTCTTCACGCGATCCTTTTGGTCCATGCTGCCATGTAGCTTGAACGATCTGGTTGGCCTCAGCCTCGGTATGAGGTTGAAGAGCCTGGTTATTCTGTGTTCGTCGCAGGCGACCGTCCTGATTAGAATCGTCTTTCATCTAATCTTTTCTTTGTCTCCAAATCCTAGCAAGAATGCTACCAAAGATTGAGTAACAAACACTGGAAACTGCACAGGGTACCGTCGTCAGAGGATTTCTAAAGTGCTGGCTAGCAAGAACAACACCTAGCACCAAGTTTTGTAACATAAATCGATTCATTAGAACTAGGTCGAGCCAGCAATGGCGAAACCAATGAGTTATGTGGTAAAATACTCAGGAGCAGACTTGCCAATTATTACAGATGAGATATGCTATAGGTAAATGAAATGCTTTACTTGCATTCCAACTTCAATGGAGATCGCTCGAGAAGATAAAACGTTGATACTGAGCATTCTTGCAAGCATATAACCGAAGAAGAATCCTGAAGCAAGAAGAATCCTGAAGCGTGAAGAAGTGATGCAGCCAACAGAACTTGTTTTCCAGACATGAGAATAGCAGAAGAGCTCTGAGCAATTGCATTTTGATAATTCTCATTCATGAGGATTATTTGGCCTTTAAACTTAGTTATATGTGTGATTTTTATTCATATTATTTGATGAAAAATAAAAAAATGTTTGAATTTAATCACATGATTGATGGAAGACCTTTAAATTAAGTAAGTTAAGAAAAGAAAACAAAAGAAGAAAAAAATTCACACTTACTTAATGTTTTGATGCAGAATTTTCGTGGAATGCAACAGCAGTGCAAATGCTATGCAATTGCAATTTGGCAGAATCTGAAATTTAAGTAAAAAACGAGAATTTCGGGATTTTGAAGGAAATTTGACCCACGAATTCAGCAAGGTGATTAGCCATGATTGTCCATCAACCAAGAGGGAAACCCTAGCATGAGATCCCTATAAATATTGAACAAAGAAGCCGAACAAAGGGAGCTCGATTTGGAGAAGATTTTCGTTCACTTTTTTGGGTTTCTTTACTTTCTGCAGCATAATTTTTTTTAAGCTTTTAGTTGCTGTTTTTATTGTATTTTCTTCTACATCTCCATCTCTAAATTCTCTTCAATCCCACAACAACGAAAGTTGGTAGTGGTTAAGGGCAAATTTGTTCGATTGAGCCGAAGAAAGATGGATTTTTAGGATGGTTGAAATTCTTCAATTTCTGCACTTTTGTTCTTGAATTTCTGTATTTGTGTTAAAATAGCCACTGGGTTGTTGTTCAATTCAGCAAACTTTAATTTATGTTATTAAGTTTTTGATGACAGCTTGTTAACTTAAGTTTTGGTAATTTTACTCTTACTATTTGAACATTTAGAATCCTACTGGAAGTTAGATTTACCATTTTATTTACAAGTTTCCGTGAGTTAATTTCTATCTTGCATTCTTAGAATTGTTTCTTAAACTTACTTACTTGCATTGCATTTGCAACTTGATTGCATTATTTACTTTAATTTTTCCAATGAATTCCTACAATTCTAATTCACTGTTTTCAATTTATTCCATCATGAAGAGCTAAATTTCCTTTGGGATTCAAGTTTGTGAATGCCCTAGAGGAAAGATGTAAAGCTCGAAAGTAAAAACAATCTAGCTAATTCTTGAACTCTAGTTTGCTTTTGGCGAGTTAATTGTTGAGTAACCCTAGTTGGTCATCTAGTGTTGCTTGCCAAGCTATAACTTAATACCGAAGGGGTTAAGGGAAGCCGATGTCGCAAAAGCAATGGAGGAAAAGGCTTAGACATAAGTCTGAAACATCGACCCTAGACATAGGGCGAGACTCCAAAACCACTAGAATTGTGCGCAAAAAAATCTAAGTTAGATTAGCCATAGAAATATAGGTTTAATCACTTAGTCTCCTAAAGATACTTCATAGAAGGTCGAATAGGAGTTGAATTCGGTTTACTTAGTTCTTGAGTTAGCTACGATTGCAATTGCCTTCTGGTTGCATTTTCTTTCCAAAGGGGCATTAGCATTCTTGAATCCCTTTTTATTTCCATTGATTTTTCAACCAAATTTTCTTTTAGTCAAAACACCCCTCAAATCATTTTTCACCCACGGTTACTTTAAATTGCAATTTGTCAACATTTTGTGCCAACTAAAATTCATTTTATTAAACCCCGTTCTCTTGGGTACGATACTCTGGAATACTTCCAATTTCTTTATTACTTCGATCACGTGCACTTGCGTGTTATAGCGAAAAGCACCGATCACATTTCCACATAAAATAGCTACAGTGCCAACAACAATAAGAGACATCAATGGAGAAACGAGTCTAACCAAGGCATGGAAATATTGGTTTAAAAATGCACCAGCCAGTATAAGAAGAAGCACAATCTATATGTGATGGAAAGAGAAGTTAATAATGTAGTAATTAGATGGCAAAAAAAATGTCGGTATCCCAATCGAATGCTAGAAATGTCACCTGCAGTATGGACAGTAATAACCCAGCTGCATTCACAACAACAAAATAACCAACAAGTTTAGCAGTGAGAAATGAGGTCATGATCTGTAACATTGAAATGATAACTTAAACTTCAATATCCATGAAATTGTAGGGTTTTTGGCAATATATTAGAAGAACAATTGTCCCACATCGAAAATGTACAAGGAAATCATGGGCTCCAAGTACTATAAAAGGAGTCAATGACTTTGGTTTCAAATCATCCCAATTCGAAATACTTTAAGCTTGGTATACTAATTCTAGTTAAGTGAGTGGTATAAAGCTTTGAGAGAGTGTTTCTTTGTAATTGGGGTCGGGGAGAGAATTTTGTGTGATTGTAATAATTTTTCACATAGTGAAGTATTTCTTTTTGTCCGTGGTTTTTTCTCCGATTTTGAAGTTTTTTACGTTAATTCTTGTGTTTCTTATTTTTGTTATTTTCTTTTAATTTATAAGTTATTTTTTGATTATTCATGCAGTAGTAGTGGGAGGTTTTTTTTCCAACAAATTAGGCATCAATGACTATGAAAACTTTGCTTATTGGGCCTAGGTCTTTGTTTTCAAAAATGCTTATGTCATTATGTAGCATTTGAGAGACTGGCTAATAAGAAAGCCTTTCTATCACGTAATTTAAACAACAATATGCTTTGGCTATGGATGTTGATGTTTAATTGGAATCTATTGTCAACATGACATGTCACAAATTTAGAAAAGATGGTTTGTATTGGATCGTATGGAGTAGTTATGTTCTATAATTTCAACAATCACATGTATTGACATTGTATCTAATGAGATATTGACATACGAAATTTGTGCTTATTCAAGTTTAATTTTGACTTTTTGACTTTCATTTGGACAATTTTAATTAAGTAGTGAAGCATCGTTTATAGATATAAATTTTATTGTTTTATTAAAAAAAGGGAGCTACAATTTGACAATAACATAAGAACGGCTATTTAAGTCACAAGAGAATGATGAAATTCACGAAATATATTTTGGATTTGATATATAGACTCATTAAAAAAAATAAAAATAAAAAAACTACAAACGTCAAATAATTATTATTTTCCCTAAAATTAGAATATGTGAATGTTGACATGGTGGATCGATAATGTGTGCCACATTGTTCACAAAATTAATAAATTTTTTTGTTTTCTAAGAACATATGTATTATCAATCCGATCTCATCTCATAATTATGAATTTATAAAGCTTTTTAAAGGATGACTTTGAATTTAAGTTTTCTTCTTCAATTAATGTGGACTGTGTTGATCAAATTGAAAAAAATAGTGAAAAAATCCATTTATTCACTTAAACTTTATAAGTCGAATCAATTAAAACTCTAAACTAATAATTATATTAATTAAAATCTTAAACTTTCATATGTGAATCAATTTAGATATTTTTTTAGTGTTTTATAACTATTTCATTTGAATCAATTTAAAATCAACTCAAAATCACGTAAATAAAATTATTCTTCTCCCCAATCTTACCACAGTAGCCAGAAAAACTATCATGTAATTCTCTCTAAATAAGTAGAGAAAAGTAGAGAAAGAAGAGAGAGAATATGAAAAACCGCTCATATTAATGAAAGTCGCTATTATTTGTTTGATTCTAGTATTTTCCTATATTATTATGTTAATTCTTACATTTAAATAAGTCTTATACATGTGTGAGAATTATGCATTAGCGATTTTGAAACGGAATTCTAATGGAGGCTCTAAATTGTTTCACTTATGAAAGCTTAGGCCCCGTTTGATAACCATTTGGTTTTTAGTTTTTGGTTTTTGAAAATTAAGCCTATAAATACCACTCTCACCTATGGTTTTACTTATTTTGTCATCTACTTTTTACCTATGTTTTCAGAAACCAAGCCATGTTTTGAAAACTAAAAAAAATAGTTTTCAAAAACTTGTTTTTGTTTTTAGAATTTGACTAATAATTCAAATGCTTCCTTAAGGGAAATAAAAACCATTGTAGAGCAATTGGGAGAAAACAAGTTTAATTTTCAAAAACCAAAAACCAAAAACCAAATGGTTATCAAACGGGGCCTTAGTATTTTAATTAATATAAAAGTTTTACTTGATTCAACTCCAAAACAGAAGTCAACTAAAACAGAAGTCAAGACATTGAGCTTGGAATTCTCATTGCTAGCCTCTTTTGATTAAAATAATTTGGGCGTCAAATGAGTTTGGAAGTCTTTGTTGGAGTAAATCTTGGAGTCTTTTCTCTTTTCTAGAAGGAAGCTTATAAAATTTGAAGTCTTTAGTCCATGCTAAATTAGTTCAATGGCTCTTTGGACAAGACCATGTAATTTGAGTGAACAAGTTTTATATATCTTATACTTATATGTACATAAGGATTGACAAGACCTCAAAAATTTGATTGATGTGTACACACAAGCGCACGTGATCGAAGTAATAATAAGCTAGAAGTATTTTAGAGTATCGTACCCAAGGGAATGGATTTTAGAAAAATTTATGAAGATAGCACAAATTTGTTGACAAACTACAACTAAGGTAACCGAGGGTATAAAAGATTTGTGAGGTATTTTGACTAAAGAAAATGTTTGACAAATCAATGGATGTAAGAAAGGGATTCAAGTTGCTAATGCCCATTTGAAAGAAAATGCAACTAGAAAGCAATTGCAATTGTGGCTAACACAAGAAACTAAATAAACCGAATTCAACTCCCTTCAATTTTCGCTTTCAAAATCTTTAGGAGGCTAAGTGATTAAACCCCTATTTCTATGGCTAATCCAACTTAAATAGTTTTGCACACAATTCTAGTAGTTTTGGAGTCTCGCCCTATGTCTAAGGTCGATGTTCATGACTTATTTCTAAGCATTTTCCTCCATTGCTTTTGCGACATCCTCTTCCCTTAACCCTTTCGGTATAAAGTTAAAGCTTGACAAGCAACACTAGATGGTAAACTTGGTTTACACAACATTGAACTCACCAAAAACAAACTAAGTTCAAGTGTTAGATAGATTACTTTTGCTATCGAGCCTTACATTTTTTCTCTAGGACATTCACAAACTTGAATCCCTTAGGAAATTTAGCTATTCATAATGAAACAAAAAAAATAGTGCTTTGAAATTATAAGAATTCATTGAAACAAAAGAGAATGAAGGTTGAGAACAATCACTTTGCCAAAAGGATAATTCTGAATTCAAAAACCAAGGAAATTCAAAGACTAAACAACTTCAAAAAGAGATTACAAGGGAAATTAAAGTAACTAAAGTGTTGAAATTTAAATAAAAGAATGAAAATTACAACAACCGAAGAAATTAAAAAGTAACAAAACTACACTAAACTCGTTGCTCTTAGCTCAATCGAGTTGGGGATTGTTTTTAACCATATCCAACTTACATTGAGATGGGATTGAAAAAGAAGTTAAGGATCTGGAGTGCAGAAAGAAATTACAATAGCAACTAAAACTGAAAATAAAAACCACAGACGATGAGGAATAAAAACACGAAATTCTCTTATAAAAAATGAGCTTCCTTTTGCGGCTTCTTCTCCAAGCTTTATAGGAACTTTGTGCTAGGGTTTCATTCTTGGTTGATGCGCAATTACAGCTAAAAATGCAACTGAATTCGTGAGTATATTTCTGCTCGAAATCCCTTGATCTTCGATTTTCCTTAATTTTCAAATCTGTCGAAATTGCAATTGTAATTCTATTGCATTCTGCAAAAACCTGCACCAAAAATCAAATATGGTTTTCATTTTCTTTTGCTTTCTTTTCTTCACTTACTTAATTTAAAAGACTTCCAACAATAATTCAATTTAAACCAACTTTTTGCTAGCCTTTTTATCTAATAACACGCATAAAATAACAAGAATTACAAAGTATAAAGGCCAAATAATCCTCATATATGAGAATTATCACCATAATTGAGTCTTATAAATGTTATATGTATACACATAAGGATGGATCTACATTTGAACAATCTTGGGTAAGCGACGCCGAACTGACTATGTCGGTTCGGTCGGGCGATAATTTTTTTTTCCCATAAAGCTTAAACCAACCGAACTGACCTCGGCAGAAAACACTTCTATTTTTTTTAATATATTTATTTATTTTAACTTATTTTTATATATAATATATTTTTTATTTATTAATTTAATTTTTTTATTATTCATAATATATAATATATAAATATATAAAATTTTAGAGTTTTTGTATTTTATTATTATTTATATTATATAATATATCAATAATTATTTATATTATTATTATTATTATTATATATTTTTTAAAATTCGGTCAGAGCCCCAAACCGACCGACTTACTTGTCGGTTTTGCATTTTGCAAAATCGACTTCCGATCGATGCCCTTTTTAAACCGTCTGACTGACGTCGTTTTCGATTGGTCATGTCGATTTTCGAGTTCTTTTGCTCGCCCCTATGGGTAATTATCATATTGATCCATCACTATTTCTTTTTATTTTTATTTTCTTTAGAAAATATGTAAAATAGTATGTGTTATTAAAAAAAAAGGTTACTAAGACTATAAAAGTAAAGTTGTTTACTTAGAGTTTTAATTTAGAAAAAAATGTATTTTTACTCTAAAACTTGGAAAAAGTAAACCAACTTTCAACTTTATTAAATTGGACCATAGAGACCTATAGTATTGCAATTTTTATCCTGTACATTCTATAGATTGCAAACAAAATCATAGATTAAAAATGGTTATGCATTTTGAGGATATTTTCAGTTGAGAAGGCGATAGAAGAAGAGTAATAATTGAAAAGAGAGAGTCAAAGTTTTTTTTTTTAATTTTTTATATAACGTTAATGTTGTGTAAACATTCTTTTTGTTTAGGCCCCGTTTGTTTCACTGGTTTTGAGATAGATTTTGGCAATGGTATAAAAAATCAATGTTTATTTCATTGATCTTTACTTTTTAAAACTCAAGTAATTATTACCCATGGATAAAAATAACCTATGAACCATGAGATTTTATTATTCATGTAGGAGATGAATTTTTTTAACTTGGAACTTTTTTCCTTGGAAAATGGAGAAAAGAAAAGAGAGAGAAAAGTAATAATTAAACTCTCAAATATTAATTATCATTCATATCCAAATACATGAGTTATTTTTATCCATGGATAATAATTACTTAGGTTTTTAACTTCTAGATTTTTAACTTTCAGATATTTTATATTTACAATCCAAACGGACCCTTAGTGTCATATACGTTTTCGTTTTCAATTAACTATTTTATAGTCTTTATCAAGAGTCTGAATCAAATTCTTTCCACCGACTCTTGAACTAAATAGATCACACACGTAATTTCTATATTTATTCTTTTACAACAAAAAAAAATTTAAAGTAAAAGTTCTTTATTTTTTTCAACCGGAAATAACATAGGAATAATAATTATCTAACTAAGATTTAAAATGTTGATGTTGATAGAAATGTCGAGCTCTCAATTTTATGGAAATGTCGATGGATATATCGATAAACTGTCAACGTTGATGGATATTTCTGAAAAAATCTTAAAAATAAAAAATTCAAAAAATATTTAAATTAATAAATAAACATTTTGTACTTTTTAAATGAGTTAAAATACTTAATTATAAAATTAAATTCATGTTAAGTTACATTTTGTTGCTATTTTTAAAAAATATTTCATCGATTTTGCATGGTATAATAAAAATGTCGATTAATCCTTTACGTCGATGTTAAATCCATGAACATGTGGAAATGCCGACGAGAATTTAATATCATGTATCTAACACATCTCTATCTTTTTTATATAGAAAATTCAAAAAAAAAAAAAAAAAAAAAAACAATTGTCAAACACACACTTCTATTCATTTTTTGTGAAAAAAAAAAGGTAGACCACAAAAATCAAAGAAAAGATAGAAAGAAACGTTATCAAACAAGCCCGACACATAACGTAAAGGGGCAAATCAAGCCAAAGATGTAGGTATAACTATACTCTATAGCATATCCAATGAGCTAAAAGCTTATCCCATCAATTTTGTTTTGTCGTTTTTTGGGTCTAGTTTATGGAAGTTATGGGAGTTGGAAAAACGTCTAGCACACACCTTCTTTTAACAGATATGACACGTGAATAGGATATGCATTACACTATATACATTCATCAACCTTATCTTTAATTTATTATATACAAATTTCATAACTTCCAAATTTTATGCATTTTCAAGTTTGTACCATTTCAAAAGCTTGGTTTTAGAGACAAGGATTTTGGAGGAAAGGGGTCTCAAAAGGAGCTATTTTTTTCATCTCTCTCCGTTCAACAACGCTCGAACTAAGTTGGTACGATGTTCTCTCTATCTCTATCAACATCTCTCGTTGTCAAGACTTTGCTAGAATAATCTTTCATATGATGCCTTTTGTTTATTTATGTCTACCTCTGTTTGAAGACAAGTGCAACGTTGTGGATTGTGTATTTAATTTTGAAAAACATCTAGATATTTGTTAAAATTATATGTTTGGACGAAACTTGACAACAATTATTATAATATTTCATGTTTTAACTGTTTTATTTAAGCAGCAAATGATATATGAAAGCTTAAATATTATGAATTGAATTTATAAAATTTGAGTTACTCTAATGAAGATGAGTATAAAATTTAGGAATGGAATTTTTAAATTTTAAACCACCTAGATGAAATGAGTATAGGAATTACCTCCCCTGGATTGAAGGATTCTATTACTCTTACATTTTTTTAACTAAAAAAATAAAAGAAAAAAGTAAGTATGGAGTTTATAAGTTGAAATATAATTTTAAACCCAAAAAGAAATCTTGAGTTACAAACTATTAAAGTAAATTTCATATAAAAAAGTTTTGATTGATCCTATTATACATAGTTTAATTATGCTTAATTATTTAGGCAGAAGTTTTTATAAGATCTCTATAATTTTAGTATAGTTTCAATTTCACCTATATAATTTAGTTAAATTTTACAAATAATCTCTACTGTTATTATATTAACAAATGTTTTTTATGTGACAATGCACGAATGTTTTTTATTTAACAAACTATGTTAAGTTAAGACTTTATTAGAATTTAGAGCTATGTTAACAAAAAATTGGTAGACTTTTTAACTTTGCATAACACAATTTAGAAATGGATGGCAAGACTTAACCAAGATTATAACAGCCAAATTAAAACTAAACCTAAACAATAGATATTAAATTGAAGTTTCTAAAACTACTCGAAAAAAAAGCTAAATTATAAAAAATACTCATGAACTTTGCCTATTGTTTTAAAAATACTCATATTCTATTAAAAGTTACAGTATTACCCTTGACTTTTCATAAATGTTTCAAAACTACCATTGGAGTAGAAAACCCATTAGAATGTTGGATAATAAGTCGACGTGTCTGAATTTCGTTGTTTCAAACTTAATCCAGACAAATATCTTACTCATTACTACATCGTTTCAAATCATTGTCATGTCGATTTTTCTTCCAAAGTTCTAATAAATTTCTACTTGAAGGATAATTTTAAATCATTTATGAAAAGTGAGGATAATATTGCAATTTTTGAAAGAATAAAAGTATTTTTCAAAATTTAAGAGTATTTTTTATAATTTAGTTCAAAAAATTTGTAATTTAACTAAAATTGATAATTTAGAAAATTAGTTTTTCTGATATATATATATGACGTGATTTAAAAATTTATTAAATGGCTGTACGATGTATCTGTGCATGGTCACCGTCGGATGATGTGGATGACTTTTTGGGCCTCATCAGCGTATTGTACGACAGCTATAATTCGGTGCGACAGTTTTTAGGTGTACCCGAAATTGTACACCAATTACCAGCTGTCGATCAGAATTCAATTATTCCATTGCTACATGTCCACGGCCCACAGCGCGAGGCGGGGACGACATCCCCGTCCCCGCCTTCAATTTTATTTCCATTTCTCTCCAAAAATTATTTTTCGTTTATTTTTTTTAAAAAAAGATTAATTAAATGATTCTTAAGAAAAATTTCAATAGTTAATTATTCATCATGAATATTCATTTAAATGGTTAATTATTTAGGAAAAAAAAATATATACCTCTTAAATGAAACAAAATAATATTTCATATTAAGTTATTTAATTATCCATATATAAAAATCTAAAATGATTTAAACATATCAAATTATTCATATAATATCTCATAGATCATCAAACAATTAACAAAACTTTAAATTTAAATATTACAATTCATAATCAAAAGTGATTCAAACATATACATGTGTCTTTGTATGTGTGTGTATATATATATAATTTCTTTTTAAAAATAATAAAAATAAACGGGGCGGAGAATGGGGATGGAAAATGTATTCCTTGTCCCCATTAGCTCGTGGAGATTTTTTTTTCTCCCCTTCGTCTATTTCTACTTAGGGGGTGTTTGACCACTGTTTCGAGTTTGGCTAGTTTTGGAATCCAAATCCAAAACGATGTTTGAGCTACTGTATTCAAAATTCATGGTTTTTGACATACAACTCAATGGTTTTGAACATGCAACTCGAACACTATTTTTTTTATTCTCAAGCTTCAGAATACTACATCCTAAACACTTTTTCTAATCCAAGCTCTCAAACCCCCGAACAAACCTTTCAAGATTCTGATTATGAATCGGTTGGCCAAACGTTTTATTATGAGATTCTCCATCTTATTAGGGATGGGTCCCACGGAGTGGAAAAAATAGTCACCTCTGTTAACTTCCGTGCATTGAGGTTCATGATTAGATATGAACTCGTGAGCTTGTGCCACGTGGCAGATGCACGAAGCATCATACATCTGATCTGATCCGTTTTGTTGTTTATATTTTGCCACATGATCACTCGTTTTATTATTGGTTAAAATGTCCGTCTTTCTTTATTTTCTTTCTTTTTTTTTTTTTTTTGTCTCGTTAGGCGAGGTATCAATTTTTGTTTTTCATGGAACATATTAAATGCCTTCAAATGTTAGATTACAAAAGCTAAGGCCTTCTCGATAACTATTTAATTTTTTATTTTTTATTTTTAAAAATTAAGTCTATAAATATTATTCTCACCTATGATTTTATTTGTTTTGTCATATACTTTTTACCTATATTTTAATAAATTAAGCCATGTTTTGAAAACTAAAAAAAGTAGTTTTCAAAAACTTATTTTTGTTTTTAGAATTTGGCTAAGAATTCAAATACTTCCTTAAGGGAGATGAAAACCATTGTAGAGAAATTGGGAGAAAACAAGCTTAATTTTTAAAAACCAAAAATCAAAAACTAAATAGTTATCAAACGGGACCTAAATTATTAGCTACTAAAATTTAGTGATTAATTATTACAAATTTGAAGGATTAAATTGTTGTATACTTTGTTTAAGATTAAATTCTTAGTCAACAAAAGTATAAATACCTCAAGTGGTTTTAACAATGGTTTAAGCACGTGTTTAGAATGATTTTCCAAGTACTTAAAAAAACATTTTTTTTAACATTTAAGACCCATTTGAATTGTCTTTTAATTTAAGTATTTTTCAAAAATACATTTTTAAGCATTTTTTTTTTTGTAAAAATCATTTAGATTAAAACACTCATATGTTTGGTTACATTTCTTAAAAGTGTTGTATACACAAGATTGTTTGTTTTGCTATACACTCAAAATGCTTCAACTAGTGTCAAATTACTATAAATGATGACTATTAAATATTATGAACTAATAAGTTCAAATTTGTATTTAAAACACTATGACTAACCGTTGACTATCTCCAACCGACCACTGGTGACCATCGTCGGAATGGTAGCCGGCAGTGGGGACAACCACCCTGGTAGAAGTGGAAAGATGAGAGAGATTTGAGAAGGGTAGTGCGAGGGTCTTTTGGTTATTTTTATATATCATGAAAATTTGGGAGGGATTTCAAGTTAAACCTAAAACCATTTTTTCTAAAATTTGATTTCAAGTATTTCACTCAAAATAACTTATTTTTCAAACTCATTTTTTTAAGAAGTCATTTTGAGTTTGATTGTCAAATACTATAAATCTTATTCAAATAATTTTTTTAAAAAAAATAAACACTTAAAAAGGTAATCCAAACAAGAACCCTTTTTTAGGTATTTAAAAAGTCATTTCAAATAGGCTTTAAATTATATTTAGTTTTAAAGTTTTTATGTTTTGTTTTTTAAATAAGAAAATAGAATTTAAATATTCTAATTTAATTTCTACGTTTGATTTTTAATAATAAACATTTTTATTATTTAAATATATTAAAATTGTCAACTAAATTTAATTATTTATTAAAACAATCTATTAATTCTAATTAAGTAATGCATTAATATTAAACGTAGCAGATCCCAAAATAAATAAATAAACCTAATTTGTAAATCTTGATTTTTTTTTTTGAGTTTACGTAACTTTAATCATGATTGAGTAATGCATTAATAAATAAACTCGTTTCACCTGGCCACTTCCTTTATTAAGTGGTCAGGCTTTTGTTTAGTTTATATGTTTACTGTTTGTTTAAAAAAAAAAAAGCATAAGAGTGGAGCACTCGAACCTCTAACCTCATGGTTGGAGTATATATCTTAACCAGTTGAGTTAGGTTCAAATTAGCATAACTAACTTTAATACATTTAACCTAATCCATAAATCATGATGAAGTATACTTTTTTTTTCTTTTGCACCATAAACTCTTTTACACTATTTAATATCAGTTTTTAATAGGCTAAATTATTTTTTTTAAAAAAACTCATGAACTTTGTTCTTTATTTAAAAAATACTCATATTATTTCAAAAGTTGCAATATATACCATTGACCTTTCATAAACGTTTCAAAATTATTCTTGGAGTAAAATTTCGTTAAAATGTTAGACGAAAAATCAACATGACGATAACCTAAAATGATGTAGCAGTGACTAGGATGCTTATTTGGATTAAGTCTGAAAAAACAAAATTTAGATATGTTGATTTTTTGTTTAACATTCTAAAGATTTTTCTACTTCAAAGGTAGTTTTGAAACATTTATAAAATGTCAAAGGTAATATTGCAACTTTTGAAAGCATAGAGATATTTTTTAAACGAGTGACAAAGTTCAGGAATCTTTTTAAAAAAATATAATTTAACCTTTTTAATATAAGGAAATTTTTTTCATCCTGAATTATAACTACCCTGATAGTTTAATAGATGGATTAAATTTCCTTTGCCAAATATCAGTATGAGTTATTCTTAAACAGTGCTACGTGGATGTTTAAAAGTAGAATTAATCAAACATAGAAATTGATTATGTTTTGAAAACTCTCACTAATCAATAATCTTGACTTGAAAACCCATATGGTCAGTTCATTTTCCATTTAAGAACAACTTAATTTTTTGTATTGATAATTTTTAGTTGTTAGGGATATTTAAAAGATCATTATCACCTTTCCTCAAAAAAAAAAAAAAAAAAGGATCAATATCAAAGTTTCCTTTCCATTATCTTTTTATTTTTGGGTTTTAAGGGGGAAAAGAAGAACAAAAAGGTTAGGAAGTTGGTAGTTGGTACAAGTAACTCATTATTTTTCCCTGTTTGGCTGCTTCCAATTTTTGACTTTGGCGATCTTTAATGGATTCCACAGGCAAAGAACTTGACCAAACAGGAATAATAATACATTTGCAACTTGGAATAAGTGTCTTGCCTTCTATAGCCCAAAATTTCCTAAGGTAAAGTTGTTTTGGCCTAGACTTTGATTTGGTCTCTCTCTTATTATTATTATTTTTACATCATTTAAAATACTTTTAATAGTATCCATAAATGTATATTTGCTATTCCTTGTTCGGCGTCCTATGTGATAAATGAGTTGCTTTCTTCAAAATATATTTATATTGCATTATGTATTTTTTTTAATTGGAAAAAAAAATACGTGAGCATAATTGAACACAACGATTATAGCTAGGGGTGTTCAAACTCGATGACAAAAGAAATTCGATCAACCTAATCTACCTTGTACAGTTTGGGTTGGGTTGAGTTCGAATAAATAGAAGTTTTATCAACCGAGTTGAGTTTATGAGTTGACTTAAAATAAATTTGAGGTGAGCAAAACAAACTCGAACTTATTATTAAATTTAAAAACAATTATTTTACTTCATTTAGTAATTCATTTTAAATAATTTATTCTCTCACAGTTTTATAAATAATGTTTTAATTAAAGTCTTTAGAGTGTGTTTTTTCATTATATAAATTAATGTTAAGATTCTAATCTTAACTCACTGTTTGAGAATAGGTAAATAAATATATATGAATAATATTTTACTTTTTGTTAAACAAAATTTCCAATAAATGACATATATATAGCTAGAACCAACTCAACCAATTGGCTTGGTTGGGATTCCTATCAAATGAGAATTCTTCGAGTTAGAAAAAGTTTACACTCCGAATCAAATAGGTTAAGTCTAAAAAGGTATTTCAAAAAGTGATTTTTCGCCCTTTCAAAAAGTGATTTTTCGCCTCTTTTGAGTTGATACCGAGTAAAACAAACTAAAAAAAGAGCAAACCTATGTTTTATGTGTGCATTAAATCACATCTTCATTTTAACTCACATTGTTCTTATTTTTGGATATTGTCATTGTCATTTGTCTTTGTATATGTGTAAAAAAAAAAAAAAAAAGATAAAAGCTTATTCTCTATATAGGTAACTTTAAAGAGGAAAAAGAAAAACTTTTTATATAAATTTGTGAAAATATGGACCTGAGAAAAGGTGTAATCGCTGAACGTGTAATAGTACAAATGTTTCCTTACAATTTTTGTTTTTTGAAAGCAATGTTTGCTTACCACTTGAAAGTGAAAATATATAAAACGTCCATATTTGAAAAAGTTAAATAAATGAAATTGTAACTAATTTAAAATAGAAAATATTTTATAGGTTAAATTATAAATTTAGTATATGAACTTTCAAGTTTGTGTGAAATATGTCTCTAAACTTTAACAAGTATATAATAGGTCTCTAAACTTTTAATTTTGTATTTAATTAGTCCCTAAACTTTAAAAAATTTATAATAAATTCTTAAATGTAATTTTGATTTTTGCTAAGTTATTGAGCTTTCAATGTTGTGTCTAATAGGTCATTGACCTATTTGACATTTTTTAAAATTCAAAATTAAAATTTATGTTTAATAAATTTGTTGATTTTAAAAAAAGTTGAATATATCATAGATTTATTAGTTATTAAACATAAATTTGAAAGTTCAATGACATATTTGATATTTCTAAAGTTCAGGTCTTATTAGACATAAATTTGAAAGTTCAAAACTAGACTTGTACTTTAGCATATATAATATATGCGTTTATTTTTCTTATCTTTCATTTTTACATTTTTTTTTTAAACATTGATATGTTTTTTTTTAATTATTATTATTATTATTTATTTTTATAGTACAACACCGAAGTGCTTGTGAAAAGCACAAAAGTAAAAGTGTCAAAGTGGGTTGAGGTTGATGAACACGTCAACTTCTAATTTTTGCTTATTTAAAAAGCAATAAAGAAATTAGTGCTTTCTCAAAGGAAAAAGAAAAATAGTGGGATAGTTTTATTTGTGTGTATATTTAGGGATGCTTATATGCACACACTTGTGGCTTCTATTAATTCTTTGTAGTTTAATTTCAAATTTAGTGTATGAACTTTAATTATTATGCCCATTTTAACCTTTTAGAAAGTCTTAGTTAATTATCTTCTAATTGTAATTTTATGTCATCTTTGTTGTTAATAATGGTAGTTAAATAACGACATGACATACCTATTGAATGACTATTAATTAATATAGGATGAAATTACAAAATGTTATAGTTCATTAAAAAAGATTTGATATATTACTTAAAAAAGGATATGATGCACACGTCATTTTTTTTTAAAGGATAGATGCTTGTGTACTCACTCTATTTTGTTTATTGTTGTTCACTTTATTTTATAATTTGTCCATCACACTTCGTAGTGCTTAATCAACCAACATTTGTCCATCATTTAAACTACATGTCCATAAAATCACAACTTAAATTGAAATTTTAACGATTAAAATTTTAATTTAACCATTTAAAAAAGTAAATTCAAAAAAATATTTATTCTTTATTATGAAAGTTGTAACAATTGTCAAATTGAGCATAGTTCAACTGGCTAAGATATTATATTTTGGATAAAAAAAAAAAATAGAGGTTCAAATGTCTACCCTCATATCCCGTTAAACTTAAAAAAAAAAAAGAAGAAGAAGTTAAATTACAAATTTAGTCTCTGAACTATGAGGCTTGTGTTGTGTCTATTTGATCTATGAACTTTCAAAATTACAAATTTAGTCTCTGAACTTTTGTGGTTTTAAAAACTCACGGATCTACTAAACACAAAATTGAAATTTTAGGGTTCCATTAGACATAAAATTCAAATTTATATTTAATAGATCTATTAATTTTTAAAAATTTTGAATTTGTCAGTGACCTATTAGACACAAAATTTAAAGTTCAAATGGACATATTAGACACTTTTCAAAGTTTAGGGACCAAATAGATACAATTTAAGACTAAACTTGTAATTTAACCAAAAAAGAAATTTGTAATAACTAATAACTTTTTTTTTTTTTTTTTTTTTTTTTTTTGAGTTTGGTGTTAGTGATTGAATTTTTGTTATATATGCTTTAAGTATGCTAGAAAATAAGTTTAATTACTTATTCTCTCTCTTTCTAAGTCAATTTTGTCGATATGACCAAAATATCCTTATCCCCACCAACCTGTATTTTGATGGTAGAAATCACTTGGAAAGTTCTTTCGAAGAAACTAGAACAAAAAGAAGAGATCATATATAATTTTTTAATAATATATATAATTTTATTAGTGGATGGAAATTTTTGGATTAAAAGAAGAAAAAAAGAACAGTACAATGACTTCATTACCCTTCTATAAGAGATTTTGTTTTCAAATAAATTACTCTAGTTTCTAAACGTATTATGCGACATAAATGTGTAACTTTAAAAAAGTGGTTTCTTGATATTTTGTCTTTTCCCCCCCTTTTTAAAATTTCATTATGATTTTTCCTTTTCATATTCAAGTGTCTTTTATCATTGGAATGTTTTTTAGTTCGAAAACATTTGGAGGTAAGAATTCTAATTTCTGACTTCTTGGTCGAAGCACATATGCCTTAATTAGTCAAGTTATGCTCAAGTTGACATCATTTGAATGGTTATAAATGCCCCAAACTTTTAGGGGATGTTTGAGACAATGGTTCAGAATCAGAAATCGTAGAATTTTGAAATCCATAGAGTAAATTGATTGGATTTGTGTAGCCTGAAATTTCCGAAGCATGTGTTTGGAGTATAGAGTTTGAGTGGGTTTGAAGGTGTACCTTATGGGTTTGAGGGGCCAAATCCAAAGTATCCAACTCCTTATCCCAAACATAGGTTTAGATTTGAACTCAACCAAGCCCAAAGCAAAATCCATATGCCAAACATGACCATAATACTTTTAATTTGGTTAACTTACGTCCTCAACCAAAAAAGGAAAAAAAAATAGTTAACTTTGTTTAAATAATAATAATTATTATTATTATCAACATCATCATTATCATTAATATTGTAGTTTAGCCCTGCAAGTTTTCATTAATAATAATAATAATAACAACGATAATTAACTTAATATAGAAAGTGGCATCGCATTAGTTTTTCTTTGATTAATTAATAAAATTAAATGTTTAAGATTAAATAATCATTTTAAAAGTAATTTGACTTAATTTAGTAAACATCCATAAGTGTACATAAAAAAAAATACTTAATTTAATATTAGGTTAAATTATAATTTAGTTCCTCAACTTTATTGTTGTGTCTATTTGGCCCTCAACTTTTAAAATTGTCTAATATGCCTCTCAACTTTAAATTTTAGTCTAATAGGTCTTTGAACTTTTAAAATGTCTAAAAAGTCCATAAACTTTAAATTTTGTGTCTAATAAACCCCTGACATATTTATTTTTTTTAAAAAAAATTAATTGATCTATCAAATATAAAATTAAAATTTATATTTAATATGACCCTAAACTTTCGATTTTCCGCTAGTAGGTGTGACTTTTAAAAAGTATGGAATAGGTGAAGGACATATAAGACACAAAATTAAAAATTAAAAGACTTATTGGACACAAAATTGAAAATTTAATGACTCATTAAACACTTTTTAAAGTCTAGAGACTTGTTAGGCATAAAATTTCATAGACTAAACTTGTAATTTAACCATAATATATTATCATTAATTAGTTTTATTAATTAAACTAATGAAATTTGTTATAAACAGGTCATCTATTTGATTGACGTTGATTTTAGTTTGTTAAACCTCTTTTTAGAATAACACGTTTCTTCAAAAATTAAATTCAAACTGCACAACTAGTTTAGCCATAAATACAGCTGCAATATTTCAAATATCATTAAATAAAAACTCAATGTAAAATTGTGAGGTTACAATAAATGTCCAAATTCTAAGATATGATAGATGTCAAATTATCAAACAGAACATCTAACTACTTTAGTAGTTTATCAAAAAAAAAAAAAAAAACCACTTTAGTAAGTAGTATTAAAAAATATATGCCTCAAATTGTGCACTTACCTCAAATTCTACTTACTTTTATGCCTCAAATTCTGTACACTTTCTTTATATATTTCATTCATTGGTGTATAAATAAGAATCATTTTTGTAATGAAAGCATCAAGACAATCAATCCCATTTGACATTCTCTCGGTTTCTTTATGGTATGAGAGCAATAATTTTTTTTTCAATATCCTGCCTCTCACAGTTTACACCCATCCACTTCCCCATTTTCTCTCCCTTGCTTCTCTGCATCGACAAGACTCTCTCAAAATTCGAACAATTTGTTCGTTCATCTACAGGGACAACAACAACAGACGTTAGTACCGATTATATTCAATGGATATCTCGCGATCAAGCTCTAATCACTTTAATCAATGCAACTTTATCTCCTTCCGCTCTTGCTCATGTTGTTGGTTCTGAATCTTCGAAAGATTTGTGGTTTTCCTTAGAGAAGCGATATTCTTCAAACACTTGATCTAATATACTTGACTTACGATCTGCTTTATATACTATCAAGAAACTCTCTTCTGAGTCTATTGAGAAATAAACCTCCTGCATAAAGGAGATTGTTGACAAGCTTGCTGTTGTTTCGATTTCTATTGAGGACGAGAAAATCTTAGTTCATACCTTGAATGGACTATCGATCGAGTTTAACGCTTTTCTCAAGTCTATACGAACAAGAAGTGGAAATCTTTCCCTTGAAGAACTTCATGTGTTATTAGAGGCTAAAGAAAAAACACTCCAATGACATTAACCAGTTGACCCATCACCCACAACAATGGTTGTCGCTCACCAGCCCTTTCAAAACCCTAATCCTCGCGGACGAGGAAGGCGTGGTCGGGGCAACAATGCTTCAAATTACAACCGTAACATTGGAAGCCCAAGCCCATTTAATTTTGAAAACCCACACTCTAACATTGGAGGCCTAATTTTTTCTCAGTAGGCACACAATTTTGTGGGCAATGGATCACAACGCACAGGTCTAAGTTTCAGGTATGGGTCAGGCTACTCTAATACACAAAATGGGTCTGGGAACAATATTTTCGATTTTGCTTCGTCCAACTCAAATTTCAGCTATAGTGGAGGTCGCATCTTTTGTCAAATATGTTCCAAACCTGGTCATAGAACACTTGATTTGTTACAATTGGATGAATTTTTCTTATCCGGGTCGTCATCCACTAGATCAATTGGTAGCTATGGCGGTAAATTCTATGAATCCACAGTCTTCCCATGACAACTCTAATAATTTTTGGTTATCTGATAGCGGTTGTAATGCTCATATGACAAATGATGTTGCAAATCTCAATCTGTCTACAAATTATAATGGTGATGAATCTGTCACAGTGGGTAACTGACAATTCTCATTTATGAGGATTATTTGACTCTAAACTAGGTTGTTCTAGTCACATTTGTGTGTTTTGTTGTATGACGAGCAAGCTAAAAATAGTATTTATTAGATAAATTCATAAAAAGATTGTTGGAGTAATGAAAAAAAGGAGAGAAGTTGAAAAGAGATTGTAAATTAAACTAATTTGTTGTTTTTGTGTAGATTTGGAGCAACTACGAAAACGCAATTGCATTCCACTTTCAAAATGCAATTGTATTTCTTCGAGAAAACAAGATGGTGAACAAGCACAAAAATGCAATTGCATTCCAGAAGTGAAATGCAATTTCATTTTATGGAAAATTTTGGAAATTGCGAAAATCACGAAAATTAACAAGATTTGCAGAAATTTTGCCCGATTTAGAAGATTCTTCAACCTGATTTCATGCCCACAAGTTGACTCAAGGTTGAAGAAGAGCAAATATGGAAACCCTAACTCCCGACACCTATAAAAGAAGGAAGAATAAACCAAAAAATAGAATGAGTTTTTCTTCTTCGGGCATTAGCTTAACTCATCGTTTTTCTGTCATTTTTCTAGCAAGTTTTTCTTCATCCTGGCTTTGTGAATTCCGAGTTTGATCCCTCCTCAACGAAAGTTAGAGGAGGTGAAGATCCAATCGCCTATGAAAGGTGTATGTGGTTCGATCAAATTAAGGAATACACGAGTTGTTCTTACGCTTTATTTTTTCTATTTCTAGTTGTTGTTTTTCATATCCTTCTTGTACTCGTATGCACTCCAAGGTCACTCCACTATAGACCTAAAGTTGCACTCTTATGCACTGTAGGACAAGTTGTATCCATGGATATAATCACTACATGCAAGTCGACCTTTCACGAGTTGTTCGTAATTACAGTGGGGTCAAAAGTCTATTTTACTCTTGTAATTACATTTTGCCCCTTAAGTACCACTGATCTTCTAATGAACAATTTGTTTATGATCCAACCATAAACGAAGTCCCTCTCGGGCCAGTTAGAGGGTGGGGCCCCATTATTTAAGTCCCGAAATCAGCACTTAAAGGAACTACTTATCTACTTACCCTATATAGGAATGAGTGAATTCCATCTTATGAGATTATTTTCTCAGCTCCCTATTTGGTCAAGTCCTCAAAATGGTAGGTATATTGAATCGACTACAAAAGCTACTCTCACCCATGCAAATCAAAGGACAAACTTCACAGGCAAGAATTCATAACTCACTCAAGATTAAGATCGAGTCGTATATGATCATTCTGATAAAATATTAATCTTCTCAATTAACAGATTTATAAAGAGAGATTATATATTTCGTGGTTCAGTCTTACACATACTCATTGTATAAGATACCCCCACTCACATATTTTCACATGAACGATTTGAATTAAATCATTTGTAGCTATTACAAAGTGAGTCGTATCAATAGTATTACAAGGATAAGACACCCAACCTTATCCATAGTATATACTATGACCTTTTAGGTTATTTATTGAACATGATATTTCCGTATGTCAACCACATACGATTCAAGATTACAAATGTGTGATTACTATCATTTTCAAATTTTAAGATGATGATTGATATAAAAAATATACCAAATAGATCATCTAACTAATTTAGTAGTTATACAGTGAGATTTCACAATTTTCCAAAATCTCAACCAACTAATAATTCAAAAAATACTAAAATATGTAGAATATTAGAACAAATTTAGTGTAGCTTAATAGTCAACATTTTAAAAAAAAAAAAAAAAAGAAAACTAGCTAAAACATTAATACCCATTCATTTAAAAATTTAAAAAAAAAGCCTTCGAAACCATTCGATTATATTTTTACAAAAACAACACATCACATAGTAATTTTTAAATTTAAAATTTCATTTTGATTTTGTACTGTATTTTTAAATGTCTATATTTAATCTTTATATTTTCAATAAATTTAATTCACACGATTAGTTTGAGATTAAATATTTATCGATTCAATCCGACTAAATTAAATATTTATCTAAATTAAATATTTGAAAGTATAAATTAAATTATGGAACGAGTTCCAAAAAAAAAACATCACCAAAGTAAAAATTTAACACTTTTTTTGGGTGGTAGTCGTGGGACAGATAAGATTGTACAATTACTATAAGCGAGTTTTTTTTTTTTTTTAGTACGGAATTTCTTATTTAATATTTTAGTAATTTGATCGGTAATTCTCTCGTCTTCAAAATTTCAACAGAAGGCAAAATTGAAATTTGTGTAACAGAGCAATCCAACAATGCCATCGATTTTGTTCCCATGCAGAAGAAAGAAGAAGAAGAAGAAGAAGAAGAAGAGAGAGAGAGCGAGACGGCAGCTTCAAATCCAACGTGTGGTCTATGTGCATGGAATTCACAGACCCTTTTCACAGATTATGAAATAATTCCAAGATTTCGCCTATAAAAGGACAGCCCCCAATTTCTCTTACCATTCCCAAAACTCAAAAGCAATCGATAATAATGGAGATTGGAGCTGTGAACCCTGAAATGGACACAGCTTCAACCATCTCCATTAAAGGCATTCTCAGCCTCCTCGTCCAGAACGTCGATGAGAACAATGGCAGAAGGCTGATTTCTCTCGGCATGGGTGACCCTTCTGCTTATTCTTGTTTTCATACAACCCGTGCCGCTCAAGAGGCCGTTGTTGATTCTCTTCAATCCGAGAAGTTTAATGGCTATGCTCCCACTGTTGGTCTCCCCCAAACGAGAAGGTTCGATTTCGATTTCTCCCCTGTTTTTTTTTTCTTTTCCATTTGGGTTATTTTTGTGCGTAATTTCTGGGTTAGTTTTCTCGTTTTTATGCCAATCATTGTTGGCCTCTTTTGATTTGGGGGTTGGAGTTGAAAATGTCGATGATTCAATGAATGCATGCAGGTTTTTGTTGTGAATTTCGATTCCAGTATTGAATTTGGTTTTCTTCTTCCTTCTTGTGAATTCGAATATTCTAGACCTATTCGTATGATTCTCTTTTCTAATTCCATCTTTTCCTTGATTCTGATCCTTCTTTTGGCCATTTTTATCATTTGTCCTCTTTTTGTTTTGCCCCCGCAATTGATTCTAGCCAACCAACTTTGAAGATTCTTTTCTTTCTTTTCTTGCTTCTAGTTGCTTCAGTAATTGGGTGTCTAATTCCTTCACAATTCAACTGTTCTACATGAATTAGATGTTGGATTACTCTTTTTCCAGCCTTTTGATTTTCTGTTCAAAAGAACACTTTCTCTTTGGAGAGGAGAGGCTTTATTTATTTTTTTTTTACTAATGAAGTGCTTCATTGAGGTTACTGTTCATCTGGGCTTCATTTTCTATAGTCAAGGATTCAAGGTGTTCCATAATGAGTTTTAATATGTTTACTTCATCCAAGCTAGTCTCATACCAACCAAACAGAGGCAATGGTTGTTGACTAGTACTTTGACTTCTTTTCTCCAAGTCACCACCTGACTTCCAATTTATTATCAATCCCTTTTTATATTTTCCTTTTCATTGGTGGGAATTCTTGAAGCAGTTATCTGGCCTATTTGTTTCTATAATTCTGTTTAAATTTTCAGAAGCTGCCCTGCAACTTTCCATGGTGATTCTTTAGGAAACCATAGTAAAGTCAGAGAATGATCCGAATGAGCAATCTCACCTTGTTTGGAACAGTTAGAAACCATAATCTCTCCACATTAGGGACTTTCTTCTCTCTAGAAATGTTGTGATTAGAATTTTAATACTTGAAACAAGCTGCATGATTCTCAGCTGAAGAGAAAATTTGAATATGTGAAGGCACTTTGCAATTCAGTTTCTGTTGTATATATAACTTAAAAGCATCACTTCATGATTTGGGGTCAGGTAAACATCCTAATGAATTGAAATCTATATCTATGGCGTAATCATAACTACCTGTGTTTCGTGTAATCCATGTGGAATGTTTAACACCCATGGAATGGAGTGATTTGATGACATGTAGCATCAAATTAAGGTTGCAGTTTGTTTTCTATAAACTTCCAATGAACAGGTCAATTGCTGAATATTTATCTCGAGATCTTCCATATAATTTGACATCGGATGACGTTTTCATTACATCTGGATGCACACAAGCGATTGACGTTGCTTTGGCGATGCTTGCTCGCCCTGGTGCAAATATACTGCTTCCAAGGCCTGGCTTTCCAATCTATGAACTTTGTTCTGCATTTCGGAATCTTGAAGTCCGGCACTTTAATCTGCTCCCTCAACAAGGCTGGGAGGTTGATCTTGATGCCATCGAAACCCTTGCAGATAAAAACACTGTTGCATTGGTTATTATCAACCCAGGGAATCCATGTGGAAATGTATACAGTTATCAGCATCTGAAGAAGGTTGGTAATCTAGATAATATAACCTCAAGCACTCAAGTATACTGTGCCTACAAGAGTTTTGTTTTCAATTCGTTTCGTTTACTTTCTTCTGACAGCAAAAGTACCTGTATAATGTTTTTGGTTGATTGCCCTTCAGATTGCAGAAACTGCAGAAAAGCTTGGAATTCTAGTAATTGCTGATGAAGTTTATGGGCATCTTGCTTTTGGAAGTAAACCTTTCGTGCCGATGGGAACTTTTGGATCAACTGTTCCTGTTCTCACCCTTGGATCTCTATCAAAGAGATGGATAGTACCAGGATGGCGACTTGGGTGGTTTGTGACTAGTGATCCTTCTGGCACATTCAGAAAACCCAAGGTTCCACCACTTCCATCACACGCTACTTGATTGCTAAATTGGAAATTTAATGAAATTAGCCACTGGGTCTTTATTTCTTATGTTTTGTCTGTAAAAACAATGAGTGACAAGCCTGTTTGCCTCATCTAATGCTTATTGAATTGTACCAACTTTCCATGCAGGTTATCGAGCGAATCAAGAAGTATTTTGATATATTAGGTGGCCCTGCAACATTCATCCAGGTTTAGATCTTATATTTCTGTGTCTTTTCAAATGCTAGCTGCTTTTCTTTTCATTTGGGATCTGAGTCGTATTCGAATGAAATAAATTTCTCCTGTCCTACTGGCCAGTTCATATTGAGATGTTAGTCATATCAAAATAAAGACGACACTAGGTTCTGGTAGATGCAGATGGTGAAAAGGATTCTAGCTATAGTAACTACCATCATCAACATATTAACTCATGAGTCACGACCCACACCCGAAACTCAAATTTAGCTTCGTATATATTACTGTTAGCAACGTTCCATTACAAGCTTCTTCTCATTCAACTTCTGCATGGTGATTTGATGCATCAGGCTGCAGTACCACACATCCTCGAGTCAACTGATGAGGTTTTCTTCAAGAAAACAATTAATATTCTGAAGCAAACCTCCGAAATGTGTTGCAGAAAGATGGAGGAAGTCCTTTGTATTACATGCACGCACAGGCCAGAAGGGTCGATGGCTATGATGGTAATGAAAGAAATCTCTACACTAAGTTAACAAAAAATTTATGAATACCATGTCGCTTATCGGCCTACAATGCAATAATGTAGGTGAAACTGAACATAGATCTTCTTGAAGATATTAGTGATGATATTGATTTTTGCTTCAAGCTTGCCAAAGAGGAATCACTCATCATTCTTCCTGGTAAGAACCTGAAAAAATCAATTCTTTTGATGACACTTCCAAATGTTCATTTGCCCAGTGAGTTTGTTCAACTGTACATTCAAAAAATTGTGCTTCGGTCTCAGGAACGGCGGTAGGGCTGAAGAACTGGTTGCGACTTACTTTTGCGGTTGATCCGTGCTTTCTTGAAGAAGGGTTAGGGAGGCTTAAATCTTTTTGTGAAAGGCATACACTTCAGTTGTAAAGAAGTTGGAATGCTAGTGAAACAACAGGTTGAGTCTCATATGTTAACTGATAATGAATTATTGTTCTAAGAGAAACTTCTTTTACATTTAAATGGAAATCCCAGTAACTCCTTCCATGTACTGATTTAGCAATTAAGATTCAAAGCTGGCTTCCTTTCTTGCTTTCTGAAATGATTGTAGGGACACAAAATTTCTGCTAATGATATCAGTTATAGTGACGGCCAAATGCACAAAGTTATTGAAATATGGGAAAGAGCAATGAGATTGATTACCAAAGAAATGCATTTGAAACTACCTGGAAAATTTATTTTTTTTCAATATATTCTTAATACCTATCTTTTCGAACGTCATAGGCCACCATGGATTCAAGACTTTCAATTTTGATCTTGCAAGACGAGATAAATATCGCCCTTTACGACGAATGTATTAAGGTCCTAAAAATGCACCATCCCTTTATGAGATTCAAAACAAATTACAGATGAATGATTGGATTGAAAGACATGATGTTACATTATCATAAAAAATCACAGAAAAGGGATATATAGTATATGTTGCTTCTTGCTTTCACAATATTATTCTATCCAATTTAAAATGCGAAAAGATGAATATAATAATATGGAACCCTTGTCTTTAACTGGCGGCCTCTTGGCTTATCTGAAAAATGTATATCAAAGTTCAGTCTGTGGTTCCATGTGTTCTTGTTTTTACACCTTATGCCACGAAGCATTGGCCAAAAAATGCGCCTTCTTACACTGCCACAGGGGCATCATTTTCCTCATTGTTTTACAATTTTTACCCAAAAGACAAACAGAGCCAGTAGAATTCGATCTCTCACTACCCTTCAAATACTTTACGACAAACTTTCCGACGGCCAATCCCAAAAGGGTTCTCTCTTCTCACAAATATCCATTCGAATACGACCCAAAGTCGAAAGATTACAATCGAAGTGGTCAGTCCTTTTGTTTCTTTATTGATCTCTACGCCCTTTATATCGGCTAGTTTCCAGCGATTTCTTTCACCCTCTATGGTGCTTCGGCACTGCAAGCTCTGTAAATTTCTCAATGGAAGCCTCGAACTCTCGTTCTAATGAAACTGGAGGTGGGTTTTTTTTTTTTTTTTTGTCCATGTGAGGTTTGAGATTTTTGTGGGTTTTCTTGTCTGTTCTTTTTTTTGTTGTTAATATGATTGTTTGTGCTTGTGTGATGATGCGTTAGCGACTGGAAATGGAAGTGAAACTGATTTGAAGGTTCATGTGTTCTCATCATCATCCGAGGTAAGTTCTGAAAACCCAATGTTTGATTGATCATTTTTGCCCCTTACATGTTTGTATTGAAAAAGTTTGGGAATGTTATTAGAGGCTGTGAGGTACTGAATCAATTTGCAAATAGAAAGGATTCGATTATGGTTTGATTTAACTTGGCCTCTGTATGGTTAATCTTCTTCCTTGCTTCTCTTTGAACTTCCATGCCTCTAAGTTTTTTTTTTTTGGTTCCAACAAATATGGAAGTGAGGATTTGAACCTTCCACCCAGGAGAAGGAAGTAGTTGGACGGAGTCAATTCATAAAGATCAATGAAATCGATTGAACTGGGTCAATTCAGTTGGATTGAGGTTTGAATATGAAGTACCCTCACCAGTTGGTTTGTTCTTCTCAAGTATAACCGAAAAATAGTTGATAAACTCGATCTGAATAGATTTTGTAGTTTGGTGGCCAGTTTTGGTTAGGCGGGCAGTTTGGTTTTTCAAAAGAATTGATTTCTCTATCTTTTCCCTCCGTAAATCGACTTACTTACGTACGCCCCTATTCGATAGATGTTGATTTATGGTCATCAGAAGTATATGGATTTGTTGTTGAAGGTGGGAGACATTGTTCTATGTGATTATGTAGGAGACGTTTTTCTAGAGAAGGAAAGAGTAATTTGTAGTAGTTGAATTTACTACTGGCTTTTATAAGGCAGCATTGTTGTTGTAAATATTTTCTCATGATCCATATAATGCTCTTCCTTTTAAACAGTTGCTCGAAAAACTTCATGAGAAATGGAGTTTGGTGAAGAAGAAACCGTATCCAGCAATGTATTCCAGCATTTTTGGTGGAATTATTACAGATCCAGCTATGATGGTAATTCCTATTGATGACCACATGGTTCATCGAGGCCACGGTGTGTTCGATACAGCCATTATTTTAAACGGGTAGGTACATGGGAATATTTCATCAAATTCACTCCAGTTTCTCCAAATTCTCAGGATGATGAGGTGTTGTAAGCTTCGTTACCAACTTTCCTTGTAACGTAGTCTTTGTTTTGGTTTTTAACAGACATTTGTATGAGTTGGACGCCCACCTGAACCGCTTCCTAAGATCGGCTTCAAAAGCGAAGATCTCTTCACCCTTCCCTCGATCGATTCTTCGGAGCATTCTTATCCAACTGACAGTAGCATCGCAGCTCAAGAAAGGCACCTTGAGATACTGGTTAAGTGCAGGACCTGGAAATTTCTTGCTCACGCCCACTGAAAATGCCAATTCTGCATTCTATGCAGTAGCCATCGACGAAGACTTCTCTCAATGCAAAGAAGGGGTTAAAGTGATAACATCTACGGTACCGATGAAGACGCCTGAGTTTGCAACGATGAAGAATGTGAACTACCTACCAAATGTGCTAGCCAAAATGGAAGCTGAAGAGAAAGGGGCATTTGCTTCCATTTGGGTTGATGAAGAAGGCTATATTGCAGAAGGTCCAAATGTGAATGTTGCATTTATAACCAGTGAAAAGGATCTTATCTTGCCTTCTTTTGATAAGATTCTCACGGGTTGCACCGCACTCCGACTTCTAAAGCTAGCTCCGAAGTTGGTCGAGGAGGGGAAGCTGAAGAGTGTAAGAACTGCAAACCTTACGGTGAAGGAAGCCAAAGGCGCTGCCGAAATGATGTTTGTAGGAAGCACACTTCCCCTCCTGCCAATCATCTCATGGGATGAAGAACCCATTGGAGATGGTAACAACTTTTCTCTGATCTAAACTTTTGTTGAATGAAATGTTCTTGTAAATGATTCCATTGATCCTCTGTTACAGGAAGCGTCGGAGAATTTACAATGGCACTATCGGATCTGCTTTGGGACGATATGGTTTCAGGCCCTGAAACAGAGAGAATACCAGTTCCCTACGAATAGCGAAACCGAGCCACATAGAATCAAGGATGTCAAAGGCTGCTCAAAGAATGTATCAGCTGAAAATGAACAGCCACCTTATTCTTCCTGTTGCCTATTTTGGCCATCTCTGCTTTCTCTGGACATGAATAAAAGGACAATTATCTATTGAGCCTGTTCCAATGATGATTGTTTTTTAGTTTTACTATGAATGGTCGTCGCGAATGTGATTGTTTTACCTTTCGGAACTCGATGTTTGCATCAAATGAAAAGGGCCATTGTGCAATTATTCGAGGTGAGTTATGCTTAAGTTTCAAATCTAACAATGTGTTTGCCTTCGCATTGATCTATATAATTATTGGCTCTTTTTTTTTTTTTTTTTTGCATCAGAAAGAAACTATCTCAGGCTGTGTTATTCCCAGAAACATTGTTCTTAAACTTTTTAGGCGTTTCAATGATTTTGGAATAGCCTTTAACATCTATTCTTGTGTTGTTCTTCTATGTAAACACTAAGAAGATGAGAGACTACTCTTCACAGAGGCTAAGAAAATTGAGGTTCAATCAATTAATTTAATCTGAATTTTTTATTTTAATTTTTTGATATATTTGCTACAATTTTTTTAAAAGGATTGTTTTTAAAATAAACTCAGGTACTCACTACTCAGGAATTTTTAGTTTTGCAAAACACTTCAAAATCTGAATCATATTTATGAGGTATATATGTGTTTTTACCCCAAATATTTGAGCATTTTTAAATTTAGTCCATGTCGTTTAAAAAGTTTTAATTTTATCTCTTATGTTTCAATATCTTTCAATCATATCATTCTTATGGGTAAATGTTGAAATTTGTTGATAATAAACTTACCGGACACGATGATTAGTTAGTTGATATAATTTAGAGAAGAAATTACGCCACTTAAATCTTATCAATTTCTTATAAATTTGAAAGAGGAAAAAAACTTTCCTTTCTTAAATAATCCAATTCCTTTTTAAATTTCAGCAAACTCACTAAGTATCATGCTATGTAAATTTATCATCCATCAATTTTAACATTTGCCAACATAGAATGGTATAGTTGAAAAGTGTAAAAACATGAGGGACTAAATTGTAACATACCCAAACATTAGGAACTAAAATATATATTTAGCCAAATCCATCATCAAAGAGAGTAGTTTTTGAAAAATTGTTTTCTTCTTAAAGAAAATTGTTAAATTACAAGTTTAGTTCTTAAACTTTCAGTTTTGTGTCTATTTGATATTTGAATTTTAAAAAGTATCTAATAAGTCATCGAACTTTTAGATTTTTGTCTATTTCGTCCTTGAACTTTAAAAAATGTCTAATAGATCATTAAAATTTTAATTTTGTGTCTAATAAATCCCTAAAATTTTCTATTTTAACCTATTCAACATTTTCTAATAAATCCATAAACTTTAAAAATTGTATTTGACCTATTCAATATTTTCTAAAATTCACAGATTACTAGACACAAAATTGAAGGTTTAGGATTCTATTAGCCATAAAATTCAATTTTATAGCTAATAGATTAATTAATTTTTTAAAATTTCAAATATGACAGACTTATTAGACACAACATTGGAAATTTAGAGACCTAGTAGATATTTTTTAAAGTTCAATGACTATAGACACAAAGCTAAAAGTTCATAGACTAAACTTATAGTTGAACAAAAAAATAATTTAAGAAGTGTTGTTTTAGTTCAACAATTGTAGGGATAGAAGATCGAAGCATCAATCTTTAAGATATTAATTATTGTTTTATTCATAGAGTTATGCTCGGATTGCCGATCATTTAAGATTTTTAATATATTTTTTAAGTTCAACAACAATATAAATTGGAGGATTCAAACTTCTAAATTATTAATCGAATGTAAATATCAATTATCGTTAAACTATGCTAACTTTGACCGTCGTTAAAGGTATGTTTCTTGATATATACAAAGTCCAACGTTGGACTGAACATAGTTATATGGTTGCGTAGAATACCCATAATCGATCAAATTATTTTGCCTTCGAAAAACCAAAAGACGAAAGCGGAATCAAGATGCCTATATAAACCCCCCCTGCAACAACCCACAAATGACAACGCTTGAAAAAGAGAGAGAAAGAGAGAGAGAGAGACCGGTAGAGAAGAGAGGTTTTCGATCGATTTACGCGAATTGGGATTAGGGTTTGGCGTGCTGTTGATCTTCGGCTTCGGCGTCAATGGCGACGGGGAAATCACCTACGTCGGCATCGCAGGAGCTGCAGCACAGCAATGCGGTGGCGAGACCAGGCCTGAGGAAGCCAGTCTTCGTTAAGGTCGAACAGCTCAAGCCTGGCACTAATGGCCACACACTCATCGTCAAGGTTGTTAGCTCCAATACCGTGCTGCAGAAGGGTCGATCGGTGTCTCAGCACCTTCGACAGACGCGGATCGCTGAGTGCCTTGTTGGGGACGAAACTGGAACCATTTTGTTCACTGCGCGTAATGATCAGGGTATGGATTTTGGAATCTTTCATTGCTGTTTGGTTTCCGGGAAAATTGGGGGAAGAGGGGAGAATGTTTTGTTTTATGTGTCATTTTTATGTGAATTGGGGACAGAAAATTAGGTATTGTTTGGATCGCCGCTGGGGAGGCTAACTCAATGATTATGTAGGTTGAAACAATGAAATAATATGGATTGTGAAATGGGTTTTGGAGGATTACTTAGTTCTTGCCGATGCCCTTAAAGGAACTTGAAAGTAGAAATAAGAGGCCTTAAAGGATTTATGGATTGCATAAGTAGCATTGATTTTGCTCTACAAAAGGTAATTTCAATATCAGTATTCTGAACTGGATGGGGATATTAGAAGAATAACTTTAGAGTCTTGCGCTAGGTTTTGTTGTTGGGTTAAGAATGGCTAGGAAGAATCAAATCCCTGTGGTTTCCTGCTCTTCATTTATTATTTATTCTTAAGCTGCGACTTGTTTCAAATTGAAGAGTTAGTCCTTATATTAATTGCATGCTCATTGAAGATTTTAATTGAAACTGAAAGCTTGATGTTAGTTCATCACAAATCCATAGCCCAATCTACTTCTAGTTGGTCTGTAAACTATTGCCACTTGAGTCTTTAGTCTTGAAATGAAATTGCTGTAAATAAGGACAATGACATGCGTTGGACCGATTTACCATGGTTAGCTTACAAGTATATATGTTTGGAAGGTATATAATACTATCAAAGCATACTTAATTTTGTTTTCTTTGTTACCTTTGCACTTAAACTTCTCTGAAGTTTTAAATGCGTTATTTTGTTTCCTCAGTTGATCAAGTAAAACCTGAGACAACTATCATTCTTCGAAACGCAAAGATTGACATGTTCAAAGGGTCTATGAGGCTAGCAGTTGATAAATGGGGTCGCATTGAGCTCACTGAGCCTGCAAATTTCGTTGTCAAGGAAGACAATAATCTATCGTTAGTTGAGTATGAACTTGTGAATGTTGCTGAGGAATGAGAAGGTCGTACTAAAGGCCAACTTATGCATACAATGGGTTGAGATGGCTGGTCATCGAGTTTCCCGGTAATCTGCTGATGTGAATATATAACAACGTTATGTTATAATTTTTGTATGGGTGAAGTATTTAAATGAAAAATTCCTTGATTTCGTCTAAACTTAAAAACAATGAAAGCTCTTCTCTGTTGGTATGACTTACATGACGCCATGTTCGGTTGGATATAGGTATAAATAGGTACTAGTTGGCTCTGATAACTCTGGAAATGTAATTGAGCATTAATCATGATGAAGAATGTTTTCGGTTTGGCTCTGATAACGTATATAACATGCAGAGTTTCAATTTGCTGGGCATGTAGATTGTATATTCTCTGGCAACTCATATTATATGCAGGTTCTGAGCGGGAACTTATCCTAGACTTAGAGGCAACTGCAAAAGGTATACTGCCTAAACTTTACCAAGCATTAGCCTATTGTGAATTGATCCTTTACTTGCTATTCTGAATTTATAATTGTGTAACATTGAAACTTACCATTAAACCTTTCCATCACTCTGTAAGCTAGTTAGTAGAATGATAATCGATCGAACTGCCCTTTAGATAGCAGTGGCTCAGGTTACCCCCGGTCATCTTCTTCGCCCTCCATGGTGTTGTTGTTGCAAATCTCCATTTTTCTGCCACCCTCAATCCCATTTTTCTCTTCAAATGGTGACAGATAATTGTTAATGCTATAATCTACCGTCTTTTTGAACTTGAATTCACTCTAAGAACGGGTAGCTACAAAATTAGATGGTATTTTATTTAAGTTTAACGTGTTGATAAACATTGTTTCATATGATAAATACGTTTTGAATTAGTATTTTGAGTAGTTATCTGCTTAACATATATATTTTTTCTTTTTGAATTTTAAGTTAAACCTTTTCCATCTGGAATCCCATTGCACTCATCTTCTCCGAGCAGCGATGGATATGGTATGGGGTTTTATTATTTTCAAATTGAAATTTTCTGATAATCTTATTATTGAAACTTTTCGTTAGGACATTGCTCTCATTTTATTTGTTCATTTCATTTGCAATATATATATATATATATATATATATATATATATATATATATATATAATATTTAACCTTTTTCTCAGTTGCGATATGTTTCTTTAAGGCTAAATGGAAAAACTATTCCTGAACTTTGCTCTATGTTTCAAAAATGCATCTATTCTTTCAAAAGTTGTAATATTACCTTTAACTTTTCATAAACGTTTCAAAAATATTATTGTAGTAGAAAAATTATTACAATATTGGACAAAAAGTTGATGTGTTTGAATGTCGTTCTTTCAAACTTAATCTAGGCAAGCGTTATAGTCATCGCCACATCATTTTCGGTCATTGCAATATCTATTTTTTGTCCAAAAATCTAATGGGTTTCTACTTCAAGGGTAGTTTTGAAGCTTTTATGAAAGGTAAGTATAATCATGGTATTAAATTTTCATTGATATGTCGACATTTCCATCGACATTTCTACATGTCCATGGGTTCGACATCGCATAAGGGGGAAATCGACATTTTCACTATATCGTACAAAATTGATGAAATATTAAAAAAATAGCAAGAAAATATAACTTAATGTGAATATAATATTGTAATAAGTATTTTAACTCATTTAAAAAGTTTAAAAAGTTTATTTATTAATTTAAATATATTTTTTGAATTTTTTGTTTTTAAAATTTTTCAGAAATATCCATTGACATCGAGATTTTATCGATATTTTCATCGATATTTCCATAAAATTGAGACTTCAACATTTTTGTTGACATGAACATTTGAAACCTTAAGTATAATATTGCAACTTTTGAAAGAATATGAGAATTTTTTAAACAAAGAACAAAGTTTAGAGATATTTTTTTTAATAATTTAGCCTTTCTTTAATGGAATAGTACATTTGTGCCATTTTGGTCCAATTCTTGTTTTGATCTCTCTCTAGGGAAAATAATGATTAAATTATGGTTAAAATATGATTTTGGTCCCTGGACCATTAGTTGGGTGTTAGCTTACCGCTAAAATTTGATGAAGTGAAATAAATAAATAATTTTTTTCTCTCTCCCCTTCTCTCCTTTTCACTTTCTTGCTCCTCCATATTTTTTTGGCTTCCCTCCTTCTCTCCCATTTCAAGCTCTCTCTCCCCTCCAACTTTAAGGATTCATCAAATTTCTTGCTATGCATTTCATCATAACACCAGTGGTGGGAAGATAAAAAAAAATGGTGGGTTTGGAAAATTCCATCGACCAGAAGAGATTTCCAGCGAGAGGGAGGGAGTATTGGAGAGTGAAAGAGAGGGATTGGATTCTAGTAAGGCACTCGCCAGCGAAATGGTTAGTCTCAATGCGAACGTCGGGGAAAGAAATTAGATTCCGACGAAACATTGGTCGGCAAAAGGGTTAAAGAAATAGAACCTAGGGTGAGCCAATTTTTCAAACCTTCCCCATCTCTCAACCACCACTACACTTAGCTTGCTCCACGCACCCAAACAATACACAAATGCCTATTCTCGATCGAAATCTCTCTCCACCTTCTCTGTAAAATTACCACTGCTGACTTCGGTAAACTTGCAAACTCGGTAACTTAGCTGCATGATAGAACATGATCATTCCAACTTCCATACTTCCTCCCTCTTGTCGAAAATCTTGTATAGCCGTCAGAATTTTTCAAACCCACCATTTTCTTTTATCTTCCCACCACCGGTGTTCTGATGAAATGCATAGCAAGTGATTTGATGAGTCCTTTAAAGTTGGAGGGGAGAAAGAAAGCTTGAGGAGGGAGAGGAGAAACCAGAGAAAAAGATGGAGGAGAGAAACTTAAAAGGAGAGAATGGTTGAGGAGAGAGAAAAAAATTAATTATTTATTCCACTTCATCAAATTTTAATGGTAAGCTAACATCAAACTAACTGTGGGAACTGTTTTTGAGATTAATTGAAAGTTCAGAGACTAAAATTAGACATTTGAATGTACAAGAACTAAAATTGAACAAATCCCAAAGTACATGGACCAAAATGATATTTTAACCTTAAATTATAAAGAGTTTTTTGACTTTTTGTTTAATGACTTTTTTCTATTTCCACTCCACAATCAACCAAGTGAAATCCAATTACAAACCCTTGTCAAAAATTAAAATTTCTTTATAAGCTATAGATTCTGTCTCATTTTCTTACTCCTCTCGTGCTTCTAACCTACCATAAACTCACCCTTTATATTAGCGGCTGCTTAGTGGTTATTTTATTTATTTTTTAAAATGATTGCTTAGTGGTTATTGATACTTGCAACATTTGTAATTATGTTTGATTCCGTTCTCGTTTTAACGGTAAATTGTTTCAAGAGTATATTTAAATCAATTTCAAAGGTCAAGAGTAAAAGTGAAACTTTTTGAACGATAGGTTTATAATTGAAATTGAACTCGAAGTTTAGAGACATTTTGAATCATTTAGCCTATTTTTTTTGAAAAAAAAAAAAGAAGAAGAAGAATTTAGCATATTACTTGGGCACAAATCTTATGCTTCATTTGTTAAACATAGCCTATCTAGCCATCTCGAATTCTTTCAAACACATTCATACTTTTCAATTACCTTTATAACCCTTTTTTGTCCAAACCTTTTGGATTATTCCATTTTGTTTATTAAAAATGTATATGTTGTCTCTAAAGATTTTTTTCCCTTAAAATAGAACAATTTTAATTTTCATATTTGTTGGCTACCTAATATATGCTCAGTCAATACGCACTTCAACTAACTTATGTAGATTCAATGTCTAAGTGAGTATATTAATACATATATTTGAAGCTATGCCATCCATCTGTTAAACGATAGATGGATATTAACAAACTAATAAAAAAAATTATTTTACAAACTAAAATAGGCATTTTGAAAGTTAAAAAAGAAATGAATAAATCTAGAATTTTAGAAGCTAAAATAGAAAATTTGAAAGTGAGGGCCAAAATACAATAATCTTAATACAAACCAAACTTAAAGCCCAAAATTTTATATCCATTTTCCTCTAATCCATTGCATAAATGATAAAGCTCCATATTTTTAAAAGTTCAGCAACTAAAATCAAGGTTTAAAATCTTGATATTCGTGGTCACGATAAAATGTCAATGTCAATGGAGGATATTTATAGAGAAAACATAAAAAAAAAACAAAAAAATCATTTGAATTAATAAATAATTATTTTACACTTTTTAGATAAGTTTTTGTTTTCTTAGTTCACACTTTTTAAATAAGTTAAAATACGTACACATGAGTGCTATTTTGTTGCTATTCTTTCATGTTTCAAAAATTTGATTCACCCATGATAAAGTGGACATTTTTTAAAGCTTAGATATTAAAATGAAACAATAAAAATAAAAATAAAAAGTAAGAATCGAAAGTGAAGGGCTTGAATTAGCTAAGTGAAATCCGTACTTGGTCGACTAATTTTATTGTGATGAGTCTGTTAATCTCATAGACAGATTGAAAGAAGGCATTGAAAGATCGAATGTGTGTGCATTATTATTTTCTACTTTAAAAATCTCAAGCGCTCTCAAATATTATTCAAAATATCAGAAACAATCCGGCAGCCTTGGACGGCCGCCACCGTCCCCGCCAAAACCTCCGACGGCACCGGGATGCTAGGGTTTTTATTGAACTCAGCCAAGCAGCTATTCACATTCCTAATCGTAATCTCCAGACCGTTTCTCCCGCGGGCGTAATCTCCTGCCTCGACGGCGCTTGTGATTCCCGGAAAATTGCCTGCGGCAAACCCCGTCGACAACCAGCAATCGTTCAAAATCGTCTTCAGTGGTGAACCCGGCGTTCTACGGAGAAGGTCGCCGATCCTCTGCGCCATTAATCTGGTATTTCTCTCGGCGCATCCGATGGCGATGAGTGCGAGTCCACGGCCGTTGGCGGTCTGACTGCCGGAGCCGGAATTGAGGCAATCGGAACAAATCGTCGGCTGCTCGGTCTTGCCGCAGAGGTTTCGGATGAAGGCGGCGTCTGGTTTCGCCGGAGAGAAGAGCGCGAAGAGGACGACGAGAAATGGAAGCATGGAATTGAGGGGATTATTCATATTTGATTTGTTGATCTTCTTCGATTCGATATCAGTGTGTTGAAGAATGACTGATCTTCCATTGCATTGCAGGTATTTAAATCTGAGATCTGTGAAGCGTTTTTTGATTTAAGGATCATTTTCCAATAAGTTTTGCTGTATGTTGTTGATTCTTTTTTCTTTAGAAGAATCGAGACTTCCCATTTGAATTTGCATTTTCCTTTTTTGTCTTCTTTTTGTATTTAATTAGTTTTGATTCTTCAATTCTATTTCGGTCGGAATTTTAACTTTTGTGCATTTCGTTAAAATACTTTCAGATTTTACCTCTGATATTGTCAGTTTTCGTCCAATTTAATCCTTATCCATGTCTTGATTAATTTGTTTTATTTTTTTAAAATCTTTTTTAATTACAATTTTAGTGCTTTTAATAATTTTTTTTAGCAAAAATCAATTTACATCGACTTCGTTTGATAACTATATTTGATTTTTAATTTTTAATTTTTGAAAATTGTGTTTGTTTTTTCTTCATTTCTTTGCGATGGTTTTCATATTTCTTAAAAAATCATTTGAGTTCTTAGTCAAATTCAAGAAAGAAAAATAAGGTTTTTAGGCCCCGTTTGATAACCATTTGTACTCTTTTCTCACATATTCTCTACAATGGTTTTCATTTTCTCTACATTTGAGTTTTACTCAAATTCCAAAAACAAGTTTTTGAAAACTACTTTTTTTAGTTTTCAAAACTTGGCTTGGTTTTTTAAAATATATGTAAAAAGTAGATAACAAAACAAGGATATCCATTGTGAAAGTAGTATTTATAGGCTGAATTTTCAAAAACCAAAAACTAAATGATGATCAAAAGGAGCCTAAACTTTAGAGTGATTTTTTTAGTTCAACTTTGGGGGCTGTATCAATAAAAATCCTAAATTAATGATCGTGTCAATTTAAACCCTGAACTTTCATAAGTGTATCAATTTACATCATCTGTTAGATATCGTTTGAAAAACGTTAGTTACACGTGGAGAAACTTATAATTTTATCAATGAAACTCTTGACATTTCATAAATGAATCAATTTTGACCAAGCTGTTTCAGATAATGAAATATTTTCAAATGAAAAGTCTAAATTTTTATAGAAGTCTACACATGAGATAACAACATAGATGAACTTATTCTTAGGCCTATATTACAAAAGTGTCTAAAAAGTATATATTTTTCATTTTTGTCTAGTTTCTTTAAGTTTGAGATTCTTATTAGTATTAAATTTACCTATTTGACCTTTACAATTATGCATACAGCCATAAAAAATAAAACAAGGAAGGAAAACTTTGATATTGGTTATGGAAAAAACATTCCATAATCGTTGGTGTTCCCTATTTCCTTCTATGTTTCTTCCTACTTTCCATCTTTATTATTTGAGAATTGAGAAAAAATAATCACACTCCCTCTTTTTCCTATTATTTGAGAATTGAAAAATGTTAGTTTAAACATTCAGAAACTATAATTTATGTCTTTATTTTGAAAATCATTTATGCATCAATTCTTACACACGTTTCTTTAAAAAAAAAATAAATATGGAAAGTAGGGAAAAGAGGGAGTGATTATTTTTTCTCAATTCTCAAATAATAAAGATAGAAAGTAGGAAGAAACATAGAAGGAATTAGTGAATCCAACGATTATGGAACTTTTTTCCATAATTAATATCAAAGTTTTCCTTCCTTATTATTATTATTATATGTATATATTTATTTATTTAATTTGGCTGTATGCATAATTGTGAAGGTCAAATAGGTAAATTTAATACAAATAGGAATCTGAAACTTAAAGGCACTGGACAAAAATGAAAAATATATACTTTTTAAACATTTTTATAACATAGGTCTAAAAAGAAGCCCATGTATGTTGTTATCTTCATTCATAAAAGATAATGTGAATATGTTTTTAACATTTATAGAAGAAAGACTAATAGAAATTATTTTTTTTAGAAAACTTAACAATAAACTAACAATATAGACTAATTTTAAAATTTACTGAAAATTATGTTAGTTATCTCCTCAACCCACATGTTGAACTAAAAAAAAACAAAATATATCACTTTTTTTCTTTGTTAAATTACATGTATGGTCTATAAACTTTTAAGGTTACATCTATAGGTCATTGAACTTTTAGAAAATGTGTAATAGCTTTTTAAACCTTCAATTTGTATTTAATAAGTCTAGGAATTTTTAAAGTGTCTATTAGGACCTTAACCTATTTGACATTTTTTAAAGTTCACATATTTGAATTTGTGTTTAATAGGACCATCATATTTCAATTTTGTGTGTAATAGATCCAAAAATTAAAAAAAAAAAAAAGATCAAATAGGTCCCCGATCTATACAATTGAAAGTTCAATGGAGCTATTACAAACTTTTAAACTGGACTTAGATACAAAATTGAAACTTCATAGACGTACTAAATACTTTTAAAGTTCAAAATCTTATTAGACGCACCTTTAAAAATGTAGGAACTAACTTTGTAATTTAACATTATTTTTTAGTTTAAATCCCTTTTTAGCCCCTAAACTTTTAAATTTGTTTTGTACTCCACACTCAGAACATGACCTTCAACTCTGAACGTGACCTGGTTCTTACTCAGAACATGACCTTCAACTCAGAACGTGACCTAGTTCTTACTCTGTATTTGTTCATACACCCAATTATCACACCTACTTAAAAGTATACCCACCTTAAGACCTTCACTTTATACACTTGGGAAACCACTTTTTTAGTTTAAATCCCTTTTTAGCCCCTAAACTTTTAAATTTGTTTTATTTTGGTTCACATGTCTATTTTAGTTCTTTTTTTTTTTTGAATATCTATTTTAGTTCTTAAACTTTAAAAAAATAACAATTTTGATCCTTATCATGTTAGTTTTTCATTTGACATTCACTCATCCGTCCTCTAACGCATATGACTTAAAATTATATTCATATTAACATGTTAGTATACGTACTCAAAATTACGTCATTTATTTGTTAAAAATAAAATAAAGATAAATCTCAAAACGATTACTTCTCTAAAGTTCAACAACTAAAATATAGACATGTGAATTTATTTTAAAAATTGAGCAACCAAAATGTAACCAATCTAAAAATTTCAGTAGTTAAAAACTAAAATAGAATAGGTTAATGAGATTTAAACTTTAATTTTAGCGCAAGAAAGAAGTTTGAGCGTTCGGCATAGCGTGGCAAAGGATTCCCCAAAATTCGAACGATTTTGCTTGAGGAAGCGGGCGGGTATTCTATTCTCTTTTGGCGCTTAAACCAACCATCGCCGGAGGAGTTTCAGTTTCGGCAATCTCTTCTTCAACGGAATGGCATCCACTTCCGCTTCCCGTTCAAGTGGCGTTTCCGATAGAATCAAATCCGCTGCCACTATTATGCACTCTGAGAATCAATCCCTCCTTGCCGTAACTTGCTTGATACTAACTACTCTATTACTTCCATGTCTGCTTTCAATTTTTTCTTCTTTTGGTTCTACTTTTTTTGTATTTTTCTGATTGATAGAGAAAATGAAGTTGCTGTTGCTAAATTGATGTTGTTTTTAGCTTTACTATCTGGATTTCCTATGTAGACAGTCAGTCTAATGCTGTATTCCCTTCATTTTGCGCTGTGAACTGGGTTTTCTTGATTTCTGGAAGCTGAAAAACTATTGGAAGATGATCTTGTGTATTCTTTTAATGGAAAATCTCTCCCACTCCCAACCCATTTTGTTCAGTTCGTGTTCTGGGAAGACAAGATAAGTAATTCATGAATTAAATTTGAAGAATGATGGAGATTACCTTGTTGAAAAGAATGATTTATTAGGAATTAGACTAATGATGATGGGTTTTCTGTTAAAATCTGTGATTGAATTTTACTGTTTTAATTTCAGGAATTACGGAAGTCGCTGATCATGATGAAGGAAATTGGGATGGATTTGGAGAGGGACAATCAGTCGAGGATGGTATCATGAATTATGGACCTTAATTTCGAGTATTAGAAATCATTGTCATTTGTTACTTTGGAAGAGAATGTTGTTGGAATAAGATATTGTAATGAAATACTAAGAAGCAAGGGCAACACAAATTTCAAAGATTTTCTCTAGGACTCCCTTCATGTGGCTTTATTTAACAGCTTTGGAGTTTCTTTCTTAGTTGATTGAAAATAAAATGTGAGCAAAGGAAATCAAGATATATGTGCAGCGTATTGTGTACAACTTTGGATATTTCATTATAAACCAGCCACTTTGTCAAACCGTTCAAAATTCAATTAATTTGAAATTCTTATTTCTATTCAGTGATTTTGAATGTTTTGGTTTAGGAACCGACATATATTTTAGTTTTCGATAGACTTTCTATGGACGCCACAATACGTAATTAAGTTATTTAAATTGATTCCTTGCTTAGAAATTCTGATCTTGGTTTCACTACATATACTTTTTGGTGGATTTTCTGCTTCTGTCTATTAGATCCAATCTAAAGATGATTGAGACTCATTGTTGTTTGGCACTTTTAACCAACGATCTATTTGGTATGTGAACATTTTCTTAGGTCAAGGAGCTTGAAAATTCTGTTGTTGAGCTCTTGAGTACTTATGAAAACTGTAACAACTTTTCATCTGCAATCCAATCGGTTGGAAACATATATGAGCCAACAGAAGAGGTGCTTAAATCTCTTTCCATGTTGAATTTTCCACTACACATTCATTTGTTTATTTTCACTGTGCTGGTTCCTTCCTTTTCATAGTAATATTTTATGTTGGTATTCTAGTTAACAGATTTTGAGAAACTACTTGACGATGAAGTTGCAAAAGTCAGCGAAAATTCATCTTCAAATTTGCAGAACCATTCAATACTTCGGCAATTTAGAGAATCTATTTGGGTATGCATCTTCATCTTCTTTTTTATGCACTAGTAAGGGAAAGTATTTCCGTTTTATCATCTGATTCTAGGAAATTTTGGAATGCGTTACCCCACTTTCTACTCGTCGGGCTTTAGCACTGATTATGCATGGCAGCAACAAGAAAATCCTCAAATCTGTGCAAATAATTCCTGAAACTGTGAAAATGCCCAACAGAAATTACATGAGTAGTAAACAAGAGAAACTACTTTACCTGTTTGGAATTTACAAATGTTTGGAAAGCATTTTATTGTTCTTCCAATTGTAGATTTTATTCTTTCCAGGGCTTTAGCTCATCTCCCGATATTCCTGCAGAATGTTCATCATGCAGGACAACCAATGCCAGGTGAAGAGCAGGAGGACATTGTGATGACCAGTACTCAGTGTAATCTATTGAATGTCACCTGCCCGTTGAGTGGAAAGCCTGTCACTGAATTGGCAGAACCTGTTCGAAGGTATATTGCAACTAAATAAGAATTGGAATCATTTCTGTTACCGTTGAAAAAGAAGTCTGCTCATCTATTCACTGTGTACTTACAGCATGGATGGTTAAAGGAAATTGCTACATGCTTGTGTTATTGTCTCTAGTTACATTTTTCAAGTGGGTGCCTAAAAATGGAATGAGCTAGTCTGTCACTTGGATCTTCTTCTGTTTCAGAGCTGAGTTAAGAAATTGTTTTTTGTCCTTAAAACAAAGAACCGTTTTAGGTTGTGGAAAAGGTTCATTCACATGGATTGTATAGGCCTTCTTGTTTTTTCTTGGTTTTTTGGTTTTTTTTTGAGTTCAACAACAATACATAGGGAGGAAGATTTGAACTTCGGACATTTTAGTCGATGATATAATGTTTATGCTCAAGCTAACTTTCATAGTTTTTTTTGGTTATAGATCTTGCATTTACACACTTCTATTAAGTCTCTTTCTGTCTCTACCTTCTGCAATTTGCAGTATGGAATGCAAGCACGTCTATGAAAAGGCTGCCATAATGCAGTACCTAAAATCCAAGAGATCTCGAGCACAATGTCCTGTTGCTGGTATTTGGATCTACTACATTACATGTACCACTTACAGTATGTTTAGATTGCTCATCTTACTTAACGTCTTTATCCTTGTAGCCTGTCCCAAGATGTTGCAGCCCGAAAAGGTCATTTCTGATCCATTCTTACAGATTGAAATTGATGAACTGCGAAAAACGTCTAGGCATTCTGTGAGGATACAGGATTTCACAGAGGTTGATGCAGCAGATTAGCTGCACTGAAGTAGTTTCTTTTCCTCTTTTGTTGTTGTTATGGTCGTTGTGGTCGTCGTCACTCTCTGGATCAAATGTTTTGCTTGGTAAGTTTAGCTAGTTAGGGTGTACATGGTATCTATATAGATTGTCCATATTTATGTGCACATTGAGTTGAATGGAGAAATGTGGCTTCATTCACAAATTGCCATTGCCCTTTATATTTTGAGTTTTTTTTTTTTTTTTGACAACATGTAGAGTAGAGGATTCGAACCTCTGACCTCTTGGTCGATGATACATACTACTTTATATCAGTTGAGCTATGCTCATGTTGGCTATTTTGAGCTATTCTTTTCCTCCTACTTCAGTGTAAATATCATTTCTGTTTGCAAAAGTTTGACTCTAAAATTTCATTTGAGAAATTGTTTGAAAAATATTCTTTAGAACATTGAGAATGGGACAGAAGCAAAAGGCAACAATTTTTGTTACTGTTGGGCTGTTTTCTGAAATAATTATTTTTATTTTATGATTAATATTAATTTAGCATATCTTATGTTTAATGTATTATTTTTCAAGTTTAAATTTTATTTTGATTTCTGATGCCTATTTTAATTTCGTCATATTAACTTTGAAATATTTTGCTTTAATTTTTAAACTAGGAATAAAAAAGTATTTTAATCCATATGATTAACCTTTTTAAAATAAATTATTTAATAGAAGCTTAACATAGGTAAAGTTTTTGTTCATTTATCATATCAATGCTCAATAAATACCTATATAGTCAAAGTGCTTAAAAAATTATAAATAGTAGATTTAAACAAAGATTTTGAGATTCTTGCCAATTTGAACATAGCTCATATTCAAAAGATTTTGAGATTCTTGCCAATTTGAACATAGCTCATATTCAAAAGCTAATGATTTAGGCCCCGTTTGATAACCATTTGGTTTTTGGTTTTTGGTTTTTGATAATTGTGCTTGTTTTCTCACCATTTGATATAATGAGTTTTATCTTATCTACAATGGTTTCCATCTTTCTTAATAAAACACTTGAATTCTTAGCCAAATTCTAAAAACAAAAACAAGTTTTTGAAAACTACTTTTTTTAGTTTTCAAAACTTGGCTTAGTTTTTTAAAACACATCTAAAAAATAGATATGAAAACATGGAAGGCCATAGGTGGAAGTAGTATTTATAGGCTTAATTTTCAAAAACTAAAAACTAAAAACCAAATGGTTATCAAACGGGGCCTTAATAACTTTTTTATAGATTGATAGTTAAAATTTACATCACTATTAATGTTGGCTTATAGAAGAAAAAAAAAGTATTTAGATTCTTCTTAAATGATTATGGTTAAATTAAGAATAAATATTGAAACAATAGAACTAGAATATAACAATTGAAAAATTTTGTAAACTAAAATATAATTTGCTATATATATATATATATATATATAAAGAACATGTTGATGTGTGATTTCGATCATAAGTCCACGAAGCCTTCTGGTTGAGGTGAAGAGCTAAGGCATCGAGCTAACCTACAAACTAGAATCTCACACTAGTTTGGTGCAATGCTCAACACACTTCGATACTTAAAGAAATTAAGTAATTTGGTGACATGTGTCATAGCTAAGTTTCCATCGACCTCGGTAGCTTTGCCTAACTGCTCCCAAACTATGTCTTCTTAGTTGGGTATGCTCGGTGAAATTCTCTAGGGGACTTTCTCTGACGTGTCCTCCACATGGTTCCTAAATGTCTACGTGGAGGCTAACATGTGGTCTCTTGACCTGCACATAATAGAACCTATAATTCAATTTAGCCAAAAAAATAAAAGTAATTAAACAATTAATAATAACAATACACTAGTTTCTAAATTTAAACTACACATTTAAAAAGAATACATAATTAAAATAGAACGTTTGAAATTTAAGAAGTCGAGCGATGAAAATAAAAAGGTTAATTTATAATTTACTATTTAAACTTTTAGGTTTGTGTCTATTTGGTCTCTAAACTTTAAAAAAAAATGTCTAATAAATCTTTAAGCTTCAGTTTTGTATCTCACTTAATTTTCAATTTTATATTTAATAGATCCTTATTCTATTCGACGTTTTTTAAAATTCACAAATCTACTAAATACAAAATTCAAAGTTTAAAGTTCTATTAGACATAAAATTCAGTTATATATATATATAATAGATCATTAATTTTAATTTTTTTTGAATCAGTTAGAGATCTATTAAACACAATTAAAAATTCAGAAACCTATACATTTTTAAAGTAAGGATCTATTAAATACAAAGTTAAAAGTTCGAGAATCTATTAGATATTTTTTAAAATTTAGAAACCAGATGGACACAAACCAAATTAAGAAATTAGAATGTAAACTAAAATGATTTTGGAATATTTGTACGGATGACTCAAAATATTGGGCCACTTTTCAATTTAACTCATGCTTTCAAAATAAGGTTATATAACCTTTTGCCAACATCAACATCAAACTGAAAATTTTTCCCCAATTTTGTCTTCTTCCTGTCAATGCATAGATGACAAGCTCTCTGAACCACGCCCACAATTCCTTCAAACTCTCTCCGATACTTTGCATTATGCATTGGCAATGGTAGACATGACCTGATGACAGAAATATAGGGATTTTTGTATGGAAGACCAATTTTCACGTGGTTTAATGCAATTTGACCTATCGCTCAAAAATAATGAAATTTGACACATTCTAACGTGGCAAAATTACCCACAAGGGAAGTATGAGGCCGCCTCACTTGTTCACGCCTTTCGCACATAGTAACGCCCTCGTTGACAATTCTTGTTCTCGCTCTCGCTAGCCACGTTAGCAAATATTTTGGATCTTACAAGATTCTCACTCCCGGAGACTCGCTCTTGCACACGTTGACTCGTTCTCGCAGTACACGTCACTCGAACCGAACTTTACCAATGTTGTACTCGCTCTTGCGCGTTTGTTCTCTCATACTCTCGCTCTCATTATCGCTCTCACTTTGAACAATGTTTTCCGTCACTCGAGAGAGCCTTTTATGAGTGTTGTACTAGCTCTCGCACGCTCGTTCTTTCATGCTCTCGTTTTCATTCTCACACTCACTTTTAACAATCTCATGTACTCATTGTCGTTCTCGTTCTCACCTCTATATGGATTGTCGTTTTTTGATCCCCCCGATTATGGTAAGCTTTCAGTGGTACGTACAAATACTGTGTGAGATGACATTGTGGTTTATTAGCCAAAAAACTCTGACAAATAAACGATCTCAATCAACATTTCCCAATAAACCTTTTAAACAAATAAATTAAAGAAAATTACTATAGTTTATATCTAATAAAAATCATTTCTTCCTTCGTTTTCTCATTTGTTCAAACTTACTTTCAAACTTTTTCTCTTTTGAACTGTTATTCACATATAACAATGTCCAAGCATCAACCAATCCACATTCAAAAAATAGGTACGTTCAAATACGTGTTTTATATTTCTGGAAGATTTCTTTCTACGTTTCAAACATTGAACAAACGTCTTAGGGTTTAGGGTTTTGAAAGCTTTCTTCCTACTTTCTTCCCCTGTTTCTATGGTATAAACGTGTTATGTTTTGAAAGTTTTTTTTTAGTTTTAGAACGTTGGTTACTATGACATTGGAGCGAGACATGTAGAACCAGAGCGATAGTAAGTAAACCCTAAACCCTAAACCCTAAACTCTAAACCCTAAAGGAGCGAGAGCGAGCATGAAGGGAGCGTAAATGAGCGAGACTTTTTTTTAATTATATTTGTTTACTACTACTTATTATTTATTTATTTTTTTAAGGATGAAAAAGAAATCACTATTCATTCTATACGGTGGTAGTTGGGATGAGACTGAGAATTGTTATATTGGAGGTTTGCTAACAGGGGTAGTTGTGCCGAGCACTGTCAAATATGATGAGTTGAAAGGTCTGATATATGGAGTTACGAACATTAGTTCGGTGATGTTTGACATTATAATGAGGGCAAAGATGCAGTTGGAAGAGCAATCCCCTTTGATGTGAAAGGAATAATCGAATTAAACCCACAACGGAAGAGTTTGAATCGACTTTGATTTTATTTAGAATTAAACAATAAAAATTAAGGTTAAGCGAAACATACCTTGAAAATAATATAGAGAATATTCTGGAGGGTTTTTTTCTCCTTGTGCTCCAACTCCAATGAGGTTGAATTCCAAGACTTCCACAAAGTCTTCCTTGCTATGACTCGAACAAAAGACCAAAGAGGTTTGTGGGAACCTTCTAGAAAATAGAATGAGAGAATGAAGGGAGAATTATCTAGAGTTTCTTTCTGTTATTTAAAATGTACACAAATGGCTCACCCTTAGGGCTCTATTTATAGTGGCCTAGGGAAAATAATTAAATAGTATATTCTAATATCTAATAAATGTGCTAGCAAGGAGACCTTATGAACCTACAGATTATAAGCTTCAATGATACAAATCAATTAATTAAACTCTTTAATTAATTAATTTTCATTCATTAACTATAGGTCACTCTACTATAGACCTAGAATTGCACTCTTATGCACTGTAGGATAGGTTGTGTCCATAGATATAATCACTACATCCAAGTTTGTCATTCACGAGTTGTTCATAATTACAGCTGGGTCAAAAGTCTGTTTTACCACTGTAATTACATCTTGCACCTTAAGTACCACTGATCCTCTAATGAACAATTTGTTTATGATCCAACCATAAACTAAGTCCCTTTCGGGCCAATGAGAGGGTGGAGCCCCATTGTTCAAGTCCCAAAATCAACACTTAAGGGAACTACTCATCTACTTACCCTATATGAGAAGAAGTGAATTCCATGTTGTGAGATTATGTTCCTAGCTCCTTATTTGGTCAAGTCCCTAAAATGGTAGGCATATTGAATCGGCTACAAAAGCCACTCTCACCCATGTAAATCAAAGGACAAGCCCTCACAAGCAGGAGTTCATAACTCACCATGATTAAGATCGAGTCGCATATGATCATCCTGATGAAATATTAATCTTCTCAATTAATGGATTTATAAAGTGAAATTAAATATTTTGTGGTCGAGTCTTACACAAACTCATTGTATAAGATACCCCTACTTACATGTCTCCACATGACCAATTTGGATAAAATTATTTGTAACTATTACAAAGTGGGTTGTATTAATAGTCTTTTCAGGATAAGGCATTCAACCTTATCCATATACTATGATCCTTTAGGTTATTTCTTGAACATGATCACCCCGTATGTCAACCATATACTATTTAAGATTACACTAATATCTTTGGTTTTTTTCATATAATAGATAATATTATATTATAAATAAAATAATCAAAACTATTATCCATATACTATGATCCTTTAGGTTATTTCTTGAACATGATCACCCCGTATGTCAACCATATACTATTTAAGATTACACTAATAACTTTGGTTTTTTTCATATAATAGATAATATTATATTATAAATAAAATAATCAAAACTATTATTAATTATTAAATAAATTATTAATTACGAGGCTTTAAGGCATAAATCCCAACACTTCCGTATCAAATTGCAATCCCTTATATGCATCTTCATAAGCATCTAGACGGATTTCAGTGTCCATGCCATCAAAGTACTTAAGTCATAGGTCTTATCCTCTTTCAGGTGATGGCCATAACCCAGTCATCATGAGGAATTCGACATTTGAAAACTGCACTACTGTACCATTTAGGTCAAACCTATTCACATCCTCTCGATCGTCAACAACCTCCCTCGAGAGGATGTGATGCACCAACGGGCTGTTGAAAACCAAGTCCACATCAACAAATCTCCTAAAAATGGCCCTTCTGAATATTTCCATCTGCCCAGTGGTCAATTTCTCCTTTACCACTTTGTTTGCACTACTTATGTGGGCAAGGCTAGAGCCTTGGCCAGGGAACTAATCATCCTTAGAAATTCTTAGAACTGTTGCCATCTCAGTATTGCATAAATTGCACAAATAGTAAGAATAAAATAAAACAAAAGGGAAAAAATAAACACAGCATACAGAGAATGGCAGATTAGAAACTAAATTTTCACTCTCGCTTATCGCTCTTTTTCGTTCTCGCTCTTGTTTACGTTTACGTTTCGCTCTCACGCACGCTTTCGTCCTTACTTTTGTTCACAGAAACCCTAAGCTTTCGTTCTAGAAACCCTAACGCATTCACGCTCTCGTTCCAGTAACCTCTCTCTAGCTCTATAACTCTCGTTCACCCAATTTATCCATTTCTCTCAAAACCTTAACTACTCGCTCTAGCTCTATCGCTCTTGTCCCTGTAAGCTCGCTCTAGCTCTATCGCTCTATCCCTGTAAGCTCGCTCTAGCTCTACAACTTCCTCAATCAAACCCACCCACTATTGCAAACATGCACAAAACCAGAACAACCATAAACCTCGCCCTCTATCGTAAACATTGTAAGAAGAAAACCACGAATGAAACAATAAACGAAGGAGCGGTCAGTTTAGGCTTACCGTTTCGAAGAAAGAACGGGTCAGTGGTGAAGATGAAAGGCGGTGATGAAGCAATCCGGTGTATTCTAAGATGGAGGAAGAAGATGAAGTTCTATCGAGGGAAAGAGTGAGTTTTGAATGTCAAGTGAAAGAAGTGAGAGAAGACTATTCGTTTGTTTTTTTAAATGACTCGAAATGAAAAACTAAATGAGAGAGAGCTCGAGCGACACTACGAGAGCAATACTACAATAGCGATACTTGTAAGCCAACCTATACTAATATTACTCTTGCTCTCGTAGTGTTGCTCTTGCTCTCAACTTTTCACAGTTAGCATGCATGCTCATGGTTGGGGAGACGGAAGGATGCCTTGCATGCATGTCAATCCATTCGTGGATTCATTAATGGCAACCTTTGGCATGTCAATCCATTTTGCCTATTAATAAACCCTAAAATGGCTTACTCACTAGACACACTCCCTTGCCTAAAATGAAATACTCATATGACGATAGTTTTATCAAATACCCGTCAACCCCATTATCGAGGGAGTCAAACCGTAAAACCCCGCCCACGTCGAACACCACAACCATTTCCTTCAGCAAAGCGGAGGAGGAGCATCAACTGGAGGACTTCTTGACGAATTGTTTGAAGGAAGAACAGTCTTCCCAAACACCACCACCACCTACTTCCCCTTGCCTGCACCCCAACCGGTCCGTTCAGCATGTTATGTGAACATGCCTCGGGAGAGTGGCGACTAGAGAAAGAAGAAAAATAAATCCTGTTTGTGTTGGTGAAGGGTCTAGTCGCACGTTCGCTGGGAATAAGAGGGGTAGGGGAGAGGAAAAAAGGATGCCACTAGTGATAATATCATCTGACTCCGAGTAGGTTTGGAAGTGGGGTGTAGGCTGACTTGTTTTTCTTTTTTCTTTTTTCTTTTTTTTTTCTTTGTATGACATCCCTAAACTGGAATGCAAGTTTACATTTTTCTTATCGTTTTTCACGTCATGCATGGATTCACAGTAAATTAACAACAGAAGCAAAACTTAGGAGCAATAATAAACAAAAAATATGGTTAAAAGTTAGTGCGAGAACGACAACGAGAGCATGAGAGAACGAGCGTGCGAGAACAAGTACAACATTCGTAAAAGGCTCTCTCGAGTGATGGAAACCATTGTTCAAAGCGAGAGCGAGAGTATGAGAGAACGAGCGCGCAAGAACGGGTACAACATTGGTAAAGTCCGGTTCGAGTGACGTGTACTGCGAGAGCAAGAACGAGTCAACATGTATGAGAGTGAGTCTTCAAGAGCGAGAATCTTGTAAGATCCAAAATATTTGCTGACGTGGCCAGTGAGAGCGAGAACGAGAATTGTCAAAGATAGCATTACTATGTGCTAAAGCGTGAACAAGTAAGATGACCTCATACTGCCCTTGTGGGTAATTTTGCGTGCATTGCCACGTTAGAATGAGTCAAATTTCATTATTTTCGAGCGACAAGTCAAATTGCATTAAACCGCATGAAAATGGGTCTTCCGTACAAAAATCCCAGAAATACAACATAATAAGAAAGAATTTAAGTAAAGCTTCAGGCACATACACAAATTCCTAAAAAGAAAAAAAAAACAAATGAAACCACAAAGATGGAGAGAAGAGATCTTACGTTGCAGTATCGGTTGCGTGGAGTTGCAGAGATACGATAAGAAGAACGAGTCCATCGAACAGTGGAGAAATGAGACGAAGAGTGAAGAAGAGCCATATTGAGACGGAGAGTCACATACGAGGTCCTCCAGATAGAGATTTTGGGGATTGAAAATCGATCAGATGGGGTGTGGAACTAGGGTTTGCAAGAGGAATAATTAGAAGAAGGAGAAAATTGCAGATGAGGATTCTCGTTCTCGTTCGGTCTCTTTCTCTCACTTTCGTTTTCATTTGTTTTCTCTTCCTCTCATTATCTTTTTCATTTGCTTTCTCTTCATCTAACTCTCGTTCTCTTTCAGTCTCTTCCTCTCCTATTGTTTTTGTTCACTCTCTTATTCTCGCTCTCTTTCTCGTTATTTTGTTACCGAGAACAAATTAGATATTTCACTCGAATGCTGACGTCGGCAAAAAGTTAGATAACTTTATTTTGAACACATGAGTTAGATTGACAATGGATCCAGTATTTTGGATCATCCGTACACAAATTCTGATTTTGTACTTAAAAAAAATTAAAATGATTTTAATAATATTGTAAAAAAAATAAAATTTTACCAAAATATAAATATATGTTGCTGCGGAATTCGACCACCCCAACGTCCGTCGTCTTCCCCCGGTTCCGGTAGACCGTCGGAACTATACACTGTACATTAGCCACTCACTTCCGCTAGAATTTCAATGTTTCTGAGAGCTCCGCTGCTTAAGGTTTCCTCATTCTCCTCAATCCCATGTCATCCTCTGGTTCCGTTGTCTCTCTCTTCCTCAATTTGCTCTCCTCCTCGCACACCGTTTACTATCCGGTGCCAGGCATCTCTCCCCACAGCCCACGAACCATCATCTTCAGCTCCCTCTGAATTCCCTGATGTGGCGGATAATCGTTGGAGGCCCATGTGTTTGTATTACACGCAGGGCAAGTGCACGATGGTATTTCTCAATTCCGGCTTTGAGTTTCTGATCTCGTGTTTTGTGATTTCCTTTTCTTTTCTTTGCTTCCATTCTCTGAAGTGATCGAGGATTCTACTTGATTGTTAGCGCTAAGTAGTTAGTTTGGTTCTGTACACCATGTGTTTGATGATATTCCTCATAGAACCATTGCTCGTTTTTGCCGAGTGTTGAGTTGTCTATTAGTTGAATTTTGATTAGGAACTCCATAGTTTGAGAATTGGACGGGTACAATAATTAAAATGTCGTTTTAATTCTAAAAGTGGAAAAGTTGTAACCCATATGAACAAAATAGGGAATGTTAGAATTCTAGAAAAGGATATGAAGGTACAACCATTCTTCACTATTGACCAGACAATTGTCTCATGTGTGTTCTAAACATTCTGACTTTCCTCAGCTGAAATTTCGCAGCCAAATTTAGATGTTTTTTATGTTACCCTGTTGTGTAGATGGATGACCCACTCCACATAAAGAAGTTCAATCATGATATCTCCAGGGAGCTTCAAGTAGATGTTGCTAGGTCAAACCATATGCGAACTCAGGACATTGACTTTTTTCTGGTGCTTGATTTGGAGGGTAAAGTTGAAATACTTGAGTTTCCAGTCATATTAGTCAATGCCAAGACAATGGGTGTGACAGGTTTTTTCCACAGGTTTTACCTGCTTCTTTGTGATGTGCTCAATCTTGCTATTGGTTATGTATTGATTTCTCTTTCCACTCGGCAGATTTTATATTTTATGCATTTCTGTATATCCCTTTTACCTGTTTTATGTTCTTAATAGATCTGAAAAGATTTTAATCACAATGAGAATATAGAAGGGATTAGCTGAATAGATCCACACAAGGATATTGATGCCTTACTAACCTTTTACTTAATAGTTCCTGATGAGAATATTGATTGCATGTAATATAAGCATGGGGTAAAATGTTCACTTATTTTGGAACTATTTTAGCATATATAACGTGTAGTTTGGAAACTGGCTTGTGTGTGATTGAGAGATGACATTGACCAGGCTAGCTATGCTTGTTCCCTAATCATGTAAAATGGTTTAACTTCCAAGAATAACTACAAATGTTTCTTTGGGTGATTTAGAACAAGAAATTTATGGTTTTTCTTTTCTGGTTGGTGTGTTTGTTGACCACTGCCTTAAATTCTTCCATAGGTTTGTTAGGCCATCAAGAATGAGTGAACCAAGGATAAATGAATACATTGAAGGAAAATATGGCAAGTTTGGAGTTGACCGGTATGCTTCTAATCTATGTATGGTGAAGGCTTGATAGTATTCGACATTATTGTGTGTTCATGTAATTCTGAAGTATTGACCGAACGTTGATCAATACCCTGATAGGCTTTAGGACAAATGTATTTCAAAACCTGATTGTATGATGTACATTTCCAATGCTAATTTTGTAGGACAAATTTTTCTGCAGTATGTCGACATCTCCCAATAAGATTCTTATGGATTTCTTTTTACTAGCTGATAGTTCCATATTATAATTTACAGTGTCTGGCATGACACAGCCATACTGTACAAGGATGTTATTCAACAGTTTGAAGATTGGCTGGTTGAGCATCAGCTATGGAGGAAGGAACTGGGTGGTGTTCTTGATCGAGCGGCATTTGTGACATGGTAAGCCTTCTTGTCTCGATCTACTTATACATTTCCTAGCTAAATTGTTCATTTATTCATATTGTAAATGTGCTGTGTATCAGGAGTTTGCCCAACAACCTCTAGGTCTTTTCACCTTTTTTTTTTTTTTTTTTTTTTTTTGGGTGAAACCTTGTTATAATCGATTATCTAATGTTTTTATGTTTTTCTTTGACTTGCACCAGTGGCAACTGGGATATAAAAACTCAGATCCCACATCAATGTAGCGTGTCAAAGATAAAACTTCCTGACTATTTTATGGAGTGGATCAATATTAAAGATGTCTATCTCAACTTTTACCAAAAGAAGGTACAAATAAGCCTTTCTTCTAGCATCAATAGCATCACATATTTGTCACAATAAGAGTTTGTCTTTGTAGCATCTTGCAAAATCTGGGAATTCTGTTACTTCTAAAACACTCATTCCTCGACTCGGGCTTACTTTATTGTACTGTTGTCAATGGAGAAACAATAATTATATTACTTCTAGGATTCAGAGTTGCGAAATCAATCTTCTGCTGATGGTTTTGCTTCTCTTCAACTGCTGGGATAGATCATAAGGATTACAAAACACAATATATGGGTTTACAATTTTCAAAACAGAGTTCAATATTCATTATTCTACATGGGAAAAACAATAATGAAAATGATGTTCTCTGTTACGATTACAAATAATGATGTAATAGGTTGTTGCAGCTTTTGTGATTGGTTACAGTCATAAATACGTCACTACACGTCGTTTGTACAGACTTGTTGGTATACCGTAGAGAAGTGCTTTCACTACCTGCTTTCAGTCGCGATCTCTAATATGTTTCGTTCATCTGAGAATGGATCTTACATGATCAATTGTTGATGAAGTTCTTTACTTTGGATGGTAATTGGTAGGCGACGGGAATGGCAACGATGATGAGACAACTCGAAATACCCTTGGTGGGAAGCCATCATCTTGGTATAGATGACACAAAGAACATCGTGAGAGTGTTGCAGAGAATGGTTGCTGATGGTGCACATTTGCAGATCACTGCACGTAGGAATCCCAATTCTCCTCAACATGTTAAGTTTCGTTTTGAGAACCGTATCTAATGGCTATCTTCAGCAAATTATCGTTAATATTTGTCTGGAATTTGATGATCTATGGATAAATCTTAAATTAGCTACCATAGATCTCATGAGTTGTAAAATTATGAACTCACGAAGATGTCCTCGTAGATGTATTTTTTAATCACTTTTGATATGTCAATTTCACGAAGATGTCCTTGTCAAGTTTCTTAGGGTAGATTTGATTATTGAATATTGCCTTAAATCCATTAAACAAAAAAAGTGTTAAAAATTGTTGACACGGTAACCACGACTGGTGGGACTTATATGTCTCGTGAAATTGACAAAAATATGAAAGAACTCATTATGCCGTTGGTGCTGGAAAATTGTTACATTTAACTTTGTTCATCATTGATCATTAGAATAAATAAACTTAAACCTTATTTTTTAATTGGAATTAAGAGATAATAAATTAGAGGGTTAAATTACAAATTTGGTCCCTATGGTTTGGAGAAAGTTAGAATTTAATCCCTATGGTTATAGAAGTTAGAATTTTGTCCTTATAGTTGGATAAAACCTCATAAATAATCCTTATAGTTTGATAAAAATCTATCAAACCATAAGGACTAATTCTAACATTTAAAACCGTTGGGATTAAATTCTAACTTTTTCAAAATCATAGAAACCAAATTTGTAATTTAACAAACTTTCAAATATGTCAGAGATTTATTAAATACAAGATTGAAAGTTCAAAGATTTATTGGATATTTTTAAAGTTCATGGATCTATTAGACACAAAATTGAAAGTTCAGAGACCTACTAGACGCTTTTTAAAGTTCATAAACCAAATAGACACAAACCTAAAAGTTCAAAGACTAACTTGTAATTAAACCTACTTTTTTTTATTAAAAAAAACCATAGGAGAGCAGTAGCACTCCCTCCCCAAGTTATGAGATCATTTTGTCGAGTACCTTCGACATGGTTCTCTCAAGCGTCCTATTATACTTTACCAGTTCACCTGTGTCGGTTTGGGGTATGGTCAGTTCATCGGGAGAATCGCCCTCCCAATTTGGAGGAGGAGGATTTAAATATTAGATGACAATTTAACTCCTTTTTTTTTCTTTCTCAAACAAAAAGGAAGGTGGATTTAATGTTTGTTTTTTTGCTTTTAACTTTTCATCTCTGACTGAATTATAATTATAAACATAAAGCGTCTTACAGGTGTAAAATTTTGAGCGACATGTCGAAATGTCGTTCGAAATTTCGATATTTTGACGGGGTCGATATGTCGGATGGGGGAGAAAGTCGCTTTTCTCTCCATTTCGATGAAATTTCGAGGTTTCCATGACAATGTTGTCGAAATTTTGTGTTATGCATTTTTTTTAAAATTGCGTCAATCCTGTCATTGCGTCAGTCATTGACTGACGCGCCGTGTGCACTCATCCTTTTTTTTTTTTTTTTTTTAAAAACACAAATAAGTTTATTTGTTGGTTTTTATATTGGTTAATTAATATATATATATATATATATATATATATATTACTTTTTCATTTAATTACTTTTCACTTCTCACATCAAATTTTTTACATTTCCCAAACACCTTTTAAATCATAAAAAATATTCTTATTAAATTTTTCTTATTATACATTTTAATTTTTATTATTTTCTACCATTATCATTTTCACTTTATTTACACCTCAATCTCAAATTCTCAATTATCTCTATTACACTCAAATTCTCTTCAATTTTCTCAAATTTCTTCCAATTCTCTCAAATTTTTTTCTTAAATTAAGAGCTTTATATTAAACAATTCACAATGATTTTATCATATGCAAATATTTCATATCTTCTTCAATTTTGTAACAAATTATCAATATTCGATATTATTTTGTATAGTCAATTTAGAATGGTTAATTACAGTTTAATTAAGTTATCATAATTAAAGTATAATTTAATAATTCAAACAATTTTCATCCATTTTATAATTTTTCCGATTTTTTTGCTAACATCGACATTTCTATTAACATTTTAACCTAAATATTATATATATTTTAGATATGATAGTTAAAAATAATCAATTATAGTATAATTAAGTTATAGTTAAAGTTTCATGAAATGATTCAAAATTATTATCAATTTTCATATTTTTTTCAAAATTTCTGCTTGCATCGACATTTATATCTAAATATTGTTTTAGTTTTTACATATGATGCTTAAAAATGGTCAATTATAGTCTAATTAAGCCACAATCAAAGTTTCATTGATTAATTCAAAAAATTTCCATCAATTTCCATGATTTCCATAAATTTTTCCGATATTTCCATCGACATTTCCATTTTCATCGATATTTTCGTAAAATTTAAACCTCGACATTTCCATCGATGTCGACATTTCGAACCTTGTTTACACATTGTATCTATTCAATCTCTTAAATTTAAAGAAGTACAATTACGCTTCTAAACTTACATGACATGTCTTTATCCATTAGATTAATTTTGGTTGCTATTTGGATAGAGTAATGAAGAGCCAAATCTTATTTTAACATATTCTGAAAAAGGAATATTTATATAATGTCATGAGAATTTGGTTAAATTACAAATTTGGAGAATTTGGTTAAATTATAAATTTGGTCTCTATGGTTTGAAGAAAGTTAAAATTTAGTTCCTATGATTTTAAATGCTATAATTTCGTTTTTATAGTTTGAAAAAACCTCATAAATAGTTCATATGGTTTGATAAAATCCTCATAAATAGAGACTAAATTATGAAAAACTATTTATGAGAGTTTCATCAAAATTAATTATAACATTTAAAATCATAGAGACTAAATTCTAACTTTTTTAAGAGACATAAACTTTCAATTTTGTGTCTAGTAGGTCTATGAATTTAAAAAAAAATGTCAAATAGGTCAATGACCTATTTAGACACAAAATTAAAAATTCAAGAATCTATTGGACACCTTAGACATTTTTTTAAGTTCAAGAACCAACTAGACATAAATCTGAAAGTTCAGAGATCTATTAGATATTTTTTTTAAGATCGAGACCAAATAGACACAAACATGAACCTAACTTGTAATTTAACCAAAAAAAAAAAAGTATATATAAATTTTGAAACTATGAAAGGTAAATATGAACCCTCCCTGCCTCTGTTTTCCGTTTTAGGGCCACCGGGTGAGAAGACGGCCGAAGTCGATAACTATTAGTATGTGAATTGGGAGAGCTGGTGCTGAAACTGGAGCTTCAAGATTCAAGACTATGGAAACTCAGCTCAAGAAGAGCCCTAAACCCAAACAGCTCAACCCCAATTGGGCGCTACTCCAACAAGTACTTCTTCTTCCCTCCATTCCTCGTTTTTCCATCTCTCTTTCCATCTCTGATTTTCATCTTTTGATCCTGCAGAAGCTGAAACCCCATGGTTCAATCCATTCAAGGTCCTCTAGTGTTCCAAAATCCGACGCTTCATCAAATACCGTTTTAGGTAAGAGTTCTTCTACCCCTGGGTTCAAGATTGCTTTCCTGCTTTTGGAGAATGAATTGATTTCATAGCTTACCATTAACAGAGCATTATGAAATTAATCTTGGTTCGTTAATTTATCTATGAACTCTGTGTGATTGCCGATTGGCGAAGTATGAACCTCACTAATTTAAACCCAGAAAGTGAAAAGAGGGTTTTGCTGCAATCATCACTTTAGATAGTGTATGTTTGCGTTAAGCTTTTAATTTTAGGAACTAACGGGAAGTTCTAAGTTCACGAAATGTTTAGAATAACCTAACAAGCTTTGTTTTGGTTTCATTCTAATTCATGTAGTTTTTGCTGTCATAATGTAATGATTTAACTTGTGCGACCTGGGTTTATAGGTAAACGCAAGGAAAGATCTGACGTGGAGTTAAATCATTCCCAGAAGAAACTTCTCATTCCAGTTAACGATGACTTTAGGTACTCTTTTAGAATTATACTTTAGGTTGCTCCAAGAACAAAGAAGTTGATGTTTACTTACTTTAGATGTGAATTCGAGGCGAGTTAAAAAAATAAAATTTCTAATTGTATAATCACCAACTACCAGCATTGAAGTTTAATTATAATTCTTAATTCAATCCTGACTATCATGAATGGCAAGTTCATGTAACTAAACTATGCTATAAAATTAAGAATGAACTTGGAACTAAACATAAAATTCTATGTGTGGCTTCTAATCACGAAGTATTGGCAAATGCCAAATTTACAAATACATTATGGTACAGCTTCTTCTTATAATTCAAAGATTGAAGTTCTTCAGTTCTCCAAAAACATATTTATTCAAAGCTTGACATCACTTGATTCCCTGCTTTTGTTATCTTTCCTAAAAAAGAATCTAGTTTTATACTCCAAATAACAGTATTTTTCAAAAGAACTCTTATTCCAACTTGTTGGGGTTAAATCTGAAGAAACATCTAGAATAAAATAGTTGGGTTCGTTTGGAAGTTTAGCTCAAATGACTATTAACAGACTTCAAACTATCTCTTGGCAGTCTTACAGATGTAGTAGCTATGGATTGCGAAATGGTTGGTGTGGGTCAAGGTAACAAAAGTGCCCTTGGACGAGTTACACTGGTATTCATTCTTTCATTTTCGATCACCTTGTTGTTCATATCCATGTATTTGGTTTTTACGCATTTCCTTCAATAGGATAGAGGATGAGTTTTTTTTTTTTTGGGTTCAACTTTCATTATCATTAGTAGGAAGCTTAACTTGTCTAGGTGAGATCAGTTGCTAACACTGCTGTCGATTCATGGCAGGTAAACAAATGGGGAAATGTTATATACGACGAGTTTGTGCGCCCTATGGAGCGTGTTGTTGACTTTCGGACTCAAATTAGTGGCATAAGACCCAGCGACCTGAAGAAAGGTGACCATAGTTTCCCCCCCCCCCCCCTAAATATGTATATTTTGTTATTTACATGTATTAATAACCAAATGCATTCTGTAGAAGAGATTGGAGTCATCTGTTTCCTTGAAGAGTTTTAACGATACGGAAGACTCTAGCTATGTACAATTATCTCTGTGAGAAAAGCAATGCTTTAATTTAATGTACTAAGAGGGAACTGAAAATGTAAGTGGGTAGATTAATGAAAAGTAAATTTAGGGTATTGTGCTTTGTCCCTTTCTTTCAACAAGATGGTCTGGGATTTGAATTCCTTAGGTTCCTTGCGTCCAGTCAGTCTTTCCTCCTCCGAGTTCCAATTGGGATTTCTGTTCTTTACGTTACTCTAGGTTTCATAAATGTCATTGACATAGTTGATATAATGTTATTAATTTCAGCAAAGGATTTTCCAACAGCCCAGAAGAGAGTTGCAGAGTTTATTAAAGGAAAGATTCTTGTTGGTCATGCCTTGCGTAATGATCTTAAGGTATCTGGATTAACGTAATTTACGGTTTAAAGCGTAAACCCGAAAAGTTAAAGTAAAGTTCTCTTTTGACAGGCATTGCTCTTAAGTCATCCCAAGAAGGATGTGAGAGATACCTCCGAGTATCCATTCTTCCAGAAGTAATAATAATTTCACAATCCCATTGTACTTATAACTCATGACCATTTCACTTCTACTTTGAAATTTATTCATTCTCAAATTGTTTGGTGAAACAGGGAAGGATGTAGAAGAGCTCTCCGCCATCTTGCAGCCGAGTTTCTTGGCGTTGAGATCCAAAATGGGGAACACTGTCCTGTTAGTTCTCTGATCTTTTCGTCCTTTCAAATTTAACTCCTCTTTTTAAACTGCCAGAGAAATTTTGGGTATTGATTATAACAAACGAATTAAAGTTCCAAAATAAAAATTTGGGCAAAAATCAATTTATACCCCTAAACTTTGGGGGTTGTATTAATAAAAACTCTGAACTAATAATTGTATCAATTTAAACTCCGAACTTTCATAAGTGTATCAATTTACACTCTCTGTCAGATTTCATTTGAAAAACGTCAGTTTACACGTGTGCAAACTTATAATTATATCAATTAAACTCCCAAGCTTTCATAAGTGAATCAATTTAGACCATATGTTTCAAATAATTTAACGATTTTCAAATTGAGGGTTAGATTTTTGAAGAAGTCTACACACGTGTGAGAATTGATGCATGGACGATTTTCAAATTGAATGACTAAATTTCACTTATGACAGTTTAGAGGTTTAATTGATAGAGTTATAAGTTTGCACACGTGTAAAGTGTAAATTGATACACTTATGAAAGTTTAAAATTTAAATTGATACAATTATTAGTTTAAGATTTTTTTGATATAACTCCAAAGTTTAGGGGTATAAATTGATTTTTTCCCTAAAAAATTTTCTGCTGCCACCAATATCTTATGGTAGTTACAATTTACAAGGGCCCTAGTTTACCACCATGTTACTTGATTTTATCCTAAGATTCATGACCACCAAAAGCAAGGACTAGCCGTGCAAATTAACTGCCAACGTTCTGGCCCGATTTTGAAAATTCTGGGAATCATATATATCAATTCAGGCTTCCTCTATTATTATCAATGCCAACAGCTTGCGAGAAACATTCTTCATCCTTATCGAATTGAATTTTTATCCAGTGGCTCTTTAATATTATTGATATGCTATCATGGGACGTTTTCTTTTGAAAGACTTGTGAAATTTTGGCTGAACTTTTCTTTTGTAGGTAGAAGATGCTCGTTCTGCAATGCTGCTCTATCAAAAGAAAAGAAAAGAGTGGGAAAAGAGTGTAAAATCTGAAATGAAGCTCAAATTGAAGCAGAAGAAACGCAAACCAAGGAAGAAATCCAAGGATGGAGGTGGCTTTGAATGATTCATCAAACTCCTAATATCTTAATTTGATTCAGATCTTACAAAAATGTGTAACTTACTGGTATAGAAGTTAGTAAATTGTAAGCATTTGATGCCCCGAGTTCCATTCTTTATTGTGCGATTCTTAAGGTTGTAAGTGAGACTACTGGCCTGTGTTCTTGGCCAAATTTTGATCCTCGGCTTCGAAAAGGATTACTGCTTATTAATATTTTGTGGATACATTAACTTAATATCTTAAAGCAAACTTTTAAACTTGAATCCTGAAAAGTATGTAATGGAGAAGTTGATGTAGGTTGAAATATGACTGAACTTTTACTTTGATGAGATATCGAAAAAATTTATGTTAATATTGTGTTTTCGAGTTTAAAGTCAACAACATCATATCATCGCGGAGATTTGAAATTTAATATAATAATATATTAAGATATTTAAGATGTGAGAGTAAGAAACAATGATTAAAAAGTTCTTGGATGATGAAAAGTAATAACCTATATCTTAAAGCACTTAATATGTTTTTCATTTGTTATTAGTCGTGATAATAATCTATTTTTGATCCCATGATGTATAATTTTGCTCTTTAACTTTTTCTTTTTGGGAAAGCAAAATTGGCTTCTCTTGTGGACCTTTTCATTTGAAATTGATTCAATCTTTAATATAAACTAAAAGCTATTAAATATGGGTGGAAAAAGTATAGATATTTGTTGTGGGTTAGAAAGTTGTTCAAACTAACTTGTTCTATGTGGATCTTGCTAGATCTATGCAAATAGGAGTGCTAACTGTGAGAAAAGGAGCATGAGAGAATAACTAACCATTGGTGTGATGTCTAATGGACACCACCTTATTTTGAAGTCAAACTAGAACTTGTGTTTGGTAAAATTGAGAGAAAAAAATATTCAGTATCTCGACAGTTGTCTCACATTTTGTATTTTGTATTAGGGATGACTTATTACTAGAGATGCATGTTACCCTTCGATCAATTGTGCTTGAACATGCCTGAGAAATTAAGTGAGCACGTTTAGGTATACTAATAAATTATTTATCTTGACCTTATGCCACATCACATTTGGGATGAACTTTCTCACTTATCTTGTTTGGTGTGGACCATTCAACGTAACTTTACCTTTTATGAAAGAGCATTTATTTTTACCTTTTAGGAAATTATAGGCTTAGTTTATTCATCCTACCTTATTCTTTAGATTATAACATCTATCCTCTCAAGCCTAGTGTACTCACTCTACTTTATTACGCTATGCACGTGATTGGATGGATGGACTAAAAAATTTCTAATCTTGTGTATTCATTTGACTATGAGGTTGTACATGACAAAATACATAACCTTTGGTCAAAGAGTTAGTATATGATATTATTAAAAAAAAAAAGAGTTAGCATATGATAAGACATCTATTAAAAATGCTAAAATGAGCGTAGTTGACATGTATCATTGATCGAAAGGTCAGAGGTTCGAATCTCTCCACCTCCAAATGCGGTAGAACTATAAAAAACAAAATAAAGACATCTATTATAAACAACTCAATTTACAAATTTTATTTTTCTTACCATACCATAAAAGCATATGATTAAATGAACTGATAAATCATGCCTCTTTTTTAGACACTAATTCTTTCACCACGTGCTATGCACGTTTATGCTTTCTAATTTATTCAATTTTGCCTTAAGGTTTAAAATTTTTTATTTAGTCCATCATTTATGTTTATTAATAGTTTTCAAGTTTATATTAAGTTTTTTTTTTTTTAATGTAACAAATGATTAATTTATTTTATGGTAGACAAATTTTTTAACATGATTTAAATGACATCTATATAAATATAAAATATAGATCACATTAATCATTAATTAATATGGTGTAATTTATATTTTGTTAAAATAAATATTAATTGATGTATTTCTATTCAAAATAAAATGTTAATTTTTTGTCAAAATTTATACATGGTAGATTAAAAAAGAAAACATAATCTAACAAAAAATTAAAAAGTTGAACTAAGGAAAATTAAAAATAGAATATAAAAATTTTAAATAGCATGCACAAACATTTGAATTAAAAAAAGCAGTAATCCTAAAATTAATTATAAAATAATCTTAAATAATAACGATAGTGAAGAAAAAATAGATATACCTCGATCTTACCAAAAACTACAAATGCTAGTATTCTAGTACATTAATGTTAGAAACTCCACTAAAGATACATTAACGTTAGAAACCCCCACTAAAAATAAAATGTAGAGAGAGAGGAAAAAAATAAGAAAAGAAAATACAACTCAAATTGTTTAGATTATGTTAGTGGAAAATATAATTTCATAATTTGTAGGGGATGAAGGAGCTGCAAGAGTTTTAATTAGTGGTAATAATTCTCATGTTTGTTTGTTTTTTTTTTATTTTAAATAAAGGCAAAACTTTTCATACTCTTTCCTTTTATATTCCCTTAATAACTTTAGGGGAGCATTTAATTTTTATTTTCTCAAACCCAACTTTATAACAAAATTATTTTTTGTATATTAAAAAATTATGTAGTATTAAATTTATTTTAGATTGTTTTAACTTTAATTAAAATTAGAACTATAAAATGTAAAGAGATTAATATGCAAAACTTTAGCAATTAAGAACCTTAATTTTAGAATTAATTATGATATTGAACGCATAATTTTTCATATTTCCTTCATTTATAAAGTTGGGTGTATTGAAATTTCGTTTATGTAAATTAATTTTTCAATATGTCTAAGTTTTTTTTTCTTTTGTAAAACTTAATCAAATTTTAATATTTATTAAAATATAAGCTATTTGAAGGGTTATTTTTCTTTTGGGTCTATATTGTATTTATTTGCTAATTAAAATTTACCTTTATTGTTATTATTATTATAAAAACAATGCTTTAAACTATCCAATATTTTCTTTTGCCACATACTCATAATTATATTTTAATTTTGTATTATAGTTTCAATTATAAATGGGCAAAAAAAAAAGAGAAAATATATAATTTTATAACAGATTAAATTTCTTATGAAATATGAACATACGTGAAATTGAACAAACAAATTCAAAGCATGCACAAACATTTTCAATAACCAAAAATACACTAATTATCAAATAACAATAAAAAAAAAGGTAGAAAAACACAATACCGTATCCATACATGCACAAATTCTTAAAATAAAATTACTCATTTGATAATCGTTAAACAAACTCACCATTATTTGACTTCATTGAAATGATATTTTAACGTCTCAAGTGAAGTCTAGCATATTCGTTACATTCATTCCTTGCAACTTGAATGCAACTTGAATGTACCAAGTATTAAGTAACATATATGAGTTGCTTTCAAGATTAAAAAAGACTTTTGAGAATAATGAATTGAGAGAACTAAAAGTTTAGAAAGAACCGAACTTTTTTTTTATTAGTACATGTTAGAAGCAAAACAAAAAAACATGAAAAAGATAAATTAGAAAACAAAAACGAAAGAAGAAGCAAACGCTTTAGGTGGGTGCTTCAACCAATTCTTTAGACACTGCATGCCTGATTTTATCCGCCCATTTTTTGATAGCGAATATAGCTAACAAATATGCAACTTGGTTTCCATTTCTTTTGGTGAAACTAAATTTCAAAAAACCTCTTTGAGAGGTTGTTGATGAAAAATGGAGGAAGAAAGCCTCTTTATATAGTGCTAGAGAATTAAAAGTTACCAAACTTTTAGAATTCCAAAACACCTTAAATTCTATTATTAATTATAATTAAGCAAAAGAATCTTTAATTAATTGAAAAACTTTTTGTATTCTAACTTCTCATATTCCATTCCGTTATTATTATTATCATAATTAATGAATAATTTATTATAAATAATTAACTAATTAATTAATTTACTATTTATTTGATCAAAAAACAATAATTTACTATTTATAATTAATTGTGACATATTTTGAAATTAAGAAATTAAAGAAGGAACATCATCTTCACTTTTTAAATATTTCAAATTATCAAATGATATATATATTTTCCATAAATTAAACAATAATTGTACTACACTATACTATTAATTAAATAATAAAAATTAACAAAAAGAAAACTAAATTCATCAACTTAAATTTAATTTAATTTTTCTGTAGGGAAATAAAATTTAATTTATTTATAAAACAATATTTTTAATTCATCCTATCCATTATGACATTTAAATATAATTGTAGAGAACTAAAAAAAATGTAGAAATAATTCATTCATTATTAATAATCAATGACAAATAACATGTTAGTAAATTTAGAAATTGAAGTGGGGGCATGTTTGTAATTTACTAAAAATTAAAAGGGTAAAATGGTCTTTTTTTGAGATCCTTACTTTTTAATATAGTATAGATTATAGATTTTTAAAATTATTTTATCAATTTCAATATCAACGGTGAATAAAAATATTACACTTGTCTAAAAAAATAATTAAAAAAAATTACACACATAATTGATAATATAAAACTGGCAAATTTAAAGTAATATTTTATAATATAATAGTTGACAAAAATGAGAGATATCAAAATTAAGCCTATTTCATTAGAAAATTTTGAATTTAATTTATTAGCAATATGTTAATAATGAATTCAAGTAAAGAGTATGAAAAAATTATGGAAGGTTTAAGATTTCAAAACTCTATAACTTCTGGGAAGATAAAAAGACAACATTATTCTTAATAAATCTTTTAGTTACGGTTCTATGTATTTATTATAATTGATAATTAATTATTTATTTATAAATGATATTTAATTAATTAGTTTACCAGTTATAATTAATTGATAATGGTATATTTTGTAAATATATGAATTAAAGAAGGGACATAATTGTCCAAAAATATTTTCCTAGGATTGTAGCTTTTTAATAGATTATAGATTATAGATTATAGATATTATAAAATACATTACAAATTTTTTTTTTGGGAAGAAGAAAAACGGTTGCCTGAGTCCAATCAGAAATCTAACTCTGGAAGAGAAATGGGAAATCGAGAGGGACGTTTTGATGGCTATTGATTGATTAAGTTCACAAACGCGCACCCTCAAGTTTTCAACAACTCTCTCTCTCTCGCCGATCACTCCCCATTTACTGTGAGTTCCCTCTCCCATTGCACTCTTTTCTCCGATTTTATCGATTGTTTCTTTGTTTTTCTTCATATTGCTGCGCTTAATTTCTGATCATCGTTATCTTTGAGGTCGATTCCTTTCATACCCTTTGTTCGATTTCTTGGGTACTGTTGGAGTGTGCTGGTGATTTCTTGCCAATTGGTGAAGAAGACCGAGTTAGTAGCTTTTGATTTTAGATATGAACCGTGTGATTGTGAGCATTGGGTGTTTTTCCCCTTGATTTTGTGTTTTTTACTTTTGTTTTCTGATGGGTTTTAATTGATGGAGGTAAGAAGCAAGATTGCTTCATTTGAAAGCTGTATTCGTGGGATTTATGAAGCCTTTGATGGTTATGGATGGAATATTATGGTTTGAGTTGCTTTTATGCCTTTTTAGTATGCATTATGCATTTCTGAACTAATGTGTTGTTAATGTTAAGTTGTTTGTGATTTTGGCGTGGACTTTGAACGGAAGTTGTTTCTTTATTGACTAAACTTCATTTTTTTGAAGCACCTGCTCCACTGATTATAAAATTGGGATTTAATAAAGTTTTAACTTTCTTTACATTAATTGAGCTATTTATTCCTTTCTTTTTAACCCTCCCATGTTTGCATTGTAATTAGTTTGTCCTTAGAAATAAAATTTTCACTACCCAATATTTCCCGCATATTGATCTTAGGCATTGAAGATAAGGATTAGGAGAAATTTTATAGGGACATTTTGAGGGGAAAAGAAATGGAGATTGTTGGCTGTTTCATGGAGAAATCGGAGGAATGATGCTGGATTTTGGAAAGTCAAAAACCTGCTGATTGATTAATTTATCTCAAATGGGTTTAGAAAATGGTTACAGGTTTTGTGGTTGGAGTAGTGAAATATTCCCAAGGTGTATCCGAAAGTAGTGGTGGAAACAGGTTCTTCTTTGTCACTTATAGAGTGAAAGGAAAATTCTGGTAGAGTTTCATTTCTCTGATCTAGTGATACTCATGATAGATAGATGCATTTTTAAGTTTGCTATGGGAGCATGCTCATGTTACCTTCCCCCCCTACTTTTCTTCACATTGGCTGTGGTGACCTTTACCTTTTATTTGTGCTTTCTAAAGTAGAAGTGTTGTGCCAATGTGCAATTTTTCTGCGCGTATAATTCATAGTCCTTGCATGTGAGTCTATGTCTGTTTAGGCGTATGTTATGCTTGCAATGTTTTTATCTATTCTCTCATATGGAAAAATAAATTTGCTTCATTTCAATGTTTTTCTCCTTGAGATGGTTCTCTTGTTACAATCAATCACCTATCGTTTTACTAAAACATTCATCAAAGTTTGTATTTCAAACTTCATGTTGTTTGTTAACATTCAATAAAATACTGATTTCTAATATATTTTTGGTTTAAGAGTAGGGATAACTTCACTCTCATGGACGTAAGGGAAAGGACACTTGTCCCTAGTCATACAACTCCAATGATTGATCTGGAATTAGATCAACGAAGTCTTCTTCCAGAGCTTTCTCTTTTGGATCAGGGAGCCTTCTCACATAGGAGTAGCCATTCGATAGTTACAACTTTGAGAAACTCAACGAATCCTGAGGTTCAACATCTGCCTGAGCATGCTAATGGTGGCATACTCTATGGAATGAGCCAATACAATGGTTCTAGGATTCAACGTGCTCAAGACATACAGGTCACAAATGCAGGCAATCCCTGTTCTTATCTGACCTCACCATATGGTACTGAGCAGTTCCCATCTCCTAGAAATGGATTGAATGCAAGGAACATTCATTTTATTGAGGTCGGATTTCCGTACAAGAGAAGATTTTCTGAAGGGGTCCCTGTGAATTTTCAGGGTCCCAATAGTTTAGCAAGCTCGGAGTCTTTAAATGCACCTTTTAATCCAATACACGGTCATGCTCGTAGGCATTTGACTGGAGGAGACTTAATGGTTCAGCACCTTCAGCCACCTAGCAATGCTCGCTGGTTAGACCAACCCGTAAATTTTAACTTCGAAGATAGAGGTGCTTGGACCTGGAACCAACCCCCTGCAGGTTTTCCTATTCATGGTATATTTTTCTTTTTCATTCCACTAAAAAGGATTGATTGGTCAGCTATTTATTGCTTTTTTTTTGGGTTTCACCTTTAAATATTAAGTGCTTCCTAACCATGGGTTGACCTTGTGAGGGTCATGTAAATAATAAAGGGCTTAGGAGGAATGAGTTCAAGCCATGGTGGCCACCTACTTAGAATTTAATATCCTGTAAGTTACCTTAGCAACCAAATGTAGTAGAGTCAAACAGTTGTCTTGTGAGTATAGTCGAGGTGCGTGCAAGCTCGCTCGAACTTTGACGAATATAATTAAAAGAAAAAAAATGCTTCCTTCAATTTTTGTTTGTAGCAATTTCTCTGAAGGAAATTGGTTGCATAGTGACATGAAAGATTTTTGTTCAGATATGCTATCCCTTCCTTTAGGTCGCTGGAACTTTAGGAGATTTTCTTTTCAAACTACTTCCAAGTTCCATGCTACCAGACGCTATGTAAAAGTATACTGTTGAGTTCTGCTGCCAATTTTAGTTTAAATTTCATCGATGTTTATTGCAATACACAATTTTACAGGGGACAATGTGATTAGAGGCTCTTCAGAAAGTTTTAACTCAGGTCTTCATAGATATAGTGAAATTTCTGGGATGAGTTGTTCTCCAAATTTTCAGCATCCTCCTTCCACAATGATCCAGCATTCCAGTCATCGAATTCCATTACCACAACCGCACTTGCAAGGACAAAGAAGCCAAAATATGAGTTTATATCCCCAAGTAGCAGCAGCTACACAAAGGATTCCTTTGAGTTCTGCTTATGGCATAATGCACCAACAGTTCTTGGAGCTGGAGTCTAGGCAAACAAGAGATCTTCTATTTACTGACCGCATGGCACATAATCCTCATCAAGGTTGTGTTGATTCAGAGACAATGTTTCGACGCCGTTCAACTTCTCAAATGAGAGTTCCAGAGGAGGATGTAACTATTCTTTCTATATTTCTGCCAAACATATGCAATCTTCTTTTCTTCTGAATTTTCTGGTTGTCTTTTATTCTGCATTACTTTACTAATATATGTAATGCTATATTGATGAACTTGATTAGATGAAATGTACTTTGTTGTCATATGCAGCAAGTTTCCGTTCGTGGGGCTCATGCTTTGGCCTCAGACTCGAACAATGTAGGGGATTTTGCTGATGCGTACAGAGATATGCGCCTGGATATTGAGCACATGTCTTATGAGGTGAAGGAATTCTCATTTTCTGGCATTATGAACTTCACTTTTATTACTATAACAATGTGCTTAATACCAATATAGGAGCTTCTCGCATTGGAGGAGCGGATTGGCCATGTTGGGACTGGGTTGTCTGAGGAAACAATTATGAGTCAACTGAAGACAAGGATTTCTATGCCATCTGCAGGGCATATAAATTTGGAAGAAGCAGCCTCTAGGAATGAGGAAACCAATTCATGCACCATATGCCTGGTAACTTCATTAATATGTTATTTGAACTATATTTAGTTACTTCATCACTATATTTGGTATCATTTCAATTCAGTTAGCCTTGAGAATTTAGTTCTTTTGTGTGAACTTAACCGATAGCAACATACTGTTTAACATGTGGCCTGAATGGTTCTTTAGGACGTGATCGACGACAGGAAGAAGATTGGAATCCTTGATTGTGGACATTATTATCATGCAGATTGCTTAAAACAATGGCTGCTTATAAAAAATGTTTGCCCTGTCTGCAAATCTGAGGCATTGACGAGATGAGTGAATAGTGATGGGGCTGAGTGTGAACAGTTGAGTTAGGATCTAGCTTTAGCTGTTCATTGAAGATCTATCGATGATCTGTTTAAACTATGTTCAGCTTTTGTAAATGTCTTGCACATATATACAAGAAAGTAAGACTCCAACTCATTTTTATTTTGTTGGTTTCTTAAACTGTGAATGTATTTTTGTACAGAGTTCTTGTTATGTTTATGTTGTGAAACTGTACATTTGAAATGTTAATTTTCTGTGTTTTCAGCATTTTGTTCTGTTCTTTACATGCCTTTTATCCTTAGGCTGTTGTGATTTTGCCATTCTATGTTGCTCTTCATCAATGTGTAAGGATTTGATTTTGGGTTTTGAAAAAATCATAATTGTTTTGGATGTTTGGTAATTGTGATTTTTTAAAATCTATATAAAATTTTTTAAAATCTATATAAAATCACTTTTTTAATTCTTTGATTTTCAAAATCTCCTAAATAGTTTAATTTTACCTTCCTAAATAATCAGGCGACTTTTTTAACAATTTTTTGAAATGACTATCGTATTCTTTCATTTATTTTATTTTCTTCTATTTCTCTACTTAGATCTAAGCTTCTGTACAACTCCAGTATCAACTTGGAGCAAATTCTATCAAGTTTTGTGATTTTCTTTGCATAGGCAAAAATTCATTTTTTTTTTGTTTGTTTGTTTGGCTGTCATCTTCTTTCCATTTTCATGATCTTTTTTCTTTTGTTCATCCCATGGGTGCTTTTTCTCTATTACACATCTCAAAAATATCGAAAATTAAGTTAATATTTTTTTTAGATTCGGAGGTGTTGAATGTTGCCGTAATCTTTTTTCTTATCTAATTTTTTAATTTTATTTCTTGATTGGTTTATTTTTTTAAATATAATTTTTTTAGTCCGAATATAGTTGTACAACAAGAGAGGGATAGGAGCTACTGGCTTTTGAAATAGTTATGAATCAAAAGCTCAAAAAAAATCTTTATCTAGAAAGATTTTAGAAAGAGATGAGGTTTAATTTTTTTTTCATTTATTGATAAAGATTTTAGAAAGAGATGAGGTTTATTTTGTTTTTTTTTTCATTTATTGCTTACTTGAAAGAGATAATTAACTCATAATAATTAATATATCGAACATCAACATATAAATAATTAAAATTATATGTCTACTTTGGTCATTTTAACTAAATTACAACAATTTTGATTGAATTTACCAAACGCTTTCACTTATTTTTTTATGTTTAAAATTAAATTTACCAAATGCTAATTTGCTTTCTATGACAGATGCTTTTCCTAATAGTACGGTTTCCATCATTTTTAGGGCTTAAGGGGAGAATCTTATTATCTTAAAAAGTGGCTTAGGGGGAGAATCATTTTTAGACTATTTTACCCATTGGCCAAATCTTAAATTTACAAATCATGCCACTAATAATTATAAAATTTATATATTTAAATTAATTTAACTCATAAAATATCATTTAAAAAGCTAGAATATGAAAAGTTTTCTTTTTATTTATATAATTACTAATTTTAATTATAATTATTTTAAATAATAAAGATATTAATAGTGACGTTAGAAAAGCTAGAATATGAAAAGTTTTCTTTTAATCTATTTTCTCATTTGTATTTAATTATTTTTTCTCAATTTTATCATGAAAAGCTAGAATATGAAAAATATTTAATTATTTAATCATTTTTAGACTATTTTACCCCTTGGCCAAATCTTAAATTTACAAATCATGCCACTAATAATTATAAAATTTATATATTTAATTTAACTTAACTCATAAAATATCATTTAAAAAGCTAGAATATGAACAGTTTCATTTTATTTATACAATTACTAATTTTAATTATAATTATTGTAAATAACAAAGATATTGAGAGGGTTAGAAAAGCTAGAATATTAAAAGTTTTCTTTTAATCTATTTACTCATTTGTATTTAATTTTTTTTTTCAATTTTATCATGAAAATTGTTTTTCTTTTTTCTTTTTAATTAAACGTGGCCATTTGTTAATTATTACACTGTTTGGCCATTTGACAATTTTTTTCTTTTCAGTTTTGGTTTCCAACTCCTAAATTATATTTAATAATTAATAATTAAAGACTTCTTTTTGGCCATTAATTAAAGTAAATGCATGAAAGATAAATTGTTTTGTTTGGTGAGGGAAGATATCTTTATGTCCTCGATCTATGTTTTTAGAAGCTGAAATGTTTTATGTCCCATTCATGGTTAATCCATGAAAAAGAATTAATGTATTATTAAGAGTAAATTTGAACAAAGCAATAAATATCAATCCTTTCAAATTCCATAACAAAAAAAATAATGATCCTTTATAATAGACATTATGCATTCCCTATATATAGTTCCTTGCATTTGTGTTTAGAGTCATTGCAAAACAAAGAATAACTATTTTTTCATTATGCCAAATCGGATCGATTCAAGGTATATATCTCAATCTTATGTTTTCTTTACATTTATTTAATTTTTAATTTTTAATTTCTAATCATCGTTGCATTGTATTGCATTATTTACTAAGTCGTGTTAAAAAGATATAATTGCATTAGAGCGGGCTTTTTTTGGTCAAATAGATTGAAGGGTTAACTACATGAATAGCATATTTGGAACCAAATTTTACACAAATGGCACGTTTTGTTATTAATATTGGCTTTGTCACTTTTTAAGCCAAATAGAAGCCAAATCTAGAGGAACATTACTCATTTACCCCTCTATTTATTGCTATATATATATAAGAAATAAAATATATTGATACTTTCCATAAACGTTGAAACATATATTTTTCCCTCCAAACACTATTAATTTTTTATAAGAAATAAAATAGATGAAAATTTTTCACGATTTTCTTCCTAAAATCTAGGGATTTTAAAAACTAGACAACTCTTTCCATTATCGACGATTCCATTCGTAGGGGGTATATATATTATATATCTGAGAATATAGTAGGGGTATATATAATATATATCTGAGAATATAATAGAAGTATCATGTCATCCCAAACATATAAAATGATTACATGCTGATGTAACAAAGCATATGACGATTATTTACCTATGGTTATATAATATATGTTTGTGAATATAACTATGTTTATTGCCTATATAGAATATAATAGAATTATATACATATGTATATATAATATATTTCTATGTATATTTGTTTTTTACAATATACTTAATATTATATATTTGATGTCAAGTATTTTAAAAATGAACCAAAAGAAATTTTCAAATAAAACAAAACGTAAATAAAAGTCAATAAACAATAAAGAAAATTAAAACATAATTTGAATATCAATATATTGGAGAATAAAATATGTTTATCAATCTAAAATATATCTTTATGTAATTAATGGTAAATTTATTTACCTAAATTGAATGATGGAAAGAATAAATAACCTAAATTGAATGATATGATTATGGAAACAATAAATAATAATAATAACATTATTACAATAATGAGAAAAAATCGTAAGGGCATCAATGGAATAAAATATTCTCATAAATGTGAGTATGCTAGAGCTGAAATTTTTTTAATAATGCATCATTTATGAAATATATAGGTGAAAACGTGCTCTTTGCCATAATTTCCCTAGATTGAAAGCCTCTCTCGATCTTATGACCTTTTGTTTTTGTGTCAAATTGTTTTTATTTGTAAAAAAAATCATGGTAAGCATACAATGATTGTCTTTCTTTTATACCAAAATTGATTCAAAAGATTTTTTTTTTCATTTGAGACTATAATTTAGAATTGTAATAGTTTATTTAAATTTTTAATCAAAATCGGACTCACATATTGCAAATGTAAAAAAGAAACATGTTTTTCAAACAAATTATATTTCATAATTGTATTCTTTCATTGTAAAATTGTACGTAGAGTACTATATATTAATATGAGATCTTGAACATGTCCAAAATAATTTTGTTTTTGTTGAGATAAAATAATTTGAGTTTCAAAGCAAGTGCTATTTGTAAAAGTTTTATTGATAAGTATCTCAAACTTGAGAAAGGAAAACTTTTAGAAGTATTGAAACTCATGAAGAGGTAATCCTACTATTTTTTTCTTTATTTTTCATAGTGTAAGAACTATTTATTTAAATATAAATATTTAATATATTAATTAACAGTAGTATTAACATATCTTTAAAATTAATGTTTTAAGAAAACCGATTAAAATTAATATTTAATATTAAAAACTTATTAATTTTAGTTTATATATTTAATATAAACACAAAACTTAGCCAAAAAAACAACAATAAAGATTAGTAGTCTAATCCATATACTTTTAGGAATAATGCTAGATCTTAATTTTTTCCTTCATGATTTACTTATTTTATAAATTAGCTTTTTACATTTAAAAATCGTTTTAAGTAATCTATTTCAAAAAAGTTTTAAGAATATATTATATTTTACAAAATTTAGAAATATTTTTATATTATAAAAACAACTTTGGGGTAACATTATTGTTTGTATAACATAAAAATTATTATAATATCGTTTTCATTTTTATAATTAATTAATAATATTGAGGTATTTTTTTTAAAAAAAATTGATTAATTTATCATTATGGTTGAGAATTATTTTTAGACATTTTTTTCTTTATATATAATTTAAATTTTAAAATTTCACCTAATAATAATATAATTGATTTATTCATTATTTTTATTGAACTTAAAATAATATTTACAATATCAAATACAAATTAATCAAATTACATTAAATCTTGAAATTTTAATAAAAAAATTTAAATGAAAAAAAAATGTTTTTAATCCTCATGTATTTATTTTTTAGGTTAACAAAGATTTCAAAAAATAACTTTTAGAACGAAGCATAAAATCGTTGTCATAAGAAGTTTTAAAATTTTAGAATTAAAAAAAATGTTAAAATATATTAAACGTGCAAGACACGTAACAGTTTTCTAGTTATTTTAAAAGCTCCTTAGTTTGATTCTCCACTGAACACTGAATCCAATTTGATTAACATTTTTTTTCTTTTGAGAACATAATGAACAAAATGTTGATAACTTAATTTTAACTTCAAAAAAAAAAAAAAAGAGTGAGGAATTGTTATTAAAATTAAACCTTGTTGATAATAGTTGATATATTTATCTTGTTTTTTCAAAAATTTAGGATTTGTTTGGTAGGCAATCTGAAAACAGAATTTTGAAAACAAAAGATTTAATGAAAACAAAGTTGTATTTCATGTTTTCAGATATGTGTTTGGTAGCAGATTTAGAAATTGGATTCCAATTTAAATAATTGTTCAAAATGTGTTCTATAATATATTTATAGACCATGAAACTAGTTGTAGTTTCAAAACTAAATATTAGATTGAATATAAACCATTATTAATTAATTTAAACATGTTTTTTGCTTTAAATTTTATATAATTATTATTTTGCAATATCATATAATTTATAATGTATTGTATTATACATATTTTAATTTAACAAAAATAAATTGAGTTTATAATATGAAATACTATATTTATTAAATTTTTTTTATCATTTTTAATATAATTCTGCATTTTAAAATTTCAAATTCAAACTCTGAATAGAATGAAAACATAAAAATGTTGTTTTCAGAATTTCCACTATTTGGATTCACGCATATTCACTGAACTCAAGAATCCAAAAACATAAAACATAATCCAGATTGCCTACCAAACATGCCCTTAGTAAATTAAAGGTTAAAATACCAAATTTAGTCTATTACTTTCAATATTAAATAAATCTTAAAATTTGTCTTTATTATTACTTTGAAGTTTTTATTTATTTTTTGAGTTCTATTATTACTTTAAAGTTTTTTTTTTTTTGAAATTGGTAAAATAATAATAATAATTTTCATTAAAAAAATACACAATGTGAATATATTTCCAATAATAGAGTTTTATTTTCTTTAAAAAAAGTTAACAATAAACTAATGGTAGGAACTGAAGATTTATTGAAAATATAAAGACTAAATTTGGACATTTATTTGAAAGTACATAGACTAAAATAGAACATATCTCAAAGTACAAGGACAAAATGTCATTTTAACCTAAAAAATTAGTAAAATGTTTTTAACATTTAAGAATGTAGACATCAGACAATTACAAAAAAAATAATAATAACAGTTCAAGTTGAATCTGAAGCTTGTTAAAATTTGAGAAACTAAAAAGAAAAAACTGAAGTTTATCCTTCAAAAATTTATTTGGCCCATCCCAGTACTTCATAATATATATACATATGTATATATATATCTGTATAAACACCTGCATCTCAAAAAAAAAAAAAAAAAAAAAAAAACTGAACAGTTTGAGCAGAATAGGGTGGCTTACAAGCAAAAGTAAATTCTGTGGAGGAATAAAACCTCCTGATCCTGGCATAACATGTAAAATTGAAGAGACTAAAAAAATTCTGCTCCCATTGAACAACTGAACTTTACCTACATACAACTTCAGTTTAACAGATCTCTCTATCTAGAACAATTAAGACTATGGGACATTACAAAAATTAAAACAATTTAAGAGTGAGCTCGGACTAAGGAATTGACAATAAGAAGAGGTGTCAATTTCAAAAGACTCCAAATATGAATCCAACCCTCCGAGAAGCTCCAGCACCATAAAAAATGACCATAAACTAAATGTTTCTTTGAGCAAATCCAGCAGGAGTGGAAACTCAAGACATAGCATTATGAACTCATCCTTTTACTCCTTTGATGATGTACCTCATATTCAAATGTTGATGATCATGAAGAGCAGCAACCAACTTTCTTCACTGCAGAAACATCATCCTTGTTTCCGACGTTAATGGTTTGTCCTTTAGGCAAGGCTGCGGGATCCTCCCCAATCTCGAGCGCTTTTCTGCAAACTACACGATAGATTTGGGTTAGCACTTCGGTAAAAGCATTCTCGACATTCACAGACTCAAGGGCAGATGTCTCCATGAAGAATGTGTTCTCCTTCTCTGCAAAGGCCCGGGCATCCTCAGTCGAAACAGCACGCAGATGTCGCAAGTCTGCCTTGTTACCGACTAGCATTATCACAATATTGGAATCAGTGTGATCCCTAAGCTCTTTCAACCATCTCTCAACGTTTTCGAATGTCACGTGTCGTGTGACATCATAGACCAGCAACGCACCAACGGCTCCTCGATAGTATGCACTTGTGATTGCACGGTATCTGGCAAAAAGAAGCGTATAAGAGATGATTCACAATAGTTTTATACTTTACCCTGATGGTAAACCATGACAAATGGAACAAGTAACACCAAATTAAATGAAAATGGCAGATTTTTTCACTAGGGTCTTTTGAGGTGATATCATGAAATCTCTACAACACCATCTAGTCTTCAGTCTTACTCTTTCAGGCTTTGCTACGAATGCCAAATCTACACACACAAAAATAAGCCTTGCATACTACATTTTGGCACAAGCCTGATTAGTTACGGTCTTATGGATCCAGAAAGTAGATTCAAAAATCACATCATGAATAGTTGGCAATAGGAAACATAACCAGCTTGGAAAAAAAACGAGGAAACAAACAAACCATTCAAGGTGACTGGGAATGGAAATGCACGGAGCCAAAGCCACACACTACACTCCAAGGAAAAGAAAACCAATTGCATTTTACAGAATTTCTATAACATTGCCAACTAAATTTTGTCTGGGTACGAGTATTCTTCTCTTATCAGATCCAGATTATTACTTTAAAAAGAGAATTCAGACTACTCTAGGAAATTAATGGGGACCCACTTGAATATCGATCAAAATTCACAACTCTAAAACTCGTATCAAATTCCTTGAGACTGAAGGAATCTAAAAATTCGATCCCGGAAACTCCAATTGCATCAGATACATAACGCGATCATCATCTCAACAAGCAAGGAATCTCTTAGAGATCCCCAACAACAGAAGAACACACCCAAAAGCCCTATAAATCCCACGTCCCCGCCGCCATTCCCAACAATTCAGTTAAACATCAAAATCTGAAATTATAGCATTAGATCTCAATAAAGACATGAAAAAAATAGAATGATCAAGATCCACAGCAAGACAATGCCAGTCGTCGACGAACCTTTCTTGACCGGCGGTGTCCCAAATCTGAGCCTTGACGATCTTATCATCGACTCGAATACTCCGAGTGGCGAATTCGACGCCGATTGTGGATTTGGACTCAAGACTGAACTCATTGCGCGTAAACCTGGAGAGGAGATTGGATTTGCCCACACCCGAGTCACCGATGAGAACCACTTTAAAGAGGTAATCGTAATCGTCGTCCGTTCTATACGAAGCCATACTTATTCAGGTGGGATCGGATGACTCTGGTTTTGCTTGGAATTCGATGGGTCTGAAAATGGATCAGGAATTGGAGCTCCAAGGAATAAGAAACAAACAGAGAGAGGTTTTGAAATTGTTGAAGATGATCACTCGTAAGCGTAATCGTAACGTTTCGGCGAAACTGCTTCTGGGCTTACTAACATGCTTGGGCTTTTTAATAACGGGCTTGGCCTTTCAACATTTTTTTTTCTTTTTTCTTTATTAAAATATGGGAAATCCTTCCATATGGCAAAAAAAAAAAAAAAAAAAAACACGTAAGATATATGTGTGATGCACATGCAATCCTATGCATAGTAGGGTTGTTGTAGTTTGAATTTTAGATTTGATGTAATTACAAGATAATTTTAAATTATCTTTATAATTATTTTTATTAATTAATTAGTACTTGATTTAAGAGATTTGTTGAAAATAAATTTATTGTGATTTGAATTTTAGATTTGATATAATTACCAGATAATTTGAAATTATCCTTGGAGATATTTTGATTAATTAATTAGTACTTGATTTAAGAGATTTGTTGAGAATAAATTTGTTGTGATTTGAATTTTAAATTTATATAATTACTGGATAATAATTAATTAATTAATTAATCCGAGGATTTTCAACATAGAGGATTTTCAATAGGTTGGAAATACAAGGTATTTGCATTCACTAAATTGCAAGTTCTTCTAAAATTCATTAAAATTTCACTTTGATTAAGTATCAACTTTATTTTATTGGACTTTTGCAAGGAAAGCGTGAATGCATGGAGAACTTTAAATCATTTTTCACTTTTCAAATTCACGTACTTTCTCCTATATGTATGATTCTATTATTTAATACACGATAATTCTACCGGAGCAATGTTAACGCTATATGCATGGAGCAATGTTAATGTTGATTTAATTAATTAATCTCATAATTACACTTTTTTGGAATTTACAGCACAATTTTAGATTTTTGTGAACAGTTGCCATAAACAAGCTAAAATCTCCAGTCGATTGTAGTAGAAGGGAGATGTTTGCAGAGAGCCAAGCTTATTTTCAAACCCTAAACAAAATGTGGAATAGGAGATGAAGCTTCAAAGTTCAAAGTGTATTTTCATCCCTTCCAAATGGCTAAATCAATCAATATATGGGGCAATGTGTAAGTGCATTCAATTGTTGTCGGTGGGTGGTTTTTATTGTCTATGAATATTGTGTATTTGTGTTTAAGTTCTTAGATTTTTTTTAGGCCAAATTCAATTTATTATCCTAAAGTCCATCAAATTGTCAAGTTAATTCATTATTTAGTTAGGATTTTAATTATTATGTAATTTTTATGTTAAAATACATCATTAATTTTTTATTAAGATTTTCTATAGAAGATATGGTTGTTGTTATTTTGAATTTTAAATTTGAATTAATTATAGGATAATTGTAGTATCTTTGATCCAAATTGTTGTTAGAGGGCATTTTTGACATTTAATAATTCTATTTAAAAATGGAAGAAAAACGTTTGGCCATTTCTTAAGAAAAAAAAATTGGACATTTTTTAAAACGTCTATTTAATTTTGGTCATTCTTCTTGTAAGCCCTTAAAATATCGAAACATTTTTAGGGTTTAATTTTCGATTGTTATCTCGACTTTCATGCTTACTTCATTTTAGTCAACTTCAAAATTTTTTATTTTAGTCCTTAAATTTAATTTGTTATTCATTTGGTCCCTACTCCCTACTATGTGTTTTTTACCTAGTTCATACCCACATCTATACATTAATAGATATATTCAAAGTCATATTATCTATTGTAAAATAATTGATGAGGAAATAAAAATGAGAATGGAAATAATTATTATTTTTTAAATATATGAACTAAAATAGACATTTTGGAATAACCAGACCAACATCTTCAATTTCAAAATCAGCCTTAAACCAAAATTTTGAAATTTGAGGTCGATCAATTATAAATATGAAATAATAAGATACTATATTAATATATTTTTTAGAAAAACATTACATTATATATAAGTAGGGATCAAAACTTATGACTCATGTGAGAGAAGGTATAAGTGTCTTTATTTAACCACTCTGCTCAATTAGTATTGATTTTTTGGTTAAAATACTATTTTAGTCCATGTACTTTGGTACTCATTCCTTTTTAGTCTATGTTATTTCATATGTTCAAATTTAATTCATGTATTTTCAATAAATTTATTATTTAAATTACATTTTTTAAATATTTATTTTTAAAACTACTCCAATTTTAGATTTCTTTTTAATTACATTATTCTTTAACTTTCCCCAAGATGACATTTTAACCTAATTTTTTTTATACACGTCAGTTAGGTATTTATGAAAATTATCCTAGTGACTACGGTGACTAGCAAGTCATGCAATTAGCTCAAAATATTGGGCTTGGCCCATGCAAAAAGCTTAAGACCCAAACGTAATCCAATGACATATTATGGCTACTATCTTCAAAATTTATCATATATACCCTTTTGTTCGACAATGATTTTTAATACTATCCCATGATATTTATTTATTTCGAAATTCATCCTTCAATATAAGTTCTTTTTTTTTTTTTAGTTAAATTAGAAATTATTCCCTAAACGAATCTTTCTTTTGTTTAAAGATGTCCATAGAGCAAGGAGAGACAAAGACGAAAAAGATCGAGATGGAGATTTCCCGAGTAAAATTCACAGTGATTGGGTTTCTCGCGATGAATTATTCAATATTTTTTTTAAAAAAAATCAATGAGTTCTTTTGAAAAGTTTTAATTAAACATTTAATTTTCTATTGAAAATTTTCATTTAAATGGTTAATTTTCAATGTAAAATCTCTATTTAAAGAAAAAATTATTAAACTTCCTACTATAAATAAAATAATATTACCTATCAAATTATATAATTATCCATATACAGTCCAAATGTTCAAGCAAATAGTTCAAACATTTCAAATTATTTAAGTCATTAAACAATAAAACTTTAAATTTAAATATTATATTATTATAACAACAGCAACAATAATAAAAAGGGAAATAATCAATTTATACCTCTAGACTTTGGGAATTGTATCAATTAAAATCCTAAACTAATAATTGTATCAATTTAAACCCTAAACTTTCATAAGTGTGTCAATTTACACCCATCGTTAGATTCTGTTTGAAAAACGTTAGTTCACACGTATGCAAACTTATAATTGTATCAATTAAACTCTTAAACTTTTATAAATAAATCTATGTAAACCCTCCGTTTCAAATGCATGGACAATTTTTAAATGGAGAGTCTAAATTATTTTTAAGAAGCCTACACATGAATGTGTGATAATTGATGCATGAACAATTTTCAAATTGAGGGTGTAAATAAATTCATTTATGAAAGTTCAAGAGTTTAATTCATACAATTATACGTTTGCACACGTGTGAATTAACATTTTTCAAACGATATCCTAACGGAGAGTGTAAATTGATACACTTATAAAAGTTGAGGGTCTAAATTGATACAATTATTGGTTTAGAGTTTTAATTGATACAACTCTTAAAGTTTAGGGTATAAATTGATTTTTTTCCTAATAAAAATATTAAAAATAAATTAAAAAATTACAGACGGGGAGGGGAGGGGACGGGAATGGGGCAGGGGTGAGGGCGGGGACAAAAAATGTATTCCCCATCCCCGTCCCCGTTTAGCTTGTAGAGATTTTTTTCCCCACTCCTTCCTTCATTTCTCGCCTAAACATGAATTCTCTACCCATGGGGTGGGTCCCCGCAGGGTAAATAGACATTCTTATTTGTGTTTAATAGGTTATCGAACTTTTAATCTTGTGTCTAATAGGTTCCGCATATTTAATATTTTTAAATTGATGAATTTATTAGACATAAAATAGATTTTTTATGTCTAATAGGGCCAAAAATTTTAATTTTGTATATAATAGATTCGTGAATTTTTAAATATTCAAATAGGTCAATGTCTTATTAGACACAAAATTGAAAGTTTATGAACTTATTAAACACTCAAACTTTTAAAAGTTCAAAGACCTATAAGAGACAAACCTGAAACTTTAGGGGACTAAACTTGTAATTTAACCTCCATATTTTTATTTCAATCGCCAAAATCAACCCTTGAATATTTTTCATTTGAATGGGCAGTTTTGATAATGAAACAATAAAATGGGGCACATATGAAACTTTTCCTAAAAATAATTTTTTTTATAATGAGTGTCCGGACTAGCTTGTGATTCGGTTGTTAGGAAATATGTAGGATATTAAATTTTGGGTAGGTGGCCACCACAAATTGAACTCATTCCCTCTAAGCCATTTTTTTTAATCTATTGGCCTTTATTGATCACTAGACCAACTCAAGATGGTTTTCTAAAAATGATTTAGTAGCTACAACGTACAAGTTTAAAATATAGGTGTATCTTCTAAAGATATTATAGATGCTACAAAAATCAGCGACCTATAAAGAAGATGAAATCATTGAAAGAGGTACTAATTTGGTGTAGATTTTGCAAAACCAATTTTGATGATGAAGTCAATTGTGTGTACAAGATGAAGAAAGAAACTCATAAAGTTTTAGAACTTGCATGAGTAATGGATATCTTATATAATTGTGTCAAAAAAAGTTGGGTTGATATTTTAAGTATCCTTTTAAGTTGACTTCCTAGAAATATAAGAACGGCTAACTTGTGAATGAATATAAGGTAAATTACAATATGTAGTGTTAGAAATTTCTATAATACGAGTCACATGTGCAATTATTTAATGTGTGTGTGTTTTTTTTTAATTAAACCATAAGGAGTGATCTAATTATAAAAATGTATTGGTATAGATTATAGAAGAGTATTTATAAATTGACCATTGACAAAATGTGTAGATAACATAAGTTTATTTCTAATTTATCCTCTCATCGAATTAGACTTAAAAATTGGATGAGGGCCAAATTAGGGAAAAAAAAAAGTAACTTGTAAACGACTAGTTTTTTTTTTTTTTTTTTTTGTCGGTTATTGAGGGGTTATATTGCTCAATGTCAAATAGATTTATTTCACGGTAGGTTTTTTCTCATCCCATCAAAGAAAACTAGTACTTCTTCCTCTCAAAAGTGAGGATAAACTTATGTATTTAATTTTTTTTTTTTTAAAAAGGAGAAACTACGGAGATTAATAAAGAAAAAGTGTGATCTATCTAGACTTTTGCTTTTTAAAGTTTAATTCTCTTGAATTCGACATGAAAAATTGATTTATGGCTTTAAATTTATTGATTAAAGGGTTTTTAATTTTCCCAACATAGAGTCCTAATTCAATCATAAACGACCCTATTATACTATTCAATCACACGAACGACTTTATTGAATAATGAAAAAAATGTAATCATACAAATTCAATCAACAATCTTATTATTAATTTGTGTCTAATTCAACTGGTTAAAATATTAATAATTACTCCCAAATGATTTGAACTAAAAAGGAAAAAAATGCATACACCCACGTAATTTTGTAAACTTAAGAAGTACTATACTTTCTTTTGCTCAAATTTTTTAAGGGCCCTATACTTGTCTCTAATGTTTAAAAAGATTCAATTTAGTTTCTTATGTTTTAGTACTTTTCAATTATACTATTTTTATTGTTGAATATTAAAATTGGTCGATAATAAACATACATGACATGATACTTAGAGAATTTGTAGAAATTTAAAAGAAGAATTAGGCCATCATAGAGAAAAAAGAATAAAAATTTATGCAAACCTCTTAGAAATTTAGAGAAGCAATTAAATTATTTTGAGCTCAATAACATGTGGGGTTGGACAAATTTGAACCTCTTACTTTCAGGTTGATGGTATATGTTTTAACTAGTTGAACTATGTTCATATTGGCTGAACAATTAAATTATTTTTTCACTTAGGTTGTCCAATTATTATTCTAAATTTGTACCAACTCGCTAAGTATCATGACATGTAAACTTATGATCATTCAATTATGGTATTCACCAATATAAAGAATATAATTAAAAAATGTCAAAATATAATAGATTAAATTAAGGTTATATTATAAGTTTAGTTCCTGAAATTTTAAGTTTGTGTCTATTTGGTCTTCGAATTTTCAAAAGTATCTAATATGTCTCTGAACTTTTATATTTGCATCTATTTGATCTCTGAACTTTAAAATGTGTCTAATAGGTCCTTAAACTTTCAATTTTGTGTCCAATAAATCATTGTATTATTAATTTTGTGTTTAATAGGTCATTGACCTAGTTGACGTTTTTTAAAATTTACGAACTTACTAGACAAAAAATTAATAGTTTAGAGTTCTATTAGACATAAAATTCAATTTTATATCTAATAGATCAATTAATTTTTTAAAATTTTGAATATGTCATGGTCTTATTAGACACAAAATTGAAAGTTCAAAGACTTATTAGACATTTTTAAAATCCAGAGAACTATTAGACACAAAATTAAAAGTTAAAAGACTTATTAGACACTTTGAACTTTTCAAAGTTCAGAGACCAAATAAACACAATTTTGAAAAACTAAACTTGTAATTTAACCTTAAATTTTTTTAAAAAAAAAACACTCAAAACATTAGTAACTATATAACATACAATTATCCTTAAAAAAATATTCATCACATGATTATGTCTACATTAACTTTTTAAAATCTTAAAAAGAAAAAAGAAAAGCACAACTCTATAAAATATTAAAAATTAAATTAGGAAAAAAAAAAGGTAGGTTTTGGGAGTTGCCTGGTTGGTGTTCCCACGTGCTAATAATGGCGGTGTCGTTCACATCGCTGCTTTCCCGTACCGTACTTTTGTATTATTGGGATCCCCAAATTAAAAATGAAATTAAAATTAAAATTAAATCAAATTAAATTAAAACCAAACCATTAATTAATCAACATTTATTTGTTAGTGCCTATAGTCCATAGATAGGCTAATGGGTAATCTTATTTATAAATGTTCTTCTGCTTTCTAATCTGTAAATGCTCTGCACATGCTACCCAGCTAAATTATAGTTGTTTTTAGGATAATTGCTACTCCCCAAATTGCTACTTGCTTGGGATTAACAAAATCTAATTATTCCTCATTCTCTTCAAATAAATATCAATTTATCATTCACTTAACCAAATTTATGGCCTAGGCATTCTTATTCGATGTCTAATGATCTTAAGTTGTGATTAAAAAAAAAAAAAGTATGGTTAGGAATCATTTGGTATTGATTTTATTTTTAGTGTCGGTTTCTTTTCTACCCATATAATGTAAATGCATATAGCTTCTAAGTTTTTCTTTTTAGTTCAATAATTGTGGGAGTAGAGATCAAATCATCGACTTTTAAGATGATAATTAAATGTCTTATCTACTGAAATATACTTGCATTAGTGCTATATAGTTGTAGGTCTCATTCACTTAACAATAATTGGAATGAAAATCAATCGGAAAGGAATGGTGTTCCTTTGTTGTTGTTTACTAGGAGTTGTCTAGAATCGAAATCAAAAGTCCATTGATATTGTTTACTAGAGAATCAGAATAAGATTTAGATGTATTATAATTACTAAGATGCCACTTTATATTTTTAACTAATTAAAATGCCTTACTAAATAATAAGCCAATGTAACTTTCAATTAAAATAATAACAACCAATAATAAACTGTTTATTTTATTACTCTTTTAATTGATATGTTATTTATTTTAATAATTTATTTAATAGTAGAAAATAATAAGCAATTAAAATAAAATTACATCAACTAAAAAAAATTAATTAATAATTTTTTATTAAAAAATATAGGCTATTAGTATTTGTATATGTTATCTAATACAAATATTCTGCTTTAACAAAATAATTAATAATTGAACATTTAACAAATAGTAAATAGAAAATTTTAATTTTATAAAAAGATTGGATGTAATAAAAGAATAGATAAACATGTTTTCTTTGTATTAGAAGAAAAATTATTTGTAGTGTAAATAATAAATAAAGAAAAAATGGTAAAATAATTAATAAAAAAAATTGTGGGTCGAAATAAGAAATGAGAATGAAATTGATGTAAATTTTAGAGAGAAATGGATTACTCCATTTATAGGGCAGGGATTTCTAAATTGGTAGTGGATCTCATCAATTGATTTCATTCTTGCATTTTAGTAAACACCTTCAAATGGAAATGAAAATTTTCATTCTTATTCTTTGATTCTCATTCCCTTAAAGTAAACGGGCCTTAGTTGTTAATTGGATTGATTGAGTGACTTGGTTTTTTATTCTTTTGTTCCTATTCTTTATATAAATATACTTGTATATAAAATGGAATCTACTTTTAAATTATTTTTGTTAAACTTATGAAAACAATTTTATTTTCTTTATAAAAACCAAATTTGGGTTGTTTGAAAAATTATTCAGAAAACCATATATATATTATAAAAAATTGTGATTTCATCTATTTGCATATGTAATTTTAAAATAAATATATACACACACACATATGTTGTTTGTGATATCATACTGAAAAAAGAACAAAAAATAAAAATAAAAATAACTTTTAGAAAACCGTTGTCTAAATACATTTTTTGAATTTTCTTTCTATACTAGTTATTTCAAAACTAGTGAAAACCAATCAAATGAATGTTGTTATTGTTACTAAACTAGTTGTAATTTGTAAACTAGAAAACTAAATCAAAATAGGTTTTATTTATGAGTTGTTTTTGTAAAACATTTTCTATTGCTTAAGCAATAAAATAAGGGAAAATTACATTTTTAATACAAATATATTATGCTTGTAAAAAAAACACTTTACCTGTAAAAGAAAGAAGATGCTTTAATTTAGAGGCAAAATTTTAGATTTTTGTTTATATATATATATATATATATATATATATATATATATATATATAAAGATGTTTTATAGTTGTTGCATCTAAGTTTCAAAATTTGACGTCATTTTCTTTACTTAGAATATAACAAATGAATTTGAAATAAAAGTAATTTCAACTAAAAATATATTTTCCAATCTGATTTAGTTCAGTAGATGATACCCCAATAATTATTGAACTAAAAAAAATTAAAAATATGTTTGGAAAAAAAAGTTTTCATTTAAGGTTAAATTACTAGTCCTCGAACTTTCAATTTTATATCCAATAGCTCTCTAAACTTTAAAAGTGTCAAATAAGTTTTTAAATTTTCAATTTTGTGCCCAATAGGTCCTGAGTTTTTAATTTTATATCTAATAGGTATATGACCTATTTGACATTTTTAAAATTCATAGACCTACTATGCACAAAATTGAAATTTTAGGGTTTCATTAGACATAAAATTTAATTTTATATCTAATAGATTAATTAATTTTTTAAAATTTCAAATATGTCAGGAACTTATTAGACACAAAATTGAAATTTTAAGAACTTATTAGACATTTATAAAGTTCGGGAATCTATTAGATACAAAATTGAAACATCAAAGACCTATTAAACACGTTTAAAAGTTCAAAGATTAAATAGACATAAATAAAGTTCATGGACTAAATGTGTAACTCAACCTTCATTTAATTATTAAATAAGGTTCTAATTTAGTTTATGGATAAATAATTTTTTAACACTTACTCTCTTATTTTAAGCAACCACATTTTTTTAATAATTGATTTTGGATATATTTCTTAAACGTGTATCAAGGTTTTAAATTTAAATGTATATTATATATTCCTAAATCATATGCATTGATTCCATCCTTATTTGATACATTACTTAATTAAATAAAATTTCAACTTATTTAAACACTTTAGCTCTAGTTACTAATTTTATTAGTTTATTCAAGCTTAATTCTATACTTGGGCTAGTGCTAAATAATAATTGGGATACTAGTAACTCTTTTGTGGTTTGAATATTTAAATCTTTATTCCATATTTGTAAATAGTACTATATTTTAAAAGAAAAATATTCATTCTTTTTTTTTTTTTTTTTTTTTAAAAAAAGAAGAAGAAAGAAGAAGAAAAATATTCGTTAGTTAAATTTAAAACTGTTTTCAAAATAATTTTCTGCTTTCTAAGATAAACAATTAATAAGTAAATTTATTTTTCATCAAGTGAGGTTATCTTAGTAGTAATTGACATGTACGACTAAGAAGTTAGAAGTTCAAATCCACTCATCATACATTTTGTTGAACTAAAAATAATAAGTAAATATATATATATATAAAGTGTGTATTCTCATAGATGACATTTTTTTTTAACTTCGAAGTTGTTATTTTTTAGTACCAAATGAAGTTGTTGTTTCAACACAACATATTATTTCAAAGAAAAAAATATATATCCTTTCATCAAGAGTATTTCTAAGCTCTATAATTATAGTTCTTAAAATTGGTTTTGAAAAAAAAAAGAGTAGGAAATTGTTTTTCGAAAAAAAAACAAATAAATAAAAGAGTTTTTTTTATCATCTTTTAAAGATATTAACATTATAAATATATGTAGGGTAGGAATAATTCAAACTTTCAAAATAAGGAAACTTGCTAATGTATTTATATAATATATTTTTCTATTATTTTAGTTCGGGTGAAATTAGAACGTACTTAAATATATTCTTTAACTATATACTTTTTTTTTTTTGAAGTACAAAGCTATACTTAAGTTGACACTAATGTATTAATAAATAATTTGTCAACATGAGCATACCTCAATTGGTCAAAGCATTACTTAATTATCTTGCTATATAAGTTTAAGGTTCAAATCTCTCCACCATCTCATTTTTTTCGTTTAATAATTGCAAGAGTGAGAGATCGAATCGTCAATTTTTAGAATAGTATAATTAGTATCTTATCTACTGAGTTATGCTTGAATTGACGTCTCCAGTCTCTCCACCATATCGTTGAACTTAAAATTTAAAAAAAAAACCAAAAATATTGAAGTTAGTAAAATTTTACCAAATTACAACACCGCGTGGATCCAAATAAAATAATATTGTAAGAGAGAGAAAAAAGTAACATTGGACAATCCTAAAATTATGGGAATGATCCAAACGTGGAACATGGCATGCATTATGCATATGATGATGATGATAATATTCATTCCCCCCTCTTCTTCTTCTTTCTTTCCTTTCTTCTTCTTCTTCTTCCTTTTCTTTTTTTTAATTGTTTTTTTTTCATTAGAAAGAGAATAATTTCTTTCATTCATTTTTTAAAGTTAAATTACAAGTTTAGTCATTGAACTTTGAGATTTGTGTCAATTTTATCCTTGAACTTTCAAAATTACAAATTTAGTCCTTGAACTTTCGAGTTTTTTAAAATTCACGAATTTACTAAATTCAAAATTGAAATTTTAAGGTTCCATTAGACATAAAATTTGAATTTAAATCTAATAGATCAATTATTTTTTAAAAAAATTCAAATTTGTCGGATTTATTAGATACAAAATGAAAAGTTCAGGGACCTATTAGACACAAAATTGAAAGTTTCAAGACCTATTAGGCACTTTTAAAAGTTTAGGGACCAAATAGACACAAATTTCAAAGTTTAGAGACTAAACTTGTAATTTAACTTCTCTTTTTTTTAAAAAAAAATATAGTAGTAGAAAGTTTGAATGAATAATAGGGAATATGAAAATAAAGTTGGGATTTTACAATACATTATAATTTTAAAATAATGTACTTAAGCATATGCCTTTGAGAACTTTCAACAATCATGATTAGTGTCTCCCAAGTTTTTTTTTTCCTATAATAAAAAAAAGACACCATTAATTTTTCCTTTCCCTTCACTCTTGAGATGATCATATTTAGAAGCTACAAAGTGAGAGAGAGAGAGAGAGAGAGAGAGAGAGAGAGAGGCTCCCATGTGAGTGTGATTTGGGGACAAAGCAAAGGGGGGGAAGGTGGGCTCTTTGAAACAGTTCACATGGGGGGGAAGGAGAGAGGACATGATTCTTACAAGCTCCCTCTCTTTCCTTTTTTCACAGCTCACATATCCTCTCTTGATCTCCATTTTCAATGCTTGCTCCTTTCTAATGGAGAAAAAAACTATTCAAAAACAAAGACTCTATGCATCTTCTTCACGAGTTGATGAGTTGGATTGAATTAGATTCAGAGACATTTTAGTCGTAATTTATGCCTTTGAATGGACACAATATATGCTAAAGTGAGCATAGCTTATCAGTAATTGACATGTATCTTCAACCAAGAGGTTAGAAGTTTGAATCTCTCCAATAATGTTGTTGAACTTTAAAAAAAAAAAAAAATAGGCACAATATATCCTTCAACCCAAATGATTCGATGCAAAATTTAATTAGATAGTGACCTTATAGTTAGGCGATACACCTCACTCAACTAAATCATTATATATCTGAGTTGGATTGAGTTTATTTGAATTAGTTAGGTCCTATATATATATATGTTCAAACTTTGAAAAAAGAATGTTGAAAAATGTGGTGTTCTTGCATGTATAAACTTACATGAATTAAGATTTAGTAGCTCGAGATCAAAATTTGTAGGGAAAAAAAAATCAATTTTTACCTCTAAACTTACCATGTTGTATCAATTTTTACTCTGAACTTTCAATTTCATCAAATTGCACCCCAAACTTAGATAAGTGCCGTTATCTTAACGCTAAACTTTAAAAAGTGTTGCAATTTTAACCCTCTATTAAGTTTCTATTTGAAAAATCGTTAAAAAAAAGTATATTCTCATATGCATTCAATGAATTCCAAAACATGCCAACAAGAGCATAGCTCAACTGACATGATATATGTACTTATGACCAAGAGATCATGGGTTCAAATCCCCCCACTCCCTAATGTTGTTGAATTAAAAAAAAAAAAAAGAATTCCAAAACATATATATGGTACAAAATTGATAAGGTTATTCAATGGTTAATTTCTGCATTAATCAAACTCAATTTTGTGCAAAACTTGGATTTTATTGAAACTAGTGAGTTTATGGATATTTTCATATTGCTTTTTGTTGAAATGAGTGGGTGAATTATCGAAAATTGAATAGAGGGTAAAAATTGCAACACTTGTTTAAGTTTAGAGTCTAATTTGATAAAATTGAAAAGTTTGAGGTAAAAATTGATACAACTTGACAAGTTTAAGGTTCAATTTTATATTTAACAATAAATTATACCTCGAGGACGCGAGGAATTATTTTCTCAAAAGTGATGGAAAATAAAAAAAAGAGAAATTCCTGAACAACTAACCTAACCTAAATCAAACATGCTTTATATTCCAACTCAACTCATGGTTTGGTTGACTTAAGAAGATCTTTTGGGTGTCATCAAATTTTTCGAACACCCTTATTTGACACAAAGCGACTACCATTTTTACAAACCATTAAATATATGAAAGAAAAAAATAATTATAGCCATATAATAGTTACACAAATAGTATCAGCGTTATACATTAATTAACCTTGGGATGCCCTAATGATAATGACTTAAGTCCATGTAGGCAACAATGTAGTGTGCATTGTTTGGGGGAATTGAGAGTGATATTTGGCATATGGATTGATTGATAAATCAACAACATGATTAATGGGAGACCTACGTACCAAAGAATTTTAGGTACCAACTCAACATTAATTATATGACCATCATCATTAATTCTTATTATTTTACTCTTTATATCTTAATTATCATACTCATATCCATTTAATGCTAGCTAGGAATTTTAGCAACACACTCACTTTCTAAATCATACTTACTTCTTATTCATTCTTATTTATGGATTTGTACTATATTTAATAAATATGTAGCCTACGTTAAGATTTTTTGTCAATCCCTTTGAAAAAAAAAAGAAGATTTTCTATCCATCCGAGTCTAGTTCAATGGATATGGCATTAATTATCATTGTAAAGGTCGATGGTTCGATCCCCCATGCACCTTCACAATTATTAAACTAAAAAAAAAAACATTAAGATTTTCTAATCCAATAAAAAATCCAACCATATATGAATAAACCAAAATGTTAAATTTTTATTTAATTCATAATTTAGTTTACGAAGTTTCATGCTTATTTCGTTTGGATATTGAAACTATTAAAAGTCATATTATTTAAAAACATAATACCTAACAAATTACATGTACGCAAATTTGAACATCGTTTTAGAAGTTATCTCAACCTCTACCAAAAGGTCCAAGCTTCGAATTCTGCTACGTGCACTATATTTTTGATTTAGTATTTTGAAAAAGAACTACTACATGTGACTATTAAACATTTGTTTATATATATATATAAAATAAAGGAACAAAAACAAGAAATCTATGAGAGGGGCAAAATCTTGCATTATAATTGTATGTATATTCTTACAATTCTGAAAATAGGAGGTCAAAAATAAATCTATGAGAGGGACAAAATCTCACATTATAATTATATGTATGTTCTTACAATTCTAAAAATTTAGAGGTCAAAATTAGGAAGAAAAAAAAAATCCTAACTTCTTCATATAATTTTAAAAATCGAATTCAACTAATTGGGGAATGCAATGGCCTCTCTCATTCCTCTTCGCTCAACCCATGTGTATCAAATTATTATTACTATTTTGAGTTTAAAAATTACCATAACGAATAATCATAGTTTAGTAGATAGACACTTATTACCATCTCAAAAGTCGATGATTTGATCTTTCACCCATGCAATTGTCATATGTAAGGAAAGAAATTTGAACCATCAATCTTCAAAATGATAATACGTATCTTATTGACTAAACTATATTTGAATTGACCCATTAAAAAATTTGTTAAAAATTAACAACAATAGCCAAAATATTTATATCTAAAGTTCAAAAAACTAAAACAAAACATTTGAATTCTTGAAAATTGTGCTTGTTTTTTCACTATTTCTCTGTAATGATTTTCATCTTTCTTAAGAAAATATTTGAATTCTTAATTAAATTCCAAAAACAATACTAAATTTTTAAAAACTATTTTTTTAGTTTTCATTTTAGCTTAATTTTTGAAAACATATGTATAAAGTAGATAACAAAATAAATAAACTTATGAAAGTAGTGTTTATAAACTTAATTTTAAAATATAAAAAAAAAATAATAATAATTATGAGCCTTATAAATTTACAAACCAAAGCAGAAAAAAGGAAACATAAAAACGAAGATATTACATAGATTTAACCTAAAGTTTTCTTGTTTATAGTAAAAACAAGGAGAGAGATGTCGAGGGCAATGGGTCACATCGGCACGTGGTGTCTGATATCTTCTATATAAATATACACACATGTATACATATATACACATCTATTTATTTATTTATATATTTATTGTAGAATTTTGATATTAAATAATAAAAACAATAAAAATAGAAAAATGGCCTAAGTTGCATCCACCCTTCCTCCTCCCCACAGCTGTTGCTAGCTGTCCCTAATCCCACCCCCCATGTGACCCACTTTCCCCCCCCCCCCCCCCCCCCCCTCTCTTCCTCTGCCTTTGGGGCTCAAATTATATGAAAGTGAAATTCTAAATAACAAAAAATAAAAATAAAAATCTTACTCGAGAAATTATTAGAGAAGTTCGCCACAATGTATCTGACGATTTTGCTCAATTGGATGTAGGAGAGAAAAATTGTAAAAGTATTCGAACTTGTATCCACTATTCAATAATTATTAGGAAGTATGGAGATTTCTGAATCCACGTCAAACAGTTATTAAGAGGCAGTCACGTTGCGGTGGGCCGAACGATCTCATTTAATAATTTTTTTGTTTCTCCCCTATTATAAAACACCCACTCTCTAGAGTTGGTTAAGTTTTGCTCTAATTTTCTCATTATCATTACACCATTATAAACCCACCCCCCTCACCCATTTGAGTGTCTTTTTAATTATAGCAAAATTCCCTTATGGCTCAATTGCCCCCAAAAATACCCTCTTTCCCTCAAAATTGGCCTCATTTTCCTCCTCCTTCAATGCCTAATTTATCTCATTCTCCTCCGCCGCCTCCTCCGCCGTCCTCCGCCGCTTCCCACCATAACCCTTCCTGGGTTGATGACTTTCTCGACTTCTCCACCGCCCGCCGTGGCCTTCACCGGAGATCCATTAGCGACTCCATTGCTTTTCTCGAAACCCCATTTTCCGATGAATGTCGTAACTCCTCCTCCTCCGCTGTTGCTGCCGCCGTGCTGCATGCTCCTCCGACGTTTGACCGGCTTGACGACGACCAGCTTATGTCGATGTTTTCCGATGACATTTCCATGGCGGTGCCGGCGTCGTCGAACCCTTCGACCCCCTCCGACCAGAATAGTAATAACGATGAGAAGACGACGACGGCGCCGTTGGAGCAGCCGCCGCCGCATCAGTTGAAGAATGAACCTGGTGAGGTTGAAAGCTCCTCTTGCCAATTACTGCAGCAATCTCAACCTCCGCCGCCGTCCTCCGCCGGTGATAACAGCATTGATCCCAAGCGAGTTAAGAGGTATTTAATCACATGGACACATCTCAAATCAATCAATCAATTCAAAAGAAAAAAAAAACATTGAATTATACTTTTGGTGGGTAAACTTTTTTTTTTCTCTTCTATTTTGTCTCTCTAATTCTAATTTGATTTTTTTTAAATACATTCTTAAACTTTCATGGTTGCACATTTTTTCTTGGAATAAATTCAATCTGGTGTCTAATAAGTCACTGATTTTAAAGTCAATTACTTCCATTTTTATTGGTATGAACAATACTTACCTAATATTCTATATCAACCTTTTATGTGGTTTATATTTTCATCCATCTATTTCTATTACATTATATATAAGTAGATTCGAATGATGTTTGAACTACTAAAAAATGCTCCACATCAACCGAAAGAATTTCATACTAACTAATGTGTAGGCAAATTTTTTTCCCATTAGTATGTTGGTTTTTTTTTTAAAGTTCAACACAAAATTTGTATCGAGAGATTTGAACCTTTAATCTCTTAATCGAGTAACCACTTGAAATATGTTCAGGTTTAGCACTAGTATTATAGTATTAGTTCTTGAAAATCAACCAGTGTATGATCTTTAAATAATTTACAATATAAGTGTCAACTTAGCATTAAACAAAAATTAATGACAATGACCCATTAGACATATAGAGATAGAAGTATAAAAATCTCTAACTTTATATGATATCACATTAGTGCATGGCTGACCACTACATTATAATTGTAATTATCAACATAATAATAGAATCAAAACATAAATATCAAATCATATTAATGATTGGTGGGTGGGTTTTTTTGGTCTCAGAATTTTGGCAAATCGACAATCAGCACAAAGGTCGAGAGTCAGAAAATTACAATACATTTCTGAGCTCGAGAGAAGTGTAACGACATTACAGGTATGGATTATTTAATTTCCTCTCTCTTTAATTTTTTTTTTTTAAATTTATATTAAGATTAGATTAATGGAATTATAATCACAAAATAAGTCTTCACTTTTTTTTTTTTTTTCTTTTTTTTGTGTGTATGTGTGATTTTAGACTGAAGTTTCAGCATTGTCCCCAAGAGTGGCATTTTTGGACCACCAAAGATTGATTCTAAATGTTGATAACAGTGCTCTTAAACAGAGAATTGCAGCATTGGCTCAAGATAAGATTTTCAAAGATGGTAACTCATAATTTTTCAAACCCATTTTCTTTTTTTCTTTCCTTTTAAATTCAATTCAATTAGAGAAAAATGATCATTAATGGGGTTTTTTTTTTGTAATTTTTTGTTTTATTTTCAGCTCATCAAGAGGCATTAAAGAAGGAAATAGAGAGATTAAGGCAAGTTTACCACCAACAAAGTTTGAAGAAAATGGGAAGCAATCAAAATCAAAATGGGGCGGCGGCGCCGTCGTCAGGGGAAGGGGCTCGGCCGCAAATAGGAAGATCGCCGCCGCAGGCGGCTGAGAAGGAGAAGGAGCAGGCTGTAAGGTGAATGTGAATGAATGATGAATGCTAACAAAATGGACTTCTTCACGTGATTTGCTTCCAATTCCCACTTGGATGTTTATGTGGTGGGGCCCACTTGACAGTTCGACAATCAACGGTCAGCATGTTGACACGTGGATGGATTGATTTAGGAGGGTGATGATGAAAAACAAAACAACTTGTTTTTTTTTTTTTTTCAATTATTTTAACAGTAATGAACAAAAAAAGGAAGAAAAGAAAAAAGAAGACAACTATCAGTCTGGATCTGTTGGGGTAATTGGGAGCTGGGTTTCTTTTCCTGTTTTTTTTTTTTTTTTTTTCAAGATAGAATTATTATTATTTTTTTTTTTTTTTGAAAAGATTATTGGGTTTTTTTTTAAGGGTGGATTTATTAATTGGATTAATTAATGTATTGAAGCAGATGTTGTCAGGGATTGGTGGTGTGATTGTTTGAATCTTTTAATATGCTTTTCTTCTTTAGCTGCTTCAAATCATGTGAAGATGTTCCTTTTTTTAAAAAAAAAATTTCTATTTTTGAACATTTGGAAAGATTTAATACATTAAAGTTAGTTCAATTTGATGATCTACAAGTCTTATCTTATCTAGGCTCATTTTTAATTCTACTTTGTCAAAGTGAGCATAACTCAACGGTAATTACATGTATTTCGACTAAGAGGTTAGAGGTTTGAATATCTTCTTCCTGTTGAATATTGTTGAACTCAAAAAAAAAAAAAAAAAAAAAAACTTTACCCCCAATTTCCTCTCAATATAGTGTTTGTTCGGCAATGTTGAACTTGTTTGTTAAAAATTTTGTTTGCTTGCTAATTTATTTCAGAAAAAAAAAAATGAAAATTAAGCAAATTTTTTAAATTAAAACAAAAATGTTTTCAATATTATTTTTTTAGTTTTTGAAATTTAATTAACATGAGAAAGTTAAATAAAGATAGTTCTTAATAGTATCAAGAGACTAATATGATATACTGCCAAAAAATATAATATAACTTTCATGAGCATTCAACTCCATATGCCATATTCAAATGTCACTATATGATATCGGATTTTTTTTTTTTTTAGTTCAACAATATGTAGGAGTAAGGATTGAAATCTCTAGTTCTTTGTATCGAGGATGTATGCTTTAATCACAGGTTCACCAGATTAGCTTTTCAATACTGTTTATATAGACCATTAATATTGGTGACTATGTTTTTGTCACAAAAAAAAAAAAAAATAAATAAATAAATAACTTTACCTCCATTTCTCTCTCAATATAGTGTTTGTTCGGCAATGTTGAACTTGTTTGACAAACATTTTGTTTGCTTTCTATTTTTTTTTTTTAAAGTGAAATTAAGAAAAAATTTTAAATTAAAAGAAAATTGTTTTCAAGATTATTTTTTTTTAATTTTTGAAATTTAATTAACATGAGAAAGTTAAACAAAGATAGTTCTAAATGGTATCAAGAAACTAATATGATATACTGCCAAAAAATATAATATAACTTTCACGCGCCATACATGATACAACTCCATGTGCCATATTCAAATGTCACTAAATGATACCGAATTATTTTTTTAGTTCAACATGTAAGAATAGGGATTCGAACCTCTAATTTTTTGTGTGAGGATGTATGCTTTAATCACAGGATCGCCAAGTTAACTATCAATACTGTTTTATATAGATCATTAATATTGGTGACTTTTTTTTTTTTTTTTTTTTTTTTTTTTTTTTTTTTTTTTTGGTTTAAAGATAAAGACCGAGTTGAGACATTATAAGACTAAAATGAACTAAACAAATGAAAATGTAGCTCTTTCAAAAAAGGAAAAAAAATGTCGAGCCCCAAACATTATAAGTGACATTGGGCTGAGAAAAGTATATATAAAAAATAATATACATTTACCAGCAATCACTAAGCTTGAAAGTATTAGAACACATCATTTGAATCTAAAAGAAATGTTATTTATGTTCTATGGTTAAAACATTTAATTTTTACATATACCTATCTAGAACTTTCAAGATCTGTTTTGTTTTTGTAAATGCAAAAGTATCATCTGATTTCCTCTATGCTTCCAATTAGAGCTCCCACCTCTGTTTAGTCTTCATCTGATCTCAATTCTATTGCAAACCATCCAATGGCAGGAACATTAAGTACAATTATCTATACCTGAATCTGCAAGTTTGTGACGTGCGAGAAGTTATTTGAGACGGTTTGTGGCTCGTCGCTTACTCGTCGAGAAAATCGCCTCCTGTGACTTCCCCAGTGTCTCATTACAGCTACCATTAAGTTATGTTGAAAACTAGAGTTATGAGCTTTAAAAATGTACAATGTGAGTGCTATTGTTGATACTCCACCACTCAATACAAATAGTAAAAAGAAGCTGTTGGGGCTAAGACTTGAACTTTCATCCTTTCCATTCTCATCCTCACATTTCTCATTAGCAATCATGCTATCTTCCAAATCTCTAAACTTCCCAGTTTCAGATACCTTGAGCAATGCTTCGTTAATATCCGTTAATAGCGGAGAGCCTCTCGGAAATGCCTGCAGGATATCAGGAAAGAAAAACGAAAAAGGTTAAATCTTTTTCCAAGTGATCTTTGGAATGCAAAACAAGCATAGCAGCAACAAGGACTTACAAATCCAAATCCTCCAACTTTGTAGGTTGGCCCAGAGATCATAAATTCCTTGCAAAATCTTGCAAGGAATATTTTTACAAAAGGGACTTCAAGAAAAGCAGCTGCTATCTCCTGGTTTCTGAGAGCTTCAGCATAATCATCAGGTGTAGAGTAGTTTCTTATGTTTTCTGCACGAAAGTGTAAAACTTCTTCCAAATATCTTTTGACAAAGGATCCTCTGCCATATCCGACAAATGCATTTGCCTTTTGGAGAGTTTCGATGTTCGTTATGGTCGGTTCAAGTTTTTGTATAGTGAGCATGCTTGTAAGATTAGCGGTGTATATTTGAGTTATAACGAGTGCCACGAATAGCCAAACCACCATGGTCATCCGCGACAAGTTACTGTGCAGCATATTACCTTTGGTCAACAAAATCAACCAATATGATGTTAGATCATCTGTTGTTTTCCTCCAAATGAAAAATCAAGAATGCAAAACAACAATTCATCAGATTTGATGGTTACCATACCATGTAAGGAGAAGAGAGTGGTGAAGGATGAGCAAACCATGGTTCCAGCTTGATAGAACATTGAACCTTCATGATTGGGATATTGATTTCGTTCTATGAACCAGACGACAAAGCCATTGTAGACATTTACCAGAGCAATTACAATCCACATGGTCACTGTAAAGGGCTTTGTGAACAACAATGCTCTATTACTTGTGTCTTTTGTGGTAGGAACTAGCATCACCAGTCCTGCTTCAGAGTAAGGCTGTGTAAATTCTACATGTTCGTAGCGTCGTGATATTATTGCTATATCACCTACGGCCGCATCGAAGTTCTTCAAAGACAAGCAAAATAAGTAAAGATTGTTAGGAGGAGAAAATAAACAATAATTTGTGTATGGCTGATAAATTGGGTGGGAAGAAGCATTCTTTCATGAGATTTCAGTGTTAGCTTTGATGACTCAACTAAAACAGAAGAAACTTCTAGCAAAGTTTTGATAAGATGAGATGACAGTTCATGATATTAAGTAATGGCTAATTTGAATAAAAACTCTTATATGCAAGCACAATAAGATGAGTTGTTCTTGTAGCCATATTTTATCCAAAATATGAATATTTTCCCTTACCTTCAAGTAGATTTGCTCCACCAAATCATCATATGATTCATTGAAAGGATAGAAGCGGTACGGCAGATGGAAGTGCAGGTTGTCTAAGGTTGCTTTAAACAGATCAATTGCAAGTCCATTGAAGGAAAAATTGTTTCCTGTAGGATCTTCTTCCACATGTACATACTGTTTGAACATGGAACTAGTTGGCACCCCAATTCTCAATGAGTTCGCATCTGTTGGTATGACCCATCCCCTAGGAGTTTCCGAAGATCCACCTGGCCAAAACACTTGACCAAGATCCTTCATCGACAAGCTAGAAGATGAAATTTCCCTCAACTCTCGCAAGAAGCCTAATTTATCAGACCAGAATCCTAGTTCCCTATAACTCCTCCCCATCACATTGATAATCTGAAAGGTATCAGCTGGGGCTAATTTTCTGTCCTTAAACCGAAGCTTTCCACCGAGTCCTTGAAAATCAGTGAGCTTTATTTTTTCTAACAAGTGATGACCCTCTTCTTGGATTTCACTCATTGCCATGGTGGCTATTTTTGCAGCATCGTAAGCCTGTACTGCAAAAATACCAGGCTCGGGGTTGTCCTCATCAGAATGCTCTAATCGAAACCTTCTACAGAACCGAAGATAAAATTCATGAAATAGAGCATTGTCTTCTGAGAAGAAGCTCTTGACTCCAACAACTCCTTGTAGTACAGAGTTGATAGAAACATTGAAAGAATGTGCAAGGCTTGTGAAAGAATCAGTGGTGATCCAAACATAGTCATTTCCCATCATTCCCATCTCTTTTGCTGTCTCAAATAAACGCAGTGCCAACTTGAAAGACATATGAACTACAAAAATTCTGCTCGACCCTCTTCTTAGCCTCTCTAGTTCTTTGGAAAATAAATCAGAATCAAAATGTGAGAGACCAACAAATTCACTTACTTCAGCTCCTACATCTTTAAGAGCATGCACAAGGTCAGGAAATATTCCCGTGGTGGAGAAATCTCTATCTTCGTATATAACATTGACTAGATGCCAATCCCACGAACCAATAATACCAGCTATAGCCCTCATTTGATTTAACTGGGAAGGAGAAGCTTGGACCAAAAATTTGAACCTCTCATTTGCCCACTTTGGTATTTCATTAGCTAATGCCAAAACTGGAATCTGATTCTCACTTCCAACCTTTGCAACTACGGACGCTGCTTCCCAGGTTTGCGGTCCTATAAGAACCTGAACTCGTTGCATACTGATGAGATCTTTAGCTGCAAATTCAATAGTTCGTTTAGATTGTGTTTACGTTATAGACTCTGTTTGATGCATAAGTAGCTGGTTTAAACCAGAATTTAATGAACAAACCAGGACTCTTCCTACTTCAAAACAGTTCATTTGATATGCACAGGAAAACATTCATAAATTAAGAAGAAATAGAAAGTCTTACCTGCAAGAGCTGCAAGATTGGGATCACTTTTGGAGTCTCTGATAACAAGACTGAAACTGTGATTGCTGAAGGAGTTAAAATCCTCTAAAGCCATCTGCATAGCTAAAATCTCTTCCTTACCAATCCTAGAACTCATGTCTACAATGGCCCCTATTCTGCCATTCCCATTATCATCCATCGTCGAGCTCGTGTTTCCTTCAGTTTCATGCTCTCCAGAAACTATCAGAGCAAACAAGAAGAAAGAAAACAGAAAGGGAAACTTTCCCATTTTTCATAAAGGCATAAGCCAAATGGTCTGCTCTATCCTCTCCAATATATATGCAGTAAGGAACCCCTATCCTTGTTTTATATTCTTCTTAGCAGCTAAGAAAAACATTTCTTTTCTAGCTTTAAGAATCCAAATGACCAGGAAATTATAAGATTTCAAGTGGGTGACATACTGACATGGACAGCTAGCTTCTGAGAGTTTTGACTCTGCCTAGAATAATGAGTTGAGAGAGCTTGACCAATCAACTTCAAATTCTAACCACCATGAAAGACATTGATTATTTAATAGCACTTTGAGATAGTCATTTCAAGTGTTCAGACTGTAAAATTACAGATCCTCTTATGCATGATGAAACTCAAAAAATAATCCAGAGAATTCCAAATTCTTTATGAATACAAACAAACATCAAAGAAACCCATTTCCTATTTTTACAATCCATGTCATTCCCACCACCTCAAACAACTCAATGAACATGAAGAACTGAAAAAAAAAAAAAAAAAAAAGGAATCAAACCAATGGGTTCAAATCAGAACTTCCTTTAGAAACTCAGGCTACCCATTTTGAAATTCCAATCTCAGATTCAATACAGAGCACAAGCAATGTCCCAAAGAAAAAGGGTACTTAGTATGTGAAATGCAAAACAAAAATACAATAGGGAGAGGAAAAGGAAGGAAGCATTAGAAAATGAACAATATTCAAAGCTGAAATACAAGAAGGGAATAAAGAATGAATATGCAATTGACTATTCTGGTCATGAGTCACCATCATGAAGGTTTTTTGGTACATTCAAATAAGAAAGAGCTGACTGAAATCTGGAATTGATCCTTTCAAACTGCCCCGATTTTTAAAATTTCTCTAAGCATTGTCCTAGATTTCTTGTTGACCACCAAGGTAGTTAGGGCAATATTTTAGGCATTTGTTTCCATTCTTGTAAGTTGAATTTTTCGTCCACGCTCACGTAGAATTAATGTCATTTATGTAGAAGAAATTTAAAAATATAATATAAGTTTAGTTAAATTACAATTTGGTCCTAAACTTTTAGATTTGTGTCTATTTTGGTTTCTTAACTTTGAAAGGTGTTTGATAGGTTCTTGAACTTTCAATTTCGTGTCTAATAGGTCTCTAAATTTTTTATTTACGTCTAATAAGTCATTGACCTCTTCGACATTTTATTTGCGTCTAATAAGTCATTGACCTCTTCGACATTTTTAAAATTCATAGACTTAGTATACACAAAATTGAAAGTTTAGAATCTTATTAGACATAAAATCCTATTTTATGTTTAATAGAACAATTAATTTCAAAAATTTTGTATATATCAAGGACCTATTAGATATAAAATTGAAAGATTTTGTATTTGTCAGGAACCTATTAGACATAAAATTAAAAATTTTTGTATTTGTCAGGGATCTATTAGACACAAAATTAAAAGTTCAGGAGCTTATTAAACAAGATTAAAATTTAGGGGCATATTAGACGAAAAATTGAAAATTTAGGTGTCTATTAGATGCTTTTTAAAGTTAAGGTATCTATATTAGACACAAACTTGAAAGTTCAGACCCCGTTTGATAACTATTTGGTTTTTTGTTTTTGATTTTTGAAAATTAAACTTATAAACACTACTTCTACCTATAGGTTTCATTTTTTTGTTATCTACTTTCTACCAATGTTTTCAAGTTTTTAAAAAATCAAGCCAAGTTTTGAAAACTAAAAAAAATAGTTTTTAGAAACTTGTTTTTGATTTTGGAATTTGACTAAGAAGTCAAATGTTTACTTAAGAAAGATGAAAACCATTATAGAGAAATCATGAGAAAACAAACTTAATTTTCAAAAATAAAAAACCAAATGATTATCAAACGAGACCTACTAAATTTTTAATTTAACCTATAAATTTTGTTTCGGTTAAATTAAAAATTTAGTCCCTAAATTTTTATGTTTGTGTCTATTTGGCTCCCGAACTTTCAATTTTGTGTCATATTAGTCCCTGGACTTTAAAAAGTGTCTACTGGGTTCTTAAACTTTCAATTTTGTGACTAATAAGTCTCTAAATTTTTAATTTTGTGTATAATAGATCTTTAATTTATTCAACATTTTTTAAATTCACAAACGTACTAGACACAAAGTTGAAAGTTTAGAGCTCTATTAGACATAAATTTTAATTTTATATCTAATAGATCAAATAATTTTTAAAATTTTCGAATATTTCAGAAACCTATTAAACATAAAATTAAAAGTTCAAGAACCTTTTGATACAAACTTAAATGTTTAGGGACTAAACTTGTAATTTAACTTTTTTTTTTTATTGTCATAAAAATATTATCGAGTTAGTTTTTAAAAAGTCACCTTTTCATACGGTAACTAATTAAAAATAATAATGTTTAGAAATTAAATGGATTTTTACTCTATGTAAAATTTTTGTTTTTACCCTTCTTTTTGTGTAATGATATAGAGTATGTTTAGATTAACTTCTCAAAAGGCTGTTTAGGACGTTGAGTGGATTATAATAGTCTGAGTTATAATAGTATGTGAAGTTATATAATATGTATTTAGAATACAAAATTGTTTAGTCTGCGTTATAATATTCTAGACTATTATAACCCACTTGGCGCCCCAAACAGGTCTTAGTGATTATGAAGGATCAAAAAGATTTTTTTAAAAATCTAGAGTGTTTGGTTACAAAAAAAAAAAAAAAAAAAAAATCACTTTAGAAATAATTAAATTAGTGAACAATCAATTTAAAGGCGGTTAAAAAAAATGATTATAAAGTGATTCTCCTTTTAATCACTTTAAAAATAACTTTTCGTATTAAAAAATTCTAAAATCTACATGAAAAAACTAAGAAAAATGCTAAAATTACAAAATTGTCATTTTCTCATTTTCTCTTTATAATAATTTTGACATTTATAGAATCACTTTGTGCAACCAAACAAAGTTAGATTAAAATCACTTTAAAGAATGTGTAACAAAACACACAAGTCTTTAATTTAAAATCACTTAAATGAAGAGAGTTTTAAGAAAAAACTTTTTTTTAAAAAAATTGTTTAAACTAATAGGTAGGTCAAACTCAACATTAATCTTTATCATGAATTGAATCATGATTTTTAAAATAATGGTTAGTAATTATATGACAGCTGATTTTTCTAAAACCATAGGTGCCAACAATTATATTAAAGCTACAACAATTCCAAACGGAACCTAAGTCATGTGATATATTATTTTTTTTTTTTAGTTCAACAACATGTGGTGTGGAGGGATTCAAAGCTTTGATTTCTTGGTCGATGATATATTTGTTAACCAGTTGGCAAGTTTAATCCACTTATTTAAAATATTAGTTTTCAGTCAATTTTTAATGAAAATTTAATTCAATTGTCTACAAATTACATTTTTTAAACTACAAAAAACTATCGTTAAGAATAAAAATATAAGGTCAAGACAATTCGTTTTTTAGCATTAAAATTATAATATGGAGGGACGAGATTCAAACTCACAATCTTGGAAATTTTACCAATGTCTCCATTGACAAGATCCAAAATATTATAAAAATAAAAATACATGGACTAATAGTATATTATAACAAACAACAACGACGATAAAATAACTCTTTTAAAGAATTTCTAAAAACATATAACGAATCATAACCTTTTGAAATTCAATAATTAGATGTATTGGTTAGATACGCGGTCTAAAGTTCAAGAATTCAATGTGTAATGAATGTTAGTTATTCTTTAGTCAAATATTTAGACCATTTATGTTACCTTGTCCATGATATAATAACAAAAATGATTTATGGACTAGGAATAATTTGACATAGTAAAGGGGGAAATTTCACATTGGTGATGCTGCAAATTCACAAGGTACGATACAATAACGACATTAATTATAAGTCGTTGGAATTGGAATACAAGTTTCTTGGACCCAATCAAAGTCTCAAGACATTTGGAAATGCTAAGATAGAAAATCCTTAGCTTTGTCTGTCCTTTGTCCACTCCATTCTTCCCTTCACACACACATGACAAAATTAAAACCACTTTGTACCACTTGTTTTTTTTGTTTTTTTTTTTTTTTTTTATGTTGTTACTTGCTTCTACATTAGGCTAAATTCTACAACTTAATTAATCTTATTTTCACATTGGGCTAATTAAGTTTTTTTTAGTGCTCGTTTACGACCATTTCAATCTTTATTGATCATGACTTCATGTTTATTGCACTCTTATACCGAAATATTCTTGCAGGATGAGATACTTTGGACAGTTAATTAGGCTAATACTATCTACATGAGCATAGCTCAACGGTTAAGAGATTTACTTTTTTTTATTGAGGTCAAAGGTTCAAATCTTCATTTTTACACTTGTGGTATTAAATAAAATATTTTTTTAAAAAAAAGTAGCTTAAGATTTTGTTGCACGTCCAATTAGAGTTAGAGCAAAGAAGGAAGGAGAGAGACAAGTGTCCCACTCTCGATTTGTCTTAAATTAAGAAAATTATATAGAAACATTAAAATATTCACATTTTCTACTAATTTACCCTCAATCCCTCCTTCCATTTTCAAAATCTAAAGATTATATACATAGAAAATTAATATGTAAATATATGTTTATTTCTATGAAAATTTCTGGCTTTGCCCTTGCGTCCGATGATGCATGCTTTATAAGTTCACCATACCTAAATTCATGACATGAACATGTTATATCTCACTTAATCACTATCTATCAAGAGACATTTGTTGATGAAAAATACTTGGGTGCAGCGTGCACTCAAATATTGTGCAACCCACTTTACAACCACAATTTTTTTTTTTTTTTAAAAAACTATTTTTTTTTTTTGTGGTTGTAAAGTGGGCTGCACAACAATTGTGTGCAGCGGGCTGCACCCAAGTTGTGCTCTTTGTTGATCATCCACCCATGAGCCCATGTATTTGGTTTTTTTATTTGTGGCATAGCATAGCCAAGCTCATTATGCTAATATTGATCAATTTTTTAATACTCATCCCAACTTTATACTTTATTTCTTAAGACTTTTGTTGTAGCTACCCTCTCCGGCATAAGCTCCTCATGTAGGAACAAGGAACATCAATGTCACAACCACTACCAAAGCCTATTGAAATGAAAAAGGAGTGGCTTATATAAGTTGAGAAAGATGAATAATATGATTTATTTTTTATAAAGAAACTAAGATATAATCTTAATTTTTTTTTGTTATCTTATTATTCATAATAGGATATTTTTTTCGATTAAATTATAAATTTAGTCCCTAAACTTTGAGGCTTGTGTCTATTTGGTCCCTAAACTTTTAAAATTGCAAATTTAGCCCTTGATCTTTCAAATTTTTTAAATTTTACGGATCTACAAGACACAAAATTGAAATTTTAGAGTTCATTAGACATAAAATTCAAAATTATATTGAATAGATCAATTAATTTTTCAAATTTCGAATTTGTTAGGGACCTTTTAGATATAAAATTGAAAGTTCAAGGACCTATTAGATACAAAATTGAAAGTTTAGAAACCTATTAGACACTTTTGAAAATTCAGGAACTAAATAGACATAAACCTCAAAGTTTAGGGAATAAACTTGTAATTTAACCCTTTTTTTTCCTATATAAAATATGTACTTTTTTATTGTTTGCCTCATAAAAAAAAAAAAAAAAAAAAAAAAAAAAAAAAAAAAAACCTTGCCTTTTATTATTTTGATCCTAAAATTTCAAACTTGTTACAATTATACACTTAAACTTATGGAATTGAATTAGAGTAGTTTAGCCCAACACTACCCATGTTATAACAGCAGGGTTTAGTTCGAATGATTTCGTCACTTCAAAGGAATTACTTAAATTAAAAGTGTAAGTATGAAATTATAATACCAATTTATGGTGTTTTTTCTGTTATTTTTCTTGCAATTTTCCAATTACCTGCTATTCTTGTCTACTGCTGCCAATCATGTGAAATGTTATTTATTATTTTATTTAATTTTTCTTGTTTTAAAATTTTCAAAATGTTTAATGCATAAAATTTAGTTCAATTTGATGGTCTACAAGTCTATCTATTCTTACTTTTACTTTTTCCCATTTTTATTTTTACTTTTCACTTATATTATATGGTATATGAAAAGTGTTGAGCCTGATTAATACGTTACTTTAAAAGGGAAAAAAAAGTAGTTCGTTATGTGAACTTCTAGGTGAAATTCTAGTTTTAGGGTCGGTTCAAAATGATTTTTCAAGTGCTTAAAAAAGGATTTTTAAGTGTTAAATAAATGTTTTTAAGCACTTGGATAGTCATTCCAAATAAGCCCTTACTCGTAATTCTTCACTTTTTTTTTTTTTTTTTGAGCTCAACAATATTTGGGGTGGAAATATTCAAACTTCTAACCTTTAGGTCAAAGGTACACGTCAATATTATCCAATTAAATAGTAACAAAAATTGACATGATATCACAATAGAAACTAGCCATATCATTCACCATATTTGCGACTCCGTGACACATCTAACTTATACGTAGTGTTGTGTTAGCTTTTTGTAACTATTTGAATATACAGTTAATACCAAAGACTAAATTGATACATTAATAAAAGTATTAAAAAAAAAAAAATTAAACAAATGAAAAACTAAAATCCCGAGTGGTGAAAGTGTCATTGCATTAGCAGAAAAATCAAAATTATCAATCGCTTAGCTTAAATGTCCAAGTCTTGCAACATATCATTCAAAACTAAAAGACATGTTCTTTGGACTTTTAGAATTAATTTCTACATATCAATATGTGCAAATTTGTTAATCATCAGATTTCCCATGTTTCCAACTGAAGCTCTACCAGGTCTGAACAATGGAGTTAAGCCTTCAAAGTCACAGTTCCACATAAAACAAGCTGAACCATATACTGAACCTTTCTTTTTTCCTTGCATATGCCAATGGCATGGAAATAAAGTAGAGTTTTCTAGACCTGAATCTGCAAGTTTGTAGCGTTTGGGAAGCTATTTGGGACGGTCTGTGGCACGTCGCTTACTCGCCGAGAAAATCCTCTCCTGTGATTTCTCCAGCGTTTAATGACTGCTAACATTAATCTCCACATAGCGTTCTGTTGAAGACAAGATTTACGAGTACTAATAATGTACAATGTGAATGCTATTGTTGATACTCCTCCACTCAATACAAATAGTAAAAAGAAGCTGCTGGGGCTGAGGCTTGAACTTTCATCTTTTGCTTCCCCATCCTCACATTTCTCACTTGCAATCATGCTGTCCTCCAACTCTCTGTACTTCCCAGTTTCAGATACCTTAAGCAATGCTTTGTTAACATCTTGTAACAGCAGAGAGCCTCTCGGAAATGCCTGCAAGACATCGCAAAGCAAGGATGAAAGTTAATCTCTTTTACAAGTGATTCCTAGAATGCAGAGGATTAAATGAGATGCAAAGCAAACATAGCAGCAAGCAACAACATCTTACAAATCCAAATCCTCCAACTTTGTACGTTGGCCCAGAAATCACGAATTCCTTGCAAAATCTTGCAAGGAATAGTTTTGCAAAAGGGACTTCAAGAAATGCAGCTTCTATCTCCTTGTTTCTGAGAGCGTCAACTAAATCATCTGGTGTAGCGTAGTCTTTTGTATTTAAGTGCAAAACTTCTCCCACATATCTTCGGACAAAGGATCTTCTGGCGTATCCCACGGATGCATTTATTTTTCTGAGAGTCTCAATATTTGATATAGTTGCTTCAAGCTTTTGAACAGTGAGCATGCTGGCAAGATTGGCTGTGTATGTCTGAGTTATCACAAGTGCCATAAATAGCCAAGCCACCATAGCCATCCGCGACAAGTTACTATGCAGCCCATTACCTTTTGTCAAGAAAATCAGCTAATACGATGTTAAATTATCTGTTTTTCCAAATGGAGAAGCAAGAATGACAAGAAAACTCATCAGTTGTGTTGGTTACCGTGCAAGGAGAAGAGAGTGGTGAAGGATAAGCAAAGTAAGGCTCCAGCTTGATTAAACATTGAACCTCCATGTTCAGGATAGTGATTTCGTTCTATGAACCACACAACAAAGCCATTGTAGACTGTTACCACAGCAATTAGAATCCACATGCTCATAGTAAAGGGCTTTGTGAACAACAACGCTTTACTACTTGTGTCTTTTCTGGTAGAAACTATCATCACTAGTCCTGCTTCAGAGTAGGGATGTGTAAAGTCTGCGTGTTCGAAGCGTCTTGATATTATTGCTATGTCACCTATTGCTGCATCATATTTCTTTATAGGCAAGTAGAACCCAAAAAAGAAAAGATCGTTAGAAGAAGAAAAGGAAGACAATAATGTGTATAAAGCTGATAAAATGTGTAGGAAGCAGTTTTCCATCAGAAATCATTGTCAGCTTTGATGACTCACCAAAACTGAAGTAATTTCAGTTTTGATAAGATAAGATGACAGTTCTTGCAAGTGAGTAATGGCTGATTCAATTAGAACTTCTACGTGCAAGCAGAGAAAGTGAGCTGTTTTTGTAGCCATTTATCAAAGAATATATGAGTATTTTTCCTTACCTTCAAGTAGATTTCTTGAACTAAATCATCATATGTTCCATCGAAAGGATAGAAGTCATACGACAGATGGAATGGCAGGTTGTCTAAGGTTGCTTTAAACAGATCAATCGCAAGGCCGTTGAAGGATGAATTGTTTCCTGTGTGATCTTTTTCCACGTTTACATACTTTTCGAACATGCAACCAGTTGGTACAGCAATTCTCAATGAGTTGCCATCTGTTGATAGAGCCCATCCCTTTGGAATATTCGAAGATTCACCTGGCCAAAACACTTGGCCAAGATCCTTCATCGACAAGCTAGAAGACGATATCTCCCCCAACTCCTGTGAGAAGCCTAATTTATCAGACCAGAATCCCAGTTCCCTATAACTCCTCCCCATCACATTGATAATCTGAAAAGTACTGGCTGGGCCTAATTTTCTGTCTTTAAACTGAATCTTTCCACCAAGTCCTTGAAAATCAGTGAGCTTTATTTTGTCCAACAAGTGATGACCCTTTTCTTGGATTTTACTCATTGCCATAGCTGCTGCTCTTGCAGCATCGTAAGCCTGTACCGCAAAAGTACCAGGCTCATAGTTGTCCTCATCGGGATGGTCTAATCTAAACTTTCTACAGAACTGATGATAAAACTCTTGAAATGGAGCATTTCTTTCTGGAAAGTAGCTCTTGACTCCAACAATCCCTTGTAGTACAGAGTTGATAGAAACATTGAAAGAATGTGCAAGGCTTGTGAAAGAATCCGTGGTGATCCAAACATAGCCCTTTCCCATCATTCCCATCTCTTTTGCTGTCTCAAATAGACGAAGTGCCAACTTGGAAGACATATGAACTACAAAAATTCTGCTCGACCCCCTTCTTAGCCTCTCCAGTTCTTTGGAAAATAAATCAGAATCAAATTGTGAGAGGCCAACAAATTCACTAACTTCAGCTCCTACATCTTTGAGGGCATGCACAAGGTCAGAAAATATTCCTGTGGTTGAGGAATCACTATCGTCATATATAACATTGACTAGATGCCAATCCCACGAACTGATAATACCAGCTATAGCCCTCATTTGATTTGACTGAGAGGGAGAAGCTTGGACCAAAAATTTGAACCTCTCAGTTGCCCACTTTGGTATTTCATTAGCTAACGCTAGAACCGGAATCTGATTCTCATTTCCAACCTCAGCAACTATGGATGTCATTTCCCAGGCATGCAGTCCTATTAGAACCTCAACTTGTTGCACATTGATGAGATCTTTAGCTGCAAATTCAATAGTTCGTTTCGATTGTGTTTAGGTTATAAACTCTTCTTGATGCATAGAAAGTAGCTGGTTTAAACTAGAATTTAACGAACAAACCAGTTCAATTGATCTGAACAGAAATGCATTCAATTAAATTAAAAAGAAATTGGAACTCTCACCTGCAAGGGCTGCCAGATTGGGATCGCTTTTGGAGTCTCTAATGACAAGACTGAAATTTTGATTGCTCAAGGAATTAAAATCCTCTATAGCCATGTGCATAGCTAAAATCTCTTCCTTACCAATCCTAGAACTCATGTCTACAATGGCCCCTATTCTGCCCTTTCCACTATAGTCCATTGTTGAGCTCCTGTTTCTTTCAGGTTCTTGCTTTCCAGAAACTATCAGAGCAAACAACATGAAAGAAAACAGAAAGGGAAGCTTTCCCATTTTTTATCAGAATGATAGGCATAAGCCAAAGCCTTTGCTCTCCTTTCCAATATATATAGTCTAGCAAGAAGCCCCTACCATTCTTTATACTTCTCTTTCCAACTGGGAAAAGTCATTTCTTGTTTCGCTCTTAAAATTCAATTGTCCACAAAATTCCAAAATTTCATGTAGGCAAGCCTCAAGAGTTTTGACTGTCTACAAAAATGATCAAGAGATCATGACAACCAACTTTTAAGTTCCAATTCCAACCACCATGGAAGACATTGATTATTCCATAACAGTTTGGGACTGTCATTACAAATATTCAGACTGTAATAATATGGGGCCCTTTTATCCATGATGAAGCTCAAAAGTATTCCAGAAATTTCCAATTCTTTATGAACACAAACATAAATCAGAGACACCCATTTCCCTATTTGTACAATCCATGTCATTCCAACCTCCCTAAACAACTAAGGTCTCGTTCGATAACCATTTGATTTTTAATTTTTGAAAACTCTGGTTTTAATCTTTCTTAAGTAAAGATTTGAATTCTTAGTCATATTCCAAAAACAAAAATAAGTTTTTAAAAACTACTTTTTTTTTTTTAGTTTTCAAAACTTGGTTCAGTTTTTTAAAACATTGGTAGAGAGTATAGCTAGAAGTGGTGTTTATAAACTTAATTTTCAAAAATCAAATGGTTATCAAATGCCAAAATGAACAAAGAACACTAAACAACTTTTATTCTTGTCCCTAAACATTCTTTACTAACTCTGTTTTTCTTCGCATTTCCATTATACCATAAAGTATTGCAGTTAACATGAATCTAACCCAGATTACGAATTTTGCAATCCAATCTCAGATTTAATACAAAAGTGTGTTGGGTTCGTGAAATGTAAGAGAAAAAAGTGTTTGAAAATGAATAATATTCAAATACAAAGTACAAGGGTATCCTTTCCTGGTCATGAGTCTTGCGAAGGTTGTGGTGTTAATTCAAAGATGCGGAAGTCGGCAAGAGGGACTGGAATCTTGAATTCTCTCTCTCTCTAATTTCGTGATGCATTTTGCTGCTACACTCTTGTTTGTCTTCCAAGAAAGTTAGGGCAAAGCTTCAGGAGTTTCCTCCATTCTTCCAAGTTGAATCAGTCATGCAAATTTTCGTAGACTTGGTAGTAGTACTGCTAACTCATTAATTTCAATAAAATTCAAACTTTGCACAATTAAATCTAGGCTAAATTATAGTAAGAACTTAATTTTGTACTTTATTTCAAAAATACTCAACTTTTAAAACTTTCATTAATATCTTTATATTTTCAAAAAAAAATCAAAAATACTTTTACCGTTAGTTTTAGATGGAAACCGTTAGGGGCTGTTTGGGGCAAGGGTTATAATAACCTGTGGTATAATAACCTATGGAATACTCTGCACCCCAAACACAGGCTATTATAACCCAGACTAAACAACTCTGTATTTTAAACAATATTATATAATTTCACAGATACCCCTGAATTTTCAAAATTTTCATTAATACCTTTAAACTTAAAAAAAAAAATCAAAAATATCCTTATCGTTAGTACATGGACAGAAATCGTTAGTACCTCATTTTAAAATACTCCTGAACTTTTAAAAGTTGTATTAATACCCTTAACCTTTTAAAAAAAAAAGTTTAAAAAAAATGTTCTTTGATAGACAACTTGTCGAAGGTCCTATCAAGATTAAATTTATAAAAACCAAACATATAAGTATTTTTCAATAATAGAGGTCAAGTTCATCTATAGGGATTGGGTTTCTTAGATTTAATTAAGTACCACAGTTAATGATGCCTAATTTTATTTAGAGAAAACTAATTTTGATTTGGTTCTTTTTGACAAAAACATAAAGCCTAACCTATTATGTACAAAGTTGGAGTCCAATTTTAGAGAGGCATCCATTAATTGCAATTCATGAAACACAACTATGAAATTAACTAAAAAATTGTGAAGCATGCAACAGTCCTAAGCCAAGAATTACTAAAATATTCAATTGACTCTCTCGAGCCTAATTGAACTCATGCAAGATGTAAATCAACCTTTAGGTTTATTTCTACAACTAGACATGGCATTATGAAATTCTCTTAATAACTTATCGCATTAACCTATTCATTCTCATGCAATAGATTAGTCCTAGTTATGCATCTAAGTTCTTAGCTAAATTTACTTTCTCAAGCTAAATTTAACTTAACATACAAAGCTATAACCGGGAGCTTAGAAGATTAATTCAAGATACATAAAAGACGTTACAAACACATTCATTAAATCAAACATAGTTTTATAACAATAATGCAATCAGCAAAGAGTCTATAATACTCGAATACATTTAATTACAGTCCACTAAATCCTAAAATTTAAAGACACAAAGAAAAAGGGAAAAGAGAAAAATTGGACGACGCATGCCAACACTCGTTCCTGTCGTGATGTCCCACGATCCCGAGCCTTGAGCCTCCTCCTTAGCTCTCCAATTTACTCTCTAGACCTCTCGAACAATGCTTCTATCAAAATTAGGGTTTATGTCTCTCCAAAACGGCTCCCTTTGCTCAAATGAATAACTTCTTATTTATACACAAGGGACGGCATTGCAACGCTAGGGGCAGCGTTGCAACGCTGTCCCTTTATTCCTTATTTTACAAAATCGTGGTAGTGTTGCAACACTACCAATGACGTTGCAACGCTACCCTCACGAGTTTACTAGCTTGTTCTTCAATCCTCTTTCTCCCAAATGCTAAATTGTGCCTCCAAAATCAATATTTTGCCCTTTTTTCTTCTCTTTTGCCAATTTTACCCTTGATTGCTCGATTCCTACAAAATGAGCACTTAATTGCATGAAAGTATTCGATAAGGTCTCTAAAAGTGCAATAAAACATCCTTGAAAATACATCATAAATTACACTTATCACTCTTACCGTTAGTATATGGACGAAAAACATTTATCTACATTGCCTCCCTCTTCCATTTCTTCTCTCTCTTAACTTGCTTCAATCTATGGCCTAACACTTCTTAAATTTTCCTCGTTTCTTCCCTTTTCGTTTTCAATACCCTTTTTGCCCTCTTATTCCATTTTTCAATCTCTAAAATAAAACTACCCCCTTCAATCAAAGTACATAGACTATAGTAAGAAGAAAAAAGAGAATAATGAAACCACCGAGGGACCTTAGGACTTAAATACTTTAACAAGGTTGTACATTATTAATTAGAGTTAGTACGTTTGGGTTTAATATGAAAAAAGAGGTCGTTGGAAATTTGGATCATAATTTTGAGGACTAGGAGGGAACAGAAAGAAAATATATGCATTACCAAATTTGTAGCGGATGAAGATTTTATTAATCTTTTTTGCAGTTCAAATTAGTCTATTTGTTGTGGTTAGTTAAGAAGGTTTCCCATGATTGAGAATTGGACAAATGGAGGAAAAATGAGAGTATCTATATGAAAAAAAAAAGAGTATCTATATGAGTTGTTTTTAAACTGGTTCTTTTCCAACTCAAGATAACTTCAGAGACATTGACTATTTGGATATTGAAATTTCTTATATTTGTATTTGGGCATGCTTAGAAATGAGAGATGGTTCCACCCTGTTTATTTAACGTTCTAATATTTAAGAAGATAGGAGAAACGGGGAAAGTTTTAGAGATTGAAAAATGGAAAAAGAGAGTAAGTGGGTATTGAAAAAGAAAGGGAAAAAAGGAAAAATAGAGAAGTGTTAGCTATAAATTGAAGTAAATTAGAAGAGAGAGAAAATAAAATAGGGAGGTAATAGGGTGTAGATAAATAATCTTCGTCCATATACTAATGGTAAGGGAATTTTTTAATTTTTTTTTTTAAAGGTTAAGGTTATTCATGCAGCTTTTGAAAGTTTATGAGTATTTTTAAAACGATGTACTAATGATTTCTATCCATATATTAATGGTAAGGGTATTTTTAAACTTTTCTTGAAAGTTTGAGGGTATTAATGAAAATTTTGAAAGTTTAGGGGTATTTTTGAAACAAAGTACTAACAGTTTCCATCCAAAACTAAAGATAAGGGTATTTTTGAACTTTTTTTGAAAGTTTAAGGGTATTAATGAAACTTTTAAAAGTTCAGGTGTATTTTTTAAACAAAGTATAAAGTTCAGGGGTATTTTTTATAATTTAGCCTTAAATCTAACAATTAAACTTAAATATAGCTCAACTGGTTACAACATATACCTTCGACCAAAGGGTCAGATGTTCGAATCCTTCCACCTCACATGCTGTTGAAATGAACAAAAAAAAGTACAATTTTATGAAATTGAAAGTTTACGGTAAAAATTGATACACATTGCCAAGTTCATGGTATAGTTTTAATACTTTTTAAAAAAATCTTATGTTTATATTCTATTTTTGTGTCTAAACTTTCAACTTTTATAATTTTGGTCTTTGTACTTTTAAAACATCCATTTTGGTCCCTCTGCTTTCAACTTTTATCTATTTTAGTCATGTACTTTTGAAATGTCTTTTTGGTCCATGTACTTTTAAAAAATAACCTTTTTGGTCCCCTTCATTTTTTTATCTCATTTTTCTAATCATGATTTTAGCACAATCCTACCTTGTGTTTAAAGCTTCCATAATATCATGAGATCTTTGTAAAGTTGATCATTATGAGTGTTATGACGAATTTGATTGAGAAGTTAAGCGGCAAAAAGAAGATCTATTAGCTCATTGTTTAGTCCGGCTTAGATAATTATTCAACAAGTTTTGAAAGGAAGAGCAAAGTCCTATGAAAATTTAGAAATACGATGTTTTGATGGAGGAAGATCTTTGAAATGGAACACTCAATAATTTTTTGAAATATAGTCATAACTTTGTATTAAAAAGTTTCTATTGTGTGTGAAATTTTTGTTAGACTTTTGCTAACAAAAATTAAAATGGTCACCTTTTAAAAGTTCAATGACCAAAACGGACTATTTGAAACTATATAAATTAAAATTAACAAAAGAAAATACAACGACCAAAATGATCGTTTTGAAAGTGCATGTACCAAAATGAACCAAAGTTAAATCTCATTTTTTCTAATGTTATATATTTTATTTTTGTCTCTAAATTTTCAAAATATCTATTATAATAATAGGGGTGGGAAATTTCAGATTTTATATATAATTAAATTCTTAAATAAGGCTTTGGTTTGTTGGCAAGGGGGGCACCATCTTTCTTCATGCCCAGTGAGGTATTTAGTTCGAGGATGGTGTAGTGATGCTCTTTATAACTTTTTGGGGTCGTTTGGAGCACTGTGTTGGGTTTATATAATTTTTGAATCCAAACCCAAAACATTGTTGATCGGCTGTTACACGCAAGCGCACGCGATCGAAGTAATATAAATTGGTATCTGAGTACCAAGTATCGAATCCCACAGGGAACGGAGTAACAAAAATATTGTAAAGCAAAAGTGTAAGGAAAATTGCAACTAAAAAACTAAAATTGCAAAAATAAAGTTGGGTTGGTGTGTTGGTGAAAAATTGCAGAATCTAATTGCAGAATCTAAAATGGCAATCAGCGAATTAACTAAAAATTGCAGAATTAAATTGCAGAATCTAAAATTGGCAATATTGGAATAACAACTAAAAAAACTTAGAAAATGAAATTGCAAAGGGAATTCTAGATGAAGATTGGGCTCAAGAATGTCATTGGCCTAAGTCGTAATTGCAAGCCAAAATTGCAATTCCAACCTACTCCACACTCAATTGTAAACCAAAATTGCATCTCCTATTCACCTTGAAATTAGGGTTTAGGAGGCTAAGTGAGAGACCTATATGTCTATAGTCCCTCTATCTTAGATAATTTGGCTCACAATTTTATGGGTCTTGGAGTCCTTAATCCCTATGTCTAGGGTAAGGAATTGGCTTATGTCTAAGCTCTTTTTCACCATCACTTGTGTGAAATCCGCTTATCACTAACCCCGTCGGTATTAGATCTAAGCTTGAGTTGATACCCTAGTTGATCAATTTAGGATCTCAATGGAATTTTAATCAACACAAGCAAACAATTGAAATGTAGGCTTGGTTTTTATTGAAATTTTGGCCACATTTACTTCTTAGGGAATTCACATCCTTGAACCCCCTAAGAAGTTTTAGCTCATATTAACGATAAAAATATTAAAACTAATTATTGAGGAAAAATTCATACTAAAAGATTGGGTAAATTGAATACTTAAACAACAAATTGCAATGGTATTTTTCGGCAACTACAGGAATTCAAGCAATGATGTTTAATGGAAATTAAGCCAAAACATCAAGGGCAACTAAGTAAATTTTTAATCTCCTTCCTTCTGCCATATCCTTCCCACAAGCCTAAGTTGAATAACAGCACACTTTTCACAGAAGTTAGAATGAAGAAGAAAAACAGAGGTTGGAATCAGAAATTCAACTCAATGACTAACACACTCCTTCCTATCCAATCGATTCAATCTCCTCCACTTTTAGGGAACAATTGATCTTAACGATTCAAGAAACTCTCGAATCGGACTGGATAACTGAAGAAAGATGCAGAAATTAAATTGAACAATCAATCCAAAGATAAAATCAAGAAGAAAGTTTAAAGAACTTGCTAATGAAAATGGATTTCCCCTCAACTTAGTTCATACTTGAATTCCACTTAGAATAAAGGGATAATCTCCACAAACATTCATCATATAAGAAAGAAATTTCGATAACACTGCAACTAAACCCTCGGTAAAGAAGAACGAAAAAATATAAAGAAGAACAGAGTATGATTTTTAAAACAAATACCCACAAAATACTTGAATTAAACTTGAACTTAAATCCAAAACACTTCAAAATGAGAATAGAAATAGTTCAACAACGTTTCTGTAATACAAACTTGAAGGAAAACCGAGATAGAACTTGAATCAATTTGGCCAAAAACAGCAGAAATTCGAAAAACAGAGGGTGCGAAAACTACAAAAACCCACGAACTTAATCCTTGAAATCGACCAAGGAAATCCGAGATTCATCTTCGAGCTTCTTTCCCCCCTCTTTTGTAGATCTTCTTAGGGTTCAAATCTGCCAAAAATCACGCTCCAATTTCATGATTCGTGCGGAAATTGTTCTTCCCATATATGGGTTTCGTCATTCACGCGGATATGAAATTTCCATATATTCTCTGCCCAGGATTGCCAAATCGGGTTTAGTAATCTGATTTAGCAATTTCCCGAATTTCTGCAAAAAGAATCAAATTACTTAGAATTTTCTTCCAATTGTTATCACATTCAATTCTTCCTTAATTTCAAACAATCTTCCACTATTTTCAATTAATCTTAGGACAAAAAAGAATTTTTCGAGCATTTGGGAATTAAACAAGCCTTAATTCTAAGGCTTATCAATTGCTCACTGTGTTCAAAACGCAATAGGTTTAAAATACAACCCCATGGTTTTGAACAGTGAAACATAGTGGTTTAAAATTCCAACACACCCATTCTCACATTTTCTTCTCTCTCATCTCTCACTCTCACGTTTTCATTCAAAACACTAATCGCCAATCAACTCTCATGTCCTTCTCTCCATCTCTCTCGATTTCTCTCCACAGTTTGCTTCCTTAATCGCCTACTGACTCTCCTCTAACTTTCTCAATTTCTCACCACTGTCTGCTTCCTTCATCGCGGATCGACTCTCCATCTCTCTCGATTTCTCTCCACCGTTTGCTTCCCTCATCGCTAATCACAATCTCCTCCAGCTCTCTCGATTTCTCTCCTCTATATCTCGTTTTCCCCTACTCGAACTCGTTTTTGCCTCCTTCTTCTCTTCTTTCGACTTATTCTCCTCCCCATTTTCGACCACTACGACAAATTATTTTTTTTATACTTCAAGGAAAACTCAATTTTATTTTACATTTGATACCTCACTTACCTGTCATTTTAAACACTTATCCATTCTAAATATCATCTATGATGCAAATTATAAAAAGGAAATTGTATATATTAAACTTATGCTAAATAATTTATATATAAAAAAAAGTCAAAAAATATATAAATGATAGTTTCAAAAAATATATATAATTGAGTTTTCCTTGAAGTATAAGTTGTTTTTAATATATTTTTGTTGTTGTTAATGGTAATGAATGTTTGTATTTCTAGTAACAAATTTCTCATTGTTATACTAATTAAAAAGTTCGTTCAAAAGTCCAAAAAAAAATACTCAACTTACCAAGGTATCCTACAACTAACTAAAGATTGCCACTAGAAAATAAGGAAATGGAGAAAAAAAAAAAGACCAAAATAGCAAAGGAAAAAAGGAAAAAAAACAAAAACTGCACAACCCTGGAGTTCAAAACACTACACTCCAACACACTGTTTTTTGATTTTCAGCCTTCAAAATACTGCACTCCAAACACAAGTTTTTTTTATTCTCAGGCTTTTAAACCCCTCAAAACAAACTCTCCAGGGTTCTGATTCCAATGGTTCTAATTTTGAAACAATGCTCCAAACGCTCCCTTTAATTTGTGTGTGTGTGTGTGCGCAGGTGTGCGTAAAATTCAAAAAGGAAAAGACCCAAATTTTAACCGCTTTTAACTTACTAAAAATTAAAATAATACATACATACATATATATATTCTTTACAAAAATTAATTGCATAAAAAGATTAAAATCTTAAAATCATAAATATTTCAAGTTTTATTGTTTACTTATATAATTTGGTGATAATTCTAAAATAGTTTATTATAATTTTGTGATTAATATTACTTAATTTAAATATTATATATCAATGCATTTTAAATTATATTTATATGACGGTTAAATTACAAATTTAAGTCCAGAATTTTAAAATTTGTGCTAACAAGTTCTTAAACTTTCAATTCCATATCTAATATTTCTAACAAAGTTTTAAATTTAGCTATTCTATTAGACATAGAATTTAATTTTGTACCTAATTGAATCTTAAACTTTCAATTTTGTAACTAATAAATACATTAATTTTAAAAAATATCTCATAGATTAAGAATTTATTAGATACAAAATTAGGTTTTATGTCTAATAGAATATTTAATTTTTAAAAATTTTGAATATATATCAAAGACCTATTGGTTACAAAATTAAAACTTTAGAGATGTATTCGACATCAATTTTAAAATTTAAGGATTTATTAGAAATTTTGTAAGTTCAAGGATCATATAGACACAATTCAAAAAGTTTAGGAACTAAACTTGTAATTTAACCTAATATGAAATTGTGCCCCTCCGCCACTAATTATAATCTTTCAACTTTCAAAAAACTATAGTAGTCTTTGTTATTCTATTATTTAACAAATTGATGATGTTGTCCAATATTACTATGTTTATATGGATATGTATTGTGAACTCTAAAAAAAATATGGATATGTATTGAAGTCACATACCATATAAAGTAGCAAAGACTTATTAGGTGGAGTTGGGTATTAATGACAAAATAAAAAAGAATTTAAATGTTTTTTTATTTCAAAGACTAAAATAGATATTTGAAAAGTTTGAGACTAGAATAATCTAAATATTATTAAAATATATTTTTTTTAAAAATCGATAACTTTTCCATATTGTAACAAATAAAAGAAAATGTCAACTATAGCATAACTTAACTAGTTAAGGAACCTTAAACTAAGAGGTCAAATGTTTGAATCTCTCACCCCTACATGGTGTTAAACTCAAAAAATAATAATAAAAAATAAAAGAAAACAATTACTAAAAAATATTTTTAATCTCTATGTTTCGACTCTTATAACAATCCGATTCTATATATACATTTGTAATTATTTAGGATCCGTTTGGAATTGCTTTTGCAAGGATCAAAAGCAATTATGGGAGAATTTTAACCATTTAACTTGTTTGGTAAAACCCTCATTGATCAATTTATCTAAAATTACTTTTCAATTTACTCTTTCATGCAAAATCGCTTACCTAGTAGCTTTTAGAAACAACTTTTCTAAAAATTTGTCATATTCTCTAACTAAATTTTTTAAATTACAATCTTAACAAATGTTTTTCCTAAACTTTTATAAATAATTTAGATTAAACAAAATAATTTGCAATTTAAATCATATAAATTTTTAAACAATTAACTTACAATAAAATAGATGTTAAATATCAATATAAAAATAAATAAAATGATATGTCTACTTTGGTCATCATAGCGAAATCACAACAATTTTTTATTATTTTACCAAACACTATAACCTGTTTTTCAAGTTTAAAATTAAAATTTACAAAACACTAATTTATTTCACGTTACATATGATTTTACTAAAAGCACAGTTATCAGCAATTATTTTAAAAGCTACAACAATCCCAAATTAAGTCTCAGTCTTCTGTGATGACTGTTAATATAATTTCTCTTATAGATCTTATGTTGAATCATTACTCCCTTGTTTAAATTATAATATTCTAAAAAACAATTTAATCTTTATAATTTAAAAAAAAAATGGTAGCAATTGAATATCTAATGTAAAAAAAATGTTAAAAAAGTCATACAATTGAGTAGACAATTAATTGAACCACCTACTCAATTAATTGAACCACTTTTAATCTTGGATAATATGAGATTCATTAGTTTCTTCACTCACTTATCTATATTTCATGAGAGAAAAAAAATCTAATCTAATTTTTAATGAAAATTTTAACCGAACATTTTAACCCTTATACTTCTAAAATTATATCCCTTGTGCTAGTAATTTAATCTTGAATAATGAGGAGTTCTTTTTAGATGGTTAATTTTTGTTATATCCCTCGTGCTAGTAATTTAGTAGCTCATGAACTAGCTCAAAGGGGTGTTTGTAATGAGTCAGGGTTATGGCTATCAAATTTTTCTATGTGATTGAAAGATTTGGTAGTCCCATTATGAAAATTTTGATGATGTTGTAGCCAAAATTACAATCATCAAAGACAATCCCTAACAAAAATTATTACAAGTAAAAGGTATGAGAACCAAAATATTACCAAAGTCAAGACTAATAATATATTTTAACTCAAAATAATGACAAAACTAGAAATCAAATTTATAATTTAACCATATCTAATATTTTGACCGTTAATGATGAATTTTTTTTCTTTTCTTTTTTTTTGAAAAATATTAATGATTACCTTAGTTTATGCTATAATAATCATATTAATTCTTGTCATCTTGTGGACTTAGAAATAATTTGCCAAGTAAAGAGGAAAATTCCATATTCTTCAAATCCCCAAAGACATCACTATTCTGTAGTACATGACAACAAAGACATTATATGAGTAGTTGCAATGCAAGTTCTTGGGACCAAATCAAAGTTTGAAGAGATTTGAAGATATTAAGGTAGAATTAGAAAGGGTCTTTGTTTGTTCTTGTCCACTCGACCACTCCCATCTTCATGGCCACACAAATTGCAAACACCATTTTGCACAATGTTTGGTCTTTGGTCCATAATTGTGACTCTAGCAGACTTGCTTCTATTTTAAGTTAGATTTCACGACTTAGTCTTGTATTTGCACTAAGCTATTTAAGATTTTTTTTAACGTATGGTTACAATCAATTTAATTTTAATTTTTAGAAAAAAAAATCAATTTTTACCCCTAAACTTGACAAATTGTATCAATTTTCATACTAGACTTTTAATTTCATCAATTTAGATCCTAAACTGATATGAGTATTGCAATTTTTACCCTCTATTTAAATTCTGCTAATTCACCCACTAATTTTAACAAATAATAAGGCAAGAAAATGCAAAAAAAAAAAAAAAAAAAAAAAATCACTAATTTAATGAAAATCAAGTTTTGTACAAAATTAAATTTGGTTAATGCACAAAATCGACCATTAAATAACTCCACCAAAATTTGCATATTTCAATTTTTTTTTTAAAAAAAACAACTCTTGTGTCATATTTGTCTAAATTCTATCAATTGCGTACCAAATATTCGTTTTATAATTCATTGAACATACATGAGAATATTTTTTCTCCAAGATTTCTTGAACGAAAATGTACTGTAAAGTATAAATTGCAACACTTTTAAAGATTTAGGTGAAAATTACAATATGTATCCAAATTTAAGATGCAATTTGATGAAATTGAAAGTTTGGGGTAAAAATTGATACATTTTATGAAGTGGAAAGTTAAAATTAATCTTTTTCTTAATTTTTACTAAATACAAGTTCATTTCTATTACACCTAAATACTCTTTTGAAATGAGATAATTCTAGTCCCTAAGTGGGCCAAAGTCTAGTTTAAAACATTTGTCTTTTTTGATTGAGGGATTGATCTAGGGTTTTCTGTTGGAGCCATGATTTTCGTCTCCACAATGGTGATCCAATGCATGCGCCCATGTTCACTTTTATATATTCACCTACCTGACTCATGACACTAAGGTACTATTTTACTTTACTAAGCAGTTATTGCTGCCAACCTAAGCATAGCTTAACTAGTAAAGACGTATGTCCTCGATCAAAATGTCAGATATTCGAATCTCCCACTCTACCATGTCGTTGAACTAATAAAAAGCCAAAAATTAATGTATACCCCTAAACTTTGGAAGTTGTATCAATAAAAGTCATAAACTAATAATTGTATCAATTAAACTCTAAACTTTCATAAGTGTATCAATTTATGTATACCCCTTCTGTTAAATTTCGTTTGAGAAACATTATTATACACATGTGCAAACTTATAATTATATCAATTATACTTCTGAACTTTCATAAGTAAATCAATTTAGACCTTGCGTTTCAAATCATTGATAATTTTCAAATGGGGGTTTAGATTTTTTTAAGTCTATACACGTGAAGAATTTCAAATAGAATCTAACAGAGGTGTGAATTAATACATTTATGAAAGTTCAGGATTTAAATTTATACAATTATTAGTTTAGGATTTTTATTAATACAACCTACCCCCAAAGTTTAGGGGTTTAAATGGTGTTTTGCCAAAAAAAAAAAAACATTCATGGCTGGTTGGCCCATTAGCCTATGTATTATGTGCTGGGTTGTCCCAAACAACCATCCATTTGGGCCCTTAATTATGTGGCAAAACAAAGCTCAAACTGACCCTGTTTTTAATCAAATACTAACCCATTTTTTGAACTCTCATTTCAACTTTATACCTTTAACATGGTGTTGGGAGAAGCATAGGAAAGCATCCTTGAGAAATCATTTTACTTGAATGTCCAAGTGTTAAAACATATCATTTGAATCCAAAAGAAGCATTCCAAGGATCAAACAGTTAATTTCTACATATTTGTAAACAACTTTAAAAAACTAAGTTGTTTTGTACATTCATATGCTTTCCATTAGAGCTCTCTCATTTGTATGATGGAGTTCAATCTGGAACTATGAACACTTTGAATGATTATAAAAGCGCTTTCTTTTTCCCTATCATATGTCAACGCCATGGAAACTTAGTACAGTTTTCTAGACTCGAATTCGCAAGTCTGTCGCATTTGGGAAGTTATTTGGGACGGTTTGTGGCTCTTCACTTATCCGTCGCGAAAATCGCCTTCTGTGATTTCCCCAGAGTCTCATTACAGCTATCATTAATCTCCAGATAGTGTTTTGTTGAAGATTAGAGTTATGAGCATTAAAGAAGTATAATGTGAGTGCCATTGTTGATACTCCTGCACTCAACACAAATAGTAAAAAGAAGCTGTTGGGGCTAAGGCTTGGACTTCCATCTTTCGCTTCCCCTTCCTCACATTTCTCACTAGCAATCATGCTGTCCTCCAACTCTCTAAACTTCCCAGTTTCAGATACTTTAAGCAATGCTTCGTTGACATACGGTAACAACAAAGAGCCTCTCGGAAATGCCTGCAGGACATCAAGAAGCAAGGATGAAATCATTTTTTTAAAAGAGATCTTTAGAATGAAGAGTAAAATGTGATTCAAAGCATACATAGCAACAAGATCTTACAAATCCAAATCCTCCAACTTTGTAGGTTGGCCCAGAAATCATGAACTCCTTGCAAAATCTTGCAAGGAATAATTTTGCAAAAGGAACTTCAAGAAAAGCAGCTGCTATCTCTTGGTTTCTGAGAGCGTCAGCTAAACCATCAGGTGTAGAGTAGTTTTTTATGGTTTCTGCAGGAAAGTGTAAAACGTGCTCCAAATATCCTTTGACAAAGGATCCTCTGCCGAATCCGACAAATGCATTCATTCTTTGGAGAGTTTCAATATTCGATATAGTCGGTTCGAGCTTTTGACTAGTGAGCATGCTAGTAAGATTGGCTGTGTATATCTGAGTTATCACAAGTGCCACAAATAACCAAACCACCATGGTCATCCTCGACAAGTTACTGTGCAGCCTATTACCTTTAACCAAGCAAATAAGCCAATATCAATGTTAAATTATCTTCTTCTTTTTCCCCTTCCAAATGCAAAAATGGCAAAACAATAATTAATCAACTGTTTTAGTTACCATGCAAGGAGAAGAGAGTGGTGAAGGATGAGAAAAGCATGGTTCCAGCTTGATTAAACATCGAACCTTCAGGTTCAGGACCATGATTTCGTTCTATGAACCAAACAACAAAGCCATTATAGACGTTTACCACAGCAATTACAATCCACATGGTCATTGTAAAGGGCTTTGTGAACAACAATGCTCTATTACTTCTATCTTTTGTGGTAGGAACAATCATCACAAGTCCTGCATCAGAGTAAGGATGTGTAAATTCTGCATGTTTGTAACGCGTCGATACTATTGCTATGTCACCTACTGCTGCATCGAATTTCTTCATCGGCAGGCATAAAAAGAAAAGATTGTTAGAAGGAGAAAAGTAGCAGATACATTGTGCGAGAAGAAGTATCCTTCCATGAGATTTCATTTCAATGTCAGCTTTGATTACTCAATTCAAACAGAAATATCTTCAAACAAAGTTTTGATCAGATGAGATTTCAGTATACGCTTAGGGAACTCTTAAACGTAAGCATAAAAAGGTAGGATGTTTCTGTAGCCATATATTAAGAATATGTGAAAAAATTTCCTCACCTTCAAATAGATATTCTTCACTAAATCATCATACGTTCCATTGTAAGCATAGAAGTCGTGCGGCAGAGGGAAGCGCAGATGCTCTAAGGTTGCTTTAAACAGATCAATTGCAAGTCCATTGAAGGATAAATTGTTTCCTATCTGATCTCCTTCCACATTCACATACTGCTTGAACATGGGACTAGTTGGCACACCAATTCTCAACGCATTGGCATCCGTTGGTACAGCCCATCCCCTTGGAGTGTCTGTAGATCCACCTGGCCAAAACACTTGGCCAAGATCCTTCATTGACAATCTAGCAGACAAATTTTCCCCCAACTCCCGTGAGAAGCCTAATTCATCGGACCAGAAGCCTAGGTCCCTATAACTCCTCCCCACCACATTGATGATCTGAAAAGTATTGGCTGGGGCTAATTTTCTGTCCTTAAACTGAATCTTTCCACCCAATCCTTGAAAATCAGTGAGCTTGATTAATTCCAACAAGTGATGACCTTTTTCTCGGGTTTCATTCATTGCCACAGCTGCTGTTATCGTGGCATCATAAGCCTGTACCGCGAAAATACTAGGCTCATGGTTGTACTCATCAGAATGCTCTAATCTAAACCTTCTACAAAACCGAGGATAAAAATGATGAAATAGAGGAGTGCTTTCCGGGAAGTAACTCTTGACTCCAATAACTCCTTGCAGTAAAGAGTTGATAGAAACATTAAAAGAATGTGCCAGGCTTGTGAAAGAATCAGTAGTGATCCAAACATAGTCCTTTCCCATCATTCCCATGTCTTTTGCAGTCTTAAATAGATGCAATGCCATATTGAAAGACATATGAACTACAAAAACTCTACTTGGCCCTCTTCTTAACCTCTCTAGTTCATTGGACAATAAATTAGAATCAAAGTGAGGGAGGCCAACAAATTCACTTATTTCAGCTCCTACATCTTTGAGAGCATGCTCAAGGTAAGGAAATGTGTCCATGGTCAAGAAATCTCCATCTTCATATATAACATTAACCAGATGCCAATCCCACGAACCAATCATAGCAGCTATGGCTCTCATTTGATTCAAATGGGAGGGAGAAGCTTGGACCAAAAAATCCAACCTCTCAGTTGCCCACTTTGGCATGTCATTAGCCAACGCCAGAATCGGAATCTGATTCTCACTTCCAACCTTGGCAACTACAGAAACTGCTTCCCAAGTTTGTGGCCCTATAAGAACCTGAACTTGTTGCATACTGATCAGATCTTCAGCTGCAAATTCAATAGTTTATTTATATTGTGTTTACGACATAAACTCTGTTAGATGCATAAAAAGAAGCTGGTTTAAACTAGAATTTAATGAAGAAAACAGGGCTCTTTCTACTTCAAAAGAGCTCATTTGATATGAAGAGGAATACAATCAATTAAATTATAAAGAAATAGAAACTCTTACCTGCAAGAGCTGCCTGATTGGGATCACTTTTGGAGTCTCTGATGACAAGACTGAAATTTTGATCGTTGAGGGAGTTAAAATCCTCTACAGCCATCAGCATAGCTAAACTCTCTTCCTTACCAATCCTAGAACTATTGTCTACAATGGCCCCTATTCTGCCCTTTCCACCATCAACCATTTTTGAGCCCGCAGTTCTTTCAGTTCCATGCTTTCCAGAAACTATCAGAGCAAACAACAAGAAAGAAAACAGAAAGGGAAACTTAAACTTTCCCATGTTTTAGAAGAGGTAAAAGCCAAAGGCTTTGCTCTCTCCATTATATTTGCACAAGAAAGAAGAAACCATTTTTCTTTGTAATTTACTTGTTGACTAAGATATGATATTTGTTTTCTCACTCTTCTTTGTGTCCAAATCACTAAGAAATTTTAAAATTTCACGTGCGTGACAATCGACACGAACCATTTGGTTCTTAGAGTTATGACTCTGCCTAGAATAATGAGTTAAGAACTTGACCACCAACTCTAGATCCCAACAACCATGGACACACAGTGATTATCTAATAGAAGTTTGAGATTCTGTTTACAAGTGTTCAGACTGTAATTAATAATCTGGACCCTACTAATACAAACATATATCAGAGACACCCATGGGTTCAAATCCCAATATCAAATGCTTGTTCTCATCTCTAAACATTTTTTGTTCTTTGCCATTAAAGTTTTCCACAGCATTTGGAACCCCCCAATCTCAGATTCCATCCACATTGATGTAAGACACAGCTCATGCAGATGTCAAAGCAAAATTAATTGAGGGAAAGGAATGAAACATTAAAAATGAATAACATGCAAAGTTGAAAGGTAAAAGAGAATAAAGTATTAATTAGCAGAGGACTATTCCGGGGAATTTGAGAGGGATTTCTTTGTATATTCATTGTGTACTATTCAAACCTGCAGCAGAAGCAACACAAATGATGGAAAAAATTCTAGTACTACGGAGTACTATATTTCCTTTGTTCATAATATTTTTTTGAATTATAAATAGTTTTTTAATATCGGTAGCCCTACGTAATTTTTAAAATGATGTTGACATAGAGATGGCAAAAATACCCACAGGGTCGGGTCCCCGTGGAGCCCCGCCCCAAACGGGGCGGGGAATCCCCGGTTTGACCGGGTATGGGGGTCAAACCGGGGATTTTTTCGGGTCCCCGGTCGGGGACGGGGCGGGGACGGAGAGGGTATCCCCGCCCCGTCCCCGTCCCCGAACCCGCCCCGAATAATTTCATTTTATTTTTTAAAAATATAAAATATATATTATAATTGTTTATAATAATAATACTATATTATATTATTAATAACATTATATATATAAAAAATTAATTTCTTTTACTATCCTGTTACCTATTTTTAGTTTTTATTTTTAGTTTTATTTTTCTTTTTATTTTTCTTTTTTAATTTCATTTCATTTAGATAGTTTATACCGTTATTATATATAATTTTATAATATAATAATTTTAATATTAAATTTATAATAAACATATTAAATATTTTAAACATTAATTATTTAAATAAATAAAACAATAAAAATACTGTGTTAAATATATATAATTTTAATATTTTACTGATTTTTAATTAATTTAAAATTAAAAATAATTAAAACTAAATAACAACAAACGGGGATTTTTCCCCGCGGGGACCCGATCCCCGAACGGGGATTCCCCGACCCCGACCCCGACTTCCCCAAACGGGGAATGGGGCGGGGACGGGGATGAAAAATCCCCACGGGGACGGGGATGGGGAGTGCATCCCCGGCCCTGCCCCGCCCCGTTGCCATCCCTATGTTGACATGTCAAGTAACAAATAGGAGTGTATGGAAAATTTTCCATGCTACCAGGAATTTTCCACAAATGACTGCTGTAATGGATAGCTTTCAAGTTTCAAGCCGGCCGTCTTCTGAATTTCTTGAAAGTGCACAGGAATTTTCCTACATTCTTGCTTGGATTCCGAGAAAGTTAGGGCAAAATCTCTCGGGAATTTCCCAGGAAAATTGCTGAAACTAACTAACTATTGGAAAGCAAGAGTCCCTGAAAAGGCTGATTAGCTCATTCGCCAACCTCCACGTGGACCCAATACTATTTCCTTAGCAAGGTGAAAAATAATAATTTTTTGTTTTTTATTGCAATGAATAATGATTAATAATTGATAACTTGTCAAAATTAGTAAATAAACCATTAATTACCATTCCAATAGTAGATGGTTTGATCTCTCATCCCTAGAGATGTCTACGAGGAGGAGTGAGGTAGGAGATAGCTTCCCCGGGATCGAGTTTCGCATAGGGAATTATTCCTCATTTATGATTTTTATTTTTTATTAATTAAAATATTTTTTTTTTAAAATTATATTTAAATTGTTAATTCCTAATGATAAATTTCTATTGTCAAAGTGAGCTTAGTTCAACGGTAATTAGCATGTACTCTTGACCAAGAGGTCAGAGGTTTGAATCCCCTCACCCCCAAATGTTGTTGAATTCAAAATATGATAAATTTATATTTAAAGGGAATTTTTTTAAAAAAAAATCATTAAAAAATAAAATAATATATCATAAAAATTTTAATTTAAGATTTATTATTATTATTATTATTATTATTATTATTATATATATTAAAAAATCAATTAATTGATGCAGAGGTGGGGTGGGGGTAGGGAATGGGGAAGTCCCCATCGGAAAATTTCTCTCCACTCCCTCTTCCATTCTCAGCTCAAACAGAGATTTCCTAAGGGAACAATGAACATCTCTACTCATCCCTACAATTGTTAAACTAAAAGAAAAATGATAAGTTAAGTTTGGTTTTAAAAAAAAAAGGCTAAAAATCAGTTTTGGTCCTTGAACTTTTATGTAAGTAACAATTTAATCTTTGAACTTTGATTTGTAACAATTTAGTCCATGTACTTCAATTTTGTAACAATTTATAAATTGTTCACTAAACTTTAGTATATAGCCATTTAGTTCCTATATTTAAAATTTTGTAAAAATTTAGTCCCTATCGTAAAAAATATTGTTAAGATTTAATAAGATTTTTTAAATAGGAAGATCAATAACTAATTAAAGGACCCAATATGTTTATAAGCTACAAAGTCTAAATTGTTAAATAATAGAAATCAACATTTAATTTTGATAAAATTTTAGGGATTAAATTGTTACAAATTTGAAATTGCTAAATTATAAAAAGTACCTCTAAACTTTGCTCCTGATTTCAAAAATACCTCTATTCTTTCAAAAGTTACAATATTGCCCTTGACCTTTCATAAAAACTACTCTTTGAATAGAAATCCATTAGAAAATTGGATAGAAAATCAATATGGCAATGACTTGAAACAACGTGGCAGTGACTAGGATGTTTGTCTGAATTAAGTATGAAAGAAAATATTCAAACACGTCGATTTTTCATTTAACATTCTAACGGTTTTTCTGCTTCAATGGTAGTTTTGAAATATTTATGAAAGATCAATGGTAATATTGCAACTTTTGAATGAATATAGGTATTTTTAAACAATGGACAAAGTTTAGGGGTATTTTTTTATAATTTAGCCAATTTGAAAGTATAAGGACTAACTTATTACATACTAAACTTCAAGGTTAAATTGTAACAAATTTGAAGGTACAAGGACATAATTGTCACAAAATGAAGTTCAGTGACTAAATTATTACTTTCATAAAAGTTTAGAGAACAAAAGTGTTTTTTAATCAAAAATAATAATAATAATTGATCATTTAGGCAATAAATTTAGGTAGTATTTCACCTTTTTTTAGTTCAACGAGACGTGGGGTTAATATAATCTCTTAACCAGTTGAATTATGCTCGGATTGGCATAGTATTTTGTTTATTTAATTTTTAAATTCTAAATCATTTCAATTATGTCTTTTATGTTCTCAATAGAGTATGCCATTATTTATTTTGGCTAAATTGGCATGATATAATAGACTAGATAGATGGTCAAATTTACTACAACTCAACTTATTAAGATATTATACATATGTCATAAATGTTAAATATTCAATTTTATTTTGAGTTCAACAACATTTGGAGGTGAGAGTTTGGGGTATTTAAACCTCTAACTTCTTGATCGATGGTGCATACCAATTACTGCGGTTAAATATTTAAATTCTTACCTTACATTATTGAACTAAAAAAAACATTTTAGATAGTTCAATGGACATGTTACATAAAAAAAATTGCATTACAATTTTTTTTTCAATTCAACGAGGGATGGAGGGACTTGAACCTTCAACCTTCAATCAACGAGGTAAATGATGTGTCGACCAATTGAGTTATACTCATTATTACAATTCAAATATAGGTGAAAATTCAAATTACTCATAATGTTTGATAAAGGTTATAGATTGTTATAATAAATCTAACTTAGCGGTTAAAACATATGTTCTTTCCTTTGAGTTTGAAGTCTAAATCCTTACACGCAAATTGATATGCTCATTTTTCCCACGAGGACCTGCTAGAGGGAGTAGGGGGAAATTTTTCTTCGTTAGCTAGACGGAGACGGAGAAGGTTTCTCCTTCCCCACTCGAGTTCCTTTATATATATATATATATATTTATTTATTTATTTATTTATTTATTTATTTATTTATTTATTTAAACTTTTATGAAATATTATTTTATTTTTGTAAGAAAATTATTTTTAAAAAATCTCTTTAAATAGAAATTTCTCATTATGAATTAACAATTTAAATCGATTTTTTTAAAAAAAAAGTATTTTATTTGATCAAAATCTTAAAAAAAATAAAAAATAAAAATTGTAACTGGAGAATAATTTCCTACAAAGAATTCGATCCTCCCAAATTTTCTATGGAAAATTTCTATCCTGATCTCCACGAAATTAAATAGGAAATTTTGCAAAGATGAAAAATGAAATGGGGTGGGGACGAGGACAGGAAAGACATCTACAACCCCGCCCTATCTCGTGGACATCTCTACACTCAACAATAATAAATAAATAGAAGATTTTGATCCAATCAAACTTTCTATTTACTTTAGCTCAAGAAAATCTTATGTCAAAGACTATTTTTTAAATTGGAGTCAAAAGTGTAAATTATTATAATGTTGCCGTCTTAAAAAAAAAAAAAGAAAAGTGTACTTTATTCTAATTATTCGTGATTACTAAATCAAATACATGGATTTTTTTTTTTTTTTTTGAGTTATATCTGGCGTTTATGTTACTTTAATAATATAATAATAATATGAGAATTGTAATGGATAGGAAAAAAAATTAGGATATTTATAAATCTAAGCAATGGTTTTTGAGATTTAAAAATATGGCAAAAAATTTTAAATATGATTTCCGTTTTTTTAATATTCCCATTTTATCTTCATTGGTGTATCAACGGTATATCAATAATATATCTAATGTGCTTTATATTTGGTATATCAATCAGTGGATATACCAAACATAAAGTATATCAATTATTATACAACTGATATACTAAATTTATCAGTTAACATGTGCTCGTGCACTTGTTAATTGTGAACTTAAATTGAAACCATATTCATTTGTTTCAAAGTATTATTTCACCAATACATTGCATCAACTTATAATGGTCCAATTTGTTCGGTTGGTAACAATTCTTATTAGAGTATTGTAAAGGTTGATGATAATGTATAACCTTCAATTGTTAAACGTCAAGCATGAAGGCCTAAAAAACAAAAAATATCTTCACAATTGGTGAATTGAAAACGCTTATATATGACTAAAAGGCATTTTTAGTGCTCCAAAAACTTGTTTAAAGTGAACTAAATAGTTCATTTCCATCTCAACTCAGTTTCTAAATTGTTTAGGAACCATAATCATCTATTGTGGGGTGAATCTCATTTCCATCACACTCATTCTAAATACAATTTCAGCTCGTCCAATGAAACAACCAAAACCAATACCAAAAGTCTTAGGTTTGTATGTGGACACAAAATCGCATAAAGTTTTTCCAAAGAAGACACGACAATCTCCAAGAAAGAAGACTACTAAATATTATCAACCTAGTTTTGATCTAAAATGTTCATTAAATAAGTGAAAATGAAGGAAATCAACAAAGAAGACCGTTGAATTTCCTGTTGGCATGGATATTTTAGATTGATGTTTTTTGTTTGACGTTGTACTCAAAGTGAAGGATATTATGTTCATATTCATAATGTTTTTTTTTTTTGGTCGTTGATAATACTTTAGTAATGAAAGCATATGTTGAAACAGAATCATTCACATATATTCATCATTGATATACTTTATATCAGTTGATACACTTCTTATTAGGCACATCATTGATATTTTATATATTCGGTATATCACTGATATAAACTTCATTTTAGATATATTATTTTACTGATAGACCTAAAATGAAGTATATCAGTCATATCAATGAAATTATATACAAAAATAAAGTATATCAATAATATATCCTTAATACACGTATATTTGGTGACTCAACCCATTCGTGGCCCTCATCCTATATTAAACAAATAACTATATTTAGTCAAGAGCATAAGAATAATCCAAATATTCTCTACGTATTGTATCACATACCTTGCATATTCTGTTGAGAACTCAGATATGGTGATCAAATGGGACTTCACCTCTCCTATCTCCGACTTCAATTCACCCATTTGCGACTTCAACTCCTCTATCAACTCCTCGACTCTATAGATACGAGCATCGATGCTACGAAGATAACTTAAACTAGATGAACCCTCATGTCTAGGTCGCAATTGGGAAGAAGAGCGATCACTCTCAGTCTCGTCCCTCGTATGAGCATCAGTCGGACCCTCTCTGGTCTCCTCCCTAATATGCGGATCGGGTTGACGTTCCCCAATCTGACCCTCACCAGTCTCCTCTCTGATCTGAGGATCGATCTAACCATCTCTGGTCTAACCCTCAAAATTCATCTCAAACTCTTGGTCGTTATCATCGTCGTCGTCATGGACCCTCTAACCGACCTGAGTATCGCGGTACTGTTGCTCTACCGCTGACATGATCAGTACCGACGTGACCACCTTCTGTCACGAACAAGTAGATGTTAAGATAATAAACTACATGAAACTACATTATGTAATACGAAAATGGGTGCATTCTGACCTTAGGGGAATTAAATACATCTCGTTCCAACACTTTATATGGAACGAAGTGGGAGCATGACCATCTCATAATGCGAGGCACTGCTTCATTATTTAGTCGAGTCGCAAGACGACCCGCTACTAACGACAGCGTCTCATACACTCATACCCATAAACAAATAACCATAGTTAGTTTACAATATGCTACATACAAATAACAAGCTAATTTTAATTTATTATAGAAAGTTGAATACCTGGAAAGCATGAGGGAATCCATGGAGGTTATACTTAACAGTATAATTCTTATTCGTATGGACCTTGAACTTGTATGTTGCAACCTTGTCCCTCAAGACTGCCTTAAGTCCACGCAATGTTCTATCCCAAATTCTGCTCCCAAATTCTGCTCCTCCAATCCAAACTATTGAAGTATTCCAAGTCTTCAACTTTTCGATGTAGGGACCTATCAACCACGGCCTTTGATTTATTCTTCCCCATCATGGCCATCTCGGTGTAGTAAATCAAGGACACCTTCACTACATCCTCGTCTGTCTCAAATTGCAATCCCTTATATGCAGCTTCATAAGTATCCAGATGGATTTCAGTGCCCATGCCATCAAAGTACTTGAGTTGCAGGGCTTCATTTGATACCCCTGCCTCATGTCCTCCCTTAAGTGATGGCCACAACCCAATCATCAAGAGGAATTCGGCCTTCGAAAATTGCACAACTGTACCATTAAGGTCAAACCTCATCGCATCATCCCGACCGTCAACAACCTCCCTCAAGAGGATGTGATGCACCAACGGGCTGTTGAAAACCAAGTCCACGTCCACAAACCTTCCACAGACGGTCCTTTTGAACATTTCCAACTGTCCAAGGGTCAACTTCTCCTTGACCACTTTATTTGCACAACTTATGTGGGCAAGACTAGAAACTTGGCCAGAGAACCAATCATCCTTGGGGATTCTCAGAACTGCTGCCATCTTGGTACTACATCAATTGCACAGTAAGAATAAAATAAAACAAAAGGAAAAAAAACACAAACACAACATACATAGAATGACATATCGTTCTCGTTTCTCGTTTCTTGTTTCCTATTTCTGTTTCTCATTTCTCGTTTCTATTTCTTAAATACTTAAAACAGAAACATGTTTGATAACTATTTCTGTTTCTTGTGTTCTTGTTTTTGGTAAAAATAAAATTTAGTACATATACTATAATAAAATATATAATATGCATTAAAATAAATATAAAACAATTATAAAGAGGTTATAGTATTTTATTAAGGCCCAACACCTAAATAATAATAATAATAATAAATTTTATCCTTCAAATGTTGTTCAAAATTGATTTATAATGTTATTTCTCACTTCAATCAATTTACCTTGAACGATTTTGACTTACAAGAGTTAGTTCAATTAGACGAATAATACACGCAAGTAAAATCAGAAAAAGAGAGAGAATGTATATATTTTTTTACATGTACTGGCAAACATGAAATACATTATTAGTTTATTTATTTAATAACAAAATAAAATTGTACCAAAAGAAAAAATAATAGCGAATTAAATAGAAAATAATAACTATAAGCTCGTTAATGTAAAGTAAAAGAAAATAAGAAAATTAGAGAGAAGAGAAAAACATAAACGAAAAGAAAAAAGTAAAAAGAAAAAAAAAAAGAATGAACTATTAAAAGAAAAAAGATTATGATGAAAGAGAGAGAACGAATAGAAAGAAATAAATCAAAAAATAAAAATAAAAAAGAAGAAAAAAGACAAAAAGATTAAAAAGTATTAAAAGAAAAAAAAAAGAATGGAAGAGAGAGAAAGAAGAGAGAGGAGAGAGATGAGTAAAAAGAGAAATAGGAATATATGCATGAAACCTGAAAAAAAAAACAGAAACAGAATTTGAGAAACTATTTTTTGAAGTTTTTCAAAATCTGCCATTTTTTAGAAACGTTTCTAAAAAATTTAGAAACAAGAAATATGATGGTTTATCAAACATGTCTGTTTCTTGAAAAATAAGAAACAGGAACAAGAAACAAGAAACAGGAACGTTATCAAACGAGCCCTTAGAAACTCAATTCTAGCTCTGGCTCTCGCAGTCTTGCTCTCGCTATCGCTCACGTCCTTCATTTCGTTCACAGAACCTAAGCTTTCGTTCGCAGAAACCCTAGCTCTATAGCTATTGTATTCACACTCTCGTTCTAGTAACCTCACTCTAGCTCTATAGCTATCGTTCACCAAATCTATCGATTTCGACTCAAAACCCTAACTACTCGCTCTAGGTCTATCGCTCTTGTCCATGCAAGCTCGCTCTAGCTCTATCGCTCTCGTCCCTGTACGCTCGCTCTAGCTCTACAACTTCCTCCATCAAATCCACCAACTATCGCAAACATGCACAAGACCAGAATGACCATAACCTCACCCTATATCGTAAACATGCACAAAACCAGAACAACAACGAACGAAACAATAAACGAAGGAATTGATCGATTTAGGCTTACCGTTTCAAAGAAAGAATGGGTCACTGGTGAAGATGAACGGCAGTGACAAAGTAATCTGGCGGTGATGAAGCTTTATCTACGAAGAGAGAGTGAGTTTCGAATGTCAAGTAAAAAAAGTGAGAGAAAGATTGTTCGTTTGTTTTTTTAAATGATGACTCGAAATGGAGGACTAAACGACTACTAAAGCCAGAGCGTGAGAGAACAAACGAACAACGAACGAGTCACTATATACTACGAGAGCGAAAGAGAGTGTCAACTACGAGAGCAAGAACGAGAACGAGAGTTAGTTATACGACAATAATCATAGTAATACTTGTATAACAGGCCTACAGGCTATATTTAATATCGCTCTCGCTCTTGTCTTGCTCTCGCTCTCATAATTCGATTCTCGCTCTCGTCTTTTCACGGTAATCATGCATGCTCGTGATTCATGATTGGGGAGACGGAATGGTGACTTGCAGTGATGTCAATCCATTAATGGCGACCTTTGGCATGTCAATCCGTTTTTTCCTACTAATAAACCAACCCTAAAATGGTTTACTCACTAAACACACTCCCCCTCCTAAAATAGAATACTCATCCGACGATAATTTTCTCAAATACCCGTCTGCTCCGTTATCAAAAAAGTCAGACCCCCCAACCCCGCCCACGTCGACCACGACAACCATGTCCTCCACCTAAGCAGAGGAGGAGTGTGATCTTGAGGACTTCCTGGCAAGTTGGCTGAAGGAAGAACAGTTTTGCCAGACACCACTACCACCACCACCACCTATTTCCTTTTGCCTTCACCCCAACAGGCCTCTTCAGCATGTTTTGTGAACATACCTAGGGAGGGCGGCGACCAGAGAAACAAGAAAAACAAATCTCGTTCTGCCAGTGAAGTGTCCAAGCGCACGGCAGCTAGGCCAAAAAGGGGGAGGGTGAGGACAAACGGCTGCCGCTGGTGATAATATCATCATCTGACTTCGAGTAGATTCAGATGGGGTGTCGAGCAACTTGTTTTTCTTTTTTCTTGTTTTGTTGTTTTTTTTAATTTCTTTGTATGAACTCCCCAAAACTGAAATGAATGAAATATTACAATTTTCTTATCGTTCTTGACGTTGTGCATGGATTCACAGTAAATTAAAAATAGAAGCAAACCTGGGAGGAATAATAAACGAAAAATGTTAAAAGAGAGTGCGAGAACTAGAGACGTAAAAGAACGACAACGAGAGCACGAGAGAACGCGCACGAGAGCGAGAACGAGCACAACATTCGAGTGACGGAAAATATTGTTCAATGCGAGAGCAATAACGAGAGCGAGAGTATGAGAGAACGAGCGCACGCAAATGAGTATTATGTTGGTAAAGGCCGGCGAGAGTGACAAGAGAGAACGAGTCAACGTGTCCTGCGAGAACGAATACTATGAAAGCCATTTTCAATCATATTAAAATTCAAAGTGATGTGTACTGCAAGAGCGAGAAAGAGTCAACATGTGCGAGAACGAGTCTTCATGGAAGAGAATCTTGTAAACTCCAAAATATTTTGCTGACATGGCAAACGAGAGCGAGAACGAGAACGAGAATGGTCAAAGAGAGCGTTACCCTATCCGAGAGCGTGAACAAGCGAGTCGGCCTCATACTGCTCTCCTGGGTAATTTTGCGCTCGTTGCCACGTCAGAATGAGTCATATTTCATTATTTTGGGATGACAGGTCAGATTGCATTAAAGCACTGGAAACGGGGTCTTCCCTACAAAAAACTCAAGTTCCTCATACTTCTTACGGCCAAATCAAAGGTTTTTTAAGACATTTGAAAATATAAAAAGCTAAGGATATAGATAGATGACCAAATTTTGGATTAAAATAGTCTTCCTAATAAATGAGAAATTGTCAAAATTAACCTAAATAGTGTTTGAATTTTCGAAATTGACCCACTTTTTAAAAAATATCTTTTTTTTACACTTTTAGGGCATTTGATTTTACATTTTTGATGTTAAACGATTTGGGTAAAAAATGGATTTTGAACAAAATTTATGAGGAGATCAACAGCCTGCGAGCATCTCAACCTACCGGCGGCGGCTTTGGAAGCCCAGACCGCCGGCGCTGGCAACGTTTGGAGGGAAGAAGCTTCTCTCTAGAAATATGGTAATTAGCAAATATTGAATGGATCATTTTTTGTTTTTGATTTTTGAAAATTAAGCTTATAAATACTACTTTTACTAATGAATTTTCATGTTTTCTTATCATGTTTTTTATGGATGAATTTTCATGTTTTCTTATCATGTTTTCGTGTCTACTTTTTATCTATGTTTTTAAAAACTCAACCAAATTTTAAAAACTAAAAAAAAATAGTTTTCAAAAATTTGTTTTTGATTTTGAAATTTAGCTAAAAATTCAAATATTTTTTTTAGAAAGATGGAAACTATTATAGAGAATATGAAACTATTGTAAAGAAATTATGAGAAAACAATCACAATTTTAAAAAACTAAAAATCAAAAACTAAATGATTATCAAAGGGAGTTGGGAGCCGGAAGAATATAAATTAGAAAAAAGTTTATATATATATATAATAGTTTTAATATTTGAATTCTTAGTATAGGTGTGATTTCCTTGGGCTCCACACTCTTGTTTCATCGCTTGCCCAAATTCTCTAAAAATTGGCCCAAGCCCATTTATTCTATTTTTTAAAACAAAATAGCTAGGAATTATTCGTGTTGAGGAGACCGAGCTAAGGGTGGGTTTTGACGTACTTTCTAATTTTAATTCTTTTTTATAAAAAATAGCTTTAATTAAAATCATGGTGTGTTAAGGTACATTTTTATTAAAAATGGTTTTAATCACAAATTATTTGGTTGTCGTAAATTTAAAAGTGATTCTACAAATGTTAAATTACCATAAAGTGATTCTTTTTTTTTTTTTTTGAGATCAACAAGACGTAGGGTAGGGGATTTGAACCTCTAACCTCTTGGTCAAAGGTACATATTTTATTTCATCTGAGTTATGCTCATTTTTACATTCTAAAGTGATTCCTAGTCAATTACTTTAGAATAACTTTTTAGATAATCAACTTTAAAGTGATTTTTTTTAAATGATTATAAATCAATGTGATTATTTTAAAATTGATTTTTATTTGTTATCAAACACTCCAAATTATTTTGGAGAGAGGATGAGGACCTCAAAATCCATATTAACCTATCCAAAAAGTCATGATTGAGTTTTGGAGTCATGATTGCTCCAAAAGTCATAGTGTGTTTTCCAATTTATTTAAGAGTTAAAATTTTTTAATCTAATTTCAAAACTATAATCACAGTACATGCTAAAATGAAATATATATATATATATATATATATATATATATATATATATATATATATATATATCAAAGACAAAACTATATATTTGACCATTTGAAATTTTTATAAAACCTATTTCATTGCAAAAAAAAATTGAATTGAAATAATCAAGGTCTTGTTTGATAATAATTTCGATTTTAATTTTTTTTTCTTTTGAAAATTAGGTTTATTTCTTCTCAAATCCTTTACTATGGTCTTCACCTCTTTTTAAAAAAACATTTGAATTCTTAACTAAATTCTAAAAATAAAAACAAGTTATAAAAATTATCTTTTTTTAATTTTAAAAACATGATTTGAATTTTGAAAATATTTTTGGAAGTTAGAAAACTCATGAATGAAAATAGTATGCATAAGCTTAATTTTGAAAAACAAAAAATCAGAAAAAAATTAATAAAGGAAAAGAGGAAAGGGAGAGAAGGGAAGGAACAACTTCCACATGCAAGCCTGTTGTGTTTGCGGGCCTGCACAATGGTAATCTCCTCTTGGTTCTATTTTTTTCCTTTTTATCCTTTTGAAATTTTGCAATGATTAGCTTTTTTTTTTTTTTTTTCCTGTTGGATTTGAAACATGTACTCTTTTAAATTTAAGTGTATGAAAATTTCAATTTTTTTTTTATTAAAATATAAATCAGTCCATTATATGGACTATACTTGAAGTACTTTTTTAAGTGCTATATTTCAAGTACTTACCAACTAATAAATTGAGTATAGTTCAATAGTAATTATCATACATTTGAATAAAAAGTTATAGGTTTGAATTCGTCATCTTCAAATTTTGTTGAACTAAAAAAAAACTAGTAAATTGCAGTTTTTCCAACTTCAATTTAGTCACTTTTTGCAATTATGTGATTAGATTTTCTATTTTTTAATGTTATATTTTGATAAGGTCATTTTTACAATTAGTTCACACGCTAACGTATATAACAATTTCTAGTATTTTCTCGTTGCCAACAAAAATCTAGTATTTTCTCAAAAAAATTATAATAATAATTTCTAGTAAAAAAAGTATATAATGATTAAATGTGTAGATATGTCATTGAGCATAGATTATAATAATAAAGTATGTATCATCGATCAAGATGTCAGATATTCAAATCTCTCACTCCACATATTGTTGATACTAAAAAAAAAAAAAAATAGATAAAACACCTATTTTCTCTCAATTTTTTTTATAAAAAAAAAACCTATTTTCTCTCCAAAAGAAAAAGATAAAACACCTATTATCGGTTATAATTTGATTCCCCACATCCTATAATGATTGAGCTAAAAAAGGGAAAATAAATGTAGATATCTTTTTGTAGGACATGTAGATGCATTATTAATAAAATCGGTCCCAACAATTTTTTTCTTTTTAGTTCAACAATATGCAGGGCGGGGGATTCGAACATCTTACATGTAGTTTTCCAACGATTAATTATTATAGGTCACAATGTTTTCTTTAGTACAGTCACAATCCTATTTTTGTTTTAGTATTACAAATAATCAATCCTTGCCCTCTTTTTAATCTACTTGTTACCCTTTTTTTCAATTGTTAGCTCAGAAATTAAAGTTCTTACTTCTTATTTGCTAAAAAATTATGTGTTTATAAATTTTTTAAAAATGTCTCTAAAATCCATTTAAAAAGTATATTTGGTTCTTTAATTTTTATTTTTAAAATTTGGCTAAGATTTTAAAAAAGTAAATAAATAACGGTAACGAGTAATCTTAAACTTTTATACAAATAAAATCTTAAATAGAATCTTTTTCTTTGTAGGGTTCCTAACTTTTCATTTTTCCTTTTTTAAAAATCTCCCTTCGTTTCTATGATAAGCTTTTACGAATCAAAAAATAGGCCTATCATTGTTCTTATGTACATTCTTCTTGTTTACGTTTGGAATAAAAACATTTTCGTATTCACTTTATTTTATTCTCAGGTAATGAGGTAAAGATTCACGGTTTATATTTATATATTGATGAATAGTATATTTAAAAATATTCTTACAAATAGATGTATAGTTGAAAAAATATCTTTCAATCGTTTTTTATACATCTAACAGTCTAAGTGATGTCTCCTTCCTTTTCAAGTTTACCTACTACGATACCAGTGTGAATATGGTCTCCACCAGACAGACGTAACGCTTTAGTTAGTACACGGAAGTGCATACCATGATTCTTCTATCTATCAATAACGGCATGCATTGCACAGTGAATGTGAATAAGTAGACCATTATCTCGTCAATAATGAGTCAAGTTAGTATTTGCAGTGAATCCACATGTTAAGTAGTCATGCATTACGATAGGAGCTCCCAATTCTCTGACAAATACAGCCCTTTTGACCATTTCTTCGCATGTACCTACAGTAGCATTCAAGTAATGTCCTTTGATTTCACTTATTTCAGCCTGGGATTTATAAATGGCTTCCGCACAAAAGATGAATGAGAATAACAAAAGATAAGTAGCTAAATAATTTAGAAGCTAACCTAAGCATGATTTAATTTGTTAGGAAATCATAACATCTCTCAATAATCAAATATTTAACTTCTCATTTAAAAAAAAAAATTAACTTCTCATTCCACATGTCAACATAAACATAGTTTAGTAGTCAAAACATTTCTATTTTGTTTAAGAGATTGTAGGTTCAAGTTCCCTAATTTCATGTAGTACTAAAAAAAAAAAATCAAATCTCATTCCATCATGGTATGAATCAATAAAAATTATCAACTTGAACCTGGCTAATTAGTTTAACCAACCATTTAATTTTTCAGACTCTATATATTGTTAAACCTAATAAAATAATTAATAAAAAGAGGAAAAAAGAAAAAGAAAATCTAAGCCAAATCCATCGTTTTTTATTCAACGATTTTTTTGAATATCAACAACGATTTGGTGACAAGTTGGTGTTGATGGTCATAAATATGATGGGTACCTACAATAATGTCAATGCCATTTATTGACATTAAAATCATTTTGAAAGGTATTTTATCATTATTATCATTTTAAATAATATAGCATTAGACCAGTTGATAATCCCACAAACTATAGAAAAAGTTATTGATTCTTTGGACTCTTCATATTATCCTGATAATAATTTTTAAGAATATAATTTAACCTTAAAAAATTTCAATGTTATTTTTCTTTTTTTCTTCTTTAAAAGTAAATGATAAACAAAAATTGGAAAAAAAAAAAAAGGAAAAAAAAATAAAAGAATGAATTTTAATTCCAATAAAATAAGATTTTTTTTTTTTAGAGTTAAACGAACCTCAAACCTTTATTTGAGGGTATATATGTTTACTTTTGGTCGATTAAAGTTTTTTTTTTAATCATTAGTTGTATTTTAAAAAAAATAAAATAAAATAAAAAAGCCAAGGATCGTGCTTTCAAAAATGAGATATACTTTTGGATAAATGTTTGACGTTCATATGTCATCCTTACCTCTCTCTTTAACGCCGTCCACGTGTCCGATCATTTCCGGATAGTCCGGCGTCTATTGCCGACATCCCCCGCCCCTGGTATATAGCGTCTGACGTGTCCACCGATGAGGATAAATAAAGGAACATCTCTGTCGGCAATTTAGGGCCCGTTTGATAACGTTCATGTTTCCTGTTTCTTGTTCCCGTTTCTCATTTTTCAGAAACATACATGTTTGATAAACGATCCTGTTTCTTGTTTCTTAGTTTTTTAGAAACGTTTCTAAAAAAATGGCAGATTTTGAGAAACTTCAAAAAGTAGTTTCTCAAATTCTGTTTCTGTTTTTTTTTCCAGTTTTCATGCATGTATTCCTATTTCTATTTTTACTCATCTCTCCCCTCTCTCTTCTTTCTCTCTCTTCCATTCTATTTTTTTTCTTTTAATACTTTTTAATCTTTTTTTTTCTTCATTTTTTTTCTTCTTTGATTTATTTCTTTCTATTCGTTCTCTCTCTTTCATCATAATCTTTTTTCTTTTAATAGTTCATTATCTTTTTTTTTCTTTTTTTTTTTTTACTTTTTTCTTTTCGTTTATGTTTTTCTCTTCTCTCTTATTTTCTTATTTTCTTTTACTTTACATTAACGAGCTTATAGTTATTATTTTCTATTTAATTCTCTATTATTTTTTCTTTTGGTACAATTTTATTTTTTTATTAAATAAATAAACTAATAATGTATTTCATGTTTACCATTAAATTTAAAAAATATATATACATTCTCTCTCTTTTTCTGATTTTACTTGCGTGTATTATTGGCTAATGCATTTTTAAAGAAAAATAAAAATAAAGTTTATTATTAAATTAAAGAAATGTGGGTATGTTCGATTTTCTGACCTTAGACAATTTACAAATTCGTCTAATTGAACTAACTCTTGTAAGTCAAAATCGTTCAAGGTGAATTGATTGAAATAAGAAATAACATTGCAAATCAAATTTGAACAAAATTTGAGGGATAACTTTTATTATTATTATTATTAATTAGGTGTTGGGCCTTAATAAAATATTATAACCTCTTTATAATTGTTTTATTTTTATTTTAATGCATGTTATATGTTTTATTATAGTATATGTACTAAATTTTATTTTTACCAAAAAACAAGAAACAAGAAACAAGAAACAGAAATAGTTATCAAACATGTTTCTGTTTTTAGTTTATAAGAAACAGAAACAAGAAACGAGAAACAGAAACAGGAAACAAGAAACGAGAAACAAGAACGTTATCAAACGGGGCCTTAATTTCCATGTCGACAAAACCTTCTTTCTTTTTTATAAAGCCATTAAATAAGTTGATTTATTTGTTCATCCGACGTGGCATGTGGGCCTTTGAATGATCCCTTCAAATTCTTTTTCATGTTTAAATATTTGAATAAATGTTAATCAATTTTACAAACCATTTGTAAAAATATGCCCCACCTGATCTATAAGAATGCGTAAAGCTACTTACTTTTGCTTCGTTGTTTATATTTAGGCACGTAGATATTTTGTGTTAGGATTGTCCTATTTTGAGCATTTCATTGTCGTACATTTTTGTATCTGTTGTGTACGTGGTGTACATACATTTTCAAGACGTAGACTTTGAACTTCGATTTAGACTTTTCTTAAATTATTTCATCATTGGATTCTACTATCTAAATAATTTTAATTATTTTAATAATATCAAATTTTAAAAATCAAAGTTCGAAAGATAAAAGAAAAAAAAAATGTAGTGGTTGGACAACACTACAAAGAAAAGATAGTGTTGAATTTAAATTATTGAAGTTAAGCACCAAGAAAATAATTTCATCCCAAACTTATTGAAAAAGCATCTCGACAAACTCACTCAATTGGGTTAGGTTATAAGCATATTTTGGTAAATAGAGTTTAAATAAATTGAAATTTTACTGATTAAATTGGATTATTGGTTCTTTGAATACTAGTTTTAGATGGAAGCAAGACCAACTCAAACTTATTACTAATTAAAAAATATCTTCTAGTCAATATTGTATTACATGTGCATACATTTTAGTAATTTTAAACAATTACTAACAGTTTTTTTTTAGTATAATTTATTATTATATAAAATTAATTAATATTGAGTTATTTGAACTAAAAAAATTAATATTGAGTTACTAATCATAATTTAATATTTAAAATCCAGTAAACAAATGTTTAAAAGATTAGTGTTTTCACTATTTTATCCACAAAATATTGAACAAGTAACCCAAAAAGATCCAAATTAATTAAAATAATTCAAGGCTAGATTGAATTAAGTTAGGTCTATTATTTAATCAAGATGGTTTAAATTGAATAAAATTGCAGCCAACAAAATCAAGTTGGATCCAATTTTTTGGTAACCTAATTAAACCCTTAAGTAACGTTGGTGAATGAAAATTTTTGGTCAATCACAAATTGTCATGTCATTATTTGTAGATGAATGAAAAGAATTACAAATAATTAAATTTGAGACGTATTATAAATTGACATGTTTCTTAAATTTAATTTGAAGCAAAAATTGACAAATATTAAATTATAAGGTCACGTGTCTTCAAAATGACTATTTGATCAAATAATTAAACTTAATTTAATGAAATTGAGTCATATGGAATTTGGTCAACGCTAAACAAAATCCAAATCCAAATTATTAGGCCTAAAGCCAACAAAACCCAAGTCCAATAGTTGAACTCAAAAGCATTAAAACCCAAACCGACATACCCATGGAAAGCTCTATAATAGAAGAGCTCTCATTCGTTTGAAGAGTTTAGAAGTTGAAATTCTCTCTAAACACTTAAAGATCGACTCCTTAAGCACTTAAAGATCAAACACTCTTGAACCAAAACCTTAAAGACTAGAAGACTTTGAAAATCATAAATGTCTTTGAAGAACTAGAACCCTCCAGACAAATTTAAGTTAAAAAACAAGAACAAATTGCAAGAACAAACTGCAAAGCCAATGTACATTTGATTGAAAGAATAAGATGATCTAATACAGAAAGAATCAGAAGATTAAATATAAAATATTGTAATTCACTATATATAAATCAATACAAAATCAAGTTTAATTACTTGTATTAAATTTTTTGTTGTTGAAATTTCATGTAAACAAATGCGTTCGTCGTTTCATTAAATTAAAGATAGAAAAAACAATTACACTTTTTTTTCTAAATCAATCGAGATATTTTTCAACCGCCCAATATTTTATTTTATTGTAGCAGCCACGATTTAAAGAGTGGAGTAGATTGATGGATATGCCCTTTCTAAAAAAAATAATAATAAATATATAATAATATAATAAAAGCCAATGTAAGTGAGCCACGTGCCGTCACCTTCACTTGCACCCAATAATCTCTCCCTTTCTTTTTATTTTTTTTAATGTTAAATTAAATTGCTTTCCAACTTTTAACTTGCCTTTAGTTTAAATTACAAATTTATTCTCTAAACTTTCAAATTTATATCTATTTGATTCTTGAACTTTAAAAAGTGTTTAATAGGTTTGTGTCTATTTAGTCATTGAATTTTAAAAAGTGTCTAATAAGTCCTTAAACTTTCAATTTTTTGTCTATTAGATCCTTGAATTTTCAATTTTGTGTCTAATATGTCCTCGACCTATTCAACATTTTTTTTTAAATTCACAGACTTACTAGAAACAAATTTGAAAGTTTAGGGCCCTATTAGACATAAAATTCAATTTTATATCTAATAGATCAATTAATTTTTAAAAATTTGAATATGTCAGGAACCTATTAGACACAAAATTGAAAGTTTATGGATTTATTAGACATTTTTACAGTTTAAGGCCCTATTAGACATAAAATTGTAAGTTCATGACCTATTAGATACTTTGAAAGTTCATGAACTAAATAGACACAAACCTCTATTGTTTTCTTTAAAGACTAATTCATTAATGAATCAATAAAGTGTCACTTTAACTACAAGTACCATAATCCACTAACAATGAAGTTTCCAACCACATTGGTTGGGAAAAAAGCTATGTATCTAAGAAGTCAAGACATTGCAATATTTGTAGCTAAAGCGAGCCACATTGTTGCTTTTCTTTTTGGAATGTCTAAACTCTTTATTGTAGCATTTGTAGCTAAAGCATGAGCCATCATCTCACTTTTCCTTTTGGAATGACCGAGCCCTTTCCATGTTATCGCTTTTGTCAAATATTTTATTTCTTTCTAAGAACATCTTAAAGGAGGGAACTCAACATCTCATCATTAAATCATTCATGAAACTCAAGAAATGAATTTTAATTTGGCATTTCTAACATCGCAAGGGTTTTAGTGGCCCAAAGAGATCATAATCTCTCTATTTAGTCAACACTATGTTCTCTCTATGTATACATATTAAGCTTGACATATGTGCTTTACTAGCAGGGATGGATAATTTTAAAAATCTAGTGTGACGAGTCTTTTTCTATTTTTAAAGAATAATGTGATAAGTTATTAGAGATATGAAAAATCACAACATTTTATTTTAAGTTTAAATTATAATTTAGTTATTGTATTTTGATTGCTGAGTTTATTCGGCGACCGAATTTTTAAAAATGTCAATTACATTTTTAGACTTTCAATTTTGATTTTAATAAATTATTTCATATCCTTATTTAATTTAATCATCAATTTTTTAACAAACAGAAAAAAAATGCAAAAATAAATTAGGAAATTGAGTCCTCCACGTGAGGGATATTTTTGTCCAAAAATATTCAAATTTTTTATTTTTGCCCTTAAGGTTTTGAATTAACATAGTTTGCTTAGCGTTTCAGGGGGAAAAAATAGTCCTCACTTTTAATTGTTTAACATAAATCTCAATCAACCTCGAAACCTAACAACAACCTACTAAATATGCATTCAAAATTTTATTTTAGACAACTTTATTGCTATGAAAATGAATAAAATGCAGTCGTTTAAGTTTTTATTAAATATTTTGTAAAAGGAATTAAATTATAATAAAATAAAAGTTGAAGAAGTACAAAATGTAAAAACTACCCCTAATTATAATAATCGTTTTCTTTTAACAACATGTGAGGATATAAATTCAAATTTCTAACATTTAAGTCGAAGATACATGTCATAATCAGTTGCGTTATGCTCAAGTTGATTTAATTATAATAATTATTAAAATCACACCTTTTTTTAGTACTTAAAACCACACCTTCAAACTTTTAATTTAAACAATTATTCCTCCCTAACACCAACCAAAACATATGAAACCATTGCAATCAAATCACATGCTGTAATAATTTTGTTAATTACCATTAAAAAAATAAACCCTAAATTCAAAATCTTAAACCAATCTAAATTAGGTGATTGCTACAATTATTACACTTCTCAAATTTTATGAAATTACTTGTAATAACGTTAAGAATAAATTACAAATTTGATAATTTGGTTTGGAGAAAGTTAGAATTTAGTCTCTATGATTTTAAAAGTTAGAATTTCGTTCTTATAATTTAGTAAAACTTCATAAATAGTCTCTATAGTTTGATAAAATCTTCATAAATAGTTTCTATGATAGAGACAATTTTTTAGGATTTTATCAAATCACAAGAACTAATTCTAATATATAGAGACTAATTCTAACTTTTTTGAAATTATAGGGACTAAATTTGTGTAATTTAAACTAATGTTAAAATAGAATTTAAAGGAAAAACAAAATCCAAGAAACTAGCGACAAAAAGAAAAAAATAAAGGAGAAATAATAACGGCGGCAAAGCAATGAATTGGAGCCCTCAAGGCTTTCATCACCTTTATTATTTTTTTTTTTTAAAAGGCTTTTTACATCACCTTTAATTAAATCGTCAACTACTCTTTTCTTTAATAATTTTCAAACGGAACATAAAAAAAAAATATAATAATAATAATAATAATTTTCAAACTGTTGCCAAAGTTAGCTTAACGATATGTATTCATTTTTTTAAGTAAGAAGTTCAAATTTTCATGCTTTCATATTTGTTGTATTAAAAAAAATAAAATTTTCTAATGCTTATTTTAAAATAAAATTTTCAAATGTTTAATGATAAATGACATGTATTCATTTTCTTAAAGTTAGAGGTTTAAATTATTACTAAAAAAAAATAAAATTTTCAAATGCTTATTTGAAAATAAACATAAAAAATAAATAATTTTCAAACTGTTATTCTTTGAAATCATCTTCAATCCCATAAAAAACTATATAATTTATTTTATGTCAACATTCATATCCCTTATTAGAAACGTTACTGTCACATCATGTCCTTTTCTGTATCACGGTTTCTTCTATCTAATTAAAGCATATACTACACAAATTTCCTAAACTTTTTCCTCTACCCCACTTGGAGATATTTTCAAACCCATGCTTTTTTTTTAAATTGTTATTTTCATTTTCATTTAAATTTTGCTAAAGTTTCCATTTTCTATTGTTGCAATAATGAAAATGACATTGAAAGATTAGAAACGATTGGATGATTTAGTGTAAAACTATTTCGATTTTTGTTTTTTTAAAAATGAGTTGATGTGAATTCTGTTTAATAACTATTTGATTTTTGAAGATTAAGCTTATTAACATTACTTCCACTTATAGATTTCTTTGTTTTGTTATCTACTTTTCAAAAATGTTTTCAAAATTCAAATCAAGTTTTAAAAACTTTAAAAAAAAATCAAGTTTTTAAAAATTTGTGTTTTGTTTTTTGAATTTGATTAAGAATTCAAATGTTTCTTTAAAGAGTGACAACGATAGTAAAGAAATTGTGAGGAAATAAGTACATATTTTAAAAACATGAAATTAAAAATGAAATTATTATCAAATGGGGCCTAACTTTTTAGTCATTGACAAAGTTTTGAGAAATAGTTTCTTTTGAATTTTAAGTTTCAAAATCTTATAATTTTACCCCTCAAATTATGAAAATGTGTTTGAAATAGTCAATAGTAGCAAATTCTATTGACTACTTCAAACAAAAAAGGATGACATGACATTTTTAATGTTAATATGAGCTTCAATCACTAAGATATATATTCTTTTATTTAAGGTTGAAGGTTCAGATCTTCACTCCTATATTTGTTATACTAAAAAAGATGACATTTTTTAATTCATTTTTATGTTAATTATCTCTCGTCTTTTTGCCCGCCTCTTCCCTTTCTCTTTCTCAAATTTGAGTTGGAGAGTCATTAACTTGAGACTTGACCAATTTAGTAGAATTGTACGTGAGTAGAGTCGAGTTGGTTTGATCTAAATTTTCTAAACAATTTGAATTTTTATGGCAATTGGAATTCAATGTAGTATAAATTCAAAAGTCTAAAGAAGGGCAACTATTACAAGAAGAAAAAAAAGTTACACTTTGAATCAAAATCCTTTCTTTGTTTTGGAAGAATGTAATTAGTGACTAAATCATAATTAAATAATAAAACAAATCCACTTAAGAATTTATTTCTAGTTTTATCTTCAAGTTCTATGTCCATATATTTTTATGGAGATATCAATTGCAACTTCAAAATATCAAAGAAAATTTTCGGCCATGGTCAAAGTGAACATAATTCAACAATAATTGGTATATACTCATTTCTTTGATATCGGAGGTTCGAATTCTCATTATCCACATTTATTGTACTGAAAAAAATTCAGCCATGAAAATAGTCCAAAGAAGTTGTATATGATTTTTTAAAAAATTGACACTTTTTTTTAAGATAAATTCAATAAATTTTAGACGGTGAAAAACTACATATGTATGGTTAGGAAACAGACTTTATTTTTAAAAACTGTTAATAAAAAAAAATCATGATCAAACATCAAAAAAAAAAAAAAAAAAATTGCAAATTATATTTGTACTTTTTATAACTTTTAAGAACTAATTTGTTTTCTATTAAATTTAAAACTAAAATAAACCTTTTTAAAATTTAGAGACTAAAATAAAATAAAATAGAGTTAGAAAATTCAACAATTAAAATAATACTTAAACCTTAAAAAAATTTGTGAACATTAGAACTTTATATTTTATTTGCTTTTTATTCCAATGATTATAAGTTTAAGTTTAGTCTATGACATTTGAGGTTTCTCTCTAAACTTTTAAAAGTATCTAATAGATTCCTAAATTTTTAATTTTGTACTTAATAAATCCTTGACAAATTCAAAATTTTAAAAAATTAATTGATATATTATATATAAATTTAAATTTTATGTCTAATGAAATTCTACTTGAATCTTAAAAAAATTTGAGGATTCAAGAACTAAATTTCTAATTTTAAAAAATCAAATAGACACAAATCTCAAAATTTAAGGACTAAATTTGTAATTTAACTTAAAAGATAATAACTATTTATGCTATCAATCCAACTAGCCAAATTAAATTAATTCTTTTAAATAAGTCAAAAATTCGAATATCTCATCACATACTCAAACAAAAAAAATAAATCTTTTAAATTAAATTAATCCTTTTAAAGAAGTAAGAAATTCGAAAATCTCATCACAACTCAAACAAAAAAAAAAAACAAATCTGTTAAAGAGACGAAATGAATTCTCCATCTTACTATTACATTGCTGACGTTTTAACGAAATTTATTTTATTTCTCTCACTATATATACATACAAACTCAATTATTGCTTTAAAGAATCTCCAATTTAGCAATTCAATATTTATTTCTCTACATTTTTTTTTGGCAGCTGACTCGTCCATCCATTTTGAACTGTAGCATTCACAAAATAATTTGTTTTCCTCTTTAATGCTCAATATGGAAATATCTTATTTTATATTATTGAAAAATTAACGACTTTTAATAATATCATTGAATATGAAATTTAATGGGAGTTCTGACAACCGATGTGTAGGCCAATAATGTTATTTATTTATTTGACAGGTTTATGTTTAGACTTTAAATAATCAAGTATTTAAAACCATACGTAATGAAAATATCAAAACTTTAAGATTGCTTCGTGCTTTTGTTAAATCATCGTTAACAATATTAATATTAACGGTTAAAATAGTTTTTATTCAAGGTTTAGATAGTATAGATACTTGACTAAAATATTTGAAAGTTTAGAAATTACAAAATATATATATACAAGTTAGAGGGCGGAAGAAGATTTAAATTTAATAATTCTAAGAACAAATATCTCTATGTAATTCCTTTTCATTTTAAATATGAAATGATTAGTAATCTTTTCAATTTTGTCATTAGTCTTCTAAACTTGTTCATTTTACCTTTAATGTGTTTAAAAAATCTCAATTAAGTCATTTTAGTTTAATAAATCTATTAAAAAGATATTTTAACATTCTTAGAGTTAACACTTTTTTTTTTAAGATAAACTATTGTTTGTTAACACTTATCCATGAGTATGTCACCCAAAAGAAATAGATTTGGTTGACGAAAATGTATAATGTAGCATCGGAATAGTATGTCATTTTTTTGTTTGTTTGAATTCAAGTTCAAATGTCTTTATGTTTAATATTAATAAAAATGATGCTCTAACAATACATCAACTTTTTATTAACAAATTTCAACAATTTCTATTAATAGAATGACCCAATTAAGAACTTTTCATGCATTAAAAATAATTTTAAAACTTCCCTAAATTTATATATTGAACCCCTTCTATTGGTTTAACAAAATTGGGAGTGAAGGATCCAAATTGGCGATTGAGCCTCATTTACAAGTTTAGTTACTGAACTTTTAAATTTATGTCTAATAGGTTCTTGAACTTTTAATTTTGTATCAAATAGATTCTTAAGCTTTAAAAATTGTTTAATGGACCCTTTAACTTTAAATTTTTTGTTCAATAGGTCCCTAAATTTTTAATTTTGTGTTTAATAGGTCATTGACCTATTTGACATTTTTTTAAAATTCATCGACTTACTATACATAAAATTTAAAATTAAATCTTATATAATAAATCAATTAATTTTTTTAAAATTTTGAATATGTCATAGTCCTATTAGATACAAAATTGTAAGTTTGGAGATTTATTAGACATTTTTAAAGTTCAGGCACATATTAGACACAAAATTAAAAGTTGAATGATTTAGTAGACATTTTTTAAAATTTAGTGACCAAATAGATACCAACCTTAAAAGTTTAGGAGCTAATATTGTAATTTAATTTTATAAGTATCAATAGAATTCTGTGCAACCAATCCGAAGAATAAGGTACTTGTTACGTTTCCTAAAGTTAAAGTTTCGATTCTTTACCTCCCATCCTCGAACTTATATATTATTGAAAAAAAAAAAAAAATTTTTCGAAATTATTCTATATTGAACCCTTTTTCTAAAGGACAATTAGAACTAAATTAAATGATTTGAGAAATTTTCACTTTTTATAATTAAACTCTTTCATCTTCCTCGCATAGTGGATCGGCCTCTCACAGCGTTCTTATTCTCACACGGAAACACGCTTACAACGCTGAGTCCAACAGTTCAGTCTCAATATCTGAGTGTCCCAATCCAACCAATCCTTCTTTTAAGCTACACCCACCACTCTCTTCCTCAAACCCACTTCATCTCTCTCGCTGGACCTCCAGATTTTCCCCTCACAGCCATGTCCAGACCTCTGCATCTCATCTTCCTCCTCATTTTCCTCATCCTCTGTGGCCAATCCCACAGCAGCCGCTTCGCTTCCATTTCTTCCTCCTCCTCCTCTGATCTGGTCTCCGATGGCGTCAATGATTTGCAGGAAACCCCTTATCTGCGGCTTAATTCGTTGGACTCTGTCTCTGCACCGGAGGAATCGTGTGAGCAGTCATATGGGTTTCTTCCCTGTACCACCAGTGCTTTGGGGAATCTGTTCTTGATTCTCGTTTATGGGTATTTGATGTTTTTGGCTGCTAACTATTTGTCTACTGGAAGCGAGCTCTTGTTGGAGATCTTGGGACCTGGGATTGTTGGCGGCTTGTTCCTTCCTGCGCTTGGTGCTCTTCCTGATGCTATGCTGATTCTCGGTACTTGTTGTTTACTTCTTCCAATCTTCATCTTCTTTATTTGTTTTGCATTTTGATGGTTTTTGGCCTGTAAGCGAAATGTACGGCGTAATCAAATGGTTTGTCGAGAACATGATTGTTCTGGGTTTTGATGTGTGAATTTGAGGTGTGGTTCTGTTTTTATGATCCAAGCGAAGGTGATATGAATTAGCGAATCGGGTAGAGATGCTAGATCACTGGTATTTGTGGAAACAAAAGGTTTTGGGAGTGGAAAATAAATGATAGATCTATATTTTACTTTCTTTTTCCATTTGTTCATCTTCACACGAACTGTTCCATCGCTGAAATTGCATCAGGCATGGCTTAAATGCGGTGGAAATAGAATTAGAGTCGTGAAATGTATAATAGTGGGTTCTCTTTTGTTTTTTGTTTTTTCTTGGCCACTTTTTGAAAAGAAGTTTCGGTAATTGACCCGAAAAAGGGTTCATGGATGGATGAGTATTTTATAATAAAGGTGTTAATGTTTGTTGTTTGAAGTTTTATTTGCTGCTATACTTCTACTTTGTTGGGTTTAGATTTGCTTGGGTTTTGAATCTCTCTGCTTTTGCTGGAGCTCACTTTTGTGGTTATTCGTTGATATCAACTTTATCGTACTTCAATTTTTGTTGCTTTGATGCAAACCTTGTCGGTCAGACCTCAACATCAAAAACCTGAACGATTCCCATCCCTTTTTCTTGGAATAGCATCTTTTCAAAAGCTCAGCCATTAGTTCCCACAATGGGCACGGTTTATTCCAAAATTTCATTCTCGCCACTTCCCTATGTTTTTAATATGGATCATCCTCTAATATCTGTTGTCTTTTTGTTTGTTCAGCCGTTTTTAAATGATGGGGTTATGCAATTCTTGACTCCATTTTTTTTTTGTTGATTATGGAGACTTTCACCATTAGAAGTGTGGTAAATGAACTCTCACTAACCATTAAAAGGGTTGGAATATGGAGGATGATAAAGAGCACAAAGTTTCTAAGTTTGAATTGAATTGAAATGACACATCTATTCATTGTTTCTGATAAATCTCTCCTTTCTATAGTTTCTGGTCTTGCAGGAAGTGCTGAAGTCGCACAAAGCCAGGTCTCTGTTGGAATGGGCCTGTTAGCTGGTTCAACTGTCATGCTTCTTACACTGATCTGGGGCACATGTGTGATTGTTGGGAAGTGTGACCTTCAGGATTCAGTTGCCATAGATTCACAGGATACCAAAGGGTTTAGCTTGACTGGTATGCCATTCTCTCTTAGTTGTCTTCAACTGCTTCATAAAATATACCTTTGCCATATGCTTTCATTAATATACATGAAGAAATTCCAAGGTGTCTGTTTGTGTTCCTGTATGCCTATGTTTTTAGAGGAGGAGTTGGGAAGGGAATCTTATTCAGCGGAGCGTATGTTGTTTTTTTGGGTATCCATGAATGTCCGGTACCATGACTATTCTCACGGGTTGTCTGACCTTATTACATCTGGTTTGTTTTCATATGTTGTTCAAGCAAAGATGATGGCATTCGTAATGCGTGATCGAGATCTACAAAAGAAAATGACATATTTTGAATAATATTAAAGGTTTTATGTGAGTTCTGTCATTGACCACGGGTAACGTCTATAGTGTTAGTCGTGACTTGGGACAATGGCAATATCTCATGTTATCTAAATTTCTATTATATAGAAACTGAAGATTAGATAATCTTGATGAATATATGCGAGCATCAATTAAAGCATGAAAACTAACTTAGTCTTTCATGTTGGGAAGACACCAATTTTTCATCTCATCAACATACCTAAAGCTGTTAGTACATGGTTACATCTTAGTGCTTCATCATTGCACTTCCAATTGATGTCATTCTGAGGGTCAACTATTCTCAGTCGCTGGTCCATTTTCTCACATTTGCTATTGGGTCAACTGATTTGGTTGTGAATTTTCAAATGTTATATGGTTTTATATGTATAATATACATTCTATCAATTGCCTAGTAAAAGTTCTGTTCTTCATATACATATAGTCAACGCATAAATTTACATCGGAATTTCTTCTTTGGCAGAATCTGGAGTCAGCACTGATATTTGGACCAGCTATGCTGCCAGGATTATGATTATATCTGTTGTTCCATTCCTAATAGTTCAACTTCCACAAATGCTCAATTCAACATCAGGAAGGCACTTGGCAGTGTTGATTGCTCTTATTATCTCCGTTTCAATGTTCATTATATATTGCCTTTACCAGGTGTGTTTTCTATTTCTTAGCTCTTTTGTTTTACAGTTTACTCAAAATTTTATTTTCATCTTTTGGAATTTTTTGTCCATACAATATTGGGAAATTAAAAGCTCTACACCTTTACAGATTGTTGTGTTTTAAACATAAATGTCATCTATGTTTGATATACATTTGGTGTTTGTCTAAAACATCCTATTTTATAGCATATACAATTTATGTGCTAAAGTAAGACAAGAAAATAGCATGCAATAGAGGAAGTTGAGACATCTTAGAGGAAGTAGAGATGTCTCAACTGCTGAGGTATGTTCATGTTGGTGTAAACGAAATTATTTCCAATAAGAAAAACAAGGGTCTACTCCGTTATTTTATTCCAGCATGAAATTTCAGGTTCTGCTGAGTTGCTTTCTATCATTCATAAAGTTCGGCTTCTGCCGTAACATAACCTTTGGCTTTATGTTTGTATTTTACTGTTTCCACTCTATAACACTTTAAAGTTCTTCCAGTGTCCAAGTTCATCTATTGAGTTGGATTAGTTGATCAATTATTATCTTGGGATACACTGGTTTCAATCATTTCAGCGTTTTCTTTAGCTGATGCATTGCAGTCTCTAAGGCTCCGTTTGATAACCATTTGGTTTTTTATTTTTGAAAATTGAGCCTATAAATACTACTTCTACCTATGGGTTTCTATATTTTCTTATCTACTTTTTACGTATGTTTTCAAAAACCAAGCAAGTTTTGCAAACTAAAAAAAGTAGTTTTCAAAAACTTGTTTTTGTTTTTAGAATTTTGCTAGAAACTCAAACGTTTCTTTAAGAAAGATGGAAACCATTGTAGAAAAGATGAAAACCATTGTAGAGAAATTATGAGAAAACAAGTACAATTTTCAAAAACTAAACCAAAAACCAAATGGGTTATCAAATGGGGCCTAAATAAACAGTTTTAGCGTCAATTCTCTCTTCTTCCCTTTTAAGATGGAGCCTGATGGAATTTTTAACTTTTAAAACTGTGAAGTACTTTCAACTTTAGTACTTTAACCTTGGAGGAAGGATTCTCTATATAAAAACTGAAAGATCCATAATTCTAACTCGAATAATCTTACCTTCCATCCAAAAATGCCGAATTTGGTGAGCCAGAAACATAGGCTGCTATTCTAATCTTCCCGAGTCTTGCAATGGAAGGGTCAAGACCTTTAACAGTGTATTGGCGTACTTAGTAATGTAACTTTGTTCTGTTAAACTTGATGTAGACCTTTTAATTTAATGATATCCTTATCTTAAGCTGTAGCCATTTTTACTTTTCTCATCTATTGATGTTTGAAATTAAACCTCAATGATATCCTACTTCATGAGTTGAGAAAATTTGTGCAGGTCTTCCAGCCATGGATTCAAAGGAGGAAACTTGCCTTTGTCAAGCACAAGCATGTTATATTTGGGCTTTTGAGACATTTAAAACAGCAAGCACTTGGAAGACTCCTGACAGAAAATGGGGAGCCAGATAAAGAAATAATAGACAAGTTCGTTGGAGCAAGAAGTTCAATTATTCATTTTTATCATCGCCTTTCTGATTTTGTGTCAGATTCTGATTGTTGCTCTAACATTAATGACAGGCTATTTTTAAGAATTGATGAGAACAAGGATGGACTCCTTTCAGCTTCTGAACTGAGAGCACTAATTGTTGGCATTCAGTTTGAGGCGATCGACTTAGATCACGATGATGCTGTTAACAAAATACTGAGTGACTTTGATACTTCTCGTGACTCCCATGTCGATGCTACTGAGTTTGGCAATGGGGTCATTAAGTGGCTTGCTCAAGTACAAGGTGCAAGAACTGGCAAAGGCGATGATGGTCCTCACACAATGAAGTTCCTGCATAACTTTCATCAAGTTGTAACCTGTTTGCTGTAATTTTCCTCTTAATTCTTAACGTTGCTTTTCTGAAGCATGCCATAATGTATCTACAGGAAACAAAGAGAGAGCATGATTTGCTGGATGTCGGGGAACAGGGCGATGAGGTCGCAGAGGGTGTCGAGGGGGGCAAGGGGATCTTGATCAAAGCTATACTCTTCTTGTTGCTTGGAACAGCCATTGCTGCTGCCTTCGCTGACCCTCTGGTGGACGTCGTACATAACTTCTCCAATGCAACTAATATCCCTGCATTCTTTATTTCTTTTATCGCTCTGCCATTAGCAACCAACTCTAGTGAAGCAGTCTCTGCTATAATCTTTGCAAGCCGTGACAAGCGAAAAACTGCCTCCTTGACATTTTCTGAGGTTTGTTCTCTCTTGTACTTAACATTGCATTTCTTTTTTCAATAGTGATTTGGGCTGTGTGGGGACTGGGAGAAAAGAAAACAGAAGGACTTGGAAGAATGATTGATCTCTAAGCTTTCTTGGTGCAGCTATATGGAGCAGTGACAATGAACAATGTCCTTTGTCTGTCAGTCTTCTTGGCTCTTGTTTACGCGAGAGGATTGGTTTGGAACTTTTCATCTGAAGTACTGGTTATTCTCGTCGTTACGATTATAATGGGACTGCTCGGGAGCTTCCGAACCGCCTTACCTCTATGGACATCCCTGGTGGCTCTCCTTCTCTACCCCCTCTCTCTTGTTCTGGTCTATGTTCTTGATTATGTGTTTGGTTGGTCATAGATCAGTTGGTGTTTTTGAGTTATATATTCAGAGGGTTTGTTAATCTAAATTTCCGGATGTTTTTGCACATACTCTGCTGAGGCACTGTTATACAACAACTGTTCTGCTCTCTTTTATTTGCTTCATTGTTGAGACTGAACATGAGGTGATGAGAAGCCAACTTTCCCATTGGCTTTTACCCCCAACCTACTTTTGTCAATATATTTTAAAAAATACCTTACTTTTAGGTTACTTGAACTTTATAAAAAAAAACAGTAAATTAAATACTAATGTTAGGTTAAAGGTATATATCTTCGACTAAGAGGTCAAATATTTGAATTCTTACCTCCTTATTAAGTTGGTTAATATAGCATGTAAATAATAAGCATAATTTTTTTTGGACAATGTGGAGTGGGAAAATTGAACTTCTGACCTCTTGAACTATGGTTACATATTTTATATCAGTTGAGTTATGCTCATGTGGGCAAATAATAAGCATCATTTGTTCATAAGGTTTTAATGACAAAGTAAATGGTAGGAAGGTAGTAATTTAAAAATTTTCAAAGTTCAAATAATAATGATCATAGATTCATAGTTTAAGAAACCTATTATTTTGTATTTTTCTATAATGTACATTAAAAGTAAATAAATTGGTTAAAATATCATTTTGATCCCTGTACTTCAAAATTAATTTTTAAATAATTTTAATAATTTTCATGCAATAGAAGACACAATGTGAATATTTTATTAAAATTTATAAAAGAAAAACTAATAGACTAAATAATTTTTTAGAAAATTTAACAATAAACTAACGATAAAGACTAATTTTAAAATTTATTGAAAGTCCAAATTGGACATACGAAAACTAAAATGGAATGAAACTACAGGACCAAAATCGTATTTCAACCAAAATCTATGCATCAGTTCACGTACAATTCTCTTAAGAATTTATTATTATTGTGTTGTTTAAAAATCTTGGTAAAGCTGGTTTTTCCTTTTGTAAATTTCTCTAAGAATTAACTCCAAAAATAAAGTTCCCGTTTTTTTTTTATTATTTATTTTATTTTTTTTGCCTGGAGTTCAAAGGGAATGAAATCTTTCCAAAAGGAAAATTATTTGTTAAAGGAAATATCTTAATCATCTCTTTACGAAACTTTCATTCTAAAATTGTGAAGTTCGACTAACGAATTCTAGAATCTCTCTCCAACAACCTCTCATCACTTTCAAGCCCTATTTGAAACCCATTTTGATTTTAGAATTTCTGATTTTCTAATTTTTTTTTTTTAAAAAACCATAGGTAATCATTTTTTTTATTTCAGACACATTTGAGGACTTTCTTTTATTTTTTATTTTTTAAAAAAGTTCGAAAAATGAAGAGACGTGTTAGAAGAGCTAGAGATTCATTGGAGAGATAAAAAAAAAAACAGAGTAGGAAAAATGGAGATAAGTTAGTAAAAAAAGATTAAAAAAAATTTACAGAAAAAAAAAGTTAAGGAGAAAGGTTATAGAAAGGGAAAGATTAGTCATTGATAGAGAATTTAGGTAGTGAAAAGAAAAAGTTAAAAGAGAAGTTTGAGAGAGCAAAATATGGTTAAAAACGATAGTATTCAGAAGAAAAAAAATAGGATTTAAAAAAAAAACAGAAATTTATTTTTAAGAACTAATTTTTTTATTTTGTGATTTTGAAACTGAATGGAATATCAAAACTCTGTTATGCAAAAATGAAAAAAAAAAAAAAAAACCAATAACAGAAAAAGGCACCTAAGAAACCAACTTCAGGCCAAGATTTGGATTTCTTACACAAAATTGCATAGTTTAAACCTATTTAAATTTAACCCAAAAACAGAACTTGTAAAAGAGTAACATACAGGTTTTGTAGCAATTGATTTCTAAGATATGAACACCAGCCACTGTTGGTAGAAAGAAAACATTAGGCTCTAACTTCTACAACTTCAAATCTAGATCAACTCTTTCGCCTACTTCACCCTTGAACTTGTTCACAGAAATGGCAGTTTCTTTCCCTGTTCTTGCCTCTGCAGGTGGAAGGAAGCTGTAGAAAGGCCGCTTTTCGGTCAATCCGACAGGTTTCGTTCCTCCCTTTGACATATCAATTGTAAAACAAATGAAATTCAGCAAAAGACAGAACCAAAGGAATGAAAACCATTAAGCACTCTCTTTTCTCACCTGAAAAGGAAGCGGTTCCGAATTGGAATGCATAAGGTTCTGCAGAAGAGGATAAGTTGGAGGACACTTGACATTGTTAGAGCTTGGACATGATGTCCAACGAGTAGCAAGAGAAGCAAGGGTAAGGAAGTTTCCATTATGGTCATCTTCTTTGTTGTTTTCCAAGGAACTCGGTGCAGAAATGCACGTTAAGCTCGGTGTATGAACCTCTCTGCATATTGAAAGAACACTTTTGGCATCTATGGTTGTATATCTAGAACATTTAGAGTATGATCAAACCAGAATTCGTCTTACCGAAAACTCGGTGCGCTTCCACTGCCATGGGAAGTTGAATCATCGGATCTATTTGGAACAGGGAAGGAACAGTGGTTGTAATCGAACGTTGGTTCAGTTGGATTGTTTGGATTAAAGAGAGACAATCTCTTCATGCCAACCATCTGTAACTACATAATTTACACAATCATTTACACAGCAACAGCTATAACTGAATCCAAAATCTATGCAACACCTATTTTGACTTTGAGCCAAACTATATACTGAAATTCCAACAACAAACAGCATTTTTCAATGGTGGTTGAATTCTTTACAAAATCATACTGAAAAAAACATTCAGGTTAAAATAATTGAAGTCACCTTCTCTTCCTTGTCTGCCCAGATGGTTGAGTAGTTGCCATAACAATAGCTTTGGTTTGAAGGGGGCTCTATCTGGACATTTAGACCAGAAGACAGTGACGTTGTTGATGACACATTCACCTGCAATTTCCATTAATCAAATTGGTCTCTAATTCAACAGCAAGAGGTTTTAAAAAAGATGTATTCAATAGGCATTCAAAGAAAAAGAAAAACTCATGTGTTACCATTGGAGAAGGTGAATGATTTTGCTGTGCTCTTTGCAGGAGTTCAGGGGAAGGCAAGGCAGGGCTAACTTCATAAGGGACATCGAAATTCGAACGAAATGCCAGACTGGGATCGACCATGTAATTCTCCTTCTCAAGATAGTACTCACAAGAGCTCTGCCATTTGAGAGCATTTCCCTGCTCCATAATTGTAACTGCAGACAACCCAGTTTCAGATCCACCACTATTTGCCTGATCCACCAATGGAACAGTAAAAGAATCTTTAACAGCCATGTTCAGAACAGGCAGAGGTGGCCCAAACATTGAGGTGGGAGAGGAGAGATTCACCGGAGGAGGCGAGGGGAACGAAGACGAAGACGAGGACCGATTCGATTGGCGAAAACCGGGAATCGGTAATGACAGATAAGAGGAGGATTTAGTAGGTGACAATGGAGAAGGGGATGAGAAAATTGCAGCAGTTGCATCATTCTTCTGCTGTTCCTGTAATCTAATCTTCTCAAGCTGTGCAACACCAAGTCCTCTCTGTGGAACTTTCCTAGGCTTTGGCTTTAGTTTTTTAGAAGAAGATCTACCACTAATACCACCAATTGTCCCAAAACTCCCAAATCTATTATTATAACACCTCTGTTTTTGCTCTTCTTCTGCCATTCCTATCATCTTCCATCTAGGATTCAAAACAAAGACTAAGATTCTAACACACCCTAGTTTCTCATTTACAGTACTAAAACTAAAACCCCAGCTATAATCTAATCCATGTGAAGCAAAGCCTCTATTCCACTTCACAAAGCATAAGAGATTCTCAACAAACAAAACCCAAATGGGGGAAATCGAGCAACGGGCAAAAATCTATAAGAATTTCAAAGAACCCCTGTAAAACTGAGAAATCTGAGGGCGAAATATAGAGAAAGCCGAACTATCAAAGCGAAATGAAGTTACCAAAAATCTCGCAGAGGACGAACAAACAAACCCAAGAACCATAAAAAGATTTAAAAGAGAGAGAGAAAGAAAGAGAGAGAGAGATAATGAATTAGATTCTTCTCAAATCCAGTTGCATGTCTGAGAGAAATGGAAGAAAAAATCAAATCAGTAGAAGAAGAAATGCAAGATTTGACAATTAAAAAAAAAAAGTAGAACAATAACATTACATTAGAAATTTAGAGAAGATTACATACTGAGAATATTTGAAATCGATTATGTCGCCCAAATCCTCGCTCCACTCTCCTCATTTCATTCCTAGACCGACTCTCGTGAAAATCAGTCGTGAAAATCGACTATGTGGGTTTGTTTCCTTTCCATGTAAATCTAAAACCCATCTTGGAGATTCTTCATTTTCTCTCTCTGAAATTATGGATTTTCGTTCCAAAAAGAGCTCGAGGCCAAGCCAACTTTACAACCCAATTCATCGCTTTAGGTTGGGTTTGTTTTTGTTTTTGTTTTCTTTTTTCAAATGGGAATTGATCTTTTGGAATCCAAAATGTGGGCTCCCTTTTAAACTGTCCTTTCAACAAATGTTTGCAATGCAATTCATCTCTTTCATGTTCCTCTTCTTCATACCCTTGCATTTTAAGCATTTGTCTTGTTTTGATAAAAAAGATGAGGAACAAAAAAAAAAAAAAAGAAGATAACTTTGATCATTACCATAATATAAGAATTTTATGTTTTAATGTAATAGAATTGCAAGAATATTGTTTAGGTGTATAAATATTTGTAAAGATTTTAGCTTTGATTAGAACTAATGTTAAGTTCTAATATGTTAAACATTAGCAAATGTCTCTCTCATCTTTTGTTTTTTTATTTTTCGACAATGTCGTATCGAATGTCTATTGTCTCGTGATAAATAGTTAACGTAATAGTAAAAATGCGCATAATTGTCGGTAATTGACATGTACTTTCGATCAAAAGGCTAGAGGTTCGAATCCCCCCTCTAAATATTGTTGAACTAAAAAAAAAGTTAATGTAATATGATATTTATTTAGTTAATTAAGCTGTGGTTTATTCAAATATTTAAGCCTCATCTCAACAAAGTTTTGTCTTTTAATTAAATTTGTAAAAACTATTTTGAATATTATTTATTTTGTCATCTACTTTTTTAAAACGATTTCAAATTTGAAAACCTTTTTTTATTTTTAATTTAGCTAAGATTTTGAAGGTGTTTCTAAACAATATGAAAATCATACTAAATAAATGGTAAGGAAATCAGCATAATTTATAAAAACATAAAACAAAAAACAAAATTGTTATCAAACAATAATGTATTGCCTTAAAATAATAATTTGAAATTCTAACATTTTCTTTTGCAAGTTCATTAAATAGTCTTCTCTTATTTATATTAACTAATTATTTTATATATTTTTTTAAAAATATATTTTATAATATAAATATAACAAATTCAATATATTAAAAGGGGAAATAAATATAAAATATTACAATATTTTTATTTTATTTAAATAAACAGATTCAAATTTTCAAATCTTTTTTTTTCTCATTGTTATTTGATCTAACAAAATTTTGAACATATTAGATAAATACTAAGAAAAAAGTTTTGCAGTAGGTTCTCTAGATGCATGGAAATAAGATGCTTGAAATAAGATGTTTGAAAATTAAAAATAACTGTGTTTGGTTGCGCATGGAAATGTTAACAGATTTTCATAGGAATAAATGATGTATGTATTTGGTGTTATATGAGAATGTTGTCAGATTTGCATACAAATAAATGATATTTTTATTTGGTTTGTGCGATTTCAGCAATTTTATGCAAATTATAAAACATTAAAATCAATCAAAATTAAACTTCCAACCATAAATTTACATGAGTGACTTTAAAAATAATTATTCTTAGTTAATTTATTTTTATTAAGCCAATTTATTAAAATAATTTTAAGCAATTAGATTTTAATTTAATTTTCATTCATTAGTAAATTTATTATAAATAATATATCTTAAATTTTAGGTTCTTGATTTTATTTAGTCATCAATCTTAATAATTATCCTCAAAAGAAATGTAATTAATAAAAGTATATAAATTTCTAATTATAATTAATCAATACAATAATCAAGTTGAAAAATTAATTATGACTGTTATATTTCAAAAATCAAATATAATCTATCTAAAAGTGACAACTAAACATATACAAAATAAAATTTTGTATTACGTCAACATTAATTAGTCATTTTTGTCATAGTTTTAGAAAAATGATAGGAAAAAAAAGAAAATAACTAGAAAATAAGTATAGAAAGAAAAAGGAAGAAAAAAATGATGTAAAAAAATTAAGAAAAAGAAGAAAATTGATATAGAGAAAGAAAAAGAAATAAGGAAGAAAAGAAAATTAATAATAGAAAGTAAAAAAAAAAGGAGAGAAAATGTTAGAAAGAGGGAAAAATGAGAAGAGAAAAATATTAGAAAAAAAGAAAAAAATGTAGTAAGAGAGAGGACTTTTTTTTATTAATATTGTAAAACTCGAAATTTATTGAAAAAATATTGCATATTTCAAACTATTTAGAGAAATATTGTAGTTTTAAATAGCTGGAACAAAGTCGTCAGACGACCTTCACAAACGTTGTCGTGGAAGCAGGTCGTCTCTTTCAAGAGACTACCTGCACAAATGTGGACAAGAGACGACCTTCACAATTTAAAATATATATATATATATATATATATATATATATATATATATATATATGTTCCAATAGAAGGCGACCTTGTTCTATTTTTTTTTTCAAGTTTGTTTGTTTGTTTTTTTTTTAAGTTTAAGTTTTTTAAGCATGATTTATTTAATCATAAATTACTTAAATTAAGAAAATTAAATTGAAAATTCTTCTATTTTTTTATCTCGACGATTGAATGAATAATAATAGGTTATTTCAAGAGGTTGCTATGGTGAAATCGGTACACACGCTACTCTTAGGATGCAGAGCAAGAGCAGCTCGATTCAAGTCCGAATGGCGGCATGCCATTTTTTATTATAATAAAAGTTCTATAATATAAATTAAGTTTCAAATATTAATTCAAATAATTACTGTACGAATATTTAGTTTTTTGAAAAATGTTTTATAAAGGTTTTGAAAGATATTTGTTTTTTGAAAATTTTTTAATGTGTTTACATAAATATTCATTTAATTGGTAAGTAATTAATGTGTGAAAACAAGGAACAAAAACTTAAAATTAAAGTTACTTTAATTTGCGTTATTACGAAAATTACTTTAATTTTAAATTTTTGTTCCTTATTTTCTCATCATTTCTCTATTATGGATTTCATATTTCTTAAAAAAATATTTGAATTTTTAGCCAAATTAAAAAAACAAAAACAAGTTTTTGACAACTACTTTTTTTACTTTTCAAAACTTAGCTTGGTTTTGTAAACCATATGTAAAAAGTAGATAACAAAACAAGTAAACTCCTAGGTGAAAGTAGTAATTATAGACTTAGTTTTCAAAAATAAAAAATTAAATGGTTGTCCAATGGAGCCTAAATGATTAATTTGTGCATTAATCAAACTTAAATTTGTGCAAAACTTAATATTATTAAAATTAGTGAGTTTATGGAGATTTCTAAATTGTTTTTTTTTTTTTTTGGGTTAAAATTAGTGAGTGAATTAACAAAAATTGAATAGAAGGTAAAAATTGTAACATTTAACTAAGTCCCTCTAGTTTGATGAAATTGAAAGTTTATGGTGAAAATTGAAAGTTTGAAGGCCCTACCTCTACATGTTGTTGAACTCTTAAAAAAAAATAATGGATAAAACTAGTTCAAACCGAAATCAAACAAAGTTAGCCCCACTTAAAAGTGATTTTGAAAAGAAAAATTGAAGTAACTTTTGGTTTTTTGCCGAGGCCAAATCATGCACACTTCTAATAAAAAAAATCGTATGATTTAATCAGCCATATTTTTGTTATTTTACACTCATGCTTAATAAAATTAAAAAAAAAATTACTTCTAATAAAAAAAAATTTTAAAAATGGAACAACTTCTAAAAAAGAGTTAAAGTCCAATGACTTCAATGCTGGAAGAAATGCCAAAGGTTATTCATGCTATTGTTGTATTTGTCACGTGTTTGATGACAGGATTTCACTTTTTTTTAGGTTAAATTATCAAAAATACCCCTGAACTATAAGGTGGTTTCAATTATACATTTGAACTTTGAAAAGTTTCATTTTAACCATTGAACTTTGAAGTTTGTTTCAAAACAACCCTTGAAGGTTTTTTTCGTTAAATTTATGGACGAAAAATGATGTATTTGCATATGTTTTGATTTTTTTTTTCAGTGTATATGTTCAAATATGTTCACATAAGCAACAATACAAATGCAAAAACATCATTTTTCGTCTATGAATTTAACGAAAAAAAGCATTCAAGGGTTGTTTTGAAACAAACTTCAAAGTTCAAGGGTTAAAATAAAACTTTTCAAAGTTCAGGGGTATAATTGAAACCAACCTCATAGTTCAGTGATATTTTTGATAATTTAACATTTTTTTTTTATATAAGACAAATGGGATTTGACTTATTAATAACGGATGCTTTAATTGATGCTTAATAAATTTAAGGGAAAAGAACCATTTTTTACTTTAAACTTGGAAGGTTGTATCAATTTTAACTCTGAACTTTCAATTTCATCAGTTTAAAACTCAAACTTAGCAAGTTGTATCAATTTTAACCCTAAACTTTTAATTTTATCAATTTAAACCTCAAACTTAAATAAGTGTATCAATTTACACCCTCTGTTAAGTTTCCATTTCAATCCCAGTTAGAAATGTTGCTCACACATGTCCAAGCCACATGTTGTTCTATAACAAATACATGTTTTTTTTTTTTTAAAATAAAATTGCTGAAGAAAATTAGAGTAGACTCATCATAATGTTTTTCAATTTCATAGCATGACTTTTTTTCACTTTTTATCTTCTTTGATTCTGCTGTTTTTTTCATTTCATTAATTGAGAATTTTTCAATTTTAAGGTAGGATTCTACCCGATCCATTAACTTTTACTACAAACAAAGCTTATTTGCACTATATTTTTCCTCAATGGAGTACTCTCATTTTTTAATCAATCACCAATATTGATTTTTTCTTTTAATTTCTCATCGGCCTCGAGCTCGATTTGTTCTCAATCCATTGCAATGAACGTAAGGCTTTCGCAATTGCCATCGTTGGAATCTTTGTCCCCTTCCTCTCCAGCATCGATGTTACTTTAATCCTTTGTAAGACTGTGACGGGGCCGGTAAGGTCGGCTACGACCAGTTCATTGTGTTCATGGGCATCACTCTGTCCACCACCGCCTTTCCTGTTCTCTCTTGCATTTTAGTTGAGCTCAACTCCTTACCATCGAAGTTGATAAAACTGACATGGTCATCGTCGCCTTCAATGACGTCACTGCCTGGATCTTCATCACACTTGTCGTCGCTGGTAGTGATACAAAAGCAAGGGGAATGCAAGAGTCCATTTTTTTTTGTGTGGGTCCTACTTTCGAGAGTCGAGTTTTTAGTTTTCATGATGGTGGCGGCCCGATCTGGAATGATTTAATTATTTTTTTTTGTAATTTTTTTTAAAAAAATAACAAGCAAGTATGTATCATAGAGCAATACGTGGCTTTGGGCATGTGTGAGAATAAATTGATGAAATTGATATTTTAGGGTTAAAATTGATACAACCTATCAAATTTGAGATTTAAATTGATGAAATTAAAAGTTCATAGTTAAAATTGATCCAACCTACCAAGTTTAGGGTTAAAATTGTTTTTTTCCCTAAATTTAAATTTTTTTAACCTAAAATAATCTAAATAATTGAAACATGCATAATATATGCAATGTTAAATATATAATTAATTAGTTGAATCATTGATCCTAATATTCTTAACAAGTTTGCTTAGATTTAAATTGAAAAATTGAAATTGAGTTCAAACTGTTTTTAATGATTTACAACCAACCACAATCACTAACCCTTTTTAAATAATAAAAAAAAAAAGGATTATGAACCTAAAAACAAGCAATCTCAAATTTAATTTTTAAACAAATTTATGCATCGGTTTATAGATTAGACCAAAAGTAAGACAATAAGTGGACCAAATTAATCTAATTTTTAAAATCAATTTTTTTTAAAATTTTTATTTTGACATATTTGGCATTAAAAAAACTATATAAACTTTACCATTATTATATAATAGCTTGGTCCAGACGAGCCTAGCATTATATTTCTAGTCTAGTTCAGTGCTTTTGCTAATTGCTCACTTTCAAGTTACCTTCTACCAAACAACTTTCAAGATTCTCTCTTACCGGTAGTTAAATTTAAACTCATATTTTAGTGACATTTAACATAGGTTAATGTAAAATCAGTTCAAACCAAAATCAAACAAAGTTAGTCCCACTTAAGTGATTTTGAAAAGAAAAATTGAGCTGTAGGGTTTAACTTTTGGTTTTTGCCGAAGCCAAATCCTGCACAAATAAAAAAAAAATCATATGATTTAACCAGCAGTATTTTTTTTTTTTTTTCTTTTACACAAATGCTTAATAAAATCGTAGTTTGTAGATATGGTGCTTATTTAATAACTTTAAATTTATTTAATGAGAATTAACTAATTTATTAATGTATTTAGTTACGTAATTCAATTGATTAGAGCAATGATCTTATGAACGATTGGATAAGGTTTCTTCAATTGTATGAAATGTAAGAATATAATATGAAATAGGTTTATATGTTATTAAACAAATCTATAAGATTGGAGAGTGGTAAAACTTCCAATTTAGCCTATTTATGTTGATTTGTGAAGTTTAAAGTTTAAATTAATCAGATATTAAATATCAAGGTCCCGTAGCTCAGTTGGTTAGAGCGTTGGTCTTATGAGCCGAAGGTCGCGGGTTCGAGCCCCGCCGGGACCAACAATCTGGGACTTTAATGTAAAATTTAACTTTTTTTCCCTCTGCTTTGGGCTGGCCTTTTGAATGTTGGGCCATGGGTCTAAGATATGAACTACAATAAAGTAAAATGTTATTTTTGACTAACATCTAAATCAGTTCTAATATGAAAAAAAGATACCAATTTTATAAGCACCTAAGGTCCCGTAGCTCAGTTGGTTAGAGCGTTGGTCTTATGAGCCGAAGGTCGCGGGTTCGAGCCCCGCCGGGACCAATAAAAATTTTAATGATTTATGAATTCATACTTAAATTAATCTCATTTTTCAAAATATTTATTTATAAATAAGAAATAGGATGCTAATAATATGTGGATTTTATTTATAAATTTATAATTAAATTATTCTAATACGAACATTGATTTAATTAATTATCTAAGGTCTGGTAGCTTGGTTAGAGCATTGGTCTTATGAGCCAAAGGTCGCGGTTCAAGCCCCGCCGAGACTAATTTTATATATTTTTGAAGACTTTTAATTTTATAAAACATGCTTTGAGATTTTTGCCTAAGAAGAGAAGAAAGAATGGGTGATTGAAAGGAGCGAGAGGAGGAGGAAGATGAGAGTGAAATGAGGGAAGAGAGAAATAGAGTAAAATGGATCCAATTTTTATATTTATCATAGTTTGAGGGTTTAATTTTTACACTTGAAAGTTTAGGAGTTCAACTTGTACAATTTTAAAAGTTTGAGGGTTTAATTTTTACACTTCAAAATTTAGGAGTGCAATTGTTACAACCACTATACTTCATGTGGGATTTTTGCAATTTGCCCTCAAAATTAAATTTAAAAAAATCAATTTTTTTTTAAAAATCAGCCTCGCCTCACCCAGCCCAAACTCAAAAAACAATTAGGCATTAAAAGATCAAGGTCTCATAATTCAACTGTTAGAACATTAGTTTTATGACCTGAAGGTTGCAAACTGTTGTGAATCTAAATTATGAGATTTGAATACAAAATATAGTCAAAATTTTTTGCTATTATGATCTGCAAAGGAGAATTTTAGTTAAAATTAAATATAAAAAAATACTGTCAAAAAAATGTTTTAAAAAAAATCGTCCCGCCCAGGCCAACCTCAAAATAATTTGTAACAATAAAAGATCAAGGTCTCATAATTAATTGGTTAGAACATTAATTTTATGAGCTGAATGTTGCAATTTTGAGCACCAATTTAGTTTTTGAAGGTTTATAAGTTCATATTTTTAAAATTTATATTTATTTAATTATAAAAAAGAAACAGAATGATGACGTAGTGTGCATTTTAAGATTTTTAATTAAAGTGATTAATTATAAAGCATTGATTTAAAGAAGCTAACCTCAAAAAATAAAGGTAATATGGAAGTTTTAAGATTTGAATATAGTTCAAAAAGTAAAAAGAATACTCCGCCTCACCCATAAACAACTCAAAAAATATGTTGTAAGCATATTTAGTAGTTTATTGGTTGCAAATTTGAAAGCAAATTTGAACCTGTCAAGCCTAATTTAGATTTTGAAGATTTATAAACTTATAATTATATTCTTCTCATTTTTAAAAATCTTTGCTTATTTATTGATTAATAAGAAACATAGTGACAATATAGTGCACATTTTATTATTTTTAATTAAGATGATTTAATAACAAAACATTGATTTAAATAAGACAACCCAAAAAATAAAGTAGATATAGAAGTAAATTATGATATTGGAAATAAAAAAAAAAAAGAGGAGAAACAAATATTCGTCTCTTCTTTTTTAATATTAAACACTGGCATGGTGAATCATTGGATGATAATTTTTCTTTTTCTTTTTTATTCTTTAGTAATAAATCATATATATACCAATTTTTCAATTGACTAGTCTATTTTCCAATAAAAAAATTTTGCAAAAATTATTTTTAAAATACAATACAAACATCATTATTAGACTTATCACATTTATTACAAAAGTATGTAAAACAAAATTATAATTTTCTTTTCATAGCCTAAATAAAATGGAAATAGACGAGAAATAATTTCAATATCAGAATTTTGTTGTTTTGTCACAATCAACATCAAATCATACATTTTTTTAAGTATTGCAATTTAAAAATGAGAAATACACCAAAAATAATATTAATATCAAAATTTCTTCCAATGTGTTATAGCAATTTAATAATGATGATATGGTAAAAATCAAATCTCATTGTTTTAAGTATTACAATCCAAAAATAGAATTATAGATTTCTAACTTATAGATTTTAATTTATTTTTTTTAATGCCTTAACTAATTGAGTTATATTAAGATGGACAAATGAAAACACAACAATAGTTTTCAATTTCGTAGATTTCTATAATTTAATTGATGGCAATTTCTATGATTAAAACTTTAAATTGACCTACCAACATGAGCATAGCTCAATTAGTATAAAACATGTGACCTCGACCAAAAAGTTAGAGATTTGAATCACCCACCCCACATATTATTAAACTCAAAAATAAAAAATAAAAAATAAAAAAAAAACTTTAAATTGACCTAAATAAAACTGGTATGGTAAAACCTGTAGACAATTACTTCAAAAAGGTAGTTGATAACCACTTAAAAGGATGCTATCAAAGATGGCAAAAAAGGAGTCCAAAGATGAGTTCATAATAAATATGCCCAATTATAATTAAAAAATTTAGCAGGGATCAATTTTAGCGTAATAAATGCTACTATCTTCAAGTACTGTTATAGTAATAAAGTTGTTTCAAGCTACTGCATATTGTTAAAGACAACAAGATATGAAGATAATTTAATCAAACTATAACTTTTCTAAAGTAACCAGCCCATTATCCATAACCACATACATGTACTAGATATCATTGAGTAAATGTCATTATCTTGACAGGAAACATCATATTAATGGCATAGATCTAAATTCTACTGTGCATCCAATTCTTCTGCAGGACATTCATTACTCAGTCTAAATTCTAAATTCATAGTTTCTAACAACAGTTTGTCCAATATCATGGAAGTAATTTCGACGAATCGAAACGATCTCCAATTTTTCATAGTATTTGGATGGTTAGACAAATAGTGTTCTTATCAAACTCAAAAATACTTCAAAAGTTCTCAAACTTGTAAGAACATTCTCAAGGAAATCTCAAATCTACCACCACTTTGGGGAAGTTGAAGGCTTATAAGATGTCTGGTTCTGATTGAAAGCTTGGATCTGGATCTGGTTTTTGCATGCATTGGATAAGGAGTAGTTGAAATTTTCAAGAGTCATTTTTATTTAAGCCTTCTATATCACTCAAAGCTCTATACCTAACCTGGGTTACTACATATTCCAATTGTTCTTTTTGTATATGCAAAGAGTTCAGCTGGCATCACCAAATAGGCTAAGAATTGCAATAAAAGCAGCAGGGCATTCATCAGGGGGAGACTTCACAGTTTGGGACCATTGAAGAAGTTTAGAATCTGGGATGTTCTCAAAGCAAAAAGAAGATATTGTCATTTAATGTCCACTGCCACTTTCATAACCATTTTCCACAGTAGAGTAATATGCAAGAATACTGTTTTTCTTTTATCATCCAACAATCATGACAGTGGCAGCCATAACAGTGTTAAATATATATTCTTTAAAATATTAAATTATAAGTTTAATCCGTGAATTTGAGTATATTTGGTCTCAAAACTATAAAAAGTATTTAGTAGGTCCTGACCTTCCAATTTTTTATCCCATAAGTATTTGAATTTTCAATTTTGTGTCGAGTAGATCCTTAACCTATTCTACCTTCTTAAAAACATAGGTAAAAAGTAGATAACAAAATAAGGAAAAGGAAAAACATAAGTGGAAGTAGTACTTGTAGACTTCATTTCCAAAACCAAAAAAGTTTTTGAAAATTAAGCCTATAAATTTGGCTAAAACATTTTTTTGTTTTAAATTTGGCTAAGATTCCAAATTTTACTTTAAGAAATATGAAAACTATTGTAAAAAAATTGTGAGAAAATAAGTCTAATTTTCAAAAACCAAATAGATTATCAAATAGTACTTAGAGACTAAACTTATAATCTAACCATCTTCAAATTCCCTACATCACAGACCCCAAGATTTAGACTATTGATACCAGTTGAAGAGGAAATGAAACAGAGCAGAAATTTAAACCCATGACTTTACTTTAATATCATGTTAAATCATTTATATATAATCCTAACCATAAGAGTTTTGAAGACAGAAAAACTTTGCAATCAAATTCTAAGCCTTTCCCCCTCTCTAAAATGGAAAGAACCAAATAGCTCAAATCAAGGATACATTTGAGATCAGGGATCAGGTTATTACAGGGTGCAGGTGCAACATTATCTCCCTTTTGTAGACATTGGGTTTCCATTATTGCAATGAAAAACAAGGGGAAAATATGCCAGAAAGAAGACTAGAATGTTGTACTTGTACAGGAATGGAAAAAGCAAAGTCTCCACCATTAAAATACACCATAACTTAAGACACACAGGACCAAACAGATAGGCAAGCTTTCAAACAGGAAAAGGAAAAGCTAAAGCATAAACAACTAATTAACAGAACAGAACATAGATTACTCGGGAATGAAGACACCTGTTGAGATAGTTTCAGGATTCTTCTTCTTCTTCTTCCCACAGTATTAAGCCATTGAGAAAGTAACCCAAATTCTGCTCCCTGCAAACAAAGCTTCCACATTAGCAGTAATGGTGTGGCAGTTTAACTGACTTTATTAGTTAACGATGAACAAGTCCTGCAAGAAAAGAAATTCCAGTTTAATCAAGATGTTCAGAACTAAGCATGGGATTGAGTGAACTGGGTATTGATGTAATGTAGTTTCTTACAGAATAGAGAGAGATTTGAGCTATTTTAGCAGATTCAATGGCGGGAGTTGGAGGAAGCAGAGGATGGCTTTTCAGAAATACCATCATGTTCCTCTTCACCCGGGATCCGCGCCGGAATTAAAAACCTGGAGAATCCGCCGGAGGCAAATCCAAGACCCGGAAATGAAGATTGGTAGATCGATGGTGGAATTAGATGCTGTTGATTATCGGCGAAGGCGATTGACGGGTCTATCCAAGCGCGAATCGAAGGCGTGTAACTGGACTGAAGGGGTCCCCTCTGAGAAACCAACTGGTTTTCTCCGAACAGCGGTTGCAGAATCGGTGACGGCGGCGGCGGAAAGCTCGAGGTTGTTGGCTGCGAGTTGTATAAGAATTCTCCATTAACACCTCCAGCTCCGCCATCTCCGCCGCCACTATGATCTGCATTCACCGTGTTCCAATGCAAAATCCTCTGGAATCGGCTGATTTCCATAGCCGATTGGGGTTGCTGCTCCGACCATCCGTCGAAGCCAGCCAATGGTGTTGTTCCAGAGAAAAAGGGATGGTCGTTTTGATGATTTTGAGCAATTGAATGCTGAGTTCGTTCGGATTCGAGCTTCAATATTGGTCCTTGAAGAGACTGCAAGGAGAGCCGTAGATCTTGCGTTCGGCTACTGGTTCTGGAGAGTAAATCCGGCGGGAACGTGTCGAACTCGAAAATCGACGACGGTGTCTCTGCCGCTGCCGTCGTCGTCGTCGGTAAGAACGATTTGAAGGTATCGACGATCGAATCCGAATCGAAAGATGGTGGAAGAAAACTGGAGTTATCGCTATTAGGGTTATCTTCCGTGGGAGTGTTCTGCAAATTCTGCATAGTACATTCGGAAACTCCGCCGTCGCCGGCCACCAAATTCCTAGTTGTAATCCCCTCCGGCGGGTGAATAGCAACCAGAATTTTGTTTTCGATGTTCTTTTCCTCCTTATGCGTTGCTGATTTGTCGCTGCTTATATTCAAATCATTTGGATTCCATCCAGGAAGCTCTCGAAGCTTGTCTATGGCGGGTTTGGCCTTCTTGATGAGCCAGTCGACGGCCTTGCTCGGCCGGTCGTAGCCAAGGCGGTCCTGCACGTCGTAGAACTCGATGGCGGTATGGGCGGAGAGTCTAACGCGACGGTCCCTCGGGCCCTTCGCCGTGCAAACTTTGCTGTGACGGTCTTTTCTTCCAATCGATCGAACAATGTGGCCTCCTTGAACCTGCACGATTTCGCCTCCACCGCCGCCGCTTCTTATTCCCGCTCTTGATGATTTCGCCGGCCGTTGATTGCCGAGCTCCCCCATTCTTCCTTCATCTTGGAAGCTCCACCCGGCCGGAGTTGAAGCCGATGCCGGAGGGAAGTACGGCCGCTTCTTGGTTGCTTGTGAGTCTAAAGTCGCATATAGATACTGAAGGTTCCGATCATCTTCTTCTTCCCCTGTATGACTGAAGTTTATAAGCTGACTCCGATACCGCCGATGATGAAGATGACGATGATTCGGCTGAGGATCCAGGCTCAGTCCCGTGAGATTCCCCTCTTCCAGCTTTAAACGAAGTAACGCTCTTCTTCTTCCTAATTGACCGTTGATTCCGATTCCTCTTCACTCTCCTGTAATCCCCTCTGCAACTACTACTACCATTGTTATGACCTCTGATTCCAAATCCTCTGTTTCTGTAGCCTCTCCAAAAGCGCTCCGCCATTCAATCTTCCCACTCACCATCAAGCCCTCCAAATCAAAAATCCAATCAAACCCACGAGCCAAAACCAGTCCTAATCTCATCCTAACCCATCTCTCTGCCTCTCTGTTCAGAGCTTTTACAGATAGCCAGAGGGGAAAGAAAGTAATTAATGGAAGAAGAAGAATCTGCTAAAGAAAGAAAGAGAGTCGCAACTTCCAATAGAGAGAGAGAGAGAGAGAGTGAAAAAAATTTAATGGCAAATGTGATGATGTTTGATGGGAAAGTGGAAATTTTTCGATGGGCCTATAAGAAGAGGCTTTGATTGTGGCAGTTGCAATGTTTGACAGGCTTTTTCTTTTGCGCCAGCATTGTGATTAAAAAGATTTCTCTGGCATTACAATCACTGCGCCCTCTGACGCTCTTTTCCTCTCTCTATCTGGAAAGTGATGGTCTTCATTATGGCACTACACTAGCACTAGAAAAATAACCCCATGACAAATTTCACTTTGTTCGCTACTATTGGGACTAGCTTATGGAGGATGATATGCATTCTAAAAATAATAAAATACCACACATTCTTATATGACATAGTGCATAAAATTATACATTAGGATAGTATGAGGCGGTCTTGCTTGTTCACGCTTTCGTAGCTGAAAACGTTATCGCTCTAGCTCCTTCACTCTAGCTCTCACTCAAATGAATGGTTGAAAATCTGGAGAAAAAAAAAAGACAAGAAAAAATTACGTCAGAGAAGAGCTAGAGCAACAGAGCGAGAATAAGCTAGAGCGAGAACGAGAATGAGCTAGAGCAAGAGAGAAAACGAGCTAGAGCAAAAGCGAGAACGAGCTAGAGTGAGAACAAGCTAGAGTAAGAGAGAAAACTAGCTAGAGCGAGAGCGAGAACTAGAAAGCTAGAGTTAGAACAAAAATGAGAGTACGATGCCCTCACGGTAATTTGGATGGGATGCAGAGTACGAAAATGGTCATATGTCATTAATTTCAAAATACGGGTCAAATGGCATCGATGCATGTGAAAATGAGTCTTCTGTGCAAATTTCCCTAGTTTACAAGTCCTTCAAAATTTAATAAAGTTAATGTTTGATTTTGGTTTTCGATAGAATTTTGTAGGCTTTGATCTTCAAGTAGGTGATCACTTAAATTTTTTTTTAATATGAGTGGTATGTAAGGACCTGTTTACCTACACTTTAGTGTTTGGACCAGTTTACATAAGTCTTGAATCTCTCGAGATTACTTATGGTTTATTTCTAAAGTTTTTTTTCAAAATGTTAAAAGCAATTAGAATATAATGGTCTCCATCTATAGAAGTGAGGTCCTACAACTTTTGATTGTCAAGAAACTTATATTAATTTAATATTTAAGTATGTGGCACCGGGAAGGTTTGAATTTATTCGTTTATGCTAGTGCCACCATGTCAACCCATCACAGTTACTCTAAAATATTTTATGAGTGTAATGTATCTTTATTCTACAAAATATAAAAAGAAGAAAGAAATTTTATGTTAGCCAATTATTTCTCTTGAATTTTATGTTCTGACTACATAAATATTTTGAGTTGCTTGGTGGGAAGTTGTTTTAGATACCCTCAAGGTCAATTTAATTTGAACATATTGGTCTCTTTGGATTGGTTGGAGTTGAAATATCCCTCTAAGGTCAATTTAATTTGAAGATATTGGTCTCTTTGGATTGGTTGGAGTTGAAATATTCTCTCTATTTTTAGTGTAATATTCTAATATATATATATATACTACTAGAAACAAGTGGAGATTTTGATGTGGGTATTTTCAATTTATTGAGGGAAACGAAAAATGGGAGTGGATGGAAAAGAGGGGAAGAAAAAAACATATAGGGTGTTTTATTTTAATTTTATTTTTAAAACAAAGCTTGTGGTTAATTGAGTTTACATTAAATTAATAAAATGGGTTTGATTATATTTTTGCTATATAAATAATAAAAATAAGGCTAAATTATAAAAAAAAATGCCCATAAACTTTGTCCTTTGTTTGAAAAATCCTCTTATTCTTTCAAATGTTGCAATATTACTTTTGAACTTTCATAAACGTTTAAAAACTACATTTAGAGTAGAAATTCATTAGAATGTTGGATATAAATTCGACGTAACGAAATGATGTTCTTTTAAACTTAATCCAGGCAGACGTCCCAGGCACCACCACTACGTCAACTTTTCATCCAACATTCTAACGGATTTATACTCCGATAGTAGTTTTGAAACGTTTATGAAATGTCAAGGGTGATATTGCAACTTTGGAAAGAATAAAAGTATTTTTTATACAAACAATGAAGTTTAAGGGTATCTGTTGTAGTTTAATCTAAAAATAATGTACATGGTTAATTTAAGAGTAAAATACACTTTTGGTTTCTTAGATTTAAGTTTGGTGTCTATTTGGTCATAATATTTGGAAAATGGTTTTTTTAAAGTTTTATAAATTAGGTTCATTGTTAATTAACTAGTGAAAAAAATGACTTGATATTGCTAAATGAACAATTTTTGAATGATGTGACAATATTTATTAGGGCACGTTTACTAAACCGTAATGAATTTGGGTGCAATCATAATGAGATTGTAGCCCAATTGAGATAAAACGAGATGTAATGCAATTGAATTATGATTTTTTTTTTTGAGAAAATAACATGCATTCAAATCAAGCCCCTTGGACAACAAACAAAGAGTTGTTCTCATACTCCAATACATGTAAAATCCAATCTGAAAAATTACCAATCCATAAAACATGTTGACCAGATAAGCCAAAACGAGCCAGCCTATCAACTAAAATATTAAATGCTCGTCGAGCATGACTAAACTTCACTTGTTGGACAACCTTCCGAATAGAAGAAATACCAAGAAGAGAATTATGTGCCTCCACTGTTGAGGGTGCTATCCCATTAATCATAACAACTATGGATAGAGAATCATAGAACAGATGAACTCTCGAAAAATCCAATCTTTGTGCCACACGGAGACCATCAATAATTGCCCAAGCTTCAGAACAAGCTGACAAAACAAAACGCTCGTAAACATTCGCCATTGCCACTAACAAACGTCCATCTGAAAAGCGAATTGCCACCCTCACACCAGTTCTGCAAAACTCTTCATTGCAAGTGATAATTCTCATTCATGAGAATAATTTGGTCTTTAAACTTGGTTATGCTTGTAGTTTTATTCATATTATTTTATAAAAGGGCAAGAGAAGTGTTGAAGTTAATTAAATTATTGTTGGAAGAAGTAAGTTAAGAAAAGAGAAGAAGAAAAGAAGAAAAGCCAAACTTACATAATACTTTGGTGCAGGTTTTCGCATAATGTAATAGAATTGCAATTGCAATTTCGACAGATCTGGAAATTAATGAAAAACGCAAATCAAGGGATTTTGAAAAGGAAAATACCCACGAATTCAACTAGATTCTTAGCTATATATGTGCATCAAGAAGGATTCCCTAGCACGAAATCCCTATAAACTTAATACCGAAAGGGTTAAGGGAAGACGGATGTTGCAAAAGTAATGAAGGAAAAGACTTAAACATAAGTCCTAAACATCGACCCTAGACACATAGGGCAAGACTCCAAAACCACTAGAGTTGTGCACAAAAATATCTAAATTAAATTAGATTAGCCATAGAAATATAGTTGTAATCACTTAGCCTCCTAAAGATACTTCATAGAAGGTTGAATAGGAGTTGAATTCGGTTTACTTAATTTCTTGTGTTAGCTATGATTGCAATTGCATTTTAGTTTCATTTCTCTCCAAATGGACATGAACAACTTGAATTTTCCTTTTTCATATTTATTATTATTTTTAATGTATTTTCTTTTGCTAAAAACACCTCCCAACATTTTTATAACTTTGGTTACTGAACTTGCAATTTGAAATTTTTTTGCTATCTTTTGAATTTTGTTGTAATCCATTCCCTATGGGATCGATACTCTGGAATACTTCCAGTTTTATATTACTTGCATCGATAGTGTGCACTTGCACTAGAATGGAGTTTTGTTTTTAAACTAAAAATCTTTTCTTAAAGCCCTCACGTTTCAATTCGATCACATATATGAGAATTGCCTAGGCCACACTTTTAATCAACACCTTATTTGCGCCAATTGAAAAAAGTTTACCGTTCCAACCCTGTAAAACCTTCCAAAATCTATCTTTAAGACCTTTCCAATCAGCCCCTTTACTCCTAGAAAAAGAAGAAGAGAGTCCTAAATAAGTTCCCAAACTATCCACTATATTCATAGGAAGAATTTGATGCAGAAACTATTTACATTCAGTAACCACATTTGGAGAGAAAACTACAGCAGACTTCCCCAAATTTATACTCTGGCCCGAGGCCTTCTCATAAATATTAAAAATAAATTTCAAAAAGTCAAACTCAAGAGCATTTGATTTTAGGAAAATGAGACTATCATCTACAAAGAACATATGGGTTACCTAGGGGCTCTGGCACGCAATTGCTACTCCTGAAATATGCCCTATGTTCGCCTCATTAGAAATCAAAGCTAACAATCTTTCTGCACATAAAAGAAACAGATACGGAGACAAAGGATCACCTTGTCGTAAACCACGAGATGGCTTGATAGACCCGACAGGTTGACCATTAACCAAAATAGAGAATGACACAGTTGAAATACAATCCATGATCAACTTAACCCACTTTGTATGAAACCCCAACTTAAGCAGGACTTGAGTCAGAAATGACCATTTCACACGATCATAAGCCTTGCTCATTGATAAGCCTTAAAATTAAGGCTTATTTAATTCCCAAATGCTCGAAAAACTCGTGTTTGTCCTAAGATTAATTGAAAATGGTGGAAAATTGTTTGAATTTAAGGAAGAATGAAATGTGATAGCAATTAGAAGAGAGTTCTAGGTAATGTGGTTCTTTTTGCAGGAATTTCGGAAATTGCCAAATCAAATTGCTAAACCGTTTTGGCAATCCTGGGCAGAGCATATATGGAAATTCTGCACCCGCATGAATGACGAAACCCATAAATGGGAAGAGAAAATTTCGCACAAATCAAGGGAATTGGAACGTGATTCTTGGCAGAATTAAACCCTAAAACGATCTACAAAAGAAGAGGGAAGAAGCCGGAAGAAAAAGAAGAATTCCTCGGTCAAATTGAAGAACTAGCTTCAGGGTTTTCGGTTTTTTTGGACAGCCTATGTTTTCATTTTTCTGCTACTGTTTTAGTCATTTTAATTCAATTTCCATCTCAATTTCTTTCAGTTGGTATCACAGAAGCACTGTTAATTTATTTCTTGTTTCGATTTGATGTATTTTGATTAAGATTTGAGTTACTTTCAATTACATAGTGGGTAATTTTTCTCAAGAAATCCTCTGTTTTTCTTCAGCTTTTACTTATTCTTCTTCACCAAGAATTCATTCACAGGGCATCAACTTTACCTTCTTATGACGAATGGTCATGGGAAATCATTCCTTGTCTGGATGCAAGCATTGTAGGGAATTCCAAGTTTTGTTGAAATATTTCTTTTAGAATTCTTTCCTCGGTTCATTTTTTTTCAATCAATTTCTGCATTCCCTTTGGTTTTTCCAATCCGATTCAAGAGTTTCTTGAATCGTTAAGATCAATTTTTCTCTAGAAGTGGAGGAGATTGAATCGATTGGATAGGAAGGAGCGTGTTAGTCATCGAATCGAATTCTTGTTTTCATGCTCTGTTTTTTTTCTTCTTCGTTTTAGCTTCTGTAAAAATTTCAACTTAAAGTTTGTAGAAAGTCATGGCAGAAATGAGGAGATAAGAAAAATTACTTAGTTGCCCTTGCCACTCTGGCTTAATTTCTATTATTTATCCTTGCTTGAATTCCTAGTAATAGCCAAATTTCATTTTATAAGTTAGTGTTTTAATTAATTAATTCGCACCGTTTTCCTATGAACTCTTCCTTAAAAATTAGTTTTAGGATTTTCATTGAAAATATGAGCTAAAACTTCTTAGGGGGTTCAAGGATGTGAATTCCCTAAGAAGTAAATGTAGCCAAAATTCCAATAAAAACCAAGCCTACATCTCAATTGTTTGCTTGTGTTGATTAAATTTCCGTTGAGATCCTAGAATGATCAACTAGGGTTTCAACTCAAGCTTAGATCTAATACCGACAGGGTTAGTGATAAGCGGATTTCACACAAGTAATGGAGTAAAAGAGCTTAGACATAAGTCATTCCTTACCCTAGACATAGGGATTAAGGACTCCAAGACCCATAAAATTGTGAGCTAAAAATTATCTAAGATAGAGGGACTATAGACATATAGGTCTCTCACTTAGCCTCCTAAAAAACCCAATTTCGAGGTAAATAGGAGATGCAATTTTGGTTTACAATTGAGTGTAGAGTAGGTTGGAATTGCAATTTTGGTTGCAATTACGACTTAGGGCAATGACATTCTTGAGCCCCATCATTTATTATTTCATTATCTAAGTTCATCCAATTTGCTATTTCATATTGCCAATTTAGATTCAGCAATTTAATTTTGCAATTTTTAGTCATTTCGCTTATTGCCAAATTAGAATCTGCAATTCAATTCTGCAATTTCTGTTATTTCCAACATTGCCATTTCTTGATTTAGCAATTGGATTTAGCAATTTCTGTTTTTCACCAACAACCTATCCCAACTTTATTTTTGCATTTTTACTTTTCAAACCTGCAATTTTCCTTACGCTTTTGCAAAACAAAACCTTTGTTACTCCGTTCCCTGTGGGATTCGATACTTGGTACTCAGATACCAATTTATATTACTTCGATCGCGTGCGCTTGCGTGACCAGCGACCACTCATATTCAACTTCAGAGCAATACCCTGTCCTATTTTTCTTCAGACAATGAAGGCTCTTATGACCGATAATTAAATCATCAGATATAGCTCTCCTGGGATAAAGGTTGACTGTTCTTTGAAATTATTTCCCCAAGAACCAATTTCAAGCGATTAGCAATGACCTTTGTCACAATTTTGTAACACATATTGCAGAGGCTTATTGGACGAAAATCAGCAACCCTTTTTGGCTCATGTACCTTAGGAATAAGAACAATATTTGTGTTGTTCCATTCCTCTGACAAAACTTCCCGATTCAGAATCTTTAAACAACTTCGCGTAGTTTGTGGCCCAATTATATCCCAATATTTCTGATAAAACACAGTTGGAAAACCATATGGACCTGGCGCCTTAGTTGGATGAAACCCTTTAATTGCCTATTCAACCTCCTCTTTTGTGTACACTTGCATCAGCCGATTATTCATCTCATCTGAAACCTTTCTAGGGATGATGTTTGTAACGTTCTCAATATCATCCATCGTGGGCATGGAAGATGTGAAAATCTCCTGGAAATAAGTAACAAAAATATTCGAGACCAGAAAAGACTCATCTTGCCACTGACCATTTTCATCATAAATCCCTTTTATTTCATTCCTCTTTTTTCTTCTAATGGCCCTCTGATGAAACCACTTTGTGTTTTTGTCTCCCCATCGAAGCCAATTTTCTCTCGATCTTTGTTTCTAATAGATCTCTTCCTCATGGAGTTTTTTTCCCAGGTCACCTTCAATGCATTTTATCAAGTTAAAGTCCAAGGATTTGGATGTGCATAAGCAGCTTGCAACAGTCCTTTGAGCCTTCTAATTTCAGACTTCAAATTCCCATTTAATTGCTTTCCCCACTTACCTAGAATCCTTGCACATGATTCCAAGTGTTTATGCAACATAACACTTGAAGGGTCTGCCAAATCCCAAAGCCCAGCCAAACGTATTAAGTCTTTACAAACTGGATTGGAAACCAAAAACTCCTCAAACCCAAACTGATAACCAGTCCTCCTTCTCCGAACCACGGGAGATGAAACTTCTGAACTCAGTTCAATGGAATTACGATTGATTGTGTTTACTTTACCTATCTCTTGAATTAGAATGAAATAGATATGATTACCATGATGCCCTTTCATATTTACAATTAATTAAAATGCAGTAATTATGCTACAAGAATTAAGATACCTTCTTCAATTTTATTTACTTATTCAAATTTTCTAAAATGATTTTTTTTGCAACAAATCAAACAAAAAATAATGTATAAAAAAATCTAAAAATCAGAACGGATTTTCGTTTAGCAAATATTTGTATATCGATATTGATCAAAATATGGTATGGCCAAAACTCACACCATAAAAATCAAAATGTGACCTCTGGCCAAAACTCATGCATAAAAAAATTGATTATCGATCTCATCTAAATATCGATATCAATCAAAATATGTCTGGCCAAAACTCCTCGTTAATACGCACGTCTAGCAGCCTGGTTTAAACTCATGCATCAAAAAATAAATATTTTATCAATCTAAAAAATCTCATATCGATTCAAATATGGCCAAAAATCACGGATAATAACCGAAAACGAATCCCTTTTCTCATCCAACTAAAAATGTGAGACCATGGCCAAAACGATGATCTAGAAAATGGATACGAAATTTTTTAATACAACCATAAAAATAATTATGGGTTTTAATGCTCTTATCAACCTAAAGAAATTCTAGAAAAAGAAAGAAGAAGGAAGAATGAGATAGAAGAAAGAAGGAAGAAGAAGGAGAGAGAAGGAATAAGAAAGAAAAAATAATCGAGTTCATAGGAGAAATAAATGACAAAGCGTGGAAAATAAACCAAAAATATAGGTGGGTCTAACGTAGTATTCATCGTGGACCCCATAATTGATTACCATTTTGGAATAAGGTAAACACGATCAATCGTAATCATGCGGGACCCATAATGTCAAATTGCATTCGATTCATTACCATTACAAGTAGGTAAACACGCCCTTAGTGTTTTGTGTTATATTATAGAAAATACCCTTGAACTTTGTACTTTGTCTCAAAAATACCTCTGAACTTTTAAAAGTTTCATTAATACCCTTAAACTTAAAAAAAAAAAAATCAAAAATACCCCATTAGTTTTGGATGGAAACCGTTAGTACTTTGTTTCAAAAATACTCCTAAACTTTCAAAAGTTTCATTAATATCCTTAAACTTTTAAAAAAAAGTTCAAAATACCCTTACCGTTAGTATATGGATAGAAATCGTTAGTATTTCATTTTAAAATACCTTTGAACTTTCAAAAGTTGTATTAATACCCTTAACTTTGAAAAAAAAAGGTTAAAAAATGCTCTTACCTTTAGTATATAGATGAAAAACATTTATCTACACCTCATTACCTCCCTCTTCCATTTCTCCTCTCTCTTGAGTTGTTTCAATCTATGGCCTAACACTTTTCAATTTTTTCTCTTTTTTTTTCTTTTCTTTTTCAATACCCTCTTTACTCTCTTCTTCCATTTTTCAATCTCTAAAACTACCTCCCCTTCAATCAAGGTATATAGACTATAGCAAGAAAAAAGGAGAATAATGAAACCACCAAAGGACCTTAGGATTTAAATGCTTTAACAAGGTTGTACATTTGTAATTTGAGTTAGTATGTTTGTATTTATTATTATTTTTTTAAAAGTTTAAGGATATTAATGAAACTTTTGAAAGTTTAAGAGTATTTTTTAAACAAAGTAGTAACGGTTTCCATCCAAAACTAACGGTAAGGGTATTTTTAAATTTTTTTTTAAAAAAATTAAAGGTATTAATAAAACTTTTAAAAATTCATGGGTATTTTTGAAACAAATTACAAAGTTCCAAAACATTTTTTCAAATTTAGCCTTTGTTTTTATGTCAAGTGACATTTCTTTTTGTTTTTCACTTCCCCTCTCCCTTCTCTCTTCCCAACAATACCATGTCACTTTTCTGTTAGGACTCAACCTCTTTATTTATTATTATTTTTTTTTTTACTTTGAAGACTAAATAAACACTAAATTTAAATTTAGCTATCAAAAGTACATTTTATCCTTAATTTAATTATCAATGTAATATTTTCAAAAGCCTATATAATATTTTGTTTTCCAACATGTAGTAATTTTAGACTCCCAAGCATCGAGACACCCAAACGAGGTTTCGAGGGTTTTTAAACACACAACTTAAAAATAAATAAATCTCAAATCAATAATGCTAAATTCATAATAAATAAATAAAAATATGACACCTTTTCTTGTTTTGTTTTGTTTTTTGAAATATTCAAATTACTGTTTTAGAATACTTTTTTTAATGTCATTTTTTTTTTGAGATAATAATGTCAGAAAATTTTTAACTAGTCTAATTGGTAGAATGTGTCATTAGTTTGACATACATTATTGTCAATATAATGCACTTTCAATTATTGTTCAAGATATGATGTCGAATCTGAGCAAAAAAAAAAAAAAAAGAAAAAAAAAGACATGATGTCGAATATATATATAGTTAGCTAAATTATTGAAAACTATTAAATGTTTTTTTATTACTTTATTTTTTATACCAAATATATGTATTTGGTTAGTATAAAAAGTTATATATAAATATTGTCTTTTCGGAATTGGTCCATTAAATGATCTATACATCCCATTAGAAAAATAAATAAATGATCTATACATCCCATTAAAAAAATAAATAAATGATCTATACATCGACTTTCAATCCCAATGCTAAAATGCCTTGATTGCATTGCATGTCTATGATATATATATATATATATATATATATATATATATATATATATATATTTTTTTTTTTTTTTTTTTTTTTTTTTTTTTTTTTTTTTTTTTTTTTGAGTTCAACAACATTTAGGAGTGGAGAATTCGAACCTCTAATCTCTTGATCGATGATATATGCCAATTACTACTAAGCTATATTCACTTTGGCTATCTATGATATGGTTTGAAAGTATAGAGTTGGATTTTTAAAAAATACGAATTTTTAAACTTTATTTACTATATACATGTATTGGATCTCACATATCAAAAGGTGGACTGTTTGGTATGAAGATATTGGTTTCTATAACCTAAAGTTTCTTTTACCATTTTTTCATGTACACCTCAATAGCCAAAATTATGGTCGTTGAGTTTGGGCTTTTTTTTTTTTTTTTGTTAAAGGATGAAAATACTTTTAACCATTTAAAAGCACCTTAATTACATAGTTAAAAATGGTTTTGAAAATGATAACAAAATTATTTAAAATGCTTTAGAAAAAGCCCTTAATCTGTGTGGTCTCCTAAAAAAAACTTATAGAAAAAATATTTAAGTTAAAAATCTATTTTTGAAGGTCATTTCAAGCTAGTTATAATTTTTATATTAAACTCAAACCTTTTTTTCTAGTTCAACATGTGGAGTGGTTCATTTCAAGCTAGTTATAATTTCCATATACTAAACACAATTTTTTTTTAGTTCAACTTGTATGATTGGAGAATCTAATCTTTAACCTCTTGTTTGATAATATATTAAGGTTGGCATACTAAACACAAATTACAACTAAGATGTTTGACATTTGGATTTTTAAATGTATAATCCCAAATGCATTTTTACCCATATTTATTTAATAGTGCCTCATACCATATATGACTCCTTTAGTAAATACTTTAGGCTTTGTTTGATAACAATTTCATTTTTAGTTTTCTGACTTTTAAAATTGTGTGTTTGTTTTCTCACAATCTCTTTACTACAATTTTCACATTTCTTAAAGGAAGGTTTGAATTTTTATACAAATTTAAAAAAAAAGTTTTTAAAAACTAAGGCCTAGTGTGATAACCATTTGATTTTTGAAAATTAAGCTTATAAACACTACTTCCACCTATGATTTTTTTTTTATATTTTTTTATCCACTTTATATATATATATATATATATATATATATATATATATATATATATATATATATATATATATATATATATATATATATATTTAAAAACCAAGCCATGTTTTGAAAACTAAAAAAAAATAGTTTTTAAAAATTTCTTTTTGTTTTTGGAATTTGGCTAAGAATTCAAATATTTTCTCAAGAAATATAAAAATCATGGTAGAGAAATGGTGAGAAAACAAGCACAATTTTCAAAAAACAAATGGTTGTCAAACGGGAGACTAAATTTTTTTAGATTTCCAAATTTGACTTAGATTTTAAAAATATTTTTAAAAGTAGATAAGAAAAAAATCATAAGTGAAAATAGTATTTATAAGCCTAATTTTTTAAAATTAAACAGTTATTAAACGAACTTAAAAAATATATATATATATATATATATATATATATATCAACCGATGCCTTAAATTTTGTATATTGATCGAGTTCCACTCCCCACATCAATATCTAAAATTTTGTATAACTAAGCCTAATTTCTTTTAATAAATCATTACTCAAATGAAAAAATTAGTTAATGCCAAGCCATTATCCCTTGAATTAGTGATTATTTTTTGCCACGCGCACGCAGTTTGGAAACTTTGTTATTAAAAAATAAAAAAGAAACAACAAAATTATATATATATATATATATATAGCGATAATATTTATATGATTATTTTGTGGGACTTAGTTTCTTTGTATGTGACATTAACATTAAAACAAAAAATGGGTTATTTAAACAAAGGGGGGTAAGAGAGATCGGCGTCTTCTCCATTGTGTGCCGACGAAAACGACCAACTGTCTTCAAGTGATTAATTACTATTTTAATAAAGCATTAATGTCAAGTGATTAATTACTATTTTAATAAAGCATTAATGTCATTCTTGTTTTATTTGTGTGATTAAAAAAAAGGAATATATATAATTTCCTTTTTTACTTTGACCGACAGGCGACAATGGATGTTTCCAATGCAACTTCTATAGATAAGATGATTAAGGTTTATTTCGCGTACAATTTAAATTTTATTTTTTATTTTCAGATTCGCCAAATCCAATATATCTCTTGGCATATTTGTGTTTTTAAAATTTTTTTTTATTGAATTTTGTGATCTAAATAGTAAAAATTTTATGTTTTTAGTGCACTCATATTTTAAAATTAAAATTTTGGAAACTAGAATTGCATTAAAAAAGACACAAATTTGACAAATATCCTATTTCATGTTATAAATTCATTGTATTTTTGTTAAAATTAAAACATGTATAATATAATATACGTTTGTAGGATCATATGACAATACTAGAGGGGATAAATAGGGTTGTTTACTAAAATTTAAAACTTTTTCAAGAAATTAAACTAAAATAATTCAATGAAAAATTAATCGAATAAGCACCAAAAAAAATGCTAGAAATATAGAATAATTTTTCTATGCATACAATATACTCAAATAAATAATTAAATTTCAAAAATTAAAAGAATGGAGAAAATAAATGACACCGAAGATTTTTATAGTAGTTCGAAAATCCCTACTCCACTCTCCAAGACACTTTCTTGGGTATTTTACTACGACAATTCTCTTACGGGTGATAACCAAACCGATTTGCCACTATTTTTAAGGGTTCAAAAGTCAACCCCCAACCGATCATTTTATAGTTCAGGATCTAACCTATATCGATCCTTTTAATTGGTTCAGAATCAAACCATTATGATTCTTTTACCTGATTTAAGATCAATCCACTACAAATCTTTTTTTGGGTTCAGAATTAAACCGCTGACTCAAAATCCCAAGGTGTACCCACACCTTAATACAAAACCTAATTGAAAGATAAAATTAAAACCCTACAAAAATAAAAGTTCTCACAAGAGAAGATACACAAATTTGAAGCACTCAAAATTATCTAATCCTCACAAAAAGAAAATCTCTCACAAAAAGATTATAATAAAATTGAAGCTTTGAAGAATGGCTATCAATGGAGTATTAGAGAGAACCTTTCAATAAGTTTGGGAGATGAGAGATTATGAAAAGAGAGGGGAAAAAATATTTAAATAAGGTTCAAAATTATGATAAAATTTGGGTCATTGGATCTAGGTTAAATTGATCAAGAGTGGAGGCAATTTGGAAGGAAAATAGTAAAAAAATGGTTAAAAATAATTTTAAAAATGGTTCTAACGGTCTTTAAAAATGGTCACATGCCGTAATGTTATTCGTCTGCGTCATTGCAAAATAGCAGTTTCTCAATCTGCTTTTGCCCATAACTTTCTTGTTTGACGTCTGATTTGAGCGATTCAAAATGCGTTGGAATTGTATTTTCGAGATCTACACTGTGAACACATTAAAATACTAAAATTATTAGAAATTTAAAGGTTTGTTATCATCAAAACATATGGTCGTATGATTGAAACTCGTAAAGTTAACAAGGTTAAAATACTATTTTGGTCTATGTACTTTTGCTTTCATTCCATTTTAGTCATTGTACTTACAAATGTTCAATTTTGGTACATGTAATTTCAACAAAGCTTAAAATTGGTCCCTATTGTTAGTTTATTGTTAACTTTTCTAACAAAAATTTAGTCTCTATTATAGCTTTCCTTCTATAAATTTTTAAAAATATGTTCACATTGTGCCATTTCTTGCATGAACATTATTATTATTATTTAATCAACTTCGTTAAACATTAACTTCAAATTAATGGTAGGGATTAATTTTCAGATTTATTGAAAGTACATAAACTAAAATTGAACACTTGAAAGTACAAGGACTAAAATAGAATAAAATTCAAAGTACATAGACCAAAATGGTATTTTAACCTATAATATATTATAAATTATTTAATACAATAAAATAATAATTATACGAAATTTATAACATAAAACATGTTCATAAATTAATTAATAATAGTTGATATTTAGTTGGTAACTACACTATTTTTATTGTCTATAAAGATATTAGCAAACACATTTTGAGCAATTCATTAAATTAAGATCTAGTTTCTAAATTTGTTACCAAACATGTATTCAAAGACATTGAAAACTTGAAATGCAATTTTGTTTTTCATTGAATCACTTTCTTTTAAATTTTTGTTTCAAATCATTAACTAAACGAAAACGCACCGTAAATTAAGAGAGTAATTGAACCTACCACTTATTAAAGAGAGATATTGATGTTTATCTATTAGAGTATGTATATTGTATGACATTCAATTTGGTCCTGAATGCATGGTATGTGTGAATAATTTTATGTTCTTTTAGGAATATAACATTACTATGGTGGAAATGAGAATCTCAATCCGAGCATTTGAATTCTTAGTCAAATTCTAAAAACAAAAACAAAATTTTGAAAACTACTTTTTTTAGTTTTCAAAACATGGCTTGGTTTTTGAAAACATAGGTACAAGGTAGATAACAAAACAAGTAGATTCATGAATGTGAGTAGTATTTGTAGGCTTAATTTTCAAAACCAAAAACCAAAAACAAAATAGTTATTAAACAGGGCCTTAATTTTTGGTTTTTAGTTTTTGAAAAATAAGCTCATGACACTATTTTTATCTATGAATTTTTTTTATTACCTACATTTAAAAATGTTTTCAAAATTCAAGCCATAATTTGAAAACTAAAAAATATAATTTTTAAAAAATAGTTTTAGCTTTTTAAATTTGGTTAAGAATTCAAACATTTCTTTAAAAAAATGTGAAACCACAGTAAAGAGATGATGAGGAAACAAACACAATTTTTAAAACACAGAAAACTAAAAGTGAAATTGTTATCAAATGGGGCATAATTTTTTAGTTTTGTATCTAATAGGTCCGTAGACTTTCAATTATATGTGTGATGGATTTTTTTTATGTTACAAACATAAAAAAAAACACACACACACAAACAAGAAAAAGCTGTTAAGGCTGCTGGCCAATGTCGTGGACGACAACAAAGTCATTGTGAAGGGCTTGAATGGTCTAAGCTAGAACTTCCTCCACCCATACGAATGTAGACTGATAAGTACAGGCGTGAAGGGATAGAATATTGGCAACACCGTTTGTTTGGACAAATTATTCAATGAAGCTGCCACAATGTGACTGTCTCATAATGACCGTTGAATGTGGATTCAATAATTTTCATGTTTCCTAATAACCATTAGGTATAAATTCGAGATACTCCTCACTGAATAATTTCTCGTTTATTTAACGGGAAATGTGGCGAATTCCATGGAAACCCACGTTGCTTGACAGTCGTTTAATCTCTTCGACAATGGGTTGAATTTCATTTTGGAAACATTGTTTTTCCAAAACTAAAGAATGTGCGATGGAATCTTAAACTTTAAAGTCCCGATTGATAACCATTTGATTTTTGGTTTTTGAAAATTGTGCTTGTTTTCTCACCATTTCTCTACAATGATTTTCATCTTCTCTACAATGGTTTCCATCTTTCTTAAGAAAACACTTGAATTCTTAGCCAAATTCCAAAAACAAAAACAAGTTTTTGAAAACTACTTCTTTTAGTTTTCAAAACTTGGCTTAGTTTTTTAAAACACATCTAAAAAGTAGATGTGAAAACATGAAAAGTCATAGGTGGAATTAGTATTTATAAGCTTAATTTTCAAAAACCAAAAACCAAATGGTTATCAAACGGGACCTTAATTTTTTGTTTTTAGTTTTTGAAAATTAAGCTTATAGATACTACTTTCACTTATGAGTTTCCATGTTTTATTATCTACTTTTTACCTATGTTTTCAACAACCAAACCAAGTTTTGAAAACTAAAAAAAAAAAAGTTTTCAAAAACTTGTTTTTGGAATTTGGAATTTGGCTAGAAACTCAAATGTTTCCTTAAGAAATATGAAAATCATTGTAGAGAAGATGGAACTATTATAAAGAAATTGTGAGAAAACAAACACAATTTTCAAAAACCAAAAACTAAAAACAAAATGGTTATCAAATAGGGTCTTAATTATATGTTTAACTCTTAGGGATTGTTTGTTTTTTTTTTTTTTTTTTTCAAATCTAGATAATTGGAATCTTTTGATGCTTGGACTCATAGATATCTTAAAATATAGATGTCTGATATTTTAGATAATCGTGTTTATTTTGAAGGAATAAATTATAAGAATGTTTGGAAATATTTAAATAACTATGTTTGTTTTGCAAAATTTGTGTATGGAAATGTCTTAAAATTATAGTATAATACAAATAATGTCTTTGTTAATCTATAGGTAATTTAAATTTATATCACATGTATTTTGGTCTTTATTAATTTAATGTTATATTTGTATATCAGTTTAGTTTATCTTTATACTAACTTTTATGTGTTATTTTGTAGAACAAATTAATTTATATTAGGTTGAGATTTTTATAAAATATTTTGTATTAAATATTAATTCAATTTTAACCATTTTCTTTTTCAGAAGAAGTATTTTAAATGGATTATATTTATTTGTAATGGATTTTTGTGGGCATGTTTTGAAATGTATAATTAGTAACAATCTTAAGAAATTACACATAAATAACTAAAAGAAATCATTTCAATAGATGTTTGGGAGAGAAAACTCACTAAATATAATGAAAAAGTAAAATAAAATGAATATTGCACTTTAAATTTCAATTGAAAATGAATCGATATATTATTCAATTTAACTAAAAGTTTATTTTATATCTAAATGTAAAATATAAATATTGTTAATTACATATGATCGTTTATTAGTACATAAATACATTCATTTATTTTTAAATAAAAAATATAAAAAAAAAGTGAAATAAAAAAAACTGATAAATGGAAAAACATGTCATTAGAAGATGCCTTCAACATGAGAATCTTAAAACCTTGATTTAAAAGAGCATCAAAATTGGTTAGATGCCGACATCTTGAATGTCAAGGAATCTTACATTCCTACAAAACAAATAGAATAATCCATATGCTCATCTCATGGAAATCTTGGATTACCAATAAACAAACGACCCCTTAAGAAAATATTTGAAAAAATTTCTAGTACTATCTATTCCATGTGCTCATTGCTCACACGAATAATTTTTCTATCATAAATAATATTTAATATTGTTTGACTCATATCTTTACTATCTTTAAAAAGTGGCTTAGGAGGATGATCATTTTTTTTTACTATTTCCCTTTACCAAACCTTAAATTTACAAAGCATAATTAAAAAAAAATTATATATTTAATTTAATTTAACTCATAAAATATCAATTAAAAAGCTAGAATATGAAAGGTTTTCTTTTTATTTATATAATTACTAATTTTAATTATAATTATTTTAAATAACAAAGATATTAAGAAGGTTAGAAAAACTGGAATATGAATAGTTTTCTTTTAATCTTAAATTGCTTTTTCTTAATTAACAATAATAATTTCTTAGTAACTCATACAATTTTTAAATAATCCACTAAAAAACTAAGGTTACGAATTTTAAAATAAAAATGGCAAAATTAAATTCTATGAATTTATTTTTTTTCCATTTAACATTCTTTAATTAGAATTTACTTTTACCTATTTCTAAATTTACAAATGATGTCATTTTTTAATGTAAAACGCTAGGAATATGGAGAACTTAAATATGAATTGCTAGAAATAAATTCTAAAAATTTATGAGTTTACATTTAATTAGAATTAATAGGGCAATGTGAAAGGTTTGGAGCACAAAAGTTTTGCAACTTATTCATCTCCTACGGTATATAAAGGTAAATCTTCTACTTTTTTCTACAACAATTTAGCTTTCTATTTAATTTGTTTTTCTTCATTGACCTCTTAATTCCTTCATATAGTTTTTTAGTTTAGAAGATCGCATTGCATGTGAGTGTAGCACACTAAGGGGCCGTTTGGCCCATGGATTTGGGTTGGGATGGGTTTGGATTCCAAACCCAAAACCATGTTTGGCACAAGGTGTTTCAAAACCCTTGGTTTTGAAACACAACCCCATGGGTTACAACAGTGCAACCACATGGGGTTTGTGCCATGTTTTCCTCTTCCATTTGTAGTTTTCCATTTCCGGCGACCACTCCGACAACAACTCAGGCGATCACTCCGATGACAACTCCGGCGACCACTCCGACAACAACTCCGGCGACCACTCAGATGACAACTCCGACGACCACTCCGATGACAACTCAGGCGACCACTCCGACAACAACTCCGGTGACCACTCTGATGACAACTTCGGCGACCACATCGGCGACCCGACCACCGCTAACGATTACCTCCGACGACCACTGCGATGAGAACTCTAGAGACCAGTTCCATTTACCATTCTCCATTTCTAGCGACTACTTCGACAACAACTCTGATGACAACTCCGGCGACCACCCAACAACCACCGATAACAACAACTCTGACGACTACAACGGTGACCCGACCACCGCTGACGATTACCTCAGACAACCACTGCGATGGAACTTGAGAGACCAGTCTGACGATTACCCCTGCGACTCGACCACCCCAACAACTAGACACCCCGATAACCCAACCACTCAAACAACCCGACTTGCCCGAACCACCGACAACAACCACTTCAATGACCCGATCAGCCGACAACCATAGTTGACGATCGCCTCGAAAACCTGACCACCTAGCAACCACCGTAGACAACCACCTAGTGACCACTCCGATGACCTGACCACCCTGATGACTACTTTGGCGATTACCCCGACGACCTGGTAACCCAACCACCCAAAACCACTATTGATGACCACCTAGTGACCACCCTAGCGACTCCAACAACCCAACCACTGCCACAACCACCCAGCGACCACTCCGGCGACATGACCACCCTGATGACCACTCCAGCGACCCGACAACTACTGCTGAAAACCACCCAATGACCATTCCGGTGACCTGACCACCATGTAATCACCACCGGCGACCACCTCGGCATACCCAAACACCCCATCAACCCAACCACCCCAACGACCACTCCAACAATCACCCTAGCGACCCAACCACCTAGTCAATATTTTAAAAGGGCCAGCGTGGACGGCTATATGCAAAACTAAAGGCGATCCCAGGGATGACAAGGCAAGACTGAATTGCTATTGCAAAGACTATTCTCTCGGATAGTATGATGTTGAACTCCTTCTTTACATTCACCCCAGATTGGAAGTATGATTACTACGTGAAAATTTTGAGGAAAGCACCTAGAACCTGACTCTCTTTTCATCACTTTCATCTACCACTCTTATGACTTATATTTGTGTTTGGACAACTACTTCTACTTTCTTGTCATTTCATCTGGAATGTGTGTTATGATATTTTTAGAACTAGATCTTAGTTCTAATTTTTGGTTTTACTTTACCATTGGCAACACCATTCTTACATTGCACCTATTAATTATCTGTTGCTACGCATAATCTTCAATTTTATGTCATCATGAGTGGAGTGAATGAGATAGCATATAGTTATACAAACTACACATAGTATAATTCAAATTGAACTATAGTTGTAACAATTGCTCTACATAATTGGTTAAATAGTTGGTATGTAACACACCAAAAAAATTATGAAGTTAAAAAAATGGAGTAGGAAAAAAAACAGTGTAAGATTTTTTTTTAAAATAACAAACAGTTTGAAAAATTATAAAAAAAAAACAAACTAAACAAACCCAGCCCAACCCAACCCTGCACCCCAAACACAGGTTTCAGCAAACCAGCCCAACACAACCATGCACCCCAAACACAGGAATCAGAAACCCCAGGGTTTCTGATTCCAAACCAGCGCGCCAAACAGCCCCTAAGTTGTATAAATTATATTGTTTTTGTAATTGAATGTATTTGTGTCTTGAAAAATGGTTTGATCTCAAACATCAATCAAAGGTGAACCTATTTTCACATAATCATATGAAGCAGGGTATCAATATTTTATTCTTATACAAGTTTTAATATTATTTTATAGTTAATTTTCTTATTGTTTTGATTGTTTATGTATGATCATATTTTTTGAATTTTGTTTCTAAAATTATTTTTTAATCTGAATCAATCAAATATATTTTTTCTTTTTTCATCCTCCAACTATAGAAAATAAATATTATTGTCTTTATTTTTATATTTTTTTAATTACTAAAACAAAATGATGAATCATTTTGGAGAATTGTTTTTTAATTATTTTGTCTCAATGTAAAAGATTTTAAATTTGGTAAACGTTTTGTTTTTTAGACTGAAAATTTAGAAGGTTTTACTTTTTATTTTTCTAATTTCTTTATACTTTTTTAACATGTTAATTAATTTAGTAAATTTTTTTTTTTTTGGTATATGAAAAATTTAGAAGGTTTTTTTTTCTAAGAAGAATTTAGAAGGTTTTTTTTCTAATTAATTTTTACTTTTTAAATATGATTTTTTTTTTTTGTTGGTATGGAAGAACTTAGAAAGTTTTGTGGTTATTGTTGTTGTTTTTTAATAATTTTTCTATAGCTTTTTAATATGTTTATTAATCTTTTCAAATTCCATAATCAAAAAATAAATTATCCATTATAACATATATCTTACCTTCGCTATAAATATTTTCATGCATTTGTAAAGATGCTCATTGCTAAGTAAAGAACAATGTTTTTTTTTTCTTTTGTGCCAAATTGACCGATTCAAGGTACTTCACAAACTATATTTATTTTTTTCTTTCATTTTATTATCATATTTAAATTGTTATATTTTATTGCACTTGTAAAGTCGTGTTTTTTTTTTCCTTTTTAGACCACAATTAGAGTTATAATGTTTGTTTAAATTCATTTTAAATTACTCTTACTGATATATTTATTGTACAATTGTAAGTGTAATGGAGAATATGCTAATACGTGATCTAAAACGTTTTCAAACTAATTGGAGTTCTAGCAAGTGTTATTAGCAAAAATTTTGTTGGAAAGTATCAAGAAAATAGAATTTCTAGATCTATGGGAGACTCATTATTATGGATGAAGAACTAATTCTACATTTTTTTAATGTTTATCATAATAGAGGATTTTTTTTCTTTAAATAAATATTTAAGATAATAGCATTAGCATTATTACTAATTTATAAAATTAATATTTATTATAAAAACCTCATTAATACTGATTTATATATTTATGACAAGTACAAACCTCATTAATACAAATTCATATATTTAATACAAGTACAAACCTTAAAACAAAAAGAAAATAAAATGTCTGTTTATCATAGATTTGTTTACAGGAATATTATTAAATATTTTACTTTATAGTTTTGTATAATGTTTTTAAATAAAGTTTTAAAATAAAATTTACGACAATTTCATATCCTAGTTTGAAAATTTACAAACATTATTATATTTTAAAAATATTTTTGAAAACTTTATAGTTTGCCAAATTGTAATGTTTCGTTAGTTTCTGTCGTCAACTTTTTTCTCTATGCAATGAAGATCAAATTATTCAAGTTATTAATGATAATTTATATATTTAATATAAGCATAAAATTTATTAAAAAAAAATAAATATTTATTTAAATTAATATTTAAATATAAATAAAATTACAAAATAATGTTCACATGTGCAACGCACGTTAATACTTTCTAGTCATTATCATTATTAAAAGATGCTGAGATGGTAAGTAATGAATGTATTACTCGTACCATCGTCTATAAATATTTGAAGGACCCACTGATATATTTTCAATCAATATATGCAATACTCATCTAGTTAAGATTATCTGAGTTTTGTTTATTGAATAATACAGGGGCGCGTTCCTTAAAATTATTAATTATCTATGTAATGATTGGGCGAGAGAATTAAAAAAATAAATAGGAATATAATGAAATCGTATTGGTTAAAAATAAATCGATGGATATTGGCAGGTATGTATAATAAATGAAATCTGATTTGGACCAATCATTTTTTTTTTAAACATTTGGACCAATGATTGGGGTACGAAAAAATAGAAATAAATTTTATTAAAATATATGATGCCGTCAAATCCTGCCAAACAAACTTGTTTTTATATTTTTTTTGTATTTGTGTATTAGTTGGGATTATATATTATAAATTATGGAAAATAAAGTTTGTTTTGATTATGAGTCATGACTGAACATTTTATGTCTTTCTTGTTGTTTTCACTAGTGCTTCAATGCAATAATCAAATATTTTAGGCATCGTTTGATAATTATTTGGACCCCGTTTGATAACCATTTAATTTTTTGTTTTTAATTTTTGAAAATTAAGCCTATAAATACTACTCTCACCCTTGAATTTACTTATTTTGTTATCTACCTTTTACCTATGTTTTCAAAAACCAAGCCATGTTTTGAAAACTAAAAAAAGTAGTTTTCAAAAACTTGTTTTTGTTTTTAGAATTTAGCTAATAATTCAAATGCTTCCTTAAGGGAGATGAAAATCATTGTAGATAAATTGAGAGAAAACAAGCTTAAGTTTCAAAAACCAAAAACTAAAAATCAAATGTTTATCAAACGGAGCCTTAGTTTTTGGTTTTTAATTTTTAAAAATTAAGCCTATAAATATTATTCTCACATATGGTTTTACTTGTTTTGTCATCTAATTTTTACCTATGTTTTCAAAAACCAAGCCATATTTTGAAAACTAAAAAAAATAGTTTTCAAAAACTTGTTTTTGTTTTTAGAATTTGGCTAAGAATTCAAATGCTTCCTTAATGGAGATAAAAACCATTGTAGATAAATTGGGAGAAAACAAGTTTAATTTTCAAAAACTAAAAATCAAAAACCAAATGATTATCAAACAGGGTCTAATAGATACTTGATATTTTTAATTTTATTTGTAGATTGTTTTTTCTCTCTCTCGAATGAATGTGTTATTTTATTAATCAACCTTTTCAATTTAAATCTTAATTAATTACTCTGTGATGTTTTTATTATGACTTAACAATAATGTTAGAAATGTTGTTAAGATGTTTTATTATAAAAGTATCACCGCAACTACGTGCAAAGTCGCAACAATTTATCTAAAAAAGTATCACGTGTATTGTTTTCTTATATATAAAAGAATTAACAGTGAATAAAAGTATATTCTCCCAATTCCATATAATAAAAATTTCAAATTAAAGACTCGAATTGATTTATAAGTCAGGTGATTGAAAGACGTTACATTGATCTCCAACATTTGTTTATTTTTATAAGTCAGTTTTGATTGTGCAATTACGTACTCTAATGTTGCTATCTTTAACTATAATAATGAGCACCTAACCAACTCTGATCAACTATCCAATCAAAGTCATTCAATCAATAAATATAATCGTTAAACTAAAATTAAAAATAAAAAACATAAATGCATTATTAGAGTAGTCAACCTATGATAAATCAAGGTTGAAATAATGCTTTAATTATATTTCCTAAGCATTCAAGTAATACTTCTCATGTAAACTCTACATATAAAATAATTGTTTTAAGATCTTCCGATTATTTTTTTACAAACTACTAAATAAAATACGATCGTTAAAAAATTGAAACCATATAGAACTAGGAGAGAATATAAAAAAATAATAATAATAGTCTATAGGACAAATATAATTTATACCATAAATTAAAGGTAGACAATATTTTGTTGGATTGTAAAAGACACTTCTTCTTGAGTATACTTCATTAATTGATGCAATCATTTTAAAAGTTTTAATCTAGTGCTCCTAATTTGGACTCAGTTTCAATTTGACGCCTATAATTTTAAAAGTTTCAATTTAGTTTATATATTTTGAACTTAATTTTAATTTGTTCCATATATATTGAGTTTAGTTTATTTTAATTTCTTTCATTTTTTATCCATCTTTATACACTATTACATTCAACTAACAAAGTTACTCAAATATAAAATTGCTACGTGAAAAAATTGTCAATATAATAATGGCAATACAATTTCTTAAGACTGACTAAAACATAAGGATTAAATTGAAACTAAACATAAATCATGAGAACCAAATTAAAATTAAATCGAAACTGTATGGAGTAAATTAAAACATTTAAAACCACAAGAACCAAATTAAAAAAGTTGCCTAAATCATTGAGACCAAATTTGTAAACTAACTCTACTCTTTTTCAACAGTTATAGTGTCTTTTTCAAAAGTTATAGTGGTGATTTTTATTTTCGCATCTATAATATTATTATTTATTAAAAAAAATGTGCAAATACACGTGGGAGGTTGGCATGTAAAATATGTAAAATCACAAGAATCAAATTAAAATTTCACCTTAAATTATTGAGACCAAATTTATAATTTAATTTTTATTTCAAAATGTATAGTATTGGTGACTTTTAATTTACTTTCGCATCTATAATATTATCTTCTATTAAAAAATGTGTTTTACACTTTTTTTTTTTTGAAACTTATAGTATGTAAAACATTTAAAACCACAACAACCAAATTAAAAATTTTGCCTAAATCATTGAGAACAATTTTATAATATAAACGTACATTCTCTTAAAAGTTGTAGATTGTAGTAGTAATTTTTAGTTTCGCATCTATAATGTTATCTTTTGTTTAAGCGAGAGGAAAAAAAAAGGTGTAAATACACGTGGCAGTTGTGACAGGTCGGCCGAGTTTCCGAGACTCGCAGTGCTTTAGAAACACAACATTATTGGGGTGCGTTCCCACGTGTCACGTCGTTATCTTCGAGTCAGACACACGCGCGCCTCGTACGACACATAAATGGGTGAATTTCTCGTGTTGATCTTCAGACGTGGATTCAGGTACTTTCCTTTTTGCCCTTTTGCGTACAAGACACGTGGCAGTGGGCCTTCTCATATAAAGGCCATTGGTGTGGGGTCCCCTCGCTTGGTACAATGGTAGCTGAACTTTCCATTTTGTTATTTATGAATTTTGAGTTTATTTCATTTTTTCCTATCTCTTTAAATATATATTTTAATTTTAAAACTTTTAAAATTAAAATAATCATTTAGTAAAAAAAGTAAGAGCTTGTTTCCTCACTATTTCGTCACAATAATTTTCATTTTTCTTAAGGAAAGATTTGAATTCTTAGTCAAATCTAAAATCAAAAATAAGTTTTTTAAAGTTTTTTTTTTTTTTTTTTTAATTTTCAAAACTTAGCTTGAATTTTGAAAACACTTATCAAAAGTAGATAAAAAAAAAGTCAAATAAACTCATTTGTAGAAGTAGTATTCATAAGCTTAATTTTCAAAAACTACAAACTGAAAGCCAAATGATTATCAAATGGAGTCTTAGTTATTACTTTGATTTTTCTTTTAATAGATGATAACGAGAATTTGAGTGTGTGTGTATTATCATGATTATGTGGATATACATACACAACCATATGAATTGGCTAGAACAAATATTAGATGATAAAAATATAGCAAGGACTAAAATGACTAATTTTGAAAGTTTAGAGATTAATATAAACACTTTGATAATTTTAAAGACCAAAATGAAACAAACTTCAAAGTTTGTGTATTGAAATATTTATTTTAAAAAATTCATACATCAAAACAAAACAAACTTGTCAACCAAATCATAAAACTGGTTAAAATATATACCTTAGTTCTAAATTTACTAAAAAATTATCAAATAGATCATTTCATAAAAATTGTTAGAATTGACTAATAAAAAGTTGTTGACTAATAAAAAGTTGATGTATTGTTAAATTATTAATGTTTTATTAACATATTTGAACACATTGATATACCACTTGGATGCTACATGACACATGAAACTCAACTTGTCCTACAATAAAATTTCAATTGCACAAAATCCATTTATGCAAAGTGGCATATTCACAAGTCCAAATATGTTAACAAAACAACAGTTTAACGTCACGTCAACTTTTAATTGATAGATTTCAACTTTTTTTTTTGTGGAGTGGTTGAATTGAAATTTTTTAATACTCAATGACTAAATTTGAAAATTTTAAAATAATAAGGACGAAACTAAAAACAAAAATCTAAAAAATTAGGACCTATTTGATATTTCGCCTAAATTTTAAAACTTAATATCTAACTCTTTCAATAGTGATAAGTTGGGTGAGATCAATTACTTTTGTTTTTTTTATGTGTTTATGAACAACATTCTAAATAGATATATGCAAAAATTCTTACTATAAGACCAAGAACATTGTCACGTGTCAATCAATTTTTGTTTTTAGCTTCAAACAAAGCTTTGATTTCCCCAACAAGGATATCAACAATTATTTGGCATGCGAAATTGGTCATTTTCTACTCATTTAATTTTGCTGTTAGTTGTGACTTTTAATTTGGTTCAACTTCAACAAGTAAAACACGTATCAATAATTGTTTGGAGTCCCAATAATGTATTATAAGTAGTTTGTTATTTTTATTGCCAATCAAAACTTAGTTCAATTAATTAAAACATATAACATCGATCAAAAGATCACAAGTTTAAATCAATCATCCATATTTCGTTGAATTCATTATAAGTTTTAATTTTACCTTCAATCTTCTAATATATGTTACAGAAAAACTTTCTGCTAGTAATTTTCAATCTTACAAAAGATTGAGATATAATTCATAGGCCAAATTGAAATCATTTACATAAGTTGTCTTTTGTATAATTTACATATATATTTTTTAAATAGTATTTAATCTAACTACATATATTAAAATATGCAGCCATTATTTATTAAATTGCTGGCAAGTTTTGTTTGTTCCAACTTTTTTGTAGGCTGAGATTGAAAATGAGATTGTGATAATCTATTTTTGTTGTGATTTTTTTTTTTTTTTTGTTATCAATACTCTACTTGTATTTAAAGGTTCATTGATTAAGAGAGAGAGAGGTTCAACTTTTACCATTACTTAATAGTGAACCAATTTAAATCTTAAATTTTAAATATCGTATCACTAAAATTTGAGGCTACATTTGAGTATTTTCATGTATTCATTATTTTGGAGTTTTTCTTTCCCCTATTTAAAATATTCTATCACATTTATGTGTAAAGATTCAAATTAAACATACAATCTCTTAAAAGAAAAATAGATGTTTTAATCGTTGGGTTAAGTTTATATTAGCGGGTGTTATGTATGTGTTTGTTGGTTCCAAGATATTAGAATACATAGCACATCCTAGGTTTTTAATATTGATGTTGAAGGAAATATTGAAATCTAAAGTTTATGAAAATGTCGATGTCGTTGGATATTTATGAAAAATTTATGAATACAAAAATTCATAAAAAATATTTGAAGTAACAAATAAACATTTCACCATTTTCTAAATTTCTTATTGTTAATATTAGGTCCATGTTAGTGATATTTTGTTAATATTTTTGTTGTATTCCGACTGATTTTTCTATGTCATAATGGAAATGTCGATATACCCCTCATGTCGATGTTGAATTCATGGATATATATAAATGTCGATAGAAATTTAAAACCATAGCATATAGCATACAACTTTTATAATTTATTTCACATTCACAATTTCTTGTTTTTTTTTTTTAGTTAAACAATTACGAGGTGAGAAATCAAACCATAGATCTTTGAAATGATAACTTTTTAAGAGGAGGTAAGTGGATGTAAATTAAAAAATAGCACATCACATAATTTTTTTTTTTTTGAATTCTTATTTATCATTTTCATATTTTTTTAAAAAGAAAATGTATGTAAATTTAAATTGAAAAAATGAAAATAAGATGAAATTGATTGATAAGTGATTTAAATAACGTGCTCAACACATGGGATAAATGCCCATCAAAGAGTCATTCTCCAATTTGACCTCAATTTTTGGCTTTAACTAATAAATAAAATAATTTGTATATTTCTCTGTGTGTGGACAAATTATATACACATCCCAAGTCACTATCAATATAAATGGTCCATCAAATTGACATTTTTAATTTCAACTTTATGAACAAACGAAATTATTTTATATTTTCTCCCTCAACTGTTAAATTTTTATATGTTTTTTTGTGTGATTATGACTCGAAACACCTTATACTTGAGTTTATGATTTTTAAATTTATAACTATGTAGGAAAAAGTATCAATAAACAATTAATAGATAGGATGACATCAGAAAAAAAGAAAAAGAAGATAGGATAGTGAATATATATATCAGAATGTAAATTTGACAAAGTTGAAATTAAAAAAAAAAAAAAAATCAAATTGCAAGAGTGAGACAATTCCAGAAATTGGGCCAGTCTCTTCAAGCCAATTGGGCTCATTTGAGGCCCAAGAAGGTTGGAGAAAAAAGTTGCTCATCGAGACGTCAAAGTCCCGTCCCTAATTGATATTCAATTGGGGTAACAAGAAGAATGTCTAAATTTAATCCACCCAGCTTGAAAAATATCTAAACAAGTTTTAATTTGCAAATAGGGCTAAAACCATTTTTAACTAAAATCCACTAATTGCATTGAGACGAAAATACAGTTGGATATTTATAAGTTTATTCTACCTAAAAGAGTGGCTAACAAAAAGCAGTGCATCAAAAGGGAATAAGGGAAATACGTTGGATTTTTTGAAATAATTAATAGAACGATTAGCATTCTTCTTCTCATATCACAAGTGTTAGTTTATTTATTCTTCAAGGCTTTTGAAACCCCCATCTTCTTTCATCATTTCAACATCTTGCTCAATGCTCAACGGTCTTTGTTCTTTCATATTTGAAGCACCTAAAGTCACTTTGGTTTGCTTTAGTGTGCACAATTTTCTTCTTTTCTTTGGACAAACTTGGTATTATGGAGATTGAGGCTTCAAAATGGTTTTTGTTCTTAGATTAGTTGACAGGAACTTAGGATTTTGGATTCTAGATAATGTTTGAACTGTTTTGAAAACAAAATCTGCCATATTTAAACAAAAACCCCCTTCTTTAGGGATTGGTTGAATGAAAATAATGCAACTAACAGAACCCATTTATCACAGTTGTTATTTTGATTTTTATGCAATTTACAATACCCACATATCACGATTGTTTTGAAAGATAAATGAAACTTAGTAATATTTGGCTTGCTATAGTTATTGCATGTATATATATATATACTTATATAGCACATAATGTAAATGATTTTATATAGTGATCTGATGTGGTTTACAGAACTATAGTACTATAGACTATTACTATTTATTTGCATGTATATAATTGTCATACACAAGTATTTTATACACATATAGTGATTACGATTTATTTGCATGTATATAACTATTATACACAAGTATTTTATGTGTTTAATTATATGTATATAAAATTGTAAACCTTGGTAATCATTGTGGCATATTTGGTACTCCTAAATTCCATTATAGGTATATAATGTAACATACATAGAGCAATATGGTATTAAGAATCTTGCTTATTGTATATGTTACCATATACTTACTGTTAGGAGTGCAAACGAATGTCCCACATTGGCTAGGGAATGGAGTGATCATTGGTATATATGTGAGGACAATTATCTCCATTGGTATGAGGCATTTTGGGAAAACTAAAAGCAAAGCCATGAGAGTTTATGCCCAAAGTGGACAATATCATAGAATTATGGAGATATGTGGAGGTTCGTTGTCCTTATCAATTACAAATATGAATGTCAATGTTGTGGGTATATACTTATTCGTGTAATTGAGATGGTTTGAAAAAATAATAGAAAATCAAGTTTGATCAATGGTGTTTGTTGATAAATGATTAACTCTCTTCCCTAAAATTGCGGTAGTCATAAACCTAAATATGAAACATTTTTAGCTTTTTTTTTATTATAGCTATTTATTTGTAGACATTAGTTACAATTTTCCATTCAATTGTCTGCAACTTCACATCAATTGGCTAACACTAATTTAGATTTAGATTTAGATTTTATTTTGTTTCGTAGAATTTTAAGCTCTATTTACTTGCTATAAATTGGAATGAGCTAAAATTAGAATAAAAATATATTTTTTTGTTATCCTTACTAAGAGTTGTCTAGAATAAAAATCAGAAGTTCATTAATGCTATTTATTGGAGAATGTCAGAAATCAAAATATTTTGAAGATATCAGTTTTTGTCTCTATACTTTTAACATTTGTCTATTTTAATCCCTATATTTCCAAATTTTTTGTTATTGTTCATATACGATTGTGGTCTCTGTTTGCAAAATTCTGATACTAATTTTATACACAACATTTAATACAAATGTATGACAATATTTCAAAAAAAATTTAAAAATAAAAAGAGTGTAGTGATGTGCTAAAATTCTAATAGAAAAAATGAGATAAAAAATGAAAATAAAAGTACTAAAGTAGTCACTTTTTAAAAGTATAGGAATAAAACATACATTTTGAAAATAGGTTAAATTATACAAATTACCTTTAAACTTTAAGGTAGGTTTCAATTATGCCCCTAAACTTTGAAAATTTTCATTTTTACTTTTGAACTTTGAATTTGTTCCAAAAAATACCATTTGAGAGTTTTTTCGTTAAAATTGATACAATGACTAATGTGTAAAAATTGAAAGGCATACATGACATGACAGCTGTTGTGTAAAAATTGATTATATAAATGATTTTAACGGAATATTTGGGATGAAATAAATAGTAACAACAATCTTAACATTCTATATAGGTAAATAATATCACGTACATCTTCCACTTTTTACACATCAGCTGCATGTCAATTTCCATCATTTATTTTAGCGAGAAATATATCCTTTTAGAACAATTTAAAAGTTCAAGGATAAAAATGAAACTTTTCAAGTTTAAAGGCATAATTGAAACATGCCTCAAAGTCCAGAGGTATAATTGAAACATACCTCAAAGTTCAAATATATTTTGTATAATTTAACCTTAAAAATATATAGACTAAAACTAACAAATTTAAAAGTATAGACACCAAAATGAATAAAAACTAAAAGTATATGACCAAAAGATGATTTAAACCATTGATTTATCAAACATGTCACATTATTTATTTATTTTTTTTTTGGAGAAGACAGACATGTCACATTAGTATTTCATTTATAATATTAACACTAAAGGAAGTGATTATCTCAATTGATGTCAATTTGAACATAACTCATTGTATAAGACACTTATTACCCTTTTAAATCCAACGTTCATCTTTACCCCATTTGTTGAACTAGGTAAAAAAAAAAATCAACTCCAAATCATCAACGATCTCCTTAAAACCTACAATTAAACAAAATTAAGACCTTTAAAAATTAATCGAAAGATTATATATATATGTCAATTTTATAAAGTAACTATAAATATAATATTTTTTTAAAAGGCAATTGCGTCCATAGAATTTTTGTCTTTGAAAATTCACTGGTCCACTTGTCAAGTGATGATGAATGATCGCGATTGATCTATATATTAATTATTTTGTTTGTATTAATAATATATATATTATGTATTTTAGTTTTGCTATATTTTACAATTAATTTTTAAAAAATTATTAAATTTCATTTTAGAGTAAATTTGGTGCCAGTCAATTTCAGAATAATTACTTTGTATTCCATTTCTTCACTTAGTTTCTTTAGGAATATTCTTTAAAACTACAGATTTATTATCATTAATGTGAATACAGGGAAAACTAAAAACACTAAAAACTTTTAGTTTTTTTATTATTATTTTTGGGCTCAACATTTGTATGCGTAACAGAGAAAATCGAATATTTAAAATGGCAATCGGTACCTAACTAGTTGAGATAGGCTCATGTTAGCAAAATATTTTTAGTCCTATACTTTTTTTTTTTTTAGCAATTTAGTCTCTTGAACTTTAAGGTGTAATAATTTAGTTCATATAGTTTATAACTTATAACAATTTAGTTTTTATCGAGAACAATTTCATTGAAAATTAAGTTTTAATCTTTATTAAGTACAATTTAGTATTTGTAATTTGTAAACATATTTAGTTCATAATAATTATTATTTTTTGATTAAAAATCTCTAATTAGTTTTCAAGCTAAATTATAGAAAATATACTTGAACTTTATACCTTTGTGTCAATAATACTCTTGAACTTTAAAAAGTTTCATTAATACTCTTGATTTTTTTAAAAAAATTCAAAAATACCTTAACCGTTATGTTTTTTTTATGGAAAACTTTAAAGTCTCAGTTTCGTTAATACCCTTGACCACTCAAAATTTTTTAAAAATATCCTTACTAGAAAACGTTTATTCTTTTAATTTCTTCCTCTTTTTGCATATTTGTCCTTCATAAAAATTAATGTAAAATTTTGTTTATAAAGAATATATGCAACAAAACACCAGATAAAAATAAAATTTGAATCAAGCTCTCTCTTTTTAAAAGTTTAAAGAAGATAAATACAAGAAAAAAATTGAATTCCCCCCTCCCCTTTTTTCTCTCTCTATTTGTGTGTTAGTAATAAGCAGAAGATTAATGTGGTTTTCAATTACGATGATGAATGAGTGGTGAAGGAAGAGATGTATAAGTTACGTATTTATTTATTTTTAATCTTTGGAGAGTTACGAGGGAGGATTATGGTTATAGATTTTGGGTTAGCTACTACCTTCCAAATGCTAATAAACTTGAATAAGACGGGTTTGACCTAGTTTACAAGGTTAATTAATCAAAAGTTTGGTACGTGATTATTTCTTTTAATATTTAAGAAGCGTTAGAACCACTATATGACAATATTTTCATTTATTTTGCCTAAAATAAATTTAGGAAAAGCTGATGAGTAGTGAATGGTGAGAAAATAGGAGGGAAAAAACTATCAACAAATTCAAATCAATGGCATTGAGAATTTAAAAATGAAGCAAAAGTCATCCTGAAGCTTCAACATAAGAATCTGACAAGGCTCTTGAGATGTTGTGTTGAAGGAGAAGAAAAATTTATGGTCTATGATTATATGACAAATAAATAAAACTTCTCATTAATTTTCACGAATGAGGAATTTGCAGAGAGAGGAAGAAAAAACATTTTCCAGTTAGAGTGTTTTTAAATTTTTTTGAAAAATCAAGGGTATTAATAAAACTTTAACATTTTTCATCCAAAACTTAACGGTAAAGGTATTTTTGAACGTTTTTGAAAGGTCAATGGTATTTTTTAAACTTTGATGTATGATTGAAATGAGATCCATAATTCAGGTTATTTTCAATAATTTAGCCTAATTTTTTTTATATATAAAAGAAACTCTCAACACATTTTTAGGACTAAATCATAAAATTTTAAATCACGTGACTAAATTGTTACCAGGATTAAGCCGATGTAAACTAAAATTTACGAACTGAACTAAATGAGAAAGTTCAGGAACCAAAATATTTTTAACAAAAAAAGAAAAAAGAGAGAGGAAAATACGAATAATTGAGAGAGGGAGTTCTCTTCTATGTTTGTGGACACAAAGGAGTGAAAAGTCTACCGATCAGAATTCAGATACAGAAAAACTCGAGACAGAATCGAAGTTTAGAAAAGGAAAAACAAGAAAGAAAATCGATCGGTTCGTTCTTCTCCAATTAGAACGAACTGCCGAATGACAGTCTGAAGAACGAGCGAATACTTTTCGAGGGAAGTTGAAATCCAGAGCAGGGTTTCAACTTTTCCCGCCATTAACAGATGCTTAGTTTTACACAGCTTAACCATCTTCTTCCTCCAACGACCCAACTCAAATGCCAAGCTCTTCTTCCCAAATTCCAACGCCAATCCCACTTCTCTCTTCAACTATTTCCTCAACGATCATCGATTTCTCAGTTTCTCGGGAATCGGTCATCTGGGTATCGAGAATTGTGTTTGTGTGCTTCGAGTTCACCGGAATTTTCTTCCCCTGATGACGAATTCGATGACGAATTGGACCGATTGTTGGTGCTGTTACCTGAAGAAATGCGGCGCAGAATAAGGGAACATGAGGAGTGTCACCAACTGATCGAAGTGGTGATGGATTTGGGTCGGAAACCACTGGCTCGATTTCCTACTGGGGATTTCTTGCTGTCGGATTCCCAGATAACTGTTGATGATCTACGGCATGCTACTTCCAAGGTAAGTTCAGCTCATTGGTGTACGTTCTTTTGTTTATTTATTTCGATAAGATTGCCCACGTTCTGTTTGATTGTTTGTCTGGGAAGTTGGAAGTTCAATTCAATTATAACATCCCTATTGCTTGAACTTTTCCATTTTTGTATCTCAAGCTGGTTGTAAATGGTGATCATATTGTTTAGGTTTGAGGAACATATCTAACTTGGGTGATAAAAATGTTCCGGCTAATATTCTCCTACTAAGATTGGGGAATTAGAAGTGTTCTGTTCAATTCATGTTGTAGTATGGAAGTCTCTATTGATTTGAATTGGAGGGAAGTTGTATTTGAGGAGATGAAGGCCTTGAGGGTAATGGAACGTGAAAATATCTCTCTGGACCACCAACTAAGTAATTGGTGGAAGGTCAGTTCAAATAAGATGGTTGGTTCATTGATTGATGCTAGATTTATCAGCTCGATGTATGCAAAAATGGATAGTGACTTAAACTCCACGTTAAACCACAACCCAAATTTCAAGAAAAGATGGAATCGACAGGGTGTACCAATTGAAAAAAAATTACCTATTCCAATATTTGTATGATTCTTATTAGAATCTATTGAATATGATTGTAGTGCATATGAGGACTTCGTTTACTAAATATATGAGATATAACTGTGGTTATGTATCTCCATTACCATAGTTCTATTTGGGCAACACGCATGGTGCTGTATCAAAATTTCTATTTTATATCCAGTAAAAAACAGTCCAAGTTGAAAACCTAAGAATGAAAGTGGCTAAATATATTCTCCATCTTGCACTATAAACAGAATAGAGTAAAGTGGAACATGGGAGACGGTAGCAATTTAACTGAGAAGGATCAATCAGTATTAAAAAAAAAAACCTCATCTAGGATTCACTTCCCCCACCTCTTACTCCTGTAAAAGGATAAAAAAGTTAAAACTCATGTGGCTGAGTTGATTAAAGTAGAAGTTTTAATCACTTAAATATAAAAACCATGTCAAGATCTTGGAACAAACACATTGCAGGTTGGTGACTTTGCCATTGACAATAGAGCTGGCATTAGTAGAACATTGCATCGGATCAGTGCCATCAGGAATCGGAAGGGTGTAATTATTGGTCTAACTGGTTGTGTGGGTCGAGCTATATCAGGAAGTGCTATCTTGCTGAGGGATTTGATTCAAGATGGGTCCTCTTTGTTGCTCATTGGGCCTCCAGGGGTGGGAAAAACCACAATCATCAGGTCAGTAAATTTTTAGTTTTATACATATTGCATACATAATTCTTCTTAAAGTCCAAGAGATTTTGAAAACGGAAATACTGTAATTTGTGGATCTCTATTTCTAGCTGACAAAAATAGAGTTCCTTGTAAATGTTGCTTCAGATAGTTTAAATTAGAGATAATTCATGATTTTGTTCTGTGAAATCCTTTTCTGGAGTCACTTGGAAATAGGAAAATACTTGAAATTTTTAAATATTTTCGAGATAAACACAATTTTATAAGTTATATTACTTTCACTATCATAGAAGTTAAATTACCTCCTACACTCTTGGAGGGGCATGAGCAAAATAAATATGGTCACCCTGGGCAATTACTAGTGGAATTTTACCAGTTACTGTAGCCTGAGCGCCTGACTAGCATTTGTTTTCTTTTATTTTGATTAGTTTTTCTGAGACATCAGTGTTTCATCCAAACTCAGTGGCAACTCCATGTCGCCAGTTAAGAAAATGTGGAGTAATGCTTTGTAACATTTTTGTAGGGAAACAGTTTCAGAGTACTAGTAAGGGGTATATTAGGAATATTGATATATTATTAGTAGGGGCATAGTAGTAATTAGCTAGGGGTGTCTTGGTTATAAATAGAGGAGTTAGGGTTCTTAGGAAAGGGGAAATGATTTTGGTATTGTCTCAGTGTAGGGACTTTGGGAGAGACATAGCCCTCTCTTAAGGCTATTGGCAATGTAATTTCTGTTGATATTGCAATATAGTTCGATTGTGTGTATTTCTTGTTAGGGTATCCTAACAAATTGGTATCAGAGCACGTTCATCCTGGAACATCAATTCTAGCAATGGATCGTGATCATGTGCTAGATGTATTGTTGAAGGTACAAACATCCATGACCAAACAGATGCAAATGTTGGAAGAAATGCAAAATTAGTTGAAGGATTTCAATCACCGAAGCATGGAGAGAGAAAGGGAAAGAGAACAGATACAGATGGCAGAAATCGAGACCATGAAAGAAAAACACAAGCAAAGAGAGATTAAGAACGAGAGTTTGTCCATAGTGAGAACATAGGCATCACAAGGAGACATTTGCCAAGAGAAGAAGGACAAAAACAGAGAGAGCAAGAAGCAGAAGAAAAAGAAAAAGAATCGGAAGAAAGTGGGCAACAGAAATGGAGAAGGAACTGGAAAACATGTGTTGATCGGGCCTAAGAAACATGAAGTCATGCCAAGTCTCCATCGACTGAGGAGAAGGAGAAGCGGGAGATGTCGATGGTATAAGAGGAGGCAAACGCGAAAAAGAGATGTAGAAGGAGTTGGAAAACATGGTGGTTGGAAAATGAAGAAGAAATGGCGAGAGCGATCAATAATCTACCGACTTGTATTCGACCTGAGTTTGAAGCCTGCCCGTGAATGGGCTGAAAAAGTAGTCGACATGATGAAAGTTGGATTTCCCGAGTGGGATCACCGGCCATTATGGAGGGGGGAATGCTTCGGTAGCCGCAAAGTTAAAAACAAAAGGAGAGAAAAGGCCGATAGAGGCCGTTATCGACAATGGAGGCATGTGTGGCCGGAGACGAATCTTCGGGGAAGGCACCAACTCAAGGGTCGAGAAGAGGTGGGAGAGGAATTGGAGGTGGACGATCATGAAGAAAATGGAGTAAAGAAGAGAAGAAGGATCAACAGAAGCCATTACTAGCGGCAGATATGTATGTGGTCGGAGATGAAGCCCCAGGGAAGGCATCGATGCAAGTTTTGTGTGCTGGTAGGTAATGGATCGGTGAGTGACGAAAGAAAAGAGAAAAATAAAAAAGTGGGTAGGTTGATAAGCCCTAACCCTAATCACGTGAGATCGGATGGTTCTAGAAGGGGATGGAACCATGGACTGCTTGGGCAGGGGATTGATAAGTTGCATTTTAATGGGTTGTTCTTAAACTATTGGGATGAGGCCCATTCTTCTCCAAATGTAGAAAATCAGGTGGTTTTACAAGATGGGACTTGGGCTGGGTTGTCCTTTGTGTTAAGCCTGAAACCCAACCTGATATGGCAATATCTTACCCTAACCCTAGTTGCCATTATGTTCTGCTCTACATCCATGCCGCCGGCCATTTCCATTGGGCAAACTCACACTATCGAGCATCACTCCCACCTGACACCGTTCGCCACCGTCAGCCACATATACCACTGCCACCTTCCACCGCCGTTCACTGCGCCTGCCGCCACCATAAGTCTACTTGTCTCTTGCGTTGCACAGTCCACACCACTCACATCCTTGTTTCTTGTATTGGTCCAATGCCACCAACTACTACCACCTGTGTTTCTGCTGCCAACCTCATCCGCCTGCTGCACCTGATTGTCGGAGCGCCGACCCATTGGGTTTTTGTGTTACAGAATGTTTTCTTAAAACAAAAAAGTAGTATTTTGATAGTTACCTAATTTTAGAGTTGTATCTTGTTATCCACACCTTGAGGACAAGGTGTGTTTGAAGGGCGGGGTAATGTGAGAGTACTAGTAAGAGGTATATTAGGAATATTGGTATATTATTAGTAGGGGCATAGTAGTAATTAGTTTGGGGTATCTTGGTTTTGGTATTGTCTCAGTGTAAGGATTTGGAATCCGGATTCGGCACTTGATGGCCCGACATTCCCTTACATCCCCTGTGAGCTGGCCATGCCTCCTTACTTGTCTTGAACTGCTTCTAAGAGTGAAGATTGTCCCCACAAACCAACATGAGTCCTTTCAGCATGCTTTGTCCTCACTCACATGCTTCCTAGGAAAATTCCTAGGAGGTCACCCAACATAGGATTGCTCCAAGCCAAGCACGCTTAACTTTGGAGTTCTTATGATTGGGCCACCGAAAAGGATGGTGCACCTTGTTGGTATAGGTTGTAGCTGTCAATTCTTTTAAGCCTTTCTTAACAATGCTTTGCATAGCCTCAGGATCCCTCTCATTCGGATGTGGTCTCGGTTCATTCAGGTACCCCTCCTGACTTCGGGCGTTACATGCCCACCAGCTTTCGCCTTGGTTCGTCCTCAAACCACATCTTACTAGGAGAGGTTCCGGTCTGATACCATCTGTAATGCCCTAGGCCCAGGATTCGGACCAGGATATGGAATCCAGATTCGACACCTAACGGCCCCGGCATTTCCCTGCATCCCCCGCGGCCTGACCACGCTACTTACTTGTCTTGAGCTGCTTGTGAGAGTGAAGATTGCCCCCACAAACCAACACGGGTCTTTTCTTAACCATGTCTTGCATAGCCGCAAGATCTCTCTCATTCAGGAGGAGTAGGTGAATGAACTGAGACCACATCCGAATGAGAGAGATCCTGAGACTATGCAAGACATGGTTAAGAAAAGACTTAAAAGAATTGATAGCTATTACCTATACCAACAAGGTGCACCTTCCTTTTCGGTGGCTCAATCATGGGAACTCCAAAGTTAAGCGTATTTGGCTTGGAGCAGTCCTATGTTGGGTGATCTCCTAGAAATTTTCCTATGAAGCATGTGAGTGAGGACAAAGCATGCTGAAAGGACTCATGCTGGTTTGTGGAGATAGTCTTCACTCTCGCAAGCAGCTCAAGACAAGGGTAGCGTGGTCAGGCCGCGGGGCAAGCAGGGGAATGCTGAGGCCGTTAGGTGCCGAATCTGGATTCCAAATCTTGGTCCGAATCCTGGGCCTGGGGCGTTACTGACAAAGCCCTCTCAAAAGGCTATTGGCATTGTAATTTTTGTTGATATTGCAATATAGTTCGATTGTGTGTATTTCTTATTAGGGTATCCTAACAAATAGCTAGGATACTTGCTAATGATTTCCAGAAGCGTGTAATGATTGTAGACACCTCCAATGAGATTGGTGGCGATGGTGATATACCTCATGCAGGAATTGGTAAATGCTGGTCGCATGCAAGTTCCAGACTCTGATATGCAACATAAGGTATGGTGTGAAAATCGACTACTGCAATTTTCTTTCTGAACTAACAAGACATTGTTCCTAGATACTTACTACGACCTTAACCTGATCGGGTTGATAATTTAAAACCTTTTGGGTAAATTTTACTCTTGGATTGGTACATTTCTTTGGCCGGTAAAAGGTCACGGGGAAGGTATGGTGAAACACAAAGGTCCTTCATTAGCCCCCAACGGCTTGTATTCATGTGTGACAAACTACTTTTATGCGTTCTTTCCTAGATAGGAGATGTTATGTTTACAACTTTACACATCATCTGGTTGAGAGATGAATCAAAAGTAATTGAAGCTTGACCAGGATATAGGTTTTCCCTGAATTTATACCCACAATATGGACCATTATATATGCTTTCTGGTAACAGAAAATTTTCATGTGTAGTTGATTCATATTTTTCACTTCCCATGCGTTATATTTTTAGGTACAGTAATGAGTTGATTGCATTTTTATTCATCTTATTTGATCTCTTACATTTTTCTATTTATCAGGTTTTGATCGAAGCAGTAGAAAACCATATGCCTCAAGTAATTATAATAGATGAAATAAGCACAAAACTTGAAGCCATGGCTGCAAGCACCATAGCACAACGTGGTATTCAGTTAGTTGCGACTGCTCATGGAGTTACAATTGAAAATTTAATCATGAATCCTTTACTAGAGATGCTTGTTGGAGGAATACAGGTGATTTGATCTTTCCTTACTGCCTTCTTCTGATTATTTTAATAATTCAAGTACCTTAAGTAATGGATACTTAAATAAGTGTTTAAGAATGGACTGTTGCATAATATATATTTGAAATGGAATCTAGACTCTCCAGTTTCCTGTCTTAAAGCTAGGAGTTTCTAAAATTTATTGTTCTTCTCTGTGGATGGGACCTATCTGCCTCTCTCCCTTATTGTTGGTGGTTGAGGGTTTTTCCCCCTTTGTTCAGTTGATTTCTCTAAGTGTATTAACGGTGGTTCTTTAGTGCTGAATCTTCAAACTTAGCACGAGAGGGAAAATAGTAATCCTTTTGCAGTACTCAGTTAAAAACTTCTCACTGTTTGGAATAACTTGGGAAAAAATACTTTTTGAACAAAATCAATTTTTCTATAAGTAACTTTGAAAAAATTAATAATTTAAAGTGTGTTTAGTATAGCTATTGAGTAATTTTAGGTGATCAAAAGTGGTTTTTAAAAAAATCTTAATAAATAAAATGTGTTTCAAAAAATTGGATTAATTTAAAAATATTTTCTTTTGAAGAAACACTTGATAGATGGATTATCCAAAAATGACTTTAAAGTGATTAACTGAAAATCTTCAAAATAAGTAATAAAAAAAAATTATAATTAATAGGATCACTTTTTGTCAAAGCTAAAGGTTTGAGAGAATTAGAATCCTCTATTCCATTCACTAAAGAGATATATATATACAAGTGTACAATGTTGACCTAAGTAGGAGAAAGTGAAAAGACAATAAAGGACAATCCAATTAATATATTTACAAAAATGCAATTATACTAATATAATAACTCTAACACTCCCCCTCAAGTTGGAGCATATATATTCATCATGCCCAACTTGTTAGAGAGGTAATCTATTCGTGCTCCATTCAATGCCTTGGTGAAAATGTCTCCTAATTGCTCTCCAGTCTTCACATATCCTGTTGATACCAAACCTTGTTGTATCTTCTCACGTACAAAATGGCAGTCAACCTCAATGTGTTTAGTACGCTCATGAAATACCGGATTAGATGCTATATGCAGAGCTACTTGATTATCACACCATAATTTTGTTGGTTTTGTGACATCAAATCCCAATTCGATTAGAAGTTGACGTATCCAGACTAATTCACATACAGATTGTGCCATTGCTCTATATTCTGATTCAGCACTTGACCGTGACACTACATTCTGTTTCTTACTCTTCCAAGAAACTAAATTACCACCCACAAATACACAATATCCTGAAGTTGATCTTCTATCTTCCTTAGCTCCTGCCCAATCAGCATCTGAGAAACATTCAATGTTAATATGCCCATAACTCTTATATAATAAACCACGCCCAGGAGTTGCCTTCAAATAACACAAAATCTGTTCCACTGCAGCCCAATGGTCAACGGTAGGAGAAGACATATATTGGCTCACAATGCTCACTGAATAAGCTATGTCCGGTCGAGTTACTGTAAGATAATTGAGTTTTCCCACTAACCTCCTATATTGTTCAGGATCTTTCAGTAATTCTCCCTCTTTTGTGAGCTGTAAATTAGGCATCATCGGGGTACTACATGGCTTAGCCCCTAACTTCCCTGTTTCAGTCAACAAGTCAATTACATATTTTCTCTGTGATAACATGATTCCCTTCTTGCTTCTCATTACCTCGATTCCTAGAAAGTATTTTAACATTCCCAAATCTTTTGTGTGGAATTGACTATGGAGAAAGGTCTTGAGTGATTGGATGCCCAATGTGTCATCGCCTGTAATAACAATATCATCAACATACACAACCAACAAGATTACACCACTCTCAGACCGCTTATAAAAGACAGAATGATATGACTTGCTCTTTCTCATTCCAAAACTTTCAATCACCTGAGTGAATTTCCCAAACCATGCTCGTGGACTCTGCTTTAATCCATACAATGATTTACGAATGCGACATAACTTTCCATTCTCCCCCTGAGCAACAAACCCTGGAGGTTGCTCCATATATACCTCCTCCCCAAGGTCACCATGAAGAAATGCGTTTTTAATATCAAGCTGATGCAACGGCCAGTGATGAATGGATGCTAAAGAAATGAATAACCTGGCAGAAGTCATTTTAGCAACCGGAGAGAAAGTGTCAGAATAGTCAATCCCATAAGTTTGTGCGTAGCCTTTAGCAACAAGGCGAGCTTTCAACTGAGCTACAGACCCATCTGGATTGACTTTAACCGCAAAGACCCACTTACAACCAATAGGCTTCTTTCCGGCAGGATGAGAAACTAAATTCCAAGTACAATTGTCATTTAAAGCTCTCATCTCTTCTACCATTGCAGCACGCCAACCAGGATGAGATAAAGCTTCATGAACAGTCTTAGGAACAGACAAAGACTGTAGGGATGCAATAAAGGAACAGGTTGAAGATGACAAATGGTTATATGAGAAATAGGATATGTGCACTGGCGCTTACCTTTACGAAGAGCAATAGGAAGATCATCGCTTATACCTGGATCCAATGACGAAGAAGCCTCCGGTATAGGGCATGAAACTGAAGAGGGTAGCCGGCGAGAATAAACCTGAGTAATAGGTGGATGAGTAGAAATAGGAACAGAAGGAGATGAAGTGCTAGAGGGCCCACAAGAGGAGAGAATGGTATAAACAAGGAAATCATCCTCGTCCTCTTTATGCTCCCCCTTACTCTTACCCGAAGATGGAGAAAAGAAAGAAGAATCTTCCAAGAATGTGACATCAGGAGAGACAAAGTAACGATCGAGACTAGGACAATAACACCGATACCCTTTTTGGACATGAGAATAACCAAGGAAGACACATTTTAAGGACTTTGGATCTAGTTTGGTGAGTTGAGGGCGAACATCCCGAACAAAGCAAGTGCAACCAAAAATTTTGGGTGGAAGAGGAAATGAAGGGAGTTTGGGGCACAAAATACGATAAGGTATCTCACCCTTAAGAACCGAAGAGGGCATGCGGTTTATTAAGAAACAAGCTGTCGAAATGGCATCAGCCCAAAAATATTTAGGGACATTCATCTGAAACAGTAAGGCTCTCGCGGTTTCAAGAAGATGGCGATTCTTCTGTTCTGCAACCCCATTTTGAGATGAAGTATAAACACACGAGGATTGATGGAGAATACCATGTTCACTTAAATAGGAACTAAGAGCATGAGAGAAGTATTCTTTAGCATTATCACTCCGTAGAACTTTAAGAGAACCACTAAATTGAGTTCGAATTTCAGCATGAAAGTTACGAAAGTGAGAAATCAACTCAGAACGATTTTTCATTAAATATAACCAAGTTACACGAGAAAAATCGTCAACAAAGGTAACAAAATATCGAAACCCTCTCTTGGACTCAACAGGACACAGACCCCAAATATCAGAGTGAACTAATTCAAATGGAGCACTAGCTTGTTTATTGACTCTGGGATACAGGCTCAGACGATGAAATTTAGCAAACTGACAAGACTCGCAATCTAAAGAAGACAAATGATTAAATTGAGGACGAAGACTCTTCAAGACGGAAATAGATGGATGACCCAAACGACAATGTTCTTCAAAGGGAGAGGACACTTGAGAACATGTAACATCTGTGGATATTTGTGGTTCAAAAATATAGAGACCTCCAGATTCACGCCCTTTACCAATAGTCCTCTTCGTCAAAAGATCCTGAAATAAACAATAACCAAGAAAGAATGAGACACAACAATTAAGATCGCGAGTGAGTTTACTAACTGAAATCAAGTTAAAGGAGAACTGTGGCAAACTTAAGACAGATGACAATGAAATGGAGTTGGTAAGATTGACAGTGCCTAATCCTAAAACAGGAGAGGTGGTGCCGTCAGCTATAGTAACGTGAGGTGAAGATTTAGATGGACTAATGTGAGAGAATAAACTGGGATTACCTGTCATGTGATCAGAAGCGCCAGAGTCTATGACCCATTGTGAAGAGGAGGAAAGAAGACATGTAGATGTGTTACCTGTGTCGGCAATAGCAGTAGTGAGAGTAGAAGATGACGCCTGTAATGACTTTTGGTGCTGTCGAAATTTAGCAAACTCCTCAGCTGAAATTGAAATAGACTTGTCAAGGTTATCAGGAGTAGAGGCAACGTGCGCAGATGGAAACCTCTGGCCCTTATTCAGCAATTTTCTGCAATCGCGTTTCATATGTCCAGGCTTATGACAATAGTGGCAAACAATATCTCCTGAATGTGCTCTCTGAGTGTTCGAATTTCCTCGGAACATGTTGGGGCCGACCCCTCTATTTCCTTTATACTCACCAGTCTGCCCAACCAGGGCACTATTAGACTCAGATGGTAAGATCGTGTGCGACTTCTCAGTACGAAGTATTCGAGTATAAGCATCTTCCAACGAAGAGATTTCGGAGCTAGACAAAACTTGATCTTTGGCCATATCATATTTAGAGGCAAGACCAACCAAAAAACTCATAATGAATAATTGTTCACGTTGGGCAGTCTGAACTTTCACATCAGTACTAACGGGCAACAAAGCATTAAATTCTGCATACGTTATTTTGCACTCCATAAAGTAATTTGTTAGAGATTTCTCACCTTGATCAGGTTGGAAGAGAGTCTTACACACATCAAACACCCGACTAATATTCCCTTTCCTGGAGTAAAGAAATTCCAAGTATTCTAAGAGCTCCCTGACGGATTCACAATGATTAACCAACCCAACTATCTCGCTCTCAATGGAGTTCTTTATCTGTAGAATAAGTCTAGAATCATCTCGTAACCAATTCTTCTTAGTATCATCAGTAGGTGGTGATTTGGCAGTGACGTGATCATCCATATCAAGACTCCGAAGATAATGACGAATGTTTGTTCGCCATGCATAAAAGTTAGATCCATTAAGCTTATGTTCTGTAACCCTTGACACCATAGGTATCATCTCCGACATCACTATAGCTTTCTTTTCAGCCATAATCTCAAAAAATAAACAGATAAACAAGATTTGAAATCTGAATCACAGCAAACCCTAAATGTTCCAAACAATATATGGCTCAAAACGCGATAAACTGAACACCCTATGACCCAAACCAATACAGAACACGAAAGGGGAGACCACGGCGAACAGACCCACGAGAGATCTAGCACCTGCCGGCGGCGCATGGGCCGTCACGCGCCGGTGCGTGAAACCGGCGGAGAAGCTTGTGGCGGAGCGTGTGGTCCGAACCTCCTGATTGGCGACTGGGCTATCCGACAAGCCGGGCGGTGACGAAAACAGACGTTGTTGACAGACCTCGCTGGTGGCGGATTCCGACTGCAGATTCTGGTTTCCGATGGCAGTGGCAGATTATCACGGCCGATTCGGCAGTGATGATGGCCGATTTGATGCACAAAGCCCACAGCAAGACAAAACCCTCAAAGAGGATGTTCGAAACTCCAAACCCTAATGTTCACAAATCCCTAAGGACAAAAAAAAATTTCCCTAGAAAACCCTAGGGCTCTGATACCATGTCAATGCTAAAGGTTTGAGAGAATTAGAATCCTCTATTCCATTCACTAAAGAGATATATATATACAAGTGTACAATGTTGACCTAAGTAGGAGAAAGTGAAAAGACAATAAAGGACAATCCAATTAATATATTTACAAAAAAGCAATTATACTAATATAATAACTCTAACACTTTTGAATATAGTTTAATCAAACAAATTTGAAAAAATTGTAAGATATAATAACATTTTTATTGAAAATATTTTTTTCAAAAGTGTTTAAACTGAAAGGTATTTACAGGCCCTTAGTTTTATGACCAAATGAACTTAGTTTGTGTGTGTGTGTGTTTTCTTTGTTCAACGAAACCGAAACCAAAACCAAAACCAAAGCTTATTATTATTTCATTGTAAATTATGCTAAGTCTTTTTCTAAAACTTATAGCTTTTTCAGTCCATTTAATTGGTTAATAATACAATCATTTTGTAGAGTGTAACTCTTGGGGATGAGGAGGCAAGCCGGAGACGTGTTCAAAAGACTGTGCTGGAAAGAAAAGGACCCTCAACATTTGCTTGTGGGGTAGAGATCATATCGAAGACTCAGTTGAGAGTTCATCGTAGTCTTGAAGCAACTGTTGATGCCATTCTTTATGGTAAACAATTGTTATTTTTTCTGAAGAATGCCTGTTTGAACTTTTAATTGTTTTTTTTTTCACTACACAATCTGGAAGTTTGAAGCAGAGCATGCAGCTACCACTTTCAGCTTATTATCACCACTTATTTTGTGAAGGTCGTTATCGTAATGTTGAAGTTCGAAAGATAAATTCCACAGAAGAGAAAGAAACTATACAAAGTGATACTTTCATTCCCACTTTCTCCCATATGAAGGATGAAGTTCCAGTTAATGTTTTAGATGGGTATTACGAGAAAAGTGGTCAGGACCCAGTAAGATATCTTTTGAGGTCCTTCCAACTGCAGGAGAATCCTCTGAAGAAGACGAAGGAAAGATTCCACTTCGCCTGTTTGTCTATGGGGTAAGATATAATCTTTCAACTTTGACAAATGAATGCAATGAACTTCCTATGCATGCTTAGAAGTTAGGACTAAAGTTAAAAGTTTATCTCTGATGTTATCTAAAGATGGCCACTTGTAAGTTCAAAGTTGTTTGTGCTTGTTATTCTCAGTATTTCTGCCAGATTTCTATCTTCACATGTGGCATAAGTTTGATAATGTTTTTATTTCTTGGATCCTTCTGTTTGGAACTGTGAAGAACTATGTTGGTTCAGTATATGTTTAAAAATCGCTGCATATTGTTACCGGATTGTGCAACATGTTATGCCTAGTAATATCAGCATAGCTGAAAACATTTAAAATTCTAGTATATAAAGATATTGTATATTTTTAGGGTTTAGGGAATAGCTGTTGGTTATGGAACTTATTAAATGTGCAGTTATTCTAGGTATTGGAAGCAAGTGTGATCCAAGGATTCAAGCAGTGAAGGATGAATGATGTGGCCATCCATTTTACTGGTAATATCAGTGAGGCAGATGCCCTTTTTGCCTTGCAGTCCAAGCTTAAAAAGAATTCTGGGATTCAAGCTGCTGCAAAATCTCACGACATACCCATTTACGTGATTAAGGTATTAACATTTCCAGATTTAGAAGCCAGAAAGGGTATTGATATTGTCAAATTTCTAGATTTAAAAGCCGCAAAATCAGTTATCATCTTCTCATTCCTTTCAATCCTTTCAAAACAGTTGCCATCTTTCTCATAGTGTACTCTTCCATGTTTTCCCCTTGTAGACTGGTTCATTAGTGCACATCACAAGGGCCTTAAGGGCACTGATTATTGATCAGGAAGACGAGGAAGAAGATTTTGAATCATTGGGCAGGATAAAATGCTCGGAGAAGATTGATGCTTTGGAGGTATGATTGATCTTTTATTTTCTTTTAAATTTGCATAGTTCACGTTTGGCTATATAATTTGAGGTTAGTTTCTTTTTGGTCCTGATAATTTCGAAACCGACAACTTAGCTATTGTTATTTATAAATAATTGCTTTTAGTCCTTGAAATGCTTTGATTATTAGTTCACAGCTAGTGACTCCCACAAAAAAGCTGATAATGTGACAGTTAAATAGTTATGTGGCAGAAAGCTGTTTTCATTAAATCTTTTTGCTAAATTTTTATTCTTGAGAGGATAAGTTTTCAAAAAAGCTCCTAAAGAGAGGTAGCTAAGGTTGTCAAGGTGTGCTGCTTTTCATGTTATTATGACTTGACTTGTGAATACAAGTTGATTTCAAATGTTTTCCAATTATCCTCTTGATAGATGAGTTCAGTTCACTGCACACCATAGCACTTGCAGTTCTTTTATTAGATTGCTTGCTACCTCACAGGAAGCCAGAATGGCCATTGAGCAGATAGTTATCCCAAGAGAAGAGTCTGTTGAGCTCCTCCCTAGGCCACCCCACATCCTGTCTCTTCACATCGACCTTATTCGGAAGTATCATCTACAATCGGAGAGAATTGGCTCCGAGCTGAATGTTCGTCTCCGAATCGGACAAATTTTAAAAGTAGAGTTCTTTTCATAACTTATTACAAAAAAAGAGTTTAAAGCAAAATTATTTACAAAAAACATGCAGATTTTTTGTCCTTATTAGAATGCGTCTCTTGAAGAGATGCATTCTGTGCAATGAACAGTAGCAGTGTTTGACCAAACGATTTTTTTCTTTTTTTTAAACGAAAAAAGTTTTTTTCATTTAAAATAAATACATATTTAATAAACCATCAAATCCTTTCAATAAATATTTAACTACCCATCAAATCAACTAATCATTTATTTAATTTTTTCTTTAAAATAAATATTTAATAAATTATTCATAATTACACAATCATTCACTAATCAATTTATTATTATTATTTTTATAAACACATTCACCAATCATTTTCTCAATTATTCTAAAAAAATATTTTTTAAAATACTTTCACCAATAATTTTCTTAGTCATGATCTAAAAAAAAATATTTTTTTAAAATACATTTACCAATCAATTTTTATTATTTTGTATGACTATTTCTTTCTCCTTTTTTTTTTTTTTTAATTTTAGTTATTATTTTTTTCAAATACATTAATCAAACATTTCATTTTTATAGTCTTCTTATTTTTCCGTTTCGTTGATTAGTTTTTTTAATTTTTATTTTAAAAAATATTTCTAAACACTTCACTTTTATATGATATAAATTAGACATTTATTATTCGAGACGAATAAATCATTTATTATTTTTATTCATTAATTTTATAATTTTATTAATCTAGGAATTTGAAAATAAAAACAAAACAAAACAAGGTCAAGCATATTTTAAATCATTTTAAGTATATATATTGTTAACATATACATTAATATAAGAATATATGATAAGATAATAATGTGTATGTCAAGAAATAAATAAAAATTTGATTAATTCATTAATATGTTATTGATAAATGTATAAGAAAGATAATAAAGGAGAGGTCGATACAAAAACTTTTAATATGAATTGTGTAGGGATTTAGGACACTAAATTCTAGGTCTAACCATAAAAATTCATGGTACCAATTTTTAAAGTGAGAGAAATAAAGTATGTATTGGTAGTAGGGAGATAAGAAAAGATGCAAAATATCACAGATATTGGTAAAATATAGGTAAAATATCAATAAATATCACATATATTTTGACAATCAATGGTTAACAAGGAATATCAATAAGTTGAAACTTGTTTTGTTTTTTTTTTCAAATTCCTAGATTAATAAAATTATAAAATTAATGAATAAAAATAATAAATGATTTATTCATCTCGAATAATAAATGTCTAATTTATATCATATAAAAGTGAAGTGTTTAGAAATATTTTTTAAAATAAAAATTAAAAAAACTAATCAATGAAACGGAAAAATAAGAAGACTATAAAAATGAAATGTTTGATTAATGTATTTGAAAAAAATAATAACTAAAATTTAAAAAAAAAAAAGGAGAAAGAAATAGTCATACAAAATAATAAAAATTGATTGGTAAATGTATTTTAAAAAAATATTTTTTTTTAGATCATGACTAAGAAAATTATTGGTGAAAGTATTTTAAAAAATATATTTTTAGAATAATTGAGAAAATGATTGGTGAATGTGTTTATAAAAATAATAATAATAAATTGATTAGTGAATGATTGTGTAATTATGAATAATTTATTAAATATTTATTTTAAAGAAAAAAATTAAATAAATGATTAGTTGATTTGATGGGTAGTTAAATATTTATTGAAAGGATTTGATGGTTTATTAAATATGTATTTATTTTAAATGAAAAAAACTTTTTTCGTTTAAAAAAAAGAAAAAAATCGTTTGGTCAAACACTGCTACTGCTCATTGCACTGTTCATTGCATAGAATGCGTCTCTTGAAGAGACGCATTCTAATAAGGACAAAAAATCTGCATGTTTTTTGTAAATAGTTTGGCTTTAAACTCTTTTTTTATAATAAGTTATGAAAAGAACTCTACTTTTAAAATTTGTCCTCTCCGAATCTTACCCTTAATTGCTAATGTGGATGAAAATGAGAAAACGGTTGGAAAAGTAGATCCTAATGCTGAGTTTGATGACTTCATTGGTTCCAATGGTGACACAAATGGATCTCTCTACAGTGTGGATAGGTTACCGTTACTTCCTGAATAACTTTCAGATGCCTAAACTAAGATTAGCTTGTATCAAACATGTAAATACTAGGTTACAATTACAATTGCAGGTGTTAGTATGCTCATAACCTTGATTTGCATGATTAAATTTCTTTTGATGCTGTAGCTTTGCCTTTGTAGTGTAAATACTAGTTACAAAAACTACCATGGGTTGATTCAGTGGTCAATAAGAGCCAATGTAAATAATAAAAAGGTTTAAACGGAATGAGTTCAAGCCATGAGAATAGTCAAGGTGTGTATAGGTTGGCTCAAAGTTAGTAGGTTTTTAATTGTTTAAATATCAAAAAACTAAAAAAGACGTTTAAACAAAAATATAATATGACAAGTTTGAGATGATGTGACAATTCATATCTAATTTTGTAGATAATGGCAAAGGATAAGTTTTCTTTTGCATTGTTGAGCATATCTTTTCAACTACATTGAGTTTGTGTAACCAAAGTTTGTAAATAGTTGGTTGTGAATGAGGAAAGGAGCAGTTAGAACTGATGAAAATAAGTTACAACCAAATGCTTCAATGTCATCCCCTTCTTCCCTTGAAGAAGATAAGTATTATTCTTCGATATTCTCAGTGAAAATACAAATCCTCTGGTTCATCAAATACAAAATAAAGTTAAGATACAACTTTTTAGATAAAGGATCATTGAATTTTTCTCAAATAGTTATTATAACTAAGTCTTCGAGGCTCTCAACTTTTTTCATCCAACCTTTGAGGTTTTCATTCGCATTACGAAAGTTTGCACAAAACTTTAATATAATTTGTTAGTAATGAATCTTCTATACCTCCATAGTTATACGACGATATTGTTCACTTTGAGATTGAGTTCGTATAATTTTGCTTTACACTCTACTCTTAAAACTTCATACTAATAAAAGTATCGTTCTTCCGTACAAGTCCATGATCCTTTCCTACTTGGATTTGATCATATCCCTAACCACATTCACGCAACATAGATTTTTCTCTCAATTAGTGGTTGAGTAGCTTAACAAATAAACTATATAAAAACTTAGGATTTATTTCTTGGAAAATTGTGTCTAAAAGCACATTTTCAAGCATATATTTCACAAATGTCTCGTTTTAAAAAAAATATCAACTCTAGCATTACTTATATTTATGAGACCATTTTATTCCATTTGTACCTTTACAATTTTTGCATATATTTATAATATTGTTATAATTATTATTTATTGTTTCCATAATTAAATCATTCAATTTAGGTAATTAACTTTACCATTAATTACATGAAGATATTTTTTATAATAGTAAATATTTTTTCTCCAATATTTTACTATTTAAATTAGGTTATAATTTTTTTGTTACCATTAATAACATTTAGCTTAAGAAATTATGTTCTAATTCTATTTGGTTGGTTTTCTCTGCCGGCGTCCGAAGCTAATTAAATTCTCTGATTGTTTGTTCAATTGCTGTGTACTGAATTTTGTTCTCCAAAATGAGTAAGTCTTCTTCCTTATTCCTTCTTCTTTGTTTTTCATTTGTTTTTTTTTATTTAAATCTTATATTTTAGACCAAACAAAGTAGTATGGATATTTCCTTTATATTGTTTATTTATTTTTATTTACATTTTTTTCTTTGTTCTGTTTTATTTTAAAATTTTCTTTGGTTGATTTTTACAATCCAACCTATGTTTTGTATTACAAACCCATTTTAGCAGTATGTATATTGGTTATAGACCAACATTTTTCCTGCATTTTCTATTTTGTTATTTATGTCATGATAACTTTATTCAAAGCATAGGTTGTAATTGAAGGAATGAACTTTTCATCCCGCAGCGAAAGCATTGGATCGTCTTTGATTTATTTAGAATTAAACACAAAATATACAAGGTTAAGCAAAAACTTACATTGAAATAAACATGGAGATATTTCTGGCGGATCTTTATCTCTTCCACAAAGTCTTCCTGACTATGACTCGAACATAGGACCAAGGCTTGTGGGAGTCTCTTGAAAGAAAATCCACAAGGGATTAATGATGAAGAGGTCTAGAGAAAATTCTCAATTCTCTCTATTGAGGAGATGTGTGTTGTATCAAGAATGCCGAATGGCTCACCCCTAGGGTCCTATTTATAGTGGTCTACGGAAGATAATTAAATAATATATTTTAATATCTAATATATTAAAATATATTTATCTAACCAATTTGAATCTTATTCAAACCTTTAAAATTCTCCTACGACATCTATTTCCTAATTTGAATCCAATTCAAATTTAATAAATATCTTTTCTTTAATGTATCTAATATACATTAATTATTTTAATATTCAATGTATCAAATACAATAAATATATTTTCCTCTTTTATATTTAATATATATAATATATTAAATATTAATTTGAATACTTCAAATTAAATATTAATTTGAACATTTCAAATTTTTCTTTCAACTAAATTGATCTTTTAGTGTTATTATGAGCTAGCAAGGGGACCTTATGGACCTACAGATTATAAGCTCCAATGATACAAAATTAATTAATTAAACTCTTTAATTAATCAATTTTCATTCATTAACTCTAGGGTCACTCCACTATAGACTTAGAGTTGCACTCTTATGCACTGTAGGACAAGTTGTGTCCATTGATATAATCATTACATGCAAGTCGATCCTTCACGAGTTGTTCGTAATTACAGGTGGGTCAAAAGTCTGTTTTACCCCTATAATTACATCTTGCACCTTAAGTACCATTGATTCTCTAATGAACAATATGTTTATAATCTAATTATAAACTAAGTCTCTCTCGGGTCAATAAGGGAATTACTCATCTACTTACCCTATATGGGAAGGAGTGAATTCCATCTTGTGAGATTATGTTCCCAGCTCCCTATTTGGTCAAGTCCCCAAAATGGTAGGCATATTGAATCGGCTACAAAAGCCACTCTCACCCATGCAAATCAAAGAACAAGCCCTCACAGGCAGGAGTTCATAGCTCACTCAGGATTAAGATCGAGTCACATATGATCATTCTGATGAAATATTAATCTTCTCAATTAACGGATTTATAAAGAGAGATTAAATATTTCGTGGTCCAGTCTTATACAAACTTATTGTATAAGATACCCCCACTCACATGTCTCCACATGAATGATTTGGATCAAATCATTTGTAACTATTACAAAGTGGGCCGTATCAAGAGTGTTACCAGAATAAGGCACCCAACCTTATCCATATACTATGACCCTTTAGGTTATTTCTTGAACATGATCCTCTCGTATGTCAACCACATACTGTTCAAGATTACACTAATAACCTTAGATTTTTCATATAATGGATAATATTATATTGCAAATAAAATAATCAAAATTATTATTCATTATTAAATAAATTATTAATTATGAGGCTTTAGGGCATAAATCCCAACAGTAATTTATGTTTTTTGTCAGAATCTTTATCATGTATATTATCGTTTTGAAAAGCAATATGCGTCCTCGAAAAATAGACCATGATAAGTATATACTATATTGTATATTGTATATTTTATACATAAATATATACATAGAAATATAGTGTATATGCATTAGTATGTAACAACATTATATATTTGGGATGTCATGATAATCCTATTTATGTTCTCAGATATATATAATATACACGTAGGTATATAATACGTTTATATTGTGCATAGGTTATAATCTTGTTGACATACGCATGGTTCACAACGGTCATTGAAATGAGATAGATAATTATATTGATTATGAAGTATCTGAGATTACGATTAACGAAAGAACGTCGTTCACTAATTTTAATTGAAGCTATAACCTAAAAGTTTGGAAGTGTATTTCATTTGGATTCTCCCAATTTGTTTGCTTCAATAGGCTCAACAAATTTCATGAAAAATGACATGAAGATTACAGAAGACAAGGACGTCCTTTGGTTGTATAACATGTTGTCTAAAGATGTTCAAGAATGTTCACTAATAGTTGGCAAAAATAAATTATCTGTTTTTGTAAGTAATATACCTTCGATTAATTCAAGCTCCCCTAACTTAGTTGAAGGTGAGGGTCGATTTCATCTTAATATTGATGTTGCAAAGCTGCCTTCGAACTTTACGTTTGATGTGAACAACATGTTTTTTAGTAAGCTGAATCTACAAAATGCATTGTGTGAAATAGCGATCGGAGACAATTTTCAGTATAAGACTATTATATCAAATCGTTTTGTTTTATATGTCCAATGTGTACAAGAAAATTGTGAGTGATTACTTCGTGCACGTCGTTTTGGAGGTGACAGTAGTGAAGCTTGGATAGTTAAGCATTTTGTTGATTATCATACGTGTTCCATCGATGTTGTATTGATTAATCATATGCATGCAACATTCTCTATGATAAAGGAGTTCATTAATAGTAAGATCAATATAGATGTCAGTCATTTAAGCACTCTCAAAGAGGTGCCATCATACATTCGTTCTGAATTTAGAATGAACATTAGTTATCAAAAAGCTTGACGTGTTAGGCAAACAACACTGAATGAGATAAGAGGTTCGCCGGAAGAGTCCTATTCTCTAATTGTATATTTTGTCATATGGTGAAGGCAAAGAATCCAGGTATTCAATTCCTCATACTCAATTTGTGCATAATGTGAATGATATAAACGTGGACAATATAATATATAACAATGTATTGCAAAATATCTTAAGGGAATTATGTTGGGATTTATGCCATAAAACTTTGTAATTAATAATTTATTTAATAATTAATAATAATTTTGATTATTTTATTTGCAATATAATATTATCCATTATATGAAAAATCCAAGGTTATTAGTGTAATCTTGAATAGTATGTGGTTGACATACGAGAGGATCATGTTCAAGAAATAACCTAAAGGGTCATAGTATATGGATAAGGTTGGGTGCCTTATTCTAGCAACGCTATTGATACGGCCTACTTTATAATAGTTACAAATGATTTGATCCAAATCGTTCATGTGAAGACATGTGAGTGGGGGTATTTTATACAATAAGTTTGTATAAGACTGGACCATGAAATATTTAATCTCTCTTTATGAATCCGTTAATTGAGAAGATTAATATTTCATCAGGATGATCATATGCGACTCGATCTTAATCTTGAGTGAGTTATGAACATAATTGTTGGCTTTTTGGCCCTTAATATCAAATTAATTAATTTTAATTAATTAATTAAGTAATGTTTTGATGATAACAAACTTGATTTTGTTTATTAACAATTTTAATGTTTTGAAGTGTCCATTGTGAAAAGCTCAGAATAACGATTCCAACGCATCTTGAATCATTCGAATCGGAGCTCAAACGAAGAAGTTATGGACAAAACAAAATCAAAGAAAAATCCTACATGGCATGACACGTGGCATATATGGATGATGTGGCAGATGACGTGGATGGTCAACGGTCAATATTGATGACGTGTCAGTGACGTGGCGCCGACGTGCCGAAGACGTGGCATTTTCAACGGTCATAATTGGTGATGTGGGGATGACGTGGACGATGACGTGGCACACGTGGACCAATAGAAACACAACACGTGGCATTTTTGTTTTAAAAAGAAAAAGAAAAAGAAAAAGAAATTAATATTAAAAAAAAAAAAAGAAAAACTCTCAACGGTCAAATTTTCCAAATATTATTATTTTAATATTATATTATTATTATATTTATAATATTATAATATTATTTTATTATTTTATTATTAATTTTGAATTATTTTATTTCAGCCAATCTGAAGCTGCCACGTGGCAGCCAACGGCTATATTCCTCTTCCTCTCTCTATTTAAGGCTCGAAAAAATTTGGAAAAAATGTGGAAAAAATTCTGAAAAATACTACTTCTCTTGGAGAGCATTTCCAATATTTTTGAGCAATTTTTGAGCTTCAATTTCTTTAATTTTCATAGCCACTTGAGGGCTTTTACTTGTAAGAAATCTTTTCTTACATAGTTGTGAGCTTTAATTTGTGTATCTACTCTTTGAGAGAGTTTCTCCATCTTGTTCTTCATCTTCCAATCCATTGTAAGGGTTTCTCTTGATCCCGAAAAAGAGAGGCTGTAACGGTTTGATCCTAAACCGTGGAAAGGATCGGGTTGGTTCTTGCGCCTGGAAAAGGAACGTTGTAACGGTTAGACTCTAAGCCGTGGAAAGAGTCATTGTTCTAGTGAAATACCCAAGAGGAGCTTGGGGAGTGGAGTAGGCCGGGTTGTGCCGAACCACTATAAATTTACGGTGTCAATTTCTCTATCCCTATCTTATTTCATTTTTGCAATTAATTTGTTATTATATTATATTGCATAAAATTAAGTGTTCTTGGATGTCTATCTTGGTTGGTATAATTTTACTTTTACATATTCTTTACCAATCTTGTTTTTAGAATTAAATAGGGTGTTTGAAATTGTTAATGTTAAATTTATTGTTTAATTTGAGGTGAATTTATTTGCATGATTTCTTGTTTAAATTAATTGTTGCAAAAAGTGTGTTAATTTGTTTAATTGGGCCCACATTAGTAAAAAGTTTTATAAAGTTTGAAGAAACCCTATTCACCCCCCCTCTAGGGTTGCTATACCGATCCTACAATAATCTCACAAGATAAAATTCACTCATTCCCATATATGGTAAGTAGATGAGTAGTTCCCTTAAGTACTGATTTCGGGACTTGAACAATGGGGCCCTACCCTCTCACTGGTTCAAGAGGGACTTAGTTTATGGTTGGATCATAAACAAATTGTTAATTAAAGGATTAGTGGTACTTAAGGTGCAAGATGTAATTGCAGGGGTAAAATGAACTTTTAACCTCAAACTCGTGAATGATCGATTTGCATATAGTGATTATATCCATGGACACAACTTGTCCTACAGTGGAGTAACCCTAAAGTTAATGAATGAAAACTAATTAATTAAAGAGTTTAATTAATTAATTTTGTATCATAGGAGTTTACAATCTGTAGGTCCATAAGGTCTCATTGCTAGCTCATAGTAACACTAAAAAATCAATTTAGTTGAAAGAAAAATTTGAAATATTCAAATTAATATTTAATTTGAAGTGTTCAAATTAATATTTAATATATTAGATATATTAAATATAAAAGAGAAAAATATATTTATTGTATTTGATACATTAAATATTAAAATTTGAAACGTTCAAATTAATATTTAATTTGAAGTGTTTAAATTAATATTTAATATATTAGATATATTAAATATAAAAGAGAAAAATATATTTATTGTATTTGATACATTAAATATTAAAATAATTAATGTATATTAGATACATTAAAGAAAAGATATTTATAAAATTTTGAATAAGATTCAAATAAATAAATATCGTAGGAGATTTGACTGAAATTCAAATAAATATAAGATATATTTTAATATATTAAATATTAAAATATAATATTTTAATTATGACAAAGATTTGCCATTGGTCTCTATAAATAGGATACTTGAACTACTAGATTTCTTCCTCTCCAACCCCTTGTGGATTTTCTTTCAAGAGGATCCCACAAGGCTTGGTCATGTGTTCGAGTCATAGCCAGGAAGACTTTGTGGAGGAGATAAAGACCCGCCAGAAATATCTCCATATTTATTTCAATGTAAGTTTTTGCTTAATCTTGTATATTTTGTGTTTAATTCTAAATAAATCAAAGATGATCCAATGTTTCTGTTGCAGAGTGAAACGTTCATTCCTACAAATTACTTATATACCCAGTCAGAAATATCCCATGTAGTCAATGGATAATCTATACACTCGTCGTTTGACTTATTAATTTTAATTCAATGTTTAAAAATAAATAAATGGAGGCCCTCGCTGTTAACACTAAACCGCTTGCCGTTTGAAATAGAAAACCTCGCCGACGATGAAAAAAAAATCTCGATTAGAAGCCCTTCCGTCGCAGTCGATTTCAAGGTTGATAAAAATCCTTGCCATCGATTACCACTTGATTAGACGTCAATCCTTGCCGTTGATAAAAATCCTTGTCGTCGTTTCAGATAGAAGCCCTCGCTGTCGATGAATAACCCTCCCGTCGCTATCGATTTCAACTGCAGTTTCTTTGAAGAATGAAATCGTGAGAATGTGTATCGTTTAGAAGGAAGGTTTACAATCCCTAGATTTTAGCAATGAAATCGTGAGAATCTTGTTTTTTTTTTTTTTATTTATTTATTATAATTAGAAATAAATAGCATGGGTAAACAAGTAATATTAACCCTAGATTTGACTTTTATATGACTTGGAAAGTGACAAAGCTAATATTAATTAGAAGATGTGTCATTTGTGTAAAATTGGGTTTCAAATGTGCTCTTCATGTAGTTAACCTTTATTTCTTTGGTTTAAAAAACACAACTTCTAATTGTTAGGGACAACGGATCCTCAACACATCTTCATAATGGTATGATATTGTCTACTTTGGGCAATGGGTGTTCATGGGTTGGGTTGGGTCGGGTCGAGACATTTTTTAAGACCCAACCCAATTGTTCAGGTTGTAAGTTTCTTCAACTCTTATTAAATAATGAACCCAATCTAACCCAACCATGAAACATTTGGGTTGGAATTGGTTCGTGTTGCTCGGGTCATTTATTCAAAATTTGTGTTTTAATAAAAAGTAAAATGATAATATGTAAATCATCTATTTATTTATTTTTAAACATTGAATTAAAATTAGTAAGTCAATTTTAATTTATATTATGAAAAATTACACTCTAAAGACTTACAAGTGTGTTTTTAAGAGTTGTTGAAGAATAAATAATCCAAAAATAATTATTAAATAAAATAAAAATAAAATAAATACATGTATATATGATTCTATAGTAGGTAAAAAAAAAGGGTTGGGTTAGATTGATCCGGTCATCGGGTTTTTTGAACATCCCTACTTTGGGCATAACTACATCTTCAAGGCTCACAACTTCTTTGTTAGATACCAGAGGACTCTACCGACATTGCTAATTAAGTCAAGGGCATGATTATGATACCACTTGTTAGAGATAACGAAACCCTCACATATCATTATTTTTCCCTTATCTAGTTAATATGGAACTTTGGTCACACTCCTAAACCATCCCAACACTAATGATACATGCATCAAAACAAATGTGTCTATAACCCATTCTAAAGGGTTATTGGCATTTCTTTATTTTTCTTGATTCCATTACTACCTAAAACTTTTGCGAGCTCCACCAATTAGAATGGATGAATCCAACCAATAGAATTGTACGGACAAATCATATTATAGTTTCAAAGTCTACCAACCCTAATCCCATATAATTTCCACTATAATTCCATTGATTTAGCACTCGCCCCAAATACAAAAACCCTAAGAATTAGCCCCACTACCTTTTAACATTGTTCTTTCTTCTAAAACTTTACAATATCAAACTCAAAAGCTACATAATCCAATATGCCATAGTGGAAAAGTACTCATTTTTTAATGTCATTTTGGTATAATCCAAGTGTTCTCATGCAACAATATTCTAAGGAATAAGACAATTTTTGTTTTGTTTTTCTCTTCTCTTTTGGTTTGTAGTGTAACTCTCCAATGCATTTTTACTATCGATGTTGGATCACTATTGAGTTTTAAATCATAGAAAATGTCATTTTATTTTATTTGTGTAGAAACGACATTCAAAATATTTAATGTTGGGAGTTAATTTTTTGCCACTAAAATATACAAAGTAGTTTTTTGCCACTAAAATATATAAAGTTAAAACTTTTAAACCATTACAACAAAATTGAAGAATAGTATATACATTGAGGATATATATATATATATATAATAAATTTTTTTGATTGGAAATGACATTTAGATTATTATTCTAATATCACCAAGAGAAATAGATAAATATTAGAGATGGAGTTGTTGTCTCATCTCTAAAATTGCACTAAGTGAGCAACCATGTTAGTCACTAATTTAAAGTTGATGAGTGAGAATTAAAGGGTTCAATAATCATGAGGCATTTAGATTCAAATGAAAGGCTAATTTAAGTCAAACCCTCATTTTAAAAATGAAAAGTTCATAGCTGTTGGGGGAGTCAAAGTCAACAATGTGTGGGGCATGCCCCATTGATCAAATATTGACTTTTCTTGTTTTTAAATCTAAAAGAAAAAAGGGAAAAAAAAAGAAAAAGAAAAAAAGAGAACACAAACAATTATAATTTAACGTGTCAATTTTCAAATTGCCTTGTTTGAGATCCATTTTTATTTGACTTGTCTATCTTTTTTCTTATTCTAAAAAAAAAAGGAAAAAAAAAATCTCAACTCTATATATATGTTATTGTTAAAAGTTTTATATAAATATTATTGCAAGAATGTTTTGGTTTTGATTGGATTATTCAGATGGTAGCATTTGTACAAGAGTAAAGTAAATGAGTATTTAAAAAAAAATTGTTTTACAATTTGACCCTTAATAGTACAAACACAAAAAGACATTATATACATCATCAACCTAAAGTTCTCAGGTTTGAATTCTACTCCTACATGTTATTAAACTCAAACAAATATATAGACATGCAAAGACATATATATACACATGTGTTGATGTGCATTAAATCTGGGATAGGTGAATTTGCCTAATTTGTACGATTTCAACGAATAATGGAAGATCTGTACCTACAAAATGACAACATGCACACCGATATGGTACTCGCCAAATACACTCTAATGCCTAAGTCAGACTAGGGTTTATGTTAGCCTAGTAGAAGTTAGGGTGAGTCTTCTTTTTCTATTTATATCAGGTTGGTTTAGGATTTTCCAGAGTGTCGATCTCCACTAGATCAGATTGACCTACTTGATCGAGCGAGGAACCAACTCCATGGGTGCATTCCTAAGCTCCTGAACTACCAAGACCTAGTCAACCCACGACTTGATCGGGTCCGGGCTTTACTGGGCCCAAGGCATGTCTAACCCATGGGTTGGTCGGCCCAGGGCATGATTTGGCCTAGGCTTGTCTTGCATGATGGATTTTTGGCTTTCTTTGGGGCTTTGACCTTCTGGACTCCCTTGGAGTCCTATCTATTTGTTTAGGTTTAATTCTACCCCTAACAACATGCATACTCTAGGGTGAACATGTTATTATACAATGTCAATGATTTAAGTTTGCAAGTTTATCAATCGATGATGCCGGTAGATACTTCGAAAAATTGTTACATATGATAGAAAACTTTACATTAGAATGGTAAATGTAAGTATCATTAGCCAAAGCTGAGCATAGCTCGGTGGTAAATATTACTTTTAATTTTGTGTCTAATAGGTCCATAAACTATATCGTCAAATATATCTTCAAACTTTCAATTTTGTGTTTAATATGTCTATAATCTATTGGACATTTTTCAAAATTCATGGACTTTTTTTTTTAGAAAAATGCATCGACCTATTAGACACAAATCTGAAAATTTTCAATTTTTGTATCTAATAGGGTCCTTGATTTTTTTTTTTTTTTTTGTTGTAAATTTCAAATAAAATTGAAAGTTAAAGAAATTTATTAAACATAAAGTTGAAAGTTCATGGATCTATTAGACATAAAATTTAAAGTTTAGGATTCTATTAGATATTTTTTAAAATTGTAGGACCTATTGGGCTCAATCATAAAAGTTTGAAGACTAAAGTTGTGATTTAATCTTATACTAATTAAGTAGTAATATTGATCCTCAACTTTTGAATTATTTAGAATTTGTCTTGATTATTTAAATCTTGACCTAAGAAAACTTTGGAAAAGTTTGTATTTATATAGTTTTTTAAGTGTATGTTTTGGGGCAATTTTTAAAACAATATTGGAATTTTAAAGTGGCTCTACAACTGTGTGAGGAGTCTTTCTTCCAGCTCCTTTTTTCCAACCTTCCTTCAATATAATTCATAGCTATGCTTATAAAAAGGAAAATAAAATACTGATATGAGTGTACTCAATTATTGGTTAAGGTATTATCTACCTCCTTAAAAGTCAGAAGTTCAAATTCCTCCACCTATTGATTGAACTAAAAATATATAGAGAGAGAATCCTTCTCTATCTCTTAAAAATCATATAAGTTAAATATGAAGGGAATAATCTAATTAAACCCAAGCAGAAGCGTAGGAATCAGTTTGAGTTTATTTAGAATTAAATAATAATATTATGGTTAAACATAACATACCTTGAAAATATGGAGAATCTTCTGGCGGATTTTTATCTCTTCTACAAAGTCTTCCTAGCTAACTCGAACACAGGACCATGGCTTGTGGGAGTCTCTTGAAAGAAAATCCACAAGGGATTAAAGAGGAAGAGGTCTAGAGAGAATTGTGTGTTGTGTCTAATGGCTCAACCCAAAGGTTCTATTTATAGAGACCAAGGGAAAATCTTTGCCATAATTAAAATATTATATTTTAATATCTAATATATTAAAATATATCTTTTATTTATTTGAATCTCATTCAAATCTTCTACGATATTTATTTATTTGAATCTTATTCAAATTCTATAAATATCTTTTATTTAATATATCAAATATACATTAATTATTTTAATATTTAATGTATCAAATACAATAAATATATTTTCCTCTTTTATATTTAATATATCTAATATATTAAATATTAATTTGAACACTTCAAATTAAATATTAAATTTAAACATTTCAAATTTTAATATTTAATGTATCAAATACAATAAATATATTTTTCTCTTTTGTATTTAATATATCTAATATATTAAATATTAATTTGAACACTTCAAATTAAATATTAAATTTAATGTATCAAATACAATAAATATATTTTCCTCTTTTATATTTAATATATATAATATATTAAATATTAATTTGAACACTTCAAATTAATATTAATTTGAACATTTCAAAATTTCAACTAAATTGATCTTTTAGTGTTACTATGAGCTAGCAAGGAGACCTTATAGACCTATAAATTATAAGCTCCAATGATACAAAATTAATTAATTAAACTATTTAATTAATTAATTTTCATTCATTAAAATTTTCATTCATTAACTATAGGTCACTCCACTATAGACCTAGAGTTGCACTCTTATGCACTGTAGAACAAGTTGTGTCCATAGATATAATCATTACATAGAAGTCGATCCTTCACGAGTTGTTCGTAATTACAGCTGGGTCAAAAAGTCCGTTTTACCCCTATAATTACATATTGCACCTTAAGTACCACTGATTCTCTAATGAACAATATGTTTATAATCTAATTATAAACTAAGTCCCTCTCGGGCCAATGAGAGGGTGGGGCCCCATTGTTCAAGTCCCGAAATTAGCACTTAAGGGAACTACTCATCTACTTACCCTATATGGGAATGAGTGAATTCTATCTTATGAGATTATGTTTCCAGCTCCCTATTTGGTCAAGTCCCCAAAATGGTAGACATATTGAATCGGCTATAAAAGCCACTCTCACCCATGCAAATCAAAGGACAAGCCCTCACAAGCAGGAGTTCATAACTCACTCAGGATTAAGATCGAGTCGCATATGATCATCCTGATGAAATATTAATCTTCTCAATTAACAGATTTATAAAGAGAGATTAAAGATTTTGTGGTCCAGTCTTATACAAACTCATTGTATATGTAACGACCGACATTTTCAGGTTTTAATTAAAGTTTTAATTTTGAGATATGAATTAATTGTAAGGCCAATTTCATGTTTAACGTGGTGTTGAAAGTTAATTTTAGAGATTTGCAAAATTGAAATTTGAGAAATTGGAGGGTGAATTGGGAAGAAAGAAGGGAAAAAGGGAATTAATTGGGTTGGGGGCAATTTTGTTAATTAGGTGACTTTGACCCAAGCCCAAGCCAAAGCCCAAGGAGAAGCCAAGCCCAAATATCCATCTCTATTATTTTTATACTACACGCAGCCCTAGGTCAAGCCAAACCGTCATCTTCTCCAACTTTCTCCCCTTCCTCCATGAAAAAAACAGCATCCATCGTCAATCCCTCTCTCTCTATCCCTTTCAATACCAAGAGACTCATCCATTCGAAAGCTTTTTCTTCTTCAACAAACATCCATCGCGCGCGGTACTGTTCACGACGTGGTTACTGTTCATCGTGGTACTGTTCACGACGCGGGTACTGTTCATATCTCGATTACTGTTCACGCCGCCGTCAACTGTTCACGTCGCCACCGTTCTGATTAGCCTCTTCCAGTCCGGCGAGCCTTCAATTGTGGGTAAGCAATTGGTTTCTATATAGTTCTTTGATGATCTTAGTTGGGTAAGATTTAATTCATGAATCTTGACTTTGTTTCAAGGATACCCATTCCGTTCCGGCATCAAAATCACTAGCGGGTCGGTGTCCAGTAGGATTTGGACTGTTGGAGCGAAATTTTCTGTAAGTCACGAAGATCTTTGAGTTTTGGGCTGTATGGTAGATCAATTGAAAATAAGATTAATCCATGGATCTTATGACTTAAATTTAGTTTTACCCACCAATTTGCGATTAAGTTAAATGCTATAGAATTAATTCTAATTTTGGGAATTTAGTTGGTAGAAGAAACTTTGGGCTCAATTATGGATTTTAGGGATCTTTACTAACCTTCAGGATGACTTTGATTAGGCCCCAAATCGTTTGACCGAGGTTCAAGGCTGATGCGTTTGCTAGAGCAATGTGAACAATTGTGCAAATTAGAGTGTCAATGTGCAAGTGTACACATCCTTTTTATAGCAAGTGGCAAGTAAAATTATCGTATCCACGGAGACTATTGATCTTTCTACTGAACCCAAATTAATTCTCAGTAACTCAGTTGGTAACCATTCAAAATTATCGATAGAGATGCAATAAAAGAAATCATAAATGCTGGAACAAAAGTAATGCTAAAGCATGCAAAAACAGAGTAAGGATTCAGAAAACAGAGAACGATTAACTTGTGCTTTAATTAAACGAAAGGCTCGGATTAGAGGTAAGTCATGCATTAGCTAAGTTACGAACTGAGTACACATTCATTCCATTCGATTCACTACAGGCTACACGGTATTCTCCCGAATCACCGAATATATGCTATCGCAATTAAATTATTTCAGCACAATATACCCACTGTACTTTATGTGCGTTAGGCGAGTGGCTATCCCTAACCTACCCACTTAGTTAGCTACTAACCTAAACAAGAGGCTAACGTGGTTTTCAAGTTTTCAGCCCCTCATATTCTTCCCAGAAATCAGAGGGACGATGTTCATAACGGCTGGCCAAGCGGAAACAAACTAAGAATAAAACCCCTTAAAAACCAAATCGAAGGAGAAGAAGTCTACTCAACTATAACATTAGCCAAAAACACTCATCCTCTAATCCTCACCTTATGGTGATTAGTTCATGCTACAGGAAAAACGGAAAAACAGTAGAAATGTAGACATAATGAAACTAAATACAGAAAACGACTAAATGACAGGAGAAAATATAGCAGGAGAAGTCGAAATGCTGCCCCAAGTTTCTTGCCCCAGCATCGGCGTCTGCTCCGACTGGAAACCTTCCGTTTTTGGCAAAACTCTGGCGGTGACTCCCTAGTCGAAGCTTCTCTCGACAGCTCCTTCCTCCCTTCTGTTATTTCGGGAACTTCACCTCTCTCATCCTCTTCTCTTCAACAAAAACGGCTGCCCCATTATAATAGTCACCCTTTATGAAAATGAGGGCTGATTAGACTTGTCCTTGTGACGTGGCGGGCTCTGGTTGGTTGAAAACGAGTGACTGGACTGACAGATGCCAACTCAATTAATGAATAACAGCTCCCACGTGCGAATTTCGTATAAGCCTGGAACGCGAAATTTGCTCCAGCAATTAGTTGTAAAACTGCTGTTCTTGGCTTCTTGACTCCTCATTAATCCAACCTGATTTAATCACATAAAAGACCTTAATTAGGATCACTTTGCTCTAATAAAAATATTACTATATCAAAATCAGTCCTAGAGCAAAATATATCAAAGCTTGGAGTTTTCTAAAATATAATGAGATAAAAATCTACAATTTAGCCCGAAAATACTAACATATAACTCTTAATTTAAGAGTTATCAAATGCAGTAAAACTTTTTTGTGAGCATTTGGGTGAATTGAATTCTTGAGCTTAGTCAAGGTAAGGGACTTTATGCCGGTATGCTTAAATGCAAGTTAGGAACTGAATTGAAAAAAAAAATTAAATTATTTCAAATGAAAAGTTTTATAAATGTTTTTAGTTGTGATTTCTGATGAATTTTAAAATACTTTATTTTATATGAAAATGGAGTTGCACATGTATGATTGCCATATGTTCTTATGAATGTGATGCATGTTAAATGATTTATGATATGAGGACTGACATGAGAACTTTGTTTTATGTTGCATCATGAAATGAAAAATTTAAAATGCTTTGGGACCTCATGCATACATTATGTTTTCATGATAAAGATGATTTCGAAGGCTGTGGCAATTACCCCATAAAATTATTGATGTACATCTATATGAAAATGAGCCTTACGAGGCTATATGAAAAGGAACCTGAAAATGTTAGATGAAAAGGAACCTGAAAAGGTTAAATGAAAAGGAAAGGTTAGGTTGGGTTAATTGCCCACATTAAGTCGAAGAGAACAGTTGAAAGAGAAACGTTTCCGCTATGAAAGGAATTTAGGTCCCACCAAAGGAAAGAAAGAAAATGTTTTCGAAAACTCATTATGTATGTATATGCATATCCTGACCTAGTAGTGAGGTCACTTATTGAGTATTTTAAATACTCATCATTTTTCAAAATGTTTTTCTTTTCAGGTAAAGGCAAGAACATATTTTAGGCGAGTGGCAAGGTGGTTTGCTGAAAGGGTCATGGGTGTCATGAGGAGTATAGATTTCGCATCTAGTTTATGTTTTATTTAAAAATATTTTGTTAAGTAAACTTAATTGAAGTGAAACTATTTCATTTGATTTAATGTTTTGATTCACATTATGTTTTGCAATGATTTTTAAAGGGATCCCGGACTAAAAGATTTTAATTGTTTAGCAAAAAAGTTTAATTCTTTCTGTCTTTTACCAAAGATTTCTAAATTCCATTAGCATGCATGTAGTAACGTCCCTAGAAAGTCTAATAGGACAAGTCGGGTCGTTACAGTATAAGATACTGATCGGGTTGTACACGCAAGCGCATGCGATCGAAGTAATATAAAATGGTATGTGAGTACAAAGTATCGAATCCCAAGGGAACGGAGTAACAAAAATATTGTAAGCAAAGTGTAAGGAAAATTGTAACTAGAAAAACTAAAATTGCAAAAATAATGTTGGGATGGGTTGTTGGTAAAACAAAATAAAAGTTGCAGAATCTAATTGTAGAATCAAAAAATGACAATATTGGAATAAAGAAAAATTGCAGAATTGAAAAATGGCAATAATGGATAGTAATAAAATTTCAAAAGGAATTTAGATAAAGATGGGGCTCAAGAATGTCATTGCCCTAAGTCGTAATTGCAAGCCAAAATTACAATTCCAACCTACTCCACACTCAATTGTAAACCAAAATTGCATCTCCTATTCACCTTGAATTTAGGGTTTTAGGAGGCTAAGTGAGTGACTTATATGTCTATAGTCCATCTATCTTAGATTATTTGGTTCAACAATTTTATGGGTTTTGGAGTCCTTAATCCCTATGTCTAGGGTAAGGAATTAGCTTATGTCTAAGCTCTTTTCTCCATTACTTGTGCGAAATTCGCTTATCACTAACCCCATCGGTATTAGATCTAAGCTTGAGTTGCTACCCTAGTTGATCAAACTAAGATCTCAACGGAAATTTATTCAACACAAGCAAACAATTGAGATGTAGGCTTGATTTTTATTGAAATTTAGGCTACAATTACTTCTTAGGGAATTCACATTCTTGAACCCCCTAAGAAGTTTTAGCTCATATTAAAACTAAAAATACTACAACTAATTTTTGAAGGAAACATTATATTAAAGAACTTTGAGTAAAGTTGCTATTGATAATTAAAACTAAATTAATTGAGAAACTACTTGGGTGAGAATAACCAACGTAATGCTATACAGTAGCCACATAAAGCCTCCTTGCAATTGCTATTGATTTCTACTAAAAATATTAACTTTATGAAGAAACAAATTGTGAATGACAATACCAAATTGGCAGAACAACAAAATCAACCTTCCTTGCAATTAACAAATACAGGATCTAAATCTTCTTGTGCAAAACAGAAGTTAATTGACAGAAATAATTTTTAGAACAGACCCGAGTTTCTCCTCTCTACCAATCGACTTCATCCCTTCACTAAATCTAGGAATTGATGAGTCTTAACAGTCCCAGCTTGCCTGGAATTGGATTAGAAATTCGAGAAGAAACGGGCAGAAATTAGCTGATCTTTCAGACAAAAACAAAGCAGAATTTTTCCAGAAAAACAGAGTGACAACGTGAATAAAACCCACGAACAAAGATTGAATTAAAACTTACACTTAATACAAGAAGAAATCGAATGGAGAACATAGATTTCACTTCAAGCAATTCTCCCTAATACAAGTAGAAAACTAAAGAAAACTAAAACTGAAGTTGAATTCCTCGGCTAAAAACAGAAAAATAAGTTCTGCCGTAAAAACAGAGAATTGAAATGCTACGAGCTAAATTCCTCTCCAAAAAATCTGACGTCCCTCTCGAGCTTCTTCCTCCATCTTTTGTAGATCTTCCTAGGGTTGAAATTTGCCAAAAATCGCGCTCCAATTCCCCCAATTCGTGCAAAAATTGAGTTTTCCATATATGGGTTTCTTCACTTGCGCCGGCTTATTCAATTTCATTAATTTCCTTGCTGTCCACGAATTGCAGAATTTGATTTTGCAATTTCCTGCAACAAGATCAATTTATTTAAAACTTTATTCCAAATGTCATCATATTCCTTTCTTCCTTAAATTGTAGCAATCTTCCACTATTTTTAATTGGTCTTAAGATAAAACAAGAATATTTTAAGCAATTGGGATTATCAGATACCCCCACTCACATGTCTCTACATGAATGATTTGGATCAAATCATTTGTAACTATTACAAAGTGGGTGGTATTAATAGTGTTACTAGGATAAGACACCCAACCTTATCCATATACTATGACTCTTTAGGTTATTTCTTGAACACGATTCTCTTGTATGTCAACCACATACTGTTCAAGATTACACTAATAACCTTGGATTTTTCATATAATGGATAATATTATATTGCAAATAAAATAATCAAATTATTATTAATTATTAAATAATTAATTAATTACGAGGCTTTAGGGCATAAATCCCAACAAAATATATATGTTTTCTTTGTAGTTATGGAACACTTTGAAATTACTAGGAATAGTAAAAGAACAAATTTAAATACTTGTTTTGGACCACGGTTTTCCAGAAAAAAAACCATGTAATATTATATCGAGAAATACTTGGGTGCAGTCCGGGCTACACCCATCTCCATGCAGCCCACTTGAAATACACAACAATAATTTTTTTTTTGTTGTCTAGAAAAGGTGGGCTGCATGGAGATGGGTTGCAGCCCTCCCTATTATATCACGTAGTTTTTAAGAATACTATTTGTATATCAGATTCTTTCCTTTAACTTTTAAAGGGCGTTTCGCGCACAAATTTGAGTTGAGTTGGGTAAATTTGAGTTGAGTTGGTCAAAGTGAGTTTGTCAAGTGAGTTCAGAAGTCTATGTTTGGGGTGCAGAGTTGTGTTGAATTGAGTTAGAAAGTCTGTGTTTAGGGTGAAGAGTTGAATTAAGTTGCCAAAAGTATTTAGTGAAGTTTTTGTAACCTAAAGTAGACTTATTTTTAGGTGACTATTTTTGTTTCCTTTATTTTTATTTTTTGGCTAAATTATAAAAAAATACCCACGAACTTTGTACTTTGTTTCAAAAATACCCTTGAACTTTCAAAAGTTTCATTAATACCCTTAAACTTTCAAAAAAAGTTCAAAAATACTCTTACAGTTAGTTTTGGATGGAAACCGTTAGTACTTTGTTTCAAAAATACTCCTGAACTTTCAAAAGTTTCATTAATACCCTTAAACTTTTAAAAAAAGTTAAAAAATACTCTTACTGTTAGTATAGGGACAGAAATTGTTAGTACCTCATTTTAAAATACCCTTAAACTTTCAAAAGTTGTATTAATATATTTAAACTTAAAAAAAAAGGTTTAAGAAATGCCCTTACCGTTAGTATATGGACGAAAAATATTTATTTACACCTCATTACCTCACTCTTCCATTTCTTCTCTCTCATGATTTACTTCAATCTATGACCTAACACTTCTCTATTTTTCCTTTTTTTTTTTCCTTTCTTTTTCAATACCCTCTTTACTCTCTTCTTTCATTTTTCAATCTCTAAAACTACCATCTTCAATCAAGGTATATAGACTATAGCAAGAAGAAATGAGAAAATGGAACCACCAAGAGACCATAGGACTTAAATGCTTTAACAAGGTTGTACGTTAGCAATTTGAGTTAGTATGTTTGAGTTTAATACACAAAAAGAGAGACATGTTGAGAATTTTAGTCATAATTTTGAGAACATCTAGTGGGAGAGAAAACAAAGAAAACATATGCATTACCAAATTTGTAGCATATGAAGATTTTATTAATCATTTTTGCAGTTCAAATTAGTCTATTTGTTGTGGTCAGTTAAGAAAGTTCCTTATGATTGAGAATTGGACAAATGGAGAAAAAATGAGGGTATATATATGGAAAAAAAATAAGGGTATCTATATGAGTTGTTTTCAAATTGGTCATTTTTCAACTCAAAATAACTTCAAAGACATTAACTATTTGGGTGTTGAAATTTCTTATATTGATGTTTGAGCATGCTTAGAAATGAGAGAGAGCTCTTCCTGTTTATTTAAAGTTCTAATATTTAAGAATATAGGAGAAATGAGGGAAGTTTTAGAGATTGAAACATAGAAGAAAATAGTAAGAGGGTATTGAAAAAGAAAGGAAAAAAAAGGAAAAATAGAGAAGTGTTAAGCCATATATTGAAGCAAACCAGGAGAAAGAGGAATAAGAATAGGGAGGTAATCAAGTGTAGATGAACGGTTTTCGTCCATATACTAATAATAAGGGCATTTTTTAACATTTTTTTAAGGTTAAGAGTATTAATGTGAAAGTTCAAATGTATTTTTAAAATGGGGTACTAACGATTTCTGTCCATATGTTAACGGTAAGAGTATTTTTTAATTTTTTTTGAAAGTTTAAGGGTATTAATGAAACTTTTCAAAGTTTAGAGGATGAAACAAAGTACAAAGTTTAGGGGTATTTTTGAAACAAAGCACGGACAATTTCCATCTAAAACTAACGGTAAGAGTATTTTTTTAATTTTTTTTTTGAAAGTTTAAGGATATTAATGAAACTTTTGAAAGTTCAAAGGTATTTTTGAAACAAAGTACAAAGTTCAGGGGTATTTTCTATAATTTAACCTTATTTTTTCCAATAATTCATCTAGAAACATATTTTATCAACTTTCCAACACTGAATTCAGATGTCCACTTCAAAAAAAACAATTATTTCAACATTGATATTTTTTAAAAAAAAAAAACATCATTCTTTATCTTTCTTTTTTTAGAAATTGACTTATTCCAAACTATAGACAATTTAGTCTTATTTTCTCTTTCTGCTACACATTGAACTTCTTTCAATTTATAGAAATCAAATGTTGCATTCTTTATAACAACAAATAGAAATTGATGAATGGAAAAAGGCAACGTACCTGTATTTTTTTTTCTTTAAACACAAATTGAACTTCTATCAAAATATAGAAATCTAAGGTTTCATTTTCTAAACACACATTGAACTTCTTTGAAACTTACAAATGAAGATCTAATTATGACATTTTTCAATTACTAATAGGGTCTTTATTATGAGGGAGTTTTTTTTTTTATAAAAAAAAACACATTGATCATTACATTTTTTTTTTTTGCAAAGGAATATTGTTTGTTTACATTTGTTTAAACATATGTACTAAATTAAACATTTTTGGAAAAGAGAATGCCAATATTTTACTTTTTCAAGATGACAAGAAAACGACAATATATTTCAACATTAGTGTTATATAGGAGCAGAATATTCACAAAATATTACTAGTTCATCAAGAGCCTATTTACATATTCATAAAACATAATTATGGTTCACAAAATATAAGTAATGGCCAACAATGGGTCGAGTTCGTAAGTCCAAAGAAAGATTATTGGAGTAGAGAGTCAGACCAATTAAGTACATGTGCATTTCATATTATTTTGAACCATGGGAGTGCCATCAATCACTGAAAAATATTGTTGCCAGCAATAGTTGCTGGAGACAATCGCAGGCGATGAATGTTGGTTGCCGGATATGGTCTCCAACGATTGTAGTTGATCGTCGAAGAAGGTATTTGGCAGTGGTCGTCAGTGGCCGCATATGGTCGTCGGTCTTCGGAGAAGGTCGTTGGAGGTGGTTGCTGGCGGTCACCGCTGGTCGTTGGAGAAGCGATGATAAAATATATTAATAGAGTTACTGTACAAGTTGGTGGAGTTAATATCCTAACATTGTAGCAAGTCGGTAGAGTTGAATTTTTTTATGGGAAGTTAATTTCTCCATGGGCCAAATGGTGAGTTGGGTATAAAACCCAACTCAACTCAAGGAAGGAAGGAGATGATAGATAATTAATGATATTTATAAATTGAATTGTAATAATAAAAAAATTCATTATCTCATAATCCAAATTTCATTAATTATCAAACTTTTATAATACTTCTATTTTCCTTTTCAACCTATTGCTCATTCTTTTTTCAAAATTTCAAGATTGTTGAAGGTAAACTCATAAGACATTGAGAAACTTAAAATTTTGAAAACGTGTATCTAAAATGATTTATTTCAATTTATTTTTAACGATATTTTAGCTTCAAAATTTTTATTTGGTTTTAAAACCAATTCTTTTTAATTATAAATGTTGATTTTAAAAAATTATTTTCGGCATCTTTTAAATTCAAAATATTTGACTTGGTCTGATGAAAATTCAATTATTAAATTAAATTCAAATAAAATAATTACACAAATAAAAAAGTTGTTATTGTGAATATAACTACACATTTACAACTTTACAAAAATAGAAAAAAAAATAACAAACAAATTATAATGAAAGTGCAAATATGACATACAAAAATTTTCTTTTATTGCCTTGCTAGATAAGATTATTTTAATCAATTTACAAAATTGAACACCCAGGTGATAAACACAAAATAAATTCTTATTTAAGAAAAAATCTTAACACTAATAAAAAAAAAAATCTTATTTTTTCCATCATACTCAACACCACCCAAAAGATATATGGAAAACTTAGAAAATTAGATAAAACACAATGAAGAGATTGATTTTTTTTTTTTATATAAAAAAAACAATAGTGATCCATCTTTTTCTCACTTAATTAAGGCATCTGATAATTCTCATTTATGAGAATTATTTGGCCTTTATACTTAGTTATTCTTGTTATTTTATGTGTGTTATTAGATAAAAAGGCTAACAAAAAGTTGGTTTAACTTGAATTATTGTTGGAAGCCTTTTAAATTAAGTAAGCGGAGAAAGAAAGCAAAAGAAAATAAAAACTACACTTACTTGATATTTTTGTGTAGGAATTTGAAGAATGCAATAGAAATGTAATTGCAATTCTGGCAGATCTAGAAAACAATGCAACAGAAATTTAATTGCATTGTGATTGAGTGAACTTTGAGTGAAGAAAAGTAAGTAAATACGTTCAACCCTAGTGCAAGTGCACATTGTCAATGCAAGTATTAAAACAATAGTATTCTTGAGTATCGATCCCATAGGGAATGATGTAACAAAAATTATTGCTAAGCAAAATGTAAGAAGAATTGCAACCTTGAAAACTAAAATTCCAAAAACAAGATTGGGATTGGTGTGTTTGGTAAAAACAAAATAATTGCAGAATTTAATTGCAAGTTAAAGTGACAAAGAAAGCAGAATTAAATTGCAGAATAAAAAATTGCAAAATTGAATAGCAACTAAACAGACTTGATAAAAGAAATGAACATTACAAAAGAAATTCTTAGAGAAATGAGAGGCTCAAAAATGTCATTGCCCTAAGTTGTAACTGCAAACCAAAATTGCAATTCCAATCTATTCTACAATCAATTGTGAACTAAAATTGTTACTCCTATTCACCTTGAAATTAGATTTTAGGAGACTAAGTGAGTGACTTATATGTTTATAGTCTCTCAATCTTAGGTAATTTTGATCAACAATTTTATGGGTTTTGGAGTCTTTAATCCCTATGTATAGGACAAAGAATTGGCTTATGTCTAAACTATTTTCTCCATCACTTATGTGAAATCTGCTTATCACTAACCTCATCGGTATTAGATCTAAGCTTGAGTTGTTACCCTAGTTGTTCAATTTAGGATCTCAATGGAATTTTGTTCAACACAAGCAAACAATTGAAATGTAGGCTTGGTTTTTGTTGGAATTTTGGCTACAATTACTTCTTAGGGAATTTACATCCTTGAACTCCCTAAAAAGTTTAGCTCATATTTAGCTCACAAAATTCAAAATAATTTCTAGAAACAAAATCCATATTGGAAAAGAAATTACTTAAGGCTAAGTATTATTGCAATTAAGACTAAAAGAAATTGAAGGGAGTTGCTGTCCAATTAGATTTTAATTTTAAAAGTAAGTACTGTAGTAAATAATGAAAATTTTCATCCCAACACCCATGAGCAGCGGAAGAGAATTTTCAAAGAAATAAAACTCAAAAATTGGCTTTTGGACAAAAACCCTTGAACATAAACGTTCAAAATGAGATGAAATTCAATTTCTCTTCCTTCTCAATCGAATCCGACCAACTTACAGAATGAATGGAATGCAGTAACTGAAATTCTACCATCAACTTGCATAAAAACAGAAAAAAAAAAAAAAAAAAAAAAAACTATAGCAATACAAAAGCTATTGGATTCGATGTTCGTAAGTTCTTCCTCATTCACCAATCAATTGAATTCTCCCACTTGCTCTTAGGAAAAGATTGAATCTTAACAACCTAAGTGTTTGCTTGCATCGGATTGGAGGTTTCGATGAAGCTAAAACAAAACAGAAACTCTCGGCTAAAAAAAAAAAAGAAAAACAGAGGAACTAAAAACTTGAAGAAAACCCAAAAAGAATTCCCAGGAAATTCACCTCCAAAAATCCACAACATTCTTCACCCATCTTCTCTCCTTTGTAGGCCTTCATTAGGGTTGAATAATACCCAAAATTCGTGCTCAAAATTCCCCAAATCGTGCAATAATTGAGGATTTTTGGATATGGGTTAAATGTAGATTTTTTCATTTTTTGGATTTTTTTTTTCTGTTGCTCCAGAATTGCAACTTCATCTTGCAATTTCGGTTATGAAAATTCCACAGTTCCTTGCAATTTCAACTTCATTTTGTAGTTTCGATTATGCAATTCCCACAATTCCTGCACACAAGTTTAGTTTTAAGAATCTCACCCTAATTGCCTTCATTCTTCTTTTCTTTCTTATTTTTAAGCAACTTTCAACTATTTCCAAATGATCTTAAGACAAAACAAGAATATTTTAAGTAATTGGGAGTTAAATAAGTCTTAATTCTAAGGCTTATCACATTGTAATTGCATTTCTACAAAAATCTGGAAAACACACCAAATACGGGATTAACGTAATTTGGGGAATTTTATGTCATTCTTCTCTACGAATTCAGCAAGGCAAGTTGACCCAAGCTACACATGAACAAATATGGAAACTCTAGCCCATAAAGCTTATAAAAGATGGAAGAAACAAAGGCAAAAACATATGGATTTTCACTCAACAAGAGTTCATCAACTGCTGTTTTTCTTATGTTTTTGCTGCTATTTTTTTCTTCTATTTCCAGCCCCTTTGAACTTCGAAACTCAATCATTCCTCAACGAAATTTGAAGGAAGTGAATGTTTGATTCCCTTTGAAAAAAGTGTAGTTGAGTCGATTGAGTAAGAAGTGAAAAATGGGCTGTGTTCTTTCGTTTCTTAGAATTTATTTTCTATTTTATTTAAGTTTATTTGCTTCAGTTTTAGAGATTTAGTTGTTGGTGTAATTTTGAGCTTTTAGCTACTGTTTTATTCTTCCCTTTTGTTTTTGAAATTAAATAGTTGTTGAATTTGTTTCGATTAATGGAATTTTAGTTGTTCTTTCATTATTATTAAGTTGTTATTCAATTATTTATTAATTATGGAATTTTTATCACCTACTGCTTCTATTTTAGTTATGCACTTTAATTTTTTTAATTCATTGTTTTTCATTCTTTCGATTATGAGTTAAGTCTTTCTTTGGGATTCAAGCATGCGAATGTCCTAGAGATAAGAATAAAGGCCTAATTGTGAGAGCAACCTTGCTTACTCTATATATTGTTTGCTTTTATTAATTTTTAATGCTCATTATTAGTCTAGATTGATCACCTAGATTAATATACAAAAATTGAGTCTAATTCTGAAAAGGTTAGGAAAAATTGGATTTTCATAAAAGCAATAAAGGAAAAGAGCCTAGACATAGGACTTTGTTTTTGACCCTAGACATAGGGCAAAGCCTTTAAAACCAAAAGAATTGTGTTTTAAAATTAACTAAGTTTGTATTAGCCATAGAAATATCGGTTTAATCACTTAGCCCCCTAAAGATACTTCATAAAAGGTTGAATAAGTGTTAAATTCAATTTACAAAGCTTAAGTGTTTAGTCAAAGGATTGCAATTGCAATTAGGCTGCAATTTCTTTCAATAGGGCAAAAGCATATTTGAATCCCTCTTTTATCATTTTCTTTTCAAAAACAAAAATTATCCCAACTATTGTTTTACACTGGTTACCTAGGTTGCAATTTGAGAACAATTTTTGCTATCTTTTAAATTTTGTTGTATCCATTTCCTATAGGATCGATATTCTGGAATATTTCCAGTTTTATATTACTTGCATCGACAGTGTGCACTTGCACTGGACTCAAGTTTTTTTTTTAATTTAAAAATATTTTCTCTAAGCCCCCATGTTTTAGTTCGATCAACATCCTATGTCATTTCCCATTTCCAAACTTTTTTCTCCACACATGCTTTGATTGAACACTTCCAAGGGCTATAGAATAAAGGAAAAATGCTTGCAATGGCATGATCTCTATTATAAAAAAAAAATAAAGGGAAAATATTTATCATTCGTCTTCAACTTACAGAGAACCCTAGCGTATAAGGGGTGGATAAAATAAATACAAACTAACAAAATCTTTGTATGTAACAAATAAATAACAAAAAAATATTTACAATAAATGAAAAATAAATTTTGATTAGATATTTCAATATCTACATATGAAGATGGAGAAGATTCCCTTCATCCACTCTTATGCCCCTTCACTTAGTTGATGCTTGGCTATAATTTTTTCAATTTAGCCTTCACCGGATAAATGAAGCTTTACTCCTGGCCATCGGAACCCTCCTTCGAAACATATCTCTTCGTGTAAATTACTTTAATAAGTGTGGTATTTATAGGTTACAAACGCAATCTATGAAGATACATTAAGTTACAATAGAAAATTAAACTATTTAAAATTAATTTAATTTATACGAGAATCCAAACTAATCTACCATTTAGAAGAATTCTAACTTATCTACAAATAAACCACCTATTTAAGTTAAAAGTGGGCAATATATTTATTCAAATATGCATTGTTTTATTATATTATTCAAACAAATCACGTATAAACTAAAAAGGGGCAATATGATATTTATTATTCAAATATGCATTCGTTAGTTAGAAAATTAGAGATCACATGCATGGAGATTTTAGAACCTTTATTCAAATATTGTTTAATATAATATTCATATCATTCAAATATGCATTAATTAGGTGAAAAATTAGAGATCACATGCATAGAAATTTTAGAACATTTATTCAAATTAAGGAAAAATCTTTAAATTAAGAAAGGGCAATAACAAAAATAAAAAATTTCTCCATTTAAGCGTCATTTAGATAATGTAGATGAAACAATTAAGTATCTAAATTCAACGCCATCTTGAGTTTAGCTAATTGATTAAGACATATGTAGTCGAAGGTTAGAATATCTCCCGCTCCGAATTTTGAGTTAAACTAAAAAAAGTATCTAAATTCACAACCTCTAAGAAACATTTCAAAACACACACTCTAATAATGACAATTTTATTTTGCATTCATCGTTCTCAAGCCTAGCATTCTTGCTAAACAACCATATAGCTAGCAAGCAACTCAATACAATGGCAACCTACATCTGTTCTGAAGATCAAATATCATATTAAAATTATTCACTTTAGATTGTTCAAAAAAAGAAAAAGGAAAATTCAAAGCCTTAGGATTATTAGAGCAAATCATACTCATTACTCTTGGCATAATTTTCTCTTTAATTGTAAAGATTATACATATAATTTTCCATATCTTTGGCCTTGATTTTTGCCTTAATTTAGGCTAATCCATTGTATACAAAAGGCCCTTTGTGTATGAACAAACAGTATGAAAAATAATTTCAATTCTACACCTATCTTTACATGGTATCAGAGCATACCTAATTTTTTTTTCCTACCTTTTCAATGGCTTCCTCCTCCTCCACAACGGCTTCAACTTTGAATGTTTCTTCTTCTACTACTTCAACAATGTCTTCTCCTCTGTTTCTTCTCTCCAACATTTGCAACTTGGTACCTCTTCGCCTGAATTCAACCAACTATGTATTATGGAGGTTTCAAGTCTCCTCAATTTTGAAAGCACACTCATTATTCGGACATATTGATAATTCTCTTCCTCCACCTCATAAATTCGTTCGTTCATCAACAGGCACAGACACAACAGAGGTTAGTTCTGATTACCTTCAATGGATCTCTCGAGATCAAGCTCTTATTACGTTGATCAATGCTACTCTTTCACCATCAGCTCTTGCTCATGTTGTTGGATCAGTTTCTGCAAAGGAACTCTAGTTTTCATTAGAAAAACGTTATTCATCCAATACTCGTTCCAATATTCTTGAATTAAGATCAGCTCTTTATACTATTAAGAAAAATTCTTCAGAATCTATTGAGAATTACACTTGTAGAATCAAAGAACTTGTTGACAAGCTTGCTGCAGCTTCTATTTCTATTGATGATGAGGAGATTTTGGTACATACCTTGAATGGATTACCAGATGAATTTAGTGCCTTCCGAACTTATATCCGAACTCGCAGTGGCTCCCTCTCACTCGAAGAACTACATGCTCTCCTTGATGCTGAGGAAAAGACGATCAATAAGGCCCCAAAAGCTGATCCATCACCTACTGCAATGGCTGCATTCAAACCATCTTCTTCGTTTTCAAACGGAAATCGTGGGGGAGGAAGACGATCGTTCCAGCCGAAAGGGCGTGCGACCCATACCTTCAGCCCTAATTTCGCAAATTCGCACGGTCCCAACAATTTCGTACGCCCCAATTTCAATCCGCATGGGCCTTCAATGGGCCCAATTTCGCGAGTCAACATTGGGCTTCAAAATGAATATGCAGCCGGCAGAGGTCTTCTTGGACCTGGGTCTTTTTCGGGTCAACCAAATGGATCCGGTTCTATTTTCGGTTCTGGACAAAACAACACAAATGGAGGTCGAATTTCTTGCCAAATTTGCTCAAAATTTGGTCATAGCGCACTTGATTGTTACAATCGAATGAATTTCTCTTATCAAGGTCGACATCCTCCCGCTCAATTGGCAGCCATGGCGGTAAATTCAATGAACTCACAGCATTCTTATGATAATTCTAATAATTTTTGGCTGTCTGACAGTGGATGCAATGTGCATATGACAAATGATTTGGCCAACCTCAATTTATCAAACAACTACAATGGAGAAGAATCAGTCACAGTGGGTAATGGCCAATCTTTAAATATACAACACACAGGCAGTGGTACATTTTCTACCCCTTCTCACACCTTTACTCTCTCAAAAAAATTTCATGCTCCTAAACTTGCTGCAAACCTCTTATCTGTCCATAAATTTTGCCATGATAATAATTGTGTTTTTATCTTTGACACTGACCGGTTCCTCATTCAGGATAAAGTCTCTGGCAAAATCCTCTACACTGGCGCCAGTATCAATGGCCTCTACCCAATTCCCAGCCCATCATCTCTATCTCGTTCCAGTCTGCACCCCAAAAATTATAATTTTCATGCAAAACATGAGTGTTCTCTGTGGCATCATCGGTTTGGACACCCTGCTCCTAAAATTTTACGTTCTTGTTTATCTCGTCTTGGTCTATCCTTATCTTCCATTATTTCTACTCATGAATGTTCTAGTTGTTTACAATCTAAAATGTCTAAGATTCCTTTTCCTATGTCACTTTCTACTTCTTTTGCACCACTTGAACTAGTACACAGCGATGTATGGGGTCCTTCTCCAATTACTTCTTTTAATGGATATCGCTATTATGTTAGCTTTATTGATAATTTTAGCAAATTCACTTGGCTTTTTCCTTTAACTTACAAATCTGATGGCAGTGTCATTCTTCACAAATTTGTACCATTTGTTGAAAATTTTTTATCTAAAAAGTTAAAAGTTTTTCGATCTGATGGTGGTGGTGAATTTTGTAATAATTCTGTCCTTTCATTTTTTGAATCAAAAGGAGTTTTGCATCAAAAATCATGCCCTTACACTCCTGAACAAAATGGAGTTGCATAACGTAAACATCGTCATATTGTAGAAACTGTAAAATCATTACTTTTTCATTCTTCTGTTCCTCTTGAATTTTGGCTCTACGCTTTCTCTACTGCAGTTTTTCTCATAAATTGAATGCCTACTTCATCTCTAAATATGTTCTCTCTGTTTGAAACACTTTTTGGTTATACTCCTGATTTGCATCATTTAAAAGTTTTTGGGTGTGCATGTTATCCTTTGCTAAAACCAACCACTAAGCATAAGCTTGAACCCAACACATCACAACATATCTTTCTTGGCTACACTCTTGATTTCAAAGGTTACATATGCTACAACCCAAACGCAAAAAAATGTATTGTATCCCGACATGTCATTTTTCATGAAACTATTTTTCCCTTTTCCCAAGCATCATCCAAACCCAACATTCCTCTCTCCTCTGCCACCACTGACCTTAACCCATTACTCACTCTTCTCAATTTATCCAAAACCACACCTCAAACTTCTTCTTTTGTGATCCCTACTACCCCTACACCATTACCCACTGCTGACAGTTCTAGTCCATCAATAGTTGAGTTCCATGATAATGTCACTTGTACTAATTCTACTTGTCAGATTACAGATAATGACAATTCGATGCCTTCACATGATAATGCCTGCAGCTAGTGATTCAACAAATGTGAGTTTGTTGCCTCCTACTGGTAACTCGCCAGCAATTAATACTCATTCAATGCAAACTCGGGCCAAATCTGGAATTTTTAAGCCAAAGGCTTATCTATCTACCATGCTGCATTCAGTTCCAACTGATCCTTCATCTTACACTGAAGCTTCAAAATATCCAGAATGAAGAAATGTAATGTGTGAGGAGTTCAATGCTCTTCAAGAACAAGGTACGTGGACTTTAGTACCTCGGTTGCCCTCTATGAATGTTGTAGGTTGTAAATGGGTCTTTCGCACAAAATACAATCCTGATGGCTCCATTGCTCGACATAAGGCCCGTTTGGTTGCAAAGGGCTATCATCAAGTCGAAGGCTTTGACTTTGAAGAAACATTCAGTCCAGTCGTTAAAAAACCAACAATTCGAGTCATCCTTGCTCTTGCTGCGCAATATCAGTGGTCCTTAAATCAGTTAGATGTCAAAAATGCCTTTTTACATGGGCATCTAAAGGAAGAAGTGTACATGTCTCAGCCTCCTGGTTTTCTGGATCGATCTTGCCCAACCAATGTATGTTTACTTCACAAGAGTCTTTATGGTCTTAAACAAGCTCCTCGAGCTTGGTTTGATCGTTTTACATCCTACTTATTAACCTTGGGATTTGTTGCTTCCTCTGCTGACCCATCATTGTTTATACGCTCTACTGGAACATCATTAACATATTTGTTACTCTATTTGGATGATATTATCGTAACTGGACCTGACTCTACTTACATCTCTGTCTTAAAGAAGCAATTAGCCTCTGAATTTCAAATTTCAGATCTTGGAGCGTTGAAATATTTCCTTGGCTTAGAGGTTCACTCATCTACTGATGGTATTTTTGTAAACCAGTCTAAATACCTTAGTGACTTGCTTCACACATCAGGCATGACTTCTGCTAAGTCTTGTTCAACTCCTATGTCTACCTCAGTTGATCTAAATGCTTCTGCACCTTTGTTTAATGATGCAACACTTTATCGTCAGCTCGTCGGTTCCATTCAGTATCTCACATTCACAAGACCTGACATTACCTTTGCCGTAAACCGAGTAAGTCAATTCATGCATCAACCTACAACTATTTATTTTTCTGCAGTCAAACGTATATTACGCTATCTTTCTGGGTCAAGGCAACTTGGGGTTCTATTTCGACGAGGTGATATGTCACTCACTGCATATTGTGACTCAGATTGGGCTGGTGATACATTTGATCGTCGATCTACATCTGGATTTATTGCCTTCCTTGGGTCCAGTCCCATATCATGGTCTGCTAAAAAGCAACCAACGGTCTCCCGTTCTTCTACAGAAGCTGAATATCGATCACTTGCAACTACAACAACAGATCTCTTCTGGTTAAGACAACTTCTCCGTGATCTTCATGTTCCATTGCTCATTCCTCCCACATTATGGTGTGATAATGTCTCAGCAATTTCTCTGGCAAATAATCCAGTCTTTCATGCTCGAACAAAACACATCGAGATTGACTACCATTACGTTCGTGAGAAAGTGGTTCGCAAAGATATTTCAGTTCGCTTCATATCTTCCAAAGATCAACTCGCTGATTTGCTTACAAAACCACTATCCTCTCAGCTATTTTTATCACTCAGGGACAAACTTCTAACTCCCCAACCGTCTTCAGTTTGAGGGGGCATATTAGAGCAAATCATACTCATTACTCTTGGCATAATTTTCTCTTTAATTGTAAAGATTATACATATAATTTTCCATATCTTTGGCCTTGATTTTTGCCTTAATTTAGGCTAATCCATTGTATACAAAAGGCCCTTTGTGTATGAACAAACAGTATGAAAAATAATTTCAATTCTACACCTATCTTTACAAGGATAACAGAATGCATGAGAGAACAAAAGTTTCTGGAGAACAGCTCAAGGGTTGGCATCCTAATTGAGCATTTAGATGAAGCACTTTGGCACAATCTAGAAGAAAGATTGGTGGAAAGGCATTTATATATTCACAAGCTGTACTCTTTTACGACAAAGAAAAATATAATGTAACTTTTTTTGTTTTTGGTGCAATGTCGGCAATAAATTTTTGTTAACGTTAGAATAATGAAGAAAGATAGACGTGAAATGAAATCTGACTTTGATAGTAATCTTTAATTTCTGGAGTACTAATTACTATTTATAAGATATCATATGCAAACCCATCATCTTCACTTTCATCATTTGAATTAGAGAAAGCAGCCCATGGCCGTGGCGATTCGAGTGAGGTTTTGGTTCTGTTGCTTTATTATAATAGTTTTTCTGCCATTTTTGAGCTTTGGAGCTCGTTCTCCAGGTGGTTTTATGCAAAGTGCTAGAGAAGCATTAATGGCTAGCCTCCATAGGCAAGGTGGAAAGCGCTTCCAGGTGCAGCGGAGCAGCCCCGGAGGCCCTGATCAACACCACCACTGATCAAGGAAGGTCGAGTGGCCATACATATCCGATCCGAAGCATGTTAAGAATATGAATAAATGATTATACGTATCGCATTATTTTTAATTTAGTAGTAATTGTATCGTGTTGTTTTGGATTTAGTAATAGTTCAATGGTTAAATTATAAGTTTAATCTCTTAAGTTTCAAGTTTGTGTCTAAAAGGTCTTGAATTTTTAAAAGTGTTTAATAGGTTTCTAAATTTTCAATTTTATATCTAAAAAGTCCCTGAGACTTTGAAAATGTCTAATGGGTTCTTGAACTTTAATTTTGTATCTAATAGGTTGCTGACATTTATTTGAAATTTTAAAAAATTAACTGATTTATTAGATATAAAATTGAGTTTTGTGTCTAATAGAGAATCCTAAACTTTCAATTAGTATCTAATAGGTCTGTGAATTTTGAAAAACATCGAATAGGTGAAGGATCTATTAAACACAAAATTAAAATTTCAAGGACCTATTGGACACAAAATTGAAAGTATAAGGACAATTAGACACTTTATAAAGTTTAAGAACCAAATAGACACAAACCTAAACATTTGGGACCTATTAGACACTTTTTAAGGGTTAGGGACTAAACTTTTAATTTAATCTAGTTTAATAAAGTATCGAAAAAGAGCGCAAGTGTTCTAACAAGTTTTTTTTTTAAAGTCCAAGAGTTTGGCTAAATATATATTTTAGTCATTAGTGTTTGTGTTTTTTCAATTTAGTCTCTGTTGTCTAAAAAGATCCAATTTAATCCCTTATGTATTGATACTTTTCAATTTAATCTCTCGCGCGCCAGTGGTGAGTGTTAAAATTGGTTGATAATAAAATTTCATAGCATAGTACTTAAGAAATTAAAATTGGTTGAAAAAAGATCATCCAAGATATTTAAAAAAATATATATGTCATCATCTTAAGATATTTCTACCAATTTACTAAGTATTATGCCACATATTGTAAATTCATCTCATAAACCAATTTTAACATTCACCAATAAGTAAAGAATTAAATTGAAAAATGTTAAAACACAAAATACTAAATTGAAACTTTTTAACCACTAAAAACTGAATTGAAGAAAACATCAAAACATTAGAAACTAAAACACATATTTAGTTAAAGGTTACAAAATTTCATATTCAAATTGGAGTATGTGTGTTATGGGAAATGGGTCATGGGGCAGTGAAAATATTCTATGTTTCTTTCAAAATTAAATGGCAATGTGCCATTTTTTATATGTACTTGGTACTATATTATGAAGATTTAAAGTTTAAGATGCTAGCAAATAGAAATATATTAAAACTATATTGGAATGAATTAATTTTTGTTTGTAGCAAGAACAGAAGGTAGTGCTCCAATCAGAAGATCACTATGAGATTAGATAATGCATTTAAATTTTTGCTAACCAATACTCAAGTTATGTATTCAAGCACAAAACATTATTATGCTGAAATTACAAAACAACTTTTTTTTTTTTTAATTGCTTGCTAGCTATTATTTGATTTTTATATGTAGTAAAAAGCAAACTGTTTGCATGTGATGGAGGACTCAAATTCATTGTATTTTGTTGGAAATGCAAATTAATATTATCCTCAGGAGTGAGGAAAAATGTCAAATATATTATTAATATAATAAGGACAACATCTTAATGTAAGATATATCTTTTAAATAGGGTTTGTTATGGGTGGAATTTCAATCATAATCACATATATGTGATAGGGTATCAATATGCATTGATCAAAACTTTGTTTGAGTTTTATAGTGGAATAACGAGGTAGATCAGAATAATAAATACACTAGACTTAATAACAAATTCTAAAAGAACAAGGTAGAACGAACTCACCAAGCTAAGCAATGATAGATTTAAAGAGAGAGTTTACTCTAACGAAGTGCAACTCGTTGGGCCATAAAAAAAAAGTAACATAATCAAAGTGTGGCTGTATATAAAACTCAAATGTGCACAATCAAAGTAAGAATTTGACTCACAAGAATTTGCTCAACTAAATAACTAAATACTACTATGACAAGAGTAAGCATTACTTTCCTTTCTATAAATAAGAAAATATAATATTGATACCTTCAAAGTAGGCAATAATATTTTCACTTGTGCATGCATGATAAGTGTATTTGATAGACACCACGTATCCTTGAATTCTCCTTCCTCAATCAAAATGTCTCGAAACATTCATCCTTCACTCGATCAAAGTCTCTATAGGCCTTTATTCTACCTTCAGCCTACCTTCTCTTGAAAAAGTACTAAACATTCAAAAAATGAGTACCAAACATACATACATCGTATATGGATCAAGTGAATTCAATAATAGGCGCCTATCACATAATAAATGCTCAATCCTTAATTTGATGCAATTATTCTCTTAATTTTTCCTTCCTAGATCAAGCAAGTGTTGAATTATTAGAGCAAGTTAACATACACGTTAACTCTCTCCAACCAAAACTTGGCAGCAATAATATATAAGACCTATTTGGAATGACTTTTCAAATACTTAAAAAAGTATTTTTAAGCACTTACCAATTCCAAACATGCCAATAATATTCTAAAGCAAAAACCAAGGGCTTAGGTTCCAAAGTGGAGAAGCCGTCCTAGCAATATATTCCACTTGAAAATTAAAGTTTGTGGAGCTGACTTTTTCTAAAAGAATTAAAATGTTATTTGAGGTTTGTGGCAACCAGAGAACGTTTACCAATTCATTATCTTTTAACTTTGGATTGTTCCATAGACATATGTTGTTCAGTGACATCAAAAGCAAACTCTCCAAATCTTTCTCCATTTTTTTTTAATGTAAAGAATTTCTGTTTCTCTTCTGTTTGTAGTTTTATTTTCCTTTTCCCCTTGGAACTTTCTACCTGAAACATGTAATATTTCTTCGCCAAAATTTTAAAAGTGGGATCTTAGACTGATCCCAGTCATTCTCAGTCATCAAGATTGTTGTTTTCCACTTTTAAGCAGTCAAAGGGTTAGTGTTAAAAAAAGCACAAAAACTAATCCTTTTCTCTGCTTCGGTTATAAGCACCGACAAAAGAAACCATTGGTTCACATAACAGAAGGGCCAATTCCACCAACTTTCCTGTTAAAAAATACATAGTAAATTAAAAAGTTGATAACATTTCATACCTATCTTCTACCACATCTGTTATCTCATATCCATCATCCCAACAAACGAGTTCACTGTAGTCTACCAGCTTAAGCTTTTGAGTTCAATAATAATTCAAACATGTATCAGGGAGCTGATTAATATCAATAATCATTTACATAATCTATCAGTTTAAACTTTTGAATTTAGTGATAGTTACCCAGAACCCAAACGAAAGTGGACTTACATATTATTTTGTATAGAAAGAAAAGAAAGAGAGTGCGGCGGGAGATCAGATTGTGGCAAATGGGTTTTTTTTTTTTAACTAAGCATTTAAGCATGCTCTTTAGATGGGAAAGGCACTGACTTCCAATTAAAAAAAAAAAAAAAACCTTTTTCGTCACATCTTGACTTCAATCCTTTTGTGCAGTCACTAATAACAAAAGTTTGTGTTTTTTTTTTCCTCGTTTACTTTCTCTTTCGTGCTTGAGATCTATATAAATAGCTAAGTTCTATAAGTGTTGGCAAAACCAACAAATTAAACTAAAAAAATCTCTCTTTAATGGCTTGTAGTCTAAAGTTCTTCCTTTGCCTTGTGGTGATTTTGCTCTTGTGTTCCTCCATTTCTGAAAGCCGCTTGCTTTCTTCTTCTTCTTCTTCTTCTTCACCATCTTCTTCTGTGAATAAGAAAAATCAGTCATTTGTAAAGAATGTCAAAGAAATCTTGAAGGTTATCATTGAAGAGAAAGAGAAGCTTGGAATGCATTTTGTGTCAAAAAGACTCAGCCCTGGAGGACCTGATCCACGCCATCATTGATTGGTTTTTGTTGTGTGTGTTTCATTTTAGTAGAGATCTTTTTTGTTTTTAATTTTGAGTGTCACTTTATCACTGTCTTTGGTTTTGATTTTGGTTGTAAGTTGAGAGAGAGAGAATAATCTTTGTGGGTTTTGTAGAAAGAGTGAGATTTATATAATTTATAGGTTAAATTATCAAAAATACCTCTGAACTATGAGGTTAGTTTTAATTATTCTCCTGAACTTTGAAAAGTTTCATTTTAACCCTTGAACTTTGAAATTTGTTTCTAAAAAACCCTTGAAGGTATTTTCCGTTAAATTTATGGACGAAAAATGACGTATTTGCATGTGTTTTGATTTTTTTTTTCACCGTATATGTTCAAATATGTTCACATAAGCAATAATATAAATGCAAAAATATTATTTTCCGTCCATGAATTTAACGAAAAAAAGCCTTCAAGGGTTGTTTTGAAACAAACTTCAAAGTTCAAGGGTTAAAATGAAACTTTTAAAAGTTTAAGGGTATAATTAAAACCAATCCCATAGTTCAGGGGTATTTTTGATCATTTAACCTAATTTATATATATATACCACATTATTCCTCTCGATTATTCATTTTTTTCTTTTTTTTGACATAGGAGAGTTTTCCATTTTGTTAGAAGTTTCAGAGTCAAAAGAATGTGGGGGTTAAGTTGTTCATCTTAGTGTCAAAGTGATCTTAGCTCAGTGGTAATTATCATGTATTATTGACTAAGAGACCAGAAGTTCGAATTTTCCACCTCCAAATGTTGTTGAACTAAAAAAAGAAAATGTTCATCTTAACCTCTTTGAATCACTTGATGTGATTTGATTTTGATTTTTGATGTACTTATTGATCCTGGGGAATAATAATAATAATCATCTTTTGAAAAACTCATTTTAGAGTTTGAAAGTTTAAGTTGGCAAACTATGATAAAGGTTAATTATATTTTTATATATTTAACTGTGATACGATGTTCAATTATTCTTGAAACTCATGGATTATAAATATTTATATGAAATAGGAAGAAAATAGTTGCGACGAACCGAAAGCGAAAGAGCCTATGTGGAAAATGGTGCTTTAATTTTTTCCATATGGATAAGTACTAAGAAATAATGATATTGTGGATTTTGGTCAAATGTATTGGCTTCTTTATTGTTTCCTTCCAACCCATTTCATGAAAGAATAATTGTGCAAATACAGAGAATTTGTCTGGTTCCATATGATAATGATGAAGTCAGAAAATGGGAAGAAAGAGAAAAGAAAATGCAAAAACACACAATATTCCTGCCCTTGCTTACATTTGATGAGAGCCTCTATTAATTTTTTTCTTTGCTTTTTTGTAAAGAAAGACAATGATATGTGCTGTTTAGATTTATTTTTCCATTCATTATTATCTTTAAATACAAAAGTCAATATTAAAAAAATATAAGTACTTTTTACATAAAACAAAGGTTAAATTGGAGATTTGAATCTCCAATATAATCTTAGAGAAAAGAGTAGATATACGTCTTAACTGTGAAGTTATGTTCATGTTAGCAAAAATTTAAGTACTTATGGAGAATTCCATTTTCTTGTATATTATGTAGTAGTAGATATATTATTATTGTTATTGTTATAATTATTATTATTATTATTATATACAAAGTAAAACTTTATTGATTTCTTTTTTAGAGTCTTATGTGTGCACAAATAAAAAAATATATATAAAAAAAAGTATAACTTTTACAACCTAGTGTCTTATTAATGTTCAAATCACCATAAACAGAAAAAGGGAGAGCATTAATGCTGCTAAAAAGTATATATATTATAATAATATTTTCTGTAAACATGAGAATGGAGGATTATGATATCATATAGTTTAGGGGAAAATACTAAAAGATACTAGAGTATTATTACAATTACTGGCGATTAGAATTATTTACGAAAAAATACTAAAAAAAATGTTTGAAAAGAAAACTAAAACTAAAAAGCATACAAACTAAAAGGGTGGAGACAACAAGATTGAAGACATTTATAGATGGAGCACACTTTAGCCCTGTAATTATGCTTAATTGATTATGTCAATTCATTAACTCTCACGAATTCATAGGTTTCTTGAGCAATGACTCTTAAGGATGTGCATGTTTGGCTAAATGGTTAATGAATCTTTAATAGTCAAAAGGCCTAGAAAGGACTCACTATCGCTCATGACTGGTATGAATAGCAACAGAATCATTGCCGGTAATATTTTTCTTTTTCATTTTATTATTCAAGAGGCGCTGCCGGAGGCGCCAGCACCGGCTGAAGTTCCGCACCCCGATCCCGTGCGCCCATACTGGTGCGGACCATTCTTGCCTTTGGTAATATCTGGTTGTCGGTCTGCTTCACATGGGAGAATTCATATGCCTAGAATTAAAATGGTTGAAATCTCTTGTCGATCTCATTTAAACATGCTTAATTAACTATTAACCTAAGTGTCTTAGCATTAATTAACCAATTAATTGGATTAAACCCATTCATCATTAACTTCGCCTATTATTTGTTATTCCTATGTAACTTAGGCAAATTATAGGCATTGGATGAATTAATTCTATCCTAGATCCTCTCTTTCAAGCTCTATTTAAGACCAAGATCAACTAATTAGAGGCCAATTAATTAGAGGGGGAAAACATAACACTACAAGAATTTGGACTTTTTCCGACGCACGAAAGCGTCGGAAAAAGTCACAAAACGCGTCGGGAAAGGCTTTTCCGACGGGACAATGGGCGTCGCCAGGGGCGTCGGGAAAGGCTTATAAGGTGCAGCCGTTATAGCTATTTATTTGTAGACATTAGTTACAATTTTTCATTCAATTGTCTGCAGCTTCACATCAATTGGATAACACTAATTTAGGTTTAAATTTTATTTTGTTTCGTAGAATTTTAAGCTATGTTTACTTACTAGAAATCGGAATGAGCTAAAATTAGAATAAAAATATTATTTTTTTTGTTATTTTTACTAAGAGTTGTCTAGAATAAAAATTAGAAGTTCATTAATGCTCTTTACTAGAGACAGTCATAAATTAAAATATTTTGAAGATGTCAGCTTTGGTCTTTATACTTTTAGTTTTTGTCCATTTTAATCCCTAAACTTCCAAAATTTTTGTTATTGTTCATATACTATTTTGGTCTTTGTTTGCAAATTTCTAATACAAAATTTATACAAAACATTTAATACAAATGTATGACAATATTTCAAAAAAATAAATATAAAGAGTGTAGTGATGTGCTAAAATTCTAATAGAAAAAATGAGATAAAAAATGAAAATAAAAGGACTAAAGTAGTCACTTTTTAAAAGTATAGGAATAAAACATACATTTTGATTGAACTTTGAGGTAGGTTTCAATTATGCCCTAAACTTTGAAAAGTTTCATTTTTACTTTTGAACTTTGAAATTTGTTCCAAGAAATACCCTTGGAGAGTTTTTTCGTTAAAATTGATACGACGACTAATGTGTACAAACTGAAAGGCATACATGACATCATTTTACAACATCATTCATGTAAATTGAAGTGATAGCTAATGTGTAAAAATTGATTATGTAAATGATTTTAACGAAATCTTTGAGATGAAATAAATAGTAACAACGATCTTAATCTTCTATATAGGTAAATAATATCGCGTACGTCTTCCACTTTTTACACATCAACTACATGTCAATTTCCATCCTTTATTTTAGCGAGAAAGATATCCTTTTAGAACAATTTAAAAGTTCAAGGGTAAAAATAAAATTTTTCAAGTTTATGGGCATAATTGAAACATGCATCAAAGTTCATAGATATAATTGAAAAATACCTCAAAGTTCAAAGATATTTTTTATAATTTAGTCTTGAAAATATATAGACTAAAACTAACAAATTTAAAAGTATAGACACCAAAATGAATAAAAACTAAAAGTATATGACCAAAAGATGATTTAAACCATTGATTTATCATACATGTCACATTATTTATTTATTTATTTATTTTTGGAGAAAGACAGACATGTCACATTAATATTTCATTTATAATATTAACAATAAAGGATGTGATTATCTCAAATGATGTCAATTTAAGTATAACTCGTTGTATAAGACATCTATTACTTTTTTAGGTCCAACGATGATCTTTTACCCCATTTGTTGAACTAGGTAAAAGAAAAAATCAACTCAAAATCATCAACGATCTCCTTAAAACCTACGATTAAACAAAATTAAGACCTTTAAAAATTAATTGAAAGATTAAATATATGTGTCAATTTTATAAAGTAACTACAAATATAATTTTTTTAAAAAGGCAATTGCGTGCATAGATAGAATTTTTGTCATTGAAAAATCACTGGTCCAATTGTCAAGTGATGATGAATGATCGCGATTGATCTATATATTAATTCTTTTGTTTGTATTAATAATATATATATCGTGTATTTTTGTTTTGCTATATTTTACAATTAATTTTTAAAAAATTATTTCAATATTATTATATTTCATTTTAGAGTAAATTTGGTGCCAGTCAATTTCAGAATAATTCCTTTGCATTCCATTTCTTCACTTAGTTTCTTTAGGAATATTCTTTAAAACTATAGATTTATTATCATTAATGTGAATCCGGGGAAAATGGCGAAAAAAAAAACCCCATTAAAAACTTTTAGTTTTATAATTATTTTTTTTGGGCTCAACACATGTATAGGTAGGAGAGAAAATCAAATATTTAGAATGGTAATCGGTGCCCTAACTAGTCGAAATAAGCTCATGTTAGCAAAATATTTTTAGTCTTATACTTTTTTTTTAGCAATTTAGTCTCTAAACTCTTTCAAATTAGCAACAATTTAGCTCTTGAACTTTAATGTGTGATAATTTAGTCCATATAGTTTATAACTTGTAACAATTTAGTCGTTATAGAGAATAATCTCATTAAAAATTAAGTTTTAATCTTTATTAAGGACAATTTAGTACTTATAATTTGTAAACATATTTAGTCCATAATTTTTTTTTATTAAAAATCTCTAATTAGTTTTTAAGCTAAATTATAAAAGATACACTCGAACTTTATACCTTGTGTCAATAATATTCCTGAACTTTAAAAAGTTTCATTAATACCTTTGATTTTTCAAAAAAAATTCAAAAATACCCTAACTGTTAAGTTTTTTTTTATGGAAAACGTTAAAGTTTCAGTTTCGTTAATACCCATGACCTTTCAATTTTTTTTTTTAAATACCCTTACTAGAAAACGTTTCTTCTTTTAATTTCTTCCTCTTTCTGCATATTCTTCCTTTATAAAAATTAATGTAAAACTTTGTTTATAAAGAATATGTGCAACAAAACACCAGATGAAAACAAAGTTTGAAATCGAGTTCTTTCTTTTTAAAAGTGTAAAGAAGATAAGTAGAAGAAAAAATTGAATTCCCCCCTCCCCTTTTTTCTTTCTTTATTTGTGTGTGTTAGTGATAAGCTGAAGATGAATGTGGTTTTCAATTACGATGATGAATGAGTGGTGAAGGAAGAAAGGTGTAAGTTACGTATTTATTTATTTTTAATCTTTGGAGAGTTACGAGGGAGGATTATGGTTATGGATTTTGGGTTTGCTACAACTTTCCATATGCTAATAAACTTGAATAAGACGGGTTTGGCCTAGTTTACAGGGTTAATTAATCAAAAATTTGGTACGTGATTATTTCTTTTAATATTTAAGAAGTGTTATAACCACTATATGACAATATTTTCATTTATTTTGCCTAAAATAAATTTAAGGAAAGCTGATGAGTAGTGAACGATGAGAAAATAGGAGGGAAAAAGCTATCAACAAATTCAAATCAATGGCAGGAAGAATTTAAAAAGAAGCAAAAGTCATTAAAAATGAAATAAAAATCATCTTGAAGCTTCAAAGTAAGAATTTGATTAGACTCTTGAGATGTTGTGTTGAAAGAGAAGAAAATTTTATGTTCTATGAGTATATGACAAATAAGCAAAACTTCTCATTAATTTTCATGGAGGAGGAATTTGTAGAGAGAGGAGGAAGAAATATTTTTCATTAAGGATATTTTTAATTTTTTTTTAAAGGTCAATGGTATTAATGAAACTTTAACGTTTTCCATCCAAAACTTAACTATAAAGTGTTTTTGAACGTTTTTGAAAGGTCAAGGATATTTTTTAAACTTTATAAAACTTTATAAAGTTGAGAGGTATTATTGAAATGAGACCCATAATTCATGATATTTTATATAATTTAGCCTAGTTTTTATATATATAAAAGAAACTCCATTAAATTCCAACACATTTTTTTAAAATCACGTGACTAAATTGTTACTAGAATTAAACGTATATAAACTAAAATTTACTAACTGAACTAAATGAGAAAGTTCAGGAGCCAAATTATTTTGAACAAAAAAAAAAAAGCAAAATACGAATAATTGAGAGAGATAGTTCTCTTCTATGTTTGTGGACACGAAGGAGTGAAAATTCTACCGATCAGATACAGAAAAACTCGAGACAGAATCGAAGTTTAGAAAAGTAAAAACAAGAAAGAAAATCGATCGGTTCGTTCTTCTCCAATTAGAACGAACTGCCGAATGACAGTCTGAAGAACGAGCGAATACTTTTCGAGGGAAGTTGAAATCCAGAGCAGGGTTTCAACTTTTCCCGCCATTAACAGATGCTTAGTTTTACACAGCTTAACCATCTTCTTCCTCCAACGACCCAACTCAAATGCCAAGCTCTTCTTCCCAAATTCCAACGCCAATCCCACTTCTCTCTTCAACTATTTCCTCAACGATCATCGATTTCTCAGTTTCTCGGGAATCGGTCATCTGGGTATCGAGATTTGTGTTTGTGTGCTTCGAGTTCACCGGAATTTTCTTCCCCTGATGACGAATTCGATGACGAATTGGACCGATTGTTGGTGCTGTTACCTGAAGAAATGCGGCGCAGAATAAGGGAACATGAGGAGTGTCACCAACTGATCGAAGTGGTGATGGATTTGGGTCGGAAACCATTGGCTCGATTTCCTACTGGGGATTTCTTGCTGTCGGATTCCCAGATAACTGTTGATGATCTACGGCATGCTACTTCCAAGGTAAGTTCGGCTCATTGGTGTACGTTCTTTTGTTTATTTATTTCGATAAGATTGCCCACGTTCTGTTTGATTGTTTGTCTGGGAAGTTGGAAGTTCAATTCAATTATAACATCCCTATTGCTTGAACTTGTCCATTTTTGTACCTCAAGCTGGTTGTAAATGGTGATCATATTGTTTAGGTTTGAGGAACATATCTAACTTGGGTGATAAAAATGTTCCGGCTAATATTCTCCTACTAAGATTGGGAAATTAGAAGTGTTCTGTTCAATTCATGTTGTAGAATGGAAGTCTCGATTGATTTGAATTGGAGGGAAGTTGTTTTTGAGGAGATGAAGGCCTTGAGGGTAATGGAACGTGAAAATATCTCTCTGTACCACCAACTAAGTAATTGGTGGAAGGTCAGTTCAAATAAGATGGTTGGTTCATTGATTGGTGCTAGATTTATCAGCTCGATGTCAAAAATGCAAAAATGGATAGTGACTTAAACTCCACGTTAAACCACAACCCAAATTTCAAGAAAAGATGGAATCGACAGGGTGTGCCAATTGAAAAAAAAATTACCTATTCCAATATTTGTATGATTCTTATTAGAATCTATTGAATATGATTGTAGTGCATATGAAGACTTCGTTTACTAAATATACGAGATATAACTGTGGTTATGTATCTCCATTACCATGGTTCTATTTGGACAACACGCATGGTGCTGTATCAAAATTTCTATTTTATATCCAGTAAAAAACAGTCCAATTTGAAAACCTAAGAATGAAACTCACTAAATATATTCTCCATCTTGCACTGTAAACAGAATAGAGTAAAGTGGAACACACTGTATTCTTCAATCATGGAAAACGGTAGCAATTTAACTGAGAAGGATCAATCAGTATTAAAAAAAACCTTATCTAGGATTCACTTCCCCCACCTCTTACTCCTGTAAAAGGATAAAAAAGTTAAAACTCATGTGGCTGAGTCGATTAAAGTAGAAGTTTTAATCACTTAAAAATAAAAACCATGTCAAGATCTTTGAACAAACGCATTGCAGGTTGGTGACTTTGCCATTGACAATAGAGCTGGCATTAGTAGAACATTGCATCGGATCAGTGCCATCAGGAATCGGAAGGGTGTAATTATTGGTCTAACTTGTCGTGTGGGTCGAGCTATATCAGGAAGTGCTATCTTGCTGAGGGATTTGATTCAAGATGGGTTCTCTTTGTTGCTCATTGGGCCTCCAGGGGTGGGAAAAACCACAATTATCAGGTCAGTAAATTTTTAGTTTTATACATATTACATACAGAATTTTTCTTGAAGTCCAACAGATTTTGAAAACAGAAATACTGTAATTTGTGGATCTCTATTTCTAGCTGACAAAAATAGAGTTCCTTGTAAATGTTGCTTCAGATAGTTTAAATTAGAGATAATTCATGATTTTGTTCTGTGAAAATCCTTTTCTGGAGTTACTTGGAAATAGGAAAATACTTAAAAGTTTTAAATATTTTCGAGATAAACACAATTTTATAAGTTATATTACTTTCACTATCATAGGAGTTAAATTACCTCCTACACACTTAGAGGGGGATGAGCAAAATAAACATGGTTACCCTGGGCAATTACTAGTGGAATTTTACCAGTTACTGTAGCCTGAGCGCCTGACTAGCATTTGTTTTCTTTTATTTTGATTATTTTTCTGAGACATCAGTGTTTCATCTAAACTCAGTGGCAACTCCATGTCTCCAGTTAAGAAAATGTGGAGTAATGCTCTGTAACATTTTTGTAGGGAAATAGCTAGGATACTTGCTAATGATTTCAAGAAGCGTGTAATGATTGTAGACACCTCCAATGAGATTGGTGGCGATGGTGATATACCTCATGCAGGAATTGGTAATGCTCGTCGTATGCAAGTTCCAGACTCTGATATGCAACATAAGGTATGGTGTGAAAATCGATTACTGCAATTGTCTTTCTGAACTAACAAGACATTGTTCCTAGATACTTACTACGACCTTAACCTGATCAGGTTGATAATTTTAAACCTTTTGGGTAAATTTTACTCTTGGATTGGTCCATTTCTTTGGCCAGTAAAAGGTCACGGGTAAGGTATGGTGAAACACAAAGGTCCTTCATTAGCCCCCAACGGCTTGTATTCATGTGTGGCAAACTACTTGTATGCATTCTTTCCTAGATAGGAGATGTTATGTTTACAACTTTACACATCATTTGGTTGAGATGAATCAAAAGTAATTGAAGCTTGACCAGGATATAGGTTTTTCCTGAATTTATACCCACAATATGGACATTATATATGCTTTCTGGTAACAGAAAATTTTCATGTGTGTAGTTGATTCATATTTTTCACTTCCCATGCGTTATACTTTTAGGTACAGTAATGAGCTGATTGCATTTTTATTCATCTTATTTGATCTCTTACATTTTTCTATTTATCAGGTTTTGATCGAAGCAGTAGAAAACCATATGCCTCAAGTAATTATAATAGATGAAATAAGCACAAAACTTGAAGCCATGGCTGCAAGCACCATAGCACAACGTGGTATTCAGTTAGTTGCGACTGCTCATGGAGTTACAATTGAAAATTTGATCATGAATCCTTTACTAGAGATGCTTGTTGGAGGAATACAGGTGATTTGTTCTTACCTTACTGCCTTCTTCTGATTATTTTAATAATTCAAGTACCTTGAGTAATGGATATTTAAATAAATGTTTAAGAATGGATTGTTGCATAATATATATTTGAAATGGAATCTAGACTCTCCAGTTTCCTGTCTTAAAGCTAGGAGTTTCTAAATTTTATTTTTCTCCTCTGTGCATGGGACCTATCTGCCTCTCTCCCTTATTGTTGGTGGTTGAAGGTTTTTCCCCCTCTTTGTTCAGTTGATTTCTCTAAGTGTATTAACCGTGGTTCTTTAATGCTGAATCTTCAAATTTAGCACGAGAGGGAAAATAGTTATCCTTTTGCAGTACTGCAGTTAAAAACTTCTCACTGTTTGGAATAACTTGGGAAAAAAATGCTTTTTGAACAAAACCAATTTTTTTTAAGCATCTTTGAAAAAATTAATAATTTAAAGTGTGTTTAGCATAGTTATTGAGTAATTTTAGGTGATCAAAAGTGGTTTTTAAAAAAAATCTTAATAAATAAAAAGTGTTTTAAACAAAAAGGATTAATTTAAAAACCTTTTATTTTGAAGAAACACTTGATAGATGGATTATCCAAAAATGACTTTAAAGTGATTAACCAAAAATCTTCAAAATAAGTAATAAAAAAAATTATAATTAATAGAATCAATTTTGAATATAGTTTAACCAAACAAATTTGTTATTTAAAATAATTTTGAAAAAATTGTAAGATATAATAACATTTTTATTAAAAATACTTTTTTCAAAAGTGTTTAAACTGAAAGGTATTTACAGACCCTAAGTTTTATGACCCAATGAACTTAGTTTGTGTGTGTGTGTTTTCTTTGTTTCAACGAAACCGAAACCGAAACCAAAACCAAAACCAAAGCTTATAATTATTTCATTGCAAATTATGCAAGTCTTTTTCTAAAACTTATAGCTTTTTCAGTCCATTTAATTGGTTAATAATACAATCATTTTGTAGAGTGTAACTCTTGGGGATGAGGAGGCAAGCCGGAGACGTGTTCAAAAGACTGTGCTGGAAAGAAAAGGACCCTCAGCATTTGCTTGTGGGGTAGAGATCATATCGAAGACTGAGTTGAGAGTTCATCGTAGTCTTGAAGCAACTGTTGATGCCCTTCTTTGTGGTAAACAATTGTTATTTTTTCTTAAGAATTCCTATTTGAACTTTTAATTGTTTTTTTTTCACTACACAATCTGGAAGTTTGAAGCAGAGCATGCAGCTACCACTTTCAGCTTATTATCACCACTTATTTTGTGAAGGTCGTTATCCTAATGTTGAAGTTCGAAAGATAAATTCCACAGAAGAGAAAGAAACTATACAAAGTGATACTTTCATTCCCACTTTCTCCCATATGAAGGATGAAGTTCCAGTTAATGTTTTAGATGGGTATTACGAGAAAAGTGGTCAGGACCCCAATGAGATATCTTTTGAGGTCCTTCCAACTGCAGGAGAATCCTCTGAAGAAGACGAAGGAAAGATTCCACTTCGCCTGTTTGTCTATGGGGTTAGATATAATCTTTCAACTTTGACAAATGAATGCAATGAACTTCCTATTCATGCTTAGAAGTTAGAACTAAAGTTAAAAGTTCATCTCAGATATGATTATCTCTGATGTTATCTAAAGATGGCCACTTGTAAGTTCAAGTTGTTTGTGCTTGTTATTCTCAGTATTTCTGCGAGATTTCTATTTTCACATGATGCATAAGTTTGATAATGTTTTTATTTCTTTGATCCTTCTGTTTGGAACTGTGAAGAACTATGTTGGTTCAGTATACGTTTAAAAATTGCTGCATATTGTTACCGGATTGTGCAACATGTTATGCCTAGTAATATCAGCATAGCTGAAAACATTTAAAATTCTATTATATAAAGATATTGTATATTTTTAGGGTTTAGGGAATAGCTGTTGGTTATGGAACTTATTAGATGTGCAGTTATTCTAGGTATTGGAAGCAGGTGTGATCCAAGGATTCAAGCAGTTAAGGATGAATGATGTGGCCATCCATTTTACTGATAATATCAGTGAGGCAGATGCCCTTTTTGCCTTGCAGTCCAAGCTTAAAAAGAATGCTGGGATTCAAGCTGCTGCAAAATCTCACGACATACCCATTTACGTGATTAAGGTATTAACATTTCCAGATTTACAAGCCAGAAAGGGTATTGATATTGTCAAATTTCTAGATTTAAAAGCCGCAAAATCAGTTATCATCTTCTCATTCCTTTCAATCCTTTCAAAACAGTTGCCATCTTTCTCATAGTGTACTCTTCCATGTTTTCCCCTTGTAGACTGGTTCATTAGTGCACATCACAAGGGCCTTAAGGGCACTGATTATTGATCAGGAAGACGAGGAAGAAGATTTTGAATCATTGGGCAGGATAAAATCCTCGGAGAAGATTGATGCTTTGGAGGTATGATGGATCTTTTATTTTCTTTTAAATATGCATAGTTCACGTTTGGCTATATAATTTGAGGTTAGTTTCTTTTTGGTCCTGATAGTTTCGAAACTGACAATTTAGCTATTGTTATTTATAAATAATTGTTTTTAGTCCTTGAAATGCTTTGATTATTAGTTCACAGCTAGTGACTCCCACAAAAAAGCTGATAATGTGACAGTTAAATAGTTATGTGACAGAAAGCTGTTTTCATTAAATCTTTTTGCTAAATTTTTATTCTTGAGAGGATAAGTTTTCAAAAAAGCTCCTAAAGAGAGGTAGCTAAAGTTGTCAAGGTGTGCTCCTTTTCATGTTATTATGACTTGACTTGTGAATACAAGTTGATTTCAAATGTTTTCCAATTATCCTCTTGATAGATGAGTTCAGTTCACTACACACCATAGCACTTGCAGTTCTTTTATTAGATTGCTTGCTACCTCACAGGAAGCCAGAATGGCCATTGAGCAGATAGTTATCCCAAGAGAAGAGTCTGTTGAGCTCCTCCCTAGGCCACCCCACATCCTGTCTCTTCAGATCGACCTTATTCGGAAGTATCATCTACAATTCGAGAGAATTGGCTCGGAGCCAAATGTTCGTCTCCGAATCTTACCCTTGATTGCTAATGTGGATGAAAACGAGAAAACGGTTGGAAAAGTAGATCCTAATGCTGAGTTTGATGACTTCATTGGTTCCAATGGTGACACAAATGGATCTCTCTACAGTGTGGATAGGTTACCGTTACTTCCTGAATAATTTTCAGATGCCTAAACTATGATTAACTTGTATCAAACATGTAAATACTAGGCTACAATTACAATTGAAGGTGTTAGTATATTCATAACCTTGATTTGCATGATTAAATTTCTTTTGATGTTGTAGCTTTGCCTTTGTAGTGTAAATACGAGTTACAAAAACTAACATGGGTTGATTCAACGGTCAATAAGAGCCAATACAAATAATAAAAAAGGCTTAAAGGGAATGAGTTTAAGTCATTGTAGCCACCTACCTAAAATTTAATGTTCTGAGTTTTCTAAGCAACCAAATGTAGTAGGTTTAGACATTCTTCCCATAAGAATAGTCAAGGTGTGCATAAGCTGGTTCAAAGTTAGTAGGTTTTTAATTATTTAAATATAAAAGAACTAAAAAAGAGGTTTAAATGAAAATATAATATGACAAGTTTGAGATGATGTGACAATTCATATCTAATGTTATAGATATGGCAAAAGATAAGTTTTTTTTTTTTTTTTTGCATTGTTGAGCCTATCTTTTCAACTATATTGAGTTTGTGGAACCAAAGTTTGTAAATAGTTGGTTGTGGATGAGGAAAGGAGACAGTTAGAACTGATGAAAATAAGTTACAACCAAATGCTTCAATGTCACCCCCTTCTTCCCTTGAAGAAGATAGGTATTCTTCTTCGATATTCTCAATGAAAATACAAATCCTCTGGTTCATCAATACAAATAAAGTTAAGATACAACTTTTTAGATAAAGGATCATTGAATTTTTCTCAAATAGTTATTATAACTAAGTCTTCGAGGCTCTCTCCTTTTTTCATCCAACCTTTGAGGATTTCATTCACATTACGAAAGTTTGAACAAAACTTTGATATAATTTGTTAGTCATGAATCTTCTATACCTCCATAGTTATACGATGATATTGTTCACTTTGAGCCTGAGTTTATATAATTTTGCTTTACACTCTACTCTTAAAACTTCATACTAATAAAAGTATCGTTCTTCCGTACAAGTCCATGATCCTTTCCTACTTGGCTTCAATCATATCCCTAACCACATTCAGGTAACGTAGATTTTTCTCTCAATTAGTGGTTGAGTAGCTTAACAAATGAACTATATAAAAAACTTGGAATTTATTTCTTTGGCTTAAAAAACACAACTAATTGTTAGAGACAATAGCTACTCAACACATCTTCACGATGATATGATATTGTCCACTTTGGGCTAGGGGTGTTCATGGGTTGGGTTGGGTCAGGTTGAGGCACTTTCTAGACCCAACTCAATTATTCGGGTTATAAGTTTCTTCAACCCAAACAACCTTTATTAAATAATGAACCCAACCCAACCATGAAACATTTGGGTTGGGTTGGGTTGGTTCGGATTGTTCGGATTATTTATTCAAAATTTTGGTTTTAAGAAAAAGTAAAATGATAATATATAAATCATCTATTTATTTATTTTCAAACATTGAATTCAAATTAGTAACTCAATTTCAATTTATATTATGAAAAATTACACTCTAAAGACTTAAAAATGTATTTTTAAGAGTTATTGAAGAATAAATTATTAAAAAATAATTATGAAATTAAATAAAAATAAAATAAATACATGTATATATAATTCTATAGTAGGTAAAAAATAATAGTTTTTAAAATTAATAATAAGTTCAGATTGGTTTGGGTCAACCCAAACTAATTTTAGGTGAACCAATGAACTAACCCCAACTCATAAAATTTCCATTTATTTGAACTCAACCCAACCCAAACCATACGATCGAGTTGTTCGGGTCATTGGATCTTTTGAACACCCCTACTTTGGGCATAACCACATCTTTGAGGCTCACAACTTCTTTGTTCGACACCTGAGGATTCTACCGACATTATTAATTAAGTCAATGACATGACTCTAATACCACTTGTTAGGGACAACGAAACCCTCATATATATACTCATGATCACTCCTAACAATTCGAACACTAATGATACATGCATCAAAACAAATCTATAACCCATTCTAAAGGTTATTGCCATTTTTTTATTTTTCTTGATTCCATTACTACCTAAAACTTTTGCGAGCTCCACCAATTAGAATGGATGAATTTAACCAATAGAATTGTACGGACGAATCATATTATAGTTCAAAGTCTACCAACCCTAATCCCATATAATTTCCACTATTATTCCATTGATTTAGCACTCTCCCCAAATACAACAACCCTAAGAATTAGCCCCACTACCTTTTAACATTGTTCTTCTAAAACTTTACAATATCAAACTCAAAAGCTACATAATCCAATATGGCATAGTGGAAAAGTACTCATTTTTTAATGTCATTTTGGTATAATCCAAGTGTTCTTATGCAACAATATTCTAAGGAATAAGACAATTTTTGTTTTGTTTTTCTCTTCTCTTTTGGTTTGTAGTGTAACTCTCCAATGCATTTTTACTATCAATGTTGGATCACTATTGAATTTTAAATCATAGAAAATGTCATTTTATTTTATTTGTGTAGAAACGACTGGGGAGTTAGTTTTTTGCCACTAAAATATATAAAGTTAAAACTTTTAAACATATTACAACAAACTTAAAGAATAGTATATACATTGAGGATAAACCTATTATATATATATATATATATATATATATATATATATATATATAATAAACTTTTTTTGATTGGAAATGACATTTAGATTATTATTCTAATATCGCCAAGAGAAATAGATAAATATTAGAGATTGAGTTGTTGTCTCATCTCTAAAATTGCACTAAGTGAGCAACCCTGTTAGTCACTAATTTAAAGTTGATGAGTGAGCATTAAAGGGTTCAATAATCATGAGGCATTTAGATTCAAATGATAGGCTAATTTAAGTCAAACCCTCATTTTAAAAATGAAAAGTTCATAGCTGTTGGGGGAGTCAAAGTCAACAATGTGTGGGGCATGCCCCATTGATCAAATATTGACTTTTCTTGTTTTTAAATCTAGAAGAAGAAGAAGAAGAAGAAGAAGAAGAAGAAGAAGAAGAAGAAGAAGAAGAAGAAGAAGAAGAAGAAGAAGAAGAAGAAGAAGAAGAAGAAGAAGAAGAAGAAGAAGAATTATAGTTTAATGTGTCAATTTTCAAATTGGCTTGTTTGAGATCCATTTTTATTTGACTTGTCCTGTCTTTTTTCTTATTCTAAAAAAAAAAAAAGAAAAAAAAATCTCAACTCTATATATATGTTATTGTTTGTTAAGTTTTGTCTAAATATTATTGCAAGAATGTTTTGGTTTTGATTGGATTATTCACATGGTAGCATTTGTACCAGAGTAAAGTAAATGAGTATTTAAAAAATAAATTGTATTACAATTTGACCCTTAATAGTACAAACACAAAAAGACATTATATACATCATCAACCTAAAGGTTTTGAGGTTTGAACTTCCACTCCCACATGCTATTAAACTCAAACAAATATATAGACACACAAAGACATATATATACACATTTGTTGATGTCTATTAAATCTAGAACAAGTGAATTTGCCTAATTTGCACAATTTCAATGAACAATGGAAGATCTGCATCTACAAAATGGCAGCATGCACACTGATGTGGTGCTCTCCAAACACACTTTGATGCTTAAGTCAGACTAGGGTTTGTGTTAGCCTAGCAGAAGTTAGGGTGAGTCTTCTTTTTCTATTTATATGAGGTTGGTTTAGGGTTTTCCAAAGTGTCGATATCCACTAGATCAAATTAACTGACTTGACCGAGCGAGGAACCGCCTCCATGGGTGCATTCCTAGGCTCCTGAACTACCTAGACCTAGTCAACCCAGGACTTGATCGGGTTCGGGCCAATTGGGCCCAAGGAATGACCGACCCATGTGGGTTGGTCAGCCTGGGGCATGATTTGGCCTAGGCTTGTCTTGTGCGATGGATTTTTGATTTACTTCGAGGCTTTGACCTTTTGGACTCCCTCACAGCTCTATCTATTTGATCAGGTTTAATTCTACCCCTAACAACATGCATACTCTAGGTTGAACATGTTATTATACAATGTCAATGATTTCAGTTTGCAAGTTTATCAATCGATGATGTTGGTAGATACACTTCGAAAATTGTTACATATGATAGAAAGCTTTACATTAGAATGGTAAGTGTAAGTATCATTAGCCAAAGCTGAGATAGCTCGATATGATAAATGTTCCTTTTAATTTTGTGTCTAATAGGTCCATAAACTATATCGTCTAATATATCTTCAAACTTTCAATTTTGTGTTTAATATGTCTATAATCTATTAATTGGACATTTTTAAAAATTCATGGATTTTTTTTTTTAGAAAAATGCATCTACCTATTAGACACAAATATGAAAATTATCAATTTTTGTATCTAATAGGGTCCTTGAATTTATTATTTTTTTTTTTTGTTGTAAATTTCAAATAAAATTGAAAGTTAAGAAACCTATTAAACATAAAGTTGAAAGTTCATGGATCTATTAGACAGAAAATTCAAAGTTTAGGACTCTATTAGATTTTTTTAAATTGTAGGACCTATCGGACTCAATCATAAAAGTTTGAAGACTAAAATTGTGATTTAATCTTATACTAAATAAGCAGTAATATTGATCCTCGACTAAAAGAATTATTTAGAATTTGTCTTGATTATTTGAATCTTGACCTATGAAAACTTTGGAAAAGTTTGTATTTATATAGCTTTTTAAGTGTATGTTTTGGGGCAATTTTTAAAACAATATTGGAATTTTAAAGTGGCTCTAAAACTGTGTGAGGAGTCTTTCTTCCAGCTCCTTTTTTCCAACCGTCCTTCAATATAATTCATAGCTATGCTTATAAAAAGGAAAATAAAATACCGATATGAGTGTACTCAATTATTTGTGAATGTATTAGCTACGTCCTTAAAAGTCAGAAGTTCAAATCCCTCCACCCATTGGTTGAACTAAAAAATATAGAGAGAATCCTTCTCTATCTCTTAAAAATCATATAAATTAAATATATATGTTTTCTTTGTAGTTATGGAATACTTTGAAATTAGTTTTTATTAGCTGGGCCAAGGTCGTCTCCTGTAATACATGACAAGAGACAACCTTCACTTGCATGGAAGGAGAGAGACGACCTACACCACATTTAAAAAAATAAACTTTCGCAAAGGTCGTCTCTTCAAGAGACAAAATATACACTTACTTACCACATTTTCTAGTTTAGAGCAGTGGACAAACATACAGTTTTACACCTACGAGTGGTTAGGTTCGATTCATAAGAAGTGCAAACTATTTTTTTTTTTCGTCTTACTTGTTAATTTCTTTTTTAAAAAAATATTATCAACCCCTATGCTTTTCTTTTTCTTTTTTTTTATTCTTCTTTATACAAATTAAACTTAGTTCTTTCAACCAATTGTCATTTTATAATTTTATCCAATATTATAATAACTAAATTATAATTAAAATATTAAAAATTATTAGCGGAAGACTAATTTAAATTATAAATTTTTTTTTTTCAAAAATACTAATTTAAATTTTTGTAATGAAGAAGAAGGAAAAAATAAAAGAAAGAAAAGCTACCACTAGTAATTTTTAATAGGGAAAATTACCTTTTTGGTCCCTGAGTTTTTAAGATTAGGTGCGTTTGGTCCCTGAGTTTTCAAAATGTACCCTTTTAGTCCCCGAGTTTTGAGAAATAGGTTTAAAAGGTCCTTCAGTTTGTTTTTCCGTTTGCTACAGTAACGGAATAATTTTTTTATTAATTTTAATAAAATAAAAAAATAATTATAATAAAAAAATTCAAAAACTATTAAAATAACAAATACCCCACTCTCTCTCCTCTTTCTCTCCTTTCTCTTTCCTCTCCCTCACCCCACGCCCCTACCTCCGTCTTCCTCTCTAAGTTTCCTTTCTCTCATTCACCACACGCCCCCACCTCCGTCTCCCTCTCTAATTTTTTTTCTCTTTTTGGCATCTTTGTTTCTCTTTAACTTAATTTCTGCATTTCATGGCAATTTGAACAGTTTGAACTCTCTCTCTCTTTGAAACTCGCTATTTTTCCCTTTCTTCTCAAATCGATTATCGATATTTCTCTGAAATACGGATTCGAGAATATTTGCTTAACTATGAATGCGACTTTTCAGGAGATTATGAAACATATATCGATTGGAACAATAGAAAGTAGTTGTGAAATGTAACGTCGAATCAGAACCTTTGATAAAGAAATTGTTGAAGACCCAAGCACGTGGAGCTCTGGTCGGAAAAATCTGATTCCAAAGGAAAAAAGAAAGGAAAATCGAAGAAGAAAGAAAAACAGAGCTCTGGCGAAAGCAGCGACCATGAAGACGAAAAAGAGAAGGTGAAATTCGAAGTCCATGACCCGACGAAATTCGAAGAAAATATCCTCGTCGGCGTCTTCTCTCTTCTCCGCCATCGTCCGTGCCTGGAGAGAGAAAATGTTCACACTTGAGAAAATGGGAAAAAAGGAGAGATGGAGTAAAAAAGAGAGGCTTTGAGAAGAAGAAAGAGCTTAGAGAAGTTGGAAGGAGAAGATTCAAATCGCGCCCACAATGGTGGAGAGGAGACGCCGGCGCCGGCTTCTGTAGAGAGGGAGACGGAGGTGGGGGCGGGGGGTGAGGGAGAGGAAAGAGAAAGGAGAGAAAGAGGAGAGAGAGTGGGGTATTTGTTATTTTAATAGTTTTTGAATTTTTTTTTATTATAATTATTATTTTATTTTATTAAAATTAATAAAAAATTATTCCGTTACTGTAGCAAACGGAAAAACAAACTGAAGGACCTTTTAAACCTATTTCTCAAAACTCGGGGACTAAAAGGGTACATTTTGAAAACTCAGGGACCAAACGCACCTAATCTTAAAAACTCAGGGACCAAAAAGGTAATTTTCCCTTTTTAATATTTTAATTATAATTTAGTTATTATAATATTAGATAAAAATTATAAAATGATTTTTTTTTTTTTTGAAAAAACTAAGTTTAAGTTTTATAAAGAAGAATAAGAAAAAAAGAAGAAGAAAATCAAGGAAGAAGAAGAAGAAGAAAAAAGAAAGAAAATTTACTGCTAATAATTTTTAATATTTTAATTATAATTTAGTTATTATAATATTAGATAAAAATTATAAAATGATGTTTTTTTTAAAAAAAAAAAACTAAGTTTAATTTTTATAAAGAAGAATAAGAAAAAAGAAGAAGAAAAGTAGAGAAGAAGAAGAAGAAAAAAAAAAGAAAAGAAAAGCTACCGTTAATAATTTTTAATATTTTAATTATAATTTATTTATTATAATATGATATAAAAATTACAAAATGACTATTTTTTGAAAAAACTAAGTTTAATTTTTATAAAGAAAAATAAGAAAAAAGAAAAACAGATGGGTTGATAGTGTTTTTTTAAAAGAAATTAACAATCAAAACGAAAAATAAAATGTTTTGCACTTACTATGCATTGAATCCAGGAGCTCCAACCCAGGCACTCATGGATGTAAGACCGCACCCTTATCCACTACTCCAAACCAAAAGATTTATTTAAGAAGTGTATATGTTGTCTCTTGAAGAAACGACCTCCACACAAGTTTTTTTTTTTTTAAATGCAGCGTAATTGAAAGACGACCTCCTTCCACGCAAGTGAAGGTTGTCTCTTAGCCACGTATTATAGATCGTCTTGGTCCACATAATAAAAACTACAATATTAATATAAATAGTTTGAAAAATACTATATTTTTATAATAAGTTTCGAAAACTACAATATTAATAAAAAAATCCTAGTTTTTAAGCATATATATTTTCCTCTTTTCTTTCCTTTTAACTCTTACTCATTTGTAATTCTGCAAACTTTTATAAAGATTTTGTACTATTAGAAGAGAGGAGATGATAGATAATTTGGAATTAAAATATAGTGTATATAGTACTTTATATCTATAATAAATGAAAAAGTATTGAATTGTAATAATAAAAAAGTTCATTATCTCATAATTTAAATATCATTAATTATCAAACTTTTATAACACTTCTATTTTCCTTTTCAACCTATTGCTCATTATTTTTTCAAAATTTTAAGATTGTTGAGGGTAATAATGAGAGACTCAAAAGATATTGAGAAACTTAAAATTTTGAAAATGTGTATCTAAAATGATTTATTTCAATTTATTTTTAATGATATTTTAGCTTCAACTATAGTAATTACACAGATAGGAAAAAAAATGTTATTGTGAATATAACTACACATATACAAATTTACAAAAATAGCAAAAAATTATTGACAAACAAATTATAATGAAAGTGCAAATATGACATACAAAATGTTTCTTTTATTGCCTTGATAGATAAGATTGTTTTAATCAATTTACAAAATTGAACACCAAGATGATAAACACAAACAAATTCTTATTTAACCATAAAACTTAACACTAATTAAACACAAAATCTTATTTTTCCCATCATACTCAATAACACCCAAAAGATATATGGAAAACTTAGAAAATTAGAGAAAAACACAATGAAGAGAGATTGATTTTTTTTAATAAAAAAATAAAAGAAAAAAAAGGCAATATTGATACATCTTCCTCTCACTTAATCAAGTCATCCTATGTGCTTTCTCATTTCCTAGCTTTTTCCTCTACACACTCTTTGATTGAACACTTCCTAGGGCTATAGAAAACAAATAAAGGAAAAACACTTGCAATGGCATGATCTCAAACGCTTGCAATAGCGTGATCTCTTTTATAAGAGAAAATAAAGGGAAAATATTTATCATTCGTCTTCAACTTACAAAGAATCCTTGTGTATAAGGATGGATAAAATAAATACAAACTAACAAAATCTTCATATGTCAAAGAATAACAAAAAAAAATATTTACAATAAATGAAAAATAAATTTTGATTAGATATTTCAATATCTAAATCCCAAGATAGAGAAGATTCACTTCAATATCTAAATCCGAAGATATATCTCTTCATGTAAATTACTTAAGTAGGTTACAAATGCAATTTATGAAGATACAATAAGTTACAACAAAAAATTAAACTATTTAAAATTAGTTTCATTTATAGAAGAATCCTAACTAATCTACAATTTAAAAGAATTCTAACTTATCTACCTACAAACCACCTATATATTTAAATTAAAAATGGGCAATATATTTATTTAAATATGTATTGTTTTATTATTTTATTCAAACAATCACGTATTTAAATTAAAAAGGGACAATATGATATTTACTATTCAAATATGTATTGGTTAGTTGGAAAATTAGAGATCACATGTATAGAGATTTTAAAACTTTTATTCAAATATTGTTTAATATGATATTTATATTATTCAAATATGCATTAGTTAGTTGAAAAACTAGAGATCACATACTTAGATATTTTAGAACCTTTATTCATATTGAGGATAGAAGGGAAATCTTTTAAATTAAAAAGGGCAAAATAAAAAGTCTTTAAATAAAGAAAGGGTAAAAGGAAAAATCTTTTAAATTAAGAAGGACAAATGAAGAAAAGGAAAAAAGGAAAAATCAAAAGTTTATCTCCTCAAGTGTCATTTAGATAATATAGATGAAATAATTAAGTATCTAAATTCACTACCAACTTGAGTTTAGCTATCTGGTTAAGACAAATACCTTCGACTACAACGTCAATCTCCTACTCTGAATTTTGAGTTGAACTAAAAAGGTATCTAAATTCACAACCTCTAAGAAACATTTCAAAACACACACTATAATATGAAAATTTTATTTTGCATCCATCCTTCTCAAGCCTAGCATTCTTGCTAAACAACCATATAGCTAGCAAGCAACTCAATACAATGGCAACCTACATCTGTTCTGAAGATCAAATATCATATTAAAATTATTTTCACTTTAGACTGTTCAAAAAAAGAAAAAGGAAAATTAAAAGCCTTAGGATAACAGAATGCATGAGAGAACAAAAGTTTCTGGAGAACAGCTCAAGGGTTGGCATCCTAATTGAGCTTTTAGATGAAGCACTTTGGCACAATCTAAAAGAAACATTGGTGGAAAGGCATTTATATATTTACAAGCTGTACTCTTTTACGACAAAGAAAACTATAATGTAACTTTTTTTGTTTTTGGTGCAATGTCGGCAATAAATTTTTGTTAACGTTAGAATAATGAAGAAAGATAGACGTGAAATGAAATCTGACTTTGATAGTAATCTTTAATTTCTGGAGTACTAATTACTATTTATAAGATATCATATGCAAACCCATCTTCTTCACTTTCATCATTTGAATTAGAGAAAGCAGCCCATGGCCGTGGCGATTCGAGTGAGGTTTTGGTTCTGTTGCTTTATTATAATAGTTTTTCTGCCATTTTTCAGCTTTGGAGCTCGTTCTCCAGGTGATTTTATGCAAAGTGCTAGAGAAGCATTAATGGCTAGCCTCCATAGGCAAGGTGGAAAGCGCTTCCAGGTGCAGCGGAGCAGCCCCGGAGGCCCTGATCAACACCACCACTGATCAAGGAAGGTCGAGTGGCCATACATATCCGATCCGAAGCATGTTAAGAATATGAATAAATGATTATACGTATCGCATTATTTTTAATTTAGTAGTAATTGTATCGTGTTGTTTTTGGATTTAGTAATAGTTCAATGGTTAAATTATAAGTTTAATCTCTTAAGTTTCAAGTTTGTGTCTAAAAGGTCTTGAATTTTTAAAAGTGTTTAATAGGTTTCTAAATTTTCAATTTTATATCTAAAAGGTCCCTGAAATTTTGAAAATGTCTAATCGGTCCTTGAACTTTAATTTTGTATCTAATAGGTTGCTGACATTTATTTGAAATTTTAAAAAATTAACTTATTTATTAGATATAAATTTGAGTTTTGTGTCTAATAGAGAATCCTAAACTTTCAATTAGTATCTAATAGGTCTGTAAATTTTGAAAAACATCGAATAGGTGAAGGATCTATTAGACACAAAATTGAAATTTCAAGGACCTATTGGACACAAAATTGAAAGTATAAGAACAATTAGACACTTTATAAAGTTTAAGGACCAAATAGACACAAACCTAAACATTTGGGACTGTTAGACACTTGTTAAGGATTAGGGACTAAACTTTTAATTTAATCTAGTTTAATATAGTATTGAAAAAGATGGCAAGTGTTCTAACAAGTATTTTTTTTTTTAAAGTCCAAGAGTTTGGCTAAATATATATTTTAGTCATTAGTGTTTGTGTTTTTTCAATTTAGTCTCTGTTGTCTAAAAAGATCCAATTTAATCCCTTATGTATTGATACTTTTCAATTTAATCTCTCGCGCGCCAGTGGTGAGTGTTAAAATTGGTTGATAATAAAATTTCATAGCATAGTACTTAAGAAATTAAAATTGGTTGAAAAAAGATCATCCAAGATATTTAAAATATATATATATATCATAATCTTAAGATATTTCTACCAATTTACTAAGTATTATGCCACATATTGTAAATTCATCTCATAAACCAATTTTAACATTCACCAATAAGTAAAGAATTAAATTGAAAAATGTTAAAACACAAAATGCTAAATTGAAACTTTTTAACCAATAAAAACTGAATTGAAGAAAACATCAAAACATTAGAAACTAAAACACATATTTAGTTAAAGGTTACAAAATTTCATATTCAAATTGGAGTATGTGTGTGTTATGGGAAATGGGTCATGGGGCAGTGAAAATATTCTATGTTTCTTTCAAAATTAAATGGCAATGTGCCATTTTTTATATGTACTTGGTACTATATTATGAAGATTTAAAGTTTAAGATGCTAGCAAATAGAAATATATTAAAACTATATTGGAATGAATTAATTTTTGTTTGTAGCAAGAACAGAGGTAGTGCTCCAATCAGAAGATCACTATGAGATTAGATAATGCATTTAAATTTTTGCTAACCAATACTCAAGTTATGTATTCAAGCACAATACATTATTATGCTGAAATTACAAAACAACTTTCCTTTTTTTTTAATTGCTTGCTAGCTATTATTTGATTTTTATATGTAGAAAAAAGCAAACTGTTTGCATGTGATGGAGGACTCAAATTCATTGTATTTTGTTGGAAATGCAAATTAATATTATCCTAAGAATTGAGGAAAAATGTCAAATATATTATTAATATAATAAGGACAACATCTTAATGTAAGATATATCTTTTAAATACGGTTTGTTATGGGTAGAATTTCAATCATAATCACATATATGTGATAGGGTAATCAATATGTATTGATCAAAACTTTGTTTGAGTTTTATAGTGGAATAACGAGGAAGATCAGGATAATAAATACACTAGACTTAATAACAAATTCTAAAAGAACAAGGTAGAACGAGCTCACCAAACTAAGCAAGGATAGATTTAAAGAGAGAGTTCGCTCTAACGAAGTGCAACACTTTGGGCCATAAAAAAAAAGTAACATAATCAAAGTGTGGCTATATATAAAACTCAAACGTGCACAATCAAGGTGAGAATTTGACTCACAAGAATTTGCTCAACTAAATAACTAAATACTACTATGACAAGAGTAAGCATTACTTTCCTTTCTATACATAAGAAAATATAATATTGATACCTTCAAAGTAGGCAATAATATTTTCACTTGTGCATGCATGATAAGTGTATTTGATAGACACCACATATCCTTGAATTCTCCTTCCTTGATCAAAATGTCTCGAAAAATTCATCCTTCACTCGATCAAAGTCTCTATAGGCCCTTATTCTACATACATACATAGTATATGGATCAAGTGAATTCAATAATAGGCGCCTATCAAATAATAATGCTCAATCCTTAATTTGATGCAATTATTCTCTTAATTTTTCCTTCGTAGATCAAGCAAGTGTTGAATTAGAGCAAGTTAACATAAGTATTAACTCTCTCCAACTAAGATTTGGCAGTAACAATATATAAGATCTATTTGGAATGACTTTTTAAATACTTAAAAAAAGTATTTTTAAGCACTTACCAATTTCAAACATGCCAATAATATTCTAAAGCAAAAATCAAGGGCTTAGGTTCCAAAGTGGAGAAGCCGTCCTAGCAATATATTCCACTTGAAAATTAAAGTTTGTGGAGCTGACTTTTTCTAAAAGAATTAAAATGTTATTTGAGGTTTGTGACAACTAGAGAACGTTTACCAATTCATTATCTTTTAACTTTGGATTGTTCCATATACATATGTTGTTCAGTGACATCAAAAGCAAACTCTCCAAATCTTTCTCCATTTTTTTTTAATGTAAAGAATTTCTGTTTCTCTTCTGTTTGTAGTTTTATTTTCCTTTTCCCCTTGGAACTTTCTACCTGAAACATGTAATATTTCTTCGCCAAAATTTTAAAAGTGGGATCTTAGACTGATCCCAGTCATTCTGAGTCATCGAGATTGTTGTTTTCCACTTTTAAGCAGTTAAAAACTTCAAACCCATCAAAGGGTTAGTGCTAAAAAGGCACAAAAACTAATCCTTTTTTCTGCTTCGGTTATAAGCACCAACAAAAGAAACCATTGGTTCACATAACAGAAAGGCCAATTCCACCAACTTTCGTGTTAAAAAATACATAGTAAATTAAAAAGTTCATAACATTTCATACCTATCTATTAGATTACATGGGGTTCTATCTCAAAATTAATTGGTTATGAGAGAAGTGTCTCATGCATCTTATTAAGAATGTGAAGTCTCCCAATCTTTCCAATGTGAGATCCTCAATATGTCCCCTCAAGATGGTAGGTTCACCATTCTTGAATCGGATCACAATTTTAATTTTTTGACCGAATACCCGTTTGGGTTAATGGGCTCTGAGACCATATTAGATTACATGGGATTTCATCTCAAAACTAATTGTCAATGAGAGGGGTGTCTCATGCATCTTATTAAGAATATAAAGTCTCTCAATTTTTCCAATGTAGAATCATCAATACTATCTTCTACCACATCTCATAAACTACCGGGTTAAACTTTTGATTAGTTCAACAATGATTCAACATGACATCAGAACTAGTTATCTCATATCCATCATCTCAACAAACGGATTCACTATAATCTACCAGATTAAGCTTTTGAGTTCAATAATAATTCAAATATGTATCAGAGAGCTGATTAATATATAAATAGTTATTTACATAATCTATCATTTTAAACTTTTAAATTTAGCGATAGTTACCCAGAACCCAAACGAAAGTGGGCTTACATATTATTTTGTATATAGAGAAAAGAAAGAGAGTGCGGCGGGAGATCAGATTGTGGCAAATGGGTTTTTTTTTTTTTTAACTAAGCATTTAAGCATGCTCTTTAGATGGGAAAGGCACTGACTTCCAATTAAAAAAAAAAAAAAAAAAAAAAACTTTTTCGTCACGTCTTGACTTCAATCCTTCTGTGCAGTCACTAATAACAAAAGTTTGTGTTTTTTTTTTTCCTCCTTTACTTTCTCTTTCGTGTTTGAGATCTATATAAATAGTTCTATAAGTGTTGGCAAAACCAACAAATTAAACTAAAAAAATCTCTCTTTAATGGCTTGTCGTCTACAGTTCTTCCTTTGCCTTGTGGTGATTTTGCTCTTGTGTTCCTCCATTTCTGAAAGCCGCTTGCTTTCTTCTTCTTCTTCTTCTTCATCTGTGAATAAGAAAAATCAGTTATTTGTAAAGAATGTCAAAGAAATCTTGAAGGTTATCATTGAAGAGAAAGAGAAGCTTGGAATGCATTTTGTGTCAAAAAGACTCAGCCCTGGAGGACCTGATCCACGCCATCATTGATTGGTTTTTGTTGTGTGTGTTTCATTTTAGTAGAGATCTTTTTTGTTTTTAATTTTGAGTGTCACTTTATCACTGTCTTTGGTTTTGATTTTGGTTCTAAGTTGAGAGAGAGAATAATCTTTGTGGGTTTCGTAGAAAGAGTGAGATTTATATAATTTCTATATATATACCACATTATTCCTCTTGATTATTCCTTTTGGGTTTGGTGTTTTCTTTTTTTTTTGACATAAGAGAGTTTTCCATTTTGTTAGAAGTTTTAGAGTTAACAGAATATGAGTTTAGTTTAATAGTAATTTGCATGTATCTTCGATCAAGAGGTCAGAAGTTCGAATCTCCTATCTCTAAATGTTGTTGAACTCAAAAAAAAAAAAATTTCATCTTAGCACCTTTGAATCACTTAATGTGATTTGGTTTTGATCGTGGAGAAGAATAATAATAATAATCTTTTGAAAAACTTTCTCGATCTTCTTTGAATCATTTTGGAGTTTGAAAGTTTAAGTTGGTAAACTACGATAAAGGTTAATTATATTTTTATATATTTAACTGTGATATGATGTTCAATTATTCTTGAAACTCAACTATTGGAAATATTGATATGAAATAGGAAGAAAATAATTGCGGCGAGCCGAAAGTGAAAGAGCCTGTGTGGAAAATGGTGCTTTTTTTTTTTTTTTTTTTTTTGAGGAAAGGAAAATGGTGCTTTTTTCCATATGGATAAATGAGAAATAATGATGTTGTGAATTTTGGTCAAATGTATTGGCTTCTTTAGTTTTTTCCTTCCAACCCATTTCATGAAAGAATAATTGTGCAAATACAGAGAATTTGTGTGGTTTCATATGATAATGATGAAGTCAGAAAATGGGAACAAAGAGAAAAGAAAATGACACACACATTCCTGCCCTTGCTTACATTTGATGAGAGCCTCTATTAATTTTTTTCTTTGCTTTTTTGTAAAGAAAAGACAATGATATGTGCTGTTTTTGGATTTCTTTTTCCATTCATGGTTATCTTTAAATACAAAAGTCAATCTTGAGAAAATATAAGTACTTTTTTCGTAAAACAAACGTTGAGTGTTGGAGATTTGAACCTCCAATATAATTTCAAAGGAAGGAGTAGATATACGTCTTAAATGCGAAGTTATATTCATGTTAGCAAAAATTTCAATACTTACAGAAAATTCAATTTTCTTGTATATTATATAATATTAGATATATTATTATTATTATATACAAAGTAAAACTTTATTGATTTCTTTTTTAGAGTCTTATGTGTGCACAAATAAAAAATATATTAAAAAAAAAGTAAAAAACTTTTACAACCTATGTCTTATTAATGTTCAAATCACCATAAACAGAAAAAGGGGGAGCGTTAATGCTGCTAAAAAGTATATACATATTATAATAATATTGTCTATAAACATGAGAATGGAGGATTATGATATCATATAGTTTGGCCACTAGATAAAGCTCCACATAGTCAACTTTTTTTTAAATAGGCCATGGCCAAAATTTGGGTGTTTGATAATACATCATAAAGTTTTTTGTCCTTCCTATCTTTGGAAAGAAAGTTAAGTAAAATTGGAGAAATGAACCATTAACGTGTCGTATTCTTGTTAGCTTTTGAACACATTATTTTAACTTTTTGGAAGAAAAAAATCATTTTACCTTTGCACTTAGTCTAACCACTCAAATTTACCCTTAAATTTTCGATTTTATATATTAAATTGACATCTAAATTTAAGTAAATGAGTCAATTGCCAACCTCAACTTAAATTAGCTGGTTAAGACATATATCTTCAACAAAAATGTCAAGATTCAAATCTTTATCTCACATATTGTTGAACTCAAAAAAAAAACCAATAAATTATCCAAAATTCATTCAACAAAATAACCTAAAATCAAAAAATAGAAACTCCCAAACTTGACCCCCGCAAATATTTGAACCAATCCACAAAAGCAAACAAGTAAAAAGAATGCTCAAATCATTGAACACTAAAAGAATTAACTTTTTCTTATTTTTCAGTTAAATATGACTTTTAGGCTCATGTCCAAGTATGAAAAAAAAAAGAATTAACTTTTTCTTATTTTTTTAATTATTGATTTTCCGTTGTTAAAAATAACTTTCCTCCAATAAAAGTGAAGTTTCAATTAAATTTGACTCATAAACTCACGATCAAAGTACAAGGATAAAAATAACTAACTTTTTCTTACTTTTTAGTCATTAAAAATAACTTTCATCCAATAAAAGTAAAGTTTCAGTTAAATTTGACTCATAAACTCACGACCAAAGTACAAGGATAAAAATAATTAACTTTTTCATACTTTTTAGTCATTAAAAATAACTTCCATCCAATAAAAGTAAAGTTTCAGTTAAATTTGACTCATAGACTCACGACCAAAGTACAAGGATAAAAAGAATTAACTTGTTCTCTTTTTTTAATCATTGATCTGCAGTCGTCGTTATCAAATCAACACACGCAACCCATTAAACAATTTATTTATTAAGTCTTGAGCAATAAAATTTCAAGAGAGGATGAAGACAAAAGAGTAACCAACGTAAACAAACTAATCCAAGAAGGCAAATTTTAAGTTATCTTATAACTTTATAAGTAGAAGTTTTCTACATATATTTAAAATAAAAATATATAGGGTTACTTTTTTGTGGGTCAAGAGCTATCATCAAGCACAGTCTAATTTTTATGATCAAATTAATGGATCTTCTCTTAGCCAAAAACTGATCCATAAAACCGACCAAAAACAAAGTGTGTTCAAACTTATTAATGACATTTAATTTCATGTGGACAATAAGCCTAAGTCGGTAGAGTAATATCTTTTCTTTCTTCTCAAGTGGGCAAAGTATAAATATATATCCATTTTTTTGTCTTTCCTTTTCAAAGTGCTTCTCTCTCTCTCCACTGCTTTTTTTCACATTATCCCTAAGTTTTCTTTTTCTCTTTAAAGGAGAGAGAGAAAAAAAATCTTTTAGCGGTGTGAAAAGTTAAGTGGTTGATATCTCATTTTCAAAAGCGATATGTTTTAATCGTCTGCGTTTATAGAATAAGAGTGGTGTAATTGGATGCAAGAGAAGATTCTTGTATGGTTTTGAAAAAAAAACATGATAAAAGAGATTTTTTTCCAAAATGATTTTTGTATATTTGAATCTATTGTTAAACAGAATACATTAATATTAATTTAGTTGCTTGGCTTATTTTCTTAATTTGGGTGTACTATAAAGTAGAACATGATTGACATAATTGAAAGAGAATGATGCTTTTAATTCCACGTTTAAGTGCTTAATTAGTTGTTAAATAAAAGTTTGTCAAAGATCTCCTTGTAGATTTTTAGCTAAAGTTAATCTACATGTAAAGTGAAACAAAGCATTCAAATATGACTTGACAAAGAGAACAAATCAGGCTTTTGTCGAACTAAATCTTTAAATCAAATTTCATCATCTTCTAATATTACAACCGAAAAAGAAAATCATGCAAAGTGGTATTTGAAAATTTACCACATTTTCTTTTCTCTCTTATATGTAAAAAATAGATAATGTGATGATATATCTCAAAAATAAAGATATACCTTTTTGTAGCTTTTTCACAAATTCGTTTACGTGACGAAATAGTTCAAGCCACACCCTTGAATTTTCACCTCATAAATGCATATGCTTATTGCAATATATGTGTGTGCATTGATTGAAAAGATCCAAAAAAAAAAAAAAAAAAAAGAAGTGAGTGTTTTTTAAGATGTCCAAGATATGTCATATTCTTTGTTTATTGATCAACATTTGGTAATGGGCTAGTTTGGTAGGCGTGAAATCAGCCAACTAAAAGTGATTGATCTGACTAAACCACAACCAGTGATTTTGATGGTTCTCTTCTCATCCATTGCAATTTTTTATTTCAATACTTTTTTGGGCGTCGCGTTTATTTAGTCTCTAAACTTTATACAATACTTTTGGGTTATATTTCTACTTAATCCTTGACGGAATATTATTGTGGTATGCTCATTAGTCTATTCAACTGTTCGTCACATCACACCAATTAATTAAGACAAAGTTTCAATATTATCACTCTAGTGTTAGAGATGAGATTTAAAATTTTTTATTTATTGATTAAATTTATAATGGAACATGTTTCTTAAAGCAAAAATAGTGTTTGGTTAAAGTAGACCCTCCCCCTTTTTTTTCTTTTTCTTATCTGTCTCTTGAATTAAATTAGGGTAGGTTCCATCTTTTCCATTATTGGATTAAACTTGATCTGGTTTTTCATTCTAGATTATGATTATGTTCATTTTATCATTAACTTATAGTCTCTTCATAATCTAAAGAGTTCAGGAAAAGCAGAAGCTAAAGCAAGGTAGCATTTTTAGCTTCCTACTTTTTGTGGATGTGACCAATATTTTCATGGGAGGGGAGTTCATTAATTCACCCATCATTTTTTTGGGGGCTCAAATATGGACATTTACAGCCTCTCAAGCATCTCTTCTTGTTTTCTTTTTAATTATTTTATTGCCATCTTGTTTGATAAAACCCTTGTTTGATATGAAACCCCCAATAAACACACATGGCATATGTCCTTGCATTAAGCGTATAATTTATCCAACACACTAGAAGTGAAACTTCTTTTCAAAGTCCAGTTGATTCTTCATTCCTAGCCGTACCTAAATCAGCCTATATAGGCCAACCTGAACATAACTCAACTGTTAAGGCATATACCTTTGACCAAGAGATCAGAAATTCAAATTTCTCCCACATGTTAAACTCGAGAGAGAGAGAGAGAATCAGCCTATGTAGTCTCAGAAAAAATCTCTTTTTTTCTCTCAACAAACATGAGAACCTTGATGTGTGACCATTTTGAATATATACTTGTGACTCTCACATATAACATTTTCAAGTGTTGTGTTTCTCTCAAAAGCAGAAGAAACAGTCTTGAGAAGAAAAAAGTTATGTCATCATCATGTCTATCTAAAATGGAGAGATCAAGGAAAAGAAGAAGGAAAATGGATAGAGTAAGCTATCACTATAATGCAAATGCAATAATTAATACAAATGCATAGAGAATGACACAAACGGATAAAATCCAGTTGAAAAAGTTAAAAGGAAGATAAAAACTGATGTCAGTTGCTTATCTGATTTCCACTACATGTGAATACTAGGTTGTCAATCAAGACCATACTAATTAAGTGGGAGTTTCATCATAAACACTTGCAATAACTTATGATTTAGTCACATTTATCCTCTAATATGTCAGCATATCAGCCTTTGGAGAGAGGCAAAAGACAATCCCTTTCAAGCTTCCAACACTAATTCTCATGCTCCAATACTTATAATACTATTGAATGATTCTATATAAAGCTAAAATATTGGATCTCCAGTATATTTTAACAAAGATATAGAAAAACTGAATCCTAAACGAGACCACTAAACCAACCATCTTTTGTTAGTTGAGGAAAAACACAGAGACCTTCACTTCAAAGACCAGATCCCCAAATTCCTGTTATTTGAGTTTGGTTTAGATTAAATGAAGCGATAAGAAACACAAGTACAGAAAACTAGCATCTAAAAGAATTTGATATAGATATTGAAAGAAAAACTAGTACATAGTAGTTTTAGAATTTGATATAGATATTGAAAGAAAAACTACTACATAGTAGTTCCAGGCTGTTCCGACATGAAGAGACATAGACAATCATTCCAACATGACAGTAGTCAGATGCCAAACTTTGTAGTAAAAGTTCGGATGACAATAAAGTATGCGACAGAGCCACACTCATCGGCCACAAAATGCAAAGTTCTTATCAAAAAGAAGAGATTTACTGTTTGTCACTTTTTATTCCATTGACATCATTCTACCCAATTACCAGTCTTCTTCTTCAGAGCAAAGAATGGGAGCCTGTAAGATTTAGAGTGGTTGAAGGTGGAATTGTCCAAGTGTCTGGATGGGAAGAAAGAACAACAAAAGCACTTCTAATTGTTGAACTCAACATGATTTCAAGTCTTCGGAAAACAAAGGTCCAAAGCATATAATTGGGAGTAGCAGCAAAAGTCCACAAGTTTACTTTTCAATTTTATAACACAGGAGAGAAAAGGTCAAACAAAGAGTAGATCTTTCCCAAACACAAAAAACAGGACAGCTTTATTTACCCAGGATATATATATTTAAATAAATTAATTAAAACATCATAGGTTCGCAGCCCAGAAAGAGTGCCAATATGTGCAAAATTTCTTGCAACTCGTTTATTTTGGAATTTCCAACGTAACTTATACCTGGTGTTATGCACTTCAATAGATAAAGTAATGAATCTTAATCTTGAGTATTTATTTACAGACTAGCTTCCTCTTCATCTCCAGCACATAGGATTCACCTCTACCTGGAAACAATTCTGATTGCAGAGATAAACTAAATTAGCTGTTTTATTTACAGGATCTCCCACTCAGAGTCAGATGCATAACTAGTAGTTGTGTCCAACTTCTGTGAACTCTCTGTACTGAGTTCCAGATCAATATCTCCATACCAGATTGCTAGCTGTTCATACTCCTTTGCCAACCTCTTCTTGGAATTGAAAGCATCCTGGATTCTCTTCTATTTTTCAGAAAGTAAAGAAGAATAGATCAGAAACAAAAAGGTAGAATATTTAGCACCTTGGACATTTATGGAGAGGGAAAGAAAAGAATGGACATATAAAAATGATGCTATTTCATTAACACCACTTTTTTTTTTATATCAATGAGTGTTTGGCCAGCTTGCGCGCCTCTTGGCTAATCTCACCAGACACAACCGCCTAACCTTACTACATTTGGTTGACAAAAAACACGGAGGATATTAGATCCTAATTAGGTGGCCACCATGAATTGAACTCCTTCCCTCTTATTTCCCCAAGGCTCTTATGACCACTAGGCCAACCCATAATGGTTTCCATTAGCCAAACTTTATAACCATCCCTCGCAGAATAAATGTTACTCCTAGGTTTTGCATTTTAGTTATAAAATGTTTTGTTCAGTTTTTTTATGCTGGAAAAGTTATTGTTAAACATTATCATCTTAAAGAGGTAAAGGTGTTTCCAGGCCTTTAATATCTTCACCAAAAGTGAACATTGTTAGAGGAGGCTCATATGTGTAACTTTAGATTATATATGAATTATGAAGTGAAAAGTAAGTTAATCGAGGGAGACCTTATAAGAACGGAGCTTTTGGGTTCTGCGAGAGACAGCATGGAGAGCTTTATAGTCAACAATGTCACACTCGTCTTTAAGGGTCACCTGATGTCCCAAATCCACTGTTTCCATTTCAGCATCCAGAATAGAGCATCCGAAATTGTATGGACGACCTGAGAAAAGTTTTTTAGATTATTGTTAAATTCCTAATGAGAAGGGGAAAGAGGGAGGAAAGGGGGGAGGGATAAAACTTTTTCTCCAATTTTTATTTCGTCACTTCTGATGTTTCAAGGAAAATAAAATGAATCATTTCCAATACTAAACAGCTAATCTCTTTTAGCATAATCAACATACTGTGATTGGTAGGGTTTGATTTAGCTAATCATTTCCAATTGTAAACGGACAAGTAACATTTCCATCTACAATGAAAATAGCCAAAAGATTGAACTACCACCTCATCATTATAATTATAGATAACAGCAGGGAATTGAAAGAATAGTATCATAACAAGCTATGGGACACACCTACTTCAGTAGAGAGACTTAGAGCCCCAGAACTAGTAGATTCGGAAAATGCAACCTGGCTACTGGTACAGAGTTTAGGAAGAAATGCACTTTCATTGGCTCTTGAAGCATGGGTCCCTGCTGAGTCATAAATTGTTTAAGAAAATCAGAAGAAAACACAAATACTTCTCCTAGGTTGGAAGATAAGAGTACAGACCAAGCGATTCCATTGATGACAAGGAACTGCTGGAAGAGACAAATTTCATCTCCAAAGCCCTGTTTTCATTAGATGCATTAGTGACCACTTCAAAACATGGACGAGATTCACATTCAATAGATGCACGCTGTTCAGCAGGTTTTTCATGAACAACAGTACAACTTGAAAAGTTTTTAACCAAACTTCTGGAAGCAGAAAAAGAACTCTTCGGTAGAGATTTCAAAGAGGAGACTGGCCTCGTCTCTTCTACAGTTTCCCCACTAGTTAAAACCAGTGAAACCAGTTCAGAAGAAGTAGCATCTGGAGCATTAGAAAAACAACCGGTTCCATTTTCCAAGTACTTAGAAGTTGTCTCCATCTTTGGTGAGAAGTTAACTAAACTATTTACCAAGATGCTAGAAGCTTGTCTTATGTTATGGATGGATTCAACATCTGCACAATGAATCGAGGTTACCAGCGGACCTCCAGTTGAGGTCACAATATCCTCTTCACATTCATTATCACGACTTCCCAAAGTCTCCTTAATTGACTCTTCGTCACAATGAGAAAGTAACTCAGTTGATAATTCTAAATTGGCTTGTTCTTTACAACTTGCATCTGATGCTTTATCAATTAAAGCTTCGATATTCTTCCCACAATAAACCTCACTCTCCAAGTTTAGATAAGAATCATTTGAAACTGAAGAAACTTCTTCATTTTTATGTTTTATGCAGCTTGATGTACATCTTGGCTGGTTCTTTAAAGGATAACTTGCATCATGCTCCAACTCCAAGATGGTATCTTCTTTTAAACTTTCACTAGAGTATTTATCTGTCAAGGCATCTTCATTCATTCTAGCATGTAGCTCAGGCTCCAACTGCAGATGGTTACTATCAGAAACCAAAATAGCTTCTTCATAGGTGAAGCTAACTCCATTTCCATGACTGGGCAGATTCAACAAATAACTGTTAGGATCATCCTCAAAGATGGCATCCTCTATAGGACTCTCATTAAAGGCTTTATCTATCAAGGAATTATCAATTCTGCCTGAAAGTACCTCAGACTTCAAAAGCAAATTAGAATCATCAGCTTCTTTACTTACGAAGTTTGTCTCACTCCATACATGGCTAAGATGGTTGTTGTTCAAATTATCAGAAGCATTAGGCTCCATGATGACAACCTTCTTTAAAAACTCATCTGAGTTTTCATCTGACAAGTCCTTGTCATTCTTCCTTGAGAGTCTGGAAGATTCCAAAGGTAGATGAGAGTTATCCAAAATCAGAATTTCTTCTCCATTTGTAACTTTAACTTGACAAGATGTACGATTAGCCATATGCTTCAAAGGATCACTAGCATTGAACTCCATGGTGGTATCCTCTTCAGAACTCTTGCCTGCATCTGTATCTGTCAAAACCCCATCATTATTCCCTACTAAAAGTACATCATCCTCCAATTGCAGATCAGAGTCGTCACAAACTGAAGAAGCTCTTTTATTTGTATCATTAATTTCACTACTTACATTTCTCAGTGAGTGACTCAAAGGATTACTAGCATCTGACTCCATGAAGGCAAGCTTATCTATCAATGTGCCATCACTTTTCTCCGAAAGTGGGTCATTGACGGCATTTTCTTTCATGTTCTCATATAAGTCTTTATCTAACAAGACATCGTCATTCTTTTGCAAAGGTAAATCAGCATTCAATTCTAGAAAAGAATGATTAGGAACTTGAGCAACTTCTTTATTTACAAAGGTAACTTTACAAGATGCTTGACTGCGGCTATCTATCTGATCAGTAATACCATGCCCCACAGATGATTTATTAACAACATTATTTGCAGCTTTTCCTTCATTGAGTGATGATGACTCGACATATGCATTTCTTGGAACATGTCCCCTCTGAGCCACTGCTTTAGCTTCACATTTCACAGGATCCCCTATAGGGGGACGTAAACCTTGAACAACACCAGAGTATAATTTCTTCACATTTTCACTTGCTGAACTAACCTGGTTTTCAACATATTTAACGGCATCCTGTGCATAAGAACAGTTTAAAAGGAAGCAAACCTCAGTGAAAAATTACTAAATTGCATGATGAACCATTGAGCCACACAATCAACCCAATAAGAAAGCCACCACATGAACTCTTTAGTCCAAAGGTTGGATCACAGAATGTAAAGAAGAAAAAAAAATACCTGGTTCATAATATTATCCACTTCCTGGCACACTGCTTCAAACTTCTGGAACATGTTTCCAACCCACGTAATACCTTTATGTTTCAAATCCATTTTTATTCACCTGCAAGGTTCATAATCATTAAAACCAAAGAACCAGTACTACAAGACCAAGTTGAATAACACCCGTAATGGAGGTACTATCATGGAGTCCAAATTTCTTTGACTACAATACCAAGTTGAATTGAAGAGGAAAAACTGAAATTGTACAAGAATAACACCTCATTTCTCTTGTTTTGTTAATTTTCATTCTTACACCCACAACATAAATAACAGCCGTAACATTGCTTCCTTTCTCCACAGTGCTAGTAATGATTTCCAATTCTTTTATTCACTCATTAATGTAATTAAACCAACTCAAACATGTTGAATAAGATTTAAAGCCAAACTCATTGTCCTCTAAACGATCATAGTTTCAAACTCCAGGTGGAACGAAAATATAGACATTGGAGCCATGCGAAAAACAGATTTTTCAATTTTGATCAGCAGAATCACATTGTTTTCCAAAATTCAACAACCATAGCACTTAAGAACGTATAAATTTCCATATTTACGCAACATTCACGCAAACCGAGTAGCAGAATCAAAAGGGGTTGGCGATCAACAGTAGAAGAAGAAGAACAAGTAATAAGAAAGCAACCTGAGCAGCCCGTCGAGGTCAGGGCATCACAGGGTTGGAAAGCTGCTCTTCCTCGTCGGCAGCGGCACAAGAACAGGGTTTTAGCTTTTCTTTTTTTTTCTTTTTTTATTTTATGGCAGAGAGAATATCAGAGAGGTTTAAACTTTTTTTAAAGTTTGCAAATTATCTTCTTTTTTTTTTTTTGAGAAAAATTATAATCTTATCAGATTTAAGGTCAAATTTTAAAACCAAGCAATTTTACTTCATATTGAAAAAATAAAACATTTTTTTTTAAGATTTTGGTCTATTTAGATTTGTTGGATTTGAATTTTTAATGTATAAATTAAAGCTTAAATTGTTAGCTTTTTTACAGATTCTAAAAGATTTTTTTTTTTTGAAAAATACTTTGGGATTCTAAAAGAAATTGAATATGTTATGCTACCGTCTTGTGAATATATTTATTTAATCTTGAATGATTTTAAGGTCCCATTTACCAATTAGTAATGAAAATAGACGCAATCGTAATGAAAATTAATTGTAATGCAATCAATCACAATGGAAATGAGATTGATTGCATTATCTATTGATTATATTTACTTTAGTTACATTTAGAATTAGAATCAAATAGATATGATTACTCATTTTATATTTTTAATTAATAAAAATGCATAATTATACTATTAGAAATCAAAATGTCCTCTTCATTTTTATTTATTTATTATTTTTATTTATTCATTCAAATTTTTATATTTAAACAAAATTTAATACCTAAATTTAAATTGTTTAAAAAATGTAGGATTTTAAAAAATAAAATAGTAATTATCCTAAATTTCAATATGGGAATTGGGAAAATACATCATCTTGATGTAAATATTTAAAAAAAAAACAAAATATACAGTTATTTTGATTTAATAAGATAATATTATTTAATTTATACTAAAATGATATTTTTGTAATAGATCAAACCAAAAATCACAATGATCCAAAAATCAAACAATCCTCATTCTCGGTCGCAAATATTATCTAGCTAAGTAGATATCGATCTCGATCAAACGCTTCTTACAAATATGGTCTAGCCAAAATTCACGAGACACACAATTTCATATTGTTTTTGATTGATTACAATTCCAAGTTCGTAAACAGGCCAAATCGAATTTTAAATTCATAGGATTTCATAGACTTTCTAATTAAATTAGAAATTTAATATTTTCATATTTTAATTTTTATTAGTAAATCATTGATTCATGATTGAAAGAATATATTCAGTAGTTTTTTTTTTGTAGAACATCCTAACAACAATTTTTATTTTCATTGCAAATCTTTTTGAGTTCTATAAAAACATTAAGAATTGTCAAAGTGAGTATAGCTTAACGGTAATTGACATGTACTCTCGACTATGAGATCAAAGGTTCGAACTCCCACACCTCCAAATATTGTTAAACTAAAAATTAATAATAATATAAAGAACACCTCCAAATGTTGTTGAACTCAAATATATATATATATATATATATATATATATATATATATATATATATATATATATAATTTGTTATTAAACTTTTAATTTCGTACGTAAAAAATCTCTATCGTTACATCTTCAGTTTAATACTTCCTAATTACAACTATGATGCAATGTAACAACTTAAATGTGCCAAATAGATTTTTTTTTCTACATGAGACTAATGTTAACTAATAACTCGATTCTCTATAATCTAAATTTGTTCCATTAATCTCATCTACACGAAGTTAGTTCAAGACAAGTTGTTTGAAGTTAGTTCACCTGACAAGTTGTCCTATTCACACCCTCCAACAAAATAAGTCCGGATGTAATATTGTCGTCAGTTCCTTGTTAAATGTTGATAGCCTTAGACTTGTTTAAATGCAAAATTATAATTTGATGTGCCCTTTAGTTGATTCTCAATAATCAACAAAAAGAAGATTGCAAAAAGTTCTCTTTTTTTTTTTAACTCATTAGTCACCAACTTGGATTATGCAATTATACAAACCCTTAGGAACTAATTAAGCTTTGTACTTGGCAATGAAATTATAGTTTTAGCCCAAAAAACTTAGGTTTAGTGAATGGGGAACACCAATCCATATCACCAAGTTTTGTTAAGATCAATGAAGTCTATCCATAATAGGCCAGCAATGAGTTGCTGCATTCTCATTTTGTTATCCTTTGAGCATTCAATTAAGGACTTTGTTGAGGTAGGTTGCTTGAATTGAATTATGAGGTTGTGGTAAAAAGTTTTTTACTTCCAATTTTTTTTATCTTATTTTTGAAAAATTTAGAAACTAAATGCACACAAACCTCAAACCTCTGACCATTCAAGAAGGTTTATAATGCTAACAAATTGTGCTCAGGTTGACAATTTTATCTAAAATTTATTTATTAAAATAATCTTAAATTTTAGGGCAAAAATCAATTTATACCCCTAAACTTCGGGAGTTATATCAATAAAAACTCTAAACTAATAATTGTATCAATTTAAATTCTGAACTTTCATAAGTGTATCAATTTATACCCTTTGTCATATTCCATTTGAAAAACATGAGTTTACATGTATGCAAACTTATAATTATATCAATTAAACTTCTGAACTTTCATACTTGAATCAATTTAGACCATTTGTTTCCAATCATTAACGATTTTCAAATTGAGGATCTAGATTTTTTAAGAAGTCTACACATGTGTGAGAATTGATGCATGGACGATTTTCAAATTGAATGCCTAAATTGATTCACTTATGACAATTTAGGTGTTTAGTTGATAGAATTATAAGTTTGCACACGTCTAAACTAATGTTTTTCAAACGGAATCTAACATATGGTGTACATTGATACACTTATGAAATTTCAAAGTTTAAATTGATACAATTATTAGTTTAGGGTTTTTATTGATACAACCCCCAAAATTTAGGGGTATAAATTGATTTTTGTTTTTTGTTAAAGAAAAAGAACAAAATTTAAACCTAATGTTCCCAATCTCCCAATCTAGTTGTCTTCTTAAGTCTCATCAAGAATGCACTCTTGTGTTGCTATTTTGTTTCCAACCTATCTACTAGCATCTTGCAAAACGTATGATATCACACATGCATCCCTTTACTCTATAGAGCCTTTTGTAGGGTTTGGTGGCCAAATATTGTCTTAGCTTCACCAAGAAAGTCTTATCTCTGACGCTCAACTTGCATTTTCACATTAGCGTTCCAAACCTTGCCTTACTCTTGAGACATGTTATGTTTCTCATCTTTAATCCTAAGTAAAGAGTTAGACGATCCTCACGTTTGTAGATCGAGATCTCATGTAATAATCCTTACAAAGTTTCTGTTGTAGACTAACTATCCAAGTTAAACCAATCATCATATCAATTTTTAAGCCTCATTGTTGGAAAGACATGGCTTCAAATTTTCCAACAATGACTTCAAATTTGTGCATGGAGCTTCCACCTCATATGTCTCTCTTTAAATTGTGCGTACAAAATATAATCCGAAAAGAATGAAAAAGGCCATGTTTCCAATTTCTAGTATGAAAAAAGTAATAATGAAAAGGATAAAATCGCCTCTTTAATGCTTGCAAACTAATGAGAATGATGAACTTCAATAGGTATTTTAGCAACTTTCAATTTCATTAATTGAAACTCAAAATTTGCATGAGTGTTGTAATTCAACCCTACACTTAAATCAGTGATGTAATATTATAGTCAAGTTTTCATAGTTAATCGCAACAGTTAAACAAAAAGGAAACTTAATTAAGTCAAAATATTAGTTACATTTATTCAAGTATAGGATAATTACAATGCTTATTCAAATTTAGAATTTAAAACGATAAAATTGAAAATTTAAGGTTAAACCTTACCCCATTAATTTTTATTGCTCTAAATAGTTTAAAAAGATATCAACAAAGAAAACAACTTTTGAAAAGATACAAGTGTCCCCAACTATTTCTATAAAACTGCCCAAAATAGTTGACATTATTTTATAGGAATCCATATATTTCAAAACCCCCAATAAAACTTTGCATTAAGGAAAAAAAAAATCCCAATAAAAAGATGAGAGGCTGACAAAACCATAACATGCGTTTAGAAATTGAAGAAGGTACGACCAGTCAGCCACACTTTCAACTTCCAATCTTCCTTTATAGGACAAATTTTCCATTGTCATTAGGTAGATACATAGATTTCATTTAATTAACATGTATTTAAATAAAACGCCCAGATCCACATAGCCATATTACTTAGAAGTTAGAACTCAAAGATACAGTTGTACAATCAATAGAACAGATCCTATTCAAGGTCATTCCAGAGCCATAATATCAATAAATTAGATTGGAGATAGTACAAAACAAATGTACAAAATTGTAGAGGAGAATTCAGGCTGGTCGTAAACTGCAGCTTATCTTATCGATTAGATTGCAGATTGTTCACCCTCTTGTGAAAATCAATATTGTTATCACTTGCTTTTCCAAGGAGGATCGCCATGAAGGCTTGCAACGGCTCAAGCTCCACTGTCGCCTCGTGCACAATCGAGCCAAATATATAGCAGCCACACGAGCGTTAGTTGCAGAAGAAATTAAGCATCACATAGAAATGAACAAAAGAAAAGTCATTATAAACCTGCAGACAGATTCTGTCTTCCTCAACATACGTGGGAAGGCAAATTTTCCACTGCCAGCTAAACTTTGTTACAGAAAGATGTCACTTTCACTATCACTATGAAAGAATTTGGCAACTTTCTCTTTGGGTCGACCCCAATTTAGAAAGCCCAATAAGCACAACCAAATTGGTACACTGTACAATTCTCTCGGTAGAATTGAGTGAGCAACAGTACCAATCAAATTCTGAAGCAAAGGTTCCTTAACACATGGCTACTAGATCTTACTTGACTGAAAACCACACATACAAAATCTATTGTTTGGTTCACAAGTGTTAAATCACCAATAGGCATCCAAGACCAAATGAGTTGCATGCAGCACAAAAACTCAGTCCTAACATCAATGATCAATGTAAAAAAAAACAACCACCAGAGACTGCGAGAATGGTCACTGCCAAAATATCCTTCTAATCACAAGTGCAAGTACAATTACAAAGAAACCTGGAATATTAATTCGAACACGTGCAAAAGGCAAGCCTCTCTTCAACAGCCAGCAGAAATACCAAACCATAAGAGCATAAAGCACTTCCCAACTCTTAAAATTTGTAGAGAGAGCTTTAGAGGATAGACAAAAACGAGTGGCTATCCATACAAAACTATCCAGGGACTTAATCCCCGGCAAAGAAAAAAGGGGAAAAAAAGGAAATAAGTGGTCATTTATTAGGCTATTTTGGAGGGAAGGAAAACCAAAAGTATATTAATTGTTGACGAGTACAAAAACACCACTGCATGATTTCTTTCTACAAGCACTCATAAATACATCTAGAAAAGAGGTCACACAAGCACAGCCAATACATTCACCAAATCAGATCGATAGTCGGCATTCTACGCAATCAGGTGAAGCACATAAAGCATCTGCATCCAACAAGATAAACTGAATCAAATACCCATGTTGAACTCACTTCATCATATCACCTCATAATGCAAAGGGGACTCTGATCTAATTCAGGATCAAAATAATAGAAACAACAGCAAGATGACAAAACAAAATGTAATGCGATCTGAACACACACACATTGAAGAGTACAAAAATATAAGTTTCTTCCTAGTCATCAAAAGTTGCAAATCCAACATAAAATTCAAGACGTAAATTAATTGCAATTGTGTCCGTCAACCATAGACAAACTTATTATCAATTAAAGAAAGAAGATGCAACATGAAGTAAAAACTCCGTCGAGGACTAAAATTTAATGTTCTACAAAAAATGGAAACAAGAAAACAAAAACATGTGTACAAGCTTCCAAATTCTTTAAAAAAACTATCAAATGAAATGATACAATCAATAGATAAGAAGGCCTTAAAGTTATTGGCATAACTAGATAGCATTAACAAACACCTGAAATTAAAAAATAATTAATCACTAGTAAATATGAAATGAACAGTGCAAGAAGAATAACTAAAAGCTACATTGTTCCTAATGTTCAAGGGAAAGACTGCATAACTGTTACGGGTATGTAACAGATAAGGGCAGCAAAAAACCTTGTGGCCAATATAGTCCAGATAAAAGCCTGAAATAGAACAACGATAGGTGGATCTCCAAAATCATATAAATAGAACACAGATTCTACAAGAGATGGGGAACGGGAATAGACAACTTCATAAGAAAAGCAAAAAAAAAAATTTCCGTTATGCTTTATGCCCTGAGAAGTAAACCCTGCCCAGAAGAATAATATAGCATTATTCAAATTCAAATAGGAAAGTTCAAACGCACAGTCCTCCCCTAGCTTCAATCTCAAACACAGTGAAAGCCATCAACAAGACAAAAAGACAGGAAGGAGAGAGGAAAACAAATGGGTGGAAAAGCGAACAAATAAAACATGCTGTAGGGAGCAATGCACCGAAGAGTATGAGGATTGAAAAATAAGCATGCCCAAATAACATATAAAAAGTGACGCAGACTTTTTCTCATAATTTGTTTTCTTTTTTTTTAATGTTTTCCATCATATACTGGTTAATTATTATACCAAGCATAAGATTCTAGACAAAGAAAAAGAAACACCACTGGGAAGGCAAAGGAAAAACACATTCAAAACATTGAAATGAGGAAGCCTGCAAGACAGAAGATTGCCGTTGGACAAAGGAAAGTTCTCAAAACAATATATGACAAAGAAACATAGAGAAGCCATGGAATAAGCATCAAAATCAGAGGGAAAATACAGGTAAGCCGTCCCTCTACCCATTGTCTCAGAAAAAAAAACTTGCATATTGCCAGCCTTCCCCATACCAAAAAGGTGGGATGCAATCAAATTTTGGAAAAAGAATATCCACCTTTTTGAGAACAACTTAGATCATCAAAATGAAACAGAAACTCTAAAAAAACTACTACAGATCAATAAGAAAGCACAATTCTAGGCAAAATATCACGAGCACTACAAAAGAAGAATAGGTATCTCCTGAAAAATATGACCTAATACACGTTTATACTAGTATCTCAAAACGTTAGAACATCAGATGTTAAGGAACCAAGATAATGCAACAAGGATGTATAAAAATTGAATGATGCCAATGGAACAAACAAAACTTAAAGGCGGTCATAAATCATATCCACAAAACCAATAAAATGGGGGTACTATTAACAGTAACCAGCAGAGCAACATCACAAATCCTTAATAATAAATAAATAAATAAATCATGCACAAACTACAATGAACAAGTGAAATAAAATCCCAACAATACAACAGACAAGTTAGTGAACATATAAAGTTAAGACCATCAAATAGTAACCAAAGAAACAAATCACCATTACAGAGAAAGAATGGACAATGCACCTGTTGGACTAGTGTTGATATAATTAATATTAATTGGTGATGATTTAACATAAGGTCCTGTGTTCGAACACTGTAAAGTCGTTTCCTCCCAATTAATATTGATTTTCACTTGTTGGGACTTTCTTCAAATTTCCAAGCCCACAAATGAGGAGTGTTGGACTAGTGTTGATATAATTAAATTTACCATAACCCATCAGCTTAAGCTTTTTGAGTGATTGGTTATTTAACAGCAACAGTAGAGAACATAAACAACTTGCTTGAAAAATACCTCAATAAAAAGGCGGCACATTAGGGTACATGCCCCCAGGCGGAACTCGAGGCGCCGGTGATGTACCTGTCGTCTGTTGGTGCTGATTTGGATAACCAGATGAAGACGATAAACCATATGGCAAACTATCTGGATAACCATTAGAAGGACCTCCGCCGGAATTTGGGGGCAACCTGTACAAACCAGATCCTGTTCCAGCAGCGGCACTTCCCAATCCGCCGGCTGCACCAGCGCCTAAACCAGAAAAGGCAGATGACCCAGGACCCCCATATCCGCCACCGTAAGGGCCGCCGCCAAGCCCACCACCATACCCACCAGTACCATTCAGAGAATTTTGTGTCTGACTGCCCATAGAAGACAAGCCTGGTCCACCCAACGACGAGTTCAGCGGATTATGCCCAAGCTGTGGCGGACCATGGAGACCTCCTGAAAACCCACCGTATGATCCAATGCCGCCAGGTCCCCCATACTGTCCACCCATTGAACCAGGCATTGGAGTCTGCGAAGGCATACCCATCCCATCTCCATGCACATTACCTTGATTACCAACAGAGCCCTGAATGCCATCAGGCCCAGAACCTCCAGGCTTTCCCTTCTTTCCATCGTTGGCATATTTACAGCTTACCTGCCGCCCTTCTATAGTCTTAATCGGATCCACCAACGCCGCTTGTGCACCCTCCGCCTTCTTGTAGACAAACAACGCATAACCCCTGCACTTCCCCGTCTGCTTATCGAACCCCAAAGGCCCTTCCTCAATCTCCCCATACAAAGCAAAATGCGCAAGCAATTTATCAGCAGCCATGTCAATCGGCACATTAGCCACGTAAATTTTCCTCAACGACACATCGGCAGCATTCGAGTTAGACCCAGTATTTCCCGCAGCTGCCAGTTGGGTCACAGTGACACGCCCATCAATCGTTTTACTCGGCTCTTTCAAAGCCAGTAGAGCACCATCCACATGCTTAAACGTAACAAACCCATACCCCTTCGACTTCCCCGTGGCTTTATCTAAAATAACGACGGCCTCTTCAAGTTCGCCATAAACGGAGAAAAGCTTCCGGAGGCCTTCGGTGGTAGTGTCCCAACCAAGCCCACGAATGAAGAGCTTACGCTGAGCAACATCTTGATCAGCAACGGAACGTACAGCGTCAAGCACGTCCGAATGGCGGGAAACCGCGTCTTGCAGAATGTCGATGAGTTGATCCGGAGTAAACCGTTCGATGATCTTGCGAGCATCTTCCGGTGAAAGTGCTACGAATGAACTATCGGAGTCGGTAAGAGGGACGCCGTTTTCGTCCATCTTTCGCTTCTTAACGACGTCCATGGCCGAGTACAAGAACCAAGTGGAGGGAACACACGGACGAGAACGTAAACCCTAATGAAAATCCTAGAAATTCCTAAACAGAGACGACGGGGTCGCCGATTGGTAAAATGTTGGACTGTTTACAGTCCGGTCGTCGTTTTTGGGGCTTTGGGCCGATGTAAATATTTGGGCTAAGGGGGTATTTATGGCCCATGGAAATTAGGTAAATTTGCATATATGTCCTCGAACAAAAACTGTTATGACAAACTTGTCCATCTATCTTTACTTTACGGTTAAATTATCAAAAATACCTCTGAACTATGGAGTTGGTTTCAATTATACCCTTGAACTTTGAAAAGTTTCATTTTAATCCTTGAACTTTGAAGTTTGTTTCAAAATAAACCTTGAAGGTTTTTTTCGTTAAATTTATGGACGAAAAATGACGTATTGCATATGTTTTGATTTTTTTTTCAACGTATATGTTCAAATATGTTCACATAAGCAACAATATAAATGCAAAAACATCATTTTCCGTCTATGAATTTAACGAAAAAAAACTTTCAATAGTTATTTTGAAACAAACTTCAAAGTTCAAGAGTTGAAATGAAACTTTTCAAAGTTCATGGGTATAATTGAAACCAACCTCATAATTCATGAGTATTTTTTATAATTTTAACCTTACTTTACAACACTACACTTTGTCATCTTTCCCCTTATCCAAATGACCATGGTGGTAAATCTTATTTTGTTCATTATATTTTCCACTTGTATCTATTTTCATCTTTTGTAGGAATATAACTTTAGATTTTTGTTTTTTTTTCTGTTCATTTTAATATCTATACTTTCCAAACATTTATTTTGGTCTGGTCCCTTTTTTTTTCTAAGTACAGTTGAATTTGGTCTTTGAGGCCCTTGTAGTTTCAAAACTTCCTTTTAATTGCTTTCAAAAAGTCATTATTTTAGTTCATCTATTCTCTTTTTTATCTCAAGTTCAATACAAATGCTACATTAGATAAATTTCTTGAAATATTATCTTAGTTTTGTATTAAAAGATTCGCCTTCGATATATAATATATACTAAGATTGGCAAATATAGATCGGTTGCTTTTAAAAATTTAGAGACAAAAATTTTACATTTTTTAAGTACTTATATTAAAAATATATAAAACAAAAAATAATTGCAAGAGTTTGCATACATATTATGAATCTATGATACACGATTTCAATTTTTTTTTTTTAATTCAACAATTGCATGGTGAGGGAATCCAATCATTAACCTTTGGGATGGTAATCAGTGCCTTATCCAATAAACTATACTCAAATTGACATAGATTTCAAATATATGGTTGAAAAAAGAGAACAAAATTTGAAACCAATACATGTAAAATATTGTTTTGAAAATATTGCTAAACGTGATCATTTGTTCATAAATTCTTTTTTTAAAAGGTTAAATTGTAAAAAAAAAATAAAAATCATGAACTTTGTTCTTTGTTTTAAAAATACTTTTATTATTTCAAAAGTTGTCATATTACTTCTGACATTTCATTGACGTTTCAAAACTACTCTTAAAGTATAAATCTTTTAGAATGTTGAACTAAAAATCTATGTGGCAATGACTTGAAACGACGTAGCGGTGACTAGGACGTTTGTCTGGATTAAGTATGAGAGAACGACATTCAGACACGTCGACTCTTCGTCCAACATTTTAACGATTTTTCTATTCTAATGGTAGTTTTGAAGTGTTTATAAAAGTTTAAGGGTAATATTGTAACTTTTAGAATATTATATGTATTTTTGACATAAATGGCAAAATTCAGCGTTATTTTTTTTATAATTGAGCCTTTTTAGAATAATCTTCCTTCAAATAATGAAGCGATGATTCAAACTATGTGGTCGCTAATAATTGGACTCACAAATCATTGCATTTTGTTTTTAGCAGCTATTTGAGATGTACTAAAAAAAAAAAAAAAAAAAAAACTTTTTGTGATGTACATTGTTTACAGGAGCTTTGGTATTCGTAACTCTCTTTACCTGTCCATCATTTCGTTTTTTTTTTTTTTACAATTTAACTACGCGAGAGAAATTCAAATTTTTAACTTTTTAATTAAATGTATATGTTTTAATCAGTTGAACGATCTTAACAACATTTGATTTGAAGTCATGATTTAGAATAAGTTCGACATATATTTTAGTTTAAGCATTTTTTAAATACTTTTAATTATTACATATTTTTAAATTACTTTAAATAACAAATTTGTTTGATTGTTCTACATTCAAAAGACTTTTTTTTTCATTGCAATAAATATAGTGATGAAAATTTTAACCTTCATATGTTCGTGTTGATCATTTAAGAGTGTTTCTATCAATCAAAAATGTGTATTTTCTTGCTACATACTTTGAAATGATTTTCAATCAATCACTTTAACTCCACTTTTTGTATAATCATCTCTCAAGTTTTTCTTTTTAAAAAAAAATCAATCACTAAAAAAGTTTAAATTTAGTATTATTTTTAAAAAATGCTTATAGAAAAAACGATTTTACTTAAAAAGTTGTTTTGTCAAAAGAGATTTCAAACACACTTGGATTGTCTTTTTTTTTTTTTTTTTTAAATATTTTACAGTTGATGAATTGGGGAACAAAAAACATATGAAAATTGGGAAGTGAGAATCCTTGCCCCCTTCCCCCAACAAATCGAAACAAAAATACAAGTTTCTTTACAAACATACAATTAGACCCAATGATAATGTCTACATACTTTCAAATCATGAACAAACATCACTTCCTAACAGATTGCTGGCATTTACCTAAATAGTTGCACTTTAACATTGAAATTTGAAATTTTTTGCACCTTTATATCCTTAACGCCGTCCTCATTCACAATTATGATGTTCCAATTGGCAAACAATCACATTGAATAGACGTATTCATATAAAATGCCTAAATATTATTTTGGTCACCAAACCTATACGTTTATTTTATTTTGGATCTTAAATAAGTAGATACTGCGTTTTAGTCTATCAACTACTTAGAAAAGTTAATTTAAGGTTAATATATTATTTTGGTCTATGTACTTTGAGCTTTGTTCTATTTTGATCAATGTACATTCAAATGTCAAATTTTAGTCCATGTACTTTCAATGAAGTTTAAAATTGGTCCTTACCGTTAGTTTATTGTTAACTTTTCTTTGAAAAAATTAGTCTCTATTAACTTTCTCTCTATAAATTTTAGAAATATGTTCATATTATGTCTTTTTTTTGTATTAAAATTATTAATACTATTAAACCAATTTTGATAAAAATGACTTTCAAACTTATCATAGAGACTAATTTTAAGCTTTATTGAAAGTACATAGACTAAAATTGAACATTTGAAAGTACATAGACCAAAATGAAATAAAACCCAAAGTACAGAGACCAAAATAGTATTTTAACTTTCATTTAAACTACTCGTCCTCTTTTTATAAATCATTTAACATATGTTCTACATAAGCATGCTTTTAAGCACTTATTTTATTAGTAAATATAAAGAATGAGCAAGTGTTAATACTTGCGTGCTCTAGACATTGAATTGGCAGTTGTCGGCAGGTTGCAACAATCTCACTCACGAAGCAGTCTATGGTTTGAGCAGATTAGGTTGGAGAGTGAATTTAAGGCAATTGTCTTATTTTTTAGTACACTATATGTGTATCCACTCTTGTTGCTGTAATTATGATGCACTTCCTTTTATTTAAAAGAAAATGTTAGATATTGAGTTATAAAGTGAATTATAATTATTATCAAATAAACAAGTCAATATAATAAATACTAAAATAAATATTTTGTATGTCAAAGTGAGTTTAGCTCAATAATAATTAGCATGCATCTTCGACCAAAAAGTTAGAGGTTCGAATATTTCTTATTCTCAAATGTTGTTGAACTAAAATAATAATAATAATTAATAATTAAATATTCTGCACTTATGATGTAAAACAAAATATTCAGAACTTTATAGGCCAAATAAAATAACTATGAAAATGTAACTACCAAAATAAAATTCAAATTTTATATAAAAGGACAGACAAATGCATAACTTGGACGGAAGAGAATGCTACATATTACATTTGTTTTTTAATATATAAAGAACGTACAAAAACTAAGCAAGAGAGAGGTATAATGCTCATCCCTAACCTCGTCGAACACCAGCACAAAAAGGTAAAACTTTGATAAAGTGTAGTATTTTATTTTTATGTTATAAAATCATTTCACCCTAAATCACGGTCCTAAAGTACAATTTCTTCAACCTAAAGAAGGTAAGCTCTTCTTAATCCCTAAACTCTTGCTATACTCGAAAGGCTCCTAGCTAACTTAAGCATTGGAGCCTGTGTGGCAAGTACCACACCGATATCCAAGTTTTTACTTGTCTTGCAGGTCACGTTATTCTTCGAAATTACAAATTTTACGATTGCTGTCACATGAAGGTCAAGTATGTTATTGTATCTGGATTTTAGCAACAACACAACCTAATATTTACTTGATATCTATAATTATTTTTACGGTTTATAAATATATTATCAAACACATTTTAAACAATTGTTGTATTGAGATTCAGTTTTTAAGTCTGCTACCAAACATAGATCTAAAAAACTAAAATCATGAAAATACAACTTTGATTTTCATGTTATCTCTTATTTTTAAATCTTTGTTTTCACATCACCAATCAAACACACCATAGTATTTCTAATATTGTTCTCAACTTGGTTTTATTCTTCTACGGAGGCAGTGACAAGTGACTAAGACAGATCAAGCCTATTTATGGGTTGTTTGGGGCAAGAAGTTGTAGGGAGTAGGAGTTAGTAAGTCTGAAGAGTTAGGAAGTCTGTGTTTGAGGTGGAGAATTGTTTAGTCTGTGTTTGAGGCAATGAGTTGTTTAGTCTGGAGTTCAGAAGTTTGAGTTGATTTTTTAACTATTTTTTTTACAAATTTTAAAATTTTCATTATTAAAGATTTGTTCCCATAAATTCTAAGATTGAGATTTTTTGTTTTTATTAATTTATGTATATTTTATAAATTTATTTAAAAAATAATAATTTTGAACAAAATAGCCCCCCATTTTTTTTCATTATCTGTCACTTTAACTATTTATTTGCCTTGGATAGTCTTACAATAATTTCTTAATTATTGTTGTTGCCAAATTTTGAACAGGAGAAATCTCATCTAACCTCCACGTGACAACGACGGTAAATTTGTATTATTGGGGGAAGAACACGATCTGCAAGACAAGAAAAACCTGGACACTAGTGTGGTGTAGGCCACACAAGCTCCGATGCTTAAGTCAGAAAGAGTTCTTTAGAGAGAATTAGGGAGTTCTAAGAATTTAGGCGGCTAGAATGAGCTTACCTTGCTCTCACCTTTAGAGAGAGCTTAAATACTTTCCTAATTAGGGTTTTCGTGATTTCCGTCTTCAATTGAGAATGAAATGACCAAACAAGGCTGGATCGGAGGTACACGAACCATGGGGGACCAAGGCAAGGCCAAAATGAGGGCCTTGCCATGTGATTGGTGATCGATGTTACACGCAAGTGCACGTGATCGAAGTAATAAGAAACTGTAAGTACTTTAGAGTATCGTATCTAAGGGAACATGTTTTAATAAAATGTATTAAAATGACACACAATTGTTGACAAATTACAACTTAAAGTAACCGTTGGTATAAAAAGAGTTTGTGAGATGTTTTGGCTAAAAGAAAAATTGTTTGAAAAACAATGGAAATGAGGAAGGAATTCAATATGCTAATGCCCATTTGGAAAGAAAATGCAACAAGAAGGCAATTGCAATCGTAGCTAACTCAAGAAACTAAGTAAATTGAATTCAACTCTTATTCGACCTTCTATAAAGCATCTTTAGGAGACTAAGTGATTAAACCTATATTTCTATGGCTAATCTAACTTAGATATATCTGTGCACAACTCTAGTGGTTTTGAAGTCTCGCTCTATGTTTAAGTTCGATGTTTCAGGACTTAAGTCTAAGCTTTTTCCTCCATTGCTTTTGCGACATCCGCTTCCCTTAACCCTTTCGGTATTAAGTTATAGCTTGGCAAACAACACTATATGACCAACTAGGGTTTACCCAACATTGAACTCACCAAAAGCAAACAATAGTTTAATTGTTAGCTAGGATTGTTTTTGCTATCGAGCCTTACATCTTTCCTCTAGGGCATTCACAAACTTGAATCCCTAAGGAAATTTAGCTATTCATGATGAAACTAACAAGGAAAAATAAGCTTGAATTGATAAAATTCATTGATACAACAAAGAAAAACGTGCAAGAACTCGCAAATACAATTCGATGTCAAAAACTCAATTACTAAAATATTGTTGTATCATTTAGTAAAAGAAACTCCACGGTAACTTGACAACTTCAAGAAACTTATAAAAAAAAATTGAAATACAATAGCTATTCCAACATCAAATAATAGAAATGAATTACAACTTGCAGAATTCGAAAAGATAAAACTACTCGAACCCTTTGCTCTTCATTCAATCAAACAAGGATTTGTTCATAATCACCACCAACTCTCATTGTGATGCGATTGAGGAAAAGGTTTGGAACTTAAAGGAAGAAGAACAACACAAAATTAATGAAAAAACAAAAGCTACAGGCAACTCAAAAACCCAAAAATAAAAAATAGAATTCTTCTCCAAAATCGACCTCCTTTCTTCACGACTTCTTATCCAAGATTTATAGGGACTTTGTGCTAGGGTTTCCTTCTTGGTTGATGAGCAATTACATCTAAGGATCCAACTAAATTCGTGGGTATTTTCCTTATCGGAATCTCTTGATTTGCGTTTTTCATTAATTTCCATATTTGTCGAAATTGCAATTGTAATCTTATTACATTATGCAAAAATCTGCACTAAAGTATTAAGTAAGTTTTGGCTTTTCTTCTTTTTTTATTATCTTTTCTTAACTTACTTCTTCCAACAATAATTTAAATAATTTCAACCATTCTCTTGACCTTTTATCAAATAATATGAATAAAACCACAAGCATAAACCAAGTTTAAAAGCCAAATAATCCTCATGAATGAGAATTATCAGTCGGTCTCAACCTCAGCAGAGGTCGACCACGGGCTTGGGCTTCGGCCCAAGCCTATTTCTTCTTTCTCTTGCTTTGTGGGTCAATCACGTGTTGGTTTTGATCCATTTTGACTTCGTATTGAGTTTCTTTTCTCGTTTGGCCATTTATTGTAGCCTTTTAGCCAGTCCATTCTTGTTTGTCCAATTTCACCCATAACATTAGCTATCACTCTCTAATTAGGATTCGAGATTCGAAGCATGTGAAATAATTGCATTTAGCCTGACTTGGGAGTAGCCTATTAAAATTTGGATTCATTTGTGACATTTCTAGGTCTGCCTCGAATTTTCTCTAGTTATTGCTCTCTATCATTGTGAGGATATTTCAGTCTCCTAAAGTGTCGGTTTCTCCATTTTTCCATAGGAATTTTAAGGTTCTATGACACTTATTCTGTGTCTTAGACCATCCTCAGAATTGTCGTCTAACCCTGTAGGTCGGTCTTTCCTGGTGGGTAAGATTATCTTCTGGATAATGTGTTCGGCCACATCCTGGAGAAAATTTAGGGCTCCAAGGTTCGCCTTAGATCTCCTCAAGATTGTCGTCCGACCCCATAAGGAACATTTTGATCTTTTTTGGAGGCTAAGACTCTCCATATTAGCGATCGGTGCCCTTTTCCTAGAGATAATATGCAAATTCGAGGGCATCCTCAAATTTAAGTGGGATTGCCATCAAATCTCGTATGGACTATTATGGACTTCTTGACTTCCCGTAGGAAGAAATTTTAGCCATCTGGTAGCCATGTAGCTTTAGAATTTCTAGTGGGAGGAAATTTTGGGCTATCTAATAGTCTTATAGCTTCTTTGTTTTTCGTAAGCGTTTTTTGAATAACTGTAGCTTCATTATAGGCAGATATCGTGAGAGGATATGAGAAAATTAGCCACGGAGTGAGAGTTGAGAGCAAAATAACAACCCATACTAGTCAGCCTCGGTTCGGCCGAGGTCGAGTCCTCCTTGGCATTTCTATTGCATGTGTCAGGCGCATACCATCATCTTTTTCATGATTCTGGATGCTTTTTCGTTCCCTTTTTCAGTTCCTTGTGAAATCCATTGTTATTCAATTACTTGAGCTTTTGTTAATGGTTTAGGTGGTTGTCTTGGTACTGGAGCAAATCGAATGGTTGCCACATATTCCTTCATGGATTTCCTTCATTACATATTTCGCCTCAATGGGTGTGAGACACCTTAGAAGTGGCATTGAATAGCTTCTTTTATAGAGTTTATCTTCTATGAGTAAGTAATGAACTGAACGCCTATGTATTCATTTGGCTTCTGCTCTTTCTGAGGGCAATTTTATTTTTTTCAAGTATTCCAATATGAGATCCATCCAGGATTAATTTTCTTCAGCCTCGGCCTCGACTGGCTCGTTTTTGGCTTCGACCTATTCCTCTCTGAAAATCGTTGTGTCAATTTCCATTATATCTTATCTGCATATGGTTGGCTCAAATAGGATTTCAACTGGAACTGTTCTACTCAGTTCAGTTTCATAGGTTACTGCTAATAAGCTAAAGAATCAGCATTGGCGTTTTGCGATATTGGATTTTGCCTAAACTCATGTTTGGAGAATGAGGCAAGCAATTTCTTGACTTTGACAAATACTTTGTCATTCTATGCTCTTTAGCATGATATTCATCAGTTACATATTTCACCGTCAATTGAGAATCACTCAGGACTAAGCGATTGGAGATCCTTATTCCCCTAGCAACCTTTAATCCTACTACGAGTGCTTCGTATTCTCCCATTGAGACTATGCAGTTGCTTGAAATTGGTTGGAGAAGACATCTCTAAGATTACCTTTATCTTGTCAAGATTTGCCTTAATTCCTCTTTGGTGTACCATGAATCAGAGGAATTTTCCTGATGTTACTCTGAAAGTACATTTGCTTGGATTTAGTTTCATCTTGTACTTTCGAAGTATTTGGAATGCTTCATGGATGTCAGTTTCATGTTGATGTGCTTTAATGTTTTTTACTATCATATCATCCATATACACCTCCACATTCTTTTACAGCAATGGGGCAAACATTCGATTTGCCATTCTTTGGTAGGTTGCTCTTGCATTCTTGAGGCCAAATGACATGACTTTGTAATAGTAAAGCCCCTTGTTAGTAATGAAAAAGGTTTTTTCTTGATCAGGTCCATACATATTGATTTGATTGTATCCAAAGTAGGCATCAGTGAAGCTTAAAATTCATGGTCTGCCGTTGCATCTACTAACTGATCTATTATAGGCAATGGGTAACTGTCTTTAGGACAAACTTTATTTAAGTTAGTGAAGTCGATGTACATTCGTCATTTGTTATTAGACTTTTTAACTAAAACCACATTGGATAGCCATTTAGGATAATGGACTTCCCTGATGAAATTGACTTTTAGCAAATCATCTACTTGGCTGGCTATGATCTCGTTCCTCTCCTGATTGAATGCACGTCGCTTCTGTTTCACAGCTTGAAATCTCTATCCACATTCAGTCGATGTACGGTGATGTTGGGATCTATCCGTGGCATATCCTCATCAGATCGGGCAAATAAATATGCGTTGTTCCTGAGGAAATTGATCAGTCTTTCTTTCTGTTCATCCCCTAGGTTTGTTCCAATGTTTATTCATCTGTCATCTGATGTGAGTGGGGCAGATTCCACTTCCTCGACGGGTTGCCCCCTCTAGTCGACCTCAATCTCCTCGGGGGGAAGAGCTGGTCATCCCCTATTTTTTGTCGTTTCTTCTTGTAATCCTTCAAGCCAGCACTGCCATGTAGCTTGAACGATCTGGTCGGCCTCAGCCTCGGCCTGAGCCCAAGGAGGTATGTTCTTTCGCATTCGTCCTAATCGGAATCGTCTTCATCCTCGTTCCAAATCTTGTTTTCCAACATTATACTCATCTCTTCGTAGGATTGACTCAAGTAATAAGGTTTTCCAAGCAAGCTTGTCGTCCCCACAGACGGCGCCAACTATTGTTGACAAATTTTGGACAGGAGAAATCTCACCTAACCTCTATGTGACAACAACGGTGAATTTGTATTCTTAAAGGAAGAATGCAGCCTGCAAGACAAAAAAAATATGGACACCGATGTGGTGTAGGACACACAGGCTCCGATGCTTAAGTCAGGGAGAGTTTTTTTAGAGAGAATTAAGGAGTTCTGAGAATTTAGACGGCTAGAATGAGCTTACAATGCTCTCCCCTCATAGAGCTTAAATACCTTCCTAGTTAGGGTTTTCATGGGTTTCCGTCTTTAATTGGGAACGAAATGACTAAACATGATTGAATTGGGGGTACACGGACCATAAGGTACCAAGGCAAGGCCCAAAGAAAGCCCTTGCCATGTGGTTAGCCTCAGCCTCTCAGTCATGTGTTGGTCCGTTTTGACTTCGTATTGGACTTCTTTCATTGTTTGGCCCTTTATTGTAGCCTTTTAGTTAGCCAATTCTTGTTGGTCCAATTTCACCCATAACAATTATTACGTGTGATTTGGAAAAATTTCAATCCATTAATTTAAAGAGATTCAAATAAAAGATGTTTTTATTCTCACAATTCTAGAAATAATATAGATTTGTTATCATTAATCCTAAAATTGAGATTTTAAATTATATTATTTTATGAATATTTTACAATTTTGTTAAAGACTTGTTTTCATCAATTTTAAAATTTTAATCTAAGATTTGTTTTCCAAGCTTAATAAAAAGTTACAATATTTTTTTTTGCATAATTTAAAATTTTATTTTTCTAATTAATTAATGTACTGAATTATCTAAAGTTTGATTAATTTGAAAACAATATATATTATTTGAAGTTTTAAAATAACTAAGTTAAAAATAAAATATCAAATATTTATGTTATTTTAAAATAATTAAGTTCAAAATGAATGTATATTTTTTAACATCATGCAAAACGAATATCATACATATACTTTTGTTCAAAATATTATATATTTATGTTATTTATTGTAAGAATTTTATTTTATTAAGTTCGAAATGATAAATTGTTTATCTTTTTACTTTGAATATAATTAATTTGAAAGTCAAAATTTTTAATATGTTAACCTTTTTAAATACTAATTTCTTAAATTGTAATACATGTTAATTTAAAATATGTTTTTCTTATTTTCGAATCATAAAATTATATATATTTCGGAGCTATTAATAAAAAAAAAAGCTTAAAAAAGATAAGTTTGTTATTTGTTATAAGTAATTTTAGTTTAAAATTAAAAAAAAAAAACTGTAGATGACATGTGGAGAAAGTGAGATATGAAATTTTTTATCAATAAAAAATTGTTATGTAGTACTCTAATTTACATTAGAATTTCAATTTAAATAATAATATCATATCTAAAACATTTGAATATAATTTATATTTTAAAAAATAAAATTATAGAATAAAAAGAAAAATATTTTTGTTAAAATTTTTACTAAAGTTATAGGATAAAAAAATATTGTTGTTAATAATTATTTATATTTAATTATTAATTAGCAATAATGATAAAAAAAAATTATATAAAAAATAAAGAAATATTTGTAGATTAAAAAATTAAAAAAATTATGTAAAAAAAGACAAAGAGATAGAGGAGAGAAAGAGAGAGAGATATGAATGAGGTGAGGTGAATGAAATAAGAGATAAGAAAGTTGTGGGGGCCACGATGGAGAGTTGGAGTTGAAATAATATATTGTGGGACCCACAACCACAATGGAGGAGTTGAAGTTAATAAGGTCTGTTTGGTAGGCAATCTGAATTATGTTGTATGTTTTTTGATTCACCGAGTTCAGTGAATCTGTGTTTGGATGTGTTTTCAAAATTTGTTTTCGGATTATATGATCCAAATAGTGAAAATTCTGAAAACAACATTTTTATGTTTTCATTGTATCCAGATTTTGAATTTGAAAATTTGAAATGCAGAATTATACTAAAAAAAGATAAAAACTTTAATAAATATGGTATTTCAAGTTATAAACACAATTTATTTTTGTTAAATTAAAATATGTATAATATAATATATTATAACTTATATGATCTTGTAAAATAATAAATATACAAAATTTATAACAAAAAACATGTTTGTAAATTAATTAATAATGATTTATATTCAACATAATATTTAGTTTTACAACTACAACTAGTTTTATAGTCTAAAAATATATTATAGAACACATTTTGAACAATTATTTAAATTAGAGTCTTATTTTTAAATATGCTACCAAATACATATTTGAAAACATGAAATGTACTATGTTTTCATTGAATTCCTTGTTTTCAAACTTCTGTTTTTAAATTGTCTACCAAACAGGTGTGAGCCCACAATAAATAGTTAGAGAGGAGTTAATAAATTTGTAGAGTCCACAATTAGAGTTAAAATATCTTTAAGTCAAACAAGAAATTGGAGGAGTTATAAACTCCTACTCCCCTTAGCCAGAAAATTTCGAGTAGTTTGACTTATTTATTAGTCATGGGAATGACGTTTTTAACAATAAAAGTTTAAATTAATAAATGTGCGAACTGCGAACATTAGTGCACGCATTAAATTATGAAAGAGAGAAAATAACGGGATTCAATACTATTGATTATTCAATATCGAATCATGGACTTGTGGTTTTTTCAACGCCCAATTTTCTTTGGGAATTTAAAATCATTGGAAAATATAATTGTTATATATTTAATAATTAAATAAAAAATTATAATATTCTCTAAACATAACTTAACTGATTAAGGTAGACATTTGATCGAAAAGTTAGAGGTTCGAATCCTCTACCTCCACATGTAGTTTAACTAAAAAACCTATATTGTTGGTGATTAAAAATAATAAGACGTTTATTTAATAAACTAGAATAGACACTACTTATTGTAATTTTTTTAGTGTACCACACTTTAAATAAATTGCTTATGACTATTTTTTTTGGGTTAAATTATCAAAAATACCCCTAAACTATGGGGTTGGTTTCAATTATACCCTCAAACTTTGAAAAGTTTCATTTTAACCCTTGAACTTTGATATTTGTTTCAAAAATACCATTGAAGGTTTTTTTTTAATAAATTCATACTCGGAAAATGATGTTTTTTCATTTGTATTGTTGCTTATGTGAACATATTTGAACATATACGTTGAAAAAAAAATCAAAACATATGCAAATACTTCATTTTTCGTCCATAAATTTAACAGAAAAAACCTTCAAGGGTTGTTTTGAAACAAACTTCAAAGTTCAAGGGTTAAAATGAAACTTTTCAAAGTTTAGGGGTATAATTGAAACCAACCCCATAGTTCAGGGGGTATTTTTGATAATTTAACATTTTTTTTTAGTTCAACAGCTTGCTTATAAAGGTGAGGAGATTCGAAATTCTAACATCTTGGTCAAGACTCAAAAGCATATGATTTCATCAATCGAACTTATGTTCAGGTTGGCTTGGCGATTCAAATATTTGACTTATAAGATATATTACTGATGTATTAATTATTATTTTTTCTAATTTAAAAAATGTGTGGTAAATGATTGAATTTTCAACTTGGAGATGGTAAAAATGGTGTGTTCACTAAGATTATGTTTACATTGACATACATTGATTATGACTATTGTGTTGTTGATGGGCTTGTTTCTAGTCGCTTTCGTTGAGAATATGCATCCAATTATTGAAAAATATGATTTGATTGAACATTTTTTAATATTACAATTTGAACATGCAAGTGAATATTTGAATCAATGATCTATACACACAAAAAATTATCTATAGATAAGCTTATATTATGTATTTTATATACATGCATATTACGAATCGTAGTAAGGTGTTTGAAAAATTATTTATTTATAATTTCATGTTCCAAGTCTGTTCTCGATCATTTATTTCCATAAAATAGAATTTATGAATCACACCACTCATATTTTGGGTGCCATGGCTTTTTTTTTTCCTTTTGAGGAAATCATAGAGGTTTTTTTTAAAAAAAAAAAAATTGATTTTATCAATGTTTTTTTAATCAATCGAAAGTTAGTTAATCTATTTTGGATGCCCTCTTTTAGAAACTTAAACCTGCCTTTTTTAGGACATAATCTAAAGTATCTATTGATATGTTAACAAATATACACACATAAAATAAAATTAAAAAACAAATTTAAATTGACTAAAATAATTATATATAATTTTGTGTTCAACGACAGTCGACAGATGAAGTGAAAGTAAGAACTGTGATATTTTGATCGAGAATATATACTTAAATTAGTTGAGCTATATTGCAATAATGTTTTTTTTGAGAATTGACAAAAATAATTACTTAAGCAACAAAAGTGCAAGAATATTATTTAACATCAATACCAAAGAATTTTCATTCTCTCTTTAAAAAACCACTTTTTCCCCCTTTTCAATAATTAGACTCAATTTTCAACCTAGGTACAAGAAAATCGGCTTGCATTGAAAAAAAAAAGCCACAAACTCTGAAAATCTTACGTCATTTCTTTGAAAGATAAAATTGATCTTTTCAACCTTTAAACACAATATTCCTTTTGGGAAAAGCTAGAAATCGTTTATTTATTATTATGATTATTTTCTTTAAAATGTTGAAAAAAAAGTGACGATCACAAATACTATAATAGTATAAATCAAACAAAACTATTGAATCGAATTACCTCCAACAAGTTTGCCAAACTCAATTAGAGAATAATCAAAAGCCACATTGAAATAAATACCCTAATTGGATAATCATAATCAACAACGAAAAAGGAACAAAAGCAAAATGGTCAGTCTCTAAAGCTTATCCATTTGATCAAACAAAATCATTAAAAATTTACAAAATTTAGAGATGGGTTTTGTTTGTGGATCCTTCCTGCACTTCAATCCAACGAATTTGCAGTGTGAATGAAATGAAAAAGAGGGTTTTATAAAAATAACCTCTAAAAATGGGACATGGCAGAGTCGTAGTGTACATATTGGGGGATGAGAAAAAAAACTCGAAAATGGGGGAAAGCCCGAGTGCCGAAAGAGAGAGAAAAAGGGCGAGAAGAAACGGTTTTGGTGAGAGAAAAGGCGAGTACTTGTAGAGATGGGTTTGCCATTTGTTGTACTTGGGGGGCACTGTTCCGTTTCTCAAAGCTATCTTGCTTTCTTGGCTTTGTGACCAACCGTGAAGAAGCTACTGCTGCTGGTTGATGATGATGATGCGCAGGGGAAACGCTTTTTCGATTCTCCTTCACATCGGTGCAATACCCATTTCCATTTCGTTATCTCTTAACCCTAATTCATGTCTTGATTCTTGATTCCATTTGCATGTTGATGGCGAATGCAATGCCTAGCTGAGGTGTTTTTTTTTTTTTTTGATGTGGGTTTGTTGTGTTTTTTGTTCAATTTAGCTGGGAATGGATGAATGTGGTTTCTGTGTGCTGTATGATGGATTTGTATGCGTTTCGAGTTGGAAATGGAGAGATGAGATTTCTGCGGTTTCTGACAATTGGCCTTGTGTGATTTCCGCAAATGGGCATGAACGGGGTCTTAAAATTTTTGTTTTCTTCTTCTTGTTTGTCGGTTTTCTGGAATCTGGTAATGTAGTCCAATGATTTATGAGTTAATTGCTTGGATTTAGAATAGAGAAATTGACACGAGGACATATCGGAAATGGGAAGCTGATGCATGTTTGTCTCGTCTTATATTCTATTCTATTTGAAATGCGAGTGTCGAAGAATGTAGGCTATCGACAGAAACTGCTTGAAGGGGTCGAGCAACCGTTTTTTTGTCTCACGTCTTTGTTTTTGGCTCCAGTGAAGAGAAATAGGGGCGGAGGAAGAAGTTAGCCTTTCTGTGGACAAGTAAAATGAGAATGTAGAAACGCCATTTCTTAACAAGCTTGTGAAATTTATAGATGAAGAAAGCATAAGTCGCCCCTTCCACACATTTTTCTTTCTTTCTAGCTTGCATGGTCATTTGTTTTAAACATCAGGAAGGAGAAAATCCAAAGAATGATTTTCCAAAAAGTAAGAGCAAAGCATCCGAGAGAATTATTTCTAGCTTGGTAGTCATTCTTTAATGTTTTCATTTCTCTTCAATGATCAAAACAAACATTATGGATTGTCTGGATCATGGATGTAATTGACGAATGATTTACGAAAATGTCAAAGAATATGAAAGTGCTGGTAACGATGGAATTTCGTTGCTGGCTTTATTTGTATTTCATTGAAGTGGAAATGACATCAGTGCTAACAGTATATAGAGTTTGAAGTAGTTTGGAATTTCACTTTTCTCGTCAAGGTTTCAGCAGCACAGGAGTTAAGAGGAATATATTTTAGCACGTCAAAATCCTTTATTCCTATCTTTTCTGCATATGCATACGTATCACTCAGTTTATTTCTAGGACGTCTTCTTTCTTATTATTTAATAATTAATGAATAATAAATGTCTGACAAAAAAAACATTTTCTCTTGCAGCCTTTAGAGTACCTTCTCAGATGTGGTCCTTGTGCTATCCTAAATTATAGGAGCGTATATCACATTCACATTTAATTACTTTCTACTGGTGGCTTCTCGAACATGTCCCCCCCTTGTATAGTGTTATCATTCCAATTGCTTTCACGATCTTTTATCCACATTCTATGTCTGCTGTTATGTGATTTGTGTCCTTTTAATTGGAAGCTGATTTAAGTAAACATTCTTTTTTTTTTAAAATGCTCGAAAGTAAGGTTTGATTTCTCATGTTACAGGTCTTGGCTTCTGAAGTAGTGTATGTGTAGGGAGGATAAGTGAGGGTTGAAAGAAGGTTTCTGATCCATCCTTATGGATTTTCAGGATGATGACTTTGAGGGATCTGCAAACGAAGACATTATTTTTAAGGAGGTTTTCTTTGGGAATGGCTCTAGCCACCCCAATAAGAGATGTCCTTGCAAGGCATTTAGTTATAAACATGAGCCCTGTAAGATGAATGATGCATCTATATGTTCAAGTAGTGAACTCTCAACAGTGTCCAGTCATTCATATTCAAGAAATATAAAGGTTGATGAATGCTACAATGCTACTGAGAATATTAGGACCAATTCTGCACCTAATAGTTTTCCATGCAAATGCCCTTCAGAGAAAGACAATGATGAGAATGCAAGTGCCAAGCGAATAAAACTTTCAACTGACGAACCTTCTGATTCTATACCTGATCTAGTTAAGGTTATGAACTCATCAGAAATTATAAGAGAACCTGCTTCTACTAATTGCTGTCCAGCTGAGGACTGTGATTCTGAATCATTCACATTCCACATTGTAGAATCGTCTAGACAGGGTATTATATCAAGTTGCTATCTGTTAAAGCACTTTGTAGAAAGGGACAGTAATCTAGGTGAACCTGATTTCCCCAAATGCACATCGTTGAATTTAGAAGGTCATGAACCCAATATGGTGAATAAAGTTAGTGCTTCGCCTGTTTCCCAAGAGAGCTCCATGACCAGGCTCTTGGTAGCAAGTCCTTCTGATACATTGAACGAGAAGTTTGGATCTCCATTACATCTGGAGGTAGGACAAATGAAATTTCAATGTCCAGAACTGGACAGTTCCTTGAAGACAGACTTGATAAGGGATCCTCGTCCTCTTCTCCACTATCATGTTGTTCACTTACTTATTGCAGCTGGATGGTCTATTGAAAGGCGCAAAAGACCTTGCAGGCGCTATTTGGAAACAGTTTATAGATCACCCCAGGGAAGGGCCATTCGTGAATTTTCCAAGGCTTGGAGGGTTTGTGGTGAATTCCTATTTGCTGATGGATGTAGTTTTGTAAAGGAAATTGACAGCAAGGAATGGACTGGCATTCATCAATTCTTATTTGATCTTTCTGACACACTGTTACAGGTTGGGAAGGAAAGTCAATTAGGAGCTTCAACTTCACTGGCTCATAGTTGGGTTATTCTAGATCCCTATGTTCAGGTTGTTTTCATTGACAGAAAGATTGGTACACTTAGGAAGGGAGATATAGTTAGAGCTACCTGTAGTATTGGGGTTATTGGGAGCAATAAGACTGATACTTTTGTGACATTAACAAATGAAAATAGTTTTTGTAACCTATCTGCTGACAAAAATGCATCACCACTCCATGATCATTCACCGTCTGCCAAGAGTGCATTGACAGAGGCTGCGTTAAAAGATCTTGATGGTGGCAATTGTGCTTCTGATGATCAAACCTGTGATACAAGTTTCTCCAATTACTATGGGCATACAGAAAATGGAACAATGAAATTTTCGACAAGGGTGCCTAATTATGTCCCCGATGTAGGGAATGGTCTGAATTGCGTGGGCAGTCATTGCAATGAACCTGGGAACAAGATAGACAGTGATGACTTAACTTCATTACCTGCTTATTTGTCAGGTTCCACTTGCAAACGTAGATGTCTGCCTGATGGTCCTGTTCCGTCTGGAAATTCAGATAATGTTGTCAGAGTTTCAGGCCCTACATCTACTGATGAGGATAGTGCTTTGTATTGTTCGGATGAACAGAGCTCTGAAAATCAAGTTGAAAAGCCTAATGAAATGGTGAAAAATGTACTGATGCACTGCCTTGGAGAAGGAAAAAAAGTGGGAGTCCCACTCGATGATAAGGCGGAAAATTATTTGGAAGAATCTCTGAATGACTGTCCAAACTATACAAGCGATGATTTATCTCATTCTTGTGCTTCAGGGGTCGTACAGAAGTCTACACAAAATGAAGAAGGTGGACAGCACTTTTCAGCTTTAAAGTTCAAAACAGAGAATAAAGTTTCTACTGTACATTCTATTTTGAAGAAGAAAGGGCGTAGAAAGTGTAAAAAGATATCTGAAATTAATCCTACCTTGCCACCTGAGATTGATATTGTTAGTGTGACTCGAAAGAAACCTGAGTTGTGGGATATTGATGCGAATTGTTTTCAGTTGGATATGATAGAAGACCAGAAGTCCCAGATACCTGATACTAAAAACATCGACAGTCATGAGATGAGCTTGTCTCTCAGTCCTATTTCACGCCATTCTGAGAGGAAAGGTTCAAAGTTCAAAAAGATTTATGACAGTCTTAGAGGTTCAAAAACCAGAAAGAAGAAATTGAATGAATGTCAAATTGAAGATGATGACCTATTAGTTTCAGCCATAATTAGAAACAAAGATGTCAGTTCAAGTGCTGCTGGATTTTCCCCTATAAGAAAATTCTTAAAATCTAGAGCAAAAACGAACCGCAAAGGTCAAAAGAGTAGTTGTAAGCTACTCCTAAGAAGCTTGGGTAATGGGGATAAGAATTATAAAGATGGGAAGTGGTATACCATTGGGGCTAGAACAGTGTTGTCATGGTTGCTAGATGCTGGGGTTATATCCTCAAATGATATGATCCAATATCAAAACCCCAAGGATGATAGTGTAGTTAAATATGGTAGAATTACTGGAGATGGCATCATCTGCAATTGCTGCAGTGAGCTACTCTCAATATCTGAATTTAAAAGTCATGCGGGTTTCAAATTTAATCGTCCTTGTTTGAATCTTTTCTTGGACTCTGGGAAGTCTTTCATGTTATGCCAGCTTCAAGCCTGGTCAACTGAGTATAAGACAAGGAGAAGTAGGACCAGAACAGTTCAAGTTGATGAAGATGATCGAAATGATGATTCATGTGGGATTTGTGGTGATGGGGGAGAGCTAATATGCTGTGATAATTGCCCCTCTACATTTCATCATTCTTGTTTGTCAATTCAGGTTTGTCTCTTCACTTTTTGGTAATTTGACGATGATTTTTCTTGTCTCCTTACTGCCCGCTAGTGTTCTGCAATACTTGTACTATACTATTAATCAGTATGATTTTTTTAAACTTCTTTAGGTTCTCTCATGTTCAATAGTTGAAATGACTTCATATCTGTAATAGTGAACTGTAGGACACAAATCTCTTAAGTAGATGTAAAGCTGCTGTGCAGTTTTTTTTTTTTTTTAATTTTTGGGGGGGGGGGGGGGGGGGGGGTTGCTGATAGATCGAGTGGTTCTTTTGCGGTAATGGCATTCCATTTTTTGCAGTAAATTTTAGCATACAAATTTCTCAAGTATGTGTTATTTTTATTGATTATAGAGCTATGGATTTCCAAATAAATTTAATCATTTTCAGAGACTGAAAAATTATAAAAAGGGAAGGATAAGAAACAAAGGATAACTACGTAACTCTTAGGTTACAAACATTCAAAGGAAGGTGTTAAAACCTAACCCCATACCCCCACTAAAGATTCTCCACCTCTCTAAAGTTCTCTTTTTTATCTTGATGCAATTGTTCTATAAATTAGCAATGAGACTGCCCTCTACAAGGCTCTTCGATTGCCTCTAAACAGAGGATGGAACAACACCTCTTTCAACATTGAACGACACAAATCTGTTTTATGTTATTGAACTGACTTGTAACTAATACATATCCGACATTCTTTTCTGTAACTGAGGTTATGCAAACTACCTTTTGTACCTTCTGGCTAATTACATTGTTGGTAGAGTTGCATTAAATTCATGCTCTCTGCGCGGATTCTGTCTTACTCTTTCTGCATACTTGAAAGAGCAACAAACCGCCATACATAGGCACTAGATATGTGTGACAATTGTAGATATTGCTGAAAGATCCACATAGCATGACAGAAAGTGCTGTTAACTTAGTTGATACTTTTATTTTCTCTAGGAAGCATACTGATGTTGACAGCATGTGAAAAGAATATACTGATTGGCATTCAAGTGTATCCCTATTTTTCTTAGTAATTTGTTTGGGTGTTAAAACTTTATATGTATGTGTTGGGAAACGATAAATCAGGCTTCTTATTTCCTTCAATGTGTAAGAATCTCATTGTAGCTTTTTTCTTCTTAAGTGATTGAGTTCGAGAAATGCTGGTTTTTGTTATTGGTGAGCTTCCAGTTTTCTATAATTAAATAAATGCCTCTAACTATTGAACTTTAGGAGCTCCCTGAAGGCAACTGGTATTGCTTAAACTGTACTTGCCGGATATGTGGTGATCTGGTGAATTATAAAGAGTCTTCAAGTTCTTCTGTTGCACTAAAATGTTCTCAGTGCGAGCAAAAGTGTAATTCCTATGCCTACCCTAGAATTATTTATATTTGTTTTGTTAAAGAAAACTCTGTTATATTAGAGCTTAATCGGCTTATTGCATTTGACATGGAAATGAATTTCTTTTCTTTAGATTTTTAAGATTGAAACTTGCATGTTGATTTCTGTGAGGATTATACATTACTGGATTTCTTTTAGAAATTCTACAAAAAGTTTCCTAAGACTGTGGATGGTTGAATGTTTGGGAGCTGAAATTTGTATATTGTAGGGAAGAATACTTATTGCCTTCTGCTAAAAGGAGGCAAACAAAAACCAGAGGAATTGCAAGAACCTGTCCCAATTGGAACAAATCATAGTTAGATTCTAATTACATAAATGACTGTTTTTGGAACTCAAAATTGCCAGCAAAAGAATATCATCCCATGACCTGTTTAAGGGCATTTCCTCCTATCAGAAAACTGCCCTGTTTCTCGTGAACCCAAGAACAATGTATGACATGGTTTGGATTACTACTCTTGTAAAAAAAAAGACATGGTTTGGATTACTAGAGGCTAACCGCTCGTTTAAAAAGCTTCCTCTATAATTCCATAGCAAAAGGACAAAGAAGAACAGATGCTTTGAGAACTTCTCATTGCTTATGCACATCAAACCATAACTTGGCAGAAGAATCATAGAAGGGTATCCTTGTTGGACCTGTTCATGATTATTAACCCCTCTCAAAGCTGAGGACCAACCCAAGAATTCGATTGCCTTTTGATTCTTGTGATTCTAAATCTACTTGCCCACAGAAGTATCCTTAGCTTTTGTGCCATTATAAAGATTGGAAACCAAACATTTTGAGGAGAAAGAGTTTGAGCTCTCCCACCTTCAGATTCGCTGTTGTCAGAGCCTTGTCTTCAATGATCATTTCTTTTAAAAGATCCTCATATCTATAGTTAATCACATATTTCGAAAGAATTGTAAGAAGGAAAAAAGTGCTGTATGGATTCACTCTGTAGTTGATTTATTTTGCATGCGGGATCCAACGATCCTTTTATCCTACAATTTACACTCCAGGCTATTTGATTAGAACAAGGAAATCATATTTTGTAAGGCTTATTAAAAACATGATGAAATGGGAATTTATAAATAATTTATCTCTCTCTCTCTCTCTCTCTCTCTCTCTCTCTCTATATATATATATATATATAGAAACACACACACACACACATATATATTTTAAGAAACAAATTTAATCAGTAGAATGGAATGTACTAAAAGACCCAAGCAGTGAATTTTAAAAAAGCTGTCCAAATGGGAATAAAAGAAGGAATTGAGAAAGTGATTTATCATTGAATTTTAGCATATTTAATTTCTTTTCAGTAGCACCTCTATTAACTCATCCATGCTAAACTTAGTTTCTAATTGGTGACGGTTGTACTAATTGTTGGCATCTTGAGGAGGATTTATTCTTTCTATTTGAGCTCAAGTTCTCATGAGGGAACTTCTGAAAATGGGGTACCTCATCCTTCTAACAGATGGTTGTTTAAACAGATCATGGGCAATGCCTGAAAGAAAAAGACATCGATCCTGGAGTAGAATCTCATATTTGGTTTTGTAGCGGGAGTTGCCAGAAGGTATTATGGATGATTCTTCTGTCCTATTATTTCTATTATGGTAAATTTATTAGATTTGGTAAAAAAATGGAATTCATGATGCCTTCAAACGTAAATTAAAAAAATTCTCAAACCAAAAAAAGGTGAAGATATCCCAAATAACAAATATTCTCAAATACCCGAGTTTCTCATAGATGACATGGTTTCTCCAAAAAAAAAAAAAAAATCTTCGTATTTTGCACTAGTTACCTTGTTATATGATTTATGTCGGTGGCCTATGTAATGCTCAGGCACACCGAGTATCTTTTAAAGTGCGTTGTGGTTGAAACTATCTATTGTCGATCTTGCTGATTCTGATTATTTACATAATGTTGTTTACTGATGTGTGCAGATTTACACAGGTCTTCAATCACAACTTGGGTTGATTAATCAGATTGCAGACGGGTTTTCATGGATTCTTCTTAGATGTATTCATAATGACCAGAAAATTCTATCTACCCCACGCTTAGCTATTATGGCAGAATGCAATTCCAGATTAGTAGTGGCTCTTACTATAATGGAGGAATGCTTTTTGTCCATGGTAGATCCAAGAACAGGAATTGATATGATACCACATCTGGTGTACAGCTGGAAGTTAGTACCTTTTCGTTTGTTTCTTTTTCTTTCTTTGATAAGAAACTTACTTTTTACTATCAAAGTGAAAAATGCAAGGAGAGAAAATGAGACATCCTCTCAACCTACAAAAGCCATAGTAGGTCACGAAAATACCTCCTCCCATTAGTATAGTAAGGAGGGTGTAATTTCTAAAGAATTTTGACCTAGAACACCAAAGAACTGCATTAAATGTCAGAAATTCCCCAAAATCTGAAAACCTAAAATTGCCTTAAAAAAAATCTTGTATTCTTTCCTGCCACAGTTTCCAAACAGCAGGTTTAACCTCGCAGTGCTTTGCCTTTCATTTTGAATGGAGCACCTTGAATCATTTGAAATAAAGCAGAGGAAGTTTGTTTCAGGATGCACCAGCTTAAAATTAAAGCTTCCAGGATCGAACTCAAAAATCTATTGGAGAATTCACAAATGAGAATTCTTTGTTGCTTTTTTAGGATAAATGATAAAACACTATGAGAAGGACTATGTTCGAGTGCTCCTTCTCTGTTTTGTCCCTGGTATTTCAACTAGTTAGGTACAGGGTCTGTGTACCTTCACTTTCTTGGGGACTTCGCATTTCCAATTGACCTTTTCTTTTTCCTTCTTCTTCCTCCACCTTCTAGTATCCTTGAGTGTTCAGGCCAACTTGTGCACTCTTTCATAATTCTCATAGGACTACTGCTTGACCTTACTACATTTAGTTGTCAAGAAAACTTGTAGGATATTAAATCTTACGTAGCTAGCTATCATGACTTGAACTCATTCTCTCTAAACTCTTTTGACTCATTCTCTCTAAACTCTTTTGACTGCTAGGCCGATGGCTCAAAATCAAATGATCCCTTCATCAAGAGATCGTTACAGTTTCACCTTTTCCTTATGCTTTTATTTTCCTATTATCCAGGCTCTTAGCCTTGAAATAATGTTCTCATCACTTGGCTGAGTAGATTTCTCTTTGTGGTGAAAGATTCTCTGGTTGTTGGAAGAGGTGCTTTTGAATCCTCCCTTTGGGGAGAAAGGCAATTTGTTGTGGCAGGCTAGCTTCCTTGTTGTGTTGTGGGGTATTTGGCTTGAGAGAAAGAATAGAATTTTTAGGGGATCGAGAAGTTGGGTGAGGAGCTTTGGAGGTTGTTAGGTTTTAGACTTCCTTGTTAGTGTCTATCACTAGGTCTTTTTGTAATTATGATATCTGTCTTGTTCTCTGGATTGGAGTTCTTTTTTGTAGTTTGTGTCAGACTTCTTGTTCTCTTGGATTGGAGTTCTTTTTTGTAGTTTGTGTCAGACTTCTGTTTTTTCTAGGGCTTGATTTTTGTATGTCCTTGTATTCTTTCATTTTTCAGTAAAAGTTCGGTTTCTTACCCCCAAAAAAAACCAAGCACAGAAAAAGCTCTCATGGCACATTTCCGAAGGACTTTAGCTTTTCCTTTCAACCAGCAAGTTAAGTGAGCTTCGAGAAGCCAATCTTCAATGAATTTGGAGAGACAAATTGAGCCATTGAAGAGACTTAACAGAAAAGACCAGCCTCTCAAGGTAGAATGGCAGTGAAGGAACAAATGATCAATAATTTCTCCATCGAGTAAGCACAAACGACAGCATGAAGGGGAAAGAGCTCAACTTGGATTCTTCTATTGTAGTCTATCTTTAAGCTTCTATATGCAAGGGGCCGTAGAAAGAATTTGACTTTCTTGAACTTTTCTATCCCGAAGTAGTTGCCCTAGAGAAAGTATCAGGTTTGGAGGAGTAGAAGTTTCAAGAGGGCTGATTTACAAGTGTAAGAATCGGAGCTGTCAGGAGTCCATATCACCCCATTTTTATTTGAACCAAAAGTTACCACCTAGATCTTATCTCTATGATGAATCCAACTCACTATATCAAAAAAGGTTCCTATGAATCCCCAGGCCCCATTTTTATGAACTTCATTTCAACAACCATTGATCATTGCTTCTTCTTTGTTAGAGTAGCATAATTATCGAGGAAAGAGAAGCCAAAGGGGGGAGCAATTAATCCACCTAACCTCCCAAAAGCAGATTTTTTTGGCCATTTTCTAACCCGAATTTCAGAAAATTTAAGAAGCTGCAGTTTTTCACAATGGCCGACCAAGGACAATTGCCTTTATTGCTTTTGGGAGACTTTGTCAACCTACTGTCGGAAGTGCCATATTTATTTATAATCACCTTTCTCCAAAGAGCCTTTTCACAGTGAACAAACCTCCAAAGCCATGTAAGGCGGGGCATTTTTTTTTTTTTTTTGATGGGAAACAAGAAAATCAAATATTCATCAAAAGAGGAAGAACACAGCTGGCCTTTGGGATGAGGAATCCCTAAGCTTAAAACGGAGGAGCAAAAAATAAAAGGCCTCCAATCTAGATTCATGAGCATTCGTTGTGTATTACAAAAAGATTTGTGTAAAGCACTAAAACGCGGCATTAATCCTCTCTTTTAAAGATTCTATTCCAAGACCGCCTGAAACAAGAGGAAACCAACAAGGCCCACCTTTAACAGCTCAAGCGCATCATTCCAAATGAAGTCTCTAATGCAACCCATGAGCTTAACCAATTTTGTAGGGACTTTGAAATAGAGAAATAGTAGAGAGGAATGCTGGGAAGAACTACTTGAGCCAAAGTGAGTCTCCCTCCTTTAGAAATGGGAATGTTTCTTCATTTTGCCAATCTGGCCTTGAGTTTATCCATGGCCGGCTGCCAAGATTAATGAAAGGCAGACTATCCAAACTACAACCAAAAGAAGCTGCTCATCTGGCAACCGTATCCTCCTTAATATTTAAGCCGACAATTGCTGAAATAAATAATATCATAGAGTTTTAAAATTTAAATGTACTCAAGTGGTTTAGAATAATGGTAATTTATGTTGGGAGCAGAGTTTTAGAAGGCCTTTAATAAAAGAGAGTTTTTTTTTGAAGGTTTTTAAAGTTTGAAGTCTTTCATATTATCTTAAACCAATGGCACTGAAGTTTGGAAGATAGAGAGTTCCAACATCTTTTATTGTCATTATCTTTTCATTCCTCTTTTTGTTTGCTCTGCCACTCTTGAAAAAAAAAAGTAAAGTTCCTCTGGTTGTATAAGGCTCATAAACCACATATTTGTGCCAAGACGAGGAAGTAGGGCCTTGCTTTTATACTCTCACTGGTGCACTCTTTGCCAGAAAGTGGGTGAAACCTTGAGCATCTTTTCTTTCTTTATTATTTCTTTCGTTAAATTTGGTGGCAAGTGAGGACAATGAAGATTTTCATAATTCTTAAATTTCATCTTAGATTGCTACTGTCTAGCCAAGCACCCATTTTGGTCAGCAGTTTTTTTCTTCACCATCACTTTTTTCAGTATTCCAAATTGTCTTATCTGTTCCTTCAAAACTGTCTTCTGCTAAATTGTCCACAGCAGCATTTACATTTATAAACTCTCTCTGTTCTCTGATGTGATGTGCAGGTCAAGTTTTCCTCGTCTGGACTTTCATGGATTTTACTCTGTGATACTAGAGAAAGATGATGTGCTGCTATGTGTAGCGTCAATCAGGTATCCAAAATAGTGTTTTATCTTTAAAATTGATTTGTCTTGGCTTGTTGAAGTATTCACCTCGAGTTTCATGCAGTTCTTTTCCTCTTCCAAATAGAAAATTCTACTAACAGATTGTTGGTCTTATCATATTAGTGTTAACATTGTTGTACATATTAAACAAAAATATGGATCATTATTTTATTGTCGAAGTTTGGTTTCTAAGGCGCCCAAAGAAAAAAAGAAGGATTGTTATTAACCAAACCAAACCTACTATTGGATTGGAAGCAAATTCATTCTTTACTGCACCTAGTTTCTCAGCTTATGTATCTTGACCTACACTATACCCTCTAAGTGAATGGAGGCTTCAATCTATGACTAACACTTCAAAATAAAAGAGGATGAAGTACATTGTAAGGGAGCGGACATATGAATATATAATATAGTTTAAATGTTGGTTTACATTATTATTATTTTTTAACAATTATGTAATTTAGTTATCGAACTTTATTTTCTGTAACCTGGCCTTATTGGATGCTTAGTGCTTAGCCATAAAAATAAAAAAGGATGGCTTCATTTCAGCTTCTGCAATTTTTTTATTTTGAAATTATTTTATTCTATTTTTGGTATTTAATTGTCCCTTTAGGTGTACAGCATTCATAAAGATGTAGTGCAAACGGTAGGTTTCCTATTGTTGGTGATTGGATGGGTTGATTATGCTTTTTTGTTGCCATTTTAGGACATAAGTAGGAACCTGAAACTTACCCTTCTCTCTTTTTTATTGAATTAGAATCTAGACTTGGAATCTGATGTAGTGTTATTGCTGTTTCTTATTAAATAAAGCACTTATAACTTTTTGAGCATTCGTGCATTCATTCTTTTTTTCAAAACAGAACATGTGAATATTTTAGTGCATACATTAGAATTGGCATTGAAGTATGTAGGCCCGTTTGATAATTATTTGGTTTTTGAAAATTAAGCATATAAACACTACTTCCACATATGAGTTTCTTTGTTTTGTTATCTACTTTGTACTAGTGTTTTCATAAACCAAGCCAAGATTTGAAAACTAAAAAAAGTAGTTTTTGAAAACTTTTTTTTGTTTTTTAAATTGGGCTAAAAATCCATGTTTTTTTTTAAGAAAGATGAAAACCATTCTAAAGAAAATGTAAGAAAACAAGCACAATTTTTAAAAACCAAAAACCAAATGATCATCAAACGGCTGTAGTTTTTAAGAGAAAAATATTTTCGCATTATTTCCAACAGAAGAATACACTTTCTATTCTATACAAAAGAAAAGGCTAAAAAAGTAACCTACTCTAATTAACCCTAAACCTTTTGGGATTAAAGAATGCAGTAAAAGCATAATAAATCCAACTTTCCTAGAATGTTACTTACAATAATGCCCAAACTTTGACACTCAAATTCAACAAAGTATTTGGTGAGAAAATGTGTAAGAAAGAGAAGGTAGATAGGACTAGGAGGATAGAGAAGGAATTCAAAATGGCTTGCCTATGCCCTTTCTTGCTTAATCTCCCAAGTGTGGTAAACTTTCTTCTCCTTCTTATTCTTTTTTTTTTTGGGGGGGGGGGGGGGGTTCCTAGTCGTAAGTTTTTTGGGATCTTGTGCCAGGTCAAGTCTTTTTTATAATAAAATCTGGAAGAATGGCTACTTGTTGAGCTGGTAAAAACTCCTTTTAGTTGATTCAATCCTCAATTGTCCCAACCTTTTAGCTTTCACTCAAGATTCCTTGGAAGTGATTAAGTCTACAGAGAAGGTAACCATAGATTTCCTTTTGGTTAGGAGTGAGGATGAAGGTGGTTCTTCCCATCAAGTTCACTGATTTTTTGTCTTAATTGGTTATGGAGCATATTCAAAAGGAGTTAGATCAAAAGATTGGAATACTAATTGAACAATTAGAAGCAGAGACAGGAGCCTTAGACTTTGTTTCAAAAACTTACCGCCCCTTCAGCGAGCTCACTACCTTCTGTTTAGGTAATGGAGAGACCTCACTAATGGGGAGGTTCCCTTATATCTGCTGCCTTACTTGTTGGTACACACACCTAAAGAAGGTCAAAATTGCCTCTGATCTCTATTCTAAGGAGGCCTGAACAATGTGGACAGGATTGAGGCAAACCAGCCTAACTGTTTTCTTTTCCCTAGTTTGTGTTTCTTGTGCAAACTGGATTGACGCAGCAATGGTAGGAGTCATGGAAGTTTATATAGAGCTTATGTAGTTTATTAACATTTTAGGGCTCCCATGTATGCCTATATAAATGTCACTATAGTGTATAAAATGGAATCAAGAATTCTCCTATATTATGTCTCACATTATTGGACGTAACCAGGAGATAAGGCATCTCCTTCCAGAGAGCATACTAGATCTGAGAATATCAAAATCCAATCTTCATTGTACATAATAGAGTTCAGCTGAAATAAAGCATCCATCACTCCTTTCTTCTGAGCCATTCTTTTTTATAATAATATTCTTGCAGTTGTTAAAAGAAACTAAAGGTGGTAACTGATACCACATGTTAATTTGCCTGGTGAGTTCCTTTAAAGACATGAAATCCTACTTTTAACACGATGCTGTCATATTAACTCCCATGGGTTGACTTAGTGGTTAATAAAGGTCCATGTATGTAAATAATCAAAGGGCTAAGGGCTTAAAGGGAATGACTAAGAAGCATGGACACGAACATGCGATACAGATACGACACTACACGGAGTCGATAACATGTCAATTTTCAAAAAACTAGGATACAGACACGTTAGTTTTTTTTTAAAATATACAAACATGTGTGCATAGTTAGACATATCATGCAATTTCTTACCTCCTCATTTCTAATTATTATGTTTACTTACATATTGTCATATTGCTCTGGTGAGAAGAAAACTCCATCTTAAATTAAATTGATTTATCATCTTCAATTAAAAGTAATTACCGAGATATGGAAAAAAAAAATCCAATATATATTTATGTATAACCTTGCTGCTGATGTCGGTCGTGCTTCCAACTCAACAAAAAATCCTTTTGTACGTGGCAGTAGAGATATCAGCTCAAAATAAAATCAGTCCTCTCTCTTACAAATGCTAATAAGAATAGTTCTTCAAGAGCAGGGACAACTTTGCTCTCACTCTCACATAAAGCTGCGACTAATCTCTCCCTCTCTCAACAAAAAGAAGATCCCACCAAATAGGTGCTATGGTTTATTTCACAAATAGGTGTGGGTGTGATGGCAAGGACCTTCAATCTTTCTAAACTAGGGCTTTTTCTCCTCCTTGTTCAATCATTTAGGGTTTTAATTAGATGGGTTGGACTTTTTTCTTATGGCAAGTTATACTTTTTTTTCCTCCCCTCAGACGTGTCCTAAACGTGTCTCGAGCGTATCTGAATGTGTTTGAAAATGAAAAAAGTAATTAAAAAGTGGACACTTAATTTCACGTGTTAGACATGTGTTTGAACGCGTCCATGTTTGACACATGTCTGATACTAACACTCCCTTAAAATTTGTTTGTGCTTCATAGGAGAATGGTTTCAAGCCATGGTGGTCACCTACTTAGGATATAATATCCTACGTCCGACATTATTTTGTGTAAATCCTTTTTTGTTTGTCTAGTTAATCCCTTTCCCTTTGGCGTCTTGTCTTTGCCTCGTTGTGGAAGGTGAAAATTTCCAAGAAGGTTAAGTTATTTGTTTGGCAGGTTATCCACGGAAGAGTTAACACGTTGGACAAGGTGTCGAGTATGGTGGCCAACTTGATTGGGTCTCTGTGTTGCATTCTTTGTAGGAGGGCGGCAGAGGATCTTGACCATTTGTTGTGGAGTTGTGATCTAGCTTACACAATTTGGAAACACCCCCCCCCCCCCCCCCCCCCCCCCCCCCCCCCCCTCTTTGAAGAGTTTGGTCTTGTTCTAGCTAGGCATAGGGGCTATAGAGAGATGATTCTTTCTCCATCCTCCCTTTTAGGAGAAGGGTCGCTTTTTGTGGCAAGTTGGGGTGTGTGCTGTTTGTGGGGTCTGTGGGGAGAGAGGAACAATAAAGTTTTTAGAGGGATCGAGCATTCTTTGAATGCTCAATAGTTGGTCTCTTATTAGATTTCATGTTTCTTTGTGGGTGCAAAAAAAAAAAAAAAAAAAAAAAAAAAATCCTACGAGTTACCTTAGAAACCAAATGTAGTAGGGTTAGGTGGTTGTCTTGTGAGAATAGTCAAGATGCATGCAAGTTAGCCTGAACACTCAGGGATTAAAAAAAACACAATGATGTGATGTTTGTTATATGATTCTGGTTGACATAGTGATTAGTAACTTTGGAGGCAGTACTTTTTATTGCTTTCTCACTAATGAATTTTAAGAATATTTTGCTTTTGGAAATATTATATTTTAGAGGGAGTGAGAGCACTACTAGGATTTATGGAGAAGATTAGTAGGATATTAGTAAGGAGATAGTAGTAATTAGCTAGGAGTGACTTAGTTATAAATAGAGGGATAGAGGGGCATCATTATAGTTAAATTGTCCATGGTGGGACTTGGGAGAGAGATAGCCCTCTCGAAAGGCTATTGTTATATTGTAGTTACCCTTTGATATTGCAATACATTAGTATCTTGTGTTTTCTGTGTTTGGGTACCTAACAGAGGGTTGACTGTTTGTGACCTATTACAAATGTATATGTAGATATTTTCCATGTTTATTCTAACTTTCTTGTTGCAGGGTACATGGATCAGAACTTGCTGAGATGCCCCTTATTGCAACTTGTAGTAAATTTCGTCGCCAGGGAATGTGTAGGCGTCTACTGAATGCTATAGAAGAGGTACTTGTCCATGCTTCGCCATGAAACTTAACACATGCAATAGTTTTATTCATCATATTTTCTACTTGTTGAAAGGAGAGATGTAATGAAGTGAAAGAGAAAAAACTATGTACCTCACTAATCAACATATATAGGTCAAGAGTCTGGAAAACCAAAGACCCTACAGTTTAGATGCATAACCCCAGTTTTAACTACTACGAGAAAAAAAGAGTTTTGATGTTCAATGACTGACTACAATAAGTTCTTAGTTCTTCGATTAAGGAAACTTTTTTCTACGTATCTCGACCATAATAGCTTCATCATAAAAGTTGTATGTGAGTAGGGTTTACAAAACAAAAGGGCTTCAAACCAAAAGAGGATCCAACCAAAACCAAAACTAACTTTACAATCCAGCTTTCGGTGAGAAAAATCGAAGAAAACAAAAGGGGCCTACAAAACAACTCAACAGGAGGAGCCAACCAAAAACTTGGAAAGATACTTATAAAACTCCATAAAAGTAGATTCCGAATAGATCTATTAAATGTAATTCAAGTTCAAACCTCTACCCAAGACCTCTGAGCCCCTCTAAAAAATTATCCTATTCCTCTCGAGCTAAGACCGACCAAAAAGGGTAAAGGAAGCAGCTCACTGAAGAAAATGACCTTTATCAAGTAAGGGGATGAAAGAACACCTCCTTCAACGTAAAATAACAACCTCTATTTTTGAGCCAAGCAAACACCAAAATCCTTCCAAAGAGTAGTTACATTCTTTTCCGACATATTCCCAAAGAACAGTTGTAACACCTCCATTATCTCACATTTCACTAACTCTATTTTAACGTCTGTGCCTAGGATTAAATTTGAAGTCTCTTCCCAATAACAAGAACCTGAACTGGTTTTGGCACAACAGCAATTGCATTGCTTTTTGAAGTCTCCTCTATTATCTTAGTTCACGGCCTCTAATTGGAGTGTATCCAACCCAATTCTTTTCGTAACTATTCTACTTTCCTCGCGAACTTAGATTGGAAGTTGTTTTTGTAATTGCTAGCCTTTGGGGAAGGGACATGGCCCATTAGATTGTTCTGTTTTGGTCCTTTCTTCTTGGATGAAATGTTCTTGTCTCTTATTTAAAAAAAAAAAAAAAAAAGAAAGTTCATATTCATGTTGGTGGTAACAATTCAATTTTGGATTTTGCTATCTGCACATTTTAGTACATGCTAACCGATGTAGATTTTTCTGTCAAAGTCTCCTTTCATGATTATTTTTATGGGTGTTCCAGATGCTATTGTCTTTTAAGGTGAAAAAGCTTGTGATAGCTGCAATTCCTAGTCTAGTGGAGACATGGACTGAAGGTTTTGGCTTCATACCTGTGGAAGATGTTGAGAAACAAAGTCTTCACAGGTTCAATTTGATGGTGTTTCCTGGAACGATACTACTAAAAAAAGCCTTGTATGTAAGTGGTCAAAATACAGAGAAAACAGAAGGCAAGTGTCATTTGTTCCCTATACTAAACTCATCTGTTATGTTAATTAAACTGTATTTATCTGTTAAAGTATTTTTTTTTATTAAGAAATATAGAAGGAAATGATGTAACATTGTTTCATATGAACGGATGAACTAAAGCAGGAATTCATTCGGGAGTACAACTTGACGCTGATTCAAAACAACGATGTGATGTTTACTCCTGTCCTGACGAAGCATGTTCTAGAATGGAAATGAAATGTTTAAAATATCAAGAATTGCAAGAACACAATGGTGAAAAGACAACGAACGATCACGAGGAAAATCCAGCTCGGATTGATTCATCCATGTTGCAGTTGGTTGAATCAAATAGAATGGATACTTCTTCAGAACAAAAGTCTTTTCAGTCAATACTACAATCTGATGGAAACTGTTGCACTGTCAAAGTTGGTGCCACAACTGAAACATGCACCACCCACGAGGGAAAAGAGTCGTTAGAAGTAGAAGTTGGCGCAGAACGTGGCGTTCAGCTTTCGGAAGGAAAGAGCTGGGATAAAGAAGTTCTTGCAGCCGCTATGACGAGATTAGTAGAACCTTTTGTTCTAACTTAGGTAATGGTGTAATGCAGAGGCAAGAATCGAACTTTAGAGAGGGGGAGTAGAATTAAAGAGGTGAGGTAAAGTCCAGGAAATGAGTTTGCAGGACCATTTTTCAAAGCTGTCCAGTGAACATGAATTTCCAACGTTAGGGAATGACAAGTTTCAGGTTAAGATGGTTTTTTGAATGTAGGATCCGCAGGTATGTTTGTTTGATGAAGCATCTTTTTGTAGCCTGAAAACAACTCCATTGTTGAATGAAAAGTTGAAATCTGATCCGATCCTCTATAAAGAAAACTTTTTCCATGCAGAGTACAATCTTATTTATTTACTTTTTAGAATGTAGCCATTAAGTAGATGTACAGATGTACAGATGCTTGCCACTTTTTTCAACATGTGGGTGAGGATTCAAACTTCCGATTTCTTAGTTGAGCGTATATATCTTAACCAGTTGAGTTATGCTTCATATCGTTATTATTTATTTTATTCTTTTGAAGAAAACTATACTATGATTAGTTGCTTCTTTCCCTCTCCAAGAAAGAAGGGTATAGGAGCTGAAATCAGTATTTATATTATGTGCTGGCAGTTAATCATAGTTTATTTCTATAGAGTGACTTTTCAAATGATGGGAGTTATTTTTTCTTTTTATTAGTGTTTTTTTTTTGTGGGAACTTGTTAGTGTGTTATGAGGGGTATTTTAGGAATATTAATAAGCAACATAATTGTAATTACTCAATAGTTTGTTATGGTTGGCTGGTCATAAATAGGGGGGGGTTTTGTACGGATGACCCGTTTTCCAATGCTTTAATGACTGATGACCTGCATTCTGAAAATAATGAAATATGACACATTCTGACATGACATAGTGCGCAAAATTACACATGATGGTAGTATGAGGTGGTCTTGCTTGTTCACGCTCTCGTAGGCGGAAACGCTCTCGCTCTAGCTCTCTCGCTCTCGCTCTCGCTCAAATGAGTGGTTGAAAATCTGGAGAAAAAAAAAAGACAAGAAAAAATTACGTCATAGAAGAGCTAGAGCAGCAAAGCGAGAGCGAGAACAAGCTAGAGCAAGAGAGAAAACGAGCTAGAGCGAGAGCGAGAACGGGCGAGAGCGAGAACGAGCGAGAGCGAGAGCGAGCTAGAGAACAAGCTAGAGTAAGAGGGAAAACGAGCTAGAGCGAGAGCGAGAACGAGCTAGAGCAAGAGATAAAACGAGAACTAGCGAGAGCGAGAGCGAGAACGAGCGAGAGTGATAACGAACTAGAGTGAGAGCGAGAACAATCTAGAGCAAGAGAGAAAACAAGCTAGAGCGAGAGCGAGAACGATCTAGAGCGAGAGCGAGAAAAGCTAGAGCAACGATGCCCTCACAGTAATTTGGACGGGATGCAAAGTACGGAAAGGGTCATATGTCATTAATTTCAAAACACGGGTCAAATGGCATTGATATGCGTGAAAGTGAGTCATCTGTGCAAATTTCCCTAAATAGGGGGAGTTTAAAAGTTAGGCAGAATTTTGGTAATTGGTCCATTGTGGGGCTTTGGAGAGATAACCCTTCCAAAAGGCTATATATTACCTGCTTAATTTCATCATTATATTATTTTTTTCAGGATACAAACGTGTTCAAAATAATCCGTTCTTTTTAGTTCAAACAAGAAGTGATGTGGAAATTCAAACTTCTAACTTTTAAGAGGGATTTATAAAGTCTTAATATTATTCTGGGTATTTAGATTGATTCAAAATAATAAAATTAGCATATTATTTACTTTTATTATCAATAATTAATTAAAAATTAATTATCAGCAATAATTTCTATGTAATATGAAAAGTTGGAATACAAAAAGTTTTGTCATTTCATTCCCCAAGAAGTTAAACAAATTTCCTTCAATTATAATTATAATTAATAAATTTAATTATAATATAAAATCAAATTAGTAAACTAATTTTATCTTTATGAAGGTTGAAAAAAAATTCAACATATAACAAAAAGTTAGCTTAAAACTATATAGAATTTTTAATTAATTAACAAAGTAATTAAAAATAATAATGAATTCAAATTAGATAAAATAACTTTTTCAAAATTAAAAAAAAAGGAAAGTACCTATATATTTTTTAAAATGATATATTAAAAAAAATAAAATGTAACATAAAATTCATTAAGAATGTTGCATAAGACAGTGTAATTTAAATGCATCCATAGAAATTAAATGCATAGAATGTGAAAAGCTAGAAGGTAAAAAGTTTGCATTAATGTAGATAAATTAATTCTAAAATTAATATTTTTCTAAAATTATATTTAATTATAAAATATAAAATTTTTAAAATGTCAAACATTTTATAATTATTTCATTCCCTTCGACTCTAAATTTGTTTGTTACTCCTAAGGTTTTTAATTAATTATAAATATTAAATTAATTAATTACGAACAATAATTTCTATGAAATATGAAAAGTTGAAATACAAAAAGTTTTGTAATATAAGAAAAATAAAGTATATACTAATAAAAATTAAAAAAAGAATTAAGATTTTGATAGAATAAATTATTAATCATTGACAAATTAGAAATACAAAAGTTAATTTAGACATCATTTCTATCATGGTTAAAAAAACCATAAATATTTATACATAAAAAACCACAACTAATTGAGATATTTTATACATGAGGAACTTATCAACTTTTTATAAATATAAAACACATATTAATTTTGTTAGATAAATTTATTCTTTGAACAAACACAATTATTTTTATTATAATATAAAATAAAGTAAAAAAAAAAGGTGGTAATAAACTAGTTTTTAAAATGACACTAATGTGCAGATAGTCAATGGAGAGATTGTCCACATTCTCTCACTACTAGAAATACCTATGAATATGGAAAAAAAAAGAAAAGTTATTGCACTTAACTATATGTCTATGTCTATAGGTTAAAACCAAGTTTAATTCTCAAAAGAAAAAAAAAGGCATTTAAATTTAATGTAATTAATTAGCTTAGAGATCCCAAAGTAAACGATTCAATGCAATCAACTAAATACATTACACTAAAATTTAATGCAATTAATTAAATTTAATGGTTTATAAGGAAAAAGTGTTACAAAGTTTGAAGAAACCCTAGCTATCCACTTTGTCTAAAATTGTCATACGAATTCAACAATTGATAATAGTTTGTCCTCATCAAAACATTAATTATAATTTGAGATTAAGGGTCAAAAAGCCAACAATTGGTATGTTACATTACACTAATAACAATGAATAATTATATAAGGAGATTTTTTTATAAAGTTTGAAGAAATCCTATTTACCTCATTTCTAAGATTGTCATACCGATCCAATAATTGGTAATAGTTTGTCATTATCAAAATATTAATTAATTAATTTGAAATTAATGGCCAAAAGACCAACAATTGGTAGGTGAAATTGCGAATATGGTTGCTTATAAAAATTTAAAACACGTGGACCAATAGGATCATCTAATTCCAATGAAAAAGATTCAATTTTTTATTAAATACATCACACAAGAAATTAATTAAATCAACACTAGTTGAATTCATCACTTTCATAGGATAAAATTTATGAACTCAAAAAAAAAAAAAAAAAGGAAGAAAGATAAAATTTATGAAATAAAAATAAATATTTTTGGTCAATACGTCTTTCTTTTTCCCTTCTTTTTTTTTTTCTTTGAGTAAATCAATTATCTTATTTTATACTCAAAGAAAAAAAAAGAAGGAAAAAAAAGAAAAGAAAATCTCAGCTCAGTGCCCGACCGGCAACCAAAAACCAGAGAGACTCTTCACCGAATCGGAGTCTCTCTCTCTCTCTGAAAGTGCCATTTCCTCCGATCACAGTTCTTCACAGAAATGATTCACCATCTTCCTTTTTCTTTCAATTCGATGTAATCTGAAGCTCAATTGGGTTCCTCTTCGACGCTTAGCTTTACGCCATGCCTTCCTCGCCTAAGCTCTTCCACGCGCGCCACTCGCCCACTTCTCCATTCTACTCTCGCAGATCCTCAGTGCTCGTTCTAGCTTCTTGTCTCCTCATCGGCATTTCTGGCTTCATCTTGGGGCTGACCTCGTTTTTCAGTCCTCGCCTCGGATATAATTGTTCCAACCGTCACCCAAGGACTGTCAAGGTCGTTTGGGAGAAAGCGGCTGATTCTGCTGCTGGTACTGGAGGGACTGGAAGCGATGCGAAGCGTCATAAAGTGATGGGGTTTGTGGGGATCCAGACTGGGTTTACATCTGTTGGTCGGCGGCTATCTTTGAGGAAGACGTGGTTGCCGCCTGATCGGGAAGGGCTTCAACGGTATTGTTTCTATCTTGTTCGTGATTTGAATTTTTATGTATGGATGTTTTGTGAATGTTGGTTGGCATTTTGAACTAGAATTCATAGGCTTGTGCTGATCTGGATCCTGCCATGACTTGGGTTCTTGGTTTTATCTTTGCCTATTGAATCTAGATCAATGTTGGTGTATAATTCTTTATGCTTGTAGATGTATTCGCTTGATTTGGGCAATGGCATTGGAGTGACGTACCCCTGAAGTTAATACAAATCGCACACTATTTACAACTTGTACAGCATTACTTGTAATTTTGCATGTTATATTGATGTGCATCTATCCTATACTAGTTGCTTTTGTGCTCAGATTTTTTAAAACTCTGGACATTCATGCTTATTATGATGCAATTTTCTGGGAATGATATGGTATTTCATTTCATTCGTAGTTGTGTTTGTAATAATTTATGCACTGACATTAGTGATGGCTCCCAGTTTGGAAGAAGCCACTGGCTTGGCTTTCAGGTTTATAATTGGAAAGACAAATGACAAGGTGAAAATGTCGGAACTTAAAAAGGAGGTAGCAGAGTACGACGATTTTTTACTATTGGATATTGAAGAGGAGTATAGTAGGCTACCTTATAAAACGTTAGTATGAACAAATTTTTATTAAATGAAAATTTGATTTGATTCATTTTGGAATGACTGATCTTTTATTCGTAAATAACAGGTTAGCATTCTTTAAAGCTGCATATGCACTATATGATTCTGAGTTTTATGTCAAAGCTGATGATGATATATATTTAAGGCCAGGTGACTAGACTTTTTGAAATGGATTCATTATTTCCAGATCTCCATGATATTTTAAAGATTTGATACAGTTGGTTCCATCTTGCTAGATCGCCTCTCACTTCTACTGGCTAAAGAACGCTCGCACCCTCAAACTTACATTGGTTGCATGAAAAAAGGCCCAGTTTTCACAGACCCAAAGTTGAAATGGTCTGATTATTTTTTTTTTTTAACATTTCTGTTTATCCTTACAAATTTTGTTGTGTTCCATTTTTCTATATTTGAGGATCAACTCTCTTTCCCATATGTTATTTGTTAGGGCCTGTTTGGGGTGCAGATTATAATAGTCTAGGTTATAATAGTCTGTGAATAACTCTGCATCTCAAACACAGACTATTATAACTCATACTAAATAACTTTGCATCCTAAACACAGATTATATAACTCCACAGACTATTATAACCTAGATTATTATAACTCACTCAGCGCTCCAAATAGCTCATTGTATTGTTGTCATCAATAATGAGCATGAAAGTTGATAATGCAATTATAGTCGAGGTTGTAGTTTTGAGCCTTCGGCCTTAGGGTGGAATTCACCTGTGTTGGGATGCACAAAATCTTCCCCATGGAATATTTAGGTGGGAGAGGAGAGCACCAAGAAGAAGTGTGGAACTAGCAAGAGCCTAAATTTTATCCAGATCTCTTAAGGAACCTTCCCCTTCTTAACACTGTCCCTGCAATTTGAAATCAGCCAATTTTTTGTACTAGGACTTGATAATGCTGGAGAAGGTTCATATAAAGACTGCGTTGAGACCCAAAACTTGATACTTCTTCCATTTTGCAGCTTAAAAACGAGTTCAACTCCTGAATGGGGTTTTACCTTGACAGTGGAAGTGGAAGATCACAATCTCCGACCAACTTTATAACTTTTATTTACCTCAATCCAGCCACTTGTCTGAGCATATATACTAGCATCAATGTTGTGTCACAATTTAGCTGTTTTAATTGGAGCGAAGGGCCAAAGCCATTTGATTAAGAGGAACTTGTAGTACAACCTAAGATTGCCAAGACAAAGACCACCATACTGAAAGAGGAGGGAAACAATATTCCAATCGATCATAATTAGCATTTGAGAACAGTAGATCAGATTTTTTGCTATAAATTTAAAATTTTACGAGTATGTTAATAGATTAAATTTTTTTGCTGTGTATGCTAAGGTTAGTGGTGGCATTACCATATAACATTCCTTAGCCGAGAGATAAACGGTGCATATATACAGTAATTAATATAGGTTACACACTACGAGAGGTATGATGTCAGCTGTCATATTACAGATTCCAGATTCCATTTGAGTTTTGATGATTTCTATTGATTATTTCCATTTTGTTTGATTGGTAACATATCCATACTTCTTAATTTTTGTAGGTACGAGCCACTGTCTCCTTTGCTTGGAAATGAGTATTTCCTTCATGCCTATGGTCCAATATATATCCTCTCTGCTGATGTGGTGGCAAGCTTGGTTGCTCTTAAAAATAATAGGCAAGTTTATTTCTTAGAAGCTTTTAACCTTTTGTGGACCTTTAAGCGTTGAGGTTACCAATTTTCAATTGAAGATTTTTTATTTGCTTCTTTTTACCTATCTCCAGTAGACATAATACTCTAAGTACAAAGTTCACTAGTTAGTTAGTAGTATTTGTGGAGCTTGTACTTGTTGTGCACATCTAAGGATGCAAAAATCGTCGATATCTGCCGAAATTTCACCGATATATCGTATTTTAGGGTGGTCGACAGAGATATGGGGGGATATAATCGTTTTTACCTTGTTTTCGGCGATATATCGTCAATATCGGCAATATATCGCCGATATATTGTTCTGTGGATATATCTTTGCATGCCATAAGAAATCATGGATGTATTGGGGATATATAGGCCAAATATCGACATAATATCGTGAAAATATCTCAAAATATATACAGAATATCCACGTTTTTGTCTCTATGCTATTATGAGAGTTTTCATTTTCAACTGAAGCTTTTATGAGTTCTTCTCATTTCCAAAACGTTATAAGTTTCATTTTATTACTTTGAACATGATAGTGCAAGCTTTTTGCATTGTATTTTTAGTTCAACATCAATGTTGAAGTATTTTTGCTTGTTGTACTAGTTAAAACTTACATTTTCAACATTTTTATGAATACTTGTCATTTCCAACATGATATTGTAAGCTTTTTGCATTGTATTTTCACATCAATATCAGTGTTAAGCTAACACTTACATTTCCAACACTTATATGAGTTTTTCTTATTTCCAACATGATATTGCAAGCTTTTGCATTGTATTTTCACTTCAACATCAATGTTGAAGTGATTTTTGCTTGTTTGACTAGTTAAAACTTACATTTCCAACACTTTTATGAATACTTCTCATTTTCAACATAGTATTACAAGCATTTTGCATGATATTTCACCTCAACATCAATGTTGAAGCCAACACTTACATTTCCAACGCTTTTATGAATACTTCTCATTTTCAACATGATATAGCAAACTTTTTGCATTGTATTTTCACTTCAACATCAATGTTGAAGTGATTTTTGCTTGTTTGACTAGTTAAAACTTACATTTCCAACACTTTTATTTTTAAAAAAGCCACAAAAAATACATAATTTACCAATATAAATACCCCCACCACACCACTCTTCTTCCACACCCTTCTCCATTTTCAACAATTTGCTAGTTCTCAAGCAAAAATCACTCTCCATTTCCAATCTCTTCATTTCCAACACTTATAGTTGTAGAGCTCTTTCTTTCTAACTTTCTTTTTAATGTTATAATTTTAATTTTATTTTGTGTTTAATGTTGGTTTGGTACCTCCAAGGTCATCATCTTATTACTAAAAATGTACTTGTATGACAAGAATTTTATATCAATGAAGTATTCAAGTTCATTCATTTTTCGGTCTTTAATATTACCTATTATTGTATTAATATTCATATTTCGCTGATTGCTTTCCAAGTTTTATCAGCCATACTAGTATCGAAATTGATCTTCATGCATTAGTCTCTTCTTTTTCCGTTGGACTGTAACAAGAGAATTTTTGCTAAGTAAAACGTGCATTGGTAATTTAGATTTCTAAATTTCTTTTTAGATGGAAATTCTCATTTGTATGGTTGTCACTGAGAAGGAAAGTTATGATATTGAAAAGAGAGTAGATTGATATGTTGGTTTGTTGAAATCTTTATGTTGTTCACAATGTGTCCAATGTCATGAAAATTGCAGTTTCCGGATGTTCAGCAATGAGGATGTAACAATTGGCGCTTGGATGCTTGCTATGAATGTTAAGCATGAGAACGATAAAGCACTCTGTGAACCAGACTGTTCGCCAACATCTATTGCAGTATGGGATATTCCCAAATGTTCAGGTTGGTATTGCTGTGCTCAAATATAATTAAACTTGGGTTATAAATTACCAATTGATATAGTGAAAAGTTACATAGGTTATAAATACACCACACTTTTATGGTCACATCATAATACAATAAAACTGTAATACTCCCTTTATACAATACCGCTCTTTCCATATAAAGGTTTTTAGAAAAAACCTCCCTGAGTATAATTCAAACTAGCGATAGAAATCCCATCCAACTCCCTATCTAAAGGATACCCATAAGGAACAATTAGTTTTAGTACAAACTAACACCTCCCCCCATGCCTTTGCACCCTGTGAAGCAATCTATTTTTCCTTTCCATTTCACAAGAAAGATTTTACAGCATTGATCCACAGCTTCCTTGCTTTTCCTTTTGAAGATTTCCACAACAACTGCTTCATGTTCTATGTTGTTGAATGATGAAAGGCCCATAAAAATTCCACCAAATTCAGTTTAGAGAACAAGCACATGGAACAAATTTGTTCAACAAATATTGAGAAGGATTTAACCTCAAATAAGGACTTCTTTGCAGCTTCTCCGTTGCATTGAGACTCTAAATATGCTAAACAGACGTCCACTTTGATCGTTTTGGGACAAGTTCGTTTCAAAATCCTTGAACACAACTTAATATCCAACACCTTACCATCATCATTCAACAACTTGTGCTCAAATATAGAATTCATATAAAAATTTTGTCAATGTTTGTGAATGCTTTAATTTTCTGGTAATTGATTAATTTTCACGAGGATCAAGAACTGGAATGTTTCAATTAATTGCAACCCGGTATCTTGAGTATTGACTTACGCTAGAGATGATATATATCCACAGTTTCAAATCTCTTGAAATTCTTTCATATAGGAAATATGCACTCTTTTGTTACTCTTGAAGTACAATTTAACAATCATAAAGCTTGGAGGTAGTTTTGTTACTTGAAACTTGGAAGTACAACTTATCCAGTGACATTTACCATTGGCTTATTTGCAATGCAATGTAAATCATTGCACCATTGGATGAGAAATGTTAGATAGTATAAATTTTCTGTATGCCTTGATAAAGTAGAAGTTTGAGCTGGTTACTGAAAAGATGATCCTGTAAAATGAATGTTGTTTTTCAGGGCTTTGTAATCCAGAAAAGAGATTGTTGGAACTTCACAATAAAGAAAGCTGTACAAAGAGCCCTACTTTACCGTCCGATGATGACTCATGATAATCCCCATTTTCTCAAGGGAGTCAAGCAACTTCCATCAGGGAGTTTTCTGTTTAGTCCCAAGCATATATCGTCAATTTCACCCCCTTTAATCTTCAGAGTATGTATTTTTTGAAAAAATTTCTATACGATTGATTTCATATTCTTCCTGATTCCAGGGGCGGAGTGGCTTTAGAAATAGAGCAACAAAATAGGAAATGAACAGTTAGTTTTTGTGATCACATTTTAGTGTTATTCCCCTAGTTCTCATTCTTTGGTATCTAAGGCTTATTTACTTCTGCAGAGTTGTAAAATTGAGCACCTGCCACTGACCTTCCTTTTCCTTTTTTATTGTGGCTAACATGGTTTTGAGTTTAATATCCTTAAGGCATCACTTCATTCTTTCATTCACTTTGCTCACCTCTCTGAAACCCATTTTGTAACTCACTTTCAATGAAGTAGAATGAAGTTTCCAATTGCACTTCTATATAGAATTACAAAGAGAATGAGCAGAATGGTTGGAGGTTCAGATCCAGTCTCAAGTGATGAGTTGTGGCTTAGGAACAAGGCTGCTGAGCCAAAGATACAGGGGAAGTATGGCAACCAAAGGGTAATCTTCTGATTAGTATTTTTTTTTTGGTTAATTATTGTAAAATTTATAAAGCTAGGTTTGACTTGAAAGCAACCAATATATTAATGGATTTGGAAATCATTATTGCCATAGTTGAATGGAGAGTGCAACTCAAGGTAACCAAGTGGAAATAAAAGGTTTGCATAATGATAAGCCCAATGATTTGCTAATTCTAAATTGTAATTATGCCCCACTACCTTTTTTAGGGCAATTCACATTAAATTTGAGAAGGAATTGTATTTGATTCTAAGTTTAAAAATTCAATAGTTTAATTCCAAAGGTATGGAAAGTGGTTCAAATGGATCTTAAAAATCATTGGACGTCAGTGACATGAATGTAAAATGGACTAGATGCAGTGACCATTTTCAAGGTGATGGTTTTGCTAAATCTGTTGGCTATTAACAACGTTACTATATATATTAAGGCTTGTTTCTGTTGGATAACCATTTGATTTTTAATTTTTGATTTTTAAAAATTAAGTCTATAAATACTACTTCTACCAATGGATTTTCTTGTTTTGTTATCTACATTTTATATATGTTTTAAAAAATCAAGTCAAGTTTTGAAAACTAAAAAAATAGTAGTTTTCAAAAAAGTAGTTTTTGTTTTTGGAATTTAGCTAAGAATTCAAATGTTTTCTTAGGAAATATGAAACTCATGATAGAGGAATGATGGGAAAACAAACACAATTTTCAAAAATAAAAAATCAAATGGCTATCGAACGGGGTCTCAGTTATTTAATCCAGTGCTGATGGAAAGTAAGGTTGATGTCATGTCACTAATTGAAGTGATAAATCAATTGCTTTTATTTATTTTATTTTTTAAAATATAGCATTACAATTGTAGGAGTCCCCACTTCCAACCTATTAAAAAAATTATTGATGTCTTAACTGTTAAGCTAGATTTAAGTGGCAATTCCATTAAACACTTGTACCAACTTTTTATATGAATTTTAAATGAATGAGGCTTCAATTTTATCTTTCTCACTAATACATACACATCTACTTTTGAAAAGAGTTCTACTCTAAAAGATAAAACTCTAGTATCACAAAACATGTATGATGGCCTTTGAGTTACATGATTCATCATTAATCATAAGTTGAAATTTCTACGAAGAATTATTAGTGTTTATCACATACATTTTCAATTGAATCTCCAAAAAATTGTGAACCATTCTATTTAGGTGGAACTTTATTCAATGAAGTACAATACAAAAAAAAGTGTAGGTCGATAAACTATAATAAAACTACAAATTTTTTTCCTCATATATATATATCTTAATTGTGAATAATGTAGAATCCTAATAATATGAAATTAGGAGGGAAAATTCTTTAAGATGGAAAGACATTTTTTTCTTTTAGGAAATTCCATGTTTCTACCATGTAGGGGAAGATGTGAGAACTTAAATAGCTTTGAAGAAAATATTGGGAAAATTGTTGTAAGTGTGTAATGGGCCAAGAATTTGCTCGTGGCATTTATGAAACACCATGCTCATTTAAGAAAGTTTTGTTAAGAATTCTTCAAAAGCAATTGAATTGGACCCATCTAAAATTGGTCAAAAGAGTTAGGAATAACCTTACCTAGCTAGGGGGACATCTCTCATTCAATCTTTTCAATTCTTTTTCTTCAAGAAAAAGGCTGCCCACATTTAAGGAATTGTCTAGAAAGTTTTTAAATAATTTGTTAAATTGTGAGTTTAGTCTATCAACTTTTAAGTTTAGTTTGTGTTTAAATTTTTTTTAATAAGTCCTTAAACTTTCAATTTTGCATTTAATAAATCCTTAACATAATTCAATTTTTTAAAAATTAACTAATCCATTCGATGCAAAATTAAATTTTATGTCTAATAAAACTTTAAACTTTTAATTTTGTGCCAAGTAAGTCTATCGATTTTACAAAATGTCGAATAGGTCAAGGACTTATTAGACACAAAATTAAAACTTCAAGAACCTATTAAACACAAAATTGAAAGTTTAAAAATTAATTAGACACTTTTTTAAAGTTCAATGACCTATTGAACACAAAATTAAAAGTTTAAGGACTAAATTTGTAATTTAACCTAATTTGTTTTCTTGTTTGTATAATATAATACGAACAAAGAAATGTTTGATTAACTATCTTTTCTAGTTTATTCTCATTAACAACTTTTTTATGAGAATAATCAAAGTACTTATTATTTAAAAATAAGTTGCATACAAAGAGTTGCACAATACCCTCAACACATTACACAAGTCATCCACACAGTTTTTAGAAATACAGTATAACAATTATCTAACTTTCTTGCTCCTTTTGTTAATTTTTTTGTTATCAGCTTATCATATTCGACACATTAAGCCTAAGAACTACTCATTGAATGATTAAATTTCTTTCTCAATCTTTACCCAAAATCTTCAAAACATCCCCAAGAAAATCTCATAAACTTGCATCCTTGGGAGCTTGAAAACAAGGCTTGCTTTGCTTTACTATCTGCCAAATGCATTTTGATTGATGTAAAATTTTGTAATGTCAGGCAAAAGGAACCACATGATATGCCTATTGATGTTGAATAATAATACAAAAATTTGGTGCAAGCCTTGTAGCATGTTCCTAATCAAGTAATTGTACCATTTCAATACAGTGATTTTCCCTTTTTTTTTTTTGGTATCCAAGAGTTTGCTGGTTGTGATAAATGATAATGATGTATCTGTTGTGATTTCCATGATTGAAAACAACACTTTGAAGCTCAATCATATCAATGTTAGCTACAAATAAGCATCATGACAACCTTGCAAGCAATACTCACTTTGGGAATTTTAATATTAAACTTTGATTTTTAATGCCAAGATCTTATAATATGCAGACATAATCTAGATTAAAATCCAGCAAATTATCATCTAATCCTACCATTATCTTGATAAATAGCAATTGTCATACATTAATGAGATGAAATGATCCCATTGTTGTTCCATCACTAACAATGATTTTATGGATAATTAGGTCAATAATTGGATAAGAATTTGAGATATTTGAGGTGGATTATTGGCTCTTGTGACTATCATATGATTGTAATTTGTGAAAAGGTTCCTTGGCTATGAAGCCAAGTTATGTTTTTTTCAACTTGGAATTTGATATTAACTTGGTGCTTTGCAAGGTGTCTTTTGCAAGAAAGGGAAGAGGGTTTGTTTATTGTTGACAATTGAGTCAAATTCAATCTTCTACCATCATTTTCAAAATGATTCAATTATCTCTTTTAATGCCCTCCTTAATGATACCATTTTTGGTGCTTTTTTCCCCTTATGTGTGAAAACAATTTTCATATGCTTTTATAATATAATCTTAGCCCACAATTTCATGTTTCATGTTGATTGATTGATTAATTCTACTATGTGAAGTGGAGAGTGAAGGCTCTTTAGATTTTCAAATAGTCTTTTAAGTACGATTTGTACAAGTATGAAATAGAATTTGAACATGGATTGAGAGCCTTAAATCAACTAGATTTTACTTCTCACGTCATCATGGGTAAATTAATCAAACTTTAGATCAAAGCAATGCTCAATTTGACTAGGAATACACGACTTTCAACACCATTCTAATTTTCAAGATTTTTAGCCTTCTTTGTCCGTATATTGATAGGTTACATGACTTATCAAATCAGTTATAATTACTAATTAATTAAATTTTCTTATAAGGTACATATATAGGCTCATAGGAATGCCTTCCCTATGACTTTTGTCATGGTTTATTTTAACAACTCCCACATCTTCCACTTTACTTTGGTAGTTGAATATGATTGTTACATGTCTTACAACACTTGCAAAATGTAGCCATTGCAAAGACCTAGGTTTTGTACCTTTTACTATGAGATCAATCATTTTTATTCTGAAGTTAGTTAGGTAAGTTGGTTTATGTGTAACTAAGTTTGTTTTTTAGTTGGGTATTTAGTTATAACCACTTGGAGGTTATTTTAACTTTTTCTTAATAGCTATGGAAGTACATGATGGGATTTGCTTGTGGAAGTAAGCTTTGTAGTTTGGCAAGGGGCTTTTTCCTTGTATCCATTTTTTTTTCTTTAGAAAGCATTTTTCTTTATATCTTACATAAAACAAGGCATGAAAGTAAATTGGGCATGTGAGGTTTACTAACTCATGTAGATATAGGCCTTTGTAGTGTCAAACAACTTTCCACACTTGGTATAGTTTTTTCCTCTCTCTATCCTTCTTTCATTCTTTCTTCTTTCCACTTCATGGTTAAGGTTTAATACTTCTTGCTATTAGATCTTGGGTAAAGTAAATAACTCGAGAAGTTTGTGAATCTTTTTTTTTCCAACAACATGTAGGGGTGAAGATTCGAATCTTTGACCTTTTGATCGATGATGAAGTACTTTAATCAATTAAACTATGCTTAGCTTGACAGAAATTTGTGAATCTTGAAGGAGTCTCAATTGAGTTAAAATTGTATTACTTAGAGTCATAAAACTAAGCCTTTTGTTTAGTACGTGTAGGTTCATTTATTATAATATATTATAAATTATATGATATTGCATAATAATAATTATAAAAAATTTATAACAAAAAAAATATGTTCATAAATTAATTAATAATGATTTATATTTAACCTAATATTTAGTTTTGAAACTACAACTAATTTTTTGGTCTATAAATATATTATAGAACACATTTTGAACAATTATTTAAATTGGAATCTAATTTCTAAATCTGCTATCAAACACATATATGAAAACATGAAATACAACTCTATTTTCATTGAATCTCTAGTTTTCAAATTGCCTACCACCCTAAATTACTTTTACTAGTCACAAGCAAACCAATCAATTGTAGATTATACAATATACAAATTTTTATAACTTATCACAATCCAAACACAAGCTACACACAAATCTAAACTTTTCAATCCCATGCCACACAATTTAAGACACATTAAAACCATCCTAATTCAAAATGACCAAAAAAAAATAAAAAAAAACCTAAAAGATTCACACTCACCCTCCAAAACCTACACTTAATAACTAATGTAAGTTAATAAAATCAATGACAACATACACTGCACACACAAACTCAAACGTTGTCATTGAATTATTAATAACCTTAACTATATCTTTAACATGTCTAGATCGTTTCATTTCCAAAAAAAAAAAAAATGTAGATTCGTTATACTATTATTTATAACCTGAATTAAGTTAAACAAAAAGGGAAGGACAAAGCAGATTGTGAAAAGGGTCAAAGAGAAAGTGTGAAAAGGAGAAGAAAAAAAAAAGAAAAAAACCCGACATTTTGTTTAATATCTTAAATTAATAAAATCAAAACAAGTGTAAAATTGCGAATAATGTTGTCCTTTCAGCATTTCAATACATGGTCGGTGGTTGGGTTTCCAACATTACAAAAAAGTCATGTTAGAAAAATGAACTCAGTCATTGATTTCCATATTCTTCAACCTTTCATTGAGAGAAATTTTTTTTTTCTTGTCAGTCCCTCAAACAACAAAGGCCACAAATATTATTGGATTCTCATTCTCAAAGTAAATTTTTCTTTCCTTTTTTTTTTTTTTGGCAAGTGGGTATCACGTGCCTTTGCAGCTCAGTTTTTCTCAATAATTACAATAATTAGAGAGAGAGAGAGATTGTGGGGTCTGTAAATTTTAAATTTTTTTATCTGGGTTTTGAACTTTGATTACTGAATTTTTCTGACATACTTTAGATATTGAAAAAATTAGATTATGATTTTACTTCCATAATAACTGTTTGGAGCATAAATTATAATAATTAAAAAAATAATTTATAAAATATTCTACACTTTAAACACATACTATTATAATCAAGACTAAATAACTTTATATTCTAAACATATATTATATAACTCCACAGATTATTATAATCAACAATCTATTATAATTTAGACTATTATAGTCTACTCAGCGTCTCAAACAACTCCTAAATTTTTAACTTTGTGTCTAATAAATACTTAAACTTTCAATTTTGTGTATAATAGGTCATTGACTTATTCAACTTTTTTAAAATTCACGAACCTATTGAGCACAAAATTGAAAGTTAAGGGTCTTATTAAACACAAAATTTAATTTTACATCTAATAGATCAGTTAATTGTTTTTAAAAAAAATCGCATGTATCATAGACCTATTAGATACAAAATTGAAAGTTCAATAACCTATAAGATATAAAATTGAAAACTCATGGATCTATTAAATACTAATTTTTAAAGTTCATGAACTAAATAGACACAAACATAAAAATTGAAGGACTAAACTTGTAATTTAACCTATTAAAAATATTTTAGTGTAATTGAGGGTTGAATGGATCTTAATTAAATTCTCAACCAAAAGGGCCACATTTTGATGAGATTTATTTCAGCTGAGAGAAAAAAAAAAGGGAGATAAATAATCAAAATGATTCTCTTAATGAATACAATCACTTAAGAATGAGAGGTTATGGACAAACCAAACAGGCAGGCAGGCAGCCATGACAGACAAATCCCAATCTCTATTTTCTCTCTCTAGAAAATGGAATCCTAGGTACCCAACTTTGAGCAAACAAGGAAATGTCATGACATAGATTAGTGTTTCATAATGAATCTGGTTTCTGCTTATTCATTTCTGGTCAATATTTTATTGGCACCATCACACATCTCATCTTTCTTTGTCAATCTCTTCTTATTTTGTAAAATCCCCCCATGTTAGAACACATTCAACTTCACTCATTTTTCTTTTAGATTTTCCAAGGATGAAACCATATATTAACCTTAAGGGAGTACTGTTGTGGGATCTTAAACCCTAAACCCCCCCATATAAATCTTGAGAATGTACACAAAATATAGTCTCGCGTGACTAGAAAAGAAGAAGATTTGTTGTATATAAGTAAGAACTACATTAGACTCTATCACAATTTAGCTACATTCTAATAATCGTTAGATGCAAATTCCAAATTTGTTCGTCCCTTAATAACCATTTTATGTAGGTTTGAAATGCAATTTTTAAATTCTCTCTCATATATCTAACGGTGTAGAATCACCAATAACATTGTTTAACTTTCTCATCTTTTTTGGCATGAAGTTTTTAGGTTCCTAAACATTAAAAAGTGTAATAAGTCTATAAACTTTTCATTTTGTGTCTAATAAGTCTAACAACTTTTAATTTTGTATCTAATAAGTCTTTTGACATATTCAATGTTTTTTAAAAATTAACTAATCTATTAGAGGACATAAAATTGAATATTAGGTCTAATAGTATAATCTTAAACTTTCAATTTTGTATCTAATAGATGCATGGATTTTAAAAAATACAAAATATTCGAAGACCTATTAGTGGACACAAAAATTCTTTAATACCTGTTTGGGTTTTATGGACTCTAATACCATATCAAGATTACATGGAGTTCCATCTCAAAACCAATTAGCAATATGATGAGTAACCTATATATCTTATAATTGTGAAGTCATTCTTCATCTTTCAGATGTGGGATCCTCAATAAAAATGAAAGTTTAATTACTTATTTTAGACTTTTTTTAAAGTTTATGAACATATTATTATTAAAAACAAAATTAAATTGGAAGACCTTATTAAACACTAGTCGAAAACTAAGTAAACAGAATAATGTTTGAAAGTTTATAGGCCAAACTTATAATTTAACCCAACAAAATTAACATCCAAGAGGGGTTATCTTTATTACATGTGCATTGAAATGCGACATCCAAACCTATAACATTGGTGGTCTTTTAATGTTGCCTTTTTAATGAAACACATGAATCCATTGAACTTGGGTTGTTCTTTTCTTTTTCTTTTTTTCCTCTCTCTCTCTCTCTCTCTCTTGTTGTTCTTCTTTTTATTGAGATGGGTCTGGCAGTTGATGATTATTGTGTCTGGAAAAATGGCTTTTTATACATAGTTTAGGGTAAATCCGTACTCTTACAATTTGGGAATCCTCACATGGAAAACATTCTAAGTTGCAGCATCTTTCATGTCACTCACATGCTAATGCTTATTGGAGGTTGCTACCCCATCAATTTTCTAACCAAAAAAAAAAAAAAAAAAAACTTGTTTGATTGTAGTTTTATTTGGAGAGATTCAAAGATAAGATATAATTCAAATGATCAGCTAGGGCTAGTTGTAGAGCACAATGTAACATACAAGAAGAGAATAATTGAAGGGATGATATTTTTCTTTAAAATTCCTAAATTTATGTGTGATAGATCTAGTGTACTTAAAGTTACTATTCACAGATGAATGAATTTTGGAAGGGAAGAAAATAAAAAACTTTTGTTATTTATAGGAACAAGTTGAATAGAAACAAGAGAAATACCCCTTTATTCACAATGCTCATGAAGTTTATAAAGACAATCAAAAGGCAAAAACTTTTGTTATCTAGATATGTTTTCACTTAATTTAGTTTGAAAAAAAAAACTATCTCCATAGCAATCTCCTATTGTCATCATTCACAAATCTATGAATTAGGAGGAAAATTTTTAGTACTGTTGGAATACTTACTTCCTATATTCACATTATGATTTTTTTTTATAAATAATTCTTTTACATTGTATAGGCCTCACATGATTTTTAAATTATGTTGAATGATGAAAGAAAAGAATAATTTTAATTATAAATGAGAAACAAAAACAAGAGAAAACATCTCTTGAAAAACAATTATCCAAGCACATCTTTATTAACTTTTTGTCAAATTACAAATTTGTTCCCTATGCTTTTAATTTTGTGTCTAACAAGTTCCTAAACTTTAAAATGTGTTTGATAGATTCCAAAACTTTCAATTCTGTATCTAATAGGTCTCTGAACTTTCAATTAAAACTAAAAGTTCAAGAGTCTATTAAATACAAAATTAAAAACTTAGACACCTATTAGACACTTTTTAAAGTTCAGTGATCCATTATACATACAAAATCAAAAGTTTAGAAACTTATCAAAAACTTATATTAGACTCAAATCTAACAATTCAAGGTCTAAATTTGTAATTTAACCACAAATTTTTATTTGAAAAGGACAAAAAAATAAAAGAAAAAAAGAAAAACAATCCTCCAACTCCAAGAAAGTTGTAGATATGCAACACCCAAAAGGATGTCCTAGCCTAGAGGGAGTTTGGGAAGAAAGAAAAACTCCAAAAGGGAATAATGAAAGGAGGGAAGAGATATGATTAGAAAGATGTCTTATCTATCTGGCAGTCAAACTTTGGACCTGGCTGACTTGCATAAATGGGTCAAAAACTTGGAGCAAAAACACAAACCCCTTGGCTTCATTACACAACATTGGATAAGAATAACCACAAACCAAAAAAGAAAAAAAAAAAAAACCCTATTCTTGAGATAAGGATGATGATGAAGATATGATGAAATTGCCAAAGTTTTTAGGTTGGCCATTTTAGCCCATAAACTAGATGTTGAAAGGGATTCAACACTGCCAATTTCATTACAACCCCATAAAATTTGACCATGCGGTCACGTGTTCCATCACGTGCCCTCTTCCCTTTCAGCTCCATGACAAAAATTTTCTCAGCTTCCAAACAACTTTGACAGTGTTTCATCATCATCATCATCTTCTTCTTCATCATAATGTTCTTTCATTTTCCACTCCCAAAAATATTGGTTCTTCTTCTTCTTGATCTTCTTCTTCATTCAAGTTGTTAGCTTTCTATGTTTAAAAAAAAAAATCACCAATGGGTGAGATTAATAACATCATATATGTTCTGTTTTTTTTCTATTCTGACCCTCATGATTGAAGGGACAGCATTGCAATCCTAAAAATTTGAGGGGTTGGGTTTGGTACTCTTTACAGTCTCAGAGGGTGGCTGCTGCCTGTAATTTGTTAATGTCACCCACATGCCAGGTCAGAGCTAATGTCACCCAAAAGACTAAAAAAAAAGGACCATTCTAAAACTTTTTTTCTTTTTTTGGGTGACAGTCAATGTAATTCTTCTTTACTGGATTCCCAATGGTCTGTGGGTTGCTCTGATTAAAATAATAGATATTCATTGGGTTGGATGAATATCATATTCCATGGAATTGGTCTCAAGCTTTTTGTCATTTGTATAAATATGTGTGTGGCTGTGGATGAGGGAACAAATTAGTGAATTTTTATTAGTTCGGGGATTTTAACCTCTTACCTCTTAGTCAAAAATATATGTCTTAATCAGTTAAATTATGTTGATCAAATTGTTACTGGACTTGTAAAAGTTAAGGCCCCGTTTGATAACCATTTGATTTTTGATTTTTGATTTTTGGTTTTTGAAAATTAAACCTATAAATACTACTCTCACTTATGTATATACTTATTTTGTTATCTACTTTTTACCTATGTTTTCAAAAACCAAGCCATGTTTTGAAAACTAAAAGAAGTAGTTTTCAAAAATTTGTTTTTGTTTTTAGAATTTAGCTAAGAAGTCAAATGCTTCCTTAAGGGAGATGAAAACCATTGTAGAGAAATTGAGAGAAAACAAGCTTAATTTTCAAAAACTAAAAACTAAATGGTTATCAAACGGGGCCGGAGAGATTATTATTTACTTGAAATTCTTAATCACAAGTACTATTTGATAATTTGGTTATATTGAGCTAGTTTTAGAATGTAGAGTGTGAGTAGGTTTAACTTGATCTCGGGCTCGTTTAATGAGAGATTGAAAATTGTGACTTGTTTATAGAAAATTGATCTAACCATTAACCAAAATCAACTATACTGAAACCAGTCATTAAATGGACAAAAATAAATTAATCAACTATACTGAAACCAGTCATTAAATGGACAAAAATAAATTTGAATAATGATCCATATGTGTAGCTCAACCAAAACGACCATGTCAGGTAATTTTTTCAATTTAACTTGCACGTCTATTAAAGACGGATAAAAAGTCTTTGTGAAAACTGATGTTAATGCGTCAACCTATATAGAAATACCAATTTAGTGAGTTTAGAATTATGTGTTTAGAGTGCATAGTTGAGTTGAGTTGTCAAGAGTATTCTGTGCGGTTTTTTGTCACCTTAAATAGACTGATTTTTAGCTTACTGTTTTTGTTTCTTTTATTTTTATTTTTTTTCAATCATTCATCTATAAACATATTTTCCCAACTTTCCAACACTGAATTCAAATGTCTACATCAAAAAAATAATATATTTCAACATTTATTTATTTTTTTAAAAAAACATCATTCTTTATCTTTATTTTTTAAGAAATTGACTTCTTCCAAACTAAGCCATGTTTTCTCTTTCTGCTACACATTGAACTTTTTTCAATTTATAGAAATCAAATGTTACATTCTTTATAACAACAAATAACAATTTATGTATGGAAAAAAGGCAATGTACCTATATATAGTTTTCTTTAAACACAAATTGAACTTCTATCAAAATATATAAATCTAAGGTTTCATTTTCTAAACACACATTGAACTTCTTAGAAACTTACAAATGAGGACCTTATTATGACATTTTTCAATTACTGATAGGTCTTCATTATGAGGGAGTTTTTTTTTTTTTAAAAAAAAAAAACATTGACCATTACATTTTTTTTTTCAAAGGAACATTGTTTGTTTACATTTGTTTAAACACATGTACTAAATTGAACATCTCTAGAAAAGAGAATGCCAGTATTTTAATTTTTTAAGATGACAAGAAAACAACAATATATTTCAAAATTAGTGCCATGTAGGAGTTGAATATTTACAAATTATTAATCGGGCATCAAGGGCCTATTTACATGATTCAGAAAACATAATTATGGTTCACAAGATATAAATAATGGCCAACAATGGGTTGAGTTCGTATGTCAAAAAAAAAATTGTTAGAGCAGCGAGTCAAACCAACTAAGTACATGTGCATTTCATATTATTTTGAACCATGGGAGTGTTGTCGAACACTGGAAATTGTTGTCGGCGATAGTCGTCGGAGACGGTCGCAAGCGGTGAACTCAAGTTGCCAGATATGGTTGCCAACGATTGCCGTCGATCGTCGGAGAAGGTAGTCGGCAGTGGCAGTCAGTTGTCGCATATGGCTGTCGGTCATCGGAGAAGTTCACCTGTAGTGGCCGCTAGTGGTTGGAGAAGCGGTGATAAAATATGTTAATAGGGTTACTGTATAAGTCGGTGAAGTTAATATCCTAACATTGTAGCAAGTCAGTATAATTGAGTTTTTTTTATGGGGAGTTAATTTCTCTTTGGGCCAAATGGTGAGTTGAATTTAAAACTCATATAAACTCAATTCAACTCAACTCGGGGGGCCATGGCCCCCTAAATAATTCTAGAAACCAACATATCCATTACAACACAATAAGAAAATAGAAAGACTCCTAGAAAAGAGTTAATTATCTCAATGTACTTACCCTAGTTTTCCATTTAACTCGACTCCTAAATATCCTCCAATTATTCAAACTATCTTTTCCCTAGTTTTTTCTTTTTAGTTTCAAAAAGCAAAACACATGTTTTGTTAATTAAGCTCAACTCCCAAACAACCTCTCAAATTTTCTCTCTCTATCATAATGGGGAAATTGAAGTGTTTGATCAAACTATAGGTGGTTGTTAATTGATAACATATGCCAAAAGAGCTTTTTTCAAAAGAGGGTCCTTGGTTTCTAAATTCATGTAATAAACCACATGCAATGTGTTTTCCTTCCCCTCTTGTGAGTATCACAACCCATAACAAAGCTTATGCAAATACATGTGATCTTCCATCATTGGATTCCAAAACAAGTTTCTTCCCCTTCTAATAATATCATCAATGCCCTTTTCATTTTGCTTTGGTTTTTCGCAAACAACCATATTCCTGGGTCATAACAAATAGTGATGGCCTTTTTGTTTATTTCGAGTTCGTTAGGTTAGGTTTTCGACTATTCTTCTAATTTGTTCGATTATGTTGCTTTTTGCATCAATCATCACAATCATCTTTGACGTGTACGATTGTGTATGAAGCGTCCTAAAAAGTATCAAAGATGATATTGAAAAATCAGAGAAGAGAAAGAGAGTTTACAATCAGAATCAAACTCTTAGGCAGTAATAATTTTCATTTGTGGTTGGAAATATTTGTTGGAAGTAGGTATATAATGTAGCAATAGCTGGGGGATCATAAATGATGATTATAATATAAAGGCTTCAAACAGTCCATATATATTGACATTATTTGCAACCATTCATTACAATATAATTTGTAGAACAATTGACTTATAACCGTATTGATTATTGAAGGTCCATTCAATTTATTTTTTCAAATTTCAGAATAAATAATTTGTCTGACTCGATTTTCATTTTCGGAATATTCTATTGGCATATGTATAAGAAACTAGGAAAAAGTAAATCAATATATATAAAAATATGTGTGTAGAATTGTTTAAATTTTCATGCTTATTATCTCATATGAGTCATTTTATACTTTATAGGTTTAAATCTTATTTGGGTCGATTCTATATTTTCAGAATGTTCTGTTTGGTCCTTTTAAAAAGTAACTATTATGGATTTTATTTACCGAATTTTAATATAAATTCTCAACATACAAAAACTATTTAATACAAAATTATGACAATAATTTAAGAAATTTATCTGAGTGTAGCGCCGTACTCAAATATTTATGATTTAAAAAATGAGATTAAAAAAAAAACTAAAAAATAGTTATGTTTTAAAAGTATAGAGATCAAAAATAGATATTTTAAAAGTAGAATGACCAAAATGGCCTAAAACTTATAATACAAAGACCAAAATGAACATTTTTAAAGTACAAAAGTCAGAATGGACAATTGCTAAAAATATATAGACTAAAATAGGATTCAAACCAACTTTATATTATTTTTTTGAAATTAAAATATTCAAATTTTAGTGAGGACACATCATATATATGCCTTAAATACAAAAGTTTACACAGTGTCCCATAAAATTAAAGTGCAAGGATAAAAATAGTTATAGTAGGATATATATGTATATAAGTTTTGATTAAAATAGAATTAAAACCCTTTTCTTTATGTTCTATGGTCAATTAAAATACACATACTATTTGTATTTCATAAAAGCGATAGAAAGGAAATAAAGGGGGGTAAATAGGAATTATTTAACTTCAATGAAATTATGGTCAAAGCTTAGAGAAATGATTGATTATTGGAAAAAAGCAGACAGATTATCCAAGTAGTTGGAGTATTATTCAATCAAACTTTGACTTGGATCTCTTATAAACCAATATGATTGATTTCAAGTCAATGGGTTATGCATAACAACAAGATTTGCTCATTTTAATATAAAAAATTGCAAATACCATCCTTGAACTATATGAATTGTAATCACACCCTCCACCTTCTAATGTGGTTGCAATTAAACCCTTAAACATTGTAAAATGTATAAACCATCCTTGAATTATAAATATTGTTACAATCAAACCCTCAAAGAACTATAGGACCACTACAATCAAATCCAAATTTTTTTTATCATCCTTTTTTCCTTATCAACATGTTGTTGGGTTAAATTGTAAATAGGAATCCTATAGTTTAAGAGTTTGATTGTGACACTTCTTATCATTTAAGAGTGGTTTGTGCATTTTGAAATTGCAACAATTTTGTAAATTTAGGTAGGTGATTGATTAAATGTGAGAGTGAAAATTTGAAACCTTCGATCTCAAGTAAAATAGTAGATATTTTAACCATGGAGTTTGCATTTCCTAGGTCATTTCTATATTTTTAAACTTTTTAATTTTTAATTTTTTATGAAACAAAAATTTAACTAGTAGCTGGTATTTAATTTTATACTTAAAATCAACTCAAGAGAGCTTAGTTTCTAAACTCTGTATTAAATTCGATACATGTAATTTAAAACACGATTTTATATCAATATAATGTAAGATTTTTGTTCAAATGCACTGAAAATTTTTATGATGAAGATCATAATAAATTTTTATACAAAATGTAAAGACTATAACAAAATTTTAAAAGTAAAAGAACCAAAGCGTTAAACTGGACATGAGCATAGAAAACGCTTAAAAGGCCATGTGGCTATTAAACTGGACATGAGCAAAGCGTGTGATCGAGTTGAATAGAGTTTTTTTTTTTTTTTTTTTTTTTTTTTTTAATATGATGATTTGCTTGGATTTTGAGGAAGGTTGAGTAAATATGATTATGGAATGTGTATCCACTGTATCTTTCTCAATGTTAGTAAATGGTAATCCAACAGAAGAATTTTCTCCTTCAAGGGGACTTTATCAAGGGATTCCCTATCTTTCTATCTTTTTCTAATTTGTGCTGAAGGTTTTTCTGGGCTTATCTATGATGTTGTGTCTAAAGGAAAATTGTCAGCGTTGTCCATTACGAGATGGTGTCCAAATATTTCGCATCTATTCTTCTTTGATGATAGCTTAATCTTTTATGGATGCTTCTGTGCATAATTTTGTTGTTTTAAAGGAAATTCTTAATGCATATGAAATTGCTTTAGGTCAATCTATAAATTTTGAGAAGTCGGCGATGTATTTCTCACCAAATATTTTACAGGATCGAAAATTTTATTTACAGCAAATTTTGTAGGTGCAAATTGCCTTCAATTTAAAAAAAAATATTTGGGTTTACCATCTTCGTTTACCAGAAGCAAATGTACAGATTTTTTGGAGCTATTAAAGATCGTATCTAGAAGGTGGTACAAGGCTGGAAGAATAAATTTTTTTCAGTGGGAGCGAAAGAAGTGCTAATTAAAAGTATGGTTCAAGCTATTCCTAATTATGCAATACGTTGTTTTAAGCTACCAAAGTCTTTTTGTGTCCAAATCTCGAGACTCATGGCAAGGTTTTGTTAGGGATCTACATTGAAAAAAACAAGAATTTATTGGAAGAGTTGGGATAAACTGTGTAAGCCTAAGGAGTTAGGAAGATTGAACTTTAGAGATCTTGAAGGATTCAATCAAGTTATATTGGCTAAGCAAGTTTTGCGAGTTCTAAAGCAACATGTGTTACTAGTGTCACAATTTTTAAAAGGTCAATACTTCCCTAACTCTGATGATCGGCTGTAACACGCAAGCGCACGCGATCGAAGTAATATAAAATGGTATCTGAGTACCAAGTATCGAATCCCACAGGGAACAGAGTAACAAAAATATCGTAAAGCAAAATGTAAGGAAAATTGCAACTTGAAAACTAAAATTTGCAAAAACAAAGTTGGGTTGGTATGTTGGTGAGAAATAAAAATTGCAGATTCTAATTGCATAATCTAATAATGACAATAAACGAATTAAGAAAAGTTGCAGAATTAAAATTGCAGAATCTAGAAATGACAAATTTGGATAGCAATTTAGATAAACTTGGAAAATGAAATTGCAAAATGAATTTAGATAAAAATAGGGCTCAAGAATGTCATTGCCCTAAGTTGTAATTGCAAACCAAAATTGCAATTCCAACCTACTCCACACTCAATTGTAAACCAAAATTGCATCTCCTATTTACCTTGAATTTAGGTTTTTAGGAGGCTAAGTGAGAGACCTATATGTCTATAGTCCCTCTATCTTAGATAATTTGGCTCACAATTTTATGGGTTTTGGAGTCCTTAATCCCTATGTCTAGGGTAAGGAATTGGCTTATGTCTAAGCTCTTTTTCTCCATCACTTGTGTGAAATCCTCTTATCACTAACCCCGTCGGTATTAGATTTAAGCTTGAGTTGATACCCTAGTTGATCAATCTAGGATCTCAACGAAATTTTAATCAACACAAGCAAACAATTGAAATGTAGGCTTGGTTTTCATTGAAATTTTGGCTACAATTACTTCCTAGGGAATTCGCATTTTTGAACCCCCTAAGAAGTTTTAGCTCATATTAAAGATAAAAATCTTAAAACTAAGTTTTGAGGAAAAGTTCATATTAAAGTTATGCAATTTGAATAATTAAAACAATACCTTGTAAAATTACTCTCGGCAAAACCACCAGAAATTTAGAAAAAAGGATTTTCAACAAAGATTAAAGCAAAAACTCAAAGGCAACTAAATGAATTTTTATTCTTCTTCCTTCTGCCCTTTAGTTTAACTAGCTTTAAACATTTCCCACAAACTTTAATTGAATAAAAACAATACTTCCCACATACTGGACTAAAAAAAGAACAGATGATGAAATCAACTTATTTCAAAAATTCAATTATCAATTGTTCAACACAACCTTTTCCCTTCCACTTGACTCAACCTCCACATTTTTTTTGGAACGATTGGTCTTAACGATTCACGAACTAATTAAATCGGATTAGACAATTGAAGGAAAACAGAAAAATTTCAGATTATCGAAGAACAAGAGCAACCCAATGAACACATGAAAAACAGAATTTTAATTAAACAAAAATGTAACACAACGAAGGAATCGAACTAACAACGACTTGGGACTGCTAATTCTATCGGTATTACAAGAAAAATTCGAAGAAATCAGAAAACATCAGCTGCACTTTTCGACAAAACAGAAACCAAAAAGTTGCAGAAAAAACAGAGCATTATTTTTTAAAATAAACCCACAAACTAACTTGAAATTAAACTCAAGCTTAATTCAAAAATACATCAATTGAAGAATAAAGATTGCTCAAGCATTTCTCCATAATAAAAAACTAAAAAAAAACAAGATTAAAATTGAGTTTCTTGGCTAAAAAAAACAGAAGAAGAATGAAAACAGAGCATTCGGAGAAAAACTTAAAACCCACGAAATTGATCCTTGAAATCGCTCCCCAAATCGAATATTGATTCTTCTAGCTTCTTCCCCCCTCTTTTGTAGATCTTCTTAGGGTTAAAATTTGCCAAAAATCGCGCTCCAATCCCTTAATTCGTGCGGATATTGAATTTTCCATAAATGGGTTTCTTCGTTGTTGCAAAAACCCACAAAATTGATTTCTAAAATTGCCTCGCAATCCCGATGCTTAGTTCCAATTCTTCTTCCCCATTTATAGGCCTTCATTAGGGCTGAAGTTGCCCAAATTTTGTGCTCCAATTCCACCAAATCAAGCGGTAATTTGGTTTTCCATAAATGGATTTCGCGCAAAAAAATTTCGTTTTTCCTTGAAATTTCTCCTGTCCAGAATTGCAGAATCCGATTTTGCAATTTTTACATTCCCTGCTCCAGAAACAATTGCAGAATCACGATTTTGCAATTTGATTCTGCAATTTCCACAATTTCTGCAAACAAGATCAATTTACTTAGAATTCTATTCCAAATGTCATCACATTCATTTCTTCCTTAAATTCAAGCAATCTTCCACTATTTTCAAATGATCTTAAGTCAAAACAAGAATATTTTAAGCAATTGGGAGTTAATTAAGCCTTAATCCTAAGGCTTATCACAAGCTACCAAAATCTTTTTGTGTCCAAATCTCGAGACTCATGGCAAGGTTCTGTTAGGGATCTACATTGAAAAAAACAAGAAGTTATTGGAAGAGTTGGGATAAACTGTGTAAGCCTAAGGAGTTAGGAAGATTGAACTTTAGAGATCTTGAAGGATGCAATCAAGTTATATTGGCTCAACAAGTTTTGCGAGTTCTAAAGCAACATGTGTTACTAGTGTCACAATTTTTAAAAGGTCAATACTTCCCTAACTCTGACTTACTTACTGCTTCTTTGCATTCACATTTTTCTTATTTTTGGAAGGGATTTATGTGGGGATCTATTGAATCTCCTAAGAGTTGGTTTGAGGAAAAGATTGGGAAATGGTAGGTCTAATAATTTGTTCAGTGACCCCTAGCTACCTAGACCAATGACTTTTAAAGTTGTCTCGTGGAAAATAATATGTTAAATGCTTTGGTGTCAAATTTTATTACTCTTTCTTGTTGTTGGGATGTTTCAAAATTGAGACAAATATTTTGTCAGAATGATGTGAATCTTATAACTAGTATCCCTATCGGTTCCTCTTGAGAAAATGATAGTTGGGTGTGGCATTTTGAGAAGTATGATTTATATACTGTTAAAAGTGGGTATAAGGCATACTATTTTTTATGTCGGGAGAGTGGACCCTCTGTCATGACTACCTCCCTGCGATGGAATCGTTAAATAATAGAAAGATTGATTCTTCAATGGTGACCATATGCAAACGCTATCAAGAATCCACAAATCATACTTTATTTTTTTTTTGTAAACGTGCCAGACAAATTTGGAGAGAGATTTTACCTGTTCTCTGTAGAAAAAAATGTAACTCTTCCATGCATAATCTGGATATCTGGATGTCTTTAGCTACTTTCTTGATTGATGCTAATTTTCAGATTCTTTGTGTTGGAGCTTAGACTATCTAGAATGACAGAAATAATATGGTTTATGATAAACCTATTTCTTCAGTTGAGGTTAAGTGTGAATGGATTATTGATTATATTCAAGAAACCTCACAACAACGACTTTGGTTAAAAAAATGAAAATCTTCTAGTGCTCGGCCAGTTCTGACTGATCATGCTGAACAATTAGCTTGGATTATTACTGTTGATGCATCATGGAAGGGAGATAAACAGCCTACACACATTGGGGTGATTGTCCGAGACTCGAGAGGGTGTATTGTTGCAAGTTTGTAGAGTTCGCACCGAAGAGTCATTTCTCCTATTTGTGCAGAATCTTATGCAATATTTGATGGTCTTCATTTGACTAGCCAAATGAACATTAAAAAGGTGACAATTTTATCTAATTCACAATTGTGTGTGAATATTCTTAATGATCATATGAGGATTCTATGTGATGTTGCTATAGTTCTTCATGATATCCAAGCTTTCCGATCTGAATTTGATTACATATCTTTTTCTCATGTTCCTAGGGTATGCAAAATGCTATTTTTGATAGTTTAGCACGCGTGGTCTTGTTAAAGCAGTTTTGTGGACTCAACCTTTTCCACTATGGTTCAAGTTTTTAGTGGAAAATGAGTCTATTGTTGATCTAGCCCGTGAGGCATTTCCTACAGTTTTTTTTTAACGAAGTTCCTCTGTTTATTCCAAAAAAAAAAAAAAAAAGGTAAAAGAACCAAAGTAAAGTACGAAAATTCACAACATAAAATAAATTTTACAATTTTACAATTTCAATAACAATAATTACAACAAACATTCAGTGCTCTAAAAAAATACTAATAATTATAACACCAACGTATTAGGGAGTGTGTATAAGAGATGCATATTCAACTATTTCCAATCAATTTTAAAATATGTAATATGGTCAAATCTTTATACTATAAATTTATATTAAATAATTTGGCATGCTTTTTAGAATTATTATTATTACTATAATACAAGATATATATATTTAATAATTATTAAACCCTATTAATTCTCATATGGGATGATGGAATCAGTTTGAAAACAAAATCCACAATAATCTTAACATGTTCCATGTTGCCTACCCTACATCTTCATGTCCAATTATTATTTTTTTAAAAAAAAATAAAACATTAATATCAACTTCACATCAAATTGTATGCATGGATTAAAAAAAAAGGAAATTTAGTATTAGATGCCCTCTTCATTGTATTGTATGCATGGATTAAAAAAAAGGAAATTTAGTATTAGATGCCCTGTTCCAATGAAGAGGGGAAAAAAAACATATCCATCCACTCCAAAAACACTGTTATGTGGGTTTTAAAAAAAATTATACAATTAGACGATCTTGATAATGATTTTTTTTTTTTAAAAAATCTAAAAATAAGTTTAATTATTTGATAATAAATTATATATTTTATTTTTCACATTTTAAAAAGACTCACTACAATTAAAAAAACAAAAACGTATTTTAAGAAAGACTTGGCAATAAATAAGTATTACAAAAATAGTAACTTAAAAAACATTTATAAGTATTTAAAAGTTATATATAAGGTTCGAAATGTCGATGTTGATGGAAATGTCGAGGTCCAAAATTTATGAAAATGTTGAATGGAAATGGAAATGTCGATGGAAATTTACGGAAATCGTGAAAATTGATGAAAATTGTTTGAATTAGCCAATGAAACTTAAATTTTGACTTAATTAGACTATAATGGACTATTTTTAAGCATCACATCTAAAAATTAAGACAATATTTAGATATACATGTCAATTGAAAATTTGAAATGTCGATGCGAGTAGGAATTTGAAAAAAAAATAATATGGAAATTGATTTAAATTATTAAAATTATTTAATGAAACCTTGTGAGTCGTGACTCGTGACTCAATTATAGTATAATTGATTACTCTTAAGTCTTCACATCATATATCTAAATATATGTAATATTTATATTCAATTAGACAACTATGAAGGAAATTTGAGAGAATTGAAATGAATTTAAGAGAATTAGAGGGAATTTGAGAGAATTGGAGGGAAATTAAGAGAATTGGAATTGAAGTGTAGAAATGTCTTGAACCTAGTATCTAGCACTTCGAAACCTAAGTGATATGTAAATCAGTTTATTTATACACCATTTAAACTCTTATCTAATTGCTCTCTGTATTTTATACTCAATTTATCCTCAAGATAATAAAATTCTCTCTCCCTCTACCTGTAGACATAGGCTATTACTTATTATTTATTAACAAAGAAAAGATTAAACTCAAAATATATATATATATATATATATATATATATATATATATATATAAACCCTGCACGTGCCTTTCTAAGTTTCTCATGTCTTTTCCATGCACATTTCACGGCTTTTGTAATTGCTAAAAAAATAAAAAATAAAAAAAATAAAAACCCAAAATATGGACGACATGTCGAAATTGTGATAATGTCAAAAAGTTTGTTTAAACTTTTTGAAATAATCTTAATTCACAAATCTTGATTGGAATTATTATAGTAGTCATTGGTAATTGATTAATGAATGTTTATATCATGGTAGAAAATATCGGTCGACATGTCGTTAGGGGATGTCGTTTCCCCTCCTTTCGACGACATGTCGTCGACACCTCAAAATGTTGAACTATGTTCACAGTGGCAGATTTAAAGAGGACCCATGAGGGCTTGAGCCCCTCGACTTGAAAAATAAACTTTTTGCCAGAGGGGTCGTCGAAGTTGTCATCGGCAACCGCCTGAGGATGTTGCCAGCGGGGTCGTCGAAGTTGTCATCAGAGTGGTCACCGAGGTATTCGTCGACAGTGGATGTCGGGGGTGGTTGTCGAAGTGGTCGGGTCAATGAGATAATCGTCGGAGTGGTCATCGAGTTGTTAGGGTGGTTGGGTTGTTGGAGTGGTCGTCGGTGGTGGTTTTCGAGTGGTTGAGTCGCTAAAGTGGTTGTTTGGTGGTCAACAACGGTGGTTGTTGAGCGGTCGAGTCACAGAAGTGGTCATCGGGGTGGTCGGGTTGCTAGAGAGGTCAGGTTGCTGGATCGATTATCGAGTGGTCGTTGGTAATGGTTGTCGGGTAGACGGGTCGTCGGAGTGGTCATCGGGGCAATCGTGTTGCTGGAGTGATCACCTGGTGGTTGTCAGCAGTGGTTACCGAGTGGTCTGGTCTCCAAGGTCGCCGTTAGCGATGGTTGTTGGGTGATCGGGTTGCTAAAGTGGTGGCGTGGGGTGGTCATCGGGGTGGTCGGGTTGTCGGAGTGGTCATTAAATGGTCGTCGGCTATGGTTGTCGGGTAGTTGGGTTATTGGGGTGGTCAGTGGTATTGGTTAACAGGTGGCCGAGTCATCGAAAGTGGTTGTTGGGTGGTCGGGTTATCGTAGTGGTCAAGTCATTAAAAGTGGCTGCTTGGTGATTGGGTCGTCGGAGTTGTCGTCATGGTGGTCATTGGAGTGGTCGGATTGGTCAGGTCGCCAGGGTGATTGATGGAGTGGTCATGGGTGGTAGTTGTCGAGTGGTCGGGTTGCCAAGATGGTTGGTGGCGACAATTGCTAGATGGTTAGGTTGTTGAGTGTTCGTTGGCAGTGGTTGTGAGGTGTTCAGATCGTCGAGGTGTTTGGGTCGCAGAGGTGGTCATCAGAGTGGTCTCCAGAGTTGTCACCGAAGGTGGTCGTCAGCAGTGGTCGGGTGGCCAGAGTGGTCGTTGGAGTTGTCGCTGGCTGTAGTTGCCATGCAATTGTCGAAGTTGTCATCGAAGTTGTTGTCGGAGTGGTCGTGCAGTGGTGATCATTGGAGTGGTTGTCGAAGTTGTCACCAACAATGGGCGGTGGAGAATGGGGTAGTGTGAGGGTATTTTGGTCATTTTCATATTTTTGAGATCTATGTCCTAAAGCCTCATAATTAATGATTTATTTAATAATTAATAATAATTTTGATTGTTTTATTTGCAATATAATATTATCCATTATATGAAAAATCCAAAGTTATTAATGTAATCTTGAACAATATGTGGTTGATATACAAGAGAATCATGTTCAAGAAATAACCTAAAGGGTTATAGTGTGGATAAGGTTTGGTGCCTTATCCTGGTAATACTATTGATACGACCCACTTTGTAATAGTTACAAATGATTTGATCAAAATCGTTCATGTGGAGACATGTGAGTGAGGATATCTTATACAATGAGTTTGTATAAGACTGGATTACGAAATATTTAATCTCTCTTTATAAATCTGTTAATTGAGAAGAATAATATTTCATCAAGATGATCATATGCAACTCGATCTTAATCCTGAGTGAGTTATGAACTCCTGCCTGTGAGGGTTTGTCATTTGATTTGCATGGGTGAGAATGACTTTTGTAGCCGATTCAATATGCCATTTTGGGGACTTGACCAAATAGGGAGCTGGGAACATAATCTCACAAGATAAAATTCACTCATTCCCATATAGGATAAGTAGATGAGTAGTTCCCTTAAATGCTGATTTCGAGATTTGAATAATGGAGCCCCACACTCTCACTAGCCCGAAAGGGATTTAGTTTATGGTTGGATCATAAACAAATTATTCATTAGAGGTTCAGTGGTACTTAAGGTGCAAGATGTAATTACATGGGTAAAACGAACTTTTGACCCAGCTGTAATTACAAACAACTCGTGAATGATCGATTTGCATGTAGTGATTATATCCATGGACACAACTTGTCCTACAGTGTATAAGAGTACAACTATAAGTCTATAGTGGAGGGACCCTAGAGCTAATGAATGAAAATTGATTAATTAAGAAGTTTAATTAATTAATTTTGTATCATTGGAGCTTATAATCTGTAAGTCCATAAGATCCCATTGCTAGCTCATATTAACACTAAAAGATCAATTTAGTTGAAAAAAAATTGAAATGTTCAAAATAATATTTAATTTGAAGTGTTCAAATTAATATTTAATATATTAGATATATTAAATATAAAATAGGAAAATATATTTATTGTATTTGATACATTAAATATTAAAATAATTAATGTATATTAGATACATTAAAGAAAAGATATTTATAAAATTTGAATAAGATTCAAATAAATAAATACCGTAGGAGATTTGAATGAGATTCAAATAAGTATAAGATATATTTTAATATATTAGATATTAAAATATAATATTTTAATTATTGCAAAGATTTGTCATTGGTCTCTATAAATAGGATCATTGGCTTGAACCATTAGACAGGACACATCAGAATTAGAGAATTCTCTCTAGACCTCTTCTTTCTGCCAGAAATATCTCTATATTTACTCCAAGTAAGTATCTTATTTTTTTAGTTTAATTTTAAATAAAATCAAAAGCGATTTAATGCTTCCGTTGCGAAGTGAAACGTTTATTCCTTTACATATACCATGAAAATTTGGTAGGGATTACAAGTTAAACACGTAAAAACATTTTTTTTTTTTTTTAATTTGGTTTCAATTATTTCTTTCAAAATGACTAATTTTTTAAAGTCATTTTTTAAAAAGTCATTTTGAGTGGTTGCCAAATACTACAAATTTTACAAAAATAACTTTTTTTTAAAAAAAAAATAAACACTTGAAAAGTTAAATCAAACAAACTCAAAAAGGAGTAAAGACCAAAGGAATAAAGGATTGGGAAAAGGGAAGTTACAAAAATAAATAAATAAATAAATGTTAATACTTTGTATTTAGTTAAGTGTGGAAGCACATGGATTAATTAGTTTAATTGTACACTAACCGATGAGATTACATTATTGCATATAGTGCCACTCCATGAACCTTCCCCTAATTTAATGTCTTTCTTTAAGCACTCTCTTGTCTTTCTTTCTTTTTTTTTTTCCACTCCTAATTAAAAAATTATTTTCAGTACATTTTATGGGTTTGACTTATAGATGTTTCACTGAGTTTTTTCCCAATCAAATTCAAACTACATAATTAATTCCATATTAACTTCTGAGTACTTGTTAGAGAAATTTAATTCTATTAATGACAAATTAATGTATAATAAAGGACAAATTCTTTCTTTGCAAATAATTCAAAGAGGATAAAGAGTATTCAAACTTTGAAAATTTTAATTAGGCCAACCTATTAATGGTGTCTCTATGTGCTTTTAAGTGTTTCTTTAGTACTAAAAAAAAGTATGTTGTAACGTTTTCCATCACCAACTATAGAAAGTTTAATTTTAACTATGCCCATTAATCTTTAAATTATGTTTTTATTGTACTAAAAAATATTATATTTCTATTTAATCCATATCATCAATGTTTAACATAATGCTAATGTGGCATGTTCATTAATCGATATCCAATTACATAGTATTCCAACTTAATTACTAAAATTTATTTTAAAAAAACAAAAATTCATTTTTTTAATAAAAATAATGTATACTCTTCAAAAAAATTACAAACTTTTATTTAATGAACATATGAAAATGATCGAAATATAAATGAATTTTATCCATTGAGTCTTTTTTTTTAGTTAAATAACATTGGGAATTGAAGATTCAAACCTCTGATCTTTTGGTCGAGAGTACATGTTAATTACCGCTGAGTTATGCTCACTTTGACATTGTCCATTGAGTCTTTGCTCATGCGACATGAGTACTCTTTTTTTTTTTTCTTTTCACATCTATAAGAGTCATTAAAAAGAGTGGATCATTTCATTTTAAAAGAGAATTTTAAAGTCAAATAACCAATGAATTATAAGTACGGAAGAAGTCCAATACATCTCAAAAAATTTTATTTCATCAAACTAGACTTTTAAACTTGGATGAGTATCTTTCAAAAAAAAAAAAAAAAAACTTGGATGAGTAATAAATTTAAAACCTTCACAAAATTGAGTTGTTGTCGCTTTTTTTTCCTTTAAGATTTATATTTAGATTTAATATTTTTATAGTTGAGCAAGAATATTTTGTAAAGTACTAAAATTTTAAATTATATTGAGATTGCAATATTGTCTTGACATTTATATTAGGTTAAAATACTATTTTGGTCCGTGTGCTTTGGACTTTGTTTCATTTTGGTCCCTGTACTTTTAAATATCCAATTTTAGTCTCTGTACTTTTAATAAATCTCAAAATTGGTCCCTACACCTAGTTCATTGTTAATTTTTCATTAAAAAAATATTTTATATTAGCTTTCTCTTTATAAATTTTGGAAATATGTTGACATTGTATCTTTTCTTGTATTAAAATTATTATTATTATGTAACCAATTTTGATAAAAAAAATTAACTTCAAACTTATCAAAATGACCAATTTTAAGCTTTATTGAAAGTACAGAGACTAAAATTGAACATTTGAAAGTACAGTGACCAAAATGGAACAAAGTCCAAAGTACAGAGACCAAAATGATATTTTAACCTTTATATTATTGCTAGGAAAACTTTCTAGATTTATTTTTTATTTTTATGAAAATTATTCATTGCTTTGTAAATTCACAGCAATTAGATAAACAAGAACATGATTTGTGGGTTAATCACATTTTGTTTTCTTTTTTAAAAAAGGTCGAGTAAATTCATAGGATTTGTTCATGAAAATCAGCGAAACTGAATTAATTAATGAAGTTATTAAGTTATTAATTAAGATTAGGAATGAAATGGGGAGTCATGATTCGTGTGAAGTTGAGCCGTTAAGATGAGAGACATTGAAGACAGAATTGAAAGCCAAAACTGTCCTTTTTGTTTGGTTTTATGCGGTGCATGGAAATTCTAACTTTTATTTTATTTTATTTTTTCCTTTTTAGGAAAATCAAATAGAAAATCCTCGAGGAAATTTTTGTTTTTTTGAGACAACGTTTACTTGGTAAGACATTGTCAAGTTTTGATCTTCCCGCAATCAACAATATTAAAATAAATAAACCTTTGCTTATGTAGTTTGAAATTTTCATTTTTCTAACTCCAAACTTTAAAATGATCAAATTAATAAATTTTTTTTTTAAATGATCAATTTTATATCGTCCTTGTGAAAATTTATCCAAAAATCAACTAAATCACATCTAAGATACTTGGGATAATGTGCGCATGGTTCAATGGATAAGGTATTAGATTATGTTCCTTAAGATTGAAGGTTAGATTTCCTACAAAAATAAAAATAAAAATAAATTGATATTTAGATCATGGTTTAAATAAGTCTATAGGTTAATAACGTTTAGGTTTAAAAAGTCTGGATTGTACAAAAGAATATATCATAAGGTATATCTTTTTAGTTCAACAATTTGGAGATAAGGATTTAAACATTTTAATATCAAAGACATATATATAATGCCTTAACGAATTGAGTATATTCAAGTTAGAAAATATATCATAAAAACCTAAGTTTGTGTAAAAGTTGTGTTTAGTTTGAGGGGTTCTTTTTTTAGTTTAAAAATCTTTTGGGATTGGAGGGATTCAAAGTTTGACCTCTTGGTCGATGGTACATGTCAATTACTACTTAATTAAACTCAATTTTGTGTGTTTAGTTTACGAGTTGATTTTTAAAAATTAGGCATAAAATATTAAATATGGATTTTATAAGCTTGGGTTTTATGTAACATATGAATTTATAATGTGACTCATGGAGTTCACAAACTCAATCTAGGATTAAAAAGGAAAAAAAAAAAAAAAAGAGTCGCCCATGTAAAACCCGTCTTCTAAACTTTGGATTATACAAGACTAGCCCAATTAAGCCAAACACTCCTAGTCTATAGTTCAACTAACAAAATTAACACCCGACATCCTAGTAGTAAATTATATGGTCAAATCCAATTAAAGAAGCACTTAATATTAAATCACACAATCATTTAAAATAATGTTTGTATCAATAAGTCAAAATCTAACAAATAAAATAAACATGTAACCTCGATCAGTGTTTTAAATGTCGCTCGACATGTCGTTGGGGGGAATTTTGTTTTCCCCCCCTTTCGACGACATGTCGATGAAATTTCGTTTTTTTTAATGTGAATTCTGATTTTCTGAGTGGAACTTCATGCACGCCATTGATAGGTTACTTACACACTCTAACTTCACTTCAAATGTCTTCTCCCCAGTGTATTAAATGTTGCTCCACATGTCGTTGGGGGGAAAATTGCGTTCTTCCCCCTCTTTAGACGACATGTCGTCCCATATCAAGTTTTTTTTTTATTTATTAAGTTCAGTCAATCACACACACACACATATATTTTTTCAAATTTAATCTTTTATTTGTTAATAAATAATAACTAATAGCCTACGTCCATGGGCAGAGGGAGAGAATTTTATTATCTTGAGGAGAAACTGAGTACATAAGAGTTTATAAAGTGTATATATGACACTCTCTTAAACCCTAATACAGAATAGACCCAATCAATAAACTGATTTACACATAACTTAAGTACTTGGAGTGAACTACAAGTTAGATAAGAAAATTAGTTAGTACCAATATATATATATATATATACACACACTAGATATAACTTCATTATAGATAGAGAGAGAGATATGGAGTGAACTACAAGTTAGATAAGAAAATTAGTTTTACAAATGTGTTGCACAATATTTTTTGTTAAATACAACATAAAACCTTTTTTTTCTTGTTTTTTGGATTCAATGGAACATAAAACTTTAGTATCACAGAACTCAAACAAATTTGTAGATAAAATTCAATAATTAAAAGAAAAAAATTTCAAAATATGAGAATCCAAAACAAAAGAAATATTAAAAAAAAAAAAAAAAAAAGAGAGAGAAATATGATTTAAACTTTTCTTCTCAATAACCCTAAAGTTGCTGAACTTGTCTATTAAAGAGAGCCTTTTGTCCTAAAAGTACAAGCCAGGCAAAATCATATACATGGTAGACATAATGAAATTTTCATACTAGTATATGATACAAATGCCCCAATTATTTGTAAATAATTCTTAGGCAAATTTCTCTCTCTTGTTTTAAGAGTATAATATATAATAATAATAATGGATATCAAGCATGTGGCCTCATATGTGTATAATATATATCTTATAAATAATTCAATATAGTCCGTTATCATAAGAAGTAGAGACGCAAAAGAAAAGTGTTGCAAGCAATGATCACTTCATAAGTTTAATTTAAATATTCTACGCACAAAGAAAATGTTCACATATTTATTTTTCCCTAAATTTTAAAAATAAAAACATCGATTTACCATCACTAATGCAAAATATATTAATTTCTAACTAATGTTAAGTTAACTAATAGTTTCTATTATTAAAAATATATGTATATATTAAAGTAGCCCCATTAAATTCGACACATGTATTTTATCAATAAAATATGTGAATTACTAGTTATATATACTTTTTTTTTTTTTTTTTTTTTGACAGTAGACTAAAAAGATATAGTTTTCTTTTTTACACTAGCATCTCTAATCAATGATGTATATTAATGAAGAGTTAATGTAAGCGTATAATTCAACTCATCATAGCACAATAACTTATTTTAGTGATAGTTGAGCCAATCTAACCTTAAAATTTTAGTTTCATCAAATTAAACCTTGAACAAGTAGAATGATGAATACTCTAACGGTTAATAAGTCAAAATTTCATTTTAAGCGTTAATGTGGGAGGACTAGATTAATTGTGTACATTCCATTCATTTTCCTTATTATTCAAAATGTATCATGAAACAAGGGTCATAACATTTCAACACCTTCCATGAGTAGCACTATTTGATGATACTGAGAGAGGCTGCAATGAAAATGATGGTTTTTTTTTAATCAAATTGGGGGAAGGAGAAGAGGCACAAAAACATGTTATTTGGGTATTGGTTCCTCTAGTTGTGTTAAATGCTATGTAGTTAGATTTGGACATCTTATGGTTAAGTTTAGACACTTTTCTAATTTATTATTTATGGTTAGGGTTAAACATTGAACAAAACTTTCTAATTACATCTTGAAAACATACTAACCTCATACCTTATTCCAACTAAGCACTTGAATTTAAAGTTAAAATTGATGGTAAAATTTTTTTTGTTGATGTAATTTAATTAGTGTTGACTGAATTACAAATTGAGGGACTAAACTTGTAATTTAATAAACACTAATTACAAGCACTTGAATTTAAAGTTAAAATTGATGGTAAAATTTTTTTGTTGATGTAATTTAATTAGTGTTGACTGAATTACAAATTGAGGGACTAAACTTGTAATTTAATAAACACTAATTACAAGTTCAGTCCCTCAATTTGTAAGGTTGTATGTAGAGTTGTATGTTTTAGATTATAGAACTTTAAAAAGTGTCAATAGATCTCTAAATTTTTAATTTTGTGCGTAATATACTAGGTTCGAACATATTAGGCATTTTTTTATTCTCAAGCATGTCATACACAACTTTGAAAGGCTAATATCTCATTATACACAAAATTTGATTCGATGTCTAATTTGTATAATGTCAAATAGGCAATAACATATAAGAAACAAAATTCGAAAGTTTAATTACTTATTAAACATTTTTAAAATTAAAAGTTTAGATTCCCACAAAATACTTTTTTAAGTTCAAAAATCTAGAAGACACCATCGTAAATAGTTATCATATGGGATCAATTGGGTTTATTAACTAAAAGAAAAATAGAATAATTGGAGTTTGGAGACAGGGGAACAGCAGCAATAAATGTTGAATGTCCCTCTCCTTGAGGCCGAGGGTGGACTGTTGAATGCCAATTGCTAATTCCACCCATCACTTTTCTTTTTTCTTCTCCCACATTATTCCATTCACGTTACCGTTGTGATTTACCAAAAAAAAAAAAAAAAAAAAAAACTATATACTAAATGGAAATTTTTAAAATATATGTAATATAATATATAGTCCATCCAAATCTCGTTATTTCTATTCCCTTTGTTTACTATTTGCTTCACCTATTTATTAGTGTCAGAATTGGATGTCAAAACTTCCCCCCAAATATATTTGAAGTCCTGTTTGGCGCTTCCTTTTCTTTTTCTTTTCTTTCCCATTTGGAATTTATTTCATTTGAATATTGCATGCTAATTAATTTGGTTGGCCATTCGCTTGCCAAGTTGTTACATGATTTTTGATTTGGTCTTTGTTTATGTCTCTCGTTTTCCCTTTCAAAGAAGTCTAAACCTCTCTTCCATTACTTCATTATTCTTCCAAAATAACATAAACACATCAAATCTTTCAAAGTAGCCTAAATGCATCTCCCATGAACAAGTTATTGAGCTCATCTCACCATAACTCGATTGGTTAGAACATTATAATCATTAGGTTAAATTATATACATATATATAATACCTCTAAATTTTTCTATTTATTTCAAAAATACTCTTATTCTTTCAAACGTTACAATATAACCCTTGATCTTTCGTAATGTTTCAAAACTATTATTGGAGTAGAATCCATTAGAATGTAACGTATAAATTTTAAAAGAATATGAGTATTTTTGAAACAAATGTCAAAGTTTAGAGATTTTCTTTTTTTTTTTTAATAATTTAGCCTAACCATTAACTTCGCATCTCTTCATTTAAACTATAATATTTTAAAAAAATAAATACAAAAAGCCCTTGATATCCAAAATTCAATCACAACCATCGGTCATTCATCCATTTTGTTCATTTTATTAAACAAGAACCAAATCAAATAAAACTAAACATTGTATATCATGCCTAGGTGTGCGAACGTTCATTCTCATGGCTAAACAAGACTATTCTTCGCAAGTACTAGCTAGCTTTTGTGACTATACATGTCGAGTTTATCTTCTTACATTAATTTGGACATTCTAATATCTAATTTGGAATTTTCATAACTATCTCGTTTTCAAACTTCATGGCAGTTAGTGTTGATTGAGCTTGTACATTTTTCTAGTCAAATTTTAGATATTAATTATATTATATTGTCAACTTCAATATAATTTAATTGACCATGTATGTTTCGTTATGGATCATAAGTTCGAATCATCGAGGTATATACTTAAAAAAACACATGTGATTTTCTCTGTGGACGTGAGAAGTTATGGAAGGGCATTTGTCTACCTGGCAATGACCTGGATGGCCTCCTCATCATTCCTCCTCTCTTCTCTTCTGTCACCATCTCTTTTTTTTCCTTTAACGGCCGTTACCAAAATCCCCATGACGCCGTTAATTGCTTAGCTGGACGCCACTCTCATCCTTCGGCCTCCAACCTGAATGGGCCAGCTGGCACGCCACTTTCTCCACCACATGGCCAGCTACTTCTGTCTCTGCTTCTAAATCCTGATCTCCCCAAAATGCCCCTCCTTATTACATTCATTTACGAAAATACCACCGCATTCAACTGTGTATATGACCTCTTTGGGTCTCTGCCACGTGTTGGGGGCTCTTTCTATAATTAAATGAACTTGCAGGGGTAATTATGGAATGGTATTTTTGTAATTTTGGGGAAATCATTCAATCTTTGTGTCAGTTTCTGGCTTGCGTAAGAAAGTGAAAATCTGGAAAGTACAGGAATCTAGGATAAATAGGTAGCCATCGAGGGGTCAGGGAGCAAAATTTTTAAATTTTTTGTAATTTCCTTTTTTAATGAGATTAAAGTACGGTGTTGTGGAGTTACACCGTTTAATCCTGTACTTAAATATAATTGTTTTAAAATTTTAAACCTTCCCTCCAAATCGAACCTCTTTACTATTTCTTTTTCTTTTTTTAAATTATACATAAATAATTTGAGAATGTAGGTGTGATTGTTGGTTAAAGCGAATTTAATGATTAAGTTTTAGAGGTTTTGTTGAGGTGGTAACTATAGTAGAAAATTCAACGAAAGAATCATCAGAAGTGTATTTGAAAAGTATAGACCAAAAGTCATTTTGATTTGGATAGCTTTTTATGGAGATCATGAGGTAGAACGAGGGAGATTCAAAATGAAATTTGAAAAGATCTTACTTTGAATTGTACAGACAATGACTAATTTGTATCATAAAATGCGACATCCTACCATTAGTCAAGCTATGTCACTAGCTAGGAGGTATAAACATGTGAATACGTTTAAGCTGTAAAGACCTTAGTTGATTACATATGAGTAGGGTAATTAATGCCTTGAGTGGTATGTATTGTGTTGTGCCAGGTAAATGCGTGGTAAACTTTTGTTATAAAATAATGTGTTTCGGTCTTGAGATTTCGAATTAGCATCCAAATTATTATTTATGATTTTTAATAGATTTGAATTGTCTATATTAAAATAACGTGTATATTATTAATGCTCGTGAAGAGTTCTTATAATTTAATCTATGCCGACCACGTTATAAATTAAATAAAGATATATTACCTATAGATTTGTAATAGTCTTATAGGGAAAAAAAACTATACTAGTAGGGTGAAATAATCACAATATTCAAACAATAATTAAAGATTGCGATGATTGTCATTATTTTTAAAATGTCAAACTTATAAAACTATTGTGATAGTAGTTTATTACGTTTAAATTTAGTATGATATTATAAAAATCAAACTAAATTTGTTTTTATATACACATGAGTTGTAGCTTACTATAACATGCCTTACAAATTAAGGCACATATATATATAAGTTATCTATGTTTAATCTACCAAATAAATTGTTGTCTTGTATGACAAATGTTAGAATCATTTTTAAGAATTATTATTTAGTCACAAGTATAAGGGTTCTAAAGTAGTTTTATTCGCAAGTCATGGAAATAAATTAAGAAAAAACAACCATTTAAGAAGAAAAACAAGTGACCCGAACATGTTTTTATAATTATCTTGGCTAAAATAAATAGAAAGTATTTTTAAACACAATTTTCAAACAACCACTAAATTGTGGGATAATTTTTATAAGACTTTATATAATAAAAATTAGATTGTTTTTTAAGAAGGTACCATTTCACAAAATTCAAAATGAGAAAAGCTGAACTCTTAAAAAAAGAATAAACAAAATATCAAATTAACCCTTTTTTTAATGTAAAAGTTTGGAATTAAAACTCAATAAAATTTGTATTTATGTATAGAATTTGTCTCTATATCAATTACTCCTAATTATTTTTTTTCTTTTTTTAGTTAGACAATTGTGAGGTGGAGGGATTGAACCATAGATTTTTAGAATGGTAATTGATATCTAGAAACTATGCTCGAATTGGCCCTAACTATCTCCTTTATACTATAATTCAATATCGTATTTTTTTTAACATACTGCACATCAAAATGAAAAATATTCAAATCCTAAAAAAAATTAATAAATTAATTAAATTTTAACATTTGTTTAAGAATGATTTTAACAATTAAGACCCGTTTGTTAACTATTTGGTTTTTGAAAATTATGTTTGTTTTCTCACAATTTCTTTACAATGGTTTCTATCTTTTTCTTAAGAAAACTTTTAAGTTTCTAGCCAAATTCCAAAAACAAAACACAAGTTTTTTAAAACTATTTTTTTTAGTTTTCAAAATTTGGCTTGGTTTTTGAAAACATATGTAGATAAGAAAACATGGAAACCCATAAGAGAATTAATATTTATAGACTTAATTTTGAAAAACTAAAAACCAAATGGTTATGGCTAAACTATCATTACTAAAAATTTTACATAGCAGAAAATTCAGTTGAAGATTTTCTTTAATTAATTAATTTGATAAAGGATATTAAATGGTAAGTTATTGATTAAGTGGACATCTATCTAAATATTTTTTTAATAATCTAAATAAGAAACTTCCAATCATATGATCAGATATCAAGAATTATTGTGAATAAAAATAAATTCTATTTCCAATTTAACAATAATGATTTTATTTTTATTGACTTATGTTTATGTATTCGTTTTACGTTTGCTCTACAGACGAATTAAAATTAAAAAATAAAATAAAATTTGATTTTCTTATTTTAATTTTTATGCTAATTTTATTTTAATTTCCATATTTTTATATAGGTTAAATTATCAAAAATACCCATGAACTATGGAGTTGGTTTCAATTATACTCTTGAACTTTGAAAGGTTTCATTTTAACCTTTGAACTTTGAAGTTTGTTTCAAAACAACCCTTGAAGGTTTTTTCCATTAAATTTATGGACGAAAAATAAGGTATTTGCATATGTTTTGATTTTTTTTTACATATATGTTCAAATATGTCCACATAAGCAACAATATAAATGCAAAAACATCATTTTCCGTCCATGAATTTAACTAACAAAAGTCTTCAAGTGTTGCTTTGAAACAAACTTCAAAGTTCAAGGGTTAAAATGAAACTTTTCAAAGTTTATGGGTATAATTGAAACCAATCCCATAGTTCAGGGGTATTTTTGATAATTTAACTTTTTATATATTCAACTATAGCTTTTCAACTACATAAGAAACTAAACTCAAAGGAAAAAAAAAACTACATAAGAAACTACTTTCGACTCAATTATTTCTTTTAAATTTATGTGATAAGAACTTAACGTATCCATGTGTGTTTAGTCATGTATGTTGAATAAATCTCTACATGGACAAGTATTGAGACCATAAATAATAGGTCAAGCGTCATGTATTTTGAATAAATCTCTATATGGACAAGTATTGAGACCATAAATAATAGGTCAAGCCTCGTGTATGTTGAATAAATCTCTACATGGACAAGTATTGAGATCATAAATAATAGGTCAAGCGTCGAATTTCAAAGTAAATTTAAATTTATATTAAAGAATTAGTTTAAAAAAAAAACTAATAACAGTAACTAAGAGAAATTTATATGAAAAATTATTAGTTAAACTATAATTTTTGACAGAAAGAATTAAAAATAAACGACACAAATTTTAAACCATAACAGGTTTAAATCCATTCTTTTATTTGTTATTACCAAAAAGTCAAATATGCATGAATCGAAAAAAAATAAATTTAATTATGCAATGATTTTGTTTTTGTTTTTGTTTTTTTTTATTTTTGCAAATAAAAAAAAATTAAACTATCATTTTTGTTTTGTTTCTGGTTTATTATTATTTCATCTTTAATTATTTTAAACACACATGCGTTTAATATCATTTCATATTTCTTCATCCCTTTATTGCAAACAACAAATAGTGAAAAATAAAAGAAGGATTGCAATTGAACAAGTCTCACTCTCTTTTTGAAAATAGGGTAAAAATCAATTTATACCCATAAAATTTGAGGAATTAATAAAAACTCTAAACTAATAATTGTATCGATTTAAACATTGAACTTTCATAAGTGTACCAATTTACACATTCTATTAGATTCGTTTGAAAAATATTATCTTATATGTGTGCAAACTTATAATTCTACAGTTATGAAAGTTCAAAGTTTAAAATGATACAATTATTAGTTTATGGTTTTTATTGATACAACCTCAAAATTTAGGAGTATAAATTGATTTTTACCCTTAAAAATATTATAATTTAAATAAAATATTTCGATTTTGAAAATAGGTTACCAATGCCTTAATCGGTTAAATTATACAAATACCATCTATTGATCAAGTCTTAATATTTGATATAAACAATACTAATTTCATGTATGCCAATTCAAGCAGCAATTTAAATTATTAAATATTAGCATCATCATTTATGAATTGTAAGTTCGAATCTCTGTCATTGCCAATATAAGCACAACTCAATGGTTAAGACATCATCTCTTTCATTTGAAATCGAAAGTTCAAATTCTCATTGTCACATTTATTGCGGTTCTGAAAAAAAAAATCCCACATTTGTTATTTTTTCTCTTAAAAAAAGTTATGGAATCTCTTTCCTTCATTTGTAAATTGCAATACAATACTAAAAAAGAAGTTATTGCAGAATAATATTTATTGAAAAATTCAGTTTAATTTGAACCATTAAACTTTTATTTAATAGCTGTGATTTTTTTTAAACTACTTTTTACATGCATAATTCAAATAAAACTGATTATTTAAACAAAAAAAAAACATAAAAATGGGAAGGTGGAGAGAATCCAATTCTTTGGTGCACAATATCAAAATTCCATTTTATACTGATTATATTACTTTTACAGACGCCAGAAGGGACCAGAAAAGTGGGGTCGGATTCTTCGGGAATAAACCACGTGGAATTTATTATTAAATACTAATAAAACATTATTATTTTTCTTCATTTTATTTTTATTATTCTTAATCTCTCAACACTTTCTCGTCTATTTTCCGGAAAATTTTGTAATTTTCTTTCGGATTCAATGTCATATTGTTCATATTCTTCCTCCCTTTTGTGAATTTATTTATTAATTTGATACTTAGTATATTCTTTATTGTTTGATGAGATTATAGAGATTCGATCATAATAATTAAAAGGTTTGATACTTATCTTGATAGTTGAATACAATAAATACTTAAACTCGTCTTTATCTCATATTTTATTTTTAAAATTTTATATACGACGGAGTTTAATTGTGTTTCTAGTAATTTTTTGTCTTAAAGCATGTAAATAAGTCACATTACATAGTCAATTCAAGTATAACATAGTGAATAAGACACAAATCATCATTTTAAAAGTCGATTGTTAAAAAAAAAAACTGTAAAAATAAGTCACATTATACGATGAGATTATTATATATATACATATATTTTCTCCCACCATAAATTACTCAATTTTTCTCAAAGTTTTTTTTTTTGTTAAATAAATTATTTTCAGTTGCAGTTTTATTTAAATTTTTTAGAGAATAAGGAATAAAGCAAAATAAAAAATAAAAATACTTGTCCGAAAGGGTTAGAAAGTTGGAAAAGAATGTCCAAGTTTGTTTGGTTTTGATTATCTAATTACGATATGATAATTTATTAAGATTAATATTATTGCACAAGTCAAATCACTCATATAAATTATAGTTTCATTTGTTAAAGAAAACATGAAATTAAGAATAAACAATTTAAAAAGCATGGGCTGTTGATAGTTATTTTTAAGAAACAACCTTTAATTTTTTAAATAAAAAATAAGTTTGAAGAACTATTTTCTAAAAAGTTTTTTTTTTATTATCTAATTTGTTCTAAAAAAAGGACTCATATTATACAACAATAAAAATCAATTCCAACAGAATTTAAAAAGATAAGATACTTATTAGTATTAAAAAAGTAAGTAGTTCGAGTCCCTATCTCCTCAATTATTGAACTAAAAGATCAAATGTAAGAATAACAATTCTCAATGAACCTAATTCTATATTGTCTTTGAAATTTTTGACTAATCTCAACGTTCTCTATTAATCATGTCTTAAAAGAAAACCTAAAACCATTTTTCGAGTTTCCATTATTTAATCTCTACATTTCTGTCCCATTGATATATAGGTCGATTTCACATAAATTCAACAATATCATCGTTTTTTAAAATTACGATAAGAAAAAAAAATCCATAATTTTTATCCAAAAAATAAAAATAATCAAAGTTAGAGAGAGTGAGAAGCACGCGCTCGTGGAAGAGAGTGGAGAAAGCTCAATTCTGGAAAGAAACAAATTATAAAGCGAATTGTGCAGGAAGAAGAAGAAGAAGAGAGTTGAAGTAAGAAAAAAAGAAAAAGAAAAAGAGATTTATATCTAAAGAAAAATTAGAGAAAAAAAGAAGAAAAGAAAAAAAAAGAGTGAAAACTGAAAACTTGTCTCGTGAAGCAGCAGGTGGAGTTCTGTAGTGTATAAAAGAGCAAAATAAATGTTAAAGTTCTTTTTTTTTCTTCCTTCTTTCTTTCTTCGATCTCTCAAAAACTCTGTAAAATCTCATCCCATTTTCCATTATTTTTTTTTGTTCTTTTTCTTTCTCCCTCTGTGAGGGGGAACAAAACTCTCTCAAGATTTGGGGTTTTTTTAGCACTCACATTCATTCTTTGCTTCCTTCTTTAATTTCACGAGATCCCCATCTTCACCCCCTTCTTCTATTTCTGTCTTTCACTCTCTCTTAATGCATTCTTCAAACACATTTCTTACTGGTCTTCGTCTGGTTCTTTTTCTGGACAGATTTTGCTGAACTTAGGCCATACCCATTGGGGATTTTGCTCTGCTTTTTTAGGGGTTTTGTGATAATCTTATTGTTTTGGTCAACGGGAAAGTGTGGAATTCGTTTTTGTGGGGTGAAAATGTCGCATTCTGGGAATCCCATTTCGGAGGTTGGGTTTGATGATCTTTCCGATCGGTTTCGAGATTCGGTGAGTTGTGAAGCCAACAAACCGGATTTTCGAGAGCTAGATCTGGGTTCCCCTGTTTCGCCATTGCGGACTCGCAACCAGACTGGCGGCGGCCCCGCCGCGAGTAGTAGTTCGAGCTCGTCGGGATCGGTTTCCGGCCGGAATGGACCGAACCCAGTTGCGAAGAGATCCGATTCGGGTCCTAATAATCACTCCGGCGAACTCTCTGGGTCTAGCGAGAGCAGCCCAACTGCCGCCGAGAGCCTCCGATCCATCGGAACCCCTAGAAATTTTAAGTCGGGTCATACTAGATCCGATTCCGGCTCGAATCATCCGTTAATCTATTCGGGTCAGTCTCAAAGCTCCGTCACTTCTCCGTCGAATGTGCTTCCCACCGGCAATATTTGCCCTTCAGGAAGGATCTTGAAAACGAGCATGCCGTCGACGAATCGGAGCTCGAGAACCGACGTTTTGGGTTCTGGGTCGGGGAATTACGGCCATGGGAGCATAATGCGGGGCCTCGGCGGTGTCAAAACCGGCGCCGTTGAATCGGTTAGTAATGCCAGTTTGAGGGCCGGTGGTGGAGACTCGTTGAAGAGGGCAAAACAGAGTGGGGATCCTGAGGAGCTGAAGAGAGCTGGAAATGAACAGTACAAAAAGGGGCATTTCGCTGAGGCTTTGAGTCTCTATGATAGAGCCATTGCGATTTCTCCGGCCAATGCAGCTTACCGGAGCAACCGAGCGGCTGCCTTGACTGGTCTCGGTCGGTTCGGGGAGGCGGTAAGCGAGTGTGAGGAGGCGGTGAGATTGGATCCCAATTATGTGAGAGCTCATCAGCGTTTGGCATCTTTGTTTCGTAGGTGGGTTGAGATTTGAGATTGAAATGAAGATAAAACTTTTGCTTTCTCTTTGCTTTGTCAATGGGGTTTGGAATGTACATTGCTGAGAAACTCATCAGCCTGATCTGCATTGAGCTGGCTTTTGTTTGGTTCTTTGTTTTAGTTTTTACCAACATATTTGTTTGTGTAATTGTTGAAAGTGACGTCAGTTGTAAGCGCTTTGAAACTGGAATGTGTTGACATAATCATATAGCTTTAGTTGTTGACCTGTCTGTGTTGTTTCATTTTCCTGTTTTGTTATTGCTGATGGTTTGGTTTCTAAGAATTGTATATCTACTGATCAATCGATTGATGTAACTTTTGGCTTATATGTTCTATCTCGACGCACTGTTGCAGGTTAGGACAGGTGGAGAATGCAAGGAAACACCTTTGTTTTCCAGGCGTTCAGCCAGATCCGAATGAGCTGTTGAGATTGCAGGTAGTAGAGAGGCATATAAGTAGATGTGGGGATGCCCGTCGAGTTAGAGATTGGAGAAGTGTACTGAAGGAGGCTGATGCTGCGATTTCTGGTGGAGCTGATTCTTCGCCTCAGGCAAGAGTTATTCTAATGTTTTTGATATTGAAAATTTTGATTTTCTTGTGATTGAGAATTGAAAGGACTGGATTAATTTTGTTGTTTATCGATCTACAGCTGTTTATGAGTAGAGTGGAAGCTCTTTTAAAGCTTCATCAGATTGAAGATGCTGAATCCAGCCTATTTAGCATTCCGAAGTTACATCCATCAACCAACTCATGCTTACAAACGAAGTTTTTCGGAATGCTTTCGGAAGCCTACTCTCACTTTATTCATGCCCAAATCGAGATGGCATTAGGAAGGTATGTTCTTAAAATTTTAGCTTCAAAAGTACGACTGTGAAACGGTTTTGAGAGAGTGGGAATTGGATAATGGATATGTTGCAGGTTTGAGAATGCAGTTACGGCTGCTGAGAAAGCTGGGCAGATTGATCCTCGGAATGTAGAAGTGGCAGTGCTGCTTAATAACGTGCGCCTGGTTGCAAGAGCTCGTACCCGGGGCAACGATCTCTTTAAATCAGAAAGGTATACAGAAGCTTGCTCAGCATATGGGGAAGGTCTTAAGCTCGATCCTTCGAACTCGGTCCTCTACTGCAACCGTGCAGCATGTTGGTTTAAACTTGGGATGTGGGAGCGGTCTATCGAAGACTGTAATCAAGCATTACTTATCCAACCAACTTACACAAAAGCCCTCCTTCGAAGGGCTGCCTCAAATAGTAAGGTAAATTGCCTCAACTTATAATGCTGCTGCATTCGTCATATTTACAATAATTGGGTTTCGTTATTATAACTCTGTTTTGGATTGATTGCAGCTTGAAAGGTGGGAGGAGGCTGTAAGAGACTATGAAGCTTTAAGGAGGGAACTTCCAGATGACAATGAGGTTGCTGAATCTCTTTTTCATGCTCAAGTTGCATTAAAGAAATCTCGTGGGGAAGAAGTTCATAATCTGAAGTTTGGTGGCGAAGTCGAGGAAGTGTCAAGCCTAGATCAGTTCAGAGCTGCCATATCGTTCCCAGGTCTGGTTAAATGTTAAACGTCGAGCTTTGTTGGATCTTCATCTCATAGACTCTTCAAACAGAAGTAAAGAAATTGCCCTTTGATATGCTTTTCTTCTATTCAACTTCAAATTGCAGGCGTAACCGTGGTTCATTTCAAAGCAGCATCTGATTTACAATGCAAGCAAATATCACCATTTGTCGACACCCTTTGTCGTCGCTACCCTTCCATTAATTTCCTCAAGGTAAGATGTCTGTCTTCTTCGCTTCATCTCAACAATGTTGGTTTTATTTACCCGAACAATTTCTATTTACAAAGAATGTAACGCAAGATGGAAATGTCAAATGTATACTTTCTTAACATGTTATCTCTTTTCCTTTTTTCATGACAGGTGAATCTTGAAGAAAGTCCAGCAATTGCAGATACAGAAAACATAAGGATCGTACCGACATTCAAGATTTACAAAAGCGGAAATCGAGTGAAAGAGATCATATCTCCAACTCGCGACATGTTAGAGCACTCAGTGAGGTATTATAGCTTATAGAACTGAAGTCTACTACTGCTACCCGTGCTCGTTTCCTTTAGCAATTCTCCTCTTCCTACCGAACCCCCCGTTTGAAAGATACGCCCACCAAAAGTCCTTCCTACCATATAAGGCATTACCAGATAACCGCGATAATTAGAAAGCTCGAAAATAACCCCATTACCCAACCAAAAATGGCAATGGAATCCAGAGAGAGATAGTTTAGTTTCATTTTTGGAGTTGTTCTTATTCTATTCATTCATTCCTCATTGCTCTCTGGTTCCATCTCTTTTCCCTCCCATCATCTCCTTTTGTTACATATCATTTTCCCATAAGGTTGCCTTACACCCTTCAAATCAATCAGTCTTTATCACTTCCTCGCATTATCAGTCTACTCCCCGTTGCATCGAGCTCAGTCGCATCAGCTATGTTTCGTTTTAGACAGGGAGAGAAAGAGAGAAGGAAATGGCTGTTGGTAAATGAGAATCTGTACATGTATATATGATATATACAAGAAAAACCCCCCCCCCCCCCAAAAAAAAAGCAAAAACAAAACAGGAAGAGGGGAGAGAGTAGATGGATTGATGGATGGTTGGATAAAAAATGGTGGGTTTCTGATGGGGTTAGTGAAAAGAAGGGTGAATACATTGTTACCATCATTGTTAGTTCTTCTGTTCTTCAAACATTTTCTCATTTAATAAAAACAAATCTTCATTTTCAACTCAAAGTTGTTTTTTATCTCATGAAAGCTGATATTTCTGGTAATATTGAATCAGAAGCATGTTGATGGATGGGTATCTGTTTTTCACAAAAATGTTTTTTTTTTTTTTGGGGGTGGAAGGGTCATTTAATGCTGCAACATAAATATTAGAATTGGTTTTTTGTTGGAAAATGGGTGTGGCAAAGTTTCCTGATTTCTTTGAAGGAGGAGTTGGTTTTCTTAAAGGAGTGGGTTGGGTAGTTGGCTTTATTCATTGCTCTTTTAAAGTTGATTGTCCTTCAAAGCAAACAAGAAAGAAAAGTTGGGCCAGTCTCCCAACTTAAAAAAAAAAGAAAAAGAAAAATAAACTTTGTTTATTTATTATTAGTTTTTTTTGTTTTATTCTCAACACTTTATGTCAACTTCCATACTATAACATGCCATTATTTGAAGGGAAAAGTTGACTTTGTGTTCTCAATTAAGGAAGAAAATGTTGTTGATTAGACTATTATGATGTATATGTGGTCATAATTTCCTTGGCATAATTAAAGCAAGAAGTTTGCAAAATCTATATACATATCATTCTCAATGGTATATGTTAATTTTTTTAAGAATAAGATTGCAAGCTTCAGAGTCTAATATTTTGGGAAAATGGAGAGAGGGTGTCACATGTGGGGGAAGGGCAGGTCATTCACCTAACTTAATAAAATGTGGGGAAAAAGTGGAGTTGGTCGGTTCTGAATCTGAGCCTCTCATTGGCTCATTGCCTTGCCGGCTGTGAATTGGTTGATTTGATTCATATATATATATGGATTCATTAATGTTTTTAAAAAATGTTGAATATGTTTCTAAACTTTCAATTCTAAGTTTAATAGGTATTTGGATTTTAGGTAGTGTCCAATAAGTCTCTAAATTTTCGATTTTGTCTTTAATTAGTCTCTGAATTTTCAATTTTGTGTTTGATAGGTTTTTAACATTTTTGAGAGTTTTTAAAATTCACGAACCTATTGGATACAAAATTAAAAATTTAATGTCCTCTTAGACACAATTTAATTTTATATTTAATAGATTTGTTAATTTTTTAAAAAAATGTTGAATATGTTAGGGATTCCGTTAGACACAAAATTGAAAATTTGAGTACTTATTTGACATTTTTAAAGTCCAGAGATTTATTAGACACAAAATTGAAAGTTCAGGAATCTATTAGATACTTTTTAAAGTTTAGGGACCTATTTGAGACAAATATAAAAGTTTAGGACTAAACTTGTAATTTAACCATATTTTTTTTCTTATTTTCATTTTTATGAATTTCTCCATTTTTGTACATATTTTCTTTTCTTATTTTCATTTTCATGAATTTTTCCTTTTTATTTTCCTATCAATTCTTTTACTTGCAAATTGTTGGGTAATGAATTTTGATTTTTGGGGCCTTTAAAATTTTTTTTTTCCTCTTTGGAGGGGGGCGAGAGAGTGGAGGATAAAATTGATAATGTTTCTATGTATTTAATGAATCTTGATCAAATAAATAATAGCTAATAAAATGGTGAAATAAAGTTTGAATCTTATTTTGGTCTTTGTTGATGGTATTTTGTTTTGGTCCTTAAATTGTGTTTGTTTTAGTCTCTAAATGGTATTTTGTTTTGGTCCTTAAATTGTGTTTGTTTTAGTCTCTAAATTATATATATATATATATATATATATATATATATATATATAAACTATTTTAGTTCTTATCCCCAATGTTCCATTTATCATTGAACTAACAACCTAAATTGATTTGGAAATTTAATCATTTTAAGTGTCTTCAAACACTTTGCCCTTGTATAAACATTAATTGGTTAAATAAATGAAAAAAATGTATCAATATCAAATTTTTGTTAAACAACTTATTAAAAAATTTAATGACAATTGCTAGAATGTTTTTTTTAAAACCAAAGTATGAAGTCTAGAAATTTAAATGCTAGAATAAGATATAGACAATAAAATTATTTATTAATAATAAAAAAAAGGGTTAAATTATAAGTTTTGTCCCTAAATTCTCAAGTTTGTTTAAATAGGTTATGCACTTGAAAGAGTGTCTAATAATAAATTGCTAAATTTTCATTGTTGTGTTTATTTGATCCTTTAACTTTAAAAAGTTTCAAATAAATCTTTAAACTTTCAATATTATGACATATAGATCATTAACTTATGAGACACTATTTAGAGTTTAGAAACTTATTAGACACAACATTATAAGTTTATGAATATATTAAACATTTTTTAGAATTCTACACTTATCAACACAATCTAGAGTCAAAACTTATTAGTTAACTGAAAGAAGTATATATGCAGTAAAAAATGGATGAGTTTATGTTTAAAAGATGATTGGAAGAAGAGATAGTTGAAAGATGCTCCCACAATGTGACTGATAATTTTATTTTATTTATTCATTTTATAGTTCAAGAACATGTGGAACGGAGGGAATTGAACCTTTGGCCTCTTGATCGACACATGCCTAAACTAGTTGAGTTATCCTCAGATTGACATGTGGCGATGATTTTACATCATTAGATATATGAAAAAAAAAGCTAAATTATAAATTTAGTCCATGAACTTTCAGGGTATTTGGTTCATTATTAGGTCATGAACTTTTAATTTTGTGTCAATAGGTCATTGAACTATAAAAAATTCTAATAGGTCTTAAAACTTTGAAATTTATATTTAACAGGTCCTAAAATTTTCAATTTTCTGTCTAATAGGTCCTCTATTCAACACTTTTTAAAATTCACAAACCTACTAGACATAAATGTTAAAATTATGGTCTAATTAAACATAAAATTCAATTTTATAACTAATAAATTCGATAATTTTTTAAAATTTTAAACATGTCAAGGATTTATTAGACACAAAATTAAAAGTTTAGAGACCTATTAGACATTTTTAAAAGTTAAGTACCTATTAGACATGAAATTAAAAATTTAGGGATCTATTTGATACTTTTTAAAATTCAAGAATCAAATAGATATAGATCTAAAAGTTCAGGAACTAAACATGTAATTTAACCGAAACAAAACTTTTAAGGGGGCATTTGGCACGAATAGTTGACTTGAGTTGAGCAGAGTTAATTTGTCAGTGAGTTCAGAAGTCTGTGTTTGGGGTGTAAAGTTGGGTTGAGTTGAGTCAGAAAGTCTGTGTTTGGGGAACATAGTTGAGTTGAGTTGTCAGAGGTATATGATGCAATTTTTTGTAACCTAAAGTAGACTGATTTTTAAAGGACTGTTTTTGTTTCATTTATTTTTATTTTTTCCAATCATTCATCTAGAAACATATTTTTCCAATTTTCCAACATTGAATTCAGATGTCCAGTTCAAAATGAAAATATATTTCAACATTAGTGGAATCTATGAGTGGAATATTCACAAAAGTAATGTTTTAATTTGACCGTTTTTTTAAAAAAAAAATCATTCCTCGTCTTTCTTTTTTACAAAATGACTTCTTCCAAATGATATGCAATTAATAGAAATCAAATGTCCCATTACACATTGAACTTCTTTTAATTTATTGATAGCCAATGTGACAATTGATTAATAATGTATAGAAGTCAACATTACTTTCATGTGTACGTGGAATATTCACAAAAATATTAGTAGGTCATCAATTACGTATTTGCATGATGCACAAAAAAAATAGTCCACAAAAATAATAATGGTTCATAAAATATCAAGTTGGCCGACAATGGGTTGAGTTCCTAAGTCCGGTGAAAGATGGTTGGAGCAAGAAGTCATACGGTTCTACCCAAGAGACGCAAACAGTACCTCTTTCTCGATTGGGGTGGGACCTATAAAAAACAGTTTGTCTTCTAGATGACGGCGACAAGTAGGTCTATAAGGATGATCTGATCATCCTCCGTTAACCTTCTATTGCATACAACTGGTCGACCACCTTATTTTGCCTTGCGGATTCCAATTCATATTCTTCCTTCTGCTGGGATAGAAGTGTATGCATGTGAGATGTGTGCATGTCCATGGCGGTCCGCATAACGTCTAGGACATCGGATTGGAAGGATGATCTCTTCCTCTTGCTTCCACTTTCTCTAGTAGACATACCAGATGGAGTACGTTTACTAGTAGGGGTTTCTAACAACTCTTCCTTCCCTACATCCCCGGTGCCTGAGTTCTCTACATGTTGTTGCTATGGGCCGAAAAAGTCATGTGATCCCAATCAGATTTCCTCCTCCATCTCTATGGGTGTCTTTACGACTAACCCCGTGGCTCGATCCTTGCCATACACGATTGCCAGCTCATCATAGTGCTAGAATGGCTTGTTTCGTTGCCCTTTGGTAGCAGGATGGCTTTGCATGTGAACGAATAATATATTAATATGCTGAAAATAATGAGAAGAATATGCTATAATAGTACGATTTTACCCTAACCCAAGCATCAAAAATCTCTTTCTCCACATCAACACATTTTAACTCTTCATTCCAGCCAAATTCGCTGCAGGCACTACTCAGCATCTTCGCGATTGCCTCATACTACTTTTTCAGAGATTTGATCTTACACTCTATCGTATTTTGGCTTAGTGAAGAATTTGGTAATTTCTCCACTAGCATTCGGTGGAGATGCTGTAGATACACGGGTCTAAAGGTCCCAGTTGTCGGACCACCAACCACCCTCTACCAACTCTACTAGTGACTCCACCAACTTTGAACCCTCCACCTTCGTTCAGGTGTGTTTTGGAGCTTTTGATGTACCTACTATGTTGCTGCATGTGTACGTATACCCAAGTAATGTTACATTGAATACAGTAAATAAATTTCTGTTCGGGAATACGAATGGTACAAAACAAAATAATTATATTAACACATAAGTAAGATATATAAATAGGAACAAAATGAGAAAATTGTCCATTACCACATCATAAAACACCTCCAAAAACATAAATTACATCTAAGTTTGTGTTCGATTGAAGACAAAATAATTACAAAAGTCAAAAATTCATCACGATTGTTCCCAAGCATTTAACATCCGCTCAACCAAGTCATCCCTGAATGCGGTCCATTCATTGGAGCTGTCAATAAATTGTATATTGTGCACATCGAAAGCATTGGGTGCAGAGTCGACTTCCTCGACCTCATCCATCATTGCAGCTGGCCCTATCTCCTGAATGATGAGGTTGTGAATAAGACAACATGTTGTTATTGTCTGACATTGTACTTGAACCGGGTAAAATGACTTTCCTCGAAGAATGGCCCACCTCCCCTTCAACACACTGAAATCTCTCTTGATGACGTTCCTTGCAGAAGAATGTTTTATGTTGAAAAATTCCCTGGAGTAGTTGGTGCATTCCCTACTCCGCGTCATTATGAAAGATGGTACCGCTCTCTTCTATACGGTGTAAGGAATCGTTCTACCCATAATCCTAAATTCAAAGTGTACGCAATTAACCGTGATGTCATGGAAGGAGCAGACTACAAATTTTTCTAAGGTTACGAGCTAAGGGTTTGGGGTTTATGGTTTTAGGGTTATATGGTTTTAGGGGTTTAGAGTTATGGGGTTTAGGGTTTCAAGGTTTAGGGTTATATGATTTTAGGGGTTTAGGGTTTTATGGTTGTAGGAGTTTATCGTTATGGGGTTTAGGGTTTTTGGGGTTTAGAGCCATGGAGTTTTGGGGTTTAGGGTTTTAGGGTTATATGATTTTAGGGGTTTAGGGTTTTGGGTTTGAGGGTTATATGGTTTTAGGGGTTTAGGGTTTAGGGGTTTAAGGTTTTGGGGGTTTAGGGTTTTAGAGTTATATGGTTTTAGGGGTTTATGGTTAAGGGTTTTTGGGGTTTAAGGTTTGGGGGTTTTAGAGTTTGGGGGGTCTTAGGGATTGGGGGTTTTGGGGGTTTAGGGTTTTAGGGGTTTAAAGTTATATGGTTTTGGAATTTTAGGAGTTTTTTATAGGCTATATTGAAATCAAATTGTTAATTTGGGTCTATTATGTATGAAATGGTTGGATAGAAAACATTATCGATGAACCCAAATTGAGATTTTCCTAGGATTTGAAATTTTAGCCAACATACTTTCCTTTTAGAATAAGGAAAAGAAAATTGAACTTCAAAGGAAAGTAGCCACCATACTTTCTTGATCTTTTGTAGAAAAAATTATTCCCATCCTCTTTACTTTAAATTTATGATATATGCAATGTACCTTATTTTCTTCAAAAAACACACATTAAACATTAAAAATTATTATTATTTTTTATTTATATTAAAAAACAGTAATTCCAAATTATGTTGTTTCCAACATGATTCAAAATGAAAAATTCAATACTTATTTATAAACACATTATAATTGTTAAAAAATTACAAATCCAATCTTTAAATTCTTCTGAAAATTCAAATTTCTTCTCAAATGTAATGATGTTTACAATTAAGAAAATTTGTTTTCCAAAATTTTAAAGAAATTCAAATTCTTTGAAGATACAATTCATTTTTAAATGAACAAGTGCACTAGCTATTTTTTTCTTCCAATTACAAATTAGGTTATTAAGACAATCCCGATTTTAATTCTTCAATTACAAACTTGATTCTATATTAGGACGGATTATTAAAAAAAACTACTAAATGGAACTTTTTATTAAAAAAAAAAAGTATTCACTATATTATTTTTAAAACTACGAACTTAGCATTTAGAATTTCGTAATGACACGAGAATATATATTAAAATTATATATAAAGATTCTAATGTTTGTGTTCAATGTATACAAAGTTCGACAAAAGAAAATAATAATGAACACACATAAATTATTATAGACAAAATTATCAAAGTTTGAACGAATGAAAATGCTTGGAACAATAACTAAAAAATTTCAAACAAAGTTACACAACTAATGACCAAGATTATAAAGAAAAAACATGTATAAAACAAAAACTAAGAAGTTAAGACACAACGTCGTACAAAAAAAAAAAAATGGTGCGTACATTAAGGTAAAAAGTAGGCATTCCGAACCTCAAACTAATTTGTTGGATAGTATTAGTTTGGGCCTGCACATATTACAAATATGTAGTTAGATAGAAAGAAAATAAAGAACATAACCACGATACTAAAGAATTCTACCCTTAAAGATGAATGGTGTACCTTAAGTGGATAGGAATGTGTCGAGAGGAGTTGTTCGATCCGTGAGGTGCACAAGAGGATGGGATGAATATGAAATTCAAATACAATGAGAACTTAGGTATTATGAAATAAAAATATATATCTTAACTTAGAAATAAGATGTTCGAATTTCACCTCCACATATTTTTGAATTAAAAAAAGTACTATACAACTATTCTAAATATTAGACATTTAAATCTTCAATTCATGTGATTAAAAAATATAAATTAATTTATTTTGGGCTAGAATTTTTAGGTAGAATGACCCAAAGAAAATGGGCCTGAACAATTTTTAGGGCTTTGTCAAAGGCATGCATATTGTTGTGCATGAGACCTATGAGCAGAAAGTTTATAGCAATAGTATCTCTACATTTCATTCATAATTTGATACGTCATCAAGTAATATATCGTTTTATTTTAAAGACGCCTTATTTTTTTTAGTTCAACAACCTTTAAGGGTGGAGAGATTTGAACATCTGATCTTTTGGTCGAAGATACATGTCAATTATCGCTGAACTATGCTCACTTTGACAAAAACGCCTTCCTATTATTAAATATTGTATTTGTTGTGACAATAATGAATAGTGGTATTTTTTTTTCATGCTATAGAACTTGAAATTCCCCCTCCCATGAGCCTACATGATCATTGCTTCATTTCATCCTAACTTGCCTCCAAGTTAATGCCGAAGCTTTTCGAAATTTGTTCATATCTAGCCTCATTTTAGAAAATATTTATTAAAAAAAAGTAAAATTGAAAATAATTACAAAGTTATTTATTTTTATTTTTTTTTCAAGTAAAACAAATATGAAAATGAGAATTTGAACTTCCAATCTCATGAAAAGAAGTAAATGTCTTAACCACCGAGCTAATACTCACCGAGGTTATACTCATGTTGGTTAGTACAAGATTCTACTATCTCCCGTTCTTGTCTTTAAAACTTTATATTTATGTTCTTAGCAAGGTTTAAAATGTCGATGTCAATGGATATTTCTAGAAAAAATTTTAAAATAAAAAATTCGAAAAAAATATTTAAATTAAATAAACATTTTACACTTTTTAAATGAGTTAAAATCCTCATTACAATATTATATTCACATTAAGTTACATCTTCTTACTTTTTTTTTAAAAAAAATATTTCATCAATTTTATACTGTATAGTGGAAATATCGATCCCCCCTTATGTCGATGTCGAACCCATGGACACGTGGAAATGTCGATGGAAATGTCGACATGTCAACGGAAATTTAATACCATGGTTCTTAGACATGTTTCGCTAGCTGAAGGAAATTAGATTTGTAATTTTCTTAAGGTTAAAATAAATTTAAAAATATTTATAATACATAGGCTTCAATTCCCTAATGAATTTGTGAAAGAGAATAATAAGTCATGTTTCAAAAGAAGATAAAAGGGGGTAAATTAGAATAATATTGTGTTTTAAAAAACAAATTAGAGAAAAGAAGTGCTTTTAAACTTATTTAGGAAAAGTAAGTGGTTTTTTTGTCTTTATTGGACTACGTATCTTGAAAACATGAATTAAAATTGGAAAGAATTAAAAAATTATTATTTTTTGCTTTGGGTTTTGGGATGCGTCTCTGCTAGGATGCATCCTACTTTTTTTAAAAAAAATTAATTTATTTATTTATATTTTTTCTAATTTATTAAATGATTATTTTTTTATTTATAAAATCCATTAACATTTTAAAAGAGTGCCTATTTCTATTTTTTTAAATCCATTAAACATTTTTTTCTTTTCTTTTTTTTTTTTAATTTTAATTAATTATTTATTTATATTTTTCTAATTTATTAAATAGTTAGCTTTTTTTTTTTTAAAATAAAATCCATTAACATTTTAAAAGAGTGCCTCTGTCCAAATTTTTTTAAAAAAATTCATTAAATGTTTTTTTCTTTCTTGATTATACCTAAATTTTTTGTTTAAGCCACTAAATGTTCTTTACAAAATTTGATTTAAAGAATATTATAATTTTACAAATATTATACAATACATCTTCTAAAAGAGGCATTAACTTTTAAAAAAATACATAATTAAATGCATAAGCAAATAATTTTTTCTTCTTTTCTAAAACTAGTAAATATTTTTTAAAAAAGATGATCCTAAAACTTCCATAATTTTACAAATTGTAACTATATTTTAAGAATTAATTTATACTCAATGTTTTGGCTCGATTATTTTTATTTTACTTATTTTTTTTTATTTTATTTTGAGTCTAACTTGTAAAAAAAATTATTTTACAAGTTAAACCTAACTTGTAAAAGAATTTATACTAAAAAAATAGTTTTCAAGTTAGACTTAATTTATACTATTTTTTTAGTATAAGTTTTTATTTGGTTATTATTGGGCTGTTAGTATAAAAAATAAAAAGTTTTTTTTTTTTTTTTTGTATAAATTTAGTCTAACTTGCAAATTATTTTTTTCTTATAAATTTTTATTGGGTTGTTAGTATAAATTTTTTTTTAAAAAAATTAAATATAAATTAGGTCTAACTGGGAAATTATTATTTTTAGTAGAATTTTTTTGACAAGTTAGACTTAATTTGTAAAGTAAAATTTTTAGAAGTTAGGCTCAAAATTAAATAAAATAAAATAAGTAAAATAAAAATAATGAAGTCAAAACATTGAGTATAAATTAATTTTCAAAATTCGTAATTAAAAATTAAAGAAAAAAATTATAGTTACAACTTGTAAAATTATGGAAAGTTTACATTTACTAGCTTTAGAAAAGAAGAAAAAAATTATTTGCTTATACATTTAATTATGTATTTTTAAACTTTAATGCATTTTTAGAATATGTATAATATAATATTTGTAAAAATATAATATTCTTTAAATCGAATTTTGTAAAGCATAAAAAAAAATTAGGTACAATCAATTTTTGCAAAAAAAAATAAAAAAGAAAGAAAAAAATGTTTATTGGATTTTTTTTTAAAAAAATTAGAAATATGCAATTGTTTTTAGAATTATGGGAGTTTTACATTTACTAGCTTTTTAAAATTAAAAAAAAAGTTAACCATTTAATAAACTAGAAAAAATATAAATAAATAAATTAATGAAAAAAAAAGTAGGGTGCGTCTCTGCAAGAGACTCATCCCAAACCCCAAAGCAAAAAAATAATTTTTTAATTGTTTTCAATTCTAATGCGTGTCTTCAAGATACGTAGTCCAATAAAGACAAAAAAAATTACTTATTTTTTCTAAATAAGTTTAAAAGTATTTGTTTTTTCTAATTTTTTTTTTAAAACACAATATTGTTCTAATTTACCCGATAAAAGGAGGAAACTTTATTTAATAATATCAATATTTCTCAATATTTATGTGATTATTCATGTTGCAATGCAAATTCTAACAATTTTTTTTAATATAAAATACTTTTAAAGTAAAAAGTGCTTAAACCATATTAAACAGTAAAACAAATAAAAATCTGCATTAGTTCAGTTTACTTTTTCAATTTTAAAAATTTATAAGAATGAAACAAAATATTTGTGCCTCATAAATTTCTCACCTATAATCTTCATAATTTCCGATCGATAAGGAACAAAACCTTTTGTAGTATAGATGACAATTATTCGACAGGATAAAAAATAAAAAGCAGTAAGTGGTACGAAAGGATGGCTTCTCCACTCTCATCTAGTCCTATCGACACTCTTATTTTCAAACTTATAATGATAACGCTCTATTTTTCTCCCTCAAGAATCATGTACATGGATTTATATAGACAGATAAAGTATGAAATTCTTTTGGGATGATTGACAAAATGTGATGTGTTTGATGTGTAAATGTATCATATTGATGTGCAGGATGGAATTGTTGTCTTGAAAAACTTGAACAAGCTTTGACTCCTCGAGATTCTAATTCCATCTATTCAAACCCACTCTAAATTCCTTGCACACATTTAATTTATTTCTATTGTGTATTCAAAATCTTTTTTGGGTCTAAATTTTATTTTTGTATTTATTTATTTTATTATTTTTTTTAGTTCAACAATTACAGAATGGGGAATCGAATTATCGATCTTTGAGTTGGTGTCTTATCCATTGAGCTATGTTCGGATTGTCAATATTTATTTTGTTTTAATTTCTTTAATTTAAAATGTTCCATAAACATTAGTTTTGGCAATTAAATTTTCATATTTTCTATCTAATATATAAATTACGTAAAACACAACGCCAATAGTATACATCGTCTCTTAAATACCACTATATATTTTTAACTTAATAGGAAAGATCAAAAACTGTTTTTTGTTAAAATCTCAGTTTTGGACGATGAACCTGTTATAACTTTTAGGTTAAATTATCAAAAATACCCTTGAACTATGAGGTTGGTTTCAATTATACTCCTGAACTTTGAAAATGTTCATTTTAACCCTTGAACTTTGAAGTTTGTTTCAAAACAACAATTGAAGACTTTTTTTCGTTAAATTCATGAACGAAAAATGATGTTTTTGCATTTGTATTGTTGCTTATGTGAACATATTTGAATATATACGTTGAAAAAAAATCAAAACATATGCAAATACGTCATTTTTCGTCCATAAATTTAACGGAAAAAACTTTGAAGTGTTGTTTTGAAACAAACTTCAAAGTTCAAGGGTAAAAATGAAACTTTTCAAAGTTCAGGGGTATAATTGAAACCAATCCCATAGTTCAGGGGTATTTATGATAATTTAACCTAACTTTTATTTGTTCATTGTCTAATATAGATACGCGTCTTCGAGTTTGTGTATTAATGTGTATGTTAGCAATATGGGTATATATTGGAGCTTAGCCAACCAGGCCACTAGAGGTAGATATTACAAGTGAATATTAGCTTACAAAGTAAGAGTATAATAACCAATGAATTTTTTAAAGTTCAAAGACGACCGAGATGAACATTTTGAAATATATGGATCAAAATGATTATTTTCTTTATAAAAAACCAATTCCTAATTTTTAGGGCTTGAGAAGACAAGTGTGTAAAAGTTGAAGGTTGGAAATGAAATTTCTAGGGCTTGAGAGGACATGTCACAGGACACAAATTCAGTAAAACCACTCAAATGGCAAAGCAAAGAACACAACACCCAACTTTTGTTGTCACATAGGTTTCATAGATCAGACCAAATTGAGTAAAAAACATTACAATTATATGGGTCAATACTTTTTAAGAGTTTTTTTTTTTCCTTTTCTATGCTAAAATTAGCAATAAACAGAAAGGAAGCCTTTTAGAAACCCTAGAAAACCAGAAGGTTTCCCTACATGAATTAACATTTCTGCATCAAACAATTAATTCGTTGTCAATAACTACTGTTCTGCAAAGATATTGTTCGAACTCTTCAAATGAAGTCGATATAAAGAACCCATCAAATATCCGAATCCTGATCCCACTTCTAATTGTCGTGTTCAAAATAAAAATCATACCCACCGATCTTTTTGTAATATTCGATCGGGATTTCAATTTACTGCAGAAATTTGAGAAAATAAAAATAAAGATAAAAGAAGATCCATTAAATCCAATATGATCATGAACGATTATTGCAGGAAAACTGATATTTAAAGATAATAACAAAAGCAAACACTAAAAATGAACACTATTTAGATATCATTAATTAACTATTCCAAAAGCATTATTAGCAGTGCTAATTAAGATTATGGCAGATATTGCCGATAGTGCCATTCAGACAATTAGCAATTAAAGGGGAAAAAATTACCATCCAATCAATATGTGACATGTGTCGGCATCAAGATGCTTAGTCGTCCATTAATTATAATTTATCAACTAATTAAAACTTAGGTTGTCATTTGGTCCATTGTTCTATCATTGCGGTCTAAACAAAAAGGGGATTATGTTCAACCACCTCATTGATTAAAAAATTGTATAAATATATCAAGATGTGTATTAAATTATCTATAAAACAAAAAAGTTTGATTATTAAATTGTGTTAGAATTAATAACTAATTGTTCACATTATTTTGTAGTCATGATCTTCTCACGTGCGGGTTCATATTTTGATATTAAAAAATTGGAAATTGAGTGTATATATGAAGTGTTTGAATTAATTTCGGCTTTAATGTCATGGTAAATTGTTATTAACCTAAAGAATTTTACTTTAATTTTAAAATTAAAGTTAATGAAAACCTTTGGACATAAAATTTCACAAATTGTTTAAAGAAACTAACTTCAAGTGGCCTATAAATTTCTTGTGATTGAAGTTTTTCTAGACAAAGATGATTTGCTAGGTACTCGAAAATCATTCTTTTTCATATATATTTGAAATTCATTAATCATTATATATATTTTTTAAAATGAGTGTAAGAGAATCCTCTTTAAAACTACATAAAACACTCCTATTCGTTTTTCCTTTACTTTCAAGCTTTTTTCGCAACTTGTCAAGCTTTCATCGATATTGAGAACAGGGATAAAAAATCAACACCGTCGATTTTATTTCAAGCACCACGTGTCGAGTTTTCGTTGACAGATTCATCTGAAAACAATTACCTCTCGTAACCTAATTTCGCATCAGATTACGATAATTAAACAAATAGAGACACGATAATCATTGAGTTTGACAATAGAAAACCTAATTATACTAACACGAAACGTTATTGCACAAAAAAGAATCGGGCTAGTGGCCTAATATAGTACAATTAAAAGATAGAAAGTTGTGTGGGAGAGAGGAAGAAAAAGAGGAAAAAAAATTAATAAAGCATTTGATGTTGGACCATATCATGTCTCCCCCTCTTCACTATCCCCATGATATGATCTTCTCATTTTCTTGTGCTTCCCCCCCTTAACTCCCACTTGCGAAAAAAATTGTTCTCTTCTCTTCTTCACTTCCAAAATCTTTGTCTTTCTTTTGTGTGCAAAATCTCGAAAGAAAGAGAGAGAGAGCTTTATATTATTTTTCACATATGTCAACTAGTAAAGGCAAGGATGTTGGTGAAGGATCATCGTCAAATTCCTCTTCTCTAGTTGTTGATGATCACAATCAACAACAACACTTTCAACAACAACAGCAACAACAACTTGCTCCGGTGAGCCGGTATGAGTCACAAAAGAGGCGAGATTGGTACACTTTTGGGCAATATTTGAGGAATCAAAGGCCTCCATTGGCAATTTCGCAATGCAATTCAAGCCATGTGTTGGATTTCCTTCGCTATCTTGACCAATTTGGTAAGACAAAAGTGCATTTAAATGGGTGTGGTTTTTTTGGACAACCTGAGCCACCAGGGCCTTGTACTTGCCCTCTTAAACAAGCTTGGGGCAGCCTTGATGCCCTTATTGGTCGCCTTAGAGCTGCTTATGAAGAAAATGGAGGCTCTTCAGAGACTAATCCATTTGCTAGTAGTGCTATTAGGATTTATTTGCGAGAAGTGAGGGACTGCCAATCAAAGGCAAGAGGAATCCCATATAAGAAGAAGAAGAAAAAGAAGAATAATCCAACAAAGACGCCAGACGAAGGTAATACTTCCAAATATAGAGAGAATTAGCATCAATTTCGTCTCTTATTATTCACAGAACTACTAATCAAGCGAATCTGGAAGGCGAAAATTTGAACCTTTGACTAGAGCTATGCTCGTGTTGGCATCAAACGTTTTAGTTTTCGTCTTGAGAAATTGGACTAGAAATTTTTTATAATTTGATTGTTTTCATGTCATTAATTAACACATTGCAAAGTTGGGGGAAATTATGGGGGAAATTATTTTTTTGAAGGCAAAGTTTTAAGGATGGGGGCATATATATAATGATGTTGGAGTGTGTGTGTGTGCATAAAACCCTAGACCAAGAGCTTCTTCAAAGCCCTAAATTTCATAATACCTGGCTAGCTAGGTTATGGTTGGTTGCTTTAGGATATATATGATTAGAGCTCTATAACAATTATTATTACTCTTTAACTTTTTCTTAGACACCTTTTTCTTTTTCAAGAAAGCTAAATTCGTTTGTAATATTCCATATAAATCAATAACATACTTCATCTTTTTTTCTCTTATTTATCTGTTAGTCTCGCAATTTGAATATTGTATATATACCATTTGTGACATTAATTGTAGAACGATTGCTACAATGCAAAAAATGCTTTTTACTTAGCTTAATTTGGGATCAACTCACACAGTAAATTCAGTAAGATTATATAACGTATGCTGTTGTTTGCCTTTTCTGATAGAACTCTCCTATATATCTAGTTCCCTTCTTTTTTTCCTATGCATTTGGTTAAATTAAACATTTCGTTCTTATATGTTTGTGTCAATTTCGTCCCTGTATTTATTTAATCTAATTAAAGTTTCAATTTTATCCTTGTACTTTAATTTCTTGCTCCTAGTAGTCCTTATTCTCTATTGAGTAGTGTTAAATGAAATGAGTAATTAACACACTGCTGATATGAGTCTATGACACGAATGTAGTCTACATTTTTAATACAAGTGACAAATTTTTTTTTTTGTTTAACATGTGGAGGTGGGGAATTCAAACATCTAATCTCTTAGTCGAGTGTATATGTCTTAACCAGTTAAGTTATGCTCAGGTTAACCTATAATATTGATTTGTTGAAGTTAATAAATTGACATATACAGATGGAATGAAAACTTTTTAAAGTATAGGAATGAAATAATGAGAACAAACAAGAAAGTAGATATGAACATGAACGCTTATTACAAATTATTATTTTTTTCAGGGGTCTAAACAACTTGCCAAGGCTTTGGGTTAGTGAGCAGTGTGCATGTGTTTTTGGGATTCATCTCAAATTAAACACATTGAGATAACTGCAAAGTTCATTTGAATTGAAGTTAAGTTGTTTTTTCTTTATACCTGAAAGCATTGTGTTTTATTTGGTTCTTCAAATTGGAGTTCAGCACATCCAGTTTCTGCATGAGATGTGGGTATGTTGCAAAACTTATTGCTCTCTTTTATTGCCTTTTTTTTCTTCATAGAGATTTTGTGTCAAATTTATTATATTATTCAGTATATGGATTATAATTATATCAGTAATTAATGTCATTCCCTTTCAAATATCTTTTCTGCTTTTTTCCATAGAGATTTTGTGTGTCAATGCAGATGATAATTTTACAATCTGAAGCTATATCAGAGAGGTTAAAAATATTTTTTGTAACCAGATCATTGTAGTTTTATTTGGAAGACAATATGCTTCTTCATATCTCACAATTATAAAATAATGTTAACTTAACTTAGGTCTAAGCTCACATGATTTTGTTTGTTTTAACTCCACTTAAAACGAAATGTTAGGCTCACAGTTTTAATGAGTTTTGTTTGATGTAAGAAACTTAAGATCAGAAAGTTTGAGTTTGTGTAATTTGTATTTAGATAATAAAAATGAACCAAATATAGTTTTTTTTTTTTTTTTTGAGTTGTTCAACAATATATGGGGAAGGAAAATTCGAACCTCTAACCTTTTGATTGAGAACATATTGCCTTTAACCAATTGAACTATATGCTCTCAGATTTGGCTAGAAATATGAATTTATAATAATACATATTTGGTTTGTAGGATTGTAATTTATAAAAGTTTAACCTCTAGGATAAAATGTTAGTTTTATAAACTAACATTTACATTACTACAAACTCATAATTAAACTCTTGTAAACAAAGCTTACCTACTTAAACATAGGCTCCATTTCTTAGGGCATATTACACACCTTATAATCTTTTTCACTCCTAATTTGATGTATGATCTCCACTACAAAAAATTAACATATCGATATTTTAATAAATTGTAAAAATGTCAATTTAAACATAATTTAATTGTTTAAGACATTTAACATTCTAAAGACGAGATGTTTGAATCTTCATGACCCTCCATTCTATTGAACTAAAAAAAAAAAACTGAAAATGACAGTTTTTAAATATCAGTTTTATATATATATTAAGACTACTCCCTCTAGTTATTTAGAAATATATAGAAATCTATGGTGTGTGTGGCACTAAAATGCAATTAATGGGACCAGACTGTGATGTCCCACAATAATTATCACATAAATTAAGTAGGATGCAATTTGATATGATTTTCCATCATAACATTCATCTTAGGATTCCATTTTAGAACTTTTCATGTTTCTAATATCAATGCTATCTGTGTGCAAAACACAAATTATCACACCTAGATTTTCTAAAGATAAAAATATACAATTAAAAGATTTGACTTTGGTTCACATAATTCTATTTCCTACTTTATGGGTTTTTTTTTTCTTTTTTGAGTTTTACCTATTGAATACGGATTCGAACCTCTAACATTTAAGTTGAGAGTACAATGCTTTAACTAACTGAGCTTCTTTTAAATTAACACTTCATGAAAAATTATTCCATAGAGAATTTGTAAATGTAGTTATGTGACCACCACTTTTATATAACCGTTAAAGAGATTGATTAAGAAAAAATCTTTTTCTTTTAACTATGTATCTAACAATTATGAAAAATATATATAGTTACCATAAATAATTAGCCCGCATTGTGCATCAAAAGTTAAAAGTAATTAATATTTGGATAATTTTCTGTCAATATCCTTACTTTTTTTTAGTTCAACATTTAGGGTTGGAGGGTTCGAATCTCTAATCTCTTGGTCAAAGGAACATGTCAATTACCGTTGAACTATGCTCACTTTGTTAATTTAGGGTTGGAGGGTTCGAATCTCTAATCTCTTGGTCAAAGGTACATGTCAATTACCGTTGAACTATGCTCACTTTGTTAATGCCCTTACTTGGGGATGCATTAGCTAGTAAAAGTTTTAATTAGAAAATTTAAGTTGAATCAAGAGGCTAATTATCTAGAAATGTTAGTTGCTTTAAATTTTTTGAATAAGATATCATTTAAGCATTTTATCTTTGTCAATTGTTGGGAGTGTGACCAAAGCCCTACATCGGCTAGATAAGGGAAAGATCATGGGTTTATAAGTGAGAGATACTATCTCCATTGATATGAGGCCTTTTGGGTGAAACAAAAAACAAAGTCATGAGGACTTATGCCTAAATTGGCAATATCATACCAATGTGGAGATATGTCTAGGGTCATTGTCCCTAACATCAACTTGATCAACATAACAATCAACTTGAGCATAATTCAATTGGTTAAGACATTATTACAACCTCAACCAAAATATGAAAGATTTGAATCCCCACCCGACATATTGTTGAACTAAAAAAATAAAAAATAAAAATGGACGTAGCCCAATGGTTGAAGTATATGTATTTGTGATGTCAAAAGAAAAAAGAGAATCTCTACCACCACCTCTGCTTATCCTCATAAAAACGAGTTCTTCATACATAAAAAAATGGGTTAATTACTACTTAATCTATATAATCTTGTTTGGTTTTAATTTGGCTTCCTAATTTTAAAAGTTTCACCCTGATCTTAACAATTTGATTAAATCTCTCACAAAACGTCTTTGAATTTACCAAACGTTGATTATTCTCTTATTTTGTGTGACATTTTTTTTGGGACACTGACTCATTGTCCCTCTCTGTTATGTATAAAGAAAATGTACGTCCCAAATAAGATAATTGTCAAATCACCAAAGATTATTATTTTTTTTTAAAACGAAACTTCATTAAACCGGCAAGAACCAACAAATTACAGAGCCCTCTCGAGAATGAGAGCAATAACCGAAGCTGGAAAGGGACTTTTCTAGTCCAAAGAATCACCCGAAGAAGATGCCAAAGTTGGAGACATGGAAATGAAAATTTTAATAAAACTATAAAAAGACTATATTGAAACCTTTATATTACAAACACAAATTTAATCAATATTTTAAATCATTAAAGAGTTGTTTGGAGTGTGAGTTATAAGAGACCGTTTGGATGGAGAGAAATAAGGGTGGGAATGGATAAGGCTTTTAGATCTCCTTGTTTGGAACAAGGTTTGCAAGCATGAGCATGATTGTCACTTATTCTATGCATCACTTTTTTCCATGATGGATGAATTTTCTATACTCTTCAAAAATGGTGGGTTTTCTTTATACCCACGCACTCTCTCTCTTCCTCTCTCTCTTCTTTATTAATATTTAGTATATATTGAAGGGAATAATATTTTAGGCTAAGCAAAACATACCTTTGAGAAGATGTCTAGAGATAATTTTCTAATTCTCTATTGAGAAAATATGTGTTATTTCTAATGTCTCAACCTAAGATCTTATTTATAAAGACCAAGAAAAAATCTTTACTATAATTAAAATATTATATTTTAATATCTAATATATTAAAATATATCTTATATTTATTTGAATCTCATTCAAATTTCCTTCGATATTTATTTATTTGAATCTTATTCAAATTCTATAAATATCTTTTATTTAATGTATCTAATATACATTAATTATTTTAATATTTAATGTATCAAATACAATAAATATATTTTCCTCTTATATATTTAATATATCTAATATATTAAATATTAATTTGAACATTTCAAAATTTTCTTTCAACTAAATTGGTCTTTTAATGTTACTATGAGCTAGCAAATGGACCTTATGGACCTATAGATTACAAGCTCCAATGATACAAAATCAATTAATTAAACTCTTTAATTAATTAATTTTTATTCATTAACTATAGGTCACTCCACTATAGACCTAGAGTTGCACTCTTATGCACTATAGGACAAGTTGTGTCCATAGATATAATCATTACATGCAAGTCGATCATTCACGAGTTGTTCGTAATTACAATTGGGTCAAAAGTCCGTTTTACTCCTATAATTACATCTTGCATCTTAAGTACCAATGATCCTCTAATGAACAATTTGTTTATAATCTAATTATAAACTAAGTCTCTCTCGGGCCAATGAGAGGGTGGGGCTCCATTGTTCAAGTCTCAAAATCAGCACTTAAGGAAATTACTCATATACTTACCTTATATGGGAATGAGTGAATTCCATCTTCTGAGATTATGTTCCCAACTCCCTATTTGGTCATGTCCCTAAAATGGTAGGTATATTGAATCAGCTACAAAAGCCACTCTCACCCATGCAAATCAAAGGACAAGCCCTCATAGATAGAAGTTCATAACTCACTCAGGATTAAGATCGAGTCGCATATGATCATCCTGATGAAATATTAATCTTCTCAATTAATGAATTTATAAAGAGAGATTAAATATTTCGTGGTCCAGTCTTACACAAACTCTTTGTATAAAATACCTCAACTCTCTCTACATGAATGATTTGGATCAAATCATTTGTAACTATTACAAAGTGGGTCGCATCAATAGTGTTACTAGGATAAGACACCCAACTTTATCCATATACTATGACCCTTTAGGTTATTTCTTGAATATGATTCTCTCATATGTCAACCACATACTGTTCAAGATTACACTAATAACATTGAATTTTTCATATAATAGATAATATTATATTGCAAATATAATAATCAAAGTTATTATTAATTATTAAATAAATCATTAATTACGAGGCTTTAAGACATAAATCCCAACATATATATATATATATATATATATATATTCATTTTCAATAATTATATTTAATTATTTAATTAAAAATATTTATAATTTATTTATTTATTTCTATTGGTTGAAATTAATTTTGATTAGTTCATAAAATAATATACCAAAATAATATTTTTAGGATTAATTTTATAAAACAAGCATAAACATTCATTGTAAAATCTATTATGAAAATATTAAGTCACTAATTAATATTCTATTTAATCAATTAATTACAAATATTATTAATTTATGGTAAGGATAATCATTATAATTAATTATTCGTGAGTTATTTGTGATCAATTAACAACTAATTATTACTTTTTAAAAAAAATTATATTCTTTTTTAAAAACCATTTTTATTATTTTATTAAATTATATAAGATTTATAAGATCAATCTCATAAATTAAATTTGCACATTACTTACGGAACTTGTCTATTTGAATATTTTTTGTGGTTGAAAGATGCTTACCTCTCATGAAACAAACTTGCAAAATATTGACCTAACATGTTTATTTTCTACTTCATCTATTACTTATAATTAATTAAACTATATTACTTTTTAGTACAACACAAATGAGGGTATGGAGATTTAAACTTCTAACCCTAAGGGAAGAAGTACATGTCAATTAAACTATATTGTTAGTACATTAATTGAATTGTATTTATTTATTATAATATTAATTCATTATTTAATTTATCACAATTACATAAGATTTATATATTAATTTCATCAAACAAATATAAATATCATTTGTTTATATAAAAATATGATAACAATCTCATGTAGAACCAAACATAGTCATCTTATTCCTAAGTATTTATTATTCCCAAACATCTTATTCTTAGGCATCTATTACCCATGGCATCCAATAAAACTTTAAACCAAATGGCCCCTCATAGTTTGTGGAATACTCTGCACCCCAAACATAAACTATTATAACTCAGACTAAATAACTCAGTATCCTAAACACATATTATATAACTCTACAGATTATTATAACTCACAGACTATTATAACTCAAACTATTATAACTAACTCAGTGCTCCAAACAGTCCCTAAAAGTTCAAAAATTTATTATAATATTTTTTAAAGTGTAGGAATTAAAATAAACACAACCTTAAAATTTTTGAAAATTTTTAGAAACTTTTTAAAATGTATGATGTAAATAACTAAACTTTAAAAGCTGGATATCAAACTTATAATTTAACCAAAATTTTAATTCTTTAAACAAATTCTTACCTTTTCTTTTTTAAAAAAATAAAATAAAAATATTGCTTGAATAAAGAAATAAAATGGGATTCCAAATTAGATAATGAAATCTCTCGTTAGGCCCGATTGACATTTAAAATAAAAAATTCAATTTTGCAATAATACTTATGTCTCTATGAAATAGTTTTTTTTTTTTTTTTTCTGAGCAAGTGGATAAGATGCATTACCATTCCAATGATTGAAGGTTCCATCCTCTATCCTACAATTATTGAAACTATTTTTTTTTTGTTTAAATCCCCACCTTTAATTGTCTTTATATATTAAAAATAAATATAAATTAATAATCAATTGAATCCTATAAGCATTAAAGGACTTTGATCTATACATAATATATACACATCATGCTACACAATTTCAGTTTTTTAAAAAAAGAATTCATGAAATATTGAGATTATTCAAAGAAAAAGTAGTGATGAAGTTGGCTCTTTTGAGAATGGTTTGGCTTATAATGTTTTTTTCCCTCTAAATTATAATTTTAGATTTATAGCTTGTGGTTGGTTTCAATTTAGTGTTCATAATCATGGAGATTTTGATTTGGTCTCTAGATAATTTTGTTAAATTTCCTCTATCTCCAACATAATCACAAAAGTTGACAATTATCTTACATGTTTTCTATAGACGTGATAGAATGGGACATTGTCCAAAGAAAAATGTGTCACACATAAGTGTGAACGCTATCACAAACAATATTATATGGACTGAGTAGTAATTCAACCTTTTTTTAATATGAAAAACTCATTTTTATGAGGATAAGTAGCGGAGATAGAGGTTTTTTTTCTTTACAAAATGTTACATCACAAAATGGAGATTTAAACCTACTATCTTTTGTAGAAGGCATACATACTTTAACTATTGAACTATGCTATTATTTTTTTTTGAAGAAAAAAAAGCAATATATGTGATGGAAACTTTGAACTTTTGACCTTTTGGTCGAGCTTGTTGTAATGTCTTAACTAGCTAGTTGAATTATATTCAAGTTGAAAGTTATGCTCAAGTTGCCAAAGATAAAATGTTTAAATGATATCTTATAAGAAAATTTTAAAGCTACTAGCTTTTCTAGTTTAGCCTCTTAAAACAACTTAAAAACTTTTTCTAGATAATCCATCTTGAAGTAAGGGCATTGACAGAACTTTCCAAACATTAAGTAGTTTTAACTAAGGAGATGCACGTAGGATGTTCATGAGACATGGCGAAGATAGAGATGGTGTCATCCTTGCAAAATTCCTCATTAAATTTTGTAGAGATCATGACGAGAATTTCCTACATAATTTTTCTTGTTTAGTTTTTTCATTTTAAAATCTCAATTAAATTAAATAAATATTTTGAAAATTCTTCAATTAAATAGTTATTTTTTCTCGAAAAATTTCTATTTAAACGGTTAATTCTCCATGGAAAATCTCTATTTAAAAAGAAAATTTTTAAACCTCCTAATAGAAACAAAATAATATTGCATATCAAAGCATCTAATTATTCATATATATAGTTCAAATGCCACATATGATTCAAATATATCAAATTTTATAAGTGATTAAATATAAAACTTTATATAATAATAATAATAATAAATTAAAAAAAAAAGGAAAATAGGAGGATGGGGAATATAATATTCCTCATCACTGTCTCCATTTAGCTTACGAGAAATTTTTTTCTCTCCACTCCTTCTCTCATTCCCTGTCTAAATGAGGATTCTCTGTCAAGAACATGTCTCATGAGGAAAACGAACATCCCAAGATGAAGGATGTTAGATAAATTATTTAGGATAATTACACATTTTTCATAATTGCTGTTAGATGCATAGTTTAAGGGGAATTTTCTTTTTCAACGTGATGGTCACATAACTACATTATGCAAATTCTATATTGAATAAATTTTCATAAAGTAGGAAATGAAATAAGCAAAATCAAATATTTTTAATTGTATATTTTTATACTTAGCAAATGGAGGTGTGATAACTTATCGTTTGTGTTTTGGACAAATGATATTAGGAATTGAAAAAAAGTTGGAATGATTTGAATAAATATTAGCAATTTTGGTTGGTTGTGAGTGACGGACGTTACTGTTACCTTCATTAAGTTCATTAAATGATGTGAGTGACGGACGTTACTGTTACCTTCATTAAGTTCATTAAATGAAGTGAGGATAAAATTTTGTGGGTCAAAATACCATTTTGGTCATGTACTTTGAGTTTTGTTCTATTTTAGTCATGTACTTTTAAATGTCAAATTTTAGTTCAGGTACTTTCAATTAGGCTTAAAATTAGTTCATACTCTTAGTTTATTGTGAATTTTTCCTAAACAAAACAATCTCTATTGGTTTTTCTTCTATAAATTTTGGAAATATGTTTATATTGTATCTTTTCTTGTCTTAAAATTATTATTATTATTTAACCAATTTTGATAAAAATTAACTTCAAACTTATCATAGGGATCAATTTCAAGCTTATTGAAAGTACATGGACTAAAATTGGACATTTGAAAATACATGGACGAAAATGGAATAAAACTCAAAGTACAGAGACCAAAATGGTATTTCAACCAATTTTTTAAAATGAAGTGAGGGGAAAATTTTTTAAGTAGTACAATGAGCATAAGCGTTTTCTTTTTCCTCCTACTCCCCCCATTGGTTTGACCATACGATATTGGTGGGAGTGAATGAAATGGTTTGAAGAAAGTTAAATTTTAGTTTCTATAGTACTATAGACTAGTCTAATAAAATCTCACAAATAGTCCCTACCGTTAAAAGGCACTAGATTGAGTATGTGGAAGTTAGTTATACATGTGTCAATGATCAGGTCGTCTTTTGTATTTAGTTGATTGTGTGGGTTAAGTAGCTAACGGGATAAAAAAATGATTTGCCAATTTCCAAAGAAACTACATTAAATTGCTAATTTTCAACTTATTTTTTAAAAAAATGTGTAGCTAATTGTGTGGGTTAAGTAGCTGACTGTATTTAATTGATTGTGTGGGTTAAGCAACTGCTAAAGAACATGTTGCAAAGTCGGAGTAGGTGTGACAGTCGATATTGTTGTCAATCCACCAGGATGAAAGGCAAGCGACTTTGCTAGTGTTGTTGCTAGGAGCAACGAGAAAAGGGGTTGACCATGAGTTTTACTTTAAAATAGTATGTGTGCGTGCTTGAATTCAAAACTGATATGAATCATTTAACCAATACCTTATCAAAAGGGATACATGCAAATAATCAAGTCAATGAGGTTTCAAAAAGCCTTAATCAAGTAAATGCAAACTATGGAGTGTTGGCCAAGGAGGAACAAAAGGAAGAAAGCTTCAAGTGAATTAGTTTGGTGAAGGGTTACAAATTGATGTTCTAATTTATTTATTTTGCATCTTTGAAGACATATTTGGAAACTTATGTTGGGTTTAAATATTCTTTGTAACTGCATAAGCCCAGTACTTCATACTTGGGCCCAAACCTCACTTTTTTAGTCTAGTTTATTTGCTTGTAATAGTCATTAGTAGGTGTACATGGGTTAGGTTGGGTCGATGATCGAACTGAAACATGGGACTTAAAGAAAATATTTGTAAATTAAAACAAGAGAATAAGCAAAGACGTTTTCAAATTGCAATTGTAGGTAACCAATGTAAAACAATAAGTGTTTTTGTTGTTTTTGAAAAGAAGAAATAAAAATGATAAAAGAAGGATTCAAACGTGTTTTTGCTCCATTGAAAGAAATTACGGCCTAATTGCAATTGCAATTCTTTGGCTCAACACTTAAGCTTTGTAAACCGAATTCAACACCTATTCGACCTTCTATGAAGTATCTTTAGGAAGCTAAGCGATTAAACCGATATTTCTATGGATAATACGAACTTAGTTAATTTTGAAACACAATTCTTTTGGTTTTAAAGGTTTTGTCCTATGTCTAGGGTCAAAAATAAATTCCTATGTCTAGGCTATTTTCCTTTATTGCTTTTATGAAAACCAAATTTTTATCTAACCTTTTCAAAATTAGACTCATTTTTTGTATACTAATCTAGGTGATCAATCTAGACTAATAATAAGCATTAAAATCAATAAACGCAAACAAACTATAGAGGAAGCAAAATTGCTCTCACAATTAGGCCTTTATTCATATCTTAGGGCATTCACATGCTTGAATCCCAAAGAAGGAATTAGCTCATTATGGTGGGGATGAAAAACAGTAAATTGAAGTGTAGAAAATCCATAACAAACTTAGATAAAAAGAAATTGAGAGATCAACTAAATTAAATGAAAATTCTAAAAAAAATCAATTTGGTTAAAAAACTTACAAAAAACTTACCACTACAACACCGTAATTTAAATGAACAAAGGAAACAAGAATAATATTACTGAAATTTGATGAGAACAGCAGCAACACAATTTTGAATGAGGAAATTCAACAATCAAACTAAAGCTAAAATGTTCCTTTCTACACCCGTAGCTCAATCGAACTCAATTCTTTCTTTTTCAAAAAGATTTGGTTCTTCACAACTTTCACTTTCGTGAGGAAGGATCGAGATTTAGAATGTTGAAGGTACTGAAAAGAGAAGGTACAAAAAAAAAAAAAAAAAAACAGCAGCACAACCTCGTAAAAAAAATAAAACAGAGGAACAAAAACAACACAACTTTAAACCAGTGAATTCCTTGCTTGATCGATCCAAATACCCATTCAAAGGCAAATGGATCTTCACCTCCTCTAACTTTCGTTGAGGAGGGATCAACCTCGAAAATTACAGAGCTAAGATGAAGAAAAACTTGCTGAAAATGACAGAAAATCGTGAACTAAACTGTTGTGGGCGAGTAGAAAAATCCAGCCACGTTTTGCTTCGTCTTCCCCATTTTTATAAGCATTGAGGGCTAGGGTTTCCATCTTTGTGCTCCTTCAATCATGGGTCAAGGTTTGGGCATGAGTTCGAGCTAAAAAATCTCGCAAAAATCTCCATAAATTTTGAAATTTCTGTAAATCTCTCATTTTCCAGATTTTTCAGAAATGCAATTGCAATTGCAATTCCAAAAATCTCCATATTTCAATTGCATTTCTGTTGCATTATTTTTCAGATCTGCCAAAATTTTCCAGAAATACAATTGCATTTCCATTTTGGAATGCAATTGCATTTTATGCTTATTTTCCAGACGTGTTTTCCGAAGGAATGCAATTGCATTTCCAAGATGGAATGCAATTGCATTTTGTGCTTCTTCACAAACTTGTTTTCTCGAAGAAATGCAATTGCATTTCCAAAATAGAATGCAATTGCATTTTTGTACATGCTCCAAACCTACACAAAAACAACAAATTAGTATAATTTCCAATCTCTTTTCAACTTCTTTCCTCTTTTTCATTACTCCAACAAGCTTTTGTGAATTTATCTAATAAACACTATTTTTAGCTTGCTCGTAATACAATAAAACACACAAAAATGATAAGAACAACCTAGTTTAGGGTCAAATAATCCTCATAAATGAGAATTATCAGTCGAGTTAATGGTATTTTTTGGACCAACCTGAGTCGGATTAGTAGTATTTTTTAGACCAACCCGAAAATTCGAGTTGGTTAATCCCCAACCCGCTCAACCCTATTTATGAGAGCAACCCAACCCAACCCAACCCATACATTTTCAGATTGGGTAAGGTTGGGTAATCGGGTTGGCGAACTCTGTACCAGATATAAAAGAATAGAAAAATAGAAGGTACCAGATCTGAGGCTTTGTGAGATTGGCAAGCTTTGTGACATCGGTGATCTACAAACGGCGAAATGGCAAACAATAAGCTCTGTGACCTTCGGTGATCTACAAACAGCGAAACGACAAGCTGCAAGCTGAACTATGAACGGCAAACGACGAACGACGAGCTCCAAGATGAAACGAACGGAGTCCTTCAAGAGAGACGAGCAAAGGCAACCAAAAGGTTGAACAGTGTCCGGAAAGAGACATGATCGACGACAACCAAAGGTTGAATGGTATCCGACGAGAGAGAGTGGATTATTGAGGGTGAGACTGTGAGGGAGCGGCGCTAGGGCTTCTTTATCATTTTACTTTTATTATTATTATTATTATTTATTTAAAAAAATACTAATAACAAATTTCAGTTCGGTTCGGGTTGAACTGAGCCAAAAAATGGCTAACCCAAAAGTTTATGAACTCACTCATAATTTATAACCTATAATAAATGTTGGAGTTTGAGATACCAAAATAGAACTTAAACCAACAAAATAAATATGTGATCCTCGAACTTTCAAATTTATGTCGAATAAGTTTCTAACTTTAAAAAGTGTCTAAATGGGTTCCATTTTAGGGCAAAATAAATTTTTGGTTACTAAGATTTAGGTTTGGTGTCTATTTGATACCTAAGATTTCAAAAAGAACATTTTTAGTGCCTGATGTTTAAGAAAAGATTCTACATAGTAAGGGTGAGCATCGGTCGGTCGGCATTAGTTTTGGACTCAAACCGGCACCGATCACCAACTTATTGATTTTTGGTGGTTACTTTTGATATGTTTTAAAGTGGGGAGTTACGCCGACCGACCGACCAGTTGGGCAATCGGTCGGTTTTATCAATTTCATGCCCCCAACAAGCTGAATGGAAAAAAACAGAGAAAGAGAAAAGAAAAGAAGAAAGAAAGAAGACAGAGAGAATAAGATATGAAAGTGAGAAGAAAATAGGAGAGAAAATGAGAAGAAAAAAAAGGAGGAATGGAGAAGAGAAAAGAAGAAAGAAAGAAAGAAAAAGAAGAAAAGAAGAAAGAAAATAGATATGAGGAAGGAAGGGAGAAATTGTTTGATTTTTTTTTTAAAAAAATTAATAACTGTCCTGGTCTTCCCTAGGACCAAAGCAGTTGGCCTGCTGTACAGTGCACAGTACAGCAACAGCGATTGAATTTAAGGTCATACATTTTTTTTTTAAAATAATGACGATCGGTTCAATCGGTTTGAGCCCTTATCGGGCTCATCGACCGACCGATTGGTCAAAAAATCAGCCCCGATCGAAATTATACAAAAATCGACCGATCGAAGTCAGCTTGGTTGGGTTCGGTCAGTTGACTCGATTTTTCAAATTGTGTTGCTCACCCTTACTATATAGTCTTTGGACTCACGTGACCTTTATTTGATTAATGGAAAAATGATGTGGGTGTCAATTTACTGATTGTACTTTTTCCTGATTCGGCAAAAATATTAATTTAATAATTTTTTTAACTAGACTTTATCCTCTTTCCTTTCCTTTTCCATCCTCCTCCAACAAACATCATTTTCGTAGTCATTATTCCCTATCACCCACATTCAATTCTAGATTTGGAATCTTATTTAATTGTTTAGTTCCAGCGTTAAACAAATATGGAGTGAAAGATCGAACCATCGACATTTGAAATAATAATTAGTGTTGGATTGACAATCTTATGTCTAATAGATCTTTCATTTATACGATATTTTTAAAAAAAAATTCTAGACACAAAATATCATTTAAACTAAGAAAACAAATTTCAATAGAAGCATCAAATTCACTTTTTTTTTTTGGCTAAATTATAAAAAGATTACTTCTGAACTTTGTAATTTATTTCAAAAATACTCCTATTCTTTCAAAGGTTGCAATATTACCCACATGACCTTTCATACACATTCCAAAACTACTATTAGAGTAGAAAATTCAAGTCGATCCATCTGAAAGTCATTCTTTCAAACTTAATCTAGACAAGCATTATAGTCACTACCATATCCATTTCCTGTCCAACATTTTGACAACAATTTGATTGCAATTTTTGAAAAAAAATAAGTTATTTTTTAAACAAAGGGCAAATTTCAGAGTATTTTCTTATAATTTAGCCCCCTTTTTTTACAATAAATTCACTTATTTATTAAAGCCCTCTCTTCTGCAAAAAGAAACACATTGGAAGAACAAGAAGGGCTCATTACCAAATGGCTAAGCGTCTTCTCTCTCCCTGTTTCCTCCTCTTCATCGTCCTTTTGTCCGCCATAGCCACAGAAGCTCAAGTCCCTGCAAATGAAACTTTCCATTTCATAAACCAAGGCGAATTCGGCGACCGAATCATCGAATACGACGCCAGCTACCGCGTAATCCGGAACAACGACTACACCTTCTACACATTCCCCTTCCGCCTTTGTTTCTACAACACCACTCCAAATTCCTTCATCTTCGCCATTAGAGCCGGAATCCCCCGCGACGAGAGCTTAATGCGATGGGTCTGGGACGCCAATCGCAACGACCCAGTTCGCGAAAACGCCACCCTCACCTTCGGCCGCGACGGCAATTTCGTCCTCGCCGACGCCGACGGCCGCGTCGTGTGGCAAACCAACACAAAAAACAGAGGCGTCACCGGCATCAAAATGCTCCCCAACGGCAACTTGGTCCTCCACGACAAGAGCGGCAAATTCGTCTGGCAGAGCTTCGATTACCCTACTGACACTCTGTTAGTCGGTCAATCCATTCGAATCGACGGCCGTAACAAACTAATCAGCCGTACATCCGAAATCGACGGCTCCGACGGCCAGTACAGCCTCGTCCTCGACCGAACCGGTCTCACGATGTTCCTCAACCATTCCGGTCAGCTTCTAACCTACGGCGGTTGGCCGGGGACGAACCACGGAAGCAGAGTAACATTCGACGCCCAGCCGGAGAACGAAAACGCGACGGCGTACGAACTCGTTCTGTTGGTAAATCAGGACACCCCGCGGCGGCGCTTACTACAAGTCCGGCCGATTCGAAGCGGCGGAGCACTAAATCTGAACAAATTAAACTACAACGCAACCTACTCGTTTCTCCGGCTCGGGCACGACGGGAATCTCAGAGCCTTCACTTACTACGACAAGGTCAGTTACCTGAAATGGGAAGAGAGTTTCGCGTTTTTCTCGAGCTATTTCATAAGGGAATGCGCTTTGCCGAGCAAATGTGGGGCTTACGGGTACTGCAGCAGGGGAATGTGCGTGGCGTGTCCGAGCCCGAAGGGGCTTCTGGGGTGGAGCGAGAGCTGTGCGCCGCCGAAGACGCCGGCGTGCAGAGGCGGCGGAAAAGGGAAACTTGGGTACTATAAGATTGTTGGGGTGGAGCATTTTTTGAATCCGTATAAGGAAGATGGGGAAGGGCCGATTAAGGTGGGGGATTGCAGAGCGAAATGTGACAGAGATTGTAAGTGTTTGGGGTTTATTTACAAGGAGTATAGTTCGAAATGCTTGAGGGTTCCGGTGTTGGGGACTTTGATTAAGATTAGTAATTCGTCTTCTGTGGGTTATATTAAGTATTCGATTTAGGATAAGGGAAATGGAGGTTTTGATTAATGTGTTATTATGTCTTCTTGTTGTTGTTGTTTGAAGAAGAATAAAGGGTACTCAATCTTATGTTTTTGTGTTGTGTTTTGGTTTTTTGTCCTTGTTTTTGGATTTGGTTTGGTTGAGAATTGAGAAATCATGTATGTTCGTGTGTACTACTATGACGTTAAACTATTGGTATAAGATTAATTTTTTTTGTAATCTGTCAGCTTTATGATATTATTTAAAGCTTTAGTTTAATAACTATTTGATTTTTTGTTTTTCATTTTTAAAAATTTAGTTTATAAACACTACTTTTACCAATGGATTTTCTTTGTTTTGTTATCTACATTTTACATATGTTTTCAAAATTCAAGTAAGTTTTGAAAACTAAAACTAAACAAAGGAATTTTTGTGTTTTGGAATATGGTTAAGAATTCAAATATTTTCTTAAGAAATATGAAAACCATTGTAGAGAAATTGTGAGAAAATAAGGAAATTTTTTAAAAATCAAAAGTCAAATGGTTATCAAATTGGCGTCTTTGGGTTTGGTGCATGATATTAGAAGTTTGAATCCCTATGATGCCATTTTCTTTGCGATTAATATTGATATCCACATCTTATTGAGTCTTTCACAAATTTTCAAACTCACAATTGACGAGGCCGATGGGTTTGATGATTTAACATGTGGGTCTAGAATTTATACTTTAATTATTATTTTGCATCTTGAGAAAAGCTCATAGGTTTGGTCTTTGTGAAGCCTAATTTTAAATGGGATGGAAAATTATGGTTTACAAATGGGGTAGGGAAGTGGCGAATGGGAGAAAAAGTTTCTTATATTACTTTTAACATATGTATTAGTTCAACTAGTTAAGATATATATTTTCAATCTATAAATCAAAAGTTTGAATTCTTTCCTTCTACATATGTAGCATATTGTTGAACTAAAGAATTGAATTTTCATGTATGAGTTGTAAATGGTGATTTTTTGGGTGGATTGTGTGGTGGGAGTCAAGAAAGGAGGCTCAAATTGAATTGAGAAGACAAAAGAATCCAAGAGATTAAAATGGCAGTGATGTTTGACGTTGGAGTCCAATACATTATCCACAAGAAACTTTCCATGGTTTTGACCTATTTGTCATTCTTTAACATACAGCTGTAAAAATTAGCACTTTCCAATTAGCACTTTTTTATAATAAGACTAAATAAACAAAACAATATAAAGTGATTTGATAACCGTTTGATTTTTAAAAATAAAAAATTAAATAGTTATTAAATGAGGTCTAAATGATTAAATTTATAATTTAACATTTATCGTCTTTTAGTTCTTAAACAAAATACAATTTTAGTCTATGAAGTTTAAGTTTAGTGTCTCTTTTGTCCCTTCTTCGAAGTTTAAAAGGGATACTTTTAATCTCTGAAGTTTGAAAAATAGTTCTAAATAGTATGACAATAAATTGATGATTGAATTTGCCGACTTGATAAATTATATTAATTTTATATTAATTTTTGTGATTAGACTCGATGAGTTGACATCTTCTTCATCCTTATCTCTTCTTTTTCCTTCTTTCATCTTCCTTCTTCGATGAACTTTGTTGGCGCTCTCGTAACCGTCCTTCGTCATCGTCGGTCATAACTGTTCAAAGATCTTTTTCCAGACGGAAGAAGATTTTTTTCAAATATAGAAGAAGAAAGAACTTCGTCCAACAATTCTTATTTAGAATAACTTATTTTAGATTTGGAATAAGAAAGAACTTTCTTTCATCCATTTGTAACTGTTATTTAGAAGAAGTTTTTTCATATTTGGAATCTTCTTTCATTTGAAAAAAGATTTTCGACAGAGACAACAAGCAGATATGGCAACGAGATGGATATGGCAATGCCAATGAAATTCACTAGAGAAGAAGGAAGGAAGAAGAAGAAGACGAGAAGAGAGAATGAAGGAAGATGCTAACTCACCTAGTACAATCACCAAAATAGTATAAAATTTATATAATTTGTCAAGTCAACCATCCCAAACCTTAATTAATTGCCACATCATTTAGAATTTTTTTTCAAACTTCAGGAACTAAAAGTGTTCTTTTTAAAATCTCAAGAACCAAATAGACATTAAACTCAAACTTTAGTGACGAAAAGTGTGTATTTTGCTCAACTGTTTTTAAAAAATGAAACAAATCACTTCCGTCAATGAACTTTTAAAAAATATATGTTTTTAAAAAACCTATTTTGAGCCTTCATTATTGTTTTGCTACTTAACATCGTTTATCCAATACATGTCTTAGCTAATCTATGTGGCTTCTTTCTACTAAAAAAAAATTATGTAGCTTCAATACATGCTCAAATCAACAATATTTGGAAGTCATGTTATCCATCTGTGAGAAAATTAATGACAAGAATTCTGTTCAAGATTAAAATATTAAAAGCTTATGAGCTAAAATAAAATAATCTAGAATATATACTTAAATAAACATTTTAAAAGTTTAGGAACCAAGTCTTGAAAGTAAAGAAGTTGAGATGTTAAATGTGTTTGGTTCAATAGATTACTTCAAAACAAATTTTTTATTTTAATTTCTAAATGAAAAAAAATATTAAATTAAGTAATTAGTAATGCAATTAGTCAAAGTATTAGTATTTGAATCTAACTTAAGTAATTAAACTTCAGTTTCTCTTTGTACTAGGTTCAAACTTTTTCGTCAACAGAGTATAGTTCGACTAGCATAAGGCATACACCCTCGACTAAAATGTTAGAGGTTCGAATCTCTCTATCTTGTATATTGTTGTACTAAAAAAAGTTTAATTTTTTTCTTTTTCATGTGTAATAATACAATATTTTAAAAGATATATCTTGAATAATTGACATATTAATTTATTCCATATGCTCCAACCCACCAACTGGCAGAGATTTTCAAAATTCTCCTCCCATTTCATTCAATGACCTTAAAGAAGGTAACAATAATGTGGGTCAGTCTAAGCCAACCAAAATTGCTAATATTTATTCGAATCATTCCATCTCCTTTTCAATTTTAATGAACAAATTAAATATTAACTTATGCTAATAAATAGAAAGAACTTTTCATTTCGTTAGTCGCATTCTTTGATTATCTTTATTTTCAAATAATTAATGCTTATTTCATGCAAGCGAGCTATTTGTAGATTGTCAAACAAACTCTCTTTCGATTTCATGTTCAAAAGAAAGATGAAAGTAGCTTACATGTCAATTTTATGTCTAATTAGTCATTGACATATTCAATATTTTTTAACATAAGCTAACTTATAAGACATAAATTTGAATTGTGTGTTTCATAGGACATTAAATTTTTAATTTCGTGTCCATTAGGTTTGTAAATTTTAAAAAAATGTCGAATAGGTCATTGATTTATTAGACACAAAATCAAAAGCTCAAGAACTTATTAGACACAAAATCAAACATTTAGACTCCGTTTAATAACCATTTGATGTTTGAAAATTAAACCTATAAATACAATTTTCACCTATGAGTTTCCTTGTTTTGTTATATACTTTTTACATATGTTTTCAAAAGTAGTATTTAAAAAACTTGTTTTTGTTTTTGAAATTCTAAAAATTCAATGTTTTCTTAAAAAAGATGAAACTTAATGTAGAAAAATGATGAGAAAACAAGTACAATTTTCGAAAACGAAAAACTAAAGACCAAATTGGTTAACAAACGAGGCCTTGGAGATTTATTAGATATTTTTCAAATTTCAATGACTATTAGATACAAAATTGAAAGCTTAGAGATCTATTAAACATTTTTTTAAAATTCAAGTACCTATTTGACACAAACTTGAAAGTTCAAAGACCCGTTTGATAACTATTTGGTTTTTTGTTTTTGGTTTTTGAGATTTATGCTTGTTTTCCTACAATTTCTTTATCATGGTTTTCACTTTTCTTAAAGAAACATTTGAATTCTTAGTCAAATTCCAAAAACAAAAATAAGTTTTTAAAAACTATTTTTTTTTAGTTTTCAAAACTTAGCTTGGTTTTTGAAAATATGGATAGAAAGTAGATAACAAATTAAAGAATCTCATAGGTAAAAATAGTATTTATAACCTTAATTTTCAAAAACACAAAAATTAAAAATGAAATAGTTATCATATGGGTCTAAACTTGTAATTTAACCTTAAATTTTGAGTTGATTTACTAATTACTCCATTGTTTTGGTGAGAGCATTTTAAGAATACTTTTGAAATTCTAGTCAAATTTCAAGAAAAGATGGCATTTTTAGAAACTAGAACTTCGGATAGAACTTTCAATGAGTAAAACCTTCTAGATAAGAAAATGAAGTGCAAATATCTTATTGAGCAACATGGATTTTGTATAGGGAGTGGACGAGGGCAGGCTGGTGCGCTTAATTTGCTAGCTTATCCACTATATGCCATCAACTTGACCAGTACAATATTATAAATTTATAATCAATGAGGATTTAAACCGCTTTTATTACCTTCAACTATATCTCATATGAATTGTTGGACTTGACTTTTTACTTGTCATTTTGAGTAGGGGTGATATCAGTTCGATTTTCATCGATTTTAGGCCAAACCAAGAATCGAATCGATCCAATCGATTTTAGCAAAAGAGGAACCGAACTAATATCTAATAAAGGACAAAACCATCAGTTCGATTTCTCTTCGGTTCGGTTCTCGATTTTTTACAAATTTTTTTCTATTTTACTTCCGAGTTTGAGTCTCTATTTTAGTATTTTTTGCCCCAAAATTTCTCAAACCTCGATAAGAATTCATAGAGCTAAAAATCTCATTTTGTTACTTTAAAATTAATTGAAAGAAAACAGATGAAACGATGGAAAAATGGAGTGGGATTTGATTTATGGCTTTTTTGAGGCATCGGTTCAATTTGGTTCGATTTTTTAATGGTTTTTCCAGACAAAAATCGAACCAAACCAATATTTTTCAGTTTTGCCAAAAGAAAACTGGAGATGTCCAATTTTTTCTAAAAAATCGAACCAAATCACTGGATCGGTTCGATTCAGTTTGATTCGGTTTTCAGTTAAGACTATCACCCTTAATTTTGAGGATATGTCTTCAAAATGTTGGATTTTTTTTTTCTTTTTGTAATAATATTTTCTTAGTTTGAGCTTTTACATGCATTCTTTGATGGTGAAATGTGTTTATGTATGATTAGGACTTGATTTGTTTATTAAATTATCCTAATATTAGGATCACATTCTTTACTAAACATGAATATATATAGAACATTAAAAGCCTCTTAAGTTGGGACTTTATAGGTCTCCATGTCCTATATCCCATGTTTAAAATGGAAAATAGATCCCTTCAATTTGTTTTCAAGATTAGCATGTATGTGGATAATGCATTACCACCTCAATTCTAACAACTTTTAGGCCTTATTTAGTACCAAGGATGAGAATCAAAATTTTCATTTCCTTTTGATGTTGTTTAGAATGAAGGGATTGATTGGTTGGAGACACTTCAAAATTGGAAATCATTACTTGAAATATGAGGAATCTCATTTCCAACCAACAACATCATAGGAATAATATTCTTATTCCCACTGATTTTATATATATTGATTTTCATATTGATTCGTTGTCATTCTCATTTCTTACGAGCAAGCAAAATTATATTATTAAGATTTTTTTTTAAAAAAAAAGTAGATGTTGATCAATTTTATACTTGTGTATTAATAAATGTATCAGTTATTGTTATAAAATTAGTTATTAAATCATGATAAAGACATTACAACAAAATGTTTAAGTTAAGGTTGAATTAATGAAATTTAAAGTTTAAGGTGAAAAATGATATAACTTGTCAAGAAGAAAATATCAAAATTTTCCTTTAACGGGCAAGTTGTATCACAACTACCTTAAACTTTGATAAGTGTTGTAGTCTTTACCTTTTTTGTTTTAGTACAATAGGGTTTGGAGGGATTTAAACCACAGACCTCATGGTCATTAACACTTTCAATATGCCAGTTGAGTTATGCTCTCTTTGGCATTGCAATCTTTACCTTAAATCTTATAAAGTGTTGCAATTTTTAACATTGGATAGATTTTCATTTGAAAATCATAAAAGAAAAATGATAATGGAGTCGTATTTTTGTTGAAAGAATTTTTAATCTTGTATATTAACCGACCTAATTTTTTTGCCAAGTTTGATTTTTGTTAAAATCAATGAATTTTGAAATATTTTTTGTTGCAAAAAACGAATATAAGGAAATGTTATAAAAACCGAACTTGAATATGCCCAAATCTGAACGTAATTTGCAGCAAGCAAACAAATAATAAACAAGCAAAAGTAATGACACCGAGGTATATAGTGGTTCAACGTTTCAGTCTACATCCATCCACTTTGAGAACCACTTTTATTAAGAGCAAAAAGTCACAATTAGAGAGGAATACAATGAAATCAATATACCCACTGTTTTAGAATCCACGAACAACAACCATGAAGATTAGCCACTGGTTATGAGACTGAAAGACAGCCACTTCGTCCAACACGAAATCACCCACAGAAAACGGAGCTTTTAAACAAAAGTTTTAAGGAAAATTCCTTAAATGCCCCTCTGCTCAATTTAACTTAAGATAACTTGTTATTTAATAGGTAAATTTTGCAACAAACAATTTGTGAAATTAAATATTTGAGGAGAAAATTGATATTACTTGCTAAGTCTTGAAGTAAAAATTTGTTTTTTTTTCCCTCTAAAACAATTAAGTCAATAAAGAAAAAAAAAAATGTCAACTTAAAAATAACTCAACTGGTTAAAAATATACTCTTGAAGAAGAAGTCAAATATTTGAATTTCTCTTTCATACAAGTTGTTGACTCTAGGTGAAAAAATAATAAATAGAAATCAGAAACCTTATCTCATTTTTTTTTTTTTTCCTTTTAGCTGAAACCTTATCTCTTTAGAGGATTGATTCACTTTATCTAGCATCTTCAAACTCATGATAGATATTTTATGTGGAGAAAGTGGACAATCTCAATTTGAACCATGCATAATTTTCAAGTCAAATTCTAAATTCAAAATTAATAAATGAAAGCCAACCCGAGCATAACTTAGTGAATAAAGCATTATTTTACCATTTAAAAGGTCGATAGTTCAATTATCTATCCCACTAACTCAAAGAATAAAAAATAAATGAAAAATAAATAAATCAAATCTCCGACATGTCGTTGTTTAGCGGGAAAAAGAAGGTGGTCTCAGAATTTCAGTCCAGCAGAAGTTGACAATAATTGGATTACTCGGAAATTTCTTGGGCCTGTCTAGGAGTAAGGCCCACGATAACAGACCGTTCCCTAAAATAGACCGATATTTTTCATATATACCCATATGTAAAAATTAATTGTGAAATTTCCCAATAATGAAACAATATGAAAACTACCTCTTTTTTTTTTTTTTTTTTTTTATAATTTCAAGCTCTTTTTTTTTCTCAGTACGAGTTCAACAAAAATACTATGTAATTAAACTTTAAAGAACCACTTTGAATTGTCTTAGTGGTAAAAAATGATCATGTAACTAATAAAGAGCTTAAAGGAATTAATTCAAGTTATGGTGACCACATACCTAAGATTTAATATTCTTGGAGTTACCTTGACAACCAAATGTAGTAAGACCAGCCAGCTCTCTCGTGGGAATAGTTCAATAAAATAAAATACATGTCATGACCAAATCATGCTTACTTTGGCAGCTTTTTTCACCTCAAACAATAAAGAAAGCATTCTTTTTAGTCTTTTGAATAGTATATAAAACTTTATGTAAACCCTAATTAAATGGTAATTAAATATTATAAAACCCATTTGACAACACGTAACATGTAATTTTATAATGGTGGCTACATATTAAATATTAGTAAAATACATCACATATAACTATTATATATTTAGTGATAAGCTATGATTTTTCTTGTGATAATTGCAGTAACAAAAGCAACCGACCAAATAAATGGCATGTTCTATCACGCCTCTCTAGCCATAGCTTATAATAACATTATGATACCTTATCGTCAAACCAATAATGCTATTTTTTTTCCGAGTGAACCAATAATGCTATTTATTATGTATATAAAAGTCAACACAAACAAAAATATTAAAAAGGCACAGCCACAAAATAATTGGACTGAATTTAAACTTTTACCTTATTAAATAATGCGTTAGGTATATGTTTTGCCTCACTTGAAAGTCCACAATATCATTAAATAACTCTAATTATTTTCCACTTGCATCTAAACAATGTATTTAGATTTACCAATTAAGTTTGTATAACTTGTGATTGTAATAGTCAAGCTTACGTATGATATATAGGTTTACTATTCAAAGCTACAATTTGCTAATTTAACCCCAAAAAAAGTTGATTATTTCTTTCAAATCCAACATTAATTTGTTAGCCTAATTATATAACTCAATTAGTTAAGACATCATAATCTCAACCAAAAGGGTTGAAGATTCAAATCCCCACCCAAAATATTGTCGAACAACTCAAACAAAACAAAAAAAACCAACCTTAATTTATATATAAATACGTACTTTTTTTTTTTAAATTTGAGCTCAATGACAGATAGAGGGAGGAATTCGAACCCATACCTCTTAGCCAAGAGCATATACCTAAATCAGTAGGGGTGTACAAATAATCGGGTAACCCGAGCAACCATGATTACCCAACTCAAACCGTAAGGGTTGGGTTGGGTTAGGTTTTTTTTTTCAGTTTAAATTGGGTTAAAATTTTGGAGAATCGAATTTTCGAGTCGATTCTCGGGTTAGCCTTTTTAGGCTCGGGTTGACCAGACCCGACCCAACCCAACCCAACCCAAAATCTATGTTTTTTTTTTAATATATACTTATAAATGAATTATTTGTGAACTCTTATGGGCTGTTTGGGGCACTGAGTGGGTTATAATAACATGGGTTATAATAGTATGTGAAATAATATAATATTATTTAAAATGCAGAGTTATTTAGTCTGAGATTATAATAGTTTGTGTTTGGGGTGTAGAGTATTCCACAGGTTATTATAACACATGTTATTATAACCCTTGCCCCAAACAACCCCTTAATGTTTTTCATCTATGATTGTAACGAATATTAAGATGTTATGAACTTTATAGTTTGATATTTGAATTTTATGTGATTTTAGTTATTAATTCAAGCAAAAAGTACTTTAAATAATTAAGAAAATTCTTTTTTTTAAAAAAAACTCAACCTAACGACCCAACCCAACTCGAAAATATAGGATCGGGTTGGGTTAGGTTGTAACCATTGATCGGGTCATTCGGGTAGTCAACCCAACCAACCCGAATTTTCGGGTTGGTACCAAAAAACCCTTCAACCCAACCAAACTCAACCCATGTACACCTCTATAAATCAGTTGTGTATGCTTAGGTTGGCTATAAATACATACTTCTAACAACAATAAACTAAAGATTAGAGACTTGAATCTTTGTTCTTATCCTTTATTTGAACGGAAAAAAAAAAAAAAAAAAACCCCTATCAGCCTAAGACATTCTTTTAACATCATAGTTAAGACATTCTTTTAACATCAATAGTTAATATTATTCATTTTATATATTTAAAATAAAAGTTGGGTATTTAACTATTAAACCTTTTATTAAGGATAAATTATATATTTAGTCTTTGCATTTTGAGGAAAACTTTCATAAAAAAAAATTAAAAATAATAATTACTTAATCCTTGAGCTAAATCCTTCGGTATTAATAAGAATACTTAAATTAATATAAGTATAATTCAAAATCTAAATAAATAACTAAAAATTTTAGAAATTTAAAGACATTACAAAAATAAAAGTACAAAAACAAAATATTTGTTATTTATGTAAAATACATTTTTGGTTTCTAGGATCTAAATTTGGTTTCTATTTGATCTCTCATTTTTCACAATTAATATTTATGGTCCTTAAGATTTAAATTTAGTTTTTATTTGGTGTTTGAGCTTGCAAAAGTGACATGTTTGGTCCTTAAAAGTTGATAACTAGTTGACCTAACGAAATGATAACATGATAGTAGCATATGTTGACTAGACTTGTAGATATGTATTTTTTTAAATGAGTTGGATTTTTTTTTTTAAATACTTATGGACCTAGCTAGAAACCAAATTCAAACTTAGGAACCTACTTTTAAAACTCCAATAATCAAATAAAAACTAAATTAAAATTTTAAGAATTAAGAAAAACTCAAAGATCAAATAAAAAATAAATTCAAATTTGAAGGACCTATATTTTATTCATGTTATTTTAACAAATGCCAGAAGTGGGGAGATTCAATTTGAACTCAAAAGAATAATTTTTTTTTTCTTAAAGCAATGGTCATTTGTCAACTAATTAAACTGTGACAATGAAACCTGCATTATATTTTAATACATAAAATTGTTTTATTAAATCTTAGGTCAATATTTTGAAAATTGGATTTCTTTTTTTTTTTTTTTTTTAAGATTGAAAATTAGTGAACAGAGAATGAAAGAGAAATTTTGTATGGTCGGCAATGCATTGGCATCTTTTATGTCAAATTCGAATATTCTTTTTAAGTGAGAAAAAATAGGGCATTTGGAAATTTTGGCACACACCTTTTTTCCTTTTATTTTTGTGGAATAATTTTCAGAAATAATGGGCTTCTTAGTCAAATGTCTACACGCCACGTGTCTTCTCTTGTGTCCGGCCGAAAACTCGCATTTATTTGTTTTGACCATTTTGCCCCCACTTTTAATTGCATAGGACAAAAGCAAGACTTTTTCTCTCCATTTCCTTCTAGAAAAGTTTCATGCAAAGTTACGTTATTGTCCATCAAATTTTGATAAGTACAGTGTGCTTTCATAAGCTACCCCTCTTATTTACTTCCAAATAAATATCCATCTCCTTTTCATATATATATATATATATATATATATATTCTTAGAAAAAAAAAATCAATTTTGACCCTAAATTTGGCAGATTGTATCAATTTTGACCCTAAACTTTCAATTTCATCAATTTAAACCTCAAATTTGACATATTGTATCAATTTTAACCCTAAAATTTCAATTTCATCAATTTAAACCTTAAACTTGAATAAGTATATCAATTTACACCCTCAGTTAAGTTTCCATTTCAATTATCGCTAGAAAAGTTTCTTACACATGCCCAAAGCCACGTGTTGCTCTATCAAGTTTAGGGTTAAAATTGATACGCACTGCTAAGTTTGAGGTTTAAATTGATGAAATTGAAAATTCATAGTTAAATTTGATACAACCTGCCAAGTTCAAGGTCAAAAATGATTTTTTTCCTCTTTTTTTTTTTAAAGATAAATTACACTTTTGGCCTCTGAAATTTGAATTTAGTTTTTATTTGGTTCGAGTTTTCAAAACTAATAGTTTTGGTTTTTGAGATTTGGAATTTGATTTCTATTTAGTCTATGAGGTTTCAAAAGTGACATGTTTGGCTTTCAAGGTTTGAATTTAATTTTTTTAATTTTTTCTTGAGTTTCTAATTGGTCCTTGAGTAAAAAAAATTAAATGTATATAAAGAAATTTCAACTCGTTTAAAAAATACATATCAACACAGTCTAGTCAGCATGTGTTAACTACCACGTCATTATTTCGGTAGGTCAACTAACACCAACTCTACTCAGAGACCATTTAGAAATTAATTTCAAACTTTAGGAACTAACTAGACATCAAATTCAAATCTTAGGTATCCAACATGTCACTTTTGAAATCTTAAGAACTAAATAGAAACTAAATTCAAATCTCAAGAACAAAAAATGTTAGTTTTGAAAACATAGAGATCAAATTGAAACTAAATTCAAATCTCAATGATCAAATGTATATTTTACCCATTTTTTACAGGGAAATTTGCACAGAAGACTCATTTTCACGTGCATCGATGTCATTTGACCCGTGTTTTGAAATTAATGACATATGACCCTTTCCGTACTCTGCATCTCGTCCAAATTATCGTGAGGGCATCGTACTCTCATTCTTGTTCTAACTCTAGCTCTCTAGTTCTCGCTCTCGCTCTAGCTCGTTCTCGCTCTCGCTCTAGTTCATTTTCTCTCTTGCTCTAACTTGGTCTCGCTCTAGCTCGTTCTCGCTCTCGCTCTAGCTCGTTTTCTCTCTTGCTCTAGCTTGTTCTAGCTCTCGCTCCAGTTCGTTCTCGCTCTCACTCTAGCTCGTTTTCTCTCTTGCTCTAGCTTGTTCTCACTCGCGTTCTAGCTCGTTCTCATTCTCGCTCTCGCTCTCGATCATTTTCTCTCTTGTTCTAGCTTATTCTCGCTCTCGCTCTAGCTTGTTCTCGCTCTCGCTCTTTCTCGCTCTCGCTTTAGCTCTGCTGCTCTAGCTCTTCTCTAACGTAATTTTTTCTTGTCTTTTTTTCTTCAGATTTTCAACCATTCATTTGAGCGAGAGGGAGAGAGCTAGAGCGAGAGCGATAGCGTTTCCGCCTAAGAGAGCGTGAACAAGAAAAACCGTCTCATACCACCCTCATGTGTAATTTTGCGCGCTATGACATGTCAGAATAGGTCATATTTCATTATTTTCAAAACGCATGTCATCAATCATTAAAACGTTGGAAAACGGGTCATCCGTACAAAATCCCATTTTTTACATAATTTGAAAAACAAAAAATACAATTCTAGCTCATTTTTAGTTGTATAATATTTAATTATTAGTTAAGGTGTTTTGTTTATATTTTGTAAATAAAATAAATTCAACTATACACAAATTTCTTGTGTATTGTCATCACAACGTTTGGAAAAAAAAATTATACCCATTAAAAAAATAAACATCAGATCGTAGAATCCAAGCTAATTTTACAGTTATTTTTAGTTTTAGACTTTTTTTAAAGTATTTTTCAGAATTAGAAAAAGTCATGCACAAACCAATAATTTTTTTTATTGACTATATATACAAAATCTCTAAAAACGGAAGAAAAATGACAAAAACTTAAAATGTACGGTTTTCATTCTTAAATAGAGATGTCCATGGAGTGGGACGGGACGGGGATGACTTTTTCGTCTCCGTTCCCGCCCTCCATTTTAATCTTCATCTTCAAGAAATTTCCCGTTAAATTTTGTGAGGATCAAGGTGGAGATTTCCCTCGAAAAATTCGCAATGATCGAGTTCTCTGTTTAGTTTTTTTTTTTTTTCAATCTCAATTGAATCAAATAACTTTTTTGATAAATTTTCAAATAGTTAACTTTCCATGAAAAATATCTATTAATTTTCAATTAGATTGTTAATTATTCACGAAAAATCTTCATTTAAGTAGTTAATTTTCTATAAAAAAAAATCTCTGTTTAAAGATAAAATTCTTAAATCTCGTAATAGAAACAAAACAATATTTCATATCAAATTATTTAATTAATCCATACATATAATTCAAATATTTAACTATAAAATTCAAATATATCCAATTATCTAAATCATTAACGATAAAACTTTAAATGACATGTATATAGACATATACACATATATATAATTAAAAAATAAAATAAAAATAGAAAAAATTAAACAGAGTGGGGAACGAGGACAATGAATACATTACCTATCCTTGTCCTTATTTAGCTCGCGGAGAATTTTTTTCCCTCACTCCCTCTCCCATTCCTCGCCTAAACTAGGATTTTCTGCCTCATTAAAATGGATCCCGACAGAAAAAATGGACATCTCTATTCTTAAACCTAACTATCAGCTCAATTTCTCAATTGTCACCACAAATCTTAGGTTTTCTCACCTTAAAAATGTCACACCACTAACTTTTTGAGTTCAATTATAAAAAATTTCAGATCACATATATTTAACAATAAAATGATAAACTATGAAGCATTGTATGGTTGTTATTGGTCACAAACTTTATTGTAAGGATTTAAAAATGATTTGACGAACTTATATAAAAGCACGTGGGACAAATATAAAAAGAAAGGTGGTGGATTCAATGAACATGGTTTACTCAAATTCAACTAGCCCTTTCTCCATTTGTCTTAGGACGGCTACATTCCCCAATTTGGCCTTTGTTTTTTTTTACCAAAAAAAGAGGTACCGGAGGAAAGAAAAATAGAGAACAAAAAGACATGTCTACCCTTTTAAAAGGAAATCAAACAAATAGATTGACCAAAGCCAAACTTTATACGAAATACCCCTAACCCAAATAAAGGTACAAGAGAGAGCTCCACTAAGAATGCCCTCACTTTCACTCACCGTCACGTCCTAGCTAGTACATGAGCAACAAATTTTTAATAATATGTGAATGTTAGAGATTCAATCATCTGATCTCGATTGAAAATATATACTTTAATCAATTAAGTTATATTCAGGTTGACAAATTATTTGATAGATTTCTTTTAAGGTCATTTAATAAATTAATAACATAATCTTAAATATGTGAATTAATGTACAGATGAAGCTATATGTGTTGGCTAAGGTAGGTATTGAGAGAATGTATTTTAGGTGATATATATATATATATATATATTTGACATAGGAAGCAATAAAATTAAAAAAAACCCATTAGAGATACTTAAAGATGTACAATCTAGACAGTAAGTCTCATGAATATAGCTTCAGGCACTGCTTCCATCCATTTATCTTTTCCCCGTAGCTTCAACCCGAGTTTCGTCGTTGAATGCGCCAAGGAATTCGTCCTCTGATCACATCAGATGAAAGAACAAAATTGCAATTGTTTGGTCAAGGTAAGAGATTCCTCAATTATACTTCCCAGCTCCGAGTGATTCTTTTTTCCAATTTGAAGGAGATGAATGACTATTGCGCAAGGAGATGTATTTTAGGTGATAGAATCATAGAAATTACTGTAATGATTATTTTTTAATTAAGTATTAAAATAAGTACTTTGAAAGTTTAGGGACTAACATGATTATTTTTTGACGTTCAAGAACTAATAGGTATTATAAAAATTCATGAACTAAAATTGAACAAACTTAAAAGTTCATGTAACACGTCAACATAAACATAGTTCAACTAACATAAAACAATGTACCATTGACTAAAATGTCAGAAGTTCGAATCCTCCACTCCACTTATTTCAAAATAAAAAAATAAAAGTTCATGTAACACAACTGCTCTAAAAAAACAAAAAAAAAAAAAAAAAAAAAAAATCCAACAACAATATTACTATAAAATCTTGGAAGTCCTTTTAGGGACCCAAATTAAATTCATGCTCAATTTTAGCAAAAAATCACGAAAGTGGATAGTAGGCGTAATTAGTGCATCAATCATGCACCTTTCATATTGTTTTGTTTATCCAAGTTGACTTTAAATCATTATTGTTGGGTTAGCATGCGTCTCATTATACAAAATAACCCACTTAATTTAAAATACAATTTGAACTCAAAAAATAAATAATAATAAAATAAAATTTAATAAATTAATCATTTTACTAAAAATAGGTTTAAAATATTTTGATCTTCTCAACAAAAAAAAGTTTAAATATTTTGATGACATCATTGTACGAGACTATACTTAAAATTTTAATATATGATGTCAATAAGTTACCTCTCTTCATACATTTTCAATCCTTTCTATTTTTATATAAATATTGAAATATAGTTTTTAATTTTTAATTTTTTCTCTATTTTGCAATAACAATTTATATATTTGAGATATGATATTGAATAATGTAAACAACGACATTATACAATGCTTTAATAAATTATTATTATATTTTTGCAGTATGGACTAAATATATTGAAAATTGTCCATTCAAATATATATATTGAAAGTCTTAATATATTTAATAGAAGCCATAGTTTTCTTGACTAAATTTGTATTATTATTCTTCAATATTCACAAGTGTCCTTTTCAAATTAGAAATAGAAATATCTCAAAAAAAAAAAAAAAAGTAGAAAAATTGAAATCTTCCTCAAAGTCTTGAAAGGAAAAAAAAAGTTTCCAACTTTGTTTTGTTTTCTCTTTAAATTTAGAATTTTTTGGGATTCTCTAATTCAAATTGGAACCTTATAGTTATAGCTTTCCTTTTCATGCACTAATTAGAATAAAAAAAATGAATAAATGAATAGGCTGAAATATTTTGAACTCCAACATCCTTGGACTGTGAGCTTCTGTTACAGCATCTTTTCAAGCATATCCATTCTACAGAGTGGGGTTCTAAAAAGTAAAATAATATATATATTTATTTATTTATAAGAAACTTCTGAGAATGAAGAAAAATAAACAACAGAGCCTATATAGATTCTTTTAAAAACGAAAATAACTTTGGCAGAGGTCGTATCAAAGATATTAGTCAAGAAATTAATTTTATTTTTAAGGCCCGTTTGATAATCATTTAGTTTTTTATTTTTAAAAATTAAGTCTATAAATATTATTTCTGCATATAAATTTCATTGTTTTGTCAATGTTTAAAATGTCGATGTCGATAAAAATGTAGAAGTCTCAATTTTATGAAAATGTTGAAGGAAATATCAATAAAATGTCGATATCGATAGATATTTTTCAAAAAAAAATTAAAAAATATATTTAAATTAAAAAATAAACATTTTATACTTTTTAAATGAGTTAAAATATTTGTTATAATATTATATGCACACTAGGTTACATTTTGTTGCTATTTTTTTTTTAATATTTCATCGATTTTATACAATATAGTAAAAATGTTGATGGTGAACCTATGGACATGTAGAAGTATCGATCGAAATGTAGACATGTCGAATTTAATACATTAGATATGTTTTAAAAAATCAAGCCAGGCCAAAATTTGAAAACTAAAAGAAAGTAGTTTTTGTTTTTAGAATTTGGCTAAAAACTCAAATGTTTCTTTAATAAAGATGAAAACCATTGTAGGAAAGATGAAAACTATTATAGAGAATTTGTGTGAAAACAAGCACATATTTCAAAAACCAAAAACCAAATGGTATCAAACACGGGCCCTAAATTTTTAGATTTAATCGTTTTTAATTCCTTGATTTTGATTAAATTCTAAATTTAAAAGAAGATGACATTTTATTAGACCATCAATTTTTATTCTTACCATAACTAGTTAGCCGGTTCTTAGTTTTTTTTTTTAGTGCACCAATATATAAGAATAAGGGAACTCGAACGTTCAACCTCATATTTAAGAGTATATACTTAAACTAGTTGAGCTAAGTTCAAGTGGGTTTAATCCATTTGACTTCAATAATACACATATTTGAACTTGTATCATCATATGTAAAAAAATTGGTGAAAAAGTGAAGTATTAAAAATTTGGTTAATTTACTCGTATTTATGGTTCGAATTGGATTTTAATTTGATTATTTTAAACTTTTTTTTATCTATAGTTTGGTTGAATCTCCCAAACCATCTCTACCATCACTAGATAGTTTTCTTAATAAGATTAATTTTTTTGACTTAACTATATTAGAGTTAGAGTTGAATAGAAGAAAAATGAAAAAACTTGGGTGCCTCCATCTTTTTGTGGTTCACTCAGTTGTCCAACTACAGTTTGTCACATGACAAACTCTTTTTTCTTTTTTTAACTATTTTTAATTTTTTTCAGCTATGTGGTTGGAATGGACTGCAAAAAATGGGTACAACTCAGGATGCACCCAAGTATTACTCAAAGTATAAATGTAATAAGTAGAATTTTTTAGCAAAGAAAAAACAACTCTACTAAAAAAGGGTGAATTTTGAAAATTAAAGTTTTTTAAGACAACGCTAACCAAGAGTGTTTTACGACCTATTTCTATACTCTCTATATACAATCAATCAATCTAGAATGTCAATACAAAATCATGCTAAATAGAACTACAAATGAACTTTTAAAACCATAAAAATCAATTTGGAATCAAACTCAAATTATGATAATTTAACTATTTTGCTTTTAAAAAAAACACCACATCCACAAATTTAAGAATTAAAAAGGAGATTCTAAAGAAATCACATCATCTTTGGAATCTAATTCTTGATTAAGCATGGACCCGTAAGTTAAAAATTAAAAAAAAGAAAAAAAAAGCATCAATTATTAATCTATTTTTTTAAAAGCATACGTAGCTTTTAATAATTTCTCAAATAGAAAAACAGACAATTAACTTACAAAAGCAGATTAAAAAGTGAAAAAACAAAAAAGTCACGGAAGTGCTTTTGCAGACCACACCAAAGAGAAATGCAGGCCCATACGAGAGCCAAGTCGTTGATAGGAGTTAGGCGATCGTTCTTTCTTCTCTTTTATTTTTTCCTTTTCCTCTTTCTTATTTCGTTATCATTATTGAGCATCGAGAGTGAGGCTCATAGCTCTATATAAAGCTCTGGAAACCAGTGGCTTTGGATCTCAGAATCTCACCCATTCCCCTTTCTTCTGATTTCATTTCGTCCTACTCTCCCTTCTTAATCGCCTCTAACTTTCAGGTACGCCTTCCTCCACGTATACCACTTTACCATTATCTAATTTGGGTATTTGTTGCTTATCTGTTTTTTTTTTTTTTTTTTTTTTGCGAAATTCGTGCTATTTCGAGGTAGAATCTTTTGGAGTCTCTGTATTTACTTATTTCACGAACTGGGTTCTGGGTTTGGTGTCAGAATTCATGTTTTTGCAGGCTACATTTTTTGTGGATCGTCCTCGATTATGATAATTTCTTTTGGGTTTTTCCCCTTCCCCTGTTTTCTGGGTTTAATTTGGGGGTTATGATTTGTTGTTTTTGTGGGTGCCTAATGGGTTTTGTGTTTTGTTTTGAGTTGTGATTTCAGAGGGAAATTTGGTGTGAATTATGGCGAACCGGAATCTGGAGAAGATGGCATCAATTGATGCGCAGCTTCGGCTTTTAGCACCAGCCAGAGTGAGTGAGGATGATAAATTGGTGGAGTACGATGCGTTGTTACTGGATCGGTTCCTCGACATTCTTCAGGATTTACATGGGGAGGATCTGAAGGAAACTGTAAGTTAGAACTGGGAATTTGACTTTGATTTGGAAGAATGAACTATTTGTTGATTTGTTTCCACTCTCTATGTGAATCTATGGAACTTGTGGATAATAGTAACCTTTTGGTGTGAATAGTGAAGTCAAAGAAAAGAAATGGATCTCTTCATTAATATTATAAGTGATTCTCCTGACTTAGAACTTGATGTCATTTGATAGTTGTAAGATTGATAGAACACCCTTGAAGTTTAAGGATGTATTTACCAATTGAAACTTCTTTTCTTTCTGTTTGACATTGACCTAGTGTGAATCAAGCACATCGTCAAAAAGGAAAAAGAAAAACATACTTCCAACTGCTTGCTATACCCATTCATGTTTTTGGTCGAGGGATCAGTCCTCATGTTTGAAATACATTGTAATCCCACTTCCATGGAATCAATAACTGGTGACTGTTTGACTTTTTTTTGGATGATAGGTGCAAGAATGCTATGAACTTTCCGCAGAATATGAAGGGAAGCACAATCCAAAGAAACTTGAGGAGCTTGGAAATGTGCTGACTAGTTTAGATCCAGGGGACTCTATTGTCATTGCAAAATCCTTCTCCCATATGCTTAACTTGGCTAACTTGGCCGAGGAGGTTCAGATTGCTTATCGTAGAAGGATCAAATTGAAGAAGGGTGATTTTGTTGATGAGAATTCTGCAACCACTGAATCTGACATTGAGGAAACTTTGAAGAAGCTTGTGGGTGAACTGAATAAGTCCCCTCAAGAAGTTTTTGATGCCTTGAAGAATCAGACTGTAGATTTGGTCTTAACTGCTCATCCCACTCAATCAGTTCGTAGATCTTTGCTTCAGAAGCATGCAAGGTTGACTTATGAGCTCTCTGGATTGTTTTTAATGCTTATTTTTATATTTTATCTTTAGATGTCCTAGTTTCCAACTTATATTTTACTGATGGCTTGAGATATATATATATATATATATATATATATATATATATATATATATATATATATATAATCCAACTGTCAGTTCCAGCTAATTGGGAGCAGCCAACTAATTAGATCTCTCTCTTGCTTCCTTTAATACTTGTATGCAGGATAAGGGATTGTTTAGTCCAATTGTACGCCAAAGACATTACTCCTGATGACAAGCAAGAGCTTGATGAGGCACTTCAGAGAGAGGTGAAACTTGCATTTCTATTATCTGTCATCTTCTGTTTTGTCTTTTTCTTTCTCTAACCCAAATAAAAAAAATTTCAAATGTCTGAATTTGCAAACTGCTATTTTTGTTTGGGTGCAAAATTATATAGTTTCTGTTGTTGAAAGTGAAACGACATTGAGATGGATTGGCATGCTCCATTTATTGATGTCTGTTAATATCGTGTGTGTGTGTGTGTTTCTGATTCTTTTAAACACTTGTGAATACTAAGGCTAAATCATGTTGTGATATGGTTATTTCGAAATCATACTTGATAAATGCATGCTACTGGAATTAATAATTGATAGATGAATGCTGGTTTGCAATGTGACTTGGTACAATCAATTGAACTTGATATGTTGGCGTATACTGTAGACATTTTACTGCAGTAATTTGATCTTGACAAGAATGAATGTTTCCTTTTCTTTTTGTAGATTCAAGCTGCATTTCGTACTGATGAAATCCGTAGAACTCCTCCTACCCCACAAGATGAAATGAGGGCAGGAATGAGCTACTTCCATGAGACAATTTGGAAGGGTGTTCCTAAATTTCTGCGCCGTGTTGATACTGCTTTGAAAAACATTGGGATTGATGAACGTGTTCCTTATAATGCACCACTAATTCAGTTTTCATCCTGGATGGGCGGTGACCGTGATGGTAAAATCTTTTTCTTTTGTATACTTAATGTAAACATTGAATTTCATTCAACTAGAGTCAAGTGGCAATGATATACCTTATCCACATTGATGCCTCAGGAAATTGTAGCTGTCTTCTAAGTTTTTAGCTTTTGCTTTGATTGGTCTACAGGTAATCCTAGGGTGACACCGGAGGTCACAAGGGATGTCTGTCTTCTTGCTAGAATGATGGCTGCTAATCTGTACTACTCACAGATTGAGGATCTCATGTTTGAGGTATTTACACCTGTAACATGTAAATTTTGGGGAATCTTTCCCATTTGTTTAATAGGCAATGTTTGCAATTTGGTCAATTAGCATCAATTAATCATAATATTTTTCTGCAGTTGTCTATGTGGCGTTGCAATAGTGAGCTTCGTGAGCGTGCAGATATGCTTCATAATTCATCAAGGAGAGATGCAAAACACTATATAGGTAATCAATCATGACTTATGTTTTATAGTAAAATAGAAAAAGTCTATGAATGTGTTAGGTATCCAAACCCAGAAAATAGGAAGAACACAAAGGAACTAATATATTGCAATATAAAATGACGCTACAATATAGTAATAGCCTTTCGAGAGGGCTATCTCTCTCCCAAGTTCTGCTATGGACACTCCACTAAAATGATCCACCCAAACTAAGGACCCTAACACTCCTATTTATAACCAAGATACTCCTAACTAATTCCCAAAATACCCCTTACTGAAAACCTACTAATCCCCTACATAAAACCCCTACTATACTATATTAGTACTCTCACATAATGCGTTTAGTTTTGCTGCAAAATTTACTGCATAGTGGAGATCTTAAGTTGGGCACTGGTGAATTTAGTTTTTTGTTTTTGTTTGTATAGAATTTTGGAAGCAAGTTCCTGCCAGTGAACCCTACCGGGTGATTCTTGGTGATGTAAGGGACAAGCTTTATCAAACGCGTGAACGTTCTCGCCATTTGTTAGCACACGGACATTCTGACATCCCAGAGGATGCGACTTTTACAAATGTTGAGCAGGTTTGTTCTTCTTGGATCTTCAAAATGTTTTTTCTTTTTTCTTTTTAGCACAACAATCATTTCATTAAGCACAAATATATACAAAAATGGAACTGGAAATATTAGATATTCTTCCCCTTCAACTGTTAAGGCTGATTACAGAGAAGTCCTACAATTGGCTTGAATAAAAATGGAGAATAATTACGAAACCTTTTAGATGAGAAATTTAGCCTTGAGACTGGTCAAACTAAAAAGTCATGAACATCTAACCCACAAACTCATTTTTACAGCAATGTATCATTGGATTACGTATTTTAGTTTCACCAATCCTGTTGGACTCTGAATAAAGTTTGCAACTTTATTACTTTAGAATTAGTAGCTTTCTTTTGTTGAATTTTTTCTAAAGTCTGTGAGTGAGGAAAGTAAAGTGGGGAACAATAAAGAAAAAAAGATGTTTTGTTATTAAAGTCTGACTCGGTTTGCAAATGGAAAAAATAATTTTAAAGAAAACAAGAAAGTTCATGTTACTATTTAGTTACTACGCTAAATTATTAGCTTTCAGTGAGACAGCAACAGTTATGTTTATGATTAATTTCCCAACTTTTTGCAGTTCTTGGAACCTCTTGAACTATGCTACAGATCCCTCTGTGCTTGTGGCGATCGTGCAATTGCTGATGGCACCCTTCTTGATTTTTTGAGGCAAGTGTCCACTTTTGGCCTGTCACTTGTAAGACTCGACATCAGGCAAGAGTCTGATCGTCACACCGATGTCTTGGATGCCATTACTCAGCATTTGGATCTTGGTTCCTACAAAGAATGGTCGGAAAAACAGCGACAAGAATGGCTTTTATCTGAACTCAGTGGCAAACGTCCTCTTTTTGGTCCTGATCTTCCTACAACTGAAGAGATATCTGATGTTTTGAACACATTCCATGTCATAGCTGAACTTCCTTCCGATAACTTCGGTGCATATATCATTTCCATGGCCACCGCTCCATCTGATGTTTTGGCAGTTGAGCTCTTGCAACGTGAGTGCCATGTTATGCAGCCACTGAGAGTTGTTCCCCTGTTTGAGAAGCTTGCAGATTTGGAGGCTGCACCAGCAGCCCTTGCTCGCCTCTTCTCAATAGATTGGTACAGAAATCGGATTAATGGAAAACAAGAAGTCATGATTGGCTACTCGGATTCTGGCAAAGATGCTGGACGGTTCTCTGCAGCCTGGCAGTTGTACAAGGCTCAAGAGGAGCTTATAAAGGTTGCAAAGCAATATGGTGTGAAGCTAACTATGTTTCATGGTCGTGGTGGCACTGTTGGAAGAGGAGGTGGACCCACTCATCTTGCTATTTTGTCCCAACCACCAGAGACAGTTCACGGTTCACTCCGTGTAACAGTACAGGGTGAAGTTATTGAGCAGTGCTTTGGAGAGGAGCACTTGTGTTTTAGAACACTCCAACGTTTCACTGCTGCAACGCTCGAGCATGGAATGCACCCTCCAGTTTCACCGAAACCTGAATGGCGTACACTGATGGATGAGATGGCTGTCATTGCTACAGAGGAATACCGTTCCATTGTCTTCAAAGAACCACGATTTGTCGAGTATTTCCGCCTTGTAGGATTTCTTCTTCCGAATATCATAATTTTATTATTGAAATCTGCACTGACTGAGCTGTTTCTAACTTTATATTTTGTACTTTTGATTTTAGGCAACACCAGAGCTGGAGTATGGTAGGATGAATATTGGTAGTCGTCCATCAAAGCGAAAGCCAAGCGGCGGTATCGAGTCACTCCGTGCAATACCATGGATTTTTGCATGGACTCAGACGAGGTTCCATCTACCAGTTTGGTTAGGCTTCGGAGCAGCATTCAAGCATATCATTCAGAAAAATGTTAAGAACCTTCACATGTTGCAGGAGATGTACAACGCATGGCCCTTCTTTAGGGTCACCATTGATTTGGTTGAAATGGTGTTCGCCAAAGGTGACCCTGGAATCGCAGCTTTGTACGACAAGCTCCTAGTTTCGGAGGACCTCTGGTCATTCGGACAGCGCTTGAGAGCCAACTATGAAGAAACAAAGAACCTTCTACTGCAGGTAAAATCTGGCCATTTTCCGTTCAATCAAAAATACCACATAAGGTCTTCATTAAATCATAGTTTGAAACAATTTTTCGTCCTTGTACTTTGTAGATTGCTGGACATAGAGATCTTCTTGAAGGGGATCCTTACTTGAAGCAAAGACTTCGTCTCCGTGACTCATACATCACGACTCTGAACGCGTGCCAAGCATACACATTGAAACGAATACGTGATCCGAACTACAACGTGAAAGTCCGTCCACACATTTCAAGGGAAATAATGGAAGCAAGCAAACCAGCAGATGAACTCGTTAAACTAAACCCGAAGAGCGAGTACGCGCCTGGGCTAGAGGACACCCTGATCTTGACCATGAAGGGTATTGCTGCTGGAATGCAGAACACTGGTTAAACAGGAGCATTATATATATATATATGCCCATTGTTGTTTCTTTTTGCTGGTTTCTCTCAACATATAAATTGCCATGAAAGATAAGGCTCATAATTTGTGCATCAGAAGTTGGATGTTGTTTAAGTTAATCCAGCTTTTGGTGAGAAGAGATCTTGAGTGACTGTGACTGCTTTTTTGCATGATCAAAACTGCTGTGCCCCAAATACTAGAGTGGCCAGTGGATTATGTTGTTACCTTACAAGGCATTTGAACTTTAAATAATTGCATTAATGCTGAAATGAAACGGCCCTTCTATTATGTCTCTTCTTTTTAGTCTACATCTTGTTATCTTCTTTCATTCCCATTTTATCTCATTGTCAGGTTTAAATTTTCATTGAAATGTGGTATAAAAAAATGAGGAATTGTAATGGGTAAAAAAAAATATTTGGATATTTATAAATCTAGCAATGGTTTTTGAGATTTGCAAATATAGCAAAAAATTTTAAATCTAATTTTCGTTTTTTTATTATTTCTATTTTATCCTCATTGGTGTATCAACAGTATATCAGTAGTATATCTAAATTAAAGTATATCAGTAGTATATCAATAATATATTTTATTTTAGGTATATTTGATATATTGAATATGAAATATTGTTATACTGTTGATATACTTCATATTAGATATATTAGAGAAATGATATATCTAAAATGAAGTATATTAGTACTATATAATTGATTTACTACTGATATACTGCTAAACAAGTGTATCAGTTAAAAACCAGTGTATCAATAAAAAATTAGTGACTAAAAACCACTGATAAAGTCAAAAACTAAAAATGGCTTCACAATTTGATCCCATCACAATTTGAAATACATAAAGGTGAATGTGAGATTGAAGGAGAAACGAAGCCAAAGAGAAACGATGAAGTTGATATCTGTGTATTGTGTGTCTATCAGTGGTTTAAGTTCTGATATCCTTTTTCAAATGCCCGCGTGTTTAAGTATAATGAGGCAAAACAAAGACAAAAGAAGGCGATTGAATTGGAAAAATAAAAACGCTTGGCAAAAATAAAGTATGTTTATATTAGTGACATACTTCATTTTAGATATATTTAATATACTGTTAATATATTAAAAATAACATTTCACTGATATACCAGAGTAAAGTATATCAGTAGTTGATAAGCCTTAGAATTAAGGTTTCTTTAACTCTCATAAACCTAATTTATGCTTGCTTTGCTTTAGAAATCATAGGAAAAAGTTGGTAAACGCTTGAAAAACATTAATAATTTGTGAGAAGTACACGTGAAAGAAAGAAGGAGGAAAATAGAAAGATAAACTAAGAAGAATTTCTTTTGTGCAGGAAATTTAGAAATTGCAAAATCGATTTTGCAATGTGCAGCAGTATGAAAAACGCAAGAAAGGAAAAAAATCAACGAAATCCAAATTTAGAAAGCACTTGATTCTTGCACAAAATGAATAGATTATTGACGAAATTGATTGGGTTGTCAACCCTAATGGAAGGCCATAAAAGGAGAACAAATGCAACACAAAATGAGGAATTTTTGGAGCTTAACGAAGGATTTTTTTGTGCATTTTTTCTTCCCCTTTTCCTCTATTTTTGGCCAAAGTTTGCTGAAGTTTTTGGTTTTGTTTTTCCTTAGTTTTTTCAATCCAATCCAAACGAAAACTTGGGTTGTGAAGATTCATTTGCTTCCTAGAAATAATCGGAGTTGAATCGATTGGAAAGGAAGGTAGATTTTTCAACCGAGGATTCAAAATAGTTTTTTCAATCCAATCCAAACGAAAACTTAGGTTGTGAAGATTCATTTTCTTCCTAGAAATAACCGGAGTTGAATCGATTGGAAAGGAAGGTAGGTTTTTCAACCGAGGATTCAAAAAAAAAAAAAAGAATTCGTGGGTTTTTGTTTTCTGTTTTGTTTTAGTCATTTGGGTTATAATTTTTCTTGCCTTTTGTTCCTCACCTACTGCATTAAGCATTGATATTGAGTTTAGATTGATGAAATTATTGATTGGTATTTTTCTGAAATTTTTCTTCATGGGTTTTTTGTCCAAGCTTTGAAATTGAATAACGTTTGCTACTGTGGTGTTCTTTTACTTATTCCTTATTCTTCTTATTCCTGTATTACAACAAGCAACTTCCACCTTTTTATTTCTTTTAATTTCAATTAGGCTTTTAGTTAATTCTTCATAGCATGAAATTCGATCCAAAGTTTTGTTGTGAGATTTTTTGAGTTAATTATGAGCTAAACTTCTTAGGGGGCTCAAAGATGTGAATTCCCTAAGAAGTAAATCTAGCCCAAATTACAATGAAAATCGAGCCTACATTTCAATTGTTCACTTGTATTGAATAAAACGTCGTTGAGATCCTAGATTGATCAACTAGGGTAGCAACTTAAGCTTGGATCTAATACCGACAGGGTTAGTGATAAGCAGATTTTGCACAAGTGATGAAGACAAGAGCTTAGACATAAGTCAATTATTTACCTTAGACATAGGGATTAAAGACTCCAAAATCTATAAAATTGTTGAGCCAAATTATTTAAGATAGAGGGACTATAGACATATAGGTTACTCACTTAGTCTCCTAAAAACCCAATTTCAAGGTGAATAGGAGTAGTAATTTTGGTTTACAATTGTGTGTAGAGATGTCCATTTAACCCGCGGGGCGGGGAATCCCCGATTACACAGGGAATGGGGTAGGGAGCGGGGAGGTTTTTTTCCCCGTTGGCTAAACGGGGACGGGGACGGGGAATATATTCCCCGTCCCCTACCCTGACCCTGCCCCGAATCCCCTCCCCGCCCCGATTAATAATATATATATATATATAGAGAGAGAGAGAGAGAGAGAGAGAGAGAGAGAGAATTATTACCTATAAATAGATTTTTTTAAAAAAAAAAACTATTGTAGGAATTAGTTTAAGACTATTTTGTTATAAAAAAAAAAAAATTAAAGACTATGTTGTAATATTGAAATTTAAATTTTTAGAAATTAAGTTGTTTCGACATTATAATATTTTTACTTATGGTATATTATTGTTTTTATTAGAAAATTGTATAACATTTACTTTAAATAGAATTATATTGAAAATTATTCATTTAGAAATAATTTTTATTATGGTTGAGAATAAATTTTAAAAAAAATAAAAAAGATTAAAAAAAAAAACAAAAAAAGAACGGGGAAAAATTCCCTGTGAATTCCCGAGGGAATCCCTGCCTCGATCCCCGCGAAATTAAATGGGGAATTTCGCGGGGACGGGGAATGAAATGGGGGGTGAGGACGGGGACGAGAAATTCATTCCCCCGCCCTGCCCCGCCCCGCCCTGTGGACATCTCTAATTGTGTGCATAGTAGTTTGGATTTGCAATCTTGGTATTGCAATTTACAACTTAGGGTACGGACATTCTTGAGCCCTCATTCCCCTTTTAAGCATTTCTCTTGCATTTTTATAGTAATTCACCATTATGTACTTTGTTTTTGAAGTTGTTGTTCTTTTTTTTTTAGTCTTTGCTAATTTTGTCAAATCAATTTTGCAATTTCATTCCTGCAATTTTGCCTTTACAATTTCTGTTTTCTTCATCTTGGTTGTTGTCACCTTTGTCAGTCCAACTTACAATTTTGATTATGCAATCTGTTTTTGCATTTTGACTTTTATTTACATTGCTATTTTACACCAACCCAAAATCTATTTTTGCACTTTTTTAGTTTCCAGGTTGCATTCTACACACGTTGTTGTTTTTACAATATTTTTGTTACACCATTTCCTGTGGGATCGATACTCAGGAATACTCCTATTTTATTATTTGCATCGACAGTGTGCACTTGTACTGGGGTTGATGTATTTATTTTTTTTTCACCCAAAAGTTCACTTGATTAGTAGTATATCAATGATATACTTTATTTTGGTATATCAGAAGTATATTAGCAGTATATCTGACATACTACTGATATACTTCATAATAGTAAAACATGCGAAAACACTGGAAAAATTATTTTGGACTTTTTAGATTTTGCTTTTGGGTTGAGCCGAATTTTTTTTGCAATATTTGCAAATTGAAAAAACTAAAAGGTACTAAACCCTAAACCCTAAACCCTAATAAGTCTATGAACTTTCAATTTTGTATCTAATAGAACTCTAACATATTTGATTTTTTTTTTAAATTAACTAATCTTTTTTTTTTTTTTTGAAAACAAATCTAGTTTACAAAATTGAATTAATAAATTAACTAATCTATTAAATATAAAATTGAATTGTATATCTAATAGAATTCTAAATTTTCAATTTTGTGTTTAGTAGGTTTGAAAATTTTAAAAAATGTTGAATAGGTTAAGAACCTAAGACTTATTAGATACTTTTTAAAAATTTAGGACCAAATAAACACAAACTTAGAAGTTTAGAGACTAAAATTTTATAAATTTCCAAACAAATGGATTGTGCAAAGATTTATCAAAATATAGTTTACAAAATGACATACATACCAATCAATTTTAATTTCCAATACCAAAAAATTGTTGAGAGAAGGAGAGAGAGAGGGGCGTTCTAAAGACTTCGATGGGAAGCAAAGCAAAAGCACTATACTTTTGAAGACCCATATGAACCAGTCTCTCCGATTTGCCTACAGACCCAACGGAGAATTTTTTTTTATTTTTAAAAATGGCTCTAGAGATGCGGCAGAGGCGCCCTCAGACCTCCGACCCTCCGCCGTCCACGGCGGCTTCTTCTTCCTACTCTAAATCCGATAAGCCGGGCCGATCGACTACCAGCGAAGACGAAGACAAAGGAATTGGTTGGTTCTTCCCTTTGTTTGCGCTGGGGCTTCTCAGGTACATGAGTGCCACATCCAACATCATTCACGACTGCGATGAGGTTTTCAATTACTGGGAGCCTCTTCATTACCTTCTCTACAAATCTGGCTTCCAAACTTGGGAATACAGGTTCTGTCTCGAAGTTCTCCCTCAATCATGCTTGTATGATATGTAACTGTTCTGTTTTTGAGGAACAACATCGGAAATGTTACGTTCTCTTTGTATCGTGGTTCATTCAAGGGATTGCCCTGAGCTTTAAATGCCGGTTATTGTAGTTTTTGTCCTGCATCCTCGTACTCTGGTGTTTACAAATATTGATTTCTTCTTTATTGGCTCCTTACAATGTTGATGCATTGGTGTTTTTTTTTTACCCGAATTGTTCTCCTAGTTTTCAGACTCTGAAAAAGTTCCATTTTGCGTTCTTGGTTCCCAGTGGCTTGAGCTGAATTACATACCATATAGCAGTTTTTTTCTCTTTAGGTAGAATCAAAGTAATGAATTACAGTAAGCAATGATATGTTAATCGATGAATAAGGCAAAAATGACATGATTTTATGGAGTAAATGTGGTACTAAGGGCCTTGGAATGTAAAATCCTGACTGAATGTGTAAGAATTAGGTTATTCGCCTTTTATGGATATTCGATTTGCATGCTTTGAATATATATGTATGTTTAATTCATATGAATTGCTATATGATCAAGTACATCATTCATCAAATGATGTACGTACTTTGTTATCATTCTTGTTTTTCATTAGAAGATGGGTCTAAGTTCTAACTTTGATTGAGCTGCTATTTGGAGTTAGACGTCAGATTTTAATGTACTTGGAAGAAGAGTAGTAAGAATTAGCATTTACATGAGGTTGATTACTTTCAACGAGATCTTGTTTAATTTATATGTTCATTGAAACTACGCTCTCTTGCAGTTCCCAGTTTGCGCTTCGGTCATATTTATACATTGTTCTCCATGAATTAGTGGGCAAACCAGCTGCGTGGCTGTTGTCCGAGGATAAAGTAAAGGGCCATTCTTTTTCAGTTGTTATTTACTCAATAGCCTACATGTAGATCCAGATATGTCTATGGTTTTAATCTCTCTTTAAATTGCAGGTGAGAGTATTCTTTGCTGTAAGACTTTTCCTTGGTCTTCTATCTGTTGTTACAGAAGCTGTTCTTGTAGTGGCACTCTCTAGGAAATTCGGGAAACGCCTTGCCACTTATACGCTTGCAATGCTATGCTTAACCAGTGGTTGTTTCTTTGCCAGCACTAGTGAGTGGGCATTTTTTTTTTTCATGTGTCTCCTACATATCATTTGTTGTGTAACTTCTACATGAAGCACCATTTTAGTTTCTTTTTCTATTTATTCTGGAATTGCTTCAGTATCTGTTGTTGTTGCCTCATTTTCCAGGTTTCTTGCCTAGTTCATTTTCCATGTATGCAGTATCTTTGTCATCTGGGTTATTTCTACTGGAGAAACCTGCTCCAGCAGTTGCCGTTGCTGCTGCTGGTGTAATTCTTGGCTGGCCGTTTTCAATCTTGGTTTTCCTTCCGGTCACATTTTATTCTCTACGCAGAAAATTCAAAGAGGCATTTCTTGCAGGGGCACTGACATCTATAGCTCTCCTTGTATGTTTTCTCAGTTCATTTTATAGTGTTACTTATGATCTTTTGTTGAATGGGAACAAATTGAGAGCAAGAGGATGAGGTATTCATAATGGATTTTAATTCCAACAAGAAAACACAAAAGGATTGAATAAATCAAACTTCTTGATCCAAAGATAAGCGTATAACTTCATCATCTCCCAAAGATTCTCAATGTTTCAGGACCATTCTATTGCACTCCAACCTGTAAATGCAGTGTAGATCAAAATCTCACTGTTCATACTAGCTTCCTCTTAATAGATTTATTTCCAACTTTCGTTTCTAAGTACCAGATAAAGATGGCAAAAATTCTTGAAAGGTGTGGGGAATCCCCATTAAAGATAGAGATGAGGCTGGGGACAGGGGAATTCTCATTCATAATCAGGGTATGGATTCAAGGACTGCATTCTCCCAAACCCCACTCCTCTGTATCCATTAGCAACATGGAGGATGGTGTGGTGCAGACTGATTTGGTAGACAAAATTTTGACCGCAGTCAGTTGAAAACCCTTTTCCATTGTCCTGAGGAAGGCCTAAAACCTTCGATACAACCCTTGATTAGCCGGATGTGACCTTCTCAAATGTTTTGGGCCAAGTCACTCCTAGCTATCCTTCTAAAAGTCAACCTTGACCGTCCTTGGACCCCAGATGAAATGTTTTCCTTCCATTGCTGAGAATATTAATTTTCAGGGTGATGACTGTTCCGAAGAAAGGCTAGAAGAAAAGTTCTCCTTGGCAATAGAGAATTACTATACCTCAACTTGGTGTATATAATTCAAAGAAGATAATCTATGCCAACTGGTGTTGTTTTTTTTCTTCTTTTTCTTCCCTTTTTTTTTTTTGGTGAATCCCATTGATTTCTTGAGGATTTCTCATCTCCCTCTTCCTGTACTGCTGTTGATCTCGATATGATTTTTCTTCCTATTAAATAAAATAAAAATCTTTGGCTAAAAAGCTACTTCCCAATTATAATTGTCATTCTTTACTCCTAACTTTTCCATTAAAAACTCCTTTTTACTTGTTCAAATAATTTTTGTACCTTGAAAAGGGAAAGTAAGTAAAAAATGTAGATTCTAAGACATAGTTTGTATCAGATTTAGAAAACCTCTTTTTAACTCCTGCTCCTTAGTTCATATAAAATTTGTGTTAAACTGGGTGCTAAAAGCTTATCTGGTTTGGCGTGTAGGCCTTCTCACTGCTTGTTGACTACTACTATTATAAAAGGTGGACATCATCTGTGCTAAATTTGCTGATCTATAACGTCTTGGGAGGTGGTGAAAGTCACTTGTATGGAACCGAAGGACCACTGTTCTATCTTAGAAATGGATTTAACAACTTTAACGTTAGTTTCATTCTTGCATTACTTTTTCTGGGAATTTTACCAATTTCAAGGAAAAAGTATGTGCCAGACTTGCTCGTGGTCATCTCACCAATTTATATTTGGCTGGGATTCATGTCATTGCAGCCACACAAGGAGGAAAGGTTTGATACTTCTACAACTATATTGTATATCTTCCATGAATTTTTTTAATTGAAAATTATTTTTCTTCATGTCCCTTATAAGTTACTATGTATGGTGCCTAGAAACCCAAAAGATGATTCTATTGAATACAACTTTTTGTGCTTGGAACGTCTGGGTTGATGAAGTTGTGTAAATATTTACCCTTTTGATTTTATGTTGGGGATGACAAGATAAATGGTGCTAGCTCTCTGTTATAAAGAGCATTCCCCTGTTTTGAATTTGATTATTTGATTGCTCTAGAATCTATGGAATTTGAAAGCTTCATCTAGCATTCCTAATCAACATTCTTTGTTGAAACACTCTGATATTTGAAATTTCTGGTGGCATATATTTGGTGTCTTTCGCCTGATATTACATTGCTGCCGCAGATTCCTCTATCCAATATATCCTCTTATTTGTGTCGCTGCTTCAGCCGTCATCGAGTGCTTTCCAGATTTTTTCCGAGATAGATACAATCCATATGATAATTCTGTACTTGTTTTGGTGAGTATCTACCATCCCCTCCATTTTCTGAATTTATTACGATAATATTTTCCTCTATTTAGCTAGTTAATTTGCTTTGCAGATAGCAAAAGTTCTTAGACCCCTTGCTCTTGGCCTTATCCTTTGCGCATCCCATGCTCGTACATTTTCATTGATTCATGGTTACTCTGCTCCTCTTGAGGTTTACAAGGTTTTGGCTCACCATGAAGATATAGGAACAGGTAGGAAAGGATACATTATTTTTTCTTTTGGGGTTCTTGAGCTTGACTAGATGGTAAGCTTTGTTGCAGTTTCTCCTATTAGTTGCAAAAGTATGCAAATATAGAACATTTGCATTTTTGATATTGGGAAATTGGAAATACATGGGAATAAGGAATTTATTATTACTGCATCTCACATCACAGCTCAAGATATTTTGTTAATGAATAATGAAAAATTTACTCTGCATATCACTTCTTCCAGGTTCCACAATTTGTGTTGGGAGCGAGTGGCATCGTTTTCCATCATCATTTTTCATTCCTGATTACGTGAAAGAAGTAAGATGGATCGACGATGGGTTCCAAGGTCTTCTTCCTTTCCCATTTAATTCTACCTTGGGAGGGACGGCAGCCGCTCCACCATACTTTAACAACAAGAACAAGGCATCAGATGAGCAATATGTACTATCTCCAATTCCCGAAAGCTTTTCACGCTTAAATTTCTTGCATGTTCTTTTATTGATGCCCTTCTGTTTCTTTGGTGATAAATCATGCAATGAACTTTACAGCTCCGAGATCTTGATGCGTGCACTTTCCTTGTCGAGCTTCAACTCGATAGACCATATGCTTCTCGTGGAAGCGACGCATCAAAGTGGGAAGTAAGAGTCCGTTTTCCTTCGCCCTGGTACTTCTAATGTAGGATTTTACTGAGACATTTTCACTTGCAGGCTGTTGCAGCATGGCATTACCTAGACAGGGAGTTCTCGCCGCCATTTTATCGATCATTTTTCATTCCGTACCTGTGGCAGAATAAGAATGCTTTTGGAATGTACAAGCTGCTTAGTAGAATACCAAAATAATTCACAATATCTTAGGAGCTTGGCCTTGGTCTTTCTGTAACTTTGGACAGAAAATTAGCTTTATAAGTTATAGGGAGTTTTGCTGAGAATTTTCCATCGTCATCTTTAACCTTCCCACGCCCCCAAAATACAGAAAAAACAGTCACTTAGCAATTAAATATTTGGGATTGGAGGGTGGTAAAGTATTGAGCAGTAGAATTTTCTCTCGACGTTTCTGAATCTTGATTTTTTAATTCAGCAACGTGGTAGGAATTCAAGCATCTAACTTTAAGTAGAGGTTTAATATTTCAACTAATCGACTTGTGCTTAGATTAATTAACTCCCGATTTGCCTCCAACTATACAATTATTTAAAGCATTTTATTTTAGCATCTAAATTAGGCATAAAATGACATTTTACTTTAAAAAATCAACATTCTATCCATGAACTCAGACAATGGGAATTGATTTTTACTCTAAAATTTGAATTTCCATCCGTAAGTGTTGGCCGTTTTTACATATTGTTAATCTCAAGTGGTAAATAAATTACGAATAGATATTTGTAATGAAAAATGATGAGATTAGAAAATACCATACTACAATAAACTTTTGTTAGAATTGACGATCTGTAAAAGATTTATTCAATAATTAATTTTGTGTATTGGTTTGCTTGAAAAATTGGAATTTTTTTATGTTTTTTAATACAACATATGAGAGTGGAGATTTGAACGTTTAACCTTTTAAATATTTTGGTTACAAATATAATACTTGTTAATATAGTTCTTTTAATTGAAATTAGAAAGTAAATATAACAAAAGTTTAACCAAAGATAAAAATTGAAAAATCTAAGATTCAGTTTAATGAAATTATAAGTTTAGGATAAAAATCAATTAACCAACCTGTGGCTGAAAATTGTATTATTTTCTAAAAAAATTCTTGTTCGTTTCTTTATAAAGCATCTTATATAAAAATCTAATATGGCATATCTTTTATTTATTTATTGGGTTAACTATATATGGATATGAACAAGAGTTTTAAAGTTAGACGAAGCAAACTATGATTTGGATTTCAATTAACAATTAATTATAATGAACGAAATAGTTTATTTTAATCTAAAGTTCGGAGATTAAAGAAATTGTTTAAAAATTTGGGATTCAACATTTGAAATTTCAGAAACTAGAATGAATATATAAAAGTTTGGAGACCCAAATAGGATTTTTTTTTTTTTTTTTTTGAAAGAAGAGACCCAAATAGGATTTAAAAATTAATTAATAAAAAAGTTTATTATTCATGATGAATATAATCTAAAATATAAATCATGGTCAATATAGTCAAAATCAGATTTAATCATTCATTTTTAAAACATTTATAACACTGCGTCTCGTTTTCATTCAACAAGCTAAGATCGATACGACCAAGTCAAATCGAACTCAACCAAGTTTTTGAACCATTTTAAAAACATGGGAGTATTTACATCTCTCCCATGAAATTTGACATTCAATGTTCCAAGTTATAAAGCAACCATTTCTGTGAAAACTATTTGACACATAATTTAAAGATTGAGAAGACACAGTTCACTTCAGGAACCCATTTTACTTAGCAGACAAATATCCACAAAGGCAAAAGTAAAAAGCAATTTCTGTTCATGTTGACAGTAGAAAACTTGGAGAGAGAGAGAGCATTTTTTATTTGGATTACCTGCTTGCAGGAGTTGGAGAAGAGAGAGAGAGAGAGAGGGAAAGCACTTTTTATTTGGATGACCTGCATGCAGGAATCTCTGAAGAACTGACCGCTTAAACACAGGAAGATCATTCTAAACTTGTCCACTATTGACAAGCAAATTTGAATCTAGAAAAGCCCTTCTTGCAGGAATTGGCCATTTCCTAAACCTTAAACTTCCAGGGGATTCTGGTTTTTTGTCACAGATACTCTTTACATTATCATAAAGAATGGTGTAGTTAGAGCTGCTTATGTTCCTGGAATAACAGAGTTTATCATCATGATATCTGTAATCTTGCTGTGTACTTCCCAACCCTCTAGTCACCAAGTGGCCTTTCACAACCATTATCCCCTGCCCATTTTGAAGATTCTTCAGAGAGCTGATAAATGATCCAAGTCCATCTGTCTTCTTCTCATTGAATCCTAATGTCAAGTTGGCTAAAGATTGGTAAGATCCATTTCCTTCATCTTTGGTGTCTGAGTACATGTAAAGAGGAAAAGTTTTGAGAGATTTGAATGAATAAACATGAGAAGATTGCTGCTTGGCATAAACACTACTGTTGAACTGAATCTCCTGGTTCACAATCTGGCTGTTTCCATCATTTCCCATCACCATTGAATTACTATAACTAAAATCTTGATTTGATTGAGTTGTGATGGTCCCAAGAGAGGATTTCACCCATCCACTTGATGATACCGATCTCGTTACCTTTGTCAAAAATGTTCCATCAGGACCTGTAAAGTTCGAATCCTCGGAATTGAAAAGGGGCGTAACGATATGATTCAAAAGCTTTCCTTCGGTTTTTGCAGAGTTATCATCCAACCAAAGATGCAGGTTTGCATTGATGTACCACACATTTAAGGCATGAGTGACCCTGAACCCAAAGTTGTGAACCTTTCCATCTAACAAATGGCCTAAAAATGGGGTGAGTTCTATGTCATAAGAGGGAAGGTCGAAGGATCCAATTCCAGTAATTGGCCTCCAAAGAAGGGGATTCACACCTCCTGTATAGATCACAGTAAAAGGCCAAACTGCTCCAACAATCTCACCATCAAGATTAACTAAAACCTCCCTAAAAGGCCCATTTCCGGGTGTATCAGTAAGATTGTTTGCAATAATGTAATCATTTGGAAGATTAGAATACCAGAACTCATCATTCTCATGAAAAGATATATAAACCTCCAACACAGCCCTGTAAGCATTTTGAGGAATTTCAAATTCCTTCACCTGAACATCAGTTGAATTCTGAACTTCAAACCACAACCCATCATTCAATGGAAGATTCCGGGAAATGGGTAAGATTAAATCAGCTCTAGAATCATAACCAGACGCTAATTTTCCCGAATACATTCCATTATCACCAAATCCTTTCTCTTCAGGATAAAAGTGGATATGAATTTTCACATGGTATATCCCAGTATAAGTCTTATCGATAAGATTACCCAAATAAACAGCCAGAGTTTGATTCTTCGAAAGCAACGAATAATACCTCGTAATGTCCTTCTTCACCGTCCAAACGATCCCCGTAGCCTTCGGCTCCGCGGTGCAGCTCCGAAGAATCTCAACGCCGCTGAGCCAAACGCCGAAGATTCGATCAAATTGCCTCCCTCTACAAGTCGCCTTCCATTCAAGCACAATCTTCGAGAATTTACTGAACGAACAATGAGAAGGAGGGCTGTAATTCGCCAGAACGGGCGATTTTCCGTAAGTGTAGCCGAAATCGTGCTGCAGAACGAGGAGCGAGCATGGTTTGGCCTTGGGCGTTTCAATGGGTTTGGTCACTTCGAAGAAGAGTGTCGGTGGAGTAGTGTGGTCGCCGGTTGCTGTGAGCTCGGACTCGGAGAGGAGATCTGACCGGCGGAGCCTGGTTTTGTGAAGATTAGCATCGGAGTGAAAGGGAAGGAGGATGAAGAAAAGGAAAATGAGAAGGGGAGATGAAAGAGAAGAAGCCATTAATGGCGGAAGAGTGTGGATTGTTACTCTTCTGGTTTGGGTTTTAAGGGAGACTTTGATTTGAATTACTCAAAAGAATGCTGAATTGAGAAAGCTTTTTTTTTTTTGGCCAACTTTGGCATTTCAATTTACCATGATGAGTGAAACTAGCTATTTATCGAACAAATTATCCAATGAAGCTATCATGATCTCGCTCTTAATGATAGGAATCAAATTAAAAATTTTGCATGTTTTTAAGAATCGTTGGAGATTCAAAATACTTTTATATTTTTTTTCTCATATATTTAACTATACGCACTAGACACTTTGTAGCAACTTTCTCTAATCATTTTTTGACTATACATGAAAAATAGTGCACAACTGTACATAGCTCAATTGATTAAAACATATATCATCGATCAAGAGGTTAAAAATCTAAATTTTCAATTCTACATAGTTGTTGAACTAACAAATAATTTTGATAAGTATCTTAATTAAAAAAAATGTCCTCATTAGCATAATTCTTTAGCATCATTCATCACCATAAAAACTATATTGATATTCCAATCATTTGAATTAAAAACAACCTTGTTCTGTAAAAAGTGTAACTTAGCATTTGATTAGACTTTTAATTGTGATTACCATAAAACTTAAAAGAGGGATCTAAGCCTTTCCAAATCATATCAATTTCCCTTTAGCTCCAATTTTACACAATTCACATTTACCAACCCCACCAGCACTACCAAACAATTAAACCAATAAAGAAAAATAGAATGAAAAGTAGAAAATAGAATGAAAAAAAATGCATTACACGTGGCGTGGCTTGATTCTCTTTCTTATAAATAGTTAGAAACAAATTTACATTTATAGTTAAATGGTAAAGACAAAAATAAAAAAAAATTGCAAAAATGACTGCTCTAACAACATTTAATAATTTATTTTTTTTAGTTCAACAATAATTAAAAATTTAAACTATATTTTAAATTTGCAAAATTTTTACTTTTCTAATACAATGAAGTTATATGTAAATATATTTGGAGAAAAATCAATTTATATCTTAAACTTTGGACGTTGTATCACTCAAAACTCCAAACTAATAATTGTATCAATTGAAATCTTAAACTTTCTTAAGTGAATCAATCTAGACATTCCATTAAAATTTCGTTTTAAAACCATTAATGCATAACTTTCACACGTGTATAAGACTTACTTAAATTTGAAGATTAACATAAATTAGAGAGAAATACTGGAATCAAATAGATAGTGCCAGTTTTTTTTTTAATTAATATGAGCAGTTTGTTTATCTTCTCATATTCCTCTATTTTTCTCTACTTATTTAGGAATAATTATCCAGTAATTTTTCTTGCTACTTTGGTAGGACTTTGAAAGAAGTATAATTTTATTTAGGTGATTTTGAATTGATTTTAAATGTAATCATTTGAAAAATATATATAAATCACTATTAAAGGGTCTAAATTGATTCACTAGTTTAGAGTTTAAATTGATATAATTATTAGTTTGGAGTTTTAATTGATACAACCCCCAAGTTTAGAAGTATAAATTAATTTTTGCCGATATATTTATTTTAAACCCTATTAATAACTATTAAACTTGCTTAATCATTATTTAAACTTCACATTTTACTTTTAATCATTACTTGAAACTCCTAGATTATGGAAAAACTACAACATTAACACCTTATCATTTGACCACTTTATTTAACCTAATGATTTTCACTCTGATATAAATTTCATACATATTATGGTCTGTTATCAATTGTATAAAACATCCAACAATTGATTAATATTAAATTAATGATGAGAAATTAAGGAAAATGTTATTTTACTAAAAAGTCAAACGATGTTTCTAAATAGAATCTATAGAACCTTTGTGATTATTTAATTGTTCGATTACAATTAAAAATATTATACTGTATTAATAATAATTATATGAACTTCCCATTTTAAATTATTGGTTGATATAAATTTCTTAAAGTTTGTTAAGTTAATGTTATTATTTGAAAATTGATGCAATTCTCTATCCTTTCTATTGTCATTGCAATTCATAAGCTTGTAAAATAATAGATATCATAGTTTCATTTCTAAGAATCGTTTTGCTAATCTGCATAAGACAATAACTTTAAATTTCAAAATATTAAAATTTTCATGTGTTAAAAATCACATTTATATGATAATTTCATAAAATTGATCACATTTTATCCTTCATATTAATAATTAAAATATATATATATATATATCCATGAGTGTTTGAACCAGCTTGCACACCCCTCAACTTTGTAGTAAGAAATAATTGAGGTTGCTCTCAATCTATCAATTAAATTAATGTTGGTTAAATTACACATCTAGTTCCCTAACTTTTAAATTTTTATCAAAAATGTCTATGAACTTTAAAGTGTCTAATAAATCTCAAAACTTTTAATTGTCTATAGATCTCTAATATTATTAAATAATCTATTAGATTTAAAATTGAATTTTGTGCGTAATAGAACCTTCAAACTTTCAATTTTGTGTCTAGCAAGTTAGTGAATTTTAAAAAATGTCAAATAGGTCAAGGACCTATTAGACATAAAATTGAAATTTTAAGGACATATTCAACATTTTAAAAGTTAACCTATTATATATAAAATTAAAAATTCAGAAACCTATAAGATACTTTTTAAAGTTTATGGACCAAATAGACATAAATTTAAAAGTTCAAAGACTAAAACTTGTAATTTAACCATTAATGTTTTTTAAAATAAATGCAACAATGAATAAACTTAGATCGGTATTAAGGGAATCAAATGTCTTTTTTCCCCCAATAAGAAAACTTTCAGAACGTGTAAGAGATTTGATAAACGAATCAAAATTAAGCATGAAAAGCAGCTCTTCAGCAAACCAAATGATAATGGAAAAAAGATATTATTTTTCATTATCAAGAAGTGAGAGAATCATTCTGTTTCAAAGTTCATGAAAGGGTTCGGTTTAGAATAGAAATTTGACCAGAATCTCCGTTTAACAAGAAAACTTCCAATGGAACATAAGGGGAAGCCATGGACGATCCAAACCTGGAGGAAGGTTGCAGTAGTTTGCTACCCTTTGCACATCGAATGGTTCGGAGGCGACGCCCCGTTCTCATCTGCCATATCTGCAGAAGATCATAGAAATCATTTTCAGTAACTTGGGAGAAGCTGATGCTTCTATACAACCATAATATGCCAGAAACATTCAACAAGATTCCACAAAAAAATGCCAACTATAGGCCAGAATTATGTATGTGGAGCAAGGGGATAAATGCACACGCTTTGAATGCAAAATTATAAACAAAAAGATCCTCTTTTTTTTTTATATAACCATGAGTGTCCGAGCTAGCTTGCGTAGAACACGACTATTGCAAATAGATTCTCTTTTTTTATCCTTAAGAGGTCTTCCTAGAAAAAATTTGTATTTCTTCTGGTGGGGAGGGTAAGCTCTTCAACCACGTTGTTTCTATTCAATCTAGAAATAATCAAGTTATTAATATCTGCTAAGAATGTTATGGTTTATTTTCTTGTCAGATTCTGGTTTCTGACACTGGGAAGACCAAGCGAAAGTTGACAGTCAAGGACGTTCAAGAGATCAAAAAAACAGTTGAACAAATGTAAAGAGTAAACTCAATTCATGAGTGGAAAAGAGTACCTCAACTATCCCCTTTCTTGGTGCATGAATAGCCAAACACAAACAGTAATCATTTTTTGCTGGTTCATAATCTATGGAACTTGATGATGCAGTATCTCTATTGACTAGCATCTCCATGAACAGACAGTTGGCATCACGATATCCCTGTATTTTATTTTAAAGAGTTTGTTTAGGAGAAAGAGGGACCAAATGCTGGAAGAGAGTTTACTTTCAATCATTCAATTTTAAAAATAACCTTCCATAGTCGCACCACCACAAGTGCCTGTGTGTCTAGGAGCAATATACGACCCAGTGAATCTGTTATCGCTGCCAATGTACCGCTTGGCGACAAAGTCAGTTTCTCACCCTTTCTTGGATGGTCCTTCAAGCACGTCAAAGGAGAGGCTGCAGCAATCATGATGCCAAGAAGTTCCTAAAAATTTTGTCAAAATTGTACAATAGCTGATACATAGTTGTTAGATCACTCGAGCAACGTAACTGATAGTGGCATGAACTCAAGATCTAGATACATCCACATCAGATGAGACTTGCATCTTTATCATATAACTAAACAAAAATTTGCAAAATGTACATCAAACTCCTCTATTTAAGCCCCCCCACCCACCCACACACAAAACAGAACACGGGACTTCCAAAGATGAAGTAGGAGAAAGGCGACCCTAATGAGCAGAAGTTATTAACAATAACAAATACTGCACTTGAAGTAAAGATGATGAATAAAAAAAAGAAAAAAAAGAAAAAACGTATGATGAGCTCAATAAACAACTTCTTAGATGCTTAAAGCTATATGTTCACAATGACCAATCCAGAGCTTAATATCTTTGCATGTAAAGCTTGGTTGACAAAAAAAATTAGATAGGAGATCCAGCAAAAAAGAACCAAAACATAGAATTTTAGGAAAACAATAGTTAGTAAAGCATGCATATGGATTTATTCTATGCATCATTATAATTGATTAGATATTACAACAAACTATTGGCACCTCGAGCAAAAGCTTGACCCTTCACATCTGGCTTTTTAGATGTTTTTGGTTCACTTCGCCAAATCATTTTTGAAAATGAAGCTATCGTTGAAAATGTTGCAGGGACAACTTTTGATAAAATGGCTCCAACTAAAGACCTGCTCTTGTCTTCAGAAAGTCTTTTCACATGACGCCGCCATACAAAGTAAATAAAATGTCAAATAAATGACAAGCTTCAAGTATGATGTTTTTATTGCATTGATGAAATGAAATTAATTTCATTATACACAATAACTTGAGAATCATAAATAGAAAAAGACCAGACAACCTAACCTGAAAGCTGAAATAACAGCATCTTCTCCAACAGTGACTGCACAAAAATAACGTTCACTTGACTGCCCAACAATAAAAGCAGCTGAATTCAAATACCAGAATAATTTCAGAGAGCTTCCACGACATAAGCACTGCTCCTAGAAACAATCTCCAAGTTCTTCCAACGAAATGAAGAAACAACCATTTTACCTGGAGTTCCATCAATGGAGGCGGCATAACACTGGTGATTGCTGCATCTGCACAACCACCATATTTGCTGACATTCCATACTTGGTAGGCTAACTTTTCAAAAGAATTTCCAGAATCCTCCATATCTCGCCTGCTTGATTTTGGATCCCAAAACCGTGCATTTGATTCTTGAAACCATTTTTGCAGTGTATTCTGTGACCAAGCATGTAGGGCATGTTATACTAGTCCAAAACAAATCAAGATCCATAAAAGAAGAAGGCAATATTTCTTTCAGTTGAAGCACAGAGCTTATAATAGAAAACCTAACTGGAGGTAGGGATTAACACCAGGATTCTCGAGAGGAAGAAAAAAAATATGAATTATGGACAATTATTTCAACAGCATGATCAATAAATCCCAAGAAAAAGCTACACAATAATCTAAACCTACAATATTATAAAAAATCAAACTCTGATTGAAGAATGGTAGCAAGAACCTGAATATCCGACCCTTCAATGCGGGCAATTACACTTGGCATAACAATTGAAACCTCCTCGAAAGGAGATCCATAGGATAAATCTCTCTTTGAACCGCGAACCCTAATTTTTAGAATTCTTCCAGGATGGATCATCTAAAAACACACAAATTGGAAATAAATTCCATCACCATTAAAAAAATTGGAGCCATATTCGTTGTCATTAAAAAAAAAAAAATCAAGTTTCCAGCAATGATAATACTAAATTTTGCAAGTTCGTAATGCTTGAATCTAAAATAACATAGCTGCATTACTAACAACGGATAATTTAATTAAAATGAATCAAATTCTAAGTCAAAAAATCAAATGTTTTTCACTTGATATTTTCACTTCAGGTGGAAAGACTGGAAAGACAATTGAATACATTTTACTCCCACACGTTTCCTTTCTCACAGTAGAAATTCATCTTGTGTACTGCATCTAATTGAGCTAAGGTTTTAACTTGAATTCAAATATACTCCCAAAATAATCCCAGGCAATGGAAAATTTTGTGAAGTCTTGAAGATATAAAACCCTGGTAGACTACCAATGAACCCAAAATGAATGCCAACAATCATTCTAGGATCTGGATTTCTGAACTACCAATATAGTGTTTAAATAAATAAGTAAATCTACCATTCCACCAGTATCTTCCCAGGTGAAAGATCATACAAAACCCATAAGTACTTCCATAATTATACATCCTATGCAATTAAGCAGCTAAAACAGTTGTGAGCTAAATTATAATGCTTTCTTAGCCAAACATTTACTTCCTTTTTTCCTCAAGTCAAATTTCCAGTAGGCAACTCAGGAATCAGATTTTGATTTTTATCACAGATTTACAGAACGAGTTGAATTGGGTTACAACAGAACAGTGATCCCACGAAAGTTTCTTAAAATTTCAATTCCCCCTTTCAGCTTTTCTGATGACGAAATTAGCATATCAACATGATTACCTAAAAACATAAAAAGACAATCAAAAGAGACAAGAATGGCTAGCTACCTGCTTAAGAATCAAATCCCCACTTAAGGAGTAAATCATCAAATACCCACAAGAAGTCCCAGCCAAAATCACCTTAATTTCATCGAACACCAACCATTCTAAAGCGGAGATGTACTCCGCTTCGATCGGAGACAAATCAGAAGGCCTGATCTTCACCTGATATCCGTCGGAACGGGCCCAACCAAGAACAAGGATGACGGATCGATTGGCCAGAGCCAGAGAGTGCGAATCGAGGGCGCATAGAAGATTGGGGTTGTCGACAAGCCAGCCTTCCTTTCCAGCGCCAAAATCGCCAAGCTCCTCGCAAGCTATGCAGCCCAATTCCGTCGTGTACGTTCGTTTCGCCATTGCCGGAAAAAGGACCTTGAATCCTATGCTTTAATGGAGGTGAAATTGAAAGAGAGGCATGGAGATTTGAGTTGAAGGAGATCGAATTGACAACTTTTGCACGAAGAGGCGTGCCTGCGGAACACGCATGTTATTCTTCCCAAATCTAAACTCCGAAGAATTGGACAATGTTTATGGCTTTAAATTATAACTTTTAATTTAACTTTTTTAAATGTAATTTAAATTAATAGATAATACGTTTTTTTTCACGTCTTTTAATTTTTTAACCTTGAAAATTTATGAAAATTATTTTTTACTTTTATTATTGAACTTGTATTTTAATTACATGTTCAAAATTGTATGAAATTTTAGAATGAATAATCTCAAATTTGTATTAAACATAATATACAAATATAATAACAAACTAACAAAGACGAAAATAAAATATTTTAAAGTAAGATAAGTGGGAGAGTGGTTAAACATCACTATATGTATTAGAAAAATATAAAACTTAGATCCCGTTTGATAATCATTTAGTTTTTGGTTTTTAGTTTTTGAAAATTAAGCCTATAAATACTACTCCCACCTAGGGTATTAAATTTTCATCGACATGTCGACATTTCCATTGAAATTTCCACATGTCCATGGGTTCGACATCGGCATAAAGGGAGAATCGACATTTCCACTATACCATATAAAATTGACGAAATATTAAAAAAAATAGCACGAAAATGTAACTTAATGTGAATATAATAATGTAACAAGTATTTAAACTCATTTAAGAAGTGTAAAATGTTCATTTATTAATTTAAATATTTTTTTTTGAATTTTTTGTTTTTAAAATTTCTCCAGAAATATCCATCGACATCGACATTTTATCGATATTTTCATCGACATTTCCATAAAATTGAGACTTCGATATTTTCGTCGACATCGACATTTTAAATCTTGCTCCCACCTATGGTTTTACTTGTTTTGCCATCTACTTTTTAGATATGTTTTCAAAAACCAAGTCATGTTTTGAAAACTAAAAAAAAATAGTTTTCAAAATTTTGTTTTTATTTTTAGAATTTGGCTAAGAATTCAAATGATTTCTTAAGGGAGATGAAAACCATTGTAGAGAAATTTGAAGAAAACAAGCTTAATTTTCAAAAACTAAAAACCAAATGGTTATCAAACGAGCCTTATAATTTTCATTTTAACTGTTTTCTTGAAGTGCCATTAGTGTTTTTAATTATAATATTCAGATAATATAAAAAATTTATAATTGTAGTTGCTTTAATTTATCAAATAATGTATAGATTTTTTTTTTTTTTAAAATAAGTCCAAGGATTCCTTCCTCTATTAGTTTTTTTTTTTTTTTTTAAAGTCGTAAATTAGAATTGATTAATGTGTATTGAGTAATTTATAGTTTTAGTTTCTCAAAAAAAAAACTTTGGTGTTCAGCTAATTTTTTTGTCAAACTTTTTTTTTATATTATTATTATTCAAGAAAGTCACTCAAAGAATTCAAAACTTTGGTGAATATTTCTAGAAAAATTTTAACGACAAAAAGTTCAAAAAAATATTTAAATTAATAAATAAACATTTTATACTTTTTAAATGAGTTAAAATATTTGTTATAATATTATATTCACATTAGGCTACATGTTGTTGCTATTTTTTTTTAATATTTCATCGATTTTGTACGGTATAATGGAAATGTCATTTCACCCCTTATGTCAATGTAAAATTCATAGACATGTGAAAATGTTGACAGAAATTTAATACCATACTTCTATGTACGTGTTCGAACGTGATAGTCTCCAACTTATGTACCACACATTTGATATTGGCGATAAAAGTTCTAAACCTCTACCCAAAAAAAAAAAATCCTTTTTATCGCCTTTGATTAAGTTGGATAGTTTGAAGGGAGTTGAGCCCCAACAACATAATAGCAAGTCGAGTCCATTTGAGGATAACAAAAAATCTAGCAATTGATAGTTGATGCAAATACTCCAAATTTCTTTCCCATGGCATCTCTCAATTCCCTAGCTTCATACCTAACAGATATCTCGATTCCCTTGCTTAACTTAACTAGCATCAACGTTTATAATTTTAGTGCCAAAGAGAACATAACTCAACTGACATATCGAATATGTTATGGTTCGAATTCCCCCAACCTCTATTGTATTAAAAAAAAAACACATTTATAATTTTAGTCGACCAAGAGAGAGGCTTTCCAATAGCTTTGTTTCATTTCTTAAATGCTAATAATAAGATGGTTAAAATACCATTTTGATCTTTGAAATTTAGATTTTATTCTATTTTAGTTCCTATACTTTCAAATGTCAAATATTAGTCATTGTACTTTCAAGAAATCTTAAAATTAGTCTCTATAGTTTGTTTAAATTAAAGTTTTTTTAATTAAAATTAGTTAAATAATAATAATATTTTTCGTGTAAAAAAAGATACAATGTGAACATATTTTTAAAATTTATAAATGAATACTAATAGAAATTAAATTTTTTTAGAAAAGTTAACAATAAATTAATAATATGGACTAATTTTAAGGTTTATTGAAATCATATGAACTAAAATTAAATATTTAAAAATATAAAAACTAAAATAAAGTGAAATTAAAGTACACGTATGAAAATGGTATTTGAAAAATGTCATACATAGAAATACACGCAGCACACTACGTTATCTTCTTCTCTCTGTCAATTCAATGTTCCAAAAATTGTTCAAATGGCCACTCCGCAATTCCCTCTCTCTAAAACCCTAAACCCTTCATCGCCATTCCTCCACTCCACCTCCCTCACACCATTCTCCAATCCTCTTCTTCAAACCCTAACCCTAAAATCTCATCAAACCCACAGACCGCTCTTCATTATATCTGGTCTCCCAAATCCTTCGTTTCTTCCGATCTCCCGCCAAATTCCACAATCCCCATTCGCAAAAATCCGCCGGGATATCCGGACGTTCGCCGGCCGGAGCAAGAAGAAGGGCGGTGGGCCATCATCCGGGCGTATAGAAGGCAACGCCGAGTTTCGGCGGAAGTTGAGGCAAAATGCCCGCCTGAAGAGCCAGAAACTCGCCGAATCCCATTTCTACCGCCGCAAGAACTCGAGCAGTAATTACGCCGATAACTTCAGCGAGGATGAGCTTCAGCAGATCGGCCTCGGCTACGATCGGATGGTCCGATTCATGGAGAAAGACGACCCGAATCTGCGCCATCCCTACGACTGGTACAAGTACGGCGAGTTCGGCCCGTACTCGTGGCGTGGAGTCGTCGTCGGCGAGCCGATTCGAGGCCGGTTCACGGACGAGCGAGTTACGATAATCAGCGAGGTTAAGGATCATGAGGAGTGGGAGAAGATCGAGCAATCAGAAATGGCGTCTGATTTCAGCGAGGGATTACAGCGGATGGACAAGAGCAAAGGGTTTCGGTACTTTTGGGTGTTCGTGAGGCACCCGCGGTGGAGGATTTCGGAGCTGCCATGGCAGCAGTGGACTTTGATTGCAGAGGTTGTGCTTGAAGCAGGTAAAGAAGAAAGGTTAGATAAATGGAGTTTGATGGGTCGGCTTGGAAACAAGTCGAGAAAGAATATAACTCAGTGTGCAGCCTGGATGAGACCCGATATCATATATGTGAAAAAACCTGTTTACCAATGCAGATTCGAGCCTCAGGACGAGTTTTTCCAGGCGATAATGCCGTTTCTCGATCCGAAAACAGAGGAAGATTTCCTGTTTGAGTTGGAAAATGATGAAGGAGATGTTGAATGGGTGACTTATTTTGGTGGGCTGTGTAAGATTGTGAGGGTGAATCCAAAGGCATTTGTGGATGATGTGGTGAATGCTTATGAGAAGCTGAGTGATGAGAAGAAATCCAAGTGTTTGGAGTTTCTTCTGACCAACCACCCTGTTCCATTACTGCATCCATATACCAAAGAGTGGAAGGCCAAGTTGGAGGAGGAGGAATTGGGCTGTGATGCTCCGGACGACATCGAGAATCGACGCGATGACGACAATGTGATCACAGAGTGGATTGAGACTGATGATGACAATGAAGAGGATGAGGATCTTGCTGAGGATGTAGTGATGGAGACAGAGGAAGAAGGTGAAGACGAGGACGATAAACAAGAGGATGGAAGTGGAGAAGAGGATGAGGATCTTGCTGAGGATGTGGTGATGGAGACAGAGGAAGAAGGTGAAAACGAGAACGATAAACGGGAGGATGAGGATTATTGGGATGAGAGGTTCAGGAAGGCAATAAGTAGTCCAGAAGAGCTGGAGAAGCTGTTTAAACGCAGTGCAGAAGTGAGTGATGAATTGTATGAGAAACAAAAGGGGAATATGGGAAGTAGAGTGGCCATGGAAGATGGGGATGAGACTGAATTGAGAGGGAAGAGAGCAAAAGTGAAAGCAGAAGAATGGGAACAGATTGGGTATGGGCCATGGAGGAAGAGGATAAAGAAAAGTCAAATTCCTCCAGAGCTGTTTTTGAGATCTACAGTGAGGCCATTCACTTATAGGAACCTTGTGAAGGAGATTGTATTGACCAGACATGCTATTTTGGATGGTGAAATTGGGGTATGAACTTATCTCATCTCATCATCAGTTTGCTTCTGCTTAGTAAACAAACATCATTTTCAAAATAGAAAAGAAAATTTAAAATCATCATCATCATATAGTTTTTTTTTTAACCATTGTACATTTTTTAACAAAAAATTAGATAATTTAAGATAAAAATATGGTAGTTTTTTTAGTAAATTGCTTTTATAGGACATGATTTTTAATCATTTATTCAATAATTTGGTTTTCCAGACACGATTTTCATCTTGTTCATTCATTAATTAATTGCATAACACAATGGAAAAAAAAATCAATTTATACTCCTCAATTAAAACCTCATACTAATAAACTTTCGTAAATGAATCAATTTAGATTCTTCGTTAGGAATTTATAACTATTTTTACTTGATTCCATTTAAAATCAACTCAAAATTACTTAAATAAAATTATTCCTCCCTCCAAATCCTACCAAAGTTTCAAGAAAATTTATCACATAATTTTTTCTAGATAAATAGATAAAAATAGATAAATACAAGAAGATGAAAAACTATTTAAATTAATGAAAAACTGCTACTATATATTTAATTCTAATATTTATTTGTAATATTACATTAATCCCTACATTTATTAATCCCTACATTTATAAAAGATCGAGATAGATAATTTCACCATAATTAGTTTGGGGAACTTTGTTTTCTAGAAGATTCTCCCTCTTCATGAACCCAACATAGTTTTGAAGGAAATCATATTTAATTGATTTAATTTATAATATAATTATTTAGAAAAATTGAAAATACGATATTGCAAATGACGATTTACTTTAGTTGGCTTAACGCCAGTATGATAGTAATAAATTAAGCGTGTTTACTTATTAAAAATTTGTTTTAACCCCCAGGCCCCAACCATATCTGAGTTTTTCTTTAAGTATTTTTCAATTTATTTAGGCCTATTTGATAACTATGTAATTTTTTGTTTTGATTTTTGAAAATTGAGTCTATAAATATTTCTTCCACTTATGAATTTTCTTGTTTTGTTATCCACTTTTTAGATATGTTTTCAAAACCAAACAAAGTTTTGAAAACTAAGATCTCATTTGATAACCATTTAGTTTTTAGTTTTTGGTTTTTAAAAATTAAGATTGTTTTCTCTCACTTTCTCAGTTTTCATCTCCCTTTAAGGAAACATTTGAATTCTTAGCCAAATTCTAAAAACAAAAACAAATTTTTGGAAACTACTTTTTTTTAGTTTTCAAAACATGGCTTGATTTTTGAAAGCATAGGTAAAAAAGAGATAACAAAACAAGTAAATCCATAGGTGAAAGTAGTATTTATAGGCTTAATTTTCAAAAACCAAAAACTAAAAATCAAATGGTTATCAAATGGAACCTAAAAAAATTAGTTTTAGTTTTTGAAATTTGGTTAAGATTTCAATTCTTTTCTTAAGAAAGATAAAATTTATTGTAGAGAAATGATGTTAAGCACAATTTTCAAAAATTAAAAATCAAATGGCTATCAAATGGACAACAAATAGTTTTGTAAATTTAGTTGGACAAAATGGTCCTGAATTTAAAACCCTGCACTGAATCACTTACAGCTTTGGCATTAGTCAATTTCCCAGGCTAATTAACTACTAATTCTAATACCAGTGAAGTAAACTTGAGAGTGAGAATGAGGAGGTACAACAACAGCACTCCTTTTAAGTAATGAATTACAATGCTATTGCTAACACTAATTAGTAGTAATTACATAATTACTACTAATTACATAATAATTCACCAAAAAATTCTTCAGGAACATAAAACTTCAACCCAATGGCCTGCAAAATTGCAATAAAACAAATTCAAGATATATAAAGGAAAAAAAATGTGGGATATGTGAGTATTAGTATGAGAATTGAATAATTAGTAGTACCTGAGCAAACTTGCTATCAGCATCACTGTGATCCTTGGTTCTCCCAGCTGCATCCCCCACGTAAAAACATCTATCACATGAATATAGATAGAAGGTTACTTTATAAGTTTGGTCCCTCAATCTTCAAAATTGTGTTTAAAATGTGTCTAATAAGTCCTTAGACTATCAATATTATGTCTAACGAGTCCATGAACTTTCAAATTTGTATTTAATAGGTCACTAAAATTACAACTTTGTGTTTAGTAGATTCATACATATGCAACACTTTTCAAAGTTTAGAGACTTTTTAAACACAAAATTGAAAGTCTAGAGACCCTATTAGACAATTCATACATATGCAACACTTTTCAAAGTTTAGAGACTTTTTAAACACAAAATTGAAAGTCTAGAGACCCTATTAGACAATTTATACCGTTCAGATAATAATAATACAAAAAAGTGAAAGATGGAGAGAGAGAGAAATAACTGGTCGAGATCAATGGGGATGCCATCGTTGAAGTGGTTCTCCATGATGTGCCACATCCCGGGTTTTGGTTTCCTAAATGGGTCATCTTCGGATTTACCCGATCCGCTTCCAATTCCACAGGCAACAAACACCTGCATCCACATTCCACACAACAACATCATACACTCACAATTCAACATGGTTGCAGTGTGAATGGATGTAATTGCAATGTGTCTGGTGATTCGGGTCTGGTATTTACCTGAATTGGTACATTGACTTTACTGATGAAATTATTGAGACGCCCAAGTTTGGAGTCCACAGCAACCTGTCTCTTGTTCTTCCATCTATCAATGTTGGATTCGTTCGTAAATATTACCTGCTCATAGTAATATTAAAAGACTAGTTGAGAGAGAGAGAGAGAGTAAAGTATAATTCATGGAGAAGAGTGACAAACCAGCTTGTAGCCATCATTGTACAAGCTCTGAAGCTTTTGTGGTATTGAAGGGTACATCAGAGACCACGCCTCTGCACCTACTCTGAAATTAAAACACCCCACGTCTAAACAGAGAAAGAAGAAATCTGTTCTTTACAATTAAAATTACTAAAATTTAAAAAAAAAAAAAGAGAAGCGACAGCTAAATTATTCATCAGAACAAGAAAAAGGGATCGAAGACACACATATATAGTCATTGTTACGACCCTTCCACCTTTGACATAAATGTGTGAAGAAAGAGATCAAGATGTATGGAGAGAAGCTAAAGAAAGAAACTGGGTAAAGAGAAATTTGTGAGAGGAAATGTGTGTAAAGAGAAACTTTTTTGTATTTTTTTGAGTTTAACCTTTGCGAGGTGGGGGATTTAACCATCTACCTTTGAGATGGTATTGGGTGTCTTAACCACTAAGGTTTACTTGAATTGACATGTGTAAAGAGAAATCAGTAGGTGGAGATGTGTGTAATGAGAAGTTAGTGAGAGAAAATGTGTGAACAAAGATTAATACAAAAATGTGTGGAGAAAACTTAGTACGAAAAAGTGTGTATAGAGAGAAGTTTTTTTTTTTTAGTTCAACAACATCTGGGGGTAGAGGGATTCGAACCTCTGACCTCTTGGTCGAGGGTACATACCAATTGCCGCAAAACTATGCTCACTTTGGCATGTATAGAGAGAAGTTGATGGTAGAAAATGTATGAAGAGAGAGAGTAATAAAAAAATGTATGGACAAAACTAAGACAAAGTATGCATGGAGAAATGCAGGTAAAGAGTAATAATGGAAAGAAAGTGATCGCGAGGATAAAGTGTTTAGCCAAAAACAGCTAATAAAATACCTATCAATCGAAAAGACCTTTTAATTGCTTTTTTATTTTTTTGAATAAGTACTTCTAAACTATAGCCAAATCTTTTTAACTATTTATGAATGAATGAAACACACAGAGAGACAAAAATCCAAACTTCCATATGAGATGCAGCCATACCTTTTAACAGATGTGTTTGCCAGACAACCATCAAAATCAAATGCAGCTATTTTACTTGAATGATGTAGCCCATCATCCTGCAAAAATAAATAAGTAAAGTGAAATACGTAGACATAGTAAAGAGTACAGTGATATAAATTGGTCTAAGTAATAATCTAAAAGGTGAAGTCAGTGTGTATACCTAATAGTTGGATTACGTGTTTAAGAATTTTAGTAACACAAATATTTGCCAAGCTAAATACACGTTAAAGCAATAAAAACTAACATTGTCCATAACAAGTTTTAAATTCGAAGACAGTTTCAGCAGAAGAAATAAACATTCTACTAAATTTCATTCTTATTTGTCCATGTTGCTCGATCAACATCAACATGTCGGCTCAGAAACAGAATTATAAAAAATATGTTACCTGCTCAAGAAAGATGAGCGTCTGAAATGCCTTCCATTTAGGTAAAAGTGTAGCATCCTGAATCATTCAACAGCTTAGTTATGTATGAATTGTGATTAGGATTACATAAGAGCGAAATAATGTCTCTAATGCCACGGCTTAAAAGAAAATGCCGGGGCAGGATTAGTCTGGAATCTGTTCTGCATGTGTTTTTAGGTCGTGGATTATACGTTTCCATTATTTTTTATTGCCCCTAAACTAGCATGCTTAAGTGAGTTCATGTAGCCAACTATTCAAAATGCATTTCAGCTACGGAAAAAGGACAACCACCCAGTAATGAGAATGAAGAAGAGTAACAATAATTGGATCCTACCTTATACTTAGTCTTTATGTCGGAAGCTGTAAAGACGATATCTAACTTCGGCTGCAAACTAGAGGTAGACAACTGAAAACAATGAAATTGACAGTAAGAGGTTATTTTATTTGTGACTTTACTCTTTTGCTAGGAAACATGTAGAATAGAACTATGGATTTATTAAAGAAGAAGGAAGTACAAAATATGGAAGATACGATGTAACATAGAGCATGGAACAAATATCTAGAGAATTGAACAAGAAAGCAAGAACCACAGCCAGAATAAGCAAGGAAATCATATGGGATGTCGATTTGAGCAAAGTTAACTAAAGAAAACCAATTCAGAATCCATATTATAAGGCAATAAATAGTGGCACAGAAGGAGGCTTCATCAATGGATTTGATTCCATTTTCCAACTCAGTAGTCAAACCAAATTATTTCTTTTCGTTTTAGATGGATATCGAGAAAGTATGGCTTCAAACAGATGAATTTTCAGAAGAATGGTATGGTTTCAAGAGTTGCTACAACTTAAACTAGAATTCTATAGCAGCATTTCATATTGTTCAGAACATCAAGGACTAAAGACATTGTATGTAAAATCAAAGAGAGGAGGAAACCCCTTTCTGAACAACAATTTCATCGATGACATGAACAAATACAACATCATCAAACAATAGAACTTGAAAATGCTGAAAACGCTCTGCAAAGGGCATCAGTCTCTAGATGCATACCTCGACTTTCTTTTGATCTCTTTCTTCAATTCCATCTTCTTCATCCCCATCCCTTTTGCGCTATTTATTGGAGATGCATTTCAGTAACCAAAATGAGAAGATATAGATGTATTAAACCATTGAATCAAAGAGAAAATCCAACCAAATCATTTATGATGATCACTCAAATGACACCCAATTAATGAAAATCTAACATTAAATCAATCCAGACCCAAATTCTAACTAATGACACCAATAAAGCAACATGAGATAGAAACGTGAGCAAAACAGTCACCTTAGATTCATGGCTTCTACTAACCAATTGCTTCAGAGCTTCCTGGTCACTACCCTGAAAAGAAAAACAAACAAAACCAAGCAGATGAAATGAATACACGTCGATTCTTAGGAGCATTTTATCAAACACGTGCTAGACCCAGTAAAAAGAATCTCTCTTTCACAGGATGAACATAAAATTGGACTTCCCCCTTTATGCTAAATTACTAAAAGCAGTCAACGTTTCCTCATTTTCCCCATTCCACAGAAGATAAAACAGACACTACTAAAGTTTTCTATTCTAACATGCCTTCAAGAGTGCGAACCCATTAATCTCCTCGGCGGAACAAACAGGGTCAGAACCAAACGAAGCGCAATCGGAATGAAACCATCGGGTCATGTCGAATCCCCGTCCATCTCTGCTCACAAAACCCAACCTCAGCGCCTTTGCAGGAATGGTTTTGGAGCAGTTCTTGCACGTAGAGCGATTCGACTTGGCGTACTCGGCAACGATTTTTACAGAAGACGGTGACATTGGTAGGTGTTGAAAGAAAATCCGGCTGAAATGTTTGGGATTGTGAGAAAAGAAGGAAGAGCAATGGTTCAGTGGGGAGTTGGGATTTTGAAGGATGGAATAAAGTGCGTGCTTGCAGCAGGTCATATGACTCGTACGGAACGTGGAACTGATCAGAGCATACGGAGAGGGAAGAACTCGATGAGAACAAATGAGGAATTTCTCCTTCTAATTGCTATGTTATTCCCCAATTTTCATAGGTTCTCAAATCATTTTTAAAGCTAATTTATAATCTTTTTGATAATTTTTAATTTAGTTCTTAATCTTAACATTTTTAATTTTACTCCTAATGTTTTAAAGTTGATGCATGTCCCAAGCCTACAACTAAAGCATTATATCATGAACTAAAGCCTACCGTTAATTTTGATAAAAATTAACTTCAAATTTGTCATATGAACCAATTTTAAGCTTTATTGAAAATACAATATTGGACATTTGAAAGTACAGATACTAAAATGGAATAAAATTTAAAGTACAGGGACCAAAATGGTATTTTAACCAAAAAAAATTGTTAGTTTATCTTTCTCACGTACATTACTTTTTTTGTTCAATAGTTCAACAAATGTGAGAGTATGAGATCGAAGTTTCAACATTAAAGAATATAATAGACACTTTATCAATAGAGTTATGCTCAATGGACACATGCATGACATGGAAGGATTTCACAATTCTAGATTTATATTGTTAATTGAATAGGCAAATATGTGACACAGGGTAAACAATATGAAATCTCATATAATGTTAAAAGGTGAACCAATTGAGATGCTCAATTGGTTAAGACATATACGACATAAAGTCAGAGGTTCGAATTACATACTCTCACTTGTTGAACTAAAAAATCCTAAATAAAATATGTTAACACAAGGATAATGGTTTAGACGTTGCTAACCTCTTCTAAAAGCCACAAATTTTAAATTAATAAAAATCGTTCACAATAATGACATTAAATTAAGTTAAAGTAATATTTTTGTTAGCTCAATAACATATAGGGTGGGGGATTCGAATCTCTGACTTCTTGGTCGATGGTACATGTCAATTACCACTGAATTATATATGCTTATTTTGGCCATAAATTAAAGTAGTGAATAAGAAGAGAAATTACATGGTTCTTGAAAAAAAGAGAAATTTAGAACATAGAATTAATAGATAACAAATTTTGCATAGTTTTTTGTAATTTTAAGATTAAATTAAAAATAAAATAAATTCTATAGGCTATTTTAAAATTGCTAAATTAAAAATGAAATAACATATATTTATGTTATTTTAATATATCTAAGTTCGAAATGAATATCATACATATAATTTTCTTTTCTAACATAGCTAATTTAAAAATTAAATAATTTCTTTACTATAGCTAATTTAAATTAATTATTATTCATTTTATGTTAATAAATTCAAAATAAAATACCATTTATTTTTCTTACTTTGAATATTGTTAATTTGAAATATATATATATATATATATATATATATATATATATATATATATATATATATATATATATATATATATATATATAATGTTATTTTTTTTAAATATTTATATATTTTTTGAACTATCGTTAATTAAATATAGATAAATGATTTTTTTAAGATAAAGATAACATAAATCTACATTTATAATGGAATAAAACTATAAATATTTATAATTGTAATTTAAAAAATATTTTAAAAATAAGAAAATTGCTTTTTAATTATAAATTATAGAAATTTATAATTGAAAAGCAATTCTTTCTAATATAGTTAGAAAACCTAATGTGGGAATTTCAAAGAAAAAAAAAACTTGAGTGAAGAGAGAAAAGTGAAACCCAAGCAAGAAAGATAGTGCAAAAAAAAAAAAAAGACGAAAGAAAGAAAGAGAGAGGGAGAGAGAAATGGGAAAACTCACCATAATTATGAAAAAAAAATGAAGAAAGAAATGGTAGACAACACCAAATTTATGGAAGAAAGAAAACCATAAGTTTGGAGGGTATACCCATGAATTTGAGAGACCAAACCCTGACTACCAAACTCCTTATCTCAAAGGCTTGAATATAGAATTTTTAAAGAATAGAGATATTTTTTTGAGAAAAAAATCAATTTTGACCCTAAACTACCGGTTATCAATTTTAACCCTAAACTTTTACGGCATGTTTAGGGTATTGACTGAGTTATAATAGTATGTGGAGTTAAATAACTCTGCACCTCAAATACAAACTATTATAATTCAGATTAAATAATTGTATATCTTAAACACATATTATATAATTCCACAGACTATTATAATCCATTCGGCACCCTAAATAGCCCCTCAATTTCATCAATTTAAACTTCAAACTTGGCAAATTCTATCAATTTTAACCTTAAACTTGAATAAATATATCAATTTCACTATCGGTTAAATTTCTGTTTCAATCACTATTATAAAAGTTTCCCACACATGTCCAAAGTCAAGCGTTGCTCTATGATATATATATTTTTTTATTATTTAAAAAAATGACCAAAAAACATAACTAAATCATTCCAGATCGAGTCACCACCATCATGAAAGCCACAAACTCGACTCTCGAAAGTAGGACCCACATAGAAACAAATGAACTCTTGTGTTCCTAATCATCTTCTGTACCGTTACCAGCGATGGCTCCTATGAGGAAGATCCATGCGACAACATTGTTGAAGGTCGCCAACTATCGAGTGAGGAGTTTGAGCTCAGCTAATATGCAGGCGATAACAAGGAAGGCGGTGATGGACAGAGTCACAGAGAGATGCCCATAAATACAATGAACTTGTCATAGCCGACCTTGTCGGCCAAGTCGACAGTCTTACGAAGGATGAAGGAGACACTGATGCCGAAGAGGAAGGGGATAAAGATTCTAGCGAGGGCGATACTGAAAGCCCTGTGTGTTGTGGCGGATGGAGGACAAATCAAGCTTGAGGCCAACCAGAAAGAAAAAGAACAACAAACCAATATTAATGACTGATTCGATAATGAGACTACTCCATTGAGGAAAAATCTGGTGCACATAAGCTTTGTTTCTACCAAAAGCCGATGGACCGAGTAGAATTCTACCTTGAAATTGAAAAAACGCTCCATTAATAAAATGAAAAAAGCAGTAGAATAAGAAAAGATAAAAAGTGGAAAAAAAAAAAAAAAAAACTACCCTTAAATTGAAAAATACTCCAGCGAGTCCACTCTAATTTTCTTTAGCAATTTTATCTTTTTTAAAAATAACAAATAAGTACTCATCATAGAGCAACCGTGACTTTAAGCATGTGTGAAAAACCTTTTTAACGGGGATTGAAACAGAAACTCAACTAAGGGTATAAATTGATACACTTATTTAAGTTTAAGGTTAAAATTGATACAAACTGCAAAGTTTAAGGTTTAAATTGATGAAATTGAAAATTTAAGGTTAAAATTGATACAACATGCAAGTTTATGGTCAAATTGATTTTTCTTTATTTTTTTAAAACAAACAAAAAAGTTTAGAAGTATTAGAAGTATTTTTTAGGTTAAATTATCAAAAATACCCATAAACTATGAGGTTAATTTCAATTATACTCCCAAACTTTGAAAAGTTTCATTTTAACTCTTGAACTTTGAAGTTTATTTCAAAACAACTCTTGAAGGTTTTTTTTCGTTAAATTCATGGACGGAAAATGATGTTTTGCATTTGTATTGTTGCTTATGTGAACATATACGTTGAAAAAAAAATCAAAATATATGCAAATACATCATTTTTCGTTCATAAATTTAACGAAAATAATCTTTAAAAGGGTTGTTTCGAAATAAACTTCAAAATTTAAGAGTTAAAATGAAACTTTTTAAAATTTGAGGGTATAATTGAAACCATCTCTGTAGTTAAGGTTATTTTTGATAATTTAAACTATTATTTTATAATTTGAAGAAAAAAAAAATTGGCTCCGGATGATGGGAAGCGAAAACAATGAAACAAAAGCGATGATATGATACGTATAAACAGAACCCGACCTCCATTTCTCTGCATCTTGATTCCGCCATTTTCACACCAATGAACCCCTACTCCGAGCAAAGACTCACCGAAGAGGTCCTCCATCTCCACTCTCTATGGCGGCGAGGCCCGCCGGGGAACCCTAAACCCACTCACAACCATCCATCCGCTGCCGTCGCCGCTGCCGCGAATCGCAACCCATCGAACAAGAGACCCGGAGACCCAAAGAATCGAAAGCACAAGAAGAAGAAATCACGCCCCGAGCCGCCGCAAGACTCCGGCCCCGAATGGCCCTGCCCGGAGCCGGTTCAAAATCAGCCCTCCACGTCATCTGGGTGGCCGCCGATCGAGCCCTGTACCACTCCGACGGCTCAGCCGGTGTCGTCCGAAGAGCGGGAAAATCTTGCGGCGTTGCAATTGCAGTACAAGGGAGTCGAGGCCTGCCGGGGATTCTTCGCTAGAAATGCCGATTCGGGGAGTGACGAAGAGGAGGAGGAGGAAGAAGAGGGTAACGATGGGGAAATGATCGAAAGTGAAGAGTATAAGTTCTTTTTGAAGCTTTTTGTGGAGAATGATGAACTTAGGGGTTATTACGAGAAGAATTCCGAAGGTGGGTCGTTTTGTTGCTTGGTTTGCGGTGGAATGGGGAAAAATAAATCTGGGAAAAGGTTTAAGAGTTGTGTTGGGCTTGTTCAACATTCGATTTCAATATCGAGGACGAAGAAGAAGCGGGCTCACAGGGCTTTTGGACAGGTCGTATGCAGGGTTTTTGGTTGGGATATTGATCGACTTCCGACGATTGTGTTGAAGGGCGAGCCTCTTGGTCGATCATTAGCCGATACTGGAGACTTGAAGGTACTTACTGGCCATATTGTTGAAGTTGAACTTCTCCTTTATAATGGGATTCAGTACAAAATTGCTTTCGTTTATAACAAATTGTAGGTTCAATCTGAGGAAAATCATGTGGCTAAAGAGCTCGACTCTGGGGTTCTGAATGAAAATGTAGCCATTTCGAATGATGACAATGATAAGAAGAATGAAGTGGTTTCTATGGATGAGAATGAACAGAAATTAGAGGAAGAAAAGACAGCTGAAGATCCCACTTCTAATGCTAAAGATTTGATTTCTGGTGAGGTTAGTCGTAATAATTGCCTTTATTTGGGTAGCCTCATCAGTAATGTTTGATTTGCTTGATAGCTTATGTGAAATATCCATTTTGATTGCATTGCATTGTAGAATGAAGATGCTTGCAAGGAGAATAATGTCAATATGCAAGCAGAAAATGCTGATAATTCAGTTTCAGGCATGGGAGAAAGCAATGGAGAAATGAAAATTTTGCCTGTAAGATGATCATATTGCATTTACTTCATACGGGTTTGCAAGTTCTTGAAGTTTAGGAAATGAAGAAAACAATCTAATGCAGTTTTTAACTATGCCATATTCATTATTGTTGCCTCGAAGTGACATTTGATTTTTTTTTTGTGTACTAAATTACTTAGAAGTAATGTCTTCCATTAATTGTTTACAAGTACTGAAGCAGTTTGTTTTAATTCGGTAAAATGAATCATAAATGCTTTCCTTCTTCACATATGACATCTTATCCTTCAATGCACAGTTTCGACTTTCTGTAATTGTCTTGAAAGTTGAGACAGAATCATGATCCTTTCTTTAGTAGATTTGTTCAGACAGCACTATGATTCAATTCAGGTGTTCTTTAAGTGTTTGCAATTGTTTTGTCTTATGTTTATTGGAGAAAGAAAAACTATGATTTTCCTGTAATTAAAAGAAAGTGTCCAATGGCATTGTGAGAATCCCAATTATGGTTCCTTGGTAGCAGTAACTGAATGTCTTATGCAATGTGTAGTTTCTCCTGATGAGCGGTTACAGTTAAATGTGTTGCAGGTACCGGAGTCGATTTTGAAAGCCTGTAAAGAATTTTTTGCAGCCCTCTCCACATCTATGAGTGAGGATGATGTTAGTGAGAATAACTTAATTAATGGAGATGGACTTGAGGAACACGAAGAGTCTAAGTTCTTTTTTAAATTGTTTACCGAGAATGAAAGCTTGAGAAGATATTACGAGAACAACTATGATGATGGGGAATTTTTCTGTTTAGTTTGTGAAGGAGCAGGAAAGAAAATGTCGAAGAGTTTTAAGACGTGTGGCCGCCTTCTTCAGCATACAACTGCTCTAGCAAAGAACAAAACAGGGAAAAAACAGGTCCAGAAGCCTTACATTGCTAAAATGTTGAAAATGAAAATGCTGGCTCATAGAGCATACAGTTTAGTTATATGCAAGGTTCTTGGTTGGGACATCGAAAAGCTTCCCGCAGTCGTGTTAAAAGGCGAACCTCTTGGTCGGTCCTTAACAAAATCAGGCGTGTCGAAGGTATGCTAGTTCATCTGATCAATTGCTTGCCACGCTAACTTCATGTTTTTCATTTCTATTAACATCGCTGTTTTGCTGAAATTGCAGGACAAACCTGTTGGCAATGCAGTTGATAATACAAACAAGTCGGATGATCCTGGAGAAGATGGTTCTACAAAGATTAACAAATTGCAGGACGAGTCTGTCGGCGATGCAGATGATATCGTAGGAGATGACTCGACAAAGGGTAATGAATTGCAGGGTGAATCTGTTGTCAATGCAGCAGTTGGTGGTGTAAAAGAAAATGAATCTATGAAGGTTGATAGCAGTGGTGAAGCAGTTTTGAAGAATGATGCTCTGATGTGAAGTGAGGGTCTTCATAACAGTTAACCAAAGATAGATAGGACTTTAGCAGGCAGCAGCTTTAGTAGTAAAATCTGCCTTCAACAAATTTCTTCTCAATTATTTCTGTTGTTTTCTCTGTCTCAGATGAAGATTTTGTGACCTCTTTACTATTTATGAGATATGAGATAAGGAAGAAGGCCAGTTCAAGAGAAAGTCAATGGTAAGAAAAGATGCAGAGATGAAAACACTAATAGAATGGAATCTGCTTTTTGTTAATCTATCACTGTCGTTAAAGATGAAAAAGGAAAAAAAAAATTGTATGGCCTCTGGTACACAAATATCGTGAATCTTCTAATTTTATTAGATTTTGATCAATTTTACTTTGTTAAGGTTATCTCTTATTCTAAAATTTTTTGACGTGTTATTTAAGCATCTTTTATCTTTCCATAAAGTATCATGTTCAAATCTTAGCCTTTTATATTCGTGGTGTAATATTTAAATAATAATAATAATAATAATTTTAAAATCTCTAAAATTGTTGAAAAAGACATTTTAAAGAACTTGTAAAGTATACATTAGTTCTTAAAAAAAAAACTCATAAAGGAAGTGGTTTCCATAGGGCTAGATTGATAACTATTTAGTTTTTAGTTTTTGGACAATGTGTTTGTTTTCTTACCCATTCTCTACGATGAATTTTATCTTTATTGACAAAACATTTGAGTTCTTAGCCAGATTTTAAAAATAAAATAAAAACAAGTTTTTGGAAATTATTATTTTTTTTTAATTTTTTAAAATTGACTTGAAACTTGACTTGAATTTTGAAAACGTAGGTAAAAAGTAGATAACAAAACAAAGAAATCATATGTGAAAGTAGTATTTATTGACTTAATTTTCAAAAACCAAAAACCAAAAATACTACTTTCATTTGATAACCATTTTAGTTTTTGGTTTTTAGTTTTTCTGTTTTTCTGTTTTTAGTTTTTGGATTTTTAGTTTTCTGTTTTTTTAAAAAAAAAGCCATACATGTTTGGTAATGGTTTTTGGTTTTTCAGTTTTCTAAAAACAAAAAACCAAAACATGTTTGATAGATGTTTTCTATATATATATATATATTTTATCATTGATTGGTTTGATAATTGCTTTTAATTATTTTAAAGACCTTTATGACAAAAAATATAAAATTATTATTTTATTATATAATTTATGTTAAATATACCAAATGATCCCTAATTTTTAGGTCATTCTAAATTTGGTACTCAATCTTTTAAAATTCTCAAATTTACTATTAATGTAGTAAAAATTCTCCACTAGATTTTTTTGTAACAAATTATTAACAAAAAGTTGATGAATCAATTTTGTTTTTCTTTACACATTTAGACGGGTGGATATGTATTTTGAATGTTGCTTGACACATGAAACAGAGTCTGCCTATCGACAAAATCTATTTGACTCATTAACAAAATCTATTTCCTCAATGTGACTTGTCCAAATATGTTAACAAAACAATATTTTAACGACATATCATTCTTATGTTAACAAATTTTAATTTACTCTTTTACCAAATAACTTAATTGAAGATTTTAATACATTTAGAGTAAAATTAAGAATTTTAAAAGATTAGGTACAAAATTAATAATTACTTAAATAATTAAAGACGGTTTGATATATGCCGCATATAATTTATTTTAATAAAATTAAAATATAATATATATAAAAAAAATTAACTCACACCAATATGCTTATTTAAAAAATAATGATAAGATGAAAAACTCATTTCAACCCCCCCCCCCCCCCCCCCCCCCCCCCCCCCCCCCCCCTTTTTTCAGTTTAATAAGAAGGAAAGTTCACACACACAAAAAAACAAAAAGTGAATTATATTACAGGGCATGACAATTTTTTTTAAAAAAAAATAACGCATTAATCATTATCATTACGAAAATAGAGGGAAAAACTTGGGTGTAGTCCAATCCACTTCTACATCACAGATTTTTAAATAAAAAATTAATTTTTTTTCTGTAGTTGTAAAGTGGGCTTCACAAGACTTAACCGTACTTAAGTTATACTCGAAAATAAAAGTCGTGGTCGGTTGAAAAACGAAATCAAATATTTGAAAATGGAAAATTTCGATTTTTAAAATTCCATAATTTTGAAAGCGTTTTTATAATTTTAAAAACTAAAAATTGAATTGGTTGCCAAATGTCACGGTCATGCTTGTCCAGGGCGTGTTGCCCGTGGCCGCATGCCCATCTCAACCCCTTTTTATCATGCTTTCATCATATGTATGTCTTATTGCTTTCTAGTTAGCTTTACTTGTATTTTTGTGGCCGTATGACTCCTCGCCACTTTGCATGTTCAAGCCTGTCAAAGGCATAAATCTCAAAATGTACTATAGGGGGGTATGACTAGTTGTCCATCCTTCCTACCCGGAGTTATATGCAATCTAAGCTGTTGTTGTCCCTTCTCTCGCTTATTGCCTATAACATTTATATGAACAAAAACACTTTCTCAAAACGCTTTCAAAACACTTTCTCTCTCCCGATTTTCTAAAACATTTTCTCCCGGGACTCGAGGGGAGGCTAGACCCTATACGGAAGTATTCCGCAACTTTCATTTTTGGGGCAAGGCTGACTTGCTCGCTGAGTTAGAGCAGGTGCCGCACGGTTGAAGAGCTGCGACCGTGACAAGTGGTATCAGAGCCTAATTGGCTCCTCGAATCGAAAAAAAAAAAAAAAAAAAAACAACGATCATGTCAACGACCGAAGAGTTGGGCAAGGCCCATGTTGACCAAATGTCCGCGATTGAAGAACAAATGCTCTTCTTAAGAGCAGTCCCTGATAATGTGCGGTTCTTGGAATCTCGCCTGGATGAGATTGCCGCCAAAACCGACACGATAGATGCGGTAGCTGGCCGCCTTGACGCAATGCCCGTCAGAGAATTGATGGTGAGGGTTGAGGCCCTGGAAGATAGAGCCACAAGACCTGTTGGCTTCGAGCGTGGGGATAGCTCGTCGAGCTCTGTTGCCCAGTTAGAAGAGCGCGTCGAGAGTTTAGACAGCGCGCAAAGAGCGATACTTCAGATGATGTCTGACCTATCTGAAGATGTAAGAGCTACCATCGACGTCGTGAGAACAGAGGTAGCAGACTTGAGCGCTCGTGTGAATCTCACCATGAGAGCGGTGGGAAATCAAGCCCCAACTGGGGGCGTAGTCCAGTTGAACAAGGTAAAAGTACCTGAACCGAAACCCTTCTGTGGGGTTCGTGACGCAAAAGCCTTGGAGAACTTCATCTTCGACATGGAGCAATACTTCAAGGCCACTAGTACTACAACAGAAGATGCAAAAGTTACCTTGGCGACAATGCATCTAGTCGATGACGCCAAGTTATGGTGGAGGTCACGTTATATGGACATCCAAGAGGGTCGATGTACCATTGATACGTGGGACGTATTAAAACAAGAATTGCGCTCTCAATTCTTCCCAGAAAAGGTCGAAATATTGGCAAGGCGCAAGTTGCGCGAGTTGAAACATACTGGGAAAATTCGAGAGTATGTGAAACAGTTTGCGGGGCTAATGTTGGACATCCGAGACATGTCAGAGAAAGACAAAGTCTTCTGCTTCGTCGAGGGGTTGCAATCGTGGGCCAAGGCCAAACTATACGAGCAGAGAGTCCAAAGCTTGTCAGAAGCTTATGGGGCCGCCGAACGGTTGTTCGATCTCACCACTGAAGTAAGCCAGAATCAATGTCAAGACGTGAGACGAAGCCAATCTCCCCCAAATAGGAGGAATAGAAATTCTCGGCTTAACTCTCCAAAGAGTGGGGGAGGGGGCCAGATGACAAGTGGGGGAGGAGATATTAGACCGCCCCAACAGAATGGGGGAAATTCGTGGCGAAGGCCACATTATCAAAATAACGGCAACCAAACGCCCCCATACTGCTACATATGTAAAGGGGCTCATCGTGCGTATGAATGCAAGAATCTAGCATCCTTCAACGCGTTTCAAGCCTCATTGGCAAGTACATCAGGGGCCAAAGATGAAACCTCTGAAGATTATGGGGGCGACACCCGCATTGGAGCATTGAAATATTTGTCCGCCTTACAGAAGAAGGTGGAAGTAAGCAAAGAAACCACTTCACGTGGTCTTATGTACGTCGATGCATGGGTGAATAAAAGACCCACGAAAAGCACCATGGTCGACTCAGGAGCAACTCACAACTTTATAAGTGAAGTAGAAGCACGTCGGCTGAACCTAAGTTGGGTTAGAGACGTGGGAAAAATCAAAGCTGTAAATTCAGCTGCCTTACCCGTTGTGGGCATTGCACGAAGAGTTCCAGTGAAATTAGATGCTTGGACTGGACAAGCAGACTTTGTGGTCGTCAGAATGGACGACTTTGATATTGTGTTGGGGATGGAATTTCTTCTCGAACACAAGGTAATACCAATGCCGTTGGCAGAAAGTTTAGTCATCGCGGGATCCAACCCCATTGTGGTCCCTGTCAAGTTAAGACAGCCGAATGGCGCGAAATCATTATCAGCCCTTCAGTTGAATAAGGGCCATAATGGACATCACAACACCAAGGTCCGTGACGTTGATCAGCCTTGGAGAAAAAAGAATCAGCACAATTATAACTCCTCTGTGGAGTTTAAGCCGAAGCCAGAAGTTACTCAAAAGAATACAAAAGAAGTACCGGTGAGTACAAGAGAATGGGTCGAACGAAGATGGTACAATTCATCAGGTATGCAAGAAGCGTCGACCCCACCGATCACCTTGAAGAACGCTTTTGAGGCACTGGCTGAGAGAACGCCTCAAGTCAAACAAAGCGAGAATATGAAGAAGTTTCTCGAAGACTGGAAGAGAGGCCAGAATACAGAGGTCCGCTGGGACCGCCTTGAAAAGAACTGAAGAGAAGATGCTCGTACGACTGCTGAGTTCGAGCGAGGACGGTTGACGAGGACGTCAACCATTTAAGTGGGGGAGAATGTCACGGTCATGCTTGTCCAGGGCGTGTTGCCCGTGGCCGCATGCCCATCTCAACCCCTTTTTATCATGCTTTCATCATATGTATGTCTTATTGCTTTCTAGTTAGCTTTACTTGTATTTTTGTGGCCGTATGACTCCTCGCCACTTTGCATGTTCAAGCCTGTCAAAGGCATAAATCTCAAAATGTACTATAGGGGGGTATGACTAGTTGTCCATCATTCCTACCCGGAGTTATATGCAATCTAAGCTGTTGTTGTCCCTTCTCTCGCTTATTGCCTATAACATTTATATGAACAAAAACACTTTCTCAAAACGCTTTCAAAACACTTTCTCTCTCCCGATTTTCTAAAACATTTTCTCCCGGGACTCGAGGGGAGGCTAGACCCTATACGGAAGTATTCCGCAACTTTCATTTTTGGGGCAAGGCTGACTTGCTCGCTGAGTTAGAGCAGGTGCCGCACGGTTGAAGAGCTGCGACCGTGACACCAAACACACAGGTTTTTCAAAAATCAAAAACTAAAAACCGAAAACAGAAAACCAATTGGTTATCAAATAGCTCCTAAATGGTTATCGAACGGGACCTTAAAAACAATTCTATCAAAATTTACATTCTTTTTGTGATATGAATTGAGTTGTTTTAATCGTGCCACAAGGATTTCAAGATGTTGGAATTGTATCCTACATGCTATCTAAGTTGGATTTACATGTAATGCATCTTAACTTCTTTTATGGCAAACTCAAGATGAAATATAGTTATATGGAAGAACATTTTCCATGCTAACTCCGTTTATTGCTTGCAATAATAGTAGCATTTAAGAATAGGGTGAAACCAATAAAATAAATTAATATATAATTTAATGACATGTCAAATTATGAATGAGAGTAGTAGATATATTAGAAATTTATTGAACTAATGATTGAAGTCAATAAGTCATTAAACAAACTTAAGTTGAACTAAAGTTATATTTAATGAACTCAAGTGCAACACATGTTTTATTAAAAATAAGTAAAGTTTTATTTATGGAACTAGGACTTTAAGCTCCTTCGAATGGAGTTTCACCTTCGAATGGTTACAAACTTATGGGTTGGCTATCAGTTTTAAAGGTTTTGGTCAGTATGAAAGTTACATTCAAAGGCTTGTAATCATCCATGTTATTTCTTAAAAAAATCAGATTTGAGATTATGGATTTATGAGAAAAGTTTCTTCTTTTGAATTCAAGATTAACTTGATATTTTTTCATTTTTTCTTTTTAAATTTAAAGGTGTATCCTCCCTTAAATTCGGAATGTGCCATTTTTTTTACATGTTGAACCAAACGATGTGTTGTTTTGTTGGATGATTTGTAATCTCAATTTTATTTTCTTTTAGTTGATTTCAAATTGGTTTTTAGTTTTTGATTTTAACTTCTACCAGTCTTATAAATTAATGTTTTTAGATTCAATTCTTAATATTTCCTAACATCTTGGTTTAACTTCATACAAATTCTTCTCTGAATTTTTAAAAAGAATTAGATTTTAAATGCATATCTTTTATGAATTTCGAGCTCCTAGATATCCTCCATAGAAAAAACAAATCATTCAATCAATATTTCCAAAACAAATCTTTCACAAAATATAGATTTCAAAAGTAAAGATAACAAACAACAAAAATTCAAAGCAAAATAACACAAAATTGGTGAATCTTTCAATCATATCTACATATTTACAATAGAAAAATTCAAAAAATAAAAAATAAAAAGAACTTCAATCCACAGCCACAATCCGTCCAACAATTACCGTAATGTCATCAATTTTCCCTCCGGTTTTCATTCGACCGGCGGCCAGAGCCGCCAGCGCAAACGGGCTAAAAAATTTCTCGTCGTACGAGTTGTACATCGCCAACGCCGCTAGTTGACGAGCCAAATCCTCCGGCGCCGCCGTATCCGCCTCCGCCTGTAGAACCCCTCCGATCTCCTCCACGAACACGTTGTCCATCAACCCATCAGTTCCGACCACCACAACATCTCCGGCCATCACCACAAAACCCGGGCACTCCGCCTTGTCTGGTTTATCGGAACCCGGTTCCATCCCGAGCTGATACGGACAGTTAAACCGATGCTGCTGAACCGGCGACTTGTAGATACACTTGCAATTCCTAAACACCATGAACCCACTGTCTCCGACGTACATCGACCGGAGCACATCGCCGTCGAGCTGGACGATGCAGACCGTCGACGACCCTCGTACGACGGTGGTCCGGTAGAAGGCCGTGTGGAGCACTCTCGGGAGGAGGACGGCGGTGGCGTCGGTGACGGCGTCGGCGCAGTTGGCGATAAGATCTCTGGCGTACTCGCCGGCGTCGACGCCTTGCTTCGCCCAGCCGCCGACCCCGTCTGCCACTCCGGCGGTCTGTTTGTCGGCGGAGATGAAGTGGGCGTCTTCTCCGAGGGGGTTTGAAGGGTCGTCTTTGGGAATGTAGAAAGAACCCATCTCCATTTTCAGTGTCGGCGCCGCCGTCTTTTTGGCAGAGCCGGATTGAGATTCATCGGAGTCGGAGATTTTGCGTCCTTCCGGCGGAAGATCACTCATTGTGAAAGGAAATCCAATCAAAAAAATAAAAATAAAAAGAAGGGAAAAATCTTATGGAGGTGAAAAGAAGGGATTGAAGTTTATATAGAGATGTGGATTCCGAATGGGAAAATTAGAGGAAGATTGGAAGATTCGTAAAAAGTTTTAATTTAATTTAGGCTAAATTATAAAAAACACTCACTTAACTTTTAAAAGATGCAAAGTTTAGAGGTATAAATTATGCTATAAATTGATTCAAAATTTAGATGGATTGGGTAGACTCCTAAACTTATCCAATATTTTATTTATTTATATTTACTTTTTTTTTTTCGTTTTGAAAAAAGAAAATAAAATAAAAGAAAGGATATATCTTGACAGAATTTAATTAATTAAATCAAATATTTGAAATTTTGGTAAAATTAATTAACAGTTGGATGTGATGTGGATTTAATAATTTGCATATCTCTAATAATCACATGATATAAATTCGAGATACTTCTCTCTTCAGCGAAAAACTGTCAATCACTCGTGGCGACCTCAAAGAATAATTTCTCATCTCACATTTTCGATCATCTCACTCTTCATTTCTCTCACCCACACATACTTTCAACTCACTCTCCCCAATCTCTCTATCAAAAAGTCTCAAATTTCTCAACAAATTGTTGTAAAAGTCTCTCCCTTTTGGTTTCTTTTTCTTGTCTTTTTTTTTCTTTTTCTTTATCAGTGTGGAGCATGGGTCTTCAACTGGCGAAGTTTTTTGGTCATGAACTCCAATCCTCTTGTACGCTGTGGTAAATTTTCTTTTTCTCCATCAAAACTCAGCTTGGGTAATTCAAGATTTCTTTTAAAAATATATCTTTTTTTTTTTTATTAAAACAAATAAAAGTGTAAATCAAAATTGTTTTTCAATGACTAGAAGCCTGAGTTAATTGTTTTGTTTCTTACCATTTGTATATTCTGTTTGATATTTTAGCATTGCTAATTTTATCTTTTTATTTATTTAGATTTTTTATTATGGGACTTGTTTGAATATTGTTCTAAAATATTTTTTTATACATGTGACAATTATTGCATGCACATATTATGTTTCCTGAGTTTTTCGCATACTTGGCTTAGTTATTAGTCTTGTGGAATCTTTAGTTTGAATTGTTGTCTTTTTTTTTTTTTTTTTTTTTTTTTTTTTTTTTTTGTTTATACTCAATTTTATTTTCTATTGATTGTCATACTATTATTGTGTGATTTTGTAGCAATATAAATTTAATAGATTGATCTTTTAAATATGTTTCTCAAATTATGATGTTTGATATGTGTGTATAAATTTGTTTGGTAAATAATTTTTTTTGTTGTTTAGTCATTAATTCAATAACTCCATAATAAAACTTTTCCAACGATGGAACCTTAAATCTTCATAATGCCAATATTTTGAGGTTATTATTTGAAAAATCAAAATCTTGGGATGCTAGGATTTGATTTTGATATTTTTTTCTTAAAAAAAAAAAAAAGAAAGATTTTTGTTCCATAATATATATATATATATATTTCTCTTTTAACAAAGTTTTCCTTTTTTAAAAATAAAAACTTTTTTTTTATAAAAAGTACAAAAAAAATATTTGTTTATAAAAAAAAGTACAAAAAAATATTTTCACAAAAAACATTTTCATTCAAGGAAATTCTTTCAAAAGAAAACTTTGATTTTTCTAAATGAAAGTTTATTGTTTTTTCATAAAATTGTCACTTCTTAAAAAATAAAAATTAATGAATAGTTTCCTTAAAATAATTTCTTTAACTCACACATGTTTTTTAAAATCAATAAACCAAACATTTAAAAAAAAAATCCTACGATGGAGATTAAGAAATCAAGATGTTGATTTCTTAATATTCTTAAGGTGGTGAATTTATTTTGGAATGTCAAATTAAATTTAAATAAATTTTGAATGATTTTATGTCACTCATAATTATTGCTCATTATTTAATTTAAGAATAGTGATCAATAAAACATAAGACATTTAAAAATCAAAACAAAAATCTTCATTTTCTACAAAGGTTGTTTTCCCTAAAATAACACAAGAAAAGTAAAATTTCATTCTTTGAACGAGTGAAACGAACAAGTGTTGTGGAGTGTTAATACCTTCCTCATACACAAAACATCCCCAAACCTTAAATCTTTTTATTTGCTAACCATCTTAGCAAATTTTGGGTGCCCAATCACACCCTCTAAATCAAGACTAGTGATGACTTCATTTTCCTCCTCTTGGAAACAAATTTGACTGCTCCGCATCGCAAACCCGTAGTGACAACTCCTATTCTTTTAGAAGTTGCAAAATATTATCATTGACCTTTCATAAACGTTACGAAAATTGATTTGGAACGACTTGACGGTGATTAGAAGGCATGCTTGGATTAAGTATGAGAGAACGATATACAGACACATCGACGTCCAACATTTTAATCGTTTTTCTACTTTAAGGGTAATTTTGAAGCGTTTTTATGAAAGCTCAAGGGTAATATTGCAACTTTTGAAAGATTAAAAGTATGTTTTGAATAAAGGGCAAGGTTCAAGGGTTTTTTTTTTTTTTTTTAAATAATAATTTAGCCTAAAAAGTTTTAATTTAATATATATATATATATATATATATATATATATAATACCCTTGAACTTTACCCTTTGTTTGAGAAATATTCTTATTCTTTCAAAAGTTGTGATATTACCTTTAACATTTCGTAAACGTTTCAAAAGTAGACAACTCGTTAGAATGGTGGACGAAAAGTTGACGTGTTTGAATGTCATTCTTTCAAACTTAATCTAGAAAGTGTCTTAGGTCACTGTCATATTGTGCCAGGTCACCGCCACATTCTCATGGATTTCTACTCCAAGGGTAATTTTGAAACATTTATGAAAGGTCTAAGAATAATATTGTAACTTTTAATATATATATATATATATAACTAAAATTTAGTGACTAAATTGTTACTTTCGCAAAAGTTTAGGGACTAAAAGTGTTTTTTTAACATAATGCATATATTGCATAAAAAATATTACTAAAATTAAAAATACATGAAAAAAATATGTTTTCCAAAACTAAAAGTAATCAAATTGTATTTGAAGTTAATTTTGTCACAAAAAAATATTTAACAAGCTAATTAGGGGTGTTAATTCCCCGCAAGCTATAATGTTTTATTGTTTAATAATTTAGATAGTTCCATTTAAATGGAGATTTTCCATGAATGTTAACTATCTAATTGAAAATTAATAGATATTTCTCATGAATAATTTACTATCTAATTGAAAATTATCAAAAGAATTATTCAATTAAATTGAGATTTAAAAAAGAAAAAACAACTAAACATGGAATAATTCAGCCCATATAAATCAAAGGCTAAATTATAAAAAAATACCCCTAAATTTTTCCCTTAATTAATATATATATACACATACATACATACATATACAATAAATGAAATCGTCAATTTCATGAAAGTTCAAGGACCAAAGGAGCTTTTTAACCTAATGCATTATTTGTAAACAATATTTCATAAATTAAAAAGAAAAAAAATGGAGGAAAAAAGTTTCTCCTCTATAGCTCAATATGTTGTGTAGATTGATGGATGTAATAAATTGATGAATGTAGAAAATACATTGAAAGTTTAGAGTTGGCTTGACAAGTTGAGAGTTGAGGCAAAATTTTATATTTTGCTTTAGTTTTTTAAGCAAATTAATTATTAATTACTACTTTTAACTTTATATCTCTTGGTCCTACCATCTTTATATATTTATCTATATTAATTTTAGATTTTATTATGTGTCGGCTTCAGGTAATTTGCGATGTTGGTAAAACATGGGATCCTCATTAATTTTTGCCACACCTTAACTTGACATTGTCTATGGTTTTCTCAATGCCCTTGTATTAGTTGACAGTATGGGTGTTCAAGGTCGAGTTGAAAATAAAAGAAAATGAGTGAATTTTTTAGTAAATAAATGAGGATTGATGGATGGTTAGTGAAGTTTAACTAAATAGTTGAAACTTATAACTCAAGTTATATAATAACTAAATTATGGTTAAAAATATAAAAATCTAAATAAAGTTAAGTTCAAACTATAAGTGTATTTATTTTTATTTCAATTTAAGTTGAACCTTTTGATATGATTGCTCGATGGCGATTGAACTCAAGGTCATGATGTTATTAAAATGTTATGAAAAGGATAATATGCAACTTTGAAAATTATATGTTATATAACTTGGTTTTTTTAGCATATAGTATATTTTAATATCACTATAACCACTTTTTACTATGTCACATGTAGGTTTTACTATATAAACTACTTCCACATCTTTAAACTTTTCAAGGTGGGACAAATGTTTTTTTCACTTCCCATATGAGTTGTTGGACCTAAGTCCCAAGTCATTCCCAACTAAAAGTATAAGTAGATACAAAAATTTAAAGGACTAAACTTATAATTTAATCTTTTTGAGTATAGCATATTCCTAAAAATGTTACCATACTTTGTTGTAGGGAAAAAAAAGCTACAATTTTGACAATCTAAGCTATATAATTTATTGAGAAAAAAAATTAAGTCATAGGAGCCCACATAAATACAGTTGGTTAAAGACATTTCTATCTTAGCTAGGCTATAAATTCCATTTTTTTTTTCCACATTTGTGATACTATATGCTAAAAAAACCAAGTTATATAAATTCACTTATATAATCTTCTTTATAAGGTTATATAATCTTTTCATTTTCTAAGTAATATTAAACTAAATAGAGACAATTGAAAACATAGATATATTAGATACAAAAAAATTGATGAAAGTTCATCAGCCTACTATTAGAACATTTTCAAAAATATAAAAATTTAATTAAATCAGTTATGAGAAGTTGAATAACTCATCAAAAAAATTTAAAGTCTATGAACTAATTAAATAGACACAATTCTAAATGTCTATAATTTAAAAGTTGAAAAAAAGAATCAATAGAATAAAATTGTAACCCAGTAAAAGAACATTAGCTTTAAAATTCAATAGGGAAAAATAATTTAGAATGAAGTGGGAAATTAAAATCTAAAAAGGAGTCGTCATTTTATACGTTTTCTTTTTCCTACTTCTATTTCCCCTTTTAACTCAAAACTTTTCGTAATCGGAATCCATAAACTTCCTTCTCCATTATATATATAATCAATCTTTATTATTCCCAATATCACAATCCCTCGATTTTCCTCCCCCCCTTTCACAATGATTATCAAAAGAAAATTGGTCCGAAGAATTTACAGAACCCATAAATTTTCTTTTTCAAAGTCATTAATGGCGGCGGCGGCGACGGCGGCTCCGATTCTCAAAGTGGAGATCGGCTCCTTCTACGTTCCCAAAGACAACCCTTCAAAACCCCTCGGAGAAGACGCCCACTTCGTATTTTCCGATAAACGGGCCGCTGGCGTGGCGGACGGCGTCGGCGGTTGGGCTTCCAAGGGCATCGACGCAGGCGAGTACGCCAGACACCTCATCAGAAACTGCGTAGTCGCCGTTGCCGGCGGCGCCGGCGCCGTCGTGAAACCAAAACGCTTATTGACGGAGGCCCACTCCCGGACCACTGCCGTCGGGTCCTCGACGGCGTGTATAGTCTCCTTCGACGGCGAGTTCTTACGGGCGGCGAATCTCGGCGACAGTGGGTTCATGATTTTCAGAGGCGGGAAGTTTCGTTACCGGTCGCCGGTGCAGCGGCGGGGGTTTAACTGTCCGTACCAGATGGGGAGCGGCGAGCGGTGCGATACGCCGGCGGCGGCGTGGAGTAGGAAGATTCGGATGTCGGCCGGAGATATAATAGTTGTCGGAACGGACGGGCTGTTTGACAATGTGTTTGCGGAAGAGATTGAGGAGATTCTGGCGGCGGAGGTGGCGACGGAGACGGCGGAGGATTTGGCCGGACTACTGGCGGAGTTGGCTTTGTATAACTCCTTAAATAAGTTTAAAGACGGGCCGTTTGCAGTGGAGGCTCGGGAGGCCGGCCGGAGCCACCGTGGAGGGAAGATTGATGATATTACAGTTATTGTTGCAAAAGTTACTGCGGCTTCCTCTTCTTCTCTTTGAAGTTGAAGACTTTTTTTTTTAAGGAATTGTAATTGGATTTGTATTCGTTGATTTTTTGTATTAGAAGAATAATAATTGGATGAATATGTTAGGTAATTAATGTATATATATTTTTTAATGGAACTATATGGGAGTTTCATTCTCATTCTGTGTATTTTTGTATTGAAAGTTTCAAACTAGTTTGTGTTTTAATTTGGTTATTAAGAAGGATGATATGTCAATGTGAGCCTAATTCAATTGGTTAAAATATTATAACTTCCATCAATGGTTAGAAGCTTGAATAAAGAATATATATTTAACAACAAATGTGGAGGTATGAAAATTTAAATCTCCGACTTCAAATAAAGGAGTACGTGTCAATTATCGTAGAACTTTACTTAATTTGGCGAATTTTCATGATGATATGATGACTATTTAATGGGCTAATGAAGTTTTATGGGTCAACTCAAAGATAGCTCAACTGGTTAAACATATGTTATTGACCAAGAGGTCAAATGTTTGAATCTTCATCCCAATTGTTGAACACAAAAAATGGTTCATGAGTTTTTTTTTTTTTTTTTTTTTAAAAAAAAAAAAAAATTAATTCAAACCTAGTTTGAATAAAGTATCTATTATCTTTTGTAAGATTAGATTATTGTTGCTCAAATTTGCAAGTATACGAATCGTTACAAGTAATACAATGATTGAATACCACGATCGTTCTTCACAGGAAGTGAATTCTACCAATTACCAAATTCTCTAGCCTCAATTTTAACTAAGCACCAAATTATCAAAGATGAATAGACTAAAACTTACTTGAAAAATAAATGTGACTAAAAACAGAGGATTAAATTTAATTGGTAAAAGCTTTAGAGCAATGACTTCAACGTTTTCTCCTCCTACTCTTTAATAACTAATGTGTTCTTATATTTCTAGGTAGTTGGCAAGCTCTACCCTATGGACTCGATATTTTTTCTCAAGCAATAACGATATTCGTTAAACAGTAAATTGCCTATAACTCTATGACAATTCAAACAATTCAACTATTAAGCCCGTAGAACCTAATATTGCCACAAAATCTACCAGGACATCTCTATCTCAAGTATAAATTTGGGAAAACAATTTAGTTCATCAACAATTATTGTCTCTCAACCTCAAATTATTGACACAAAAACAATGTAAAGAATGACAAGATCTAAACATGCATTTAATTCAGAAGAATTTTCACAACCACAATTGAAATAGAAACATCATGTATTAACTAAGAAAGAGTATGATTCGAGTATTGGTTACATCAAGCTCTAGAAAGAAAATTTTAGTTCATAATGCAAAACTTAACAAGACTGGCTAAAAGTATTAATGGAGTCATTACATGGAGAAAAAAAAGAAGGAAAAAGTGCAAAGAAACAAATTCAAGCGATTGAACAATTTTCTAAGCGTAGCTCTCACTCCATTTGGTTGCTTCAGTCCTCCAAAGTGGCATATTAGCTTTGTTCTCCATTTTCTACCTCCCAATCTCTATTTTTCAACTCCAAATGTCCCTCTCCCCTTTTTAGACAACTAAAAGACGGTCTTTTATACTTAGAGCATTCGACGCAATGCTTGGGCGCCATGGACAGTGCCTAAGTGCTGTCAAAAAGCATGAAAAAAATAGTATCGAAGCACCTAGGTGACCAAAACAGCGCCTAGGCGCTAGCAATCTGTCTTCCCGCACTGTCTATAAGCACTATTCACAGAGAAAATTTCCTTTCCTAGCTAGAGCCCAATAAATCTCAACATCATCTCTTTGGCTATTAGTAGGAATGAATAATATGAGATCAGCTTCATCTACCAAAAATTTCACCCCTCACATACATAGTATCGTGAAAGCTCAATCCTTCACCCATTGCATTTGTTGAACTAAAAAATTTTAAAGACCTCAAAATTAACCTAGGTTCCATTTTGAAATTTAAGGATGATAATGAACTGTTAATGAACCTTGTATATTTTCTTGTTATTTTATTACTTTTTAGAACATTACATATTATAAAAGAAGGGATGAAGATTCAAAACTAAACCACATGTCTCACATGTTGGAGAGCTATGTTCAAATCAACTTTTTTTTTTTTTAGTTAACAACATGTGAGAGTGAGATGACTCGAAATTCTAGCCTCTTAGTCAATAATATATGTCTTAACTAGTTGAGCTATACTTAGGTTCACATGTTCAAATCAACTTAATAAGTATTAAAATTTCAAATGTAAGTACATATCTTTTAGGTTAAGAATGTCATTTGGCCTTGAGTCTAGCTCAACGACCAAGATATTATTTACCCCTCTAAAGATTAAAAGTTCAAATTCTCACCTCTTTGTTGGTTTAACTCAAAAATAAAATTAAAAAAATAATAATAAAGAGCACATTCACTTTTTAATTGTATCCCAAACGTTTTAAAATTTTCAGCATGACCCCTAATGTATGAACTTTTTAAAAATTAAATATTACTCGATAATGTAATTAAAAATTAACTAATAAAATGTTAATTTCAATCGCATTCTAATAATACCTTATTCCATGAGTTTTTTTAGTATAGCAAATGTGGGGTATGAAAATTTGAACCTCCGAGCTTGAGAAGGTTGTTGAGCTAAGCTCCGACCTCCGACCTTAGTATATACCAATTACTGTTAAGCTAAGCTCACTTTGGTTTATGTGAGTTTGTTAACTACACAAATGAATATTATTAGGGACCCTATTTCACGTGTGTCCATAAAGATTCAATTTTTCATTTTCGTCGGGCAAGATTAGATAGGAATCTAAATTTTCAAGCCCAATTACTATTATATCCCCATTGTACGCCACCTGCCATTTAAAAAACAAAAGAAAAAACAAATTAGAAAAAGGAAAAAACCAATAGCATTTGTTTTTTAAAAAAGCTTCCATAAACGTGTTTTCCCATCACATTTATTGCATGTTTAAAATCAGTCTGAAACATGCTTTTAATTATTTAAATTCAATTTTTAAAGAATTAAAATTGCATTTCAAAATGTAAAATCAAACACTATTAATTTTGAATAATTAAAAGCATGTTTCAGAATAATTTTGAACATGATAAAAGTAATTTTGACCATATCAAAATCACTCTCAAATATGCCTTTATTTTTTAAACAACTTCCATAAATGCACCTTCCCATTTTTAAAGACCCATTGTTTTTCATCTCTTCCAATTTCTTTCCCTAATTTTTCATTCCAAAAATGTTTTCATCATATTTTGCTCTATTATTGTAGATGATCGATTAGGATTTCTTCGACATTGATATTTTCTTCCGTTCAAGGTTGAAAACATACCTCGAATATTCCAAGCAAGTAAGTATTTTTCAAGCGTTAAACTACCTCCTTTGATATACTTGTCATTTTGAAATTGGTTTAAAGTTCTTTGAATAGGCAGTAACTTTATCTATTTGATGTTGGATGAAATCTTAGGGATTTTACAATCGTTGTTTGGGATTTAGATATTTTTTAGGCATTTAATTACCTCCTTCAATATCTCAATCGATGTACTTGCTATTTGGGATTTAAGGTTATTGGATTGTGGGTCTGATTTTCATAGTAGATAATGACTAGGTTTTGTAGTTGCTTTTAAATAATGCGCTCGAATTTGCTTTGTTTTGTTTATATAAACTCAATATGAAAGTTATGTTGTATATTATATGAAATATATTTCGTATATAGTTTATATATTGTGTACCAAAACTCGATAATAATAATAATTGACAACATGAGCATAACTTAACTGGCAAAAAATTTATACTATTGACTAAGAGGTCAGAGCTAGGTTCGAATCCCCCCACCCCACAAGTTGTCAAAAAAAAAAATCCAATAATAATTAGTTCACATGATAAAAATATGCTATCTATACAATTTATGTATGTACTACAATCCAATAATAATCATCGACCGGAAGCAAAAGACAATTTATACCATCTATATTTCTTTCAAACGATTTTTTGTAAGCTTTAACACTATTTTTCAGTATTAAAAAAAAAAAATCGATTTAGGGGGTCTATTTTGGCAAAATATGTTAGTTTTCATTGTTGCCCTAATGATATTCCTTTGTTAATCTATCTCTTGAATTGATTTTGGGGATCTATTTGAACGTCTATCCTTGAAACGATTTATTTTGCATTTTGGGGTATATTTGTAATCATGATCTAGTTTGTTATAATTGATTAATATTTTTTCGTTATACACACTTTGATTTGTCGACTTTTGTTTCTTTTTACATGGAAGTTACGAAGTGATGGAAATAATATCCAACCAGAATAATGTTTACAAAGTGATGGAAATATATGCATTTGTTGAAATTGTTGAAGAGTCATTTTTAAAGAAACTTGATATACAAAATATATACTCTAATTATATTATGTTCATTGACAAATACTTCTAGATTATAACATGTTGTGGATAGAAGTTTTGGTAGATAATATACGTTACTTCTGCTTGCGTACAAGAATTATTAGTTTGTACCTATAATAGAATAATATATATGAGGTATATATTACAAATATATGAAATTATTGTGTACCAAAATATTTGCATAAGTTGGATAATAAATGTATATCCCATATGAATGTCAGATTATAAAAATTTAATATGATCAATTAGACAATATATATGCATATATGAAAAAAATATATAAGGTATTAATTTTATTAAGCCAACTTACACACCGGTGCTTTCTGGCGAACTAAAGGGACGATAATGCGAGCAAGGAAATGAAAAGAAAAAACATGTAAACGAAAAAATTTAAGAAAATGGATGCTTCCCATTAGCAATGTGCTGCCCCGCAGAGAAATGAAGGAAATGGGATTTTTTTTTTTTTTTTTTTTAAAAAGTAATAAATGTTAAGAGCCTGTTTAGGATGCTAAATAACTTATACTAGTTTAGATTATAATAATAGTCAGTATAATTAAATAACTTTGCATTCCAAACACAGATTATTATTATAACACATACTAAACAACTTTGCATCCTAAATACATATTATTATAACTCATAGACTATTGTGACCAAGGCTATTATAACTCACTCAGCTCCTCAAACAGCTCCTAAGTAAGAATTATAGGCTTGTAATAATTTAAAATTTAAAATATCATTTAAAATAATAATTATTATATTATTTCCTTAAATGAAAATGTTTATTTAAGGAAACAAAATATGATAAAATATAATATTTAAATTGTGGAGCTTCAATTCGAGGAAGGGTAGTATTGTACTAAATAATTTTGAAAAATCCCTAAGAATCCAAACACAATTAAGCAATCGGGTTGGTTAATCGATCCAAGTCATGCGGGTCGGGTCACAATCTCTTGCTTCAAAGCCCAAACTCTCTCAACTTAAAGCTCTGGGCCTTCATTATTGGGCTCAAGCCTTTCTATTTGAAATATAAAAGAAATTATATTTATTTAATTCAACAAACGCAAATATATTGATCATACCCATACTGAAATATTTATCACATATTATTTTAACCTATGATATTCATGGTTTATGTCTTCATTTAAAATCATCTATAAAATAGTTGTAATGCACAATTTTTTCAATAATAATTAAGAACATTAGACTCATTGAATTATTCTTCTTCTCTCTATAGATAGAGTATTTTTTAAAAGTTAGCAATTGTATTATAATATTTTACTCATATTCATATTTTGGAAATAAAATAATGTACTGAATCCAAACAAAATACATGTGTTGAAGAATTATTACTAATATTAAGAGGTCAATTTTACAAATGATATATATGCATGTGACAAATATATATTCTTTTTTTTTTTTTTTATGTATCAAAGAAAAAAATTATTTTCCTTTTTTAGAGAATCGATAAAAATAAATTAAAATTTCATGGATTGTAAACAATACCGCCTACACTAAAATTACATATCCAGATGCCTGTTTTAATTCTATTTCATTGAATAATTAATTTTAGATTTAATTTTGTACTCTTCAACAACTTCCAGAGAATCACTTTTAAAGTATAAATGTTTATTTTATAAAAATTAAAAGGTTAAATTGTAGAAAATATGTATGAATTTTAGGGTACATTTCAATTATGTCCATAAACTTTCAAAATTTTTATTATTAAATTTTACATTTGTTTAAGAACAACCATTCTGTCAATTTTTTGGTTAAAATGAATATGGGAATGTGACTTGACGATGACCTGTAAAATAGTGGTATACGTGACAAAGGTGACAAGTTTCAATTATGCCTTGAATTTTAGGGTAGGTTTTTCAATTATATACTTTAATCATTTCAAAAGTTTCATTCTAACTTCTAACTTTTGAAATTGTTTCAAAATAACCATCTCATTAGCTTAACCATTGAAATGATTATGCAAATATAACATGTAGTAAGCTATAAAAAAAAATCGGAGAGTTTTAGTCACATTTAAAATGATGTCATATAATTTGAAGGAAACGAACAAATTGAGGATTAGGGTAAAATAATTTTTTTTCCTCAGTTCACGGTCAAAAGATTTGGGAGGAAACAAATCTTTGATGGATAAGTAGACCACAAATGACAAACGAAATTTGGGATCTCTATCTCATGACCAAGATAAAAACTAAGTAAGGCATGAATGGAGAAGATGAAAAGAAAGAGAAACTCAGGACAATTGAACTTATGGGCCATTATTACTCAATAAATTCTTACATTTGAAGGTGAAAACTATCTTCCTTCATCAATCAATTATTTTCTTTGTTGTTCTCTACCTTCCACAAACTCATGCTATCTACATACGCCATTCTTCCACAACTTTTCTCTCGTAAATATATTCTTCTCGCTAAGCTTTCTCTCTTGACTTATTTTTCCTTTGACTTTTCCAATTTTTGACTTTTCATAGTTAAGGAGGTTGTTGGTTTTTATTAGTGCATAATTTTTCTCACAATTTGTGGCTTTTCTCACCATTTTTGACTAAAACCATGTTACCTAAATCTATTTCCCTCTCTAATTGAGACCAAATGTATTAAAACCCTTCAATTTTTTTACAGCTCATTGTCAAAATATGCTCACATATAACCTCCATTTTTCAACTAATCAACACATCATATTTTCATCTTCATTTTGACAAGAAAGCTAATAAAATGGTTGTTTGGAAACAATTTCAAAGGTTAAAGGTTAAAATGATACTTTTGAAAAGATGAAGGCAACTTGCTACCATACCACATGTACCACAATTTTACAAGTCACTACCGCATCATATTTCCATTTTCATTTTAACAAAAAAAAAATTGATAGAATACTTGTTTTGAAACAAATTTAAAGTTTAAATAAAAATAAAACTTTTGAAAATTAAAGGGCATAATTAAATCATACCCTAAAGTTCAAGGGCATTTTGTATAATTTAACCAAACTAAAATTGAGCCACTAATCTTAATTTGATGTTTAGAAATAAGTACATAAACGTTGATGAGACTAACATTCTCACCCACTTCAAAACAAAATTTTTCAAGCATAGTTCAGTGGATAAAATACTAATAACATGTCAAAGGTCGATGGTTCAATTTCCACCCTGCCATGGTTAAACTCAAAAAAAAAAAAAAAAAAATTAAAACAATTTTAAAAAAAATTGACCCGCATAATCCAAACCAATCCGATCCCTCTATCAATTTTATGTTGGAATTGTTTGAGTTTGATAAATACAAATTTCCAACCGAAACAATTGGGTTAGGTCACGGTTGGGTCACAATGTCCTTTGGCCCCAGCCCATGAGTTACCTTTACAAATCACACCAATAAATTAAACAAAATAATGGGACAACTTGCAAATTTCTATATTTAGAAACAAAATAGAGCCAAATAATAATAACCGAACAGAGAGAGAAAAATATGCCAAACATTTTATTTAATTTTTGAAGGATGTGAATTTTCCATTTCATCCTAAAAAATTAAAATTAAAATTTTTTCTTTTATTTGAACCATTGAAGCACTACCTAGAGTGGATCTCAATAGATTAATGTTAGGAGTGCTAATAAAGTCTTACATTGGCTAGGGAAGGAAGAGATCCATGATATATAAGTAAGAACAATTATTTTCATTGATATGGGACCTTTTGAGGAACCAAAAGCAAAACCATGAGGACTTGTGCCTAAAGTAAACAATATCATATCATTGTAGAATATATGGCAGATCATTGTCCTTATCAATTAAGATATGTGTGTGAAGATGCAAACTGTTTACACCTGAAGAGAAAAACCCTATGAAACTTCAAATGGGGCTTAAAGATTCAATAGTTGTATTCCACTTGTACAGTGTTTCAAATATATGTTTGATAGCATATTTAGAAATTGGATATCAATTTTAGAAGTTGTTCAAATTGTATTATATATATTCATAAACAGCAAAACTAGTGGTAGTTACCGAGTAAATATTTAGTTGAATCTCAAATATTATTAATAAATTTATTGACATATCTTATATTATAAAAATAGTATAATATTTTGTTACAGCATTATATAATTTATAATGTATATTGTATATGCCTTAGTTTATTTCTTTTAAAAGTTTATGACATGAAATAGCATATTCATAAAAGTATATGTATATATATTTTAGTTTAATTATGTCTTTTCAATTTTAAAATTTTAAATCTAGATACTAAAGCCCATTTTGATAACCATTTTATTTTTGAGTTTTTGTTTTTGAAAGTTATTATGGTTTTCTCACAATTTTTTGGTAAGTTTTTTCACTTCCTTAAAAATACTTTTGAATTCTAAGAAAAATTTCATTAACAAAATAAGTTTTTAGAATTTTAACTTGGTTTTATAAAAAAGGAAAACCAAGATAACGCACCGGGAGTGAAGTCAAAAGTTAATTGGTGCATGCCATAATACACTCCAAGAGAGGCTTGCAATCCTGATATGTCAATCGCCTTGAGCTATGAGGTCCCCATCTTTTTGCAATGAATGTCCACCTTATATATGTATAAATATATATATAAAGTAGATGATAAAGCAAAAAACTATATGTGGAAGTATTGTTTATAATCTTAAATTTTCAAATACATAAAACTAAAAACAAAATAGTTATCAAATGAGGTCTAAAAAACATAAAAATCTTATTTTTAAAATTTCCACAAGTTCTTTTTGAAAGCAAACCTATCAAACAAATATTCATTGAAACTATATGGTAAATCAATAAACAGAAAATATACATAACACTTCAAGTATTAAATGGTACATATGCTCAGCTCAAGAATTAAAACTCCACTTTTATTTTAAAATGTTGTAGGTTTGAATCTTCTCTCACATGCATGCATGATGGAATATAAAAAAATATAAATAAATAAATGAATGGGCATATAATAGAAGAGAGAGAGAAACAAAAACAGTTGTGTAGAAATGAAGCCAAGGGCCCAAGACAGAAAAATAGTAAATAGAAAATAAAAGCAGGAGCAGGACATGACAGTATTTTGTTTGATAGCGATCATAGCCTCAAAGGGGTCGTTTGGTTTGAGGTTTAGTTTAAGATGCCTGGAAATAAGATGTCTGGGAATCAGATGTCTGGGAATCAAAGATAACTGTGTTTGGTTATACATGAGAATGTTATCAGATTTTCATGTAAATAAATGATGTATGTGGTTAGTGTTGCATGGAAATGCTATCAGAATTGTATATAAATAAATAATATTTCTGTTTTGTTCTTGTAATTACTTTCAACAATTTTATTATATTAGTTAATTTTAAATAATTAATCATTGTTAGTTAATTTAAAATAAACCTTAAATTTTAGGTAACCCCTTTAATTATAATTTGTATATAATTATTTAAATATATATGACTATTGGAAGCAATGTTGTAATCAATATGTAAATTAATTATTTTAATCTTTACATCTCTTCAATTTTAATATTATCTACCGTTTCTTTTCTCATTTTCCTTGATAAAGGAGAATATATATGCTATGCTTGAATATTAATTAGTTAAAATGCAAAAATAAAAAAATGACTACAGTAAACAACATCCAAAAAAAATAATAGAAAACACAGAAAATAAATATAAAAAAAATAGATCTAAAAGAAATAGTTTGCAGAAAAAAAAAAAGAAAGAAAAATAAAAGAATAAGTGAAAGAAAGATTTGAGAAAAAAGGAGGAGAAAAAACATTTCCCAGGCATTTGGAGAAAACCCATCATATTGGATGGGTTAAGAAAACCCATTGCTTCTTTATAGTGAGGAAGCCTGGGAAAAGACATTTCCCAGGTATTTAAATTAAAATCTCAAAACAAACAAGGACTTTAAAAGCCCATTCCCATTCCCACCCTTAAAATCCTTCAACCAAACGGGCCCAAAAGGTTTTCAAAAATTGAAAAAAAATATATATATCATTTTGATTCCTCATTTCATTTTAATCAATGTACTTTCAATATATCTTAAAATTAGTCTATACTATTAATTATTTTTTTTATTAAAATTAGTTAAATAATACTAACTTTCATGTAAGAAAAGACACAACGTAAACACATTTTCAAATTTATAGAGAGAAGGCTAATAAAGACTTTTTTTTGGTAGAAAAATTAACAATAAACTAACAGTAAGGTCAAGGTTAATTTAAAATTTTATTGAGAATATATGGATTAAATTTAGATATTTGAAAATATAAATACAAAGAAACTCAAAATACAAAGACTAAAATGATATTATAATCTTGAAAAAATTTATGATAGTCTCTCCACTACCATCATATAATTAATTGACCCTGTACTTATTAGTTGGTCAACTTTTTATTATTAATGATATATGTTTTAATTAGTTAAATTATGTTTTTTACAAATGCTTTTTCTTTTTTAACATTAAAAGAACGGGTATGATTTTCGTACTAGTAGGTGACTAATATTGTAGTTATTTTTATAATGATTTTTATCATGGTTGTAGATTTGTAGTGCACAATTTTAGAAACTAGATCATGGATTTTTATTTGAATTTAGTTTTGAATTTGAACGTTTATTTTAACTCAAGGTTAAGTTATTGAAAGTATATACATATATCTTTTTAGGTTAAATTACAAGTTTAGTCTTTGAACTTTCAAGTTTGTATCTAAAAAGTCTCTGAACTTCCAATTTTGTGACTAATAAGACATTAAACTATCAAATTTGTGTCTAGTAGATAGTGAATTTTAAAAAATGTTAAAGATGTCGATGATTTATTAGACACAAAATTAAAAATTCAGGAAACTATTAGAGTCAAACTTGAAAGTTTAAGGACCTATTAGACATTTTTTGGAGTTCATAGATCTATTTGACACGAGACTGAAGTTTAAATGATATATTAAACACTTTTTAAAGTTTGGTGACTGAAATAGACATAAACTTAAAAAATTTCCCCATGATAAAACCATTTCAATTTTTTGTTTTTTGTTTTTGATTTTCAATTTTTTTTAAAAAAAAAATCATGCATAGGCCCGTTTGATAACCATTTAGTTTTTTGTTTTTGAAAATTAAGCCTATAAATACTACTTCCACCTATGATTTTTCTTATTTTGTTATCTACTTTTTACATATGTTTTCAAAAACCAAACCAAGTTTTGAAAACTAAAAAAAATAGTTTCCAAAAACTTGTGTTTTTTTTTTTTTAAATTTAGTTAAGAATTCAAATATTTTGTTAAGAAATATGAAACTCATTATAAAGAAATAATGATAAAACAATCACAATTTTCAAAAATCAAATGGTTATCAAACGAAGCCTACTCCATTAGATAACCTTGCATGTTTGGTAAGCAATTTAGTTTTTTGTTTTTTTTTAATAATTTAAAAAACGTTTTTAGAATTGTAGGGAATTTTTAAAAATGGAAAAAAGACGTTTTTGAAATAAAATTTCCGTTCTAAAAATTGCTCACCACCTCTTAGATGCTTAAAAATCAGAATTTCACATCGGGTGTTGTGAGGGCACGGGCTCGAATCTTATCAACAGCCAAAATACAATGAAAAATTAACATTGATATTATTTAAAAAAAAAAAAAAGGAAAAAGGTTCTATTGAAAAAAAAAATCCATCTACATAGCGTTAGTTGCCTTTGAGTTATGGAAATTTTTTTTCCTTCTCGCAACTTAGTGTATATTATATTTTAATTTTATTAAAGTAAACTTCATTTAACCAAAAGCTTATGTAATATATATTTTTTCAAATATAGCAACAATGTCCCAATTTAATTTTTTATTTTCATTAAAAAAAGTATAATTTTTAATTTTATCTCTAATATATTAAAATTTTAAAATGTATTTTTAATTTACTAAAATTTCTCAATTACGTCATTTTCATAAAAATTTGTTAAAATTGGCATGTCACTCAATTATTGTTTTTATTAATATATTTAGACACGTTAACCAAACTCTCTTATTCTAAGTGGCATGTTTATGTGTATTTCAAAATATCACACAATGAAAGGAATTGTCTAGTAAAAAATTTCAAATTGCTAATCACCTTTAAATGTCAACTCATGAACCACGTTATTAATATTTTTTCTTCATTTTTTTAGTATAAAAAATGTGAGTTATGGGGATTTGAACCGTCAACCTCAAGGGGAGGAGTACATGTATTATTGCGTATGTTGGCCATCACGTTATTGTTATTATTGCTAATTTTATGCTTCCACTTTCATTAAACAACAATTAGTTTAATTATTATACACATTGTTTTTTTTTATTATACGCATTATTGAATGTTTATATGTAAATTAATTATTAATATAAATAATAATTTCTAAAAAAATATTAATATAAATTATAAGTCTCCCCAAAAGTATAAACTATAAAAAATGGTTATATTTTAAATAAAATAAAAAAATAATAATTATCCAACGATTTTTTTTATTTTTAAAAAATAGAAAAAACAAAAACAATCAAAAAATGTTTATTTATTTATTTTTTCGAAACAAAAAACAGCTATGAAACATGTTTTTTTTTATTTTCTATTTTCAAAAAAAAAAATCAGTTATGAAAGGGACCAAACTTGTGATTTACCATATATTTTTTCAAGTGTTAGGTGGCAAAGGGGATAAAATTATAAATATTGGATGGGTTAGGGTACGATTGAAATTTTCGCCAGTGAAAAATCAAAGCAAGTTTTGATATTGTGGGGCCAACAATAATGGGCCGGACAAGACGGAAAGGGCCCACGAGTACAATCCGCTGGCCCGAAGATAATAAACGAAAACGACAGCGTATCTGCTTGTTAGATATAGAATGGGCGGGAGACAGAAAGATCTGAATAGTAGGAGAAATTATACGGTCACAATGTAGCCTCTTTTTTTTTTTTAGTACAAAAGGAGGGTTGGGGATTCCGAATCACAGACTTCATAGTTGTTAGCACATTTGATATGTCAGTTGAGCTATGCCATTTTTATATAATCGTGATTCATATGATTTTTGTATATGATTAGTTTTAATTTCATCCACATAATTTTAGAATGTACTATCTTAATACCAATAATCACTCAAGACGTTCATGTATTTATTTATGGATGGGTTTTTTTAGTATTTTTTTAATCAGCACATGTGTGGTGGATAATGAAAGAAACTTATTAACCAAGTAAGAGATATTGCCAATATGAATATAGCTTAACTGATTAAGACATACCGTCGACTAAGCCAGAGGTTCGAATCCTCTCACCCCACATGTTGTTGAACTTAAAAAAATAAGAGTAAGAAATATTTTATCATCAAATTTTACTCATATTTATAGTCTTTTACTTACTTTCTAAAGTGCTTAATTTTTAGTGGTTAAAAAAGCTTAGTAGATGCATTTATTTATTAAATACAATATAAATAGACCAATCTAGATATAAATAAATAAACAAATTGTATAAGAAAGAGAAACTATTTAGGATTTACTTTTTTTTTTTTAAATTCTACAATTCAAATAATAATGTGGAGATTAAAACCTAGATTTTGAAAAAGGTTACTAATACATGAACTCAACATAAAATTTATTGCTTGCTTCGAAAGTTTGAAGCGATCAAATTTTGTAGTGATATTCAATTTTTACATTCGAACTTGACCACAATCAATTCTTCTTTTAAACTCTTAATTTCAAGAAATTAAATACGAACAAATCAACACAAAAAGATCAAAATCAAAGACGAACAGAGAATAAGCCTTCTAAACTCACTTGTTTCAACAAAAATCCAACATATTGTACCAAACCTTTAGTTTGTATATTCTACATTATACTACAAGCTTGATAATATTTTTTAGGGAAACTTGCAAAAATCAACCCTAGACTATAGGGGTTATTACAATCACATTCTCGAAATTTCAAATTGATTAATCTGGTCACACATAATTTCAACAAAGAGATGAGACACGGGTAAATGAACTTAATTTGTATTAATTTCAATTTAGTGGAATACAATATCTAATTTGTTCATTTGATTCTTCCTCTCAAATGTACATCTGTCTCGAGGACTCTGCACCTTGTTCTCGAACGTAGATTTGTCTCGAGGGCTTCGCAGTTTGTTCTCGAATGTGGATTTGTTTTGAGGACTTTGCAGCTTGTTCTCAAATGTGAATTTGTCTCGAAGGCTTTTGCAGCTTGTTTTCGAGATTGAAGCTTTAATCAATCTTTAGGGTCTTCAAGTTTTAAAGAGACTTTGGTCTTCGAGGAGTGTTTAACACCTAAGAACTTGAAGAAGTGTTTGCACCTAAGGACTTTAGGTAGTGTTCAGCCCCTAAGGACCTCAAAAATTCTCTTTGAATTCTCTAGAGAGTTTAATTTCTGAACCCTTCAAATGAGAGAGAAGCTCTTTATTTATAGAGTTCCTCAAACCCCAAGTGGGCTTGGGTCTGACTATTGGACTAGACCTAGTTGGCCTTGGACTTAACCCTTTGGATTGTGCCTGGTTGAATTTGGTCCTAGCCCTTTGAGCTGGGACTTTGTTGGATTAGGGCCTTCCATTTGGGCTTTGTTTAAAATTGACTCAAATTTCATATAGCCCAATTGCATATTTGAATTTATCATAATTTAATTTAGGGATGCTTGCACATTTGATTAATCCCTAATTAAATAAATAATTTTGTCACTAACTTTAAATAATGATATGACAATTTTTTATTAGCTAAAATTTCTATTCCAACACAATCATTCCCCTCCCTAAACTTATGAAATTGTTGCAATTAAACCCTTAAAGATTCCAAAATACACAAACCACCCCTTAACTAAAAGTTTTATTTCAATCAAAGCCAAAATTTGTTATATAAATTTTTGTTGGTAAGAAACCGAACTTTCATTGAACAAATGAAAGAATACAAGGGCATACAAAAAAAAAATGTCCAGAAGAAGAAGAATAGAAGCCAAAAAATTAACTACAAAAAGGACTCCAATCCAAAAGGACCAGACCATGACCATAATTACAAAAAGGTCTAGTGACCGACCCCCACAAGGAAGCATTAAACCTAACAAGCTGATAATTCTCATTCATGAGGATTATTTGGCCTTTAAACTTAGTTATGCTTTTGATTTTATTCATATTATTTGATGAAAAATAGAAAATTGGTTGAATTTAATCACATTATTGTTGGAAGACCCTTAAATTAAATGAGTTGAGAAAAGAGAACAAAAGAAAAAGGAAACCCACGCTTAATGTTTTGGTGCAGATTTTTGTAGAATGTAACAACATTGCAATTGCAATTGTAATTTTGACAGATCTGAAAATTAAGGAAAAACGCAAATCTTGGGATTTTGAGCGAGAATATACCCACGAAATCATCTGGATAATTAGCTATGATTGTCTATCAACCAAGAGGGAAACCCTAGCATGAAGTCCCTATATATTTTGGAGAAGAAAGCCGTGAAAGGGAGCTCGTTTTTAGGAGAAGAAGTCTGTTTCTGTTTTTGGGTTTTATTGTCGTCTGCAATTTTTTTTATTTTCATTTTTAGTTGTTGTTTTGTTGTACTTCCTTCTACATTTCAATTCCTAAACTCTCTATTCATCCCATCACAACGAAATTTGATGGCGGTTAAGAAAAAATTCCTTGTTCGATTGAGTTGAGAGATATGGATTTTTCTCACACAAACATACTTTTGGATTGCTGTTTTTTCTTCTTTGTTGTTGCTGGTTTTTCCTCTGTTTTCCAGCCCCTTTCAACTTCAAAACTCAATCATTCTTCAATGAAAGTTGAAGGAAGTAAAGGCTCAATTCCCTTTGAAAAAAGTGGAGTTGAGTCGATTGAGTAAGAAGTGAAAAATGGGTTGTGTTCTTCCTTTTCTTAGAATTTTTTTTTTCTGTTTTATTTAGGTTATTTGCTTCAATTTTAGGGTTTTAGTTGTTGTTGTAATTTTGAGCATTTAGCTACTGTTTTATTCTTCCCTTTTGTTTTTGAAATTAAATAGTTGCTGAATTTGTTTTGATTAATGAAATTTTGGTTTTTCTTTCATTATTTTTAAGTTGTTATACAATTGTTTATTAATTCTGAAATTTTTATCTACTGTTTTAGTTATGCACTTTAATTCTTTTAATTCATTGTTTTCACCTATTGTTTTAGTTATGCACTTTAATTCTTTTAATTCATTGTTTTTCATTCTTTCAATTATGATTTAAGTCTTTCTTTGGGATTCAAGCATGTGAATGTCCTAAACTAAGAATAAAGGCCTAATTGTGAGAGCAACTTTGCTTACTCTATAGCTTGTTTGCTTTTATTGATTTTTAATGCTCATTATTAGTCTAGATTGATCACCTAGATTAGTATACAAAAATTGAGTCTAATTCTGAAAATGTTAGGTAAAACTGGGTTTTCATAAAAGCAATAAAGGAAAATAGCCTAGACATAGGACTTTGTTTTTGACCCTAGACATAGGACAAAGCCTTTAAAACCAAAAGAATTGTGTTTCAAAATTAACTAAGTTCGTATTAGCAATAGAAATATCGGTTTGATCACTTAGCCCCCTAAATATATTTCATAGAAGGTCGAATAGGTGTTGAATTCGGTTTACAAAATTTAAGTGTTGAGTCAAAGGATTGCAATTGCAATTAGGCCGCAATTTCTTTCAATAGGGCAAAATCATATTTGAATCCCTCTTTTATCATTTTCTTTTCAAAAGCAAAAATTATCCCAACTATTGTTTTACACCAGTTACCTAGGTTGCAATTTGAGAACAATTTTTTCTATCGTTTGAATTTTGTTGTATCTGTTCCCTGTGAGATCGTTACTCTGGAGTTCTTACAGTTTTATATTACTTGCATCGACAATGTGCACTTGCACTGGACTAGAGCTTTGTTTTAATTTAAAAATATTTTCTCTAAGCCCTCATGTTTCAGTTCGATCACAAGCTCCCAAACCTCCTCACTCGACTTCTCTTTCTCTCTAAAAATCCTATTGTTTCTCCGAGTCAAATACCCTACAAAACAACAAAGAAACTAGCATGCCACAACACTGTGCCTCTCTCCTTAAAGGGAGGATGCAAAAGCACCTCCTCTAGGAACGACCACTCATCTCTATTACATGCCCCACTAACACCAAAAGAACTCATCCACAGACTCCAAAGGAAGTTAGCAAACTGGCACTCTCACAGTAAATGAGTCAGATCATCCTCACGTCTCTTACAGAGAATCTACCATTGCAGATACAAAACCAAGGAATAATGTCTTTGGACATGATCCAAAGTGTTAACCAAACTTGCCATGTAAAAAACTTCACCTTATCTGGAATATTAACCTTCTCGAGAGAGGCAAAAACTGAAGCTTTGGAAGCAGTTAATGAGGCAAGAGAGAGAGACAAAGAACGAAAGTAGAAATGACAAGAGAAACCCTTAGAAGAATCAAGGGTCCATACCCTAGGATTTATCCTCCTCGGAGTAACAACCTGATCTCGAAAGATATAAAGAAACCCCATCACATCAATCGCCTCCTTATCAGTAAGAGAACCACGAATCGAAGAAGAGAGATCAAAAGAAGACAATACTAAGGCCACCAAATGCATCCTCCTATCCGAAAGGAAATAGAGATGAGGAAAAAGAATGCACAAGGGTTTATAACCGACCCAAAGATTTTTCCAAAAATAAACTCCAGATCCTTCCCCAACAAAGCACCTGATAAACTGAGAAAAATAAGGGAAACAATAAGTGATAGCTTTCCAGAGGTTTTTGCTAAGGCCCCTCGACTCCCCACTCGAAATCCACTCAAAAGGGTGAGGGTTATATCTACTCACAATTACTTTGTACCACAATGTGTCAGATTCTGAAAAGAAATGTTGCAACCACTTAGCCAAAAGAGCCTCATTGCGCACCCTCAAGCTCCCAATACTCAAACCTCATAGCTCAATAGAATTCCAAACCAACTCCCACTTATCCAAATGAGATCCACGCCCCCTTCCCCCTCCAACAAAAAGTTCCTCATCCGTCTCTCAAGCATTTTACTCACAGTAACATGGATCCTAAACAAGGACAAAAAGAAGCTAGGAATTCTACTTAAGACTACCCAGATAAGAGTTCTCCCCCCTTTGGAGAAAAAACCTTCTTCCAACTAGACAACCGAAACTTTTCCAAGACTGGAGTTTAGAAAACTTTGCAATATTTAAGGGGTTAGTTGTAAATGTTCATGAGTTTAGGAGAGTGATCGATCAAATTGAAAGTTTGAGAATGTGATTTTAACAATTTCTATAAATCATTGATGGTTTTTGCAATTTATCTTCTTTTTTTTTTTTTTTTTTTTTTTAACAATTTTGACAAATGAAAACTTAATGTAAAAAATACAAGACATTTCAAATCTCGCATTTTTTTTAGTTCAACAATATGTAGGAGTAGAAATTTGAGTTATACTCATGTTGCCAAATTGGACATAATTAAAAGTTGGTTAAATTATAAGTTTAATCCCTAAACTTTCAAGTTTGTATATATCTGGTCCTTAAACTTTAAAAAATGTCTAACATGTTCCTGGACTTTTAATTTTGTATCCAATAGCTCTCTGAACTTTTAATAGGTCCTTAAATTTTCAATTCTGTGCCTAATAGGTCCCTAAATTTTTAATTTTGTGTCTAATAGATCTTTGACCTATTCAATATTTTTTTTAAAATTCATGGGCCAACTAAACAAAAAATTAAAAATTTATGTCTCATTACATGTAAAATTCAATTTTATAACTAATAGATCAGTTAATTTTTAAATTTTTTGAATATATCAATGATCTATTAGACACAAAGTTGAAAGTTCTGAGACTTATTAGACATTTTTAAAGTTCATGAATCTATTAAATACAAAATTGAAAGTTCAAAGACCAAATATACACAACCCTGAAAGTTCGTAGACTAAATTTGTAATTTAACAAAAAAGTGTCAAAGTGAGCATAACTCAACGTTAATTGGTATGTACTCATAAGTTCGAATCACCCACCCCAAATGTTGTTGAATTAAAAAAATTGAAAAAGTTTATGATAGACAAAAGCTCTCTTTAATAAATACACAATATTCATTGCCCTAACCTAAAAAGTTCGCCAAAGTAAGCATAACTCAGCAGTAATTGACATATACTCCCTCATATCAGATGTTCGAATCTCCATATTTCTAAATTTTCTGTACTAAAAAATAATAATAAAAAAATCTAAAAAATCATCACGGTAAAGAGAGTGAAGACCCTCACTCTGTAATCTCTGATCCTCTGCAACTTCATCAGTAGAAGAAATCTCTTCCTCTTTATCGCCATTATCGCCAACCTGGACTCGACAAGCCTTTCAATTATCGAAAAAATTATTCAACGATTCCGCCAAAAATCCACTCAATTCCCTATAAAATTCCCCCAATCCCTCCCTTCATCTCCATCCTCCGCCTCCTCCTCTGTTTAATTCACTCCTCTGTTTCTTCTCACAATGCGCAGTTCAGCCCTTTCTCATCTCTTCAATGGCGGCCGATCCGCCATTGCCGTCCTCAATTTCCTCTGTATTTCTCTCCTGATCTCCTCCTCCTTCCAAATCGGCCTCGTCAAGGCCATTCACGATCCTCTTCCGAACAACATCTTCTTGCCTTCTGAAATCGAGAGTGAGAGGGATAATCTCAAAGTCCGTACCTGTACCAAAGTCAATCCGTTGCTGTACTACCGGCCGATCATCGGAATCCTCTCCCATCCTGGGGACGGCGCCTCCGGTAGACTCAGCAATGCCACTACTGCGTCTTATATTCCGGCGTCGTATGTGAAGTTTGTCGAATCCGCCGGTGCTAGGGTTATTCCTCTTATCTACAACGAGCCGGCTGACGTTCTCGAAGAGGTAGCGATTTCGCGTTGAGAATATGAATAAATGATTTTGAATTTACCGGTATGAACTTTTGGATTTAGTGGCTGAAGAGAGTGTTAAAAATATGAATGAAGGTTTTGAATTGAGTGATTATTTTATAAACCGCGATTATGGGGCTCTTTAAAATTTTGAAGTTAACTAAGAAATATTGTGCCTAGTTCTCGTGACAAAAATTTCCAAAAGTACCTATTTAAAAGAGTTATTGTTGAAGACAAGGTCAAATCTTCACCATTTTGCTATGCCATATTAGTTAAAAATGGTATAGACAAGACAATATCTTTATTGACACGAGACCTTTGATGCAAAATTCAAGGGATAAAATCATGCCGATTGAGATCAAAATATACAATATTCCATCGTAACAATGACCATCTTAGATTGATTCAAGAAGGATTAGTCAATCTAGACCTAACTAAATGAATAAAAGACGTCTATTCCAACTAAAAAATATATATAATATTTTAAAAGAAATTAAACTTAATTATGAGTAAATTTTTAGCCAAAATCAAGACTTGATGAACAAATGGTAGTATTTTTTTTTTCTTTCTGAAATGTATTGCAGAAGCTGGGTTTGGTGAATGGAGTGATTTTCACAGGAGGAAGGGTCAGAGATGGGTTATATTATTCAGTGGCTGAGTCAATTTTCCAGGTAATATTTTTTATATAGAGTTTTGTCTCTTTTTCTTTTCTTTTCTTTGTATAGAATAAGAATGTAGCTTTTTTTTGGGTGGTGCAGAAAGTTTTGAGTAGGAATGAGGCAGGGGATCATGTCCCTCTATATGGCATTTCCATGGGTTTTCAGCTCATTAGCATAATGGTCAGCAAGGTAATTAGCAAATCTTTCTTCTAAAATTTAGGGTTTTACCAAAGATCCAAACTCGATCCGAGCTTCGGTTTCACAGGTTATAAATCTTTGTAAACAAGCTAAGTTAGTTAGATCGAAGAGATATTAGGTCGATTTGAGAATGACTCAAGTGACTAAACATTCCTTCATGAGAAACATTTTAATTCCCACCTATATATTTGTAACATAATATTTGTAAAAATACTTTCATTGAGTTGAAGGCTGGACCTTGGTTCTATATTTGTTGAACTAAAAAGTTAAAAAATGACTTTCTTAAAACTATTTTTTTTAGCTTTTAAAAGTAAGCTATGATTTAAAAAGGGTTTTTAGTTTTTTTTTTTTTTTCAATAGTAAGCATATATAGTTTTGAAAAAAATGATCAAACAAAGTTCCTAGTCATCTAAAATCACCTCCCATAGATGTACCTTTGTTTTAGTAAATTACTTAGTTTGTAATTTTTTTTTCTAGTTTACCCTCTTTGGTAAACACATGTTTTCTATTTGTTTTCATTTCGAAATTATTAGTCAAAATTTGAATTGGGCCAATTTATTTTATTCAAAACATCACATATATTTTAGTTTTCTTTATAGAACGATGACATTATCGAGCCCTTTAATGCAACACGTTTCCCATCTGCCTTACGATTTAACGACAATGCAAACATTCAAGGAACAGTCTTCGAAAGGTATGCACTTAACAATCAAAGTAGCTCCACAATCAATCTAATAGAACAGTTCTTATAAATTATGATCGGATAATTTTTAAAAATTGATGTTTCTATGTTGTTTATTTGCAGGGTTCCACTCCCGTTGCGTATAAGGGCGACCAAAGATTGTATTACTTGGGAAGACCATAAAGTGAGTTTGTTTCAAGTTTCAAACCTTTTTTTTCCTTCAAAAATTTTCGGATAATTATCCAAATTAATTAGATATTATATGCCAATGCTGATTAATTATCTCTTGTTTGTAATTTGTTTATACAGTATGGTATCTCACCTGAAACATTTGAAAAAAATGAAGGTTTATCTAGCTTTTTCCAAATATTGACAACTAGCACTGACAAGGACAATAAGGTAATTGTCTCCTCTTTTATGATTATGTAGATTTAAAAATTACTTTTTATAAATTCACGAACAAATAAAGAAATCCAACTATCTTTAAAAAAAAAAAAAAAAAATCATCAAACAAATCTCTGCTTTTTCAGCCTTCTAATTTTTTACTTAATAGGTCTATGTCTCCACTGCAAATGCTAGAAATTATCCAGTGACTATCTTTCAATGGAATCCTGAGGTAATTCATCTTTGAATATACCAATTTTTCTCTTTAACTGTCATAATAATGTTTCATACAAATTTATGTATTCTTTATATTTTAAGCCCCCAAAAAGTTTGCAAATTTAACGATCTTGAGCGGTGTTACAGAAAAATGCATATGAATGGGGCATTTCCACGATCCCGCACACCGAGTATGCCATTGATTTGACCTACAAGATTGCCCAACACTTAGTCAGGTTAGATTTAGAACTTAAATCGTCTATTTTGTAATTTTTGTGATTTTTAAAAAATATATATTTATCAACGCCAGTATTTTTATCGACGTCGATATTTAAGAGGGAGTGAAAATTAAAAAAAAAAAATCATATTTTGTGTGTTGCTAATGCAGTGAGGCCAGGAGATCAATAAACGAACCACCTGCAAAATTGGTTCTTGAGAAACTCATCTACAATTACAGCCCAATTTATGGTGGCAAGGCTGGGTAATTCCATATTTACTATTTTAACCTTGCACTTTTTTTATTAAAAAAAAAAATTGGTTGTTTTTTAACCCCTAATATTATTATTTTTGTTTTTTTTTTTCTCTCTATGTGAATGCTGCAGGAAGGGATACGATCAAGTTTACCTCTTTGTGTAAATGGGCTTTGCAGGCCCTTTAACATAGTTTGGAATTTCCATCTTTCTTGAGGAGTAATGTTGTAACTTGTATTCTTATGATCTAAAATAAAATGGGAAATTCTAACTACTTTTATTTATTGAAAAGACCATGTTTTATGCGACCTTCTAATTTTAGAATATGTTTCGAGTTGTCTTTTTAATTTTATGTTTGATGTGAATGCACTTCACGTTTAGTTATAACCAAAAAAAAAAAAAAAAAAGGTTAGTAACCTAAATTCTTTTTATATTTTCACAATAGTATGATATCATCTATTTTAGGCCTAAGTTCTTATGGTTTTGCCATCAAGTTCACTCAAAAAGTCTAATGGCAATGAAAATATTGTCATTTACTTATATACCCACGACCTTTCATTTGTCTATTCGATGTAGGATTTTGGTTGCATCCCTTACCAAAGAAAATGTCAGTAAAAACTTGCATTAACTTATGTGTAGGTAAGTATTATTCTTTTATATTTAAACCAAAAAAAAAACTTATGCCAATGAAAGTATTTTTTTTTCTTTTTTTGTTTGTTAAAATACTATTTTGATTCTTGTACTTTAGGTCTCATTTCAGTTAGTCTATGCACTTCTAATAAAATTTAAAATTAGTCATTATTATTAGTTTGAAGTGATTTTTTTTTATTGAAATTAGTTAAATAATAATAATAATTTTCATGCAATAAAAGACACAACACAATATGAATATGTTTTCAAAATTTACAGAGAAAAGTCTAATAGAGATTAATTTTTTTTATAAAATAAATTAACCGTAGGAACTAATTTTAAATTTATTAAAAATATATGGACTAAATTTAGACATCTGAAAATATAAGAACTAAAAAGAAATAAGACTCAAAAGTATAAGGATTAAAATAATATTTGGTTCAATTACAAGTTTAGTTCCTGAACTTTGAGGTTTGTGTCTATTTGGTCCCTAAACTTTCAAAAGTTTCTAATAGGTCCCTATACTTTCAATTTTGTGTCTAATAGGTCCCTGAACGTTCAATTTTATGTCTAATAGTTCCTTGTCAAATTCAAGATTTTTAAAAATTAATTAATCTAATAGATATAAATTTGAAATTTATGTCTAATGGAACTCTAAAATTTCAATTTTGTGTCTATTAGACCAGTGAATTTTAAAAAATTTGAAAGTTTAGGGACTAAATTTGTAATTTTGAAAGTTCATGGACTAAATAGATATAAACATCAAAGTTTATGGACTAAATGTAACCATATTTTTATTTTTTGTGAAGATATTTTGTTGGAACGTGCTCACACCACAGCCACATACAACAAATACACATTTTACATTTTCAATTATTGTGTGGAAGACACAGCATGCCCAGATATCAACGGCCCACTGGTTCTAGATATTGTGGTCCTCCCATGTATAATATCTACTTTATGTAAATTTATAGGAAAAAATCAATTTTTACCCTTAAATTTATTAAGTTGTATCAATTTTAACTTTAAACTTTTAATTTTATCAAATTGTATCTCAAACTTAAATAAGTGTTGCAATCTTAATCTCAAACTTTAAAAGGTGTTGCAATTTTAACCATGTAATAAGTTCTCGCTCCAAATATTGTTAAAAGAAGTTCTCTTATGCGTGCAATGAATTATAAAATATATGTATGATATGACATTGATAAAATTTTAGAGAAAAACGACATTAAAACTAAATATTTTTGTCGAAATTTATAAATTTTGACAAAGGTATTTAATGGTTAGTTTGTGCATTTGTTAAACTTATTTTGTGCAAAACTTTATTTTATTGAAATTAATCAGTTTATGAAGATTTTTACTTTGTTTTTTTTGTTAAAGTTAGAGGGAAAATTAGCGGAAATTAAACTGAGGGTAAAAATTACAACATTTATTTAAGTTTAGAGTTAAATTGGATGAAATTTATAGTTTAGGATCCATATTGATACAATCTAACAAGTTTAGGGTCAAATTTGATTTGTTCCCTAAAGTTTTATTTAGGTTGTCATATAATAAAACCCTAACATCCCATAATACAATCTTTGAACAAGATGGTTTTCACAAATATTATAAGTTAAAAGAACATACTTCAATCCATGACATCGATTTTGTAGAGTGAGTAGTGAGAATTGTGTTTCTCCATCTTAGCCTCATTTAGGTTTTTACAGATTCTTTTATGGCGAGAAAATACTACTATCAGACTTTGTCTGATCAATTCCTAGAATTTTATATTTATATAAACGTCTTCCATAAGTGCGTTACCATGAAAAATGACCTTTTAATTGATTGACTCATTAATGTACGTGGGCCAAAAACATTATTTAGACTAAATATACCTAGCCACAATAATAATCAGATTAAAATTTTAAAAAATCTAACAATTTAGGTCTCGTTTGATAATCATTTGGTTTTTGAAAATTGTGTTTGTTTTCTCGTCACTTATCTACAATGAGTTTCATCTTTCTTAAGAAAACATTTGAATTCTTAGCCAAATTCCAAAAATAAATTTTTGAAAACTACTTTTTATAGTTTTCAAAACTTAGTTTGGTTTTTGAAAATATATGTACAAAGTAGATAACAAAACAAGAAAATGTGGAAGTAGTATTTATAAGCTTAATTTTGTAAAATCAAAAATAAAAAACAAAATGATTATCAAATAGGACTTTAGTTAATCTAACCTTTTGTTTTATTTTAGTTTCTGAATATTTTTTTAAAATTATTTCTATTTTAGTCCCCAAAAGAATTCTGGCTAAAAAAGCTAATTCTTATAGTTAATTAGCTTCCGAAAATAATGGATTGAGACAGTATGCGTATTCGATCAATGTGAGAATGTGAGCACTCACTAGACCATATAGGTTGGTCAAGGGAATTATTATGTGGATGAATATGAAGTAGAAAAATAACAGTCTAGAATAGTTATTTTTTAAAATATTATTAAAAGTCGATATATCAAAATAGTTACTTTTACAAGATTTGGAGATTAAAATGTGCATTCTAAAAGTTTTGAACTCAAATAAAACAATGTTTTAAGTCCTAATTTTGGTCTATAAACTTTTGAAAGGTTTATTTTTGTCTCTAAATTTTCAAGTTTGTTTCATTTTGGTCCATAAACTTTTAAAATATCTATTTTAGCCTTTGAACTTTAAATAAACATCATTTTGTTCCTTATCTTCATTTAGTTTTTAATAAATTGATAGTGTAGTTTTAAGTATGTATATTACCGTGAGTATGTATTCAAACCACATGTTGGAGACAAATATTGAGTGAGTTAATATTAGGAGACATAATGATATACAAATTAGAACTACTATCTTTATGCCAACATGAGCATAGCTCAACTGACATAAAATATGTACCATCGACCAAGATGTCGGAAGTTCGAATTCTCCCACTAGGAGTACAAGCAAAATCGAGAAAAATAGCTCGAATTGACCAAAAATTGCTAGCGGTTTGGTTCCGATTCGGCTCAAGCGGTCAGTTACAGCTTGGAGTGTGGTGCGTCGACCATCATCCAAAGTCTATTGATTAGCTTTTTTGTTTTTTGAAAGTTATTTCCTTCACAGTTCCTATTTTATTTACAATATTTAGATTTACCATAACCAAGTCGACCGATTTGTCAAATCCTAAGAAGACATTTGGAGCACCGTTTCGAAATTAGAACCCTGAGGTGTTTGTTTTGAGGGTTTGAAAATATGGGAATAAAAAAAATAGTGTTTGTGGTGCAGTGTTCCTTGGAAATCGAAAAACAATGTTTGGATTGTTCAAAATCATGGGGTTGTGTTTCAAACCTGACCCAAACAACGTTTTGAGTTTGGATTCCAAAACCATCAAAACCCAACACGGTCTTCCAAACGCCCCAAAATTTTAGAATTTTTTGTTTTATTACCCAACTCTCATTCGATTTAGATTTGATTATTTCATTTGGCCAACGGAGTTAGAATAGATTTCAATCTCAGATTCCTAAAATTTGGGGAATTTTTTTTGTTTCCTAATTCTAATTTGATTTTGAGGATCTCATCTTCTTCAAATTGAGACGACATGTCGCTCGACATTTAACACTATCGTAGACTACTGGGCATTTCTCTGAGTTTGGCTCTTGAGAGAGAGGGAGAGCCACCATGTTCCATTCCACCACAATGAATTTTTCACGAGAGAGATATATTTTTCCTCGTCAACTGACCAGAGCCCCCACAGTCACTTAAGTAATAAGCTCTCGTGAGCTCATCAATGGCGGTCTTCGTCTTCCTCGTCTCATTCTGAAGTCCTTTGCTCTCAGTTCTCCACAGACTCATTCTACCCGATTCTGTTCTCATAATGCACAAAGAAGTAGTTGGCTTCGCGCCCACCATTTCTGAACGGCCCGGCCGCCGATCCCACTCGCCTTCCCATTCGACTTTTTCTCCGTCTTCAATTTACGTCTTCAAATACCTATGGGTCTCCTTCCTGATCGTCTTCTCCCTCGAATTGAGCCTCGTCAACGCAGCTCATCCGTTCCCAAACATCCTCATGCCGTCTCAATTTGGTCTCGACTCGTCTCCCTCCTGTACGACTATGGATCCGAAGTTGAATTACCTGCCGGTGATCGGAATCCTTAGCCATCCCGGCGATGGTGCATCCGGTAGATTAAGCAATGCGACGAATGTTTCCTACATCGCTGCCTCGTATGTGAAGTTCGTCGAATCGGCCGGAGCAAGAGTTATTCCTCTTATCTATACCGAGCCGCTTGAGGTTATTTTCGAGGTAATGAGTTTTGAGACCTCGAGGTTAATGAAAAACTGTGTTCCTTCGTTTTTTTTTTTTTGTTTTTTAATGAATATCAGGGAACAATCGAGCTAAAGTACTTATAAAATTGTTGCAGAAGCTCAATTTGGTCAATGGAGTGCTCTTCACTGGAGGCTGGGCTAAAAAGGGTTTATACTATTCCGTTGCTGAAAAGATTTTTAAGGTTATCTCGCCTTCTGCTATAGTTAGACTGCTTACCAAAGCGTTTTTCCATGAACTTCTTTTTCTTGTGTGATATCCTTGAGGAAATTTCCTCCAGGGGCAACTATGTATGAATCAACTATAGGTCGTGATTACTATCTGAGTGAGTTTCTTATGTTAGGCTATTAATTCTAGGTTAAATTATAAAAAATACCCTTGAATTTTGCTTTTTGTTTCAAAAATAGCCTTATCCTTTCAAAAGTTGCAATATTACCCTTGACATTTTATAAATGTTTCAAAACTACCCTTAGACTATAAATTCGTTAGAATTTTGGATGAAAAATCGACGTGGAGGTGACATGAAACAATGTGGTGATGACTAGGATGCTTGTCTAGATTAAGTTTGAAAGAATGACATTCAAACACATTGACTTTTCGTTCAACACATTCTAACAATTTTCCTACTCAAGGGTAGTTTTGAAACATTTATGAAAGTTCAAGGGTAATATTGCAACTTTTGGAAGAATAGGAGTATTTTTGAAACAAGGACAAAGTTTAGGGGTATTTTCATAATTTAGCCTTAATTCTAATTATTGAAACAAATAAGTTATACTTAACTCTGAAATCAACTCTGAAATCCCCTTCCCTAATGTTAATTAATTTTTACGAAGTACAAACTCAAAATTCAAGCACAGGTTCAGACTTCTAAAATCTGTGAATCAAATGCTTCCGAAGTTGTTTATTTACTCCTAGGACGATTACAGAATTAATGGTGCACTGCCTTTTAGTGAAAATCTTGCTTAATTTTCTTGTCCACAAGAAGAATTCAGGATGCGAACATTGTATAATGCCTCTTTTTTTTCTCTCTAAATGGTTGTGTGTTTTTCTATATGACGTGAAATTCTTTACTAGTTTGTCCTTTATGAATAGAGACTTAAGCAGAGGTTGAAAATTGTTTTGATAATTTATTGTGCTGTTTCTGCAGAAAATTTTGGAGAGGAATGATGCTGGGGATCGTTTCCCTTTATATGCCATTTGCTTGGGTTTTGAAATCTTAAGCATGATCATCAGCAAGGTTATCCATTCATCTCTACAAAGTTTGTGGTTTCTAGTGATCACTGATGAGTCAAATACTATCTGCATGTATTTAGCCAATTACAATGTTTAGTTGACTTTTTTTATATACATTCACTGCTTTATAGGTAAAAAATTGATAATTTTTTAATGCTATCATATTGAGAGATGGTAGTTCCAATGTCATGCACAGTTTCAAGTAGCTTGACTTCCTGTGAGAGAGGAGCTTCATCGATGTATACCAGGCAGGATGTAGCTCTAATAAAAAAAAGTAAATACAAATGATTTTGAGAACTAACAGATGGATGGAACCTATGGACAGAATAGTGTTTCTCCTCTTTTCATTCCCTGTGATTGAGTAAATGATGCTGCAATCCTTCTTTTGAATTCCCTTAGTTTTTTGCTGGAGAATAAAATCATTTCCAGCTAAAATTGCTTTTGGTAATCAGTAAAATTAAGTCAAATATTTTCCACCTAAAAATCATATTTCATCTTTATTTACAGGATAGGAACATTCTCGAATCATTTAACTCATCGTATATGCCATCCACTCTGCAATTTGTGGACAATGTAAGTATTCAAGGAACAGTCTTCCAAAGGTATGTATCAGAATTCATGGTTGTTCCTATGAGAGAAAATTTTCAAATATTTTGACAAGGAAGCCATTGCTACTACTGGAAGATTCCTGCTTGAACGCTTTTTAATTTTTTTGTTTTTTAATTCAAATCGGGACTTAAAGAAACATTCCTTCACCAACAGTTGAAGGCTTCTGCCATCTGGATAGCATTTGAACTGTTATGTTTGGGTAATGTATTATGTTCTTCAAGTTTTGTGTCTCCGCATAGAGTGGTACATTTTATTGTACTTCTATCGAACCTAACTCAGTTTTGGAGTTGGTGTGGGAGTAGTTTAAATCTCTCTGAAAGGCATGGTAGTGACTCTCACCTACTCATTTGATTTATGGGCACCGTGCATTCAGCTGCAAGATTGTCTGTTTTCCTGAAAATTCAGTGGTTTGGTTGTGCTGTGGGCTGTGGCCAACGTTACTTTACCAGTATGCAGTCTTCTTTGCAGGGTATATCATTGCTCTATATTGTTTCCTCCTAGGGGAGGAGGGTTCATGTAACACTTTTGGAGTTCAGAAATCAGAACAGATTCTTTATGCCTTTTCTAAAATGTTTTCCATTAGCATTAATAGTTCTAGTTATTACTAAAATATAAAAATCTTATGCTAAATATTCGTTTGTCATGACTGTAATTGCCAGAAGCATCCAATGTGTTGTAAATGTATAGATGTGGTTTATTAAATGTTTGTCTTAACTGCCAACTTTTCTGAAACCCGTCAAATTAAATCAAGTTTTTGTTAGACAATAAATATTCTTTTTGAGATAGTTGGACAATACATATTACTATTTTTTATGAGGCTGTTTTAGTTCTTATCCTTGGACTTACAATTGATGTTCTTTTTATCTGCAGATTTCCACCTTATTTACTCGAGAAGTTGAGTACAGATTGTATTGTAATGCAAAACCATCGTGTAAGTTCTTTTGGGTTTGACTGATGATTGATCAATAGTTTCTCTTGATAACTTAATTCATGTTATGGCATCGTCCACATTACTTATCTTTTAGAATATTACATTACCTGTGTGGGAGGGGTTCGAACCTACGATTTCTTAGAGGGACTAGAGATGCCTCAACTGCTAAGCTATGTTCAAGTTGACATCTTTCACATTACTTATCATCCAATTACTTCATAAATATTCGTGATTTTACATTTCAAAAGAAAAACTATATGTTTTCTTTCAATTTATAGATGAATTGGGAAATTTTTATTCAGGTTTTAGGTTTTCTGGTTAAGTTTGACAATTGAATCAACACGAATTAGCAATATCTAGATCAATTTGCTTCTACATGGAATTTGGCTTCTTTTGATACTAGTTGAGATTCCAGACTGTTGAATTGGTCAATCTTGCAAGGCTGATCGAGTGATTAGTTCACCTCATGCTGTTATCCGAGACTGAAATGACATAATTCAAGATATAGGTTAATCCTGATGCTATGGCTTCTGCACTTCATTGACTTTGCATAGCGTGAATGGTTGGATTCACATTTTAATTACGTGTTCCCTTAGCAGTATTGAGGATCTGAATCCAGATTAATTCTTCATCCATAGAAAGTCTTCTTCTTTGTCTTGTTCATTAAAACTTTCTAAGTTTTTACTCTGATATATAAGGCTAAAAGTTCTCAAGTTTTATGTTTCTGTAAACGTACATGCTTGGCTGCTGTTATCTGTGTTCACGAACCATATTGCTTTAATTATATAGAGTTTAAGGACTTCAAAATTGGCCTTTGTTAATCAGATTGTAGATCAGTGTACCAATATAGATTGTCCTGTTTTCCATGCAGTTTGGTATCTCTCCAGGGAGGTTTGAACAAAATGAAGAATTATCCAGATTTTTTCAGATATTGACAACTAGTAATGATGAAGACAATAAAGTAGTGTGAAGTTTCTCTCAACTCTCTACAAAATAGAAAATATTGTAATGTATCAGACTTCATATAACTGCACAGTCTGCACTTATTCAATTGCTCCTCTACCTCTACTTTTTATTTGCACCTGCAGTAATGCTTATGTTTATTACAGGTCTATGTCTCCACTGTACATGCTCGGGATTATCCTGTGACTGCATTTCAATGGCATCCTGAGGTAGTTATGTGACTGCTTCTGCATATTATATATAGTTATATACTTGATTTTACTTGAATCGAATTTGACTATGAGGTCATGGAACATAACTTGTTAAGGCCATGGATGAAACCTCCTTAAAGATGTTATAAGTAGTGATAAAACTTAAAATCTTACATAAATTTTAATCCGTAAAGCAAGATTTCTTCTGCTCTCCTACATAAGAAGAATTTTACCTTGTTCAGGCACTTTCCTTTCCAGATGATATTGCTGGAACACCAGGGAAGAGTCAGTTCACCTTGAGAGAGGTCTAAAAACAGAGATTTTGATAATAAATTCCATGTATTGTCACAAATCCAACATCTCAAGTCTTGGTCATCCGTGTGAGTGAAGTTGTTCATTGTCCATAATGTGCACTAGTAGAAGCCAATCCTCATTCCCCAATCATTTTTGTTCAAAACATTAAGTTCCAACCTCCCTCTACATTCCAGTAACATTAAGTTTCAACCTCCCTCTAATAAGGGTGAGTTTTCATCTATTCCTTACCTGCAGCTTCTCTGAAAGCATTTGGCAAAAGATTACTTTTGATCTTCGGCTGGGGGTTTGCAAAACCAAGAAATGTTGAGGATTTTCTGATTTTTATTTCATGCAGACACCCTTAAAACAACATAGTTGACATTCTATGGTTAAATGTAATCAAAGCATTTTGAAAAAAATTGTTAGAAAGAAACGACCGGATATTCAAAGGGAAGGATAGGGCATAGGAGTTTAGATGCTTAATGGGAGATTATTGTTTCTGTTTTCTCTTCTTGGAGAGATCTTCACATGAACTTTTTTGAAATTACAATATCATTTCTATTATTGTCGATTAGAGCTGTTTTTTTGGGAACTCTAGGGCTTCTTGTTTGTCTTTCACCTTTTTAATGAAATGGTACTTTGTTGGAAAAAGGGAGTGATTTCTAGCGATAAAGATGGATCACCAAATGTAGTAAGGTGAATGGTTGTCCATGAGATTAATCGAGGTGTGTGGCAAAGTGGGTTAGACATGGTTAAACCTATTGCTGAGCATTCAGTTGTCACATGCATGACATCCTTTTTCCCCAAACAAAATAAGTACTTCATCTTAATAAATTAAATTAAATGATTCTCACTTTCTGCTTAACTGATACTTCCAAACTTGTTGGATCCCCTGTTCTTTTCGTTTAGACAGCAATATCTACATAAAAGACTGTCTGATAACCTTGTCATATGATCTTTTTTGATGTATAAATCAATCAAGCGCGTAAGATTCTATACTTGCATTGCAGAAAAACGCCTTTGAGTGGGGCTATTCCGTGATTCCGCACACGGAGCATGCGATTGAAGTGACGCAACATGTTGCCAACCACTTAGTGAGGTTAGAACATGACTGTAGATTATTATGCTGTTTGTGTTCCACTTTTCCAGAATATGTCACTGCCCTGTAAAGTTTCATGTTTACACTTAACACTAGCAATAGCAGAAGGAGCTATTTTCCCTTTTCCTTTTTTTAAGATAATGAACAAATTTTCATATATATGAAATTAAAAAGGTGGGAAGGAAAACCAAGCTTGGACATTACACCAAAAGCTCTTCCAATAGCCAAAGCACGTTCTTATCTTTTTTACAAGGATGTCCTGTTATATCAAAGGAAGAATGAATGGTATTGGTGTCCTTGGTGAGGGCTAAGTGCCAATTGAAGTTAGAAAGTAAAAGATTCCAGAAAATACGAGCAAAAGATCCATTGGGAAAGAAGTTGTCTCAAGTTTTTTTATCCTTTCTCGCAGAGGGAGCACCACCATTAGGGAGGCGTTTTTTATTCTGCCAGGGGTGTGTTTGGACTTTTGTGGCTAGGCTTCCGGCTGAAAAACTTTTTTTTTTCGGGTAGCTGTCCCTTCAAATTACATCCTATGGATAAAAACGCTCCACCTTATCCCTGGCTAGCCAAGCAATAAACTCCCAATATTATTGGTATTTTCAATAATGACAACAGCCAAGTGAAGAATTATTGAGCTTCTCGTCTCTCCAACTCTCTCTATCACAAAAGCATACCCTTCTGTACCATACTCTTAACCATATATATTTTGACTCATGACACGCTACATCAACATATCTAGTCACACTTGTGGCCCCCTTAAGGCTTGTTAGATGACATTCTCATTTTTTGTTTCTTGTTCTCTCTTTTTTAATGAAGAAAAACGTAACTGTATTTGGTAACTGTTTCTTGTTCTTTTTTTTTTTTTTTTTTTTGTTGAAAAAAGAAACAGAAACATGTTTGGTAACTAATTACATTGTTCTCTGAACCTCCCTATTCTTCTCCTGTTTCTAATACACGTTTCTAATATGAAGCTTATCGCTAAATCTGTGAGGAGAGAGTGTTCTGTAAAGTTGCCATAAGGATCCAATAGCCAAATCCATGGCTCAACATGAGCCATTAGTAATCTGCTTGAGTAGTAAAACATTTTGCTGGGATTTTATGATTTATATGGCAAAGTTTGTAAGGAACTTCAACTTCATTGTTTGTGTCTATAGGGAAGCCAGAAAATCATTGAACAGACCACCTGCACAGAAGGTTCTTGAAAGTCTCATCTACAACTATAGCCCAACTTTTGGTGGCAAGGCTGGGTAAGTCCAATTTACACTTTAGATCCTGCTCGTATTTTTGTTGGTTTTGTTTGATCTTTTGTTAACAGACTTCCTTTTTTCAACTTGATGTGCTAATGTAGGAAGGGATTTGATGAAGTTTACATCTTCACATAGAAAACCTCCACCTACCTGATCTAATGTACAATTTCGAACAATTTCCATCTGTCTTGGAAAATTGTTTTTTATTATTCATTGAAAATTGGTGAGTGTCTGGGTCAACTTCCGTGCACCTCGACTCATCTCACGGGACAACCACCTGATTTTACTACATTTGGTTGCTATGAAACACCTAAGATATTGAATCCTAGGTAGATGGTTACCATGGATTCAACTCACGGTATTACACCATTTTAGTTTGCACTTTGTGAATGCTTGTTGAGCATCATCCACTCAATCTAAAATTTTCATCTTTGTACATATGTATTTTTGTACCTATATTTAAACACGATGAGGTTGAAATTAAACCAGGACAGTTTTTAATCTAATCTAGAACTCCAAATGAACAAGTTAATTTGATGTTGTTAATCAAAGAATTGGGGAGAATGTAGAGTCTTTATGATTTGATGGACACTAGCTCATGATAATTTCTCGTGTGAACAACTCCAATTACTTTGCTGATATAATTGCCTATGTTTTTTTAAAAAAGAAAAATGGCATACCTTTAAATTTTAACTAGTCAAATAAAAATTATTGTGTTTGTTTTTTTAACTATATTTAAATATTAAAAAGTAGGCCCATGACATTACTAATTAATTTTGAAAATAGAATAAAAATAACTCCTCTTAAGAGCAAATATATTTTTATTTGCTATGAGCATGCTCTACTTGTTAACTTGAACATGATTTAATTAGTTAAGATATATTAGATCATCGTCTTTTTTAAATGCAAACATTATCTTCTTTTAAAACAATCTAAACAAAAAAAAAAATTAAAAGAAAATAAAAACTCCAATGTCATAGCAAGCTTGTAAGTGGGTTGCACATTTTTCCTCTCTTAGTGAAACTAACCTAATAGATGAGCTTTTGTTTGGTTGGGGATCAAACCAATAAAAATTTGAAAACAAGAGATTTAATAGAAAATAAAGTTGTATTTTTCACTCATTTCACTGTTTTTTAATAATAGATTTAGAATTTGAAAACATTAAAATCATATTAATGTTTTGGATCACATATATCAAATAAAATCTAAAAAATGTTTTTGTCAACAACATAGTTCAACGGTAATTGACATGTACTCATTTTCGTATGAAGTTTAAATCTCATTCTTTTAAAGATAATCAAACAAAAATTTACTAAATTCCTTTGATTCATGGACTTGAATATTAGAGAATTGAATATGAATAAGATAGCAAATTGACCCTAAAAATGTTAATAACGTCTCTAATATGTCGAAAATTCAAATCTTCATCCCTCTTATATGGTAGATTTGAATCTCCTTTTCTAAATTTATAATTTAATATTCTAAAAGGAAAAAAAAAAGTTAAAATAGAGAGCAAAAGTGCAGAGTTGAGTAATGGTGGTAACCGCCGTTAAAGAAAGGCATACAAAATTCCGCCTTTGGAAATGGCGGGAAAGAGAGAGCAATCGAGGAGGGAAAATCGTTGATCTTTCTCTCTATCTCGCGCCTCTACTTCCCTTTTCTTTCTCCGTCGAAGGAGGCGATATCGCACTTCAACGCAAATGACTGAAATCGAAACCCTAGGCATTCTCCAAGACATCGAATCCCTCCTCGCTGATAAGCTTCAAGTGGTAACTACCCTCGCTCTCTTTCTCTTCCTTCAAATTCTATTTTCTGTCATTCACTGGCCTTCTGAATCATGTTTCATTTCAGCTTCTTTCCTTTGGTTCATGGAGCCAGTCTACTACTGCTCTAATATTGTGAATTTCTGCAGTAGAAATGTTTTAGTTAATGTCGATTGAATTTTTTGACTCATCGCTGTTTCCGACATGAATGTTTATGCCAATTATGAAGATGTAGGGCTGGATTAACCGCGCTTTAACTCTTTGCTCGGCCACTGGCCTTACAATCATTTGTAAGCTAGTTTTGTTCCCCAGTTGTTTATAGTTTTGATGCAAACGCTATTTCGAAGGGTTATGGTTTATGTTTCTATGAAAAGTTCGTCTGTCTCTCACGAAAAGTAGTATTTCATTTTCCGAGACAACTTTAATACGTCCTCTCATTGTCAGGTGTCGCCCTACGTTGTTTATATACAGGGAGAGGCTTATCACCAAAGAGCTTTTAAATGTCTTCGGTGAATTTTATGTACTGTATGTTTTTGGATGGTGAAAATTGAACTAGGGAAAAGGAAGAAGTTTATGGAATTTTTTGTGCTTTCAATTAGACTGGATGGTTGTCTGCCTCGTTCTATGTTCTCATCACCATCTATAAAAGTGAGTGTTTATAGATGCAAAGTTATTGAGGGTCATATGAGTCATTCAGGTTTTGCTTCCGAGGACTGACTTGGTCATTTTTTGACTGATGAGTTCTGCATCAGTTTCATAAGATCGCTGGGCATTTTTTTTAGTTTTGATGTACTTTTTTTTTTCTTTATTATTCAAAATTGTACTTCAGGATTTGGAATAAATTTTGTTTTTAGATATCCAATACCTGCTAATTTCGTTCAGTATTTTTAATCAGATTTCCTACAAGTGGCTAAGTCGCAGTTATTTGATATCTTCGGATACTGCAAAGAGGTTAGAAACTTGGCATATAAAAATTGCACGGGATTAGTTGGTCCTGGTTCAATGTTTCTAATGTAGAGTTGTTATGTAGGTTGCTTCAGGAATTTGTTGAAAAACATGAAAGTGGATTACAAGTGGTCTATGCCTTGTCCGGATGGTTGAAGAATGATCCTCCAAGTTACCATATTAGGCTTGTTTCTGGCTCAAAACTTCCTGGTTAGCTTCTAATTTGGTGCATGCTTCAATGTGCCTCGATGTTTCTCTGTTTTGTAGAAAAAGGGTTTGGATAATATTAGGTATTACTTCTGCTTGTAATAAAATTGTTTTTGTATCGTGATAAAGCTATATACCATATTGAATTCTTGCAGTATTTAGGAGTTTGTTGCAAGTGTTTCTAATGATGAATCATTCTTGAGAACTCATGCCTCCATCGTATTTTATTTGAAGAACTGTAACTGTTTAGTTAATACCTATAAGGGACTCAACAGCTTCTATTTATTCTTTAACTTTTGAACAGAAGCAAAGCAAGATTTTGATGGCACCTGCTCTATTCAAGTTTATAGTGTTCAAGCTTCCATTCCAAAGGATCCAGCCGCACTTTGGAATGCTGAATTTGTGCAGGCAGAAGAGCTCTTCAAGCAGCCCTTCACTGTTGGCAATTGTTTGCGAGATAACAGGTTTCCTACATCTGGCCCAGTTAAATTTTGCACTTAGATGGGTTATTATCATTTTGGTGTTTTTCTTTTAAGCGTTTCTTTGTGGTGGGCATGGGTTTGAACTTGGAACATTTGTCCCACTTTAACCTTATTTACTGAAAGGCTAGAAATACATTTTCTTTTGGTAGGAAGAGAATGAACGTTAATTTGATTTTTATCCTTCCTAAAGGGGACTAAACAGCATCTACACAAATCTTCAGATAATATCCATAATATTGATCCTGGTATAACATATAGCAATGCACTTCCTAATGACCTAATAATAAAGGATTTTTTTTGTCCTTGGTAGTTGTGGTACTATTCTTGCTTGGCTCTTTATTTTCTCCAGTGCAATAGCATTGGCAACTCATTTGCCTCTTTTCCTGCTGTTCTACTTCTGTAGGTTCTGTGGGATTTCCAATTCCTATGTCAAGCGCAGTATTGATGAGATGCCTGCTAGCATTGCAGCTCCCCAGCCAAGAAGTGCAGTGGATGCAGAATCAGCAAATAAGAATACAACTTGTCAAAATATTACCGTTCCACAACCTCAAAAAACTGGAATGCAAAAAGTTAGTCCTAATGTTGGTCTACAGAGTTCCACTGTGGTCAAAGAAGTCAAAGGTGAAGGTAACGGTACAGAGTCTTTTCATCAGGCCTCCAAGCCTATTGCAGTAAAAGAAAAAGTTGCTTCCTTACCTGCTAATAAGAAGAAATTTCACAGTGATAAAACCTCTTCCAGTACTGGAGGTTCATTAGCAAATTTATGGGGACGTGTCCCTACTAAGTCTAAGCTCAGTGACAACCATGCAGATGTGAATCGTGCCACTGCAAACCCTACTGGTTGGTTATGATTTCATTCAAATTTTCGTGTACTTATAATTGGACTGATTATTAAACACATGTTAGTTCAGAATGAAATTTTAAATGTATTGTACAGAAAATATTGGAAGTAAGCTCTATATAAAGTACTGACCTTTTCTTCTAGCTTCTGTTGCAGTATCTAGTGCAGAGGCACAAATTTGTGCACATGAAGCAGTACAGAGTGACAACAGTGATGATGATGATCAAAATGTAAATATCAAGAGGACTTCCAATGAAAGTGGAAGAAAAAGGAGGGTTGTTATTGATTTCTCAGATGATGAAGATTTTGAAGATGCAGTCAGTTTGGCATCACCTGAAAATCCGAAGGATCAATCATGTCTAGATCTGAAGCAAAATGCAGAATCGCATAAAGAGAAAGCTCATTTGAACAATGACAAACAACTGAATGGTAAACTGAAAATCAAGGAGGAAAAGACAAGTGAATCCAAGCAATCCTCAGAAATTGAAAAACAACACAATTCCTCCCTTGCAGAGAAAAACGAGGTTTGTGCCCATGAAAATGACTCTAATAACAGAGAGAAACCAACAGATGCTGCTGCTGCTTCACCTAAGAGGAGAAAAGTATTGAGGACAAGAATTGATGAGCGTGGGAGAGAAGGTATACGTATACCTACATACAGCCCGTTTCACATTAGACTGCCTTATGGGGCTTGGTTTAATGAAATTTATTTCTTCTGGGGTATTTTCGAACCTGCCTTTTTCACCCTATAAATGATGGATATACCTTTTAGTTTTACTTTTTAACTGCCCGCTACATGTTTATTTACATTTGTGTTTCTGGAAGTGAATATAGTTTCCATTTTCACATGTTGAAAGATTGTTTTTGAAGGAGCAACAAATGGTTAATCGGTGGAGCAATACATTTTTTGCATGGTGTGAACAATAAATGTATTTTGGTGCATTTATTCCTACTATTTGCGTGTGCAGAGATTGATTTTGGCTAACAGAACATGATAGTTTTAAAAGAGATTTTCTTTTGGCTAATACATAATATTGTGGTAAAATTATTCATCTTTTTATATCTTTGCCTTGTGATTTAATCAATTTCTTTCTAATTTTACTAGTAAATGAGGTGGTTTGGGAGGGTGAAGAGCAGGAACAGAAGAAGGATGATGTCTCTTCAACAAAAAAATCTGATCATAGAGCAGCAGAGACTACTACGAACAGGTTACTTCTAATATCATGTCTTTCAGTATAAGGTGTTATCAACTTCTTTTCTTCCGTTCGTTATATTATCCATCATATTACGTTTTGTGGCTGTTGCACTAATATTCTATCATCTATTTATGTTTCGTTTTATTTTTCATCTTTGAGGGTTTGATATAGACAGGCTTTGTAAGTATAAATATGGGTTCTCGTTAAGTTGTAAGCAAGGAGTTAGTAGGACATAATTGCTATTACTTAGAACTGATCTGCAAAATAATAAATTGAAGTGTCTTTCTTTAATTTCTAATTGACGATCCTTTTTTAATCCACCTATAGTGGTTGTTTCATTTATCAATGAAATTCCCAGTTTCTTTCTAAAAAAAATGAACAATACTTAGGCTACACATCGATGTGTAGGTATCCCACATACCATCATTAAAATTTTGACAGCTAGGAGAGAGAAAGGTAGAAAATGAGAAATTAGAAACTCTCCTAGCTGTCAAAATTTTAATGGTAGTGTGTAGGGAGATACTTATACACCAGTGTGTAGCTAAGTAATGTTTAAAAAAAAAAAAATTGAAGCCTTGTACTTCTTAGGCCTTCTAGTTTTAAAGTTGTAAGATTATTGCTTCCACCAACCTTATTATGATCAAAACCCTTAGTTTTAACACACACATCAGAAGTTCGAATTCCCTCACCCCAAATGTTGTTCAACTCAACAAAAAAAAAAAAAAGTAATGTTCAAGACCAATTGTACTATGCTTTAGTCCTTTAAGCATTCTCCTTTGTCTTTTATTGTTGAAACTTTAACTCGTCATTCAGTAAGATTCTAGTATTTGGGTATGGAAATCCAGGCCTCCTCCGGCTAAGAAGTCACCAGCCTTGGGCAATAGTGGTGCAAATCCAGCAGTGAAAGCAGGAGCCAAGAAAGCTGGAACTGCGACTGGTCCCAAACAAGGAAATATTCTTTCTTTTTTCAAGAGGGTTTGAGGAAGTATCAGTCGAGCAACTTTGTAAATGAATAGCATTGCCATCTTTATGGTATCCAGCTTTTGACTCCCTTCTTTGTTTTTTTATTCTTTTGATGTGTGGATGGAACGGTTGTTGATAAATGCAAAGCTAGGAGTTGATGTTGGGATCTTGAAGTAACAGCCATACACACCATTGCATCTTAATTTTATGAAGAAATTGCACTGTACATTGGTAAGTCAGCCTTTACAATTTGCTGTGAATTCAATTCGGTCAGTTCAATTTTTATAGTTCATCTTCAGAGAATAAAATTGTTTACATTTCGTTATCGATCATGAACTGGACAGTTCAATTGAAATGGTCATTTACATGATGAGGGTACTTATGTTGAATGTACTGGCTTGAATTATACTTGTCATTTATCTGCTGTTACTTGTCAAATTGGTCAGTATTTTTTAAATTTTCATTTCATACCTTACATTTCGTCAAGTCTTACTAAATATCTGTCATTAGTTATTGTTAATTTGCATGATTGCAAATTAAGTAAAATATTTGAAAGTCTGCCTCGGTTATTTTTGTTACTGTAGCATTTCTATTTAAAAATCTAGGTCTTTTCTTCCTTTAAATTCCAAAGTTGATATTATCATTAATGACAATACATGATAAATTTTAATATGATTTTTAATTTTTAATTTTTAAAAATTAAATCTATAAATACTACTTTTACTTATGAGTTTCCATCATTTCTTATCTACTTTTATATGTGTTTCAAAAATCGAGTTAGGTTTTGAAAACTAAAAAAAATTGTTTTTAAAAAATTGTTTTTGTTTTTGAAATTTGACTAGAAACTTAATTTTTTTTTTTAAAGAAATATAGAAACAATTATAGAGAAAATAGAAAACCATTGTAGAGAAATTGTGAAAAAACAAGCAAAATTTTCAAAAACTAAAAACCGTTATCAAATGGGATCTTATTTTTTGTGTTTTTAAAAATTAAGTTGTAAATATTATTTCCACCTACGAATTTCTTTATTTTGTTATCTATCTTTACATATGTTTTCAAAAACAAATTTATTTTTGTTTTTGAATTTTGGCTAAAAATTCAAATATTTTTTTACGAAATTCATCGTAGAGAAATAGATGGTTAAAAATTTTCTTCAATTAATTAACTTGTTAAAATACCATTTTGGTCTCTTCACTTTGACTCTCATTCTGTGTTGGTCGTCCTTGTACTTTCAAATATTTAAATTTAATTTTGGTTCTTTCAATAAATCTTAAAATTAGTTAAATAATAAAAATAATTTTTATGCAAGAAAAGACACAATGTGTGAATATGTATAATAGAAGAAGAGTCTCGAAGAGATCAATATCAAAAGGCAACGCCGTGCCTAAATGAACTCCACCTTTGGATAGCATCTACAAATGAGAATTTAAAATAGACATTTCATTGGATCAAAACGAACTTACAGCAAGTTAGCACAAATCCAATCTTTCAAAGTGACAGACGGTATGAAACATTTGAAAGGGAGTAATATTGTAATATACATGATTTACAATCAATTTTCAACACAAAACATCACAACTCCTCATCTCTCTCTCTCTCTCTCTGATATTACTCAAACTTCAAATCAAGTTCGTTGGCTCGCTCAAAACATACTTGGGCAATTCGTATTTTGCACCTGCAATTAAGTTTTGAGATGGGACACAAACAGCAGGAAATTTAAACCAATTAATAAAATATGGAATACGGAACATTACCAAGATCTTTCAACAATAAACAACTTTAAATAATGTCACATTCATACTACATTACATTCTTCAGCAGGATAAGATATAATAATATTTCTATGGTTTGGTCAAAAAAAATAATAATAATATTTCTATGGTTAAATTACAAGTTTAATCCCTAAACTTTTAGGTTTGTCTATTTCGTCCTTTAACTTTTAGCTTTTAGATTTATGTCTATTTAGTTCTTAAACTTTAAAAAGTAGGTCCTTAAAATTTTAATTTTGTGTCTAATACGTCTTTGACCTATTTGATGTTTTTTAAAATTCATTGAAAGTTTTGGATCCTATTAGACATAAAATTCAATTTATATCTAATAGATCAGTTAATTTTTAAAATTTTCAAATATGGCAGAGACCTAATAAACATAAAATTGAAAGTTCAAAGATCTATTAGACACTTTTTAAAGTTTAGGGACTAAACTTATAATTTAACCACGATATTTCTAGTTTTCCAATACCACTGAAACCAAGTACTTTAATTATTAACCTACTTTCACCGAGCAATAAACCCCAGATCCAAGAATTATTATATATAGGGTAGAGTGTATATATTCTTAAAAATTGTGGGGGTGTTTTTTAGATTAATAAAAGTAGTGGGGTCGGGTGTAAATACCTCTTTCATCGTAACAAATTGTTAAATCAGCACTTTGTACAATGATCCCTGCACTATCCACAATTGCTTGTGCTAGCATCAGATCAGTAGCTTCTGCAGCAGCTCGAAGTGCATCCCAGATCTCTAGTGTCCACAAAATAAGAACTTTTATCGTTTCACTTTCAGCAAGCATATTAATACTACAGAGCACAGTCAAGATGTGAGCAAAAGGATTTGCTTATTTCATCTTCTAGTGAATATGAACTGTTTATCAAACAAAAACTTTACTCTACTTTCATGTTCAGATATTTGAACCATTTGAAACCTACAGCATGTCTTGAGCTGCATAATCAAATTGCAAATTAGATAGAGCATCTCTTTATACCAAAAGAAAACTAAAATTTCACTTTGAACTGATGAATTCTTTCATGAAAAGAATATTAGGAAATATAATGCATATGTTACTCCACAACCTTGAATCATGCTTAATATCCAGCATGAGAGTGATTTCCAAAGCCGTGCATATCGTAACCTTTTGATAAGGAAGAACTCTCGTTAAGAACCAACTAGCACTAGTGATTATGAACACCCCTTGTGTAATGGACGTGCCATAGCCTAGAGAAAACTTTGTTTCAATATTCTAACTTCAGCATTGACCACCTGAAGAGGTGCAGCTTCATTGGTAAAATGCATGAAACAAAATTTGAAACTGAACTGAACAGATGTTGCTGAATTTCTCCCACTTGCTTCATTACACATTATCATGAAAGCCTCTTTCATTATCTCAAAGGCCAAAATATGGTAACATTCTTTTTTCATCACCACATTCCTGCTCTTCCAACTTTCATTCTACCATTGGTGACATCATACACTACAGAAGATATATCCTCGATCATTTTTAATAAAGATCAGGCTACATTGCAGTGCATTTTGATAGTTATACTCCCTTGAAGATGTACTCTGCTGAACATATACTAATTAACTAGAGGTCTAAAATTTGATTCTATCTGCAGTTCAAAACTAGAAGAGATATAGTGAACCTTTAATTTGAAGAACTGACCAACTAATACTCCTAACTAGTAAGTATTTCTGATAGACTTGATCACCCTGGCTAATAAATGTTCTAACATATGAGGTGATGAAAAATACTCAATAGCATAGTCTTAAATAGAGATCACCTTTAAAGATCCAGAATACAAAATCAATTTCCTTTCTAATAAAAATTGCAATTCCTTTACAATGTTATGGCATGCTAAATATAGAAGATTACTTCTAATGAATCAAGACAAACTAGGCTAGGAATTCTTTACACATAATGACATTGACAATAATAAATCGCATAAAATCAGTGCACTCATCTTTCTGAATCATATATTTCCATGAGCATGAAGAAGTTCTTTTGTAATACTAGTCTCAGTTACCTTGTTCATAAAATATGATATACAAATCAATGAATTTGCTCATATTTAATAACACCAATAACCAGAGATATTGTGCCAGACCAAAAATATTCAACATTGCAGTATTACCTTTTCTGCCACCATAATGAGGTGCAGTATCCCAAAACTCATCGCGCATCCGCACAAGATCAGTCTTTGTTATTGGCTGGGGATGCTTCCAAGGTTTAGGCTTCCGAATTCTTTTCTGAAGCGCTGAATTAGAAAGAATCTTCAATTTACTAAAAGGATGGCATAAGTTCCTTATAACTATTGACATTAGCATCTGATGAACAATGATTGCATAATTAAAGTTGAAGAGCCGGAATTTCATTAGAAAAATTAAGGTATGATCAATGACAGAACTAATCACATCGACATTACAACATAAGAAGGCACCACGGTTGCCATCTTGCTAAGATGTTAACATTAAATCCCAATACCATGAGAATTCCTATGAACATTTAATCATCTCATTGAACAATAGTATCATATCGGTTTTCGAAACTCGAATCCACGAAGGGATCGACAGAATTAACACCTCACCGCAGGGGTGTATGAGATACAACCAACTAGCCCCCTAAATTGGCAGCCCCAATAAAATAGTGAAAAGATGCCACAATTTACAAAGTTTCCAATTAAAAACTTTAGCAATCAAATCAAGTGCTAAAACTAAATGAGAAACTAATCAATCTCAGCTCTTCAATACCAACAATTACATGCTTAAGAAGCTCCAAACCAAATGTCCTAAAACGAAAAGGGCAATAAAAACACAAATTACACTCAGGGGAAAGTCAATCATCCACTATAAGCTTAAAAAGAAATCAGTGAATCAGAAAGACTAAAATGCCAACAATCAATTCGCTTGACAACAAAGCTGATTCAAATCCACAAATTCTCATCTCACATTCCACACACGCTAAACCCAACACAATTAACCACTTCCATCAAAGTGGGGTCACTGCCAAATTCATCGTAGTATTGAAAACGAATAAAAGCCCAGAATTAAGCATGAGAAAGAAGATGCAATCCTTCATTTCCCAGAAGAAGAATCTCGGGAAACAAACAGAATATGAAAAAGTAAGTAATAGGATAATCTCACCGTTGCCTGTCTGCGACGATCCAGCACAACCCATTAAAGACTGCAAAATTAGGAGAAGAAAGAAAGAAGGATGAGAAGAGAAGGGAGAGGGAAGACAGATTTGGAAGGAAAAGTGAACAGAGCGAAGAAGCTTCGCAGAGAGTCCAAAAAGTCAAAAGCCAGAGCTGAGAGTTCCTGCGGTTATTATTACCATTTTTTTAAAAAAAAAAATAATAATAAAAGCCTTTGATTAAAAGCACAAACAAATAATGATAATAATAATTACTCAATTTTTTAAATAAAAGAATAGAACAAAAATTACTTTATACCTTAAAACTTTGTGAGTTGTATCAATAAAAATTATAAACTAATAATTATATCAATTAAAACGCTTAACTTTCATAAGTGTATCAATTTATTGGATTTCCTTTGAAAAACTTTAGTTCACATATGTAGAGACTTATAATTCTATCAATTAAACTGTTAAACTGTCATAAGTAAATCAATTTAAGCCATTAATTTGAAAATAATTCATGCATCAATTCTCACATGTGTGTAGACTTCTTCAAAAATTTAGACCATCCGTTTGAGAATCGTTCATTATTTGAAACAGATGGTCTAAATTAATTAATTTATGAAAGTTCTGCAGTTTTATTGATATAATTATAAGTTTGCACATGTGTAAAGTAACGTTTTTCAAATAGAATCTAACGGATGATGTAAATTGATACACTTATGAAAATTCACTGTTTAAATAAATACAATTATTAGTTTAGGACTTTTATTGATACAACCCTAAAGTTTATGAGAATAAATTAATTTTTACCTAGAAAATAATAATTACTCAATTGTGTGATTTAGAAGAGAAATGTATATGTCAATCCGAGGATAAGACACCAATTGTCATTCTAAAGGTGGATGGTTCAATCTCCCACCTGTAATTGTTGAACAAAAAAAAGGGGAGAAATTTATCTTTATTTTATTTTTGGTTAAATTAAAAGTTTGATTCTAAACTTTGAGTTATATTTAATAAGTTTTTTTTTAACTTTAGAAAATATATATAAATTATAATTATCTAAACTTTAAAAGTGCCTATTAAATTTCTAAAATTTTCAATTTTGTGTCCAATTAATCCTTGAACTTAAAAAGTGTTCATAAGTTGTAAAACTGATTATATACAAAATTGAAAATTTAGAACCATACAATATTGAAAGTTTATAGACTTACTTGACATTTTTTTTTTTTAAAGTTTAGAGATGTATAGACACAACATTGAAAATAACTTATTAGATGCTTTTTAGATATTTTAAAACACATGAGAAACCTTAATAAATAAATAAAAAAAATAGCTTAATTTCTGTTTGTATTTAATTCGACGCTATATTTATGAAATAATTTATTTTATATTTTTTTAAGAAAAATTGTATATCTAACCCGAGTGATCTGATAAATTGATATTCTACGTCTATGTTATTTTCTTTATTTTGATATTGAAAATTATTAAAATTGACTTTACGAATATCATTAGCAATTGACTAATAAAACAATATAATAAAGGTGTGAAATTCAAATACTAATTACAAGATTCCCACAAAGGATAGATTTTGACATCTCTTCAAAAAAAAAAAAAAAAAGATTTTGACAATGAACCCAACAAGGTATTATATTATTTTATAGGAATTAGATTCTTTAATAATATATTATAAAAAAAAATGCTAAGTTGGCATTTATTTTTCCATTTTTTTAGTTTTTTAGTTTATTAAAAAATATATATGATGTTCTCCTGCTGCATTTAAATTGCATTTAGTTTTACTTTTACATACATACATATAATCATTTAAACAATTACAAATTCTCCTTCCCCCCCCCCCCCCCCCCCCCCCCCCCCCCCCCCCCCCCCCTCCTCTAGGGTAGCAAAGTTTTGAATAGCTACAACTTTTTGTTGCTATATGAAAAAATAAATGAAAGTTTTCTTTTAATTTAGTTGCATTTTTCATATTAAAGAAAACCTTAGTTACATTTTAATATACATTTGTTCCACATCTATGTACACTTTGAAGTAATAATAATTTAAAAGTGTGGAAACAAGTACAAAAGTTGGATATTTGTGTATTTGTAAATATAAACTTTTAGTATAATTTAAATATTGATCTATAAATATATGTAATCCACTACGTCAAATGTACAACTCTTGAGTTGATGTTAGTATAGATCCCATATAATTATTATAAAAAAAATTCTTCAAATAAAGTACACAACTTGAGCAAACTCATATTAAAGATACCCAAAATTTAAACAAATAATAGGGTGAATTATAGTAACTTTTCAATTTAACCTCAATCAAAAGAGTCATCCTCATTCTTCCCCATCATCCCCCCCCCCCCCCCCCCCCCCCCCCCCCCCCCAAAAAAAAAAAAAACATCATATTTAAGTTGTTATATATATATATATATATATTATCAAGGCCCTCCTACTTTTCAACTGTAAAGCAAAAAATATTAAATTCCAAGGCCCAGTGGTAAACTTGTCTAATTATTATTTTTTTTTATTAAAAAAAGGTAACAAGATTGTGAAAATGATGTTGGAAAAGTGGCTTATCCATGCCTCGAACAAAATTTGATTGAGGATGATTATGGCAAAGGATAAGGACTCAATAAAAAATAAAAAAGGAAATGGTAAAATTTTCTGTAAATTGTCAGAATAATTACAATGTAATTCTGAAATTTTAATTTTGATTGATTGTATATATAGATTAATAATTTTTTAATTGGACCATAAATATACAATTTAATATTTGGAAAAGAAAAGATCTCATTAAAAAGTTATAAACTCAAAGATAGAAAGATTCAGATTATAATAAAGTAATATTAAAAATATTAATTAATTATGATTCATTTGATAGTTTTACGCATAATTGATGAAAGAGATTTAATTATAAAAAATTAATATTAAAAATATTATTTTTATTTTTATGTTAAAGAAATTGTAAACTCAAGGAAATTATATTGCAATGGTTCTCTCTCTTCTTGAGCGTACAACTTCTAACACCTAAAGATCCTATGAAGAATATTAACAAAGCAGCAGCAGCATCTAGAATTTGTGGGTTCATCAAAATGACCATTAATTCTCAAGAGTATCAAAAAACCAATGTAAAATTAGGCCTACATTCAAAGGATACAAGAAAATAACACAGGCTAAAACTAAAAGAAGCCATTAAAGCTCAATCTTCAAGTTTCTTCATAATCCATTCTTCAAAAATGTCCATATAATCTTCTTAGAGGAAGTTAGAAACTGTCAACCCTTGCAGAAAACTGAGGTCATTTGTGTACTTTGGCTGTGTATAGTCAAAGGAATTCATCAACAATCAACTTCATCAGAAATGGAAGGATGAGGAATCAAATCTATACTTATTCCTGATATTGTACTGGCCGAACTTTGGCTTGTTGTAATCCATCCTCGTCTCAGCAGGTTTTGGTTCAGCCCCGAGTACGCTGGTTAAAAATTCCGATCCTTTTTCTTTCTGTCGATGTCTCAATCTATCCTTCTGGTCCTTGGACCGGCTATGGGAGGAAGAAACCATGCCTGTCCCGTAAAACTCAGCGTACTCTTGTTCCGAATGGCTGTGCTTGTTTGAGAGAGAGGGATTCTTGAAACTACTTGATTTAGTTTTTGGTGGCTTCATTTCATCATGTTTGATTGAGGCATGCTTGGTTTCAGAGAGAGGAGTGACAGTTCTTTGTTTCAAGGACACATTGGTTTTGATTTCATCTTCTGGCATCTTGAGAGTATCTTTCAAAGGTGTCAGACCTTTCTCCTGGTTATCATCAGATCTAAAGTATGAAGGAAGGAAGGATTTGAGGTTGGCAAGCAACGATTTGAGCGCTTGCTTATAAAGTTCGGTAACAACCTGTCCAAAAGACTCCCACCATGTTTCTTCTTTTATAGTACTTACAAGCTGAGTGTGTTTTCCCTTGCTCGGCTCTCTCGTTTCAGTCTCCGAACATTCACTCTGCACCTATGCACAGTTTATTACACTTCGAATCATTTGGCTAAACAATGTTTTGGAACTCTCATTGACAAATGCAAACGAAACGCAAGATTTCAGAAAGTGATGGTGAGAGGCATCAGGCACCCACCAAATTTCTTTCAAAGATTAAGCGGAAGGAATTGAAGATCTTGGCGAGTTTGTTGCTAATTATCATTATAATGATTAGCATTAAATCTTCGATTGGGGTACCGGTTTAAGTGGGAAAAGGAGATATATATGAACTTACCCTAAGAGAGAAGAAGGAAAGCCCGAATCCATGTTGAAGCATATATGTAACATATCCTACGAGAAGAGCACCAATGAACATCGCAACATCTGCAAAAGGTTTATCAGTGAGAAAGGAGTAGCCCATTACATTTTATAAGAACTAACACCATATCGCTCGAATTGCTGGATTTTATGCAGCTGTTGATAAGACTACTGCCTGTTTTCTTCAAGTTTCAGTCATCAGGACTAACGACCAAGCTAATAGTTCATCGATGTTGTATATCAAACATAAGTTACATAACATGATCAAACTATTGACATAAATTTATAATTAAGTTCAAACCTGAGGTAGAAACTGAACCATATTGATAATCACAATCCTCCTTGTTAAGAGATATTTGGCGTAGTGCAGCATTTCCTCTATCAACAACCAATAACGAACAGGAACGCCTGACATATATGACATCAAAATCATTCGAAAACTTCGCTTCCTCACCGGGCCCATCACTATAGCCTGGAACATTTGTCTTGCCTCCTGCAATTGTTGTCACACCTGCAAAATAACTTTTGACTTGAGAATGTTTTATTTGTCTAATACCTACTACTTCCACATTCAAGTTCATTTATGCCAAAGTTTTTAATAATAAGGGAAAAAGGATACACTTGACTTTGAGATCACAAAGCTTTCCGCATCTCGAGAAAGCACAGAGTGACAATTTTCATTTGAAGTGAAAATCCTTCGTTATTATTCAGGGAGTTCTTATTTACATTTGCGATGGGGCAGAAAAGACTAATGGTAGGTACCAGCATCAACAATCTTTCTGATGGCAAGGTTCAAGGTATCAGCAACATATACATTTCCTTTATCATCCATGGTTACGCCTTTTGGCTGATTGAACCGAGCATCGCTTGGTTTCCCATCAACATGCCCTTTGTAGCCCTGGAAAGACCCGGCAACCAATCTCGCCCTACTATCTGAAAACACAATAGTTTCTAGACAATTACAAAACCCAGATGATTAAACAAAAACATTGCCAATATGCTACCCAGAAGGAAGTACATATTTCATAAATCAAGGAGAGAAATGAGCATACATCGAGACAATGGTGAAGAAACCTTGACAACATTGCTATTATCCGAATCAACAGCGAAGAGTTCACCATCCTCGGATACACGAATCTTGTGAGGAACCATTCCAATTTCATTTCCCTCTACAATAGTCTCAACTAAGTAGCCACTCTCAAACTGAAGAGCATTCCCATCTGCAAGAAACAACCCTCTTCTCATCAAAATTTGGTCAGATTGCAGCTAAAACATACAAGCATCCTGCACAAATATTGCACAACAAACTCAAATGGGCACTGCAAAATGACCTGGTTGGGGAGTTTTGGAAGAAGAACCAGTCCATTTAAGAAGAGAAGACAAGTGCCTAGCCAATGGTCCTGAGAAATCAGAATACAGAACAGTTTTCAAAAGATTAACAGCATGATAACAATCACAAAGGGGTTCAATGCGGAATAAAAGTATCCAGTATCCAGTAGAAATTCATGAGAACGAACAATAAATGGAGAATCCCAGATAAACCTTGACCAAAATGTCGAGTGGGAACTTGGAAAAAAAAAATCTAATGAAATTCAAGCTCGCCCCCACTTCTAATAGATTACAAATTTCGGGAATGAAAGCACATTTCACTAAAATCAGCCATCAGCCAACAACAGTAAGAAGCGATAAAAGACCAATATAAGAAGAACCCACTTACCAGAAGGAGCAGAATCAGCTTGAAGACAAACGATTGGTACAAAGAAAGCGAGGAAGAGAAGGGGATTTCTCATGGCGCACTGAACAACCCAATACTGAAGACGAGAGAGAGTTTGCAGCAGGGCAAGGATTCAGAAATTAATGGGGAAGAGAGTTTCAGCTTCTTTTCTTCCTGTGAATTTTTGAAGTTGGCTCGAATTTGAAAGGGGATTGAGCTTTGATTCGAACTGGGAAATGGGTTTGATTTGGTTTTGCTTCGGAATCTCTCTGTGCAGTTCAGAGAGGAATCTTGTTCTTGTGCTCGCGTTCCAATCCCACTTTCTTTCGTAATGTTCTTTTTCCCTCTCTTCTCTTCGTTTTGTAATGGTGGGTCTGTTGCTAGTGTTTGGATTTCGAGTCTGGGTTAGTGTCAAAAAACAAACATTCTGTGTAAAGAAAGACTAAAAAAATTGGGAATCTTGGTGCCTATTTTCTAAAAGCTGTTTTTTATAAACCGTTTCTTTACATTAGGCTCTTAAAAGTCCAAACTTTTTTTTTTTTGGTTCTTTTTAGTTTAAAGTTTATTTGGAAAAATACATTTATTTCTCCTGACTGGTTTTTTTTTCTTTGTTACAAGAAAATATTTAGGAAAAAGTTTCATTTTTACCCATAAACTTGAATTTTTCGCATAGATGACCTAAATTTTTTGGCCCAAATGAAATATGACCGACTTTCTCAAAATAACGATGGATAACTTTTTCTTTACGCCACAGCTAGAGCGAGATGAAAAGAAAACCCAACGAGAGCGAGAGTCGAGAGGAACAACACTATAGAGACCCACAAATTTTTTTATAGTTCACACATACCAACACCATTGAGACCCACATAATGACATTAAAAATTGCATCGGAAGGTCAACGGAATGCAGCACTCATGGTATGCAGCCACTATTCACGCTGGTCGAAAAGGTTACAGTCACCGAAAGCAACGCACGAAGGAAAAAACTCCCCAAAAGAACATCAGGCACCCGATCTAGAAGCCCGAACTCGAGGGAGGTCGTGGCACTAGGAACGCGAGAAAGTGTGAGATTCACTGAAAAACACATGGGCTCTAGAGAAGAAGAAGATTATCTCTCTTGCTCTCATCAGGTTTTCCCACTCTGGCTTTCGTCTCTCTCGCTCTCGTCAAATTTTCTCACTCTGGCTTTCGTCCCTCTCACTCTCGTCAGGTTTTCTTGTTCTCTCACTATGGTTGTGACGTAAGCAAAAAGTTATATAACCTTATTTTTAGAAACCAGGTTATATATATCTCCCCATAAACTTGCCATATTGTACCAATTTTAAGCATAAACTTTTGATCTCATCAAATTGGACTCTAGACTTAGTTAAATGTTATAATTTCTACCTTGTATTCAATTTATGCTAATTCACCCACTCATCTTAACAAAAAAAAAATGTAAAAATCTTTGTAAATTCACTAACTTCAATTATATCAAGTCTTGTGCAAATTAATGATTGAATAATTTTGCCAAATTTCACAAAGTTTAACAAAAACTTAGTTCAAATGTCGGTTTTTTTAAATCTTATCAAATTTGTACTATAAAATGTGTTTTATAATTTATTGAAAGCATATGAGAATATATTTTTTTACAATAAAAAAATTATCAAAGATTAATTGCAACACTTTTCCAAATTTAAAGTTAAGATTGACATCACTAAAAATTGATTGTTCGCACATAATTTCAATAAAAAAAATGAGACACGTGTAAATGAACTTGTATTTGTATTAATTTGAATGTAGTTGAGTACAGTCTCTAATCTGTTCATTTGATTCTTTCTCTCTCATGTACAAATGTTTCAAGAGCTTTGCAACTTGTTCTCGAACGTAGATTTATCTCAAGGACTTCACAACTTGTTCTCGAATATGGATTTATTTCGAGGGCTTTGTAGCTTGTTCTCGAATGTGGATTTGTTTCGAGGGTTTGCAGCTTGTTTTCGAATGTGATTTTTTCCTGAGTGCTTTACAACTTGTTCTCGATCTTCAAAGTATTCTGAACTGCAAAGCTTTAGTTCAGAGAGTGTTTAATATTTAAGGGGTTGTTTGGGGCACTGAGTGAGTTATAATAACATGAGTTATAATAGTCTGTGAGTTATAATAGTCTATGGAATTATATAATATTGTTTAAAATGTAGAGTTGTTTAGTCTGGGGTTATAATAGTCTGTGTTTGGGGTGCAGTACCCCCAAACAGTCCCTAAGAGTTTAGATAGTCTTCTAGTATTTGTTTTCTAAATTCTCTCTAAGTCTTTTATCTTAGATTTTCAATTTTTGAATCTTTGAAATGGAGGAGAGCTCTTCTATTTATAGAGCTTCCATGGGCATGTGGACTTGGGCCTTTCAGGCTTTTGGGCCCAACCATTGGACTTGGGCACTGCTAAACTTAGCTCTGCTAAACTTGAGCCTAGCCATTTGGTCTTGAATTTTGTTGGACTGGGGCCTCTCATTTGGGTTATGTCTAAAATTTGACCAAAATTACACATATTTGAATTTGTCATAATTTAATTTGGAGATTCTTGTAAATTTGCAAGTGATCGGTGTTCACGCAAGCGCACGTGATCGAAGTAATATAAAATGGTATCTGAGTACCAAGTATCGAATCCCACAGGGAACGGAGTAACAAAGATTTTGTTTTGCAAAAGTGTAAGGCAAATTGCAAGTTTGAAAAGTAAAAATGCAAAAATCAAGTTGTTGGTGGAAAATCGAAATTGCTAATTCAATTGCTAATCCAGAATGGCAATGTTAGAAATAACAGAAATTGCTAATCCAATTGCTAATCTGGAATGGCAATGTGCGAAAAGACTAAAATTGCAGAATTAAATTGCTAATCTAAATTGGCAATATGAAATGACAATTTGAATGAACTTAAGAATGAAATGATAAAGGATGGGGCTCAAGAATGTCATTGCCCTAAGTCGTAATTGCAAACCAAAATTACAATTACAACCTACTCCACACTCAATTGTAAATCAAAATTGCATCTCCTATTACCTCAAAATTGGGTTTTTTAGGAGGCTAAGTGGGGGCTCTATATGTCTATAGTCCCTCCATCATAGATGATTTTTGGCTCACAATTTTATGGGTCTTGGAGTCCTTAATCCCTATGTCTAGGGTAAGGAATGGCTTATGTCTAAGCTCTTTTACTCCATTACTTGTGTGAAATCCGCTTATCACTAACCCTGTCGGTATTAGATCTAAGCTTGAGTTGAAACCCTAGTTGATCAATCTAGGATCTCAACGAAAATTAAATCAACACAAGCAAACAATTGAGATGTAGGCTTGGTTTTTCTTGGAATTTTGGCTACATTTACTTCTTAGGGAATTCACATCCTTGAACCCCCTAAGAAGTTTTAGCTCAACTTAAATATAAAAATCCTAAAACTAATTTTAAAGATAAAATTCATGGTAAAATGGTGGAAATCAGTTAAATGAAATACTAAAATAAAAATTGGCTATTCCTATGTATTCAAGCAAGACTAAATAATAGAAACTAAGCAAGGTGGCTAGGGTAAATAATTAATTTTCCTTATCTTCTCCCTTCTTCCATGCCTTCCTACCACTTTAAATTGAAAATTTCTTGCTGTACAGAAGCTAACAAAACAGAAAGGAAAAACAGAGCATGAAGAAATTAAGAAAACCCATGAACTTGACTTGAAATTAAACTCAAAATTACCTCAAATGAGATTAAAAAAATGCAATCTAACTCCTGTAATACAACTGAAGAAAATCGAGATGAGAATTGAACTAAATTAACCAAAGACAGCAGGAAAAGATGAAAAACAGAGGTTGCGAAAAAAACTAAAAACCCATGACGTTTACTTCTAAATTCGCCTCCAAATTCTCTTCTAATCGACTTCTTTTCACTTGAATTGGACTAGAAAGATTGAAGGACAAATGGAACTACATTGCATCAGAATTTTGGTAAAAAAAAACAGCAGAAAAATGCAGAAAACAGAGGCCAAAAACGTGAAAAAACCCACGAGCAAAAACTCCCAAAAACGCCTCCGAAATCGACTTCCCTTTGCTCCTCCTCTTCTTCCCTATTTATAGGCCTTCATTAGGGTTGAAGAATGCCCAAAAATCGTGCTTAATTTCCTCAAAATCGGGCTGTAATTAAAGAATCTTGAAATGGGTTTAATGCAGAATTTTTTCCTTTTTTAAAACCCAAAAACCCACGAAAATTGGTCCTTCAAATCGCCCTCAAAATCCGATTAATGGCTCCTCTTCTTCTTCCTCATTTGTAGGCATTCATTAGGGTTGAAGATTGCCCAAAAATCATGCTCCAATTCCCTTGATTCGTGCAGAATTTTTGCTTCGTTCGCGCCCATAATTTTCTGCCCAGACACAGATTGCCAATCAAATTGCCAAACCAGATTGGCAATCTGATTTAGCAATGTCACATTCCCTGCTCCAGGATTGCCAATTCGCCGGTTTGGCAATGGTCTGGCAATTGGTTTGGCAATTCCTGCAAAAGAATCACAATACTTAGAAATCTTTTCCAATTGCTACCATATTTCGTTATTTCCTTCTTTCAACAGTTTTTCACCATTTTCAATTAATATTAGGACAAACAAGAGTTTTTTCGAGCAATTGAGGATTTAAATAAGCCTTAATTTCACGGCTTATCAGCAAGTGATCTCTAATTAAATAAATAATTTATCATTAACTTTAAATAATGACATAGCAATTTTTGATTGGCCGAAATTTCTATTTCAACATTGATAATTTTGACAAGTTTCTGAGGGCTCGTTTGATAACGTTCATGTTTCCTGTTTCTTGTTCATGTTTCTCATTTTTCAAGAAATAGATATGTTTGATAAACTATCACATTTCTTGTTTCTAAAATTTTTAGAAACATTTCTAAAAAAATGGCAAATTTTGAGAAACTTCAAACAGTAGTTTTTCAAATTCTGTTTCTGTTTTTTTTTTTTTTCAGGTTTTATGCATGTATTCCTATTTTTCTTTTTACCCATCTCTCCTCTCTCTCTTCTTTCTCTCTCTTCCATTCTATTTTTTTAATACTTTTTAATCTTTTGGTTTTTTGTTTTTTGTTTTTTGTTTTTTGTTTTTTTTGATTTATTTATTTCTATTCGTTCTCTCTCTTTCATCATAATATTTTTTCTTTTAATAGTTCATTATTATTTTTTTCTTTTTTCCATTTTACTTTTCTCTTTTCGTTTATGCTTTTCTCTTCTCTCTTATTTTCTTATTTTCTTTTACTTTACATTAACGAGCTTATAGTTATTATTTTCTATTTAATTCTCTATTATTTTTTCTTTTGGTACGATTTTATTTTTTTATTAAATAAATAAACTAATAATGTATTTCATGTTTACCATTAAATGTAAAAAAATATATACATTCTCTATTTTTTTCTGATTTTACTTACGTATATTATTGGCTAATGCATTTTTTAAAAATAAAAATAAAGTTTATTATTATATTAAAGAAATGTGGGTATATTTGATTGTCTGACCTTAGACAGTTTACAAATTCGTCTAATTGAACTAACTTTTGTAAGTCAAAAATTGTTCAAGGTGAATTGATTGAAGTGAGAAATAACATTGCAAATAAAATTTCAACATTTGAAGGATAAATTTATTATTATTATTATTAATTAGGTATTGGGCCTTAATAAAATACTATAACCTTTTTATAATTGTTTTATATTTATTTTAATGCATGTTATATGTTTTATTATAGTATATGTACTAAATTTTATTTTTACCAAAAAACAAGAAACAAGAAACAGAAATAGTTATCAAACATGTTTCTGTTTTTAGTTTTTAAGAAACAGAAACAAAAAACGAGAAACAGAAATAAGAAACAAGAAACGAAAAACGAGAACGTTATCAAACGGGACCTGAATAACTGAATTATTTTCAAAATATTTATGCATGAGTGAGAAATGTTGCACCGGATAAAAATTTGTCCCATATTGAAGTCTTTTTTTAATGTTATATATATAATTGAGTGTGTGCGCATTTAAGAAGTTTTTTTGTTATTTGTACGTGATAAATACCATTTAAAGTGGGAAAAAAAACATTTGAAGTGATTGTAAAATATGAACAAATCGCAATCAATTATTATTTTTCCCCTTTGTGTTGTTTTTGTATGAAAAAAAAGCATTTAAAGTGATTGTAAAAATACTGTGAAGTAGGCACAAATAGTAATAACTTCAATATCATTTTGCTAATTTGAGCATACTCAATTGGTTGTGTTGATACCTAGATTTGATTCAACAGTAAATTTGTATGGAATTGTGAACGAACGAATGCCATGTAAAGAAGATAGAGGATTTAAGCACTAGTGTGGTGCTAAGCCACCTACTCTGACGATCAAGTCAATAATCAATTTGACAAATAGCTTAGACTAGAAAATTTGGGAGCAGATTTAGACGTACCTTGGCAAATAACCTTTCTTGTTTATTTATAAGGTTTGTTGAAGTGTAACCAAAGAGGATTATTAACTTTGCCCTCAATTTGTGCTAGAATCTCAAGATTGCTTGATTTAAGGAATCGAGTGGGTTCCACCCTGTCGAGATGATCATATTGACATTTTCAAGTTGTCTCCTTTGACTCCCACTCGGTTGACTGTTTCCGACTTGATAGGCCCCAAGACTTGGTTTGTTGGGCATCTCCCTTTTGCCTTGACCAAGGTCCAAATGGGTCTTGGCCTCATCAGTCTAGGCCGACTCCCAAGGGGGTCGACCCTTTGGCCTTGGCCTCATCGGCCTAGGGTGACCCTCTTGGGAGTCACCCCTTCGAATCTTGGCCAAGGTCCATCTTGACCTCTTTAGGGGGTCAACCTTTTGGCCTTGGCCTCCTCAGTTTATAGTGATCTCCTTGGAGGTGAACCTTTTGGCCTTAGCCTCTTTGGCCATGGTTGATCCTCATGGTTAATCCCCTTGGGGTAAACCTTTTAACCTTGACCTCTTTAGCCTATAGTGATTCCCTTGGGGTCAACCTTTTGGCTTTTGCCTCTTTGGCCATGGTTGATCCATTTGGAGATCAACCTTTTGGCCTTGGCCTCCTCAGCCTATGGTGACCCCTTTGAGGGTCAACCTTTTGGCATTGGCCTCTTCAACCTATAGTGCCCTCTTGGGGTCAACCTTTTGACCTTAGCATCTTTGCCAATGGTTGATCCCTTTGGGAGTCAACCTTTTGGCCTTGGCCTCCTTTAGCTTATGGTGATCCTCTTGGAGGTCAACCTTTTTGACCTTAGACTTCTTTGGCCATAGTTGATAAATCCATCCTCAATAGGTTGCATATATTGTCGATCAATTAAGTTAGAGGTTTGAATCTCCCCACCTTTACATGTTAAACTTTTAAAAAAAAAAAAAAAATCAATATCATTTTTTAGCATGATAAATTGTAGATTGCATCAGTTTATTATTTTCCCCCCTATTACGTTGTTTTTGTATGGAAAAAAAACATTTGAAGTGATTGTAAAAGTACTGCGAAGTATGAACAAATAGCAACGATAAGTCCAATATCTTTTTTTTTAAGCGTGATAAATGACAGATTGTATAAGACATTATTTTTCTTCCCTTTTTGTGTTGTGTTATTGTATGCTTTAAAAACATAAGTGGTTGTAAAAAGACTATGAACAAATAGTAATAATAGCTCAACTACAAGGCATAAAATATGTGTCATCGACTAAGAGGTCAAAAATTTGAATCTTTTACTCCAATTTATTATTGTACTAAAAATAGTAATAATAGCTCTTACATCATTTTGGAGAGATTCGAACCTCTGACTTTTTAGTCAATAGTACATGTCAATTAACATTGAATTATGTTCAAAAATTTCTTATATTTAAACTAACCATTTTTTTTAATAACATCAATATATCACCACAGGTTGACCTGTCAACAAAGAGTCATGTAAATAATAAATGTTACAAAGAAAATAAGTTCAAGTCATGGTTGCCACTTATGAGTTACCTTGAGATGTCCATGAGGTGGAGCAAAGATGGGATGACCATTCTTGCCCCATTTGATTTTCCCTCCAAAATTTTCTATTAAATTTTTTCATATATATTTTTTAAATTAAAAAAATCAATTAAATTACTTTTCAAAGAGAATTTCAATTAAATTGTTAATTTTCAACGGGAATTTTGAATTCCCATTTCATTTTAATACTACATGGTGGGAACCATATTTTCCATCCCCGTTTAGTTCAAATAAATTCTCTCATTCTCTTCATAATGAGGATTCTTTGTCCTAATCCAAGAGAGTCCTCACAAAAAAAGTTAAGAATCTTGGCAATCCAATGTAATAGTATCATGTGGTTGTTCAAATAGCAAGTGTGTCTAAATTGGCCTAAACACCCGCATGTGTAAATATATACCTATTATATATAATGTCATTAATTTATTTATAGGCTAATTTTGATTCATCCAAGAAATATGATTTTCTACTTAAACATCACTGAAGAGGATACTAAATTCTCTGGTTTAAATAATTTAAATTTTACTGAAAAAGAATCATATTTAGAAAATGTCAAAGATTGGCATCTTAACAATCAGGATCATTTGTAATCCTAAACTAAGAAAAAAAAAAAAGGATAATTTGTAATCTTAACAAAATATACACATATATTTTTACCTCCTGTTTCAAACAAATATATTTACCTCCGTTTTCCCACGGTGACGTAGAAGCTTTCCTCCACGTCAGCGCTTCTCCTTACGTGGCATCTATCTATTCGTTCGGATGTCGTGGACCGAATGCCACGCAAACTTCAAATTTTAATAACAGGAAAGATTTTGTAGAGTTTCAGTCCATTCCGCCATATCTCACCGGCTCTGGAGGCTTTATTCCAGTATGTTTCTAAACCAGTTCGTCTTTGATGACTTTTCTCTTTACTGGTTCTTGAGTTCAATAATCCATGCTGTTACACAATGCTGGCTGATCTTCATGTTCGTCTTTGTCCGAGTGATTGTGTTTTTGGTTGGTTACCGACAGTTTAACAACGAAGTAGATTGAATGTCTATCACTGGCTACTATGGTTTGAACCTATTCCTGGTCTTTTATTATTTGCATGACGCGTATTGACCACTAGTCTAACAATAGATGACCTTTATTGATATCCATGGTGGTTGTGGACTTTCTTTTAAATGCTATAATGTTAGTCTAAGAAATTTGTAGATTTTCCTTTTGGTTTGAGACTCCTTGTTGCTCATTTTAATCGGTGATTTTGAACTTCTGATTTTGGAAGATGAGTTGTTATCGTAAAGCCCATTACGAACAATGTTTGGTTTTGGGTTTGAATGGAAATCTACGCTGCATGATTGAAATTACTGAAGATTTCCCCTAGTATTGTCTATGTAGCTTACGGGAAATTTTCTTATCAATTTGAGAATGCAGCTATGGGATAATGAGAATAACCTTTTATGAACCTGTAGCATCGCAGGTAAAGGAAAATGGGGGGCGGATTTCGAGTTCTTCACTTGGTCAGGCCGTTTCTTTCATTCCTCCCAGAAGTTCAGAACGCAGACCGGAAAGTGCCATTCAGAGAGAAGGTCATTTATACAGTGATTTCGCTTTTCATTTTTTTGGTTTGCAGCCAACTCCCTCTGTATGGCATACACTCCACAACGGGCGCAGATCCATTTTACTGGATGCGTGTGATTCTTGCTTCAAATCGTGGCACTGTCATGGAACTTGGAATAACCCCCATTGTCACATCTGGGATGGTCATGCAGCTCTTAGCTGGCTCTAAGATCATTCAAGTTGACAACAATGTCAGAGAGGATCGTGCTCTCTTGTAAGTGATTCTCTGGCTTTCAATCACTATAATTTTCAGTTCTTATGTTCTTCTCATTACCTTTCATTCCATTTTATTCTTAGTTTCTCTCTAAAATAAATGCTTATGCCTTTTGATAACGATTTCGTTTTTAGTTTTATGTTTTAGAAATTTATACTTGTTTCCTCATCATTTGAATTCTTAGTCAAATTTCAAAAACAAAAATAAGTTTTTTAAACACTACCTTTAGTTTTAGAAAGTAGGTAACAAAACAAAGAAACTTGTAGGGGAAAGTGGTGTTAATTTTCGAAAACTAAAAACCAATGGTTATCAAGCGAGGCTTTAGGCCTTAGTGATTGTGAGTTTGAGTTTTGTTTTCTCTTCCCCAAGATGGCAGTGTAAATTTTATTGTTCATTCCTCATTTGATGATTCTTCTTTTCCTCAATAGAAATGGGGCACAAAAATTACTCGGTATACTCATAGCAATTGGCGAGGCTGTGGCTTACGTTCTCTCTGGCATGTACGGTAGTGTTGGTCAACTTGGAGTGGGAAATGCCATTCTTATCATTATTCAGCTCTGTTTTGCTGGTATCATCGTCATTTGTTTAGATGAGCTTCTTCAGAAAGGATATGGCCTAGGCTCTGGAATTTCCCTCTTTATAGCTACCAATATCTGGTGAGATTCTTAACTGTCCTTTCCTTCCCTTTCTTATGGATTGGCTTCATACTCTTTGTGCTTGCAATTTCTATGCTTCTTGCTACCCTGCATGTGACTTTGTTTCCAAGTATCAAAGCCTTGAATTCTCTTTTATTTTCAGTGAGAACATTATTTGGAAAGCATTTAGTCCCACTACAATCAACAGTGGACGAGGAATTGAATTTGAAGGAGCTGTTCTTGCTCTATTTCATCTGTTAATAGTTCGATCAGACAAAATTCGGGCACTTCGTGAGGCATTTTACCGACAAAATCTTCCCAATGTGACAAATCTGCTTGCAACAGTTTTCATCTTTTTAATTGTGATCTACTTCCAAGGATTCCGGGTGGTTTTGCCTGTGAGGTCAAAGAATGCCCGTGGTCAACAAGGTTCATATCCAATCAAGCTGTTCTACACTTCCAACATGCCAATTATTCTGCAATCTGCCCTTGTGTCAAATGTTTATTTCATCTCTCAGGTAGGGCAACCTTTTGCATTAAATGCAGTAAGACTCCTATGAAAGTAGTGATGTTTTTCCATCTAACTGATAATTTGTAATCTGCACAGTTGCTGTATAGGAAGTACAGTGGAAACTTTCTCGTGAATCTATTGGGTATTTGGAAAGAATCTGAGTATTCATCTGGTCAATCTGTTCCTGTGGGTGGTCTTGCCTACTATATAACTGCACCATCAAGGTCATTTTAATTTTCTTATTCCTCGTTAAATCAATGTTCTTTTCTTTCTTTCTTTTTTCTGATCAATCAAGTCAATGATTTCTTTCTAACATTTGATAGCTGTTTTATCTTTTTGCAGCTTAGCTGATATGGCAGCCAACCCTTTCCATGCCATGTTCTATCTTGTTTTTATGTTGTCTGCATGTGCTCTTTTCTCAAAAACTTGGATTGAAGTATCTGGATCTTCTGCTCGAGATGTTGCTAAGCAGCTTAAGGTACTCGGTTCTTACAATGTCATTTATCAGATGTTATCCTGCAACTTTAAATGATCATTTGTCCAATGCTTGTCATTTATAAGTCCAAGATCTTTATCGTCAAGGTTCCTATATTCTATAGCCAAACTGAAAATCTATTTCTTCCCAGCAAGAGAATTAACCATCAGAGAAGCATTTTAACCTTACGTTATGAATTTAGGTGATTACGGTTGATTGAACTGTAAGGTTTAAATTATGGTATGTGCATTTGAAATTTTGAACCATACAAAGCTCAACATATCTTACAAAATCTATTAAGAAGAAAAATGTTATGGACAAAAATGTACCATAAAAATGAAATCATGGCTTTCACTCCCAGTTGTAGTTTCCCAAGCCGAGAAAGGGAGAGATAGACACATAAGTCAGAAGCGTTCAAATGCTCCATTGCTGATTGGTTGTCATACCATGAATCTAAAATATAGCTTAGTGATTGAAGATCTTGCATGAAAATATAAATCTTGAACAGAGCAGAGATTAGTACAAGTAACAAGTTCTGGAGTTTAGCTCCATTTGTTTTTTCAATGTTGTTTATTTTTATTGTATATGATGATTTCAGGAACAACAAATGGTGATGCCTGGACACCGGGAATCAAACCTACAGAAAGAGTTGAACCGCTACATTCCCACTGCAGCAGCATTTGGAGGCATGTGCATTGGTGCACTCACCGTGTTGGCTGATTTTATGGGCGCAATTGGTTCAGGGACAGGAATTCTACTTGCAGTCACAATCATTTACCAATACTTTGAAACTTTTGAGAAGGAAAAAGCCAGCGAGCTTGGCTTTTTTGGCTTCTAGCCATTTTCTTGCACTTAACAAGGTTGGTCATAGAAATCAACACCCTTTCACTTTCCACCCTCTAGTGCCATACTAATAATGCAATGCAGGTAGATAGTTTTTGGTATAACAGATTGGGGATAAATGGAGGAGATTACTCTGGTCAAACGTCGAAACTTTTTCGTTTTCGCTCTCACTGCACCTAGCCCGCAAGCACCATGTTTGATTGATCTCTCTTCCAATTGAACTACGGTGTATTTTCCTGGTATCGATTCCAGCTTCATATTGGATCAAAGCTTATTGTGGGAACCTGCTGGATGATGTAGAAGGTAAAAGTAGGATGCGAAGCTAGCTTTGCTTGTAGATGAATTTAGTAGTTTCTGTTCAGCTTTATTCTAAATTCTAATCTCAGAAGATAGGCAGAAAACGACCCTGTAAATAAGTAATACTAGAAAAGTTCTTTTGGACCATTCAAATGATAGTTCTTGTCATCTCAAACTATTTTTCTTTTCCATTGCTGTCTATACTAAGATCACGATTTGATAAGTCTGTTGCATAATTTTTGTACAATATCGTAAGTGTATGGGTCAAGTTTTAATATAGCGAAAGAGTGTTCGAGTATCGTCCTCAAGATTGGTTTTTTAATTCAAAGTACCATAAATATTATCACCCAATTTTATTTAAAGAATAGAATTGAATGAAGGTTACAAGATTTAGATAAAACAATTCTAATAAAAATCGTAACAATCAGAAGAGAGGATATTCTAGGGAGTTGTCACTTATTAGACTAAAATAATTAAATTACTTTAACATCCAAAATTGATGAAACAAATATTTCATTATTAGATTACATGGGGTTCCATCTCAAAACCAATTGGCAATGAGAGGAGTAGCCCATATATCTTATAAATTGTGAGGTCTCTCTACATTTTTCCAATGTGGGATCCTCAACATGCCCCCTCAAGATGGTGCCACTTTGGGTTCACCATTCTTGGATCGGATCCCAATTTTAATTTTTGGACCGAATACCCGTTTGGGTTTAATGGGCTCTGATACCATCTTAGATTACATGGGGTTCCATCTCAAAACCAATTGGCAATGAGAGGAGTAGCCCATATATCTTATAAATTGTGAGGTCTCTCTACATTTTTCCAATGTGGGATCCTCAACATTCATAAGTCTAGAAGTCTTTTATCGTGAATGACTCTCTCGAGGACAAACATATATCTTTGATGACAAACATAAATCTCTGATGATTTTTAACGTTATGCATAACATTAAATTCCTTCATTATCAAGTTAGAACTACCTTTAGTCATGCAATTAAGATTTAATTTAAATTACTTTTCTCAAGCGTGAATTTAGACGAACATAACATTTAATCCATGATCAAAAGATTAAAAGCATTAAGAATATAAAAACATAAATGAAATAAAAACAATTAATCATAGAATTTAAATAATTAAAACATAAGGTCTAATTGCTACATTAATCTCTGGAATAAGAAAAATGTTTAGCCACTCATGTTCACTATCACAAAATCTAAACTTTTAAACAACATCTAAATACTAAATAAAAATAAAGAAGAAAAACTATGCTGGTGTGTTAATTTTCCTTCTCCGTATGATTCTCACTCTTGTATGTAGAATTTTAGAGTTGTGCTCTCCAAAGTTGAATGCCGTGAAGAGAATGTGAGTATTTATAATGGGTCAATCTATATCCTAATCTAATTAGGAATTCATTATTTAATTAACTTAAGAATCCAAAATCTAATCAAATTAGGAATCCATAATCTAATTAAATTATGAATATTTTTCTTCTCCAAAAATTGTCCCAAAAATTGGTTACTTAATTTTTTGCCCAATTATCTCATTTGTTATCATATTTCTTTTAAAATCTTCGTTCGGCTTCAAATGCTCAATTTTTACAAAATAAACAATTATGAACGTGAAAACATATATTTAAGCTTCAAAACTAGCATAAAATAAAGCCTAAAGATAGTACATATTGTGTACTATCAAGGTCACAACTGAATCGACCTTTGTTTATCTTAATAATAGATCATGGCTAACATCAACTGTAGTGTATTCTTCGTGAGATTATAGATTTTATTTTTACTTTTTGGATATTGTTATGGGGCAGTGATGGAAAATGAGTGGGGAAAACTTTAAATGCAGGATTAAAGATTGTATTCAGAGGTCCACTTTGGACCTTTGATCCTCGTAGTAATGGGGTGTGGCCATACAAAATATGCTCCATTTTCTTTATGTCTGTTGTTTGAGTTTTCTTCTTATGATGCTTGGTCTGGGAACTAAAAAACAATAGAAAAAACAAGGCAGTGAGATTTTATTTTATTTTTTAAAAAGTTGCTTTTAGAAAATTTATGAAGTTTAAAGAAGAGGAGGATAAGGGAAGACAAGAACAACACAAAAAATAAAGTGAAGAAAGATCTAAAAAGAGATTTCTTCCTGGCCCTATCGATCTTTGCTGAATTTAATTTTGGTCCTTGTATTTTTTAATATTGTGGGTTATTTCTAAAAGTTCTTTTTGGAATTTGTTTTGGCCTTTATCATAGAATTCTATTTAGGACATTGATTTTCAAATTTAACATCAGATTTGATGCACGAGATTCTAGGTGTTCATGTCTTAAAAAGTTTTGTGCTAAGCAATGAGGACTTGAGGAGTAAAACATATTTTTATATAAAATTTAGAGATTGAAATAGGGTATTTGTAAATATAACAGGTAAAATAACATAATTCTAAAAATTTAAGGCTAAATTAATATTAAAAGTTTTGGAAAAGAATATTATTCTTATACTAATTCCTATGTAATCATACGAAATTCAACTAGAAAATATCTAAAATGTCCCAATTCAACCAACAAAATATTCAAAATGTCCAAATTCAACTCATTAAAAATATCTAACTAGTTGAAAAGATATTAATCATACATTTATCTAAGTTTATCACTTATTCAAATGTGGAGTTTAAATCAAAAAATTTCTTTAACTTGTTTTATCATAGAAATGAAAAATTGCTATAAAAAAGATCATATAAATGAAAAATATCACATCGATATCAATTTTATCTTTATATTTTGTCGAGTTGAACATAACTCAATTATAATTGATATGTATTTCTCACCTTAATATATTTATTTATTAACTTTCGACGTTGATGAAACGGCCATTAACAATAAAAGATGATTAAAAACTAATAAATTAATGTATAAAAACAGTCCGGAAAGTTAAAACAAAATGCATAATTTAAGGGAGATAGCGAGAAAAAAGAAAGAAAAAAAAACAAATTGGGAGATCCCACGTGGCAAGTGATTCATGTTCGATGCACAATAAAAAAAAATTCCAGTACTACAATAGTATGAAAAAAATTTCATATTGCTTTTATTTATTACTTGTCATGTTAGCATTCTTTTGAAAATTATGTGGAGTCTACAAAAAATTATATGAGATCCACTAGCATTAAAAAATTATTTATAAATCCAAAAATATAGTGTGAACAAAAGGAGTATGATACTCCCATAGTACTAGAAATTTTCTCGATGCACGATAGAGACGGTATAATCCTCACTCCTCAGCCTTAAACAAATCATTTAATTAAATTACAATAGATTAGATTAATAATTCCAATTACAGGAGCTTTCAGCCCTCATAAACTGTAAATTAACGTCATTCTAGAGCCCCAAAATGGCAAGCTACCACTACGAGCCCACGACAAAGTCTACTTGCATTAAATTAATATCAATTACTATTATAATCAATTATATGTTACCATTTTGAATTAATTATTATCATTGCTAGTTTAAAAAAAAATCATTATCATTGCTGCATATTTGATCCCTTTCTCTTTGTGTTTTCTTTTTAAAGAGGAAACACAAATACTGTTAAACAATTTTAAAATGATTAATTTATACAAAATATCCCAATTTAAGGTAGATTTCAATTATGCTAATAGACTTTTAAAAGTATTGTTTTAACCTTTGTACTTTGAAATAGTTAAAAAGAAAACGTTTGGGAAGCTTTTTTTTTTCCTATTAAGACGTTGGATATTGGAAATTGATGTGGCATTTGACGTATAAAAATTGGAAAGCATATACGACATCATTTACAAAATCATTCATGTAAATTGTAAAAATTAATTTTGTGAATGATGTAGTAAATGATATCAATGATATCTTTTGAGTGAAATGAATGGTAACAATAATCTTAATCTTTTATATAGTTGAAATTGAGTTATAAATGATGTCATGTACGTCTTCCAATTTTTACTAATTTTCATCCATCATTTTAATGAAAAAACTCTTCTAAGATTTTTTTTTAAACAATTTCAAAAATTTTAATGGTTAAATTGAAACTTTTCAAAATATAGGAGTATAATTGAAATTTACTCCAAAATTCAAAGATATTTTGTATAATTTAACGTTTAAGATTCTAGCAAGCTAAGACAAAATACAAAGAAGGTTAAATTAGTAAAAATATCCCTGAACTATGAGGTTGATTTCAATTATACCCCAAATTTTGAAAAGTTTCATTTTAACCCTTGAAATTTGAAGTTTGCTTCAAAACAACCCTTGAAGGTTTTTTCTGTTAAATTCATGGTCGAAAAATGACGTGTTTGCATGTGTCTTTATTTTTTTTTCTACGTATATGTTCAAATATGTTCACATAAGCAACAATACGGATGCAGACACATCATTTTCCATCCATGAATTTAACGGAAAAAAAAAACCTTAAAAGATTATTTTGAAACAAACTTCAACTTTAAGGGTTAAAATGAAACTTTTCAAAGTTTAGGGGTATAATTAAAACCAACCTTATAGTTTAAGGGTATTTTTAATAATTTAACCTATAAAGAATATAAATCAAAGAGTAAATTAAGAACAAACAACCTAAGCACTTCTATTGAGAGTCTAATTAATTAAATTGTCAATTACATTATCATCAAGGGTGAGAAACAAATCAACCTGAGCTTAGCTCTATCTACTATTTTGCTTAAGGGTGGAGGTATCTCAACCCTCACATAATCACATTTATTATATAAAAAAAGAGATGCAAATTTTATGATAACAAATTCATGACACTTAATTAAAAGATATCTTCTTATTTCTCACTCAAAAGATCTTAGCCATTGAATAGTTGTAAGTTTTGTAATGTGTTTCATGTTAAAGTCTCGTGTTAGGGCACGACTCTCTTTAATGAGACAAATTATTCAGTGAGACCGCCACAATGTATTTGCCTCTTAATAATCGTCAGATATAAATCTAAAAATATATGTCTGCCTCTAATTATAATTGAATACAAAAGCGAAGTACATTTACAATTTCTTTCTTCCACATCTAGTAGTGTCAAACTACCAACCACATTGATAGTGGTCTAAACGAATAATTTCTCCTTTAATGGCAAGTTCCATCGTATTGTTGTCAAAGTATTCTAATACATAGAAAGAGGTTTAAGAGTCTTGTAGTTGTCAATCTTCAATGGGGATTTCATTTCAGTACGAATTTTGCCAATTTTTCACAAGCACATGCCAAGTCAACAACAAAACATTTAGTCACGATTCGATGAAAGTTCAATTCTCATGAAAACGGTTCATCCATCTCACTCGCCATTTACAAATTATGTCCACATTTTCTAATAAAGAACAAATAAAAGATGTGTCTTTCTCTTGTGTTTCGTACTTGTATTTTCTTTCAGCGTTTTTTTCCTTAATAATTAAGGATGGATAAATAATATATATATATATATAACGGTCTAATTAATATTATAAAGTTACAATAAGAAAAATCTAAATATGTCAAAGAGTTAAACTCGCTCTCATCATTAATTTACAAGTACCTTAATCAATATCTAAGACATCAATTATGTGAATCAATGCACGCCAATTTATTAATATTATGATTCATTTCAAAAAACATATATATGAAACATTAATTTTTTATAAACCAATGCTACTTCAAAAAGATATAATGTGAACTAATTATAATTATTATCGTCAAGTTAATTAGATTTCATCAATTCAAGATTGTTTTGTTGCTAAACATTTGAATACATCATCATTTGTGTCTTTTCATTTCTTTTTAAAACAATAGATGTAGAGAATGAGGATTCAAACCTCCAACCACAAAAGAGGTAATACATACCAATTATTGTTGGGCTATGCTTACTGTGGCACGTGCTTTTTTGTTTTTGTACTAAAAAAAGAGTTGATTAGATTAGTAATTAACAAAATTTGTAAATATATGAAAATATACTTGCAGCAAACATGCTATCTATTTTTGATAAGTTTTCAAGAACTCAACAATTGAGCTTTAAACTCCCTTTTGAGATAAGAAAGATGGAAAATATTGTTTAGAGAACGATAAAATGAAATAATCAATTTTAATGAACGACTTTATATTTTTTAGATTATAATAATATAAAAGAAAAAAAAACCAATTTATACTCCTAATATTTGCAAGTTGAATCAATTAAAATCCTAAACCAATAATTGTATCGATTAAAATCCAAAATTTTTGTAAGTGAATCAATTGATTTTTTTTCTAAAATTATTCTCTTCCAAAATCTTTCTAAATTAGCAAGAAAAATTATCATGTAATTCTTCATGAATAAGTAGAGAAAAGTAGAGAAAGAAGTGAAGATAAAAATCACTCATATTAATAAAAACCATCACAACCCACTTAATTCCAACATTTTCTTCTAATATTAATTTAATCCTTGCACTTAAAGATGTCTTGTACAAGTTTGAGAATTATGCATTAATAGTTTTATAACAGAATCCTAATGAAGGGTCTAAATTGATTCATTAATCAAAGTTTAAAGTTTTAATTAGTACAATTATTAATTTAGGATTTTAATTGATTCAACTACCAATTTAGAAGTATAAATTGAATTTTTTCCGAACTCAAAAAAAAAAAGAAAAATTTCCTTTTTAAATATGATGTTAAATGTTAAAACATTTTAATGCTTTACCTATTTAAACTACGTTTAGATTATGATGATTGTATTTTTAGCATTACAGATTAAAAAATAGAGGAAGAATAAGAAAGAAGACATAAACACATTTGTTGAACTAAAAAAATATTAATTTGGCAATCCTACAAATTTCTCTCTCTTTATTGCAAAAGATAAAATATAAGAAAAGGAAAACACTGATTTTTCTTTTTTTTTTTTAATTTTTATCTCAATGAAAAAATGGATTGAAATGCAATTTTGGCATTAAGCCATTTTCTCTTGCAATCATTTCCATCTTTGAATTAATTTAACCATACTTTCTAAATATTTTAATGTGTAATAATAAATTCAACCCTTTTCCAATTAAAAAAAGGTGATAAAAGAGTGTGAATTAAAAATAAAAAAATTGTAGTATATAAAATTAACTCCATAGATTTTTATGTACTTTAGACGTCGTTAATTTGGTTGGCTTTTTAGCCCTAAAGAACCCTCCAACAAAATAATAGTGATGATGACGATAATTATATAAAGTGAAATGATGATATTTAAATTATAGCTAATAATGTTGGACTTTCTATTAACTTTTTATGGTACGGTACATGCAATATTAAATAATAAACTGTAAAATTAGTATTCAAGTTAAATTATATTTATTATGGCTAAAATTTTAGGCTTGTGCTAATTTTGACTTCGTTTTTTTCTTAAAAATAATTAAATTTTATTTATATATGCACCTTTATTATTTTTATTTTTTAATTTTATTAATTTCAAGGCTAAATTATAAAAAATACTCTCGAACTTTGTCTATTGTTTCAAAATCTATTCTTTTGAAAGTTACAATATTTACCTTTGAAATTTTATAAACGTTTCAAAACTACCATTAAGGGTAGAAATATGTTAGAATGTTGGACGGACAATCTATGTTGATGACTTGAAACGACGTGGCGATGACTTGAATGTTTGTCTGAATTAAATTTGTAAGATCAACATTCAGACATGTCGACTTTTCGATCAACATTCTAACAATTTTTCTACTCTAAGAGTAATTTTGAAAAATTTATAAAAGATTAAGGGTACTATTACAACTTTAAAAAAATTAGAGGTATTTTTTAAACCAGAGGCATAATTCATAAATTTTATTTATTTATTTATTTATAATTTAGACTAATTTCAATAGAGTACGATAAGTATTTTAAAAATCCTAGTTTACATAACAAAATAATAAACTATAACTTGGAAGGAATAGATTCCTATGATTATAAATTCGACTTTACAAAACATAACACTTTGCTTCTTATTTTTAATTGTTGTTATTTAGGTTCCATTTGATAACCATTTCAATTTTTAGTTTTTGATTTTTGGTTTTTTGTTTTTAAAAACACAAATCATACATGTTTGGTAATTGTTTTTGGTTTTTTACTTTTAAAAAACAGAAAACCCAAAACATGTTTGGTAACCATTTTTTGTTTTTGATATATATATATATATATATATATATTTTGTTTTTAAAAAACCAAAAGAAAATTTGATGATTGTTTTTAATTTTATACTTTTTTTTTACAAAAAAAAAACGAACTATTTTTACAATATTTTTTCATCTAATATACATAAGGAAAAAAAAATCAATTTTTACCTCTAAAACTTGTCAAATTGTATTAATTTTTGCCTTGAACTTTCAATTTCATCAAATTGCACTCCAAATGTACATAAGTATTCCAATCTTAACCTTAAATTTAAAAAATTGTTGAAATTTGAAAGATCGTTAATAAAAAAAAAGTATTCTCATTTGCTTTCAATGAATTATAAAACATATATATGGTACAAAATTGATAATATTTCAAAGAAAATCACATTATAGTTAAATTTTTGTTAAAGTTTGTGAGTTTGACAAGTTATTTCATGGTTAATTTGTGAACTAATCAATCTTAAATTTGTGCAAAACTTGATATCATTGAAATTATTGAGTTTATGAAGATTTTAAAATTAATTTTTTGTTAAAATTAGTGCGTAAATTAGCAAAAATTGAATTGATAGTAGAAATTGCAACATTTTTTATTACGATTTTGAAAAAAAAAGTTATCTTAATTATGGATATATGATATGTATTTTACAATTTTTGTTTTAAGTATGTATTTCTCTAATTTAACTTTTCTTAAAAAAAAAAAAAAAAATACTAGTGATATGAAATTGATATAGTGTTTTTGAAAGAAAAAACCAATAATGATATTATTATTTTAAAGTAAGAAAGGAAAGTGAAAAAAAAAAACTTTAAAAAGAAATAATTGAAAGGTAAAAAACTTTCCATATTGATTTTCCCAAAATCCATAATGGTGGCCCACAAACCGAAGTTGAAGATTGTTCGCGTGACTGTGAGGCGGGGTAGGGATTTCGGAAAACGGAATTCCGTTTTTAAAAAACATTTTTTTTTTCGTTTTTTAAATTTCTTAACAATTTTAAAAACGTTTTCAAACTCAATTGCTTATCAAAATCGAAAACCAATTGGTTATCAAAATTGGCCAATTAGTTTTACCCTCTTAAAAAATGTAAAGCTTACATTAAAACTCATTGGTTGAGATTGAGATACAACTCAGGCATGAAATATAGGCAATTAAATGAAATGCTAACAAATCTCCTCACTATATAACCTGATTAAAACAATAGATATATATATTAAAATGAAATATTCCACATCACTGACTTAAATGCTATATATTTTTTTAGTGTAAGAACTATACATAATGTAGAAAATGGTTAAGTTACAAAATTGGTCTGAATGGTTTGTACATTAGTATTAGTTTTTGTTTTAGTTTGGTCCCTATGATTTTGAAAGTCTGAATTTAGTCTCCGGTCTGATTTTAGTTTCAATTTAATTTTTAAGATTATAAAAGTTAAAATTTGGTTCATATATTTTGGACTAGTTTAAACTTAAGTCTTTATAGTTTTTAAAATTTAACTTCACTCCTTATCATTTTGTTAAAACCTTATGAATGATCTAGCCAACTTTTATTACCCCACCTAAATACTCACTAATTTTTCTTATACTTTTGCTCAATATTAAGACCTAATACAAATAACTCACATCAAATTTATTATGTATATGAAAAAGCATGTCACAATTTAAATATGGTGTTGGAAATAATAATTCGTTATGTATAAGAACTGAGTAACACTAGCAAATTTAATTACAACTTAACTAGAAACAAACAATTACAGTATAAACAATAATACAGACACTGTATGTAATAACAATTTCAAAACTCAAAAATAAAATATAATAAGTAGTCGAGACATGCTTACAAAGCGCTGTCCTGAAGACAATTATTCGCTCTGCATGAGTTGCAAGCATGCTACAGCGATCGTCTTAGCAGGATACAACGACTAACTCTGATAGAACAACAACCTTTAACTACTCGGATATGGCAGAACTCTTGGATACTTGCTCTCAATTTACTCAAGATTAAAGAGAAGAAAGAGAGAATAGAAGAACTCTTCAATTGGAATGAGATACTCCAAAATGGAATGAGATGCTTCAAATGAAGAAACCAGTTGCTATTTATAGGCTAGAAACTTAGTAACTCTCCAAAAATAAAATTAATATAAACAAAATGAAACATACATAAAAAGTAACTCAATTGTGTAGTTACTTGTAAAAATTCAAACATAACTCACAAATTTAACTTTTAAGTTAAATTTGTAAAAGAAACATCAACACATTTTGATGTTTCAAACCATTTTGAAACCTTTGAATTTCAAGTCAAGTAACAACAACATAAATGAAACATCAATTCATTTTGATGTTTCAAACCAACACTTTCTTTCATAAAATTTTACTATAAAATCCAACATATGGTAACTGTCATAAGGGAATTTTTGAGATTGAACTAAATTACAAAGACCAATTTAGCTTTTAAATCCATAGATACCTAATTAAAATTATGTGTATATCATAGAAATCATGTTGATGTCGATGGAATGTCAAGATCTCAGTTCTATAAAAATTTTAATAGAAATATTGATAAAATGTTGATGTGGATCGATATTTCTAGAAAAATTATAAAAAATATTTAATTAAATATTTTATATATTTTTAAAATTAGTTAAAATGCTTATTATTAACCTTTTATATTTTTATGTTTCATCGATTTTTTAATAGAAATATTAATTTACTTTTTACGTTGATATCAAATTTATAAATATGTGAAAACGTGGATAGAAATGTTAGTACATTAATTAAAAAAAAATTAATAACGGAAGAAACAAAAGGACAAAAATGAGAAGTAGGTTTCAGAAAAATACAAGTATAAAAATAAAAAAAACGTTTTTAACCTAAAGTTTAACACAGCTCAAAAAATTACAGTGACATGCAAAAAACGGTCCAATGGGTGTAAAATCCAACGTCAGTGAAATTATTTCAAAAGTTGCAAAAGATTTCGGCTGATATGGGGCCCACTTTGTCAGGGATGACCACGTGTTTGACGTATCCACTCACACTATTTTTACGTCCTAATGTTTACACTCAAACATTGGGACCATCAGCTTTCCTTCTAAAAGCCTTTCTTCTAACGTCAGATTCCCCAGATCATAAACTTTCCCCGCTTCCCAAATTACCCCTTCCCTCCTTCGTTCTCTTCTTACATTTCCAAGTGTTTATAGATTCGCCATTAATATAAGGGGCAAATCTGACATTTTGACTATATTTTAAAAAATCGAGTGATATAAAAGTATCAACAAAATATCACAGATAAATATTAACAATAATAAATTTTAATTTATTTGTGAAAAAAAAATGTTCGAATTTTACCTTTAAACTTGGTATATCAATTTATACCATAAACTTTCAATTTCATCAAATTAAACATTAAACTTAAACAATTGTTGTAATTTTTCCATATATTTAATTTTTGCTAAATTCATCAACTAAGTTTAACTAAGAGTAATAGAAATCTTCCAAAACTCAATAATTTTAATAAAAAAAATAAGCTTTGCATAAAATTAAATTCGATTAACGTACCAGATCAGCAATTGAATAAATCTTTCCAAACTCACAATTTAAAAAAGAAAAAAGAAAAAAAGAATATAGTTCTTGTGTATTTTTCTTTGACGCTCTATTAATTTCATAAACATATGTTTTATATAAATTACATGCACATGATAATATATTAATTGACAAATTATCAAAATGAAAATATATTGGTAAGAATTGCAACATTTATTTAAGGTTGAATAAAGATTAAATTAATTAAATTGAAAATTTAGTGTAAAAGTTGATACAATTTGCAAGTTGAGGGTGAATTTTGATACCAAATGGTAGAATGCTTATTTGTTAATTTAAATTAAAATCTTATTTATATAATTTTTTAGAAAGAGGTTAAATTACAAGATTAGTTCTTGAACTTTTTTCATATTGTGTCAATTTGATATTTGAACTTTCAATTTTGCATCTAATAGGTTCCAGAACTTTAAAGGATAATTTTATGTCAAATAGGTTGTTGATATATTCAACATTTTTAAAAATTCATGAACCTATTGAATACAAAATCTACAATTTAAAATTAGATACAAAATCAATTTTATGCTAATAGATTCGTTAATTTAACAAATTGTTAATTATATCATGGACCTATTTTACACAAGATTGAAAATTTAAGAATTTATTTGATATTTTTAAAATACAAAGATTTATTAGACGCAAAATAAAAAATTTAAAAATTTATTAGATATCTTTTAAAGTCTTATCGATCTATTATTAGCACAAACACGAAAGATGAGAAAGTAAACCTAAAAAATATCTATTGATATCTTTTATCCATATTTTCATTTGATATTTTTATAAAATTGGGAATTTAATATTTCCATCAAGGCATCAACAAATATTTTAAACCATGGTAATAACTCAAGAAGTCGGGGGTATTTTCGTCTGAAAAAATCCTGAAAGTTCGCTCTTCGTAGCACTTTTGTGTCGGGCTCGTCCCAACACGGTCCTTTTCCGTCTTTTCAGCTCCAAACCTGCCCTTTTTCGTCTTTTCACCTATTTCTCCCTCTTCCCATCCTGTATTTCTCTGTCCCTTCCCTCCCTTTCCTCTCTCCTCGAACTCTGAATTTCTTCACTCTCTCTCTCTCTCTCTCTCTCTCTCTCATTACCATTTCTTTTTCCCTCTCTAGAATTTTCCTTCTTCGAAGCGGCGGGACAGAGATAAGAGAACCATTCAACAATCTCTAGTAGGAGGCGTGTTTTTGAGCTCCGAAGAGAGCAGAAAAAGCAAGACTGGTCTCCTCTATTGGATTTAGCCTCATTGGCGTTTGCGCTCGTCTGAAGTTTCTTCATGAGGTCAATGGTGCGTTTTCTTTCCTTCAATTCGTACTGTTCGTTGGTCTTTCGATGTCTAACTTGCTCATTTGAATGGAGGAAAGGCCATTCTCGGATGTAGTCTAGCATTTCATTCATTATATTATCTTATGCAAAAGGCAGAGATGCTGCAATGTCTAAATCTCTAGTTGCTAATGTGAAGGCCGGCCGTATGGCATTTTCATTTTCATTGCCTTTTCCTGTTATGGTTCTTCTCTGTTTGTATAGTCATTACGCGGATTGGAAACAGAAAACAGTCTCTGTCTTTTGGTTCTGTTTTGAATTTTTCTTTCGTTTTTCTTACTGCAGAGTTAGCGGGTCGCCAAGGTTTCCTTGGGGGTATTTCTCACGGCGTCTTGTAGTTCCGTTTCCTTGAGATTTACGCTGCGATGACTAGTTGACTGGCTGGACTCTCCGCGATTTCTTGGGCGATTCATTGAGGTACGATAAACAAAACTACTATTGATTTTTTTTTTTTAAAATTACCGTGTTCAGTTGGGTTTTCCCGATGTTTGCACGAGCATGGTATCATCGAAAGGATTTCACGAGGTGCTTCGCATTTGAGGCAATGTCCCTTTTTAGGAAATGCGATTTAAGAAAAGATGCAATGGATCTCACCACACATTTCACTGTTTTTGATGTTGCCCTTATCTTTAATATGGAACTCCTTTTCAGTTTTCCTGTTTAATATTTTTTTGTGGGGGAACTATACGTGCAGCGAAATGTAGGCTTTCTAAAAGGAACTTGGAGATTATTTTTGAGGGGGCTTTGAAGTTATTAAAGTAGGTTGAGTTATTGACTAAAGGCTCTTCTATTAATAGTAACTCTTTAAATAGAGGGCTTGAAGTGCTTTATGTCACCCATTTTTTTCATGTTCATGATTAGAAAACGACTATGGCCATCGCCTGCATTTGCAAGGTATTCTGTCTTCTGGGTTTGTTCTATGGGGTTTATACGTGCCTAGTGGTGACTAGATATTTAATTGGATATTTGTTTAATCTCTCCATAAATATTCTAATGTGCAGTTGAATAATTATATAAAAGAGCTTGCTTTTTTGTTTTTTTTTGTTTTTTTGATATTCATAGCTGTTGTAGGCTGGCTTTTTGTTAGATCTTCTGGACCATTTGGGCTTTTGTTGTTTAATTCTGTGTGAAAATTTTGAAACTTTCCTAGCATTTTCTTCTTTCTCATATAACCCAGCTAGTGCTTGCTTTCACTAGTGATTATTTGGATTAGTTCATTGGAAGATACTTGGAAGTCTTTCACTGTTCTGTTTATGAGTACATTTCCCTCCCAAGTTCTGAGATCTCTAACTATGGATTGCCTGATGTAGCAGAAGTGGAATTTTAGTGATCGCACGCTAGGAATTTGTCTATGCTAAATTAATAACTCCATACAGCTTTTTGCACATGTAGTTGTATGTATTTTATTAATTTTATGACTTTATCTGATCTTTGTTAACATAAATGTTACGTGGTTTGGTGGGGTGGGAGAATATAAAAGTACATTTTTGTACTCTCTTTGCTGCCGGCTTTTCTTTTTGTTGTTCTAATCTCTCAATGGCATTGAGTATCACATGACATGATATCATTCAAGAGACGTGGTTCATCTGCAAAGTTGTGCATCAAAACTTTAAAGAAAAACCTTTAAGCATATTTTTCGAGCATGTATCTTAGAATTAAATCCACCATCTTGTCATTTTAAAACCAGAGGATTGAAGGTCTTAATGGTGGTTGTTATATAATTCCTGTAATCCAAATGTTAATGTAATTGTTAGGCAAACACATGAAGTTCCCTTATAATGTGTTTGTCATTCTTACATTTCAGACGTTGATTTGGACATCTTCAGTCATCCCTGCCATTTTTCTGCCCCAAGATGGAATCTGTTAAATCCTCCACTCTCACTCCAAGCAGTAAGAGTAAATTGGCACGCACTTTTACCAAAGTTCTTCATATCCGAGCTCTAACTGGGATAGCTCCCGTTCACGGAATTCAAAAAGTTAAGCCACAAGAAAAAATCAGTGATGATTGCACAGCAAGTAAGAGTACAGGTAGTCAATCCGAGTCTTTTGATAGTGGTGAAGAAGAGTTCCAGAACAGAGTCCAATTGCAAGCATTACTAGCAAAGTTGTTTGCTAGTATCTCATCAGTCAAAGCTGCATATGCCCAGTTACAGTATGCTCAATCCCCTTATGATGCGGAAGGTATTCAAGATGCTGATCACTATGTTGTCTCAGAATTGAAAGCTTTGTCTGAATTGAAACAATGTTACCTTAAAAAACAGTTTGATCCTTCACCAGAAACCACAATGCTCTTGGCTGAAATTCAGGAGCTAACGAGTCTTGTGGGAACATATGACATAATGGGTAAAAGATTGGAATCGCAAGCAAGACTGAAGGGCTCTGAAATTATGTTTCTTAGAGAGAAGATCGAGGAAATTAAAAAACAGAATAGGTTGCTCGAGAAAAGTTTAGATCAAAGTGGGCCGATTTCTGTCACTGGTGATCTTCACTTATCAGGAGTAAATGCGAGCCATTTCATTAAAGTTCTTGGGCATACAATTAAGTCTGTTCGAAATTTTGTCCGGATGATGGTGGATGAAATGAAGTCTGCTGGTTGGGATGTTGATGCAGCTGCGACGGAAATTGAACCTGATGCTGTTTATTGGCATGATGATCATAGATGCTTTGCATTCGAGACATTTGTTTTCAGGGAAATGTTTGACTCCTTCCATAAACTCAATTTTTCCCTTCCAAATGAATCCTTGCCGGAAAAAAGGAAACAGAAACAGTTTTTCTTTGCAAGATTTATGGAGCTGAAGCTTAGGAAAACAAAGGATTTTCTTTCACAAAATCCTAGATCAACCTTTGCTAAGTTTTGTCGGGTTAAGTACTTGAGGCTCATTCACCCCAAGATGGAATCATCATTATTTGGGAATTTAGACCAGAGAAGCCTAATCAGCTCCGGTCAATTCCCAGATACAACCTTCTTTGGCACATTTGCAGAGATGGCAAGATGGGTGTGGCTCCTACATTCATTAGCTTACTCCATTGAACCAGAGGCCTCCATCTTTCAAGTAAGGAAAGGATGCCGATTCTCAGAGATCTACATGGAAAGTGTCATTGATGAAGTGTACCTTTCACCAGATTCTGACCCATTTGTGGCACTTACTGTCATTCCTGGCTTCATGATTGGTAAAACTGCAATCCAGTGCCGGGTCTATCTCTCACAATAATCACTTCTTTATGGGAACAACAGTATATTATCTTTTACCAAGACCACAGGCACCAACTAATAATTCATAGTATTGGCCCCTTCACCAACTCAAAGATCAAGCTGTTTAAATAATTTATTGTCTCGAATTAACAAAGCTGGACAAGTTGCTGCATATACTGTGACTGAGAGGCAGACATCCTACCTCGGCAAGGCAATCAAACGCGAGTAAGTGCAATTTTCTAGCCATTTTGGAAGAGAAACCGCGTGGAAAGTGGAAAGAAACAAATTTTAGATTATTTTAGTCGTCATATTTATCTTGACTGAAATCCATCCCATCAAATTTTGTTAATATTATTATAGGTCAGTGACAGAGGGATGGTCTAGCTGTTGTGCAACAGAACCAGGCATCATTGCATGTACATGTAAATAGCAATAATTATTATAATATTACATATAAAATTTGATAGATGGGGGGGGGGGGGGGGGGGGGGATATGAGACAAGTTTCTCATTTTTTACATTACATCTCTCTCTTAGTCTTTGTCTACCATTGTCCCATTTCATCTCTCTTATTTTAGTCCTCGGATTCTCTGCCAAACTGCAACATATTGCCAAAATTCTGTGTTATGTATGTATGGATCTCTTTGTTTTGATATCACTAGTGGGATGCTTGCCTAGTTCCAAGAATCTTGAATAGTACTAGTTTGTTTTCAAATATTTTCTTCAGTGTATGTAGGAAACTGTGATGTGTGGCTCTGTAGCTTTATTGGACTGCACAAATCTTTTCTTTAGCTGTTTCCACGATTAAACATTATAAGATTCCTAAGGCCCCACATATGATACTACTGCTGCTGTTTTTAATAGGGTCGGTGATGTTGGGCCATGTGACTGAAAAGGGCCTTTGCACATTCCTTGTTTTCTATACAAAAGGAAGAAGGCATTGCTTGTGATGGCACCCTTTGGCTCTTTTGTTCTCCTTATATTTAATGCTGAAATGTTTGATTTAGTGTCCTCTTGGTACAATCCAATTACTGTAGCTTCTCAATTGTTGAGAAGAAAAATCTTATATTGGGACACTTTTTTCACTGTTTAAATCATGCATGTACTACCTTTGATTATAAAAATCAATGAGAGAACAATGCATGTTTAATGTTGTATATGTATTATTAAATTGATTTGATATGAATGAGTTGTTGGACTTTTTCTTTTCAGCAATTAGAGGTGAAATGACATGAACATGACTCAATGGTTGAGACATTAGCAACCTACTTTGTAGGTTGGGAGTTTAAATGTTCACTCACATTTGTGATGTTATGTTTTAAAAAAAGATGTGGGCTCACGTCAGTAATGTTATATTCTTGAAAAGAAAAAAAAAGTCTAAAATCATATCATCACAATTGTTAATTTATTCCAAGGTGGTACTTTTTTTAGAATAGACAAGTGGTGTGATCGTGAAGTTAATTCTACTTCATTCCTTTGATTTGAAATTCACACTTATAAAGATAACTTTTACTTTTCTTTTTTTATATCACAAATGAACGAAAATTAATTATCTAATGCAAAATAGAATCTACAAGAAGTAATTTTTCCCTTTCTTTTTTTCTTTTTTTAAAAAAAGTTTGAAAGTCTTTAACTACATGTTATAAAACCATATTCGAGCAAATGTGGATGAAGGTCTTGACTTAGATCATGTCTTGACTTAGTTGTGGGCCTATTAAAATTAAGAATTAAAATATCTATCAATACATTGATATATATGAAAATTGGAAAGTTTGATGTTGATATTAAGTGTCAAGAATTGTACATGTAATGTATAAAATGTCTTCATTAGTCATTAATATGAAAGACAAATTCTAATAATAAGATCTATAGTTTATTTAAGAAGTGAAAAGAACTTAATTATTAATTGAAATAATTTTCATAAAATTTTCATTTATATATATATATATCCATCGATTTTGATATTTAATCCATACATCCATAAAATTGAAATATAAATTTCAATATTGATATCAACATCAATATTTTAATCCTAGAGGAAAACTCGATAGTGTACATGATTGTTATTCACATAATCATGGTAAAAAATTAAAGCACTCAATTGTTAATTTATTCCAAAGGTGTGTAATTTGTAAGGCTGATCAAAATGTTTGGCATTTTGCCCAATGATGGAAAATACTGTTTATTGAGCGGCTGCAGATGGCTTTGTTCGTCATTAGCCTTTGCTTATCTCCACCTCCATCGTTTCAAAATGTTTGGCATTTGGCAATGGAGTGTCTCGAGCTCAGTAAACGATAAAATCCATTGCTATAGACAAATGTGTCAATTTTGCACCTATTTATAACCCCATCCACATCATTTCTGGCATCATAAAATATTCAGTAATTATCAATGGATCTCCTCAAAACGAGTTTGATCTCAAGAGATGGCTGAGACAGGGCGATCCCGTATCTCCTTATCTTTTCCTCATTTGTGCTGAGGGCCTTTCAACACTTCTTAGCAAGGAGAAATCTCTTTCTAACATTAAAGGTTTTTGCATTACTAGAAATTGCCTTTATCTCACTCTATCTTTTTTTTTTTTTATAGATGATTTTTTTTTTCTTTCTTTCATAGTGGGAGACTTTGGAAAGATAAAGGAGGTGTACTGGAAGTGTACGAGAAGGCTTTGGGTCAGACGATAATCTTTAAGAAGTCTTTATTCATGGTTAGTGAAAATGTTGCTGAAAATAGAGTGGGGATGTCAGCAAGATCCTAAGGGTTAAAAAGACAAATACCATAAGATATTACTTAGGAACGCCTTCTCAGAACGGGCATGATAAGAGCAAGATCTTCTACAAAGTCAAGGACATGGTGTGGAAAACTCTGCAAACTTGGAAAGATAAGCTTTTTTTCTCAGGGAGGTAAAAAGGTGCTCATCAAGACCATCGCACATGAGATTCCAAACTATACCATGAGTTGTTTTCGCTTGCCCCAAAGTATTTGTGAAGAGATCAATTGGTGTTGTGCCCAGTTTTGGTGGGGGACTTCAAAGGACAAGAAGAAAGCCTACTGGGTGAGCTAGAAGAAGTTGTGCATGAGCAAAGGGGCATGTGGCTAGGCCTTAGAGATTTAACTTTGTTCAATCAAGCGATGTTGGCTAAACATAGTTGGCACATATTGAGGAACCTAGGAAGTCTTCTTTCTAGAACTCTTAGAGGAAGATATTTTAAAGATGGGGACTTCCTAAATGCTACCCTAGGGTAGAACCCTTCTTTGACGTGGAGAAACATTGTGTGGGGAAGAGAATTATTTTTCCAGGGTGGAAAGTGGGAAATGGAAACCATATTACGCTAGAAAAGAATCCTGGGATTGCAAGAAACGGGAGCCGAACTCCAGTTTGGGTTAAGGAGGACTTAAGAAACAAAAGGTTTATAATCCTAAGGGATGAGCAGGGCATGTGGAAGGTGTTGGGATTTATGCCCTAAAACCTTGTAATTAATGATTTATTTAATAATTAATAATAAATTTGATTATTTTATTTGCAATATAATATTATCTATTATATGAAAAATTCAAAGTTATTAGTGTAATCTTGAACAATATGTGGTTGACATACGGGAGAATCGTGTTCAAGAAATAACCTAAAGGGTCATAGTATATGGATAAGGTTGGGTGCCTTATTATGATAACACTATTAATACGACCCACTTTGTAATAGATACAAATGATTTGATCCAAATCGTTCATGTGGAGACATGTGAATGGGGGTACCTTATACAATGAGTTTGTATAAGACTGGACCACGAAATATTTAATATCTCTTTATAAATTCGTTAATTGCATTTTGGGGACTTGACCAAATAGGGAGTTGAGAATATAATCTCATAAGATGAAATTCACTCATTCTCATATAGGGTAAGTAAATGAGTAGTTCATTTAAGTGCTGATTTCGAGACTTAAATAATGGGGCCCACCCTTTCACTGCCATGAGATGAACTTAGTTTATGGTTGGATCATAAACAAATTGTTCATTAGAGGATCAATGGTACTTAAGGTGCAAGATGTAATTACAGGGATAAAATGGACTTTTGACCCAACTGTAATTACGAACAACTCGTAAAGGATCGACTTGCATATAGTGATTATATCCATGGACACAACTTGTTCTACAGTGCATAAGAGTGCAACTCTAGGTCTATAGTGGAGTGATTCTAGAGTTAATGAATGAAAATTAATTAATTAAAAAGTTTAATTAATTAATTTTGTATCATTGAAGCTTATAATCTGTAGGTCCATAAGGTTCTCTTGCTAGCTCATAGTAACGCTAAAAGATCAATTTAGTTGAAAGAAAATTTTGAAGTGTTCAAATTAATATTTAATATATTAGATATATTAAATATAAAAGAGAAAAATATATTTATTGTATTTGATACATTAAATATTAAAATAATTAATATATATTAGATACATTAAATAAAAGATATTTATAAAATTTGAATAAGATTCAAATAAATAAATATCGTAGGAGATTTGAATGAGATTCAAATAAATATAAGATATATTTTAATATATTAGATATTAAAATATAATATTTTAATTATGACAAAGATTTGTCTTTGGTCTCTATAAATAGGACACCCATTAGACATAACACACATATTCTCAATAGAGAATTAGATAATTATCTCTAGACCTCTTCATCTCTAATCCATTGTGGATTTTCTTTTAAGAGACTTCTACAAGCTTTGGTACTGTGTTCGAGTCATAGTTAATAAGACTTTGTGGAGGAGATAAAGACCCGCCAGAAATATTTCAAGTAAGTTTGCTTAATCTTATTTTTTTTAGTTTAATTTTAAATAAAATCAAAGACGATCCAATGCTTCCGCTGCGGAGTGAAACATTTATTCCTTTAGAAGGAACGCTAGGGATGAAATAATATGGAGCTTAGACTCAAAAGGAACGTTCTCCGTCAAAAGTGCTTACCATTTGGCCCCCAATTTAGTCATGCGCGAGCAAACAACTCCCTCTGAGACTAAGATAGCTAAGGAAGAGTGGAAGAGGTTATGGAAGTTAGGGGAGCGAAGATCTATGTTTGGAAAGTTCTCAATGATGCCATCCCAAAAAGGAAAAATATTCAAAAAAGAGGAATTGATACTAATGTTCTTTGTTATTTCTACAAGCAAAAGGAGGAGTCAACAAGCTGAGTTATGTGGACCTGTAAGTTCTCTAAAAAGGTGTGGTTGAGACACTTTCCCATCTTACTTGGCTTGTTTGATATTTGCAGGGGTGACTGGAAAGCTCGAGATTTTTGGGCATGGATGGAGGACCAGATGAACAAAGAGGACATGTCGAAAACTAGCACTATCCTTTGTTGTCTATGGAATTATTGGAATTCTATTTATCAGAGTACCAAGATCACAAAGCCACTAGATTTACAAGCTATTTCCAGCACAATTGACAAACACATTTACTTGAATTACTTGAATTAAAGGGTGCAAACCTGCATTCGGTGAGATCAAAGAGCTGTGTGAGTCTGAGTCAGAGCATTTGGCATCCTCCCTCGGACGACTATCGGAAGCTTAACACCGACGCCTCGTGGTGTGAAGCTCAGAGAAACTGAGGACTTGGGTGGGCTGTCCGTGACTCCCAGATATCTCCTATATGCGCCAGTTACCAAGTTTGTAGAAGAAAATGGCCAATTAAAGCCTTAGAAGGAAATGCCATTCTTGCCAGGATGAGATCTCTTCACTGTTCTGAAGAAAGTTCCCTCCTCCCCCTCATCATGTAGACGGATTCTTCGAACATCGTTAGGGCCCTGCACAATCTAGAGATAGAACTTTTTAAAACGAAAAATATTTTGGAGGCAATCGAAGAGGAAGCAACTCTGGCTGTGAAATGCCAAAGAAGCTGTAATAGAGTTGCTCATTCTCTTCCTAGCACGGTGATTTTTGTGCATTTTGATCAATCTTCCTCCTTCAATTCAGAAGATGACTCTGTTTTTTGGAACTTTAACTATCCTGAATGGGTTTCCTCTGCTTTTTATGAGGATGGTTGTACCTAATTGTGGTGTTTAATGCATTCTTGTTTTTCAAAAAATGGCATCATATAATCCATTGATAAATATTATTATTTTTATTACAAAATTTACACTACAAGTAAGTGGAAGGAAACACAAATGTATAAAAGATACTAGGAAATATTTGGGAGTGATTTTAGAATAAATATATAAAAGATACTAGGGAATATTTGAGAGTGATTTTAGAATTGCTAAATAACTTTTGTCATGTCCTTTTTAGTCCTTGATAAAAATGATTTTGATAACCACTCCCAAACATGCTCTAAGGTTTTTACTATTTTAACTATATGTTCATCTCCACAAAAATATCTAATATTTTGAGGAGTTCAAGAGTATGAGACTGCAATCTTATTTCATTCCGTAACATTCTTCTTTAAAAAGAAAGGTTAAAAAATGCTTTTAGTCCCGAAACTTTTATGAAAGTGGCAATTTAGTTTTGGAACTTTAGTTTTTAACAATTTAATCTTTGTACTTTCAAATTTGTTACAACTTAGTTCTTGAACTTTAGTATGTAATTTAATTCTTGAACTTTAGTTTGTAACAATTTAATCCATATGCTTTCAAATTTGTTACCACTTAGTTCTTGAACTTTAGTATGTAACAATTTAGTTCATGTACTTTTAAATATGTAACAATTTAATCTTTACCCATGAAAGATCCCATAAAAAATAACAACTTAGTCTTGGTAGTTTATAAACACATTTAGTTTCTAAACAGTTTATCGATTTATATAGGTTAGAAATCTCATTAAATCTTAACAATATTTTTTACTATAGAGACTAAATTTTACAAATTTTAAAGTATAACTAAATTGTTACATACTAAAGTTTAAATAACAAAATTGTTACAAATTTGAAAATATAGAGACTAAATCGTTACAAACTAAAGTTTAAAGATTAAATTGTTTATTTTTTGAAAGTTCAAGAATTGTACTTTAACCCAAAAAAAAAAAAAAAAATCATACAATTATCAGTTATCTAAATTAATTATTACTGCAAGAAGTTAAAGCCAACTGGCAACTATCGTAAATCAATGATGTATAGGAGTCTGTTTGGAATACCTTCTAGTTTAAACACTTTGTTAAAAAGTATTTTTATATCGTATATTTTTTTAAAAATACTTCGAATAAATTTTTTTTTGTTGCATTATATTCAAAAGTGATTATATTACTTATAAATATTTTTTTTCCTTACTACATATTTTGAAGATTTTTTTATTAAACACTTAAAGTCATTTTTGGATAATCTATCTCAATAATTTCTTCAAAAATAGCTTTTAAATTAATTCAAATTTTAATTTTTTTTACTTATTAAGGTTTTTTTAAAAAATATTTTTGATAATCTAAAATCATTCAATAAGTTTTACTAACACACTTTAAATTATTAATTTTTCTAAAGATGCTCATAGAAAAATTGATTTTGTTAAAAAAATATTTTTTTTAATAGAGCCAGATATATAAATATTTTAGAAAAGTAGGCTTGAAAATTTTTCGAAGATTCTATCTTGTATCCAACAACATAAACTTGTACAATTTTATTTATTTATTTTTACATTACTTCCTGATTTAAAAGGAATTAAGTGGTAGTTTCTTGAGCTTCTTTCCTGAGTTCAGGCCCAAAATGGGTAGCCCACCAAATGTTTCTCATTTTATATATATTTGAAATGTCAAAACAATAATATTTTTATTTTTATTTTTGCAAAAATAATATTTTTATTTTTTTCTATTAAGACATGTCCATGGGTTGATTTGAATTGAGTTGTTTAGGAGATTTGAAAAAAATCCAAATCAAACTCAACTTTATCATGTGATGATTGGATACCTAGAATTCTTTAAACCTTTGATTTTGTTAAAGCAAATCTTTCTTTTGTAAAATTAATATCCAACAATGTATTATAACCATATAGGACTAAAATAGACTTCAAATTCCTACCATTATTTGAAGGGTCTAAATGGATTACTTGCAAAAATCAATGTTCAATTTTCTAAGTTCTTATTTGATAACTATTTGGTTTTGTCTTTTTGGGTTTTGAAAATTAAGCTTATAAATACTGCTTCAATCTTGAGATTTCTTTGTTTTGTTATTTATTTTTTTTACAAATATTTTCAAAATCCAAACCAAGTTTTATAAACTAGCTTTAACTAAAGAAAGCTAGTTTTTAAAAGCTAGTTTTTGTTTTTGGGATTTGGAATTCAAATGTTTCCTTAAGAAAGATGAAAACCATGATAAATAATTTGTGACAAGACAAGCATAATTTTAAAAAACAAAAGACCAAAAATCAATTGATTATCAAACGAGACCTATTTATTCAAGTTTAAAGTTAAATGCCATAATATTAAAATTCTAAAGTTTATTCAAATTGACTAATTATTTAGGTCCCATTTGATAACCATTTAGTTTTTGAAAATTAAGCTTATAAATATTACTTCCACCTGTGGTTTCTTTGTCTTGTTATCTACTTTTTACTAATGTTTTCAAAACCCAAGCCAAGTTTTGAAAATTAAGAAAAAATAGTTTTTAAAAACTTGTTTTGGTTTTTAGAATTTAGCTAAGAATTCAAATGCTTATTTAACAAAAAGGTGAAAAACAAATTAAAGAAATTGTGAGGAAATAAGCACAATTTTCAAAAACAGAAAACTAAAAACAAAATGATTATAAAATGAGATCTTGTTAATTCATACTTTTGTTCAACCACACCTGACAATGTGACATTAAAAAAAATATGACTTTTCAATCAGTAACAAGTTGAAAGTTGAGTATAGTTGGATGGGTTGAAGCATTAGTAATTTTCTTTAAGGTTTTAAATTTCTACTTTTATTTGAATTGTAATACTCTAAAAGAAGAAAAGTTTAGACAGCGTTTGAAATGAAAATAAAAAAGCAAGGCACCAAAATCATAAACAAACCCAATAATATTGAAAATTATCAGCAGCATACAAAGCAAATCAACTTTATAGTTTTGATATTACATATTTATAAAAACCACAAGGATCAGAAATTACAACAAACCAAACTAAGTGGTAACAGTTTAGCATTTCATACAGAGAATCTTTGCTTTATTTAAATTTAAACACACACACAAAATAGACTTTATTTCATCGTACACTACTTTTCTTATTACCAACATGTAGCAGACAGGGTGCTGGTTTTAGGTCTCTAATTCTTGTGGCCGCCGTGGCCGCCGTGGCCTCCGTGGCCGCCGTGGCCGTGGTGATCGTCCAAGTCATTGACGTCATCATCGTGGTCGTGGTGGTCGTGGTGGTCATGGTGGTCGTGGTCGTGGTGGTCGTGGTGGTCATGGTGGTCGTGGTCATGGTGGTCGTGGTGGTCGTGGTCGTGGTGGTCGTGGTCATGGTGATCGTCCAAGCTATCGACGTCAGCGTCGTGGTCATGGCCATGGTGCCCGTGGTCGTGGTGGCCATGGTCGTGATCGTGGTCGTGGTGGCCATGGTCATGATCGTGGTCATGGTGGCCATGGTCGTCATTCTCTACATCACCTTCCTTTTCCTCTACATATATGATGAAGGAAAAAAAGAGTTCAAATAATATTATGTTAAATTACTAGTAGACTTAGACCTAAAAGCTTAATTAAATAAAATTAAAAAAATATATATATATGCTCAGTTTGTTCTAAGAAAATAATATAATTACAAAATTCATCTAAATTCTACCACTCAATCGCATGTGAATTTAAATATCAATATGAGATCTGACCTATTGAACTATCGTTCAAAATGAAGAGTAAATAACAACAAATTCAAATATATGATCCCATACTTTAATATCACACTAAATCACTAGTACTAGTATATACCCAAAAACTAACAAATTAAATTGGATCTTTTTAATATATTCTTAACAAATAATGAAAAAGAGAGAGTTTGGTTTCGAGCAAACTAACCGAGTAGACGAGCCGAGACATGAGAGGAGACGAAAAGAACAGCGAGGAGGAGGCCGAGAAGGAGAAGGGTTTTAGAGTTGGCCATTTTTTTGGTTAACAAAGCTCAGTTAGAAAATGCAGGTGTTTTGCTTTGTTATTTAGGGCTACTTGGTGCTTCAACATTACATTATCAGTGGCAATTTATAAAAGGCTGGAGGCTGTGTTAGGTGTTTGGGTGATGAATGAGTTTAGGGTTTAGTCAAAAAGCTAGTATTTTGGTTGAGAAAAAACCACAAGCAATCCTTGTTTCAAACAAAAAATAATTGACCATTTCTTGAGATGATCCAAAATAATCAACTCCACATTTCTTTTAAATCTTTGATATATTATTAAAGTTAATCCAAAACCAACCCCATTCTTGACCTTTAATTACTCGAGATCATCCAAAATCAATCTCGTTCTTGACCTTTATTTGCTTAAGGGTCATTTCATTTAAGATTTCATTAAGATGTCAATGGATATAAATGTTTCGAAGAATAAGATGTCTGAAAAATAATATTGTTGAAAATTAAAGATGACTATGTGTGTTTTTTTTTTTTAAATTCAAAACTTTGACGTTTAGTATATCCATGAGAACACCATTAAGTTTCTATGGAAATTAATAAATTATGTTTATGCTTATTTTATGGGATAGGCCCTAACAATCTTTTATAATTATGATACATTAATTAATGCCAACATGAGCATAGCCCAAACTAACATAAAGCTTGAGTCTTCGACTAAGAGGTCAGATGTTCGAAATCTCCACCCTGCATATTGTAAAAAAAAATGATACATTAATTAATTAATTAATTAAAATTAATTATATGTCATTAATTAAAATTAATCAATTAATAACTTTAACAAAATAATTAACTATATATAATTATTAACAAAATAAATATTTCTACGAAATTATTTATTAATTGGATAAATTTAATATACTACAATCAATTAATTAATAGTTTGAATAAATAATTGAATATTTCATTAATTTGATCAGTGCATGCGTAATATTTATTAATATATTACAATTAATTTGGATGAATTTTGTTGAATCTCCACAAATGTATGGGTATGAGAATTTGAATCTCTGACCTAAGGGAAGGAGCAACACTCCAATTACCACGGAGCGGTTATGAATTTAATTTCATTAATTTTAATATAATTTCATCAATTATGTACTTAATTTGAACCTATTAAAACATTAATTAATTAATAATATAAACTAATGTGCCAAAAAAGGAAGTATAAATGAAAAATATCATAAGAATGAAAAGTAAAAAAATGAGAGAAGTAAGGCATGGAAGAAAATCTATACATCCTTTGAGTATATGAAATGTCGAGGAATGAGTGTTATTTCTATTTTTAAGTTTTCGAAATTCATACCGAACAATTAAAGTAAGTATAGCTCAGCGACGTTTCAATCTCCCATTCTCAATTGTTGTTTAACTAAAAAAAGAAAAAAAATCATACCAAACAAAATAGTCATCAAACTATTGTTGTTTCTCACCGTCCCATTTTCATACCCCAAAAAGTCCCGTAGAGTATTCAAAAAGGTGAACGCCATTCTTTGACCTTTAAATACTTGAGTTAAGGTAATTCAAAATCTACCCCATTCTCGACCTGTAAATACTCAAAAGGTAATCTAAAATCAACCTCATTCTTGACCTTTCATGACACCTAATTATATCAAATATGGACTATCATTGTTATTATAATAATATGATTTTTTTCTCTAAAGAAAAAATTATTATCAAATAGATTTGATTTTTTTTTTCCCAAAAGAACTTCCAAATGTAGTCTAAAAGTAAAAAGTTCAATAGACTAGCAAAAATATACTAAGAATTTATTGGGCTTCAAAATTAAACCCGAGACGTAAATTATGTGCCTTGTCTCTATGAATATAAAAAATTATTCAATTATTGCTCACATAAATTATTTATAAAGAATTAAAGGACTTGCCAAAGTGAGTATAGCTTAACGGTAATTAGCATGTACTACCTCTCTTGAGGTCGGAGGTTCGAATATTTCATTCTCCCATATTTTTTGTACTAAAAAAAATTACTAACAACCCAATTAACATAGCCAAAATAAGTATAGCTTGACAGTAATTGGCATGTACCATCGACCAAGAATTATCTCGTTGAACTAAAAAGCTATGTGTTAATAATTAGTTTTTTTTAGTTCTAACTTGAAGATTTCAATCATACCTCTTGGTCAAGGGTATATTTGTACCCTCAAATTAATTTTTCTTATCAATTGTGAAATGTGACTAAGGGATAAACCACATTTTAATTTTTACGTTATTAAATAATAAAAAACACTAGTCAACAAGATAAATTATTCAATGAAGTCACCACAATGTAGTTGTCTCTTAATAACCATTGGATATAGATAAAAAAATATGTCTATCCTTAATAACCAATGATACAAAAGTGAAGTACATTTACAATTTCTATTTTCCACACTAAACGGTGCAAAATTGCTAATACATTGTTGCAACTTGATAGAATAGTTTCTCTGTCAAGCAGGACTTACAATACATCCAGATGATGGTCAAAATTGTTCTGTAATTTTAGCAAGAACTTTTGACTATGCCATTATTGTAAAAAAAAAAAAAACTTTTGACTATTGCAATATTAAAATTTTTTATTAACACGACTTAAAAATCACAATAATCTTGCACCTTTTATTCGGTGTGTTAACCACATAGTTACTTGCAACTGAAAAATATTTAGAGAAATTAGGCTAAATATAAAAATTAGCCACCCAAGTTTAAGGCACTTTTTCAATTTTGTCCCATGTTCTCTTTATTTTTTTTAAAATATTTTTTTTGAGCTTAACAATATGTAGGAAGGTACTTTGAACCTCTGACCCTTTAGTTAAAGCTATAATATCTAGACCAATTGAGTCATGTTTAGATTAAAACAATTTTATCATTCGTACAAAGGTTTTTTTTTTTTTTTTTTTTTTTTTTTTTTTTAAATAATTAATCATTCTATAAAAAAAAAAAAAATCAAAGATGATGTAAAATTAAAAATAAATTGAAAAAAAATAAGATTATCAGAATTATCGTAGATAGTTTATTGATCTAGATATGTTTAAAAAATAACACGCAAAGGAAAGCAATAAAGTGTTGAGTTATTAGTTTATTATTCACTGTTTTGGAGAGTTTTATGTGGATCAAATTATATATGTTAGTGTATTCAATATAAGTTTGTTATTAGGTCATTGGATAGATATATGTCTAGCTACCCCTTCAAATTTTAAATGTCATCACATCTTACTTTTATTACATACTTTATTTTTTTTTTTTTAACAAATGATTTTATTGAAACAAATTGTTACATAGGTAAACCTGAAAGTTAAAGGAAAAAAAAAAATAGAGGATGGAATTGAAAAATATCATAAATATACAATTCCAAACTTTATATTTAGTCATTTTTTTAGAAAGAAAAAACTTGTGGGAAAGGTTCCATCTGTCTTTCAACCACACAATACTTCAAAGAAAAAAAAGGAACTTTTATTAACTCTCACAAGTTTCTGAATGTTTGAAAATTCTTCATCTTTGTTTATGTTTTCCTTTTGCCAAATTTCTTTCCCACAGTTTCATAAAGAAGATATAGCTGTCACAACCAAACAAAAGAAGGTTCATTTTCATCTCCTTTGGAATTTTGGACAAATTCATTGTTTGAAATATTGTTTATTTTCTATTTTGTTTTTATTTTTTTCTTTTGACTCAATCTTAAAGGATCAACTTTGGGGAAAATAATTAATTAATGCCATTAGTTAGCATGTCCAAATGTTGACCTACATTTGACAAAATGAATGGCTCTTTCTAGCCAAAGATCAAAAGTGTGACATGTGTCGAATGTTAAAGAAAGATAAAATTTAAATTAAATATTAATTTATCTCTTCAAAAAAAATATTATTTTATTTCTTTGAATTTTAAAACTTATCTTGTTCTTTATTTTTGAAATATCCCAATTTTGGTTCCGCTCCTGTCTCTCCAATGTTTTGACTTCTAATATTTTGAAAGTTATAATTTTACTTTAGTAATAATATTTGATAATATTTAATTAACACTGCATTTTCGTCACTATGCATTAATCTTCACTTTAAATTTCGCAAATTTTTGACGAAGTTTAATAATTGTCTGTTCTTTGAATTAAAAGCTTACCAAGTTGTTCTAGTGGGAGGGTTGTTGGATATGAAAACTCTCCACATGGATTTTCATTGGAGAAGATTTATAAATTCAAAGATAACATCTCCATTGTTAAGGTATATATATTTTTTAATTTTTATTTTAGTAGAATTCAAAATATAAAACAATATGGTTTACACCCAAAATTAGAAAGAGAACTTTTCTAGAAAAATACTTTTTTTCTAAAAACACTTTTTATAATTACATACATTTATGCCAACTTAAACACAGTTCAACTGGTTAAGACATATATCTTCGACCATAAAATCAAAAGTTTGAGTCTCCACCCCCACATGTTGTTGAACTAAATAAAATATATATATAAAAAAACTTACCTACATTTATTTAGATGGAAACACATGCACAACAGGGAAAATATCCAATAGTATGTAAGGATTCTATGTTAAGATATTGTGGAGCCAAAATTGGTTGTAGAAGGAAGAAGACTCGAGAGCACGACATCTCAACGCTGCCAAAACACAGAGGAAGAGGAATGCTACACGTCGTAGCGTCGAGATGCTGGAAAAGTAGTCTCGACGCTGTGAAAATTGACGGACGACCTGAAGATGCGCACTAGACTTGTTCGTTAAAGCACTTGGGCTTAGGCCCATTCACATGGCTCACTTGGTCTTTTTTTTTTTGGGAAAATTCTAGGAATGGCTAAAAAGAATGGGTTGTTTTGGTTAGTGGCCATCCGATTTTTCTTTTTAATTATGGCCACACGTGAGGTGCACGTGTGGCGTTTCTTTTTTCAAATCCCCGTTTTGTCCTCGTACACTAAATCTCTATCTCCCCTATTTTATTTAAACTGTATCTAATCTGTATTTTGAAAGATTTACATTGCAGTTATTATCTTTATATTTATTTTTTCGATTCTCTCTCCCCAAGAAAATCTTCCTCTCTCCGAAATTCTCTCTCCCCAAGACAATCCTCCTCTCTTCAAATCTAAATATCTCTCTCCTATTTTATTTAAACTACATTTAATTTTTATTTTGAAAGATTTATATTGCAGTTAGTATCTTTATACTTATTTTTCCGATTCTCTCTCTCCAAGACAATCCTCCTCTCTTTGAATCTTAAGCCATCAGTATTTTTTCGGTAACCATCGTTGCTACACAAGCCAATTTCATGCATGTAATTGTTCAGTTGCTTCATTCTCCACTCTTTGAAATTCTCTCTCCCTAAGACAATCCTCCTCTCTCCTCTCTATGAATCTTAAGCCATCGATATTTTTCCGATTTTCTCTCCCCAAGACAATCTTCCTCTCTCCGAATCTCAAATCTCAAGCCATCGACACCTTCGCTATTGCACAAGCCAATTTCATGCGGGTAATTGTTCAATCACTTATTTCTTAACTTTCTGACAGTTCGAACAACGATTCGGAGCTTTTTGGAAGCTTAGAAGGTGATTCGTAGGAATCTTCGAGGCTTGGAGTTGAGTTGCTATGCGTTGTGAAGGTGGTGCTGAAGAAGATGAAGAGCAGAGTGTTAGTCGGGAATAAGGTGGTTGTTGGTTCCATTGATGGGGAAGGCATAGAGGGGTAGCGAACTTGCCTTGGATTCTATTCATGGTCCACCTGCAGCCTTCTATTCGCTTATTATTCATGCGTGTTCTGCTACTCTTATTGATAAAAATCCAGCTTCGTGGTAGTGTTTGTACTTTTTTTTTATTTATAGTGTATTTCTCTGTAGGTATTTTGTTTCGTTGATTTTTACTCTATATTTATTTCAGACACATACACAACTCAAGAGGTAGATGAGTTCGTGGTAGTGTTCGAACTTTTTTTTTTTTTTTTTATGTACGGTGTATTTCTCTGTAGGTATTTTGTTCGGTTGATTTTTACTCTATATTTATTTCAGACACATACACAACTCAAGAGATAGATGACAATGGTAGGTTTAGGTATAACAAACTACCTAATTTAAACTCTAGAATAAAGAAACCGAATCTATTTATTTTTTATTACATTTGTACCTTGTATCTTCTCAAAATATCGGATTATATTTTTAAAAAATGTGTAAATACGGTAATCTTCGTTATTTTTTGGTTACTTATATTTTTTAGTTTAATATTTCATATTGCATGTCATTTTATTGGTTTGTTAATCTATTATTTTAACTATTTTTTTAATCTTTTTGTTATGCAATCAATTTTTAATTGCTGTGTATTTTTGTTTGAATTGTAGATAATCTGTTTGAATTAGGTATTTTGTTCAGTTGATTTTTACTCTATATTTATTTCAAGCACATACACAGCTCAAGAGATAGATGACAATGGTGGGTTTAGGTATAACAAACTATCTAATTTAAACTCTAGAATAAAGAAACCGAATCTATTTATATTTTATTATATTTGTACCTTGTATATTCTCAAAATATCGGATTATATTTTTAAAATATGTGTAAATACGTTAATCTTCGTTATTTTTGGGTTACTTTTATTTTTTAGTTTTGTATTTCATATTGCATGTCATTTTATTGGTTTGTTAATATATTATTTTAACTAATTTTTTAATTTTTTTGTTATGCAATCAATTTTTAATTGTTGTGTATTTTTGTTTGAATTGTAGATAATCTGTTTGAATTAAGTATTTTGTTCAGTTGATTTTTACTCTATATTTATTTCAGGCACATACACAGCTCAAGAGATAGATGACAATGGTAGGTTTACGTATAACAAACTATCTAATTTAAACTCTAGAATAAAGAAGCCGAATTTATTTATATTTTATTATATTTGTACCTTATATTTTCTCAAAATATCGGATTATATTTTTAAAAAATGTGTAAATACGTTAATATTCGTTGTTTTTGGGTTACTTTTATTTTTTAGTTTAGTATTTTATATTGCTATGTCATTTTATTGGTTTGTTAATCTATTATTTTAACTATTTTTTTAATCTTTTTGTTACGCAATCAATTTTAATTGCTCTGTATTTTTGTTTGAATTGTAGATAATCTATTTGAATTTTGAATCCTAACAACTTTTGTTGTTTAGATTACCGAATTTATCTATTCAAATTTAGATTTTAATTTTAAATTAAATTTAATTACCCGATAATTAGGGAATCTTAGTCATGGAAGTGGTTAGGGGTAGTTTGGTCATTTAGTAATTACTAATTAAAATTATGAATAATGATTTTGCCATTTTTAAAAAATTAAGATTGCTTTGCCATTTTTCAAAACGTGAAATAAAAAATGGCCATTTGCGTAGTCAACCCTTTTTTTTAAAAAAATTTTATTTGTTACACATATATACGTGAAAGTTTATCGCTAGTGAGTCTTTTTATCAAGGGAGTGCCTTTCGTTTTTAGAGAAATTAAAATAAAGTGTGTATTTTTTTAGAACATTTGTGTGTGGCAGTGAGGTTTTGAGAGAGAAAAGAGTGTTTTCTCTTGTGGGATTGAGAGTTAGTAATTTGTTGTTTATCCCAAGCTACCGAGTTGTGGTACTTGACGTCAATAATCTTTGTTGGGCTATTGAAGATTAATTTGTAGCATGGTTGAGAGGATTTCTTGTAATCTCTACTTTTAGTAGGACCTACAGTTTGCAGAAGACCGAACGTAGTCCCAAGTTTGAGACGAACCAGTATAGCTTCCGATCTCATTTCTTTTTCCCTATCTCTTTTTATTGTTTGGTTTATCCTGTGGAAATGAGAGAATTAATATTTTAATTTATTGCTTCCGCGCATGCTATTATTATATTTTTTTCCCAACATTCTATGTTTTTTTTAGTTCAACCATTTGCGGGGTGGGAGATTGAACCATCGAAGAATTGGAAATTGTGTCTTTATCTACTCAACCATGCTCGAATTGGCATGTAAAGATTCTATGTTATTACCATTGAACATTCGGCCAAATCATCAATGTTTAAAATAGCACAAAGTTTACCAAATAAAGTAAAATATTAAATGGTAAAGTAACTAAATATGTGAAGCCAACTTGTCGAGGGCTCGTCAAATTACAATATATAAACCGATCCTAAGCTATTTGTAGCATTGAGTGGACTGGGTCGAGCTCAGGGAACCGAATATCAATTTCTCAAATTAAATTTGCAATTGTGTTTTTATAAATAAAATAAAACATAAGCAAATAAAAATAAAGATAGATCAAATCTTACCAAAATCCAATTCAAAAGTATGGTTTTATCCAATTGTAAAATTGATCATAGGCACACAAAACGTTTTAACTTAATTATGTCCGCACTTAGTCAACTTATTAGGAAACCCAAAAAGTAACAAATTCTCTAAAGTCATTAACTCTAACAAATGTCAAAGTTAATGTAATTACCTAAATAATTCTAACGAAACCGTTTCAAATTATTTAGATAAAAGCATTAAGTTCTTTGGAAGGATTAAGGCAACCAATTAGACATAATAACTTTAATCTAATCAAGATCATCCTTTAATTCCTAGAATTAAACATGCAAGCTATGCAATTATGGAAACCAATAAAACACACACATGTAATAATCCTAACGCTACAAGGTTCAATCAATACGACAATTACAGATCATGCATCATGAATAGCAACCAAGCATTATAAAGTGATCGAGACGTCAATTCAATAAAAAATACATGCTCATAAAATAAATATAGTAATCAAAGAACACTTGCAATTATTAGAAAACTACATTGAAGTTCAAGCCTCACAACATTGCAATTGGTTACAACCGACCTCTAAACTGGAAACGCGAAGTTTAGCCAAGCATCGTGATAAAATTCTTCAAGTTCAACATAGTTTGATTTGATACAATAGTCTAAGGAGAAAAAAGAAAAAGGTCTAAAAACTCTCTAAAAACGTGTAGGCTAAGAGGCCAAAAGATGGATGCTAAACCTAAAAGTTAAAAGTTATTTAAATAAGGTAGGGTAATGTCTAGACGCTAAGGACAGCGTCGAGACGCTGCCTTTGCAAATAAGGAACGAATTTGGGTAGCATTTAGACGCTTGAAATAGCGTCTCGACGCTGCCAGCGTCAAGGGTAGCCTCTCCACAGCATTGAGTGAGCCTTGCTTCTTCAAATTTCCAGCGCCTAGACGCTATTTCTGCGGATCTTCATGCTTAATCTGGCTGCGCAGTGGCGTCTTGACGCCTGAAACAATGTCTAGACGCTTTGTCTCGGCTCCCTTGACTTAGATGACATCTCTTCTCAGTTCGAATGCTCAAAATAGACCAGATTAGCTTCCTTTTAAGCCCGATTAATCCAAAGTCTTCTAAACAGCTCTGAATTGCTCAATCCTTACAAAATAGACAAATAAATGGGTGAGGACAACTAAACTAGCATGAAATAAGTTTATAAAGTAGCACTTTTACAGTGCTATCAATATGAATTTCATATACAATATTGCATTAATTGAATTTATATTTGACTAAAAATGGACTTACCATTTTGATGAGTATGAGATAACTTACCAGCTGAAACTTGAGAGGAAACAAGAAGGCCAAAGATGAAGAGGAGGCCAAGGAGGAGCAAAGTTTTGGAGAACTTTGCCATTTTCTTCACAAAAAGAACAAATATAATTAATTTTAATTTCTTTGGTGTCTTAAATTAGGGTTATAACTCTTCTATTTACAGGGGCTGGTCAAGAATGAGTTTTTTGGTCAAATAGAACAACTTTTAGTTTCAAATAAACAACGGGTGATTTCCAATGCTTGTTTGGTTATTAGATTATATTAATTTCCAATTCATATCGTTAATTATTGAATTACATTATATATATTAGTTTTTTGGGTGATCATGAATGAGTTTTCATAGTTATATATGTTGACTTTTTTTTTTCCTAATTGAATTTAGGCCTTTTGGGTTTGAACATTTTTTGGTTGTTCAATTTTGATGTTTGGATTTTGGTGATTTAAAACTATATTTTGTTGTCTTTTAGGCAAAAACTTGAGTGTGCATTGTTAGCTGAATTTTGGACATTTATTTGCAAATTTTGTGGGTGATTTCTAACTTAGTTTTGAGAAAAGTATTGATTATACTATCCATTCAAATTTAGAATTTAGTTGATGACTCCGTGTATTATCCAACGAAACCGATCTTTAAAGAGACGATTTTGAGAAATATTGACACATAATTTTTTACATAACATGAAAATTGTTTTTTAAAAGATGATTTCAGAAACTATCATTTTTTCTAAATAAGTTCTCAAACTACGACAATATATATATATTTAAAATGTACTTATTCATCATATTAAACCTTCCCCTATCAATTACTTTCTAAGTCAAAGATATTTCGCAGGTGATACTTGAGGTGTCCCAAGTCTAAAGTTGTGTTTAATTAAAACAAAATTAATACTTTTGCATGACTAGTTCCGCCAATATCTTTATTGTTATTATTATGAATTATTTTCTTTCTACCAAAGAAAAAAGACTATATTTAAGACCGTTGTATTAATTAATTAATTTTTTTTCAAAGGTAATATATTACTAAAGCAAAGAGAGGATGTCCAACCTGAGGTCGAGGCACCAAGGAAACAATAACAAAGTTCACAAACCAAGCAGAAAAATAGAAAATGAACCACAAAACAGGATCGAGGAAAAAAAAATCCCACGGAGGGACAAAGAACAAGGAAGGAGGCGGTGTTCCACGCATCTAGAACCAGCAATGGTTAAACAAATTTGACTCGATACTACTTAAGATAGTTTGGAGGAAGGACTTGAACTAGAAGATGTGAGTTTCGTTCCCTCCGTACATATGATAAAATATACATTTTATTGTTTATTTACCTCCCAAAATTTTTATATATTTTTTGGCTATTTTTATAATATATAAAAAAAGTTTGATCTTGCAAATATGCAGTTTATCATTTATTTGCTATCCAAATTTTTATCAAACATCCACCTAGCGCAGTAACTACCTTACCACACAATGGTGCGAAGTTCGATCTTGCAAACATGTATTTTATTGTTTATTTACTATGTTATTTAATTAATGCCCAAATTAATTAAAATTTTCTTTTGAGTTCATAACTATTTAAATTACTTTCATATTCAAATAACACTAATAAAAAAAAATTGCCAATTGAACGATTAAGATATCTTTACTTCATATAAGAAGGCACATATTCAAATCTCCCAACATCACACATATGTGATGTGATATTCTCACCAAAATTTAAAAAAAAACTAACAAACAAAAATATTTAAACATAGTTGGAGACCTGCACAATAATTACACATTATTGAGTAATTATATATAATAGTTTTGACCATTAAATAAATAATAATTATAATATAAATATATTATTGATTGAAACCCTAAATTTTCAAGGAGTTTCACATTTATTTTTAATCTTCTATTTATTAAATTTTAATTATATTTACTTTATATATATATATATTTGAACCTATCATCTAAGATGCCTAAACACAAATTTAACACCAATCTTCTACTTCAAACTTGATATTTCATTGTTAAACTGTCACAAAGAGCTCTTTTGATATCAAAACCTCAAACTACTAATTATATCAATTTAAACTCTAAACTTTTATAAGTGAATCAATTTAGATAATCTGTTAGTGATTTAAAACTATTTTCACTTCATTCTATTTAAAATTAGTTCACAATCACTTAAATAAAATTATTCTTTTTCCAAAGTAGTAACAAAGTAGCAAGAAAAATGATCACATAATTCTTTCTAAATAAGTAGAGAAAAATAAAGGAAGGCGAGAAGATAAAAAATTGCTCATATTAATGAAAAACCGCAACAATTTATTTGATTCCAACATTTCTCTTTAATTTATGTTAATCCCTGCATTTAAGGAAGTCTTATACACGTGTGAAAACTATGCATTAACGATTTTAAAATGAAATTCTAACGGAGTGTCTAAATTGGTTCACTCATGAAAGTTGAGGGTAATTAATACAATTATTCATTTAAAAATTTTAATTAATTGATACAACCTCCCAAGTTTAAGGGTATAATTTGTTGGGAGTGCGACCAAAGTCCCACATCGGCTAGATAAGGGGAAGATCATGGGTTTATAAGTGAGGGACACTATCTCCATTGGTATGAGGCCTTTTGGGAGAACCAAAAGCAAAGCCATGAGGGTTTATGCCCAAAGTGGACAATATCATACCATTGTGGAGATATGTAGAGGGTCGTTGTCCCTAACAAGTGGTATCAGAGCCATGCCCTGGAGCCGTGATCAGTAGAATCCTCGGGTGCCGAACAAAGGAGGCGAGCCCCGAAGATGTAGTCATGGTAGAGATCCGTGGTAGAAAGCTCTATCGGATAGGCGGTATGCTCCGGTAAAGGAGTTGGCCAGGATAAGAGCTAGACGGATAGATGACTATTTGAGGGGAGGCTCGGTTGGTACTTTGTTCTAGGGGAGGATTGTTGGGAGTGCGACCAAAGTCCCACATCGGCTAGATAAGGGGAAGATCATGAGTTTATAAGTGAGGGACACTATCTCCATTGGTATGAGGCCTTTTGGGAGAACCAAAAGCAAAGCCATGAGAGTTTATGCCCAAAGTGGACAATATCATACAATTGTGGAGATATGTGGAGGGTCGTTGTCCCTAACAAGTGGTATCAGAGCCATGTACTTGAGCCGTGATGGGTAGAATCCTCGGGTGAGGAACAAAGGAGGCGAGCCCTGAAGGAGGACTTTTTTTTCTTTCTTTTTTAAATAATAAATATTACATTATAAATTGAAGTTTCAAATCCATGATCATTATTATTGGAGAGATAAAGACGTCTTTCTACTGAATTTTATTTCAAAGTTTGAAACCCGGCATTAATCTTAAATATCATGTTTAAGAAACATTCCCCATAAGACAGCAACTAATTAATTAATAACTAATTGCACTAGTAACAATAATAGTTAACATCTATTCAAATTTTATTTCAACACTTCATTTCACAACAATAACACATTTATAAACCAACATTATGCATTACATATTATTCATGTGTGTGTGTATAACAATAAGCTAAGGTTAATTATCAAAACATACATAAAATCCAAACCGAAAAAACAAGAAAAAGAAATTTTTGTCACCAGCATTTATTGGAGAAAACCATGAACTAATATTATAATCTCAAACTTCATAATCAACGATGACCCATTCAGGGTCTCGGGGCGGACACCAAGATCATCCGATCGCCGCCACTGAACGGTGCGGGATTGCCCCGATCGCTTGGGCCAGAGGGCGGCGTCGGACCTCTCGGAAGAGCGCCGAGCAGCATGTCGACGTCGACCACACCCATTGAAGCCATTTTCATCTCCTTGTTGGACAACCTCCTGATTCCCAAGCTCATGTCAGCTTGGCACAGCACCAAAGCCACCACCAACAATGCCGCCATTGTGAACTTTTTGCTGCCCATCGGAGTTTGCTAGCTAATGGCTTGGAAAGAGACAGGTTTTGTAATGTTTTTTTTTTTTTTTGGTTTTGTAGTTGATGATGTTTGAGAAAGTTGGTGTGTGGTTTGTGGGTTATTTATAGTGAAATTTGTAATGAGAAAAGAGAGAGAGACGTGAGGGTCAAGTAGGAGGTGCTACTTATGGCCACTTTAAAGAAGAGAGCCACTTAGTTTTGTCTGCAGATGGGATTATACTACAAACAATACTTATCTAACATACTCGTTTGTAGAATATCTTATATTCTACTGACTTTTTGACACCATACAGTTATCAGATCTATTTTTATTGTTTTTAATAGAGAAGTAGATTCTACCGAGCATAGCTCCCCTAGTTAAGGTTATCATGAACCAAAAAGGTCAAAAGTTTGAATTCTCACCCACATGTTGAACTAAAAAAAAGGGTCAAAATACTATTTTGGACAATGTACGGTGGGTCTCATTTCATTTTAGTTTTTGTACTTTGAAATGTCCAAATTTAGTTCTTGTACTTTCAATAAATCTTAAAATTAATATTTATTGTTAGTTTGAAGCTAATTTTTATTGAAATTGGTAAAATAATAATAATAGTTTTCATTTAAGAAAAGACACGATGTGAATATATTCCTAAATTTATGAAGGGATGAAGTCTAATATAGAGACTACATTTTTTTTTCCGAAAAGTTAATATAAACTAACAATATAGACTAATTTTAGGATTTATTGAAAGTTCATGGGCTAAATTTGAACATTTGAAAGTACATGAATTAAAATAGAACAAATCTCAAAGTATAAGGACTAAAATAATATTTTAATAATAATAAAAAAAAAAAGATCCACTAAAATTTGTGAGTTACTAAAAACATACACATCAAAAAGTCATCAAAAAGTCAATAAGATATATCCTATTAATCGGTGTGTATAGGCAAGTATTGTTGTCATCCTATTTCGTTAATTATATGAAGCAATTGTGCTATGTTTTTCACTTGGTTGGCTTCATTATTTCATCTCCACACTTTGAGGGCGGTGGCTGCTTTTTATCAATGGCTGCCTAGCTACCCCACATGCTATTTTAATACATTTAAAATATGAATTGATGGCCCATGCATATATATGACTTTATCTTGTATGCATGATATTAAATTTCTGTCGACATGTCGACATTTTCATTGATATTTTCACATGTCCATGAGTTCAACATCAAAATAAGGGAGGAATTGACATTTTCACTATACAAAATTGATGAAATATTACAAAAAAAAAGCAAGAAAATGTAACTTAATGTGAATATAATAATGTAACAAGTATTTTAACTCATTTAACAAGTGTAAAATGTTCATTTATTAATTTAAATATTTTTTTTAAAATTTTTTGTTTTTAAAATTTTTTCAAAAATATCTATCGACATCGACATTTTATTGATATTTCCATTGACATTTCCATAAAATTGAGACTTCGACATTTTCGTTGACATCGACATTTTAAACCTTGCTTGTATGTAATGTGAGGTTTTGTTTTTCTATTAAAGTATGATAGTTTTGTTTAGGTTAAACGAATGGGGGCAGAAAAAGTTTGTTGAATAAATGATTTCAACCATGTGTGTATGTATTAAGCTTAGGTACGTCGATTGTCATTGTGAGATGAGAGTAATTACTATCTCAAAGTTTAGCTACTTGATTCAAGGCACCGATCAAAAAGATATAATCATAAAAGGACGTTAAATGTAATTCTAGAAGCATGCTACTGAAAAAAAGTTTGAATTTTGCTAGTTTATATAAAAGTTTATTATACTAGTTCAAGATAGTAGAAAAACAAACTTTCAAAAAGAGTTGTGTGCGCCATGGACAACTACCTAATTAACAAGAATCGGTGCCAAAGTTGTATTTGACATATATTTGTAGAACATATCTTTTTTTTTTTTTTTTGGAAAATTTGTAAACAAATTACGATTGAATATATGCTTTATTATTATTATTTTTTGTTATTTCACCCCAAAAAAATTGTGTTTAAGAGATGATTTAAAACTATGTTTTAGAACATTTTTATTACTCAAATGTGTTTTAATTTCTTTCCTAAATCATAGTTGAAATAAATGATTTCACAAAATCCAATTATCAATTCTCAAAGTTCATTTTAAAAAGAAAATCAATTCTCGAAGTTTTATTTTCAAATTTGGGGGGAATACTAGACTACCCCTTTTGGATGAATCAATAATAATTAATATGTTCAAAAACAGATGCATGTATGTATTGAATGTCTCCAAGAATGTTCCTTAGTGTGCTTTATTTCTTTTTCTTGAAAAAAGTTATGTTTTTAATCTCTTTTATATTTTCAAATTTTGACCCATACATGAAGCTAAATTTATGGAATTAATTCTTTAAATATCTTTAAATGAGAATAATCAAATTATTTTTGTTGGGTTTTCCCATATCCATCATAGAAGAAATCATATGTAATTCATTCATTAATATATATTTAGGAAATAAATTATCTTCAACTCTTGAGATAACTTTTTGAGGTTAAGAAGATTTATTTGAAACAAAACAAATGATATATTAATGCATAATTAGTTAATTATTATAACTTTACCTAAGTATAATCTAGGAGAGATTAGGTCAATGGTGTGAATGAAAGATTGTTGTGTAATTCCACGTGGATTATGAGACTTTTTTTTGTTAATATTGCCAAGTGGGAGAAACAACATCATTTCTTAAGCTAACTTTTGGAGTAAATAGGACCCAAAAGGCACAAAATACTATTTCCATGTCATCATTATTTTAATACGTATACTCTTACAAATACGACAAGAGTCTCGAATTAATTAGACGCGAGGAATATTCCAAATTTAAAAGACAACATTTTCATTAATATAAGACATTTCAAAAAGTCAAACTATATGATAAATCTAAAGTAGATAATATATTGCTAAATTAATTATATATAATGTTTGATCTTCATCTTTGTAGTAATTAGTTTCAATTTTTTTTCTTAATTATTTAAAGCTCAATTCGATAACTATTTGGTTTTTGAAAATTGTGCTTATTTTTTCATCATTTTTTTACAATGAATTTTATCATTCTTAAAAAAAACATTTGAATTCTTAGCAAAATTTCAAAAACAAAAACAAGTTTTTGAAAACTATTTTTTTTTTAGTTTTTAAAACTTGGCTTGATTTTTGAAAACATATGTAAAAAGTAGATAACAAAACAAGGAAACTCATTGGTGAAGTAGTATTCTTTATAGGTTTAATTTTTTTTAAAAAAAAATTAAACGGTTATCAAACGGAGCCTAAATGTTTTAGTTTTACCCCAATCTTTTAATTTGTCTCATAAGAAATAACCTTTGTAGGAAATATATATATGTTGTAATTGAAACCACATATATAGTTAAGGGCAAAACCGGGACCACATATATAGCTTAGGGAAAATTGAAACTAAATAAATTATAAAATTGCACTTAATATGCATAGTTGGTTGTTCTCAATTCTCATGAGCTTGAATTTTAACCAAAATTGCTATCAAAGGATTTTTTTTTTTTTTAGTTCAACAACATGTGAGGATGAGAGGATTCGAATCTCCAACTTCTTGGTTGAAAGGTATATGTTTAAACCATGTGAGTTATGCTCAAGTTATTAAATGACTTTTTTAAACCAACAAAAGATTGAAGGTTGAATTGTAAGTTTTAAAACGTTTAAGATAAAATTGAGACCAACTCATTTGATAGTGGGCATCGTGTAATAATTGAGCACCTAGTATATACCATACCAACATATAAAGATATTTTTTATATAATACATCATATATATATATCACAATTTACTCAAAAGACATCACTTAATTAGCTAAGCTTGGAGTTGGTCAACTTCATAATCTTTCGTACAAAATGGAAAAAAATCTAAAAAATGTGGTATTTAGAATCTTTTTTTTTATAGGTGTGAGGAATTACCAAACTGTGGCACTGAGAAGTCATTTGAAGGGCTCAAAAATTGAAAGGAATTCAATGAACCCTAATTGTCACTTTCTTAAAGAGCCTTCAAAGCCAATTTCAAATGTCCTCCATTCATATTGCTCCTACTGTTTGGAGTAGGCCAGGCCGCCCGCCCTAGGCTTCAATAATTTTTTTCATCTCTATTTTTATGTTTTTATCAATTTCATCCCCTAGTTTTTAGAATTTTTTTTTTTAGTTTTTATTGAACATCTAGTAGTTGGATTAGTTTGAATTTTGAATTTCATCTGACTGAGCTATAGATTTAAATAAATAGTAAAATGAATACATTGAATCAGTTGAGTTTTTTTTTTTTTTCTAGAAAAAATAAAATTTGTGGCCAAGTTGTATGTGACAATATGTGACTAAACTAAATGTATGAGTAGTATTTTTTGTTAATATTATTATTGTGTTAGATTAGATGTTTTCAATATATCAACCCGGTTGGTATGATTTATTAGTTGATTCATAGACAATTTTGTAATTTGGGAATATAGTAGTTTTCTTATTTATTCAAGTTTAGAGTTTAAGTTGGATGGAATTGAAAATCTGAGGTAACAATTGTTGCGTAAAATGCAATACTGCAAGTGTACGAGTCAAATTTTAATATAGTGATTAAGTGTTCAGAGTATCGTTCACATGATTGGTTTTTTAGTTCACTTAAGTACCATTAGTATTATCACCCAATTTTGTTTAAAGAAAGAAATAAAAAGATAGGTTCAAAACTAAAATAAAATGAATAAATATGGCGACAAAGATATATCTTAGGGAGTTGGTTTTACCAATTAGACTAATGATTCAACTAATTAAATAGTCAAAATTGATCGTGCAAATGCTCTATAGGTCTAAAAGTCTTAAATCATGAATGACCCTTTCGAAGACAACAATTCTCATGCAAAATTATACAACCTACATTTATGATGATTTCTAATAACATGCATGACATTAAGTTCCTTCTTTAAAACAACCTCTAACGTAGCCCTAATCATGGTCATGTCAGAAACTACCCTTAGTCATGCAATTAAAGTCTAATCTAAACCACATTTTCTCAAGTGTAAATTCATATCAACAAAGCAAATAATCAATGGCCAAAAGATTATAAACATTAAGCACATAAAAGCATGAATAGAAAAAAAGCAATCAATCAAAGCCTTTACTTAACTAAAATATCAAAACTAACGGCTACATCAAATCCTAAGACAGAAGAGCTTAGTCACTCATGTTCACTATTACAATCCCTAAACTAAAAAATAACTCCATAATAAAACTACAAAATAAAGGAAAAGAAGGATAGAACACTATGTCGCATGTCGATCTCCTATCCCCATTGCGATCTCCATGAACTTGAGCTTCAAAATATCTTTCTTATACTCCACCAAGCTCCTCTAACTCTCCAAATAGTGTAGATATTGAAAATAGGGTTGTGTCTCTCCAAATATTCCCCAAATACGTAGGCAAAATGTTGTATATATAGAAAACAGGACAATGTTGAGACGCTAGGGACAGCGTCTCGATGATGTACCCTAGTGCGCAAATTAAATAAGGAATATCGATGTAGCATTGAGACGCCACGGACGGAAGATGCAAGGAAGGCGTGTTTGAGCATTGAGTGGAGTCAAGTGTAGCGTTGAGATGCTCTGGGTAGCATCTCAATGCTACTTGTGTGGATCTCATGGCTTGTTTGGAGTATTTTGGAGTGTTGAAACGCTCTTGTGGCGTCTCAAAGTTGTCCCCTTGGAATTTTTTGCTTAATTGCCTGATCTCTTCTTACTTGATCACTTCAAATGATGTCCAATTGGCTCTATTTTCGCCACAATATATTCTAAACACTCGATTTTGCTCCAAATGCTCAAAATCTACAAAATAACCAAATATGATCGTGAAAGCATACATTTAAGCCACAAAATTAACAATAACTAAAGCCTAAGAATAGCACATTGCCATCAACAATTGACTCGTTAAGTATTTTCATTTTTTACAACAAATGTGGGGTGGGGAGATTCAAACTTCATACTTTTATAGAGGTAAATAATGCATTGACTAGTTGAGCCATGTTCATGTCGGTGTTCACGTGTTCAAATATATTAATAACAATAATTTAATGATATATCATTTTTTTTTTGTTAACAATTGTTTATAGAATGACCTAATTGAAAGCTTTTTTTTAAAAAAAAAATATTAAGATTAAAATTGAGAGTTTAAAAGGATTAAAGATTAAATTGAAAAAACAACTAAAAATATTAAGAATGATTTGGCATATTTAGCCAATTTAATACTTTGAATGGTACTTGTTATCAATGAAGGCGATGTTAAATGTACTAAAAATTGACATGACCTTTATGTGGAGTGTGACATGGACCTAATGTGGATTGATGCGGTTAATTATTTTTTGGTTAAACAACAATTTTGAACTTTATACTTTCATTAAGGTAATGATGTTGTCTTTAAACTTTAGTATATTACCATTTAGTATTTTTATAATTTTTAAATTTGTAACAATTTAATTTTTAAACTTTTGTATGTAACAATTTATATAGTGTCTATAGTTTATAACTTGTTACAATTTAGTTTTTATCATGTAAAATATTGTTAAAATGAAATGTGATTTCTAGTATATGTAGCTAATTCATAAACTACCTACAGGACCAAAACCAAATATGTTTCTAAACTATAAAAATTAAATTGTTATATAATAAATATCAATACCTTCACTTTGATGAAATTTTTTCATTGTAGGTACTAAATCATTAGAAATCTTAAAGTAATTTAGAGACTAAATTATTATATACTAAAGTTCATGGACTAAATTGTTAAAAATTTGAAAGTATAAGAGACTAAAATTGTCACTTCAATGAGAAAAGTACATGGATAAAAATATTTTTCAACCTATTTTTTTTAATATTTACTAAGGACAATCACCATTTTTTTTTTTGACAATATGGACAATCACCATTAATATTAATAAATTAAAGTGTAAATATGAATTTATAAGAACAAGATGTATAATAACCTTACTTATATAGAATATAGAGATACAGAGATATAGAGATGAAAGGGTTAACTTAACCTTGTTTTGAAAATAAAATATGAGTTTCCAATAAAATACTTATTATAGTATAAGCTTAACTTAGCCACCTTAAATATAACTCAACTAATAAGGCATATATTCTCGATCAAGAGATCAGAGATTTGAATCATCCACCCCAAATGTTGTTAAACTAAAAAAAAAATATTTGAGCTAAATTATATAAAATGCCTCTCAACTATCGGATTGAATTCAATCATGTCTCCTATCATTTGAAATTTTACTTTTTACTTTTTAGAAAAATTATAATGAGTAGAAAAATTAGTTGTTATATTTGTAAATTTGTATACGAAAAAATAATTTGCAATTATGACATACACCATTTTTGTATCATTAATAAGGTATATTAGTATATGATAAAGTATATCGCTACTATATCATTTATGTATTATTAATTAAATATACCAATATAAAGTATATCACTTGATATATCTAATATAAAGTTCATCACGGAAATATACATATTATTAATGTACAAGTTCTTGTATTTATGCTATTTTTTATAAAATATTTTATTATGGGACAAACTTTATGTTACTTAGGTCAAATATGCTATTATCACAATAATCCCTAATTTTTAATTTTTAAGTTTTTAGGTTGTCCTAAACCTTTTCTAGCTTTCCCATTAAAACAAAACTTGTAGTTTAGATGCTTAGGATTTTAGAAAAAGAATATATATAAGTGAGTATAAATGACCATTGTTTTTCTTTACTCCCCCTAACACCATGATCAACAAACAAAAGTTAGGACTACGAACTTGAAAAATGTTGAAGAATAGAAACAACCCATCATGCAAATTAGAGAAAATTGTGCTATTATGAACGGATGTAGCATTATGGCTACGATGCCATAAAAGTTTTCTTAGATAAAGATTTCTTTTTTGAAATTTGTAGGGTAGGAGATTCGAATCTTTAACATCTTAATTGATAGTACATATTTTATGTCAATTGAGCTATGCTCATTTTGGCTAGACTAAAAAGATTAATTGTTAAAATAAAACTTTTAAGATGATACATGTATAATTGAAATTTCTGTTATGATGATAATTGTGTGTGTGTGTGTTTTTTTTTTGACTTTTTGGTCAATAGTACATACTTTATGTTAATTGAGCTATGCTCACGCTGGTAAGATATAATTAAAACCAATCCTACCGTTTATGAGCATTTTATATAATTTAGCCTAAATTATATATATAGCCTATTTTTAGATATTTTACAAAATATTTTTAATAAACAAAATATTCTCCTTTTAAAAAATATCAGTCTCACATAATAGGTCACTTTTATTTGAATTAATTACCATTTTCCCTCAGTCAAAACCTATTCCGAACCTTGAGTTTCATTTTTATCCTAACAATAAAAACAGCATTTTTCCCCTAACTTTGCGAAGGTAAAGATCTGAAATTTTGACCTTTCCAGTTTCTTGTACACAGGGATCCCTGGGTTAGGGCACCGAGACGGCGACGGTGACGACCTGAAGGAAGAAGCTAATGGCGGGAGAAGAGGTTGCCGGTCCGGCGGGCCCTAAGGTTCTCCGTTTCCTCTATTTTACGGGTGCCGGATGTAAATTTCTTCTATTCACCTCTTTTCTTCTCTGCCTTCGATTCTGTTTGTTCTGATTCATTAATCGTTCTATTCGATTATGTTTTTCAGTCGTTTTCACAATCGCGATGAACAAGTGGCGGGAGATCGAGCACAATGCTCTGTTGCAACAACAGCAGAAGCAGAGATTGGATCATCAATTCTCGGAAACTCCTAATGATGCGGTGCAGAAAGTTGTTGATTGATCTCAGGTTAGTTTGTTATTTTCAGAAATTTCACTTGTGGATCACCATCAGGATATTGGATTTTTGTATTTTTTTAGGATAATAATGTGGATGGATGATAGATTTTTCTGTGATTATAATTATGCTGTGAGGTTTCTTCCTTCTCTACGAATCACGACTCTACTCCCTTGCTGTAGCAATAATGGAAGGGACAAACCCTTCTGGGATGCAGCTTTATCAATTATCACCTATTAGAAGAGAAGGTGTAATGACTACAATAATTGAGTGCAATTGTTTTTCAGAAAATCAAAAAGGGGTGAATGGGAATGCTTTCGAATTGAAATTTCAGATTGGAAGTGTCATTGATGACTGTGTGGAGAAAAAAAAAAAAAAAAAAACAAAACAAAACAAAGGAACTTCTTGGAGATTAGATTTGTAAAGGGAAAGAAAGTGGGCCGTAACCAAAAAGGAATGGATAAAAATGGTTACCTCGGATTGGGTAATACCATCTTTATTCTCATATGTATTGTGATTGAGGCGTGCAATATTTCTTTTTGAGAAGGGAAACAATTTCATTCATGAATGAAATAAACGGAGTGTAACCTCCAAACACCTAAAGGTGAATTACAAAAAGGATGTCCAATTCGAAATCAAAGAAGATAAATTATAATTAGAAAAAGATTGTTTACATTTACACCAATACATAGCACGAAAAATGGTTAAATCCATAAAATTATCAACAGTGGAGAAAGAATCCCTGAATAATCGTCCATTCCTCTGACCCAAAGAAACTAGAAGAAAACTATGTTTAATGCGAGCCACAAAACCTTCTTTACTAAAAAATGGAAGAAAGCAAGTCAAAACTGTTATTAGGCAGTGCTAATGAATAATCAAAACCTGTCGAGATCACATTCCAATAACGAAAAGCATAGGAGCAATGTCCAAAAAGATGTCCAGGGTGTTCGGCGCTCAAGGAACACATAACACACCAAGATGGAGATATATAGAGATGAGGCATACGACGTTGTAACCTATCTGCCTTATTGATTGCACCAAGGCTAAGCTCCCTGAGAAAAATTTTAATTTTTTTTGGATAAACATCTTTCCAAATCACATCATACAGGGTATTCTTATTTGGATTAGGACCCACAAGATTGCTCATAAGAGATTTAACTGTAAATGATCGAGAAGGATCAAGAGGCCAAATCCAAAGTGGTTCTGGCCCTATACCATGCATTTTGGTACCTTGTATTGTGGCGTGCAATATTTGTTGTCTTTACAATATACCATGCATTTTGGCACCTTGTATTGTGGAATTCTTGCCCTTATACAAAGTGGTTCGAGCTTGTGTAAGTGGTTAACTTTAAAAAAATGATGTTGTAACTACTCGACCAAGGGCAGAGCAAGATAACCATGTTCTTTTTTTCAGACTCAGCTAATACTAGTAGTATGTTTTTCTCTTTATCTTGTTCTTAATTTCTCTCTTCATCATATTCAGGATGACCCAACGAGGATATTATTTAAAATTTTGAAATAAAAAAGTGGAAGTAATTAACTTAAGAATACAACAGAAGTTATTGACTTTCTGGCTAGTAATTGAGGTATTTTTCTTTTGTGTATGAGATAGGTTAAGTTTTGGACTTCTAGTTCATTCATTTGATGTATACCCCTTGGATTCAAATACTGTATCGCCTCAAAACAAAAGGATGTATAGTTGACTTTGTTGGATGGCTATCCTGTCTCTTGGTTTTAATAATTTCTTTCAATTTTAAGATAACGTTTTCCACAAGCTAAGATTTCTAATGGACTTTAAAAGTGTGGCCTTAAGCATTTTCATAGACTTTGTGGATTTGCGATAGCAACAAAAGCTTTTACAGTGAAAAGCTAGCTTATCCAAATTACTGTTCTAGAATATTTTATACTTCACCAAAACATCCTTCTGGGCAGTGGGCACACATCTGTGTTAGTATGTCCTTTTCAACTTGAAAGATGTCGTAATAATTGTTCTTGTAATCAAGGCTTTATTGATTGTGAGTTGTGCATGATATGGATGTCTTTTGGTGACAGTCATTTTATGGTCGTTTGCTTAGTTCCATTACAAAACTATATCTGCAAGAAATCCTTTGGACTTGTATATTTAATTTTAATTCTTCATTTTTAGTGGAGGAATTATTGTTCAACTCTCTGTAAATTTTATTATTAATATAACTTCATTTCTTTAAAACAAAAGAAAAGGAAGGTATCCCAGAACTTATAGAGGACAGTGAATGTGATGTTTTCCTGTTTTATGTTTTAAATATGTAGATTTAATACTTAATTCAAGTCCCTTATTTTCCCTTTTAAGCTAATCCCAAGTGTATACATGTCAGGGGTGATGCTCAAGGATCTTAAAATTCTTCCAGTTCCAGCTCAACAGTTAAGTCCATAATTTTCAACAAGATTTCTTGTTCTTGATAAAAGTATCTCTAGGATTATCTATATGCTTTTTAGCTGTGACGCTGGGTAGATTTGAGCTAATACCAAGCAAATGATGCCTCTGCCAATAGTACTGTGTCTTCCTTCATCTCAGATCCAGCCATCTCTCTGTTTCTAATCTCTATTATATGTACAAGTTCATTATGGTCTGAAGGAAACAGCATTTTTAACTTGTACTGCCAAAGGGTAACTAGAATAAATTTCTCCTTTTCTACCAGTTGGTCAAATCTGAAGTTCATTTCTGATTGTTTATGTTAGCATAGGAGCTGACTGCATTTCTTAATCATTCAGTCTATATAGATGGAAAAAGGTGCTTTTGGGCTAGTTGAGAATCATATTTTTTAAGAAAATCAAATTTAAACTTTATTTTTAATACAAAAAACTTGTTTGGATGGTAAAATTTTGAATGTTTCTAATGTTGGAGTGGAGAGATTTAAACCTCTAACCTTTTGGTCAAGAGTATATGTTGTAACCAGTTGAAATATGTTTAGATCGACGAATATTTTGTAGATGAGTTAGTTGTCATAGTAGTCTTTAACTTTGAAGATATACAGCACATGTTCCTAGAAAGCAGTAAAAAACATGACACAGTTCTGAATAGTATTCAAGTCTTTGTGTAATACAATTCTAGAAAGTTATTCTACAAAAGATGTCCTCTTATTAAACCCATATCTGTGTTGCATAGTGTTTGATTTGATGTGATATAAATTCACTTTTTGAAGAGTTGTATATTCCTATTGTTTGGTTTGAAATATAACTTGTTTTTATGATGGTGAACTTTAAAAATTTATTGATGCTAATAAACCATAATTTACGTTCAGGTAACTCTTTCAAATTTGAATATCACTATTGAAATACTTGAAATAAACTTGAGCCATTCTTTCTGTAGCTCTTGGTGTTTGTAGTTTCTTTGATGGGTTGTTGCAAAAAAAAAAAAAAATGATACGTATATTGAGTTCTATTATAGGAGTGGAGAATCTATCCATTAACTTGAAGGGTATTAATATATGGATCCATCGAACTATGCTCGACTGACATCTATAAATCAATTTAAGAAAGGACTTTGGGTTAATAATCTTCTATAGATCATTCTTAACTGATCTCAAAGACAACTTATTTTGGTGTATATTTTGTTTCCTGATTACATTATTCTTTGAAAGTCAGTGAAAAATAACAAATCCCTTCTTGCATCCCATCACAGCCATTTGAACCAGGATCGGAAAAATCATATTCTATGACTACTTTTTCAATTTTATTTTATTTTATTTTTTGTACTAATTTGTTTTTATAAAAAATAAAAATGAATAAAGAACACAAATTCCGCAATTGAATATGTGACATTATTAAGGTTGCAATTTACAGAATGAAATTCAGAATCACAAAAGGCAGAAGCTATGTACATCTCATTGGAGACTCATACTTAGAAGTTTAGGGTCCGTTTGATAATATTTCTATTTTTTGTTTTTCATTTTTAAAGAAACCAGACATGTTTGATAAGTCTCCATTTGTTAACTATTTGGTTTTTTGTTTTTGGTTTTTGAAAATTAAATCTATAAATGCTACTTCTACCTATGAGTTTTCATGTTTTCTTATCTACTTCTTACATATGTTTTTAAAAATCAAGTCAAGTTTTGAAAATTAAAAAAAAAATGGTTAAAATCTATTTTTGTTTTTGAAATTTGACTCAAAACTCAAATATTTTCTTAAGAAAGATAGAAAATAATTATAGAGAACATGAAAATTATGGTAGAGAAATTGTGAGAAAACAAGTTTAATTTTTAAAAATCAAATTGTTATCAAACAAGATCTAAACAATTATGTTTCTCTTTTCTAATTTTTATGGAAACGTTTCTAAAAATGCCAGAGAAATTCAGAAACTATAGTGCACACTCTCTATTTTAATTCTCTCTTTTGATTTTATACCTCTCTCTCATTATTTGATTTTACGCCTCTCTTTCCTGATTTTAATTTTACGACCTCTCTCTCTCTCCTAATTTTGATTTTACACCTCCCTCTAGGGATGTCCATTTAACCCGCGGGGCCGGGGCCCCGCGGGGACCCGCCCCGAACGGGGCGGGGAATCCCCGATTACACGGGAAATGGGGGAGTGAGCGGGGAAGTTTTTTTCCCCGTTGGCTAAACGGGGACGGGGAATATATTCCCCGCCCCGCCCCGCCCCGATTCCCCGATTAATTAATTAATTAATTATATATATATATATATTAATTAATTAATTAATTTTATATATATATATATATATATATATATATATATATATATATATATATATATATATATATATATATTACCTATAAATAGATTTTTTTTTTTAAAAGAAAAAACTATAGTAGGAATTAGTTTAAGACTATTTCGTTATAAAAAAAAAAAAAATTAAAGTCTATGTTGTAATATTGAAATTTGAATTTTTAGAAATTAAGTTGTTTCGACATTACTTATGGTATATTATTGTTTTTATTAGGAAATTTTATAACATTTACTTTAAATATAATTATATTGAAAATTATTCATTTAGAAATAATTTTTTATTATGGTTGAGAATAAATTTAAAAAATAAAAAAGATAAAAAAAAAAATGAACGGGGAAAAATTTCCCGCGAGGAACCCGATCCCCGCGAATTCCCCGCGGGGAATCCCCGCCCCGATCCCCGCGAAATTAAACGGGGAATTTGGCGGGGACGGGGAATGAAATGGGGGGCGGGGACGGGGACGGGGAATCCATTCCCCGGCCCCGCCCCGCCCCGTGGACATCTCTACCTCCCTCTCTTCTAATTGTACGCCTCTCTCTCTCCTGATTTTAATTTTACTCACTCTCTCTCTCCTGATTTTACACGTCAATCCCCTTTTAAGGCATTTTATATTTACCATTTTTAAAAGAAAAAAGGATTTCTTCTCTATTTTTTGAGTTTTATTTGTGGGTTTAATCAAATTTATAAACATCAGTGTCAATCCAAGCATAAGTTAGTGGATAAAGTCATCAATTATCATCTCAAAGGTTGATGGTTCAATCTCCTTCCTCACAATTATTAAACTAAAAGAAAAATGTCAATAAAAGTATTAAAGCCTCAATTTGATTGAATTGTCGATGAAAATATTGATAAAATGTTGATGTTGATGTATATTTTTAACAAAATTAAAAAAAAATCATAAAAATTATTATAATTAATAAATAAGTATTTCACATTTTTAAATAAGTTTTGAATTCTTATTATCAATATTATGTTCATACTGAATATTTGTTGTTAATTTATTTTTATATTCCGTTGATTTTTTTTTACAACATAATGAAATGTTGATTAACCTCTTCGATAAAAATATTGCCTTGTTGACAAAAATTTAATGACTTGGGTCTGAATGGTTAACGAGAAATACATACATTTTTTTAATTATTGTTTTCAATTTTGTTTCAGAGATTTTAAATTATATCACATATTATACATTTTTTATAATTGTGTTATATTTGTTTAAATGCATGCTATATAGTTTTTTTTTTTATATTATATTTACTTGATTTTATTTCAATTAAATTTTAAAAAAAAAAACATTATCAAACATGTTTTGTTTCTGTTTCTTTTTTTGAAAAAAAAAAAAAGAAACAGAAATTAATTATCAAACATATTTATGTTTCTAGTTCTAAAAAAATAGAAACAAGAATTGAGAATCAAGAAATGGAAAACAGAAAGCATAAATGTTACCAAATGGGTCCTTAATGTTTGATCCAATACCCATTAATGAAGGTCCCATTTGATAACCATTTGGTTTTTGGTTTTTGGTTTTTGAAAATTAAGTCTATAAATACTACTTCCACCTATGATTTTCCATGTTTTCTTATCTACTCTTTAGATATGTTTTCAAAAACCAAGCCAAGTTTTGAAAACTAAAAAAAATAGTTTTCAAAAACTTGTTTTTGTTTTTGGAATTTGGCTAAGAATTCTAGTGTTTTCTTAAGAAACATGGAAACCATTGTAGAGAAGATGAAAGCTATTGTAGAGAAATGGTGAGAAAACAAGCATAATTTTCAAAAACTAAAAACCAAAAACCAAATGATTATCAAACGGGGCCGAAGTAATTTGTTTTAGAAATGAGTTTTTTTTTAAAATGTGGCCCCAACCAAAAATTAGCTGATCTCAAATAGCTAAGGTTTCTGTTCACACGTAATTTTAGCAAAGAAAGAAACGAGACATGTGTAAATGAACTTAATTTGTATTGATTTGAATGTAGTGTAATACAATCTCTAATTTGATTCTTTCTCTCAAATGTGCACTTGTCTCGAGGGGTTTGCAGCTTGTTCTTGAACATAAATTTGTTTCGAGGGCTTCCCAACTTGTTCTTGAATGTGAAGTTGTCTCAAGGGCTTTTGCAGCATGTTCTCGATCTTCTAAGTCTTCTGGACTCAAGACTTTGATTCATAGAGTATTTGATTTTCAAGAGTTTAGGAGTCTTCTGATCTTTTTGTTTCTAAATTCTCTCTACGTTTTCTAAAGAGTGTAATTTCTGAACCATTGAAATGGAGGAGAGCTTCTCTATTTAGAGAGCTTTCCATGAGCATGTTGGCTTGGACTTTAATGACTTTTGGGCTCCACCACTTGGACTTGGGCTTCGTTGACTTGGGACTTGGACTTTGTTGGCCTTAGGCCTAGCCTTTTGGACTTAAATTTGTTGACTTTGACTGAAATTTTATTTAACCAATTTGACCTAATTAAGTTTAATTATTTGGTCAAATGGTTATAATGAAGACATGTGACTTTCTAATTTTAGAATTTGTCAATTTTTTGTCTTCAAATTAAATTTGGGATACATGACAATTTATAACTAGTCCCAAATTTAATTATTTGTAATTTTGTCATTACTTTAGAATAATGACGTGGCAATTTGGGATTGGCCAAAATTTCTCATTCAACAAATGCCCCTTTGTGAGATTTAAGCACGAGTATGTGTGGGTGAATCTCGAAAAAGATAGTTTGGAGTCAAAATGTAAGTTTTTTTGCTCCTAATCTTGACTTCATGTGTCAATTTAATCAAAATTTGAATTTGGTTCATAATTTTGATTTTTTTGATTTGACAATTTTTTTATGCCAATTCATCAAAATATGAATTTTAGTCAATATTTTGATTTTTTTATCTGGCATAAAATTTTGATTTGAATTTAGTAGAATTTATGTTTTACCTCAATTCAAAATTTGAACTTGGAGAAATGTTAAAATTTTACCCCAATTTTTATTTGAAATTGGAATAGGATTTGAATTTTACCCAATTTTTGTTTGAACTTGGAATATAATTTGAAATTTTATCAAATTTTGATTTGGAATAAAATTTGAATTATGCCCAAATTTTGCTTTGTGAGATAAAATTGAAATTCTACCATGATTTTGACTTCAATAGAACTATTTTTGTCTAATTTTGATTTGAAATATAATTGGAATTATGCACAAATTTTGCTTTGTGACATCAAATTGAAATTTTGTCATGATTTTGACTTCAATATAATTAATTTTATTTAATTTTGATTTGGGATAAAATTTGGATTATGTCCACATTTTGTTTTGTGAGATAAAATTGAAATTATAACATGATTTTGACTTTGATAGAATTAATTTTATCTAATTGATTTGGGATAAATTTTGGATTATGCCTAAATTTTGCTTTGTGAGATAAAATTGAATCTCTACCATGATTTTGACTTCAATAGAATTAATTTTATTTAATTTTAATTTGGGATAAAATTTGGATTATGCCCAAATTTTGCTTTGTGGGATAAAATTGAAATTTTACCATGATTTTGACTTAAGCTCTTAAAGATCAAACAACGCCTGAACACATAACACTTTTTAAAGATCAAGAACACTTCAAGACTCGAAGACTTCAAGACTCTAGAAATAAATTGAAGTTTCAATCTTGAGAACAAGTTGCAAAGCCATCGAGACAACTTCACATTCGAGAACAAACTGCAAAGCCTTCGAAGCAAATTCACATTCGAGAACAAACTGCAAAGCCCTCGAGATAAATTCACATTCGAGAACAAGTGATAGCATTAATTTAGTGCTATATTTATGCCCAATTATTGGCTAGTTTTGTATTGAATTAGTGGACTTTGAAGTATATTTCTCTTGATTTTGTAGAAACTGAGCTAACGAAGCAAAATCAAGTGTTCGAGATTACTTTGATGGATATTGGAGTCTTTTAGAGCTTTATTGAAGATTCAAGAAGAGAAGAGAAAATTAATAAAATGTTAGGCAAGAAAGTTTTTATTTTGAAACTCCAAGTTTAAGACTTCCAAGCTTTAAAAAAAAAATAAAAAAAAAATAAAATAATAATAATAATAATAATAATAATAATCTAGGCGCCTAGGCGCCCAAACCGGCGCCCAGGCGCCCGAGACAGAAGCAGAAAACAGAGGCACAGCGCCTAGGGGCTGTTTTGGGTGCCTAGGCGCTACGAATACAACAGAACGTGATTTTTTAGATCTGTTTCAACCTCTGCTATAAATACCACTTATTCTCTTCGATTTTGAGAGGCCAAACCGAGGGTTTATGCCCTAAACACGACTCCATGCTATTTTGAGAGGATTTGGGAGCATTTGTGAGCGGATTGGAGCGGTATTGAAGATTTGGAGCTTGGATTCTTGGGATAACACCTCATAAACTCGAGATCTTCATTTTGTTTGCAATTTCTTCCCTTTTCCCTTTATTTTAGTTACTTTTGTGGCTGTAAAGTAGAGATTTCTGGGTTTGTTGAATGATTTTGTATGGTTTAATCTCTACTTACTTGGGTTTATTGTTAAACAATGTTTTATGCTTGATTGTTGAAAACTTTGGATTGATTTCTTAAGTTAATAGATGTTTATTGCTTTTAGGGTTTTGAATCATTTATGCAATTGTTTCTTAATGCCTTTAACCATTGTTTCTCTAATTAATTGAGGTTTATCTAAGTTGAGCTCGAGAGAGGATACTTAGTTAGCTTAATGCGCAATTAATTAACTACTCGAGTGACAGCGAGATTAATAGCTAATTAATTGTAGTTGGTGATGAAGATTAATTAGTTGGCCATTGGTTAATCGATTAGTTTTCTAAGTGGAAACTCGAAGGAGAGAAACTTAGACAATAACCCAATTGCATAACTAGTGTTTATTTACCGGAGTGACAGTCGGAATTAATAAATAAACATTAGAAGTTCGCACCTTGAAGAGTCTTAATGCCTTGTATGAGTTAGCTAGCGCTAGGGAGACCTAGGTTAATTAATTGGTACATTGAGAGTGGAGGAGACCGAGAGGAGATTCCACGCCTTTAGAGCTTCTAGACTTATGAGTTCACTATCCATTGGGTTATAATTGTCTGTTAACTTAGTAATCGATCCTTGCCCAAGTTATCCCTCGTGTTTGTGTCTCCCATTTATTTTTCTGTTTTTATTCTCTTTTGTTAGTTAGTTTATCTTCTCTTGATTTCGATTCTCTAAATAAAGTTAAGTGAAAGTATTCATGGTAATTAATTGAATTAAAAGCCAATCTCTGTGGATTCGATACTCGGTAGGAATACCGTTTTATATTACTTGATTCGTGCGCTTGCGAATTCAACCAACAACAAGCTGTGAAGCCCTCAAGACAAATCTACGTTCAAGAACAAGCTGCAAAATCCTAAAGACATTTGTAGCATGAGAGAGAAAGAATTAGAGGATAAATAATGCGTACTTTTATGTTTCTGCAAGCGCACGGGTCAAGTAATATGAAACGGTATTCCTATTGAATATCGAATCCATAGGGATTAGAATTGTTAATTTATTTAAATACCGTGATTACTATTACTTTAGTTTTATGTAGAGAACACAGTTGAGAGAAATAGAAGAAGGAAAAAAAAAAAGCTAAACTAACCATAGAAATAAATGCAAGAAATAAATTAGAGACTCAAACACAAGGGATAATTCTATGGACGTTGATTTCATTCTTTGGACCTTAATTCACTTGATTAATTAGACAATTAGGCAAAATTGAATGTTCAATTCATAAGCTAGAAGCCTAAAATCATGGAATCTCCTGTCAATCTTCTCTAATCTCAAGTACTAATTAACTAACTTAGGTGTACCTAGCGCCAATTAACTCATACAAGACATTAAGACTCTTCATTACTACCCCTAGTGTCTATTCATTAACCTCGATGTCACTCAGGTAAATAAACAATAATCATGAATTCAGTTCTCGCCTAAGTATCTCTTTGTCGAGTTTCCACTTAGAAAACAATTCAATTAAACAGTGTCCAATTAACTCATCTTCATCACCAACTACAGTTGGTTAACCACTAATCCCGTTGTCACTCGGGTAGCTATTAATTGCAATTGCACACTAAGATAAACTAAGTATCCTTTGTTGAGTTCAACTTAGGCATTCCTCAATTAATTCAAGAACACTAATTAAAAGCATTAAGCCCTAAATGCATAAATGAACACAAACACCAATTAAGCTTCAATTACTAGTTAATTAAGCAAATAAAGTGCAATGGTCCAAAGAATTAAAACGACCCATAGAAATTAGGGCTTAGCTACTCATAATTACCAAAATAAAATTCTAAGTCCCTAATTTACAGCCAATACAATAACTAAATTGAAAGGAAAAGAGAAGAAAATGAAAACGAAAGTCAATCCCGCGTCCTGTCCTGATCTCCTTGGTACTCAAGCCCTAGATTCTTCAATTACGCTCCAAAAACACTCACAAATGCTCCCAAAACCCTCGAAATTAGCTTGGAATTGAGATTAGAGTTTTTGCCCTCTGTTTGGCCTCCCTTTGGACGAAGAGAAACCAATATATTTATACCTCTATCGATGCAGTGTCGAGACGTTGGGGATAGTGTATCTTCGCTACACCCAAACTACGTCATTCTCCACTTGCATGTGCCTCCAGCATCGAGATGCTCCAAACGGAAATGCACATCGACGCGCATTTTGAATGTCGCACCATAGGATAGCGTCGAGACGCTTGCTCTCTGGTTTAGCACTCCAAATATAGCATCTAGACACCATTTTTAGGGTCTAGACGCTCTCATCTCGAGTTCTTTCGTCAAAACTCCACTTCTTCTCTTCTTGGATTTTCAATATGGCTCAAATGAGGCTCAAAGTCACCCAAACACCCCGAACACTTAGTTTTGATTTTCAAACTCGGTTTCTACAAAATCAAGATAAAATGGCATCAAAGCATACATTTTAAGCATAAAATTAGCTAAAATAATAGAAAATAATATAGCATAATTACATGCTATCAATAAACATTAGAGACTGGACTACACCCACAAAATTAATACAAAATACAAATGTTTTACACATGTCTCATTTATTTCTATTTTGAAATCACATGTGAATAGTAATAACTTTTAAATTTTTTTTCTTTTTTGAAGAATATCAAAAGTAAAAATAAAAATATTTTTTTGCTAGAGAGATTTTAGATCTTTATATCTTTCTTTGACATAGTGATTATAATTTCTCCCAAATTTTCTTAGATCTCGTTTACTTAAAATGAAATGGAATAAAGAACAATTAGAATGAAAAGTAATCAGAATAAAATCAATTAGAATGAAATCAATCGAATAAAATCAATAAGAATAAAATCAATCAAAGTTGAAATGTTATTCCTTGATGCTGTTTACTAGAAGTTCTTTGAAACCAAAATTAGAAACTCATTGGTACTAATTATCATCTCAATCTAATTATAGCTTATTGGATAAGACACCATTTGTCATCTCAAAGGTCAATGTTTCAATCCCCACCTTGTAATTATTGAACTAAAAAAAATGCTCACTCATGGTTTAATTAATTGAAACGCCATTTATTAAATGATATGTAATATAATTTTTAATTTATTTAATATCAACAAATAATATCTAACTACAACAAAATTACATCTAAGTAAAAAAAAAAGATTAAAATAGGTTTTTTTATTAGAAGAATATAGATTAATTTTACTTACCTATGTTATCTAATACAAATATTATATATTTTTAATAAATTATATAAATAATAATTAAATATTTAAAAAAATTAATTTTATATAAAAAGAATACATGTAATGAACGGATAGGTTAATGTGATTTTTTTTTTATTAAAAGAAAAATTATTAGTAATGTAAATAAAAGAGAGAGTAAAAGTTGTGAAATAATTAATAAAAAAATGTGGGACCTACAAATAGGGAAGGTTAAATTACAAGTTTAGTATGTGAATTTTTAGATTTTGTCTATTTAGTCCGTTAACTTTAAAAAGTGTTTTATAGGTCTCTAAACTTTCAATTTTGTGTCTAATAGGTCTCTGGACTTTAAAAATATCTAATAGATCCCTGAAGTTTCAATTTTGTGTCTAATATGTTCCTTACATATTTATTTTTTCTGAAAAATTGACTGGTTTATTAGATATAAAATTGAATTTAATTGTATATCTAATAAGATTATGAACTTTAAATTTTGTGTCTAGTAATTAGATCATGAATTTAAAAAACGTCAAATCTCATTGACCTATTAGACACAAATTAAAATTTTAGGAACCTGTTGGATACAAAATTAAAAGTTGAAGGATCTATTGGACACATTTTAAAATTCAAGGACCAAATAAGCATAAATCTAATAAATCGGAGACTTAGGGCATGTTTGATAGGCAATCATAAGGATTTAATGAAAACAGAGTTGTATTTCATGTTTTCAGACATGTGTTTGGTAGCAGATTTAGAAATTGGATTCTAATTTAAACAATTGTTTAAAATGTGTTTTATAATATATTTATAGACCATGAAACTAGTTGTAGTTGCAAAACTAAATATTAGATTGAATATAAAATATTATTAATTAATTTATGAGTATATTTTTTGTTATAAATTTTGTATAATTATTATTTACAATATCATATAATTTATAATATATTATTTATACATAAGTTAATTTTAAAAAAATAAAGTGAGTTTATAACATGAAATGTTATATTTATTATTTTTTTAATATTTTTTAATATAATTCTGCATTTTAAATTTTCAAATTCAAAATATGGATACGATGAAAACATAAAAATATTGTTTTTATAATTTTCACTATTTTGATCATAGAATTCGAAAACAGTTTTTGAAAATATATCTGTTAAATGCATATTCACTCAACTCAGTGAATTTGAAAACATAAAACAAAATCTAAATTGTTTACCAAACAGCCCGTCATTAAATACCTTTTAAAGTTCTAAATAAACACAAATCTAAAAGAGATTTAAAAAAAAAAAAAAAAAAAAAAAAAACCTCATCGAGATATTATAATAATATTGCCAAATTACTAAACGTGAGTCAAAAAGTCGAATTTCTTTTAGTAAATTTAAATGTCAAGCAGATAAAAAAATATTGAAAAACGAAAATCACAAAATATGCGCATCCGGGGAATCGAACCCCGGTCAGTACCGTGGGAGGGTACTATGATACCACTACACTAGATGCGCATGTGTCCATAAGAAAACAAATATTTTATATATTCATTCAATTCAATTATAAATTTCGCCTTCATGTTTGTGTAATTTATAGATTTATTAGACACAAAATTGAAAGTTTATAATTTTATTAGGCATAAAATTCAATTTCATATTTAATAAATTAGTTATTTTTAAATTTTTTTGAATATGTTAAGGATTTATAGACATAAAATTGAAAATTCAGAAAAATAAACACTTTTTAAAGTTTACAAGATGGTCTTATCCATTAGTGAAGACTAACAACATTTCAACATGACAAATTATTGGTAGATATATAAAATAAGTTATTATATATCACATCAGTTGGAAAACCTAAATTTAGAATGGAGTATCATTTTGGTTAAAAGAAAAGTATAAAAATGGCAAGAACAAATGTTGTTTTGAAGTACAATGGACAATATCCATTATATCTATGCCACTCATTTTCAAATGCAACTATAATTGGTTTAGACATAGAGAGCCTATAAGAGAAAATATGTATTTCAAATGATCAGAGTAACTTAGCTAAGTTTGTTATACAAATACATCATATATCTAATATAAACAACTTGTGTTTTTAAGAGAGTAGATAAACACAATTATCCAATTTCTCATTTAACCACTATATTTTTATTAGATGTTAAACATTTCATATTACATCTCCATCCTCAATCAAAAGTTCAAGAAGATGGAGTCAAATTTCTAAAATATATGTAAAAAAAAATCTCCATTTTAAATAACTAATAAAAACTACAAAATCTTCACGAACATTTTGCGTTGACTTCTTGAACTTGTCCGACAACCACCGTAATATCATCAATTTTGCCTCCGTCACACACAAACCCGGCCTTTCTAGCCGCAGCCGAAAACGGCGTCGTTCGACACCTATCGAGCGAGTTGCTCAATGCCAACTCGGCCAATCGCCAAGCCAATTTTCCCGAGTCAACTCGTTTCTCCTCCTTCAGAATCTTCTCGATCTCGCTCGCGAAAACGTTGTCCAATAGCCCGTCCGTACCGGCGACGACGATATCCCCGGCCGAAACCTCGACTCTACACTCCCAAGGCTGCACCGGCAGGCCGAGAGAAAATCCTCCCGTCAATTGAAAAGGACAGTTGAATCGGTGCTGTTGCGTCGCCGATACGAATACGAGCTTCTTCTCTCTGAAGATCATGAATCCGCTGTCGCCGACGTTCGCTGCCTGCAGCACATTGTTCCTCAGAGCGATTACGCAGGCCGTGGAGGATCCGATTATGTACTTCGTCTTCAAGTAGCCTTCCGTCAGAATCTTCCTCGGATCCGCCTCCTCCGCGACGGCGTCGCAGTTCGCCATTAGCGCTCGGGAGTACTCGCCGGCGTCGATGCCTTCCTCGGCCCAAGCGCCGACGCCGTCCGCCACTCCGAAGACGTTATTCGATTGGGAGATGAAGTGAGCGTCTTCTCCTAGAGGTCCGAACGAGTTTCGCTTCGGAATGTAGAATGATCCAAAGTCGATCTTCAATTCCGGCGCCGCCACTGCAGCGGTGGGATCGGCGGCGGCGAAAGGATTAGAAGAATAATTCATTGAGGTCATATTGGTTTTGGTTTTCGGATTGAAGTTTTTGTGAATGATATGAAAGAAAATGAAATCGGAAATCTGCGAATGAGAATTGGGGAAAGATTTGTGGTTTAGAGAGAAGTGGAGTTGGAGGGGGGTTTTATAGATGTTGATTTAGTGGTTTCCTTTTAGGAGAAGGAAGATGGGGGATTTTTTTTAAAAGATTTATTGTACTGGTGTGATATTTTGAAATTATTCAAATATTTTTTAAAATTGATCTTTTCAGATTAAGGATTTTTTTTTTTAAAAAAAAAAAAATTGTTGATTCATTTTCAGTTAAATTATGAAGATTAAAATATCATTTTGGTCTCTGTATTTTATTTCATTTTGGTCCATGTACTTTTAAATATCCAATTTTAGTTCCTATATTTTCAATAAAGCTTAAAATTGGTTCCTATGACAATTTTGAAGTTAATTTTTATTAAAATTAGTTAAATAATAATAATAACTTTAATACAATAATATACACTATATGAACATACTTCCAAAATTTATAGAGGAAAAGCTAATAAAAACTAACTTTTTTTAAGAAAAACTAACCATAAACTAATAGTAGGGACCAATTTTAAGCTTTATTGAAAGTATAAGGACTAAAATTGGACATTTAAAAGTACATAAACCAAAATGAAATAAAATCTAAAGTACATAGACCAAAATAGTATTTTAACCAATTATGAATTTGATTTTAAAATTTTTAGTTTGCCTCTATTTTAAATTAAATGGATCTCTAGAATTTTTTTAATTGTTTTTATTTGGTGTTTTGTATTTAATTTTTTTAGTTCAACGATTATGGTGACGAGAGATCAAACTATTGATCATTTGAATGATAATTAATATTTTATTTATTAAACTATATTCGAATTGATGTAGTAATTTGTGAGTTGATTTTGATAAGGATGACAATTTTTCTAAGTCAGCCCCTAAAGTGAAAGAGAATCCTAAAATTTGAGACACGGGCATTTTTTTTATTCCCTACACCATTCCAGATCTTGACCCTGCCCTAGCTCTATCCATATTCCTCAAATTTTTAATTATTTTTTGCGTTATATTTATGGTTAAAATAACATTAAGGTCGTATTTTGAAACTTGGTCTAATTTAGTTTTCATGTTTTTAATATATCTTAAAATTAGTTGTTATGGTTAATTTATTATTAGTTTTTTCAAAAAAAATTAGTCTTTATTAGTCATCCCTTTATAAAATTTGAAAAATATTTACACTGTGTCTTTTCTTCAATGAAAATTATTTACCAATTCTATCAAAATTAACTTTTGAATTAACAATAAAGATTGATTTTAAAGATTTATTAAAAGTACATAACTAAAAATAGACATTAGTACATAGACTAAAATTAACTTTTGAATTAACAATAAAGATTGATTTTAAAAATTTATTAAAAGTACATGACTAAAAATAGACATTTGATAGTATATGTACTAAAATGGAATAAGTCTCAAAGTACAGAGATTAAAATAGTATTTTAACATATATTTATTCATGTTTAGTTTCTATTTTGGTCATTAAATTTAAGTTTTGTTTTATTTTAATCCTTCAACTTTTCAAAACGTTCGTTTTAATCTTTAAACTATTAAAAAGTACCAATTTAATCCTTGTATTTAATTTTATGTTAGTAAATCAACATATTTGGTGATGTTGCCTCTATACATCGAGACAAATAAGCATCCACATAGTTGTGCTTCATCGTTACAAGGTAGGACTTCGAATGTAGTTCCCGTAGTACCTCTGCCGAGTAGCTGAATAACCAACATTTCTTTAATTGCCACTCTCTTGGGCTTTTGGTATTTTCTTATTTGATTTCTTTTGACAACACTTGGGGACTGTTTGGGACAAGAAGATACAGATAGTAGAAGGTAGAAAGTCTGAGAAGTTAAGAAGTTTGTGTTTGAAGTGTAGAATTGTTTAGTCTAAAATTAGGTAGTCTATGTTTGGGGCAAGAAGTTGTTTAGTTTGTGTTTGGGGCAAGAAGCTGTTTCGTCTAGAATTTCGAAGTCTGTGTTTGGAATATAGATTTGTTAAATCTGGAATTTTAAAGTTTGAGCTAATTTTAGTTTTTTTTTTTATAGTTTTTTCTACAATTTTTCAAAATTTCATAAGGATTTGTTCCCATGAATTCTAAAATTGAGATTTTTTGTTTTTATTAATTTATGTATATATTTACAAATTTCTTTAAAGAAAAAAAAAAGAATTTTGAACAAAATACTCCATATTCTGTTTTCAATATCTCTCACATTAATTATTCATTTGGCTTGGATAGTTTTCAAAAGAAAGTCTTACAATAATTTTTTTAAATATTACATGTGATTTGGAAAATTTTCAATTCATTAATTTAAAGGGATTCAAATAAACTTCAAAAATTTTATGTTTTTATTCTCTCAATTTTAGAAATAATATAGATTTATTCCGTCAATCCTAAAATTGAAAATTTAAGTTATATTATTTTATAAATATTTTACAATTTTGTTAAAAACTTATTTTCGTCAATTTTAAAATTTTAATTCAAGATTTTTTTTCCAAGCTTAATAAAAGTAAATTTTTTTTTTTTGCATAATTTAAGATTTTATTTTTTTAACTAATAAATATATTGAATTATCTAATGTTTGATTAATTTAAAAATAATATATATTCTTTGAAGTTTTAAAATAATTAAGTTAAAAATAAAATATCAAATATTTATGCTATTTTAAAATAATTAAGTTCAAAATAAATATATATTTGTTAACACCATTTAAAATGAATATCATACATATACCTTTGTTCAAAATACTATATATTTATGTTATTTATTGTAATAATTTTATTTTATTAAGTTTGGAAGGAGAAATCGTTTATTTTTTTACTTTGAATATGATTGAAAATCAATTTTTTAATATATTAACATGTTTAAATACTAATTTCTTAAATTGTAAATCGGGCTAGTTTAAAATATGTTTTTCTTATCTTCAAATCATAAAATTATATATATATTTGAGCTATTAATAAAAAATAAGTTTAAAAAAGATAAGATTGTTATTTGTTATAAGTAATTTTAGTTTAAACTTTAAAAAAAAAATGTAGATGATATGTGGAGGAAGTGAGATATGAAGATTTTTATCAATTAAAAAAATTTATGTAGTACTCTAATTTACATTAAAATTTCAATTTAAATAATAGTATCATATGTAAAATATTTTTATATAATTTATATATAAAAAATTAAAATTATAGAATAAAAAAAAAATATTTTTGTTAAAAAATTTATTAAAATTATAGGATAAAAATAATTTTTTGTTAATAATTATTTATATTTAATTATTAATTAGTAATAATGATGAGAAAATTTATATAAAAAAATAAAGAGAATTTTGTCAATTAAAAGATTAAAAAAAAAGTTATGCAAAAAAAATGGAGAGAGAAAAGAGAAGAGAGAGGGAGGGAGGGAGGTAAGAGTGAGGTGGGGTGAAGAAAAGAGGAGACAAGGAAGCACAATTGGGAGTTGGAATTAATAAATTGTAGGGCCCACAATGGAAAGTTGTGATAGGAGTTAATAAGTTTGTGGGGTTTATAATAGAGAGTTAGATGACGAGTTAATAAGTTTGTAGGCCCCACAATTGAAGTTAAAATATCCATGGCCAAACACGGAGTTGAGGGAAGTTATTAACTCCTACTCTCCCAACTCCTCAATCCAAACACCACCTTCGGGTGCATTGGGTTGATGATCTGAAAATAAAAATTTGAAAATAAGAGGTTCAATAAAAGCACATAGTTGTATTTCATTGTCTTCATATATGTGTTTGATAGCATATTTAGAAATTAGATTCCAATTTAAACAATTATTCAAAATGTATTTGATAATATATTTATAAATCATAAAACTAGTTGTAGTCATCAACTAAATATTATGTTGAATATAAACTTATTATTAATTAATTTATGAACGTGCATTACAAGAATTCTGGCTTCTCTCCCTAAGTCAAAAATGAGTCAAAAAATTCTCTCGATGCACAATCAGTCGTCGGCAGATCTATGTCGAGAGATGGTTTCTACCGACGCCAAGTAGACGACGTTGGAAGATGCTTTTTTAATTTTTAATTTCAAATTTTTTATTCGAATATTATTATAACTCGAATTTTTTTGTACCTAAAAATAAATGTGTACAAAACCAAATATATTCTAAATTTCATTCAAATATAAGTTATATCAACCAAACAATCAAATTTGTTCATACAATTTTAGTTTATATACAATTTGGAATAAAAATAAAATTACATAAAGCACCTAGGAAAAATAAAACTTGCTCTACATGCATCTTAATTCTCTTAGGCATAACCTTGTTCGTACATCGACCCGAAGCACCAAAGAAAAAGAATTTTTAATTAGTTTCAATACTAACTCATAAATTTAAAATTATCCAACAATTAAACCTTATCAAAACTTAAGTAAATTTTATAAGTAATAAGTATAACAACTAAACCAAAATTAAGCTTAGGAACATTAGAAATAAAAATGAATAAAATAGTCCCTCACCCACCCTCTACAGTCGAAACAATCTCTCGCCCTACAATCGAAATAAGAACATAACAACTAAATTCATGTCTTCTACCCTTGACTTTCAACACACTCGAAAATTATTTTGTCATAGCATTTAAGAAAAACACATTTTCAAGAGCACTCTCAACCTCAATCTAAACCTAAATGTGGCAGGCAAACCATTTACAAACTAAACAACCTCATAAGTCAGAATAGTCTTGCAGGCAAAGTTTAGCAAACAACTTGGTGAATTGGTGGTGTTGGGGGGTGGGAGACATCACTCGCTACACTAATCTCAAACTCAACATCAAAGTTTAGAAAAATTTGGTATAAAATCTACTATATATGTCTACCCTTCTTTTTATCCAATCAACCTAGTCACATCAACCCAATCACAAAGAAGGGATATGTATATAAAGCAAAGGACTACCTTAAGATGTTCGATTAAGAAGGAAATATATATGTATTAAAAGAAATGCTAAATTATAGAAAATACTCCTAAACTTTATACTTTGTTTCAAAAATATTCCTGAACTTTCAAAAGTTTCATTAATACCCTTAAACTTTCAAAAAAAGTTCAAAATACCCTTACCGTTAGTTTTGGATGGAAACTGTTAGTACTTTGCTTCAAAAATACTTCTAAACTTTCAAAAGTTTTATTAATGCCCTTAAACTATCAAAAAAAGTTTAAAAATACTCTTACCGTTAATATATAGATAGAAATCGTTAGTACCTTATTTTAAAAATTACCTTTGAACTTTTGCATTAATACCCTTAACCTTAAAAAAAAAAGTTAAAAAATGTCCTTACCATTAGTATATGGACAAAACTGTTTATCTAAACCTAATTACATCCCTCTTCTATTTCTTTTTTCTTCTGATTTGCTTCAATCTATGGTTTAACACTTATATGTTTTTCCTCTTTTTTTTTTCCCTTTCTTTTTTAATACTCTCTTACTCTTTTCTTCCATTTTTCAATCTCTAAAACTTCCCTCATTTCTCCTATATTCTTAAATATTGGAACTTTAAATTAACAGGAAGAACCCTCTTTCATTTCTAAGCATGCCCAAACATAAATATAAGAAATTTCAACACTCAAATAGTCAATGTTTTTGAAGTTATTTTGAGTTGGAAAAGAACCAATTTGAAAACAACTCATATAGATATCCTCATTTTTTTTTCTTCATATAAATACTCTCATTTTTTCTCCATTTGTCCAATTTTCAATCATGAGGAACCTTCTTAATTGACCACAACAAATAGACTAATTTGAATTGCAAAAAGGATTATTAAAATCTTCATCTGCTACAAATTTGGTAATGCATATGTTTTCTTTCTTTTCCCTCCCACTAGATGTCCTCAAAATTATGACCCAAATAACATGTCTCTCTTTTTGTGTATTAAACCCAAACATATTAACTCAAATTACTAACGTACAACCTTGTTAAAGCATTTAAGTCCTATGGTCCCTTGGTGGTTCCATTATTCTTCTTTCTTCTTGCTATAGTCTATATACCTTGATTGAATGGGGTAGTTTTAGAGATTGAAAAATGGAAGAAGAGAGTGAAGAGGGTATTGAAAAAGAAAGGAAAAAAATAGAGAAAAAAATAGAGAAGTGTTAGGCCATAGATTGAAGCAAATCAAGAGAGAGAAGAAATGGAAGAGGGAGAGAATGAGGTGTAGATAAATGTGTTTTGTCCACATACTAACGGTAAGGGCATTTTGTAAGTTTTTTTTTTTAAGGTTAAGGGTATTAATACAACTTTTAAAAGTTCAGAGGTATTTTAAAACGAGGTACTAACAATTTCTTTCCATATACTAATAGTAAGAGTATTTTTGAACTTTTTTTTTTTAAGTTTAAGGGTATTTTTGAACATTTTTTAAAAGTTTAAAGGTATTAATGAAATTTTTGAAAATTCAAGGGTATTTTTGAAACAAAGTACTAATGGTTTCCATCCAAAACTAACGGTAAGGGTATTTTTTAACTTTTTTTGAAAGTTTAAGGGTATTAATGAAACTTTTGAAAGTTCATGGGTATTTTTGAAACAAAGTACAAAGTTTAGGGGTATTTTTTTTTTAATAATTTAGCCTAAAAGAAATGGCTAAGGTCACTGTTGGAAATAAAATTGTTAAAATTAATTTTTGAAGTAAACTTCATATTAAAAAGTATTTGTCAACTACTACAATTTATAATGTTGGAATAATTATGGCAGTAAACTTAAGTAAAATATGGGTAGTGATACAAAATTTCTAGAAAACTTCAAATTGAATAAAGGAAAACAGAGGGCAACATTAGAAATTGGTTCTAGTCCTTTTCATCCTCAAATTTTGCCCAAATATTTCCTTCAGCGTGCAAAACTTATGAGAAAATTGTTCAAACAGGAAACAGAGGGAAGAAGAACAAAACTAAATAAAGTTGGTGATGTTGATGAACTCTTCCTTTTCCCCAATCGATAAATTCTGCTCCCTATTCCTAGGGGATGATTAATCTTAACAATTCAATTATGTCTTGAATCGGACTGGAATACTGGAATACATGCACCAATTTCTCAGATTTGACAGAATTAAGAAACTAACAAAGCACAACAGTTTAGTAAACCCACGAAAACAGAACCTTAGATGAACAAGGCGTACACAAACAAAAAAAAAATTAAATGGCATCAGTCAACACTGCAGGAGAATTCGAAGGAAATTCCAAAACAGAAGTTAAATTTCTTCAACCAAAACGAAATTTCCAGAAAAATTCAAGAACAACATAGGAACCAACGAACAGGCATATTGAAATTAACTTGAATTTAGTACCAAAAGCGTTCAAAACAAGGAATAGAGATTGTATTTCCCACTAATCTCCACAACACAACCCGAAATTTAAAGAAGAATAAGCAGTACTTCAATTCTTTGGCCCAACATAAACAAAACAAAAATTTCCAGAAAAGAACTAAGAAAAGTGCAGGAAAACAGAGCAATATTTTTTTTGAAGAAACCCACCAACTTAACTTGAAATTAACTTAAGCTTAATTCAAAAATACACCAATTGAAGACTAGAGATTGTTTAAGCAACTCTCCATAATACAAAACTGAAGAAAAATCAAAATTAAAATTGAAAATCTTAGCTAAAACTGAAGAAGAACGAAAAAACAGAGGTTTCGAAAAAAAAACGTAAAACCCACGAAATTCAATCTAAATTCGCCTCCAAATCCCCATTGATTCTTCTTGCTTCTTCCCTCCTCTTTTATAGATCTTTCTACGGTTGAAATTTGCCAAAAATCGCGCTCCAATCCCTCAATTCGTGCGGAAATGGATTTTCCCATATATTGGTTTCTTCGCACAAAACCCACGAAATTGATGTCTAAAATTGCTCCCAAAAATCCGATGCTTAGCTCCAATTCTTCTTCCCCATTTATAGGCCTCCATTAAGGTTGAAGATTGTCCAAATTTCGTGCTCCAATTCCACCAAATCATGCTGTAATTTGGTTTTCCATAAATGGGTTTCTTCTTCGCGTGACATTTTTTGTTTCCATAAATCCTCTGCCCAGAATTGCAAAATCAGATTTTGTAATCTGATTTAGCAATTTTCACATTCCCTGCTCCAGAAACAATTGCAAAATCTGATTTTGCAATCTGATTTAGCAATTTCCATAATTTTTGCAAAAAGAATCAATTTATTTAGAATTCTATTCCAAATGCTATCACATTCAATTCTTCCTTAAATTCAAGCAATCTTCTACTATTTTCAATTAATCTTAGGACAAACAAAAATATTTTAAGCAATTGGGAATTAAATAAGCCTTAATTCTAAGGCTTATCAGTCACACTTGTCGACTACGCATCCTATATTTAGTTCAAAGTTCAGACACATCTAACAATTGGTAAGAAAGCAAAAACAAAAATGCTAAAAGTGCCCAAATAAAAGAGATCCAAGCGAAAGGAGAATTTCCAAAATAAAAACAACAGTCAAAGGATCTACTCAAAAACACATTCCAATTGCTAAGGTTTTGTTTGATAACTATTTAGTTTTTATTTTTTTTATTTTTGAAAATTAAGCCTATAAATACTACTTCAACTTATAGATTTCCATGTTTTCTTATCTACTTTTTACATATGTTTTAAAAAATCAAGCCAAGTTTTGAAGACTAAAAAAAGTAGGTCTCATTCGATAATCATTTGGATTTTTAGGCCCCGTTTGATAACCATTTGGTTTTTGGTTTTTGGTTTTTGAAAATTAAGTCTATAAATACTACTCCCACCATTGGATTTACTTATTTTGTTATCTACCTTTTACCTATGTTTTCAAAAACTAAGCCATGTTTTGAAAACTAAAAAAAGTAGTTTTCAAAAACTTGTTTTTGTTTTTAGAATTTAGCTAAGAATTCAAATGCTTTCTTAAGGGAGATGAAAATCATTGTAGAGAAATTGAGAGAAAACAAGCTTAATTTTCAAAAACCAAAAACTAAAAACCAAATGGTTATCAAACGAGGCCTTAGTTTTTGGTTTTTGAAAATTAAGCCTATAAATACTACTTCTACTTATGGTTTTCATTGCTTTGTTATCTACTTTTTACATATGTTTTAAAAACCAAGCCAAGCCAAGTTTTGAAAACTAAAAAAAGTAGTTTTAAAAAACTTGATTTTGTTTTTGGAATTTGGTTAAGAATTCAAATGAATTCCCTTAAAAAAGATAAAACTCATTGTGGTGAAATTGGGAGAAAACAAGCTTAATTTTCAAAATCCTAAACAAAAAACCAAATAGATAAATCAAACGGGACCGTAGTTTTCAAAAACTTGTTTTCTGTTTTTGGAATTTGGCTAGAAACTTAAATGTTTCCTAAAAAAGATGAAAATCATTGTAGAGAAGATAAAAAACATTGTCGAAATTTTTTGAGAAAACAAGTATAATTTTCAAAAACAAAAAATCAAATAGTTATCAAATGAGGCCTAAATACCACAAACACAAACAACACAACAATCGAAAACACAAACACATTCCAATTGCTAAATACCACAAACACAAACACTAAATACAACTTGGAAACACATTTCAATTGCTATCAAGCAAGCAAAAACAACAGCCAAAGGAGAAATTACAAAAATAAAAAAATAAAAAAAAGATTCACATAGACATCTCCAAGTGCGATTCCTCTCCATTTAGAGGAATCAAGTTGTTCTATATGTTCTCTTAGCTTAATCATCAATGAAAAATGACATCGATTGAAAATGGAAAGGATGCACATGGAGATGTAATCTGTGGGCTAGGTTTATAAGCTGCTGAACTTTGAAACCCTACTGTGCTCTTCCTACCAAATGCTTCACGTCAGAAACTTCTATAAAAGAATGAACAAGAACTTGTGAGGCAGATAAGCAAGGCTTGGGCTTAAAATTGTGTTTCTTATAACAGAAATTCTGAAATGTAATCTATGAAATTTGAATGCTATAACCCAACTCCCCAAACAGAAGGACCCAAAAAAAAAGAAAGAAAGAAAATCAACAGCAACTAAGATCATCTAGGAGATTTAATGAACAAACTCCAGTTTTTGAATCAGTTGTGAAATTCATTCCCATTTCACAAACGGATGATTCAATTACCCTTCATCTCAACACGTACAAAATAATCTAATAAGTAAAAAGAACCTGAGAGCTGTAACTGTGAGAAACTACAAAGATTAACGAATTTGACATCAACTTACCATATGATATTATTGGAGAGATTTTGATGAGGTTTGTGAGATTTTAGAATATACGTCCATCGGAATTAAAAATAAAAAAAAAATAAAAAAATAAAAAAAAGCTGCATTGACATGTGGTTGCAGCAAAAAATTTCTCAAAATAATTTCCATCCAATGGTAAAGATTAAAAACGAAATTAGATTCTTATAAAAATAAAAAAAATAAAAAATAAAAAAACCACAGATGTTTAACAAAAACGAAATTAGAAAATGATCCAAAGATGAGATTAAAAAATAAATGCAAAAATTAATTTATACCTCTAAATTTTAGAGTTGTATGTCAATTAAAATCTCAACTATTAATTATATAATTTAACCCTAAACTTTTATAAGTGATCAATTTAGACCCTTCATTTGTGATTTATATCTATTTTCACTTGATTCTATTTAAAATCAGTACAAATAAACCTAAATGAAATTAAGGTTAAAATACTATTTTGGTCCATGTACTTTGAGTTTCATTCCATTTTAGTCTTTGTAATTTCCAATGTCTAATTTTAGTCTCTGCACTTTCAATAAAGCTTAAAATTATTGTTAGTTTATAGTTAACTTTTCTAAAAAATTCATTCTCTATTAGTTTTCCTTCTATAAATTTTGAAAAAATATTTAGATTGTGTCTTTTCTTGTATGAAAACTATTATGATTTAACCAATTTCAATAAAAATTAACTTCAAACTAACGATAGAAATTAATTTCAAGATGTATGGCTCATTTGATAACATTATCGTTTCCTGTTTCTTGTTCTCGTTTCTTATTTTTCAAGAAACAAACATGTTTGATAAACCATTTTGTTTCTTGTTTCTAAAAAATGGGCAAATTTTCAAAAACTACAAAAAAATAGTTTCTCAAATTCTGTTTTTGTTTTTTTTTTCATGTTTCATGCATGTATCCTTATTTCTCTTTTTCCTTTGTACAACCATCTCTCCCCTCTCTATTCTTTCTCTCTCTTCCATTATATTTTTTTTTCTTTTAATACATTTTTATCTTTTCGTTTTTTTTTCTTCTTTTTTCTTCTTATTTTTTCATTTATTTCTTTTTATTCTCTCTTCATTCTCTCTCTTTCACCATAGTCTTTTTTCTTTTAGTAGTTCTTTATCTTTTTTTTTTCTTTTGTTCTTTTTCCTTTTTGTTATGTTTTTCTCTTCTCTCTCATTTCCTTTTGTGTTTTTTCTACTTTCCATTAACGAGCTTTTAGTTATTATTTTATATTTAAATCTCTATTGTTTTCCCTTTTGGTATGATTTTAATATTTTTATTAAATAAATAAACTAATAATGTATTTCATGCCTCTCTTTTTCTAATTTTACTTTCATGTATTATTGGCTAATGCCTTTTTAAAGGAAAAAATAAAAATAAAGTTTATTATTAAATTAAATAAATGTGGGTATGCTTGATTGTCTAAACTTAAACAATTTACAAATTAGCCTTATTGAACTAACTCGTGTAAGCCAAAATCGTTTAAGGTGAATTGATTGGAGTGAGAAATGACATTGCAAATCAAATTTGAACAACATTTGAAGAATAAAATTTATTATTATTATTATTATTATTAATTTTGTGTTGGGCCTCAATAAAATACTATAAACTCTTTATAATTGTTTTATATTTATTTTAATGCATGTTATATGTTTTATTATATTATATGTACTAAATTTTATTTTTACTAAAAAACAAGAAACAAGAAACAGTTATATCAAACGCATGTCTGTTTCTGTTTCTTTAAAAAAAACAAGAAGCAAAAATACTTATCAAACATGTTTCTGTTTTTAGTTTTTAAAAAACAAGAAACAAGAAACGAAAACATGAAACAAGAAACGAGAACGTTATCAGACGGGCCCATAAAGTACATTGACTAAAATTGGACATTTGAAAGTACAATAACTAAAATGGAATGGTACCCAAAGTACAAAGACCAAAATTGTATTTTAACCTAAAATTCTTCTTCTCCTGAAGTCCTACCAAAGTAGTAAGGAAGATTATCACGTAATTATTCCTAAAAAAGTAGAGAAAAATAGAGGAAGACGAGAAGATGAAAAACCGCCCATATTAAAGAAAAATTGCTAACTATCTATTTGATTTCCGTATTTCTCTTTAATTTAGATTAATTCCTATATGTAAAAAAAAAAAAAAAAAAAAATTATTCAGGTGTGAAAGTAAGCATTAACGATTTTAAAACAAAATTCTAATGAGGAATCTAAATTGATTCATTAATGAAAATTTTGTATTTTAATTGATACAATTATTAATTTAAAATTTTTAAGTAATGTAAATCTAATGTTTAGAGATATAAATTAATTCGTTTTCCTTTGGAAAAACTACCTATTTATCTTTATTTTTTTATTAAAAAAATAAAAATAATATCAAGTTTAAATAGACGTTATTTTCTTGTATCATTTTTAAATAAAAATTCTCGTGAAATACTTTTTCTTTTTGTTTTTTTTTTTTTCAACAAAGAGGATTTGAACCTCCAACCAAAAAATTGTGTAACGTGTAAAAAAAAAAGACATAATAGTGTAATTGTAAATTGGTCAAATGTGGAACGATGAGTATGCAAGTTTCTGATGTCAACATGATTGTCCACGTCACGACCTGGATGCAAGATAAAACGCCTGCATGTGTGAAACGTGTCATTTCATCAATTATTTCGCTTTTGTATATTTTACCAACACAATTACTAAATTGCCCTCTTTTTTCTTTTCTTTTTTTCTAAAACAAGAAATTTCATTACTAAATCATAGGAATTTGACCTTGGGACTGCATCACATTTAGGAAAAATTCACTGGATCCAATAGTTATTAAGAGACATGAAAATAATTGAATTCACATCTAACGATTATTATGAAGTAAAAATCGATGAAACTACCATTGGATCCAATAGTTATTAGGAGACATGAAAATTATTGAATTCACATCTAACGATTATTATGAAGTAAAAATCGATGAAGCTACCACTGGATTCAATAGTTATTTGATTCAATAGTTATTAGGAGACATGAAAATTATTAAATTCCCATATAACGATTATTATGAAGTAGTCATATTGTAGTGACTACATTGAATAATTTGTCCACATTCAAGACTCATTCTCCATTAAGATTCTAAGCCAATATGAAAAAAAAAAAAAAAAAAAGAGTCATCCAACGGTTATTATGAAACATGAAAATTATTGAATCCACATATAATGATTATCATGAAACAACCATATTGTAGTGACCACATTGAATAATTTATCCACATTCAAGACTCATTCTCCATTAAGGTTCTAAGCCAAGATGGAAAGATTCATTCTCCATTCTCCATTAAGATTCTAAGCCAAGATGGAAAAAAGAAGAGTCACAAAACTGCATGTTCTAAACAATCATGCATGTTCCAAACAATCATGATTGGCTAAACTATCAACTTTTATCAATATGGATAAAAAAACAGAAAAAAAAATTAAGAACATAAACTCTTGAGCGTCATAAACTATTGTAGCCATTTCTTCATAAATTAATTTATGCAGGGATAAATTGCAATACACCCTGCAAACATATCGAAACTGTGAATCAGAATAACTGTTCAACCTTTTAATATTCATTCTCATAGCTAACCGAACACATTCAAGAATTGCATAAGCTTCTACCGAACACATTCAAGAATTGCATAAGCTTCTACACGTAAGGGATTACGAGACGGTGAACAAAAAAAATATAGAAATTCTAGACATTCTGCAAAGCCACAGTAATACAACCAACAGAATTTTTAACAATCACCCCAATTCATGTAAACTAATTCCTTCGCTGTCAAGATGCATGAAATTGTCCAAATCTGATTTTCAAATGTCCCAGAACTTACCTGATCGTGTTCCAATCGGCTAGGTTTGATCAAACCACCATATATCCAAAAATTTCATTTTTCAAGTCAACTTTTCGTCCCTTTTCTATGTATCATGTTTATATAAGATATTCATAAACCAATTTCAGACTCTTAACAATATTTCAAAAAACACATATAGCCCTCAAAACTGAAACTACAAACATTCTTAAGCTGAAGGGGAAAAAATAATTCAAATATAATATTTATACGAATTTTATCATATTAGTAATAACATCATGGACCAAAAGTAGACTAACAAATTAAAGCCAAATACCAAATAATTAATCAACCAAAGTACAAAGAAAAATAATTAATAAAAATTGAACTAATAAGATCATAAAATACTTGATATATCATTAGAAAGAACAATGACGACTCCCCCCCCCCCCCCCCCCCCCAAAAAGAAAAAATAACGGTGAAAAAAACAAATTCAAGCCATCTCAACTCAAAATTTAAATTATTTAAATTATGTTATATTTCAATGAATTGTTACAAGCAAAAAAGAACCTCCTTTTTTTTAGTTTCTTATAAAAATTAACTAAAATATATAGATTACTTCTTTAATTTTCATAACAAGAGTTTGATTCAAAAGGTCAATCCACAAACCAAAAAGAGAGAAAAATCGTTCTCTACCAATGACAATGATATATACTATATATTGAACTAGACAATGATATATACTATATATTTTAACCAGTTCGAACTAGATTCAAGTCAAGTCAATAATTGTTTAGATGTATTTTAAATACATCCCACTAATATAAAATTGAACACATGTAAACAATAAAGAATATGTTTAAGAGTGATTTTAAAAGGATAAAAAAATCACTCCTAAACCTACTCTAAATTTACCTTTAAAAAAACACACAAAACCCCCCAATAAGTAACCATATAACCCTCTTGGCACCATCCGAACCATAAAACACAGATTATTATTATCTAAAAGTCGATGGCTCATGATCCCTTACTCAATGTTATTGGGTTAAAAAAACTAGAACTTTTTGGACAATTTTTTAAATTTTGGAAGAAAAATATTTTAAACAGTACGTAGATGATTTCCAACCATGTTCTTAAACTAACTAAAACTTCAATGGGAAATTTATTTTAGAAATTTTCAGTTGTCTGGGTGATTGCCACGTTGACGGTCCTGATTCAACCCCCAACCACGAACACCAAACTGGAGCTCAGCGGCGGCGATGAGGAACTCGACGGCCTGCTTGGGGGTGAGGAGGTCGACCACCTTCTGGACGGTCTTGAGGCGGAGATCGTCGGCTTTCTTTATAATCCTGACTAGACCTTCAACCCTCCCCGTCATCTCCGTCCTCGTTCCGATCAGCTCGCTCATGTCGTCTTGCCACTCCGATAGCTCCTCCGTTATCGCATTCTCCTCCTCCACCTACATCACACATGCATATATATCCCAATGCCCTTCAATAACAAAATACACCCTAAGTTTTCGAAGATGTTGTAATACAACAATATCTAGTTAAAATTAGGTTAAGGAATAAGAAACAGTTGCCAAACGCTTAAGGGAACGAGAGAGACAAGAACAAAACACAATATATTCAAAAAGAGAGAAACGTGAATATTAACCAAACAAATCCTTAGGGGGGTTTTTTCCCCCTTAAGTTCAAGATGAATTCAAGCACAAGAATGAAAATAAAACTACCTAAGAATTTAGGAGCTAAAATAAAATAATCTTGAAAATTGGGAGACTAACATGAGATAGAAATCATAATTCTCTTTAGACCCTAAACCTGAAAAACAAGGAAAAATCAAAGGGGGATTTACCGTTTCGCATTGGAGCTCGCTAACATGTCGAAACTGGGACGGCGAGAGATCGCCAAGGTCACCAGTGCGAAGACCGTGGAGAATATCAACAATCCGGGACTCAAAGAGGATGGAGGACTCAGAGTAGATGAGATGAAAAGTAGTAGTAGGACGCCAGCCAGCGATCCAGTGAAGCGATCGCTCGAGAGAGGTAGCCCAGGGAGCGGAGAAGACGGAGAGAGGGTCGCGCTCAGCGGCGAGGGACTTGACACGATAATAATCGGCATAGTGGGACATGACGGTGAGGACAAGGTGGTGGAGATCGGTGGCGGCGGTGGCGGTGTCTGTGGAGGAGAGCTGGTGGGTGAGGAGGTGGAGGTGGTCGAACCAGGTGGCGTAGAAGCTCGTGAAGTTGAACCCGCTGCTCATATTTGGATTGCAGTTGAGAAGTGACAATAAAGAGAGATCTCAAGAAGGCGGTTTGTTTGCAAATTGTTGATTTGCAGTGGGTTTTGTTTTGTGAACTGAAAAAGGCAAAAAGTAAAACTGCGGCTTTCAGCTGTGTGCGTGCAGAATAGCCACGTGCGTAGCTTACGTGGAACGAGGATTGCAAAGCGTGTCCACACGACCGCAAAATAGTCTCAACTCAACTCCCATCATGTTAGGTTTTGTATATTTGAAGGCTAAATGGTCGATTTCGTCGCTGCCATGGGGGGGGGGGGGGGGGGGGGGGGGGGGGGGGTGCACGATATTAAAACTTAGAGACTAAATCCAAACTACAGGGATTAAAAAGATAATTTATCTTATATTTTATATTTTTTTGTATTTAATCACCCACACGAAGAGGTAGAGATTCTAACTTTTAACCTCTTGATTAGAATATATATTTTAACTAGTTAAACTATTATCTGGTAGATATTTTAGATTAAATCGGTTTATACTTAGTCTATTTTGTTACCTTTCTTAATTTTTTTGGATTCTTTTACTTTAAATTTCGTTTGATAAATATTTGATTTTTTAGTTTTTGAAATTTGTACTTTCTTTATAATGATTTTCATTTTTCTTAAATAAACATTTGAATTCTTAGTCAATTTTTAAAATAAAGTTTTTAAAAATTAATTTTTTGTTAGTTTTCAAAACTTAGCTTGGTTTTTGAAAACATAAATAGGAAGTAGATAACAAAATAAAGAATCTCGTACCTAAAAATAGTGTTTATTAAACTTAATTTTTAAAAATCAAGTATCAAAAATTAAGGCAACGTTTGATAACTATTTGATTTTTGGATTTTAGTTTTTGAAAATTAAGCTTGTTTTCTCTCAATTTCTCTACAATAGTTTTCATCTCCCTTAAGGAAGCATTTGAATTCTTAGCCAAATTCTAAAAACAAAAAAACAAGTTTTTGGAAACTACTTTTTTTTAGTTTTCAAAACATGGCTTGGTTTTTGAAAACATAGGTAAAAAGGAAATAACAAAATAAGTAAATCCATAGGTGGGGTAGCATTTATAGGCTTAATTTTCAAAAACCAAAAATCAAAAATCAAATGGTTATCAAATGAGGCCTAAATGATTAGGGATTAAATAACCTTTGCTGCAGGGCTAGCAATAGATGAAGAAGACCAAGGTTGTGCTGATTAGAATTGACACTTGAGGAAGGTAACGTTTTTTTTTTTTTTGTTTTTTTTTTCTTTCCGTTTTGTGGGTCTTTTTTGCTTTTAATTCTATTTTAAGGAAGTCTTTAATTTTCTAGTTTGACTTTCCAAATTGAGTTTGCAAATGTAAAGCTTATTTGTTGAAGCATTTAGATCAATACAACTGGGTTATCCTCACTAAAATTAAACCATGGAATTAATAATCTAATTATAAAATTTGTCCCATTATATACATCTTAATTTTAGTTGACAAAAGATTCTTTAAAAGACTTGTTTTACGTAGGTGTTTTTCAAAGATTAGTTTGAAAGTTATTCATACTTTGATTCGGTTTGGTTTTAAGGGGTATTGATCGATTTTCTATATGCAAACTAAAGTACTGAGAGTGATTTGGAAAAACTAGTTGTGTGTAATTGTTAATAATATATTCATCTTTTTGAAATAGACTTATTTTGACATGTAATGGTGATCATACAAGAAGATCCTTCAACTAAGTATGTATCTTTGACACACTGTCCATAATTATTTATTTCATAGGTTTTTACCTTGTTTGTTTCTGAAATAAGAAAATAAGTTAGAAAATTAAATGCCAATCTTACTAAAAAAAAATTATTGAGTATTCAATATTATAAATTTTTGGCAAGAAGAAAGCATATTTGGTTGCTAACTTGAGCATAACACAACTGGTTAAGGTATATACTACCGATCAAAAGGTTTGAAAGTACGAATCCCACTCTACATGTTGTTGAATTTAAACAAAGAAAAAAGAAACTTTTTTTCCTTGTTCCCTTTTTCTTGTTAAAGGTTTCAATAACAAAATCTAAATTTAAATAAATGGACTAAAATAAGAAACTTGATGGAGCAAACTTTAACATACCCAACCATGCCAAAGTGTGAGCATAGCTCAATTGGCATAAAACATGTACTATCAACCTTGAGGTTAGAGGTTAGATTCTATCCTCACTACATGTTGAACTCAAAAAAAAAAAAAAAAAAGACCCGACTATATTAGCTACCTACTTTATTTCTTTCAAAACACACAAAGAAAATAAAATAAAATAAATAATTATAATTGGTAGCAAAAAAAATTAGGTTATTTTCAAATCTAGCTAGGGTTTTTGAACTTTGCAAATATAGCAAAATTTTCAAAATCTGAATCTTATTTTTTCTAACATTCCAGTTTTACCCTTGCTAGCAATTTTTAAAATATATCAGTTATGTTTAATTTGGTATATATCAATTGACTTATATACCAAATATTTTAAAGTATATCAGTTGATTGATACACTAAATGATATACTTGAAATGCATTTTGAATGAATATTGATATATACTATTGAAACACTAATGATATACTTTAAATGAATTTTGAATGAGTGTTGATAAACTATTGATACACTAATAATATACTTGAAATTGTATGATATGGAAATAAATGACTGAAGAGATGACAAAGGGAAGCCCACAAGATGAACACTAAGCTCGACCAGCTCAATCAAGCTCAATCAAGCTCAACCGAAGCTCAAGCTCAAAGTCAATGGAAGTCAGGTCCAATTCAACCCAATCATGAGGCAATCATTATGCCACAAGGCTCAATAATAAGAGCTAGATCTAAGAGACTTCAAGAAGCATTGAATATCCATCTCCAAGCTAAGGTGTTTATACAATGTGAAGAGTTGCAACTTTTCAAACTTGATGGAGCACCTTTTCAACCAAGAGTCATAATGAATCTAAAAAATCCAGATTCATTCACATTAATAATGCATTATGTATCTATTTATTCCATGTATTTACATTTAAGAAGATTCATGTATGGAGTTGAAGGGTTGGGGGATGTATTTAGACCACATTGGTGAAAGGTTGTGTCCTTTCAAGATGACTTTTCAATTAGTATAAATAGGGCTGTAACTTTGTCATTTGGAGACATGATTTAGTTGAATTGAATGAAAACTTGTTCTCTCAAGATTGAGACCCTTCCAAGCATTTCTTGTAGTAGAATGCAACCAAGCCATTCAATCCAACCTTGATCAACATTTCTTGTAGTAGAAAATAATGATAATTGATGTCACAACACTATTATCTCATATTGGTTCAGATTTCATAGATCAAACACCAAATTTGCATGAACAATTTCCATATTTTTTTTTCTTTTGAACTTTAAGATGGATATGAGATCAAAATAAAAAATTGAAGAACAATGGATGAAATGGAAGGAATGAAATGAATGGACAAAATTTGAAGAAAAGATAACAATTGCATAAACGTAATATAGAATCAATTCTAGAGTAGGCCACAAAGATGTAACCTAGGCTCTGATACCAAAATGATAAGGCAACCTTAACTCTCAGCTCAAAGATTCAAGCTTTGATTAAGCAAGAACCCTTGAATTAAGAAGTTAACACCTCCTTATACGAATCTTGGATCAACCAAGAGATAAGGCCGAAAATTGATTACCTCTTAAGATCAATGATCTAGAAGCAAGATTGGGAAATCTTGTTCTAGATTAAGTCACTCCACAATCTAACTTGATCAAGGTTGGATTGAATGACTCGGTTGCATTGTACTACAAGAAATGCTTGGAAGGGTCTCAATCTTGAGAGAACAAGTTTTCATTCAACTAAATCATGTCTCAAAATGATAAAGTTACAGCCCTATTTATACTAATTGAAAAGTCATCTTGAAAGGACACAACCTTTCACCAATGTGGTCTAAACTCCATACATGAATCTTCTTAAATGTAAATACATGGAATAAATAGATACATAATGCATAATTAATGTGAATGAATCTGGATTTTTTAGATTCATTATGAATCTTGGTTGAAAAGGTGCTCCATCAAGCTTGAAAAGTTGTAACTCTTCACATTGTATGACACCTTAGCTTGGAGATGGATATTCAATGCTTCTTGAAGTCTCTTAGCTCTAGCTCTTGTGATAATCCTCATTTATGAGGATTATTTGGCCTTAAAACTTAGTTATATCTGTGATTTTATTCATATTAATTGATGAAAATAAAAATATTCGATTGAATTTAATCACTTGATCGATGGAAGTCCTCTAATTTAAGTAAGTTGAGAAAAGAAAACAAAAGAAGGAAAAATCTCACTTATTTAATGTCTTATTGCAGATTTTTGGTGAAATGCAACAACAATGCAATTGCAAGGCAATTGCATTTCCAGCAGACTTGGGAACGAAGGAAAGAATGTGATTCTCGGAAAAATTGGGAGCAAATTTACCATGATTTCAGGGATTTATATGCTGTAATTAACTATTGATTGCAAAGATGAAACCCTAGCTCAAAAACTCCTATAAAAGATGAAGGAAAAGCCGAAGAAAAGGGAGGTTCGTGGAGTTATCGGGGGAGAAAAGATTTTGTTCGAATTTGGGTTTATTTTCCACAGATAGCAGCAGTTTCATCAGAGAGTTTTATTTCTTTATTGTTCTTCTCTTAAATTCCCAGAATCTTTTCTCTCAATCCCACAACAACGAAAGTTGATAATGGTTAAGGGAGAATTTGTTCGATTGAGCCGAAGAAGGATGGGTTTTTACGATGAAGTCTAAATTTCTGCACTTTTGAAATTCTGCAATTGGGTGAAATTAGCCACTGTTTTGTCTTTTTATTTTCAGCATCTTTATTTCTGTTTTTGATTTATACAGTGAGTTAATTTAAAGTTTTGGCAATTTACTTTCTCCCATTTGTATTTGAACATTTGACGCCTACTGGAAAAGTAAATAGTGCCTACAATTTTCTTACTTCTAAGCTATTGGTAGTTTTCAATTCCAGAAATTAGCTTCTGTTTTTGGCATTTCAAAAGACCAATTTTCCTTATTCAGCGAATTAACTCAATTTTCCGTGGAGTAAGTGGTACTTTGAATCCGTGGGTTGTTTCCTTAAACTATTCACTTGCATAGCATTTGCAATTTAATTGCATTATTTCCTTTGAGTCTCTTTTAATGAATTTTTACAATTCTAATTTATCAACTCCAAATTATTCCATCATGAAGAGCTAAATTTCCTTTGGGATTCAAGTTTGTGAATGCCCTAGAGGAAAGATGTAAAGCTCGAGAGTAAAAACAATCTAGCTAACTCTTGGATTCAAGTTTGCTTTTGATGAGTAAATTGTTGGGTAAAACTAGTTGGCCATCTAGTGTCGCTTGTCAAGCTAAAACTTAATACCGAAGGGGTTAAGGGAAGCGGATGTCGCAAAAGCAATGGAGGAAAGGGCTTAGACATAAGTCTGAAACATCGACCCTAGACATAGGACGAGACTCCAAAACCACTAGAATTGTGCGCAAAACTATCTAAGTTAGATTAGCCATAGACATATAGGTTTAATCACTTGGTCTCCTAAAGATACTTCAAAGAAGGTCGAATGGGAGTTGAATTCGGTTTACTTAGTTCTTGAGTTAGCTACGATTGCAATTGCTTTCTTGTTGCATTTCCTTTCCAAAGGGGCATTAGCATACTTGAATCCCTCTTTATTTCCATTGAATTTTCAAACACATTTTTAGTTAAAATACCTCTCAATTTATTTTCATCCTTAGTTACTTTAAATTGCAATTTGTCAACGATTTTGTGCCAACTAAAATTCATTTTATTAAACCCCGTTCCCTTGGGTACGATACTCTAGAATACTTCCAGTTTCTTTATTACTTCGATCACGTGCACTTGCGTGTTAGCGAAAAGCACCGATCAACCATACAAGTTAGTAGTTAATGAACCAACAAAGTTATGGATTTTGGAAACAAAGTGTTCAATTCTTAATAATACAATTGTGGTTGTATTCATTAAAGGCAAGTTCGCAAATTCTAAAAGTAAAGAAGAGCACGTGGGATATCTCATAATAAGCTACAGACATTGCAAGATGAAGGGGTTATATGTTAAATGTAGCAAGTTCAAGTTTTGACTCTATCAAGTTATGCTTCTAGACGAAGTGATTCATGCGAGGACATGTTTGTTAAACCCCCAAGGATTGAAAATAGTAGTTAAATGAGGGCAATCCATAGTTAAATGGGCCTTGTGGCATAATGATTGCCTCATGATTGGGTTGAATTGGAGCTGACTTCCATTGACTTTGAGCTTGAGCTTCGGTTGAGCTTGATTGAGCTAGATTGAGCTGGTCGAGCTTGGTGTTCATCTTGTGGGCTTTCCTTGTCATCTCTTCGGTCATTTATTTCGTTATCATTGTATTTTTGAATGGGTGTTGATATACTACTGATACATTAATAATATACTTGAAATGCATTTTAAATGAGTACTGATACATTATTGATACACCAATGTTATACTTTAAATGAATTTTGAATGAGTGTTGATAAACTACTAATACACTAATGACATATACTTGAAATTACATTTTTGATTGAATGATGATATACTATTGATATATACTTGAAATACATTTTGAATGAGTACTGATATACAATTGATACACCAATGTAATCAGTGGTAGATCTACAGTAGGCCAGCCCCGAACTTTGTGATATATCCAATTATTATAAAATAATTCACTTATATTAATTGAAAGTTAGTTCGTCCCAGTGGCGGGAGCGCTCGTCAGCCCCCTTGCTGTTTGAGTTTGATTCTTGAGGGATGCAAATGCATTTGCAATTTTTATATATGTTTTTTAGCGCTTCCTTTTTTTTTTTGGTTTATATATTATGTTTAGGTTAAAATACCATTTCATCTCTGTAATTTGAGATTCATTCCATTTTAATCCATGTACTTTCAAATGTCCAATTTTAATCTCGTACTTCTAATAAAGTTTAAAATTGGTCCATATAGTTAGTTTATTGTTAATTTCTTTTTTAAAAAAATTAGTCTTTATTGGCCTTCATTTTATAAATTTTGACAATATATTCTCATTGTGTCTTTTATTGCATGTAAACTACTATTATTATTTAACTAATTTTGATAAAAATTAACTTGAAACTAGCGGTAGAGACTGATAGGACCTATAAAGTCCTATTTAATTACACTTATTTCTTGTTAATTAGAAGGATTTTATGTGTTTTATTATTATTTTTTAGGGATTCGAACAATTAACGTGTTTTGAAGAGTTTGCACCATTTCAGAATTAATTCGGACCAAATTGGAGGTGATTCGAGCAACTGAATTTCTATACCAAATTTGACCGGTCATATCATGATATTTCGAGATGAAAATATATTCAAATTTGGTATCAAATCGAAGCTTATTGAATTATCTTTCTAACGGTATAAGACTCATTGCATTCCAATAAGTATTATGAAAGTTATGGCATTTTGAGTGATTACTGCTCCTGCTGGAAAACTGCTGTACCCGAGAATATTTTGTGCCAACTTCCGTTCCCATTATCTTGCTGCTCACGTTTTGGAATATATTCAAATTAGATATCATTTTAAATATCTCGGAATGATCTTTCCAACCATATAAAGATCACGTTGATCCAAGGTTTGGAGAAGAAGTTATGGGCAAAATAATGAAGACTGCGCAATCCAGAAACTTTCCTTATTTGCAACATTCTATGTTTGTTTTAAGAATTTAGGGAAGGATTTTCGAGTTTTAGATGTATTTTCCAGCATTTTACAAGAGAGAACATTATTTACTTTATTTTATTTTATTTTAAATATTATTCTCTAATTGTTTTGGGAAAACATCTTTCTAGAATTTAGGGTTTCTTACTTGTGTAAGTTGTCTACTTGAAGGCTATTTAAGCCTTCTTATGGACAGCAAGGGGGATCTCTTTTTGGCCTCTTGGCCTAGATGTTTTTAGAGAGTCTTTAGACTAATTTTCTCTTTTCTCCTTAGACAATAATCGTATCAAATTTTATCACGATGCTCGGCTAAACTTCGCGTTCCCAGTTCAGAGGTCGGTTGCAACCAATTGCAATGTTGTGAGGCTTGAACCTTAACTTAGTTTTCTTTCAATTGCAAGTATGCTTTAATTCCTGTGTTAATTTTATAAGTATGTATTTTGATTAAATTGACGCCTTAATCACTCTACATATTTTATTGCTAATCATGCTCATGATCCGTAATTGTCATGTTGAATGAACCGGTAGCATTAGAATTATCACATGTGTATGTTTGTGGGTTTCCATGATACATAGCTTGCATGTTTAATTCTAGGAATTAAAGAAGCATGTCTATTAGGTGAAAGTTGTTTTGCCTGATTAATTGTCTCGGTCGTTCCACTGTTTGTAATACCTTTGCCTAAATAATTTAGAGCGGTTTCGTCAAAATTGTTTAGGTAATTAGCGTTAACTCGGCGTTCGTTAGAGTTAATGATTTTAGGGAACGTGCACTTTTTGGGGTTTCCTAATAAGTTGACCGAGCACTTGCATGATTAAGACTAAATACATCGAATGCCTATGATCAATGTTTGCAATTGTATATAACCAAACCTCTGAACTGGAACTTGGTAAGAGTTAATTTTATTCCTTTTAGCAATTGTTTATTTTTGTCAATTTTTATTTCCATTGAGTAAAAAATATATATATTTTCCAAACCCCCCCCCCCCCCCCCCCGTTTCATTTTGCTACTGGAGTTTAATACTGAGAATATAAAATTTCTGGCTCCTTTGGGAAATCGACCTGGTCCACTATTTCTACAAGCTAGAGTAGGAAACCAGTTTAATTTTGGTAGGCTTCGACAACCTCACCAGAGACCAATTTTAAGCTTTATTGAGAGTACAAGGAGTAAAATTACGTTTGAAAGTACATTGACTAAAATGGAATGAAACTCAAAGTACAGAAACCAAAAGGCTATCTTAACCTTATATTTATAAAAGTGTATTATTTTCATTGATTTAAAAATATACTAAAAAATTGTTCTTTTAATCTAAGATAAATAATTTAAACTTTTATTTCTTATATATTTGAATGGTAAGTCACAAAATTCTACATATAAAGTATTTACAATTTACAAAACATAAATTAATAAAAAAATATTTTTATACGTTAGTAAATTAATTATAATTATTATTTCAAGTTTCATTTTTTTTTGTCAATCATGTTTTCTATTAAACAAACTAATATCAAAATATATCAAGGTCTTGATATAAAATTCTTTTTTTTTTAAAAAAAAATCTTTAACATAAAATTTCAAATTAGTACTAATATTAAAATATATCAAGCCCCCCTCACATAAATTTCTAGATCCGCCATTGAATGTAATACGTGAAATGAATTTTGAATGAGTGCTGATCTATTATTGATACACCAATATTATATTTGAAATTGCATTTAGAATGAATGTTGATATACTACTAATACATTAATGATATACTTGAAATCATGAATTTTTAATGAGTACTGATATATACTATATATTAATACACCAATGTTATATTTTAAATGAATTTTGAACAAGTGTTGATTACTGCTATACTATAATGATATACTCAAAATACACTTTGAATGAGTACATATATATTATTGAAACGATGATGTTATACTTTAAATGAACTAGAAAACTTTTACGTGCGTTGCACGTATAATTTATTTTAACATACATTTCTTTTTTAAATTTTAGAATTTGAAAATATCATTTTAATTTTAATTTTAATTTAGATATATTAATATACATGTATATAACAATAGTAATTATACTGGTATTATATTAAATGTTTATTTAAATAAATCAATCTTGAATTATGAAAAATAAAATTAAAAGAAACAAATGTAGATTGCCTCTTTAGATATGATAATGAATTTCAATACTTCTCATTTCTTAGTTTGATATTTCTCAATAAAACTTTTACAAATAATACTTGCTATGAAACTCCAATTATTTAGCGATAGGTTTGAGATCCCACATTAACATACACTTCATTGTATCTACAATTTCACAATTAAGAAAAGAACAATTATGAAATAATTGGTTTGGAATTTAAATAAATTATAACAATTTCAAATTGTAGCCTAAGAAGAAATAATGGAAAAAAAAACCTTTGAATCAATTTGGTATAAAAGAAAGGCAATCATTGTATGCGCTTAGCATGATTTTCTTAAAAAATAAAAATAAAAACAACTTTGGCATAAAAAAAACAAAAATTACATTTCATTAATGTGACTTTAGCAAATGCAACCCAATTTAATATTATAAATTTTAAATAAAATCAATCTGAAAGAAAAAAATAAGATGGAAATATACCTTGAATCAATCAATTTGGTGGAAAAAAAAATCTTTACTTAACAATTAGTCTCATACAAATGCATAGAACTATTTATAGGAGAAGCAAGATGTCTATTATAATGGATAACTTGATTTTTTGTTATGGAATTTGAAAAGATTGATATTTATTGCATCTACTTTAATATACTATTTTATTTTTTTTTCCATGCTTTAATCGTGGATAAAACTCTTCCACTCCACCCTAAAAAGATACTTTATCTTCCTTCACTGTAATAAAATACTTCATATTTCATGCATTTACTTACAAAACAAAATTAAAATTAATGGCCATTATAGCAATAACATCAATCTAATTAAAGAAAAGAAATCTTTCATATTTTGTAAATACATCGTCTCAAAAGAAAATGGAAAAAAAAAACTTTTCAGTAACCTTGATGGAACAACCTAATAATTTAAAAAAATGCAATTTAACAATTCAGTGGAATAATTAAAGATCTGCGTTGAACATTTTTTTTCTTAAAACAAAAATTGAAAATAATAATAATTGGAATAATTTAAACTCCACTTTATGTTCAACATTTTTTCTTAAAATCAAAATTGAAAAAAACAAATATATTTTTTAAAAAATTGTTCAGTGGAAGAATAACCCACGTTCAACATTTTTCTTTAAGATATAAGGGGAAAAATGATTAAAAATATAAATAAGTAAATAGACTAAGAGGGAATTTATTGGACTATAAAAAATAGACTAAGAGAGGGATCCTTTTGAAATAATGAAATTAGAGTTGGGACAAAATAGTCTAAAAAAGATTCTCCATCTTAGCAACTTTTTAATATTGTAAATGTAAATGTAAATAAATGTAAATGTAGATATAGATGTAAATGTAAAGATAGAGATAAAAGATGTAAAAATGTAAAGGTAATTGCTATTTCATAGCGAGATAAAAAAAGTGTCGTGGGCTATTACACTCCACCCTATTTTTATTTTCAATAGGACATATAAATAAAAGACAACAAAAACAAATTACGACCATTCATCTTTCTTAATCATCTTTTCCAGCCACAAAATGGTTATTCTTCCAAAAGTTATACATTTGCATACCTAGTCCTTGCATGTATTGTCAGTAATGGGCTAACATTACTATTCTCGCTTTAAATATGCAGGTTCCTCTCCAATAAGTTTATGTCTCCAAATACTAAATATAGAGATTTCGAGAGAAGAAATTGAGGCAGAAAGAAAAACAAACGAAGAAGAGGAGATTCAATATTTTGTAAAAAAAAAAGTAGGGAATAACTCTTATATAGTAGTAGAGGTTGAAGAATGTTATAAAACTTTTGAAATTCCAACATTTTATTAATTGTAATCAAATGTAAAGTCATCAGTTTTAAAATTAATTTATAGCAAATAATTGAATAACTCATCTAACTTTTCCCCTTCTTTAAGTCTTATTTAAAAATTATTTTATAAATTTCAATATTAATTGTGAATAAAAACACTACACACATATATAATTGATAATATATACGAAACTAAAAATTTAAAGATTATTATATTTGACAAAAACTAAATGCACAAAATAAAAATCTAGTTTCGTTAGAAATTTTTGCATGCAAGTTTTTTTTAATACCATTCAAATTATTATATTAATTTTAATTGATTAGCAATATATTCATAATCAACTCAACTAAAAAAGGTGGAAAAGTTACAAATTTTTTAACAATCAATTCAATTAAAGAAGATAAAATAGTTATACAATATTAAATAATGAAATGAGGGAGATATGCGGAATTCTATAATAAGAGCTTGAATAAAATAGTAAAAAATGATTCTTTCCATTAGCCATTTTTTAAGATAGTAAGAAGTAAGATAAGATAAGATAAGATATATTTAGAGAGAGAGAATATAGATTATAAATTTTGATTTTAAGGAGAAAATCAATAAATATATTCATGTACTAGAAATAAAATTTGAAAAAGATCATAGTATATAAAAAATTTCATAGCAATTATTATTATTATTATAAAAGAAGCTAAATACATTTATAAGAACTCACCAATGAATTTAACTTAAAACATACCTACACTTAGCTTAAAACGATAGTATATCATCCTCAAGCTTCATTTTTTGCACATTTTCAAGTCTTTTCTTAAATTACAAAGGATTAACACTGCAACAAAAGAAAAAGCAACATGACGGTTAAATTAAGTAATTCAACAAAAAAATTATAAGGCAGAGGAAGACTATGAATAGAAGAAAAGTAAACCTAAACATAAGAAAAAACTCAAATGTTTGTACAAAGAATGTTGAAGATAGCTCTATATATAGTTGTAGAAGATAAAAATTACAAAACCTTTGAAATTTCACCATTAAATATAATTAAATATAAACTCATAAATTTTGAAAATTAAGTTATAGAAATAAAGATATAGAACTTTTCATATTCTAACCACTCCATCTATCAAATATTTTCATTGGGTGTGTAAAAAAAAATACTTATATAAGTATAGGTTATATGTGAGAATGTGAAAAGATGTTAAACATAATTATGTTAATTTTATTGTATATTTTTAATTAAATAATAATAAGTGATAAAACAGTTCTAAAAAATATAATAATTTTTTTAAAAAAGGTTGAAACTTGATGCACCTAGGGATGGGGTAGCGTTTTTTTTTTTTTTAATTAATCCATTTTTTAAGTTTAAAACAATTTTGTAAGGCTATTTCAAAATAAAAAATAAAAACCAATTTAGTAAGGTCAATTTAGGTATTATTTTTAAAATTAAAAATAATATTGTCAAAAAATGTTCCATGTTTTAGCTTTTAAAATAATATTTTATGAGTTAAATTAAATATCTAAATTTTATAATTATTAGTGGCATGTTTGTAAATTTAAGATTTGGCAAAGAGACAAAATAGTCTAAAAATGATTCTCCTTCTTAGCCACTTTTTAAGATAGTAAGATTTTGAATAACTGCTGATAAACTATTGATACACCAAATGTTTAAAATTACATTTTTGTTGAGTGTTGATATATATTACTGATACACTAATGAGGTATACTTAAAATGCATTTTTAATAAGTAATGATATACTATTGATACATCAATGTTATATTTAAAATGAACTTTGAATGAGCATTGATATACACTGATACACCAATGTTATTATTGAAATTGCATTTAAAATGAGAGTGATAGGAATAAACTATATTCACCCACAACAGAAGACTATGGTTTCTAAATAACTTTGAAATTGAGTTGGGATTGGCTTTGGGAGCGTTTGGAGATGAGTTATACATGTTTAATTTACTTTAAACACGTTTTTTGTTACTTAAGCACTAAAAAGGCATTTTAATAAAAAAAGCATTTCAATTCACAAACTGTGAAGGTGTCCTTTGTTTCCAAGGTCTTCCCACTTGATGTTTAACAATTGATGGTAATATGTTATCATCAACCTCTACAATACTCTAATAAGAATGGTCAACAATAAGACAACAAGACAAATTGAAACATAAAGGTAAGTTGATGACAATGTACTAGTAAAATAATACTTCGAAACAAATGTATAAAGATTCAAATTAAGTCCACGAATAATAAGTGCACGAGCACATGTTGACTACTATATTTTGTATATCAGTGGTATAATTTTGTATATCAATTGTATAACTGATACACATACTATTTCGTATATATATTAGTTGACTGATATATGAAATAGTAAGTATATTAGATATACTACTGATATACATGATGACACACTAAAGAGGGTACAATTGGAATAATAAAAAAGGGAAAATCAAATTTAAATTGTTTTTGTTATATTTGTAAATTTCAAAAAATATGGTTCATTTCAATTCGAATCGACTAATCAGGTATATTTTCCACATTGATAGGAGTACGTTTATGTTTCTGTATGTTTGCATGGATTCTTTTTAAGAAGCATCCTAGCTTTCTCATTCTAAGTGAAATATCCTACAAAATTCACAAACTTCATGTAAAATGCAATTAAGATTTTCATTTATTTATTTTCAAAAAGCTAATTATCTTGACATACAATAATTAATTATATAAAATTAGATTCAAATTCTTAGAATTTTTGTTTATTAAAGTACTTCAAACCAAACCCAAAAGAAAAAGTACTCCACAGCCCTATAATTAAAATTAAATTTTTATAAACTAAAAATGAATAACCAAAATCAAAATCAAAATTTAAGAAATTAAATCAAACAATTAATTTTGTATTAATAAAAGGGTTAAATTGTAAGTTTAATAAAACTTTCAAGTTTGTATCTATTTAGTATTCGGACTTCAGAAAGTCTTTAATAAATTTATGAACTTTCAATTTTGTGTCTAATAGGTTCTATAATTTTCAATTTTATGTCTAAAAGGTCCTTGACCTAGCTATTTGACATTTTTTTAAAATTCATAGATCTACTACACAAAATTAAAAGTTTAGATCATGTTTGATAACCATTTGGTTTTTGGTTTTTGAAACTTGTGTTTGTTTTCTCATCATTTATCTACAATTCTCTACAATGACTTTAATCTTTTTTGAAAAAACATTTGAATTCTTAACCAAGTTTCAAAAACAAAACACAAGTTCTTGGAAACTATTTTTTTTAGTTTTCAAAACTTAGGTTGGCTTTTGAAAACATATGCAAAAAGTGGATAACAAAACAAAAAAACCCATAGGAAAAGTAGTATTTGTAGGCTTAATTTTTTAAAACCAATAACAAAAAACCAAATGGTTATCAAACGGGACCTTAGAATTTTATTACACATAAAATTCAATTTTAAATCCAATAGATTAGTTAATTTTAAAAAAAATTTAAATATGTCACGAACTTATTAGATACAAAATTGAAAGTTTAGAGATTTATTAGACAATTACAAAGTTTAGGGACCTATTGGATACAAAATTGAAAGTTCATGGTCTTATTAGATACAAAATAGAAAGTTTGGAGACCTATTATACACTTTCTAAAGTTTAAGGACTTTTTTGACATACAGTTGAAAGTTTTGAGACTAAATGTAACACCTTCTTATGTCTTTAAGAACTCAGAAAAAGAAAACGTGCAATAAAGATGCAACATGGAAAAATGAAGTGCAAGTGCATTCCTTAATTGAATTTCGAGGACGAAATTCTAAAAAGGGAGTAATAATTTGTAAGACCTAATTTTGGTCTTCTAGCAATTGGATATATGCATTTGATATATGGATTATTTAATTTTGAAATTGTTGATGGAGAGATTATGGATTGAGACAAAATAGAAATACAACAAATTTGAAACTTTGAAAATGGAATACAACTTTTATTTAATAAATATATAAATTAGAAACGAAAGGAAAATGGGAGTTTGTATTGTATTATATTGGAAAGAAGTTGGAAAAGAATATATATATATATATATAATTTTTACATTAAAAAAATATTAAAAAAATAATAATAATAAAAAAATAAAAGAAACTTCTAGTGGAAGCTTTTGGTTTTAAATAAAATAAAAAAAAAAAAAGAGAGAAAATGGAAAGAAAGGAGTGTTCGGGAGAGAAATAAAGAAGAAAGAAGCTTGAGGAAAGGGCATTCAAAGGAATTTGTGGCTCAAGACTTCTAATTTGGTAAGTCTCTAGTAATTTTTTTAGATAAACCATTGACAAATAAAGTCTAATGGTGGATAATTTTGTGGGTTTTCATTTTCTAGTTCTTGGATTTGGTTGAAAATGGTAGTATGAAAATTAAGAAGAATGATGGAGGTTTTGGCCTACAATAACAAGATAGACGGAAACTAATGAGGATTTTTGGTGGGATTTGTTATGGTAACAAAAACAAGGAGGAAAAGAAGAGTTGAAAAGTTAAAGATAGTTCTAAAAAATTACTAATTGTGAGAATAGAGAAGGATAAAAGGAAATGAAGTTTGAGGAATTAGGTGAGAAGAAAGAAAAGGAATGGAGAAATGGAAGAAAAATAAAATAGAAGAAGAAACCCATTTTGTATGGGATAAACAAGAAAAACCAGAGAGAATAAATGGGAAGGAAAAGAGAAAGAAGAAGATGAGAATAAATTAATAAAATAAAGAGAAGATAGATGTGTGGTATAAGATAAGTTTAATGAGAAGAGGGAGGGTAATTATGTAAATTGAAAAGGGAAATGAATGGATGGTACAAAGTGGAGTTATGAGGAGAGAAAAGTGGTATTGAAATTGGATGTCTCATGTGGGAGACATAGTTTGGAAAAATAAAAATTATTTATATTTTAAGAAAGGATGGATTGTGGAAGAGAGTGAAGAAAATATTAGTTAATTGGAGAAAATGACAAAATACTTCATGGATTTTGAAAAGAAAAGAATTAGAAATGATAAAATAATTTTATTTGGGAAAAGACAATTAGTATATTGGTGAATGTTGGGATGAGAAAGAAGGCATAATTTGGAAAATTGGAATAAGGGAAATAGATTGGAAATTAGTTAATTCGATTAAGATGAAATTCATGTTATTTCTCTTTTGGAATTAGTTTGTAAATTGGTGATTTGGTTATTGGAAATTTCAGATTGGACAGAAATTGGACTAGCATATGATTTGAAGAATTGACGTTGATATTTCTGTGAGTGGTTATTTTCCAAAGTATTCAATTATTTTAGTAATTGATGAGATTTTTGTGAGATTGGAAATCAATTGCATTTTATATTAATGCAAATGATTTAGTTATTGAAGATTTTGATAATTTGGAGGAAATTGTGTGTATTTCGTAAATCGTTTATTATTGAAATTGATGTGTTACTAATTTGATAAGAAAGTGACATATGTTCACTAAGTTGAATTCATGATTTGGCATATTTGAGAAATTTGAAGAGATTTATTTTTATATGAAATTTATAAGATGTGTATTTAGAGAAAATATAACTTTAGAAATGTTTTATATTATTGAGAGATTTGATTATTATTTGAGAATTTATACATGTTTAGTGTTATTTGAAAATCTCTCAAGTTTATGAGATGTTTAGAGAAAAAGCATGGTTTTCATAAAGAGTTTGAGAATCAAGAGACGTTTTATGTTAAAAGTGGATTTTTAAACCACTAATTCTTTGTACCCATGGTGATTACTCGATATGCTATGAGAATGTGTTTCCATAGTATGCTTGCGTGCTCAGGCCGCAGGGGATGCAGGGGAATGCCGGGGCCATTAGGTGCCGAATCCGGATTCCGAATCCTGGTCCTGAAGCATTATAGATGATAGAGTTTACTCTGCGTGCACGTATGATAGAGATTGCTCTGCTGTGCGTATGAAGATTACTCTACGCCAGTATGACAGAGTTGTGGGTACAAATTTGGTGATTAGAACTTATGCTTATATTTCAAGAGTTGAAATTATGAGATTTCTTTACACACGTTTTTATTAGCCCGTATTTATGTATCAAGAGTTATTGTTTAAAGAGTTGTTGTTTCCAAGAGTTGAAATCTCGGTTTGTGCAGCTTATGTTTCTAAGAGATTTCATAACAGTGACCTTGTTACAAATTTCACTCTATTTTCATGATCTTGAGAAGTTCAAAAACTTTCATGATCTATATATATATTTTTTATAGAATGTGAATTATGTTTTCCATCTAAAGAGATTTTCCTTAAAGTTAATTTTTCTTATTGACTTACCACTCACTGGGCTTTTTAGCTCATTCTTTTGTTTTTAATTTTCTACTAGGTTGCTCTTGAGTTTCAACCAGAGTTAGCTAATCAGATTCTGCCATATCAAGTCATTGCATATCATCTAGTGTAAGTAAAGAGAGAATTTTTACTGTGCTGTTTATGGGATATCCATAGATAAAGTTAGATAATGTAAGAAAAGATAAAGACTTGGCAATAGATTCCATTGCACATTTGGAGTCTACTGCCATCACATCTCGTCCTAGGTTTGGTAGAGTTAATCTGGGGCGGGGTGTGACACTAAACTTGTAATTTAACTAAATAAAAATGAGATTAAATTACAAGTTTAGTCCATGAACTTTCATATTTGTATCTATTTGGTCCATAAACTTTAAAAAGTGTCTTATATGTCATTAGATTTTCAATTTTGTACATGATAGGTCCTATACATATTTGAAATTTTAAAAAATTAACTAATCTATTAGATATAAAATTAAATTTTATGCTAATAGGATCTTAACTTTCAATTTTGTATATTGTAGGAATGTGAATTCTAAAAAAGGTCAAATAGGTCAAAGATGTATTAGACACAAAATTAAAAATTGAAATCTATTAGATACAAAAATAAAAGTTTAATAACATAGTAGACATTTTCTAATGTTCAACTAGATACCAATATGAAAATTAAGATACTTTTTAAAGTTACCAAATAAATACAAAGAAGCCAAAGTGAGCTTAGCTCATCAGTAATTGACATGTACCTCGATCAAGAGGTCAAATGTTTGAATCTTCCTACCCTAAAATATTTTTGAACTCAAAAAAATAAAAATAAATAAACACAAACAAAGTTCAAGACTAAACTCATAAATTAACCTAAAAAATTATTCTTTTCGGAAGTTTGAGCCCGAGTCGAGGAGAATGCAACTTTTTTTTTGTTTTTACCACCTATAAAATTCACCCTCCACCTCGGGACTTTTTTTTAAAAATTAATATTGTAGTTTTTGAAACTTATTATAAAAATATGGTATTTTCCAAAATATTTATAAGAATATTGTAGTTTTTATTAGGTGGATTAAGGTCGTCTATTCAAGAGACAACTTATACTTGATTTTTTTTAAAAAAATAACACATGTACATGGTGTCTCTTCAAGAGACGACTATACTGGTTTAAAAAATAAAATAAAGTTAGTAGGTCGTCTCTTGAATTGACGACATGCACAAACATAGATCATATGTTTGCAGTTGACACAAGTGGTTGCATGCACGCCCAAGCATCTTTTAGGCATGGGTTTGACTCCTACATAACACAAAACTGTTAATTTTTTCGTTTTATTTTTTTTTCGCTTTCAATTTTCTTTATAAAATTGAAATTTAAATAAGTCATTTTTAATTGAGAATTTAAAAATAAAACAAAAAAAAGTAAAAGTTTTACGTTATGTAGGAGTCGAACTCATGCGCTCAAGTTTAAATTCTCAATTAAAAATGACTTAAATAATCTATTTTTTTCTTTTTCAATTTTTTTTCTAAAATTGAAATTTAACACTTGTGCCAACTGCAAACATATGATATATGTTTGGACCTGTTGTCTCTCTAATTTTAATTTACTTTTTAAAATCAGGCCGTCTCTTGAAAAAATGACTTGTACATGTACTACCTATACATGTATTGTTTTTTTTAAAAAAATGCAGTAAAGGTTATCTGTTCAAGAGACTCGTCTTTGACCTTCATCTATATATAATAAAAACTACAATATTTTTATAAATAATTTGAAAAGACCATATTTTTATAATAAGTTTCAAAACTACAATATTAATAATAAAAAAAAATCCTCTACCTCGATGATTCAATTCAATGGCGTAAAACCCAAAACCCTCGACTTCACAGACTACGTCTTGTCTATGTCTCGCTTCAGAGTTCTTCACCGTCAAATCGATTCCCTTTTGAAACGACGAAACCATATCTTCAGTTCACAGTCCACAAATTCCCTCCAATTTCACTCTCTTCCTTCTTCTTCTCGAAGATCTCGAACTTTCACGCTGAAAATCGAAGACGGGTTCGGACCGGAAATTGTAGACAAAAAGAGGAATATACGTTCGGATTTTCTGGTTAATGAAGCCGCGAGATCGAACGGACGTGTGCAATGTCGCGAGGGCGAAAGTAGAAATGAAGACATTGTGCTGAAAGGGAGAGTGGATTCGAAAGGAAGCCAGAAATTGACGAGGGAGGACGCTTTGGTCCGTAACCAGCTTTCTCCGGACATGGTGATGTTTGTGAGACATTTGTACAGGGAAGGATATTTTAATTATGCGAATTTCTTGCCCGATAACAAACTGGTCCTTAGCTACTTTGAGTTTCGTCATGGACGGGATTTTATCAAGTCTGCAGCTGAGCGGTTTGGCAGAGACAATCAAGAAATTGCAAAGTAAGAGGAGTTTTGAATTTATCCATAAGTGTGGTTGATCTTGTGAATTCTCATCGTTAATGCGTTAATATTGATGTCTGTGTTTCGTTTTTTGTGTAATTTTTTGAGAATTGGTGAGAGGAGGTCATGTGTCTGATGAACTTGATGGCTTTTAGTCTTTTGCCACCAACAATTTGATCTATGAAGTATGAAGTGCTAGGATAAGAAATTCGAAAATATTGTGAGTGGAAGTATAAATCTTATCTCACGTAGTTGAAGGGAAAAAATTATTATTATTTTGAAATTCATGCTTGTAGGGAATTTAATGGAAATTTAGCAAATGGTAATGTGAAACTACCGGAATAAATTACGATGAATGAATCAAGTCTATTTTTTAGATTGTGCATTGAAATGGGGAAACTATCCTTAGTTCTGTTTTTGAGCTTTTTCAAAACGTTCTCTTATGCATCTTTTGCCAATTAAGACAAAGAAGAAATTGAGGTCATTTGGTTGGTTCGAGAATGGAGTGTGTTGATGTTGGTTTTGAAAATAAGAAACTGTTATTGGTTTCTGTTGGCGTGAGATTACTCCAACTATATTTAGCATCATACATTTAACAACCATAGTGTGAATCAGTCTTAGATGCATTATTTTGATAGTTAGAGCATGAAAGCTATCCAAAAGTATTTCTAGTTCACTTTCAAAGGACCATGGTCAAAATCAAAAGTTTGATTTTCAATATTCAAATATATGGAATAAATGTTACTATTACCCTTAAGTAATGTTTTTTGTTGGGTTGGCTGGTTTGTAGAGGTTGGTTGGTTCAGTCAGTTCTGTTTTTTGTTCTAATCGATTCTAATTATAGTTCAATTGGTTGAGGTATTAGTAACTTCCGCTAAATGATATTCAGCTAAAACAAACCTGACCCAAACCAACCTGTTGTTCAAATTGTACTGCTGACTGAACGTACTCTTCCCCTCGCTGATGTCATGCATGTGTTTATGTTTGCCTGCTGCTTGATAGTTGCTTGAAGCTTTATGGTACTGATAATTCAAGATTTTACAAGATATTGATTTGTCAGATTATTCAGTGTAGAGTACTCAAGTGTAATATTCCTAATTAGTTACAAAATCTAACAGTCTGATTTTGAAGGAAATAATTCTTTCTATTCCATCTTTCTGGTTCTGGCAGTTGTGTTTCATTATGAAGACATCCCCCTATTTAGTTTCACATCTTGAACACTGAGTCTTGGGATTTTCAGATGGTTGTCTGGCAGTGACTTGAGAAAGGTTTCTTTCTTTGGATGCCCATCCACTGCAAGAAAAGTTGTTTTTGCTGCTAAAAGACTGCGGAAATTTTTTAGAATCCAAGAAGACACAGTAAGCCAAAGCTCAGTAAATTTAACTTCCTACTTCCCTTACCATTTAAATATTTAATAAGATTCTTTGGCTTTGTTTTCTTTCTCTTCAAATTATCCCCAGGTTTGTCACAAATGCATCTTGAGACAATCATGCAAGTTTGTGAATCAAGGTGTTTGGAATGGCGGCACCAAGAATTTGAATTTGGCAGTCGTTATGCAGGTTATTACTCAATACGCCTTGGAAGCTATCCCAAAAGAACTTGTTCTACCTGAAGATATAAAGGCTTCTGTAAGCCGATTACTGAAAGAGGTACTGAAACTAAGCCCGACCGTGTCGAGGAACTAGTTTTCGTCGCAGCAATACAAGTTCTCTTTCAGCAAAAGCAAAAACTCTTCCTTGAGTTCACCAACCCCATATTATCCAAGAAAATCTGGGTTGGTCTTCCATGTGCTGTGGAACCATCAGTTTCACCAGCTTGTTCATATACTGTTTCTTTGATTTAAATACTGTTACTTTGATTGATATACATGATTTTGAGTGTCTCAGCTTGCTTCATTTTTTATTTTTTGTTTTTTGAGTTTTAGCTTGTACATTTTGTCACATTGATACAGAACCTGAAAATTAACTCTAATTATTATGTACTTAAACAGTTACGCTTTAGTTCTTACAATTTTCTCACATGAAGAACCAATTCGAACTTTCTCTAACAGTTTTGTCTGAAGGATTGTTGATCTAAGAGCAACGGGCGAGGATACGCTACACTTTAATTTAGACATTAGATCATAATTTATGAACAAACCATGATCTAATGTGGTAGTAGAGATTTGTCTTACTATGATCTATTCTAATAGACCTTGATCTCATGACCCTGGTCTATTCGTTGTAGTTGTAGGGCATGTGGTGTAGAATGTTTCCACTAATGAATGGTTGAGAGTTTCATTTTTATAAATTAAAATTTAATATGACAATTTTTTCGCCTATGAAATTGTAAGGTTATTTTTTAACCATTAAAAGTTTGTGAATGCGAGGTAACAATCATTAAATTTTTAGTGGCTATTTTTTGCAATTTACAAATAATCTTTCAGTGGGAAGAATAAAATTCTCTAAAATCACATCTTGATATTTGATTTTTAAAAATTATTCTCTCTTTTTTTATTCTTTTTGTGGGTAGTCTATCTTTCAAGAAATTATAATCAGTGTCAATTGGTACTTTATCTAATGTGCTATACTTGAATTGATATTTCATTTTAAGGACGAAGTACTAATTTGTTAATAGTTTAATAGATAATATATTTATTATTATCTAAAAAAATCATGATGCAAATTTTCAACCCTATAATTATTCAAATAAAAAGAAACTTTTCAGCATAAATGAAAAAATAATGTAAATGAAAAGACCAAACGGTCCATTAATTGTGCCAACAAGAACATAACTAAAAAAAACAAAGAAATGGTCGCACGTGTGGCCATTAGCGAAGAAATCACATATATTGATATATCTGACGAAGATTGGACCAAATTCCTGTCCTGTTCTTACTCCTAACCCAAAAGAGAAAAAACGAAGACCAAAGTGTCCTCTTACAACGATTGGCTGTGACAAAGCTAGCGTCCACGGTACGTGATTCTAGCGTTTCCCCGTATTAAAAAATCCAGGCTCTCTTTAGAATGAGCCACAGCTTAAATGACGTGCTGCTTTATGAATTATTATTATTTTATATATACAAACTCATACGGGTTGAACCGCGTTGGCAAATTGGCGTTCAGAAGAACCCTTCGTCTTCTTCATTTCTCTCATGTTTACCTTCTTCAATTCTCAATCCAAAAACGCTTCTCCTCAGTTCGAACAATCCCCCTGATGTTTAGAACTTGAAAAATCAATTCTATTAGTCCCTTTTGCGTCTTCTTTGGTTCACGAATCTGCAACCTAGTTCCATGGTTAATTTGTTTGAAAATTGAATTCCGGGACCGCGATTCGAGTTTTTGTTGTCGTTCGTTCGGAGTCTGAGGTGGGATTGGATCAGTTGTGGCTCTTTTGAATCTTATTGCTTGGAGTGTGGAGCTGGAGATGCAAGATTCTTACTCGTTTCTGAGGAGTTCTGTTGGTGCCCTAAGTAAAGTGCTTCTTGCCTAGTTCTTCTGCTGTTCTTTTATTTGATAGGTTGGTTAATTGATTTTACCTGTAGATTATTGATCTTTATTCATCGCGAAGGTTCCCTTTCTCATCAAGAAAAATTTGTTTCTCCCTTTGTATGAAGAGGTTGTGGGTGTGAGGAGGTTTGGATTCTTTAACTAATGTCCGTAGAAAGATCCTTTGAAGCGTGGGAGGAGGTGCAGAGGCATGGTCTGGATTTGGCGGATCGTCTTGCTCAGGGTTTCACGGGATTGATTCATTCTCACATAGCGCCGCCTTCTTTTCCCTGGCCCAACCCTCCCAACTCTAAGCTCTTTGATCTTGAATTTCCGGGGCAAAGTTTTGGCATCAAGGATTATGGGTTGACCGCCCATAATTCAGGAATTAATGGGGTCACTTCGATTTTTGATATTGGTAGTAGGATTGGACAAGCTGGCGCTGATTTTGGTGCTTGTTTGAATGGTATGGTACAACAATTTTTTAGACAGTTGCCAGTGCCATTTCGGCAAGAGGAGAATGTAATAGCGTCGATTAGGATGGATCTGGATAAGAGTTGGCAGAGGGATGATATGGGAGTCGCTGTTCAAGGGAATCTCGGAACATTAACAGAGCGCGCGAGTAATTCTGAACTTGCTGACAATGATGCTGTTTCAGATGCGGTGGTTGATGATGAAGCTTCTGGCTTTGATTTGAGGGCTATAGGACATCTGGGTAGGGCACAGGTATAGCTGTGTGATCAACATTTATTTAATTTGCAAATTGAAGACATGATATTGGCAATATAGCAGATGATTAATTTTCTAATGACTGCTTTGAGGTGTTCTATTTTGACTAGCACAAAAATGGCTTACTCTTCATTAGCTAGAGATCTGTTTAATGTACTCATTGTAGTTTAAATCTATAGCTTATAAATGGCTTATTACAAAACACACAGATCTCTTTGAACAAAATTCTGCCAAATAAAGTGATCAGGAGTTTCTTTTCTGAATAGCTTCTTTAAATAGTTATCAACACGGCGTGCAAGCTGGCCCAGACACTCACCGATATCAAGAAGCAAAAATAGTTATCAACACGCTGCCCTTAAGTGGCCTGCTCAGCCACAAACTTAGTGTATCTATGATCACGTTCAACAACTCTACGATTACAGAGACAGATAATTATTATTATTATTGGGAAGAAACCAGGAACTTGAGAATAATAAAGAAAGTCAATTTTGAAAAGATTACAACTATATTGTCCATAGAGGAAACTATTGTGACTGAGTATTACTCATTCACACAAGATGAGGCATGTTAGAGGAATCATTTCGAAATAGTCAGCTGTTCCTACCTGTCAATAATAGAACATATGGTTATGATACTGTTGTATCGTGTGAGTGAAACAACTATCCTGTGGAAGACCATGAAAAGTTGATACATTTTTTTTGTCTGTACCAATTTTGTCAATCCTTGATTCAATCTTTGTGACGTGAGCTTCTCATCCTGCTTTTTTTGAAGTTACATTGTCTTTATGTTCTACCTATTGTAGTGGAAATCTCCAGCAAACGTTGTATTCAATCATTTTGTCTCCCCAGCTTGGTATAGTATTTTCCATCTCTTCCAAACCCTACAATTCCATGGCATTTATTCGTTGTTTTTATTTTTGTTCTCAGTGTGGGGTTTGGTGGTGTTAAATCATAGTCTTGTAGGTTGAGATTTTCTTTTTGGAGTATCCATTTGGCTTTTATTTCTTCTGCTTCTTCTTTAATATTTATTATTCTTTGGGTGTAGGGCACGATCAATATTTCTTCAACGTATGATAGTAGATCACGAGATGTGGAAAGTTCATTAGTTGCTAGAGGAGATTTATGGAGAGTAGAGGCATCACATGGCAGAACCGCAACTGGAAATGATAATTCTTCTTTATTTCTGCTGCAGCTTGGGCCAGTACTCTTTGTTCGTGACTCAACACTTCTTTTACCAGTTCATTTATCAAAGCAACACTTGCTTTGGTACGGTTATGATAGGAAGGTAACACCTACTTTATCTGGCTAGGTGGCATCAAATTAAATCATGTGTCAGATTTTGGACATTGAAGTCGTGAGAATTAATGCGCAGAAGTATGATTTTGTTTTCAATTAAACAAACACAGAAGAGTTTTTCTGTTGCTGCTAGGAGATGTTAGGCTTTAGTAAGCTTTCAAGAAGCATCTATTTACTCGTAGAGCAACCTTATTTGTTGGAGGCCGATTAAAGGAGTTCTCTGCATTGCTACTAGCAGCTATCCTTTTAGAAAAATATGATTGTCATTATTTCATTGGCTTTTGCTGTCAATTTTATTATGGACAGCTAAACTTTTTTTTCTTTAAAAATTTTCCTAAAAGCATGTTTACCACCAATTTTCAGTTAATCTGCATTTTAAGGTAAATGGGGTGTTCAAATCTATGATAGCTCTTTCCTGACTTAAAATCCTTTCTGCAATTTTACGGTACCTGATGTGAGTTTTGAACTTGAGTTTCTCCTTGCATTATATGTAGAAATTTTTTAGTATATTCTAATAAAACCTTGCATTAGGTAGAAGGTACTTGTTAGGAGTGCAAACAAATGTCCCACATCGGCTAGAGAAGAGAGTGATCATGGGTATATATGTGAGGACAATTATCTTCATTGGTATGAGGCCTTTTGGGGAACCAAAAGCAAAGCCATGAGGGTTTATGCCCAAAGTGGACAATATTATACCATTGTGGAGATATGTGGAGGCCTGTTGTCCTTATCAATTGGTATCAGAGCCATGGTCTAAACTTAGCTATGTGCTGGATGAATCCTCAAAGTGGAACAAAGTAACCGAAGCCTCATGTTGACATTGTGGATGAATCCCATAGTCGAACAAAAAGTGCTTGGAGCGGCAAGCAAATAGTAACTCTATCCAGCGCCACTGGTAGAGGAGTAGTTCTTTGTTCGAGGGGGAGGAAGTGGATGGTGCGATAGGTGATCGACGCCAAAGAAATATGTCCCACAATGTGCAGATCCGTTGCGGAGTAGACGGATTTGTTCGAGGGGAGGCTCAATTGTGGTACTTTGTTCGAGGGGAGGATTGTTAGGAGTGCAAACAAATGTCCCACATTGGCTAGGGAAGAGAGTGATCATGGGTGTATATGTGAGGACAATTATCTCCATTGGTATGAGGTCTTTTGGGGAACCAAAAGCAAAGCCATGAGGATTTATGCCCAAAGTGAACAATATCATACCATTGTGGAGATTTGTGGAGGCCTGTTGTCCTTATCAGTACTCTATATTTTAACTGGGTAATTGGGACCCTCAATGTAATTTATATAATATGAGACTTAGAAATACCATTCTTTCACTTACAATGCCAATCGTTTTTGCTTTTAGAGAAACTTATGGTTTTTACTTCTTCAAGTGCTCGTGACATAACACGTATTATACGGTCATTTTCATATTAACCCTACTTTATTCCAACTTCTAATGTTATTACTTCATGAATCATCAGAATGGAATGCATTCTCTATGTCCAGCAGTCTGGTCAAAGCACAGAAGGTGGCTGTTTATGTCAATGCTTTGTCTCAATCCCCCAGCTTGTGTAAGTTGTTAAAACCATCTAATTTCCTGAAGCTTTTTGTATCAGCAGAATAATTGTGGTGAATCAATATGACATAAAACTGTGTCATCAGAAAACTAAGGCAATATTTTTCAACAAAAAGCAATTGGTCTTATGAGAGCTTTCATGGGGCTCAATAACTACAGAACATGCTCTTCCAAACGGAAAGAATTACTCAAATTATATGTATACAAAATCTTTACGTTTGTTTGCAAGATTACAACTTCAGAAACAGGGAAAGTGCTGAAATATATTCTGCTCAAATATATTCAATAAAAACTAACCAGAGAGAAGACTCTATCTTGGAGGATTTTTTTTACTTATCCAGTAAATGAGGATATAAATCTTTCTCGTTTTGGTCTTATTTTTTGTTCATGTTTTGTTTTTGGAAAGAAGCAAATTCTGCCAGGCTAGTGGCAATTGCTTGACATAAAGTTTATAACTATTTCTTGTTTATCATACATACCCTTTGGATCAGTCTAGTAACACCCTCCCTCCCTCCCTCCCAGTCCTTTGTTGATTTACAGTTCCCCAACGGGCAGTTGACTTATGTGTCGGGTGAAGGCTTAACTACAACTGCATTTTTGCCCTTTTGTGGAGGTCTCCTTCAAGCACAAGGTCAATATCCAGGAGAAATGAGATTCAGCTTCTCTTGCAAGGTTAGTTATGCCCTGATTTCCTTTCTATTATAACAAAAGAAGAAAAGTTGTTTCTCCTTTTCAAATTCAATTTCCAAAAGAACTTGTATGGACCTCAGTGTTGCTAAGTTGGTGCCTTGTTTGTGCTGGTCGATTTTATTAGAATAAGTGGGGAACCCGAATAACACCAATGGTGCAATTGCCTGACAAATCATTTACTTTGGACCTTGCTCAATCATTGGCTTGGAAGAGATCAGGTCTTCTGGTGAAACCAACTCTCCAATGCAGGTTAGTGTACATGCTTATTCATTAAAGTTGAGTCATCTATATTGATCGGACTAAAACAATAAATGTCAATTTGGACTTTGATGTTGAGCATTTGTTGCAAGCAAGGAAAATAGCCCGGCTCTTGGCATTCTTTCATATGCCCAGGACTTGTCTCCTAGTCTGATTGATGTTGTGTAATTACTTGGAAAGTTTTGTTTAACACCTTAGGGTTGGATGAAGATAGTTGGTAACAATGAGAGTTCCAACTACAATTTCATGTTGCATAGTGCTAAACGCTAAAGGGAAATCATCATAACCATTTACCAAGAAGAGCGATGCTCCTTCCATTTCTTTTTGTTCTCTCTTTTTATTCTAATTTTTAATAACTAGCAACAGAGAACTTCATTAATCTAAAAAATGGTTACAATGAGAACCGGGGGGGGGGGGGGGGGGGGGGGGGGGCGAGGGGGGGTGGTGTAAAGGTGGGTAAGATACCCGCCAATCAACCCTATTCAACATATAATCCAGTTTTTTTCATAATTTATCTATTTATTTTTATTGCTTTTTCAATCCAAAGAAGCTGCAGTGTAAAGGTCTAGGCCTCTAGTTGGGTTTCTGCAGATGAATCTAGCTTTTCCAACAAACCACCGCATGAAAGTATTTCTGGGGGAAGCATAAAAATATCCATAGGGCAACGCCAACTAGAGGCTGTATAAGAAATTTCAATGGAAGAGCTATGGTTCAAGCTCCATTTGATAAACATTTGGTTTTTGGTTTATGAAAATTAAGCTTATAAACACTACTTAACCTATAGTTTCTTTGTTTGTTATCTAGTTTTAAAAACTATTTTCAAAATCCAAGTCAAATTTTAAAAACTAAAAAAGGTAGTTTTTAAAAACTTGCTTTTGTTTTTAGAATTTGGTTAAGAATTCAAGTGTTTCTTTAAGAAAGGTGAAATCCATAGTAAAGAAATAATGGTGAGGAAACAAGCACAATTTTAAAAAGCAGAAAACTAAAAATCTCATTATCAACTTATCAGATTTCCCATGCCCAACCACTTCCAGTTTAAAACTTGTTCCTTGTAGAAAGAATCCACGCTGTGGTATTGATGCAAAGATAATCTCCTCTTCCACTTTTCTGTTTAGCATGATTTTCAGTTCGATATCCTTGCAGCAGAATAAAGTAAAAAAAGGAGCACTTATTTTCATTTTTCGCTTCTCCTGTGATAGGTGGTGATTTTCTATCTAATGTTTGATTTTAAAATGATCAGTTTGAGTCCCACTTTTGGTGGAAGCAATCCTGGGTTTCGTGCAGAAATTGTTCATTCAGTGATGAAACACCTCAATCTCATGTGTGGCTGTTCTTTCATTGCTCATCCTTCTGCATTTGCTTCAATTTCTGTAAGTATTGAATTGCCTTTTGTGTCTATGTGGATTATGTTTATTTATAGAAAATACTGATGTATAGCTATAGCCACTTGTACTATTCATCGACTCCCTGTCTTCGCACCATATTTGTTTTAGTATATACTTCCCTGTTGGCCAATTCTTTTTTCTTCTATTTGATTTCTTTCTCGGCATCCAGATTGGCAGATCGAAGTGGAATGGAAACGTTGGGAATTCCGGGATAGTTGTAAGAGTTGATGCTCCACTCTCAAATGTTCGTCGAACTTCCTTCTCTGTTCAGATAAATACTGGGATTGAGTGTTGATCTTATGAAACATACGTTTTTGGTAGTTTGAAGTGTATATATAGTCTCGAAACCGTTCTCTGTTACTTACACGATGGGTGAATATTTATTATTAGGCCATCATCTGTAAATTATGACAGGTCCTCTCCTCTTTTCCTTCTACTTTTAAAGTAGTTTGTACTCCTATTTTACTGATATAAGAAAGAAAAAAAAAATACACAAGTATTTTTGGTAGGCTTAAAGCATTTATAGTGTTCATAACATAGCTATGTTCGTGGGGTACACTAGGTTAAATTATGCAAACACCTCTAAAGAATTATAACAGTGCTTTTTTTTTTTTTTTGTTTGTAAAAGGATAGATGTAGTTTTCCGTGATGATTAGTGTATAAAAATTAGAAGGTATACGTGATTTTGTAAATTATAAATGATATTGACAGTATATTTTGAGTTGAAATAAATGATAATAATAATCTTAATCTTCTATACCTTTAAAATAAAGTTGCACATGATGTTACACAAGCATTTTAATTTTTATCCATAATTTGAATGAATTTTTTTAAAAATGTTTTATTGAAACAAGATTAAAGCTTTTCAAAGTTTAAGAGCATAATTAAAATTCATTCTAAATTTTAACTCAAAAGTTTTGTGTAATGACCAATAAAGCACACACTATATGCCGTAAAATTGTATATCGTAAAATTGTATATGAAGGAGATGCAGGGAGGGAAGTCAATCAATTATGACACAGGAATCTGGGCTTTGAAATAAGAAACCATTTCAAAATGATTGTGTTGAGCCCGTTTATTCAGTTTATTTGGCACCCAAAATGAACCCTTGTTGACAAAAATATGTAAATAGAAGTTGTTACAAATGCATCTATATCTCACTATCAATTTGATCTTTTGCTTTGATTCAATCTCGAAGGAGACTTCTGGTTGAAGAATACTCTCGAGTTTCGTCCTTGTTTTGGGTAGAAGTAGACGATGAGTCAATCCATGGCCCATCAATTAACATGCTTTTCTGCATTTGAATGCCTTGCGATGATGATGAAATGCTTGTTAGGCTGTCTTGTGACAACTTCTCAAAGGCTTTGAACCTTGCATCTCGATCAGCTACATTGCGCTTGATCTTCGATACTTCAATTGGAATTTTACCTTCAAGCATCCTAACCACAGAAGACATGGATGGTCTGAGAGTCGGCGATAGGTTCGTGCATAAGAGAGCGATATGAAGCATCCTCATGACTTCTTCTTTTGAGTATTCTGAGCCAAGACTCGGATCAACAAGTTCGAGTAGGTTTCCTTCTTCTTGTAGAACAATAGCCTTCAAGCATGTAGAAAAAACACATAAAACAATTAAACTTCATTTTGTAAACAACACTGCATGTGTGAGGAAAAGTAAAAGAGAGAAAAAAAACCAATTGATGGCTAAAAGATTATGATTTGAAAAATCTCAAAAGGGAAAGAACTTAAAAAGCCAACTAGTTACCCAGTCAAGAAGATAAACAAACTCTTCTTTTGGTCTGTAATTTGTGTTGCTTTTTCCACTAACAATTTCTAAGGCCACAACTCCAAAGCTATAAACATCAGCTTTATCAGTCAAATAACCCCTTGTTGCGTACTCGGGAGCCATATAACCTGTGAAAGAAATTCAAAAGCTTATTAGAAAAGGACAAACACCCAATTGGATTTTGGAGGGTTCCAATAGTTTGAGATAAAATGATATTAGATAGAGAAAGAGAAAGAGACATTGTGCCGGCAATTCTTGTGCTGATATGGGTGTTCTCCTCTTCATCAAGCTTAGCCAACCCAAAGTCTGAGATCTTTGCATTCAGACTTTTATCAAGCAACACATTGGTAGCTTTTATATCTCTGTGAACAATTTTTAATCTAGATTCTTCATGAAGGTAAGCCAACCCTTTTGCAATTCCCAAGCATATCTTCATTCTTACCGGCCAATCCAAATGTAGTGAGTGCTCCTCATGGCCTTAAAATGAAAGTCATTAAATATTTATAACCAACAACGTAACCTTAGATTATTGGAACTAAAACAAGTCAATAATGAAAGATATATCATGGACATGTACCAAAAAGTGCACGAGCAAGACTATTATTCTCAAGATACTCATAAATAAGCAATAACTGGTTTCCTTCAATACAACAACCATAAAGCTTAACAAGATTCGGATGTTGTAATGCAGATATCATGCCGATTTCAGTGATGAATTCACGGTTTCCTTGCTTTGATTTAGAGGACAGCTGCTTTACAGCAATTGAAGTGCCATCCGACAGTACTCCCTGCCAAATATTTTTTGTTTACTCAATTCATTTAATGTTGGATTGCTAACCTATTCTGAAAAGCACATGAGAAGAAGGATCATGTATATAAAACAATGATGAAATTAACATAGAGTAAAACGTTTCCTTGTCTACCTTGTAGACAGGACCAAAACCTCCCTCGCCTATCTTATATGTAGAGTCAAAGTTTTTGGTAGCTGCTTTGATTTGTCTTAAACTAAAATAACCTGTCTGTAACTTTAGGTCTCGAAGTTCTGTAACAAAGAAAGGAATGCATTTTTTTAAAAATCAAAGAAATATGTGAGTCAGAAATATATATATATATATATATATATATATATATATATGAACTTGAGTTGACTAAACAAATGTTAACAGGTCCAGACTTGAATCATTGTGTCATGTTCCACTTCCCTAAACAAGTGGTTGGTAATGGTAAAAGTAGCAAAGATATACTTTATAATTCAAATAAATAGATTACTCCTGTAATTATTAATCTTACCTTTGTCCTCAGTTTCCTTCCCGCCTAAGTAACCCTTCCTTCGAAGAACAACCAATACTAAAATGAAGAACACAAAAGTACCAACAACAATGCCAGCAATAGCTCCAGCTGATAGCCCTTGTGCCTCATCTAGCAAAAGAAGATAACAGCAGTTCAAAATAGATATAAAAGATTAATAGTTGAAAACTTGAAAGAGAAACAACATGTTTGGGAGTGATTTTGAAATGGTTAAAATCACTTTTTTCGTATTCAAAATCACTTCCAAACATGTCTTTAATCATTCAAAATCAATTTAATGTTTGATTTCAGGCTCATACCATAAAAATTGATTTGAATAATTAAAAACATGTTTGGGAGTGATTATCATGAATAGAACAAAAGTGATTTTAACCATTTCAATATCATTCCCAAACATGTCCAAAAGGCAGTGCTAAGAAAGTTGTAGAAAAGAACAAATAACAAGGAAATCCTGAAATGATTAAGCATAAGATAAGGGAAAAAGGTTACTTGATGTAACTGTGATTGCAGATATCAGAGGTCCATGCACTCCTTTGTGTGGAATGGCATTTGTTCCTTTACCAGCCCAGTATAAGTGGATCTCAAGAGTGCTGCCAGTTACTATAACATTAGGCACTTTCAAAATATATCTCTTACCAACACCTCCGGCTTTCTCCATTATGTTAAAGTCTTTTTCAACCAATTTTCTCTGTAGAATGAATCTTGTTTGTAAATAGTAATTACCAGACATAGAAAAAGACCCAACACAATACAATACAATCCCAAGACTAATTAACATGTCATTTGAAAATCACAGTGTGTTTCCACTCACTTGGATTGAGATGTCAAAAATACGCTTCCCCAAGCTACTGAATGTTTGGTCTTCAGTAAACATTGTTTCAGCAAAGTGAAGCTTCACATTGTAACTTCCACTTTGCAAGCAAAATCCATAGTACTTGAGCGAAACAGGTGCAAGCCGAGCTGTCCCATAGACGCCTAAAGTAGCTTCATTGCTACTTGTTAAGTCTTGACCAGCGGTATTATTATCCATGAAAATACCAGTACTGCTGTAACCCCATCGTTCTGAAAAAGAGAATTTGGACTCGCTATCCTTAGTCGTATCCCTTTCGTATACATTACCATCAAACTGCATCTCCCCTCCTCCACAGTTAATGAACAACGAACGAACTACAAAAACCATGTATCAAACAAATAGTTCAATCGAGAATTAGATGGCTCCCGTTAGATTAGTCGCAAGCTGACCTAAACACTCACGAATATTAAAAAAAAAAAAGTTACAATTCCAAAAAGTTAAAACCATAATTCATCTTCACTTACATTGAACTTCTCTAGCGCAAGGGAGATCCCCCCTCAGGCACCAAGGAACACTGCAAAATTGCAAATTGGATACTTCAGAACTTGCTTGTCACATATGACACATGAAAGTTGAGAAAATAAGGCCTACCTTCTAGTTTATAAGTACTTTTTCTTATAATAGTTTTAATAAAAATGTTTTTATGTCTTACCTTTTTAAAAATTGCATTAAATAACAAGCTTGTTTGGTTGCAATATATTCAAAATTGATTCTATTAATCACAAATATGTTTTTTTTTCTTACTACATGTTTGGATCAGAAAATTTTCAGTCAATCACTCTAAAGTCATTTAATCAATCTCTCAAGTGTATCTTCAAAACACACTTTAAATAAGTAAAAATTCCAAAACTGATTTTATTTAAAAAACATTTTTTTTTTCAAAAACTATTCCAAACACGCTATAAGTTTGTAAAGAGTCTTACCTTTCATTAGTCGAATTTGAATAACCAGAAAGCAAGTTCCTGTACAAAAGAAATATAAAATATACTAGGGAAGTAGATTTGTTCCCAATGAAGCCAAGCCAAGTTAAAATATACATATATAATCTTCTACAATGTATAGGAATAAAGTAACTTACACTCTAGATTCAAAACAATGGGGAAAAGGTGACCCTGTAAATCTGTTGTAAGATAAATCCCTACAACAAATTTTGTAATAACGTTAGCAACGACTGAAGAGCAACATAAAAAATTCTCCCATTCATGAACAGATGAGAATAATAATACAATTTGAAGAACAAAAAAATTAATGTAACCAAGCGTTAGACTAACATGTTGCCTTTGTTTCCTCCAATCCAGTTTGTTACTTGACCAGTTAACAAGTTGTCATTTAGAAACCTATATCAAGTATGTAAATCATCTCACTTTGCATGTCCAGAACAAATTAAAGTAACAAATATGTAGACTGAGCTCTGTAATAACTTACAAGGAATAAACATTACGCTTTGATAGATTCCGTAATATTAGCTCTGGAATTGTACCATTTAATCTGTTGAAGCTTAAATCCCTATTCAGAGATAAAAACTTCCATCGGTGAATGATATTAACGAAAAAAGGCAAAACTAATTAAAAAGAATTTCAGAAACTTACAAAGTTCTTAATCTACTAAAATGTTCAAAATAATCAGGGATTTTACCCTCAATTCCGCAATTTCTGAGGACCCTAAAGTAACAGCAGAAAACCGAGATAAGATTAATAAAAAGAGTTAAAACCAACAATTCAGAACTTTTGCTTACAATGTTTCTAAAGATGTCAATTGAGTCAAATTGGGAAAACTAATTGGTGGTCCCTTCAAATCGGTTATCCTCCTGACAAACAAGAAATATAACAATTAATTCACCTTAGTTGTTTAAATTGATACACATTCTATTCTAGCAACAATTAATGTCAAGTAAACCAATCCTCACAGTTCAGTTAAGTTTTTCAACTCGGATATGGCATGAGGAATGGGGTTCTCCATCGAAGTTCCTTGAATATCCCTGCAATATCAACAATTATACTTGAGTGAAAACTAATCCTAAAACTATATAATGATATTGCAAAATTTTGTACTAGATATAGATTATTGCTCCTGAAGAGAAAGATAAACCTTTTTAGATTGGAAAAAGAAGCATATTATAATTTCTATGGAAACTAAATATCTACTATTTTACTTACGAGAAATTATTTGAGGAGGCCATCACAATATGGATCGGCAGTTTTGCACCGTTGGGTGTACGAGAGATAAACCACAAAAGTATTTTAAATTTGTATTGGTTATTAGGAGCATGTAGATTTTTGAATCCATATCCAACGATTATTAACTGTCAGCTACATTGTGACAGTCTCATTAAATATTTTTTTTTACTTACAGTCTCTCAAGTTTGGCCCAATTGCCAATAAATTCGGGTAGTTTTCCTGATATATCATTTCCATCTATTCGACTGCAAGAACATGTAAAATTTTCGTTAAAAAAAAATTCAAAATGTTCAAAGATGACTGTCAGCATATAACATACAAATCAGTCAAGTTCTTCAAGTTTCCATAAGATTCTGGAATTGGGCCTGTGAAATTATTTGCAGAAAGAAATCTGCAGAAAATGGAATCTAATTTAATTAGTTGTATCAATGGTAAAAGTCCAACACAGAAATAAACAACCATAGCCACGAAATTGAACTTCCGTGGATACTAAAGACATGTTTGAGAGTGATTTTAAAATAGTTAAAATTACTTTTGTCGTATTCAAAATCACTCCAAAACATGGATTAATCATTCAAAATCAATTGTGATGGTATGTATATTGCATTTAAAAGTATAAAATCAAACATTAAAATGATTTTAAAGGATTAAATGCATGTTTTGGTGTGATTTTAAACCTGAAAATGGTGATTTTAACTATTTCAAAATCACTCCCAAACATGTCATAAATTGTTTGAGATTTCATAATCATTTGCAAAGGAAATGTTGTCTAAAGAAAAGATTAATGTTATCTAAATCTTACAGATTTTTCAAGCGGCTTAGTTTGCCGAGGCTTTTGGGTAGATTTCCTCCAAGCTGATTGTGTTCCAAGACCCTGTAAATGCAATGAACCGTTACCTTTTCGGGGGTTGTTTTTTTTTTTTCGTCTTCGTCTCTTTCTTTCTTTTGTGGGAAAATTCCAGTTTTTAATTCTAAACTTGTATCAATTTTCAACCTAAAATTTTAATTTCATCAAATTGGACCTTAGACTTAATTAAATATTGTCTATTCAATTTTCACTAATTCACCCACTAATATTAAAAAAAATCAATGTAAAAATCTAAGTACTCACTAATTTCTTGGCAATTGGACCAACTTGAGAGATATCAAGGTGGTCTTTGTCTACACTAATTCACAATATGGTTGCCATTATGGTCTTTGTCTACACTAATTCACAATATGGTTGCCATTATGGTCTTTGTCTATCACTAATTCACACTTACAGTTCCTCAAGTGAAGAAATATCACCAATTTCTGGAGGAATTTGACCACTGAGTCGGTTTCCCAGCATAGAACTGCACACAAGAAATTAATTGACAATCACACTGGGGATCGAACTCCGATCCATATATACATCTTGAATGAACATCACCTATTAATTATTCCCATTATCATGTAAAACAGAAAATAGTAACTTACAGAATAACAAGAGACTGAAAGCGACCAAACTCCTTAGGGATTGACCCATTTATAAAATTGCGAGTGAGATCTCTGTTTAGTAAAAAACAATAAAGTATCTTCATTAGGTTATATGAAGATTCAAGAGAGAATCCTTAGACGTTGTTTTACATATATAAATTAAAAGGAAATTGACTGTACAATAATCAAACTCAAATGCTGTAGTTCACCAAGACATGATTAGTAATAATATAAAGACAAGGAAGGAATTAGTGTTGATGTGTAGTGTGTGTGTGACTTACAACTCTTGCAGCTGGGTAAGATTTGCAAATGCTGCCGGTAGAACTCCGACTAGATTGAGAGTCTTTAGCCGTCTGTCGTAACAACAGAAGATGGTAAACAAGCAGAATATATATCTCTATTTTGGTCTCTCAACTTTCAAAATCATCATTTTAATCTGTAACTTTCAAAAAATGCATATTTTAATCCCTGCAGTTAAATTCTTAGAAAATGATGTGTCACCGTATTCATGTAGTATTTTATCCCTACTCCAAAAAATTTCTCTTCAAAATTGCATCAGTAATAAAAAGTATCTCAAGAAATTGAAATTATTTTTCTCACATTTATGAATCAAAGATAGAACTGTAGCTTAAATTTAAAAGGAAAAAGAAGATTCTTACATGCTAGTGACTCTGCAAACAGTGGTGCAAGAGCAATTCACTTCTCTGATAATATTTGTACCATCAATAGCTCTATTGGAAAATCCGTCACCATTAATGCAAGAGTTTTGGTGGACATTCCAGTTTAAGTTCCTTAGCTCTGTAGATATTGCTTGAAGGGCTCTCACTGTCACATTCAAATCATTCACTTAATATATTATAAGTATGAAAATTTCAGTTTTGGGCTTGTTCTAAGTTGTTGAAATGGGTTGAAAAATTGCCTATCAGAATATAGTTCACTGGTTAAGGCATATGCCCTTGATCAAAAGGTAGGGGTCGGAATCCCCTTATATGAAAAAAGAAATTGAAATTTTCACCTTAAAGTTAGTAATTTTGCCTAAGATTCAAAAAGGGAATGACTTTGAAAAAAAAAATACTTTTTAAATAAAATCAATATTTTTTATACGCACATTTGAAAAAACTAATAATTTTTAAAGTGTTTTTAGTATAGTGTATTGAGTAATTTTAGATGATGAGCCAAAAAAAAAATTAGATGATTAAAAGTGTTTTTTTAAAGAAAATCTTAATAAATACGATACACGTTAAAAATTAGATTAATTTACAAACTCTTTTTGAAGAAATATTTAAGAGATTGATTATCCAAAAATGACTTTAAGATGATTATGATAGGCTTGGACCTCAATTTTATTTCTCAACAGTGAAATCAAGGGGGAAGTTTGGAGAGCTTCCCAACTCTCCATGTCTCTCTCAATGAGAAATACCAAAAAATTACAGCAAAAAAGATAGCTTCCACAAAACAAACTCTCCCCTATATACTTTCACTCACTCTCACAAGGCCTCATTACCCACTAACAACTCTATGGGCCCTACATCTACACATAACAACCTCTCACACGGTTTCCTCTTTCCTCACACGCTTACTAGCATACACTTTAGTAATTCGAGGCCTATCAGATTAACTAAAAATCTTCGAAATATGAAGTATGAAAAAAAAAACATATTTATAATTAATAGAATCACTTTTAAATATAGTGCAATAAAAAAATTGTTATATAAAGTAATTTTAAAAAAAATGTAAGATACAATTATAATCTATTGAAAATATTTCTTAAAAAAGTGCTTAAAGAAGAAGGTGTTTCAAACATACCCTCAATCCCGACAAATTATTGAATGAGGCCACCACAATGTGCCTGCGTCATAATAACCATTTGATATGGATTCAATAATTTCTATACTCCCTAATACCCATTGGATATAAATTCAATGTATTTTTCTCTCTCCATCTAACAGCGAAAAATTGTCAGTCATTTTGTGCAGCTTCACATAATAATTTCTCCTCAATTCCAGATAGTTAGTTAGATAATTATGGTTTTCATTACCCTAATTTTATCTACTTTTCATTTTAGTCCCAGTTCTAATATTTTATTTTCTTTAATTTCTATTTTTATCTTTTAATATTTAAAATTTCTATTATAAGTATAATCATTTAATTTTAGTTTAAGTCTATACTAAAAAAAAATTAGTCTTGAAAAAAATAACATTAAATCTAACATGATTTACATAAAATTTTACAAAAATAGAACATAAAAACATTTTTTAAATATAGTAAAAATTGGAACACTTAGGCCCCGTTTGATAACCATTTGGTTTTTAGTTTTTGGTTTTTGAAAATTAAGCTTGTTTTCTCCCAATTTCTCTACAATAGTTTTCATTTCCCTTAAGGAAGTATTTGAATTCTTAGCCAAATTCTAAAAACAAAAACAAGTTTTTGAAAACTACTTTTTTTAGTTTTCAAAACATGGCTTGGTTTTTGAAAACATAGGCAAAAAGTATATGACAAAACAAGTAAAACCATAGGTGGGAATAATATTTATAGGCTTAATTTTTAAAAACCAAAAACCAAAAACTAAATGATTATCAAACGGGGCCTTATATATGTGATTACATTTAATCATGGTAAAGTGTCAAGTGTGTGATAGTTGCAGTCACATGTGTTGAAAGTTAAACACGTTTTGAAAATTACATTATCCAAAATTCATGAGTTAGTAGTTAATTAAGTAAGTTTTACATTTTTAATTTGTTGTTTAGGATGAGAGTTATGTACCAGATTTATGTTTGAGAGTTTTGTATGTTCATATACGTTCATAGATCTAGATGGAGTTAATATGGATCTAGATGTGTGAGTTGTAGATCTAGACTTTTCCATAAGTCCTATAAATAGGATTTCTTTGGTATGTGTTAAATCAATCAAGTGTGTGGAGAAGAAGAAAAACAAAGTGAATTTGAGAAAAAAACTGTAAACCAAGTTTGTAGCCTTTTGAATAGTTTTTCAATATAAGTAAATTGTTTTTCTCAAATATTCATTGTTTGATTATTTATTTGTGAGTGTCCATCACATGCTTCTAACAACATGGGCCAATCACAATGCCCCACGTTTAATCAAGGCATATCAATGATTATAGTTAATTAATTGGTTGGTATATACCATGAATCAAATGAGTAGGTATATTAGTGGGAAAAATTCTAGTACTATAATAGTATGGAAAAAATTTTCTACTACCTCCACTGATTGTTTGCCACGTCAATATCCTTTTGAAAATTATGTGGGGTCCATTAAAAATTATATGGGATCTACCAACATTTAAAAACCATTTTTCAACTCAAGAACATAGTGTGTGAATAAATGGTGTATGATACTCCCGTAATATTAGAGATTGTTAAAGTTTTTATAAAGAAAAAATAGATGAAAAACAATATGTTATTTATGATGGTATGTTAAAGATATTTTGGAGAGATTAGTGGGATTTTAGATTATAGTCACCTTAAAACAGAAAAAAGAGAAGGCAAAATGCAAAAGAAAAAAAAACCGTAATGACACGTGGGCATTGTGGGTTAGCCCACGTGTCTGGGCTAGCATAAATTGGCAGCCCAACTTGCAGCCTAAGTGTTGATATTATTGTAGTTAATCAGAATATAGTACACCAGCGTAATTATTCAATATAGTAATAGCAAGAACGGTTCGTGAGATTTAACTAAACTAAAATTAAATTAAAACATTTAACACCATAGTCAGATACTAAATGATGATTTTAAAACTATAGAAATCAAAATTGAAACTATGCCCAATCTATGGGCATTTTTTTTTTTTTTTTGAAAAACTTTGTACGAAAGATACAGAGAGAAAGAAGTAGAGGTCTAGAAAACACGAAAACAGAGCAATTAGGAAATAATGAATAGACACCGTAACAGATCAAAATTCACAACGAAAGAACAGAAAAAGCAAACGAAACAACCAAATTAAATTGAGAATATGGAATAATAATAATAATACGATGGTACCTTCTTGTTCAGGCAGAGGTTGGGCATCAGATCCAAATCCCAAGAAGCAGTTGAAAAGCAGCAACCCACAGACAAGAACATGAATAAGAACACTCTTGAAATCCATGTTCCTAAATAGACAAAGCCAATTATAAAGCAGCAGCAGAGAAACAGAAATAGAAACAGAGCAACAAACACGACACACAGAAACAAGATCAGATGAGTTATGAAAGAGAAATGGAAAGGAATGAGGACTTTGAGAGGGATAGAGAGATAAGTGAAAACGTGGTGAATTTATGAAAGAGAAATGGAAAGGAATGAGGACTTTGAGCAGCCTTGTTAAAAAGACGAAGAAAAATCTAAACGACAATTCAAAGTATGAAATTTGATTTGTGCGTTTGGAATAACATTACAGAAATATGATTTTTTTTAAAAAAAAAAAGGCTTCAACCACTCCTACAGCTTTGGTTCATCTTAAGTCGTCGTCTACTTTCAAAACATTTATTTTTATTTTTGAATGCTGTACTTTGAGCTTTTATCCATTTTAGCCATCCTATCTTTTTATCGATCATTTTGGTCCATGTATTTTAAAAAAATTATCATTTAGACTTTTTTTAATCTCGTTTTTTCGATCACAATTTCAAGAACACTACACTTAATATTTTGTTTGAAATGTAGTCACAACAATGTATTAGAGGATTTTTGTTGGGTATAGAATTTATGAGGATCAAAATGAAATTTTTAGAAGTATATGAGTTAAAATGAACAAAATTTAAAAGTACAAGACCAAAATGAGTACTTTAAAAGTAATAAAAATAGTATTTAATCAAGAAAAAACGGCAATCAACATTACTTTTATTCATGTACCTAATTAATAGATGCATGCATGACCAAATTAAACCACATGTAATAGGTTTTATGTTGGGCTTTTTAAGATGGGTTCAAATTCGAATAAAAAGTTAACGATAAAGACTAAAATATCTTTTTTTTAAACACAATATTTGAAGTAGAGAGATTTGAACTTCTAACCTCTTGGTCGAAAATATATGTCTTCGACTAGTTGAACTATTTTCAAATTGACAAATATTTTGTGTATGACGTTCTAATCTATAACAAAATAATTAAAATTTTCATTTAATAAGTTAAAAGATACAATAAAATAAACAATATAACATTTTTATTTTATAAAAAAAATTAACATACCAATTAAAAAAAGACATTTATATAAATAGCATAACATAAACATGTATTTCCAAATACAGTATACAACGTAGAATGGTAAGGAAAAAAAACATAGGTTAAAATACCATTTTGGTTCCTATACTTTGAGCTTTATTCCATTTTGGTTCCTGTATTTTCAAATGTCCAATTTTAGTCTCTATACTTTCAATAAAGCTTAAAATTGGTCCATACTAATAGTTTATGGTTAATTTTTCTTTAAAAAGTTAGTCTCTATTAGCCTTTTCTCTATATATTTTGGAAGTATGTTCACATGGTGTATTTTCTTGTATTAAAATTATTATTATTATTTAACCAATTTTGATAAAAATTAATTTCAAACTTGTCATAGGGACCATTTTTAAGCTTTATTGAAAATACATGAACTAAAATTTGACATTTAAAAATATAGTGACCAAAATGGAACAAAGTCTAAAGTATAGAAACCAAAATGGTATTTTAACTAAAAACATAATTTGAATCTAACTCAATTTCAAATATAATATGATATAAAGCATAATAATTAAAAAATATCATACTTATATTATATATATATATATATATATAAGTTATAACATGTGAGGAAATATATATTAAAATTACGTTGTCTAATGAAAATTTTTATTTTATTTTCACAAAAATTCAATTATACGATATAAACCTTAAATACAATTACAAAGTATTGCTATTGGTTGGCTGAGAAAATTCAGACTACAATTACAAGGAGGTGGTTTCGTGTAGAAATGAAATTATGCACCGCCAAATTACACATTATTTTCCAAAGACTTTGATTTATTTCTAAAAAGACGCTTCCTGTCATTTCTATCAGTTCAATGCACGTGGGCCCATTATTCTGACTCATTAAAGTCAACCATGAAATCAATGGCAACTAATAGAGTTTAATGCAAAAGAGTATTTGGACGGAGGAGTTGGAGGGAATGAAGTTGGAAAGAGTTTTTAATTTCTTGTTTGGTCTAAAGATATTTTAACTCTTATTGTGGGCTCCATAAATTTATTAACTATTATCCAACTTCTTAGGATGAGTCTCACAAATTTATAAATTCCTCCTCCAATTTCTCACAACTTTCATATCTCTTTTTTTTTTACCTCACCTCATTCTTACCCCTCTCTCTTCTTTCCTTTCATCTCCCTCTCTATTTTTTACATAATTTTTTTTAATTTCTTAATTAATTTTTTTTTATTTTTTTAATATAAATTTCTCGTAATTATTACTAATTAATAATTAAATATAACTAATTATTAAAAAATAATTTTATTTTTATCCTATAATTTTAATAAATTTTTAATAAAAATATTTTTCTTTTTATTCTATAATTTTATTTTTTAAATATAAATTATATAAGAATGTTTTAGATATGATACTATTATTTAAATTGAAATTCTTAGTGTAAATTAGAGTACTACATAACCATTTTTTTAATTGATAAAAACATTCCTATCTCATTTCTTCCACATGTCATCTACAATTTTTTTTTAAAGTTTAAACAAAAATTACTTACAACAAATAACAATCTTATATTTTTTTAGCTTATTTTTTTTATTAATAGCTAAAAATATATATATAATTTTAAGATTTGAAGATAAGAAAAACATATTTTAAACTAACCCGTATTACTATTTAAGAAATTAGTGTTTAAAAAGGTTAACGTATTAAAAAATTTTGATTTTTAATAATCATATTCAAAGTAAAAAGATAAACGATTTTTCTTTCCAAACTTAATAAAATAAAATTATTACAATAAATTACATAAATATATAGTAATCTGAACAAAAGTACTATATATGATATTCATTTTGAATGATGTTAAAAAATATATATTCATTTTGAACTTAATTATTTTAAAATAGCATAAATATTTGATATTTACTTCAAAGAATATATTATTTACAAATTAATCAAACTTTAAATAATGCATTACATTGATTAGTTATAAAAATAAAATCTTAAATTAAATAAAAGAAATTATTTTATTAAGCTTGAAAAACAAATCTTAAATTAAAATTTAAAATTGACGAAAACAAGTCTTTAATAAAATTATAAAATATTCATAAAATAATATAATTTAAAATCTCAATTTTAAGATTGACGGAAATAAATCTATATTATTTCTAGAATTGAGAGAATACAAACATAAAAATCTTCAAGTTTATTTGAATCCCTTTAAATTAATGAATTGAAATCTTCCCGAATCACATGTAATATTTAAAAATTATTGTAAGAATTTATTTTATTTGAAACTATCCAAGGCAAATGAATAATTAATGTGAAAGATATTGAAAAAAGAATATGGGATATTTTGTTTAAAAAAAAATTCTTTAAAGAAATTTGTAAAAATATATATAAATTAATAAAAACAAAAAAATCTTAATCTTAGAATTCATGGGAACAAATTCTTAATAATGAAAATTTGAGAAATTGTAGAAAAAATTTGTACAAAAAAAAGCTAAAATCAACTCAGACTTCATAATTCCATGTTTAATAAATCTGCACCCCAAACACAAATTTTAGAACTCCTACACCCTGCAACTCCTTGTCCCAAACACAAACTTTCTAACTCTAGACTAAACAACTCTACACCCCAAACAAAGACTTCCTAACTCTCCAGACTTCATAACTCCCTAGACATATTAACTCCTATTCCTTGCAACTCCTTATCCCAAACAGCCCCTAAGTCTTAGATATATATACATTAATATTGACAAATTTTAAATTTTGCACTTAAAATTTGGGAGTCCATTTTAACCCAAAAATTTCCAATTTCATCAAATTAAAATTTAAAATTTCAATAAATAATATAAGTAACATATTTTATTGAGAAATGCTATTCAAAACCTATTCTCCTCTAACTCTCAATCCAATTTTGAAAAGATTCAATAATGAGATTTAAGTTATCATAAATATAAGTACATGGAAAAAAACCAACTATTGAGATGAAAAAAAGGAGCAATTTTACCTCTTTAGTTTTTCACAAATTTAAGAAATTATATTAAAAAAAAACTTTCTTTCTAAATTTCCTTTAAAATTTTTTAATTAAAGATTAAAAGAAAAATAGAATGTGAAAATTTTCCTTTCTGATAAAAAAAATTCTTGCTCTGGTCTCTACATTAATATAACTCAAGTGCTTGTCATGTATACCTCCTTATATGGCTATTGACTTATAGGTCATTAGCTTGAATCCTCACCTCATATTTGCAATGAAATAATTTTAAAAAACCTATTATACCAAGATGACCAACATTTTAACAACCTTCGCATTTAGATAACATCAATTCAACAATTATTATTGAGTGCTATAATTATATTGAAACGACAAATTTATCAAAGCAACCATATATCCACAAAGTCATTATATCAAACAACTCACGTGTACATAATAATTGTTATATTGGAGTAACAAACATTTCAACACAATCAAGATTTAGATGCATATACATTATATCAAAAATAATATAGATCAAAGCAACCATTATATGTGTTAGAAGCAATTTGATGTCTAAGCAACAAATATTCAACAAGTATCAAAGAAACTAAGATTCCGTTTGATAATCATTTAGGCCCCGTTTGATAACCATTTGATTTTTGGTTTTTGGTTTTTGAAAATTAAGCCTATAAATACTACTCTCACCTATGAATTTACTTGTTTTGTTATCTCATTTTTACCTATATTTTCAAAAACCAAGCCATATTTTGAAAACTAAAAAAAGTAGTTTCCAAAAACTTGTTTTTGTTTTTAGAATTTGGCTAAGAATTCAAATGCTTCCTTAAGGGAGATGAAAACCATTGTAGAGAAATTGAGAGAAAACAAGCTTAATTTTCAAAAATTAAAAACAAAAATTCAAATGGTTATCAAACGGGACCTTAGTTTTTGGTTTTCGTTTTTTGAAGGTTAAGCCTATAAATATTACTTTCATCTATGAGTTTCCTTATTTTTGTTATCTACTTTTTACATATGTTTTTAAAAATTAAGTCAAAATTTGAAAACTAAAAAAAGTAATTTTCAAAAATTTGTTTTTATTTTTGGAACTTGGCTAAGAATTCAAATGTTTTCTTAAGAAATATGAAATTCATAGTAGAAAAATGATGAGAAAACAAGAACAGTTTTCAAAAACCAAAAATCAAAAGTCAAATGGTTATCAAACAAGGCCTAATATTTTAGGACAACCATTATTTTAGGACAATAGTATACTGAAAGAGCGATTTTATTAGGTAAGAAATATTTCAAAGTAACAAATATATCAAGACAATTATTATATTAAAGCAATCATATATCAAGAAGCCACATTGAGGCAACTTTCATATTGAGAGGCATCAATATTTAAATAGAACAATGTATCTAAAAGCCACATTAAAGAAATCAATATATATCTTTTTTAGTACAACAATTGATAATCATTTCAGTCAGCCAATTTTTATAACAGTAAGCCAAATTGGCTGAAATGATGAACGAGATTATTCCAGATGACTACAAAAATACTTCTAACCTCATACAGGCTAACAAAAAAGAAAAAATATTAAGAGAAAAAAACTAAACAAATCAAGAAAAGCAGACAAAATTGTGTAGATGCTATGATTAAAAAGAAAATCATATGAGCAAGGAAACGGTTTCGTCATATTATGTAAACGCAACAACAAGAAATGCAGACGGAAGTATTGACATATAATACAATAATTCGGAAACAGCTAAAAGCAAAATTACATCGATGTGCAAAAACAAAAACTAATCAAGTACTCTCAAAACAAAATTACACCATCAAGTTCAGAGACTTCATATTAGATAAAAAAGAAAGAAAGAAAGAAAGAAAGAGAGAAAGAAAGAGTAAACGAGAAGGACCGAATGATATAAATTGTAAGATTCAAAACTTCAACCCAAGCGATTTTAGAACTTCATAACAGAGGAATCCAGTACACTAGAGATTAGATCAAATAAAAACCAAAAACCATACAAAAATCTGAAAATCATAAGATTTAGAACTTCAACACGATGATTTCAGAACTCCATAACAGAGAAAAACTCATCAAACAAGCTATTTCAATTTCAAATTTGAGTTAAATTATCCATTTGATCTCTGTAATTTTAGAAGTTTTAATTTAGTCTATTTGATTTGGTTAATCCTCATAAATAGTCTTTAAATTATTCTTACTTACCTAAAAACTCATCAATTTTCACCTATTATTTACTCAACCATGAACTTTTTAATATAATTAACTAATGCAATTGGCTAAATAGAACACATTGGCTCATCACCATGGTGAAAAGTGTGAGATGTTCAATTTGACAATGACATGAATTATTTGTGAGGCATGTTAAATCACCAATTAACCCAAAAGCTTAAGCTTTTGGGTTGATTGGTGATTTAACATGGTATCAGAGCATGAGGTTTTGAGTTCGAACCCTGTGAAGTCGTTTCTTCCCCAATTAATATTAATTTTCACTTGTTGGGCCTCTTACAAATTTTCAAGCCCACAAGTGAGGGGAGTGTTAGAGTGTTGATATAATTAAATTTACCATAACCTATCAGCTTAAGCTTTTGAATTGATTGGTGATTTAACAGGACCATATCAAAGTGAAACTAAGTCCAAAGAATAGAGATCAAATTCAAACTTAATCTAAATTATAAAGGCGAAATTGATAATTTGACAAGTTAGAGTATTTTCAATATATAGGAGTAAAAAATGTATCAGTTAAAAAATTATCAAATCAGAAAATAAATTTTTATTTGAAACAATAACTTCAATAATTTATTTATTAAATTATAAAAAATATTCATAAATTTTAGTGTACGTAATTTTCTTTATTAAAAAAAAACACAAGAAACAACAGAGGAAACATTTATTTTCTTGAGCCAATTCTTTCCGTTTATTTAGCACACAAAAACAACCCTTGACAAAAGTATATGAATGGAAATTGAATCATAAACACATCAATTAGTTGCCAAAGTTTTATTTTTTGCATGGATTCAATCTCTTAGGAGATTGCTAGTTGAAGAATACTCTCGAGTATTGTCCTTGTTTTGGGTGGAAGTAGATGATAAGTCAATCCATGGCCCATCAATTAACATGCTTTTCTGCATTTGAAAGGCTTTGAACCTTGCGTCTCGATTGGCTACGTTGCGGTTGATGATGTTCGATACTTCGACTTCAATTTTACCTTCAAGCATGCCAACCACAGAAGACATGGATGGCCTGAGAGTCGGAGACGGGTTCGTGCATAAGAGAGCTATATGAAGCATCCTCATGACCTCTTCTTTTGAGTAATGTGAGCCAAGTCTAGGATCAACAAGTTTAAGTAAGCTTCCTTCCTCTTGTAGAACATATGCCTTCAAGCAGGTAGAAAAACCATGTTAGACAATTAGACTAATTCATTTTGTAAAATTAGTTGAGAATACTCAATGTGTGAGAAAAAGTACAAAGAAAATAGCCCATCAGTGGCTAAAATAATATGATTTAAAAAATTTCGGAAGAGTGGAGAACTAAAAGAATCATCGATTACCCAATCAAGTAGATAAACAAACTCCTCTTTCGGCCTGTAATTTGTGTTACTTTTCCCACTAACAATCTCTAAGGCCACAATTCCAAAGCTATAAACGTCAGCTTTGTCAGTCAAATAACCCCTCATTGCGTACTCAGGAGCCATGTAACCTCTAAAGGAAATTCAAAACCTCATCAAAATTAACGGATGAATAGGTAGTTGGATTGTACGTAATTTAACAATTTTAGCTAAATTAACATTAGAAAGAAAGAGAGAGACATTGTGCCTGCAACTCTAGTGCTGATATGGGTGTTCTCCTCTTCATCAAGTTTCGCTAACCCAAAGTCTGAGATCTTGGCATTCAGGCTTCCATCAAGTAGCACATTGGTAGGTTTAATATCTCTATGAACAATTTTCAATGTAGATTCTTCATGAAGGTAAGCCAACCCTTTTGCTATTCCCAAGCATATCTTCATTCTTATCGACCAATCCAAGTGTAGTTGGTGCTCCTCAGGGCCTTAAAATGAAAACCCATGAAATATTTCTAACCAACAACTTTTATTTTGGAACTAAAACAAGTGACAAAGAAAGATATATATCTAAAGCACTTACCAAAAAGTGCACGGGCAAGACTATTGTTCTCTAGATGCTCATATATAAGCAATAACTGGTTTTCTTCAATGCAACAACCATAAAGTTTAACAAGATTCGGATGTTGTAATGCAGATATCATGCCCATCTCAGTTATGAATTCTCGGTTCCCTTGCCTTGATTTAGAGGATAGTTGCTTTACCGCAATTGAAGTGCCATCTGATAATACTCCCTACCAATTTTTTTTTGTTTGCTCAAGTCATTTTATGTTAGATTGCAAAATTAATTTTGAAAAACACGTGGAAGAAGGATCATATATCACACAATGATGAAATTAACATAGAGTGAAGAGATCAGGATAAAGTTTCCTCATCTACCTTGTAGACAGGACCAAAACCTCCCTCGCCTATCTTATATGCCGCATCAAAATTATTGGTGGCTGCTTTGATTTGTCTTAAACTAAAATAACCTGTCTGTAATTTTAGATCCCGAAGTTCTGTAACAAATAAAGGAAGGCATTTTTTCAAAAAAAATTAGAGAAACGCGTGAGTTAGATTAAAAAAAAAACCTCAAAGAATGAAATAAATGTCTGATAATCATTTGATTTTTGGTTTTTGGTTTTTGAAAATTGTACTTATTTTCTCACAATTTCTATACAATGATTTTCATTTTCTCTACAATGGTTTCTATCTTTCTTAAGGAAACATTTGAGTTTTTAGCCAAATTCCAAAAACAAAAACAAGTTTTTGAAAACTACTTTTTTTAATTTTCAAAACTTGGCTTGGTTTTTGAAAACATATGTAAAAAGTAGATAAAAAAATATGAAAATCCATAGGTGGAAATAGTATTTATAGGTTTAATTTTCAAAAACCAAAAACTAAAAACTAAGGCCCCGTTTGATAACCATTTAGGCCCCGTTTGATAACCATTTGGTTTTTGGTTTTTGGTTTTCAAAAATTAAGCTTGTTTTCTCTCAATATCTCTACAATGGTTTTCATCCCCCTTAAGGAAGTATTTGAATTTTTAGCCAAATTCTAAAAACAAAAATAAATTTTTAAAAACTACTTTTTTTAGTTTTCAAAACATGGCTTGGTTTTTTAAAATATAGGTAAAAAGTAGATAACAAAACAAGTAAATCCATGGATGAAAGTAGTATTTTTAGGCTTAATTTTCAAAAACTAAAAACCAAAAACTAAATGGTTATCAAACGGGGCCTTAGTTTTTAGTTTTTGGTTTTTGAAAATTAAGCATATAAATACTACTTTCACATATGAATTTTCTTGCTTTGTTATCTACTTTTTACCTATGTTTTCAAAAACCAAGCCAAATTTTGAAAACTAAAAAAATAGTTATTGAAAGCTTGTTTTTGTTTTTGGAATTTGGCTAAGAATTCAAATATTTTCTTAAGAAAGATGAAACTCATTATAAAGAAATGGAGAGAAAACAAGCTTAATTTTCAAAAATCAAAAGCCAAGAACGAAATGGTTATCAAACGAGGCCTAAATGATTATCAAACGAGGCTAATTAGTCTTGTAATTATTAATCTTACCTTTGTCTTCAGTTTCCTTCTTGCCTAAGTAACCCTTCTTCCTTCGAAGAAGGACTAATACTAACACGACGAACACAAAACTACCAACAATAATGCCAGCAATAGCTTCCACTGATAGCCCTCTTGTTTTCACATAAGATTCCACATTAAAGTCTACAATAGCAAAATAAATTGAAGATCAATTGTTGAAAGAGAAAAGGCAGCGCTAAGAAAGTTGTAGAAATTAATTTATACAATAAATTAGAATAGATAGCAAAGAACTCCTTAAATGATTATTTTACCATAAGATTAAAAAAAAATGCTTACTTGGTGTCACTGTAATTGCAGATATTAGAGGTCCATACACCCCTCTCACAGGAATGGCATTTGTTCCTTTACCAGCCCAATATAAGTGGATCTCAAGAGTGCTGCCAGTTACTAGAATATTAGGCTCTTCCAAAATAAAGCTCTTACCAACACCTCCAGCTTTCTCCATTATGTTAAAATCTTTTTCAACCAAGTTTCCCTGTACAACAAACAATCCAATTAGTAATGTGTAAATGGTAATTACTATCGTTATAAGAAAAAACATCTTCAGTGATGAAACATTTAGTGATGAAAGTGAAAATGTTTTTGTTAAAGAGTTTCAGCAACGAAAATGTGAATCTGTCGCTGTATTTAGAGGCTTGTTCCTATTTTCGTTGCTGATTGTAGTGACAATTAAGCTTATAAATATTATTTTCACTTATGGGTTTATTTGTTTTGTTATCTACAAAATCAAACGAAGTTTTGAAAACTAAAAAATGTAGTTTTCAAAAGTTTTTTTTTTTTTTTTTTGTGGAATTTGGTTAAGAATTCAAATTTTTTCTTAAGAAAGATGAAACTCTCATTGTAGAGAAATGATGAGAATACAAGCATAATTTTTAAAAATTAAAAACTAAATAGTTATCAAATGGGACTTTTACTTTTTCATTGCTAGGTTTCAATTCCAATGATGGGTTGGGGGAAGTTTGGATTTTTCTAAAAAATAATTGAAAAAACAAATATGGAAGCCCTCCAAGCTTAAAAATGTAACTATAGTCCATCTCTTTGAACCAAGTTTTCCAGAGAATCAATCCAATTAGTAAATGGTAATTACAAAAACCCAAGGAGAAAAAGCATCTCTAGTGAAGAAAAAACATTTAACGATGAAAGCGAAAGCGTCTATGATATGAAGTTTTAGGAACAAAAATATGAATTAATCGTTGTATGTAGCGACAAATTCACATTTTCATCACTAAATGTAGAGACAATTTTACTTTTTCGTTACTAGGTTTCAATTCCAAAAATGGGTTGGAGCAATTTTCCTTTAGGCATTTTTTTTTTTGTTGGAAAAAGTAATGGAACAGTCCATGTTGTTTGAAGTTCATAATGTATTTCCACTTACTTGAATAGAGATATCAAATATGCGCTTTCCCAGGCTGCTAAAGGCTTTGTCTTCAGTAAACATAATTTCAGCAAAGTGAAGCTTGACATTGTAACTTCCATTTCGCAAGCAAAATCCATAGTACTTGAGCGAAACAGGAGCAAGTCGAGCAGTGTCATAGATGCCTAAAGCTGACACAGTGGTATTTGTAACTGTGTAAGGAAGGCTATCATTTCCAGAGAAAATACCAGTACTACTGTAGCCCCATCTTTCTTTTGAAAAATCAAACGAACTGGATTTGCTACCATTGGTTGTCGTCTCGCCTTCGTATTCATTACCATCAAACTTCATGCTTTTTCCTCCACAATTAATGAACAATGAATGAACTACAAAGAGTGATGATGATCGAAGCCAATGTATCAGACAAAAATAGTCCAATTATTAGGAATTAAATGGCTCTACTTTTTGCAATTAAAAAGCTAATTAAAGTTCCAAAGAAGTGAAAATAACACAATCATCATCTTTGCTTACATCGAGCTTTTCTTGGGCAAGGGAGATCCTTCCTCAGGCACCAATCATCCCTGCAAATTTGATACTTTAGAACCTACTTGTCACTTATGACTCATGAAGTTTAGAACAAGAAAAAAAGGAAAAATTACAAAAACCACCTTTAAACTATAGAGCGTGTTAGAATCATACCTTCAAATTTTCAATTTGATTAATCAACCTCCTAAACTTATGAAATTGTTGGGATTAAACCCTAAAAAAATTGTAAATTGAACAAACCACTCATCAACTTATTGTGGAAACTATGGAACTATAAGATTTTACATTCGAACCCAAATTCATATATCAAATTTTTTTTTTGTTTCTTAAATAAAGATGGCAATTTAACATTGATCTGAAAATCAAATTTTTTAGGGCCCGTTTGATAACCATTTGGTTTTTTGTTTTTAGTTTTTGAAAATTAAGCCTATAAATGTTACTTCTACCTATGGATTTACTTGTTTTATTATCTCCTTTTTACCTATGTTTTAAAAAACCAAGCCATGTTTTGAAAACTAAAAAAAGTAGTTTCCAAAAACTTGTTTTTGTTTTTAGAATTTGGCTAAGAATTCACATGCTTCCTTAAGGGAGATGAAAACCATTGTAGAGAAATTGAGAGAAAACAAGCTTAATTTTCAAAAACTAATAACAAAAACTCAAATGGTTATCAAACGGGGCCTTAGTGTTTGATATTATAATTTTCAAATTTTATAGAGTTAAAAAAATGGGTTAAATGGTTATAATCCTATAAGAGTTTCATTGTAAAATTTCAGTAGTTTAGAGAGGCGATTGATTAAGTTGAAAATTTGAGAGTATAATTGTAACAACTCTTATAGTTCAAAAGTGATTTTTGCATTTTTTTTTGGGACAAAGACGGGCAGTCGTAAATGGTAGATAAATACTGTATTTCATTCATTGTAGTTGAACAGCTTGAAACCAAGTTCCTGTAATAAAGAACGATATAAAATATATCAGGGAAAAGACTTGTTCATTGTAAATCCAAAGTGAATATAAATCTTTTAGACAACTATTAGAAGTTTTATTACACAAATGGTAAATATATAAAGTGTCTTACACATCAGACCGGTGACAATTGGAAACAAGCGACCCAGTAAAATTGTTGTAAGATAAATCTCTGCAAAAGATTGTATAATAATTATATAATTTGAAGGATAAATAATTTGTGCAGCCGAACATTAGAATATAAATTTATTAGTGCATATAGAGTTTATAGACTAACATGTTCCTTGAGCTGTTCATAATCCAGTTCGGTATTTGGCCGCTTAAAGAGTTGTTAGCCAGAAACCTACATCAAATTAATCAACTCAATATGTAAGCTGTTTTCAAAAACGAATGTTGTAAACACATTTGAATATATTGACTTACATGAACTTTGTTCTTTGGGTCAACAGATTATTAAATGTCTCTGGAATTGTCCCACTCAATCTGTTGAAGCTTAGATCTCTATTGAAAAATAAAAGTTACGAACCATTGGTAGATGTTATCAATTAACTCATCATATTTTTTTTTTTAAAAATATTAAGTTACAAGTTTGGTCTCTGAATTTAATAAATTCTTGAATTTTAAAAAGTGTCTAATAGATCTTTAAACTTTAGAATATGCCTAACAAGTTCATAGACTTTCAAATGTGTGTCTACTAGGATTTTGAAGTTTAAAAAATGTCTCATAAGTTAGACACCACATTTAAAATATATGAATCTATTAGATAACTTTTAAAGTTTTTATTTGTTCTTTTTCTTTTTTTAGATCAACAACATATGTGAGGTGGAGAATTCGAACCTTTAACTTCTTAGTCCAGGGTGTATGCCTTGACCAATTGAGTTACGCTCAGTTTGGCAATAATTTTTAAAATTAAAAAATGTATTAAACGCAACTTTAAAAGTTTAGGCTTGTTTGATAACTATTTGGTTTTTGACTTTTAGTTTTTGAAATTTATACTTGTTTTTCTACAATTTTTTTTATCATGATTTTTACCTTTCTTAAAGAAACATTTGAATTCTTAGTCAAATAATTTCAAAAACAAAAACAAAGTTTTTAAGAGCTACTTTTTTTTTTTTTTTTGTTTTCAAAACTTAGCTTTGTTTTTAAATACATGGGTTGAAAGTATATAACAATACAAAGAATCTCATAGATAAAAGTAGTTTTTATAAGCTAATTTTCAAAAATTAAAAAAAAAATGAAATGGTTATCAAATGAGACCTTAATGACTATAAGAAAAGAAAAAAGCAGTACAAATGCAAAATAAAAATGAATTTTTGCAACTTACAGAGTTCTTAATACATTAAAGTATCCAATATATTTAGGAATACGATCCTCGATTAAGCAATTTCTTAGGGTCCTGAGTAGCAAGAAGAAGAAAAAAAAGATAGAAAACAAAATGAGTTAAAACCAATGTAGTAGGGTGACTAGTAAGAAATCAACAATTTAGAACATAATTTGCATACAATTCTTGTAAAGATGTCAATAGAGTCAAATTAGGAAAACTTGTTGGCAGTCCCTTCAAATCGGTTATCCTCCTGAGAAAGAAGAAACCATAAATTACTAGATGAAAATTAAAACAATTTACCTTAGTTGTTAAATTAATAAACATTCTTCACATCGCTAAACTAACAACAATGTCAATTAGTGAAGTAATCCTCACAGTTGGGATAAGTTTTTCAACTCGGATATGGCACGAGGAATAGGGGTCTCCATAGAAGTTCCTTGAATGTCCCTGCAATGAAGAAGTAAAACATAATGCTATGACTACAAAGAAATTGCAAGAATTTGTACTTAGATTATCACCTTGAAGATCAACTTTTATAGTTTGGCATGAAAGAAACATTTTTTTAATCTACTATATATCTACTTTACTTACAGTCTCTGCAGTTTGGTCCAGTTGACAATAAATTCAGGTAACTTTCCCGATACATCATTTCCATCTATCCGACTGCAAGAACATATGTAAAAATTCAGAAATTGGGAGAAATTAAAAAAGTTTCTTTAAAATATATCAATTTGGTCACATTAATTTGGGACTTATTTTATTTCAGTTTCTCTACTTTCAAATGTCGAAATTTAATCTATGTACTTCCAATAAATCCTTCAAATTAATTCATAGAGTTGGTTTGAAGTTAATTTTTATTTGACTTGACAAAAACATAATTATAATTTTCATTCCAAAAAAAAATTAAACACAATGTGAATATGTTTACTAAATTTTAGACAACATGTGCTTATGGGAATTTTTTTTTTGAAAAAGTTAACTATAAATTAATGGTGGTGACTAGTTTTAAAGTTCATTGAAATTGAAACTAAATATAGACATTTGAAAGTACATAGACCAAAATAGAAGAAGTCTCAACCTAGAGATATACATGTAATATTTTAACCAAAAAATTGAAATGTCCAAAGCTAATCCATCAGCGTTACATACAAATCAGTCAAGTTCCTCAAATTTCCATAAGATTCTGGAATGGATCCTGTGAAATTATTGGCAGAAAGAAGTCTGGATAATAAAAACGAATTTAGTTAGTTGTATCAAATGGTAAAAGTGAAACAAATAAATAAATAAATAAACCATAATAATGTTCGATTTAATCATCTGCAAATTATGGGTCATACAGTCTTTGCAAGCAGCTTAGTTTGCCGAGGCTTTCAGGAAGATTTCCTCCGAGCTGATTGTTTTCCAAGACCCTACAAAATTAAATGCAAAATTTCTTACCAACCTCTCCCAAAATCTTCGTTATATCATTAGACATTTTAATTTAATGGCACTTAACAGTTCCTTAAGTGAAGCAACATCACCAATTTCTGGAGGAATCTGACCACTGAGTCGATTTCCTTGCATGGAACTAAACACAACAAATTTACAATAAGACATATACATATATTTATTGAAGAAAATTTTAAAGTAGAGGATAAAAAAACTTACAACACAACAAGAGGAATGCGACCAAACTCTGTAGGGATTGGTCCGGATATAAAATTGCGAGTGAGATCTCTATTTAGTAAAAATTAAAAAAAAAAAATCTTTAATTAGTTCATATGAAGATTCAGGAAAAAGCTGTTTTACATAAATTAAAAGGAAAGAAATTTACAATAATCAAACTCAAATAATGGTCAAGACGGTCCTATAATTATTTCAGATGTAAATGGTAGGTGCCTCACAAAAGTGTAAGCCCAGTCAGATTTCCAAATGCTGCCGGAAGAACTCCGCCTAAGTTGAGACGCTTTAGCCGGCTGTGTAAATCGTAACAAGAGAATACGGTAATTTTTTTTTTGAGAAAAAAATATTGATCATAAATTACTAGAAAAGGAAAGGTTAAAATATTCATATATAAGATTAAATTTACGATATAAGCTCCCATCATTTTTTAACTTGTAGATTAACGGGGATTTAACAAACTTTTTAGGATTAGTGGTGATTTAACATAATATTAGAGTAGTAGGTGTTGTGTTCGATCAAACCTGTATAGTGTGGATATAAAATTAAATTTATCTTAAACTAAATAAATAAATAAGTAAGAAAGGGAGAAGGGTGTTAATCTTACATGGTGGTGACACTGCAAGAATCAGTGGAGCAAGTGCAGTTAACCTCTCTGATGATTCTATCACCATCAATAACTTGGTTGAAAAATCCGTCGCCATTGATGCAAGAATTTTGGTGGACCTTCCAATTTAAGTTCTTTAGCTCTGCAGATATTGCTCGAAGGGCTTTCACTGCCACATCCACATCCGAAACTCAATATCAAGAGATTTGGTTAGTTAATTATGGACATGGATTAATTTCTGATATTTTACAAAAAAAAGTATATAGGATGTTGATATACTTTTAAATGGTATATATCAATGATGTACAAAAGTAAAAAGGAATTACGTAAAATTATGTAAACAAGCGTGCAAAAAAAAAAAAAAGAAAGTAAATTATATTATTGTACAATTTGCAAATGTAACAACTAAGGACCTATTTGGTAGGCAATTTGAATTTTGTTGTGAATATGTGTTTGGGAGACGAATTTTTGAAAACTGTTTCCAGATTCTGTGATTCAAATAGTGGAAATTCTGAAAGCAACATTTTTATATTTTCATTGTATCCAGATTTTGAATTTGAAAATTTAAAATGCAGAATTACATTAGAAAAGACCAAAACTTTAATAAATATGTAATTCATGTTATAAACTCAATTTATTTTTATTAAATTAAAATATGTATAATATAATATATTATAAATTATATAATATTGTAAAATAATAATTATACAAAATTTATAACATAAATCATGTTCATAAATTAATTAATAATGGATTATATTCAATTTAATATTTAGTTTTGCAACTACAACTAGTTAATGGTCTATAAATATATTATAGAATGCATTTTGAACAATTATTTAAATTGGAATCCAATTTCTAAATCTGCTACCAAACACATATCTAAAAAACATGAAATAGAACTTTGTTTTCATTGAATCCATTGTTTTTAAAACTCTGTTTTCAGATTGTCTACCAAACATGTTCTAATTTTTTCATTTCTCTTATAATTTCCCATATTAATAAAGTACCTTCTTGTTCAGGCAAAGGTTGGGCATCCGATCCAAATTCCATGAAGCAGCTGGAAAGCAGCAGCCCACAGACAAGAACAAGAACACGAACTGTCTTCGATTCCCAAGTAGAAAAATCCATGTCCCAAAATCCTAAAATAAAACGACAAGACCGTAAAATAAAGGATCAGTCTGCAATTCTTTTTTTATGTTTTTTTCCCTGTTCTGTTCGATAAATTGATTCAACCAGGTGATTTCGTGGGATTAATTCTAAGAAAGTGTGGAGTTGATTTAAAACAAAAACTCTCAAAAAAAAAAAAAAGCTTACAGTCATGCCCTCTCTGACTCTGGTCCTTGATCTTGGAAGAGTCCTCTTATTTCTGTGTGTCACCAACCCCAATAATCTGGTTGTTCTCAATGAGTTCAGAAAAAGGTAACAAAATTCAGAGCTTTTGTAGATGACAATGATGGAAATATTGATGCAAATTTCTGTGGATTTTTCCATTTTGGTCATCATAATAACAATGGCTAATTTTCATCAATATCCATGTAAATCATTAATGATGAATTTTTAAAATAAAATTAAAATCAAATTGTTGATTTAATAATTTTTTCTTTTAGAGTCTGACCTTTTTGTCGAGGGTATATGCATTTAACCAGTTGAACTATGTTCAGGTTGACATTGATTTAATACGTTTAAATCCAAAGTTTTAAATATCGATGTCGATGAAAATGTACAAGTCTCAATCTTATGAAAACGTCATCAATTAAAATTAATATCGATAAAATGTTGATGTCGATAGACATTTTTAGAAAAAAAATATAAAATTAAGAAAATCAGAAAATGTTTAAATTATAAATAAATGTTTCACCATTTTTAAATCAGTTAAAATTATTATTATTATTAATATCTATGGCAGAGCTTGTTGAAGCTCATTAAATTATATTTATAACTCCAGAACCACAAATATTGTAGTATAAGAGGCCGGGTCGATCACAGGGAGACAAGCTGATTATTTTTCAATCTAATTTAAACTAAACCAAACCAATCAGCAAAAAAAGGGGTTGTGCTTTTAAACGAAATAAAATAACAGAAAATAAATGGACGAGAGTTAATTGCATAAAGGAAATGAAAGAAGGCTGGAATTACTTACTAAACATCTATTCTGGATTTCATCGGATCGAGTCTTATACTTTGGTCATTGGTTTTCAACGGATTAGCGCAAATTTCCTAATTAAGCAATTAATTGAGTAATCTAGTAAAGCCGGATTAGCCCCCTAACGGCTCCTTATTCTAGACTATCCCTACCTAGCATCTAATAGTCCCTAGCTGCCCCCTTAAGCTGGGTGCGATAGTGCTCCATGCTTGGTGGATCAACTGCATTAAACTCGAGAGTTGGTTAAACCTTGTTAGTTAATTTAGTTGAGTCTAAATTAATTAAATTAATTCAAGAGTTGCTTGGGCCTCAAGACCTATTATGCAAACTACTTGAAGAGGTTAAGCCTCATTCTCTGCAAGCACAAGCCAGTCTAGATGCTACTAAATTAAGCTAGTGTATGAAGTGATGAATTCCATACACGAGCATAGCGCTAAACAAAATAGACACACAAGATTCATCAAGTCCAATATGTAAATTCAATTCAATGAAATAAATCAGAGTCCCAAACATGCTTAAGCAACACTACAACAAATTCGGGCTTTGATGTTGGTTGTGCAATTGGCATTTTGTAAACGATGTCGGTTTAAAGGAAACACGCCTATTTTCATGAAAATTTACGAATTTTTTCGAAAATTTGATATACGATGTCGGTTCTAAACCGTCATTGAAAACAATGTTACGATGTCAGTTTTGCACTGTCATCGAACGATAAAATAAAAATGATGCCCATTTTTTGTGGATGGCGCTCGTAATTTGATGAATGATGTCAGTTGACCACCGTCACCAAACACAACCTTACGATGTCGGTTACGAACGATAAAATAAAAATGGCGTCCATTTTTTGTGGATGGTGCGCGAAGTAATTGATGAACGATGTGAAGGAATGAATGTTTCACTCCGCAGCGGAAGCATTGGATCGTCTTTGATTTTATTTAAAATTAAACTAAAAAAAAAGATTAAGCAAACTTACTTGGAGTAAATATGGATATATTTCTGACAAGTCTTTATCTCCTCCATAAAGTCTTCCTAGCTATGACTCGAACACAGTATCAAGGCTTGTAGGAGCCTATTGAAAGAAAATCCATAAGGGATTGAAGAAGATGAGGTCTAGAGAGAATTCTCTTATTCTCTATTGAGAAGATGTGTGTTATGTCTAATGACTCAACTCAAAGTTCCTATTTATAGAAACCAATGGAAAATCTTTGCCATAATTAAAATATTATATTTTAATATATAATATATTAAAATATATCTTATATTTATTTGAATCTCATTCAAATGATCTCCTACGATATTTATTTATTTGAATCTTATTCAAATTTTATAAATACATTAATTATTTTAATATTTAATGTATCAAATACAATAATATATTTTTCTCTTTTATATTTAATATATATAATATATTAAATATTAATTTAAACCTTCAAATTAAATATTAATTTGAACATTTTAAATTATTCTTTCAACTAGATTGATCTTTTAGTGTTACTATGAGCTAGCAAGGGAACCTAATGGACCTATAGATTATAAGCTCCATTGATACAAAATTAATTAATTAAACTCTTTAATTAATCAATTTTCATTCATTAACTCTAGTGTCTATCCACTATATACCTAGAGTTGCACTCTTATGCATTTTGTAGGACAAATTGTGTCCATGGATATAATCACTACATGCAAATCAATCATTCACGAGTTGTTTGTAATTACAGCTGGGTCAAAAGTCCGTTTTACCCATGTAATTACATCTTGCACCTTAAGTACCACTAATCCTCTAATGAACAAATTTGTTTATGATCCAACTACAAACTAAGTCCCTCTCAGGCAAGTGAGAGAGTGGGGCACCATTGTTCAAGTCCCGAAATCAGCACTTAAGGAAACTACTCATCTACTTACCCTATATGGGAATGAGTGAATTCCATCTTGTGAGATTATGTTCTCAGCTTCCTCTTTGGTCAAGTCCCCAAAATGGTAAGCATATTGAATCGACTACAAAAGTCACTCTCACCCATGCAAATCAAAGGACAAACCCTCACAGGCAAGAGTTTATAACTCACTCAGGATTAAGATCGGGTCACATATGATCATCATGATGAAATATTAATCTTCTCAATTAACGGATTTATAAAGAGATATTAAATATTTCGTGGTCCATTCTTATACAAACTCATTGTATAAGATACCCCCACTCTCATGTCTCCACATGAAAAATTTGGATCAAATCATTTGTAACTATTACAAAGTGGGCCGTATCAATAGTGTTGCTAGGAGAAGGCACCCAACCTTATCCATATACTATGACCCTTTAGATTATATCTTGAACATGATCCTCTCGTATATCAACCACACACTGTTCAAAATTGCACTAATAGCCTTGAATTTTTCATATAATGGATAATATTATACTACAAATAAATTAATCAAAATTATTATTAATTATTAAATAAATTATTAATTACGAGGTTTTAGGGTATAAATCCCAATACGGTGTCAATTTTCCACTGTGACCAAAAACAACATATGATGTCAGTTACGAACCGTCATGGTAAGATGAGACAAAATGGTGTGAATTTGTTAAAAATGATGCACAGAAACGATGTCGGTTCAAATTGTCATCAAAGCTCTATATGATGACGGTTATTACATAACTTCTAATATCGAAAAAAAACACGTGAGCCAATTTTTTTAAACGCACTTACAAAAGTAAACGACATCGTTTTGTCGGTTGTGACCATTTGATGTTGGTTCAAACCGTCATCAAAGCTTTATACGATGACGGTTATTACCCGACATCTACAATTGACAAAAAAAGCACGCGAGCAAAAGGTTTTTAAACATACACTTCGCTCCCCGCACACAAGCAAAACAACGTCGTTTTGGTGCCCTAAGCCCAAAACGACTCTGTTTTGGGTTAAGGGTTTTTAACAATTGAAATCGATCGATATTTGCAAGGCTCTTCTCTTCTCTAAAAGGGAATGTTTGAAAATTTGCTGAAAGAAAAAAGCAGACAGTTGCCCTAAAAGGAAAGTTCCTTTTATAATTCTTAAAGCAGCATTGAGACGTTGTCACCTGAAAGACAAGCGTTTACCATTGAGCCAAACTACAATTTTAACATACAATTATAAAATAACATTATTATTATATATTTTATAGTATTGCTCATATAAAATATAAAAAAAGTCCAAAATCTTTGGGGGGCCATGGCCCCTCTTCTCCATGTAGGTCCGCCTCTGGGTATGACCATTTTCTAGAAAATTGTTAGTCCAAATGGACTAATCAGACAGAGACAACCCTAACGCATGAAATGTAACATTTAATACGCTCCAAATAAAATAGAATAAACATTAAAAAAAAAGTTTAAAATCAAAATATATGATTTGAACCTAAGTATTGGCATCCAAATCCAAAACTTGTCAACGAAAATTAGACTTTGGTTTGGTGAAGAAAATAAATTCGGCATTGATTATTTTGGACTGCAAAATTAACATTTTTTTAGGAAATAAATTTTGCATTGATTTATAGTGTTGATAACGAAGTTGTTATGCTTATCGATCGGTACACTAAATTAATATATAACAAACCAATAAACCACATACATTATATATGTTGTAGAAATGCCTTAAATCTATTATTTGGCGCTATGAATGACCAAGCACAGAGTCTCGCTGTATTTTGTACTTTGTTGCTCCTCAAGATCATAAAACAGTTTCTTCTTTTGCTCATGGATGTAGCTAACACACCGTTAGTGAACCACGTAAATTTGTGTGTAGATTTTTGTTTGATTCTTTACTTGTCATTTGTTTCTGTCATAACATATGATGTGAAAGATACATTCTTATAATATTTTAAGTTCAATAAAATTAGATAAAAATGTCGAAGTGAGCATAGCTCAACGATAATTGGTATGTACTCAAATCCTCTGATACCCCATTTTGGTCTATTTCATTGACTCAATCTCTAAGGAGACTGCTAGTTGAAGAATACTCTCGAGTCTCATCCTTGTTTTGGGTAGAAGTAGATGACGAGTCAATCCATATCCCGTCAATTAACATGCTTTTCTGCATTTGAATGCCTTGTGATGGTGATATATAAATGCTTGTTAGGCTGTCTTGTGACAACTTCTCAAAGGCTTTGAACCTTTCATCTTGATCAGCTGTGTTGCGCTTGATATTCGCTACTCCGATAGGGATTTTACCTTCAAGCATGCTAACCACATAAGACATGGATGGTCATAGACTTGGAGATAGGTTTGCGCATAAGAGAATTGTTTATTTTTTTACTTTGAATATGATTAATTAATTTAAAAGTAAAAAAAAAAAAATTTAGTACGTTAACCTTTTGAAATACTAATTTCTTAAATTGTAATACGAGTTAGTTTAAAATATGTTTTTCTTATTTTCGAATCATAAAATTATATATATTTTTGAGCTATTAATAAAAAAAATAAGCTTAAAAAAGATAAGATTGTTATTTGTTATAACTTAAAAGTAATTTTAGTTTAAACTTATGTAGTACTCAAATTTTTATCAATTAAAAAATTGTTATGTAATACTCTAATTTGCATTAGAATTTCAATTTAAATAATAATATCATATCTAAAACATTTGGTTAAGATATCATTTTGGTCAATGTACTTTGAGTTTTCTTTCATTTTAGTTCTTGTACTTTCAAATGTTCAATTTCAGTCCATGTACTTTCAATATAACTTAAAATTGGTTCCTTTAATAAGTTTGAAGTTGATTTTTATCAAAATTTGTTAAATAATAATAATAATAATAATAATAATTTTAATACAAGAAAAGACATAATGCGAATATATTTCCAAAATTTATAGATGGAAAGCTAATAAAGACTAGTTTTTTTTTTAAAGAAAAGTTAACAATAAACTAAGAGTAGGGACCAATTTTAAGCATTGTTGAAAGTACAAGGACTAAAATTGGACATTTGAAAGTAAGAGACTAAAATGGAATAAAACTCAAAGTATAGGGATCAAAATGATGTTTTAATCAAAATATTTTTATATAATTTATATTTAAAATATAAAATTATAGAATAAAAAGAAAAATATTTTTGTTAAAAATTTTATTAAAATTGTAGGATAAAAATAAAAATATTTTTTAATAATTATTTATATTTAATTAGTAATTAGTAATAATGAATAGAAAATTTATATAAAAAATAAAGAAATTTTGTGTAAATTAAAAAATTAAAAAAATATATATGCAAGAAAGGGAGAGAAAAGAGAGATGGAGGTAGAAGTGAGGTGAGGTGAATAAAAGAGATGATAGGAAAGTTGTGGGGCAGATAAAAGGAGAGTTGGAGTTAATAAATTGTGAAACCGACCAAGAATTGGAGTAGAAGTTAATAAATTTGTGGAGCTCATAATTAGAGTTAAAATATCTTTAAGGGGCTGTTTGGGGCAAGGAGTTGCAGGGAGTAGTTAATATGTCTGGGGAGTTAGAAAGTCTCGGGAGTTAGGAAGCCTGTGTTTGGGGTGCAGAGTTGTTTAGTCTGGAGTTAGAAAGTCTGTGTTTGGGGCAAGGAGTTGCAGGGAGTAGGAGTTCTGAAGTCTGTGTTTGGGGTGCAGATTTGTTAAACTTGGAGTTCTGAAGTCTAAGTTGATTTTATATAGTTTTTTTCTACAATTTCTCAAAATTTCATTGTTAAGAATTTGTTCCCATGAATTCTAAGATTGATATTTTTTGTTTTTATTAATTTATGTATATTTACAAATTCCTTTAAAGTAAAAATAATAATTTTGAACAAAATACCCCACATTCTTTTTTTTTTCAATATATCTCACATTAATTATTCATTTATCTTGGATAGTTTTCAAATAAAAGAGTCTTACAATACTTTTTAAAATATTACATGTGATTTGGAAATATTTCAATCCATTAATTTAAAGGGATTCAAATAAACTTCAAGATTTTTACGTTTTTATTCTTTCAATTCTAGAAATAATATAGATTTGTTTCCGTCAATCCTAAAATTGAGATTTTAAATTATATTATTTTATGAATATTTTACAATTTTATTAGAGACTTGTTTTCGTCAATTTAAAATTTTTAATTTAAGATTTCTTTTTCAAGCTTAATAAAATAATTTTTTTTTATACATAATTTAAGATTTTATTTTTCTAACTAACCAATGTAATAAATTATCTAAAGTTTAATTAATTTAAAAATAATATATTCTTTGAAGTTTTAAAATAACTAAGTTAAAAATAAAATATCAAATATTTATGCTATTTTAAAATAATTAAGTTCAAAATGAATATATATTTTTTAACATCATTCAAAATGAATATCATACATATTTTTGTTCAAAATACTATATATTTATGTTATTTATTGTAATAATTTTATTTTATTAAGTTTAGAATGAGAAATTGTTTATCTTTTTACTTTGAATATGATTAGTTTGAAAATCAAAATTTTTAATACGTTAATCTTTTTTAATACTAATTTTCTAAAATGTAATACGGGTTAGTTTAAAATATGTTTTTCTTATCTTCAAATCATAAAATTATATAAATTTTTGAACTATTAATAAAAAAAAAAAAAGCTTAAAAAAGATGAGATTGTTATTTGTTATAAGTAATTTTAGTTGAAACTTAAAAAAAAAAATTGTAGATGACAAATGGAGGAAGTGAAATAGGAATATTTTTATCAATTAAAAAAATTGCTATGTAGTACTCTAATTTATATTAAAATTTCAATTTAAATAATAGTATCATGTCTAAAATATTCTTATATAATTTATATTTAAAAAATAAAATTATAGAATAAAAAGAAAAATATTTTTGTTAAAAAATTGATTAAAATTATAGAATAAAAAATAATTATTTATATTTAATTAGTAATTAGTAACAATGATGAGAAAATTTATATAAAAAATAAAGAAAATTTTTCAAATTAAGAAATTAAAAAAAATAATGTAAAAAAAATAGAGAGAGAAAGGAGAGGGGAGAAGAGAGAGAGGTACGAGGGAGGTGAGGTGAAGAAAAAATGAGATAGGAAAGTTGTGGGGCCCACAATGAGGAGTTGAAGAAGGAGTTAATAAGTTTGTGGGACCCACAATGGGGAGTTGGAGAAGGAGTTAATAAATCTGTGGGGTCCACAATAGGAGTAAAATTATCCTTGGGCCAAACAAGGAGTTGGGGAGAGTTATTAACTTCTCTCAACTTTACTCCCCCAACTCCTCAATCCAAACGCCCCCTAAATTAAACAAGAAGTTGAAAGATTTGTTAACTCATACTCCATTCAAACACCACAAGTAATATATCCACAATTTTGAGGTGAATGAAGCCTAATTCCGGTACTTTCTTTGAAAAATCCTAAATCACAACACAGCACAGCAGCCATTGCGTTGAATTGTCAGTCTAGATTTTTTCTTAGACTTTGCAAAGTCTTTTTTATTTTGTCTCTTACTTTCCCTTTCTCTCTCCACAAAGTCTCTATATTTATCTCTCTCTCTCTCTCTTTTTTTTACATACGACTGTATCTTTCTTTCCCTCTAACTCTTCTTCTTCCTCTTTGTTTCCTCTGTTTCTCTGCTGCTGTTATTGTCTTGTTTTTAATTCTAGTATTTTGGGACATGGATTTTTCTACTTGGGAATTGAAGAGAGTTCGCGTTCATGTTCTTGTCTGTGGGTTGCTGCTTTTCAGCTGCTTCTCGGAATTTGGATCCGATGCCCAACCTTTACCCGAAAAAGAAGGTACGCTACATACATGCTTTAGCCTCTAATGTTTGAGTTGTTTTTCAATTCAGTTTTTAATCTTCTGAAATTTTCAATTTCAGCTCTACTGCTTATTTTCACCCAAATGTTAGTTGACGAAAGTGATGGTGTGATGTAAAAATGTTTTTATTGTTGAGTTAAAAGTGTTTTATGTTTTAATGGGATGAAATAGACATACTATTAAACTAAAAAATTCAATATTTACAGTGAGTAAATTAAAACTTCTAAAACCTTTAGACATCAAATAATTGAAAAATATCTTTTTTTAAAATGTCAAGATTAAAATATATATTTATCCTTATTAAAACATATCTTTCTGTTTATTGGGTTTTGTTGTCGTTTCCCTTTTCTGCTATTTTTGTTGTGAATATGGATCTGTTTTTGTTTTTGCTGTCTGTTTACTGTCTGTTTTATGCTATCAACTATCCTCCATCTAATAACTGAAAAAAAATAAAGAAATGTAAAAAGCTTTTCTTTAAATTAAAAATAAATGGAATTAATTTTGTCAGAGCAATTATAACTTAAAAACAAAATTTATAACAATTATTAATTATTGTTCTACAGTGACTGGAAACTTTGTCGGCGATCTTCAAATGGTCCAACTCTGAATATTTCCATCCACATAAAAAAATGTCGCGTCACCCCATGTGCGACCCATTGAAACATTTGCCACGTTGACAAATAATACAAAATCCAAGCAATATATATATATATATATATATATATATGTTATGGGTGAAATTGGACCAACAAGAATGAACTGGTTAAAGGACTGCAACGAATGGTCAAATAAGGAAAGAAGCCCAATACGAAGTCAAAACGAATCGAAACTGACAGAGGACTAACCCACAATGAGAGGGAGAAGAAACGGGCTTGGGCTTCGACTCAAGCCCGTAGTCAGCCAGGCCGAGGCTAACCAGGCCGGCTGAGGTCGACCAGTTTGGCAATGTCCAATTTTGGGCCTTGCCTCGATCTCTCATGGCCCGTGTGCCCTTGGTCCAGCCCAATTTGATATTTTCTTTTCCTATTCGAAGACGGAAACCCACGAAAAACCCTAGGAAGGAAGTTATTTAAGCTCTCTCTCTTGAGGGAAGAGCAAAGTAAGTTCATTCCAACCTACAACACTCTCCTAGAACTACCAAATTCCCTCTAAAAACTCCATCTGACTTAAGCATCGGAGCCTGTGTGACCTACACCACACATGTGTCTACGTTTTTCTTGTCTTGCAGGCCGCATTCTTCCTCCAAAAATGCAAATTTACCGTCGTTGTCACGTAGAGGTCATGTGAGATTTCTCCTGTTCAAAATTTGGCAACAACAATATATATAGACACACTTAACCATACTCATAGTTCAAATTTTCATATCCCATATTTATTCTACTAAAAAACAAAAATCATTCATGTGAAAGAAGATATCTGGATTGCTTTTGGGATTTTTTTTATTAATATTGCAGTTTTTTAAACTTATTATAAAAATATTGTGTTTTTCAAACTATTTTATATTAATATTGTGGTTTTAATGACATAGAGGTTGGTCGTCTCTTCAAGAGACGACCAAGCCTACATTTTTAAAAAAAAAAAGACACAGGTGGATGGTCGTCTCTTGAGGATGAGCTCTAACCTATCCAGTTTGATGTATTCTCACAATCAAACTCCATGTACTGTTCATTTATATTAGTAATTAAACGAAGCTATGTGTTTTGCAGAATACCTCGTTTGTGCCATTATTGAAATTTTTGATCTAGTTGAATTGCCTCTATCTTACTTGACTTTTTTTACCTTGGCTCGGCCAATTGGGCTCAGCTTGGCCATGGTGGGCTTGACTTGATCACCGCTGCTTTTACCTTGACTAGTCTTGATATGATTCAGCTAGTCATCAAATGATCTTTTGAATTAATACCGAGCAAAATGATGAGTCAATCTTGGCCTCAGCCTTCGGTTTGCCTCGGCTCGAGTCGACCTTGTCTCGGCTTCAATCTTCATTAGAATCCATCTTCTATCTCCTTCGATACATTGATCCAAGGCTAGGGTTTTGTCTTTGCCTTGGCCATAGTGGCCTTGTCTAACTCTATCTTCGTCGGACTTCTCTGCTCAGTCTCGAATTATGGGATGACATCACATTGACTTGGTTCAGCCTTGACTCAGGTCGGATCGACCTCGGTTTTCCCATCGAGTATTAAGGTTCGAGCTTGACCTTGACTGGTACGACTGCTATGGCCTCCTTGCGACTTTTCTTGTTCATTCCTGCCTGAAATTAGCTTTTCCTTTGGATTATTACAATGAGCATATGGTTTGCCCAAGTCTTTTTCCATCGAGGCTTTCCCTTTGGCATGATTGCGAACGAATTTTTCCTGATGGTGATCGAAAATCTAATCTGACTTATGTCGCTTCTTAGCCAAGATGGTCGGGTCGGCATCGGGTCTTCCCTCCTTTGGAAGAGGCCGAGGCGATCTCATCCCTGATGAACGGAGCATGATGATCTTTTCCTCCAGTGCTTCGAGTTCTTCTAGTCGGCTCTCCCCAGTATGAGGTTGAGGTGAGCTTTTCCTAGTCCGAAGATGAGGTTGGCTCTTTCCTAATTGCAGATTTGTTATATTTTGGGAACTGTCCTCCTTTGTCCTCTTTGAGTGGCGTTCTTGATTGGAAACCTCTTCTTCCATGGCATGATTTAGATCCATGGACTTCTTGTTCATTCTCGATGTTGGTATGCAAGTTTCTTTGGTAAAACCCTCTCGATCCCCACAGACGGTGCCAATTGTTGATGCACAAATTGTTGGGATTTATGCCCTAAAGCCTCGTAATTAATTAATTATTTAATAATTAATAATAATTTTGATTATTTTATTTGCAATATAATATTATCCATTATATGAAAAATCCAAGGTTATTAGTGTAATCTTGAACAGTATGTGATTGACATACAGGAGGGTCGTGTTCAAGAAATAACCTAAAGAGTCATAGTATATGGATAAGGTTGGGTGCCTTATCCTAGTAACACTATTGATACGACCCACTTTGTAATAGTTACAAATGATTTGATCCAAATTATTCATGTGGAGACATGTGAGTGGAGGTATCTTATACAATGAGTTTGTATAAGACTGGACCACGAAATATTTAATCTCTCTTTATAAATCAGTTAATTGAGAAGATTCATATTTCATCAGGATGATCATATGCGATTCGATCTTAATCCTGAGTGAGTTATGAACTCTTGCTTGTGAGGGCTTGTCCTTTGATTTGCATGGGTGAGAGTGACTTTTATAGCCGATTCAATATGCCTACCATTTTGGGGACTTGACCAAATAGGGAGCTGGGAACATAATCTCATAAGATGGAATTCACTCTCCCATATAGGGTAAGTAAATGAGTAGTTCCCTTAAGTGCTGATTTCGGGACTTGAACAATGGGGCCCCACCCTCTCACTAGCCCGAGAGGGACTTAGTTTATAATTAGATTATAAACAGATTGTTCATTAGAGGATCAGTGGTACTTAAAGTGCAAGATGTAATTATAGGTGTAAAACGGACTGTTGACCCAGCTGTAATTACGAACAACTCGTGAAGGATCGACTTGCATGTAATGATTATATCTATGGACACAACTTGTCCTACAGTGCATAAGAGTGCAACTCTAGGTCTATAGTGGAGTGACCTATAGTTAATGAATGAAAATTAATTAATTAAAGAGTTTAATTAATTAATTTTGTATCATTGGAGCTTATAATCTGTAGGTCCATAAGGTCCCATTGCTAGCTCATAGTAACACTAAAAGATCAATTTAGTTGAAAGAAAATTTTGAAATGTTCAAATTAATATTAATTTGAAGTGTCCAGATTAATATTTAATATATTAGATATATTAAATATAAAAGAGGAAAATATATTTATTGTATTTGATACATTAAATATTAAAATTTGAAATGTTCAAATTTAATATTTAATTTGAAGTGTTCAAATTAATATTTAATATATTAGATATATTAAATATAAAAGAAGAAAATATATTTATTGTATTTGATACGTTAAATATTAAAATAATTAATGTATATTTGATATATTAAATAAACGATATTTATAGAATTTGAATAAGATTCAAATAAATAACTATTGTAGGAGATTTGAATGAGATTCAAATAAATATAAGATATATTTTAATATATTAGATATTAAAATATAATATTTTAATTGTGGCAAAGATTTTCCCTTGGTCTCTATAAATAGGACTCTTGGGTTGAGCCATTTTTCACAACACACATCTCCTCAATAGAGAGAATTAGAGAATTCTCTCTAGACCTCTTCCTCTCCAATCCCTTGTGGATTTTCTTTCAAGAGGTTCCCACAAACCTTGGTCATGTGTTCGAGTCATAGCTAGGAAGACTTTGTAGAAGAGATAAAGACCCACCAGAAGAATCTTTATATTTTCAAGGTTTGTTATGCTTAACCATAATATTATTATTTAATTCTAAATAAACTCAAACCGATTCCTATGCTTCCTCTTGGGTTTAATTAGATTATTCCCTTCACAAATCTGGGCAAAGGGAACACACCTAATTTGCACGTGAAGCCAACAGTGAATTTTTATTTTGGGAGAGCGAGGTGGCCTGGAAAACAAAGAAAACACTACACACCGTTGTGGTGCTTGCCATAGCCACTCTGATGCTTAAGTTAGAGAGGAAAGAAGTGTAGAAAACTAGTAGAGAGTGAAGAATGAGAATGAGTTACCTCAATTGGAATCATAACAAGGTATTTATATAATGGGCCTTTCCCTAAATCTAATATGATTAGGTTTTTAGGAGGGAGATGAGGTCCAATCGTGTGGGGCATGCAGGAGCAAGCAGAGAGGGGCCAAACCGACCGAATCGGTTCGGCTCGGCCCAGTCTGGGTCTAGCCGGGCGTTTGGGCCTTCTTGCCCATTTCCTTGCTTTCTCTAACCCGATTCTATTATGGATCGCGAATCTGACCTGTATTTGGCCCAATAGTCTTCTGTTTCTTGGATTTAACCCGGTTATCCAAATTTATTCATAACATCACTATTTTACTTCATTTCACAACTGTTTCATTTTTCTACAAGCACACAGTTGCCAACAATTATTTAAAAATCTACAGTAATCCCAAATGAAACCTAAATTTAAGGGAAAAGATAGTGGCTGTTCGGTAGGCATTTGAGATTATTTTTATGTTGTTGGATTCCCTGAGTTTAGCGAATATGCATTTGGCATATGTGTTTTTGAAAATTATTTTTAGATTCTATGTACAAAATAGTAAAAATTCTGAAAACAACATTTTTATGTTTTAATATATTCAGATTTTGAATTTGAAATTTTAAAATGTAAAATTACATTAAAAAAACTTTAATAAATATAGTATTTCATGTTATAAACTCGATTCATTTTTATTAAATTAAAATATGTATAATATAATATATTATAAATTATACGTTATTGCAAAATAATAATGTATAAAATGTATAACATAAAATATATTCATAAATAAATTAATAATAGTTTATATTCAACCTAATATTTAGTTGGTCTACAACTAACTTTATGGTTTATATATATATATATTATCAAACACGTATGTTTTAACCAATTATTTAAATTGGAATCCAATTTTTAAATTTGCTACTAAACATATCTAAAAACATGAAATTAACTATGTTTTAATTGGATTCCTTGTTTTCAAATTTTTGTTTTTAGATTACCACCGTCAAACGCACCCTAAATTTTTTTTACCTCTAAACTAATCAAAGTTGTATCAATTTTTACCATAAACTTTCAATTTCATCACATTGCCTCAAACTTAGATAAATGTTGCAATCTTAACTTTAAAAAGTGTAGCAATTTTAACCTTCTAACAAGTTTTCATTCAAAATATTGTTAAAAAGAGTGTTCTCATATGAGTTCAATGAATTATCAAACATATATATGGTACAAAATTGATAAGATTTTAGAGAAAAAGGACATCATAGCTAATTTTTATTGACATTTGTGAATTTCAACAAAATTATTCAATTATTAATTTGTGCATTGATTAAACTTAATTTTGTGAAAAACTTGATTTTATTGAAATTAGTAAGTTTGTGGAGATTTTTACATTGCTTTTGTTAAGTTTTTTTTTTTAGTTTAACAATTTTTAAAATGGTAATTGGTGTCTTATCCACCCAGAAAATTAATTTTTTCCTAAGTTTATGTTTAATATATTAAGAAAATGACTTGGATCAGTGAGAGCCCTTCAAGAAATATCTGCAGAGCTAAAGAACTTAAATTGGATCGTCCACCAAAATTCTTGCATCAATGACGGATTTTTCAATGAAGTTACCAATTTTACTCATATGAGAGAGGTCAACTGCACTTGTACAACAATTTGCAGCGTCACCAGCATGTAAGGGACCTTCTCTTTTCTTCTTTTTATGAATACTAGTTCAAAAACACATGTTTAATTTAAAGTAAAAAAATGCGTCCTATTTGTTTTAAAGTTTTACATGATAAATAAATATTATTAAACTTTATTTTAGTCACAATAAAAATTTAAATAGATACAAGGGAAAAATACACATTTAATTACTGAAGTTTGAATTTGGTTGCATTTAGATTTTCGAGTTTTCAAACTCGACATTTTAACTACTAAGGTTTGAAAAAATAGTTTTTTTTTTTTTTTTTTTTTTTGTTCTTGTCGTTAACACTTTTGGTCATTCTATTAATTTTCTGTTATGTAGGGCTGACTATATATTTTTTATTATTTTTTTATTGATGTAGCATAAATATATTAATTTTATATTTATGAGGTGATTGATGTGACGCCAAAGAGAGCAAACCTCAACTAGCATATTGAATGTGTTAATGACCACGAGGGCTGTGGTTCGAATCCCCCCAACCCTTATTGTAGTAAAAAAAAAAAAAGATGTGATACCAACAAGAACATAGTTTAACTGACATAAAATATGAGCTTATGACCTTGGTCATATGTTCGAATGATCTCCCTACCCCAAATGTTGTTGAACTAAAAAAAAAAGTTGATTGATGTGACAAAAACATATTTGTTATTAATTAAAATATTGAGTTTGAAAATTCATAGACTTAAATGCAATAAAACTAAAAGTGTATTTTTTCCTTGACGCAAACACAATTTATGAAAATACAATATATTTTTAAAAGGAAAAACGTGCAATTATATATGTCTTGTGTGTTATGTTAATTTAAAAAAATAATCTAGATATTTTCTTACATTGTTCTGAAAATTTTAATTTTGATTTTTATTTTCAAGATCTATAATTAATTTATCTTCACATTTAAATAAAATTTAATTGTAATTTTAAATTAACTGTTTATAACTATATTTCGTCTTTTTAAATATCCATAGAAACCTTTACCCTTTTCTCACTTTGAAAATTGTAATTAATTTCTAACTAAATTTCCAAGATTTGATTTTTTTTAAAAATTCTAATTAATCTTTTTTTACCTTTCCAAAATTTATGTGACCTTTAGTACAACATTTTAAATAACTTTTACATTTTTTAGACTGTTTGGAGAATTTCAATTCATTAATTGTAATATAAAGTTTATTTTATTTATAATTTAAAATAGGCTATTAATAATTAATACTTAATAGTTAAAGTAAAATATATATTAAAAAGTTGAGGGAAAAATACTTATATACTAGAAAGTGGAGGGAGAAATGAGTACGTAAAAATTCTCCCCTCAAAGCTCCTTTGATATTAGTATAGATTAATATTTTCTTTGACTTTATATTACATTTTTTTACTTATCCTATTCTCTTTGTTATGACAGACGGCTAAAGGGTCTCAATCTAGTTGGAGTTCTACCTATAGCATTTGCAAATCTAACTCAACTACGGGTGTTGTAAGTGTGTGTTAGACATACCTTTCGTACCTTCTTTAAAGTACTTTAATTTGGGTTCTTTACCTATTTTTAAAATATCTTTCACTAGTTCTGAACTTCTGAGTTCTGATTATTAAAAATTTTAAAGAGCTGTTGATGTATAAAAAATATATATTTTTTTACCACTTTCTAAAATTTTAAGCAAATATAATACTACTTATAAAAAAAAAAAAAAAAAAAACACTTTAAATGTCGCACATCATTAATTCTTTCCTTGATATTATTACGTAGTATTACGTTTTGCTTAAGGACTTGCAAAAAGTTTAAGAGAGCTTTGAGTTTGATATTGTAGTGTGTTGATTTAATTTTAGTTATTTATGTAAAATTTTTGTGGGTCTCTTCTAGATCTTTTAATATGGACTAACAATACATATACTTTTTCTATACTAAACAGAGATCTCACTTACAATCTTATATCTGGATCAATTCCTAGGGAATTTTCCCGCATTCCTCTTGTTGATTTGTAAGTTGTCATTTTCTATGATACATATTATGGGAATAAATTGATCTTTGTTTAAAATATATTCGGAGTTTTCGCCAGTTTGATTTTGAATTTGTTATGTTTAGTTCCATGGTGGGAAACCAACTTAGTGGTCAAATTCCTTCAGAAATTGGTGATATTTCTTCACTTGAGGAACTGTAAGCATATACAGATTTGTTCTGTAGCGTTCTTATTTCTCATTTTTGTTTTTTATTTACAATATTTTAGAAATACATGTGTTTTTGGTAATTGTTTCCTATTTCTCTTTTTTTTTTTTTTTTTTAAAAAAATGTTCACAAAATTGCATATAAATTCTGGAAACAAAAGAATTTGGTTATTGTTTACTGTTTTCAGTTTTTCAAAAACAGAAATGATGCTTTGTTTTTCAATTATGAGTTGAGTTCAGTCATTTGCCAAATCATGGATGCAAATAATATCTAAGTACCAAGGTTTCTCCAATATATAATTACCAAACACATTTTTTCTTTTCTTTCTTAAATTATAATAGTACATTAGAGACCAGAGCATGACCAAATAGGCCCAAATTAAAATGTATACAGATCAAAGCTCATGTAATGAAGATTTTGGGTAGTTTGATGGGGGAAAATTCTAGTATTATGGTAGTATGAAAAATTTTCCATACTACTTCCATTTATTGCTTGTCATGTCAACATTCTTTTAAAAATTATATCGGGTTCACCAAAAATTATGTGGAGTTCACCAATATTAAAAAAACTATTTATGAACCAAAAAACATAGTGTGAACAAAAGGAATATGGTACTCGCCTAATATTAGAAATTTTTCGAATTTGATGATCAATGGGATTGCATTTACAGGGTCTTGGAAGACAATCAGATTGGAGGAAATCTTCCTGAAAGTCTTGGAAAACTGAGCCGCTTGCGTAGACTGTAAGTAAGACCAATAACAAAAAATTTCACTTTATTAAAAATATTTGCCCATGGACTAATCAGTAGAAGTTCAACAGACGTTCTGATATGACGTATTTTTATCGGTCTATTTCTATATTATACTTAATAAATAACTTTTTTATCCAATAAAAATATGCTACATCGAAAAATTATTAGGAGCTCTTATATATTTACTTACTGATATTGATACGTGGATAAGTATTAATTCAAGGGTGTCTTTACAGTGTCCTTCGACATTCAGTTTTTAGCTATGATGGTTTATTTGTTTGTTTGACTTTTACCATTTATACAACTAATTAAATTAGTTTTCATTATTTGCAGACTTCTTTCTTCAAATAATATCACAGGGTTGATTCCAGAATCTTTTGGACACTTGAGGAACTTGACTGAATTGTATGTTATGTATATGTTGATGGCCATCTTTGAATTATTATTTTTTTCGACATATTTCTAATATTTTACATGTTCTTGTAGTCGGATGGATGGAAATAACATATCAGGAAAGATACCTGATTATATTGGCAACTGGACCCAACTTAGTAAACTGTAAGTAGATAGTAGATATATATATATATATATATATATATAGTGTTTTGTAGAAATTATAAAGGAAATACTTCCTGGTCAACATTAAGTTTTTTATTGTCGACTAAATTTTTGACATGTGTTCAAATTTTTTTTTTAAATCTCTCTCCTCTTTCCGGTCCCTAAAAAATTTAGACTTGGTTGGTAAGAAATTACTATTTGGTCAGCGGAGAAGTGTTGTTCAATTATTATAAATCTTATTTCAATATAGTTATAGCATTATTATTTTTCACCTAATCTATATGCACAACCATTTATTGCAGTTATATTCAAGGCACTTCTTTGGAGAACCCCATTCCTCGTGCCATATCCGAATTGAAAAACTTAACCGACCTGTGAGGATTACTTGATTTAAAGAAGTGTATATCGATTTTATATAAGGCCAAATGTTAATCTAGCTAGTAATGTTTCTTGTTTGCTAGAATAATAAGTGATTTGAAGGGACCGCAGATAAGTTTCCCCAATTTGACTCGAATGACATCTTTACAAACATTGTAAGCAAAGGTTCTAAATTTTTGAATTATAATTAAGAGTCAAAACTCTTTTTGTTAATCTCATCTGCTTTTCTCATGCTATTTAGGGTCTTAAGAAATTGCTTAATCGAGGGTCGTATCCCTGATTATATTGGACGGTTTAATGAATTAAGAACTTTGTAAGTTTCTAAGTACTACCATTTTGCCCTTTTTTTTTAAAATAATAATAATATATCATGAGTTAATATCATTAATGGATGAAATTATTTTTTACCTTTCAATAGAGATCTAAGTTTCAACCGATTAAGCGGTCCAATTCCAGAGACATTTCGAAATCTGTTGGTTCAAAAAACTGAGTTCATGTAAGTTAATATTCATAAAATGTTGTGATTAATATATTTGTTATTTTTGTCCATGACATGTTTAATTTGATGAAGGTTTCTGACTAACAACTCCTTAAGCGGCCGAGTACCGGGTTGGATTATGAACGGAGACAACCGAAGGAACATGTTAGTCTATTTGTATCAGAATTCAGTTACACAAATTTTTTATCCTCAAAATTATATAATGGGGAGCTCTTGATCTGTCGCTGACAGTATTATAATAAACTTTGTTGCAGAGATTTATCTTACAACAATTTTACAGAGTTGCCTGCTTTCAGTTGTACACAGTCTAATAATGTGTAAGCCTCTTTATATCTACCCATTACTCTGATAAAACTTCATGTAAGTGTGTAGAGGATGTATATATAGCGTATAGCTTGGCTTCGCGGTCTATCTATTAGAGTCGACACCTTTTAAAATTTAAGGACTTATTAGAAGTAAGTCATAACCTAATTATAGCTTAAAGTTTATGAATCAAACTCATAATTTAACGTACACTTTTTCTTTCTTTTATACAGGAACTTGATTTCTAGTTCAACCGTGAGGAAAGAAAAGTAAGTCTTTACTAACCCATATATGATATGAACTTATTTTCTAGACTCAAAGCGAGACAATAAACAAGTTTTAAAGTATCTAATAATTTGCAGTGATGCGTGGTGCTTGATGAAGGATCTCCCTTGCCCTACCGAAACTCGATGTAAGCAAAGATGAGTGTGGTTTTTAATCAGGGAAAATTATGATGAGTCGCAAAATTGGTTGTCATATTTGTAAATTTGGTATACAGCAAAATATAACTATTTTTTCCCTTTGTATACCATTTTTGTATTATTGATAAAATATAGGGCAAAAATCAATTTATACCCCTAAATTAAACTTACCCTAAACTAATTAATAATTGTATCAATTTACACAATTTATCAGATTTTGTTTGAAAAACGTTAGTTTACACGTGTGCTAATTTATAATTCTATTCATTAATCTCCTAAACTGAATCAATTTAGGCCCTCACTAATATACCTAACCATAACATATAAAGTAGTTCTCCTATATTATTTTAGCGTGAGCCGCTTTTTGATTCATCTAAATCGTAGCTTTTTACTACTAATTAACTAGCCATCTACAACTTGTTGTATGGAAGTATTTGTGTAATGGATGGTTATGATTATATTTGTATAGTTCATTCGTTGTTCATTAATTGTGGAGGAGGAAGTATGGAGTTTAATGGTAGTAAATACGAAGCGGATGATACTCAGGGTGGCAAATCCAGTTTCTTTTCTTCAGCAGAAAGATGGGGTTACAGTAGTACTGGTCTTTTCTTGAGAAATGATCGTCTTCCTTACATAGTATCAAGTAGTAGCAATAATGGCTCTGCTTCAGGCATCTATGCAACAGCTCGACTCTCACCTCTTTCTCTCAAGTACTATGGATTTTGCTTGAAAAATGGAAGTTACAATGTGAAGCTTCACTTTGCTGAAGTTATGTTTACTGCCGACCAAACCTTTACCAGTTTGGGGGAGCGCATATTTGATATCTCAATTCAAGTGAGTGGAAACAATTTGTATTTTAATTTACATCTAATTTTAAGTGCTGGGATTACTATTTACTAGCTAATTGGATTGTTTGTTTTACAGGGAAACTTGGTTGAAAAAGATTTTAACATAATGGAGAAAGCTGGAGGTGTTGGTAAGAGATTTATTTTGGAAGAGCCTAATATTCTAGTAACTGGCAGCACTCTTGAGATCCACTTATATTGGGCTGGTAAAGGAACAAATGCCATTCCAGAGGTAGGGGTGTATGGACCTCTAATATCTGCAATCACTGTGACACCAAGTAAATATTTTCTTTCATTTTATGATTATCATTTAAATTTTCTTATCTTGGTTGTCCATTCTAAGATTACAACTTTCTTCCACCATATTTTCTCTTCAACAATTATTGATCTTCTATTGTAGACTTCAATGTGGAGACTAATGTGGAAAGGGAAACTAGAGGGTTATCAGCTGGAGCTATTGCTGGCATTGTTGTTGGTATTTTCTTGTTCGTCGTTTTAGTATTGGTTGTTCTTCGATCGAAGGGTTACTTGGGTGGAAAGGAAACCGAAGACGATGGTAAGATTACAACAGTACTAATTTCTTTATTTAAATTTCATAGGGCAATAATACTATTTTAGGCCCCGTTTGCTAATCATTTGGGCTCCGTTTGATAACTATTTGGTTTTTGGTTTTTAGTTTTTGAAAATTAAGCCTATAAATACTACTTCTACCTATAGGTTTCTATGTTTTCTTATCTACTTTTTACATATGTTTTCAAAACCCAAGTCAAGTTTTAAAAACTAAAAAAAATAGTTTTCAAAAACTTGTTTTTGTTTTTCGGAATTTGACTAGAAACTCAAATGTGTCCTTAAGAAAGATGAGAACTATTGTAGAGAAGATGAAAATCATTGTAGAGAAATTGTGAGAAAACAAGCACAATTTAAAAAAACAAAAAACAAAAAACCAAATGGTTATCAAACGGGACCTTGATTTTTGGTTTTTAGTTTTTGAAAATTAGGTTTATAAATACTACTTCCACCCATGGCTTTCCTTGTTTTGTTATTTACTTTTGACATATATTTTCAAAATTCAAGCCAAGTTTTGAAAACTAAAAAATGTACGTAGTTTTCAAAAACTTGATTTTGTTTTTTAAATTTGACAAAAAATTCAAATGTTTTCTTAAAAATGATGAAACTCATTTTAGAGAAATGATAAGAAAACAAGCACAATTTAAAAAAAAAAAAATCAAATAGTTATCAAACAGGACTTTGGTGATTTAGATTTGAGTTTGGTATCTATGTAGTCCTGAGATATGAAATATAGTTCATAAGTTATTTGACCTGATTAGAGAAAATATGACATGATAATTATTTGTTGATTGGGCTAGCTAACTTTATTGACGCTTCGTTTCCCTTCTCCCTCATCAACGCTTGTTACCGCCACCCATTGTCGCCTCCGTCACTGCTTGTTATTGCCTCTATCGCCATGCAACTTCCAGATCTAGAATAAAGGGAGCTCTACCTTGTTCCAAAGCTATCATTTCAGATAAGGAACAAAGAGGGGAAGCTCCATTTGTTTCAGATATGGAACGAAAGCGATCCCTTTGTTCCAGCAAAGGAAGCTTCTCCCTTTCATTCCAGATGTAGCGTAAGTAATGATGGGTAGTGGTGGCAACCGAAGTTGGCAAGGGAGGAGGGAGATGGTAACGCCAAAAAAAAAGGTTGCTATAGTAGAAGAAGGAAGAAGAAAAAAAGAAGAAAGAAAAATGAAAGAGATGTCAACTCACATAATTCAATCACTTAAAAGTTAATATAATTTGTCAAGTCAACAAACTCAATTAGCAAATATAATTTGTCAAGTCAGCAAACTCAATTAGCAACTACCATGTCAGTTTTGTTAGTCCAATTAATGGTCACATGAACTTTGAGATCATTTAGAATTATATTTTAAATTTCAGAGACTAAAATGCCATTTTTAAAACCTCAGGACTAAATAATAGACACCAAACTTAAAGCTTATTTTGCTCAATTTTTTTTGTTTGAAAAAGATACTTCATTAATGTGTATGTAAGAAACATACAAAGGGAGAGACTAGAGGAAAGCTCTCCAATTTAAAGCAATTGTAGAAGTATCATATATAATTACAAAAAAGCTTGGATTTTGAGCTCCAAGAAGCAACATTTGATGATGATGTCTTCCCAAAGGAGAGAAGAAGGCTTTAAACTATCAAACCTATATTTTATTTTGCTCAATTTTAAAATATAGGTTTGATAGTTTTATCATTAATAACCATTGTGACAATTATCCAATGAGACCGCCGCAATGTGGCTGTCATCTACATGGTGAAAAACTGTCATTTATATTGTGGCGACCTCACCGAATAATTATTTCTAATTCGCTCATCTCTTTAACTAAAAAAAATTGCATTTCTTTCTTTGTTACAGAACTTCGGGACCTAAAATTACAGACAGGTTATTTCAGTTTAAGACAAATCAAAGCAGCCACCAATAACTTTGACTCGGCACATAAGATAGGCGAGGGAGGTTTTGGTCCTGTCTACAAGGTATAGCTCTGGAAAGTTTATCCTCTTCACTCTATTAATTGTTGCATCATTGTTTGATATATGATCCTTCTTTATCCATGTTTTTTTTAAAATAATTTTGCAATCCAACATAAAATGAATTGAAGTAAACAAAAAATAATTTTGCAGGGAGTACTATCGGATGGCACTTCAATTGCCGTAAAACAACTATCTTCTAAATCAAGACAAGGGAACCGTGAATTCATCACGGAAATCGGCATGATATCTGCATTACAACATCCAAATCTTGTAAAGCTTTATGGTTGTTGCATTGAAGGACACCAATTATTGCTTATTTATGAGTATCTAGAGAACAACAATCTTGCCCGTGCACTTTTTAGTAAGTGCCTCATTTATTTACAAAAACTTTGTTTCAATTTCAAAATAAGGTTGGTTATAAATATTTTATGGTTCTCATTTGAAGGCCCCGAGGAGCACTCACTCTATTTGGATTGGCCAATAAGAATGAAGATATGTTTGGGAATAGCAAAGGGGTTGACATACCTTCATGAAGAATCTAGATTGAAAATTGTTCACAGAGATATAAAAGCTACTAATGTGCTACTTGATAAAAACCTAAATGCCAAGATTTCTGACTTTGGATTGGCTAAGCTTCATGAAGAGGAGAACACTCATATCAGCACAAGAATTGCAGGCACAATGTCTCTCTCTTTCTCTCTCTCTTTCTAATGTTAATTTAGCTCAAAATATTAGATCCCTCTAAATAAATTTGTTGTTGTTGTCCAACTATCTAGCTACTAGTCCTTTTCTGATAAGCTTTTGAATTTCTTTTAGCGGTTACATGGCGCCTGAGTACGCAATGAGGGGTTATTTGACTGATAAAGCTGACGTTTATAGCTTTGGTGTTGTGGCCTTAGAGATTGTTAGTGGGAAAAGTAACACAAATTACAGGCCGAAAGAGGAGTTTGTTTATCTTCTTGACTGGGTATTTGATGGTTTTTTTTAATCTGATCTTTACAAAATAAAGTTTAATTATATAATTGTCTTACGTGTTTTTTCTACCTGCTTGAAGGCCTTTGTTCTACAAGAGGAAGGGAACCTATTGGAACTTGTCGATCCGAGTCTTGGCCCAGATTACTCAAAAGAGGAGGTCATGAGAATGCTTCACATAGCTCTCTTATGCACAAACCTATCTCCAAGTCTCAGACCATCCATGTCTTCTGTGGTTAGCATGCTTGAAGGTAAAATCCCTATCGAAGTAGCGAACATCAAGCGCAACACAGCTGATCGAGATGCAAGGTTCAAAGCCTTTGAGAAGTTGTCACAAGACAGCCTAACAAGTATTTCATCATCATCGCAAGGCATTCAAATGCAGAAAAGCATGTTGATTGACGGGATATGGATTGACTCATCATCTACTTCTACCCAAAACAAGGACGAGACTCCAGAGTATTCTTCAACTAGCAGTCTCCTTAGAGATTGAGTCAATGCAAAAGATCAAAATGGAGGTATGGAGATTTAAACCTCTAACCTCAAGGGAATGAGAGTACATGCCAATTATCACTGAGTTATGCTCACTTTGGCACTTTTATCTAATTTTATTGAACTTAAATTGTTATGAGAATGTATACTTTCACATCATATAATGTGTGGTTTATTGGTTTGTTATACATTAATTTAGTGTATCAATTGATAAGCATAACAATTTTGTTATCAACACTATAAATCAATGCAGAATTTATTTCCTAAAAAAATGTTAATTTTGCAGTCCAAAATCAATGCCGAATTTATTTTCTACACCAAACCAAAGTCGAATTTTCGTTGACAAGTTTTGGATTTGGATGCCAATACTTAGGTTTAAATCATATATTTTGATTTTAAACTTTTTTTAAATGTTTATTCTATTTTATTTTGAGCTTATTAAATGTAACATTTCATGCATTAGGGTCGTCTCTGCTTGATTAGCCTTTTTGGACCAACAATTTTCTTGAAAATGGTCATAACATCTACAATTAAAACACTTTATGTGAGAAAAATCTCCACGACCTCTACCTCTGCTTCTTCCCCCTTCCCTCTATTTGAAAAAGCTTGATTATCACTGTTTCAGACTTAGAATTTTTTAAGTCGTTAAATATTTCATTTCCTTAGAATTCATGTATCTAGAAATTATATATTCATGTTTGTGTATCATGAAAGTATAGCTTAATTATTCAAAGAGAGTTATTCAAGAGAACAATTTTCTTCTCTGGTGTGTTCTTGAGTTTTGTAAGAGAACAAGTTTAATTTCTTCTATTCAAAATTGTGAGATTTAGAGTGAGTATTATTGTGAGCTCATCGACGTTTCCAATAAAGTGGTACAGAGCAAAGGTTAAAAGATGTCATCCAACAGTTCTATCATTTAACTCAATTAGATGTTCAATGACAAATTTGGTGTTTAGGATTAATTTCAATTTGATTGATGAGGTCTTAGGGGTTAATTTGGTGTTTGGGATTAATTTTAATTTGATGGATGAGGTCTTAGGAGTTTCAATTTAGTATTTATGATTTGAGCTTAGTTTCAATTTGATTTATGTGTTTGGTATGATTAGACAACTCAAAAATTGTCCTTAAAACTATTTTTATCCACTTTAAAATTCATTCATTATCTTCCATTTTTATTCAGATCTAAACCTTAATATATAGTGAACAAGCAACTAAATTAGAAAAACAAGTCATTACTATTGGGATTTATGCCCTAAAGCCTTGCAATTAATAATTTATTTAATAATTAATAATAATTTTGATTATTTTATTTGCAATATAATATTATCCATTATATGAAAAATCTAAGGTTATTAGTGTAATCTTGAACTGTATGTGATTGACATACGAGAGGATCATGTTCAAGAAATAACCTAAAGGGTCATAGTATAAAGGTTGAGGTTGGGTGCCTTATCTTGGTAACACTATTGATACGACCCACTTTGTAATAGTTACAAATGATTTGATCCAAATAGTTCATGTGGAGACATGTAAGTGGAGGTATCTTATACAATGAGTTTGTATAAGACTGAACCACGAAATATTTAATCTCTCTTTATAAATCCGTTAATTGAGAAGATTAATATTTCATCAGGATGATCATATGCGACTCGATCTTAATCCTGAATGAGTTATGAACTTCTGCCTGTAAGGGCTTGTCCTTTCATTTGCATGGGTGAGAGTGACTTTTATAGCCGATTCAATATGCCTACTATTTTGGGGACTTGACCAAATAGGGAGCTAGGAACATAATCTCGCAAGATGGAATTCACTTCTTCCCTTATAAGGTAAGTAGATGAGTAGTTCCCTTAAGTGCTGATTTCGGGACTTGAACAATGGGGTCCCACCCTCTCACTGGCCCGAGAGGGGGTTAGTTTATGGTTGGATCATAAACAAATTGTTAATTAGAGGATCAGTGGTACTTAAGGTGCAAGATGTAATTACAGGGATAAAACGGACTTTTGACCCAGCTGTAATTACGAACAACTCGTAAAGGATCGACTTGCATGTAATGATTATATCTATGGACACAACTTGTCCTACAGTGCATAAGAGTGCAACTCTAGGTCTATAGTGGAGTGATCTATAGTTAATGAATGAAAATTAATTAATTAAAGAGTTTAGGTCCAGTTTGATAACCATTTGGTTTTTAGTTTTTGGTTTTTGAAAATTAAGCTTGTTTTCTCTCAATTTCTCTACAATGGTTTTCATCTCCCTTAAGGAAGCATTTGAATTCTTAGCTAAATTCTAAAAACAAAAACAAGTTTTTGAAAACTACTTTTTTTAGTTTCCAAAACATGGCTTGGTTTTTGAAAACATAGGTAAAAGGTAGATAACAAAACAAGTAAATCCAAGGGTGGGAGTAGTATTTATAGGCTTAATTTTTGAAAACCAAAAATAAAAAACCAAATGGTTATCAAACGGGGCCTTAATTAATTGATTTTGTATCATTGGAGCTTATAATCTGTAGGTCCATAAGGTCCCATTGCTAGCTCATAGTAACACTAAAAGATCAATTTAGTTGAAAGAAAAATTTGAAATGTTCAAATTAATATTTAATATATTAGATATATTAAATATATAAGAGGAAAAAATATTTATTGTATTTGATACATTAAACATTAAAATAATTAATATATATTAGATACATTAAATAAAAGATATTTATAGAATTTGAATAAGATTCAAATAAATAAATATCGTAGGAGATTTGAATGAGATTCAAATAAATATAATATATATTTTAATATATTAGATATTAAAATATAATATTTTAATTATGGCAAATATTTTTCCTTGGTCTCTATAAATAGGACCTTTGGGTTGAGCCATTAGACACAACACATATCTCTTCAATAGAGAATTAGAGAATTCTCTCTCGACCTCTTCCTCTCCAATCCCTTGTGGAAGAAATCTTCCTCTCCAATCCCTTGTGGAATTTCTTTCAAGAAGCTCGCACAAGCCTTGGTCCTGTGTTCGAGTCATAGCCAGGAAGACTTTGTGGAGGAGATAAAGACCCGCTAGAAATATTTTTTTTTTGTTTAATTCTAAAATAAAATCAAAGTCGATTCCATCGCTTCTACTGTGGGTTTAATTCAATTATTCCCTTTAATTACAATGTGTACTAAAAGAAAAAAAGTTCATTACAAATGTAAATAGAAAACATGTCTCATATATAATATGATAACCACATGGTTGAAAATGATGAATATTCATGAAGAGTTTGACCTAACCATAAATAACAAATTAAAACTTTTAAAACCATATAGAGAGGATATTTGGAGGAAGGGGTACAGGCTTAATAAGCATGAATTTATTAAACTTGGGGTTTAAATAGCCTTGGTTTAGGAAACTTTGATTGGAGTCTAGGTTTGGATAGCCTAAGTTTAGAAAGTTGTGTTTAGAATGAAAGTTTTATAGTGTGTTTGGAACATGTGAAAAAAAATGTGTTTTTAACAAAATTGATTTTTATATAATCACCTTTAGAAAAATTAATAATTTAAAGTGTGTTTAGTATAGTTTGTTGAGTGATATTATATGATCAAAAGTAATAATTTTTTTAAAAAATATTTATAAATAAAAAGTGCTTCAAAAAGAGTGGATTAATTTAAAAACATTTTTTGAATAAACACTTAATGATGGATTATCCAAAAATGACTTTAAAGTGATTAATCGAAAATCTTCAAAATATATAATAAAACATAAAAATAAATTCATAATTAATATAATCACTTTTGAATATAGTGCAACCAAACAAATTTGTAATTTAAAATACTTATTAAAAATATAAGATATACTAACTTTTTTATTGAAAATATAATTAATAGAATTACTTTTGAATATAGTGCAACGAAACAAATTTATAATTTAAAATACTTATAAAAAAAATGTAAGATATAATAAAATTTGAATTGAAAATGTTTTTTTAAAAGCGTTTAAATTAGAAGGTAAACCAAATAGATCCTTACTCTAGGAAAACTGTGTTTGAGGTACTGCCCATGAATTCGGAGCCCTGGTTTACAAAAAAAATACTATACCAAATATATATTTTCTTAAATTATTTAAAGTAAATATTTATTTGTTATCTAACCCATTGGAGATTAGATTTAAATCGTTCTAAATACTTTTGGATTATAAATTTATTTAAATTGTCATTTTAAATTATTTAGTTTTGTATAAATCAAACACTTATCTACATCTTCACAAAAATTAATTCCTAATTGACGTTGGATTTAAAGATATTTCCCATCAACATTTTCCATATGTCCTGGTGTTCGCCATCAACATTTTCCATATGTCCTGGTGTTCGCCATCAACCGAGGGTAAATTGAAAATTTTATTATATCATAAAAATCTATGAAATATGAAAAATAACGACAAAAAAAAAACCCCCCAATGTAGATATTAATAATAATAATAATTTTAACCGATTTAAAATTGGTGAAACATTTATTTCTAATTTAAACATTTTCTGACTGATAAGGCAATCCTAAATCTCAACTCAAAGATCCAAGCTTTTGAAACAACAACCTTTGAATCAAAGAGTTTAACACATCCTTATACAAATTTTAGATCAACTAAGAGACAAGGCTAGAAATAGATTACCTCTTATGATCAAAGATCTAGAAGCAAGATTTGGAAATCTTGTTCTAGCTAGATTGAGTCACTCCACAACCAAACTTGATCAAGGCTTGATTGATTTGCTCACATGCATTCTACCACAAGAATTGCAAGAAAAAGGGTCTCAAATTTGAGAGTTCATCTCATTCAATCATCATCATCTCTCCATTACAAGACAAATCTCGTAGGTATCTATAGTCTCCTCACAAAAGTAACCCAAAATCCTTCAAATGCCCAAAAAATAGTTGTAACTCCCTTTCTTAACTATCTAAACTTGAAACTAACATTTAAAAGCTCAAAAATTAGACTCAAGAGTTGATGAAACTAAAATGACAAATGAAGTCTTCAAAATGATTTCCAAACTCAAATGTTATTCATGGAAACTCCATGGTTAACTTCAATCTTGCACATACCTCCAAAGCTCCAAATGGTCCTTCGTCCCTCACAATAGTTTTTAGCACATCAAATGGAGATTGAATCGTGATCCTTATCACTGACTTTCTTAAGTTTTTTATATTTTTTTTAGAAATGTCTATCGACACCAACCTTTTATCGATATTAATTTCAATTGACGATGTTTCATAAAATTAAGACTTCTACATTTTCGTCAACATCAATATTTAAAACGTTGGATTTAAACTTATTAAATCAATGTCAACCTGAGCATAGTTCAACTAGTTAAAGGCATATACCATCGACAAAAAGGTTAGAGGTTTGAATCCCCATCCCGACATATTCTTAAACTCCAAAATAAAAAAAATATTAAATCAACAATTTGATTTTAAAAATTCATCATTAATGATTTACATGGACATTGATGAAAATTAGCCATTGTTATTAGGCTAAATTATAGGAAACTACCAATGAACTTTGTACATTGTTTAAAAAATACTCTTGAACTTTTAAAAGTTTCATTAATACCCTTAAACTTTAAAAAAAAAAGTTCAAAAATGCCCTTACCGTTAGTTTTGGATAGAAACCGTTAGTACTTTGTTTCAAAAATGTTCCTAAACTTTCAAAAGTTTCATTAATACCCTTGAACTTTAAAAAAAAAAATTCAAAAATATATATAGACAGAAATCGTTAGTATCTCGTTTTAAAAATACCCCTAAACTTTCAAAAGTTGCATTAATACTCTTAACCTTTAAAAAAAAAGTTAAAAAATGCCCTTACCATTAGTATATGGATGAAAACCGTTTATCTACATCTCATTACCTCCCTCTACTATTTCCTTTCTCTTCTGATTTGCTTCAATCTATGGCCTAACACTTCTCTATTTTTTCTCTTTTTTTTCCTTTCTTTTTCAATATCCTCTTACTCTCTTCTTCCATTTTTCAATCTCTAAAACTTCCCTTATTTTTCATATCTTCTTAAATATTAGAACTTTAAATAAACATGAGAGACTCTCTCTCATTTCTAAGCATGCCCAAACATAAATATAAGAAATTTCAACACCCAAATAGTCAATATCTTTGAAGTTATCTTGAGTTGGAAAATAACCAATTTGAAAACAACTCATATCAATATCCTCATTTTTTTTATATAGATACTCTCATTTTTCCTCAATTTGTCCAATTCTCAATCCTGGGGAACCTAGCTTCTTAACTGATCACGACAAATTGACTAATTTGAACGACAAAAAGGATTAATAAAATCTTCATATGCTACAAATTTAGTAATGCATATGTTTTCTTTCTTTTCCCTCCCACTAGATGTCCTCAAAATTATGACCAAAATTCTCAGCATGTCTCTCTTTTTGTGTATTAAACCTAAACGTACTAACTCAAGTTTTCAGGTTTATGGAGCAACCTGCAGGTTTTCAGGTTTCTAGGTCTTCTCCTTTAGTTTGCCACCTTCGTAAAGCCCTGTATGAATTTAAGCAGGCACCTCGGGCATGGTATGAAAGTCTTCGATTTTTTTTTTTTTTTGCATTCTCTGGGTTTTAACACTTTTAAGGCTGATGCTTCACTGCTAGTAAAATCCTCATCTACTCATTACTGTTATATTCTCATATACGTGGATGACATTATTATTATGGGGTCATCTTCTTCTGATATTTCTGAACTTATCAATCTTTTACATGCCAAGTTTACTCTAAAAGATTTGGAAAATTTGAGTTATTTTTTGGGAATAGAGGTCTCATATCCTCCTGCTGGTGGTCTTTTCTTTCTCCATATGTGAAAATTTTGGTAAAATTAATTAGGACAAATATCTTGTTACTAATTAATTAACCAAATCAAATATTTAGAAATTTGGTATTTTTAATTAAGCAAAATATACTCTTTTATTTGGGAATGAGATTTCATTAATGGACAAATCAAATCTTGAAGTTTTTGGAAAACTTAACTCAATCAATTATTTGTTTCTATTTGGATGTTATTTGATAATATTTTGTTTTATTGTCTTCATTTTTAGATTTATTTTTATTCTTTTCCTAAATTGAAATGAGAGTTTTTACTATAAAAAGAGGAACCAACTCTTCCCCCCTTGGAGGACACGGTTTTCATAACAAAAATAAACCTTTTTTTTTCTCTAGGCATAATTCCTTTGTCTTCCAATTCTCTCTTTCTCCCACAAAATCTCCCTCTCTCCCTCCCCCTATGATTCACAATTTTTCCACCAAAAAAAGAAGAAGGCTTGTTCTCTCTCTCCAACCTCCACATTACTCCCCCACAAAATCTTTCTTCCACTCTCCCTCCACCCAAAAACCAAACCACCCTCATATCTCTTACTCTCCACCACCTACAAGATCACTCATCAATCTCCATTCTCCAACATTTTTCCATACCATCATTTTTTTAGCAACCTTTGTGCGCATCTTTTCGACGATTGGCGGCATAACGATAGCTTTCGGTGATTTCTCCAGTTACATTATTCTCACGCACAAGGTAAGTATTCTTTTTTTAAAAAATAACAAAAGAAATCGGTAGGTTTTTTTTCTTATTTTTTTTTACTAAATTAGTTCTCTCTTTAGCATGTTCCTTTAAAAAATATATATATATAAATAAATTTGTTTTATTCTAGTTTTTTATATGATTGAAAGTATTTTTAAATATTTTCTTTCTTTAATTATTTGTTGTTTGTATATGTCATGTTTTAATTTTTTTTTTTAACATTTAGTGAGTTGTTAAATAAGTTCAAAGTTTTTTTTTTTTTTTTTTTTAAATTAGCATAACAATTGCAAGCATGTATTATGTCAATTTTTATTTTGTTTTCTTGTTAGTTTAGCTAGGAATTTAGAGTTAATTGTCATATGGAGTTTTTGTTTTAGATTGCAAATTATTGTATTATTATTGCTTGGAATTTAGTAGTGTAGTTCATTTGAATTGATGTGTTAAATATATTTTTTTTTCTGTTTTTTTCTTAAATCATGTTATTTGTTATATATGCATATTTATGTTTAGTCCATAGTTCTTTTTATTATTTTCTTCTTTTGGCCTCTAATTCGAAATAAGAAAATTTTTCAATGATAGAACCTTAAATCATCGAGAGGCCGGTAATTTGAGGTTATTGAGGTGAAAAATCAATATTTGGGGATGCCGAGATTTGATTATAATATTTTTCCTTAAAAAAATAAAAATTGTGTTCAATAAAGTTTTTTTTTTCTATTGTGCAATTATTTCTCTTTTGTGCAATTATTTCTCTTTTCATAAATTCTTCTCTTTTTTTTTTTTATTAAAGAAAAATTATATTTCATAAAAAATACAAAAAAATCTTCTCATGAAAAGTTTTTTTATTTTTTAAAATGAAGTTCTTTTGAAAAAGGAAATATTTGATTTTTCTAAAATTGAAGTTTTCCTTCTTAAAAACAAAAAAAAAAAATCTTTATCATAAAAAATACAAAAAATATTTTCATAAAGAGCATTTCCATAAAACAATTTTCTTAAAGGGAACTTTGATTTTTCTAAAAATATCCCATTCACTTTCTTTTCAAAACATTAAATCAAATCTAAAATTATTTTTTCCATAAAAATTTAACTTTAAAAATAGAAAAATAATGAAGAATTTCCTTAAAAAGAATTTTTTTTTTTCTTACACATGCTTTTAAATTAATAAACCAAACATTTTGTTAAAAAAAAAAAAGAAAAACTTTCCTATGATGGAGATTAGAAAGTCAAGATGTTGACTCTCCAATAATCTTGAGGTAATGAATTTATTTTGGGATGCCAAATTAAATTCAAATAAATTTTGAATGGTTTTATGTCACTCATACTTATTGCTCATTATTTAATTTAAGAATAGTGATCCATAAAATATGGGACATTTAAAAATCAAAACAAAAACCTTCTTTTTCCTTTAAAATAACACAAGAAAAGTAAAATTTCATTCCTTGAACGAGTGTTGTGGGGTGCTCATACCTTCCCCATACACAAACGACCCTCGAACACAAAATATTTTATTTGCAGATCATCTTAACACATTTTGGGTGCCCAGTCACACCCTTTAAATCAAGACTGGTGGTAACTCTATTTTCCTCTTCTTGGAAACAAAATCAGCCGCTCCGGGTCGCAAACCCGTAGCGACAGCAGTGTTGTAGTAGCCCTACAATATGCAACTTTAACACGCCTTGAAATTTCCTTTAGGGGATGTTTGTTTTGGGGGTTGGGCTTGGGTGGGTTAGCATTCCTAAGCCCAACCCTTGTTTGGGACATGGGTTTAGGAAACTATGGTTTCCTAAACCCAAACCCATGGGGTTGAATAGTAAATACTATTCAACCCCATGGATTGTTGGTTTTCTTTTTCTTTTTTTTTTGAAATTTATTTATTTAAATCTTCTTCTTATTCCTTCTCTATCATTATTATTATTATTTTATCTTTTAAAATATTTTCTTTCTTCTTCCTTCATCCATTTCTTATCTTGATTTTCATCTCATCAATATCAACAACTTTTTTGATAACTTCAAATGTGTTGTATGTAACTTTCGAATTTTTTCCGTTAGTCAATTTAACTTAAAAACTTATTATAATCATTTTTTTTTAACTTAAGAACTAAAATCTTGTTTTCGAAATCTCAGACGCCAAATAAAAATTAAAATAAAACTTTAGGATTAAAAGTGTAATTTGGCCAAAAATATATAATTTTTAATAATTGAGTTTAAGATAAAAACATTATTTTATTTTGAACTTGCTAATATTAAAATACAAAAATAGAATTTAATTTTAAATTAGTTAAAATAACAAAAGTATATGATATTTTGCTCAAAACTTAGTAAAATAATAAGTCTACGAGATTAAATCAAATTGTATGGGATAAGCTTTCTTTCACCATTTTGCCCATCTTTGTTAAAATAATTTGTGATTATTTTTCTCTTTCATTTCTTATTATGGTTTTCTTAAATTAATTATCTTTTTTTTTAGAAAAAATAAATTAGACATATAATAAAAATGGGCAAAATGGTGAAAGAAAGTTTATCCCATATGTTCAAACTTTTTTTTTCATTTGTTGAGTTGAACTCTACGAGACAAATAATAAAAAATAAACTCATTTACATTATAACTGTACCTCTAAATAAAATTTTATTTTTTAATTTAGTTATCTAAAAACAAAACGAATAACAAATTAGATAGTTCATTTTCTTATTAGTTTTAATTAAAATCTCAAATTATGTAATATATATATATATATATATATATATATATATATATAATTTTAGTCCAATCTCAATTTCAAAATTGATGGAAACAAATATTGGTTTAAATTTTATTGGAAAAGTAATTAAAATTGAGTTGAATTCGAATTACAAACTTATTAAATTAAATTAGTAAAATAAATAATATTTAATTTTAAATTATCCATATTAAAAAATATCAAAGTAAAAAAAATAAATGTATGATATTTAATTTCAACTTAGTCATATATTTTTTACATAGTCAATTAAAAAAATCTATCCAATGTTATTTTTTTTAGTTTAGTCATTTTTATATAATTAAATTAGTCAATTTAAAATAACAAAAATATAAGAAATAATTTTAATTTTGAATTTAGTTATATTTGAACCATAGAAAATTAATTAATTTTTAACTTAACTATATTAAAATAAAAACAAATAAATAATTAGAATGAAAATTTAAAATAATTTAAAATTTAAGCATTAATTAAATACAATCAAACATTTCATAAATTTAATATTTTAAAATCTGCATTCCAAACCAAGGTTTCTTAAACCTGCACTCCAAACACAGACTTCTTAAACCCAGACTTCTTTAACCTGCATTCCAAACACAGCATTCTTAAACCCAGGCTACTTAAACCCACAGCTTAACCCCTCAGGTTTAACATTCCCAGGTTTAACATTCCAACCCTGCGTTCCAAACAGCCCCTTAGTGTTAACAAGGCTTGTCAATTCATGCACTCTCCCACGCCATTCTTCATTGGCAATTAGTCAAACTAATTTTGCGGTATTTGAAAGGGTCGATTGACCATGGTTTGCTTCTTTCTGGACCAAAGGAGTTGGCTATTCATGGTTTTGCTGTTGCTAATTGGACCTCTGACCCAGACGATCGTAAGTCTACTTCTGGCTTTTGAGTGTTCTTTGGTGGTAACCTTATTACATGGGGTTCCAATAAACAACCAATTATCTCTCGGCCGAGTACAGAAGTTGAATATCGTTGCCTTGCCACCATTGCTACTAAATTGGTATGGCTAAACTCCCTGTTTCTTGATTTAAATAGCTTTCTCACTCAACCTCTTATTTTGTGGTGTGACAATTTAAGTGCTGCCCATTTGAGTGCAAATCCCGTTCTTCACTCAAAGACCAAACATGTGGAGCTAGACATATATTTTGTTCGTGATCTAGTTCTTCATAAGAAGATTATGGTGCATCATCTCCCTGCTACAGAACAAATTACAGACATCTTGACCAAACCACTTTCTGCTTGAGGGAATGAACGTTTCACTTCGCAGCGGAAGCATTGGATCATCTTTGATTTTATTTAAACATAAACTAAAAAAATAAGATTAAGCAAACTTACTTGGAGTAAATATGAAGATATTTCGGAGGGTCTTTTTCTCCTTGTGCTCCAACTCCAATGAGGTTGAATTCCAAGACTTCCACAAAATCTTCCTTGAAGGAATGAACTTTTCATCCCGCAGCGGAAGCATTGGATCTTCTTTGATATATTTAGAATTAAACTAAAATATACAAGGTTAAGCAAAAACTTACATTAAAATAAACATGGAGATTCTTCTGGCGGGTCTTTATCTCCTCCACAAAATCTTCCTTGCTATGACTCTAACAAAAGATCAAGGCTTGTGGGAGCCTCTTGAAAGAAAATCCTCAAGGGATTAAAGAGGAAGAGGTTTAGAGAAAATTCTCTAATTCTCTCTATTGAGGAGATGTCTGTTGTGTAGAATGGCTCAACCCAAGGGTCCTATTTATAGAGATCAAGGGAAAATCTTTGTCATAATTAAAATATTATATTTTAATATCTAATATATTAAAATATATCTTATATTTATTTGAATCTCATTCAAATCTCCTACGATATTTATTTATTTGAATCTTATTCAAATTCTATAAATATCTTTTATTTAATATATCAAATATATATTAATTATTTTAATATTTAATGTATCAAATATACATAAATATATTTTCCTCTTTTATATTTAATATATCTAATACATTAAATATTAATTTGAACACTTCAAATTAAATATTAATTTGAACATTTCAAATTTCTCTTTCAACTAAATTGATCTTTTAGTGTTACTGTGAGCTAGCAAGGGGACCTTATGGACCTACAGATTATAAGCTCCAATGATACAAAATCAATTAATTAAACTCTTTAATTAATTAATTTTCATTCATTAACTATAGGTCACTCCACTATAGACCTAAAGTTGCACTCCTATGCACCGTAAGACAAGTTGTGTCCATATATATAATCATTACATGCAAGTCGATCCGTCACGAGTTGTTCGTAATTATAGCTGGGTCAAAAGTCCGTTTTACCCCTATAATTACATCTTGCACCTTAAGTACCACTGATTCTCTAATAAACAATATGTTTATAATCTAATTATAAACTAAGTCCCTCTCGGGCCAGTGAGAGGGTGGGGCCCCATCGTTCAAGTCCCGAAATCAGCACTTAAGGAAACTACTCATCTACTTACCCTATATGGGAATGAGTGAATTCCATATTGTGAGATTATGTTCCCAGCTCCCTATTTGGTCAAGTCCCTAAAATGGTAGGCATATTGAATCGGCTACAAAAGCCACTCTCACCCATGCAAATCAAAGGACAAGCCCTCATAGGCAGGAGTTCATAACTCACTCAGGATTAAGATCGAGTCGCATATGATTATCCTGATGAAATATTAATCTTCTCAATTAACGGATTTATAAAGAGAGATTAAATATTTCGTGGTCCAGTCTTATACAAACTCATTGTATAAGATACCCCCACTCACATGTCTCCACATGAATGATTTGGATCAAATCATTTGTAACTATTACAAAGTGGGCCGTATCAATAGTGTTACCAGGATAAGGCACCCAACCTTATCCATATACTATGACCCTTTAGGTTATTTCTTGAACATGATCCTCTAGTATGTCAACCACATACTGTTCAAGATTACAATAATAACCTTGGATTTTTCATATAATGGATAATATTAGATTGCAAATAAAATAATTAAAATTATTATTAATTATTAAATAAATTATTAATTACGAGGCTTTAGGGCATAAATCCCAATAAAATAATTAAAATTATTATTAATTATTAAATAAATTGTACTGAGACAGATTGCTGCAGCATTTCAGCTCAGAAATCTTCACTGTACTCATTTCTCTATTCATTAATTCTGCTTTTACCTAAAACACAAATTGCAACAAATCAGCTCATAAATTGCAAGAATCTAAACATTAATTAAGGTTTCCTCAATACTTAGCCCAATAAGCAATAAAGCACTAAATTAGGGACTTAAGTAACCAAAGAGCTACCAAAATACCTCAAACAAGCAAGGTTTAGCAAGAGAATTCAAGTAAAAATAACTCTTCTATAAAGAGTTATCAATGCCCCGAAAATTTCGGCAGTATAACGACGTAACTACAAGATAACCAAAATTTTCCTTAGCACCTGTTGGTCAACAAGGTAACACTTCTATATTCAGAGTAACCAAACCACAACCTCCAACTCCAAACTCAGGATTCACAAACGAACCAACATGTAAGGTACTAGACCAGTTCATCAGTTTCAAGTAGACACAATCCACAAAGGTAAAGTAACCTAAATGTTTATTACTAAACTTTAAACATAAATAATATATTAGATTACATGGGGTTCCATCTCAAAACCAATTGGCAATGAGAGGAGTAGCCCATGTATCTTATAAATCGTGAGATCTCTCTACATTTTTCCAATGTGGGATCCTCAACATACCCCTCAAGATGGTGCCTCTTTGGGTTCACCATTCTTGGGCAGGATCCCAATTTTTGGACCGAATACCCGTTTGGGTTTCATGGGCTCTGATACCATATTAGATTACATGGGCTACTCCTCTCATTGCCAATTGGTTATGAGATGGAACCCCATGTAATCTTGATATGGTATCAGAGCCCATGAAGCCCAAACGGGTATTCTATCCAAAAATTGGGATCCGACCCAAGAATGGTGAACCCAAAGAGGCACAATCTTGAGGGGCATGTTGAGGATCCCACATTGGAAAAATGTAGAGAGATCTCACGATTTATAAGATATATGGGCTACTTCTCTCATTGCCAATTGGTTATGTGATGGAACCCCATATAATCTTGATATAATACACCTAAGACAAACCAAACTCAAACTCAAACTTTTTAAGAAGGAAACGACATTCCAATAACTAGCATGCAATTCAACAAAACCAACTACAAAGGTAATTTAACTAAACAATGTTCAACAAGGACAACTTCTAAAGTAATCAAAGAGCTCATCCTCACCTACAAAATCTTTTGGTTAGGGGGGGTGTCAGTATTCAGTAAGTAGCTCACACTTGGTGAGCCACCAAATATCAAACAGCAAACAACATGTTATACACACACACCCAAACAAATCTTGTTCTAGATTGAGTCATTCCACAATCAAACTTCATCAAGGCTTGATTGAATGGCTCACATGCATTCTATCACAAGAATTGCAAGAAAATGGTCTCAAATTTGAGAGTTCATTTCATTCAATCATCATCATCTTCTATCTTTACAAGACAAATCTCGTAGGTATCTATAGCCTCCTCACAAAAGTAACCCAAAACCCTTCAAATGCCCATAAAATTGTTACAAAAGTAGTGGCCATGATTAACTTGTTTAGTAACTCCCTTTCGTAACGATCTAAACTTGAAACTCAAATTTAAAAGCTCAAAATTAGACTCAAGAGTTTATGAAACTAAAATGACAAATGAAGTTTTCAAAATGATTGCCAAACTCAAATGCAATTTATGGCAACTTCATGTTGAACTTCAACCTTACAAATGTTGACCTCCGAAGCTCCAAATGGTCCATCCTCACTTGAATAAGCTTGTAACACATGAAATTGAGGTTGAACCAAGCCTATCCAATTTTGTAGATGAAAAATTAATGCTTTTGAAGCTTCTTAGCCTTGGATCTTGTAATAGGTCCGGTTGGAACTTGTAGAACACCATGATTCTTATCACAAAGATTTGCTGAATTGACTCCAAATTGATTCGATTTCGCAAATCCAGCCTCCAAATGCTATGGGTATTCTGAAATAGAGTTGAAAATTTTGTGGGTCATCTCAACTCAAAATCGGTAATCATCGAAAAGCTTCAACGGAACACAAAACTCACCTCGCATCATCGTCGGACAGCCAACCCGTCGGATCTAGGCTCACTAGAGCGAGTGGGTATTGCCGACACTGCTGTTGGTCAGAAAAATCATCAAAAATGCGTGGGTCCGCCTGAAAACACGTGGGTCTTCACCCACAGTTGCCGGAAATTGCGAGGGAGAGAAGAAGATTGTTGCTATAGCTCTAATACACTAACGTCGTCGCTGCTGTAAACATCAGCACTGCCGTTCAGTGGTTCGCTTGCCGGATGGATGAAGGAGATGAAGAGATCGACGAAAAAAAACTAGTGGGTATCGCCACCGTCGAACGAAGCCTCATTACCAACCACGCCATGCCGCCTCGCTCGATCGTCGGGGGAGAAGAGGAGATGACATTTGTGAGAAGATGAAGAAATAAAAAATGGGGGTGATGGGGGCGTTGTTTTCGCGAGGAAGGAGGAGAGTGGGTAAGAAGAAGCTCTCTTCGGGCTACGTGCACACAGAAGACAAAAAATGGTTATATATATATATATATTTTTTCCCAAACCCTATCTCCCCCTTTCTTTTCCTTTTTACCTTTGACTCCTCTTTTCCTCTCTAACTTCAAAAAGAAATATCCAACCAAAAATTCAAACAACACAAAAGTTTGGCTAATCACCAAATTAGTTCACTCGAGCTCAAATTCCTCAACTCAAACCTCAAACAATAACTCTATCAAGCCCGATGAAAAACAAATTACCATAAAAAATCCATTAGATGAGAATTAATCCAAAAATCTTAAAAGAAATTAAATTCTCCAAATTATAAATTTGAGACTTAATTAATGAATCTCTTATCCATAATTAGAAAATTTAATTATCCTACTTTAACTTACCAAGGCCCAATTTCCTCAAATTGGATTTCAAGCAACACTTCCAATTAACCCAATAAATTCAATCTTCAAAAGAATAAAATTACTCTTGTTTGGAATCGTGGGGCGTTACAATTACCATCCAAGTTTTTGGTTTTCTGTTTTAAAAATAGAAAACCAAACACAGTTACCAAACATGTATAGTTTTTGTTTTTTAAAAACAAAAAAGCAAAAAGCAAAAACTAAAATAGTTTTCAAACGGGACCTTAGATTTTTAAAATTAAGCTTATAAAGACTACTTCCATCTATGAGTTTCTCTGTTTTGTTATCTACTTTTTACATATATGATAGGGTGAAACTTGTGGGTTAAAAATAAAAATAAAAAAGTTTCAGCCCAGTGCAAGTGCACACTATCGATGCAAGTAATATAAAATTAGAAGTACTCCAAAGTATCGATCCCACAGGGAACAGATATAACAAAATTTTAAGATAGTACAAAGATGTTTAAAAACTGCAACTATAGTAACCAAAGTAAAATAATAATCTGGGATGGTTGGTTTGCTAAAAAGTAAAATGGGAAAAATCAAGATAATGAAAAGTAGGATTCAAGTATGATCATGCCCTTTGGTGAGAATGGCAACTCAATTGCAATTGTAATCGCACCTTAACACAAAGTAATTGTAAACCGAATCGACTCCTATTCAATTTTGATTCAAAATCCTTAAGAGGCTAAGTGATTGGACCTATATGTCTATGGCCAATTGTACTTAGATAATTTTAGATCTCATTCTAATAGTTTTGGGGGCTCGTCCTATGTCATGGATCAAGCTGTGCTAATGTCTAAGCTTTTTATCCCAATTGCTTTTGAGAGATCCGCCCTCATCTAACCCTTTCAATATTAGATTTAGGTTAGGAAGCAACCCTAGTTGATCAATCCAAGTTTACTAAAAATAAATAAATCAACAAAAGCAAACAATATTTGTATTAATTTGGACTGCCCTTACATATAAGCTTCACATTCTCACCTCTAGGGCATTCGTACACTTGAATCCCTAAAAGAGATTTAGCTTATGGTAAAAGAAGAAAATGAACCAGCTTTACATGAAAGAGAATTCATAATTTAAAAGAGAATTGAACTTGCAGAGAAAGAAAAGGAAAACTAAACTTAAACAAAAAAAAAAAATCAATACTAAAATGGATTCACTTTATTAAATATACAAATAAAATAATCAAAATTATTATTAATTATCATTAATTACGAGGCTTTAAGACATAAATCCCAACAAAAATCTTAGATTTGTTAAGACCCACTTCACCTTGAAAAAGGTTGAAGTAATTTCGATTGAAAGAAGGGGCAAAAGAGGTTGTCGAGTTCTAGATTTCGTTTACCTTCAGTTTCTGTCCAGCAGCGTTTTTTTAGCTTTATATGTTGTTTGAGCTGTTGTATTCCCTCTCATTTAAGTGTTATTTTTTTTTCCTTTTAATTTAGTTCTTCAATTCAGTTTGTATCTTTAGTTTTGTGACGATTCAATTTGTAAGGTTATTCTATATAATATTATCCATTATATGAAAAATCCAAGGTTATTAGTGTAATCTCGAACAATATGTGGTTGACATACGAGATGATCATGTTCAAGAAATAACCTAAAAGGTCATAGTATATGGATAAGGTTCGGTGCCTTATCCTGGTAACACTATTGATACAACCCACTTTGTAATAGTTACAAATGATTTGATCCAAATCGTTCATGTGGAGACATGTGAGTGGGGGTATCTTATACAATGAGTTTGTATAGGACTAGACCACGAAATATTTAATATCTCTTTATAAATCCGTTAATTGAGAAGATTAATATTTCATCAGGATGATCATATGTGGCTCAATCTTAATCTTGAGTGAGTTATGAACTCCTGCCTGTGAGGGCTTGTCCTTTGATTTTCATGGGTGAGAGTGACTTTGTTGCCGATTCAATAAGCCTACCATTTTGGGGACTTGACCAAATAGGGAGCTGGGAACATAATCTCACAAGATGGAATTCACTCATTCCCTTATAGGGTAAATAGATGAGTAGTTCCCTTAAGTGCTGATTTCGGGACTTGAACAATAATGGGGCCCCACCCTTTCATTAGCCCGAGAGGGACTTAGTTTATGGTTGGATCATAAACAAATTGTTCATTAGAGGATCAGTAGTACTTAAGGTGCAAGATGTAATTACAGGGGTAAAACAGACTTTTGACTTAACTGTAATTACGAACAACTCGTGAAGGATCGACTTGCATGTAATGATTATATCAATTGACACAACTTGTCCTACAGTGCATAAGAGTGCAACTTTAGGTCTATAGTGAAGTGACCCTAGAGTTAATGAATGAAAATTGATTAATTAAAGAGTTTAATTAATTAATTGTGTATCATTGGAGCTTATTATCTGTAGGTCCATAAGGTCCCCTTGCTAGCTCATAGTAACACTAAAAGATCAATTTAGTTGGTTTTTTTTTTGAAATGTTCAAATTAATATTTAATTTGAACATTTCAAATTAATATTTAATATATTAGATATATTAAATATAAAAGAGGAAAATATATTTATTGTATTTGATACATTAAATATTAAAATAATTAATGTATATTAGATACATTAAAGAAAAGATATTTATTAAATTTGAATTGGATTCAAATTAGGAAATAGATGTCGTAGGAGAATTTTAAAAGGTTTGAATAAGATTCAAATTGGTTAGATAAATATATTTTAATATATTAGATATTAAAATATATTATTTAATTATCTTTCCTATACCACTATAAATAGGATCCTAAGGGTGAGTCATTGGGCATTCTTCATAGAACACACATCTCCTCAATAGAGAATTAGAGAATTCTCTCTAGACTTTTTCCTCTCCAATCCCTTGAAGATTTTCTTTCAAGAGGCTCCCACAAGCTTTGATCTTGTGTTAGAGTCATAGCTAGGAAGACTTTATGGAGGAGATAAAGATCCGCCATAATATTCTCCATATTTATCTCCAAAGTAAGTTTTCTTAATTAATATTATTTTTAGTTTAATTTTAAATAAAATCAAAGATGATCCAATACTTCCGCTGAGGCATGAAGAGTTCATTCCTATCAATTTTCACCTAGATTGGACTGAGTATGGAGGAAAAGAGAGGATGAAGAAGAATGGACAGCATGATGAAAAGAAGAAAAAGTGCAGAAAATGGGTTTTCTTCGAAGGAGAAATTCCCCTTTTTGCCTTTGTTTTCCTCCATTTTATAACCGTCAAGCATCTAGAGTTTCTTCACACTCCATATAACTTGATGTATGAAATCGTTGCTTGATTAAGGAGAAATAAATGTTGGAATCTTCTAAATTTGACCAATCCTGAAAATTCCGTTTTTCTGCCTTCTATGGTACAATTGCAGTTGCAATTGTGTTGCAATCGTCTCCTTTTTGCTAATCTGAATAATAACCAACTAAATCAGCAAAATTTTAATATTTTTATCTATTTCTCCTAATCTTAAGGGTTCTCATCATGCTCAAAGATTTCTTAACACTTTGCTCAAATTCAAGAGATTTTTGAGGTTCAACAAAATGGAAAAGACACGAGTAACCTTCCTTTGTGAGCTAAATAATTCTAAAATATGAGAATTATCAATATATTTTCAAAATCAAGCCAAGTTTTGAAAACAAAAAAAAAAAGTAGTGTTTAAAAATTGGCTAAAAATTCAAAAAAAAATTGTTAAGAAAGATGAAAACTATTGTTGAGAAATGAGAAAACAAGCACAGTTTTTAAAAATAAAAAACTAAGGTCCCATTTGATAACCATTTTAGTTTTTGGTTTTTAGTTCTCTGTTTTTGGTTTTTTGTTTTTAAAAAACAAAAACCATACATGTTTGATAACTGTTTCTGGTTTTCTGTTTAAAAAAAAAACCAAAAACATGTTTGATAATTAGTTTTTGAAAAAAAAAATCAAAAAAACATTTGATAACTATTTTTTATTTTATATTTTATATAAAAAAAAAACAGAACTATTTTTTCAATATTTGTCCATCTAAGATACATAAAATCTAGGTTAAAATATCATTTTGGTTCCTGTACTTTGGGCTTTATTCCATTTAGTCTCTATACTTTCAAATGTTCAATTCTAGTTCTTGTACTTTCAATAAAGCTTAAAATTGATCCCTACTATTAGTTTATTGTTAATTTTTCTTAAAAAAATTAGTCTCTATTAGTTTCCCTCTATAAATTTTTGAAATATGTTCACATTGTGTCTTTTCTTGTATTAAAATTATTATTATTATTATTATTTAACTAATTTTGAGAAAAATCAACTTCAAATTTACCATAGGAATCAATTTTAAGCTTTATTGAAAGTACATGGACTAAAATTGGACATTTGAAAGTATATGGACCAAAATGGAACAAAACCCAAAATATGGACTAAAATGGTATTTTAACCAAAAATCAATTTTATCCATAAACTTGTCAAGTTATATCAACTTTTGTCACGAACTTTCAATCTCATCCAATTGCACCCCAAACCTTAAACTTAAAAAATTGTTGCAATTTTTTTTTAATCTCTGATCAGTAGTTTTCATTTGAAATTTCCCAAACCTTAAACTTAAAAAATTGTTCCATTTTTTTTTTAATCTCTGATAAGTAGTTTTCATTTGAAAATTCGTTAAAAAAGTATTCTCATATGCTTTCAATACATTATAAAACATATATATGGTACAATAAAATTGATAAAATTTAAAAGAAAAATCATATTAGAACTAAATTTGTGATGAAATTGAATGTTCAAGTAAAAAAAAAAAAAAACAAGATGAGAAGTTTTGGGGTAAAATTTTAATTTTTTTTTTTCAAAAAATATATAGAACAAGATAGAGACTAAATATTGTATTTATTTGTATAAACTTAAAATAATAAAATAATAAGTTTGAACAAAAAAAAAACAAAAGGAAAAAATAATTTTAAACCACTCACTTTGAAAACGTAAAAAGACAGATTCTTTTTTGTGCAAAAGTAGTAATCATAATAAATATTATTAGGAAAAAAAGCATTTTTGACCCCTAAACTTTGTATGTTGTATCAATTTTAACCCTAAACTTTCAATTTCATCAATTTAAACCTCAAACTTTACAAATTGTATCAATTTTAACCCTAAACTTTTAATTTCATCAATTTAAACCTCAAACTTATATAAATGTATCAATTTACACCCTCGGTTAAGTTTTCATTTCAATTCTTATTAGAAAAGTTTTTCACACATGTCCAAAGTCACGTGTTACTCTATAATAGGTACGTATTTGTTATTTTTTTAAAAAAAATTAAAATTGATGATAAAAATTGGAGTAGACTCTCCATAAATGTCTTTCAATTTAGAGCATGACTTTTTTTCACCTTTTTTTACTTCTTATTTTATCTAATTCTGCTATTTTTTTTTTCATTTAATTAATTGAGGGTGTTTCAATTGTAAGGCGTGATTCTACTCAATCCACCGGATTTTAGTAGAAACAAAGCTTATTTGCATAATATTTTTTCTCAATGGAGTACTCTCCTTTTTTAATCTTTTGCCAATATATATTTTTTAATTTCTCATCGGCCTTTAGCTTGATTTGTCCTCCATCCACTGCAATGGACATGAGACTTTCATAATCATCGCCCTCGTTAGAATTTTTATCTTTTTTCTCTCCGGCATCGATGTCACTTTAATCCCCTGTAAGATTGTCGATGGGGCCGACAAGGTCGGCTAGACCAGTTCATTGTGTTCATGGGCGTCATTTTGTTTGTCATTGCCTTTCTTGTTCTCTCCCGCATTTTAGCTGAGCTCAATCTTCTGTATACTTGTCGTCATTGGTATCGACACCAATGGCGAGGGAGACACACAAGTGTTCATTTTGTGTGAGTCCTACTTTCGAAAGTCGAGTTCATGGTTTTCATGATGGTGGCGATTCAATTTGGAATTGTTTAATTATTCTTTTAGTAAATTTATTTTTTTTAAAATAACAAATAAGTACCTATCATAGAGAAAAATGTGGCTTTGGACATATGTGGGAAATCTTTCTAATGGTGATGGAAATGAAAACTTAAACGAATGTGTAAATTGATACACTTATTCAAGTTTGAAGTTTAAATTGATGAAATTAAAAGTTTAGGGTTAAAATTGATACAATTTACAAAGTTTGAGGTTTAAATTGATGAAATTAAAAGTTTAGGGTTAAAATTGATACAATTTGCAAAGTTTGAGGTTTAAATTGATGAAATTAAAAGTTCAGAGTTAAAATTGATACAACATGCAAAGTTTAGGGGTTAAAAATGCTTTTTTCCCATATTATTATTATTTTATTATTATAATAATACATACAATGTATGAAACTTTTGCCAGGCAATTCCGTTTTTCCATTGTGCTTATGAACGAGGCATGGAGGCGATTCGTTTTTCGAAAACGAAAAATTGATTTAAAAAACTATTTTTTTTTTCGTTTTCAGTTTTTCTTCAAAATTCGCAAAACGTTTTTAAAAAACTAAAAACCAAGAAATGAATAAGTTATCAAACATATATGATTTTTAAAAATTAAAAACCAAAAACTAAAAATAAAAAATGAAGGCCTCGTTTGATAACCATTTGGTTTTTAGTTTTTGGTTTTTGAAAATTAAGCTTGTTTTCTCTAAATTTCTCTACAATGGTTTTCATCTCCCTTAAGAAAGCATTTGAATTCTTAGCTAAATTCTAAAAACAAAAACAAGTTTTTGAAAACTACTTTTTTTAGTTTTCAAAACATGGCTTAGTTTTTGAAAACATAGGTAAAAGGTAGATAACAAAACAAGTAAATCCAAGGGTGGGAGTAGTATTTATAGGCTTAATTTTCAAAAACTAAAAACCAAAAACCAAATGGTTATCAAACGGGGCCGAATTCATTATCAAACGAGGCCTAATGGTTATGGTTTGGTTTGAGTTTAATTTTAATTTAGTTTCTATAAAGTAGTTTGGATGGTGGGGATGAGCTTAGCATGGATTCGACAGTGATGGCATCTTCTCCACTTGATTTTTTTTTTTTTTGGCTTTCTTTTTTCATGTCTCGTTTGCCGCCCCACTTGCATTGCCTCTATGTTTTTTTCCCTCTTCTTCCCTTTGTTTTTTTTTCTTGTTGTTGTTTTTCCTTCCCCCCCCCCCCCCCCCCCCCCCCCCCCCCCCCCCTTTATTGACTAGTAAATAATCAAGGGCAACAACACACTTTATAGAGCTTAGTTTATGCTTACATCAAGTCAATAAGTCTCATGCACCATCTGTTTGATAAATTGATTCAATTAAAGGGCTTGTTTGGAATGACTTTTTAAGTGTTTAATTTTATTTTTTTTTTTCACTTAGAAAGTGATTCCAAACACAAGCAGGCCGTAAGTGAGTTTTGTGGGATTAATTCTAACAAAGTGTAAAGTTGATTTCATAACACACCAATAAATAAATAAATAAATAAAAGCTTTGGCTGCTCCAGTCTACGATAATGAGTCCAATGAAATGAGGAATAGGAAGATATTAAACATGAAAATTACAAGAATTAATAAAAGTTTACTTAGTTTCAAAAAAAAAAAAAAGAAGTTTACTTGAAGTAATGAATAAAAACTTCATAAAGTGAGGGAAAAAAAATCAATTTTTACACCTAAACTTGTCAAGTTGTATCAATTTTCACTCTAAATTTTCAATTTCATCAAATTGAACCCTAAACTTAGACAATTATTGCAATGTTTACCCTCTAGTCAATTTCTGTTAATTCACCCACTAATTTTAAACAAAAATCATGTTAAACATGTAACGCCCGACTTTTATAGGAGCGTTAATTTCGAAATTTTGGGAATTAAGTTGGAATAATCTTCATTAGGTAATTTGAATTTTGAGGTTAAATTTGGAGTTTGGAATAAGAAAGTGGCATAAATGCAAATGAAGAATGGTCAAAGGGCATATTTGGATTTTTTTTTTTTTTTGAGATAAGCTCTCTCTCTCCCTCTTCACCCGAATACCCACCATCCATTCCAATTTTTTTTTCTTCTTCTTCTTCCTCTTCCACCGTGAACACCCATCCACCTTGTTCCTTCTTCTTCTTCCCTCACCGACAGCAACTTCTTATTCCTCTTCTTCCTCGAGCAGCTTTGCTGCCGGTCGGATTCCCTCGCCGGAACGTCTTCAGCTCACCGTCGCACACAGCTCAGTCCGCACCCTAGATCGCGTCTCCACCGCAGACGGCATGCGCAGCTGCTCGCCGTCGTTCCACCGTCGCGTCTCGCCGAGTGCCGTCCAGCTCGTTTCTTCGTCCGCCGTCGGTTTTCTCTCTCTCTCTCCTCTCGGTTTCTGCATAGACAGCAAGGAAGAGGAGCGTTTTGGAGTTATTTCCAGCAAGCTCGGTGTTCGTACAGCCGAATACGACCTCGATTTGGAGTGGGTAAGCATTTCGATGTTGATTTCAAGTTAATGGTTGGCTATGTATGTGATTTGAAGATTACCCATAAAGTTTTGGTTTTAATTTTAGATTACTCATAGCATTTGGGTCTTGGATTTGCAAAATCAAGTTAATTCGGAGTCATTTCAGCAAGCTTTCGGTTCGTTTGATCGTGGGTAAGTGTTTCGGTGTTGATTCAAGGCGTTATTTTGGATTATAAGTATGTTTTGGTACTGTTATAGCCTTTGGAATTTAATTGGATTTGTTGGATGTAATTTTAGAAAGCCCATTGTGATTGGAGAACTAATTGTTAAATTTTTGATTAACTTGCTATAATTTTCAGCAAGCTTTGGAGTCTAAATTTGGGCAAGAATCAAGCTCGTAAATTACTTATTCGGCTTAGGTAAGTAGTTATTTGGATATTAGCCCCTTTAAGTTCCATTTAAATTGATATATGTTGATAATTTGGAAATTGTGAAAGCATGCTTGAAAATCATATTCATGAAGTATGTAGTGATTTGTGGATTGGTGTAGGTGTTGCTTGAGTTGTAAATGGTCTTTTATATGATTATAATGGAAATTAGGGGCTTAAAGTTTTTTTGAATGGCTTATGATTTAGCATGAGTAGCACTTTAAGAGAGTAGTTGTTTGAATTGATGTATGTTAAGTGGTCGTGGATGTAATTATTTCAAGTATGAAGTATAAGGGTAACCATGTTGGTCGAAGATGTTTCGCTTAGTAAATATTTCAAAAAGAGTTTTGCCTTATTGTACTTAAACCCAAGAATTTAAAGAAAGTTGTCAATTTAGTTGAGTGACTTGGTATAAATCATGATTCGGAGTGGGGTGCTCCTAAGGACTTGGCCTTGTGAACTAGTAAGGAGTTTGGTTATATATTAACCCTTTGGAATGCATAGTTGACTATGATCGTGGTTCCTTATAAAGTAAGGACGTATGGGAAGTTAGTTTAGATCGTATAAGCATGCATATTTTTATTGTTGTGATCTGTGGCTTGAAAGGGAATTCAGAGTGGCTATAAAACCTTGAACGTTGAGCTAAAGGACTAAATGGTCTAGTAATCCTTGTGTTTGATGTATTCTGAATGACCAGTGGTGTTTAACTTGTTTTGAGACGGGCTAGGAGCCGATTTCTGAGGCAAATGGTTGATGGCTTTATGCTACTAGCACATATATGGGTTTTGATTAAGTAAAGGTTTGTTTAGAAGTGCCGTTGAACTAGGATATAAGATCTTACTTGAGACTCGTGCTTGTGATCTATGGCAAAAAGTCATTATGATGAGATTGAGGTTGTTTGTTGAGGGTGGGCCTGGGTCATACATCATTAATGATTTCCTAAAAGGAAGAGAAATGGATTTCCATGGTGCTGGCTTAAGTAAAAGGTAGCCTTCCAGATTGGTCCGTTAGGATTTGTGTTCGCCTATATATATATATGAGGCGCCAGATGTTATAAATGTATGGAAAGATTTGAGGGATTGCTTCCTCTCTTTGTTTAAGTGAATTAGGGGGTGATTCCCCATAGTATGTGTTTGCAAACTTCGGGCCAGTTGTGTTTGTGATTCGGGCATGATGGGTGAATGTGGTATGGTGAATGACCCGAGAGGTTCCAAAAGTGTTGTGAAAGTACGAAAGCTCGTTAGATTGGTGCTACCTACCCTAATTATGTCCTTTCGTGTGAGTTTGTAAGCCTAGAACGTATGTGATGTGATGAGCATAAGAAATGCGTTCCTTATTGCCGATGAGCTAGCTTAGGGGTGATTCCCCACTGTGTTGAGCATAGGGGATGCATTTCCCTATTGCCTGTATGCTAGCTAAGGGGATGTGTTCCCTGGTTGCCTGTGTGGCTATCATGATGAGATGATAAGGAATGCGTTCCTTATTGCCGATGAGCTAGCTTAGGGGTGATTCCCCACTGTGTTGAGCATAGGGATGCGTTTCCTATTTTCGTGTGCTAGCTGAGAGATGATTCCCCAGTATGTTGAGCGTAGGGAATGCGTTCCCTAGCGCCTGTGTGCTAGCTTAGGGGTGATTCCCCATTATGTTGAGCGTAGGGAATGCGTTCCCTAGCCCCTGTGTGCTAGCCTAGGGGTGATTGATTTATTGATATGAGTGTGAGGGTTATAGACCTTCACAGGTTTGGGTTCTAGGTTACAGGACTCGTAGGTATGACACGAAGTTAGGGTCAGGTAGTAGTGAATGTTGTGAAAGGTTAAATGGACTTTTAAAATAATTGAAGGAAGTATTTAGAATTTAAGCACGAGTGTGAGTAAGAGCTTGGTATGGTTTCTTTAAACATTGGACCCTTAAGTGGGCTACTTACTGAGTATGTTTATACTCGTCCTTGCTACTTTGTTTGTTTTGCAGATTGTGCACATTCTTGGGGTGGATGACGCAGGCGACGACTTGACGAGACTATAGAGGCCCCACCAAATTTCTTTTCTATGTTTAGCCTTTAGTTTTGTTTCTTTGTTCCCTGTTGTTTGTCGGTATGTAAAGTTTAAATATTCTTTAGCTTCTTGTGTCTAGTTAGAAGCTTTTAGATTTGGTTGTCTGTTAATTGAGCTCAGCATCATTTATCGTAGTTTGTTGGATGCTGAGTTTGTGATCTAAAACATAGAAGTGTTTATATCTCTTTCCTGGTCTTTGTAAAATTTTGGTTTCTTGTAGTTACGTCGTCATGCTGCCGAAATTTCGGACATGAACGAGGTAACTAGGTCGTGTTTCCGCGTTTAGAAAGTCGTAGGAGTTCGGGTTGTTACAAAACACCTCTATAAATTCACTAATTGTAAAAAAATCAAGTTTTGCACAAAATTAAGTTTCATCAATGCACAAATTAACCATTGAATAACCTTACAAAAATTCATGAATTTTAATAAAATTTTAGGTTTAATGTTGTTTTTCTCTAAAATTTTATCAATTTTGTAACATACATATATATGTTTTGTAATCCATTAAACGCATATAAGAATACTTTTTTTAACGATTTTTTTAACCAAAATTTATTAGAGAGTTTAAATTGCAACACTTTTTAAAGTTTAAAGTTAAGATTGCAACACTTATCTAAGTTTGAGATGCAATTTGATGAAATTAAAAGTTTATGGTAAAAGTTGATACAACTTAACAAGTTTAGAGGTAAAAATTGATTTTTTTGCCTAAAAGTTAATAAGGTCATTTCCCTACAATAAACCAGGGATATATTTTACTGGAAGTAAAACACGGTTACTCGAGAAGATTACAAACTTCATGTTTACCCTCCATTTGATAAATATTTGGTTTTTGGGTTTTGAAAATTAAACTTATAAACACTACGTTCTACCTATGAGTTTCTTTATTTTGTTATCTACTTTTTACAAATATTTTCAAAATCCAAGTTGAGTTTTGAAAACTAAAAAAAGTAGTTTTTAAAAACTTGTTTTTGGTTTTTAGAATTTGGCTAAAAATTTAGATGTGTCCTTAGAAAATACAATAACTATTGTAAAGAAATTGTGAGAAACCAAGCACAATTTTCAAAAACCAAAAACCAAAAATCAAATGGTTACCAAATGAGGCCTAAATTTCCATTTTCTTTAAAGATCTTCAGCTATACAAGAAAACTTATAGTTGGACGTTATTATTTTTGTGAGAGAGCTAATTTCTCATTCCAAATGATGTTCGATCTTTCTTAGCTTGGTTTGGCATATTACGGTAGAGTTCCAACTGGGGCGGATGCACGTTGGAGCCGGGGGGGACGTGCCCGCCTGACATTATGCATTTAATATATATTTAAAGGGTTTTTCATACAAAATAACAAATTACTCCATTGGTTTGTTGGTTTAGAGGGGGCACCATGTTCTTATCTCTTGTGTATGTGTATGTCTTGAGTTTGAATCCCAATAAGCGTACATTTTTTTTATTTTATCTCCATTTTTTTCTTTTGCATGTACAAACACTGCAGTTTAACTTCTTTTTTTAAAAAAAAAAATATATATATTTTGTATATATATATTTTACCAAAAAAGTGTGCATTTTGAGTTAATCTTCATTTTTTTCTTTTGTAGGTACAAACGCTACAGTTAAATTCATATATATATATATAATTTAAAATTTGCAATATATATATGTTTATATATTATTTCAATTTTTAGTAAGTTGGATGTGGTTAGAATTTAGTTAATTTTTTTAATTCTACACAAATACATACAAAACAAAATAATCTTAATAAATATTCTAGAAAAAAATAATTGCATAGAAAAACTTAATTCTATTTTTAAAAAATCTTATATCTTATATATTTCAAGTTCTACTCTTTGCTTATATATTTTGGTAAATAATTTTTAAATGGTTTATTATAATTTTGTAATTAATATTACTTATTCTAAATATTATATATCAATACACTTAAAATTATATTTATATGAAGGTTAAATTACATATTTAGTCTCTTAATTTTAAAATTTGTGTCTAATAGGTCTTAAAGTTTTAATTTTGTGTCTAATAAGTCGTTGAACTTTAAAATGTCTAATAGATCCACAAACTTTCAATTTTTTATGTAATAGATCTTAGATATATTTAAAAAAAAATTATAATTAATTGGTATATTAAACATAAAATTTAATTTTGTATCTAGTTGAACCTTAAACTTTCAATTTGTAACTAATATATATAGTTAAAAAAAATGTTGAATAAATTGAAGACTTATTAGACACAATTAAATTTTATGTCTAATAAAACATTTAATTTTAATTTTTTTTAATATGTTAGAGACCTATTAGATACAAAAATGAAACTTCAGAAGTGTATTGGACACAAAATTGAAATTCAAATACCTTTTAAACACTTTTTAAAGTTCAGAAACCATATAGACACAAATCTAAAAATTAAAGATTAAATTTAATATGAACTTGTGCCCCCCCTAGCATAAAGTTCTGGATCCGCCACTGGTTCCAACGACATTTTTTTACCTATTAAATTTTTGGTTTACTAAGTATAGGGGTAAAAAGTATTTTTCTCATCAAAGCATAACTTGATTGTTTAAGATATTAGAAACCTCCTTAAGGGCCCGTTTGGTTGAGGGGTTTTAAAAGGGGGAATGAGTTTGGGCTTTTAAAGTCCATGTTTGTTTGAAGGTATTAATTTAAATACCTGGAAAAAGTCTTTTCCCAGGCATCTTTTGTCACGACCCGAATTCCTACGACTCTCTAAAGCGGAAGCACGACCTAGTTACCTCGCTCATGCCCGAAATTTTGACAGCATGACGACGTAACTAGAAGAAAACCAAATTTTTCAAAGACCTGGAAAAGACATGAACACTTCTATAATTCAGAATATAGACTCAGCACCCACAAAACTACGATATATAGTGCTGAGCTCAACCAACAGACAATCAAACCCAAGAACTTCTAACTAAATACACGAAAGCAAAAGAATATTTAGGATTTACAGACTAACAAACAACAAGGAACAAGGAATAAAACTAAAAGCTAAAACAGGGACAAGGGATTTGGTGGAGTCTCCATAGCCTCGACAAGCTGTCGCCTGAGTCATCCGCCCCGAGAATGTGCACACTCTGCAAAACAAACAAAGTAGCAAACATGAGTATAAACATACTCAGTAAGTAGTCCACTTAAGGGTCCAACTTTTAAAGAAATCATACCAAGAAGAAAATTGCCCTTACTCACACTCGTGCTTAGATTTCAAATACTTCCTTATGTTATTCTAAAAATCCATTTAACCTTCCACAACATTCTTTACTACCTGACCCTAATTTCGTGTCATACCTGCGAATCCTGTAACCTAGAACCCAAACCTGTGAATGTCTATAACCCTCACACTCATCTCAATAGATAAATCACCCATAGGCTAGCACACAGGCGCTAGGGAACGCATTCCCTACGCTCAACATAATGGGGAAGCACCCCTAAGCTAGCACACAGGCGCTAGAGAACGCATTCCCTACGCTCAACAATACTGAGGAATCCTCTCTCAACTAGCACACGGCAATAGGAAACACATCCCTATGCTCAACACAGTAGGGAATCACCCCTAAGCTAGCTCATCGGCAATAAGAAACACATTCCTTATGCTCGTCACATCATGATAGCCACACAGGCAACCAGGGAACACATCCCCTCAGCTAGCATACAGGCAATAAGGAAACGCATCCCCTATGCTCAACACAGTGGGGAATCACCCCTAAGCTAGCTCACAGGCACTAGGGAAACGCATCCCCTATGCTCATCACATCACATACGTTCTAGGCTTACAAACTCGCACGAAATGACAGAATTAGGGTAGGTAGCACCAATCTTACGGGCCTTTGTACTTTCACAACAATTTTGGAACCTTTCGGGTCAATCCACCTTACCACATTCATCCATCATGCACAAATCACACACACAAGCTGGCCCGAAGGTTTCAAACACTTTTAATGGGGAACCACCCCCTAATTCACATAAACAAAGAGGAAAAGCAACCCTCAAGCCTTTCCAACTTCTATAACGTCTTACGCCTCATACATATTTATAGGCGAGACAAAAATCCTAATGGACCAATCCGAAAGGCTACCTTCTTCTTAGGTCAGCACCATGGAAATCAATTTCTCTTCCTTTTAGGAAATCATTAGTAGCATATGACCCAGGCCCACAACTGAATAGACAACCTCTATCGCCTCATGGTGACCTTCCACCATAGACCGCAAACACAATCTCAAGTAAGAACTTACCATAATTCAATGGTACTTCTAAACAAGAAATACATGTAGCCACAACCCATACATACGTCATTGACATAAAGTCCTTCATTCATTTAGTCCATAATTAAATCCCCTAACCATGCTAGAACTCAAAACAACCAACATTCTTCCATTTACATTCGAACACATCAGATTAAGGTGCTCTACTTCAGCCCCTAACCAAGCCCAAACCCGAAAGCATTAAACTTGGTCAACCATTCAATCTAAAGTTTAAATATTCTACATTCCACAACTAACCAACATCTCAGAAAGCCCAAATGCTTGCAAATATTTAGTTTAACACAACTGCCCATACTAATGCTTATAAGGAAATACTATAATTAAATTCATTCATAACCTTAGGCACATTTTCATCCATTTATTTGTAACTTTGAATCCCTTAACGAGAATCGCCACAAATTCAAGCAACCTTAAGTCCAACACGATAATTCTCATATTAATTTAACCAACCACGACATCTTCCACATACTTATATTTAGGCAAGCATGATTGTTCACAATTTTCCACAAACGTGCTCAAACTCATCCAAATTTAACTTTGGGAAAATTCTTAAAGTATTGCATAAGCTAACATAATAAAGTCGTAACTTTAAGCCCCAAATTTTCATTATAACCACAACTTATGCCGTTTAGCTCAAAACTACCTTCGAACGTATCCATTAACCATTACATGCTTCCTAACACGATTTCCAAACATATTTTCACATTTCACAAATTATCAAACATGAATCCAAAACATTTAGGAATGTAAAGAGGCTTAAAATCCAAATAACTACTTACCTTAAGCCGAATAAACAATTTACGAGCTTGATCCTTGCCCAAAATTTTACTCCAGAGCTTGCTGAAATTTTTATCAAATTAATCAAGATTCAACAATTAATTCTCCAATCACATCGGACTTCCTAAAATTACATCCAACAAATCCGATTTAATCCCAAAGGCTAGAATAATACCAAAACATACTTATAATCCAAAATAACACCTTGAATCAACACTGAAACACTTACCCACGATAAAACGAACCGAAAGCTTGCTGTTTTGACTCCGAATTAGCTCGATTTTGCAAATCCAAGACCCAAATGTTATGGGCAATCTAAAATTAAATCCAAATCTTTATGGGTTAGTGATAATCCTCATTCATGAGGATTAATTGGCCTTTAAACTTAGTTATATCCGTGATTTTATTCATATTAATTGATGAAAATAAAAAATATTTGATTGAATTTAATCACTTAATTGATGGAGGTCCTCTAATTTAAGTAAGATGAGAAAGAAAACTAAAGAAGGAAAAATCTCACTTATTTAATGTCTTTGTGCAGATTTTTGAAGAAATGCAACAACAATGCAATTGCCTTGCAATTGCATTTTCGGCAAACTTGGAAACCAAGGGAAAAACGTGATTCTCGGGGAGATTAGGAGCAGATTAGCCATGATTCCAGGGATTGATATGCCATAATTGATTATTGATTGCAAAGATTCAACCCTAGCTCAAAAACTCCTATAAAAGATGAAGGAAAATCCGAAGAAGAGAGCTCGATTTGGAGAAGATTTTAGTTTATGTTTTTGGGTTTTTTTACTTTCTGCAAGTTTTCATTTTCAGTTTTTCATTGTTGTTTTGTTTTAGTTTCTTGTAGATCTCAGTTCGAATTTCTTCCTAAATCTTATCTCAACGAGTATATGTTGGTAGAAAGCAATACTTATTCGATTGTGGAGAGATTTTTGGGGAGAAAAAGCTTCTTTTTGGGAATTTGGGTTTAATTTCTGTCGAGAGCTATAGTTCATTCGAGGGTTTTATTTTCCTTCTTGTTCTTCTCTTGAATTCCCAGAAATCTTCATCTCAATCCCACAACAACGAAGGTTGGAAGTGGTTAAGAGCGAAATCACTCGATTGAGCCGAAGAAAATGGGTTTTTACGAGAAGTCTAATTTTTCTGCATTTGAATTACTGTATTTTGGGCTACAATCAGCCTCTGTTATCTTTTAATTCTTCAATCTTACCTTCTGCAATAAATTTGAATTTCAGTTTCTCAATTTGAGTGGTTGGTAATTTTACTTTTTGACGTTGAATCGTGGAGAATTGCTGCTACAAACTTTTGATTCTGGTTACGTCTGGGTTTTAGTTTAAGTTCCAGCACTGTACCTCTATCTTGGTAGTTTACGAAATTAAATTTACATTTAGCAAGGTACTGCAGTTTCCCGTAAGTTATTTGGTAATTGCACCATTGGGTTATTTCTTCAACTTAGCCATTTGCATAGCTTTTGCAATTCAATTGCATTATTTGCAAGGTTATTTAGTTGTTCCTTTAAAATACTCACTTGCATAGCATTTGCAATCTAATTGCATTACTTCCTTTGAATCTTTTAATGAATTTTTACAATTCTAATTTATCAATTCCAATTTATTCCATCATGAAGAGCTAAATTTCCTTTGGGATTCAAGTTTGTGAATGCCCTAGAGGGAAGATGTAAAGCTCGAGAGTAAAAACAATCTAGCTAACTCTTGGACTCAAGTTTGCTTTTGATGAGTAAATTGTTGGGTAAAACTAGCTGGCCATCTAGTGTTGCTTGTCAAGCTAAAACTTAATACCGAAAGGGTTAAGGGAAGCGGATGTCGCAAAAGCAATGGAGGAAAGGGCTTAGACATAAGTCTGAAACATCGACCCTAGACATAGGGCGAGACTCCAAAACCATTAGAATTGTGCGCAAAACTATCTAAGTTAGATTAGCCATAGACATATAGGTTTAATCACTTAGTCTCCTAAAGATACTTCAAAGAAGGTCGAATGGGTGTTGAATTCAGTTTACTTAGTTCCTGAGTTAGCTACGATCGCAATTGCTTTCTTGTTGCATTTTCTTTCCAAAGGGGCATTAGCATACTTGAATCCTTCTTATTTCCATTGAATTTTCAAACACATTTTTAGTTAAAACACCTCTCAATTTATTTTTATCCTTGGTTACTTTAAATTGCAAATTGCCAACAATTTTGTGCCAACTGAGATTCATTTTTTTAACCCCGTTCCCTTGGGTACGATACTCTGGAATACTCCAGTTTTATTACTTCAATCACGTGCACTTGCGTGTAGCGAAAAGCACCGATCAGTTAGCTTCAAAATTACTAGAACTATCAAAACATCTTTACCAATCCAAAAATCGCTTTGAATCCATATTCGTATACTTACCCACTTCGAATCGAAACCAAATGAAGCTATACAACCATCGAGCTTGTCGAAAAAATTGGCCCCGAACCATCACCTCTTTGCTGTCTGCACAAAATCAAGAATGAGAGAGATAGAACGACAGGCGATTGGTGGCTACTGGCGTGCGACGGGGCCGGCGGCGTGTGGCTAACGAAGATGGGCGGCGTTTGCGGGCTGAGCTGGGCGATGCGCTGCACAAGGCTGGGTTCGGGTGGATCCGGTGACGGCGAAAGGCCGGTCGGCGGCGGGGTCTGCTCGTGCAGCATACTACGGGAGAGAGAGAGAGAGAGAGAGAGAGAGAGAAAATCGGGGAGGGAGAGAGCTTATTGGGAGAGGGAGGGAGAAGAAGAGAATGAAGAAGAAGAAGAAAAGAATAGAAGGAAGAAGGAGAATAAAAGAAGATAATGTTTTTTTTTTAAATTACTAAAATGCCCTTTGACCAACTTATCATTCCCAAATTGCCCTTCTAACCATCCAAAACTTCAAATTAGCCCAACAAAATTGCAAATTGAGGATTATTTCAAATTAAATTCTAAAATTTCAAAATTAACACTCTTGAAAAAGTAAAATGCATATGCCAAGGGTTTTGTTAACACATCCAGCAACGTGGGTTTTCTGCACACTCACTCAGGTATGTTCTTCCCTTTTTCTTTTTTTATTTTTCTTTTCTAGATTTTCATTTCCTTCTCTCTCTTCCTACTATCTTTCAGTCTTCTTCCTTCATTTTATTTATCTATTTTATTTATTATTTTTTTTCTTCCAAACTTTTTTTTCTATTATTTTTTCTTTTCCCCATTCTTCTTTCTTTCTTTCTTTCTTTTATTTATTTATTTTTATTTTTCTTTAATACTTTTTACATCTTTTTTTCCTTCTTTTTTTTTCCTATCAATTTCTTCTTCTTCTTTTTCCCTCTCTTATATATATTTTTTCTTTTTGTTCATTTTCTTTTTGCTTTTTTTTCATCATTAATTACATTAAAATTTTATTAATACAATATAAATTTAACCATTTCAATTTAATAAATTTATTTATTTAAATGCATACATATTTTTTTTAGTAAAATGCAATGAATTAATGCAATGCTATAGTAAAATAAACTACCAATTCATTAATTAACAATAAATTTAGTTAATTAATTATAATTATGATTAATTTAGTATGAAGTTATTTTAAATAATTGTTATTAATTACTTCTTGATTAAATCCAATCAATTAATTTTTAATTATAAACTTTTAGAAAAAATTATATTCATTTTTTAAATTAATTTAGATTGTTTTATTAATTACTGCACCATAATTATATAAAATTCTTCATATTAATCTCATAATGTTGATATCACTTATTCTTATAAAAATCTGATAGCATTCTCATGCATAACCAAACACCTATCTTTGATTCTCAGCAATTTTATTCCCATGCATCCTTTATCTATGGGAATCTGCAAAACCTTAAATCAAACGGCTCCTAAAACGTTAGATGTTCAACCTTCACACCACACCCCGCTTATTTGTACTTTTGTCTTCTACCCAAAATGAATTTTTTTTTTAATCCCAAAGGATGTAGAAATTGTCTTGTTATTTCCCCACAAAAATTTTTATTTGATTAATCAGTAATTTGTACAAATGGAGATTAAACTTGACATTTGTAGGAGATTGCACTTTTATTAACAAGTTTGTTAATTTGATTTATGACCCTCCCTTGGAAGAAATCCTGGTTTTTGTGGGTAAATTATTTATTGAAACATCTCAATCTCATGTGTGGTTGTTCTTCTTTCATTGACCATTATCCTTCTGCATTTGCTTCAATTTCTATTATTACTAATTAACTTGATATTTGTTATGTCCATGTGAGTCATGTTAGTTCATAGAAACACCAACGTATAGCCACTCCTGCCGCTCTCATTAAAGTATTATACATTTTTCTTAGAGATCAAATATTAATTGAACTCTCACACTCACATTATTGAACTAAAAAAATAGTGGAATTAAGTTTTGATCTTAAGAAACGTGTGTTTTTGTTAGCGGTAAGTGTATTACACAATGAGTGAATATTTATTAACTATTAGGCCATTGTCTGTAAATTATGACTTCTTTCCTTTCTTTTATTTTTTCTTCTCTATTTTAAAAAGCAATTTCTGCTTTTATTTGAAGAGGTTGGTGTCGGATCGTAAGGCAACACTAGATGGGTTGGGTGAACATGGTTGCTTAATAAAATTAAAACTTTTTTGAGAAATTTAAAAAAAAATAATTTAATCCAAACTAATTGAATAAGCCCCAAAAATATGCTAGAAATATAAAATAATTTTCCTAAGCATGTAGTCTACTTAGATAAATAATTAAACAAGCAGAAACTAAAAGAGTAGAGAGAAAGAGATAAAATTGGAAATTTTTATAGTGCTTCGGAAATTCCTACTCCACTCTCCAAAACTTCTTCTTGGGTATTTTACTGCAACAACTCTTTACGGGGTGAGAGCCAAACTGGTCAATCACTTTTTTTCTGAGTTCAAGAGTAAACCCCTACCAATTCTTTTTCATATTTAGGGCACAACCTACTGATCTTTTTAAACGGGTTCAATACCAAACAACTATGATACTTTTAAATAGATTCAAGATCAAACCATTACAAATCCTTTTTTGCGCTCAGAATAAAACTAATAACTCAAATCTTAAGGTGCACCCTGCTAACTCAAATCTTAAGGTGCACCCTGACCTTAATTACAAATCTCAATGAAATAATAGAGTAAATTTAAGAATCCCATGAACTAACTCTCACAAGAGTGATATACAAAGTTTGAGCTCTCAAGAAACAAATAATCTCTCACATAAAACTCTCACAAGAAAATTTGGTAATTGGATGAAGCTTAAGAGAGAAACAACTATGGAGAATTTTTAAGAGAATGTTTGAACAAATTTTGGTAGAGGAGATAGATTCAAAAGAGAGGGAAAGTGAGGTTTAAATGAAGTTCAAAATTAGGGTAAGTTTGAGTCATTAAATCTAGGTAAAAATATCCAAATGTAGAAAGAAAGAAAGAAGCCATGTGTTGCAGTTTTACTCATCCACATCATCGCCAAATAATATCATCCACTTTGAGCATAAACCCCATGACTTTGCTTTTGATTTCACCCAAAAGACCTCATATCAATATAGAGATCATTGTACTAACTTATATACCATATATCTCTCCATTCCCTAGCTAATATGGGACTTTGCTTGCACCTAACATAAGCAGTCAAACATCAATGTTTTCCTTTAAAGACATCAATTAAATCTTTATGTATTAATATTTATCTGTTAGAAATACGACAAAAATTCAGATTTATTAAGAAATGAAAAGATCATGGGTTTATAAAATGATGAACAATATCTCTATTGATATAAAATCTTTGAATGGGTGAAACCAAAAGCAAAACCATGAAGACTAAAATCCAAAATGGATAGTATCGTACCACATTGTGAAAATGTGGAGAATCTATTTTCTTAACATTATCTTTATGGATGGTAGATTTGATTCTCTCTCATTAATAATTCAATGTTCTAAATTATTTTCTTGATCACGTTCCTTCAGCTTTTTTAATTAGCATACAAAATGAACCCTCTAACACAAAAACATATTTCACCCTGATCATAACTCAACTAGTTTAGAGATATACCTTCAACCAAGAGCACAAAGATTCGAGTTCAACAAAATAAAATTAAAAATTAGGATATGAATGGAGGTTGAATCATAACAAATGCATTAACTCTCGCAGCCAGTTTGATATTTTGGTTTGATTCACTGATATTTGAGGAGACTTCCAGTTGAAGAATAGTATTGAGTCCCATCCTTGTAATTTTGGTTCGAAGAAGATGAGTCAATCCATGATGACCCATCGATTAGCGTGTGCATGCCTTGATAGGATGTTGAAACGTCAATGCTTGTTATGCTGTCTTGAGATATCTCAAAGGCATTGAACATCACATCTTGATCAATTGCATTGTGCTTGATGCTCGGTGTTCGGACATCCATTTTGCCTTCAAGCATGCTAACCACAGAAGACATAGAAGGTCTAAGAGTTGGAGATAGATTCGTACATAAGAGAGCTATATGAAGCATCTTCATGACTTCTTCCTCTGAGTAATTTGAGCCCAGACTTGGATCAACAAGTTCGAGTAGGTTTCCTTCTTTTTGTAGAACACAAGCCTAGTAGATAATAAATTCACGTATGGACAATTTAAAAAACTTCATTTTGTAAACATTAGTAAACATTAGTAAAAGGCACTCTATGTGTGAGGAAAGTCAAAAAAGAAAAGAGCCGCTAAAAGAATATGATTTTATAAATCTTAAAAGGGAACAAATTAATTAAGAAGCCATTAGCTAGTTACCCAGTCAAGAAGATAAACCAACTCTTCTTTTGGTCTGTAATTTGTATTGCTTTTTCCACTAACAATTTCTAAGGCCACAATTCCAAAGCTGTAAACATCGGCTTTATCAGTCAAATAACCCTTTGTTGCATACTCAGGAGCCATGTAACCTCTGAAAAGAAATCAAAAGTTGGATAAGCTAGTTGGATCGCAAAATATTTTTTGGTAGGTCCCAATAGAGAGAGCTAGAGAGATAGAGAGAGACATTGTGCCTGCAATTCTTGTGCTGATATGAGTATTCTCCTCTTCATCAAGCTTAGCCAACCCGAAGTCTGAGATCTTAGCATTCAAATTTTTATCAAGTAGAACATTAGTAGCTTTTATATCTCTATGAACAATTTTCAATCTAGATTCTTCATGAAGGTAAGCCAACCCCTTGGCTATTCCCAAGCATATATTCATTCTTACTGGCCATTCCAAATGTAGCAAGTGTTCCTCGGGCCCTTAAAATGAAGACCATGACAAACCTTATACTATGGAACTGAGTTAAAACAAGTTATACTAAAAGATTGATATATCTAAGGCACTTACCAAAAAGTGCGCGGGCAAGACAATTGTTCTCTAGATACTCATAAATAAGCAACAATTGGTTTCCTTCAATACAACAACCATAAAGCTTAACAAGATTTGGATGTTGTAATGCAGATATCATGCCTATTTCATTGACAAATTCACGATTCCCTTGCCTTGATTTAGAGGATAACTGTTTTACGGCAATTGAAGTACCATCCAATAGTATTCCCTGTCAAATATGTTCTAAATAATTAAGATCACATGTTCTTTAATTAAGCTACGTATTAAGTCATGTTATGCTGGATTGCAAAATTATTTGTAAAAAATTATGTGGGAAGAAGGTTCAGATATTAAACGATGATGCAACAAAGAATCAAGAAGAGACATCTACCTTGTAGACAGGACCAAAACCTCCCTCGCCTATCTTTTGTGCCAAGTCAAAGTTGTTGGTTGCTGCTTTGATTTGTCTTAAGCTGAAATAACCTGTTTGTAATTTTAAGGCCCGAAATTCTGAAATGAAATCAAACGAACACGTGACGTGATGACTACGAAAAATATTCCTCAAAGAACATAGAGTTGAGTAAATTTGATTCTGTTTGACTTCGAAAAATATTAAACAAAATGGAAACTGGTCTAAAACTTTAAATTATATTGCCATCTTCTACCTCCCAAACAAGCTAGGTAATGATAAACCTTGCAAACATATGATTTATAATTTAAATAAAGGTTTAAACTCTATTTTAGTCACTATACGTTGAGCTTTTGTTTATTTTTCTCCCTATATTTTTAGCTTGTGTCCATTTTAGTCTATGGTACTTTTGAAAAATTGATTTTAGTCTCTATACTTTTAAATGATGACTATTTTGGTCCTTTCAATTTTTTTTGTCTTAACACGATTTCAACACAAAGATTACACTTAATAAATTTCTTAAAATGTAGCCATAATTTTATATTGTTTATGTTGTGTATAAAATTATGTTATAATTTTGAAAATAGGAAAAAAATGGTCATTTTTTTTTAAAAGTACAAGGTCCAAAAAGGATATTTTGAAAGTACACAAACTAAAATGAACAAAAGCTTAAAATAGAATGACCAACATGGACATTTTGCAAGTACATTAAGGACCAAAATGATTCCACCTTAACTGAAAGTACAATTACCAAAATAGGATATAAACCCTAAGGCCTTGATTGATAACTATTTGGTTTTTGGTTCTTAGTTTTTTGAAAATTATGCTTGTTTTCTCACATTTTCTTTACAATGATTTTCATCTTTTTTTTTTTTAAGGAAACCTTTATGTATTCCTAGCCAAATTTCAAAAACAAAACACAAGTTTTCAAAAATTACTTTTTTTAGTTTTCAAAATTTAGCTTAGTTTTTTAACACATTAGTAAAAAGTAAATAACAAAACAAAGAAACTCAAATGTGAAAATGGTGTTTAAAAGCTTAACTTTCAAAAACCCAAAAACTAAATAGTTATCAAACATGACCTAAATAATTTAATTACTCTTTTAATTAATACTTACCATTGTCTTCAGTTTCCTTCCCACCTAAGTAACCTTTCCTTCGAAGAACAACCAATACCAACACGACCAACACAAAAATACCAACAACAATGCCAGCAATAGCTCCCGCTGTTAGCTCTCTAGTTTTCACATCAAAGTCTACAATAATAGCAAAAGAAGATAACAGTTCAAAATAGATATAAAGATCAACCTTTGAAAGAAAAGACAGTGCAAGAAAGTTGTAGAAATTAAATATATAATAGAATAGAAAGCAACTCCTATAAAAAATATAATAGAATAGAAAGCAAAGAGCTCCTTTAAATGATCATTATCATAAAGTACAGAGAATGCTTACTGGGTGTCACTGTAATTGCAGATATTAGAGGTCCATACACCCCTCTCTGTGGAATGGCAGTTGTTCCTTTACCAGCCCAATATAAGTGGATTTCAAGAGTGTTGCTAGTTACTAAAATATTAGGCTCTTCCAGAACAAAGCTCTTATCCACACCTCCAGCTTCCTCCATTATGTTAAAATTTTTTCTAACCAACTTTCCCTGTGGAATGGAAATGAACCCCATTAGATAGAAAAATACCCAATACAATACAATCCCAAGACTGATGTTACTACAATCCATGTTGTTCAACTAATCTTACAAGTCAAACGTTAGATCCTGCCATATTTGATTTGTCTAAGAAACTCGTAAGATATTAAATTTTAAGTAAGTGGTCATTCTACTACATATTAGTAGGATTTATCACGACTCACTTGAATTGAGATATCGAATATGCGCCTTCCAAGGCTGGTAAAGGTTTTGTCAGCAGTAAACATAATTTCAGCAAAGTGAAGCTTCACATTGTAACTTCCAGTTCGCAAGCAAAATCCATAGTACCTGAGCGAAATAGGTGCGAGTCGAGCTGTGGCATAGACGCCTGAAACAGACTCACTGCTACTTTTAGCTTGGTAAGGATGGCCGCCCTCGACAGTATTTATCAAGAAAGCACCAGTACTGCTGTAACCCCACCTTTCTGAGGGAGAAAAGAAATTGGATTTGCCACCCAAAGTCTCGTCGCTTTCGTATTCATTACCATCAACGTTTATTCTTTCTCCTCCACAATTTATGAACAATGAATCAACTGCAAGTGTAGTGGAATAAATAGTTCAATTTCAGAATTACTAGTAAAAAGCTATAATTCAGATCAGAAGAACTAAAAATAACAGTCATCTTTGCTTACATCGAGCTTCTCTTGGGCAAGGGAAATCCTTCCTTAGGCACCAAGCATCACTACAAATTACATGTCGAAGAAAGAAACTTTTATTAAGAAAGTACAACGAATTGGAATGGACTAGAATATATGATTTGGGGCCAAAAAATTATGTTCTATAAATATAATAATAATATTTAATCACCATTTAAGCTATTAGTGATAAGAATAAAAAAGTATATCAATGACATCACAACTAAATTTGAATAACCTTAGCACCATTATTGTAATGTAGCTATCTCAATGTATTATTAAATAGAAAAAAATAATAAAATATTGATCTAGATTAAACAACAAAACTTAAAAAGTCAATTACAAATAAAAACGATAATAATACAAAATAAACTACTTAGAGCTTAAAGTTTCTTCATAGAGTAAAATTCATATATAATTGAATGTGAACTAATAGTCTTAGAAAAATTTCCTTTCAATATAATCATTCAAGTAATCTGTAAGGAACTCATCTTTTATTTTACATTATTTTTTTTTATAGCTAATTGCCGATTATCGATTATATTACTTGTTGATTTCTAATTCTATTGTTTTCCTCCATTGATTTGAAATAGAAAAATCTTTACGCTCTATGAAATAGAGAATTCAAACAAATATGAATTTAGAGACATCACTCTAGTGATTTGAAATTGGAAAAATCTAAGTGGATGAGTGACAAATTTTCTTCGAGCAATAAATTTAAGTCAAACAACAACCTTCCTTGGATTTATATATAATTATAAGATTTAATTAAATAAATCTTGAAAAAATACAAATTGAAAACGTTGATGAGTAAGAATTGATTAAGTTCCAGTTAGGGATTTAAAAAAAAGACTTTACACATTTCCAAAAAAAAAACTACCTTCTTGATAGTTGGTGTTATATTTTATTTTAATACTCCTCTCAACACTAACTATTATTCTAGCTCTTTCAATCATCCTAAGTTGTTGTCTAAACTTTGCATGCTTGGATGTAGATTGTCCTTTGGTGAATATATCTACAATTTGATCCTCTGCCTTTATTGGCATCATCTCAATTTCCTCTTAAAGTACATTTTCTCTAATGAAGTGATTAATGTACCTCTAAATGTTTGGTTCTTGCATGAAATACTGGATACTCGACCAAGTGAACAGCATATTGGTTGTTGTTATAAATTTGGTTTCTAATTTATCATGAATTTAATTTAGTATAATTGTTTTTTAATTAAGTTCAAATTGGGCTTAATTAAATATGATAAAACTAAATTAAACAAAAGATTGGACCAATTATCTTGTTCCCAAAACTAATGGACTCAAAATTCGTTGGGCCCAAAATGGAGGAGCCCAATTTAATTCAACCACTTCTTGATGATATATGACCAATTCTATAGTAATTTTCGTGTAGCCCAATTGATCTATATATATGTATGATGTATGGGCATGGGTCATGGTATGTGTATGTGATCACCATTCATTAAAAGAGGGTTTTAGGGTTAGAAAGCAAAGAAAAGAGAGAGAGAAAAACAGAAAGCCATTCGGCCAATTGAGGAGGAACGAAAAATCGATTTGGGAAATCGATTTTGGGGGGTCTTTCTTTTCGGCGATTTTTCAAGACAGAACGAGAGTGAGAGAAGTCGTGAGGTTGACGCCATTTTTGCAGCAGTTCACAAGCCCTCACCGCTGTCCTTGAGCCGTCGATTTGCGAGGAATTGCTGTCGCCGTTTAGGTGATACTGCAGAAGAAGATCCGTGAAGAAGAAGATTCGTGAAGAGAAGAAGGAAATCGGTTGGGCTAAGACGATTTCTTCTTCTTGGAATATAATCTTTGGGTTCTTCAAGGTTGTATTGCTCTATTCTTGATTTCTCTGTTTTTTCCTCTAATTTTTCTGCTTTCTTTCAATTCCTCTTAGATCTATTTTCTTGTTTCTTATGTTTCAATGTTCAGTTAAATCTTGCTTGAATCTCTAATAATATTGACTCGCAAAGGCCTCTAAGACCCTTTGCAAAGTGGAGTAGGTCTATTGACCGAACCACTATAAATTCTTGGGTTTTTTTCTCTCTGTTTTCTCTGTTTTACTGCATTTTCTGCACCATTTTATATACTGTCCAGTCCCTTTAATTCCAGAAAATCTGCTCTTAATCACCTCTAATTTGCTTAAAATTGACTAAAACTTGGGTTGTGATCTTGGTTAATTAATAACAGTTGTCATAGTATATTTTCATTGTATGATTAACTTCTTGGTGCAAATCCTTACATTAATTGCTTAGTCAACATATTCTCCCATGTGGTTATGGTTGTTGCTCTATATTCTACTTATGTGATAGATAATGCAACTATTGGTTGTCCCTTTGTTATATAGAAGGTGATTTTCAATTGTTCCTTTTAGATATCTTAAAATTCTTTGAATTGTTTCAAGATGAGCTTCTTCAAATTCTACATGTAGAGGATGTTAAGGATTTCACATTGAAAGATGAAGAGACATCACTAATCTTTATAAGATACATGGATTACTCATCTCATTGTCAATTGGTTTTGAGATGGAACCCCATGTTTACCTAATATGACATCAGAGTCCATGAAGCCCAAACGGGTATTTAATCCAAAAATTGGGATCCGACCCAAGAATGGTGAACCCAAAAAGGCACTATATGGGGCATGTTAAGAATCTCACATTAAAAAGATGAAGAGACCTCACAATCTTTATAAGATACATGGGTTACTCCAAGAGACATCATCTTGAGGGGGCATGTTGAGAATCTCACATCAAAAAGATGAAGATCCTCACAATCTTTTATAAGATACATGGGTTGCTCCTGTCATTGCCAATTGATTTTGAGATGGAACCCCATGTTTATCTAATAGAGAAGACTCACAACTTCGACAAAATATGAGATACCAAATCTTATTAGGGGAAGAGTTAGGTCAAACTACCCCACCAACTAACGATTCATCAGTAAGTCTACAAGATCTTTACCTACATGCATGTGCAAAACTTTTTATTAACCTTCATCAGGTAGAAATTGGCTTGCATTTTCTCATTCCATATTTATGCAGGAGATCCTTTACATACTTTTTTTTGTGCAAGAAACAACCCTTTCTTTGAGATCTCTACCTAGTTCTAGTCTGAGGACATGCTAATTTAGTAGTTGTCCAAGTTCTTTTATTTCAAAACAAATCAAGAAATTCTCCTTTATTTGTTGAATTTCTTCTATATGTGGTCTTTTATTATGCTTAAATCATCCACATAAACCAATATGATTTTGACCTTTGAGTCTTAAGCTTTTACAAATTAAGCTAGAATTTTTCAAAGCCACTGTATAAGCACTTTGAACTCAAAATTCTGTAATTTTTTTGTACCAAGCTCTTGGTGGTTGTTTCAAACCATATAAAGTCTTCCTCAGCTTGCAGTCATAGTCATGATGAGTTTCATCCTCAAATCTTTTTGGTTCCTTCATATATATTTCTTGTTCCAACTCTTCATCATAAAGCATTTCTAACATCCACTTACCACAACTTCCAATCCTTACCTGCAGCAATTGCTAATAAGACTTGAACAGTGGTGAGCATATCTACTGACTAAATGTCTCATCATAGTCCAAACCGTACTATTGAGAAAACCCACAAGCCACCAATCGAGCTTTGTATCTCTCTACCATCCAGCCATTTGCTCGAGTTTTTATTGTGGCTCTTGAACATGTAAACTCCACTCTACCAAGGACTCTAATGTCCGTAACTGTTCTTCCTCTTCATCATGCTCTTCTAAAAGATCTTCTTCTCCTCCTATTGGAACTTGTCGCACTTGATTCATCTCTTCTTTTGATCTTTCTTTGAATTCTTTTGCCCTTTCTTTGAATGAGCTTTCATCTCCAACTGCCTTTTCTGATTTTGGTGTCCAACATGATGATGCTTCATCAAATATAACATTTCTTAATGTACAATAACATCCATATAGAATCAATGCACCTCCACCCTTTTTTTTGCTGTCATCATTTCCACCAAAAGATGCATTTTAATGCTTTTTTTCAAACTTTCTTCTTAGATGATGATCAGGTACAAATACATAACATACGCAACCAAAGACTAAAAAATGTCTAACTATCAGCTTCACGTTCAGTAACTTTTCATAAGGTGACTTGAACCCAAACCTCTATTAGAGAAGTTTATTAACCACATGGGTTGTTGTTCTCATGCACTCAACCCGAAATCTTCCTGGTACATTATGTGCATGTAATATGTTGTGACATAATTCTGCAAGATGTATATTCTTTCTTTCAACAACTCTTATTTTGTTGTGGAGTGTTTGGACACGTCAATTGATGATGTATTGTAAATTTTTATAAGTATTAGGAGAATTCATTTGACATATACTCCTCTCTATTATCTATACGTAGACATTGAATTTTTTTCCACAATTCATCTTCAACTTGTTCTTTGAATTCTATAAATTTTGTAAATGTTTTAGACTTTTCTTTCATAAAGAACATCCAATCATACTTGAAGAGGTCATAAATGAAGGTCACCATGTAGCACATGCCACTAATTGAAGATTGCTTGATGGCACTATGAAGGAGCTTGTCGAAGGCTCAATCAAATACAATTTATAATACCAATCTAAAATTAACTACTTGTAATAATTAATAGTGGACCGGGTCGAACCACAATAATCCGAATAAATTGATTTCAATTAATTGGTTTTCTTAATGACACAGACTGACATGGACTCGGGGGAAGTTAAGCATAAAATAGAGACAAAAGGACTAAACATAGAGGGCTAAAAATAAACGCTAATGATCTAACCATACACTGATTTGAGGCAATTAGGGATTAAACGCAACTTTGATCATAGATATTCAACCAATCAGGCAGTTTCCAGATATTTAAGATTGACCGAACTCCTGGAGACCCAGTAGGAGTTTCTCCTAAGGAACCGAAATTCCAACGTCTAAATCGGTTATTCAACTAATTATCTAGCAGGCTATCTAATTAGAAACATTAAGCTTTTGAGATAGGTCAGAACGTGCTAATTAATTAAGACTCGCCAATCGAAATTAATTGACACTTGCATTTTAATCCTAAAGCCTACCATGTACACATAATTAAGCAATTCTACCTAATTAACCGATGTGGCAATCGACCTATTTACTACTCAATTTAAGCTAGAGACCTAGGACACCTACGAGTACTTCTAGCATAGCTATGAACACTTTTGCACAATTAATTTGTCAGATCAACCATACAATCATGCTACTAAGTACAAACACAAAGATTAAAAGCCATAAAGATGCTGGAAATTTACATTCAAAGTGCTGGAATCTCACAAACTTACATAAAAATTTCAAACCAACCTCGAAACGGCGACAGATGCTTAGCTAGACATTGAATTGAGCCTTCCAAATACAGAATTTAGATCAAAAACTCCTAATCTAACTTATTCTAATGAAAAACATAGAGAAAATAGCCTTTACATGGTCTCTTGGCGGCCAAAAACGGAGACAAATGACTTAGAGGACGAAAAAATATATTTATAGGAATCAACAGAGTATCTAGACGCTCCCAACATCATAAGGGCTCTCCGCAGAGTCGAGGAAGGCTTCAGGGGACTGCCGATAGACGCTCGAGCTTCTAGACGCCACCTAGTGCGCAACATTGGTTATTTTTTGTCTAACTTTTCACTCAGGTGTCCGAATGACCTCTAGTTTGATTCGTTGGAACCGTGATTCAACATAGAATCTCTCGAAACATATCTTATGCTCAAATCCCTACAAAATGATCAATTAATTACATTAAAACTTCCAAACTACATGATTTAAGTATGAAAATATAGAACTATGTTGGTCCTATCACACTAAATATGTCAAAGTGCACCATCTCCATAATGGTTTATTTTCTCTGAATGAGACTCCTTAAATGCTAGTTGATGTGCATTCCCATGCTGGCAGCCAACACACACCATGTCTTCTTTAATATCAAATTGAGGTAACCCCTTGAACATGGACTTGTTCATCAATATCTTCAATTCGTTTTAATTGGCATAACCAAGGCTTGCATGCCACAAATCTACTATTTCATTCTTTCATATCTTATTCACATAGGTGACCTTTGTTGACGTGACGTAGATAGAGTTCATTCTTCGTCCTTTTACAAGTGGAGTACTACTAACTTTGATACCTTGGTACACCTTGACATTGTTAGGTCCAAACAAGACAAAGTTGCCTGATGATGTTAATTGAGATACTGAAACTAGAATCCTTTCATTCTAGGTACATGAAAACGTTCTCCAACTCTACTTGATTGGAATTGTACCGAGGTATTATCATTTTTGTTTTGCCAATGTGAGCTATTAACAATTTTTTGTTGTTTGCAGTTACGAAAACTCAACTTCCTTTCTACTATGATATGTTTGCAGCTTCCTTTTATCACTTGTCATGTGGTTAAAGCAATCTGAATCGACAATCTCATTCTTTTCATGATTTATCTGCTTTGCATATGGAGAGCCAAGTCTTCTTTCTCCACTACATTGGATGTTGACTATGAGTTAGGTTCTGTTGATGCAAAATATGTCTCTACATCCCACTCTTCTTTACTAAAATCACTACAAGAATTTTTGGATTTTCCGACGAAGTTTTTCCCGATGCAATGCTTTTCATTGGGAAAAACATACTTATCCCGACGAAAATGGCAAGCGTCGGAAAATTTACGCACTTTTTTCGATGCTTGCCATTTTCATCGGGACTTTTCCCGATGCTTGCAAATTTCGTAGGAAAAAGTTAGATATGCCGATGAAAATACTTGCGTCGGGAGATCTTTTTGCACGTCATAGCCCGCCATATAATGTGAAAAGATAAGCCAATGTATTAAAAGGCTATGCCGACACTTTTTTTAGCGTCGGAAAAAGTAAATTAAGTGAAACGCGCGTTTCACTTTTTCCGACGCTTTTTGGACCTATGCCAATGTTTTTTTTGCATAAAAAAAAGTCACGAAAAATAAAACCCTAGCCCTCTCTTCTTCTTCTTCTCCTTTCTTTCTTCTCTTCTTTTTCTCTCTTCTTCTTCTTCCTTTTCTCTTTGCCGTATGCATCTAAAACCCCATACCATTGCCTCATCTCTTCTTCTTCTTCTCCATTTTCCTCCCTATTCCTTCACGCATTCCCTCTCTCTTTCATTTCTGGCGTTTTTCTTGTAGGTTTCGACAATGAGGCAACGGTCCGATTTTGGGCATTTTGAGGGAGAAATTTTTTGGAGTTCTCTACTTTCTACCGTTTCTCATCGTTTAGTTCCATTTTAAGCTTGTGGGTTTTATTTTCAAAGGTATTTATTTAATGTTAACTTATATTTGTCTAGTTATTTTTAGGTTTTCTCTCATTCTCAATACTTTTTGCTTTCTTTATTCACAAATTCTGTTGGTAGCTTAGATTTTCTTCTTGGTTAAGCATTTGGAGGTATATAGAATTCGTATATTGTGTTTTTTTTAGCATATTTAAGATTTAAAACTTGGTTATTGAGCCTTTTGAAGTTAAAATTTTTACTTTGAGTGTATTATGTGTTCAAAGTGTAATTTGGAGAATATTTGTGTGTTTTAGAGGCTATTAATGTGATTGATGTTTAGTTTGGAGCTTATTGCCGGAATAAACTATGATTAAATCTTGATTTTGAATTTATTGTGTGTTCAAAATGTGATTTGAAGCTTAATTATTTGATTAAATTTTAATTTGTAGGCTCTTAATGTGATTAAAGTTTGATTTGGAGCTTATTGTGTAATTAGAAGTGTGATTTTGAGCCTATATTTGTGTGATTAAATTGTGACATTGAGTCCAAGTATGTGATTAGTTTGATTTTGGGCCTCTTGTGTGCTATTAAAGTTTGATTCTAATCTTATTGTGTAATTTGATTTGTAGCCTATTTTGTGATTTTTATCCTATTGAGCCTATTGAACATTAAAATGTAAGTGTTACTTATTGAGTTAGAGTGCTTATTTTGAGCTTAGTGAAGATTATATTGTGATTTTATTCTCTTAAAATCCCTAAGTGCCTTGCACTTGTACGTACTTGGACTAGGTTGGTGCACAAAATGCTAGACTCAAAGACACATTTTCTTAATATATCCTTGGAGGGTTAGAACGAATTTATTTAAAATTAAGTACATTTGGATGTTTGGGGGTTAGTTTAAGACGTTTGGAGAGAAGTTAGACACTTTCGGAAGAGTTTGGAGTGAGTTTGGCATAAGTTAATCATCTAAAATTTGTACCTTAGAAACTTTATAGTGAATTAGACACTAAACTTGCATTAAATTCTATCTATAATTAATAATCGTTTCGACTTTTGATTTTTAACTTCATTAATAAAATTTTGCTTTATAATTTTCTAACTATAATTAGTAATAGTTTGTCCATTTTTTGAAGTAGACTTACTTTAATCGTACAATGACAAACACACAAGACGGTCTCTTCTAACTAAGTATGGATGGTTTCTTTGATGTTATAAAATCATTATAAAACTTATTGTCTTTTATTTGTTTGGTTGTATGTTATATTGTATTTTACGTTTAATTATTAGCAGCTTATATGGCTATTTAGAAGTTATTGTACCCATAATTGGGTTTAGAAATCAGTTTAAGTGAATTATATGGCTATTTTGTGCTTTAGTTTCACTTTAGGCACCTTCTTTTATTTTTTGTTTTATATTTAAAAATTTTCTTTTTTTTTTAGATTCATAGTTGTGTAATCTTGAAGACCTATTTTCCAAAAATACAGACGAAGACAAAGATTGAAGCCTTCAAGATTAATTGTTTTCTTCTTTCGAACTCTAGTACATGAAGAGATTGAACATTTTGTAATCAAATTATTGCATTTCAATACTATTGTTTTTTATGATGTTATTTTATGTTTTAAAATGATACTAAAACGAACTATCAAGTAGTATAGAAATAAATAAATAAGAGAAAAAAAGTAGGGTTTAGGGTTTTGCTGACGCAAAAAGTAAACTTCTCCCGACGCGTACATTAGTCATCGAGAGAAACTTTTTCCCTACGCAACGCATTGCGTCGGGAGAAGTCTACTTTTCTTGACGTAATGCCATTTTCGTCGAGAAGTGGCTTTTCCAAAGGCTCTATGTCGACGAAATATTTTCGTTGGCCAAGATTTTTTCCGACGCAATTTAGACCTTTCCCGACGCTTTGTTGCGTTAGAACAAGTGAAAAATATTGTAGTAATGCTCTCAAACTTGGGAGGTAAGAATGTTCGTGGGGTAGGGATGGGGATGGCTTCCCTATCCTCATCTCCATCCCTGCAAAAATTTTCATTAATTTTACAGGGATCTTGGCGAAGATTCCCATGGGAAATTCACGAGGTCAAGTTTCCCGTGGAGAATTATTCTCCATTTATTTTTTAAAAAATTTCAATTAAATAGCTAATTCTCCACTATGAATCCTCATTTAAATGCTTAATTCCTCATGAAAATTTTTCATATTTAAAAAAAAAAAATCTTAAACCTCTTAAATTATTCATATATAAGAGTTTAAAATGGTTCAAACATATCAAATTATCCATACAATATCTCATAAGCCATTAAACAATAGAACCTTAAACTTAAATATTATAATTCATAATCAAAAGTGATTCAAATATAAACATATCTTGTACTAATATATATAATTTTGGTAAAAATAATAATACAAATAAAAAGGGCTGTAATGGGGAATTCCTCTCTCCCCCCATCCTCATACCCCGCTTAACCGAGGAATCCTCACTCCGTTAGGGTCAGGTCCTCATGGGACTCCGTCCTCGCAAGGAAAATGAACATCCCTACTGGGAAGTTACTACATTGCTTTCTATTGATTTTTTTCTTTAACACTACAATTATCTGGCGTAATGGCCTATTTTTCCACAATTATATAACATGCATTCACCTTTTCTTCTACACTCATGTTTTCTATTTATTTTTAATCGCTCCCCCTACATGAGAGCATTTTTGAGTTCCATCATCTCCTTTCTTTTGATATTTTGCATGATCTTTTCTTTGACCACTAAAAAGCGCTTCTTTCATTATTGCTCTTTAATGTGACCCCTAATATGTACTTAGCCAATGCTTCTTGATTGGGGATAATTCTCATTTACGAGAATTATTTGACCCTAAACTAGGTTGTTCTGTCATTTTTGTGTGTTTTGTTTTATGACAAGCAAGCTAAAAATAGTGTTTATTAGTTAAATTCATAAAAGCTCGTTGGAGTAATGAAAAAGAGGAAAGAAGTTGAAAAGAGGTTGGAAATTACACTAATTTGATATTTTTGTGTAGGTTTAGAGCATGAACAAAAATGCAATCACATTCCATTTTGGAAATGCAATTGCATTTCTTCGGGAAAACAAATTTGTGAACAAGCAAAAAAATGCAATTGCATTCTAGAATGGAAATGCAATTGCATTTCTGGAAAAACCTGAAGGTTGAGGAAATCATGGGATTTGCAAGAATTGTAAAGATTTTTGGAGATTTAGAAGATTTTTCAGCTCGATTTCAAACCTAAGAGTGAACCCAAGGTTGAAGAAAAGAAAAGATGGAAACCTAAGCCCTCGACACCTAAAGAAGGAATAATGAATCAAAAAATGATGGGTTTTTCTCACAAAAAATGACCTTCGAGGCTACTATTTTTCTTCTGTTTTGTTGCTATTTTTTCTTCTGTTTTCCAGCCCCTTTCAACTTCGAAACTCAATCCTTCCTCTACAAAAGTTGAAGGAACTGAAGACTCAATTCCCTTTGAAAACAGTGGAGTCAAGTCGATTGAGTAAGAAGCGAAAAAGGGATTGTGTTCTTCCGTTTTTAGAATTTATTTTATGCTTTGTTAAGTTTATTTTGTTCCAGTTTTTAGAGTCTAGATGTTATTTATTTCCTTTCATTGTAATTTTCTTATTGTAATGATTTAGTTGCCGAGACTTTATTATATTTTGTTGAATGTTATTGTTCATTTTAATAGAATTACCATTTATTTGAAGTTTTATTGAACACAAAATTCTTCTCTTTCACTTTCATGCTTTTTGTTATGGATTTTTAGACCTTTAACTTACTGTTTTTCACTCTTTTTATGATGAGCTAAGTTTTCCTTAGGAGTTCAAGTTGGTGAATGCCCTAGAGGAAAGATGTAAAGCTTAAAAGCATAAAACAATCTAACTAGCACTTGAAACTTTGTTTGCTTTTGTTGAGTTTAATATTGGGTAAACCTAGCCGGCCAACTAGTGTTGTTTGTCAAGCTTAAACTTAATACCGAAAAGGTTAAGAGAAGGCAGATGTCACAAAAGCAATGGAGGAAAAGGTTTAGAAATAAGTTCTGAACATCGACCCTAGATATAGGGCGAGGCTCCAAAACCACTAGAATTGTGCACAAAATTATCTAAGTTAGATTAGCCATAGAAATATAGGTTTAATCACCTAGCCTCCTAAAGATTTTGAAGCAGAATTGAATAGGAGTCGAATTCGGTTTACTTAGTTTTCTTATGTTAACTATGATTACAATTGCATTTTTTGTAGCATTTCTTTCCAAATGGGCATAAGCAACTTGAATTCCCTTTTTCTTATTCATTGATTTTCACTTATTTCCTTTAGCAAAAACAACCTCTCAGAATTTTTACCCCCTTAGTTACCGCAATTGCATTTTGTAAACAAATTTGTGCCATCTTCATAGATTTTGTTAAAATTTGTTCCCTTGGGTACGGTACTCTAGAATACCCCAGATTTATTACTTGCAATCGACAGTGTGCACTTGCACTTGACTAGATCTTTGTTTTGAATTAAAAATCTATTCTTAAAGCCCCACGTTTCAATCCGATCAATTGACAAGCAAATTTTCTAGGCCAATAAGAGAAGGTTGAATTGACCAACCTTGAAAACCAACAATAAAACTTATATATTCATGTTTAAGATCAAGAATAATATTTCTTCTCATTTCTGACTCTGAAACAGTAGCAATAGGATCTAATTTAGAGATTTCATGACAAAGAGTTTTTACCTTGTTGAAATATTAACTGATAGTCATCTCCCTCTGAGCAATTGACAAAAGCTCATTCTCCAAAAGTTGTAATCTCACGTCATTTCTCTTCAAGAAAAGTGAGGCCAAATGTGTCACATGCTACTTTAGGCATCTCTACTCTCCTAGTGTGCTTCAACATCTCTTCATCAACCGTAGTTTAATAGAAAACATGGCCTTACTTGCCTTGACCTTCAATTTCTTCAAGATTGTAGCATCTTAGGTGGTGTGACTTCTCAGTGCCTCCCACGACTTTCCATAAGTCTTGGCCCTTGAGATGCACCCCATGCAAGTTTGGGCCATGTTTTATAGTTTTTAGTATTGAGCTTCTTGATTCCTCCAACAACTTAAAAGTCTTCCATTATTTTGTAGTGTGAATGCACTCCACGAGTAAGTTGTGTCATAAAGGACAAGTTTCACAGTTCTAGACTATACACAATCTTCAATCTTCAAAAGCTCCACCACAAGAAGCTATGCTAGCTTGGCTTATGACCACTTGTTAAAGAAATAAAAATTATCAAAGAAGGGAAGAGGCAAATATTTGGAAGAAATAAATTTTGATTAAGAAAGTACAAAGATGGACACTTTGAGGAGAAAGCTCTCTCACGCGCTCACTACTCACTCACATTTTCAACTTTTTCTAGCCAATTTGCTCACTTTCCTCATATATGAGGGCTCATTGCTGCCTACTTATAGGTGAGAGATACTTAAAGCCTAAGAAAATTGATTTTTCTAGATCATTCTTCCTAGATATTTCTTTTGAAGTCTATCCTTAATATCTAAAGAAATTCTTGAAAATTCTTTGGGGCCTAAAAAGAGGCTAAGATATTTCTAGAGCATTTTCTTTTGAGATATTTATTTACAATCTTTAAGATGAATCTAGAGATGACTAATATAGACATTTAACTAGTTTATGTAGATACTTCAAGAAATTTCTAGATAGTTAGAATTTAAGTATTTTTAACATTACATACACGTGAAGTTGAGAAAATGAGTTCATACCATATATATATGGTAATAAGTAAAGACTCTTACGTATTATTCATGACTGTCGAATAACTGGAAACCAAGTTCCTGTACAAAATAAAGATAAAATATATACATCAGGGAAGTAGATTATGTTAGAAACAACAAATCTGTTGGAAACGTGTGATAGACACTCACAAATAATAATCAATTAAGGAATGTTGGGCTTAAAACTTACACAAGCCCAAAACTTGATCAATTCTTTCTTTTATTGTTGACAGATGTGGAGAGAATATGGTCACGTATCAAAATTCTGACATACATGCAAAAGTGGTCTTTACCAAAGAAAAGGAGTAGAATACGAAAAACAAGAGGAAGAAAAATGGTTTGAGATACTATGGCGAAAACAAAGAAGAAAAAGAAGAATTCAAATCAACATGCAACAGAAGAAGAAGAATAAGACACCAAGTTTTAAGTGGTTCGGTACAGAGACCTACATCCACTGAAGGAAGCTGATTTCTTTTTGATCAATTTCTTGGAGGATTTTACATATAGGTTTTCACTTTCATCTCTTTTTTTTTTCTTTTCTTTCATCCTTTATATGTGAGGATGTTTTTACATAAGAGAATAAATGGAGTAATTGTAATTAATTTCTGTTGAATTCAACTACTGTAACTTTACCATTTCAACAATCTCCACCTTGAAATCAACGAAATTAAAAAAAAAAAAAATCAGCTCCCCTTTAACAAACTTCTCCGATCATCCATTTTCAGGTAAGACGAAACCAATCAACTCAAGACATTTCTGAAATTTTAGCTGAGTGACTGGCTTCATTAGCATGTCTGCAGCGTTCATCATTATGTATTTTTAGAATTTCAACTTTCCCTTTCTCAATTTGTTCACGTACGAAATGAAATTTGACATCTATATGCTTTGTGCGATTGTGAAACTGATGATTTTTAGATAAATGGATTGTACTCTGATTGTCACAATAAATTCTTACTGTTGTTTGTCTAATACCATAGTCATTTAATAGACCCATCAACCACATTCCTTTTTTAACAACTTCTGATAATGCAATAAACTCGGCTTCAGTAGTAGAGAGGGCTACCACTGATTGTAAGGAAGCTTTCCAGCTTAAAAGGTTATTATCAAATAGGAAGATATAGCCCGATAGAGACCTCTTTTTATCTAGATCCCCTGCATAGTCTGAGTCAACAAATCCATACAATTCAGCCTCTGATTCGTCACAATGCTTATATAGGAGTCTAGCTTCAGTAGTGCCCTTTAGATACCTTAATATCCATTTAGTTGCCTCCCAGTGTCTTGTACCAAGATTAGCCATATATCTACTGACAAGGCTAGTTGCATAAGATAGATCATGCCTAGTTGATATCATTAGATACATCAAACTACCAACAACCTGACTATAGGGGATAGAAGACATCATCTTTATGTGCTCAACATCAGTTTCAGTAGGTGAATTTGGAGCTGATAGTTTAAAGTGTTGAGCAATAGGAGTAGACACAGGTTTAGCATCAGTCATATTGAACCTTTTAATTACTTTATCACAATAAATGTGTTGACTGATATAAAGCATAGACTTACTCCTTTTTTTGTCAATTTCGATACCAAGGATTCTTTTAGACTCACCCATGTCTTTCATGTCAAACTCTTTCTTTAGGAGATCCTTTACTTGTTTCAAATTCTCCTTAGAACTCCATGCTAACAACATATCATCAACATACAGGAGTAAGTAGACATTATTTTCAAAAGACTTTGAGTTGACATAGACACAACTATCATATGAGCTTCTTAGAAACCCAATTCTTGCAACAAACTCATCAAACCGCTGGTACCAACATCTAGGAGACTGTTTTAGTCCATAGATAGACTTATTTAACAAACAGTATAGGTATTCTCTCCCTTTAACTTGATACCCCTTAGGCTGAACCATATAGATTGTTTCTGTCAAGAAACCATGTAGAAAAGTTGTTTTGACATCTAGTTGATCCAGCTCTAAGTTATGTTGAACAACCAAAGACAAAAGCAATCTAATGGAGGTTTGTTTAACCACTGGTGAAAATATATCAGTGTAATCAATACCTTCCCTTTGTGTGAAGCCTTTAGCAACCAAACAGGCCTTGAACCTAGGCTTTTGAACACCAAGGATGCCTTCTTTAAATTTGTAAATCCATTTAGAAGCAATAGGCATATCCTTCAGAAAGAGGCTTAAGGGACCAAGTTTCATTTATCTTTGGAGAGTCCATTTCCTCATTCATAGCCTCAATCCACCTTCTAGCATTAGGACCATATGGTTCAAGGTCATTTAAGGCTTCTGCAGCATTTAAAGCAAGATTAATGTAGTCAACTTGTGCATATCTTGATGGTGACACTATAATTCTCCTTTGCCTGTCTCTTGCTAAGGAATAGTCACTTAGATTAGGCTGATTTTGTTCTGTTTCCTTAACTTCTTCTAATTCAGGAAGTTCCTCACTTTCATTTCCAGATTATGTTTGAGGCACAATAGCTATATTTTGTCTTAAAGGTTGCTCCACCTCAATTTTATTAGTGATCCTTTGAGTAATGTTTTCTATAGAGCTAGCTTTTTGCATAAACATTTCAGATTCCCTGAAAATCACATCCCTACTGTTCACACATCTTTTCTCAGTAGTATGCCACAATCTAAACCCTTTTACCCCTTCAGTAAAGCCCACAAACATACATTTAGTAGCTCTTGCCTTTAACTTCCCTTGATTTTGATGTACATAACCAACACACCCAAAAACCCTTAGGTTATCAAGTTTATGAGGGTGTTTGGTACATTTTTCTTCAGGGGGGAGAAAATTTAAGGAAGTATGTGGGCATTTATTTAAGGTATAGACTGTATAAGAGGCTGCTTCAGCCCCAAACTTTTCAGGTAGAATAGCACCTGAAAGAAGACATCTTACTCTCTCCATAATTATTCTGTTCAACCTCTCTGCTACCCCATTTTGTTAGGTGTATACCTCACTGTTCTGTGTCTAGTGATTCCATTTTCTCTACATAATTTATTGAACTCTTCACCAAAGAATTCTAATCCATTGTCTGTTCTTAGGTACTTTATTTGTCTAGTGGTTTGTTTTTCAATCATTACTTTCCACTCTTTAAACTTCTCAAATGCTTGGCCTTTTGTTTTTAAGAAGTAAACCCAACTCTTTCTAGAGTAGTCATCAATTAGAGATAAAAAGTACCTTGAACCGCTTAAGGATGGAGTTGAAGATGGGCCCCATAAGTCAGAGTGTATGCAGTCTAAATCCCCTTTGTAGAATGTTGAGATTTTGTAAAACTCTGATGTGTAGCCTTTCCAATCACACAATGTTCACAAAAGGATAAATCATCTCTAACTCCTTGTGGTAGAATTCCCTGTTTAGAAAGAACTTGAAGGCCTTTTAAACTTATATGAGACAGCCGTTTATGCCAAACATCTCCCTCTGTTAGTTTGGTTTCTGTTATTGTCAAGGCAGATTGGACCATCTGCACATCTTTGATCACATAAAGGCCATTAATTTTGACTCCCATAAGTACTGTTTTAGAGTCTTTTATTACTTCAAAATTGCCTTCTCTTCCCCTGTATTCACATCCAATAGAATCCAACATGCCTAAAGATATTAGATTCCTCTTTAGGTTAGGTACATGTCTCACATTACGAAGTAGCTTTACTGACCCATCTTTCAACTTCAGTGAGCTGAACCAATGCCTACAACCTTGCAAGCATCATTATTACCCATGTACACCAAACCTCCATCCAATTCCTTGTAGGTATTGAACCATTCTTTGAATGGAGTCATGTGAAATGAACATCCATAGTCAAGTACCCAATCCTGTTTTTCCAAAGGGCTTACTTGATTTACACGTTCATCAGTAGTAGCTAGGGTATCTGAAAATGAGAGTGAATTCTCTCCAACTGAAGCTTCAGCTTGTTTCCCTTTCTTATTTTTCTAATTTGTCCTTTTAAGAAAAAAACAATCCTTTAGCAAGTGCCCCTCTTTGCGACAGTAATTACACTTTACTTTAGGCTTGTTTTTATTTCCTTCTTGTCATTGTTTACCTTCTTTCCAATGATTCTTCTGTTTTCCTTTTGTGAAAAGTCATGCAGCACCTTGATTTTCCTTCTTCACTTCTTGTAGTTCCATTTCCTTTATTCTAAGTGCAGAAATGATGGCATTTGTAGTTATTGTCTCTCTTCTATATTTCAAAGCATTTTTTACTTCTTTGTATATGCTTCTGGGAGTGAATTCAATAGGACAAAGGATTCATTATCATCTCCTATTTTTTCTCCTTGACTATTGAATTGTGTAGTAAGTTTCTTGAACCTATCAAGGTTCTCTGTCAAAGAACTTGAAGGATCCATCTTGAATGTAAAAAATTTCTCCCTTAGATACATTTTGCTAGGAAGATCTTTTCAAACAACTCATTCAATTTTTCCCACATCTTAAATGTCGTTTCTTCATCTGATACTTGCCTTATAACACAATCATGTAGATTTAAAACCAATGTTCCATGAGTTGCAAGTTCCATATTTTCTTTTTCATCCTCAGTCAATGTGGTAGGTAATTTGGAAGGGTCTTGAATAGCTTTATGAGCCTTTTGCTGTCCAAGAACAGCCATGATTTTGACTTTCCATAATGCAAAATCCTCAGTCCCATCAAATTTTTCAATGTCGTATCTTGCCACTGCCATTTTTCTTGAAATTTGATTCTTGATTTCTCCAAGATTTGTCTTCTTGAAGTTTATATGGCTCTGATACCACTTTGTTGGGCTTAAAACTTACACAGGCCCAAAACTTGATCAATTCTTTCTTTTATTGTTGACAGATGTGGAGAGAATATGGTCACGTATCAAAATTCTGACATACATGCAAAAGTGGTCTTTACCAAAGCAAAGGAGTATAATACAAAGTACAAGAGGAAGAAAAATGGTCTGAGATACTATGGTGAAAATAGAAAAGAATAAGAAGAATACAAATTAACATGCAGCAGAAGAAGAAGAATAAGACACCAAGTTTTAAGTGGTTCGGTACAAAGACCTACATCCACTGAAGGAAGCTGATTTCTTTTTGATCAATTTCTTGGAGAATTTTATAGATAGGTTTTCACTCTCAATACTTCACTCTCATTTCTCTTTCTTTTTTTTTTTCTTTTCTTTCATCCTTTATATATGAGGATGTTTTTACATAAGAGAATAAATGGAGTAATTGTAATTAATTTCTATTAAATTCACCTACTGTAACTTTACCATTTCAACAAGGAATATTTAAGACAAACAATTCACTTGTATTGAAAAAACTATTCAAGAAGCTGCAAACTTGATTCACAAAAATAATTCACTTGTATTGAAAAAACTATTCGAGAATCTACAAACTTAGTTCACACTTTTCTCTCAAATTCACTTTGTTTTTCTTCTTCTCCACACACTTGCTTCAGCATATACCAAAGATATCCTACTTATAGGATTCATGGAAAATTCTAGATCTATAACTCCTACATCTAGATCCACCATATTAACTCTCATCTAGATCTATGAACGTACACAAACTTAACTTTATGAACATACAAATCTTTCAAACATAAATGTAGTACTTAACTCTCATCCTAAACAACAAATTAAAATACAAAACTTACTTAATTAACTACTAACTCATGAATTGTGCATAACGTAGTTTTTAAAATCATGTTTAACTTTCAACAAAACTTCTCCATATTTTCACAATAGTATGATATTGTTCACTTTAGACACAAGTCCATATAGTTTTGTTTTTGGTTTCACCACAAAGACTTAATACCAATAAAGATAGTCATTCTTACTCATGAACTTCCCTTTTTACAGTCTATATGGAACTTTGGTCGCACTCCAACAGTAAATATACATTTTCTAGGCAGCAATTAGAAGTTTTATCATGGTAATGGATAGAGATATAAAAGTGGCTTACACATTATTAGACTGTGGACAACTGGAAACAGGGGCGCCTGTAAAATTGTTGTAAGATAAATCTCTGCAACAGATGTTATAATACCATCAGCAACAGCAGAAGATCAAGATATATAAACATTAAATTCACCCCTTTATGCCAGCAGCAAGATGAAAATATATAATTATGTAATTTGAAGGATAAAGAATTTGTGTAAACTAAATATAGAGTTTGGACTGAGTACATGTACTTTTGGCTGTTCACAATCCAGCTCGGTACTTGACCGCTTAACGAGTTGTTATTAAGAAACCTACATCAAGTGATCATCCTTTTTATTAAATCATCAATTAATCCAAAAACTTAAGTTAATAGATTACGATAAATTTAATTATATCAATACTCTAACATTTCTCTTCATTTGTAGGCTTGACAAATTGTAGGAGGTTCAACAAGTAGAAAACAATATTAATTGGAGAAAAAATGACATTATAGAAGTTCGAACACATAATTTCCCGCTCTAATACATATTAAATCACCACTCAACCCAAAAATTTAAAGTTAATGTGTTACGATAAATTTAATTATATCAATAATTAAATTTGAATTTATCATATTGATATAATTAAATTTACCATAACTATAAGCTTAAATTTTTGGGTTGAGAGGTGATTTAACACTTCTCAACAAATATGCAGCTTTAAAAAATGGAGTGTTGTCTGCTTGGACATCACGCATCGCTGCCAAAAGAAATAAAAATCTTGCAAAAAAAAAAAAAACGGAGTGTTGTTGTCACATGTGAATATTAACTCACATGAAAAATTTTATGGCCATAAGGAGATTTTGAAATGTCTCTGGAATTCGACCACTCAATCTGTTGAAGCTTAGATCTCTATTGAAAGATAAAAATGCATTCCATCAGTAAATGATATTAACTTGTGATATATATTATTTAAATAAATAAAAACCAAGATGGTACCATAACAAAATAAAAATGAATTTAAGAAACTTACAAAGTTCTTAAAAACTTCATCTGTCCAAGATATGGAGGGATACGATCCTCGATTAGGCAATTTCTTAAGATCCTATGTAGCAGGAGAAAAAACGAGATTGAAAAATAACTTGTTCAATTACCACTTTTGGATAAAAGCTTAAACTTACGGATTATATTATTGGACACATTACAAAGTTTGAATATAATAAAGGACTCCGCATCTAGTGAATCCAAAAACTTAAGTTTATGAGTTATGGTAAATTTAATATTTTATCAATATCAAAACAATTTATAACTTATTCTTACAGTATTTGTAGATATTTCAATTGAGTCAAATTGGGGAAACTTGTGGTCGGTCCCTTCAAATCAGTTATCAACCTAGCAAACAAGAAACATAAATAGTTATTTAAATCGATATACATGCTTCACATTTCTAAATTAGCGACAATTACAAGTGAAGTCCTCACAGTTCAGATAAGCTTTTCAACTCGGATATGGCACGAGGAATGGGATTCTCCATGGAAGTTCCTTGAATACGACTGCCAATGAATGGTTGTGGTTATACTTGGGTGAAAAGTAATGCCGCAGATATAGATTTTGTTGCTCTTGAAGTTAGATTGAAATGCATTTTTTGAACAAATTATTCAATGAAGCTATCATAATGTGGTTGCCTCATAATAATTGTTGGATGTGGATATAATAATTTTCATGCCCCCTTATAACCATCGGATATAAATTCGAAATATTTCTTTCTCTCCATCCAATGGTGAAAAACTGTCAGACACATTAAGGCAGCCTCATCGAATAATTTCTCCATTACTGGGGTCGTTTAGTACAGTTTCTATTAATTTTTCGTTTTTCGTTTCTTGTTTTTAGTTTTTGAGAAACATAAGCATTTATTAACTGTTCTCGTTTCTCGTTTCCCGTTTTTCAGAAACGTTTCCAAAATTAATGGTGTAGAAAATTTGGAAACAACAAAATCAAAGCCCTGTTGATAGCCATTTAGTTTTTTGTTTTTGATTTTTGAAATTTAAGCCTATAAATACTACTATCATCAATGAGTTTCCTAGTTTTGTTATCTACTTTTTACCTATATGTTTTCAAAAACTATGTCAAGTTTTGAAAACTAAAAAAAAATAGTTTTCAAAAACTTGTTTTTATTTTTGGAATTTGGCTAAGAATTTAAATGTTTTCTTAAGAAAATGAAACTCATTATAGAAAAATGATGAGAAAACAAACACAATTTTTAAAAATCAAAAACCAAAAACCAAAAATCAAATGATTATTAAACAGAGTCCAAATTTTGTTTGTTGTTTTTTTTTTCCAATTTTTTCCTCAACATGAATAAAAATATTATTTTATCATTATTGATTTCTAAAAGGCATAATAAATATCGAAAAGTAAATATAACATTAAAATTTTGGTATATTTAGTTTTGAAAACTAATTTTGTTTTTAACCTTTTTAATTTAAAATTTCAAAGAACACGTGACTTTGTTTCTTTTTTCAATAAAAATGAAAGAACAAAAAATCAAAAATAGTTATCAAACGTAGTTTTATTTTTCTCTATTAAAAAAGAGAAAACAAGAAACGAGAAACAAGAAAGAAAATTTTAAAACTACCAAACGAGCTCTTCATAATTTATATGAAAACAAAGATATATGTATCTACTTACAGTTTATAAAGTTTAGTCCAGTTGCCAATAAATTCAGGTAGTTTTCCAGATAAATCATTTCCATCTATCCAACTGCAAGAACATGTAAAAGTCAGAAATTGTGGAAAACTAAGGCTCAATTATAAAAAAAAATATCCTTCAACTTTGCCCCTTGTTTCAAAAATACTCCTATTCTTTTAAAAGTTACAATATTACCTTGACTTTAAATAAATGTTTCAAAACTACCCTTGGAGTAAAAAAAATCGTTAGAATGTTGAACGAAAAGTCGACATTCTAATAAGTTGTTTCGGATATCGCCATTTTGATTTTTCGTCCAACATTCTAACGGATTTATACTCCAATTGTAGTTTTGAAACGTTTACGAAAAGTTAAGGATAATATTGCAACTTTGAAAAGAAAAGGGGCATTTTTAAAACAAGGGACTACGTTCAGGGGTATTTTTTTATAATTTAGCCAAAACTAAAATAAAAAATGTTCAAAGATGCCTATCAAGATATATATGACATACAAATCGGTCAAGTTCCTCAAGTTTCCATAAGATTCTGGAATCGACCCTGTGAAATTATTTGAAGAAAGAAGTCTACAAATAATGAAAACTAATTTAATTAGTTGTATCAATGGTAAAAGTCGAACAGACAAAAAAACCAACATAGCTTTGGAAATGAACGTTGTTCGAGGACATTGGTTGTTTTGTAATAAGGAAAAAGATTAATCACGTTGTCGATCTTACAATCTTCGCAAGTGGCTCAGTTTGCCGAGCCTTTCGGGAAGATTTCCTTCGAGTTGATTCTCTTCCAAGTTCCTGTAATTGTGGAATCCCATTAGTCAACAAATTCAGTATCATAGCTTTTTTTTTAATTAATTTATATTGGTAAAATGTTGAAACATATAAAATATAAGTTAAATTATAAGTTTAGTTCTGAAATTTTGAGGTTTGTGTTTATTTGGTTTTTGAACTTTTAAAAGTGTCTAATAGATCCTGACAAATTCAAAATTTTTAAAAATCAATTGATCTATTAGATATAAATTTGAATTTTATGAATAATATAACTCTAAAATTTCAATTTTGTTTCTAGTAGATCTATGAATTTTAAAAAAAATTGAAAGTTCAGAGACTAAATTTGTAATTTTAATAAATCTCCAAACTCTAAAAGGTGTTTTATAGGTCTTTTTGCTTTCAATTTTGTGTTGATTGGGTCCATGAACTTTAAAAAAAATGTCAAATAGTTTTCCAAACTTTTAGTTTGTGCTAATAGTTTCTTGGAAGTTTCAATTTTGTATCTAAATAGGTCATTGACTTATTTGACATTTTCTTAAAATTTACAGACTTATTAGACACAAAATTGAAAGTTTAAGTTTCTGTTAGACGCATCACGTCAACTTTACGTTTAAATAGATGCATTAATTTTTTTAAAAGAATGTTCAACATGTCTGAGACTTATTATACTAAACTTGTAATCTAACCAAACAAGACATAAGAAATGTGAAACAAAAACATTAATTACAAAATGATTCTCTTACAGTTCCTCAAGTGAAGCAATATCACCAATTTCTTGAGGAATCTGACCACTGAGCCGGTTTCCCACCATGAAACTGAACATAATTAAAAGAATTAGAATCAAACTATATATATATCTTGAACAAAGATCAATTTACTCATCCCATTATATCTAAAACAAAAAAGGGCGAAACTTACAAAGTTACAAGAGGAATGCGACCAAACTCCTTAGGAATTGAGCCATTTATTAAATTGCGATTGAGATCTCTGTTAATTAGTAAAGAAAAAGTAACTTAGTTCATCTAAACATTCGGAAAGGTAAAAGAAATGGATACAAGAGAACCCATAGAATTTTACATAAATTAAAAGGAACTCAACTCTGCAATCAACCACAAATGTTGTTTTCCAGAACACGATAATGGCATTCGAGACTCTTGAAAATACTTACAGATGATTAAAAGTGCTTTTTCATTTTTTTAATTTGTAGTATTTGGTTAAATTTTAAAATGGTGATTTTGGCCCATTAAAATGTTTTTTTAAAACCGTTTTTATAATTAAAAATGGCTTGAGAGATTCTACAAATAGATAAAAAGCAATGAAAGTACTTTTAGATATGAAGCATTTAATTCTATTTTCTTGCTTAAGGTTTTTTTGTATAGCAAGTGTTTCACTTTTTAAAACACTTTTTCAAAAGACATGCTAAAAAAACACACTTACAAGTACTGCAATTGACTAAGATTTGCAAATGCGGCCGGTAGAACTCCAACTAGATTGAGACCCTTCAGCCGACTGTGGTAACAAGAGAATATACGGTAAGCAAGGTACTATATTTGTTGGGAAAAAAACTCCCACTACTACCGCAGGAATAAACAGAAAAATAACTGAGAAATTAAAAGAAAGCAACAAAATAAGAAACACAAGAATTAACGTGGAAAACTCCAAAACCGGAGAAAAAACTACCGACAGAAAGAAATACTCTACTATGTGAAAAATTATTACAATGACACAGAATTCTCTCTCTGACCCCAATTACAAAGAAACACTCTTTCAAAGCTTTATACCACTCACTTAACTAGAGTTAGTATACCATGCTTAAAGTATTTCGAATTGGGATGTTTTGAAACCAAAGCCATAGACTCCTTTTATAGTGCTTGGAGCCCATGACTTTCTTGTACATTTCCAATGTGGGATAATTTCTCTTCAAACATATTGCCAAAATCCCTACAAATTCCACCTTGGCAAGATATTTGAAGAATTCACAGCTTCTGCTTCACCAATTGTCTTCATTGAAAAACATAATCCTCAACACAGAGAACTATAACCTACTCCACCATAAAAGTAGACCCGCTTGGAATGTCACCTTCCAAGACTTTTCTTCTTCGTCACATGTCGATAAACCCTGCTGAAATTTATGGTGCAACTTCCACCTACTTGGCTCACCTGGAAGTTCTTCAGCCATCGACATAACTTCCACCACACACACCTTGCATAAACCGCCAAGCCAATGCCCGTGTGCAAACTTGTGGAACCGCTAACATCACATCCTCTATCATGGTAAAGCGGACATACCATAAGGATGAATTCTGTCTTTCTTCAGAAGAAATCATCATCTCCCTTAACAAGAGAGACTATGTCAGCATCCGATCCAGAGCCCTTTAACGAACTTGCTCTGTTAGGACAATTCTTTTTCATGTGTCCAGACTGTCCGCATTCCCAGCAACCTTTCTTTTGCACGAAGTCTTTCTTCTTCTTCCAATTGCTAGCTACCAAGACTGAATCCTCCTGTGAAGTACGTTCACCATTCTTCAGCCTTCTTTCTTCTGATAGAAGTTTGCTTGTAGCCTCAACAAAAGTTAAAGTCTCCTTCCCGTACATCAAGATTGGCTTCATGTGTTCATAAGAAGGTGGAAGTGATAAGATAAGCCTGAGTGCCTTATCCTCATCCTCTATCTTCACTTCGATCACCTCCAGCTCAGAGACGATGCCATTGAGAACACTCAGATGATCTGAGATTTTCGTACCTTCCTCCATTCGCAGTGTGTGAAACTGCTCCTTTAGATACAACCGATTTGAGATGCTCTTTGCTTGATACATCGCTTCAAGCTTCTCCCAAAGCTCTTTGGTTGTCGAAATTCCATGCACATTTGCAAGAATATTCTTAGCCAAATTTAGTCTGATTGCACTTGCAGCTCTCAAATCTAATTCATCCCATTCTTCATCACTCATGCTGGACTTCTTAAAACCTCTGCTGGAATCACCACTGGACTCCACTGGACCACCATCACTGCTTAACTTTTCAGAAGCACCACCACTCGGTCTTCCCTTCAAAACCTTGTGTAACCCAGATTGTATCAGCACATCTTTGACTTGCACTTGCTACAAGCCAAAGTTCATCCTTCCATCAAATTTCTCCACGTCAATCTTCATTGGACTCATAAAGCTTGACATATCTGCTTTCACTCCTAGCGAATCTGCAAATAGTGAACAACCCACACTATTCACAAAACCAGTTGTAGCTCGTTTCAAGAAATCTTTTCTGATGTGAAAGTTCAGACAGTGCTGCAACCACAGAGCATACTCAGAAACTCAAGAAACTACGATCCTAAAGCTCTGATACCACTTGTTGGGAAAAAAACTCTCACTACTACCGCAGGAATAAGCAGAAAAATAACTGAGAAATTAAAAGAAAGCAACAAAATAAGAAACACAAGAATTAACGTGGAAAACTCCAAAACCGGAGAAAAACCACGGACAGAAAGAAATACTCTACTATGTGAAAAATTATTACAATCACACAGAATTCTCTCTCTGACCCCAATTACAAAGAAACACTCTCTCAAAGCTTTATACCACTCACTTGACTAGAGTTAGTATACCAGGCTTAAAGTATTTCGAATTGGGATGTTTTGAAACCAAAGCCATAGACTCCTTTTATAGTGCTTGGAGCCCATGACTTTCTTGTACATTTCCAATGTGGGACAATTTCTCTTCAAACATATTGCCAAAATCCCTACAATATTTTCATCGATATGTCAGACATTTCTACATGTCCATGGGTTATAGACATCAACATCATGGATGAATCAACATTTTCATTGTATCGTAGAAAAATGAATGAAATGTAAACAAAATAACACTAATACAGACATAATATTAATTACAACAAATTTTAACTTATTTTAAATGGTGAAATGCCTGTGTTAATTTAAACATTTTTTTTATGAAACTTTTATTTTATGATTTTCTTCAAAAATATTCATTGACATCGCAATAACATTTAAAAAGCTTTGGAAATAAATATTCATCGACATGGCATCAACATTTAAAAACCTTGACGGAAGGCAAAAGGAAGAAAGAGAAGGTTGTTCTTACATGCTGGTGATGCTGCAAATAGTTGTATTACAAGTGCAATTCACCTCTCTGATAATGGTATTATCGATTATTCTATTAGAAAAGCCGTCGCCATTAATGCAAGAATTCTGGTGGACGTTCCAATTTAAATTCTTCAGCTCTTCTGATATTGCTTGAAGGGCTCTCACTATCACATTCAAGACTCCATATTCAAATCATTTGCGTAATATATATCAAGAAACCAGTATCTAAGGTTGAAATATGATGGGTGAATTTGATGTAACTTTTATACGTCTTCCTTTTTTTTTCCTTATTCGTTTAGTTACATTTTCTTAAAAATGAATTTATTTACGTGTTTGTTTGGTTGGTACTGCATCCAAACATGATTTTCGGTCAATCATTTTAAAATTACTTTTTACATAATCGACTTTCAAGTGTTTTTTTAAAAGTGATATTTATGGTTACCAAACATTGCAAACTTTCGAGAAAAAAAAAAAAAAAAAAAAACACTTCTAGCCCCTTACCACTGTGTGTGCTTGGTAGGTCCTCTAAGTGTTTACAGATGATTAAAAAGTGGTTTTTTTTAAAAATTAGTAGTGTTTGATTAAATTTTTGAAGAGTATATTTTGACCGATTAAAAGTGCATTTTTTTTAATAAAAAATTAAAACCGCATTTCAAGGGTTAGAAAATAAAATAATAAATGGTTAAAATGTCATTTTGGTCCTGTACTTTGAGACTTGTTTTATTTTAATCCATGTACTTTCAAATATCTAAATTTAATCTTCATACTTTCAATAAATCATAAAGTTAGTTCCAACTATTAATTTATGGAATAACTTTTTCAAAAAAAAACAAACAAATAGTCTCTATTAGCTTTCTATCTAAAAATTTTAGAAAAATATATTCATATTGTGTCTTATCTTGAATGGGTGTCAACAGGCAAGTGCAATTCCAAATAGAACGAAAACATAGTAACTCCGATGGTTTTTTTCTTTGGGGCATTTTTCCTTTGGGGCAACCAAACAAAACAGAGGATATATATTCAATATTGAAATCTTATTTTGATTTGGGAAACTTTAAAGTTTATTCTATTTTAGTCTTTAAACTTTCAAAAGGTTCATTTTAGTTCTAACTCGTAAGTTTGTTCCATTATGTTCCCCTACTTTCTAAACGTCTATTTTATTCCATGAACTTTTAAAAAATTAACCATTTTGGCACTTTCTATATTATTTTTGGTTAAATTACAAATCTAGTTCTTAAACGTTTGGATTTATGTCAAATAAATCCTTGAACTCTAAGGAGCTGTTTGGGGCGTTGAGCGAGTTATATAGTTTAAGTTATAATAGTCTATGAGTTATAATAGTCTGTGGAGTTATATAATATGTATTTAGGATGCAGAGTTGTTTAGTCTGAGTTATAATAGTCTGTATTTGGGCTACAGAGTTATTTAACTCCACAGACTATTACAACTCATATTATTATAACTTCACTTAATGCCCCAAACACGCCCTAAAAGTGTCTAATAAGTCCCTAAACTTTCAATTTTGTGTCTAATTAGGTTCCTAAACTCAAAAGGTGCTTAATAAGTCCCTAATCTTATAATTTTGTATCTAACAAGTCTATGAACTTTCAATTTTGTTTCTAATAGGTCATTGACCTATTCGATATTTTTTTAAATACACGAACTTATTGGACACAAAATTGAAAGTTTAATGTCCTATTAGATACAAAATTCAATTTTATATCTAATAGATTTTGTTAATTTTAAAAAATATTGAATATGTTAGGGACCTATTAGATAGAAATTAAAAGTTCAAAGACTGACTTTACATATTTACAGTTCAGGGATTTATTAGACACAAAATTGAAAGTTCAAGGACTTATTAGATACTTTTTAAAGTTGAGGGGACCTGTTAGATACAAACATGAAAGTTCAATACCCATATGCCCAATTCTCATCTCTTCTATAACTTATGTGGCTTTGAAATGTTGCTCATATTAACACGTTAGTGCACATACTTTGATGATAATTCATTAATTTGTTAAAAACAGATAAATGTAAAAATAAAAATCGTTATTTTTTAAAAGGTCAATACCGACTAAAATATACATTTTAAAAGTTCGAAGAACAAAATAGAACAAATCTTAAAATTTAAGGACCAAAATAGACATTTTAAAAGTTTATAGTCCATATAATGGAATAAACTTAAAAATTCAGGGAATAAAATGAGATTTAAACCTATATTCAACAACACTATAGCTAAAAACCAATACAAACCAATCCTAGGAAGAGAAAACCAAACCAAGCAAGAGCCAAGAAATAGAGAGAATGTAGAATAATAATAAGGCTAAATGTATTTTTGGGTCTCCAATGCTGGGGTGTATTTTTTTCAATTAAATCCATCTTGTTTTAAAAAAGTTCTATTTAACCCTTTTGTTTTAACAATTTTCGTCTTTAGTCCCTCATTATTGATACATGTTAGAATTGGTTAATGATAAACTCACATGATATAATACTTAACGAATTGGAGAGAATTTAGAAGTGAAAAAAGTGCCATCCAAAGAAGAAAATTTAACATTTTACCAATTTCTTAGAAATTTAGTTGAAGAATTAGAAACTTTTCATCCCTAAATTTCAACTAATTTACTAAGTAGCATCTAAGGTAAGTTTATCACTAGAGGCGAACCTTGGGGGAAGGGGGCCAATTTGAAAAAACAAATAGTTTTAATCGTAGTTAATTATATAAATTAGGATTTTATGAAAAATAAAGATAAAATACATTATATTTTTTATTATAAATTTTTGTTTTTTACTTTCCTTTCTTATATAAATTATTTTTTTATCTATTTTAATTATAAGAAAAAATCAATGGTTACCCTTAAACTTTGGTAAGGTATAATCATTTTCACCCTAAACTTTCAATTTCATCCAATTGAACCATAAGTTTAGTCTAGTGCTGCAACTTTACCTTATATTCAAATTTTGCTTTGCTCATCACTAATTTTAACAAAAAAAAAAAAAAACAAATAGTGTAAGAACTTACAAAATTCACTAATTTCAAGTTAAGTCGGGTACATCATAAAATTAAGTCTCACCAAAGCACAAAATCAACAACAGAAGAAATATCTCAAAACTCATGAATTTCAACAAAAACTAAGTGCTAGGGTGATCATATTTATTTGAAGTTTCATCAATTTTGTATCGGCTCTCTATTTTGTAATTAATTGAACTCACACATAAATATTTTTTTCAACAATTCTTTACACTTATTAGAAGGTAGAAATTACAACATTCTATGAAGTTTAAGGTAGAGGTTACAACATGTATCAAAGTACTCAAATGTCCAATTTAATGAAATTAAAATTTAGGGTAAAAATTGATATACCTTACCAAGTTTAGGGGTAAAATTAATTTTTTCCTTTATTATCTAGTTCTTTATTTCTCTTTTTTATATTAAAGTTTAGTTCTTTTCGTATGATTATATGATTCAAAATGTCAAATTTTACTTTTTAAATAAAATTTTAATCTAAATAATATTCATACTATTGTAAATTAAGTGAACTATAACAATCAATTTTTAAATATTCTATTTTACTCTATAACATTTTAATATATATATATATATAATAATAATAATATTTGTTTAAGTATTTAAACATCTTTGAAAAAAATAAACCAATAAATTTCAATTATAATATTGTCAAATACTGGAGTTTTTTTTTAATATTGTATTTTTTAAATTTTATTATTAAAATATATTGATTTTAAAATTATTTATTTAAATATTGTAGTTTTAAATTGTCGAATGGAGTTCGTCTCTTCAAGAGACAATCTACATCTTGATTTGCCAGGGGGGTTGCATGTGTGTCTCATCATCCCTTTGCATTATTTTAAAGAAATTTTAATTATTTTATTTTATAAAAGAAGAAAAAATATTTAGATTTCAATTTTTAAAAGAAATTATAATTATTTTTTAATTTTAAACAAATTAATAGTAAAGAGTACGAGGGAAAAAAATAGAGTAACATGTGACCCTCAGGGCCTCAGACAAACAGCCCTTCATATCATTCCCACGAAAATTAGACAAATGTGTTGCAATGTCCAATAACAGCAAAAACGATACGGACTAAATTCATCATTTTAAATCTAAAGTCTCATTTGATAACTATTTGATTTTTAGTTTTTACTTTTTAAAAATTAAACCTATAAATACTATTTTCACATATGGATTTCCATGTTTTCTTATCTACTTTTTACATATGTTTTCAAAAATCAATCCAAGTTTTGAAAATTAAAAAAAGTAGTTTTTAAAAACTTGTTTTTGTTTTTGGAATTTGACTAGAAACTCAATTGTTTCCTTAAGAAAGATGGAAATCATTGTAGTGAATATGAAAATCATTGTAGAAAAATGGTGAGAAAACAAGCACAATTTTTAAAAATCAAATAGTTATCAAACGGGGCCTAAAGAAACCAAAATTGAAACAATGCTTTGTTAAAAAAAAAAATTGAAACTATGTCCAACCTACATGATTAATTTGTAACTTAACTGTTTTTTTACCTATGAACACTTTTTTTTTTTAAAAAAAAAAAGCTAAATTATAAAAAAAAAAAATACTCTTGAACTTTGTACTTTATTTCAAAAATACCCTTAAACTTTCAAAAGTTTCATTAATATCCTTAAACTTTCAAAAAAAAGTTCAAAAATATCTTTACCGTTAGTTTGGGATGGAAACCGTTAGTACTTTGTTTCAAAAATACCCTTAAACTTTCAAAGTTTCATTAATACCCTTACTTTCAGAAAAAAAAAATTCAAAAATACCATTTTCGTTAATAAATGGATAGAAATCATTAGTATCTTGTTTTAAAAATATCTCTAAACTTTCAAAAGTTGCATTAATACCCTTAACCTAAAAAAAAGTTTAAAAAATGCTCTTACCATTCGTATATGGACGAAAACCGTTTATCTACACCTCATTAGCTCATTCTTCTCTCTCTTGATTTGCTTCAATCTATGGTCTAACACTTCTCTATTTCTTTTTCTTTTTTTTCCTTTCTTTTTCAATACCCTCTTACTCTCTTCTTTCATTCTCTCTTCTTCCATTCTTTTATCTCTAAAACTATCCCCTTCAATCAAGGTATATAGATTATAGCAAGAAGAAAGGAGAATAATGGAACCACTAATGAATCTTAGGACTTAAATGATTTAACAAAGTTGTACGTGAGTAATTCGAGTTAGTATGTTTGGGTTTAATACATAAAAAGATAGACATGTTAAGATTTGGGTCATAATTTTGAGAACATCTACTGGGAGGGAAAAGAAATAAAGTATATGCATTACCAAATTTGTAGCGAATGAAGATTTTATTAATCCTTTTGGCAACATTAGTCAGTTAAGAAGGTCTTCATGATTGAGAATTGAATAAATGAAGGAAAAATGAGAATATCTATATAAGTTGTTTTCAAATTGGTTCTTTTCCAACTCAAGATAATTTCAAAAAAATTGACTATTTGAGTGTTGAAATTTCTTATATTTATGTTTGGGCATACTTAGAAATAAGAGAGATCCTCTCGTTTATTTAAAGTTCTAATACTTAAGAAGATAGGAGAAATGGGAGAGATTGAAAAGTGGAAGAAGAGAGTAAAAGGGTATTGAAAAAAAAAAGACGAAAAGTAGAGAACTGCTCGACCATATATTGAAGAAAATCAGGAGAGAGATGAAATATAAGGGAGAGGTGATGGAGGTTAAGGTATTAATGCAATTTTGAAAGTTTGGGGGTATTTTTAAAACGATGTACTAATGATTTCTGTCCATTTATTAATGGTAAGAATATTTTTGAACTTTTTTAAGTTAAAAAGTATTAGTGAAACTTTTTTAAAGTTTATGGATATTTTTGAGATAAAGTATTAACGGTTTCATCCAAAACTAAAGATAAGAGTATTTTTTAACTTTTTTTTAAAATTTAAGAGTATTAATAAAACTTTTGAAAGTTCATAGATATTTTTAAAATAGTACAATGTTCGTGAGCATTTTTAATAATTTAGCTAAAATAAAACTGTCTTATGAAAGACAGAGGCAGAGAGGCAGAGGCCTAGAAAGCACGAAAACAGAGCAATTAGGAGATAATGAATAGACACCATCAAAATTCACAACGAAAGAACAGAAAAAGCAAACGAAACAACCAAATTAAACTGAGAATATGGAATAATAATAATAATACGATGGTACCTTCTTGTTCAGGCAGAGGTTGGGCATCAGATCCAAATCCCAAGAAGCAGTTGAAAAGCAGCAACCCACAGACAAGAACATGAACACTCTTGAAATCCATGTTCCTAAATAGACAAAGCCAATTATAAAGCAGCAGAGAACAGAAATAGAAACAGAGCAACAAACACGACACACAAAAAAGGGATGTAGAGAGATGTGTGAAAGAAATTAGGTGGTGAATTTATTGGAAAGAGAAATGGAAAGGATGAGAAGACTTTCAGAAGACTTGTTCAAAAGAGACGAAGAAAAATCTAAACCAGTAGTATTCAAATTTGCTCATAAATGCTGCAATAAGGACGATAAGCTTTGTTAAAAAAACGAAGAAAAAATATACATATATAAACGCCAATTTAAAAGCATGGTCGTGAGTGACTTGACTAGCTAGGCAATTAAAGATGGGATCCACAAAGGAAAAAAATTGTGCGGATTACCAAGGGTAGGTTGCATGCATTCATGACTCTGGTTGCGTCAAATGGATTCAATGATTATTCTTCGCTCATATTTATTTTTTGGTTAAATTACACATTTAGTTTCTGAATTTTGAGGTTTGTATCTATTTAATTCCTGAACTTTCAAAATTATAAATTTAGTCTTTGAATTTTTGAATTTTTTAAAATTTACGGGTCTAATAGACACAAAATTGAAATTTTAGAGTTCCATTAGACATAAATTTCAAATTTATATCTATTAGATCAATTAATTTTTAAAAATTTTGAATTTGATAAGGACCTATTAGACATAAAATTGAAAATTTAGGGACCTATTAGACACAAATTTGAAAGTATATGGACCTATTAGAAACTTTTGAAAGTTTAGGGACCAAATAGACACAAACCTCAAAGTTCAGGGACTAAACTTGTTACTGAACCTTATTTTTTAAAACCATTTTTTATTCTATAATCTAAATTGTGAAAATTCTAAAAAGAACATTTTGATCTTAGAGTGTATTCAGATTTTAAATTTGAAATTTTAAAATATAGAATTACATTAAAAAAAAATAAAAAAGTTGATAAATATAGTATTTATGTTATAAACTTATTTCATCTGTATTAAATTAAAATGTGTATAATATAAATCATATGATATTTTAAAGTAATAACTATACAAAATTTATAACCTATAACGCGTTTATAAATTAATCAATAATAGTTGAGATTTCAACCAATATTTAGTTTGTCAACTATTTATGGTTTATAAATATACTATCGAACACATTTTGAACAACTATTTAAATTGGGATCCAATATCTAAATCTGCTATCAAACACATTCGAACATCCTGAAAACATGAAATACAACTGTGTATTTTATCACTTATTTTCAATTTTATGTTTTTAAAATCACTAAGCAAACGTACCCAATGGGCTGTTTGGGGCGCTGAATGGGTTAAAATAGTTTGTGAAGTTAGATAATATGTGTTTAGGGTGCAGAGTTCTTTAGCATGGGTCTAAGAAGTATGTGTTTGGGGTACAGATTTCTTTAACATAGAGTTCTGAAGTCTGTGTTTACGCTGGCTGTTTTTTTTTTCTACATTTTTGTTGTATTATACAATTAGATCTATATTAGATATCAATTTTTTAAAACTTAAATAATAAATATTTGTTTCCATCAATTCTAACAATTTTTTAGATTTTAAGTTATATTATTCTACATACATTTGATCATTATGGAATGTATCAATATTGTTTAAGATGCACAAAATAATTGAGATTCAGAAAGCATTTCATTCATTGATTATGAAAAGCTCCATACTTGGAGATGTACAATGGGAACTAATTGCCAACTCTATTTTACACAAAAATATATATTTTGCAGTTGTAATTGCCAAATTTGGGCCACGGCCACAATTGCACAAAAAAATGTTTGTTTAATTAAAAAGTTTCCAAAATGATGGCATAGCGTGGTATAATAAAAAAAGTATGAGAAGGATGATGATCAGTCGTGTTTGTTGAGGAGAAACATGCAATATTCCCATTTCAACTACACTGGAACGTAAATAGGAAGCTCTCCGTCTCTAGGTCATTAGTGAAGATCATATTCATAAGGCGCCCTAGGTCGACATCCTCCAACTCTGGAATCTGGTACAGCTGGTCCACAATTTGTTGTCGTTGCTCAATCCCTAATGCACGCTTTTCTTTTGACCATTCTACAATCATCTTCAATGGGTGGATTGCATGTCCATCGCGTTGCGTACAATCTCCACCATTTCTGAATGATACGAATTTTGCTTACTCTTGCTCCTTTGGAAGAAGTCCCTGTTGCGTTGTGTTGACTTGTAAGTGTCTCTTGCATTTCATCTTAGGACACGCCCACTCTAGGCTCAGACACCGACAGTATTGGGACGTAATACTCCTAGGATCCACCCAGGTGCACCTTATCCTGAATCTAAACTGCTATATTAGATGTCATATCCCCAAAGCTCTCTATACCCATCCCTATAGCACGGTCTTTCCCAAAGATGAAGGCTAAGTCATCGAAGTGGGGAATAGCTTATTTCACAACCCCTTTGCAGAAGGATGACTCGACATGAACATGTAAATAACCGTTATACAATGTAACGTAGCAGGTATAAGGTGACTTTGCAATCTAGGCATTATGGTATTTTTCCTTCAATTGAAGTTGAAATTCTATTCAATCTTATCTTTTTTAAAAATAAAGAAAAAATCATCCAATTATCATTTACAAAAAATATTTTGTTTGCTTTAATTCAAAGCACATCTTGGTAAATTTTTCAAAACCCTTTCTCGTTCAAATGACATTTACCTAATTTTTTTTATTGAAACTTTTCTTTTTACTCTAGTTTCCTAAACCATCCTTTTGTTTTCTTTAAAAAGTATGATAAGTCCTAAAACAACTTGGTAAGTTTTTCAAAACCAATTTTGGACATTTACCCTAATCTTTTGATTTAAACATTTCTTTTTACTATAGATGAAAAAATATCCTTTTCTTTTCTTTAAAACAAATATTGATCAAGCACAATAATTACCACTGTCTTCTTCTTCTTCTTCTTCTTCTTCTTCTTCTTCTTCTTCTTCTTCTTCTTCTTCTTCGTTGCTTGAATTCAAAAAAATAGCTTGGTTATTTTTCAAAATCCTTTTTTTTCTAAGGACATTACCTTTGTTTTTTATTCAAACCTTCTTTTTACTTTAATTCAAATAACATCTTTTCTTTTTGTTTTCTTCAGAAACTATCTTGATTAAGTATGTCAATTAGCATTGTTTCGTTCTTTTTTTTTTTTGTTGTTGTTGGTTTAATTCAAAAAACAGGTTGGTAAATTTTTCAAAACACTTTTACTATAATTGAAAAAACAAAAGGGTAATTTTTAAAAACCTTTTTCTTATTAACAAGGACATTTACATAATTTTTTTTTATTACAAACCATTCTAAATTGGGAAATATGTATGGTTCAGTACATGCAAGTGTAGAATATAAAATAAATACAACTTCAAATTGAAATATACTGTCAACATAATGTCCTAAAAGAAGTATGGATATTGAATAATAAATTTGCAAACATAAAGACGATTAAAAATAATCTGCCCAAAGTGTCCAATGAATACACAACTAATAAGGTGTCCAATGTGTCATACAAAGAAATACATAAACAAATCATCGAACTTTAAATTAACAAACCTCAAACTAGGTTGAGCAATGTACTAGTTCCGACCCCTATCAAGAGTACACACAAAGGAAAATTAGTATTCATATTTAATTATACTAATACATAAACTTGTAAAAAAAGAAAAGTTGTCACCTTAACAAGAGGTAATGGGCAAACATGGGGAGAAGGTATTGGGTTTCGAAGGAGTCCAACCCTATAACAATGAGAGAGGATGCATTAGTAAGAGAATAAAATAAAATGCAATAATAAAGCATATATGTACATATGAAGGAAGGAATTAAAAGATGTTTAGAGGGAACTCACTAATTGCAATAGAGAGAAGTAGTATGGGAGTGGAGTTGTCCTCAAACTTTTCAAAAATGTGAGACCATATATAAAGAAGAGATGAGGGATGGTAGTTGGCAAAGACATAGGTGCACTATCATAAGTGCACCTAACCACATTAATTGAGCAGAAAAGTGAGCAATTAGGAAGAACAAGTGAGCAAAGACATGCACATTAATATTGGCTTTTTGGCCCTTAATCTCAAATTAATTAATTTTAATTAATTAATTAATTAATATTTTGATGATAACAAACCTGATTTTGTTTATTGACAATTTTAATGTTTGAAGTATCCATTGTGTAGAGCTCGGAATAACAATTCCAACGCATTTTGAATCGTTCGAATCAGAGCTCAAACGAAGAAGTTATGGGAAAAACAAAATTGAAGGAAAAATCCTACATGGCGTGACACGTGGCATATATTGATGACGTGGCAAATGATGTGGAAGGTCAACGGTCAACATTGATGATGTTGCGTGACATGGCGCAGACGTGGCCGATGACGTGTCACTTCAAAAGGTCATAATTACTGACGTGGTAGATGACATGGCGATGACATGTACCAATAGAAATACAACACGTGGTGCTTCAATTATTTTAATATTAAAAAACGCAACACCAATCAGAAGCTGACACATGGCAGAAACGGCTAGTTTTTGTCTTCTCTCTATTTAAGGCTCGAAAAAAATTGGAAAAAATGGGAAAAAAAATTCTGAAAAATTATACTATTCTTGGAAAGCATTTCTACTATTTTTCAGCAATTTTTGAGCTTCTATTTTTTATTCTCTTTAGCCATTTGAGGGATTTTACTTGTAAGAAATCCTTTCTTACATAATTATGAGCTTTGATTTGTATATCTACTCTTTAAGAGAGTTTATCCATCTCATTCTTCACTTTTCAATCCATTGTAAGGGTTTCTCTTGATCCCGAAAAAGAGAGGTTGTAATGGTTTGATCCTGAACCGTGGAAATGATCGGATTTATTCTTGCACCCGAAAAAGGAATATTGTAACGGTTAGACTCTAAGTTGTAGAAAGAATCGTTGTTCTAGTGAAATACCCAAGAGAATCTTGGAGAGTAGAGTTGGCCGGATTGTGTCGAACCACTATAAATTTACGATGTCAATTTCTCTATCCCTATCTTATTTCATTTTTGCAATTAATTTGTTGTTATATTATATTGCATAAAATTATGTGTTCTTGTATGTCTATTTTTTTGGGTATAATTTTATCTTTACATATTCTTTACCAATCTTGTTTTTAGAAATGGTGTTTAAAATTGTTACATTTAATTCTTGTATAATTAGATGTAAATTTATTTGCATGATTTCTTGTTTAAATTAATTGTGATAAAAAGTTTGATAATTAGATTATTTGAGCATACTTAGGAAAAAGTTTTATTAAACCCTATTCACCCCTCTCTAGGGTTGCCATACCGATCCAACAATTAATAAGACATTACCATATATTTATAAAGAAAAAAAAGGTTGTAAGTACAAACACCATTTAATATACATCATTCACATACCAAAACATAATTAAATGCACACATCAACCACCTACCAACCCAATTTATAACACAACAGAAAGTCAATCAAAGACAAGTTATGGTGAGATTTAGAAGTGAACAGAACAAAACATAAAAGCATAGACAGACCGACCTCAGAGATAGGAAATCCGTTGGAAGTAATTGAATTTCACATAATATTGTTGTCCCAAAAAGAAGAATTGAATATTAAACATAGCAAAGTGATATAAAAGCATAAACCTAATTTATAACATAATAGAACTCAAATTTATAATACAACAGAAACTCAATCAGAGACAACAAATATGGTGGGATGTAGGAGCAAACAAAATAAAAAGTAAAGCATATACAAACTAGCCTCAGGGAGGAAATTCATTCTAAGTAATGGAAATTTACATAACATGGTTCTCACACGAAGAAGTGTCTAATATGAAATACAACAAATTGATAAAAAAAAACAAAACAAAAACACACATATAGCACAATAGGGTTAGAATGAGATATGAAATTGTCCAAAACAGAGAGCACAATGGGAAAACAAAGGGCACAAGGGAGATAAAATGAAATAGGAAAAGATATAGGCATGATGTCTAATTTAGTTAACAAAATGAAATGGAGTTTGAAAAAAGAGACGCATGCTATCTATTTTGACTCATCATCAGCCGGTAAAAGGGATAGAAAACAAACCTTAACAATCAGCTCCCCCCACCAAGCTCCAAAACTTGTATCTGTTTATCCCCTACCAAAAAATCTCATGCCTCATTTGATAAGTTCATTTTATATATATTTATTATATATTGTTTAGGTTGTTTTTAGTTAGTTTTCTTTTAGTTTTTGATTTCTAATTCTTGTATTTCTTTTATTTTTATAGGTGTTCAAAAGTTATATTTTGAAGGTCATGTTTGAGGACTTTTTGGAGGACTTTCAAGTTGAAGTCTAAATTTAAAAAAAAAAAAAAAAAAAAAAAAAAAAAAAAAAAAAAAAATTCTCGGGCGCCCAGGCGCCCAAACCGGCGCCTAGGCGCTGCAGACTGAAGCAGTTGGACAGAATGCCAGCGCCTAGGCGCTGTCCACGGCGCCTAGGTGCTACGTCGCAGCCCTAACTTTAAATTGGGTCGATTTTTATCATTTGGGGGTCGATTTTTAGGTTTTTTTGAGGGCAGCAAGGGGCGACAAACAGAGTCAAAGAGGGAGAACGACCAAGGAGAAGAAATTAGAGCATCTTGGAGGTCTTTAACAACCAAAAAGGAGTGGAGCTAAGCTTAATTTGCTTCTATTTCCCTTCTTCTTTCTCTTTTTGCTGTTTGTAATGACCCATATGGTGATTATTGTTGGTTTTGTTAAGATTTGCATTATGAACTGAGGTTTTCTTTTCTAGGGCTTTGATGTAATCGAATATTGAATCCTACTTCTTCTAAGTTAATAGTTGATGTCTCTATTTCATACATGGTTGTGAGAATGCTTTTGCACCTAAAGTATGTTTAGATTTGGCCACTCTTTACATTCATCCTATGTCATGATTTGAGGTTGAGAAACGAGAATCATTGATGAACTAAAGCATTTTCCCTAATTTACACTTGAGATAGAGATATCCTTGTGGGTTTTGTGGCAAATTTTAGGTTCTACGGGCTTAATAATTGATTTGTTTGAATTGTCATAGAGATATAGGCAATTTACACTTCAATGAACATCGTTATTGCTTGAGAAAGAATATCGAGTCTATAGGGTAGAGCTTGCCAACAATCATGAAATAGAAGAAAACATTAGCTATTAATGAACAAAGAGTAGGAGGAAGTATTTGGTGAAATCATTGCTCTAGAGTTTTTACAAATTAATTTTTATTCATCTATTTTTGCACTATCATTTATAGAGTTTTATCAAAGTTATTTATCAAGCAAGTTTAAATTATCCATTCATCCTTGACAATTTGGTACTTAGATAAAATTACGGCTAGATAATTTGGTAATTGGTAGCTTTCAGTCCCTGTGGAGAACGAACTTTGATTTCAATCACTGTATTACTTGTAACGATTCGTGCGCTTGCGAATTCGATCAACAAGTTTTTGGCGCCGTTGCCGGGGACTGAATGTTTATTTTATGAATATCAAAATCAATAGCTTTAGTCTTAATCTGAGTTTTATTTTATTTATTTTAATTTCTATTTTTTTTGTTTTTTGTTTTTGTCAGGAGTTTAAGCAAGTGTATGCGAAAATTTGGAAGTAGTAATCTACTACCTTTTGATTCTGAGATCGAACGCACTTGCAGAAAAAATAGAAAAGAAAAGAGAGAGTGTACTGCACAAGATCAAGAAAGGATGGCAGAAGGTGCAGGACAAAATGAGAATAGAACTTTGAGAGACTATGTGTTGCCAAACGTAACGGAGATACATTCTGCTATTCGGAGGCCAGCAATTCAAGCTAATAACTTTGAGATTAAGCCGGCCACGCTTCAGATGATACAAACTTCAGTGAATTTTAGTGGATTACAACATGAAGATCCAAATTCCCATATCTCTGATTTCCTGGAAATATGTGATACATTCAAATACAATGGAGTGACTGATGATGCCATTAGACTGAGACTCTTCCCCTTTACTCTAAAGGCTCGAGCTAAGCAGTGGTTAAACTCTTTGCCGGCCGCTTCTATTGAAACGTGGAATGATTTAGCTCAAAAGTTTCTGGCCAAGTTTTTTCCACCAGCAAAAACAGCTAAGATTCGAAGTGAGATTAGTAACTTTTCTCAGTATGAAGGAGAAAGTTTATATGAAGCTTGGGAACGATACAAGGAGCTTCTAAGGAAATGTCCTCACCATGGATTGCCTCGATGGATGCAAGTACAAAATTTTTATAATGGGTTGGATGGCAATACGAGGACCACCATTAATGCAGCTTCAGGTGGAGCATTCATGAGCAAAACTGAGAACGAGGCTTTTGAGTTACTGGAAGAAATGACCATGAATCATTATGAATGGCCAAGCGAGAGGCTAGTTCAGAAGAAGGCTATGGGAGTTAATGAGGTAGATGCCATAGCAAACTTGACTGCACAAGTGGCTTCACTTACTAAGCAACTCCAAGCAAGTCAATTGACAGTAAATTCTATTCAGTCACCACCTATGTATTGCGAATATTGTCATGGGAGCCATAGAAGTGAAGATTGTCAAGTTGGGAATCCATTTATGCCAGGGCACATTGAACAAGCTAAATTTGTTGGGAATTTTGATCGTCAACAAGGCAATCCATACTCCAACACATATAATCCTGGTTGGCGCAATCACCCTAACTTTTTGTGGAAGCAAAATCAAACTCAAAATCTACCACCACTAGGATTTCAGCAGCCTGAAAAGAAAAGCAGCCTTGAAGAGGCAATGATTCAGTTGGCCAACACTACGAATCAGTTCATGACTGAAACAAAGACCAATTTTCAAAATCAAGCAGCATCTATTCGAAATTTAGAGGTGCAAGTTGGTCAGCTAGCCAACATGATGGTGGATAGGCTTCCAGGTAATTTACCGAGCACAACAGAAAAAAATCTAGTGGAGCATTGTAAGTCAATTACCTTGAGAAGTGGTAAGGAGTTGGTTGAGCCCATGTCGAACAAGGAGTCTAGAGAAGAAGAAGAAGAAAAGGTTACACCAGAATCATCAACTAAGCAAGCTGAGGATAAATCACAGTTGGCTACTTCATCATCCATTCCATTTCCTCAACGCCTCCAGAAGAACAAACAGGACAAGCAGTACAGTAAGTTCATTGATATTTTTAAGAAACTGCATATTAATATTCCTTTTGCAGATGCCCTTGCACAAATGCCACATTATGTCAAATTCATGAAGGACATCTTGAAAAAGAAAAGAAAGTTGGAGGATTATGAAATGATTCCACTCACAGAGGAGTGCAGTGCCATATTGCAGAGAAAATTACCACCCAAACTGAAAGATCCAGGGAGTTTTTCTATTCCTTGTTCGATTGGTGATATTATCTTTGCTAATGCATTATGTGATCTAGGAGCCAGTATTAACTTGATGCCTTTGTCTATTTTTAAGAGATTAGGAATAGGAGATGTGAAACCAACAACTGTTTCTTTGCAACTGGCTGATAGATCAATTAGGCACCCATGGGGAATCATCGAGGATGTTCTTGTCAAGGTAGGGAAGTTTATCTTTCCAGTAGATTTTTTAGTATTGGATATGGAGGAAGATGAGAACATGCCTATGATTTTGGGAAGACCATTTTTGGCTACGGGAAGAGCAAAGATTGATGTAGAATTAGGAGAGCTGAAGCTACGAGTTCAGGATGAGTCAGTCACATTCAAAGTCTTCAAGGATCCCAGTCTTTCACATCATATGAACTGTTCTTGCATTTTTAAGAGTGGATCACCATTGTCCCAATCTTGTTCGGAGTCGCATGCTTCATACTACTACTTTAAACCACCTTGAAGAGGAGAAGAAAAGTCAGGCTAAGGACTATAAATCAAGCGCTATTGGGAGGCAACCCAAAGGTTTGTTTTGCAACTTTTATTTTCTAGCTTTATTTTTTTCTGTTACTCTAGTTTTTTTGAATGAAGGAAATAGAACTCCCAACAAGCAACTATGAGGTCATTGGAGCTTAGGATTTTTTTTGAAATGCAGCACATTCAAGGAAGTCTCGTTAACCCTTACATTTGATGTTTACTTTTTGCCTCTTTAAGACATTGAGGACAATGCATGTTTTTAAGTTGGGGGTAAAAGGGATTTCTTTAAGTTTGAATAGCTTTTGCTGATTAATAAAGTGTTCTGACTTCTTTTGAAATAAAAGGTAAATAAGTGCAAGTGTTTTGATTATTGTCTGACTGAGAAGTGTAGTTAACTTTATTTTTATCCCTTTGATAATCTTATGAGCACTTAACTATAAGTATTTTGTTGCCTTGATGTTTAAAGGAATCTTTTTTGCTGCCTTAGAACTTGCTCTGGCCTGCTGAATCATTCGAAATGCAATGTTTGCTAGGAAAAGAATTGTCTTGTTTACTTCTTGTTGGTAAAAATAAAAATAAAAAAAAAAAGGGAAAAGAAAGAAAAAAATAGAAAAAAAAAAAAGAGAGATACTCCTACTTCTAGAGTGAATTAAGTAATCAGGGGCGGTCATGAAACCCATGATTTCCTTTGCATGAAAAGTTTACTTAGGAAGTGAGTATGTGAATGCAGTCTTAATAGTGACTTGTGCCCGTAGTCAGCTGCTTTCACCACAAAGTGTTAGTACGTTGGAACGAAGGTATAAGTGATTAAAAGACTCTCTCTAAAAAAAAAAAAAAAAAAAAAAAAAAAAAAGAGAGCAACGTAAAAAAAAAATGTTGCTAATATTCGTATTTATTAGAGACTCCTAATAATCCTAGTTGACATGGTTTTGTTTGAGTGAAGGTTGGCCAAAAGGTGAGATCTTAGAGTCCACTGGAAGTTGGGCAAGTTCTGTTGTGGTAAAAAGTTTCTTTGAGTTGAAGGGTGCAAGAATACCAATAATTGTACACACACACACCGAGGGGTTTAAAATGAAGACAACGAAACTTATTTGTTAGATATGATTGACATTTCTTGCATTTTCTATCCTTTTGTTTTGAAGATTGATGAACTTTATTTTAAGGCATAAAACTATCAACTTTGAACAACATATGAGCTGTTGAGTTCCGTCTGCATGATTCTTTGCTCGAGGACGAGCAAAAGGCTAAGTTGGGGGTATTTGATAAGTTCATTTTATATATATTTATTATATATTGTTTAGGTTGTTTTTAGTTAGTTTTCTTTTAGTTTTTGATTTCTAATTCTTGTATTTCTTTTATTTTTATAGGTGTTCAAAAGTTATATTTTGAAGGTCATGTTTGAGGACTTTTTGGAGGACTTTCAGGTTGAAGTCTAAATTTAAAAAAAAAAAAAAAAAAAAAAAAAAAAAAAAAAAAAAAAAAATTCTCGGGCGCCCAGGCGCCCAAACCGGCGCCTAGGCGCTGCAGACTGAAGCAGTTGGACAGAATGCCAGCGCCTAGGCGCTGTCCACGGCGCCTAGGCGCTACGTCGCAGCCCTAACTTTAAATTGGGTCGATTTTTATCATTTGGGGGTCGATTTTTAGGTTTTTTTGAGGGCAGCAAGGGGCGACAAACAGAGTCAAAGAGGGAGAACGACCAAGGAGAAGAAATTAGAGCATCTTGGAGGTCTTTAACAACCAAAAAGGAGTGGAGCTAAGCTTAATTTGCTTCTATTTCCCTTCTTCTTTCTCTTTTTGCTGTTTGTAATGACCCATATGGTGATTATTGTTGGTTTTGTTAAGATTTGCATTATGAACTGAGGTTTTCTTTTCTAGGGCTTTGATGTAATCGAATATTGAATCCTACTTCTTCTAAGTTAATAGTTGATGTCTCTATTTCATACATGGTTGTGAGAATGCTTTTGCACCTAAAGTATGTTTAGATTTGGCCACTCTTTACATTCATCCTATGTCATGATTTGAGGTTGAGAAACGAGAATCATTGATGAACTAAAGCATTTACCCTAATTTACACTTGAGATAGAGATATCCTTGTGGGTTTTGTGGCAAATTTTAGGTTCTACGGGCTTAATAATTGATTTGTTTGAATTGTCATAGAGATATAGGCAATTTACACTTCAATGAACATCGTTATTGCTTGAGAAAGAATATCGAGTCTATAGGGTAGAGCTTGCCAACAATCATGAAATAGAAGAAAACATTAGCTATTAATGAACAAAGAGTAGGAGGAAGTATTTGGTGAAATCATTGCTCTAGAGTTTTTACAAATTAATTTTTATTCATCTATTTTTGCACTATCATTTATAGAGTTTTATCAAAGTTATTTATCAAGCAAGTTTAAATTATCCATTCATCCTTGACAATTTGGTACTTAGATAAAATTACGGCTAGATAATTTGGTAATTGGTAGCTTTCAGTCCCTGTGGAGAACGAACTTTGATTTCAATCACTGTATTACTTGTAACGATTCGTGCGCTTGCGAATTCGATCAACATCATTCCATCGAATGAAACATGTAGCCTCACAGACCCAAACAAACGAGGGGAAGCTACAAAGGATGAGAGAATGAAAAGGAAGTGGCAAAGGACTATGGTTGTTTTGAAGCGGTGAAAGGAGTGAGGTGGCTATTGTTTATGGATCTGGCAAAAAAAAAAAAAACAAAGGGGCAAAGGAGAAGTTTGGTTACGGATGGTGGAAGATGAAAGAAGGAGGTGATAGGGTTTGTAGCACTGTTGACCACATTAAGCTGCCAGCTCATAAAAATTGGCCCAAAAGCCTAACAGCCCAAAGTTTCTTCAGCTCAACTTTAAATCTAGGAAAAACATGTTCAATTAAGAGAAAAATCAACAAGAATAAAGGAAGAATAGATGATTTTTCAATCCTCATGCTTGCTTAATTAAGTAACCAAATAAGTATCACATGCCAAACATAGCCCACTCCAACCCTCACAAATTTGGGTCCCAAATAGCCTCTAAGAGTTTCTAATGACTTTTTTTCTAATGTGTCGTATTTTTATTTGCTCAAATTTTTTTGAATGAGATTCCCTCATCTATTAATTGTAATAGAAATAAACCAATAAAAGTAAGCCACGTCAGTAGAAAAATCTGGTTGACTAGTGGGTGAGAAAGTATTGTTGGATTGGAAATGTTTGAAAAAGAAAGCAAACTGGCCGTCAAGTGATAGTTGTAGAGTAAAGACCTGATGAACTGTGAAATTATTACCTCATATATTTTCTACATATGAGTCCTAAGGCAAAATCTCTATTTATACCATTGTAATATTTTATGAAAAGTACTTCTTTGATAATTAACTCCCTATTTGGAATCAAAGATTTCAAATCAATTCTAATTTGAAATCATTTCACATGTTTGGATCTAAAAAAAACAAAAAATTTGAAATCAATTGTAATTTGAAATCTTGTTTTAAAAAAAAAAAAATTGTTCCAAATGAGTCGGATTTGGTAAGATTTTAAACTAAAAAAATTATGTTTCCAATTTTACACCACAAATTTTTTTTTTTTTTTAAATTTACAACTCCCTACACTAGTTCATATGCATTGATATTTTCTACCATATTCAAGCAAACTGATCTTTTTTCCATATTCAAGGAAACTCAATGTCATTCAAGCAAATTGGTTAGAACATTGGTTGAAGAAGAAATTAACAAAAAAAAATGCCTTCTTTTGATTTTCTTCTACTACAGTGAACAAAATAAATCAACACCAAAATAAAAAAATAAAATCAAAATCAAAATCTACAACAGCGGAGGCCGCCTCAATGTGGCTGTCTCATAATAACCGTTAGATGTGAATTCAATAATTTTCATACCCCCTAATAATCGCTGGATATAAATTCGATGTATTTCTCTCTCTCCATCCAACGGTAAAAAACTACCAACTAAATTGTGGCGGCCTCACCAAATAATTCCTCGTGGGTTCGGGGCTAAATCACTGTATTTGAGAAAGAAAAAAAAACAGAGATAAGTAACTTTGATTGCTTGGAGAGGCGAGAGAGGGAGGGAGGGAGAACAAGTTCGTCAAAAGGTTGAGATTGCGGCGAGAGTGCAGCGTGCTATGCGGTAGCTGCTGAGCCTATGTCGGGCAGGAGCACGACGAGCGGTGACGGCTTGCAGCTGGGCGATGTGCAGTGCTGGTAATGGGAGGGAGGGGGCGATGAATGTGAAATAGGGTTTAGAAAATATGAAAGCTAGGATGGTTAAAAAATGAAAAAGTAAAACAAGCTGAAGAGACGATTTTTTTTTTTTTTTTAATTTTTTTTTTATTATTATTATTTTTTTTTTTTTGTGAAATAGAGAGGAAAAGATAAATAGGGAATACGAAATAAAAATATGATAATTCAGATTTAGCTAATTTTTATCTTAATTTTTTTAGGGCAAAAATCAATTTATACCTCTGAACTTTGAGGGTTGTATCAATAAAAACTCAAATTAATAATTGTATCAATTTAAACTCTGATTTTTTATAAGTGTATCAATTTACACCCTCTGACAGATTCCGTTTGAAAAACGTTAGTTTACACTTGCACAAACTTATAATTATATCAACTAACCCTTAAACTATCATAAGTGAATCAATTTATGTCATCAATCAATTTGAAAATTGTCCATGTATCAATTCTCACACGTGTGTAAACTTCTTCAGAAATCAAAACCATCCCTTTAAAAATCACCAATTATTTGAAACGAATGGTCTAAATTGATTCATTTATGAAAATTTAGGAGTTTAATTAATATAATTATAAGTTTACACACATGTAAACTAACATTTTTCAAATAAAATCTGACAGATTGTGTAAATTGATACACTTATGAAAGTTCAAGGTTTAATTTAATACAATTATTAGTTTAGAGTTTTTATTTATACAACCACCAAAATTTAGGAGTATAAATTATTTTTTTCCCTTTTTTTTCATTTGAATTAAGACATTTGAAAGTTTTTTTTTTAATTTTTCTTTTTTGACAAATAATGATGACATTTGCAAGTTTTATTCTTTTTTTTTTTTTTTTTTGAGTTCAGCAAGTTTTAATTTATTGAGTTGATATGTTTTCATAATTATATGTAATTGATATTGTTATTTGATGTAAAAATATTTTATTATTATTAATGTAATTTCCTGCAAAATTACAAGGACATAATAGTAAAATGTTATATTTTCTTTTCATTACTCGTGAACATTCAAACAAGAAAATTTAATTTCAGTCATTTCAAATTACTTTAGTTCTAGATACAGAATAGAAATCTAAAATCACTTCTATCTTTTAAAATCTTGGAATTTGAAATCATTTCTACCTGAATTCAGACGCAACATATGCAATAGGAAATTGCTAGATTTTTTTCAGATATTTATTTTTTGAAAGAGAAAAAGGAAACATCTCTCTTCTCTCCCAAAAATTTATTGCTCGAAAAAGATGCCTAGTCTTGTCCTTCGCATAATTGTATGAGTTTAATCTTAGTTGGCCCTTTGTACTAAAAAAAATAAGGTTAAATTATAAAAAAATATCTTAAAATTTTTCCTTTGTTTAAAAGATACCCCTATTTTTTCAAAAGTTGCAATATTATCTTTGACCCTTTCATAACGTTTCAAAATTGTCATAGAAGTAGAAAATATGTTAGAATGTTGAACGAAAAGTTGACGTGACAAAACGTCGTTCTTTTAGACGTAATCCAAGTAAGCGTCTCCCTCGCCGCCACATCACTTTAGGTTGTCGATTTTTAGTCCAACATTTTAACAGTTTTCTACTATAAGAGTAGTTTTGAAACGTTTATAAAAGGTCAATGGTACTACAACAACTTTTGAAAGAATAAACATATAATTTTTTTATAATTTAGCCAAATAAATAATTAATTAATGTTAATGTAAGTTGTCCCATCCCAAGCGACTTAGAGGTCGTTCTGAGTCTTGCTATTTATTTATTTTAGAGGAATAAAAATAAATGATAAAATTATCCAATTAAAACATATTCTCCTGCTGCAACTTCACAGTTCTCATTCCAATGATTTTTTTTTTTAAATCCCAATCCAATTGTTAAGAAGAATACAATCATAAATTTAAAGTAAAGCCCAACGTTGTATAATAATAACAAATATTTGTCTTAAAAAATAATAAATAAATAGTAACAAAAATTTCAAGACAACCATGAAAAATAGAATATGTAGATAATATTAATTATACAGAAACAATGATTAAATATTATATGGAGGCCACAAAAAATTTTGACAACCTTAGTATCTAAATTATTAACACGTCAAAATGTAACAATATGCAGGAAATTTGTCAAAGAAACCATATATCAATAAGTTATTATATCAAAGAACGTGTGTGTATATATATAATAATTTGTTATTTGTTATATTGAAGTAACAAAGCAATCCAGATCAATCCATTTTTAATAGCGAGAAGTAATGCATATAAAATCAACTTTTAATCATATCAAAACGATTGCATCAAAGAGATCAATATATCCTGACCAATAATTACATTTAGGCAACTAAAATATGATATATCAAAATAAACATTATAAATAAGCACAACTATATTTTAAAAAATAATAATAATAAATAAGCACACCTATAACATATATGCATGCAATGAACTTATTAAAACAACTCTATATAGCTCAACTGATTTAGACATATGTTCTTGACTAAAAGGTCAGAGTTCAAATCCCCCACTCCTAAATTGTTGCACCCAAAAAAATATTAAATTTATATTTATATAAGCAAAAATATTTAAACAATTTTTATATTAAAGCAATCATATATATCTAGAATCCTTATAGCTCTACTGGTTTAGACATATGTTATATTGACTACAAAGTCAGAGTTCAAATCCCCCGCTCCTAAATTGTTGAACCAAAAAAACATTAAAATTATATTTATATAAGAAAAAATATTGAAACACAATTTTTATATTAAAGCAATCATATATATCTAGAGTCCTTGCAAAGGAAAATGTCGATGCATTAATATTTAGAAGGAACCATGTATTTGGAAGCCACATCGAAGAAATCAATATTTTAATGCAACCATTATATCGAGGTAATAAATTTATTGAGCCACAACAATTTTATAAAAGCAACCAAATATTTTGATGAATTACATTCTTGGTAACCGAATATCAAGAATCATTTTATAAAGGTAATTGATATAACTAGACGTTATCTTGACCATAGTTTAATTGATTAAAGTATGAGTGAGGACAAGTTAATTTGGCATTTTGAGAGGAATGAAGTGTATATAGTGACGTCAGGATATCACTTGGCTTATTCACAGAAGGAGAATGGTTCAAGTTTATATGATTCCAAGATGGCTAGGTGGTGGAAATTACTATGGAATTCTAATATTCCAAATAAAATAAAATTGTTTGTGTGTAGGCTTTATAATGAGTTTATTCCTACCACTGTTAACCTTAAGCGTAGAGGGATTGTGGTGGAGGACTTATGTCCACGATGTAAAAGGGATCCAGAAACTTCTCATCATGTGGTGTGGGATTGTAGGTTTTTGAAACAATGTTGTAAAGAAACACCCTTTTTCCAAATGAATTGGCCGAAACAATTGAAGAACATGAGAGATCTTCTTTGGTGGTTCTATGAGGCTCTTACTCATGAAAAGTTTGAGGAATATATAGTAATGTGTTGGTGCGTGCGGAATGCAAGGAATAAACAAATATTTAAGGGAAGAAGGACTGAGGATACAAATATGGCGGATTGGAATGGTTGTCTATCTTATTTAGCCCAATTCCAAGAGTTTAATAAAATGGGTGCAGAGGAAGAAGTGACTTGGTGAGACGAAATCCAAATGTAAAATGGAATCATCCTTTGTTCCCAAATTTTAAGCTTAATACAAATGCAACAATTAGTGAAGATGTAAACAAAAGCATGTTGGGATTGATTTTTATAAATGAGAAAGGAGAAGTTATGCATACAATGGTGAAGCTGATTCATGTTGGGAGTGCGACCAAAGTCCCACATCGGCTAGATAAGGGAAAGATCATGGGTTTATAAGTAAGGGACACTATCTCCATTGGTATGAGGCCTTTTGGGAGAACCAAAAGCAAAGCCATGGGGCTTATGCCCAAAGTGGACAATATCATACCATTGTGGAGATATGTTGAGGGTCGTTGTCCCTAACAAGTGGTATCAGACCCATGCCCCCGAGCCTTGATCGGTAGAATCCTCGGGTGCCGAACAAAGGAGGCGAGCCGCGAAGGCGTAGTCATGGTAGAGATCCGTGGTAAAGAGTTCTATCGGATAGGCGGTGTGCTCCAGTAAAGGAGTTGGCCAGGATAAAAGCTAGACAGATAGATGACTATGCAAAGTCATGAGGGCTTATGCCCAAAGTGGACAATATCATACCATTGTGGAGATATGTTGAGGGTCGTTGTCCCTAACAATTCAGTGGATAGTAGCAGTGGACATGGTGGAAGCTCACTGCTTATTTCAATGGTGCAATCGTGAAGCAAACAAGGTAGCTCATCAACTAGTTTTTTTAGCCTTATCGTGTGAAGCAGAAGATAGATGGATGGAGGACATGCCAGAAGCAGTTCGAGAGGCGGTAGAAGATGAAGTGCTTTCAAACAGGCCAGTTCATTTAGTGCAAAGGGATGGGCTTTAATGTTGTGGGCTTTATTTTATGTTTATTGTTTGTAATATCAAAAAAAAAAAATGGTTAAAGTATATGTCTTCAATTGAAAGTTTAAAGGTTCGAATCTTCCCACTTCCATATGTTGTGGAACTCAAAAAAAAAAATTGATATGACAAGACAATCATCCATTTGAAACAACGAATGCGCTTTTTAAAAAATATAGCAAATCAATCTTAAAAATTAAAGACTAAACATATAATTTGGTCCTTGAAGTTTACGTCGTTTTTCAATTTACTATAAAGTTTCAACTTTTACCTCTATTAAAAAGAATCAATCAAGTCCCTGTTTTGACCTTAAAAGTACAAAAAAAAAAATTCAACCTTAAAAGTACACAGTCAGACGCTTGCCAAATGATTGTCCAAATGACACCCATAAACACAAGAATTTACATGAACGTTGTCAGCAAAAAAAAAAAAAACCATTTTAAAATTGTTTTCTTGAGCCGTATCTTCAAATTATTTAGCATACAAAACGAGCACTCTACAAAAGAATATGAATGGAAGTTGAAACAAAAAAAATGCATCAAACTCAGTGTGTGTTTCACTTTTAGCTTTGATTCAATCTCTGTAGCCTAAGGCAGGTTTCCGGTTGAAGAATAATCTCGAGTCTCGTCCTTGTTTTGGGTAGAAGTAGATGAGTCAATCCAAGGCCCGTCAATTAACATGCTTTTTTGCATTGGAATGCCTTGTGATGATGTTGAAATGCTTGTTATGCTATCATGTGACAACCTTTCAAAGGCTTTGAACCTTGCATCTTGATCGACTGCACCGCGCTTGATGATCGGTGCTTGGACAGCAATTTTTCCTTCGAGCATACTAACCACAGAAGACATTGATGGCCTTAGAGTTGGAGACGGATTTGTGCATAAGAGAGCTATATGAATCATCCTCATGACCTCTTCTTTTGAGTAATGTGAGTCAAGACTCGGATCAACAAGTTCGAGAAGGTTTCCTTGCTCTTGTAGAACATAAGCCTTCAAGCAAATAGAAAAAAAAAATATGTAAGATAATTGACACTCATTTTGTAAACATTATTTATGAAAACTCCTTGTATGAGAAAAAGTGAAAAGAAAGTAATCGACTAGTGGCTAAAAGAAAATGATGTGAAAAAACTCGAAGAGAGAATAATTGAAAGAGTCATTAGTTACCCAGTCGAGAAGATAAACAAATTCCTCCTTTGGCCTGTAATTTGTGTTACTTTTTCCACTAACAATTTCTAGAGCCACAACTCCAAAGCTATAAACATCTGCTTTATCAGTCAAGTAACCTCTCATAGCATATTCAGGAGCCATATAACCTCTGAAAGGAAATCAAAAGCAGTAAATATCATAAAAGGGATTACTAAATAAAAATTGACATTAGGGAGATAGAGATCAACATACATTGTGCCAGCAATTCTTGTGCTGATATGGGTGTTCTCCTCTTCATCAAGCCTAGCCAACCCAAAATCAGAAATCTTGGCATTCAAATTTTTATCAAGTAGCACATTGGTAGCTTTAATATCTCTATGAACAATTTTCAATACAGATTCTTCATGAAGGTAAGCCAATCCCTTTGCTATTCCCAAGCATATCTTCATTCTTATGGGCCAATCCAAGTGTAGTCGGTGCTCCTCAGAGCCTTAAAATGTAAACCATGAAATGTTTATAACCAATAACCTTATTATGGAACTAAACAAGTTACAATGACAGACATATATCTAAAATACTTACCAAAAAGGGCACGAGCAAGACTATTGTTCTCTAGATATTCATATATAAGCAATAACTGGTTTCCTTCGATACAACAACCATAAAGCTTAACAAGATTTGGATGTTGTAAAGCAGATATCATGCCGATCTCCGTGACAAATTCACGGTTTCCTTGCCTTGACTTAGAGGATAGCTGTTTCACAGCAATTGAAGTACCATCCGACAATACTCCCTGCCAAATATGTAATATGTACTTAACCAGTCATTTTAGGTTGGATTATAAAATAAGCAACATTGCAGGAAAGTTGATTGGACATTAAACAATGATGCAACATAGAGCAAAGAGGATAACATTTCCATAGCTTACCTTGTAGACTGGACCGAAACCTCCCTCGCCTATCTTATATGTCGGGTCGAAGTTGTTGGTGGCTGCTTTGATTTGTTTCAAACTGAAATAACCCGTCTGTAAATCTAGGCCCTTCAATTCTGTAATAAAGAAAGGATTGAAAATTTGTTATCAAAGGAACATATAAGTTAAAGAAAATATTCCACATAGAGTTGACTAAAAATGATTCAGTTTGTCTTTGAAGAAGTCCAAACAAAATCGAAACATGTATGAACTTGAATTTCAATCATTCCCTAGCCTTGCCTCCTGGTTTCCATCAATTTGTATTATTTCTTAAGTTAAATTGTGTGTGGTCCCTGTGAGGTTTGTGCCTAATGAGTCCCTAAACTTTAAAAACTATCTAGAAAACCCTCAAACTTTCAACGTTGCGTCTAATATATCCCTAATTAAACTTCAAAAAGTGTCTTTTAAAGTCCATAAACTTTCAACTTTGTGTCTAATAAATCCTTGAATTTTAAAAATGGTCTAATAAATCAGAAACCTAAAAACTCAATAGATACAAAATTGAAAGCTCACAAATCTTTTAGAAACTTTTTAAAGTTTAAGGACCTATTAGACACAACTCTAAAAATTCTTTATCTTTGACTTTCTAGTAGATGTACTTTTCCATCGTCCAATCCCTAGAAAAGTGGTTTACTATAATAAAACCGACAAAGATACATTTCACAATTCACATAAAACAAATTACTCTTGTAATCTTACCACTGTCTTCAGTGTCCTTTCCACCCAAATAACCCTTCCATCTAAGAACAGCCAATACCAACACAACAAACACAAAACTACCAACAACAATGCCAGCAATAGATCTAGCTGATACCAATCCAGTCTCCACATCAAAGTCTACAATAGCAGAAGAACATAGCAACAGTTTAGAACTGATAGAATGAATCTCAATAATTTAAAGAGAAAAGGAAGTACAAGAAAGTTCTAGAAGTTACCAAAAAAAAAACATCCTTAAATGAATAACAAAACAAAAGAAGAAAAATTTTACTTGGTGTCACTGTGATCCCAGATATCAGAGGTCCATAAACCCCTCTGTTTGGAATGGCAGTTGTTCCTTTACCAGCCCAATACATGTGGATCTCAAGAGTACTTCCATTCACCAAAATATTAGGCTCTTCCAAAATAAAGCTGTTACCAATACCACCAGCTTCCTTCATTATGTTAAAATCTTTTCTAACCAAATTTCCCTGTTGAGAATGAATACAAAATTTTAGTATATGGTAATTAATATATTCATACAAATAAGCATAAAAAAAAACACCAAATATCTTTCCATTTTTCACTCACTTGAATGGAGATATCAAATATGCGCTCTCCCAAGCTGCTGAATGATTGGTCAGCAGTAAACATTATTTCAGCAAAGTGAAGCTTCACATTGTAACTTCCTCTTCTTAAGCAAAGTCCATAGTACTTGAGCGAAAGAGGTGCGAGTCGAGCGGTTCGATAGATGCTTGGAATAGACACGTTGCTACTTGTTACTCTGTAATCAGCATCCTCCTTTCCCAGGAAAACACCAGTGCTGCTATAAGCCCATCTGTCTGAGAAAGAAAGGAAATTGGACTTGCCACCTAGAGTTACATCCTCTTCATATTCATTACCATCAAGCTCCATTCTTTGGCCTCCACAATTTATGAACAACGAATGAACTACAAGAGAAATCAAAACCATGTATCAGACATGTAGTTCAATCAGGAATTTGATGGCTGCTACTTGTAGACGTTCGTGGGTTAGATTAGATTGAGGTACCTTTTAGACCCAACCCAATTGTTCTATTCGTAAATTTATTCAACCCAAACAACCTTTATTAAATAAAGAACTTAACCCAACCCAATCATGAAATATTTAGGTTGAGTTATTCAGTTCACTTATTTAAAATTGTTTAACAAAGAAGTGAATTGTTAATCTCTAAGGCCTCGTTTGATGGCCATTTGTTTTTCGTTTTTGAAAATTAAGCTTATAAACACTACTTCCACCTATGGGCTTCTTTGTCTTGTTATCTACTTTTTACATATGTTTTCAAAATCTAAGCCAAGTTTTAAAAAAATTTAGTAGTTTTTAAAAACTTGTTTTTGTTTTTGTTATTTTCATTTATTTGAACTCAACCAATCCAATCCATTTGTTTTTTAGGTCATCGGTTTTTTTAACACCCCTAGCCACTAGTAAAAGCTACCGTTCCAAACGAAGTAAAAATCACATTCATCTTTGCTTACATCGAGTTTCTCTAGGACAAGGGAGATCCTTCCTCAAGCACCAAGCAACACTGCAAATTAGATACTTTAGAACCTACTTGCCACTCATGACACAAGAAGTTTAGTAACAAGAAAAGAAAATGTATAGTATATGGTAATTAAATACACTTACTTTTCATTCATTGTAGTTGAATAACTTGAAACCAAGTTCCTGTAAACAAAACAATGATATAAAATATATCAGAGAATTAGACTACAACTATTGGAAATTTCATCACATAAATGGTAAATATAACATGGCTTACACATCAGATTGTTGACAACTAGAAACAGGGGCCCCTGTAAAATTGTTGTATGATAAATCTCTGCAATAGATTTTATAATATCATCAGCAGCAGCAGAAAGAGCAAGATAAACAAACATTCAATCATTCATGACAGATAAGAATTTTACATAATTTGAAGATTTTTTTTTTTTTTTTAACCAAATGTTAGTTTAAAACTTTAGTAGTGAACAGAAAATGATAGAGTTTAGACTAACATGCTCCTTTGACTGTTCAAGATCCAGCTTGGTACTTGGCCACTTAATGAGTTGTTGGTCAAAAACCTACATCAAGAAATCATTTCACTTTTCACCAAGCATGTCATGAGAAAAGGAACAAATATGAGGAAAACAAAAATTGACTTTTCAAAGTTTTCTAATAGAGTTATGAATTTTAAAAAGTATCTAATAGATCTATAAACTTTTAATATTGTGTTTAGTAGATTCTTGAACGTTAAAAAGTGTCTAACATGTCTCCTAACTTTCAATTTTGTGTCTAAAGAAATGGATCTATTAGACACGATTGAAAGTTTAGGGACATATGAATGCTTTTTAAAATTCAAGAACCTATTAGACACAAACTTGAAAGTTCAAAGACCAAATTTTTAATTTAACCCAGAAAAAAACAAGAAGGTTGTAATCACAAGTGAATATTAACTTACAAGAACTGAGTAACTCTTTCTAGATTCTGAAATGTGTCTGGAATTGGACCATTCAATTCGTTGAAGCTTAGATCTCTAATGAAAAGAAAAAAGAAAAAAAAAAGTTCCATTAGCAGATGATATTAACTCATCCAAAAAAGAAAAATTATCATAAAAATACAAAATGAAAATGAATTTCAGCAACTTACAAAGTTTTTAATCTACTAAACATTCCAATATATCCAGGAATACGATCCTCGATTAAGCAATTTCTTAAGACCCTGATTAGCAAGAAGAAAAGAAAGATAAGACTAACAAAAAAAGAGTTAAAACCAATCTAATAGGAATCGACAATTTTAGAAGTTCTGCATACAATTCTTCTAAAGATGTCAATTGAGTCAAATTGGGAAAACTTGTTGCTGGTCCCTTCAAATCGGTTATCCTCCTGAGAAAGAAGAAACATTGCTAGATTAAAAATCATTCACCTTAATTGTTTAAATTAACAGATTCTTCACATATCACTAAACTAAACAACAATGTCAAGTTGTGAAGTAATCCTCACAGTTGGGTTAAGTTTTTCAACTCGGATATCGCACGAGGAATAGGGGTCTCCATAGAAGTTCCTTGAATATCCCTGCAATATCAACAATTGTACATAAAGTAAAATTTGTAATAGATATAGATTATTAACTCTAGTAACATTTTGTAATTTTCAAGGCACAAGATATCTACTGTATATTATATATACTTACAGTCTCCCAAGTTTGGTCCAATTGCCAATAAATTCAGGAAGCTTTCCTGATACATCAGTTCCATCTATCCGACTGCAAGAACATAAAAAAAATAAGAAACTTTGGAGAACTCAAAGATTTTAAAATGTTCTAAGATGACTGTTAGAATAACTTACAAATCAGTCAAGTTCCTCAAGTTTCCATAAGAGTCTGGAATCAACCCCGTGAAATTATTTGCACTAAGAAGTCTGTCGATAATGAAAACGAATTTAGTTGAATCCATTCATTCCTTGAGGTTTAAAGTGAGTTTGACATGACTTTTGAGTGAGTGAGAAATGAATTTAGCTAATTAAAAACATTTCACTACGACTCTCAAAAATCATTCCAAACTCACTCTTAATCATTTTAAACAAGAAAAGTATCAATCTTACAATCTTTGCAAGCGGCTCAGTCTCCCGAGGCTTTCGGGAAGGTTTCCTCTAAGGAGATTGTCTTCCAAAACCCTACAAATGGAATCTCATTTATCATCAAGCTCTAAAAATCTTCATTACAAGAGATTTCATCTATATAAATATTAAATTCAATGACTTACAGATGCTCAAGTGTAGCAATGTCACCAATTTCTGGAGGAATCGGACCAGTTAGCCGATTTCCCAACATGGATCTGCACGTAACAGATTCAAAATTGGATTGGCAAACTCCATAGACTCTTAAATGAAGAACAATTTATTCCCATTTTATGTAAAACAGAAAAATAATAACTTACAAGTCAACAAGAGGAATCCGAGCGAACTCTCTTGGGATTGATCCGGATATTAAATTACGAGTAAGATCTCTGTTTAGTTAGAAGAAGTATCTTAGTTTTGAGATGAATAAAAGATAATCAATTGCATTTTACTTATATTAAAAGGAAATCAACTTTACAATCAAACTCAGATGTCTAGATCATCCTATAAAGAATGATTATAACTTACATCAGTTGCAGCTGAGTCAGATTTGCAAATGCTGCTGGCAGAGTTCCAGTTAGATTGAGACCCTTTAGCCGGCTGTCGTAGCAAGAGAAGGAAAACAGGTTGAAAAAGTATTAGGGTGCGTTTGGTTGGTGATCTAAAAAAACGAAAAATTTTAAAACAATGGATATGATGAAAGACAAAGTTGTATTTCAAGTTCTCACTGTTTCTGTATTTAGTAGCAAATTTAGAATCAGAAAACACTGGAAAAAGGTAAAAAGACATCTTCAAAATTTTTACTATTTGGATCATAGAATCAAAATACAATCCAAATATTATTTTTAGAAACAAACCCACCAAACAGAAATCCATTGAAATCATTTGATTCAATGAATCTAAAAATAAGAAATTGAATATAAGGTATCGAACAAGCCTTAATTAACTTGTCATATTATCATAGAATTCTTTTTTTTGGATAAGAAACATTTCATTGATCAGAGCATAACATATAGTTTACAACTATGTGCATTAATTAGAGCATGACTAAAGAAACTAATGTCCGTATTCTAAATTCTTAGAAAATGGCGTGTCACCGTATTAATGTAGTGTTTTATCCCTAATCCAAAATTTTGCTCTTCAAAATTGTGAAGCAAATCTGTTGCTTTTTCCACAATTAAAAAATGGAAAATCTAGCAATAACCCAGGGTTCTGACATCAATTATTACTGATGCAAAGCAACCCTCTGAAAATCTTAAAAAAGTATCTCAAGAAATTGGAATTATTTTTCTTACATTTATGAATCAAAGATAGAACTTTAGCTTAAATTTAAAAGGAAAAAAAAAAAAAATTCTTACATGCTAGTGACTCTGCAAACAGTGGTGCAAGTGCAATTCACTTCTCTGATAATATCTGTACCATCAATAGCTCTATTGGAAAATCCATCGCCATTAATGCAAGAATTTTGATGGACATTCCAGTTTAAGTTCCTTAGCTCTGCAGATATTGCTTGAAGGGCTCTCACTGTCACATTCAAATCATTCACTTAATATATTATAAGTATGAATATGCTAGTTTTGTATTTGTTCTAAGTTGTTGAAATGAGTTGAAAATTTGCTCTTCCGAACCTAGCTCACTAGTTAAGGTATATGTTTTCGACTAATAAGTAGAAGTTGGAATCTCCTTACTCATGTGAAAAAAAATTTTAAAATTTCACCTTAAAGTTAGTAATTTGGCGTAAGATTCAAAAAGAGCATAAAATTGACTAAAGCTCAAATTTCAATTAATAAACGTCTGGGCAATAATTAAAAAAAAAAAAAGAAAAAAAAAATCTCTTTATAGGTCATGGAGAGAATTTGCTCTTGATTCTTTCTTTAAAAAAATAGAGACAATAAATCAATTCTCCATTTTTAAAATTTTAAAAATAAGTATTACAACTAGTAAAATAATTTAATACTAAATTGCAAACCTATGGCAAAACTTATGGTCGGATTTATTACTATTATTTTATAAAAACCTGTGGTTGGATACTTGATCGAAATTTTGTTACATTTTTCATTGAGAACTATATAATATATTTTTATATATATAATCATTTTTTATATTTTCAGAATTTTAAAAAATAGGATATATCGGAACCCTTAAGAAAAAGGATAATTTTGAATTACTTGTCAGCATTGTAAATATCTTAACTTAATAGGTCCACACGTGGTACCAAATCTATCTAATATTACAATGGATGAAAATTGAAAAGTCAAAGTTGGACTATTTTGATATGAGAAAGGCAGACAAAGTTGAATTTGCTTAGAGCATAATCAATTATTGTGATATTTTTTAACTCAAAAAAATAAAAATAATAAATAATTGTGATATTTTTAGTGGTAATCATTTCAAGAAAAAAAATCCTTTGTTTTTAGTACCAAAAAAATCTTTTTTTTTAATCTAAAGAAAATTTTTATACGTATCTTTGTTATTATTTATTAACTGCACCAAAATATATTATCTATCATCCAATTATAATCAATTATTTTAGAAAGGAATAAAAATATAATGAAGTGAATTTTTAACAGAAAATTAGGGAAATTGAGAAATTACTATATGTTGAAAAATGTAAATTACCATGTACATGATGCTTGATTGGTTGCTGAGAAAATGAGGGAAAATAAGATGCGTGAAATTAATCCGTTGGAATGGATGAGAAAATGAGAATCAAAGAAAAATGCATAGCGTGTTCTGAAAAAAAAAAAAAAACATACAGTTTTTAAAATAAAAATTCATTTATAAAAATTTGAGTCACTGTTTAAAAGCTGTTTTGTTTTTTCAACAGTATTTATATTAGTTTATTGTCAAATATGGTCCAAAATCATGGAATCAAAGAAGGATGATCTCAATGGATTTTATAAATTATCTAAAATTTAAAATATATATATAAAAAAAAAAAAAAGTCAAAAGTTTTTTTTTCCTGAGAAAATTGCAAGAACTATTACAAAATATTTTTTAGTTGCATGAGAAACGTAGGAAACGAACAGAAAGACTGAGAAAATGAAAATGAAAATTTTCTTGGTTTTATTGTTTAAATCTCTAGCTCAGCTAACCAAGCAGAAAGCATGAAAACAGAGCATTTCGGAAAGGTTCCGAGAAACCAAACAGAAAACACGAAAACAGAGCAATTCCAATTTCCTCATTTTTCCTCGTACGTTTTCCCAGTAACCAAACAGAAAACACAAAAACAGAGCAATTCCGACTAACACTGAAACTACAACAAGATAAAAACCAAAACAGATCAAATTTCAAATCCAAAGAACAAAAAAAGCAAACAAAACAGAACAAATCAAAATCAAATGGTACCTTCTTGTTCAGGCAGAGGTTGTGCGTCCGATCCAAATCCCACGAAGCAGTTCAAAACCAGAAACCCAAAAACAAGAACACGAAAACTCTTTAAAAAATTCCAAACCGCAAAATCCATGTCCCAAGTTCCGACCATCAGAGACAATAAGCAGAGAAACAGAGCATCAAACAAAAACAATGGTACTAAGAGAGGGAGAGACGTGGGAGAGATGATGGATTTATGAAACAGGGAAAGGCTGAGAAAATTGTGTTCAAAGACAATAAAGAAGAATTCGAACTCCAATTCAATTCAAAGTATGGGACTGATATGACGAATGTAACAGAAGAATTATGTCGAAAATATATGTTTGGGAAATAAAAAGCACCAGGCGCCGCCAGTGGGGAATGTTTTTTTTTTTCCAGCAAAAAATGTATTGAATTAAACTATAAACACAGATGATTAAAAAAACGGTCACTTTCAATTTTACATCTAATGAGTCTTTTTCAATTTTATATCTAACAAGTTTTTTAACTTTTAAAAGTATCTCAAATAATTTATTTTTTAATTTTTGAAATAATAAAATTTAGATAAGTGTTGTAGTTTTCACTTTAAATTTAGATGGTACGATTTGTACCTTACACTTCTGGTAAGTTTTCATTTGAGAAAACATTAGAAAAAGTATTACCATGTGTGTCCAATGAATTATAAAATATGTATTTGGTATGTAATTAATAGTATTAAGACAAAAATGACATTAGAGCTTTTTTTTTTTAATTAAAATTTGTTTTTGGACACTCCGTATTCATTAAACTCATCAGGTTTTGGAAATATTTTTCCCTTTTTTTTAATACAAAAGGAGGGAAAGGGGAAAGTTCATCCACTAATTTTAACAATTTTTTTGTTACTAATTTGTTAAAATTAGTGGGTGAATTAGTAAATTTTGAATAGAGCGTAAAAATTGCAATATTTATCTAAGTGTAGGGTCCAAATTGATCATGAAATTGAAAGTTTAATGTGAAAATTGATATAACTTATCAGGATTAAGGGTAATTGATTTTTATTTATCTTTTTCTTCCGTTAATAAAAATTGAAAATGCTCAATTAGATCATTCTAAATAATAATAATAATAATTTATTAATAAAAAACTGATATGTCAATAAATTGTTGTTTTATTAACAAATTTACATGCTACTTAAAAAAAGGAGGTTTAGTTTTTTTTTTTAAATAAAATCTCATTGTACGTACCAAGAGTATAGATACTACTCTCATTGATTATCACCACGTCAATATCATTTAAGAATAATGTAGGGTCCAACTGCATTAAAAACTTGTTTATAAAGAAAAATGGCATGTCACTTTGTTAATGACTATGTCAGATTTCATGGGTAAGTATTATTTTGTGTGACATGTTTTTCTTTTAGTACATGTCTACATGTCTAAATATATTAATAAAATAATTATTAAATGACCTACCAACTATTACATTAGTTAACCAAAAATATTACAAAATTATCTAATCTAGAACTTTTAAAACATTAAGGATAAATTTAAAATTAAGGACAAAATTGAAAATTATCTAAAGAAACAGGGACTATTTTGCATATTTTGACCTTTTTTTTTTTTTTTGAACTCACACGTAATGTTGAAAAGGGCACAATTCTGCTTTCTGCATGGAATTGGAGTTAGGCCAAAAGTATTGCCATCCAAACTTGGCCCCTTGAAGATTCCACTTTTGAAAAGTCATAATTTAGAGGAAAAGATTAAGGTTTCGTGCAGACATTTTATACGTAGGATTGGACTGCAAAATTAGCATTATTTTATTTTTTTTTTTTTCTAAAGAAAGAATAATTTATTTTATTGTGTTCTCTCCCTTTTTTTAATTAGTTTAATGTTCAGTCGAACCTGGCGGCCATGGAGAACCCATTCTTGTGCCACCATTCAATCGTGAAGAGTCAACCTTGATTGCATGGCAGACTATAAAATATTATAACATTTTATCTTTAACTTTTTTTATTGAATTCAACAAGCAATAAAATATTTTAAAGCCCATTCTCTATTCTCTTGTAACTTTTAATCACATTTTCAAAAACATTCAATAAGAAATATTTTCGTATTAAAGTTTAGGCCAAAATGTATTTTTTTTATTTCCTCTTTTAGGTGGCTGAGGTAACATTTCAACGCAACTATTCTAATAAGAAAACAACATATATCATTATAATAATTAATTCTATGGGAGCAACTATTACATTGAGGCAACCACCATTTTAAAAGACTTTATATTTATGTAGATTGATAAATCAAAACAATATTATTATATTCAAGACAACCATGTATAAATGAATCATTATATCACAAAAAACTCATAAATATATAAAAGAACTGTTCTAATGAAGTAACAAACATTTTAGGACGACCAAATCATAAATATTATAGTCATCTCCATGATATATATAATAATGACATGTTTGGGAGTGTGCTTTTGGATTGACCAAAATCACTTGTGTTATGCTCTTTAATTTTTAGTGATTTTGGACATGAACAAAAGTGATGTTTGTCAATCCAAAATCATTCCCACATATGTCTTAAATCAAGAAAGTGTTTGAAGGAACTAATTTATTCAAGTTATCTAATATTATATATCAATGCAACCTATCTATTATAGCCATGAATATATTTTCAAATGAATAATATACCAAGTTCATGAATCAATGTTTTAAGACAATCTTGTATTAAAGAAACCAATATTTTGGGCAATCACTATTTTTAGACAAAAAAAATATATCAATGCAACAATAGACAATATTACATAATGAAAATGATATTATGACGACCTCATTTGATAACTATTTGGATTTTTGTTTTTGGTATTTAAAAAATGTGTTTCTTTTGTCACAATTTCTTTACAATAATTTTCATTTTCCTTAAGAAAATATTTGAATACTTGGCCAAATTCAAAAAACAAAACAAGTTTTTAAAATCTACTTTTTTTAGCTTTCAAAACTTGACTTGAATTTTGAAAATATTTGTAAAAAGTAGATGATAAAATAAAGAAATTCATATGTAAAAATAATATTTATTATAAGCTTAAATTTACAAAAATCAAAAATCAAATAGTTGTCAGGCCAAAATAATCAAATTTTATTTGTTCTTTTCTCGTGTTTGTGACAACTTTATACACTCCTCAATTGACTCTACAACACTCATTCTCTCAAGTTTGGCGGTGGATCTACCATAGGCCCAAAGGGGCTCGAGCTCTCCCACTCCAAATTGTAAAATATTTTATATTAATTAGCATATAAAAATTCGTGAAATGCACTAAAATTGTCAATTATTAGCCCTTAGGCTGCTTGGGTTTCAAGTTCAGCTTCATTTGATGATTTTTTTTTTTTATTACTTTTACTAAATTTTAAGTGAAGTTCCTAAATAAAAATTCTTCTACCCACTGCTCAAACCCTTTTATTTTATTTCATTTTTTTACATGGCAATGTCACTAGACTACTATACACGAAGGCAACATACATCTATCACAACAACTAATATTTTGGTGCTACCAACATTTCAATTCTCAACCATTATATATCAATAATCAATAACTCAAGACATTTAATTTATGCTAATACTAGCATAACTCAACGATTAGAATATCTACTTCTTTTGAGGTTGAAGATTCAAATCTTCACCTCCATATTTATTGTACTAGAAAAAACTAAGGACATTTATTATTTCGAGACAACTAATATTTCTAATTAAGCTACCATTTTTCGAAATAACGAATTTAACAAAGGCAACGTTATTTCGAAAACATACCAATATTTCTATGCATTCATTTTGAAGCAACGGTGGTAGACCAGCAAATTAAAACAACTCCAAAATATTCCACAGTTTAATTTAATAGATCTAAATACTTAAAAATACAATAATCTTGAGAAGTATTGCAATAAACACGTTTACAATAACATAAAAATGTTGAATGTTATTATTATTCTTTGTGGATGATTATTATTTCTTTATTTTTTAAAGAAGCATTTCGTTAAACTCTTTTTTTTTTCTTTCTTTCTAAATAAGAGTTATTTAACGAAATATTTCTTTAAAAAAAGTAATGCATTCATTATATATATAGTTAACCATAATTACTAAAGTAAATATAATTACAATGGAAAGATTAAGGAGATGGTTAGAGGAGAGGGATACTCACAAGGAGAAGGAGTTGGTAGCCATTTAACTCAAGAAGTCCTATTAAGTATATAGTAATAAATAAATTCAAAGTTTGATAGAGTTTGAATGTCATAATTCGTTAAATAAATTTGAGGGGCAAAAAAGTGTATTTAAGTATAACATTTTTAAATTATTGAATTTCGGGAGTCTATTAAAACTATATTTGAACCTAAAAATCAAAATGCCTATTAATAAATGACCTTTCAAGGTGGAATCTAGAATGCATACTGAAAATTTAAAACAACATCCATATTTTTTTTTTCCTTTCCAAAAATTGCTATTTTATACTTCACGTGTTTATTCATTATTCCCTAAAGCTTAAGAATGAAGGTTTTCAAACCAACCATAGTTTTAAATAAAAACTACCATCATATACCTAACCCAACGGGTTAAAGACACTTTCTCGAAGATTTGAACTTCCAAAAAAAAAAAATGTAAACCTCAACTTCTTGTTTTTTTTTTTTTGTTTTTGTTTTTTTTTTTTTGAAACTGAAAGAAATGCATTAAGAAACCAAGTCCAAACCCACATCCGAACCCCTCTCGCAAATGCGAGGAAGAAACGTTTCCTGGAAAACCATCTTTCCAGGTCCTAGAAAACCCGAAAGAAGATGCCAAAGCAACCAAGTCCTGGGCTGCTTTGTTCTCCTCTCTAGGGATATTACAAAAAAGAATAGAATTAACACCCAAAGAAAGAGAGAATATCCTCAATTAAAAAAAAAACACTTCAGTCAAGTCAGAGGAGGAACCATTTAGCAAGTGTATAACTTCCCTCGAGTCGGACTCCACCACCAAAGAAGGAATACGAGTAGGGCTCCAAGCAAGAACCTCATTGAGGCCTTCCGCAATAGCATGAGCTTCCAACACTTTGATAGGTCAATTGTGAGAAATGAACTTACATCCACCCATCCTAGGCCGACCATTCGCATCCCTGACCAACCACCCGAGGCCACCCTTGTTACGTTTGCTAGACCACGCCGCATCCGCCGACAGCTTCCAAGCATCCAAAACAAGGGTTTGATCCCTCCCTTGGGCTGAACCCCCCTTCAACCTAAGGAAAAGCGTCCCCGCATCCCTAAAACCTCTCGAATGAACCTAGAGAGACTCCAGTTGACCTTCGATGGCTCTAAAGATCTTGGTGATCGAGAGCTTGGAGTCTTTGAACCGAATATTGTTCCTGTGAAACCATATGCTCCCTAGAATCGTAAGAAACCCCTTAAGCTCCTCCTTTCGCCAGGCCTTCCTCACGAAATCCCAATAATCGCACGGGCTCCAGGAACCCCTACCCAGGGAAAGAAACCCCGCGTTAGAAGGAAAAAAACTCCCAAACTCGTCTAGCAAACTTACACTCCCACATGAGATGGGTGGTTGTTTCTATTTTTGACCTGCAGAAAACACAAACCATATCAGTAAAAACTCCTTTCTTGTGCAAATTAGAAGCTATAGGGATGATATCGTTGAAGATTCGCCAACAAGTAATTTTGAGATTTGGCATGACATCCAACCTCCAAAAGTCATTCCATAAGCAATGTAAGTACCCCACATCGAATTGCAAGACCCCACAGGAGAGAGAGAGAAACCAAGATGGTAAGCACTTTTAACCGTAAACTTCCCTTTTTTATCATGATGCCATATGATCTCATTAATTCTGTCCAGACCTCCGAGCGGTACTCAACTTCTCGTTGAATTTTAAAAAAATATTTAAAAATAATAATTAACATATCTACTTGAAAATTATTACTTCTAAACTACCATCATATACATCAATTTATTTTTTAGTACAATTACTCTCGAAGTGGGGATTAAAAACAAGATGTCTTAACTACATAATTATACTCATATTGACATTTTAAACAAAATCAAATTGAATTTTCCCCAGAAATTTGTACGCACCCAATCTGTAAGAAACATGACCTTTTCTTTTTTTTTTTTTTTTTTTTTTTTTTTTTTTTTTTTTTTGAGTTTGTAAGAAACAAGGCACTTATTAGATTGATGAGCGTTTACCCAATGGTTTTTCTTTTTTTTTTTTTTGAGTTCACAAGTTATTGTTACTTTTAAAAATACATATTTAATAATTGAAAACAATATTGTTATTTCTTTTATATAATACTTGAAAATATATATATACTTCCCCAAGTAAAGATATGGCTTAAAATCAATTTTAAATTTTAAAAATAGAAAACTGAAAGATAAAATTAGGATTTAAATTGAGGCTTTTGCTTTTTAACTTTTTTGAAGTACAAACAAATACATCTAACACATTCAGACTAACTAGAACGATAAGAATTAGCATGCGTTATTAGAATTTTGGATTCTTCATCTAAAATAGAGGTGAGTTTCGTTCTCTTTGTTAAGCATAATGGAGCCAAAAAATGGCCCATAATATTTGGCCCACTTCACACTATTAACCTAAAATATATATACACACTTATATGTATTTTGTGGCTGCGGTGTGAGTTTCCAAAAAAAGAAAAAAAAAAACCTTGCGGTTGCTTTACGAAAACAGAACAGAAGAAGAAAAATTCCAGTGAGCATTCTGTGTGTTTTTTTTTCGGGTTGTTTGTAAGAGCGTTTTTTCTCTATTTAAGAGTTTTGAGAGCTTCTTGTAGAGTGATTCGTGAGCCTTTCCTTGAGAGAAAAGTGAGAGAAATCATTCTTGAGCGTTGTAAACTCTTGTAATTTTCAAACAAATACATCTAACACATTCAGACTAACTAGAACGATAAGAATTAGCATGCGTTATTAGAATTTTGGATTCTTCATCTAAAATAGAGGTGAGTTTCGTTCTCTTTGTTAAGCATAATGGAGCCAAAAAATGGCCCATAATATTTGGCCCACTTCACACTATTAACCTAAAATATATATACACACTTATATGTATTTTGTGGCTGCGGTGTGAGTTTCCAAAAAAAGAAAAAAAAAAACCTTGCGGTTGCTTTACGAAAACAGAACAGAAGAAGAAAAATTCCAGTGAGCATTCTGTGTGTTTTTTTTTCGGGTTGTTTGTAAGAGCGTTTTTTCTCTATTTAAGAGTTTTGAGAGCTTCTTGTAGAGTGATTCGTGAGCCTTTCCTTGAGAGAAAAGTGAGAGAAATCATTCTTGAGCGTTGTAAACTCTTGTAATTTTCAAACAAATACATCTAACACATTCAGACTAACTAGAACGATAAGAATTAGCATGCGTTATTAGAATTTTGGATTCTTCATCTAAAATAGAGGTGAGTTTCGTTCTCTTTGTTAAGCATAATGGAGCCAAAAAATGGCCCATAATATTTGGCCCACTTCACACTATTAACCTAAAATATATATACACACTTATATGTATTTTGTGGCTGCGGTGTGAGTTTCCAAAAAAAGAAAAAAAAAAACCTTGCGGTTGCTTTACGAAAACAGAACAGAAGAAGAAAAATTCCAGTGAGCATTCTGTGTGTTTTTTTTTCGGGTTGTTTGTAAGAGCGTTTTTTCTCTATTTAAGAGTTTTGAGAGCTTCTTGTAGAGTGATTCGTGAGCCTTTCCTTGAGAGAAAAGTGAGAGAAATCATTCTTGAGCGTTGTAAACTCTTGTAATTTTCTCCCTGACATTTTAGTAGAACCTACATCGATAGCAGAGAACTGGACGTAGCCAACATTGGGTGAACCAGTATAAATTCGGTGTCAATTTCTCTTCCCTTATCTTTTATTATCATTCTTGTTGCTTAGAAGTTTAGGTTGGTTTATCTACTCTTTTAAGTTTGTGAGTTCCAATTGTTTATTCCGCGATATTTGGAACCAGAACTTAATCTGAAATTTTAGATAAAATATATATTGTCTGAATCTGGTTGGTGATTTTATATTCATTATATTTTATCGGCCCCTAACACTCTTTACTTGTGAACGAGACCATAAAACAATTGATTGCTAGAAATAAGAATATAAATGTAAGAAATTTTTAAAATATTGATTATCATAGCTTCCGAATTGATGAGTTAATGAACAATTTACAGAAAGTATTCGACTTCTCTCATCTAAACTATGACTTGCTATAATTATGTTTTTCAATTTTTTTTTATAAAATTCCAATAATTTTAAATTTTTAGTTACATTTCACGCATATTTCTCTTTGTTTTCTTTTTCCAAAGTATTAGCACAACACGTGACTAACGAATGTATGAGTTTATTATTATCTAAATAAAGTTTTAAAATATTAAGATTTGCCTGACGGAATAGTTTTCTATTATTTTTTATCAAAAAATTTGTAAAGAAAAATTTAATGTTAATATACGTATTAAAGTTATTAAGGTAATATTATTCATGTATTAATGATTTTGGGAAAGAAAACATCATCCATACAAAAAATTAAATCCATTAGAAAAATTACACTAAAAAAAATAAGAAAGATTTTAAAATAAATATCCACACATAACTTCCTTTAATGTTTAGTTAAAAAATTGGGCAAATTGTAAAACCCACCTCTAAAGTATGGTGGTTGTAACAATTGCACCCCTAAATGTTAAAATTGGATCCAATTTACTCTATTTGTCCTTCATATTTTCTCTGTACTTTCTCTCTCTCCCTCTCTTCAATCACCCTCTCTCTCTACCCTTTTTTTCTCTCCTCATTTCACACACTCTCGACTCAAATGTCAAAAGTTGTAATGGATATGAGCATGTTCATCACAGGACATTGAATCAAATTAACAAGTTAAAGTTTTAGAATGACACAAAAGTTTTAGAAATAGAATTGTAAGTACTGGGGGGCCATAAACTGTTGAAATTGGCAAGAGAAGAAAAAGCAGGCCCATCATTAAGAGAAATCAAACCAAATAAAAAGAAGAATGAAGATTAATGAAAATGTGAGTAGGAAAAAACGCTTAGGGAGACCAAACATTTGGGTCTTGGGTTCTTCGGTGGGGCAGAGAAATTGAGCATCGCTCAAACTCATAACTTGTGGCATTAAAATCAAACTCATAGAAACAAGTATTGGCGCTCTCTGTAGAGTAAAAACAATCCGCCATTGAAGGATGTTTTAAAATGAGCAACTTCAAAATCTCAGGAAAGAAATATCAAACAAATCAAAACAGCATTTGATGTTTCTTAAGAAATTGAGAGAAAAAAATGGTAGAGAGAGAGAGGATGATTTTGTTAGCTTTACGAGCTTCAATCATACAACCATATGTTTGATGATAACAAACCTTTAAATTACAAATGGTTTTAGTGTTTTAAAGTGTCTACAGTGTAGAGCTCAAAAAGAAGATTCCAATGCACTTTTAATCGCTCAAATCGGACGTCAAACGGGAAAATTATTGCCAAAAGAAAATTGAGAAGAAAATTGTTATTTTGCAGTGACGCGGACGAATAACCTTGTAACACATGGCTCCATTTTTTTACCGTTGCAGCCCTCTTTTTATTCATTTTTATTACTGTTTTTATCACTTTCTTCTCCATTAAATCTCCACCTTTCATCCATCTTAACCTAGATCTAATGGCTCAAACTTATTCCATACAACTCCATTTAAACATCATTTTCCCTCTCATTTCACAACTCCTATCTCCCAAAAATTGCTAAAATTTTCTCTCCAACATTCTCCATTATTGATCATGCTTCAAAGCTTCATCCTTTTCTATTTTTCTTGTGAGAGAATTTTATATGAGAGATTAGATTGTTTCTATTGAGCTAAAACTTGTAAACCTACTCTTTGTGAGAGTTTCTTTGTGGGTCTTTAATTTATTTCATTATTTTAATTGAGAATTTGTAAAAAGGTGTGGGTGCACCTTGGGACTGAGTGAGTGGTTTAATCTTGAACCCAAAAAATAAGAATTTGCAATGGTTTAATACTAAACCTGAAAAAGGATGTGTAGTGGTTTGATCCTGAACTCGTTAAAATGATCGATATAGGTTGGATCCTAAACTTGCAAAAGGTTTGGTTGGAGGTTGACTCTTGAATCCGTAAAAAAAGTGACCAATCGGTTTGGTTCTCACCTTTAAGAGATATATTGTCGCAATAAAATACCCAAGAAGGCGCCTTGGGGAGTGGAATAAGGATTTTCGAACCACTATAAAAATCTCTGGTTTTATTCTTCCCCTCTACTATTTTAAATTTTCGTTGTATAATTATTTATTTGTGTAGAATGCATATTTAGAAAATTTTCTATATATTTCTAGAATTTTTTAGAGTGCTTATTTTGATTAGTTTAGATTGAATTAATTTAGTTTAATTCCTAGAAAAGGTTTTAAATTTTATTAAGCAACTTTATTCACCCTCATCTGGTGTTACCATACGATCCTACAGATTTAAGAGAGAGAAGGAGAGTAGAGAGAAAATATGAAATATGAGGGACAAATAGAGTAAATAGGACCCAATTTTAACATTTATGATACTTTGAGGGTCCAATTTTTTAACTTTCAAAGTTGAAGAGTTTGATTTTTATTTGAAACTTTAGGAGTGTAATTGTCACGACACCATACTTTAGGAGTGGTTTTTACAATTTGCCCTAAAATATTTCTAAAGCATTTTCAAACCATTCTTAAGAGCATATTTAGTATTTTATATAGTTTCAATAATTTATTGCTTTCAAATTCACTAAATCAAATGAATTTACTGAATTTTCATTGTGTGTGTGTTTATTTCTGAAAATAATAATTGAATTGTAGTTGAATTTCATAACTAAATAGTGAAAATTTTGAAAACACTATTTATAAGTTTTCAAATTCTAATTTTGCTACCGAATACATATTTAAAAACAATAAAAAAATATTAAGATTAAAAAATATTGTTGGTCCTATACTTTTATTGAAATAATGGTTTAATCCCTAAATTTTAGTTTGTAATGACTTAATTCATGTATTGTCAAATTTATAACAATTTAGTACATGAACATTAGTATGTAACAGATTTAGTCATTGTAGTTTAAAATTTGTAACGATTTAGCCCCTCTTATGAAAAATGTTGTCAAGATTGATGAGGTTTCTTATAAATGTAAAATGATAAAGTGACAAGAGACCAAATATGATATAAACTATTGATGCAATAGATTTGTGATTCTACCAAATTCATGGTCAAACTAGAAATTCATCCCTTATCTTCAGATATTATTCTCTAAAGACAAAGCCCTATTTCAAATAATATTCAAAAGCTGCTTATAATTCTAAGAAGAGGCTATTTATAGTCTTACAATAAAATAAGCAAACAACCTAATTATCTCTAAAAATACTAATTAAGAACTAATTAATCTGAAATTAACAATTAAACTATATTAATTATCTACCATCTCATCATACATCAACTATAAACACAATCGTTACATAATAAAAACAAAGGCTTAATTTTGATGAGATTTTTCTCGGTAGGAACTAAATTACTACAAATTTGAAAATATAAAGACTAAATCATTACATATTAAACTTAAAAAACTTAAATTGTTGCAAAATTTAAAAATATAGAAACTAAATTGTTATATACATATGAAGGTGAGCTTGTCGAAGGCTCAATCACATACAATTTATAATTACCAATCTAAAATTAACTACTTGTAATAATTAATAGCGGACGGAGTCGAACCACAGGGGAATCGAATAAATTGAGTTTCTATTATTTGGATTTCTTATTGACACAGACAGACACGGACTGGGTCGAAGTTAAACATGAAAGAGACAAAAGGACTAAAAGCATATAAGATAAATGATCTCACCTCAGGCACCGATTCGGGATAATACCAGGCAACAATGTAATTTTCGATCACAGATAACCAACACGAAATCTAATCAGCAATTTATCAACTAATCGACCTTGACGGAAAAGTCGCCTAAAGCCCTTAAGTAAGCTTAGGTCCCCTAATCTCAATTAACCCAACCTAGCATCGAGTTAACAACCTAACTAACCCTAATTAGCTGGGCACAATAGCATTCCGTATTAACGTTGCTAGTTGATTTAAGTTCTAAGGATTGATTTGGACAAAATAATTAAACTAGGCATGCATTCTTGATTTAACTAAATCGTTATCTTGATTCTTAGGTCCTATTGTGCAAACTATACAGGGAGGAAGCTCCCTACTATGCAAACACGAGTCGATCCTATTGCTACCTTAAACTAGTGATTACAAACACATTCAATGTGAATAGGTTGTGATTGGTGTTACGCATAAGTGCACGTGATCGAAGTAATAAGAAACTAGAAGTACTCTAGAGTATCATACCCAAGGGAACAAGTTTTAATAAAATGTATTAAAATGATACAAAATTGTTGACAAATTGCAACTTAAAGTAACCGTGGGAATAAAAAGGTTTGTGAGGTGTTTTGGCTAAAAGAAAAATTATTTGAAAAACAATGGAAACGAGGAAGGGATTCAAGAATGCTAATGCCCCTTTGGAAAGAAATGCAACAAGAAGGCAATTGTAATCGTAGCTAAGTCAAGAATTAAGTAAACCGAATTCAACTCCTATTCGACCTTCTATGAAGTATCTTTAGGAGACTAAGTGATTAAACATATATTTCTATGGCTAATCTAACTTAGATATATCTGCGCACAACTCTAGTGGTTTTGGAGTCTCGCCCTATGTCTAGGGTCGATGTTTCAGAACTTATGTCTAAGCCTTTTCCTCTATTGCTTTTGCGACATCCGCTTCCCTTAACCATTTTGGTATTAAGTTATAGCTTAGCAAGCAACACTAGATGGCCAACTAGGGTTTACCCAATATTGAACTCACCAAAAGCAAACAATAGTTCAAGTGTTAACTAGATTGTTTTTGCTATCAAGCTTTACATCTTTCCTCTAGGGTATTCACAAGCTTGAATCCCTAAGGAAATTTAGCTCTTCATAATTAAACTAACAAAAAACAATAAGATTAAATTGAAGGAATTCATTGGTATAAAAGGGAATTGAAAATAAACTAAAGAACTCTTACAAATTAAACTTGTAAAAGAAAAATAAAATTGTCTGGCCGAAGGAATGTTTTGGCCTAAAAAATCAAAAGAATTTCTATCTTTAATAAAAATGTTGGGAGAAGAGTTTCATAACAGTAGCTAAACTCAAAATTAAATGACAGAAGTAAAAAAAAACTACAACAATTGGAGAAATCGAATGGAAAAACGACTACACTCAAACCCGTTGCTCTCGGTTAAATTGAACAAGGAATCGTTCTTAACCACCATCAACTTTCGTTGTGATGGGATTGAAGAAGAATTTATGAACTAAGATGTAGAAGAAATTACAATAGAGCAGCAACTAAAAAATGAAAATAAAAATTGCAAACGGTAAGGAAATAAAACCCAAAAACATAAACGAATTTCTTCCCAAAAATCGAACTCTTCTCCTTCAGCTTCTTCTTCAATCTTTATAGGGAATTTGTGCTAAGGTTTCCTTCTTGGTTGATGGACAATCACAGCTAATTATCCAGCTGAATTTGTGGGTATATTCTCGCTCAAAATCCCTAGATTTGCATTTTTCCTTAATTTTCAAATCTGTCAAAATTGCAATAATGTTGTTGCATTCTGCAAAAATCTACACCAAAACATTAAGTAAGTGTGAGTTTCCTTCTTCTTTTGTTCTCTTTTCTCAACTCATTTAGTTTAACGGTCTTCCAACAATAATGTGATTAAATTCAACTTATTTTCTATTTTTCATCAAATAATATGAATAAAATCACAAGCATAACTAAGTTTAAAGGCCAAATAATTTTCATGAATGAGACTTATCAGGTTATCAGGCTATCTACGAACATGCTCATACCATAATTGTTAAAGCAAGAATCAAGAGATAATAAACATGTTAATCGATATTCGAGCTACTCGTTACTTTAAACTAGCCTAAAGTACATACTCGATGCGTATAGAGTGTCAATCTAACTACGAGCATGCAAGTTATTAAACTAAGATAAAGGAATAGCAAGCTACTGTAAAGCATAAAGAATTTAAGCAAAATCTCACAAAAATAACAATGTATAATTGTTTACAACCCGAATTGGCATCGAAAGCCTAGCCAAACATCGAAGCGATGTAACCCAACACTAAGGTTTGATGAAAAACTCCTAATCTATCCTAAACTACTGAAAAACAGAGAGGGAAAAGCTTAAAATGGTCTCATGACAGCTGAAAATCGAAGACAAATTACCTAAGGCACGAAAATTTCTATTTATACAAATCGACGGAGCTTCTAGACGCTACCCCAGTGTCACATGGGCTCGCCGCAGCATCAACGAGGCTTCAAGGGACTACCGATAGCGTCTAGACGCTACCCAGCAGACAACACTGGTCATTTTTTTCTCTAACTCTTCACTCAGGTGTTCGAATGACCTCCGATTTGATGTGTTGGAATCATGATTCAACATCGAATCTCTCGAAATGTGCCTTATGCTCAAATCCCTACAAAATAATCAATTAATTACATTAAAACTTTCAAAACAACTCCAAAATATTCCACAGTTTAATTTAATAGATCTAAATACGTAAAAATACAATAATCTTGAGAAGTATTGCAATAAACACGTTTTCAATAACATAAAAATGTTGAATGTTATTATTATTCTTTGTGGATGATTATTATTTCTTTATTTTTTAAAGAAGCATTTCGTTAAACTCTTTTTTTTTCTTTATTTCTAAATAAGAGTTATTTAACGAAATATTTCTTTAAAAAAAATAATGCATTCATTATATATATAGTTAACCACAATTACTAAAGTAAATATAATTAAAATGGAAAGATTAAGGAGGTGGTTAGAGGAGAGGGATACTCACAAGGAGAAGGAGTTGGAAGCCATTTAACTCAAGAAGTCCTATTAAGATATAGTAATAAATAAATTCAAAGTTTGATAGAGTTTGAATGTCATAATTCGTTAAATAAATTTGAGGGGCAAAAAAGTGTATTTAAGTATTAACATTTTTAAATTATTGAATTTCGGGAGTCTATTAAAACTATATTTGAACCTAAAAATCAAAATGCCTATTAATAAATGACCTTTCGAGGTGGAATCTAGAATGCATACTGAAAATTTAAAACAACATCCATATTTTTTTTTTCCTTTCCAAAAATTACTATTTTATACTTCACGTGTTTATTCATTATTCCCTAAAGCTTAAAAATGAAGGTTTTCAAATCAACGATAGTTTTAAATAAAAACTACCATCATATACCTAACTCAACGAGTTAAAGACACTTTCTCGAAGATTTGAACTTCCAAAAAAAAAAATGTAAACCTCAACTTCTTGTTGAATTTTAAAAAAGTATTAAAAAAAAAATTAACATATCTACTTGAAAATTATTACTTCTAAACTACCATCACATACATCAATTTATTTTTTAGTACAATTACTCTCGAAGTGGGGATTAAAAACAAGAAAATGTCTTAACTACATAAGTATACTCATATTGACATTTTAAACAAAATCAAATTGAATTTTCCCCAGAAATTTGTACGCACCCAATCTGTAAGAATTAACAGGACTTTTTTTTTTTTTTTTTAGTTTGTAAGAAACATGGAAGATTGATGAGCTTTACCCAATGGTTTTTTTTTTTTTTTTTGAGTTCAAGTTATTGTTACTTTTAAAAATACATATTTAATAATTGAAAACAAGATTGTTATTTCTTTTATATAATACTTGAAAATATATATATACTTCCCCAAGTAAAGATATGGCTTAAAATCAAATTTTAAATTTTAAAAATAGAAAACTGAAAGATAAAATTAGGATTTAAATTGAGGCTTTTGCTTTTTAACTTTTTTGAAGTACAAACAAATACATCTAACACATTCAGACTAACTAGAACGATAAGAATTAGCATGCGTTATTAGAATTTTGGATTCTTCATCTAAAATAGAGGTGAGTTTCGTTCTCTTTACTTGTGAACGAGACCATAAACAATTGATTGCTAGAAATAAGAATATAAATGTAAGAAATTTTTAAAATATTGATTATCATAGCTTCCGAATTGATGAGTTAATGAAGAATTTATAGAAAATATTCGACTTCTCTCATCTAAACTATGATTTGCTATAATTATGTTTTTCATTTTTTTTTTTATAAAATTCCAATAATTTTAAAATTTTTAGTTACATTTCACATATTTCTTTTTGTTTTCTTTTTCCAAAGTATTAGCACAACACGTGACTAAAGAATGTATGAGTTGATTATTATCTAAATAAAGTTTTAAAATATTAAGATTTGCCTGACAGAATAGTTTTCTATTATTTTTTATCAAATAATTTGTAAAGAAAAATTTAATATTAATATACGTATTAAAGTTATTAATTTAATATTATTCATGTATTAATGATTTTGGGAAAGAAAACATCATCCATACAAAAAATTAAATCCATTAGAAAAATTACACTAAAAAGAATAAGAAAGATTTTAAAATAAATATCCACACATAACTTCCTTTAATGTTTAGTTAAAAAATTGGGCAAATTGCAAAAACCACCTCTAAAGTATGGTGGTTGTAACAATTGCACTCCTAAATGTTAAATTTGGATCCAATTTACTCTATTTGTCCTTCATATTTTCTCTTACTTTCTCTCTCTCCCTCTCTTCAATCACCCTCTCTCTCTCTACCCTTTTTTTCTCTCCTCATTTCACACACTCTTGACTCAAAGGTCAAAAGCTGTAATGGACATGAGCATGTTCATCACAGGACATTGAATCAAATTAACAAGCTAAAGTGTTAGAAATGGAATTGTAAGTACTAGGGACCATAAACTGTTGAAATTGGCAAGAGAAAAGAAAAAACAGACCCATCATTATGAGAAATCAAACCAAATAAAAAGAAGAATGAAGATTAATGAAAATGTGAGTAGGAAAAAAATCTTAAAGAGACCAAACATTTGGGTCTTGGGTTCTTCGATGGGGCAGAGAAATTGAGCATCGCTCAAACTCATTACTTGTGGCATTAAAATCAAATTCATAGAAACAAATATTGGCGCTCTCTATAGAGTAAAAGCAATTCGCCATTGAAGGATCTTTTAAAATGGGCACCTTCAAAATCTCAAGAAAGAAATATCAAACAAATCAAAACAGCATTTGATGTTTCTTAAGAAATTGAGAGAAAAAAATGGTAGAGAGAGAGGATGATTTTGTTAGCTTTATGAGCTTCAATCATACAACCATATGTTTGATTATAACAAACCTTTAAATTACAAATGGTTTTAGTGTTTTAAAGAGTCCACAGTGTAGAGCTCGAAACGAAGATTTCAATGCACTTTTAATCGCTCAAATCGGACGTCAAATGGGAAAATTATGGCCAAAAGAAGATTGAGATGAAAATTGTTATTTTGCAGTGACGCGGACGAATAACCTTGTAACACGTGGCTCCATTTTTTGACCGTTGCAGCCCTCCTTTAATTCATTTTTATTACTGTTTTTATCACTTTCTTCTCCATTAAATCTCCACCTTTCATCCATCTTAACCTAGATCTAATGGCTCAAACTTATTCCATACAACTTCATTTAAACATCATTTTCCCTCTCATTTCACAACTCCTATCTCCCAAAAATTGCTGAAATTTTCTCTCCAACATTCTCCATTATTGATCATGCTTCAAAGCTTCATCCTTTTCTATTTTTCTTGTGAGAGAATTTTATATGAGAGATTAGATTGTTTCTATTGAGCTAAAACTTGTAAACCTACTCTTTGTGAGAGTTTCTTTGTGGGTCTTTAATTTATTTCATTATTTTAATTGAGAATTTGTAAAAAGGTGTGGGTGCACCTTGGGACTGAGTGAGTGGTTTAATCTTGAACCCAAAAAATAAGAATTTGCAATGGTTTAATACTAAACCTGAAAAAGGATGTGTAGTGGTTTGATCCTGAACTCGTTAAAATGATCGATATAGGTTGGATCCTAAACTTGCAAAAGGTTTGGTTGGAGGTTGACTCTTGAATCCGTAAAAAAAGTGACCAATCGGTTTGGTTCTCACCTTTAAGAGATATATTGTCGCAATAAAATACCCAAGAAGGCGCCTTGGGGAGTGGAATAAGGATTTTCGAACCACTATAAAAATCTCTGGTTTTATTCTTCCCCTCTACTATTTTAAATTTTCGTTGTATAATTATTTATTTGCGTATAATGCATATTTAGAAAATTTTCTATATATTTCTAGAATTTTTTAGAGTGCTTATTTTGATTAGTTTAGATTGAATTAATTTAGTTTAATTCCTAGAAAAGGTTTTAAATTTTATTAAGCAACTTTATTCACCCTCCTCTGGTGTTACCATACGATCCTACAGATTTAAGAGAGAGAGATGGAGAGTAGAGAGAAAATATGAAATATGAGGGACAAATAGAGTAAATAGGACCCAATTTTAACATTTATGATAGTTTGAGGGTCCAATTTTTTCACGTTCAAAGTTGAAGAGTTTGATTTTTATCTGAAACTTTGTGAGTGTAATTGTCACAACCACCATACTTCAGGAGTGGTTTTTGCAATTTGTCCTAAAATATTTCTAAAGCATTTTCAAACCATTCTTAAGAGCATATATAGTATTTTATATAGTTTCAATAATTTATTGCTTTCAAATTCACTAAATCAAATGAATTTACTGAATTTCCATTGTGTGTGTTTATTTCTGAAAATAATAATTGAATTGTAGTTGAATTTCATAACTAAGTAGTGAAAATTTTGAAAACACTACTTATATGTTTTCAAATTCTAATTTTGCTACCGAATACATATTTAAAAACAATAAAAATATTAAGATTAAAAAATATTGTTGGTCCTATACTTTTATTGAAATAATGGTTTAATCCCTAAATTTTAGTTTGTAATGATTTAATTCGTGTATTGTCAAATTTATAACAATTTAGTACATGAACATTGGTATGTAACAGATTTAGTCATTGTAGTTTAAAATTTGTAACGATTTAGCCCCTCTTATGAAAAATGTTGTCAAGATTGATGAGGTTTCTTATAAATGTAAAATGATAAAGCGACAATAGACCAAATATGATATAAACTATTGATGCAATAGATTTGTGATTCTACCAAATTCATGGTCAAACTAGAAATTCATCCCTAAAGTTAGAGATATTATTCTCTAAAGACAAAGTCTTATTTTAAATCATATTCAAAAGCTCCTTATAATTCTAAGAAGAGGCTATTTATAGTCTTACAATAAAATAAGCAAACAACCCAATTATCTCTAAAATACTAATTAAGAACTAATTAATCTTAAATTAACAACTAAACTATATTAATTATCTAACATCTCATCATACATCAACTATAAACACAATCGTTACATAATAAAAACGAAGGCTTAATTTTGATGAGATTTTTCTTGGTAGGAACTAAATTGCTACAAATTTGAAAATATAAAGACTAAATAATTACATATTAAACTTAAAAAACTTAAATCATTGCAAATTTAAAAAATATAGAAACTAAATTGTTATATACATATGAAGGTGAGCTTATCGAAGGCTCAATCACATACAATTTATAATTACTGATCTAAAATTAACTACTTGTAATCATTAATAGTGGACCGAGTCGAACCACAGGGGAACCGAATAAATTGAGTTTCTATTATTTGGATTTCTTATTGACACAGACGGACACGGACTGGGGCGGAGTTAAACATGAAAGAGACAAAAGGACTAAAAGCAGATAAGATAAATGATCTCACCTCAAGCACCGATTCGGGATAATACCAAGCAACAATGTAATTTTCGATCACAGATAACCAACACGAAACCTAATCGACAATTTATCAACTAAACGACCTTGACGGAAAAGTCGCCTAAAGCCCTTAAGTAAGCTTAGGTCCCCTAATCTCAATTAACCCAACCTAGCATCGAGTTAACAACCTAACTAGCCCTAATTGGTTGGGCACGATAACATTCCATATTAACGTTGCTAGTTGCTTTAAGTTCTAGGGATTGATTTGGACAAACTAATTAAACTAGGCATGCATTCTTGATTTAGCTAATTCGTTCTCTTGATTCTTAGGTCCTATCGTGCAAACTATACAGGGAGGAAGCTCCCTACTATGCAAACACGAGCCGGTCCTATTGTTACCTTAAACTAGTGATTACAAACACATTCAATGTGAATAGGTTGTGATCGGTGCTACACGTAAGTGCACGTGATCGAAGTAATAAGAAACTGGAAGTACTCCAGAGTATCGTACCCAAAGGAACAAGTTTTAATAAAATGTATTAAAATGACACAAAATTGTTGACAAATTGCAACTTAAAGTAACCGTGGGTATAAAAAGGTTTGTGAGGTGTTTTGGCTAAAAGAAAAATTATTTGAAAAACAATGGAAATGAGGAAGGGATTCAAGAATCATAATGTCCCTTTGGAAAGAAATGCAATAAGAAGGCAATTGTAATCGTAGCTAACTCAAGAATTAAGTAAACCGAATTCAACTCCTATTCGACCTTCTATGAAGTATCTTTAGGAGACTAAGTGATTAAACATATATTTCTATGGCTAATCTAACTTAGATATATCTGCGCACAACTCTAGTGGTTTTGGAGTCTCGCCTTATGTCTAGGGTCGATGTTTCAGAACTTATGTCTAAGCCTTTTCTTCTATTACTTTTGCAACATCCGCTTCCCTTAACCATTTTGGTATTAAATTATAGCTTAGCAAGCAACACTAGATGGCCAACTAGGGTTTACCCAATATTGAACTCACCAAAAGCAAACAATAGTTCAAGTGTTAACTAGAATGTTTTTGCTATCAAGCTTTACATCTTTCCTCTAGGGCATTCACAAGCTTGAATCCCTAAGGAAATTTAGCTCTTCATAATTAAACTAACAAAAAACAGTAAGATTAAATTGAAGGAATTCATTGGTATAAAAGAGAATTGAAAATAAACTAAAGAACTCTTACAAATTAAACTTGTAAAAGAAAAACAAAATTGTCTTGCCGAAGGAATGTTTTGGCCTAAAAAATCAAAAGAATTTCTATCTTTAATAAAATGCTGGGAGAAGAGTTTCATAACAATAGCTAAACTCAAAATTAAATGACAGAAGTAAAAAAAAACTACAACAATTGGAGAAATCGAATGGAAAAACGACTACATTCAAACCCGTTGCTCTCGGTTCAATTGAACAAGGAATCGTTCTTAACCACCATCAACTTTTGTTGTGATGAGATTGAAGAAGAATTTAGGAACTGAGATGTAGAAGAAATTACAACAGAGCAGCAACTAAAAAATGAAATAAAAATTGCAAACGGTAAGGAAATAAAACCCAAAAACATAAACGAATTTCTTCCCAAAAATCGAACTCTTCTCCTTCGGCTTCTTCTTCAATCTTTATAGAGAATTTGTGCTAGGGTTTCCTTCTTGGTTGATGGACAATCACAGCTAATTATTCAGTTGAATTCGTGGGTATATTCTCGCTCAAAATCCCTAGATTTGCGTTTTTCCTTAATTTTCAAATCTGTCAAATTTTCAATAATGTTGTTGCATTCTACAAAAATCTACACCAAAACATTAAGTAAGTGTGAGTTTCCTTCTTCTTTTGTTCTCTTTTCTCAACTCATTTAATTTAACGGTCTTCCAATAATAATGTGATTAAATTCAACTCATTTTCTATTTTTCATCAAATAATATGAATAAAATCACAAGCATAACTAAGTTTAAAGGCCAAATAATTTTCATGAATGAGAATTATCAGGTTGTCAGGCTATCTACAAACATGCTCATACCATAATTGTTAAAGCAAGAATCAAGAGATAATAAACATGTTGATCGATATTCGAGCTACTCGTTACTTTAAACTAGCATAAAGAACAAACTCAATGTGTATAGAGTGTCAATCTAACTACGAGCATGCAAGTTATTAAACTAAGATAAAGGAATAGCAAGCTACTGTAAAGCATAAATAATTTAAGCAAAATCTCACAAAAATTACAATGTATCGTTGTTTACAACCCGAATAGGCATCGAAAGCCTAGCCAAACATCGAAGCGATGTAACCCAACACTGAGGTTGGATGAAAAACTCCTAATCTATCCTAAACTACTAAAAAATAGAGAGGGAAAAATCTTAAAATGGTCTCATGACAGCTGAAAATCGAAAACAAATGACCTAAGGCATGGAAATTTCTATTTATACAAATTGACGGAGCGTCTAGACGCTACCCAGTGTCACATGGGCTAGCCGCAACATCAACGAGGCTTCAGGGGACTACCGACAGCATCTAGACGTTACCCAGCAGACAGCACTGGTCATTTTTTCTCTAACTCTTCACTCGGGTGTCTAAATGACCTCCGATTTGATGTGTTGGAATCATGATTTGACATCGAATCTCTCGAAATGTGCCTTATGCTCAAATCCCTACAAAATAATCAATTAATTACATTAAAACTTCCAAACTAACATGATTTAGATATAAAAATATATGACTATTTAGGTCCTATCAACATACATTAAACTTCATGAGCTAAATCGTTACTTCATTGAAAGTACATGAATCGACAAAGTAATATCTTTTAGAACATTCAAAACAACTTCGTTTTCCTATTGAATTCCTGCCTTTGGATCATGTACAGATGAAACAACCTTAACGTGTCTCAATTATTAAGTCAAAAAACTCAACCCAAGCCTGATTAGGAACAAGGAGCAATAGAGGTGGCTACAAATTTTCAAAGAAAACAAAAGCTTTGTCCTTTTTAGGTGACTTTGAATCCTTGAGATCCACAAAATGATAGCCGTCAGCTTCCAATCACCATCCGACAAGTACTGTTACGTACACCCTGTTTTTAAACTCGACCAATTTGTGGCCAATTTGTCAATTTTCCTTTTCATTTTCTTAATCTTCCAAGTAGGCAATTTGTGGAGGTCAAATTTTGTACTGAGAGACTCGTAAGTCGTAACAAATATTATTGTACGGATCATTGATCACTTCTTTAAAAGAGAAAATTGAAAACTCAATCGAAGGCCATTGAATTTTTATCATTCAAACAGGATATTTCGGAATGAATTTTTTTTTTTTTATTGTTGAAAATAAACTCATTACAAATGCTATTATACTAAAAACTGATCACTTTTCTAAAAGAAAAATATCATTTTTAATTGGCCATGTCATCGGTTTTAAATGTTTACTAACCATAAAATTGATTAAAAAAGGTAATACGGATTAAAAATTGGACATATGGATTAGAAATGAAAATGTATATTTAGTCTTTGAAAATTTTATTTTGGAGATTAATATTATACAATTATTTTATCTTGTTTTTTTATTTTAAGAATTTGTTGAAAAATATATTTTATTCTTATGCCAAGTCAAGATAGATGCATTAAGACCAAGAGGCTGCATTTCTTGCATCAACAGGCTATGTTTGGCATGGAAAAATACTTGGTTCCATAGATGCTTTTAACCTTTTAGAAGAGAGAAAAGTATGTGCATGAAAGTTCTTAGCAAGTAGGGAATTGTGTGTTGTATTACTAAAAGGCAAACATTGATTATGAAATTTCCAATTGAAAAATGTGAAAATAATAAATTCGTATATGAATATATATATATTTTTAATTGTTATAAGAATTAAGAAACTACCTACTATACACGCGCTTTTTACTTTTAGAAATAATAATATTACTTTTTAAACTTGACATTCAAACATGTCGTATACAAATTTAAGAATTTAAGGCCCCGTTTGATAAACATTTCGTTTTTTGTTTTTGGTTTTTGAAAATTAAGCTTGTTTTCCCCCAATTTCTCTACAATGGTTTTCATCTCCCTTAAGGAAGTATTTGAATTCTTAGCCAAATTCTAAAAATAAAAACAAGTTTTTGAAAACTACTTTTTTTAGTTTTCAAAACATGGCTTGGTTTTTGAAAACATAGGCAAAAAGTATATGACAAAACAAGTAAAACCATAGGTGGGAGTAGTATTTAGAGGCTTAATTTTTAAAAACTAAAAACCAAAAACCAAATTGTTATCAATCGGGGCCTAAAGGATTGGATTTGAAAATGTCTTGCAAAATAACATTTGACTATAGTTTTAAAAATAACACTTCAATTTTTTTAAAAATAGATTCTAAATAATGAAACTGTCATCAAATTCTTTCAAATCCCCAAAAATGATTTGGAACAGGAGTACATATTTTAATGTAATAAACTTGTAAAGATGAAATATTCACACCAACTGGGATAAGGTTCAAAATTTCAACTTCTGGTAAGATTATTAATTGGTCATTCTAATTACAAATACTACATTTCCATTGCAATTCTGGTCAATTTCTTGAAAAGTTGAGGAAAATCTGGTCATTTTTTTCTTATGGTGACGATTATGACTATTGAAAGAATGATATTTGATTTAATCAAACAACAGCAACATCAATGATTCAGATAAAAATACAATGTCAAATGAAAGATGAATTAATTAATTCAGTAATTTTGTCAATCACGAAGAATTCATTTTTTTTTTAATGTCACTGTGTAAGTTCAAACGGCAAAGGAAGCTGCCAAATAAACAACTTTGTCCAATTCATAATCAACACAATTTTGTACGAGAATCTCAAACAAATACACCATCTCCTCGTCACTTTCTCTAACCAGCATATAAAAAGTTTTAGAGAACACATGAGGTTCCATATCAAAACTAATTGACAATGAGAGAAGTAATCTATAGATTTTATTAAGAAAGTGAAGTATCTCCATCTTTTCAATGTGTGATCCTCAATATGTCCCGTCAAAATGGTGTCTCTTTTGGGTTCACCATTCTTGGATCAAATCCCAATTTTTATTTTTAGACCGAATACTCATTTCAGTTTTATGGACTCTGATACCATATTAGATAACACATGAAGTTTCATATCAAAATCAATTGACAATGAGAGCGGTAGTTCGTGAATCTTATTAAGAATGTGAGGTCTCTCCATCTTTTCAATGCAGGATCATCCATAAAATGTATCATCTTGGAATGGAAAAACGAAGGTTTTAGCCAAAGTTAAACTTTATAGATGATAAATGTAAAGTTATATTTTCTTACGAAAGGTTCCTGTGGAAAAATAACCCCTAATTTTCAAACATTTAATTCTCTAAGCATGAAAAATCTGACCCAAAAAGGAAAAGGAAGATCCTTAGACAAATAAAGAGAAACTGGTTCAAAAAGAAGACATGGGCAACATTAAAGTTCATACAGGAATTGTTGAATTTTATATCATATTCTATAATTGATTAATCAAAATTATAACTATACCTTTTTAATAATAATATAATATAATTAGGCAGACACGGGAAAATAGTAGATGCATTTGTTTTAAGCAGTCCTGAACCAAACACGGTTTTCCAAATTTACAGGTCTTGTCAATGAATTTTCATCCTTTTGCAAGTTGATTGAAAAATAAATAAATGAGTAAAAGACAAAAGCGGCCTTGAAAGATAAGATAATATATTCTTGAAAGGCTAAATAAGAAACCTAATTTTCTTCCCCCTTGTTCCCTGCCATCCATCAGATCGCCGCTCTAATTTCCAAATAAAATTAAAAAAGAAAAGAAACGTGTCAATTTATGATTGGAAACAACAAAGATCCAATATTTTTAAAGCTAAACATCTCATTTACTGTTTAAAAATATATATCTACAAAACTACTGTTTGAAAGTTATTTTTATATAATTTATTTTCACATATGACTTCTATTTTTATATAATTTATTTTCACATATGACTTCTATTCATTCTCGTACTTCAACTTCAAGTAACCATGCTTTACTTTTTTTTTTTTCTTTCTTTTACTTTTAAACTTTCAAACAATGTTATAGATAATTGTGAATTAAGTTTTGTTGAAGATCATTATTCGAAAAGATGAAAATATCACACAAATTTTATAAAATATATGAGTTATTCATCTCATTAATTAAATTTAGAAGATTAATTGAGTAGATAACTAGATCAACTGATATGAGTTAAAATTAATATTCAACCATAATCCATATCAATAATCATATTGTGAGATTAATATTCAAATCTTGTAAAAGAAGAAATATTTTAAAACTCATCCAATACCATATATATGAACTAATTTGAAAAGAAACATTGAAAACATAGTAAAAGCGTGAAAATTAATACATGCTAATCAATCCCGTTAACCCACCTTGAACTTTAATTGTACTTGCTTATTATTTTTTACTCATCGAACTAAAAAATTAGAAATTAATAAATACAATATTCAAAGTACACTACGTACACAAAAATTAGATATTTTGCAACTTGGTCTAATTTTAGATATATGATGTCATATATATATTCTAATTTTTTTTTAAATAATAAGAACATTTTAAAAATAATATCTCAAATTAATAAATCCTAATTCTCTCTAAAGGGACTTCCACCTTATTTCTCCTGTCCCCTTCAGTTTGCGTTCGCATTTGTAGCATAACAAAATTCAAGCGTTTTGAGTGGTGCGAATGGTAATGTTATATCAATTTTAAACTTTCAATTACATTCACACACCAATATGACGACATTTTGATTGTCTCCACACCATGCATTAAATTTTCCAATTGTTCAATTATTTTTATCCACTTGATTGAACCGCGTCGTTTTGTGTGCAGCATTTTTTTTTTTTTTTTTTAATTGTTGATGACTGATGTTGACCCTTCAAAGTTCAAAGTTCCAATATTAAATACACCTCACTTTTAATAGAATCAAAGAGTAAAACTTTTACTAAAATTTCTATGGATTGTGTTCTAAATCGGAAAATTTTGGAAATGATAATTTGCTATATCAAGGGAAATAGCCATATTCTTTTTAGGCTAAATTATATAAAATAAAAAAAAATCTTTGAACTTTATTAAAATTTTCATTAATATCCTTAAACTTTCAAAAAAATAAAAATAAAAATGCCCTTAATGTTAGTTTTAGATGAAAAATGTTAGTACTTTGTTTCAAAAATACCCTTAAACTTTCAAAAAGTTTCATTAATGCCCTTAAACTTTAAAAAAAATTCAAAAATACCCTTACCGTTAATATTATACAGAAATCGTTAGTACCTCGTTTTAAAAATACCTCTAAACTTTTAAAAATTGCATTAATACCCTTAACCTTAAACAAAAAGTTAAAAAAATGTCCATATCATTAGTATATGGATGAAAACCGTTCATCTACACCCCATTAGCTCCCTCTTCTATTTTATCTATCTCCTGATTTGCTTCAATTTATGACCTAACATTTTTCTATTTTTTCTTCTTTGTTTTCCCTTTCTTTTTCAATACCCTCTTACTCTCTTCTTCCATTTTGTAATCTCTAAAACTAGCTTACTTCAATTAAGGTATATAGACTATAGCAAGAAGCAAAGAGAATAATGGAACCACAAAGAGATCTTAGCACTTAAATGCTTTAACAAAATTGTATGTTAGTAATTTGAGTTAATACACTTGGGTTTAATACACAAAAAGAGAGACATGTTAAGAATTTAGGTCATAATTTTGAGGACATCTAGTGGAAGGGAAAAGAAAGAAAATATATGCATTACCAAATTTGTAGCAAATCAAGATTTTATTAATCATTTATGCAGTTCACATTAGTCTATTTGTTGTGGTCAGTTAAAAAGTTCAAGGACATTTTTAAAACGAGGTACTAACGATTTTTGTCCATTTATTAACAGTAAGGGTATATTTGAACTTTTTTTTTAAGTTTAAGGGTTTTAATGAAACTTTTTGAAAGTTTAGAGGTATTTTTGTAGCAAAGTATTAACGGTTTCCATCCAAAATTAGCTGTAAGGGTCTTTTTTAATTTTTTTTTAAAGCTTAAGGGTATTAATGAAACTTTTGAAAGTTCATGAATATTTGTGAAATAAAGTACAAAGTTGAGAGATATTTTTTATAATATACCCTTCTTTTTACTAAGTTTAAACCCTTTTTCATATTTTTAATTATTTTCTTATGTCTTTAAACTGTTGTTAAAAAACATAAATATTTAGTGATCAAAATGAATTTTTATGTAAGGTTGAAAGATAAAATAGAATATAATATTTGGAAGAGTAGAGATAGAACATTGAAATAAGATTATAAAAGTTAAATATAAATAATGAGTTTTCTTAAATTAAAAGATTATTTGCAAATGTGAGAGGAGTGTCAACAAAGGTGGGTTCCCTATCCTTCCCCTCGTACCATTTTGGGGTTTTTGTACGGATGACCCCGTTTTCAATGGTTTAATGTCATCTGACCTGTCATCCCATTTCAATGAAAAATGACCCATTCTGACGTGGCAACGCGCGCAAAATTACCCAGAAGGGCAGTTTAGGACCGGCTCGTCGTTCACGCTCTCGGATAGAGTTTCGCTATTTCTGAATATTCTCGTTCTCGGTCGCCCCCGGGTACTCGTTCTCGCTATACGTTGTACTCATTCTCGTAGTACTCGTTCTCGCTCGAACGGGGGCCACATATTTTCTCGCACATGCTGACTCGTTTTCGCACTACTTATTCTCGCTCTCGTGCTCGTTCGGATCGCTCTCGCACTCGAACATTATTTGCCGAGTATAGAACGCTGTACTCGTTCTCGTTCGGTTACGTCACTCGTTCCCGCGTTGCCCTACTCGTTCTCGCTCTCGCTAAACGTTGTACTCGTTCTCGTAGTACTCGTTCTTGCTCTCACGTTGAACGTTGTACTCGTTCTCGTAGTACTCGTTCTCGCTCTCACGTTGACATTTCTCGCCGTACTCGTTCTCACTCGTCACTCTACCAATGTTCTGCTCGCTCTCGCATTGAACTTTATTTGCCGTTGCTCGAACGTTGTACTCGTTCTCGCTCTCACGTTGACTCGTTCTTGCTCTCACGTTGAACGTTGTCACTCGTCACTCTACCTCACGCGAACGCTGTACTCGTTCTCGCTCTCGTGGTCGATCTTTTACGTCAATTTCGTACACTGGTGGTTTATCCGCCGAAAATACTGACAAAGAAAAGACCGCAATCAGTTCTACACCTACTTTCAACATCAACATTTCCCAATAAACCTTTTAAATAAATTAATTAAAGAAAATTACTACGGTTTATATGTGTAACAAACATAATTTTTTATGGATTGTATTCATTGGCTTCCTTCGTTTTCTCATTTGTTCAAACTTACTTTACTTTAAAACTTTTTCTCCTTTCAAGTGTTGAATGTCCGAGCAGCAACCAATCCACATTCAAAAAATAGGTACGATCTAATACTTGTTTTATATTTTTGGAAGACATATTTCTACGTTTCAAACATTGAAAACTCGTCTTACGTTTCATGGTTTTGAGACATTGAACAAACGTCTTATGTCTTATGGTATAAATAAACGTGTTATGTTTTGAAAGTTTTTTTTTTAGTTTCAGAAAGTTGGTTACTATGTCATTGGCATTGGAGCGATACTGGTTGAACTGGAGCGATAGTATTAAAGCGAGAGCAATAGCGTGAGCGTGAGCATGAGCATGAGCGTGAGCGTGAGCGTGAACGTGAACGTGAACGATAGCGTGAGCGTGAACGTGAACGATAGCGTGAGCGAGAGCGAGAGCGTGAACGATAGCTTGAGCGAGAGTCATCGCAAAATGAGCGAGAACGAGAGCGAGAATGCGCTTTAATTACTTACCGCTACTTATTAGTTATTACGTTTTTTTTTTCAGGATGGAAAGGAAATTACTATTCATTCGATACGGTGGCAGTTGGAATGAGACTGGTGACTGTTACATTGGAGGTTTGCTAACAGGAGTAGTCGTGCCGAGCAATGTCAGATACGATGAGTTGAAAGGTCTGATATATGAAGTTACAAACATTAGTCCGGTGATCTTTGACATTATAATGATGGTGAAAGTGCACTTGGAAGAACAATCCCCTCCGATGTACATAAGGAATGATCGTGATGTAGAATTTATCCTCTTTCAAGAAAATGTTTCAAGGTTGCAAGTATTTATAACAAATGTACAAAAGAATGGTGGGAACATACGGCTGGATGAGGATGTGCAGCAAGCTTATGACGACAATTCTCATGTGACAGTGCAGAACGATGTTACAGATGGGGGGGGGGATTTTTGAATCAATGGGTGGGTATACAGAGGAGGCAGGTATACCATTATATGAGACGGGGGTGTCCCTAGGAACCGACAGTAATAACCCATGGGATTCATATTATACTCATCATAGTTCTCAAGATCATCACATTGACCGAAATGAAGCATGGGACTTACATAGAGCAATGCATGCCAGTCGAAATGAAGGAGTCCAAAGTCAACGTCCAGTTGTTGAGAATGAGATAAGATACACTCCAACTCCAAGGACACAAAATTATGCCCATTCTCAAGTTAGACCGACGAGCACTTCTTTGACCTGTCCATCTACTTCTGGCTCTGCTATTGGTGTTGATATTGAGGTTGGTGAGTTGTTTGTTTGTAAGAAGGACTTAAAGAACAGACTGTCGCTGCTGGCCATGAGCAAGAATTTTGAGTTTAGAGTAAAGAAGTCCAGAAAGGAATTGTACACTGTGGGATGCATTGACAAGGCTTGTACATGGAGGCTCCGGGCGGTGAAGATGGCGGGAACTGAAATGTTTAAGATAAACAAGTATGTGAGCACACACACATGCTCCATTGAACTGTTAAATCACGACCATCGGCAAGCGAGTGCTGAAGTGATCGGACACATAATTAAACAGAAGTTTGAAGGAGTCGGTCGTGTGTACAAGCCAAAGCACATCATTGAGGACGTCAGGCAAGAGTATGGAGTGAATATAAGTTACGACAAAGCATGACGTGCTAGGGAAATGGCACATGCATTTGCTAGGGGGACTCCAGAAGACTCGTACACAATGATTCATGCGTATGGAGAAGCACTGAAAATTGCTAACCCAGGCACTATGTTTGAAGTAGAAATTGAAGACTCCCTCTATTTCAAATATGCATTCATGGCATTGGGGCCTTGCATCAGAGGTTATGCGCGCATGCGGGATGTCATCGTTGTTGATGGAACCCATTTAAAGGGAAAGTACAAAGGATGTATGTTGGTTGGTGTAGGAAGGGATGGAAATAATCAACTTTATCCATTGGCATATGCGATCGTGGACAATGAGAACGATCGGTCATGGACATGGTTCATGACGAAACTGAAGCTAGCCATTGGAGACTCCCCGAACTTGGTTATTGTTTCAGACCGTCACGTGAGTATTGCGCATAGTGTTCAAGCTGTATTTCCCACAGCTTTTCATGGAGTGTGCACCTACCATCTACAGTCTAATGTGTTGAACAATTTCAAGGACAAGGCGGCAGTGGAATTGTTCAAAAAGGCTGCTAGGGCGTTCCGCGAGTCAGAATTCAAGATATATTGGGATCAACTTCTTCACTTGCGTGGAGGTGCTGTAGCTCGATATTTGGAGAGCGTTGGTATTGAACGGTGGGCACGATGTTTTCAGAGAAATAAACGTTATGACAATATGACTTCGAACAGTGCCGAGTGCTTCAATTCGTTGACTGCAGAAGCACGACTACTCCCCATCGTTCCGTTGCTCGATTTTATAAGAGGGCATCTACAGGGGTGGTTTTATGAAAGGCGAAACTATTGGTTTTCGCGCACTACATTGATGTCCGACTATGCTGAGCAACGAATGAGCAAGGATTGCGATAAAGGTAGACGATACCGAGTCGACCCAATTGATTGTTACAATTCTCATGTAAGAGACGGTCGGTTCGATGGTATTGTTAATCTTCAAACTCGACAATGCACGTGCAAAGAGTTCGAATCGTACGAAATACCATGTTCCCATGCTATTGTCTCTGCTAGGGAACGCAACGTCACCCCATCTAGCCTGTGTAATAAGTGCTATACCGTTGAAGCTCTTCAGGCAGTATATGCGGAGCCTATATACCCAGTTGGGCATATATCAGAATGGCCGCAACCACCTGGATATGTGGAAATGCAAATACTTCCACCGAAGAGAGTTACTCGAGTTGGACGGAGAAGGGTACAAAGAATCCCTTCTGCAGGCGAACACATTCGAACACGGAAATGTGGTAGGTGTGGTAATGTCGGACACAACCGGCAGTCATGCAATCAACCATTGTCAACCACAATATTCAACCAACCGGATTAGTATAAATGCTTTTTTCTGTATACTATATTTATGTATATTTATGTATGTAATTGTACCGGGTTGTATGTTGTGTAAGTGAATAGATATACTTTTCGCTCTCGCTCTCGCTCTTCTCACTATCGCTGTACTCGCTCTCGCTCTTCTCGCTCTCGCGCTTCGCTATTCTCGCTCTCACTCTTCTCGCTATCGTAGTTGCTTACACGCTCTCTCGTTTCTCGCTCTCGCTCTCACTCTCGCGCTTCGCTCTTCTCGTTCTTGCTCTTCTCGCTCTCGTAGTTGCTTACACGCTCTCTCGTTTCTCGCACTCGCAGTTGTGTAATCGCTCTCGCTCTCGCTCTCGTAGTTGCTTAGGTTCTTATACTCAAACACGTGTAAATGCAGAATCCAAATGAACTACAGGTCACGTTTTATTCATACTGTTCTGTATAAATAGAAAAACGAAAGAATTACAGTAATGTACCAAAAAATGAAAACACACATCCCCCCATCAAAATGACATCAAAATGCATCTGTGTTAGACCACAGTTGACATGCATACTGTGTCCTGTAGTCCGTCATCCGCTCCTGAACAAGACCGGCCGTACCTGCGCCTGTCACCAAGTACTCGAACCATTTAGCACAGAATATCCCGCAGTCCAATGAATCATGCTGTATGTCGCGGTTCTTTGCACGATAGATGGGCCACGCGGATGTTCGCATACCTGGCTTGGTGCGAGTGACATCACAAAAGTATAGCAGCGAGGGTAGAGTGTGCGTGAGGGGCTCCAGAAATTTCGCGACGCGCTCCATGTCGATGTACGAGGGGTATGAATCGTACACCAACAACTGTCCCCTGTTAATGTCCATGGCCAACAGGAACCAATGCTCATTCATGTTGACGGGGCAGTATACGAAGTCAACATCCTGCCAAGCAGGTTTGTAGTCCTCATGAACTCCATTCACATATTCGCTATACGTATCCTCTGATCCCCATATCAACGCGGCCTTGAACAACTGCTTTCTTCTGATCCTGTTGTATATGCTCTCTTTGGTTCGCAAATTTAAATGGGCCTGAAAAAACCAACACGTGCAAAAGCCAATGCAAATATAAATGTGAGTTAGTTCGCAAGTTTAATGAGTTCGCAAAAGACAATACATACCAGGATCCCCGTTGGCAATATAGTGAATCGATGTATGCACATATCCGGTCGAGCAGATAGCTTCCTCTTGATAAACATGAACAACGTGTTTATAGTCTGAATGAACGGAGCCATTAGTCATTACATGTGAAAGTAGACATAATTAAATAATAAACCAACTATGGAAGAAAAGGTACTTACATCGCACTCGACCCAATAGCTTGGTGTTAATAAGTCTCTAAAGAATTTCTTCCCTATTCCTGTTGCCGTGGTAATGGGGCCAGGTCGAACCTCCGCGTCCGTGCTCTGATCCCCGATCCAATGCATCATCGCGTCGAAGATGCGGGAGTCAACATCGTGCGCCGGATTGTAAACGATCAACGGCTTATGGAGGGTGGTAATCAAACCAGGAAGGGGATATCTACTCTCCGTTCGCGGTCTCGGCGGTTCCTCCTTCAGTTTCTTTGCCTCCTCTGAAGGCGTATACCGTTCCGATGCCTTTCGCTTCCGGTTACCCTTTCGAGGGAGAAGATCATGTTCAGATGGGACCGAGCAAGTTGGGCTCTCGCTGGCAATGGGAATGGTGACATCTACAATGGCCGTGGAGTCGGAGAGGCCAGTGAAGTCGGCGAGACCAGTGGGTTCAGTGTCAACAACCACTATGTCACTAGTGTCGTAGTCGATGGAGGCGATCGACTTAAGGCTCTGTAGGGTGGCCGCGATCACCGAGTCAGGGAGGTCGGAGTCAGGGATGCCTGATATACGTGAGGATGATGTGATGAGGTCTGTGAATGTCGCAGTGGAAGTGGGAGTGGGGAGAGAGATGGTGATGGGGATAATGGGGAGGGTGGACTTGGTGGTGGAGGTGGTGAAAGGAATGGAGAATGTGGACTCGGTGGTGGTGATGGGGATAATGGGGAGGGTGGACTCGGTGGTGGTGATGGTGATAATGGGGAGGGTGGGCTCAGTGGTAGTGGAAGGAATGTGGAGAATGGACTCGGTGGTGGAGGTGGTGAAAGGAATGGAGAGGGTGGACTCAGTGGTGGAGGTGGTGAAAGGAATGGAGATGGTGGACTCGGTGGTGGTGGTGGTGAAAGGAATGGGGAGGGTGGACTCGGTGGTGGAGGTGGTGAAAGGAATGGAGAGGGTGGACTCGGTGGTGGTGGTGGTGAAAGGAATGGGGAGGGTGGACTCGGTGGTGGAGGTGGTGAAAGGAATGGAGAGGGTAGACTCGGTGGTGGTGGTGGTGAAAGGAATGGGGAGGGTGGGCTCGGTGGTGGTGGTGGTGAAAGGAATGGGGAGGGTGGGCTCGGTGGTGGAAGTGGAAGGAATGGAGAGGGTGGACTCAGTGGTGGAGGTGGAAGGAATGGATAGGGTGGACTCGGTGGTGATGGTGGAAGGAATGGGGAGGGACTCGGTGGGCGAGGTGGTAGTAGTGGTGGCCTCCATCGACTGATCGACACGTACGTTTGGTGACTCAACCCATTCGTGGCCCGCATCCTGTATTAAACAAATAATCAAAGTTAGTCGAGATCATGAGAATAATCCAAATATTGTCTACATGTTGTATCACATACCTTGGACAGTTTGCGAAGTAACATAGATACGGTGATCAAATGGGACTTCACCTCTCCCATCTCCGACTTCAATTCTCCCATTTGCGACTTCAATTCATCCACAGACTGCTCTACTCTATAGACACGAGCATCGATGCTCCGAAGATAACTTAAACTAGATGAACCATCGTGTCTAGGTCGCGAATGGGGAGAGGAGCGATCACTCTCAGTCTCGTCCCTCGTACGAGGATCAGATTGACCATCTATGGTATCCTCCCTAACTTGAGGGTCGGGTTGACGTTCTACAGTCTGAATTTCACCGGTATCCTCTATGATTTGAGGGTCAACATGCCCCTCTCCGGTCTGACCCTCAAAATTCATCTCAAACTCTCGGTCGTCGTCGTCATGGACCCTCTGCCCGACCTGAGTATCGCGGTACTGTATCTCGGCCTCTGACATGACCAGTACCGACGTGATTACCGTCTGTCACAAACAAGTACATGTTAATATAATACAACTACATGAAACTACGTTGTGTAATACCGAAATGAGTGCATTCTAACCTCAGGGGAGTCGAATACATCTCGTTCCAACACCCTATATGAAGCTGAGTGGGAACATGACCATCTCAACAGTCGAGGCACTGCATCATTATTAAGTCGAGTCGCAAAGTGACCCGCTGACGACGAAAGTGTCTCATACGCCCATACCTATAACCAAATAGCCATAGTTAGTTTACAATATGCGACATAAAAATAACAAGCTCATTTTACTTTATTATATAAAGTGAAATACATACCTGAAAAGCAGGAGGGAATCCAGGGAGGTTGTACTTAACAATATAGTTCTTATTCGTCCGGAATTTCAACTTGTAGGTTGCAACCTTGTCTCGCAAGGCTGCCTTAAGTCCACGCAATGTCCTATCCCAAAGTCTGCTCCCCCAGTCCAAACTATTGAAGTACTCCAGGTCTTCAACTTCCCGATATAGGGACCTATCAACCACGGCCTTTGTTTTAGTCTTACCCATCATGGCCATCTCGGTGTAGTAAATCAAGGACACCTTCACTGCATCCTCGTCTGTCTCAAACTGCAATCTCTTATATGCAGCTTCATAATTATCCAGACGGATTTCAGTGCCCATGCCTGCAAAGTACTTGTGTCGTAGGACTTCATTTGATGCCCCTGCCTCGTGTCGTCTCTCTGGTGATGGCCACAACCCAGTCATCAAGCTGAATTCGGCCTTCGAAAATTGCACGACTATACCTTTAAGGTCGAACCTCATTGCATCATCCGGACCGTCAACAACCTCCCTCAATAGGATGTGATGGACCAACGGGCTATTGAAAACCAATTCAACATCCACGAACCGCCCAAATACGGTCCTCTTGAACATTTCCAACTGCCCAACGGTCAACTTCTCCTTCACCACTTTATTAGCAGAACTTATGTGGGCAAGGCTAGAAGCCTGGCCAGGGAACCAATCCTCCTTGGGGATTCTTAGAATCGCTGCCATCTCGGTACTGCATCAATTGCACAAACAATCAGAAAGACATAACACAGAAGGGAAAAAATACAAACACACAGCATAGTATGGCATCTTGAATCTCAGTTCCCGCTCTCGCTCTCGAAATTTCGCTCTCGCAGATTCGCTCTCACAGTGTCGCTCTCGCTCTCGCAGTTTCGCTCTAGCTCGCGTAGTTTCGCTCGCGCTATCGTAGTGTCGCTATCCCTACGGCTCACGTCCTTCATTTCGTTCTCGGAACCTAAGCTTCCGTCTGCAGAAACCCTACTAGCTCTATAACTATAGTATTCGCGCACTCGTTCACCAAATCTATCCATTTCGACTCATAACCCTAACTACTCGCTCTAGTTCTATCGCTCTCGTCCATGCATTCTCGCTCTAGTTCTATCGCTCTCGTCCCTGTACGCTCGCTCTAGCTCTGCAACTTCCTCCACCAAATCCACAAACAATCGCTAACATGCACAAAACTAAAACAACCATAACCTCGCCCTATATCGCAAACATCAACAAAACCAGAAAAACCACGAACGAAACAATAAACGAGGGAACTTGTCGGTTTAGGCTTACTGTTTCAGAGAAACGACGAGTCACTGGTGAAGATGGACGGCGGTGACAAAGCAATATGGCGGTCAGGAGCCTCTATCGACGGAGAGAGAGTGAGTTTCGAATGTAAAGTAAAAGAAGTGAGAGAAATAATGTTCGTTTCTTTTTTTAAATGATGTCTCCGACCACTGAATCGAGAGCGTGATAGAACGGTGGAGAACGAGAGCGAGAGCGACGAGAACGATGATTAGCGAGTTTAAACTACGAGAGCGAGTGTAAACTACGAGAGCGAGAACGATGATTAGCGATAAAAAAAGTATAATATCGCTCTCGGTCTCGTCTTGTGCTCGCTCTCGTAGTGGGATCCCGTTCTCGCAGTTCGTAGTTGGGATCTCGTTCTCGCGCGCGCCGTTTCACGGTAATCATGCATCCTCGTGATTTGAGCTAGGTAGACGGAATTGTGACATGCAGTCATGTCAATCCATTCCAATTAATTAATTAATTAAAACGATTGTCATTTACGATAGCGAGCGCGAGAACGTGCACGAGCGTAATATATATCCCCGCTCTCGCTCTCGTAATTGGGCTCTCGTTCTCATTCTTGTTCTCGTTCTCGTATTTTCACGGTTATCTTGCATGCTCGTTATTCGTGATTGGGGAGACGGAAGGGTGACTTGCAGTGGTGTCAATCCATTAATGGTGACCGTTGGCATTTCATTACGTTTTACCTATTAATAAACCAGCCCCTAAAATGGTTTATTCACTAAACACAGTCAATACAATGGACTACTCATCCGATGACGATTTTCTAGAATACCCATCTGCACCGTTGTCGGAGGAGTCAGACCCGCCAACCCCGCCAACGCCAGCCACGACAACCATGTCCTCCACCGAAGCGGAGGAAGAGCACGATTTGGAGGACTTCATGGCTGATTGGCTGAATGAAGAACGGCCTTGCCAGAAGACACCACCACCTACTTCCCATCCTCCCGCACCGCAACCGGCCCCTTCGGCATGTTCTGTGAACTTGCATAAGGATGGTGGCGAACGGAGAAAGAAGAAAAAGAAATCCCCTTATGCTGATGAAGGGTCCAGCCGCCCGCTCGCTAGGCAAAAAAGGAGGAGAGTTGATGACAAAAGGCTGCCACTGGTGATAATATCATCATCCGACTCCGAGTAGGTTCGGGAATGGCGTTTTTTTTTTTTTGAATTTCTTTGTATGAACTCCCAAACAGACAATGAAATTTTATATTTTGCAACTTTATTGTCGTCGTGCATGGATTCACATTAAACTAACAATAGAAACAAACCTGGGAGGAATAATTAAAGAAAAATGTTGTTAAAAGCGGGAAGGATAACGAGTCAACGTGAGAGCGAGAACGAGTACAACGTTCGAGCCACGGCAAATAAAGTTCAATGCGAGAGCGAGCAGAACATTGGTAGAGTGACGAGTGAGAACGAGTACTGCGAGAAATGTCAACGTGAGAGCGAGAACGAGTACTACGAGAACGAGTACAACGTTCAACGTGAGAGCAAGAACGAGTACTACGAGAACGAGTACAACGTTTAGCGAGAGCGAGAACGTGTAGGGCAACGCGGGAACGAGTGACGTAACCGAACGAGAACGAGTACAGCGTTCTATACTCGACAAATAATGTTCGAGTGCGAGAGCTATCCGAACGAGGACGAGAGCGAGAATAAGTAGTGCGAGAACGAGTCAGCATGTGCGAGAAAATATGTGGCCCCCGTTCGAGCGAGAACGAGTACTACGAGAACGAGTACAACGTATAGCGAGAACGAGTACCCGGGGGCGACCGAGAACGAGAATATTCAGCGATAGCGAAACTCTATCCGAGAGCGTGAACGACGAGCCGGTCCTAAACTGCCCTTCTAGGTAATTTTGAGCGCGTTGCCACGTCAGAATGGGTCATTTTTCATTGAAATGGGATGACAGGTCAGATCGCATTAAACCATTGAAAATGGGGTCATCCGTACAAAAAGCCCTACCATTTTCCATCTCTGCAAAATTTCCTATTGCACTTTTTTCTCTCTTTTAGGGAAGAATCTTCATTTAAAGGTTTAATTCTCATTTATATATTTAGGCAGGATACGAGGATCATAATCTAAATAGAGATTCTTGTCCTGTTTGGAGTGAGCCCGTGTAAAGAGATTTGACACTCCTATGTGAGAGAGGGGTTCAAATCTACAACATAATATAAAAAAAGAAAATGATGTTTAACTAATTAAGTTATGCTGCATTCGGAGGATAATAAATTTTTTTTTATTTAAATCCTATTTGGTTCCTATGCTTTTAGCTTTTGTGCATTTTAGTTCTTGTATTTTCAAAACATTAATTTTAGTTCTTGTGCTTTTAAAGTAACCGATTTAAGATCTATTTGTAAAGTTTCAACACAAATTTCATACAACAACCAAAATCTTTTCAATACAAATTAAAGCTATATGATCTGCATTCGGTGGAAGTAGGTGGTGGTGGATGTTCGCATACTTCCCATCTGTCCGCACCCCATCTGGCCCCTTCAGCATGTTATGTGAACATGCCTAGGGATGGTGGCGACCGGAGAAACAAGAAAAACAAATCTCCTTCTGCCGACGAAGGGTCCAATCGCACTCCCGCTAGGCAAAAAAAGGAGAGGGGCGAGGACAAATGGATGCCACTGGTGATAATATCATCATCCGACTCTGAGTAGGTTCGGGTGGGGTGTCGGCCGACTTGTTTTTCTTTTTTCTTGTTTTTTTAAAAGATTTCTTTGGATGAACTCCCCAAAACTTGACAATGAAATTTTATATTTTGCAACGTTCTTGACGCCATGCATGGATTCACATTAAACTAACAACAGAAGCAAACATGGGTGCAATAATTAACAAAAAATGTTGTTAAACACGAGAACGAGAAAGAGTGACGTAAAAGAACGACAACGAGAGCGAAAACGAGTACAGCGTTCGAGTGACGACAAATAATGTTCGAGTGCGAGAGCGAGCAGAACATTGGTAGAGTGACGAATGAGAACGAGTACTGCGATAACGAGTCAACGTGTGCGAGAGCAATTCTCCGAGGGCGAGAATTTTGCAAGGTCCAAAATCTGCTGACGTGGCAAACGAGAACGAGAACGAGAATGGTCAGCGAGAGCGTTACCCCATCCAAGAGCGTGAACAAGTGAGCCGGTCTCATACTGCTCTTCTAGGTAATTTTGCGTGCGTTGCTACGTCAGAATGAGTCATATTTCATTAAATTGGGATGACAAGTCAGATCGCATTAAACCATTGAAAAAGGGGTCATCCGTACAAAAACCTCATTCTCGTTTTAAAATTTTTATTCATTTTTCTCTTTTTTTTTTCTCTCCAATGATTTTAGCACTGTCTAACTTTTTTTATCCCTAATTTTTTTTGTTCATCTCTCTATAATTTATTTTATACCTCTTGTTCTAACTTTTTGTCCATTTTGCTCTTGAACTTTTTCTCCCTAACTCTTTTTTCTTCATTAAAGTTTTTCTCTCTAAAATTTTGATCATTTTTCCCAATTTTTTTTTATATTTCTCGAATTTTATTTCTTTATCTTCGAATTTTCGCTCTCTCTATTAAAATTTTCTCTCTCTAAATTTTTTGTCACTCTCTAAAATTTTTATCCCTTCCATGTCTCTAATATTTTTTTCTCTTTGAAAGTTTTCTCTAACTTTATATCTTGTTCTCTCTTAATTTTTAGCTTTTTTTGTATAACTTTTGTCTACCACCCTCTAATTATTTTAAATCTCAAATGCAATACTTTTTTTAGTAATTTGATGGTTCTAAAATCACATTTGAAAACAAACATTATTCATTTAAAAAAAATACTTTTAATTAAATTTAAGGAACCAAAAATTAAAATGATATATAACTAAAAAATTTACAAAATTAATTATAATTGAATCACTTAGCTCAAAACACTTATTCTAAATCACTCTCAAACATGCCCTTAATCATTGAAAATCACTTTTAATTGTATGAAAGTCACTATTTAATAGTAAAACCAAACATTAAAATGATTATATAAAAACCACTTTTAATAAATCAATTGTGCTAAAATCATTATTTTTAAAATCATTCCCAAACATGCCCTAAAGCATATTTGAGAGTGATTTTAGTGAGAATGATTTGTTTATAAGTGATTTACTAAAAGTAATTTTTAGTTTAAGGACAAGTTTGAAAGTGATTTCGATCAAATGGTTAAAATCACTTTTATTGTGTTCAAAATTACTTCGAAATATGTTTTTAATAATTCAAAATCAACTTAATTTGATAGTTTTGGACATGACAAAAGTACTTTTAATCATTTTAAAATCACTCAAAAATATATTTTAATGTTTGGTTTTACGCTTTAAACACGATTTTCATACATGTTTAAAAGTAATTTCAAACAGACAAAAATGATTTTAATAGTCACTTTAGGTTAACCCAAGAGTATAAGTTGGACTTCCGTGTATTTTTCTTTGCATTATTCGTACTCTTTCTCTCTCTCTTCAGTATTAAATTGAAATTCTCCGATAAGGAAAAAGTAGGTGGTTTTCTTTTCATCCAGACCTTCCTCCAACTGCAATTCATTATCATCTCTTGATTCTCTATTCTCTTCTCTCTTCCCCCTCTTCACTCAACTCGCTCATCCAAAGCCACCGGAAAAATCAATTGCCTTTCCTCCGCAGTTCCGAGCCATGTTTTCGGCTCGGTCTCTCACCGTCGTTTTTCTCATATCTCTCTGCTTCATTAGCCTCTCTTCCGGCGCTACTCAGCTCCCGGTCGACGAAGGTACGATACGACGCCGTATTGGACGCAGATCTGGAGTCCGTAACTGTAATCGAAGTCGGTTTTGGTTTGATTTTGATGTACGCTTTTTGGTTTGATTATTTCAGTTGAGGCGTTGAGGGAGATCGGAAAGACATTGGGGAAGACGGACTGGAATTTCGACGCCGATCCATGCGGCGGCTTTAGTAGCGGTTGGATTTCGAATTCTGCGCAGTTCGACCCTAGTTTTCTTAATAATATCACCTGCAACTGCATGTTTCAGAACAATACCGTCTGTCATGTCACTCACATGTACGTTTCCTCTCTTTCTCTCCGATTTTCAGTTTTTATTCAACTTTTTACTTTTTGGATCATGATTTCCAATTTTCTCCTTTTCGCTTTTTAATTTTCTCCTATCTATCAATGTAAGAAACATGAAAAAAAAAGAGTAAAAATTTGATATGCAAAAATTATTATTTCAAAAATCAAACCAGTTACCCAAACAAAAGCTTTTATAACTAAATTTAGATGACAAAAATAAATCAAATAGATTGACTGAAAAAAAAAACTTTTATAATGTATGATATCATCGAATTAACTCCTTCATTGTCATTTAACTCACTCATATATGAAATTCATCTTTAATTCTATTTTTCTTGAGGGAGAAGATAAGTCATTTTCAAGAAAAAAAAATAATAAACATGAAGACATATATACATATATAAACCTAAATTTTTTATGGAATGTTTAAATTAAACCAACTTGGTATTTGATTTAATGAAGTATCGATATCAAAATGAGAAAAGAAAGAGAAAAAAAGCCTTTGTTCGCCAACTAATTTCTGGTTTTTAAAAACCGCTGGGTCCCACGTCGGCATCTGGACAACTGGATAAATATATAAAATATTATTAATAAGATAATAAATATATAATTAATAATTAATATAGTTGACTAGTCAACTATGCCACGTGGGATTCTGGGCCCACTGGGTGGGCTCTGTCTCTGGTCTGACTCTAACCCCCCGTTCTTGGTTTGACCTTAGACTTGATTAACGATGTACCCACGTGACCCGTCTTTTTTTTTTTTTTTTTGAGTTCAACATTATGTAAAGATGGATGATTTAAATCTCTAAGTTCTTAATAAAAGAAAAATACATACCAATTATTGTTGAGTTAAACTGATTTTGACAATCTCTTGTTTCTGGCCAGGTAAAATCTAAAATATAACTATTATATATGTATAATAGAAGAATTATATTATAAACATTAAACACGTTTGTGGATTTATTTTTTTAATTTGTGAATGTATTAAAATATACCATCTGGATTCAGTTCTTTAGCCTCTAATAGAAATTTGAAGTTAATTGTTTCTTAATAAATCTATCTCATTACAGGTTGTTTAAAACATACTTATATGTGATGCCACACAAAATTATTGTTAAATAAATATAATGATAAGGGCTAATGGAGTTTATTTATTTATTATTATTATTATTTTAAATAACAGACTAAAGGAGTAGTTGGAGTCTAAGCCTTTTTCTTACTTTGTACAACAGTTACACTCCTTATTAAAATTTGTTTACTTCTATTAATAAATTTAAGGTTAAATTATAAATTTGGTCTCTATGATTGGAAAAAAAGTTAGAATTTAGTCCCTATAGTTTTAAAAGTTAGAATTTCGTTCTTATTATTTGATAAAACTTCATAAATAGTCTTTATAGTTTGATAAAATCCTCATAAATAGTTCATACGGTAGAAACTATTTATGAGAGTTTTATCTTAGGAACTATTTATGAGGATTTTATCAAATCATAAGAACTAATTCTAACATTTAAAATTATAGAGACTAAATTTGACCAAATTTATAATTTAACATAATTTTAAGAATACGTCATGGTAAAAAATAAAAAATAATAGTTATGATAAAATAAATTAAGAATACGTAAATAAAAAATTCTTTTTTTTTCTGACCGCCATGTCATTTCTTGTTTTATATATTTCTTTCAGAGTATAAAAATCTTTAACAATAATTTCTCATTGGTCTGTCCAAAAAGAAAGTTTGTTTGTGCTTTCAATATTATTTTTTGAAAGCTTAGTCAAAATTTAAAACTATATAAACATGCATTTTAAACATTTTGAGCTATTTTATTTTTTAAAATAATATTACTAATAAATCGTTAAAAACACACACACACTTGCTGTGCTAAAATTAAAAATAAAATATCAAATGATTCTTTAGATAAACCTTTTAAACCTAACCATTACAAAAATATTTGTTGAAAAAAAAAACAAACAAAGGTATTTGTGCTTGTCCAATAATTTTTAAATACTATTAGATATAATATTTAAATAAAAAATTAAAATTTATCTAATATTTTACAAGTAAATTTACGTTTTAGGATTTCTAACTTAAATTTAGTCAAAATTACAAATCATAAAAGTAAATCTACTAGTAGAAATAACAATAATAATAAAAAAGTTGAAAAAAGTAAATGCAAGAAGGAAATGAGTTCAAACTAGGTAGCCATATACTTAAGATTTATAAATTCTATAAATTGTGGAGTCAATGTGATGTACATTAGCATATATATTTATATTGTTATATATATGCTAACAAGAGCATAGCTCAACTGACATAAAGTATAGTGGTCATAGGTTCGAATCCCCCCACTCCAAATGTTGTTGAACTCAAAAAAAAAAATGTTATATATATTTTTAAAAATGATTGATATTCCATTCATATTTTTATAATAAATAAAAAAAAATTAATTCACCTTTCATATAAAATGTTCTAAACTAATACTTCAAGTTAAAAACATAAAACACATATCCACATGTCAATAGAAATTTTATTCTATTAATAGGTAATGTTAAGTGGCAAATAATTTGTAGGATTGAAGTATCATGATTTAAGTATTCTATTAAGATTAGACAGTTTTTTGTTCTTTCTATAATTAACAAATATCGATAAAGTTGACCACCTAAATTAAAACGTTAGAAATTCGAATTTTTGTCCACCACATTGTGGAACTATTCCTAATGACAAGGGTGTTTAGTAAATTTTATTTTATTTTTGATACAAGTTTGTTTTAATAATTGAAGATGTTAAATAAAGACTAATTTAGCGCTATTTGATTACAAAATAAAAATGCAGAATTTTTTTTATTTATTTGTTTCCCTTGGTGGCATTGCAGACTTCTAAAGGCGCAGAGCCTTCCAGGTACTCTTCCGCCGCAAATATTGAGGTTGCCTTTCCTGCAGGAACTGTAAGTACTTTTTGTTTTTGTTGCTTAATTCATTTTCCTCAGATCGTTTCTCGTTTGCTTGATTGATTAATGATATTGCCCATCATAATCAATCCCTCGTTTCTTCCCTCTGTTAATTCAGTGATCTGACCCGCAACTATCTCAGCGGCCAAATTCCTCGAGAATGGGGTTCCACCAACCTTGTCAAAATGTATTTTCTATCCCTAAATTTCTATAATGTCTTCAGAATGTGATTTATATTATATGACTTATGTTTATGGCTAATTTTGCAGTTCCCTTCTTGGAAATCGATTGACGGGTCCAATCCCAAGACAGATTGGAAACATCAGCACTCTTACAGACTTGTAAGTTTTTATTTCCCAATTGTTTGTGTCCCATTTTGGGTTTTGAATGAGTAGGTAGAAGACTAATGTTACTGGTTTGGTCGCTTAGGGTCCTGGAAATGAATCATTTCTCTGGAAGTGTACCTCCAGAACTTGGAAATTTGCCCAGCTTATCCAGATTGTAAGACCCCTCTTATTTGAGTTTTGTCATTTTCTTTCAAGAAAATTGGTTTAAATTGCCTCTAATTATAATGGTTTAGACATTCAGGAGAGCTTTCTGATGAACTTTCCTTCACTATGGTTTGTTGTGATCTAGACTTCTTACCTCAAACAACTTTTCTGGGGAGCTCCCATCTTCACTGGCAAGGATAGCCTCATTGACGGACTTGTAAGCGTTTGAAATCTTCTTCAACCCTTTATTTTGTTGACTTAATTTCGCGAAAATGAATGAATGAATAAGCAATCTTTATCTTTGTTACAATGCAGTCGAATTAGTGACAATCACTTCACAGGGCCAATACCTAAGTTTATACAGAATTGGACGAATCTTGAAAGACTGTGAGAAATTTTCTCTAGTCTAGCTACTCTCAAATTTTACTTGGTTGCTAGTCTATTCACTCTCACTCAACTAATTTAATTGTGACAGAGCTATTCAAGCAAGCGGGTTGAGTGGGCCAATTCCTTCTGAAATTGGACTTTCGACAATCTTGGAGGATTTGTTAGTTTACTTCACGTTCTTGTGGTTTTATAAGTCAAAGTACTGCATGTTTTTATTTATTCATGCTTGAGTCCCAAAATGCAGGAGAATCAGTGACTTGAATGGTGGTTCATCACCCTTTCCACCTCTTAATACTTTGACAAAATTGAAAACCTTGTAAGTTAATCCCTATGTGACAACTTGAAGACATCTGCGTACATAATCCAGCTATTAATTAGTTGGTTTTCTATAGGATATTGAGGAGTTGCAATATAACTGGGATGCTGCCCTCCAATATTGATGGGTTGACAGCATTGAAAACCTTGTTAGTACAATTTCACTTTCTACTCTGTTTAGATGATATATCATGATTAATCGATGTCTCATGAATTTTAGAAGATAATTTTAATTTCTTGTAATGGAATATTGCATTACCCTAACTTTTTGCACTACCTTCCCTGCAAAAAGGCTTATTGAGACAAATGTCCATATCTGTCATTTGCCTTCATCATAAAAGAAAACAAAGAATATTCAGTAGTTTATGTTAAAATAGTAAAAGTAACTTCCTTTGATCAGTTATTGAAATATTGAAAGTTTAATGTTTAGTTATTCTTCACTGTTCTTTGACAATACTTTTTTGTTATTATTTTGCTCAATTTCTTCTGCAGAGACTTCAGCTTCAACAAAATTACTGGACCAATACCTGACAGCTTTGAAGCTTTGAAAAAAGTGGATAACATGTAAGTAACGTAATCAGAAACTTGAAATTGTATACCTAAACTGTAGGTAGTTGCTTTACGTAACTTGGGGGATAAGTCAAGCATGATCAATGGCTGAAATTCATTTGCTCTTTTAAGAGTTGTGTGGAAAATTAACTTGGCAATTATATGAATGGTAACCTTCAAATTTACTGTAGCTCTACAAATAACGGCCTGAATTTGAACATGGTCTAGGGTAAACTCCCTGAATGTGAGCCAATAATAGTATTTCTGATACAGAATAAAGGATTAAGTTTTATGTGAAATTCAAGAGAGCTAAAGCCTGAAATAGGAATGTCCATTTCTAATAGAACAGACAAATGCTGTTTACCTACAGTGTATAAAAATTGTATGGCACTCATATCCACTAGCATAGGGAAAAATCTTTCTATAGATTACACAAGCTGCAAGTAGAACATAAGCACGCTTGAAAAGGGGGGCTTTATAGGGCCTTTCGGGTAAGGGATATAATGTGTATCATTTCTTCTGTTGGGCATTTGTCCTAGAGTTTATGTTAATCTAAATGAAATACAGGATGTTATGTGTAATTTGCGTTGTATAAAGGCAAAAGTATAATTTGTATTAAACTCGAGAAAGTTGCTTTTGTTGATAATCATCTTTTAACAATTGTACGTGGTTGTCTAAAAGTGGAGTTGTTCGTAAATTAATTGCATTTTTTAACCTCCTCTAGTTTAAAATAAGACTTGAGTATTTTCTGGTTATTGTAGATCTTTTTGTTTATACTATGATCTCAATATGTATAGATTTTGATATTGAGTAAAATGTTTGAATGTTCATAACCTGGATTGTATGGTAGCATATTTATGATATATCTTTATTGTCTTGTTTCTTGATAAAAAACGACAATATCCTTATTCCTTATTGTCAAAAGCTAATTGCACTGATAATCTGATATTTTCTTGTTTAGATATTTAACTGGAAACTTGCTAAATGGATCAGTGCCAACTTGGATGCTACAGGAGGGAGAAAACATGTAAGTTCCTTTTCCAAATGCTATGTTCTTGTTACATAACTTGGTATTGAGGTGCTAAAATTGAAAATAGATGACCTGAGATTTCAAAATAAAGGAACAATATTCAAAGAGAGAGAGAACAAATAATATCTTATTGCACCAATTCTTGAAAAGGAAAAAACATCTTGCTTGCTTTACACAACCATTTCTTTTTCCAGTGATATAAAAAGAAATTTTTTTTTTTGTACATGATTAATGTTTTTATCTTTCTTATATAATTGATATCTGAAGATTTTCTTTAAGAAAAAGTTAACGGTTTAAGAGGTTAAATATAGTTTATGGCTCTGATTAACATTCCTATGGTTGTTTTTGTTTTTTCTTAGGATGTAAGGGAAGGGTATTTTTTTGTTCTTGCTATCTGGAAGATAATAAACCTGTTTGTTGTTCTTTTTTACAGTGATATCTCTTATAACAAATTTACTCTGAGAAATGGTCAGAACAATGGTTGTCAATCACGAAATTTGTAAGTATGCTTCTATTCTTATACAACTTTTTTATGACTAATGAGAAATACCCTATCCAATCTCTTTTTTCCCGTGCAGAAACCTGTTTGCGAGCTCTTCACAGGACAATAATTCGTAAGTTTTTCTCTTCTTTGAGTTGGCTTGTTGCTTGAATTGTCTAATATTCTAATGACCGTTGAGCTTCTTCCTTGTTTTAGCAGTGGAACAGTTTCATGTTTACTGGGAACTTGTGGAAAAAGTGAGTTGAAATCTTGTTTTCGTAGCATTGTTTTTATTGTAGGAGGGATAGGAAAAATGGTAAATATTAGAAATTATATTTGATGGATTTTCAATGTTGTATGTAATGTGTAAATGCGAAAGAGTAAAAAGTGCATCCAAGATGTGTTGGTGAACTTCCAAACTTCCAAACATTGAAAAAACTAGATCATAGCCTAAGACTTCATAGCTAATGGAATCTGATGTTGCTATTTAGAAGTGGCATTGATATGTTTAATAATAATTCTGCAAGAATACATTAATCAGTTCTATTCATTTGATTTATCTTTCAATAGAAACCAATATGGTCTTGTTCTTGCAGCTTGGTACTCTCTTCGTATCAATTGTGGTGGGAGGGAAGAATTAATTAACGGAACAACAAAATTTGATGGAGACACAAACACTGGCAAATCATCATTGTTTTTTCTAGGTGGAGCAAATTGGGGATTTAGCAACACTGGTAGTTTTATGGATGATGATCGCACAACAGACGATTTTATTGCATTAAATTCATCTGCTCTCTCAATGCCAAATCCTGAATTGTACACGACGGCACGCATTTCTCCAATCTCTCTTACTTATTATGCATATTGCATGGGTAGTGGAAACTACACAGTAAGCCTCCATTTTGCTGAGATAGCGTTTACTAATGACAAATCATACAAAAGCCTCGGCAGACGATTATTTGATGTCTATGTTCAGGTAAATAGATATTGTGCTTCTGCTGATGCAGAAATTATCTGATATTTTGCCCCACTTCAAGATATCTTTGTATATTTTTTTTCCTGTATTGTTAGCTTCTGTTGGTACTGAACTTACCGATTACTTTGTTACCTTGAAAGTTCCTTGATTTATCTCCAATATTGCAGGGAAAGCTGGAGTTGAAGGATTTTAATATTGCAGATGCAGCAGGTGGTGTTGGCAGACCTTTTGTAAAGAAATTCACTGTTTCTGTCACTAATGGTACTATAGAGATTCGCCTATTTTGGACCGGGAAGGGGTCAAATGCAATCCCTGTGAGAGGAGTTTATGGTCCTTTGATTTCTGCCATTTCAGTAGATCCCGGTAGGTAGACCCATTTTTTTCTATTCAAGATCATTAGAGCCTTTTCACCTACCCTGTATTTGATGAAAAGTTTTGTTTATTTATGTAGTCTGTAACCTTATTAAACTATAGGTTCAGTGTAATTATTGTTTCTCTTTTCTCCAAGCAGACTTTGTGCCACCATCAGAAGGTGGAAATGCCATATCTGCCGGTGCAGTGGTTGGAATTGTGGCTGCTGTGGTCTTTGTTATCATCTTGGTTCTTGGAGTCTTGTGGTGGAGAGGCTGCCTAAGAAAGAAAAGCACACTTGAACAAGGTAATTTTAAAGCATGTATAGTGAGATTCTTACTGTTATTTATTGAACATAGCTATACCGTTCTTTCAAACTTTTTCAACCTGTCCTTGAGTTCTATCGTTAGTTACATTTGCAAAGTTTTGGATGTTAATGAAATCACATATATTGTCCTGATGTTGAAAACGTCCACATTATTATGCTGATAGCAAAATCAGTTTAACTTGTGTTGAATGGGACCAAGTTGACCATTAAAATGATTATGTGAAAATTACTTTTCATAAATCAATTATAAACAAATCGATTGTGCTAAAATCACTATTTCTAATACCATTCCCAAACATGCCTCAACTTTCTTGGAGATTCTATCAAACGATGTAATGGGAGGAATAATGTAGAACTAATTCTTTTTCATTGAAACATGCTTATTTTGCAGAGTTGAAGGGTCTAGATCTAGGAACAGCTTCATTTTCATTAAGACAAATTAGAGCTGCCACAAACGATTTTGATGCTGCCAATAAGATTGGAGAAGGTGGTTTTGGTCCTGTCTACAAGGTCTTACTGTTGTTTGGATTTCATTATTTCGTCTTTTCTTTCATAAATTTTATATGTTTGGTGTGAAGTTCTGTGTTTGGAATTGCAGGGTGTTCTTGCAGATGGCACTGTAATTGCAGTGAAGCAACTTTCTTCAAAGTCAAAGCAAGGAAATCGCGAATTTGTGAATGAGATAGGCATGATATCTGCATTGCAACACCCGCATCTAGTGAAGCTTTATGGATGTTGTATTGAAGGAAATCAACTTTTGCTAATATATGAGTATCTGGAAAATAATAGCCTTGCTCGTACCTTATTCGGTAAAAATATTTCCTTACTACTTTTGATTCCTACTAATCTTCAGAATTTTTTTGATTATATTTGTGATGACATTAATGGATGTAATAAGCATCTGTGCAAATTTGGTATGTTGTAGGACCTGAGGAATGTCAACTGAAATTGGATTGGCCAACTAGGCACAAGATTTGTGTTGGTATAGCTAGAGGTTTAGCATATCTTCATGAGGAGTCAAGACTAAAGATCGTTCACCGAGACATCAAAGCTACCAATGTTCTACTCGACAAAAATTTCAACGCTAAGATTTCTGACTTTGGTTTGGCCAAGCTGGATGAAGAAGAAAATACACACATCAGCACACGGGTTGCTGGAACCTTGTGAGTTACCATGGGGGGAATTTTTCTTCCATTTTCTTGCCATGCTTTTACAATATAGAGAAATGATGGGGAAAAGGTTTTCAAGTCTGACTAATTACTCAAGGGGGAATGTTAGAATAACCTGCGAGTATCACATAAAATCGCAGTAGATGATTTTTCTTTACATTTAATTTATTTGACGATCTATGATCCAAATATTCACACCATCATTCCATTGTTTTGCAGTGGGTATATGGCACCAGAATATGCCATGCGGGGCTACTTAACTGACAAAGCAGATGTTTATAGCTTTGGCATTGTGGCATTGGAAATAGTCAGTGGTCGAAGCAACACAAGTTACCGAACCAAGGACGATTGCTTTTACCTTCTTGACCATGTGAGTTAACTCAATTTTTCATAACTCGTGCATATCTATTGTGTTCTATAACCAGAAGTTTCTAGAAAAAATATGTTCCATTTCTCGGTTACATTCTAGTACTTATCAGCTATAAGAAAAATGCTTTCCATAAATCTATATTATTTGTTCTAATTTGGATCTTGAATTTGCTAAGTTTGACTATGACAACCAAACTTGTGGTGTTGTATTCTATTTCCCAAGTTTAGATTGAGCTGATTGCTTCTCAAACATGATCTTTATACTAGTAAATGAAACCAGTTATTTGCTAGTAGATTGAAGTAATTTGTATCCTCTATTCTCAGGCTAATACTTTAAAAGAGAAAGATAGTTTACTAGAGCTTGTCGATGCACGGTTAGGCCTTGACTTCAACAAGAGAGAGGCAATGACTATGATCAATATTGCTCTCCAATGTACGAACATCATTGCTGGGGACAGACCTGCCATGTCATCAGTGGTGAGCATGCTGGAAGGGAAGGTTGCTGTGAAGGAGGTGGTTTCAGATCCTAGTGTCTCAAAACAAGATATGAATGCAATGTGGAGCCAAATTTATCGCCAAAAAGGGCAAACAACGGGCGAGAGCCAGACGCAAAGTATGTCGATTGATGGACCATGGACTGGTTCTTCAACTACTGCCAGCGATCTCTATCCGATCAACATGGATTCTAAATACTTGGAGAATAGGAACTAGTACTGTTAATATTACTTTGCGTACATGTAACTATGTTAGGCTTCAAATGCCTTGATGTATGCTTATTTTTTGTTTGTTTGTTGTTCTACAAATTCTTTTTCCCTTTTTAAGTGGCTGTACCGAGCCAGATGGCCAATCATTATATATTTGAAATTCTTAGAACTTAGTTGTTTTACAAAGTTTCAATGAATTTTAAATTGAAGTTTCAATGAATTTGGGTCTCTGAGCTTCTAAGGGGTTGGTTTTGTCTTTGGTACCTTCACAATCTCATGTTCTTGGAAACTTTAATTGAAAAATGATGGCAAATCTGTTAACTTGTGAAGAGAAAATAGGACTTGATTCACTATTTTAGATTTGGTCTTTAAAGTGTACTAGTTTCAATTTTGATCTCTAAAATATAAAATGTTTTTTTATAGATAACTACATAGGTAGATTTCATAATCGACCTATTTTTCAGATTTGTCTAAAATCACTGTAATTTACAAAAATGTCCTGCAATCCTACTCGATAACACAAAAGTCTCAAGACAATTACAATAAAACCCTCACATCTAATCTAACATAATTTTTGGAGCTCAATACCATCACTTGATTTCGGGATTGGTAACAGAGTTTCCTTCAATCCAAACTGCACGAAGTGGGTTTGCCGTCACCGATTCTGAATCTTCAAAAATGGTTATTAGATATGGGGCAGAGGAACTGTTTGGTTGCAATTGGTCAGTTTATTGTAAAGTAGTAGTCTTATGGGTGCCTTTCAGAGAGTTCACAGTGGCTTAGTTTAATTACTATTCATAGAGAATGGAAATAGGTTGTGTTCTTTAAAGCTTCTCTACTCTGCCTATTTAATTTGTAATTTTTAACACTGTGTGAGTATTATTTCCTGCTACTACTTTTGCTACTTTGTTCGTTCTTCTTGATTCTTCCATTTTTGTTTCACAAAAGCTTGCCACAATCTGGTAACCGAACTTGTGTTGGTTTCAATGTTATTGGTATTTATTTTGTTTGGGATGATATACCACCATATGTATAATATATTATAGTTTATATTTTTATATTATATCTAATATACTTGGCAATGACGAGGATTAAAAATTCTGGAAACAACCAAAACAAGTGCAAAAGAAATAGAGGTATGTATTATATACTTTGTATATATTGAATTACACATGTCAATAGTATGTCAAGGTATAATACTTATATAGTTAGGTATATTATGAATTTTGTTTATGATTCCAACTCTAAACTTTCAAATAAATGTAGTCTAAAATACAAGGAATTTAATGTTGAGATAGGGACGACTCAAATAGTTCCATATGGATAGATGTGTTTGATATGTATACTTGTATATGTAATTGTATTATAATTTTTTATGTTTGTTAGTTATAACATCTTGTTTTATTTTATTGTTTATATAGAAGTATACATGTAATATTAATATACACATGGTTGTATAATATATAAGTATATTGTGCAACTAACAGGGATGAGTCCGTTCTAGTAGTCTATATTTGGTTTGAACATAAGATTTATGTAATAAAAGACATCAGTTGAGTTAAATTGGCATAAAAGAAGGTCAGATAATGAGTTGGAAGTGATAAAAAAAATGATTGAAAAAATTAATAATGTTGTTACCAAATTTTAGACAAGAGAATCTCACTTGACCTCCACGTGACAACCACGGTAAATTTGTACTCGCGAGGGGAAAGAGGTGACTTGCAAAAGAGAAAAAGCTAAGGACTAGGTGGCGCTTGCCACACTAGCTTCGATGCTTTAAGTCAGAGGAGGAAAGGTGTAGCAAGCTATAATTTAGTGAATGAGGAACTTCCTTTCTTTGAGTCATAATGACGTATTTATAGAACCTTTGTTTTTCATATTCCTTTTTAGATAAGGATATAAAAAGTTTTCCCTTCTATTTAAGAATTGGAGTTGAAAAAGTTAATCTTATCTTGCAAGATTCTCTTGTAATTTGAGTTTACCTCTTTAGTTTAATCTCACCCACAACATTAGCCCTCACTTCCTAGTTAGGATTTGTAGTATGAGTTTATGAGCTTAACTGCATGGAGCCTGACTTGGGAGTAGTCTTTTTAAGTTTTGGAGTCATTGTGACATTTTGAGGTATGCCTCAAATTCTCTCTAGGATTGTTGTTTGACCTCGTGGAGATTATTTCAGTCTTCCTAGAGTGTCGGTTTCTCCATTTTTTTTTATAGAAATTTGAGGGTTCGAGGTGTACCTCAGATCATCTTCAAGATTGTCGTCCAACCCCATATGGAACATTTTGGTCTTTTCTGGTGAGTAGCTTCATTTGGAGCACATCTATTGTGAATATTCGATTGAAAGCAAATTTCATTGGACCTTAGAGAAAAGAGGTGACTTGCAAAAGAGAAAAAGTTGAGGGCAGGGGTGGTGCTTTCCACACTAGCTCCGATGCTTAAGTCAGAGAAAGAAAAGTGTAGAAAGCTAGAATTTAGTGAATAAGGGTTAAGTTGAACTCTCTTTCATTGAGTCATAATGACATATTTGTAGAACCTTTGTTTTCCATATTCATTTTTAGATAAAGATATAAAAAGTTTTCTCTTCTATTTAAGAATTGGATTTGAAAAGGTTAATCTTATCTTGCAAGATTCTCTTGTAATTCAAGTTTACCTCTTTAGTTCAATTTCACCCACAACAAATAAGAAAGATTGAATCAAATGACATATATAGAATTGAAAAATAGAAGAACTTGAATTCTAAAAACGTTGCAAAAAAAACTAGAGAAGGAAAATGTAGAATAAAGAATTGAGTAGCAATAATAATGGAAGAACAATAATTTAATTAAAAAAAGGTAAAAAAAAAAAACATAATTGAAAAGATAAATAAAATTTTGAAATATTGGTTTTATATTAATTAGCAATAATATTTATCATATAAAAATGGAGTAAAATAGGAAATAAATAAATTGAATTAACTTAATAAATGTGGAGTGAGATTCTTAGTTGGAGGATATATTGGTAAGAAAATCTAAAAATAAAAAATAATAATTCAGAAAATCTAAATATAAAAAATTAAAAAAAAGTTGACATTTATGAAAATAGGATTTGAAAACAACCTAATTGGCCTAATTTCTCAATGTTTTATTGAAATCCTTCCAGTCATGGTAAGTTTTGAAATTCAGCTGTCAATGTTGACCTATTAAAATTTGTCGGTTGACATTTATAGTCTCTATTGCTATGTGAACATTATACATTGTTCACCTTAAAAATTAGAAGTAATAAAGTTTATTCTAAAAATAAAAGAAATAAATAAAGTTAAAATGTGTTTCACAATGATCAGAATGTCATGGTTTTTTGATAAAAGTTTTTAATGAGTAATGACACAGAACTGAATCTAGAATATTTTAAAAGTTAAAAAAAATAAACTAATTTTTTTTAAATTCACAATTAATTATATGGGAGCCAACATAAGTATAGCTCAACTGGTATAAAATATATAATCTCGACCAAAAAGTTAGAGGTTCAAATTTTCCACGTTGTAAAAAAACAATTAATTATATGGAAGCTATTATTATTGAGGCCAACGACTATTGTGAAGGTCTTTTATTTATCTAGATGATAAAATCAAAACAACATTATATCCAATGGGTTTGCTGAAATTGTGTGGTTGGATGTAATAGCTTTGTAGTTTCTGTTTTGCATGTTTGTTTCCGTAAAATATATACATATATTCAAGTCAACTTATATATAAAAACGAATGCAGTGATAAATTTAGAATTTTAGTTCAAGGGGCTTCAGTTAAAATTTCATAAAAATAATTTACGAGTACGCAATTCAAAAAATTATAAATAAAATTGAAATATTAATTTAATACATCACAAATTCATACAAAGATAATTTTAAACGCATTGATATATATTGATATATGTTTATTCAATTAGAAATATGGCTGATTTTTCTATATAAATATAGAACAAATGGAATGAAACATGAAATTTTAATAATTTACTAAAAAATTAAAAATATTTTTATTTATATTTGAGTAAAATTTTAATAATTTACTAAAAATTTGAAAATATTTTGACTTATTTTCATTTACATCCGAGAGGAAAATCAAATTTAAAAATAAACTAAAGAAAAAATATATATTTATTATTATTTCATATTTATAAACATTTTAGGGATTGAACTCAAAAAACAATATTTTAGGAATAAATTTGAATTTTTAAAGAAAATATATAATTTATGATGATAATTTACAAGATAAAACGTCCAAATTATTTAGTAAATAATCAGTTCTTTTTGGTGAAAAATGTAAAATTATTTAGTAAATAATCAGTTCTTTTTGGTGAAAAATGTAAATATTATTAGGGAACTTAAAACCAAAAGCTGGATAGGTGGGGTTGTTGGATTTTAAATCAGAATAACTTATACATATAAATAAATCGTTCACTCACAAATGTATAAGGAATTATTATATTGAAATAACAAACATTTTACGACAACCCATATTTACAGGAAATTTCTGTCTTAAAAAATCATATATATGTGTGTATAATGAAACAAAAAAAACCATAAATATAAGTCTTATTTGATAACTATTTAGTTTTTGATTTTTGAAAATTAAGCTTGTTTTCTCACCATTTTTTTACAATGGTTTTCATCTTTCTTAAGAAAACAATTGAAGTCTTAGTCAAATTTCAAAAACAAAAAAAAAAGTTTTTAAAAACTACTTTTTCAATTTTCAAAATTTGGCTTGAATTTTGAAAACATTGATACAAAGTAGATAACAAAACAAAGAAATATATGGGTGGAAGTAGTGTTTATAAACTTAATTTTCAAAAATTAAATAGTTATCAAACGAGGCCTGAAATAACCCAATATACATCACATCAAGAAAGATTTTGAAGCAATTGTTATATTCTAGTGGCTAATACAATTATTTATTAATGCAACCATCTATTGTAACCATGAATATACAAGATAATGGATCCATGCTAGACACATAGTATCAAAGAAACCAAAATTTTAGGGCAACCACTATTTTTAGGCAACAAAAGGTAAGAAGGAAATAAATATTTCAAAGTTATTAAGAAAATTATATTATCATTTTTTATTTGTTTCTTTTCTCATGATTGTCTAGACAACTTATATATACCTCAATTTGACCCTACAACACTCATTCTCTCCATGATCCCTTTGTTAAATGTCACTTAGCCACTTCATGGTATAAAAAAGGATGAATATATCAAGGCAAACAAATCTATCGCAACACAACCAATATTTTGATGCTAACAACATTTCAATGCAGCCATTATATATATCAATAATCAATATTTCAAGGCATTTATTATTTTAAGAGAACTAATCTTTCTAAGCAACCACTTTCCAACACTAGTGTGTTACCACGTGCAATGCACGTGCATTTTTCTTTTTAATTCTAACCATTAAAGGAGTGTTTGGTTCCCTGTTTTGGAAGTGGGGAGTATGGGTTTGTTTAAACAAATCCATGTTTGGTTGACAGTTTTGTTAACCCAGGTTTGCTACAGTACATACTACTCTACCCTCTACCCCCCAGGTTTGCTACAATACTTTATTCATACTTCCCAAGTTTGCTACAGTATATATTTTGTCTTTAATTATGCTTTTAAAATGCATTAGATTTTTAATAAAAATATATTAGTTAAATAAAAATAATTAATTAATGATAAATTTATAATAAATAAATTTAGTTCAAATTTCAAATAGTAATAGTTAATTCATTAGCCGATATGTCGGCTTTGTTATACTTCATGTATTAGAGCAATTATAATGATAAATTTATAAAAAGGAATTTCTTTGTATTTTGTTCCTACATTGATAGAAAAAAACAATTACAAAACTAACTAAATATTTGTTTTACAAAATAATTATTTAAAAAGTGTTCAGATTAGCAATAATACTAAAAAATAAATTAAAAAATGTTCATAATTTATAAGAAACTTATTGTTATATTTTAAAATTTTTATTAACATATAAATTATAATAAAAATTATTTTATTATAAATTCCAAACCAGACACATTATATAAACCTAAATTTAATATGTCAATTTCCATTTGATAAAAAAAAAGTCAATTTCTCTAAATTCACAATTTTCCTAAACTCCTTTTCTTGTGAAAATGTAAAAATCATGTTATTATAGTCAATTAAAGACATAATATTTGTAAAATTAATTAATTAAACTATTTTGGTTAGTGTATCTTGAAGTTAATAGCTTTTAAAATAATAATATTTAAAATACTTTAACTTTATAACCTTATGTATTAGTTAATATAGAAAGTTAAGTTCAATAGTAATTTTGATGATAAGTAGTAAATAATTTTTCTTAGCACAACAAATTATAAATCATTAAATAAACAATTGATAACATTTTCTTATGGTTAATTTTATGTTGGACATATTTGCATAAAATTTTTTGTTTATATTTGTTCACACTTTGGTAAATAGTCTGAAATATTTTCATGAACAATTAAATATTTATTCTATAAAATAATTATTGGAAGAAAATTGAGTGGACAAATGTATTAAAAATATTTTATTTATTATTAAAATAATACTCTCTAATTTCATCATAAAAGTTACATTTTATATATAATTTAATATATAGTTTTTATTACTTTAATTAAGTAATTTTTATTATTTATACAAATTTTAAATGTACCAATCAAATACACTTTTAATAAACTCAGGTTTAACAAATTAGAATTCAAACACAGACTTAACAGACCCAAACTTGCATCATCTAAACACTGGTTTAACAAACTCAAACTTAACAAACCTATTTTCTATACCATCCAAACACAGATTTAACAAACTCAGACTTAACAACCCCAGGCTTAATAAACTCATGCTTAACAAACCACCCAAACCTGCGAACCAAACGACTCCTAAACGATTTGGGTAAAATTTTATTAAGTTAGTTATCATTATTATTATTTTGAAGTAAATTATTTTTAAATTTTAATTAAATTTGATTTTTATATCTACTTATTTTTTATAATAACACATGTTTGTTAAACTTATACAACTCTTAAGAAATGGTAAAATAATATAGGTTGAGTCTATATATATGGTTGATGTGCTATATATTGAATTTATATAAGTGCTATTTTTTTTTTTAACATTGATGGTAGATTAAAAATTTTGTACGGGGCACACATTGGTAACTATTTATTATCAAGAATTGATAATAATATTAGTGGCTTTAATTTAAATTTATGTAACTATTTTGTAGTTACTGTACAATTATACTTGTGATGGAAAAAAGTAGAAATTCCAATATGTAATTGATTTTTTATTTTTTATTTTATTTTTTTTGATATATTAGGAGTAGTTTTGAAAGCTTTTAAAAAATTATAGTAAATGCTGAAGGGTATAAAAGTTGAGCCAAATCAATAAATCTAATCTAATCAATCAAGTACATTCGGTAATGTACTCATCTTGATATGTTCAAATTGAACTAAAGCGTTGGCAAATATTATATTAAGCTGAATTGAGGGACCGATATAATAATAATTCTTATTTTTTTAAAAATGAAGAATTATTTTAAGTATACAATATGTGTGTGTGTATATAATTACTTTAGTGGCAATTTAGTTGTTTTAATTCAAGTTTATTAATTCTTAAAAAAAAAATAAAAAATAAAGCCACAACTACATTCAACAGTATTTTGTAAATTGTAGCTAGTATATTTTTCAAAACCTTAACCTTAATCACCCCTACTTTTCTTCTCAAATCTTTCATTTCACCTTTACATTTTCTTGCTATTGTTAGAGTTGACAAACACATTACAGTCTCTCTCATCTTGTTCATTCATCTCCTTTCGATTGTCGTCCATCTAATTTTGTTTGTCGTTGCTACCATTCATCTGACGATGTTGTCGTCATTCATCATCTGTTGATGTTGAACTTCTTTGATCTGTATTGTTGGCCAGTCGTCGCACATGTGCTCTCTCTATACATGTGAGTTGTTTACTAACGTAACCCTCCTTTCCCCTGATCTCTCTATATTCATTCACATCATGTTAGTATGCTTTTTCTCTTGAGAATGTATGTCATTCAAAATTACCTGTTGAGTACAATGTCATTCAAAATTTCTCGTCAATCTCACTCTTGCCAGCACTCTGTTGAGTACAATTGATCCAACAAACCAAAATTAATCAGCTTGATTCTCCCTTATTGGTATGCACAATTTGGTCTAAAACAACGATATTGTACATTATTTGACGGTGAGAATATTGATATTCTTTTGTTGAGGAATGTTATTCTAAAAATAAGTATGAGCAATGTTATTAAATCTATACGAAAAGAAATAGGAATAAAAAAATGTGTTCAGTGCATTCTAAATCTATCAATAATCAATAAAAAATAAAAAATGAAATAATCAAAATAAAAGTTGTAAGCTATGCCATACTTGACGTATCTTTTCTCGTTCTTTTTTTTTTTCTTTTTCAGCTTTTCTCGTTCCTAATGCATTATTCCAAACACATATTTGAGTTTGTTTCCAATTTCCAACTTTTCAAGATAGTGTATTTTTACCTTTTACACGAACTCAAAAGAAAAAGTATTTATACCTTTTACATGGAATTTTAATAGTTCTCTTTTATTATTTTAATAACTAATAATGATGACACTTTAAAGTTAACTTCTAACTGACATTTTTTTTTATTACGTAACTGTTATTATTTAACCTAATGGTTTTTCTTAGTAGAATTTTAATAGTTTTTTTTTTTTTTTTTTTTTGTAACAATAATTATTATAAGAAGTAAATTTGTAACATAATGTTTTTCAATGTTAGTAATTAACGTGTCAGCTTTAAATATTTCAGGCCCCGTTTGATAACCATTTGGTTTTTGATTTTTGGGTTTTGAAAATTAAGCTTGTTTTCTCCCAATTTCTCTACCATGGTTTTCATCTCCCTTAAAGAAGCATTTGAATTCTTAGCCAAATTCTAAAAACAAAAACAAGTTTTTGAAAACTACTTTTTTTAGTTTTCAAAACATGTCTTAGTTTTTGAAAACATAGGTAAAAGGTAGATAACAAAACAAATAAATCCATTGATTGGAGTAGTATTTATAGGCTTAATTTTTAAAAACCAAATGGTTATCAAAAGGGGCCTCAACTTTTCGTTTTTTTGTACATGCTTTTTTATAATTAAATTATTAATAATTAAAAATAAATTGCAAAACATAAGAGATATGGTCTTAGAAAATGACATTTTTGTAATTCACTAAAAATAACATGGACAAGATAGTCGAAAAATGTTTTTCAAACATCCTTACCTTTTAATATAGTATAGATGTAGATAACAAATTTAATGATGATGCAACACTATTTCAAAACAGCCAATATTTCTGTGCATCCATTATATGAAATCAATATATATACATGTTGATACCAAAATCTAGATCAACAGTGAATTTGTAAAAAGTGGAAATCAAACGAATACCTTGCAATAAGAGAACTGTGCACTGGTGCGGTTGATAAGCCTTAGAATTAAGGCTTATTTAAGTCCCAAGTGCTAAAAAAAAAACGCTTGTTTGTCCTAAGATTAATTGAAAATGGTGGAAAATTGTTTGAAATTAGGACAGAATGAAATGTGATAGCAATTGGAAGAGAGTTCTAAGTAATGTGGTTCTTTTTGCAGGAATTTCGGAAATTGCCAAATCAAATTGCTAAACCGTTTTGGCAATCCTGGGCGGAGCAGGAATTTCGGAAATTGCCAATTCAAATTGCTAAACCGGTTTGGCAATCCTGAACAGAGCATATATGGAAAGTCTGCAACCGCGTGAATGACGAAACCCATAAATGGAAGAGGAAATTTCGCACAAATCAAGGGAATTGGAGCGTGATTCTTGGCAAAATTGAACCCTAAAACGATCTACAAAAGAAGATTGAAGAAGCTGGAAGAAGGGAGACGATTTTCGGGGGTCGATTTGAAGAATCAGTTTTTGGGTTTTCGAAATTTCATCCAGCCCCTGTTTCGTATTTTTGCTGCTGTTTTTGGTCAATTTATTCAATTTCCATCTCTATTTCTTTCAGTTTGTATCACAGGAGCAGTGTTTAATTTACTTCTTTTCTCGATTGATGTATTTTGGTCAAAGTTTGAGTTACTTTCAATTACATTAGTGGGTGATTCTTCTCAAGAACATCCTCTGTTTTTTTCTGTTTTTATTTGTTCTTCTTCACCAAGAAATCATTCACAGTGTATCAATTTTTCTTTCTTATATGATGAAAGGTTATGGGAATTATTCCTTTGTTCTCAATTGGATGCAAGCATGTATTACTTTGTAGGGAATTCCAAGTTTATTCGAATTATTTCTTCCAAATCGAATCCTTGCTTTCATGCTCTGTTTCTTTTTTTTCTCTCTTCGTTTTAGCTTCTGTAAACATTTCAACTTAAGTTTGTAGAAAGTCATGGCAGGAGGGAGGAGATAAGAAAATTACTTAGTTGCCCTTGTCACCTTGACTTAATTTCCATTATTTGTCTTTGCTTGAATTTCTAGTAATAGCCAAATTTCATTTTATAAGTTAGTGTTTTATTTAATGGAATTGCACCGTTTTACTATGAATTCTTTCTTTAAAATTAGTTTTAGAATTTTCATCGAAAATATGAGCTAAAACTTCTTAGGGGGTTCAAGGATGTGAATTCCCTAAGAAGTAAATGTAGCCAAAATTCCAATAAAACCAAGCCTACATCTCAATTGTTTGCTTGTGTTGATTAAATTTCCGTTGAGATCCTAGATTGATCAACTAGGGTTTCAACTCAAGCTTAGATCTAATACCGACAGGGTTAGTGATAAGCGGATTTCACACAAGTAATGGAGTAAAGGAGCTTAGACATAAGTCATTCCTTACCCTAGACATAGGGATTAAGGACTCCAAGACCCATAAAATTGTGAGCCAAAAATTATCTAAGATAGAGGGACTATAGACATATAAGTCTCTCACTTAGTCTCCTAAAAACCCAAATTTCGAGGTAAATAGGAGATGCAATTTTGGTTTACAATTGAGTGTGGAGTAGGTTGGAATTGCAATTTTGGTTTGCAATTACGACTTAGGGCAATAACATTCTTGAGCCCCATCCTTTATCATTTCATTCTCTAAGTTCATTCAAATTGCTATTTCATATTGCCAATTTAGATTCAGCAATTTAATTTTGCAATTTTTATCCATTTCGCTCATTGCTAAATTAGAATCTGCAATTCAATTTAGCAATTTCTGTTATTTCCAACATTGTCATTCTAGATTTAGCAATTTTTGTTTTTCACCAACAACCTATCCCAACTTTATTTTTGTATTTTTACTTTTCAAACTTGCAATTTTCCTTACACTTTTGCAAAACAAAACCTTTGTTACTCCGTTCCCTGTGGGATTCGATACTTGGTACTCAGATACCAATTTATATTACTTCGATCGCGTGCGCTTGCGTGACCACCGATCAGCGGTGCTAAGCCATTTATACTCCGACACTCAAGTTAGTATCGAGTTTGTAAATAACTTAGATAGAAGATTAGTAGTATTTTGGATGTACCCCTTTTATGTTGTTCTTTCCACTTATTTATATGGAGGCTTTGTAACGGACAAGGGACTCGTTGCTATCATATAGCCAAAAATTCCATCAGGATTTTTGGGATCTTTCCAACGGAAGAAAAGATGTTGAAACAAGCTTGGGCTAGGCCTAGTTATGGGGATCGGCCTCCTTAGGCCTTGGTCGACCCCAATAAGGGTAGATGTCGAACCTTTTTTGTTAGAGTTGACTCTCTAGGCTGAAGGCATGATATTGCGCCTCATACCTCAAGAGGTGTGTATGCCTCAAGCCTCATTCCTTATGCCTTATGGGTCACTCCTCACACCTCGACCTAGGGCTTGACATTGAACTTTGACCTTGAGCCTCAACTTTAAGAGTCGGCCTAGGGCTCAACCCCTAGACTCGTCCTAATGCTCGGCTCTTTGGGCCTTGGCCAACTCGACGAGTTTGGACTAGCCCATGTGGGCAGTTCATCCTTAACTATATATTAATAAATAAATTCAAATTTTGATAGAGTTTGAATGTCATAATTTGAATAAATTTGAGGGAAAAAAAGTGGATTTAAGTTAACCTCTCTAAAGTATTGAACTTCAAACTCAGAGTCCATCAAAACTATATTTGAACTTAAAAATTAAAATGCCTAGAACACTGAAATAGAACAGAAAACAACTAAAATAGATAAATTACACATATGAGAATCGGAGATGAAAATAATTGTTAAACCTATTTCTACATTTTGGAAAATATGTATATAATTGGAAAGTATGAAAATTGAGAAATTAAATATTTGGATATTTATGGTTTTGGTTGGAAGATAAGGATGGTTTCTTTTTATTAATTAAATAATGGAAATTAAAGAAAGAGAAAGTGGGATAAATATAATTGTTTATTAAATAAAAACATGTGGCTTTATTAGTTATTGTTTAATAAAACAAAAGTGAGGGCTTTTGTTGGAGACGCTATTTCATAAGGAAGAGGAAGAGGAAGAAAGTGAAGAAGAGTGAGATTTTTGGGCTATTTTGAAGTGGAAAAAAAAATAAACAAAGAGAACCTCTCACGACATTGGATTGAAGCTTTTGGTAAGTTTTCTAACTTTTGATTAAGGTTTCTCATGAGTTATAGAACCTATTTTGGTGGGTTTCCTTATGGGTTTTCTTCCTTTAGTTGGAAACTCCATAAACTAGCTTGAAAACTAAGGTGGTGGTGATGATTGAGTAAAAGAAGGAAATTTGATGAAAGTTATGAGTTTTATCAAAGTATAGATTGAAGGGGATTAGTTGTATGTAGAAATTGCAAACTTTTTAGGGAAAGAAAACCAATGAATTTATTCATGGAGAAGAAGAAATGAAAAGAATGAGATTTCTTATGGAGAAGGATTACAATGGAGTTTATTGGAAACTTTATTTTGGGTTATGGTCTCAATTTCTTGGTAATTTGAAGAGTAAGATGATGAAAAGAATGGTTAATTCTTGGGTTAGTGAGAAATTTAAAGGCTTGGATAATTTAGTGTTGTTACACTTTAATTTTGGCATTAAAAGGTTAGTAATATGTTGACAAATTATGATTTCAGGACAAGCGGAGATTGGAACCATTTACGACCCAAACAAACCTCGTTCATAGTAGTTGTGAGTGGTTATTTTATAAAGTATTTCAATTATTTTAGTAATTGATGAGATTTTATGAGATTTGAAATCAATTGCAATTAATATTAATGCAAATGATTTAGTTATTTGAAAATTTGGAGGAAATTACGTGTATTTCACAAATTGTCTATTATTAAGATTGATGATTTACTAATTTGATAAGAAAGTGACATATGATCACTAAATTGAATTCTTGATTTAGCATATTTGAATTTGAAGAGATTTATGTTTATTGAAATTTAGCTACAATGACTTAATTATTTGAATTAATTAAGCTTATGAAAAGTGAATTTATGGAAATCTCTTGATTGTAGCCAATTGGCAAAAAGTTCAATTATTTGAGGTGAAATCAAGTATTTGTGAGTTTTAGAAATGACTTGATTTTTGAATCATGATTTTAGTTGATCTTTGACTTATGGCTTAAAGTTATGAAACCACAATTTGAGAATGTGTGGGGTTTAAGAACTTACGATGATTATTATATAGAAATTGTTTTCAAACCACTAGAGCTTGTACCCATGGTTATTACCCGTATGCTATGAAAATGTGTTTCTATAGTATGCTAGTGTGCTAAGGCCGCAGGGGATGCAGGGGAATGCCGGGGCCATTAGGTGCCAAATCCGGATTCCGAATCCTGGTCCAAATCCTGGACATGAGGCATTACAGATGTTAGAGTTTGTTTTACATGCACGTATGACATAAATTTACTCTGTTATGTATCTAGAGATTACTCGATGCATAGTATGACAGGGATTGGGTACAAGGTTGCTGATGAGTTTTGTTGGCCTATTATTTTGTGCTTTCTTTAAAGAGTTATTGCTGCAAATCTCTATGATGTTTTATTTATCTTGTGTATTTATATTGTGCTTAGTATATAAAGTTTTATTGAACTTTGAATTCCTTTTTAATATAAAAGGTTTTTGTCGAGAGATTATTTTTCCTATTAACTTACCACTCACTGGGCTCTATTAGCTCATTCTTTCTTCCTAAATTTTTCCTCCAGGTAGCGATTGAGTTTCTAACAAGCCTACAGAAGTCGATATCTGCCACCGGACCTGATATTTTGCATACCATTTTGTATGTACATAAATACAAATGTTTCTTTTGTAACTAATGTGGCTAGTACGTTTTGAATGACTTAGCACCATTTTGGGATTTCCATTGGTTTGTAATTTGAAACCCACATGTCTATCTACTTTTAAGTTCGTGGGATTGTGTTGAATTTCTGAAATGGTGGTTGGAGTTTGAACATGTTAATTTTGGAGTGTATATATTTCTTTCAGGTGTGTTTTACTCAGTTTTCAGGGGAAACTCTGCCGAAATTTTTATACAATTTGGTGTTAACAAAGTTTTGGCTAGCCACTTGTGATTTTCAAAACTAAGATTTATTTTGTAAAGTTTGACATTGGATTCCATAGTTTAGTAGGGATCTAATGTCGGCACGCCACATCCTAGGTTGGTTAGGGTAATTTGGGGTGGGGTGTGTCAATAATGAACTATCTTGACCATCTACCTTAATGTATATACTGGAACATACATCTATGTTTTTTTTTACGTAATAAATGAGTATAAATATGCGTAAATACACACCAACGTGAAATAATAAACGAAAAAAATTAATCCTCACCCACATGATCCATAAGAGAAGGTAAATAAGTGTAATTATCCACCTGACGCCATTAATGCTCCACCTAAACCTCTCTCTCCTTTCTCCAACTTAATGTATATACTGGAATATACATCTCAGTTTTTTTTTTAACGTAATAAATGAGTAGAAATATGTGTAAATATCCACCCAACGTGCAAGAATAAACATAAAAAAAATAATCCTCACCCACATGCGCCATTAGAGAAGGTAAATATGTGTAATTATTCACATGAGTACGCCATTAATGCTTCACCTAAAACTCCCTTTACCTTTCTCCTTGAAGAACGAATTTGAATACCCAAAAAAATCACATGCACTGAAACCTTTAGCCCTACTCTCAATTCAATGTAATTCTTCCTCCCCTTGATTCCCCTTTATTGCATTGACGATCGACAGTGAGGTAAGTATCCAAACTTGTTCTTTTGTATTCCAGTTTCCTCATTGTTTCCTCTCGCATTAAGGTCCCATGGTGTAAAAGATACCAAGGTCAGTGTCCCTCTCTTGTATTCTTCAACCAAGATTCTTCCCGTTCACTAGAAGGGAACTGAAATGTGTATTTCTCTGATTATATTCTCCTTTTTTTTTTTGTTCTTTTGAATTCACCTAAACAAAAAACATATGATTAGATATGTATATATAAATTATTCACTTTTTGTTCCATTTTTAGAATCCAAGCCCATAAATATAGGAATTTTTTTAAAGGCCTTTCAAATGTCCCTCCCATACAAATCGTTGTGGAGATTTTTTTTTTTTAATAAAAAAAATTGTGGTTGAATTGACCTAAATGTAGATAATGCTATAAACCGGGGGTAAAATGAGGATGATTTTTTATTCTCACTCTTTCCTAAAAAATCGATAGCCATAATCGCAAATATGAAACATTTTTATCATTTTTTCATTATAGGTATTTATTTGTAAACATTACTTACAGTTTCTCTATTGATTTCCATTTGTTGGACCTCTTACAATTTTTCAAGTCCACAAGTGAGGGGAGAGTTGGAGTGTGATTTAATAGGCTTGACCCAATAATTTTTCAAGTACTTATTGAAAATATTTATTAAATAATTGAAAAAGGATATTGTTAATTTTGAAATTACTTATTTAATAATTGAAAAACATATAGCTTAAAACCAATTTTAAATTTCAAAAATTGAAAATTGAAAATATATAATTTTTGATGCAATAGAGGCTTTTACTTTTCATCTCTATCAGGGATTAACTTTTTTTTAAGTATAAATAAATAGATTTAACACAAAACAAATATGAACTGCAATGATAATTAATTTAAGCATTCCTTCATTTAGATGTAGATAAGCTTAATTATCCTTACATATGTGGCGAGATCATGAACGCCATAGTCAAGTCTAAGAAAACGAATAAGTATGAAAGATTTTATAAAAAAGTATAAAGTATTTGATTGTTCTAATCTAAACTATGAAATAATAAATTATAATTTTTCAAATTTAAACAGAAAAAGCGTTTAATTCTTTTGAAAAAAAAAACATTTTATGCATATATCGTTTTGTTTTTCCTTTCCAATAAATATATTACAGAATAGGCATAAGCACAACACGTGACTAAAGAATATAGGAGTTGATTAATGTCTTGTCACAACACGTGACTAAAGTATCAAAACATTTTGTCAGAATAGTTTTTTATTTTTTTGTTTTCAAACTTATGTTAATATTTTATTGAATTTTTTGTTAAAAAAATTGATATAAATATACATATTAAAGTTATCGCGCACATATTAATGATTTTGAAAAAAAAAATCTTTAAGTCCAAAAATTTAAGTACATTCATAAAATTACGCTAAAAGAATAAGAAATTCTTTTAAATAATTATCAAACAAAACATTCCTTAATTTGTAATTAAAAAAAAATTAAAGCATTTTCACATGAATCGTAAGAGCCTATTCAGAATCCCATATTCAATTTCTTGCTTTGAATTCACTAAATCAAATGAATCTAGTGAATTTCATTCAATGGGTTTATTTTTGAAGACGATAATTAGATTGTATTTAGATTAGCTATTTTAAAAAGTGAAAATTTTGAAAACACATATTTAAAAACAATAAAAATATCAAGTACAAGTGGCAGTGGCATATATAACAATCTGACCTAGAATAATGGAAGGTTAAATTATACCAAATAAGTTTGAATTATGCTCCTAAGCTTTAAAAAGTTTCATTTTTACCCTTAAACTTTGAAATTTGTTCCAAAAATATCCTTGGAGAGCTTTTTCATTACAATAAAATAGAAATTGACGAGACGAATAATGAGTAAAACTTGAAAAACATACATGAAAATCGTTTACAACATCATTCGTGTAAATTGACATAGTAGTTGATGCGTAAAAATGAATTATGCAAATGATTTTAACTATATCTTTTGAAATGAAATAAATGGTAATAACAATCTTAATATTCTGTATAGTTGTAAATAATACTATGTACGTCTTCTAATTTTGACACACATTAATTGTCACGTTAGTTTCCATCCTTTATTCTAACAAAAAAATATAATTTTTGGACCAATCTCAAAGTTCAAGGATATTTTTTAGAACAAATTTTAAAGTTCAAAGATAAAAATAAAACTTTTCAAAGTCTAAGGGAATAATTAAAAGCTACTCTAAAGTTCAAGCGTATTTTGTATGATTTAACCATATAGAAAATACATTACAAGATAAAAATATTTACAAATATGACACAGTTTTAATTAAGTCTAGCACAATGTCTATCAATTACGCCTCTTATTAGTGATAGATTGTCTATCAACAATCTATGTATATCAATAATGGATGTAAAAATGATATATTAGTGAAGACATCCATCACAAATAAACACTTATCACTAATAGATGTAAAAATGTAGTATATCACTAATGTACGTGGGTAAAAATAGAATTACATAAAAATGTTTAAGTAGGCATATGAAATTTTTTAAAAGATTGTCATATTTACAAATTATTTTTATGTGTGATGAATAAAATTTGCATATATGATTACCAATTTTGAGCCAACTTGAGATTTTGAGTATGACTCAATCAGTTGAGACATTATGTCCTCAATAAAAAAGATTAAGAAACTCTCACATATGGTTGAAGTCAACAAAAAAAAAAAAAAAAAAGGAAAAAACAATAATTTTGACACCTATTATAATTTTCCTAAATATGATATGACTTCGTTTCTATTCAATTGATCATATCCGGAAGACATTTATTGTGTTAAAAAGACTCACAACCAAACCAGATAAGGACTAGGAGCACAGTAGAAGTGGCGAAGAATTTTCAACGAAACAAAAGCTTTGCCTTTTTTAGCTGACTCTCAAATGACCCGCAAAAGATAGCCGTCACCTTCCAATCACCATCTGATAAGCTCTGTTACGTCACCCTATTTATAACTCAACTAATTTTGTGTCCAATTTGTCAATATTCCTTTTCATTTTACTTTTTTCTTTTTTAATTTTTCAATGAGGAAGAGAAATTGAAAATTCAATTTGACATGAGTATCTGTTTTGTATTCTATTGACTTGGCAAAATTCCTTTTCCTCTTTTTAATCTTTTATTTTTCAGGTAGGAAATGTGTGGACCTATAAGGGGTCGTTTGGTTGGTAGATTTGAATAGTTTTTTAAGCTTGAATTTATTAAGCCTAAGGTTGTTAAATCTGTATTTGGATGGTACAGAAAATAAGTTTGTTAAGTTTGAGTTTGTTAAACCGGTGTTTAGATGATGTCAAATCTGAATTTTTTAAATCTGTGTTTGAATTCTAATTTATTAAACATGAGTTTATTAAAAGTGTATTTGGTTGGTAAATTTAAAATTTGTAATAAATAATATTAATTATTTAATTAAAGTAATAAAAACTATATTAAATTAAATTTAAAATGTAACTCTCATTATGAAATTAGAGTGTATTATTTTAATAATAAATAAAATATTTTTAATGCATTTGTCCACTCAATTTTCTTCCAATAATTATTTTATAAAATAAATATTTAATTGTTCATTTAATGATAAACAAAATTGTTCAGACTATTTAACAAAGTGTGAACAAATATAAACAAAATTTTTTATGCAAATATATCCAACATAAAATTAACCGTAAAAAATGTTATCAATTGTTTATTTAATAATTTATAATTCGTTGTGCTAACAAAAGTTATTTACTACTTATCATCAAAATTACTATTGAACTTAACTTTCTATATTTAACTAATACATAAGGTTATAAAGTTAAAGTATTTAAAATAATATTATTTTAAAAGCTAATAACTTCAAGATGCACTAATCAAAATAGTTTAATTAATTAATTTTACAAATATTATATCTTTAATTAACTATGATAACATGATTTTTACGTTTTCACAAGAAAAGGAGTTTAGAAAAGTTGTGGATTTAGAGAAATGAACTTTTTTTTTATCAAATGAAAATTGACTAAATTTAGGTTTATATAACGTGTGTGGTTTCGAATTAATAATAAAATATTTTTTGTTATAATTTATATGTTAATAAAAAAATTTAAAATATAATAATAAGTTTCTTATAAATTAGGAACTATTACTTTGTAAATGAATAATTTATTTTTTAATATTATTGTTAATCTGAAAACACCTTTTGAATAATTATTTTGTAAAACAGATATTTAGTTAGTTTTGTAATTGTTTCTTTCTAATGTTTGTCAATGTAAGAATAAAATACAAAGAAATTCATTCTTATAAATTTATCATTATAATTGCTCTAAAACATGAAGTATAACAAAGCTGACATATCGGTTTTGTGAATTAATTATTACTATTTGAATTTTGAACTAAATTTATTTACTTATTTATTATAAAGTTATCATTAAATGATTATTTTTATTTAACTAATATATATTTTTTTAAATTTAATGTATTTTAAAAGCATGATTAAAGACAAAATATGTACTGTAACAAACTTGGGGAATATGAATAAAGTACTGTACTAAACCTGATGAAGTAAAGAAAGTATTGTAGCAAACATGAGGTATAGAATAGTATGTACTATAGCAAACATGGGTTAACAAATCTAGAGAGAATGTCCATTTAACCCGTGGGGTCGAGGCCCCGCGGGGACCCGCCTCGAATGGGGCGGAAAATCTCTGATTACACGAAGAATGAGGGAGGGAGTGGGGAGAGTTTTCCCCCCCGTTGGCTAAACGTTAGCTATAAATAGAAAATTAAAAAAAAAAAAAAAAAAAAAAAAAAAAACTATAGTAGGAATTAGTTAAAGTCTATTTTTTTTATTAAAAAAAAAGTTAAAGACTATGTTGTAATATTGAATTTTAATTTTTAGAAATTAAGTTGTTTCAACATTATAATGTTTTTATTTAAGGTATATTATTGTTTTTATTAGGAAATTTTATAACATTTTCTTTAAAAATAAATTATATTGGAAATTATTCATTTAGAAGTTGTTGAAAAGAATTGCTATTATTGTTGAGAATAATTAAAAAAAAAAAAAAAAAAAAAAGATCGGAGAAAAATTTCCCGCGGAGAACCTGATCCCCGCAAATTTCTCTCGGGAAATCCTCGCCCCGATCCCCACAAAAATAAATGGAGAATTTTGTAGGGATGGAAATTGAAATAGGTGGCGGGGACGAGGATGGGGAAGCCTTCTCCGTCCCCGCCCTCCCCTTGGACATCTCTAAACAAAACTGTCAACCAAACGTGAGTTTGTTTAAACAAACTCATACTCTCCACTTCCAAAACAGGAACAAACACCTTCTAATAGTTTAGACTTTGAATCTTGATCATCCAAAGAAGATATTTGAAATGAGTTTTTTTTTTTATAGTAAACTCATTAAAAATATCATTATACTAATAATTGACCACTTCTTTGAAAGAAAAGTACCGGTTTTAATTTTTTATGTCATCGTTTTTAAATGTTCACTAACCATAAATATGGCTACATATAAAAGTCGAATTGATAAAAGTCAAATAAAGGTCTAATGAGGTTATTTAGTCTTTGAAAATTTTATTTTGGAGGTTAATATTATACAATTATTTTATATCGTTTTTAATTTTAAATAAAAAACTAAAAAAAAAAAAAAAAAGTTTTTGAAAGATTGTTTTTATTTTTAAAATTTGATTAAGAATTTATGCTCGTTTACTTTAAGGGAATGAGAATCAATAAATGAGAATGAAAATTTTCATTCTCATTGACGTTGTTACTAAAATTCAGAATTGAAATCAATTAATAAAACTCACCACCAATTTGAGAATTCTTAACTCATAAAATGAGTAATCTCATTCTTCTTCTAAACTTTTATAATCTCATTCATATTTCTTATTTTGTGGGCCACACAACCTTTTCATTAACTACTTTAAATCCTTACTCTTTCTCTCTCATCTATAAATGAGAGTCACATTTTTTTTTTAATTTCTTCCTTATTTACACTATTAATAATTTTTTTCTAATAAAGAAAAAGCATACTTATTTATGCGCATTTTCATTATTGTTATCATTTTATTAAGTTGGATAAAAATTAACTTCAAACTAATTTTAAGATTTATTAAAAATATATAAAATAAATTTAGCTATTTGAAAGTAAACTAAATTTAAGATTTATTAAAAATACATAAAATAAATTTAGCCATTTGAAAGTAAACTAAAGCGAGGGGAGGCACAGTGACCAAAAAGATATTTTTAACATTTTATTTTTAGTTAGACTTCTCCAACTGCAACTGCAACTAGTTTCAAAAAAAAAAAACTGCAACTGCAGCTCATCTCTTCTCTCTCCCAACTTCCGACTCGCTCATCCAAATCCACGGATTCCACCGGAAAAATCATTCATGCCTTTCCTTCGGCAGTTCAAAGCCATGTTTTTGACTCGATTCCTCGCCGTCGTATTTATGATCTCTCTCTGCTTCGTTAGCCTCGCTTCCGGCGCTACTCGGCTGCCGATCGACGAAGGTACTACGACGCCGTATTGGACGCAGATCTGGAGTCCGTAACTGTAATCGAAGTCGGTTTTGGTTCGATTATGATGTTGGATTTTTGGTTTGATTATTTCAGTTGAGGCGTTGAGGGAGATCGGAAAGACATTGGGGAAGACGGACTGGAATTTCGACGCCGATCCATGCGGCGGCGAGGGTACCGGTTGGATAACGAAATTTAAGTTCGACCCTAATTTTGATAATATTGTCAACTGCAGCTGCGCGTTTCAGAATAATACCGTCTGTCACGTCACTAATATGTAAGTTCTCTTTTTCTCTCATCTCAAGTTTTTATTCAACTTCTATATGTTTGGATGGTTGGTTATGATTTGGAAGGATTTCAAATCCTAATTTCAAATGAATTTTGTCATTTGTTATCACAATAAAGAGAGATTTGAAATACCTTGTTTTTACGTAAAGAATTTGGATTTGATAGGATTTAGAGTAAATTATTTATTTAATCGTGTCTTCAAGGGTACAAGTCAATTGCGGCTGAGCTATGCTGATTTTGGTGTCTTATTCATACAGTTAAAACTTACGATTAAGAACTGAGTTGTTTTTAGCCATCTTTAAACATTTGTGGGATATATATTTTAAATGGATGATTTCCTTAATTTATGGAGCGAGAAATATTTTGACTGTTTATTTATAGAAATAATTAAAAGTGGAAAGACTTAGATTGTTTAATGCTTAATTAAAACCCATGTTTGAAATGATGATATCAATGTAAATGTTGAGGTCTATATTTTATGAAAATGTCGATATCGATAAAACTTTCAAAAAATGTCAATAGGAATTTTGGAAAAACTATTTAAATAATTAAATTAAACTTTAATTATGAATTAATTAAACTATAATTTACCTTTTTTTAGTTCAACTATAATGGACCAGTTTTAATCATATATATATATATATATATATGAAAATGTCGGTGCCAGTAGAAAATTTGAAAAAATTATAAAAATTGATGTAAATTGTTTGAATATATTAAACAATATTTTAATTATGACTTAATTAACGTATAATTGATCATATTTAAAAATATAAGTAATATTTGTATGCAAATGTCAATGTTGATCAAAATTTTCTTGAAAACTGATGAAAATGAGCAAAAATCTGATTGGTTAAAATACCATTTTAGTCTCTGTACTTCAGATTTCATTTTATTTTAGTCATTGTACTTTTAAATGTTTAAATTTAGTTTATGTACTTTTAATAAAGAATAAAATTATTATAAATTAAAATTTATGATCTAAATTGTTATTTTTATAAAAGTTGAGATTGAGAGACGTGATTTTTAACCTAAAAGAATTATTTGCGCGTGTGCAACATGTGAGAGGGGGAAAAGAGAGGAAAAAGTATCAGTCACACATCACTTTAGGTATTAACGCCCCGTTTGTTTCGCCGAACATCTCATGGGTTTTTGAATGAAAAATTATCATCCATGTTTGTTCCACGGATTTTGGATTTTTAAAACCTGGATATTAATTATCCAAGGGTAAAAAAATCCTCCTCAGTGTGGGTTTTTATTATCCTTTGAGAAGATGAGTTTTTAAAACCTGGATATTAATTATCCAAGGGTAAAAAAATCCTCCTCAGTGTGGGTTTTTATTATCCTTTGAGAAGACGAGTTTTTAAAACCTGGATATTAATTATCCAAGGGTAAAAAAATCCTCCTCTGTATGGGTTTTTATTATCCTTTGAGAAGATGAGTTTTTAAAACCTGGATATTAATTATCCAAGGGTAAAAAAATCCTCCTCAGTGTGGGTTTTTATTATCCTTTGAGAAGATGAGTTTTTTTTTTCCCCTTGGACACTGATGTCCGGCTACATCCACAAAGAGAAGAAATCAGTTTTGTCAGAGGAAGAAGGATTTATTACTCTCTCTCTCCAAAGCAATAACATTATTATTTATATTTTAATTAATTAATATATTATTATTAGATTAATAAGGTAGTGTTTAAGTCTTTGTTTTTAATTTTTGAAACTTTATTAGATTTAATTAGTATTTTAAATTTTAATATTAATTTCAAATTTATTAATTGGTTAACTGGTTAATTAATGAATATCTATCTATATATATATCTTTAAAATATAATTTTAAATTAATTTAAAGTATTTTTTGTGAGAAATTTAATTAAAAGTATTACAAAATTTAACAGTATTTTAATATGTTATATTTAATCATTTAATTTTGGTTTCTATATACAAAATTGGTGAAACGAATACATACATTTAACTCCCATACATTATTTATTATGCATATCCAAACACAGACATTTAACTTCCAGATATTAATTATATTATACATCCCAATTAAACATAGACATTTATTATCCAAGAAGTTTAAATTTTAGATATTTAATATCCATACCAATGTATCTACTATCCAAACGGGGTTGTAAATGAGAAATAAATGCTCCATCCCATGCAATGATAGCCCTATCTTTGGGCTTCTTAATTGGGTTTTAGCTTACGTTAAAGCCTTGTAAGTTTTTTTTATTCTTCTTTTTCTTCTTCTTTTGAGCTCAACAACATTTGGAGATGGAAGGATTCGAACTTCTCATCTCCTGGTCGAGGGTACATTCCAATTACCGTTGAGTTATATATGCTCATTTTGGCAGCTCTGTAAGTTCCAATCTTCGGAAGTTGGAGTGGGCTTCAATATGTCGTTGATAGGAAAACCCAATTTTTACTTTAAAACATGTCAAATTATCAATTTTTATACTAAACTTTAAATTTCATCAAATTGCATCTCAAACGTAGATACTTGCAATCTTAACCTTAAATTTTAAAAATTGTTCCAATTTATAGCCTCTAATAAGTTTTTGTTCAAAAAATGGTATTTTCATAAGCATTCAATGAATTTTCAAAAAAATCGACGTTAGAGTTCAATTTTTGTTGAAATTTGGAAGTTTTGATAAAATTATTCAATGGTTAATTTGTGCATTGATAAAACTTATTTTTGTACAAAACTTGATTTTATTGAAATTAGTGATATTATGGATTTTTTAAATTGTTTTTTGTTAAAATTAACGAGTGAATTAACCAAAATTAAATATATAGTAAAAATTGCAACACTTGTCTAAGTTTAGGATTCAATTTGATAAAATTGAAAGTTTAGGGTAAAAATTGATACAACAAGACAAGTTTAAGAGTCAAAATTATTGAATTTTTTCCCTCATTGATATGTTGAGATATTGGTGATAAAATTATATTTTCCTAACATTTTATGTTGGGCTGCTTGACGTTTAATACATTGGTTAAAGCTAACTAATCCCTATTTGTTAGCTATTTCGATGATGCAACTTTTATTTTTTAAAATGATGTGACGCTTTAACTATATTGTTATTGTTAAATCATATCATTGAACTTATCTATCAATTTAAGAAAAATGACAAGAACAGAAGGTAAAATTTTGATGTGAAAACTAATTTTTCGAAAACACAAACCAATCACCCAAAAAAAAAAAAAAAAAGACTTAATTTAGCTGACAAAAATGAATGCAAATGAAGTGATTAAAAAAGATTTTCTAATTTATGACATCGAATTGTAATTTTTTTTTTTGATTGGTTATTGTCATTACTTTTTAACAAACTCAAATCAGTTTCATAGAATTATCTTTTTTCATATGCAATGCAACCTTGGTAATAAATTTGTTAATTGAAGTTGATACTTCAGGAAGAAGATATATACATATGTATGTTATTTTGTGTAATGGTTAAATTAAACCAACGTTTTTTTTTTTTAACCAACTTTTTTTTTTCGAAAGAGACTTTTTTTTAACGAAGTATCAATATCAAAATGAGAAAAGAGGAAAAAAAAAGAAAGAAAGAAAAAAAAGGTTGAGGCCTTTGTTTGCCCAGTGCCACTTCCAAGTTGCCAACCAACTAATTGCTGGTTTTTAAAACCCGCTGGTCCCACATCCCCATCTTGAAACTGGATAAATATATAGGGGTTGTTTGGCGCGCTGGTTTGAAATCAGAAACCCTGGGGTTTCTGATTCCTGTGTTTGGGGTGCATGGTTGTGTTGGACTGGTTTGTTGAAACTTGTGTTTGGGGTGCAGGGTTGGGTTGGGCTGGGTTTGTTTAGTCTGTGTTTTTTTTTTTTATAATTTTGTCAAACTGTTTATTATTTAAAAAAAAATCTTACACTGTTTTTTTTTCCTACTCCATTTTTTTAACTTCATAATTTTTTTGGTGTGTTACATACCAACTATTTAACCAATTATGTAGAGCAATTGTTACAACTATAGTTCAATTTGAATTATACTATGTGTAGTTTGTATAACTATATGCTATCTCATTCACTCCACTCATGATGACATAAAATTGAAGATTATGCGTAGCAACAGATAATGAATAGGTGCAATGTAAGAATGGTGTTGCCAATGGTAAAGTGAAACAAAAAATTAGAACTAAGATCTAGTTCTAAAAATATCATAACACACATTCCAGATGAAATGACAAGAAAGTAGAAGTAGTTGTCCAAACACAAATGTAAGTCATAAGAGTGGTAGATGAAAGTGATGAAAAGAGAGTCAGGTTCTAGGTGCTTTCCCCAAAATTTTCACGTAGTAATCATACTTCAAATCTGGGGTGAATGTAAAGAAGGAGTTTAACATCATACTATCTGAGAGAATAGTCTTTGCAACAGCCATTCAGTCTTGCCTTGTCATCCCTGGGATCGCATTTAGTTTTGCATATAGCTCGTCCACGCTGGCCTTTTTAAAATATTGACTAGGTGGTTGGGTCGCTAGGGTGATTGTTGGAGTGGTCGTTGGGGTGGTTGGATTGATGGGGTGTTTGGGTATGCCGAGGTGGTTTCCGGTGGTGATTGCACGGTGGTCAGGTCGCCGGAATGGTCGTTGGGTGGTTTTCAGCAGTAGTTGTCGGGTCGCTAGAGTCGTCATCAGGGTGGTCATATCGCCAGAGTGGTTGCTGGGTGGTTGTGGCAGTGGTTGGGTTGTTGGAGTCACCAGGGTGGTCGTCAACAGTGGTTTTGGGTGGTTGGGTTACCAGGTCGTCGGGGTAATCGCCGAAGTAGTCATCAGGGTGGTCAGGTCACGGAGTGTTCACTAGGTGGTTGTCTACGGTGGTTGCTAGGTGGTCAGGTTTTTGAGGTGATCGGGTCATTGAAGTGGTTGTTGTCGGTGGTTCGGGCAAGTTGGGTTGTTTGAGTGGTTGGGTTATCGGGGTGTCGAGTTGTTGGGGTGGTTGAGTCGTAGGGGTAATCGTCAGACTGGTCTCTCGAGTTCTCATCGCAGTGGTTGTCTGAGGTAATCGTCAGCGGTGGTCGGGTCACCGTTGTGGTCGTCGGAGTTGTCGTTATCGGTGTTTGTCGGGTGGTCGCCGGAGTTGTCATCAGAGTTGTTGTTGAAGTAGTCACTAGAAATGGAGAATGGTAAATGGAACTGGTCTCTAGAGTTCTCATCGCAGTGGTCGTCAGAGGGAATCGTTAGCGGTGGTGACGGTCGCCGATGTGGTGGCCGGAGTTGTCATCGGAGTGGTCGTCGAGTTGTTGGAGTGGTCGCCGGAAATGGAAAACGGAAAATGGAAGAGGAAAACATGGCACAAACCCCATGGGGTTGCACTGTTGTAACCCATGGGGTTGTGTTTCAAAACCAAGGGTTTTGAAACACCTTGTGCCAAACATGGTTTTGGGTTTGGAACCCAAACCCATCCCAACCCAAACCCATGGGCCAAACGCCCCCATAAAGTATTGAACAATACTGGGCTCCATGTCTGTGTTTATATGTTTCCTCCACACCACCATCAATTTTTCTAATAACTAAAGGGGTGTTTGGATTGAGGAGTTGAGACAAGTGGAGTTGAAAATAGTTAATAACTCTCTCCAACTTCTTATTTAGCCCAAGGATATTTTAACTTCTATTATAGGTCCCACAAATTTATTAACTTCCCATCTAACTCTTTATTGTAGACCTCACAAACTTATTAACTTTTTCTCCAGTTCCTTGTTGTGAGGTCCACAACTTTTCTATCTTTTTTTTTTCACCTCACTTCACTCTTACCTCTCTCTTTTCTCTCGTCTCTCGTCTATCTGTTTTTTTACATAATTTTTTTAATTTCTTAATTTAAAATTTTCCTTTATGTTTTATATAATTTTTCTTATTATTATTACTAATAAATAATTAAATATAAATAATTATTAAAAAAATATTTTTATTTTTATCCTATAATTTTAATAAAATTTTAACAAAAATATTTTTCTTTGTATTCTATAATTTTATTTTTTTAAATATAAATTATATAAGAATGTTTTAGATATGATACTATTATTTAAATTGAAAATTTTAATGTAAATTAGAGTACTACATAACAAATTTTTTAATTAATAAAAATCTTCCAACCTCACTTCCTCCACATGTCATATATAATTTTTTTTTAAAGTTTAAACAAAAATTACTTATAACAAATAACAATCTTATTTTTTTTAGCTTTTTTTTTATTATTAATAAGAAAGACATATTTTAAAATAACCCGTATTACAATTTAAGAAATTAGTATTTAAAAAGGTTAACGTATTTAAAAAAATTGATTTTCAAATTAATCATATTCAAAGTAAAAAGATAAACAATTTCTCCTTCCAAACTTAATAAAATAAAATAATATCAATAAATAACATAAATATATAGCAATATGAACAAAAGTATATATGATAGTCATTTTGAATGGTGTTAAGAAAATATATATTCATTTTGAACTTAATTATTTTAAAATAGCATAAATATTTGATATTTTATTTTTAACTTAGTTATTTTAAACTTCAAATAATATATTATTTTCAAATGAATCAAACTTTAGATAATCTATTACATTGATTAATTAGAAAAATAAAATCTTAAATTATACAAAAAAAATATTTTGTTAAGCTTAAAAACAAATCTTAAATTGAAAATTTAAAATTGACGAAAATGGTATTCAACAAAATTGTAAAATATTCATAAAATAATATAATTTAAAATCTCAATTTTAGTATTAACGGAAACAAATCTATATTATTTCTAGAATTGAGAGAATAAAAACATACAAAATCTTGAAGTTTATTTGAATAATCCCTTTAAATTAATGGATTGAAATCTTTCCAAATCACATGTAATATTTAAAAAAATATTGTAAGACTTTCTTTTATTTGAAAACTATCAAGGCTAATGAATAATTAATGTGAGAGATATTGAAAAAAGGATGTGGGGTATTTTGTTCAATTTTTTTTCTTTAAGGAAATTTGTAAAATATACATAAATTAATAAAAACAAAAAATCTTAATCTTAGAATTCATGGGAACAAATTCTTAATAATGAAAATTTGAGAAATTGTAGAAAAAAATGTAAAAAAAAAAAAAAAAAAAACTAAAATCAATTTAGACTTTAGAACTTCAGGTTTAACAAATATGTACTCCAAACACAGATTTCAAAACTCTTACTCCCTGCAACTCTTTGCTCCAAATACAGACTTCCTAACTCTAGACTAAATAACATTGTATCCTAAAACACAGACTTCCTAACTCACTTTTCAGACTTACTAACTCTTACTCCCTACAACTCTTATCCCAAACAACCCATAAGAGAGAAAGTAAAAAAGTTATAATTTCTTATTTTCCACTTTTTTCTCTCAGTTGTAAAAAAATTAATGGTGGTGGGTAGGAAAATATCAAAAAAATTTATAGTACTACCGTTGTACTTACTCCTTCCATTTGACACGTAATTAAATGATATATTAATTGATTTCATAGGTCCCAAATTATCCTTAAAAACTACTCTCGTGGTAATCAATGAATAAAGGTAGTATGAAAAATTGTTTATACTATCGAAGTACTATAATTTTTTTTAAAGATACATAAACATCGATATGCAGTCAAATATTGTTATAAAATATTGTTATAAAATATTATTAAAGATAGTATCTGGTTGAATTATGTGGTGCGTACCACTCAATGGAATGTAGGAAAATTTCTTCTCCTTCCCTCTTGATGTGTTTTGCTATTTGAAATCCGAAAAATAAAAAAGAAGATGAAGAAGAAAAAAAGTAGAGAGAGGCATTCGGAGTGGGTACGAGAAGAGAGGAACGGGGAGAGAGTTTTTAATATTTTAATTTTAAAAATTATTGTTATAATTTAAAAAGTGAGCATAGCTAATGGCACTTAGTCTCCTATAAACCTGTACTTGTAAAGACGAAATAGATCAATTGCCCAAATTAGGGACCAAAAAGATCATTTAACCTAAAATAAAAATCCTCAAAATTTTGATTTATTTGTTTCCCTTGGTGGCATTGCAGTCTTCTAAAGGCGCAGAGCCTTCCAGGTACTCTTCCGCCGCAAATAGTGAGGTTGCCTTTCCTGCAGGAACTGTAAGTACTTTTTGTTTTTGTTGCTTATTTCATTTTCCTCAGATCGTTTCTCGTTTGCTTGATTGATTAATGATATTGCCCATCATAATCAATCCCTCGTTTCTTCTCTCTGTTAATTCAGTGATCTTACCCGCAACTATCTCAGCGGCCCAATTCCTCCAGAATGGGGTTCCACCAACCTTGTCATAATGTATTTTCTATCCCTAAATTTCTATAATGTCTTCAGAATATGATTTATATTATATGGCTAATTTTGCAGTTCCCTTCTTGGAAATCGATTGACGGGTCCAATCCCAAGACAGATTGGAAACATCAGCACTCTTAGAGAATTGTAAGTTTTTATTTCCCAATTGTTTGTGTCTCATTTTGGGTTTTGAATGAGTACTAATCTTACTGGTTTGGTCGCTTAGGGTCTTGGAAATGAATCATTTCTCTGGAAGGCTACCTCTAGAACTTGGAAATCTGCCCAGCTTATCAAGATTGTAAGGCCCGTCATATTTGAGTTTTGTCATTTTCTTTCAAGAAAATTGGTTTAAATTGTCGCTAATTATAATGGTTTAGACATTCACGAGAGCTTTCTGATGATCTTTCCTTTACTATTGTTTGTTGTGGTTTTATGAGTCTCTAAAAGTAGAAATAGGGCACTTTCTCCTACGGCTTGCAGCCTTTGCCTTAAAAACGAAGAGTCTATTGATCACATGTTTTTACACTGCCCTTTTGCTGCTAGTGGGTGGTCCGTTCTTTTGGATATGTTCTACTTTCCTCCTGCAGTGAGCTTTGACTGGTGTTGTTCCATATACTGATCTTCGTACTGAAGCTCAGGTCAGATATGTTGAATTAGTTAATTCTCTTACCAATGACATGAGATATTGATTAAGAAACACTCCATTGGATCTTGCAAGCATTTCTAACTGATGAGGTCAGCTATTGGTTAAGGAGAATGCCTATGGACATGGAACATTCAACAACATATATTTATAGAAATGTTTTTGGCCACGTCGACAAAGTAGCATCTTCTCCTACGGCAACGACAGGCGTCTTCTTCAGCGACGTCGGCATAGGAGCATCGACGATCACGTGGTTCTAGCCACTGCAGTCTCGCGATGGGCCTTGCCTCTCCCTCCAGCGATCGATAGTTTGAGCGACTCAGATCTGCAACCGGTGGCACGTTCAAATCTACAACCCATGACTCTGGTGAGTAGCTCCCTTCGACGAAACCCACGCGCATCAACTATCTGATCGGTGACGTTGACTCCTCCGTGCGTGATTCACCAGCGCTCCAATGGTTTAAGATCCATGAATTAAACAGAGTGTGACCCATGAACCCCGTCTTCGTAACCTGCAGTGCCGACGATTGCCGGCGTGAGTGAATCTAGCCAGTGACACACCTTTAACAACGAATTTTCATGAGCTCAAGAAGGACAGTGATGACCATCAATGATTTTCGAGCAAGGAAACGACTTTCAACAATGAACCCACAACCCGAATGACCTCAGATCTTAACACCCATAACCTTTAGAGTTCAAAACTGTGAATTTAAACTCTTAATTGAGCAAGCTTGATTTTCCTTTGGATTACTAAACAGTTTTGTGTTGTATATGGAGCTCTTAACCTCTAGTATCGAGTGAACTAGCTGCTAGCTTCCAACCACCGTGGTGCCTGTCGATCGGAAACAACCACATTTGTGAAATTACTCTACAAGTTCCGTTCTTATAGATCGAAAAACTTTTTCCATTGGCTTTGATGAATTGTCTAAAGGAAGTCAAACGAAGATCACCAACATAGCAGAAACACCACCAACTCCATATCCCTCTCTTGGAATTCCTTGCACTGGCTAGCAACCTCATTTGATTGTCTTTGTAGAGATCCATGTTCTTACAAGTTTTTTAAGAAATTACAAAATGCCAATGACACTCTTTGGCGGGAGAAGCTTAGTAACAAGTATGGTTACTATATGGAATTCACACAACTAAACCACTCAGGTGAAAGGAAGAAACTTCTCAATCCTTTTGAGGAGAAAAAAACAAGGATGGTTCTCTTTTTTTTCCTTGTTTTCGAATACCCAAGTGAGGCACATAAAAAAAGCAATTCCCATCCCATTTCTTATAAAGAATCTGTCCAAAAGTCATGAACGATTGATACAACAGTCAATGCACCAAATTACCTGGCATTTGAAACACCAGGAAATTGGAAAGAGATTTTGATAGTTCACGAGGCTAGCAAAAAGACTCTTGGCCAAGCATCCGAACTTTAATTCAGAAATCCTTCTCCACGCAATGCTTCATCCCTTCTAAGACAACAAGGCTCTGCTACATGTATATGACCCATAAAAGGTTGCTGAACTATGTAACAATAGAGATTGGATTTCCATTGATGAAATTAAGGTGAAATTCTTATCTTTCTCGACATCTTCTTTCCTCTAGGAAAGAATGGTTTTATCCTATGGTGGTTGGATTGAAGTTCTCGACCTTCCCCTTGACCTATGGGCAGATACTATATTCAAGTTTATTGGAGATAAATGTGGTGGATTCATATAGGCCTCAAATCCATCCGAATCCAAATCAATCCGAAAGGTGGTTAAATCTATGCTCCGCGTGTATGAAAGTCACGCCAAATGGCATTGGTTTCATACCAGCTTCAATTAACCTACCAGAATCCTTCGTTGGAGTAGCCATTGCCGTTTAGATCAAAGGTCTTTCGGCTGGAGCTAGGGTGGACCATAATCAATGCCATGAGACGGTTTTGGAAACTCCAATTAATGAGGAAGGAATATCTCGCGAATTGGTAATCAAAAAAGGTAAACAACCTTTAATTACTGAGATTATCCAAGCAGATTTTCCTCTCCTAAACCTGGCTGAAATAACCAAACCGTTTTCCACTCTCTCAAATTTAATTGATGGCCTCACAAATTCTATTTCCCCTGCCCTTATACAACCGACTCTCTCCACTATTTCCTTTCCTGATGGGCCTTCAATTGATCTCCATAATCCCTCATTCCAATTAGGAATTCTTCAATCCATTTCCACCGAGAAACCCAACTTACCTTTCCACCCATTCGACACTGAAGCATATCTCTTCAGCCCAAATTCAATTCACTCGGCCTAAAAGTTTGAATTTCAGTCCCAGCCCTTTGACCTAGCCATTTTTGGAGATGAGCCCATCCTCGACACTGCCAAACCTATAGAAATTCTCCATCCAATCCCTTCTAACCTCAGCCCAAAGCTTCTTGACACCCATTCTATAACTAAAAAATCACAGCTTGCCACCCTTGGCACCTTAAACCATAACCCAAACCCTTTGACAAACCAACCTTCACACACCCACGCTCCTTTGCCCTTAGAGATATAACCAATTTCCTCACAGAACATGGCTTATGCATTATGCCTCTTCCTCCTCCACCACCTAAAACCAAGAAAGCCACCTCCACCATCAGTAAGAAAAACCGACTGCAGCAGGAATAGAACTTACATTTTTCTGTCCATTATGATAAAACTGGTGCCTTAGCCATTTTAGAGGGAGATACAAATGAATTATGAAGCTTTTGAGCTGGAATGTTCGAGGACTTGGTTCTTGGAAGAAGCAGGCTTTGATTAAAAAATGTTTACAACAACAAAACCTCTGGCATTGTTCTGTTACAAGAAACTAAATTATCTTCTGTTGATCATCAATTGGTAAAGTCTATTTGGAGCTCTTCGCACATTGGTTGGATAGCCCTTGATGCTATTGACTATTATGGGGGTATCCTCATTCTTTGGAGTGAGCCGGATTTTGAGATCCAAGAGGTGATACAAGGTATGTATACTATATTAGTTCATGTTTTTTTAGTTGACGGTTTTTCTTTTTGGCCTACGGGAGTCTATGGGTCTTCTGGAAACACTTTTTGTGATGAATATTGGAGGGAGTTGGATGATTTGGCCGATTTAGGGAGCGACCGTTAGATTATTCGTGGAGATTTCAATGTAACTCGTTGGACTTTTGAGAAATCACATGAACATTCCATCACTAGAAGTATGAATGTCTTTAATCAGTGGATTGCTAATTATCATCTGATTGATTTACCACCTTCAGAATGGTTGGTATACTTGGTCTAGTTTCGGCCCTACACAATACCTATCTCTTTTGGATAGATTCTTGATAATAGAGGGATGCATTAATAAATTTGGCTCGACCAACCTTAGACGACCAGATCGAACAACGTCAGACCATTTTTCTTTTCCTATTTAACTTTGGGAATATTCATTGGGGACCTTGTCCGCTTCGTTTTGAGAATTCATAGCTAAAGATTTCCTCAATCAAGGATGTTGTCGATGGTTGGTGGAATCGAACTCCCTTAATAGGTTGGCTTGGTCATGGTTTTATGATGAAGTTGAAAGGTCTTAAGGGTGTACGTCGGTATTGGAGTAAAACACATTGATTTGATGCCAATAAGCTCCATTCTCTTGTATCTCAATTGCAAGATCTTGACAATTTGGAGGAGAGTGGTCCTTTAATCATCTCTCAGATTGACTCTCGTCAATTACTTCGGGAACAAATTGAGGAGCTGAATGCTCAAGATTACATACATTGGAGACAACGCTGCAAATTACAGTGGCTGGAAGAGGGTGATGAAAATACCAAATTCTTTCATAGAGTTTTAGTTGTGAGGAAAAGGAAGAATACGATTACAAAAATCCTTTCTAGAGAGGTATTAGTCTTTTAACTACCCCAACCATTAAGACTAAATTTATTGATTTCTATACAAAATTGTTCACAAATATAGTTTTCAACGGTTTCTCCCATTGAATGTTGATTGGAGTACTATTAGTATTGAGCAAGCTTATGGTCTTGAAGGTGTTTTTTACTGAGGAAGAAGTTTTTTTGGCTGTTTCATCTTTGGGAACTAGTAAGTCTTTGGCCCTGATGGTTTCACTATTGAATTTTTCAAATTATTTTAGGATACTCTAAAAAATGATATCATGACTTTAATTCAAGAGTTTTTCTCTTCTGGTATTATCAATGCATCGATGAATGAAACTACATATGCTTAACACCTAAGAAGCTTACTCCCAAGTCAGTTACTGAATATCGTCCCATTAGCCTTATTCATTGTGTTTACAAGATCATTGCGAGAGTCTTATCAAATAGATTGAAGTTGGTTTGCCTTCAACTATTGCAGAAAATCAGCATGCTTTTGTGACAAATAGACAGATGCTAGATGTATTTCTAATGGCCAATGAACTAATTGATGATTGGACTCTACGCAATCGTAAATGTGTAATTTTAAAGTTGGATATTGAAAAAGCTTTTGATATTATTGATTGGGACTTCTTAGATGCAGTTTTGAACGCAAAAGGCTTTGGTTTTCTATGGAGGAAATGGATTTGAGGATGTATTTCTAGTGCTAACTATTATATCATCATCAATGGTAGACCTCGTAGTAAATTTATCCCATCTCTTGGCATTCGACAAGGTGACTCTTTATCCCTTTTTCTCTTTATTTTGGTTTCAGATTGCCATAGTCGACTTTTGGCTCACAATGCAAGTTTGGGTCACATTTCCACTCATCCTATTGGATCCTCGTCTTTTATTATAAATCACTTGTAGTTTGCAGATGACACTCTTCTTTTTCAACTTCTGATATATGTGCGCTGATACATCTTTTTGAAGTGGTTAAAATCTTTGGGTGGGCTTCTGGTTTGAAAGTTAATTTAAATAAGAGTGAATTGCTAGGGATTCATGTTGATGATTTTGAAATGGAGTGGATGTTGACAACTTTTGGGTGCAAGCAGGGGCATTGGCCAACTACCTACCTAGGATTGCCATTCGGAGGAAACTCCAAGTCTTTGTCCTTCTGGCAACCTGTTACGAAAAGATTGCAACAGAAACTACATAACTGGAATTCATTTCCAAAGGAGGTCGTCATACTCTTATACAAGCTACACTTTTCAGATGCCGACTTACTATATGTCTTTGTTTATAATGTTGTCCAGTGTGATCAAGATCTTGGATAAATTTATTCGCAATTTCTTTTGGGAAGGCTCTCATGGGGATGGTGGAGTTCATAATGTTAATTGGGCAACTACTCAGCTTCCTAAATTAATGGGTGGCCTTGGTATAGGCAATTTCCAACATCATTCTTCCCTACTAGCCAAATGGATTTGGCATTTTGTTCATGAGACAAATTCTCTTTGGCGAAATCTCATTGTGGCAAAGTATTATGGTTCTGTGATTGGAGATAGTTGGCCACGAGTCATTAGATTGGCTACTCATAAATCTCCTTAGAGATTTATTAGTAATGTTCAAGGGTAAGTCTCTGTTCAATCTCATCGGCGAGTTGGTGATGGGAATTATATGTGTTTGTGGTCAGATTCTTTGTTAAGTTGTGGTCCAATTGCTAATAAGTTTCCTCGGCTCTATCGACTAACTACAAATCCCTCACTCACTGTGGCTGACAGATGGAATGGTAATACTTCAGCTTGGGATTTACAACTTCGTCACAATTTAAATGAATTAGAAATTGATGAATAGGCAACTCTTTTGAATCTGTTATCTCCCATATTATTGAATTCTCTTGATACATGGTATTGGCCTTCCGAGCCTAGTGGGAGATTTTCAGTCAAATCACTTATGGAGAACTATGGGCCTTGCTGATCCATTGTTAAAAATCTTTATTTTGTGATTTGGAAGGACTCATATCCAAAGAAAATTAAAATCTTTCTTTGGGAGCTAAGTCTGGGAGCTGTTAATACGAATGAGCGGCTTCAAAGAAGAATGTCATACATGGCTCTATCGCCTTCTTGGTGCATTATGTGCGGATTAAATGTTGAGACTACAGGACATTTATTTATTCGTTGCCCTTTTGCTTCTCATTTCTGGAACAACATTTTAGAGGCTTTTGGCTGGTCATTACCGTTATCAAACAACATCCTGGAGTTCCTTTCATCGGTCTTGGTGGGACAGCCTTTTAAAGGTTCAAAGAAGATTCTTTGGCTGACTTTGGTTAGGTCTTTTCTTTGGAACCTTTGGATTGAGAGGAATGGACATTTCTTCAGGGATGTTTCTTCCTCTTTTGATTGGTTTATGGATATGGTTCTTTCCCATGCTTTCTTGTGGTGCAAACATATTCAACCTTTTGGTCATATTAGTTTATCTTTTTTAATTTCCAATTGAAGAAGTTTTATGCAATACACCTTTAGGTGCTCGGAGTTTTATCTCCTTTATTTCATTCATCAATGAAATTGTTTCTTATTCCAAAAAAAAAAATACTATTGTTTGTTGTGATTTAGACTTCTTACCTCCAACAACTTTTCTGGGGAGCTCCCACTTTCACTGGCAAGGATAGCCTCATTGACGGACTTGTAAGCTTTTGAATCTTCTTCAACCCTTCATTCCGTTAGTTTAATTTTGAGAAATGAATGAATGAATAAATAAAACAATCTCTCTCTTTGTTACAATGCAGTCGAATTAGTGATAATCACTTCACAGGGCCAATACCTAAGTTTATACAGAATTGGACGAATCTTAGAAGACTGTGAGAAACTTTCTCTAGTCTAGCTACTTTCAATTTTACTTTGGTTGCTAGTCTATTAACTCTCACTCAACTAATTTAATTGTGACAGAGCTATTCAGGCAAGCGGGTTGAGTGGGCCAATTCCTTCTGAAATTGGACTTTTGACAACCTTGGATGATTTGTTAGTTTACTTCACGTTCCTTGTGGTTTTATAAGTCAAAGTACTGCATGTTTTTATTTATTCATGTTTGAGTTGCAAAATGCAGGAGAATCAGTGACTTGAATGGAGGTTCATCATCCTTTCCACCCCTTAATACTTTGACAAAATTGCAAATCCTGTAAGTTAATCCTTTCCACCCCTTAATACTTTGACAAAATTGGAAATCCTGTAAGTTAATCCCTCTGTGAAAACTTGAAGACATCCATGTAATTAATCCCAACTATTAATTTAGTTTTTGATTGTCTATAGAATATTGAGGAGTTGCAATATAACTGGGGAGCTGCCCGACGATCTTGATCTGTTGATAGCATCGAGAATCTTGTCAGTACAATTTTACTTTCTACTATGTTTAGATGCTATATAATGATTAATCGAAGTCTCATGATTTTCAGAAGATAGTTTAAAGGTTAAAATATCATTTTGGTCCCTGTACATAGGGCTGTGTTCCATTTTGATCCCTGTACTTTCAAATGTCCAATTTTAGTCCTTGTACTTTCAATAAAGCTCAAAATTGGTCCTTACCATTAGTTTATTGTTAGTTTTTCTTTTAAAAAAAATTAGTTTCTATTATCTTTTCCTCTATAAATTTTGGAAGTATGTTTACTTGGTGTCTTTTCTTGTATTAAAATTATTATTATTATTTAACCAATTTTGATAAAGATTAACTTCAAATTTATCATAGGGACCAATTTTAAGCTTTATTGAAAGTACAAGGACTAAAATTGGACATTTGAAAGTACAAGGATCAAAATGGAACAAAGCTCAAAGTACAGAGACTAACTTTTTGCATTACCGAATATTGCATTACCCTAACTTTTTGCACTACCATCACAGCACAAAAGGCTTATTGAGACAAATGGCTACATCTGTCCTTTACTTCCATCATAAAAGAAAATAAAGAATATTCGGTAGTTTGTGTTAAAATGGTAAAAGTAACTTCATTGGATAAGTTATTGAAATATTGGAAGTTTAGGCCCCGTTTGATAACGTTCTCGTTTCTCGTTTCTTGTTTCCTGTTTCTGTTTCTCGTTTCTTGTTTTTGTTTCTTAAAAACTAAAAACAGAAACATGTTTGATAACTATTTCTGTTTCTCGTTTCTCGTTTTTTGATAAAAATAAAATTTAGTACATATACTATAACAAAACATATAACATGCATTAAAATAAATATAAAACAATTATAAAGAGGTTATAGTATTTTATTAAGGCCCAACACCTAATTAATAATAATGATAATAATAATAAATTTTATCATTCAAATGTTGTTCAAATTTGATTTGCAATGTTATTTCTTATTTCAATCAATTCACCTTGAACGATTTTGACTTACAAGAGTTAGTTCAATTAGACGAATTTGTAAATTGTCTAAGGTCAGACAATCGAACATACCCACATTTCTTTAATTTAATAGTAAACTTTATTTTTATTTTTTCTTTAAAAATGCATTAGCCAATAATACATGCAAGTAAAATTAGAAAAAGAGAGAGAATGTATATATTTTTTTACATTTAATGGTATACATGAAATACATTATTAGTTTATTTATTTAATAAAAAAATAAAATTATACCAAAAGGAAAAATAATAGAGAATTAAATAGAAAATAATAACTATAAGCTCGTTAATGTAAAGTAAAAGAAAATAAGAGAGAAGAGAAAAACATAAACGAAAAGAGAAAAGGAAAAAGGAAAAACATAAGCGAAAAGAGAAATAGAAAAAAGAAAAAAGAAAAATAAAAATAATGAACTATTAAAAGAAAAAAATTATGATGAAAGAGAGAGAACGAATAGAAAGAAATAAATCAAAAAATAAAAATAAAAAAGAAGAAAAAAATAAAAAGATTAAAAAGTATTAAAAGAAAAAAAAAATAGAATGGAAGAGAGAGAAAGAAGAGAGAGGGGAGAGATTGGTAAAAAGAGAAATAAAAATACATGCATGAAACTTGAAAAAAAAAACAGAAACAGAATTTGAGAAACTACTTTTTGAAGTTTCTCAAAATCTGCCATTTTTTTAGAAACATTTCTAAAAAATTTAGAAACAAGAAACAAGATGGTTTATCAAACATGTCTGTTTCTTAGAAAATGAGAAACAGGAACAAGAAACAGTAAACAAGAACGTTATCAAACGAGCCCTAAATGTTTTTATCCTGGCACGTGTGTATATTGTTTCACTTCCACAGTGATAAAAATTTTTGGAACAAAAAATACACTAAGATTTTAAAAAGAAAACTAACGGATATGCTTAAACTCTTTTTAATAACTTTTTTTTTCTTTCTAATATTAATATAGGAAACAAGAATTATAGAACAAAACATGAGATACAAGAAAAATGAACAAGCAACATCATCGAAACCAAAAGTCAGGGAGTACAATTTTTATGTTTGACCGTTATATATTTGAATTTTTAAAAAAAATATTCAGCAGCGTCTTTGACTCAAATTCATCTTATACTTTACCATGACATTATTTTATGATAAACTAGGAGATTTTTATTAGTTAAAAAGAAATGTGATAGAACCCAAATGTATTGAAATATGAAAGACAACAAAACAGTAAGATAAGCCAAGTAATTTGAGGAACTTGGACTCTCCCCTTTCTTGAGCACTCTCACTCAAGCCCTAAAACCAAAATACTAAATCAATACTTGCCTTCCCCTTTTCCACTCACCCTATTTATAACCAAATACCCTAATAAACTCCCTAACTATTTACTAATATACCCTTAATACCATTCCTATCAAAATATGATACACATTTCCTTTCCAAGGGAATATGACAAGTTCTCTCTGAACGGTAACAAAAGTTTGACAAAAGTGATGAATCAATCATTATTTTACATCTTATGACGATCTTTAAAAAAAAAAAAGAAGAAAAAACGACTCCTCCAGCCAGATCCCTAATGAAGTAAAGATTGCACACTTGTCAAGTAATTTTCCTCACCCTTTTCTACCAAAAGAAAATTCCAAATATATATAGAAATCACTTGATTGAGATGAATCCGAGAAACCTATCTTTGAAATCTGAAATTTGAAATTTTAATAAGTAATGCTGTTTTTGTACTAGGACTTTACATGAAATGTTGAATGAAAAATTTCCTTTTTTGTGTGGATAAAGTTTCTGTATCCCATTCTTACTCTATCCAGAATCCAGATCAGTGCCTGCTGGGAACAAATTTCTTGACAACTTTATTTATTTAGTTATTCTTCACTGTTCTTTGACAATACTATTTTGTTATTATTTTGCTCAATTTCTCTGCAGAGACTTCAGCTTCAACAAAATTACTGGACCAATACCTGAAAGTCGCTTTGAAGCTTTGCAAAAAGTGGATGGCATGTAAGTAACGTAATCAGAAACTTGAAATTATATACCTAAACTGTAGGTAGCAGATTTACATAACTTGGGGGATAAGTCAAGCTTGATCAACGGCTGAAATAAATTTGTAGAAAATTAACTTGGCAATTGTTGAAAAGTAACCTTCTAATTTACTGTAGCATTTGAACTTGGTCTTGGGTAAACTGCCTGAATATGAGCCAATGATAGTATTTCTCTGATACACTTACAGAATAAAGGAATAAGTTTTAAGTGAAATTCAAGAGTGCTAAAAGCCTGAAATAGGAATGTCCATTCCTAATAAAACATACAAATGTTGCTCCCTACAGTGTATACAAACTGTATGGCACTCATGTGACATGTCCACTAGCACTGGGAAAAGTCTTTCTATAGCTTGCACAAGCTGCAAGTACGACGTAAGAACTCTTGAAAAGGGTGGCTTTGTTATGCCTTTCGGTTAAGGGATATATATGTATCATTTCTCCTGTAGGGCATTTTGTTGAAATATAAACTTGATTTTGTAGGGCATTTTGTATCATTTGGCCTGTGGGGCATTTGTCCTTTACTTTCCGTTATATCTTTGAACTCTTTAAAAGGCTAGGAGTGATCAATAATACAAGTAGTCTTTTTCTCAAACGATCTATCTTTCAAGTTTTCCCTCCAATCTCCAAAAGTTTCCAACACATTTGTCCTAAAGTTTATTAATCCAAATGAACTACAGGATGTTAAATTTAATTTGTAATTTCCCAGGTTATGTACCTTTTGTCTAATATTTGATCAATTTTGATTGAAAAAGCCCTATTCTCCGATGCCTCTCTCCCACCTCATCTCTGACCCACATCTTCCTAGACAACCATGAGCCTGCTTCGGTCTTTATGCTTCTGTAAACGTTTCCATGGCAACGTTAAAGTTCTCCAGAAAGGTTGAAAACAAGGTTTTTACTTGCAGTTTCGACTCAGAAAAACAAGGGAGGTGGTTCCAAGTGACAGAGAAGCATTTGAGAAGAAGCTTTGCGATTTCAGTGGAAGAAGCGGTAGTAGTTTGGCTAGTTGATTCGTTCGAAGACTTGCTACTTGCTCCTCACTCTCAGGAGTTCTTTTGGAAAATAAACTGTAGGTACATATTTCTTTGGATTAAAAAAATCACCAACAAGAGGGGTTCTTTCATAGAAGCCACTAAGGTGATAAGCACTAGTGGTAAACGGAATCTGGTCATCCCCTCAGGTGAAGATTATATGGGATGGAAAAATTTTAGAGACCTTCTTTTGGAGGCTCTAAATGGGAAAAGAAATGACAAAGGAAAAGAGATAGAAAGAGAGGAGGCTCCAAAATAGTCTCAAAAGAATCATCTGCAAAATGGGAGGAAGAACTTTGCTGAGAATGTGAAAAGGGGAACTCCCACCGTGAGCAAGCCAGTTGAGACATTGTCAGATGTGGAACCTTTCAACCCCCTTATGGCGGAGGAAAGGAAGTAAGACTTTTGCCCTAGAATGAGACCCTGGTCATTACGTGACGCGACTTCCATGATGATTGGGTTAGAATTTTGGAGACTCTTCAACGTTAATTAGAGAAAGACTTTACCATAAATCCGTTTCTACTTGACAAAGCCCTCCTTTTATGCCCTTTGGAAGATTGTGCAAGAATGCTGGCAATGAACATAGGTTGGGTTACTTTTGGTGCTTTCACCATTAGCTTGGAAAGATGGAATGGTTAGAGACATGGGAAAACCACGGTTGTCCCTTTGTATGGAGGTTGGATTAAATTTAGAAACATACCTCTTCATTTCTCGAGCCTAGCTACCTTAAAACGATTGGGGATTGCTTTGGTGGGTTTTTAGATTATACAGATCAAAACTCAGCCTTCATTGAATGTTTAGAAGTAGCGATTAATGTTAAAGGGAATTATTGTGGCTTCATCCCAGCAGAGGTGAATATCTTGGATAGGGATCAGACATTCATAGCTCAAGTTAATACTTTCCAAGATTGTTTCTTGTTGGCTGGAAAACAAGTAGAGGTTCACTGGTCTTTCTCGTCGACGGCGACTGAGAATTTTTACAGCACAAATTCAGAGCTAGGGCCTAACCCAATGGATATTTGGAGAATGAATGATGGGTTTTCTTGCCAAGCGGTTAAAATCATTTACCCAGTGGTCCTACCTTTTCAACAAGAGATTTTCGGCCCAGGTACAATAGGACATGTTTTAAATGTTCTAAATGTTCTAAATGCTAAATAAATGATGATGACTCATCCCAACGTCTGTCAGCCCTCGAGCTCCATGCAACCTCAAGGCCCTCAGCTGACTTTAGTCTCTTCTGCCCAATGTGTAATACCACAATTGCCCTCTCAAATCATTAATAAAAAAGAAGGCAGGAAAGGTAAATCTGTAAAATTCGTTACTGGGAGTAGCCCAAGAAAAGACTGTGTTGGAAAAAAGAAAGGGCTGATTTGCTCAATGGTGGAGCTCATAGAGAAACACGACAAAAATGTCTCTTTTAAGGGGAAAGAGAAGGAAATGAAGAGTGAGGAGCCTTCAGATGTTTTCATTTCAAGTCAAGAAAGCTTATAGCTTGAGCAAACTGAAGAGGAGAGCTAGTTGAAGAGATAGGCGACCCCCTTCAGATTATCAGCTTTGCTTCCAAGAAGAAAATCTCCCTACGACGACTTTAGAAAGTGAAGAGGTTTTTGCTTTGGAGGATGCAAACTCAAGGGGGTGTTCAAAAGAAAATTCACAACAAAAAAAGGAAGGGGAAGAAAATTAGTCAGATTCCCTCTCCTCCCCCTTTTACTAGAACTTTGGTTAAGGCTCTAAAGGAATGGAACTTGTGCATTAGACCAATCCCTACAATGAATTTGAAAGGTAGTGTGGCGACTAAAAAGTATATTATAGAATTGAATGGCCTTCTCAAAACATGGGAAAATGAACTAGAGGAAGAAGATAACGAGAGTGAAGATGATCAGGGCTTTGAAGTTCTCCTATGAAGCTGATTTCATGGAATGTGAGAGGTTTGAGGGTTGCCTCAAAAAAAGCCCTAGTCAAAGAGTTCCTTAGTAAAGTTAGTTCGAATGTAGTCATTCTGCAAGCAACAAAGATTATGCAGATTGACAGGAAGCTTGTTAAATCAGTTTGATCCTCGAAACGAATAGGCTAGTTGGCTTTGGATGCGATTGACACTTCAGGTGGCATTTTAGTGATGTGGAAAGAGGATGTGGTGAGCGTTGAAGATGCAATTTTGGGCCTTTTTTCAGTTTCCATCTCCTTTCTGAAGGAATGAACGTTTCACGCAACAGCGGAAGCATTGGATCATCTTTGATTTTATTTAAAATTAAACTAAAAAATAAGATTAAACAAACTTACTTGGAATAAATATGGAGATATTTTAGGCGGATCTTTATCTCTTCCACAAAGTCTTCCTGGCTATGCCTCGAACACATGATCAGAGCTTGTGAGAGTTTCTTGAAAGAAAATCCACAAGAGATCGGAGAGAAAAAAGTCTAGAGAGAATTCTCTAATTCTCTATTGAAGAGATGTGTGTTCTAATGACTCATCCTAAAGGTCTTATTTATATTGGCCTTGGACAGATAATTAAATAATATAATTTAATATCTAATATATTAAAATATATTTGTCTAACCAATTTCAATCTTATTCAAACTTTTTTAAATTCTCCTACAACATCTATTTCCTAATTTGAATCTAATTCAAATTTAATAAATATATTTTCTTTAATGTATCTTAATACATTAATAATTTTGTTGATATTTAATATATAATATACATTAAATATGTTTTTCCTCATTTAATATATCAAATATATTAAATTTTAATTTGAACATTTCAAAATTTTCTTTCAACGAAATTGATTCGTATTGTTCATATGAGCTAGCAAGGGGACCTTATGGACCTACAGATTATAAACTCCAATGATACAAAATTAATTAATTAAACTCTTTAATTAATCAATTTTCATTCATTAACTCGAGGGTCACTCCACTATAGACCTAGAGTTGCACTCTTATGCACTGTAGGACAAATTGTGTCCATGGATATTATCACTATATGCAAGTCGATCATTCACGAGTTGTTCGTAGTTATAGTTGGGTCAAAAGTTTGTTTTACTCCTGTAATTACATCTTGCACCTTAAGTACCACTGATCCTCTAATAAACAATTTGTTTATAATCCAACCATAAATTAAGTCTCTCTCGGGTTAGTGAGAGGGTGAGACCCCATTGTTCAAGTTCTGAAATCAGCACTTCAGGGAACCACTCATCTACTTATCCTATATAGGGAATGAGTGAATTCCATCTTGTGAGATTATGTTCCCAGCTCCCTATTTGATCAAGTCCCCAAAATGGTAGGCATATTGAATCGGCTACAAAAGCTACTCTCACCCATGCAAATCAAAGGACAAGTCCTCATAGACAGGAGTTCATAACTCACTCATGATTAAGATTGAGTCACATATGATCATCTTGATGAAATATTAATCTTCTCCATTAATGGATTTATAAAGAGAGATTAAATATTTCGTGGTCCAGTCTTACACAAACTCATTGTATAAGATACCCTTACTCACATGTCTCCACATGAATGATTTGGATCAAATCATTTGTAACTATTACAAAGTGGGCCGTATCAATAGTGTTAACAGGATAAGGCACCCAACCTTATCCATATACTATGACCCTTTAGGTTATTTTTTGAACATGATTCTCTCGTATGTCGGATTTCTTCTCTCTGATGGTTGGCTAAATGTTTTTAAAGAAGTGTCTGTGTATAGGCAGACTAGGATTACTTCAGACCACTTCCCCATTTAGCTAACTTCAGGTTTGCAAAGGTGGGGCCTTACACCCTTTTGGTTCGAAAACATGTGGCTGGAGCATCCCTTGTTTATGGATTCTCTGGAAGGATGGTGGAATTCTCCTCCTTCGGAGGGTTGGCCAAGTTTAGCCTTCAGGCAGAAGTTGAAAGGTTTGAAAGCCTTGTTAGTTCAGTGGAATAGAGAAGTCTTTGGGCGTATTTTGGATAAAAAAAAGGGTGCTCCAATCTTTGATTGAGTTGTTAGATAAAGAGGAGGACAACGAAACTCTTACGAGCGATCAAATTATTAAAAGAAAGACCTTAAAAGCTAAGCTTTTGGAAATGGTTGTTAAAGAGCAGAGAATGTGGAGGCAAAAATGTAAACTTTAGTGGCTGCAGAAGGAGATGAGAATTTTTCCTTCTTTCATAGATGGATTTCGCAAAGGAAGAGTAGAAACTTGATATCTTCTATTGAAGATCAGTATGGCAATGTTCTTACAGAAGAGAAAGAGGTGGAGGCTGAAGTGGTTGGTTTTTTCAGCAAGCTATTCAGTGAAATGGTAGATCAGTGCTACTCTTTTGAAGGTTTAAACTGGGTTCCTTTATCCTCTTATTGGAGCGAGAGGCTAGAAGCTCCTTTTGAAGAGGAAGAAATCAGAAAAGCAATTATGAGTTTGGGAAATGCTAAGTCGCCTAGTCCGGACAGGATGATGAGTGAGTTTTATAAAAAATCTTGGAACATTGTTAAAATGGATTTACTTAGAAATCCCCTACTTTGTTGAAATGGTATAGTCAACAAAAAGAACGAACGAGACTTACATTTGCCTCATTCCTAAGAAGATCAGAGCAAGCAAAGTGGGCGGTTTCCGCCCCATAAGCTTAACCACCTCTCTTTACAAGATTTTGGCCAAGGGCCTTCCTGACAAACTCAGACTTGCCCTCCCAATAAATAATTACAAATACCCAAGCTGCATTTGTGGAAGGAAGACAGATTTTAGATGCCTTCCTTATAGCTTCGGAAGTGGTGGGTGATTGTAAAGCCAAAAAAAGGAAAGCCTTTATTTTGAAGCTTGATTATGAAAAGGCTTATGACAAAGTGGACTGGTTTTTTCTTAATGGTATCCTGGAAAAAAAGGTTTTGGGACTAGATGGAGAACTTGGATTTGGGGATGTCTATCTTTGATAAATTACTCAATTGTTATAAACGGTAAGCCTCGAGGGAAGATTTGGGCCAAAATAGGGTTGAGACAAGGGGATCCTCTTTCCCCGTTCCTCTTTACTTTAGTGGGCGATGCTTTTAGTCGCCTGGTGCTTTTTTGTTTGGAAAAAAGGATTCTACAGGGCATTGCAGTGGGAGCTCAACAAATGGTCATTTCTCACTTGCAGTATGCAGATGACACTATAATTTTCTATCTAGGAAACAGTGATTGTTTGAACAATTGGTGGCAGGTTATCTCCTCTTTTCTATGGTGCTCAGGGCTTAGCTTAAACCTTTTAAAGACAGCTTTGATGGGAATTAATGTGGATGATCAGGAGGTTGAGGATTTGGCAATCTCCTCGGGTTGTAAAAAGGACTCGTTTCCCTTCAATTATTTGGGTTTCCCCCTTGGTGGCAGACACTGTTCCCTTTCTTTTTGGGACCCATTGGTGGGCAAGTTTAAAAATAAGGTTGCCAAATGGAAAAATTTCTTGCTGTCCAAAGGAGGGTGCCTCTCTTTGATTAATTCGGTCCTACATGGATTGCCTCTCTATTTTTTTCTCCCTTCTTAAAGCGCCTAAAGGCGTGATTAAAAGGATGGAAAAGGTGATCAGAGATTTCTTTTGGAGTGAGGGAGATTTTAAAGCTAGCTCTCATTTGGTCAAATGGGATTTTGCTTCCCTTCCTCTAAATCTTGGTGGGCTGGGAATTAGATCTCTTAAACAGAGGAATTGAGCTCTCCTCACCAAATGGTGCTGGCGGTTTGCTACTGAAAAGAGTGCACTGTGGAGGAAAGTAATTGCAAGTATTTATGGGGATTCTAATCTTGGTTGGAAAATCACTCAGTCGAATGGCAGTCCTAATCGGTCTTGGTTTGATATCGCAAAAATGGCTCCTTTTTTCGACTCTTTTCTAAGTTTTAAAGCTGGAAATGGGCAGAGAATCAATTTTTGGCACGATCGGTGGCTGGGGGAGGCTCATCTCAAGTCTCTTTTTTCTGATATTTTCAATTTATCTTAAAAACGGAGGCTATGATAGCTGATTGTTGGAATGATGAGCATGGAACTTGGGATTTGGGCCTTAGAAGAGGTTCTTTTGACAGAGAGATGCAAGCTTGTTTTCAACTAGTTGTCAAGCTGGAGGGCTTTCAGTTGGGTCAAAGGGAGGATGATGTCGGCTGAACATTAGATCCTTCTGGTTCTTTCTCCTCTAAGTCTACTTTCAGGATGTTGGTGGGTAACAAATTAAAGCTCCTTTGTCTAAGATAATATGGAACTTTAAGGTTCCTAAAAAGGTGAAAATTTTTCTTTGGTCTTTGCCTCATAGAAGCCTTAACACCTATGATAAGCTCCAAAAGAAGTTTGCTTCCTCTGTGATTGGACCCTCGGTGTGTTCGCCATGCATGACAGATGCAAAATTCCTGGACCCATATTTCTCCATTGTTCCTTTGCAAGACAGTGTTGGGAGATCCTCCTTAATGTTTTTGATCTTCAAATATGTTTTTCTAGCAAAGTGGATGATTGGGCGATGGAAGTGCTTGGAGGGTGGAGTTTGCGTGGTAAAGCCAAAGAATTATGGAAGTTTGCTTCTCGGGCCCTTTTATGGGGTTTATGGCTGGAAAGAAATAAGAGAATTTTCGAGGATAAGTTTACTTCTCTTCTAAATTTCTGGTCTTTTGTGTAGCTTAATGCTTCTTGGTGGTGCATTAGCTTTAGCAAATTCTTTTGTAACTACCCTCTTTCTTTGATTATTCTTGATTGGAAGGCTTTTTGTAAGTAGTTTTCTTAGGCAGGGGAGGCCTCATCCCCTGGCCCTTAGGTTGTTCTTTCGTTTTTTTTTTGTTTTATATCATTCATGATGTTTCTTATCAAAAAAAAAAAAAAAAAAAAAAATTTCCATGTTAAGTGATTGAGAACTTGTTATTTCCAATTAGATTACTTTGTGTCATTCTTGGAGTCTTATTGAGTAAGGCCTCATTAAATTCATGTATTTTCCTAGATAGCTATTTTCTAGGACATTTATGTTGGCATCTCTAGAATCTTCTTTAAACACATATAAATAGAGGTGTTCTCCAACCCTGGTAAGTAATCAAGCAAGCAAGCTCCAATTAAGCAAAATGTCATAGCACTCAATCAAAGAGGTTTCTCTCCATATCTTCTCTTCATTCTAAAATCTTGCCTACTTTCTTTCATTGCCTCCAACAAATTTGGTATCAAAGCAAGGTTGAAATTAAGTATGGCAACCAATTGTATTCCAAACTTGTTCTCCTTCCCAACAAACCAAATTCCAGTATTTGATGGAGAGCAATATGAATATTGACAAAGCCAAATGGAGACAATTTTTATTTCTCAAGATCTTTGGGAAATCATTGAAGAAGGCTATGAAAACCCTCTTGAAGGAGATGATGAAGGGACTTTGGAGAGGACACAAGATCAAGAGAAGGAGTTTAAGAAGAATAAAAAGCAAAATGTTTTAGCTCTTTGACTCATGCAACAAGGTGTTAGTAGGTCCATTTTTTCTAGAATTTTTGGTATTAAAAAAGCTAAAGATGCTTGGGAAGTTTTGTAGAAAGAATATCAGGGATCTGAAAAAATTATCTCCATCAAGTTGTAATCTTTGTGGGGAGATTTTGATAACTTGGCGATGAAGGAAGGCAAAAACATTCGAGAATTCTTTTCTCGAGTTGCTGAAATTATCAACCAAATGAAGAGCTATGGAGAGATTATTCCAGAAAAGAGAGTAAATGAAAAAGTTCTTCAGAGTCTTCCTCCAAAATTTAATCACGTTGTTGCAAGCATTGAAGTGTCCAAAATGTGTCTAAGTTGATAATCTTTGAACTTGTGTTGAACAAGTCTCCAAGCCAATATGTGGAGCAAGCTTTTCATACCAAGCTCAATTTCTAAGAAAAGAAGACCAACAAGTCTAATTATCAAAAACAGTGGAATCCAATGCAAAACAAAGAGAAGGAGAATCATGATCAAAGAGACAAGGGAAAATGGCAAAGCAAAAAACTCGATAATTCTAACTCATTGTGTATTATTTGCAAAAAGTCAAACCATCAGTCTAAAAATTGTTACTTTAGATGCACTAAATGCCGGATTCCAAATCATTCTAAAAAATATTGTTTCAAAATAAAAAGGAACAAGAAGAAGCAAATTTTACAAAAGAAGACAAAGGGGAGATTATTTTCTTGGACAATTGACCAAAGTGAATCTCAAAGTATTTGGTATGTGGATAGTGGTTGCAGTAATCACATGATAGGAAATAAAGACTGTTTTGTCAAGCTTGATTGTAGTTCAGCTCTCAAGTAAAACTTGGCGATGGAAAAATTCAGAAAGTTGAAGGAAAAGGTGTCATTGTTGTTCACACCAAGAAAGGAGCTCCGAGGTATATCTCATATGTTCTTTATGTTCCTGACATAACCCAAAACTTATTGAGTGTTGGTCAATTGCTTCAAAAAGGATATGCAACTAATTTTGAGAACGATATATGTATTATTCTCAATAAGAAAAATAATCAGATAATTGCGAAAGTTGATGTGTCAATTTCGAAAGTTTCCCACTTTTGATGATGCCATTGGCCACATGGAATTGGAAGAATAATAACGATTCTTAGCCACCAAGGAGTTCTCCATTAACTCCTACAAGATCTCCAGTTGAAGCTTCATTAGATCAAGAAACCTTAGAATCTCTCCCAAGAAGAATGCATTCTTTGCAAGATATTTATACTTCATGTTTGTTTGTGAGCCACAGAATTTTGATGATGTAGCAAAAGAAGAAGTTTGGATTAAAGCTGCATCAACTAAGCTTCTCAACCACCAAGGAGTTCTCCATCAACTCCTGCAAGATTCCCTGTATGGTCTAAAACAAGCGCCCCGTGCATGGAATGGTGAAATTTATGGATACTTTTGTCATAATGGTTTTTAGAAAAGTCCCAGTGAACCATCTATGTGAAGAAGGAAGTTACAAATGTTCATATTGTTTACTTATATGTTGATGATCTGATCTATAGTGGGACTAACGCAATAATGGTGGATGAATTTAAGCAAAGTATGATGAAGAATTTTGAAATGATCAATCTAGGTCTCATGAAATATTTTCTTGGAATTCAAGTCAAGCAACATCAGGTTTGGGTTGGGCTGAGTTTGGTTAGCCTTTTTTTTATAAAAAAAATTAGGTTGTTTTTTTCATTCTCCGTTCTTTGTGATCTGGTAATTTGTGTTTGAACTGTATTTTTTGTAAGCCAATTGTCGTTGTCCCAACCATATTCAAATTCTTAATTATAATTTATATTATGTGTACTCTTTGTAACCCTAGTCTATGTCCTTCACTCCATTCATGGTGATGTCAATTTCAATAACATTGGCTAAATTATAGAATGAATAACTCCCAAAGTAAGAAACACATTGTTAAACAAAATCCACAGTCCAACCATGGTTTTGGAGATTTCAAACAAAATCCATAGATGTATAGTACTAAAAACTTTTGTAATTGTTAATTTTTGTTGAATAATTTGAAAAATCAAGAAAGTCAAAACATACATTTTACCAAGTATATAGTTGATTTAATTATGAGTTCGAAAAAAAAAAAAGAAATCATGCACTTATACGTAAATTTACTTTATTAATCATGAATCGAAAACAAAAAAATCATGCACGTAATGAACCATGTTTTTTTTACAAATATTAGGGATTTTGAAAGTAGTTTTTAGAAATTAGTTTGAAGAGTAGTTCAAACATTGTGAAATGAACCATGTGTTTTTTTACAAGTATTTTTAACATTTTTCATCAAGTTGAGGGATTTTGAAAATGTATTTTAGTTTTTTTTTTTTTTTTTTTAGTAAAGTTTGAAAATAGTTCAAACATTGTGAAATGAATTATGTCTTTTTTGCATGTTTTTTTAAAAATTTCCATCAAGTTTAGGGATTTTGAAAGTATATTTTTTACAAATTAGTTTGAATAATATTTCAAATATGAGCAATACTTGAAAGCATCTCAGGCTGCTCCCATCTTTTTATAGCTCATTCCAACCACACAGCAGAAAAAATTTAAAAATATTATAAAAAAGAAGAAAAAAGAGTTTGTTGACAATTGAGTGAGTTGCAAAAAGATAGGTGCAGGATACATCCAAGTTTTTTCCTTCGAATATTGTGAAATGAACCATGTCTTTCTTGCAAGTATTTTTAATTTTTTTTATTAAGTTTAGGAATTTTGAAAGTATATTTTATTAATTAGTTTGACAAATAGTCCAAACATTCTGAAATGAACCATGCCCTTTTTGCAAGTATTTTTAACTTTTTTTCAAAAAGTTTAGGGATTTTGAAAGTATATTTTACAAATGAGTTTGAATATAGTTTAAACATTGTGAAATGAACCATGTGATTTTTACAATTATTTTTAACTTTTTTCATAAAATTTAGGGATTTTGAAAGTATATTTTACAAATGAGTTTTAAAATAGTTCAAACTTTGTGAAATTAACCATGTGATTTTTACTATTATTTTTTCATTTTTGAATCAAATTTAAAAATTTTGAAATTCCATGTACAAAATCCATTTTGTCACTATTTTTCAACCCACCATTTTTAAAACAAATGTTTTTTTTACAAGTGTTTGTTTTTAATAAAGTACACGTAACATTGTGTCATCCTTTTTCAACCCACCATTTTTTAACCTTTCTTTTCTAAATTTACATATTTTTGTAATTTTGATTTGATTAAATTAAAAATAAAATACATTCTAGAAATAAAATGACTAAATTAAACAATTCATTTTATTTTAATAAATTCAAAATATAATATCATTTATTTTTGTTACATTGAATATTGTTAATTTGAAAATAAAATATATATTTTTAATTTTAATATGTTAACTTAAAATTAAATGTTATTTTAAAAATATTTATATGAGTAAGTCGTCTAAAATATACTTTTCTTATTTTAAAATTTTAAAATTATATATATATATATATATATATATTGAATTATTGATTATTAAATCTAGATAAATGAAAAGAATTATGAGAAAAATGAAGAGAGAAATGGTAAGACCTACCAAAATTATGAAAAAAAATAGAGAGAAGTAGTGAGAAGACCAACAAAGAGAAGGAGAATGAATTAGGGATTTAGGGTGAGGGACTTTAGGGTTTTTTAAGGAATATTTATATACCTTGGTTCGGTTCGATTTTTTACTGGATTTTCTAAATAAAAATCGAATCGAATAAAAAATTTTCGATTTTCTCCAAATCCAAACTAACATTTCCAATATTTTACTGAAAAACCAAATCAATCCCTGGATCGGTACGATTTTCTCGATTTTCAATGATTGGTTGCACCCGTAGTTTGAATAGCCCTAGAAATGGACTATACAGGCAAGCGACTTGTCTTGCAAATGCCAGTGCCTGACTTCGAATCCCAAGAAGCGCGGTTTTGCCTTTTATTTTTCCTTTTTTCATTTTGGACCTTTTCTTTTCCTATCTTTTTTGGGAGGGAATTTTTTTTTCCTATTTTATTTCTTCTTTGCAGATTTTGTTTTATTTTTTAATTTTTAAAATAAAGGAATATTAGATTGCAATTTTTCTCTTTTCTTCTTTTCAGTTTTTGTTTTTGTTTTTGTTTTAATAAAATAATAGATTGCAATTTTTTATTTTGGAAAGAAACTAAAATTTAACTTAATTATTTTTTATTTAATTTTATATCTTTTTCTAAAGCAAATAAATAATATACTGCTGCAGTTTTTGTTCTTTTTTTCTTTTATTTCCTAAACAAATAGAATGTTATATTGCAATTTTTCTTCTTTCTTAAAGAAATTATAATTTAACTTAATTAATGGTATGTTATAACTATAATTAATTGTAATTTAATTAAATAAAATATTAATATTTCATTTTTAAAAAAGAGAAAAAAAAAACAAAAACAAAAATTGGAAGGAAGAAAAAGAAAATTAAGTTAAATTTAATTTCTTTAAGAAAAGAGAAAAATTGCAAATATAATATTCTATTTATTTAAAAAAAACTAAAACTAACACTAAAAAAAGAAATAAAATAGGAAAAGGAAAATAAAAAAAAAAAAAGAAAAAGAAAAAGAAAAAGAAAATCGCGCCTCCTAGGATTTGCAGTCAGACGCTAGCTAAAACTAACACTAAAAAAAGAAATAAAATAGGAAAAGGCAAATGAAAAAAAAAAAAAAAAAAGAAAAAGAAAATCGCGCCTCCTAGGATTTGCAGTCAGACGCTAGCTAAAACTAACACTAAAAAAAGAAATAAAATAGGAAAAGGAAAATGAAAAAAAGAAAAAGAAAAAGAAAAAGAAATATCGCGCCTCCTAGGATTTGCAGTTAGACGCTAGTGTTAACAAGAAAAGCCTGGCAGCCACTAGGCTGCATTTTGTGTTGATGTCATCTCTTAAAGAGACGACATTTGACTTGACAGAATTTTGTCATGTCGTAATGTATGTCATCTCTTAAAGAGACGAGAAAGCAGCTGCGTTGACATGAGACGAACTTTATCGGGAATTTAAAACTACAATATTTTAATAAATAGTTTGAAAATAAATATATTTTAATAATACGTTTAAAAATATACAATATTAAAAAAAAAAAAAAACTCCCAACTTCTTACCCCAACACGTGAGTTTGGATTTGGAATCCAACCCCACCCAAATCCAAACCCATGGGCCCTTAAGGGGCTATTTGGGGTGCTGGTTTGGAATCAGAAACCCTGAAGTTCCTTGGCTGGAATTAGAAACCCTAAGTTTCTGAAGACTGTGTTTGGGTGCAGAGTTGGGTTGGGGTTTCATTAGTTTTTTTTTTAGAATTTTTTTAAGTTGTTTTTTTTAATCTCCATGACCCAATAATTTTTTGTTGAATTGTATATCAATATTTTGACCAATTTTGTGTGAAGCCATTGGCCCAACTATATTTAAATTGGACTTATACTATGTGCAATTTGTGTAATTCTAATCTATGTCATTCACTTCATTCATGGTGAGGTCAATTTGAATAACGTTAGAAAAAGTATAGAATTAATAAGTGCAAAGTAAGAAGGATATTGCCTGTAGTTCTGCATAGAGCTCTTTCATGCAGGCTCTTTCCATCTTGTCCTTCTCCAAAGACCACGATGCAATCTTCTCAAGCTATGAGGCCGTTAATTGGAAACTGTCATGCAGTCCTTCTGTCATGTCCCCCGAGGACAGTCATCTCCTTCTAAATGGTCTGGATGTTCCTATGCCTCATGGTCAACTCAAGTGTTCGGCCTCCCCTATTTTTCTCAAAACTCAAGGAGACCATACTCAAAATGGTTGGCCAGACGAAATCGAACAATTGTAATAAAAGCTCTCAAAACCAGATTAATTTAACAAAGAATGCTGGTAACTTTTTTCAAAACATTACAAACCTCTCTACTTCTCACCTTGAGGTGTTTAATTCATGATACAAAATGAAAAAGCAATAAAATAGTAAAACGCATACATTCTTGCTATAATATAAAGAAAATAACTACTAGACTAAAGAAGAAGAAAACGGAGAAGACTCCACAATGGTACTGTTCTCACAACCTTCAATGGAATCCTTTCTCCTCGAACAACTGCTCCCTCGTTATCCGTTGCTCCCTCTTCTCTAGATCACTCCCCGAAAATGGTTGCTATTGCAATTTAAAGCTCTCCCCAAATGTAAAATGAGGGTTGATTAGACGTTTCCACGCACGTGGCGATCTCCTAGTGGCTTTCGCGTTCGATTTGGCATATTTCTCTCTAGCTCAGTTTAATGAAATGTGTCACACGTGCGAATTCCATACGAATTCCAAATCCAGAATTTGCTCCAGCAGATAATATCGCCTCAGCATCAATCATCCTTTTTGCTCATGCTTTATCACTTGGCTTTATCCACTTTATTTTCTTTCAAAAAGTACCTAATTCAATCAATAAAGGCACATAAGTGGCATATAACTCTCGTAGCATGCACAAAACAATAAAGACTAGAAACATGAGAATTCTAATAGGAAAATATGCACTATTTCTCCTAAAACTACCAAGCTTTAGCCATAAAAGCTATCCTATGACTCCTATTTGAAGAGTTATCATTGGTTCACCAAGAGTGGTAAATTTATTAATGACATATTAGAGAGATGAGTTCTTTAAACACACCATCTACCATTAGATCTGTTAATAGGAGTTTAACATAAATGAATGTGACAATGAGGAACCCAATCACCAAGTCATTTCAACTAAATATTTTTCATTACTATCCTTTCATTAAACAAAAGGATTTTTAAAATAAATGGATATGACAATAAGGAACCCAACCACCATATAAGTAAATATATCTCATCACTAAGGTAATCTATGACTTGACAAGTGTTTGGATTGCTTGTGAAAAAAAAATGTTTTTCAAAAATGCATTTTCTTTTAAACATTTTTTTTATAACAACCATTTAAAATAAAGACACTCGTATTTTTTGTTACATTTTCTTAAAAGTGTTTTTATACACAAGTTTGTTTGGTTTACTCTACACTCAAAATGCTTATACTAATGTCAAATTACTATAAAGGACGACTATTAAACATTATGAACTAATAAATTCAAATTTGTATTTAAAACACTCATACGTATGATCGGCTGACTACCGTCGGATAATGTTGCCGGAGGGGTCATTGATTGGTGTACACGCAAGTGCATGTGATCGAAGTAATAATAAAACAGTATTCCTACCGAGTATCGTATCCACTGGGATTGGTTTTTAATTCAATTAAGTACCGCGAATAACCTCACTTTACTTTATTTAGAGAATAGAAAGCAAGAAGAATACAGGGAAATAAACTCTAATCCTAGAAAGCAAGATAAATGGGAGACACAAATCGATAGGTAATTCTATGGGTGTTGGTTGCATTCTTGGACCTTATTTTACTTAATTAAGCTAGCAATTAGGCATAATTAACTGTTCGATTCATAAATCTAGAAGCCTAAAATTATGGAATCTCCTGTTGGTCTTCTCCAAAACCTTCGGGTGTAATTAATTAAATCTTGTGTCCGTCTCATTAATTAATCCTCACCCGGTATTAGCGAACCTTCATTTTAAAACTCAATTAATTTCCGTTGTTCCTATGTCACTTAGGCTGAATTTAATTGTTATGCATTGTTTTTCTAAGTTTAATCTACTTTGTTGAGCTCAATTAAACTAACGATCATTTAACCCTTATTCCTTGCTTTGTTAAAGGCATTAAGAACCCAATGCATAAATGAACAAAAATACTAATTAAACCACAATCACAAACTAAACTACGTAAAATTAAGTGCAATGGCCCAAGAATTACAACAACCATAGAAATTTAGGGATTAACTAAACATATTCAGCATTTACACAGCAGAAATCCCTAATTACAACCACAAAAATAACTATAAATGAAAGGAAAAGAGAAAAAAAGTGCAAACGAAGGATGATCCTGCGTTCCCGAGGTGATCAATCTCGAACCTGAGCTCCAAGGTTCAATTCCGCTCCAAAACGCTCCATATCCTCCCAAAACCTTCAGATGTAGCGTGGAATCGAGAATAGGGTGTTTTTCCTCGATTTGGCCTCTCTTTGGACGAAGAGAAAAGGATGAATAAATACCCTCTTTCGCGACAACATTGCAACGCTAGGGACAGCGTTGCAACACTATCCCAAAACACCATCGTTTTGCCATGCGCACAAGGGTAGTGTTGCAACGCTGTAAGTAGTGTTGCAATGTTACGGACGGAACTTTGAGTGAGCGCACGTTTCTAGCGTTGCAACGTCGCAAGGCAGTGTTGCAACGCTAACTCTCAGGTTTGCATAATAAAGTGTGGCGTTGCAAAGCCACTTCAAGGGTTGCAACGCCGTTCTCTCAGCCCCAAATGCTAGATTTTTCATCTCTTATCTTCTTAGTTCTCCAAAATAGCCCGAAATAGCTCCATAATGTTCAAAATACCCTCGAACACTCCGTTTTGCTCCTTAAGCTCAGTTTCTGCAATTTAAGCACAAATAGGCATCAAAGCACACAAAATCATAGCAAAACTAGATAAAATAATAGGAAATAAGATAACATAATTGTATGCTATCAATTGTCGAAGTTGTCATCGGAGTTGTCGCTGGAATGATCGTTAGGGTGGTCGGGTTGTTGGGGTGGTTGGGTCACCGAGGTGGTCGCCGTGGTTTCTAGGTGGTCAGTGATGGTGGTTGCTGGTGGTTTGGTCGACAGTGGTCAGGTCGTTGGGGTGTCGTCGACAGTGGTTGCTGGGTGGTACGAGGGCATCATATCATATCTATTTGTTTTTTCCTTTAAAACCCCAAATGGATTTATTTTATTCTAATTTTTAACAATATTTTAATATTGTTTTGTTTTATTCTTTTCTTGGATATTTTGAACTTTGAAGTTAGTTAATATTTCGTTAAAATATCATTTTGGTCTATGTACTTTGGGTTTTGTTATATTTTGGTTCATGTACTTTTAAATGTCAAATTTAGTCCATGTACTTTCAAGAAAGCTTAAAATTGGTCCCTATGATAAGTTTGAAGTTAATTTTTATCGAAATTGGTTAAATAATAATAATTTTAATGCAGTAAAAGACACAATGTATATTTCTAAAATTTACAGAGGGAAAGGTAATAGAAACTAATTTTTTTAAGAAAAGTTAACAATAAACTTAACATATTTCTAAAATTTATTGAAAGTACAGAGACTAACATTGGACATTTGAAAGTACAAGGACCAAAATGATATTTTAATCTTAATGTTTTCATACTTATTATGAAGTTCTTTAATGTTTAGCTATTTATTTCTCTATTTTAGACTTGACTATTTATATTTATATTTTGTAGTTTTCTAATTTTTTCTTCTACAACTTTATTCAACTAAAACACCATAATAAATACAAATAATTTGTAACCATCCTAAAAGGAAAACGAAAAATATTATCCTAATACAAAAATAAAAAGATCTAAAGGATTACAAAAATATAGGAGGAGATATAATCTTAATTCAATAATTACAATACTACCCTAACTTTGGAAGATTTGTATGGATGACCCAATTTCACTTGCTTTAATGCCATCTGACTCGCTTTCTGAAATTAATGATATATGACCCATTCTGACATGGCAATGTGCGCAAAATTACATAGGACGGCAGTATGAGGCGGTCTCGCTCATTCATCACTCTCGCTCTCTTTCTCACTCTCGCTCATAATCGCGAGGACCGAGAGTGAGATTGAAGAAGAAAAGATCGAAAAGAAAGAAATAATATAAAATTAAGTTAGCGAATAGCAAAAGAGAGAGTGAGATTAAAGAAGAAAAGATCGAAAAGAAAGAAAGAAGATAAAATTAATTAAGAGAAGAGCGAGAGTGAGATTGATAAAATTAAGTCAGAGAAGAGCGAGGGGGAGAGTGAGATTGAAGAAGAAAAGATTGAAAAAAAAGAAAGAAGATAAAATTAAGTCAGAGAAGAGCGAAAGTGAGATTGATAAAATTAAGTCAGAGAAGAGCGAGAGCAAGAGTGAGATTGAAGAATAAAAGATTGAAAAGAAAGAAAGAAGATAAAATTAAGTTAGAGAAAAGCGAGAGCGAGAGCGAGAGTATGTTGCCCTCACGGTAATTTGGACGAGTTGCGGAGTACGAAAAAGGTCATATGTCATTAATTTTAGAAACCGGATTAAATGTCAATAAGGCATGCAAAAAGAGGTCATCTGTACAAATTTCCTCCTAACTTTGAAATTAATTTACAACACGCCCCCTCCAAATGGGTTGTATGTATTATACAATCCAAACTTGCTATCTAGATCTTCAAAATTAAGCCTTGGTAAAGGTTTGGTAAGGATATCTGCTAACTGTTGCTTGGTAGGCACATAGTTGAATTGAACCATTTCTTTATTAACTTTTTCTAAGATAAAGTGTCGATCTATTTCAACATGTTTTGGTTCTATCATGGTGAACTGGATTCTTTGCAATGCTTATTGCAGCTTGATTGTCACACATCATCTGTATTGGTTATGAATAATATTTTCCTAATTCACTTAGGACTCTCTTGATCTATATGCCTTCACACATGTCATGAGTAAGTGCTCTGAATTCAGCTTTTGCACTATTTCTTGCAACCACAGTATGCTTTTTGTTTCTCCATGTTACAAGATTACCCCATACAAAAGAGTAGTAACCTGAGGTAGATCTTCTATCTATAACATTACCTATCCAATCTGCATCAAAATATACCTTAATGTTTCTCTTATTAGTTTTCTCAAAAAAAGAGTTCTTTTCCAAGAGTCATCTTTAGATATCTAAGGATTCGATATGCAATTTCCATATGTTCTTCATTAGGACTATGCATAAAATGACTAAACATACTGACAACAAATCCAATATTTGGACGTTATGAGAAAGATAAATAAGACACCTTACAAGACGTTGGTATCTCCCCCTATCCACAGGTGTGCTCTCATGGTTGAGTCCAAGTTTCTTTTATATGTCCATTGGAGATTCTCCTGGTTTGCATTATAACATGCCAGTTTCTTTGAGAAGATCTAACACATATTTCTTTTGGGATACATCTATACATTTTTTTGATCGAGAAACTGCCATACCTCGAAAATATATGAGATTTTCTAGATCTTTGACTTTAAATTCTTGAGCCAAGTGCTTTTTTAACATCTGCAATTCTAATTTATTGTTCCCAGAAATAATGATATCATCAACATATACTATTAAGAGGACAAGTAAATTTTCAGACCTCCTTTTGACAAACAGAGTATGGTCTGACTGATATTGTGAATGCCCAAGACTGAAAACAAAAGTTGCAAATCTACCGAACCAAGCATGAAGAGATTGCTTAAGTCCATAGAGGGATTTCTTTAGTTTGTAAATCTTTGTTGGATTAAATTCCTCTTTACACCTAGGAGGAATATCCATGTATACTTCTTCCAAATCTCCATTCAAAAAGGTATCTTTAATATCTAACTGTTGAAGACCCCAATCAAGATTAGTTGCTAGAGATAAGATAATTCTTATGGTGTTGAGTTTAGCAACTAGTGCAAATTTTGATAATTCTTATGGTGTTGAGTTTAACAACTAGTGCAAATTTATCCTGGTAGTCAATCCCATAAGATTGAGTGAATCCTTTAGTAACAAGTCTTGCCTTCAATCTCTCGATGCTCTCATCTGTCTTATGCTTCGCTGTAAAAATCCACTTACATCCAACCATTTGTTTTCCACTAGGTAGATATGTCACCATCCACGTGCTTCAATCTCATCTTATATAGCTTTTCTCCAGTTAGGATGCTTTAGTGCTTTATGGATGTTGGTTGGTACATGAGTATTATCAATAATAGAAACAAATGCTCTATATGACTCAGATAATCCATCATATGACACATAGTTTCATATGGCGTGCATGGTGCAGCTCCTGACCTTTTCCTTACTGCAATTGGTAAGTTTGATCATCAACTTTCGGAATTACAACATTTTCTAATTCACTTTTATCCTCACTTATGGATTGTTTATTGGAAGTTAGAACCAATTTAGATGCTTAGGAGAGTTTATTTGTTCTAGAACCCGTCTTCTCAACTTGTTTATTTCCCCTTGTGTAGGTGAGGTGATTTTTGCTAGCAATTGGAGAGGCAACATTTGGATTTGTTTCTAGAGGTATTAGACGAGTCACAGGTACACTTGATGATGTCAAAATTGTGACTTGATGAGGATGAGGAGGATAAAGTGAGGTGACAGATTTAGTTTCAGTCTCAAGTAAAGCGGTCTACAACTAGTTGTCACTCACTTTCTCCCACTAACAATCAGTTTTAGAATAGAATGGTATATGTTCAAAGAATGTGACATCCATAGTGACATATACCCATTTTTTTGGTAGGAGAGTATCATTTGTAGCCTCGTTGATTGGGTGAGTAGCCCAAGGTTATGCATTTATGGGCCTGAGGATCCAATTTGCCATGATGTTGGGAATAGATATGGACAAAGGCACTACACCCAAAAACTATAAGGACCAAATCAAGGGACTAAACACGAAGATGAGGAAAGGGTTGAAAAAGGATGCGATGAGGAGTGGAGAAGCCAAGAACACGAGAAGGCATACGATTGATCAAGTATGTGGCAGTGAGAATGGCTTCACCCAATAAAATTTAGGAACATGAGTAGAAAACATCAAGCATCAAGTGATTTCAAGGAGATGGAGATTCTTCTGTTCATCCACTCCACTTTGTTAGGGAGTGTCAACACAAGTGTTGAGATGGATAATTCCTTGATTTGATAGGTGACCTAGATATGAGCTAAAGAATTCTTTTGCATTGGTTGTTTTGAGGACACGAATTTTGGTTTGAAATTAAGTTTGGATCATATTATGAAATACTTAAAATGTTGGTAACCTTCATATTTTTCTTTTATAACTTATAAGAAAGATCCATGTAACTCGTGTATGATCATCAATAAGGAAATAAACCATCGATATTTTTTTTGATTTTTGAAGGGCCCCATACATTGCTATGAATCAATGAAAAAGGACTTGAAGGTTTATAAGCAATACATGGATAGGGTTTTGAGTATGCTTGGTAATCTGACAAATCTCACAATTGAACAATGCAAGATTTTTATTATGAAAAAGATTGGGAAATAATTTTGAGAGATATAAAAAAATTGGATGACCAATTGATAGTGTAACAACATAATTTCCTATCTTTATTGACATGAGAAGAAAACTTATTAATAATAGAAACAAATGAAAATAGAAAAGAAGACTTGTCTTCAATTGCTAGTGAGTCTTGATCATAGTTGAGAAGATAGAGTCCGAAATAGAGTTTACCATTGCCAATCGTCTTCCCCAATTCCAATTCCTGAAAAACACATAAGTTCAAATAAAATTTAGTCTCACATTTAAAATCACGTTTATTGAGAGTAAGTTACAACCCAAGTTTGACACATGTAATACAGAGTTAAGATATATAATTTGAGTAACTCTAACTGAACCTGCCTAGCCATTTTGGAGTAAGAACCATCTGCAATTTTCACAAATGAATTTGAGGTGTCAACTTGATAGTTTTGAAACAGAGATGCATTCCCTTTCATATGATCTACTACTTTAGTGTCTACAATCCAAGGCTGGATCCCTCCTTTACTAGCTGTTAAGGCAATAGACACATCTTTCCGTGCAACCAACCTTGCTCCCTATATTGTGTGATCAATGATCTTTTGCAATGCTTCATTTGTTCTTTACTAAATGGAGTTGGCTCTAAAGTGACAAAATTACGCTAGCTACATAGGCCCTACCATCATGATCATTGTGATGCTTAGGTTTCCAATCAAAAAGTTTCCCATGGACCTTCAAACATGTGTCTTTTATACGACCTACCTTTTTGCAATGATCACACCAAGGTCTCTCTCGTTTTTGCTTATTGTCACTTGATTTAACTGCGGGTAGCAAGTGCAGGCGTGATGCACAAAAATTCGTCTTACTGCAAGTGTGGGTTAAGTTTTAATATAGTGTAATTAAATTACGGATATCATCTTCAGGATTGGGTTTCTAGCTCACTTAAGTACCACAAAATACTAATGTTTGATTTTATTTAGAGAAAAATATCTAATGAATGAAATAAAAAATAGCAACTAAACTAATGAGGAAAATCAAAGGAAGATGTGTCTTAGGGAGTTGATTTTACCAATTGGATTAATTATGAATTAATTAAACTGAATACAAACATGCAATATTCCATAAGTCAAGAACTCTAAGGTCATAAATGTCTCTCCCAAGCACAATTAATTCTCTAGCATATTAAGAACTCAATATTCCTATCTAAATTCATTAACATGCGAGGCCTTAAGTCTAATTTCTTTTACAACTTCTAAAACAACCCTAAATCTCCAGATCTTAGACTACTTTAGTCATGCATTTAAGTTCTAATCTAAATCCCCTCTCTCGAGCGTAAGATTCAGATTCAAAAACATTTAATCTATGGCCAATAGATCAAAGCATTAAACAAATAAATACATAAATGGAATCAAACATAAATACGCATTCAACTAATTAAATCATAAAAATCCAATGGCTACATCAATCTCTAAGAACTAAGGATTTAGCTACACATGTTTGCAAAATAACCACAAAATCTCAAGCTAGAATCCAATAACAAAAATACAAAAGGTAAGGGTAAGAAGACATGTTAGGTCCAGTGTGGCGATATCCCGTTCCCAGCTCTATCTCCACAATCTCAAGCTTTGAAAATCCCTTTCCTAGGCTCCAATATTGTTTCCTTAGCCTCCCAAGTCGTAATTTTTTTTTGTTTAGGTCAAATCCCAAAGAGAATCCTCCCCAAAACGGCACCCCAAAATGATGCTTATATAGAAAATCACAAGGTAGCGTCGAGACATTGTAAGTAGTGTCGAGAATGTACAAGAAAAGTGGCGCACACGTGTTTTTGAGAGGAAGATGTTGTTTTGTTGATTTTCATAGCGTCGAGATGCTATATGTAATGTCGAAACGCTACCCTTGCTGGAAAATTAGACTGCACAGTAATGTTATAGCACTGTTGTAGCATTATCCAATGCTATAGCATTATTGTATCATCAGAGCAAAAATCTTTAAAGCTATAATATTGCCAACTCGTTGGGCTTGCCTCTCAATGTCTTTTTCTTCTAAACCATTGATTTCTTCCATTCTTGCCCAAATGCTCATCATTTTCTCGGTATATTCTTCAAAAGCTTTTTTTTTACTCCAAATGCTCGATTTCTACAAAATAAACAATTATATGCACATAAAAATAACCATCTAAGTATTAAAACTAGCAATAAATAAGCATTAGAAATAGCTCACTTTTGTGCGCTATCAAGGCGAAGCTTCCAAGAATGTAAAGACTGACTCTAATTTTCCCATCATTACACTTTTTCTACTTTCTTTTCACCTTACTTCAGAGAAGGCTTCACGAAGAGTTGACAATGGCTTGGTTCCCATGATTCAATCTCGTACTTCATCCAAGTCTTTGTTGAGGCCCAAAAGGAGTTTGAAAGTCCTCTTTTTCTCGAGGATTTTCTTGCATAGAGTTGTATCGTTAGTACACTTCCATGTATTCAATGTATAGACTTCAAATAAATCAAGATGTTGCCAATGACGAGAGAGAGTATTAAAGTATTGCGTAATAGATTGATCATCTTGGCGAAAATCATGAATAATCGATTCTATTCAAAACAATTCTGAAGTGTTTGTTAGGTTTGTGGAGCCAAAAATAGGCTACAGACCAAGGAGACCCTCAAGGATAGCGTCGCTACCTTTGGAAGAGCGTTGCGACGCCATCAATTACATGAAAGATGGATGCCACATCAAGATGTAGTGTTGAGACGCTGGCAACGCTACTACCTCAACAAAAAATTCTCCAGATGGCCGCATGATGATTTCTTTTAGTGAAGCATTGGCCCCATCAATTTTAAGGCCCATTTATGGGTTTTTTTTTAGGGTACGCTGAAGCCAACATATATATACATATATTTTGTGTATTTTGTGTGCAGTCAAGTGTGAGAGTAATTCTTATCAAGAATGTAGCCGATTTATTCCTTCTTCATCAGAATATGAGTGTATTTTGAGAGTGTGGCAGTGAGTATAATTTTTGAGAGAGAAAAGAGTGTTTCTTTCTTGGGATTGAGGGTTTGTTTTTTGTTGTTTATCCCAAATTATCGAGTTGTGGTACTTGGAAGTCAATAGCTTTTGTTAGGCTATTGAGGGTTAGTTTGTAGCACGAGTTTTGAGGATTTCTTGTAATCTCTAGAAGTTTAGTAGAACCTTGTAGAAGACTGGACGTAGTCTCGAGTTTGGAGCGAACCAGTATAGCTTTCGGTGTTGTTCTCTTTTTTCTATCTTTTTTGTTATTATTTGTGACTCTAACTTATTTGACTTAGGAAGATAAATATTGTAGTTTGTCACTTCTGCATATTATATTTTTCTCTCAACGGTCCTTACTAGAGTATGTTTCCTTGACAACGTCTTAAATCTAATGTGTTGTATCATATAAAAGGAAGTTTTCACCTATTTTATTGGTCATAGAATTAATTAACCATGACATGACCATGCTATTTTCTACTTTCCACTCTATGAATTTGGGATCTCTTGATTTAGGCTGCACATTCTCATTTGAGAGGTGATCCTTACCCTTACCTCAAATGGACATTCTGACTGATTGTGATCATTGAATATAATTTTGGCCATTCAATGTGTGACTTGTGATAAGAGTAGGTGAAGAAGAATCATATCCCTTTCACCCAAGGGATAAGTTCAATAGCTTTGGAAGAAGAAGCCATGTTGTATATGTATATATACACATAATTAACCTATCCCCTGCAATCAAAAGTAGAAAAATCAGAGGTGACGCATGGTAGAAGATTCGAAGGTCATGATGGTGACGGCAACGACGACGGTGAGACTCAAATGGCAACAACGACGATTGAGTCTTAAACGGTGATGGGCAGATCTAATGCATGAAACGCGAGACCTACAACTTATATTTGATGCCTGAACGTGAGACCCATGAACGTTGATCTAATGCATGATGGTAAAGATAAGTCGATGCCGGAAGATCGAACTGCGAACATACTTTGAGAAGAAAACACCAGAAGATCGAACAACAGACAACTACGATCTGAAAAGAAACCCACGAACAAACGAACCACGGCAACGTGCACGGGGAGATTCCGAAGGTGACGAAGATAGAGGGATATTGCATTAGTGAGGATGGCGACGCCGGAGGGAGATTATGTCGGCAAAGATGACGGCTGGTGGCTAGGGTTCTGATGGCTAGGGTTGCTAAAAATTAGGGTGCCTCTAATACATGTAGTTTCTAAATTTTTTCTTCTACAACTTTATTTCCACTAAAACACCAAAATAAATACAAATAATTTGTAACTATCCTAATACAAAAATAAAAATATCTAAAAGATTACAAAATACAGCCATACAGGAGGAGATAAAATCCTAAGGAAAAAACTTGGGTGCATCCTAGGCTACACCCATCTTTGTGTAGCCCAAGAAATTGGCCATTCACAGTTTGCCACTTGGCAAACTTTTTTTTTTAATATTTTGGAATTTTTTCTGCTGTGTACTTGGGGTGGGGGTTGCACAAAGATGGGTGCAGCCTGCTCTTTAATTTAATAATTACTGTTGAAATTAATTTACAACATATTTCAATGTTGTTTACCAAATTGAAACTTACGATACACGATACACAAAATTTTAATTTCGATACTCATTCTGTTACACAAGTTAGCAACCTTGTTTAAACTAGCTTGAGGGGGAGTGTTGGAATTTCTAATCTTTATGATTGTGTAAATATTAGTTATCAATATTTAGTATTTATTGTCTTTTTGTTCTTATGTTGTAGTGGGTCTTTCTCCTATATAAGAAGACAAGGGTGTTCACATTTGAAAATAACATAGTATTATTATTCTCTCCAATTTAATAGATTTTTAACTGGAAACTTGCTCAATGGACCCGTGCCCACTTGGATGCAACTAGATCAACGAAAAAACATGTAAGTTTCTTTTCCAAAAGTTTTCTGGTTACATAAATTGGTATTGAGGTGCTAAAATTAAAATAGATGAGCTGAGATTTCAAAATATAGGAAAAATATTCAGAGAGAGAGAGAGAGAACAAATAATATCTTATAACACCAATCCTTGGAAAGGAAAAGGCATCTTGCTTGCTTAACACAACCATTTCTTTTTCCAGTGATATAAAACTCAAAATTTGTTTGTACATGATTAGTGTTTTTTTTAGTTTCTTTTTTAAATAATTGATATCTGAAGCTTTTCTTTAAGAAAAAGTTAACAGTTTACTATTATGTAACAATTTTTAGTTAAAGCCTTCAGCTTATTGTTAATTAGTTTGGATTTGTTATCTGTTAAAAGAGTTTGTTAAAGGTTCCTTCTCTCTTGCTTATTTATATATAGCAACTTTGTAAATCAGTATCTTTGAGGCAAATAATAATACAGTAAATCTTTCACAAATTGTGAAAGATTCTCATTTACGAGGTTAAATATAGTTTATGGCTGTGATTAACATTCCAATGTTTGATTTTATTTTTTCTTAGGATGTAGGGGAACGAAAAGTTTTTGTTCTCGCTATCTGGAAGTTATTAAATCTCATTGTTGTTCATTTTTACAGTGATCTCTCTTATAACAGATTTAGTCAGAATAATGGTCAGAAAACTGATGATTGTCAATCACAAAGATTGTAAGCATGCTTCTATTCTTATACAACTTTTTGTTATACGTAATGAGAAATAGCTTATCCAATCTCTTTTTTCCTGTGCAGAAACCTGTTTGCGAGCTCTTCACAGGAGAATAATTCGTAAGTTTTTCTTTTCTTTGAGTTGGGTTGTTGCTTGAATTGTCTAATATTCTAATGATCACTGAGCTTCTTGCTTTAGCAGCGGAACAGTTTCATGTTTAGCAGGCCCTTGCGGAAAAAGTGAGTTGAAATCTTGTTTTCATAGCCTTGTTTTTATTGGAGTGATTGGAAAAATGGTAAAAATTAGAAAATTATATTTGATGGATTTTCACTGCTGTATGTAATGTGTACATGCATGGTAAAGAGTAAAGAGTTCATCCAAGATCTGTCAGTGGACTTTCAAACATTGAAAAAACTAGATCATAGCCTAATAAGACTTCATAGCTAATTGAATCTGATGTTGCTATTTAGAAATGGCAATGATATGTTTAATAACAATTCTGCCAGAATACATTAATTAGTTCTGTTCATTTGATTTATCTTCAATAAAAACCAATATGCAGCTTACTCTCTCCATATCAACTGCGGTGGGAAGGAAGTAATCAACGGAACGACCAAATTTGAAAGCGACACAAACAGGGGCACATCATCATTGTTTTTAAAAGGTGGAACAAATTGGGGATTTAGCAACACTGGTAGTTTTATGGACAATAATCTCGAAGAAGACTACTTTATTGCATTAAATTCATCTGCTCTCTCAATGCCAAATCCTGAATTGTACACGACGGCACGCATTTCTCCCATCTCTCTTACTTATTATGCATATTGCATGGGTAGTGGAAACTACACAGTAAGCCTCCATTTTGCTGAGATAGCGTTTACTAATGACAAATCATACAAAAGCCTCGGCAGACGCGTATTTGATGTCTATGTTCAGGTATATAGATATTGTGTTTCTGCTCATGAAGAAACTATATGATACTTTGCCCCACTTTTGATATCTTTGTATGTATTTTCTACATTATTAGGCTTCTGCTGGTACCGAACTTACTGATTACTTTGTTACCTTGAAAGTTCCTTTGATTTATCTCAATAATTACAGGGAAAGCTGGAGTTGAAGGATTTTAATATTGCAGATGAAGCAGGTGGTGTTGGCAAACATCATGTAAAGAAATTCACTGTTTCTGTGACTAATGGAACTATAGAGATCCGCCTATTTTGGGCTGGGAAGGGGACAAATGCAATCCCTGTAAGAGGAGTTTATGGTCCTCTAATTTCAGCCATTTCTATTCATTCTGGTAGGTAGACCTCTTTTTTCAATTCAAGATCATTAGAGCCTTTTCATCTACCCTGTATTTGATGACAAGTTTTGGTTATTTATGTGTAGTCTGTTACCTTATTAAACCATAGCTAGGTTCGATGTAATTATTGTTTCTTCTCTCTCCAAGCAGACTTTGTGCCACCATCAGAAGGTGAAAATTCCAAATCTGTCGGTGCAGTGGTTGGAATTGTGGCTGCTGTCCTCTTTGTTATCATCTTGGTTCTTGGAGTATTGTGGTGGAGAGGCTGCCCAAGAAAGAAAAGCACACTCGAACAAGGTAATTTCAAAGCATGGGTCGTAACATTCTTAATGTTATTAATTGAACAAAGCTATACCTTCTCTCGAACTTTTCCAACCTACCTTTCAGTTCTAACTTTGCTACATTTGAAAAGTTTTGGATTTTAATGACACCACATATATTGTCCTGATATTGAAAACGTCCTCATTATTATGCTGATAGAAAAATCAGGTTAACTTGTGTTGAATGCGACGAAGTTAACCATATTAAAAATTCTGTATCTTTGTTGGATATTCTCTGCATACGAGGTAATGGGAGGAATGATGGAGAACTAATTCTTTTTCACTTTGTTTGAGTTATAATTGTAATTTTGTAAATATATTAAGTGTGTTGTCCTTTATTGTCTTTTTACCTTCTCCTACTTAGGTTAACCTTGTACACTTATATATATATCTCTTAAATGAATGGAATAGAGTATGTTGATTCTCTCAAATCTTTAGCATTAACATGGTATAAGAGCATTATGTCAATTAGGGTTATGGTTGTTAACCTAGGGTTTTTCTGTAAATTTAAGGTTTTTGAGTTTAGGACCTGTTTGTTTATCATTGAGTTTTGTGTCTGCCATATCCTCACTGCCGCCATTACCAGTAGCAGTTGCTGCTGTCGCCGCTTTCTTCTTGCCGTTGCCATTGATTTTGGCCTTTTTTCCATCATATTTTGTCACAACCTAGCCCAATAGGAAGCCCAACTGCCGATAAGAAAAAGCCTCCATCTGACCTACCTGTGAGGCTCACGTGTCGCGACAACCTCCGTTCGTCAGATTCACGCACCGACCCGTGTAGGCTCATGTCGTTGGTTTTTTCTCTGGTTCACGTGGTGTGCTGCCTTGTTCTCCTTCTGTTGGTGGGTTGTTTTTGGTCTTAGAGTGTTCCAATTGTGATTTTGTGAAGGCACACCTATTTGGGATAATTAGGGTTTTTAGTACAAATTCGTTTTATTCGGTTCAGATTTGAATTCGTCTATTTTTTGTGAGATTATGGTTGAGAAGAAAGCAATAGTGATGTTCGAGAAGATTCCAATGGTGTCAAAGATTATGGAACATAAGCTTAATGGATCTAACTTTTATGCATGGCGAACAAACATTCGTCATTATCTTCAGAGCCTTGATATGGATGATCACATGTCTGCAAAATCACTACCGATAGATGATACTAAAAATAATTGGTTACGAGATGATTCTAGGTTTATTCTACAGATAAATAATTCAATTGAGAGCGAGATAGTTGGGCTAGTTAATCATTGGGAATCTGTCACAGAGCTCTTGGAATACTTGGAATTCCTTTACTTTGGGAAAGGAAACATCAATCGAGTGTCGATGTGTGTAAGACTCTTTTTCAACTTGATCAAGGTGGGAAAACTTTAACGGGTTATTTTCTGGAGTGCAAAAGAACATATGTGGAATTTAATGCTTTACTACTAGGTAGTACTGATCTAAGAAGCACGGATACGGACATGAGACACAGATACGACACAACGCAGACACTGTGACACGTCATTTTTTAAAAATCTAGGACATGGACATGGCAAGGACACGTTTATTAAAATATATATCATTTTTATACATGAAGTAAATTCAAAGTCCATAAGTTTGCACTTATATGCTTAAAAATATGAGTTTGATGTATTTCATTCTCAAAATTTACTATTATATGTCTATTTAATACACTTAACAAGTGTTCGATACGTGTCTAACAAATGTTGGACCTCTATTGACTTCGTACAACTAGTGTCTAGCACAACTATTGTGCTAACAAGTGTTTGATACATGTCCAACAAGTGTCGGAGTGTCCAAGCGTCGGACATGGACACATTAGCCAAACTAAAGTGCCCCTGCTTCTTAGGTACTGATGTAAAGGTTTAGACCGCCCAACGTGAACAATTGTTCATTATGAGTTTTTTAGTTGGCCTTGCCTTTAAATATGATATGGCCAAAGATCAAGTTCTTTCTAACTCAGACATCTCATCGTTGGAAGATGTTTATACTTGAATACTTCGTACAAAGAAGTCACAAGCAATCTTGCCATCTAAGTCTACCAGCCCGTTGGTTGGACAGACAAGTGAGTATAGAGGTAGTAGAGGGGTTGGATCGAACACATCTAGATGATATTCTAACACTCAAAAAGCAAATTATGGAGATATTATTTGTTACTATTGTCATAAGTTAGGACATACGAAACATGAGTGCATAAAATTGTTGAATAAGGGCCAGAGGTTTCCATCTGCACATGTTGCCTCTACTCTTGATAACCCTGACAATTCTATTACAATTTCGACTGAAGAGTTTGCTAAATTTCTACAGTATCAAGTGTCATTGAGACGACATCATTTTTTACTCCTATTACTGCCATCGCCGACATAGGCAACACATCTAAATGTCTTCTTTCCTCCTTTTCGACATGGGTCATAGACTCTAGCACTTCCGATCACATGACAGGTAATCCCAATTTATTCTCTAATCTTTTTCCTTCTAAATCTTCACCTAATGTCACTATAGCTGATGGAACCACCTCTCCTGTTCTAAGATCAAGCACTGTCAATCTTACCACCTCACTTTCTTTGTTCTCTATTTTACGTTTACCACAATTCTCCTTTAACTTTATTTATGTCAGTAAGCTCACTCGTGATCTTAATTGTTGTGTCTTACTCTTTCCTGGTTATTGTTTATTTCAGGATCTTATGACGAAGAGAACTTTTTGTTAAGGGTGTGAATTTGGAGGTCCCTACATCTTTGAACCACAAATATTCATAGTCGTTAAGTGCTCTACAGTGTCCTCTCCCTTTGAAGAACATTGTAGTTTAGGTCATTCGTCTATTTCCGTATTGAAGAGCCTTCATCCTCAGTTTAATCAGCTGTCTTCTTTAGATTGTGAGTCATGTCAGCTTGCTAAGTTTCATCGTCTAAGTCTGTATCCCAGAGTCAATAAATGAGCTAGTGCTCCATTTGAGTTAGTCCATTCTGATGTTTAGGGTCTGTGTCCTATTGAGTCCAAGAGAGGGTTTCGGTATTTTGTTACATTTTTAGACGATTTTTCTCGTATAACTTGGTTATATTTAATGAAAAATTGTTCTGAGTTGCTTTCTTATTTTCATAACTTTCATGCTAAAATTCAAACTTAATTTAGCGACTCTCTTAAAGTTCTACAGAGTGATAATGCTAAAGAATACTTCTCTTATGCTCTTAGATCTTATTTAGTGAACATGGGACCCTTGATCAATCCTCATGTGTTGATACTCCATCTCAAAATGGAGCGCAGAACGAAAGAATCATCATCTCCTCGAAATAGCAAGAGCCATAATGTTTTAGATGAATGTTTCGAAATATTTTTGGGCTGATGTTGTATCGACGACTTGTTTCTTAATCAATCGCATGCGCTCTGTTCTTAAGGGTGAGATACCTTATCGTATTTTATGCAACCAACTTTCGTTTCTCTTACACCTAAAATATTTGGTTGTACTTGCGTTGTTCGGGATGTTCGCCCTCAACTCACCAAACTAGATCCGAAGTCCTTAAAATGTTATTCCTTAGTTATTCTCGTGTTCAAAAAGGGTATCGGTGTTATTGTCCTAGTCTCGATTGATACTTTGTCTCTCCTGATGTCATATTCTTTGAAGATTCTTCTTTCTTTTCACCTTCAAGTAAGAGTCAGGGGAGCATAAAGAGGAAGATGATGATTTTCTTGTCTACACCATTCTCTCCTCTTGTAAGCGCTCTAACGATTCACCTCCATTTGTTCTCGTTTCTAGTCACCCACCTATTAATCTGGTTTATTCTCGACGACCACCCCTTTCAGTTACATGTCATGTACTAGAGGCTTTTTCTTCATTGGATCCAGGAACAAACGATGATCTTCCTATTGCCCTTCATAAAGGTAAACTCAGTGCACTTATCCTATTTCCTTTTTTATTTTATATGATGTAACACCCCCTTCTATATTTAAGCACTTGGAAAAAGGAATCAAAATTAAACATGGAAATGTGAAGTTCAAAAGCAATTCGTAATTGAATTTCGAGGACGAAATTCTCAAAAGAGGGTAATAATTTGTAAGACCCACTTTTGGCCTTCTATCATTTAGGTATACATTTAGTATCTTGCTATCTTATTTTTTCAAGTTTTGATGAAGGAGAAAGTTTGAAATGGAATGCAAATAAAAGGAATTAAAAGTGGTGAAGGATTAAATAAATAAATAAAGGTTTAAAAGAAAAATGGGGGCTTTTGCATATTTTGGAAAAAGAGAAAAAAAAAAAGAAGAAAAGAATTTATGTGGCTTCATGGAAGCCACGTAAAGAAAAGAAAAGAAAAATATATATACATATTTAGGAAAAATTGCAAAAACCATCCCTAAACGATGGGGTTTGTTACAATCACTCTCTTAAACTTTGAATATGATCAATCTACCCCCTGAATTTTATTAAGTGTTGCAATCACACCCTTAAACTTTTAATTTAATCAATCAACCCCCTAAACTTTGTTAAGTGTTGCAATCAATCTCCTAGACTTAACAAAGTAATAGGGGCTGATTGCAACACTTAATAAAATACAGGAGGGTTGATTGCAACACTTAACAAAGTACAGGGGCTGATTGATCAAATTTAAAGTTCAAGGGTGTGATTGCAACACTTAACAAAGTTCAGAGGGCTGATTGATCAAATTCAAAGTTCAAGGGTGTGATTGTAACAAACTCCATAGCTTAGGGGTGGATTGTACAATTTTCCCTATATTTTAGAGAAAAAAGTAGGGGTATACAAATGAACCGATAACCCGAACAACCCGGCCTACGCAACCCAAATTGTAAGGGTTGGGTTGGGTTAGATTTTTTTTTGGGTTGGGTTGGGTTAAAATTTGGTAGAATCGAACATTCGGTTCGGTTCTCGGGTTGGGAGAATTTTGGCTCGGTTCAACCCAACCCGAACCAAAAATAAGATTTTTTTATTTTTTTTAATATATATTTATATATATATATAAGTAAAAAATAAAACCCTAGCCGCTCAATCCTCCTTACTTCACGCACGCCCAACACTCAAAGTAAAAAAGCTCTCTGCCCAACTCTTCGCAGTTCGCAGTCTTCACTTCAACTCTCTGCCGCTCAGTCAGCTTCAGCTCTCTGCCCATCTCTTCGCAGTTCGCAGTCGCACAATCACTCACCTCACAAAGGCAGTCGCAACTTTCCCTTGCCCTTTCGCGAGCTTTGAGGCGGTTCGCGCAAACTTCAGATCGCGATAGAGACAACCTTGCTGGTTTCAGAGTTACTACTGCAAGCAGATTTGGACAAAAAAACATGTAATTGGCTTTGATTTTTCTCGGCTGAGTCGAACGACCCAGGTTGATCAGTGGCACTAATCTTTTCGCCACTCAGCTGCTTCGGAGTTTCTGGAAAAGAGGCATTTAGCGAAGGCAGCTTCGCTGTAGCATCTGCGGCCGCTTTGATGAGATAATGTATTAGAGACTTTTGTTTTTAGGTTGAATCTTTTAGATTTTTTTTTTGTTTTTAAGTTGAATCTTTCAAATTTGAGTTAGGTTGGTTGGGTTTTTCCAGATCTGGAGGTGATAATTTTGAACTCTAAATCGATTTTGAGTTGTTGTTTGTTTTTGTTTTCTCTATTGTTTTGATTTTATTTTGTTTCTGGAAATTTTGTGTTCATTTTACTTTTTGAGGAGAGTATCAATCAAGTTCGTAGATCTGGAGGTGATAATTTTAAACTGTAAATCGATTCTGATTTGAAGTTCTCTCTATTGTTTGATTTGATTTTGTTTTTGGAAATTTTGATATTATTTCTGGAATTTGTGTTCATATTACTTTTTGCACAATGAGAAAAAAAATGACATCTAGTCCATACCAATCCAGTTGAGAAAGGTTTTTAATCTCGCAAGACTTCTTAATTTTCTACTGATTGATAATTTCGTTCTGAAATGTTTTTAAAAATTAAATATATACAAACAAATTTAAATTTAAATTCAAAATTCAAGATTGAAAAAAAAAAAAGAACAACCCGATGACCCAACCCGACCCAACCCGAAAATATATGGGTTGGGTTGGGTTGGGTTGCTCCCATGCATAGGGTTGATCGGGTTGGGGGATTGACTAACCCGAATTTTCGGGTTGGTCCAAAAAATCCCCCTAACCCGACCCAACCCAACTCGTGTACACCCCTAGAAAAAAGATGTGGTCTGGAGAAAGAAGGAAAAAGAAAAAAAAAAAAAAAAAAGCCAAAACCTTAGTTTCTCTCCTTCCTCTCTCTCTCTCGTGAACACCAACCATATTCCCCCCTTCATCGTACTTCTTCTTCTCAGTGATTCACGACAAGTTAGTGGCGGCGCTCTCTCGTTGTCGGCGAGCCCGACATACAGCCACACCCACTCATTGGCAAGTGACCTACGAACCAAGGGTGCTATAACAAGCTCCATTGTAGTGACACAAACCCAATCTTCAACCTCCACGCCAGCAGAATGATTCCAATAGCCCAGATCTATAGCGCCCGAGGTTCTTTTTGCAGCGGCAATGCATTTCTTGGTAGTTTGACGATATCCGATTGTGACCCACAACTCGACAACTTTAGATCTATGAGTTCGAACACTTTCAAACACAAATAAGCAAAGATCAAGCCTTCTCGAACGCTTTTAGACACAAATCAACACTCTCTTAAGCCATTGGGTAAGCATTAGTAGGCAACGGCTCACTCTAACTCTTTTCGAATTCAATTTAAGTGTTCTAAATTACCTCTAATCACGGAGACCCTTCTGTTTATGATTTCGGAGTGATCGAATAGGTTTTAGAAGCATGTTAGGCATTGAAAAAGAGTTAGTGGGAATTTTTCATCTTGAACTTTAGGAGCACTTTCAATTAAGTAGAGATCGAGATGGACTACGACTTGAATCTCTCTTTCCAATAGTACTGTGAGTGGTTATTCTACAAAATACTTTTACTATTTTAGCAAATGATGAGAATTTTTAGATTTGAAATCAAATGTGATATATGTTAGTGCAACTTATTTGATTATTGAGGATTATGGCGACTTTGATAAATGTGTGGCTTATTTCGGTAAATGTTTTATTATTGGAGGCAGTGATTTATTGAATTGCAAAAAAAGTGATTCAGGTTTTCTAAATTGAATTAAAGATTTAGCATAATTGAATTTCAAAGATTTTATATGTTTATGTGAAAGTTTAGCTACAATGACTTAATTGTACTATTTGAGCTTATGAAATGTGCATTTCCAGAATTTTTTTGATTTTAGCCAATTGGCAAAAGTTAAATTATTTTAGATGAAATTAGATATTTGTGAGTTTTAGAAATAATTTGATTTTTCGAATCATGATTTTAATTTGATATGAGTTTATGGACTTATGAAAGCAAAATTGTGATTATGGTTATTTTAGTTATGACAATTAATCACTAAGTTATGACTTTGAGTTACAAGACCTCGATTTAAAAATGTTTATGACTTTAGTGTGGTTTGAGAACTTATGAGTATTATATAGGAATTGTTTTCAAACCACTAGATGTTGTGCCCATGGTGATTTCCCAATACACTCACGTGAATGTGTTTCTATGGTGTATGTATGACTAGTTGCTTTGCTATGTACCTTGAGATTACTTGGGTTATAGTATGATCAGTTTGCCCTACTATATACGTCGAGACACTCCGTATATAGTATGACCAGTTGCTCTGCTATGCTATTGAGATTACTCTTCGCCAGTATGACCAGGATTGCTCTACTACATATCTTGAGATTACTCGGTGCATAGTATGACTAGTTGCTCTGTTATGTATGAGAGTTCAGCCTATGCATAGTAGGACCAGTTTGCTATGCTATATACGTCGAGATCCTCCGTATATAGTATGATAAGTTTTGCTTTGCTATGTACTCTACGCCAGTATGACACAAGTTTAGTAATGAGTTTTCTTAGTTTTGCGATCATGTTTCAAAAATTATGTTTTACAGATCTTTTAGTTTAAACATTTCAAGCAACTTGTTGGCAAAAGTATTTCATAAAAATGTTTATAAGGTTTTCTTTTAAATTGTTTGGTATGTTGTAATTTTATCAAATGACTTCCTTATGAACTCTTACCACTCATTGAGCTCGTTAGCTCACTCTTTCTCTTAAATTTTCTACCATGTAACACTTGTTTTTTTAACAAGCCTATTGAGGTCGAGATCTACCACCAGTCTATCTAGTTTACCTATCATTTTGCATGTAATTGTAGTGTGGATTTTTTATTTTTATAATTAGATTGGCTAACATGTTTTGATGATCTTGTAATAATTTGAATTTTATGTTGGTTTGTAAATTGAATTTGGTCATGTTTTGGTTTTGGATTTTTGAACTAATTGTTGATTGGTGTGCAATAAGACACTTGTTAGTAATGTTGGAGTTGAAGATACTATTTAGGAGTGTTTGTTTTCTTTGTAGGTGTGTGTTATTCAGTTTTGAGGGGAAACTCTGCTGAAATTTTTAAGATTTTTTTTTTCAAAGAAAAAGTTGTGCTAGTCATGTTTAGAGTGTTTTTAAAGTTGGTTATAGTTTTTGCTAGTTACCTATTATTTCAAAAAGTGTTTAGTTTTTACAAGTTTGACAATAGATTCCATAGTTTAATTGGGATCTATTGTCGGCATGCCACATCCTAAATTGGTTAGGGTAATCTAGGGTTGGGCATGACATATGACCATTGGTCATCTTCTACCTGTTCTTTCATTACATCCCTAGAGTCTGTATTTGTTCTTAAGACTGTTCATGAAGCTTTGTCTCAGTCTAGTTGGCATGTTGTAATGGTAGAGGAGATGACTGCCTTAGATGACAATTGTATTTAGGATTTAGTTTCTCGTCTTGCAGGAAAAAAAAAAAAAAAAAAAAAAAAAAAAAAAAAAAAAACCTATTGGTTGTAAGTGGGTACAGTCAAAGTCAATCTAGATGGATCTGTAGCTCGGTTGAAAGCTCACCTTGTTGCTAAAGGCTACGCCCAAATTTATGGAGTTGACTATTCTGATACTTTTTCTTTGGTTGCGAACTGGCTTCTGTCAGGTTATTCATTTCGTTAGCATACATTCATCACTAGCCCTTGCATCAGATTGATATTAAAAATGTCTTTCTTCATGGTGATCTTGGTGAATATATAGCAACCGCCAGGGTTTATTACTTAAGGGGAGAATGGAAAGGTATGTCGCCTTTGTAAATCCTTGTATGGATTAAAGCAGAGTCCACGAGCATGATTTGGAAAATTCGGCTAGGCGATTGAAAACTTTAGAATGAGGAAGAGCAAGTTAGATCATTTTGTCTCTTTTATAGGCGATCTGAAAGTGATGTCATTCTGTTAGTTGTGTATGTTGATGATATTGTTATTACTGGCAATGACACATTATGTATCCAATCACTCAAGACCTTTCTCTATAGTCAATTCCATACAAAAGATTTGGGAATGTTGAAATACTTTCTAGGAATTGAGGTAATAAGAAGCAAGAAGGGAATTCTGTTATCACAGATAAAATATGTAATTGACTTGTTGACTGAAATAGGAAAGTTAGGGGCTAAGCCATGTAGTACTCCTGTGATGCCTAATTTACAACTCACAAAAGAGGAGAACTACTAAAAGATCTTGAAAAATATAGGAGGTTAGTGGAAAAAACTCATTTATCTTACAGTGACTCGACCAGACATAGCTTATGCAGTGAGTATTGTGAGTCAACATATGTCTTCTCCTACAGTTGATCATTGGATTTCATTGCTACAGACATAGCTTATTCAGACGTGGTTTATTATATAAGAATTATAGGCATGCTAACATTGAATGCTTCTCAGATGCTGATTAGGCAGGGTCTAAGGAAGATAGAAGATCAATTTCAAGTTATTGTGTATTTGTGGATGGCAATTTGGTTTCTTGGAAGAGTAAGAAACAAAATGTGGTGTCACGTTCAAGTGCTGAATTAGAATATAGAGCAATGACACAATCTGTATGTGAATTAGTTTGGATACGTCAACTTCTTATTGAATTAGGATTTGATATCACAACACCGACCAAATTGTGGTGATATAATCAAGTAGCTCTTCATATCGTATCTAACCCAGTATTTCATGAGCGGACTATACACATTTAGGTTGACTGTCATTTTGGATGTGAAAAGATACAACAAGGTTTGGTATTCACATTATATGTGATGACTGGAGAGTAATTAGGAGATATATTCACCAAGGCATTAAATGGAGCACGAATAGATTATCTCTCTAACAAGTTGGGCATGATGAATATATATGCTCCAACTTGAGGGGGAGTGTTAGAGTTCTTATATTAGTATAATTGTAATTTTGTAAATATATTAATTGTGTTGTTCTTTATTGTCTTTGTACCTTCTCCTACTTAGGTTAACTTTGTACACTTGTATATATATTTGTTAGGTGAATGGAATAAAGTATTTTGATTCTCTCAAACCTTTAGCATTACACACTTAAATATGTTTATTTTGCAGAGTTGAAGGGTCTCAATCTAGGAACAAGTTCATTTTCATTAAGGCAAATCAGAGTTGCCACTAACAATTTTGATGCTGCCAATAAGGTTGGAGAAGGTGGTTTTGGTCCTGTTTACAAGGTGTCACTGTCATTTGGATTTCATCATTTTCTACTTTTCTTTTATGGATTTTATATTTGTGGTGTGAAGTTTTGTGATTGGAACTGCAGGGTGTTCTTGCGGATGGCACCTTAATTGCAGTGAAGCAACTCTCTTCAAAATCAAAGCAAGGAAATCGCGAATTTGTGAATGAGATAGGCATGATATCTGCATTGCAGCACCCTCATCTAGTGAAGCTTTATGGATGTTGTATTGAAGGAGATCAACTTTTGCTAATATACGAGTATTTGGAAAATAATAGTCTTGCTCGTGCCTTATTCGGTAAAAATATTTCCTTACTACTTTCGACTGCCATTAATCTTCAGAAAATGATTGAATATATTGGTGATGACATTAATGGATGTAATAAGCATCTCTGCAAATTTGGTATATTGTAGGACCTGAAGAATGTCAACTGGAATTGGATTGGCCAACTAGGCACAAGATTTGTGTGGGTATAGCTAGAGGTTTAGCATATCTTCACGAGGAGTCAAGACTAAAGATCGTTCACCGAGACATCAAAGCTACCAATGTTTTGCTCGATAAAAATCTCAACCCCAAGATTTCCGACTTTGGTTTGGCCAAGCTGGATGAAGCTGATAATACGCACATTAGCACCCGAATTGCTGGAACCTAGTGAGTTACCATATGGGGGAAATTTTCTTTCCATGCTTTTACAATATAGAGAAATGATGAGGGAAAACGTTTCTAGTCTGACTATTAGAACAACCTAGTTGTTATCACATAAAATTTCAAGAGGATGTATTTCCTTAAATTTAATATATTTGATGAATATATGGTCCAAATATTCACACCATCACGCCATTATTCTGCAGTGGGTATATGGCACCAGAATATGCCATGCGAGGCTACTTAACTGACAAAGCAGATGTTTACAGCTTTGGCATTGTGGCGTTGGAAATAGTAAGCGGTCGAAGTAACACAATTTTCCGAACCAAGGATGATTGCTTTTACCTTCTTGACCATGTGCGTTAACTCCATCCTTTTACTCCTCGTGCTTATCTTTTGTGTTCTATAATATTTTATTACACCAGAAGTTTCCAGGAAAGATATGATCCTATTTTTATAACTATGTCTTATGTAATTTTTATGCGGAGCTTGAGTTTGTCCTAGGCAACTCAGTTACATTCTAGTCCTTATATGCTAGAGGAAAAATGCTTTCCATAAATCCATTTTCTCTATTCCAATTTGGATCTTGATTTTGCTAATTTTGACTCGTGAAAACCAAACTTGTCATGTCGTATACTAATTAGATTGAGCTGATTGCTTCTCAAACATTTTTGTACTTGTAAATGATCAAACCTGGTAACTGAAGTCATTTGTATTCTTCATTGTTAGGCTAATACTTTAAAAGAGAAAGACAGCTTATTAGAGCTTGTCGATCCACAGTTAGGCTCTGAATTCAACAAGAAAGAGGCAATGACGATGATCAATATTGCTCTCCAATGTACGAGCAACATTGCTGCGGATAGGCCTACCATGTCATCAGTGGTGAGCATGCTGGAAGGGAAGGTTGGTATGAAGGAGGTAGTTTCAGATCCTAGTGTCGCAAAACAAGATGTGAATGCAATGGGGAGCCAAATTTATGGCCAGAAAGGGCAAACGACGGATGAGAGCCAGACACAAAATATGTCGATGGATGGACCGTGGACTGGTTCTTCAACAACTGCCAGTGATCTCTATCCCATGCTCATGGATTCTACATACTTGAAGAATAGGAACTAGACTTGATCTTTGCTTACGTAACTATGTTAGCCTTCAAATGCTTTGATGTATGCTTATTTTTTGTTTTTTTCTAAAAGTCTCTCTTTTTAAGTGGCAGTACCGAACCAAATGGCCAATCTCTAGCCAATTATTGTATATTTGAAATTCGTACAACTTAGTTGTTTTACAATGTTTGAATGAATTTTAAATTGAAGTTTAAATGTTCAAACTACAACTTTTTTTTTTTGGCAAAGGTGATTTTTATTTTTAACAATATATATTATCATTATTGATTAGCACAAGCTTAGAGCGTGATTTTTGTTTCTTTTTTTTTTTCTTTTGGCGGAGAGTCGAAGTTGATACTTGTTTTTATTTTTTTTAAAAAAATTATCATTTTTATGGACAAAAATCAATTTATACATCTAAACTTTGGGTTATATCAATAAAAATCTTAAACTAATAATTGTACCAATTTAAACTCTAAACTTTTATAAGTGTATCAATTTACACCCTCTATTAGATTCTGAAATGATCTAATTATCTACTAAAATGTTAAAATAAGTTTTATAAACTTAATTAATAAATATTTAAATTATTTATCAAATGTAACGGTGAATTAAAAAGTAAAACAATTCAAGAGAGATGATACAAGACGTTTTTAACATAGTTCAATTTTCCAACTTACTCCACAAGGCTACGCCCAGAGAATAAGATTTAATCGACTCCTCCTTGGATTGAATCTTTTCAAACACAAGCTTTCTTTGTGTTGTTAACCACCGTTTGAACTCTCATCAATGATGAATACATCTTCTCCCAAGACTTGAAAATATTTCTCACAAATATAAAAAGATTCGAACTTTTACAATTTCACAATTGAGAGTGAATAAACAAATTTGCTCCACCAATCTTCTTGTCTAGCAATGCTCCAATGTCCCATATAAATATAGAAAAGGAATTGATAGAATAAGGAATGTTAAAATCAATTAAACCACAATCACCTCAAATGAAATCATAGTCAATTAATTAAGAAGAATTGTCAAAATAAGAATATAGCCGTTAGACACTTACACAAGGCAAAATGAAATACAAATTCAAATTCAAACATGCTATAATTAAAGAAAAATTAATAAATAGACCTTAAGAGTTTTTGCCAAAAATGTCAATAAATAAAATTCCTTTCAATCTCCCCCTTTGGCATTGACTTGGCAAAAATGCATTTAAAATGATTAAGTCAATCAGAATACTTTCTCCCCCTGATTTTGTCAAAACATGCCAAAGAAATTCTTTTTAAAACACTCCCCCTCAACAAAGCAATCAACAATTCAAAAAGCAATTGAAAATAAAATGCATAATAAACGTTTAAAAATAATAAGAATCAAGTGATAAAATAATTCAAGTCATTTTTTCTCACCCAAGCTTTCTTTGAATTTATTTCAAATTTAGGAACATTGAAAGCATAAGAGAACATACCATTTTCTACTAAGTTCATAAATTTAAAACATTTAGGTCTAACATGTCCATGAATACCACAAAAATGACATATAGGAATCAATTTTTGAATTTTACCTTGACCTTTTACCTTTTATTGAATTTTACCTTGTGAAGTTGAAGGATCATTTGATGTTGCACTCATATTTTGTTTCTTCACAAAAACAGTTGGCCTTTTAGGCCCTGTTTGATAACGTTCCTATTTTTTGTTTCCTATTTCCTTTTTCTTGTTTTTCAGAACTAGAAACAGGAATATGTTTCATAACTATTTCTGTTTCTTGGTTATTGAAAAAAAAAAGAAACAGAAACAGATATTTGTTTGATAATTGTTTCTCGTTTCTTGTTTTTTTTTTCTTTCCTTTTTTTAGTATAAATAGAGTTTAATATATACAATATAAAAAAGATATAACATGCATTAAAATAATATTAAAAGAAATTATCAATATCTCAATGTAATATCACTAAAAAAACATATCTAATGCAAATTATACTAAAAAATAGTATCTATTACAAGTACGTCCCAATGCGAAATTAAAAACAATAATAAAATTGTATTTATCCTTCACATGTTGCCCAGATTTGATCTGCAATGTTGTCTCTTACTCGAGCCATTTGCCTTAAATGATGTTGGTTCACATCTAACTTAATTATATTACTTTGTAAATTGTCCGGCAAACTCTGTACATCTTGAACGATCATTGATTCATTGCTAAAATCATTGAATAGATCATCTTGACGATCATTCAATCTAATGTAATTGTGAATAGTACAACATGCTGTTGGTAAATATTTTTGTGTGTTGACTGGGTAAGGAGGCATTTGTTTAAGAATAAGGAATCAAGCCTTCAACACGCCAAAGCAACGTTCAATAACATTTCGTAGTGAAGAATGTCGATAGTTAAACACTTCTTCCCTACCTCGAGGTTGATTTCTCTTTTCTCTAAAATCTCGTAAATGGTATCTTTGGCTACGATATGGTGCTAAAAATCTAGGCATATTTGTATATCCAGAATCAACAAGATAGTACTAGTCTGCATAACATAAAACACATAAAAACTTGTGATGAAGTGAAAGATTGAATTAAAATATAAATAACACACATTTATATACCTCTTTTAGGCATAGGAAATTTATTCTCAGGATATCTGATACATTCAAGGAGTATGCGAGAATCATTGGCTGATCCTTCCCAACCAGACATCACATATGTGAATAACATATCAAACGAACAAACACACATTATATTACATGTTGTGTTAGTTTTTCTACCACGAAATGGTATTTGTTCATTTTTGGGAATACATGCAGCAATATGAGTGTCGTCAGTCGCACCAATACAATCTTGAAAAATATACATGAGCATAAATATATTTTCAAAATGTTATGCTTGTGAAAAAAAATTAAGGCATTACCTTAAAGAAAGGATAATATATAGGCTTGGATGTGATATCTGGTGGTACATTCTCTACGTTGAGTGGACAAATAATTTATACTCCAAGCTTGCAAACCTTTTTCAAAACAAGGTTAAAAACTAGAGAAATAGTTTGACCTGAATGTTGAAACATTTCCGCTACTATACGATTTCTCTCATTGCGTGATATGATTAATTAAAAAATGGCAACTTTCTCTTGAACAGTAAGATACCTAGAAGCTTTCAAGTTCGTCTTCACTTTTAAATCTTCACAAAAAGTTATGAATGTACCTTTTTTCATCCTAAAGCAATCAAAGCATCTTATGTCATTGTCATTTAACAACTCGATCACATAATCATGACCTTTGAGTAAAGACGTTCTACATGGTTGTCTAGAAGATTGCATCTTGTGAAAGCCAACAAACAATAAGTTGAAAAAGATTATACAGCATCATCGTCGTCATCAGAATCAAAATTCAAGTCATTGTCTTGAATTAAATCCATAAGGATATCCCTAAATCAAGCATGAGCAACATGAAACCATATAATCAAACCGCATAATTTGATGTTTAAGTTTAATATGTGAAAAAGTAAATGACATCAAACTACAAAAGGAACATCCCAAAAATAGTCACTAGAAATACAAGATCAACACAACCAAGCTTCAAGTTTGAGTCAAAAAGCCAAAAACAAAAAATCCAAAAAACCAAAAATATTTTTCTTCCTACGAATGAAATACTACAAAAGCACAGTGAAATCTAAATACTACGTATGAAATCTTTCTTCCTCGCATCAGGCATGAGCAAAAAATAACTTTCTCCAAGCAACATCTCCATGCAAAAGTTTGAGTACTTTAGTATAAGCTTCTCCATCAAGATCCTCCATTGCATTCAAAATTTTGAAGCATTCCATCAACTCCTCATCGACAACACCTTTTTCTTTTGATGTTTGACCTTCCTCAACTTGACTAACGATAGAATTAAAAGATCTTTTTTCGAGGATGTCATTTCTTCTCTTGGCACTCTCAACATACACATCTATAAATGAAGACATGAAACTGCTAAATTCGTCTCTCTTGTTTCGAACTCGTTTTCTAATTTTTTCATGACCACTATTGATAGCACCGTAATTGTGCTCTTTTATCAGCTTAAGTCATGCTAATTCAGTTGCCCTCACGTGCTTATTTGTCTATTTTGCAGGGAAATGAGAAATTCATAGCCAATCGGAAGACTTGGATGAATCGGGGTTAAAAGGAAGTCATTAGAACCTTTTCAGAGCATTAGAATGAAGAAAAGAGACCAATGAAGCCAAAGGATCCGGGTGCAGAGTGTCTAGACGCTGTTTTGGGCGTTGAGACGCTGCTGCATTATCATTTCCAGCTTGAGGAACCGCAGGAATAGCGTCTAGACGCTATTTCAAGCGTCTAGACGCTCTCAATTTGAAGAAGAAAGGGCTCGCTCGACGCTGCGGGGAGGCTGCTCAAAACGCTGGTAGCGTCGAGACGCTACTTTCAAGCGTCGAGACGCTACCCTGATTCCGCCAGATTCTTGCCTAATTCGCGGGAGTAGCGTCTAGACGCTGTCCCAAGCGTCTAGACGCTACTCTGCCTTATTTAAACAATTTTTCTCTTTAGGGTTAGACAGCTTTTGCCCCCCTTTTGCACACACGATTTTTAGAGAGTTTTAGGCCTTTTTCCTTTTTTTTAGAGAGTTTATGGTGTCGAATCGAGCTTGTGGGAACTCAATGTTTTCTATGGAGATGCTCGGCTAGATTCTGTGATTCCGGTTCAGAGGTTGGTTGTAAACGATTGTGACATTGTGAGGCTTGTACTTAAAATTAATTTTCTTTAATTGCAAGTGTTCTTTAATTCCCGCTTTGATTTTATAAGCATGTATCTTGATTAAATTGACGCCTTAATCTATTTACATGCTTTATTGCTAATCATGAGCATGATCCGTAATTGTCATGATGAATGAACCAGTAGCATTAGAATTATCACATGTGTATGTTTGTGGGTTTCCATGATACATGGCTTGCATGTTTAATTCTAGGAATTAAAGAAGCATGTCTATTAGGTGAAAGTTGTTTTGCTTGATCAATTGTCTCGGTCGTTCCACTGTTTGTAATGCCTTTACTTAAATAAATTGAAGCGGTTTCGTAAAAACTTGTTTAGGTAATTAGCGTTAACTTGACGTTCGTTAGAGTTAATGATCTTAGGGAACATGCACTTTTTGGGGTTTCCTAATAAGTTGACCGAGTGCTTGCATGATTTAGACTAAATACGTTGAATGCCTATGATCAATGTTTGCAATTGAATATAACCATACCTCTGAACTGGAACTTGGTAAGAGTTAATTTTTATCTGTTTTAGCAATTGTTTATTTTTGTTAATTTTTATTTCCATTAAGTAAGCGAATATTTTAGAAAACCCCCCCGTTTCATATTGTCACTGGAATTTGGTACTGAGAATATAAAATTTCTGGCTCCTTTGGGAAATCGACCTGGTCCACTATTTCTACAAGTTAGAGTAGGAAACCAGTTTAATTTTGGTAGGCTTCGACAACCTCACCAAAATTTGGCGCCGTTGCCGGGGAGCCATATTTAAATTCTCATTATTAAAATTCATTTACTTTCTTTCCTTCTGTATATGACCCGTTCTTCTCAGTGTATTGAATTTCAGTATTTTCCTGAAATTGGGAAGGAGGAGCGTAGATTGAAAAGAGAAGCGAAAGAAAATGAACGAGCGCGAAAAGAAGATCTCAGTTTTGACTGTGCCATTGGCGAATCCTCGATAATTGCTGAAATTGAGGAAACAATGGCCGAAAGAACATTGAAACAGCTGGCAGCACCAGACCTGAACCAGCAACCTCTATGCATCACCTACCCTACTGTTGAAGGTGATTTTGAATTAAAGTCTGGTTTAATACACTTACTTCCTATTTTTCGTGGTTTTGCAGGTGAGGATCCTCACAAACATCTCAAGGAATTCCATATTGTTTGCTCTGGAATGAAACCCCATGGAGTGACCGAGGAACAGATCAACCTAAGGGCCTTCCCTTTTTCCTTGAGAGATCAGGCAAAAGATTGGCTATACTTTCTACCATCGGGGACCATTAATACATGGAACGAGATGAAAAGGCTTTTCCTGGAAAAGTACTTTCCCGCCTTACGAGCTGCAGCCCTCAGGAAAGAGATCTATGGTATTCAGCAAATTACTGGAGAAACACTCTACGAATATTGGGAGAGATATAACAGATTGTGTGCTAGCTTCCCAAACCACCAGATCTCAGACCAGCTCCTGATTCAGTATTTCTACGATGGTTTGCTGCCCAATGACAAAGGTATGATCGATGCAGCAAGTGGAGGAGCTTTGGTAAATAAAACACCTGCCGAGGCGAAACAATTGATTCAGAACATGGCTGAAAACTCCCAGCAGTTTGGTGCGAGAGGAAGTGGAGGAATCCATCAAGTCAAAGAGGTAAATGAATTGAAAAGTCAATTATCAGATTTAACATCTCTTGTTCGTCAGATAGCTGCAGGTCAAGGTCAACAAGATTTCACTCAGGAAGCGAACGCTATTGGAGGATTTTAGGGCCAAAATCAGAGAAAGTACGACCCCTATTCGAACACGTACAATCCTGGATGGAGGGATCATCCAAACTTCAGTTATGGAAATCAAGGAGGTCAACAGAGAGCACCTCAACAGAATTACAATAGACCCGCACAGGATTCCACACAAGCTCAAACTTCAACATCAGGTATGTCTCTAGAGGATATTGTAAAAAATTTGGCATCTAACACTCTCCAATTTCAACAGGACACCATGAAATTTCAAAAAGAAACAGCACAGTTTCAAAAGGAAACACGGGCTGGGATGCAACATCTTGGAAACCAAATTACCCAGTTAGCTACATCAGTAAGCAGGTTGGAAGCACAGAATTCTGGAAAACTACCTTCACAACCCGAGGTAAATCCTAGAGAGAACATATGTGCAATCTCTCTTAGGAGTGGAAGGGAAGTTCCTTCGAGCACTTTACCGAAGGAGAACGAACAAATCAAAGAAAAGGCTGACAAAGAAGATTCAGCCAAAGTAAAAAGGGGGGTAAGTTTTGATCCACCTTTATCTATGAATTCTCACCCCCCAGTTGCTCATTTTCCTAGCAGGTTAGCGAAGCCCAAGAAAGAAGATCAGGAAGAGGAAATCCTTGAAACATTCAGAAAAGTGCAGGTAAACATCCCTTTGCTAGACTCCATTAAGCAGATACCCAGGTACGCTAAATTTCTTAAAGAACTGTGCGTTAACAAGAGAAAATTAAAAGACAAAGAATGGGTGTTAGTGAGCAAAAACGTGTCAGCCATGCTAAAGAGAAATATGCCAGAAAAATGCAGAGACCCAGGTATGTTTTATTTACCTTGTGTGATTGGGGATAAGAAAATAGAGCATGCTATGCTAGATCTAGGTGCTTCAATAAATGTCATGCCTTTTTCTATCTACCAAGAGCTTAAGCTGCATGAACTACAAGAAACTGGCGTTGTTATTCAATTAGCTGATAGGTCATACATTCACCCCTTAGGAGTCGTAGAGGATGTGCTAGTTCAGGTTAAAGAGTTGTTATTCCCTGTTGATTTCTATATTTTAGAAATGGATGGGAAGTCTTCCTCTACTTCTGCTTCAATTCTGTTAGGGAGACCATTTATGAAAACTGCAAAAACTAAAATTTCTGTGGATGAGGGTACTTTGTCGGTTGAATCCGATGGTGAAGTTGCTCAGTTCAATATCTCTGATGCCATGAAATATCCTGAAAACGTTCATTCTATCTGTCATGTTGATATTTTTGATTCACTTGTGCAGGATTTGACTTTTGAAGAATATTATGAAACCTTTAGTATGGATGAAGTCTATGATGAGATTGGACCAGAAGAGTTGTCATCAGCAACCCTTTCTGAACCGATCAAATCTAATGCTGAGATTTCTACACAAACTAACAAGATGTTACCTTCAGTTGTGCAGGCACCTAAAATAGAACTGAAAGCTCTGCCAGATCATCTCAAGTACGTATACTTAGGAGATGCTAAAACATTGCCAGTGATTATCTCAAAAGAACTCACACCTGAACAAGAGGAGAAGCTGGTACTGATTCTAAGGGAGCACAAGCTGGCTATCGGGTGGACTTTAGCTGACATTAAAGGTATAAGTCCAGCTATGTGCATGCACAGGATTCTTCTAGAGGACGAAGCTAAACCAACAAGAGAACCACAAAGACGATTGAACCCAGCTATGAAGGAGGTGGTAATGAAAGAAATTTTCAAGCTCCTAGACGCAGGTATAATCTATCCAATTTCTGACAGTAAATGGGTAAGTCCTATTCATGTAGTTCCTAAGAAGACTGGCATAACTGTAGTTAGGAACAATAATAATAAGTTAGTACCCATGCGTGTTCAGAATGGTTGGAGGATATGTATAGACTATAGGAAGCTGAATCAGGTAACGAGGAAAGACCACTTCCCTATCCCCTTTATCGATAAGATGGTTGAAAGATTAGCTGGAAAACCCTTTTTCTGTTTTCTTGATGGTTTCTCTGGTTTTTATCAGATCCCTATTGCACAGGAAGACCAGGAGAAAACTACTTTCACTTGTCCTTTTGGAACTTATGCCTATAGACGAATGCCTTTTGGTCTATGTAATGCTCCAGGTACATTTCAACGATGCATGATGAGCATTTTTTCTGACTATATTGAGAAATGTATTGAAGTATTTATGGATGATTTCACTGTGTATGGAGAATCCTTTGATGAATGCTTAGATAATTTAGCTAGAGTCATGAAGCGCTGTATTGAAACTAATCTTGTGCTAAATTATGAAAAATGTCATTTTATGGCCAACCAAGGCATTGTTTTAGGTCATGTAGTTTCCTCCAGAGGCATAGAGGTTGATAAGGCAAAGATAGATGTTATTGCTAACTTGCCCTACCCTACCAATGTTAGGGAAGTGCGATCTTTTCTTGGCCATGCAGGTTTTTATCGCAGGTTTATTAAAGACTTTTCCAAGGTTGCCTTGCCAATGACAAATTTATTGCAGAAAGATGTTCCCTTTGAATTTGGGACGGAATGCAAAGAGTCGTTCGACCTGCTTAAAGAACGATTGACCAGTGCGCCTATAATTCACCCACCCCAATGGGACCTACCTTTCGAGATTATGTGCGACGCAAGCAACTATGCAGTGGGAGCAGTGCTTGGCCAGAGAAGCCACGTCATCTATTACGCCTCCAGAACTTTGAACCCCGCTCAGTGCAATTATTCAACAATAGAAAAAGAGCTTTTGTCCATTGTTTTTGCTTTAGATAAATTTCGCTCATATATTCTTGGTTCTGAAGTAATTGTTTTCTCTGACCATGCAGCTTTGAGGTACCTGATGTCAAAGAAGGAATCCAAACCAAGACTACTCAGATGGATCCTACTCCTCCAAGAATTCAACCTGAAAATTAAAGACAGGAAAGGAGCAGAGAACTCTGTTGCAGATCATCTAAGCAGATTGATAATGTTAAATGCAAAAATTAGTTTGATAGAGGGATTTATGCGTGCTGATCGTTTTCTACTTTTTTCATGACCACTATCTTCACCAATCAGATTTGTATTACTTCCAACATCATTTTCATCTTCAGAATTTGAAGGAAGTTTTGTCGATGGACAAGCATTTGCTCCTATAGTTGGAGTATCTCCAAAGATTCTCATAAGCTTTGCATAGTGCGAGCAACCACTTTTTTTAAACCTCTTAGCTCTGTTATTGACCTATAGGAAATTTCACAATAGTACATAAAACCAATCATAGTTTAATAGAAGATTAAACATTGAAAAGGAAAACACTTGCCGTTACTTTATACCTTAAAAAGATCATTCCATTGCTTCTCTTCTAGGGTGATAGTGCCCAATAATGGATCCCAACCATTTCCTGACATATCCAGTACTAGCGTTCAGGTGGGTTCTCATATAATTCCAACTAGTCCTTGTAAATGTTATGGTTGGTCGATTGCCCTTTGCAACCTCTTCATCCATTAAGTTAATAAATAGAGTCTCATTCTTGTCAGGCCATGGTCTCTCACTTTTCAACCCATCAATTTCAACGACCTCATCAACGCAATGCTTTTCTAATGATTGTTGTGACATCTAGAAACATTAGCATAAAATTTCTTGTGTAAATTACACGCAGTTTGGGAATGACATTAAAGAATTATTCTCAATTTTAACTCCTCGCCATGAAGTTCAGACAAACATACATACGCACAAATAAATCCCTCTATCTGACTAACTTTTACGCTCAAAACAAACATACGCACGCATAAATCCCTCTATCAAACTAATTTTTGCATTTAACATTCTCCTACCAAACTACCCATATTTCCCTTTCTCTTTTTTCTCCCAACAAAAAAAACATATTAATAAAATATAATTTGTTGGCTACCTAGTCCAGGAAAGAAATGCCTTTTTTAGATGCGTTTCTCTAAGCTCCCATGAAAGCATTTTAAGAATCTCAAATCTTTATCTCTCCGCCTTCCTCATCTCTTCATATTTTTCCTTCACTTTGCTTTGGTTTCAGGGATTTATAATCATACTTATATAATTTGCCACTTCTTTATAATCACTCTCTCCTTCCTTTGTCTTTCTCTCAAGTCTTTCTTCTTTCTCTATGGACATCTGCGGACGACCATGTTGGCAATGGAACAAATTTTGTCTAAACTTAATGGCGAGGAGTTAAACGAGCAAGGTTTGCCTCCAGGGTTCATTTGTTCTAAAAGAAACCTTTCTAGCCCAAAGGAATATACAGGCCAACATTGTAACGACCCGACTTATCCTATTAGACTTTCTAAGGACGTTACTACATGCATGCTAATGGAATTTAGAAATCTTTGGTAAAAGACAGAAAGAATTAAACTTTTTTGCTAAACAATCAAAATCTTTTAGTCCGGGATCCCTTTAAAAATTATTGCAAAACATAATGTGAATCAAAACGTTAAATCAAATGAAATAGTTTCACTTCTAAGTTTACTTAACAAAATATTCTTAATTAAAACATAAACTAGATGCGGAAGCTACTCCTCATGACACCCATGACCCTTTCAGCAAACTACCTTGTCACTCACCTAAGATATGTCATTGCCATTACCTGAAAAGAAAAACATTTTGAAAAAGGATGAGTATTTAAAATACTCAGTAAGTGACCTCACTACCGGGTCAGGATATGCATACACATACATAATGAGTTTTCGAAAACATTTTCTTTCTTTCCTTTGGTGGGACCTAAATTCCTTTCATAGCGGAAACGTTTCTCTTTCAACTTTTCTCTTCGGCTTAATGTGGACAATTAACCAAACCTAACCTTTCCTTTTCATTTAACCTTTTCAGGTTCCTTTTCATCTAACCTTTTCAGGTTCCTTTTCATATAGCCTCGTAAGGCTCCTTTTCATATAGATGTACATCAATAATTTTAGGGGGTAATTGCCACATCCTACGAAATCATTTTTATCATGAAAACATAATGTATGCATGAGGTCCCAAAGCATTTTAAATTTTTCATTTCATGATGCAACATAAAACAAAGTTCTCATGTCATTCCTCATATCATAAATCATATAACATACATCACATTCACAAGAATATTTGGCAATCAACAAGTAAAAATCCATTTTCATATATATTAAAGCATTTTAAAAAAAAAATCATCAAAAATCGTAATAAAACATTTATAAAAGCTTTTCATTTCAAATATAGTTTTTCAATTCAGTTCCTAATTTGCATTTAAGCATACCGGCATAAAGTCTCTTACCTTGGCTAAGCTCAAGATTCTAAATCACCCAATTGCTCACCAAAATTCTTTCGCCTTGAACCTCAGTCAAACAATTTGGAGCCTAATTCAAACCATCCCTAAGGTTAGAAAAAATTCCTAAAATTCATAATTAAACCCCAAAGTTCCTTCCACCAAACTAAAGTTCCAAAATTAGAAACAATTTCTTAGCATTTACTTAATCGCAAATTGGTGGGTAAAACTGAATTTAAGTCATAAGATCCATGGATTAATCTTATTTTCAATTGATCTACCATACATCCCAAAACTCAAGGATCTTTGTGACTTACCGAAAATTTCGCTCCAACAGTCCAAATCCTTCTGGATAGCGACACGCTCGTGATTTTGATGCCGGAACGGAATGGGTATCCTTGAAACAAAGTCAAGATTCATGAATTAAATCTTACCCAACTAAGATCATCAAAGAACTATGTAGAAACCAATTGCTTACCCACAATTGAAGGCTCGTCGGATTGGAAGAAGCTAATCGGAATGGCGGCGGCGTGAACATTGACGGTATGAACAGTGCCCCCGTGGTATGAACAGTAACCGCGCCATGAACAGTGCCGCGATGAATAGTACCGCCCGTGAACAATGCCGGGATGAACAATATGCGTTGTGAACAGTATCGCGTAGTGAATAGTCCCTCGTCGTGAACAGTACCCGCGCGTGAAGGAAAAATCCGGCGATGAACGTTTGTTGAAGAAGAAGAAACTTTCGAATGGATGAGTCTTTTGGTAGTGAAAGAGAGAGAAAGAGGGATTGATGGTGGATACTGTTTTTTCATCGAGGAAGAGGAGAAGGTTGGAGAAGATGACGGCTTGGCTTGACCTAGGGTTGCATGCAGTATAAAAATAGTAGAGATGGATATTAGGGCTTGGCTAAAACATGGGCTTGGGCTTGGCTTAGTGACTCTTAATTTACAAGAATGCCCCAAACATTAATTAAATCCCATTTTTCCTTCTTTCTTCCCATTCTACCCTCCAATTTTTCTAATTTCAAATATGATAATTCTAAAATTAAATTCCAACACAACTTTAAGCATGAAATTGACCTTACAATTAATTCATATATCAAAATTAAAACTTCAATTAAAACTTAAAATGTCGGTCGTTACAAACATTCATTGTAAAAAAAAAAAATCCTAGCGTCCAAATGCCTAGAAGAAGTTAATTGTGGGAAGGGATAACTCCAAATTAAGTACTTACAACACAGGGGATTACAAGAAACCTACAAGGAACTTGTGAATTAGCTACTGTCTCCAATTTCATCACAAATTCCTTCCTATTTAAAAGTTAGCTTCATTGTTCCTTCTTTTCACTAAAAAAAAACTGTAGAGATGAGCATAGACCTACATGAAAGTAAATAAAAGAAGAAAAGATTGTATGCAAAAACATTGAAATTTGAGAAACTAAAACAAAATATTTGAAAATTTAGGTATCAAAATTAGTAAGAAAGTTGAAATAATCAAGACTTTCGTTTTCCTTTTGAGTACAATAAATGTGGGGAGATTTAAAGTAATCAAGACTACATAAGCATAAGAATTCCAACTTAGGATTTAAGCCAACAAGAGAAAAATTTGAAGTTTTCAGAAATATCAAACCAGCTCGAATAAGTTCTGCATTTTAAAAGAAACATTGGAAGAAAATATATGTAGATAGGAAAAAAGAAAGAACAAAACTACTGAGGCACCACAGAGAAGCTACCACCACTGCTTTTTATGTTTCTTCTCAAAAGACTTTTATCATACACTATGTTGGCACCATAAAATGTGCTTCTCAAATTCCTTAGAGAACCATCCACTTCTTTAATTGATCAAACACACAATTATATCAGTAACTTTTAGCAACAAAAATCAACCCCATTGTTGCAAATTTGAAATTTAGACTAAGCAACCAAATATCAGAATTTGTAAAGGTAAAAAGCAAAAGCCATCTCCCTTGAAAAAAAAAAAAACTAAAGAAACAAACCATAAATTAAATAGCACTTAAATTAAACTAAATAGCAAACCAAAGCTGTAAATCTACGTCCATAGCAAAAACCAAAGCTAATAGAAAACGGAGGTCAACGGCTGAACAAGGACTTGTTTCTTCAACTTCACACAGACTATTTTTCTCAATTCTTTAGAACAGAAGAAAGAAAAGTCCCAAATCTTCAAAACCCACCTCCGCTGCCTCTTCCGCCCTACCTTTCTTCTTCCTCTTTCTATTACCTTCTAAACCTCATCTCTTTCTCTGCCGCCGCCACCTCCACCGCCACTGCAAACCCGTCAGTTCACCAATTCCCACCCTCCTCCGCTGCACAGCCATCCTTACGGTTCAACTCCTCAGCCGTAACAACCACAAATCACAAACAAACATAGGGTTTCCATCCACGCAAAATAGATTTAAACAGATAAAATAACTCACCTCTTGATGAGAAGATAATTTCGAGCAGAGAATCATCGGTGAAAGGTTAGGGTAGAGAACTTCCAGTAAATGAGAGAAATGAATTTCGAGCTTCTCAGGTTTGGAAATGGAAGAGGGGAGGAAAGAAATGGAACATCAGAAACTTATTTTAGAAGTTTCTTAGATTTAGGCCTAATTTTGGAAACTTTTTTTTTTTTTTTTTAATTTTGGAAACAAGAAACGGGAATGATTATCAAACAAACCCATTTCTCAAAAAATGAGAAACCGAATTAAGAAACAGGAAACGGGAACTGATAAGCCTTAGAATTAAGGCTTATTTAACTCCCAATTAGTTAAAATATACTTGTTTTGTCTTAAGATCATTTAGAAATAGTTGAAAATTGCTTGAAAATAAGAATGAAGGCAATTATGATAAGATTCTAAAATAGTTAAGCTTGTTTGCAGGGAATGTGGAAATTGCAAAAAAAAAATCAAATTTCGGGATTCTGCAATTTTTTCTAGAGCAACAGACTTGAGAATGTGGAAATTGCAAAACCAAAATTGCAATTTCGGGATTTTGCAATTTTTTTCTAGAGCAGCAGAAATATTTAAAAAAGAAAAAAAATCTGCATTTAACCCATTCTGAAAATCCTCAATTATTGCACGATTTGGGGGATTTTGAGCGTGAAATTTGGGCATTATTCAACCCTAATGAAGGTGATAAGTTCATTTTACATATATATATATATATATATATATATTCTATCTTGGACTTTTAGGAGGACTTTTCGGTTGAAGATTTAAAAAAAAAAAAATTACAGCGCCTAGGCACCCAAACCCGTGCAGGAAGGCAGAGAGCTAGCGCCTAGGCGCTTCGGAAATTTTCTCACGCCTTTTTAACAGCGCCTAGGCGCTATATCGATTACCCTAACTTAAATTGGGTGTCTTTTATCATTTGAGGGGTCGAAAATTAGATTTTGGGAGGCGGAAAACAGAGAACGAAAGGAAGACGACTATACAGTATTTTGGAGGATCCGACCAATCGAACGAAGCGAGAGCGACGATTGGAAACTCGTGGAATCACCCGGATTTGTTTCTTTTCCCTTTTTTCCTTCTCTTTTTCTTCCTTTCATGACTCCATTGATACTTTTAGCTAGTTTTGTTAATTTTTACATTATGAACTAAGTTTTTCTTTCTAGAGCTTTGATGTAATCGCTATTCGAATCCTATTCTTCCTAGTTAATAGTTGATATTTCAATTTCGTATTTGGTTGTGAAAACTTTTCTGAGCTTAATGCATGTTTAGATTTGGCCACTCTTTGCATGATTTCATGTCATAATTCGAGGTTGAGAGACAAGAATCGTTGATGGATCTGAATAGTTTTCCCTAATTTACACTTGAGATAGAGATATCCTTGTGGGTTTTGTGGAAATTTAGGTTCTACGTTCGTCATAATTGAATTGTTGGAATTGTCATAGAGATATAGACAATTTACTTTTTAATGAATATCGTTATTGCTTGAGAGAGAATATCAAGTCTATAGGGTAGAACTTGCCAACAATCTAGAAATAGAATTTGCTTCAACTTTTAATGAATGAAGAATAGGAGGAGATAACGGTGAAGTTATAGCTCTAGAACCTATTGCAATTAAATTTAATCATTTGTTTTACGTTGTTAATTTTAGAATCGTATTCCATTCTTTTGCTGTTAATTTTAATTTCACCTATCATCAATTATTCGGTCCTCAGATAAAATTGAAGCTTACGAATTTGGTAGTTTATAGCATTCATTCCCTGTGGAGAACAATACTAATACTCACACTACTATATTACTTGTAACGATTCGTACACTTGCGAATTCGAACAACAGAAGGCCTATAAAAGATAGAAGATGATTGCAGAAAGAGATCAGTTTTGGGAGGCGTTTTCTTGAAGAATTTCGTGGGTTTTTATTCCCTCTGTTTTTTTTTCCCTCTGTTTTTCCAGTTTTTTTTCTGCTCTGTTTTACCGAGGTTGTTGCAAGTTTTTTTATTTCTCTTTTAGCTTCATTTTTTCCAGTCCGATTCAAGTAACATTTTGGTTATTTAGTTTATGTTGATTTAAGTTATGTTTTAGTGAAGATTTGGGTTGTTTGGTTTTTGTTTCAGTTTTTGTTTTAAGACTCAAGCTTGTTTTAATATAGTTCTATTTTAATATACTTTAGTTTCTGTTTTGTCTCAATTCTAGTTTATGTTTATGTTTTTTGTTTTAGTTTTCTTAGCTTATTAATAGATTTCTTTTTGTCCAGTACACATTATCATTTTTATGAAGCTTAATTAGTGAATTTTTTGGCCTTGCATTTGGTTTTGTTTACTGTATGACAGAAAAATAAGTTTCATTTCCCTTAAGTTAGTAAAATAATTTTTTTTTGTTTCCCTTAAGCTTTATTCTTAAAATAATTCAGTAGTCTAACCTTAATTTTACATTAAGTTTATTTTAATTTTTAGCTTAGTTTCTTATAGATTTTAATATGAGCTAAACTTCTTAGGGGGTTCAAGGGTGTGAATTCCCTAAAAATGTAATTGTAGCCAAAATTCCAACAAAAAACAAGCCTACATCTCAATTGTTTGCTTGTGTTGAATAAATTTCCGTTGAGATCCTAGATTGATCAACTAGGGTAGCGACTTAAGCTTAGATCTAATACCGACGGGGTTAGTGATAAGCGGATTTCACACAAGTGATGGAGAAAAGAGCTTAGACATAAGCCAATTCTTTACCCTAGACATAGGGATTAAAGACTCCAAAACCCATAAAATTGTTGAGCCAAATTATCTAAGATAGAGGGACTATAGATATATAAGTCACTCACTTAGTCTCCTAAAACCTAATTTCAAGGTGAATAGGAGTAGCAATTTTGGTTTACAATTGAATGTAGAATAGGTTGGAATTGTAATTTTGTTTTGCAATTACAAATTAGGGCAATGACATTCTTGAGCTCCTCCTTTATCTAAATTTTTTTTTGCGATTTCATTTACCAAATCTATCTAGTTTGTTATTCAATATTGCAAATTTTCGATTCTGCAATTCAATTCTGCAATTTTTTCCACTTTAACTTGCAATTAGATTCTGCAATTATTCTCTTTTTATCAACACACCATCCCAACCTTATTTTTGCAATTTTAGTTTTCAAGTTGCAATTTTCCTTACACTTTGCTTTACAATATTTTTATTACACCATTCCCTTAGGATTCGATACTTAGTACTCACATACCATTTTATATTACTTCAATCGCATGCGCTTGCGTGTACACCGATCAGGAACGTTATCAAACGTGCCCTTAGTTTCTACTACATATCCCAAACCTTTTTTGTTGCCTTTTAGTTTCTCCTACATATCCCAAACCTTTTTTGTTGTGCATAGATTTTCCTGTACTCTAGAGATAATCTAATTTGGAAGTACCAAGCTCAGCCTTAATTTTTTCAATATTTTTTTCTTTTCCAATAATCAAGTTATTCAAACTCTCAAGTTTAATTCCCAAATCATTTTTATTTTTCAATAATTGATTATTTTGACTGACCAAAGCTTGTTAGTTTTACAAACCTTTAACCATTCAGTGCACATACTTTGATAAGCTTCTTTGAGAGAGTCTTCATCAAATTCTGATTCTTCACCATCAAATCATCCTCCTCAATATCAATATTTTCTTCATGAAGAATTTCATCATCTTGTAAACTCTGTACACTCATAGAATTATTAGTAACAAAAGATGCAGTAAATGCTACAGTTTTCTTTAATGGTTCTTCTTGATCTAAATCTTCATAGCTCCAAGTATTTGTTATCAAGTTGACTTTTTTCTTTAGAAAATTTGCACATTCAGATTGGATATGACCATAACCATCACATTCTCTATATTGAATACCTTTTTTCTTTTCATTTTGTTTAAAAGAAAGATTATTACCTTTTGAAAAATTTTGAGAAGCCTTAGAACTTTTTGTCATTCTTTTCATAAATTTACCAAAATTCTTTGACAAAAAGGCAAGTTGATCAACATTAATTTCTTCTCTATTATCACTATGAGCACGATATGTTCAGCTTTGTACCATCCCCAACAATGAGAGATTCATTACCATTATATTCAGCTTTCACACTCAAATTTGCAACATCAAACGTAATGTGACTGGTAGCACCACTGTCAGCCAGCCAATTTGGATCGGTGAGAGTTTCTGGGGTAGCAACAAAAGCTGAATGCTCGCCATTACCTTTGTTGTTGCTTCTTTGGCCGTGAGGATTGTTGAAATCTTTTTCAAAATGAAAGTAACACACAGGGGCAGAATGCCTATATTTATTGCACAACTGACACATTGGTTCAAAATTATTACCTCTTTGATTGCCAAATCTGAAGAGAATAATCGAATTAAACCCACAGCGGAAGCATAGGAATCTTCTTTGATTTATTTAGAATTAAACTAAAATACAAGGGTTAAGCAATAAATACCTTCCAAATATGGAGATTCTTCTTATGGGTCTTTATCTCTTCCACAAAGTCTTCCTGGCTATGACTCGAACACAGTACCAAGGCTTGTGGGAGCCTCGTGAAAGAAAATCCACAAGGGATTAAAGAGGAAGAGGTCTAGAGAGAATTCTCAATTCTCTCTATTGAGGAGATGTGTGTTGTGTCTAATGGCTCAACCCAAAGGTCCTATTTATAGAAACCAAGGGAAAATCTTTACCATAATTAAAATATTATATTTTAATATCTAATATATTAAAATATATCTTATATTTATTTGAATCTCATTCAAATCTCCTACAATATTTATTTATTTGAATCTTATTCAAATTCTATAAATATCTTTTATTTAATATATCAAATATATATTGATTATTTTAATATTTAATGTGTCAAATACAATAAATATATTTTCTTCTTTTATATTTAATATATCTAATATATTAAATATTAATTTGAACACTTCAAATTAAATATTAAATTTGAACATTTCAAATTTTAATATTTAATGTATCAAATACAATAAAAATATTTTCCTCTTTTATATTTAATATATCTAATATAGTAAATATTAATTTGAACATTTCAAAATTTTCTTTCAACTAAATTAATCTTTTAGTGTTACTATGAACTAGCAATGAGACCTTATGGACCTACAGATTATAAGCTCCAATGATACAAAATCAATTAATTAAACTTTTTAATTAATTAATTTTCATTCATTAACTATATGTCACTCCACTATAGACCTAGAGTTGCACTCTTATGCACTGTAGGACAAGTTGTGTCCATAGATATAATCACTACATGCAAGTTGATTCTTCAAGAGTTGTTCGTAATTATAGTTGGTCAAAAGTTCGTTTTACCCCTATAATTACATTTTGCACCTTAAGTACCATTGATCCTCTAATGAACAATCTGTTTATAATCTAATTATAAACTAAGTCCCTCTCGGGCCAGTGAGAAGGTGGGGCCCCATTGTTCAAGTCCCGAAATCAGCACTTAAGGGAACTACTCATCTACTTACCCTATGTGTGGGAATGAGCGAATTCCATCTTGTGAGATTATGTTCCCAGCTCCCTCTTTGGTCAAGTCCCCAAAATGGTAGGCATATTGAATCGGCTACAAAAGCTACTCTCACCCATGCAAATCAAAGGACAAACCCTCACAGGCAAGATTTCATAACTCACTCAGGATTAAGATCGAGTCACATATGATCATCCTAATGAAATATTAATCTTCTCAATTAACATATTTATAAAGAGAGATTAAATATTTCGTGGTCCAGTCTTATACAAACTCATTGTATAAGATACCCCCACTCACATGTCTCCACATGAATGATTTGGATCAAATCATTTGTAACTATTACAAAGTAGACCGTATCAATAGTGTTACTAGGATAAGGCACCCAACCTTATCCATATACTATGACCCTTTAGGTTATTTCTTGAACATAATCCTCTCGTATGTCAACCACATACTGTTCAAGATTACACTAATAACCTTGGATTTTTCATATAATGGATAATATTATATTGCAAATGAAATAATCAAAATTATTAATTATTAAATAAATCATTAATTACAAGGCTTTAGGGCATACATCCCAACAAAATCTCCCACGGCCCCTTCCTCTATTATTGTTCCTCGAACCATACCCTAAGGACTGATAATTTTGATTTCCACGATTTTGGTTCCTCTGATTGTTCTGACCAGAGTTTGATTGCCCCTAAAGAAATTAACTTGCCTATTGTAGGCATAATGTGCAAATTGATCAATATTTACTTCGCCAGCAGCGGGGCTAGGGCTGGATCTATCTAAAGTACCTTCAAAGGTTACGAGAATTGAATGCAACTCTTGCCAGGATGAAATATCTTTACCTTCAATAGTGTAGACTATTGGAATGTAATTGGCGTCAAGACCACCCAAGATATATGAGACTAGATCAGAATGAGAAACAAGGGCTCCAGCTAGTTGAAGATTTTCAGATGCCTGCTTCATTGTTGCTAGATATTCTATCATCTTGGTGGTTCCTTTCTTGGTATTCTGGAGAATTCCTTGAAGCTGATTAATTCGAGCTTTGTTGGTCGCTCCGTACATCTGTTCAAGTGCCTTCCATATTTCTCTTGAGGTCTTGAAATTCACAACATTAGCAACCATTGCTAGAGTCATCGATCCGAAAATCCATCTAGAAAGGGCTTGGTCGATTATAGTCCATTCTTCAAATTGAGGGTTTGGAGTGAGTTGAGACTTACCAGTTTCATTACCTGATTCAAGAAACTCAGATGGTTGAGACTTCGTACCAAGAACATAGCCATCAACCTTTTGCTCCCTTAGAATTGCAAGAACCATTCCTCTCAATAATAAATAATTCTTCTCATCAAGCTTCACGATGAGAACTGTGCTTAGAAGATGCCCAAATGATGAACTAAAATTTTTTGTCACAGAGGTTGCCACTTCCTGATGAGGTTTGAAGATCATCACCCATGGCGTTAGCCTAGAAGCTCTGATACCAAGTACAAATATGAGATTTAGGGAGAGATTTCAAAAAACACAGAATTGGGGCTATAATGGTTGATTATTCTCATTCCAGAGGCCACGAATAAATAATATAGAGATGGTTGGGAAAGAGAAATCCCACCTTATGAGAAAGCACCACGTATACAAAAAGAATAAAAAATGGACAACTAGTGTAACTAATGGAACGGCTACGTTTTGAACACAAGAGAGACCACGTCATTCAGCTATTTGTCTTAACATTTGTCCCCTTGAGTTCTAAAGGAAAATTAACCAAACAATGGACTTCATACGCTGAAAGTATAAGAATATTATTAAGGTTATTCTTCATATTTTGTCTTCAAAATATGAATTGAGACAAAAAAATAAATTAATTAAAAACACGGTTGTTCAATGCTTGAAAACATCTACTAATTCAAAAATAATTGGAGGTTAAAATAGTAAATAATCAGATCGATGAATCAACAATATATTTAAAAAATAAATAAATAAATAAATAAAATAATTTTTTTAACTAAAATAAATTTGTGTGTTAGAAACAAACAAAAAAAACATGAGCTATACACAGACAACAAAGTTTCGAGTAGAGAGAAATATTGATGTTGATGAAAATTTTATAACTATCACAGATGATTATATAGGTTATTTAAGTTAATAAAATAAAGGCTAAATACAGTCAAAAGGGCCCTTAATCTTTTAGGCTTTTCCATTTTTGGTCCCTAATCTTTAAAATTTTTAATTTTACCCTTAATATATTAAAAACTTTCAATTAAGCCCTTCCATGCATTAAAAAATGTTATAATTTGTTAATAGAAAGTTGGTTGTCATTAAATTAATGTTTTGTTCAAACATATTTAGACACATGGACATGTCACTTGTGAAGTAGGATTTTGTTAATGGGAGGATCAAATTTTGCAATAGGTGGATTGGTTTTTATGTGAGCAAGCAACATTCAAGTGACGTGTCCACATGTTTAAATATGTTAATATGATTACAATAAGTCAATAATTCATCAATCTTTGTCAATAAATTTTAATAATTTTTTTTTTGTGGAATGATCTAACTGAAAAATACATGTAAAATTAAAATTTTTAAAAGATTGAATACTAAATTTCAAAATTACCTAAAAATTTAGAGAATCCCTTAACAAGATTAGAAAAACATCTTATATATTTAGCATAAATAAATTAGCTATAATGGTTATTATTATGTTATGAATACAGGAGAAAGAAAAAGGAATAGAAAAGAAACTACGATTAGCCAAAGTGAGCATAGTAGTTCAACCGTAATTACTCATGCTCTTGAAGTAAGAAGTTTAAATTTCTATATTCCACATTTGTTGTACTAAAAAAAACTATGATGAAAGCAGAACAACGAAACAAGAAAAGCTTACTAAATTTTAAAATTAACCCAAAAAAAAGTTGTGAAATAAGTTGTAGGAACGCAGGGACGACTCGAGATAATATGGGACATTTGACAAAATTTTGATAGGAAGGCCTTAATATAGAATACATCATCTAAAATTTATTTTTCTTCTTTTCTTCTTAAGCTTTTCATATCCATATAGGAGGCCTTTAAAGAAGGTGAAAAGTTGAGAGAGAGGGAGAGAGGGAGTTAAGTTAAAATTAGTTTAACCTAGACAATATATTTGTGGTAGATGGTTACCAATGAAACACGTAGAATATTAAACGCATAAATTGTGCCTTAAACTAGGTTGTTTTTTCAAATCATATTTTCACAATTATCCAAATTTTGACTCTCTTCTTATATGGCAAATAATATTGCTATTTAATATAGAAAAATATTTCAAAATTTTATTTCCCTTTTCAATTATATTTGTTAATTACGTTTTAATTTATATTATTATTCTTTCATTATTACACAGTCAGAATTTGTATCCCAGATTCTTCGATTTTTTTTATTCTTATTCATTCTTCTCCCCACTACTATGACAATTTTATCATATATACTTGATTTATTTTTACCATAATTTTATTCTCAAATACATCCTTTAATAGGGTAATTGTTTCTATGTCCATTTCATCATGTATACCCAATATTTGATATATACCTTTTTATGCATGTTTTACGGTTTTCATTACATATACTCAATATCTGACAGGAATAATTACGGCAACCACAAAGTTTCAAAAACAATTATGTCTTATCTATATATAGGCATACTACATATATACCCCTTGTATATGTTAGATATATATACCATATAGTTTAGAAAGAAAGAAAAACGAGGAAAAAAGAAGAAAAAACTAGTATGTTAAATATTGCAGATAGCATTACAATTACCATTATACATTGATTTCGTTGGAAATTTTTGCTATTGGCTCCGAGTTTAAATCTTAAGGAGCGGTTTGTGGGTGCTAAATGAGTTATAATAATCTAGATTATAATAGTTTGTGGAGTAATATAATATGTATTTAAGATGCAAAGTTCTTTAATCTAGATTATAATAGTTTGTGTTTAAAGTGTAGAGTTATTTAACTCCACAGACTATTATAACTCCTAAAATATGAAGACACTATCGGCTAACTTGGTGCCCCAGATTACAGCCACCAGCTTCTTATGGCATCTCAAAATAGTAACGATAATCTTATCAAAACATTTCAAAGCTATAATCCCTTCCACTCCACGTCTACCCCATATTCACCAACACCAATAACTTGAAAATTTTAAATCCTCGATAGGTGGTCATTATAGATTGAACTCATTCCCTCCAAGCTCTTTATTATTTCTGTGGCTCATATTGACCACTAAACTAATCCATGATAGTTCTAAGAAATCCAACTTTCAATTATTCCATTTTTCGTGTCTTGCTCTATTCATTTCTCTCTCAGCCCTCTCTCAAAAATACTTTTTGGAACGAAATATGTATTATCTTTCCCACAATTGTGATAAAATCAAGGTTTAAAATGTTGATGTTCACGAAAACGTCGAGGTCTTAATTTTATAGAAATGTTGATAGATAAATATCGATAAAATGTCAATGTCGATGGATATTTTTGAAAAAATCTTTAAAATAACAAAATTCAAATAAAATATGTAAATTAATATATATAAACATTTTACACTTTTTTTAAACGAGCATTTTATACTTAACAAGTTAAAATGTTTATTATTAATATTATATTCGCATTAATTATATTTTTTTATATTTCAATGATTTTTTTACGGTATAATAGAAATGTCGATTCACTCCTTATATCGATATCAAAGCGCTTGATATATGGAAATTTCTATGAAATCCAACTTTCAATTATTCCATTTTTCGTGTCTTGCTCTATTCATTTCTCTCTCAGCCCTCTCTCAAAAATACTTTTTGGAACGAAATATGTATTATCTTTCCCACAATTGTGATAAAATCAAGGTTTAAAATGTTGATGTTCACGAAAACGTCGAGGTCTTAATTTTATAGAAATGTTGATAGATAAATATCGATAAAATGTCAATGTCGATGGATATTTTTGAAAAAATCTTTAAAATAACAAAATTCAAATAAAATATGTAAATTAATATATATAAACATTTTACACTTTTTTTAAACGAGCATTTTATACTTAACAAGTTAAAATGTTTATTATTAATATTATATTCGCATTAATTATATTTTTTTATATTTCAATGATTTTTTTACGGTATAATAGAAATGTCGATTCACTCCTTATATCGATATCAAAGCGCTTGATATATGGAAATTTCTATGAAAATGCTTGCATGTCGATGAAAATTTAATACACTGAGTGAGATTTTAATTATGTAGAGAGATGTATAGAAGAGAGAGGTTAGCTAGAGAAAATTGAATAAATTAGTAATAAAATAGAAGAGGGAGAAAGTTTATGTAGAATACGTTTTTTAGGAATAGGCATTCTAAGTTTTTTTGTTTTAGTTCAACAACATGTGCAGTGAAATTTTGAATCTTTGATCTTCTAGTCAAAGATATAAGGTCCTCTTAACCAATTGAGTTTTTTCTTTTTTTTAGTTCAACAAACATTTGGAGATGGGAAAATTCGAATATCTAACCTCTTAGTTAAAGGTACATGTCAATTACTGCTGAACTATGCTCATTTTAATTAACCAATTGAGTTATGCTCAAGTTAGCAAGCACATTCTAAGTTAAACACAATTAAATTTGGCTTTTTGAAAGACATCCAATCAAGATTTAAAAAAAATCTATTTTACTATATAAGTTTAAAAAAATAACTTTTTTAATTAATTAATTAATTATTATTTTGCTGTTGTTGTTGTTTTAGAATACCCTGACCTGTCAATTAACCCTCAACGTTTTGTTGGCTTTTGACTTACAAAAAAAAAAAAAAAAAACAGACAATCTTTTGATCAATGACTGATATGGGAGAGAGTGCACTTCGAAGTTTTGGAGACGTGAATCATCGAACCGAAACTTACGAGGAATAGTAATGCTTTGAAAAATGTATAACTCAATAAGATAGATCAAAAGATCTAGCTAAATAATAGTTAGAAGTCTTTTTGTTAAAAAAAACGATGTGCGTGTATATGTTATATATGTGAGGTTGCTCTATATTGTATTTTTAGCTTTCATGTTTGTTAGATATGGTGATGATTTAATTTTTCTCTTCAAATCTTCCAAAGCAAAATTTTTAAGCAACAACTTAAACTTATTTAGTTTGATCTTGATCAAAACAGCTAAATAGATTTGCTCTCCATCTTTTTGAGTTTAACAACATATTTGTGAAGGTGAATGAATTTGAATTTCTAACCTCTTGGTCAAGGATATATACCTTAACCAGTTGAGCTACTTAATTCAGGTTGGCCGCCTTCTTCATCTATTGAGTTGAGAATTTGAGAGCATCATCCTATATATATAATTGAAAGATGCAAGCTAAATAGTTAGAAGTATTTTTTGTTAAAAAAAAAATTGTGGGCATATATATATGTATGTGTGTGAAGTTTCTATAAATGGTATTTATAGCTTTCGAATTGTTTCGTGAAGATCAAATTATTCTCTTCAAATCTTCCCCCATGGCTTTGTGTCAAATATGAAATGAATCCAAATTTGATCAAATGAACAAATTTTCTTAGCAACTTTGTCAATCAGAATGGTTGAATAGGTTTGTTCTCCTTTCTTTAGGCCCCGTCTTCTTCATCTATTGAGTTTAAAATTTAAGATTATCATGTTACATATATATAATTGAGCCCTTAGAACCTGCATTGCAGAATCTATGAGAACCACGAGACATTTTATTGGTTGGTTGGTTATTCGATTGATGGGCTTGACCCAATGGTTTTTAAGTACTTATTGAAATACTTATTAAATAATTGAAAAAGGATATTGTTAATTTTGAAATTTCTTATTTAATAATTGAAAAACATATAGCTTAAAACCAATTTTAACTTTCAAAAATTGAAAATTGAAAATATATAATTTTTATGTAATAGAGGCTTTTACTTTTCATCTCTAACAGGGATTAACTTTTTTTTAAGTATAAATAAATAGATCCACACAAAATTAATATGAACCACAATAATAATTAAGAGCTAGCATCTTCTACCGATCAATTTAGGCATTCCTCCATCTAGATGTAGATAAGCTTAATTATCCTTGCATATGTGGCGAGATCATGAGCGCAATAGTAAGGTCTAAGAAAACTTTTAACATTGATCATCTTACCTTTTGAATTTATGAGTAAGTATGGAAGATTTTATTAAAAAAAAAAAGTATAAAGTATTTGATTGTTCTAATCTAAATTATGAAGTAATACATTGTAATTTTTCAAATTTAAAAAGAAAAAACGTTTAATTCTTTTGAAAAAAAAATTACATTTTATGCATATATATATATATATCTTTTTGTTTTTCTTTCCAATAAATATATTACATAATAGAGCATATGCACAACACTTGACTAAAGAATATAGGATTTGATTAATATCTAAAGTAAGTATCAAAACATTTTAAGACTTGTTTTTGTCAGAATAGTTTTTTATTCTTTTGTTTTCAAACTTATATTAATATTTAATTGAATTTTTTGTTAAAAAATTGATATAAATATACATATTAATTAAAGTTATCACTCACATATATATTAATGATTTTGAAAAAAAAAATCATTAAGTCCATTCATAAAGTATAAGAAATTTTTTAAAATAATTATCCAAACATAACATTTCTTAATTTGTAATTAAAAAAATTAAAGCCTTTTCACATGAATCGTAAGAGCCTATGTAGCATCCATATTCAATTTCTTGCTTTCAATTCGCTAAATCAAATTAATCTAGTGAATTTTCATTAAATGGGTTTATTTCTGAAGATAATAATTGGATTGTATTTAGATTAATTAGTTGTCCTAAAAAGTGAAAATTTTGAAAATATAATTTACATGTATTCAAATTCTAAATTGGTTGCCAAACACATATTTAAAAACAATAAAAACATCAAGTACAACTGGTAGTGGCATATATAACAATTTGACCAAAAGTTAAATTATACAAAATACCCCTAAAGTTGAGAGTAGGTTTCAATTATGCTCTTAAACTTTGAAAAGTTTCATTTTTACCTTTGAACTTTGAAATTTGTTCTAAAATATCCTTGGAGAGCTTATTCGTTAAAATAAAATAGAAATTAACATGACGACTAATGAGTAAAACTTAAAAGACATATATGAAAATCATTTATAATATTATTCATGTAAATTGATATGGTAGCTGATGTGTAAAAATGGATTATTTAAATGATTTTAACGATATCTTTTGAAATGAAATAAATAGTAATAACGATCTTAATATTCTGTATAGTTGTAAATAATACCACGTATGTCTTCAAATTTGTACATACATTAGTTGCCATGTTAATTTTCATCATTTATTTTAACGAAAAATATATTTTTTTGGACGGACCAATCTCAAAGTTCAAGGGTATTTTTTAGAACAAATTTCAAAGTTGAAGGATGAAAATGAAACTTTTCCTCTAAGGGAATAACTAAAGCCTACTTCAAAGTTCAAGCGTATTTTGCATAATTTAACCATAATAGAAAATGCATTACAAGGCAAAAATATTTACAAATATGACACAATTTTAAGCCTAGCCCAAATAAAAAAAAACTTCAAGAGTCAAAAAGAATTGTCAAAATATCTCAATTACGCCTCTTATTAATAATAGGTTGTCTATCAATGATTTATGTATATCAGTAATAGACGTAAAAATGATATATCAGTGAGTGAAGACATCTATAAGAAATAAACACCTATCATTAATAGACGTAAAAATATAGTATATCACTAATATACATGGGTAAAAATAGAATTATATAAAAATATTTAAGTAGGCAAATGAAAATTTTTAAAAGATTGTCATATTTGCAGATAATTTTTGTGTGATAAATTTACATATATGAATATTAATTTTGAGCCAACTTGAATTGGTTAAGCTAGGCATCATATCCTCAACCAAAAGATAGATTCAAATCTTTACTATTTTTTAAAAAAAAAAAAGAAACCCTCACATATTGTCAACTCAACAAGAAAAAAAGAAAGAAAAAAACACTCTAATTTTGTCACCTATTATAATTTTCCTAAATACGACTGCGTCAGTTCGTCTCTATTTAGTTGATCATATACGGAAGACAATTATTCTGTCGAAAGGACTTAAAACCAAACCAGATTAGGAATAGAAGCACAGTGGACATGACTAAGAATTTTGATCGAAACAAAAGCTTTGTCGTTTTTAGCTGACTCCCAAACCTTGACCGCAGCCGGCACTTTCCAATGACCAACTGACAAGCAGTGTTACGTCACCTATTTATGACTGGCCAATTTGTCAATATTCCTTTTCATTTTCCTTTTTCAATTTTCCAATTAGGGAAGAGAAATTGAAAATACAATTTGACTTGAGTATCTATTTTGTATTCTACTGATTTAACATCGCGTGTAATGCGCGTGTTATTTAATGTTTTAAAATGTATATTAATGATACTTTTTCAAAGGTATTTAATCAAATATTTAAAAACAAATGAACATGTCAATGTTTAATATTTTAAAATGTATATGAATGATACTTTTTCAAAAGTATTTAATCAAACATTAAAACAAATTGAACATGTCAATGTTAATTTATAAAGTAGTACATATCATATAATTTTTAATGTAAAATAAATAAAGTGAATTGGAGAATAAACTTTTTTAAGTGCTTTTTTTATCAAAGTATTTTCAAGTCATCTAATTTTTATAAAAGCAATTTTTATTTATTGTTGAACTTGAAGATTTTAAAATATATATATATATCATCCAAAAATCACTTAAAAACTATGGCAAATACATTCTAAGTGAACACTTTTTATCATACAGAGCATGTTTCTATTAATATAGACATGATTATTCTATAGAAGAAATTATTAGAACTATGATAACACAATAATAGCATTACAATAAATATCTTTAGCTCAGAAAAACTTGAATCAAAATCTTTACAAATCAAGTTCAATTGCATTTATGAAATAACATGTCGATATTTCACATTGGGAAGAATAGACTTAATAGAAAAACCTCCAACAAATAGTATTGAATTAAATTAAAATTTTAAAATCATAAAGACAAAATAGAAATTATAGGAACAAAATTTGTAATTTAACCTCCTTATTAAGATGGAACTTTGAATCTAGAGGTTCGTTTCTCATCCCCTTCCCTAAAACTATCTTGACTAAAACTATCTTAAATTAATTATGTGATGATTGAAGAAACCATCAAAGATTGTAACAGAGAAAGGATCAAATTATTTATTAAATACAATCGAAATCAAGAAAAAAAGACATAGGTGTGAGTCATATACATCATTCATGGTCACATTAAAAAAACTATATAGTTGTTTCCACGTATAAAAATCTAACAATCATTAGAAGAACAAAATTTTCACTTAAATTTTATGGATCAAAATTTCCATTTTAGATTCACTTTACACCCTATTGAGCTACATGACTTGTATCACCCAAAGAGTCGTTATCAACATCGTATATTCCATTTTCAACTGCATCGACTCTCTAGAAACCTAAATTAATCGTTCAACACGCTCTAAAGAAAAATTGAAGCAATCTTGCCCATGATTAAGGTGATGCAAATATCGATCGCGTTATAACTTAAACAAATATATCAATTAGGTATTAACAACTAATCTAATATAATTGGTTAACTGTTGTAAAAGTAAAACAGAAAACAAAGAAATATATAAATTAATGTACCAATGTGAACATGTAGCAAAATCATATATATTAGTTAAGGTAAAAAAAATACATACATACTGATAATTTTTATTTATGAGGATTATTTTGCCTTTATACTTAGTTATTTTAGTTATTTTATGTGTGTTATTAGATAAAAATGCTAGAAAAAAGTTGATTTAAATTGAATTATTGTTGAAAGCCTTTTAAATTAAGTAAGTGGAGAAAAGGAAACAAAAGAAAATGAAAACCACATTTACTTGATGTTTTTATGCAATAATTTGAAGAATACAACAGAAATGCAATTGCATTGCAATTGCATTTCTACACAAATCTGGAAACACGCCAAACACAGGACCAGGGTAATTTTGGAGATTTTATGTCATTCTTCTTCACAAATTCAGCATTCTTCTCCATGAATTTAGCAAGACAAGTTGACCTAAGCTACACATGAACATATATGGAAACCCTAGCCCATAAAACTTATAAAAGAAGGAAGAAACAGAGGCAATGGTGTATGGATTTTTCAAGCAAGAAAGAGCCCATCATTCTGCTATGTTATTTTTATTTTGCTGCTATTTTTTTGTTCGTTCCAGACCTGTGATGCTCCGAAGCTTAATCCTACCTCAACTAAAGTTAGAGGTGTAAAGACTCAATCGCCTTTGAAGAAAGAGTGGTTGTGTCATTAAGCAATGAGTGAAACAGGTCTCTTTATTTGTTCTTCACGTTAGATTCTATTTTGTTGCATAGGAAGTTTTAGCTGCTGTTATTTCTTTTTCATTGTAGTTCTCTTGTTATAATAGTTTAGTTGCCGAAACTTGATTATAGTTTGTTGAATTTTAGTGTTCTTCTTAATAGAGTTATCACTTATTTAAACTTTTATTGAACCCATAATTCTTCTCTCTCACTTCTCTTTTTGGTTATGGATTTTTAGACATTTAACATACCGTTTTTCATCATTTCATGATGAGTTAAGTTTTCCTTAGGGGTTCGAGTTCGTGAATGCCCTAGAGGAAAAAATGTAGAGCTTAAAAGCACATACAATCTAGCTAACACTTGAACTTTATTTGTTTTTATAGAGTTTAATGTTGGGTAAACCTAGTTGGCCATCTAGTATTGTTTGTCAAGCCTAAACTTAATACTGAAGGGGTTAAGGGAAGCGGGTGTCACAAAAGCAATGGAGGAAAAAACTTAGAAATAAGACCTGAACATCGACCCTAAACATAGGGCGAGATTCCAAAACCGCTAGAATTGTAGGCAAAATTATCTAAGTTAGATTAACCATAGAAATATAGGTTTAATCACTTAGCCTCCTAAAGATTTTGAAGCAAAATTGTATAGGAGTCGAATTCGGTTTACTTAGTTTTCTTGTGTTAGCTATAATTGCAATTACATTTTAGTTGCATTTCCTTCCAAAGGGCATGAGCAACTTGAATTCCTTTTTCATACCTATTGGTTTTTCAATTTATTTCTTTAGCAACAACACCTCTCCACATTTTTATAACCTTGGTTACCGAAATTGCAATTTGAGAACAATTTTTGCTATCTTTTGAATTTTGTTGTATATGTTCCCTGTGGGATCGATACTTTGGAATATTTTTAATTTTATATTAACTTGCATTGGACTGGAGCTTCGTTTTAAACTAAAAATATTTTCTTAAAGCTCCCACGTTTCAGTTGATCACATACATACATATATACACACACACACACACACACATATATATATATGAATATTAAAAAAAGTTAGTTATATTATTTTTCTTTCTGTCTAGTATAAAATGTAAAAAAAGAAAAAGAAAAAGAAAAAACATGGGGCTAATGAAATAAAAAATTAAAATTAAAAAAAAAATAAAGAGAGAGAGATACCTTATTAAAAATTGGAGGAGATGGCTACTTTTAGACCTGAAAAAAAATAGTTATTATTCATCTTTGTTTTTGGTATAAAATATAAGGGAAAAGAAAAACATGAAGGCTAATGAAATTTTTAAAAAAAAATACCTGATGAAAAATTGGAGGAATCTTTGTTTTTGATATAAAATACAAGAAAAAAAAAAGGAAAAAATGTGAAGGCTAACAAAATTTTAAAACAGAGAGAGATACTTGATGAAAAATTGAAGGAGATGCGCAATTGTTAAAGAAAATTTATATTCAAATTCTAATTTGATTTAATTTTGAATCAAATCACATCTTTAATTGAATGTTTATCAAAGTAAGAATTTTGATTTAAATTCATTTTGAATCAAATTATCTTGTTTTCATTGCTTACATAATTATAACATTCAAACCAATTAAAGTCTAATTTTCCTTAAAAAAATTTAAAAATAATTAAACCCTAAATGAAAAAAAATATATGAATATATTAAATTTTACTTTAATTATAATTACAACAATTATACTTAATTACAATTATATATATTATACTTAATTTCACCTAAACAACGATTATACTTAATTATATATATTTTTACCTTAATTATATTTAGAACAATTATACTTAATTTACTCAAAAGAAAAACATAAAACATTTATACTTACGAATATATAATTTACTAAAAAAAACAATTAAATTTAATTTAACATAAAAAAATGATTATATTTAATTATATATATCTTATTAAAACATGTTAACAATTAGATCATTAAATATAAAGATGTGAACATGCTTAGCAGTATAAAAATTAAAGAAAAAATGTGGGGCTACCGAAATTAAAAGTAAAAAAAGAAAGAGAGAGAGAGAGAGAGAGAGAGAGACCTTGTGAAAATTGGGGAAGATGGGTTTTAGAGCCGAAAAAAGGGAGGAGATGTGCACTTTATATGGAGGGAATTTAGATTCATATTCTAAATTTGGTTTGCTTTTGAATCAAATTTCTTATCAAATTAAGCATTTTGATTCAAATTCATTTTGAATAAAATTATCTCATTATTGTTATTTGAATTCAAAATTAAATTAGATATTCATTTTGAGTCAAATTATCATATCGGATTATGATGATTTGATTGATGCAATTAACTAAAACTTAAAGGGGTATTTTGGTCTAAAAATATTTTTTAGATATTTTTCTTTTTAATATAGTATAGATACATATATATACATTTCAAAAACATTTTTAAATTCTAGCTACAATTTTAAAATCAAAAGCAATATTTTAAAAATCAAACACAAAACTTGATTAAGTGATTAAATTAATTTATTTCCATGACTAAATAGAAAAATTCATAAAAAAATAAACCATAATAAATAGTCAATAAATATCATATCAAAATAATTAATAAATAATTTTTTGAGTATATAAATAAATTAATTAAATCATTGAGTAATCACGTAATTAAATGCAAATTTATTTTAGTTATAAATAAATTAAAATGATGAGAAAAATAGTATATAAAATAATAACATTCAACCAACTAAACCCTAAATTTCCTTAAAGAAACCCTAAATAAAAAAAAAATGAATATATTAAATTTGTGACTTTAAAATGATGATAAAAAGAAAAAATAATGGCAAACAAAATTCCTAAAAAAATATAATAAAGAAAGATACATAAGGAGATGACTATTTTAGATTTGGGGAAAAAAAAAGCACTAACAACAACACAACATTGTGGAATTAATTATTGAATTTGAATGGTATCAACCAAGACGTGAAAAGAAAAGAAAAAAAAACGATGGCTAACAAAATTTCTAAAAAAAAGAAAGGAAAAAGAGATACTTTGAGGAGATGACTATTTTAGATCTAGAAAAAAAAAAAGTATCAACAATAACACAACATTATGGAATTAATTATTGAAATTGAGTGGTATCAACTAAGATGCTTAGTGTAAAAAAAAAATGTAAAAGAAAAGGGAAAAACATGGGCTAACAAAATTTTCAAAATTCCAAAAAAAAAAAAAAAAAAGAGCGATATCTGAGAAGATGGCTATTTTCGATCTGAAAAAAAAATAATAATAAGACATGTGAAATTTATAGAGGGAATTTGGATTGAAATTCTAATTTGATTTGATTTTGAATCAAATTGTTTATCAAATTAAGATTATTGATTCAAATTATCAAATCAGATTAAGATAATTTGATTAATATAATTAAGTAAAATTTAAGATGATATTTTAGTCTACAAATATTTTTCAGAAACTCTTGCTTTTAATATACTAGTTTTTTTACCACGTGCAATGCACGTGTAATCAAAATAGTATGAATTAAATTGATATTATAATGAATTTAACTAATTAATTTTTTTTTATGCATTCTTATATTAGTTTTGTTTTTTCTATTTCTATTATGATGTTATGTTTTTCAATGTGACTAATTTGAATATAATATAATATAAATATTATATTATATTACTATAAAAAATTATATTATTTCTACTATAATATAATTTTTCATATAATATAACATAATTTTAATCTAATATTTTTTTTTATTAAGTTTTTATTTCTATTCTTATTATTATGATTATTATTATTATTATTATTATTATTCATAATATAATATATATTTTGTTTAATTTATGCAATACTTGTTAGTGTATCTTTATAACGATTATTGTTTATTTAAATTTGGCATACAGTTATTGACAGAGAATTAATTAAAAAATACACACACATATCATATCATAGCAAATCTAGTAACAATAATTATCCTAAATAATACAAAAATACATTTTAAACAAATTGGTTTACAAAGTCAAAACTTCTTTATAGACAATATATATATATATATATTTTGTCAAATTTTCATTTTGCACAACATCAAGTGAGGATCAATGAGCTATGTAAATTAAAAAAATCTCATTCAATATAGTTGTGGTTTTTTTTTTCTTTTTGAAATATTTTTTTTAAGAAAGCAAGAAACTTTTTAAAATTAATAAACATCGTCTTAAAATTAAAAGACTATCTTCTAAAATTAAAGTGTTTACATTATTACTAAAATTTTAAAATCAAAAGTAATATTTCAAAAATCAAATACAAAAATAAACTAACACCTAATTCAAAACTCAAAATAATAATTTAGTTATAAATAAATTAAAACAATGAGTAAAAGAATATGTAAAAGAAAAAATGCGGGGTAATGAAATTTAAATTAAAAAAGAGAAAGAAAGAAAGAGATACGTTATTAAAAATTGGATGAGATGAATATTTTAGGTCTGGAAAAAAAAACATCAACAATACAACATGAGTGGTCAACTAACATAATTTTGTGTAAAAAAACATGAAAGAAAACGAAAAAAAACATGGGCTAATTTAAATTTATATATATATAAAATACCTTATGAGAGTGTGAGAGATACCTCATCAAAATTTGGATGAGATGGATATTTTAGATCTAGAAAAAAGAATATCAACAACACAATATGAGTTGTATCAACACTAACATAATTTGGTGTAAAAAACGTAAAAGAAAATGAAAAAAAACTAATATATTAATTTGCACGACATCAAGTGAGGACCAATGAGCTGTGTAAATTTAAAAAATGTCATTCAATATAATTGTGGTTTTTTTCTTTTCTTTTTGAATTTTTTTTTAAAAAATCAAGAAACTTTTTAAAATTAATAATCCTCTTAACATTAAAAGAGTATCTTCTAAAACGTCATTCAATATAGTTGTGACTTTTTTCTTTTCTTTTGAAATATTTTTTTAAGAAAGTAATAAACTTTTTAAAATTAATAAACATCATTTATAAATTAAAAGAGTATATTCCAAAATTAAAGTGTTTACATTATTGCTAAAATTTTAAAATCAAAAGTAATAATTTAAAAATCAAACACAAAAATAAACTAAACCATAAATCAAAACTCAAAATAATAATCTAGTTATAAATAAATTAAAACAATGAGTAAAATAATATATAAAAGAAAAAACGTGGGCCAATGAAATTTAAATTAAAAAAAAAGAGAGAGAGAGAGAAAGAAAGAAATACCTTAATAAAAATTTCGAGGAGATGGATATTTTAGATATGGAAAAAAGAAGCATCAACAACACAACATGAGTGGTATCAACTAACATAATTTTGTGTAAAAGAAACATGAAAGAAAACGAAAAACGTGGGCAAATTTAAATGTATAAAAAAAAAAAAAAAAGAAGAAGAAGAAGAAAGATATATGATGAGAGAGTGAGAGATAACTGATCAAAAATTGGAGGAGATGGATCTTAGATCTGGAGAAAAGAACATCAACAACATAAACATGATGAAAATTTGGAGGATATGACAATTTTAGATTTGGAAAAAAAAAAAATTGGAGGACATGTGAAATTTATAGAAGAAATTTAGATTCAAATTCTAATTTTATTTGATTTTAAATCAAATTAGATATCTTATCAAATTAAGAATAAAAATTAATTCAAATTCTTTTCGAATTTTGAATAAAAAAACGTGAAAGAAAAAAGAGTTAATTCAATTAAATTAGATATCTCATTAAAAGAGTAGGATAGGAATTTATTCAAATTATTTGTTAATAAAAGATGTGAACAAAAAATAAATAATTCAATCAAATTAGATATCAGTAGGAATTTATTCAAATTATTTTTAAGAAAAAAAACGTGAAAGAAAAAATAACTAATTCAATCCAATTAGATATGCTATCAACTATCAAATTAAGAATAACAATTAATTCAAATTATTTATGAAGAATAAAAAATCGTGAAAGAAAAAATTAATTCAAATTATAATTAGATATCTGATCAAATGAGTAAGAATTTATTCAAATTATTTTTTAATAAAAAAACGTGAAAGAAAAAATAATTAATTCAATCCAATTAGATATGCTATCAAATATCAAATTAAGAATAATAATTAATTCATATTATTTTTTAATTTTGAATAAAAAAGCATGAAAGAAAAAAAATTTAATTCAAAATCTATTTTAATCAAATATGAAATTAAATCGGATTGATGTAATTAAGTAAAATTTAAAGAAATATTTTGGTTTAAATTTTTTTTTCAGAAACTCTTGTTTTGGTCTAAAAATGTTTTTTAGAAACTATTCTTTTTTAATATATTATATATTATAGATTATAGATATACATTATAGATATTGATTCAAATTAATCAATTTGAAATTAAATCAACTATTCATTTTGAATCAAATTATCAAATCAGATTAGGATGATTTGATTAAAGTTATTCGATTTAAAATTAAATTAGATATTCATTTTGAATCAAAATTATCAAATCGTATTTGGATGATTTGATTAATATAATTTATAATTTTGAGTCAAATTATCAAATCGGATTTCGATATTTTGATTAATGTAACTAACTAATTAACTAAAATTTAAAAGGGTATTGTGATCTAAAAATATTTTTCAGAAACCCTTGCTTTTTAATATATTATAGAATTATAGATTATAGATATTACTAATAATATTATTATTATATTATAGATAGATTTTTAAAAATTTTAAACTAAAATAATTGGATACACAAAGATGTAATTAATTGGAGATACCTAATTTTTTTAAGCCAAAAAATTAATTTGAAAAAGAGATAGAATTCTAGAAAAAAAAAATCGAAAAATGTTGGAAAAAAATAAAGAGAAAAAATGTAGCAATATGATGTCCAAAAGTCATGCCAAAAACTTAATTTGAAAAAGAGACAGAGTTCTAAAAAAAATCAAATAAAAAAAAGAGGGAAGATATGTGATTCGATGAAAAATCGGAGATGACCCTGATGAAAAATTGGAGATGACTACTTTTATACCTAAAAAAATAGTTATAACTAAAAATTAAAACCTCACATGAAAAAAAAAAAAAGAGAAGAAGATAATTGGATGCAAAAGAAGTTAGAATAATTTGAATACGTGAAGAATTGTGTATAGATATACAAAGACATAATTGTAACAAAAAAAAAAAACAAAATTAGCATCCAGCCAGCAGATTCAGATTTTTGGACTATTGCAACTCAATAGCATAATAATTATAATTGTGCATATATAACAACTAATAAGAACTATAAGAACTTCAATTTCAAAAAACAACAACAATATATATATATATATATATATATATATATATATATATATATATATATATATAAGAACTTCAGTTTCAAACAAAAAAAATAAAAAAAAAACTATAACAACTAATAAGAACTATAAGAACTCCAATTTCAAAAAAAAAATAATCAATTTCAAAAAAAAAAAAAAGAACTATATGAACTATATGAAAAAAAAAAGTGTACCTGAAGAAGAAGTCTAGTTTCAAACAAAAAAGAAATATCAGAACTTCAATTTCAAAAAAAAATAAAGAACTATAAGAACTAAATGAAAAAAAAAAAATGTACTGGAATAAGAACTCCAGTTCAAAAAATCAAAAAAAAAAACTATAAGAATTAAATGAAAAAAATGTAGCTGAAGAATTGAGTATAAGAATTGTGTATGATAATTGGATAAATTTATAGAAGAAAATTGCTTATCAAATTAAGATTATTTATTCAAATTCATCCATTTGAAATTAAATCAGATATTCAATTTGATTCAACTTATCAAATCGGATTAGAATGATATGATTAATGTAATTAACTGAAATTTAAAAGTGTATTCTAGTCTAAAAATATTTTTCAAAAACTCTTGCTTTTTAATATATTATAGATTATAGATTATAAACTAAGGACTCGACAAAATACCTTTTCCTCTTTTTAATCTTTTATTTTTGAAGTAGAAAATGTGTGGACCTATAATAGTTTAGACTTTGAATCTTGGGGTTTTTTTTTTTTTGGCTGAAAATAAAGTCATTAAAAATATAATTAAACTAGTAATTGACCACTTCTTTGACAGAAAAGTACCAGTTTTAATTTTTCAAGCCATAAATATTTGATTAAAACCGTTAACATATAAAAGTCGAATGAGGTTATTTAGTCTTCGAAAATTTTATTTTGGAGGTTAATATTATACAATTATTTTATATTATTTTTAATTTTAAAAATTACTTTTGAAAAACTAAAAGTAGCTTTTGAAACATTGTTTTTGTTTTTAAAATTTGGTTAAGAATTCATGCCCGTTTACTTCAAGGGAATGAGAATCAATATCGTTCTCATTGATGGTGTTACTAAAGTTCAGAAATGAAATTGATGAAACCCACCACCAATTTGAGAATTTTTAACCCATAAAATAAGTAATCTCATTCTTCTCCTAAACTCTCGTCAATCTCATTCATATTCTTTATTCTTTGGGCTACACAACCTTTTCATTAACTACTTTAAATCCTTACTCTTTCTCTCTCTTCTATAAATGAGACTCAAAACTTTTACTTATTTTTTTCTTTATGATGTACACTATTAATATATTTTTTGTCTAATAAAGAAAAAACATACTTATCTATTCACATTTTCACTGTTGTTATCATTTTATTAAGTTGGTAAAAATTAACTTCAAACTAATAATAAATTTTAATTTTAAGATTTATTAAAAATACATAAAATAAATTTAGACATTAAACTAAAATGAGAGGAGGCACAATAACCAAACAGATATTTATAACGTTTTATATTTAGTTAGACCCTTCTCCAACTTCACTGCAAGTCATCTCTTCTCTCTCCCAACTTCCGACTCGCTCAGCCAAATCCACGGATTCCACCGTCTCCGCCGCTTGGTTCCGCCGGAAAAATCATACATGCCTTCCCGTTGGCAGTTCCAAGCCATGTTTTTGACTCGATTCCTCGCCGTCGTATTTCTGATCTCTCTCTGCTTTGTTAGCCTCGCTTCCGGCGCTACTCGGCTGCCGATCGACGAAGGTACTACGACGCCGTATTGGACGCAGATCTGGAGTCCGTAACTGTAACCGAAGTCGGTTTTGGTTGGAATTTGATGTTGGATTTTTTGTTTGCTTTCAGTTGAGGCGTTGAGGGAGATCGGAAAGACATTGGGGAAGACGGACTGGAATTTCGACGCCGATCCATGCGGCCGCGAGAGTACCGGTTGGATAACGAATTCTAACCTCGTCCCAAATTTTGCTAATACTGTCAACTGCAGCTGCACGTTTCAGAATAATACCTTCTGTCATGTCACTGACATGTACGTTATCTTTTTCTCTCATCTCCTGTTTTTATTCAACTTCTATACAGTTTGAATGGGTATGATTGGGAGGGATTTCAAATCCAAACGAATTTCAAATGAATTTACTGGTTTGTTATCACAATAACGAGAAAGATTTGAAATACCTTGTTTTTACGTAAAGAATTTGGATTTGGTAGGATTTAGAGCAAATTATTTATTTAATTGTGTTTTCGAGTGACTACTGAATTGTTTTTTAGAGATTTTTAAATCGAGTGTTTGAAATGTCGATATCAATATAAATATTGAGGTCTATATTTTACGAAAACGTCGATATCGATAAAGTTTTCAAAAAATGTCAATAGGAATTTTGGAAAAATTATTTTAATAATTCAATGAAATTTTAATTACAACTTAATTAAATTATAATTGAAATTGACTATTTTTAATCATATATATATCGATGAAAATATCAGTGTCCATAGAAATTTTGAAAAAATTAGGAAAATTGATGAAAATTGTTTTAATTTATTAAATAAGATTTTAATTATGACTTAATTGATGTATATAATTGATCATATTTAAAAATATAAGTAATTTGTATGAAAATGTCAATGTTGATAAAAAAAATTATTGAAAAATGATGAGAATTAGCAAAATTATGATTGGTTAAAATATCATTTTGGTCTCTGTACTTCGAGTTTCATTTCATTCTAGTCAATGTACTTTCAAATATTCAAATTTAGTCTATGCACTTTCAATAAAACTTAAATTGGCTCCTATTATTCATTTATTGTTAACTTTTCTAAAAAAAAGTAGTCTCTATTAGCCATCCTTCTATAAATTTTATAAATATTTTCACATTGTTTCTTTTCTTGCATAAAAATTATTATTATTATTTAACCTATTTCAATAAAAGTTAACTTCAAACTAAGCATATTGAATTCATATTGATGGAAATTAGACTTTGTAACTTATAAACATATTGAATCCATAATTAGTTAATTAATCTACTTATGTAAGAAATTCCATTAAATATAATCTTAACGATAATTTTTACAATATGGACTAAAAAATTAACAAAATTTAAAGTACAAAGACTAAATTATTACATAATTAAAAGTATAGAAACTAAATCGTTATAAATCAAAGTTCATGATCTCGTTACTTCCATGAAAATCGAGGGACTAAAGTGATTTTTAACCTAAAATAATGATAACAATTACAACAAAGTTAGAAATTATGCGCGTGTGCTACATGCGATGGACTGTCCCACATCGCTTAGGTACTAACGCCCCGTTTGTTTCGCCGTTTTTGAATGAAAAATGATTTCCTTGTGTGTTCGTTCCACGGATTTTGGTGTTTTTTTAACCTGGATATTAATTATCCGGGGGTCAAAAAAATCCTCCTCAGTGTGGTTTTTATTATCCTTTGAGAAGATGAGTTTTTTTTTTTCCCTGGACACTAATGTTCGGCTGCATCACAAAGAGAAGAAACCAGTTTTGTCAAAGCAATAACATTATTATTTATATTTTAATTAATTAATATATTATTATTAGATTAATAAGGTAGTATTTAATTCTTTGTTTTTAATTTTTTAAACTTTATTAGATTTAATTAGTATTTTAAATTTAATATTAATTTCAAATTTAACAATTGGTTAATTAATGAATATATATATATATAATTTAAAATTAATTTAAAGTATTTTTTGTGAGAAATTTAATTAAAAGTATTAAAAAATTATTAATACTATTTTAACATGTTATATTTAATCATTTAATTTTGGTTTCTATATACAAAATTGATGAAACGAACACATACATTTAACTCCCAAACATTATTTATTATGCATATCCAAACAAAAACATTTAACTCCTAGATATTAATTATCTTGTATATCCCAATTAAATATAGACATTTATTATCCAAGACATTTAAATTTTAGATATTTAATATCTATACCCATAAAACAATGTCTACAATCCAAACGGGGTCATAAATGAGAAATAAATGCTCCATCCCATCCAATGATAGCCCTATCTTTGGGCTTCTTAATTGGGTTTTAGATTACGTTAAAGTCTTGTAAGTTTCTTTTTTCTTCTTCTTTTTGAGTTTCATAACAATTGGAGATGGAAGGATTCGAACCTCTCATCTCTTGGTTGAGAGTACATTCAAATTACCGTTACGCTATATATGCTCATTTTGGCAGCCCTGTAAGTTCAAATCTTTGGAAGTTGGAGTGCTTCAATATGTCAATGATAGGGAAAACCCAATTTTTACTTTAAAACTTGTCAAGTTATCAATTTTTATACTAAACTTTCAATTTCATCAAATTGCATCTCAAACTTAGATACTTGCAATCTTAACCTTAAATTTAAAAAATTGTTCCAATTTATAGCCTCTAATAAGTTTTTGTTCAAAAAATGGTTAAAAAAAGAATTCTCATATGCTTCAACGAATTTTCAGAAAAAATCGACATTAGAGTTCAATTTTTGTTGAAATTTGGAAGTTTTGACAAAATTATTCAATGGTTAATTTGTGCATTGATAAAACTTAATTTTGTGCAAAACTCGATTTTATTGAAATTAGTGATATTATGGATATATTATGGATTTTTTAAATTGCTTTTTGTTAAAATTAACGAGTGAATTAGCCAAAATTAAATATAAAGTAAAAATTACAACACTTGTTAAGTTTAGGGTTGAATTTGATAAAATTGAAAGTTTAGGGTAAAAATTGATACAACATGACAAGTTTATGAGTTAAAATTTAGGGGTGAGCAAAAAACTCCGAAAAACCGATCCGTCCGACCGAACCGACGTCGGTCGGGCGGTTTAAAGAATGCATCGGTCGGAGGTCGGTTTTGCAAAATGCAAAACCGACAAATCGGTCGGTCGGTTTTGGGCTTAGGCTTAAACCGACCGACCGAATTTTTCAATAATAATAATAATAATATTATTATTATTATTATTATTTATATTATATAATATAAATAATTATAAAATACAAAAACTGTAAAATTTTATATTTTTTATATATTATGAATAATAATAAAATAAAAATTAATAAATAAATATATATAATATATATATAAATAAGTTAAAATAAATAAATATATTTAATATATATATATATATATATATTATATAAACCGACCGAACCGACCGACCGAACTGAAGTCGATTCGGTCGGTTTAAGCTTTATGAAAAAAAAAAAAAAATTCCGCCCAACCAAATCAACATATGGTCGGTTCGGCGTCGGTTGGGGCGGAAAACCGACCCCTCCCGACCGATGCTCACCCCTATTAAAATTATTGCATTTTTTCCCTCGATATGTTGAGATATTGGTGATAAAATTATCTTTTCCTAACATTTTATGTTGAGCTGCTTGACGTTTAATACATTGGTTAAAGCTAACTAATCCCTATTCGTTATTGTTAAATCATCATCATCATTGAACTTATCTATCAATTTAAGAAAAATGACAAAAACAGAAGGTAAAAATTTGATGTGAAAACTAATTTTTCGAAAATCACAAACCAATCACCCAAAAAAAAAAAAAAGACTTAATTTAGCTGACAAAAATGAATGCAAATGAAGTGGTTAAAAAAGCTCTTCTAATTTATGACATCGAATTGTAATTTTTTTTTTTTTTTTGAATTGGTTTTTGTTCATTACTTTTTAACAAACTCAAATCAGTTTCATAGAATTTATCTTTTTTCATACGCATGTGTATGTTATTTTGTGTAATGGTTAAATTAAACCAACGTTTTTTTTTTTCTAAAGCCAAAATTAAACCAACTTTTTTTTAAGATAATTTTTTTTTAACGAAGTATCAAAATCAAAATGAGAAAAGAGGAAAAAAAAAAAGAACGAAAAGGTTGGGGCCTTTGTTTGCCGGATTTTTTTTTATTAATATTGTAGATTTTCAAACTTATTATAAAAATATTGTATTTTCCAAACTATTTATATTAATATTGTTGTTTTAATGACGTGGAAGATGGATGGTTGTCTCTTGAAGAAATGACCATCCATGCGCAGGAGACCATCTATACGCGGCCTACATATTCGAGCATTGTACTAGTTGACATATTGGGCGACCATCACAAAACTTTTAATAATTATACTAGTTGACATATTGGTCAGTTGATACGGCGGGCCTACATTCGAGCATTGTGGAACGCAGTTTTCAACTTTTTATTTCTGTTTTTCCTCCGCTTTCTCAATATTAATATAAATAGTTTGGAAAATACAATATTTTTATAGTAAGTTTGAAAATCTACAATATTAATAAAAAAAAAAAGCCCTTGTTTGCCCAGTGCCACTGCCAACCAACCAATTGCTAGTTTTTAAAAATCGATGGTCCCACAACCGCATCTTGAAAATGGATAAATATATAAAATATTGAACAAAAAATTGATAAAATATATAAAAAATTTCCTACACATCACCATCATTTGTTTTTTTTATAACTAAGGGAGTTTTTGAATTGAGGAGTTGGGGAGTAGAGTTGAGAGTAGTTAATAACTCTTCCCAATTTCTTGTTTGGCCCAATGATATTTTAATTTTTACGGTAGGCCCCATAAACTTATTAACTCTTCCTACTCTAGCCCCCACAACTTTTCTATTTTTTTTCTTCACTTCACTTTACTCTTACCTCTCTCTATTTTTTTTTTTTACATTTTTTTTAATTTCTTAATTTAAAAAATTTTATTTATGTTTTATATAAATTTTCTCATCATTATTACTAATTAATAATAAATATTAAAAAATATTTTTATTTTTATCCTATAATTTTAATAAATTTTTAACAAAATATTTTTCTTTTATTCTATAATTTTATTTTTTAAATATAAATTATATAAGAATGTTTTAGATATAATACTATTATTTAAATTGAAATTCTTAGTGTAAATTAGAGTACTATATTTCATTGATAAAAATCTCTCTATCTCACTTCCTCCACATGTCATCTACAATTTTTTTTTTTTTAAGTGTAAACAAAAATTACTCATAACAAATAATAAGCTTATCTTTTTTTTAGCTTATTTTTTTATTAATAAGAAAAACATATTTTAAAATAACATGTATTACAATTTAAGAAATTAGTATTTAAAAAGGTTAATGTAATAAAAAAAAAATTTGATTTTCAAATTAATCACATTTAAAGTAAAAAGATAAATGATTTCTCATTCCAAACTTAATAAAATAAAATTATTACAATAAAAAACATAAATATATAGTAATCTACACAAAAGTATATATGATATTCATTTTGAATGGTGTTAAAAATATATATATTCATTTTGAACTTAATTATTTTAAAATAGCATAAATATTTGATATTTTATTTTTAACTTAATTATTTTAAAACTTCATAGAATATATTATTTTCAAATTAATCAAACTTTAGATAATCCATTACATTGATTAATTTGAAAAATAAAATTTTAAATTATACAAAAAAAAACTATTTTGTTAAGCTTAAAAACAAATCTTAAATTAAAATTTTAAAATTGACGAAAACGAGTCTTTAACAAAATTGTAAAATATTCATAAAATAATATAATTTGAAATCTCAATTTTAGGATTGACGGAACAAATCTATATTATTTATAGAATTGAGAGAATAAAAACATAAAATTCTTAAAGTTTATTTGAATAATTCCTTTAAATTAATAGATTGAAATCTTTATGAATCACATGTAATACTTAAAAAAGTATTGTAAGACTTTCTTTTATTTGAAAACTATCCAAGGCAAATGAATAATTAATGTGAGAGATATTGAAAAAAAATAATTAATGTGAGAGATATTGAAAAAAGGATGTGGGGTATTTTGTTCTTTAAAGAAATTTGTAAAATATACATAAATTAATAAAAACAAAAAATCTCAATCTTAGAATTCATGGGAACAAATTCTTAATAATGAAATTTTGAGAAATTGTAGAAAAAAACTGTACAAAAAAAAAGCTAAAATCAACTCAAATTTTAGAACTTCAGGTTTAACAAGTCTGCACTCCAAACACAAACTTTTAACTCTTACTCCCTACAGCTTCTTGCCCCAAATACAAACTTCCTAACTTCAGACTAAACAACTCTACATCTCAAACACAAATTTCCTAACTCCCCAAACTTACTACTAATTCCTACTCTATGTAACTCATTGTCTCAAACAGCCCCTAAGAGAGAAAATGAAAAAGTTATAATTTCTTATTTTCCACCTTTCTTTCTCTCAGTTGTAAAAATTTTAATGGTGGTGGGTAGGAAGATATCAAAAAAATTTATAGTACTACCATAGTACTTACTATTTCCATTTAACATGTCATTAAATGATATATTAATTGATTTCATAGATCCTATATTATGCTTAAATACTACTCTCATGACAATCAATGAATGAAGGTAGTATGGGATATTGTTCATATTATTGAAATACTAGATTTTTTTATAAAGATACGTATATCGATATGCAATCAAATATTGTTATAAAATATTATTAAAGATAGTATTTGGCTGAATTGTGCGGTGCGTACCACTCAATGGAATGTAGGAAAGTTTCTTCTTCCTCCCTCTTGATGTGTTTTGCTATTTGCCGAAAAAGAAAAAAGAAGAAAGTGAACATAGCTAACGGTTCTTGGTCTCCTATAAACCTGTACTTGTAAAGACGAAATAGATCAATTGCCCAAATTAGGGACCAAAAAGATTATTTACTTCTCTCGATTGGTGCCGTTGCAGTATTCTAAGGGCGCAGAGCCTTCCAGGTACTCTGCCACCGCAAATAGTGAGGTTGCCTTTCCTGCAGGAACTGTAAGTACTTTTTGTTTCATTTTGCTCAGATCGTTTTTCGTTTGCTTGATTGATTAATGATATTGCCCATCATAATCAATCCCTCGTTTCTTCTCTCTGTTAATTCAGTGATCTCACCCGCAACTATCTCAGCGGCCCAATTCCTCCAGAATGGGGTTCCACCAACCTTGTCAAAATGTATTTTCTATCTCTAAATTTCTATAATGTCTTCAGAATGTGATTTATATTATATGGCTTATGTTTATGGGTAATTTTGCAGTTACCTTCTTGGAAATCGATTGACGGGCCCAATCCCAAAAGAGATTGGAAACATCAGCACTCTTGTAGAGTTGTAAGTTCTGATTACCCAATTGTTTTATGTCCCATTTTGGATTTTTGAATGAAGTAGGTAGAAGACTAATATTACGGGTTTGGTCGCTTAGGGTCCTTGAAATTAATCATTTCTCTGGAAGTCTACCTCCAGAACTGGGAAATTTGATAAGCTTATCCAGATTGTAAGACCCCTCATATTTGAGTTTTGTCACTTTCTTTCAACAAAATTGGTTTAAATTGTCTATAATTATAATGGTTTAGACATTCAGGAGAGCTTTCTGATGGACTTTCCTTCACTATTGTTTGTTGTGATCTAGACTTCTTACCTCAAACAACTTTTCTGGGGAGCTCCCATCCTCACTGGCAAGGATAGCCTCATTGACGGACTTGTAAGCTTTTGAAATCTTCTTCAACCCTTCATTTCGTTAGTTTAATTTTGAGAAAATGAATGAATGAATAAGCAATCTTTATCTTTGTTACAATGCAGTCGAATTAGTGACAATCACTTCACAGGGCCAATACCTAAGTTTATTCAGAATTGGACGAATCTTGAAACAATGTGAGAAATTTTCTCTAGTCTAGCTACTCTCAAATTTTACTTGGTTGCTAGTCTGTTAACTCTCACTCAACTAATTTACTTGTGACAGAGCTATTCAGGCAAGCGGGTTGAGTGGACCAATTCCTTCTGAAATTGGACTTTTGACAGAATTAAATGATGTGTTAGTTTACTTCACGTTCCTTGTGGTTTTATAAGTCAAAGTGCTGCGTGTTTCTATTTATGCATATTTGAGTTGCAAAATGCAGGAGAATCAGTGACTTGAATGGTGGTTCATCACCCTTTCCACCCCTTGGTACTTTGACAAAATTGAAAACCTTGTAAGTTAATCCCTATGTGAAAACTTGAAGACATCCACGTACATAATCCCAGCTATTAAGTTAATTTTTTGGTTTTCTACAGGGTATTGAGGAGTTGCAATATAACTGGGATGCTGCCCTCCAATCTTGATGGGTTGACAGAATCGAAAACCTTGTTAGTACAATTTCACTTTCTACTATGTCTAGATGATATATTATGATTAATCGATGTCTCATGAATTTTAAAAGGTAATTTTAATTTCTTGTAATGGAATATTGCATTACCCTAACTTTTTGCACTACCTTCACTGCAAAAAAGGCTTATTGAGACAAATGTCCATATCTGTCATTTGCCTTCATCATAAAAGAAAACAAAGAATATTCCGGAGTTTATGTTAAAATAGTAAAAGTAACTTCCTTGGATCAGTGATTGAAATACTGAAAGTTCAATGTTTAGTTATTCTTCACTGTTCGTTGACAATACTTTTTTGTTATTATTTTGCTCAATTTCTTCTGCAGAGACTTCAGCTTCAACAAAATTACTGGACCAATACCTGACAGCTTTGGAGCTTTCAAAAGAGTGGATCACTTGTAAGTAACGTAATCAGAAACTTGAAATTGTATACCTAAACTGTAGGTAGTTGCTTTACGTAACTTGGGGGATAAGTCAAGCTTGATCAATGACTGAAATTCATTTTCTCTTTTAAGAGTTGTGTGGAAAATTAACTTGGCAATTATATGAATGGTAACCTTCAAATTTACTGTAGCTCTACGAATAACGGCCTGAATTTGAACATGGTCTAGGGCAAAGTCCCTGAATGTGAACCAATAATAGTATTTCTGATACTTACAGAATAAAGGATTAAGTTTTATGTGAAATTCAAGAGAGCTAAAGCCTGAAATAGGAATGTCCATTTCTAATAAAACATACAAATGCTGTTTACCTACAGTGTATAAAAATTGTATGGCATTCATATCCACTAGCATAGGGAAAAATATTTCTATACAAGCTGCAAGTAGAACGTAAGCACTCTTGAAAATGGGGGCTTTATTATGCCTTTCGGGTAAGGGATATAATGTGTATCATTTCTCCTGTTGGGCATTTGTCCTAGAGTTTATATTAATCTAAATGAAATACAGGATGTTATGTGTAGTTTGCGTTGTATAAAGGCAAAAGTATAATTTGTGTATTAAACTTGAGAAAGTTGCTTTTGTTGATAATCATCTTTTAACAATTGTACGCTGTTGTTTAAAAGTGGAGTGTTCTTATATTAATTGCATTTTTTAACCTCCTCTAGTTTAAAATAAGACTTGAGTATTTTCCGGTTATTGTAGATCTTTTTGTTTATACTCTGATCTCAATATGTATAGATTTTGATATTGAGTAAAATGTTTGAATGTTCATAACTTGGATTGTATTTTAGCATATTTATGATATATCTTTATTGTTGTTTCTTGATCAAAAACGACAATATCCTTATTCCTTATTGTCAAAAGCTAATTGCACTGATAATCTGATATTTTCTTGTTTAGATATTTAACTGGAAACTTGCTAAATGGATCAGTGCCTCCTTGGATGCTACAGGAGGGAGAAAACATGTAAGTTCCTTTGTTACATAACTTGGCATTGAGGTACTAAAATTGAAAATAGATGACCTGCGATATCAAAATAAAGGAACAAAATTCAAAGAGAGAGAGAACAAATAATATCTTAGGGGTTGTTTGGGGCGTGGGTTATAATAGTCTGTTGAATACTCTGCACTCCAAACACAGACTATTATAACTCAGACTAAATAACTCTGCATCCTAAACACATATTATATAAATCCACAGATTATTATAACCCATATACTATTATAACTCACTCAGTGTCCCAAACAGCTCCTTATTGCACCAATTCTTGAAAAGGAAAAAACATCTTGCTTGCTTTACACAACCATTTCTTTTTCCAGTGATATAAAAAGCAAAATTTTCTTTTTTACATGATTAATGTTTTTATCTTTCTTAAATAATTGATATCTGAAGATTTTCTTTAAGAAAAAGTTAACGGTTTTAGAGGTTAAATATAGTTTGTCTCTGATTAGCATTCCTATGGTTGTTTTTGTTTTTTCTTAGGATGTAAGGGAAGGGTAAGTTTTTGTTCTTGCTATCTGGAAGATAATAAATCTGATTGTTGTTCTTTTTTACAGTGATCTCTCTTATAACAAATTTACTTTGAGAAATGGTCAGAACATAGGTTGTCAATCACGAAATTTGTAAGTATGCTTCTATTCTTATACAACTTTTTTATAACTAATGAGAAATACCCTATCCAATCTCTTTTTTCCAGTGCAGAAACCTGTTTGCGAGCTCTTCACAGGACAATAATTCGTAAGTTTTTCTCTTCTTTGACTTTGCTTGTTGCTTGAATTGTCTAATATTCTAATGACCATTGAGCTTCTTTCTTGTTTTAGCAGTGGAACAGTTTCATGTTTACTTGGCACTTGTGGAAAAAGTGAGTTGAAATCTTGTTTTCGTAGCATTGTTTTTATTGTAGGAGGGATAGGAAATATGGTAAATATTAGAAATTATATTTGATAGGTTTTCAATGCTGTATGTAACGTGTAAATGCTAAAGAGTAAAGAGTGCATCCAAGATGTGTCGGTGGACTTCCAAACATTGAAAAAACTAGATCATAGCCTAATAAGACTTCATAGCTAATTGAATCTGATGTTGCTATTTAGAAGTGGCATTGATATGTTTAATAATAATTCTGCAAGAATACATTAATCAGTTCTATTCATTTGATTTTATCTTTCAATAGAAACCAATATGGTCTTGTTCTTGCAGCTTGGTACTCTCTTCGTATCAACTGTGGTGGGAAGGAAGAATTAATTAACGGAACAACCAAATTTGATGGAGACATAAGCCCTGGCAAATCATCATTGTTTTTTCCAGGTGGAGCAAATTGGGGATTTAGCAACACTGGTAGGTTTATGGATGATGATCGCACAACAGACGACTTTATTGCATCAAATTCATCTGCTCTCTCAATGCCAAATCCTGAATTGTACATGACGGCACGCATTTCTCCAATCTCTTTTACTTATTATGCATATTGCATGGGTAGTGGTAACTACACAGTACGCCTCCATTTTGCTGAGATAGTGTTTACTAATGACAAATCATACAAAAGCCTCGGCAGACGCTTATTTGATGTCTATGTTCAGGTAAATAGATATTGTGCTTCTGCTTATGCAGAAATTATCTGATATTTTGGCCCACTTCAAGATATCTTTGTATTTTTTTTTCCTGTATTGTTAGCTTCTGTTGGTACCGAACTTACTGATTACTTTGTTACCTTGAGAGTTCCTTGATTTATCTCTAATATTGCAGGGAAAGCTGGAGTTGAAGGATTTTAATATTGCAGATGCAGCAGGTGGTGTTGGCAGACCTTTAGTAAAGAAATTCACTGTTTCTGTGACTAATGGTACCATAGAGATTCGCCTATTTTGGACCGGGAAGGGGACAAATGCAATCCCTGTGAGAGGAGTTTATGGTCCTTTGATTTCTGCCATTTCGGTAGATCCCGGTAGGTAGACCCATTTTTTTCTATTCAAGATCATTAGAGCCTTTTCACCTATCCTGTATTTGATGAAAAGTTTTGTTTATTTATGTAGTCTGTAACCTTATTAAACCATAGGTTCAGTGTAATTATTGTTTCTCTTTTCTCCAAGCAGACTTTGTGCCACCATCAGAAGGTGGAAATGCCGTATCTGCCGGTGCAGTGGTTGGAATTGTGGCTGCTGTGGTCTTTGTTATCATCTTGGTTCTTGGAGTATTGTGGTGGAGAGGCTGCCTAAGAAAGAAAAGCACACTTGAACAAGGTAATTTTAAAGCATGTATAGTGAGATTCTGATAGGAGTGACATGAGAAGGAAATTAGGGATATTATAAGGATATATTAGTAAATAGTTAGGGAGTTTGTTATACTATTGGGTTATAAATAGAAGGAGTGAGTTAAGGGAAGGAGGCATTGATTCAGTAAGTCTTGGTTTAGGGGTTGAGTGAGAGTGCTCAAGAAAGGGGAGGGTCCAAGTTCCTCAAATTACTTGGTTTATCTTACTGTTTGGATATCATTCATATTTCAATACATTTGGGTTCTATCAGATTCTTACTGTTATTAATTGAACATATATAGCTATACCGTTCTTTCAGACTTTTTCAACCTGTCCTTGAGTTCTAATATTAGTTACATTTGCAAAGTTTTGGATGTTAATGAAATCACATATATTGTCCTGATGTTGAAAACATCCACATTATTATGCTGATAGAAAAATTAGTTGAACTTGTGTTGAATGGGACAAAGTTGACCATTAAAATGATTATATGAAAATTACTTTTCATAAATCAATTTATAAACCAATCAATTGTGCTTATCACTATTTCTAACATCATTCCCAAACATGCCTCAACTTTGTTAGAGATTCTGTGCATACAAGGTAATGGGAGAAATAATGGAGAACTAATTCTTTTTTCACTTAAACATGCTTATTTTGCAGAGTTGACGGGTATAGATCTAGGAACAAGTTCATTTTCATTAAGGAAAATCAGAGCTGCCACTAAGAATTTTGATGCTGCCAATAAGATTGGAGAAGGTGGTTTTGGTCCTGTTTACAAGGTGTCACTGTCGTTTGAATTTCATCATTTCTTTTCTTTTGTGGATTTTATATTTTTGGTATGAAGATTTGTGATTGGAACTGCAGGGTGTTCTTGTAGATGGCACCTTAATTGCAGTGAAGCAACTTTCTTCAAAATCAAAGCAAGGAAATCGCGAATTTTTGAATGAGATAGGCATGATATCTGCACTGCAGCACCCTCATCTAGTGAAGCTTTATGGATGTTGTATTGAAGGAAATCAACTTTTGCTAATATATGAGTATCTGGAAAATAATAGCCTTGCTCGTGCCTTATTCGGTAACAATATTTGCAACTACTTTTGACTGCTACTAATCTTCAGAATTTTTTTTAATATATTGGTGATGACATTAATGGATGTAATAAGCATCTCTGGAAATTTGGTATATTGTAGGACCTGAAGAATGTCAACTAAAATTGGATTGGCCAACTAGGCACAAGATTTGTATTGGTATAGCTAGAGGTTTAGCATATCTTCACGAGGAGTCAAGACTTAAGATCGTTCATCGAGACATCAAAGCTACCAATGTTCTGCTCGATAAAAATCTCAACCCCAAGATTTCCGACTTTGGTTTGGCCAAGCTGGATGAAGAAGATAATACACACATTAGCACCCGGATTGCTGGAACCTTGTGAGTTACCATGGGGGAAATTTTCTTCCATTTTCTTCCCATGCTTTTACAATATAGAGCAATGATGAGGGGAAAGGTGTCTAGTCTGACAGAACAACCTAGTTGTTATCACATAAAATCTCGAGAGGATGTATTTTGTTTTAAATTTAATTTATTTGACGAATGTACGATCCAAATATTCACACTATCACGCTGTTATTTTGCAGTGGGTATATGGCACCAGAATATGCCATGCGAGGCTACTTAACTGACAAAGCAGATGTTTACAGCTTTGGCATCGTGGCGTTGGAAATAGTAAGCGGTCGAAGTAACACAATTTTCCGAACCAAGGATGATTGCTTTTACCTTCTTGACCATGTGAGTTAACTCCATCCTTTTACTCCTCGTGCTTATCTTTTGTGTTTTATAATATTTTATTACACCAGAAGTTTCCAGGAAAGATATGATCCTATTTTTATAACTATGTCTAAAGTAATTTTTATGCGGAGCTTGAGTTTGTCCTAGGCAACTCAGTTACATTCTAGTCCTTATATGCTAGAGGAAAAATGCTTTCCATAAATCCATTTTCTCTATTCCAATTTGGATCTTGATTTTGCTAATTTTGACTCATGAAAACCAAACTTGTCATGTCGTATACTAAGTTTAGATTGAGCTGATTGCTTCTCAAACATTTTTGTACTTATAAATGATCAAACCTGGTAACTGAAGTCATTTGTATCCTTCATTGTCAGGCTAATACTTTAAAAGAGAAAGACAGCTTATTAGAGCTTGTCGATCCACAGTTAGGCTCTGAATTCAACAAGAAAGAGGCAATGACGATGATCAATATTGCTCTCCAATGTACGAGCAACATTGCTGCGAATAGGCCTACCATGTCATCAGTGGTGAGCATGCTGGAAGGGAAGGTTGGTATGAAGGAGGTGGTTTCAGATCCTAGTGTCTCAAAACAAGATGTGAATGCAATGGGGAGCCAAATTTATGGCCAGAAAGGGCAAACGACCGACGAGAGCCAGACACAAAATATGTTGATGGATGGACCGTGGACTGGTTCTTCAACAACTGCCATTGATCTCTATCCCATGCTCATGGATTCTACATACTCGGAGAATAGGAACTAGACTTGATCTTTGCTTACGTAACTATGTTAGCCTTCAAATGCTTTGATGTATGCTTATTTTTTGTTTTTTTCTACAAATTCTCTCTTTTTAAGTGGCAGTACCGTCCTAGCCAATCATTGTATATTTGAAATTCGTACAACTTTGTTCTTTACAATGTTTAGATGAATTTTAAATATATATACATTGTCATTATTGATTCGCACAAGCTTAGAGCGTGATTTTTTTTTCTTTTTTTCTTTTGGTGAAGAGCCAAAGATGATACTTGTTTTTTTTTATCCGCGGTCGTGCCGATAAAAAGCTTAGAGTGTGGTGTTAACTTTGAGGAGCAACCGGCATAAAACAATTTAGCACGCGGTCATGCCGAAATTGCTTTCAAGGCAGTGGTACTCCACGGCACAACAATGATCTATTCGACATGAATTTTATAAAATATTTTTCTCTACTCGAAACTTTGTTGTCTGTGTATATAGCTCATGTTTTTTATTTTATTTTATTTGTTTCTAACACAAAATTATTTTAGTTTGAAAAAAATTATTTTATTTTTTAAATATATTGTTGTCCAAGCAGACGGCGTGGCGTGCGTGTGGAGATATTTTAATATCACTCTAATCATTTTTTACCAACTCACATATAAGGCTTAACTATCTTCACACGAATATAGTTTTTTTTTTCATTTTCTATGCAAGTTGTTGGGCCCAAAGGCCCAAGTCATTCACATAATTTGATGTTGATGGAAATCTTATAAATATCAGATGATTGTATAGGTTATTTAAGTTAATAAAATAAAGGCTAAATATATTCAAAAGGGCCTTTAATCTTTTAGGTTTTTCCATTTTTGGTCCTTTATCTTTAAAAGTTTTTAATTTTACCCTTAATATATTAATACTTTCAATTAAGTCCTTCCATGCATTAAAAAATATGTTATAATATGTTAACAGAAAGTTGATGTCATTAAATTAATGTTTTGTTCGAATATATTTATCACTTGCAAGAAGTAGGATTTTATTAATTGAAGGATCAAATTTTGCACATAAGTGGATTGATTTTCACGTGTCAAGCAGCATTCTAGTGACATGTCCACATGTTCAAATATTGTTAATGATACAATAAGTTAATGATTCATCAATCTTTGTTAATAAATCTTAATAATTTTTTTTTTATGGAATGACCTAACTCAAAATACATCATGGTAAAAGTAAAGTTTTTAAAAGATTAAATACTAAATTTGAAAATTAACTAAAAATTTAGAGAATCCCATAAAAAGAGTAGAAAAAGTCATATATATTTAGTAGAAATAAATTAAATATAAAGGTTATCGGGGTGGTTGGGTCGCTGAGGTGGTCGCCGATGGTCGTCTACAGTGGTTGCGAGTGGTCGAGTTGCCGGGATGGTCGTCGGAGTGGTTATCAAGTGATTGTCAGCAGTGATTATCGGGTTGCCCGAGTGGTCGGAGGCGGCAGTTGCGAGGTGGTCGGGTTTCCGAGATGGTCGGGTCATGGGGGTGGTCATCATAGTAGAGTTGTCGCGTAGAGGTGGTCGTCAACAATGGACAGGTCCTCAAAGTGGTCTTCGGAGTTGTCGCTGGCGTAGTTGCCAAGTGGTTGTCAAAGTTGTCACTGGAGTGAGATTGTGTAGCGCTGGTCAGACGGAGGAGGTTGTTAGAGGGGTCGCTGGAGTGATCACCAACTGTGGGCGACGGTGAGTAAGGTAGTGTGAGAGTATTTTGGTAATTTTTATATATCATAAAAATTTGGTAGGGATTACAAATTAAACACTTAAAAACATTTTTCTAAAATTTGGTTTCAAGTATTTCTCTCAAAATGACTTATTTCTCAAACTCCTTTTTGAAATTTTGAATGGTTGCCAAAGACTAAAATTGTACAAAAATGAATTTTGTTTCAAAATTAAACACATAAAAAATTAAACCAAATGAACAATTAATAAGATAGAAAAGATCTAACTAAACAAGAGTCAGAAGTCTTTTTGTTAAAAAAAAAAAAAAAGATGTGCGTGTATACGTTATATATGTGAGGTTTCTATATTGTACTTATAGCTTGATGGTGAATGTTGTTGCCAAATTTTGGACAGGAGAAATCTCACCTGACCTCCACGTGACAACGACGGTGAATTTGTATTCTAGGGGGAAGAACGCGGCCTGCAAGACAAGAAAAACCTGGACACCGGTGTGGTGTAGGCCACACAGGCTCCGATGCTTAAGTCAGAGAAGGTTTTCAGAGAATTTAGGAATTCTATAAGTATGTTGTAAGCTGGAATGGACTTACCTTGCTCTCCCCCTGAGGGAGAGCTTAAATAGCTTCCTTCCTAGGGTTTTTTGTGGGTTTCCGTCTTCGAATGGGGGAAGGAAAGATCGAATTGGGCTGGACCGAGGGCACACGTGGCATGAGATACCGAGGCAAGGCCCAAAATTGGGCCTTGCCAGCCTGGTCGGCCTCGGCCGGTCTGGTCGGCCTCGGCCGGGCCGACCATGGGCTTGGCCGGCCTGGTCGGCCTCGGCTAGCCTGGTCGGCCTGGTCGACCTCGGCCAGCCTGGTCGACCTCGGCCGACCGGCCTGGCCGACCACGGGCTTGGGCCGAAACCCAAGCCCGTTTCTTCTCCCACTCATTCTATGTGAGTCTATTGTCGGTTTCGGTCCATTTCGACTTCGTATTGGGCCTCTTTTCTTGTTTGGCCCTTCGTTGCAGCCCTTTAGCCAGCCCATTCTTGTTGGTCCAATTTCACCCATAACATTAGCCCCCACTCCCTAGTTAGGATTCGAGATTAGGAGCGTGTGAAGTAATTGTATGGAACCTAACTTGGGAGTAACTTATTAACTTTTGGAGTCATTGTTGACATTTCGAGGCATGCCTCGAATTTTCCCTAATTATTGCTGTCCATCCTTGTGAGGATATTCAGTCTTTTAGAGTTTCGGTTTCTCCTATTTGGCTTCAGCTCGTTGTGATCTGAATTGGGCTTTTTAGTCCTGTCTTGTCTGTAATTTCTGCACTTGGTTTTCTGTAACCAAATTCTTCTCATTTGTTATTTTTTTTAAAAAAAAAAACCTATCGCGAGACTCATCTCGGATTTTTAGGCTGCCCAGGTTAACTAATCAAGTCCCTTTTAGGGACCCAATCAATCTTCTGGGCTTGCATCCTCCACACCTAAGCGGAGTTTTGCATTCATCACGCTATGCTTGGCTTTATAAAGCCTGCTTTGTCGTGCTCAATAGGGACCCATCGTGAGATTTTTCTCAGATTTTTGGGTTGCCAAGATCAGTCAACCAAACCCTTTTTGTGGTTCAATCAACCTTCTGGGCCGCTTCCTCTGCACCTAAGTGCTTAAGAGTTTTGCGTGTTTCATGCTCTAATTGCATGACATGATTGGCCGTATCTTAGAGTAGACTCTTAGATTTTGGCTTCAATTTACTATATCTGGAGATGATCTTTTGTAGCTTCTTGCTTATTTAAAAGCAATTCTCATGCCAATTGTAGCTTCAATTCAAGCTGATATCATAAGAGGAGAAGATGACATAAGCCATGGAGTGAGAATTTGAGGCAAGACTGGCATGGTCGGCCTCTGCCGGTCTGGTCTAAACGCGTGTTTGCAGCTCCTTGCGGGTAGGTACTTTCAGCCGTGTACACCTCAGCCTTATTATCCTCCTCGTCATTTTTTCTGGGAGTCAGCTTGTCCTTGTCTTTCCTCAAATTCTTCATTGTAATCATTGTGCTGGGAAGAGGTTGGTCTTGGCCAAGGTGGTCGGCCTCGGCCATTGTGGTCGTCCTCGGCCATGCTTATTAAACCTCAATTCTTATATTTTAGCTTCTGTCTCATGTGTTTTCGTTAACTCATGATTTCGTTGCTTATGTTTTTCAAATACGCTTCCACGGTATGCTTCTTTTAAGAAAGATCCATTCATCTTCCCATAGTCAGATGATTCTTGTAACTGAAGTAATTTTGGCATCTTGCTCGGCATCATATTATGAGGTCGGCCTCGGCCTATGAGGTCGGCCTCGGCCTATGAGGTTGGCCTCGGCCTCAGTCTATGTGGTCGGCCTCCACTTTAGTTTCTCTGAAGTTGTTGACTTTTCTAGCTCGTTTGGTGTAGCTTCTGCTTTTTGTTCAATTAGAGAGGCATATCTCTTTAGTAGCTTCTGCCTTTTGTTCAATTAGAGAGGCATATCTCTTTAGTAGCTTCTACCTTTTATTCATCAGAGAGGCATATCTCCTATGTAGCTTCTTTGCTTTTTGTTTAATAGGGAAGCATATCCCCTTAGTAGCCCCCATTGAAAGAGGATATTACTTGTAGGAAGATCTCTTTTGCTTGAGTACAAATTCTTTTTCAAAACATAACTTGTATTGATCAATTTTAAAATGAGCAATAATAAACCTAGCCTATTACATGAGACTTGCTAACCTATCAATTGAATTTAATGAATCTAAACTCAACAAATATGGTTTGATTAAAGAAAATAGAAGCTAAACTAACTATGTATGAAGAGGATTTAGGGTCGGCCTCGGTCGCCTATGAGGTCGGCCTCGGTCGCCTATGAGGTCGTCCTCGGCCACCTATGAGGTCGTTCTCGGCCGCCTATGAGGTCGGCCTTGATCTTTTTTCTGCACGTACATCGATGTATTCCTTCAAGAAGTCATTTCGAATTAGAGCCTCGATGTCATCCTTTAGCTGGAAGCAATCTCTGGTCATATGTCCATGATCTTCATGGTAGAGACAATATTTTTGTCTATCTCTCTTGTTTGATCCAGTTTTCATCCTTTCAGGTTGCTTTAATATGTTTGAATGGCGTACCTCCATTAGAATCTGCTCAATGGGAATTGATGTTGGAGTGTACTTTTCGAACTTTCTGGATGGGTGACCAAGTCGAAGTGATTTATGGTCATCGATCTTCTGTCTCTTGGCCTTTTGGTGTAATATCTCACTTGGCCTTTTCCTATCATTTAATTGATCGGGTCTTCTTTCAAGCTCATCAGTTTTCTTCTTCGTACGAAGCAATTCTTCTGCACGTACGTACTTTTGAGCTCGAGTTATGAGCTCTACATACGATGTTGGTTTTCTCTTTCCCAAGGATCGTATGAGTCTTCGATCTCTGAGTCCATTAATTATTGCCATCAACGCTGCTCCGTCAGTGTAATCCTCAACACATAAAGCTTCACTATTGAACCGAGCAATATATTCCTGCAGGGTTTCCTTGGATCCTTGTTTGATGGAAAGTAGGTGAGTTGCTGGCTTGCGCTGATCTCTTCCTCCCAAGAATTGCGTCACGAATGCTCGAGCCAATTCCTTGAACGAACTAATAGATCCTCTTTTTATGTTGCGAAACCAATGTCTTGCTGGTCCCACTAAAGTGAATGAGAAGGCTCTGCATCTGATTGCATCTTCTACTCCATGAAGTTCCATCCATGATCTGTACACATCTAGATGAACAATAGGGTCCTTGTTTCCATTATAGGGTTTGATCTTTGGAACTTTGAATGTGGGAGGTAGTTTCACATTCATGATTTCATCAGTGAAAGGTGGATCTACCAGTTCTATCAAAGTGTCAATATCAAACCCTATATTTTTTACCTTGTGCATATTCCCTTGGATATGGTCCAGCTCGCTTTGAATCTTTAATAATTCTGCCCTCCATGGCAAACTATTCGCTTCATCTTTGGCCCTGGAACTTGCCTCGGCTTCGACCTCGGCATCAGTATCAACATTGGCCTCAACCTCGGCCTCGGTTCCAGAATTAGCCTCTGCCTCGGCCCCAGCTCTCTGTTGTTTTTTCCATTCGATGACACTTCTCAGATCCGTCGCTTCAGTAGCTGGAAGATTGCTCGCCTCGGCCTCGGACAAAGCTCTTTGTCGCTTCTTTTCCTCGATTATGCTTCTTAAATCCGTCTCATCTTCGTATTGCTCCAAGGTTAGGGTTTTATTCTCACCTCGGCCTCGGCCTCGGTTTCGAACCCTTTTACCTTGGCCTTTTGATGTCGAGCATACGACGGATTTCGTTCCGTTTGTTCGGCTTACCTTGCTTCCTTGTTGGTCGTGTTGATTTAGTCGCTTTTCAATCGAAGTAGCTTGAACGATCTGGTCGGCCTCGGCCAAAAAATACAGGCTGGCTTCTTGATGTCATCCATGTGGTCCGCGCTGCCATGTAGCTTGAACGATCAGGTTGGCCTCGGCCTGCTTAGGGTCAGCCTCGGCCTTTTTATGGTCGGCCTCGGCCTCGTTTTGAGGCCGAGGAGGCTGGTTTTTTTGCATTCGTCGCATGTGACGATCCTGATCGGAATCGTCTCTGTCTTCATTCCAGTGTTTGTTTTCTGTCATTCTACTCATCTTCTCGTAGGGTTGACTTAGGCACAAGATTTTTCCAGCAAGCGTTGTCGTTCCCCACAGACGGCGCCAACTGTTGTTGCCAAATTTTGGACAGGAAAAATCTCACCTGACCTCCACGTGACAACGACGGTGAATTTGTATTCTAGGGGGAAGAACGCGGCCTGCAAGACAAGAAAAACCTGGACACCGGTGTGGTGTAGGCCACACAGGCTCCGATGCTTAAGTCAGAGAAGGTTTCAGAGAATTTAGGAATTCTATAAGTATGTTGTAAGCTGGAATGGACTTACCTTGCTCTCCCTCTGAGGGAGAGCTTAAATAGCTTCCTTCCTAGGGTTTTTTGTGGGTTTTCGTCTTCGAATGGGGAAAGGAAAGATCGAATTGGGCTGGACCGAGGGCACACGTGGCATGAGGGACCGAGGCAAGGCCCAAAATTGGGCCTTGCCAGCCTGGTCGGCCTCGGCCGGGCCGACCATGGGCTTGGCCGGCCTGGTCGGCCTCGGCTAGCCTGGTCGGCCTCGATCGGCCTCGGCCAGCCTGGTCGGCCTCGGCCGGCCGGCCTGGCCGACCACGGGCTTGGGCCGAAGCCCAAGCCCGTTTCTTCTCCCACTCATTCTATGTGAGTCCATTGTCGGTTTCGGTCCATTTCGACTTCGTATTGGGCCTCTTTTCTTGTTTGGCCCTTCGTTGCAGCCCTTTAGCCAGCCCATTCTTGTTGGTCCAATTTCACCCATAACAGTGAAGATTTAATTTCTCTCTTGAAATCCTGTAAAGCAAAATTTTTAAGCAACAACTTTAGTCCCCGTCTTCTTCATATATTGAGTTTAAAATTTAAGATTATCATATTAAATCTATATAATTGAGCTCTTATAAGCTGCATTGCAGAATCTGTGAGAAACTCGAGACATTTTATTGGTTATTCGATTGATGGGCCTGACCCAATGGTTTTTCGAGTACTTATAGAAAATACTTAATAAATGATTGAAAAAGCATATTGTTAATTTTGAAATTACTTATTTAATAATTGAAAAACATATAGCTTAAAACCAATTTTAAATTTCAAAAATTGAAAACTGAAAATATATAATTTGTGATCTAATAGAGGCTTTTACTTTTTATCTCTAAGAGGGATTAACTTTTTTTAAGTATAAATAAATAGATCTAATACAAAACAAATATGAACCACAATGATAATTAAGAACTAGCATCTTCTACTGATCAATTTAGGCATTCCTCCATCTAGATGTAGATAGGCTTAATTATCCTTGCATATGTGGCGAGATCATGAGCGCAATAGTCAAGTCTAAGAAAACTTGTAACATTGATCATCTTAGCTTTTGAATTTATGAGTATGGAAGATTTTATAAAAAAAGTATAAAGTATTTGATTTTTCTAATCTAAACTATGAAGTAATACATTATAATTTTTCAAATTTAAAAAGAAAAAACGTTTAATTCTTTTGATAAAAAAAATTACATTTTATGCATATATATCTTGTTGTTTTTCTTTTCCAATAAATATATTACATAATAGAGCATAGACTAAAGAATATAGGAGTTGATTAAAGTAAAGACTTGAGACTTGGTTTTTGTCAGAACAGTTTTTTATTCTTTTGTTTTCAAACTTACGTTAATATTTTATTTTATTTTATTTTTTTGTTAAAAATTGATATAAATATACATATGAAAGCTATCACTCACATATTAATGATTTTGAAAAAAAAAAATCATCAAGTCCATTCATAAAATTACACTATAACAATAAGAAATTCTTTTAAATAATTATCCAAACATAACATTCCTTAATGTGCAATTAAAAAAAATTAAAACATTTTCCCATGAATCGTAAGAGCCTATTTAGTATCCATATTCAATTTCTTGCTTTCAATTCACTAAATCAAATGAATTTAGTTGAATTTTTATTCAATGAGTTTATTTCTGAAGATGATAATTGGATTGTATTTAAATTAATGGTCCTAAAAGGTAAAAATTTAGTTGTCCTAAAATAATGGAAATCTAAATTATACCAAATAAGTTTCAATTATGTTCCTAAACTTTAAAAAGTTTGAAATTTATTCCAAAAATACCCGTGGTGAACTTTTTCGTTAAAATAAGGTAGAACTTAAAAACCTATCTCAAAGTTCAAGCGTATTTTACATAATTATATAAAAATGTTTAAGTAGGCATATGAAAATTTTTAAAAGATTTTCATATTTACAAATTATTTTTATGTGTGATAAATTTGCATATATGATTACTAATTTTGAGTATAACTATATTATATTTATACCCTCAACAAAAAGATTAAGAAACTCTCACATACCGTGGAAGTCAACAAGAAAAAAGAAAAAAAAACAATAATTTTGACACCTATTATAATTTTCCTAAATACGACTTCGTTTCTATTCAATTGATCATATCCGGAAGACAATTATTGTGTCAAAAAGACTCGCAAGTCACAACCAAACCAGACAAGGACTAGGAGCACAAAAGAAAGAATTGTCAACGAAACAAAAGCTTTGTCGTTTTTAGCTGACTCTCAAAGCTTGACCCTCAAAACATAGCCGTCACCTTCCAATCACCATCTGACAAGTACTGTTACGTCACCCTATTTATAACTCAACTAATTTTGTGGCCGATTATTTGTCTTTTTTTTTTTGTCTTTTTTTTTTTTCAGTATCTATTTTGTATTCTACTGACTCTGCCAAAATTCCTTTTCCTCTTTATAATCTTTTATTTTTCAAGTAGGAAATCTGTGGACCTATAATAGTTTAGACTTTGAATCTTGACCATCATAAGAAGATATTTGAAATGCGTGTTTTTTAGTAAACTCATTAAAAATATCATTATACTAATACTACTAATAATTGACCATTTCTTTGAAAGAAAAGTACCGGTTTTAATTTTTCATGTCATTGCTTTTAAATGTTCACCAACCATAAATATTTGATCAAAACAGCCGCCATATAAAAGTCAAATTGATAAATGTCTAATAACGTTTGATAACTATTTGATTTTTAAAAATTAAGATTATTTTATCCCATTTTCTATATAATAGTTTTCATCTCCCTTAAGGGCATTTAAATTTTTAGCCAAATTCTAAAAATAAAAACAAATTTTTGGAAACTATTTTTTTTAGTTTTCAAAACATGGCTTGATTTTTTAAAACATAAGTACAAATGAGATAACAAAATAAGTAAATCTACACGTGGAAGTAATATTTATAGGCTTAATTTTCAAAAACCAAAAACTAAAAACCAAATGGTTATCAAATGGGGGCTTAGTCTTTGAAAATTTTATTTTGGAGGTTAATATTATACAATTATTTTATATCATTTTTAATTTTAAAAAATACTTTTGAAAAACTAAAAAAAATAGCTTTTGAAAGCTTGTTTTTGTTTTTAAAATTTGGTTAAGAATTCATGCTCGTTTACTTCAAGGGAATTATGAGAATCAATAAATGACTATGAAAATGAGAATGAATTTTCATTCTCATTTGATGGTGTTACTAAAATTCAGAAATGAATCAATTGATGAAACCAACCACCAATTTAGAAATCTTAACCCATAAAATAAGTAATCTCATTCGTCTCCTAAACTCTTATCAATCTCATTCATATTTCTTGTTATGTGGGCCACACAACCTTTGTATTAACTACTTTAAATCTTTACTATTTCTCTCTCATCTATAAAGGAGACTCACAACTCTTTTTATTAATTATTTTTATCATTTTTTCTTTCTTTCTTATTTACACTATTAATATTTTTTTTTTCCTTTAAAGTAAAGAGGATGCACAATGACCAAAAAGATATTTTTAACATTTTATTTTTATTTAGACCTTTCTCCAACTGCAACTGAACTGCAACTCACCTCTTCTCTCTCCCAACTTCCGACTCGCTCATCCAATCCACGGATTCCACCGTCTCCGCGGCTTGGTTCCACCAGAAAAATCATACATGCCTTCCCTTCGGCAGTTCCAAGCCATGTTTTTGACTCGATTCCTCGCCGTTGTATTTCTGATATCTCTCTGCTTCGTTAGCCTCGCTTCCGGCGCTACTCGGCTGCCGATGGACGAAGGTATTACGACGCCGTATTGGACGCAGATCTGCAGTCCGTAACTGTAATCGGAGTCGGTTTTGGTTCGATTTTGATGTTGGATCTTTGGTTTAATTATTTCAGTTGAGGCGTTGAGGGAGATCGGAAAGACATTGGGGAAGAAGGGCTGGAATTTCGACGTCGATCCATGCGGCGGCGAGAGTACCGGTTGGACGACTTCCATCGACAAAGATTTTGCTAATACTGTCAACTGCAGCTGCACGTTTCAGAATAATACCGTCTGTCACGTCACTCACATGTAAGTTCTTTTTTTCTCTCATCTCAAGTTTTTATTCAACTTCTATATGTTTGGATGGTTATGATTCGGATAGATTTCAAATTCGAATTTGGATTTGGTAGGATTTAGAGCAAATTATTTATTTAATCTTGTCTTTGGGAGTAAATGTCAATTACCATCGAATATATGATGATTTTGGCATCTTAGTAGTATAAGTTAAAACTTAGAATTAAGAATTGAGTTATTTTTGGCGATCTCTAAACATATGTGGGATATATATTTTAAATGGATGATTTCCTTAATTTATGGAGCGAGAAATATTTTGATTTTTGATTTATAGAAATAATTAAAAGTGGAAAGACTTGGATTGTTATGCTAGTTAAAACTTGTGTTTGAAATGTCATATCAATGTAAATATCAAAGTTATTTTACAAAAATGTCGATATCAATAAAACTTTCAAAAAAATGTCAATAGGAATTTTGGAAAAAATATTTGAATAATTAAATGAAACTTTAATTATGACTTAATTAAACTATAATTGGCTTTTTTTTTAGTTCAGCTATAATTGACCATTTTTAATTTTATATATCTATGAAAATGTCGGTGTCAATAGAATTTTTGAAAAAAAAATTATGGAAATTGATGAAAATTGTATGAAAATGTAATATTTGTATGAAAATGTCAATGTTCATCAAAATTTTCTTGAAAAATTGAAAATTAGTAAAATCTGTTTGGTTAAAATACCATTTTGGTATTTGTACTTCAAGTTTCATTCCATTTTAGTTACTTTTCTTTCAAATGTTCAAATTTAGTCTATATAAACTATTAATTAGGTCCAAGTAAGTAGGAGGGAAATAGAAGACCAAGAGAATTTAACTATTTGATAACTATTTGATTTTTGGTTTTTGATTTTTAAAAATTAACTCTATAAGACTATAAATACTACTTCCACATATGGATTTCCTTATTTGTTATCCACTTTTTAAGTATGTCTTCAAAAACCAACTCAAGTTTTGAAATGTTTTCTTAAGAAATATGAAACCATTGAAGAGAATTATGGAGAAAATGATGAGGAAACAAGCACAATTTTTAAAACCCAAATGGTTATCAAACGGGGACTAAAATACATAAATGATTGAAAGAAAGATATTATAGATAAGTAAAAGAATGGTTAAAAATCACTTTTGGTCCTTGAACTTTCATGGAGGTAACAATCTAATTCTTCAATTTTGATTTGTAACAATTTAGTCCCTAAATTTTAGTATGTACTAGTTTAGTTTCTATACTTTCAAATTTGTAACAATTTAATCTCATTGTTGTAAAAGTTCCATGAAAATTAAAAGTCGATTTTTATTATTTAACGATTTAGACTTTGTAGCTTATAAACATATCAAGTCTCTAATTAGTTTATTGATCTACTAGTGGTGGATCCAGAACTTTATATCAGGGGGCACAAGTTCATATTAGATTTAATTATATGTTCAGTCGTTGAACTTTTAAATTTGTGTATATATGATCTTTGAACTTTAAAAAATATCTAATAGGTCCTTCAATTTTCAATTTTATGTCTAATACATCTTTAAAATTTCAATTTTGTATTCAATAGGTATCTGACATATTCAAAATTTTAAAAATGAAATGTTCTATTAGACATAAATTTTTACTTTGTGTTTAATAAGTCTTCAACCTATTTGACATCTTTTAAATATATTTATAATTTATTAGTTACAAAATTGAAAGTTTAAGGTTCAGTTAGATACAGTGGCGGATCCAGAACTTTATGTCGGGGGGGCTTGATATATTTTAATATTAGTTTGTCTAATAGAAAATATAACTATATTTTTAAAGGTTAAAAATACTTTTGGTCCCTAAGCTTTCATAAAAATAACAATTTAGTCTTTGAACTATGAATTATAACAATTCAGTCTCTATACTTTAATATTTATAACAATTTAAACCTACTACTGTGAAAATTTTAATCAAAATTAAGTGTCAATTTTTATTATGTAATGACGTAGGTTTTATTATTTATAAACACATTTGGTTTCTAATCAGTTTATCGATCTACGTATGTAAGAAATTTCATTAAATCTTAACAATATATTTCATGATAGAGACTAAATTGTAACAAAATTTAAAGTAGAGACTAAATTGTTACATATTATAGTTCAAACACTAAATTGTTATAAAATTTAAAGAAATCTAGAGACTAAATTGTTATTTTCATGAAATTTGGAATAAAAAGTAAAAAAAATTTGTTTAATAAGAGTTATAGTTTTTATAGAATTAATGTCTTATAAATAATTTAATAAAATTTAAAAATATTTTTCTTACTTTCTCATTTATATTTGATATCAAGAATAAATAAATAAGTTTAAAGGTTGTTATTCAATATTTGTAAATTATAAATATTTATGGATAGAATTATTTAAAGGTGGTGTAGTTTACTATTCAAATGTACAAAAAATAAAAATCTAAACAATTTTCTTAATTGAAAAAAAAAATCTAAATCAATAAAAACATTAGCATTTAATAACAATATATAAAACCAAAAAAAAATGTTAACTTTTTTTCAAAGAAAATAAAATACCTTAAAAGCAACAATTTGGTGGAAAAAAAATAAAAGAAAAAATAGGCCCAAGACTAAAGCACCGAAAACAAAATTAAACAAAATATATACACCAAAAACGCACGGGGGATTCGAACCAAGGCGTGGGCAGTGGGGGTTTCGCTTTCATGCCACCACACCAAATGCCTATTTCCTAATGTTTTAACGAAGAATAACTACTAATATTTTTACTTGCTCAAGTCCCCCCGGGCCTACTGTAAATCCGCCCATGGTTAGATACAAATTTAAATTTAATGTCTAATAGAACAATTAATTATAAACAACTTTTAAATCAAAGACCTATTAGATATAAGATTGAAAGTTTGTGGATATATTATACATTTTTTAAGTTCAATGACTTATTAAACACAAAATTAAAAAATTTTAAGCTTATTAGACATAAATTTTAAAATTTAGGATCTTTTATTAAATGTATTGATATGTGTGTGTGTGTAAACTGATTTAATTTTTAAACTTTAAACTAAACGGTATATTAAATATATATAAACCACAAAATTTTAGAGGGTCATGTGCCCCTCCTAGTCCCAACATAAGTCTATATATGTAAGAAATTTCATTAAATCTTAATGATAGTTTTCACGATAGAGACTAAAAAGTTAACAAATTTTAAAATATATAGACTAAATTGTTACATATTAAAGTTTATGTATTAAATTGTTATAAAATTGAAAGTATATGATTAAATCGTTAGAAATTAAAATTCAAAATCTAAATTGTTACTTTCATGAAAGTTGAGGGACCCAAATTAATTTTTAACCTAAGAGAATTATAACAAAGTTAGAAATTATGTGCGTGTACAACATGTGAGAGGGGAAAGAGAGGAAAAGTGCCACATCGGTTAGGCACTGACGCTCCATTTGTTTGAACGTCTCATGGGTTTTTTGAATGAAAAATTAGGGCCTGTTTGGTATGCAATCTGAAAACAAAATTTTGAAAACAAGGGATTCAATGAAAACAGAGTTGTATTTCATGTTTTCAGATATGTGTTTGGTAGCAGATTTAGAAATTGGATTCCAATTTAAACAATTGTTCAAAATGTGTTCTATAATATATTTATAGACCATTAACTAGTTGTAGTTGCAAAACTAAATATTAGATTGAATATAATCCATTATTAATTAATTTATGAACATGATTTTTATTATAAAATTTGTACAATTATTATTTTACAATATCATATAATTTATAATATATTAAATTGTACATATTTTAATTTAACAAAAATAAATTGAGTTTATAACATCAAAAACTATATTTATTAAAGTTTTGGTATTTTCTAATGTAATTCTGCATTTTAAATTTTCAAATTCAAAATCTGGATACAATGAAAACATAAAAAAGTTGTTTTCAGAATTTTCACTATTTGGATCACAGAATCCGGAAACAGTTTTCGAAAACAAGTCTGCCAAACGCATATTCACTGAACTCAGTGAATCTGAAAACATAAAACAGAATCCGGATTGCATACCAAACAGGCCCTTATTATTCATGTTTGTTCCACGGATTTTTTTTTTTCTAAACCTGAATATTAATTATGTAGGGGATAAATTGTTTTTTTTCCTTCGACACTTATGTCCTTGCTACATCACAAAGAGAAGAAACCAGTTGTGTGAGAGAGAGAAGGATTTATTACTCTCTCCAAAGCTATTATTTATTTATATTTTAATTAATTAATATATTATTATTAAATTAATAAGGTAGTATTTAAGTCTTAGTTTTTAATTTTTGAAACTTTATTAGATTCAGTTAGTATTTTAAATTTTAATATTAATTTCAAATTTGTGAATTGCTTAATTGATGAATGTATATTAAAAATATAATTTAAAGTATTTTTTGTGAGAAATTTAATTAAAAGTATTAAAAAATTATTAATACTATTTTAATATGTTATATTTAATAATTTAACTTTGCTTTCTATATACAAAATTGGTGAAACAAACACATACATTATTGATTCTACATATCCAAGCACAAACATTTAATTCTCAGATATTAATTATCTTGCATATCCAAATTAAACATAGACATTTATTATCCAAGATGTTTTAATTTCAAATATTTAATATTCTTACTCATGAAACAATATCTACGATCCAAACGGAGTCGTAAATGAGAAATAAATGCTCCATCCATGCAATAATAGCCCTATCTTTGGGTTTTAGCTTACGTTAGAGCTCTGTAAGTTTTTTTTCTTCTTATTCTTCTTCCTTTGAGTTCAACAACATTTGAGGATGGAAGGATTCAAGTCTTTCATCTCTTGGTTGATAGTACATGTCAATTACCGTTGAGTTATATATGCTCATTTTGGCCCCTATAAGTTCAAATCTTTGGAAGTTGGAGTGCTTTGATATGTCGTTGATAGGGAAAACCCAATTTTTACTTCAAAACTTGTCAACTTCTCAAATTTTATAATAAACTTTCAATTTCATCAAATTGCATCTCAAACTTTGATCAGTATTGCAATCTTAATTTTAAATTTTAAAAATTGTTCCAATTTATACCCTCTAATAAGTTTTTGTTCAACAAATGGTTAAAAAAAGTATTCTCATATGCATTTAATGAATTTTCAGAAAAATTGAAGTTAGAGTTCAATTTTTGTTGAGATTTGTAAGTTTTGACAAAATTATTCAATGGTTAATTTGTGCATTGATAAAATTTAATTTTGTGCAAAACTTTATTTTATTGAAATTAGTGATATTATGGATTTTTTAAATTACTTTTTGTTAAAATTAGCAAGTGAATTAACCAAAATTAAACATAGGGTAAAAATTGTAACACATATCTAAGTTTTGGATTCAATTTGATGAAATTAAAAGTTTATGAAAAAAATTGATATAATAAGATAAGTTTAAGGGTCAAAATTATTGAATTTTTTCCCTCATTGATATGTTGAGATATGAGTGATAATATCATTTTTTCCTAACCTTTTATGTTGAGGTGCTTGGCATTTAATGCATTGGTTAAAGCCAACTAATCACTATTTGTTAGTTTTTTTTTTTTTTAGTTCTCTAACATTTGGAGGTAGGAGTTTAAATTTCTGACTTTTTGATCAAGGGTACACACCAATTATTGTCGAGCTATGCTCACTTTAACTATTTGTTAGTTGTTTCAATGCTGCAACTTTTGTTATTTAAAATGATGGATGCTTTAATTATATTGTTATTGGTAAATCATCATCATTGATCTTATCTATCAATTGAAGAAAAATAAGAAAATCAGAAGGTAAAAATTTGATGTGAAAACTATTTTTTCGAAAATCACAAACCAATCACCAAAAAAAGAAAAAAGCTGAAAAAATGAATGCAAAGTGCAGTGATTAAAAAAAGCTTTTCTAATTTATGATATCGAATTGTAATTTTTTTTTTTTTTTGAATTGGTTATTGCATTATTTTTTAACAAACTCAAATCAGTTTCATAGAATTTATTTTTTTTTCATATGCAATGCACCCTTGTTAATACATTTACTAATTGAAGTTGATACTCGAGGAAGAAGATATATACATATGTATGTTATTTTGTGTAATGGTTAAATTAAACGAACGTTTTTTTTTTTTTTCTGAAACCAAAATTAAACCACTTTTTTTTAAGAGAAAAAAAAATTAACGAAGTATCAATATCAAAATGAGAAAAGAGGAAAAAAAAAGAAAGAAAAAAAAGGTTGGGGCCTTTGTTTGCCCAGTCACTGCCAACCAACTAATTGCTGGTTTTTAAAATCTTTGGTCTCAAATATTGAACAATACTTGGTTGCATATGAGTGTGTAGATATCTTTCTATATACTACCATCAAACTTTTGATAACTAAGATAGAGAAAGTAAAAAAAAATTAATTTCTCATTTTTCATCTTTCTCTTTCTTAGTTGTAAAAAATTTAATGGTAGTGGGTAGAAAGATGACCGAAATTTTTTTTAGTACTATTGTAGTACTTACTCCTTCCATTTGACACATCATTAAATGATATATTAATTTATTTTATAAGTCTCATATTATTCTTAAATACTACTGTTATGGCAATCAAAGAATGGAGTTAATATAAAAAATGGTTTATACTACCGTACTACTAAATTTTTTTTCAAAGATACCAAACATGGATATGCAGCTAAATATTATTAAAGATAGTATTCGGCTGAATTCTGCGGTGCGGATCACTGAATGGAATGTAGGAAAATTTCTCAACCAAGAGTCTATGCAAGTACTAACTATTTATATTTACTATAAACCTGTACTAGTACGATTTTGAAGCTTAAGACGAAATAGATCAATTGCCCAAATTAGGGACAAAAAATATCATTTAACCTAAAATAAAAATCATCTAAGTTTTATTTACTTCTCTCCCTTCGTGCCGCTGCAGTCTTCTAAAGGCGCAGAGTCTTCCAGGTACTCTGCCACCGCAAATAGTGAGGTTGCCTTTCCTGCAGGAACTGTAAGTACTTTTTGTTTCACTTTGCTCAGATCGTTTTTCGTTTGCTTGATTGATTAATGATATTGCCCATCATAATCAATCCCTCGTTTCTTCTCTCTGTTAATTCAGTGATCTCACCCGCAACTATCTCAGCGGCCCAATTCCTCCAGAATGGGGTTCCACCAACCTTGTCAAAATGTATTTTCTATCTCTAAATTTCTATAATGTCTTCAGAATGTGATTTATATTATATGGCTTATGTTTATGGCTAATTTTGCAGTTCCCTTCTTGGAAATCGATTGACGGGTCCAATCCCAAGACAGATTGGAAACATCAGCACTCTTACAGACTTGTAAGTTTTTATTTCCCAATTGTTTGTGTCCCATTTTGGGTTTTGAATGAGTACTAATCTTACTGGTTTCGTCGCTTAGGGTCTTGGAAATGAATCATTTCTCTGGAAGGCTACCTTCAGAACTTGGAAATTTGCCCAGCTTATCAAGATTGTAAGGCCCCTCATATTTGAGTTTTGTCATTTTCTTTCAAGAAAATTGGTTTAAATTGTCGGTGATTATAATGGTTTAGACATTCACGAGAGCTTTCTGATGATCTTTCCTTTACTATCGTTTGTTTTATTGTAATCTAGACTTCTTACCTCAAACAACTTTTCTGGGGAGCTCCCACCTTCACTGGCAAGGATAACCTCATTGACGGACTTGTAAGCTTTTGAAGTCTTCTTCAACCCTTCATTTCGTTAGTTTAATTTTGAGAAAATGAATGACTGAATAAACAATCTTTATCCTTGTTACAATCCAGTCGAATTAGTGACAATCACTTCACAGGGCTAATACCTAAGTTTATTCAGAATTGGCCGAATCTTGTAAAATTGTGAGAAATTTTCTCTGGTCTAGCTACTCTCAGTTTTACTTGGTTGGTAGTCTATTCACTCTTACTAAACTAATTTAATTGTGACAGAGTTATTCAGGCAAGCGGGTTGAGTGGGCCAATTCCTTCTGAAATTAGACTTTTGACAAAATTAACTGATGTGTTAGTTTACTTCACGTTCCTCGTGGTTTTATAAGTCAAAGTACTGCATGTTTCTATTTATTCATATTTGAGTTTCAAAATGCAGGAGAATCAGTGACTTGAAGGGTGGTTCATCACCCTTTCCACCCCTTAATACTTTGACAAATTTGAAAACCCTGTAAGTTAATCCCTCTGTGAAAACTTGAAGACATTCGTGTACTTAATCCCAACTATTAATTTAGTTTTTGGTTGTCTATAGGATATTGAGAAATTGCAATATAACTGGGGAGCTGCCCGACAATCTTGGTGGGTTGACAGAATTGCAAACCTTGTTAGTACAATTTCACTTTTTACTCTGTTTAGATGTTATAGCACGATTAATCGCAGTCTCATGAATTTCAGATGATAGTTTTAATTTCTTGTAATAGAATATTGCATTACCCTAACTTTTTGCACTACTTTCACTGCACAAAATCTTATCGAGACAAATGTCCACATCGGTCCTTTGCCTTCATTATAAAAGAAAACAAAGAATATTCCGTAGTTTATGTTAAAATAGTAAAAGTAACTTCCTTGGATCAGTTATTGAAATATTGAAAGTTTAATGCTTAGTGATTCTTCACTGTTCTTTGACAATATTTTTTGTTATTATTTTGCTCAATTTCTTCTGCAGAGACTTCAGCTTCAACAAAATTACTGGACCAATACCTGTCAGCTTTGAAGCTTTGAAAAAAGTGAATAGCATGTAAGTAATGTAATCAGAAACTTGAAATTCTATACCTAAACTGTAGGTTGTTGCTTTACATAACTTGGGAGAAAGTGGCTTTTGTTGATAATCATCTTTTAAAAATTGGACGTGGTTGTCTAAAAGTGAAGTTGTTTGTAAATTAATTGCATTTTTTAACCTCCTCTAGGTTAAAATAATACTAGTTATGGTAGATCATTTTGTTTATACTATGATCTCAATATGTATATATGATTTTGACGGCGGATCTACAGTAGGCACAGGGGCCTTGAGCCCCCCTCAACTTTTAAAAGGTTTTATATTAGTATTAAAAAGTCCAAATAAATTGTTTATTATTAAAAAAAAAAAGTCCAAATAATTTTTCACAATTGTCTTCTGGCCCGATGGTTCAGACGCAGCCCCCCTGCCAGCTTTTGTGAGGTCTTGAGTTCTTGGCCCTCACAACTACCACAACATTTGATTTTATTTCTTTTTCCTACCATTTTGGAGAAGTGGGTGCTTGTTTGGAATTTGGATATCAAATGAGAATAATAGATAATTAATATTTGTTATGTACTAAATGAATTTTATTGCATTTTAGTTTTTAAAACTACAATGAACTCTTTTTGTTTTTTCTACTTCTACCCACTCTTTTTCCTACCATTTTGGAGAAGTGGGTGCTTGTTTGGAATTTGGATATCAAATAAGAATAATAGATAATTAATATTTGTTATGTCCTAAATGAATTTTATTTTATTTTAGTTTTTAAAACTACAATTAACTCTTTTTTTTTTTTTTTGGAGTTCAAATATAAAATAATAACAAATATAGAATACTGTATTTTTTTTTTCCCATTTTTTCTTTAAATTTGATTTTTTCCCTTTTCTTAGTAATTGATTTTTTTTCTTGATATCAAATATAAATGAAAATGAATAAAAAATATTTTTTAATTTTAGTAAATTACTTTGAAATTTTAATTTCATAAAAACAGTTTATAATTCTTGTAAAACAAAAAGTTATAGTTATTGTTTTCAAATTTCATTATCTTTCTTGTATAATTATATAAATAAAAATCAGTCATACTATTTATTGAATAAATTAATATTAAAATATTTCAAGTCCCTCCTAACATAAAATTTGGATCTGCCATTGAATTTTGATATTGAGTAAAATCTTTGAAAACAATAACTAGAACTTTTACCTGGATTGTCTGATAGCATATTCATGATAATATCTTTATTGTCTTGTTTTTTGTTCAAAAAAGACAATATCCTTATTCCTTATTGCCCAAAGCTCATTAATTGCACTGATAATCTGATTTTCTTGTTTAGATATTTAACTGGAAACTTGCTAAATGGATCAGTGCCTCCTTGGATGCTACAGGAGAGAGAAAACATGTAAGTTCCTTTTCCAAATGCTATGTTCTGGTTACATAAGTTGGTATTGAGGTGCTAAAATTGAGATTTCAAAATAAAGGAACAATAATTCAGAGGGAGAGAGAACAAATAATATCTTATAGCACCAATTCTTGAAAAGGAAAAAGCAACTTGCTTGCTTTCACTACTACAATTACGATATTTCATGATATTGAAAAATTGTCATAAACACATTTCTTGACATTTTTTTAGTCGTTAAATCACCCCTCAAGGAAACTTTATACATGAGACTAAATAATTGTCATAATTAATTTTTTTATGACCCTTTAACCGCTGTAAAAAAAGTATATTAAGGACATTTGTTAATCGTCATAGTAAATTTTTTTATGAGAATTAAACATTGTCAATAAATAACTCTTAAAAATCACATTTCCATCAAGATATATATATTAACGACACTTACACAACCATTTCTTTTTCTAGTGATATAGAAAAGGAATTTTTTTTTTGGTACATTATTAATTTTTTTAGTTTATTTTTTCAATAATTGATATCTGAATATTTTCTTTAAGAAGAAGTTAACAGTTGAAGAGGTTAATTATAGTTTATGGCTCTGATTAATTACATTCGTATGGTGGTTTTTGTTTTTTCTTAGGATGTAAGGGAAGGACAAGTTTTTGTTCTTGCTATCTGGAAGATAATAAATCTGATTGTTCTTTTTTACAGTGATCTCTCTTATAACAAATTTACTCGGAGAAATGGTGAGAACGTTGGTTGTCTCTCACCAAATTTGTAAGTATGCTTCTATTCTTATACAACTTTTTTATAACTAATGAGAAGTACCCTATCCAATCTCTTTTTTCCCGTGCAGAAACCTATTTGCAAGCTTTTCACAGGACAAAAATTCGTAAGTTTTCTCTTCTTCAAATTGGCTTGTTGTTTGTATTGTCTAATATTCTAATGACCACTGAGTTTCTTCTTGTTTTAGCAGTGGAACAGATTCATGTTTACCGAGCACTTGTAGAGAAAGTGAGTTGAAATCTTGTTTTCCTAGCATTGTTTTTATTGTAGGAGGGATTGGAAAAATGGTGAATATTAGAAATTATATTTGATGGATTTTCACCATCGTATGTAATGTGTAAATGCTAAATAGTAAAGAGTGCATCCGAGATCTGTTAGTGGACTTTCAAACATTGAAAAAACTAGATCATAGCCTAATAAGACTTTATAGCCAATTGAATCTAATTTTTAATAACAATTCAGCAAGAATACATTAATCAATTCTGTTCATTTGATTTATCTTTCAATATAAACCAATATAGTGTTGTTCTTGCAGCTAGGTACTATCTCCATATAAACTGTGGTGGGATGGAAGAATTTATTAACGGAACAATCAAGTTTGATGGAGACACAAACTCTGGCCCATCACTTAGAGAAAATTGGGTATTTAGCAACACTGGTCGTTTTATGGACAATGGTCGTTCGAGTGGCAATTTTGTTGCATCAAATTTAACTGCTCTCTCAATGCCGAATCCTGAATTGTACATGAGCGCACGCATTTCTCCAATCTCTCTTACTTATTATGTATATTGCATGGGTAATGGAAAAAACTACACAGTAAGCCTCCATTTTGCTGAGATAGAGTTTACTGATGACAAAACATACAGAAGCCTTGGCAGACGCATATTTGATGTCTATGTTCAGGTAAATAGATATTGTGCTTCTGCTTATGCAGAAATTATCTGATATTTTGCCCCACTTCAAGATATCTTTGTATTTTTTTTTCCTGTATTGTTAGCTTCTGTTGGTACCGAACTTACTGATTACTTTGTTACCTTGAGAGTTCCTTGATTTATCTCTAATATTGCAGGGAAAGCTGGAGTTGAAAGATTTTAATATTGCAGATGCAGCAGGTGGTGTTGGCAGACCTTTAGTAAAGAAATTCACTGTTTCTGTGACTAATGGTACCATAGAGATTCGCCTATTTTGGACCGGGAAGGGGACAAATGCAATCCCTGTGAGAGGAGTTTATGGTCCTTTGATTTCTGCCATTTCGGTAGATCCCGGTAGGTAGACCCATTTTTTTCTATTCAAGATCATTAGAGCCTTTTCACCTATCCTGTATTTGATGAAAAGTTTTGTTTATTTATGTAGTCTGTAACCTTATTAAACCATAGGTTCAGTGTAATTATTGTTTCTCTTTTCTCCAAGCAGACTTTGTGCCACCATCAGAAGGTGGAAATGCCATATCTGCCGGTGCAGTGGTTGGAATTGTGGCTGCTGTGGTCTTTGTTATCATCTTGGTTCTTGGAGTATTGTGGTGGAGAGGCTGCCTAAGAAAGAAAAGCACACTTGAACAAGGTAATTTTAAAGCATGTATAGTGAGATTCTTACTGTTATTAATTGAACATAGCTATACCGTTCTTTCAGACTTTTTCAACCTGTCCTTGAGTTCTAACGTTAGTTTCATTTGAAAAGTTTTGGATGTTAATGAAATCACATATATTGCCCTGATGTTGAAAACGTCCACATTATTATGCTGATAGAAAAATCAGTTTAACTTGTGTTCAATGAGACAAAGTTGATCATTAAAATGATTATATGAAAATTACTTTTCATAAATCAATTATAAACAAATCAATTGTGCTAAAATCACTATTTCTAACATCATTCCCAAACATGCCTCAACTTTGTTGGAGATTCTGTGCATACGAGGTAATGGGAGGAATAATGGAGACCTATTTCTTTTTTCACTTAAATATGTTTATTTTGCAGAGTTGAAGGGTCTAGATCTAGGAACAAGTTCATTTTCATTAAGGCAAATCAGAGCTGCCACTAACAATTTTGATGCTGCCCATAAGATTGGAGAAGGTGGTTATGGTCCTGTTTACAAGGTGTCACTGTCGTTTGAATTTCATCATTTCTTCTTTTCTTTTATGGATTTTATATTTTTGGTATGAAGATTTGTGATTGGAACTGCAGGGTGTTCTTGTAGATGGCACCTTAATTGCAGTGAAGCAACTTTCTTCAAAATCAAAGCAAGGAAATCGCGAATTTGTGAATGAGATAGGCATGATATCTGCACTGCAGCACCCTCATCTAGTGAAGCTTTATGGATGTTGTATTGAAGGAAATCAACTTTTGCTAATATATGAGTATCTGGAAAATAATAGCCTTGCTCGTGCCTTATTCGGTAACAATATTTGCAACTACTTTTGACTGCTACTAATCTTCAGAATTTTTTTTAATATATTGGTGATGACATTAATGGATGTAATAAGCATCTCTGGAAATTTGGTATATTGTAGGACCTGAAGAATGTCAACTAAAATTGGATTGGCCAACTAGGCACAAGATTTGTATTGGTATAGCTAGAGGTTTAGCATATCTTCACGAGGAGTCAAGACTTAAGATCGTTCATCGAGACATCAAAGCTACCAATGTTCTGCTCGATAAAAATCTCAACCCCAAGATTTCCGACTTTGGTTTGGCCAAGCTGGATGAAGAAGATAATACACACATTAGCACCCGGATTGCTGGAACCTTGTGAGCTACCATGGGGGAAATTTTCTTCCATTTTCTTCCCATGCTTTTACAATATAGAGCAATGATGAGGGGAAAGGTGTCTAGTCTGACAGAACAACCTAGTTGTTATCACATAAAATCTCGAGAGGATGTATTTTGTTTTAAATTTAATTTATTTGACGAATGTACGATCCAAATATGTACGATCCAAATATTCACACTATCATGCCGTTATTTTGCAGTGGATATATGGCACCAGAATATGCCATGCGAGGCTACTTAACTGACAAAGCAGATGTTTACAGCTTTGGCATCGTGGCGTTGGAAATAGTAAGCGGTCGAAGTAACACAATTTTCCGAACCAAGGATGATTGCTTTTACCTTCTTGACCATGTGAGTTAACTCCATTCTTTTACTCCTCGTGCTTATCTTTTGTGTTCTATAATATTTTATTACACCAGAAGTTTCCAGGAAAGATATGATCCTATTTTTATAACCATGTCTTATGTAATTTTTATGCAGAGCTTGAGTTTGTCCTAGGCAACTCAGTTACATTCTAGTCCTTATATGCTAGAGGAAAAATGCTTTCCATAAATCCATTTTCTCTATTCCAATTTGGATCTTGATTTTGCTAATTTTGACTCATGAAAACCAAACTTGTCATGTCGTATACTAAGTTTAGATTGAGCTGATTGCTTCTCAAACATTTTTGTATTTGTAAATGATCAAACCTGGTAACTGAAGTCATTTGTATCCTTCATTGTCAGGCTAATACTTTAAAAGAGAAAGACAGCTTATTAGAGCTTGTCGATCCACAGTTAGGCTCTGAATTCAACAAGAAAGAGGCAATGACGATGATCAATATTGCTCTCCAATGTACGAGCAACATTGCTGCGGATAGGCCTACCATGTCATCAGTGGTGAGCATGCTGGAAGGGAAGGTTGGTATGAAGGAGGTGGTTTCAGATCCTAGTGTCTCAAAACAAGATGTGAATGCAATGGGGAGCCAAATTTATGGCCAGAAAGGGCAAACGACGGACGAGAGCCAGACACAAAATATGTCGATGGATGGACCGTGGACTGGTTCTTCAACAACTGCCAGTGATCTCTATCCCATGCTCATGGATTCTACATACTTGGAGAATAGGAACTAGACTTGATATTTGCTTACGTAACTATGTTAGCCTTCAAATGCTTTGATGTATGCTTATTTTTTGTTTTTTTCTACGAATTCTCTCTTTTTTAAGTGGCAGTACCGAGCCAAATGGCCAATCCAGCCAATTATTGTATGTTTGAAATTCGTACAACTTTGTTGTTTTACAGTGTTTAGATGAATTTTAAATATATATACATTATGATTATTGATTGGCACAAGCTTAGAGCGTGATTTTTGTCTCTTTTTTTCTTTTGACAAAGAGCCGAAGACGATACTTGTTTTTTTTATCAATTTAAACTCTGAACTTTTATGAGTGTATTAATTTATACCATCTATTAAATTCTATTTAAAAAATGATAGTTTACATGTGTGCAAACTTATAATTATATTAATTAATTCTGAACTTTCATAAATGAACTAATTTAGATCATCTGTTTCAAATAATGGATGATATTCAAATAGATAGTCTATATTTTTGAATAAGTCTACAAACGTGTGAGAATTTAAAGAGAAAATGCATCAATTTTTACCATAAACTTTCAGTTAAATCAACTTAGACTGTAGACTAATACAAGTGTTGCAATTTTTATTCTTTATTCAATTTCTATTAATTCATCCACCAATTTTAATAATAATAATAATAAACTATGTAAAAATCTCTGTAAACTCACTAATTTCTATAAAATAAAGTTTTGCACAAATTTAAGTTTGCTTACTACACAAATTAACTATGGAATAACTTTGCCAAAACTTAAAAATTTCAACAAAAAAAATTTAGTTTTAATGTCATTTTTCATTAAAATTCTATCAATTTTTTGTACTATAAATAAGTTTTATAATTCATTGAACACATGTGAGGATACATTTTTAAATGAATTTTCAAACAAAAACTTATGAAAGGGTAAAATTTACAACACATTTTCAAGTTTAAGGTTAAAATTGTAACACTCATCTAAGTTTGGGGTATAATTTGATGAAATTGAAAGTTTAAGGTAAAAATCAATACAATTTGACAAATTTAGAGGTAAATTTTGATTTTTTTTTCTCTAATTTAAATTTATAAATATAAACATTTAAATTATTTTTTTGGGAAAAAAATAAGAAGAGTTTTTGCACATATTTTTAATTGAATAAAATAATTACCGTTTCAATAAAATAAAAAAAGACATTTTTGAAGAACAATGCTTAGGTGTTGCCGGCCTGCACCCATTCTTACACGTGGCCACTTTTTTTTTTTTTTTTTTTTTTTTAACAGTTGCCCACTTCTCTTTTTCTAAGTTTTTTTTTCCTTTCTTTCATTCTTTTCTTTTTCATTTTTTTTTAGAAATTTTCTTTTCATTTGATAATTTTTTTTTTCTTTTTACAAACTCTTTGACAATATCAATTTATTTTTAAAATTATATTTTTTTATTCTCTTTTTTCATCTATAGAATATCATTAATTTTCAATTAATCAATTGAAGATTGAGAGTTTACAATAATAATGTGAGAAATATGCTTCACAACATAAAGCTAACGACAATCTCATAATCAATTTTTTTTTTGTTTTATAATTTTTATTTATCTTCTTATATTTCTCCATTCTTCTTAATCAAATGAATTAGTAAAAGGTGGATGATGATAACAATCAATGAAAATCACATTTGAGATTCAATTTCAGAGAAATCATCTACACCACAAGGGTTATTGATATTAGAGATTCAATTAAATGATTCCAATTTTAGAGAAATCTCGCCCAATTATTTATTTATGAAAATAAATGGTATTATATAATATTTTCAACTCATCAATTGAAAATTGGGAGTTTAAAATAAAAAGAAAAAATGAAAAAATGAAATTTATATTGTCAAACAAAATTATATGTATAAAAAAAAAGTTATTTTAGGTTTTGAAATGTATTCGCTCATTACTATTTTTAACTACAAATTTTCAATTGATTAGTAGGAAATAAATGATATTGTGGAGATGAGAAAAGAAAATAAGAAGATAAACAAAAACTTATAAAACAAAAAAAATAAATTGATTATGAACTTGTCGTTAGCTTTAGGTTATGAAGCGTATTTCTCATATTATTATTATAAACTCGTAATTTTCAACTGATTAATTGAAAATAAATGGTATTGTATAGATGAAAAAAGATAATAAAAATAAAAAATATATATAAATTTAAAAATAAATTGATATTTTCAAAGAGTTTGTAAAAGGAAAAAAAAAAAAGAAACGTTATCAAATGAAAAGAAAATTTCTAAAAAAAATGAAAAAGAAAAGAATGAAAGAAAGGAAAAAAAACTTGGAAAAAGAGAAGTGGGCAAATGTTAAAATAATAATAATAATAAATAAATAAATAAATAAATAAAAATTACCACAAGGCACCATAAGAATTGGTCACGTGGCTGAACGGCAAGAGCTGGGTGCAGCCCAGGCAGCATCTAAGCATTACTCACTTTTGAATTATACAATCAACTTACCACTGGAGGGGGGACTTGGAGCAACATTACCATCGAAGCAAATAGACATTTTTGAATTATACAATCAACTTCATATTACTAATACTAAATACTTTGGAGTTCAGGGGCTCAAGCCTCCCAACCTCATGCTAGCTCCGCCTCTGGATGTAATAGTACAAAATTGAAAGTTCACGAATTTATTAGATATTTTTTAAAGTCTATAGATTTATTTGACATAAACTTAAAAATTTAGAGACTAAAGTTATAATTTAACATAAAATCGAAAGTTTAGAAACTTATTAGACATTTTTTTAATGACACAAAATTTAAGTTCAAGAACTTGACACTTTTTAAAGTTTAGAGATCTATTTGACACAAAATACACTTTTGGTTCATAACGTTCAGTGCTGATATCTATTTTGGTCCATGAAATTCCAAAATGAATATACTTTAATCTCTAATATTTGAAAAATAATTCTAAATGGTCTTCAAGTTAATTTTTTTTAGTACTATGCACAATAAATGTAGTGTATGAAATTTGAACATCTGACTTTAAGAGAATAAGTACATGTCAATTACTGTTGAGTTATGCTTATATTGATGATGTTAAATACTTGGGAGTTCAGGGGCTCAAGCCTCCCAACCCCATGCTAGCTCTGCCTGTGGATGTAATAGTACAAAATTGAAAGTTCACGAATTTATTTGACATTTTTTAAAGTCCATAGATTTATTTGACATAAACTTAAAAGTTTAAACTGAAGTTATAATTTAACATAAAATCGAAAGTTTAGAAACTTATTAGACATTTTTTTAAAGTCCAGAGACGTAATGACACAAAATTTAAGTTCAAGAACCTGTTAGACACTTTTTAAAGTTTAAAGATTTATTTGACACAAAATACACTTTTGGTTCATAACGTTCGGTGCTGATATCTATTTTGGTCCATGAAATTCCAAAATGAATATACTTTAATCTCTAATATTTGAAAAATAGTTCTAAATGGTCTTCAAGTTATTTTTTTGGTTAAATTATCAAAAATACCCCTGAACTATGGGGTTAGTTTCAATTATACCCCTGAACTTTGAAAAGTTTCATTTTAACCTTTGAACTTTGAAGTTTGTTTCAAAACAACCCTTGAAGGCTTTTTTTCATTAAATTCATGGACGGAAAATGACGTATTTGCATATGTTTTGATTTTTTTTCAATGTATATGTTCAAATATGTTCACATAAGCAACGATATAAATGCAAAAACATCATTTTCCGTCCATGAATTTTACGAAAAAAAACCTTCAAGGGTTGTTTTGAAACAAACTTCAAACTTCAAAGGTTAAAATGAAACTTTTCAAAGTTCAATGGTATAATTGAAACCAACCTCATAGTTCAGGGGTATTTTTGATCATTTAACCTATTTTTTTTTAGTACCATACACAACAAATGTAGTGCATGAAAATTTGAACACCTAACTTTAAGATAATAAATATATGTCAACTACTGTTGAGTTATGCTTTCTTAAATGATGTAACAATATTTATTAACTATATCGGCCTGTTTGGATTGCAAATATAAAATATGTGGGAGTTAAAAACATATGGTTTAAATATATGGATAATAAATGTATGTATTTAGATATATATAATAATTAATATTTGGAAGTTTAATTATTATTTTTCTCTCTCTTCTCTCTTCTCCATTTTTCAAGGGAAAAAGTTTTAAATAAAAAAAATTCATCTCCTACATAGATAATAAAATTATATAGTTCATGGGTTATTTTATGTTAGGTGGAATTTTTTATTGTCCGTTCTCCTTCCTCTTTCTTCCCTTCTTCTGTTTCCTCCTTCCCTCCCCTTTCTTAATCGTTCCAAACCCATTCCTTCTCTTATTCTCTCTCTTCCATGGCGTATTTGCAAAGCCTAAAGTTGAAGCTGGAAATACATAACGACCTGCAGCACTAGACGCTGAGTGGGTACCATGGCCATCGGAATCTCGCAGCGAGCGTTTCATTGGTGGCCTCCCGTACCCACTGCAGAAGAATCGAGCCCCAATACGTTTGCGGTTGCAACAGATGGCTGTAAAGTCTTTAGCCGCCAAGCAATGACCTCCATTTGGAAGAAATAGGACCCAGATCGCGGCGGTTGAAACCCTGCCTCTCCGGCCAAATATACCGGTTTGTTGATGACTTCGATTACGAAGTCAGATCCAAAGTCGGACTCTTTGAGCAACGACCCAGCACTGTACGTGATGATGGAGGCGACGTGGGAGAGGATTTGAAGCTTCTCAACTTCCAAAGGTGAGAGTTAACAGAGAAGCCATGGAACAGAGAATAAGGGGAGGAATGATCTGGAACCATTAAGAAGGAGAGACAGAGAAAAAAAGTGTCGCCTAAAGTAAAAAAATAAAATAAAATGAATAAATATTAGGACGTCATTTAAAAATTACCCAACTTAGCAATGTCATATCATTTTTTTCGTTAGTTAACTAAATATTAACTTAATTTAAGGCCTAATTCAAACATGATTAAGTGAATAAGTTACAAATTATTACTTTAGAGGTTGATGGTTCAATCTTTCACTCCTAATTATTGAACTAAAAAAACTTAATTAAAAAACCATTTAGAATCATTTTTCAGATTTCAGAGACCAAATAACACCAATCTCAAACTCTAATTAGGACCAAAAGTATATTTTAGTCTTTTTAAAACTAATTTTCTATCCTCTTGAAACTTTCAATTCGAATATTTTCATATTAGAGTTAGACAAATAATTTCTTGTTTTTCTCCTTTTAGGACGCCAAGTTACATTTCAAGGAAGCTCTCTCTTGCCTAGGAAAAGCAGCCAACTCTAAAAAAGCTAGAGCTTTATTCACCTTTGGATAACAAGAAAACTATTGTAAATATGGCACAAGTAAATGCTCATTCCACATGCCCATTTAATATCCATGTCAAGTGGCATTTTCTTCATAGCCAAAGTGTCTTCTATGTGTCCAACAAAGGCCATAGATTGGTGTCCAAATGTACCACATCATGCTCTCCCAAATTGCCTATAAATAGTGGTTTTTGGTGGATAAATAATAAGAGACATTTTGCCATAAATCTCCATTTTCTTTTGTTTATATTATATATATATATACTCCTTTTATATTCCAACACTTATTATTATTATTATTATTATTATTATTATTATTATTATTATTATTATATGTTTTGGTAAAGTTTTGGTGCCCGGTTTCGCCTCTCAATTTTACAACAAAAACAATATATATATCCATTCCAACAATATAATTAATTATACGGTAGCAATTATAACTTAGGACCACCACTATTTTGAAATGCTTTATATTTATCTAAATGATTAATAAATCAAAACAACATTACATCTAATTAATGGGTTTGTGAAACAGCGAGGTTGTTTGACGCGATGTCTTGGAATTAGGAACCTTAAAAATCTTGTGTCGTAATAAAAAACTTTGAGATTCCTGATTACTGTATTTGGAGTGCAGTGTCAAGTCTGTCTGGTTGGCTGAAACCTGTATTTGAGGTGCAAGATTAGGTTAAAATGAGTATGTTTATGTTTTTTTAAAGACATTTTTAGCTGCTTTTTTAGATCTTTTTTTTTTTTAAAAATTGTTTGTATAATTAAAGTAGTTCGCAACGAAGATTTGAAGTTAATAACATCATATAACATAGTAGAATTAAGTCTGTTTGGTTTGCTAAAACTTGTGTTTGGGGTGCAAGGTTGGGTTGGGCTGGGTTTATTGTGTGAAAATTTGCATATCAATATTTAAAAGATTTTGTCCCAACCATATTCAAATTAGAATTATACCATGTGTAATATGTGTAACTCTAATCTATATGTCATTCACTCCATTCATGATAATGTCAATTTAAATAACATTATCAAACGCATAGAATGAATAAGTTAAAAGTAAGAAAGGGTATTGTTAAAGTTTTGGAATTTTGAAAGTATATTTTACAAAGTAGTTTGAAAAAAAAAGTTCAAACATTGAGAAATGATTTTTTTTTTCAAGTATTTTTTCAAATTTTCATAAATTTTGGTAGGTGTCCTAAGTTAAAGTAGTTAATGAGAAAAAAAAAATTACATGGTTGATGGAAAAAGTGAAATTAGTATATAAAATTACATATAGAGCAAAATGTGCATAGTTACTCTAATCTTAATTAAATTAAATTAAAATAAAATACATTATATATGTTATTCTAAAATGACTAAATTAAAAATAAAATAACATATATTTAAGTTATTTTAATATAACTAAGTTCAAAATTAATATCATACATATACTTTCGTTTTTTTGTATATCTAATTTGAAAATTAAATATTTTCTTTACTATAACTAATTTAAAATTAAATATTATTTATTTTATTTTAATAAATTAAAAATAAAATACTATTTATTTTTGTTACATTGAATATTGCTAATTTGAAAAATGAAAATATAGGATTAAATTTTAATATGTTAACTTAAAATTAAATATTTTTTTAAATATTAATATAAGTAAGTCGTCTAAAATATATTTTTCTTATCTTAAAATTTAAAAATTATATATATTTTGAACTGTTGTTAATTGAATTAAATATAAATTAACAAAAAAATAATAATTTTATTTAAAGTAAGATAATGTAACTCTACCTTTTTAATTGAAGAAAAACTATATAATTGTAATTAAAAAAAAAATCTTTTAATAGAGAAAGATAGAGAGAAAGAGAGAAATTGTGAGAGCCATCATAATTATAAAAAAAAAAATTGAGAGAGAAGTAGTATGACCCACCATAACTATTATAAAAGTAGAGATCAGAAAAATGATAGATCTCACTAACTTTTTTGTAATTTCAAAAGAACTTATAAGCTAGAAGGAGGAATCCATAAGCTTGGATGGAATTTGTTGTTTGAACTCTAGAGATGAGAAACTCATCGGTTTGGAAGCCAAGTTAGCCAACCCAACCCAAACTCATCCTCCAAACACCACCTAAATGTCCGTGTGTTCGTGGGATGTTGATGCAAGAAGAGGAGATGTCGGTTGGGCTGTGCGGGCTCACCACGGTAATATTACTAGAGCTGGAAAAAGAAAAATGATATTATATCCAAGGCAACTATATAACAAAATGAATCATTATATTACAAAGAAATCACGAATGTATAAAAATCTGTTGTATTGAAGCATAACAAACATTTTGGGGCAAGACAACCAATATTCAGAGGTAATTTCTATCTTAAGAACCATAAATAAATAAATATATAAAATAAAAACCATGAATTATTAAAATAACCCATTATATATATCAAATCAAGAAAGATTTTGAAGCGGATGTTATATTCTAATGGATAATACAATATCTATTAATGCAACTATCTATTCTACCATGAAATTAATATATCTTTAAGTGAAATATAAGACTATGAAACAGTGTATCAAAGAAAACAAAATTTCACTTAACCATGAAATTAAGTGAAATACAAGACTAGGAAACAATGTTTTAAGACAATCATGTATCAAAGAAAACAAAATTTTAAGTATATAGTATAAACTTTGATTAACGTCACCCATAGTCTATTCATGATCTATTCTAATAGACCATGATTAACATTAATAATAATCTATAATATAGACCACGATTGATCTTAGTCATAGTGTATAGCATAGACTATATTAAAATAAATTACAGTTGCATAATTATGGTATATACTAAAAGATCATGGTCATATGATCCTAATCTAAATTAATTTTTGTAGTAGTGAAGAAAAAAACTGTCATTTTTTGTTGACTATCAATCCTTGACCCTCAAAAGATAGCGGTCACCTACCAATCACCATATGACAAGTACGGTTACCTACACCCTGTTTATAACTCAACTAATTTGTCAATATTCCTTTTCATTCTTATTTTTTCAATTTCCTTTTTTTCTTTTTTTTTTCAAATTTACAACATAAGATAAAAATAATCGATGCATAAATTAATTAAGTTATGTCACATCGGTTTTAATCCTATTAAGTTGGTCTTGTCCTACTTTTAGTTTTTGTACATTTTAGTCTGTATTTTCGAAATATCAACTTTAGTTTTGAACTTTTAAAAAGGAATTGGGTTGGTGTTTATTTATGTTATGGGTGAAATTGGATTAAAGATGTAAACTCGAATTAGAAGGAAATCTTGCAAGATAAGATTAGCCTTTCAAATCCAATTCCTAAATAAAAGAGAAAACTTTTTATATCCTTATTTAAAAAGGAATATGGAAAACAAATGTCATATAAATACGTCATTATGACTCAAAAAAAGGGATTTCAACTTAACATTCATTCTCTAAACTCTAGTTCGTTACACCTAAATTCTCCTTACTAACTTAAGCATTGAAGCTAGTGTGGCAAACGCCACCTAGTCTTCAGCCTTTTCTCTTTTGCAGGTCACATCTTTCCCCTCGCAATTACTAATTTATAGTTGTTGTCACGTGAATGTCAGGTGAGATTTCTCTTGGCCAGATTTTGGCAACAACAGTTGGCGTCGTCTATGGAAATTGAGAGCGTTCTACCAATGTAAAGATCAAGAAAATCAAGATCCAATTTTTGAAGAGTAAAAAGTCTTAAATAAAGAGCGAAGACACGGGGGCTTAGTTTTTTTTTTAAAAAAAAAAGAGGAAAAAGAAAAAGACAAAAGGGTAACAAAAAAGCCATAGTTTTCTCTCTCTTTCGCCCTTCCTCTTTCTTGCATGAAGAACCAGCCGCACGACTAAGTGGTCTTGAACATTCGAAGATAAGTGCCTTCAAACATGCAAGTAGCTGCTACAATAGTGCGGAAGCAGCTTGATCCGGTCAACGAGAGACGATCATTCAGTTGCACTGCGCAACGACCATGTTGTGGCAAACACTTGATTTCTAGCGATTATAACCCACAAGCATGAAGACTACTACAACACAATAGTCTCATCAACATTCTCCTTCACCAGAACCAACACCAACAACATCACCACTGCCTCTGAGATGAAGGAATTGAAGTTTTCTGACCAACCCAATAACTACAAAGTCAATGACTTTCTTCAGATAGGAAATATTTTCCATGCATATCAAGAACTTATCTAAAGTTTGTAAATTATTTGATGGCTTGATGGAATATAAGACAATGTCATGGACGATTTTGATTGGTGGATTTCTTCAATCTAATCGATCTAAAGAAACATGTAGGTAATCTGGACCGAATGTGAGCAAGGGTCAACTTTTGGAGCTATTCAGGTTGTCTCCATTAGAGTTTGCATGGGATCAAACACGCAGACAATTGCTTGGATATGCTTATATTACTGTTAGCAATCATCAACATTTTGGAATATTTGAATTTCAAAGGAAGTTGCAGAAAGTGCTATAATTACATTGCTCGATGATAATCAAATTTATGTTGGACATTTAATTCAATAGCAAGAAAGGATTTGAGCTAATGGATTGTTGTTTATGGAAAGAATTCATCAGAAATTACCACAGTATTTTTAATAAATCAATTGAAGGTAGCTGTAAATTATCGAGCAATTACAATTGGAGCAAATATTGAAGCTTTAAAATCAAAGATCTTTACGAAATTTCAGAATCTCATATTAGTATTATTTGAACTTGAAATAAATTCAAGGAATGGATATTAAATTATAATAGTTTATCTCTTATCTTCTTCATAAAATCACATCTCCTTATATTATGTGTTTAATAATTCACTAATTATAGTTAACATTAAAATTATAGTTATCATGGTCTACAATTCTTACATTTTAAGACTATTGAAAATAAAGTTTTATGTGAGTTAGTAATATGGTGAATATGAACATCATGAATAACTAAGGATGCCATGAAATATTTGAAGAAAAATTTGCTATATGAAAAGATGAAGGTCATAAAATTTTAAATACATAACCATGCAATTTTTCTTTGCAAGGAAAGTTCTCATTGATTAGGGGACTGAATAAAGGATATGTCTCCCTATCAAACAAAAAGCAAGACATGGGATATGTCTCCCTATTAAACAAAAAACAAGAAATGGGATATGCTTCCCTATTAAACAAAAAGTAAAAGACAAAATGAAGAAAGAAAAGAAACTGGGGGCTCACCAAAGCAACAAGATCAAGATTGAGCCAAAGCTATCAACAACCCCTAGTTCAACCAAGAAGATGATTTGGGAAAATTAAAACATAAAAACTGGAGACTGATCAAGGTCAAGGTTATCCATACCTCTTAATTCAATCCAAAAGGCTAATTTTGGAAACTCAATATGGAGGAGGATTGATCAATAGAGGAATTCTAAAGCAAGAACTCCTCAAGATGACAAAATATAGAAATCGAAGGTTTAAACAATTTGGAGGAATCAACTTTGAAGGTTTCTACAAAGTTGCAAAATCACACATATGTTTATTTCAAACTTAAAATTTTATAACGCAATAGTTAAATTCAATAATCAAATGATGCATGTCATAGTTATTTTGCTATGATATCTTTTGTCTATGTTATAACATATTCATGCACTCTATATATACATGCTCTATACATTTTTTAATCATTTAATGTCATTCGCATTATAACATCAAAATGACAGTCTCTTTGCTCTAATGGAGAAGTAAACATCATGAGTAATAGGAATGTCATGAAATATCTGTAAAGAATTTTATTTTGTGGAATTCTAGCTAGAGGTCTTGTAATTGCTTGTATGATATAACAAGTTATTCAAAAAGCAGACCACTTTATAAAATTCCATATTTTCTCACATAAGTGATTGAATATATTTCATTCAACTAAATCAATATTTCATTTGCATTGAATTTCCTAACTCTCAAACTAGAGAGTGACTTCATATGATATGAGAAAATATTTTGAATGCAGAATAATTGATGAAGCATTCCAGATTCCATCTATCAAAAAATGCACTTATGTAAGTAAGAAGCTACAAAGGCTACTAGATGACCAAAATTCCCTCTTACATGAGGTCAAGAAGTCCAGAATAGTCTCTACGGGCCCCTACGGGGTTTGATGGCCATCCCACTTAAATTTGAGGACGCCCTCGAATTTACATATTCTCTCTAGGAAAACAACACAAATCGTGAATCCAGAGGAGAGTCTTAGCCCTCAAGAAAGATCGAAATGCTCCCTACGGGGTTAGACGACAATCTTGAGGATATCTAAAGAGAACTTTAGAGCCCTAAATTTTCTCCAGGATATGGATGAATATACATCTAGATGATAATTTTACCCACCAGGAAGAGATCGACCTACGGGGTAGACGACAATCCTAGAGATGATCTGAGACACAAAATAAGCATGACGAAACCCTGAAATTCCTACGAAAAAATGGAAAAACCGACACTCTAAGAGACTGAATATCCTCATAAGAATGGACATCAATAACTAGAGAAAATTCAAGGCATACCTCGAAATGTCACAAATGACTCCAAAACTTAATAGGCTAATCCCAACTCAGGCTCCATGCAGTTAAGCTCATAAACTCACTACAAATCCTAACTAGGAAGTGGGGGCTAATGTTGTGGGTAAAATTGGACTAAAGAGGTAAACCCGAATTAGAAGATAATCTTGCAAGATAAGATTAACATTTTCAAATCCAATTCCTAAATAAAAGGGAAAACCTTTTATATCCTTATCTAAAAAGGAATATGGAAGACAAAAGTTCTATAAATACGTCATTATGACTCAAAGAAAGGGAGTTCAACTTAACCCTCATTCTCTAAATTCTAGTTCGTTACACCTAAATTCTCCTTACTAACTTAAGCATCGGAGCTAGTGTGGCAAACGCCACCCAGTCCTCAGCTTTTTCTCTTTTGCAGGTCACCTCTTTCCCTTCACAATTACAAATTTACAGTTGCTGTCACGTGAAGGTCATGTGAGATTTCTCCTTGCCAAATTTTGGCAACAACAATTTATAAAATTTCAACACAAGCCAACATAAACATGATTCAACTGACATAAAGTATGTACCATTAATCAATAGATTAAAAGTTTAAATCCCTCACCCTGCATGTCAAAAAAAAAAAAAATCAACCAAAATTCTATACATAACAAAAACTTTGTAATACAAAGTTAATGAGTCAATATTTCCAAAACTTTATCAACGGTAGTATTTTGAATAAAAAGAATGATAAAAAAAAAAAAACTAAAATTAGAAATGAAAAAGAAACCGAAAACGACCATTTTTAAAAACTATATAAACCAAGAGGAGAATTTCTGAAAGATTGTCGGAATAAATACCAGATTTTCGTACACCAAATCCAAACAACTGTCGTTTACCAAATTTTACAAACCAACGTGGTTTAAAAAATGATTTACTTTAACTTTGAACTAATATAGAATTAGTTGTTGTTCCAAATACTGAAACAGCTAAAATTCCTCCCTTACAACTTTTTAACGCCTGCAAAATCAATCCTCCCTCCTCCGAATCCACGGATTCCACCGTCGCCGGCGTTTACTTTCGCCGGGAATCATTATTCCTTTTCCTCCGGCAGTTGCGGTATCCATGTTTGTGGCTCGATTCCTCGCCGTCGTTTCTCTCTTATCTCTCGCTTCCGGCGTCACTCGGCTGCCGGACGACGAAGGTACGACGCCGATCAATATGGAATTTTGGTTTTGGTTTGATTTTGATGTTGGATTTTTGGTTTGATTTCAGTTGAGGTGTTGATGGAGATCGGAAAGACATTGGGGAAGACGGACTGGAATTTCACGGCCGATCCATGCGGCGGTTTGAGCAGCGGTTGGATATCGGGTTATTTCGATTATAGATTAGGCATTAATTTCGCTAATAATGTCACCTGCAACTGCAGGTTCCAGAAGAATACAGTCTGTCACGTCACTCACATGTAAGTTCCCTTTCTCTCTCATTTCTAATTTCTATTTTCCTTTTTCTTAGTTAAAAAATTTGCGATAGACAGGGGCAGAACCAGAGAATAGGATTTGGCAGCCTATATTAGTTAAATTAAAAGTTTAACCTTTAATTTTTAAGGAAGTATTAGGATGATTTTGAAATTCAAATTCAAAACGGTGTTTGGGTTTAGGGATGTCCATTTTTCCTGTGGGAATGGGGCCGTGGGGATTTGCCTTAACAGGGTGGGAAATTCCCGTTTAGGCGAGGAATAGGGGAGGGAGTGGGAAAAAAAAATGGGGGAAAGAGTGGAGAAAAAAAATTCTCCGCGAGCTAAATGGGGACGGGAATACATTCCCCGTCCCTGTTCTCCGTTCCCCGCCCCATTGAATTTTTTTATATTTAGATTTTATTTTTTAATATATATATGTATATATGTGTATAAGTATATATATGTCATTTAAAAGTTTATTGTTAATGATTTAAATAATTGGATATGTTTGAAGCATATATTTAAACATTTTAATTATATGTATGGATTAATTGGATAATTTAATATGTAATATTGTTTTGTTTTTATTAGGAGGTTAAAAAATTTTATATATTTTTTTAATAAAAAATTAACTATTTAAATTAAGATTTTTGGTGAATAATTAACAATGTAATTAAAAATTAACTGATATTTTCCATAGAAATTAATTATTTGAAAATTTATCAAAAGAATTATTTGATTCTTAAAAAATAAAAAAATAAAAACTAAATGGGGAATAATTCCCTGCGGGGAACCCAATTCCCGCGAATTCCCCTCGAGGAACCCCCGATCCCAGCGAAATTTAACGGGGAAATTTGCAGGGATGGGGATTCAAATGGGGGGCGTGGACGGGGATGGGGAAGCCATCCCCATCCCCGCCCCGCCCCGTGGACATCTCTATTTGCGTTACTATGTTCAAAATTTATAATTTTTGAAACATAGCGGTGGTTTTGAACAGTATACCACAAACACTGTCTTATGATTTTCAGGAACAAACCGCACAAGATTCTGAATCCAAGGGTTCTAATTTCGAAACGGTGGGCTAAACGCCCCGTAAGCGTGTATTTATATTTATATAGTTCCTAAACTTTAAAAAAATATTTAATAGGTCTTTAACTTTCAAGTTTATGTTTAATAGATCTCTTGAACTTAAAAAAAATGTCTAATAAGTTCTTAAACTTTTAGTTTTGTATTCAATATGTATATGAATTTTAATTTTGTGTCCAATAGGTCCTTGACCTATATATCATTTTAAAAAACTCATGGAGTAATTCACAAAATTGAAAGTTTAGAGTCTCACTAGAAATAAAATTCAATTTTATATCTAATAGATCAATTTATTTTTCAATATTTCGAATATGTTAAAAACTTATTACACACAAAATTGAAAGTTCAGAGACTTATGTTTTTTAAAGTTTAGAGACTAAGGGCAATAACTAAACTTATATTTTAATCATATATTTTATATATAAATATAATAAAAATTTGAGAAAAATACACTTTTAATCCATAAGATTTAAGTTTGGTTGCATTTGAGTTCTTGAGTTTTCAAACTTAACAATTTTACCCTTAAGTCTTAGATTTAGTTTCATTTGGTTTTATTCGTCCATTTTTTCATTACTATAGTTGACGTATTTATTCGTCCATTTTTTCGTTACTATAGTTGACGTACTGATGTGACAATATTTTTTGAGCAATTGTAAAAACTACCTATGAAGTATGGTAGTTGTAACAATTGCACCCTTAAACTTTCAAGTGTAAATTAAACCCTCAAACTATGTTAAATGTAAAAATCAAACCCTCAAACTATGATAAATATAAAAATTGAATCCATTTTACTCAATTTTTCAACTAAATCTCATGTTTCTCTCTCTATTTTCCCTTTCAGTCTCTCCCCTCCTTCCACACTCTACTCTCTATCTCTCCCTCCTATGGTCAATTCAACACACTCTCTTTTTGTTGTATTGGTATATGCTGCACCTCAATTTGGGTGTATTTATATATATTTCTTTTATTTATTGTTGTCTGTTTAAAATTTTGAGTTATAATTATAATCAGAATTTTGAGTAAGTATCAGAATTTTACAGAGTGTTCCAATTCTGTTTTCTTGTGGGTTCAGACTCAAAAGTCAAACCTAAGTGCAAATTTGATTTGTAATGGTTGTGCAGAGGCTGTAGAGGTACGAAATTTCTTACTGATTTCGATAAAAAAATATGTAGAGATATCAGAGATATAGGGTTGCGAAATTTTTATTTCTTTATCTGTCTGTTATGGTAATTTGAGGTTGAATTTGCTTAATTAGAAGTGATGTTATCTGCTTGATCCGATGCATTTCGTTTCCTGAAGCTCGTACGTTTCGAAGGAAATAAGATTATTTTTTACTCACCGTTATTCCCCCATCTTCACTGCTCTCATTGCATTTGGATTGATAATTACTCAAAATTTTCGAGGTTGAAGTTAAACAGAGTGAAAATGGAAAGAGGAGAGAAAAAAAAAAGTAGAGTGAGAATGGGTGATTGAAGGGAGGGGAATGACCAAAAGAAGGGAGAGATAGAAAGTAGAGAGCCGAAGGAAGAGAGAGGGAAAGATGAAATATGATTGAGGGGGTGTTTGGATTGAAGAATTCCGAAGAGTTAATAACTCTCTGCAACTCTTTGTTTGACCCAAGATTCCAACTCTTCGTTGTGGGCCCACAAACTTATTCACTCTTCCTATAACTCACCATTGTGTTCCCCACAACTTTCATATCCATTTTTTTCTTCACTTCACTCATACCCTTCTCTCTCCTCTCCTCTCCTTTCTCTCTCTATTTTTTTAGATATATATTTTTTAAAAAATTTTCTCATCATTATTACTAATTAATAATTAAATATAAATAATTATTAAAAAAATATTTTTATTTTTATCCTATAATTTAAATTAATTTTTAACAAAAATAATTTTCTTTTTATTCTATAATTTTATTTTTTAAATGTAAATTATATTAGAATGTTTTAGATATGATAAAATTATTTAAATTGAAAATTTTAATATAAATTAGAGTACTACATAACAATTTTTTTAATTGATAAAAATCTCTCTATCTCACTTCTTTCACATGTCATCTACAATATATATATATATATATATATATATATATATTAAATTTTAAACAAAAAACTACTTATAACAAATAAACAATCTTATATTTGTTTAGTTTTTTTTTTTTTATTAATAGCTAAAAAATATATATAATTTTATGATTTGAATATAAGAAAAACATATTTTAAACTAACCCGTATTACAATTTAAGAAATTAGTATTTAAAAAGATTAATGTATTAAAAAATTGATTTTCAAATTAATCATATTCAAAGTAAAAAGATAAACGATTTCTCCTTCCAAACTTAATAAAATAAATAACATAAACATATAGTAATCTGAACAAAATTATTTATGATATTCATTTTAAATAGTGTTAAAAAATATATATTTATTTTGAACTTAATTATTTTAAAATAGCATAAATATTTAGTATTTTATTTTTAACTTAGTTATTTTAAAACTTTAAAGAATATATTATTTTCAAATTAATCAAACTTTAGATAATCTATTACGTTGATTAGTTAGAAAAATAGCATCTTAATTATACAAAAAATTATTTTATTAAGCTTGAAAAACAAATCTTAAATTAAAATTTTAAAATTAACGAAAACAAGTCTTTGATAAAGTTGTAAAATATTCATAAATAATATAATTTAAATCACAATTTTAGGATTGACGGAAACAAATCTATATTATTTATGGAATTGGGAGAATAAAAACATAAAAATCTTGATGTTTATTTAAATCCTTTTAAATTGATGGATTGAAATATTTCCAAATCACATGTAATATTTAAAAAAGTGTTGTAAGACTTTCTTTTATTTGAAAATTATTGAAGGCAAATGAATAATTTGAGAGATATTGAAAAAAGAATGTGGGGTAGTTTGTTCAAAATTAATTTTTTTAAAGAAATTTGTAAAATATACATAAATTAATAAAAAAATATTAAAATTCATGGGAGCAAATTCTTAATAATGAAAATTTGAGAAATGGTAGAAAAAAGCTGTATAAAAAAAACTAACATCAAACTTAGACTTCATAACTCTAAGTTTAACAAATCTGTACTCCAAACACAGACTTCAGAACTCCTACTCTCTACAACTTCTTGCCTCAAACACAGACTTTCTAACTCTCCATACTTACTAACTTCAACTCCCTGCAACTTCTTGCCCCAATCAACCCCTGAGAAATTTAGTAAAATGGATTCAATTTTTACATTTATCATAGTTTAATGGTTTAATTTTTTACATTTAACATAGTTTGACGGTTTAATTTTTACACTTGAAAGTTTAAGAGTCTAATTTTTACCACCACCATACTTTGGAGGTGGTTTTTTCAATTTGTCCATGTATTTTTTTAATTAAAAAATATTTTTAATTTTTTAAAATAAAAATATATTAAATTTACAAAGATATATATATTTTTAATTTCTTTTTTTTTTTCATCTTCTCCTTCTTCCCTCTTCATCTTCTTCCCTTTCTTCCCCCACCACAATGCATGGGCGTCCTATAGTAGAGACTATTTATGAGAGTTTTATCAAACCATAAAGACTATTTATGAGGTTTTATCAAACTATAATGATGAAATTCTAACTTTTAAAACTATGAAGACTAAATTCTAATTTGTTCCAAACTATAGAGTCCAAATTATGTTTATAAATTATAACTAACACTTCAAATTAGAAAAACATAATATAAATTTCCACACATAAGTAAATATTTTATTCTATTAATAGATAACGACAAGTGGCAAGTAATTTATATAAAAAAAATGGCAAGTAATTTGCTGGTTGTATGGTCTTTTAACTAATTATCATGATTTAAGCATTTTACTAAGGTTTGATAGATATTAATAAAAATATTAACATTGTTATTAGGGGGTGTTTGTTTTGGGAGTTGGGCTTAGGGTGAGTTAGCTTTCCTAAGCTCAACCATTTTTTGGATGTTTAGGAAACTAGGGGTTGAATAGTGTTACTATTCAACCCCATGGAATGTTTTTTTTTTTTTTTAGTTGTAAAAAATAATTGTTTTAACAACAAATAATTTATGCCAACATGAACTTAGCTCAACAATACCACGTTTTCAAATTTTCTTCATTTGAAGTAGAAATTTTGAATATCTACCCCACATTTATAGAACATAAAAAACAACAATTGATTCATGGGAACATTAAACTTTTGTTATTCATTTTTTTTGGTATAACAAATATAGAAGATGAAAATTTGAACGTCCATTCATGAGAGTGGAAGGAATAGACACCTTAATTGAAATACCCATATGTGAGATTTTCATTATTCCTAATGACATAAATGTTTGCTAAACTTTAACACAACTCAATTGATTGACGTATATATTTTTGATACATCAATAGATCAAAGATTCAAATCTCTCCCACTCTAAGTTGTTGAACTCAAAAAACCAAAAGAGTTAGTTCAGGAAGTTGTATTTATTTGTTTCCGTTGGTGGCATTGCAGTATTCTAAGGGCGCAGAGCCTTCCAGGTACTCTGCCACCGCAAATAGTGAGGTTGCCTTTCCTGCAGGAACTGTAAGTACTTTTTGTTGCTTAATTCATTTTGTTCAGGTCGTTTCTCATCTGCTCGATTAATGAAATTGCCCATCATAATCAATCCCACGTTTCTTCCCTCTGTGAATTCAGCGATCTCAACCTCAACTATCTCAGCGGCACAATTCCTCCAGAATGGGGTTCCACCAAGCTTCTCAACCTGTATGTTCTATCCCTAAATTTCTATAATGTCTTCAGAAAGTGATTTATATGGCTTATGTTTATGGGTAATTTTGCAGTACCGTTTCTTCAAATCGATTGACAGGTCCAATCCCAAAAGAGATTGGAAACATCAGCACTCTTGTAGGGTTGTAAGTTTTGATTACCCAATTGTTTGTGTTCCATTTTGGGTTTTGAATGAGTAGGTAGAAGACTAATGTTACTGGCTTGGTCGCTTAGGGTCTTGGAAATGAATCATTTCTATGGAAGTCTACCTCCAGAACTTGGAAATTTGCCCAGATTATCAAGATTGTAAGACCCCCATATTTGAGTTTTGTCATTTTCTTTCAAGAAATTTGGTTTAAATTGTCTCTAGTTGTAATGATTTAGGCATTCAGGAGAGCTTTCTGCTGATCATTCCTTAACTATTATTTGTTGTAATTTAGAATTCTTTCCTCAAACAACTTTTCTGGGGAGCTCCCACCTTCACTGGCAAGGATAACCTCATTGACGGACTTGTAAGCTGTTGAAATCTTCTTCAACCCTTCATTTCTCTAGTTTCATTTTGAGAAAATGAATGAATGAATGAATAAAATACTCTTTGTTACAATGCAGTCGAATTAGTGACAATCACTTCACAGGGCCAATACCTAAGTTTATTCAAAGTTGGACGAATCTTGAAAAAGTGTGAGAATTTTTCACCAATCTAGCTACTCTATATTTTACTTGGTTGCTAGTCTATTAACTCTCACTCAACTAATTTGATTGTGACAGAGCTATTCGGGCAAGTGGGTTGAGTGGGCCGATTCCTTCTGAAATTGGACTATTGACAAACTTGGTTGATGTGTTAGTTTACTTCACATTCCTTGTGGTTTTGTAAGTCAAAGTACTGTGTGTTTCTATTTATTCGTATTTGAATTGTAAAATGCAGGAGAATCTGTGACTTGAATGGAGATTCATCACCCTTTCCACCCCTTCATACTTTGACAAAATTGAAAATCCTGTAAGTTAATCCCTCTGTGAAAACTTGAAGACATTCGTGTACTTAATCCCTACTATTAATTAATTTCTGGTTGTCTATAGGTTATTGAGGAATTGCAATATAACTGGGATGCTGCCCGACAATCTTGATGGGTTGACAGAATTGAAAAACTTGTCAGTACAATTTTACTCTCGACTCTGTCTTGATGCTATATCATTATTAATGGTTGTCTCATGAATTTTCGGAAGAGTTTAAATTTCTTGTAATGGAATATTGCAGTACCCTAACTTTTGCACTATCATCACTACACGAAAGGCTTATCGAGACAATGTCTACATCTGTCCTTTACTTTCATAATAAAAGAATACCCAGAATATTCTGCAGTTTATGTTTAAATAGTCAAAGTAGCGTCCTTGGATCAGTTTTTGAAATATTGAAAGGTTAATGCTTTTATCCTGGCATGTATTAACTATATTGTTTCACAGTGCTAAAATTTTTGAAATAAAAAATACAATAAGGTTTTAAAAGGAAAACTAACAGCTATGTTATGTTGTTTTAATAACTGTTTTTCTAATATGAAAATAGGAAACAAGAATTATAGAACAAAACATGAGAGACAAGAAAAATGAACGAGTGTAGTTTTGGGAGAGAAGAATTTCTTATTTCTTATTCTCAAGTGTACAAGGAGATATATTACAAAGAAAAAATACAGAAAAGGAAAGATATAAAAATAGAATATTATCTAATCTAAATAAGGACAAAATAAAATTAGAATGAAATAAATCTGCACTCCTCCTCAAGCTGAATTGTATATGGTATACAAGCCAAGCTTGGAGTTGAATTCTTCAAAGCTTGTCCTTGGTAATGCTTCAGTGAGTATGTTAGCAACTTGACGACGAGATGGAACATAGTTCAATTCCACTATGTTGTTGACCTTCTCAAATATGAAATGTCGATCTATCTCTATGTGCTTTGTTCTGTCATGATGAATGGGATTCTTTGCAATACTGATGGCTGATTGACTATCACAAAACATTTTAAATGAGTTCTGAGTGCCAACCTTCAGCTCTGTCAAAAGTTTTTGAATCCATATTCCTTCACAGATTCCCAAAGCAAGAGCTCTGTTTTCAGCTTCTGCACTGCTTCTTGCTACAACAGCTTGTTTCTTACTTCTCCAAGTTACCAAATTACCCCAAACATAGGAGCAATAACCAGTCGTAGATTTCCGGTCAGTTAATTCTCCAGCCCAACTAGCATCAGTGTAGAGTTCTACCAATCTATTTGAATACTTTCTGAATAATAGTCCATGACCTAGAGTGCCTTTCAAGTATCTCAAAATTCTGTTCACAGCTGTAAGATGACGTTCATCTGGATTGTTCATATACTAGCTAACAATGCTATAACAGAGTATGCAATGTCTGGTCTTGTATGTGACAGGTGAATTAACTTCCCCACAAGTCTTTGATACATACCTTTTGTTATTGTGAGATCAAATATGAGAGTTTTCTATTCATTCTATACAATAGAGCCAAATATATATAGGCATACATGGAAGCCCTAAACTAGTGAAAGTAAAATTACAATAAAGGACAAAGGATTAATAAGCTCCTAAATCTACATACATACTATAACACTCCCCCTCAAGCTGGAGCATATATGTTAATCATGCCCAGCTTGTTACAAAGATAATCTATTCGAACTCCATTTAAAGCTTTCGTGAAAATATCTCTTAATTGTTCTCCAGTCTTCACATATCCAGTAGACACCAAACCTTGTTGTATTTTCTCACGAACAAAATGACAATCAATTTCGATATGTTTAGTTCGCTCATGAAATACTAGGTTGGATGCAATATGAAGGGCAGCTTGGTTATCACACCACAACTTGATTGGAACAGTAGTATTGAAGCCTAATTCAATCAATAGTTGATGTACCCACATTATTTCACATACTGATTGTGCCATAGCTCTGTATTCTGATTCAGCACTCGATCGAGAGACTACATTTTGTTTCTTACTTTTCCTTGAGACCAAATTGCCTCCAACAAAAACACAATAGCCAGAAGTCGATCTTCTATCTTCTCTAGATCCTGCCCAATCGGCATCTGAAAAACACTCAATCTTCATATGACCATGATCTTTATATAAGATCCCATGTCCAAGTGCAGCTTTCAAATAACATAGAATATGTTGTACTGCGGCCCAATGATCCACTGTAGGTGAAGACATAAACTGACTTACAATGCTTACTGAATAAGCTATGTCTGGTCGTGTCACTGTAAGATAATTCAACTTTCCAACCAATCTTCTATATCTCTCAGGATCTTTAAATGGTTTTCCATCTTTTGTAAGTTGCAGATTAAGCATCATTGGAGTACTACATGGCTTGGCTCCCAATTTTCCTGTCTCAGATAGCAAATCAAGCACATATTTCCTTTGTGACATAAAGATACCTCTCTTACTTCTCATTACTTCAATGCCCAAGAAGTACTTTAACGTTCCCAAGTCTTTAGTATAAAACTGACTTTGGAGGAAAGTTTTGAGAGATAAAATGCCTGATGTATCATTTCCAGTGATAACAATATCATCAACATATAGAACGAGCAGAATGATACCACTCTTAGTTCGTCGGTAGAAGACAGAGTGATCCGACTTGCTTTTCTTCATTCCAAATTGCTCAAGTGCTTGACTAAATTTTCCAAACCATGCTCGTGGACTTTGTTTCAACCCATACAAAGATTTGCGAAGGCGACAAACTTTATCATTCTCCCCCTGAGCAACAAACCCTGGTGGTTGCTCCATATAAACTTCCTCCTGAAGATCACCATGGAGAAATGCATTTTTAATGTCAAGCTGATGCAAAGGCCAACATTGAGAAGCAACCATGGAAATGAATAACCTGACAGAAGTTAATTTAGCGACAGGAGAAAATGTATCAAAGTAATCAACCCCATAGGTCTGAGCATAGCCTTTGGCAACAAGGCAGGCTTTTAATCGAGCAACTGAACCATCCGGATTGACCTTAACTGCAAACACCCATTTACATCCAATAGCTTTATTTCCTACAGGACGAGATACTAAATCCCAGGTACCATTATCATCTAAGGCATTCATCTCTTCTATCATTGCATTGCGCCAACCAGGATGGGACAAGGTCTTCATGAATAGTTTTAGGGACCGAGATAGATTCAAGAGATGCAATAAACGAACATGTAGAAGATGACAAGTGGTCATAAGAGACAAAAGAAGAAATAGGAAAAGTACATGAACGTTTACCTTTACGAAGAGCAATAGGAAGCTCGTCACTTGGTCCTGGATCTGATGACGAAGAATCTTTTGGTACAAGACATTCACTTGGAGGTTGTTGCCGTCTAGAGTAGACTTGAGTAATAGGTGGGCGAGTAGGGGCAGATGTCAAAGGAGATGGATCGGAAGGTGTAGGAGACACAAGTGTGTAGATAAAAAGATCGTCATCCTCCCCCTGACTCGTACTAGGCAAAGATGAACCAAAAGGTTTGTCCTCAAAGAAAGTAACATCGCGAGATACAAGATACTTATTCGAACTAGGACAAAAGCATCTATATCCTTTTTGAACACGAGAATAGCCTAAGAAGATGCACTTCAAAGATTTGGGGTCTAATTTTGTCAGATTAGGACGAACATCTCGAACAAAACAAGTACAACCAAATATTTTCGGCTCAAGAGGAAACAAAGGTTTTGTTGGGAATAAAACATGATAGGGAATTTGACCTTTAAGAACAGATGAAGGCATACAATTAATCAAGAAGCAGGCTGTGAAAATTGCATCAACCCAAAAATGCTTTGGAACACGCATTTGAAATGATAATGCTCTTGCAGTTTCAAGAAGATGCCTATTCTTTCGTTCAGCAACTCCATTTTGTGATGGAGTATCAGCACAAGATGATTGATGAAGAATTCCATGCTTACAAAGGTATGCACTAAGTGCTTCAGAAAAGTACTCACCAGCATTGTCACTTCTCAAGATTTTAAGGGAAACACCAAACTGAGTTCGAATTTCAGCATGAAAGTTACAAAAATGAGAAAGTAACTCAGAACGATTCTTCATAAAATATAACCAAGTCATGCGAGAGTAATCATCAACAAAGGTAACAAAATATCGAAATCCAGATTTGGACACAACTGGACAAAGACCCCAAATATCAGAATGAACTAATTCGAAAGGTGCACTTGCTCGGTTATCGATTCTAGGGTTCGAACTAAGACGATGAAGTTTGACAAATTGACATGAGTCACAATTTAATGAAGACAAATTATGAAATTGAGGACAAAGCTTTCTTAGTACTGAAAGAGATGGATGACCTAAACGACAATGGGCATCAAAAGGAGAAACGACTCCAGAGCAGACAACTTTTGGTACTTGATGATCAAAAGTGTAAAGTCCTCCAGATTCATGTCCTTTACCAATAATCTTCTTCGTCACAAGATCCTGAAACAAGCAATAGTCAGGATAGAATAAGACACAACAATTAAGGTCACGAGTGAGTTTACTAATAGAGATCAAATTAAAGGAAAGTTGAGGTAAATGTAGAACAGATGATAAAGAAAGAGATGAGGTTAGATTTACTGTGCCAGATCCAAGGACAGACGATTTTGATCCATCTGCCAAAGTAACATTAGCAAGGGATGTAGATGAAGAAAGGGTGGAAAACAAATTGGGATTACCTGTCATGTGATCGGTAGCACCAGAGTCTATGACCCGTTTGGTAGAAGATGAGAGAAGACAATGATTCATGTTACCTGACCCAGCAATGGTTGTAATAGGGGTAAGCGCAAATGATGAAGAAGATGCTTTCAATGATTTCTGGTATTGTTGAAATTTAGCAAACTCGGCAATAGAATTAACAAATGGCTTCTTAGATGAACCATAGGTGGATTGAGGCTGCGATTGAACCACATTAGACATCACTTCGAGTTCTCGTTCTGCCATAGATCAATGACGAATGTAAAACCACAAAATCAAATCTGAAACCACGAAATCAGACCCAAATGACTGCAAAACTTCTGAAAAACTGCTGAAAAACTGATCTGAAAGCAGTGCCCAATCAAAAAACCTCTAATTCTTTTCCAAACAAACTTCTAAAACGAGCCAATTATGACCAAAATAACCACATAAACAGGTCGGGAGTTGGACGAAACGGCAAGCCACAGAATCGGAGCAAATTCCGGCAACCCACGCTCTCACACATGCCGGCGCGTGGGAATGACACCCAAATCTTCAAGCGGCGCGTGCGGTCCACGCACAGGGATTTTTCCGGCCAAACTTCACGTACCTGCTGATCGAAAAATGGGCTTTCGTTTGGTCTGGGCGGTGACAAAAAAATACGCCGGAGATGGGCTGCGCCGGCGGCGGATTCCGACGGCGGAGGCGGATTCCGGTGACAGTGGCGACGGCGGACCCTGGCAGCGGTGGTGTAACACAAAACCTAAGGTAGAAGACCAAACCCTCCAAAAAGGTGTTCCAAACCTCAAACCCTAATTGTTCCCAATTCTCAAAAACTCACAAAACCCTAATTGCCTAGGAAAGACCTAGTGGCTCTGATACCATGTTATTGTGAGATCAAATATGAGAGTTTTCTATTCATTCTATACAATAGAGCCAAATATATATAGGCATACATGGAAGCCCTAAACTAGAGAAAGTAAAATTACAATAAAGGACAAAGGATTAATAAGCTCCTAAATCTACATACATACTATAACACCTTTGTCAACTAGAATAACATCTTCACTTTGCTGTAGAACACGACTTGGATCCATTGGTGTTTCTGTAGGTCTACACCCATGATTTCATGTCTCCTTTAATAAGTCTAGGATATGATTTCTCTGAGAAATTACAATACCATCATTGGATCGTGCCACTTCCATGCCTAGAAAATATCTCAAGCTTCCCAGATCTTTGATTTCAAACTCAGTTGCAAGCATCCTTTTAAGGTTGAGAATTTCTTTTAGATTGTTCCCTGTAATGATGATATCACCTAAGTATACAATAAAAATTGCAGTTTTTTTATTTAAGGATTTCCCGAACAAGGTATGATTAGCTTGACATTAATAATAGCCAGTTTTAATCAGTGTTTTAGTGAATCTGTCAAACCATGCATGTGGAGATTGTTTTAAACCATACAAAGATTTTCTTAACTTACACACCAAGTTGCTATTGGATTTGTCTTTCATTCCAGGGGAATTTGCATATAAACTTCTTCTTCGAGATCACCATTCAAGAATGCATTCTTGACAACAAGTTGGTGAAGAGGCCAATCCTGGTTAACAACTAGAGACAACAGAACACACACAGTATTCAATTTTGCAACAGGGGCAAAAGTTTCTTGGTAATCTATCTCGTATGATTGAGTGAAACCCTTCGCAACAAGTCTTGCTTTTAATCGTTCCACACTGCCATCAGATCTATATTTAACCGTAAAAATCCATTTGCAACCAATTGGATTCTTTCCATTAGGAAGCCTGGTAAGAGTCCATGTTCCATTACTTTTAAGAGCTCTGATTTCTTCATCCACTGCTTTTTTCCATTTAGGATCTTTGAGTGCATCATGAATGGTCTGTGGAATGTGAATACTGTCCAACTGAGTCAAATGCTTTATAAGAAGGGAGCAATTTGCCATATGCAACATGTTTTTCAATGGGATGGCTAGTGCAACTCCTAACACCTTTTCTTTGAGCAATTGGTAAGGTCAAATCATCGATTATCGGTGCCATAAAGGTGATATTCTCATAAGTGGAATTCAATGATGATGGATCCAGTTCAGGTGGTTGACATTCTTGGTTGTGCACAACAACCTCTTTTCTTCTTGTATAAACAATAGGCATACGAATTTGTGAGGCTTTAAGAATACTAGAGTCAGAAACAGTTGGCTCATTTATGGTAGGGGCTTTAGGAATACTAGACTCAGAAACAGGTGGTTCAATTATGAGAATAGTAGGAATGACTGAAAAAGACTCAACATCCAATGACTCAAATTCCCCCATATTCTCCCCCTGAATTTGAGAGTTGGTAAAGAAATGATGATTTTCAAAGAATGTAACATCCATGGATGTGTACATTTTTCTAGTGATTGGTGAATAGCATCTGTACCCCTTGTTGTGGGATGCATACCCTAGAAAAATGCACTTGATAAATTTTGGATCAAGTTTAGACTGTGAGGAGAAGGGTTATGGACAAAGGAAGAACAAACAAACACCCGAAGAGGCAAATTTGAAGAAAGGTTTTGGAATTGAGGGTAAATTTGGAAGAGGACATCTTGAGGGGATTTAAAAGTGAGAACACGACTAGGCAGTCGGTTGATAAGAAAGGTGGCAGTAAGAATAGCATCCCCCCAAATATGTTTTGGAACATTAGTAGCAAATATAAGAGAACGAACTACCTCAAGAAGATGTCTATTTTTTTGTTCAGCAATCCTATTTTGTTGAGTGTCCACACATGAACTAGTGTGAACAATACCTTGAGATAAGAGATATGGACCAAGAGTCAAATTGAAATAGTCTCGAGCATTGTCCATTATGAGAACTTGAATTTTACTTCCAAATTGAGTAGAAATCATAGCATGGACAGAACGGAAAAAATTCGATGTTTTAGATTTGTCCTTCATTTGAAAAGTCTAAGTCCTTCGGTATGGTCATCAATAAAGGTGAGGAACCATCATGCTCTTGATATATTTTTTACTCTAGAAAGCCCCCAAATATCACTGTGGATAAGGACAAATGATTTTGAAGATTTATAAGGCACACTAGGATAAACATTTCTTGTGTGTTTCGAGAATTGACAAGGTTCACACTGTTGATTTTCTGTCTTTTATTGATAAATAAATGAGGAAATAACTTTTCGAGATACATGAAATTTGGATGACCAAGGCGAAAATGCCATAACACAACTTGATTTTCACTTGACAAGGACTCTAACTTGGAAACAAAACTAACAGACTTGAAACAGGACCTAGGACTAGGACTGACAACCGAACTTGAAGGCCATTTTTCTTGAAAAAGATAGAGGCCACCATGTTGCTTAGCACTGCCAATCACCTTCCCCAAATCCACCTCCTGAAATTCACACAAGTTTGAGTAAAAATTAGAGATGCAGTTTGAGTCACCAGTGAGTTTGCTAACTGAAATCAAATTGATGAGATCATTTATCAATTCAATTGACTTAGCTTCTGTAACTTCAGAGAGAGATCCATCAGCTATTGGAACTGACGAATAACTGGGTTGGGATCTGAACTGGTGGAATAAGGTAATGTCGCTAGTCATGTGATTTGATGCTCCAGAGTCCACAATCCAATGTTTGTGCTTGCTATGCTGCATAGAAAGACAAGAAAAACCAGTGCCTTGATAAGCAAGATTGCTAGAAGGTCTCTCGATCAAAGCTGATGGTGTAGAGGCCAAGAATGAGAGATGACCAATCATTTCTTGTAACACTTCCAATTGTTCCTTTGAAAAAACAGCAGAGGTTGTTGGATGTGGAGAAGGGGAAGTAACAACATGAGCATGAGTTTCTGCAGTTACTATCTTTGTTGGTTTCCAGTCTGCTAGTTTGCCATGAATTTTCCAGCAAGTTTCTCAAACATGTCCCACTTTCTTACAGTGATCACACCAAGGACGATTGCCTTTCTTGGATTTGCTATCTTGAGATGAATTGTGTGTCAACATGACTGAAACCTCTGGTCCAACAAATGACTTAGTCTCAGGCGTCATTAGGTGTTTTTTACTCTCCTCACGTCGTACTTCAGCAAAGGTTTCTCTAAGAGAAGGTAGATGTTTTGCTCCCATAATTCTTCCCCTTACGTCGTCTAGCTCCTTATTAAGCCCTAAAAGGAACCTCAATATCCTCTTTTTTCAATTATCTTATTGTAAATAGAATATTATCTAATCTAAATAAGGACAAAATAAAATTAGAATGAAATAAATCTACAACAAGCCACATAATCTAAACCAAAAATCAGGTGGTATATTTTTCAAAATGGGTAATATTTATATTTGACCCTTATATATTTGATTTTTTAAAAAAAAGTATTTGGCAGCCTTTTTGACTCAAATTCATCTTACAAACATATCAATCCAACTTTACCCTGACATTATTTTATCATAAACTAGGAGTTTTTTATTAGTTAAAAAGAATTGATATACATTTCCAAAGGAATGGCAAGTTCTCTCTGAAAGTGAAAGACAAATAACATGTAGTGCCCCAAATTGAACAGAATGACAAAAGTGATGAATCAATCATAGTATTTTACATTTATACTCCAACAATACAAAACCTTCACTCTAATCCATATGTTATGCCGATATTTAAAAAAAAAAAAGAAAAAAATACTCCTCCTGCCAGATCCATAATGAAGTAAAGATTGCACACATGTCAATTAATTTTCCTCTCCCTTTTTCAACCAATAAAAAGTTCCAATATAAATAGCAATCACTTGATTTAGATGAATACGTTGAAACCTAAAATTCAAATAGGAGTTCATCGCTTCCATATTTTGGAAATTTGAAATTTTAATAAGTAATAGCAATTACTTTATTTTACATGAAATGTTGAATGAAAATTTTCCTTTTTTGCGTTGATAAAGTTTGCGTATGCCATTCTTACACCATCCTGAATCCAGATTAGTGCCTGCTGGGACCAAATTTATTGACAACTTTATTTATTTAGTTATTCTTTACTGTTCTTTGACAATACTATTTTGTTATTATTTTGTTCAATTTCTTCTGCAGAGACTTTAGCTTCAACAAAATTACTGGACCGATACCTGGCAGCTTGGAAGCTTTGAAAAAAGTGGATACCATGTAAGTAATGTGGTCAGAAACTTGTCTTTCTATACCTAAATTGTAGGGAGTTGTTCTACATAACTTTTTTTTTCCTCCCTCACTCTTTCTGGTAAGAAACCGAGTTTTCATTGAGAAAAATGAAAGAAAAACAAGGGCATGCAAAAAACAAGTCCAACAAAAAAGGGAGTCCAAGAGCTAACTTAAAAAATAGACTCCAATTGAACAAAATCAAACCAAGATCATAATTACTGTTAGAGTCCTTATATTAGTATAATTGTATATTTGTAAATATATTAATTGGGTTGTCCTTTATTGTCTTTTCACTTTCTCCTACTTAGATTAACCTTGTACACTTGTATATATATCTCTTTAGTGAATGGAATAGAGGATTCAAATTCTCTCAAACCTTTAGAAAAAGGTCTAGTGATCACCAAAGACCACAAAGACGCATGAAACCTCACCACCTCCCAAACCTCGTCACAAGATCTCTCAACCTCTCTAAAATTCTTATTATTCCTCTCAATCCAAATACTCCAAAACTGACAAAGAAACTTGCGTGCGACAAGACTTTCCCCTTCTTGCGAAAAGGCGAACTCGGAAGCACATTCTCTACCATAGCAACACAGTGTCTATTCCAAGCCAAACGTAACCCAAATGAATTCAAGCACTGAACCCAAAGAGACTGAGCAAATTGGCAACCCCATAACAAGTGATGGAGATCTTCCTACAGACACCTGCAAAGAATGCACCACTACGGATACAACACTAAGGAAGAGCGCCTCTGAACACGATCCAAAGTGTGGACTCTCTCATATAAAACCTTCCACACAAAAAATTTACCTTCCTAGGAATTTTGACCTTCCGAGAGAGGAGAAAGCGGAGGCAGTTTGGGGCGGGAGAGGGATGCGGACAGCGAATGGAAAAAAAGCTGCAAGAGAAACCCCTCGAAGCACTATGAATAATGACCTGAATTTGAACTTGGTCTCGTGTAATCTGCCTCAATGTGAGCCAATAATAGTAGTTCTGATACTTACAAAATAAAGGATTAAGTTTTATGTGAAATTCCAGAGAGCTAAAGCCTGATATAGGAATGTCCACGAGCATGGGGCGGAGTCTTTCTATACCTTACACAAGCTGCACATAGAACGTAAAAACTTTTCAAAAGGGTGGCCTTGTTATGCCTTTAGGATGTTATGTGTAGTTTGCGTTGTATAAAAACAAAAGTATAGACTGCATATTGATCTTGAGAAAGTTTCTGTTGCTGATAATCATCTTTTTAAAACTTGGATGTGGTTGTCTAAAAGTGTTGTTGTTTGTAACTAATTGCATATTTTAACCTCCTCTAGATTAAATTAAGACCAAGTATTTTCCAATTATTTTAGATATTTTTATTTATACTATGATCTCAATATGTATAGTTTGAATTGCCTCAAAGGGCGACCTTGTTGGATAAGGCCCATGTTCTCTAAGTACCACCTACCTAGAGGTCGCGTGTTTGAATCTTTGGATGAGCTTAATAAGAAAAATTCTTGAGGTCTCCAAAGTCTAGACCTTGAGGTGGGTGTAGGCTTTTTAAAAAGAAAAATTTGTATGGATAGATTTTGATATTGAGTCAAATGTTTGAATTTGATCATAACCTTGATTGTCTGGTAGCATATATTCATGATAATATCCTTATTGTCTTGTTTCTTGTTCAAAAACGACAATATCCTTATTCCTTATTGTCAACAGCGCATAGATAATCTGATGTTTTCTTGTTTAGATATTTAACTGGAAATTTACTAAATGGATCAGTGCCTCCTTGGATGCTACAGGATGGAGAAAACATGTAAGTTTATTTTCCAAATGCTATGTTTTGGTTAAATAACTTGGTTTTGAGGTTCTAAAATTTAAAATTAATGAGCTGACATTTCAAAATAAAGGAAAAATATTCAGAGAGAGAGAACGATCAATATCTTATTACTCCAGTCTTTGAAAGGGAAAAAGCATCTTGCAACCATTTCTTTTCCCAGTGATATAAAAAGGAAATTTCATTTGTACATGATTAATGTTTTATTTATTTATTTTTAAATAATCGAAATCTGATGTTTTTTTTTAGAAGAAAAGGTTAACAGTTTAAGAGATTAAATATAGTTTATGGCTATGATTAACATTCCTATGTTTGTTTTTATTTTTTCTTAGGAAGTAGGGGAAGGGAAAATTTTAGTTCTTGCTATTTGGAAGATAATAAATCTCCTTGTTGTTAAGGAAGCTTAGGGCCTTAAAGGGATTTTGAAAGAATGGAATCTAGCAGTGTTTGGAGATTTGAGAAGAAGGAAGGTTGAGATTGTGGAAAGACTTAGGGTGTTAGATAGGCAAGAGGTGGAGGGGAGGGCAACTTTGGAGTTCAGGGTGGAGAGAGATTCGTTAAAGACTTGAGTTTGCTGCTCTCATTAGAAGGGAAGATACGAGTCTGAGGCAGAAGTTGAAGGTTAAGTGGGCTAAAGAGGGAGATGAGAATTTTGCTTTCTTTCACTGTACGGCGAGAGGTAGGAAGAATAAAAATTTGATTGAGTTCTTGGAAAAGGACAATGGGGAAGAGGATGGGGAGATTGAGGAGGAGATTGTTTCGACTTTCTCTAATCTCTACTCTCCTCCCCTTTTCCCTAGACCTTTTGTGGAAGGTTTAGACTGGTGCACCATATCGGAGAGGGAGAGGGATGAGTTGGAGGCCCCGTTTACTTTGGAGGAAATTCGTGGGTTGGTTTTTGGTTTTGATAGGAATAAATCGCCCGATCCGGATGGTTTCACGATGGCCTTTTTTCAAGATAATTGGAATTGTGTCAAAGAGGACTTGTGGAAAGTGTTTTGTGAATTCTTTGAGAGGGGTATTATTGATGTGGGTATGAGTGAGACCTATGTGTGCTTCATCCCTAAGAAAGAAAAGGCTTGTAAGGTGAAGGATTTTAGGCCCATTTGTCTTGTCACTAGCATTTATAAGATAATTACGAAAACTTTGGGGAATAGGTTGAGGAAAGTCCTTCCTAGTACTATCTCTACTTTTCTAGGAGCTTTTATCGCTGAGAGGCAAATTTTAGGCCAAGTGTTGATTGCTAATGAGGCCATTTGAGGAATATAGATCAAGGAAGGAGGAATGGGTGATTTTCAAGATTGATTTCGAGAAAGCCTATGACCACATGGACTGGAATTTTTTGGATAAGGTTTTGAGGAAGAAAGGTTTTGGAGTTAAATGGAGATCGTGGATGTGGAATGAGGCCATTGAGGACCATAGGTCAAGGAAACAGGAAGGGGTGATTTTCTAGATTGATTTCGAGAAAGCCTATGACCACGTGGACTGGAATTTTTGGATAAGGTTTTGAGGAAGAAAGGTTTTGGAGTTGAAGGGAGATCGTGGATGTGGAATTGTATGAGGTATGCAAATTTTTCCTTTTTTTTTTGAATGGGAGACCTAGAGGGAAGATTTTTGCTTCTTGAGGGCTTAGGCAAGGAGATCCTTTCTCGCCCTTCCTTTTTGTTTTAGTGGTGGATGTTTTGAATAGGTTGGTGTTGGCTGGTGTGGAGAAGAGGGTGGTTGAGCGGTTTAAGGTGGGTTAGGAGTCTGTCCATCTCTCTCATCTCCAATTTGTCGATAATATCCTATTCTTCTGTTCTGGAAAGGAAAGCTCCTTCGTGAGTCTTAACGGCTTGTTGTCCTTCTTTGAAGCAATTTCAGGTCTTAAGATTAATAGGGGTAAAAGTTTCGTTTTTGGCTTGAATTGTTGTTCGTCCAAGTTAAGCTCCTAAGCAGCCCTCGTGGGTTGTGAGGTGGGTTATCTCCCTTCTTCTTACCTTGAGCTTCCTCTAGGTGGCAACCTGAGGAGTAAGGTGTTTTGGAATCCAGTTGTGGATAAGATTCAGAAAAGGTTGTCCACTTGGAGGAAGATTTTTTTCTCTAAAGGGGGGAAGGCTCACTCTTATTCAATCAGTGCTAAGTGGGATTCCTAGTTATTTCTTGTCGCTCTTCCAAGTTCTTGTGGGGGTTAGAGAGGAGATGGTGAGAGTTATGAGAAACTTCTTGTGGGAAGGGGTCGAGGAGGGGGGAGGGTCCCATCTGGTTAGGTGGGAAACAGTGGTCAAGCCCTCTGAGTTAGGTGGTCTAGGGATCGGGAACCTGAGTTTACGTAACAAGGCTCTTCTGGCTAAATGGTTGTGGCATTTCTTCACTGAGCCTAATACATTGTGGCATAAAGTTATTGTGAGTATATACGGCCTGCATCCTTTTGAGTGGGTGGCTGTCTGTGGTGCTAATACACCTGGTAAATGTTAGAGTGTTGATATAATTGAATTTACCATAACTCATTAGCTTAAGCTTTGGGGTTGATGGGTGATTTAACATGGTATCAGAGCAAAATGTCATGTGTTTAAATCTCTGTAAAGTCGTTTCCTCCCCAATTAATATTGATTTCCACTTATTGGGTCTTCTTCAAATTTTTAAGCCCACAGGTGAGGGGGAGTGTTAGAGTGTTGATATAATTGATGTTACAATAACTCATTAGCTTAAGCTTTTGGGTTGATTGGTGATTTAATAGTAAACATCTTTGGAAAGCTATTGCCTCGAGTCTCCCCTCTTTTTCTTCTTTCGTTAGATGTTCGGTGGGGGATGGGTCGAGTGTTTATTTCTGAGAGGATTATTGGGTGTGTAATAAACCCCTTTGTGTTGTTTTCCTGTAGTTATTTCATATTTCGAGTAAGAAGTTGCATTTTGTGGCTTCTATATTACCTTCATCTGATCCTTCCTCATCTTTATCTTTGGGTTTTTGTCGTGTTCTTACCAATAGAGAAGCGAGAGAGGTGGTGGATCTTCTTTATATTATTCGGGATATGGTTGTAACTCGTGGGAGAAGGGACCTCAGGTTTTGGTACCCTGATAGGTCGAGGGGTTTTTCGTATCAGTCTTACTTTCATTTGTTGGTTATCCCTTCTCCTCCCCCTTCCCCTTCGCCCTCTGCTTTCTCCTCGCTTTGGAAGGTTAAAATCCCTAGGAAAGTTAAATTTTTGGTGTGGCAAGTTTTACATGGGAGAGTCAACACTTTGGACCGAGTTTAGCGTCATTCCTCTTTGGTGTTGTTCCCGCAGTGGTGCGTTCTTTGTAGGAGCCAACTTAAGGATTTGTATCACTTACTTTGGGGTTGTCAGTTGCTCATTCTTTGTGGGCTCATTGGTTGCAGTTGTTTGGGTTTTGCTTGTCTTGGAATAGGGATTGTTATGCAATGGTGGAGGAGGTGCTTCTGAGCTCACCCTTTCGTGAGAAGGGCAAAGTCTTGTGGCATGCTAGCTTTTTTGGCATTTTGTGGGGTATTTGACTTGAGTGTAATAATAGGATCTTTAGGGATGTGGAGAGGTCTTGTAGTGAGGTTTGGGAGGTGGTGAGGTTTAACGCCTCGTTGTGGGCTTCGGTCATGAAGCCTTTTTGTAATTATGACATTGGTTTGCTTTTGTTGGACTGGAGTCCCTTTTTGTAGCTAGTTCTTGGACTCCCTTTTTGTTGGGCTTGTTTTTTTTTTATGCCCTTGTTTCTTTCATCTTTCTGAATAAAAGCTCGGTTTCTTACCCAAAAAAATAGATCTCATTGTTGTTCTTTTGTACAGTGATCTCTCTTATAACAAATTTACTCAGAGAAATGATGAAAACATTGGTTGTGAATTACGAAATTTGTAAGTATGCTTCTATTCCTGTTCGATGTTTTTATAACTAATGAGAAATAGCCTATCCAATCTCTTTTTTCCCGTGTAGAAATCTTTTTGCAAGCTCTTCACAGGACGAAAATTCGTAAGTTTTTCTCTAATCTTTGAGTTGGCTTGTTTCTTGAATCGTCTAATATTCTAATAACTACTGAGCTTCTTGTTGTTTTAGCAGTGGAACAGTTTCATGTTTAGCGGGCGCTTGTGGAAAAAGTGAGTTGAAATGTTGTTTTCATAGCATCGTTTTTTATTGTTGGGGGGATTGGAAAAATGGGAAACATTAGAAATTATATTTGATGGATTTTATGTGTAAAAGCTAAAGAGCGAAGAGTGCATCCAAGATCTATCAGTGAGCTTTCAAACATTGAAAAAACTAGATGGATCTGGTGTTGGTATTAGAGGTGGTATTGATATGTTTAATAACAATTCTGCAGGAATTCATTAATCAGTTCTGTTCATTTGATTTATCTTTCAATAGAAACCAATATGGTGTTGTTCTTGCAGCATGGTACTCTCTCCACATCAACTGCGGTGGGAAGGAAGAATTAATTAACGGAACAATCAAGTTTGATGGAGACACAAACACTGGCAAATCATCATTATTTTTTCAAGGTGGAGAAAATTGGGGATTTAGCAACACTGGTGGTTTTATGGACGATGATAGCTCAACAGACGACTTTATTGCATTAAATTCGTCTGCTCTCTCAATGCCAAATCCTGAATTGTACATGAGGGCACGCATTTCTCCAATCTCTCTTACTTATTATGCATATTGCATGGGTAATGGAAACTACACGGTCAGCCTCCATTTTGATGAGTTAGAGTTTACTAGTGACAAATCATACAAGAGCCTCAGCAGACGCGTATTTGATGTCTATGTTCAGGTATATAGATATTGTGCTTCTGCTCATGACAAAATTATCTGATACTTTGCCCCACTTCAAGTTATCATTGTATATATTTTCTACATTATGAGCTTCTGCTGGTACTGAACTTACTGATTACTTTGTTACCTTGAAAGTTCCTTGATTTATCTCCAATATTGCAGAGAAAGCTGGAGTTGAAAGATTTTAATATTGCAGATGCAGCAGGTGGTGTTGGCAAACCTTTTGTAAAGAAATTCCTAGTTTCTGTGACTAATGGTACTATAGAGATCCGCCTATTTTGGGCTGGGAAGGGAACACATGCAATCCCGGAGAGAGGAGTTTATGGTCCTCTAATTTCAGCCATTTCTGTTGATCCTGGTAGGTAGACCTATTTTTTCAATTCAAGATCATTAGAGCATTTTCATCTACCCTGTATGTGATGACCTGTTTTGGTTATTTATATAGTCCGTAACCTTATTAAACCATAGGTTCGCTGTAATTCTTGTTTCTCTTCCCTCCAAGCAGACTTTGTGCCACCATCAGACGGTGGAAATGCCATGTCTGCCGGTCCAGAGCTTGGAATTGTGACTGCTGTCCTCTTTGTTATCATATTGGTTCAAAGACTCTTGTGGAGGAGAGGCTTCCCAAGAAATAAAAGCACACTTGAACAAGGTAACTTCAAAGCATGTGTCGTGAGATTCTTACTGTTATTAATCGAACACAGCTATACCATTCTCTCAGACTTTTTCAACCTGTCTTTCAGTTCTAACGTTAGCTACATTTGCAAAGTTTTGGATGTTAATGACATCACATATATTGTCCTGATAATGAAAACGTCCTCATCATTATGCTGATAGAAAAATCAGTTTAACTTGTGTTGAATGTGACAAAGTTGACCGTTAAAAAGATTGTAACTTTGTTGGACATTCTGTGCATACGAGGGAATGGGAGGAATAGGAGGAATTATGGAAAACTAATGCCTTTTCACTTAATTACTCTTATTTTGCAGAGTTGAAGGGCCTCGATCTAGGAACAAGTTCATTTTCATTAAGACAAATCAGAGCTGCCACTAACAATTTTGATGCTGCCAATAAAATTGGAGAAGGTGGTTTTGGTCCTGTTTACAAGGTGTTACTGTCGTTTGGATTTCATTATTTCATTTTCTTTCATAGATTTTATATTTTTGGTGTGAAGTTCTATGTTTGGAATTGCAGGGTGTTCTTTCCGATGGCACTGTAATTGCAGTGAAACAACTTTCTTCAAAGTCAAAGCAAGGAAATCGTGAATTTTTGAATGAGATAGGCATGATATCTGCATTGCAGCACCCTCATCTAGTGAAGCTTTATGGATGCTGTATTGAAGGAGATCAACTTTTGCTAATATATGAGTATCTGGAAAATAATAGTCTTGCTCGTGCCTTGTTCGGTAAAAATATTCCTTACTACTTTTGACTGCTATTGATCTTCAGAAAATATTTGAATATATTGGTGATGACATTAATGGACGTAATAAGCATCTATGCAAATTTGGTATATTGTAGGACCCGAAGAATGTCAACTGAAATTGGATTGGCCAACTAGGCACAAGATTTGTGTTGGTATAGCTAGAGGTTTAGCATATCTTCATGAGGAGTCAAGACTAAAGATCGTTCATCGAGACATCAAAGCTACCAATGTTCTGCTCGATAAAAATCTAAACCCCAAGATTTCTGACTTCGGTTTGGCTAAGCTGGATGAAGAAGAAAATACACACATCAGCACACGGGTTGCTGGAACCTTGTGAGTTACCATGGGGGAAATTTTCTTCCTATGCCATATGGAGAAATGATGAGAAATGATGAGAAAAAGTTTGAGGATAATATCAGGACAACCTAGATGTTATCACACATGGGAGGATGTATTTTATTTAAATTTAATTTATTTGACGAATGTATGATCCAAATATTCACACCATCACGCCATTATTTTGCAGTGGTTATATGGCACCAGAATACGCCATGCGTGGCTACTTAACTGACAAAGCAGATGTCTATAGCTTTGGCATCGTGGCGTTGGAAATAGTCGGTGGTCGAAGCAACACAAGTTTTCGAACTAAGGATGATTGCTTTTACCTTCTTGACCATGTGAATTAACTGCGTCTTTTACTCCTTGTGCATATCTATTGTGTTATATAATATTTTTATTACACTAGAAGTTCCTAGGAAAGATAAGATCCTATTAGTCTCAAGGAAAGATAAGATCCTATTTTTATAACCATGTCTTATGCGATCTTTATGCGGAGCGTGAGTTTGTCCTAGGTTCTACTCAGTTAGTCCTTGTTGCTAGGGAAAAAAATGCTTTCCATAAACCCATTCTCTGTTCCAATTTGGATCTTGAATTTGCTAATTTTGACTCATGAATACCAAACTTGTATACTATTTTCTAAGTTTAGATTGAGCTGATTGCTTCTCAAACATGATCTTTACACTAGTAAATGAAACTTATTATCAGTGCTAGCAGACTGAAGTCATTTGTATCCTCTATTCTCAGGCTAATACTTTAAAAGAAAAAAACAGTTTACTAGAGCTTGTCGATCCACGGTTAGGCTCTGAATTGAACAAGAGTGAGGCAATGACAGTGATCAATATTGCTCTCCAATGCACGAACGTTGTTGCTGCAGACAGACCTGCCATGTCATTAGTGGTGAGCATGCTGGAAGGGAATGATGTTGTGAAGGAAGTGGTTTCAGATCCTAGTGTCTCCAAACAAGATGTGAATGCAGTGTGGAGCCAAATTTATCGCCAGAAAGGGCAAACAACGAGTGAGAGCCCGACTCAAAGTGTGTTGACGGATCAACCATGGACTGGTTCTTCGAGTACTGACAGTGATGTCTATCCCATCCTCATGGATTCTAAGTACTTTAAGAATAGGAACTAGGGTTGATATCACTTTTGATTCTAAATACTTGGGGTTTGTTTGGAGCGCTGAGTGAGTTATAATAATTTGGGTTATAATAGTCTGTGGAGTTAAATAACTCCGCACTCCAAACACGTACTATTATAATCTAGATTAAGCAATTCTGCAAATATATATTATATATTCAACATCCCAAACAACCATTTGGAGAATAGGAACTAGGGTTTATATTACTCTGTCCTGAAGGGTTTTGCTTACATGTAATTATGTTAGCCTTTAAACGCTTTGATGTATGTTTATTTTTGTTTGTTTTTCTACGAATTCTTTTTCCCTTTTTAAGTTGTAGTATCGGGCCAAATGGTCAATCTCTCGCCAATTATTGTATATTTGAAATTCTTAGAACTTAGTTGTTTTACAATGTTTAAATGAATTTTGAATCTAAGTTTAAATGTTCATACTACTTCTTTGTTCCTTGTTGTTAAGCCATTTGGTTTTGTCTTTGGTCTCTTCATAAATCTCATATTCGCCTTGGAAATTTTAATTGAAAAATATGGCAATTTTGTTAACTCAGTGGAGGGAAAATAAAACTTGGTTGACTATTTTAGATTTGGTCTTTAAAGTTTACTAGTTTTAATTTGATCTCTAAAATATAATATATTTTATTGAAATCCTTAAGTTTGGTAAGTTTTGAAATTTAACTGCGAATGATAACCTATAAAAAATTAATGAAAATTGTATGATTTATTATATGCACAATTGACATCTATAGTCCACGACAATGTGAACGTTATACACTATTCATAACTCATTGTAAAAGTTAGAAATAAATAAAGTTTAATTTGAAAAAAAAATAAAGTCAAAATGTGTTTTACGACCTGACTGTGATGAGTTTCTTTTTGCCTGTCATGGAATTTTGTTAAAATGTTTAATAAGTAATGACATGGAATTGAATCTAAGATCTCTTTAAAGTTAAGAAGTAAACTGATTTTTTTTTTAAACTCTAAATTAAATTAGAATGGGAGTAAGTGTGAGTTTAGGATAATTTTATTTTGAAAAAAGTATTTATTCTATAAACACTTTTAAAAGCACTATTAAATACATTCTTCTAAAAAATATTTAAGTATTTTGTAATGCTATTAAAATTTTCAAAATTATTTTTGATTATCTAATCGAACACTGTATTTTGAATCGACTATTAAACTTTTAAAAGTTTGAAGGACTAATAACTAATAAGCCACACTAAAATGGTTAAAAAACATTACTATTTTTGTATTTTAAAAAAAGCATTGTTGTCAACCACTTCATGTGATGCACATTGCTTGACTTAAACACAGACAAGATAGAAAAGAAAAACGATCAATTGTCACTGCTAGTCTAAGTTTTTATCTTATCCTTATAATTAAAAAAATTGATAACATGAAAAAGGACCCATTCAAAATTGGTCATTAGCACAATTTCTCTAACTAATTTGAAAATTTATGGGCTGGGTACAGATTCTCTTGAAATGAGTTTTAGTTGAACTAAACCATGACCTTATTATTATGGAATAATTACATGAATAACCCTTAAATGAGGCTCAAATTTCATTTAGTCCAAACTTACTATTTTTTACACAAATGGTCCTAGAGATTTTTCATGAAAGTAGGTAATCCAATTACTGTTGAGCCCTCTACAATAATCTGACATAATAAAAAAAACGAAAATCATTTAAGGGAAAACTATCGTTTTCCATTCTCTTTCTAAAAGAATGAACCTACACTACACAAAAGGAAAGAAAAAAAACATAAAAATAGAGGGCAAGATTGCGTTAATTTTGCTTGATGGAAGAAAACTCTCTTCGAAAACCAATCGCACTACAATCAACAGAAGATGTAGAAGAAGAAACCCACCACTGTTCATTGTTGAATAGATCTCTGATATACTCTTTTCTTCAGTTTAGTTATATATAGAGTATATATGAGTTCTGCTCTTTATTTTTTTTTTCAATTTAGTTATATAAGAGTTCTGTCGAATAGACACCATTCATGTAAATTTTAGATTACATAACTATTCAATAAAACCCTAACATCGTATAATTCAATAAAAGCCAAGATCTTTGAACTAGATGATTTTCACAATAACGTAAGTTAGAGTAAAAACTTCTATTTTATTTGGCAGAGAGAGGACCAATTCTTAGGGTTTTATCTTTATGTATACACCTTTCCATCATGGTGTTTAATTAGGAAAATTATCTTTGACTTAATTGGGCCATTAAAACATAAAGTGTGAATAAAGGTTAATGGGCCACATTAATGATTATTTATATTTAAATAATCTAACGGTCTCCCACTTGGCTTATTCAACATTATTTACCATATACAGTCATAAACATAATGCGCATAGAAGATAACTTTCATCTTCATACCATGATATCGATGTCAAGTCAATAAACTGATAAGGATCATGGCGGTCATAGGTCATTACATCGACATAATCCCTTCCATGTATCACAAACCTAGTTCTTCATCTAATATGATCTATAATAAAGATATTCAATAATGGTCCAACATAAGTGTCTTTGTCAAAGTCAATGTCCTGTTTGATTACGTAATTTATTTATGTATATACCAATCATAAGAATAGGACTGATAACATAAAATCAGGAACAAAAAATAATTGAGCTCATAGTATCAAATAACATAATCATAATATCAATAATGGTATCCACTAATGTCCATATGTTCAACATGTTCCTTAAATGTCTTAGGTGGCAAATCTTTCGTTAGTGGATCTGAAATCATATGGTTAATGCTAATGTGTTCCAAAATTTGTCAACTTCATATATTTAGTACTTTTCGAATACTAGAAATGCTGCATAATTATCACAATAAATTTTCAGCGGCTTGACAATACTGTCGACAATTCTAAGTCATGAAATAAAGTTTTGCAGCCATAAACCATGAGTTGTAGCCTCAAAGCATGCTACAAAATTTGCTTTCATAATGGAACAACACTTGAAGAGCATTTATCCATCTTAAATATCTTCAGAACTTTATTAATATATCTTTATGAGACAATCCTAACAATTCATGTGCTCAATTATGGAATATTTCTATTCTAATCACATAGGATAATGCCTCACTCATATCTTTCATTTTAAAGTTCTTGGAGAGAAATTCCTTAGTTTGACATAATAAACTAAAGTCATTAGTAGCCAACAAGATGTCATCAACATACATAACAAGAAATATAAACTGTCATCAACATACATAATAAGAAATATAAACTTACTCCCACTGATCTTTAGATATAAACATCAATCAACAACGTTTTCTTTAAATCCAAAAATGTAACGATATCATTAAACTTAAGATACCATTGTCGGAAATCTTGTTTAAGTTCGTATATTGACCTTTTTAGCTTACACACCATATGTTCCTTTCCTTCAACCACAAAACCTTCAGGTTGACCCATGAACACTTTTCATCTAAATTCTCATTTAGAAAAGCAGTTTTCACATCCATTTGATGAAGCTCTAAGTCATAATGAACTATTAATATCATAATAATTCTTAATGAATCTTTTTCAGAGACATGAGAAAAGTCTCCTTATAGTCAATACCATCTTTCTGAGTAAAACTCTTTGGCAACAAGTCTCGTCTTGTGTCATTCAATATTACCATTTGAGTCACGTTCGGTCTTAAAGACCCATTTACATCTAATTCTTTTACTTCCTTCAGATAATTTTACAAGGTTCTAAACTTCATTGTGGTCCATTGATTTTAACTATTATTTCATGACATCTAACCATTTAGTAGAACTATCACTTTCTATGGCTTATGAAAACGAAACTGGATCATTATCAATGCTTAAGTCAAATTCTGACTTCTGCAAATAAACCACATAATTATTAGAAATAGCTGATCTTCTTTGTCTTATAGATCTTCTTAATTCTATTTCTAATGGTTCCACCATTGTAGATTCCTTCATTATAATATCACTATGTGGTGTTTCATCATTAATTTGTTCTTCTGTGAATTGTTAACAGAGTTAACAACTACATGAATAACAACTTAAGAAGAAGTTATAGATGATGAAATTTGCACCCTAACTTCTTGAATTTCCACTTTACGTGGTTCCAAACTCCCACTAATTTCACAATTCTCAATGAACCTAGCATTTTCAGTTTCAACTATTCTCGTATTGTGGCTAGGACAATAAAATCTATACCCTTTAGATTTTTCTGGATAACTAATGAAGAAACCACTGGTTGTTCCTGAATTCAGTTTCTTTTCGTGTGAATTATAAATTCTCACTTCTACTTGGCAGCCCCAAACATGCAGGTGCCTTAAACTAGGTTTCCTTCCTGTCCACAGTTTAAAAGGTGTCTTTGGAACTAACTTACTAGGAATCTATTTAATAAGTATTGAATGGTCCTTAAAGCATAAATCCACAGCGATATGTGTAAAGATGAATTAATTAAAATACTCCTAATCATGTTCATTAAAGTACGATTACGTCTTTTCACAACACCATTTTATTGCGGTGTTCCTGGCATTGTGTATTGAGCACATAGGCCATGACTTTTTGGGAATTTAGCAAATGGACTATGACACTATCTATTCTCACCATATTTTCCATAATATTCATCATCTCTATCAGACCTAACAATTTTCACTTTTCTATTCAATTGTCTTTCAACTTCATTGATAAATATCTTTAGTATTGCTTGAGACTTTTCATGCAAAAAGTATATATGCTTTGTCAAAGTATAGCTCAGCGTCAGCGGTGATTGACATGCACTCCCTCTCTTTGAGGTTGGAGGTTCAAATCTCTATGCCACACTGGAAGATAGTTATATATATGTATAGTTAAAAGATCGTGGTCGGGGTAAAAAATGAGGGCTTTTTTGTCTCATTTAGGATAGGACTGCCTAGAGACTCGATTCAATGGAGATTTTTGTCATCCTAACCCCCAAGCACTATATTTTGATCAATGACTCATCTGGGAGAAAATGTGTCGTCCTTGGAAGTTTTAGTAGCAAGAGAGATAAGTGAGAGAGTGAGAGACTGATTAGAGATAGTGAAATTTTAAAGAGACAAAATTAAAGACAAGTTTAAGAGAAAAAAAGTTAGAAAGAGATATATTACGACAAAGAAAGATGAGATATGTTAGAAAGAGGGAAAGAAAAGTTTTTAGAAGTAAAATTAAAGTTGGAGAAAAATTCAAGGTTAAACTACAAGTTTAGTATCTCATCTTTCATGTTTATGTCTAATAGGTCTCTAAATTTTATAAAGTGTCTAATAGACAATGGGCTAACTTAATCCACTTCCAGTCTTCCCAACTTCGCGATGGCATCGCGATGCTCGCAAATCTTCATACCCTGCAACAAGTTTTGGCTCTCCAAAACCATAGGTTTTATATTTTAAAAGGGCAAAACAACTTTACATGATAAATGTGTTGCTTAACTAGATCTAATGGAATAAATCTTGATATATTAATTTCGTTTTAGTTACTATGTGTAAATAGGTACATAATAAGTAAGAAAGTATATACCATCATTCATATAAATTTTGATATATAAAGACATGAATCATCAAACCTAGATTTACAAGAAATAGTAATGCTTAAAAAAATGCATAACAAATCAGCGAAAGAGTTTAGAAGTCTTTTTGTTAAAAAATGTGCACGTATATGTAAATACATGAAATTTCTATATTGTATTTATAGCTTTCATATTTCTTTGAGATAGTGAAGATCAAAATTTTTTCCTTCAAATCATCCTCCCTGACTTTGTGTCAAATATGAAATGGATCCAAAATTGATTTTCTAAGCCACTTTGTTAATTCATTGGAACAATTTTAACATATTTCCAAAAATTTATCAACTATAGTATTTTGAATTAAAATAATGATCAAAATAACTAAAAGAAAAAAAAAAACATTGCGACCAAAACGACCAGTTTTAAAAACTATATAAACGACCAAAAGAAAAATTTCTGAGAATTTGTTGGAATAAGTACCAGATTTTTCATAAGCCAATCTTAAAAGCTGTCATTTACCAAATTTTACAAACCAATGTGTTTAAAAAGTAATTAGGTTTAAATTAATATAGAATCGGTTCAACGACACTAAAATAGTTAAAAATTTTCATAATGACTTTTTAACGCCTAACAAACCGACATGGATTCCACCGTCGCCGCCGCTTAGTTTCGCCGGATAATCGTCTTCCTTTTTCCTCCGGCAGTTGCGTGCCATGCTTGTGGCTCGATTCCTCGCCGTCGTTTGTCTCTTATCTCTGGCTTCCGGCGTCGCTCGGCTGCCGGACGACGAAGGTACGACGCCGATCAATGTGGAGTTTTGGTTTGGTTTCGGTTTGATTTTGATGTTGGATTTTTGGTTTGATTTCAGTTGAGGCGTTGAGGGAGATCGGAAAGACATTGGGGAAGACGGACTGGAATTTCACGGCCGATCCATGCGGCGGTTTGAGCAGCGGTTGGATATCGGGTTATTCGGATTATACACTGGGCTTTAATTTTGCTAATAATGTCACCTGCAACTGCACGTTCCAGAACGATAGCGTCTGTCACGTCACTAACATGTACGTTTCTCTCTCATTTCCACTTTATATTCAACTTTTTTCTTTCTGGAACCATGATTTTCCAATCATTTCCTTTTTGCTGTTTTTTAAAGGATAACTTTTAAATTTAACTGTTAAGTTTGTGTCTATTTCCAGGTTCGTTTAATAGATCTATGAAAAATTAATTTTTTTTAAAATTAATTAGTCTATCAGATATAAATTTAAATTTTATGTTTAATGGAACTTTAAAATTTCAATTTTGTGTTTGATAGATCGTCTGTGAATTTTTTTGTTGAACTCAGAAAAAAAAATCTATGAATTTTAAAAATTTCGAAAGTTCAGGAAACTAAATTTGTAATTTTGAAAGTTCAAGGACTAAATAGACACGAACATCAAAGTTCACGTATTAAATTTGTAAGTTAACTTTTTTTTTAACTCACTTTGGTTTGATTGTATTATTTTTCTTCTTTTTCTTTTTCTTTTTTTTTTCATTTTTCTATAATAATATTTTTAAAATTTTAGACAAAAATCAATTTAGACTAAAGTTTGGGGTTTGTATCAATAACATAATCTCAAACTAATAATTGTCTCAATTTAAACCCAAAACTTTTATAAGTGTATCAATTTACACCATTTGTCAAATTCCATTAAGGGTGAGCATCAGTCGGTTGGAGTCGGTTTTGGACACAAACTGACACCAAAACCGATCATTCAATTTTGTTCGGTCGGTACTCATTTGTTTTAGACGGGTTCGGGATGCCGACCGACCAATCACGCTGGCGGTCGGTCGATTTTGTTCAGTTTTGTGACTCTAGCGAACTAAGAATGAAAAAAAGTAAAAGAAAAAAAGATAGAGAGAAGAAGCTAACTAAAGAAAAAAAATTCAACTGCACATCCTTTATCACCACGAATAAAAAAAAAAGAAATAGAGAAAGAAGAATAGACCAACCAAAAAAGAAACCTCCACATCTCTTTTATCACCATGGAAAATTGAAAAAGAAAAAAAAATAGAGAAGAAAAGGAGAAATGGCTGGAGCAAATGAAGAGAAAAAATAGAGAGGAGAGGAGGAAATGGGAGAGAGAGAATAAAAGAAAATGAAAAGGCATAAAATAAAAGGAGGGGAGAGAGGAGGGAGATGAAACGTGAATGAGGAGAAAAGAGAGAAAAGAAAAGAGCATTAGTTAGTTTATGAAAAAGTAGACTTCTTGTCAATCAATGTATAATCATGTGAATTGGGGTTGGTTTTTTCAAAATTTTACGATTATCAAGATATACTGAACAGACATGTTTTTAATTTTCAGTTGGTCAATTGGAATTGTGCTTTTTGGCCACTCTGACCAACCAAACTTCGGTTTTTTATTTTAAGAAAACCGACACCGACAGAAAATCTCTTTAAACCGATCGACCGACGTCAATTTTGGTTGGTTTTTCGATTTGGTTTGCTCACCTCTAGATTCCATTTGAAAAATGTTTGCAAACTTCTAATTCTATCAATTAAATCCTTAAATTGTCATAAGTAAATCAATTTAGGCCATCAATTTGAAAATCTTCATGCATCAATTCTCACACGTTTGTAGACTTCTTAAAAAATCTAGACTCTCCATTTGAAAATCGAAAATTATTTGAAACATAGACACTACAAGAATTTTAGGTTTTTTAATGTCAAAAATTGCCGGGAAAGGTAACAAGTGTCGAAATTTTTTTTCTCGACGCAAAAAATGGCATTGGTAGATCCTCATTGGGCCAGCTTTTGTCGACGCTTAACCTTGCAGCCTAGACCAACTAAACTTTGGAGGCTTCAAATCGAGGTTGGTGGAAAGCCAAATTTATTTGCATGTAAAATGATGAAGGCACATGAACCAAGATAATAGTGTCTATGCTTGTGAATGAGTGTCTATGGCCTCATGATTGACAATGCCTATAACCTAATGATCCATAGTGCCTGTGGCCAAAATGATCCTAGAGCGTTGTGGCAAAATGATTCGAAACCCTATGGTAAAATGATCGGAGCACTTATGGCATAATGATCTAGAGCGCCTGCTGCCAAATGATTCAGAGTGCCTATGGCATAATGATTCAGAGCGCCTAGGGCATGATGATGAACAATGCTTATGGACGACCAATCTAATCAACGGCGCCTATGATCTCATGATCAAATAGAGCCTATGGCCTAAGTATGTGTTTGAGCAGATGCCTTAATGCCAACACCTTGCGTTGAAACGCCGACATGTCACCACAAATGAGTTTTGAGCTCAACAAGCTACCTAAAGTTTCAATATGAATGAACTCTTGACTCGGGACCGAGTAGGTGTTAGGCAAAGAATTCGCCACCCGATCGACAAGGCCTAGCTTAAGGTGGGGACAATTGTTAGCAGTGAGATTATCAACTAAGTCATACCTGAAGCCCATAAGAGGGCAAAGGCCTAAAAGTGAAATTAAAGGCACAACTGGATAACGTAGTCCTTGAGTTACCAAAGGAAGAGCCACCTATAGAGGTCGGCCCAAGCCCAAGGAGGTTGACCCCCATGGGGGACAACCAAGGCTTAAAAGGGCAGACCCCTATAAGAATAATCAATCCCCATGAAGGTTAGCCATGATCGAATAGGCTGACCCCATGGAAATCAACCAAGGCCAATGAGGGTCGGCCATAGACAAAAAGGTCGACCCTAGGGGTCGACCGTGACATTGAAAGCTAACCTCCTTAAGAGTCAGCCACAACCCATGAGGGATTGACTCAAGAGAGTTGGCCAAGGCTTAGGGATGGACCTTCACAAGTTGCCCATGACAAAGCTAGACTCCAATTCGAGACAGAGCTTGTTACTGTTTTCCTTGATTGAAATATCCTAAAAACCTCAGTAGGATTTTCGGCCCAAATTAAGTATCGTTTTCCATTACTCTACTAAACCCTCTATACATAACAGGAGATGGGAGCACGAAAGAGGTACGTCTAAACAACAATTCTAGTCCAACAACATTTAGGGTGGTGGATTCGAACCCATGTTCTCTTGATCATAAGTTTATACTTTAGGCCAGTTGAGCTATGATCTTCTTGGCACTGAAAGATGGTTTTAAAGTTGGGAATGGATAATATTATATTTTATATTTAGAAGTGGTTGGTAGCTTAGCAAATAATAGGCTAAATTATAGAAAATACCCCTAAACTATGGGGTTTGTGTAAATAATAGCCCTAAACTTTAAAAAGTTTCAAAAATGCCCTTGAACTTTCAAAAATGTTCAAAAATACCCTTGCCGTTAAGTTTTGGATGGAAACCGTTAAAGTTTTGTTTCAAAAATACCCCTAGCCTTGAAAAAAAATCTAAAAAAAATATACTTACCATTAAGTTTTTGGATGGAAAACGTTATAGTTTCGTTTCAATAATTCCCTTGGTATTTAATTGTGTTCGTAAAATGCAGTTTTACTTTTGTCTTCCTGACTTATGGATTATTTGCATGTCAGTCTTTGTTGTTTAATTAATTGAATCGTTGGTCTGATTGATAAAATCAATTCCTTAAGACTAATTGTTTTCTTCATCATTTATTTTATGTCTTTATTTTGTTTTGCTCTTATTCATCTTTCTATTTCTTTTTTTAAAATTTCTTGATACAATGAACAACAACAAATTTAGAGATGAAAGTGATAGGTGAGTCATTGAGAATTTATTTTTCATCCCCGTAGTTTGACGTCAAACTCAAGCATTTGGCTGAATTATTTAAACGAAATTGATCCTACAAAGTAAGACAACGATAAATTATCTTTCAACTTCGAAGAGTTGGACAAATCTCTACCTAAGTCTGCCCATTTAGGTTTCTAAATCCATCCCAACAACAATTTAGCCTTTTTTTTTTCCGTTTTTGGAGAGTTACAAGGAAATGTTATGGTTATGGATTTTGGGTTTTTGGAGCTTATTTGGTCAAATTGTTACTACGACCTTTCAAATGCTAATAATCTGTTCATTCTCATTAATTTTCATGGAGGAAGAATCTATATAGAGAGAGAAAGAAGAATAATCATTTTCAAGTAAGAGTATTTTTGAAAATTTTTGAAAGGTCAAGAGTATTATTGAAACGAAACTTTAACGTTTTCCATCACAAAACTTAATGGTAAGTATATTTTTTTAAGTTTTTTTAAGGCCAGAGGTATTTTTGAAACAAAACTTTAATGGTTTCCATCCAAACTTAACGGCAAGGGTATTTTTGAACATTTTGAAAGTTTAGGGGTATTTTTTAAACTTTTTAAAGTTTAAGTGTATTATTGACACAAACCCCATAATTTAGGAGTATTTTCTATAATTTAGCCTAAAAAATATATTTATTACTATTTTAAAAATGGATGGTTGGATTCACGCTCTATAAGTATTGAACTAAAAAAAATATTGCTACTTTCCAAATCAATTATCCACATAATTAAAAAGACATTTCTTTTAGAATTTTAGGGATATTTGTCAAAGTGGTTCTTCAAATTCCTCATCTTCACCCATCTCCTAATTACGGCCACTTTCGCCACAGTGCACACCATCATCGCCACCGAACACAGAGTCTCTGGCAACCCCGCTTTTGCCTTCAAGTTTCAATTGGTGTTCTTCCAACTGTCGTCAATCACTTCCATCGCCCACTGATCGACGGCTAGAAAGAATCCTGAAATCACATAAACTCAGCAAAAACTACGCACACAAATTAATTATGCCACGAAAGAAGAGTTAACAATCGAAAGAATGAAAACATAACACATTTCTAATTGAACTTTTAGGTTTTTTATCTTCTTCTGGCAGATATTTCGGTTTGAATCTCGATGACTCTGTGCTCGTTCATCTTCCATTTGGTTTTGGTTCGGATGGGGCTCTGCCCCTGAAGAAGATCATGGTCTTTTAAACGTCGATGACCTCACTAAAGAAGGAGTAAAGATAGATGGTTTTCCTCGAACGACCTCCTCGTGCTTCTCTCTTTAGCCGAGCCACGAACAATAACCATTGGTTTCGTTTTTCATTCTTTTCTTCATAAAGAAAATATATAATTTTAAGGCATATATATATATATATATATATATTGAAACTTTAAAAACATTAGAACAACCAAAAGAACAATCATAGTCAAGCCCCATAATCAGTGGCGGATCCAGAAGTTTAAGTCAGGGGGGGCTTAAATTCATATATATGAAAATTATTTTGAACACATTGGTAGATTCAAAAACTTTATATCCAAACACAAATTCATATAGATATAATTTTGAATGCACTAATATATATTGATTTTAATGTATTTTTTTTTATATTAGCCTTTTTTTAGTACATTTTTTATATTAGTTTGCTCAATATAGAAAGTAAGTTTGATTTTTCTATATAAATATATAAGAAAGATAATGTAATTTGAAATAATAAGTAGTTTTTCTTTTCTTTTCTTTTCTTTTTTTATATGCATTATAGTTTTTTCTTAAAAACAATTGACTAAATATTAATAATTAATTTTTTAGGTTATTTTTCATTAATATTTGATAAAAAAATCTAATTTAAATAAAAAATTAAAACATAAATTATAATATTTGTTATTATTTCACAAATTTTTATTCTTATATAAAGTTTTTATAAAGAAAATAGGACAAACAATTTGAAATTCGAAATTACTTATTAATTATAAATATTTTTAAAATTAATAAAAACAATTAATTATTGAAAAAATATAATAAAGACAAGGAGAAAAAAAATTGAATTTTTACCTCTAAACTTGTCAAGTTGTATAATTTTTTGGTCTAAAATTTTAATTTCATCAAATTGCACCTCAAATGATGCAATCTTAAACCTAAACATAAAAAAATGATGCAATTTTTACTCTAGGATAAGTTTTCATTTGAAAAATCTTTAAAAAAGTATTCTCATATGCTTTCAAAGAATTATAAAACATAGGCATGTTATAAAAAAAATTGATAAAATTTGGAAGCAATATGACATTAGAGCTCATTTTTTTTGTTAAAATTTGTGAATTTTGGCAATGTCCTTTGATGGTTAATTTATGCATTAATCAAACTTGAAATTGGACAAAACTTGATATTATTGAAATTAATAAGTTTATTAAAAATTTTACATTATTTTTTTATTAAATTCTGATGGTAAATTAGCAAAAATTGAAGATACAAATTACAACACTTATTTAAGTAGGACAAATTCATGAAATTTAAATTAAATAAAATTGATACAATATACTAAAAATTGAATTTTTTTTTCCTAAAAAGGATCCATTATTTTCGTGTAATGGGTGGTGTGTGTGATAAATTCACGCAAAAGTTCAAATTCAGAAGATGGAATATGGGCCCGTCTGGATTGCTCATGTGTCAGATTTGTACAGCACAAAATAATCAAAAATTTGATCTCCAGAAGGATTGAACTCAAGACCTCAGAGGGGGCTAGAAGACTGGAAACCACTAGGCCAAAAGTTCAAGTTTGAAAAAATATTTTAATTTTTTAAAACTAATACAAAACATTTTAAAGTTCAGGGGGGGCTCAAGCCCCCCCTGGGCCTACTGTAGCTCCGCCCCTGCCCATAATGATGGATAAAACATCCGCTGGAAAAGTAGCTTTTCAGACCAACGAATTTTCTAAAGAAAATGTCAAAGTTGCTAAATTATGAGTAGCTTTGTTCTCTTCTCTATGAATTTTACAAAAAGTACAAATATTCATAGAACTGATTAGATGAAACACTTCGTCAACAAAAAGACTAACTTCATAGATTATAGATATAGATGATTTAAACATTTTACTAAGGTTGGGATTTTTGTTCCTTCTCTAATTAACAAATATTTATAAAAATATTGACACCACTATAAATATTTTGTTCAATTATAGATAGTGCTAAGCAATAAATAGTTTGTACCAACATGAGCGTAGCTCAACAACACTGCTTTCTCAAACTGTCTTCTTTTGAAGTTTAAACTATGAATCTTTATTCTTAGATTTGTTGAATGGAAAAAACAACAAATAGTCTGTAGGAATTTTAGATTTTTGTTATTCCTTTTTTTTTGGGTACAACAAATATGGAGGATGGAGATTTGAACTTCCGTCATCTACAAGGGTGGAAGGAATAGACACCTTTGGTAAATTTTAGTAATTGAAGGTGTTAAATAAAGACTAATTTAACATTATTTGGTTATAAAATAAAAATGTTAAATTACAAGTCTAGCCTCTAAACTTTAAAGTTTGTGGTTATTTAGTCTCTGAACTTTAAAAAATGTCTAATAGATATTTGAATTTTAAATAGTGTCTAATAGTTATTAAACTTTCAATTTTGTGTCCAATAGGTCCCTAAGGCCTCGTTTAATAACCATTTGATTTTTTATTTTTTGTTTTTGAAAATTGTGGTTGTTTTCGCATTAATTCTCTACAATGGGTCTCATCTTTCTTAACAAAATATTTGAGTTCTTAGCAAAATTTCAAAAACAAAAACAAGTTTTAGTTTTCAAAACTTGGCTTAGGTTTTGAAAAGATAGGTAAAAAGTAGATAACAAAACAAGGAAACTCATAGGTAAAACTGTGGAAGTAGTATTTATAGACTTAATTTAAAAAATCAAAAATGCAAAAAACAAAGGGTTATCAAAGAGGGCCTAAGTTTTTAATTTTGTGTCTAATAAGTTTTTGCCCTATTCAGCACTTTCAAAATTCATGGATCTACTAGATACAAAATTGAAAGTTAGGTCTTATAAGACACAAAATTCAATTTTATATATAATAAATTAATTACTTTTTAATTTTTTTTGAATATGTCAGCTATTAAATACAAAATTGAAAGTTTGAAAACCTATTAGACATTTTTAAAATTTAGGAACTTATTAGACATAAAATAAAAAATTTAAGAACTTTTTAGACACAAATTTAAAAGTTAAAATTCATAGACTAAACTTGTAATTTTATTTATATGTTTGCTTTGGTGGCATTGCAGTCTTCTAAGGGCACATAGCCTTCAAGGTACTCTTCCACCGCAAATTGTGAGGTTGCCTTTCCTGCAAGAATTGTAAGTACGTTTTATTATTTAAGAGTATGTTTGAAAGTGATTTTGAAATAATTAAAATTATTTTTATCATATTCAAAATCACTTTCAAACAGAACTTTAATCATTAAAAATCAAATTTGATTATATGAAAACTGGGTTTTTATTTGTTTGAGTACAATGAAAATTGAGTTTAAAAGTATAAAACCCAAGTTTAAAATAATTTTTAATCACTTTTAATAAATAATTATAAACAAAATCATTTTCAATACGTCTAAAATCACTTACAAACAAAATCACTTTTAATTCATTTAAGCTAAAATCCTCTCTCGTCTGCATGGGTTATTAATGAAATCGTCCATAATCAATCACTCGTTTCTTCTCTCTGTTAATTCAGTGATCTCTCCCGCAACTATCTCAGCGGCCCAATTCCTCCAGAATGGGGTTCAACCAAGCTTGTCAAACTGTATTTACTATCCCTATCTTTCTATAATGTGTTCAGAAAGTGATTGATATTATATGGCTTATGTTTATGGGTAATTTTGCAGTTCCCTTCTTGGAAATCGATTGACGGGTCCAATCCCAAAAGAGATTGGAAACATCAGCACTCTTGTAGAGTTGTAAGTTCTGATTACCCAATTGTTTATGACCCGTTTTGGGTTTTTAATGAGTATGTAGAAGACTAATGTTACTGGTTTGGTCGCTTAGGATCCTTGAAATTAATCATTTCTCTGGAAGTCTACCTCCAGAACTGGGAAATTTGATAACCTTATCAAGACTGTATGACCCCTCAACTCTCATATTTGAGTTTTGTCATTTTCATTCAAGTAATTGGTTTAAATTGCCTCTAGCTATAATGATTTAGACATTCAGGAGAGCTTTCTGCTGATCAGTCCTTTACTATTGTGTGTTGTAATTTAGTCTTCTTTCCTCAAACAACTTTTCTGGGGAGCTCCCACCTTCACTGGCAAGGATTTCCTCATTGACGGACTTGTAAGTTCTTGAAATCTTCTTCAACCCTTCATTTCGTTAATTTAATTTTGAGAAAAGGAATGAATAAATAAACAAACCTTCTCTTTGTTACAATGCAGTCGAATTAGTGATAATCACTTCACAGGTTCAATACCTAAGTTTATTCAGAATTGGCCGAATCTTGTAAAAGTGTGAGAAATTTTCTCTACTCTATATTTTACTTGGTTTCTAGTCTATTAACTCTTCACTAAACTAATTTAATTGTGACAGAGCTATTCAGGCAAGCGGGTTAAGTGGGCCAATTCCTTCTGAAATTGGATTATTGACAAAATTAACTGATGTGTTAGTTTACTGCACGTTCCTTGTGGTTTTGTAAGTAGAAGGACTGCGTGTTTATATTTATTCATGTTTGAGTTGGAAAATGCAGGAGAATCAGTGACTTGAATGGAGTTTCATCACCGTTTCCACCCCTTAATACTTTGACAAATTTGAAAACCCTGTAAGTTAATCCCTCTGTGAAAACTTGAATAGACATTCGTGTACTTAATCTCAACTATTAATTAATTTTTGGTTGTCTGTAGGATATTGAGGAGTTGCAATATAAACGGGATGCTGCCCGACAATCTTAATGGGTTGACAAATATGCAAACCTTGTCAGTACAATTTCACTCTCTACTCTGTCTAGATGTTATATTATATCATGATTAATCGAAGTCTCATGAATTTTCAGAAGATAGTTAAAATTTCTTGTAATTGAATGCTGCATTACCCTAACTTTTTGCACTACCATCAACGCACAAGAGGCTTATAGAGACAAATGTCTACATCTGTCCTTTACTTTCATCACAAAAGAAAACAAAGACTATTGACCCGTAGTTTATGTTTAAATAGTAAAAGTAACTTCCTTGAATCAGTTATTAAAATATTGAAAGTTTAATGTTTTTATACTGGCATGTATTAACTATATTGTTTCACCGTGCTACAAATTTTTGGAATAAAAAATACAATAAGATTTTAAAAAGGAAAACCTAAGAAGCACGGACACGAACACGACAGGACACGGCGATACGTCAATTTCTAAAAAACTAGGACACGGACACGTTGGGGATACGTTCATTTATTATTATTATTATTTTAACATATATGTAAATATAACATAAAATACTAAATATACTCCACTAAAACGCATTAAATGTCAAGTTAATTAAGTTTAATTTACTCTAATTTAATTTAACTTATAGAGAGTTAAGGAAAAAAAACATACTTCTAATGGTTAACAACCGGTGGTGAAGAGGACTAACAATAGTGAAGAGAATTGACGGCTAGCGGCGAGTGGTCGGCGGTGTTACTTGTTAGGGGTTTTAGATTTCATGATTTTATGTACTTTTTGTTTTTATTTTTTTAAATTTAAATGATTTGAGCCTTTTTTTTTTCAAAATTTTTCCAAGCTGTGGCCGAGCGGTGTCTAGTTGTGTCCAAGTTGTGTTTGAGCCGTGTCCGAGCCGTGTCTAGCCGTGTCCAAGCCGTGTCCGAAATTAAAAAAATAAAAATAAAAAAGGACACGTAAAATAGCGTGTTGGACACGTGTCCGGACGTATCCATGTCCGACACGTGTCTGACACAGACACTTGGCCTAAAATGAAGTGTCCGTGCTTCCTAGGAAAACTAACAGATATGCTTATGTTTTTTCTAATAACACTGTTTAAATAGGAAACAAGAACTATAGAACAAAACAGGAGAACAAGCAACATGATCGAAAACCAAAAATCAGGGAGTATATTTTTTAAATTGGTTAATTTTTATATTTGACCCTTATATATTTGATTTTTTTAAAAAAATATTCGGCAGCCTCTTTGTCTCAAATTCATCTTACAAATTTATCAATCCAACTTTACCGTGACATTGTTTTCTCATAAACTATGAGATTTTTATTGGTTAACAAGAATTGATATGCATTTCCAAAGGAATGTCAAGTTCTCTCTGAAAGTGAAAGACAAATTACGTGTAGTGCCCCAGAATGAACAGACTGACAAAAGTGATGAATCTATCATAGTATTTTACATTTATACTCCAACTATACTAAAACTTTCACTCTAATCCCTATGTTATGCCGATCTTTTAAAAAAAGAAGAAAGGACTTCCTCCAGCTTGAACCATAAAGTAAAGATTGCACATTTGTCAAGTAATTTTCCTCTCCCTTTTTCTACCAAAAAAATTCCAATATAAATAGAAATCGCTTGATTTAGATGAATCCGTTGAAACCTAAAATTCAAACAGGAGTTCATCATCTCCATATCATTGAAATTGAAACTTTAATAAGTAATAGTAATTACTTGACTTTACATGAAATGTTGAATGAAAAATTTCCTTTTTTGCTTTGATAAAGTTTCCGTATGCCATTCTTACACTATCCAGGATCCAGATTAGTGCCTGCTGGGACCATACATTTATTGACAACTTTATTTATTTAGTTTTTCTTTACTGTTCTTTGACAATATATTTTTGTTATTATTTTGCCCAATTTTTCCTGCAGAGACTTCAGCTTCAACAGAATTACTGGACCAATACCTGCCAGCTTTAAAGCTTTGAAACGAGTGAATAGAATGTAAGTACTGCAATCAGAAACTTGAAATTCTATACCTAAACTGTTGGTGGTCGCTTTACACAACTCGGGGGATAAGTCAATCTTGATCAATGGCTCAAATTCATTTGTTCTTTCCAGAGTTGTGTAGAAAATTAACTTGGCAATTATATGCATTTTAACCTTCTAATTCACTGTAGTACTATGGCCAACATGAGCATAGCTCAATGGTATTTGGCATGCACTCCTTCTTTTGACAATATCCTTATTTCTTGTTGTCAAAAGCTCATTTATTGCACTGATAATCTCTCATTTTCTTGTTTAGATATTTAACTGGAAACTTGCTTAATGGATCAGTGCCTCCTTGGATGCTACAGGATGGAGAAAACGTGTAAGTTTCTTTTCCAAATGCTATGTTCTGGTTAACTTAGTTGGTATTGAGGTGCTAAAGTTGAAAATACATGAGCTGAGATTTCAAAATTTAAGGAAAAATATTCACAGAGAGAGAACAATTAATATCTTTTTACGCTAGTCCTCTAAAAGGAAAAAAGCATCTTGCTTGCTTTACAGAACCATTTCTTTTCCCAGTGATATAAAATGGAAATTTCGTTTGTACATGATTAATGATTTTAGTTTTTTTTTGAATGATTGATATCATAAGATTTTTCTTAAGAAAAAGCTAACAGTTTAAGAGATTAAATATAGTTTATGGCTCTGATTAACATTCCTATGTTTGTTTTTATTTTTTCTTAGGATGCAGGGGAAGGGCAAGTTTTAGTTCTTGCTGTCTGGAAGATTATAAATCTCATTCTTGTTCTTTTTTACAGTGATCTCTCTTATAACAAATTTACTCTGAGAAACGGTCATAACACTGGTTGTGAATCACGAAGTTTGTGAGTATGCTTCCATTTCTGTACCACGTTTTTATAACAAGTGAGAAATAACTTATCCAATCTCTTTTTTCTCCTGCAGAAACCTGTTTGCGAGCTCTTCACAGGACAATAATTCGTAAGTTTTTCTCTAATATTTGAGTTGGCTTGTTGCTTGAATTGTCTAATATTCTAATAACCACTAAGCTTCTTATTGTAGCAGTGGAACAGTTTCATGTTTAGCGGGCACTTGTGGAAAAAGTGAGTTGAAGTGTTGTTTTCATAGCATTTTTTTTTATTGCAGGAGGGAGTTGAAAAATGGCAAATATTAGAAACTATATTTGATGGATTTTATGTGTAAATGCTAAAGAGTGAAGAGTGCATCCTGATCTGTCAGTGGGATTTCAAACATTGAAATCTGGTGTTGGTATTTAGAAGTGGCATTGATATGTTTAATAACATTCTGCAAGAATACATTATTTAGTTCTGTTCCTTTGATTTATCTTTCAATAGAAACCAATATGGTATTGTTCTTGCAGCTTGGTACTCTCTCCATATCAACTGCGGTGGGAAGGAAGAATTGATTAACGGAACAATAAAGTTTGATGGAGACACAAACACTGGCAAATCATCATTGTTTTTTCAAGGTGGAGAAAATTGGGGATTTAGCAACACTGGTAGTTTTATGGACGATGATCGCTCAACAGACGACTTTATTGAATTAAGTTCATTTGCTCTCTCAATGCCAAATCCTGAATTGTACACAAAGGCACGCATTTCTCCAATCTCTCTTACTTATTATGCATATTGCATGGGTAATGGAAACTACACACTAAGCCTCCATTTTGCTGAGATAGCATTTACTAATGACAAATCATACAAAAGCCTTGGCAGACGCGTATTTGATGTCTACGTTCAGGTAAATAGATACTGTGCTTCTGCTTATGAAGAAATTATCTGATACTTTGCCCCACTTATCTTTGTATATATTTTCTACATTATTACCTTCTGCTGGTACTGAACTTACTGATTACTTTGTTACCTTGAAAGTTTCTTGATTTATCTCCAATATTGCAGGGAAAGCTGGAGTTGAAGGATTTTAATATTGCAGATGCAGCAGGTGGTGTTGGCAAACCTTTTGTAAAGAAATTCACTGTTTCTGTAACTAATGGTACTATAGAGATCCGCCTATTTTGGGCTGGGAAGGGGACGAATGCAATCCCTGTAAGAGGAATTTATGGTCCTCTAATTTCAGCCATTTCTGTTGATCCTGGTAGGTAGACCCATTTTTTTCAATTAAAGATCATTAAAAGTTTTGGTTATTTATGTAGTCTGTAACCGTATTAAACCTAGCTAGGTTCGATGTAATTATTTTTTCTCTTCTCTCCGAGCAGAATTTGTGCCACCATCAAAAGGTGGAAATGCCATATCTGCTGGGGCAGTGGTTGGAATTGTGGCTGCTGTGGTCTTTGTTATCATCTTGGTTCTTGGAGTCTTGTGGTGGAGAGGCTGCCTAAGAAAGAAAAGCACACTCGAACAAGGTAATCTCAAAGCATGGGTCGTGAGGTTCTTATTGTTATTAAATGAACATAGCCATGCCATTCTCTCAGACTTTTTCAACCCGTCTTTCAGTTCTAACATTAGCTACATGTGCAAAGTTTTGGATGTTAATGACATTACATATATTGTCCTGATATCGAAAACATCCACATATGTTGAATATATGGGACAAAGTTGACCATTAAAAGGACTGTAACTTGTTGGAGATTCTATGCATACGAGGTAACGGGAGGAATTATGGAGAACTAATTCTTTTTTACTTAAATATACTTTGCAGAGTTGAAGGACCTAGATCTAGGAACGGGTTCATTTTCATTAAGACAAATAAAAGCTGCCACTAACAATTTTGATGCTGCCAATAAGATTGGAGAAGGTGGTTTTGGTCCTGTTTACAAGGTGTTACTGTCTTTTGGATTTCATTATTTCATCTTTTCTTTCATAGATTTTATATTTTTGGTGTGAAGCTGTGTTTTGGAATTGTAGGGTGTTCTTGCCGATGGCACTATAATTGCAGTGAAACAACTTTCTTCAAAGTCAAAGCAAGGAAATCGAGAATTTTTGAATGAAATAGGCATGATATCTGCATTGCAGCACCCTCATCTAGTGAAGCTTTATGGATGTTGTATTGAAGGAGATCAACTTTTGCTAATATACGAGTATCTGGAAAATAATAGTCTTGCTCGTGCCTTATTCGGTAAAAATATTTCCTTACCACTTTTGAAGGCTATTGATCTTCAGAAAATACTTGAATATATTGATGATGACATTAATGGATGTAATAAGCATCTCTGCAAGTTTGGTATATTGTAGGACCTGAGGAATGTCAACTGAAATTGGATTGGCCAACTAGGCACAAGATTTGTGTTGGTATAGCTAGAGGTTTAGCATATCTTCATGAGGAGTCAAGACTAAAGATCGTTCACCGAGACATCAAGGCTACCAATGTTCTACTCGATAAAAATCTCAACCCCAAGATTTCTGACTTCGGTTTGGCCAAGCTAGATGAAGAAGTAAATACACACATTAGCACACGGATTGCTGGAACCTTGTGAGTTACCGTGGGGGCAATTTTCTTCCCATGCTTATACAATATAGAGAAATTATGAGGAAAAACTTTCAAGTTTGACTGATTACTCAAGAGGAATGTTAAGACGACCTAGATGTTATCACATAAAATCTCGGGAGTGTATTTTCTTTAAATTTAATTTATTTGACGAATGTATGATGCAAATATTCACACTATCACACCATTATTTTGCAGTGGATATATGGCACCTGAATACGCCATGCGAGGTCACTTAACTGACAAAGCAGATATTTACAGCTTTGGCATCGTGGCATTAGAAATAGTTGGTGGTCGAAGTAACACAAGTTTTCAAACCAAGGATGATTGCTTTTACCTTCTTGACCATGTGATAACTCCATCTTTTACTCCTCGTACATATCTGTTGTGTTATGTAATATTTTATTACACTAGAAGTTTCCAGGAAAGATATGATCCTATCTTTATAACTATGTCTTATGCAATCTTTATGCAGAGTGTGAGTTTGCCAAGGCAACTCAGTTACATTCTAGACCTTATCTGCTATGGGAAAAATCTTTCCATAAATCCATTTTCTCTGATCCAATTTGGATCTTGAAATTGCTAATTTTGATTCATGAAAACCAAACCTGTCGTGTTGTATATTATTTCCTAAGTTTAGATTGAGCTGATTGCTTCATCTTTATAATAGTAAATGAACCTTGTTATTAGTGCTAGCAGTCTGAAGTCATTTGTATCTTCTATTCTCAGGCTAATACTTTACAAGAGAGAGATGATTTACTAGAGCTTGTTGATCCACGGTTAGGCTCTGAATTCAACCAGAGAGAAGCAATGGCGATGATCAATATTGCTCTCCTATGCACGAACGCCATTCCTTCGAACAGACCTATCATGTCATCAGTGGTGAGCATGCTGGAAGGGAAGATTGCTGTGAAGGAAGTGGTTTCAGATCGTAGTGTCTCAAAACAAGATGTGAATGCAGTGTGGAGCCAAATTTATAGCCAGAGAGGGCAAACGACCGAGTGAGAGTCCTATGCAAAGTATGTTGACGGATGGACCATCGACTGAATGTTAAACTACTAAAAATTTAGTAAAAAATTGTATGATTTATTCTATTGACAATTGACATCGATAGTCTATGATAATGTGAACATTATACATTACTCATTGTAAAAGTTAGAAATAAATAAAGTTTATTTTTTTAAAAAAATGAAGTTAAAATGTGTTTAACGACTACCTTGACTATCATGGATTTCTTTTTTACTGTCATGGGTTTTTTTTGTTGAAGTGTTTAGTGAGTTTACATGGAATTGAATTTAGAATCTTTTAAAAGTTAACAAATAAACTAAAGTTCTTTAAACTCTAAATTAAATTAGAAAAAAGGAAGAGAGAGTTTAAAATAGCTTTTTGAAGAAAGTGCTTTCACCTTAAAATTACTTATAAATAAGTACTTTATGAAAGAAATATATTAAGTACATTATCCTAAAAAACTTTTTGAGTATTTTTTAGTGCTTTTAAAATTTTCAAAATCATTTTTATTATATAATCTAACACAATAACAATTTTGAATGGACCCTATTAATCTTCTAAAAGTTTCAAATTCAACTTAAATGTGAAGGACTATTTCTATGTTTTAGAAGGCATTGTTGTCAACCACTTCATGTGATGTACATTGCTTGACTTTTTTTGTTTTTTTTTTTTTTTTTTGAGTTCAATGGGGTGGGAGGATTTAAATCTCTGACTTCTTAGTTGAGGATATATGCCTTAACCACTATGTTCAGGTTCACCATATTGCTCGATTTAAACACTGACAAGATAGCAAACATAAATGAACCATTGTCATTGCTAGTCTACCTTTTTATCTTTTCTTTTTACAAAGTTAAAGAGTAAAAAAAATTTGGTAACATGAAAAACCCAATCAAAATCGGTCACTAAGCACAGTTTCTCTAACTAATTTGAAAATTTATGGTTAGAGTACAAGCTTTATGCCAGTTGAGCTATGCTCATATTGGCAACTATTATTTTTACTTGAAGATAAGAATATATTAATGTCTTATTATATTTAATTCAATAATTCCTTTTACCTACATCATCCCACTTTTTTCTATATAAGGTTAAATTACAAATTTACAGGTTTAGTTCCTGAACTTTTATTTTTAGGTCTAATAGGTTTTTGAACCCTAGTTTAAAAATGTCAAATAGATTCCTAAGGCCCCATTTGATAACCATTTGGTTTTTTGTTTTTGAAAATTGTACTTATTTTCTCACAATTTCTCTACAATGGTTTTTATCTTCTCTAGGATGATTTCCATCCCTCTTAAAGAAACATTTGAGTTTCTAGCCAAATTCCAAAAACAAAAACAAATTTTTGAAAACTACTTTTTTTAGTTTTTAAAACTTGACTTGGTTTTTGAAAACATATATAAAAAGTAGATAACAAAACATGGAAACTCATAGGTGGAAGTAGTATCTATAGGCTTAATTTTCAAAAACCAACAACAAAAAACTAAATGGTTATCAAACGGGGCCTAAACTTTTAATTTTGTGTGTAATAAATCTCTAACATATTCAACATCTTTAAAAATCAATAAATATATTAGATATAAAAGTGAAAGTTTCATTAAACTTTTAATTTTTGTATTCAATATGTTCATGAATTTTAAAAAATGTTGAATAGGTCCAGGGCATATTAGACATAAAATTGAAAGCTCAATGACTTATTAGACACAAAATTGAAAGTTTAGCGACTTATTAGACATAGTTTAAAGCTCATAGACATTAATAGCATGAAATTAAAAGTTTAGGAATCCATTAGACACTTTTTAAAGTTTAGGGACCTATTTGACACAAACTTAAAAGTTTAAGAACTGTACTTGTAATTTAATACAAAATCAAAAGTTTAGATACTGATACAAACTTAAAAATTTAAGGACTGAACTTGTAATTTAATAAAAAATCAAAAGTTTAGATATTTATTAGACATTTTTTAAAGTTCAAAGATGTAGTAGCATAAAATTAAAAGTTTAGGAACCTAATAGATCTTTTTTAAAGTTCAAGAACCTATTTGACACAAAACACACTTTTGGTCCATGAAACTTGAAGTTGATATCTATTTGGTCCCTAAGATTTCAAAATGGACACTTAATTTAGTTCCTGAGGATTGAAACATAGTTCTAAAATGGTCTCTAAGTAAGTTAATTGTTAGTTGACTACAGAAAAAGTTGCATGACATTCCTAAGTTCGTAATTTTTAAATGACAATGACATGGCGATATTTATATTTTATTTTAGGTGGCACCTTTTTCTCTCTCTCTTTTCTTCCTTAATCGTTCCAAACCCATTCCTCCTCTTATTGTCTCTCTTCCATGGCTCATGTGCAAAGCCTAAAGTTGAAGATGGAAATACATAACGACCTGCAACAATATACGTTGTGTGGGTACCAATTACCATGGCCATAAAAATTATCTCGCAGTGAGTATACTACTCGGTGGTCTTGTTCATCTTATTGGAAACGACGTTGAGTTCACGATAATGCTCACTTTAAATCTCACAATTTTGAAGAGAAGAAACTTGTTCTCTCTTACAAAACTTAAGAAACACATAGGAGAAGAAGATTGTTCTCTTGAATAACTCTTTTTGAATTGTTTTGTTTGGCTTCTCAATTAACTTGGTTACAAATGAGAGAAATGATTGCTTTATGTAATGCCCAAAAGATATTTCTAAAAGACACAAATTAAATAAGTATATGTATACATACTATTCATGTACCTTAACATCTTCATGCTTCTATGAATTCATGTATCTAGGAATTATAAATTCATATATGTGTATCATGAATCTAGCTTAATTTCTAATACATCTTTCCATTGGTGGCCTCATAAGTTGTACCCACTGCACAAGAATCAAGATTTTGATATGGATGATCCAAAATATTGAGCCCATTGTCTATCTAAGCAACAATAAAAAACTACCAACAACATTGTGGTGGCCTCACCGAATCATTTCTCCCTTGGTTCCATAGTATTAGCAAAGTAGCACAACCATCTACACCACAATCTTTGTGGCAAAGGGAGGGGAAAAGTCGTGAATAAGGATTAGGAACTTAGTTTAAAACAATCTTTTTTTTTTTTTTTTTAATTTTATATTTTGGACAAATTACAAAAACCACTCGTAAAGTATGGTGGTTGTAACAAGTGCAGCCCCTAAACTTTCAAATGGAAGAGTTAAACCTTCAAACTTTCAAAAGTGTAAAAATTAAACCCCTCAAACTATCATAAAAGTAAAAGTTGGCTTCATCTTACTCAATTTCTCACTCATATTTCATTTTTCTCTCTCTTCATTCCACTCTCTATACTTTCCAGTTTCCACCTCTCCTAAAGTCTTTCGCCTTCACCTTCTTCTTCCCTTTTCCCTCTTCTCTAGAACTCCATCAGCCTCTATTCTTCGAGGAAGACGAAGAATCTCTTTCTCCATGCTTCTTCAATGGCGGAATCAGACGTTATCACCAAACCCGAAATCTCGCGGCAAGGCAAAATCACGCTTCTCCAATTAAGTTCCATACCCACACCTTGTAGTAATTTCATCATATTTTTTATAACATCTTTAGCAGGAGAAGTGATGAGAAAGAGGATGACATTAGTGTCTCTAAGTTTGATAATGTTCAATATGAGAAAATTTCAGATCAAACCTAGCTGGGTGAAAATGCAAAACTTTATTTGATTGATCTTCTAAAAGAAACAATTACAAGATAATCAGGTTGCACGAAAACAAACTAGAAAAAGAAAAGAGTACATTGCTCAAACGGCTAAATCAAAATAAATGTTAATTCCTAAACTGTATAAGTGAATGTTTGATGCCCTTGATTCAAATCAGAGAATAAGTGAATGTTTGTGAATATCCAGCCGTGATTCTCAGTCAGTAAGATTTCCATTGTTTGATTTCAGTCATCAGTAACGGTCATGAACCTGAGGTAATGGAGGCAGTGTAGTGTTGTTCTGCTCTGTTTTAACACAATAAATATGTTTCTAGATTGCTTCATGTTTCGTCTATTTTTTATGATGTGAGCTTGAAACTCCGTCTGCTAATGAGGAATCAGTGTCTTCGTCTCATGAAAAAAAGGTCCAAACATGGAGTAGTCGGTATTTTAGGAATGAGTTTGTGTGCTAAAGTGTTGATATAATTAAATTTACCATAAATCATAAGGTTAAACTTACACGGAGAGTGTTAAAGTGTTGATATATAATTAAATTTACCAGTCATTTTTTTTCCAATTAATATTGATTTTCACTTGTTGGGTATTCTACAAATTTCTAAGTCCACAAGTGAGAAGTGTTAAAGTGTTGATATAATTAAATTTACCATAACTCATAAGTTTAAGCTTTTGAGTTGATTGACATTTTAACATTGTGGAATGAAAAGAGAGAGAGAAAATAGAGAGAGAAGATGAAGAATGAGAGAGAAATTAAGTAAAATAGATCTAATTTTTACATTTTTCATAGTTTGAGGATTTAATATTTACATTTATCGTTGTTGAAGGGTTTAATTTTTATACTTAAAAGTTTAGGAGTTTAATTTTCACATTTTGAAACTTTAGGAGTGCAATTGTTACAATCACCATCCTTCAACAATTTGCTTTTTTATTTAGAGAAATTATGCCAAATAGCACGTTTTCAACCATATATTTTCCAAATGACTCATTTTTAAAAAAAATATCAGCTCTAGCATGACTCATGTTTATGAAATTATATTATTCCATTTATACCTTTACAATTTTTGCATTTCTTTATAATAATGTTATTATTGTCATTTATTGTTTCCATAATGAAATCATTCAATTTAGGTAAATAACTTTACTATTAATTACGTAAAGCTATTTCTTATAATGAAAAATATTTTATTCTCTAATATTATACCATTCAAATTAGGTGTTAATTTTTTGTTACCATTAATAACATTTAGGTTAATAAATTATGTTTAATTATTCTCTTTAGTTTGTTTTTTCTGTGGCCGCCCGGTAGACTTTTCAATTAACGTCAACTCTATTTTATTCTCCAAAATGAGTAATGTTCTTCTTCCTTCTTCTTTTTTGTTTATTTTTCCTTTGGGTTTTAATTTAAATTTTGTATTACATACCAACTTTAGCAGTATGGAAATTTTCTTTATTGTTTATTGACTTTTATTTACGTTTTTTTTATTTACGTTTTGTTTTATTTGAATATTTCCTTTGGTTGATTTTTAAAATACTTGACGTCAAATATATAATATTAAGTATATTGTAAAAAAAAAATTTACATAGAAGTATATTATATATACATCTGTATATAATTCTATTATATTCTATATAGGCAATAAACATAGTTATATTCATAGACATATATTATATAAACATAGGTAAATAATCGTCATATGTTTTGTATTGGTGATAATATCTTATTAATTTTGAGATAACCTTACATTATATAGTTATAATGTCATAACATGATCTATCCATTTTAAATTTACTGTATGTAATATATAATGTTCAATGAGTTCCTATATATATACTGTGTTGTATATTGTACCCATAAATATATATGTTGAGGTATAGGATATATACATCAGCATGTAATCATTTTATATGTTTTGGATGACATGATACTCCTATTATATTCTCAGATATATATTATATATACCCCTACTATATTCTCAAATATATAATATATATACCCCCTACGTATGAAGAATGGAACCGTTGATAATGGAACTAGTTTTTAAAATCCCTAGATTTTAGGAGGAAAATTGTAAAAATCTTTCATCTATTTTATTTTTTATACAAAATTAATGGTGTTTGGAGGGAATGATATAGGTTTCAACGTTTATGGAAAATATCCATATATTTTATTTCTTATATATATATATAGAGAGCAATAAATAGAGGGGTAAATGAGTAATATGTTCCTCTAGATTTGGCTTCTATTTGGCTCGAAAAGTGACAAAGTCAATATTAATAACAACACGTGCCATTTGTGTAAAATTTGGTTCCAAATATGCCATTCATGTAGTTAACCCTTTTATTTATTATTAATAAAAGTTGGGTCATGGGCTAGTTAGTATAAGATGGATTGGTCCCTTATTAAAAGGATGTGCCTCTTATTTTGGCTTACTACAAAAACAGGGGCAACTAGATGAATGGCTGAATATTAATAAGCAACTTGAATATAACTAAGCCTATTAGATTTTGTAGAAATGTCTAAACCTACATTATTCATTTTTAATAATACGTTTTTATAATTAGATTTGGACGTAAATGTCCTTAGCTTTTTAGTTAGTTTTTTTTTAGAATAGCTTTTCTAGTTTTTAAAAAACTAGAGCAAAGCCTAAAAAAAGTAATATTATAAGGAGGAGAGAGACTTTATTTGTCTTCAACAAAATGTAATAACTTTGAATAAAATCTAAATTCTTAAATTAACATGGCTTCAAAAAAAATCTAAATTCTTAATATTGCAGAACGAAAGACTACAAAAGTGCATAAATTACACAGATCAATAAGCACAGTGATCAAAACGATGCACTATCTAAGTACTTGCATCTATCTAAGAGTATCTATTAAAAAATACATCTAAAGTGATTTTTCTAAAGGATTTAAAACAATGAAAATATGTTTAGGGTGAAGGAATGAACGTTTCACTCCCCAACGTAAGTATTGGATTGTCTTTGATTTTATTTAAAATTAAACTAAAAATTAAGTTAAGCAAACTTACTTGAAGTAAATATGGAGATATTTCTGGCGGATCTTTATCTCCTCCATCAAATCTTCCTGGCTATGACTCAAACACATGATCAAGGCTAGTGGGAGCTTCTTGAAAGAAAAAGCATTTTCAGCGATGAAACTTTCGGCGACAAAATCAAATGCATCACTAATAAGTAGATTCAATGACGAAAAATATTAATCATTGCTAAATTAGCGACGATAGAAACTTTTCGTTGCAAAAACTAGTGATAGAACCAAATGTGTCACCAATAATTAGATTTAGTGACAAGAAACAAAAATTGTCACTAAAGGTAGTGACAATAAGAACATTTTGTCGCTAATAGTCGTAACGATAAAAACTTTTCGTTGCTAAGACTAGCGACGAGACTAAATGTGTCACCATTAAGTAGATTCAACGACAAACAAAAAAGTTGTCTCTAAAAGTAGCAACAAATAGAACATTTTGTCACTAATAGTAGCGACGATAAAAACTTTTTGTCACTAAGAGTAGTGACAAGACTAAATGTGTCACCATTTAGTATATTCAGCGACAAACAAAGAAATTGTCTCTAAAAGTAGCGACAAATAAAAAAAAATTTCGTTAATAGTAGCAACGGTTAAAACCTTTTTTCACTAAAATTAGCAACGAGAGTAAATATGTCACTAATAAACAGATTTAGTGACAAAAAAAAATCGTCGCTAATAGTAGTGACAAATAAAACCTTTTTTCGTTAAAAGTAGCAACGATTGAAACCTTCGTCGCTAAAACTAGCAACAAGAGTACATGTGTCACTATAAACATATTTAGCAATAAACAAGAAAATCGTCCCTAAAATTAGTGACAACAAAAAAAATTATGTTACTAAAACTTGTGATGATAAAAATCCATTGTTACTAAAACTAATGATGAGATTATATTAAAAATTGAAAAAAAAAAGTGCAATGCACTTGAGTTTAGTCATCTTTTAAATCATATATTTAAAATATAGTTAGTTCATCTTATTATTTTATAAAAACAATAAAATTTCATATTTTACTCTCAAGATTTAAACATTTAAAATATAATAGAATTATTTTTTAAAAACATTGATATAAATCATGATAAAACTTTTTTTTGGCATATATTCATACTTTTTTTTTTAGTTTGGCATAAATTCATACTTAATTCCTTAAAGATAATTATATTTTCTTATTTTTGTGAAGTTATAAAATTCTAACAATTTTTTGGAAGTTCAAAATGCAGAGATTTAATTGAATTTAAGTTAGAATAATCATTAATATCTAATTGGATAAATAAATAATCTTCTATTTTATTGTTATTCATTGATTCTAAGTGAAACGATAAATATTTTTCAAAACAAAAATAACATTGCTCAAAATTTGTTATACAATAGTTTTTATTAAAAAATAATGTTTAAAAAATTTTAAAATATATATTACATTGAAAATGTTAAAAGTAAAGGTGAATTGACTTAGAAATAAAGTTATACATTTATAAATTAAACTACTTTATAACTATATATATATATATATCAAAATAAAGTTTATAACTACTCTACAACTATAGCTACATTCAACTTTGAGTTATTTGTCTAATTTAAAACATATATATATATATATATATATATATATATATATATATATATATATATATATATATATATAATGACAAATTAACAATGTGTGTACTAAAATATGTAAATTTGATGTTAATGAATGATTAATGTATATTATAATAACATATATTATAATATATTTATTGTAATATTTTTTAATCAAAATATTATTATCTTTTAAAAAACCAACCTTGATTTTAAAAAAAATGGGTTTTATAATTATATAATGGATGAATCAATTTTTTTAAAAACCTACATCAATCACAATATTGAAATTATTGGAGTAAAAGTATCCAAAAACGATTCTACAATACTCTACCTTTAAAAATGTTCTAAAGCTTTCTTTAAAATATTAATTATTAAAATCTTATAATAATTTTTTTTTTTAAATGTCAAAATGTATAATTAGTTATTAAAAATTTATACCATGGTATTTCTAGAAACAAAAAGTTTTTGTGGTTGCTACTTTTAGGGACCATGTTTCTTTTTTTGTTAATACTTCAATCTATTATTTAGGGGTAAATTTAATCTTTGATGGAAAGGTTTAAAAATTATTAAATAAAGTATAAATAATAATTTTACTATGGATTACAATTAAAAAAATAAACTTAATTATTATACTTATGTTTTTTTAAAAAAAGGTTGTATAGATCTTTATTTTTCCAATATATTTTTGAAATTTGATGTCTTAATTTTTTGTTTTAATTATTAAAAATTCTAAAATAAAGAGAAATTATGTATATATTATTAAAAAATTTAAAAAGTTTAAAATACATATATGGATCATAACTTGTGCAAATCAAATTAAGTATTTCTTTTTGAATAAATAAATAAATAAAATAAGATAAAAATGATGAGTTATCTCATTGGTTGGAAATTAATATTATTTTTCAAAGTTGTTAGTGTCACTATAGTTTGATCAATTTTCAACAAAAAAATATATAATTTTTATACCTGAAGATGCAATTGCAATGAAATAATATTACACTCATTGAATTTAGTTTGATCAAATTACTATTAATTATTAATTAAAATTATATTATACAAATTAAATTCATATGTTATACACAAAATAAAATATTATATGATATTTCTTGATTTAGTATTTTGTATATTAAATTTATTTTGTTTGTAATGATAGAGGATTTAAAATGATGGCTATTGAAAACAATTAAAATCTAAAATATGATGATGTTAAATTAATAATTTGCCATAATTTTTTATAGAATCTTTGTAAAATCTTATTATTTGAGCTTGAATTTTTTAAAATTAAAAGCATAATTTGAATCACTTAAGCGTTCAAATTAAAAGCATAATTTACTGTTTTTGTAGTTTTCTTTTTCTCTTTTCAAATTTGTAAATAAACACCAATTCATCTATTGATCCTTGGCATATTGAGGAGGGTGGAGAAGAAAACAATTGCAACTTTGCTTCATTAAGGAAGCAAAAAACGGTCGACAATGTGATGTAATTGTATTATTTTCTTCTTTATTTTTATTTATTTTTGTTTTCTTTTCCTTTTTTTGTTTTGGATAAATTGGAGTTTACTAGGCTAGGATTTAGGAAGGTCTGAATTTTGTATTTTTTCCTATTTATGTAATTTATTATATTTAAATATAATTACTAATAGTTATTAAAAATATAATGTCATTGTAATTTTCAATATTATTGAAACAATTAATATTCAGATTCTAAAAGCTATTTTATTTGATGGAAGATTGACTCCTCTATCTTACAATTTTATGATAAAAATAAATAAACTCAAAGCTTCTTAATTTATTATTATTAAAGTTTGAAATAAAAAATAATATTTTTGTTTAAATTAATTTATTAATAGATCTTCTTGATTCATTGAACTTTTGTTAACAAAAATAAATTAATTCACAACATAAATTTTGTCAAGGGAACCTTTCCTGATGATTCTACGTTGATGTTTTTTTTCGTTGGGAAGAGTTTTTGCCGATGTTTTTACTGGTTTTTTTTCGTTGGGAAGAGTTTTTGCCGATGTTTTTACTGGTTTTTCAAATGCATTGTTGCATCAAAAAACCTAAAAATCTTATGGTGTATCCAATAGGATTCAGCTAGATTATTGGTCAGGTGAAACTTGTGGGTAATTTAATGAGAATTAAGCTCAACCCTAAGTGCAAGTATACACTGCTGATGCAAGTAATAAGAAAAGTATTCCAAGTTATCGAATCCCAAGGGAACAGACACTACAAATTGAAAACGTAGCAAGATTGCAAACAATAACAATGGAGGTAACCCAAATATATAAAAATGCAATAATTGAGGATTTTATGGTGAAGATAGAAATGGAAAACAAAACTTAAAACTGATTAAAAAGATTCTAAGTAAAATGCAAGGATTCAAGTCAATTCCTGTCCGTTGGTAAGATTGCCAACCAATTGCTACAACAATCGAACATTTTGCAGCACCAATTGCCAATCAATTGTTACAACAATCAGACATGTCATAGGAACTGATTGCTATACAATTGCTACAACAACATGGCTTTTTACAGAAACGTGGTAAACATAATCAACTCCTATTCAGTTTTGATTCAAAACCTTTAGGAGACTAAGTGATTGAACCTATATGTCTATGGCCAATCGTACTTAGGTGATTGAGATCGCATTCTTGGTTTTGAGGGTTGTCCTATTTCTAGGATCTTGCAAGGTGATCGGTGCTTTACGATACACGCAAGTGCACGTGATCGAAGTAATAAAGAAACTGGAAGTATTCCAGAGTATCGTACCCAAGGGAACGGGGTTTATAAAACGAATTTTAGTTTGCACAAATCGTTGACAAATTGCAATGAAGAGTAACCGAGGGTGAAAATGTTTTGAGGGTGTGTTTTGACAAAAATAAAATTATTTGAAAATTCAATGGAAATGAAAAAGGGATTCAAGTTGCTAATGCCCCTTTGGAAAGAAAATGCAATAAGAAAGCAATTGCAATCGTAGCTAACTCAAGAACTAAGTAAACCAAATTCAACTCCTATTCGACCTTCTATGAAGTATCTTTAGGAGACTAAGTGATTAAACCTATATTTCTATGGCTAATCTAACTTAGATATTTTTGCGCACAATTCTAGTGGTTTTGGAGTCTCGCCCTATGTCTAGGGTCGATGTTTCAGACTTATGTCTAAGCCTTTTCCTCCATTACTTTTGCGACATCCGCTTCCCTTAACCCTTTCGGTATTAAGTTATAGCTTGGCAAGCAACACTAGATGGCCAACTAGGTTTACCCAACAATTAACTCACCAAAAGCAAACTAGAGTTCAAGAATTAGCTAGATTATTTTTACTTTCGAGCTTTACATCTTTCCTCTAGGGCATTCACAAACTTGAATCCCAAAGGAAATTTAGCTCTTCATAATGGAATAAATTGAAAACAGTAAATTAGACTTGTAGGAATTCATTGGAAAAATCAAAGTAAAAATGCAATCAAGTTGCAAATGCAATGTAAGTGAGTAGTTAAAAAAAAAAAAACAATTCCAAGAGTTCAAGATACAAATTAACTCACGGAAACCTGAAACTAAGAACCAGTAGCTTGAGATTTTGAAGAAATTTGCAATTATATATAGGTGAAAACTGAATTCCAGTAGCATCCAAAATGTTCAAATAACAGAAAGTAAAATTGCCAAATACTTAAATTGAGAAGCTGTAATCGAAATTTCATAACATAAGGTAAAGTTGCTAAAATTACAAAGATAAAACAGTGGCTATTCTAGCCCAAAATACAGAAATTCAAAGTGTGAAGAACAAAACTTCCATCCTTCCTAAAAACCCATTTCCCTTATCTCAATCGGACTGAGTTATAGTCCATAACCATCCCCAATTATTAGGTGAATGGGATTGAGGAAGGAGATCTGGAGATTAGGAGGAAGAACAATAAAGAAATGAAAACCAAAAAAGTTCAAAGATGCTGCTGTCGGTGGAAACAAACCCAAAATCGAACAAAATTTCTTCTCCAAAAATCTCCACCCCCTCTTCGGCTTTTCCTTAGTCTTTTATAGGAACTTTGAGCTAGAGCTTCATCTCTTAATTAATGGTCAATCACAGCACACCAATTTGCTGAAATCATGGGTAAATGTCGCTCAAAATTCCCGAAAATCTCGTTTTTTCCTTTACTTCCAGATCTGCCGAAAATGCAATTGCCTTGCAATTGCATAGTTGTTGCATTTCATCAAAAATCTGCATAAAGACATTGAATAAGTGAGATTTTGCCTTCTTTTGTTCTCTTCTTAACTTACTTAAATTAGAGGTCCTCCATCAATCAAGTGATTAAATTCAATCAAATATGTTTATTTTCATCAACTAATATGAATAAAATCACGGATATAACTAAGTTTAAAGGCCAAATAATCCTCATGAATGAGGATTATCACAAGGCTTATGTCTAAGCTCTTCCTTATTGCTTTTAAGAAATCTGTCTTCTTCTAACCCTTTTGATATTCGATTGGACTTAAAAGCAACCCAAGTTGATCATTCAAGGGTTCCATTAAGAAATAAATTCAGTAAAAACAATCCACGTGTAAGTTAATGTTGATTACTAATTCGGTTTATTGGCTAAGCATCCTTACCTTAGGGCATTCATGTTCTTGAACCCCCTTTTGAAGGTTTAGCTCATAATTAAAATTTAAAACATCAATGAATTAAAGTAGACAACCATGGAAGCAATAAAAAAATGAATACTTAAAAAACCACGAGACAGAAACTAAAGAACAACTGCACTTGAAAGGAAATCAACACTAAATCGGTTTATTACTCGATGATATAGGTAAAACAATTCAGGTGAACATCTAAAAAACTGAAGATTAAACTTAAGTTATTGTTCGAAAAATAAAAGACATAATGGAAAAGAATTATAATGCAGAACAGCTGTAAAATGAAAAACACTTAGTCGATTCTCCTCTTTCTCTTTCGAGTTAGAGAAAATCTTCACAATTCAAGGAGTGACCTTCGATTGGACTTTGGCTTTTCTTCAGAATCAAACTGAAAAACACAAAAATACAGACTGAAACGAATGTAGATGAACCAGGAAGGCAGCACGTCAAAAAGAAAAATCGTCTGGCGTAAAAAACGATCTCTTTTATCCATCTCTTTCTCCTTTTAATCTCTCTTCTTTTTAGGGTTTCCTTCTTGGCACCCTTCTGATTTGGAAGCTTTGGATTTTCGCTTGATTTGATGGAAATAATCTCCCTTTTTACTCAATCTGCTATTATTCTGCAATTTACTTCTTTTTTTTTCTATTTCTGATTGCTGCAGCAATCTGTTTGGCAATTTGTCTTTTCATTAGAACTGCATTAAAAACACATTAATTAGTGAAAATCTTATTCTTTTCTTCCCTTTATTATTTTTTCCTTACTTTGAAGAGTTCATGATATTTTTGTTGGAATTTGGAAGATTTTAATCAAAATTTTGTTAATGAAATCAAGCATAACTTCTATTTATGAGCTAAATAATTCTCAATTATGAGAATTATCAATTCCCAAAAAAATTCATTATTTAAAATTATAGTGAAGAATTTGAATTGCATTATAATTCTCAAAGATTACTTTTATTGGGTCCATCTTGAATTTGGGATGCTAACATAAATGATTTTCTTACAATTTTGAACATTGGGGTTCATGCTTTCTTCAGTACTAGAATGTGGGTTGTTCATTTTATTTATGAGCACGTTTCTGTTTTGCATTGTAGTATTTTTTTTTTTAATGGAATACTATTGCATTGTAGTTTTGGTTTGTCACAAGAAATAAACTTTTATCCTAACAGCGACTATCAATTGAAAGAAGTGGTTCAAATATCCCTTCATAAATTATATATTTATTTAAATGTGTTTTAATAAATTAAAAAAAAACATGAGAATTGAATTAAAAATGTAAACCTTTTAGTAAGAAAGGAAAATTAGTGAGAACATAAAATTTAAGACAAAAATTTTTAGAGATGGACAATAATTATAGAGAGAGAAATATTTAGTAAGAAATGGAAAAAAAAATTAGAGAGAGAAACAAAAGTTAAAGAAATGAAAAAAAAAATTAGAGAGAAAATAAAGTTAGAAAGATACACAAATTTTAGAGAAAAATGTTAAGAGAGAGAGAGAAAAATTTTCAAAAGAAAAAAGTAGAGAGAACAAATTTTATAGAGAGAAAAAAAGATGACACATTTTAAAGAGAAAAAAAATTAGAGAATCAGAGATACATACTTTGGAGATAAAAAAAAAAAGGTGGAAAGAACAAAAACTTTAGAGAGACAAAACTTTGAAAGTGAAATAAATTGAGAAATTAAAAATTAGAGACAAATTTTCAGAGAAGAATCCAATTTTCAAATTTATTTCCAAAATTGTAAGTAAATTTTAAAAATAGAGTTTAGAAAATGTTAACACAAAAAAAATTAAAGAGGAAAATGACAGTGAAATAAAACAAAGTCCAGTTTATTAAATACTTATTTAATTTTGTTATAAATTTGAGGTATACATAATTCTTATGAAATATATTTATTTCTTTCTTTCTCTTTCTCCAGAAATCAATCTCTTCGAATAATCATCCAAGAATTACCCATGAGGTAATAAACAATCTATATATATCTTTTTTTTATCTTTTTTTTTTTTCATTTTAGTTTACAACTTTTATTTCAATTACATATGTATTTTGGTAAATTTTATTCATCCATATGTTCTTTTTTATTTTTATCTTCGTTACTTTGAAACTTCATGTCAAATGCCTACAATTTAAACTCAATGAAAAAATATATTCATTCAAAATTTATATTTCACCATAAAATTATGTTCCAAAGATTTTCAACCATATCCCAACACATTTCATATTATTGTAAATTAACCTAAAACAAAATATATATATGGTTTTAGCCACTATTTCTTTCATTACTTTTTAATTTCATGACAAATATTTACTATTTAATAAACTCAATGAAAGATATATTCCTTCAAAATTTAAATTTCATCATAAAAATTTATGTTTTAAAAATCTTTAACCACATGCATCACACATGGCTTTTAACTAGTTAAATTTAAAAGTTTTCAAAACAGCTCTATCAAATATTTAAAACTTAATTTGGATTTGTTTTTATTTTTCTTTTTAATTTTTTAACTATGAAAATGTTACTTGTAAAAATTAATATTATCACACAAAATTTATTTTTTAGGACTTTAAAATTTTTAAAACGACATTAAAATTTTTAATTAACTATATTTACATTTTTTTAAAAAAATATATAAAAAGTTTAGGGCTCTTTGCTCTGTCTATAAGACCTTAGAGAAGCTTATGAGGATTTGGTGGGGAAGAGGGTGGATCTTAGGGTATGTTTTTTCTTCCTCTTTAAGGCTCATTGCTCTGTCTCTAAGACCTTAGAGAAACTTATGAGGAATTTTTTGTAGGAAGGGATCGAGGAGGGGAGAAGTGCACTTTGGGATTTGGTGGGGATGTTGGTGAATAGAGCTGGAGTTGGAGAATTAAGGATCTGAAATAAAACTGTGCTAGCTAAATGGCTTTAGCTGTTCCCTGTTGAGTTTAATACCCTTTGGCATAGGATTATTGTGAGTAAATATGGTTCTCATTCGTTCTATTTGGTTGTTCGGTGGGGCTAAAGGCACTTATAGAAATCCTTGAAAAGACATTTATCATCGAGCTCCCTTCCTTTTCTTCTGTGGTCCACTTTTCTGAGGAGGATGAGAATGAAACATACTTCTAGGAGGATAAGTGGTTGGGGGATAGACCTCTCTGCTCTACGTTTTCTCGTTTATTTAATTTGTCTTCTATGAAAAACCATTACATGGTTGATGTTTTAGATCCTTCTAGGAGATCTCCATTCTTTTCTTTTGGCTTTCGTCATCCATTATTTGATAGGGAAACGACGAACATCTTGCCTCTCTTATCCTTGATTGGGTATTCGTCTTTGGAACCCCAACCCCACTGAGGGTTTCTCTTGTAGTTCATTCTTTCATTATTTATTTGGATCCCTCCTCGATTGGTGAGTCTTTTTTTTTTTTTTTTTTTTTTTGCTTTGGATCCCTCCCCAATCATTCATGGAAGATTTAACACTTTAGATCGAGTTTCAAGGAAGATACCTTCTTTGGTTGGGCCGTTTTGGGTAGAGGAAGGGCTTGATCATATTCTTTGGAGTTGAGATTTTGCTCGGTGTGTTTGGGACCTATTTTTTTAGGTGTTTGTCTTTCAGTTGGCTAGACACAAAGACCTTAGGGAGATGATTGAGGAGTTCCTTCTCCATCCATCGTTTTGGGAGAAAATAAAGTTTTTATGGCATGTTGAGTTATGCATTGTGTTGTAGGGCTTATGGGGAGAGAGAAATAATATGACCTTTAGAGGGGTTGAGAGGGACCCTAGTGACGGGTGGTCCCTTGCTAGCTTTCATGTTTCTCTGTGGGCGTTGGTGACGCAGTTATTTTGTAATTATTCTTGAGGTCTTATTTTACTTGATTGACGCCCTTTCCTTTAGTGGGGTAATTTCCTTTTTATGGGGTTGGTTTTTTTGGATGTCCGTGAATTCTTTCTTTTTTTTTTCTCAATGAAAGTTTGGTTTCTTATAAAAAAAAATATAAAATAATATATTCTGAAAACAGTTGTAAAAAAGTTTTATTAATCCAAATTAAAGTTTTGTTGAAGCAAATAAAATACATTTTACCAATTTTAGAACTCATTTAGGAATTGAGAGGGTGGGTGGTGACTAGTGTGAGATTTTATTGTAGAGAGATTTATAAGAGATAGAGGTTAACAAAGCTAGAGAAAATTGAATAAATGAGTAATAAAATAGAAGAAGGAGAAGTTTATGTAGGATAAGTTATTTTAGGAAAACATATTCTTCTAAGTTTTTTTTTACTTGAACAACATGTGTGAGTGAGAATTTTTGAACATTTTGATATTTTAGTCGAAGATATAATTAAGTCTTAATCAATTGTACTATTCTCAAGTTAGCTCGATATATATTCTAAGTTTTTTTTTCTTTATTTTTTAGTATAGACATATTCTAAGTTAAACAAAATCACATGCGGCTTTTTGAAAGACATTATAATAAAGAAAAAAAATACTATTCTATTTTTTCTAAATAATTATGTTCAAAAATATTTTTTTTAATTTTTTTATTACTATTATAATCTTTTTAGAATACCATGACCTCTCATTTAACCCTCTACGTTCTTTTGGCTTCTTACTTCAAAATAAATCATAATAATAATAATCTAGGCTTCCCTAAGATAGGCTATCTTATCTATACTCCCTTTTCAAGATGGCATTTTGCAAAGGTATATATGCTTTTATGACAAAATGAGTATTAATCGAACATAGTTTAGATATATATAATTCAAAGATCAAGCGTGGGTGAAAAAGGTGGATTTTTTTAATCCTTACCTAAGTGCTATATATTTTTTGATCAATGACTTGTTTTGGGAAAAATTGCCCTTGGAAATTCTGCAGACATAATCATCAAACCTAGACTTACAAAGGAATAGTAATGCTTTAAGAAATGTTTAACTGATTAAGTGAAAGATCTAGGCTAAAAAGTTGGGAAGTTTTTTTTTGTTACAAAAATGTGTGTAAATGCATATATGAGATTTCTATATTGTATTTATAGCTTTCATATTTCTTTGAGATCCTAAATATTTAGTTTCTCGTTTGGTAATTATTTGATTTTTTGTTTTTGAAAATTGTGTTTGTTTTCTTTCAATTTCTCTGTAATGGTTTTCATATTCTCTACAATGAGTTTCCATCTTTCTTAAGGAAACATTTGAGCGTTTCTAGCCAAATTTCAAAAAAAGAAAAAAAAGTTTTTGAAAAATACTTTTTTTAGTTTCAAAATTTAGATTGATTTTTAACAATATATGTAAAAAGTAGAAAAGAAAACATAGAAACTCATAGGTAGAAGTAGTATTTATAGGCTTAATTTTCAAAAATCAGATGGATATCAAACGGAGCTTTAATTTTTCTCTTCAATTTTCCTCTCAGCCTTTGTGTCAAATATGAAAGGGATCCAAATTTGATCAAATGAACAAGTTTTATCTATGAAATGGATTCAAATTTGGATCAAATGAGCACCTTTTCTATGCAATGTTGCCACTTCATCGGAACAAGTTAAACTTATTTCGTTCGATCGATCTCGATCAAAACGGCTGAGTACGGTTTGCTCTCCTTTCTTAAACCTTTCCTTCTTCATCTATTGGAATGGATTGAGAATTTGATAGCATTCTAAAATTTGAAAGATGGTAAGCCAAATAGTTAGAAGTCTCTTTTTGTTTAAAAAAAATCTGTGCATATATATAAATTGCACGTGAAGTTTCTATATCGTATTTATAATGAAGATCAAAATGTTCTCTTCAAATCTTCCTCCAACGATTGTGTCTCAGTTAATGAAATGGATCAAAATTTGATAAAATGAGCAAATTTTCTAAACAATTTTAACAATTATAACTTATTTCCAAAAATTTATCAACTATAGGGGAACAAAATAACTAAAACAAAACAAAGTGACCAAAACGAGAAATTTTAAAAACTGTATGAACCAAACGGAGAATTTCTGAAAGATAGTTGGAATAAGTACCAGATTTTTCATAAGCCAGTCTCAAAAGCTGTGGTTTACCAAATATTACTAACCAATGTTGTTTAAAAAGTTATTAGTTAAAAATTCAAATTCTCCGTTATCACTTTTTAACGCCTACATAATCAATCCCCTCTCTTCACTCAACTCCCTCGTCCAAATCCACGGATTATTCCACCGTCGCCGGAAAAATCCGCCATGTTTGTGGCACGATTCCTCGCCGTCGTTTTTCTTGTATCTCTCGCTGCCGGTGCCGCTCGACTGCCGGACGACGAAGGTACGACGCCGCGCAAAGGACGCCGATCCATCTGGAGTTTTGGTTTTGGTTTGATTTTGACGTTGGATCGTTGGTTTGATTTCAGTTGAGGCGTTGAGGGAGATCGGAAAGACATTGGGGAAGACGGACTGGAATTTCTCCGCCGATCCCTGCGGCGGTTTGAGCAGCGGTTGGACATCGAATTTGGAATTTGCATTGGACCCTAATTTTGGTAATAATCTCACCTGCAACTGCACGTTCGAGAACAATACTGTCTGTCACGTGACTCGCATGTACGTTCTCTCTCATTTCATTTCCAGTTTTTATTCACCAATTTTTCTTTTTTTAATTTTTTTTAAAATAAAGTTTTTCATTATGATTTTTTCTTTTTGTGGTTTTTCACTTTTTCTATCACCATTTTTTAAAATTTTTTGTTTCAGATTTTAAAAACACAGATGAAGTAGTAAGGAGTTAAAACGTAGGATTAAGAACCAAGTTGTTATTGGCAATGTCTAAATATTTGTGGGATATTTTTTCTTCTCTTTTTTAAAGAGGATGATTTCCTTAGATTTATGGAGTGAGAAATATTTTAAGCTTTTTTTTTTTATACAAATAATTACAAGTGGAAAGATTTGGATTGTTTGTTAGTTAACAGAAACCAACTAATTCCTATCTGTCGAAACATTTGTTTTTAAATGATCAAAATCATTGAGCATATTAGTTGGCTTGTAAATAGGGTATAAACAAGTGTGTGTTACAACTCATTAAAAAAAAAAAAAAACCGTTGAACCTATCTATCTATGTAAGAAAAATGAAAAAAAAAATTAAATATAAACCAATTACCTAACAAAAAAAACTGTCGCCAACATGAATAACAGCTCACTAGTATAAGAGGTCAAGGTTGGAATCTCCACTCCACATGTTGTAAAAAAAATAAAAAATAAATAAATAATTTAGGGGACAATAATAAATGCAAATAGATTAACCAAAAAAGCTTTTATAATTTATCATATCGAAGTCTTCATTATTTAACTCCCTAGACAATTTCATGGAATTTTATCTTTTAAGTTTTTATTTTGTCTCACATATGTACTCCTATTAATAACTTTGCTAATTAAACTTCACACCTATCAGAAAGAAGATAAATAATTTTCAACAAAAGAGAGAGAGAGAGGATGAAGTGTTATATGTGTGTATATGTATATTTTGTGTAATGGTTAAATTAAACCAACTCGGTATTTGATTTAACCGAGTATCAATATCAAAATGAGAAAAGAGGACAAAGATTAAAAAAAAAAAAAAGGTTGGCACCTTTGTTTGCCAACTAATTTCTGGTTTTTAAAAGAAAAATTATAATAGGTGACATAATTAGTTGTAATATTTACAAATATGTCGCAAAAATAATAATTTGTAATTATGGAAAAAAGTTTAATTTTTCGTGCAGTTATTTAAATATTTTTACGAAATTTTCTTTTTACTTCCTTATGTCATTGATATACCATTTTTATAGTCTATTAGTGATTGATGTCTATCATTGGTAGATCATTTTTATGTGTCTATTGCTAATAAATAATTTTTATGTCTATTATCGATAGACCATTTATATGTCTATCAGTGATAGGTTTTTATCCATAATAGATTATTTTTAAGTCTATTAGCAACCATTTCTATGTGTTTTATAGATTATTTTTATCACTTATAGAACATTTCTACTTATATCACTAATAGACCATTTCTACGTCTATCAATGATAGATATCTAATATTTATCACAATACACATTTATCACTGATATACATAAAAAATTGTATTATGGGTTATACATAGCTTGACTTTTTGTTACTGACATTTAGTTATCACGGATTACTATTTTTAATCTGTTGATATGATATATCAATGATAGACCTAATAGCAAATGAGCATGTAAATCACTAAAAGAAAAAAAAAGTCAAATATCATTGACATACTACTTTTAATTCTATTGATGATATGGTATATCGATGATAGAGCTAATAACAAATAAGCATGTAAACTATTCATAAATTGAAAACAAATGGTACTAAAAAAAACGAATGTTAAATACCACTGATATACCATTTTTTTCCCTATTGATAAGGTATATCTGTAATAGACTTAATAGCAGATAAACATGCAAACAATTAATGGTAGATAATAAAGCAAAATATTATTTATATACCCTTTTTGTATTCTACTGATATAATATATTAACGATAGACCTAATAGTAAATGAGCATGCAAACAATTGTTGATAGAAAACAAAACAAAATATCACTTATATACCTTTGTAATTTATTTATTGATCATATAATATGTCAATGATAAACCAAATAAAAAATGAGTATGCAAACCATCATTGTTAGAAAATGAAAAATTAAATACCATAAATTTATCATTTTTAATCTATTAATACAATAATTCAATTATAGACCTTATAGTATAAAATGAGCATGCAAATAATCTCGGATAGAAAACAATTTTAAATATCATTAACTTACCATTCTTAATTTTATTAATATGATATATCAGTGATAGACCTAATAACAAATGGGCATGTAAATAATCATGGATAGAAAATAAAAATTAAATACTACTTACATAGTATTTTATTTGAGAACTCAAAGAAAATAAGTATTTTCTTTTATTGATAAGGTATATCAATAATAAATCTAAAAGCAAATGAACATACAAACAATCACCAATAGAACACAAATCAAATATGTCGATATACCCTTTTATATTCTATTGTGATATGGTTATCTAAGGTATATAAGTGATAAACATAAGAACAAATAAGCATGCGAACAATGAATGATAGACACCTATTATTGATTGACTTTAATTATTGATAGGTCTATCACTGATAGATTTGAAGTCTATCACTGATAGACTTACGACATTGAAATATGTTGATTGAATTTTTTTGCTTTTCACTTGCTTTAATTTTGGTTGGGCTTAAAATTGTGCTATATTTATAAATATATTTTAGCTTGGGCTAGATTTACTATTATTTTGGATGGGATTGTCATACATCTTCTAAATTTTAAAAAATCCTAATTTATATGTGGTGTACATTAGAGTATATGTATATTAGTTTTTGTAATATTATTATTAATATTACATCCATATTCTTATGGTCGATAAAAAAAATGATTCACCTTTCATATCAATGTCAGTAGATATTCTATTCTATTAATAGATCATGTTAAGTGGCAAGTAATTTATTGGTTGAATTATCTTTAGTGCTAACATGAACGTAGTTCAATAGCACCAATTTCAAAAGATGAGAATTTGAACCTCGGTGGTCACAAGGGACGGAAGAGACACCTTAGCCAATGAAATGAGCTATACACATAGGCGTGATTTTTGTTATTTCCATTCCAATGCCATTATGTAGTAAATTTTTTAATGATTGAAGGCGTTAAATAAAGACTAATTTAACATTATTTGGTTACAAAATAAAAATCCTGAAAAATTTATTTATTTGTCTCTCTTGGCGGCGTTGCAGTATTCTAAGGGGACAGAGCCTTCCAGGTACTCTGCCACCGCAATTAGTGAGGCTGCCTTTCCTGCTGGAAATGTAAGTACTTTTTTTGTTGCTTAATTCATTTAGCTCACATCCTTTCTCGTCTGCGTGATTATTAATGAATAATGACATTGCCCATAATCAACCACTCGTTTCTTCTCTCTGTTAATTCAGTGATCTAGCCCGCAACTATCTCGGCGGCACAATTCCTCCAGAATGGGGTGCCACCAAGCTTGTCAACGTGTATTTTATTTATCCCTATATTTCTATAATGTGTTTAGAAAGTGATTTATATTATATGGCTTATGTTTATGGGTAATTTTGCAGTTCCGTTATTGGAAATCGATTGACGGGTCCAATCCCAAAAGAGATTGGAAACATCAGCACTCTTGTAGAGTTGTAAGTTCTGAATACCCAATTGTTTATGACCCGCTTTGGGTTTTCAATGAGTAGGTAGAAGACTAATGTTACTGGTTTGATCGCGTAGAAACCTGGAAGTTAATCATTTCTCTGGAAGTCTACCTCCAGAACTTGGAAATTTGCCCAGCTTATCAAGATTGTAAGACCCCCATATTTTAGTTTTGTCATTTTCTTTCAAGAAATTTGGTTTAGATTGTCTCTAGTTGTAATGATTTAAGCATTCAGGAGAGCTTTCTGCCGATCATTCCTTTTCTATTGTTTGTTGTAATGTAGACTTATTACCTCAAACAACTTTTCTGGGGAGATTCCACCGTCATTGGCAAGGACATCATTGACGGACTTGTAAGTTCTTGAAATCTTCTTCAACCCTTCATTTCGTTAATTTAATTTTGAGAAAACGAATAAATAAATAAACAAACCTTCTCTTTATTACAATGCAGTCGAATTGGCGATAATCGCTTTACAGGGCCAATACCTAAGTTTATTCAGAATTGGACGGATCTAGTAAAATTGTGAGAAATTTTCTCTAGTCTAGCTACTCTCAGTTTTACTTGGTTGCTAGGCTATTCACTCTCACCCAACTAATTTAATTGTGACAGAACTATTCAGGGAAGCGGGTTGAGTGGGCCAATTCCTTCTGAAATTGGACTTTTGACAAAATTAACTGATATGTTAGTTTACTTAACGTTCCTTGTGGTTTTGTAAGTAAAAGGACTGTGCGTTTCTATTTATTCATACTTGAGTTGCAAAATGCAGGAGAATCAGTGACTTGAATGGAGATTCATCACCGTTTCCACCCCTTAATACTTTGACAAATTTGAAAACCCTGTAAGTTAATCCCTCTGTGAAAACTTGAATAGACATTCGTGTACTTAATCCCAACTATTAATTAATTTCTGGTTGTCTATAGGATATTGAGGAATTGCAATATAACTGGGGCGCTGCCTGACAATCTTGATGAGTTGACAAATGTGCAAACCATGTCAGTACAATTTCAGTCTCTACTCTGTCTAGATGCTATATCATGATCAATTGAAGTCCCATGAATTTTCAAAAGATAGTTTAAATTTCTTGTAATGGAAGATAGTTTTAACTTTTTTTTCTAATATCAAAATAGAAAACAAGAGAAACAAGAAAAATGAACAAGCAACATCATCAAAACCAAAAATCAGGGAGTATATTTTTTAAAATGGGTAAGTTTTATATTTAACCCTTATATATATATATATTTAAGTATTCAGCAGCTTCTTTGAATCAAATTCATCTTACAAATGTATCCATCTAACTTTACCATGGCATTGTTTTATCATAAACTAGGAGATTTTTATTAGTTAAAAAGAATTGATATACATTCCCAAAGGAATGGCAAGTTCCCTCTGAAAGTGAAAGACAAATTACCTGTAGTGCCCCAGCTTGAACATACTGACAAAAGTGATGAATCTATCATAGTATTTTACATTTATACTCCAACAATACTAAAACTTTCACTCTAATCCCTATGTTATGCCGATCTTTAAAAAATATATATAAAAAAGAGAAGAAGAATAAGGACTCCTCCAGCCAGATCCATAATGAAGAAAGAAAAAAATTACACTTATCAAGTAGTTTTCCTCTCCCTTTGTCTACCAAAAATAAAATGTCAATATAAATAGCAATCAGTTGATTTAGATGAATCCGTTGAAAACTAAAATTCAAATAGGAGTTCATCATCTTCATATCTTTGAAGTTTGAAATTTTAATAAGTAATAGCAATCACTTGACTTTACATGAAACGTTGAATGAAAATTTTCATTTTTTGCATTGATTAAGTTTCCGTTTGCCATTCTTACACTATCCAGAATCCAGATTGCCTGCAGGGACAAAATTAATTGACAACTTTATTTATTTAGTTATTCTTTACTGTTCTTTGACAATACTATTTTGTTATTATTTTGCTCCATTTCTTCTGCAGAGACTTCAGCTTCAACAAAATTACTGGACCAATACCTGCCAGCTTTGAAGCTTTGAAAAAAGTGGATAGAATGTAAGTAATGTAATCAGAAACTTTAAATTCTGTACCTAAACTGTAGATAGTTGCTTTACATAACTTGGGGGATAAGTCAATCTTGATCAATGGCTGAAATTCATTTGTTCTTAAAGAGTTGTGTAGAAAATTAACTTGGCAATTATATAAATTTTAACCTTCTAATTTGTCCTAGAGTTTATATTCATCAAAATGAAATACAGGATGTTATGTGCAGTTTGCGTTGTATAAAAACAAAAGTACAGTCTGCGTATTGAACTTGAGAAAGTTGCTGTCGTTGATAATCATCTTTTAAAAATTGAATGTGGTTGTCTAAAAGTGGAGTTGTTTGTAAACTAATTGCATATTTTAACCTCCTCTAGGTTAAATTAAGATCAAGTATTTCCCAATTATTTTAGATATTTTTGTTTATACTTATGATCTCAATATGTATAGATAGATTTGCCTCCAAGGGACGCCCCGTTAGATAAGCCTTGTGGTCTCTAAGTAATACCTACCTAGAGATCGCGTGTTTGAATCTTTAGGTGAGCTTAATAAGAAAAACCCTTGATGTGTCCAAAGTTTAGGCCTTGAGGTGGGCACATACTTTTTAAAAAGAAAATATGTATTAGATAGATTTTGATATTGAGTCAAATGTTTGAATGTGATCATAACCATGATAATATCCTTATTGTCTTGTTTCTTCAAAAACAAAAATATCCTTATTCCTTATTGTCAAAAGTTCATTAATTCAATTGACAATCTAATATTTTCTTGTTTAGATATTTAACTGGAAACTTGCTAAATGGATCAGTGCCTCCTTGGATGCTAGAGGATGGAGAAAGCATGTAAGTTCCTTTTCCAAATATGTGCTATGTTCTGGTGAAATAAGTTGGTATTGAGGTGCTAAAATTGAAAATAAATGAGCTGAGATTTCAAAATAAAGGAAAAATATTCAAAGAGAGAGAACAATTAATATCTTATTACACCAGTCTTTGAAAAGGAAAAAAAACATCTTGCTTGCTTTACACAACCATTTCTTTTCCCAGTGATATAAAAAGGAAATTTTGTCTGTACATAATTAATGTTTTTTTTTTTAAATAATTCATATCTGAAGATTTTTTTATAAGAAATAGTTAACAGTTTAAGAGGTTAAATGTAGTTTATGGCTCAGATTTAACATTCCTATGTTTGTTTTTTATTTTTTCTTAGGATGTAGGGGAAGGGCAAGTTTTAGTTCTTGCTATCTGGAAGATTATAAATCTCATTGTTGTTCTTTTTTACAGTGATCTCTCTTATAACAAATTTACTCAGAGAAATGCTCAAAACACTGGTTGTGAATCACGAAGTATGTAAGTATGCTTCTATTCTTGTACAAAGTTCTTATAACAAATGAGAAATAGCTTATCAAATCTCTTTTTTCCTGTGCAGAAATCTGTTTGCGAGCTCTTCACAGGACAATAATTCGTAAGTTTTTCTCTAATATTTGAGTTGGCTTGTTGCTTAAATTGTCTAATATTCTAATAACCACTGAGTTTCTTATTGTCTTAGCAGTGGAACAGTTTCATGTTTAGCAGGCGCTTGTGGAAAAAGTGAGTTGAAAATGTTGTTTCCGTAGCATTTTTTTTTCTATTGTAGGAGGGATTGGAAAAATGGTAGATGTTAGAAATTATGTTTGATGGATTTTATGTGTAAATGCTAAAGAGTGAAGAGTGCATCCAAGATCTGTTAGTGGGCTTTCAAACATTGAAAAAACTAGATCATATCCTAATAAGACTTCAGAGCTAATTGAATCTGATGTTGCTATTTAGGAGTGACATTGATATGTTTAAGAATACATTAATCAGTTCTGTTCATTTGATTTATCTTTCGATAGAAACCAATATGGTGTTGTTCTTTCAGCTTGGTACTCTCTCCATATCAACTGTGGTGGGGAGGAAGAATTAATTAACGGAACAATAAAGTTTGATGGAGACACAAACACTGGCAAATCATCATTATTTTTTCAAGGTGGAGAAAACTGGGGATTTAGCAACACCGGTAATTTTATGGACAATTATCGCTCAACAGACGACTTTGTTGCATTAAATTCATCTGCTCTCTCAATGCCAAATCCTGAATTGTACATGAGGGCACGCATTTCTCCAATTTCTCTTACTTATTATGCGTATTGCATGGGTAATGGAAACTATACAGTAAGCCTCCATTTTGCTGAGATAGCGTTTACTAATGACAAATCTTACAGAAGCCTTGGCAGACGTGTATTTGATGTCTACCTTCAGGTAAATAGATATTGTGCTTCAAGAAATTATCTGATACTTTGCTCCACTTCAAGATATCTATATTGTGCTTCAAGAAATTATCTGATACTTTGCTCCACTTCAAGATAGCTTTGTATATATTTTCTACATTATAAGCTTCTGCCGGTACTGAACTTACTGATTACTTTGTTACCTTGAAAGTTCCTTGATTTATCTCCAATATTGCAGGGAAAGTTGGAGTTGAAGGAATTTAATATTGCAGATGCAGCAGGTGGTGTTGGCAAACCTTTTGTAAAGAAATTCACTGTTTCTGTGACTAATGGTATTCTAGAGATCCGCCTATTTTGGGCTGGGAAGGGGACAAATGCAATCCCTGTAAGAGGAGTTTATGGTCCTCTAATTTCAGCCATTTCTGTTGATCCTGGTTGGTAGACAGATTTTTTCAATTCAAGATCATTAGAGCCTTTTCATCTACCCTGTTTTTTATGACAAGTATTGGTTATTTATATAGTCTGTAACCTTATTAAACCATAGGTTCGCTGTAATTATTGTTTCTCTTCTCTCCAAGCAGACTTTATGCCACCACCATCAGGTGGAAATGCCATATCTATTGGGGCAGTGATTGGGATTGTGGCTGCCGTGGTCTTTGTTATCATCTTGGTTCTTGGAGTCTTGTGGTGGAGAGGCCGCCTAAGAAAGAAAAGCACACTCGAACAAGGTAATTTCAAAGCATGGGTCGTGAGATTCGTACTGTTATTAATTGAACATAGCCATACCATTCTCTTAGACTTTTTCAACCTGTTTTTGAGTTCTAACGCTAGCTACATTTGCAAAATTTTGGATGTTAACATCACATTTACTGTCCTCATATTGAATTCACATTATTATGATGATAGAAAACTCAGTTTAACTTATGTTGAATAAATGGGACAAAGTTGACCATTAAAAAGACTAACTTTGTTGGAGATTCAGTGCATACGAGGTAATGGGCGGAATTATGGAAAACTAATTCTTTTTCACTTAAATATGCTTATTTTGCAGAGTTGAAGGGCCTAGATCTAGAAACAGGTTCATTTTCATTAAAACAAATTAGAGCTGCCACTAACAATTTTGATGCTGCCAATAAGATTGGAGAAGGTGGTTTTGGTCCTGTTTACAAGGTGTTTCCGTCGTTTGGATTTCATTATTTCATCTTTTCTTTCATAGATTTTATATTTTTGTTGTGAAGTTCTGTGTTTGGAATTGCAGGGTGTTCTTGCCGATGGCACTGTAATTGCAGTGAAACAACTTTCTTCAAAGTCAAAGCAAGGAAATCGCGAATTTTTGAATGAGATAGGCATGATATCTGCATTGCAGCACCCTCATCTAGTGAAGCTTTATGGATGTTGTATTGAAGGAGATCAACTTTTGCTAATATACGAGTATCTAGAAAATAATAGTCTTGCTCGTGCCTTATTCGGTAAAAATATCTCCTTACTACGTTTGACTGTTATTAATCTTCAGAAAATATTTGAATATATTGGTGATGACATTGATGAATATAACAAGCATCTGTGCAAATTTGGTATATTGTAGGACCTGAAGAATGTCAACTGAAATTGGATTGGCCAACTAGGCACAAGATTTGTATTGGTATAGCTAGAGGTTTAGCATATCTTCATGAGGAGTCCAGATTAAAGATTGTTCACCGAGACATCAAAGCTACCAATGTTCTGCTCGATAAAAATCTCAACCCCAAGATTTCCGACTTCGGTTTGGCCAAGCTAAATGAAGAAGGAAATACACACATCAGCACACGGGTTGCCGGAACCTTGTGAGTTACCATGGGGGAAATTTTCTTCCCATGCTTTTACAATATAGAGAAATTATGAGGGAAAAAGTTTCAAGTTTGACTGACTACTAAAGGGGAATGTTAGGACAACCTAAATGTTATCACATAAAATCCTAGGAGGATGTATTTTCTTTAAATTTAATTTATTTTACGAATGTATGATCCAAATATTCACACCATCACACCATTATTTTGCAGTGGATATATGGCACCGGAATATGCCATGCGAGGCCACTTAACTGATAAAGCAGATATTTACAGCTTTGGCATTGTGGCATTGGAAATAGTCGGTGGTCGAAGCAACACAAGTTTTCAAACCAAGGATGATTGCTTTTACCTTCTTGACCATGTGATAACTCCATCTTTTTCTCCTTGTGCATATCATTGTGTTCTATAATATTTTATTATACCAGAAGTTTCCAGGAAAGATATGATCCTATTTTTCTAGAACAATACTTGGTTGCACACCGGTATGCAACCAAGTATTATTCATTTTTATAACCATGTCTTATGCAAAGTGTGAGTTTGTCGTAGGCTCTACTCAGTTACATTCTAGTCCTTATCTACTATGGAAAAAATGCTTTCCATAAATCCATTTTCTCGGTTTCAATTTGGATCTTGAATTTGCTAATTTTGACTCATGAAAACCAAACTTGCCTTGTTGTATACTATTTTTCCTAAGTTTAGATTGAGCTGATTGCCTCATCTTTATACTAGTAAATGAAACCTGTTATTAGTGCTAGCAAACTGAAGTCATGATTTGTATCCTCTATTCTCAGGCTAATACTTTACATGAGAAAGACAGTTTACTCGAGCTTGTCGATCCACGGTTAGGTTCTGAATTCAACGAGAGCGAGGCAATGGCGATGATCAATACTGCTCTCCAATGCACGAACGTCATTGCTTCGGACAGACCTGCCATGTCATTAGTGGTGAACATGCTGGAAGGCAACGTTGCTGTGAAGGAGGTGGTTTCAGATCCTAGTGTCTCAAAACAAGATGTGAATGCTGTGTGGAGCCAAATTTATTGCCAGAGAGGGCAAGCGATGGGTGAGAGCCCGACGCAAAGTATGTTGACGGATGGACCATGGACTGGTTCTTCAACTACTGACAGTGATGTCTATCCCATCATCATGGATTCTAAATACTTGGAGAATAGGTACTAGGATTGAAATTCTTTTTTTTTTTTTTTCACTCAACTAGGATTGATATTCTTTGTCCTGAATGATTTTGCTTACATGTAACTATGTTAGCCTTCAATTGCTTTGATGTATGTTTAGTTTTTTTGTTTGTTGTTCAACAAATTCTTTTTCCCAAGTGGCAGTACCGAGCCAAATAGCCAATCTCTTGCCCATTATTGTATATTTGAAATTCTTACAACTTAGTTGTTTTACCATGTTTAAATGAATTTTGAATTGAGTTTAAATGTTCAAACTACTTCTTCGTGCCTTGTTGCTAAACCATTTGGGTCTCTGAGCTTCTAAAGGGTTGATTTTATCTTTGGTCTCTTCATTAATCTCATGTAACTCGTCTTGGAAATTTTAATTGAAAAATGATGGCAAATTTGTTAACTTGTGGAGAGAAAATTGGACTTGATCCACTCTCTTTGAGGTTTACTGGGTTTTCATTTCTAAAATATAAAAGGTTTTATTTGTAGTTTTGAAGTTAGGGAAAGTTTGCCGATAGTTCAGTGGATAAAACATCAATTATCATCCCAAAAGTCGATGGTTCGATCTTCCACTCCAACTGTCGTTGAACTGAAAAAAAAAAAAAAAAGAAGTTATGGCAAGTTCAAAATTTAGTGGTAAATGCCTATAAAAATTTGAGCTAAAAATTAATAAAAAGAATGATATTATTTATTATAAATAGTCGACTAACATTTATAGCTATAGTTGATGATATTACACCTTAAAAGTTGAAAATAAATTAAGTTTAAATGTGTATAAAGAGGACATGATTGTCACAGGTTTTTGTTGAAGTGGTTAAAGTCATGGATCTGAATCTAACCTTTTAAAAGTTAAAAACTAAAGCCCTGTGTTTGATAACCACTTGGTTTTTTGTTTTTGAAAATTAAGCTTGTTTCTTCACAATTTCTATACAATGTTTTCATCTTTCTTAAGGAAAGATTTGAATTCTTAGTCAAATTCCAAAAATAAAAACAAATTTTTTTAAAAAAACTACTTTTTTTAGTTTTCAAATTTTGAAAACATTTGTTAAAAATAGAAAACAAATCAAAGAAACTCGATCATAAGTGAAGGTAGCGTTTAGAAGCTTAATTTTTAAAAACCAAATAGTTATCAAACGGTGTCTAAACTATTTCTTTTTAAACTATGTGAATTAAAAGGAAGAAAAATCAATTTTTACCCCGAAACTTCTTGGTAAACTGTATTAATTTTGTTGCAATTTTTACCCTATATGTTAAAATTTGTAACTAAACCATTTTGTAACACACATGAACCCAATAGTTCTAACAAAAGGTAAAGTAAAAATCTTATGAAAGTCACTAATTTTATATAAAAATCATATCTTGCACAAAATTATGCACAAATAAATTTTTCAAAATCCACAAATTTAGACAAAAATTCAACTCCTAGTTTTGTTTTCCTTTGAAGCTTTATCAATTTCTCCCTAGCCACTTGCTTTATGTTCATTTAGAACACATGGGAACATTGTCAGGGATAAGTTTGCAAATGACAAGCTATTATTCCTAAAAAAAAGTTTATTCAAGGGTAAAGATTGCAAGATTTGTTCAAGTTGAAGGTGTAAATATTGCAACAATTATTAAAGTTTAAGGTGTAATTTGATGAAATTGAAAGTTTAGGATAAAAAATGATACTTTCCCCAAATTATATTAGAACATGAGCAAGGTTGAATTTACGATAACTTTTTGGAAAAAGTGCTTAGAACTTTTTTAGAGACAGATACTTCATTAAAACCATCATGAAAGGAGAGTTAGAGGAAAGCTCTCCAATTCAAGGTGATATTGGACAAGTCATAATTACAAAAAAAAAACTTGAAATTGGTACTCCAAGCAACAACATTAACAATAATATTTTCCCATAAAGATAAAGCCCCTTGAGATTTATCGTTGAAGATTCTGTCATTGCGTTCAGTCCAGATATTCCATAATATAGCTCCAAAGATGTTGGACCAAAGAATGTCACGAGCAGAAACAAGCGGGCCTACAATGGCATGTCTGATGAAATTGTCAAAACAAGGCTCCAAAAAGATCCCCGTTCTAGTGTGATGCTCAAGTAAATTCCAAATAGATTTGGAGTAGTGACATTGGTAAAGAAGATGATCAATTGATTCAGAACCTTGGTAACATAGGACGCACCAATTAGGACTCAAGCAAATGTGTGGGTAACGGGCTTGCACTAATAATCATTCTTTGAGTACATTCCAAAGAAGCACTATTCAGTACATCCTCCTAATAACATTTAAAAAATATTCTTTTTTAGTGGCCGAACTGGAGTATAGCTCAATTGCAATTGTTTTTTTTTTTTTTTCTTTTTTAAAAAGTTAAAAAGTAATTAAAAAAAGTGATAGCATGAAAAAGCCAATCAAATTTGGTCATGAAGCACAATATTTCTCTAACTAATTTGAAAATTTATGGGTTTTATTAACGTGAAATAGTATAATAAAATGGGATAAAATGGAATTTTGAAAAATTGGTTGGAAGAGCCATCAGATTTTTTGGGAAGTCGATCTTAAAAGCTACGGTCTCGTTTGGTAATCATTTAGGCCCCATTTGATAACCATTTAGTTTTTTATTTTTGGTTTTTAAAAATTAAGCCTATAAATACTACTCCCACCCTTGGATTTACTTGTTTTGTTATCTACCTTTTACCTATATTTTCAAAAACCAAGCCATATTTTGAAAACTAAAAAAAATAGTTTTCAAAAACTTGTTTTTGTTTTTAGAATTTAACTAAAAATTCAAATGCTTCCTTAAGGGATATGAAAATCATTATAGAGAAATTGAGAGAAAACAAGCTTAATTTTCAAAAACCAAATGGTTATCAAACGGGGCCTTAGTTTTTTATTTTTAAAAATTAAGTCTATAAATACTACTTCTACCTATGGATTTCCTTATTTTCTTGTATACTTTTTGCTTATGTTTTTAAAAACCAAGCCACATTTTGCTAAGGCCCCGTTTGATAACCATTTGGTTTTTGATTTTTGGTTTTTGAAAATTAAGTTTGTTTTCTTCCAATTTCTCTACAATGGTTTTCATCTCCCTTAAAGAAGTATTTAAATTCTTATCCAAATTCTAAAAACAAAAACAAGTTTTTGAAAACTATTTTTTTTAGTTTTCAAAACATAGCTTGGTTTTTGAAAACATAGGCAAAAAGTATATGACAAAACAAGTAAAACCATAAGTGGGGTAGTATTTATAGGCTTAATTTTTAAAAACCAAAAATCAAAAATCAAATGGTTATCAAAGGGGGCCTAAAAAAGTGATTTTCAAAAACTTGTTTTTGTTTTTGGAATTTGGCTAAGAATTCAAATGTTTTCTTAAGAATGATGAAACTCATTGTAGAGAAATTGGAATAAAACAAGCATAATTTTAAAAAAACTAAAAATAAAAAACCAAATGGTTATCAAACGGGGCTTACGTTAACCAATTTTACAAATCAACGTAATTTTAAAGTGATTTTCTTTAGATTATTTAGGCCCCGTTTGATAACCATTTGGCTTTTAATTTATGATTTTTGAAAATTGTGCTTGTGTTTCTCTTCAATTCTCTACAATGAGTTTCATCTTTCTAAACAAAACATTTTGAATTCTTAGCCAAATTCCAAAAAAAAAAAAAAAAAAAAAAAAAAAAAAATTGAAAACTACTTTTATTTAGTTTCCAAAACTTGGCTTAGTTTTTTGAAAACATAAGTAAAAAGTAGATAACAAAACAAAGAAATCTATAGGTAGAAGTAGTATTTATAGATTTAATTTTTAAAAATAAAAAATCGAAAACCAAAATAATTATCAAACATGTCTAAAATTTCGTCGATTTTGTTGTAGCCTGACTCTTTTGCATGATAAGAGGCAACGAGAAGAGAATAGGAATGAAGAAGACAATTTCCTGTAGGAATACACTAGAGACAAAGGAGACATCTCTTTATCCCATCGGCCATATTATTATCCTTAAAAAGAAAAATCTAAATTCTCATACATTCGCATGTACAAGTATTTAAGTTTCAATTTGATAATTATTTAATTTTTTATTTTTTATTTTTAAAAATTGTACTTGTTTTCTTATTATTTCTCTACAATAAATTTCATCTTTCTTAAGAAAACATTTGAATTCTTAGCCAAATTTCAAAAATAAATTTTTGAAAACTGCTTTTTTTAGTTTTCAAAACTGGATTTGATTTTTGAAAACATATGTAAAATGTAGAAAACAAAATAAGGAAACTCATAGATAAATGTGATATTTATAGGCTTAATTTTTAAAAATCAAAAACCAAAAAGCAAATGGTTTAGAAGCCTAGGCATTTTCAATCACATGATTTTTTTGTAAAACAATAATAATAATAATTAGAAAAAAAAAAAAAAACGTAGCCCTCCACTTGTATTTATGTCCTGTTTTACTTTTATTATTTAATACGTCTTGCACTCCACGTAGTATTTGCAATTATTTTATCATATTGAAGACATTTTCATTTCATTTTATATTGAAATTGTTTTTTTTTTTTTTTAACAAAGTTGAGCATGTAATAGATATTACGATCATTCATATTTATAATAGAATAATTTTTTTATAAAGTGATGTGTGATTTTTCAAACAACACTATTTTATAATTCATACGAAAATTTTAGTGTGCTAGACTATTTTCCTCTAGGGAGAAGAGAATTGAGAATTGAGAAATGAAGAAAAACCAACCAAGAGGAGGCACACACTTTGTAACAAAAAAATAGATAAGAGAGTTCTTTATATATATATATATATATATATATATATATATATAGTTGGTGGAAGTTTAATTTCAAATAATTAAAATTTCAAAACTTAAATTTTCATTCTATAATTAAAGATAAATTTAAAAAAAAATTATAATTAATTTTTTGAAATATATTAACAAAACTATTTATAATAATAAAAAATTATATTCTAACTTTTCACATTCTTGTCACTGGTTAATTTTATGCCTACATTTAAATTATTAGTGTCAATGTGCTTTTATACCTTTCTTTTTAAAAACTATTTAACTATTAAGATTTCATAACTTTTAAAAATCTACTAGAAAATTTTAACGTGCATTGCACGTGTTTATGTTTTGATTATATTTTTATTTGTTAAAATAATCATAAACAATATTATTATACTAATAAACATCTATATGAACCATAATAAAATTTGAATAGTTAAATAAAATGTTCATAGGTTAAACACGGTAAATGTTCAAAATTTTAAATTTTATATGTTTTATTTATTTGTATTTTTTTACAGTAATTGTAATATATTTTTTTAACTTGTTTTGAAAATATCTTTTATTTAATTTAGAGGGACGAAATCATGTTTTTAAGCCAAATAAAAGTAGATTTCATAAAATTTTGTTTAAATATCCTTTCATTTCTTCCTTTTTTTTTGTTAAAGTCTATATTTTTATAGCTATTTATTATCTATTCTCTCTATTCAAATTACTCATTCTCTTTCTTTTTCTTTTTTTTTTTTGAAAAAGCATTCTCTCTCTTTATTCGATTCTTAGTCATTTTCAGCATAATTTTCTCTCTTCTCATACCCTCTCTCTCACTTAATACAATTTTTTTTCTTCTAATTAAATTAAAATTATGGTTAGCAATTTTAAAAATATCTAAGCACTCTCTGTCCTAAAAAAAATACCTTAATCACTGTTAGTTATAAGCTTTTAAGAAAGTAACCAAAAAATCTCGATCTTTTCTTATTTCACTATCAACCATCATTCGTCCTTCTGAGTTATATATTACTCTTGTTCATTTCACCATCTCTCTAAAGAGGTTTCATGCTATTGAATATCTTATCAATTAACACTCTAAATCTGTATAGTTAGTTATTATTGTGGTTTTTTTTTATCCTTGTTCATTATATTATTGTGGCACTGTCACCACAATATTCTTTCAGTAATCTTATAAGGTAAATAATTTAATCTTCATTTTTTTCTAATTTTTTGCCCCTACTTTTGAAAATTGGTAATTGATATATTGATAAGTTTTTAATAAAATCAGGCTAGTTTGATTTAGAGCTTATATTGTTAAATTATTTTTAAGTATTGAATAAATCAGAATGGTTTGATTTAGAGCTTGTTCTATGAGATGTTGTCAAAATTCTTATTATTATTTGGTTATTTTAAGTGGTTTTTTTTATTCAGTTTATGGATTATTTTCGGGTTTAATATTTTTTATTGCTTACTAAGAATTTTTTCAAAGATTATATATTTATTTATTTGGAGGGTATTATCCTGAAAATCCATAGTTTGATTTGGTTAGTTTTGAGAGTTTATTGTTATTGTTTTTTTTTTATTTGGGTTTCTTTTTAAAAAAAAAAAATTACATTGTTTGCTTAATGCATGTTTTGTATTGTTGATTTATGCTAAATGCATGTTTTGTATTGTTAATTTTTCACATGGTTTCATGTTTCTACTATAGAATAGATATTTTATTATCAATTTTTTGCAGTAGTAAAAAATATGTTTCAAAATAATGGATTACTATTAAGATGTATTATTTTTTTATTCTAATGACAATTGATAAGTATGGTTGTTATAGGTTTAATTATTTTTATCTTTTCATTTTTTTTTTGTTTGGGTATTTATCTTTTTCTTTATTTCATTTTTTTCCTTAATTCTTTTACCATTCCTTATTTAGTTTTTTTTTTCATTTTTTCCACTTTATTGAGTAAATTTTCAGGATTTGAATTTTAATTTTTTGAGTCATTGTTCCATTGTGTTTTTAGTTTTTCATTTTGAAGATTATCATTATAAATACTACTACTATTCATGTGTTTTTTATTTTGTTATTTACCTTTTAAAAATATTTTCAAAATCTAAACAAAATTTTTAAAACTTAAAAAAGGTTTTTTTTTTTTAATTTTTTTTTTATGATATATGGGTAAGAAATCATATGTTGTTTTTAAGAAAATGAAAAACATACCAAACAAATTGTAGGGAAGAAAACCTAATTTTAAAATAAAAAAACTAAAAACAAAATCATTGTCAAACATGGTCTTAGTATTTCAAAATTTTATTTCAATATCTTGAAGTAGTAAGACAAATGTTTGAAAATGATGACATACTTACAACTTGTGATAATTTGATATGAAATCTTAAAAGTATAAAGTTGTTCTACTGTATTTGCAACCTTTCTAGATCTATATATATTTAAAATAGTTGTCAGAAGCATAAGGCGGCATTGGAAAATTATTCTTGTGATTAAACAAAATGCTTATACTTATAATAATTATTTAAAAGGTTAGATACTTACAAACTTGAATGATATTTTCTTCCAACTTCAAAAAATTCTTCTTTTGATTTGGATGCTCTTATCTTTGTCGTTCAAAATTTTCTTCTTCTAAGAAATCTTGAATCAATTGATACACAAAAAGAAAAGAAAAAGTAATTGCATGTATTATGTTAATATGAATTTTCAAATGTAATGCAATGGAACAATTAAAATTTAAACTAAAATAAATGTTAAAAAAAACATAAAATTGAGAGAGATACCTTTCATCCATCAATTTGGTTAAAAAAGAAAACAAACTATTCTTTGTTTGACGTTCTTCTCTTTACAAATGCATGAAACTATTTAAAGGGAATGTTTGATGTGATATGTTGTAATGGTACATTTAAATTTGTGTTATGAAATTTGAAAAGATTAGTATTTATTGGAAAATTTTCAATTTTATTTTAATGAAATATCTTCCATGCTTTTAATGTTGATGGGTAAAAAACTCTTCATTCCAAGAAAAATATTTCAATTCACCCAAAGGAAACACTTCATCTTCTATTCATTTACTCAAAAGAAAGTTAAAAAAAAAACCCCACTTTAAATAGATTTTTTTTTCCATTTTGAAAACCATTCAAAAGAAAATTGAATATGCATAAAAACAATTATAGATAGAAGAGAGAGATTGCAAGGCTTAGTGGAAATGAAGTGGTCCATTTTTTAAAAAAATAAAAAATAAATATTGATTAGTAACTACAATACATGAATCAAAGTGGTCTTGATGAAACCTTTCATTAAGAAAGAAAAAAAAACCGTAATTACATTACATTAAAGTTAAAAGAAAAAAAAACTTTACCGTGGCTATATAATATTAATTTCATTTTTATTTTCTTTGTGTTAATTTCATTTTTTGTTTAATGATTATATATAATATATTCAATACTTAAAAAACAATATAACTTTAAAAAAAAAAAGTTCCACAATGTTTGTTTAATTTTATTTAAACATAATTAAATTTAAGTAATTCATTTATTCTCTAGAGTTAATTGTTAATGGCACAATTTGTAAAATTAAGAATTAAATAAGGGCGCAATAAATAGTTCAATAATGAATTAAGGGACATATTTGAAATTATAAAATTAGTATTTGGACATAATAGTCCAAAAATGATTCTCCAACTAAGTCACTTTTTAAGATAGTATGATTATTAATTATAATTATAAGTCAAGTCATAAATTTTAGAATCGATTTTTAGGGCCAAATTTTTTACATTCAAGTTTTCTATGTTCTAGATTTTCACTTTTTTCTTTTCATGTGTGAATTTCATGAATGCATTTACGTTATTAATTTCAATGGATATTTAACTTTTATTTCTAAAGTTTATTGAACTATTAAATTTCAAGAACTTTTAAAATTTTATTATTAATTATAATTAAAGATAAAATCATATATTTTAGAAATAATTCGACAGATTTTCTTTCAAAGTTTTTTATATTCTAACTTTTCATATTATTGTCATTTGTCATTTTTTATAAATACAATTAAATCATTAGTTTTGTTCTTATTATTATAAAAGAAGCTAAAACCAATTTTAAAAGAGAATGTCACGTTAACTTGAAACATATATGTGTCCAACTTCAAAGGGTAGTATATCATCTTCCAGCTCACTAAATTGTTTGTATGTCTCATCAAATTTTGTACCGCTAAGCTATGTTCACTTTGACAAGAAGAATATATAATACCTAAAGTTTTTGTAAAAAAGAAAAGAGAGAGCTCTTTATATAGTTGGTAGGAGATAAAGGGTCACAAAACTTTTGAAATTTTATTATTAATTATGATTAAAAATAGATTTATAAATTTTTAGACATAAGACCTTTCACATTAAAGTTGTTCAAATTCTAAATCTTTAAATTCTAAATTCTAATAGTAAACTTCCAACTTTTCTCATTATTAAATACTAATTTCTCAAGAGTTAATGAGAGAGAAATAATGAGAAGATTGAGAGAGAGGATGAATTCCATGGGTGGAAGAGAGAGACATAAAGAAAATGAAAGAGAAAGTGGAATTTGGTGAAAGTATAATAAAAATTTGGACAAAATAGTGTAAAAATGATTCTCCTCATTAACCATGTTTTAAGATAGTAAGATAAGATTAAGGTTAGTGGATTAAATAAAGCATGAAAAAAAAAAACTCTTAGTTAAGAAATATAATATGTGTTTATAGTTCTACATATAGTGCCAACATGAGCATAGCTCAACTGGCATAAAACGTTTACCCTCGACTAATGGTTTAGAGGTTCAAATCTTCCACCCTACATATTGTCAAAAAATAATAATCAAGTTTTGCGCTTAATGTGTACTCCTTTTTTTCTTACCTCGACACTTCTTTGGTTTTCCCTCTCTCTATAGCTCACTACTCACCATCACCATCCAATTCCCTTGAGGGAGAAACTCAAGAACCATGGATATGAATGTAATCCATGAGGGAGAATCTCAACTTTTTGGGGTAAAATTAAAGCATATACAGAGAAGAGAACTGTTGATAGCAAGCAGCTTACACAACCCTACATGTATGTTTTGGCTTTTGAATATTTATCTAAGTTCAATGTAATAAGCGCACATTGGTGAGCTATTTCTAGAGCTTAATTTATTGCTAGTTGATAATCAATCGGTCATTATTTCATATATAGTTGGTTATTTAATTTGTAGGAATTGAGCAAATGCGGAGTAAAAGGGAAAATTTAAAGGAAAGAAGAAATCGAAGCCACGACGCTGCTATATACAAGCTAAACAAACCTCACAAGTAGTGTTGAGACGATACGAATTTGATGCCATTAACCAGTTGGTGCAATACTTGGAGCTGTGGCTCAATCGCCCTTGTTATAGTTTCAATTCTTGGAATTCTATGGTGGAGAGGCTGCCTTGGGCAGAAAAGTACATTTCATCAAGGTAATTTAATGGATATAAATATCATTGGTAAACTGGTGGATATTATGTATTATAAACTTATTGCTGCGATGCTCAAAAATTAGATACCTGTTCTGACAGAAAAATATTATTTTGAGTTCATATGCGAGCATGTTGTAGTTTGCGGTTCTATTTATATGGTTTAATAGTAAAATATTGAGAACTAACAATCTCAAATTCCTTTGATATCATGTAAAACATATATTTAATTGGTTGACTCTTCTTTTATTTATCATGCTTCTTGGCAGATCTCCAAATTAATGTCTGGATCTGCAAACTGGTTCATTCACATTAATTAAGGCATATCAAAGCTGCCAACTTTGAAATTTCTAATAGGATTGGAGAAGGTGGTTTTGATCCTGTTTATAAGGTGTTTTCACAATTCAACACAATTATCAATATTTTCTTTTTTAGATTTGTATGATTCTATTCTAATGTGCAGTTCTTCGATGGGAATGTAGAGTTTTCTCTTGGATGTACCATAATTGCCTCTCTCGGGCTATGTTTGGTAAGTTTTTGAATGTGTTCTTTTAATAAGTAATCTTTATGAAAATTATGAATAGATTTGTGAGTTTGTACATGCATGGGATGCATTGGCCATATTAACTAATATTATGAATTGAAAGACCTAAAGAAAGTCAATTGAAATTAGATTGGTCAACAAGGCAGAAAATTTGTATATTGGTATAGCTAAATGCTTGGTTTATCTTTATGAGAAATCAAGATTGAAGATTTTTTTTTTTTTTTTTTTGAGTTCAACAAAGGTGGGGAATTGGGAGATTTGAATTTTTGACCTCAAAAGAAGAAGTACATTTCAATTACCGCTGAGCTATCCTCACTTTGATAGAATCAAGATTGAAGATTGTTCATAGGAAATATCAAAGCGACTAATGTATTGTTAGATAAAAATCTCAATCCCAAGATATCTGACTTTGGTCTTGCCAAGCCTGAAGAAGAAGGAAATACCCACATCAGTACTTGAATTGCTGGAACTTTGTGAGTCTCCTGTGAATAAATGATTCTTTAATGTAATAATTCATCCACATTTTGCATCTTTTACAGTTTTTGCCTACTAAACTTCCAACCTGACTCTAATAACATTATCAAATGAATAGCATTTCTAAGTGCTGCCAATATGCTTTTCTATCACAATCTGATTTAGGTGCATCTCTTTGGATTGTTATATACATCAAAGCTCAATCTTTTTTTAGAAAATATTTTAGAGACAAATAGGATTTAAACCTTTTTAGTTTTTTGTCCTAGCCTTTTATCATATAATTTAAAGTAATAACAAAATATAATTTGTAATTTAAACTAAAAAAATCTAAATAATTAACCCGTAAACAAACTCATATATCGAATATCATCATACAAATAAGTAAACGAATTTATTGAAAAAAATGTAAAATAATATGTCTACTTTGGTCATTATACATCTAAACTACAACAATTTGGTTTGAATTTACCAAACGTTTTGACTTGTTTTTTTATGTTTAAAATTGAAATTCACCCAACTTAATATGCTCCATACGACAATTGATTTTTCTAAAAGTATAGTTGCTAACAATTATTTTAAAAGTTACAACAATGTCAAATGAAACCTAAATTGTTTCAAGCACCAACAAAACCAAAAGCGCCCCTTGTTTTAAAGAGAGGAGGACGGGTTATTGAAATTCAATTTGATGGTTAGAGGCAAATTGAAAGCTAAGCCCAATATGGAAATTCCAATTCATTGGGCCTTTCAATATAGTCAAATAGAAAGCTCCAAAGCCCCACCTTTGGAAGAATAACTAAATATTGATAGTTCTTACTGAAAAATAACTAAAACTGTTTATATTTGGAAAAATGTCTAAATCTTTTTTTACATTATTGATATTACAATTTTATGATTATATTGTGACTAAAATACCCCTACGTACATTTTCTACTCCCTAACTAACTAAATAAAATGCTACAAAAAAAGTAGGATTCTAAGGGGGAGAAAGAGGAATTGTAGTTGACAAAATATAACAAACTTGAATCAAATCTAAATTATTAAGTTAACATCGTTTAAAGAAAAGAACTAAATTTTTTAATTTTGTAGAACAATGCATAGGTTACACAGATGAACGTATCGATTTAAATGACAAGCTATTGAATTTGCATCTAAATTATAGTATATATTAGACCATACATCTGTACTAATTTAATGAAATGGAAATATGTGTAATTACCCATTAAGTGTGCAAAAATTAAACTGAACATAAAAATTGATACCTCACACATGTCGTTAACAAGGGTAAAAATGTGATCATTAATCACTTGCCATAATTAATATTCCACCTGAAACCTCTTGCTTCCCCCATTGTTTATACCACTGTTTTTTCCCAAACCCAACTAGAAAGCAAACCATGGCACCTCATCTCTCGTCACTAGTGAACAAAGCTCGACCCTGCATTAAGGTATGTACAGACGCTTGCTGGACCCAATTAAGTTTGATTAGATATTTCCTCTTGTTTAGTGGTTCCTCTTAACGATTCACGGTATATAAGGACCTCTCTTGCTAGTATTTTCTCTTACTTATTGGTTCCTTTAGCTTGCCCCATCCCTATGTATATTAGTATCTACAAAGAAAATGTCAATCTCGAGTTATATATTTCTATTTACTATCGTTTCTGCTTTCAAAAATTGAATGTGTTCAATCGATTTCTTCATTCCTGCAACTTCTTCTCTGAGTTTCTTTTCCTTCCATTTACCCAATCACAATTATCGAATGTGGATGCTACATCTTGGAAAATTAAAGAAACGACGAAAAATGCTCTTCATCTTCCTCGACAACGCATTTCATTTGAAACCCTCCTATCCATTCGATTTTCTTCAATCTTCAACTTTGTTTAATCTCCCCTTGGCCTCTAACGATAGAAACTAGTAGAGCATGGGTCATCGACCAATCACTTTCTCAAGGTATATATTTTTATCTACCGTTGTTTCTGCTTCCATCGAATGATCCTGCAACTTCTTCTCTGCAATTTTTTCCTTCCATTTACTCAAGCACAGTTTTTCTTTGTGAACGCTGAATCTTGAAAAATTAGAGAAACCACAATAAAAATGTTGAAAAATTAGATGAAGTGTTTGAAAATTAAGAAATTTAAAAAATAAGAGAGAATTTAAACATGCATAAATTTAAGGGGCAAGTTAGATATGGTGAGAGACAGTGAGAGAATATTGAGGATATTTGAAAAAGAAAAAGAAATCCATTTTGTAAGGTTGATTGTGAATACGATTATATACCAAGAGTATAAATAGAATAAAAAGTATTCACTCCCTCCTCCTAAAATCATGATAGTCATCATTCTAAATATCACAATTTTTAACTATTTTTGATTATGACTTTTTTTTTTTCTAGCCATTACTCACAATTTCTCTGGAACGTGGACGTACATAAATAGAGAGGCCGGTTATGGCTTTTCCAAGATGGGGCTCCTTCCCATCTATCTTGACTGAGAGGGAAAGTCAAGAACAATAATTGCTTAGGGAGAGAGCTTCTTCTCCTTTATAACAGGAATAAAGGAACCTTAAAATGAACCCTACCTGCCAATCAAAAAATGGGATTAGAGACAACTACTGGCAGGAGAATGCAACCAATCCTCTAATTTTAGGCATCTCTTTCTAGGGATCACTAATTAGTTGAATCAGTCTATCCCTTGCCTTTTTGTCTTTTCTAAAAAATTGATAATAAAAAATTAAAAAGTAAAAAAAAATAAAGTAATTACTTTTTTAAAAAAATTAAAAAGTAATAAAAATTGATAACATAAAAAGTCCCGTCCAAAATTGGTCATTAGCACATGAGAAATTATTTGCGGCCGTCATAATAAAGTTGGAGTTTTGCACCGTTAGATGCATGAGAGATAAATTATAAAAGTATCTCACTTTTGTATCCAGCAGTTATTAAGGGACAAATAAGGGCTCGTTTGATAACGTTCATGTTTCCTGTTTCTTGTTCCTGTTTCTCATTTTTCAAGAAACAAACATGTTTGATAAACGATCTTGTTTCTTGTTTCTAAATTTTTTAGAAACGTTTCTAAAAAAAAGGCAGATTTTTAGAAACTTCAAAAAGTAGTTTCTCAAATTCTGTTTCTGTTTTTTATTTCCAGGTTTCATGCATGTATTCATATTTCTCTTTTTACCCATCTCTCTCCTCTCTCTTCTTTCTCTCTCTTCCATTCTATTTTTTTCTTTTAATACTATTTAATCTTTTTATTTTTTTATTTATTATTATTATTTTTTTTATTTTTTGATTTATTTCTTTCTATTCGTTCTTTCTCTTTCATCATAATCTTTTTTCTTTTAATAGTTCATTATTTTTTTTTCTTTTTTTCTTTTTACTTTTCTCTTTTCGTTTATGTTTTTTTCTTCTCTATTATTTTCTTATTTTCTTTTACTTTACATTAACGAGCTTATAGTTATTATTTTCTATTTAATTATCTATTATTTTTTCTTTTGGTACAATTTTATTTTTTTATTAAATAAATAAACTAATAATGTATTTCATGTTTACCATTAAATGTAAAAAAATATATACATTCTCTATCTTTTTCTGATTTTACTTGCATGTATTATTGGCTAATGCATTTTTAAAGAAAAAATAAAAATAAATTTTATTATTAAATTAAAGAAATGTGGGTATGTTCGATTGTCTGACCTTAGACAATTTACAAATTCGTCTAATTGAACTAACTCTTGTAAGTCAAAATCGTTCAAGGTGAATTGATTGAAGTGAGAAATAACATTGCAAATCAAATTTGAACAACATTTGAAGGATAAATTTATTATTATTATTATTAATTAGGTGTTGGGCCTTAATAAAATACTATAACTTCTTTATATATGTTTTATATTTATTTTAATGCATGTTATATGTTTTATTATAGTATATGTACTAAACTTTATTTTTACCAAAAAACAAGAAACAAGAAACAGAAATAGTTATCAAACATTTTCTGTTTTTAGTTTTTAAGAAACAGAAACAAGAAACGAGAAACAGAAACAGGAAACAAGAAACGAGAAACGAGAACGTTATCAAACGGGGCCTAAATTTTTAGATCTAAATCCGAACGTTTTAAAGAGACTGTCACAATGTGGTGGTCTCATTGAATCATTTGTCCATTACCACAATTTCTCTAACTAATTTGAAAATTCATGGGTGGAGTACATATTCTCTTGAGATGAGTTTTAGTGAACTAAACATAGACCTAATTAAGTAAAAACCATTATTTTTACTTAGAAGATAAGAATATATTTATTCTGATTATATTTAGTTCAATAATTCCTTTTACCTACATCCTCCAACTTTTTGAAAACTAATTTCTTTAGTGTTTGAAATATAATTTAATTTATTGTCATAGGTTTAAATTACAAGTTTAGTCTATGAACTTTCATGTTTGGTTCTACTAACTAGGTTGCTTAATTTTAAAAAGTATTTAATAAGTTCTTGAACTTTGTGACTAATATAGGTACTTGAATTTGATCGAATGTATATGTATCTTAACCAATTAGCTATATCCTCAAGTTGACATTAAAAACGGCTTTTTAACTCAACTCATGAACTCTCATTTTTCAAAATTTTATAATTTTTTTTATAATATTAGTGTATTACCAAATGTAATGCACGTGTATTTTTTAACTTTAAATTAATTTAAGTTTTATATAATTTGGGTGAAATATTTTTAATATAATTATTCCTTAAAATAAAGATTCATTTTAATATCTTTTTATAATTTTATTTTATTTAGTCAGTTGAATGTTTTTATTTTACGTATTGTATTTTTTTGTAAATTTAATTATGATACAAAATCCTTAAGTTTTTTTTTTTTTTTTTAATTTTTTTAGAATATAGTATTTTTAATGCACAACATAAATACATAACTTAAGGATGTTTTAATTTGGCTAGGTTACCAAACTTTGGAATTTTAATAATTAATATTGATCCATGGAAATAAATTTATAAATTAGCTTTCATATTAGAAATCAACATTTTTTATTAGGATAACACATGTTCATTTAACATGTATAACTTATACTAAATAATAAAATAATGCATATTGAGTTTATAAACGTGGATGATTAATATATTATAGGACTTATATATGTTTAATTTTTAATTTACTTGTAGGCAAAATTAGTAACTTGCATAGGAATATAAAATGATCAAATTTATGAATTGAAATAAATATAACATCATATAACCCTATGGTATTTATTTATTTTCAATCACTTATTATACATCTTAATTTTGTTTTAATCTAACTATTTAACTTGATTTGCACATTAAAATATATATATATATATATATATATATATATATATTTAATATTATTTTTAAATGTTAGTAAATTACTTTTTGATATTTAATTCTATAATAAACTATAATTATTATAAAACAAAAAAATATATAATTATTACTTCAAGTTTCATTTTCTTTTTTATAGATTTATATAAAAAAAAGTTAAAATATCATTATGATCCTTGTACTTTGAGACTTGTTTATTTTAGTTCTTGTACTTTCAAATATCCAAATTTAGTCTCTATATATACTTTCAACAAATCTTAAAATTAATAATTCATACTATTAGTTTATTGTTAACTTTTCCGAAAATAATTTAGTCTCTATATTAATGTTCCGTTTATAAATTGAGGAAACATGTTCACATTGTCTATTTTCTATAATGGAAATTATGATTTTTGCAAAGTTTCTAATAGCTTTTTGAACTTTTTATTTTGTTTCTAATAGATCCCTGAACTTTATAAAGTGTCTAATAGATCCATCAACTTTAAAAAGTGTCTAGTATATATCTTTCAACTTTTAATTTTGTATCTAATAAGTCCTCAAATTTTCAATTTTGTGTCTAATAGATTCTTGACCTATTCGACATTTTTTAAAATTCAAGGATTATTTTGACACAAAATGATTTTAAGGTCTCATTAGACACAAAATTAAATTTTATGTCTAGTAAATCAATTAATGTTTAAAATTTTTGAATATGTCATAGACCTATTGAACACAAAATTGAAAGGTTTAGAGACCTATTGGACACGTTTAAAGTTTACAAACTTAATTATTAGATACAAGATAGAAAGTTTAGGAATCGATTAAATACTTTTTAAAATTTAGGAATCAATAGACACAAACTTAAAAGTTCATGAACTAAACTCTTGGAATTTTTTGTCCTTTCTATTTGACAAGACATCGAGATGAGCTAAATTATGATGGCATTAAAGTTATTCAAATCTTCAACCTTTGATGATAATTTTTTTTATTATATTTATATAATATAATTTTTGGCCACCAAACACTAATATGGGTCTACCCCTGGTCTCTATTACCGACACTCTGTGAGATTTAGGTGGACTAAGTCCAAATAATCAACCCAAATTAGATTCATTGTCTCTATTTTGTTTTATTTTTTTTAGAAGTACAGGTAGTGTATTCTTAGAATTTTTTTTTAAAAAAAAATACTATGAGCAGTGTAATTCTCATTCTCTGAAAGAAAGGAAAAATATGCATACCTGAATCTTCATTCTTAAGGAAAAAAAGTTGCATGCCTAAATTTTCTCCATCACATGGGTGGATTTTTATTGTTAATGTCAAGGTAATTAATTTTTCAGCAAAAATAATATATTTGTTTTCACATGTTTCGTTTACACCATTTTCTTATGTATAAAAATGGTATATTTATAATTATGTCCACACAAAAGGGTAAGATGGTCATAAATAAATGACATATTTGCAATTCATTAAAAGGGTAAAACGGTCTTAATGAATTGAGCCATATGCTCTTGGCAAAATGCAAAATGCAATAATTTATATTAATGGGTTGTTAGGGAAAGAGAGATAAAACTAAAGATAGAAAGACCTCTCCCACTTTCCTTTTTTACATTCTTTCTCACTTCTTTTATAAAGGAAAAGGAAAAGGAAAAGGAAAAGGAAAAGGCAAAAGGCAAAAGTCCCATCAATTTTGATGTAGCCTTTTATTCTGTTTATGATAATAGTGTGTGAACTTTTGTTTTTTTTATTACAACAAATGTGGGATATGGGGATTCAAACTTCGACCTCAAGAGAAAGAGTACATGTCAATTACTTTTAAACTAAGCTCATGTTGGCTAGTGCATCAACCTATTAAGAAAAAAACCTTTAGTTAAGGAATTTAATACGTTTATAATATACTTAGAACCTTGTATTTGATGTAGACTTAGTTTGAGATTGTTGTAACTTTTTAAATAATTGTTGACAACTATACTTTTAGAAAAATATGTTGTAACATGAAGTAAATTAATGTTTGATAAATTTAAATTTTAAACATGAAAAAGTAGGTTATAGTGTTTGATCAATCAAATACTAAATTGTTGTGATTTAGCTATAAGTACCAAAGTAGACCTATTATTTTAATTATTTTTACATTGATATTTAATTCATATCTAGTTTACTATAAGTTAATTATTTAAAAGTTAAGGGGGTGTTTGGATTGAGAAGTTGGGGGAGTGGAATTGAATAACTCTCCCAACTCTTTGTTTGGCCAAAAGATATTTTAACTTATATTGTGGACCCCACAAACTTATTAACTAATCCTTTGAGGGTCCCACAACTTTTCTATCTCTTTTTTTCTTCACCTAACCTCACTCCTACCTCTCTCTCTTCTCCCCTCTCCTTTCTCTCTCTATTTTTTTTATTATTTTTTTAATTTCTTAATTTTCATAATTTTTTTATAAATTTTCTCATCATTATTACTAATTACTAATTAAATATAAATAATAATAATTGTTTTTTTTATTTTCATCCTATAATTTTAATAAATTTTTTAAAAAAATATTTATCTTTTTATTCTATAATTTTATTTTTTAAAATATAAATTATATAAGAATATTTAGATATGATACTATTATTTAAATTGAAATTTTAATATAAAATATATAAGAATATTTTTTTTAACATTTAAACTAACATTACTTATAACAAATAACAATCTTATCTTTTTTAAACTTATTTTTTTTATTAATAGCTCAAAAATATATATAATTTTATGATTTGAAGGTAAGAAAAATATATTTTAAACTAACCCGTATTGCATTTTAAGAAATTAGTATTTAAAAAGATTAACATATTAAAAAATTTTGATTTTTAAACTAATCATATTCAAAGTAAAATGATAAATGATTTTTCATTCCAAACTTAATAAAATAAAATTATTACAATAAATAACATAAATATATAGTATTTTGAACAAAAGTATGTATAATATTCATTTTGAATGGTGTTAAAGAATATATATTCATTTTGAACTTAATTATTTTAAAATAGCATACATATTTGATATTTTATTTTTAACTTAGTTATTTTAAAACTTCAAATAATATATTATTTTTAAATTAATCAAACTTTAGATAATCCATTACATTGATTAGTAATCTTAAATTTTGCAGAAAAAAATATATTTTATTAAGCTTGAAAGACAAATCTTAAATTAAAATTTTAAAATTGACTAAAACAAGTCTCTAACAAAATTATAAAATATTCATAAAATAATATAATTTAAAATCTCAATTTTAGGATTGATGGAAACAAATCTATATTATTTCTAGAATTGAGAGAATAAAAACATAAAAATTTTGAAGTTTATTTGAATCCCTTTAAATTAATGGATTGAAATCTTTCCAAATCTTATGTAATATTTAAAAAAGTATTGTAAGATTTTCTTTTATTTGAAAACTATCGAAGACAAGTGAATAATTCATGTGAGAGATATTGAAAAAAGAATTGGGGTATTTTGTTCAAAATTATTATTTTTTCTTTAAAGAAATTTGTAAAATATACATAAATTAATAAAAACAAAAAATCTCAATCTTAGAATTCATGAGAACAAATTCTTAACAATGAAATTTTGAGAATTGTAGAAAAAAACTGTACAAAAAAAGCTAAAATCAACTTAGACTTCAGAACTCCAAGTTTAACAAATCTGCACCCCAAATACAGACTTCAAAACTCCTACTCCTTGCAACTCCTTGCCCCAAACACAGACTTTCTAACTCCAGACTAAACAACTCTGCACTCTAAACACAGACTTCTTAATTTTCCAGACTTACTAACTCCTACTCCTTGTATGATTTAAATTGCAAGCTATTTTTTTAATATAAATTATTTGACAAAAGTTTAGAAAAAACAATTGTTAAAAAAAAAATTGAACAAATCAAAATTTTGTTGATATAGGAGACTGGAGAATGGACGTTGAAAAGAAAGATAGGACATAATTGAATTTTTTAAAAAAAATTAGCTAGATTAGAAGATGACAGATTTTTAAGGCCCATTTGATAACCATTTGATTTTTTATTTTTAAAAATTAAGTCTATATATACTACTTCTACCTATTGATTTCATTGTTTTGCTAACCGTTTTGAAAACTCAAAAAAAATAGTTTCCAAAAACTTTTTTTTTATTTTTTATTTTTGGAATATGGCTAAAAATTCAAATATTTTCTTAAGAAAGATAGAAGATCATTGTAGAAAAATTGAGAGAAAATAAGCTTAATTTTCAAAAACCAAAAATCAAAACCTAAATGGTTATCAAACGAGGCCTAAGACCTGATTTTGCAAGCTAGAGTAAATTGAATAGTGATTTTAGATAAATTTAATTAAAAAAAAAAATCAATTTCACTAAACATGCTATACCGTTAAAAAAATTCATAATTGCTTTTTGACTCCAACCAAAATGGGCATAGCTAAAAAATAATTGACTTATACTTCTTCTCTAAAGTCAGAAGTTCAAATTCTCATACCTACAATAAAATTACTTTTGACCCTGCTAATGCTTTTGCTGCCACTTGTGTGTTGCATTAAAGGGGAATGAAGTATAAAAAAAAACAAATAATTATAACTCTTTTGCTCCCATGAGTTTTTTTCAATAATTGAATCTTATAAAGAGCAACCATTAACGTTTTTCTTCATCGGCACCTCCAATTTCTGAATGAAAATAAACAAATTTTGGCTTTCCCCCTGTGCAGCTCGCCAGTCATTGTTGTTCTTCAATTCCTTCGAGTTCCTCAAAACAAGTATGTTTCTGTTTTTGAAATATTTATCTTAGTTTCTATGTCTACGTGTAATTTAAACATTCTTTATATGGCATCATTTTTATATAACGACTATATATATATTTTTTAATACAAGTTTGAGAATTAAATTTGAAACTTTAAATATCGAAGGGCCAACATATAAAAGTATAAAATTTGAAATTGAATTTTTTTAAAACATGGTATGGGATTAACAAAAAAGAGTTTAGCAACAAAACTAAGTTTTAAATTTTATATTCGAAACAGGTAAAATTGAAGATGTTGAAAGCTATGAGTATAATAATAGTGGCTTCTCTTGTTGTTCCTTTGGCTCTAAGTGGATTTGAATCTTCTCAATTGTCTCGTGGAGAAGGTGCATATCTTCCTTACTGTTGTTATTTTCAAAAAGAAAAAAAATGAACATATCTTGGTCGAGGACATATATGTCTTAACTAGTTGAATTATGCTCAAGTTAGCTTTACTATTGTTTTTTTTTTTTTTTAAGATTACAATTCAAATAGTAGATTTAGACCTATAATGGTAATTAATTATTAATATTTTTTTGAGTGAAATTAATTGTTAAAAAGTAATTAACAATAAAAAATAATTAATTGTCAATTACTTTTTAAATATGATAATTGGTTTTAAATATATTATATTTTAGAATAATATTACATAAAAGAAACAAGTGAAATTATAAACATATGAAATATATTTTTCCAAACTATTTTCAATTATCAAAGGGGAAAAAAATCAATTTTTACCCCTTAAACTAAAGCGGGTGAGCCAATTTTAACCTAAACTTTCACTTTCATCAATAAGTTGGTATAGTTAGTATCCTTAATTTGTTAAGTTTTCATTTAGGCCCCGTTTGATAACCATTTGGTTTTTTGTTTTTGGTTTTTGAAAATTAAGCTTGTTTTCTCCCAATTTCTCTACCATGGTTTTCATCTCCCTTAAGGAAGCATTTGAATTCTTAGCCAAATTCTAAAAACAAAAACAAGTTTTTGAAAACTAATTTTTTTAGTTTTTAAACCATGGCTTGGTTTTTGAAAATATAGGTAAAAGGTAGATAACAAAATAAGTAAATCCATGGATTGAAGTAGTATTTATAGGCTTAATTTTCAAAAATCAAAAACTAAAAACCAAATGGTTATCAAACGGAGTCTTAATTTTTTGATTGTATTATGAGTATTTAAGGCCTGGTTTGATACTGATTTCAAATTTTGGTTTTTAGTTTTTTTTTTTTGTAAAAAAACAAAAACATATATATTTAGTAACTGTTTTTGGTTTTCTATTTAGAAGAAAAACAAAAAACCAAACATATTGTTTGATAAATGTGTTTTTGTTTTCTGGTTTTTAAAAAGTGGAGAGGTAAAAAAAAATGTGAGAGAGAGCAAAATATGTGGAGATAGAGAAATAAAAGTTTATAGATCGATAATTTTTTTAGAGAAGAAAGTTAGATAGTAACTTTAGAGAAATAAAAGTTTATAGATCGATAATTTTTTTAGAGAAGAAAGTTAGATAGTAACTTTAGAGAAACAGATAAACAGATTTAGAGAGAGAAAAATTAGAGGAAGAGAAAGAAATGTTAGAGAAAAGTCAAAAAACAAGAATTATGTTAGAGAGATAATATTAATTAGAGAAATAGAAAAAAACATGTTAAGAAGAAAGAAAAGTTAAAGATGGAGAGATATGTTAAAAAGAGAATATTAGTAAAAGAATAGAAAGAAATGTAAGAGAGAGAAAAGAGGAGCTAGAAATATATTAATTAGATAAAGAAAAAGAAAAAGTATAGAGAAAAAAATGTTATGGAAAGAAAAATTAGAGACGTTGCCTTAGATATGAAATATTAGTTAGAGAAATAGAAAGAAAAATGTTAAAATATCATTTTGGTCATTGTATTTTGAGTTTTGTCCCATTTTGGTCATTGTTTTTAATAAAGCTTAAAATTGGTCCATACTCTTAGTTTATTGTAAACTTTTTCTATAAATTTTGAAAACATGTTTACATTGTGTCTTTTCTTGTCTTAAAATTAATTATTATTATTATTTAACCAATTTCGATAAAAATTAATTTCAAACTTATCATAGGGACCAATTTTAAGCTTTATTGAAAGTACGAGAACTAGAATTGGACATTTGAAAGTATGTTGATCAAAATGGAACAAAACTCAAAGGACGGGGACCAAAACGGTGTTTTAACCAAATAAAATTATAGAGAAAGAAATGTTAGAGAGATAAAAATTAAAATTTAGAGAGAAACATTAGGAACAAAATGAGAAACTTTAGAGAGAGAAAATTTATAGATAGAATAAAGTTAGAGATTAAAAGGAAATACAAAATAGAAAGAGAAATTTCAGTGATAGAGGGAGAAATTTTAGAGAGAGATATATTAAATAAATTTTACAAGGAAAAAAGTTTAAGAAAAATACTAAAATTTTAGGGAGAGAAAAGTGAGAAAGTTATGTTAGATGAGAAAAATGAAATAAAAGTAATAGCGAAAAGATTACAAGAAAAAAATTAGATATATAATTACAAAGAAAAATAAATTAGATAGAGAAAAAGAAAAGTTATGGAGAGAAACTTTAGAGAAAAAAAGTTTGGACAAAAATATTTCAATTTTAGAAAGAGAAAATTGAAAAAAAGATATTAAAAGAGAAAAAAAATAAAAGTAATAGAGAGAAATGTTAGAGAGAGGTAAGAATTTTGGGAGAGAAAATTTTGAAAAATAGAGATCTACTTTTAAGAATTTTTTTAAAAAAAATTTACTCACAATTTTAAAAATGTTTGTGAAAAATAGAAAACATACTAGGTTATAAAACCATCAAATAGAAAAATAAAAAGCACAACTTGGGTGCAGTCTAGGCTGCACCCAAGTCTGGTGCTGCCTACTTTACAACCACAAAAAAAAAATTATTATTTTTTTTTTTAAAATTATGATTATAAATTGGGCAGTAGAAGTTTTTTTCAAAAATAAAAACAGAAACAGAAAATAAAAATGGTTATCAAACCAACGGATAAGTTATTTATGTCAAGTTCGTAGATTGGAATTATTTTTGTTATTTGTGTTTTTTCTTTCTATATATATATTTTCCAATTGAGGCAGTCAAAGGTTTAAGGGACGTGGCGAGGGCATTGGGAAAGACGGACTGGAATTTCCTTATTGGAGATCCATGTAGCGGACAACTTGGTTGGATTTCTGAAAACGACGACATATATGATTTTAATAATACTGTCCGCTGCAATTGCACAACTACCAGCTGCCATGTCACCCATATGTATGCTCCCTCTCTAATATCACTATAGTTATTCTCACAATAATGTTTAGATATATAATTAATTAATATATTATTTTATTTTAGGGAGTCTGGTTATTATTAGAAGTAATAGTCAAAGTGAGTACAATTTAATGCTAATGAGTATGTACACTCGACTAAGAGGTCAAAGGTTTGGATCTTTCACCCAAATTGTTGTTGAACTAAAAAAAAAAAAAAAAAGAACTACGATGATGATGATAATAATAATAATAAATCAACAATATTATGCACTAGTAAACCTACCAATGATTTAAAAGGAAAAAAAAAAGAGTAAAACCCCTCCATAAAACATAAAGGTTAATTCAACTAAATTACACCCATTCTAATTCGAGAGAGAGAGAGGGGTTAAGAAATATATAATCGACTAATAGATTTGAGGCTAAAATTCCCACCCACATATATGGTGTTGAACCGATTAAAGAAAATGAAAACGAAAAAAAAAAAAAGTTGAAATCACTTCCTTGGTTGCAATTTTTATTTTATTTATTTTGAAAATTTGAAATTGTGTTTGTTTATAGAGATTTAAAAAAATAAAAATAAAAATAATTTTAGTTGATTTGTATAGTGAGATACAATCTTCTAACGTTTATTTTCTAATGTTTTTTCTCAAATGTAAAGAGTTAATTAGCGTATGGAGGTCTTGAGTTGTTCAAAGAAATTCTCAAATCTTTGATTCAAAATTCTTTTAGAAGATCCTTGGACTTTAGAGCATAGTATTAAATTTCCATCAACATGTCGACATTTCCATCGACATTTTCATATGTCCATGGGTTCGACATCGACATAAGAAGGAATCGACATTTCCACTATACCGTATAAAATTAATGAAATATTAAAAAAAAATGTAACTTAATGTAAATATAACATTTTAATTCATTTAAAAAGTATAAAATGTTTATTTATTAATTTAAATATTTTTTTAAATTTTTTATTTTTAATTTTTTTTCTAAAAATGACCTTGACATTTTATGAATATTTACAAAAAATTGAGACTTGCCCCATTTGATAACGTTCTCGTTTCTCGTTTCTCGTTTCTTATTTCTTGTTTCTGTTTCTTGTTTTTGTTTTTTAAAAACTAAAAAACAGAAACATGTTTGATAACTATTTATGTTTCTTGTTTCTTGTTTTTTTGGTAAAAATAAAATTTAGTACATATACTATAATAAAACATATAACATGCATTAAAATAAATATAAAACAATTATAAAGAGGTTATAGTATTTTAATAAGACCCAACACCTAATTAATAATAATAATAATAAATTTTATCCTTCAAATGTTGTTTAAATTTGATTTGCAATATTATTTTTCACTTCAATCAATTCACCTTGAACGATTTTGACTTACAATTGTTAGTTTAATTTAATGAATTTGTAAATTGTCTAAGGTCAGACGATCAAATATACCCACATTTATTTAATTTAATAATAAACTTTATTTTTATTATTTTTTTAAAAATGCATTAGCCAATAATACACCAAGTAAAATCAGAAAAAGAGAGAGAATGTATATATATTTTTTACATTTAATGGTAAACATGAAATACATTATTAGTTTATTTATTTAATAAAAAAATAAAATCGTACCAAAAGGAAAAATAATAGAGAATTAAATAGAAAATAATAACTATAAACTCGTTAATGTAAAGTAAAATAAAATAAGAAAATATGAGAGGAGAAAAACATAAACGAAAAGAGAAAAGTAAAAAGAAAAAAAGAAAAAAAAATGAACTATTAAAAGAAAAAAGTTTATGATGAAAGAGAGAGAATGAATAGAAAGAAATAAATCAAAAAATAAAAATAAAAAAGAAGAAAAAAATAAAAAGATTAAAAAGTATTAAAAGAAAAATAAAATTAGAATGGAAGAGAGAGAAAGAAGAGAGATGGGAGAGATGAGTAAAAAGAGAAATAGGAATACATGAATAAAACCTAAAAAAAAAAATCGAAGCATAATTTGATAAACTACTTTTTGAAGTTTCTCAAAATCTGCCATCTTTTTAAAAACGTTTCTAAAAAATTTAGAAACAAGAAACATGATGATTTATCAAATATATCTATTTCTTAAAAAATGAGAAATATGAACGTTATCAAATGAGCCCTACATTTCTGTCGACATCTACGTTTTAAACCTTGCTTTAGAGTATGTTTCGTTTTAAAGAGTTTTCAATATTCTTGTAATATTATCTGAATTCTCTGGGTTTGAATTTTCTGAGGGTGGCTCATGAATATGGACCACCACCAATTAAGCTATAATTAAGCTTTTCTTTTTTGAATTTTCTAAACGTTTGGAATGAAGGATAGCTCTAATTAAGCTTTTCTATGGGAATGAACTTTCATCTCGAATGTTGTTTTTGTTTTTGCCATCGGTAGTCTGTAGTGAGTTTTGAAATATTTGTTGTTGTTGTTTGGAGATTCAGAATTCTCAAGTCGCAGAGTTTGGCAGGGACGCTTCCGTCTCAGCTCTCCAATTTGCCCCACCTTGAGGAACTGTAACTACTCTTTCTCTTTGTTCTGCAATGGATTTTCTGTTTTGTCTCATCCTCCTTCAATTACTCCTTTTCTTTTTCTTCTAATTCAGTGATCTCTCTCGGAACTATCTTCGCGGCGAAATTCCTCGAGAATGGGCCACCACCAGGCTTGTCAAACTGTAATCTCTCTTACTTTCGTTTAGTGTGCGCGATAATCGAAATTTATGACTATTCTTTTTTGTCATGAATATGAATCTAAAATGTCGCAGTGCCCTGTTCGGAAATCGGTTGACGGGTTCGATTCCAGAAGAGATTGGAAACATCACTACTCTTAGAGAGTTGTGAGTTGTGATTGACATTTGTTTAATTTCCATTTCAATTTTTGATTTATTTGAAGAGTTGAGTTAATCTGTAAAGTTCATTTGGATGTATAGGGATTTAGAAATCAATAATCTATCCGGAAGTTTACCTTCAGCACTTGGAAATTTGTCCAACTTGGAAATATTGTAAGAGCACTTGGTTCAATAACTTTTTTACATTCTTTCCCTCTTAAACTATTGGTCGGTTATCGATTTCGATATAAGCTATTTAGGACCCATAACTTATTAGTAGTCGTGAATCTTGGGTTTTTTTTTTCCCTTCAAATTTCATACATTTTATTTTTTAGACACCTTTCCTCGAATAACTTTACTGGAAAGCTGCCGACGTCTCTGGGAATGCTGACCTCATTGATCTCATTGTAAACTTTCTGAATCTTTTGTCTTTGTTTGAGTTTTGTTTCCCATATTAATTCATATATGTATCTCTTATAACATTGAAAATTGATTTTCCTTTTTGTTCTGTTGCAATAATGCGCAGTCAAATCAGTGACAATAATTTTGAAGGACAAATACCAAGTTTCATTCAGAATTGGCATAATATTGAGAGAATGTGAGAGCTTCTATATTTTTTTCACTTGTTTAAATTTCGTCGTGATAATCAACCATTATGTTTCAACCAAGTAATTTAATTGCGGCAGAAGGGTTCAGGGAACTGGGTTGAGTGGGCCTCTTCCTTCTGAAATCGGTCTTCTTACCAAATTAACCGACATGTTAGTATGCTCTTTGATTTCATGGCTCTCTTATTTCATAAAGAAAAAAATGAAAAGAAAGGTGATGTTGTTTACATACACATGCAAATTTCCTCATGCAGAAGAATCAGTGACTTGAACGGGGATTCATCACCCTTTCCACCTCTTAATGATTTGACCAATATCAGATATCTGTAAGTGCCTCAATCCCTTTATAACTTGTTGAAAGCAACTGAACCAATTAATTTTGTTTTTGGTTGCCTGCAGAATATTAAGAAGTTGCAATATCACTGGATTGCTGCCCGACTATTTAGATGGGATGAAATCTTTGGAAATCTTGTCAGTATCACTTCAATTCTCTGTCGCTTTCTGCTCATAAAACTTTTCATTTTAAAATCTTGTGTAGGTTAAGAAATTTCTGGCAGTTGGAATTCTCCATGTCTTTCACCGGCATCTTTAAAATTTCCTGAGGCTATTGTCGAAATATATTTTCACTTTTGAGTAGGGTAAAAAAAGATGATGTCATTTGATGAATTAATCCTATTTGGAACTGCCCTATACTCAGACGTTGATTTCAACTTAGATGTTATTTAACTCATTAGATAGACTACATAACTACTTCTCTACTTGATAGTCTTAGCCGGGTGGTTCTTTTTTTTTTTTTTGTTTTTTTTGGATGGAAACATGTCTTTTCAATGATTATGAAGGGATTACAAGAGGAAAAAAAAAGCCTACAAAGAGTAGACCAAGGGGAAGATAAACCAACAAAAAAAAGCAGAAACTGAGAGAGAGAAAGAGAGTAAAGAATAAACAAAATAAAGAACAAAGAATACATCGAATATTTCTCCAATACTGAGAACACTTTTAATATCTTCACTGTCTTTTACTGCTTATACCTTTTTGCTTTAAATCTTTTGCAGAGACCTAAGCTTTAACAGAATAAGTGGGCACATTCCTGCCAGGTTTCAATCTGTTGTAAAAGCAGAAAAGCCAGAAAACATGTAAGGAACTTTATTCAGAAACTTTAATTATAACTACATACAGTCATTCACTCTAGGTTGAGGGAAACTGGGCAGGTAAATTTGACAATCTCAACCAATGAATGAAATTCATATTATCGTCTGAGAAACATACTGAAAACTTATGTGTAACAGTATAAATGGGGTAACTTTATAAATTACGAATTAGTATATACACATATCGAATGTGACTCACTTCAGTGCTCTTCCTGGGGTGTTCTCAACAGTTTTTTTGTAGCTTTCTTTTACGTTTTAGTCTCAACAATTGGAGTTGTTTCTTATTTTTAAAAAAATTGTGTGTGCACACACACATATATAGATATATATATGTAACATATAAATATAAATAATTGGTTTCATCTGTTGTGCTAATTTTTCAGTAAAAGGGAAAATATCACATCCAATATTTTTTTAACATAACATGGTTTAGCATTAAGTTAAAATTCTAGAAACCCAGGCTTTTTGATGTAGGAATGTAAGTATTCCATAGTTAAAAAGATATTATATATACATTACATTATTTCAATGGGAGAGTTTATATTGGTCAAGTAGTATCATAACTCTGAAATGTTATCAATTGTCCTGACTTGTGCCAATATTTAATTGTTTAGATTTTTAACTGGAAACTTGCTAAATGGCACGGTGCCTGATTGGGTGCTGCAAAAAGAAACAAACATGTAAGTTTCTTTTAAGAAGTTTTAACCTTTCTTGATATATAGGGGAAGGATAAGTTTATTTCATATACAGATATATAAAATTTAATTATCACATATATTTTTTTCAACAGTGATCTCTCTTACAATAAATTTAAACCACCATCTAGAGACTGTCAATCACGAAATACGTAAGAATGCCTTTAATCTTTTTAAATATATTGTCATATGTTCTAATGCACTTTTCAAGAATACAAAGTTTTCTTTTCGTTTCTTATGCAGGAACCTGTTTGCAAGCTCAGCGATGGACAATAATTCGTAAGTTTAAGTTTTCCTTGATGTAAGCAATTAGTTTGTTTAGTTTGTTGCTATTTCACCCAAATTGGTGCCTTACTAACTACCAAACTTCTTGTTTTTTTATCAGTCATCTTGTTTCTTGTTTGGCAAGCCAGCCTTGTCCCAAGAGTAAGTCAAGATTTTTACTTGCATGATTGTTGTTTGTTATCTAGGGAAGGGGTGGGTATTGTGGAAATGGGTATAGTTTTCCTTGTTGAAAGCTATATACGGTAGATGTTGGTATCTTCTCACATTTAAAAGCTACAGACCTAGTTCTTTTTTTTCCCTCTTTCTTTCTTTCTTTCTTCTTCTTCTTCTTTCTTTTAGAACTTAACATGTTGCGGAGAACCCCAGGGAGCATGTTCGGTATACTCCTGTATTTTATTGTGTAATGTTAATAAGCATGTTGATATTTTTGCAGTTCTATACCGTCTCTATATAAATTGTGGTGGGAAAGAAGAAATCATTAATGGTAATAAGTTTGAACGAGATGAAGTTGCAGGCAAGCCGTCGGTGTTTTTCCCAAGTGGAACAAATTGGGCATTTAGCAACACTGGTATATTTTTGGATGACGAGCGCCTTAACACAGACTATCTTGCAATGAATTCATCAAAGCTTCCAATGGTTGACTCCAAATTGTATGAAACTGCTCGAGTTTCTCCATTATCTCTTACATATTATGTGTATTGTATGGGGAATGGAAACTACACAATAAGCCTCCATTTTGCTGAAATTGCGCTTACAAATGATGAAAACTTTAGTTGCCTTGGAAGACGCATTTTTGATATTTACGTGCAGGTAAATAATGACATTCTGTTTTCTTGATTGTTTTTCAAACTCCAAAAACTTTGCCAAAAAAAAAAAAACATTCAAAATGCATTAATTTCTACAACTTAATCGAATTCATCATTCAGTATAAATATTTTTTTATTACTAGCGTAGATGTTCCCTGATTCAAATCCAACATTACAGGGAAGGCGAATGCTGAAGGATTTTAATATTGTAGATGCTGCAGGGGGTGTCCGTAAACCTGTCACAAGAAAGATTACCGTTAATGTTACAAATGGTACCTTGGAGATTCGATTTTATTGGGCTGGAAAGGGGACGTATAAAATCCCTAAGAAAGGAGTTTATGGTCCTCTGATATCAGCCATTTCGATAGATCCTGGTACGTTGTTTGTCATCGTAGCTATCTATTCTTTAAAATCAAGTCTATTAAGTTCCTTTCTTGTTAGGGTTCAACCAAAATTCTACAATAGCTAGAGCGCAAGAGAGGATTTTGAGTTTATAAGTACAAACAATATCTCAACCCCCCAATTAGTATAATTAGTATAAAGTTTTTTAGTGAGAGTTTAAAATTTTTTCATAGAGCTAAGGTCAAAAGGATAATATCGTATATATGAGATTTCTAATCCTAATATCTTGTCCCGTACCCCATGTGACTGAAAGTTGGTTCATATATTGTCCATCATCTTACTATAATACCAGAAATTTATGTAATAATTGTTATCTGGCTTCACTTGAAGCAGACTTTGAGCCTCCAAAAGGTCAAAGTGCCTTACCAATAGGTGCAGTACTGGGAATTGTAGCTGCAATCATCCTTGTTATAGTTTCGGTTCTGGGAGTTATGTGGTGGAGAGGTTGCCTTGGACAGAAAAGTACACTTCATCAAGGTAATTTAGTGGATATGGTTTTCATTGGTAAACTTATGGATGTTATGTGAAACTTATTTTTGTGATGCCCAAAGATCAAAAAGCTCTTTTGATAGAAAAACATAATTATTTTGAGTTAGTGCGACATGGTGCAGTCTGAGACTCTATATATATGGGACAATAGGCAAACATTGGACAGCTAACAATATCAAATCTCTCTGCCCTACCAGGTCAAATAGGCATAAATAATTTGTTGACTCTTTTCATTTATACATGCTTCTTGTGTAGATCTGAAAGGTCTAGATCTACAAACTGGTTCATTCACGTTAAGGCAAATCAAAGCTGCTACAAATAACTTTGACACTTCCAACATGATTGGGGAAGGTGGTTTTGGTCCTGTTTATAAGGTGTCTTCACCATTCAGTAGGAATATTTCAATCTCTTCATATTTAGATTTGTTTGGTTCTAATGTGTGTGATATTTTTCTTTTCAAATATAGGGGTTTCTCTTGGATGGCACCATAATTGCCGTGAAGCAACTTTCCTCTAAGTCAAAGCAAGGAATGCGAGAGTTCGTGACTGAGATAGGCATGATATCTGCTTTGCATCACCCGCATCTAGTTAAACTTTATGGGTGTTGCATCGAAGAAAATCAACTTCTTCTAGTATATGAATATCTAGAAAATAATAGCCTTGCTCGGGCTATGTTTGGTAAGTTATTGATTATGTGTTTTACAGTAAGTTATCTTTATGAAAATTATGTATACATTTCTTGAGTTTATAAATCACATGTATTGACCATATCTACAAATATAATGAATTTGAAGGACCAGAAGAAAGTCAATTGAAATTAGATTGGCCAACAAGACGGAAAATTTGTATTGGTATAGCCAAAGGTTTGGCTTATCTTCACGAGGAATCAAGATTGAAGATAGTCCACAGGGATATTAAAGCAACTAATATATTGTTAGATAAAAATCTCAACCCCAAGATATCTGACTTTGGTTTGGCCAAGCTGGATGAGGAAGGAACTACCCACATTAGCACTCGAATTGCTGGAACTTTGTGAGTCCTATGATTAGACTATTCTTTATGTTACAAATTATTAAGCTTTTGCTTCTTTTACATTTTGTACCTACCCAACTACGACTAGATTTCCATAATATTATCAAATACTGGCATATCTCAATTATCAATCTATCAAACAAATAAATAGTTAGTAGCTGTTGAGAAATTTATGGAGTTAAAATTTCTTTGGACTTTGTACGGTTAAAGTTTAGACATACTCCAAACACAATGAATACTGTAAAAAAGTTCTTGGATTTAAGTTATAATGATCCTTTAAATGCAAGCTCAAAATTAATTATGCCTAATATCATGCTTTTGCAGTGGATATATTGCGCCAGAATATGCAACGCGAGGCCGCTTAACTGATAAAGCAGATGTTTACAGCTTTGGCGTTGTAGCCTTGGAAATAGTTAGTGGGAGGAGCAACACTATTTATCGCTCAAAGGATAATTGCTTTTATTTGCTCGATTGGGTAACTTGAATTTGATTCTTATGGGAGCCTGGTTTTCTTATGTTTGATTTTGCATTTCATCTATCCATGTCATTTACAAGGACATTATTCTTAAAACTCAATTTGTTGGTAATAGTTATGTAAATCAAAATCGCAGTAACTGTATTTGTTGTTTTCTTTTATATCTGATATATTACTTCTAATCTCTGTATTCTTTACATCTTTTGGCTCTTACAATCATGTGGTATTATTGTAAACAACAGAAAAATTCTGATGAGCTACTATATTCTATGATTTCAGGCACTTGAATTAAAAGAGAAAGAGAGTTTAATGGAGCTAGTTGATCCAAGGTTAGGCTCCAACTTCAACCATAGAGAGGCAATGGCGATGATCAATATTGCTCTTCATTGCACCAATGTGTGTCCTACAGAAAGGCCTACCATGTCTGTAGTGGTGGCCATGTTGGAAGGCAAGGTCGCTGTGAAGCAGTTGGTTTCAAATCCAAAGGACTCAAGAACAAAGATGAGTGCAATGTGGACCATTTTGGAGCAGAGCTTGAAACAAACTGACCATGAGAACCAGGCAGAAATTATCTCCATGGACATGCCATGTACCAGTTCTTCACTCTAAAACTGCATCTTTTAAGGCCTTGAATTGTATGTGATAATTTCTAAACTTTTGACTTCTTAATATGTGTGAAGTTTCATTTCTAGGTACAATTTATTGATCTCCCCTACCAAAAAAGGTGTATAAGTATTTCGTATTGAAACAACTCTATTATTAATTAAATTTTATTTAGCAATCCTTCGGACGCCAAATTATATTGAACATGTTTTTTTGACCCTTTTGGTGAAACCAAATTTAGATTAACTTTTAATTTTCAAGCAAGTTGCATCAAGTCCTAAATTGTAGTGGTTGTTGCAATTGCGCCTAGAAACTTGCAAGTACAAAAATTAAAGCTTCAAAATTTACTAATAGTTAAATTGTTCCCTCCTTTGTTTTTTTTGAGTTCACAAAATTTAGGGTGGGAGTTCGAACCTCTACATCTTGATTGAGGTACATGTCAATTATAGCTAAGTTATGTTCACTTTGGCAAATTGGTAAATTGTCTCCTCTCCTTGAAACGTTTAAGTTTAAAAGTTCATGTGTATATATATGTATGTATATATATCTATATATGTATGTATATATATATATATATATATATATATATATATATTTTATTGTTCTACAAAATTTCCGCTTGGTGAGTGGTGGTACTGTGCCAAAAGTCCAATCTCTTGCCTATTATTGTTTGAAATTCTTAAAAATGACTTAATCAGTTGCCACAAATTTTCATCACTTTCAATTAAATTTTCCAAGGGCATGAAATTTACGAGAAAATTAACATTTTCAGTTCGTTAGGAAACAATTTCATTTTTACCTTTTTGTTTTAAAAATTGTGAATGTTTCCTCACAATTTCTTTACTATGATTTTCACATTTTCTCAAAAATAGTTGAATTTTTAGCAAAATTCCAAAAACAAAAATAAAATTTTAAAAACTACTATTTTAGACCTTGTTTGATAAACATTTGGTCTACAAATAGTATAATGGACCTCAGATATATTTGGCAACACATAATCCCTCAAAGTTATGTTTTCATTATGTCATTCACCGCCTGCCATCATTTCTAGCTCTTTTGTAATACGCTCTCTCATTTCTTTTTTGCTTTAGAATCAATAGGAAGTAGATTGCTACATCCAAAGTCTCGCATGCACTGGTTTTCAACTCTGGACAACAAAAACAAACAACTAAATTAAAACAAATAAAATAAAGCTCAAATTAAGACTAAATTAGCTATTGATTTTGATATTGTTCGAAGTACACGCAAGCGCACACGATCAAGTATTTTAAAATGGTAAGTAAATTCCAAGTATCGAATCCACAGGGATTGGTTTTAATTTAATTAATTATCGTAATTACTCTCACTTTACTTTATTTAGAGAAAACAACCAGAAGAAGATAAACTAAACTACGAACATAAAATAAATGGGAGACACAATCCTTCGGAAAAAACTTGGGAAGAGGGTCAACTACATAATTAAACAGACAATTAAAACGAAATTGACAATGAATTCATAAGTCTCGAAGTTCTAAGAGCATGGAATCTCCTGTCGACCTCAACCAATCTCAAGCACCAACTAGCTAACCTTGTGTCCGTAACCTTAGCTAATTAATACAAGGCATTAAGACTCTTCATTATGGACCTCTAATAATTGCTTTTATCACTGTCATGTACAAGTGATTATCAGTTATGCATTTATGATCTAATTCAAGTTCCCTCCGTCAAGTGCTAAACTCAAATCATCAGTACAACAATTAATTCCTTTGTCAAAGAAATTAAAGGCATTAAACGACCAATGCATAAATGAAATCAAAAGTCAATTAATTAACCCAAAATATCCAACAATTAAGCAATTAATTCAATTAATATAGAAATCCCTAGTATTTGGAACAAAGATACTCAAATTCATACAATTAAACCCCTAAGTTCCTAATTTGCAGCCACAAAACATAAACTAAAAGTAAAGGAAAAGGAAGAAATTAGCAAACGATGGTCAATCTTGTGTTCCCGTCGTGATTTCCACGTCCCTAGAGCTTTGGATCTTCAAAATGCTCCACAAACGCTCTCAATTGCTCCCTAAACCCTCAAAGCTTGGAATCGAGATTAGGACTAAAACCCTCAAAAAAAAAATTTGAGTTCAACAACGGTGGGGAATTGAGAGATTTGAATCTTTGACTTCAAAAGAAGAAGTACATGTCAATTACCGTTGAACTATCCTTACTTTAGCATAATCAAGATTGAAGATTGTTCATAGAGATATCAAAGCGACTAATGTATTGTTAGATAAAAATCTCAATCCCAACTTCCAAGATATTCGACTTTGGTCTTGCCAAACTTGAAGAAGAAGGAAATACCCACTTCAGTACTTTAGGGCCCGTTTGATAACGATCTTGTTTCTTGTTACCTGTTTCTTGCTTATGTTTCTTATTTCCTGTGTCTTGTTTTTTAAAAACTAAAAACAGAAACATGTTTGATACCTATTTCTGTTTCTCGTTTCTTTAAAAAAAAAAAAAACAGAAACAGACATGTGTTTGATAATTGTTTCTTGTTTTTTTTAGTAAAAATAAAATTTAGTACATATAATATAATAAAGCATATAACATGCATTAAAATAAATATAAAGTAATTATAAAGAGTTTATAGTATTTTATTTAGGCCCAACACAAAATTAATACTAATACTAATACTAATAATAATAATACATTTTATCCTTCAAATATTGTTCAAATTTGATTTGCAATGTCATTTCTCACTCCAATCAATTCACCTTAAACAATCTTAACTTACACGAGTTAGTTCAATTAGACTAATTTGTAAATTGTCTAAGGTTAGACAATCGAGCATACCCACATTTCTTTAATTTAATAATAAACTTTATTTTTATTTTTTTTAAATGCGTTAGCCAATAATACACACAAGTAAAATTAGAAAAAAAAAAGAGAGAGAATATATATATTTACATTTAATAGTAAACATGAAATGCATTTTTAGTTTATTTATTTAATAAAAAATTAAAATCGTACCAAAAGAAAAAATGATAGAGATTATATTTAAATAGAAAATAATAACTAAAAGTTCGTTAATGGAAAGTAAAAAAAATGAGAGAGAAGAGAAAAACATAAACAAAAAGAGAAAAAAAAAAAAAAGCTAAGAAAAATTTTAAAAGAAAAAAGATTATGATGGAAGATAGAAAAAGAAGAGAGAAGAGAAAGAAATAAATTTAAAAAAAAAAAGTAAAAAAGAAGAAAAAAAACGAACAGATAACAAAAGAAGAATATTAAACTGGAAAAGGGAGGAGCGATGGGTGTAGAAAGAGAAAAGAGAAATAGGGATACATGAATGAAACATGAAGAAAAAAAAACAGAAACAGAATTTGAGAAACTACTTTTTGTAGTTTCTCAAAAATTTCCTTTTTTTAAAAAAACGTTTCTAAAAATTTAGAAATAAGAAACAAAATGGTTTATCAAACATGTTTGTTTCTTGTTGTTTCTTGAAAAATGAGAAATGAGAATAAGAAACAAGAAATGAGAACGTTATCAAACAAACTCTTAATTGCTAGAACTTTGTAGGTCACCTGTGCATAAATTATTCTTTATGTAATAATTCGTCCGGCTTTTGCATCTTTTACAGTTTTTTGCATACCCAAACATCCAACCTGACTCTAATAACATTATCAAACGAATAGCATTTCTCTATTATTAATAACTATCAAATGGATAGTTAGTTGCCGTTGAGAGATATGAGGAGTTAAATTCTTTTTGGACTTTGTATGGTTGAAGGGTTAGACCATTCTTAATCCAGCCACAATGAATAGTGTAAAACAGCGTTTTTGAATTTGAATTATCCTATAAATTCAAGCTCAAAATTAATTTACACCTAATATCTTCCTTTTGCAGTGGATAAATTGCACCAGAGTATGCAATGCAAGGCTACTTTAAACCGAGACAAAGCAAATCTTTATAGTTTTGGTATTGTGGCCTTGGAAATAGTTAGTCGATCGAAGGAGTGAATTCGTGGACTGCTCGCCATTCTTCTACTTCTAAGCCCTGCCAATTTGCTTTCTTCTATCACAATCTGATTTAGGTGCATCTCTTTGAATTGTTATATACATCAAAACCCAATATTTTTTTAGAAAATATTTTAGAGAAAAATAGGATTTAAACCATTTTAGTTTTTTTTCCTAGCCTTTTATATCATATAATTAAAGTAATAACAAAATATAATTTGTAACTTAAACTAAAAAAATTCTAAATAATTAACTTGTAACAAATTCATATATTGAATATCAACATATAAATAAGTAAAATAATTTATCTAAAAAAAAAGTAAAGTAATATGTCTACTTTGGCCATTATATAGCTAAACTATAACAATTTGGTTTGAATTTACCAAACATTTTGACTTGTTTTTTTATGTTTAAAATTGAAATGTTCCCAACACTAACAATTATTTTAAAAGCTAAGCTACAACAATACCAAATGGAGCCTAAATTGTTTGTTCAAGCACCGACATAACCAAAAGTGCCCCTTGTTTCAAAGAGAGGAGGACGGGTTATTGACATTCAATTTGATGGTCAGGGACAAATTGAAAGATAAGCCCAATATAGAAATCTGAATTCATTGGGCCTTTCTATACAATCAAATAAAAAGGAGAAAATTCTAAGAATTGCTAAAAACAATAGTTTGTTTTGGTTAATGGCCATCCGATTTTTCTTTTTAATTATGGCCACACGTGAGGTGCACGTGTGGCATTTCTTTTTTCAAATCCCTGTTTTTTCCTCGTACACTAAATCTTCCTCTCTCCTATTTTATTTAAACTGTATCTAATCTGTATTTTGAAAGATTTACATTGTAGTTTTTATCTTTATATTTATTTTTTCCGATTCTCTCCCCAAGAAAATATTCCTCTCTCCAAAATTCTCTCTCCCCAAGACAATCATCCTCTATTCAAATCTAAATATCTCTCTCCTATTTTATTTAAACTATATCTAATTTGTATTTTGAAAGATTTACATTACAGTTAGTATCTTTATACTTATTTTTTTGATTCTCTCTCCCCAAGACAATCCTCCTCTCTTCGAATCTTAAGACATCGGTATTTTTTCGGTAACCATCGCTATTGCACAAGCCAATTTCATGCGTGTAATTGTTCAGTCACTTACTTCTCAACTTTTTGATAGTTCGAACAACGATTCAGAGCTTTTTGGAAGCTTAGAAGGTGATTCGTAGGAATCTTCGAGGCTTGGAGTTGAGTTGCTATGCGTGGTGAAGGTGGTACTGAAGAAGATGAAGAGCAGAGTGATAGTCGGGGACAAGGTGGTTGTTGGTTCCATTGATGGGGAAGGCATAGAGGGGTCGCGAACTTGCCTTGGATTCTATTCATGGTCCACCTACAGCCTTCTATTCGCTTATTATTCATGTCTGTTCTGCTGCTCTTATTGATAAAAATCCAGGTTCGTGGTAGTGTTCGTACTTTTTATTTTTATTTATATTTATAGTGTATTTCTTTATAAGTATTTTGTTTCGTTGATTTTTACTCTATATCTATTTCAGACACATACACAGCTCAAGAGGTAGATGAGTTCGTGGTAGTGTTTGAACTTTTTATTTTTTTTTTTATATACGGTATATTTCTCTATAGGTATTTTGTTTCGTTGATTTTTACTCTATATTTATTTCAGCTGACACATACACATAATCTTCGTTATTTTTGGGTTACTTTTATTTTTTAGTTTAATATTTCATATTGAATGTCATTTTATTGGTTTGTTAATCTATTATTTTAATTATTTTTTTTAATCTTTTTGTTATGCAATCAATTTTTAATTGTTGTGTATTTTTGTTTGAATTATAGATAATCTATTTGAATTAGGTATTTTGTTCAGTTGATTTTTACTCTATATTTATTTCAGACACATACACAGTTCAATAGATAGATGACAATGGTAGGTTTATGTATAACAAACTATCTAATTTAAACTCTAGAATAAAGAAACCGAATCTATTTATATTTTATTATATTTGTACCTTGTATCTTCTCAAAATATCAGATTATATTTTTAAAAAATGTGTAAATACGTTAATCTTCGTTATTTTTGGGTTACTTTTATTTTTTAGTGTAGTGTTTCATATTGCATGTCATTTTATTGGTTTGTTAATATATTATTTTAACTAATTTTTTAATCTTTTTGTTATGCAATCAATTTTTAATTGTTGTGTATTTTTGTTTGAATTGTAGATAATCTGTTTGAATTAAGTATTTTGTTCAGTTGATTTTTACTCTATATTTATTTCAGGCACATACACAGCTCAAGAGATAGATGACAATGGTAGGTTTAGATATAACAAACTATCTAATTTCAACTCTAGAATAAAGAAGTCGAATCTATTTATATTTTATTATATTTGTACTTTGTATTTCTCAAAATATCGGATTATATTTTAAAAAATGTGTAAATACGTTAATCTTCGTTGTTTTCGGGTTACTTTTATTTTTTAGTTTAGTATTTCATATTGCATGTCATTTTATTGATTTGTTAATCTATTATTTTAACTATTATTTTAATCTTTTTGTTATGCAATCAATTTTTAATTGCTCTGTATTTTTGTTTGAATTGTAGATAATCTGTTTGAATTTTGAATTTTGAATTGTAGATAATCTGTTTGAATTTTGAATCCTAACAACTTTTGTTGTTTAGATTACCAAATTTATCTATTCAAATTTAGATTTTAATTTTAAATTAAATTTAATTACCTGATAATTAGGGAATCTTAGTCATGGAAGTGGTTAGGGGTAGTCTGATCATTTAATAATTACTAGTTAAAATTATGAATAATGATTTGGCCATTTTTGAAAAACTAAGATTGCTCGGCCATTTTTTAAAACGTGAAATAAAAAATGATCATTTTCAGCCCAATAAAAAGTCCCAAAGCCCCACCTTTCAACAAAGGTGGATGCACATAAATAAAGAGGTTTGGTTATAATGGCTTTTTTCCATCTATCTTGACTGAGAGGAGGGATCGTCTTTCATTTTGATTGTGAGTCATTTTTATAATAATAAGTAAAGTCAAGAATAATAATTGATTAGCCAATTCTATCCTCGTTAACCGAACTACGCAAGCCAATCCCAAAATTGTTGTAAGGTAATACTGAATACTCCTCGAGAGTACTTAGAGAATAAGATAAACCAAGTTCTTTACCTAAAAAGGAAAACCTGTCTAAGGTCAAAGGTAAAAAGACAAAATTATGGGAAAAAAAGTCTTCTTGATTTATAAGAGAGTACTTAGAGAATAAGATAAACCAAGTTGTTTGCCTAAAAAGGAAAACCTACCTAAGGTCAAAGGAAAAAAGACAAAATTTTTGATTTATAAAGCGATAACAAAATTCCATTGGTATGTTATACGACAGGGGTGAGGGATTGTCCTGCAAAATGTGAGGAATTATTGGTCTTTCCATAATTTGATTACTAAACAAATAGTTTGTACAACTGCGTATTATATACTTGCAATAGAACTACGATAACTAGTAGACGACGAAGCTTGACTCGTTGAGCTAGCAGAGAGAAGAGCTTCTTCTCCTTTATAACAGGAATAAAGGAACCTTAAAATGAACCCTACTTGCCAATCAAAACATGGAATTGGAGGGGACCGCTTGCAGGAGAGGATGATCTAAAAAATTTTTATGGAATGTCTTAATCCAGCTTTCATATCAACCAATCCCCTAATTTAAGGAGGGAAAAAAATTTGGGTGCAACCCTTTTATGGAATGTCTTAATCCAGCTTTCCGATCAACCAATCCCCTAATTTAAGGAGGGAAAAAATTTGGCAAGTCTTGTGCTGCCCAATTTATAACCACAGAATTAAGAAAAAAAAAATTATTTTTTCTATGGTTATAAAGTGGGCGCAGCACCAGACTTGGGTGCACCAAGTTGTGCTCTTTAAGGAGCATCTCTTTTTTAGGTAGGGCCAGGAATCACTAATTAGTCTAATGAGTCTATCCCTACCTTTTTATCTTATCTTTTTCAAAAAAGTTAAAAAGTAATAAAAAAATTGACAACATGAAAAGCCCTATCCAAAATTTGTAATACTTGGTTTTATTATTAGTTTTTTTAAATAAAAAAATAATAATAAATAAGTAAATAAATTTTAAAAAAAAAATCCAACCTTATCCCTCCAGCCGCTCCCCCTCTCCCTCATTTCCGTCTCCCCCTCTCTATTTTCCCGTTCCCGTTCCCCTCCCCTTAACTCACCCTCCCTCTCCCCGTTTCCTTCCCTCTCCTCGTTCCCTCCCCCTCCCCGTTCCCTCTCCCTCCCCGTAACCCTCCCTCTCCCTCCCATTCTCTCCCTCTTCTCCCCTTTCAGTCTATCTCTCTCTTTATCTCTACCCCTCTCACTAATTGTAGGTGATTGAAGTGTTTTTCGACAGTTACGTGCATGGACAACGGCTTTGAAGTTTGTCGTTGGGTATTTTGGAGTTCGTTTTGGTGTAATCTTAACTCGTTTGACAATGGGTAAGTGTTTTGGTTTTGGAATTTAGAAATTTAGTGTGCTTATTTAGGCATTATTTGAGTAGTTTGGATTGACTTTGGTCTATGAAACTCACTTTAGGATTAATCGTCATGGTTGAAGGTTAAAGTATTCAATTCGGATCATACTGAGCATTATTCCGGCAACTTTTGGTTACGGTGGTTGGTAAGTTTTAAAGTTAGGAAATTTTTATAAGAGGTCTTTCGGGTCAAGCAAGTCTTAAGAAGTTGATTTTGATTCAATTAAGTTATTATTGAGTAATTGGAACTTTTGTGCTTGCTAGAAATCGATTTTTGGGAAGTTGTAGCAAGTTGGGCGCTCTCTCTAACTTGATAGGATTTAAGCTAACATCGTCCTAAGAAGAGAAGCATTTCGATCTTGTGTCAATTGAGAGGTAAGTAGCATTGGATTTATTTATAAAGCCCTTGTTCTAATAAATGTATGTGACAAGCTTATTTTATCGATATGGCAAAATTACTGGATTATTGATGATTGAGTATTGCTTGATATTGAATGAGATGTTGGTTAAGTGAGAGTAAACTAAATCTAAACTTGAGACATAGTTGCTTAAGTGCGTGGAGCTTGACTATTGGATGTTGGTTGTGATTGTTAACTCCGGATCAAGAGGAGGGCGTGGCCCTGAGAAAGGTATTTTACCTGGGGATTTTCGAAGTATTAAATATGGTTAAAAGCCATTGAATTAGCGCTATCCACCCTGTCTCTATCGTTTCGTGTGAGTTTGTAAGCCTAGAACTCATGTGATGTGGTGAGCATAAGGATGCACTCCCTTATTGCCGATGTGCTAGCTCAGAGGTGATTTTCCCTATTATGATGAGCTTAGGGGATGCGTTCCCTATTGCCTGTGTGCTAGCTTAGGGGTATTTTTCCCATTATGTTGAGCGTAGGGAATGCGTTCCCTATCGCCTGTGTGCTAGCCTAGTGGTGATTTCTCTATTGTGATGAGTGTGAGGGTTATATGCCTTCACAGGTTTGGGTTATAGACTACAGTACTCGCGGGTATGACACGAAGTTAGAGTCAGGGAATGGCTAAAGTCGAGGTAGGGTAAATAAGTTTATAATCAATTGGTGTAAGTACTCGATATTTGAGCACGAGTGTGAGTAAGAGCAATTTCTTTCTTGGTATGATTCCTTTAAACTTTGGATTATTAAGAGGGATGCTTACTGAGTATAATTATACTCACCCATGCTACTTTGTTCATCTTTCTACAGGTAACGTTCATCAACGAGGAGGATGACGAGGCGATGACCTGACGAGGCTATGGAGATACTAGTAGACCTCTCCTAGGCTTCTTTTGTTGTGTATTCTTTAGTTAGATTACTTTTGTATATTAGATTTATAGGTTCAGTTGTAAGTTGTATTTTTGTTATCTTGTAAATTCTGATTATAAGATATCTTTCGTGTCTATATCTGTGATGGTAAACTCAGCCTCTTTTGTGTAGTTCTGATGGCGCTGTGTGTTTGTTTGAAATCTTAGAAGTGTGTAGTGCTCCTTTACAGGTTTTCTGATATTAGGTTTCATTGAAGTTATACCGTCATGCTGCCAAAATTTCAGCATGGTCGAGCTAACTCAGTCTTGTTTCCGCATTTAGCATGTTCTGAGTACTTGGGATGTTACAAAATTGGTCATTAGCATGATAAATTATTCGAGGCGTCCACCACAATGAGGCTAGAGTTTTGCATCGTTGGATGTATGAGAGAGAAATTATAAAAGTATCTCACTTTTGTATCTAACAGTTATTAGGGGCGCTGGCAGATAAAGTTTTAGATCATCTCAATCCGACAATTTTAAAGAGACAGAGGCCACAATATGGCAGCCTCATTGAATAATTTATCCATTAGCACAATTTCTTTAACTAATTTGAAAATTCATGGGTTGAGTACAGATTCTCTTGAGATGAGTTTTAGTTGAACTAAACCATAGACCTTATTATTAAGTAAAAACTATTAGGGCAAAATGCGCATTTTGTCTTTGAGGTTTGGAGTTGATGTCTATTTGGTCCTTGAAGTTTCAAAAGATACACTTTAGTCTCCCAGGTTTGCAGAGTGATTCTAAATGGTCAATAACTTAACTTTAACTTAACAGAATGTTGATTGGACCTTTATGCGATGACGTGGATGAGATGACAAGTCTATATGTGGTGACGTGGATGAGATGACAAATTTATTTCATTTGATTATATGGCAAATAAATTGAAAAATTAATTAAAAAAAAAGTAAATTATTAAGTAAAAGTTAAAATAGGTTAAAATATAATAAAATATTCCAAAATCTTTTTCTCTTCTCATACCCTAAGTATCAACAGTCGTCGCCGTTCAACGACCACAATGTCGTCGCAGCCGGTCTTCATATCCAGTTCTAAAGGTACACCATATTCAGACTGCATATTCAGTTTTAAATTCTTGGTAAAGAATTTAATAATATGGTGCTCAACTCACAATTCCTTTCTTTCTCAATTCTTCTGAAACTTCATGGCGCTTGGAAAATTGAGAAGCAATTTTAAGGACCTGAAACTTATTAATGGGAACCAAGAATTGAGAAGTGGATATGCAGGTCCTCAACTTATTAACGGAGAATTGAGAAGCAATTTTGAGGACCTGAAGCAACGTTGCAGCACCACCACTCCTCACCTGCCACTCCTCCTCCAGGCACTCCCTCTCCGGCCACCCGTCCTCCGACTTCTCCTCCACTGGCGACCCCACCACCTGCCCCACTGGCATCCCCACCGGCCGCGGTTCGGACGAAATTGTGGCTGTTGAAAGGTGACGGAAAGTTGTGTAGAAGAAGACGTCCATACTTAAGGTAGGAGGATAAGAGAAAAGATTTGGAATATTTTATTATATTTTAACGCATTTTAACTTTTACTTAATAATTTACTTATTTTTAATTAATTTTTCAATTTATTTTCCATGTAATCAAATGAAATAAGGGAAAAATTTTAGTACTACTGTAGTATGAAAAATTTTCCATACTTCCATACTACTCCCATTTATTGTTTGCCACATCAGCATCCTTTTGAAAATCATGTGAGTTCACCCAAAATTATGTGGAGTTCATTAGTATTAAAACATAATGTGAATAAAAGGAGTATGATACTCCAGTAGTACTAGAAATTTTTCCATTAAATAAACTTGTCATCTCATCCACGTTAGCACGTATAGACTTGTCAGCACATGCATTCATGTCATCACATAATGGTTCAGTCAACATTTCGTCAGGTTGGACCATTTAGAATCGTTTTGCAAACCTAAGGGACTAAAGTGTATCTTTTGAAACTTCATGGACCAAATAGACATCAACGTCCTCAAACCTCGGAGACCAAAAGGGCATTTTGTCCAAACTATTATGTTTACTTGAAGATGAGAATATATTTATTCTGATTATATTTAATTCAATAATTCCTTTTACTACATCCTTTAACATTTTGAAAACTAATTTTTGTTAGTGTTTGAAATATAATTTAATTTATTGTCATAGGTTAAATTACAAGTTTAGTCTCTAAACTTATGTTTGTTTCTATTAGATTGCTTAATTTTAAAAAGTATCTAATAAGTCTATAAACTTTGTGTCTAATACTTGAACTTGATCGAAGGTATATGTATCTTAACCAATTAGTTATATCATCAGGTTGACATTGAAAATGGCTTTTTAACTCAACTCATGAACTCTCATTTTTCAAATTTTTATAATACTAGTGTATTACCAAGTGCAATGGACGTGCATTTTTTTAACTTTAAAATAATTTAAGTTTTATATAATTTGGGTGAAATATTTTAAATATAATTATTCCTTAAAATTAAGATTCATTTTAATATCTTTTTATAATTTTATTTTATTTAATCAGTTGAATGTCTTTATTTTATGTATTGTATTTCTTGTAAATTTAATTTTGATGAAACTTCCTTACATATTATTTTTAATTTTTTTAGAATATAGTATTATAATTGTGAGAGTGAAGATTTTAAGTTTTTTTTCCAAAAACTGAGACGACTAATCTTATTAATACACAACATAAATACATAAGTCAAGGATGTTTAATTTGGCTAGGTTACTAAACTTTGTAACTTAGGCCACGTTTGATAACCATTTGGTTTTTGGTTTTTAGTTTTTGAAAATTAAGCTTGTTTTCTCTCAATTTCTCTACAATGATTTTCATCTCCCTCAAGGAAGCATTTGAATTCTTAGCCAAATTCTAAAAATAAAAACAAGATTTTGGAAACTACTTTTTTTAGTTTTCAAAACATGGCTTGGTTTTTGAAAACATAGGTAAAAATGATATAACAAAATAAGTAAATCCATAGGTGGGAGTAACATTTATAGGCTTAATTTTTAAAAACCAAAAACCAAAAACCAAATGGTTATCAAACGGGGCCAAATAATTAATATTGATCCATGGAAATAAATTTATAAATTAATTACCTTTCATATTATAAATCAACATTTTTGTTATTATGATAACACATGTTCATTTAACGTGTATAACGTATAGTAAATAGTAAAATAATGCATATTGAGTGTATAAACGTGGATGGTAATATATTATAGGACTTATATAAAATTTTAATCTACTTGTAGGTGAAATTAGTAACTTGCATAGGAATATAAAATGATCAGATTTATGAATTGAAATAAATATAAGATCATATAACCATTGTTTAAAATGTCGAAAGACATCTTGAAATTTTATTCGACATTTCTAGATGTCGGAGGGTTCGAAATCTCGATGAGGAGTAAAATATCGTTTTCCCAAGAAGTCGAGGCCGAAATGTCAAGATGTCGAGATGTCGAGAAATATCGAAAAAATGTCGACAAATGTCGAGGAAGTCTTGGGAAATCTTGATAATTCTTATAATTTCTCTCTATCTCTATCTCTTGGCCTCTCATCTCTTTCTCTTTCCATTATTCCTTTTTTGTCCCTTCCAACCTCTCAATATATACTTTTATAATTATATAGTTATTTTTTAAAAGTTTAATACATTATCGTGAAAATTGTGCATGCATCTACAAAAGTGTTGTATTAAGTTTTTTATATCTATCTTTGTGAAAAAAATTAATATCTATGAATTTATTATATTTTTTACAATCATTTGTTATTTATCAACATTTGATATCTCTCTTAATCAAGGTTCAAGTTCAAATTGTTGATGTTAACGGAAATGTATGGATAATGATTTTACGAAAATGTCGGCATATATATACATACTAAATCTGCAGTTTTATAATTATTATTAATAAAAATTATAAATTATATTATCATTAAGTTATAATTAAAGCCTCATTATTAATTAATGAAAATAAGTCTCATCAATTTTCACATTTTTAAAGATTTTTTTCAAAATTTTCATCAACATCGGCATTTCTCATATAAATATTATTTATATTTTTAGATATATGATGATCATAAAGGTCAATTATAGCCTAATTCCATAGTTAAAATTTCATTTACTAATTCAAATAATTTCCATCAATTTCCATGATTTCTATAACTTTTTCTGAAATTTCTGTCAACATCAACATTTTGAACCTTGATTATAGTATAATTAAATCATAATTAAAGTTTCATGAAATAACTCAAACAATTTTAATCAATTTTCATATTTTTTTCCCAAATTCCTGTGCGCATCGACATTTTTACCGACATTTACATCTACATATTGTCTTAATTTTTAGATATGATGATTAAAAATTGTCAATTATAGTCTAATTGAGCTACAATTAAAGTTTTATGGACTAATTCAAACAATTTCCATCAATTTCTATGATTTCCATAAAATTTTCCTGAAATTTCTATCGACATTTCCGTAAAATCTAGACCTCGACATTTCCATCGACATTGACATTTCGAACATTGCATATAACCATGTGGCATTTATTTATTTTCAATCACTTATGTTATACATCTCAATGAATAAAACTATTGTTATCTAACTATTTAACTTGATTTTCACATTAAAAATAAAAACTATTTAATATTATTTTTAAATGTTAGTAAATTAATTTTTGATATTTAATTCTATAATAAACTATAATTATTATAAAACAAAAAAAAAATCTAATTATTATTTCAAGTTTCATTTTCTTTTTTGTATATTAATATAAAAAAGGTTAAAATATCATTATGGTCCTTGTACTTTGAGACTTGTTTTATTTTAGTCTTGGTACTTTCAAATGTCCAAATTTAGTCTCCATATTTTTAGCAGATCTTAAAATTAATTTAGACTATTAGTTTATTGTTAACTTTTCTAAAAATAATGTAGTCTCTATTAACATTTCGTTTATAAATTGAGGAAACACGTTCACATTTTATCTCTGTTACCGACACTGTGAGATTTAGGTGAACTAAGTCTAAATAATCAACCCGAATTAGATTCATTTCCTCTATTTTGTTAGTTCGATTTGATCTAAAATAATATTTAACTTTGTTGTTCGATTTTTTGTAGAAGTGCAGGTAGTGTATTCTTAGAGGGGAAAAAAACTATGAGCACTGTAGTTCTCATTCTCTGAAAGAAAGGACAAGAAAACATGCATACCTTAAGAGAGAGAAAAAAAAAGGATGAGTTGCATGCCTGAATCTTCTCCATCACATGGGTGGATTTTTATTTTTGAGGGTTTTGGATTTTGTTTCACAAATGGGTGTATTTATATAATCACTAGTACAATTTCGGGATTTCATGACATTGAAAAATTGTTATAAGCACGTTTCATGACTTTTTTTTTAGTCCAAAAATCCCCCCATCAAAGAAATTCTATACATGACACATCAAAAAAATTGTCATAATTAATTGTTTTATAACACTTAATAAATGTCAAAAAAAAAGTATTCATGACATATTAATTGTCATAGTAAATTTTTCATGACAATTAAACATTGTCAATAAATAACTCCTAAAATATGATTTTTCGATATATATATTAACGACAATTTTTAAATGTCATAGAAATTCTATTGACGACAGTATTATAGTGTCAAACATGTTTCTATAACAATAAAAAAACGTTCATGACAATATTCAATTTTTATTTTAATAATGAAAAAAATAAGAGTAAACTTGTAACTGCAACTATTTCATTTTTAGCATAAATAATATATTTGTTTTCATATGTTTCGTTTATACCATTTTCTTATTTATAAAAATGGTATATTTATAATTATGTTCACACAAAAGAGTAAGATGGTCATAAATAAATGGTATATTTGCAATTCACTAAAAATTAAAAGGGTAGAACGGTCTTAATGAATTGAGCTACATGCTCTTGGCAAAATGCAATAATTTATATAAAAAAGGTTGACAGAGGAGAGAGATTAGACTAAACATAAAAAAGCCGCTCCTTCCTTCCTCTTTTACATTCTTTCTCACTTCTTTTATAAAGGAAAAGGAAAATACAAAAGTTCCATCAATTTTGATGTAGCCTTTTATCTCTTGCATGATAATAGTGTATCAACTTTTTTTTTTCTAGGATAAATATAGGGTATAGAAATTCAAACTTTGATCTCAAGAGAAAGAATATGTCAATTACTTCTAAACTAAGCTCATGTTGGCTAGTGCATCAACCTATTAAGAAAAAAAAAAACCCTTAATTAAGGAATTTAATATGTTTATATAATATACTGAGAGCTCTTGTATTTGATGTAGACTTAATTTGAGATTGTTGTAATTTTTTAAATAATTGTTGATAACTATGCTTTTAGAAAAATATGTTGTAACATGAAGTAAATTAATGTTTGGTGAATTTAAATTTTAAACATGAAAAAACATGTTATAGTGTTTGGCAAATCAAATACTAATTAATTGTTGTGATTTAGCTATATTAATGACCAAAGTAGACCTATTATTTTAATTGTGTTTTACATTGATATTTAATATCTAGTTTACTATAAGTTAATTTTTTAAAAGTTTATATGATTTAAATTGCAAGCTATATTTTTTTAATATAAATTATTTGATGAAAGTCTAGAAAAAATAAGAAATCAAAATTTCGTTGATATAGGTGACTGGAGAGAATGGGCGTCGAAAAGAAAAATAGGATGGAATTGAATTTTTAAAAAAAAAATTAGCTAGATTAGAAGATGACAGATTTTTAAGAAAACTGATTTCAAAAGCTGCTACTACCTAATTTTGCAGGCTACAGTAAATTGAAAAGTGATTTTAGATAAATTTAATAAAAAAATCAATTTCACTAAACATGCTAGACTGTTGAAATTTTTTCATAATTGCTTTTGACCCCGGTTAAAATGGGCGTAGCTCAATAGTAATTGACATATAATTCTTCTTTTGAGGTCGGATATTTAAATTATCATACCCTACATTTGTTGTACTAAAAAAAAAAAAAATTATTTTGACCCTACTTAAGCTTTTGCTACCACTTGTGTGTTGCATCAAAGGGGAATGAAGTAGAAAAGAAAAGTCATTATAACTCTTTTGCTCTCTCATGAGATTTTTTTTCAATATTGAGTCTTATAAAGAGAGCAACCGTTAAAGTTTTTCTTCATTGGCACCTCCAATTTCTGAATGAAAATAAACAAATTTTGGCTTTCCCGCTATGCAGCTCGCCAGTCATTGTTGTTCTTCAATTCCTTCAAGTTCCTCAAAACAAGTATGTTTCTGCTTTAGAAATATTTATCTTAGTTTCTATGTCTACGTGTAATTTAAACATTCTTTATATGGCATCATTTTTATATAACGACTATATAATTTTTTTTAATACAAGTTTGAGAATTAAATTTGAAACTTTAAATATCGAAGGGCCAACGTATAAAAGTATACATTTTGAAATTGATATGGGATTAAAAAAAAAAAGAGTTTAGCAACAAAACTAAGTTTTAAATGTTATATTCGAAACAGGTAAAATTGAAGATGTTGAAAGCTATGAGTATAATAATAGCTACTTCTCTCGTTGTTCCTTTGGCTCTAAGTGGATTTGAACATTCTCCATTGCCTCCTAAAGAAGGTGCATATCTTCTTCCTTACTTTTATTATTTTCAAAAGAAAAAAAAAACACAACATATCTTGGTCGATGGCATATACCTTAACCAGTTGAGTTATGCTCAAGTTAGCTTTACTATTGATTTTTTTTTAAGAATTACAATTCAAATAGTAGATTTAGACTTATAATGGTAATTAATTATTAATATTTTTTTTGAGTGAAATTAATTGTTAAAAGTAATTAACAGTTAAAAATAACTAATTGTCAATTACTTTTTAAATATGATAATTGGTTTTAAATATATTATATTTGAAACAAGTGAAAATATAAAAGTATGAAATATATTTTTCCAAACTATTTTCAACTATAAAAGGGAAAAAAATCAATTTTTACCCCCTTAAACTAAAGCGGGTGAGCCAATTTTAAACTAAACTTTCACTTTCATCAATAAGTTGGTATAATTAATACCCTTAATTAGTTAATTTTCCATTTAATTTTTCGATTGTATTATGAGTACTTAATAATGATTTCAATTTTTAGTTTTTGTTTTTAAAAAACAAAAAAAAAATATTTAGTAACTGTTTTTGGTTTTCTATTTAGAAGAAAAACAAAAAACCAAACATATTGTTTGATAAATGTGTCTTTGTTTTCTGGTTTTTAAAAAGTTGAGGTAAAGAAAAATGTCAGAAAAAGCAAAAAATGTGGAGATAGAGAAATAAAAGTTTATAGATCGATATATTTTTTAGAGATGAAAGTTAGATAGTAACTTTAGAGAAACAGATAAACAGATTTAGAGAGAGAAAAATTAGAGGAAGAGAAAGAAATGTTAGAGAAAAATCAAAGAACGAGAATTATGTTAAAGGATAATATTAATTAGAGAAATAGGAAAAAAAATGTTGAGAAGAAAGAAAAGTTAAAAATTGAGAGATATGTTAAAGAGAGAATATTAGTCGGAGAATAGAAAGAAATGTAAGAGAGATAAAAGAAGAGCTAGTAATCCGTTAGAGAATATTAATTAGAGAAAGAACAAGAAAAATTATAGAGAAAAAAATGTCATGGAAACAAAAGTTAAAGAGCCAGAGGCATGTTGTGTTAGATATGAGATATTAGTTAGAGAAATAGAAAGAAAAATGTTCAAATACCATTTTGATCATTGTGCTTTGAGTTGTCTCATTTTATTTTCAATAAAGCTTAAAATTGGTTCCTAGTTTATTGTGAATTTTTTCTATAAATTTTGAAAACATGTTTACATTGTGTCTTTTCTTGTCTTAAAATTATTATTATTATTTAACCAATTTCGATAAAAATTAACTTCAAACTTATCATAGGGACCAATTTTAAGCTTTATTGAAAGTATAGGAACTAAAATTAGACATTTGAAAATACATAGATCAAAATGGAACAAAACTTGAAATACAGGGACTAAAATGATATTTTAACCAAAGAAAAATTATAGAGAAAGAAAGGTTAGAGAGGTAAAGATATAAACTTTAGAAAGAAACATTGGGAACAAAATCAGAAACCTTAGAGAGAGAAAATTTATAGATAGAATAAAGTTAGAGAGTAAAGGCAATACAAAATAGAAAGCGAGAAATTTTAGAGAGAGATATATTAAATAAATTTTATGGGGAAAAAAGTTTAAGAAAACTACTAAAATTTTAGGGAGAGAAAAGTGAGAAAGATATGTTAGATGAGAAAAATGAAATAAAAGTAATAGGGAGAGTGGAAAAAATTAGAAGACAAAAATGGCATATATAATTAGAAAGAAAAATAAATTAGAGATAGAAAAAGAAAAGTTATAGATAGAAACTTTTGAGAAAAAAGTTTGGACAAAAATATTTCAATTTTAGAGGGAGAAAAATGAGAGAAATATATTAAAAGGGAAAAAAAAAAGTAATAGAGAGAGAAATGTTAGAGAGGTAAAAATTTAGGGAGAGAAAAGATTTTGAAAAATAGAGATCTACTTTTAAGAATTTTTTTTTTAAAAAATTTACTCACAATTTCAAAAATGTTTGTAAAAAATAGAAAACAGAATAGGTTATAAAAGCATCAAGTAGAAAAAAAAAAACAGAAACAGAAAATAAAATAGTTATAAAACCAACGGATAGCTTATTTATGTCAAGTCACAGATTGGAATTATTTTTGTTATTTGTTTTTTTATTTCTAAAATATATATATATATATATATATATTTCCAATTGAGGCAGTCGAAGGTTTAAAGTACGTGGCGAGGACATTGGGAAAGAAAGAATGGAATTTCCTTGGAGATCCATGTAGCGAACAACTTGGTTGGACTTCTAAAAACAGTGGCATATGTGATTTTAATAATACTGTCCGCTGCAATTGCACGTATTCTGATCTTACGCATGACACTATCTGCCATGTCACCCATATGTAAGCTCCCTCTCTAATATCACCATATTTTTTCTCACAATAACGTTTAGATATATAATTAATTGATATATTATTTTATTTTAGTGAGTCAAGTTATTGTTATTAGAAGTAATAGTCAAAGCAAGTACAATTCAATGTTAATGGGCATGTACTCTCGACCAAAAGATCAAATATTTGAATCTCCTACTCAAATTGTTGTTTAACTCAAAAGAAACAAAGAGCGATGATGATGATAATAATAAATCAACAATATATGTACTAGTAAACCCACAAATGATTTAAAAGGAAAAAAAAAAAGAAGAGGAAAATCCCTCCATAAAATATAAAGGTTAATTCAACTAAATTCTACCCACTCTAATTCCAAAAAAAGAAAACAAAGAAAGAGAGAGGGGTTAAGAAATATATATTCGACTAATAGGTTTGAGGCTAGAATTTCCAGCCACATATATATGTTGTTGAACTGATTAAAGAAAATGAAAAATAAAAATAAAAAAGTTGAAACTTTTAAAATGTGTTTGTTTATAGAGATTTCAAAAAATAAAAATAAATTTAATTGATGGAAGTAAACTTGAATTTGTATTAATTTGTATAGTTTGTATAGTGAGATACAATATCTTCTAACGTTTATTCTCTAATGTTTATTCTCAAATGTAAAAAGACAATTAGCGTATGGAGGTCTTGAGTTGTTAAAAGAAATTCTCAAATCTTTGATTCAAAATGCTTTTAGAGGATCCTTAATTAGTTTTTAGAGTATGTTTTTCAATATTCTTGTAATTTTCTCTGAATTCTCTGGGTTTGAATTTTCTGAGGGTTATGAATTTTCTAAACGTTTGGAATGAAGGATAGCTCTAATTAAGCTTTTCTATGGGAATGAACTTTCATCTCGAATGTTGTTTTTGTTTTTTCCATCTGTAGTCTGTAGTGAGTTTTGAAATATTTATTGTTGTTGTTTGGAGATTCAGAATTCTAAGGTCGCAGAGTTTGGCAGGGAGGCTTCCGTCTCAGCTCTCCAATTTGCCCTACCTTGAGGAACTGTAACTACTCTTTCTCTTTGTTCTGCAATGGATCTCTTCTGCTTTGTCTCATTCTCATTCAATTACTCCTCTTTTTCTTCTAATTCAGTGATCTCTCTTGGAACAATCTTAGCGGCGAAATTCCTCGACAATGGGCCTCCACCAAGCTTGTCAAACTGTAATCTCTATTACTTTCGTTTAGTGTGCGCGATAATCGAAATTTATGACTATTCTTTTTTGTCATGAATATGAATCTAAAATGTCGCAGTGCCCTGTTCGGAAATCGGTTGACGGGTTCGATTCCAGAAGAGATTGGAAACATCACTACTCTTAGAGAGTTGTGAGTTGTGATTGATATTTGTTTAATTTTCATTTCAATTTTTGATTTATTTGAAGAGATTGAAATTTGATTGAAAAATATTTTGTCTACTTCTCTCATTTTCTTTGATATATGGAATACATTCCTTTTATAGAAGGAGAACAAAGAAGGTAAGGAAAAGACTAATGATTACAAACTTACCTAACCATGGATGTTTGGGCATAGATTAGGTAATTAGGTAAGCAAGAGTCAAAGCTTTATAAATGATATACAGATTTACAAGTAAAGTAAAAATGAGTACGAGAACAGTAGAGTCAGTCATTTCTAACAGCCCCCTCAAACGAGATGTAGGAGTAATCTGAAGGGCGAGTTTGTCGCGAAGAAAAAGGTGCTGGTTGGTGGATAACGGCTTCGTGAAGCAATCAGCTACCTGGTCATGTGAAGAAAGATACCAAATGTGAATGTGTTTGGATAGCACACGATCGCGGATAAAGTGAGCGTCGAGTTCAATGTGTTTCGTGCGAGCATGAAACACGAGGTTGTAGGCAAGGGCAGCCGCACTCATGTTATCACACCAGAGCAAAGGGGTAAGAGGTTGAGGAACCCGAAGTTCACTGAAGAGAGACTGGAGCCAAATGATCTCGCACGTAGCATGAGAAAGGGCTCGGTATTGGAACGAGCTACCACTGCTTGCTTTTTGGAAGACCATGAGACAAGAGTGTTGCCAAAGAAAATGTAGTATCCCCCAACAGATTTTCTGTCATCCGGAGAGGCAGCCCAATCGGCATCAGTGTACTCATTTATATGGAAGGGGGAGGCTAATTGAATGGAAAGGCCAAGATGGAGGGAGCCCTGGAGGTAGCGAAGCACTCTTTTGATAGCTTGCCAATGATTGACAGTGGGAGAATGGTTAAATTGGCTAGTTTGTTAATGGCAAAGGCGATATCCGGCCGAGCGTGGAACAAGTATTGGAGGGAGCCTAATGTAACATCCCAAGTACTCAGAACATGCTAAATACGGAAACAAGATTGAGTTAGCTCGACCATGCTGAAATTTCGGCAGCATGATGGCATAACTACAATGAAACCTAATCTCATAAACCTGTAAAGGAGCATTATACACTTCTAAGATTTCAAACAAACACTCAGCGCCATCAGAACTACACAAAAGAGGCTGAGTTCACAAGCACAGATATAAACACGAAAGATATCTTATAATCAAAATTTACAAGATGATAAAAATACAACTTACAACTGAACCTATAAGGTTAATATACAAAAGTAATCTAACTAAAGAAAATGCAACAAAAGAAGCCTAAGAGAGGTCTACTAGTATCTCCATAGCCTCGTCAGGTCGTCGACTCGTCATCCCCCTCTCTGATGAACGTTACCTGTAGAAAAATGAACAAAGTAGCATGGGTGAGTATAATTATACTCAGTAAGTAACCCTTTTAGTAATCCAAAGTTTAAAGGAATCATACCAAGAAAGATATTTCCCTTACTCACACTCGTGCTCAAATATCGAGTACTTATACCAATTAACTATAAACTTATTTACCCTACCTCGATTTTAGCCATTCACTGACTCTAACTTCATGTCATACCCACGAGTCCTGTAATCTAGAACCCAAACCTGTGAAGGCATATAACCCTCACACTCATCACAATAGAGAAATCACCCATAGGCTAGCACAAAGGCGATAGGGAACGCATTCCCTACGCTCAACATAATGGGAAAAACACCCATAAGCTAGCACACAGGCGATAGGGAACGCATCCCCTACGCTCAACATAATGGAGAATCATCTCTAAACTAGCACACAAGTAATAGGGAACGCATCCCTCATGCTCACCACATCACATACGTTCTAGGCTTACAAACTCACACAAAACAACAGAGACAGGGTGGATAGCGTTAATCTAATGGCTTTTAACCAGATTTAATACTTTGAAAATCCCATAGTAAAATACCTTTCTCAGGGCCATGCCCTTCTCCTGATCCGAAAACCAGCATCTCATAGTCAAGCCCCATGCATTTAAGTAACTATGGCTCAAGTTTAGATTTAGTTTAGTCACACTTAGCCAACGTCTCGTTCAATAATAAACAATACTCAATCATCAATGGTCTCGTAATTTTGCCCTATTTGATAAAATAAGCTTGTCACATACATTCATTAAAATAAGGGCTTTATAAATAATTCCAATGGCTACTTACCTCTCAATTGACCCAAGATCAAAATGCTTCTCTTCTTAGGACGATGTTAGCTTAAATCCTATCAATTTAAAGAGAGCGCCCAACTTGCTACAACTTCCAAAATCGATTTCTAGCAAGCACAAAAGTTCCAATTACTTGATAATAACTTAATTGAATCAAAATCAACTTCCTAAGACTTACTTGGTCTGAAAGACATCTTATAAAAAATTCCTAACTTTAAAACTTACCAACCACCGTAACCAAAAGTTGCTAGAATAATGCTCAATATGATCCGAATTGGATACTTTAGCCTTCAACCATGACGATTAATCCTAAAGTGAGTTTCATAGACCAAAGTCAATCCAAACCATTCAAATAATGCCTAAATAAGCAATTAACTCACTAAATTTCTAAATTCCAAAACCAAAATGCTTACCCACTGTCAAACGGGTCAAGATTACACCAAAACAAACTCTAAATTGCCCAAAGATAACTTCAAAGCCGCTGTCCACTCAAGAATTTGTCAGAAAATGATTCAACCAACAACTAGTGAGAGAGATAGAGATTGAAAGAGGGGAAAAGACAGAACAGAGAGGAAAGGGGAGATGGGAGTTAAGGGAAAGACAGAGGGAGAGGGACTGAGAGGGAGAGGGACTGAAAAGGGAGGGAGGCTGAAAGGGAGGGAGACCGGAAAAGGGAGAGGGACTGAGAGGGGGGAGACCGAGAGGGCAAGAGGAGGAAAGGGAAAGGGTAACTTGGAGAGGGAGGGGGTTACAGGAAAGGGAGGGGATGAGGGTGAGGGAGAATCAGGAAAAAAGAAAGGGGGAGACGGAAATGAGGGAGATGGAGGCAGCTTGAGGGATAAGGTTGGACTTTTTAAAAAAAAAATTATTTACTTATTTATTATTATTATTATAAAAAAAAACTAATAATAATAAAATAGTAATAATAATAATAAAACCAAGTATTACACCTAAGGTATTCCGATATAGGTGAGGGTCTGGGAAGGGTGGACTATCATTTAGATATAGGGACCGACTAGTGACCATGGGTGCTGAGGTTGGTTTTAGGTGTGTAAGGTGCAATCGGGCAAGGAGATCTTGGATATATTGGAATTGTGAAAGGATAAGGCCAGAGGGGACACGATGCACCTGAATGCTGAGGAAGTAGTGGAGGGGGTCGAGGTCTTTGAGAGCAAAAACATATTGCAACTAGGAGATGGGGTGATCAACAAGTGTAAAAGAGAACCCTGTGAGGATGAGATCATCCACATAAATGAGTAGAAATACAGTACCCTAAGGAGAGTGGAGTGTGAACAAGGAAACATCAGCACGGGACTGGCAAAAGTTCCACTGAATTAGATGGGTTCGAAGCAGATTAAACCAGGCCTGAAGGGCTTGTTTTAACCTATAGAGTGCCTTTTTCAATTTGCAGACATGGTCGGGGAATAAGGGGTGAATAAAGCCTTGAGGTTGAAGGGTGAACACGTCTTCGTGAAAGATCCCATGAAGGAATGCATTGCTGACATCTAATTGTTTGATTGGCCAATTTAAGGTTATAGCCAAGGTGAGCACAATTCGGATAGATGAATGCTTGATGACAGGGCTGAAGGTTTCATTAAAGTCAACTCCGGGTTGTTGAAGGAACCATTTAGCCACTAAACAGGCTTTGTACCATTGGACTTGGCCATCAAAAGTCCTTTTGATCTTGTAGATCCATTTAGTACTGACTAGGTATTGGTTTGGAGAGGTAGGGACAAGTTCCCATGTTTGATTCTGTTAAAAAACAGCAAACTCTTCATTCATTGCACATTTCCAGGCAGGGACAGCAGCAACTTCTTTGAAGGAGGGCGGTTCAAGTTGGGACCAATCATTGTGGGATGAGGATTCAGTGAAGCCTGTGAATGGTTGTTTGGGTTTAGAGATCCCTGATTTAGCTCGGGTCACCATGGGGTGTAGGTTAGTGAGGCCAAGGGAAGGTAGAGTGGAGAAGGTGGATACAGGTGGGGAAACAATGGAGTTTGAAGGGGAAGGCAGTGGAGAGTTGGAAGAGGGTATTCTTGAAGATAAGGTGTTGGATGAGTTAGGTGAGCCATCAATGCTGAGAGAGGAGTTTGGTGAGTGAGAGGCATGGTTAGGATACCAATGAGGATGGAGAGACTGATGTGGCGGTGGTGTTGGAAGGTAGTGCTGTGAGAATTAGGAACCAAATGGCAATGGGAGGTAGTTGATTGGTCTGGTTGTTGTCTTCCTTAGGGAATAAACCTGCATAGGGAAACTCAGTCTCATTAAAACCAACATGTCTAGAGATATAAAATTTTCCGATTGGGCTCAAGCATTTATATCCTTTATGATGATCATTGTACCCCACAAACACACATTTCTCACTATGGAAGTCAAATTTATGCTACTGAAATGGTCTTAAACAAGGAAAAGAGGTTGATCCGAAAGTCCTCAGATTGTTGATCGATGCTAACACGCAAGTGCACGTGATCGAAGTAATAAAACTGGAGTATTCCAGAGTATCGTACCCAAGGGAACGGGTTTAATAAAATGAATTTTTATTTGGCACAAAGTTGTTGGCAATTTGCAATTTTAAAGTGACCAAGGATGAAAATAATTTGAGAGGTGTTTTAACTAAAAATGTATTTGAAAATTCAATGGAAATAAAGAGGGATTCAAGTATGCTAATGCCCCTTTGGAAAGAAAATGCAACAAGAAAGCAATTGCAATCGTAGCTAACTCAGGAACTAAGTAAACTGAATTCAACACCCATTCGACCTTCTTTGAAGTATCTTTAGGAGACTAAGTGATTAAACCTATATGTCTATGGCTAATCTAACTTAGATAGTTTTGCGCACAATTCTAGTGGTTTTGGAGTCTCGCCCTATGTCTAGGGTCGATGTTTCAGACTTATGTCTAAGCCCTTTCCTCCATTGCTTTTGCGACATCCGCTCCCCTTAACCCTTTCGGTATTAAGTTTTAGCTTGACAAGCAACACTAGATGGCCAGCTAGTTTTACCCAACAATTTACTCATCAAAAGCAAACTTGAGTCCAAGAGTTAGCTAGATTGTTTTTACTCTCGAGCTTTACATCTTCCCTCTAGGGCATTCACAAACTTGAATCCCAAAGGAAATTTAGCTCTTCATGATGGAATAAATTGGAATTGATAAATTAGAATGGTAAAAATTCATTAAAAGAACTCAAAGGGAGAAAATGCAATTGGATTGCAAATGCTATGCAAGTGACTATTTCAAGGAAACAACCCCAGGATTCAACTTGCCGAATTACCCACGGAAAATGAATTCACTTTGCTGATTGGAAAATTAATTTCGTAAAAGACTAAGACAGAAGTACAGTGCTGGACCCAAACTTAACCAGAAACAACAAGCTTGTAGCAACAATTTCTTCACTATTCAACATCAAAAGTAAAAATTACTGACTACTTAAATTGAGAAGCTGAAATTCCAATTCCTTTCAGAAGGTAAAATTGAAGAATTAAAAGATAACAGAGGCTGATTGTAGCCCAAAGTACAGTAATTCAAATGCAGAAAATTAAAGCTTCTTCGTAAAAACCCATCCTCTTCGGCTCAATCGAGCAAATGCGCTCTTAACCACTACCAACTTTCGTTGTTGTGGGATTGAGATGAAGAATTCTGGGAATTCAAGAGAAGAACAAGAAGGAAAATAAAACCCTCGGATGAACTACGGCTCTCGACAGAAACTAAACCCAAATTCCAAAAGAAGCGTTTCTCCCCGAAAATCGCCCACAATCGAATAAGTATTGCTTTCTACCAACATATACTCGTTGAGATAAGATTGAGGAAGAAATTCGGACTGAGATCTACAAGAAACTAAACCAAAACAGCAACGAAAAATGACAAATGAAAAATTGCAGTAAGTAATAAAAACCCAAAACATAAACTAAAATCTTCTCCAAATCCAGCTCCCTTCTTCGGATTTTCCTTCATCTTTTATAGGAGTTTTTGAGCTAGGGTTGAATCTTTGCAATCAATAATCAATTATGGCATATCAATCCCTGGAATCATGGCTAATCTGCTCCTAATCTCCCCGAGAATCACGTTTTTCCCTTGGTTTCCAAGTTTGCCGAAAATGCAATTGCAAGGCAATTGCATTGTTGTTGCATTTCTTCAAAAATCTGCACAAAGACATTAAATAAGTGAGATTTTTCCTTCTTTTGTTTTCTTTCTCATCTTACTTAAATTAGAGGACCTCCATCAATTAAGTGATTAAATTCAATCAAATATTTTTTATTTTCATCAATTAATATGAATAAAATCACGGATATAACTAAGTTTAAAGGCCAATTAATCCTCATGAATGAGGATTATCAATTGTCATAATTGGGTTGTTGCTATTTGAGAAGGAAATACGGTGAGTTTCCTTCAATTACTGGTGTAGGCATGCGATTTATCAGATAGACAGTAGTGTGAAAGGCCTCCCACCAGTAGTTTAATGGCATTTTTGCTTGAACAAGAAGGGAAAGCCCTGTTGCAACAATATGTCGGTGTTTTCTTTCAATTCTTCCATTTTGGCCTGATGTATGAGGACAAGATAATTGAATTCCAATTCCATTTTCTCTGCCATAGGTTACCAAAGGTCTGAACTCTCCTTCGCCATCACATATGCATCTCACTACCTTTATAATGTTTTCATACTGCTTTTCAACTTGAAGTTTAAATTGTTGGAAGGTTGAGAAGGCTTCTCCTTTGTTCTTAAGAGGATAGATCCATGATACCTTGTGTAATGATCTAAGAAAGATATGTAGTAGTTAAAGCCAAGGTTGGATTTAACAGGGGCTGGTCCCCAAAGATCAGTGTGGATTAGGTCCAATGCCTTAACAGCCCTAGATTCATAAGAGTTAAAAGGTAATATGTGGGATTTGCCAAATTTACATGCCTCACAAAATGACACCATTTCATTACTTTTAATAGGAGCTTTACAACTTTTCAAGACCTGATCCAAAAATTAAAGATTGATTGCCAAATCTTTGGTGCCAAATATCCATAGTACAGGACAAAAGTACAAAATTATCAACAGAAATCAATTTTTTTTTTTTTTTTTGTAGTGAGGGCCTTGGAGCTTCACGCTAGAGTTTACTCCCATATGTTCAGTCTTGTGCTCTTCTTTGTTTGGTGAGGTGTTCACAGAGGCATTCTTCATATCCAGTAACTTATACAATCCATTCTCAAGCTTCCCTACTAAACATGTTACCTTGGACTTCCTTTCCTTTACAAAGCAAAATAAATCATCAAATTCAACCACTACTCCATTGTCTTGGGTTAATTTAGATATGCTAATCAAGTTCTTTTTCATTTGAGGAACAAACGACACATCCTTAAGGAGTAAATTTTTGTTTGGTGAATTTATCAAGGTATGTCCGATGCCAAGTATAGAAACCTTAGAACCATTTCCTATTATGACATTCTTGAGGTAAGTACTCTTACCTTTTAGGGAGAGCTTTCCAAAATCTACAGTGACGTGGTTGCTTACTCCACTATCTAGATAGCATGCGGGATCTTGGACAACCTCAGGATAGGCCATCATGGCAGTGGCAGTAGTTGATCTTGGAGAGGAGGATTGTTGTTGAATGGGAATGCTTGCTAGATTGTTGGTTGGAGCTTGGTCTGGCTTATCATACCTGTGATAGCAGATATTTGTAGTGTGGCCTATCTTCCCACAAATTTGACAAGTGGGCTTGTTGGTTGAAGTGGGATAATGAGAGTGACAATGTCTCCCTCTGGACCTACCTCCTTTTTGTTTGAACCAGAGTAGTTTCCACGGTTGGGGTGCTGAATAGAATGGTTTTGAGTTGTATTTCCTGATGAGTAAGAGTTGGTCTTCGAAAAATCTATGTTTGCAAAGTTAACCAAGGCTTGATTGAATGAGACGTTTCCTTTTACTGATTATAGATGTTCCAATCTCTGCTCATAGGAAAGGAGTTCACTCTGCACACCATACCACGACTTGTTACTGTTCCTTAGGTATAATGATAGGGTTGTATTCTTCATCTAGTCCGGCAGTTGCATGAGAGATAAAACTCCGCAAATCCATGGAAAAGCTAGCTACCTGCAAGTTGTCGAAGTGTTTATTCATGATTTCCAGATATTCATACATCTTCATGGATCCTTTTCTGGTTTGTTGAAGCATCAACCTGTTGTAGTCTTCTTGTGATCGTGATTGTATTCCAAAGTACTCTTGACTAGAGTCCCATAGGCCTTTGGTTTCATCGTGGCCCATGACTTGTCTAGCTACCTCTGGTGTCATAGAGTTGTACAACCAACCCACAAGGAGCTAATCTGCTGCCAGCCAGATATCGTATTCAGGGTCTGGCATTTTGAGGCCTTCGGGTTCCTCTTCATAAAGAAGCATGATGATTGATAAATCAGGGGCTGTAGTCTTGCCGGTAAGATGATCTTCAAGCTTATAGCTCTTGAGGATCGGTATCACAATGTTTTGCCAGAGGAGGAAATTACCTTGATCAAGTTGCATCGAGGTTGACTGGTTTAGTAGATTCACAAACGTTGGGCTTCCAAGTAGCGCATCTTTATAGCGCACAATGTGGATGTTTCTCTCTGGGTTTTTTTCATGGCTTGATTCTAGACTAGGTGTATTTACGGTGGCGGTTCTAGAAGGATCATCCACTTGACTTGAGGAAGTGGAATCTGCCATTGTTGCGTTTGGAGCTCTGATACCATATTGAAATTTGATTGAAAAATATTGTCTACTTCTCTCATTTTCTTTGATATATGGAATACATTCCTTTTATAGAAGGGAACCAAGAAGGGAAGGAAAAGACTAATGATTACAAACTTACCTAACCATGGATGTTTGGGCATAGATTAGGTAATTAGGTAAGCAAGAGTCAAAACCTCATAAATGATATACAGATTTACAAGTAAAGTAAAAATGAGTAAGAAAACAATAGAGTCAGTCATTTCTAACAAGTTGAGTTAATCTGTAAAGTTCATTTGGATGTATAGGGATTTAGAAATCAATAATCTATCTGGAAGTTTACCTTCAGCACTTGAAATTTTGTCCAACTTGGAAATATTGTAAGAGCACTTAGTTCAATAACCTTTTTACATTCTTTACGTCTTAAACTATTGGTCGGTTATCTATTTCGATATAAGCTATTTAGGACCCACAACTTATTAGTAGTCGTGAATCTTGGGGTTTTTTTTTCCTTCAAATTTCATACATTTTATTTTTTAGACACATTTCCTCGAATAACTTTACTGGAAAGCTGCCGACGTCTTTGGGAATGCTGACCTCATTGATCTCATTGTAAACTTTCTGAATCTTTTGTCTTTGTTTGAGTTTTGTTTCCCATATTAATTCATATATGTATCTCTTATAACATTGAAAATTGATTTTCCTTTTTGTTCTATTGCAATAATGTGCAGTCAAATTAGTGACAATAATTTTGAAGGACAAATACCGACTTGCATTCAGAATTGGCATAATATTGAGAGAATGTGAGAGCTTCTATATTTTTTTCACTTATTTAAATTTCATTGTGATAATCAACCATTATGTTTCAACCAAGTAATTTAATTGCGGCAGAAGGGTTCAGGGAAGTGGGTTGAGTGGGCCTATTCCTTCTGAAATCGGTCTTCTTACCAAATTAATCGACATGTTAGTATGCTCTTTGATTTCATGGCTCTCTTATTTCATAAAGAAAAAAATGAAAAGAAAGGTGATGTTGTTTACATACACATGCAAATTTCCTCATGCAGAAGAATCAGTGACTTGAACGGGGATTCATCACCCTTTCCACCTCTTAATGATTTGACCAATATCAAATATATGTAAGTGCCTCAGTCCCTTTATAACTTGTTGAAAGCAACTGAACCAATTAATTTTGTTTTTGGTTGCCTGCAGAATATTAAGAAGTTGCAATATCACTGGATTGCTGCCCGACTATTTAGATGGGATGAAATCTTTGGAAATTTTGTCAGTATCACTTCAATTCTCTATCGCTTTCTCCTCATAAAACGTTTCATTTTAAAATCTTGTGTAGGTTAAGAAATTTCTGGCAGTTGGAATTGTTCAGATCTCCATGTCTTTCACGGGCATCTTTAAAATTTCCTGAGGCTATTGTTGAAATATATTTTCACTTTTGATGTTGTAGGGTAAAAAAGGATGATATCATTTGATGAATTAATCCTGTTTGGAATTGCCCTATACTCAGATGTTGATTTCAACTTAGATGTTATTTAACTCATATATAGACTACATAACTACTTCTCTACTTGATAGTCGTAGCTGGGCGGTTCTTTTTTTTTTTTTTTTTTCGATGGAAACATGTCTTTTCATTGATTATGAAGGGATTACAAGAGGGAAAAAAAAGCCTACAAAGAGTAGACCAAGGGGAAGATAAACCAACAAAAAAAAGCAGAAACTGAGAGAGAGAAAGAGAGTAAAGAATAAACAAAATAAAGAACAAAGAACCCATGGAAGTACAAGAAAGCCCCCCAATTGTTACAAATATCTTGAACATAAAAACCCATGAAATCTTTAGAAAGAGAACACCAGTGAGAGGCTTTAACCTTGATGAGCTTAAGGCAACCCGACCATAAAGAGTAATTATCCTAAAAAGTTTTTTGGTTTCTTTCCAACCAAATTTTTGAAAGGATAGCTCTAGAAGCATTAATCCTGTTTGGAACTGCCCTATGCTCAGATATAAAACTAAAATGATTTAGGCATAAAAATATAAAACTATGTTGGTCCTATCAAGATGACACAGAAGACTTGGCTTCGCGATGACACTCGATTGTATATTCAAATCAAGAATTCAATTGAGAGTGAAGTAGTTGACTTGGTAAATCATTGTGATTCTATAATGGAACTGCTTGGCTTTTTAGAATTCTTATACTCAGGAAAAGAGCAAGTCAATAGAATGTATGAAGTTTGCACGGCCTTCTTTCAAGCGAAACAGAAGGACCAATCTGTTACGAACTACTTTATGCAAGTTAAGAAGACGTGTGCAGAACTTAATACATTACTCCCATTTAGTACGGATATAAAGGTTCAACAAGCTCAGCGAGAGAAGATGGGTGTTATGAGCTTTTTGAATGGCCTTTCATCTAAATTTGAGATGGCTAAATCACAAATTCTCTTTGGCTTCGAGATCCCTTCTTTGGACGAAGCTTTTAGTAGAGTCCTCCATACAGAAAACTCTTCATCTGGTTTGTCTGTTCCTCAGTCCAACAGTGCTCTCATTAGTCAGAATGATCCTAAGGTCACTAAAGGAATGAACATCAATTCTTAGAGGCTTGGTTTTGATAATTGACGACAAGATTCGCCGGAGATTGTATGTCACTATTGCCGTAAGCCTGGTCACATGAAACGCCACTATCGGAAGTTGTTGAATAAGGGTCAAAGACCTCAAGTTGCTCAGCTTGCTTCCACTAATGATACATCTGAAAGGTCGGTTATTATTTCTGCAGACGATTTTGCTAAATTCCAGTTGTACCATGACTCATTGCAAGCATCTTCTTCATCGAATCCTATTGCAACTCTAGTTGAGTCAGGTAATATGAATCATTGTCTTCTTACATCCGTGGGTCATAGACTCTGGTGCCACAACTCATATGACAGGTAATTCTAGCTTATTTTCTACATCTTTGTCACCTGCACCTTTTCCAACTATCACTTTGGCAGATGGATCAATATCCTCTATTCTTGGATCTGGCCCATTAATCTTACACCCACTCTCCCTTTGTCTTCTGTTTTGCATTTGCCTCAACTTTCGTTTAACTTGATCTATGTTAGTAAACTCACTCGTGACCTTAATTGTTTTATCTCCTTTTTCCTTGGTTATTGCTTGTTTCAGGATCGTATGACAAAAAAGATTATTGGTAAAGGATATGAGTCTGGAGGTCTTTACATTTTTTATCAGGAGATACCAAAAGTTGTGGCATGCTCTAGTGTTGCATCCCCGTTTGAAGTCCATTGTCGTTTGGGTCATCCTTCTTTGTCTATGTTAAAGAAAATTTATTCATAATTTCATTCTTTGTCTTCGTTAAATTGTGAATCTTATCAGTTTGCCAAATTTCATCGTCTTTGTTCGAGTCATAGAGTCCATAAACGAGCTAGTGCTCCGTTTGAATTAGTTCATTCTAATGTTTGGGGTCCTTGTCCAGTAGTGTCCAAAACTGGATTTCGATATTTTGTTACTTTTGTTGACGATTATTCTCGTTTGACTTGGTTATATTTAATGAAAAATCGTTCTGAGTTACTTTCTCACTTTTGTACTTTCCATGCTGCAATTCAAACTCGATTTAATGCCTCTCTTAAAATTTTGCGAACTGATAATACTGGTGAATATTTTTCTCATACGCTTGGATCTTACTTGTGTAAAAATGGAATTATTCATCAATCTTCTTGTGCTGACACTCCATCCCAAAATGGGGTCGCTGAATGGAAAAATCGGCATTTACTTGAAACTGATAGAGCATTACCCTTTCAAATGCATGTTCCAAAGCATTTTTGGGCCGATGTAGTTTCCACAGCTTGCTTTTTGAGTAATAGAATGCCTTCCTCTGTTCTTAATGGTGAGATCCCTTATCGTGTTCTCTTTCCAACAAAATCTTTGTTCCCTATTGCACCCAAAATATTTTGTTGCACTTGTTTTGCTCGCGATGTCAGTCATCATCATACCAAGTTAGATCCTAAACCCTTAAAATGCATCTTCCTTAGTTATTCTCGTGTTCAAAAGGGATATCATCGTTATTGTCCTAATCTTAACAAATATCTTGTCTCTTTAGATGTTACGTTTTTGGAAGATATGCCCTTTAGCCCATCACTGTCGAGTCCGTGTCAGGGGGATGATGACCTACTTATCTATGAGATCGTCTCTCCATAATCCCTTCCTACTCCATCTCCTCTCATCTCTATCCCTCATCGTCCACCTATTACTCAAGTTTACTCCAGATGGCCACCACAACAACCTTCAGACACATGTTCTATACCAGAAGGTTCTTCAACATCTGATCCAGAAACAAGTGGTGAGCTTCCAATTGCCCTTTGTAAAAGTAAACACACCTGTACTTATCCTATTGCTTCATTTGTTTCTTATAACTAGTTGTCACAGCCCACATATGCTTTTCTTACATCCCTTGATTCTACCTTTATCCCTAACTTTGTTCATGAAGCGTTATCTCATTCTGGCTAGCATAATGCAATGATCAAAGAGATGAATGCTTTAGATGATAATGGTACTTGGGATTTAGTATCTCGTCCTGCAAGAAAGAAGGCAATTTGGTGTAAATGGGTATTTGCAATTAAGGTTAATCCTGATGGATCTGTTGCTCGCTTGAAAGCACGCCTTGTTGCTAAAGGCTATGCTCAGACGTATGAGATAGATTGTTGTGACACATTTTCTCCGGTTGCTAAACTAACTTCTATTCGATTGTTTATTTCCATGGCTGCTACTCAATGTTGGCATTTGCATCAACTTGACATCAAGAATGCTTTTCTCCATGGTGATCGTCAAGAGGAAGTTTATATGGAGTAACCACCTGGATTTATTGCTTAGGGGGAGAATGATAAAGTTTGTTGTCTTAGAAAATCATTGTATGGATTGAAATAGAGCCCACGAGCATGGTTTGGTAAATTTAGTCAAGCACTTGAGAAGTTTGGAGTGAAGAAAAGCACGTCTGATCATTCTGTTTTCTATCGACAATCTGAGAATGGTATTACTCTACTTGTTGTGTACATCGATGTCACGCCCCACCCCAGATTACCCTAACCAACCTAGGGCGTGACATGCCGACAATAGATCCCAACTAAACTATAAAACTCATTGTCAAACTTAACAAAGCAAAATACATTTTTGAAAAAATAAATGGCTAGCAAATACTTTATCAAAATAAATCCAAAAAAAATTTCGGCTAAATTTTGCCTGTAAATCGGATAAAACACACCTAGAGTTAGAAAATACACTCCCAAAGAATTATTCTCCGGCACTACAACAAGTGTGCCTCGCTGCACTCTACCCATCCAAATTTGTTTCAGAAATCACAATAAAAATTCCATTATCTGTTAGACATGCACATTTCATATTACAAATATCATAACTTTCCAAAACCATGCAACTTTTTCATTTGGTGCTAGCCACTCTAAGAACAAAATAAAGGTAGTACGCTACATGTAAAAACTTAATGATATACAACCTATGTGAAATTGGTGGCAGACCTCGACTTCGATAGGCTCATTGGAAACTCAAGTGCTAACTGTTGAAAATTTAATAATAAAATAATGATCTAAAAAGCCCAGTGAATGGTAAGTCAATAAGAAAAAAATTAACTTTTAGAAAAATCTCTAAATCATGAAATTTTTTTAACTTCTCAACATTATGAAAATAGAGTGAAATTTGTAGCAAGATCACTATTACAAAATCTCTTAGAAACATAAGCTGCACAAAACGAGATTTCAACTCTTGGAAACAACAACTCTTTAAACAATCACTCTTGAAACATAGATACGAGATAATAAAAACGTGTATAAAGAAATCTCATAATTTCAACTCTTGAAATGTAAGCATAAGCTTTAATTACCAAATTTGTACCCAAAACTCTGTCATACTGGCGTAGAGTAATCTCCATACGCATAACAGAGCAATCTCTATCATACTATGTATCGAGTAATCTCCAGATACATAGCAGAGCATATCTTTATCATGTGTGCACGCAGAGCAAATTCTATCATCTGTAATGCTTCGGACCAGGATTTGGACCAGAATTCGGAATTCGTATTCGACACCTTATGGCCCCGGCATTCTCCTGCATCCCCTACGACCTGAGCACAAAAGCATACTATGGAAACACATTCTCATAGCATACCGGGTAATCACCATGGGTACAAAGATCTAGTGGTTTAAAAATTCACTTTTAACATAAAATTCTTAATTCTCAAACTCTTTCTTAAAATCGTGTTCTCTTGCTCTAAACAACTTTTCATAAACGTGAGGGATTTTTGAAATAACACTAAACATGTATAAATTCTCGAATAATAATTAAATCTCTCAATAATATAAAACATTTCTAAAGTCATATTTTCTCTGAATCTACATCTCATAAATTTCATACATTTCTCAGTAAACATTAAAACTCTTCAAACATCTCAAAAATCATCAAAATTCTTGAATATCTCTTAGAATGATAATTCAAGCTAAAATCACAAGATTATTGAAAATTTATGACAGTATCTCTCAAACATCTCTAAAACATAAAACACTTGAATTTCAATTGAATATATGAAAATTCATAACAAGTCTCTGAAAATCTCTTAGCAATTGCTTTAAAAACAAATATAATCATAAATTCTCTAAAACTTATAGGGTACTCAAACACAATTTCAATTTAGCAAACTTAATTCATTCTCTTCACAAAACAAATTTTCTTTGATTCAATAGATAAGTGATTTACGAAATAAACATCAATTCCTCAAAGTCGTCATACTTCTCAATGACTAAAATAGTTGCATTAATATAAATTGTATTTAAATTCAAATCTTCAAGGTTTATTCATTGCTAAAATAGTAAGAATAATTTATAAAATAATCACTCACAGAATTATTGTCATTGACACCTCGAATCGAAAGTTACTCTAATTTCTGTTCAACCTGTAATTTCAATAACTATATTAATAATAATTACCCAAATAAGTAATTGAAACCAAACTAAACATCAATTAAACCAATTCTATTCTTCCAACCTCCAACCACCCTTCTCTCTCTTCTTTCATTTCATTTAAAAACATGTACTATTTGGCCTTTACTTCTTATTAAATACTATTTTATTCTCTCACTTCAAACAATCTTTTCCTTTTACCATAATAAAATAATCTTCATTTCCCTCACAATACCACCCCACGTGCAAGTCTTTCAAAATGAAGTTTCTTCTCTCTGTACATTTAATAGCCTTTGTACTATCCACTTACGCTCTCTTGAATTTACTTATTTGCCCTCTCTTCTTCTTCTTCAATCTCGGTATCTTTTTTCCTTCTTAAACAAATCAGTTTTCTCTAAAAATTTAACATTCCAAACTCCAATATCCAATTCCTCCATTCCCACTTAACCAAAAACACCATATATTTTTTTTAGAAACATCAAATCCTTAGTAACTATGGCAAAGCTTCCCTTTTAATTTTTCTTTCAACTATTTTAACCATAATCACGAACACAGTCAACCTCTCATCAAAACTAAAACTCATGAAATATTCTAAAAAAAAGAACACAAAATCCTTCATATTGATCCTTTAATCTCTAGAAAACGACTTACCAGGCTAAACTTACTTGATTTCTCAGCTTCCTCCCAACTTCAAGACACCAATTTTGGTTTCCTTCATGGCTTGGGCTACCATTTTCTCATCTCTCCAAATATCCCCTCTTTTGAACTTTCTCTTTCCTCCTCCCTCTCTGTTTTCGTGAACCCCTCTTTTTTTCCTTTTTCTTTTTCTTTATTTATTTATATTCTTTTTAAAAGCACGAGCTTCCCATGGAAGCTTCTTTATTTTCCTATACTTTCTTTCTTTATATATATATATATATATACATATAATAAAACCCACTTGTGTGTGTGGCTTCCAAGAAGCCACACCATTACTTCTATTTTTTTTTTAAAAAAATCCTTTTTCCAAACATGAACAAAATTAAATTCTCTTTCACTACTTTTCCAAATTGCTTCTTTTCTGTTGTCAAAAAAAAAAAAAAATTGCTTCTTTTCTAAAATAATTTAAACTTTTTCCTTTTAATTTCTCCAAATAATATAAGTTGTATCCCATTTTCCATTTTTCAAATTCCTTGTATTTCTATTTTTGTTCTAGACACTCTTCTCCTTCAAAATATTCAAAATCAAATAACTCATATATCAAATGTAAATATCCAATTGCTAGAAGTGAAAATTGGGTCTTACAGTCGATGATATTGTTATTACTGGAAATGATACATCAAGTATATCTTCTTTGAAAACTTTTCTTCAAGGTCAGTTTTATATTAAGGATCTGGGAACACTGACATATTTTTTGGGAATTGAAGTGATGAGAAGCAAGAAAGGTTTCTTTTTGTCACAAAGAAAATATGTACTTGATTTGTTATCTGAGATTGAAAAATTGGAAGTTAAACCATGTAGTACTCTGATGGTACCTAATTTGCAACTCATCAAAGAAGGAGAATCATTTAAAGATCCTGAGAGGTACAGAAGATTGGTTGGGAAGTTGAATTATCTGACAGTGACACGACCATACATCGCTTATTCAGTAAGTGTCGTAAGTCAATATATGTCTTCACCGACAGTGGGTCATTGGGCTTCAGTGGAACAAATTCTATGCTACCTAAGAGTTGCACCTGGGTGTGGAATCTTATATAAAGATCATGGTCATACAAAAGTTGAATGTTTTTCAGATGCTGATTGAGCATGATCTAAAGAAGATAGAAGATCAGCGTACTTCTGGATATTGTGTCTTTGTAGGAGGCAATTTGGTATCGTGGAAGAGTAAGAAGCATAATGTGGTTTCACGTTCAAGTGCTGAGTCAAAATATAGAGCTATGGCACAGTTTGTGTGTGAAATAGTGTGGATACATCAATTTTTGGCTGAGTTAGGCTTCAGTATTACTATGCCAGCTAAATTGTGGTGTGATAATCAAGTTGCACTTCATATTGCATCTAATCCAGTGTTTCATGAGAGGACTAAACATATTGAAGTGGATTGTCATTTCATTCGTGAGAAAATACAACAAGAGTTGGTGTCCATAGGATATGTGAAGACTGGAGAACAATTGAGAGATATCTTTACCAAAGCCTTAAATGGAGCAAGAATAAATTATCTTTGCAACAAGCTGGGCATGGTTGACATATTTGCTCCAGCTTGAGGGGGAGTGTTATAATATATATAATTATGTATATTTGTCCTTTATTGTAATTGTACATTCTCTAGTTTAGGGTTTTCTTGTGTACTTATATATATTGGTGACTCTCTAATAAAGAATACATCGAGTATTTCTCCAATACTGAGAACACTTTTAATATCTTTACTGTCTTTTACTGCTTATACCTTTTTGCTTTAAATCTTTTGCAGAGACCTAAGCTTTAACAGAATAAGTGGGCACATTCCTGCCAGGTTTCAATCTATTGTAAAAGCAGAAAAGCCAGAAAACATGTAAGGAACTTTATTCAGAAACTTTAATTATAATTACATACAGTCATTCACTCATAGCTGGAGGGAAACTGGGCAGGTAAATTTGACAATCTCAACCAATGAATGAAATTCATATTATCGTCTGAGAAACATCCTGAAAACTTATGTGTAACAGTATAAATGGGGTAACTTTATAAATTACGAATAAGTATATACACATATCGAATGTGACTCACTTCAGTGCTCTTCCTGGGGTATTCTCAACAGTTTTTTTGTAGCTTTCTTTTACGTTTTAGTCTCAACAATTGGAGCTGTTTCTTATTTTTAAAAAAATTGTGTGTGCACACACACATATATAGATATATATATGTAACATATAAATATAAATAATTGGTTTCATCTGTTGTGCTAATTTTTCAGTAAAAGGGAAAATATCACATCCAATATTTTTTTAACATAACATGGTTTAACATTAAGTTAAAATTCTAGAAACCAAGGCGTTTTGATGTAGGAATGTAAGTATTCAATAGTTAAAAAGATATTATATATACATTACATTATTTCAATGGGAGAGTTTATATTGGTCAAGTAGTATCATAACTCTGAAATGTTATCAATTGTCCTGATCACTTGTGCCAATATTTAATTGTTTAGATTTTTAACTGGAAACTTGCTTAATGGCACGGTGCCTGATTGGGTGCTGCAAGAAGAAACAAACATGTAAGTTTCTTTTAAGAAGTTTTAACCTTTCTTGATATATAGGGGAAGGATAAGTTTATTTCATATACAGATATATAAAATTTAATTATCACATATATTTTTTTCAACAGTGATCTCTCTTACAATAAATTTAAACCACCATCTGGAGACTGTCAATCACGACATACGTAAGAATGCCTTTAATCTTTTTAAATATATTGTCATATGTTCTAATGCACTTTTCAAGAATACAAAGTTTTCTTTTCGTTTCTTATGCAGGAACCTGTTTGCAAGCTCAGCGATGGACAATAATTCGTAAGTTTAAGTTTTCCTTGATGTAAGCATTTAGTTTGTTTAGTTTGTTGCTATTTCACCCAAATTGGTGCCTTACTAACTACCAAACTTCTTGTTTTTTATCAGTCATCTTGTTTCTTGTTTGGCAAGCCAGCCTTGTCCCAAGAGTAAGTCAAGATTTTTACTTGCATGATTGTTGTTTGTTATCTAGGGAAGGGGTGGGTATTGTGGAAATGGGTATATTTTTCCATGTTGAAAGCTAAATACGGTAGATGTTGGTATCTTCTCTCATTTAAAAATTACAAACCTAGTTCTTTTTTTTCCCTCTTTCTTTCTTTCTTTCTTCTTCTTCTTCTTCTTTCTTTTAGAACTTAAACATGTTGCGGAGAACCCCAGGGAGCATGTTAGGTATACTCTTGTATTTTATTGTGTAATGTTAATAAGCATGTTGATATTTTTGCAGTTCTATACCGTCTCTATATAAATTGTGGTGGGAAAGAAGAAATCATTAATGGTAATAAGTTTGAACAAGATGAAGTTGTAGGCCAGCCGTCGGTGTTTTACCCAAGTGGAACAAATTGGGCATTTAGCAACACTGGTATTTTTTTGGATGATGAGCGCCTTAACACAGACTATCTTGCAATGAATTCATCAAAGCTTCCAAATTTTGACTCCAAATTGTATGAGACTGCTCGAGTTTCTCCATTATCTCTTACATATTATGTGTATTGTATGGGGAATGGAAACTACACAATAAGCCTCCATTTTGCTGAAATTGCGTTTACAACTGATGAAAACTTTAGTTGCCTTGGAAGACGCATTTTTGATATTTACGTGCAGGTAAATAATGGCATTCTGTTCTCTTAAAAGATTGTTTTTCAAACTCCAAAAACTTTGCCAAAAAAAAAAAATTCAAAATGCATTAATTTCTACAACTTAATCGAATTCATCATTCAGTATAAATATTTTTTTATTACTAGCGTAGATGTTCCCTGATTCAAATCCAACATTACAGGGAAGGCGAATGGTGAAGGATTTTAATATTGTAGATGCTGCAGGGGATGTCCGTAAACCTGTCACAAGAAATATTACCGTTCATGTTACAAATGGTACCTTGGAGATTCGATTTTATTGGGCTGGAAAGGGGACGTATAAAATCCCTAAGAAAGGAGTTTATGGTCCTCTGATATCAGCCATTTCGATAAATCCTGGTACGTTGTTTGTCATCCTAGCTATCTATTCTCTAAAATCAAGTCTATTAAGTTCCTTTCTTGTTAGGGTTCAACCAAAATTCTACAATAGCTAGAGCGCAAGAGAGGATTATGAGTTTATAAGTACAAACAATATCTCAAACCCCCAATTAGTATAATTAGTATAAAGTTTTTCAGTAAGAGTTTAAATTTTTTTCATAGAGCTAAGGTCAAAAGGATAATATCGTATATATGAGATTTCTAATCCTAATATCTTGTCCCGTACCCCATGTGACTGAAAGTTGGTTCATATATTGTCCATCATCTTACTATAATACCAGAAATTTATGTAATAATTGTTATCCTGGCTTCACTTGAAGCAGACTTTGAGCCTCCAAGTGCCTTACCAATAGGTGCAGTACTGGGAATTGTGGCTGCAATCATCCTTGTTATAGTTTCGGTTCTTGGAGTTATGTGGTGGAGAGGTTGCCTTGGACAGAAAAGTACACTTCATCAAGGTAATTTAGTGGATATGGTTTTCATCGGTAAACGTATGGATGTTATGTGAAACTTATTTTTGTGATGCCCAAAGATCAAAAAGCTCTTTTGATAGAAAAACATAATTATTTTGAGTTAGTGCGAGCATGGTGCAGTCTGAGACTCTATATATATGGGACAATGGGCAAACATTGGACAACTAACAATATCAAATCTCTCTGCCCTATCAGGTCAAATAGGCATAAATAATTTGTTGACTCTTTTCATTTATACATGCTTCTTGTGTAGATCTGAAAGGTCTAAATCTACAAACTGGTTCATTCACGTTAAGGCAAATCAAAGCTGCTACATATAACTTTGACACTTCCAACCTGATTGGGGAAGGTGGTTTTGGTCCGGTTTATAAGGTGTTTTCACTATTCAGTAGGAATATTTCAATCTTTTCATATTTAGATTTGTTTGGTTTTAATGTGTGTGATATTTTTCTATTCAAATATAGGGGTTTCTCTTGGATGGCACCATAATTGCCGTGAAGCAACTTTCCTCTAAGTCAAAGCAAGGAATGCGGGAGTTCGTGACTGAGATAGGCATGATATCTGCTCTGCATCACCCGCATCTAGTTAAACTTTATGGGTGTTGCATCGAAGAAAATCAACTTCTTCTAGTATATGAATATCTAGAAAATAATAGCCTTGCTCGGGCTATGTTTGGTAAGTTATTGATTATGTGTTTTACAGTAAGTTATCTTATGAAAATTATGGATACATTTCTTGAGTTTATAAATCACATGTATTGACCATATCTACAAATATAATGAATTTGAAGGACCAGAAGAAAGTCAATTGAAATTAGATTGGCCAACAAGACGGAAAATTTGTATTGGTATAGCCAAAGGTTTGGCTTATCTTCACGAGGAATCAAGATTGAAGATTGTCCACAGGGATATTAAAGCAACTAATATATTGTTAGATAAAAATCTCAACCCCAAGATATCTGACTTTGGTTTGGCCAAGCTGGATGAGGAAGGAACTACCCACATTAGCACTCGAATTGCTGGAACTTTGTGAGTCCTATGATTAGATTATTCTTTATGTAACAAATTATTAAGCTTTTGCTTCTTTTACATTTTGTACCTACCCAACTACGACTAGATTTCCATAATATTATCAAATACTGGCATATCTCCATTATCAATCTATCAAACAAATAAATAGTTAGTAGCTGTTGAGAAATTTATGGAGTTAAAATTTCTTTGGACTTTGTACGGTTAAAGTTTAGACATACTCCAAACACAATAAATACTGTAAAAGAGTTCTTGGATTTAAGTTATAACGATCCTTTAAATGCAAGCTCAAAATTAATTATGCCTAATATCATGCTTTTGCAGTGGATATATTGCGCCAGAATATGCAACGCGAGGCCGCTTAACTGATAAAGCAGATGTTTACAGCTTTGGCATTGTGGCCTTGGAAATAGTTAGTGGGAGGAGCAACACTATTTATTGCTCAAAGGATAATTGCTTTTATCTGCTCGATTGGGTAACTTGAATTTGATTCTTATGGGAGCCTGGTTTTCTTATGTTTGATTTTGAATTTCATCTATCCATGTCATTTACAAGGACATTATTCTTAAAACTCAATTTGTTGGTAATAGTTATGCAAATCAAAATCGCAGTAACTGTATTTATTGTTTTCTTTCATAGCTGATATATTACTTCTAATCTCTGTATTCTTTACATCTTTTGGCTCTTACAATCATGTGGTATTATTGTAAAAAACAGAGAAAATCTGATGGGCTACTATATTCTATGATTTCAGGCACTTGAATTGAAAGAGAAAGAGAGTTTAATGGAGCTAGTTGATCCAAGGTTAGGCTCCAACTTCAACCATAGAGAGGCAATGGCGATGATCAATATTGCTCTTCATTGCACCAATGTGTGTCCTACAGAAAGGCCTACCATGTCTGTAGTGGTGGCCATGTTGGAAGGCAAGGTCGCTGTGAAGCAGTTGGTTTCAAATCCAAAGGACTCAAGAACAAAGATGAGTGCAATGTGGACCATTTTGGAGCAGAGCTTGAAACAAACTGACCATGAGAACCAGGCAGAGATTATCTCCATGGACATGCCATGTACCAGTTCTTCAGTCTAAAACTGCATCTTTTAAGGCCTTGAATTGTATGTGATAATTTCTAAACTTTTGACTTCTTAATGTGTGAAGTTTCATTTCTAGGTACAATTTATTGATCTCCCCTACCAAAAAAGTTGTATAAGTAATTCCTATTGAAACAACTCTATTATTAATTAAATTTTATATAGTAATCCTTCGGACGCCAAATTATATTGAACATGTTTTTTTTGTCCCTTTTGGTGAAATCAAATGTAGCTTAACTTTTAATTTTCAAGCAAGTTGCATTGACCACTCCTAAATTGTAGTGGTTGTTGCAATTGTGCCTAGAAACTTGCAAGTACAAAAATTAAAGCTTCAAAATTTACTAATGGTTAAATTGTTCCGTCCTTTTTTTTTTTAGTTCAACAAAATTTAGGGTGGGAGTTCGAACCTCTGACTTTTTGATTAAGGGTACATGTCAATTACAGCTAAGTTATGTTCACTTTGGCAAATTGTCTCCTCCCCCGTTTAAGTTTAAAAGTTCATGTATATGTATTTTTTTTATTTATTGTTCTACAAACTTTCCCCTTCGTGAGTGGTGGTATTGTGCCAAAAGTCCAATCTCTTGCCTATTATTGTTTGAAATTCTTAAAAATGACTTAATCAGTTGCCACAAATTTTCATCACTTTCAATTAAATTTTCCAAGGGCATGAAATTTACGAGGAAATTAACATTTTCAGTTCGTTAGGAAAATATTTCATTTTTACTTTTTTGTTTTTAAAAATTGTGAATGTTTCCTCACAATTTCTTTACTATGATTTTCACATTTCCTAAAAAATAGTTGAATTTTTAGCAAAATTCCAAAAACAAAAATAAAATTTTAAAAACTACTATTTTAGCCCTTGTTTGATAACCATTTGGTCTACAAAAGTATAATGGATCTCAGATACATTTGGCAACACATAATCCCTCAAAGTTTTGTTTTCATTATGTCATTCACCGTCTACCATCATTTCTAGCTCTTTTGTAATACGCTCTCTCTTTTCTTTTTTGCTTTAGAATCAATAGGAAGTAGATTGCTACACCCAAAGTCTCGCATGCACTGGTTTTCAACTCTTGACAACAAAAACAAACTAAATTAAAACAAATAAAATAAAGCTCAGATTAAGACTAAAGCTATTGATTTTGATATTGTTCAAAGTACACGCAAGCGCACACGATCAAGTATTATAAAATGGTAAGTAAATTCCAAGTATCGAATCCACAGGGATTGGTTTTAATTTAATTCAGAATACCCACTCTTAATGACCAACCCAAAAATAAATTGAACGGCTATAAACCTTAAATTTTATTTTACTCAATAATTCTTGAATACCCACTCTTAGTTACAAACACCAAAGGGATTGATGATCAAGCAATCCTTCAATTTCAACTTTTAAATTAAAGGTCTCCCACAAATATAGATATGCATCTATAAAGGCGCAATGTAGTAGCTACTAAAATTAAATATACCTTTAGTTGAAGGAATCGTATCAAGAAGACACGGGTCCATTGAGGAGAGAAGTTTATTATTCTTTTATTCAATAATAAACTCAATACCATTTACATGCTAATATTCTCATACATATATGGAAATTTAAACTGTTTTTACAACTAAAATAACTCATCAGTAATAAATAATTACTCTCACTTTACTTTATTTAGAGAAAACAACTAGAAGAAGATAAACTAACCTACGAACATAAAATAAATGGGAGACACAATCATTTGGAAAAAACTTGGGAAGAGGGTCAACTACATAATTAAACAGACAATTAAAACCAAATTGACAATGAATTCATAAGTCTAGAAGTTCTAAGAGCATGGAATCTCCTGTCGACCTCAACCAATCTCAAGCACCAACTAGCTAACCTTGTGTCCGTAACCTTAGCGAATTAATACAAGGCATTAGGACTCTTCATTATGGACCTCTAATAATTGCTTTTATCACTGCCGTGTCCAAGCGATTATCAATTATGCATTCATGATCTTATTCAAGTTCCCTTCGTCAAGTGCTAAACTCAAATCATCAATACAACAATTAATTCCTTTGTCAAAGAAATTAAAGGCATTAAACGACCAATGCATAAATGAAATCAGAAGTCAATTAATTAACCCAAAATATCCAACAATTAAGCAATTAATTCAATTAATACAAAAATCCCTAGTATTAGGAACAAAGATACTCAAATTCATACAATTAAACCCCTAAGTTCCTAATTTGCAGCCACAAAACAGAAACTAAAAGTAAAGGAAAAGGAAGAAATTAGCAAACGATGGTCGATCTCGCGTTCCCATCGTGATTTCCACGTCCCTAGAGCTTCGGATTTTCAAAAATGCTCCACAAATGCTCTCAATTGCTCCCTAAACCCTCAATTTTAGCTTAGAATCAAGATTATGACTAAAACCCTCAGATTGGCCTCCTCTTTCTCGAAGAGAAAATGAAAAATAAGTATTGTCTATCAATGTAGCGTCGAGACGCTAGGGACAACGTCGAGACGCTGCACCTAACGACATCATTTTTCGTATGCACGCCCGTCCAACTTCGAGACGCTTAAGGCAACGTCTCAACGCTCCCAACAAAACTCCACTGATGCACGCATTTTGAGTGTCTCGATGCTACATGACAGCGTCGAGACGCTTGCTCTCAAGTTTGATACTTTAAATGTGGCGTCTATATGGCATTTTAAGGGTCTAGAAGCTCTCTCCTCGGGTTCTTTGTCCAAAACACCACATCTTCTCTTCTTTGATCTTCAATATGGCTCCACAAGGCTCCAATATTCGTCATATTATTCTCGAACACTCGGTTTCTGCTAAATCAAGATAAAAAGGCATCAAAGCATACATTTTAAGCATAGAACTAGTATAATTAATAGAAAATAAGATAACATAATTACATGCTATCAGATATTAGTAAAATAAACATTCATTCTCCGGTAACGACGCAAAAAACTTGTTGCTACAAGTAATATAGTAGTTGATAAGCCGTGAAATTAAGGCTTATTTAAATCCTAAATTGCTCGAAAGAACTCTTGTTTGTCCTAATATTAATGGAAAATGGTGAAAAATGGTTGAAAGAAGGAAATAATGAAATATGGTAGCAATTGGAAAAGATTTCTAAGTATTGTGATTATTATTTAAATCCTAAATTGCTCGAAAGAACTCTTGTTTGTCCTAATATTAATGGAAAATGGTGAAAAATGGTTGAAAGAAGGAAATAATGAAATATGGTAGCAATTGAAAAAGATTTCTAAGTATTGTGATTATTTTGCAGGAATTGCCAAACAAATTGCCAAACAAATTGCCAAACCGGCAATTTGGCAATCTTCAGCAGCTGCAAATATGGAAACTTCGGGAAATCCGTGATTGATGAACCCATAATTGACAGAGAATTTCTCGCACAAATCAAGGGATTTAGTGCATTATTCTTGGCAAATTGGAACCCTATATTGGTCTACATAAGGAGATTGAAGAACGCGGAGGAGAAGAGGACGATTGGTGGGGTCAAATACGAAGCTTCACTTTCTGTTTTTCTGGGTTTTGGACAGCTCTGTTTTGGCTGTTTTGCTACTGTCTTTACCATTTTATTCAATTTCCATTCAACTTTCCTTCAAGTTTGTATTACAAAACAATACCTAGATACTTTGTTTTTCGATTTGTTGTATTTTCATTCAAGTTTAAGTTTGTTTCAAGTTCATTCGAAGGTAGCTTTGCTCGCAACGTTTCCTCTGTTTTTCCTTCGGTTTTAGTTGATTTCTTCACCAAAATTTCAAATACAGTACAGCAACTCTTCGGTATTGTCACAATGAATGGGTTTGGGTATTCTCCTTTTGTTCGTAAGTGAATGTAACAAGTATTAATGCGTAGGAATTTCCAATCCATTCGAAGTTCTTTTTCTTTAGTGTTTCTTCAATTTGAATTGTTAAGCAATTTCCGAATCTCCCTTGGAATTCCAATCCGATTCAAGAGATTCTTGGATCGTTAAGATCAATTTCTCTCTAAAAGTGGAGGAGATTGAATCGATTGGGAAGGAAGAAGTGGGATAGCATCGAATTAATTTTCTTACTTCTTGCTCTGTTTTTCTTTTACCATCAATTTAGCTTCTGGAGAAGAAATTAAAACAAGGAAGGAGATAGGGAAAAATTACATAATTACCCTTGCCACTTTGATTTAATTTCAATTAATTACTTTTGCTTGAATTCCTAGGAAAACCCAATTACAATTCATAAGTTAGTTTTTTTTTATTAAATTTCATTATGAAATCTTTCTTTAAAATTAGTTTTGGGTTTTTCATTAAAAATATGAGCTAAAACTTCTTAGGGGGGTTCAAGGATGTGAATTCCCTAAGAAGTAAATGTAGCCAAAATTCCAAGAAAAACCAAGCCTACATCTCAATTGTTTGCTTGTGTTGATTTAATTTCCGTTGAGATCCTAGATTGATCAACTAGGGTTTCAACTCAAGCTTAGATCTAATACCGACAGGGTTAGTGATAAGCGGATTTCACACAAGTAATGGAGTAAAAGAGCTTAGACATAAGCCATTCCTTACCCTAGACATAGGGATTAAGGACTCCAAGACCCATAAAGTTGTGAGCCAAAAATTATCTAAGATGGAGGGACTATAGACATATAGAGCCCCCACTTAGCCTCCTAAAAAACCCAATTTTGAGGTAATAGGAGATGCAATTTTGGTTTACAATTGAGTGTGGAGTAGGTTGGAATTGCAATTTTGGTTTGCAATTACGACTTAGGGCAATGACACTCTTGAGCCCCATCCTTTATCATTTCATTCTTAAGTTCATTCAAATTGTCATTTCATATTGTCAATTTAGATTAGCAATTTAATTCTGCAATTTTAGTCTTTTCGCACATTGCCATTCTGGATTAGCAATTGGAGTAGCAATTTCTGTTATTTTCAACATTGCCATTCTGGATTAGCAATTGAATTAGCAATTTTGATTTTCCACCAACAACTTGATTTTGCATTTTTACTTTTCACACTTGCAATTTCCCTTACAGTTTGCAAAACAAGGTCTTGTTACTCCGTTCCCTGTGGGATTCGATACTCGGTACTCAGTTACCAAGTTATATTACTTCGATCGCGTGCGCTTGCGTGAACACCGATCAGAAGTGTGAGTACCAAAATCGTTCTCCACAAGGAATAAATACTACCAATTATCAAATTCGTTAGCTTCAGTTTTATCTAAACACCGAATAATAAAAAAAGAATGAAAATTTAGACTTGCTTGCAATTGAATGAAATAAGGCTCTAAATCTAACATAGTAAAACAAAGGAATAAAATTAATTGCTAAAGGTTCTAGAGCAATGACTTCACCATTATTTCCTTCTACTCTTCATTCATTAATAGTTAAAACAATTTTTATTTCTAGGTTGTTGACAAGTTCTACCCTATAGAGTTGATGTTCTCTCTTAAGAAATAATGATATATATTCTTTGAAAAGTAAATTGTTTATATCTCTATGACAATTCCAACAATTCAAATATGACGAACGTAAAACCTAAAAACTGCCACAAAATCTACAAGGATATCTCTATCTCATGTATAAATTAGGGAAAATCATTCATGTTCATCAATAATTTTTGTCTATCAACCTCAAATGACAACATAAAATCACTGAAAATATTAGCCAAATCTAAACATGCATTAAGCTCAGAATAATTTTCACAACCACAAATGAAGTAGAAATATATCAATTATTAACTAAGAAAGAGTAAGATTTGATAAACAATTAGCTCAAAGCTCTAGAAAGAGTAAATTAGTGAAAGAGTTAATATTAAGAAAGCGGAAGCAATTTCAGATCTCGAGCACTCAAAGTACATCAATTTAACCAAACAAAAACATGCTCAAAACTGGAAAAAACCAGAAAGTATGAACACATACCTTTGTAGCTCAAATTCTCCAAATTCTTTTCAAATCTTGGATCACCAACACTACTTGGACCACCACTAGAGTCTTCCCTACTATTCTCAGCCCTTGGAATGGATTGTGGGATCCTTTGTTAAGAGAATTTTTAGAGAGAAGGAAGAGAACTCAAGACAGTTTTTAAAAAAAAAAACTATCAAAGAAATTCACTCAATCCTTTTGTGTTTCATCCCATTTATAGGCACTAATGAAACTTCATTAGGCTTCCTATGGAAGACAACACTTGTCTTCCTATGGAAGACAACATTTGGCTTCCTATGGAAGACAACACTAGGTTGGATAGGATTAGTCAAGTTTCAATTAAAGCAAAATTAATTTAAAAACTTGATTAATTAATTAAATCATTTAATTAATTTAATTATTTAATTTAATATCAAATATTAGTTAAATAATTAGACCAATCCCTCTCTTTTATGACCAATCGTTTGTACATGAATCCCTATTCACGTATTAAACCGAACAAATATTTAAATCACATTTAAATATGTTCCTCTCTCTTCCTTGTGGTTTTAATTCATAATTAAATTATAGTACGTTAAGTATATCGCATATAATTAACGTTTACTCCCAAAACCGAATTTGAACAATTCAAATTCTTTTCTCTCAAATTATTCCAAGGCTTAGTCTGAGCTAGTAAGGGGACCTAATGGACCTACAGATCATGAGCTCCAACGATACGAGATTTAACCAGCCAAACTCTTTAGCCTAGCTAATCAACATTCGTTAACCACCAGGACACTCCACTAAAGCCCAGTGGCTGCACTAGTGGCTGCACTCTCCTCACTATAGATATATTTCTGTCCACTCGATATAACCATGATTAGTAAGTCGATCCTTCACAGGTCGTTCGTAATTACAGCTGGGTCAAATAAACCGTTTTACCCCTGTAATTACTTCTTGTTCCTTAAGTCCCACTAATCCTCTAATGAACAAGTTCAAGACCCAGAGTCAGCACTTAAGGGAACAACCTCTCTACTAATCCTTAAAGCAGATAGGAGTGAATTCTATCTCGCATGACTATGTTCCCAACTATCTATCCGGTCTTATCCCCAAAATGGGAGGCTTATTGAGTCGGCGATCTCAGGCCACTCTCACCCATGCAAATCTAAGGATAATCCCGAATAAACAGGAGTTCATAGCACGCTCAGGATTAAGATCAAGTTACCTAGGTCATCGTATGAATATAGTCAGTTAAAACAGTAAACGAAGTTATAAAGTCTAAGTGACTATTTCGCGGTTCGGTCTTATGCAAACTCATTGCATAGGACGCCCCCACTCGCATGTCTCCACATGAACGATTCAGGATCACATCGTTAGTACTATACAAAGTGGGCCGCGTCCATAGTGTCCCCAGAATAAGGTACCAGCCTTATTCTTATACTATAGACCATTTTGGCTATTACTCGAACTTGATCCACTTTTATGTCATACATAAAGTTCAAGTATACATACTATAGCCAAGGATTCTTAGTTCATTGGATTTGGGTTATAGAATACACAATTCACTTTATTCAATAACACATTTACTGAATAAACCTCAATAACATCTTTATTGCAAAATAGAATATACATTCAGTTTACAAAACCACGAGTTTTAGGACACAAAACCCAACAATTAGTTTATAATGAAAATCTCAACAAAACTCTCTAACAGCAACATTAGAGTCATTACAAGTAGGAAAAGAGAAGGAAAAATGGATAAAAAGAAACAAATCCAAAAGATTCCACGGGTTTTCAAGCGTAGCTCTCGCTCTATTCGGTTGCTAGAGTCCTCCAAAATAGTGTCCAACCGTCTTCCCCTCTTTCTCTCTTCAAAATCCCCTTTGGAAGCCCCCTAAAACCACTCAAATGAAGGCTTTTTATACCTAAGACTTTTATCGCAATGCCTAGGCACCATGGACAGCGCTATAACCATGCGCGTGGAAAATCTGCCTCCAATACTGCGGCGCCTAGGCGCCATGCTTCTTCTTGTTCCGCTTCACGTTGTAGTGCCCAGGCGCTAAGCTTCTACCATTTTTTCTACTTTCCATCTCTTGTCTTAGATTTTTGTGGAGAACTTTCATTTTTCTTCAATTTGACTCCTACAATTAAAAGACACAATAAACAATTAAATTAGACATAAAATGTCCAAATAAACTAACAAAACAACCTAAATGCACCCTACTTACTATGCCTAAAAATAACTCATCAGTGGTGCTTGTCGTTGTAGTTTCAATTCTTGGAATTCTATGGTGGAGAAGTTGCGTTGGACGGAAAAGTACATTTCATCAAGGTAATTTAATGGATATAAATTTCATTGATAAACTTGTGGATATTATGTGTTAGACTTATTGTTGTGATGCTCAAAGATTAGATACCTGTCATGACCAAGGTTTAAAATGTCGATGTCGACGGAAATATCGAAGTCTTAATTTTATGGAAATGTCGATGGAAATATCGATAAAATGTCAATGTCGATAGATATTTCTGGAAAAATTTAAAAAAAAATTCAAAAAAAATATTTAAATTAGTAAATGAACATTTTACACTTTTTAAATGAGTTAAAATACTTGTTACATTATTATATTCACATTAAGTTACATTTTCTTGCTATTTTTTTAATATTTCGTCAATTTTGTACGGTATAGTGGAAACGTCGATGCCCCTTATGTCGATGTCGAATCCATGGACATGTGGAAATTTCGATGGAAATGTCGACATGTCGACGAAAATTTAATACCCTGGTCATGACAGAAAAACAATATTATTTTGAGTTCATATGTGAGCATGCTATAGTTTTCGGTTCTATTTATATGGTGTAATAATGGGTAAATATTGAGAACTAACAATCTCAAATTTCTTTGGTATTAGGTAAAACATACATATTTAATTGGTTGACTCTTCTTTCATTTATACATGCTTCATTTGCAGATCTTAAAGGCAAATCCAAGCTGCCACTAATAACTTTGACATTTCTAATAAGATTAGAGAAGGTGGTTTTGGTCTTGTTTATAAGGTGTTTTAACAATTCAACATCAATATCAATCTTTTCCTTTTTAGATTGTATGATTCTAATGTAAAGTTCTATGTAGGGTTTTCTCTTGGATGGTGCCATAATTTCAGTGAAGCAACTTTCCACTACGTCAAAGTAAGGAATGTGCGAGTTTGTAAATGAGATAGGCATGATATCTATTTTGCATCACCCGCATCTAGTTAAACTTTATGAATGTTGTACTGAAGAAAATCAACTTTTGGTAGTATATGAATATATGGAAAATAATAGCCTCACTCGGGCTATGTTTGGTAAGTTTTTTACTATGTGCTTTTAATAAGTAATCTTTATGAAAATTATCAAAAGATATATATGAGTTCATACATTAGAATGTATTGAACCATATTAACTAATGTATAAATTGAAGGATCGGAAGAAAGTCAATTGAAATTAGATTGGCCAACAAGGCAGAAAAATTGTATTGGTATAGCCAAAAGTAGAGATGTCCACGAGGCGGGGCCGGGGATGGCTTCCCCGTCCCTGTCCCCATCCCCCATTTCATTTCCCGTCCCCGCGAAATTCCTCATTTAATTTTGCGAGGATCGGGACGGGGATTCCCCGAGGGGAATTCGTGGGGATTGGGTTCTCCGCTAGAAATTATTCCCCGTTTATATTTTTTATTTTTTTTAAATTTTGATTAAATAAAATATTTTTTAATAAAAAATTTCTATTTAAATTATTAATTCATAATGGTAAATTTCTATTTAAAGAGATTTTTTTTTTAAATTTTCTTTAGAAAATAAAATAATACATCATAAAAGATTAAATTTAGTATTTATTATATATATAAATATACATATTAAAAATAAATTAATTAATCAGGGTGAGGGCGGGGATGGGATCAGGGACGGGGACGGAGAATACATTCCCTGTCCCCTTTTAGCTCAAGGGGAAAAAGTTCCACCACTCGCTCCCCCATTCCCCGTCTAAACGAGGATTCTCCGTCCCATTAGGGACGGGGCCCCTTCCCGAAAAAATGAACATCTCTAATCAAAAGGCTTGACTTATCTTCACGAGGAATCAAGATTGAAGATTGTTCACACAGATATCAAAGCAACTAATGTATTGTTAGATAAAAATCTCAATCCCAAGATATCCGACTTTGGTCTTGCCAAGCTTGGAAAAAGAAGGAAATACCCACATAAGCACTCGAATTGCTGAAACTTTGAGAGTATGAATAAATTATTCGTTATGTAATAATTCATCCAGCTTTTGCATCTTTTACAGTTTTCCAACCAGACTCCAATAATGTTGTCAAACTAATACCATTTCCTATTATTAGTAACTATCAAATAAATAGTCAGTTGGTTTTGAGAAATTTAGAGCCACAGTATGCAATGTGAGGCTACTTAACTAACAAATCACATGCTTATAGCTTTGACATTGTGGTCTTGGAAATAGTTAGTGGAAGGAGTAATACTACTTATCGATCAAAGGATGATTGTTTTAACTTGAGTTTCATTCTTATGGAAGTGTGGTTTTCTTGGTTTTTATTGCATTTCATCTTGGCAATGTCAGTTGCAAGGAAATTAAACTTAATCTTATTGGTATTCTTGTTGCCTAAGAAGCACGGATATGGATACAAGACACAGATATGACATGTTACGGACAAAGTAACACGTCACTTTTTAAAAAATTTAAGACATGGACACGACAAGGACACGTTTATACTAGTAAATGATGTTAACAATGCTAGCAGATTGAAGTCATTTGTATCCTCTATTCTCAGGCTAATACTTAAAAAGAGAAAGATATTTTACTAGAGCTTGTCGATCCACAGTTAGACTCATGTTTAAATGAAATTCAAATTGAAGTTTAAATTGTCAAACTACCACTTTCTTTCTTGTTGTTAAACCACTTGGGTCCTGAGCTTCTAAAGGGTTGGTTTTGTCTTAGGAACTCTTCATAAATCTCATGGTCGCCTTGGAAGTTTTAATTAAAAAATGATGGCAAATTTGTTAACCTGTGGAGAGAAGAAAATTGGACTTGATTGATTTTTTTTGTTTTTGAGAAAAGACTATTTTAGATTTGTTCTTTAAAGTTCACTAATTTTAATTTGATCTCTAAAATATAAAATATTTTTATTGAAGTCAATGAAGTCATGGTAAATTTTGAAATTCAGCTGTGAATACCTGTTAAAAATTTAGTAAAAATTGTATGATTTATTATAATGACGATCGACATCTATAGGTCTATGACAATGTGAACAATTATACATTACTCATCTTAAAATTATAAATAAATTAAAGTTAAAATGTGTTTCAAACTAAAAATACTTATTCTATAAGTACGTTTTAAAGAAGCACTGTTAAGCAAGGTTTAAAATGTCGATGAAAATGTCGAAGTCTCAATTTTATGGAAATGTCAATGGAAATATCGATAAAATGTCAATGTCGATAGATATTTCTGAAAAAAAAATTAAAAACAAAAATATTTAAAAAAATATTTAAATTAATAAACAAACATTTTACACTTTTTAAATGAGTTAAAATACTTGTTACAATATAATATTTACATTAAATTACATTTTCTTACTTTTTTTTAATATTTAATCAATTTTGTACGATATAGTGAAAATATCGATTCTCATTTATGTCGATGTCAAACTCATGGACATGTGTAAATGTAAATGAAAATGTCAACATGTCGACGGAAATTTAATATCATGCTGTTAAGTACATTCTTCTAAAAAAAATTGAGTATTTATTTTTTAGTGCTTTTAAAAATTTTAAAATATTTGTTAACATCCAACCAAACCCTATAACAATTTTTAAGGGACCCTTTTAGTCTTTTAAAAGTTACAAATTCGACATCAATTTGATGGACTAATAAAGTACTGTCTTTTTTTTTTTTTTTTTTTTTTTAAAAAAAGCATTGTTGTCGACCACTAAATAGGGACAGGGTGATCTAAAAAAAAAGTTAAAAAATGAATATAATCAAAGTATATATAATTTGAAATGCACATGATGAGATTATGGTTGTGGGGAAGAAGCACAGAGAGAGTGCAAAATAATGACAAACACTGACCCATCTTTTTCTATATTTCAATTTCTATTCTTTTTTCTTCACCTCATCACTTCCCTGTTTCTACCACTATGCTTTACTTTTTTTTTCTCTCTTACTCCACCATTGTACTTTGATTTTTTTTTCGTACCTCTCCCTCACCAATATTTTTAGTGTTATACGACACATTTGAGGTGCTGACATCGACATGTCTGAAATTTAAAAAGTTTGAAAATATAAAAGAAAAAAGAAATTTAAAATTTCGAGAATGAAAGAATTATGTTTGAGGTGCATGACGACGATTTTTAGAACTTACGTGTCTGTGCTTAGAATATTGGTAGATGAGTTTTAAAAAGTTTGAAATTGTAGAATGTGTGTTTATTTTGCCGTGTTGGACTTGAAGGATTGGTTGTTTGGAGTTATGTATAATTTGAGTTGAGGTTGGAAATTGATTTATGAAAATATTTTTGAAATTTACTCTTTTTTTTTTTATAAAAAAAAATGTTTTTTTTTTAAATGTCTAGATGATTCGAAATTCTTTATTATTTTTTCTCTTTCTCTCTCTAAGTAAAGATGATCATGCGGAAATCAATAACCCAATAAAATGATGTCGTTTAAATTTGACTTGAAACAGTGAGATTTTCATTTTCATTTTCATTTTGTCATAATTTAATGATAATTCTGATCATGAGATGATTCCATTGTCGAGCACTTTGGTTGATCTTCCAGCTCCATAGCAGAAACCATTGACCATTTTATGGAAGGTGGAAATTGGGAAAAGAATACTGCCTTTTTTTAATAAATAAATAAATAAAAGAAGTAATAATAATAATATTTTATTGAATCCACCCATTTTCTTCAAGAACACGATTAATTGAGCACATTCCCAAGTTCATCTTCCGCATGTACCACACAATCAAACCACGATTTCAAACTCGTACGTACCACATGAAAATCCCTTTGCTCATCTCATTAATAATTAAGATCACTTTACTAAAAAATTTATAACTTAAAGTTTTGAAGTTTTGAATTTATATTTCATTCTGTGCACTTATTATTTTAATCATTCTATTATGTGAAGAATTCAATCTTTAAATGAAAAATCTTTCAACTTGCTCTACTTTTTCAAAATGGAAGGACAAAACGAAGATATATATGAAGATTTAAATTTGGAAAAAAAATCAATTTTTACCCATAAACTTGTCAAGTTGTATCAATTTTTACCATAAAATTTCAATTTCATCAAATTGAACCTCAAACACGAGTAGTAAAGTTGTATCAATCTTCACCATAAAGTTTCAACTTCATCAAATTGAACCTCAAACCTAAGTATGTGATGCAATTTTAACCTTAAACTTAAAAAAGTTATGTTATTTTCACACTTTGATAAGTTTTTATTTAAAAGACGGTTAAAAAAAATACCCTCATATGCGTTCAATAAATTATAAAGCATATGTATGATACAAAATTAATAGAAAATTTCAAAAAATAATGACATTAGAGTTAGATTTTTGTTAAAATTTATGAATTTGACTAAGTTATTCTTTGATTACAAGTTGCAAAATGATGCACATTGCTCAACTTAAACACACACAAGATAGCAAACATAAAAATTTAAATAAAAATAAAAAAAGAAAAGAAGAAGAAGAAGATAGAAGAAAGATAGCAAACATAAAAGATCAATTGTCACAGCTAGTCTATCTTTTTATCTTTTCTTTTTTAAAAAGTAAAGTAATAAAAAAAAATTGATAACATGAAAAACCCCATTCAAAACTGGTCATTAGCACAATTTCTCTAACTAATTTGAAAATTTATGGGTTGAGTCCAGATTCTCTTGAAATGAGTTTTAGTTAAACTAAACCATAGATATTATTACGTAAAAACTATTGTTTTTACTTGAAGATAAAAATATATTAATTCTGATTATATTTAATTCAATAATTCCTTTTACCTACATCTTCCAACTTTTTGAAAACTATGATAACTGTATTTAGTTTTTGAAAATTAAGCCTATAAATAATACTTTTACAAACAAAAAGAATTTCCAAAAACTAAAAATTAAAAAGTCATCAAATGAGGCCCTTAAGATTTGAAATATAAACTTTGTGTATGTTTCTATTGGGTTGCTTAATGACTTTTTAACTCAACTCACGAACTCTCATTTTTTAAATTTTTATAATATATGTTTTTTTTTTAAAAAAAAAATTTAACAACATGTGAGTGGGGAGATTCGAACTTCTACCATTTTAATCAAAAACATATATCTTAACCAATTGAGTTATGCTCCAATTGGCAAAATACAAAATGTAATAATTTACATAAAAAGTTGGTAGGGGAAGGAGAGGTAAGATAAAAAATAGAAAGACCTCTCCCTCTTTTCTCTTTCACATTGTTTCTCACTTCTTCAATAAAGGGAAAAAAAAAAGAAAAAAAAAAGGCAAAAGTTCCATCAATTTTGATGTAGCCTTTAATTATCTTTTGCACGATAATAGTGCATGAACCTATCAAGGTAATTAAGGTTAGTGGAGTCCTCTCCCTCTTTTCTCTTTCACATTGTTTCTCACTTCTTCAATAAAGGGAAAAGAAAAGAAAAAAAAGAAAAGGCAAAATTCCATCAATTTTGATGTAGCCTTTAATTATCTTTTGCACGATAATAGTGCATGAACCTATCAAGGTAATTAAGGTTAGTGTAGTAAATAGAGCAAGAAAAAAAAAAACAACCCTGATAACTTTTAAAATAATTGCCCACAACTATGCTTTTAGAAAATTTTACTATAACATAAAGTAAATTAATGTTTGGTAAATATAAATTTAAAACGTGAAAAAACTAGTTATAGTGCTTGTTAAATCAAATACTAAATTGTTGTGAGTTAGCTATAACTAAAGTAGACATATTATTTTAGTTGTTTTTACATTGATATTTAATATCTAGTTTACTATAAGTTAACTATGTAAAAGTTTATATGATTTATAAATTGCAAAAGTTATTTTTTAATCTAAATTATTTGATAAAAGTTTAGAAAAAATAATTGTTATAAAAATTGAACCAATCAAAATTTAGTGGATATTGGAGAGAATGGACATTGAAAAAAAAATAGGACAATTGAATTTTAAAAAAAAATAGCTAGATCATAAGATGACAAAATTTTAAGAAAAATGATTTTAAAAGCTGCTATGTACATGATTTTGCACGTTATAGTAAATTGAAAAGTGACTTTAGATAAATTTTACAAATATTGAATATTTTGTCTATTCAATTGAATACAATACCTAATAAATATAAGAGAAGAAGTGAGGAAAAGAAGTGGGGAAAGATATTCAAGGAAGTGGGGGAAGATATGCAAGGAAGTCGGGAATATACAAGGAAGTGGGGGAAGATATGCAAGGAAGTCTGGAATATACAAGGAAGTGGGGAAACATATTTTAAAGTGGGAAAAGATATTCTAAATACATCAACACCCTCCCTCAAACTCAAGGTGGCAACCAACTTGAGTTTGTAAAGTAACTTAGTGAAGTGATCGGTTGACAATGTTTTGGTGAAAATGTCAGCTAGTTTATCCGAAGTGGAGATGGGTCATAAGAGAACACTTTGCTCTGAAGATGATGACGGACAAGGTGACAGTCATTCTCAATATATTTAGTGCGTTCGTGGAATATATCATTGTGAGCAATCTAGATAGCACTGCGATTGTCACAATGAAGTAGAGTAGCAGATGGTTGAGGAATACCCATATAAGCAAGGAGCCATCGAAGCTATAATAGCTCTGAAGTAGTATCTGCAAGAGCATGATATTCATATTCGGTGCTAGATTGTGAAACCACAATTTGCTTTTTACTTCGCCATGAAATGAGAGAGTCACCTAAGTAGAAGCAGTAACCTGTGGTGGATCGTTGATCAATGGGATCACCAGCCCCATCAGCATCAGAATAACCAAATAACAAAAAGGATGACTGGGAAGAAAATTGGAGTCCAGGACCAAGAGTGCCTTTGACATATCGCAGAATGTAGAGTACAGTAGTAAAATGTATAGTCTGGAGAGCAGCCATGAACTGACTGATAATGTGCACGGCATATGCAATATCTGGTCGAGTCACAGTAAGATAAATAAGGCTACCAACAAGTTGTCGATATAGAGTGGCATCTTCAAGAGGAACACCATCAAAAGGAGTCAGACGAACATTCGGATCTAGTGGGGTTGAGGTCGTGGTGGAGTTAGTAATTCTAGATCGAACAAGAAGATCAGAGGCATATTTTGCCTAAGATAAATAGTATCCATCAGAGTGATATGAGACCTCAAGGCCAAGAAAATAACTAAGTGATCCTGATCGATTAAAAACGTGTGGGCTTTTAGAAAAAAACTTTTGAATAAAAAAAGTCTTCAGTCTAGTGCAAGTACACATTGTCAAATAAGTAGTAATTGGAAGTATTCCAGAGTATCGATCCGACAAAGAACGGATACCACAAAATCCAAAATTAAGGCAAAGATGTTCACACAAAGCAACCTTGGTAACTAATATGGATAAATCGGGAAGGTTGTGAGTGTACTAAAAAAAATGATAAAAAAATGGAATCCGAACATGCTTTTGCCCCTTAGAAAATAATTGTGACCTAAAATGCAATTGCAATCTTTACTCAAACACAACGACAATGTAAACCGGGTTCAACTTCTATTCGATTTTAATGAAAAAAACCTTTAGAAGCCTAAGTGATTAAACCGGGTGGTGGTTTCATATACATTTCCTCAGAGATAGTGTTATTGAGGAATGCATTTTTAATGTCCATCTGAAAAATGGGCCATTGTTTAGCAGTTGCAACAGCCAAAAAGCTATGCACAGATGATATTCGAGCGACTGGAGCAAATGTTTCCTCATAATCAATACCATATTCTTGAGAATAATCTTTTGTAACAAGGCGGGCTTTATATCGTTCAATAGATCCATCTGAGTGTGTTTTGATTTTGTAAATCCACTTACAACCAATAGGTCGTTTGCCAGGAGGTAGATCTACGTAGTCCCAAGTATGAGTCTTTTCTAAAGCCTGTAATTCTTCACCGATTGTTTGCTGCCAAAGAGAGTTAGTGTTGGCCTCATGATAAGATGAAGATTCAACTAGAGACATAATAGTGGAAAAGTAGTGATAATCCTAGAAATGATGGAGAATTTCTCTTACCCGAGTGAAACATCGAATTGAGGTGATAGATGCAAGTTCGAGTTCTGCAAATGAGATAGATATTGGATTTGAGACAACAGAGGCAGGAGCAGATTGATCAAGCTTGGGGATATGTGAAAGGTCAAGAGATGGAACTAGATCATTGGAAGCCAATGTTGAATCCAGATGAGTAGCGTTAGAAGCTAGGTGATCAGGGTCGGGGGCACATGGAGGATCAGACAAAGGAAAAAGGTCACTAAATATATCAGTGAAAAATAGTTAGGGACTAAAGAGAGGCAAGAAAGAATGATAGACTGGAGAACATGCTATGTTCCCAAAAAGTAACATGTCGAGAGATACGTAACCTTTTGGAGATAGGATCCCAACAACGAAAACCCGTGTGCTCAATGTCATAGCCAAGAAAGCAGCATAGGCAAGCACATGGTTCAAGTTTGGTATGTTCATAAGGTTGAAGAAGGAAAAACCATGCACAACCAAAGACTTTAAAGTGAGGGTAAGAAGAAGGAGTACCATATAGACGTTCAAAAAGAGAAATATTTTGAATAACAAATGATGAAAGACGATTGATGACATAAACAGAAGTGAGAGCAGCCTCCCCCCAAAATTTCTCAGTACAAGATACAAAGAGAAGTTAGGCACGAATAGAATCCAAAATATGGAAATGTTTGCGTTCTGCTCGTCCATTTTGTTGGGAGGTATGTGGACATGAGCATTAAATGAGGTGCCCTATTGAGTAAAAAAAGATAGAAGGCTAGAATCCTTATACTCCATGATATTGTCTGTGCGAAGAATTTTAATGGTTCGAAAAAACTGAGTTTGAATCATATTGGCAAAATTAATGAAAATCTGAGATAAGACAAGCTGATTCTTAAGAAAGTATATCCAAGTGAAGCGAGAGTAGTCATCATTAAATAAAACAAAATAGCGATAACTACTGACAGTGCTAATGGGGGCAGGACCCCAAATATCTGAGTGAACTAAGCCAAATGGAGTATCACCAGGGGCGGATCCACGAAGGGGCCAGGGGGGGCACGTGCCCCCCCTCAAATTATCACTGTATTATATATTTATATTGTTTACTCATTGAAAGTAGCCAAATGAGGCCTTGGTGTGTTGGTCAGGGGGGCACGCTTCCCAAACACTTACTTATAAGTGCCCAGGTTCGAGATTTGCTTGTTGAGCATTTTTGTTAATTTCTACAGTTTTTAATCATGTACATAACAATAAAAAAAATCTAATTTCTACAGTTTCTACAGTTTTTAATCATTTTTGGAAGTTGTTTTGTATTTAGTTCTTAATTATATATATACTTATCAAAGCTAAAAAAAAAATACTAAATATCTTTTGATTGTTAGTAAATTATTTTAAAAAGTTAATTGGATAAAAAACTTAATTTAAAAAATATTTGGTAACTATTTCAAGTTTTATTCTTTTACTTCTATATTTATGTAGATCATTCTCTAATGGCTCATTATAATTTTGTAATTAATCAATAATATTTAATCTAAATGTTATATATCAACATATATAAAAGTATATTTATACGAAGTGTAAATTACAAGTATAATTTCTTAAATTTCAATTTTGTGTTTAATAGGTTCTTAAAAATGTCTAAGAAGAGTCTCTAAAGTCTCAACTTTATTTCAATTTTGTATTCATTAGATCTTTAACATATTTGAAAATTTTTAAAATTTATTGTTATATTAGACATAAATCTTGACCCTAAACTTTCAATTTTGCATCTTATAGATAGGTGAATTTTTAATAAAATGTCGAATAAGTTAAGGATCCATTAGACAAAAAATTAAAAGTTTGGAGACATTTTAGACAAACAAATTGAAAATTCAAGGATCTATTAGACATTATTTTAATGTTTAAGGACCTATTTGACACAAACTTCATAGTTTAGGGACTTATTAGACACTTTTTAAATTTTAGGGACTAAACTCGTAATTTAACCTTACATGTAATTGTGCCCCCCCTGACATAAATTTCTGGATCCGCCCCTGAGTATCACATATATAGAGGATGATGTAGAGAAGAACAAAACAGGTTATTTTGCAAGTTTGCAGTTCAAACAATTAAAAGGAATAAATTTGGAAACATTATTCAAGTTGTTAACAGAAATTAAATGACGAAGTTTGTCAAAGGAAGCATGACCAAGACGAAAGTGTCATTGATATATTGTAGAGTCAGTGACATGAGTAGAAATAAATGAACATGCAGGGAGCTAGAGAGATAAGAGCTCAAACAATCTTCCCACTTTGCGCCCTGAACCATCCGTTTGTCTCATTTGTGGATAATGAACTTGACAACCAGTAGAAGAGAAAGAGACTGTTAAGTCAAGGTCACATAATTGTAACATAGAGACAAGATTAAAGGTAAAATTTGGAACACAGTAAGTATTGTGAAGACTTAAAGTTGGTGTGTCTACTTTGCCAATATGAGAAATAGTCATACAATTACCATCAGCAGCATGAATGGGAGGAAGAGATTTTGTAGGGGTGGATGAAGACATTAGAGAAAGATCAGAGGTCATATGATTACAACAGGTTGAGTTAAGGAGTCATGAGTTACCTGATGTGACAACAATAGCAGATGAATTGGATGAGATCACCCGTTTTAATAAGTCTTAAAGATCATTGATCTGGAAACTGTGAGGATCATTAGATGGAGTGGCAGTAGCAACGGATGAAGAACCAATTGTAGAAAAGTTCCTGGTTTTTATAGAGTGACTCGGAGGGCAAGGTGGTCGAGTGGGACATTTTTCCAGGATATGACCATGCTTGTGACAATACCGGCACTCAATTTTAGGACAATCAGCAAACTTGTGCCCATGAGACTTGCAATTTTTACAAAAGAGAGACCTAAACGTGTTGTGTGGATGAGTGGTTGCAAACACAACTTCAGACTTTGGTGATGAGACTATGCCCAATCATTTTTCTTCAAACAGAATTTCCTGGATTGCTACATCTAACGTAGGTAAATGATTACGATGTAATAAAGCAGCGTGAACAAACTCATATTCCAGGCAAAGTCCCATAAGAACCTTAATGAGATGAAGATGATCTTGACTAATTTTAGCTTGATCCAGCTGAGTCCAGATGGGTTGAAGTGTAGCAAGGTACTCATGGACATATTGACCAATATCTTGATTCAGACTAACAAGGCTATTATGCAGTTGATAATAATGAGCCAGTCTAATAGATTGAAATCAGGTAGACAAGAAATCCCAAAGATCTTTAGCATTATCAAAAATATTAAATTGAACATGAATAGCATGGATAGTAGTGTTACCCAACCAAGTGATAATTTGATGATTTTTACTGCCCAATCTTCAAGTCGTTCAACAAATTTAATGTCATCCTCAATTGTGTCCTCAATTGTGAGATCTTCTTTGTCAGTATTCTTGACTAGTTTGACTGGTTTTGAAATATTACCAGCAACTATGCGCCATAACTTACGACCAATTAGAAAACTTCGCATTTGATTTGCCCATGTAGGATAATTGGTACCGTCGAGAATAATGTGGATCAGATAAAAAATATGGTCTTTTTCCATTATATAAGATGAGGCCAAATCAAATATCTATAGGTGAACTGATCGATGCTGCACGCAAGCGCACGTGATCGAAGTAATAGTAAACTGGAGATATTCTAGAGTATCATACCCAAGAGAATGGATTTTAGTAAAATTTATTAAGATTGCACAAAATTGTTGATAAATTGCAACTAAAGTAACCGTAAGTATAAAAGATTTGTGAGGTGTTTTGACTAAAGAAAATGTTGAAAAAAATAATGGAAATGAGAAAGGGTTTCAAGTTGCTGATGCCTCTTTGGAAAGAAAATGCAACAAAAAAGCAATTGCAATCATAGCTAACACAAGAAACTAAGTAAACTGAATTCAACTCCCATTTAATTTTGTTTTCAAAATCTTTAGGAGGCTAAGTAATTAAACTTATATTTCTATGGCTAATCTAACTTAGATAGTTTTGTGCACAATTCTAGTGGTTTTGGAGTCTCTTCATATGTCTAGGGTCAATGTTTATGACTTATTTCTAAGCATTTTCATCCATTGCTTGTGCGACATCTTGCTTCCCTTAACCCTTTCGGTATTAAGTTAAAGCTTAACAAATAACACTAGATGGCCAACTAAGTTTACCCGAACATTAAACTTACCAAAAGCAAACAAAGCTAGATTACTTTTGCTATCGAGCCTTACATATTTCCTCTAGGGCATTCACAAACTTGAATCCCTATAGAAATTTAGCTCTTCATAATGAAACTAACAAAAACCAGTATGTTAAAATTGCTAAAACTCATTGATACAAAAGAATGAAGATGTAAAACAACCAGAAATTCAAACTTGGTTTCAATACCCAATTTACCGAAAGGATTAATCTAGATTTAATACCCAACAGAAGTTCCAAAAATTAACAGCTTCAAGACGAGATTTCAAGGGAAAACTAGCATTAGCTTAACTTTAGAATTTAAATTACATAAGGGAAATTACAACAACTTAAAGAAGTCCAAAAGAACAAAACTATACTAAACCTATTGCTCTTAGCTCAATCAAACAAGGAATTGTTCTTAACCACCGCCAACTTTCATTGTGATGGGATTGAATGAGAGTTCAAGGACTAGAATGTAGAAAAAAATTACAACAACTAAAAGAGTTTAAGATAAAAACTACAGACGGTGAGGAATATAAAAAACGAAAATTTTCTCCAAAAACAAGCTCTCCCTTCACAGCTTCTTCTCTAAAATTTATAAGAACTTCATGCTACCTTCTTGGTTGATGCACATATACAACTAAGAATCCAGCTAAATTCGTGGGTATTTTCCTTCTCGAAATTCATTGATTTGCAGTTTCCCTTAATATCCAGATCTGTCGAAATTGCATATGCAATTGCAATTTTGTTGCATTTCGCAAAAACCTGCACCAAAACATTAAGTAAGTGTGAATTTCCTTTTTCTTTTGTTCTCTTTTCTCAACTCATTTAATTTAAAAGTCTTCCAACAATAATGTAATTAAGACCCACCAGGAAGACTTTGTGGAGGAGATAAAGACCCACAAGAAATATCTCCATATTTACTTCAAGTAAGTTTACTTCATCTTATTTTTTTAGTTTAATTTTAAATAAAATCAAAGACGATCTAATGTTTTTGCTACGGAATGAAACGTTCATTCTTTCAATTGGTATCAAAGACATGCTTGATTTTTATTTAGAATTAAAATTGTGTATGGTGGGTATTTTAATTTTCATATATATGATATGTGGTGGTTTGCAAAATTGATTATTTAGGCATATAGATTTGCTGCTGTGGTAATTCACTCATAGGAGAATTGTTCTCCATGCTTAGTATGAAATACATACAAGTGGGGGCATGGTGGACTTAAAAAGTCAAGCTACAAATGTGAGAAATTTCTATTTGGAATTGTTCCAAAGTCCAAGCAGTGTAGTTACAATCAAGGAAGCATCTTTAATGGCAGTGAAATAATAACATGATATACATACAAATATGTTTAGTTTTGTTACTGTGCATTTGGAAGTTAAAAACAAAAAAAAAAAAACTCATATTCTGGTATTTAAGTTACCAAGATATATAATATAAAAGCTTACATGAAACTCAAAGGCGTGATTTTCTCGCAAGCCATGAATGAGATTGACGGCATGTAAGTCCAACGCTTGGATTTATGAAGGACATGCGGCGATTTTTATTTTTATTTTTATTTTTTTTTAAATTACGGCTGGTGCATATCTAGAAGAGAAGGATAAGTTTTGGGTTTATGAAACCTAAATTTGGATGGTCCAAAAACGAAAGGATTTTGAAAAATAAGATATGTCTTGGATTTAAATTATTGTAATTCAAATTGTTTTCGATTTCTTAGGATATGTCAAATATGTTGGTTATTTTTGCTTAACTATGCATGAGATGTATATTTTAAATTATTTGATTATTGCATAAAGTATGTCATTTAGATTAAAATCCTATTATAGGCTAAGCATGATCATGCATCTTAAATAATTTTTGAATATAATTTTTATATTTGAAAATTTTGATTATGATGTTTCCTAATAGAACTAAATTTTTTCCTAATAAATTTATATTTTCCATATATTTTATTATAATTATTATATTTGGAAAATTAAATTATGATATTTTCTTTCATAATCGGAATCCATGTTTTCCTAATAGGATAAAGATATTTCCTAATGATATTAGAGTTTCCTTAAAATAAAGATATTGTGATTCATGCTTTAAATAGTTTAAAATTTGAATTTAATTAATCTTTATTTGTTTCCTAATAAGATTAGATTCTTTCGAAATAAGATTAGGTCTTTCATAAATAAAGATAATTTAATTCAGAGATAAAATAGTTTAAGTTTTGAATTTAATTTATCTTTTATTTTTTCAAATAGGATTACAATAAATTATCCAAGATGATCTTTTAATTTGTTTTAAATGGTTTAAATTAATAGAATTTTAAGATTATCCAATAAGTGAATTAGTTTTTTTTAATAAGACTAAAAACATTACTTAAATTCACTTCGGTTCATTAATCTAGTAATTAATAGTTAATTAAATATTAATGAATTTGAAATAAAAATTGACTATAAAGAAACTCTGTCTATTGAAGGTTCTATCTAGACTGGGTATTTAAGCTAACCGAAAGTGAACACCTCTAACTGAAACCCGGCCTGGAAGTTGAATTAGTCCAATTTTATTTAATTTTACTAAGCATGCTCATAATGTGATTAATTTTTTTTAGATAGTTTAAAAACTTGGTAATTCACATTAAAATCAATCTAACCAACATAAGGGTTGTGAAGGGTAGATTGAGGAACTTAGATAAATGAGATTAGCCTAATTTGTCGAAGTAGTAAGTGGGAGAATGAAATGTGTTAACATATCCTACGGTCTCCATCATTAGTTCACAATGTGAGATTCATGTGGGGGCCTCGCAGCGGCTTTTGAATCGTCCCCCTACAGAAGGTGTTTGCATAGATCAATATCAAAGTGAATTCCTGAGAAAGATAGGATTGTAGTTTTGTTTCCAATATTTGACCTACCCTACGACAGCACTTGTTGGGATAAAACTATGGGATCTAAAATGATGGGTCACACTTACAAAAGGCTTATTAAGGTTGTTACTAATGTTATTGACTAAACTAATTGTAACTAAATATTATAGGAATAAGAGTTATTATGGTATAATACTTGGTTGAGATTGTCTCAATTTAGTTAATGAACACTTGACCTACCTTATGACAACACTTGTTCTAACTCACTAAAGTACCATAGCATTAGAAATAAATTATATTTTCAAATTGTTTGATTTCTATGCTAAAATTGAATGGATAATTGTTTGCATGATGTTAAATTATATATTTTACATATTTTAATATTATGTCAGTTTCTCTCATAAATTTTAATTTTATTAATGATAAGTTAAAATTGAGAAGTTTTATTACTTGGAAAAGTAAATACTATAATGACAGTGTAAAATATTTATTTGTCTTTTGATAATTCTCATTCATGAGGATTATTTGGCCTTTAAACTTAGTTATATTTGTGATTTTTATTCATATTATTTGATAAAAAAAATAAAAAGTAGTTAAATTTAATCACATGATAGATAGAAGACCTTTAAATTAAGTAAGTTGATAAAAGAAAACAAAAGAAGAAAAAAAATTCACACTTAATGTTTTGATGCAGGATTTTTATGGAATGCAACAGCATTCAATTGCAATTTAGACAGATCTGGAATTTAAGGAAAAACGCAGATTTCGGATTTTGTGCGAGAATTACCCACGATTTCAGCTAGATTATGAGCTGTGATTGTCCATCAATCAAAAAGGAAACCCTAGCATGAAGTCCCTATATATTTGGAGGAGAAATCCGTGAGATGAGAGCTCGATTTTGGAAGAAGTTTTTCGTTTTAGTTTATGGCTTTTCTTCACCGACTGTGCAGTTTTTTTTTTACTTTCATTTTAGTTGTTGTTTTGTTGTAATTTCTTATACATCTACATCTCTAAACTCTCTTCAATCCCACAATAATGAATGTTGGTAGTGGTTAAGAGCAAATCTTGCTCGATTTAGCCGAGAGGAATGGGTTTTTAAGTGTAATGTTGTTTCTATTTCTTTAATTGTTGTAATTTTTTGCATTCTGTTATTTAAGTTTAGAACATTTAGCTACTGTACTCCTCACTTTTTCCTTGTAATTTCTTATTGAAGTTAGTTGATCTTTGAATTCTTTGGTAATTGAATCCAGATTTGGTCTTTTGGAAAAATTGGTTCTTCATTCTCTTTTGTTCAAATGAATTCCTACTATTTCAAGCTTACTGTTTTTGTAAATTTTATTATGATGAGCTAAATTTCCTTTGGGATTCAAGTTGTGAATGCCCTAGAGGAAAGATGTAAGGCTCGATAGCAAAAATAATCTAGCTAATTCTTGAACTATTGTTTGCTTTTGGTGAGTTCAATGTTGGGTAAACCCTAATTGGCCATCTAGTGTTGCTTGTCAAGCTAAACTTAATACCAAAGGGGTTAAGGGAGGCGAATGTTGCAAAAGCAATGGAGGAAAAGGCTTAGACATAAAACCTGAAACATCGACCCTAGACATAGGGCGAGACTCCAAAACCACTAGAGCTCTACGCAAAAATATCTAAGTTAGATTAGCCATAGAAATATAGGTCTAATCACTTAGTCTCCTAAAGATACTTCGAGTTGAATTCGGTTTACTTAGTTCTTGAGTTAGCTACTATTTGTAATTGCCTTCTTGTTGCATTTTTTTTTTCCAAAGGGGCATTAGCATCTTGAATCCCGTTTTTCATTTTCATTGTTTTTTCAAACACTTTTCCTTAGCCAAAACACCTCACAAACTTTTTAAACCCACAGTTACTTAGATGCCATTTGTCAACAATAGTGTGCCATTTTAATAAATTTTATTAAAACTCGTTCCCTTGGGTACGATACTCTGGAGTACTCCAATTTCTTATTACTTCGATCACGTGCACTTGCGTGTAGCAAAGCCCGAATCATCTTTATTGATAAATGTTCTCAAAACCTGTTGTCAATGCTAATCGAATTGTTTGTAAAACACATGATTAATTAATCAAAATTAATGAGATAGCTTGTAGATATCTTTTAGTTAACATGTTAGATGTCAAGTTTAGAAGATAAAGAAAATGACAATAACATATGAGATGTTAAAGTCAATAAAAGCTAAATTTAGATAATTGTCTAAATTATGATCTCAAAATTAAGTATTACAAAAATTCAAGACAAGAAACCAAATGACTGAAGTTATATAAAAGAAAATAGTTCTTAAATTAGCTAGGATGGTCATAATAAGAGGAATTTTTGAAATACCTCTATAATATATATATATATATATATATATATGAAAGTAAATTTGATTTACAAGATTTTTGGTGGAGAATAAATAACGTCACCTGGATAGTTGATACAAGATCCACTATCAAGATTTATTTATTTGTATTACATTTAATATGTAATTCTTGGAAAATACTTAACATGTAGAATAGTTTCTACAGGTTGGCACCAGGAAACCTATCTCAGTTAAAATAGTGGGAGACATTAAGATGTCATTTAAGTAAAAATTATTACTTAATGCTGAATATGGTATTTTTAGTAACCATAAAAGAAATTTAATTTCTCCAATTTTTTACTAAAATTGTTCATATAGTATGAATTACTTTGAAGTATGAAAGTTTATATTTTCAAATTTGTTTGAAAATAAGAACAATTTGTATATGTTAAAATGTTGACATATACTATACTACAAAATACTGAGATATTCAAGATTATAGAATCCAGAATAGAAAGACATTGTTTTCTCCTAAAAGATGATACTTGACTTTGGCAGTTAAAGTTGATTAACATCAACTTGAATAGAATGAAAAGACTAGTAAGAGGTAATTCTCTAAAAAGTTAGTTAATTACTTTACATGTCTATAGATCTTGCCTTTCATGTAAGATAATCATTGGGTCTTTATTAGATAAAGCTAAAAGGCCAAAGAATACTTTAGACTTACACATTCTGATCCAAGTGGTCTAGTGAATGTAAAAGGTCAAATAAAGCATGAATATTTCATCACTCTAGTTGATGATCATTCAAGGTACAAGTGTCTTTACCTAATACAACATATGTCTAAATTTTTAAAAAGTTCAAGAAAATTAAGATTAAAGTTAAAAATTAATTAGGTAAATCTATCAAGATATTATGATCATATCATAATAAAAAGTACAATAACCTTACGTACTAAGATTAATTGATAGAAAATGGGTTTTTATCCTAATTATCTTAATACCAAGTACAATTGTGTGAAATTGTGCTGCAAGGGGAGAAACAAGACTTTGTTAGACATGGTCACATTAGTAATGAGTTACACACCATTACCAAACTTCGGTTAGGAAATGCAATAGAGATTGCATGGTGAACATGATTTCCTCCAAAAGTGTCTACAAGACAATTTTAAGATTATAGAAGAGTAGTAAAGCTAGTTTACAACACTTCACCATTTGAAAATGTTAAGCTCACATGTTGAAACAAGCCTAAAAAGCTTGTATATGTTCAAAGATAAGCCTAAGTGTAGGCCACCCCTAAGGAGTATATGTTCAAAGATAAGCCTAAGTGTAGGCCACCCCTAAGGAGTACAAAATGGTCTTTTATCTAGTCCTAAAACAAAAAAGATATTTATATGACAAATATCATTTTTATAAGAAATGTCAAATAAAAGACTATAAACCTTTAATAAAGTGAGATAGTGTTAATAAATTGGTTCCAAGTGAAGCCACTAAATAGTTAACAAAAGTTGTTAACAATTTAATTACATTTGAAAGTCAAATGGATTCTAGTCATGAACTAGATAAGCCTCATCGTAGTGGGAGAGTTATGAGATGACTTAACCTTTACAATGACTTAATTGAATCCCAAATTATCATGTTAGATGACAAAGTTGAAGGCTTATTGTTCTCAAATTGAGACTAATGGCAAAGGGTCAAACTTAATAGGAAAAAGTAGACTACGAGTAAACTTTCTCACTTGTTGCCATACTGAAGTCTGTAAGCATTTTTTAATTTATTGTTGCATATGGAATATGAAAAATGAATGTTTAAAATTCTTTTATGAAAAGAAATCTTAGATAATGTATTTACACAAATCAATTAGAGAGGTTTATTTTTAAAGATCAAAAAAATGTTTGCGAAATAATAAAGGTTCATTTATGAAATAAACCTTTACAATTAAATCTTTGAATATAAGGTTTAATAAAAGTATCAAAATCTATGACTTTGGATAAATATTAATAAAACTTGTATAGACAAGAAAATTATTAATTGCTTAGGGGGTTTGTTCTCATGTTTTATATTGATGATATTTTACTCATTATGAATAATGTAAGATTTTTATTTAACATAAAAAGTTGACTAAGTAAACAATTCCAAATGAGTGATTTGGAAGGACTCAGTATATTTATATGTCCAAAATGGAGATTTTAAGGACAAAATGTTAACTTTGTCTCAAACATCTTATATTGACAAAATTGTTGTTAAACATTTGATATTTATGTCTAAGGAAGAGTATTCTAAGACAACCTCAAATGTTGAGAGCATATGATTAATTATCTACTCTAAGTAAGAGATAATTAATGCATAAATGAGACTTAACAATTAATATACAGTTGGTTAACGTATATCAGTTAAACGAATGGTATGACCATCGAGTAGAAAATTAAAAACTTTCTCAAATTATCTATGGATAATGAGAAATTTTGTGTATGGAGTAAAAGATTTGATCTTTACAAGATATACTAGTTCTTGCAAAGATTTAGGAAATCTATGTTAAGATGCATTTTACCCTAGGTGGTGGAGTATGGTATACAAGTTAAATTGTTTTGCTTTGTTTTGCTTGTAAAGCAACAAAAAAAAACTTGTATGACTCAAATAGTTCATTAAAGATCTGAAAGGTGTTTCATAAATGATTTAGGCTATCCTATTTATTATGATAATAGTGATACAAAGACTAATATTAAGGAAATTAGAAAATACCAATGTATAGGGAATTATATCGAGAGAGATAAAACATTATGGTAGTGACCAAGATGACTTTTAATGGCAGTTGTTTTGATCTATATAAAAAGACTCTTTGGGCTAAAGTGTTTGAGGGTCAACTAGAATGTCTAGGATTACGAGACATGTCTCATACTTGCTAAGGCAAATGAGAGAACATGTTGGGTATAGAATATGTCCTAGGATACATGTCTCGCCGGCTTTAGTGCAAGTGGGAGATTGTTAGGATTTATGCCCTAAATTCTAGTCATTAATGATTTATTTAATAATTAATAATTAATTTATTTGTAATATAATATTATCCATTATATGAAAAATCTAAGGTTATTAGTGTAATCTTGAACAATATGTGGTTGACATACGGGAGGATCATGTTCAAGAAATAACCTAAAGAGTCATAGTATATGGATAAGGTTGGGTGTCTTATCTTAGTAACACTATTGATACGACCCACTTTGTAATAATTACAAATGATTTGATCCAAATCGTTCATGTGGAGACATGTGAGTGGGGGAATTTTATACAATGAGTTTGTATAAGACTGGACCACGAAATATTTAATCTTTCTTTATAAATCTGTTAATTGAGAAGATTAATATTTCATCAGGATGATCATATGCGACTCGATCTTAATCCTGAGTGAGTTATGAATTCCTGCTTGTGAGGGTTTGTCCTTTGATTTGCATGGGTGAGAGTGGTTTTTGTAGCCAATTCAATAAGCCTACCATTTTGGGGACTTGACCAAATAGGGAGTAGGGAACATAATCTCATAAGATGGAATTCACTCCTTCCTACATAGGGTAAGTAGATGAGTAGTTCCCTTAAGTGTTGATTTTGGGACTTGAACAATGGGACCCCACCCTCTCACTGGCCCGAGAAGGACTTAATTTATGGTTGGATCATAAACAAATTGTTCATTAAAGGATCAGTGGTACTTAAGGTGCAAGAGGTAATTACAGGGGTAAAACGGACTTTGGACCCAGCTGTAATTACAAGCAACTCGTGAAGGATCAACTTACATGTAGTGATTATATCCATGGACACAACTTGTCCTACAGTGCATAAGAGTGCAACTCTAGGTCTATTGTTGAGTGACCCTAGAGTTAAGAATAAAAATTAATTAATTAAAGAGTTTAATTCATTAATTTTGTATCATTTGAGCTTATAATCTGTAGGTCCATAAGGTCCCCTTGTTAGCTCATGGTAACACTAAAAGATCAATTTAGTTGATTTTTTTTTTGAAATGTTCAAATTAATATTTAATTTGAAGTGTTCAAATTAATATTTAATATATTAGTATATTAAATATAAAAGAGGAAAATATATTTATTGTATTTGATACATTAAATATTAAAATAATTAATATATATTAGATACGTTAAATAAAAGATATTTATAAAATTTGAATAAAATTCAAATAAATAAATATCATAGGAGATTTGAATGAGATTCAAATAATTATAAGATATATTTTAATATATTATATATTAAAATATAATATTTTAATTATTGAAAGATTTGTTCTTGGTATGTATAAATAGGACCATTGGGTTGAGTCATTAGACATAACACACATCTCCTCAATAGAGAATTAGAGAATTTTCTATAAACTTCTTCCTCTCCAATCACTTGTGGATTTTCTTTCAAGAGGCTCCCACAAGCCTTGGTCTTGTGTTCGAGTCATAGCTTAAAAAGAATGAACGTTTCACTCCACAGCGGATGCATTGGATCGTCTTTGATTTTATTTAGAATTAAACAATAAAAATTAAGGTTAAGCAAAACATACCTTGAAAATAATATTATGGAGAATATTCTGCATGACCAAGGCTTGTGGAAGCCTCTTAAAAGATAATCCACAAGGGATTGGAGAGGAAGATGTCTAGAGAGAATTCTCTAATTCTCTATGGAGGAGATGTGTGTTCTATCTAATGGTTTAACACATGGGTCCTATTTATAGAGACTAATGGTAAATCTTTGTCATAATTAAAATATTATATTTTAATATCTAATATATTAAAATATATCTTATACTTATTTGAATCTCATTTAAATCTCCTACGATATTTATTTATTTGAATCTTATTCAAATTTTATAAATATCTTTTATTTAATGTATCAAATATACATTAATTATTTTAATATTTAATGTATCAAATACAATAAATATATTTTTCTCTTTTATATTTAATATATCTAATATATTAAATATTAATTTGAACACTTCAAATTAAATATTAAATTTGAACATTTCAAATTTTAATATTTAATGTATCAAATACAATAAATATATTTTCCTCTTTTATATTTAATATATTTAATATATATTAAATATTAATTTGAACATTTCAAAAGTTTCTTTCAACTAAATTGATCTTTTAGTATTACTATGAGCTAGCAAGAAGACCTTATAGACCTACAGATTATAAGCTCCAATGATACAAAATCAATTAATTAATTTTCATTCATTAACTATAGGTCATTTCACTATAGACCTAGAGTTGCACTCTCATGCACTGTAGGACAAGTTGTGTCCATAGATATAATCATTACATGCAAGTCGTTTTTTCACGAGTTGTTCGTAATTACAGTTGGGTCAAAAGTCCGTTTTACCCCTATAATTACATCTTGCACCTTAAGTATCACTGATCCTCTAATGAACAATTTGTTTATAATCTAATTATAAACTAAGTCCCTCTCGGGCCAGTGAGAGGGTGGGGTCCCATTCTTCAAGTCCCGAAATCAGCACTTAAGGGAACTACTCATCGACTTACCTTATATGGAAATGAGTGAATTCCATCTTGTGAGATTATGTTCCCAGCTCCTTATTTTGTCAAGTCCCCAAAATGGTAGGCATATTGAATCGGCTACAAAAGCCACTCTCACCCATGCAAATCAAAGGACAAGCCCTCACAGGCAGGAGTTCATAACTCACTCAGAATTAAGATCGAGTCGCATATGATCATCCTGATAAATATTAATCTTCTCAATTAACAGATTTATAAAGAGAGATTAAATATTTCGTGGTCCAGTCTTACACAAACTCATTGTATAAGATACCCCCACCCAACCTTATCCATATAATATGACTCTTTAGGTTATTTCTTGAACATGATCCTCTCGTATGTCAACCACATATTGTTCAATATTACACTAATAATCTTAGATTTTTCATATAATGGATAATATTATATTGCAAATAAAATAATCAAAATAATTATTAATTATTAAATAAGTCATTAATTTCGAGGCTTTAGAACATAAATCCCAACATAGCCAGGAAGACTTTGTGGAGGAGATAAAAACGCACAAGAAATATCTTCATATTTACTCCAAGTAAGTTTGCTTAATCTTATTTTTTTTTAGTTTAATTTTAAATAAAATCAAAGACGATCCAATGCTTCCACTGCGGAGTGAAACGTTTATTCCTTCAGGTTGATCTCGTCAGGCAGATCTGGAAGGCAGGGCGGACGGGCGTGTTCGCGATTTTGGAGATCTATTTGCAGATTTTGTGGTGCCATATTTGTTCGCGTCGTGCATGGTGCAGGAAGAAGACGTAGTCGCAGTTTGCGATACCACCGGAGTTCAAGTTACTGTCGCAGGAGTTACAGTCCCCATGGAAGATCTCCAAGATGCGACAGTTTGTCACCTCGTGGGCATAGCTACAACATATCACTCATGGGTCAAAAAAAATATTCACGGAAGTGGGTCTCGATGCTGGTGGGTCTCATTGGAGAAGAAGACGACGACGATCAGAGGTGTTTTATGTCACCTGGCTCTGATACCATATTGATTTCAATGATCTTTTATTGAATATTTTGTCTACATTCAAGTGTATACAATGCCTAATATATACAGGAGAGAATAAGTGGGGAAAAGAAGTGAGGAAAGATATTCAAGAAAGTGGGAGAAGATATGCAAGAAAGTGGGGAAAGATATTCTAAAGTAGGAAAATATATTCTAAATACATCAACAATCAATTTCACTAAACATGAGAAACCATGAAATTTTTCCATAATTGCTTTTAACCTTAGACTTTTGCTGTCGATAACTTGTGATGCATTATTAAAAGGGAATGAAGTTGAAAAGAAAAGGTCATTATATAAATCTTCTCCTCTCTCATTAGATTTTTTCAATATTATATTGAGTCTTAACTTCAAAGCAACCATTAAAGTTTTTCTTCATTGGTGAACTCAAAAAAAAAAAAAAAAAAAAAAAAAAATAGTTTCTTCATTGGCAACTGTAAAGTTCTGAATGAAAATAAACAAATTTTGGCTTCATCTCTCTTCAGCTCGCTACTCATCGTTGTTCTTCAATTTCCCTTGAGTTCCTCAAAACAAGTATGTTGTTTCTGCTTTTGAAATATTTATTTTAGATTCTCTGTCTACGTGTAATTTAAATATTCATATTATATGTCATCATTTTTATGATAACGACTAGATAATTTTTTTTAGTAAAAGTTTGATAAATAAATTTTAAATTTTAAATATCAAAGGGCCAACGTATAAAAGCATAAATATTTGAAATTGATTTCTTGGAACAAAAAAAGGTATGGGATATCATTATAAAAAAAAGTTAGCAACAAAACTAAGTTTTAAATTATATTCTCTATGTTGAAATTGAAACAGGTGAAATTGAAGATGTTGAAAGCTGTGAGTATAATAAGAGCCGCTTCTCTGGTTGTTCCTTTGGTTCTAAGCCTTGGATTTGGATCTCCTCGATTGCCTCCAGATGAAGGTGCACAAATTTCTATTTGTTGTTTTTTTTTTTTTTTTTTTAAAAAAAGTAACGAGTTTTTTAAGGATAGTAGAATTGAACCTATAATTATCTAAAAAAAAAAAAACCTAAAATGGTAATTAATTGTTAATTACTTTTTAAATATATTATATTTTAGAATAATATATAAAAGAAACAAGTAAAAGTATAAACAAATGAAGTATATTTTTCCACCAACTTGAGCATAAGTTACGCTTAACTGATTAAGACATATACTTTTAACCAAAATGTCAGAAGTTTGAATTCATCCATGACCCCACATGTTGTGGAACTCAAAATATATATTATTCCAAACAATTTTCAATTATGAAAGGAGAAAAAAAATCAACTTTTACTTTTGAACTTAAGTGGGTGATTCAATTATAAACCTAAACTTTCACTTTCATCATTTAAACTTTAACCTTAAATAAGTTGGTATAATTAATACCACTAATTAGTTAAGTTTCCATTTAATTTTTCAATTGTATTATGAGTACTTAAGGCCATGTTTAATAACTATTTCATGCCTTTGATAACCATTTGGCTTTTTATTTTTTGTTTTTGAAAACTATGCTTGTTTTCTCATCATTCCTCTACTATGGGGTTCATCTTTCTTAAGAAAACATTTAATTTTTAGTCAAATTCTAAAAACAAAAACAAGTTTTTGAAAACTATTTTTTTTAGTTTTCAAAACTTAGCTTGGTTTTTGAAAACATATGTAAAAGTGGATAACAAAACAAGGTAACTCATAGGTGAAAGTAATATTTATAGGCCCAATTTTCAAAAACTAAAAACTAAAAACCAAACGGTTATCAAACTGGGCCTCAGTTTTTAGTTTTATGTATTTTTAAAAGAAAACAAAAATCAATATATGTTTGGTAACTATTCTTGGTTTTGTATTTTTAAAAAAACAGAAAACCAAAATATGTTTGATAACTATTTTTTATTTTCTTATTTTTAAAAAGTTGAGAGGTAAAGAAAAACATTAGAGAGAGCAAAATATGTGGATGTAGAGAAATAATGATTTACGGATAGATAAATGTTTTAGAGAGAGGAGTTAGAGAGATGGACAAAAAGATTTAGGGAGGAAAAAAATTAGAGGAAAAGAAAGAAATGTTAGAGAGAGTTTTTTATAAAAAAAAATAAAGAGAGAAAAAAGTTAAAGAGCAAGAGTTATGTTAGAGAGATAATATTAGTTAGAGAAAAGAAAAAAAATGTCAGGAAGAAAGAAAAGTTAAAGAGTTATAAATTTGTTAGATAGAGAATATTAATTAGAGAAAGAAAATAAAAATTACATTGAAAATATGTTAGAGAGAGAAAAGTTAAAGAGCGAGAGATATATTAGATAAGAAATATGCTCAATTGGTTAAAATATATACTCTTGACCAAGAAGTCTGAGGTTTAAATGTCCACTTCTACATGTTGAACTAAAAAAATAATAATTTATAGAGGGAAGAATTTTAGACAGAAATATTATATATGTTAGAGAAATTTTACAGAAAAAAAAAAAGTTTAAGAAAAAATCAAAATTTTAGAGAGAAAAAAATGAGAAAGATATGTTAGAACAGAAAGTGAAATAAAAGTAATAGGGAGATGAAAGTTTTATAATGAGAGAAATTTAGAGAGTAGAAAAGAAAAATTAGAGATATATATATTAGAGAGGAAAATAAAAGTTATAAAGAGATCAAACTTAAGAAGAGAATAAGTTTGAGAAAAAAAAATAGAGAGAGAAAAGTGGGATAGATATATTAAAAGTGAAATAAAAAATAAAAATTTTAAAGAGAAAAAATTTTTAGAGAGTTAAAAATTAAAAAAAAAAATTCTAGAGAAATATACGTGAAAAAAAAAAAACCATTGTTATAAGAAAACACGAGATTTTGAAAAAATAAAATCTATCTTGTGAAAAAAAAAATACTCCCAAGTTCAAAAAAGGCTTTTCAAAAATAGAAACAAAATTAGTTAGGAAAGAATCCTTTTTTTTTTTTTTTAGACTATAGTTCAAGTAATAGGAAGCATATTGGAATAATTTTGTTATTTGTGTATTTTTGCAGTGGAAGGTTTAAGGTACGTGGGGAGGACATTGGGAAAGAGAGATTGGAATTTCAGTGCAGATCCATGCAGCGGACAGTTTGGTTGGATCTCTGAAAACGATGCCATTTTTGATTTTAATAATACTGTCATCTGCAATTGCACATACCTTGGAGCTACTATCTGCCATGTCACCCATATGTATGCTCCCTCTCTAATATCATATAATATATATATTTTTTTCTTTTGTTTTATAATATCTTATAATATTTATTCTCTCAGATTTGTTTTAAACAAATTATTCTCTCAATTGATGTTTACCTTAGTAGACACATAATTAATTGATATATTTTTTTATTTGTTTGAGTCCAATATTATTCTTAGGAGTAATAATAAAAATAAAAAATTCGCTTGCTTTTTTAAAATATTGGTAGAAAGTAGATAACAAAACAAAGAATCTCATAAATAAAAGTTGTGTTTATATGCTAAATGTTCAAAAACCAAAAATCAAATGATTATTAAATGAAGTGAGTAGAAAATGAAGTGAGCATGCCCCTTAGAGAGTAGAAAAGAAAAATTAGAGATATATATATTTAGAAAGGAAAACAAATTAAAAACTACTGTCCCATTTGGTAATCTTTTAGTTTTTGGTTTTTGAAAATTGTTTTTGTTTTCTCACATTTTCTTTATAATGGTTTTCATCTTTATTAAGGAAACATTTCAATTCTTAGCTAAATTTCAATAGCAAAAATAAGTTTTTGAAAACTACTTTTCAAAACTTGGTTTGGATTTTGAAAACACATTTGTAAAAAATGTAGATAACAAAACAAAGAAACCTATAGGTAGTGCGGATCCAGATTTATTGTTCAGGGGGGTTTCATTTAAAATTTTCAAGTGAGCGATCCAAAAAATCCATAAGTGAAATTGAAATATTAATTTAATACATTGTAATTGTCTTCTATAAGTTTTTATTTTATGAAATTGTTGCTTAATAACTTCATTATCTATTTTATCAAATATATATTTTTTGAATATATGCTATAAGACCAACATTGTGCATCTTACCAAATAAATCTTTTTAAAAATAAATATTAAATAAAATATAGTAAGTATGTTTTAAATAAATTCTTGAAAATGAAGTGAGCATGCCCCCTTGGGCCCATAGTGCATCCACTACCTGAGGGTGTTCGTGGGTTGAGTTGGGTCGGGTTGAGGTACGTTTTAGATCCAACCCAATTATTCGGATTGCAAATTTCTTCAACCCAAACAACCCTTATTAAATAATGAACCCAACCCAACCCAACCATGAAATATTTGGGTTGGGTTGGTTCGGGTTGGTCGGGTTATAAACTCAAAATTTTATTTTAAGAAAAAGTTAAGTATTGATATATAACATATATATTTATTTATTTTTAAATATTGAATTAAGATTAGCAATTCAATTTCAATTTATATCATGAATTTTTACCTTCCAAAGATTCAAAAACTTATTTTAAAAAGTTGTTGAATAATAAATAATCTAAAAATAATTATAAAATTAAAATAAATATATGTACATATAGTTGTAATATAAGTAAAAAAATTATTTTTTTAAATTAATAAGTAGTTCGGGTTGGTTCGGTTCAACCCAAACTCCTTTTTGGTGAACCCACGAACCAACCCAACCCATAAAGTTTCCATTTGTTTGAACCCAACCCAACCCAAACAAGTTGATAACCCAACCCAAACCGTTGAATTGGGTTGGGTTGATCGGGTTTTTCGGGTCATCGGGTTTTTTGAACACCCCTACCACTACCCAAAGGTGAAACCAAAACTTTATGTTTAGTATGAATTTTATTTATAAATAAAATTTTGAACGCATTGATATATTTTGATATTAGTTTAATTAATAAGAAGTATAATTAATTTTTTTTTATTTAAATATTCGAGGAAAATAATGAAACTTTGAAATATAAGTTGATTTCTTTTCAATTCGATTATTAAAATTATAGTTTTTTTTATGGGATTAATTTATGAAAGATTTATATATTTATTATTCTTTTATATTGATAGATACTTTATAGATATAATTTTTAAAAAAATATATGGTTTACCATTTAAATTGATAAAGTATAAAAATGTATTTTTTTTAAAGAAAAAAAATGACATCTTGGTATATATTTTTAAATAAATAAAAATAATCACTTTTATATTATAAATAAAAAATTAAGAAATAACGCCCCAAAGCAGGATCGAACTAGGGACCTTGAGGGGAGAAATTATTCGATGAGACTGCCCTAATATGGCTGGTAGTTTTTCACCATTGGATGTGGAGAGAAAAAGGCCTCAAATTTATATTTAGTGGTTATTAGGGAGCATAAAAATTATTGAATCCACATCCAACGGTCATTATGAGGCAACCACATTGTGGCGCCTTCATTGAATAATTTGTCCCTTGAGGGGGTGGCTTGGGTGCATAAACCACTGAGCCAAATGCCAAATTGTTTTATAGTTTTGAAACTAATTTTCTATTAATATATAATAATTTAAAGTTAAGGGGAGCTCAAGCCCCCCCGGCCCCATGGTGGATCCGCCCATGCCTATAGATGGAAATAGTGTTTATAAGCTTAATTTAAAATTCAAATGGTTATCGAACGAGGATTTTTTTTTCCTTTTAAAACTTGGCTTGGATTTTGAAAACATTTTTAGAAAGTAGATAATAAAAGGGAAAAAATCATTCTTGACCCTAAACTTGGCATGTTGTATCAATTTTAACCCTGAACTTTCAATTTCATCAAGTTAAACCTCAAACTTGAATAAGTGTATCAATTTACACATTCGGTTAAGTTTCCATTTCAATCCCCTTTAGAAAGGTTTCCCACACATGTACAAAGCCACATGTTGCTCTATAACAAATACGTATTTGTTATTTTTTAAAAAAAGAAAATTGTTGAAGAAAATTAGAGTAGACTCCCCATAATGTTTTTCAATTTTAGAGCATTGCTTTTTTTCACTTCTTATATTCTTTGATTTTGCTACTTTTTTCATTTTATTAATTGAGGGTTTTTCAATTTTAAGGCAAGATTCTACTCGATCCATCAACTTTTACTTTCCAGAGTCGAGTTCATGGTGGCGACTCGATCTAGAATGATTTAATTATTTTTTGGTATTTTTTTAAAAAAATAACAAACAAGTACATATCATAGAGCAACATGGCTTTGGGCATGTGTGGAAAATTTTTCGAACAGTGATTGAAATGAAAACTTAACCGAGGGTATAAATTGATACATTTCGTCAAGTTTGAGGTCTAAAGTGATGAAATTGAAAGTTTATGATTAAAATTGATACAATTTTCCAAGTTTAAGGTTTAAATTGATAAAATTGAAATTTTAGGGTTAAAATTGATACAATCTGCTAAGTTTAAGGTCAAATTTGATTTTTTTTTCATAATAAAACAAAGAAATTTATAGGAAAAAGTAGTATTTATAAGTTTAATTTTAAAAAACAAAAAATCAAATGATTTGCATAAATGGTTACAATTGGATTTGTATATTGTTACAATTTCATCTTCATACATTTTACCTTTAAGCGGTTGCAATTAAACTCAATCATTAAAAAAGACATAATGGTAAAATTTAATTGTAGTGATCTTAAAATTTCTAAAAGGTGATTGCTCAAATTTTAATTGGAGAGTGCAATTAAATTATAATTAACAATTTTATAGTTTTATAATGATTTTTGCTTTGTTTCCCTTTATTTTTATTATGCCATTTTCTAATACTTTTGCTAAAATTCACATACAATAATAATAATAATGAAAAAAAAAAACCAATTTTCACTCCAAATTTGTTAAGTTGTATCAATTTTTATCTTAAACTTTCAATTTCATCAAATTACATCTAAAACCTAGACAAGTGTTGCAATTTAACTTTAAACTTTAAAATGTATTGCAATTAAAACCCTCGAATAAGTTTTCGTTTGAAAGATAGTTAAAAAAAAGTATTTTAATATGCATTTAACGAATTATAAAATATATATATAGAGTACAAAATCGATGAGATTTTAGGGAGGGGGGACGACATTAGAGCTAATTTTTTGTTGAAAATTTTTAATTTGATAAGGTTATACAACGATTAATTTGCATTAATCAAATTAATTTTGTGCAAAACTTTATTTTGTTGAAATTAGTGAGTTTGTGGAGGTTTTTACATTGATTTTTGTTAAATTAGTGAGTGAATTAGCGAAAATTGATTAGTGGGTAAAAATTGCAATAATTGTCTAAGTTTAGGGTCCAATTTGATGAAATTGAAAGTTTATGGTGAAAATTGATTTTTCTTTAATAGTAATAATAAAAAAAGTTAAATTACAAATTCTACTTCCTATAGTTAGAGGCTTAGAGTATAGTTTCAATTTGGTTCATATGATCTAAGCCTACTTTTATTTATTATTATTTTTTTTTTTGAAACTAGAGCTTAGTTTCAAATTGGTCTCAATGGTTTTAAAATCGGTCTCAAACTAGGCTTAGAGTATAGTTTTCAACAAAAAAAAAATTGGTTTCAATAGTTTCAAAATTTTCAATTTGTTTCCTATGATTTAGTCAACCTCACAAATCTTCCCCATCCATTACCTTATTAACATTATTTTCTTAAGGGCTAAGTAAAAGATAGAAAGAATTAAGTGAGATATTTTGTATGGATAAAAGATAATATAAAGATAATTTGTATGGTTTAACCAAATTATAAATATCGAATTAAAACTTTTAAAACTATGATACTAAATTTAATCTAAATCGTAAATACTGAATTGAATTTTTTAAAACTAGAAGTATCAAATTGAAAGTAGCCTTAAACTATTGAAACCAAAATTATAATTTAACCTTATAATAGTAGGTTAATAACAACAACGGTTAGTCTTACTTATAGTAGTTTCAAAAGAAGAAAAAAAAAAAAAAAAAAAAAGGATGAATTTTCGTCTCTTTCGTCTCGAATTTTGCTCTCGCTATCTGTAATTTGCAGTGGGTTTTTGAAGTATTTGTTGTTGAGAGATGCAGAATTCTCAAGTCGCAGAGTTTGCCAGGGACGCTTCCATCTCAGCTCTTCAGATTGCCCTACCTTCAAGAACTGTAAATACTTTTTCTCTTTGCTCTGCTATTAATTTTCTGTTTTGTATCATTATCCTTCAATCACTCGTTTTCATTTTCTTTTAATTCAGTAATCTCTCTCGGAACTATCTTAGCGGCGAAATTCCTAGAGAATGGGGATCTACAAAGCTTGTCGAGCTGTAATATCTCTCACTTTCTTTCAGTGTGTGCAGTAATCAAAATTTACGACCATTTCTGTTATGAATATGAATCTAAAATGTCGCAGTTCCCTGCTTGGAAATCGGTTGACGGGTTCGATTCCAGAAGAGATTGGAAACATCACTACTCTTAAAACGTTGTGAGTTATAATTGACAGGTCGTTTGATTTCCATTTCAAATTTTGAATTATTTGAAGCGTTGAGTTAATTTGGAAAGTTTATTTGCATGTATAGGAACTTAGAAATCAACCATCTTTCCGGAAGTTTACCTTCAGCACTTGGAAGTTTGTCGAACTTGGAAATATTGTAAGAGCACTCGGTTCAATAACTTTTTTACATTCCTTCCCTCTTAAATTATTGGTCGGTTATCTATTTCGATATAAGCTATTTAGGACAGAGCTTATTAGTAATCGTGAATCTTGGCCTTTTTAAAAAAAAAAATATATATATATATATATATATATATATATATTATTGTTGTTGTTGTTATTTATTTATTTATTTTCTGTTCACATTTCATACATATTATTTTTTAGACTTCTTGCCTCGAATAACTTTACTGGAACGCTGCCGATGTCTCTGGGAATGTTGACCTTGTTGATCTCATTGTGAGCTTCCTGAATGTTTTTAGTCTTTTGAGTTTTGTTATCCATATTAATTCATATATTTATCTCTTATAACATTGAATGAAAATTGTTCTTATTTTTCCTTTTGCAATAATGCAGTGGAATCAATGACAATAACTTTCAAGGCCAAATACCAAGTTTCATTCAGAATTGGACTAATGTTGAGAGGATGTGAGAGCTTCTCTACTTTATTGCTTATTTAAATTTCACCATGATAATCAACCATTATGTCTCACCCAAGTAATATAATTGCAACAGAAATGTTCAAGCAAGTGGGTTGAGTGGGCCTCTTCCTTCTGAAATCGGACTTTTGACCAAACTAACCGACCTGTTAGTATGCACTTTGATTTCATGTCTGTCTTATTTCATAAAGAAAAAAAGAAAGGAAAGCGAGGTGGTATTGTTTACGTACACATGCGAATTTCATCATGCAGAAGAATCAGTGACTTGAACGGGGCTTCATCACCCTTTCCGCCTCTTAATAACTTGACCAATATCAAATATCTGTAAGTAACTTAGTCCCTTATAACTTGTTGAAAGCAACTGAACCAACTAATTTTTCTTGGTTGCCTGCAGAATATTAAGAAGTTGCAATATCACTGGATTGTTGCCCGACTATTTGGATGGGATGAAATCTTTGATAGTCTTGTCAGTATTACTTAAATTCTCTGTAGCTTTCTGCCCATAATCTTTGATGAGATTAATCCTGTTTGGAATTGACCTATACACAGATGTTGATTTCAAATCAGATGCTATTTAACTCATCAGATAGACTGTTATAACTTAACTACTCCTCTACTTGATAGTTATAGCTTGACTGTCTTTTTGTTTCTTATACCTTTTTGCTTTAAATCTCTTGCAGAGACCTCAGCTTCAACAAAATAAGTGGGCAGATTCCTGCCAGGTTTCAATCTGTAGCAAAAGCAGAAAACATGTAAGGAACTTTGCCCAGAAACTTTAATTATAATTACCTGTAGTCATTAACTCATAGCTTGAGGGGAGCTGGGCAGGTCAATTTGACAAATGAAAATCTCAACCAATGAATGGAATTCATATTATTATCTAAGAATCATACTGGAAACTTATGTGCAACATTATAAATGGGGCAACTTTATAAATTACCAATCAATATATACACGTATCGATTGTGACTCACTTCAATGCTCCTCCTAGGGTGTTCTAGACATCCTCTTTTTGTAGCTAGCTTTTATTTTTAGTCCCAATAATTGGAGTTGTTTCTTATTTAAAAAAAATTGAACACACACATATAAATAATCGGTTTCATCTGTTGTGGTAATTGTTCGGTGGAAGGAAAAATATCCTATCCAATATTTTATTAACATAATATGGTTTTACATTATGTTAGAATTCTAGAAACAAGGCTTGATGTATGAATGTTGGGATGCAATGCAATAGATTGAACTCTAATACTAATTGGCAAACAATAGGCTTATGTTAGGCCTCCAAGCGTGAATACTTACGTTAGGAGTAGTAAGGGGAATAGCCACTAGACAGTTAGTGGGAATGTTTGTATGACTTGCATGGGAGTGAGAAGTGGTATTAATGTTATGAAAGACTGGAGTAGAGCAGGCTTTTTGTAATAGAGTAGTGAAGTGTGTGGAGAGGTTACAAACCCTCTCGAAATTGGTTGGGTACTATTTTATCGGTTCTGTGTTATTGTGTGTTCTTCTATTTTCTAATTTTGATCCAAGAGTTCCCTTACAAGTGGTATTACAACATGTTCAATCCTAGGAAAAGTAGGAAAAATGGCACAAAAGGAGTTAGCAGAGAGGTTGGATGCAATAGAGAAAGCGTTAGGAGGCATCCGAAGTGACTTGTAGAGGATTCCAATGTTGGAAAAATCATTTGAATAGATCATGACGGAGTTGAAGGAGGACCGTCATACTAGCGAAGAAACATAGTGGGCCATGGCACGTTGATGTTGGAGCTGTCCAGGACGAATTTATACACGTTTGCATCAATAACAAAAACATTGACGGGAAAGAGAACATCGCGAGGGAAAAGAAGAATCTTAAGTTCACAGGCTTACTAGAGAAGGGGAATCATCCTAAAGAAGAGGGGAAGATGGCCAAAATAACAGAAGTTCAAAAAGGTAGAGATGCCAATATTTTTCGATGAGGATCCAAATGCCTGGTTATTTAGGGCAAGAACACTACTTTGTGATACACAAGTTGACGAACTTTGAGAAGATGACGGTAATGGTGATAAGTTTTGACAATTCTTAGTATCATTAGTGGAGAATAGGAAGGAGTTCAAGGACTGGGTATACTTGAAGAGTCGAATATTTGTTTGATTTAGATCATCTTAGGAGAGGAGCCTTTGTGCACACTTCCTTTCCATCAAGCAGCAAGACATGATGACTGGTTACCAAATTTTTTTTTGAATCCTTATTAATATCGCTTCCTCCCATCTTTCTGACGAGGGTTTGGAAAATACATACTAATGGGCTAGAGTCATTCAGGTCGAGGTCTTTTGCCCATAACCGATTTGGTCAGAGAACATGATGAAGATGGCCCAATTAGTTGTGGACAAAACCCAAGCCATAAGACTATCATAAGCTCAACACAACTAAGCCCACAAAATCTTCATAACCTGCATCGACAAAACCACCTGGCAAAATCTCGAATCCTACACCAACCCATACTTAATTTGGCTGAGAAGGTACCGAGTACGTAGGAATCCTCCCTAAAGGCAGATTGTCATATAATTTCAAGCTAGAAGAGAAAAGGGGTTGTGCTTTCCTTGTGAAGAGAGATACACCATTGGGTATCACTGTAAAAGCAAAGAACTTTGGATCCTTCTGGTATACAAGGACAAAGAATGAGGGGGTACTAAAGAAGATACAGTGATAGAAGAGGCAACAACAACACAAACGATAGAGCTTGGTCACCTGGTAAACTTTTATTGAACTCTATAGAGTCTTTTCACACCAGGGACGATGAAGTTTCGTGGGAAGATCGACCAGGAAGAAGTGGTCATGTTGGGCAACCCATAACTCTATTTCTCAACAATTCATGGATTCTCTCAAACTATCTCGTTTTGAAAGTTCTAACTATGGTGTTTTAATGGGAATAGAGGTGGTTATAAAAGGGGAGGGACTCGTCCATGCGATGGCTTTAGGCTTTCCTTAACTCACAATTGTGGATGATTTCCTATCCCAAGAATTAGGAGGACTAACGTGGTACTTGGGATGCAATGGCTAACAAAACAGGGGCTATGGTAGTCAATATGACTTTCCAAGTGGGAGATACAAAGATTGTTTTTAAGGGGGATCTATTGTGAACTCGAATAGAGGTGTCCTTAAAGGTTTTGATGAGGACTAGGGAAGATCACGATCAAGGATTTCTGGTAGAATTTTGAGCTTTGATTACTAATGGAGAGCCTAACAAAGATCCTTTACCTTAATTGGAAAAGCTAGACATACTCGAGATTGTTGATTTTCTTGTTGAGTATAGTAAGGTTTTCTCCTTACCAGAGAGCCTTCTCTCTTCCAAAATCATATATCATAGAATTTAACTCAAGGAGGGTCAATCTCTAATCATTCTCAAGCCTTACTACTATCTCCATTCTCATAAGTAGGAGATTGAAAGGATGATAAGGGAAATGTTGACTGCTGAAGTTATCCGCCTAGTGTTAGTCCTTACTCGAGTCCAATGCTCTTGGTAAAGGAAAAGGATGACAACTAACGATTTTGAGTGGACTACAAAGCTTTGAATAGTGCCACCATCCCAAATAAGTTCCCAATTCTCATGAATCATGATTGAGGAATTATTGGATGAGTTACATGGGTCTTACATATATTCCAAACTGAATCTAAAGTTTGGTTATCACTAAATCCGTGTCATCGTGGGAGATATCCCAAAGACGGCATGTCGTACTCACGAAGGGGATTACGAGTTCTTCTTCATGTTGTTCAGGGTTGATCAACGCTCTGGCCACTCTTCAAGCATTGATGAAGTAGGTTTTTCGTCCCTTGCGTAAATTCATATTGGTATTTTTTTTTTTGACATTTTGGACTATAGCCCTGATTTGCAAACACATGTTCACCATTTAAATGTGGTTTTGAATTTGCTAAGAGACAACCATATTTATCTTGATATAAAGAAATGTCAATTTGCCAAAGAAAAGATTGAGTACCTTGGGCATTAGGTTTCCTCACAGGGGTGGAAGCAAATGGAGAGCACAATGATATAGTGGCCCGCACCTAGTTCTTTGAAGGAAATAAAAGAATTTCTAGGCCTCACAAGATACTATTAGAGGTCCATCTCCAATTATGGCAACATGGTTGCCTCTTTTACTCAGCTATTGAAGAAAGACTCATTCATCTAGAATGAGGAAGCGATAGAAGCCATCAAAAGGTTGAAAAATGCCATGGTTACTTTGCCCGTGTTAGTGCTACTAGATTTTAGCCTTTCCATTCATGATTGAAACAAACGCTTTAGGAACAAGTTTAGGGGTTGTTTTTTCTTAACATCAAACTGTTGCATATTTCAGCCAGATACTGCATGAGCTCGAACTAAATCGATGTATGAAAGTGAATTGATGACGATTGTGTTGTCAGTTAAAACATATAGATATTATTTCTTGGGTCACCATTTTATTATGCCAATTGCTTTGAAGTTTTTATTACAACAGAGAGAAATTTAACCACAGTTCCAAAAATGGGTGACCAAACCGCTTGGGTTTGACTTTGAAATCCAATGTCACCTTGGGTTGGAGAATAAAGCAGCTGACACGTTGTCACGCCTTCCTTTGGTTGCTTAGTTAGCTTCATTGACGGTGTTGACAATTTTAGATGTGGAAGACATATGCTCAAAAGGACCAAAAGCTCCAACAAATCATGGATAGACTGAGGGACGATCCAAGATAGGGTACCCAAATACTTGTTACAATAGGGTAATTTGTTGTACAAGGGTCGTTTGGTGTTGTCCAAAAACTTGACTCTTTTGCCCGCAATGATGCATGCTTACCATGATTTGGTGCTTGGAGGATATTTAGGGTTTCTATGCACATACAAGAGGCTTACAAGGGAACTATTTTGGGCTGGGATGAAACAGATGTCAAGAAGTATGTGGACAAATGTATGATGTGTCAATGCAATATATAAATCGCACACTTTATCACCAACGGTACTCTTACAGCCTCGGCCAATTCTCTATAGAATCATGGAGGATATCTCCATGGACTTTATTGAGGGCCTTCCAAAATCCTTGGCCATGATGCCATTCTGGTAACAATTGATTGCCTCAGTAAGTATGTCCATTTTTTTTTGATAACCCATCCCTTCTCTGCCAAGATGATTGCTACCATCTTCATTCGAGAGATCGTTCGCCTCCACAATTTTCCTTGATGATCCATAGTCTCACATCAAGAAAAACTTTTCATAGAATCATGAGTCAATTTTGGACTAAACTTTTCTTGTTGTAAGAGACCCAATTGAAATGAAGTACTGCCTATGACCCTTAGACGGATGGCCAAACTAAAATAGTGAACAAGTGCTTGGAAACTTATTTGCGTTGCTTCTATTGTAAGAAACCAAAATTGTAGGTGTTCATGGTTAGGATGGGATGAGTATTGGTGCAACAACACTTGTCACTCTTCCATCAATACCACACCTTTCCATGTTGTTTATGGCCGACCCCCCTCTTTGTTACTATTCTATGGGAATCGTAAAACTGCCAATAGTGCATTTGGCCAACAACAGCTAAAACAAGACTTGGTGTTGGTTACACTTAAGGCCCATTTAGTAGTAGCCCAAAATTGTATCAAAAAGTTCACGGACCTACGATGGGGGAAAAGGAATTCTGTCTTTGAATATTTGTCTTTACTGGCCTGCTGGCTAAGTGGTTGTGGCGTTTTCTCATGGAGTCTAACGTGTTGTGGCACAAGGTTATTGTGAGTCGGTATGACCCTCACCCTTTTAAGTGGGTCACTAGTGGTGGTTCTAAAGGTCCTCTTAATGTTTTAAAAATCGCGCCTTCCTGTGAAGCCTTAAGGCACAATGCCTTGGGGCTTCTTGATTAATTATAAAAATAAATAAATTTTACTGACCTTAAATGCAAAAATCCTTGTGTTTAGGGTTTTTTCTTCTTTATTAATTAAAAAAATAACATTTACTAAGGTTTTTCTTTTTCTTTTTTTTCATATTCCCACTCTAACCATGCTATCTCTTCTTTATGGATGTTCTTATATATAATGCACCTCACAAAAAAAAAACTATGTTTTTTTTTTTGTCTTGTGCCTAAGCCCCAAGAGGCTATTACGCCTTAGTGTGCCTTGAGCTTTTAAAAACACTGGGTCTTCTTAAAATTTTTTGGAAATCGATTGCCTTTGGCCTTCCTTTTCTTCGTTTGTGTTGCACTATTGGGGATCGCTCGACTGTCTATTTTTGGAAAGATTGGTGGGTGGGTGAGAAGCCCCTTAGAGAGTTATTCCATGCTTTTATCACGTATCGAGCAAGAAGTTACATTTTGTGGCTTTTGTCCTCCTGTCCTCTGACTCTTCCTCCTTGCTTTCCCTGGGTTTTTTTGCTCCATCTCTCTGATAGAGGGGCCTTGGATGTTGTGCGTCTTTTTTCAATTCTTCAGGGGTGCTGTGTTCTTCGAGGGGGAGGAAAGCTAGGTTCTAGACCCCGAATCCGTCTAGGCGCTTCTCTTGCAGTTTTTTCTTTCGATTGTTGTTCGGCCCTTCCCCCCCTCCCCCCCTTTCTGCCTCTGTTTTCTCCTCTCTTTGGAAGATGAAAATCCCTAGGAAGGTAAAATTTTGTGTGGCAGGCTTTACATGGGAGAGTCAACACTTTGGACGGTGTCTAGAGACATTCTTCTCGTGTTGTTCCTGCAGTGGTGCATCCTGTATAGGGGTCAGGTTGAGGATTTGTACCATCTGTTGTGGGGTTGCCCATTTGTCCAATCCCTTTGGGCTCGTTGGTTGGATTCTTTTAATCTATGTTTGGTTTGGCATAGGGATTGTTTTGCAGTGATTGATGCAATTCTCCTAGGCTCACCTTTTCATGAGAAGGGCACTATTTTGTGGCATGCTAGAACCATCATGGGTTGGCCTAGTGGTCAAAGGGCCTTGGGGAACTAAGAGGGAATGGGTTCAATCCATGGTGGCCACCTACCTAGGATTAAATATCCTACGTGTTTCCTTGTCAACCAAATGTAGTAGGGTCAGGCGGTTGTCCGGTGAGATTAGTCGAGGTGCGCGTAAGCTGGCCCGGACACTCACAGATATCAAAAAAAAAAAAAAAAAAAAAAAAAAAATTTGTGGCATGCTAGTTTCTTTGCGATGTTGTGGAGGGTTTGACTTGAGAGGAATAGTAGAATTTTTAGAGAGGTTGAGCGGTCTTGTGATGAGGTTTAGGAGTCAATGAGGTTTAATACCTTGTTGTGGGCATCAGTCATTAGGCCTTTTTGCGATTATGATCTTGGTTTGATTTTGTTGGATTGGAGTCCCTTTGTGTAGTTTATGGGACGTTCTTTTGTGGAGCTTGTTTTTTGTATTCCCTTGTTTTTTTCTTTCATTTTTCTCAATAAAAGTTTGGTTTCTTGCCAAAAAAAAAAATTGTCTTTACTAGCAGCAATCTTTGGTCAAGCACCGCTATGAGAAGCTAGCACTGAAGTATTTTGGGTAGTATTAGGTGGTGGAACGAGTTGGGCAGGTGGGATACTACCTTGAATTATCCTGTGAAACATCCATTGACCCGGTTTTCCATGTGTCCCAATTGAATCAGGCAATGGGCGATGATGTCGGCCAATGCCCTCCGACGTTGTCTAAGAACTTCATATGGATGGTTGAACCACACGATTTTTTTGCGGTCTATTGGAACAAGGAAGCTGCAGTTTGCAAATTGGGAAGGGCTAATTCATTGGAATGGACAACCAAAATATGAGTCGAAATTGCAGTGGACTGCATTGTCAATTTCCAAACTTCCACCTTGAGGACGTGGTGTCTTTGAACCTCGAGGTACTGTTAGGCCTCCACTTGTGAATACTTACACACTAGAAGGGGTAGTAAGGGGAATAACCACTAGACAGTTAGTTAGTAGGACCGTTGTACGATTTGCGTGGGAGTGAGGAGTGGCTATTAATGTTAGGAAAGACGGAGAAGAGGAGGCTTTTTGTGATAGAGTAGTGAAGTGTATGGAGAGGTTAGCAACCCTTTGAAAATTGGCTGGGCGTACTATTTAATCGGTTTTGTGTTACTGTGAGTTTTCTATTTTCTTATTCCAATCAAAGAGTAAGGGAATTATCTTATATTATTCTTCAAAGAACTTTTATATTGGTTGTTTGGAAAGAACTGCACCGAGATATATGCCAATGATTTAAATTGTATGTATCGCATAGTTAAAAAGGATATTATGAATCCTGGTTTTACTGAGTGGTGTATACAGTATACTACAAACAACATGGTGATGGTGTGATGAGCTAACATGGTGCAAAGTTGCCCCTTAACCATGGACTGCTAATAGAGCATGGGAAAAAAAAGAAAGGAGGTCATGTTATGAGTGTTGATTTGTGTGTTTGAACATGGTGAAACATCAGCTCTTAACTTCTGTCGGCTTCAAGTACTGGTAGAACGTGTGGACAAAAGAAACACATATGAGTTTCATTGTCATGATAGGTGCAAAGTTGTTCCATCATGTATCATTTCTCCTGTTAGTTTAATGCTTTATAGTCTATTTTCATCCCACAAAAGCATACGATGTTCTACCTGGAATGAAAATGAATTATTGTTTAGTCATGAGAATAAAGAAGGTTGTTAGTACTGAAAATAGATTTTCCCTTACAGAAATAATATGATCTTTTATAATCTTTTCAGATATTAAATCTTTACTTTCTAAATATTAAAGGATTGATAGTGTCGACACCTCCCTCTAGCCCCTAGTATGTACGGTATTGTGTAACAAAGGATATTATAAATTACATTATTTCAATGGGAGAGTTTTTATTGTCAAGTAGTATCAATATGGAACTCCTAAATGTCATCAATTATCTTGACTTGTGCTAATATTTACTTGTTTAGATTTTTAACCGGAAACTTGCTAAATGGCACGGTGCCTGATTGGATACTGCTAAATGGAAAAAGCATGTAAGTTTCCTTTTAGAAGTTTTACCCTTTCTTGTTGATATATATGGGAAGGATAAGTTTATTTCATAGGCGGGTATTGAATTTAATTATCATATATATTTTTTCAACAGTGATCTCTCCTACAATAAATTTAAACCACTACCTATAGGCTGTCAATCACGAAATACGTAAGAATGCCTTTAATCTTTTAAATCTATTGTTTTCTATTCTAATGTACTTGTCAAGAATAGAAGGTTTTCTTTTCGTTTCTTATACAGGAACCTGTTTGCAAGCTCTGCAATAGAAAATGATTCGTAAGTTTTAAGTTTTTCTTGATGTAAGCATTTAGTTTGTTTATTTTGTTAGCTATTTCACTCAATTTGGTGCCTTACTAACTGGCAAACATCTTGTTGTTTTTATCAGTCATCTTGTTTCTTGTTTGGCAGACCACACTTGTCCCAAGAGTAAGTCAAAATTTCACTTGCATGATTGTTGTTATCCTGGGAGGGGATGGGTAAATTGTGGAAATGGGTGTATTTTTCCATGTTAAAAGCTAAACACGGTGGATGCTGGTATCTTCTCATTTAAAAGCTACAAAACGAGCCTTTATTTTGTCTTCGTTTTTAGAACTTAACATGTGCAGAGATAACCTCAGGGAATCATGTCATGTATACTCTTGTATTTTATTTTGTAATGTTAATAAGCATGTTGATATTTTTGCAGATCTGTACAGTCTGTATATAAATTGTGGTGGGAAAGAAGAAATCATTAATGGTACTATGTTTGAAGGGGATGAAGACACGGGCAAGCCTTCAGTGTTTGTCTCAAGTAAAACAAATTGGGCATTCAGCAACACTGGTATATTTTTGGATGATGGTCGCCTTTCAACAGACTACGTCGAAATGAGTTCAAAGCTTCCAATGGTCGACTCCAAATTGTATGAGACTGCTCGAATTTCTCCATTATCTCTAACATATTATGTGTATTGCATGGGGAATGGAAACTACACAATAAGCCTCCATTTTGCCGAAATTATATTTACAAATGATAAAAAGTTCAGTAGCCTTGGAAGACGCATTTTTGATATTCACGTCCAGGTAAATAATCAAAGAAAAAAACAAGCTTTCAAAATGCATTAACTTCTACAGCTTAATTGAATTCATCATTCAGTATGAATACTTTTTTTTATTGCTAGCGTAGAAGTTCCTTGATTCAAATCCAACATTGCAGGGAAGGCGAGTGCTGAAGGATTTTAATATTGTAGATGCTGCAGGGGGTGTTCGTAAACCTTTCACAATAAAGATTCCCACCGTTGTTACAAATAATACCTTGGAGATTCGATTTTTTTGGGCTGGAAAGGGGACATATAAAATCCCTTGGAATGGAATCTATGGTCCTCTGATATCAGCCATTTCAATAGAATCTGGTAGGCAGACTGTCATCGTAGCTATCAAGTACTCCATTAAGTTCCTTTCTTGTTACATCTTATTATACCAGAAATATATGTAATTGTTATCTGGCATCACTTGAATCAGACTTCAAGCCTCCAAAAGGTCAAAGTGTCTTACCAATAGGTGCAGTACTGGGAATTGTGGCTGCAGTCATCCTTGTTATAATCTTGACTCTTGGAATTATGTGGTGGAGAGGTTGCCTTGGACGGAAAAGTACACTTCATCGAGGTAATTTGGTGGTTCGTTATAGTTTTCATTTTGGCAAACTTACGGATTTTATGTGTTAAACTTATTGTTGTGATGCCCAAAGATCAAATAGCTCTTTTGATAGAAAAACGTAATTAATTTGAGCTGGTGCGAGCGTGGTGCAGTTTGAGATTCTATTTATATGGGATATTGGGAAAGCATTGGACAACTAACAATATCAAATCTCTCTGCTATCAGGCAAATATGCATATATAATTTGTTGATTCTTTTCATTTATACATGCTTCTTTTGTAGATTTGAAAGGTCTAGATTTGCAAACTGGTTCATTCACGTTAAAGCAACTCAAAGCTGCTACAAATAACTTTGACACTTCCAACATGATTGGAGAAGGTGGTTTTGGTCCTGTTTATAAGGTGTTTTCACTATTCAGCAGGAATATTTTGAATCTTTTCATATTTAGATTTGTTTGGTTCTAATGCGATGTGATATTTTTCTATTGAAATATAGGGTTTTCTTTTGGATGGCACCACAATTGCTGTTAAACAACTTTCCTCTAAGTCAAAGCAAGGAATGCGGGAGTTTGTGACTGAGATAGGCATGATATCTGCTTTGCATCACCCACATCTAGTTAAACTTTATGGATGTTGCACCGAAGAAAATCAACTTCTACTAGTATATGAATATCTAGAAAATAATAACCTTGCTCGAGCTATGTTTGGTAAGTTATTGGCTATGTGCTTTACAATAAGTAATCTTTATGAAAATTATGTATACATTTCTTGAGTTTATAAATCTCATGTATTGACCATATCTACAAATATAATTAATTGAAGGACCAGAAGAAAGTCAATTGACATTAGATTGGCCAACAAGGCAGAAAATTTGTATTGGTATGGCTAAAGGTTTGGCTTATCTTCATGAAGAATCAAGATTGAGGATTGTCCACCGAGATATCAAAGCAACTAATATATTGTTAGATAAAAATCTCAACCCCAAGATATCTGACTTTGGTTTGGCCAAGCTTGATGAGGAAGGAACTACCCATATTAGCACTCGAATCGCTGGAACTTTGTGAGTCTTATGATTTGATTATTCTTTATGTAACAAATTATTAAAACCTCGTTTGATAACTATTTGATTTTTGATTTTTTGTTTTGGAAAATTAAGCCTGTAAATACTACTTCCACCTACAGGTTTTCTTGTTTTGTTATCTAATTTTTACCTATGTTTTCAAAAACCAAGTTAAGTTTGGAAAACAGAAAAAAGTAGTTTTCAAAACATTGTTTTTGTTTTAGAATTTGGTTAAGAATTCAAATGTTTTCTTAAGAAAATAGAATCCATTATAAAGAAATGATGAGAAAATAAGCTCAATTCTTAAAAACCAAAAATCAAATGATTATAAAATGGAATCTAAGCGTTTGCTTCTTTTACATTTTGTACCTACCCAAGTACACTAGACTTCAGTTATGTTATCAAACTAATGGCATATCTCCATTACTAATAACTATCAAACAAATAAATAATTAGTTGTTGTTGTACGGTTAAAGTTTAGGCATACTCCAAACACAATGAATACTATAAAAAAAAGTTCTTGGAGTTAATTTGAATGATCCTTTAAATGCAAGCTCAAAATTAATTATGTCTAATACAATACTTTTGTAGTGGATACATTGCGCCAGAATATGCAATGCGAGGCCACTTAACTGATAAAGCAGATGTTTATAGCTTTGGCATTGTGGCCTTGGAAATAGTTAGTGGAAGGAGCAACACTAATTATCGCTCAAAGGATGATTGCTTTTATCTGCTTGATTGGGTAACTCGAATTTCATTCTTATCGAATCCTGGTTTTGTTATGTTTGATTGCAGTTCATCTAGCCGTGTCAACTAGAAGGAAATTATTCCTAAAACCCAATTTGTTGATAATAGCAATGAAAAATTAAACTTGCAGTAAGTGTATGTATTGTTTTCTACATTTCTGATATATTACTTCTAATCTCTGTATTCCTTACATGTTGTGGTATACCTTATCTTTTGACTCTTACAATCATGTGATGTATTATTTTACAAAAAAGCAAAATTTTGATGAGCTACTATATTCTATGTTTTCAGGCACTTGAATTAAAAGAGAAAGACAGTTTAATGGAGCTAGTTGATCCAAGGTTAGGCTCCAACTTCAACCACAGAGAGGCATTGGCTATGATCAATATTGCTCTTCATTGCACCAATGTTTCTCCTAGTGAAAGGCCTGCCATGTCCTTAGTGGTGAGCATGCTGGAAGGTAAGGTTGCTGTCAAAGAGTTGGCTTCAAATCCAAATGACTCAAGAACAAAGATGAGTGCAATGTGGACCATTTTGGAGCAGAGCTTGAGACAAACTGACAATGAGAACCGGGCAGAGATTCTCTCCATGGACATGCCATGTACCAGTTCTTCACTCTAAAACTGCATCTTTGAGGTCTTGAATTGTATGTGATAATGTCTAAACTTTTGGCTTCTTAATATGTGCGAAGTTTCATTTCTAGGTACAATTTATTGATCTCCCCTGCCAAAAAAGGTGGATAAATAACTCCCCTATTGAAACAACTCTTTCATTAATGATTTACTCGAGTCTACTTTCAAATTTCTGAATTTGAGCATTGCTAAACTAGTTGACTACCACTAAATTATAGTGGTTTTGCAGTTGTACCTCCCTTCAAATTTACTAATTGTTAAAATTGTTCCCTCCCTTGGAATGTTTAAGTTTAAAAGTTCATGTATATTTTAATTTATTGTTCTTCAATTTTCCCCTTCCTGAGTGGTGGTTCTGAGCCAAAAGGCCAACCTCTTGTCTATTATTGTATGTTGTCTATTATTGTGTGTTTGAAATTCTTAAAAATGATTTGGGATTAAGTCAAGAAACTGAATCAAGGTCAAGGGTAATATGGAAAGAATGTTGGACGAAATGTCAACGTGTTTGCATGATTTTTTTTTTCCAGATTTAATTCAGGCAAGTGTCTTAATCACTGCCATGTCATTCTACGTCATTGTCATGTTGACTTTTCATTCAGCATTCTAAAGGATTTCTAATCCAGTAGTAATATTGCAACTTCTAAAAGAATAGATGTATTCTTTTAAACAAATAGCAAAGTTCAGGAGTATTTTTTATAATTTAGCCTTCCAAAAATTAAAACCAAATGGTTCATGAATAGGGCTTTAAAGATTAGAGGCCCCACACAGCAAGAACAAAGTAGTAGTTTGAACAATTAAACTTCAATTTAAATGTCATCTAAACAATGTCAAACAAGTTAAGGTCCCATTTGGGCTTGACTTATTCTAAAATGATTATGAGAGGATGTAAATTGATTGTGGATGAATTTATTCACAATCTGTTCTTAAAATACACTCGTGTGCAAAATCCATTATCGGGAGCTTTTAAATGTGGGTTCACGTAAAATTAGGTACCCTCTTCATAACAAATTTTCAATTTTCAATTTTATCCTTCACGAAATTAAGATGAATTTTGTATATATAGTATTTTTCTCATACAACTAAGTTCTATTTTCTAATTGTTCAAATTGATTAGTTGAATGCATCCATTTAAAAAGTAATAATACAAGAATATTTTTTTAAACATAATCTGTTATAACAATTGTTTCTCCTAATGCTTGACAATAATTTAGAGCAAAAAGTATAGATTTAAATTGAAAGCGTATGGCATTATAATACTTGTTTTTAAATAACTATGAATTATCAACATATAAAATGTAAATTTTGATAGTATGTCCATTTTAGTCATTATAGCTAAATTACAATGATATTCATTTACCAAACACCTTTTGTAGGTTTAAAATTGAATTTTTCCATACACTAATTTACTTCTTATTATAACGATTTTTTTTTTAAAGCACATTTGTCACAATTTATTATAAAAGCTACGAAAAACTCAAGCAATTCTAAACTAGGTCTAATGCTTGTTTGGAATATTGATTTTGGATAGGTTAAAAGTAATTACGAGAGAGGTTAAAAGTAATTATACATGAAATAATTTTAACCGCTTAATGTGTTGATAAAATAATTATCTTTTAATTTATATAAAATCACTTTCTAATTTAAAGTGTTTTTCCAAAAAAATTTAAAAAAGGGAAGTGTCAACTTTTTTTTAAAGCACGATCCATTGTGTAGAAGAGACGTGTGTTTAAAAGATATCGACCACCTCATGGTGTTGTGAATAAGACAATAGGTTCTCCTAAAACTAACATCGGTTAAACTAAATCAACTCAAACTTATTATTATTATTAATTATTATGTAAAATACTAGCTACTTGGGTGTTTTACTCTTTAACAACATTTAGAAAACAATTACTTTTAGTTTTTTCCCTTTTTGGAGAATAAGTTGAATGAAGAATTTCATTTCAATGTATCTAAAATAAATAACTAATAGGTGCTAAACACCCCCCCCCCCCCCCCCCCCAACCAAAACATTTTTCATATTATTTTCCAAAGAACTATGAGAATCTAGTTGACTCTAATAATTTGAACCAATTAAACTTAAATATTTCATAGTTAGAGAAGGATCAAGTTGAGTCGATCATGTAGGAATAGATTGAGTCTAAAAACCTCCTTAAGCACCAAATATTATATTTGAATTTGATAGAAAAATATCTATGTTTCATTCTATTTCTCTCCCTCACTTTTTTTTTTTTTTTTTTGGTTTAGACAACTCACTTTTTAAAAAAGAGAGAAAAGAAAAAGAGAGAGAAAAAGGAAAAGTTTCAATCTTTTATTGCAGCCTTATCTTGATCTCTTAGTGCACTTGCCTTTCAAGTATAAGGATGAAAGGTGAGTGAGTGCCCTTAAATAGTCTTATTGATAGACCCCTTGTAACCCTTGTATTTGATGTAAGCTTCCACACTATTATTTTGATGGTAGGAGGAGAATAAAGGGTGAGAATGTAGGAAAGTCGATTCTTCTCTCTTCACTCACAGTTGTTCAAGTTTAATTAAATCAATATTTTTTATGTTGTAATAGGTACCATTGACGAGATGCTGGAAACTAGAAATATAATCATTGTTGCTTCCCTCGTTGTTTCTTCAATAGTAGGTCTTGCTTTTGGATCTCCTCTATTGCCTCTTGATGAAGGTACGCATGTTTACGTTGATTTAATTATTAATTAATTACTTTTTAAAAAGAATAATTCATTTTACATGTGTTTTTTAATTCTTAGTTGGTATTAAAATAAGAAAACTAAAAAAAGAAAAAGAAGTTCATCCTTCCATGTTTTTAAACAAATTAAATTGGCATATTAATATATCATGATGTTCTTGTGATTGTCTTTTACTAAAATTAATGGCATATTTTATTATGTTATTGAGTGATTTTTCTTTTAAAAAAATAATAAAATTATGTGAGTAACTCGACTCAATTCAGTTGAAGGTTTAAAGCATGTGGCAGAGACATTGGGAAAGAAAGATTGGAATTTCAGTGTAGATCCATGCAGTGGACAATTTGGTTGGGTGTCTCAAAACGATGATATCCAAGGTTTCATAAATAATGTCACCTGCAATTGCACATACCTTAATGCTACCGTCTGCCACATCACCCATATGTATGATCTCTCGCCTTTTTTTTTTTTATATGACAAATGTGAGGTATGAAGATTTAAACCTTCAACCTTAAAAGAAAGAGTACATGTCAATTACTATTGAGTTATACTGACTTTGACCTCTCTCACCCCTCCCCAAAAGAAAAACAATTCAATGATGGCCAATTTCACTCGAAGTTGTCAAGTTCATCAAATTAGCTAGACATTAGACTTAGATAAATGTAGTAAACTTTAGGTTAGACACTTAGACTTGAACAAATGTTGGCATGCAATTTTACTTAGGGTTAGATTTTTGTATACTGCAATTTTTGTATAATTGATGAGACTTTAAAGAAATAGGAAAAAACAAAAACTAAGATTTTGTTAAAATTTGTGAGTTGATTTAATGATTGATTAATTCATTCGAGCTTAATTTGTACCTTAGTTCGTTAAGGCTTGATTTACCATTCAAATTAGTGAGTTTTAGGACAACAATAAAATTTAAAGTTTATGGTTAAAACAAACCTTTTTTTTAATTAAAATTACCGCTCTTAAGTTAATTTAAAAAGAAAATTACAAAAGTTTCGCTAAAGATATGGTTTAGTTCTTAATGTTTGGGTGTTTTTTTTTAATACATATAGTTGCTAATATTTAAAAAGTTTTAATTTACTTCTTTATGTTTTAAAAATTTTCAATTATATCATTTTCGTCGATGAATGTTAAAATTGGTTGGTGATGCATATTTAGTGAATTAGCAAAAATTTAGAGGACGAATTTGACCTCTCTATAAAAAGAAATATTGAAAATTTTGCCAACTTAGAAATTTCGAAGCAAAATTAGAAACATTTCTTTTTTAGGTGGCTTAATTGGTTTGGTCAAGATTATAATGTCTTAACTTATACTTAGGTTGGTGAATAAATGTTTAATTATAAAAAATAATTTGAAACTTTTAAAACCATAGAAATTAAATTTAAAATTAGCCAAAAAAATAGGACTAAAACATATATTAAAAAAAATAAAGTACTATTTTGATCTCTATACTTTGAGACTTTCGAATGTCGAATTTAGTCTTAATTCTTTTAATAACTTTTTAAATTAGTCCTTTTTAGTTTGAAGTTAACTTTTGGTGGAAATTGATAAAATAATAACAATAATTTTCCTTCCATACAAAAACACAATGAAAGATTAATAGAAACTATTTTTTCTTGGAAAAATTAATCTTAATCTAACCGTAAATACTAATGTAAGATTGTTTTGAAAGTACAAACCTCAAATGTGAACATTTGAAAGTTCGTAGGCTAAAATAGATCGGACTAGAATCATATTTTTACCCAAAAAAAAGTTTAAATAATTATGGTTAAAATCTGTATGATGCATGCATGCCATTGGAAGCACAAAGTTCCATCCCTTTCGTCTTGATTTGTGCTTTTCCTATCAATAGTGATTTCTGATTCTGAAATATTTGTTGGGAAATGCAGAATTTTGAAGTCGCAGAGTTTGGAAGGGACGCTTCCATTGCAGCTCTTCAGATTGCCCTACCTTGAGGAACTGTAATTAAATTACTCTCTCTCTCTCTCTCTCTTTGTTCTGCAATGGATTTTCTGTTTTGTCTCATCCTCCTTCAATTACTCCTTTTCTTTTTCTTCTAATTCAGTGATCTCTCTCGGAACTATCTTAGCGGCGAAATTCCTCGACAATGGGCCTCCACCAAGCTTCTCAAACTGTAATCTCTCTCACTTTCTTTCAGCGTGTGCGATAATCGAAATCTATAACCATTTCTTTTATGATTATGATTCTAAAATGTCGCAGTTTCTTGCTTGGAAATCGGTTGACGGGTTCGATTCCAGAAGAGATTGGAAACATCACTACTCTTAGAACGTTGTAGGTTCTTATCGACATTGTTTTAATTTCCATTTCAGTTTATTTAAAGATATGAGTTAATTTGGAAATGGTTCATTTGCATTCATAGGAACTTAGAAGTCAATCATCTATCAGGAAGGTTACCTTCAACGCTTGGAAATTTGTTGAACTTGGAAATATTGTAAGACCATTTCGTTTCATCTTTGTTTTAGATTCTTTCCCTCGTAAATTGTTAGCTTAGCTGATTATAGCAATTCAGGACAGAGCTTATTAGTAGTCGTGAATCTTGGTTTTTTCTTTTAGACTTCTTGCCTCGAATAACTTTACTGGAAAGCTACCAACTTCTCTGGGAATGCTGAACTCATTGATCTCATTGTGAGCTTTCTGAACGTTTTTAGTCTTTGAGTTTTGTTATCCATATTATTTTCTTATACTTATCTCTTATACTATTGAATGAAAATTGGTTTTTTTTGTTTCTATTGCAACAATGTAGTCGAATCAGTGACAATAACTTTGAAGGACAAATACCAAGTTTCATTCAGAATTGGATAAATGTTGAGAGAATGTGAGAGCTTCTCTCCCTTTTTCGGTTAGTTAAATTTCATAATGATAACCAACCATTATGTCTCACCCAAGTAATTTAAATGCGACAGAAGAATTCAAGCAAGTGGATTGAGTGGGCCTCTTCCTTCTGAAATCGGACTTTTGACCAAATTAACCGACCTGTTCGTATGCACTTTGATTTTATGGCTCTTTTATTTCATAAAGAAAAAAAGAGAGTGAAGAAAGAAAGGTGTGTTGTTTTCATACACGTGTGAATTTCATCATGCAGAAGAATCAGTGACTTGAATGGGCCTTCATCTCCCTTTCCACCTCTTAATAATTTGACCAATATCAGAAAACTGTAAGTGCCTCAGTCCCTTTATACTTGTTGAAAGAAACTGAACCAATTAATTTTGTTTTTGGTTGCCTGCAGAATATTAAGAAGTTGCAATATCACCAGATTGCTGCCCGACTATTTAGATGGGATGAAATCTTTGGAAATCTTGTCAGTATCACTTCAATTCTTTGTAGCTTTCTGCTCATAAACTTTTCATTTTAAAATCTTGTGTAGGTTAAGAAATTTCCGGCCGTTGGAATTATTCAAATTTCCATGTCTTTTACGGGCATCTATATTATATTTTGCTTTAAATCTCTTGCAGAGACCTCAGCTTTAACAAAATAGGTGGGCAGATCCCTACAAGTTTCCATTCTCTTGAGAACGTAGATAACATGTAAGCTAGGAACTTCTCCTAGAAATTTTAATTATAACCAAATATAGTCATTCTTCCAAGCATTATAACCTCGACCAAAAGGTCAAATGTTTGAATTCTCACTCCAAGTATTGTTGAACTACAAAAGAAAAAAAAGAAAAAAGAAAAGAAGCATACAGTGGCTTACGTGTCATGAATTATAGTTTTTGTGGAAATAGAGAGTTGTTAATGACAAAGATAATCTTTTCCCTTACTTTTTTATCATATATATATTCATTTAAATTATTAAATGCACATTTATGTACTTTTTAATTATCTTTTTATAAGATATCAAAGTATTGCTTGTGTCAACACTACCCTCTGGCTCCTTCTCTGTATCATATTGTGTAACAAGTGATGTTATAATTATATTGTTTCAATGGGAAAGTTTATATTGCTAGGTAGTATCTTAATATGGAGCTCCCCAATGCATGAAGTTCATCAATTTTACTGACTGGGGTTAACAACTACTTGTTTAGATTTTTAACTGGAAACTTGCTCAATGGTTCGGTGCCTGAGTGGATGCTGCTTAGAGGAAATAGCATGTAAGGTTCCTCTTGGAATGTTTACTCTTTCTTGAGATTTACGGGAGGATAAGTTTATTTCATATGCCAGTCTTGAATTTAACTTATATATATTTCAACAGTGATCTCTCTTACAATAAATTTAAACCACTATCTACAGGCTGTCAATCACGAGATACGTAAGAATGTATTTAATCTCTTTTTTTATATATCGTTATCTATGTTAATGTACTTTTCGACAAAAAAGAGTTTCCTTTTTCATTTCTCATGCAGGAACCTATTTGCGAGCTCTGCATTGGACAATAATTCGTAGGTTCAGTTTTCCTGGGTGGTTTAAGCATTTAATTTGTTTATTTTGTTGCTATTTCACTCATGTCAGTGCTCTACTAACTAGCAAACATTTTTTTTTATCAGTAATCTTGTTTCTTGTTTGGCGGACGACATTTGTTCCGAGAGTAAGTAAAAATTTTACGTTCATGATTGTTTTCCATCTTGGAACGGGACGGGTAAAGGGTGGAAATGGGTGTAGTTGATTTTGTTATATTAACAAATATGTTGATATTTTTCAGATCTATACCGTCTCCATATAAATTGTGGTGGCAAAGAAGAAGTTATTAATGGTAAAAAGTTTGAAGGAGATGAAGACACAGGCATGTCATCTGTGTTTGTCTCGAGCAATACAAATTGGGGATTCAGCAACACTGGAATATTTTTGGATGATAGTCGTCTTTTAATTGACTATATTGAACTAAATTCATCAGAGCTTCGTATGGTAGATTCTAAACTATATGAGAATGCTCGCATTTCTCCAATGTCTCTTACATATTATGTGTACTGTATGGGGAATGGAAACTACACGATAAGCCTCCATTTTGCTGAAATTAGATTTACAAATGGTAAAACTTTTAGCAGCCTTGGAAGACGCATCTTTGATGTATATGTGCAGGTAAATAATGACATTCCATTCTCCACTTAAAAAGACATATTTTCTCAAACTCCAAAAAACTTACCCAAAAAAAAAACCAAAATATTATTAGTTTCTACAGCTTATTGAATTCATTATTCAAGTATAAATAGTTTCTCATTACTAGCACAAAAGTTCCTTGATTCAAATCCAACATTGCAGGGGCGGCTAGTGCTGAAGGATTTCAATATTGTAGAATCTGCAGGTGGTGCTGGTAAATCTGTGACAAAAAAGATTTCCACTTCTGTTACTAGTAATACCATAGAGATTCGTTTTTATTGGGCTGGGAAGGGGACATGTGCTATCCCTGTTGGTGGAGTCTATGGCCCTCTGATATCGGCCATTTCGATAGAGCCTGGTAGGTTGATTGTCGTTGTAGATATCTGCTTTCTAAAATTAAGTTTGTTTTGATCCTTTCTTGTTAGGGTTGAATCCAAATTATACAACAGCTAGAACTTAAGAGGATTATGAGGTTATGAGTAGAGACTATCTCAACTAATATAAAGTCTTCATTGTCCATCATGTATTTATACCAGAAATTTATGTAATTCTTATCGCAGATTTTGAGCCTCCATCAAAAGGTCGAAGTCCCTTACCAGTTGGTGCAATACTTGGAATTGTGGCTGCAGTCGCCCTTGTTATTGTTTCAATTCTTGGAATTCTATGGTGGAGAAGTTGCTTTGGACAGAAAAGTACATTTCATCAAGGTATTTCATTGGTAAACTTGTGGATATTATGACTTATTGTTGTGATGCTCAATACCTGTCATGACAGAAAAACAATATTATTTTGAGTTCATATGTGAGCATGTCATAGTTTGTGGTTCTATTTATATGGATCAATGGGTAAATATTGAGAACTAACAATCTCAAATTTCTTTGGTATTAGGTAAAACAGACATTTAATTGGTTGACTCTTCTTTCATTTATACATGCTTCTTGTGCAGATCTCAAAGGTCTAGATCTGCAAGCTGGTTCATTCACATTAAGGCAAATCAAAGCTGCCACTAATAACTTTGACATTTCTAATAAGATTGGAGAAGGTGGTTTTGGTCCTGTTTATAAGGTGTTTTCACAATTCAACATGAATATCAATCTTTTCTTTTTTAGATTGTATGATTCTAATGTAAAGTTCTTCGATGGGAATGTAGGGTTTTCTCTTGGATGGTACCATAATTGCAGTGAAGCAACTTTCCTCTAAGTCAAAGCAAGGAATGCACGAGTTTGTGAATGAGATAGGCATGATATCTGCTTTGCATCACCCACATCTAGTTAAACTTTATGGATGTTGTACCGAAGAAAATCAACTTTTGGTAGTATATGAATATATGGAAAATAATAGCCTCGCTCGGGCTATGTTTGGTAAGTTTTTTACTGTGTGCTTTTAACAAGTACTCATTATGAAAATTATCAATAGATTTTGTGAGTCCATACCTGCAATGTATTGACCATATGAATTAATATTATGAATTGAAGGACCTGAAGAAAGTCAATTGAAATTAGATTGGCCTACGAGACAGAAAATTTGTATTGGTATAGCCAAAGGCTTGGCTTATCTTCACGAAGAATCAAGATTGAAGATTGTTCACAGAGATATAAAAGCGACTAATGTATTGTTAGATAAAAATCTCAACCCCAAGATATCTGACTTTGGCCTTGCCAAGCTTGAAGAAGAAGGAAATACTCACATAAGCACTCGAATTGCTGGAACTTTGTGAGTCACTATGAATAAATTATTCTTTATGTAATAATTCATCCTGCTTCTGCTTCTTTTTACAGTTTGTGCCTACCAAACTCCAACCACTCCAATAATGTTTTCAAACTAATACCATTTCTCTATTATTAATAACTATCAAATAAATAGTCAGTTGCTCTTGAGAAATTTATGGTGTGAAATCTTTTTTGGACTTCGTATGGTTAAAGGCGTAGACATTCTTACCCCAAAAACAATGAGTAATGTAAAAAGGTTTTTGAATCTGAATTATCCTATAAATGCAAGCTCAAAATTATATATGCTTAATACCTTGCTTTTGCAGTGGTTATATTGCGCCAGAGTATGCAATGCGAGGCTACTTGACTGATAAAGCAGATGTTTATAGTTTTGGCATTGTGGCCTTGGAAATAGTTAGTGGAAGGAGCAATACTACTTATCGATCAAAGGACGATTGCTTTTATCTGCTTGATTGGGTAACTTGAATTTCATTCTTATGGGAGTGTAGTTTTCTTGCTTTTTATTGCATTTCATCTGGCGATGTCAATTGGAAGGAAATTAAACTTACTCTTACCGGTTTTCCTTGTTGCTAAATTTGTTGATAATAGCTGTTGAAATTAAATTATTGGAACTGTGTTTAGTGCTGCATTTCTAACATCTTCTTCTAGTCTATTCAAAAATCATTTTCGTAGTTCAACAACATGTAGGAGTGGGTATTCGAACCTCTGACCTTGTGGTCGAGAATACAATGTCTTAATTAATTGAGTTATGCTCAGCTTGGGGCTAGTTTTTTCAAAAGCCTAGTTGTCATTATTGTTTTATAATTTCGCACATTGTAGAACAGCTTATCATTCCACTATTATGATCATGTAATGGTATGAAAAAGAGAAGTAGCAAACTTTTGATGAGCCAGCTAATATATACTACTGTTTCAGGCACTTGAATTAAAAGAAAAAGACAGTTTAATGGAGCTAGTTGATCCAAGGTTAGGCTCCAAGTTCAACCAGAGAGAGGCAATGGCCATGATCAATATTGCTCTTCATTGCACCAATGTTTCTCCTACAGAAAGGCCTACCATGTCTTTAGTGGTGGCCATGCTGGAAGGCAAAGTTGCTGTGAAGGAGTTGATTTCACATCCAAATGACTCAAGAACAAAGATGGGTGAAATGTGGACCATTTTGGAGCAGAGCTTGAAACAAACTGACAATGAGAATCAGGCAGAGGTTATCTCTATGGAGATGCCATGTACCAATTATTCTTCAACATCAACGAGTAGAAACTAGACTCTAAAACTACATCTGCAACTCAGGTCTTTAATGGTATGTGATAATGTCTAAACTTTTATTTTTTACTATGTGTCTAAGTTCTATTTACAGGTACAATTTATAAATCTCCTTACCAAAAAAGGTAAACAATTATTATTATTATTAATAAATTACACAAGTTCCACTTTCAAATTTTCATTTAGTAAAGTTTTGGGTGATAAATAATGTAGATAATGTATTTTTAATTTCATTGATGATTGGCAGAGAATCTGAAAAAATGTATGTTTTATAAATAATTTGGTTTTTTTTTTTTTTCTTTTTTCTTCTATTTTTAGTATACGATAAATGTGGGATATGAGGATTTGAACATTTTACTTCAAGAGAAATAGTACATGTCAATTACCGTTTTGGCTTATTAATAATTTGGTTGTTTTACCATGTTTAGATGACATTTTGAATTTTTATTATAAGAAAAAGAAAAAGTATGACATTTAAATTGAAGTTTAAATGTTCAAAACTACAACTTTGTTCCTGGCTACTATACAGAAATGGTCAAATCTTTACCACCTATGAAAATTATGAAAATACTTACAATTATGTATGAAAATATTTACAAGTATATATTCTCCTGTCAAATATTTATAATTGCATACTTTTCTATTATTTTAATCATTTTATTATGTTTTCTTTTTCTGATTTACGCATAATTTGATTTGATTACGATTGGCATTATTCTGGACATTTAAAACTATTTCTTTATTTGTTTATCTAATCAAATCACAATCTATTATATTTAATAATATATTTAACTGATTTAACTTAAAATCTATTACATATATTAATAAATTGAATTGATTTGTGTTAGGATTATTTATTTGATATAAATATGTAGCAAAATGCAAGTTTTTCTCTTTATTATATTTTTTCTACGTTTGATGGTTCGTTCATATGTTATCCAATCAAATATTTTTGGCTATGTTTTCAGTATTTCACTCATTCTTCCCCATTATTTAGATTGCAAGTTAATATCTAATGTAAAGGTGAAATGAGAACAAAAATTTATGTTAATTAATAATCTATGTAGTTAGGGAACTTTTGTAAAAATAAATTATAAGTAATCTATCTATATATCCTATAAATAAATTACAAAATTTTTGTATAAACAACCCATATACTCTACCCCTTGAAACTCTTATCTTTTGTCAATTTGGAACTCCTAAAATTTTGAAACTTGAGGATTTGTTCAACTAAAAAAATCGATAGCCTTTGAATCATATAAACAATCAACATATTCTATAAATAACTTAGAAATTTTTTATCACCAAATGCTCATAAACCATTAGATTTATAAGTGGTATGGTTAGTTTTTTTTTTTTAAAAAAAAGTGAATTTAGAATCATTGAATCAGTATAAAGAGCATTACATTTGAGAGGAAAAAAAAGTAAAAAGTGTGATAGATAAAAATTATAGAGAGAGAAAAAAGAGTTTAGAAGAATCATTGAATTGATCGCCTCTTCTCTCTCAAGTCTCATCAAACCCAGAACTCTTCTTCCAATTATGTGTCCCATGTCTCCCAACCAAAAAGAAGCAATTGGATAGAGTCACAGCCAAAGCTGCGTCCGGTGATTCTCGTCTAAAGTTCGCCGCTGGAAACCCAACATTTTATGGTGCTGCTAAGATGATGCTATTCAACCAAACAAATAACCTTCAAAGAAAAAATAATAATAATTAAGAGGTTGTTTGAGGCGTGGATTATAATAACTTATGTTATAATAACTTGTAGAATACTCTGCACCTCAAACACAACTATTATAACTCATGTTATTATAGTTCATTCAGTATCCCAAATAGCCCTTAAATTTCTCCCTTGATTTGCTTGCTTGATGCATGAGGGTTTGGTGGGAGACAGAGGGCGTGGTTGAGGAGAGAGATAAAGGTTTTTGTGTTTTATTATTTTATTTATTTATTTTTAATTTTTAATTTTAAAATAATAAAAAATTTACTTTGGAACTTTTTACTTTTTATACATATTTCTCAAAACTCAAGAACTTTCATTTTGAAAACTCAGTGATCAAACAAATCTATTGCTGAAAGGTAGTTTTCTCAAGAATTAACTATATATTTTTTTTGCTAAATGATAGATAATTTACCCTTGAACTTTATCATATGTTTCACACTATTCCTATTCTTTTAAAAGTCATAATATTATCGTTGATTTTTCATAAACGTTTCAAAACAATTATTATAGTAAAAGTCCGTTAAAATTTTGGACAAAAAATCAATGTGGCAATGACTAAGACACTCACTTGTCTGAAGTAAGTCTGAAAAAACGATATTTAGACTGGTCAACTTTTCGTCCAACATTCTAACGATTTTTTACTTCATAGGTAGTTTTAAAACATTTATTAAATGTCAAGGATAATATTGCAACTTTAAAAAAAACCAAGAGCAAAGTTCAGGGGTATTTTTCATAATTTAGTCTTTTTTTTAATTCCTCTCTCTATTCTCCTTTTTCACTCCTCTCCGGCTTGCCCTTCATTCTTCTTTTCGCTCTTTCCATTCTTCTTCCCCTTCTTTTCTTCTTTCTCCCACACCTCTTAACAAAACGAATTTTTTCCTCTCTCTCTTCTCCTTTTTTCTCTCTACATCAGTTTGAGCCCAAAATTAAAGTTGGTTAGTCAGTGTTACAAACCTTCTCAAGACCGACCATCTCTCATTCAATCAGTTTTCGACATCAATTTGAGCCCAAAACTAATGCCAATTCGATTGATGTACACCCAAGAAAGAATCTTGATTTTATCATTTGTTTAAGTTTAGGATTTAAATTTTTTTTGACTTTTTGAACCATATAATAAAAAGTAAAATTTATCAAATTTGAACATAATTCAACTAATTAAACACATTCTATCTTGCCAACAAGAGCATAGCTCAAATGTCATAAAGTATAGGCTTATGATTAAGAGATTATCGGTTCAAATCTCCCACCACTAAATGTTGTTGAACTAAAAAAATAAAATAAAAAATAAACACATTCTATGTTGATCAAAATATTAGAGGTTCGAATCTCAACCCACATGTTGTTTACCCAAAAAAAAAAAAAAACAAAGAATTTCCTAATTTTAATTATGATATATTGTTAGCGCAGCAACTAAATAACTAACGTTAATCACTTGAAAATATTGTATTATTTGAATCTCTAAATTAGCTTGATAATTTAAACACAATGGTGCAATAAAAAAATAGTTGGAAAGAATTTCAGATCCTTGGACAAATTTCATTTTTGGTCTTTGAAGTTTTAGTTTAATTTTCACTTGGTTTCAGAGGTTTTAAATGTTTAGTCTCTACAGTTTGAAAAATAGTTCTATATGATGCTTGAGTTAAGTTGTATATTAGTTGATCTAACGAAAAAATGACGTGACCGTTAATGGATGACTAAACTTGGCGGCTAACAACAAAAATTGTTATAATAAAATAATCGTTTTGTTAAATTGCCATTAGGTTAATTTAGATTTTTTTTAATTATAGTTATTTTCTAATTTTTAGAGTAACAAACAATTTTATCAAGACTAAAACATCTAACAAAAATATTTAGCAAAGACAAACGGCTACAAAAATATTTAGTGCTATTGTCCAACACCATGTTCCTACTTCTAAGGTAATTAAGATTCTATTCACTTAAAATAATATTTAAATAACTAAAGTAAAATTTAAAATTCAAAAGAAATACTTCGTTATTTTAAAAATTAAAATTAGTTTTCAAGTAATGATTAGATTAAATAAATAGACATAAATTGTTAGGAGTTCTCGCCTCTATCTCCCTCCAAGTTTCTTGCTTTCTGACCGATCTCTCATCTTGATTTATAAAAATAACCTAGTAAAAATAGAACTAAAAAAAACATAGTAAAAATAAAATAATATATTTATAGCCGTTTATCTTTAAGTTTATAAAATAACAAAACAAAAATGAGTTAAAATATCTCACATGTCACGCCACGTTTTGAAAAATCACAAGTACTATAGTAATTATTTTATTATGTCCACGAGTAAAATTCAATTTCTATAACCACAGATATTATTGAAACCAACTGCTAATGTGTCTAAAATTATTAGAAGAATAATATGATTGCAATCAATAATTAAAATACTGTTGTGTTAATTTTATAAATATGTCAAGGATATTCTTGAAAATGTCATCGAAATCAATGAAATTCAAGAAAAATATTTCAGGCAATCAATAAATATTTTACATTTTTAAATAATTATTAATATATATTTTTTAAGTTCGACAACACTTAGGAGGAGAGATTCGAACATCTAACCTTTTGATAATGCTATTCTATAAATAACTTGAAAATTACGACTGAGCTATGCTTATTATGACGATAAATTATTTTCTTATTAGTAATATTTATATTTATATTGGTGACACTATTTTTATACGTTATCAATTTATTTGGCATATTAAAGACAACGATGGGCTTTGTCGGTAGATATTTTATTCTTTAATTGCAATGAAATTAGGTAGTAGGTCTCTTGTCGAAGTTTATAAGTTTAGTCATTAATTTCACATGGTTGGTTGTTGGGGATGGAAAAGAGAATAGTCACATCTTGACTTGGGGTACGAAGTTGACTTAGCTCTATTCACAATAACAAATTATTCAATGAGACCGCCACAATGTGGCTGCCTCATAATGACCGTTGGATGTGAATTCAATAATTTTCATGCTCTCTAATAATCATTGGATATAAATTTGAGGTACTTATCTCTCTACATCAAACGGTGAAAAACTACTAGCCAGATTGTGGCAGCCTCACCGAATAATTTCTCATTCACAAGACACGAGCATGAGCTTATCTATTCTATAGATTTCTCTTTCACCCAACAGTCATTCATTAGTTTGGAGATAGCCAACTCTTTTTCTTCTTATATAAACAAAATGTTATATTAATTTTTACACCCAAAAAGTGAAGAGATGTCATTGGTTGTATCTCCCATTCTGTTTGTTGCATTCCTCATTGTCTTTTGCTCTTTCACTACTCTTACTTTCGGAGTTGTTCGGTTGCCTCTTGATGAAGGTACATAATATTGTTATTGACAGATATTCTAAAATCTTATAAATATTCATTTAAAATAATATTTATAATAATTTAACACTTTTTAAGTATGGTTTGATCATGTTTATTTGTATTTGTGTTCACAGTATATATATATATATATATATATATATATATATATATATATATATTTTGAATTTTTTTATTTATATATTATTTTGATCTTAAACCTTCATAACTCAACATGACACTCTTCTATTTTATTTAATGATCATGAATAACTTGTTTGGATTCTTATTGAACAGTTAGTTAAAAAAAAATAACATTAAGACTTAAAACAATTTTTTATTTTTAATTCACGTTCTAAGATATAGTATTTTAAAAGTGGAGAAACCAAAATAAAATAATTAGGAAAGTTTAAAGATGAGAATAAGATATAAAAAACCTTGTTTGACCATATATTATTTATAGAGAAAAATAAACGTTTGGTATCTAAGGTTTGATTTTGTTTGCATTTTAGTTTTCGAGGCTTCAAACTCAACATTTTAGCTTTTGATCAAGTTTGCGATGATCTCGTTTTTGTTCCTACCTTCAATTTTTCATTACTATAGCAAACAAAAAGTTGATTGGACAATTTTATATAATTTTTCAAGTTGACATGGCATAAATTTATAAATTTTATATTTATCAAATTGCTAATGGTTTTTCTAAAAAAATTGCTAATGTGGATAAATATTAAAAAAAATCTAAATTTATCTCTCTTTCTCTCTCCTCTCTTTCTTCCTTCTCTTTTTCTTTTCCAGTCTCTTCACTAACTCGATTCCCCTGAACCCACGAGACTCCCTTCTTCAGAGATCTGGAATTTTATTTTTGAGTTCAACTTCAAACACTTGTTTATGTTTAATTAATTATTACATACTTGTTGGATGTATTATATATATTCTAAATTCATCTATAAAATAAGTATAAAAAAAAGGTCGTTAAGACATACTCTTTAATTAAGAGATTATATATTCAAACCTCTTCACCTTAATATGTTGGTAAATAAAAAGGAAAAATATGTCCTTCAAAACTGCTTTTAAACAAAAATGACATATGAATATATAGGATACTTTTAATGGGTGGCAAAAATAAACCACATATTTACAAATATAGTAACAACAACTTTTTAATTTTGCAAATATGACAAATTTTTTAAAATTAGGTTTTTTATTTTTGTTATTCTAATAATTTTGCCCTCAAACCTTTTTTTTTTTTGCTGAGTTACTTATTCTTATCTTTCCGTATATATGTGCATACTTTATATTAGGTATATAATTGATATAACTTTTATATCTACTAAGCAGAAGTATAACATTGATATAATTGATATGAATAATGTAATTCATATTAAGTTATATCACTCATAAAACTGATATATCTCATATGGAAGTTTATCACTTACATACTTAATAGGTTCAAAAGCACTTTTGGTCCCAAGACTTTCATGGAGGTAACAATTTAGTCCATGAACTTTAGTTTGTAACGATTTAATCCTTATACTCTAAAATTTGTAACAATTTAATCCCTCTTATGAAAAACATTGTTATGATTTGATGGAATTTCTTATGTATGTAGATTGATAAACTAATTAGAGACTAAATGTGTTTATAAACTACAAAAACTAAAGTTGTTACATAATAAAAATTAAAAGTTAATTTTGTTGAATTTTTTTAGATTAAATTGTTGTATATTAAGTACATGAACTAAATTGTTACATATTAAAGTTTATGAACTAATAAGAAGTATATCACACTAACATACATGCAATACTTGATAAGAAGTATATCACTGATACGTAACTGATGATAAAGGTAGAGATGTCCATTTTTCTCGCGGGGACCTGCCTTAATGGGGCGGAGAATCCCCATTTAGGCGAGGAATGGGGTAGGGAGTAGGGGAAAAAAATTTCCCGCAAGCTAAATGGGGACGGAGACGGAGAATGTATTCCATGTCCCCGTTTCCCGTTTCGTTTAATTTTATATATATATATATATATTATTGTTAATGATTTAGATAATTGAATATGTTTGAATTATATAGTTAAACATTTGAATTATATGTATGGATTAATTAGATAATTTAATATGAAATGTTGTTTTGTTTTTATTAGGAAGTTTAAGAATTTTATCTTTAAATATAATTTTTTTATAGAAAATTAACTATTTAAATGAAGATTTTTCATGAATAATTAACAATGTAATTGAAATTAATTGATATTTCTCATGAAAGTTAACTATTTGAAAATTTATCAAAAGAATTATTTGATTCTTAAAAAAAAAAAAAAAAAAAAAAACTAAACGGGAAATAATTCCCTGCGGGGAACCCGATCCCCACCCCGATCCCAGCAAAAATTAATAGAGAATTTTATGGAGATAAAAATTCAAATTGAGGGCAGAGACAAGGACAATGATTCAAATGGTGGGGCAGAGATGGGGACGGAAAAGTCATCCATGTCCCCACCCCACCCCGTGAACATCTCTAAATAAAGCTAATATTAAGTATATCATTATTTACATTAGATATATGAATGATATATTTCATATTAGGTATATCACTAATAAAACTGATATACTGATCACTGAATATTTCGAGAAAACTAAAATCACCCCTCTTAAGGTCATAATTGACTTTTTCTTTGTATTTACATTTGGGTTGAGCTTACGTTTTTTTTAATTTGAAATGTAATTGTTATTTTTGCAATTTAATGGGCTTTTCTTTTTTGCTATATCTGCAAGCGCGACTAATATGATATATATTATACTATTTGTTATTTGGTAATATTTATTTATTTATTATTTATTTTGGATCAGTTGAAGGACTAAGGTATGTGGGGAAGACATTGGGAAGGAGAGATTGGAATTTTAGTGCAGAAGTAGATCCATGCAGTACACAGTTTGGTTGGGTGTCTGTTAACCACGATATCCCGGGCTTCAAGAGTAATGTCACCTGCGATTGTAATGCTACCGTTTGCCACATCACCCATATGTATGCTTTCTCTCTCACACAACTCTCTAATATTAATTATTACAAACATCCAATCTAAAAGTTAATGGTTAGATTCTCTACCTAGTAATTATTGAACTTAAAAAAAAAATGTTAAATTGAAAATTTAGTTCATGAACTTTCATATTTGTGTTTAAAAATTCACGAACCTACCAGACACAAAATTGAACGTTTAGGGTTCTATTAGACATAAATTTCAATTTTATATCTAATAGTTAGTTAACTTTAAAAAAATTCGAATATGGCAATAATCTATTAGACACAAAGTTAAAAGTTCATGAGCCTATTAGACATTTTTAAAGTTCATGGACTTATTATACACAATTGAAAGTTCTGTGATCTATTAGATACTTTTTAAAGTTCAGGGACCAAATAGACACAAACCTGAAAGTTCAAGGGTTAAACTTGTAATTTAACCTAAAACAAGTTATTACAAATAAAATAAGTGGAATATTGCAATTAATATTCTCAATAACCTAGCAAAGCTAGCACAAAAGAATTTATGTTTTAGTCATTAATGTTTAGATGTTAGTTTCAATTTAGTCCATTATGTTTTTAATGTTATTCAATTTAGTCTTTTTTTTTTTAGTTCAATTTAGTCATTCATTGTTGGTGAATTTTAAAATTGACGGATGATAAACTTACATCATAATAATTTATGAATTTGTGAAATTTTAGAGGAGGAAAAAGGTCATCTCAGATAGAAAAGTATATAATTCTTCCTTCAAATTTCTAAGAAATTGGTATGTCTTTTTTCAAGATTTTTTCTAATAATATTGTAGTTTTTAAAACTTATTATAAAAATATTGTAGTTTTAAAACTATTTATATCAATATTGTAGTTTAATTCGTTGGCAGATGGTCGTCTCTTGAAGAGACGACCATGTACACGTGTTTGAGATCGTCGTCTCTTCAAGAGACAACCAAGTGTACGTGGCAGATGGTCGTCTCTAGAGACGACCATGCCTCACGTTTTAAACAAAAAAAAAACAGCTAGATGGTCGTCTCTTAGACCATCTTTTGCATTTTTGCCACGTTGCGCAGACTCAGACGTAAAGACGCGTTTAGGTTTTTTTAAAAAAAAAAAAAATAGGTGAAGAGACGACCATTACCAAACTTTTAATAATTATACTAGTTGGCATATTGGTCAGTTGATCACTCTAAAACGTAAGGGGCCTAGGTTTGAGTATTGTAGAACGAAGTTTTCAACTTTTTATTTCTTTTTTTCCTCTGCTTTCTCTCTCTCTTTTTTTCCTTCCGTTTTTTTTTCTTTCTTTTATTTGTTTTATTTAAATCAAATAAGTTATCTTTTGTTTTTTTAATATTTGAAGTAAATTGAATATTCTATTATAATTTATTCTTTTTTTCTAAGAAATTGAAATTTATTTAAGTATTAATTATTTAAATATTATATTGCAATCGACTTTGGGAGAAGAACAACTTCGTTTACGTCATTTTGAGTTGATTTTTGTTTAAATCAAATAAGATATCTTCCATTTTTTTAATATTTGAAGTAAATTGAATATTATATTGTAATTTATTTTTTTCTAAGAAATTGAAATTTATTTAAGTATTAATTATTTAAATATTATATTGCAATCGGCTTTGGGAGAAGAACAACTTTGTTTACGTCATTTTGAGTTGATTTTAAATAAAATGATCACATTATTCAAAATTATAACTTAATTCTTTCTAAATAAATTTAAAAAAAAAATACAGAAATACGAGAGAATGAAAAATCACTCATATTAGAAAATAAAATATTTAAATAATTAATACTTAAATAAATTTTAATTTCTTAGAAAAAAAAGAATAAATTACAATAGAATATTCAATTTACTTTAAATATTAAAAAAACTAAATTACAATAGAATATTCAATTTACTTCAAATATTAAAAAAAGGGAACAAATTGGAAGATATCTTATTTGATTTAAATAGAAAAAAAAAAGGAGAACAAAAGAAAAAAAACGGAAGGAAAAAAAGAAAGAGAGAAAGCAGAGGAAAAAAAGAAATAAAAAGTTAAAAACTATGTTCCACAATGCTCAAACCTAGACCCCTTACGTTTTAGAGTAATCAACTGACCAATATACCAACTAGTATATATATAATTATTAAATGTTTGGTGATGGTCGTCTCTTGAAGAGACAACGATCCACCTATTTTTTTTTTAAAAAGAAACTCAAACGCGTCTTCACGTCTGAGTCCGCGCAACGTGGCAAAAATGCAAAAGATGGTCGTCTCTTGAAGAGATGACCATCTAGTTTTTTTTTTTTTTTTTTTGTGTTTAAAATGCGAGGCATGAGAGACGACCATCTCAAACGCTTGTAAATAAGAGACGACCATCTGCCAACAAATTAAAACTACAATATTGATATACATAGTTTGGAAACTACAATATTTTTATAATAAGTTTTAAAAACTACAATATTAATAAATAAATAAAAAAATCCCTTTTTTCACCTCTAAATTTCTATCCTTTCACAAAGTTCTATGCTATGAATGTACTAGATCTATCATCAACAAATTTTTACATTCATCAGTAATGAAGGACTAAATTGAAAAATATTAATACATAAGCGGTCAAATTGAAAATTTAAAATAATAAGGACAAAATAAAAAAAAATAAAAAAAAATTTAAACATTAAAGACTTTTTTTAAACACGCATTAAAGACTAAAACATATATTTAACTTATTTTAATTGGACTGACATAATAACTAATAAATATGTTACATGTTTTTTAGTATAACAAATGTTGTGTGTTACGTGGTTATTGCAAATATAGTTTTAAAGTTTAGAAATTAAATATAAACAATAATTTATAATTTGTTTTTTTTTTGTCCTTTGAAAATAAGTTGAATTATGATTTTTTTTCAACAACAAAAAAAAAAAAGTTAAATTATGATGAAGCTATGGAGGCTAGACAAGAAATTTTCAAATTTGTCCCCAAGCATAGAGAATAATTGTAACATTAGAAAGAATTGTATTAATTTCCACGGATAAAAAGATGAAAAGATTTTCGTTGGGAAGCGCAGAATTCTGAAGTCGCAGAGTTTGGCTGGCACACTTCCATCTGATCTCTTCCGATTGCCTTACCTGGAGGAACTGTACGTATTTCTTCTGTCTCTTCTTTTTGCAATGGCTTTTGTTGATTCTGTTGTTTGCTTCATATTCCTTCCATTACTAAGTTTCATTTTTTCTTCTAATCCAGTGATCTCACTCGAAATTATCTTAGCGGCCAAATTCCTCGAGAATGGGGCTCCACGAAGCTTCACAAAATGTATTGTCTCTCCTTTTCTTCCTCTCTGTGCGCGATCATCATCTTTTTCATCCATATTAATCCAAAAATGTTGCAGTTCGATGCTCGGAAATCGGCTGACGGGGTCCGTTCCAAAAGAGATTGGAAACATCACTACTCTTAAAGAGTTGTGAGTTCTAATTACCATATATGTTTACTTCTCATTTCAATTTTTAAATCATTATAAAAGATGATCTGTTGTGTTGCTTTATATACAGGGTCCTAGAATCCAATCACCTGTCAGGAAGCTTGCCTTCAACCCTTGGAAATTTGTCCAACTTGGAAATATTGTAAGACTCTCCCAAGTTCTAAATTCACTAGTTGTTATAATTTGAATTTGATTCATACTTGAAAGTTATTGTTTAGACTTCTTGCCTCTAACAACTTCACTGGGGAGCTACCGACGTCTTTGGGAATGCTAACCTCTTTGACGGAATTGTAAGCTTTATACAATTTTCAGTCTTCGGATTTTGCTTCTACATTAATTCATGCAGTGATTTTCTAGAACAAAAATAACTTATGAACTTTTGTATTTCAATTATGCAGCCGAATCAGCGACAATAACTTTGTAGGACAGATACCCAATTTCATTCGGAATTGGGTAAATATTACTCAAATGTGAGAACTCTGCATTCTACGCACGATTCTAATTCTTCTCGCTAACCATGAATCGTGACTCACTAATGTAATTTGATTGCGGCAGAGTGATTCAAGCAAGTGGCTTGAGTGGGCCTATTCCTTCTGAAATCGGTCTTTTGAAAAAATTAACCGATCTGTTAGTATGCAGTTTTATTTTATGGTTCAATTATCTCTAGAAAAAGAAAAGAAAATTGTATTTTTTTTTTCCTTACTCAATACACATGAAAATTTCAACATGCAGGAGAATAAGTTACTTAAATGGAGCTTCATCACCCTTTCCATCGGTTTATAATTTGACCGATATGCTATATCTGTAAGCAGCTCCGTTCCATTATAACTTGTTGGAAGCGCCTTAGCTAATTAATTTTGTTTTTGTTTTTGATTTTCCTGCAGAGAGTTGAGAAATTGCAATATAACCGGAAAGCTGCCTGATTATTTGGCCGATATGACATCTTTGAAGCTCCTGTCAGTATAAGTTCACTTCATGTCTATGTAGTTTCTTACTCATATATATTACTTTTAAAAACTTCTTATATAGAATGAAAATTTTCTTGTAATTGTGCTAGAATATTCCCAATTGCTGCATAGTATAGCTTTGCAAGTGTAGCTTTTCTTTATTAGTCCATATGTATTTTGGCATACTGTTTCTGTTATTTCTCAGCTTGTGATAGGCCTCGACATGTACTGCCGCTGTTTTGTTTATTTCACTGTTAGCCTCAGTATGCATTTAGCTGAGTGCATCTCATTCTTTGTCGCTGACTCCTTTATTCTTTATGCTATTTTCGAATTGGAATTATATCCAGACTTTCATGTCTCTCAATGAAAATCTAAAAATTTATCGGGACAACTGTCAAAATCTATTCTTCACTTTAGATGTCGAAAGGCGGAAAAGAATGGAGCCATGTGATGAATTAATACTAAAAGAAGGAATAAGAAGTTTGTGTTTTTTGACTTGGGAAAATCTAATGTTTTTTTTTCTTTTTATATTATTCTTTTTATCATGACTAATGAATCACATAGGTTGGTTGAGGTGAATATTGAGTGAGCGTATATTAGGTGCTAGTGCTACTATAATAAGAAGAACTAAAATAGTTCTCTTTACAAGGACCAAAATAGTTCGTAGTTCCTTTCCTAGTACAGTTCCATGAGGCTGATTACTTGGAAGTTTCTTTTATATTTATGACTACTTGATCTGCTCTCACTTTTTTTACTTGCAATTTCTCTTGCAGTGACCTCAGCTTTAACAAAATAAGTGGGCAGATTCCACCCAAATTTCGTAGTCTTGCACGAGTGGATAGAATGTAATAAACTTTTCGCACAAACTCCAATTATTCTACATGTAATCATTCTCTCATGCATTCATTTTATTATTAAAGTATAGTGACAAACAAATGTGTCAAACGGCATAAATGAGGAAACCTTATAAATTACTGACTCACTACGTTATATTCCAAGATAATTAGTTGAATTTGATCTGTGTTAATAGTCGAAAGTGAGCACATAATATTATCATATGTTTTGACTCCTTGAGATGATTAAACATTTAAGCTCGAATTCTACAAACCAAGGCATGATCTTGGATATTTTTGGGATTTGTTAAACAAGACTCGAGAAGCTTAGTTTTTACCAACAAATTTATACTAGAAAAAATGTTGCACTTATGTCGGCTAACTTAGAGTTGTGTCAGACTTCAACCTTACATGATTGTGAGTTGAACTCAAAAGAAAGAAAGAAAGAAAGAAAGAAAGAAACGAATCCTATGGTAGAAAGTCAGTCCATGTATCATGTCAGGTCTCATGCTATTGAGTGTTGCATGATTTATGTTTTATTTGTCAAATTCAGAAAGTTGCTACTTGCGAGTAATGAATTTTTTTTTCTTTACTTTTTTGTTACAAATATTTTCCTTTTTTTTTTTTTTTTTTTTTTTTTTTTTTTTTTTTTAATATTGAAAGTGCATTTCTTTGGGCAAGATCCATGTCAAGACCTCCCTCTAGGCTCTACTCTGCATCATTTTGTGTGCATAACCAACAATATTATAGATTGTATTTTCCAATGAAATTATAATTTACATCAGGCCGCATCTTCATGATAGAACTCCCTAAAGCAGAAAGGTGTCACATCAATTATACTCATTTTTTAATATTTACTTGTTTAGATTTTTAACTGGAAACTTGCTAAATGGATCAGTGCCTGATTGGATGCTACATGAAGGAGAAAGCATGTAAATTTCCTTACAGAGTTTTACCCTTTATTAAGGTTTATTGGAAGGATAAGTCTACTTGATATACCTGCCATGAAGATGAGTAATCATATACTTATTTTTTCAGTGATCTCTCTTATAATAAATTTGCACCAATCTCTGCGGCTACAACTTGTCAATTACGAAATTTGTAAGAATGTTCTTTTTAGCTTCCCAATTTCTTCTTACTATGATAATTTTCTTTCGAAGATACATATGTTCCTTCCATTGTTCGTGCAGGAACTTCTTTGCAAGCTCTTCACTAGACAATAATTCGTAAGTCTAAGTTTTCTTGGGTATAAGCATTACTTTTTGCATATGTAGTTGCTATGTCAGTTATATTATTCTGGTATACTAACTACTATCGTTCTATCAGTAAGCTTGTATCTTGTTTGGGAAATTACCCATGTGAAAAAGGTGAGTAGAAATATGTCATTTTCATGTGCATGAATGTTGCAACTTTGGGAGAGGTTGGGGGAATGATGAAAAACTAAAATTTTTGTCAGCTAAAGATGGTGGAAGGTGGTCTCTTCCTCATTGAAAAGCTGCAAAATACAGATGTAGTTTTTACTCCTTTTGTAATATTGATAAGCATGTTGATATTCTTGTAGTTAAGTACCATCTTCATATAAATTGTGGTGGTAAGCAAGAAACCATTGATGGTGTTACGTTTGAAGGAGATGAAGATACAGGCAAATCATCGCAGTTCTTTTTAAGCAAAACAAATTGGGCATTTAGCAATACTGGTGCTTTTTTGGATGATGGTCGTGATACAGATGACTATGTTGCTTTCAATTCATCTTCATTGTCTATGAAAAGTTCCAAACTGTATGAGACTGCTCGGCTTACTCCACTGTCTCTTACATACTATGTGTATTGCATGGCAAATGCAAACTACACGATAAGCCTCCATTTTGCAGAAATAACGTTTACTAATGATACAAGTTTTGGGAGCCTTGGAAGACGCATTTTTGATGTTTATGTGCAGGTATCCAGTGATATTTTGCTCTTTCTGATATTTTCTCTTACTCCAAGAAATTTTTTTTGGCTTCAAAATGGTATTAAGTCAACTGCATGTTGAATCTATGTAAGCACAAATATTTTCTCATTACAAGCTCAAAGTCTCTTGATTGAAATCAATTATTGCAGGGGAGGCGGGTGCTGAAGGATTTTAATATTGTAGATGCTGCGGGTGGTGTAGGTAAAGCTTTCATAAAAAAGATTCCTGTCACTGTTACTAGTGGTACTTTGGAGGTACGATTTTATTGGGCTGGGAAGGGGACGACTAATATTCCTACGCGCGGAGTCTATGGTCCTTTGATTTCTGCCATTTCAGTAGATTCTGGTAGGTCGAATGACATCTTAATTCTCTTCTTTCGAGTACAAGGAATGACATTATAGGATTTTTTTGCCCAGACGTTATATGATTGCATGTCAGTACATATATCATCTATATATGATAACATATTATTCATGTAATTTCTTACAAAATTGTTGTTATAAAATTCTACAATTACATATATTAGTTTCAATAGTCGTAGAAATTAATTAGAGATCTCTGCATAACCAAATTAATTCTTTTGTCCTACTTCATAAATTATTGAATATTCCAATCGAAGAACTAATTTTTAGGAAAATAAACATTAGATTAGATCATAATAATAATCTTCTAAGTCTTTGGTGTCCATATCCTCTTCAGTCTATCAACTTACCACCAATGCAACAGAAAATTTATTCCAATGTTGGTACTAACAATACTCAATAAGCTATAATCATGCAAAATAAACACTATACATCGCTCTAGTAGTATTGAGGCATATAAAGAAAAAGTAAAGGAATTTTGGAGGTTATGGGTTCAAATTTCATAATTGCCAAGTACCTAAAATTTTCAAAAATCTAAGGATTAGGAAGTTGTTCCATGAGATTAGTTGAGGTACGCGTAAAATGGCTTAGACAATATGTATGTTTGACATAGTCTCTCTTACTGCTCCATAGTTCTCAAAAAAGCCGTTAAGTATATTTCAAAGTGTTGTTTCTTCAATTTCAACGTAGTTTCTTTTTATTTAAAGGCCTTGAAAACTAAAGAAGTCAATGCCATAACTGACCCTCAATTGTTCAAAGGATCTAGTTAAAGTGTTGATATATAATTAAATTTACCATAACCCTTCAGCTTAAGCTTTTGGGATGATTGGTGATTTAATATGGTATCAGAGCAGGAGGTCCTATGTTCGAACTCCTGTAAAGTCGATTCCTCCCCAATTAATATTGATTTCCACTTATTAGGCTTTTCACAAATTCACAAATTATACCTAGCTTCACACGTTGAATTAGAAATAGGATGCACTTTAAGCTATTATTTGCTATAAATTCTTATTCTACACTAATTAGTATACCTATTATCAATTATTGCGATGAATCATTTTTAATTAAGCACATATCACTTAAATTAAAATTTCTTGGATGGGTTTATCATCACAAAAAAGTTGTTAAATTGCCCTTGCGAGAGGATAACACATTGTCCATTACATTACCATCCCAACAATTTTATGTAATTATTGTCTCTGTTTTCATGATGCAGACTCCGAACCTCCATTAGAAGGTCAAAATACCTTACCTGCAGGTGCAATTGTTGGAATTTCGGCTGCAGTAGTCTTGTTTATAATTTTGGCTCTTGGAACTCTATGGTGGAGAGGGTGTCTTGGAAGGAAAAGTAAACATCCACATGGTAATTTGGATGAAAGATTTTCATTGGCAAACTTGTGAATGTTGTACGTTAGGATCAATTTTTGCGATTCAAAGTTCAATATCTTATTTAACAAATATATAGTCTTGAGTTCAATGGGATGTTTGATTCTGTTTCTCTGGGTATAAAATCTGTTTATTATCATGAGAATAGACTTCATTCATTTTGATTCTTTCTTTCAAATGTGCGGCTTCCTGTGCAGTTTTGGAGGGTCTAAATATGCAAGTTGGTTCATTTACTTTAAAGCAAATCACAACAGCGACAAATAACTTTGACACTTCCAATAAGTTAGGGGAAGGTGGTTTTGGATCTGTTTATAAGGTGAGATCACTAATTCACTATTTTATTTTATTTGTAAACTTTTCTTTTGTAGAACTTACAGACCATATGCAACGTAACTTTTCCTTCAAAATGCAGGGTATTCTCTTAGATGGCACCATGATTGCAGTGAAGCAACTTTCTTCAAAGTCAAAGCAAGGAAAACGCGAATTTGTGAATGAGATAGGCATGATATCTTCTTTGCAACATCCATATCTGGTAAAGCTGTATGGATGTTGCACTGAAGGAGATCAACTTTTGCTAGTATATGAATATATGGAAAATAATAGTCTTGCCCGGGCCCTATTTGGTAAGTTTTGCTTTCTAGGCTTTACCATAACCAATTTTTGTTAGAATTCTTAAATGCATTTCAGCGAGTTCATTAATGAAAGTATTGACCGTCTCTCCTAATATAATAAATTGAAGGACCTCAAGGATGTCAATTAGAATTGAATTGGCCAATGAGACAAAAAATTTGTATTGGTATAGCCAAAGGTTTGGCTTTTCTTCATGAGGAGTCAGGATTGAAGATTGTTCACCGAGACATCAAAGGTACTAATGTATTGTTAGATGAAAATCTCAATCCAAAGATATCTGACTTTGGTTTGGCCAAGCTTGATGAAGAAGAGAATACCCACATGACCACTCGGGTTGCTGGAACATTGTGAGTCACTGTGATTAAATAATGGTTCTTTCTGCATCATTCAAATAGTTTTTTGCTTTTTTTTTTTTTCCAGTTTAGCGTCTAAGGACTTGTTAGTAAGTATAGTCATTAATAAATAATCCTCAAATAAATAGTTATTTGTCTATGCGTTCATATGGACGGGGACCGGGGATCGGCTCCTTCGAACAGAGTATAATAAAAGTTCTTTGCTGTCAATAAATATAATGGAGTTTAAATTTCTTTGGCCTTGTCATAATTACAGACGGACATTTTTATTCCTAACACCATAAACGCTGTTTAAAGTTTTGGAATTTAATTCTAATGATCCTACAAATGCAAGATAACTAGTATTTATGCCTAATATCATACTTTTGCAGTGGATATATGGCTCCAGAATATGCAACACGAGGCTACTTAACTGATAAAGCAGATGTTTATAGCTTTGGTATTGTGGCATTGGAAATAGTTAGCGGAAGGAGCAACACTATATATCGGTCAAAGGATAAGTGCCTTTATCTTCTCGATTGGGTAACTTGATTTCATTTTTGTACAAGTGTAGCTTGTTGTGTTTGATTATTTTGCATTCAACCATGTTAACCACAAGGAAAGTCTCGGTCTTCCATGTGAATTTTAACTTGGGTCCATCCTGATATTTGCTTTGGTTGATAATTGCCATGAAAATAAATTTTACGTTGAAACTATATATGTTTTTCGATTTGCTTTTACTCACTTCAAAACCCAAGTTTCCATTTATTTCACGAGCATGATCATGAGATCAACGAATATAACATTGAAGTAAAAGTTAGGAAAGGTGACGTATGCTTTGTTGCCAGGCACTTGTGGTGAAAGAGAAAGGCAATTTAATGGAACTAGTTGATCCAAGGTTAGGCTCCAATTTCGACCAGGGTGAGGCAATGGCAATGATCAACATTGCTCTCTGCTGCACCAATGTCTCTCCTTCGGCAAGACCCACCATGTCCTCGGTGGTGAGCATGCTGGAAGGTAAGGCTGCAGTCGAGGAATTGGTTGCAAATCCAAATGACTTAAGAGAAGAGATCAACGCAATGTGGACCCTTATGCAGCAGAACCATAAAATAATTGACAACGACAACCGAACAGAGAGTGCATCGTCTATGGACGTGCCATGTACCAGTTCTTCGACATCAATATAGAGTAGAAACTAGACTCTGAAACTGCATTTGGAATGACTTGTATATGGTATGTGGTACGTCTAAAAAAGATAAAAGTTGAGACACTTCTTGCAATCAAAATATAGGCCAATTTTTCTTGTACCTGATTCTACTTCAATATGTTTTTAAGATCTGCAAGCTACAGGTTCAACAAGGCAACTCTAAGCTGCCAGAATCAACTATGATTAAGACTGAAGAAGATGGTTTTTGGTCCTGTTTACCAGGTGGTGGTGTCCTCCAAAGTCCACCATGCTTATTATTGGCTTCTTTTGTAGAATCCATAGTTCTGGTGTGTAAAAGCATTCCTTAAATATGCTATCTACTTTTGCAGTCTTTATTAATAAGTGAGTGGTGTATCTAATATTACTATCGAAATTTACAACGGCATATCTATATTTGTGCGTATGCATACAATATTATGTGAAAATCTAGTACTGAAGGTTCAAAAGAGATGGTACCTCTTCGAAACAATGTTCAATCCTGTTGCACCCTTCTTTTAAGTAGAGAGTCTATGTTAAATCACCACTTAACCTAAAAGTTTATAGGTTAACCTAAAAATTTATAGTTAAGTTGATGGGTTATGATAAATTTAATCTTATATCACTATTTAACACTCTTCTTCACTTATGGAATTGGAAAGTAAAAGTTCAAGGTCCAACAAGTAGTTATCAATATTAATTGAGGAAAAGATAACATTAGAATGTGAATACAAGATCGTTAAATCACCATTCAATTCATATGTTTAAGTTTATGGATTATGGTAAATTCAATCTTATATATTTTAACACTATAGTGTGGGGGAAATTATATGTGTAATGAATCTATTTCATTCTCTAAAAATTGTGTTAGGAACCAATATTTAGGTGATAATATAGAAGTTTACTATATTGGAGGCAATGAAAGAATAGAATGGAGAAAAGATATGGAGAAAAAACATTTTTGATTTTTTTTTAGTTCAACAACATTTGAGATAGAGAGATTCGAACTTTTGACTTCTTGGTCAAGGGCATATGCCAATTACCACTAAATTATGCTCACTTTAGCTCTCATACCCCACATTTATTGTATTAAAAAAAAAGGAAAGAAAAGATTTCAAAGATTCTAAAATTAATGACTTGGATAATAGCCATCTAGGAAAAAACATACACATAATGAACCATTTCATATTTCAACGAGACTCTTGAAATGACACAAAGACATCTCATCGGAAATCAACAAATTCTCATTAACATAAATAGGGAAATTACAAATTAGTTTGAACATATTGAATATATAGTAGGAGAAGAAAAACCAGAACTATTTTCAATGTTAGTGCTCGTACACTTGAGATTATGAAGGAGCTGGCAGTGCAGATACCAAAACTACAGTTGATTTTGTTATCTGAGTTGAAAACCAGAGCATTGATGATAAGTACCAACAAAAGAATCACACAGGTCAGGATTGCTCTAGTGAGTGTGTGCGAGTTAGAGTGAGATTGCGAAGGAACTGTCAGAGTGGTAGTCAGAGTGGTTACTGGAGAAGGCGGCGGTGGTCGTCGCTGTAACCGCCAGCGGTGAGAGAGGCAATGTGAGAGTATTTTGGTCATTTTAAGATATCATGAAAATTTGGAAGAAATTTAAAGTTAAACACTTAAAACCCTTTTTCTAAAATTTGGTTTTGAGTATTTCACTAAAAATAACTTATTTCATAAATTTATTTTTTTAAAAGTCATTTTGAGTAAGTGCCAAACACTTCAAATCTTGTTAAAACGACTGTTTTCCAAAAATAAACACTAGAAAAGGCAATTCAAGCGGGCTATGAGTGATTTTGAAGGACCAAAAGCGGTTTTTTCTTTTTAATCTAGGGTGTTTGATAACAAATAAAAATTACTTTTGAAATAATTAAATTAGTTTTAAATCATTTTTTGAAGAATCACTTTAAATTTATTATCCAAAAAGTAATTCTAAAGTCAATCACTTTATGATAATTGGATATTTGTATAATTGCTTTTAGATGGAGTGAAAGCAACCAAATTTGTGATTAAAATCATTTTTAGAAAATGTAATCAAACAAACAATTATTTTAATTAAAAACAACTTTTTTATATAAAAAGTGTTTTAATAAAAAATATTTTTTAAAAAAATATTTAACTTAGAAGACTGGTCAAACTTACCCTTATTCACGCTGTATTAATACTTTTGAATCATATTAGAAACTGATTTCTTAGTTCTAAACTCTGGTTGATTGACTGTACTTTAACATGACTTTTAAAGTGTTTACGAAGGATTAAAATGGTATTTTTAAGCCACATTTGATAACTATTTCATTTTTAAAAATTAAATTTAGAAATACTACTCATACTTATAAGTTGCTTTGTTTTGTTATCTATTTTTTTACATATATTTTTACAATCCAAGTCAAGTTTTGAAAACTCAAAAAAGTAGTTTTTAAAAACTTATTTTTATTTTTTGAATTTGGTTCAGATTTCAAATATTTTCTTAAGAAAGATGAATATTATTGTAAAGAAATTATGAAAAAATAAGTACAATTTTTAAAAACCAAATGATTATCAAATGGAGTCTTAATTAGTAGTCGATTAAAATTTTAAAAAGTGTCTTTAACTAATCAAAATGACTTGTAAATTTTTGGGAAAAAAAAATCAATTTTACCCCTAGACTTGTCATATTATATCAATTTTGACCCTAAACTTTCAATTTCATCAAATTGCATCTCAAACTTAGATAAGTGTTGCAATCTTAACCCTAAACTTTAAAAAGTGTTGCAATTTTAACCCTCTAATAAGTTTTCTTTTCAAAATTCGTTGAAAAAACTACTCTCATACACATTCAATGAATTCTAGAACATATGTATGGTACAAAATTGATAAGATTTCAAAAAAAAAAAAATATTAGAGCTATTTTTTTTTGTTGAAATTTGTGAATTTTGCAAGGTTATTCAATGGTTAGTGTGTAATGATCAAGCTTAATTTTATGCAAAACTTAATTTTATTGAAATTAGTAAGTTTATGGAGATTTTCACATTGCTTTTTGTTAAAATTAGTAGGTGAATTAGTCGAAATTAAAAAGAGGGTAAAATTTGTAACAATTGTCTAAGTTTAGGGTCCAATTTGATGAGATTGAAAGTTTAAGGTGAAAATTGATACAACTTAATAAGTTTAAGGTTAAAATTGGAATTTTTCTTTCTTTCTTTTTTTTTTTTTTTTTTTTGATAATCAAAAGTTTGAGAAATTCTGAAATTAAATATAAAGTAATTAAAATAGTTTTAGATGAGATGTTTAATTAGTTTTTTTTTTAAATGCTTACAAAATAAGCATATCACTCAAAAGTAATTTTTTTAAAAAGACATCCCAAGCTTTACCTAAGCTTGTTACATAAAAATTCATGGGTTAAAATATCATTTTGGTCTCTGTATTTTGGGTTTTATTCCATTTTAGTTTATGTACTTTCAAATGTTCAATTTTAGTCAATGTACTTTCAATGAAGCTTAAAATTGGTCCCTACTATTAATTTTCCTAAAAAAAAATTAGTCTCTAACTGGCTTTAATTCTATAAATTTTGAAAATATGTTCACATTATGTATTTTCTTGCACGAAAATTATTATGATTATTTAACCAATTTCGAAAAAAAAATTAACTTCAAACTAACGGTAAGGACCAATTTTAAGCTTTATTGAAAGTACATATACTAAAATTGGACATTTAAAAGTACAATGACTAAAATGTAATGAAATCCAAAGTCCATAGACCAAAATGATATTTTAACCAAATTCATTTCAGAAACTACTTTTTCAAAATTATTTTTCATTATTCTTCCTTTAAGATGTCACACCCAATTTCTCCCCTCTTTGTAGGGATCTTTCGGACAATAAAGCAAAATTGTTAGTCACAAAAACGTTTAGATGGTGTTTGGATTGAGGAGTTAGGGGAGTAAAATAACTCACCCAACTCCTTGTTTGACCAAGGATATTTTAACTTCAATTGTGGACTTCACAAACTTATTAACTCATCCTCCAACTCCTTGTAGTAGGCCCATAAACTTATTAACTCTTACCCCAACTTCTTCGTTGTGGGGCCTACAATTTATTAACTCCAACTCTAACTCTCTATTGTAGGCCTCACAACTTTCATATCTCCTGTTTTTTTTCACCTCACCTCACTCATGCCTCCCTCCCTCTTCTTTCCTCTTTCTCTCTCCATTTTTTTTTTCATAATTTGTTTTAATTTCTTAATTTACAAAATTTTATTTATTTTTTATATAAAATTTCTCATCATTATTACTAATTAATAATTAAATATAAAAAATTATTAAAAAATATTTTTATTTTTATCCTATAATTTTAATAATTTTTTTTAACAAAAATATGTTTTTTTTTATTCTACAATTTTATTTTTTTAAAATATAAAGTATATAAAAATGTTTTAGATACGATGCTATTATTTAAATTAAAATTCTAATGTAAATTAGATTACTACATAACAATTTTTTTAATTGATAAAAATCTCCCTATCTCACTTTCTCTATATGTCATCTACAATTTTTTTTTTTTAAAGTTTAAACTAAAATTACTTATATCAAATAAACCATATCTTTTTAAAGCTTTTTTTTAATTAATAGCTCAAAAATATATATAATTTTATGATTTGAAGATAAGAAAAACATATTTTAAACTAACTTGTATTACAATTTAAGAAATTAGTATTTAAAAAGGTTAACGTATTGAAAATTTTTGATTTTCAAATTAATCATATTCAAAGTAAAAAAGATAAATGATTTCTCCTTCCAAACTTAATAAAATAAAATTATTACAATAAATAACATAAATATATAGTATTTTGAACAAAAGTATGTATGATATTCATTTTGAATGGTGTTAAAAAATATATATTCATTTTGAACTTAATTATTTTAAAATAGCATAAATATTTGATATTTTATTTTTACCTTGGTTATTTTAAAACTTCAAAGAATATATACTATTTTCAAATTAATCAAATCTTAGATAATTCATTACATTGGTTAGTTAGAAAAATAAAATCTTAATTTAAGCAAAAAAAAAATTACAACTTTTATTAAGCTTGGAAAAAAAATTAAATTAAAATTTTAAAATTGACGAAAATAAGTCTTTAACAAAATTGTAAAATATTCATAAAATAATATAATTTAAAATCTCAATTTTAGGATTGACGGGAACAAATTTATATTATTTCTAGAATTGAGAGAATAAAAACATAAAAATTTTGAAATTTATTTGAATCCCTTTAAATTAATGGATTGAAATCTTTCTAAATCACATGTAATATTTAAAAAATTATTGTAAGACTTTCTTTTATTTGAAAACTATCAAAGGAAAATGAATAATTAATGTGAGAGATATTGAAAAAATAATATGGGGTATTTTGTTCAAAAAAAAAAATTAAAGAAAATTTTAAAATATACATAAATGAATCAAAATAAAAAATCTCAATCTTAGAATTCATGGAACAAATCCTTAATAATGAAATTTTGAAAAATTGTAGAAAAAAATTGTAAAAAAACTAAAATCAACTCAGACTTCAAAACTCCAAGTTTAACAAATTTGCACCTCAAACACAAACTTCAGAACTTCAGACTAAAAAACTTATTGCCCCAAACACAGACTTCCTAACTCTCTAGACTTACTAACTTCTACTCCCTGCAACTCCTTGCCCCAATCAGCCCCTTAAGATTGTAGTTTATTCCTACATCCTACTTTGTGCATATCTACCTTTAGGGAATGGGAATAAAGAAACTAAAAAAAAAGTCATTTCAAATAATAAGTATTTTATATTTCTTAAATATATGTTAAAGCAGAAATGACAATTCGTGATAGGTTGTTCACTCGGAATCGTCTTGCTCATTCCGTTAGATTGTTTGCTTTGCTCGGCTTTTGCGGAGTCTCGAGATCATTTATTCTTTGATTGCCTCTTTAGTTGAGCAATTTGGGGTAGTGTTCTGTCTCAGGAAGGTTCTACCCATCAAATTACTTCCTGGACCATTGAGATATCTTGGATTTTCTAGGTGAGTAGGGGTAAACGTTGCCGGCGTCGTGTTTGGAGACTAGTATGGTGTGCATCTATTTATCACATTTGGAAGAAACGAAATCTTCGTCTTCATGGGTTGGCTGCATGTTTCCCTCATATTGTCTTTTATATTATTCAAGCGAATGTGGCTGCTCGTTACTCTTTCTAGTTGGGAAGTCATTCGATTCTTCCCTCTATTTCACCATGGGATTAGTTTTCCTGATTTATTTTTGGTTCATTGATATGAGTTGTGTCCTAGTTTTTGTTATCCTTTTTTGTTTTTGCCTTGCTCGGGTTGTGAGCCTTTGGTTTTGTTTTGGTTAGATTCTTTGTACCTTGACCTCAGACTATGAGGTTCCTCTTTTTGCAATGAATACATCTACCTTTGAAAAAAAAACGTGACCTAAGAGAATAGCTAGCTAAATTGCTACTCAAAGTTATATCAAGTCAAGGGAGGAATGCCTGCGAACACAAGAAGCTATACACTTATATGGTGCTTGCACAATACATTTCGATGCTTTAAGTTAGATTTAGGTTTCTGGAGAGTTGAGGGAAAATAAGACTTCTATAACGTTCCTTGCACGTGATCAGGATCCTCCTCTTATAAGGAGAGTAGTTTAACGTTCCTGTTGTTGTCAATCTTGTTGTTTACTTGATATCTGCAGTGAATTAATGGCGTCCAATTCTCAAGTGTAATTGTCTCAGGAATTTCCAAAAGCAAGATAATCTCCAAGATCAAGGGTGTACCTATTTTCAGACTATTTGAAAACTAGCCTTATAAAAGTTTGAGTTTAAATATAATTAAGGAAAAATTACACTTTTGGTCCCTAAGGTTTAGTATTGATTTTTATTTGGTCCTTAAAACTTCAAAAGTTACACTTTAGCCTCTGAGGTTTGCAAAATAGTTCTAAATCGTCCCTGAGGTTAAGTTATGGTTAAATTACAAGTTCAATTCTTGAACTTTGTTTGTGTCTATTTGGTCTAAACTTTAAAAAGTGTTTAATAAGTATCTGAACTGTCAATATTATGTCTAATAAGTTTCTTAACTTTAAAAATGTCTAATAGGTCCCCGAACTTTCAATTTTGTTCTAATAGGTCATTGATATATTCAAAATTTTTAAATTAATTAATTGATTTATTAGATGTAGAATTGAATTTTATGTCTAACGGGATCCTAAACTTTCAATTTTGTGCCTAGTAAGTTCGTGATTTTTAAACCTCAATACCCCCACATTTGTTGTACTAAAAAAAAAGTCCATGAATTTTAAAAAATGTCAAATATGTCAATGATTTATTAGACACAAAATTAGAGAACTATTTGATACAAAATTGAAAGTTTAAAAACCTATTGGACAATTTTTAAAGTTCAAGGATCTATTTGACACGAAATGAAAAGTTCAAAAAACTATTTGACACTAAATAGAAAGTTCGGAAAAAAGTATTAGACACTTTTTAAAGTTTAAAGATCAATAGACACAAATTTGAAAGGTCATGGACTAAACTTATAATTGAACTTTAAGTTAATCTTCAAAATAGTTATTATTATTATTATTTGTTTTAGTACAACAAATATGGAGTATGGAGGAAATAAACAATATTTTAGTTAGAAAAGGAGGTAGGTTTCTAGATAAGATGTTCTTCAAAGATCTTCCATATAATAATTTTACAGTTTAGGGTTTTTGAGGAAAGCAAAGTTGTCCTCATAAATAGTATAATGTTATAATTTATACGTATGCTATGCATATATCTGTCTTTGAAAAAACCTTATCTAAATGCTAGTGAGATGACTTGAACTTTTGATTTCTTGGTCGAAAACCATTTTTTTTAGTTCAACAATATTTGAGGGAGGATTCGAACTTCTAATCTCTTGGTTAAGAATACATGTCAATTATTGTTGAACTATGCTCACTTTGACATCATAATCATAACAATATTTGGGTGAGGACTTACGAAGTCAAGTGGCACATCTCTTGTCAATCAAGTTGTAGCTTTTTTTTTTTTTTTTTTAAAAAAAATTAATGTCATCAATTTCATGTCGGAGTGGGAAAGAAAATGTAACGTCTTTGACTCTTTAATATGTTATAGCTAGGCATTATGTGTTATTTAGTTATTTTGACTCAACATGACTTTTAATTACGATTTTGCTTCTTAATTTGTTTTAATGTGGTTTAGAAAAAAAAATCTTTATTTCTTTTTCTACTTTTACAAAAATGGTTTTGAAGTTTTAGTAAAAATGCTAATACAAAAATAGATTCTTGAAATCTATGATGGTATTTGTGTGTAAGTTTTTCTAAAATAAATTTTTATACCAGTTCTTTGAAGTTGTGTATAAGTTCCTCATACATATATTTCTCCATTCACCTTTTTTTTTTAATCTTGTTCTCCTTAAGTTAAAAAATTATCTCAAGAGTAAACTCAATTGAAAACAAAACCTTGAAAATTTCACTATTCCAAACAGGATTTTTTGGGATTAAAAAAACATAACTCTAAGACAATTGATAATTTTTTTTAACAACATTCCCAAATAAAATACTTACTTTTTTCTAATTTCTAAACCTAGTTATATGATTGTAAAATACTTTTTTAAAAGTAGATTAACAAAACAAATAAACAATGCATATTTATACAAAATTTTCTTTGAGTGCATACGAAGCGAACTTATTTTTAAAAACATGAACCTAATAATTATAAAATCATCACAAACACTTAAAATTATATGAATATATATTCAAAATTTTGAGGTATTATTGATAAAATGTGGTTGGTCTTTCAAGTTGCGTGCATTTATTGTATTATTGACTTGGTACAAAATTGACTTGGTCATAACTATTCGTGAATAATTTTCCTCTCTATCTCTATTTCTCTAAAGATCATTTGTCAATATTCATACATAAACAAAATATCTGATCATTTTTACACCCAAAAAGCGAAGAGATGTTGGCTCTACCTCCCTTTCCTAACCTTGTGGTTGCTTCTCTCCTTATTTTTCTCTCTCTCATTGCTCTTTCTTCTCAAGCTTCACGATTGCCTCTAGATGAAGGTACGTAATATCGATATCAATAAGGGATTATTTGGAGTTCTGAGTGGATTTTAATAATCTAGGTTATAATAGTCTGTAGAGTTATATAATCTGTGTTTATGATGAAAAGTTGTTTAGTCTGAGTTATAATAATTTGTGTTTGGGATGCATAGTTATTTAATTTCACAGACTATTATAACTCACTCAACGCTCCAAACAACTTTAACTATTCTAGAAAATGTATAAATGTTTGTTTAAATTGAATTTTTGGGGCCTCAAAATATCATAATCAAGAAAACCATGGTATTGATTGAGACTTGGCATAAACCAAAGGCAATTTGCAAAAGCCATACACTTGTATAAATGAATTTGAAAATTACCAAAACAAAAAATGTTTACGTTTTATTTTAGTGATTTTGATCTTCAAATTTTTAAAATATTTTATTTTGATTTTTTTTCTATTTTAATTTGTTAATTTTTAATTCACAAACGATTGATATTAAGCATGACTCAATTGATTAAAGTATCTTATCATCGACTAAAAAGTAGGAGATTCAATCACTCATGCATATTGTTGAGCTAAAAAAAACTCTCAAACTCGATTCAAATATTTACAAATTACGAGATGTATATATTTTTATTTGTACAATCTAAATCTATCTTACATAATAATACACTATATATATATATATATATATATATATATATATATATATATATTGTTGGATTTTATAGTAAATTGTGAAAGAAAGTGTTGGTTTGAAACATCAAAAATGAATTGATGTTTCATTTATGTTGTTGTTACTTGACTTGAAATTCAAAGGTTTCAAAATAGTTTGAAACATCAAAATGTGTTGATGTTTCTTTTACAAATTTAACTTAAAAGTTAAATTTGTGAATTATGTTTGAATCTTTACAAGTAACTACACAATTGAGTTACTTTTTATGTATGTTTCATTTTGTTCATATTAATTTTATTTTTGGAGAGTTACTAAGTTGCTAGCCTATAAATAGCAACTTGTTTCTTCATTTGAAGCATCTCATTCCATTTTGGAGTATCTCATTCCAATTAAAGAGTTCTTCTCTCATCTCTTTCTTTTCTTTAATCTTGAGTCAAGTTGAGAGCAAGTATCCAAGAGTTCTGCCATATCCGAGTAGTTCAAGGTTGCTGTTCTATCGGAGTTAGTCGTTATATCCTGCTGAGACAATCGATGTAGCCTGCTTGCAACCCATGCAGAGCGAATAATTGTCTTCAGGACAGCGCTTTGTAAGCGTGCCTCGACTACTTATTATCTTTTATTCTTGAGTTTTGAAATTGTTATTACATACAGTGTCTGTATTATTGTTTACACTGTAATTGTTTGTTGCCAGTTAAGTTGTAATCAAATTTGCTAGTGTTACTCAGTTCTTATACACAGCGAATTATAATTTCCAACATATATATATATATATATATATATATACACACACACACATAATGTTACTTTTCATATACATTTATTTTGTGTAATCTAAACCAGTCTTACATGACATAAACTTGTCATTCTAAGATTTAAATCTCATTTTAGTCTTACACTTTCAAAATGTATATTTTAGTCTATAATGTTTTTTTGAATAATTTTTTTTTCTACTATAATTGTGCAGTTTAATATCTATCTACCCAATATGTACCTCAACCAAATTATGTGACTCCAACATGCACAAACATCAATTTCTTAATGTACATATTCAAAACTCCAATATTTATCTATTTAAACAATCAAAAAAAAAAAAAAAAAAAAAAACCAACAACAAGCATCAAAATAATAGTTTTTTTAAAAAATTTTATGGACTAAAATAAATATCTTCAAAGTTCATAGACCAAAATAGTTACCTTTAAATGTCCACAGACTAAAACGAACGTTTTGAGAAGTTCATGAACCAAAATAAGAACAAAAATAAAATAATTTTTTTTTCTAAAATTAAAAATAAAATAAAATAAAATAAAAAAAAGTTAAAATCTTCAAGGAAAAAAAAAAAAAAAAAAGCGAGCCTTCCTTTTGGGAAAAAAAATCCAAAAACAAAGCTTTATGCCGTCATATTCTACTTTGTTTTTGCCCCTTTCAATCAGCATTAAGTTTTGTCCAGTCCCTGCTATTTCCTAGTCTTTTCCTTCATTTTTAACTTATCCTAAAAACCTTACTCTTCAAAATGCAACTTGAAATAATAATAATAATAATAATAATAAGATTCATATATGAAAATGATATAATAATAATAATAAAATTCATAGATAAAAATGATAGTTATAGACTTAATTTTTAAAAATCAAATAGGGGCATAAACTTTCAATTTTGTGTTCAATAAATTCGTGAATTTGACCAAAAAAAAGTCAAATTAGTCAAAAACCAATTAGACACGTAATTAAACGTTTATGGAGTTGAAAAAACTATTTGATAATGACTTCGAAGTTAAGGAAAGAACTTTGTAATTTAACATATTTTAAATGTCTTATTAACTTTTTTTTTAAGATTAAAATATTTAATTCAATTATGCAGTGGAAGGTACACATTGGGAAAGACGAACTGGAATTTCAGTTCAAGTCCATGCAGCGAAGGGTTCGATTCTGTAGATGAAAGTGAAACATATACCATTGTAAATAAAGTCATATGTAATTGCTCATTTGAGCATGCTACTTGTAGACCCCTAAATTTGTCTGTTATTTTATTTTATTTTACATTTTTTGTAAAAAAAGAGAAAATAAAGGAAATGAGTATATCTTGGAAAAAATTAATTAGCCAAATCAAATATGTAAAATTTGGTAAAAATTAATTAGAGCAAATATCTTATTGACTAATTAATTTGCCAAATCAAATATTTGAAGATTTGGTGTTTTTAATTAAGCCAAATATATTCTTTTATTTGGGAAGGAGATTTCATTATGGACAAATCAAATTTTGAAATTTTTGAAAGGATTAACTCAATCATTTATTTAGGTGTTATTTGATATTATTTTGTTTTATTTTATTCCCTTTAGGTTTTATTTTATTATTTTCCTTAATTAAAATTGGGGTTTGGGCTATAAAAAGGGAGGAAACCATCTTTTTAGACACACAATTTCTCTCCCTCAACCACCCACATATTACTCTCTCATTAAGCCATCTCCACGTTTTTTTTTCTCCAACATAGAATATCTTCTCCCAAATTTCTCCCACATATTCTCTCTCCTCCCACAAAAGTTCTCTGTCAAATCTCCCCCACATATTCTCTCTTCCCCCACAAAATCTCCCCCCTCTCTCACTCACGATTTTTGACCCAACATACATTCTTTTTCTTATTTTTATTTTTATTTTTTTGAAGTAAAAAGAGAAAATCATCTTCTTTACTTTCTCCATTCAACCAATTAATCTCTCCCAAAGTAGCTTGCGGCAATTTCTTCTCTCCGGTAATACTACCCTTTATACAACGGTAATCTTTGGTGAACATTCTATTTTTCATTCATTGTTTTTATTTTTCCATCCTTTACTCCATTTCCTCCTCTTGGAACAAAGTTGGCCGCTCCGCGTCGCAAACCCGTAGCGACACTACCGTCTGCCACGTCACCAATTTGTATGCTTTTTCTCTCTATCTCCCTCTTTTTTGAAAAGAGTTTTCTCTATGTTAAATTACAAATTATATAATTTTTCTTTCATTTAACAGTATTTTTAAGATCGAAAATTCAAATATCTATACTTCACATTTGTTATACTAAAAAAAATACAACAATATCGTGGGTGAGAATTTAAACTTTCAACCTTATAGAAAAGAATAGATGTCTTTTTGCTAAGTTATGCTCATATCGACAAATATAGTCTCTTAAACTATCAAAATATTATATTGATTTTAGTTTCTAGGTGTTTTGATTATCATTTTATTTTCTATTTCTAATTTTTTATTTTTGAAGAACGATGTTTGATAACCAATTAAGGTTTAAATTTTTTATAAACATTTTTTTTAAATTGAATAAGTTAAAAAAGAAAAACTAAGAATAGTCAGGGCATGTGCTTAACTAATGTTAGAAAAGAAAAACTAATCTTTAAAAATAAATTTTATTTTGTTAAAATAAGCATAACTTAACAAAAAAAAATTTACATATATTTATGTTAGAGATTCAAATCTCAAATCTCATGAGTTAGCTAACATGTGGACAAGGTCTTGAGAGGACCTTCATTCGGAGATTTTTTTTTTTTGGTTTCACTTTGTTCGAAGATTTAAAACTACAGTATTAATATAATAATATAATAAGAGAAACTGAATTTTAATAAAATGTTTTAAAAATTACCATTTTGCTAAAATACTCAAAAAATTCTCTCTCTCCTCACTATTCGGACAAATTATTCAATTTGGCTGTCTCGTTCAATAATTTCAACACCCGTGGCCCCTTCCCCTACCCAGTTCTGGCATTGGCGCCGGCTACTTTTTTTTTTTTTTTTTTTCATCCTATTCCTTCTTCTTCTTCTTTCATCTTTTCCGTCGCCGGCGAGCTCGAAGGACTCCGGCGAGCTTCTGTAAATCCCATTTTTTGAATGCTTATTTTTAAATCAGTACCTAACGCATCTTAACAGTTTGAAGTGATGAAAAAGAAGAAAAAGTTATTCTCCATATTCTTATTTTTCACTCTGAAAATTATGTTGAGAAGCACAGAATTCTCAAGTCCCAGAATTTGGCAGGCACACTTCCATCTCAACTCTTCAAGTTGCCTTACCTGGAGGGACTGTACGTACTTATTTTGTCTCTTCTCTTGGTAATGGAGTTTAGGGTCTGTTTAATCATCCTTTCAAGTACTCGTTTCATTTGTCTTTTAATCCAGCGATCTCACTCGAAACTATCTTAGCGGCCAAATTCCTCGCGAATGAGGCTCCACGAAGCTTGTCAGAATGTATTCTCTCTCCCTTTCTTTCTCTCTGTGCGCGATGATCATCTTTTTCATCCTTATTATGTTGGAATTTATTAACAAAATTCAAGTCATAATTATTCAAGAATAAAGGCATATAATTCAAGAACAATTATGACAAGATTTATAAAATGATCTAAGCATGGAAGAAAACTAAAACTAAAGAAGATCAAAATTACCTGAAACCTTTAGACATGTTGAATATGTAAATTTTGTGGTCTGTGGTCTTCCTCAACTATGCAACCTAGACTAGGATGGGCAATCCTCTCTATCAGATGGGGAATAGGAGGCTAAAGAGGCATAATATATTGGGGACCATAACCCTGTTATTTATAAGTTGATCCTAGGGTTTCCCATAATGCCCTAGGATCAACGGGCTAGTTTCTGCTCAACAGGCCACACCACTATATGGGAATGGGAAGTCTTGGGCCCATAATTAAGACCACACAATATGCCCATTAAATAGCCCAAATATAATTGCCATTTAATTTGTTACCCACATATGAATTAATGATTAAATTAATTCCAACAATCTCCCACTTGAGTAACAATTTCCTTATCAGCAATTATTAATTTATTATTTAGTGCACAACTTAATGCTATTTTAAAAGAAACTTCCCTTTAATCACAATCCGGTCCATTTTGTATACCAATGAGGAACCAAGGCGACTTTTGTCACATGTATAGTCGCAACTCAGCCTTCAATGATCACCACACCAAATATACTCAATGACATGGATCGAGTGTGGAAGAGCAGCATGGAAATTACATGTAATGTGATCTAAACATGCCTATTCCCAACTAGTCCAACTTTATTCTTTAGAGAGATCAAACTGTACTCTTTCTAGCCTTATGTTAAACTACAGTCAGAAAGAAAGTTATTCAGAGTACAAAAGACAATTCATCTTCCTTATTCTGCAGAAAACAAAACTTTGTGTCTACTTAAAGAAAAACAAACTCCCACTCAACTGGCATACTATAATTTTCACACCTGTATGAGCATTATGCTCCTAAAATTTTGTGTGAATATTCTTAATGAGCGGATCCGCAAGGATGGAGTTGTATTCCTTCAGACACAAGAAAAACTCTAAATTTTCTTTATCAATTAAAACTTATAATTCTCATATAAAAGCTTTATTGTTGTAATATGAATAATAATAATAATAATAATAATAATAATAATAAATTCTTGTCAAGATAACTTAATGACAAGATTAAAAAATTTCTAAGTTTGTTGCCACACAACATGCTATGAACACACTTAAATTGTGAAATCCACTACAAAGTGACTATTTGTCACTCATATGACAGTAGTACCTTTTAACCAATTAGTGAACATAGCCTCGAAAGTGGATCTTGTTGGCAACTCATTATCAAAATCAAATTGCCTTATGATCTCTACTTTATTTGATTGTGATAAGTGAGCATGTATCCTTTGTTAAGTACCTTAAAACTTTTTTAGATTCAACTAAGAGTTATCAAAATAATTGCCTTTTATTCTTGATATGAATAGTGAAGCGGAAGCGTATGATCTTTGAGCATGAAACTCTTCATCTCTTTATTTAAGGGACTTTTATTAAGACTGATATTGTCTTCTTTAATGATTACCCTAGTGCACAATCCTTTATCCTAGAAAACTTGAAAAACTTTTTTGGACCCTTTTGTGACATCTCAATGTTACTTGAGATTGATCTCACAATATCATTTCACAATATAAAAGAGATGTCCATATAAGTTTTTCATCTTGTATCATAGCCTTACTATGTCAAAGACATATTACGCTAGGAAAGTAAATTTACTCCCACTAAATCTGTAATTCGTAATTATCACTCTTATCTACCTCAAGACCCTATGTGATAATTATTTTGTGGAACTTATGAAATTACAGATAAAAGATCCTTATTGAGATCAAAGATAAATTTTAACCTTTGACACTTTGTGTTACTGAATCAAAAGTTTCAAACTTTACAAGTTTCAACTTCATAGAGCATACAATTGAGAAATCAATTCTTATATTCATCTAACATAACTCTAAGAAAAATGAGTTACTAAGTGTTGTTATAAACTTACAAGAATTGAAACCATAATAACTAGACAAACCTTATAAATTTAATTTTCCTACCCCTTGTAATTACTTTAATAACACTTTTAATAATGTTGAGTTTATTTTACTTAAATGAGGAGAACCTTTACTAATGTTATCACAAAGAGAAAATAACTCAAATTTTCTTTCTTAAAGACAACATTCCTCATTTTATCTTCCCCCTCAAACTCAACATCCTTAAGAAACTTTAAGATCTCATGCAAATAAACTTTCAAGTGGAAATTTTTTTTAAAAATCATGAAAATGACCAGTGTACCTTGAGTCACAATTAATAATCTTTAAGTCCAAGTTTTCCTTATTGACCTTTGACACGCTTGCTAAAGTAATATGAATGAATCGGCAATTTCAGGATGTCAATGCGCAAGTGTACACATTCATTTTGTAGCAAGTGGTAAGTAAAATTATCGTATCCACAGAGACTAGTAATTCTCTAATTTACCACAAATTAATTCTCAATAAACTCAATTTGTAACCATTAAACTCATCATGGAACACAATAAAATAATTCAGATTTGCTGGAACAAAATAAATGCTAAGGCAGAGTAAAAATTGCAGAAAACAGAGAATAACTAAACTGTACTTTGAATTGACTGGAAGGCTCGGATTAGGGGTAATTGTCCGATTTAATCTATTCTCCAACTTAAACACTTGCGCAAAAACCTCAGTTCACTACAGCTCTCATGGTATTCTCCCGAATGACCAGAATTTGCTGTTTCATTTCCATTACTTCAGCATTGTCTATCCTGCTGTACTTATGTGCATTAGGCAAGAGATCATTCCTAATCCTCTTACTTGGTTAGCTACTAACCCTAACAATGAGGCTAATGTGGTTACCAAGCAATCAGTTCTTCCTATTCTTTCCAGAAATCGAAAAAACGCTACACAACATGGTTGGCCAAACGAAGTTGTGATACTAAATAAAAGCACTTAATAACCAAACTGGGTGAAAGACAATGTATTAAGATGTGAGCATGATTAAAACGTACACTCTCTAATCCTCACCTTATCGGTGATCAGTTCATAATGTAAAGAACAAAGAAAATAATTCGGAAAGAAAGCATCATCTTAACAATGTAGTTATACTAAGAAAACAAGCAGGGAAAAGAATAAGAGGAAAACGATTTGTTGCCACAGGAAGATTGACCCAGCATTCAGAAATAGCTCCGGCAGCCTCCTTCTCGTCGGAATGAGTTGGACAGCTCCTCTGTTCTTCCCGAAACAGCCCCTGTTCTCTGTGTTTTTTCTTCCTTTCTGGTTTTTCTTCTCCTTGCAAAACGGCTACCAACAAGTTCTTTAAATACCACAGTGATTTCGCGCAAAACGAGGACTAACTGGGCATTGTTGACGACGTGGCGAGCTTCTATTGCATACAACAGGCTGAGTCATCTGACAATTGCCAACTCAATAATGAATTGGCCTTCTCACGTGCGAAACTGATGTTAGCCCGTATTGCCTGATTTGCTCCAGCAAAATGTTGTAACTCTGCTGCTTCAACTCTCCACAGGTCCTTCTTTGAATTAATCCTAGATAAATCACACAAATTTGTTAATTCAACTAACAATGCTCTCATGAAAAGTTTTACTTCCTCAAAATTAATCATAGAGCAAAAATTATTCAAAGTTAGGGAATTTCTAAGGTATAATTAAATAAAATATCACACTTCATTTTAAAAATAATAGCATATAACTCTCCATTGAGGAGTTATCAACCTTCAAGACCAAATTTTAATTGGACATCCCTAAATGCAAATCCTAATGTTAAGCTTTTGCTTAACCTTGAATTGCTAGATATTCAGTTGTTGCTTTATTGGTACACTACTTAAGCCTTATGCTGCAATCTTGAGTACTTTTCTCAGAGAAACTGAGTTCAAAGAAGAGTGATATTTGTCATTCTTACTACATCTTTATGAACTTTGAATCATTCTATAAGCAACACATTTCTTATGTTTGCCTGAAAAAAAATGTATTACTTAGGAGTTGGGCAAAACGCCCTAGATCTTCTCTTCTTAATCCATCATATTTGCATAATGTTTCACCACTATAAACTGATCTATGGCTTTTAGGATATCCATAACTAAAGATTCTCATATATATTAAATACGGGTACTTTCAATGAAAGTTTATTTCTTAGAACATTATACAATGTGGTTAAGCATTTTAGGGAGCCATAGGGAATAGGCTATAAAAGACAGTGCTAAGATGCTGAAGCTCTCAATGCCACTTAATTTGACTATTTCATTATTGTCCCCTTGATTAAACCTAATACAAACTTAATGATCTATTAAATCAAAAGAACCAATCATCGATGAACATAAGTACTAGAGTTCATTCAACACATATAAGTCTTGACATATAAGTCAAACTAATTTTCTTCAAATCCAAAGTGAGAAGTCATATTTTCTTTATACATCATGTAATGATGTACTAGGAATACATTTTTCTTTATGCCCAAATTTTCTAAAAAATATTAGGGGAGGTCTGAATCCTAATTCTTAGTGATTTGGACTAATATGTTCCAAATGCAACTTTGTGTCAACTTTAATTTCTTCCTTTAAGGAAATAGTTAACTGAGTACTATTTGTCTTTTCATACTTAACTCATTTTCCCTAAACACACCGTCAAAGATTAACTCATTAAGAGTTCATTTATCCTTATGAGTGTCATAACTCATCGTACATTGACTATACAATGTCTAAAAATGAACATCAAATGCACAAGTCAATCATCGAACATTATAAATTTAGTGCATTTCATCCTTTAGTGTACTCCCTATTCCTTTATTCTTCATTAAGACACATTCAACCAAAAGTTTACATGTCTCTTCCTTTATGTTCTTATTACACATGATTCCCTTGAATATTGCAATTCATCATCACAAAACTTATGCAATTAAGATGATTCCATTTTTCAAAGTCCCATTTAATCTTAAAGGGATGTTGCTAAGTGAAAAATAGAAGTGCTCCTATCTTTATCACAAGTTTTTTTTAAAAAAAATGCAACTTAACCAAAAATATTCTTAAATCCAAGAATAAGGCAATGAAATAATATTTAACAATAACTCAATCAATAATAAAACATGCTCAGAATTTCATTAGTATTTATAAAAATATAGTAGATTTAAACTTTATGAGGACAACAAGATACCAAACACAACATTGACAACCTTCCTTTGGGCCGACTATCAACTTGTAAACGGTACTCTCAACGTGATGATGAAACATTGATAACCAATCCTGTCAAGTGAAAGCCATCCTTTGGGCTGACAATCACTCACATGGCATAACTTTATATCATCCATGTTCATCATCAACTAGCCACAAGTGTATCTGTTATTTGGCCAGACTGACACCTTCCTTTGGGTCGACAATCAGAACGCATAAACAACAGGCCCACAAACATCTAATTAATTCTGAAGATGTCAATATCAGAAATCAGAGGCTACTTTGGCAGCATGATCCTGTTGGGTTTTATGTCCTAAAACTCGTGGTTTTGTAAACTGAATGTATATTCTATTTTACTATAAAGATGTTATTGAGGTTTATTCAGTAAATGTGTTATTGAATAAAGTGAATTGTGTATTCTATAACCCAAATCCAATGAATTAAGAACCCTTGACTATAAGATGTATACTTGAACTTTATGTGTGACATAAAAGTGGATCAAGTTCGAGTAATAGCCAAAACGGTCTATAGTATAGGGATAAGGTTGGGTACCTTATTCTGGGGACACTATGGACGCGGCCCACTTTGTATAGTACTAACGATGTGATCCTAAATCGTTCATGTGGAGACATGCGAGTGGGGGCGTCCTATGCAATGAGTTTGCATAAGACTGGACCGCGAAATAGTCACTTAGACTTTTTAACTCCGTTTACTGTTTTAACTGACTATATTCATACGATGACCTAGATAACTCGATCTTAATCTTGAGCGTGCTATGAACTCCTGTTTATTCGAGATTATCCTTAGATTTGCATGGGTGAGAGTGGCCCGAGATCGCCGACTCAATAAGCCTCCCATTTTGGGGATAAGACCGGATAGATAGTTGGGAACATAGTCATGCGAGATGGAATTCACTCCTACCCGCTTTAGGGTTTAGTAGAGAGGTTGTTCCCTTAAGTACTGACTCCAGGTCTTGAACAATGGGCCCACCCTCTCGTTGGCCCGAGAGGGATACGGTTTGTTAGTTGGACCACAAACCAAATTGTTCATTAGAGGATCAGTGGGACTTAAGGAACAAGAAGTAATTACAGGGGTAAAACGGTTTATTTGACTCAGCTGTAATTATGAACAACCTGTGAAGGATTGACTTACTAATCATGGTTATATCGAGTGGACAGAAATATATCTACAGTGAGGAGAGTGCAGCCACTGGGCTTTAGTGGAGTGTCCCGGTGGTTAACGAATGTTGATTAGCTAGGCTAAAGAGTTTGGCCGGTTAATCTCGTATCATTGGAGCTCATGATCTGTAGGTCCATTAGGTCCCCTTACTATCTCAGACTAAGCCTTGGAATAATTTGAGAGAAAAGAATTTGAATTGTTCAAATTCGGTTTTGGGAGTAAACGTTAATTATATTCGATATACTTAACGTATTATAATTATGAATTAAACTATGATAAAGAAGTGGAAATATTTAAATATGATTTAAATATTCGTTCGGTTTAAAACATGAATAGGGATTCATGTTCGAACGTTCGTTTTGAGAAATTAGGATTGGTCCAATTATTTAATTTGATATTTGATATTAAATTAAATATTTATTTAAAATTAATTAAATTGTTTAATTAATTAAAAATTGATTTTAATTTAAAATTAATTTTATATTAATTTTGAATTAAAAGATAATTCAAATTCATTTGGAAATGAAATATGGACCAAGTTCATAACTTCTTCACCAAGCTTATTGTTTGAAGCATATCTTCTTTCAATTGACTTCTTCACAAAGCTTCTTGTTTGAAGTTTATCTTCATTCAATTGGCTTCTTCACTAAGCTTGTGGCTTTCTATAAATAGAGAAGAAACACAATAGGTGAAGAGATTAGAAAAACAAGAGATTTTTGTAGAAAACTCTCTAGCTTTTTTTATTTAGATCTTTACTCATTTTTCTCCCAATTTCTCTCAATCAAAGATCCCACAATCCATTCCAAGGGCTAAGAATAGTAGGGAAGACTCTAGTGGTGGTCCAAGTAGTGTTGGTGATCCAAGATTTGCAACGGATTAAGAGAATATTGAGCTACAAAGGTTTGTGTTCTTATTCTCTGTTTTTCCAGTTTTGAGCATGTTTTTTGTTTGATAAAATTGATCAAATTAGAGTGCTCAAGATCCAAAATTGCTTCCGCTTTCTTAATATTAACCCCTTCAGATCCATCAAACCAACACCAAGAAAAATCATATTATTATGCAAAATATTTATCTTTAATTACTATTAATTTTATCTTCATGAAAATGAAATTACCAAAATCATTTTCAAAATTATGAATAATATCTTTACATGCATAATTTAATAATGGAAAAAAAAGTCCTCAAAAATAAAAACTATAATTACCCAAAAGAAACTTTATCGGTCTTTCAACCCACCTAACAATCATTGGGGCACCAAATTTAGAAATCAATAATCAAATATTAATAACTTATCCCTTTTAGATGATAGTCTTCCTTTGGGCCGACTAACATCCTTAAGAGCACAACCTTATGCTATTCACACTGATTATTGCATTTATATTTGTTGTTTGGCCAAATTGTAACCTTCATTTGGGCCGATCACGATCCGCATAAGCAACAAATACACTACATCTTTAAATGGTTCAATTTAGAAACATTCAAAAGAAATTATACAAATTGTGCTAAGTTCTTGATACCTTAACAAAGCACCCATAAAGGAAAATTTTAAAAATTCTCCATATATTATGCCCAAAAGATACACTTATAACAGAATATATATAATCTTTAATTTAAATCATTATAAATAATATAAATAATAATGATTTAAAAACAAACAATAACAATTAAAGTTATACGTATATAACAAAATATAAGTAAATATATAAATAAATATTTACAGACAAAAATGCAGTGGGTTTATGAATCTAGGGCATTTACGGCCGTAGCACCTTCTGATATGCAAAGAGAAATGCCGCAACCTTAAGCAACATTGAAGTTCAGTGCTGCAAACCACCCTTTTTTTTTTTTTTTTAATAGCCGAAACTGTTTTTCTATATACTTGGAGATTCAATCTCCAAATTTATACACTGCATTCTTAATCCTTAATATATAACTCAAATATGCAAAAACATTAGAATTAAAAATGACTATTCAAAAGTCCATAAAACATGTAAATTGATTCTGAAAATCTATTGAATCGAAATCTCATGAATCAAAAGAAAGACATAATGTTTGGCAAAAATTGACTAAATGTAGTAATCTACCATGCATAAACTGCTCTTATACCACTTGTTGGAATTTATTAACAATATTCAAGTCATAATTATTCAAGAATAAAGGCATATAGTTCAAGAACAATTATGACAAGATTTATAAAAGGATCTAAGCATGGAAGAAAACTAAAACTAAAGAATATCAGAATTACCTGAAACCTTTAGACATGTTGAATCTGTAAATTTTGTAGTGTGTGGTCTTCCTCAACTATGCAACCTAGACTAGGATGGGCAATCCTCTCTATCAGATGGGGAATAGGAGGCTAAAAAGGCATAATATATTGGGGACCATATCCCTGTTATTTATAAGTTGATCCTAGGGTTTCCCATAATGCCCTATGATCAACGGGCTAGTTTCTGTTCAGTAGGCCACACCACTATATGGAAAGTCTTGGGCCCATAATTAAGACCACACAATATGCCCATTAAATAGCCCAAATATAATTGTCATTTAATTTGTTACCCGAATTAATTATTAAATTAATTCCAACATATTAATCCAAAATGTTGCAATTCTCTGCTCGGAAATCAATTGACGGTTCGGTCCCAGACGAGATTGGAAACATCGCTACTCTTAGGGGGTGTTTGGCCCATTGAGTTGAGTTGAGTTGAGTTAGGTTTTAAACCCAACTCACCATTTGGCCCATGGATAAATTAATAACTCCCCACAAAAAAACTCAACTCCACCGACTTGCTACAGTGTTAGGATATTAACTCCACCGACTTGTACATTAACCCTATTAACATATTTTATCACCGCTTCTCCAACGATCGGTGGTGATAAGCCTTAGAATTAAGGCTTATTTAATTCCCAATTGCTCAAAATATTCGTGTTTGTCCTAAGATTAATTGAAAATAGTGGAAGATTGCTTGAATTTAAGGAATAATTGAATGTGATAGCATTTGGAAAAGAATTCTAAATAAATTGATTCTTTTTGCAGAAATTATGGAAATTGCTAAATTAGATTGCAAAATCTGATTTTGCAATTGTTTCTGGAGCAGGGAATGTGAAAATTGCTAAATTTGATTGCAAAATCTGATTTTGCAATTCTGGGTAGAGAAATTATGGAAACCAAAATGTGCGCAAACGAAGAAACCCATACATGGAAAGATCAATTTCCGCACGATTCGAGGGAATTTGAGCATGATTTTTGGGCAATCTTCAACCCTAATGAAGGCCTATAGATGGGGAAGAAGAAGAGGAGCTATTAATGGGGTTTTGGAGGCGAATTCAGGATCAATTTTTCGTGGGTTTCAGTTTTTTTGAAACTCTGTTTTTTTTTCAGAAACTTTTTATGTGTAGCTTGTTGTTTTGTCTTCAATTTTCTGTAGTTTCGTATTATGAAGGGTTGCTTAAACAATCTCTAGTCTTCAATTGATGTATTTTGAATTAATTTTGAGTTTAATTCCAAGTCAAGTTGGTGGGTTTTGAAGTTTTCCGAATGCTCTGTTTTTTCATTCTTTTTCTGTTTTTCAGCCAAGTATTCCAACTTGAGTTTAGTTCTTCAGTTTCTGTTAGCTAAACTTCTTATGTATTGAATAATTATTGAATGATTTTTGTTATTAATTGATTATGTCTCTGTTTTATTAAGTTTCAGTTTTTATTTGTATAGTTATAGGTTATTGGAATTAAAGAAGTTAGAAGAACTAATTTCCTGCTATTGATTTTCTGTTTTTCAATTAAATTGAGAATTTTTGGAATTTCTTGTGGGTATTGCCAGGATTGCACTACAAGTTAATGTCCTAGTTATTCAATTACGCAATTTTCTAACATGAGTTTTTCCTTAAAAATTAGTTTTAAGATTTTTCTCTTTATTTTGAGCTAAACTTCTTAGGGGGTTCAAGGATGTGAATTCCCTAAGAAGTAAATGTCGCCAAAATTTCAATAAAAACTAAGCCTACATTTCAATTGTTTGCTTGTGTTGATTAAAATTCCATTGAGATCCTAGATTGATCAACTAGGGTATCAACTCAAGCTTAGATCTAATACCACGGGGTTAGTGAAAAGCAGATTTCACACAAGTGATGGAGAAAAAGAGCTTAGACATAAGCCAATCCTTACCCTAGACATAGGGATTAAGGACTCCAAGACCAATAAAATTGTTGAGCCAATTGATCTAAGATAGAGGGTCTATAGACATATAAGTCTCTCACTTAGCCTCCTAAAACCTAAATTCAAGGTGAATAGGAGATGCAATTTTGGTTTACAATTGAGTGTGGAGTATGTTGAAATTGTAATTTTGGCTTGCAATTACAACTTAGGGCAATGACATTCTTGAGCCCCATCTTTATCTAAATTCTTTTTGAAATTTCAATTACTAAGTCTATTTAGTTTGCCATTTCTAGATTCTGCAATTCAATTCTGCAATTTTTCTTTATTTTCATTATTGCCATTTCTCAATTCTGCAATTCAATTCTGCAATTTTTTGCTTTATTCGCTTATTGTCATTTCTAGAATCTGCAATTAGAATCCGCAATTTTTATTTTTCACCAACACACCAAACCAACTGTATTTTTGCAATTTTAGTTTTCTAGTTGCAATTTTCCTTACACTTTTGCTTTACAATATTTTTGTTACTTCGTTCCCTGTGGGATTTGATACTTGGTACTCAGATACCATTTTATATTACTTCGATCGCGTGCACTTGCGTGTTACAGCCGATCAGGTGGCCACCTCCGGCGACCTTCTCCGGCGACGACGGCCACCCCGATGACCTTCTTCGGCGACCGATGACCACCTCCGTCGACCACCTCAGACAATTAACGACCACCGTCGGCGACCTTCTCTGACAATCGACGGCCATATGCGACAACTGACAGCCATTACCGACTACTTTTTTCGACGATCAATGGCAATCGTTAGCGACCATATTCAGCAATCGGCATTCACCGCCTGCATCGTCTCCAACGATTATCCTAGCAAAAATTTCTAGCGACCGACGACATTCCCATGGTTCAAAATAATATGAAATGCATATGTACTTAGTTGGTTTGACTATCTGCTCCAACAATCTTTCTTCGGACTTACAAACTTGACCCATTATTGACCATTACTTAAATTTTGTGAACTATAATTATGTTTTGTGAATCATGTAAATAGGTCCTTGATGTCCTACTAATATTTTGTGAATATTCTACTCCTACATGACACTAATGTTGAAATATATTGTCATTTTCTTGTCATCTTGAAAAAGTAAACTACTGGCATTCTCTTTTCCAAAGATTTTCAATTTGGTACATGTGTTTAAACAATTGTAAACAAACAATGTTCCTTTGCAAACAAAAAAACAAAAAACCAAAAACAAAAAAAAACAAAACAATATGTAATGGTCAATGTATATTTTTTTTAAAAAAAAAACTCTCTCATAATGAAGACCCTCTTAGTAATTGAAAAAGATCCTAATAAGGTTCTCATTTGTAAGTTTCAAAGAAATTCAATGTGTGTTTAAAAAATGAAACCTTAGATTTCTATATTTTGATAGGAGTTCAATTTGTGTTTAAAGAAAAAAAAAACAGGTACATTGCCTTTTTTTCATTCATCAATTGTTATTTGTTGTTAGAAAGAATACAACATTTGATTTCTATAAATTGAAAGAAATTCAATGTGTAATGCAAATATTTGATTTCTATAAATTGAAAGAAGTTCAATGCGTAGCAGAAAGATAAAACAATGCTACATTGCCTATAGTTTGGAAGAAGTCAATTTCTAAAAAAAAAAAGATAAATAATGATTTTAAAAAAAAAATCAATGTTGATATATATATATATATGGACATCTAAATTAAGTGTTGGAAAGTTGGAAAAATATGTTTCTAGATGAATGATTTGAACAAATAAAAATAAAGGAAACAAAAATAGCCAGCTAAAAATCAGCCTACTTTGGGTTACAAAAACTGCACCAGATACCCCTGACAACTCAACTCAACTTTGCACCCCAAACACAGACTTTCTAACTCAACTCAACTCAACTCTGCACCCCAAACACAGACTTTCTAACTCAACTCAACTCAACTCTGCACCCCAAACACAGACTTTCTAACTCAACTCAACTCAACTCTGCACCCCAAACACAGACTTCTAAACTCACTGACAAACTAACTCTGCCCAACTCAACTCAACTCTGCGCACCAAACGCCCCCTTAAAGAGTTGTGAGTTCTAATTACCATATATGTTTACTTCTCATTTCAATTTTTAAATCATTATAATAGATGATCTGTTGTGTTGCTTTATATACAGGGTCCCAGAATCCAATCACCTGTCAGGAAGCTTGCCTTCAACCATTGGAAATTTGTCCAACTTGGAAAGATTGTAAGACCCTACCAAGTCCTAAATTCATTGGTTGTTATTACTTGAATTTGATTCATACTTACAAGTTATTGTTTAGACTTCTTGCCTCAAACAACTTCACTGGGGGAGCTACCGACGTCTTTAGGAATGCTAACCTCTTTGACGAACTTGTAAGCTTTATACAATTTTCAGTCGTCAGATTTTGTTTCTACATTAATTCATGGAGTGATTTTCAAGAACAAAAATACCTTATTGAACTTTTGTATTTCAATTATGCAGCCGAATCAGCGACAATAACTTTGTAGGACAGATACCCAATTTCATTCGGAATTGGGTAAATATTACTCAAATGTGAGAACTCTACATTCTACTCACGATTCTAATTCTTATCGCTAACCATGAATCGTGTCTCACTAATGTAATTTGATTGCGGCAGAGTGATTCAAGCAAGTGGCTTGAGTGGGCCTATTCCTTCTGAAATCGGTCTTTTGAAAAAATTAACCGATCTGTTAGTATGCAGTTTTATTTCATGGTTCAATTATCTCTAGAAAAAGAAAAGAAAATTGTATTTTTTTTTTTTCCTTACTCAATACACATGAAAATTTCAACATGCAGGAGAATAAGTTACTTAAATGGAGCTTCATCACCCTTTCCATCGCTTTATAATTTGACCGATATGCTATATCTGTAAGAAGCTCCGTTCCATTATAACTTGTTGGAAGCGCCTTAGCTAATTAATTTTGTTTTTGATTTTCCTGCAGAGGGTTGAGAAATTGCAATATAACCGGAAAGCTGCCTGATTATTTGGCCGATATGACATCTTTGAAGCTCCTGTCAGTATAAGTTCACTTCATTTCTATGTAGTTTCTTGCTCATCTATATTACTTTGAAAAAATTCTTATATAGAATGAAAATGTAACGCCCTAAACTCCAGAGCATGCTAAGAGTGGAAGTAAGACTGAGTTAGCCCGCCTATGCCTAAAATTTCGGCAGCATGGCGGTGTAACTACGAGAAAACCAAAATTTAAGAACCTAAGAAAGAAGATATAACACACTTCTAGGATTTCAATCAGACCCTCAGCAACCACCAGCTACTCAAAAGTGCTGAGTTCACAACCAGATTTAAGGAAAACAGAGACACCCCCTAATTCATGATGAAATTTACAAGGATACAAAACTCAATTTACAAACTAACAGAGAACAGTTTAACCAAGTAAATGTACAACAAAAGGAGCCTAGAAGAGAACTACAAGTATCCCCATAGCCCTGTCGGGTTGTCGTCTCGTCAGCCACCACGTTGGTGAACATTACCTGAAAATGGGGGAGAAAAGTAACATGGGTGAGTATAATAATACTCAATAAGCAGCTTACTTAAGAAAAACAAAGTCTAGCGAAAACATGTTGAGAAGGCAAGATATGTCCTTACTTACTCTCGTGTCCAGAAACAAGTAAGCACACCAAATAACTAAATATTCAATACTCCACCTCAACTTCTTACTTTACCAGACCCTAACTTCGTGTCATACCAGTGAGTCCTGTAACCTAGAATCCAATCTCGTGAAGTAGAAATCCTCACGCTCATCTCAAAGGAGAATTACCTCGAAACTAGCATACAGGCAATAGGAAGACGCATCCCCTATGCTCAACACAGTGGGGAATCACCCCTAAGCTAGCTCACAGGCAATAGGGAAACGCATCCCCTATGCTCAACACAATGGGTCATCATCCTAAGCTAGCACACAGGCAATAGGGAAACGCATCCCCTATGCTCAACACAGTGGGGAATCACCCCTAAGCTAGCTCACAGGCAATAGGGAAACGCATCCTCTATGCTCAACACATCATATATATTCTAGGTCTACACACTCACTCAACATGACCGAAATAGGATAAGTAATACTAGATATATGGCTTGATCAACTTTACTTTTCGAAAACCCCTAATACAGTATTGCTCTCATGTCACTACCACTACCTGATTCGGAGTTCACAATCTCAATCATCAACCCAAAGTTTGCTTTCAACACATTTAAGCAGTTAGGCAATAAGCCTCATTCGAATGCAATCTTTATTTAACTACCAATGATCTAGCAATTTTGCCTTGTTGGTAAATTAAACATATCTCAAACGCTCACTATAACAATAAGACATAGCAATTAATTCCAAAGGCTACTTACCTTTCAAAATAGATCAAAGTTGGATTAACGGCTCTTCGCCAAACGATGCTAAATTACTTTGAGCCACAATAAGAGAAAAATCCGAATATCTTCCACTCCTAAGTTTGACTTCTAGTATGCATAGAAAATATCCAATTACTCAAGAACAACTTAAATAAACCAAAATCAAGTTTCTAAATCTTACTTTGCCTTAAAAGACCAATTTCAATTACCTCGAATTCAAAGGCTTACAAACTACCACAACCAAAAGCTGCTGGAAAAACCTTTTGTACGCCCCGGCTCGGATAAATTTTACCTTCAACTATAAATGGTTTATCTTAAAGTGAGATCCATAGACCAAAATCCATCCAACTATTGAAAATATGCATAAATGAGCAAATTAAAAACTTCAAACTTCTCAATCTCAACCAAAATGCTTACCCATTGCTTAACGGGTCCAAACCACACCGAAACAAACTCTAAAATGCCCAAATAACTTCAAGGAAGCTGCTGTCCACACACTGATTCACCGGAAATTACTTTGATTAGCTAATATTTAAGAAAGAGAGGTGGAGAAACAAAGAGATATTCAGTGAGGGAGGGAAAACAGAGAGGGATCGAGAGGGAGACGGAGATGAAAAAGGGAGAGGACGGTGAGGGAGGGAGACGAACAGAGAGGGAGAGAGGACGTGAGGGAGGGAGACCAACAGAGAGGGAGAGATAAGGTTGGATGAATTCTTCTTTCTTTCTTTTTTTTTTTAAAATAAATATAATAATAATAATAATAATAAGGATAACTACAACAAAATTTTTTAATAAAACACATATATATATAACTTAGTATTAATTATATTGGTAAAAGAATAATAAAGAAAATATTCTAGATATATTTTATGAAATTTTCATCCAATTATTCAGTAAAATAAAAAAAAATACCCAAAATTTAAACCGGATGTTACAGAAAAGTTTCTTGGAATTGTGCTAGAATATTCCCAATTGCTGCATAGTATAGCTTTGCATGTGTAGCTTTTCTTTTATTAGTCCATATGTATTTTGGCATACTGTTTCTGTTATTTCTCAGCTTGTGTTAGGCCTCCACATGTACTGCCGCTATTTTGTTTATTTCACTGTTATCCTCAGTATGCATTTAGCTGAGTGCATCTCATTCTTTGTTGCTGACTCCTTTATTCTTTATGCTGTTTCTCGAATTGGAATTATATTCAGACCTTCAGACCTTCAAGTCTCTCATGAAAATCTAAAATTGATCGGGACAATTGTCAAGATCTATTCTTCACTTTAGATGTCAAAAAGGCGGAAAAGAATGGTGAAGTTTATGTTTTTTGAATTGGGAGAATCTCTCTCTATATATATGCTTTTTATTATATTCTTTACATGGTGACTAATGAATCACATAGGTTGGTTGAGGTAAATATTGAGTGAACATATATTAGGTGCGACTACAATGAGAAGAACTAAAATTGTTCTCTTTTTGAAAGTATTAAGGACCAAAATAGTTCGTTGTTCCTAGTAGCAGTTCCATGAGGCCAATAACTTGGAAGTTTCTTTTAACTATATTTATGACTACTTTATTTGCTTTCACTTTTTTTACTTGCAATTTCTCTTGCAGATACCTTAGCTTTAACAAAATAAGTGGGCAGATTCCACTCAATTTTCAAAGTCTTGCAGGAGTGGATAGAATGTATTAAACTTTCCGTACAATCTCCAATTATAACTACATGTAGTCATTCTCTCATGCATTCATTTTATTATCCAAGTATAGTGAAAAACAAATATGTCAAACGGCATAAATGAGAAAACCTTATAAATTACTGCCTCACAACACTATATTTTCCCAGATAACTAGTTAAATTTGAGCTGTGTTAATAATAGAAAGTAAGCAAATAATATTATCTCATGTTTAAACTCCTTGGGTTAGTTAAATATTAGTGCAAATTCTAGAAACTGAGGCATGGTGTTGGATATTTTTGGGGATTTGTCAAACAAGACACAAGAAGCTTAGTTTTACCAACTGATTTATACTAGAAAAAGTGTTGCACTTGTGTCGGCTAACCTAGAGTCATGTCAGTCTTTAACCATTCATGACTGCCAGTTGAACCAAAAAAGAGAGAGAGAGAGAGAAGAAAAATCTGAAAAGAATCCTATGGTAGAAAGTTAGTCCATCATGTCTCATGTGAGAGAGTGTTGCATGATCTATGTTTTATTCATCAAATTCAAAAAGTTGCTACTTGCTAGTAATGAAATTTTTTTGCTTTACTTTTTTCTCAGAAATACTTTTCTTTTGTTTTTTCAGTTCAGAAAGTGCATTTCTTTGAGAAATATCCATGTTAAAACCTCCCTCTAGGCTGTATTGTGCATCATTTTGTGTGCATGACCAGCAATATTATAGATTGTACTTTCCCAATGAGATTAGAATTTACGTTATCAGGTTGTATATAGAACTCCCTAATGTTGAAAGGTCATCACATCAATCATACTCATTTTTTTAATATTTACTTGTTTAGATTTTTAACTGGAAACTTGCTAAATGGATCAGTGCCTGATTGGATGCTAAATGAAGGAGAGTGCATGCAGTGGCGGATCCAGGAATTTTATATAGGGGGGGCACAATATACATACAAATTCAATAAAAAGAATCTATAATGAAATTTAAAAAAAAGATGCATAGCTTCATAAATGAACAAATTTAATACATAATACATTATAATTGTCCCCTACGAGTTTTCATGTTCTGAAATCGATCCATGATATCTTTATTATCTAACTTGTCAAATAAATCTTTCTCAATATATGCTATGAGACAATCATTCATCCATTGATCTCCCATTCGATTACGCAATCGAGTCTTCACAATATTCATGGCAGAAAATGTCCTTTCTACAGTAGCTGTTGCAACAGGTAAAATCAACGTCAATGTGAGCAATCGATAAACTAATTGATAGACCTTATCTCTATTTGTCATGACCATTTTTACAGCAAGATCACTGATGCTTTTTAGTTCAACAAACTCAATATTTGAGCGCACATCAACAATGTAATTTTGAAGTTGATCCTCAAGCATGGGGAGTTCAATAGCTGAAAAGTCTCTTGGATAAAATTGAGCAAGTCGGCTGAGTTTTTGTTTATCAAAAGCAGCAAATGAGTTACTTGGATTCAAACATGCCAGACAGAGAAGTAATTCAGTACTTGTTTCAGTGAAACGATTATTCAACTCTTGAAGTTGCATATCAATGACTGTATAAAAAACTTCAACACGATAATGATGCATATTTGTAATTGATTGAGATTTTCTCCTTTGTCGTCCTCGAGTCAAAAACATATCATCCATATTAAGAACTTGAATATCATGACTATTGCAGAAATTAGAAACTACATCCAACAACAAATCCCAACTAGATTCCCTTGTAGTTTGCAGCATTTCTTTGCAAATTTGGACTAAATTCATTGCATTCACAATGTCCTGATCTTTCTTTGTAATGCTTGAGACAACTCATTTGTGATTCCCAAGATCATTTTCATAAAATGTATATGAAAAACAAAGTCAAATGATTGGATCAAATTTATTAGAGTCGCTGCTTCATACTTTTGTTCTGAATTTGATCCACCTTGTACAATTGTCTCAAATACATCAACTACTGATGAGAACATTGTAATAAAACTAGTTAAAGTATTGTAATGCGATCCCCACCGTGTATCTCCTGGTCGTTTAATCATTGTCTCTTGATTTAATCCTCGACCACTTGATAGTTCACCATTATTTAAAGCTTCAAAAATTTCCATGTTATGTTTCTCTCGTAGAATATCTCGACGTGTAAATAGTTTATTGATTGTGTAAATAGTTGCCCTTATTAATCTTGTACATATTTGATTTCAAAGATTCATCTATGGTAGTCATCTAAAATAATAAAATACCTGCAAAATTGCTAAATATACCAAACATATGAAATAACATAGTTCCTAAATATATCCACAAAGTCGATTTCACATAAATCGAAACTGACAAAGAAAATTAACTAATCAAACAAATAGATTTCACAAAAAAAAAAAAAAACATCCAAAATCAATTTGTCTAATGTTAAAAGTTAAGAAACTTACCAATAATCGTTAACCATCGCTTCTTCTACCTTCTTTCAACCCACTGTAGCAATGGTGGTTTGGGAGTAGTAGAAGAAACTATTTGGGTCTTTGGGGAACGATTTTGGATGAATGCAGTTTTTTGGAGATTTTTAGGCATAATGGAGAAATTTTTGGACATGATGATTCTTTTAAAAGGAAAGAAAATCACGTTATTATTGCTTTTTAAAAAAAAAAATCAATGAATGAAATTGTTTTTTCCATAATTGGATGAGTGAAATTGGTTTTTTCCATAATTGGATGAGTGAGACTTTTGGTTGTACGCTGAGACTTTTGGTTGTGCAGGAAGTAAATGAACTTCAAAAATCAAAATTAAAATTGCACTACGCCGGATTCGATGCCTAGCTTCCGTGACTTTCATAGTGCCCACCTTGCCAACAATCCAAACTCTTATTTTGGAAGTTTATATGTATCTAAATATATATATTATATAATAGTACTTATAATTTATATTAAAAATATAAAGACGAGATAATTTGAGGGGGGGCACGTGCCCCCCCTGGCCCCTACGTGGATCCGCCCCTGAGTGCATGTAAATTTCCTTACAGACATTTACCCTTTGTTATGGTTTATTAGAAGGCTAAGTTTATTTGATACCTGTCATGAAGATGATTAATCATATACTTCCTTTTTCAGTGATATCTCTTATAATAAATTTGCACCACTCCCTACGGCAGCTACAAATTGTCAATCACGAAATTTGTAAGAACGTTTTTTATCTTCCCAATTTCTTCTTACTATGATCATTTTCTTTTGAAGATACATAGTTTCCTTTTGTTCTTCGTGCAGGAACTTCTTTGCAAGCTCTTCACTAGACAATAATTTGTAAGTATAAGCATTTGCTTTTTGCATGTTTTGTTGCTCTGTCAGTTATATTATTCTGGTATACTAACTACTATTGGTTTATCAGTAAGCTTGTTTCTTGTTTGGGAAATCGCACATGTGAAAAAAGTGAGTAGAAATGGTTGGAATTTATGCCTAAAATCTAGTAATTAATATTTTAATATTTAATAATTATTTGATAATTATTTTATTATTCTTTATTTACAATTTATAATATTCATTATATATAAACATCTAAGGTTATTAGTGTAATCTTGAACAGTATGTGGTTGACATACGAGAGGATCATGTTCAAGAAATAACTTAAAAGGTCTATAATATATGGACGAGGTTGGATGTCTTATCTTGATAACACTATTGATACGACTCACTTTGTAATAGTTACAAATGATTTGATCCAAATCATTCATGTGGAGAAATGCGAGTGGATGTATCTATACAATGAGTTTGTATAAGACTGGATCACGAAATATTTAATCTCTTTTTATAAATCCGTTAATTGAAAATATTAATATTTCAACAGGATGATCATATGCAATTAGATCTCAATCTTGAGTGAGTTATGAACTCCTGGATGTGATGGCTTGTCCTTTAATTTGCATGGGTCATCGTAACTTTTGTAGTCGATTCAATAAGCCTACTATTTTGGGGACTTGACCAAAAATAGAGAGCTAGGAACATAAGTTTCACTAGATGAAATTTACTCATTCTCATATAGGAAAAGTAGATGAGTAGTTCATTAAGTGGTGATTTTGGGACTTGAACAATGAGACCCACCCTCTCATTGGCCCGAGAGGAATTTAGTTTATGTTTGGATCATAAACAAATTGTTCATTAGAGGATTAGTGATACTTAAGGTATAAGATATAATTACATGGATAAAACAGATTTTTGACCCAGCTGTAATTATGAACAACTCGTGAATGATTGACTTGTATGTAATAGTTATATCCATGGACACAACTTGTTCTACAGTACATAAGAGTGCAACTTTAGGTCTATAGTGAAGTAACCTAGAGTTAATGAATGAAAATTGATTAATTAATTTATGTATCATTGAAGCTTATAATCTGTAGGTCCATAAGGTTTTCTTGCTAGCTCATAGTAACACTAACCCCGTGTTTGGAACCTCTTGATTTGGGATGATGATTTGAATCATTTCACGAGTTTGGATGCTAAAAAAAAATTCGTTCCAAATAGGTCGGATTTGGTAGGATTTTAAGTTTCAAAAAATTTGTTTCCAATTTTACCCCACCCCATACAAAAGTTTCTTCACAATAGTTTTTCTCCATTCAACTTCATACTATTGATATTTCTTCTATATTCAGACTCAACATCATTAAAGCATCAAGGCTAGGTTTCTATTTTGTTTCTCTATTGTATTTTGCTATTTTTTAAAAAATTGATAGCAATAATTTCAATCTTTTCAATGTAGTTTTTACATTTTCAACAAGTTTTTTTTTTTTATATAGACAAGCAAACTACAAGTGTTTTTTTTTTTTTTTTTTTTTTTTTTTTTTTTTTTTGCTTTGTTCATCTTTATTTATTGATGTGATAAGAATAATATGTTTTTTTGTCTCTTTTATGTATATTGATTCAATCGATTTTTTTTCCTGTATATTTTTTTAGTTTTGTGTTTTCATACATTGGGTTGAAGAAGAAATCAACAAAAAAAAAAAGATTCTTTTGATTTTTTTTTTTCCATGGTTGGACAAAACAAATCAAATCTCGTTTGATGGATTTTGTTTAGATTCGGCTGGGTTCAGTTTTTTTTTTTCATTTAAATTAATATATTTGTATTTTTTTTTTCATTTTTAACAATAATGATAACATTTGTAAATTTTAATTTTAATAAGTTGATTTGTTTTGATTATTGGTATTTTTCATCATGGTATGTATTTGATAATATTATTTGATATTAAAATATTTTGTTATTAATTAAAATAATCTCCTACAAAATCCATAAGGGCATAATAGTAAAATGTTATACTTTTTTTTCATTTCTCGTGAGCATCAAAACAAGAAATTTTAATTTTAGTAATTTCAAATCAATTTAATAGGAATTTGAAATCATTTCCATCTTTTAAAATCCTGAAATTTGAAATCATTTATTACCAAATCCACCTACCAAACCGAGCATAAAAGGATCAATTGAGTTGAAAGAAAAATTTAAAATATTTAAACTAATATTTAATATATTAAATTTACAAGAGAATAATACATTATTAAATAAATTATATATTAACTTTGAATAAGATTCAAATGGACAATATATATTGTAGGAAGACAGTTGAATAGTCGTAGAAATTAATTAGAGATCTCTGCACAACCAAATTAATTCTTTTGTCCTACTTCATAAATTATTGAATATTCCAATCGAAGAACTAATTTTTAGGAAAATAAACATGAGATTAGATCATAATAATAATCTTCTAAGTCTTTGGTGTCCATGTCCTCTTCAGTCTATCAACTATCACCAATGCAACAGAAAATTTATTCCAATGTTGGTACTAACAATACTCAATAAGCTATAATCATGCAAAATAAACACTATACATCGCTCTAGTAGTATTGAGGCATATAAAGAAAAAGTAAAGGAATTTTGGAGGTTATGGGTTCAAATTTCATAATTGCCAAGTACCTAAAATTGTCAAAAATCTAAGGATTAGGAAGTTGTTCCATGAGATTAGTTGAGGTACGCGTAAAATGGCTTAGACAATATGTATGTTTGACATAGTCTCTCTTACTGCTCCATAGTTCTCAAAAAAGCGGTTAAGAATATTTCAAAGTGTTGTTTCTTCAATTTCAACGTAGTTTCTTTTTATTTAAAGGCCTTGAAAACTAAAGAAGTCAATGTCATAACTGACCCTCAATTGTTCAAAGGATCTAGTTAAAGTGTTGATATATAATTAAATTTACCATAACCCTTCAGCTTAAGCTTTTGGGATGATTGGTGATTTAATATGGTATCAGAGCAGGAGGTCCTATGTTCGAACTCCTGTAAAGTCGATTCCTCCCCAATTAATATTGATTTCCACTTATTAGCCTTTTCACAAATTCACAAATTATACCTAGCTTCACACGTTGAATTAGAAATAGGATGCACTTTAAGCTATTATTTGCTATAAATTCTTATTCTACACTAATTAATATACCTATTATCAATTATTGCGATGAATCATTTTTAATTAAGCACATATCACTTAAATTAAAATTCCTTGGATGGGTTTATCATCACAAAAAAGTTGTTAAATTGCCCTTGCGAGAGGATAACACATTGTCCATTACATTACCATCCCAACAATTTTATGTAATTATTGTCTCTGTTTTCATGATGCAGACTCCGAACCTCCATTAGAAGGTCAAAATACCTTACCTGCAGGTGCAATTGTTGGAATTTCGGCTGCAGTAGTCTTGTTTATAATTTTGGCTCTTGGAACTCTATGGTGGAGAGGGTGTCTTGGAAGGAAAAGTAAACATCCACATGGTAATTTGGATGAATGATTTTCATTGGCAAACTTGTGAATGTTGTACGTTAGGATCAATTTTTGCGATTCAAAGTTCAATATCTTATTTAACAAATATATAGTCTTGAGTTCAATGGGATGTTTGATTCTGTTTCTCTGGGTACAAAATCTGTTTATTATCATGAGAATAGACTTCATTCATTTTGATTCTTTCTTTCAAATATGCGGCTTCCTGTGAGTTTTGGAGGGTCTAAATATGCAAGTTGGTTCATTTACTTTAAAGCAAATCACAACAGCGACAAATAACTTTGACACTTCCAATAAGTTAGGGGAAGGTGGTTTTGGATCTGTTTATAAGGTGAGATCACTAATTCACTATTTTATTTTATTTGTAAACTTTTCTTTTGTAGAACTTACAGACCATATGCAAGGTAACTTTTCCTTCAAAATGCAGGGTATTCTCTTAGATGGCACCATGATTGCAGTGAAGCAACTTTCTTTAAAGTCAAAGCAAGGAAAACGCGAATTTGTGAATGAGATAGGCATGATATCTTCTTTGCAACATTCATATCTAGTAAAGCTGTATGGATGTTGCACTGAAGGAGATCAACTTTTGCTAGTATATGAATATATGGAAAATAATAGTCTTGCCCGGGCCCTATTTGGTAAGTTTTGCTTTCTAGGCTTTACCATAACCAATTTTTGTTAGAATTCTTAAATGCATTTCAGTGAGTTCATTAATGAAAGTATTGATTATCTCTCCTAATATAATAAATTGAAGGACCTCAAGGATGTCAATTAGAATTGAATTGGCCAACGAGACAAACAATACAAAAGGTTTGGCTTTTCTTCATGAGGAGTCAGGATTGAAGATTGTTCACTGAGACATCAAAGGTACTAATGTATTGTTAGATGAAAATCTCAATCCCAAGATATCTGACTTTGGCTTGGCCAAGCTTGATGAAGAAGAGAATACCCACCTGACCACTCGGGTCGCTGGAACATTGTGAGTTACTATGATTATATGGTTCTTTCTCCATCATTTTGCTTTTTTTTTTTCTTTCCAATTTTGCGTCTAAGGACTTGTTAGAAAGTATAGTCATTAATAAATAATCATCAAATAAATAGTTATTTGTCTATGCTTTTGTGGATTAGAATCCACCCAAAACCCCCAACGGGGAGCGGCTCCTTCGAACAGAGTATAAAAGTTCTTTGCTGTCAAGAAATTTAATGGAGTTGAAATTTCGATGGCTTTGGTATAATTACAGATGGACATTTTTACTCCTAACACTATAATTGCTGTTTAAAGTTTTGGAATTTAATTCTAATAATCCTACATCTTATCAAAAAAAATTCTAATGATCCTACAAATGCAAGATAACTAGTATTTATGCCTAATATCATACTTTTGCAGTGGATATATGGCCCCAGAATATGCAACACGAGGCTACTTAACTGATAAAGCAGATGTTTATAGCTTTGGTATTGTGGCATTGGAAATAGTTAGTGGAAGGAGCAACACTATACATCGGTCAAAGGATAAGTGCCTTTATCTTCTCGATTGGGTAACTTGATTGCATTTTTGTACAAGTGTAGCTTGTTATGTTTGATTATTTTGCATTCAACCATGTTAACCACAAGGAAAGTCTCGGTCTTCCATGTGAATTTTAACTCGGGTCCATCCTGATATTTGCTTTAGTTGATAATTGCCATGAAAATAAATCTTACCTTGAAACTATATTTGTTTTTCCATCTACTTTTACTCACCTCAAAACCCAAGTTTTCATTTATTTTACGAGCATGATCATGAGATCAACGAATATAACTTTGAAGTAAAAGTTGGGAAAGAGAAAGGGAAAGGCAATTTAATGGAACTAGTTGATCCAAGGTTAGGCTCCAATTTCGACCAAGATGAGGCAATGACAATGATCAACATTGCTCTCCTCTGCACCAATGTCTGTCCTTCGGCAAGACCCACCATGTCGTTGGTAGTGAGCATGCTGGAAGGTAAGGCTGCAGTCGAGGAATTGGTTGCAAATCCAAATGATTTAAGAGAAGAGATCAACGCAATGTGGACCCTTATGCAGCAGAACCATAAAATAATTGACGACAACCAAACAGAGAGTGCATCGTCTATGGACGTGCCATGTACCAGTTCTTCGACATCGATATAGAGTAGAAACTAGACTCTGAAACTGCGTTTGGAACGACTTATGTATGGTACTGGTATGTCTAAGCTTTGATTTTTATGATACGAATCAATGACTCAATGGAAGGAGATATAAACCAACTCTTTTGGCCATAAAAGTTGACACACACACACTTCTTGCTATCAAAATATAGGCCAATTTTTCTTGTATACCTGATTCTACTTTAATATGTTTTTAAGATCTGCAAGCTACAGTTTCAACAAGGCAACTCTAAGCTGCCACAATCAACTCTGATTAGACTGAAGATGGTTTTTGGTCCTGTTTACCAGGTGGTGTCCTCCGAAGTCCAGCATTCTTATTATTGGCTTCTTTTGTAGAATCCAAGTTCTGGTGTGTAAAAGCATTCCTTATAAATGCTATCCACTTTTTTAGTCTTTATTAGTAAGTGGTGTATCTAATATTACTATCCAAATTTACAACATTATGTAGCTACACGCGTACACATGTGTGCTATGGATATGAAGAATGGTATGCAATATTATGTGAAAATATAGTACTGAAGCCTCAAGAAAGATACTGCTTCTTCAAACATTGTTTAATTTTCGGTTCATGAGCTGCTGCATGTTAATAGAATCAATGAAAAGTGTGTGGCAGTAAATATGTTGTGTATCTGAGAGTACAGGTGTTATATATGTTGGAAGCATTAGTAGTATATCAGTAAGGGGTCTTGGTTATAAATAGGAGTGTTAGGGTTCTTAGTGGGGTGGATAATTTTAGTGGAATTAGGGAGAGAGATAGTCCTCTTGAATGGCTATTGGATATTGTAATTTCTTCATTGATATTGCAATAGTTCTATCTTTGTGTATATATGTTAAATCATTGCTTAACTCAAAAGTTTGTGCTAATGAGTTATTGTAAATTTTAATTTTAGAAAAGTTATCTTTTTAGTTCCTAAATTTTCAAAAATAAGTGCATTTGGCTTCTGAGTTTATAAAATGTACTTTTTTAGTCCTTGTGTATATATGTTAAATCATTGCTTAACTCAAAAGTTTGTGCTAATGAGTTATTGTAAATTTTAATTTTAGAAAAGTTATCTTTTTAGTTCCTAAATTTTCAAAAATAAGTGCATTTGGCTTCTGAGTTTATAAAACGTACTTTTTTAGTCCTTGAGTTTCGATAAATAAGTTTAAAGTTTCCCAACACTATATATATATATATATATTTTTTTTTTTTTTTTTTTTTGAGTTCAACAATATTTAAAAGTGTTAGATTTAAACCACTACTAACCTTTATATTATTATGAGTATGCTATTAATTTTTTTTTTTTATTTTTAATGTTGAGATGGCATTTTAAATTAAAAAAAGAATGAAAAAAATTCTCTCTCCTCCTTCTTCCTCTCGCCTTCTCCGTCCACCCCTCTTCACTTTTCGTTTCTAACATTTTTTAATGGACTTTGATCGCTAGTTGTTTTCTGATCGGACTTTGTCGGTCGTTGATCCCAGTTTTTTTATGGCTAGTATAAATTTTGATCCTTTTTTTTTATGAGACTCTTCTCCGATGGAAAGTTGCTACCAATGACCACCATCCACCACCTCCAGTTAACCTTTTCCAAATTGGACTTCTACAAACACTGACAATCTAAACCCCTGATGAACCCAACTGGCAACTACTACAAAACATATCTCGATCAATTTTGGATCTCCCGCCCATCCACTATAGGCATTCGACTGTAAATCGAAACACAGACAACAGAGTTCAAAGATATAAAAATAATAATAATAAAATAAAATCCAAATAGAAGCAAAATTAGGAAGCCTTCACCAAAATCAATATTGGAAAAAGCGATTTCTTTCCTCAAAACACTGATCGATGGCAATGGCATATAGAGCAAATGGGACAAACAAGCAAACAATTGGAACCCAGATGGAAACTCCTCCGGTTACAACACCAAAACACAGGGGATGAAAATCAAAGGGTATGAAGAAGCGATTTTGTTACTGACTGGGGAAGAAGATGGCGATAGAAGTGAAAGGAGAGAGGGGCAAAAGTCCCAAGAAAAAGAAAATCAAAGACTGAGAATGAAAGGAAATGGAAATGGAAGAAAAGCCCTGCTGAGAGAGGGAAAAAAAAAAAAAAAAAACTTAAATTATAGAAAATACCCTGAACTTTATAGTTTATTTAAAAAATACTTCTTATCTTTTCAAAATTTTATTAATACTTTTAAACTTTTAAGGAAAGTTCAAAAATACTTTTATTGTTAGTACTTTGTTTCAAAAATATCTTTAAACTTTCAAAAGTTTCATTAATACCTTTAAACTTTCAAAAATACCTTTATCGTTAGTATATGGACAGAAATTATTAATATCTCGTTTAAAAATACTCCTGAACTTTCAAAAGTTGCATTAATATACCTTTAACCTTAAAAAAAAAGGTTTAAAAATGTCCTTATCGTTAGTATATGGACGACTGTTTATCTACATCTCATTACCTCTCTCTTCCATATCATCTTTCTCTTGATCTGCTTCAATCTATAACCTAACACTTCTCTATTTTTCCTTCTTTTTTTCTTTTCTTTTTTAATACCCTCTTACTCTCTACTTTCATTTTTCAATCTCTAAAACTTCTCCCTTCTTAAATATTCGAACTTTAAATAAACAGGATGAGCTTTCTCATTTCTAAGCATGCCCAAACATAAATATAAAAAATTCCAACACCCAAATAGTCAATGTCTTTGAAGTTATCTTGAGTTGGAAAAAAAAAATTGAAAACAACTCATATAGATACTATTATTTTTTTTTTTTATATATCTCTCATTTTTCTCCCATTTGTCCAATTATCAATCATGAGGAACCTTTTTAACTAACCATAACAAATAGACTAATTTGAACTATAAAAATAATTTAAAAAATCTAGTAATGCATATGTTTTCTTTCTTTTCCCTCCCACTGAATGTCCTCAAAATTATGACCTAAATTCTCAACATGTGTCTCTTCTTGTGTATTAAACCCAAAAGTATTAACTTAAACTACTAACGTACAATCTTGTTAAAGCATTTAAGTCCAAGGGTCCTTTGGTGGTTCCATTATTCTCCTTTCTTCTTGCTATAGCCTATATACCTTGACTAAAGGGTGTAGTTTTAGAGATTGAAAATTTGAAGAAGAGAGTAAATAGGGTATTGAAAAAGAAAGAAAAAAAAAGATAGGAAAAATAGAGAAGAGTTAGGTCATATATTGAAGTAGATCATGAGAGAGAATAAATGGAAGAATGAGGGAATGGGGTGTGATAAACATTTTTCGTCCATATACTAACAGTAAATGCATTTTTTAACTTTTTTTTTTAAGGTTAATGGTATTAATGCAACTTTTGAAAGTTCAAAGGCATTTTAAAACAAAGTACTAACTATTTCTGTCTATATACTAACAGTAAGGGTATTTTTGAACTTTTTGAAAGTTTAAGGGTATTGATGAAACTTTTGAAAATTCAGGGATATTTTTGAAACAAAGTACTAACGGTTTTCGTCTAAAACTAACAGTAAGGGTATTTTTGAACTTTTATTTTTAAGTTTAAGAGTATTAATGAGATTTTTGAAAGTCCATCAGTATTTTTGAAACAAAGTACAAAGTTCAAGGTATTTTCTATAATTTAAATACGAATGAAGGCCACCAATATTAAAAATTAGGTTGAAACTTATACTTTCATTTCACTTTAGTCTCTACACTTTTAAATATTTAATTTTAGTCCTTGTACTTTCAATAAATCTTAAAATTAGTCTCTACATTAGTTTGTTGTTAAACTTTCTAAAAGATATTTAGGGTATGTTGGGTAGGTAATCTGAAACAGAATTTTGAAAACAAGGAATTCAATGAAAACAAAGTTGTATTTTATGTTTTCAAATATGTGTTTGGTAACAGATTTAGAAATTGGATTCCAATTTAAACAAATGTTCAAAATGTGTTATATAATATATTTATAGATCATGAAACTCTAGTTGTAGTTGCAAAACTAAATATTAGGTTGAATATAAATCATTATTAATTAATTTATGATCATGTTTTTGTTAAAATTTTTGTATAATTATTATTTTACAATATCATATAATTTATAATATATTATATTATACATATTTTAATTTAACTAAAATAAATTGAGTTTATAAACATAAAATAGTATATTTATTAAAGTTTTTATCTTTTTTTTAATATAATTGTGCATTTTAAATTTTCAATTCTAAAATCTAGATACAATGAAAACATAAAAATGTTGTTTTCAGAATTTTCACTATTTGGATCATAGAAATCGAAAATAGTTTTAGAAAACACATCTATCAAATGCATATTCACTGAACTCAGTGTATCCGAAAACATAAAACAAAATTCAAATTGCCTACCAAACATGCTCTTAGTTTCTATTAGTTTCCCTTTTATAAATTTTGAAAACATATTCACAAGATGTATTCTTATTGTATAGAAATTATTATGATTATTTAACTAATTTCAATAAAAATTAACTTCAAATGACTAATTTAATTTTAAGATTTATTTAAAGTACAATGACTAAATCTGGATATTTGAAAATACAATAACTAAAATTAACTAAAATGAACTAAAACTCAAAGGACAAGAACCAAAATAATATTTTAACATAAAAAATATCTAAAATTAATTTAAAATAAATTTTAAAAAAGACAATAATTTAAAAATGGTCAAATCAATCATCTCATCTCATTTTTCTATTAATCAATTAACAATTAACTAGTCAAAATAAGCATAGTTTAATAATAATTAGAAGTTCAAATCTTCACACTCTATATTAGTGTTGTACAATATATATATATATATATGTCCCTTCTAAAATTTTAAGGACTAAATAAACACTTATATTAAACGTGTATTTTATCTAGTTTATACATACTTTGGAAAAAAATTCTAGTACTCCCAAAAAAAAATTCATACTACTCCTATTTATACCTTGCCACATCAGCATCTTTTTAAAAATTATGTGGGATCTACCAAAAATTATGTGAGGTCCACCAATATTAAAACATAGTGTGAATAAATGGAGTATGATACTCCCGTAGTATTAAAAATTTTCCTCCTACTTTGTGCATATCTGTCTTTGAAAAACGAGAATTATGAAACTCAAATAAATCATTTCAAATAATAAAAATGTATTATATATATTTTTTAAATGTGTATATTTTATTAATATTTACATAATTTATCCATTCATTGAGGTTAAAATCAATGTTGAATGTTTCATATTGAGAATGGAACTAAAGTTTTACATCAACTAGATAAAGAGAAGATTATAGATATATAAATAGGGGATAATATCATCATTCCTATGAGACTTTTTTTTTTGGATAAAATAAAAAATAAAATAAGGAAGACTTATGTGTTCAAACTAAAGTAAACAGCATGGCGTTGTGGAAATATCTACGTATCCTTGGTTGCGACGATGACTTTTGAAGGCAAAAAGTGTGTTTTTTTTTTTTCCAACGGGAAAAAAATTTGTGAGCGTCTTTTTTTGCAAAGAAAAATGTAACGACGTCGACTCTTTGACACGTCATAGCTATCAGCATTTAATTCAAGAACTAACTCTCCTATATTCAAATTGGCCAATTGAAATTTTAAAAAAAAAGTTGGCCAATTTTATTATTTGATCTTCTTATTGTTTATTTTTACCAATTAATATATGTTTGTTATTTTATTTTAAACTGAACCATGACATTTAATTACGATTTTTTTGTCAAAGAATATACAATTTTTTTTGTTTCTTAAACTTTTTTAATGTGTGGTTTAGAAAAAAAAATTATTTGTTTCCTTTTCTACTTTAGAAAAATGCTTTTGAAGTATTAGTCAAAATGCAAACACAAAAAAAGATTCTTAAAATCTATGATGGTGTTTGCGTACTTTTTTCCAAAATAAATTTTTATACCAATTCTTTGAAGTGGCGTAAATGTTCATTTCATACATAAATTTCTCTTAACAAACTCAATTGAATAACAAACCTTGAAAATTTCACCATTCCAAACATGTTTTTTTGGGATTAGAAAACAGTACTCTACTTTAAGACGGTTGATAATTTTTTTTAACAACATTCCCAAATAATACTTACTTTTTTCTAATTTCTAAACCTAGTTATTTTATACAAAATTCTTTTTAAAAAGTAGATTAACAAACATCTGAAAAAATGTATATTTTATACAAAATTTCTTTGAGTGCATACTAAACAAACTTATTTTAAAAAACGTGAAACTAAAAATTATAAACCATCCTTAAACACTAAAAATTATATGAATATATATTCAAAATTTTGAGGCATTATTCAGAAAATATGGTTGGTCTCTCATTTATTGTATTATTGACTTGGTACAAAATTGACTTGGTCCTACCATATTTGAACTGAACTATTCATGAATAGTTTCCTTGTCTACCGCTTTTTCTCTAAAGATCATTTTTCAATTTTCATACCTAAACAAAATATTCAATCATTTTTACACCCATGATGTCGTCTCTACCTCCATTTCCAACTCTGATAGTTGCTTCCTTCCTTGTTTTTTGTTCTCTTACTGCTCTCGCTTCTCAAGTTCCAAGATTGCCTCCTGATGAAAGTATGTAATATTGATATCGATATGTATTCAAGAAAACTCATAAATCTTTATTTTTTTTTTTTTAAATTGTTCGATAGTAACATTTTAATATGTTTAAATACGTTTTATTAGCATGCTTACTAGTTTTTTTTTTTTTTTTTCTCAAAGCACTATACTTATACTTTTAGTTGTACGCTTAGGCCCTTGTCTTTGCAAAAGTTAGGCAGAACTATGGGGCGGCTTCCATGGTAGGAGAGTGGTTTGTGTGCATTTTACAAAATTTCAATGTCTATTCCAACAATTTTATAAGTTTGGAAAGGTGATTGTTGTAACAAACCCTGCAAATTGAGGTGCATTTTGCAATTTCCCCAAAAAAATTCCAGTTTGGTTGGGGATCCCTTCCTCAATTGAGTTTTTTCCCTTCCCCAATTAAAATATATTCTACTTTTAAATATTCATGCTTATTTGATTATGGAGGCATTTAAACTTTCAAATGTTTTGTTTAAATCTTAAACTTTACACGAAAAATCTAGTTGAGTTGATATTATATACTCGACCATGGGTGTATTTTGTCTAATATAATAGTTATAAAAATTCAAAAAAATATATTTTTAATATTAAAATTTTTTATTTATGAAAATTTATGCAGCCGATGGTTTCTGGGCTGTGATGGGCGAATTGCAAAAGACGAAGTGGAATTTCAGTGTACGTCCATGCAATGAAGGGTTCGATGGGTCTTCTAATTTCAAAGAAGATGATTATTATTTCGAAGTAAATAAAATCATCTGTAATTGCTCCTATGAGAATGGTACAGTCTGCCACGTCACCCATATGTATGTTCTCTCCTCTCTTTCCCTTAAAATTATCTAATCCTATATAAAGTAATTCTTATTCCATTTGTCTTTCTCTTTGTTCTTTTTAAATAATCATTCTGGTTATTGTCGTTAATCTATCGATTATTTAAAGATAATGTAAATATGTGTATTAATGCGTTTATGTACCAATTCGAACCTAGCTTAATTAGTAGATGATGTATTAATTACTATATCAAAAATTGATGGTTCGATTCCCACTTATGATTGTTTAACTAAAAAAACGTGTTTATGTGATAGAATAAGCCACAAAATTGATTGTTGTTTAAATGAGAGTACAAACAAAAAATATGATTATCTTTCTAGAGTTGATGGATTTATTTCTTTTTTCTTTTTTTTTTGGAAAGTTTATAATCAAAATAATTTTCTATTTAAAGTTAGAGACTAGAATAGACATTTGTAAGTTCAAATACTATATCTATTAGGTTAAATTATTACAAAATACGCTTGAACTCTAATGTAAGTTTCAATTATGTTTCTAAACTTTGAAAAGTTTCATTTTCACATCTGAACTTTAAAATTGTTTTTTTAAAAAGTACATTTGGAGAGTTTTTCCATTAAAATGAAGGACATTAAATGGACGTCACGACTAATGGTAAAACTTGAAATGTGTGCATAACATATTTTTATTATTATTATTATTATTTTACAAAGATAAGATATATAAAAACAAGAGCAAAAGAACAGAAGACCTCATAGCCTGTGGTCAAGACAACAAACAAAAACAAAGAGGAACACTAAGAACCCGAGAGGGGAAACAAATTGAACAAATATACTAGAAGCAGAAGTCAAACGAAAAGATCCCAAGGGGAGGGAAATCCACAACCACACTAACAATTGATGCACCCAACCAAGTGGAACAACGATGAAAGACATCTAACTCCACAACCTAAAGAAGAACCTAAAGAGGCCGAAGGCAAGAACCATGGACTCAAGAACTATATTCCCGCTGTAAATTATATATAATCGCACACCAGACTACTCTCTACACTTAGGGACACAAATGCTTACCTGCACTAAGCTGACAGATCCAAACAAGCTATGTGGCCAAATAGAAAATTCGATGGGAGGAGCGACCCCACAACAACAACTCACCCCAAATAGCCCTATTGTAGAGGGAACTCAAAAAATAAGTGACCACAAGACTTATGGCCTCACTATAGAGAACACAATATGTCGAGATAGAGAGATTCCAAGACGAAGTCAATCTCGCGTAAGAAGTCTATCCCAAACAGCAAGCCAAGCTATAAAGGAAGGCCTCAATATGTTTCCACCAAGCCACAAAAGAGCCTATACCACAACACTATAGGGCGCTTAGGACAAAGTGAAACCCAAACACTAGCCACAAGAAAATACTAGAATGACAAGGAAGCCAAATCACTTTGTTCCTATCTATTAGTATCCACTCAAATAGAAATACATAGAGACAGATAGCTCATCGAAGTTTGAAGAAATAGTTGACCAACACCAAGTACTTTTGGACTGAAGAAAATCAGAAACCTTCGCATGTAGAATACTATTAGCATCTAAAATGACCCTCATACTGAACTGCTGAAGAATAGGGCCAACTGGACTACTGGAGAATAGGGCCACCTGGTACCCAATGATCAAACTAATGGAACTTGCTGCCCATTACCTATCAAAAACTGCACTAAAGGGCACAATCTATCCCAAACGCAAAAAATAGCCCTCTAACACTAAGAGGAATTACAAGACGTGCGAACAACCCAAATGCTACGTCCATGCAAGATATACGCCTCAACCCAAACAACCTATAAAGAACCAGATTGGATAAGAATAAGCCACAGAAGCTTCATAATGGCTACAAAATTCCAAGTAGAGAGGTGTTGAACCCCCAAACCTCCCTCACAACAAGGAAGACAAACCTCCAACCACGCAACCTTTACACCACCCAAGCTCTCCTACTCCCTCTTCCACATATATGACCAAAGCATACGGTCTAGCTCATGAACAACACTAGAAGTACATAACATAATGTACAACTGATCAATTTCAATCATATAAAAGAGATACTTATTACCATTCATTTCAAATCAATTTCAACTATATAGAAGAAAAGTACATATCCTTCTAATTTGTACACATCAATTATCATGTTGGTTTTTTGTTCATAATTTTAATGGAAAGATTTTCAAGAGTATTTTTTTCTAACAATTTCAAAGTTTAAAGGTTAAGATCATAATTGAAACTTAATCCAAAATTTAGAGAAATTTTGTATAATTTAACTAAATCTGTTATACAGCGTTGCAAATTAAATAAAGTCTAAGTTCCAATCGGATGAAATTGAAAGAGTAGGGATGAAAATTGATACATATTCCTAAAACTTCTTAAAATTTTTGGTGGGAAGCGCAGATATCTCAAGTCCCAGAGTTTGGCAGGCAGACTTCCATCTCAACTCGTCTCCTTACCTTACTTGGAGGAACTGTACGCACTTCTTTTGTCTCTTCTTTTGGTAATGGAGTTTAGAGTTTGTTTAATCATCATCCTTCAAGTGCTCGTTTTATTGGTCTTTTAATCCAGCGATCTCACTCGAAACTATCTTAGCGGCCAAATTCCTCGCGAATGGGGCTCCACGAAGCTTGTCAAAATGTATTTTCTCTCCCTTTCTTTCTCTCTGTGCGCGATGTTCATCTTTTTCATCCATATTAATCCAAAATGTTGCAGTTCTCTGCTCGGAAATCAACTGACGGGTTCGGTCCCAGACGAGATTGGAAACATCACTACTCTTAAAGAGTTGTGAGTTCTAATTACCATATGTTCATTTCTCATTTCAATTTTTAAATCTTTATAAAAGATGATCTGTTGTGTTGCTTTATACACAGGGTCCTAGGAATGAATCAACTATCAGGAAGCTTGCCTTCAGCACTTGGAAGTTTGCTGAGCTTGAAAAGATTGTAAGACCATTTAATTTCAATCTCCTCACATATTTTTCCTCCTAAATTCCTTAGTCTATTAACTATTCCTAATTAGCAATCTTGAACTCGTGAATGTGCAAACAGAGCTTTTAGCTTCATTCTGATTCATACTTAAAAGTTATTGTTTAGACTTCTTTCCTCGAACAACTTCACTGGGGAGCTCCCGGCGTCTTTGGGAATGCTGACCTCTCTGATCGACTTGTGAGATTTATAAGATTTTTAGCCTTCGAGTTTTGTTTCTAGATTTCATACATTCATTTCTAGAGCAAAATAACTTATTGAACTTCTTCCAATTCAACCATGCAGTCGAATCAGCGACAATAACTTTTCTGGAAAAATACCTAGCTTCATTCAGAATTGGGTAAACATTGGTAAAATGTGAGAATTTCTCTACAGTCTAATCTCATTTCAAAACTGTTCACAGTACCCATGAGTTGTGTCTCACCAAAGTAATTTTATTGCAACAGACAAATTCAAGCAAGTGGGTTGAGTGGCCCTATTCCTTCTGAAATTGGACTTCTGAAAACCTTAACCGACCTGTGAGTATGCAATTTGATTTCGTGGTTGTATTGTCTTCAAAGAAAGAAAAGAAAACGTGTTTTTTTCTTATACACATTCAAATTTCAACATGTAGGAGAATAAGTGACTTGAAGGGAGCTTCATCACCCTTTCCGTCGCTTAACAATTTGACTAAATTGAAAATTTTGTAAGTAGCTCGATTCTTTTATAACTTGTTGAAAGCACCTCAGCCAATTAATTTTGTTTTTTTTTTAAAATTATTTACAGAATATTGAGAAATTGCAATATAACAGGAGTGCTGCCTGATAATTTTGATGGGCTGAAGAATTTGAAGACCCTGTCAGTATAATTTCCCTCCATTACTCTGTAGTTTCTTGCTCATATATATTAATTTTTAAAATCTTACATAGATTGAGAAGTTTCCTGGAATTGGAAATATCCAGACTTTCATGCCTTCTATGAGAATCTAAATATTTATCGGGACAATAGTCAAATTCAATTCATGACTTCAGATGTTGTGTTGAAGAGTGAAAAAGAATTGTGCCATGTGATGAATTATTTATGGATCAATAATGCCCCGTTTGATAACCATTTGGTTTTTAAAAGTTAAGCCTATAAATACTACTTTGTTTTCCTTATTTTGTTATCTGCTTTTTACATATGTTTTCAAAAACTAAGCCAAGTTTTGAAAACTAAAAAACCTAGCTTTCAAAACTTGTTTTTGTTTTTGGAATTCGACTAATAATTCAAATATTTCATTGAGAGAGATGAAAATTATTGTAGAGAATTTGAGAGAAAACAAACTTAATTTTAAAAAACCGAACGGTTATCAAACGGGGCCTTAAGAAATTTTAAGTTTTAGGAATTAGGAAACTCTAATGTTCTTTTTATTTTTATTTTCTCTTTTTGTTATATTCTTTGCATGGTAACTAATAAGTTACATCCAATTCCCGATATGAAACTTTGGAACCTTAAGAATTTTACACCATACTGTTGCGTTTTACATATTCTAGAGATGACTCTGGTGGTCACGTAGACTAGAGTAACTAGTTCTCTTTTGCTTGACTTATTTTTTTGGGGGTGGTTTGTGCCCAGTAATACCTCATCCAACTCTCTCTCTCTCTCTCTCTCTCTCTTTTTAATTTTTAGATTTTTTTACAACACATTTTGGTGGACTTGCATCATCATTATTAATACATATTTGAAGATTGACCCTGAGTTTCTTTAATTTTGTTTGTTATTCACAAAAAGCACACTTCCTTTTTTCTCTTTTTCGTAAAAGACCGCAAACCAGATAACAACCTCAAGTCATTATGTAATTTGTTAAATTGTTAGGAACATATGAGATGAAAATCATATGAAGAGAAGAAATGCATTAAGTTCGAACTTTAAGGATTGACAAATTGCTTTGAGTATGTGTTTTCATTGAATTAGGTGCAATGCTTTCGTTAGTGATAGAAATTCTGCATTGACTTTAGTTGAGCCTCATAGTTTAATTTTAAATCAACACATTCTTCTGGTTGTTTGTTACTTTTAATTAAGTTAAATGACCTTCATGCTAATACCTTTTGTACATTGAATTAACAAAGGCGTCAAATAAACTTTATTTGAAATTTAATTTTAGCAACTGGGTACTGCATTCGTACGTATGAATTTTTATTATCTTCTATTAACAATTTAGCCAACTTCCATACTAATTCGTAGTTCCTACTTGCACTTACACTTACATGGGGGCTAAGGCTAACAACTTGGAAGGTATAGTTATGATTGCTTGATTTGCTTACTTTTTTACTTGCACTTTCTCTTGTAGAGACCTCAGCTTTAACAAAATAAGTGGGCATATTCCTCCCAGTTTCTATAGTCTTGTTCGGGTGGATGCAATGTAAGAAACTTTATGTCGAAACTTCAATTATAAGTACTTGTAATCATCCCTCATGGCTTGCGGAGAGGTGGACTAGTTAATTTGACAATCTGTACTTATTGATGAAATTCATTTTATTATCAAGGTATTACGCAGAAACACAAGTTGAATGGGGAAACCTTATAAATTATTGCATGAGAACACTATACGCTAACTGGTTGAATTTGATCCACAGGTAGCAAATAATATCATCTCATATAATAACAACTTGAGGTGCTTAAAAATCCAAGTTCAAATTCTAGAAATGAAGGCATAGTGTACAATAATTTTGGAATTTGTCAAAGTACTGAAAGCTTAGTTTTACCAACTGGTTTATACTACGATCAAATATTGTATGTATAAGCTAACCTAAAGCCACGTCAGTCTTTAACCTTTCATGACTGTGAGTTGCATGAAAAAAAGAATTATGGAAAGCATCCTTTGCTAGAAAGTCGGTCTATATTTATTTGAACAAATGTGAGCAGTGTCCCATGTAGCATGAATTGTAGTTCATTGTATTCATTTGATTCAGAAAGTTGATACTTTCTAGTAATGAAAAAATTTTCTTTACTTTTTGGTTAGAAATATTTTCCTTGTCTTTTGTTTTTTTAATATTGAAAGCACATTTCCTTCAAGATCCATGTTGATCTTCCTCCCTAGCCTCTACTCTGTATCATTTTGTGCCCATAACTAGCAATACTTATAGATTGCATCGTTCCAATAGGATCAGAATTTACATAGTTAGGTTGCATCTTCATGATAGAAATCCCTAATGCAAAACGGACATCACTCATTACTCATCGATAATACTCTTTCTCTAATATTTATTTGTTTAGATTTTTAACTGGAAACTTGCTAAATGGATCAGTGCCTGATTGGATGGCGAGTCAAGGAGAGAGCATGTAAATTTCCTTATAGTCTTTTGCCCTTTATTGAGGTCTATGGAAAGGATAAGCTTATTTGATATACCTTTCATGAAGATGATTGATTATATACATCTTTTTCTACAGTGATCTCTCTTATAATAAGTTTACACACTCTACGACTACCGGCTGTCAATCGCGAAATTTGTAAGCATGTTTTTTTTTTTTAAATCTTTCCAATACCTTCTTACAGTCATAATGTTTTTCAGAAGATACAAAGTTTCCTTTCGTTTCTCATGCAGGAACCTATTCGCAAGCTCTTCACTTGACAATAATTCGTAAGTGTAAGCTTTCTTGCGTATAAGCATCACCTTTTGTTTATTTTGTCACTATACGAGTTATATTAATTTGGTACTAACTGCAATTGTTTTATCAGTAACCTTGTATCTTGTTTGCTGAACCGCACTTGTGCCCGAGGTGAGTAGAAATTTGTCATTATCCATATGCATGATTGTTGCAAATCTTGGGAGGGGTTGGGAGTATGCTGAAAACTGGAATGTTTCGCCAACTAAAGCTGGTGAATGTTGGTCTATTTCCCATTGAAAAGATGAAAAATGCAAATGTAGTTTGTCTTTCTTTTTGTAATATTGATAAGCATGTCAATTATATTCTTGCAGTTGAGTCCCGTCTCCATATAAATTGTGGTGGGAAGGAAGAAATGATTGAGGGTGTTAAGTTTGAAGGAGATGAAAATATAGGCAAATCATCGCAGTTTTTTGCAAGTAAAACAAATTGGGCATTTAGCAATACTGGCACTTTTATTGATGATGATCGTACTACAGATGGCTTTATTGCTTTGAATTCAGCTGCGTTGTCTATGACAAATTCCACACTCTATGAGACTGCTCGAATTTCTCCACTGTCTCTAACATACTATGTGTATTGTATGGAGAATGGAAACTACACGATAAGCCTCCATTTTGCAGAAATAATGTTTACCAATGATAACAGTTATACCAGCCTTGGAAGACGCATTTTTGATGTTTATGTGCAGGTAAATAACGACATATTGCTCTCCACCTAAAAGTTTTTTTTTTCCTTTTTTTCTTTTTGGCTTAAAAATGGTATTCAAATATTTATTTATAACAAATTCAAAGTCTCTTGATTTAAATCTAATATTGCAGGGAAGACTGGTGCTGAAGGATTTTAATATTGTAGATGATGCAGGTGGTATAGGTAAAGCTGTCATAAAAAAAATTCCTGTTGCTATTACTAGTGGTACTTTGGAGATACGATTTTATTGGGCTGGGAAGGGGACAGTTGCTATCCCTGTATGGGGAGTCTATGGTCCTCTGATTTCAGCCATTTCGGTAGATCCTGGTAGGTCGAATGACTTCTTAATTCTCTTCTCCGTTATATGATTGCATTTTAGTGAGTCAGTCCATATATTATCTGTCTCTACTGATCCAACTTTTCATGGGCATTCATGTAATTTCCATAGAATTGGTGTTATCAAATTCAACGAATACATTTTTTAGTTTCAATAGTCATAATCTTCTAATAATTAAAGGTCTCAGCATAACCGAACATGCCAAATCCATAGTTCTTGGATTAAATCTTAAAAGCAATATTATCAATCCTCGGTAACCGTGTCCTTTTTTTCCGAACATGTTTGGGTGTGATTTTGGCAAGGTAAAAATCACTTTTTCCATTGGCAAAATCACTTCTATTTTAAAATAGTGATGTTTGGCAATGATTCACAAATGGTTTTAGATTTCCAAAACTTGATTCCAATCGATCACTCGAGAGGTGATTTTCCAATTGATTTGTGGTTAAATATTAAGAGAAAATTGGTTTTTTAAAATGTCTATTGCTGTAAATTTCAAAATTATTCATCTATTTCACTCTATTTTCATCTTAAATTTTGAGGAAAAAAACATTTTTTCCTTTCTAAAATTGTTTATCCTCTCTCACTTGTTTTTTCTCTCTAAAATTTTTGTAGCCCTCTCTGTAACTTTTTTTTTCTCCACAAAAATTGTCCCCCTCTTTAACTTTTTTTTCACTCTAAAGTGTTTGTATCTCTTTCTAAACTTTTTAACTCTCCTTCAATTTTTCTCTTTTTTTTTTGTGTCCATCTAATTTTCTCTCTTTCTAATTTTTGTCTCTAACTTCTTTTCTCTTAATAAACTATTTATTCGTCTCTGCCTCTAACTTTTTTATCTCTAAAATATGTATCCGTCTCCATCTCACTTTTTTTCTCTCCCTTAAATTTTTATCACTCACTCACTATCTAACTTTTTTCTCCCTCTAATACTTTGTTTCTCACTCCTTTAATTTTTTTTCCTCAAATGTAATGTTCTTTTTAGTAATTTGGGGTTCTAAAATCACTTTAGAAAACAAATATTAATTATTCAAAAAAAAAAAAATTTAATCATATCAAAATCACTTTTAAACTTGTGGAGCCAAACATTAAAATGATTTATAATTAAACACTTTTTTACGATAGTAATTATAATTAAATCACTTTGTCTAAAAATACCTAATCTAAAATCACTCCTAAACATGTCTTCAGTTCTATCAGCTTGCCGTCACTTGTAACATAGAAAATTTATGCAAGTCTAGTACTAACATGACCCAATAAGCAACGTATCAGGAAAACTTATCCAAAATTAGATTAGCAAAATAAGCATTTGTTAGGTACCCAAACTCGATAAAACGAACGGTAGAACTATATTGCAATATTAAAGACAATTACAATATAAAATAGCCTTTCGAGAGAGCTATCTCTCTCCCAAGTCCTACTGTGAACAATTTCCACTAAAATAATCCACGCCCTTCCAAGAACCCTAACTCCCCTATTTATAACCAAGACACCCCTTATCTAATAACCACTAAGCCCCTACTAATGTCCTGCTAATATTCCCAACCTATCCCTCACTAGTACTCTCACAGCATCCTGACATGTTCTCTTTTATTGCATCATAGTTGTTAAATAAGTATATTTCAAAGGTTTGGTACTTCAACCCAACCTAGTTCTTTTTTATTTCAAGGGATCCAAAACTAAAGAAGTCAATGTCATGACTGACCTTCAATAGTTCTAAGGATCTATGTACCTATTTTTTCCCACTCATTGAATAAGAAACAGGACGCACTTTAGGCCATTCCTTTCTATAAATCCTTATTGCTTCTAATTGTTTAAAATTATTCATATCACTGAAATTAAAATTTCTCAGATTGGTATATCATCACAAAATTATTAAATTGTCCCTAGGAGAGGGATATCACATCATCATACCAACAATATTTTTTTGAGTTCAACAATATGTGGGTTGGGGGATTCGAATCTGTGACCTCTTGGTCGAGGTGTATGTCTTCTGCCAGTTGAGCTATGCTCTCAGGTTGGCCATCACACCAACAATTTTATGCAATTACTGTCCATTTTCTCTTCATGCAGATTCATCAAAAGGTCGAAATGCCTTACCTGTAGGTGCAATTGCTGGAATTTTGGTTGCAGTGGTCTTCATTATCATTTTGGCTCTAGGAATTTTGTGGTGGAGAGGCTATCTTGGAAGGAAAAGTACACATCAACAGGGTAATTTGGATTAATAATTTTCATCGGCTAGAATTATTTTTTTGGTATTCAAGGTTTAACTGTCTAATTTTTTTTAAAAAAATAATATAGTTTAGGGTTTAATGTGCAAACAGTGACAAACAAATGCAAGTGTGAGATTCTATTTCCCTTGGAATGGGCAACCATCCAAAACTATCTAAAAATTTGTTTGTTATCATGAAAATAGGAAACTTTATTAATTTCGACTAGTCTTTCAAACATACGGCTTCCTATGCAGATTTAAAGGGTCAAGATCTACTCATTGGTTCATTTACATTAAAGCAAATTACAACAGCAACAAATAACTTTGATGCTTCCAATAAGATAGGAGAAGGTGGTTTTGGACCTGTTTATAAGGTGTTATCAATATTACGCCATTTGACTTGGTTTGTAAACTTTTGTTTCCTGGACTTTGAGTACAAGATGCAATGTTTTTCTTTGGAAATGCAGGGTATTCTCTTGGATGGTACCATGATTGCAGTGAAGCAACTTTCTGCAAAGTCAAAACAAGGAAACCGTGAATTTGTGAATGAGACAGGCTTGATATCTTCTGTGAAACACCCACATCTAGTTAAACTTTATGGATGTTGTACCGAAGCAGATCAACTTTTGCTAGTATATGAATATATGGAAAATAATAGCCTTGCTCAAGCTCTCTTTGGTAAGTTTTGCCTTGTAGGCTTTGCATAACTAATTAGAATTGTGAATACAATTAGTGCGTTAATGAAATATTGGCCATTTCTCTCAATATAATAAATTGAAGGACCTCAAGGATGTCAATTAAAATTGGATTGGGCAACAAGGCAAAAGATTTGTATTGGTATAGCCAAAGGGTTGGCTTTTCTTCATGAGGAGTCAAGATTGAAGATTGTTCATCGAGATATCAAAGCTACTAATGTATTGTTAGATAAAAATCTCAACCCAAAGATATCTGACTTTGGTTTGGCCAAGCTTGACGAAGAAGAAAATACCCACATAAGCACCCGGATTGCTGGAACATTGTGAGTCACTATGATTAAATTATTCTTTTTGCACTTACCAAATAAACCTTAGCTGTTTTTTTTCTAATTTTAGCGCCTCAGGACTTACTAGTATTGTGGAAACTTAGCACATCAACATTAATAAATAATTATAAAGAAAATAGTTTTTTGTTTAAGCTCTTGTTGGCTCCCCTTTGGGGACAAATAATAAAATAGTTCTTTGTTGTCAAGAAATTTATGGAGTTAAAATTTCTCTTGGTTTTGGCTTGGTATAATTACAGTTTGACATTTTTGTCCAAACACAATAAATGTTGTATGAAGTTTTGGAATTTAATCATTATGATGTAAGATAGGAAGTGTATATATATGTCTAACGTCATACTTTTGCAGTGGATATATGGCACCGGAATATGCAACACGAGGCTACTTAACTGATAAAGCAGATGTTTATAGCTTTGGTATCGTGGCATTGGAAATAGTTAGTGGAAGGAGCAACAATATATATCGGTCGAAGGATAAGTGTCTTTATCTTCTTGATTGGGTAACTTGATTTCATTTTTTTTACCAATGTAACTTGTTATGTTTGATTAATTCTTACTTCTAATGCAACACAAAGTCCTTGTCTTCTGTGTGAATTTTGACTTGGGTCCACCTGATCCATGCGTTAGTTGACTGTTGCTTTGCAAATAAAACTTACTTCAAAACTGTTTCTATTTTTCTATTTACTTCTACTCACTTCAAAACCCAAGCTTCCATTTAGTTTACAAGTATGATAATGAGATCGACAAAAAAATCTTTAGAACAAATGCTAGCAAAAGTTTACTCGGTTAATCTATGCTCTGTTGTCAGGCACTTGTATTGAAAGAGAAAGACAGTTTAATGGAGCTAGTTGATCCAAAGTTGGGCTCCAACTTCGACCAAGAAGAGGCAATGGCCATGATCAATATTGCTTTCCTTTGCACCAATGTCTCTCCCTCGGCAAGACCTACCATGTCCTCTGTGGTGAGCATGCTTGAAGGTAAGGTCGCTGTCAAGGAGTTAGTTTCTGATCCAGATGACATGAGAAAAGAGATGAACGCAATGTGGACGCTTATTCAGCAAAACGAGAAAATAACTGACGAAAACAAGACAGAAAGTGTGTCACTTATGGGCATACGATCTACCAGTTCTTCAACATCGATGAAGAGTAGAAACTAGGCTCTTGAACAGCATCCATAATGGTATGTATAAGATATGTCTAAGCTTTGATTTTGTGATGCATATCAATTAAAATGGAAGGTGATTAAATAGACAAACTCATTTAGCCATAGAAGTTAATTGTTATCAAGGTACAGGCCAGTTTTCCTTGTAACTAATTCTACTTCAATATGTTTCTAAGATCTGAAGAACTCTTAGCTGCCACAAGCAACTTTGATAAGACTGAAGAAGGTCTTTAGTCCTGTTTATCAGGGAGTGTCCTCCAAAGTCCAGCATGCTTATTGTTGTCCATTTGTTTGGTAGCATTCATTGTTTGTGTAAAAACTTCCCCTAAAATGCTATTACATTTTTCATTCTTTATTAGTTTGGGTGTATGTCCAAATTTAATATTGAAGTTTGAATGGTTTGTCTATTTACCTTTTTAACTCTAGAAAGTTTAAATCACGTTTTTATGATATTTTTATTGAACATTTTATTGAATTTTGCTTTTATTTAATACTTGCATTTATATCATTTATAGAATATTGATGTGACAAACAATGATTCATAGACTAATGATTATTTCATAAGTAGAACTCTTTAATACTAAAAAAAATGTAGAACTCTTTAAACTTCAAAAGGTAGATTAGATAAAACACTAAGTAGATCTAACTTTATTATTATGATTATTATTATTATTTAGAAGTATAAGTGACTTTTGTGCTGCAAGTGTTGGGATTTCTAAAACCTGCATATATCGAGATCCAAACTTCCATTTTAAAGGTATGTTAAATTACTACAATTTTGAACTTAATGATAAATTAAATTTGAACCATTTAATTTATTCTTCTAAACAATTGGGTAATGAAGAGAAATCTCACACTCAAGAGCAAATCTGGTAAGGGGCTGGGGCACGTGCACCCTCCACTTGTAAAAACAAATAGGTTAAATTACAAATTTAGTCTTTTAACTTTCAACTTTGTATCTAAAAGGTCCATAAACTTTAAAAAGTATTTAATAGGTCTTTAAATTTTTAATTTTCTATTTAATAGGTTCCTAAACTTTTAAAAATGTCTAAACAGTCCTTAATATATTTGAAATTTTTAAAAATTAACTGGTCTATTAGATATAAATTTGAATTTTATGTTCGATAAGACTCTAAGCTTCTAATTTTGTGTCTAGTAGGCTCGTCAATTTTTAAAAAATGTTGAATATGTCAAGGATTTATTAGATATAAAATTGAAAATTCAAGGACCTATTGGATACGAAATTGAAAGTTTAATGATCTATTAGACATTTTTTTAAGTTTAAAGACTAAATAGACACACAAGCCTAAAAATTCAAGAACATATTAGACACGTTTTAAAGTTTAGGAATTAAATAGATAGAATCCTAAAGATTCATGGACTAAACTTGTAATACCAAACAAATATTTCTTTTAGTTTTTTTCTCTTTAATTGGCTATTGCAGATGTTATGTTCGTAACGGATTCGATCCTTCTTGGTGTTGCATCCAAACACAAATAATTTTCCTAAAAAGTATATTTACATATAGAGACTATATGTAACGACAATTTCAAAACTTTAGAACAAAAGATAATAAGTAGTCGAGGCGCGCTTACAAAGCGCTATCTTGAAGACAATTATTCGCTTAGCACGAGTTGCACGCAAACTACAACGATCGTCTCAGCAGGATACAACGACTAACTCCTATAGAACAACAACCTTGAACTACTCGAATCTGGCAGAACTCTTGAATACTTGCTCTCTCAACTTGACTCAAGATTAAAGATAAGAAAGAGAAGAGAGAAGAACTCTTCAATTGGAATTAGATACTCCAAAATGGAATGAGATGCTCCAAATGAAGAAATAAGTTACTATTTATAGGCTACCAACTTAGTAACTCTTAAAAATAAAATTAATATAAACAATATGAAACTGATAAAAGAGCTTTATCGAAGGCTCTATCAACTTTATTTATATACCTAGACCTCTAAAATTTGCAGTAATAGTGGCCAAGGTTGGTCTCAGGGATTGATTTTCTTAGCTTAATTAAGTACCATAATTACTAATACTCAAATTTATCTAGAGAACCAACAACTTGAGAAAGAGTTAAATTAAAACCTAAAAGTAACTATTTACAAGGCTGGAGTCCAATTTTTGAGAAACATAATGGTTGATTAAATTAAGCACAACTTTGTTGATAAAGAATTGATTTCATGCAATTAATCTTAAGACAAGAATTACTAAGTGATCAATATCCTCTCTCGAGCTCAATTGAACTCATGTCTAGTAATAAATAAATCTCTCGGTCTATTTCCATTACTAAACATGGCTATAAGTGATTCTCTTAAAGCTTATAGATTTAATTGACTCACTTTCGTGCAATAAACTATATCTAGTCATGCATTTATTGTTCTATGGATAAATTCACTCTCTCGAGCTAAATCCAGCCTAACATGCAAAACCATGGCCAAAGATTTAAGCAATAAAATCGAGATGCATAAAAGATGTAAATACAATTATTCAATTACAAAATGAACAAAGTTCTAAAACATACAATCATTCTTGCCTAAATACAAAGATAAACAACAATAAAGTCCATAACGAAACTCCTAAAAACCAAAAGAAAAGTAAAGGAAAAGAGATTAGACTAAGGTCGTGTGCCAACACTCGTTCCCGACATCCACGATCTTGAGCTTTGAGTTTCCTCCTTGGATCTCCAAAAGTCTCCTCTAGGCCTTTAGACAATGTATGAATCGATTTTAGGGTTTGGTCTCTCAAAAACGGCTCCCCTCACTCGTACATACAACTTCCTATTTATACACAGGGGACGACGTTGCAACGCTAGGGGCATCATTGGAACGCTGCCCCTTTTCCATAATTACAAAATCGTGGTAGCGTTGCAATGCTACCCTCACGGGTCTTGCAACTTGTCCTTCAATCCCTTCTTCGCCCAAATACCAAATTAAGCCTACAAGTGACTCTTTTGCCCTCGTTTCTTCTCCTTGGACAATTTTACCCTTGATTTCTTGATTTCTGCAAAATAAACACTTAATTGAATAAAAGTATTTGATAATATCTTTGAAAGTGCAATAAAACATCCCTAAAATTGCATCATGAATTACTCCTATCAAAAACATACATTAAAAGTAACTCAATTGTGTAGTTACTTGTAAAAATTTAAACATAACTCAATAAATTTAACTTTTAATTAAATATGTAAAAGAAATATCAACACATTTTGATGTTTTAAATCATTTTGAAACTTTTGAGATTCAAATCAGGTAACAAGAACATAAATGAAACATCAATTATTTTTTATGTTTCAAACTAACGCTTTCTTTAACAAATTTTACTATAAAATCCAATGCATCGTGGTTTCAAACTTTAGTTTAAGAAAGCAATGTGTCCTTAATAAGTTGGCTAGCCTGTTAGCTAATAGAATTGTCATTCAAATGGAAAACTCTCTGTATTGGATTGGATTCATCTTGGTCGTGACGTAGATTAATGAAAGTATTCTCTATCCAGTTAGCACAGTGGTCGTAACTTTTATTTTTTAATTTCATCTACTAGTTTTTTGTGAGTGTGTGTTTAATTACTTGATAATTTCATCTACTAGTTTTTTGTGAGTGTGTGTTTAATTACTTGATAATTTCATCTACTAGTTTTTTGTGAGTGTGTGTTTAATTACTTGATCAAGATCTTTAGATGTTATCTCAACATCACTACAATTTTGAACTATCATAATCAAGTAAAATTTGATCCCTTTCGTGTATTCTTTAACCCAATTGGGTAATGAAGAGAGATCTCACTCTAATGTGTATATTTATTTTTGAAAAAAAATTGGGTACATACTGGACTGCATCAATCTTTTTGTAGTCCACCTAATTGTTCATCCACAGTTTGTACCATAACAATTTTTTTTTTCTTCTTTTTTTAAAATATTTTTGAATTTTTTCTGCAGTGTTGTTAGAGTGAGCTACAAAAATATGGGTGCAATCCAAAATGCACCTAAGTATTGATTTTTTATCTTTTTAGTTTGAGGACTTAAATTTAAGTGATTCCCTTTATTCCATTTTTAATTCTAAAACAAAATTTAGCAATTACAATAACAAAAGCTTTATTCTTATACTAATTTTCTTTGGATTTTCATCTTATTTCTTGTATGAACAGTTTCTTATATAGATAAAGTAGCATATTAAATTAGATTCAAGTTTACGAAATAGTAAATAAATAAATAAATAAAAATTTACCAAGAAAATCATAGCAATCAATGAACATTAACACGACAAGTTAACACCAACCAAACATTGACTTTGGCCTTTTAATAATAATTCGACCTTGTCAACTAAAATTATTTTTAAATATAAAAATATTTAGACTCTATTCAATAACAATTTAATTTTTAAAAATTAGGTTTGTTTTCTCATCATTTATTAATAATAGTTTTCATATTTTTTTAAAAAAAATATTTAAATTATTAGCTAAATTCTAAAAACTAAAACAAGTTTTTAAAAGCTACTTTTTTTTTTTTTTAAAGTTTTCAAAACTTTGCTTGAATTTTGAAAACATTTGTAAAAAATAGATAACTAAACGAAAAATTCCATAGGTAAAATAGTGTTTATAAACTTTTCAAAACCGAAAAATAAAAATCAAATAGTTATCCAATAGGTCTTAATTACTTAAGCTTCGTTTTTACCTTTACTTTATGTTGGTATAAAATTTTGCATAACCAAATAAACAAGCAAGAGCCATACAATTCGCACCCAACGAATCAACTTGAGTTTATTAAATCTCTCTCTTTTTTTTTTTTTTTCTTTTTTAATTTAAGTCAAGTTTGCAATTTTGTCTCTACTGAGCAATTCTTCTCCACTGAATTTTAGTCAATCAACATCGCAAATGGATAAGTTTCTACCCTTAGTTGAAATGGTATTAACCTCTTAAATTTTTTGTCAAAAAAAAAAAAAAAAAAAAAACCATCTTAAGTTTAATGTTGAAGTTTAGAAATTTTCTTCTCATGATTGACCATTATAGTTTTATTTCATTTGATCATTTATCGAAGCAATAAGTGAACCATAGTGGAAATTTTAAGTTGGGACCCTTATTTTGTTATTGTGTATGTATTTAATTTTTAAACTTTTTTTAAAAAATTAATTACTTATGTTTATATGTTGTATTTACTCTTAAATGATGGAAGGTTGACATAGCACTTTATTCGCTAAAATGTATTCACTAACGAAAACTAACAATCAATTAGATGAATTACAATAATTAGTTCATGTTTTTATATATAATCATTAATTGGTTTCAAGTACATAATTTAATTTAATTTTAAATGTGCTATATTTTTAATTCAAGGCAAAATATTTTTTTGCTCCTACCTATTTGAGTATTTATCGAGTCTCCATCGTTTCAAAATTAATACATTAATCTAAAAAATCTAATGCTTATAAACAAGTTGAAGAATATAGTATTAATTAAGTGACAAAATTACTTGAAATATTCATGTCGGAACATTTTTTTTAAACCACGCTCAAACATATCATAATTACAATGATAGATGTCTGTGTGAATTAATTTTTTGAGTTCAAGCTTCTTTATATGCCGAGAAAAAACTTTCTAAATAATTTAATTGTCAATTATTAAGCGAGATCATAGTTTGCTAAAGAGAGCATAATTTAACTGACATATCGAATGTGTTAACGACCACGAAGTTTGTAGTTTGAATCCCCCAACCTCTATTGTACTAAAAAAAAAAAGAAGCTATATCATAGTTTTATTTGCAAATATATTATTTCCTGCATCAACTTGGACATTCTTTTTTCAAAAAAGAAAAAAAGTGTATGTCTTACGTAGAATTAATTAATTATATAAAACATTGTTAAACCTATGACTTTGCAATAATTTTTAATTAATTTGAAGAAACCAAATTTCTCAAATCATGTGTTGTGTATAAACAAATTTGGATTAGAAAACCATTATCAAATGCAATTTTTTTTTTTTTTAAAACAAGACTTATTTTAATCCACGATGAGATCATGGTATGTGGTTTTATTCGAAGGAAATCCCACTAGGTTAATGGGTCAATATGTTGCAATTTTTTTTTCTTAATCCAAGCGTTGATTATTTCCATTTATCCTTTAATAACAATTCAACTGACAAAACTTTAATAAGTGTCTTTCATAAACTTATATATATACATACTTATGTGTAAAAGATTGTATATAAGGATGTTTGTTTCCCAGCTGATTGCTTCTTCTCCAATTTGAGCATTCAAAATTTCAAAGTTTGTTGGATGTTTGTGTTTCATTTGACAGTGGTCTTGTTTTGTTATTATATGCAAGACAAATATTTATGACAGCTGAAGATGAATATGTTCCTGTCTAGAATCCTCTTTGGTTTCTTCTTCTTCTTCATTGTTGGAATTCATTCTCAGTCCACTAGATTGTCTGCTGATGAAGGTATTGATCACTTTCATTTTCAATATATGGGGTGGAAGTTTTCAGACCTTGAGCCTTTTTTTCTAAGATGATGTCTTAATCAGTTGAGTTATGCTCAATTTAGCGAAGTACTCACACCTTAAATCTTTAAAAACATTCTATTATTAGGGAGGAAATCTAAGTATTCTACTAATATATAAAATAGAAATTGTGAAATAATAGTACAAGAGTATCATTGTAGTTTGAAATCTAAAATTAGTATTTCTTTTTGTTAGGGTGTATTATCTTCATATTATTCTCCTGCTTTCTTTGATTATGGTTTAGCATTGCTTGGTTGTTAATATTTAGTTGTATGGATTTATTAGGTTTTATATTATTTTGGTCTCGAATTGGTGCCATTGCATTCCTCTAATTAATATATCTTTTGCCTTGGGTTACAGAATTGTGAGTCTTGTTTCCTTATATATTTATTGCCATCTCCTCCATCCTATATATCCATACATTTTTGTTTTTAGAATACAATGTTACAATTTTGGAGATAGATATTTAAACTTTTGATGTATTATAAGATATTTTTTATAATCAACTAACATAACTCAACTTGACATATATTTTCAACTAAATTGAAACGTTTGGTAGTTTTGATTACAAATTCAAGAGTTTTTTTTTTTGAGTTCAACACCATGTAGAAGATTCCAATCTTTGATCTCATGATCAAGTTAATATCAATAGTTTACACCTCTATTTTTTCTCACGTAAGAGAATATATAACTTTACTTTCTTTTTTCTTCTTTTCTGGTTTTTTTTTTTCCTGTTTTGGGTGTAATTTGATTTCAACTTTAATGGGAGAAAACTAAAGAAAAATATATCACTGTCCATGAAAGTTATAATCATTTTTGTTGGATTCTACCTATATATTATGGGTTGAGCTGAAATTGTACATTAAATTGCATGGATATATGTTTCAGTGGAAGCTTTAAAGCAAATAGGAAAGATTTTGGGAAAAAGAGACTGGAATTTCAGTGCAGATCCTTGCAACGGAGGCCATGGATGGATTTCTCAACCCAACCAAATCCCCAAGAATGTTTCTGGTTTTGAAAATAATCTCACCTGTGATTGCACCTTTCTCAATGCCACAGTCTGCCATGTCATCAGCATGTAACTTTTCTCTCTCTCATCGTACGGATAAATTATTCTTGCCGATCAAAATCAAAATTTTTGTCCAAGTTTTGTGAAAATAAATTTTGGGTCTATCATTTTGAGGTGCAGAGTTCTCAAATCGCAGAGCCTTCAAGGCACTCTCCCGCCCCATCTTGTTCGCTTGCCCTTTCTTCAGCAAATGTAAGTTTCTCTTGCCTCTCTATACTCAAAATCAGATACCCATTTGATCGATTAACTGATATCAGCTTTTTATCCCATCATTTTTCTGTTCAGTGATCTCACTCGGAACTATCTCAGCGGCCAGATTCCTTCAGAATGGGGCTCAACGAATCTCGTCGACATGTAATTTCTCAGTCCCTTTCTCTGTGTGTGGCATATTTATGCATTTTCAGATGGACAATTTGAGGAATTTTATGGTTCGTTTTGATTGTGAGTGATTCTGCAGTTCCCTTCTTGGAAATCGGTTGACGGGTGTGCTTCCAGAGGAAATTGGAAACATCACTACTCTAGAGAATTTGTGAGTTCTGATTGCCTATTTGTTACTTCTCCATTTTAGTTTTTGGATGACATTGCCAAGAAAAATTGATTTGCATGCATAATAGGGTCCTAGAAATCAATCAGCTGTCAGGAAGCATTCCTCAAGCGCTTGGAAATTTGCCCCAGTTACAGAGATTGTAAGGCCTTTTTTTTTTCTTTTGCTTAAATTACAAATTTGGTCATTGAATTTTGATGGTTGTCTTTATATAACTACTACACTCTAAGGGGCTGTTTGAGGCGTGAGTTATAATAGTTTGTAGAATATTATGCACTCTAAACATAGACTATTATAACCTAGACTAAATAATTCTGCATCCTGAACACAAATTATATAACTCCACATACTATTATAATCCAAACTATTATAACCCATTTAGTGTCCCAAACAGCCCCTAAGAGTTTCAATTACATAAGCGTTGAATTATGATTCTATGTACTTCATATCGTTAATACTGTTAACTAAACAATGATATGACATGCTTATTGGACAAGCGTGGACTGATTTAGCATGATTACAATAGAAAAAATGGTAGAAGGAAGTGGATATTGGGAGTTTAGCATGATTACAATAGAAAAAATAGTAGAAGGAAGTGTACATTGGGAGAAAATAGAGTGATGCGACTTATAAAAGAGAGTTGATACATTGTTTTAAAAAGAGAATATGTTGCATGTTCTACTTTTATCTAATTGTTCACTTCTTTTGCCATTTGTCTGTCATATCTTGTTAAACCAACTAGAGTTTGTCTAATGGTCATGATGTTACATTTAATTAAGGTGTTAGCGGGAAGGATTACGTCAAATCACAATTCAAAGTTCTAGGACGTAATTGAAACTTTTTAAATTTTAAGATCTAAATAAAGACTTAATTTATAATTTAACATTTTCATTTTTTTCCTTCTCTTATCGTTATGGAGAGAGCCAATTATCAGTCATGATCTTTAGACCGGCTACTTGATTAGATTATGTGCACTTATACCATAAGCTTGTTGTTCTGTAGACATCTTACCTCGAACAACTTTTCTGGGGAGTTGCCAATGTCATTGGGAAAGCTGACCACATTGAAGGAATTGTGAGTCTTATAATTTCTTTTCCTAACCCCTCCATTTGTTTTCTTAGCTGCTTGATGTTTCAAATTATAAATGAACACTTGAGTCTTTTCCTTTTTCAATGCAGTCGAATTGGTGACAATAACTTCTTGGGCCCAATACCAAATTTCATAAGTAATTGGACAAATCTTACTGAATTGTGAGACATCATTTTACTCTTCCTGCTCTCGGTTCATTGTGTAGTATTGTCTCTCAAAAAAATTAGTTTAACTGTGACAGATTCATTCAGGCAAGTGGATTGAGTGGGCCCATTCCTTCTGACTTTGGACTCTTGACAAAATTATCTGACTTGTTAGTATTCCTTTTGATTTCTTAGCTACTTTCCTTTCCCTCATGAACGACACGTTTTGTATCATTCATGTTTGAACTTCTGAATGCAGGAGAATCAGTGACTTGAGTGGAGCTTCATCACCCTTTCCACCTCTTAGTAATTTGGAAGACATGACAATTCTGTAAGTTTACATAGTTACTTCAAAACATGTGGGAAGGCCAAGCTCTTCCACCAGCCAATTAATTTTCTTTCTGGTTGTCTACAGGATATTGAGAAGTTGCAACATCACTGGAAGGCCGCCCAACTATCTGGATATGATGCCATCCTTGAAAATCTTGTCAGTAATCAGTATACATTTGCTTCCATCTCTGGCTAGAATAGTTGCAGCTAGAAAATCTTAAGAAGATTAAGAGAATAGCTCTAACTGCTTTGGAATTTTTACCAAAACTTTGTACACTATCAGGATTCCTTCATCTTAATTAAGGGGAAATTTGGTCTTAATTTCTTATAAATATCTGTAAAACTGCTATCTTCTTCTTATTTTTTTGTGTTAAATTCTTCCTGCAGAGACCTCAGCTTCAACAAACTAAGTGGACGAATTCCGACCAGATTTGATGCTCTTAAAGGGTTGGATAACATGTAAGAAATTTTGTCCAGAAATGAAAGTTTTATGAATTGAGACTGCAGGTACTCACTTTTCACGGATCAAGGAAACTAAACCCTCTCACAAGGGTGACGTGCATCAGCAAGTGACTATACTTTATGATTGATGTAATTAACATATTAACATGTAAACTTAAATTTAAAGATGTAAAAACTGCCAAAATTAAGCTCACCCATGACAGAACGGCTATTTTAAGAATAAAAAATGGCATGAAATATTATGTGGAAATCTAGTACTGAAACCTCAAAAAAGATAGTGCCTCTTCAAACAATGATTTTTACTTCACTTTAAACAATGTTTAATGCGTGGATTTGCTTACTAGTATACCATAAAATATGGAACTAGTGTTAGACAGCTTCATATGGAGTCAGAGTCTCAGCTCATGAGCAATAGTGTGGCAGTTTTATAGTTAAGAAATATGTCCATCGTGTATCTTGTTGGATCTTCCCTTGAGTGAAGTGTAACGCCCGAGTTCAAGAGGGGTACATGAATGAATCGAGACCACATCCGAATGAGAGGGATCCTGAGGCTATGCAAGACATGGTTAAGAAAAGGCTTAAAAGAATTGATAGCTACTACCTATACCAATAAGGTGCACCTTTCTTTTCGGTGGCTTAATCATAAGAACTCCAAAGTTAAGCGTGCTTGGCTTGAAGCAATCTTATGTTGGGTGACCTCTTAGGAATTTTCTTTGGAAGCATGTGAGTGAGGACAAAGCATGCTGAAAGGACCCGTGTTGGTTTGTGGAGACAGTCTTCACTATCGCAAGTAGCTCAAGACAAGTAAGTAGCGTGGTCAGGCCACGGGGGATGCAGGGAAATGTCGGGGCCGTTAGGTGCCGAATTCGGATTCCAAATCCTAGTCCGAATCCTGGACCTGGGGCGTTACAGATGGTATCAGAGAAGAACCTTTCCCAGTAAGATGTGGTTTGGGGACGAACCAAGGTAGAAGCTGGTGGGCATGTAACGCCCGAGGTTAGAAGGGGTACATGAATGAACCGAGACCACATCCGAATGAGAGGGATCCTGAGGCTATGCAAGACATGGTTAAGAAAGGCTTAAAAGAATTGTAGCTACTACCTATACCAACAAGGTGCACTTTCCTTTTCGGTGGCTCAATCATAAGAACTCCAAAGTTAAGCGTGCTTGGCTTGGAACAATCTTATGTTGGGTGATCTCCTAGGAATTTTCTTAGGATGCATGTGAATGAGGACAAAGTATGCTGAAAGAACCCGTGTTGGTTTGTGGGAACAGTCTTCACTCTCACAAGCAGCTCAAGACAAGTAGGTGGCGTGGTCAGGCTGCGGGGGATTAAGGGAATGTCGGGGCAGTTAGGTGTCGAATCTGGATTCCAAATCCTGGTCCGAATCTTGGGCCTGGGGCATTACTGATGGTATCAGAGCCAGGTTTCGATCTTGGGACCTGTTACAGCATTGTAATAGAGCGGAACCTCTCCCAGTAAGATGTGGTTCGGGGACGAACCAAGGCGAAAGCTGGTGGGCATGTAACGCTCGAGTTCATGAGGGATACATGAATGAACCAAGACCATATCCGAATGAGAGGGATCTTGAGGCTATGCAAGACATGGTTAAGAAAATGTTTAAAAGAATTGATAGCTACTACCTATACCAACAAGGTGCACCTTCCTTTTCGGTAGCTTAATCATAGGAACTCCAAAGTTAAGCGTGCTTGGCGTGGAGCAATCCTAGTTGGATGACCTCCTAGGAATTTTCCTAAAAGCATGTGAGTGAGGACAAAGCATGCTGAAAGGACCCGTGTTGGTTTGTGAGGATAGTCTTCACTATCGCAAGCAACTCAAGACAAGTAGGTAGCGTGGTCAGGCCATGGGGGATGCAGGGGAATGCCGGGGCCGTTAGGTGCCGAATCCGGATTCCAAATCCTGATCTGAATCCTGGGCTTGGGGCGTTACATGAAGAGTCTATATTCATCTAAATGAATAGTCTGTGGGACATTTTAAGTGTAATGAACCTAATGAATTCATTAAGGTTGTGTTAGAAACTAGTGTTTAAGTGTCTTATAAAAAAAAAAGAAACTAGTGTTTAAGTGATTAAAGCTGATGATATGGAGTTTTATTGAATATAATTCAAGAGAAGAAAACACATATCAAACTTAACAATGATTTTGACATGTGAGGTAATATAATGATTTGGTGTCACTAACATAACAATGATAGGACTATATTTTGAAACTTAGGGATCGAAGTAAAACCTTTCTCAAACTTCATAAACCACTGTACTACTAGTGAATCATATACATTGCACATAATTTGAATATATGAGGTAATATAATTGTTTCTCGTTTTGGTTTAAAAAATTTCTTTCTTTTTGTATAATGTATGAGACAAGTGACAATATCAACTGGTTATTCAAATGTGATTGGAATTTGTTTGTTTGGGGTACAATCTCATGATTAACTGTAATGCACGTAGTTTATATTTGTGATTACGTTTTCATGTTCACTATTTAGATTTTTAACTGGAAACATGCTGAATGGATCAGTGCCTGATTGGATGTTGAAAGGAAACGGCATGTAAGTATCTTTTCCAATTCCTAGTAAATGACTGGCAGCTTGTATGATGGATTATACATTTATATCTTCCTTCCAACGTTTTACTGGGTCCTTTGGAAGTTCATTGTCTATCTGTCTTCTTGTGACTAGTAGTTTATATCATAGTCGACTACCATTCTTCACCTTTTTTAGCATTAAATAGAAGAAATTAATATGAAGTATTCTGTAGTTTGTATCAATACACAACGGAAACAAACATGTGACTGGTTGTATCTGTGACTTAATCAAGTTATATTCGTCCCAATACTTTGAACCTGTTAGAAACTGGTTTCTTGGTTGTAAACTCTTTTTGCTGAGTGTATTCAATAAAAATTGTTTCCACCAACTACTTCAAAATTGTTCTTCATTATTTTTTTGCTTTAAGGTGTCACACCTTTTTCTTTCTTTCCAGCGATCTTTCCTATAATAATTTTACAGTCAGGGTTGCTGGGGAAAGCTGTCGGTCCCAAAAAGTGTAAGATTGTACCTACCCTATGCATATTTCCTTTTGAAGAACACTATCTAATGTAATCTCTCTCTCTCCACCACCTTTCCCCTGCAGGAACCTCTTTGCAAGCTCTTCACAAGACAATGATTAGTAAGTTTTAACCTTTTGATGTATGCATTAAAATAGTTTGTGTTTACCTGTGCTAATCAAATTTTCTCATAGCGTGATGCTAACTAGTGAGCTTTCTGTTGCTTTATCAGTGGAATTCTTTCATGTTTATCAGGCTCGTCCTGTTCAAAATGTGAGTTGAAGCATAATCTTCATGTATAACCTTTACTAACTTCTTGTGACAGATATACTTCTTTTGGGTTCTTACTAAGTGGTATATTCTCACTAAAAATTCTAACCAATTTCATCTTAAAGCTGTTAGTTGGCATAGACTTCCAAAAATTAAACTGCATGAAAAGGGAAATAAAAGAAGACTGCTGAAGGAATTTAAATGGAGGCTGGCTTAGATTTATTCTCTTGCTCTACCTTTTGTAGTAAGTAAGTAACATTTTTCTATTCTCACAGCTTGGTACTCTCTTCATATAAATTGTGGTGGGAAGGAGCAAACCATAAATGGAACTACAGTTTTTAAAGGAGACCGAAATGCAGGCAGCTCTATGTTTTTTGTAACTGGAACAAATTGGGCAATCAGCAACACTGGTAGTTTTTTGGATGATGGTGACTCTCGAGATGAATACACTGCAACAAATTCTTCTACTCTTTCTATGACAAATCCTGAACTGTACATGACTGCACGCGTTTCTCCATTATCTGTTACTTACTATGGGTTTTGTATGGGAAATGGAAACTACACAGTGAGCCTCCATTTTGCGGAGATAATGTTTACTGATGACAAGACATTCAGTAGTCTCGGCAGACGCATATTTGATGTTTATATTCAGGTACAAAAAAGAACTCCAAGTGTTCACTCATAAAAAAAGTTTCTTATTGTTGTCAAATTTTGAAAATTATTTAAATACTTTCATCATTAAAACCCCACTTCTGTAGATCGACTTGGGTAGATAACAAACGGTTTTTCATGATTAATGATTACTAGCATGGAAACTTAATAAAAATTTTGAACTGCAGAAAAAGCTGGTGCTAGAGGATTTCAATATAGTGGATGCAGCAGGTGGGGTTGGTAAAGCAGTCATAAAAAAAATCCCAGTTACTGTGACGAATGGTACGTTAGAGATCCGCTTCTATTGGGCTGGGAAAGGGACAAATGCTATCCCTGTGAGGGGAGTTTATGGTCCTCTTATATCAGCTATATCAGTAGATCCTGGTAGGCTGATCTTCACCCTTTTTTTTTTTCTTTTTTGTGATTTAAAGTCCAATGCTTCCTTTTCACTTGTACTTTATTTGACTGAGCACTCTGGTCCATGTTGTTTATCATCCTCAATTTATGCAGACTTTGAGGCTCCATCGGAGGGCAGAGAAATGGGAAAGTCTGGCATATCTGTAGGTGCAGTAATAGGGATTGCAGCTGCTGCAGTTTTTGTTATATTATTGGTTCTCGCAATCCTGTGGTGGAGTGTATGTCTACGACGGGAAAGGACTCTTGAACAAGGTAATCCTAAGATAAATGTATCTGCGTATCTTTTCCTCCTCTCTTAAAATTGCTACGCATCTTGTTCTTCAACACTTGCTACATTTGCAAGCTTTTGAGCGTTAATCATATCAAAATCATTGTTTCTACCTTAAGAAACCTCCATAACTTGAATTTATGGTGCTAGGAAGGACCGGTTAGTATAGTGTAGAGAGAGTTTCTGATGAATGATGGAAATTGACAATGGTTGAGTTTTGACCATGATTAGACCCTATATTTCCTCAATACTAATTTATCACAAGGACTAAATGTTTTATGTAAAGTTGAGTGACTAAAATAGAATGTGTAGAAGTTTAAGTATTAAAATGGAATAATAAACATTAAAGTTCAAGGTCTGACCTATGATTTAAACATGCTTATTAAATGTCTTGGACTCCTTCTCAACTTGACTTTGCTTCTTGCACAGAGTTACGAGGTTTGGATTTGCAAACATGCTCTTTTACATTAAGGCAAATAAAAGCCGCCACAAACAATTTTGATGCTGCCAATAAGATTGGAGAAGGTGGTTTCGGTTCTGTCTATAAGGTAAACACCATTTGAATTGGTAACTGCAGCCTCTTCTTTTGTAAATATAGTAGTTATGGTATGTGATTCTTTAATTGGAAATGCAGGGTGTTCTTGCGGATGGCACAGCAATTGCAGTAAAACAACTGTCTTCAAAATCAAAGCAAGGAAATCGTGAGTTCGTGAATGAGATCGGCATGATATCTGCTTTGCAACACCCACATCTAGTCAAGCTTTATGGATGTTGTATTGAAGGAAATCAGCTTTTGTTAGTATATGAATACATGGAAAACAATAGCCTTGCCCATGCCTTGTTTGGTAAATATTTGTGCCATATGATTAACTATTGCCGATTTTATTGAATTTATCAATATACTTATAGAGACTTGATTAATGGGAAGAAATATTTGAAGGTCACGAAGAAAGTGTACTAGAAGTGGATTGGTCAACAAGACACAAGATCTGTGTTGGTATAGCAAGAGGTTTGGCTTATCTTCATGAAGAGTCCAGACTAAAGATTGTCCACAGAGACATCAAAGCTACTAATGTTCTGTTAGACAAAGATCTAAACCCCAAGATATCCGACTTTGGCTTGGCCAAGCTTGATGAAGAAGAAAAGACCCACATAAGTACTCGGATCGCTGGAACTTTGTGAGTACCGATGATTAAGTCATTCGTTTTATGCTCATTGATTTAGTTTTCCTTTCATCTTTTCTTCTTTATTTGTGTCTATGGACCGCAAGCATGAAATAGAGTCCTGTCAGATTCTTGAGAAAATTTGAAATGAAGAATATTTACTCATAATGAGATGATTTTGTAGTGGATACATGGCGCCAGAATATGCAATGCGAGGACACTTGACTGATAAAGCAGATGTTTATAGCTTTGGTGTTGTGGCTTTAGAAATAGTTAGCGGAAGGCGCAACACTACTTTGCGGGCAAATAGCGATTGCTCTTATCTTCTAGACTTGGTAATCTTATTTCTCGACAGTGTATGATGTTTGGTTTCTTTTTGTTGTGTTAGTTAGCAAGAATAGGTCAATTCCCCATTTCTAGAACTGTCTTACCCAATGGGGAAGGCAAAGCCTTAAGGCTTGTTTGATAACGTTCTTGTTTTTTGTTTCTTGTTCCTGTTTCTCATTTTTTAAGACACAGACATGTTTGATAAACCATCATTTTTCTTGTTTCTAAAAAAATGGCATATTTTGAGAAATTTCAAAAAGTAGTTTCTCAAATTCTGTTTTTGTTTTTTTTTTTAATTTCTATTTTTTTTTTTCAGGTTTCATGCATGTATTTCTATTTCTCTTTTTAACCATCTCTCCTCTCTCTCTTCTTTCTCTCTCTTCCATTCTATTTTTTTTCTTTTAATACTTTTTAATCTTTTTGTTTTTTCTTCTTTTTTATTTTTATTTTTTGATTTATTTATATCTATTCGTTCTCTCTCTTTCATCATAATCTTTTTTCTTTTAATAGTTCATTATCTTTTTTTTTTCTTTTTTCCTTTTTACTTTTCTCTTTTCGTTTATGTTTTTCTCTTCTCTCTTATTTTCTTATTTTCTTTTACTTTACATTAACGAGCTTATAGTTATTATTTTCTATTTAATTCTCTATTATTTTTCCTTTTGGTACGATTTTATTTTTTTATTAAATAAATAACTAATAATGTATTTCATGTTTACCATTAAATGTAAAAAAATATATACATTCTCTCTTTTTCTGATTTTACTTGCGTGTATTATTGGCTAATGCATTTTTTTTTAAAATAAAAATAAAGTTGATTATTAAATTAAAGAAATGTGGGTATGTTCGATTGTCTGACCTTAGACAATTTACAAATTCGTCTAATTGAACTAACTTTTGTAACATTGCAAATCAAATTTGAACAACATTTGAAGGATAAAATTTATTATTATTATTATTAATTAGGTGTTGGGCCTTAATAAAATACTATAACCTTTTTATAATTGTTTTATATTTATTTTAATGCATGTTATATGTTTTATTATAGTATATGTACTAAATTTTATTTTTACCAAAAAACAAGAAACAAGAAATAGAAATAGTTATCAAACATGTTTCTGTTTTTAGTTTTTAAGAAACAGAAACAAGAACAAGAAACAGAAACAGGAAACAATAACGAGAAACGAGAACGTTATCAAACGGGGCTTTAGTTTTCCAAGGGAATTTAACTCACCTCTCATTTGATCCTCGTTTCCTTCTTTTGATTTTAGTCATGTAAACTACTTCTAGAACCTTTGGTCATGTTCGATGTTCCATTGCCAAACTTGTGGTAAAACTGATTGCTCTCGGATGCAACCCCAACGAATATGAAAATTTTGCATAGAACTTAGCTGTTTTTGATCTACTGTTTCTAGGCACTAAAGTTGAAAGAGAAAAACAGTTTGATGGAGCTAGTTGATCCAAGGTTAGGCTCCAACTTCAACAAGGGAGAGGCATTGAGAATGATCAAAATTGCTCTCCATTGCACTGATGTCTCTCCTGCAGCAAGGCCTAACATGTCATCAGTAGTGAGCATGCTGGAAGGAAAGCAGGCGATCGAGGACATAGTGTCGGATTCAAGTGGCACTAAAGAAGCAATAAACACAGCATGGACTCGTTTATTGGAGGACGCCAAGCAATCTAAGAATGAGAGCCAGAAGTATGGTTTGTTTGCTGATGTCTCGGCAACAGGTTCTTCAACATCTGCGAGCGATCTCTATCCGATCGGCGTATCTCAGTACTTGAATCTTAGAGATACTAGACTATGAATTGCATGATTTCTCTGAAGTGCTTTTGTGGATGCCCAGTTTTGGAATTGCAATATGTATCAGTTGCCCAGAAAAGTTCAGCTTTTCACCTCTAGCAAATGGCAATTGTGTTCTTTGTATAATATTATCATAGAACAGGAAAGCTATGGCTTATTTGACGGCTAGTTCTGTAGAAATAGTTTTTACAAAATTCTGATTGGATGATTTATACAGTGTACTGAAATTCAAAATCTTTTCAAAGAGTCATTTCTCTCTCTCTCTCATTTGTTGGTTCATAGAGAATCAAATAATAGATTTTAGATAGGTTAAATTACAAGTTTGGTATCTAATAGTTTTATGAAATTTGAAAAACATCTAATAGGTCCATAAATATTCAATTTTGTGTCTAACATCATAAACTTTAAAAATATCAAATAGGTTCTTAAAGTTTCAATTGTGTCTAATGGGTTATTGACAATATTTTTTAAATTTAACAAATATGTACATAAAATTGAATTTTGTTTCGAATAGAACATTAAACTTTCAATTCTAAGTTCAATAGATCATGAATTTTAAAATGTTGAAGGAGTCAATCATTTATTAGATACAAAATTCAAACATTTATTATACCTAAAATCAAGACACTTGTTAAAGTTCATAAACTACACAATTGACCTATTGACACTTTTTAAAGTACTAAACTTGTTTTAGATGATTGTTTGTTATAGCTTATAAAATTTTTATAACCCCCACACTGTATCTTAGGAAACTAATATGCTTTTTAGGCTTCAAAAAGTGCACCGGTTAAAATACCATTTTAGCCCAAGTAACTTTGGGTTCATTCCATTTTAGTCATTGTACTTTTCATAAATCTTAAAATTAGTCTTTTAAAGTTAATTTTTAACGAAATTGGTTAAATAATAATAATAATTTTCATGCAATTAAAGACACCATGTGAATATATTTCTAAAATTTATGAAGAAAAAACTAATAGACACTAAATACCTTTAGGTAAATTTAACAATAAATTTATTGTAGGAACTAATTTTAAAATTTATTGAAAATAGAGAGACTAAAATTGAACATTTGAAAGTGTAGAAACTAAAATAGAATGAAATTCAAAGTACAAATTTAAAAGTATAGAGACTGAAATGAAATGAAACTCAAAGTACAAAGACCAAAATGAAATTTTAACTCATATAATATAAACATCGTTGTTCAAACTCTTTGGCCATTTCCACGCTAAGAAAAAACTCTCCAGATAGAGAAATCAATCAACAATTGTAATCAAAATCATCATTATCACAACCTTCAACAGGACGATTTAAAGATTTCCTCTTCTGAATTAATAACTTTGAAAATGCCACTTAGGCTAAGCATGTTGTCAGAGAAGATTAGAATTTGGAATCAGATTACAAATCAAATTCTGACATCAAATTGAGCTGAAGCATGAAACCTCTAACTCAGAGTCTATGAACATTGGAATCCAGGGCAAGAGAGCTTTGTTTCTTCATTCGTTTTCTCTTCGTAGTTCATACTATCTTTCCTTGTCTATCCTTTTGTCCCTGATTGGCAGATCAACTGGCTTTTGTGCCTCATGTGGATGGTCTGGTCCTTTGTAAACCTTCAAGTGGTTAAAGAGTGCTCTTCCAAGCTGCAAAAAAATTGCCATGGTTTGAAACAGCCAATAATCTATCAGGAACATCAATGGAGGCAGGAAACAGGGAAATTCCTAAACACCACAATATGATGCAGTTTACAGGAAATAAAGAGTGAGACAGTTAACAGAATTTCAAGCACGGCGCCCTATCATGCAAGGCATAGACCTCATAGCTACTTGAGAAAAGTCTAAAAGAAAAAGTTCATCCACATTGTGTCAAAGCACCGACAACGAGAAGTTCCTACGTCTGGATACACCACATCATAAACAATTGACAGATTGTCTCAAACGAAGTCTTCAAAGGATGACATGGGACTGTTTAATATTTTTCATAAAAAATATTCAAAAGGAAAACATATTGTGCAGATGCTACCCAGATGAAAAGTCATTCACTTCTCCAAAGTATATTACTGCTTCCTTGTTAAGAGCTTGACTTAAGATAATGTTATTTGATACCCAAATTTATCCCATGTCACAAACTGGGTTTAAACATATTGGGAAGGCATGAAATTTTCAAAGGAATGATTGTATTTCAAAAGACAACCAAAAGATTTCAAAATATATAGCTAAAGCAAAATTTGTAGCTTTCCTGGTCCTGAATTGCTAAGAAATCACCCAGCACACAGTTTTCAGGCTACATCAACAGAACAGGTCTTGGATTCGGGTAGTGACAATATGACCATAAAGGATCAAAGATTTTGCCTATTAAAATGTAACCAACAGAATGCTAGCAGCCAATAAATAAAGCAAAAGACCATATGTTAGTTTCTCAAACACTCCCTAACTTTCTCAAGCAACTTGGTCTTGTCACATTCTCCACACCATTAACCTACAATGCAGGTTTTGAAATCCTCCTGAAGACATTTCAGAACACCACCAGAAATCCTATTTTCTTATCATTGGAGATTCTTCTCATAAACTGAAAGACACTATTATTTGTCATATACAGTACTACCTTGTTTCGTTGCTTCTAGAATCCTATGCTATAGAAAGTGAGAACTATTGGAACAACTTCTATGGGAATCAGAAGCTGTAAACGTCATTGGTGGCAACTGACAAGTTTGAGGAACTCTTCTGTAAGATGGAACATAACTAACCAATAGTCTTCAGCAACCCAAAAGCAAAAGCTATCTTAATCGACGTGCTAAAGCTTCTAACAAAACTGATCAACCAAATAGAATACAAAATATACTTTCTCCATAATCTTTTGACACGATTATCCTACACAGGGTGTTGCTTAAAACTTTAGCAATCACTCTACACCCACAAATATTCAGTTTGCAGAATGGTATGCATGCATATAATACATATAGCACTTAAGTAGTAGGCATCACTTACCCTCCCTTTGGGAAGCATACCGCGAACAGCATGCTCAATAATTCTTTCAGGAATTCTCTGCTGTAGCTGCTCAAAAGTTTCTACTTTCATTCCACCTGGTCGCCCTGAATGCCTCCTGTATAGTTTTTGTGTCCTCTTTCTACCAGACACCGCAACTTTTTCTGCATTTACCTAGGTAGGATCAAGAGAATAAATATTAATTCATGGGAGACAATGAATAAGCAACTAACTGAAAAAAAAAATAGCAAGAAAGTTCGAGGTGAGTAGACAAAAGCATGTGCATAGCTCACAATCAATGTTGTAGTGATTGTAGCTACAATAGAACATTATGTACAAGTACAGCCACATACCACAATCACAAAAGCCCCCATATCCACACTAGGAGTGTAGGTTGGTAAATCCTTCCCTCGGATATGATTGGCAATGGTTGAAGCTAGTCTTCCCAAAATCTTATCAGTGGCATCAACCACATACCAAGGTTTTTCAGTGTTCACATGATCTGCAGCCTTCGGGTACCATGTTTTATTCCATATGTCCTGCATGGAAAAGAATAACGACTGCTAAATATCCAATCTGAAAAGGGAAAACAGCACGCAAAAGCAGGAAAGAATTCTTCAAAATTCAGAGAATGGACATAAAATCAGCCTAACAAGCAAAAAGAGGTTTGTATGTTCAGTTATAATGGCAATTGTACCCAATTCTTTTGCTGATAATTTCTACAAAAATAACTTCAGTATATTAATGGAAGGGAACATTGCAGTGTGGAGAAGCAAAAGACTGATGGAATTGAATGAAGTAGCCAAAGCCCCCATCCCCCCAAAAAAACAAAAAAAAAAACAAAAAACAAAAACCGAACTAAAAGAACACGATTGATTGAGGGCACATAGAAGTATCAGGATAACAAAATTTGATAGGCGTTTTAGGTTTGCTAGTAACCGATTAGCGTCATATGCGAAGAATAATCTCAATGCCATAAGACCGTTTCCAATACCAGATTAGCACAATCGAACAAACATCTTGAAAGAATTACAGACGTACAGGGCCGTCGAGTTCGTCGCCCTCGAACATCCACCGCTGTTCTAAAGGGACACGATCCAGCTCCTGAGCTCGCACTTGAAGAACCGAACTCCTCGGCTTGGAGTTTAGAGTAATCGTGGTCTGGGTTTGAAGAAAATAAGATTTTGATTGTGGGAGTGGGAGTGGAAACCCAGCAACGAGTGACTTTCTGGGAATTCCTCTGTTACTTGTGCTGCCATTGTTAAGAGTGGAATGTAAAGAGAAAGTGGCTGAAGAGGAGGAAGCACAGAGCATCGCCATTGTAGCTCTGGCGGTGTTTCAGTTGGGGAATTTCTGCTAAGGATAGTGGATAAGACTCTGCACTTTTGTGAATACGAAAATCAGAAACCAGGGGAAGGGATAAATTCGCCGAAGCACTAGGTTCATTTTCTTTCTTATAAATTGTTTATTTCAGTTCGTCCTTTTTTTTTTTCACTTTTTTATTTGATTTTTCTCGTGCATTCACTTTGAGAGAGTTAAAAAAATTAATTCAATGTTCCTTTTTCAAGAATTTCTCATAAAAACATGTGAAATGAGAGGATTTGAAGTTATAAGAACTATACTTTTGTTGACAATCAAATTCGTATTCAAGTATTTCTTGATGATTTCTCCTACTTTGAATCATTTGATAATTGTTAAATTATCAAAAATACTCATGAACTATGAGGTTGGTTTCAATTATATCCCTAAACTTTGAAAATTTTTATTTTAACCTTTGAACTTTGAAGTTTGTTTCAAAACAACCCTTAGAAGACTTTTATTCGTTAAATTCATGGACGAAAAATTATGTTTTTGCATTTGTATTGTTGCTTATGTGAACATATTTGAACATATACATTGAAAAAAAAAATCAAAAAATATGCAAATACGTCATTTTTTGTCCATAAATTTAATGAAAAAAATCCTCAAAGATTGTTTTGAAACAAACTTCAAGAGTATAATTGAAACCAACCCCATCGTTCGGGGTATTTTTGATAATTTAACCTTTGATAATCAACTTCTTTTTCATTTTATGCTTTGTAGGAATCAGATCCATAATAGTAAAATTTAATTGTAACATTTCATAAGTTTTGTAGTTGGAATTTCGCTCAAATTGACGAAGAGAATGAACCTAATAATACCTACAAGGAAGTTGTGTTTGGTGTAATGCTTGTTTAACACTCTTTAATACTTAAATCAGAGATGGGTGTGCTCTTTAATGTTTAAGTCACGTTAGAGCTTTATGTGAAATAAGCAGTTAAGAGAATTTTTGCATACCTCAATGATAAGTGAGAGCATACAAAAAATTTGCAAGTTTGACTGTCATCTCAATTGTCACTAGACACTTAGCCAATAATTTAATATTAACATGCCATGAGATTACACTTATTAGTAATAGAATTCTGGTTAAATTATCAAAAATACCCCTAAACTATGGGGTTGGTTTCAATTATACCCCTAAACTAATTACCCATGAACTATGGGGTTGGTTTCAATTATACCCCTAAACTTTGAAAAGTTTCATTTTAACCGTTGAACTTTGAAGTTTGTTTCAAAACAACCCTTGAAGATTTTTTTCGTTAAATTTATGGACGAAAAATGACGTATATGCATATATTTTGATTTTTTTCAATGTATATGTTCAAATATGTTCACATAAGCAACAATACAAATGCAAAAACATCATTTTTCTACCATGAATTTAACGAAAAAAAGTCTTCAAGGGTATTTTTGAAACAAATATCAAAGTTCAAGGGTTAAAATGAAAATTTTCAAAGTTTGGAGATATAATTGAAACCAATCCCCTGTTCATGGGTATTTTTGATAATTTAACCTATAATTCTTGAAGACAGATCTTATAAATATACCACTTTAAAAATGAGATATCTAACTTACAGAGTGAGGTAGATCGTAAATGTTCACATCTACTCCCTCTAGTCGGACAAGATATGACTTTTCTAAATCTTACCTTCTCCACATGATGCATGCTCTATTAGAAAGGTATATCTTATCACTAAGTATCATGTGTTCATCCTTAACAACTCAAAAGAATAATGGACCAAATTAAAAATTTTAGAGCTATGATTATAACAGTTTATAACCTTCAAAGGGGATCTTTTTACATTTTCCACCAAAAATTTCACAAGCAAGTAGACACAATTCTTTGATTTGGGCTATTCCCAAACGAAGGTGGGTGGAACTTGGAAGCAAGAAAAATCCATTTCAGGGTCAATTCACCGTTTCGAACTCGAACCAACAGAAAACTCACGGTCCAACTCCGCGCCATTAAATCCAAGTCCAACCAACCCCACTACCCAAAAGCACAAAATCCAAAATCCTGACGGGTCGAGGATCTGGGTTGATTTCATTTCCAGAGATTCGATTTTTGCTCCACTTTTCTTTTCCATCACACTCTATTCACCCACCCGAATTGCGCAATTCAGCCATCTGGGTTTCAGGATTATCGGATCTCACCCAATTGCGCATCGGTTTTGGTTTTGGTTTTGGTTTCACTCTCCCTACTCCGTATTCGGGACTTTCTTTTTCTTTTTGTCTCACATCCATTCCTCCCAACCCTGTCGGACTATCCAATCCGACTCCACCGTTTCCGAAGGAAGAAACTTCAATTCAACAATTTTCTGTAAGACCCACCTCGAATTATGGCCCTACCCAGCTGTTTTACGCTGCTTCTTATGTTGGGTCTCTGTCTTTTCATGTAATCTATGGCGTTTGTTGGCTGATTTTTGTGTTCCTTTAATTTCTGTTTTTTGGAGGGAACTTGAGATGAATTTGTGTCACCTCTGCTGGAAACTTTGTCCGATGTTTGGTTTTTTCGTAAAAATGTGATTCTTCTTTCATGGATTTTCCCTTCCTATTTTAGACTCGAGAGTTTTTAGTTGTTTCTCTTGATTTGGTTTTGTTTGCCATCATAATTCTGATCCATTTTACAACATGGGATTTTTAGTTGTAATCTCTCTTATATAGATACTGTTTGACATTGGCCATCTATATCATTAACTTCATGATCATTTTCAATTGTGTGCTTGCTAGTGTGAACTGACTGGATAATTGCTTTTTGCAGTTACCATCAATTGTTTCTTGTACAATTCCTCAGTTGTTTTCAATCTCTCTCTCTTCTGATAGGTCGAAAAGGGCATTCTTAAGTATGTAACAGTTATGATGAGTTGAAGGGTTTGGCCCAAACAATGGGAGAGTTTTAAGATCTTAAGTACTATTTCATCTTTGGATTCAAAATGTTGTTTTAAGTCATATTCCATTTTTTCATTTAGTTCATAGTTGAATTGCCTTTCGTTCTTTTACTCTATTTATTTACAATTTTGTGTTAAGAGCTTAAGTTGTTTTGTATATCACTGATACCTGTGTTCCATTTTTCTGTGAACCATCATCTGAGGAATTGTAATCTTTACGTTGTTCTGTAAATGGAACAATTGAGAATTTGTTCCTTTTTGTGTCATCTATATAGAAAGTCTTTAAAGAATAGTTTCCCTTCATTTTGTTATCATGTTTGCTTTGCCTTTGCAGTTCATACCTTGTACAGAATTTGGTTTATTTTATCCTCATGAAATGGAGATATCTAATGACTCATCCATCAAGAAACCGAAGAGGTTGACATCAGTAGTTTGGAATCACTTTGAGAGAGTCAGGAAGGCTGACATTTGTTATGCTGTTTGTGTGCATTGCAACAAGAAGCTCAGTGGCTCAAGTAATAGCGGAACCACACATCTAAGAAATCACTTGATGCGATGTCTGAAAAGATCCAATTACGATGTTTCTCAACTACTTGCGGCCAAGAGAATGAAGAAGGATAGTTCAGGTGGTCTTGCAAACATCAACTTTGATGAAGCGCAAAGAAAAGATGAGCTTAAATCAGCAATTGTGAAATATGATCCGGATCAGAGAAGGGATGATGTTGTTACCATTGCAAGTAGTAAGTTTGATCAGGAGCGGAGTCAGAATGATCTTGCTCGTATGATCATATTGCACGGATATCCATTGTCTATTGTTGAGCATGTAGGGTTTAAAGTTTTTGTCAAAAACGTTCAACCATTGTTTGAGGTGTTACCCAATAGCACTATTGAGCTTTCTTGTATGGAAATCTATGAGAAGGAAAAAGAGAAGATTTTTGAAACTATTAACAGATTGCAGGGTAGAATTAACGTTTCGGTTGAAATGTGGTCTTCATCCGAAAATATGGATTATTTATGCTTGACTGCACATTATATCGACCAGGATTGGAAATTACAGAAGAAGCTTTTGAATTTTATCACACTTGATTCTTCTCATACGGAGGACATGCTCTCAGACGTCATTATTAAATGCCTGATGGACTGGGACATTGATTGCAAGCTATTTGCACTGACATTTGATGATTTTTCAACCAACGACGAGATAATCAGAAGAATTAAAGAACACATATCAAAGAAAAGGCCTCTTTTGAGTAATGGACGACTATTCGATGTATGTTCTGCTGCACATACCCTGAATGCAATTGCTGAAGACGTGATAGAAACGATGCGAGAGGTTAACCAAAAGATCCGAGGAAGTTTTAAATACATCAGAAGTTCACAAGTCCTTCAAGGAAGGTTCAATGATATGGCTCTTCAAGTTGGGATCACCAGTCAGAAGATATTGGTCCCTGACAGTCCTGGTCAGTGGAATTCAACACATTTCATGCTCGAGACAGCCTTGGAATACAAGGGTGTGTTTAATCTTCTACAGGAGCATGATCCTGATTATGCATCGGCTCTTACTGTTTCAGAGTGGGAATGGACAACTGGTGTTGCTGGCTATTTGAAACTTTTTGTCGAAATCATGAACATCTTCTTGGGCAACAAATCTCCTACTGCGAATATATACTTTCCCGAGATTTGCGACGTTCACATTCAATTAATCGAGTGGTGTAAGAGCTCGGATAATTTTCTCAATTCCCTTGCATTGAAAATGAAAGCCAAGTTTGATAGATATTGGAGCAAATGCAGCCTGGCTTTGGCCGTAGCTGCAGTTCTAGATCCAAGGTTTAAGATGAAATTGGTCGAGTACTACTATTCGCAGATTTACGGTAGCACGGCCTTGGATCGTATCAAGGAAGTTTCCGAAGGTATTAAGGAACTTTACGATGCATATTCTATCTGCTTTTCAATGGTTGATCGAGGTTCAGCTTTGCCTGGAAGCAGTTTACCTGGGACCAGTAATGACACCAGGGACAGGCTAAAAGGCTTTGACAAGTTTCTTCATGAGACCTCCCAAGGTCAAAGTGTGATGTCTGACTTGGACAAATACTTAGAGGAACCGGTGTTTCCTCGAAACTGCGATTTCAACATATTAAACTGGTGGAAAGTCCACATGCCAAGGTACCCAATCTTGTCGATGATGGCTCGTGATGTTATTGGGACTCCAATGTCCAGCATTGCTCCCGAGTTGGCATTTAGCACCGGAGGTCGAGTTCTCGACCATGGTCGAAGTTCCTTAAGCCCCAATACTCGTCAAGCTCTAATATGTGCACAAGATTGGCTTCGTATAGAACTAGAAGGTACGTGCGCAATGAATTCTACCTAACATGTTTTTATGTCTTTTACTTGCAACTGTTTATTGTTTTTATTTTGTATCAGATCCAAGGCCGTTGTCTACCGCTTCTTACATACCGCTTCTGCTCAGACCCAATTAAATGTACAAATAGGTGCCTGGTGTCATGTAAATATCTTACTCATCATCTATGCTCCAACCTCACTCCATTGTTTTGCTTTCATATCACGTTAGGTTGATGGATCTGTTAGTTTATACAATGGCTTCTGATTGTTTTTGACACCATAGCCTTGTCCAAATGAGCTATGTTGTGCATAATGGAACTCTGTTTCTTCTGAATGTCTGTCTATAAACCAGATAATGGGCAAAAATTTGTATGTTTTGCTGTTAATAAGAATTGTAAATATTGGATCAGTGATGTCTTATGGATAAGGATGATCGTTTAGAAAGGTTCAATCTTTCATGTTCTTGACCTTTTTATTTTCTTAGATTTAGATGGGAAGATTTTTTTCATTGGTTGTACAGAAAAAGAGTTTAAGGGGCTTATTTAAATTAATGTTATTATTAAGCCATTTCATTTTTAATGATAATTTCATATGATAAAGCTGTGGGGGAATGTAAGAATGATCAAAATTTGAAATCTTTTATCACATTGTATCTGAATGTATGGTACTATTTTTCTATTTCAATCAAGATTATTTACTTATTCAACCGTGACAAGTGAAACGTTATTTGAATTAAGAATAGGAATATCCAAAATTAATCATTAAAATTAAGGTAATTAATTGATAATGATTCGTTTCTTCAAGAGTGTGTCCTTTTTTTTTTAAATATAGATTCTAGATGGATGTAAATTTGGTTCATGATTTTGTGGCTAAAATTGTGTAAATCATGATTCATGAGTATGTATCTTTTGCGGCGGTCATTTGAAATTTTGAAGAGAGCCAACATGAGTAAAATGTTTGGAAAATGTTCAAATTTTAAATATAGATTAAAACACTTTTGGTCTCTAAACTTTCATAGAAGTAACAATTTAGTCCCTTAATTTTAATTTGTAATAATTTAGTCTATGTACTTTCAAATTTGTTACAATCTAGTCCTTGAATTTTAGTATGTAACAATTTAGTTTCTATACTTCCAAATTTGTAACAATTTAATCTTTATTGTGAAAAATCTTATCAAAATTAATTGTCAATTTTTAGTATGTAACTATTTAATCTTTATAATTTATAAATACATTTGCTCCTCAATTAGTTTATTGAACCATATATATATGAAAACTCATTAAATTTTAACAATATCTTTCATAATAGGGACTAAATCATTATAAAATTTAAAGTACATGAACTTAAAATTGTTGCATGCTAGTTCATGGACTAAATTGTTACAAAATTAAAAGTACATGACTAAATCGTTACAAATTAAAGTTCAAGTACTAAATCGTTAGGGACAAAACGTATTTTTTCTTTTAACCTTAAATATTTGTACATATGAAGGCGCACAAAAATTTCTTAGTAATATTCAATTGATTCAAAGATCTTGTCCAAGATTGGTATATACAATAATCCAATCTATTCTTATACATTACAAAAGAGTAAAAACACAACTAAGTGGAAGGATAATATTCACTAGCTCAAAATGATGTCCCTCGTTCTTCTCTTCTTCAAAAAATAACCTTTTAAATTACACTCGACAAGTGAGACAAAAGGTCGAGAGAGACTTATCCAAATGTTTGGCAATAAGAACATGTTGAAAAAAAAAAGCATAGGGAATAACTTGAGAGAATAAATGAGAAAATTTTATGTCGATCCCTTTTCGAATTAACTTTACATTCAAAGGCATTTTTATATACTTTTAATTTAAAAAAAGCAATTGACAAAATGGTTGTTTAAAGAATAACATAGTTGTTGACCTACATAAATTAACTCAAACGATCAAAATTAGTTAGTACAAAGAACTTGTCTAAAGTTCCACTCTTACTTCTTATTCTACTGACAAATAAGGAAAAGACTAATTTTATTACTATTTAAATATAGATGGATTTTTTTATTAAAAAAAATGAACTATTTTAAAGATAACAAAGCATGAAAAAGGCATATTCAATTTTTTTTTAATTTAAAAAAAACGTATTTTAAAAATATATATAAGATTTTTTTTCTTACTACATATTTTAAAGATTTTTGGTTAATCACTAAAAAGGCATTTTTGGATAATCTACCTCTCAAGAGTGGCTTCAAAAATAACTTTTAAATTAATTCAAATTTTTTTAAGTATTATTTATTTATTAAGATACATTTTTTATAAAAAAAAAATTGATCATCTAAAATCATTCAAGAAGCTATACTAAACGCACTGTAAATTATTAAAATTTTCAAATGTGCTGATAAAAGAAATTGATTTTTTAAAAAGTATTTTTTTCCAAAAGTTATTTCAAGCACACTAAAAGAAGGACGTTGGATGGAATGATTCTAAATAAAGAATAATTTGGATGGGGTAGTTGATAATTGTCACATGAAAATTTTGATTGGAGGAAGAGGAAAAGGAAAAGGAAAAGGAAAAGGTTGTCATATCCAAATTGTGCATTAGACATAATGATAGAGAGATGGGCACTTCCAAGTTCATTAAGAAAGGAAGAGAAGAGAAGAGGTTGCAAATATAATCTTAATGGTCCCCTATGTTTTGGAGATTCTAGACCACAGATTCATTTCCTAACCCAACAACCTGCCCCCACTCTTCTTCTGCTCTCATTCATTTCCATGCCTCTCTTCATTTTCACCTCCTCCCTATCTCTTTCTTCTTTATGATATTGTTATGTGTTCGGTATCTTCCATCGAGTTCTTACTCTCACTAAATGTTAAATTAGTAATTCTGTGATGACGTTGAGAACGAGTTTAAGAATTAGGAGTGCTTTGAAATGAAGCATTTTTCCTATAAGCACTATTGAAATAAACATTGATTAAGGGCATGTTTTGAAAATGATTTTGAAATGACCAAAATCATTTTTATCATGTCCAAAATTGTTAGAATGACATGACAAAAGTAATTTTGGTCATTCTAAAATCACTCTCAAATATGTTCGAATTAATTGCTTCATCCAAAAACATTTTGAACTATTTTTAAGAAATTTCAAAACCTCTTTTAACTGTATAACTAAACACTAGGAAAATTTTGAATAGTGCTTTTAATTGGTTAAAAGCACATTTTTTTTTAATTCCAAAAGTTGTTATAAACTCACCTGAAAATATATTTTATTAACCAAAGTAAGAAATGATTTATATTTTTAATTTAGGTTTAAATCTTAATTTAGTTCTTGGTCATCCAAGGATTAATCTATTCTAGAGGCATCATGAAATAAAAAATTCACTCCTTGCACATTATGCAGGACATGATAATAAATTGCTACCGTAAAAAATAAAAATATCACTAAATTTATCGTTGCGATTTGACATCTCATATATATACCATCATTTTCTGAAAAATTAGCTAGAAACCAACGTTTCTTTATAATTTAAGATGAGAATGTGGTAGAAAACTATTTAAATAAAAGAAAATTGATTATGAAATGATATGGTAAAATCATAGAAAAAACAATTTAAATAAACTTAAAAAAGATGATCGAGTTTCTTGTTCTCCATTGTGATAGAGATAAGTTTGACAAGAAAACAATGATAAAAAGAAATTGAGATAAAGAATGAGGATTATTATTCATACTCCATTGTCCCTCCCCCCTTCTATATGCTATGATAGATAGGTTAGTAATAAAAAGAGTAAATCTTGGGGATGGATATGGCTATGGTTTTAGGATTTGAAATGAAAAGAAAGTGCCAAACAAGTTAAATATATATATCTTAAATAATAAATTTTATTTGATTAATTCATTATAAATTAATTTAAAAAGTAAATAAAATTCAAGTTGAATTACCATTTTAATACTTAGTACTTTAACCATATATTCATTTTGAATTTTATACTTTTTAAAGTTGCATTGTCCTTACACAATGTTTGTCGAACCCTCCAATTTACAGATATATCAACGAATATTTTAATCTTTGTTGAATGTCTGTGTCGTTATTGTCTCAGAGTGACAGAAATTTAACGTGACAAATTATTTGAAGGCAAGATAAATAAGTTTGATATATATAGTGATATGTTGTTTTAATGATGTAACGATGTGATAATCTAACAAATTGCATTGTTTAAAAGATGTGAATTTGGGTTAGGTTTTAAAATATTATTTTGATTGGAAAATAGAAAGAGACGAACTTATCTCTTTTGAAAATGCGACCAATAATACTATTCTAAAAAGCATAAAAACTAAATTTAAAGAAATTTATTGGAATTTAGGCAATTTAAATTAAACGATGGAATTTTTGGGATTATCGGATTTTCCTTTTTTTAATAGCTTTAAAGCAAAGATCTTGAAATCTTTTGGTCGGCAGGGGCTTTCTCCTCTCTGGCCGGCAATGGTTGGTGGCCATCAATATGCCCCAAAAACTTTGCCTCTTTTCTTTTTATCTTCCTTGGAAAATGATTGTTGCTTAAAACTCTAGTTTTATTTTTATTTTTATTGTATTTTCAAATTTTCTTTTAGTTTATTGGCTCCTGACGTCTAGCTTACTTCAGTTTGCTTTGCTTTGTGATTTTCCAAAACCATGGGCTGTCTCTATTTTCATAATTAGTAGAATTATAATGTTATTAAAATACCCGTCTGAGTAAAAAATGATTGCTTTTTCTTTGAAATTTAGGAATTAATTTAGAGATTAAAATAAATATTTTGAAGTTATTTAAACAATAAATTTATGATGGGGAACAGAAAGAATAAAGTTCCACTGATATATAGATTCTTTGCTAGGGTAAATATAAAACCCTAATTTTATCTCATTTTTTGAGTCTACACTGATAACAGATGGGTCATTTTGTATGTCATAATATGAAGTATCCCTGGACAATTTTTGTTTACATATTATAAATTAAATAGTGGTTGTTTTGTTTGACATATTAAAGGCAAACGGTCCATCCCTTTCGGACTTGTTTTATTATTATTGTAGTTTTTAAAATTTATTATAAAAATATTGTAATTTTTAAACTATTTATAACAATATTGTTGTTTTAATACGTTGGCAGATAGTCATCTTTATCTTCCATTTTTTTTAAAAAAAATTGTTCATTTAAAATAATAGTTATTTTTTCTTTTCTAATTTTCTTAATTCATTTTTCCTTTTTCATAATACTGTTTTAATTCCTGTTTCAGAATATGAATTTCTTCTTTTTTAATTTAAACACAAATATTTTAATTGGTAAATAATGAAATAGTAGATAAAATATTAAACTAATGTGAATGTTTACTTTTTTTTTTTTTTTTTTAGTTTTTTTGTTCATTCTTTTTAAAATAATAGTTCTTTTTTCTTTTTCTAATTTTCTTAATTCATTTTTCATTTTTCATAATACTGTTTTAAGCACTCTTTCAGGATATGAATTTCTTCTTTTTTAATTTAAACACAAATATTTTAATTGCTAAGTAATGGAATAATAGTAAACACAAATATTTTAATTGCTAAGTAATGAAATAGTAGATAAAATATTAAACCAAAGTGAATGTTCACTTTTTTTTTTTTAGTTTTTTGTTCATTCTTTTTAAAATAATAGTTATATTTTCTTTTTTCTAATTTTCTTAATTCATTTTTTTCTTTTTCATAATACTGTTTTAATTCCTCTTTCCGAATATGAATTTCTTCTTTTTTCTTTTTTCATAGCATTAATTGCTAAGTAATGGAATAATAGATAAAATATTAAACCAAAGTGAATGTTCACTTTACATATAAGAATAAAAAAAAAATCTAGTCTGTGCCACATGGTGGAGGTCGTCAAGTACGATGTGGTTGTTGACGACGACCCCTTGGTGCCTGATCCTGATCCTTTTGTGCTTCCTATTCATCTGATTCTTCTTATGCTCCAATAGGGTACAAATAGTGATCATGTTCTCCACGTTCACATTCGCGTCTCCGAGCATGTGATGATGATGATGGACCATCCTCAGAAGCTAATGTGGTGGTGTATGAAGGTACCGTGAACCAAGAGTCGGTATCATCATCATCGAAGTAGAAAAACCAACACCATCTTGTGTCTGAGTAATGAGAGGCATATCGTCCGCATCATGGTGAACTTCACCACACTGATGTATAAATGCACTAAGTTAAGTTTAAGGAATGAAACATCTTGCATGATTTCTAATCAAATCTAGAGATAAACATTCAAACATTTTCTAATCAATTACAAAAAAAAACTATCCAACTCAATTTCTAGTTTAAAAGAAAAAGAAAACTAATTTCTTCCTATATTAAACTCAATTTCTAAAATTTAATCAAAATCTAGAACATTTTCTATTCAATTACAAAAAAACAAAAATATCTAATTCAATTTATAGTTTAAAAAGAAGAAGAAAACTAATTTCTTCCAATATTAAACTCAATTTCTAAAATTTAATCAAAATCTAAAACATTTTCTATTCAATTACAACAAAATTATCTAACTCAATTTATAGTTTAAAAAGAAAAAGAAAACTAATTTCTTCCAATATTAAACTCAATTTCTAAAATTTAATCAAAAACTAGAACATTTTCTAATCAAACAAAAAATCATCTAACTCAATTTCTAATTTTTTTTTTTTAAAAAAAAACTAATTTCTTTCTATATTAAACTCATTTTCTAAAATTTATTAAATCTAGAATATTTTCTAATCAAACAAAAAAGTATCTAACACAATTTCTAGTTATACAAAAAACAATAAAATAAAATAAAATAATTTTTTCCTATATTAAACTCAATTTCTAAAAATTTAACTATCCAATTAACCTAAATTTGCTAATCTTATAAAAATAACATAAGCCCAACAAATTTTTGAAAAAAAATAAATCAAACGAATTATTAAAAAAAAAAAAATCAATCCTACCATTTTTGAAAAATTAAATCCAACATATCTTAAAAATATATATATAACTAACAAATTTTATATTAAAAAAAAATCCAACAATGATCAAATTCAACAGTTCTAACCAAATTCATATCCATTCAACAGATCCACAATAAAAACAAGTAAAATCACAACAAACTAGTGAGAAAGATTTAATAAAACTCACGAATGCGACAAATTTTGTACTCCTTGGATATGGTGGACGTTTTTGTTGTTTAGACCTTCCAATGCCCACAAAATGCTCCTCTTTACTCCAATGCTGACAAAGATCAACTTTATTTACTAAGATGGCAACAAAAATTTCAAGTGGGAGTAGGAAACAAGTATAAACGAGAGAGAGAAGTAGGGATGTGGGGCTGTTTTTTCGTTTTAAAAAACGAATGTGGGGCTCTGTGTTTGTTTTGAAGAAGATGGGTGTGTTTTGTGTTTTGTTATGGTCGTCTCTTCAAGAGATGGCCATCTTTAAACAGAGTTTCGACGCTTCAGTGATGATCGTCTCTTCAAGAGACGACCATGTCCCAGATTCGTGCAACGTGGCAAAGATGTAGATGACCATCCACCTAGCTTTTTTATATTAAAAAAAAAAAAAAAAAGGCGAAGCATGGTTGTCTCTTCATCTGTCGCGTATACGTGGTCGTCTCTTAAGAGACGACCATCTACCAACGTATTAGATGGTCGTCCCAACGCATTAAAACAACAATATTGTTATAAATAGTTTGAAAATTACAATATTTTTATAATTAAGTTTTAAAAACTACAATAATAATTTTAAAAAAAAGTCTCATCCCTTTGTGGGGTACTTTTATTATATAAATAGAGATAACACTCGGGTAGTCAATTCGAGCATAACTCAATGAATAAGGCACTAACTACCATTGCAAAGATCGATGGTTCAATTTTTCACTCCTGCAATTGTTGAACTAAAAGGATATCTATAACACTCGTATAGGTTAAATTACTTAATCTCTATAGTTGGGTCCATAGAGTTTAGATAAACCTCATAAATCTTTCTCTAAACCGGTTTTTACCCACTTAAAAACGCATATTATTCTTTATCTTGTTTTTTAATCATCCCTTTAAACGTTAACACATTCAACTATCACAATTAGCCAAAGAAAAAATATCATCTAATTGTCACATAACTAAATCATGTCACATTATCAATATGCTAATGACATAGATGATTTGTGAGAATTTGACTAGACTATAAAAATTAAATTGAACCATTTTAAACTATAGGGATCAAATAGAAACTAAATCCAAATCATAAAGGCCAAACTAAAACCTTTAAAATCATAAAGTCCAAATTAAAACTAATTAAGCCTAAATCATAAAAACTGACTTTGGTAATTTAACTAAATAAAATAAATATAAAATTTTGGTTAAAAATACTGTTAGTCCCTGAACTTTAATAAAAGTAAAAATTTGGTCCCTGAATCTTGTTTTGTAATAATTTAGTCCATATACGTTCAATCTTGCATAAATTTAGTCCCTAAATTTTAGTATGTACCAATTTAGTCTAAAATTTGTAACAATTTAATCCTTACAATGTAAAATCTTATCAAAATTAAGTGTAAATTTTTATTATGTAACAACTTTAATCTTTGTAGTTTATAATCATATTTGGTCTATAATTAGTTTATCGATCTACCTAAGTAAAAAGTCGTATTAAAACTTAACAACAATTTTTAGACAATAACTAAAACGTTACAAATTTTAAAGTATAGAAACTAACTTATTACATACTAAAGTTTAGATACTAAATTGTTACAAAATTGAAAGTACATGAACTAAATCGTTGTAAATTAAACTTCATGGATTGAATTGTTATTTCCATCAAAGTCTAGAGACCAAAGTGATTTTTATCTAATTTTTTTAAGAAAAGTGTTTTTAACTTAAAATTTAAGAAATTCATTCAAATATTTGATGGCTAAATTTAAAAAAAAAAAAAAAAAAAAAAAAAAAAAAGCCTCTAAACTTTGCCTCTTGTTTCAAAAATATCCCTATTATTTCAGAAGTTGCAATATTTCTCTTGACCTTTTCATAAATGTTTCAAAATTAACTTTATAGTAGAAATCCTTTAAAATTTTTGAACGAAAAATTGACGTGTCGATGACCCGAAACAACATGGCAGTGACTAAAATGCTTGTTTAGATTAAGTTTACAACAATCAAACACGTCAATTTTTCGTTCACATTCTAATAGTATTTCTACTCTAAGAGTAGTTTTGAAATATTTATGAAAAATTAAGGTAATATTGTTACTTTAAAAATAAATAATGGCATTTTTTAAAGGAGAGGTTCATTAGATATTTAGCCAATATTTGGTTATTTGTTGGCATTTAACCGTTTGTGGACTTTTCGAGGAGAGCATGGGGCATCAGAATAGTGTATGCGAAGGGGGGCTCTCTCTTCTTTTTGCTCCACTAAACATACACACGCAAATCTAATGGCTAAGAAACTGACACGTGGAAGTATTGGTACTGTTTCCTTTGGATATTCTATTATTATCCCCTGCGATTTTTGAAACTTAAATGAATTTGATTTTTTTTAAAATAAATATTTGAGATGGTGATGCGTATGATTTATTCTCATTTAAGGTATATTTCTTGTATATAATGTAAAGTCATTTGTGTAAGTGTTACTATCGGATATTTTTATTATATATTTTCTCTCATTTTTATCATGTGTCAACTTCTTTGAGATGCGATTTTTTTTTTACATTATTGAGAAAGTATATATAGTTTATTCCAAAAGTTAATTTTACAGTGCGATGGATGAGTGTATGGAGGACACTTGAAATGTACTATTACTGTAATTTTGAAACTGTGCAAACATGACGAAGGAAGCTGAGCAAAATTGACAATTCCTACCTATACCAATAAATTGTACTTTTATTATTCATTGAATTGAGAAATCCAATAGCGCTTAGAATAATTATATGTTGAGTGACTTATTAGAAAATTTTCTTTGGCCTAAAGAAAATTGATTTGTAGAGAATGAACATTTTCATTTAAAAAAAAAACTTACAAGTCACAATCATATGGGAGGCAAGGAGAATATGATCAAGTGTTGAATTTGAATTTTAAATTTTAAATTTAACTAGATTATTATATATAGTGTATTTGTCATGATTTTTTGAGAGAGTTCTTTTTTCGATAACATTGGAGAAAATTAAATAAAATTTCTTAAAAAATATGTTAACTTGTTAAGTGCTTTTTAGATTCTTTCAAGGTTTTAAACATTTTCTTTTTGGGGGGCATGTAGCCCACTGAAAATTTTGTATAGTAAGAGAAAAAGAAAACTTTTGAAATATTGAAAAGTTGTTCAAAACCCATTATAAAATTATAAACGTAATTTACGCCCAATTTGCACTAATTTCTAGACTTCTCCCAAAGCATATATTTAAAAAAAAGAGAATCCTTTTTGTGTTTCTCCAAGGGTCTATTTTCAAAATGTTACAAAATCAATGTTTTTTTTTTAATCAAAAGTATTGCTTTATTTAAAAAGTGCTTTAATGATAAATCTTTTTGTTGTTTGGTTTTAATATTCCAAAGGCGATTTTGATCTAATTAAAATATTTTAAAGATATATATATATATATATACACTCCAACCTAATTAATAAAATTAAAAGTTGAAATTATACGAGAGAAAAGAGTGAAAAAGAAAGATTAGCAAGAGAACGGTAAGAAAAAAATATATAAAGAGAATGAGTGACCAAGGAGAGAAAAACATATATGTAAGAGATGTTGATCAAACAAAGTGAAATGTATAAATTTATTATGGGTGAGAGAAAATATGTATGAATATATAATGACAAGAAGTTAATAGAGAGCATTGAAAGGGAGATTAATGAGAGACAAATGTACCTATACAAAAAAGTTTTTCTTATACCGTTTTAATTTGATCCTTATAATAGTTCTTTATGAATATGGTTAAATAATCTCTCCAACTGTCCTTACTACCTTAAGTTACTTTTTACTTTGGGAAACATAATTTTATTTGGACATGTGACAAGGACAGAAAAAGAGAGATGGGTTTTTAGGATCACAACTTTTTGAGATAAATTCAACCACTTTCATCTATACAAAATATTTAAGATTTTGTAGTTTCTTTTCTAATTATCTCCCTCCCCTAAGTTTTTAGAATTGGAAATTTATATACGTCAAAAGTTAGCAAATGCAAAATTTTACCTCTTTCTTAAAAATTTGTGGCACTATCCATGGTTAATTCACAAATTTTTTTACGATGAATATTTTAAAACTAAAAAGCTCGTATGCAATCAAACTCACAACCGATAAGGACAAAAATATTAAACTTTTCAAAAAGAAATAAAAAAAGGTGAAAGTTGATTGTGGGGAGACATGGTTAGCAAAAAGAAATGTCCCTAAGCATAGGATAAAATGTGTGGAATTTGAAGTCTATGTTTGGTTTTTGGTCAATAGAAAGTGATGAATAATGATGGAGGGGAAGAGTGGTAAAGGTCCCCATCAATTGCATGAAATCTCTTGTACGGACACTAATTGAAATTCCCAAAATAAATAAATAAACAATTTGTTTTTTTTTTTTTATAATTTTTTTAAGGAAAAAAAAAAGGCCGAAAGCAAAGCTACGTGCATGAAATCTTATCGCTCTTTCTACCTTCCACTTGCATTTCAAATTTCAACACTACTCTATTATCTACTCGTACTCTACTCTCTTCTCTTTTTCTTTTAAATATTTTATACTAGCTCATTCGTATCAATTTTGCTTTTAATGTTTTAAATGATTTAATTTTATTCTCGATTTTTTAATTACAAATTCAATGTCTAAATATTTAGGAGGTGTTTGGCTTACCGTTTTAGGTTTGGCTGATTTTGAAATACAAATCCAAAACAGTATTTGGGCCACTGTGTTCAAAACCTATAGTTTTTGAAACACGACTCGGTGGTTTTGAACAGTGCACGTCAAACACTATTTTTTGATTCCTAGACTTTAGAACATTGCACCCTTCACTGTTTTCTGATTCTAAGGCTTTCAAACCTCCCACAACAAACCTTCTAGGGTTCCAAATCCAAGGATGTTGATTTCGAAACAGTATGCCATACGACCCTTTAGAGCTGTGTTTGATCAATTTCTAAACTTTAGAAAGTTTTAATTTTGTCCTCTCAACTTTTAATGTTGCATCTAATTAAATCTTTACCTTTTAAACTCCACCAATTTAATATTGAGACATGTTAATTATAGAGAAAATTTCTAGTACTCTTATTTGAGTTCAACAACATGTAGGGGTGGGGACTCAAACCTCTAAATGTTTGGTCGAAGATATAATACGTACTTTTGACCAGTTGAGCTATGCTCTCGTCTGCAATTTCTAATACTCCTTTAGTATGTAAACATACTCCTTTTGTTCACATTACGTATTTTGCTTCATAAATAATTCTTCAATGTCACGTCATTCTTAAATGATATTGATGTAACTGACAATAATGAATGAGAATAATATATAATATTACCATAGACAGAACAAAATTACTTTAATTGTTTTAATAGAGATTTTTTTTTTTGTTTAGTTCAACAAATGTGGTGATGAGGATTATTCGAACCTCCGACCTCAAAGGAAAGAAGTGGTGTCTTAATCGTTGAGCTAATGTTGACTTAATAGGAATTGTGTTGCATGATGTGACAATATATCAAAAGTGCATAAACAAACTAATGGAGCAAGGTTTAATTTTCTTTTTTAGTGCAAATATAGATTGTGGAAGATTGAACCTTCAACTTTGAAAAAAATAATAGATGTCTCAGTGGTAATTAACATATACTCGTTTTTTTTAGGTTGGAAGTTCAAATTCTCATCTCGCATTTGTTGTATAAAAAATAATTACAAATAAGTCCTCTAAAATGGGAGGTTAAAAAAAAATGGATAAAACAATAAACTTTTATTTGTTTATTTATAGCATATACAAGCTGAGAATGGTATAATATAAATTTGTCCAAAAGTGTATAGAATGCAACAAATGGAATGGTTGGTAGTTTTGAAAATAGAAACGATAATAGAAGAAGAGAATAGAAAAGACGAGGAGAGGATAACAGGTTAGAAGATGAAACGGGGACCTTAAAAATACGGACGGCGCACAAAGAAAGAGAGAGAATCTTGATTTTGCCTGTCTACAGAACAAAGGTGGAATGGGCGCAAAACGGAAGCGGATAATATAATATAAAAACGACACCACGAATCTGACGATTCTGACCTTATATTTATTATTATTTTTTTAAAAAAAAATTATACGAAATTATCTTGAATTTTGAGGTAGGTTCTAATTATGTGTCTAGACTTTACAAAATTTTATTTTTATCATTGAAGTTTAAAATTTGTTCTAAAAAATATTCTTGGAGAGTTTTTTTTTTTTTTTTTTTGTATGACAACTAATGTATAAAATTGGAAGGCATAAATGACATCATTTACACATCATTCATGTAAATTGACATAACAGCTGACATATAAAAATTGATTATGTAAATGATTTTAACGATATCTTTTGATCAAAATATGAAATAAATGGTAATAACAATCGTAATATTCTTTATAGTTGTAAATAATATTATGTACGCCTTCTAATTTTTATTATCACGTCAATTTCTATCATTTATTTTATTGGAATAATATTTTTTGGAACAATTTCAAAGTTGAAGGATATTTTTTGAAACGAATTTCAAAGTTTTTTTTTTTGACAAAATTCAAAGTTCAAAGGTAAAAAATGAAACATTTTAAAGTCTAAGGGCATAATTGAAACATACCCCAAATTTTAGAGGTATTTTGTATAACTCAACCCTTTTTTTTAGTTGAAAGCCATGCGCTTGTGGAAAAAATTTCAGTACTACAGGAGTAACTATTCTCTTTCCCTTTGTTCATATTATAAGTTTGTTTTTATAAATACTTTTCTAATATTGTTGTGGACTCCACTCCACATTATTTTTAAAATAATATTAATGTGGCAGACAATAAATAGAAAAAGTATTGATACTGCCGCTGTATTAGAAATTTTGGTCCGCTCATACCTTCACTACTTGAAAAGGAACAGAATCATCTTGTGCAACCACAACTGCTGCCCTGTAGTTGTAATGCCTCTGGCACCTTCTTTTAGATATCTGAAAATAATTAATTAGTAAAGAAACAGCATATATATATATATATATATATATATCTTATGGGTCGTGTTTTGGAGAAGCAAATAATGTCTCACAAGGTTAGAAGTGGTACTGAATTTTTGTTGACATGCCAAACAGTTTTTCATATTTTATGAGTTCGACATTGACATATAGAGTGACTCAACTTTTTTATTATATTATTAAAAAATTGCCAATATATATATATATATAACGTGAAAACTGTATTAATAATAATAATAATTTTTTTTTTGAGATAAAAGTATGGTGGTATTTTTAATGAGTTCATTTTTGCTACAACCACACCCTTTCATTTTAGGCTGGATAAGTTACAGGGTCAAGTTAGATGGAGCAGACAAGTTTTACTTTTTGAGTGAATTTGTTTGTCTACTTTAATAAATTAAAAGATTGAGGTATTTTCCAACTCAGTTTTCTCTTAGAATATTACGGTTGGAATAGAAATTTTGGCCAATCAAAAATTACCACGTCATTACCCAATATTAAGGACGAAATTATATTTAATTTGGGATTAATTAAATTGACAAGGATCCCTAAATTAAATTATGGCGAATCTCAATATACAATTGGGTTATGTGAAAATTGGGCTAATTTTAGACGAAAGTCCAAAGAACTAGGCCTAAAGTCAATCAGGTTCAGTCCAGAGGTTAAACCCAAGGTCAACCAAGTCCAGTCCGACTGACAAAGCCCAAGCCCATCTGGAGGCATTCAGGAACTCTATAAATATAGAGTTCCCTCCTCCATTTCAAGGTTTAGAAGTTGAAAATCTCAAGAAAGAAGACTTAGAGAGAATTCAGAAAACAAAGACCAGAAAACTCTCTAAAGTCTTGAAGATCAAATACTCTCTAAACCAAAGCCTTGAAGACAATAAGACTTTGAAGATCGAGAACAAGCTGCAAATCCCTCGAAACAAATCTACATTCGAGAACAAGCTACAAAAGCCCTCAAGAAAAATTCACATTTGAGAACAAGTTGCAAAGCCCTCGAGACAAATCCACATTCGAGAACAAGCTGCAAAGCCCCGAGACAAATGTATATTTGAGAGGAAGAATCAGAGGAACAAATTAGAGATTGTACTCCACTACATTCAAATTAATACAAATACAAATTTATTTACACGTGTCTCATTTCTCTTTCTATTTTGAAATTACGTGTAAACAATTACTTCATAAATATGAGATGAAAATTCAAACTCTAACCATGACTTTTTAAGAGAAGTATAGATGTCTTACTATTTTTTTTTTTGCTTTTTAAAAAAGATATGTTTTAACTACTAAGTAATGTTTAGGTCGACATTCCCAGCTAAGTTAATAAAATAATTGATATTACATTGTCTTGTCAATAAATTTTAACATGATTTTGTGACATTAAAGACTTTCTTGGAAAAAATAAATCGATAAAATAAAAATATGAAATTGAAACTTTTAGAAGATTAAGGACAAATTTGAAAATTTTTAATTGTCAATGAACAAATTTAAGGTTTCTTTTCTTTTTTTTTTTTTAGTTCAACAACATGTAAGGGTGAGAGATTTGAATCTCTAACCTCTTGATTAAGGGTATATGTCTTAATCAAGTTTATGTTTAGGTTGGCGATTTAAGGTTTTAAAATGAACTAAAAAAAATTAAGGTTTCAAAATATAAAATTAAAACCAAATTCATTATCAAACCAAACCTAAATTAACTAGTAACACACATTCAATTAGCCTTTAGCCAAAATGAGTTGATGTCTAAAAATAGGTTATCTACCATACAAGTCTAAATTTGCTTCATTATTTTAAGTGGAATCTCATTTTTGTGTGTAGAAAGATGGTGGGCTAAAAAAGTATTCTATAGTGGGATGCTTTTTGTAAAGGCAGCCAAAAATAATAATAATAAAAATGTTGCACACACTTGAATATGCATAAAAGTTAGGAAAAGATGAGGAAATTTTTTTTTATAAAGTGTTGATATAGGGTGCAAGAGCGTCACGTGACATTAGACTAAGAAATTAAAGAAAGGAATATAAAGGCATAAAGTTTGCAATTTTGTTGCCCTTTGAGACCATTAATCTTAGGTCAAAAACCAAAGTAGAATCCAATTCATGGCTCATAAGGACCATGTCAATATTTTATTACTTCCTCGACATAGGTTGGATAAAAGGAGGATACTTCTTTCATAAAGTTAGAGCTTAATTTATACTTGTTCCACTTTTATATAAAGAGGGGATGAATGAATAATTTTTTTATGCGTACCAATTTATCAAATTCAAAATAAATGTCAACCGAAGCATATAGCTCAATTGTTAAAGCATATATTCTCTTAACCAAAAAGGTTATATGTTCGATTCTCCCCTATCACATGTTGTTAAACTAAAAAAAATCAAAATAAATTATTAAATTACATTTTTAGTTCAAATTCTTTGTCTAAAATTTTAATTTGATTTTCATATTTAAGCTTATTAGATATCTATGCTATCGGTGAGAGAGTATTGCAATTTTAATGTGACATATCATTTGTGAAATATATTTAATATCTGGTTGCAATCTAAAACAATATTGTGTTAGCCTCTTTTGTGTGCTTTTCAACCATAATAATGTCTTATAACATGGTCTTGAATTATGTGTTCCAATTAAATGTGACCCTTTGTATCCCATGTCTTTAAAATTAAATGTTATAATAGAGTTTATGTCCATTTTTAGTTTTCATACATTTGGATTTTCTACTAACATTTCGCTAACAATAAGAACTTATAGGGTGAAATTTTAATAAAGTGATGGAGACCATATATGTATACTGAAACTTTTGAAACACTACAAGAATCTGCCTTTTTTCCGACATTTTTTTCCCGACACCCTTTAATTGGTGGAAAAAAAAGGTGAAATGCCAACGGTGCTCCTTTTTTCTGACATTTTTTTCCCGACACTCTTTAATTGGTGGAAAAAAAGGTGAAACGGTTTTACGCACCGTCGGCATAGAGAACAAGAAATGACAACGGTATTGAAAACGATCGGCCAAATATAGAATTTCCGACGGTTTATACACAACTGTCGGGATATCGTCAAAGAAATGCTAACGGAGTTAAACATCGTCAGTCGTTGGCAATAGAGGAAAAAAACGACTGACAATTCATGGAACCGTCTACCATTAGTTGCAAACATGCCGACGGTTCATCGAACCGTCGGCCATCAGTGAAAAAATGACAATTCATCGAACCATCGGCCTTATGGGGCAAAACAAACCAACGGTTCGATTAACCGTCAATTTTAATAGCAAAGAATTGCCGATGGTTTGAAAAAACTATCAGCATAAATGAGAGATCGCCAATGGTTCGACAAAACCTTAGGCTATACATCTGAACCACCTACGGTTCGCTTGAACCGTCAGCGGTTCATTTGAAAATGGGGCTCTTCTTTTTCGAATAGCTCCCTTTTTTCACCCTCATTTTTGCTCCCCCCCCCCCCCCCCCAATTTTCTCTCCTCCTTTTCTCCCATTTTCTATCCTCCCTTGCCCTCCCATTTACCGCCACCCCTACCCAACGCCCTCCTCTCGCAGCTCGTCGATGCCTGCCGCCCACCCTCCCACCACCATTCTCCTTTTCCCTCTCATTTCTTTCTCCCTTTCCTTCTCCTTCATTATTCTCCCATCTCCACCCACCTCCCACCGCTGCCCACGGCCCCAACCATCGCCCACCCCACCAGCAGTCGACCCACCACCGCCGCAACCCACCCCCCGGTCGCCGCCCCCCTCTCCTCCATTTTCTCCCTTTTCCCTTTCCCTTTCCTCTCTCTTTTTCTCCCCCATTCTTTTCCCTCACAATCCCACCACTACCCACCTCCCACGTCTCAAATGCCCATTGTCGTCAGTGACTCCCCATCCTCCTCTTGAATTTTGGTAATTTATTTTTCCTAATCTATTGAGTTTTATAGTTAGATTGAAGATTAGTTAGTAAATCTATTTAAGTTTGTTGTATTTTGATTTGTGTAACCTTAGATTTGCAAGTCCGAATATTTTCGAATACAAACAACAAAGTGTCTAGCTTCTTTGGTTAAGAAATGTATATCGAAACCCATTTCGAACACGAGCAAAGTATGATAGATCATTCTCTAAGGTTTGAAAAGTCATTTTTTGTAGTTTGGAACTCATTTAAACACTTTCGAACTCATTCGAACACTTTCAAATTCATTCGAACACTTTTAAGCAAAGATTAAGTATGTTTTAATGAAATTTAGGCAATAAATCTCTATTTAGGAGTTTTCGAACTTAGTTAAAATAATTTAGATTGGTAACTAACCTTTGAATTCTTTTGTTTTAGGATTTGGGTCTATTTTAGGGTGTTCAAACAAAATTTAAGTTAAATTTGAGTTGATTTTGGTGGTGAAAGAAGAATTTAAGGTGAGAATAACTCTTCTTTTCTCTATTTTGAGTTTGTAGTTTATAGTTTATTGTGAAGAAGTGTACATGTATGTATTTGATTTATTTGTACTTAAAATTTAGTTTGAGTTAATTTGTAATGTTGATTATTCTTATTCATGGGTATATATGGAGTTGAAAATATATATTGTTTATAGGGCGCGTTTGGTAGTGTTCTCGTTTCTTGTTTATATTTTTAATAAAGAAAAACGGAACTACATTTAGTAATTAATATACTTAGATTGAAAATTATTTTGAAAATCTATTTAAGTTTATTGTGTTTTGAGAATTGTGTAACCTTAGATTTGCGAGTTCGTACATTTTCGAACACAAACCAACAAATTTTCTAGCTACTTTGGTTAAGAAAGTATGTAGATAAATCTACTTTTAAACCTTTTAGAACTCGAATAAAGTGTGTTAGATCATTCTCTAAGGTTTGAAAAGTGTTTTTTTGTAGTTTGGAACTCATTCGAACACTTTTCAGCAAAGATTAAGTATGTTTTAATGAATTTTAGGCGATAAATCTATGTTTAGGAGTTTTCGAATTTAGTTAAAATAATTTAGATTGGTAACTAACCTTTGAATTCTTTTGTTTTAGGATTTTGGTTTGTTTCAAGGTGTTCAAACAAAATTTTAAGGTAGATTTAAGTTGATTTCGGTGGTGAAAGAAGAATTTAAGGTGAGAATAACTCTTCTTTTCTCTATTTTGAGTTTGTAGTTTATAGTTTATTGTGAAGAAGTGTACATGTATGTATTTGATTTATTTGTACTTAAAATTTAGATTGAGTTAATTTGTAATGTTGATTATTCTTATTCATGGGTATATTGTTTTAAAGGTTCCATCCCAAATATTATAGGTTTCTCATGAAAGGAATGTCATTTGTATGATCACTAACTCTTTATATATGTCTTTTTTTTCATCACTTAGATTGACATTGGAATGAACTTGGATCATATTCTTACTAGTATTTGCCACTTTGCTCTCTGAATTTGACCACGTGGATTTCAATGTTATATTGATATTATTTGCATCTTTGATGTTTATCTTCACTGTGAACTATGGAGAAAAAAATTATAAATAAGTTTTGATTTTGATAAGTAGAAATTCAAGAGAGAATTTTAATAGGTAACTACTTGATAGGTGTATGTTGTTGTTTTTAATACATTATACAATAGTTCACATTTTAGCATAAATCAATAACTAACCTATATATTGATGGATTACCATGGTGGATCATAACAAATCATTAATGCACCTATATATTATTAACTCATGGTTTATGTTGAGCTTCATTTCTCTATATTTGTAGTTGTATTTTTAGTTGCTAGCTTTTAATACCTTATTAAACTATATGAGTTTGTTTGTTTTGGTATTTAACTTATTAAGATTGAAAATTTAGATTATTAAGGCCCCGTTTATTAACCATTTGGTTTTTTATTTTTAGTTTTTGAAAATTAAGTCTATAAATACTACTTCTACTTTTTACATATGTTTTAAAAAACCAAGCCAAGTTTGAAAACTAAAAAAGGTAGTTTTCAAAAACTTGTTTTTTGTTTTTTAAATTTGGCTAGAAACTCAAATGTTTCCTTAAGAAATATGGAATCTATTGTAGAGAATATGAAAACCAAAAATCAAATGGTTATCAAACGGAGTCTAAGATATTCAATTTAATTTAGCTTATTAAGATAATGTGAAAACTTAAGAATCCAAATTTAACTTAGCTTAATTAGTGATTGAACTAAAACGTGGGGCTTAAAGAAAATATTTGTAACACATAAATATGTCATCTCACACACCCAATGTTATATTCATTTACTAGTACTTTATTTTTGTTAGAAACTTACAAAAACAAATCAAAAAAATCAATCGAAGTTACCTTTCAACCATCGCGCTGGATCTAAGACATTCATGCACATACGAGAAGCAAAGGTAGTGTTGAAGAAAATGTTTCTTCTACCATTTTTTGGTTTTTTAATATTACTAATATATATATTAAAAAAATTTGAATTACAGAAAATAAAAGATGCTGTTGAAATAAGACCAATTGAGCTATTTTAAAGAACTAGATACAAAGAAAGAAAGGGGTGGGTGAATCCAGCAGCCCGGTGTTGCTCATGTAAGTTTTATACTCTTAAAGTTAGTTTATAAACTTATTACTCGAATAATGCTCATTTTAATTTTTCTCTCAAAGTAAAATGATAGAGTTGCAAGCGGCAACCACTTCAGATGGGTCCCAACCACTTGCCCAAGATGAGATCGTTGAGACTATTTTGGGAACTCGATCGGGCCATGTAAAAGGCATGGGTTGGGGATCGAAGCCAAAACAAAGAAAATTGAACGGCCCATCATCCAGTGGAGAAACACAACGAGAGCATGAGTTGAGCATGGAATTGGCACAATTGCAGATGAAAAATGCAACTCGAGTGGAAGAGCTGAATCTGACAAAAGAATAATTGAGTCGTGCTAAAGTAGAAATTGAGCTTACGAGAGAAGAGTTGGAACGAGTTAAGACAAGTGAAACTCAGACTAGAAATAGATTGGAAGAAGTCAAGACTCGAACTATAGCACAGGATGCGAAGTTAGCTAACATGGAAGCAATGCTTACGCAACTCATGCATTTACAAGGAGGACCGACAAAGTAGATAGGATCTCTCTACTAATGTTTTGTGTATGGCTATCATGCAGTAAAGGTAGCCAATGTGTTGGGGGGTTAGTATGTTTTAAGATTATGTTTCGAGATTGAATTGAGTTTAGGAGGCTGGGATCAAAACATGCTTATATATAGTGAGAAGTTATATATGGCTATCCTACAGTTATGGTAGCCAATGATTTGAAACTATTTGGTTTGTATGAGTTTCTTTGAGTCTATGTTTATGATCGTTGAGCTTTAGAAGTTATCTATGTCATTGAAAAGCTTGCTTGTAGTTGATTTTGAACTTCTTGCTTATTGTTTTGTAATATTGATACTTGCTAATATGTTTAAAATTTATTGGATATGGTTGTATGGCTATCCTGTAGTTATGGTAGCCAATGAATTGGTTTGAGTGTAAGGTGATTCTTAAAGATTGATTTGAAGTTCAGGGGTGGGTGAGAGATTTTTTGGAATGTGAAGGGGTACATAGATTGGTGCTTATAGATTGTTTATCAATCAATCCTTTAGAATTTAGTAATTTGGTTGAACATGTTTTGCTATTTAGTTAAGTTTTGGTGGTTCATTCCTTTGTGAAGTTAAACTATAATTCAATGAGTTTATTATTTGTTTTGTTTGAGTGTATGTACATGGTTTGAGTGTATGTTGATGCTTAGAGATTGATTTGAAGTTAAAGGGTGGGTGAGAAATTCTTGGAGTGTAAAGGGGGTGGGTATGTGCTTATATGTTTATATAAGTTTAGAGTTTAGTTAATTTGGTTGAACATGTTCATTCCTTTGAGAAGTTTTAGGTAAAATTATAATTCAATGGGTTTATTATTTAGTTTGTTTAAGTTTTATGTTCATGGTTTGAGTGTAGGTTGATGCTTAGAGATTGATTTTGAAGTTAGGGAGTGGGTGATAAATGTTTTGGAGTGTGAAGAGGGTGGTTGGTGCTTAAGTTTAGTTAAATGTGTCCATAAATATTGAGAAGTTTAGGTAAAACTTATATTATGGTTTGTTTAAGTTTTAGGTAAATGTTTTGTAACTTTGGTTTACTCTTGGTAAAGTTGGTTTGAAATTTTGATTATTTTTGTTAAGTTTTGATGAGTTTATTTGTGTATATGATAACTTTTAAATTCAAGACTTGATTGTTTTAGTTTGTTATAAGTTAGGTGATTTCATTCATATATATATATAGTTCAATAGTTTCAAAGAGTTTTAAGTAATTTTAGTTGTGTTGTAAATTTGTCATCTTAATTATATAAGTATTGATATTATTGTTCCTTACTTTTGAAATGTTAGTTTAATTATGTTGTTATATGTGTTTGTCTTCTATAAGTTAGGTAACTTAATTACATTTGTTTTTCTTTGTTTTTCCCAGGCAAGACATGCTAGCATAGGAGAACTTTTAAAGAACTTGTGGGACCAAATTTTTGTAATATGTACAAAGTGATAGGAACTTAAGTTTTTTTTTATGTTGTGTTGAAGTTTTGTATTTTATCTTGTATGAATTTACTCATTATGTACAAACAAAGTGTATTCAAATTTGGTTTAGTAGAAAGTTTTATTTGATTTATTTTGTATACAAATCATTTTAGGTACAATAATTAGTAAATTAAAATGAAATTATCGATAAAAAAACTATTGAAATTTAAAAAATGTCTAACACAAACATTTGCCGACGCTTTTTTAGATTTGGTCGCCCATTGTTCCAATTGCCAACCAAAATCATACCGTCGGCCTTTCTTACAAAAGCCGACCAATTCTTCAAGTGTCGACCTTTCTAAGAAAGGCTGACCAAATAACATCATCGGCCTTTTGTCCAAAGGCCGACCGAATCTTCATGCATCAGCCGTTTAAAGAAAGGCCGACCAAATGTCAAAAACCGTCGGCAAACATTTATCCGATGGTGTTATGGTGACTGAATTGGCAACGGAAGATTTTGCGTCGACAATTCATTTGCCGACGCTTTTTGGCGTTGGGAAATCCCAAAATTCTTGTAGTGAAAATATAGAAATCAAATTAATTGTAACATGGCTAAAACATGAAAACTAAAAATATGTATAATTTAATCCAATATAATTCTAGGTTCAGGAAAAATCATCTAATAGAGCTTATTTATCCATTTAAATGATTAGTGGAGGAATTTAGTTGACTATTTAAGAGAAAATTTATGGACACTAGACAAAAATACTACTTTTTAAGCAATATTTTTGTAAGTACACTGTTTTCTAAAAGTTCAATTAAAAAAATGGCTAAATTATAAAAAAAATATCTCTAAACTTTGTATTTTGTTTCAAAAATACCTCTAAACTTTTAAAAAATTCATTAATACCCTTAAATTTTAAAAAAAAAAGTTCAAAAATATCATTACCGTTAGTTTTGGATGAAAACCGTTAATACTTTGTTTCAAAAATACTCCTAAACTTTCAAAAAGTTCCATTAACACCCTTAAACTTTTAAAAAAAGTTAAAAAAATATCTTTATCGTTAATAAATGGACAAAAATCGTTAGTATCTCGTTTTAAAAATACCTTTAAACTTTAAAAGTTGCATTAATACCCTTAACCTCTAAAAAATGTTTAAAATGCTCTTACCATTAATATATGGACGAAAACCGTTTATCTACACTCCATTACCTCCCCTTATATTTTCTCTCTCCTAATTTGCTTCAATCTATGACCTAGCACTTCTTTATTTTTTTCTTTTTTTTTAATATCCTCTTACATTGTCTTCTTCCATTTTTCAATCTCTCCCATTTCTCCTATCTTCTTAAATATTATCACTTTAAATAAATAAGATGAGCTCTCTCATTTCTAAGCATGCCCAAACATAAATATACTCTCATTTTTCCTCCATTTATCCAATTCTCAAACATGGAGACCTTCTTAACTAACCACAACAAATAGACTAATGTGAATTGCAAAAATGATTAATAAAATCTTCATCCACTACAAATTTGGCAAATGCATATATTTTTTTTCTTTTCCCTCCCACTAGATGTCCTCCAAATTATGACGTAAATTCTCAACATGTCTCTCTTTTTATGTATTAAACCCAAACGTACTAACTCAAATGACTAACGTTCAACCTTGTTAAAGCATTTAAGTCCTAAGATCCCTTGGTGGTTTCATTATTCTCTTTTCTTCTTGCTATAGTCTATATATCTTGATTGAAAGTGGTAGTTTTAAAGATAAAAAAATGGAAGAAGAGAGTAAAAGGGTATTGAAAAGAAAGGAAAAAATAGAGAAGTGTTAGACCAAAGATTGAAGCAAATCAGGAGAGAGAGAAAATAGAAGAGGGAGCTAATGGGGTGTAGATAAACAATTTTCATCTATATACTAATGGTAAGGGCATTTTTAACTTTTTTTTTTTTAAGGTTAAGGGTATTAATGCAATTTTTGAAAGTTTATGAGTATTTTTAAAACGAGGTACTAACAATTCATGTCCATTTATTAACGGTAAGGGTATTTTTGAACTTTTTCTGAAAGTTCAAGGGTAATAATGAAACTTTTTGAAAGTTTAGGGGTATTTTTGAAATAGAGTACTAACGGTTTCCATCCAAAACTAAAGGTTAGGGTATTTTTGAACTTTTTTTAAAAATAAACCTAAACATATATTATCCTTGAAGGAAAGCACTAGTATTTAATCACTTAAATTATGTTTGTATCGACATGAGTAGAAACTTAATTAAAAACAATTCAATCTTCGAGTAGAGATTTAATTGTTTCTGAAATATTAAAAAAAAAATAGTTTAGAAAAAATACGAACAATATATCCCACATTGACAAAAAAGAAATGAGGAAGATCGTGAGTATACAAGTAAATGACAACATTTTCAATTGGTACACATGACATTTTGCGTAAAACTGAAAGCACGTTCATGCAAGTTTTAAGGTAGGAGCTAGACAGAAAATTTGAAAATCTTAGGCCCCGTTTGATAACCATTTGGTTTTTTGTTTTTGGTTTTTTAAAATTAAGCCTATAAATGCTACTCTCATCTATGGATTTACTTGTTTTGTTATCTCCTTTTTACCTATGTTTTCAAAAACCAAGCCATATTTTGAAAACTAAAAAAAAATAGTTTCCAAAAACTTGTTTTTGTTTTTAGAATTTGGCTAAGAATTCAAATGCTTCTTTAAGGGAGATGAAAACCATTGTAGAGAAATTGAGAGAAAACAAGCTTAATTTTTAAAAACTAAAAACAAAAACTCAAATGGTTATCAAGCGGGGCCTTAATTTTTTAAATCTAAGACAAACCACAAAGAACAAATCATCTTCCTCTCCCTTTCCTTCGCCTTGTGCAGGTTAAAAATTGACACAGACAATTTTTTTTTTTTTTTTTGAGTCAACAACGTGCAGAGCGAAGGAATTCAAACTTCTGATCTTTAAGTCGAGAGATATGTCTTAATCAATTGAGCCATATATGTTCAAATTGTCAACATATACAATATCATACTATTGCATAAACATAAAAAGATTATTGTCCTAACAGGGTACGACTTTTTAAGAATCACTTTTAAAAAAATAATAAAAAGTTTTGTTTTAATATTTGTAACTATAGTATTTGTTATAATTTCTCAAAAAGCTTATGCACCAAACAACATAAATAAAGGCAGACGATAGCATAGTCCAACTGATATAAAGTATATAACCTCGATGAAGACATCAAATATTCTCTCAATCTACGTATTGTTGAAATTAAAAAAAAAAAAAAACATAAATAAAGAGAGAAAAAAAAAATAAAAAGAAAAAAGGGAACCAATTCCCTCCATATATTATTGGACGCCATCAAAGCTGATCCTTGCCTTTCCCACCAGGAAACGGACACTCACACGACGCTGACGGAACCAAATACTCTCTCTCTCTCTTCTTTCTCTCTCTTCTCGGTTTTATATGTACCTCTCTCTCTCTCTCTAATCGCACATTCCATCTCACTCCTGCTTTCACTCTCACTCAACCACTATTATTCCTCTCTCTCTCCTCTAAATTCCAATTCCATCCTCTCGTCTTCTTCGTCTTCTCTTCATCTCACCCTCTGTAATTTGCTTCAACCTGCTCTCGAAGGTCTGTTCAACGAGCTCCAGATTGCCCAACCATACGTGATACGCTTCCAGGTTAGCCGTTTTTATGTATACTACTACCCCGACGCGTGTATCTGTTGTTTCTGTATTGTTCGTTTTCTTTTCTTGAATGATGAATGTGTACGTGGGGCCTCTGCATGTGACGGTTTCGGCGCTCCCTCTCTTCTCTCTGTTGTTGTTTGTGCTTTGGTGTTCTCGATGGTTTTTTCGTGTTTTTGGTTTTGGTTGAATTTGTCGAGACGTGGAGTTCTGTGGTATATATGCTGTGTGCTTGACTGATTCTTTAGTGAGTAGTTGCTGTGGATCGTTGTTCGAGTTTTGTTTGGTTTTGGAGATAGAAGGAAAGGAAAAGGCAAAAGGAAACCCGCTGAGGTAATATATATATATATATATATATATATATATATATATATATATATATATATATATATATATTTGTGGTTAATGGTTATGTATTTGTTTCTGACGGCGAATCTTTCTTTTCGTTTTCTTTACTGGACTGCATTTCCTTTTCGTGTGTGTATTTTCGGCTTTTGGAATAGTTTGATTCTGTTTAGTCATTTTGAGCGTTTAATGAATCGTCGTCTTCCTTCTGAGTTGGGGGCTGCGTCGGTGAAGCTAAATCTCTATTTCCTCCTGGAATTTGATTGGTCGATTCGGATTTAATTTTTTCCCGCCATTTTTCCGAGCCTAAAAGCCTTCCCGCCTTTAGTTCATTTCATGAAAACCATTAGCATAACACCAAGGATTACATTCTCATTTCTCATCGGTGCGGAAAAATCGGTAACGGGTCAGATTTTCCAGGATTATGCCTCACCAGCACGCAATGTCTAATCATGAAGCCAAACCGAATTTGGCTTTGATTTTCTTTTTTTCTTTTTTTCCTTTTGCTTCTATAAAAAATTGAATAGTTTAAAATTTGTCCGCATCAGAATTGGATAAACGGACTATACATAGAGAATAAGTCGAATAATTTTTGTGCTGACTTGCTGTCCATTAGTTTGCTTGAAAACCGGGAACAAAGAAGAGGAATATAGGAGGGAGGAAGAAAAATGGTCCGGTCCTTGCATACTGTACAGTGTATCGAACTTAATTAAGAACAACCCATAGAAAATAAACAACCGGTTTCCGAAGATGCTGGTTCGCCATCATCGAGGGAGCTCAAATTAAGTAATTATTAAATTGATTGAACTTGAACGTGGGAAAAATGTGGGGAATCTTGAGAGACTCTGTTTTGAAGATCCCCTAAAGAATTATCCGTGTTCGTCAAGCTGGGATACGAACCTCGAGAAATATCATTTTGGTTAGTGTGAGAAGCCAGCGTCAAGATATTTATTTAGAAAGTTTGCATTTGCCAGAGTACCGGAAAGGCCGTTATTAATCACGACAATATGGACAAATGGGTTAGTTGGGACGCTAACAGAGAGGCGCAAATCCCGTTGGATCCATCCAACTAGTAATTTTATTTTTAAAAAATTCGTAAATTAAACATACAGGAGCCGTGGTAATAACCGGAGATTTTAGGAAGCAGAGAAAGTAAGGCGTTCTTGCTGGCTAGTCCGGTATGATGCTTGTGTTACATGTGCTTTGGGAGAGATTTTGAAAAGGCAGCTATAAAGTGGCTGTTACATTGAATAATTTTTTTTGTATGTTTTAGGAAGAAAATATTGGATATATGAGTTCCTCTTTGTAAGCTTAGTATTTGGAAATTTGAGGCTCTATTTTGAATCGAAACCTTTTCTGTAATTTGTCAAAACCAGCTCGGGATTTGACTGCATGTAGGCTCTCGTTCAAAACTTTTTTCTCAGGGAAGAAAAATGTTAAAAGCTGCCAGGAAATTGAGAATCTTTTATTTGTAAAGTGAAAATTGAGAACTCCTACTGAACAGTACAAGAGACTGACATTTTTTTAAGCACTTTTGTAATTTCCTTTATCCGTCGTATACCCTAGCCTAAGCAAGGTACTGTCCTAGCAGTCCTGTGCTTTAATTTCCTGGGTTTGACTACATTGCTACCCAGGAACGGATTGTCATGATTTTACAATTTCAGTCTGGTGTGATCTGAAAGCGCACTGCCATCCACCCCGAAGAAGATTTTACTGTCCGTCCAAGGAATATTACCAGACTAAATGGTTACCATCATCTAGTGGATGAAGTTGGCCCATAGGCCAGAAGTCAGAATATCTTTATTTTGGGACCCGCGCAAATTCTTTTCATGGATGACGAAATTATGGCTCCTACAAATTCTCTCTCTACGGTATGAATTTCACGGGCTCTCCTACTATTAGATTCCCATACCCACTGACAATAGCAATAATTCTACTCCACTTGCCTTCATTTACCAGAGAAAACAAGGCTGCAAGCCAGTCTGTTCGGTCAACTTCTGTCTTTGAAGCAGCATTCCATAGGCCAATTGTCAATTTAGTCACGTGCCTGCCTGTGCCTGCCTTTTGAAAATGTCTAAGGAGGACCATATATCTTCTTTTTCTTTCAAATAGATATTTTGAAAGATACTCTGATGTTTATTTGCTCTTTAGAAGATGCGACGGGTTTACTGCCATTCAACTAGTCCATTGAGATTATTACTTCTTTCTCCCAAAAGTATACTGCATACAATACATAGTCGCATACATGGTCCCAGCCTTGAAGATGCTGTTTGATTTTCCTACCTCTGGACACAATTCCCGTATGTATCCTACTCCTCTTCTGGGATGTCCCAGCCTTGAAGATGCTGTTTGAACTTCCTACCTCTGGACACAGTTCCCGTATGTATCCTACTCCTCTTCTGGGATTTGAAATTTTTTGCCCAGAAAAAGATGCTTTTCATTCCTCTCTACATTTCCCTCAGTCTCCTCCCCGGTCTTTTGAGATTTGATTCTTTCATTTCTCTTGCCCTCAACCTTGTAGTATGATTTCTGCTCCTGTATCAATTTTTATATGGCATGGGAGGAAAGACACGTGCAACTTGAAATACACAGACGTGTGCATTCTAATATTTCAGTTTTAAGGGACTACAATGAAAAATAGTGAAATAATATAAAGTAACATGTTTGGGAAGCCAATCTAACCATAGATCTACTAGTTGGCATGTACTTTCTATTAAGAGGTTAGAGTTTGAAAGAAATGGCATCAAGTCAATGTCGTCGCTCAGTTTTTAATTTGTTGCAACTATTGGTTTGGTGTCGTTAATTACCGGTTCATATTAATATCATTTATAAAAATGAAATATGTATGCATTTGATATTTGCCAAAACATGTTTCGGGACATGTTCCTGGGATCAGTATCTGAATTGGAGAGAGAAATGACAGATCATCAAACTTTAAGAATTTAGAATATTTCAAAATATTTCCACTTAGTGTATAGCCCCACATGTTTGTTAGTCTCCGTCGAAATACCTTTTTTTCAGGTGCCAATAGTTCTTTGTTGCTCACCTAAATGTGCTCTTTAAGCTTAATTAGAGGCTGCACATCATTTCCTTTGAGTGTTGTTTCTGTTTTATTCAAAAAATGTCATGATTGATTTAGTCCACGACAACTTTTTCTTTTCGGTGCTTCGAATTAATTTTTTGTTGTCAAAGTCAAAACTTCGACAACTTTTCATGCATTTGATTTCAAAAGCGTTCTTTCGATTAAAAATGCTTACTATCATACTATGTAGTTGTTTTGCTCCGATGATATTCTCATTTGGATCTGACATTAAATATTATTATTCCTTTCACTTAAATTGCTGCACAAGTGTGTGAAAAGACAAGGGTGCTTTCTAATAGTTCTAACCTTATTTATTTACAAATGAGGTTGGTTTTTTTTATTCCATGAAGAGGAGATTGCCAAAATCGGTAACTCAAAATTTTAATCTACGCTTTTCTTCCCATATGATTAGGAAGAACAAGAACCCCCAGTTATTTTTTTTCAATTGTTTTATTTATATTTAACTTACAATTGTATATTTGAAAAATAAAAGAAAAAAGAAGAAACAGTACTACAGAGCCTCGAGTGGTAACATCCCATTACCTATTATGCTGTGGATCATGCACTTCACTTTTTGATTGGCCTTTGGCCATTTCATTTGCACCATGGGTCACGTCTCGTGCCTTATGCCTTATGCCCTCATGCCTATCCAATTAAAAAAAAGTGGGCATTTTTGTACATGCACCGTGGGTCATGCAGTTCACTTTTTGGGTGGCAATGTATGCGCGTTGCGTTTCTTGAACTAGTATAATTATGTTGACTGAATGGATTAAAGCGTGCCAATTATGCACGTTTCTTTATATGCATTTTGATAGATTTGAGAAACATCACATTTGGTGGGTTTTGCATTGTTCAAACGTTTTTTAAACTTTGTTTTCCTGTGCCGACGGTGGATTTAAACTTTATCAATCTAACTCCCATTGATTTAGCTGCCTCGCATGGTTTAAGCTGTCAAGATTGGCATGCGATGATAGGTCAAAGAAATACAATTGTTTTTGGAAAAGAAAAATTGCAAAAACAAGGAAAGAGATCTGAAAGTGCATAAACAACCCAGATACCGAGGGTTTGGAGAAATCGATTTCAGAATAAGAACAAAGTATGAGATTTTTAGCCTATGTGGAGATAATATGAAAATTCCAAATAGTAGTATTTTTGTCAATTTGTTGGTTTCTGTATTTGATATTTAAGAACCTTAGGCAAAAAGAAAGTAATAGGATTAAATAATTTTCAGTTGCAGTGTCGTCTTGTATGAATAGTCTACAGGAACAAATATTTACTAGATTGCTTGTTTTAAAAATTCTTCACATGCGGTCTTTCTGTGTTGTCGGATTAATAAGGAAGTTGTATAATAGTCAAACTTCTATAATTTATCTCTGTATATACCCAAAAGGAGAAATAAAAAAGTGACGCAGCCCATATGTATCTGCCAATTGTCAGTCAAAGCCGAGGGACGGGAACAGGCGTCGGAGACACATTTTCAAAAGATAAAAGTTTTATGAAACTAATGTTTCGGAAAATCGTAATCCTAAAAGAAACGATAAAGTTGAAAATTTTAAACTGTCAATGTTTCGTGTTGCAATAACCTACAAATCCTCGGTATTGTTGCAGAAGTCAATTTGATTCTTTTGTCCAAGAATCGAACTGTTTAGAGTATTCGAGTAACGACAATAATATGCTGTTGCTGCACCATGCATGTTGCCCAAGTGTGTGGTGATAGTTCCATCTTTGTCAGTAAGTGAAGACTCCAGATGACATTCGTATTTTGATCTTTAATTTTTACCTCGATACTATTCCATTGATAACTACAATTTAGGAGCAGTCTGTGCTAGACTTAAGTGTTGTACAGTCTACTTTATAACAAAAAAAAATGAAAAAAAAAATTATGATTGTAAATTGTGCAGTATTTTCTCTGATATGTTGGATGACGTTGTTGGACTGTTCATTGACCTTTTTGGTACGGATATAATCGTATAAGATTCTGGGTGTATCAAGTCAGTTTCGCATATCTGTACAGAAAAATTTAGTTTTCTCAGAATACTCAGAAGAACCCACCGCCTTCACCTTCCTGAGAAAAGTTACTTTCTTTTCCTGGGATGACGTGCCTCTTAAATATTTGAGATCGTTTCGATGATTTATCTATATTGGTAGTCATTATCACTTCTTTTCCAAGTGTGAGCTACTACCTTTTTCAAGGCTTCTGTTCGTCTTATATTGAATATTTGCAAAACCAAATGAAATGTTTTGTATTGATTCATAGATAATTGGTCTAAACTATTGAATATAAGATGCCTGAGTTATTTCTTTTATTGTCAATTAATTTTGAAATGAAATACTAATGTTTGAAATAGAATCCCATGTAATTTAATATAAATCAATTTAAAGGTTGACGAAAGTGAAAACAAAAATAATTTGTGTTGGACAGGAATTGACTCCCTTGGCCACTGGGACCTAATTTATCCAGAGAGGTGTGCGCTCTTTGAGGAGGAGAGCCGACCGTATCTTAATTTATTTGCCACCAGACGACCTTACACATTTATCACTTAAAATAAATTAAATTTTGTGTTCTAGGGATTGGTATTTTGTGCTATTATCATTATTTCGTTCACCTAGCGATCTTTTTGCTTTCTGCCTTAACAAAAATCCTTTCCCTTACCTGCATGGCTGGACAGCTTTATGTATCCTATAACGCTTACACGAGGATCCTGCTGTTTCCTCGCTTTCTCTCTCTGTGTGATAGTTATAGGTCGTACAGATTTTGGAGATTTTCCCTCTGTTCTCACTTATTTTCCTCTCCACTTTCTATCTCTAAGCCAGTGGTCAGTTATAGACTTTAGTTGAAAAACCCGCTTCCAATAGTTGTCAATATTGGATCGATAATAGTTGAGAGTCTGAGACCATCATTTTATGTTGCAGAAGTTCAAGAGTTTGATCTCTTCTCTTCAGTTCTTCTGGGATTATTTAGTTTATGTACTTAAATCATTACGTTTTTTGTAAAACGCGTCAACCATGATCTTCTGTTTTTGTCCTTGCTGACTCGAAACTCAGGAACATTTTGTATTTAATATCTCGCATTGTTTTCATCACAAGTCCTCACAAGAATTTTGATGATAATATTTGGTTATTTGGAGTTTGCTTGCAAGGGCTGCTTAAAATCTTGAACACTGGTAGACCCCATTTTTTATTATCTTTCATATGACTCTTTCCTCTCGTCAGTTTCAATTTTGGCGCTGTGTTGTCTTTTCTCCCCACTTGTTAGCAGACTAAAAGTTTGTATTATACTTGGGTTAAACTCATCATGGTGCCTGTATTAGGTGTGATTACTTTTAAATGGTAACTAATTGCTTATTAAATTGTGTAGGCGCACTGTGCGACTGTTCTATAAGGCTGAATTGCTCTCAAACTGATATTTGAAGCGGGTAGGCTCTAAAGTGAGCTTATGCCTGGGAATAAGTATAACGGTAACTCAAACGATATTTCGGACCATATACCAAGTCGAGTGGAAAGGCTCTTGCGAGAGAGAAAGCTGAGAAAAAGCAGTAAGGATTCATATTCAAACGAGGTAAACGACTATAGTAAGGAATCTGAACTAATTGAAAATGACCTTCGTTTGAAAGAAGAAGAAAACGTTGGAATTTCCTGTAAATTTTCGGAAGCTACTGTAGCCTCAAGGTCCTTTGCCGAAGGATGTGACAAGCAAGAGGGCAAGCCTCCCAGACAACGGTTGCTGGTTGTGGCCAATAGGCTGCCCGTCTCTGCAGTTAGGAGGGGTGAAGATTCCTGGTCTCTGGAGATTAGTGCTGGAGGTCTGGTGAGTGCACTTCTGGGTAAGTGGTCCTTATTGCCTTATTTTAATTCTCTTGTTTCCTCATATTTGTTTTTTGCTTTCTTGATTTTCTTATTTTTGAATTATGAAAATGATGCATTCTCGATGGATTTATTAAAAGGCGTGAATGAATTTGAAGCGAGATGGATTGGTTGGGCTGGTGTAAATGTGCCAGATGAGGTAGGACAAAAGGCACTGACGGAAGCTTTGGCTGAAAAGGTATGTGTATTTACAGCTTACTTGTGATTGGTGAGAAGAAGTCGTCCTTTCGTACTTGTTGGTACTTTTTAAATAATGTATGAGATGGCATTCTAGTGTTTCAGTTTTACACCCCTTACTTCTGAATTCTTGCTACTTGCAGAGGTGTATCCCTGTTTTCCTTGATGAAGAGATTGTTCATCAATACTACAATGGTTATTGCAACAACATTTTATGGCCTTTGTTTCATTACCTTGGCCTTCCTCAAGAAGATCGTCTTGCCACCACCCGTAGCTTTCAGTCTCAGTTTGCTGCATACAAGAAAGCAAATCAAATGTTTGCTGATGTAGTTAACAAGCACTATGAGGAGGGTGATGTTGTTTGGTGCCATGATTACCATCTTATGTTTCTTCCAAAATGTCTGAAAGAACATAATCGTAAGATGAAAGTCGGCTGGTTTCTCCATACACCTTTTCCTTCTTCTGAAATCCACAGAACCCTTCCGTCCCGATTAGAGCTTCTGCGCTCAGTACTTGCTGCTGATCTGGTTGGGTAAATTCCTCAGCACTGCTAATCAAAATTTTTGGGTGCTTGCTTTGGTCTACCATTAAGAAAATGGTCACATTAGATGCCTGTAGAGCTCAGCTCTTGAACTGAATTTGCCTCCCTTAGTAGCTTTTTGAACCAGTATATACAGGAGCATAGCATAAGAGTTATGTATCCTTTCAACATTTTCCAAGAATAACGATAACAGTTTTTTGTAAAGTTGTTTCTGTTTATTTACACTTAGATAATGACTTTTTAACAGCTGAATGTTTATGCATATATAATGAAGCCATGCTAATGATTTTTTTTTTGGTGCAATCTTTCTATGATTACTATAATTTTGTAGCTTTCACACATATGATTATGCTCGTCATTTTGTAAGTGCTTGTACTCGTATTCTTGGACTTGAGGGTACACCAGAAGGAGTTGAGGATCAAGGAAAGCTAACACGAGTTGCTGCAGTATGTCTCCGTTATTTTTTCCTTGGTGGTTCTTGGATTGATGAAACTTTTTTTTTTCCTTTTCGTTTTGGGAATTTGTAGGTGTTAATCTTAAATGTTGTTCATGCCCTACTAATTTGCCCTGTCCTTTTTCATTTTTTTAATTTAAATTTTCAGTTCCCTATTGGTATAGACTCGGAGCGATTCATACGTGCCCTCAAGACTCCTGAAGTCCAAGAACGTATTGAAGAGTTAAAGGAAAGATTCAAAGGTCGAAAGGTATATGATTGTCTTAATCCATAGTGCGGTTGTTACTTGTCATGAAAAAATATAATTGACTATAGATTTTTTGCATTGATGTGTTTGGCATAAAATTTAATGACCAAGTCAGGATTTGCCTATGTGACATTGTGATGGGAAGTAGTTCAATGTTCTAACATAAGTACATAACATTAACCTACCTAATTGTTCGTGTTTCCACAGAAAGATGAATATATACGAAACCAAATGAGATAAAAAGATCTAAAACGAGTAATTAATTTCAGAATATAATTTAATGGTAATCGTTTGTCCTAAATACTATTTCAAATTTTTTTACTAACTGTTTTATGCAGCTCCATTTGAGAAAATGTTTTTCTCTTCCCCTACTTCGTTCTTTTGCTATCTGATCTAGCATTGGTCTTCTCTGGTTGATATTTTCTAGAGGAGAAGAAAGGTTTTCTAAGAGAAGAAAATTTGAAATTTCCCATTGGTCTTCTCTAGTTGATATTTTTTAGAGGAGAAAAAAAGGTTTTCTAAGAGAAGAAAACTTGAAATTTCGGCCAATTTCTTAGAAATTTGGATGGAAAATTAGAAATTTTCATCCCTTAGATGACCTTTTTCCTCCAAAGTTTTGTCAATTCACTAAGTTAATTGTTAGCTAGCTTTAATATTCACAGACTAAATTGAAACTTTTTAAACAATATGGACTAAATTGAAAAAACACCCAAACATTAGATACTAAAACATATGTCTAGCCTTTATTCACATCTTCTCTTGAGATGAACTACTTTTTTGTAAAATCAATGGACATATTGTGTTATGTAAACAGTATTGAAAAAATACTCTATGTATTCTTCATTAGAGTCATGAATATATATAGGTACACAAGAGAACCCTAACTTAGAGAATGTACAATTACAATAAAGGACAAATAATACATAATAATATATATTATAACACTCCCCCTCAAGCTAGAGCAAATATGTCAACCATGCCCAGCTTGTTGCAAAGATAATAATTTATTCTTGCTTCATTTAATGGTAAGGATATCTCCCAATTGTTCTCTAGTCTTTACAAATCATGTGGACACCAACCCTTGTTGTATTTTCTCACGAATGAAATGACAATCCACTTCAATATGTTTAGTCCGCTTATGAAACATTGGATTAAACACAATGTGAAGTGCAGCTTGATTATCACACTACAATTTAGCTGGCATAGTAATATTAAAGCCTATCTCAGTCAAAAATTGATGTATCCACACTATTTCACACACGAACTATGCCATAACTCTATATTTTGACTCAGCACTTGAACGTGAAACCACATTTTGTTTCTTACTCTTCCACGACACCAAATTGCCTCCTACAAAAATACAATATCCAGAAGTTGATCTTCTGTCTTCTTTAGATCCTATTCAATTAGCATCTGAAAAACATTCAACTTTTGTATGACCATGGTCTATAAGATTCCACGCCCAGGTGCAGCTTTTAGGTAGCATAGAATTTGTTCCACTGCAGCCCAATCATCCACTATAGGTGAAGACATATACTGACTTACAATACTTACTAAATAAGCGATGTTGGTAGCTCATTGTCAAATAATTCAACTTTCCAACCAATCTTATGTATCTCTCAGGATCTTTAAATAACTTTCCTTTTTTGGTGAGTTGTAAATTAGGTATCATCAGAGTACTACATGGTTTAACTCCCAATTTTCCTGTCTTAGATAACAAATCAAGTACATATTTCCGTTGTGACAAAAAGATACCTTTCTTGCTTTTCATCACTTCAATGCCCAAAAAATACTTCAATGTTCCTAGTTCCTTAGTATGACATTGACCTTGAAGGAAATTTTTCAAAGAAAATATACCTGATGAATCATTTTCAGTGATGACAATATCATCGATGTACACAACAAGTAAAGTAATACCACTCTCAGATCGTCGATAGAAAACAGAATGATCAAACGTACTTTTCTTCATTCCAAACTACTCAAATGGTTGACTAAATTTACCAAACCATGCTCATGGACTTTGTTTCAATCCATACAACAATTTTTTAAGACGACAAACTTTATCACTCTCCTCCTAAATAACAAATCCAGGTGGTTGCTCCATATAAACTTCCTCTTGAAGATCACCATGGAGAAAAGCATTCTTGATATCAAGTTGATGTAAAAGCCAACATTGAGTAGCTGTGGAAACTGCATCGGCCCAAAAATGCTTTGGAACATGCATTTGAAAGGAAAATGCTCTAGCAGTTTCAAGTAAATGTCGATTTTTTCGTTTAGTGACCACATTTTGGGATGGAGTGTTAGCGCAAGAGGATTGATGAATAATTCCATTTTTACACAAGTAAGATCCAAGCATGTGAGAAAAATATTCACCAGCATTATTAAAGAATTTTAAGAGAGGCATTAAACTGATTTGAATTTCGATATAGAAAGTACAAAAGTGAGAAAGTAACTTAGAACGATTTTTCATTAATTATAACTAAGTCAGACAAGAATAATCATCAACAAAAGTAACAAAATATCGAAATCCAGTTTTGGACACTACTGAACAAGGACCCCAAACATCATAATGAACTAACTCAAACAGAGCACTAGCTCGTTCATGGACTCTAGGACTCGAACTAAGACGATGAAATTTGGAAAACTGACAAGATTCACAATTCAACGAACATAAAGAATGAAATTTTGGATAAATTTCCTTTAACACGGACAAAGATGGATGATCCAAACGACAATGGACTTCAAACGAAGATGCAACACTATAGCAAGCCATAACTTTCGATATCTGCTGATACCTTTACCAATAATCTTCTTCACATATAATCCTGAAACAAGCAATAGCCAGGGAAAAAGGAGATAAAACAATTAAGGTCACGAGTGAGTTTACTAATAGAAATCAAGTTAAATGAGAGTCGAGGCAAATGTAAAACAGAAGACAAAGGAAGAGAGGGTGTGAGATTAATGATGATCCATATGCCAGAATGACAGTTGGAAAAGGTGCATGTAACAAAGAGGTAGGAAATAAGTTAGAATTACCTGTCATATGGGCTGTGGCACCAGAATCTATGACCTATTTGGTAGAGGACGTAAGAAGATAGTGATTTATATTACCTAACTTAGCAAGAGTTGCAATAGGAGTCAATGAAGATGATGCCTGCAATGATTCTTGGTACAATTAGAATTTAGCAAATTCATTTGCAGAAATAGTAACCGACCTCTCCGATGTATCATTGGTGGAAGCAACCTAAGCAACTTGAGGTCATTGGCCTTTATTCAATAACTTCTGACAATCACGTTTCATATGACTAGGCTTACGACAATAGTTGCATACAATCTCCTGTGAATCTTGTCGCCAATTATTAGAACCAAGTCTCTGAGTATGGATGCTCATCCCTTTAGTGACCTTAGGATCATTCCGACGAATTAGAGCACTGTTAGGCTGAAAAACAAATGAACCAGATGGAGGATTTTCTGTACGAAGGACTCTACTAAAGGCTTCATCTAAAGAATGAATCTCGGAACGAGAGAGAGTTTTTGTGATTTAGCCATACCAAATTCGAGCGAAAGGCCATTCAGAAAGCTCATGACATCTTCTCTCGCTGAGCTTGTTGAACCTTTATATTTGTACTGAATGGGAGTAATGTATTAAGTTCTGCACACGTCTTCTCAACTTGCCTAAAGTAATTCGTAACAGATTGTTCTTTTTGTTCCACATGAAACATGGTCGTGCAAACTTCATACATTCTATTGACTTGCTCTTTTCCTAAGCATAAGAATTTTAAGAATCCGAGCAGATCCTTCACAAAATCACAATGATTTACCAAGCCAACTACTTCACTCTCAATTGAATTCTTGATTTGAATGTACAGCCCAACGTCATCGTGAAGCCAAGCCTATTTTGTGTCATCATCTAGTGGATCCTGATCAATATGATTGTCCATCTCAGTGCTTTGTAGATAAAATTGAATCGTCCGACTTCAATCATAATAATTGGAGCCATTTAACTTATGCTCTGCTATCTTTGACGAGAGGGGAACCATATTAGATACTACCACAGGTTTCATCTCAGCCATGAGTTACCCAAAAACCGCAGAAAAATCCTAAGAGAAACATAAAAACAGATCTGAACTGCAACAAAATCTCACAAACAGCAAAACCCGAGACAAACCAAGTCAGTATTTTCGAAACCAAGCACACAGACTGGCCAGAATTGTCAAGCGAAGACGAACCCAATCAGCGGAAGGAAGAACGACGCTCTCATGCGCCTTCACGCTCCAGTGCGTGGTGACAGAAGCAAATTTTTCAGCGGTGCGTAGATGTTTCCAGCGAAAGTGACAGCGATTCTGCTTTACTGACGGTGGCACTCCTCCTGAGGTAGGTGGTGTGGACAAACGACCACTCTAACGTGATGACCCAAACTTCAAACCCTAGCCTCACTTGGAAGAGACAAAACCCTAATCGCCAAATGAAATTTCTAAAATCCTAAGGGCTCTCTGATACCATGTAAACAATATTGGAAAATACTCTTATGTATTCTTCATTAGAGAGTCACGAATATTATGTACACAAGAGAACCCTAACTTAGAGAATGTACAATTACAATAAAGGACAAATAATACATCATAATATATATTATAACATGTTAAATGAGTTAGAACTTCTGTTTGTTATGAAGTCTCCTTCTCCCGGCTGTTTGTTGTGATTTATTCTCTCTTCTTTTGGTGGTCAAATATTAAATTTTACATTAGTTTGGAATCTAAACTGGCATGCTTGTATTATTAGCAGTGAAGCCAGATGTGTACAGATTTTAACTTTTGTTAAGTACTTCGCTCTGTTCTCTGGTGTTCACCTGGACAAGATTTTAGTGTGAAGGATGCCTACTGCTTGATCTCAAGTAATTATTGACTTGGCCAGAGATTCATTTGGGTTTCCATTCGACTATGAAAAGTTCACGTTTAGTTTTAACGTTTCTAGGATTTGTGACTGATCAGTAGCTCTTACTTCTATTTTCTGACTATGCTGTACTCAATGTTCTTGTATATCTTCTTTTGAGAACCTTCCCATCAATGCCACAGAAAATATTTATAATTATGAAATGTATATATTGTTGTTGTGGTTCTTAGCCAATGATGTTTTGCTTGGTTCGTTAGGCTGTTCAAAGTACACTATCCCGGTCCTCTTCATGAAAGCAAACAAATATAGACTTGGTTATTCCATTCTCTGTGATGTCAGTCAGATTTTCACGTCTGTCGATAGAACTTTTGTTTTATTCTTGTAATTTATTTTGTATTGCAGGTGATGTTAGGTGTTGATCGTCTTGATATGATTAAAGGAATACCTCAAAAGATATTAGCATTTGAAAAATTCTTGGAGGAAAACACTAATTGGCGTGATAAAGTTGTTTTGCTGCAAATTGCAGTGCCAACAAGAACAGATGTCCCAGAATGTATGGTGGTTTCTCTACACATTTTCTATTTTTATGTGCCAGTGCAGTGTTAGTATATTTGGTAGAAGCTAATTTTTATAGCTGAATAAACTGTCAGCTTCAATTTCTATTTGGGTTTTCAGACTATTGCAGTTCTTTCACTTCAACCATCCAGTTACGTGAATTATGAGGCATTCATTGCCACAATTTTGCTAACTCCTGGCGTATTTCATAAATAGAACTTTGTGGCTGTGAAAATGTCAGTTACTATAAGATGTACTAATATAAAAATCAGAGAAGAAAGTTTCTGAAACATCATGGATATATAGTTTAAACTACATACATTCATGTAAATATTGGTATTGTAGGGATATCGAGATTATGAGCTACTACAGGAAAATAAATGATATGCTTGTTTAATATCTTTTCCTCCCTTCTTACTTTATATATCACCTTTCTCCAAAATTGTTTAAATCATTAGAAAATCCTACTATTCGTTCTGCACCATGCACACGTCTAACACTCCTCAACACAAATATGTACTTTTAGACTATGTTTTCTTTCAATATTACAGGTGTGCTGGTTTAGTATATTTTTACTCTTGATACATAGTATTGTATAAACCAGATCTTTAATCACTTCTAGATATCAATTATAAGTTTTATCTTGTGTTCTCACAGACCAAAAGCTTACAAGCCAAGTTCATGAAATAGTTGGACGCATTAATGGGAGATTTGGAACATTGACTACCGTGCCTATACATCATCTGGTTTGTCCTTGATTTCTTTATTTCCTTTCTTGAATATAAAGTTAGCATTATTTTATTTCATTTGGTGCTTGAATTTGCATAAGATTGTTAGATGTGAGTTACTTATGTGGCTCTTAACTTCTTTAGGAATAATGGTGGAAATGTAATTTGTTTATAATGTAATGATATCGTGATTAAATGTTTGGATAATAGCTTCGCTGGTTAGATATTAGTGATAGGAATATAATGCTCAATTCTTGTATCCTAGCCTCATTTCAAAGCTTGGTGGTTCCATAATCAAAGGAAATCATAGTCAGATCAATTTTGAAGTGCAATGAACTTTTTTTCTGGGATAAAATTGTATGCTGGGATGGTAATGAATACAAATTAGTTTTATTTTACAGATTCTGAAATTTCTTGAAGGGAAGGTAGTATCATCTATTAATAATCTTCTTTTTTGGCAAAATAATCAAACATGACTGTTTGATGCATGCATATGTTGTCTTTTGTGAGCCTGTAGATAATACATGTGTCGTGTATTCCCTTGTTATCTTCTAATTTGTATCATCTCCTGGATAATCTGTATTTTATGCTTATAGAATCATTCCAGAACCATTCTTTAGTATATACGAAAGGACTTGTTGAATGACTTATGATACATGGTGGGTGAATAATGGGTTGCACCTAAGAAACCTTCCGGTGTTTTCTTTGAGTAAATCACGTTTGGTCATCTTTTTATCATTATAGTGGCCACTCTCAAATTTCTTTACATATGGGGAACATTGCAACAGCTTCAAACAAGTTTCTTATTTTCCTGCAGGATCGCTCCCTTGATTTTCATGCATTATGTGCGCTATATGCTGTAACTGGTATTAATTTTCATTCTCCATCTACCAATTGTTGATCATGAAATCTTTCACAAAAAAAATGTTGATCTTGAAATCATTTGCCACTGAGATGTTGTGGGATAGTTCTTATTGCCTATATTAAATAGTAGGTTATATATCAATTTTCATTGATTGAGGGTAGGTCTGATCCCTACATGGTAAAGAGTGTCTCATACCCTAGGTATTCTGTATATGATAAACTCACGAAGTGTTGATCTTGGAATTATTTGGCACCGAGTCCTTTTGGGATAGGTCTAGCCTGCTACTAAATAATTGGTTATTATGTCTTAAGTTTCATTAAGGTAAGAGTGTCTCAAATCCGAAGTGTTATGTATACGATAAACTCAGTCCTTACATAGTGGATCAAAGTAGAGCATTAATATGCTCTGTGGACCTTGGATGGACCACATTGCACGCATTTGGAAATTTCAATTTTATTGAGTTCTAGAAAAAATGACAAGATGAATTGTGGTACTTTAATGCTATCTTAAGGTTTCATCTCTCTAGGTCGTTGTGGCTAATTTAATTTCTGAGTGTTATCGATGGTATATGCTACATCAGTGCTTTGATGATATTAATTTGTAATTGGTTTGGGCTAGTTGAATATCTTAACTTTCCTCTTCAAAAAAGACGGGGTACACCACAAGTGGTTGAATATTTGAAACTGAAATTAACCCCCAAGGTAGTATATTGGTGTATTGAGGCGTGTGAAAAAAGGAGAATAAATTTAATCACATGGTGGCCTCTTGTTTATGAATTAAAATCATGAGTATCCTGACAAGTAAATATAAAACAATTGTAGAGTATTATCTGACAAGTAAATATTGTAGGGTCAAGTAGTTGTCCTTGAATTGCACATAACACATAAGCAGTATAAAGTATACATGACACTTAGATATCAACATATGTTTATACATAAACTTAAAATTGATTTGAGGCAGGTCAGTGGTGCAAGTGCAATGCGTCTTCTTTTTCATTTGATTCTAATTGCTTTAGAAATGTTGGGACCCCTTGTAACAAGGTCGCCAACTTTCATCTGCACTGTGAAACATTGTAATGTTAAATGGATGTTATACAATGATGCAGATAAGTTTCTTTTTTATTTAATATTTCCTAATTCTTTATTCACCCCTCCTTAGATGTAGCACTTGTCACATCTTTGAGGGATGGAATGAATCTCGTCAGTTATGAGTTTGTTGCTTGCCAGGATGCAAAGAAAGGGGTTTTAATTCTCAGTGAGGTAATTTTAAAAACCCCTAATCGCAATATTATCAGCTATCATTATTGTTTATTTTAACCACCCCGACTATTGAACTATTTATGTGATTGCCCCTGATTTTATTTTTAGGCAAGTTCCCTTTGGCTGCTTGTTTGGGCCCTTTTTGAATTGCTATCTTTCTTGGTGAATGTTTTATTTTCTACTGTAATAGAAAATTGAGGTAACCTAGGAATGCGTACACATGTTGTTAGATATGTGCGTTATGAATTGAACTCCCTCTTAGTCAACCAAAATGAATTAAATTGACATATGAATATTTAATAATTTAACTCTTTTGCTGATGGGAAAGATTGGTGTTATGATTCAAGTGGTTCTTCCTCATGCAGATACTTTATTCTTCTCAATGTCTGATGATTCATCGGCTACTTTGAGCCTTGTTGTTTTGTTTGGTTTAAAGGAACTCAAAAGAGTACAGTTCTGTTTTGGACCCCAGTTCTGGATAATACTTGTGACCTGTTGGAAAATACTAGCAAAAGAGATGGAAGCTTGATTGTTCTTCATCATATTGATTTTATTTTATTTTTGGTTGCATGTCAGGAGGGGCAGTTTGGCGTCTCTTCTTTTATTATCTTTTGCTTATAAACTATGGTGCAAACTTCTTTTCCAGTTGTTGGTTGCTGCCCTTTTCCAAGGGTTGCCTATTCTCTCTTCTTTGGGGGTAATGCTCACAAAAAAAAGGACAAAGGTTTTGAGGGTAGTTTCTGCTTTATCTTCCATCATTGCATTGGGAAGGCTCTGGAGAATTTTAAAAAACAAATATGAGGACGTTCATATTATTTCGAATAGAGTTGTCTAAATATGTAGTCTCTTTCTTTGTCTCATTGTTTCATAGATGGACATTTTTATATCTGTTCATATACGTGGATTCTGTATGTATTAGTATAAGGTAAAACATGATGTATTGGGCATCGAATACTTTTTCTCCTTTAAATTATCTTACATCAATTCAATAAGATGACAATGAAAAGACTCTGGTGGTCAATATGATTGCATGTTCTTTTGATAATGCGCCTAGGTATTAAATACACTCTGCACCACATTATAAGTTTTTCAAATTTGAATTGTTCTTTTCTTTTACTAATTCTCAAGCTTTTTGTAGTTTGCTGGTGCTGCACAATCTCTGGGTGCTGGAGCACTTTTGGTCAACCCCTGGAACATAACAGAAGTTGCACAATCAATTGATCGAGCATTAAATATGGATGCTGAACAAAGAGAAAAGCGCCATAGGCATAATTTTCTCCATGTGACCACACACACTGCCCAGGAATGGGCCGAAACTTTTGTGAGGTATCAATTTGTAGATCTCTCTGCATAGGACCTTTGTTATCTCGGTATTTATCAAGTTATAAGTAATTCTGTGAATTTGAAAACTTTTTACATAAAATATAAGATCGAACTAGGTTTTCTTATTTATCTTAATGTTCAAGATTGGAGTTGTAGAATATATTTGCACAAAAGGTTAAATGCCGACCTCAATATAATATCTTTTTCACTAGAAAATCTTGAATCAGGTTTATGATGATCTATTGATATCTGTAGGCATTTATAATAATTGGCGAGAATACAGTGTCCAAAGATGTTATATGTCATTGCCATAATCACGAGTTCTCCCTCAATCTAAAATTCTGTATCTCAGATTGTCATCGTGTAAATGTAAATAGGCTACTTCAAGATGCTTGATTATTCTCTACTGAAAGTTGGCTACTAGTAGTGGAGGCTTATACACAGAGATCAGAAATTAATGCCAGTACTAAATATGGGCTGATGCTAGCGAAATTGTCATTTATTTGCAGTGAACTTAACGATACAGTAGTTGAAGCTGAACTGAGGATTCGACAATCTCCGCCCCCGCTTCCATTTGACATAGCAATTAAACGTTATGAGCAATGTACTAATCGATTACTTATACTGGTAAGCCATGTTTGGTTGTCGGGTGTATAAGTTATCATAAGAACATTTCATACTCCTAATCATATACGCCTACTTAGATCAATAATAGAAAGTCTGTTTAGAAACCATAGGAATTTTATATTGGTTGCTTTTGCTTTAATGGGTATTTTTAATTCATTTCATCCCAAAATTATGCCAAACTGTGTTCTGGAAGCTGGAAGAGCCACACCCCCATCTAACCAATATTTTCAAACTAAAAAAGTGAAAGCAGGAAAGGAAGTGAAGTTCATTTAACTCGAGAAAAAGTCATTGCTCAGATTTCGTAATTGCTGCATAATAACTTTGCTCACTAATTCTGGCCTTCTGCTAAATCTTTTATAAGCATCTTGGTTGAATAATGAGAAAATGGACTAGTGCATCTTTAATCTATTATGATTTAACATCGCTCTTGTGGTCTTGATTCAGGGGTTCAATTCAACATTAACTGAACCAGTGGACACTCCCGAGAGAAGAGGCGATCAGATTAGAGAAATGGAACTGAAACTACACCCGGATTTGAAAGAACCATTGACAGCAATTTGCAACGACCCAAATACGACAGTAGTCATCCTCAGTGGGAGTGATAGAACAGTCTTGGATGATGTACTTCTTCTAGCTTCATTCTTTTTTCTTTTCATGCCTATCCTATCTACCTACTTCTTAGCCCAGTGCTTTCACAGAACTTTGGGGAGTATGACATGTGGTTGGCAGCTGAGAATGGGATGTTTCTACGCTTCACAAGGGGGGACTGGATGACTACAATGCCTGAGCATTTGAATATGGAATGGGTCGACAGTGTGAAGGTGCTTAAATTAAAACCATTGATGAAATGAAATATTATCCACAGCTTTTATTTACATTTTTGTGTGTGTTTTCTACAGCATGTTTTCGAGTACTTCACAGAGAGAACTCCTCGTTCCCATTTTGAGCTCCGGGAAACTTCACTTGTTTGGAACTATAAATATGCAGGTACTTGATGCGTGGACCAACCGCCTTCTCCTATAAATGCTTAATTAGCTAATATCATAAATGATAGGCTCTTTTTCTTCACTGTTTTGTATCATCACCTGATGTAGATGTTGACTTCGGAAGGCTTCAAGCAAGGGATATGCTGCAGCATTTATGGACAGGTCCAATTTCTAATGCATCAGTTGATGTTGTTCAAGGTAGCCGATCCGTTGAGGTCCGAGCTGTTGGCGTTACCAAGGTTAGTCTTGTTTTCCTCCCTGGATTTGCCCTGTCATATGGCATTATACTAAATAAAATTATCTTATCTAAGTTTCTGCTTTTTTTTTGTTGGGCTAGGGATCAGCAATTGATCGAATATTGGGAGAAATAGTTCATAGCAAGTCCATGACGAATCCAATAGACTACGTCTTGTGTGTAGGCCATTTTCTTGGGAAGGTAAACTTGGTCCTTACAAGTTCTAGAACCCGAGTCCGTTAAATTATTCAACAAGCCATAAGTATGATATATTGTTCTATACATTCATTCATATAAAGGGGTTTTGAAGAATGTAGTAATTTATTGTTTGTCCCATCGGTCCACGTCGAATTTATCAGTTCATGATTGTATATTACTTATTTTCTAGCCCCTCTACTCATTCAAATTATTTATGTCATCAGGATGAAGATGTCTACACCTTCTTTGAGCCTGAACTTCCATCGGATACAATAGGCATGGCAAGAGCCAAGGGAACCGATGGGCTTAAGTTAACTGGTGAGAGAAGATCTTCCATCAAAGTTCCTGCAAGTAGGAATGGATCGAAATCACCTCACAATAAGGCGCGGTCGAATTCGGATAAGAAAACTTCAAATCATAACTGTGCAAACGGTCGTAAACCATCACCGGAGAAGATTCAATGGAATGTGCTTGATCTGAAGGCTGAGAACTACTTCTCTTGTGCTGTTGGACGATCTCGAACGAATGCTCGGTATATGCTCGGATCATCAGATGATGTGGTGACATTCCTAAAGGAGTTGGCAAGTGCAAATGCATTTTCATGAGACCAACTATGCTTGCTTGCTTGCTTTCTTCATGTTTATGTAGGTGCTGATCATGCTCTAAATTGTGGGTCTGGTGACTTTTGTTTCGTAGTGTCATCATTGTTAAGTTCTGTAATCTGCTTTATTGCGTCTCTCTTCTTTCTTTTGTTGCTTCGCTTTTACCCCCTCAGCTTCTTTATGGAATCTGTAGTGTTTCATAGCGCCAAGCCTATTAGTGAAAAAAATTAGCCCTCATGTCTTAAAAATTTTAAGGGCAATGGCATATATGGCAATCTAACACTCTTAACACAAAATAATAGTAAATATAGCACAATCTAAAATTATTTGTAAATATACCAAATTTGAAGTCTACCTATCACTAATTGAAGTCTATTAGTATCAGGCTTGAAGTGATCTATCAATGATAAACTTATCACTGATTAAGGTCTATCAGTGATAGATGACTATTATTGATTGTTTGTTAATATGTTTATTACTAATATGCCATATTAATAGAATATAAAATGGTATATAAGTGATATTTTACTTCATTTTGCTTGTATGTTCATTTTTTGTTTAGGTTTATTATGGATATATATTATTAATAAAATAAAAATATTATATTAATGATATTTAACTTTTTGTTTTTTATCTATGATTATTTGTACGATCATTTGTTATTAGGTCTATCACTAATATATCATATCAATAGAATTAAAAATGGTATATTAGTGATATTTGAAATTGTTTTTCCAAGATTGTTTGCATGCTCATTTGTTATAAGGTCTATCATTGATTTATTATATCAATAGATTAAAAAAGATAAATTTGTGGTATTTACCCTTTATTTTCTATCATTGCATATCCATTTGTTATTAGGTCTATCGTTGACATATCACATCAATAAATACAAAAAAGATATATTATTAGTATTTGAATTGGTTGTCTATCAATAATTATTTGCATGCTCTTTTACTATTAGGTATATCATTAATAACTATATCAATAGAATAAAAAAAATGTATGTAAGTAATATTTTACTTAGTTTTTTATTAATTGTTGTTTGCATGTTCATATTACTTATATATTTTATCAATAGGGGAAAATGGTATATAAGTGGCATTTAATTTTCATTTTCAATTTGTAATAGTTAACATGATTATTTGTTATTAATTTTATCACTAATATATCATATTAATTCGATTAAAAATGGTATATCAATGATATTTGACCTCTGTTTTATCTTTTAGTGATTGTTTGCATGCTCATTTGGTTTAGTATCGATATACCCATATCAATAGATTAAAAATAGTAAATCAGTGATAACTTAATATCAATAATAAAAAAAATTGATGACAAATAACAGTAAATTACTAATAGCAATGTATCACTAATATACCATTTATTTGTATCTAAGATAAACATCTATCATCGATAGACGATATAGAAATGGTCTATCAACGATAAACACGAAAATGTTCTATTAGTAATAGATATTAAAATAGTCTATGAGTAATAAAAATTATCACTGATAGACATATTAATGGTCTATTGACAATAGACATACAAACTGTTTATCAACAATAGAAAAAAATGGTCGATTAATGACAAACACCTATCAGTAATAGATGCGTAAATGGTCTATCAGTGATATGACATAAAAATGGTCTATCGACAATAAAGGTTTATCACTTATATAATCTATTAGTGATAGAGGTTTATTATTGATAGACTCTATTAGTGATAGACCTAAAATTTTAAAAATTGCTATATTTGCAAATTATTTATTTGTGTGATATATTTGCAAATATGACAATCAATTTTGCTACCCATTACAATTATCCAAAATTTAATTTGTTTCTTGGTCTAATTTCATGAATTGTTTTTTTTAATATATCAATTGTTATAAGCTCTAATGTACTTACGATCATACAACACAATCAACTATTTTGATAAAAGGTGTGCGAAATTTTACTTCGCATGTTACAATAATATTCTTTTTGAAATATCATTTCATTATTATACGGACCCATATTAGATTTCGCACCTCTTTCGAGCGGACCGAAATCTCACCGCACATATGTGATGTAATATGATATTTGAAAAGGAAAAAAAATTGGATGGAAATTATCAATTCACCAATCCTGGTTTCATGGTTTGATTGGTCAAATTGAAATTAGGATCTAACTACAATTAGGGATGTTTACATGGTGGGGGTGGGGATTCGGTCCTATAATTTTTTGCAGGGTCGAATTTTTCATGGAAAATTATTTTTCATTTATGATTATTATTTTCTTAATCTTGATTATATAAAATAAAATTCTTTTGAAAATTTTCTAACCATATGAAAAAAAAAAAACTCATTTAACATGAAAATTTTCTAGTCTTTTAATAAATTCAAAATAAGATTCCATAAAAGTTTAAATTTAGAGTTTATTATATATATATATATATATATATATATATATATATATAAAGAAAGAAAGAAATTAGAGCTAGAATGATGAATGTATTTTTCGTTATTGTTTAGCTAATGAAGAAAATTTTATTTGCATGTCTGTCTTGACAGAGAGAAGGGACCTCCCTAATCACAATCAAGCAAGTTATCCTAAGAATATAATAAAACAGTACACTCATTTATTTCTTTCAAGTTTTGGTTTTTCTTGTTGCTCTTTTTGGCTCTACGTCTATGGCATATTAGAAAAAAAATCATGTGTTTTTTTTTTTTTAGGATCTAGAAAAACATCATTGGGGTAGGCAGGCCTATGTAAATAGGTCAGTGTTGTTGTCCAGTTGTCCATGGTTAAACTATAGGTGTAAATTTGAAACGTGTCATAGTAAGCAAAGCTTAGCGAGCTTTCTGCCAATCGACCACTACATAAGCCACTGGTAGAGAAAGCTCTGAGAGCTCTCCTTCATTCGTTGCTAAGCCAAGGTCCCAATCTCCAAGTCAGCCCGTACTTTTTGAAGAATCCTACGCCCACGGGCATTTGGCCTAACAAGCCTTCCCTTTCCGCCGAAGCTTCATGGCGTTGTCCTATTCTCCAATCAGATGTTTGGATGTGAGCTATACTCCGCAAGGAGCCAAACGGACATATGACCTTTGTGTTAGGCTATTCTTTTAAAAGTTGTCGTTTTAATATGTTTTTTCAACCACCTGTCTCATTAATAATTTACATTTTATTAGTAGTTTTTTTGTTTCTTTTTGTATTTTTATCAATGTTAGCCCCCGCCTCAAACATTAGAGGAGGAAGTATAGTTGAAACTTGAAACTATGTTTTTTTCCTTTTTCTTTTTCTTTTTTTTTTTTTTTGTATTATAACTTTTGTGAGATGTGAGCTTATAATAAATAAGTTAAATTAATTCATATTGGTAGCTCAGTTCCATTATTTTTAATTATTTAAACTATATCATGACCATATGCACAGGCGAATCCACGTAGGAGCCAAGAGGGGCACATACCCCCCTCAAATTATTTTTATTTGTATTTTCTATTTACAGAAAAGTTAATATTATAATAATTATATATATTTTCGCACGCATGCAGTATGATGGTCATCTAATTCAATCAGGGGCGGATCTATTAAGGGGCCAGGAGGGGCACGTGCCCCCCCTCAAATTATCGGTTTTTCTTTTTTCCATACACAATAGAAATTAAACATTAACTAGTAGTATTATTCTGCCTACCAAAAGTAAAGACGTGCTCCTTTGGTTTAGTGGCATTAGCAGTCTATAACATCTATTACGACCTAAGTTCGAGGCTTTTCGTACTCTATTTTTGTAATTATTTTTCAATTTTTTGTAGATAGGATACACATTATTTACAAGTTCTTTGTACGTAAATCACTTTTCATTTATTTAATATATGTATTTCTGAGTATATGTAAACTCCTTGTTATCATTTAATTATTTTTGGCATATATGTTTTTTTTTTCAGAATTTTAGTTCAGGTTTTAAATTTGATAGTTTTCTTTAGTAAACCATTTTTAAAAATTTTAACTCCCTAAAGATTACAATCCAGGAAAAAAAATCTCATTTTACATAAAAATACTAAACATTTCAAATTTAATTCCATTTATGGTCATCATAAAAAAAAACAATAAAATCCATTTATGGTATATTTATATAAATAATTCAATCAAAATTTCTATTTAACAAACTAATACCAAGATTAAATTACAAATTTTGTCCCTATAGTTTGGAGAAAGTTAAAATTTAGTCTCTTTAGTTTTAGAAGTTAAAATTTGACCCTATTGTTTGATAAAATCTCATATGGACGAAATTCTAACTTTTAAAACAATAATGACTATTTATGAGAATTTTATCAAACCATATGGACTATTTATGATAATTTTATCAAACCATATGAGCTATTTATGAAGTTTTATCAAACTATAAGGCCGAAGTAACAATTTTTAAAATCATAGGGACTAAATTCTAACTTTGTTCAAACCACTGGGACCAAATTTATAATTTAACCTCAAACTAATTATTGGTTATAATTTAGTATATAATATTGCTTAATTTGAATAAGTTAAATTAACAACTTTAGTCACTAAACTTTTAGGTTTGTGTCTATTTGATCCCTGAACTTTCAATATTGTGTGTAATAGGTTTTTGAATTTTAAAAATATCTAATATGTCATCGAACTTTCAATTTTGTAACATGGTTTATGACATATTCGAAATTTTAAAATGAGCAATTCTAGATATAAAATTGAATTTTTATGTCTAATAGGATCATGTTCTTTTTATTTCGAGTCTAATAGGTCCATAAATTTTAAAGTTCAAAAACCTATTTGATACAAAATTGAAAGTTTCATAATCTATTGGACACTTTTAAATTTTAGAAACTACATAGACACAAATTTGAAATTATAGTTACCAAACAAATTTGTGCCCCCTCTGATCTAAAATCCTGGATCCGCCACTGAGTTCAATGGCAGGGGGGCACGCTTGCTTCTTGGAGCTCCCGAGTTTGATCCTTAGCTGTTGTGATTATTAATTGGTCAATAAAATTTTGTCAAAAAAATATCAGCCGGTCAATTTTGGAGAAGAAATATATATATATATATATATATATATATATATAATTCTAATTAAATTATTTTATAATTTTTAGTTATCAATATATTTTTTAATTCAGTAAAAAAATTTTAGCCAACCTGTCAATTTGGAGTTCGACTCCGAGTGCCAAAGCCAAATATAAATACAAGTATATTCACCTAAAAAAAGTATATAAATATATATTTTTTTAATTTCTAGTAAATTATTTTATGAAAATTAATTGCATAGAAAACTTAATTTTATTTTTAAAAAACCTTTTGTAAAGATTTCAAGTTTCTTTCCATTGCTTATATATTTATAGAGATAATTATTTAATAGTTTTGTAATTAATATTAGGTTTAATTACAAGTTTAGTCCATAAACTTTTATATTTGTGTCTATTTGATCTCTGAATTTTCAATTTTGTTTCTAATAAATCTCTGAAATTTTAATTTTATATCTAATAAATCTAAATAGACATAAACTTAAAAATTCAAAAACTAAATTTGTAATTTAACCTTAATATTACTCAATCTAAACGTTATATACTAATGCATCTAATATCATATTTATATAAATTTGTGTCCCCTCTAACATCAAATCATCGATCTGTGGCTGACTAAATGTAAAAGCAACAACTTTTTTTTTTTTTTTGAAAAAAATTGTAAAAGCAACAACTAATTATGATTAGTACGAAATTTGAATCAACCAAAATAAATGAATATGTGAGTGGATGGCAAGCTTTTTCTTTCTCGTTTTCTTCATTGAAAAACGACTTCAAGCATGATATGATCCCGAGACTTTTTTTTTTTTTTTTTTTTAAACTATTTAAAAGATTGATATAATTACGCAAAATTAGATTGCCAAAAAAAGGTTACGCAAAGTCAGATGTTGCGTCTACGTGTAGGATTTTGTTTTTTTTTTTTTTTTTTGAAAAGTCTACTTGCAAGATTTTTTTTTTTTTTTTTTTTTGATATCGATGAGTGTCCGGGCCAGCTTACGCGCACCTCGACTAATCTCACCGGACAACCGCCTGACCCTACTACATTTGGTTGACAAGGAAACACGTAGGATATTTAATCCTAGGTAGGTAGCCACCATGGATTGAACCCATTCCCTCTTAGTTCCCCAAGTCTACTTGTAAGATTTTACGTCTATTTGATTACGGAAAGTTAGGTTTGAATATCGAAATTAATAATTTGACTAATATTTTATTTAGAAATGCAATCATTCAATATTGTTCAATTATTTTATTTCATGCCAAGTCTATTTATAGATATTTTTCAATTTTTAAAAAAATATATATCTAGAAATAACAGCTTATCTCAATAGCCAATTTCAACCTAGTTGAATTAATTCTTGGTTTTTTTTAGTCCAATAATGGGTGACAGATTTGAACTTCTGACATTTTATTTGAAGATTTATGTCTAAATCAGTTGAGTTATGCTCAAGTTAGCTTTAATTACCGTGTTAGTAACTTCTTTATTAGAAAAAAAAAAAAACAAGAATATTTGTTCACACGAGATTTCAACAAATAAATGAGACACGTGTAAATAAACTTGTATTTCTATTAATTTTAATATAGTGGAATACATAATTTAATTTATTTTTCTGATTCTTTGTCTCTCATGTACAAATGTTTTGAGAGTTTTGCAGCTTGTTCTCGAACGTAGACTTGTCTTGAGGGCTTTGCAGCTCGTTCTTGAATGTGGATTTATCTCGAGGGCTTTGCAGCTTATTCTCGAACGTAGACTTGTCTTGAGGGTTTCGCAGCTTATTCTCGAATGTAAATTTGTCTCGAGAGCTTTACAGCTTGTTCTCGAGGTTGAAGCTTCAATCAATCTTTTGGGTCTTGAAGAGTCTTTAGTCTTCAAAAAATGTTCAACATCTAAAAACTTCATGAGGTATTTGACACCTAAGAACTTTAGGGAGTGTTTAGCACCTAAGGACCTCAAGGATTCTCTCTGGATTCTCTTGAGAGTTTTAATTTCTGAACCCTTCAAATGAATGAGAGCTTTTCTATTTACAGGGTTTTCCGTGGGCATGTAGGCTTGGGCTATAATGACTTTTTGGACCCAACCATTAGACTTGGGCTTTGTTGGTTTTGGGTCTAACCATTTAAATTTGGGTTTTGTTTACTTTGACCCAAATTCTATATAACCCAATTTGACCAAATTAACTGTAATTATTTGGTCAAATGAAGACATGTGGTACTTTAATTTAGAATTTGCCAATTTTTGTCTTCAAATTAAATTTGGGACACATGTCAATTTATAATTTGTCCCAAATTTAATTAGTTGAAGTTTTGTCATTAATTTGGAATAATTACGTGTCAATTGGAGATTGACCAAAATTTCTCCGTCAACAATATTTATTTTGAATAAAAATAAACAATAAATTTTGTTAATTTTTTTTAATTATTATAATTTTAATGGTTAATTCAACTCGTTATGAAATAACAATTTGTAAATGGAAAAATAAAAAGTGAAGAACATGGAGAAACAGAAACCTTCAATATCCATGATACAGTGGATATTTCAAAACATATCAATACGTTAAAGAATTAAATTAATTATTTTTATTTGTCAAAGTGAACATAGCTCCATGGTAATTGTTATGTACCCTCGACCAGGAGGACAGAGGTTCGAATTTTCCACTCCTAAATATTGTTGAACTAAAAAAATATATTTTTATAGTACGAATTAAATTAATTGTTGAATACACATAAGCTAAAATATGGATAAAGTTTATGATAATTATAAGTTATGGATGGAAATTGAAATGGTCATTTGTCAATTATCTTATTTTCACATCAAAATTAACAAAAAACAAGAACCATGTTCATCTCAACTTTTGCTCATGAAAGCAACTTTTAAAATTGTGATTTTTTCAAGATTTTGAACCAATCAAAAGAGTCATTTCTTCTCCTCTTATTTGATAGGTGATAGATATTAAAAGAGTATATATATTGAATGGTACAAAACTTATTGACAATAAACAATGGCTCTTATTCCATTCGCTCTCCTCCTCTCATTTCTTTAATGATTTATTTTGCACTTTTTCAAAAAAAAACCACATGCATTCTTTGTAGATGTAATGTCTCAAATTTGTTTGAGAATTTTATTTAAATATTGTATATTTCCAATATATACCTAGTTGATTGATTGTGCTTGTTTGTTGGTTCGCATGAATGCCTTTTTAGAAGCTATATAATGAAAGTAAAATATGAATATTAAAAATATATATATATTTAGAACTTATTTTGTTAAATTTAAAAACTTCAAAATTAATTTGGATTTTATAATCATTTTTCTGATATGGCATTGGAACCTGTTAAGGTCAAATTATAGGTTTGTAACTTTGTCCTTATTTTCAAAGTTGTGATTATGCACTCAAAAAATTTTTGTTATGACTATGAGCCCTTTAAATTTTTACATCTAAATAGTTAAATGATGTCAACTTTGTTAATTTAACACTTATATTATCAAACACCTAAACTTAGCCAATATCAATTCACCACATAAGGTAGGTTATTAGTGCATAAATAAAACAATTAAATTATACTTGAATAAATCTCAAGATTAAATTTAAATAAATTTTTGCACAAGTTAACTCATTAATAAAATAATAATAATAATAATAATAATAATAACAAACCCTCGCATAACACGTTTTCACAAAAAGTTTATTATATTTAAAAATAAAAAATATAAAATATAAAACAATAAAGACCATTGTTTCATTTTTTTTATGAGTTGTTTTTATTTAATTAACTGACATGTACTTTTCATCGATTGAGCTGATTAAAATATTATTTTAATCTACTTAAAAGTTAGAATTAAAATATTCAAATTTCTTCTAAAAAAAAATGTTAAAATACAATTTGGTCCCTCTACTTTAAATTTCATTATATTTTAGCTTTATAATTTCAAATATTTTATAGGCCGCGCAGCGAGCGAAGGACAAATCCTTGAACAGGAAATGATTGCTACAATTAATTTAATCAACTAAATATCAAGAGAAGATGGTAACGTGTTTAAGGCAGCAATGGCAGGAGGCCGAAGTAAGTCCTGGGATCGCACGTGCAGGGGTTACCGCTGGATTCTTAAGATATTTAGAAGAAAAAATACTAATTGTAAAGCAATCAGTCCAGGCCATTCAAGAGAAACGCTGGGTGACATCATCACCACGACAAAAGAAGATGAAGACGGACGATGATGAAGTGCAGACATATGTTATCAGCTTTATTTCAGCTTTTGTAAAGTTTGAAATTTTCCTTACTTTTTCTAAAGTAGCTTTATTAAAGTTAACTTTACTTTATTAAAGTTTACTTTTACTTTTGTAAAGTTTTTTTTGTTTTATTGAGAAATTTGAGTTTCCAATGAGATAAGGCCAAACAGGGGTCTGTCCTGTCGGCCACTCTTGGATATTCCTGTAATTGTTGCGAGATTGGGATTTCTATATAAGGAGCCCATAGGCAACTCTCAAATGGTATCAGAGCCTTGAGCTCAAACATTCTCTCTACTCTCTCTCTCTATGGAGTAAACTCTTCAAGGGCTTAAGATAAGTAATAACTTCTCTCTATAACTCTTTCTTTGGTTCTTATCAATGTTCTTAATTACTTCCTTTAATTTATTAGTCAGTTGTCTCTCTAATATTAGAAGTTTTAAAGAAAGGAATCATACTTTTCAAGATAACTTGATAAAGGCGTGGTTAACCTTCAAGCTTGAATAAGAATGATTTTAATCTTGTAAACTCTCTAACTTAGATCGATTGATATAAACTAATAAATATTGTGATTAATTAAGCCAAAGTTAAGAATCAATTAAAGTTTATAGATTATTGTTATTATGCATCTTAAGTTCGTCTTTCTCCATCTCTCTTCTCTATGCTTTCTAAATTAAAGAAAAAACTTTTCTACACTCCCATCGTAGTAGACACTACTACGTCTTCAAATGATCCTGAAAAGGATATTGAAAAAGCTCTGGCGCAAATAACGCATACAGAGAATCAAATAGGCCAAATTGAAGAAAAACTTCATAATTGGTCCGTACCAAAGCTCGAAGTTGGAACTATATACAAAGTCCCAATATTCAGACACAAAGAACGAGATGTTATACACATTTCGGAATCAAATATTTCAATAGAGAACGATTTCACCGAATTTCGTCTCTTTGAAAATGAAGCTCTAGACACATACCGAAAGTATTTCAAATACTTACATATCGGTTGTGTTCAAGTTGCAATCAAACCTCTCTATAGGACAGGCTTAGATTCCCCAATCTATGTCGCCTTAAGAGACAAACGATTCTTGAACTTCACAGATTCTATTCTGGGAATAGTTCAATCAAATCTTGAGAACGGTCCAGTTTACTTTTCTTGTAAACCTGGATTTACCGTCTCTCTTCAAGATCGTAACATCCTAGATGTACTCAGTCTGGATGTTAGAGGTCAAGGATTACGCATGAAAGATGGTTGTTATCCCTATGCAATCATCTTCAGGCTGTATTATAAGGTGATGGAAACCAACCTATCACCTATGGCTTTGGCAGTTTCGCCTAGAAACTATACCATGCTTATGGAAGTCAATCTAGAGAGATCCTCTATGACTGTTCCTAAGCGTCTCAATTGGCAAGAACTAACATCTAATCCAATATGGAGAATAGAAAATGCCACTATTCCCCAGGATAGACAAAGTTCTAATGCTCAAATATCTGAATTCGCTGATGGTCATGTGGAAGTCCAATTTGGTCCTTCGGACAATCCCAAACCACCACTAATTCAAGAATACTTAAGTAGTCGGCCTAGTACCAGTTCTTCTGGACGACCCACTACTAATCAAAGGTCTGTTGGAAGATCTAAATCCCTCAGAGTGGATTATGACTTTCCAATCCCAGACATTCAACAAGAAAGGTCTGAAGGATCTCTATCTCCTACTCAGACTGAAATGGAAAGAAAATCTGGACATATTTATGACCAGATCAACACTCTCACCACTGAGAAATCAATTGACGAAAGGTATGATGAATATCTCACCATGGCTTTCGAAGATCACAAAAAGGGTAAGAGGACAAGTTTCAAAGGTCTTCTTACTAAACAAGATTTCATTAGCTTGATAAATCGTCAAGTTAATGTTATCAAGAAGCCAACCATCTGGCTAACAACTACTGGAAAAGAAATAACTTCTGACTATCCTCCGGAAGAAGAAGCTAATTTCTCTCATCCTTTAGTTCCCTCTTCAAAAATAATCTCTTCTCCTTATAAGTCAATCGATGAAGAGAAAACAAAAGCTGTTGGTGTTAGAGAAATCAAGAACATCCAACAACAACTCAACTACTCTAATAAAGTCCTTACGACTTTATCAAAGTCAGTTGAAGAAATAAGAACCTCTGACCAGACGGTTAAGATGGTTTCAAAGGAGCATGTCGGTTTTCCAAAAATCGACCCTCTCCGACCAACAGTTCAACCAAACCCAAGGCAACCCGCTTTAAAGTTTGGCGAAACTGGTATTGAAGAACTTCTTGGAAAAATCAATAAGAAGTTATCAAATGAAGAACCTACTGCTAGTGAAAAGGCAGAAAGTTCTAAAAGAACAATTCAGGCTTTCGGACTTTCAAAAAAGGACGAAAACTTGAATATGATCAAAAGGGTTGATCCCTCCGGATCAACTACAAAGATTCTTCCTATCAGTAACGTTACTGAATTAAAGAATCATTACAAAAGGCCATCACCACCCGATCTCGAATGGGATGATTTCAAACCGGACTCTCGTACTTATGACGGGGCTTCCTTAATCACTTGGAACATTGACGGTTGCTCTGAAGGGCAAATGGTCACTATATTCCAAGAAATGTTCGTGGCAAGTACTGCTTACTCCGCCAAGAAGCTTACTCAGCCCGAAATTTTAGTCTGCCTACTTTCTGGATTAACAGGTAATCTAAGAAGTTGGTGGTATAATCAATTAACTGAAGACAACAGGAAATCAATAAGTGAATCAGTCTTAGACACCACTAAGACTAGAATCAATGCCGACGGTCTAAAAGAAAGGTATGTAGACACGTCTCCCAATTGTGTAGACACTTTTGTTTACACTTGTATGAAACACTTTATAGGTCGAACCGACTTATACAGTGATCAATCAATGGAAGCTCTCTTGGGAATGAAATGTCACAAGATGAGTGATTTCAAATGGTATAAAGACACCTATATGGCACGTCTTTATAATCTAACTACATGTGGGGATAATGTCTGGAAACGAAAGTTTGTTTCCGGATTACCCAAATATGTAAGTCAAAAATTCTATTCTACCATGACAACAAAACATGGAGGAGTAGAAATCAATTGGGCATCCCTAACTTATGGGGATATCCACAGCGCTATCCAGGCAGTTTGCTTAGAACTCTGCCAGGAGCAGCAGCACAACAAAAGAGTTGCAACGGACGCAGATTACCGAAAGGAACTGGGGTCTTTTTGCAAGCAATACGGGGTAGAAAATAAACCTCCTTCAAAGAAAAGGTCGAATAAAAAGCTTTTTTCCAAAAGCAAGCGATCCTCAAATGAGTATATTCCTCGAAAGAAGAAATACTACAACAAACGGAAGGCTAAGAAAAGGCAAGCCGCCGTTGAAAGAAGCACTGTTAAGTGCTACAACTGTCAAAAAACTGGGCATTATGCTAATAGATGTCCAGATCTCAAGAAAAAGATAAACAAGTTAGAGATTGACGACGATGTCAAACAATCTCTACTTAGTATCTTTGAAGATCTATCTATCAAAGGAGATTCTTCTTCAGAATCCTCTGATAATGATATGATTAATCAAATAGAAGAAGGAACTGATTATTTCGATCCCTCTTCTTCAAGTGAAGCAGACGATGATGTCATTCCTTGTGGAGGATGCATCAACGTACTTACAAAAATTCAGGAAACTCTCTTCGAATCTATCGAAGCAATTCCTGATCCTCTTATTCAAAAACAGATGCTCGTTAAGCTCAAAGAAGAACTTAAAGGGACATCTGATGAAGAAGAAAGAAAACCTATCTACTTCAACTTCCAAGAAGTAATTGATAGGCTCAAAAGGGAAGCGAATCCAATGCCAGTCAGAATTCAAGACTTGCAATTGGAAATCAAAACCCTCAAAAGAGAAGTTGCTGACACAAAGCAACGACTCACTTCTCTTGAAAACAAAATGCTTGTTGTTCAAGAAAGATCAAACATGATGATCCCTGTTGAAACAGGAACATCTTCTCAAATACTTGTTAATGATAATATTAATTACATTAACAAAGTTTTCAATCAAAAGTGGTATTCAAAGATCACTTTAAAAATCCGTGATTATAAGATTACGGTAATAGCCCTCATAGATTCAGGAGCTGATCAAAATGTCCTAAAGGAAGGAATTATCCCTTCTAGGTGTTTTGAAATCTCTTGCCAGACTCTAAGAGGAGCGGGCAATCAGGAACTGATAGTTAACTACAAACTATCAGGAGTCCACATTTGTAACAAAGACGTGTGTTTTGTAAATACATTTCTTTGTATGAAAGAATTGAATGAGGAAGTGATTCTTGGAACACCTTTCCTCACTCAACTCTATCCATTCCAAGTTTCTGAAGAAGGTATTACTTCTCATAAACTGGGAAAAACAATTATTTTCGAGTTCTGCGACAGCATTACTCCTAAATATATTTCAAATATTGAGGAATGCCTCAACAAAATCTCAAGGAAGGAAAAGCAAATAGAATTCCTTCAAGATGATATCAAATGCAGAAGGATTTCTGAAGAAATCACTAAACCTTCTGTTCAAAATAATATTCAGCTAATTCTGAAAAGAATTCAGACTGAAATATGTTCAAATATCCTAAGTGCCTTTTGGGACAGAAAATATCACATAGTGGATCTCCCCTATGTGGATAATTTTGATGAGGCCCAAATCCCTACGAGGGCAAGGCCCATTCAAATGTCAAAAGAGCTCGTCAAAACCTGTAAAAACGAAATTGACGATCTTCTCAAAAAGGGTCTAATAAGCCCATCAAAGAGCCCATGGTCATGTGCGGCTTTCTACGTTAATAATCAAGCCGAAAAGGAACGTGGCATTCCTAGATTGGTTATTAACTACAAACCTTTAAACAAGGTTCTCAAATGGATTAGGTATCCAATACCTAATCGTCAAGATTTGCTTAAGCGAATAGCTCATGCAAAAATCTTTTCAAAATTTGATATGAAATCTGGCTTCTGGCAAATTCAAATCAATATCAAAGATCGGTACAAAACCGCTTTCAATGTACCATTCGGTCAATACGAATGGAATGTAATGCCATTTGGTCTAAAGAATGCTCCTTCGGAGTTTCAAAAGATCATGAATGACATTTTCAATCAATATCAAGACTTCACAATAGTTTATATTGATGACGTTCTTGTATATTCTCAAACGATAGAAGAACATTTTAAACATTTAAAATGTTTTATCTATGTAATCAAGAAAAATGGTCTTGTGGTGTCTCTACCCAAGATAACATTATTTCAAACAAAGATTCGTTTCTTAGGATACGAAATCGATCAAGGAATCATCAAACCTATCCAACGGTCATTAGACTTCGTGGATAAGTTTCCCGATGTTATTCAAGATAAAACTCAGCTACAGAGATTTCTTGGCTGTGTCAATTATATCGGAGACTTTATTAAAGATCTCCGTATCATTTGTCTGCCGCTATACGACAGACTTAAGAAAAATCCAAAGCCATGGAAAGACGAGCACACCAGTGCTGTCAAATCCATCAAGGCTTTATCAAAAGCCATCCCGTGCTTATCGCTAGTGGATGAGTCAGCTAGCATTATCGTTGAAACCGACGCTTCAGATCTCGGTTACGGCGGTATCCTCAAACAGGAAGTTAACGGAAAAGAAGTACTTATCCGTTACCATTCCGGAATATGGAATAGTACTCAAAAGAACTATTCCACTATCAAAAAAGAAGTACTAGCAATAGTACTTTGTGTTCAAAAGTTCCAAGGAGATCTTATCAACAAGGATTTTCTTGTCAGAACTGATTCAAAAGCAAGTAAATATATCTTTGAAAAAGATATAAAAAATCTTGTCTCAAAGCAAATCTTTGCAAGATGGCAGGCAATCCTATCTTGCTTTGATTTCTCAATTGTGCCTATAAAAGGCAGTGAGAATAGCTTAGCAGATTACCTCTCGAGAGAACACCTCTCTCAAGAAATCTCCAAAGCTCTCTCTCTTCAATGCATCACGGTCGTCCAAGACCGCCAGCCAGGCCTCCCGGGCCAGCCTCCTCAAATAACTCCAACCCAGGAGTAGTTCCTTCAATTGCTAGTTCTTCTGGAACTAGTTCTCAAAGGGGAAAACGCCCCATCTCTCAAACGGCTGCAATCACTCCCATGAATGCAGACCACTACGCTATGGATCTCGAATATACAACGATTTCCAGGCGACGTCAAGGTTCCTCACAGAGGAATTTATCAATTAGAGAAGGAGAAAGACCTATTCAGGCTCCCTCTTCTCTAAATACAATCAGGCCAGCATCAGGACCTCAATCCTATGCTAGGACTCTACGACCTGCTGTCTTTCAGGCAAGGCCTCAGATAACAGGTTATCATACAAAAACTTCGTTAGAAGAAATCATCATCGAACCAGAATTCGATGGTTCTACTCCTAATGAAGTATGTGCTCAAATATATCCTTCTGGCTTTCTCTTTATGCCTGAGGATATTTCAAAAACAAGATTATTCTATGAATTTATTTTAGTTGATACCAAATCAATTGAAATAGTTCATGTGCCGGACAGAAATGATCCGTCAAGAATAATTTTTTCAAAATTGAGAATTTTAAGGGTTCTTACGCCATCTCACTGGTCTCAGGGGATGTCGGTTCCTAAACGATTCTCAAGAAGTTTCAGACCACAAACATATTGTTACCATGACTATATCATGGCTTGGTACAATATATTTTGGTATGAACCATACAACCATTCATGGTTTGTTACTTTTTGTAAGAAATCTTACAAATTTAACTTTCCTAATTGGTTTCAAAGATGGTGGATTCACTTTGGTATTTCACAGGAAATCTTTCCCGTAGAAATACAAAAGTCTTTTCATCTTTTTTCAACCAGTGTCCATTCGTCACCACTTGCGATGACGTTTAGATTCTCTTTGAATTTTCAAATACCTTGGATTGTTTGTTGGAACTTCCAACTCGCACCCAAAGGAAAATTTAAAACCCTTAACAAGGTTTTAAAGATCAAATGGTGGGAAAAATTCATTATTTCTCATCTCACAGAAGAAAGGATAAGCCAGTTCTTAAAGGCTAATCCTCATCATTCTCGTGTAGAAGAAGAACAATTCCTTCTACAACGAAACTCAACCATTGCATCTTTAGCCGGAGCATCATCTGCTTCCGAACTAAGGACTGTAATTCAAACAGCTTCTCAGAATCCCACTGAGCAAGTCCCAGTTCAAAGAGAAGATGAAGATATTGATGAAGTCATATCTCAATCTTCTGTCAATAATATCGATTTTGAATACGATCCGTATTTAAATTTCGATATCCTAGACCCATACCTGGATTCTCAACCAAGTTGAAGGGTATGATTAATATGTAAATTAATAATAATAATTTTTAAATTAATCAGTCTGCAATATATTAAGTTCATCGTCGACTATACTAGTCTCCGATTGAAAGGGGAGGATGATGGAGATAGCGACACTCTAGAACAAGTGAGAGATAACCAACTCACAGGCCGCGCAGCGAGCGAAGGACAAATCCTTGAACAGGAAATGATTGCTACAATTAATTTAATCAACTAAATATCAAGAGAAGATGGTAACGTGTTTAAGGCAGCAATGGCAGGAGGCCGAAGTAAGTCCTGGGATCGCACGTGCAGGGGTTACCGCCGGATTCTTAAGATATTTAGAAGAAAAAATACTAATTGTAAAGCAATCAGTCCAGGCCATTCAAGAGAAACGCTGGGTGACATCATCACCACGACAAAAGAAGATGAAGACGGACGATGATGAAGTGCAGACATATGTTATCAGCTTTATTTCAGCTTTTGTAAAGTTTGAAATTTTCCTTACTTTTTCTAAAGTAGCTTTATTAAAGTTAACTTTACTTTATTAAAGTTTACTTTTACTTTTGTAAAGTTTTTTTTGTTTTATTTAGTCTCTTTTTTTTTATAGAGAATTTTCTTAACAGTTGACTTAAAGTCATATAGATAAAAGAAATGATACTAAGAGTGAAAGTTAAAAAATAATAATCCCCACCCCTAAAAAATTAATAAAAATAAAGAGCATAAAATCCCTTTAGGCAAAATTTGAAATCAAAATCTATTACTAAGGTAAGAGTTTTTTAAAAAACAATATGTGGGGTGGAGATTCGAATTTCTGACATTTTAGTCGAAGATACGTGTCTTAACCAGTTAAGTCATACTCAAATTGGCAAGTAGAGTTGATAATAATTTTTTTTTGGTAGTTCAACAACGGAGGTGGAGATTCGAACCTTTGACCTATTAGTCAAATATATATCTTTTTAACCAGTTTAACTATGTTTAGGTTGTCGTTAATAATATATTTGGCTTTTTAAGATTTGTTCAGTTAAATATAAATATAAATATTTATATATTAATTTGTTTTAAATATAAATATTTATATATTAATTCAACAAATGAGTGATGAAAATTTTAATATTTTGTCTTAAAGAAAGAAAATGACATCTTAATCGTCGAGCTATGTATGCAATGTTGGAAATAATAATTTGTTGTGTATAAGAACTGAGTAACACTAGCAAATTTGATTACAACTTAACTGACAACAAATAATTATTAGTGTAAACAGTAATATAGACATTGTATGTAATAACAATTTCAAAACTCAAGAATAAAATATAATAAGTAGTCGAGGCACGCTTACAAAGCGCTATCCTGAAGATAATTATTCGCTCTGCACGAGTTGCAAGCAGGCTACAACAATCGTCTCAGCAGGATACAACGACTAACTCATATAAAACAGCAACCTTGAACTACTCAGATCTGACAGAACTCTTGGATACTTACTCTCAACTTGACTCAAGATTAAAGAGAAAAAATAGAGGAGAGAATAACTCTTCAATTGGAATGAGATACTCCAAAATGGAATGAGATGCTTCAAATGAAGAAACAAGTTGCTATTTATAGGCTAGCAACTTAGTAATTCTCCAAAAATAAAATTAATATAAACAATATGAAACATACATAAAAAGTAACTCAATTGTGTAGTTACTTGAAAAAATTCAAACATAACTCACAAATTTAACTTTTAAGTCAAATTTGTAAAAGAAACATCAACACATTTTGATGTTTCAAACCATTTTGAAACCTTTGAATTTCAAGTCAAGTAACAACATAAATGAAACATCAATTCATTTTAATGTTTCAAACCAACACTTTCTTTCACAAAATTTTACTATAAAATCCAACATGCAAAATACTAGTTAAGTTTGAGGGAGTCAATTTGTTTTTCAAGTTCATCAAATGCAAGATTAGGAGACCAAACTTTCGACCTTACAGAAAGGTAATAAGTATTCGGATTGGACAATTCAATATTTTCTTTTAACTTCACATTAACGTTGTTGTTTGAACTCATTCACATTCCCTATAATGTAAGATTACTGGCCTAATTCATATAGGCTAAATAGTAAATGATAAGAATGTTGAAATATAAAGGTTAAATTATAAAAAATACATTTGAACTTTGCCATTTGTTTCAAAAACATCTTTATTCTTTTAAAGTTGTAATATTACCCATTACCTTTCATAAGTATTTCAAAATTGCCGTTGGAGTATAAATCTATTAGAATATTGGATGAAAAATTGACATAGCGGTGACCTAAAACAACGTAGTGGTGACTAAGACGTTTGCTTTGATTAAGTCTGAAAAAATGGCAATCAAATACGTCAATTTTTTGTCCAATATTCTAACGATTTTTTACTCTAATGGTAGTTTTAAAATGTTTATAAAATGTCAAAAGTAATATTGTAACTTTATAAAAAATAGAGATGTTTTTTAAATAAAGGACAAAGTTTATGATTTTTTTTATTTTTTTATTTTTTGTAATTTAACCAAAATAAACAAACGCTCCACCCCTCTATGTGCACGTTGTTTAATTCAATTTGACAACTTGTCCTTTTTTTTTTTCTTATAGCTGTTAATTCCACGTAAGAGAGAGATTGATTCCTATCACGATCTCAGAAACTTATTCGAATATTCATTTTCACTTCTCTTCTGTCTATGAAGTCTGGCCGACCAAACCAATGACCTGTGTTGTTTTTTTAGGAACAAGCAATGCCCTCTTAATATGATAAATTATTGGATAAAGTTGTCACAATGTAATAGGTTGTTTTGCATTGTTGGATGTATGAGAGAAAAATTACAATAGTTATTAGAGGACAACGTATTTTTGAATTTACGTATGACGGTTATTAAGAGACAGTCACATTATGGCAATCTCATTAAATAATTTGTCATTAAAATGTAAAGTCTTTTTTAGTTCGACAAGCATGGGAGTGTGGGACATTGAACTATCAACCTTTGGGATGAAACTTTGTGTCTTATCCAATGAACTATACTCGGATTGCTTCTTGATATATAGTCTTTGTCTTTCTATTAATGTAAGTAACAATATGCTAAATCTCTTTTCTTTTCTTTTCTTTTTTTTATGTACCGTTCAATTTTCATTTTATTTCTTATATTTTACTATGGTTTTAAGTAACATTATTTTGTTTTCTATGCAAGGGAATGTTAGTAATGTCTCGTTATGTTTTTTTTTAGTTCAACAACATATAAGTTGGGGGGATACAAACTTTTAACCTTCTGGTTAAGGGCATATATGTTTTAACCAATTGAGATATGCTAAAGTTGACAATATCTTCGTTACTTTAAAAGATATATTTAGGTCTCAAAGAAATTAGGTAAATATTACAATGTGATTTTTTTTAGTACTGGGTAGGTTTGACAAATCTTATAGGTTTCAAAACAGGTGACTTTGGGTTAAATTTATTGAAAAGTACAAAGAGGATTATGAGTTTCTTTTAATACATCTAATAATGCTTGTTGACATATTATTACTTTTCAATGAAAATAAGACGTTGGATAAGCTTCAATCAACACAACAGCATGTTCTGAGCTATCATTCAAAAGTCAAAGTATAGCTTAACAGCAATTGACACATACTCATTCTTTTGAGGTGGGAAGTTTGAATTCTCATGTCCCACATTTGTCGTACTAGAAAAAGAGCTATTATTCAGAAAACATACGCATACAATTATTAACTTATGTATAGTTCAAATGATTAAAGCATTAGTAACTTTTTTAAATGTCGATTATTCGATCCTCAATTTTAAATATGCAAGGTTGGATTCTACAACAAAACAAAACATTGATATCTTAGCTTTATCACGGAGAAAATAACCCTATTTTCGTTTTCTTAGTAAATGTACATCCATACAAAAAAAAGTGTGGTAATCATTTGACGGCTTAAAGTCCACACATTTTCAATTCACGTTTATCTCTTTTTAATTTTGATGGACTTGTTCAAAGATCAGTTGGTTTTCTCCTCTTCTACTCTCTTTTTCCTTTTGGGTAAGATGTGCATGTGTTGTCGATCAAATAAATTAAAGGATATCCCCTGAAAAACAAAAGTAAAAAATAGTAAAATTTACGTTCATCAGCAATCTCCGTTGACGTCCAACCCGTTTTGTCTATATAAAAAAGCCATTTCCCATTCGTACGCTCAACGAAATCCTTGGAAAATATCATTTCCTCCCCATTTATTCGTCTTTCTGAATTGGGTCTCTGTCCAAGAAGCCTCTTCTTCGGCATTTTGATTTCAAAATCCTCTGTGAAGTTTGTGGGTTTTTGGTGTTTTTCTCTGGGTGTGAAATCGACCGCACCAATTGATTCGGTGATTCAGTGGGGCGGAGATTTTTTGTGCATTTGATTCTTCTTGACGGCGGCAACGGCGGAGCTTTGCTTTGAAGAGACGAAGATTCTTCTTGTGTTTTGAAAATTATTGTAGATGATTCTCCTCGGCTCCATCTTCTCAATCTGCAGGGATGCAGCTGGAGTCGCCGGTACAGCTCTCTATTTCTCTTTCTTGTCTTAAATTCTTCCATTAATAGCTGGAGAAGCTCGTTTTCTTGGCAAATAATCAGGCGGAAATGAATTTTGCCTTCATTCTGAGGATGCCCTTTTGAACATCATGTTATTGATTCAACTGTTAAAATGTGTATCAAGATTGGAGCTCTGGTGTTCAAACTTGTTCAATGTTATTTGCTTCTCAATTAATAGTAATTTGTCGAGTCAAATCGACTAATCTATCGGATTATTTGATTCGAGGATGATTTCTTGTTTTTGTTGGAGTTCATTCAACTCTGATTGTTGGTTTTTCGCCCTTTATTTTCTTTCTTTAAGTCCAACTATTGAACCCCATTTTATCCTCTCTGCAATTTGGTATCCCACTGTATCCATTTTGATTAGAATGAAAGTAGTTTGACTATCAGCAGTAAATTATGATATTATGAACTGTTTGTATATACAAGGAACAGTCAAGAAACTGAATTTGAGAAGATTGATATTTAGTTTTTTTTTTTCCTTTTTGATAAGAATTGTACTTTTATTCACTTGCAGGGCACATCTTTGCTTTTGGGCTTTTCTTGTCACCTTTGTAAGTTTTATCCATGGTACCTATCTGTTCTAGTAGACTTTCTGAATGAAGTAATGGAGGTTGAATCTATATATTCACCATTTTCTTGGTTTGCTTTCTTTGGGATTGATTTGCAGAGATACGTTTCGACGTGTTATCCGAAACAAAACAACAGAACAGTTTTCAGGTTTGCCGTATATATATGCTCTGTTGAACTGCCTCATTTGCCTATGGTATGGCACGCCTCTCATTTCTCCTAGAAACATGATGGTCACGACGGTCAATTCAATTGGCGCAGTATTTCAGTTAGTCTACATCATTCTCTTCATAACATATGCTGAAAAGGGAAAAAAGGTGGTTACTTCTTTGTCTATAACATGTACTAGCCATTGTCCTTATGCTGGAGTTTGTGAAAGATCTTTGTTTGTTGAACTTTTCTCTTTATGTTTGTAACAGATGAAAATGCTGGGATTGTTGCTTGCAGTCTTTGGCGTGTTTATAGTCATTGTTGCTGGGAGCTTACAAATAGCTGACCTCCCTTTGCGACGGAATGTTGTTGGGATTTTGAGTTGTGCATCTCTCGTATCGATGTTCGCTTCTCCCTTGTTTATAATCGTAAGTCTAGTTTTTAAGCTTCTTTTCTACCTTTTGCTTACTTTTCTTATCCCTTCGATTTTCCTTGGCACGCTCTCAGAATTTGGTGATTCGAACAAAGAGTGTGGAGTTTATGCCATTTTATCTCTCGCTTTCGACCTTCCTCATGAGCATATCTTTCTTCCTCTATGGACTGTTCAATAACGACCTATTCGTTTATGTAAGCATTATCCTTCTCATTTCCTTCGTTCGTCGCGCTCAATTTATTTGATCAAGTATGCGACGTGAATTTATATTTTGTTGTCAAACTTCAGGCACCAAATGGGATAGGAGCTGTGTTGGGGATAGTACAATTAGTGTTGTACTTCTACTACAGTCGAGTTGCTAAAGAGGAGTCTAGAGAACCTCTAATCGTATCCTACGCGTAAATACGTACATTGTGATAATGAGGTAAGAATCCATGTACTCCGTCATCTATTCTCGAGCCCCCGCAGGGCTCAACGATCTAGTTTTTTGGATTTCTACGAGTGTTATTACACAATGTGGCAAATGGGAGGATGACCAATCTGAACTTTTTCCATTTACTGCAGGAATCGCAAATTTTCGAGGGTTGATTATTGGTTCTTTCAAAGCATTGTGTGTAATTCCGCGTTAGCCAACAAGGCGTTTTCTGCTACGGTGTGTTTGTTGTAAAATTACTCTCATTCATTTTTCCAGTTTAATTGATCGGTTTGTTTTTTTAGCTGTCAATCAGTTAAATGGTGTATTTTTAGACAACCAACCCCAAGATTCTCAATAGTGAAGAATGCTGTAATATTTTTTAGCCTTGTGATTGAAAAGCTTTGTTCTATAGCTGTTGCTGCACTGTCTTTCTCTATCTCTCTCTCTCTCTCTCTCTGATTTTATTACAAACTGTTTGGATTTGAAGAATCTTATATCAGATGAAGAACCTTAAGCAAAGGATGGAGGATCCTTACAGTCTTAAATTGCAGAAAGAATGGAGTTGTTCTTCCCAATTTGCTTATTGATTTGGGATCTATATACCAGTAAGTAAGAGCTCATACGTGTTTCGGACTCGATCAGGTACCATTTAGTCGATTTATATTATATTTGATAACTATATTGTTTTACACTTTTACTAGGGCGGAGACAGACTATATAGAAAATTCGAACTTACTAGTATATAGCTAGTTCTTAAACTCTATAGTAAATGTTTGACTCACGAGTTGAATTTGTATAATATGGTATTGGAAAGTTAAGTTTGGTTTGTGAGTTTACTTATCTCGGCTATTGATTCATAAATGGCAAAATAAACTTTTGTTTCTAGAACTCATCTTTTAGGTTAGACACTAACTTTTTCAAGTACATGTTATTATACAATACTTGAACTCCTATTTCTAAAACTCATGAACCATGTACTCTTAAGTCTTATCTCATATTGTCAAAGCGATGAATGATTGGTTTTACATGTCTTTCAATTCAATTACTTGTTCGAATTTTTTTATGCAACATTAAATTGTCGAGAACCAATCGAAATGCATTGTAAAAAAAAAAAATTGAAAGCAAGAGACGTTATTTGGAGAATCTATTCCAAAAAGAAGAGAGGGATATTACATTGGAAAAGGTCAGCCCCTTGTATATTTTTTACACCTTTTTTGAAAATGAAGATTCCCATAGAAGAAGACATCAGAGTAGATCCTTCAACATTGTCTTCACTACTATGGTTTCTCCTTCCTACATATGATTAATCAAAGTATCAAGCATGTGATGTTAAGGGCAAAAATACAAAACAAATACAAACACCAATTTTATATTTAAATTCACTCCAACCTGTTAATCATCCATAACTTTAATGTCCTTTTTTCAAAAAAAAAAAAAAGAAAGAAAAGAGTTTTTTTTAAATAATTGTTAGCATATAGAATTTAAAAACTAGTGAATGAAAGGATAGCTTTTTAATTTTTAGAAAAAATAATTATAATATTAATTATTATAATATGAATATTTAGAATATTCTTTAACTAAAATAAATGAAAATAGTTAATAGATAATTTTATAGATTTTTATTGGAGAAGAATGTGTGTGTGTTTCAGGTTTGTATCAAACAGGTCTTTGAACTTCTAACTTTGTGTCTATTATGTCTCTTAAGTTTAAGAAGTGTCTAATGAATCCCTAAACGTTTGATTGTGTCTAATAGGTCTTCAACCTATTTGATACTATTTTTTAAAAAATCACTAACTTAGTGGATACAAAGTTGAAAGTTTAATGTTTTATTAGACACAAAATTCAATTTCATGTCTAATAAATTTGTTGAATTAAAAAATATATATATATTAAATATGTCAGGGGCGTGTTAGACACAAAATTGAAAGTTCAGCAATCTATTTGACATTTTTTTAAGTATAGGGACTTATTGGACTCAAAAATCCTAAGTTTAGGAACATATATATTAGATACTTTATAAAGTTCATTAAATACAAATATGGAAGTTTGAGGGCTAAACATGTAACTTAATCTATATATGTACTGGCTATACCTTTATCTTTAATTAAGTTTTCAAAATTAAAGATCAAAATGTTTTTTTTTTCTCTTTAAATATTTCAATGATTTCTAGAAGAAAGCTACTTTGAATTGATTTTTTTTTCTTGAGATACTTTGAATTGGAAATTGATTATATTCTTTCCATTTCAATAGTTGAATAATAATAGGTTAAGATGATTTTGTTTGAACAATCAGGCTATTATGATTGAATAAAATATAAATAAAAATGCTATTAGGTAGATTCTATTTTCTTTATTACAATTATTATTATTATCTGGATAACATTATGAGGTCGATTACTATACTTTGGAGCATTGCCACAAAATAGGTCCTCCGTTGATGAATAAGTCTTTGCATCCAAAATCATTGTCGGTTTTTTTTTTTGCAAATGTCTTGTCGGAAGATTTTCTAATTAGTTTTTGTGTCATTATACTTTCAGAATTCGTTCTAGTTTCTGTATTTTTAAGATTTATCAATTTTAGACTATATCCTTTTAAAAGTGATCATTTTAGTTTTTTTTTTGTCAACAATTATGAAGGTGGGAGATTGAATTTTCAATCTTTGGGATATTAATTTTTTCCTTATCCACTAAGTTGTACTTCGATTGAACCATTTTGGTTATTGTCTGCAAAATATTAACACTATGAAAGCTATGATAATATTTGAAGAAAATTATTAAATATTAAGAATAATTGTTTTTTTTAGGACGACAAATGTAAAGTATGGGGATTTAAATTTTTAATATAAAAAAAAGAAGTACATGTCAATTATTGTTAAATTATACTCACTTTAACAAATATTAAGTATAGTGAAGTGTTAAAACTGTGATAAAAATTAGAAAAGAAATGGGTTGAAACTATCACTTTTAAGAAATACAGAGACGAAATCAAACATTTGAAAGTGTAATGATCAAACAACTCAAAAAAAAAAATTCAATGATCAAAATAGACAAAGTAAATACAAAACGAAACGTGCATCCGTAAAATATTGAAACCAAAATGAACAAGTATTAAAAGTACCAAACCAAAATAGGATTTAAAATAAATAAAAATCCCAAAGAACTTACGAAGCAGCACCTTGTGACCATTTTCCATGGCGGCAATTTGATCCTGCAGCAATCTTCCCCTTTCGTCATATAAAATAAGCCCACTGTATTTCAGCATTTCACATTTTTCCCCCATTAATATCGGCCGTTGCCACACCGCCGCCGTCGAGTTCCGGCTTCCGAATTCTTCCCCTTCCCCTTCTCCGCCCAAAAGCCGCACCGGCGTCTCTCCGCCGCCGCTCCCCCTCCTCCTCTCCGGCGCCCACCTCCACCTCTCTGGCGCCCACCACCACCTCTCCGGCGCCACCGTCCGTCGGCGATCTTTATTTTCCCCCCTCCTCTTCTTCGCCCAAGCCGCCGCGCAGAGCCCGACGAAGGCGCCCGCCGTGCACGTTAAGAGGATGAAGGCTTGTCGGGTTGAGAGCTTCCATTTGTCTTCTAAATTCCACAGAGCTTCCATGGCCTCCAAGACATGGGAGGTTATGGAGTCGGAGCTACATATACATTATATATAAATGTCATGAGTTAGATAAGGACCTTATTTGAGTTCGAGAAGTATGTTCGATTTGGTTCAATATTTAAAAAAGTCTTGATCTCGGCTCGTAGATAAGACACAAATTACTATCTTAAAATCCATGGTTTAATCTTTAATGGTTGAACAAAAAAAAAAAGAGTTTGATTATTGCATTTCCACTTTTATGTCTAAAAAACCTTGCTTTTAATTCGTTTAATATTTAAATGATACGCTAACTTTACTTTTATAATATAGTTAGTATACATTAGTGTTAAATAAATTAGGGATTACTACAAAGACTTTATTATTACAACTCAACTAGTTAAGACATAAACCTTATTTTTATAATATAGTTAGTATATGTCACATTAGTATTAAATAAATTGGGGATTAACTACGAAGACTTTGTTGTTACAACTCAACTAGTGAAGACATAAACTTTACTTTTATGATATAATTAGTATATGTCACATTAGTGTTAAATAAATTGGAGATTAACTACAAAGACTTTGTTGTTACAACCCAACTAGTTAAGACATATATGTTCAACCAAAATATCAGATGTTTAAATCCCTACTCTCTCATGTTATTGAACTAAAAAAACTACAGAGACTTTGTTAGAAGTTTTTTTGTAACAATTTAGTCCATGAACTTTAGCACGTAACAATGTAGTTCATGTATTTCAAAAATTGTAATGATTTAGTCCTTATTGTGAAAATTATTGTTAGAATTTAATGGGATTTATTACATATGTAAATCAATAGACTAATTATAGACTCAATATGTTTATAAGTTACAAAGTCTCAATCGTTAAATAATAAAAATCAATATTTAATTTTGATGGAATTTTTTGAGGAATGAATTAAATTGTTACAAATCTAAAAGTACATGAACTAAATTGTTTTATACTAAATGTCTTAAACTAAATTGTTACAAATTTGAAAGTATAGAGACTAAATTATTACAAAATAAAGTTTACTAAATTGTTACTTTCATGAAAATTTAGGGACCCAACGTGTTTTTAACTTAAAGTTTATAACCTATTATTATGTAAACAATGATACTAAGTGTGTGTTTTAATTTACATACATTTTAGAGTGTTTATAGATGATAAGGAGTCTCATCATAAACATAATTTAGTGGTCAAGAGTCATGACATGTACTTCTTTCATCAAGGTCGGAAACTTGAATCTTCTTCCCTAAATTTGTTGTTGGTAAAAAATATTTCGACCATTTTTTTTTACTTTTTCGATAATCAAAAATAGTTTGACGATAATTATTTTTAGACCATGCATTGAACTTAACTTTCTTGGTTTCTTTTTTCCTTTTTTAAGTTCAACAACATTTGAAGGTGAATAGATTTGAACCTTTGACCTCTTAATCGAGAATATATGTTAATTACCGTTAGACTAAGCTCACTTTAACTCTTCCCAAGCTATTTATATAATTAAGTGTTCGAGTTAAATGACATTTAGGATAGAAACGTGAGGGCAAATGACAGTATTTTTCCATGTGAGATCCACCGCTGGGCTGAGCCGTTGGACATGTCTCACCATTTAAAGCAAGCATTTAAGACCACTCACGGACATTGCATGGGTGTAATAAAAATGTAATATTCATTCCCAATTTTTGAAATAACTTTCCATTCTTATCCATTTTCCAAATAAAATTAATGTTAAATTTTTATTTTGGTCTAGGTACTTTAAGACTCATTATATTTTGGTTTATGTATTTTTAAATGTCTAAATTTAGTTCATGTACTTTCAATAAATCTTAAAATTAGTCATCGGTGTTAGTTTGAAGCTAATTTTTATTGAATTTAGTAAAATAATAATTTTAAGACACAATATGAATATTTTTCTAAAATTTATAGAGAAATACTAATAGAGGCTATTTTTTTTTAAGTTAATCATAAATTAAGAGACTGATTTTAAGAAGGATGTGAAAGTATAAAAAAATCATAAATTAAGATACTGATTTTAAGAAGGACGTTAAAGTATAAGGATTGGAATGAAACAAATTCTAAATTATAGGGAGCTAAATGATATTTTAACTTAAAATTAACAATAAAATTTGTTTATTCGAGTTCATTCCTACGTTTATTGCTTATTGAGTTATTTATACCAAATCTCATCCATAATTTTTTTTTTTTTTTTTTAAAGTGCGCTTTTTTCAAGTCCCCCCGGATATTGACATTCCTTATCTAATGCTTTTTTTGGAAACCAAAACTTGCCTAAATTGCACGATGGACATGTTTGCAACAATTTTTTACTATACTTTTTAGATTTTTTTTTTTTTTTAAATTCAACAATATGTGATGTGAGAGATTCAAATCTTTGACCTCTTGATTGAGAGTACATATTTTATGCCAATTAAGTTATGCTTCTGTCGACATGCTTTTAAGAATTTTGTTACTTTCAATTTCGTGATTACTTTTAAAGTTTTGCACGCATAGTAACTTTTGTGTAAATAACTATAGTTTTGGTGATGAATCAATAAACACATGATAATGTTGAATTAAGTCCTTTGCAACAAAAAAAAAATAGGATAATAAAAAAAACTCATTAAATTCATTGTTGATATTCATGAACTTTAAATAGTTTGATAAAGAAAAACACAAACACACATAAAGAATGTGATGTGATGTACCAACGTACGCCGTACGGTTAGGTCAAGTGGGGTTTTATTTTATTTTTATTTTTTTAAATGTGTAAAGTGGCCTCGTATATATAAGTGGATGCTTGTTATTGCCACTCTCGTGTTATCTACAATATATTAAAAAGCCACAATCTTTGAAACAACATTTTTGGACTATTGTACCATTACTTTAATTCCTACATTTACAAACATGCCATTAACATTCAATATCAATAATTATTTTATTATTTATTTTTTTTAATACAATTATTTTATTATTTATTATTTAAATGTTAAAAGTATAATTTCTCTTCAATTAATTGCAATTGTATTTTGTACTAAAAAAATTTCATGAGTATTTCTTTATTAAAATTATTGTGACAATTTAAAAATATTATTTTATAAGTCAATTTAGATTGAAATTGATAAATTTATAGTTATAATATTCATATTTTGTATCATTTCTAATTTAGAGTATTTATATTATATTAGTAATGAAAAAAAGTAAATTACATTTTATTAAATATTTATATTACTATAATATTTTAATACATCCATAACTATGGATTCAATTAATAAAATTTACTTAGAAAATTCATTAAAATTTATTATAAACGAATAAAATATAAACAATGTACTATTTTTATCTTTGACAGTTTATATGATAGAATTTACAGATATATTTTTTTAGATAAAAATTCAAGGGATGCGTGTTGTTTTTAATAATAATTTAGGAATATGTTAATCATACAAAAAATAACAGCAAACATTATTAAATATTTTAATAAAAACATAATTGATAGAATTTTATCTTTTGAATAAATGTGAATTTAAATGCACCATACATTTGTGATAAATATATGGAGTTCAAAAAATCCTAAGGTTTTGTCTTTTCATTTTTTGTAACATTTAAAATTTGGCTTTTAATTATAATTAAGTCTAAAATTTAATGCTTTCGTACTTTCAAAAGTTTTTGTAACATTTCTGTCACCTTCAACTATAAAAATGGAGTTTCGTTCACCATTTTTTTCATTACCAACCTAAAACTCCTTTTTAGTTGTGTGTGAATGTGTGTGAACATGAATTGAGTGACTCGACTGCAAACAGAGATAGAAAAATGAGGTCGTCCACTTGTTTGCTTCAATGTCACTAGAAGATGGAATGGATCTGGCATGGATGGAAGGTTTTTCCAAGAGCCTATGCAAACGGTCCTTGAACTTGATGCTAGACGAAAATTTTAACAGTTTTAATTGGCTTTTGTTTGTTGTTTTTAATTATTATTACTATTTTGGTGTATTCCAAACAAAAATAAGAAAAAGAAAACTTAGAGCGCCTTTTTTTTTTTTTTTTTCTGGAACTAGTTCTCTTTTGTTGCTTTATAAATCACTTCAATCTTGAAAATACTTCCAAATGTTACAATATTCATTTAGAGAACATAGAATGCACGCTTCAGATGAACCATATCCATATTTTCAATTCTTAGTTTGATGAATTATATGTTCTTTGTTTTTTACCATTATTAAGTAAAATGTAAATTAATTTTAAGGAAGTTGTGTATTGACATATCTTTATTTTCTTCTTCATTACTTGTTTTTTTGTTATTTTGTGTGTGTGTGTGTTTTTTTTAGTTTGGAATATTTTTGTTTTTTTTAAATTTATTAATTTAATTTTCAGTAGATTCAAATTCTATGAGAAATTTAATATGTTTATTAAATTGTTTCCTACTAATTTTATAACATTTTTTTTCTTTCTCTCAAAAAAAATTATCTAACATATTTTTTTCTAAAAAATATATATAAGTTTTGTTTGGGTAATGGATTTATACTATAATTTATAATCTATATCTACAATTCTATAACTCTATAATCAATATCTATATCTATACTCTATTAAAAATATTAACTCCTCCCAACTCCACTCTCTGCAACTCCTCTTACCCCTTTAGTTTTTGTTAGATTACAAATATACCATTTTCATTTAGACCATCTTATCCCTTTTATTCTTACTAGTTTATTACCACGTGTCATGCACGTTATATATTTTTTACTTTATTTTATATTATAAAAAAATTAATTATATTCATTAAAAATATATATGATAAATTAATATGTACTTTAAATATATAAAAATATCATAATTTTTATATATATTACAAATAGATAAATTTATTTTATTATTGAATATCAGTGTAATTGTTAAAAAAAAATTGAAAATCAATTATTATTATTAATAATATAATAAGTTAAAATTTTAAAATGTATAGTTTAGTTGTGGTTTATATATAAGTAGTTATTAATTTTTTTTACAATGATAGAAAATGACACTTATTTATTTTTTAAGCAAATAAATGATATCTAAATTAATTAATTTATGTATTTCTAGTTTGTTCATATCATTCACTTTACAAACTCATAGTTATTAGGCTATATTTTGATTTTTCAATAATGATTTTATTTTCTTAATTTTCTTAAAATGAAGATTTCAAATTGTTGTGGAATGAGTGGAAGAGACAAATTAAGAGTTGAAGGGAATGAAAAATTTATAAAACTTTTTGACATTCCAAAAACTTTCACATTCTGTAATTAAATATAATTAGATAAAAATATTAATTTTAGAATTAAGTTATCTAAATGGAGCTAAACTTTTTACTTTCTAGCTTTTCACATTTCATTCATTTAATCTTTTTATGGGTGCATTTACATTGCATTATCTCATACCATATTCGTAATGAATTTTAAGTTACATTTTGTTGTTTTTCATATATTAATTAAAAATATATAGAGATATTTTCACATTTTTATTTTGAAAATGTTATTTGACCTAATTTGGACTCATTGTATTTTTTTTATTACTTTATTTGATTATTACAAGTTCTAAATATTTTCAAGCGAACTTTTTGTTATGTACTAAACGTTTCAACCTTAATAAATATTAAATTAACTACTGATTTGATTTCATGTTATAATTATAATTAAAGGAAAATTATTCTAACTTATTAGGAATGAAGTAACAAAACTCTTTGTATTTCAACTCTTTATATTCCATACAAATTCTTGTTGATTAATAATTTTTAATTTACTATTGATGATTAATTTTTAATTTATTATTTGTAATTCATTAATTAATTAATGTAATATTTTATAATTAATTGAAAACTTTGTGAGGCAGTAAGTTACACATGGATTTTTTTTCTCAACAAAACAAACATAAGCTTGTAATTGATCGATAAAATTTTATTTTTCGACTAATATTTTAGATAAAAAAATACACAAATTATAAAGGAGCAATAAAAAAATCCAAAGAACCTAAATATACACTCATTTCTTAAAATAGACTTGCTCACTTACAAATTTTGATAGAAAAATGCTATTATTCAACTTCATCAAAGTGGAGTTGTAAAGTCATAAGCATGAGATTTGAGATATAGATTCAATATGTGCATCCTTTGCAATTTGAATATACCACCAAAACACAAGCAACCCTTGCAATTTGAATATACCACCAACTTCTTGATATGTTTTGAAAGCAAATAGGACAAAGAAAACAAAAATAAAGAAAAATGAAATTCCAAGTGTTGGTGAAAAAAGTGGTGAATAAAGCTCATTTTATAGTAGTAGAATATGAGAGTTACGAAATCTTTTGAATTCTATAACTTCTAAAATTCAATTATGAATTATAATTAAAAAAGTTACAGAAAAAACTTTTTACATTCCAACCTTTTTAGTAGATAATATACATTTATTATTGCTAATTAATTAATTTACTATTTATAATTAATCACTAATGGCATATTTTGTAAATTAGTATATTAAAGAAAGGATAAAAGTGTCCAAAAATATTTTTCCAACATTCTCACTTTTTAATATAGTATAGATTGAAAGCAAATAGAACAAAGAAAACAAAATTAAAGAAAGAATGAAACTCCAAGTATTGGTGAATAAAGTAGTGAAGAAAGCTCATTTTGTAGTAGTAGAAGATGAGAGTTACAAAATCTTTTGAATTTTTTTTTTTAAGAAGAAAAATATTTTGAATTTAACTTCTAAAATTCAATTAAGAATTATAATTAAAAAAAGTTGTAGGAATTTTTTTTTTTACATTCCAACCTTTTAGTAGATCATATACATTTGTTATTGATAATTAATTAATTTAATATTTATAATTAATCACTAATGACATATTTTGTAAATTAGTAAATTAAGGAAAGGACAAGAGTGTCCAAAAATGTTTTCCCAACATCCTCACTTTTTAATATAGTATAGATATATCATTTACATGTAACACTTTTTTTTTAGTTCAACAACTATCTTCCCTCTATTAGTCTTAGTAAATTAATAAATTTAGATATCATTTACATTAATTTAAAATATATAACTCCAATTTATTTAAGTGCATTAAAGTTAATTATTCAATGTAAAATACTTAATAAATCAAATGAATTTAAAAAAAAAAAAAAAAAAAAAAAACAAACGTAACCTCTCTTTTTTTAGACTAACTTTTTAGTTTTTGGAGATTAACAAACATAACCTTTATATTATTCTTTTCAGATAATATATTTTTTAATCTTAAATGTCATTTCATTTTTAAAATTTTGAAATTCAAAATAAATTTAATATTTTGTATTTTAGGCTAGGGTTCTGGTTTTAATTAGAACTCTAAAATTTTATATTATAATAAATAAATAAATATTCAAATTATTTGTAAATCTACTAATCAATTACTCTTACATGAGGGTTCAATTTTTGTAGGTTATAACTTTAGTTTTTATTGTGATCATTATTAAAATAAAATGGTTAATCATTAGAATTCCAACAAAAGAAAGTTAATTATTCTTTTTTCTTTTTGAAATAAAGTTAATTATTCATGGTAAAGTACTTAATGAATCAAATAAATTAATCATTTTTAACTATCTCAATTTTTTTTATAACATACATATTATTTCTTATAAAATATATATTAAGACTCATTTTATTTTAAAAATTTTGAATTTCAAAATATATATTCAATTTATTTTAACATTCTATATTTGAATTTTAAGTTATGGTTGTAATTTCAAACTAAATTTATAATGTGTAAAAAAAAATTATAAAAGTCATATTCTATTAATAAATAAATAATAAAATTATTTTTGTAATCGACTAATGAATTACTTTTAATAAGTTATAAGTTTAATTTTTATTATGGTTATTATTAAAATAAAACATTCATCTATTAAAATTCCAATCATTGGCAAAAGAAACATATAAATAATGTATCTTAATTTATATGAGAAACCAAACATTATAAAGAAGGGAGATCGTTGAAGTGTGAGTCATTGTGAATAGAGAAAAAGGCCTTAGCTGCCACAAAATAGAGGACCGTTATTGCTGTAAGGACAAATTGAAAACTCAAATGAAAAGAGACGAATGATTGCATATCAAACAACACAAACAATAACAGAGAATGTCAATGGAGGCAGTTAGGATAAGGCATAGGTTTGAAAAAAAAATGTTGATTGCTAGGGTTTTGATAAAAGTTAGTTTTTATATATAAAAATGCCATTGAAGTTTAGTTTTATTTCGTAATTTTCTTTTTTGTTTTTTTAAGTAGGTACTTGCATTAAAATTACTAAACTGCCACTAAGAATATATATATTTAAACTTCTAATCCTAATCCTGAACTAAACAATCAAGAATTGCATGGATATATGTGAACAAAGGGAGAGAAGTAAACCAAAAATATATTAGTCTTTGAGAATGCTATTTTTCATTTCAATGAATTTCCTTTATAGAAAATTATAGAAACACATATATAATCATGCTGTAAAACTTAAAATTCATTGAATTTCTTCTTAAATATCTGAAATCTTATAAATAGATGCAAACATGCATATAATGACTTTTGGACTACGAACATGTCAAACATAGAGTTGATCATGTGATTAAGAAGATGACCATAGATCGTCTTGTTATCTTTCTCAAATTTATTAGGATCAACATCAGCGGACTGTTTAGATTGAGTAGTATCAAGATCTGCAGTACTTTTTGATTTGTCTGGATCTACAGTAGATTTGGCAGGACTCTCAGTGGTGAGAATATAATCGACCTTCAATTGCTCAAAGAAGATCATGAGCTTTTAGGACCAACAACGGTATTGGATCCGTCAAGTGGTTCCAACTTGGACAGATCTGGAAGCACTTTCCCGAATTTGATCAACATTTGTAATAAATTTGCTTTCAACTTGTATATAAAAAGGGGAAAATAATCGTTGTGTCGTGGAAGAACCCCTGCCTTGAAAGAAATTTTGGCACGACCTTGGTACTAAATCGTTTATGTTTGACGCTCCCCAAGGTTAACACAATACCCTTCACTGGCGTGCACTCGTCGATGAAGGATTGGAATTAGGAACAGAACGGTGCTCATAAAATTGAAAAGAAGATGATAAAAAAGCGAGATCTAACACCATGAATGAGGAGAAAACGTTTTTTTTTAATTAAGGCAAAAACATTTTCAAATAAGACAAACTATAACAAACCCATATATATCCACTTTTTACCACTCTAACCACTTTTTACCAATCCACATGTATCCTTTACTATATAAAACACTTTCTCATCTCTAAACTTTCCAATGTGGGACAAATGTAGTCCATGTGAGTTTTTGAGTCCAAGGCCCAAGTCATTCCCAACACTTGAAACAATGCACCCACCACTCTTACAACAAATGAGTTTAGTTGCCAACTTGAGCTGACTCAATTAGTTAAAATATATGTATTTGACAAACAATTAAAAGTTCAAATCATCACCCTCACATGTTGTTGATCTAAAAAGAAACTCAAGCGGAGTTTAATTTGGTTATTGATCTCAATTAAAATCTAACCAACCACACACACTCTTACTTAAATTTGTTTGAAATAGTGAAAACAATGCATCCAAAACCGTCCCTAATTTTGTTTAATGAACTCCACTACTTAAATGACAAGTTTAGTTCACGAACCTTCAAGTTTGTGTCTATTTAGTCTATGAACTTTAAAAAAGTATCTAATAAATCCTTAAACTTACTATTTTGTGTTCAATAGGTCTTTGGAATTTAAAATTTGTCTACTAGCTCCGTAAACTTTCAATTTACCAATAGGTCCCTAAACTCTCAATTTTGTATCCAATAGGTCATTGACATGTTTGACATTTTTAAAAATTCATGAACTTATTAGACACAAAATTCAATCTTATATTTAATAGATTAGTTAATTTTTGTTTTTTTTTAATGTGTCAGGGATTTATTAAACACAAAATTGAAAGTTCATAACCTATTAGACATTTTTAAAGTTCATGGACCTATTAGCACAAAATCGAAAGTTCAAAGACCTATTAGATACTTTTAAAATTCAGTAACCTTTTAAGCACAAACTTAAAACTTTAGGGACTAAACTTGTAATTTAACTATCTATTTATTTGATTGGTTAGATTACAAGTTTAGTCCGCGTACTTTCATGTTTATGTCTATTTGATACATTAACTTTAAAGTGTCTAATAGGTCCCGAACTTTCAATTTTTGTGTTTAATAGGTTTACGAACTTTAAAAAGTATATAATAGGTTCTTAAGCTTTTAATTTTGTGTCTAATAGGTCACGAGCCTATTCAACATTTTTAAAAATTCATGGACCTACTAGATACAATGATTTTTTTTAAAAAAAATAATGTAATTTAATAAAAAAAAACAAAAATAGGATAGTTTTCAAACTAATTCCAGATTTGCGGTAGCTAACTTGTGTACATGGGTTGCGAATTAGCTAACTCGTGGCCCATGTACACGTTTTCATTAATGAAATGCGGCTTCGGGATGCGAGTTACTTGACACGTCGCGCCACATAGGCGAAAATTGCCACATGAAGTGACAAGAAAATCGTGTCACCGTACACGAGTTCCAACTACAAAAATCGTGTACCGTACACGAGTTCTTGGCCTAGTACACAATATTTATATTTTATATGTAAAATGTTAGTATAATTCTATAATATTGCCCTTGGCCTAATGGCAAGCCCCTTTAGCCTTCGTTAGGGCCAAAGTTCAAGTCACGCATCCCTCAAACTTTTTGAATATAATGTTTTTTTTCCCTTTTTTCCTTTATTATTATTATATATCAACCAATAAAAATAAAAATACAGTTTTTTATGTAACTAATTCAAATCTATTTATTATAAAATATCAATTCAGAAAACAAAAAAATCTATTTAGAAAACATTTACCTAAAAAGAAACTACAATAATTCTATGAATTCTTATAAATGGAAAAAAAAAATTAAAAATTCTTACTTGTTATTTCAAGTATACTTATATAAAATTTTTAGTCACACTTCTAATTTAAATATATAAACTAATGGGTTAAAATATCATTTTGGGACTTATTATATTTTAATTAGCCCCTATACTTTCAAATGTCCAAATTTAATATTGGTACATTCAATAAATCATAAAATTAGTTCACAATGTTAGTTTATGGTTAACAAAAATGTAATATCTATTAGCTTTTCGTCTATAAATATAATTTTGAAAACATATTCACATTGTATATTTTTTAAATGAAATTATTATTATTATTTTACCAAGTTCGATAAACATTAACTCCAAAACTAACAATAATGACTAATTTTAATATTTTTCTTGAAAGTACCAAGATTAAATTTGGATATTTAAAAGTACATGGTCTAAAATGAAATGAGACTCAAAGTACAGGGACCAAAATGGTATTTTAACCCAACTAATATCAATGTGTTTAAAATAATCTTTATACAAATTTAAGCTCCCTGACGTAAATTTCTTGATTCCCCATAACATTGTTAAACTTATTTTTTTCAAAACTACTTCAATTTTGCCAATTTTTATTTACACTAGATTATTCGTAAAATTACCCCTTTTAATAGGATGCATTTATTTAAAGAAAGGAAATTATTCAAACTTTGCTTACTAAAAAAAGAAGCTACAATAGTCAAAGAAAGGAAAAAAAAATAAAGAGAAAAAAATAAAAAGACGTAAATCGTGTACATGGTACACAAGTTCCATGTAAAACATGTACGGTGTACACGAGTTCTACATCACTCGACAACGTGTCATCACACGTGGACACGAGTTTTACATCACTCAACAACGTGTCACCGCACGTGTACACAATTTAACTATCTTATTTTAAACAATACTTTTCTTGTCTGCTTTAGATTTGTAATTTTTTTTTTTTTTACATTTTCAAAATTTTTAGTTTCAAAACTACTCCATTTTTGTCATTATTTATTTAAACATCATTATCTACAAAATTAGCTCCAAATACAAAATTAAAATTTAAAGGTCCCTTTAGACATAAAAATTCAATTTATATCTAATAAATTAATTATTTAAAAAAAAAATTTAAATATATTAAAAATATATTAAACACAAAATTAAAAATTCATGAATTTATTAGAAATTTTTTAAAGTTAAAATAAAAAATTTTAACCTATTTTCACTTTCAATAGTCAACCCTATTCAACGAAGTTGATTTCTTCGTTTCCAAACAGGCGGCAAAGCGAACAAAAAGAAAAGGGCGGAAATGGAAACCCTGCTAGGGTTTTTATTTTCAAGCCAATTGAATTAAAGGGATGATATTGATAGTTCCCTATTTTCCCTTTCCCCGAGTTCATATACCCTCCTACTAATCCACTCTCCGTCAAATTCCTCCTCTGCTGGAAGGTTAGTATCTGGATTTCGATCCATTCCGTAGTTTCATTGCTCATCGTATTCTTTTAGAATGAAACCCGTTCGTGTTAAATAATGATTTTTCAGTTTCGTATTCGACATGGCCGGACTGATCGAAAGCTTAACTTACCGAATTCTTCGGGGGTGTATGACATTCCGATTGCTTCGCACGGAGTTGCTTTCCTGGCAGTAGACAGAAAGTTGGCTTCTTGATGGTTATGATAGTTCTACTACAGATAACTTTAGGACGGGGGAAGAAATGGAAATGTAACTTGGTTTTTGGGTCTTGATAGATATCGATACGTCCTCTAAGGGTTTGGTTACTGATTCAATATAAATGGGTGCCTGGGTCTGATTGTTAATCTTTCGTACTTGCGGTCGTTTTTCTGCTGGCATGTAGATTCTTGGATTTCTTTGGGCATGAATAGGTCTTCAGATTCTTTAAATCGTTGGTTGTCTACTTGTTTTTCTCGAGGTGTTAGAACTAAGTAGTTCGTCTGCTTGCTTTCTTTTTTTTTTTTTTTTTTTTTTCTGGAAGCAGGATTACTTGTGGCTATGAACACTATTTTTTTAGTTTTATTAATTTCTTGATTTTTCATTAAGTCGTTCTTTGGTTATTTCTTTCATAGATTATGTCTGGAAGAAATCGTGGACCGCCCATCCCACTAAATGGTGTGCCTCATGGTGGACTACCACCAGTTCGTGAACCTCCTTTTGTCAGAGGCCTTGGGCCAATGCCACATCCAGCGCTTCTTGAGGAAATGAGAGAAACACAGTATGGGATGCATCCAGGATCCCTTCCTCCACACCCTGTAATAATTGAGGAGCGTCTTGCTGCCCAACATCAAGATATTCAAGGTCTTCTTCTCGACAACCAGAGGCTAGCTGCGACACATGTTGCGCTTAAGCAGGAACTAGAAGCAGCCCAGCATGAGTTGCAACGCATGGCTCATGTTGCTGATTCCTTACATGCAGAAAGGGACATTCAGATGAGAGAATTGTATGAAAAATCGGTAAGACTAGAGGTTGACCTGCGAGGAGTTGAGACTAAGCGAGCAGAGCTTCTTCAAGTTCATTCTGATGTAAAGGAACTAACTACTGCAAGGCAGGAGCTCGCTGGTCAAGTACAAGCAATGACACAAGATCTAACTAGAATTACTGCAGATTTGCAGCAGGTCCCTGCTTTGAGGGCAGACATTGAAACTGTGAAGCAGGAACTACATCGTGCTAGGTATTTTATGGTAGTCTTTTGGATTCTAAACTTCAATGGTGATATAAGGTTTTTTTTGTGTGGATATTTTGTAATTCTGATTAGCGTATATGATACTTTGCATATCAAGAGTTGCAATTGAGTATGAAAAGAAGGGATATGCGGAGAATTATGAACATGGGCAGGTTATGGAGAAGAAACTGGTTTCAATGGCTAGGGAGTTGGAGAAACTTAGAGCTGAGGTTGCTAATGCAGAGAAGAGAGCTCATGCTTCTGCTGCTGCAGTTGGAAATGCTGGTATGCACATTCTTTTGAGTTCCAAATGGCTAATCTGTTTTAATATAACATCATATTATGTATTTATTATAGTATTATCTGGGGTTGAGAAGATTGTTCTCTTTCTATCAACTGAGAGAATGTGCACATCGGACGGGGTAGACTTGTGGTCCACTCTTTATGATCAAAGAAAATTCTAGTTTAAAGAAACTTCCCAACATGTGAACAAAGATAAAAGGATAGTTGCAATTCAATGTGATGTGTACCATTCAGAAGTTAACCGTAGTATTTTTATTTACTCCATGGTATTCACACGTCAGTTACTTAACCTGCCCATCATATCTAAATGCATGGCTGGCTGAATTATCACAGTGAAGAACAGTTGATAGTTGAAGTGACACACTATTATAGAATTAGATTCAGAAACTGCAGGGCATCGTGTGCTGAATAATTGAAATGCTTTCTACCATCAATGTGATAATGGCAATATCTAATATTTTTCCCGCAACCCGACGCTGTATATAATATTCGGGTTGCAGACATGAGTTTGGCTTGCATTGAACCCCCTCCATCTGTATTCACATTCTTGTAAGCTGTTACTTGTATGGAAGCTGAATTTAAAATATGATGGGGAAAAAAGGTTACTGGATTAATAGTTTTTCCGCCTTTTTCTTTCTTGGTTGTTTCTTACCCCAAAACGAGTTAGTTTTTCTTGGACATTGTGAGAGGTCAATGATAGATTCTTGAGGAACTTTAATCTAACTACAGTCTGGTTAGCTGAAAAGTGGATAGTGCTCGGATTAAAGAGCATTGGTTAGTTTTGTGCAAAATATCTCGTTAAGAGAAATGTCCTGTATTTCACATTGTTGTATGTTCTGTCTGAACGCGATAAATAATTTGTCTAGCTGCTGGGTATGGTGCAAATTATGGCAATGCTGATGCTGGATATGCGGGAAATCCATATTCTACCAATTATGGCTTGAACTCCGTAAGTTTTCACTTTTTTTATTACTTTCCCTGTAGGTTGTATGAATACTGCCGCGTACGGTACATCTGGGCAAGAAGAAAATTTTTAACGTGGATAAAAATGTCTATGATTCAATTTCTGTGGAATGTGGATGAATGTTTCAGGAAATATCATGAAATCAATGAAAATTTGGATAGACTTTTTAAAATCAGAAAATTTAGATATTTCTCGAATCAGTAAACAGTAATTCGTATCTAAAGTTAATTTTGTTAATAGTTAATTCATACTTCACACTATTAAAATTTCAATTCATATTAGGTTAATATTATTTAGATCTTTTGTGCCACACCTAACTACCCTCTCTCTCTCTCCTTCCCTTCCACCTTGGCTTAGGCTCTAGACCTCAATTGGCTTAGGCGCATTTGAAATCTCTGCCAACCCCAACCAAGGACAAAGCAAAAGTAAAACCAAAGATAATTACAAGCATGTGCTCCTATCATTTGCAATAGAAAAAAAAATAGAAAAAGGGTGTCATAAAACAAAGTTGACACGTACACCCGAAGCGTTTTTGGATTATTTGCAATTCTATGCAAGCATGCTGGGTTTTAAGTCATTGCTATACTTCTCATTTACCATTCGTCTATGTATTTTCCTTCTTGATTTCTATATTGTCCGTTCTTTTGAATGGCATATTATGGTTTTGTTGTAAATCATAGGTACAGTCTGGTACAGATGGTTATCCTCCATATGGGCCTGGATCTGTTTCCTGGGGTGCATATGACATGCAACGGGCCCAAGGACATAGATAGGCTAGTGCACTATATCCTGCTAAGATGTTTCTTGCGGAGGGCTTGAGGTTCAAATCACAAAGCATTGATAATTAGGTCTGAATCTGAAGTGTTGTTTTGTGATAAACGTTTTAGGACATTTGCTTATAAAGAGTTTTCAAGCTGTACTTGAACTAGACGATTAATTTGGCCTGACGATGCAATATGCTACTTTTAGTTTCAAATGATATATTTTCCCTGTATGCCTTTGTGCACATTTCAAATGTGATATTTGTTTCTTATGTTCATTTTGATTTCGGCTTTTTAGTACATTGAAGATTAGATTTATACTTCTGGTGAATTGTGAATCTACATTGCAGTTTTTTTTGGTTTGTAAGCGCAGATTTGCTTATATATTTTACTTAGCAGCTTCAAGGATGAAGTTGTAAGAATTAGATAGGTTAGGTTGAGTTCCTTGCTCACCTTGTGGCATTTAGTCTCTCTTTTCTCCTGATAGGGATCCTTGTATAATATCCATTTTCTGCCATTGGAGGTGGATTGCGGATTTCCTTTTTTCTTGGGGCTTAATTGTAAACTGAACAATCAATCTTGGTATACGGTAACCATATTGATGTCTGGAAACCTTGTTTTTGGTGGCCAAGAACTTAGGCCAAATACAAGAGAGTTTAGAAATATGAACTTAAAGAGAGGTGTTAACATATGCTATACCCAAACCTCCTTTTAATGTCCTATCTAAACTCGAAAAGGTTCTCCTGCTTTGTCTCAACTAAATATTCCACAGAACAACCTAAAAAGATACAAAACTTGCTTTTATCTTTCTCCAAAAAAGAGGACCATAATGATATACTCTGTGAAAACTCAAACTCTAGACCATAGAAAAACCGAAAGTCCGTCACAATCAACACCACAACTTGGGAGTACAAGGGGGAAGCCACAAAAGGTGGTTTAAGTCTTTTGAAGTGTCCTTGCACAAATTCAGCTGGTGGTGCCAAATACGAAGGTGGAGTCTCTCTAGATGAAGTCTATTATAGTAACTCTCTCGAAGGTGACAAGCCAAGAAAGGATCTGAGTTGTCTTCAACATCCAAAATTTAGAGACCAAAGGATGGTTGGAAGAAGAAGAATAAACCAAGTAGGTGCACATAGACTTACTAGTGAAAACACCAGAAATATTGTCTAGACTTACAATCACTATTATAAAGTTCAAGATTAACTCTTTGGATGAAGGAAAGAAGGGAAATTGACTTAATGATTTCAATTGAATAGGGTTCTACATAAGCAAATATTGGAAATAGGGGTAAGCCACTCAGTCGATTTACCCCCTTCTTTAGTTCTTAATACACATCTGAAGGATCTTTAGATTAGTGCTTTTGAAGCAACTTCTATGTAACACATGGTTGATTTTGTCCATTAGTATCTTCCTTCTCCAAACACTAAATATAATCAATGAAACAGGGCCATGTGGAAAGTGGAATACAGATTTATCATGGAGATGTCATATGTTTTTGGCCTTGCCTGAAGAAATTCATCGACTTAGGATCTATTTTAGCTAATCACTTTTTATAAGTCAAGTCTCAAAATTAAAGTTCTACTTGTCTGTCTTTATTTTTCCTGTATTATTTTGTTGAATTTTGTCAAGTGACCAAAATATTGTAACTTAAGGTATTGATGCTAGCTTACGAAATGTTGATCGAGTGATTCATTAGCATATTCAATTTGTAGTTGGGGACCTAGCTGTAGGAGTTCTGGATTCTAGTACATTTAGTTGAACTGGAGTTCTGGATTCTAGTACATTTAGTTTAAATCTCTAGTTTATGGTGCTTGAAATCGTGGATTGAAACATGGATTCTATAAGAGGTGGAGGCTAGAGCCATGATATAGGCTTGCCAAAGATACATATATTTATACTTGTAAACGACTGCAGTTTGTGTAAAACTCCCTGTACTCTCACCTTGGCTCCAACTATATATTTTTCTGGTTACGTGGTATGGGGTCCAACCCCCTACTAATCCATAGAGAGGTGTTGTATGCCTTGAGGCTGGCTCGAATAGACACTAAGAGTGTAATCTTTCTATCAAGAAGCTTGAACTTAGGTCCTTATAGAGAAGGATAATTTTCTCTCAGATATTGGTAGCACGCACTTGTCCGGGCTCCAGCCACAATTTTCAACAGCCATGTACCTTGTGCTTTGATCTGCCTTGTGGGCCTCTGTGAAGACCATAGTTTTTTAATAGTCTGGCTTCTTTTTCTTCATTTTCCTGCGCATAAGTAACTTAGCTTTTTCCTGGTTTGCTCGTTTTAAAATTTTGTCCCTGTGAATCATAACATGTTTATGATTTCATTTTCCTTTTGTTTGTTTCTATAACAACTTTGTATATAAGAGATTTTATTGTATGCAATTTTCATATGCAAAGATCTTTTTAGTTTTTTAAATATTTAAATTATGTGCTTTCTTCATTCTAGTTCTTTTTCTGTGCTTGCTTTTTAGAAGATTTTTCATGTTAATGCTTCTTAGACTATTGGTTACAGTGGTCCTTTGGTTTTCAATTGTCCAATTGATGGTTGCTTTTTCATATTTATCACACACCATGCTTGTAATTCAATGTGAAGTGTCATTCCGTTCTCAACATTTTCATGTTGTTATTAATTGATGCTTGTGGCAACCATGTCAGGGTTTTTTTTACCTAAATCTAGTTTTGTATAGGTAGCTAATTCGTAGTCATATATATATAACATTTTTTTGTGTGCTGGAAATCATAATATCATCATTTCAACTTACTTTCTTTTGCGCCAAGAAGGCCTGGAGTTGTCACAGTGCCGGAATGTGCTGTTGTGTTCTTCCTTTTCTTAGACGAGATTGTTTTTTAGTTGTGGAAATCAAACTATAATTCTTCTTCACTGGAAGGTCTTAAGAATGTTTCCTTAAATCCTATTTTTGTTTGTTCTGCTGTCTTCGTCACTCCCTCCCAAAACAGGCCAGATTTCCTTATCTACCATGAAACATTCTGTTTGTCTTAATGAGTTCTTGCCTCTGATCTTCACAAAAAGTAAAGAACATGTGTGAATACCTGGCTGTGGGAGCGCTTTGAAATGTGCATGTAAGACATACTATTCACCAATTGTAATTTATGAAGTCAGGGCAAACTTGTAATCTCTGCAACTGATGGCACACAAGTAAGCAGGAGCCACACTGTTCCCATCTCATTCTGTAATTTCTCCATTATGATCTACTGATTAGAAAGAATTTGAGTACATTTATTTACTTCTTTTTTTTTGGTTAGTAAAAGGTCGGCAAACAATTAGATTTACATGTAATTGGTGGAGTATAATATGCTTTAGTTAAATTTTGGACCCTCTTTCAGATTTCAAGCTTTTATTTGGGATAGATTTTTTTTAAACTGATATTGCATCCTATTCTTCCTATAATATAGTTTTTTCCCCTGAAGTCTCTAGCTTTCAAATCTACATTCCATCCCCATCCTTTCTTTTTAAGATGTCTCAGAGGATTGAAGTTCCAGTAGAGATGGAAAGGCCCTTGGATTTAGTGGAGTGGTGATTGGTTTCCAACTTTTTGAATAGCCACCTATGGGTATTAAGTACCTCACAAGTTTCTAGATTATCAAATATTGTCGTGTTGATAAGTGATCTCATTTTTTATTCTGTTGGTTGTCAAAGTCTGGGATTTTTGAGTATTCACCTTTCACACAGACAGAGAGGGTGGGTGGGGATGATTTCAAATGGAATGTGTCTACATCTTTTATCCCACATGTTACATTTAAAGAGGCCATGAAATACATGGCTTTTTCCTTTTGAACTCTGCCTAAATGTCTTTGTAATATTTGACACCATTTCACTCACTATGAACTTCTATTGCGTTTAATATATATTCATGAACATATGGATGTTTTTGGTAATTTATTCAATCCATTTAGAGAGTGCCTTGGGGCTGAAAAGGTATAAAGTGGCTTTAAATATATGAAATGCCTGCTAAAATGGACATGTTAGTGATAATTAATGGGCAACCTGAATTTGAGACTCTCCATTCCTTTGTCTATTATGTGTATTCCACTCATTTTGATCTACTATCGTCTATGCCCTTCCTTTCCTTGCCAGTTAGATTTCTAGGCAATAGAATCCTGACTTTAAATTCATGAATCAGTTAGATTTCTATGCCTTAGAATCCAGACTTCAAATCTAAGAATTGATGAGTTCTGTAGCTTCGAACTTCTAAGTCAGTTTATACCCTACATCATTGAACGTAAAATTCACAGGATTTTTGTTGGACCCCTTGGTAATGATTTCCTTTCTTTCTATTTGGTTGGCCTGTCATTTAGGAGCATGTACAATTTCTTTGAGTTCAATGTCAACACTTGCCATTATTTATTTTTGGTCTACTCTGTCCTTGTATGGTTTTGTTATATGGCTATATCTTTATTTTTTTTGTTTCTTCCATGGATAATATGGGAGAGAGAATATTTCTTTTTTGGTCTGTATCCTCCTCCAAGTACGAAGTGCGAATTTGTGTTGTAGCCCACGTAGTGTACTGCAATCATATCATCTTGCAGTGGGCTAATTAAGTGAAGCGAGTAGGAACAGTAGGTGTAATTATGGGGATCTCAAGTTTTGCTGGTGGTACAAAAAGTCTCGTCCTCACATGGTTTTAGGACAAAAAAAATTACAGAAATGTAAGAAACACTTGATGTTTCTCATCTGCCCTAGAGAATTACAGCGTGAAATGAGAGAAGCTAATTTATTGCGTGAAATGGCTGGTCATTGCCAAGACAGTTCAACAATGGAGCCACATGATGAATTTCAGTCAAGTAAGTGTTTATCTTTTTTCTCTGAAAAAAAGTGATTATCTTTTTTCTCTGAAAAAAAGTGATCACCTATTATCCCAGTCTCTTCCCTTTTCCTTGCCCTTGTAGACATCTTTAGATTTGTTTTCTTTGTCCACATCTGTTGCCTGATGGCACTCTCGCTTTGCCACCTTCAGTAGAATCTCCATACCCCTTGATTGAGGTTTTGTGTGCTATGTGCATCTTTCTCCTTTCCTTCCATCTCCCTGTTTGATCGCTTGTGAGATTGTAGGTTTATTTGGGGTTTTATGTACAATAGTATCAGATCGGTGTACATGAAATGATTTCAATTGTAATTATATTTTGACTAGGCATGAGATAAGTTTAAGTTTAGTTAGAACTTTGTTCCTATACTGAACAACGTTGTTGCTAGAATATGTAGAATGGTTTATGGAAATGAAAATTTTATTTATACGCCATGCAAGTGACCAACTAGTGGTATATTTGGAAGGAATGGTTAAAGGAGGAGTATCATAGTTATATGGTTCTAAGGCAAACCTTACGTTTCAGATTATAGAGGCAGCAAGAAGGTGGAAGAAGTGTCTTACTATTTGGTTAGAAAGCATTAAAAATGGTCAAAGCTGCTAACTTTTTACTTAGCATCCTTTACAATTTTTTTTTTTACTATTTTGGAAATTTTTCGTGAATTTCAAATGCAGTTTCTGCATTGTTTTCTCTTTGGGCTGTAAATAGTAAATACAAAATTTCCCCCAGTTTAGTCATTAGAGATATTTGAAGCAACTATTTCTATGACCCTTTTGTTGAAAGGCTAATGCTGTTTTATGAATTTAATATTTTTTTTCACATATTATGCAGTCCTCTGCAATATTTTTATCTCATTTATGAATGTTCTAGGAAAAGATATTGCCTGTAGGTTTGTGTTTATTGTGCCTGAAATACTGATGGGGAGCTTTGTATGGAACTTAGCTTATAGCTCATTACTTATCCTTTTGTAAATTTCTTAGCTTTTAGGCTTTTGGAGGATATCCGATCCCTCCCCCTGCCACCACTTTTCCATCTTTTTCCCATCAAGACAATCTGTATTATCTGAAAAAGAAAACTAGTAGTTTTTAACTTATTAGAGAAGCAATCTCAACGACAGTGTGAATTATCAGCATTCATTTTGTCATCTAAGTATATAATTATGTTTTAGTACTTCGGTGATTTTATTTTCAATTTTCTTGGAAGCTCTATAATGATGTCTGGTATGGTTTGCATTTGTCTGTTTCTTCTAATGTTTTCTAATGTAAATATGCACTTGCATGTTTCATGTGCAGGTTTGTTGGCCCTCGGTGATCTGCTTCATTTATGGCTATGAATTGGTTTCAGATTGTACTAAGGTGGGTGCATCTATTTAAGCTTTCTTTTATCGTTTCCTATCTGGCTCTGATTTCATCTACATTTCGTTTATTTTTAGATATATATTTTTTTATATAATATACCGTGAAAAATGCAACTTTATTTATTTATTTATTATTATTATTATTTTTTGATAGGAAACAGAAACCATGCCATTGATATATGAAATAGATACAAAAGAGAGCTCTATCTATGAAAAATTACAAAAAACACCTCCAATGAGTCATGAGTGACGTTAAGCTATAATTACAAAAAGGAGGAAATAATTTACTCCAAGATAAAGCAAGAAAAGAAGTGAACTCAATAGAAGTATGAATGCTTTGTTGCTTATCTGTGAAGACACGAGCGTTACTTTCAAGCCAAAGATTCTAGAAGGAAGCATAGATGAAATTGCACCAAAGGATTTTCTTCTCCTTAAAAGGGTGACTGGTGAGGGACATGTTTAGGAGGGTGAAGATCTCACCAGGTCTTGGAAAGAACCAGCCAAAAGCATTTTGTACACAGGTCCAAAAAGCTGATGCAAAGGGACATGACTGAAGAGATGTATATGAGATTCATGAAATTGCACCAGAAAATGCAAAAAGGCCCACTAATAAGGCCAACCCCGAAAATGGGGAGCACAAAAACTTACAGCAAAGAACCCCCAGTTTTTGTTTTCAAAAGCTGTTCCTTTTTAGTCGAGTAAACTATAGAATGAGTCACGGATTTTCCTGGAAAAGAAAGATCTCGAACAACTTCCACAAAGCTTTAAACAATTGATAATATGAAATTCTACCATGAATGGCTCCAAACTTAAGAAGAGAAAGGGAGGGCACAACCACGAAACATGATAACAATGATCGAGGGCTGAAGAGGATCGTGATCATAACCTCTGAAGTTGTGATGTTGCCTGTGTTGTTTGGAGCTGGTTCTTTGAGGAGTTTGGTTTCGGCTTGTCTAGGCAGATGTGTTGTAAACAGATGATCGAGAAGTTCCTTCACCATCCTCCCTTTCGTGAGAAAGGAAAGTTTTTGTGGCAAGCGGGAGTGTGTGCCATCTTGTGGGTTCTTTGGGGAGAGAGAAACAATAGAATTTTTAGAGGGCTCGAGAGATCTCCGAGTGATGTTTGGTCCTTGGTTAGATTCTATGTTTCTCTTTGGGCTTCGGTGGTGAAGCTTTTTTATAATTATCTGTTAGGTCTGATTTTACTTGATTGGAGGCCCTTCGTTTAGTTTGCGTCCCTCTTTTGTGGGCTCTCTTTTTGTATGCCCTTGTATTCTTTCATTTTTTTCTCAATGCTCGGTTCTTGATAAAAAAAAAGATGAAGCATGATTAAGATCCTTTGCCTCACACTGCAGCCATACAAAATACACCAGTTTGGGATTAGAACTCGAATGGATAAAACTTCTATAGTGTCAATCCTTCCCTAGGCCCTAATCCAAGCAAAGAATGAAATCTTCTTTTGGTTGGACTTCCACATAGAAGAGAAAAAAAAAGTGGCGCAGGGAGGAGACTGGAGGTATGGTCAATTGAAGATACAAAGACTTGTAGGAGAAAACTCAATAGACTAGGATCTTTGACCTGGAGAAAGAGCAACCAACTGAAGTGAAGGTTGAGAGGGGGGAATAACTCTTCGATCTCTTGATCCAGGAGGGGCCTACAAAATTGAAAGTCATGGGATGCAGGAACTGTGGCCTACAAAATTGAAAGTCATGGGATGTAGCTCCTTCCTGCGGGCAAAGGGGGCCGGAACAAAGCCAATAATCCTTCCAAAATTCATGTTTGTTGCTATCACCTACTGCAAAGGTATACAAAGATGAGGGCTCATAAGACAGAGAGCTCCTTCCAAGGATTTCTGGAGGTGATTTTAGGAACTTATCAGCCCTCCATTAGAAGGAACAAAAAATACAGGTGGTGTTGAGAAATCAACTGAAGAAGCTTACACTGTATTAGTATGCTGCCATCAATTTCCTATACTATAGTTTCATACTGGAAAAGCTGGCAAGGTTGTTCGAGGTCTCATACACAGGTGAAATGAAGTGCATAATTTGAAGTAGGAAGACGGATGAAGAATGAAGGCGACTTAGAGAGGCTGTCATTGGCTGTACTTTGTAGAACAAGAATTATTTTGTTTGTTGGCAGAGATCATGAAAGAACAGTCTATATTGTAGAAAGAGAAGCTTCTGCATTGTGGTGTTTGTCATGGAGCTCCATGTAGTGGCTTGGTTAAGAAATGGTATGGTAGGAGTGACTTCATTGCTGGATAAAGGCTCTTTAAGAGAGGAAGGCTGTCTAGTCTTCTGTCCAACCCTTTGCTAATGTCGTTGAACAAGAGAGGGAAAAGGTTGCCCCTTTTTATATGGCTTGGTTGGGAGGAATGGAGAAGGGTGGACGCATTTTAGTTGAAATTGGAAGAGTTTCTTTCAAAAGGGAGTGCTTATGTGATGAAAATTTGTGACAAGTTAAAAAAAAAAAGGAGAAACTTCTCTCATTAAGGACATCGAGTCTGGTGGTTTTATGGAACATGAGAGTGAAGTTCAGGATTGAGGAAAAAGTAGATTTATTATGTTCTGGTTGTGAAATTGATTGCATAGATCCTTGGAGTTGCACAAAACATGTCCTGAAAGAGAAGTATGGTAGATGCATTTTTAGATAATTTAGCTATTACCCATTAGGATGAGAGGAAGCTGAAGTTTTGAACGTGCTTAGAAGTATTGAGTTGGAAGGGTTTTTTTTTTGTTGTGGGGGGGGGGGGGGGAATTAGAAATTGAGATTAAATATATCCATATAGACAAAAAGGAAGGCATCTAAAGGGTGAGGGGTAGAGAGAATCCCTGCCCAATCAAAAGAACTAACACAAAAAGGCCTTCCAAGTTTTAATATTAAAAAATATGACTTTCAACGCCATCAAGAAGCCAAGTGTTGTATACTATAGACAAAATCTTCCAAACTCCTCCTATCTTCAAAGATTCAAAGATTTCGTTCCTTCCATGTCGTCCATAAAGTAGCTTTAGCAACGTAACCCCATAGGATCTTTGTAATGGATGATGAAGTTGGGAGGTGATTTTGTGTGGTTGGGGCCATTGGATGACGAAGTTGTGGTTGAATGATATATTATTGTTTGGGTTGGTGTTGGTGACTAGGTTAAATACCTTGATATTCCTCCAGGTTACCGCACTAGAAGGATTTTTTATTTAATGGATGGCCTTTTTGTGGTAGGTTATCACTTAACATGGTGGTTGGAAGTGTAGCGGTTGGAAGCAAAGTCCACACTTAGGTTTTTCAATAAGAAAACAAGCTTTCATTAAGAAGAAAGGAAAGAATACTAGGGGCATATAAAGGTTTCTTGGTTTTGTTTTGTTCCATTATATTTTATGTCACTTTTTCTAATGCCTCCTAAGTTCATTAGATTGATGAGGTCCTTCTTTTGGGAAGGAAATGAAGGTGGAAAGATTAACCACTTGGTGAGATGGAATTTGGTCACAAGCACAGAGAGAAGGTGGTCTTGATATTGGAGGACTAAAGCATGGGAATTAAGCCCCTTATTGCTAAATGGGGTTGGAGATTCATGCATGAGCTAGATTTCTTTTGGCGTAAAGTTATTATGAGCATTCATGGCTCCAATCTACATCAATGGCATATGTCGGGTAGAATGTTATGAGTCTCCATAGCCCATGGGTAAATATTTCTAAGGTCTGGAAATAGGTGGAATCTTTTGCTACCTTCAAACTGGGCAATGGAGAAGAATTTTATTTTGGCAAGATCTGTGGCTTAATAACTCCCCCTTCCAATCATTCGGTTTTTTACCATTTGGGTGAATCCACTCTACCATGGAATATATATATATATATATATATATATTTTAGAAGATTACTCAAGGAGGAGGAGATCAATGATTTTCAGATGCTTTTGGCTTGTATTTCTTTGGTTAATGTTGGTTCTTCTAATGATTCAAGGAGTTGGTCTCTTGAACCCTTGGGGGTCCCTTTCAATCTACCCTCATCTTCTCCTTTGGATGAGAATGTCTATTCAACATTATGGAAGTCTAAAAATCCCTCCCTCAACTTGTTCATTTTGTTTCTCAGATGCAGATGCTCTTCAACATATCTTCTTTGATTGCCTTTATTCTCGGCAATGTTGGCTCAAGTTGTTCTCGATTTTCAACCTTCCATGGGTGTTTTTCAGTTCCTTTAAGAAAAATGTTCTTCAATTGCTTCTTTGCCCCTTCTTTGGCTCCTAAAACCAAAATTTTGTGGTTCAATGTTGTTGGTATTCTTTCTGACCTATGGTTCAAAAGAAATCAAAGGATCTTCGATAGATCGTTTTGACTCGGCTTGCCTCAAGGCTTCTTCATGGAGTTCTCTTTCTAATTTTTTTTGTTGACTACTCTTTTCAGGATTTATGTCTTAACTAGAATGCTGTTCTTTTTTGTTGTAATTGTCTCTTTTTATTGCCTTATTTTATTGCGTATTTTCACTTCCTTGTGGAGTTTGTATTTTTTGAGCATTAGTCTCTTTTCATTACATCAATGAAAAGTTTCGTATCTTGTTTAAAAAAAAAAAGAATACAAGGGGCATGCAAAAAAACCAGCTAAAGGAGCCAAACTAAAATAAAACCTAAAGGATAATTATTAAAATCCTTGTGTATCAAGGTCCAAAGAGAGACATGAAATCTAATTAGGGACCAATCGTCCTCCCAAGGACTCTCAATCCCTCTAAAAATTATATCGTTCCTCTCATGCCAAATGCCCCAAAAAATTGCACAAAACTTTGTATGCCAAAGAAATGACCCTTATCATGGAAGGGTTAGAGAAGAAACTCCTCTACCATAAAGATTAGGGGTGATATCGGTTCGGTTTTCATCGGTTTTAGGCCAAACCGATAACCGAACCGATCCAATCGGTTTTAGTAAAAGAGGAACCGAACCAATGTCCAATAAAGGACAAAACCATTGGTTCGGTTGTCCATCGGTTCGGTTTCTCTTTGGTTCGGTTCTCGATTTTTGTCTTTTTTTTTACAATTTTTTTGCTATTACTTCCTAGTTCAAGCCCCTATTTTAGTGTTTTTTGCCCTAAAATTTCTCAACACCTCAATAAGAATTCATAGAGATAACAATCTCATTTTGTTACTTTAAAATTAATTGAAAGAAAACGGATGAAACGACACAAGAATGGAGTGGGATTCAATTTATGGCTTTTTTGAGGTATATATACCTTGGTTCGGTTTGATTCGATTTTTAATGGTTTTTCTGGACAAAAACCGAACCAAACCAATATTTTTCGGTTTTGCCAAAATAAAAATCAAGATGTCCAATTTCTTCTAAAAAACCGAACCAAACCATTGGATCGGTTCGGTTTAGTTCGGTTTGTTCGGTTTTCGGTTAAGACTATCACCCCTAATAAAGATACACTCTCTAGATTGAGTCAGGCAAACATAGAAAAAAAAAACTATCTCAAACAGTTGAAGCGAACTAGCACCTCCAAAGAAGATGATCAAGGTCCTCAACCTCTTTGGAGGATACAACACTGCGACCCTATTAGAAAGGAAGACACTCTTATAATGTGATCCAAATTATTAACTCTACCATGAATAACCTGCCACATAAAAAACTTGACCCTTTTAGAAATTTTGGCTTTCCACAATGAGGGAAAAAAAGGTAAAAATAGGGCAATTGGAGTAGTCCACCAGGTAGTAAAAAAAATTATTTGCTAGTAAAACTTTTGTTGAAAGATCGGGACCCCAAAGGTGAGTATCCCTTCTCCATGAGCTAATAGAAAATTCCCCAAGCAAAGACAGAAGTCTACATGTATGTTGAGGGATGTTTGGATGGCTATATCCGCATGAGTTGTTTTGTGTTTTTTCTTTTTTTTTTAGAAGAGAAACAAATGTCATTGAAGAATGAATTAATGGGAGCTAGTAGACTCCCAATCACAAAAAGGTGTTTTACAAGGAGCTTTGTAATGGGACATTAAAGAAATAAGATTGTAAGCATCAAAGGGGTGTTTACATTTACTAATGAATAACATTAAACAAAATCAAATCCATAAAGTGATCAAAAGTGGTGGAGGTATCCCTGAAAATCCCATGTTGATCGCAGGCCATAAAATTGTCTTAACACTGTGGAAAGGGTGACCTACAAAAATAGATGCAGGAATATAAAAAATAGTCAAAGAAGAAATTCAGGGTTTGTACACTCTTTTTCCATTCATGTTTTATTGGCGGATGGTTTTTCTTTTTGGCTCAGAACAGTTTATGGTCCATCTGGGAATGGTTTTTATGAGGATTACTGGAGAGAACTGGATGATTTGGCTGGTTTAGGGGGAGATAGATGGATCATTGGTGGTGATTTTAATGTTATGCGTTGGACTTGGGAAAAATCACATGATCATTCTATTAGCAGAAGAATGACTATTTTTAATCAATGGATTTCTAATTACCAACTGTTGGACATTCCTTTGTAGAATGGATGTTTTTCTTATTCTAGTTTTGGGACAACCCAATATTTATCTCTGTTGGATAGATTTTTGGTGACTGAGGATTGTCTCCATAAGTTTGGCTTGGCTACCCTAAAGTGCTTGGATCGAATTACATCAGATCATTTTCCTTTGGCTCTAAACTTTTGCTGTATAAACGGGGGTCCTTGTCCTTTTTGCTTTGAAAACTCCTGGTTGCAGATCCCTACACTTAAAAGAAGTTGTTGAAGGTTGGTGGAACCAATAACTCTTAGAAGGTTGGCCTGGACATGGTTTGATGATGAAGTTTAAGGGGCTTAAAACTGTTTGACAAGCTTGGTATAAAACGCAACGTTTAGAGGCCACCCAAATGAATGCTCTTATTTCTCAAATAGTGAATTTGGATAATCTTGAGGACAATGTGCCATTAACCCCCCAACAGATTGATTCATGTTCCATACTTCGTGAGCAGATTGATTCTTTGACAGCTCAAGATCATATATACTAGTGACAACGGTGTAAATTGAAATGGTTTAAAGAGGGAGATGAAAATACCAAATTCTTCCACCGAATTCTAACAGTTAAGAAAAGAAAGAATTCAATCTCTGAAATTCTTTCTAGGGAAGGTGTTAACCTTGTGATAGCTCAAGACATTGAAATTGAATTTATTGATTTCTATTCAACTCTGTTCACTAAAGAGGCAAGTACGCGTTTTCTTCCTACGAATGTGGATTGGAGCCCCCATCAACTTAGAACAGGCTACTAGGCTCGAATGTGTTGTTACTGAAGAAAAGGTCTTCCAGGCTGTCTCTTCTTTGGGATCCAGTAAGTCTCCAAGTCCTAATGGTTTCACTGCTAAATTTTATAAATTTTTTCAAGTACTATTAGTCATGATTTAATGACTGATTCAGGAGTTTTTTTCCTCTGGTATTATTAATGCATCATTAAACGAAACTTATATATGCTTAATACCAAAGAAGCTTGCCCTTAAAACAGTAACTGAATTTCGCCCCATCAGCCTTATCTCTTGTGCTTACAAGATTATTGCATGGGTTTTGTCTAATAGATTAAAATCAGTTTTGCCATAGCTTGCTTTTGTTGAGAATAGATAGATTCTTGATGCCTCTTTAATGGCTAAAGAGCTTATTGACGATTGGAACCTGCTTAATCGCAAGGTGTGGTTTTGAAATTGGATGTTGAGAAAGCCTTCGACATAGTTGATTGGGATTTTTTGGATGTTGTTTTGCATGTTAAAGGTTTCAGACATTTATGGAGGAAATGGATTAGAGGTTGCATTTCTAGTGCAAATTACTCAATTATTATTAATGGTCGACCTCGTGGAAAGATCATTCCATCTCGTGGAATTAGGTAGGGTGACCCTCTATCTCCTTTTCTTTTTATTCTGGTTTCTGATTGTCTTAGTCGTACATTGAACCACTGTGCCAATTTGGGGAGCATTGTAACTCATCCGATTGGCTCTTCAACTTTCTGCCTTAATCACTTGCAATTTGCTGATGACGCTCTTCTTTTCTCTATGGTTGATAGAGTGGCTTTAACGAAACTTTTTGAGGTAGTAGGTTTTTTTTGAAAAATCTCTGGTCTAAAGATAAATTTGAGCACGAGTGAATTATTGGGCATACATATTGATGACTCATATATGGATTGGATGTTATCGACCTTTGGGTGTAAAAGAGGTGTTTGGCCATCTACTTATCTAGGCTTGCCATTGGGAGGGAACTCTAAATCTTCTTCTTTTTGGCAGCCAGTTATAGAGTGAATTCAACAGAAACTTCACAATTGGAAATATGCCTTTGTTTCCAAGGGTGGTAGACACACTCTTATTCAAGCTACTCTTTCTAACTTGCCTACTTATTATATGTCTCTTTTTCAAATGCCTCTGAGGGTGGTAAAGACTTTAGACAAGCTCATTCGTGATTTTCTATGGGAAGGCGCTAGAGGTGATAGTGGTGTTCACAATGTGAAGTGGAAAACAACGCAGCTTCCTAAACTAATGGGTGGATTGGGTATTGGTAACTTTCAACATAGGAATTCAGCTTTAATGGCTAAGTGGATTTGGCGTTTTCTCCATGATACTCAATCCCTTTGGAGAAATCTTGTTGTTGCCAAGTATTATAACGCATCTCATAAATCTCATTGGCATTTTATTAGTAATGTTAGAGACTTGGTCTCTTCTCGTACTTGTAAGCGTATTGGTGATGGAAGATCTACTTTGTTTTGGATGGATTCGTGGTTAAATTGTGGTCCTATTGCTATGGCATTTCCAAGACTCTATCGTCTTGCTTTGTATCCTGAATTAACTGTAGCAGACATGTGGAATACATATACTTTGGCTTGGAATTTGAGGCTTCATTGCAATCTGAATGATTCAGAAGTGGTTGAATGGGCTACCCTTTCGCATCTTTTATCACAAATTAATTTTAGGAGTTCTCCTAATTTGTGGTCTTGGCATCTGGGAGGTTCTCTATTAAATCTCTTACATATAGTTTATTGGGTGTTGATGATCCTATTCTAAAGGACCTGTATTCTGTGGTTTGGAAAGATGCTAATCCAAAGAAGGTTAAAGTTTTCCTTTGGGAACTCAGTTTGGGTGCAGTTAACACGAATGACCATCTCCAAAGAAGAATGTCATATATGGCTCTCTCTCCTTGATATGTGTAAATCAAGCTCAGAGTCTGCTGATCATTTATTTGTGCATTGCCATTATTCTTATCGATTCTGGTCGTACTTTTTTGGAGCCTTTGGTTGGTCATTGCCTCTTCCCAATAATATTTTCGATTTTCTTTCTTCGATTTTGGTGGGATATCCGTTCAAAGGCACCAGGGAGATTCTTTGGCTTGCTTTTGTCTGAGTTTTTCTTCGGAGGATTTGGTTGGAGAGGAATGGTCGAAGCTTTAGGGGAGTCTCTTATACATTTGATCGGTTTTTGGACACTGTTTTATCTAATGTATTCTTTTGGTGCAAATCTTTACAACCTTTTAGTCTTTATAGTTTATATTTCTTCATCTCCAATTGGAGAGCTTTCTTGTAATTCACCTTAAGGTGACTGGAGTTTTTGCCTATTTCATTCATGAATGAAATCGTTTCTAATATAAAAAAAAGAATATCATAAATTGTGCTAGACATACGCATGTATCAATCAATGCTTCAAACACAAGGAGCCAATAACGTTGAACAAATGGACAGCAGGCAAACAAATGACCAGGATGTTAGTCATTTGATGAGCACATAACACACCAAAATGGGGAAAGATAAAAATGAGGCATTCTTCCTTGAAGTCTATTAGCTGTATTAACACCACATGGGTTGTTTTGTTCTGATTGGTATCTATTCCTTCCATGCTTTCTGTAAAGCTGTTTAGGTAAGGTCTCTTGAACTCTATGGTTGAAAAAATGACTGTTGAAAAGAGCAACATTCAATGGTGCATTGTGAAAACGAGTTCTCCTTGCTCGAGGTTGAAGGCACTTTGTGCTGTGTGGCTGATCCTCAGATGGTTATGATGCTTTTGTTTTATGTAATTTTTCGAACCAAGCAGTAGGGGGTCAAAGTGGTTGGCCTTATTGTTTTATGAAGATCATAAACATTGTCCAGATCAAGTTGGACCGGATCCGTGCCTAAGATCATCCACCATTTTGCTAGCCTCTAAAATTGGTTCAGTCATTGTCTTTTCATCAATCATGGCAAACTGGATTTTAGAAACGTTTGTTTGGGATTACTCCTTTTATTCTATCAGCCACGGTCCCTTTTATCGATGCTGTTATCTAAGCTTACGATAGGAACAAATCTGCCCATCTTGGAAACCTCTGTTTTCTGTAGAATTAGACAAATGACTCTGAAGGCACCACTCAAACAATCCGGATATAAAATGAAGCAAATCTACAACAGTTATTGATGTCCCCATGTGTAAGGCCTCCAGTAGTTAACACTTATTCGGGAAGGGGAAAAAAGGGAATAGAGAGAGAATTCGGTTAGGGAGGGGACCACCTGAGAATCGAGTATGATTGTACAGTTTGGGGGATCGTGGGGAGGGTGTTTTTGAGGGGACTTTGTGTCTGTGAGGTGTGTGGAATTTTGTAGACATTGTGTGAGGAGAGGACCAGCTCTCTCGAATAGCTCGGTCTTGTTCTTGTTTGTTAATATTTTCTTCTCAGTACAATCGGCTAATAACCCTCTCCCTATTGAAGAACTCTCAATAGAGGGGAGTTGGTTCTTTTGGATATTCTGGTATTCTGTTAAACATGTGTTTATTGCAGGTTTTTAATAGTTAGATACCTAACACCATACTGTATTTTTTTCTGCTACTTGGTTATCCATCTTGTAAAATCTTATTTCGGAGAGTACATTCCAAATGGGTTTTTTTTTTTGGCAGAATAGTCTTTTTTTTTTTTTTTTTTTTTTGAAATTAGGACAGTCATTCGTTCAAGCTTTTGCAGTTTAAATCTGTGTCAATTAATTTAATTCCTGGGCAACCATTCATTCAAGTAATCGTTATGAATTTATTATTATTTTTCAACCGTGCAAAACTTCACTTCCTCGGGAAACATTTGTGATGAAACAAGTTTTGTTATATAGCTTACTGGGTATTGACTATGTTGAACTTTTATAATGCCTTAGTGGACAATATTCTTTGTTGTCCAGTTTAGTTTACGTTTGTATGACATATGCTTTTGCCAACATTTCTTTTTGTATCTAACTTGGTTGATATCTGGTCTTAGGTGGTAATATGAAAAAGACAGTGGAAGCTGAATTCTGAAATCTTCCATCTGAAATCGCTGCTGATCGTAGCATGAGCAATCAACAATTTGTTGCATCTTGGAAGCAAAGTTCGATGGCGCTTCAAATGCTCTTCCAGGCATAAATTTTACAACTACCATTACATCATTTGGTGCAGGTTGGCTTGTGCCCTCTGCCCCGATATAAGAAAAATGAACTCTCTCCAAAGTTGGTGCGTGGTTTTTCTTATTGACTGTTTCAAATGGTGGAGTAGATCAATACATCTTATTGATTTTTCTTACCTACAGTTCTCCAATATTCATCTATGCCCTTTATGTAGGCTGCTCGTTTGCATTGACATGAAAGGAGAGAGATTTGGTGTATTACCATATGGAACATGCGTCGACCATGTTGCTTTTTGACAAAAAAAGTTTAATTCAACCAAAATTCCCTTCATTTGTGAAAAAGGTAGGCTTGAAGTTGCTGAATTCAACAGCAAATTGAAAGTTGAGGGAAATAAGCCTATTTTTGCACTTGGTTTTCTGAAATTTGTCACCTGTGCTCCCACATCACAGAAATGGCAGTATATGTCACAGTTCAAGATATCTTTGTACATATTCTACTCTGAATTCTTATTTGAATTTGAACTTATGAATATATGAAACCAGATTTATGGTTGTTTGTAGCTCCTAAAATTAAAAGAAGGCTAAATTCTAGTCGTCTTATTCTAATGTATTTTAATCAATACCGTTTCCAATTTGTTTTTTTGTTAAAATTATGCATATTTATGGGATTTAGGTATGAAAAAGAGACGGTAGCAAATTAATTGGTTTTTTTTTGAAAATTTGAAACAGTTCTCACTTTATTTTAATCAATACCGTTTCTAATTTGTTTTTTTTTTGTTAAAATTATGCATGTTTATGGGATTTAGGTATGAAAAAGAGACGGTAGCAAATTAATTGGTTTTTTTTTTTGAAAATTTGAAACAGTTCTCACTTCTACCAGTCTAATTGGTTTTTTATTTATTTTTTATTTTTTATATTTATTTTTTAACCTCTGAAAAAATTATTTCGAATAATGAAATAAATTTGTCATTTTTCTGCAAAATATCCATTTGCAAATAAATACAACTGATTAGTGTGATTTTCACCGTAGGTTCGATTTTCTTTTTCTTAAAAAATATTTATTTGTTTGTTTTTAGAATATGGTATTACAAATATGGGTGAGATTTGTTTTCAGAGGGAACTAGGTTGGGGTTCAAACTTTCAATTGAAGTTACTAATGAATATTTAGAAATGATATTTGCTTTAGACGATCGAAGAAAGACAATAGGACCATAAAATAAAATATAGTTTAAAGTACGAAACTATTTTTTGTGTGGAGAATATCATAAAGGTATGATACAATGTACAAGTGGATGTGATAAAACCAAAGGTATGATACAATGATTACAACATGGCCATTTTTGCAAATTACATTTGAATTACTTTTGAAAACTAACTTTATTCGAATTATATGAACTTGGGTTTATGCTTGTTCCGTAAGGGTTAGAGTTCGAATCTATAACCTTGAAATATAAATGTCTTGGTTCCCGTCCCGGATCATATTCCGGTGCACCCACAGAAGAGGAAATCGCAATGCATCTTGCTCAGCAGGCGTAGCTTGGAGTGGGAGTGTAGCGTGGGTAAGGTAAGGAGGCCACTAGAGAGGAAGCCAAACCGGCCTATTAAGCACAACTAAGCTAATATGCGCCGGAGAAAGCCAGGTGTCGGAGGTGAGCTCTATTCAGCCCGAAGCATTGATTCCCCATAACGAATAGGCTAGCTCGATATCTCAATTGCCTATCCTGTGCTCGAGAAGGTCCCCCAGTTCCTCGACAGCACCTCGAGGTGCATTTTGTTGTCTTACATGAGACTCGTGTAAAGGCATCTATAATAGTATAGTTTTAAAACAATTAATAAAAATGAAATACCTTCTCAACATTAAAATAATTTTTTGGTTAAAAAGCCACTTTGGTATTTGTACTTTATGTCTCGTTCTATTTTAGTCTCCTTCAAATGTCTAAATTTAGTCCTTATACTTTCAAAAATGCTTAAATTTGGTAATGCTTTTGTTTGATGTTTAACTTTTCTATAAAAAAATGGTCTCTATTGGTCTTTTCTCTATAAATGTTAAAAATATGTTCACATTGTGTCTATTCTTGCATGAAAACTATTATTATTATTCAACCAATTTTGATAAAAATTAGGTTAAAAATCACCTTTGGTTCCTAAACTTTCATGGAAATAACAATTTAGTCCTTGAACTTTGATCTGTAATAATTTAGTCTCTGTACTTTCAATTTTGTAACAATTTAGTCCTTGAACTTTAGTGTGTAACAATTTAGTCTCTATTGTGAAAATTATTGTTAAGATTTAATTAAACTTCTTACCTACATAGATCAATAAACTAATAAGGGACCCAATATGTTTATAAGCTACAAAGTATTAATCGTTAAATAATAAAAATCGACACTTAATTTTGATGAATTTTTTTACCATAGGAGCTAAATTGTTACAAATTTTAAAATACAAGGACTAAATTATTACAAACCTTTAGGGACTAAATCGTTATAAATTTAAAAGTATAAGGACTAAATCGTTACAAATCAAAGTTCAAAAACTAAATTGTTACTTTCATGAAAGTTTAGGGGCAAAAAGTGAATTTTAACCTAAAAATTAACTTCAATCTACCAGTAAGTATCAATTTTAAGCTTTATTGAAGGTACAAAATTTAAATTTGGACATTTAAAAGTATAGAGCCTGAGATAAAATGAATTCTAAAGTATAGAGACCAAAGTTGTATTTTAATCCTATTTTTTAAACAGACAATTTTAGTAATAGCTTTTTTAAGATATTAATATTAACGAACTGACAAAGGTTTTGGCGCGATCCAAGATCGCCGGTCACCGGAGATCGGCCCGTGCCGGAAATACAGAACTGAACTTCGTAACACCAGGCAGCAACCTAATTCCCTTTCTTCTTCTCCGTTTGTTCGTCACTGAGAGAGAGAGAGAATGCGGTCTCTTCCATTAGATACTTGCGGTCTTCGTTCCCATATTCAACCTCATTAATATTCCCTTTCAAGATTCAGGCCACGCACTTCACTCATCACTTCTTCTACTTCCAACAACTCTCTCCCCTCGTCTTTGTCCTCTTCTTCTGCGACTGGATTTCGCCGCGAATCTTCGCTAAAGCTGTTCAACGAACGAATTTGGGATTGGAATCGGAATCCGTTTGTCTGCTCCAAAACGAAACGAATTGATGTTGGATTGCCGGTTCCTCCTCTTCGGTGCGGAGCTTCATCGGACAGCAACGGCGTCGAGTGCGAGCGGAGTTTGATGCAGTGGATTGAGTTGATCGGCAAAGCTTTATCGACTGCTTTTCCTGCTCAGGCCGGCTTCCTACGATTGGGTTCAACCGAGATGGACTGTTCTTGGTATTACCCTCACAATGCTTGGTATGGGCATGACATTGACCCTCGACGATCTTCGTGGGGCCCTGGCTATGCCTAAGGAATTGATTTACGGGTTCTTGCTCCAGTATTCGGTTAGTTCGTTGATTTTCTGCGATCATACTGTTGTTTGAATGAATTTGAAACTTATTGATTTTGTTAGTCTATAGGAACATCTCGTGTATGTTGCATAAAATTCTGAATCTGAATATGAAGGAGGGGGCTGGGGGCTGGGAATATTAGAAAGTGGGTTAGAAAAGGGGAAAAAGAAACAAGAGAAGGCTGCAGTATATGGGTAAGAAACAGGGGAAATGTTTAAACAGAAATGGATCAAGTCAATGCTATTAGTGGGAAATTAATCAAATTTTACGCTAAATGTCTAATTTCCAAAGTTGGCAATTTCTTTTGATATTAAATTATCAGAGTAAGTAAGATGAAGATGTACTATTTTAAGCTCAATGGACGAATGATTCATTATGTCTTATATGGCATTACTTTCTCTGACTTTGAATTATGTTCACTGTGAGATGAAGAGCGTTTCATTTTCATTCGAAGGATGTTTCTGAGTTGGTAGTCATGCACTTCAGTTCTTCTTTCTCCTCTGTATTGAAGGAAACAGTTACTAAGAATAGTCCCTTCTTTAATGGACTTCTTTTTTTATATATCCTTGTATTATTTCATTTTTTTCTTAATGGAAGTTGGTTCTTTTCTCAAAAAAGGTTACTAAGAATAGTGAGGCTATGAGGATTTCAATTTCAGTTTCTTTAGTAGTTCGATGAACTTTGATCTATGAATGAAATTCTACAAGTTAGATTTTCATGGTTCCTGTTGCAGGTGATGCCAATATCAGGCTTTCTTGTCAGCAAGCTTTTAAATCTGCCATCTTACTATGCGGCTGGTTTAATACTGGTTGGCTGCTGCCCTGGTGGTATGCATCTGTTGGTAGTGTCATTAATCTTTCTCATTCTCCCTATTTTAATAGTTTTGTTTATCTTTGGTTTTAGGAACAGCAAGCAATATTGTCACTTACATTGCACGGTATTCTAATTTTTGAAATGCCATCGTTTAACTTCTTTCTTGTTACATATCTGAAAGTTTGAGAAGAATTTGATGGCTTTCCATGGGAAATGTAGCTCTTTCCGTGCTGATGACAGCGGTGAGCACTGTGGCAGCCGTGGTTAGCAAACCTACATAATGCTTTTGCTTTCTTCGTTTGGGCCTTCAGTATCTAAATTCATATAAATACAAGCTGACTCGCATTCAAGTTCGCATTCGAGCAAGAGCTGTTTTCATTTTTATAGAGTTCTTTTGTAATTAAAACAGAACCTAATACCTTTTTTTGTAGAAATGTAAGCAAATAAGCAACCACAGATAACTGCTAACTGAAAAGCATTAACCGAACACAACAATAAATTTATGATCTAGCATATGATCTTTTTCTGCTTCTCCTCAACCTCTAAGGAATTTAAGCAGGCAGTTTCATGGATATTGAAGTCTAAGTTATCATTTCAATGTTACAGATCATGACCCCGTTTCTCACTGCTAAACTTGCTGGTCAATTTGTTGCTGTGGATGCAGCTGGGTTATTACTGTCCACACTGCAGGTGACATTTCTAGCATTCGACCGGGATACCGACATTTTTTTTGCCATCTAATTACTACATTATTAATTTCCCTTTCCATCACATACAGATTGTGCTTCTTCCTGTACTGGCTGGTGCATTTTTAAACCAGTATTTCCATGGCTTGGTTAGACTTGTCTCTCCATTGATGCCCCCTATTGCTGTTGGCACTGTAGCTGTTTTATGTGGAAATGCAATTGCTCAGAGCTCTTCTGCTATTTCATGTCTGGAAAGCAAGTTCTACTGGCTGCATCGCTTCTTCACGCTTTGGGATTCTTCTTCGGTTATGTGCTTGCAAGAATGCTCGGTATCGATGTTTCATCTTCTCGGAGATCTCCATTGAAGTTGGAATGCAGGTAAAGCATTTCATTTACCTATAGCATATCTTAGCTGCACTATTTGGCAAGTCTGCACCACATAACTCATTGGTTTAGCCATTGCTCGCTCGGCCTGGTTCTAGTGAATCAATTTATGTTACAGAACTCAGTGCTAGGTGTTGTTCTTGCTAGCCAGCACTTTGGAAATCCTCTGACCGCCAATTCAGTAAATTTTAGGCATTGGAAGAGCTCATGGGCAATTTCTAATTTGTGCCAATTCTTGAGAGGTTATTTGCAATCTTTCCATGATTGAACTTTGATTAAGTTTAAGTTGTAGAATGAAACCCTTGGATATTATATAAAGTCTTGGTAACTTTATGTTGTGTTACCTGTTTGCAATTTAAAAAAAAAAAAAAAAAAAAAAAAAAACTTCTCATTAAGTGAATTTTTTTTTTTTTTTGTTCCTTTTTTTTTGGGTTTCAGAAATTTTTACATAAAATGCTTTGGTCATTTAGGCCTAGTTTAATAATCATTTGGATTTTTATTTTTGAAAATTGTGTTTGTTTTCTCACAATTTCTTTACAATAGTTTTCATCTTTCTCAAGAAAACATTTGAATTTTTAACCAAATTCTAAAAAAGAAAAAAAAAATTTAAAAACTATGTTTTTTTTGAGTTTTCAAAATTGACATAGATTTTGGAAACATTTGTAAAAAGTAGTTAACAAAATAAAGAAACTCGGAGGTGAAAGTAGTGTTTATAAGCTCAAAAAATCAAAAATTAAAAATAAAATGGTTATCAAACGGGCGTTAGCTTTTTTTAAAATTTAGAATTTAGATTTAGTTAGTGTTAAGTAGATGTAAAAAAAAAGTTCACGGCATATTGATGAAGAAAATTAATAAAGAATTAATGGATTCTAAATTTAGTCATTTTTTTTTAAGGAAGAACAAAACTCTCACATATCTTTACAATAGTATAATATTATCCACTTTTGCATTTAGTTTCACTTGAAAAGCCTCAGGACCAATAGATATATTGTCTCTCACTTATATTATATACCCATGATCTTTGGCTTTTTTGCTGACTTCATCTAGTCCTGAGTCCCTGACCCTAATAATTTTGCAAGTTTTTGTTAAGCATATCCTTTAACCATTTTCTTAAAAGATTTAACCACCTATTATTTTTATTGAACTATCTACATAAAATCAATATGTATTTTCAACAATAAGTTATTAATTTATTTATTTAAAAAAATAGCATGATCAAAACTCAAATTAGCCAACTAAGATTTAAATAAAATATAAAATATTATAAGAAAAGTCAAATATATGCTACATTTGTAAAAATGACTAACAGGTGTAACATTTTTTTAACATTCACACTAAATATTGTATTTTGTAGTGAAGTTTTTGTTTTTAATTTTCTAAGTTGCGCATCATTTTTATCAATATCTTGAATCAGCTAATTTTCATGTAGGTTAAGTCATATCCCTTATTTAGTAAAAGATTGAAATTGAAATTTTATTGAAATGTAAAGGGTAAATGCAATTTTGGTATTGTTTGAAAGTTGTATCTAATAAGTTATTGAACTTAAAAAAGTACTTAATAGATCACTAAATTTTCAAAAGTATTTGATAAATTTCTAAATTTCTAAATTTTTCATTTTTTTTGTTTAATTGGTCTATATACTTAAAAAATGTTTCATATGTCCAAGAATCTATTAGACACATAATTAAGGTCTCGTTTGATAACTATTTAGGTCCCGTTTGATAACCATATAGTTTTTGGTTGTTGGTTTTTAAAAATGAAGCCTATAAATACTACTTTTGCCTATGATTTTTCTTGTTTTGATATCTACTTTTTATATATGTTTTCAGAAACCAAAGCCAAAATTTGAAAACTAAAAAACAAATAGTTTTCAAAAACTTGTTTTTGTTTTTGGAATTTGGCTAAAAATTCAAATGTTTCTAAGAAAGATGAAACTTATTATTGTAGAGAAATGATGAGAAAACAAATACAATTTTCAAAAACCAAAAATCAAATAGTTATCAAACAAGGTTGTCGTTTTTGATTTTTGGTTTTTGAAAATTAAGTCTATAAATATTACTTCCACATGAGTTTCCATGTTTTGTTATCTACTTTTTATACATGTGTTATGGGTGAAGTTGGACCAACAAGAATGGGCTGGCTAAAGGGCAGAGCCAAACGAGGAAAAAAACTCAATACAAAGTCAAAATGGATTGAAATTGACAGGGGACCGACCCAAGACAAGAAGGGACGAAGAAACGGGTTTGGGCCGAAGCCCAAGCCCGTGGTTGGCCTCGGACGACCATATGGCAGGGCCTTCTTTCGGGCCTTGCCTCGGTCTCTCATGGAAGTGATGAAGATAGGGGCTTGGGTTGAAGCCCGCCCGTGGTCAGCCTCGACTGAGGCTGAGACTGACCACATGGCAAGGCCCACTTTTAGGACTTACCGTGGTCCTTCATGACCCGTGTACCCCTAGTCCACCCCAATTCGGTCCTTTCGTTCCCCATTCGAAGACGAAAACCCAAAAAAACCCTAGGAATGAAGGTATTTAAGCTATCTCTTGAGGGGAGAGCAAGATAAGTTCATTCTAGCCTCCAAAACTCTCATAAAACTTTTGAATTCTCTCTAAACCATCTTTGAGTTAAGCATCAGAGCCTGTGTGCCCTACACTACACCGGTGTCAAGGTTTTTCTTGTCTTGCAGGCTGCATTCTTCCCCAAAAAATACAAATTCACCGTCGTTGTCACTTGGAGCTCAAATGAGTTTTTCTCCTTGCCAAAATTTGGCAACAACAATATGTTTTAAAAAACTAAGCCAACTTTTAAAAACGAAAAAAAAAATAGTTTTCAAAGACTTGCTTTATTTTTGGAATTTGGCTAAGAATTCAAATGTTTTCTTAAAAAAGATGAAGTTCATGGTAAGAAATGATGAGAAAGCAAACACAAATTTCAAAAACAAAAAACACAAAAATCAAAAACTAAATAGTTATCAAACGGGATATAGAAGTTTAAAGACCTACTAGACACAAAAGTAAAAATTCATAAATTTGTTAGGTAAATTTTAAAGTTTAAGGACTTATTAGATACAACATTGATAATTTGGAGACTTAATAGATACTTTTTAAAATTTACGAATCTATTTGATACAACTTTAAAAGTTGAAAAATGTATTACATTTTTTTTATAAATGTAATGACCTACTAAACACGACTTCAAAAGTTAAAAACTTATTAGTTATTTTTTAAAGTTTTAAACCTATCTGTAATAAATTCAAAAGTTCAAGGGCCAATTTTAGATTTTAAACTTCGATTTTTTAGACTATAGGGACGAAACAAAAACAATGATAATTTCTAGAGATGAAAACCATATTTTAATCAAAAAAGGAAGGAAAAAGTTCAACTTTTAACTAGGGTTCATATGTCTTCCCTCATCCATGTATGACATTTACATTTGTCACTAAAAAGAAAAAGGAAAATATAAATATCTTGAGAAAAAAAAAAAAAGATAAAAAGAAAAATGGAACCATATCCCACGTGGCAGAAATATGGGCCTCCGATTCCGCGACCAATATAACAAAGTGAAACCCGACCCGCTATTATTCGAAAAAAAGGCGGGACATTGGCGCCTTTTTGTCTTTTAACCTAAAAGTGTAAATTTCATCCAAAACAAAATTCAAAAGGAAAAAATTGAAAACAACGAACTGTTTTTCGCAGTTCCCCGCCGGATTCAATCTCCATTCTCCCAAATCAAAATTTCACGAATCTTCGTCCTTTTTCAGTTAGCGGGAACTCTGAATTCGAAAACCCTAAACTCAATTCTTATACTAAAATGCGAATCGTCCCCAAATTTCCAACCCCATTCGCCTTCTTCTTTCTCGTTCGATTGTCGAAACCCTCAGTCGAACTCGAACTTGCAGAGCAAAATGGATGCCCTCCATGGCTTACCTCCCCTCAAAAGGCTCAGAATCCTTCAAGAACAAGAACGAAGGCGGCAACAAGAGGATCAATCGCTCGATTCTTGTTCCCTCCCAGCAAAGAAGCGAAAGGAGTCTCGTGATTCGTCATTCCTCGTCCCTGACGCTACATTGCCCCACCGAACCGCCATTTCCGCTTCTCCTTACTGCTTGCCGACGAAGAAACGAGTGTGGGCGCTTCATCCTGATTTCGCTCCCGAATCTCTGGATCTCAATGTTGAATACAAGCCACCTCCGGAGGAAGAATCGGTTTCAAAAACAGGACCGAGACAGAAAAAGGAGAAGGAAGAGGATAAGGGAAAGGAAATTTCTGATGTTGAGATTGAGAATCAAGCGATTGAAGCAATCCAAGATGACGTTGAAGATGAAGATGAAGATGATGGGGTCCTCTGTGCGATTTGTCAAAGCACGGATGGGGATCCTTCGGATCCAATCGTGTTCTGCGATGGATGCGATTTGATGGTACACGCTTCGTGTTACGGTAATCCTCTGGTGAAGAGTGTACCAGAAGGCGATTGGTTCTGTATCCAATGCTTAGCTTCTTCGTCTTCCAAGACGGAGAAGAAGGTTTCTGAAACTCCATTTTCATGCTGCCTTTGCCCTCTCAAAGGAGGGGCCATGAAGCCGACGAACGATGGCCGATGGGCTCATATTGTTTGTGGCCTCTTTGTTCCTGAGGTGTTCTTTGAGGACCCAGATGGCAGAGAAGGGATTGATTGCTCAAATATTCTGAAGAGGAGATGGAAAACCAAATGTTATATCTGCAAAACTTCTAGAGGTTGTGCCATTGATTGTTCAGAGCCTAAGTGCAGTTTGGCTTTTCATGTTACTTGTGGGTTGAAGGAGGATCTTTGTATTGAGTACCAAGAAGGAAGGAGATCTGGTGCTATTGTAGCTGGGTTCTGCAGAAATCATACTGACTTGTGGAAAAAGGTAAATTCTTGTTCTTTCTTCTTTGAGCTAAATATTTTGTGTCAATTATTATTGCACAGGAAAAACAAGTTTCCACCCATGAAAGGTTTGGCTAGAATTCTTAGAATGGTTCTTCTTCCCTAGCATTAGGAGATTATGGGAGATTATGGTTCTTGTCTATGCATGGGTTAGTAGAAGTTTTTATTGACTTTCTGGTATGAGTTATTGTTATTGGTCTATTTTTATTGCATTTATTAGTTAAAGTGAATCTCACAAATATGTTTAGCTATTAAAACTAAAACAACCTACATCCTAAAGTCAATAGGAGCTCTTGTTGGCTGGTGCATAGGTAAGTATTGTGCTTTTTATAAGGAGGGGCAAACTCTAATCTGTTAACTTTTTACATGTGTAAACTTTAGATTCTAAAACTTTAGGGGGGCAAAAGAGAGAAGGATTTTTCTTTAATCTAGTACAAAATAAAATGGGCAATTGTACTTATCCTTTCTTCTTTGCTCATTCCCAAATAGGAGATGACTAGAGGAGAAAATCATCAGAACATTTGAGTTTCCTTTTGAAAATTTTGGGTCATTAAGTTTGCAATTTGATTTAAGGGTTTGAATGTTGTTCATCTCTTCTGCTTGCAGCAACAACTAACAGGGAAGTTCAAGATTGTGGCCAGAGATGAAGGTAAGTTGTAGCTGCTGCACATAACTGCTGGAAAATTAGAAAATCAGGTTTGGCCTCTAAGTTTAGGATCAATGTTTAGATATTTATTTCAGTGTATGTTTTAGTCATTGTAATTTTGATGTTAGAAGTAATAAACTAGTCTTGTAATTCCTTTTCTCGTAGGATACCTATCCTAATATCAGGGGTGTAATGAGAGGAATATTTCAAATAGTAGGTTGATTAATAGGATTGTTATGGTTAATTTGAGTATAGTTTAATTAGTTAAGTCATGTACTTTCGATCAAGAGGTTAGAAGTTTAAATTTTCTCACCTTCAAATGTTGTTGAACTCGAAAGAAAAAATGGTTAAGGCATAGACTTTCTATCAAGAGGTTAGAGGTTTGAATTTATCTAACTTATGTGTTGAACTAAAAAAAAGGGATTGTAATGAATGGTTTGATGAGTTGAAATATTTCTTTTTAAATATTAATTCAATTCTATCCATCAAAGCTCTAAGGAATTTTAGAGAATAAAATGAGATTACATTATATGGTTGCTTAACCTTGAGTTTTATAATTTAATTTATTAAGATATTATGCATTTGTTCTACGTTTGATTTTTCAATCTCAAACTAAAAGAATTGATTAGTTTTACGCAACTTAGATTTTGATTTTGAAAAATCAAATCAAATCAATCATTTTAAGACTTCTATGCAACTAAAGAAAAACTACACTAAAATATTTACAAGTGGGTGGGTTTGGTGAGTGAAGATAATATTTTTTTAATAAACAAGGTTTTTGATAGTTGCTTTGAAAATAATCTTGAAAGTAAACAAGATAAAGTGACGTCCTAAAAAAACAAAATAACTATTGAAAAAACCCCATGCCGCTTTTAATGTTTTATTTTAAAAAAAATATATAAAAAAAAAATTCAAATGGTTAACTTAGATATAGTTCAATTGGTTAAGATTTATATATATTTTTTTGATTATTGAATTAAAAAAAGATTTAATTATGAATCATAAAATAAAATAAACGAAAGCAAGTTAATAAATTCAATAAGATTATTGATTTTGATTATTAAGAATATTAGGTGGTTCGATGTAAGATTTTAAATATTGATATTAATGAAAATGTCGAAGTTTCAATGTGATAAAAATGTCCATTTCAAGAAAAAAAAAAAGATAAAAATGTCAATAAAAGTATTTGACAAAATATCAATATGGATATATATGTATATATTTCACAAAAAACTCATGAAAATCAAGATATTAAAAAGTATTTAAATTAACAAATAAACCTTTCAAAATTTTGATATTAATATTATGTTCATATTAATTAATTAATTATATGTGTATGTGTGTATATATATATATTGCTAACTTTTTAAGATAGAGTAGAAATGTCAATTCATTCTTTTATCAAGGTTTTTTTTTGAGTTCATTCATTTATCAAAGTTTAGATCTATAAACATATAAAAATGGATGAAAATGTCACATGTTTACTGAAATTTAAAATCATTTTTTTAAAAAGAATTTAAAATCATTTCTCTTTGAGTAATTTTTCTTTTTAATAACCATTACTCTTCCAATACGGAATTGATATGATATTCATAAAAAAAAATAATAATAATAATAATTTAAACAATACAGCAACCATCGAGAGAGGGAAGATGTTTTTTTTTCTTTTTTGACTTTATGTGTTCTTAGTCCGCACCGTTGTCGATCTCGGAGTCGTCCATTTCCATGGAAGAACCAAGAAACGGCAAAAACATATTAGCCTCTGAAGCTCTAAATTAAACACAAAATCAAAATCAGTTCGATCTTCACCTTTTTCACGCAGAAATCAGAATCCGATCAATCGAAAAATTAAAGCACATGTCGGAGAACGAGAAGAACAACACATCAAGATTCGGAAGCTCAATTCTGGTACCTTGCGTTCAAGAGTTGGCCAAGCAGCCGATCATCAGTATTCCACCTCGATACGTCCGCCCCAATCTCCACCACTTCCCGATCGTCTCCGCCGCTTCCGAAATCCCAGTTATCGACATGTCGAGCTTGCTTTCCGACGCTTCTATGGACTCCGAATTGGCTAAACTTCATTCCGCCTGCGAAAATTGGGGATTCTTTCAGGTTCGTCTCTCTGTGTCTCTGTTTCTATGAATCTGAATCGGCCTCCATCGCTAAAATCATTGTGCGGCGCAGTTGGTGAACCATGGAGTGAGCGGTTCGTTGATCGAGAAAATGAAGGTCGAAACGCAGAAATTCTTCAATCTACCGATTGAAGAGAAGAAAAAGCTATGGCAGAGCGAAGGAGATGTAGAAGGATTTGGACAAGCTTTCGTTGTATCTGAAGAACAGAAATTGGATTGGTCTGACATTTTCTTGATCACCACCGCCCCTGCACATCTCAGGAAACCGCGATTATTTCAAAACCTCCCTCTCTCTTTCCGGTTCTCTCTCTCTCTCAGTCTCAGACTCTCAAATTCGTTCAATTTGATAACGGTTTTTGGTTTTTTTTATTTTTAAAATTAAATCTATAAATATTACTCACACAAGTTTCCTCCCTTTATTCTCTACCTTTTACATGTATTTATAAAACGAAGCCAAAATTTGAGAATTAATTTGTTGTCAACTTTATAGATTTAATTTCAAAAAACTAAAAAATTAAGGCCTCTTTTGATAATTAGTTGTTGGTTTTTGAAAATTAAGCCTCTAAATATTATTTCATCTATTAGTTTTCTTGCTTTGTTATCTATATTTTCAAAAATTAAGTCTAGTTTTGCAAACTAAAAAAAATTAGTTTTTGAAAATTGATTTTGTTTTTGGAATTTAGTTTAGAATTCAAATTTTTTCTTAAAAAGATGAAATTTATTGTAGAGAAATTGTAAGAAAACATATTTAATTTTCAAAAACCAAAAATTAAAAATTAAATAGTTATCAAACGGAGTTTAAATAATTATGAAAGGAGGATTAGTTCTTGACTAAATTTAGTCACAATAATTTTTAAAAAACGAATCCAAATCTCAACTGATATGTTAATTGACTTACAGTCAGTGTTTTAAATGTCGCTTGACATATCGTTGGGGGAATTTCGTTTTCCCCCCTTTCGACGACATTTCGACGAAATTTCGTTTTTTTTAATGTGAATTCTGATTTTCTGAATGGGGCTCCATGCATGCCATTTAAATTCAGATATCTTCTTTGAGACATGTCGTCCCATATCGAGTTTTTTTATTATTATGTTTTTATTTTTTTAAAGTTCAGTCAGTCACACACACACACAAATTTAATCTTTTCTTTGTTAATAAATAATAACTAATAGCCTACATCCATGGGCAGAGGGAGAGAAAATTTTATTATCTTGAGGAGAAATTGAGTATATAAGAGTTTAGAAAGTGTATATATGGCACTATCTTAAACCCTAATACAGAATAGGTCCAATCAATAAACTGATTTACACATAACTTAGGTTTCGGCGGCGTTGCCCCTGAACCCCCACCAGGGCGCTTCGCCCCTGGACCCCACCAGCAAGACCCCCGTACTTGGTCATTCAAAGCGTTAGATAACAGGTTAAAGACATTTCTACACTCCATTTCCAATTCTCTTAATTTTCCCCCAATTCTCTCAATTTTTCTCTAATTCTCTTAAATTCATTTCAATTCTCTCAACCTCCCTTCATAATTGTCTCATTGAATATAAAAAATTACATATATTTTAGATATATCATATATGATGTTAAGAAGAGTAATCAATTATACTATAATTCAGTCACAATTAAGGTTTCATGAAATAATTTAAATAATTTTAATCAACTTAAATTTTTTTTTTTGTAAATTCCTACTCGCATCGACATTTCAAATTTTCAATTGACATTTATATCTAAAATATTGTCTTAATTTTTAGATGTGATGCTTAAAAATAGTCCATTATAGTCTAATTAAGTATGAATCAAAGTTTCATTGGTTAATTCAAACAATTTCTATCAATTTTAACGATTTTCGTAAATTTTTCTAAAATTTTCATCGACATTTTCATAAATTTTAGACTTCAATATTTCTATCAACATCGACATTTCGAACTTTGTTTATAGTAGCATGATTTGGACGTTAGATATCTGATTTGACAAAATAAATTAGTTTATTATTAATCAATTTTCTCTCTCTTCCATGTCTCCTTCCTCTTCTCCTTCTCCCTCCGGCCAACCTCGCCGCCGTCGTCGCCTCCCTCCACAACAGCAACTATCCCCAACCCTAATCCATAGACTGTAGGATCCGAAACCTTGTTCGATTTGGAATGACTTCGTTCAAGATCTGTCTAAAACAGAGTTCCAAATAGATTTGGAACAAACAAGGAGAGGCTCCACCGTGGGTTTTTTCGTTGTTTATAGACCACTGATCAACAACATAGTTGCAAGGGAAATATTGACAAAGTAACAGCAAGCCAGCGGCTAAGTGAGAAGTGAGAAGGGAGAAGACGACCGGCAATAGCGAGATCTGCAAGAGGAGGGGAAGATGGAGAGAAGTTAAGGAAGGAGAAGAGGAAATGATCGAGAGAGAAAATCCAGTTAAAAAGAATATTGAGTGAATTTTCCGATTGATTTGGATGCAGAAACACATTGGAGGAGTACTCGGCGGAGGTGAAGGATCTGGCGGCGGCGATTTTGAGGCAATTTGAGAGAGCGTTGGAGATAAAAGACGAGGCCATCATACAGATCTTCAAGGACGGGAATCAGACGATGAGGATGAACTATTACCCGCCGTGCCCGGAGCCGGAGAAGGTGATCGGACTGACTCCTCATTCCGACGCCGTCGGCCTCACCGTTCTGCTTCAGATCAACGAAGTGGAGGGTCTGAAGATTAAGAAGGACGGGAATTGGGTTGCTGTTACGCCGCTTCCAAATGCATTCATCGTCAACATTGGCGACATCATGGAGGTAATTTTACACACGAAATTCCCAATTTTGGTTGGTTAAAATTATAGAAAATACCCAACTTTAATAAGTTAAAAATATACTCTTGATCTTTGAAAAAAGTTAAAAAAATATTCATACCGCTAAGTTTTAGATAGTAAATGTTAAAGTTTCATTAATACACTTTACCTTTTAAATTCTTCCTCTATGAAAATTAATGAGAAATTTTGCTTATTTGCGAATAGAAGAAAAAGAAGAAGAAATTGAAAGTTTTATAGTATTTTTTAAATTTTTTGAAAGGGCAATGGTATTAATGAAATTTTAATGTTTTCCATCCAAAACTTATCGATAAAAGTATTTTTGAATGTTTTTAAAAAATCAGAAGTATTTTTGAAATTTTTTAAAGTTTAGAAGTATTATTGAAACAAAACCCATAGTTCATGAGTATTTTCTATATATAATTTAGCCTTTCTGTTTATATCACATTTGGGAGTTTAAATTTTATTTTAGGTTAAAGTACATGTTAATTGGTATTTTGTTTCTTAAGTTCATAAGTTTGATATAACTTATAATTTTGTGTTTAATAAATTTTAAATTTAAAAATAAGAGTCCGGTAGGTCTGAGATTAATTAGATATAAAATTGAAAACTAAAAAACTTTATTAAATTGAAGACACAATGTACTGTTGGAAATTTTAAAATCTATTAGACATTTTAATTTTTTTTAAGTTTAGGAATCTATTAAATTAACCTATAATTTAACTTGTATTAAAAATTGGTTTTTAAACCTTCAAAACATCCATTTTTGTTTTGAAAATAAGTATTTCAATCATTGTCGTAATTCTACATCAATGATTTTTTTTTATGTGGTTTGGAATATATTTATATGTGGTGACTTTTTTTTTTTACTTCGACCACATGTGGAAAAATCTCGACCTTTAATCTTTTAATCGGAAATATATAATATGTTAATCAATTGAGCTATATTTAAATTGACATATATAATGACATAGGTTGAGTGGACACTTAAATACATGTGACTTAACACTTTAATATCCACCTCAGGTCCTCAATTAATTAATCTACTTTAACATAAATGTTCATAATTAACCGAAATAAAATTGTTTTATTTTGATTGGATTAATAATATTGACAGAATTTACTTTCATGGGGAGCTTTTCCTTTCGGGTGAGGCAAAATTTCCCCTAGAATGTTCAATAATAATCTTTAATTACTATTTTGACAAATTTGGTAAGTTAGGCCTGTTTGATAACCATTTGGGCCCCGTTTGATAACCATTTGGTTTTTAGTTTTTAGTTTTTAAAAATTAAGCCTATAAATATTACTCCCACCTATTATTTTACTTGTTTTGTCATATACTTTTTGCCTATGTTTTCAAAAACCAAGCCATGTTTTGAAAACGAAAAAAAATAGTTTTCAAAAACTTGTTTTTGTTTTTAGAATTTAGCTAAGAATTCAAATACTTATTTAAGGGAGATGAAAACCATGGTAGAGAAATTGGGAGAAAACAAGCTTAATTTTCAAAAACCAAAAACCAAAAACCAAATGGTTATCAAACGGGGCCTTGATTTTTAGTTTTTGGTTTTTGAAAATTGTACTTCATTTCTCAATTTCTCTACAAATATGGTTTTTATCTTCTCTACAATCGTTTCTATCTTTCTTAAAGAAACATTTGAGTTTTTAGCCAAATTCCAAAAATAAAAACAAATTTTTGAAAACTACTTTTTTTGTTTTCAAAACTTGATTTGATTTTTGAAAACATATGTAAAAAATAGATAAGAAAACATGAAAATCCATGTATGAAACTGAAAGTAGTATTTATAGGCTTAATTTTCAAAAATCAAATGATTATCAAACGGGATTTTAGTTTTTGATTTTGTTTGATTCATATTTGTAAGTGTGGCAGATGGTAACAAATGGAAAATACAAAAGCATAGAGCACTGCGCAACAGTGAACTCAGAGAATGAAAGGTTGTCCATAGCAACCTTCAACAATCCAAGTTTTGAGAAAGAAATAAGGCCTCCACCATCCCTCATCACTCCTCATTCCCCTCCTTTATTTAAAACATTGACATACCAAGAGTATGTGAGGGGCCTCTTCACTCGCAAACTTGACAGAAAATCTTACCTCGATGCCATGCGAATTCACAATCCTCCTACTTGATGATGTTGAAGTTCCTAAAAAGTCTATATTAAATTCAAACTAGATGAAAAATCTTACTTTAATATCATACAAACTCATCATCTTCCTACCTAATCATTTCTTGAATAAGAATCTAAAAATGAATAATATATTTGAGTGTTTGGACGTTGAGGTTTCTAAAGTCTAAGTTGAATGGTAATATGTATATGGTGCAATCTAAACGTTGCATTACCTGTTTGTTGTTTATTTTAAGTGTTAAATACGTAAATCATATATTATACAAAAGTTTTAGGTCCTATTTTAATCTCTCAAATTTCTAATATTATATAATCATTTTAATCTCTACTGGGTATTATTTCACAAAGTGATATACCAAGCACTCATTAAAAAATTGAAACTAAAGGCAGCGACGTGCTAGATGGAAATGATGACACTTGTCAACAAGAAAAATAAGAGGAAAGGGAATAAGACTCGTGTAATTATAACTTTATCAAGAGATAAGCTTGGAAGGACTATTAAACCTTCAACCCGATATGGAAAGGCAGATTGATACCACACTTGTGAGCTATTTTTATATTTTAATTATTGTTAAGTCCCTGTGATTTTGAACTATTTTCATGTGCATATCTATTCATTTTATAGAAATCGAATAATTAAATAAAATAACGAATTTTAAGAGAGAAATTAAGAAATTAAGTCAAATTGTATCAAAATATCAACAATCAAGTAGCTGTAGGAGCCCACTAAAACTTAAAATTTAAGGGAGTAGCAAGGGGCGAACCCAAATAATAAATGTTTGAGGGGCTAAAATTATGTTAAATAAATATAATAAATAAAAATTTATCATCAAAAGGTCGAAGGTTTGAATCCACATACACACTCTAAATTACGTTAAACTAAACAAAGTATAGTTGATGATAATAATATGTGGGTGTACCAAAACTTTCTTATTAAGTTCGAATAACCTTAATACCTTCATAATTTAGCTCATCTCGATGTCTTGTCAAATAGAAAGAACAAAAAATTACGAGATTTTAGTTCATGAACTTTTAAGTTTGTGTCACTTAGAATTCCTAAACTTTAAAAAATGTTTAATCGGTCTCTAAACTTTCAATCTTGTATCTAATAAGTTTCTAAACTTTAAACGTGTCCAATAGATCTCTAAGGGCCTAAGGCCCCATTTAATAACTATTTGATTTTTTATTTTTAAAAATTGTGCTTGTTTTTTCATCATTTCTCTACAATGACTTTCATCTTCTCTACAATAGTTTTCATATTTCTTAAGAAAATATTTGAATTCTTAGCCAAATTCCAAAAACAAAAACAAGTTTTTGAAAACTATTTTTTTTTTTAGTTTTCAAAACTTGGCTTGGTTTTTGAAAATACATCTAAAAAGTAGATAAGAAAACATGGAAAATCATAGGTGGAAGTAGTATGTATAGACTAAATTTTCAAAAACTAAAAACCAAAAACCAAATGGTTATCAAACGGGGCCTAAACTTTTCAATTTTGTGTCAAATAGATCTCTGACATATTAAAAAATTTTAAACATTAATTGATTTACTAGACATAAAATTAAATTTTGTGTCTAATGAAACCTTAAACTTTCAATGTTGTGTCAAAATAATCCTAGAATTTAAAAAAAAAAAGGTCAAATAGGTCAAGAATCTATTGACACAAAATTGAAAATTTAAGGACCTATTAGATACAAAATTGAAAGTAGTAAGATAAACTAGACACTTTTTAAAGTTGAGGGATCTATTTAGAGGTGTCCACGGGGTGGGGTCAGGACGAGGACGTCCCCGTCCCCACCACCTATTTCAATCTCCATCCCTGCAAAATTCTCCATTTATTTTCGCGAGGATCAGGGTGGGAATTTTCCGTTGGGAATTTGCGGGGATTGGGTTCACCGCAGGAAATTTTTCCTCGTTCTCTCTTTTTTTTTTAATTAAATTTATTCTCAACCATAATAGTGATTATTTCCAACGACTTTTAAATGAATAATTTCCAATATAATTTTAATTTAAAGAAAAAATTGTAAAATTTCCTAATAAAAACAACAATATACCATATTATAATGTTGAAACAACTTAATTTCTAAAAATTCAAATTTCAATATTACAACATAGTCTTTAACTTTTATTTTTAATAAAAAAAAATAGTCTTCAACTAATTCCTACTATATATATATATATTTTAAATTTTCTATTTATAGCTAATAATATATATTTCTCATCCCCGTCCCTATTTAGCCAACGAGGAGAAAACTCTCCCCACTCCCTTCCCCATTTCCCGCCCCGAGGTTAAATGGACACCTCTAGATCTTAGACACTTTTTAAACTTCAAGGATCTATTAGACACAAAATAAAAAGTTTAAAATCTATTAGATACTTTGCAAAAATCATAATTTCCATTATAGAAAAGACACGATGTGAACATGTTTCCTCAATTTATAACCGAAAGGTTAATAGAGACTAAATTGTTTTTGGAAAAGTTAACAATAAACTAATTGTATGAATTAATTTTAAGATTTGTTGAAAGTATGGAGACTAAATTTAGATATTTGAAAGTAAAAGAACTAAAATAAAATAAGTCTCAAAGTACATGGACCATAATGATATTTTAACATATATTTTTTAATATAAATATATAAAAAAGAAAATGAAACTTGATATTAATAATTAGTCTCCAGAGAGATCCGTCTTTGGGAGTAGTATTGAGACGCCTGTAGGTGCACGCAAGTGAAAAAGCTCCAGAGGACATCGTGTTGAGAGCCACTATTTATAGTGTCACAATGCTAACATCCAATAAGTTAAACATCATTGCAGGATAGCTAACTGTCACATACTTAATTCGTTAGTGGCTTCTAACAATAGAGACTATTTATGAGGTTTTATCAAATCATGAGGACGAAATTCTAACTTTTAAAATCACCATAGAGATGAAATTCTAACTTTTAAAACTATAGTGACTTAATTCAAACTTTTAAAATCATATGAACTAAATTCTAACTTTATTCAAACCATATGAACCAAATTTGTAATATAAACAAATTTTTACAAGAAAAATACTCATTTATGTCTACCTGTTGATTAGGATGAGTTTCTATTGACTTTCCAACGTGAGTTATTTTTATTTGTCTATTTTTATTGCATTTAATAGTTAAGTAAATTTGCCAACCTGAATAAAGCTCAACTGGTTAAGGCATATATGCTTTCGATCAAGAGGCCAGAAGTTTGAACCTCCCACCCCACACATATTGTTTAATTTTTAAAAAAAGTTAAGTAAATTCGAAAAATATATTTGAGTTCCTGAAATAACCTACATAAAAAAGTCAATAGGAGCTTTTACTAATTGATGTGTAGGTAAGCTTATTATTTTTTAAGGGAGGATAATTTTTAATTTTTTAATTTTTTTAACTTTTTACTAGTATAATCTTTCAATTTTAAAAATTTAGGGGATGAAAGAAGAAGGAAATTTATTATAAATATTTTTTGAATCTAGTACAAATTAAAAGGGGCAATTGTCCTTATCCTTTCATCTTTGCTCATTCCCAATAGGAGATGACTCTCCTTTGGAAGAGAAGATCATCAAAACATTTGAGTTTCCTTGTAAAAAATTTGGGTCATTAACTTAGTGCAATTTGGTTAAGGGTTTGAATATTGTTCGAAAAAATTTGGATCATCAAAAGGAATAGTTGAATAATTGATAGTAAAATTAATATGATTGTTATGGATGGTTTGATATTGAGTGAACGAGTCTAAGTAAAATCTCCAAGAACTTCTATATCTAAGTTCAATATGTCAAAGACTCGAGGCTACTAAGACTCTTAAAGATAAAATGAGGTTACATTCCATGGTTGCTTAACCTTAAATTTCATAATTTAACTTTTTTTATTACATAATTTAATTTGTTAAGATATTATACCTTTGTTCTATGTTTGATTTTTCACTCTAATATTTTTTAACAAAAAAAAACTAATTGGTTTTTCTCAACTTAGGTTTTGATTTTATGACCAAATTACTAATCATTTAAGACTTTTAAGCCACTAAAGGAAAATTACACAATATAATATAATATCTATGAGCGGGTGGGCTGGTTTGGTGGATGAAGATAACCTTTTATAAAAAGATATGGTTTTTGAAAGATATACCTTTTTAAAATAATCTTGAAAACAAAACAAGATAAAGCGACATTAGGATATTTATTTATTTATTTACTTATTTATTTATTTTGGTTATAAATTGTATGTCAAAATAACATGAAAATAATGACCATGCCACTTTTAAAATGTTTTATTTAAAAATAAAAATGATAAAGAAAAAGTCAACATTTTTATTTTATATCATATGAGAAGTGACATCAAGAAGTAAGATTTGATTCGATTCCACTCAAACAAAATCCATAGATTTTTAAATATAAAAACTACAAACGACAATTCATTTGAAATATAAGACACAATATAAATATTAGTCAAGAGTTGTTGAACAAAATTATTTAGATATATAATAATTATTATTTGAGCATAGTTAGTTAAAACATTATATGTATATATTTTAAATTATAGATGTTTAAATCTTTCCACTACATTAAATTTAAAAAGATTTAATTATAAATTATAAAATAAAATAAATGGAAGCCAAGTTGATAAATGTATAAAACTAAGATTATTGATTTTAAATATTAAATTAAAAGTATTAAGTGTTCAACGCAAGGTTTTAAATATTGATATTGACAAAAATGTCGAAGTCACAAAAATTGATTAGAAATGTCAGCGAAAGTATCGACAAAATAGCAATGTCAATATACATATTTCTCAAAAATCATAAAAATCAAGAAATTTATTAAAAATATTTAAACTAATAAATAAACCTTTCATCAATTCTAAATAAGTTGAAAATTTAATATCAATATCAATATCATATCCATAGTAGTGATATTTTTTTTTGTTAAAATATCATTTTAGACCATGAACTTTAGGTTTTATTTCATTTTAGTCTATGTACTTTCAAATGTCCAAATTTAGTCCCTGAAAACTTAAATTTGGTCCTACGAGTAGTTTATTGTTAACTTTCTAAATAAAAATTAGTTTTTATTAGCATTTCCTTTATAATTTTGAAAATACGTTCTCATTGTGTCTTTTCTTGCATGAAAATCATTATTATTATTTAATAAATTTCGATAAAAATTAACTTCAAAATAACAACAGAGACCAATCTTAAGCTTTATTGAAAATATAGGGACTATATTTGAACATTTGAAAGTACAAGGACCAAAATGGAATAAAGCCCAAAATACATGAATAAAATGATATTTTAACCATTTTTTTATTTAGCTAATTTCTTACCATAGAGTAGAAATGTCAAATAATTCTTTTCACAACGTTAAATCCATAGATATATAAAAATAGATGAAATGTCACGTTTCAATAGAGATTTCAAAGCATTTCTCTTCAAAGAATTTTTTCTTTGAGGAAAAAAATGAATTTATACCCCTAAATTTTGGGATTTTATCACTTAAAATTCAGACTAATAATTGTATCAATTAAAACCCCAAAATTTCATTAGGAAATCAATTTAGACCCTAAGTTAGAATTTTGTTTTAAAAATGTTAATATATAATTTTCACATGTAGATAAGACTTCCTCAAATGCAGGGATTAACGTAAATTAGAGAGAAATGTTGAACTCAAATAGATAGTAACAGTTTTTCATTAATATGAGTAGTTTTTTTTTTTGTTTTTTTTTAAATCTTCTTGCTTTCTTCTATTTTTTTCTATTTATTTAGAAAGAATTACATGATAAATTTTTTTTGCTACCTTAGTAGAACTTTGGGAGAAGATGAATTTTATCTAGGTAATTTTGAGCTGATTTTAAATGGAATCAAGTGAAAATAGCTATAAATTACTAGCAAATGATCTAAATTGATTCAATTATGAAAGTTTTGGAGTTTAATACAATTATAAGTTTGAAGTTTTAATTTTTTTTAGTACAACAAATATGAGATCATAGGGATTTGAATCTCCGACCTCAAGGAAAGGAGTTTATGCCAATTAATACTGAGTTATTGTCACACCCCGCCCCAGATTAACACTACCAAACCTAGGATGAGCTGTGATGACAGTAGACCCCAAAAGTGCAATGGAATCTATTGCCAATCTTTGTCTCTTTTCTCATTAACTATCTTTAACTACGAATATCTCATAAACAACGCGTTGAAATTTCTCTCTTTACTTACAATAAATGATATGCAATGACTTGACAAGACTGGTGGCAGACTCTGATTAGATAACTCTGGTTGAAACTCAAGAGCAACCTGGTGGAAAAATTAAAAACAAAAGAATGAGCTAAAAAGCCCAGTGAGTGGTGCTTCCATATAAAAATAATAATGTTTAGTAACACACTTTTCTTAATAAACATAAATCAATTTTCTGTACGTGCAAATAATGTAGTTTATGCTTGAGATCCTTTCAACACGTTAAAAACAATGTGTAACAATAACTCTTAAGTCAACAACTCCAGAAATATAAGCACAAGTTTGTAAAACATAGATAGGAAAATCTGCAATTACAGCTCTGGAAAGCATAAACACAACTAGTGAAATTTATCACCAAATCTGTACCCAAATCTCTATCATACTATGTACCGAGTAATCTCCAGATACATAGCAGAACATATCTCTGTCATACGTGCACGTAGAGCAAACTCTAACATCTGTAATGCTTCAGGTCCAGGATTTGGACCAGGATTTGGAATCCGAATTTGGCATCTAATGGCCCCGGCATTCCCCTGCATCCCCTGCGGCCTGAGCATGCTAGCATACTATGGAAACACATTCTCATAGCATATCGGGTAATCACCATGGGTACAAAGATCTAGTGGTTTGAAAACCACTTCCAACATAAACATCTTAAATCACAAATCACTTTAAATCATAAAAATTCTTAACTTTTCAAGATCTCAAACTCTTTCTGAAAATTATATATTTCTCTAGACAATTGTTCGTAAACTTGAGAGATTTCTGAAATAACATTAAACATTTATACTTTCTCGAATAATCATCAAATCTCTCAATAATATAAAACATTTCTAAAATCATATTTTCTTTGAGATCACATCTCAAAAATCTTATACATTTCTCAATAAACATTAAAATTCTTCAAACATCTCATTAATCATAAAATATCTCAAATATTTCTCAAATAATAATTTATGCTAAAAGCATAAAATATTGAAATTTCAATACCATTTTTTGAAATTCATAACAATTCTCTAAAAATCTCTTTGCAGTTTCTCTAAATTCACACATAATTATAGAATTCTTAAAAATCTATAATAATAATCAAATAATGAAAACAATTCGTAAAATAAACCACTCACAGAAATATCATCGTTAGCTCTTCAAATCATATGCTAGTCCAATTTCTGTCCAATCTGAAATTTTCAATAACCATACCATAGATTATGAATTATTTTCAAGAGAAATAAACATAAACTTCCTATTAATCAACTAAATCAATTTCTAATTTCTTTCTCTTCCATCTTAATCCAAATTCTCAAATTAAACTTTCTCTCTCATTCCAATAATGTAGACAACATAATTGTCTTTTCTCCAATCAACTAATATTTTCTTCTCTCTCTCTTCCACAATCCATCTTTTTCTTAAAATCAAATAACATTTATTTATTTATTTATTTCCAAACTACCTCTCTCCTCATTTACATCTCTTCCTTTCATATTACAAATTGTCAATAAAATAATGATTTATCTACTCCAATTTAATTCTCTCTCTCACGTGGGCACCCATCTCAACCATCAAATTCTTCTAATTTCTTTTATTACCAATGTACCTTTAATGATAAAATAATCTACACCTCTTTTCACTATTCATCATCTTCTTCCTTAAACTCAAAACATTTCTTCCCTTTCACAAATCTACAACTTCCAATCTAGCCCTTTCATTTCTTTCTTTTTATGATTATAAATTTTTCCATTGATCTTTCCACACCAACTATTCCTTTCTTGGAAATTTCTCTCTCTCTCTAGAATTTATATTGCAATAGTCTACCAAAAACAACATGATTTGCTCATTCACAAATTTCTTCATACAACCAAACCGAGCAAGAACACAATAAATTAGTAAACCTCATAAAAGCTTTCAAAAAGTAGAAGAAATCAAAGAGATCCACAACATAAATCTCAACCTTTCATGATCATCCTTGTACAAATACCCCACTTTAAAGTGTCAAATACTTCCATATTTCTTAATCTTTCAACTTTCGGAGAAAACAAAACTTACCCCGGCTTGAAATCTTGCCTAATAAACTTCCTCTTCTCATGTAACTCTCCTTCTCTTTCTCTTCCTCTCTCCTTTCTTTTCCTCCTCTCATTCTCTGTTTTTCGTGAACATCTTTTCTTTTCTTTTCTTTTTTTTTTTTTTCTTTTTTTTTTCTTTTTAAAACCAAAATAATATGTGTGGCTTGCAATTTATCAAACAAGAATATATGTGGCTTCTTTGAAGCCACACATTATTTATTTTATTTATTATTATTATTATTATTTCAAAAATACACCAAAACCATACATATTTTCACTTTCCTTTTTCCTTTTTCTTTTAACAAAAATTTACCCCATAAATTTCAATTTACTTTTACTTCCAATTTATTCCAAACTTCTCATCTTTCAAGACATTTGAAAATCAAATAACGATTATGCCATATAAATATTAGAAATCCAAAATTGGATCTTACAGTTATGCTCACTTTGGCTAATTTGAAGTTTTAATTGATACAACTCCCAAAGTTTAGGAGTATAAATTGTTTTTTGACATTTTTTTCTTTTTAATAATCATTACTCTTCCAATAGGCTAATTATAAAAAATGGGTCAAAATATTTTTCCTTTTTTGAAAACAGGACCATTTTAAAAATAGAAGTATTTTTGGCCTCCATAGAATGTGAAAAGTCATTTATGCCCTTCAGTGTTTTTTTTTAAAAAAAATCTTCTTCTTCTCGTTTCTCCCACTCGCTTAGGTGACCAACATCTTCAATTTGAATTGCGTTTAGGTGGAGGATCTTGGTTTGATTAACCTTTACCAGAATTGTAAGAGATTTGAGTTTACAAATCTTATCGATATTTTTTAAAATCTCAACCAAACCGATTTATAGATTGGAATTTATATTTGAGTTGATGAATTCTGCAAAACCATTATTAAAAAATTTCATAAATCTAAATTGATAAACTTGATAACTTCTAAATTTTTTAAAAATATTTCTGATAAAAAAAATCTTGTTAAATTTTGATATGCAAAAGTTAAAAATTATGTGGAGTTAATTAGTTATTAACGTAAATGAGATGAAAAATGTATGTTTTACCTTTGCAATTGACTATTAAATTTTAGTTGGTAAAAATGGGTAAAAAATGTATAATTTAACTAATATAAAAGAGAGAGCATAAAAATAATTTGAGATTCAAAATTTTCCTAACTAACATTACAACCATAGCAAAGGGTTCAAAATGGTTAAATTATCAAAAATACCCCTGAACTATGAAGTTGGTTTCAATTATACCCTTAAACTTTGAAAACTTTGAAAAGTTTCATTTTAACCCTTGAACTTTGAAGTATGTTTCAAAACAATCCTTGAAGACTTTTTTTCGTTAAATTCATTCACGAACAATGATATTTTTGCCTTTGTACTGTTGCTTATGTGAACATATTTAAACATATACATTGAAAAAAATCAAAATTTATGCGAATACGTCATTTTTCGTCCATAAATTTAATGGAAAAAACCTTCAAGAGTTGTTTTGAAACATACTTCAAAGTTCAAAGGTTAAAATGAAACTTTTTAAAATTCAGGGGTATAATTGAAACCAATCCCATAGTTCAGGAGTATTTTTGATAATTTAACCGGTTCAAAATACTAATTTTTTGAAAGTTGCCCATTCTCAAAAGTGGGCCCGGAATTGATATTATCAGTTGTTGATTGCTGAGTCGTGCACTTCCATCCAATCCAAAACTCCGTACATATTAGCGGCAACATTTCAACAGCCTCTGAAGCTCTAAAACACAAAATCAAAATCAATTTGCTCTTCTTCTTTTTCACTCTGAAATCAGAATATCCGATCAATCGGAAATTCAACACACATGGCGGAGAACGAGAAGAACGACAAATCAAGATTCGGAAGCTCGATTCTGGTACCTTGCGTTCAAGAGTTGGCCAAGCAGCCGATCATCGATATTCCACCTCGATACGTCCGCCCCGATCTCCACCACTTCCCGATCGTCTCCGCCGCTTCCGAAATCCCGGTTATCGACATGTCGAACTTGCTTTCAATGGACTCCGAATTGGCTCGGCTTCATTACGCCTGCGAAACTTGGGGATTCTTTCAGGTTCGTCTCTCTATCTCTGTCTCTGTTTCTATGAATCTGAATCGACCTCGATTGATGAAATTATTGAGCGGTGCAGTTGGTGAACCATGGAGTGAGCGATTCGTTGATCGAGAAAATGAAAGTCGAAACGCAGAAATTCTTCAATCTACCGATTGAAGAGAAGAAAAAGCTATGGCAACGCGAAGGAGATGTAGAAGGATTTGGACAAGCTTTCATTGTATCTGAAGAACAGAAACTGGATTGGTCTGACATTTTCTTCCATAGTACCGCGCCTCCACATCAAAGGAAACCGCGCTTATTCCAAAATCTCCCTCTCACTTTCCGGTTCTCTCTCTCTCTCTCTCAAATTCGTTGAATTACAAACTTTAATTTTAATTAGACCATTAAAAAATTATCAAAATTGTTTTTAAAAAACGTTGATGAATTATTGTTTTTACCGACATATTTGAATATGTAACATGCCTGGAAGAAAATATATTTTGTAAAAGGGTGGGCGGGCTGGGTTTTTCTAATCAACATATTGAATTTTGAGAATTATGTAACATGTTCACTTGTCTAAATTATTAATAAAAACATAATTAAATGACCCATTCAACTTTTTATTAACAAATTTTATAAGAAAGCCATACATCAAGAATAAAATTATTGAAATTTTTAAAAGATTAAATATTGAACTGAAAATTACTTAAAGGATTAGGAACTATTTTGAATATTCTACCTCTCAAAAGCTTCAATTTACTCTCTGTCTGGTATTTATAAATTATAATTTGGTTAAATCTCACAAATCCTCCTCAAACAATTTTTTTGCCTGCTCGAAAATCTTTTTTTTTTTTCTATTTTTTCATTCTGTTTTAAACTTCAATACAATCAAGCTAACTAATCAACCAAATAATATTCCCACTAATTTTGAAAGATAATTGATTTTGGGCATGTCAAAAATGATTTTGAACATTCCAAAATCACTCTCAAACATGTCCTAAATAAAATAACTTATCATATAGCTCAATGAAATTAAGAATGATGGTTTGACATTCACACTAGGGATGATCAATAGTTGGTTGGAGTCGGTTCGGCACCCAAACTGGCCAGGTCGATTTGCATTAAATGGAAACAAACATGTTTTTTTTTTTTTTTTTTTCTTTTTCAAAGGGTTTGCGCCACAGTCCGTTTCAACACAAACTGACGGTGCCTCCTATTTTTTTTCTCTCTTTTTTGTTTTCATTTTTTCATTTGTTTCTTAAAACATATATTTTTTAAATAATAAATTGTAATTAAATTTTTCTAAGGAGTAAGTAATTAAAGCCCGTTTGATAACCATTTAGTTTTTTAAAATTGTACTTGTTTTCTCACAATTTCTCTACAATGATTTCCATATTTTCTACGATAGTTTCCATATTTCTTAAGGAAGCATTTAAGTTTCTAGACAAATTTAAAAAACAAAAACAAGTTTTTGAAAACTATTTTTTTAGTTTTGAAAACTTGACTTAGTTTTTTAAAACATACTTAAAAAGTAAGATAACAAAACAAGAAAATTTATAGATGAAAGTAGTATTTACAAGCTTAATTTCAAAAAACCAATGGTTATTAAAGGGGGTTTAATCAACACCCTAAACTGATTGACTAGCGTTGTTTCGATCAATCAATTTAGTCGATCAAATTTTTTTGATCACCCCTACTCCACCTCACAATTGTTAAATAATAAACTAAAAAATATATTTTTGACCCCTAAAGTTTAGAGTTGGTGTCTACTTTAGTCCCTTTCAAAATGAGTATGGTTTGAGAAATTGTTCTATATGGTATCTAAACTTATTTGACTGTTACATTAATTGACTGACGATAACATGATATGGCGGTTAGATTGCTCACTACATTGCTGATCTAGCAAAATATATTAGTTTATTATTAATTTTTTTTAATTTTAATGAGGTGGTCTTTCTCTCTTCCATCTTCCCCTTCCCCTATCCTTCTCCCTCCAACAAACTTCTCCGCTGCTGTCGACGCGGCTTCCCTCCACGCTAGCCGTTGTGTCGTCGCCGGCCGCCTCTCCCTCCAGAATAGTGGTTGTTGCAAATAAGTTTAGAGATGTGAAATCTGGGTCGAGTTCTATCTGAAACGAGTTTCATATAGATGTGGAACAAGGAAGGGGCTCCAGGGGCTCCTTAATTCATCGTTGGTTATAAACCACTGAGCGATATCATTGCAAGAGAAACGACGGGTAGCAACGACAAGAACTTTCAGTGATGACGACTAGTGAGGAGGGAGACGACAATAGCAAGATCTGCCACAAGAGAAGAAGAATGAGAGAGGTAACTGGTAAGAGAAGTGAAGATAAGAGAGAAAATTCAGTTAGAAAAACACAATATTAAACTAATATAATTTGGCAAATAAGCCACTTAAAAGTGAGCAATCAAACCACCGTATCATCAAAGAAGCTATGAATTATTTACAAAAGTGTCCATTTTAAAATTTTATAGACTGAATAAATACTAACCTCAAACTTTGTTCATTAAAAATGTATTTTTGTCCAAAATGTTTTACACAAATAAGGAATAAATTGAAACTTTTTTAAAAAATAATTTTGTAATTTAACCATCTAACCTCAGAAGCCGTAATCGATTCAATTTAGTCCATATTTGATAGTCATTTAGTTTTTTATTTTTAAAAGTTGAAAATATTTGAATTCTTAACTAAATTTAAAAAAAAAAAGGTTTTTGAAAACTATATTTTTTTAATATTGGCCTAGGGAGTTGAATTTTCCAATTGATTCGGATGCAGTGACGCATTGGAGGAGTATTCGGCGGCGGTGAAGGATCTGGCGGCGGCGATTTTGGGGCAATTTGAGAGAGCGTTGGAGATTAAAGATGGGGAGTTGACGGAGATCTTCAAGGACGGGAATCAGTCGATGAGGATGAACTATTACCCGCCGTGCCCGGAGCCGGAGAAGGTGATCGGACTGACGCCTCATTCCGACGCCGTCGGCTTCACAATTCTGCTGCAAATCAACGAAGTGGAAGGTCTGAAGATTAAGAAAGACGGGAATTGGGTTGCTGTTACGCCGCTTCCGAATGCATTCATCGTCAACATTGGCGACATCATTGAGGTAATTTTACACTCACACGAAATTCCCAGTTTTGGAGATTTAGGGCTCTGTTTTGATTTGATGCTATTGCTATCTCACCAAAATATTAAGATACCAAAAAACTTTCCACCTTGATGATAGAGATCATTTTTGGTTTAAATCACAATTATGAAAAGTTTCATTTTTACTTCGAAGTTTGAAATTTGTTCCAAAAAATATCTTTATTGTTAAACTTTCCACATTTGTTTCATGTCAAAAGATATAGTTAAAGTTATTTACATAATTGATTTTTATACATCAATAGTCACGTCAATTTACGTGAATGATAATAATGTCACGTATGAGTTTCAATTTTTACACATTGGTTGTCACATAAATTTCCATCTTATTTTAACGAAAAAAACTCTTCAAATGTATTTTTTTTGAACAAATTTCAAAATCAAGGATAAAAATGAAAATTTTCAAAGTCATGCATAATTGAAACTTATCTCAAAGTTCAGGGGTATTTTGTATAATTTAACCTAAATTTTATTTTAGATTAAAATATAAATTAGATTTTATTATTTTCACAAGTTTGGTATCTACTTATAATTTAGGCCTTGTTTGATAATCATTTGATTTTTGGTTTTTGAAAATTGTGCATGTTTTCTCATCATCTCTACAATGAGTTTCATATTTCTTAAGAAAATATTTGAATTCTTAGCCAAATTCTAAAAACAAAAACAAGTTTTTGAAAACTTTTTTTTTTTTTTTTAGTTTTCAAAACTTAGCTTGGTTTATAAAAACATATGTAAAAAGTAAATAACAAAACAAGAAAATCTAGAAGTAGAAGTAGTATAAGCTTAATTTTTTAAAACCAAATGGTTATCAAACGAACCCTAATATTTAATAAATTTTGAATCTAAAAAGGTATTTAATAGGTGTGAGATTAATGAGACACAAATTTGAAAACTAAGAAATTTATTATTCAAAATAAAATTGAAAATACTATATTAAAAGTTAAAAACCTATTAGACAGTATTTTAAAGTTAAAAAATCTATTAAATTCATGACTAAACTTATGAATTAACATTTATTTAATTTTAGTTAAAATTTTCAACATGTCTATTTTTGTGTCTTAAATAAGTATTTTAATTATTGTTGTAATTCTGCCATCATTATTTTCCAAAGTGAATTAATCTACATTTGTGAATTGCATTTGGTTCTGTTTGATGTATATTTGTGGGCGAGGCAGATGGCAACAAATGGAAAATACAAAAGTATAGAACACTGTGCGACGGTGAACTCAGAAAGTGAAAGGTTGTCCATAGCAACCTTCAGCAATCCAAGTTTTGAGAAAGAAATAAGGTCCGCACCATCCCTTATTACACCTCATTCCCCTCCTTTGTATAGAACTTTGACATACCAACAGTATGTGAGGGACCTCTTCAATCGAAAACTAGACGGAAAATCTTACATCGATGCCATGCGAATTCACAATCCCTCCTATCATTGATATATTACATCAATAGAATAAAAAGTGGTATGTAAGTGATATTTGGTTTGTTTTCTATCAATAATTGTATGTTTGTCTATTTCTATCGTCGATTTACACCTATCAATCAATTGGTGATAGACATATATCACTAATAGATGTAAAAATTGTCTATTAGTGATACATGTCTATCAATGCTATTATTGATAGACATAAAAATGATTTATCAATACTGTCACTGATAGATGTCTATTAGTGGGGGATTCGAACTTCTAATCATTTGGTTGAGGGCATATGTCAATTATTGCTGAACTATGCTTACTTTGGCAGATGTCTATTGGTGGTATACAATATAAGTGATATATTAATAATATACTATACTAGGTATATCAGTGATATATGGTGGTAAAATTAAAATTACGTAAAAATGTTGCACAAAAATATTTGCAAATTCATAATTTATTAATTTTGTTGCTATATTGCAAATATTAGAGTGTGAATTACCATCCATTAAAATTATCCTAATCTTTAACTACTTTGACAAAATTTTGTAAGTTACTTTTGGTCCCCTTTGATGCATATTTGTAAGTGTGGTAGATGATAATGAATGGTAAATTTTTTTTAAAAAAATACACCATTGCACAACGGTGAACTCAGAGAGTGAAAAGTTGTCCATTGCAATCTTTTGCTTGCAGTCCAAACTTTGAGAAAGAAAGAAGGCCAACACATTCCCTAATCGTCCCTCATTTTGATCCTCCTTTATTTAGGACATTGACACATTAGGAGTACGCAAGGGACTCTTCACTTGTAAACTAGCGAGAAAATCTTATCTTAACACCATGTGAATTCACCATTTTCCTACCTAATCATTTTTCAAATGGATCGAAGATGTTTGGTTTGAACGTTGAAGTTCTTAAAGTCCCAATTGAATGCAAACTAGACGAAAAATCTTACCTCGACACCATGTGAATGCACCATCCTCCTACCTAATCATTTTTCAAGAGTCTTAGGTTGAATAAGATGTTTGTGAATTTGGCCCGTGACATTGCATCACATGTCTAAATACACAAACTAATATTATACAAAAGTTTTAGGTCCTATTTTAATATCTAAATTCTCCAATGGTATGTAATCATTTTAATCTCTATTTGCTCTTACTTTTTCATAGCTCATTTAATATATACCTTACGCTCTGTTTGGTGGATGAATTTGATAAGAAATGATTTCAAATTCCAGGATTTTAAATTCCTATTTGCATTTGGAACCAAATTGATTTGAAATCTCCGAAATTAAAATTTCTTGTTTGAATGCTTACGAGAAATGAACAAAAAAAAAAGTATAACATTTTACTATTATGCTCTTATAATTTAGCAGTAGATTATTTGATTAATAACAAAATATTTTAATATCAAATAACAATGTAAAATACATATAAAAATACATGTTTTCTCAATTGAAATATTAAAATAATAAATACAATTATGTATTGAACATTTTAAATTAAAATAGAAAAATATTTATTTATGTTTTTAATAAAAAATACAGTACAATTCTACTCTCATTCTTTTTCCTTCCAATATGTTATTATATATTAAAAAAAATCTATAACCCATATGTTTCCATATATTTTTTGTATATTAAAATTTAAAAATAATCTAATTTATATTTTTTCGTATATTTATTATAATTTTTCTATATTAAAAAATAAACTTTACTCTACAAATGCAAACAATCTATTTCATGCTATCTAATAAAAATAATAAATAAAATAAGAATAAAATATAAAGAACACATAGTCCATCAACAAACCTATTTTAAATCTTCTAAAATATCAAAAATAATAATATAAACTTTTGTATGTGCCAAAAGATATAATAATAATATTTATTATTTTTTTTTTTTGCAAAGGAATTTAAAATAGGTTGAGATTACGCTATCTTTTTCCAAAATCTTTTATTCTGTAAAACCCAGTAGTATTGTTCTTTGTATAAATCTCCTCTCCTTTTCCCTTTGTCTCTTCTTCATAGAAAAAACCTCTCACTTTCCATTCTCCAAAGAAAAATTCTAATGACGAGTACTCAACAATGCAAATCTCTGGATTTCAATTTCACCCCAAATCCTCCTCCCATTACCTCTTCTCATTCAGAACTCTGCTACTCATTTTTTATCCCCTAACCCATGCTTTGAGGTAATGATTTTTTATTTTTGTTTTATTTTTTTTTTCATAGATTTATGTTGATTTGTTCTTTTCACCCATAGAGGAAAAAAAATCAATTTTTTTTGTTGATTTTTCTTTAACCTAATGTATGAAAAAATTAAACTAAAAAAAGTGTACATACAGATCAAGAAAAAAAATATTGAATCAATTAAAAAAATGAACAAAAAACAACAAAGTATTCTTATCAAATCAATAAAAAAAAAAAATGTTTGAGAGATGAACAAAAAAAAAAAAAAAAAAACTAACATCTAGCTTGCTTGGCTATAAAAAGCTTGTTGGAATTGATAACTTCATTGAAAATAATGAAATTATTTTTATCAGTTTAAAAAAATAGCAAAATAGGATGGAGAAATAAAATAGAAACATAACCTTGAATTTGCTTGAATGGCCTTGATGTATAAGGAATTGTGATAAATAATGGAATGGTATAGGGAGACTTTTGCTTATAATAAAATTGTGAAAAACTATCGTAAGACGTAAATTAAAAAAAATGATGGGATAAAATTGAAAACAAATTTTTAAAAATTTAAAATCATGTAAAATCCGACCTATTTGGAACGGAATTTTTTTTCAAAAAAAAAGATTTCAAATCCCAAACGATTTCAAATATGTTACTTTTTTTTAGCAACTAAATACATGAAAAGATTTCAAATTGTAACTTATTTGAAATCATCTTAAATCATGGGGTTCCAAACACAGGGTTATAGGTGATATAGATGTCTAGTCTATTAGATTTCATTATTGAATGTTATTATTATTATTATTATTATTTTGAGATAACAAATAAACAGAAAAATAACATAAACGAAATCTAACCCCCCCCCCCCCCCCCCCCTAAATGAAGCAGCCCACTTGAATCACATCTGCATCAAAGACCTCACGAACAGCTTCCGGAATGTCTTCCATCCATTTTTCTTTGATTGTGGTTGAGATAGCCAATTTGGCAAGCTCATGCGCAACCTTATTCGCTTCACGATTACACCAAACTAGAGAACAATGTTGCAATTGGTAAGAAAGCACTCTTATTTCATCAATGATTCTCCCCAATTCTGAACGATCTGAGATTTTTTGGTGCAGCAGTTGAACAACCCTAGCGGAATCCATTTCAATCTCCAATCGATTCAGCCCCATTTCAAGCGCTATAGCGATTCCATCCCTCACAGCAATGGCTTCTACCATGTCTACCTCTATGACCCATTGGATTGGTTTCACCACCATAAGCATAGCTTCTCCCTTTTCATTTCAGAAAATCATGCCATACCCACTTTTATTTAAATCTTTGCATATCGATGCATTTGTTTTGAGCTTGAGATTTGGGAAATTAGGAGGTTTCCATCTTGAAATAGAATCTCCTCTCACAAGATTGCATTTTCCTCCACTCCTTTGGATAAATTCTTGGAATTGAGCTAAATTATTGAATGTTAATAAACAAACATTTAAAATCACATGATCAAACACGTTCCCTCTTAAAAGCAAAGGATACTTCTTGTTACATCCACTGCAAATGTCAAAAATTGACAATAAAGGTTAAAATACTATTTTGACCCTATATTTTAAAATTTATTCTATTTTAGTCTACATAATTTCATTAGTCATTGTATCAATAAATCTTAAAATTAATTCTCATCCTTAACTTAGGGTAAATACGTTCCTCAAATTTTTAGAGGGGTATGAGAGCTAAATTTGTTTAGTAAAAGGTAATCATAAATTAAAGGTGAGTTTATTGAAAGTACATACACTAAATTTAAAAATTAAAAATAAATTCTTAGATATAAGAATTAAAATGATATCTTAACCGATAAATTTTTATTCAGTATTCCTTATTCAATATCGAGCAATCATAATCATGCAATTCCAAGCAAATTAACGTGGCCACACAACCACTTCAGCTAAGAAAAGGTAAATTCTCATCCAACCACTCAAATGCTCCCCAGCTCACAACACCCGATTACTCCCTCCCAATCCAACCATCCAGATTCCATCAATCAGCTTTCACACTCCATCCTGCGGCCGAGATTGCAGAATCTTCATTTCTTAATCTGTCTTGCGCAGTAGACTAACTTCCCCTCCCCTCCCCCACGGGCTTATGTTGCTGAGTACTTGATTGAAAAATGAAAGCCCAAGTTCATTTTATTGTCAACAATGGCTTCCAGAAGTTTGAATTTATCGATTCCAACTGGGTTTCTCAATTCTTCCAAAACCCAACAAAATTTCAAGTTTGTTTCTTTATCTTCTCCTCCAAGTTTCAGAGCACCCAAAAAGCTTTCTTCATCTTCTGTTCGTGCAATGGGCTCCTCCTCCTCTTCCCAGCGACCAGATGGCATCCAAGGTTCTTCCTTTTCCTTTCTACTTATGATTTACCACAAATTTTTATCAAGCTTTCTAGTATTTTCTCTTTTCACTATCAAATCTTTCTAGTGTTGTAATTGTTAAGAACTTTCATTCTGATACTTTGAGGTTTCCAAGTTGGAAGAATCGAACTCTATATGATAAGATTGATCAGAATACAAATTTTCAGTAGTAGTTATCAATGACGAGATAAAATTTATATCGAGAGAGAGAGAGAGAATTTCTCTTACCAATTTGATGCTGTGACTGTGAATATGTCCCTGATATTGAACATTGAAGAAGCTCAGTTGCCTGTTGGTGCAGAGGCTGGCACCGTGGATTACAAATCTCTAAGCGATGATGAATGGAAGAAGCGGCTCACAGGCGAGCAGTTTTATATTACCCGTCAGAAGGGAACTGAGAGAGCTTTTACAGGGTATAATTCAACCCATCCCCCCCCCCCCCCCCCCCCCCCCCCCCCATCTTGCTGACAGAGAAGCATTATGATCTATTTTATCACAGTTATGATCCTATGTTAAACTTTTTCCTTCAATTTCAGTGAGTATTGGAACACCAAAACGTCAGGGACATACCACTGTATATGTTGCAACACGCCTCTGTTTGAGTAAATATTTTGGCTCTTTTTGTAACTTCTCCCTGCTACTGATTTTTCAAAGAACTTCCAGTAACATGCAATATTCTCTCTTCAGATCATCTACTAAATTTGACAGTGGAACTGGTTGGCCATCATATTACCAGCCTGTTGGTGACAATGTCAAATCCAAGCTAGACCTGTCCATTATTTTCATGCCTCGAGAGGAAGTTCTTTGTGCTGTTTGTGATGCTCATCTGGGCCACATATTTGATGATGGACCGCCGCCAACTGGGAAACGTTACTGCATCAATAGGTAAATTGATGTTGCTGGCTCATTCTGCTTGTGTATCTACTGATTTTCAGAACTGACTTGTGTATGAAACTCTCTGCAGTGCTGCGCTGAAATTGAAGCTGAAGTAAGCGATGGTGAAGATATTACCGTGCCTACCTGCAAATTCTGTAACACATACTCATTACATGTTTTTGCGCATAAACTGAGGATTCTTGCGAGATGTATATGTTTATTGTGATGAATGGAAATAATTGTACCTCTCGTGTCCTTTTTGTTCAACATGCTAGACCCTGTCTTGAGTAATTGTTCCAGATATACTGCAACCAGGCAGGACACAAGCTGAAGCAAGTATTTGGACAAATTGGTTCTGAGCTTGATAGAATAGGACCCTTCATAGCTCCTTCCTTTTTCTTATATATCCTTAAGAAATAGGGCCATTGCAGAGAGTCTCGTTTGACTATTGTTGATTCGATCGAAGAGATATTGATCCAAATAGATGTCCTTTTACGGGATAAAGCACTCTCTCATTTACCAACTAGAAAGATCTGCTCAGAGTATGGAGCTACAGTCAGGTCAGATCAGATATAGCATGGAGAGAGAACTAGGATCCTGCAGGGGTCATCACTTTCTATCTCCTAGTTCTTCATGCAGAACACCGATAGTAAGTTGTTCTGACTCATTCAAAACCAACGTCATGAGTGTGATGTAAATTGACGGCATCTTGTCTTTGAGATGCCCAGACTAGGGAGATGAAAGTTGAATTTCTTACCCTTAAAAGGACAAGAAATCCAAACTGGTAGATAGGACTAACAAGAATTTAAACATGTATATTATAAGATCGTCCCCTGACAATACTGTGGAGTCGTTAACTAATCAATGAATCAATTAACTTGGAGGCCTCTGATAGCTTCTCCTTGCAAACAAAAGCAACACCTCTAGCCCATATATCCACATTCATGACATTTCCTCTTCCTAGACTGTTCAAAACCATCCACAACAGCTCCATATTGCATTCCTGGCACAACCTATCAACGAGTTTGCTTATGCTTTCCGAACGAGGTACATAACCCTTGAAGATCATCTCGTCCAGTATGGAAGTTGCTTCCTGTAACTGCATCATTTCACACAGCCCATCATAAAGTGTCCTGTAGGATACCACATCAGGAGAGCAACCTCGTCTTGGCATATCTTCAAGCAAGTCCATAGCTTTATCCCATTTCCCCTCTTTGCATAACCCTCCAATGATTGTATTGAAACTGATCACATCGGGTTTACACCCTTTCTCCACCATCTCATCCAAAACTCTATACGCAGATTCAAGATCGCTTTCTTTACAGTGCCCATTGATCATGGCATTGTAGGTGACCGTATTGGGTTTGCATCCATTCTCTCCCATTTCTCCTAAAATGTCAGAAACTTCTTCTTTTCTACCATGTTTGAAAAGCGCACTGATTAAAGTAGAATAAATTGCAGAGTCCAATTTTACCTTGTTAGTCACCATCTCCTCCTTTAGCTTGAAAGCCAAATTCAATTCTCCAATCCCACAGAACCCTTTGATCAAAGTAGCATATATTGACGCATTAGGCAAAATCCTATATACTCTCACCATATCCTCTTTTAACTTCAATGCTTCTTTCAACTTAGAATTCAAAGAGAGCCCATAAATCAAAGTTCCAAAAGTAACCACATTCGGGTTCACACCTCTCTTTTGCATTTCATCGAACACATCCCATACATCATCCAAACCCCCACACAAACAAGCAGCATGAATCAAAATGTTAAAAGTACAAGCATCAGGGGAGCCATACTTACCAATGCCCACAAAAACTTCCACCATTTTCTCAAACTCCCTGCACTTCAACAATGCATCCAACAACGAATTCGCGGATTTCACCGTCCGCTTGCAACCAAAATATGGAATTTTATCGAAGACTTGGAAGGCACGGTCAGGGAGGCGGGCTCGGCCATAGAAGGAAATGACATTACAGAAAATGATCTCGTGATGAGCAAAACGAGTCTCTTGCTTGAGCTGGTGGAGGATTTCTTCCATTTCATCGAACATTTTGGCACGCCCGAGCTTGGTGATGATGAGATCATAGGAAAGTAAAGAGTAACGGAAGGGTTTTGGGGGTTTTGAAGAGCTGTGATTAGGGTTCTGGAAGAGTTGAAAAGCGAGTTTTGGATCCTTTTGGAGACGAAGAAGCGAACACAGGCGAAAGGGAGAAATTGGTTTGTGGGTCTTCATTTGGATGTGTTGGGTTGGTTTTCGTTGCCCAGTACTGTGCTTCGATTTATCGTTCATCAACTGAGAAGAGAACGAAGAGAATTCGTGTAAAAATGGCGGAATGTGAACAGTTGAGAGAGCGCGGAAGGCACAGATCCATTGCAGCATCCAAACGAAACGAACGAGGCTAGCTGAAAACTAGTTTCTTCTGGCCGATGGTTTTTGGCGGCTTAGTTCGCAGCAGCATATATAGGCGATTAAAAATCAAAATGTGGTCTTTCTTTCGTTCTTCAGACTTGAGAGAGAGAACTAAAAAAAAATAAATAAATACTGAAAATTGAGAAGAAAATCAATACGTGGAAAAGAGAATTCATCCTCTAAGGCCTCGTTTGATAACATTCTCGTTTCTTATTTCCTGTTTCTGTTTCTCGTTTCTTATTTCATGTTTCTTAAAAACTAAAAATAGAAACATGTTTGATAACTATTTCTGTTTCTTGTTTCTTATTTTTTTGGTAAAAATAAAATTTAGTACATATACTATAATAAAACATATAACATGCATTAAAATAAATATAAAACAATTATAAAGGAATTATAGTATTTTATTAAGGCCCAACACCTAATTAATAATAATAATAATAATAATAATAATAAATTTTATCATTCAAATGTTGTTCAAATTTGATTTGCAATGTTATTTCTCACTTCAATCAATTCACCTTGAACGATTTTGACTTACAAAAGTTAGTTCAATTAGACGAATTTGTAAATTGTCTAAGGTCAGACAATCGAACATACCCATATTTCTTTAATTTGTAAACTTTATTTTTACTTTTTCTTTGAAAATGCATTAGCCAATAATACATGCAAGTAAAATTAGAAAAAGATAGAGAATGTATATATTTTTTTTACATTTAATGGTAAACATGAAATACATTATTAGTTTATTTATTTAATAAAAAAATAAAAATCGTACCAAAAGGAAAAATAATAGAGAATTAAATAAAAAATAATAACTATAAGCTCTTTAATGTAAAGTAAAGGAAAATAAGAAAATAAGAGAGAAGAGAAAAACATAAACGAAAAGAGAAAAGTAAAAAGGAAAAAAGGAAAAAAAACAATGAACTATTAAAAGAAAAAAGATTATGATGAAAGAGAGAGAACGAATAGAAAGAAATAAATCAAAAAAGAAGAAAAAAAACAAAAAGATTAAAAAGTATAAAAAAAATAGAATGGAAGAGAGAAGGGAGAGATGGGTAAAAAGAGAAATAGAAATACATGCATGAAACCTGAAAAAAAAAATAGAAACAGAATTTGAGAAACTACTTTTGGAAGTTTCTCAAAATCTGCCATTTTTTTAGAAACGTTTCTACAAAATTTAGAAATAAGAAACATGATGATTTATCAAACATGTATGTTTCTTAAAAAATGAAAAACAGGAACAAGAAACAGGAAACATGAATGTTATCAAACGAGCCCTAACTTTTTCGTTGAGAATATACTATTTTAACCAATTGAGTTATGTTAAGATTGTTTTAACCAATTGAGTTATGTTAAGATTGTTTTAACCAATTGAGTTATGTTAAGGTTGACAAATCAATTTTACCTTGAGGTCTAGTAATTTACATACTAAACTTTTAATTTCATCAAATTAAACTTTTTTTTTTTAGTATAGCAAATGTGAGTGTATAGGGATTTGAATTTTCGACCTCAAAGAAATGAGTAAATGTCAATTTCAACCGAACTATGCTCATGTTGACAATTAAACTTTTTATAGTACAACAAATATGAGAGTGAGTATTTGAACTTATGACCTCACGAAATGTTGGCTCAGACTTTGAAAGTGTGATAAATTTTAACCCTTTATTCAATTCTCCTAATGCACCCACTAATTTTACCATCCAAAAAAATAAGGTAAATATCTCTCAAAACCCATTAATTTTAGCAAAAGTCAAGCTTTTGCTCAAAATTATGTATGATAGCATAAGGTCAAAAATTGGATGACTCTCAAAACTCTCCCAACTTTCAACAAAAACAAAAAAAAAAAGGAAAAAAAAAACCTCTAATATCGTTTTTATTTAAAATCTTATCAATTTATTTTCCAACATGTGTAAATTCATTCAACTTACATTAAATTTTTTTCTTAATTATTCTTCGCGTTAAAGTTATTAGAATGTTAACTTACATGAAAATAATGGTAGCTACCTACTTAAGATATTAAAATTCTATTGACAATAAAATGTTGTAAGGTCAAATAGTTGTTTGCGATTAGTTGAATGCATGTAAGTTAATTCAAATTTAGTATTGTTTCATTTGAAAATTGAGTATGTTAAGTGCTTATTTGTACTAAATAAATTATTTCTAAAAATTGTCAATCCGAGCATAACTAGTTGATAAAATACTTATTACCATAAAAAAATTTAATGATTCAATTATTCACATTCACCATTGTTCCATTGAAAAAAAAATCACCCAAAAAAATTAGGCAAGCTGGCTGATAAATCGAATTCACTTTTCACAAAACTTTCAAAAATCTTGATCAATTCACAAAAAAGAAAAATGTCCATAAAATTTTAAGAAACAGAAAACAAAATCATAAAATTTCCATACATAATAAAGCTCTTTATTCACTAAAATTTCAACCAAATAGTAAAGAGGAAGCCGCGGGAGGGATTACAAGATTAATAATTTCTAAAAAAATTTCAGATTTTGTTCAATCTACGAGGGGAAAAGGCAGTGGCCAAATTACAAACACTACCATTCTATACAAACCCCTCGCAATTTCTTCTTCCAATCATCTTCTTCCACGCCACAAGATCAACAGACTAATCACTAACTTCAAATCACAACCGGTCAATTCGAGTCGCTTGCTGTACAAATCGAACCACCAGATCAAAACCCATTTCCTAGCGCCATCGGAACACTGCACCAACCGTTAACAGCCGTCAGAAGGGAGCTGCGTTTCCCTTTTTCGAACCTGAGAGAGGAAGAGACCATTCTTTGTGCGAGTAGAATTGTTCGTTCGAGAGAAAAAGGGTCGAAGAGTGGGAATGGAGTTTTGGCTTTGATGGGTTGATTTTGGTGAAAGAAAGGAGCCCTTTTGAGCTTGTGGGTTAAAAGGGTGAGAATCATGGGTAGCGAAGTGAATGAAAGCGAGGAATACTCGCTGCTCAAGAATCTGAGGCTGAAAATTGGTCGAGATGATGGGTGTTTTACTGTCTGCTTTTGGGTTTATCTCATGAATTCTACCACATTCCCTGTTACAATCCTTCAACAGGTTTAACTTTGCCTATCTTCTACTTGTGTTTCTGTTTCTGTTTTTTTGATGTTCTTGTTACCTTGATCTTGTATCCAGTATCATCTATTTTCTTTGTCTAAGATTTTGAGGGTGTTTTGGAGCACCCCTTGTTGGTAGATTGGCTGCTCTGTGCTTGTAGTACGTCTGATCAAATCTTTGATAACCATATGTAAATGACCTTTTGAACATCAGGATCGTATTTTTCAGGCATTTTATAGTATATGTGTATGCTGACTTTTCTTCCAAGTGTTTCTAATGTTTTTGGAATTTTTGGCATCTTTTGACACAAGCCCATTAGTTCTTTACTCTGATCATGTAATACTAAGGAAGCCACAAACTTTTCTGCTTTTAAGTGTCAAGTGCTTTTATGAAGACTTTTATTCGAATATGGAAAATTCTTCTAAATGTAAGTAGGTTACTTCCTTCATCTTCCAATTTGCTTTTTAATGAATACTATTACTTCTTTTACTTTGGATAACAATTTAGTTTATTCTTTAAAGTTACTGTCTTGGTAATTCGGGTATTCTAATTTGGAAGTTTGAAAATATCATTACCAAGGAATCTGTATGGATGATGAACTCTTTTCCTGATTCAAATGCAGTGATCACTATTGTCTAGTGATTTCATATTAAAATCTGATTATCTTGCTCTAGAAATAGAATTCTTTTATAGTGTGCATAGATATTTTCAATGAATGATGCATTTCATTGAGCATATTTCAAGATAAGCTTACTTTCTTGTTTTTCACATGTCAATAGTTTGAATTTCTAGCCTGTTGAATACCATTTTACCTTTCCTACTTTGTTTTGGATGAGTTGCTTCAGGTACAATTAGATTCACCAGGCATGACTCCTTTTCTTGTTCTAAGCAAAAGGAATAGAATGAAGATTATGCCTTTGACCACCTTACATGAAGCTGATGAAGGTTCCAGCCCTGGTAGTTCTTCTTCTGGTAATGAAGTTCCACACGAATATCTAGACATTGATTTTCCTATGGAAAATTGGGTTCACATTGGATGTGAGGTATATTGCAGTATTCTCGGCTCAATGACTTGACCAGTTTTGCAGCTTTATATATTTTTCAAACTGTGTTATTTGATTATATTGGTCTTTACTCGTACTATATTCTCATATTTCCAGTTTGAAATATGTTGCAAATCGTTTTAGGGAAAGCAATTTATTATAAAGGATTTGTGGTCAATGAAATTGCAGGTTGGTGAACCAATTGCTATAGATATTTTACAGCCAAATGTAGGATGAGAGTTCCAAAAATGTTGTGCCATTATCTAGGAAATGTAGAATTGGAACTCAGTAAACATTATGGAATCAACAATTTCAAACTTAACAAAGAATATGATTATGAAAGATTATAAGACATTTATCCAAATATCAAATTAAAGATCGGAAAAGTTTTATTGATAGGATGGTATTATCTCATGAGATGATGGTTCCTTGAAGTTAGAACAACCTGTCTTTTACATAGAGACGTAAAAGGGTGGAACTTGTGGTATGACATTAATTTGACATAAGCTATGAGTACCATAGGAAATTGAAGCTTCATAAAGGAGTGCTTAACTACCTACGCATGGTTATGGTTGGTTGCCTTTCTCCCCCTAGCAAATGTGCTAGCAAAATTAGAGATCCTTATTTTTTGAGTTTTCATTTTCAGGTATCCACTGATTTTGTCAGGCTGCATATTGATGGGAAAATGGTTGGAGAAAAGCCTATGTCATCTTCGCTCAGTGAAGATGCCATTCCAAGGGGGTTGAGGAGCATTGTTTTAGGCAACAATGGTGAAGATTACAGCTTGCAGGGCTACGTTCATAATGCAAAAGTTTTGCCTTCGCTTTCATCGATCAGGGATCATTTTGCTGAGGTGCAGTTGGACTGTCTTTCCTGATGTTGATTTTAAGATGAACAAACTGAATTTCTTGGCAAAACCAAGAAAATATTTTCTTTAACTATTTATGCTTCTACAATACCAGGACCTACCTGTTAAATTATTTATCGACAACTCTTCCACCATGGAGATTGAAGAAGGCAGTGATGGCGTCTGGAATATAGTTGGCGGCAAGGTTAGGGAGCTCTCTGTTACCCTGCTTCTCGCTGCCATATTAACATTGTTGGATCTCTTTTTATGAACATTGTTATTTTCTTCCTTGCAAACCACAGCCATCTTGTCGTAGAAATTTTTCGTTGGATGTTATGCTATTGGATTCCTCTGGTCAGCCTGTTCTGAAGGAACTCGAGGTTTGTGCCAATCATTTGCATTTTAATATGATCTCTCTAGTGGTCAATTAGGTTTGGTTAACATCTTGACACTCACTTTGGAAGCCGTTACTCTTTATTTGACAGGTTGTTGCCTCCCTCATCTATGCTGAAAGTGGGGAAGCTGTGGAGAAGTCAGGTGATGAAGAAGCTCCCCTTTTGGCAAGCTATGATGGTGTTGAATTTGCTTCCAGTGACAGACCAAGTAAACTGTTGCATGGGCGTGCATCCTTTAAGCTAAAAATATCTCAGGTAGATATGCAGGATAAATCTGCTGATATTTGTCTGTAGAATTTCAAAATTCAGGAGCCGGTAATATTCATTCGCAGCAAAACTATATAGTAACTATGAGATTTTTTATTCAGTTGTTCAGGAGAACATGAAGATAATGGTTCCCACTTCCCAGGACATGGCTATTCTATCTTGTCTTTGAAATGTTGGTAATTAGGGATCATGTACATCTGCATATCTGGAATTTCCTTGACTGGGAACTCTATACCCCTATGAGCAATACAATTATTATTATTTTTTTGATTGATTTATAACACTTCCCCTGGCCATTAGCAATCATTTTTAAAAAAAATAAAGTAATGTTATATAATGGATATAATGAGGAACAGAAAGTTCCTCCTAATATCTGAATTATATTTCCTCTGCATTGTTCTTTTCGGCTTCTGTTATAGCTGTTCTATGACTTTCTCTTTTACGATTTCAGCTATCTTCTAAATGTGATAACAAGCTCTTCCGCATTAGATTTTGTATACCTAAAGTTGAGGGGTATCCCTTCTTCGAGGCTCTCTCTTCTCCAATTCGCTGCATCTCAAGGAGTCGAACTACTCGTATGTCAACTTTGATGTGGAAAAGATCTGCCGTCCATGCACTTGATGGATCTCGATCATCTGGTTTGGACAATGGAACCTCACATGAGCATGTTTCAGTAGATGAAGAAAAACCAAGTCCACTATTGAAGAGGATTAAATTGGGACAAGATAGAGTTTTGCCAACCTCCCATGATGATCCTGCATTAGGGCAACCAGATGAGGAATGCAATTCTCATTCTTTTACTGCTAATGAGGTGTTTGCCATTTACATCTTCACTTTGAACTAAACTAACATGCACTCCAATAATGGATGATCGATCATTAAAAACAGACTTTATAAAGACAAGGATGGTTAGATTGCATTGTGAAGGGAATTCTTATGCTTTTGATATTCTATTTGCTTGTGTTAATCATATTGTTAACAAATGTTGTTGCTCTAGGCTGAAAATGGATTTGGCACAAATTTAACAGAAAGACCAAAAAATAATGGATCAACAAGAGCCTCCCCATCGAACTCCGGGAGCACTGAAGCCAGACATTTGGCTCCAAATAGACCTACAACCAATGGAAATCCGATATCGGATGTGAACATTTTCAAATATTGCCTAGCAGGTTTATCTGAGAGGTCACTTCTGCTCAAGGAGATTGCAGCCTCTGTGTCACAAGAAGAAGTTTTGGAATTTGCCGACCATGTTTCCCTATATTCTGGATGTTTACACCACAGGTAATCATCGAAGCCTGGTAATTGTACTTTCTTTGGGATTTCTGCAACATATACCTGCAAGGTTCGCCAAAATATTTTCAGTCTGAAAGAATTATATGTTTCCCTATATTCAAAATTTTACGCGTTGCATCAGTACAGTTTTGTTGTGAGTTCTAAATTGCAATAGAATTTTTTCTCCTTGTAATGATATAGTTATGCATGCTAACTTTGATGTTCCTCGACTCCCTTGCCATGTTATACCTTTATCTGATGAAACTTTGAGTTTGTTGCCTTACAAACCATTCTAATTCTCTTCTAGTGAGGGAATATTTTACATTCTTTTTCCTCTCAGGCATCAAATACTAATGTCAAAAAAATTAATAGAAGAGGGAACACAAGCTTGGAATTCAATCTCGCAAAACAAACATCATGTTCAATGGGAGAGTGTTGTTTTTGAGATTGAAGAGCAATTCATGAGAATATCTGGCCGCAGCTCTAGATCTCTCACTCAGCAGGTATTCCTCTCTTCTCTTGAAAGAATTTACCCTTTGAGATCATTTCAACTTTGAAATGGTTTATTTTGTTGTGGGAGTTTGTCTTTTGAATGAACTTTCAACACACAACTAGACATATTTCCCTTGAAATCACCTCTGAAATGAAGAAATTTTCTTTGTTTAATGATGATAAAAATCAGGACTTTGAGTTGCTAAGGAGAATTTCTGGTTGTCAAGAGTATCTGGCCCAAGAGAACTTCGAGAGAATGTGGTGTTGGTTATATCCTGTAGCTTGTACTTTATCCAGACAATGGATAAATGCAATGTGGACTTCTTTATCGCCTAAGTGGATTGAAGGATTCATTACCAAGGAAGAAGCTGAATTATCACTTCAAAGTCCGACGGGTCTTCAAGAGCCCGGAACGTTTATTCTTCGATTTCCCACTTCAAGAAGCTGGCCTCATCCTGATGCTGGTAGCTTGGTAGTTACCTATGTTGGCAACGATTACACTCTTCATCACAGACTTCTTACACTTGATCGCATTTTCAGGTAATAAGGTCATTTTTTTTTTCCTTGTTATGAATTACATTGCAACTTGTTTCATGTCATATTTGATGGATAACCCTTAAGTTTCTTTCAAAGGCTAAATTTAAAGTGAAGTTTAGAGGAACTCTGAGGGGAGCCTGGTGGTAAAATTCAAGTCTTCGAGTTGAAAACTTAATCATTAAAATATTTTGTAAGGAGTAGGACCCCCGAACTCCGGTTATGAAACAAAAAATGAAGTTTAGGAAGACATATATGTTCTTATATATGTACTAGTGGCAGAAACAATGAGTTGAACGTATCAGATATAACCTATTAACCATTGAGAACTCTCTGATATACATTGAAAGGGAATGAGGAAATATAAAAACGGTTTCTGGGGTAGGCTGTGTTGGCAAAGCATTTGGTTCCAAAACCTGATAGAGAAGGATACTATAGTTCCTTGCATTTTGTCTGCAATATTTTTAAGTGACATTGTATCATCTTATTAATTAATGATTATGCTACTTAATGAAAAACAAACTAATGGAAGATATATATCACATGAATGTAAGGGGCTGTTTGGCGCGCTGGTCCCTGGGGTTCATGATTACTGTGTTTGGGGTGCAGGGTTGGGTTGGCTGGTTTGCTGAAACTTGTGTTTGGGGTGCAGGGTTGGGTTGGGTTGGGCTGGATTTGTTTAAGCTGTTTTTTTAAACAATTTTTTTTAGGTTTTTTTTTTCATATCCATTTTTTTTACTTGATAATTGTTTACTGAATTGCATATTAATATTTTAACCAATTATGTGGATCAATTGTTTCAAGCATAGTTAATTATGAATGTGTAGTTTGTACTAGTATCTCATTCACTCCGTTCACGATGATGTAAAATTAAATAACATTAGTAAGAACATATATTTTAATTAATTAATACGTGGGAAAGAAGAATGATGTAGCTGGAGTAAAGGAAATCCATAATGCAAATGAAGGTCCGAAGTTCATAATATCATAATACATAAGCTGAAACGAATGAAGAAAAGAAATAGCAATAGTTGTCCAAAACACAAACTGAATTAAAACTAAGTAGTAACTAAAGGTGATGAAGACATCAAGTTGTCGTCCATGGGGGGTCGGGTTCCAGGTGTTCTCACTTACACTTCTACACAGTAATCATACTTTAATAACAGATTTTTAAACAGGAATAACTCTTCTATTGAAGAGTTATCAAACTTTATTTTAGAAATTTAAAAAATTGGAAGTCTATTTAAAAATTAGGAAATTTAAAACTCTATTTCACAAAGTATTCATAAAACTATTTTAGGAACTCTATTTTAGAAATTAAAAAATTAGAAGTTTATTTAATAAATTAAGGAATCTAAAACTCTATTTCACAAAGTATTATGAAACCTATTTTTGGAACTCTATTTTAGAAATTAAAAAATTGGAAGTCTATCTAAGAAATTAAGGAATTTAAAACTCTATTTACAAAGTATTCATAAACATATTTTTGGAACTCTATTTTAAAAAAATAAAATATTGGAGGTCTATTTAAGAAATTATGGAATTTAAACAAAATTTCGCACCGTATTTTGAAATTTATTTCAAGGATAAATGAGTTATAAAATTCGAATTCTATTTTAGAAATTAAAATATTAGAAACTCTATTTTGCACAGTATTTTGAAACCTATTTCAAATATATTGGGTTAAAAATTTGTGTAGTAGCCATTTTTAGTTTTATTTTAACATTTTAAAAAATAAAAATTGACTACGTGGTCGAGTCGCTGGGGTGATAGTTGGAGTGGTTGTTGGGGTGATCAAGTTGATGGGGTGGTTGGGTTGCCGAAGTGGTCGTCGATGGTGGTTGCACGGTGGTCAGGTCGTCGGAGTGGTCGTTGGGTGGTTGTCAACAGTAGTTGTTGGGTGGTCGGGTCGCCGGAATGGTCATATGATTGGTTAGGTCGTCCGAGTGGTCGCTGGGTGGTTGTCTAGTGGTCGAGTCATTGAAGTTGTTGTTGGAGTGGTCATTAGGATGGTCGGGTTGCTAGGTGGTCGGGTCGCCATGGTGGTCACTAGAGTGGTGGTTTTGGGTGGGTTGTCAAGTTGTCGGGGTAATCGCCGAAGTAGTCATCGAGGTGGTCGGGTCATCTGAGTAGTCACTAGGTGGTTGTTGGCGGCGGTTGCTAAGTGGTCGGGTTGTCGGAGTGGTTGTCAGATGGTTATTGGCGGTGGTTCGGGCAAGTTGGGTTGTTAGGGTGGTTGGGTCATCGAGGTGTCAAGTTGTTGGGGTGGTTAGGTCGCAAGTGTGGTCGTCAGATTGGTCTCTAGAGTTCTCATCGCAGTGGTCGTCGGAGGTAGTTGTCAACGGTGGTCTGGTCACCGGTGCGGTGGTCGGAGTTGTCGTTGTCGTTGGTCGTCGGAGTTTTCACCAGATTTGTTGTCGAAGTGGTTGTCGGAAATGAAAAACGACAAGTGGAAGAGGAAAACATTGCACAAACCCCATAGGGTTGCATTGTTGTAACCCATGGGATTGTGTTTCAAAACCAAGGGTTTTGAACACCTTGTGCCAAACATGGTTTTGGGTTTAGAATCCAAACTCATTCCAACCCAAACCCATGGGCCAAATGCCCCCTAATGGATTAATCCATTAAAATAAAAAAGGTGCCTCGTTCAAATGTATTTCGACTATTCTCAACAAGTTATCGATGACACCTGTGTGGTTGCAAGTTTAGTGATAATATACTCTCTGATTAGAAGCAGAATTGACCTTCTTCATGCCTAAACCATAAGGTTTTTTCTTTATAGTTCTCCTGAAGGAGAGAAGAATATGAGAAGTCTTCAGGACATGCTTCTAGCAGAGCCCGAGCTCTCTCAATTGGGAAGGTACAATCCGAAACCTTTATTAATTTTTTCGTCTCTTCATTCGACTCTGATTTCATCCTTTTCCTTCCTGTGTTTGTGGAGACTGAGTGCCTTGCTAATGTTTGTAAATCCATAACATACAGGACAATACGAAGTCACTGAATCATTAGAAAAATGGCAGTATCCATTCAAACCATTTGTTTAGTTTGCTTCAGTTACAGATATCTCCCAGTTAAGTTGTACATATTGCGAATACAGGAGTCGTTTTGGAACGAATATTTATAGGCACGTTGGAGCCATTCCAGAACCGAGATTTAAAAGGTGAACCATTCATATACTCTTCCTCTCTTCGGAACATTACTCATCAAAAACTACGAGTCATTGGTGAAACCTCATCGGTAATTTTCATACATCAGATTGCCGTCTTCTGTCGGGATATCTCATCCCTCAGCAGTTTTGGTTGTAGTTCTTTAACAAAACCTTGAATTAGCAGACAATTCTTGTGAGATTTTTGTTCTTTTAATCCCAAAGTAGTATCCTATTGTATAAGTTAAACTGATTCTACAAACAGTGATTCAAAATCTACCATTTTTTAGGTGAAATCTCCATCTTCTTCCCTTGAAAAAAAGCATTTAAAGTAGCATATATGGAGATCCCATTTCAGGTCACAGAAAGCCAAAACATGTGATGTGAATAAATATTGAAGTAGAGTCTACAAAAAGTGGTTTTTCTCAGCTGTATTACTTCTTAATTTTGCCATTAATATGTTTGGTTTGTGAGTTTTCCAACTTCTTGAGGGAAAGCCAAAGGACAGATGGTACAGAATCTATGGATGACAGCACAGTCTTTCACACGATGAATGCTTTGCCAATTCCTTTTTCATCCTTCTCTTTTGAGTCTCTGCTTTTTCTACCAACTCATCAATGGTTGGTTTCTCCAACTTTCTTTGATAGATTTTAATTTATTCATCTCAATGATTTCTACTGTTTATAAATCTTACTATTTTTGTTTTCATTTCAGTGTCATGACAATTTTTAATACTTTACCTTTAGAATTAATTAATTAAATGTTTTATTTTTATTTTGGTCTCAAACTTTAAAGCTTTTTTAATTTTTTTTTGGTCGATGAACTATCCTAACATCTATTTGTCTCTACAATTTAAAAAAATTATCATTCTAGCCCATAATTTAAATATATATATATATATATATATATTAGTTCTCTTAACTTTAAAAAATAACCATTTTTGTCCTTGTTATTATTTTGTTACTTACTATCTATACTCATCCAATATTTATCTTAGTCAATCTATAGCTAATCTATTTAGTTTGCCAAAGTGAGCTTAGCTCAGCGGTAATTGACATGTAATTCTTCCTTTGGGGTCGGAAGTTCAAATCTCTGCATCCCATTTGTTGTCCTCTAAAATAATAAGAAAAAAAAATAAAAAACCTAATAAAAAACCTATGTAGCTCAATTACACGTTCACATTAACAATTAATGCTCAAAGTTGCATTATCAACTTATTGAAAGTAAAATAAGGATGAGAACCAAAAAGATTGTTTTTTTTTTTTAACAAAAAAAAAAAGGGATGAAAATAGATATTTTAAAGCTTTATGGACTAAAATAAAGCAAAAAGATTAGGGCTCATTTGATAACAATTTGGTTTTTTGTTTTTGATTTTTAAAAATTAAGCCTATTGATCGGGTGAACTTGTGGGTAAAAATAAAAGAAATAATTTAAGCTCCAGTACAAGTGTACACTATCGATGCAAGTAATAAACATGAGCATTCCTGAGCATCAATCCCACCGAGAACGGTTTTAACAAAAAGATTGGAAATAGCAAATGTTGTTAAAAAATTGCAACTTGGGTAACTAAATTGCAAAATCAAATTGTAAGTTGGTGTGAAATAGCAAAGAAAACAAAAACTAGATTGCAAAATCAGATTGTAAGTTGGTGTGAAACAACAAAGAAATTAAAATTCAAAGGAATAACTTTATGAAGATAGAATGTGGCTCATGAATGTTCATTGCCCTAAGTTGTGAATTGTCATTTTAAATTGCAATTGCAATCCTAACCTATACAAACAATTGTAAACCGAATTCAATTCCTATTCAATTTTGATTCCAAAATCTTTAGGAGGCTAAGTGATTTGACCTATATATATATATGGTCAATCATATTTAGATAGATTTAGAACACAATTCTAGTGGTATTGGAGTCTTTTGCCCTATGTCTAGAGTAAAGAATGACTTATGTCTAAGCTCTTGTCTCCATTGTTTGTGCGAAATCCGCTTTTTACTAACCCCTTCGGTATTAGCTCCAAGCTTTGTATGCAATCCTAGTTGATTAAACTAGAATTATAAAAATCCACCAACTCAACACAACACAAACAATTAATGTGTAGACTTGGTTGTTTTTGCAATTTAAGCTCAATTCACTCCTTAGGAAATTCACATCCTTGAACTCCTAAAAAGGACTTAGCTCAAAATTAACTTAAAAAGACCTAAGCAAGGCTTGAAAATATTCTTCATGCTAAAAAAAAAAAAAATGAAATTAGCTTCAACAATGGGTAAAAACTAGTATTGAAAGGACTTCAAATTAAGTAATGCATAGAAAGAAACACTAGGAGTATGGAATTGAAGAAATTAATAACTCAAAGTGAATATGAAACCTACTGGAAACAAAATCCACAAACCACCTTGTTGAAGAACTCAATTTCGAAATTCACAAAGCAATTCTTCAATGAAAAACTCATCCAGTACTTTCATACAATTGAAATTGAAACAAAAACTAAATTGATGTATCCAAACTACTTAAACAAAACCAAAATTCAAACTAAAACTAAGAACAAGCTGAAATAAAATTAAAAAAAAAAAAAAAAAACTTGAATAAAACTCATTGCCTCTCCTATATTTCTCAATCGATTTTACCCTTTTTTGTGAAGAGGGAGTAAATCTTCACAATTCAACTTTCGTTCGGATTGGACTAAGAACTAAAAAAGAAAACGGGTTTGGAATCAATGGACAACAGTTGAAAAATTGAGGCAGAAAAGAAACCCACAAAAACGTCCGTATGAAAAACCCATGGAACTTTCGTCGATCTTTTCCCCTTTTTGTCGAGGTCACTCCCCCTTTTTATCCTCTTTGAAACTAGGGTTTTGACCTCCTCCTTAATTCGTTCAAACTTCCATGGAAACCGTGCAGGATTTTAGGGGATTTAATTGCTTTCCTTGTTTGCTTCAGCCGAAGACTTCAACACTTTCCTTGTCTGTTATTGCTTGATTGCTGAATTATATTGCAAATTCAGATTTTGCAATATGAAATTGCAATTCTCCAATGCCTTGCATCCAAACACCATTTTTAGTCTTTATTTCCTTCTTTTATTCATTTTTTTTATCAAATGCATTTTCCACAGAATTACTGATGTTTTCTAAGATTTGCTAACTTTTTCATATAATTTTTTATAGAATTTTAAGCATAACTTAAGTCTATAAAAGTTAAATAAGCCTTAATCCTAAGGCTTATCACCTATAAATTCTACTCATATCTATGGATTTCCATGTTTTCTTATCTACTTTTTACATATGTTTTCAAAAACCAAGCTAAGTTTTGAAGACTAAAAAAATTAGTTTTCAAAAACTTATTTTTGTTTTTGGAATTTGGGTAGAAACTCAAATGTTTTCTTAAGAAAGATGGAAATCATTGTAGAGAAGATGAAAACTATTATAGAGAAATTGTGAGAAAATAAACACAATTTTCAAAACCAAAAACAAAAAACTAAGGCCCCGTTTGATAACCATTTAGTTTTTAATTTTTAGTTTTTGAAAATTAAGCCTATAAATGCCTACTCCCACCTATGGATTTACTTGTTTGTTATCTTCTTTTTACCTTGTTTTCAAAAACCAAGCCATGTTTTGAAAACTAAAAAAAGTAGTTTCCAAAAACTTGTTTTTGTTTTTAGAATTTGGCTAAGAATTTAAATCTGTCCTTAAGGAAGATGAAAATCATTGTAGAGAAATTGAGAGAAAACAAGCTTAATTTTCAAAAACTAAAAACCAAAAATCAAATGGTTATCAAACGGGGCCTAAATGGTTATCAAACGGGGCCTTTGAAATCAAAATAGAAAAATGTTGAGAGTTTACCAAAATAAGATTTAAACCTAAATTAAATATAGAGACAAGATTGGATGAAAACATGAACGAAGTATAGGGACGAGAAGTGTAATTTTAGCATATATGGTCCACCGAAGGCTTCTTGGTGATGAATCAAAATGGCTTAAGCTTTCCTTTATACCGACAAAGAGTGATTAGCGTTCCCATGCAATTATTTTCAACTGAGGAAAAGGTTGACTTTTCCTAAAAAACTAATTGCTCAAAGTCATAAGTTTGAATATTTGAAAGACAAGGTGTTCAAAATGTTTAAAACCAAGATGTAAATGAACACTAGAGTTTTGTCAAAATGGGAGGCTGCAAAGTGTAAACAGTAAGATCCAACCACATGAAACTTGGAGCCAATGTGTTTTCTACAAAAACCGTTTTCAATTTTGTAACCCAATATACCTACCTAAGTATAACTCAACTAGTTTATGCATTATATTTTCGCATTAAAGGTTAGAGGTTCTAATTTTCACCTTCACATCTGTTAAATTTTTAAAAAAATTGTAAAGAAATTTGATAATAAAGGATTAGCCAAATTTTAATATAAAGTTTAGACGATGAAACGCAATATTTTGAGTTACCAACTTCAAAAATATATTTTAAAAAAATCTGTGTAGATACAAAAAAAATGATAGGACAAGCTAACTACTTTTACTTCTTTGTCATCATATAAGGGGAGAATCTTAGCAAATCAAAATAATGCAATAAATTTCAACTTGATTTGAGGATTCATTGCGTAATTGAAATGTCTAAGTTTGAGAAGATTATCCAAATCTCTTTAGGTTCTCTAAACTATTACACAAGAAGTATCTAGGTACTGTTTCTAAGGCATTTTCTAGACACGTGTCTAACTGTGATTGGTGGTGAGTCACTTTCTTTAACCAGACTTTGCATTGAAATTTGAGGCATGTCAATCAGAAAAGTACAGACAAGCACAAAGCCCCATGAGCAAATAATAAAGCCTTACTTTTGTCAAATAAGCCAATCATCATATGAAGCCTTCCTTCTGATCTTCCTTTCCCATGTACAGTCTCTCAAGAAAAGCTGTTATCTTCTTGCAAAGTTGCATTCTCTCTCTCTCTGCTACTTGTTTTTCTTCTGGTTTCCATTCCTGTTTTCCTGTTCATGTCACAACTAATGAAGATCAGGTAAGTTTATGCCGAAAACTCTCCCCTTTGGCTTTGGTTTTGTGATGTTTCTCTGTTGAAATCTTGAGTTCTTGATTGCTTTCTCTAGTTGGACAAAGTCTTTTGCTTCTTTGTTTTAAGCTCCATTCTTGAAGTTCCTTTATGTCGAGAAACATTCATGAAGAAACATCATTTGTTTTCGCAAAAAGCGGCGTAACCGAAGATCTTGGATCTTGGAGTTGTTAATTTTGTCTCCATGTTTTGTAGTTTGTATTTTGGATGTATATAGTAGGCAAATGATGTTATGGAATTTTTGTGCTTCTTCAGTTGTAGCAGAGAAAAACCTTCAGCTACTTCAGCTCACTGACACTGAAAAACATGTTGCAAGACAGCCAACTTGCTGCCTTCATGTAGAGTTAAATGGAGGAAATGTCACAACTTTGAGACTGTCTTCCATGTAAACTGTTCTGAACATTTTCATGGTCTGTAGATTCAAATGGATAGAAGCCAGGCTATAGCACTCTATGCCACAATCAGTTGTGTCGCTTTCATCATGTCAAAGATCTTCATAGCGTTGCTTCTTTACAAGCGCTGGAAAATAAGACAGATGATTTATGAAGATGGGATATCAGGTATGATCATCTCCAAACTTGAAAAAGCAGTTTTTTTTTTTTTTTTTTTTGAGAATGTGTTGAGTTAGTTAAATTAAACACCGGTACTGAGTAATGAGTAACGGGTGCAATGCAAATGTATATACATAGGTGGGAAGATGGTTATGTTCAAGTCTCCAGCAACAAAGTCCCTAAAATCAGATGCATTCCTAAAGAAAACACTAAAACTGAACAACAAGGACATCATTGGCTCTGGAGGCCATGGGATTGTTTACAAACTTGCACTAAGTGACTCCATGACATTTGCTGTAAAAAGACTGAACAGAGGAAGTGCTGAAAGAGATCAAGGATTCGAACGAGAATTGGAAGCGATGGGAGACATAAAGCATCGGAATATCGTGACGCTTCATGGATACTACACTGCTCCTCACTATAATCTCCTTATATATGAGCTAATGCCTAATGGAAGTTTGTATGCATATCTACATGGTATGTATATATATATCAAAGCCTGCAGTCTTCCTCAAGCTTCTTAGTGATGATATAGCCATTGATTCAGTCCTAAATTTGATGGTACTGCAGGAAGATCAAATGAGAAGGTTTTGGATTGGCCATCACGGTATAAAATAGCAGTAGGTGCAGCGAGAGGCATATCGTACCTTCATCACGACTGCATCCCACACATCATACATAGAGATATCAAGTCGAGCAACATATTGTTGGATCAAAACATGGACGCCCAAGTGTCTGACTTTGGATTGGCGACGCTGATGGAACCTGACAAGACTCATGTATCGACAATTGTGGCAGGTACATTTGGGTACTTGGCTCCAGGTATAAGCTCACAAGTCATTCTACTTTACCCCTCCCTTGCTTGGCATGGACAATACTAACTTCATTTCAGCAGAATACTTTGATACCGGGCGAGCAACAGTGAAAGGAGATGTCTACAGCTTTGGTGTAGTGCTACTCGAGCTCATAACAGGGAAAAAACCGACTGATGAGGCATTTTTGGAAGAAGGAACTAAACTTGTGACGTGGGTAAGTGAATCATGAACCATTTTTAGTAGCCTACGAAACTCATAGAGCCTTTAGTAAATCGTTTCCTAGTGAGCCATTCATTTCACCTACAAACCCAGATGTTGCAGTGACATCTTTGACCATGAGGCAATAGATTGAGTACTCAAGTGCTATAAATTGGAAACATCATTCATAAAAAAGAATAGATAATTGAACAAGAAGCTATTCCATTTCTAACTTTCATGGTGTCATGTAAATGACAGGTGAAAACAGTTGTTCAGGAGAAAAGGGAAGAATATGTACTTGACAGTAGTTTGGAGTGTTGTCCGGTTGACGAGGTTAATGGCGTATTCAGCATTGCATTGAAGTGTCTGGAACCAGAACCTACTCGGCGACCGACAATGGCAGAGGTTGTCAAAATGCTTGAGCAGATAAAGTCAAAAAGCATTGTAACAGATTCTTGAGTTGGTTCTTCTCTAACATGTATTATACACTTATTGTGATCTCTCATTAACTTGTTTGGTGGAACCATATCCAAATGTTCATTCAAACTAATAGAAGTACAAGAAAAATGTGGTTCTATTTCAAAACTGCAGCCAATCCAGTTGCAACAGAAGCCTTCAAAGTAGAAGAAACAGGGGAGTCTCCGAAAAAAACATCGAAAAGAGCCGAAGTCACATTATTTGATTCAATTGTAGCTTCTATTCCTGTTGGTGGGCCATCTACTGAGATGCTGACCTGCAAGTCACAAACTCTCCCGCATCAGAGTATGCAGAACGAAACTGGCTCGAAGCCTCGAACAAGAAACTAAGAGTCTATGCAATAACATTACTGCTGGAAGAAAAAGAAAAGAGAAATCTTCAGTCAGTTAAAATTTAAACATACAAGCATCTTTGGGGGTTCCAGCCAAGTCAAGAATATGAAAGTTCCTTTCTTAAGAGATCGCCCCTCGAAGATGCTACGGAAGGTAGATAATGCAGATTCATCGACCGGTGTTGGTGCTTTGATTCTTGGAGAAATGGCATCATCCAAGGCGTCCCAGAAAGTTTTACCATCGACATCTCGGACCAGAACAATCTGTAAAGATTTTTCTGAAGGAGCTGCCATTAAAAGACAAGAAACTTTTAGTTACATAAATAAGCATCAAAGTAATGGAAAAAATGGAAAAGGAGAAAATCAATCATTCTCACTTTCCACAACTTCTATAATCATACAGTTATGCATAATTTATATGTACAGTTATTACACTGAAAAATTATATTGAACAAGGAAGAATCCTCCTGAATTGCAGTGGCCGAACGTCCCCTCCAATTGTTTAATTCATTTGAGACAGATGGATTGATGTATAGTCCTGCAGCATAGACCTTAACACCAATGATTGCAAAAACTTTCTCTCTGTAACCTGAAATATTTGCAGCTAATGGAGATCAGATTGAAGAATATATAAAAGTTCATAGTTAGCATTAGGATAATAAATATCTCTATAAAAGAACATCTTTGACTGAGTTTCTGTAGTTTATGTCTCAAATGTAGAAGTAACAGTCAATTCATCTTTCAACAAACGAATTGTGCCTTGAACGATGTATTATTAAAAGAACGACGTTTTTCTTTTCCCTTGCTCGTAAAAAATGTTGAAAGTCCTTTCATTCTTGAGAGTTGGAAGCAATTTTCTTGCCTGCCCAATGCACCTTATGTACCAATTGCAGTATATAATGCTAAGAGCTTTCAGTTCTAATGGTTCTCTTATATGCATTGCAGGAAAAATATGAGCAGTGCATGATTTTAACAGTTAGTTTCATAAAATCAGTTCATCAATGTATTCTTCTTCTTCCTCCGTAGTAGAATTCAGTGTAGAAATATAATGAACTAACCTGTTCCGAGCAGCGACAGTGAAGTTGAGCAGCCTGGCAGAGTCAAGGATGTCGGAAATTTCACATTGGTTGACGGTTCCTCCACATATTCTGCATTTCCAACTGTTGTAACCATTGATTAAAGAGCAACGGTTTCGGTATACTTTCTGAGAGAAACAATAAAAATGAAATATTGTTCTTTCTATGCATACTCTAACAGACAACAAGATTACAAGATTGGAAACAAAACAGCTATCAACTTTCTTTGCAAATAAGAGGATAAGAAAAATACAAAAACCAAACTTAGCTTCATGTAAACATCTTTCAATGTTGATGTTGTCAAGACAATCCTATCTAAAAAAAGATGTTGTTAAGACAATGCCCAGGAGACTTGGTGGTCCATTGTTCGAGAAGAAGAAGATTGCTGGTGTAAAAGTGATAATATCTCAATCTGCACAAGATCTTACCTACCATTGTTGACCCTTTGGCCGAGAAAATTTATTGAATGAGGCTACTACAATGTGGCAACCCCTCATAATTAGAGATGTCCAAGGGACGGGGCGGAGCCGGTGATGGCTTCCCCATCTCCGTCCCCGCCCCCCATTTCATTTCTCATCTCCGCAAAATTCCCATTTAATTTCGCGAGGATCGGGTTACTGGCGAGGAATTATTCTCCGTTTATATGTTTTATTTATTTTTTAAATTTTGAGTAAATAAAATATTTTTTTAGAAAATTTCTATTTAAATTATTTATTCATAATGGTAAATTTCTATTTAAAGAGATTTTTTAAAAATTTTCTTTAGAAAAATAAAATAATACATCGTAAAAGATTAAATTTAGTATTTATTATATATATAAATATACATATTAAAAATAAATAAATTAATCGGAGCGGGGGCGGGGAACAGGGTGGGGATGGGGACCCGTCCCCATCCCTATTTAGCTAATGGGGAAAAATCCCCCTGGTCCCTCCCCATCCCACGAAAAAAATAAACATCTCTACTCATAATAGTTTGATACATATTCCAAAATTTACATGCCCCCTAATAACTATTGGATACAAATTTAAAATAGTTTTGTAGTTTCTCTCTCATATATCTAATGGTATAAAACTGTTAGCCACATAATGACAGACTCTTCCAATAATTTTTCCTTAATTGATGCCACATAGATTAGATCATTCATAATAATTTTTGTTTCGGAAAATTTTCGACACTCTTCAGTTCCAAGATTCTTGCCATGTGAATGAAAATCACTTAACTACAAACAGTCAGTCTTTACTCTAACATTACCCTCAACTTTATAGATCATTACATTCATCTTCATCTAATTTCAACCTCAAATTTCTTTTCATAAATGAATCAAAACCTAAGCTCCAAACTAGAAAAACACAGCAGAAATGCAGAAACTTAAGAATTATTCCACATTTCGCCACCATTAACATCAAAAGAATGAAACAGAAAGGTTCAAAAGAAGCAGATAACAGATATGGATTCTACAGGGGATCGACATTCCATTACCTGAAGCAAGGGAAGAAGAAGCTTTGAGAGAGAAATTCGAACAAAATCTGAAGTTCCTGTTGAGAGAGAAAGTAGACTGAACTTGGAACAATGGGAGAGTTGGAATTGGGGGTTTTGTTGGGAGGCAAACTCTGGGATTGGAATTCCATTTTCCAGTGGGAATGGTTGATGGGAGCCTTAATGGGGTGGAACTTGCAGCATTTCCAGCCATTGTAGAGATTTCTTCTGCTCTTTCACTACTTTGAGTGGGATTTGAATTCTCTATAAAAGTGAAAGGAATGGATAAGAGATGAGATGACAGGCTTTTGACTGCATTTATTGTCCTATTACTGACAGTTTTCTGTTGCAAGTTTGTAACTTTTACCTCATCCATTTGAAAACTTTCTTACTCATGTCTTATATTACTTTAAAAATCATCATATTTTTCTTAATAAAGCAAGGTTATTGGGTAATAGTTTTTTTTTTTTTTTTTTTTTTTGTGGGTTAAAAATACCATTTTTATCTACTTCAAGTTTTGTTCCATTTTGGTCACTTTCAAATGTTCAATTTTAGTCTCTAAACTTTCAATAAATCTTAAAATTAGTTCCTATAATAAGTTTATTCCTAAATTTTTCAAAAAATATTTAGTCTCTATTAGTTTTTTTTTAATAAATTTTGGAAACATATTCACATGGTATCTTTTATTGCATAAAAATTATTATTATTATTTAACCAATTTCATTAAAAATTAACTTCGAAAGACTAATGTTAAGATTTATTGAAAGTATAGGGACTAAAATTGGATATTTGAAAGTACAATAACCAAAATTGTATTTTAACCTTTTTTTTGTGTGTTTTTTTAAGCAAGAAGATGCATTATCAACTCGCCAAATAAGCCAACATAAGTATAGCTTCGCAGTAATTGATATCTACTCTTTCCCTTAAAGTTTTTTTTTTTTTAGTTCAACAACATTTGAGAGTTGGGAGATTCGAACCTCTAACCTCTTGGTCGATGATACATGCCAATTATCGCTAAGCTAACCTCACTTTGGCCTAAAAAATCTTTGTACCTTACATTTGTTGTACTAAAAAAAAACTAGACCAAATAATTATCAACCTAAATATAGTTCAATTAGTTAAGACACCACAATTTTAACTAAAAGGTGAGAGGTTTGAATCCTCACTCCCACAATGATAGTACATACTCTTATTCACCATTTTTTTAGTTCAACATGTGGGGGTGGATATTCAAACATCTGACCTCTTGGTCAAAAGTATATGTTTTAACCAGTTGAACTATGCTTAGGTTGGCTCATTCTATTTATCATTTCACGTGTTATTAAGTGATATATTATTTTATTTCAGGGAACTCACACCATTCTTAAATTCTTATGGCAAAAAGTATAGCTCAATGGTAATTGACATGTATTTCTTTTCTTGAGGTTAGAGGTTTATCCCCATACCCCACATTTGTTATACTAATATATATAAACACACACACTTATGGCAAAAGTTATTAAGTGATATATTATTTTATTTAAGAGACTCTACACTATTCTTAAATGTTTATGCCATGACAGAAAATGAATTGAGGTAGTTTGAACAAATTTTCATACTACTGTAGGACTAGAATTTTTTCCAAGAAACTTTTCCTATCTCCAAACAGGAAAATTTCCAATACTACCATTCTGCATATTCCTTCCATTCACAACCAACAATTACAACGTTCCTAAGATCTCTAGTCAATATCTTTTAACATTTTACTACTTCAAAGGCCTCTAGATACTCGCGTATATTCAACTTGTTTTAACATAATAAAAACAAAAAATAAAAAACAAAAAAACAAAAAAAAAAACTCTTGATACTCATTATTAGAATTAGAATCGATTTTCTCTCGGCCATTACCTCATAAATGGGCTGATTTCTTTCGTTTTATACGTTAGTTACCGCCGGCCTTTTATTATTGCCTTCGGCATTAGTTTTGTCGAGTTTTTGTCAATTAAGCTTCATTTCTTTGTTTTATTCCTTTAAGCAATTTTTTTTCTCTTTCTTTTTAAGTTCAACCACGTGTCTGTGTAAGTGGAAGATTCAAATTTCTAACCTCTTGGTTGAGTAATTAAAAATCTTTCTTCTACAAAAACTACTTCCCTTCTTTTCATTTTTTCTTGCACCTTTCCAATCAAGGGAAAGGGAAGGTAACTTGGGTGAATATAATCTTGATTCTTATTACCAACTAGGCTTGCAAGAGTGTGAGTGCTTAGTTTTATCTCTATTAATATGCTCTACATAGCATAGAAATAGTTAAATGGAAAAAAGTATGATTTTTATCCAAAAATAATCAGACAAGTAAGTTAAATTTAACAATAGTTAACTTAAGCATAATTCAACTAGTTAAGACATTATAACCTTGACCAAAAGGTTTAAAATTCGAATCTCCACCCCCACATATTGTTGAACTAAAAAAACGTTAAATTTAACCGCAAACTTTTAATTTTATCAATTTTGAACCCTAAACTCAAATAAATATTGTAACTAATACCTTCTCAAAACTATATTTGAAAATTATCCATGTACGAAACAATAAAATCGTACAAAATTCAAATATTAAAATGCTCATAGTCATATCAAATAAATACTAAAACTTGATCACTCAAATACTCAAAACTAACTATAAAATCAAGTAAATAAAAAGAAAGTTCAAACATAACAATAAGTTCAAAACTTTAAGGGGAGAAATGATCTTGAAGAAAAACTCCAAAGAAGCATTAGTTCTTGAAGGATCCAAGAAGAAATTCCTTCTTCCATGAAGCATTCTTATCTATGAACGTAGAAATGCATGTTAAGCTTATGGGGAGAGGTGTTCTTGAAGGAAAATTCCCTTTAGACCCATTTGTTATTTTAGATATCAAGATGAGATTACAAATCCACTTTCCATCTTAGCCTTTTTTTCTAGTAGCCCCTTTCCCAAATGATGATCTTCTAAAAATAGAAGCACCTCCTTTTTTAGGTGTAGTTTATGAAGTTTTTTTTTTTAGTTCAACAACATGTGGGGAGAGACATTCAAGTTGATGTATATACTCTTAACCAGTTGAGTTGTATTTAGGGTGACAATTTATAAAGGACTTGCAAATGAGACCTTTAAGTTTATAGAATTTTTCGACTCTTCTTCTAGGGAATATTTTTTTAGGATTGGCCTTATTGCTCCAATTGATAATTTTTGAAAGCTCATTGAAACTTTTTTTTAACAGCTTGAGGCAAGGGCAACTTATGGTGTGAGAAAACTTCGAGTTTAAAGATAAAACAACAAAATCTTATCCGATATTTCAAAGGTGCTTGACTCAAATTTTATTTGTGTTCAAAATTAGAGAGTCTAAAGTTTGAGTATGCAAGTTTGAGTTCGATTCTCCACCCCACAATTGTTAAAAAAAAAAAAGAATGTGCAACTTTGAGTTTATTAAGCTTGTATGAGTTGAGTAGATTATTGTTGTATGATTTTTTAAAACCATAAATTTTCTGAAAAATTAATTTAATGGACATGATACCTCGAGAATCTATTAAATTACTTTCTTACTCTTAAAATTAACTAGCAATTCATTACTTTTTTTTAACCATTTATTACTAATACAGCAAAACTAATGTAATAAGTTTCACACACTACCACCAAAATGAGTTTGGTTCAGCGGTAATTGGTATGTACCTTTGATCAAGAGGTTAGAAGTTTGAATCCCCCCATCATAATTTTATATAGACATATCTGATTTAAATATGGCCAAAAAAGATAAGTGAGTCCCATGTAATTCAATTGTTGTTTTATTACTATGGTTTTGCAAGTGCAATACAATGCAACAACTTAGTTTAAAATGAAGTTAAACAAATCATAAGATTGAGATATACATCGAATTAGTCAATTTACCACAAGGATAAAACAATTATGAAATTATTTATAGGGAAGGGAAGATGTCTATTATAATATCATTCAAATTTTTGTTATAGAATTGGAAAAGATTAATACTTTTTGTTTGTTTTTTTTTTTTTTTTGGAAACTCTTCATCTTCACCCTAAAAAAATACTTATAACTTTTTTTTTGACCCTGTAAGTTGTAGAAAGGGTAGAAATTAATTTGGGAGTTTAAATGATTAATTATTATTAATTGAAATAAGAAAAAAAAAACCGTTTAAGTGGATTGAAGAAAATAGTGTAATAATTGTAGAGAGTTGAGCAATTAAGTTAAATTGATTATTAATGTGAATAATATATATATATAAATTAAAAAGGAAAAAGATTAAAAAAAAACGTTTTATGTGGCTTTAAATTAAAGAAAGAAAATCGTTTCAGTGGCTTGAGGGAAATAGGAGTCTTTTTTTTTTTTTTTTTTTTGAGGAAATAGAAAGGGAAATAGGAGTTGAGCTATTAATGTGAATAACATATAAATAAATTAAAAAGGAAAAAAAAAGTTTTTGTGGCTTTACATAGAGGTTGTAATTGGTGAATTAATTACATAAGAGACATACATGGAATTACATAATTAGAGCTTCGATAAAATAGTCTAAAAATGATTCTTCATGTTAGCCACTTTTAATATAGTAAAGATAAAGATAAAGATAATATATCAAAAAACTAACATGATGAGTCTCACATGCCAAAAATATTGATACTTTTAAATTTTATTTTGTAATAAAAATAAGACTATATTTTATAAATTTAGATTTTGATATTTAGCATTTTAATCATGCAGTGATCTATTTTTGTCTAACTCTTTTTCATAAATTTGACTGTTAGATTAATAATGTCTATACATTTTTTATGTTAGTAGTTAATTTTGCTTATTATTCCACATTGATATTTTTGTTCCTAATTTGACTTACTTTTATGCCTTTATTTATGTTCTTTATGCTTTTTTCCCTATTAAGTTGCAGAACCAAAGTTGTGAGAATAGAAAAAACAAAAACAAAAAAAGTTTAAGAGAGTAAGTTTTTTAATCTTGTTTTGTCTTGACCAAAGGGTTACATCATTTTTTGGCACAAGCCAATTTTGGCTTGGTTTCAAATTGCAAATGCTAGCCAATGCAAGGGTTACCAAATGTAGAAGTGATTTGGATCTTTTATACCCCTCATTCTTAACTATTCACAGGTTCAGCCACAATTTAGAACACAAAAGAAAAGCCATAATTTAGTAGAAGGTTGCATTTGGTAGGGTTTTTGTTCCAAAGATCTGCACCTCAGACAACAAGCGAGTTTAGTAGTGTTCTTGATTTATCGCTTTTTTTTTTCTTTCTCGAACGCCCTGAAAAACAATAGTTGAGTAATTGTATTAGAAGCTCACTTATTATTATTATTTTGGATACAATGAAACCAAAATTAGCAAGCAATTAAAAGTCTACCATGTCCACCACCAAGCCCTAATGTCACAAAAGTATTTTCCTTTTCATAAAGCCCTTGGAGTTCTTCCGGTATCTCCTCCATCCATATCCCAGATTGACTATTCCTCAAAGCCCACTGTGCAGTTTCATGGGCCAACTGATTCCCTTGCTGGCGACAATGTCTAAATGAGCATCTTCTGAACTGGTTTAATGTTTTTCTTAATTAACCATGTGGTTTACTTGATAAATGCATGTTATATTATGAAATTCATTGTATTAATCTTCTTAATCTACATATTATTTTATAAAAATATATCCAACAACAGAATCTAGAAATATTTGGGAGTTCGATTTTTTAGGTTTATTGAGGTGAGAATTCAATTCTTTGGAAGTTCGAAGTCGATTCCAATATGTTTTCTTAAATTTCTAACATGCTTATATATTGTGTTTGCTTACTTATTTGCTGTGAATTAATTAATTTATTATGCGAGCATGTTTTATCTTCAAATTACATTTGTATATTATGCTTAATTTTGATTTTCTTGATTATTCTTAATGTTTTCCAATCACTGTATTCTCTTTTTATAAAATTATTTCCAAATCTTTAAAATTGTTCATTTTGAGTTTATAAAAGTTTTTATAACCAAAGTGTTATTTCCAAAACTTCTAGAAATATCTTTATTAAAAAGTAGTTTTCAATGCTGTTTTTCCTAAAAATTCCTACGATGGAATCTAAAAATATCTGGGAGTATGATTTTCTAGAACTTTTGAGGTCAGAGATCATAATCTTTGGAAGTCCGAGATTTTGATCCCAAGAAAAAATGAATTTAAATAAAACAAATTTTTTTGTTTTTTTTATATAAAAAAAAACTTTATTTTATAAAAGGCTACTCTATGACGGAGTTGAGAAATTGTAAAATTTTCGCATATTCTTCAGGTGAAGAATATTTCCTAAAGTCTTGGGAATACTTATAATATAGCCCAAATTGATGGATTTTTTTTTACTTATTTTATGGGATCATGACTTCAAATATTGGAGGAATGATGGTAAAATAAGACATATTTTTTTAAAAAATATTTACTTTTAAATTCTTATCAATTCAAGATAAAATTTGGCCACCGTTTTAAATGGGTGTTGTGAGGTGTTAACACTTTCCTCATACACAAACACCTCCCGAGCCCAAATATGGTTTTCACATACTGTTTTTATTCTATTTTTAAAAAAATTGTTTTATTCTATTTTGGTGCCCAATCACACCATAAAAAAAAATTGGTGGCAACTCCTTTTTAAAATCTTCATTTTCGAGGACGTCAGCCGCTCCGCGTCGCATGTACGTGGCGACAAATTATATTTAAGATTTTTATATAGACATATTAAAAGTAATAAAGATTAATTGTACGTCTTAACTTCATGAGGATTTACCAAAACGAGTATAGTTCAACTGTTGTTATGAATAAAATTGGACCACAAGGATGCGTTGAAAAAAGCATGACAATTAAAAGTCCAACAGGGTAAAGTGGCCCAATATGGATCAAGACAAACTAAAACTGAATGAGAACCAAATTGGCAAGCAAAGGAGAAGGAGGACGGACTTGGGGCAAAACCCGAGTCCATGGTCGCCCTCGATAGACCACAATAAAAGACCCGATTAAGGGCCTTTTCTCCTTTCCCTTGGCATGTGCATCCCTAGTCCAGCTCGATTCGGTCCTTTTGATCCCAGTTTAATAAGAAAGCCCACAAAAAAAATCCTACAAATGAGGTATTTAAACTCTTTTTCAAGAGAGAGAGAGAGGGTAAGTTCATTCTAGCTTCCAAAAATACTCATAAAACCCTAATTCTCTCTCAATTCTCTTACTAACTCAAGCATTAGAGCCTGTGTGGTCTATACCACACCGGTATGCAGGTTTTTCTTTTCTTGCAGGTCGCGTTATTCCTTCCAAAATTACAAATCTATCATTGTTGTGATGTGGAGGTCAGATGTGTTCTCCTGTCAAAATTTTGGCAACACTTGCTCAAAAAATCTATTAGTCTCATTTAGTAAAGAGATGCATAGGGACTTGGGTAACAAACTAGAATGAAGATGGAGATGATTCAAATCAGGATCGTCACTAGCAATGAATGCGGGAAGTCACACCTCCTCACTCTTATACTAAGGTAGGTCGACCAGAGGAAAAAGAGGTCGAGGGCGACCCGGTCTGATCCGACCGGTCGAATCGGACACGTGTCCCCTGGTGACCAATAGACCTTTCAGTGTATTTTTCTTCTGGAATTCTCACATCACGAACTCAATTTCCATTCTCCTTCTTTCCTCCTCCAACAATGAAGCTACAATCATGAAAGAAATGCTTTCGAAAAGCAAGAAGCTACAAATGCCAGAAGATGACAAAAAATCTCCTCCTATAGGAGACCGGGAAGTCTAGAATAATCTCTATAGGATTTGATATCAATCCCACTTGAAATTCAATGACTACCTTGAATTTATATTTTCTTCAGGAAAGCGAGAATCTTAGCCTCCAAGAAAAACCGAAATGTTCTCTACGGGGTTGGACAACAATCTTGGGGAGATCTAAGGACAAACCTTGGAGCTTTAAATTTTCTCCAAGAAAGTGGACGAACACACGAATCCAGAGGAGAATTCTACCGACTAGGAAAGATTGAAATGTTCCCAACGGGGTTGGATGACAATCTTGGGGATGATCTAAGGTGCCTCGAAACCCTTAAATTCCTACGGAAAAATGGAGAAATTGACACTGTAGGAAGACTAAAATATTCTCTACGGGATCAGACAACAATCCTAGAGAAAATTCGAGGCATGCCTCGAAATTTCACAATGACTCTAAAATTTTAATAGGCTACTCCTAAGTTAGGCTCCATGCAATTTGCCAATCCTAACTAGGGAGTGGGGGACTAATGTTATGGGTAAAATTGGACCACAAGGACAGGTCCATAAAAGCATGGAAATTAAAGGCCCAATAGGCAAAGAATCCCAATATGGATCAAGACAAATCGAAACTGAACCTACAGCAAAGGAGAAGGAGGACGGACTTGGGCCGAAACGACTTAGGCTGACCCCAATTAAGGGTCTTCTCTCCTTTCCCTTGGCCCATGTAGCCCCAATCCAGCCCAATTCGATCCTTTTGATCCCAGTTAAACGAGGCAACCCAAGAAAAACCCTAAGGATGAGGTATTTAAACTCTCTTTCAATAGAGAGAGGGTAAGTTCATTCTAGTTGCCAAAAATGCTCACGAAACCTTAATTCTCTCTCAATTCTCTTACTGACTTAAGCATCGGAGCCTGTGTGGCCTAAACCACAACGGTGTGCAGATTTTTCTTTTCTTGCATGTCGCATTCTTCCCTCCAAAATTATAAATCTATCGCTGTTGTCATGTGGAGGTCAAATGCATTTTCCTGTCCAACAACTGTAATTGATATCTACTCATTCCCTTGAGCTCATAGATTCAAATGAATCAAATCCTCATACTCCACATTTATTGTAAAAAACACTTCATAGGGATTTACCATAAACAATTATAATTTTTCTAAAAGAATATTACAATTCAAATATGAGGTGAGAAAATGTAAAAGAAAAATCTAAATGTTAGAATATGAAAAGTTTGACATTCATTTACCTACCTAAATTAATTATATAATTAAATATATTTACCTTTAATTACATTTAATTATTGAATATCAAAATTTTGGAATCTTTCAGGATGACTAAGCAGCCACTACTAATGAGTTATGAATGACCAATAAATTATTTAAATCTTAAATTGCTTTCTCACTTAAATTAATTATTATTTTATTACTAATCCAAACCATTTATTAATAATACATCAAAACTATTGTTATAATTCTTACATCCCAAGAAAAAAAATTGATACTTTTAAATTTTATTTCGTAATAAAAATAGGACTATATTTTATAAATTTAGATTTTTACATTTAACATTTTAACTATATTAAAGGTTTTTATATCGACATATTAAAAGTAATAAAGATTTTCATTAAAAACAAAGTAATAAAGATTTTCATTAAAAACAAAGTAATAAAGATTCATCTTAAATTTATGAGGATTTACCTAAAACAATTATAATTTTAAAAAAAATATTATAATTCAAATAATGAGATGAGACTTGAGAGTATGTAAGAGAAAAATGTAAAATTTTAGAATATAAAAAGTTTTACATTCATTTACATAAAATAATTATAGGATTAAATATTCCTAAAAAATTATAAGATTAAATCTATTTATCTTTAATTACAATTAATTATAAAATATTAAATATTTTGGAATCTTTCAATTTCTAGATTACTAGGCATGCGAGGTTAAAATCCTATTTTGGTCATTGAACTTTCAAGTTTATTCTATTTTGGTTTTTTTTTTTTATCTATTTTAGTCCCTCAATTTTCAAGTTTATTCCATTTTTGTCCATAAACTTTGAAATGTCTTATTTAGTCCTTGATTTTTTTTTAAAAAAAATAACTATTTTGTTCCTTACTTTTATTTTAATGTTAACAAATTAAATGACATAGCTTCAAGTATGTGTACGTAATAACATGTTAATATAACACAAGGTTTCATGTCAAATAAGTTAGAGATGAACATTGGGCAAAGTGAACTTAAGGTAGAAAAGTAACATAGCAAGGACAAAATGATTTTTTTTAAACAATTTAGAGACTAAAATAGACATTTTGAAAGATTAGAGACCAAAATAGTACAATCTTAAAAGTTTAAGGACTAAAATGGATATTTTGAAAGTTTATGAACCAAAATAGAATAATGATGAAAGTTTAAACAATGAGGTGAGAGAATGTAAAAGAAAATTTTAAAATTCCACATGAAAAGTTTTACATTCATTTACATAAATTAATTATAGAATTAAATATATTTACCTTTAATTACAATTGATTATAAAATATCAAAAGTTTTGAAATCTTTCAATTTTTAGATTGCTAAGCATGCCACTACTGGACTGAAAAAAAAACATGCCACTACTAATTAATTATGATTATGAATGACGAATAAGATATTTAAATCTTAAATTACTTTCTCCCTCTTAAATTAATTAGTAATTTATTATTAAGGTTCAAGAACACTTTTGATTTCTCAAGTAACAATTAGGTTGATGAACTTTAGTTTATAACGATTTAGACTAAAACTTTCAATTTTGTAACAGTTTAGTTCTTGAACTTTAGCATGTAACAATTTAGTCACAGTCCTTTAAAATATGTAACGATTTAATCCTTATAGGAAAAATATTGTTAAGATTTAATTGAATTTCTTACTTGGGTAGATTGAGTTCAACAACAACATTTGGGGATGAGGGGATTCGAACCTACCTCTTGGATGAGGGTGCATGCCAATTACCACTGAACTATGTTTACTTTGGCTTTTTACCTAGGTAGATTGATAAATTGATTAGAGATCAAATGTGTTTATAAACTACAAATTCTAAGTTGTTACATAATAAAAATTGAGACTTAATTTTTGTGAGATTTTTCACGATAGAGATTAAATTGTCACAAATTTTAAAGTAAATGGACTAAAATAGAATGTGACTCAAATTATAGAACCAAAATAATATTTAAACTTAAAATCTAATTAATTAGTTATAGTAAAGAGATATAAAATTTTTTGGTTAAATTATACAAAATACTCATTAACTTTGGGATAGATTTTAATTATGCCTCTAGACTTTGAAAATTTTCATTTTTACTATTGAACTTTGAAATGTGTTCCACAACATATATGGTCCATTAAAATAAAGGATGGAACTTGACGTGGTAGTTGATGTGTGATCGAACTGAAACGTGGGGCTTAAAGAAAATATTTGTAAATTAAAACAAAGCTCCAGTTCAGTGCAAGTGCACACTGTCGATGCAAGTAATATAAAACTGGAAGTATTCCAGAGTATCGATCCCACAGGGAACGGATACAACAAAATTCAAATGATAGAGAAGACGTTTTCAAATTGCAATTTCGGTAACCAAGGTTATAAAAATAAGTGGGATGATTTTTGTTGTTTTCGAAAAGAAGAAATAAAAATGATAAAAGAGGGATTCAAATATGCTTTTGCTCTATTGAAAGAAATTGCGGCCTAATTGCAATTGCAATCCTTTGACTCAATACTTAAGCTTTGTAAACCGAATTCAACACCTATTCGACCTTCTATGAAGTATCTTTAGGAGGCTAAGCGATTAAACCGATATTTCTATGGCTAATACGAACTTAGTTAATTTTGAAACACAATTCTTTTGGTTTTAAAGGTTTTGCCCTATGTCTAGGGTCAAAAACAAATTCCTATGTCTAGGCTATTTTCCTTTATTGCTTTTATGAAAATCCAATTTTTATCTAACCTTTTCAGTATTAGACTCAAATTGTTGTATACTAATCTAGGTGATCAATCTAAACTAGTAATGAAAATTTCAATCAATAAAAGCAAACAATGCTATAAGATTAAGCAAAGTTGCTCTTACATATTAGGCATTTATTCCTTTCTCTAGGGCATTCACATGCTTGAATCCCAAAGAAAGACTTAGCTCATAATTAAAAGAACGAAAAACAATGAATGAAAAGAATTAAAGTGCATAACTAAAATAGAAGCAATATGTGATAAAAATTTCAGAGTTAATAAATAATTGAATAACAACTTAATAATAAGGAAAGAACAACTAAAATTCCATTAATCGAAATAAATTCAGAAACTATTTAGTCTCGTAAACAAAAGGAAAGAACAAAACAGTAGCTAAAAGCTTGAAATTACAGCAACAATTAAATTCCTAAACTGAAACAAATAAACATAAAATAAATTCTAAGAACGGGAAGAACACAGCCCCTTTTCCGCTTCTTATTCAATCGACTCAACTCCACTTTTTTCAAAGGGAATTGAGCCTTCACTTCCTTCAATTTTCATTGAGGAATGATTGAATTTCGAAGTTGAAAGGGGCTGGAAAACAGAAGAAAAACAGCAGCAAACAGAAATAAAAACAGCAGAAATTTGACAGCAGAAATTTTGACAGCAGAAATTTGACAGCTGAAAATCGTGGACAGCAGCAACTGTGGCCGAAAATGGCAGAAAACTCATTCTCCTCTTGAGGCTTCTTCTCCAATATTTATAGATGAATGGGGCTAGGGTTTCCTTCTTGAATGAGGCACAATTATGGCTAAAATCTCAGCTAAAATCGTGGAGCCAATATCTCACAAAATTCCTAGATTTTAGGAGATTTGCATATTTTTCTTTAATTTTCAGATCTATCAAAATTGCAATTGCAATGCAATTTCATTTCTATTGCATTCTTCAAATTCCTGCACAAAAACATCAAGTAAGTGTGTTTTCATTTTCTTTTGCTTTATTTTTTCCATTTACTTAATTTAAAAGGCTTCCAACAATAATTCCATTTAAACCAACTATTTGCTAGCCTTTTTATCTAATAACACATATAAAATAACAAGAATAACTAAGTATAAAGGCCAAATAATTCTCATAAATGAGAATTATCAATGTGCAAAAACTTAGAAGGCGTACGTGATATAATTTACAACTATATGAAAAATTAAGATCGTTGTTACCATTTATTTAATCTCAAAAGATACCGTTAAAATCATTTACATAATCAATTTTTACACCTCAGCTATCATGTCAATTTATGTGAATGATGTTGTAAATGATGTTATGTATGCTTTCTAATTTTTACATGTTAATCATCACGTCAATTTCTATCTTATTTTAAGGGAAGAAAAAAATTCTTTAAGGATATTTTTTGATATAAATTTCAAAGTTCATGAATCAATTTTTTTTTTCAAAATTTAGAGATATAATTAAAATCTACTCAAAGTTAAGAGAGATTTCGTATAATGTGCATTCAACGTGTAATACTAGTTTACAAATAAGAATTATTAATGAACTCAAGAAAAAAATATTGAAAAAAGAAAAGAAAAGAAAAAATATATATCGCTGTGTGTGAAGTATGAACGCGCACCTCGATCCGATCGTCTTTACCGAACCCAGCAAAGTAACTTTTGTAAAACTAAAAGAACATACCAAATTTATATTTTAATCAATCATCTCAAAATTTTGAAGTGAAAGTTGAAAAGGAAAACTGATGAGAAAATGCGAAAAGTGATAGAAAACAAAAGACCTTCAAAAGAAGAAAAAAAAGGCGTTTGATTACCGGTTTAGTCCTAATTAAGTTTTGAGTTTGTGTCAAATAGGTTACTATAGATCACTAAGATTAGGTTTGGTAACCATTTGAGTTTTGGTTTTTGGTTTTTAATAATTAAGTTTATACACACTTATTCTACCTATAAATTTCTTTGTTTTGTTATCTACTTTCTACTAATGTTTTCAAAAATTGAGCCAAAATTTAAAAACTAAAAAAAAAAGTTTTTAAAAACTTATTTTTTGTTTTTGAAAAATGACTAAGAATTCAAATGTTTAATTAAGAAAGATGAAAACCATTATTGAGAAATCATGAGAAAACAAACTTAATTTTCAAAAATTGAAAATCAAAAACCATAGTTACCAAAAGGGGCCTAGACTTTCAAATTTGTATATACTAGGTTCTTGAACTTTAAAAAGTATTTGATAAGTCCTTAAACTTTCGATTTTGTGTCTAATAAGTTGTTAAGCTTTTGATTTTGTGTCTAATAGGCCTTGACCTATTCGACTTTTTTTAATAAATTCACAAACCTATTGGACACAAAATTGAAAGTTTAATGTCTTAGTTGACACAAAATTCAAATTTATGTCTAATATATTTATAAATTTAATTTTTTTCAATATGTCAAGGTCCTAATAAATACAAAGTTGAAAGTCTAAACACTTATTTGACATTTTAAAGTTTGTGGATCCATTCAATACAAAATTAAAAGTTCAAACAAATGTTTTTTAAAGTTTTTGAGATCAATCAGACATAAGTAATAAAAGCTCATGTTTGTAATTTAACCCAAACAAAAAAGGTTAAATTACAAGTTTAGTCTATGAACATTCAAATTTGTGTCTATTTAGTCATTGAATTTTTTTTTTTAAATATAATAGGTAACTTTCAATTTTGTGTCCAATGGTCGTTGAATTTTCAATTTTGTATTTAATAGGTTATTGACCTATTCAACGTTTTTTAAATTGATGGACCTACTAGACACAAAATTGAAAATTTATGATTTCTATTAACCATAGAAATCAATTTTACATCTAATAGATAAATTAATTTTAAAAAAATTTAAATATGTCAAAGACTTATTAGATACAAAATTCAAAATTAAAACATCTATTAAACATAAAATTTAAAGTTCATATATTTATTAAGAACCAAGTAAATATAAATATACCCGTGTTTAGTCTTAAACTTGTAATTTAACCCCAAAAGAAGGGGGAAAAAAATCCAGAAAAATAGTCGCGATCATGTGCGCGGCCTTTGAGCTTTCCTTCGATCTCACCTCTTTCTATTTTTTTCCCCAAGAAGATTTCGATTCTCCCACACCGTAACGGCTCAACATTTCTGCATTTTGTAGCCGTTACAATGCCCATAAAAAAAAATCCACCTCCCTCCTATAAAATCCACCTCCATCCTCCACTTTTCCCAATCATCAAACACTCCAATTCGCCTTTTTCTTTTTCCTCATCGCTTTAATTAATTTCCAGATCTTTTCAATGGCGAAAGCAGCCGCTCTCTCCTTTTTGCTTCTGTTCCTCTACTTCCTCTCAGGTTCGTTTTGCCGATCTCTTCCAATTCCGCTTGCTAGCTTTTCGCTTACTGAATTTCCTTCTTTCTTCTTCCGATTCATTTTCAGGAGATTTGCTGGTAGTTAATGGAGATCAGGTGAATCGATTGTTATCCAATTGCAGAGTAACGGATTAAGAAATTAGGTTACAGAAAGAATAATTCGATGAAATCTGAGTCGTTGAATTTTCTTTTTTTCTTTTTCGCAGAAGACGTGGTGCGTTGCGAGGCCTTCGTCGGATCAAGCGACGCTGTTAGCGAATATCAATTACGCTTGTTCGAAGGTGGATTGCAGGATTATGCAAAAAGGATGCCCCTGCTTTTATCCTGATAATCTGATCAACCATGCCTCCATTGCTATGAATCTGTATTACCATTCTCGAGGGAAGAAGCAGTGGAACTGTGACTTCAGAGGCTCTGCTCTCATTGTCATCACTGATCCAAGTCAGTCCATAATTTCAACACCAAATGGATTTTGCTTTTGTTTTTAATTTGTTTTTTGTTCTTCATTTTGATTTTGTGGTTTGATTTTGCTGCAGGTTATGGGAACTGCCTTTACCCTTGAATTTGAAGTATACAAGTATAGGAGAATTAGTTTGCTCAAAAGTAAATTTTGTTGTTAGTTATTCATTATAAAGTGATTTTATATAAAGTTTATTAAAGTTGTGATGTAAGTGGGAAGAGATAGATATATATTCAATTAATGCTATTTCATCTAGTTTGTTCATGTGTTGTTTGAATTGGAATTTGAATATCCCACCCAAAAAAAGGTCCAAATGGTTAGGGGTCTTAGTCAAACTTTAGAAAAAATGGATTAAACAATTTTTTACCCATTTTTTTAATTTTTAATTTTTAATTTTCATTACATATAATTTCATGGGTCAAATACTCTTATTTACATATATTATTATAAATAGTTGGGGGTATTTGAATTGTATTTTTCGGGAAAAAAAGAGGCATGCATGACATAAATTTTAATGGATCATGTAATTGATTTGACATATATTGTAAATTGAATAAATAGTAAATTATTAATATTTCTAACAAAAAAAATTACTAATTAAATATCCTCTCCCAAGAAAAATGGCTGTTAGGGGAAAAAATGGTTGTCGGTGGGCGGAAGACTAAAACCTTATCCATCGAATAGATGCTTGATATGTAATTTCTAAAATGCAGATTAAAATAAAGGTAATTTCCAAAATATATCATTGTATTTCTCTATTTTTTAAATTGAAATTAATCACTCCAATTTCTTTACTTTCAAACATCATTCAAAATATTTTAAAATATATTAAAGAAATATAATTACAAATAATCTAAATGGATTTCTCTTATATATATAAATATAAATATAGAGTTGGAGATTTGCTCTAGAGGAGATGCTTAAACTATATAGTTTTGTTTATTTATAAATGAAATATTAAATCTTAATCCTTTTCAAAAAAAAAAAAAATTTATTCTGTTTGTCACAAGAATTAAACTAAATAAATTACATTATAATATGTAATATATATAATTGAAAGAAAAACTGCCCATTAAAAAAAGTAAAAAAATACAACTTTTTTTCTTTGAAACAACAACTAATTTTATTTATTGTATAATTAAAATTAAAAACAAACAAACCAGTATTATTAAGATTAAGAGACGACAAAACTTTTCAAAAAAAAAAAAAAAAAAAAAGAAAAGAAATCCTTAAAATAAGGGTAAAAGAGTCATTTTTGCAGAAGTATTCGCCTATTTAACCAGAAGCTAATCTAGGGTTTGAGTCATTGCCATCGAGAGAACAGAGCATCTGTAAAAAAGTGGTGCTATTGTTCCGTTGCGGGCATAGAACAAATCGATTCCTTCCTCTAATTTTCGATCTGTAAGTTTGATTCTTCGTCAAGCAGTATGCAGTTTCGAGGAGGGAGGATTTTTACATTCGTTTTTTCTTTTTGTAAATATCGTTTTCTCTAAGGCCGATCCAATGGGTTCTCAGGCGTGAAAATCGAATACTCGAGGACTCAATTTCACCCGGCCGAGATTTGACTTGGGGCAGCCTCAAGGTTTTGCACGATCTCTCATTCGTGCTCTAATTCAGGGAACTGCCCTAAATTCTGTGTCTCTCCAACATGCGCATAGTTTTTTTCTTTTGCTGTGATTAGGTTTGAATATTAAAGTATGAGATTCATTTCGGTTTATAGATTCTGCAACCTGTTCTTTAGGAAATAATTTGAGTTTTTTTCTCGACAAACGACGTCGTTCCCTAGGCCGTTAGGGTTTTCCTTTCGCGGAAAAGTTGAACCCCGTTGTTTGTCTGAACGAAATACAGAACAATTAGGGGTAATTGAACTGAATATTAGTCATGAATCGAGGACTATATTCGTAGCCGTTGGATCTTCATTTGGTACGATTCGATTCTATAGATTGTGATAAGTTAAAATGGAATGAGAAGGGAGGTGGACTAATAATTACAGATTAAAGAGTAAGAATAGAATCGTTGTTAGCTGTTGTATTTTATGGTATGAAGTACCAAGAATGCTTCAGGGAAGCCATTGCAGATGAACTGTTTGAAAAAATGACAATGAGAAAGAGACAAGTTTTCATTTCAAAAGAGCTATGGGTGTAGCGTTTATTGAAATTGTTGTCTGAATAAAGTTTATTTAGAGGATGGTGAGTGACATTAAAAGGGGATATGTAGCTGAAAGGAAAATGAACCTAACAATGGCCTTTTTCGTTTTGTGAACTTTAGACAACGATGATGCAATGACAAGCATCGTCTGAAGCCCCCCCCCCCCAAAAAAAAAAAAGGACTAGATGCCATTAGCTAATTAAAAACTGTAGATCCAATCTGGTGAGTAACGTGAAAAGGAAGGGGATTTATTGATTTGCACGAAGGATTTAAAATTAGACATACAATAGAAATTTCGTAACTTCTAAATGATGTGTGAAAAGTAATTCGATCTCTGTTTAATTAATTGATTACAGTCTGTGTAGGATGACATGAGCTCCATGTTGAGGTTGCATCGTTAAAACGACGGTAGGAGCATGAGTTTATGATGGAGAAAGCTCAAACGAGAAGCGTTGTAGAATCATTGACAATGCCATGTTGGCCTCAATCATGGCGAAGTTCGATCCGACGCATATTTGAGGACCCCAACCAAATGGAAGGAATGCATTTTGATGTTTTGTTGCTTTAGAAACTCCTCTGAAAATCTTTCTGGTTTAAACTCATCAGCATCCTCACCCCATAGCTCAGGATCACGGTGGATGAGAATAGTTTTGGTATGCACAATATTACTCCAACTGGTAAAGTTAATTCACCAAGTTTTGTTCCCTTTTGAACCATACGACTAAGCGTGCTCACTGGTGAATAAAACCTCAGAACTTCATTTAGAATCATAGGTACCTGTGTCATTGCAAAATAACATCTTATGCATTCATCTAATTACATAATCCAAAAGCAATACAAGTTTTGTGTGATTGATTATTTGATCTAGGAACATGTAATATGATATATATAATTCGAGCGAAAAAAATAGAGAAATGGAAAGTAAATGCAAAGAGAATGTTACTCACAACTTTTAGGCGACTTAAACCATCAAAATTTGGCATTTTGTTATCAAAGACCTCTAAAACTTCTGCTCTTGCTCGCTCTTGCCATTCTGAGTATGAACTCAACAAAATCATCGTCCAAATTAGTAATGTAGCTGTGGTTTCTTGGCCAGCGAGATAGAAAAACTTGCATTCTCCAATGACATCTTCTATGCTCATTCCATTGTTTTCGTTCAAATTGGATTCCATGATTGTACCTAATAGATCTCTGTGTATAGCTTCATGACCTACCTTCATAGACTTTTGCCTTTCATTTATAATACCCAAGATCAAAATTTTTATCTCTTTACTTATCCATTTCATTTTATTGTTAGACTTTGTGGGTAAAAACCTACACAAATTTAATCATGAACATAGAAATGATTTAGATTAGAGATATAATAATAAACTCCACAAATGTTGATGCATTCATGTTCTAGATATGGATTAAGTTTTTAAGCAAAAGAAAATATATGAGGGAGCAAATGTATATCAACTAACATGGAATTTCTTAGAAAATGTATGTATGAAATATGGAACCATTAGAAAAATTATTAAAAAATTATTAAAGCATGTATAAGATTTCATTAAAAAAAACAATATTTAATTAGAAAACTTGATTGTTAATTACCTCCATCCTGGAATATAGACAGTTAAGTTAGATTTAATGGTCAAATCAGTCAGTTCATTTAAAAGCTTGAAGATCCTTTTCCCTTCTTCATAGCTACTCCCAAATGCTGTTCGAGAAATGACATCACCAGCCATATTTTGGAGATAAGGCATTACATTCAACTCACAAAAGCCCTCTTTAGAGACCATGCTTTCCCATTTGCTAATCATCTCGTTACAACTATGGAAGAATGCTGGTTCCATATCCTATAAAACCCAATGCAAGAATATGTATATGACTTTTAATTAAAGTATATGAGTAGGAAATGATTCGAGCTAGAAATAAACTATTAATTCAATTGAAATTTGTGTCATTGTCGAGTAGAAACAAGTAATTAAGGCTCTGTGTGATAACTATTTGATTTTTGAAAATTAATCTTTCAAACACCTACTTTCATCAATGAGTTTCTTTGTTTTGTTATCTTACTTTTCAAACATGTTTTAAATTTTGAAAACTCTAAAACAAAAGTCGTTTTTGTCTTTAGAATTTAGTTAAGGATTCTAATGTTTTCCTTGAGAAAGGTGAAAACCGTAGAAAAGAAATTGTAAGGAAACATACACAAATTTCAAAAACATAAAACTAAAAACGAAATCGTTATCAAACGGAACCTAGTTTCTCTAGCTATTTGTTTTCCTAAATAGGTAGACATTTCATCTTAGTGAAACAATATTCATTGTGCACATCTAATTCTAAGTATATTGGTCATAAAATTTTGAAAAAACACTTGCCAATTTTGCAACAACAATCAAGAGCTTGTTTCAATTCTTTGTGAAAATCTAACTTGTTATAAATCACCAATCAACTCAAAAGCAAGCTGATAGACTATGGCAAAATTTAATCTTATATCAATACTTTTAACACTCTTGCTCACTTGAAAATTTGTAGAATGCCCAACAAGTAGAAATCAATATTAATTTGGGAGAAAATGACATTACTGGAGTTCGGAGTTTGAACGCACGACCTCAACCTCCTGCTCTAATACTTTATTAAATCACCACTCAACTCAAAAGTTTAAGCCAATAGGTTACGGTAAATTTAATCTTATATCAATACTTTTAAGGCAACATTTTTCAGCAATAGAGAGAAGAAAAATACCTTCAAGTTTTGTAAATGGAATGCAGAGTTAATTATCTTTCTGTGTTTAGCCCATTTTGTTCCTTCATGAGTAACAAGTCCATCTGCAAGCAACTTGGCAAGAGAGTTCACAATTGGCTTCTGGATATCATAGATTTGCAAAAAAACAGTTTTAAGATGTTCAGGGCCCATGATGTGCACTCTTGGAAAGGGGCCAACCACATAAATGAATTCTTACCTGCACTTCTCCAAATACTTGTATGTTTCAGAGCAAAGTCATTGCAATCTTATGCTAATCTTAAGCCATGAATACCAAATTGAAAATTTTGAAACCATAGAGATTAAATTGAAGCTAACTCTAAACTATACTGGGACTAAATTAAAAATTTTAAAACCATAGGAACTAATTTGAAACTAAGCCCAAACTACGTAGATCAAATTGAAGCTTTTAAAACTATAGATATCAAAATTTGAAACTTTTTTCCAAACTGTAAAGGCCAAATTTATAATTTAACTTAAAATCTTCAAAAACATGTGAACTAAATAGACACTCTCGAGAACTAACTCATAATTTAACCGTATACTTTTTGGTTAAAATATCATTATGGTCCCTGTATTTTGGATCTCATTCCATTTTAGTTTTCTTCTACTTTCAAAATGTCCAATTTTAGATCTTGTATTTTTAATAAATCTTAAAATTAGTCTTTATTGTTAGTTTAAAATTATTTTTTATCGAATAAGTTAAATAATAATAATAATAATTTCCATGTAAAAAAGACACAATATGAATATGTTTCCAAAATTTATAGAAGGACGGCTAGTAGAGATTTTTTTTTTGGGAAAATTTGACCATAAGCTAACGGTAAGAACTAATTTTAAGATTTATTGAAAGTACATGGACTAATATGAAACAAGTATTAAAGTATAAAGACCAAAATGGTTGTACTAACAAAAAAAAAAAAGGACTAAAATCGGTCTTTTTTTAAAAAACCAAAATGGTATTTTAATTTAACTTAGACTTTTTTGTTATTTCTATTTTTTTTTTTCTAGATCATCTCCTTCTCCATTAGGCGTGGGGTGCACAACAATTTTCGAAAAACCAATTCGACCATGCTATACCGACAAACCCGACGCTGGTCGAGTTAGACCAAGCCTCGTAGCATAATTTTTTAGAATTCACCGACTATTAAGCGTTAAAATACCAATTACTAAGCAAGTGTTAAAATATCAATTATTATAAGCAATCGTTCTTTTAGATTATTAAGCAAGCGTCATAGTCACCACCACATCATTTCAAGCATTGTCACATCAATTTTTCGTCCAACATTCTAATGAATTTCTACTTCAAGTGTAGTTTTGAAACATTTATAAAATGTTAGAATATTTTTAAAGCAAAAGACAAAGTTTAAGAATATTTTTCTTTTATAATTTAGTCCCTATTTTAAAAGAAATTAACTTACGTGAATGATTGCCCTACACCGATTTTACGTCAATATTTATATCCCCATTTTTTGTCTCTCTCTCCCATTGTTTCTCTTCCCTCCCTTTCTCCTTCCCTCTACGCAATGCCAACCACTCTCTTTTCCTCTTCGTTGCTAGAAATTACATATCTCCGCGCTTCTTCTTCGCCTCACCTCCCTCTTACCTTGGTTTCGGCCAAAACCGACCAACATCAAACCTTTCAAAACCAGCATTCACCGACTGATCAAAACCGAATGGTTAGTTTTCGAGGTCGGTTTGGACTCAAAACTGGCACTGACCGAAGGATGTGCAGCTTCTATTCTTCACTACCTTCCTTCTTTTTGCCACTTTAATATGAAATGTTTGTGAAAATAAAATAAAATAAAATAAACACTTACACATATACATCATAGTATAGAATATATTTTTAAATATAACAAGAAGTTTAAAATTTCACAAGCATGATCAAAATCCAATATAACACAAACCACAATAATAAAAATCAAATTTATGATATTTATCTAAAATACAGATTAAATTTGTGTCATCTAGTAAAATTTTTAAAATTTTTTAGAAAAAGAATGAAGATGAAGATTGACATATTACCATAATTCTGAATGGTTTGATGAATGGAAGGAATGACACGTGGGACAATATCATTGGAGAAGTTCATCGGCTTTGAGATTGCCTGTTCCCTCATCTTCGCTCTGTTCTTCAAATCTCCAAAGAGAATTCGATAAGAATTTCCAGTGAATCCTTGCTATCTTAGAAGCTTCTCTAATTTCTTTGGCTTAAGCTAAATCCAGTCCAAAACTCTCCATCCGAATACCATTAAACCTACCACAATCATCCAAATCACAATCGACATTTCAATCTAGAGACAGAGAGAAATTGATTCAACTTTGAACGAATTAGATTAATATTGAAGGATACAATCTTATTTGTGCTATTTATAACCATAAAAAATTTGCAATGTCTCACGAATTTTAGAATTTTAGAGTAGGTGTCAATTATATATATATATTTTTTGAGTAAACAAATGTGTGGTATGGAGATTTGAAGCTCCGACTTTAAAAAAATGAGTACATGCTAATTACTACTAAATTATGCTCATATTGGCGGTGTCAGTTTTACTCTAATGTTTCAAAAATTTGATTAATTTCTACCTAAAACCTTTAAAATTGATTTAAAGAACTCTTTTGTAAGTTTTTCTATTAAAATAATGATGGAAATGTGCTCCTAACATTGAGTTGTAATTATAATCATGGTATTAAATTTCCGTCGACATGTCGACATGTCCATCGATATTTCCACATGTCCATGAATTCGACATCGACATAAGGGAGAATCGACATTTCCACTATACCGTACAAAATTGATGAAATATTAAAAAAAATAGTAAAAAAAATGTAACTTAATGTGAATATAATATTGTAACAAGTATTTTAACTCATTTAAAAAGTGTAAAATGTTCATTTAGTAATTTAAATATATTTTTTTGAATTTTTTGTTTTTAAAATTTTTCTAGAAATATCCATCGACATCGACATTTTATCAATATTTCCATCAAAATTTCTATAAAATTGAGACTTCGACATTTCCATCGACATCGACATTTTAAACCTTGATTATAATAGAGATGTAGGTGGAAGGTTTTAATAATGCTTTTGAATTTTATGAAGTTTCAATTATGCCTCGATTGTTTCAAAAGTTTCATTTTAAACCTTAATTTTTAAAATTACTTCTAAACAACTAATTGGTGAGTTTTTCTATTAAAATGAATGGCATAAATATGACATAACATTGAGTTATAAAAATGAAGTTTACGTTGGTAGAAAAATCAAAGGGTTTTAGTCACTTTTTGCTGCAGATTGTGCCCATAATTCTCTGTTATGCTTCCACTAAACCTGCAACTAAATATAGTCGCATAATTCACTTGGACAAATTCTACTCTAATAAAGCTTTACTAATTGTCAACTTCAGCATAATTTAACTGGTTTGGGATATATTCTCGATCAAGAAGTCATACATTTGAACTCCCCACCCGGTTGGTATACTAAAAAAATCAGCAACTAAATAATTTTTGAGCCCCCTATTTTTGCCTCCTTCCACCTGGCTGTAGACGAATCATGATTTTGGGACCCCAACCAAATGGAAGAAAGAAAAATGATTATTGGTTTCTTTCGAGAGATTCAATCTGCAAATCTCTTGGGATATAACTAATTCGCATCTTCATTGCTACCAAAAAAAATAAAAATAAAATAAAATAAAATAAAATAAAAAAAATAAAATAATAAAATAATAAAAAAATAATGAGATTGCCCCAATGTAGATGTCTTTCAAATAACTATTGAATGTGGTTTCGAAAGTATATGCATGTCCTTTTAGCCCAATTTTAAAAACAAAAACAAGTTTTTGAAAATTACTTTTTTTAGTTTTCAAAAATTGACCTGGTTTTCATATGTAAAAAGTAGATAACAAAACAAGAAAACCCATAAGTGGAAGTAATATTTATAGACTTAATTTTAAAAAACCAAATGGTTATCAAACGAGACCTTAATAATTTAGTTGTTTTACTTCCAAACTAAGTTATAGATCTAGCTTGTTATTATATTTATATTGGGGTCAATAGTTAATTTTTTTTTTGCTAAATTATAAAAAATACCTCTAAACTTTGCCTCTTGTTTTAAAAGTTGCAATATTATTCTTGATCTTTCATAAATGTTTCAAAACTACCATTGGAGTAAAAACCCTTTAGAATGGTTAGACGAAAAATCGATGTGGCAATGACTTGAAATGATGTGGCGGTGACTAGGATACTCGTCTTGATTAAGTCTGAAAGAACGGCATTCAGACACGTCGACTATTCGTTCAACATTCTAATGGTTTTTCTACTCCAAAGGTAGTTTTGAAATATTTATGAAAGGTTAATATTGTAACTTTTGAAAGAAAAGAGACATGTTTGAAACAAGGGGCAAAGTTTAGAGGTATATATATATATATATTTTTTATAATTTAATTGTTTTTTTTAATGTTTTATAGGTATTTATAAAAGACATCGGAGATATCAATTAATCCTCAATATCGATGTGAAATCCTTCGATCTAAATATATATTGATGAATACATCTACATATCAACAATATTTTCATCTTTGGATAATGCGAGTCATTATGATTCCTTTATAACGTTTGCTATTAATGTTGAGAGAGAGGGGGGAAATGGTGGAATAGATCCTCTTTAGTGATAAAGCTTGTAGTTAATTAGGTGTCTTCATAACCAAATGGTTAGGCATTGAAATGAAGAGTATGAATGACTGAGTAGAGTTCTCCCTCCCGAGAGAGAACTTTGTTCAATGTAAAGAAGTGACAAGAGATGTTGAGCTAAATAGTGGGGGTGCACTAAACTAGAAGTCTCTCCGACCTTGATCTTAGTGAGTTTAGAAACTTTGAATGAAGAGGTATAAGAGTTTAATTTGTAAAGAAATATTCAAGCTTAAGCTAATTCAAGTATCGGGGGGAGAGTTTAAGAAAAACCATGCATTTTTTAAAAATTAAGGCCCATTTTGATAACCATTTTGTTTTTCGTTATTCGTTTTCCAATTTTAAAAATTGTATTTGTTTCTTTACAATTTCTTTACCATATATATATATATTTTTATCATTTTTAAGAAAACATTTAAATTCCTAGCCAAATTCTAACGACAAAAACACATTTTAAAATTTTTTTTTTTTTTCAGTTTTCAAAACTTGGCTTGTATTTTTTAAAACATTTTTGTAAAAAGTCGATAACAAGACCAAGAAAACTATAGGTGGAAGTTGTGTTAATAAGCTTAATTTTCAAAAACTAAAAACAAAAAATCCAAAAGGTTATCCAACGAGACCTAAGAAATGATTATGTGATTAGCATTATTGAATAAGTTAGGAAGTTGCTTAACCATTAGAATGTTGAACGAAAAGTCGACGTGTCTGAATGTTGCTCTTTTAAACTTAATCCAAACAAACATCATAGTCATCGTGATCACGTCATTTCAGGTCATTACCATGTTGATTTTTTTCGTCCAACATTCTAATGAATTTCTACTCAAGGGTAGTTTTGAAACATTTATAGACCTCTAAATTTGTCCGGTATTTTATTTTATCATCCTTATTTTTAGTAATTTTGTATGTGTGTGTGTGTGTTTTAATTTAAAATTATCACTAGCATTTTTAAAAAATAAACATAAAATAAATATTTGATTAATTAATGATTGATTCTTTTCCTTTTCATTGTTTTTAATTAATGAAAATAAAATAAAAGATTTTTTTTCCTCTTTTTCATTAAGAGAGAATAAAATTTTGAAAAGATTAATGTTCAAATCTTTCTTGTATGGAAAATTGTTTGATTTAACCAATTTTTGGAAGAAACTAATTAAACCAAATATTCTTAAAAATAATTCAATCAATTTCAATTATTTGTTCCTTTAAAATTTGGTTTGATTTATTTTTTCCTAAATGAGAATAATTTGGAATTCCTATGAATTGAAGGCCAAAGACAAGCTTTAAGTAGATGCCATTTTTTTTTTCTCTATGCGTAATTCCTTTCTCTTCCAAATCTCTCTCCCCCACAAAATCTCCCTCTTTTCCTCCTCTTATAGACAGATATGGCAATCCTAGACGGGGTGAATAAGGTTTCTTCAAATTTTATTAAACTTTTTGCTAAGTGAGTCTAATTAAACAAATTAATACATTTTTTACAAACAATTAATTCAACCAATAATTCATGCAAATAAATTCACTTCAAATTAAACAAGAAATTAACACCAAAAATAATTTTAAACACCCTATTTAATTCTAAAAACAAGATTGGTAAAGAATATGAATAACTTAAAAACTACCAATCTAAACAAACATAAAAGAGCAAATAATTTTATGCAATAGAAAATAATAATAAATTAATTGCAAAAATAACAAAGAATAGGGATAGAGAAAATGACACCAGAAATTTATAATGGTTCGGCATAATCTGGCCTACTCCACTCTCCAAGCTCCTATTGAGTATTCTAATAGAACAACAAACAACTCTTTTCTCGACTTAGAGTCCAACCATTACAACGTTCCTTTTTCTGGAGCAAGAGCAAACTCGATCATTTCCACTGTTTAGGATCAATCGTTACAATCTCTCTTTTTTCAGAATCAAAAGAAACTTTTACAATGGATTGTGATAAGCCGTGAAATTAAGGCTTATTTAAATCCTAAATTGCTCGAAAGAACTCATGTTTGTCCTATTATTAATGGAAAATGGTGAAAAATGGTTGAAAGAAGGAAATAATGAAATATGGTAGCAATTGGAAAAGGTTTCTAAGTATTGTGATTATTTTGCAGGAATTGCCAAACGAATTGCCAAACCAATTGCCAAACCGACCAAATGGAAATCTTCAGCAGCTGCAAATAAGGAAATTTCGGGAATTTCGTGATTGATGAACCCATAATTGACAGAGAATTTCTCGCACAAATCAAGGGATTTAGTGCATTATTCTTGGCAAATTGGAACCCTACATTGGTCTACATAAGGAGATTGAAGAACGCCGAACAAGAAGGACGATCGGAGGGGCCAAAATCGCAGCTTAATTTTCTGTTTTTCTGGGTTTTGGACAGCTCTGTTTTGCTGTTTTTGCTACTGTTTTTACCTTTCTAATCAATTTCCATTCAACTTTCTTTCAAGTTTGTATTACAAAGCATTGCCTAGATACTTTGTTTTTCGATTGGTTGTATTTTCATTCAAGTTTAAGTTGTTTCAAGTTCATTCGAGGGTACTTTGCTCGCAACGTTTCCTCTGTTTTTCTTCGGTTTTAGTTGATTTCTTCACCAAAATTTCAAATACAGTACAACAACTCTTTGGTATTGTCACAATGAATGGGTTTGGGTATTCTCCTTTTGCTCTTAAGTGAATGTAAACAAATATTATTGCGTAGGAATTTCCAAATCCATTCGAAGTTCTTTTTCTTTAGTGTTTCTTCAATTTGAACTGTTAAGCAATTTCCGAATCTCCCTTGGAATTCCAATTCGATTCAAGAGATTCTTGGATCGTTAAGATCAATTTTTCTCTAAAAGTGAAGGAGATTGAATCGATTGGGAAGGAAGAAGTGGGATAGCCTCGAATTAATTTTCTTAATTCTTGCTCTGTTTTTCGTTTGCCTTCAAGTTAGCTTCTGAAAAAAAAATTAAAACAAGGAAGGAGAAAGAAAGAAAATTACGTAACTGCCCTTGCCATTTTTGATTTAATTTCAATTATGTACTTTTGCTTGAATCTCTAGGAAAATCCAAGGTACATTTCTTAAGTTAGTATTTTAATCAATTTCATTATGAAATCTTTCTTTAAAATTAGTTTTATGTTTTTCATTAAAAATATGAGCTAAAACTTTTTAGGGGGTTCAAGGATGTGAATTCCCTAAGAAGTAAATGTAGCCAAAATTCCAATAAAACCAAGCCTACATCTCAATTGTTTGCTTGTGTTGATTTAATTTTCGTTGAGATCCTAGATTGATCAACTAGGTTTTCAACTCAAGCTTAGATCTAATACCGACAGGGTTAGTGATAAGCGGATTTCACACAAGTAATGGAGTAAAAGAGCTTAGACATAAGCCATTTCTTACCCTAGACATAGGGATTAAGGACTCCAAGACCCATAAAATTGTGAGCCAAAAATCATCTATGATGGAGGGACTATAGACATATAGAGCCCCCACTTAGCCTCCTAAAAAACCCAATTTTGAGGTAATAGGAGATGCAATTTTGGTTTACAATTGAGTGTGGAGTAGGTTGGAATTGCAATTTTGGTTTGCAATTACGACTTAGGACAATGACATTCTTGAGCCCTATCCTTTATCATTTCATTCTTAAGTTCATTCAAATTGTCATTTCATATTGCCAATTTAGATTAGCAATTTAATTCTGCAATTTTAGTCTTTTCGCACATTGCCATTTCTAGATTAGCAATTGGAGTAGCAATTTTTGTTATTTCCAACATTGTCATTCTAGGAATAGCAATTGAATTAGCAATTTCGATTTTCCACCAACAACTTGATTTTTGCATTTTACTTTTCAAACTTGTAATTTGCCTTACACTTTTGCAAAACAAAATCTTTGTTACTCCATTCCCTGTGGGATTCGATACTTGGTACTCAGATACCAATTTATATTACTTCGATCGCGTGCGCTTGCGTGAACACCGATCAGATTGAAAAAGTAGGAACAATCTTACAAACTCTCTCAAAAGAGTATATGTACAAATTTAAACTCACAACTATGTAAGAAAACCAAAACTAGCCTTTTCACCACGTGTCAGCTTTTGATTGGTTGCAAAAAAAAAATTAAAAAATTAAAAATATTGTAATAATAAAAAAATATTATAATATTAACTAATAATAAATTCAAACCATTTGACTTGGACTTTTTTTATTATTATTAAATTCAATTTTTTAAAACTCAAATATGCCACATGTCGCAATCTTATTGGTCCACGTGTTGCCATGTCATCGTCCACGTCATCTGCCACACCATTATTTTTACCGTTTGAAGTGCCATGTTGATGCCACGTCACAACCACATCATCAAAGTTGACCTTTGACTTCCACTTCATCTGCCACATCATCAATGTATGCCATGTGTCACATCATGTAGGATTTTCCCATTCAATTTTGTTTTGCCCATAACTTCTTCGTTTGAGAATCAATTCAAATAATTCAAGATGCGTTGGAATCGTCTTTTCGAGACCTACACAATGAGTACTTCAAAAATACTCAAATTGTTAGTAAATAGAATCGAGTTTTTTATCATTAAAACATTAATTAATTATAGATTAAGGGACAAAAAGCCAACCCCTAGGATTCACGATTTTTCCACAAAAAAAAAAAGTAGGCTTGTTCTCTCTCTCCAATTACCTCCACATTACTCACCACAAAATCTCTCTTCCATTCTCCATCCACCCAAAAACCTAACCACCGTCATATCTCTCACTCTCCACCACCTACAAGATCACTCTTCAATCTCCATTCCCCAATGTCTTTTCCATACTATCACTGTTTACAACCTTTGTGCGCATCTTTTCAACGATTGGTGGCATAATGATAGCTTTCAGTGATTTCTCCAGCTACATTATTCTCCCGCACAAGGTAAGTATTCTTTTTTTAAAAAAAAGAACAAAAGAAATCGGTATTTTTTTTCTTATTTTTTACCAAAGTACCCTCTTTAGCATGTTTCCTTAAAAATATATATAAAAATAAATTTATTTTATTATATTTTTTTAATATGATTTTCATATTTAGATATTTTCTTTATTTTATTTTTTGTTTGTATATCATGTTTTGAAAAAAAAAATTAGCATTTAGTGTGAGTGGTTAAATAAGTTCTAAGTTTTTTTAAAGTTAGAATATAACAATTGCAAGCATGTATTATGTCAATTTTTGTTTTGTTTGCATGTTAGCTTAGCTAGGAATTTAGAGTTAATTATCATATAGAGTTTATGTTTTAGATTACAAATTCTGGTATTATTATTGTTTGGAATTTAATAGTGTAGTTTTTTTGAATTGATGTGGCAAATGTTTTTTTTTTTCTTTCTGTTCTTCTTAAATCATGTTATTTGTTATTACTTATTATATGTAGTCCATAGTTTTATTATTATTATTATTATTTTCCTCTTTTGGCCTCTAATTCGAAATAAAGAAATTTTATAACGATGATAAGGTTTAAAATGTCGATGTTGACGGAAATGTCGAAGTCTAAATTTCATGGAAATGTCAATGAAAATATTGATAAAATGTCGATGTCGATAGATGTTTCTGGATAAATTTTAAAAATAAAAAATTCAAAAAAAATATTTAAATTAATAAATAAACATTTTACAATTTTTAAATGAGTAAAAATTCTTGTTACAATATTATATTCATATTAAGTTACATTTTCTTGCTATTTTTTTTTTAATATTTCATCAATTTTAAAATAGTCACTACAAGAAAGTTGACTATTTTCGAAGGTTACAACCTTTGAAAAAACACTTAATAGACCTTCGATAAATCTTTTTTCAAAGGTTAATTCAACCTTTGAAAAGTGTCGAAATAGATCCTGTCGAAAAAGTTTTTTTCAAAGATTTGTTAACCTTCGAAAATTAATATTTTTCAAAGGTCACATTAACCTTCGAAAATTATTATTTTTCAAAGGTCACGTTAACCTTCGAAAATTATTATTTTTCAAAGGTCACGTTATTTATCGATAATTATTTATCGTCAATTATCTTTTTCGAAGGTTTTTATTATTTTTAAAGGCTTATAATACTAATTTCAAAGATTTTAAAGCCTTAAAAAACACTTCTTTATTGACAGTTGTAAATCCTTAAAAAAAAACCTTTTACAAACATCTTTAGCACTTGAATAGAAAACATGCAATGACATAAATAACATCCAATCCGCACTCGAACGAGATCGAAAATTGTTAACAACAGCCACAACACCAACAAAACCACATCATAAATCACAAAATTTAGATTCAAGAGTCAGAATCAAATGAACAAACCTTTTGGAATTTACCTGATTGGAAAATTCCAGAACAAAACATAAACCACCATTCTTCCCCACAACTCAGCCATCACATAAAATAAGTAAACATCCTACTCAAAATAGTTATTTTAACAGCATAAATACTAACAGAGAAGATCGATAACCATCTATTATCACCAACCTGCAATTACATAAATAAATTAATACAATAGATGACAACAATAGCACTAGTTCAATTATTACTTGACTTTGACTATTTGCTCCATGAACTCCATTTCTATATTCTTGCAAAACTCGATTTCCAATTTGCATCCAACTCTTATCCATGTTATAAAATAAGCTTGTAGCAAGAATGCACTACACTTCTTTGTAAAAAGCAAGAGATTACCTAGAAATGGGTGTGTAAAAAGAATGATCACTAATTAAATATAAAATAAAACTTATAATTAAGCAAAGTGATAAAGACTAATAAAATAATAATAATCATTCAAGGAGGTTCCGTTAGTTCGCACTCAGAAGGATTCCAAATGTAAGAAAGATTTGTTAATCAATGGTGCAAAACAAGAAGAGGTAAAATGACCATACTTGACAATGATTAAAAAAGTCGATGGCCCTAGCCTCCAGCTTAGCATCTACAGAGTCTCCCAATAGAGCAATAGAATGCAGGATCCAATAGCAAACCCAAGGACGACTGATCAAATGTCATAAAAGGAAAGAAAAAAGCCGTAAGCTAGCATATCATACATCATAACTGCACAATCAGGCATATATTATATTATTGAATGGAGTAACTACAAGTAATTAGGCAATCAGATACTTGACCATAAGGAAAAATTTACACTCAGATTCTCTACATAGAACCTTGACTTGACCATGATTCATTCACTAAGTCTTAAAAGACCAGAGCTTCGTCAACAAAACCTTGCACTAGTATTCTAGAACTAGGTTAAACTAAAAGAACAACTTGTCTTAGATAAGCATTGAAGTGTTTTATAAGTGCTAATGGAAAAAGTAAAAAATACTTAAATCTTTTATGAGAACGCATTCTTAGAGTATAAAACCAAACATCAAATTAATTTATCATAAAGTGCTTATAACCAAATTATATGTTACTTCGTGATATTTTTTGAGAAATTAAGGAATTTGAAACAGCAATAAGTTTGGGCTGCATATTCAATTACTCCACACACCATCATAACATATAAACATAGTGAACAAAAAATGAACTACCACCAAAGAAACAAAGTTCTTGTTCAAGAGGGTAATACTACCTTAATATTTGTGAAGTCCAAAACATGAGACATTGAAGGGGCCACCAATAATCTTGGATCAAAAGCATCCACCACTGGCTGTATGAAATATAAAACAGAATATTACGGATACACAGTTTAAATAACAGAAACAGAAAATGAGATGCAGCTGCAAATTCCAAAAGAAAGCAAATTCATTTTCAGATAAATGAAAGTGATGCACACCTAAGAAAAATAGCCTTGAAATGCCAATCCTTGCAAGGCGGTCAAATCAACACCATAATAGTTTTGTTGCTGCCAAAAGAGAGCCTAGAAAAAAGAGTAATATATTAAGTTTGTTTTTTTTCATTATTATTTTGGACAAAAAAATAGACAGTAGGAAAGACCAAAAGGATATGCTTTAGTTATCGAGATTAGTTTGCACTGAATTGTTCAATAAATCATGTTCTTCTTCATTCACAACACATTGTGTGGCATATAAAGCCAAAACATGTGAAAGTCATAGCTGATGAATGTTTTCTTTCTACCAATTGTGTTTAGAAACTGTTTCTTCAGAAGTGTACTTAGGACGAGTCAGCAACTAAAAAATACTTCTGATAATGCATTGAAACTTAATCAATTGTCTGAAAAATGCCCTTAAAAATGAAGGTAATGACAAAGAGTAAATTTTGATTTCTTACATGACACATTTTTCAATTTCAATTTGTATACTAAATCATGGAATAAGGAGATGTCACATACTTGAACTTCGCAGGAGAAAACATTGCTATTGCACGGAGACAGAGCAATGAAGAAGAATAAGATCCGGAAACCAATTACGCACGGAGACAGAGCAATTGCAGAGGAACATGTTCGTTCTCCAAATTCCTTTAAATTTCAATTTCAATTTCAGAAATCAGTGCCAAAATTGGATGAATTCTCACCGATTTCAGAGTATAATTACGGAGACGGCAGGCGATTTAGTCCGGAAACGATGAGACCAATGCATCGTCCAAGGACGCCGCAACCATTAACGGAGAATCAAGAGCGAGTTCGTTCAAATTGAGGACGAAGAATCCTTCATTCATGGTGACAATGAGGCCTTCGTACATCCAAACAGGAAATTACCTGGTAAGGGAAAGAAACACTGAAATGAAATCGAATGGTTTTCAATTTGAAACACTGATTTATCTGATCCAGAGCTTGCCAAGGAACTTTGCGGAGAGGTACCTGAAGGAATCGGTGGATGTGAAGCTGGAACTCGCCGACGGGAGGATTTGGAGCGTCTGGTGCGGTGTACGGTGGGCGTTCACACGGCGGCGGACGGAGTTGAAAAACGGTTGGAAGAGATTTGCGGTGGATAATCAGCTGCAGGAAGGTGATGTTTGTGTCTTCGAATTGATCAACAAAATCCCTAAGGTCTTTTTTAGAGTCACCATTTTCCGTCTCCCCACCGACTAAATTAATCGTTCCTCTACTTTTTTTATGCTTTATTTTGCATTTTATATCTTTTTTGTTGTTCCCTTTTCTTTTTCAGGACTGTTTAGTGTTTAATTCATCATTTCACTATTAAATTTAATTTTTTAATTTTTATTTTTTCAACTAAGGAGAATAAGGAGAATAATGTAGAAAGAATATATTTAAATATAAGATTAAATATGAAATATAATATCTTTTTCCAAGGATTTTAAAAACCTTCAATAAAGAGTAGATATTTATCAAATGTTCTTAATGTCCTTTGATAAATATAATATCTTTTTCAAAGGTTTTTAAGAACCTTCGATAAAGAGTATATATTTTTCAAAGGTTTTTTAAACACCTTTGATAAAAGATAATATAATTTTTAAAGGATTTAAATGTCCTTTGATAAATGTAATATCTTATTCAAAGGTTTTTAAGAACCTTCGATAAAGAGTAGATATTTTTCAACATGTTTACAAATTGGGCTTTGTTGAATGGGGATACAATGGGTTGGACGGATTAGAAACCGGACTGGTTGATTAGTACTTTAGAGTTAGATATATTTTTTTTATTGTAGCCCAATGGGCTTTGTTCAATGATTAATGAAATTCTTCTTCTAAGAAAAAGGGCTTTTTAAACATCTTCAATAAAAAGATAATATAATTTTCGAAAGATTTTATTGTCCTTTGATAAATGTAATATCTTTTTCAAAGGTTTTTAATAACCTTCCATAAAGAGTAGATATTTATCAAAGGTTTTTAAATACCTTTGATAAATGATAATATAATTTTCGAAGGATTTTAATGTCCTTTGATAAATATAATATCTTTTTCAAAGGTTTTTAAGAGCTTTCGATAAAGAGTAGATATTTATCAAAGGTTGTTTAAATTCCTTCGATAAAGTATAACATAATTTTCAAAGGTCCTTAATGTTCTTTGATAAATTTAATATCTTTTTCAAAGGTTTTTAAGAACATTCGATAAAGAGTATATATTATAATATAATTTTTGAAGGATTTTAATGTCCTTTGATAAATGTAATATATTTTTCAAAGATTTTTTAAATACCTTTGATAAAGGATAATATAATTTTCAAAGTTTTTTAATGTCATTTGATAAATATAATATCTTTTTCAAAGGTTTTTAAGAACCTTCGATAAAGAGTATATATTTTTCAAAGGCTTTTTAAACCCCTTCGATAAAAGCTAATATAATTTTTGAAGGATTTTAATTTTCTTTGATAAATGTAACATATTTTTCAAAGGTTTTTAATAACCTTCGATAAATAGTAGATATTTATCAAAGGTTTTTTTAAATACCTTCGATAATTATAATATCTTTTTCAAAAGTTTTTAATAACCTTCGATAAAAAGTAGATATTTTTCTAAGGCTTTTTGAGTTCCTTTGAAAAATATATATCTTTTTCAAAGATTTTTAAAAACCTTTGATAAAAAGTAGATATTTTTCAAAGATTTTTTAAATACCTTTGATAAATGATAATATATTTTTCAAAGGAATTTAAAAACCCTCCGATAAATACATATCTTTTTCAAAGGTTTTTAACAACATTTGATGAAAAGTAGATCTTTTTCAAAGGTTTTTTAAATACCTTCAATAAATGCTTATATTTTTCAAAGGTTTTTTATAACCTTCGATAAAAAGTGGTCTAAATAGGCCAATTTTTTTGTAGTATGTTTATACAATATAGTAAAAATGTCGATTCCCCCCTTATATCGATGTCGAACCCATGGACATGTGGAAATGACGATGGAAATGTCGACATGTCGACGGAAATTTAATACCATGGATGAAACCTTAAATCTTTGGGATGCCGATAATTGGAGGTTCTTGAGGTGAAAAATCAATATCCTGGGATGACGGGGTTTGATTTTAATATTTTTTCTTAAAAAATAAAAATGTGTTTAATAAAGTTTTTTTCCTATTTTGCAATTATTTCTCTTTTCATTGATTCTTCCTTTTTTTTAATAAGAAAAAGAATATGTTTCATAAAAATTACAAAAAAATCTTTTCATGATTTTTTTTTAAAAATTTTGAATTTCTTTTAAAAAAAATGAAATATTTAATTTTTTCTAAAATTGATGTTTTCCTTCTTAAAAAAAAAATATAAAGAGTACAAAAAAATATTTTCATAAAGAGCATTTTCATAAAAGAGAATTTTTTTAAGGAAATTTTTATTTTTCTAAATTTGAAGTTTTCCTTCTTAAAAAAAAATTCATAAAAAGTATAAAAAATATTTCGTAAAAAGCATTTTCACCAAAGAAAATTTTTATAAAGGCAACTTTGATTTTTCTACATTTGAAGGTTTCTTTCTTACAAACAAAACGTATTTATCATAAAAAATACAAAAAATATTTTCATAAAGAGCATTTCCATAAAACAATTTTTTTAAAGGAAATTTTGATTTTTCTAAAAACATTCCATTCATTTTCTTTTCAAAACAATAAATCAAATTTAAAAATTATTTTTTCATAAAAAATTCACCTCTCTAAAAATAGAAAAATAATGAAGAATTTCCTTAAAAAATTTTCTTTTCTCACATATGTTTTTAAATTCATAAACCAAACTTGTTTTTTTTTTTTTTTTTTTAAAAATCTTTTCTAGGATAGAGATTAGGAAATCAAGATGTTAGATTCTCTAATATTCTTGGGATGTCAAATTAAATTCAAATAAATTTTGAATGGTTTTATGCAACTCATAATTATTGCTCATTATTTAATTTAAGAATAGTGATCAATAAAACATGAGACATTTAAAAAATCAAAACAAAAACCTTGTTTTTCTACAACGGTCGTTTTCTTTAAAATAACACAAGAAAGGTAAAATTTTGTTCTTTGAACGAGTGTTGTGGAGTGCTAATACATTTCTTATGCAAAAAAAGTTTCAAACCTTAAATCTTCTTTTTTCAAACCATTTTAGCAATTTTTGAGTGCCCAGTCACACTCTCTAAATCAAGGCCCGTGGCGACTCTATTTTCCTCCTCTTGGAAACAAAGTCAGCCTCTCCGCATTGTAAACCCTTAGCATCAACGTTTATGAAAAGTCAAGGATAATATTGCAACTTTTAAAAGAATAGATGTATTTTTTGAATCAATGGACAAACTTTAGGAGTATTTTTTATAATTTATTCTTGAATAGATGACGTCACTTCGGTTCATCCCAAGCTTAAAGAAGTCAAAACAATGCCACTTCTCTCTCCAACTTGTACTATATTATTTTGTGCCTTTTCTCCTCCAATTTGTCGGCTTTTCCTTCTCCAAAGCAAATAAATGTTTCAACATTTGAGGCCATCTCCGAAGGGAGGATCTCTTAGAACCATTGCAGAATTTCGAGACAGCCATTTTGATGTCCCTCCATCGCCTTTGACGAATCAGGAATTTGCCAACAAATTAAACAGGGTAATATAATCTAATCTAATCACATGTTGTTTCCAAGAATTATATCTCTTCTTGAATTTCTGTGTATGAGTATAAAATTGGTGGGTATAGTCTTAGAATCTCTTTTAGAACATTTGTTATCTGTGTGGTAATACTATGATTGAAGTTGACAAGAATGCGGCAGAGAAGCCATTTGCAGATGAACTGTTTGATAAAATGCCAACAAGAACATAGTTCAACTAACATAAAATATGGGCTTATGACCAAGAAGTTATAGGTTCGAATCCCCCCACCTCAAATGTTGTTGAACTCAAAAAGAAAAAAAAAAAAAAGCTATACTGCATAGATTTGAGTTTTTAAATTAGGAACATATTATTTATGGCTATTGCCTTTCGTTTTGTGAACTTTAGACAAAAATGATACAATTACAAGCAATAATCATCTCAAGCCGAAAAAGGACATAGATGCCATTAGCCCAAAAACTGTTTATTTAGGAGCTGGTGAGTAATGAAAAGGGTATTTAGCTGAAAGGAGAATATCAGGACCATGTGCAGGTATCTTTTTGCTCAAGGATTTGAAATTATACATAGCAGAGATCTTTCCTAACTTTTTGATCATGTGCAAGCTAATACTTAGTTTAAGTAACTACCTAGAGTTTGTGTAGGACAATATGAGCTCCATGTTGAGGTTGGGTGGTTAAAGCGGCAGTAGGAGCGTGAGTATACGATGACGAAAGCTCAAATGAGAAGCGTTGTAGGATTATTGATAATGCCATTTTTGCCTCAATCATGGCAAAGTTTAGTCCTATGCATATTCGAGGACCCCAACCAAACGGGACGAAAGCAGTTGGGTATTTTGTTGCTTTTGAAACACCCTCAGAAAATCTTTCTGGTTTAAATTCATCTGCATCTTCACCCCATAACTCATGATCACGTTGGATAAGAATAATTGGTAAGCCCAACATCACTCCTGCCGGTAAAGTCAAATTTCCAAATCTTGTCTCTTTTTGAACAAGACGACCAAGCATAGCCACTGGTGGGTATAACCTAAGAACCTCGTTCAAGATCATAGTTACCTGTGCCATTGCAAAAGTCACATGTCGTGTTAGCTAATACATTACCTTTTAGGACACAGTTCAAAATGTCACTCTTTACCAAAACGCCAATTTTATCAAATAGCCTTTATCCTTTCCTCGCTTACATAATCCAAAGGCAATAAGCTTGATTGAGATTAACGTTAGAAGTCTTTTAGACTATTCATTCCCCCAAGAGTTTCATGTGATTATTTTATCTTAGAAGATGGACATTTAAATTTCATATATGAGAAAATAGATAAATAGAAAGTAAATGCAGGAGAATATCACTCACAACTTTTAGGCGATTTAAACCATCATAATCTGGTTTTTTGTTACCAAAGACCTCGAAGACCTCTGCTCTTGCTCGCTCTTGCCATTCTGAGTATGAACTCAACAATATCATGGTCCAAACTAGTAATGTAGCTGTAGTTTCTTGGCCAGCGACATAGAAAATCTTGCATTCATCAATAACATCTTCTATGCTCATTCCAATGTCTTTATTGTTTCCATGTTCTCGAATTTCATTGAAATTGGATTCCATAAGAAGTCCTAATAGATCGCGATGTGTAGCTTCACCTGCCTTCATAGACTTTTTCCGTTCATTTATAATACTCATTATCAAAGTTGTTATCTCATTACTCATCCCTTTCATTTTATTGTTTAACTTTGTGGGTAGAAATCTGCACAAAATTAATCATGATAATATCATTTTGAGACGGTAAGAAACTTTACAACAGATGTATAATGTTGTAGATGGATTAAGTTTTTCTTTACCTCCATCCTGGAATATAAATCCTTAAGGTAGATTGAATCACCAAATCAGCTAGTTCAGTTTGAAGTTTGAAGATCTTTTTCCCTTTCTCGTAGCTACTCCCAAATGCTGTTCGAGAAATGACATCAGAAGCCATATTTTGTAGATAAGGCATTACATCCAACTCACATAACCCCTCTTCAGAGACCATGCTTTCCCATTTGGTAACCATCTCGTTACAACTGTGATAGAATGCTGGTATCATATCCTATAAGCCAATGTACAAGTATGTATGATTACATTTCAACAAATATTAACTTTATAATGTAATGATCTTGAAACTATAATAATATTCATTGTGCATATATGATTCCAAGTATTATATTCATGTTGCTCATAAATTTTTAGGTAAATTATAAAAAAATACCCTTGAACTTTGTCCTTTGTTTCAAAAATACCCTTATTCTTTCAAAAGTTGCAATATTACGTATCCTTGGTCTTTCATAAAGGTTTCAAAACTACCATTTGAGTACAAAAACTATTAGAAAGTTGGACGAAAAGTCGATATGTTTGAATGCCATTTTTTTCAGACTTAATCCAGGCAAGTATACCAGTCACCGCCACATCGTTCCAGGTTACCTTTATGTCGATTTTCCGTCCAACATTCAAAGGAATTTCTACTCCAAGGGTAGTTTTGAAACATTTATAAAAGGTTAAGACTAATATTGCAACTTTAAAAGAATATGGTATTTTTGAAACAAGCGGTAAAGTTTATGGGTATTTTTTTTTTTAAATTTAGCCTAAGTCTTTTATAGAATATTTGCTAATTTTGCATAAATGTTGAAGAGCTTATTCTTTGTGAGAAATTTCAACTTTTTCAATGATAGAGAGAGAAAGATACCTTAAGCTTTTCTAAATGAAATGCAGGATTGATTATCTTTCTGTGTTTGACCCATTTTGCTCCTTCATGATTTACAAGTCCATCTGCTAGCAACTTGACAAGGGGATTCATACTTGGCTTTTGGATATCATTGATTAATGAAAACACAGTTTTAAGATGTTCAGGGTCCATGATGTGCACTCTTGGAATGGGGCCAAGCCACATGAATGAATTCTTACCTGCACTCCCCAAATATTTGCATGTTTCAGAACAAAGTTAAATAGGTATAATTTAATGAACAAAAACACACTTTTACACTGGACTTCACAGGAAATAGAACAATGAGAAAATAAAGAAGACTTTAAATAAAATAAAAGGAACTTTCTGCTGGTAAATTTCATAGGATATTGAATTCTCAAATATCATAGTTTAAACCATTTACTTTGTTGCCAATTAATGGTTTAAAAACTATTAACATACATTTGATTTAATAAGTTGCAAAGCATGTCACTTTTGTTCATGAAGCATCAAATTGTAGGAGGTGGAATTGTAATTATAAGTATATTTTGTATAAAGCAGATCAAATTCCAAGTGATTAAGGTGTTAGAAAAAAGAAAGAGAAAAAGAGGAGTGGTCATTTTTATGGTTTAACAAACTATATGGATAAAAATTTGAGAAAAAAAAAAACTATATGGATAAAATTTGCAAAAAAGAAAAACTATATGTGTCATAAAACCTTTTTTAATTGCATAAGGTAAGCTTACAATGGCATTATACTAAAAGGGAACATTTCGCATAAATCATGTTATTTAGGTCCCATTTGATAATGATTTCATTTTTTAAATCTATGCTTGTTTGATCACAAATTCTTTATTACAACTTTCACCCTTCTTGAATAAACATTTGAATTCTTTAGTCAAATTTAAAAAACAAAAACAAGTTTTTAAAAACTATTTCTTTTAGTTTTTAAATTTTGGCTTAAATTTTGAAAACACATTTAGAAAGTAGATAAAATAAATAAATAAACTCATAGGTGGAAGTGTGTTTATAAGCTTAATTTTTAAAAATTGAAAACAAAAAATCAAATGGATATCCAATGGAACCTTAATTATCATTTTGCATGTTTCTCATTATTTTTAATTATCATTATCAATTTAGTACTGACACAAGAAGCTAATTAAAGAGTAGCTTTAAACATTAAGTGGCCTGTGAACTCAAAAAAAATAATAATAAAATAAAAAATAAAGTTGCGGCATGTATCACAAAAAATAAGTAAAAATAAAAATAATGAAGTGGCATAAGTGTTAAATTTATGGATTTATTAGACACAAATTAAAATAAACTTAAAGATCCTTTCTTTAGTACTACAAATATGAGATGGAGATTTGAACCTCAAACTTCGAGCAGAGTAATTGTCTTACTATTGATCTATATTATGAGGGAATAGATGCTTTTTTTTTTTAGTTTAATAACATGTGGAGTAGAGATTCAAACTTCTAACCTCTTAGTAGATGATATATGTCTAAAATAATTGAACTATGCTCAAAATTGACAGAGAATAGATGCATTAACCATTGAACTATGTTTATGTTAGTACGGATGTAAAATAGTGGAAATTGAATAAGCATAATTTTCAAATTTCAAAAGTAGCTAGTAAAACCTTTTAAAAGTACATGAATTAAATGGACTCCATTATGAAAAATTCAAACATCAAACTTATAATTTAACTTATCTCAAAAAAAAAAAAAAAAAAACTTATAATTTAACCATGTAAATGTTTTATTATTTTATTTTATATTTTTTTTTTCTCTAGAGCATCTCTTCTTCACATATCACAGCCAATCCTTCTTTTAGCAGATTGAAAATAGCCACGACGCCATTTTTAGACCACGAAACAGCATGCTAGAGATCATTCGGAGAAAAAAGAAAAAAAAAAAAAAAAAGAGGAAAAAGAAGTTAAAGAAAAGGAAGATGGAGATTGGGATGTTACCATAATTCTGGATGGTTTGATAAACAGAAGGAATAACACGTGGAGCACTATGATTGGAGAAGTTCATCGGCTTGGAGATGGCCCGGTCTCTCATGGCGGCTCTGTCCTTCAAGTCTCCGTAGAGAATCCGGTAAGAATTTCCGGCGAATCCTTGCTGTCTTAAAAGCTTCTCTAATTTCTTCGGCCTCAGCCAAATCCAGTTCAGAACTTTCCATCCCAATACCACTAACAACACCACAACTATCCAAATTGAAATCGTAGCTGCAACACACGACATTTCAATCGATACAGGCACAATTCTGAAAACTGAACCCAGAGTTTCGTTGATTGCTCTCTGAGTTTATTCAACTTTTGAACGAAGATTAATGGTGAAGGAGACTCAACTTGCCTTTGCTATTTATAGCCACACATAATTTTCTAATGGATAGGTTTTACTTTGTTGGATGTATGGGAGGAAAACTTTAAACTTGTTTCGTACCTAGATTTCAATTTTATTAGTAAGGACAGTTAGATTGTGATGGTCATATTTAATAATTTGTTTCATATTTTTTGTTTTTTATTTTTAATTTTATAGTTCAAGGGTTGAGATTTGAACTTACAATATTTTTTGTGTGAGATTATTAAATGTCTCAATTAGTTGAACTATGTTTAGATTGACATTTTAATTTCGTCTTTGAACTTTAAATTTTGATTTTAATAAGTCATTATTGACATTATTTAAATGTTTACACGAGTCTAACAAGTGAAGATTCCAAGTAATACTACTAGTATTAATGCTAGAAACATATTAAAATCAAATTTTAAAATTTAGGATGTAATTGAGACGACTTTTAAAGTTAAGAATCTAAATAGATCCTATCTATTAGATATGACAACTTTGGATTGTTGAATAATTTCGTGGAAAATTAGCTGGCATCTTTCAAAATGTCTCATAATACAGGTTGAATTTTAATTGAAAGAGACTTAAAGTTCAACTATTTCCAATACATTTTTTTTTTCCTTTTTTGGACTTAATTTCCAATACATTGTTGATATAGTAAATAAACGACTTTCATATAAAATACAATTTTAAAAAAAATTAACACATTTAACATTTGGGCCAATTGCAAGGATGGCAAAAAAAAAAAAAAAAACCCGATTGCAGGCGTGTCACTCCCTTTTCTAATTTGTAAATATAGCAAAAAAATTGGCATAGCCCAAACGAAACCTGCAAAAATTCTAAAATAACCCTCGCCTTATTCTCGAGTATATCAATGATATATTGTTGATATACTAATAATATATCTAAAATAAAGTATATCATTGATATACTATTGATATACTTTATTTAGGTATATCAATGAAATGTCATTCCTAATATGAAATATACCAATAGTATATCAAAAATACCTAATATGAAGTATATCAAGAATATATCAGTAATTTATATTCAGTATATGAGATATACCAAAAATGTGTATATTAGTGACATACTACTTATATACTTTATTTAGGTATATCAATGAAATGACATTCTTAATATGAATTATATCAACAATATATTAGTAATTCATATTTAGTGTATCAGATATACCTAATATGAAGTATATCAAGAATATATCAGTAATTCATTTTCAGTATGTCAGATATACATAAATGAAGCATATCGATGATATACTACTGATATACTTTATTTAGGTATACCTAAATGAAGTATATTAGTAATATAATATTGATATATTTTGTTTAGGTATATCAATGAAATTACATCCCTAATATGAAGTATATAAATGGTATATCGATAATTCATATTCAGGATATCATATATGCCTAAAATGAAGAATATCAGTGATATACTACTTATCTACTTTATTTAGGTATATAAATAAAATGACATTTCTAATATAAAGTATATCAAGAGTATATCAGTAATTTATATTCTGTATATCAAATATGCCTAAAATGAAGTCTATCAATGATATATTACTGATATACTTTATTTAGGTATATCAGTTTAGTAATTCATATGTGGATTAATATATCAGATATACATAAAATGAATGCTAAATTATTAAAAAAAATGCACCTAAACTTTGCCATTTGTTTCAAAAATACCCCTAAACTTTTAAAAGTTGCAATAATACCCTTGAACTTTTATAAACGTTTCAAAATTACCCTTGGAGTAGAAATCCTTTTGAAAGTTCAAGATTATTTTTGAAACAAAGGACAAAGTTCTGGGGTATATTTTATAATTTAGCCTAAAATGAAGTATATCAGTGATATACTGTCGGTATAGTTTATTTAAGTATATAAATGAAATGATATTCATAATATGAAGTATATCAACAATATATCAGTAATTCATAATCTAACATTGATGTACCTAATAAGCATGGTATAAACAGATACATAGCATAATTAAAAAAAAAAACATTGTGAAACAAAAAACATAAAGTATATTAAATATACTACTGATATACCAAATATAAAGTATATCAAATATACTACAGATATCCAGCTGATACACCAATGAGGGTAAAATTGGAATAATGAAAAAAACAAAAATTAGATTTAAATTTTTTGGTTATATCTGCAAATCTCGAAAACCATTGCTAGATTTCTAAATATCCTTATATTGTTTGCTACCCATTACAATTTCCCTTAACATTTTATTAACATGAGCATAATTCAATGGTTAAACTTTTAAAGGAAAATTAATGCGTTGTGGTCTTATCCTCTATTAACATTGTTATTCCCTTTAAATATTTATATATTTAATGTAGTTTTCAAGGATAAAAAAAATTAATTGAGAAAATTCTAAACATTCTAAATATTTAACTAATATCATGCATTAAAGGAAATTATTATCATTGCGGTGACCGAAAGCATATTTTGTAAGAAAATAAAGATAGTAAATTCTTGAATTTTTATTTTATTTCAACCTTGGTCTATTTAGTCATTTTGAATTGAACTATTGAATTTTTTTGAAACAGTTTCCTTTAGTTAGTTATCTTTTATTAACAAGTGAGAGAGAGAAATAGTAGATATTTGATTTTGTCTCTCCATACAATTTTTTTAGTTCAATAATTGTAGGGTGGGGACCGAACCATCGACCTTTAAAATAGTAATTGATATTTATCTACTAAGTTATGTTCGAATTTAACTTGTCTCTCAATACATTAAAAGTGCATCTATGAATTTATATATTTTGAAATTCTATTTGTAATCTTTGGTTTTAAAAAAGTTTACGCGAACTAATATTTTTTCTTCTTAGCTTTTTTTGGGGCTGTTCACTTGTTTAATACTTCTATTTATATATTATGATAGATATTCAGTAGTTTTATCAAGAAAAGGAAAAGGAAGAAAGGAAAAAAATTAAAAGTTTGCGTACACAATTTTTCTTGTTAATAAATGTGGACTGGGTGTCACTTTTCAGTGATTAGAGTCTTCTCTATCGCATGTGCTTAGAAAAAATGTTACCAAACTTCACATCAGTTTGGAAAATTCATTTTGACTTTGGTTGCCTTTTCACGTTATGGCATTATGAGAGTTTTTTTTAAAAAAAAAAAAAAAAATAGATATAGGAGATGAGAATTTGAATTTGTACCCTCTAAAGAACTATAGATATCTTTTAACTGATGAACTATGTTTAAATGGGTAGAATATTCAAATTTACAACTTATGAGTTGAGGCAAATTTATTTATTTATTTTCTTTCTAGTATTTAGTTAATTAGTGAGTAATCAACATTCGAACTGGATTTTATTTGAGTGAATTTTAGATTTGAATAATTTGAAAAACTAAATTAGAAAATTGTCTATGAATTAACTAATAATAAACTACACAAAATTAATTAACAAAATATTAAACTCAATCCCTAGAAATATTTCAAGCCTATTATGGAAACACTCAAACTCAACGACAAAACTAAATAGGTTAAAAAAAAAAGAACCAAACCTAGTACCAAAAAAAAAAACCAAACCTAGTATCAAAATGTAATGAGAATAACTAAATACTCAAAATAGCCTCATCCCCCATAGGAACACTTCAAACTAGTTACATGATTTAAAAAATTGGAAATTTAACTCATGAATAATTATTATTTAAATGAATTTTATTTATTGGCATTTTTTTTTTTTTGTAAAAACACTTGCATAAATTTCTTACTTGAACTCCAAGAGATTCTAGATTATTCTTCTATATTTTGGTTGGAATAAATAAAATTAGAGTATTGTTTTAACATACTTGAGCTCCAAGCTACGGAAACATCAATGAAGCAAATACCATTCATTCAACGATTGGGAATATAGATATTTTAAAATAATTCATAGATGGAAACTAATGCACGTATCTTTTTTGTCCTTACACGAGAGCGTGAATTTTTTTTTTTATTCCTTTAAAAAAATAAAATAAAATGCCAACTCCTCATTAAATTGAAAGCTGACTTGTCGTGTGGCTACATTATCGAGCTATTTGGCGCACTGTCTTGAAATTAGAAACCCTAAGAATCAAAAATCTTGGGAATCATGTGCTGTAATCAGAAACTCTAAGATTCCTGATTACTGTATTTAGGGTGTAGTGTTGAGTCTGTCTGATTTTCTTAAACATGTGTTTGAGGTGCAATGTTAGGTTGGAATGAATCTGTTTTTATATATTTTTTTAAAGATATTTTTTATGCCCTTTTTTTTTTTTTTTTTAAATTTTCATTTTTTGTGACCTCAACGGAATGATCTAACCAAGTAGGAGGATTGAGGATCCGTTGATAATGTTCATGTTTCTAGGTTTTTATTTTTTGTTTTCAGTTTTTGAGAAATAAAAGCGTTTGGTAGTTATTCTCATTTCATATTTCTCATTTTTTAGAAACGTTTCTAAAATTGTGTAGAGATTTTGAAAACAACAAAATCAAATTTCTTGTTTTATATTTCTATTTTCAGCTTTTCCATAACATAAATAAAAGTACCATTGTATCATTTTTTTTTTCACCTTCTAAAATGCATAATAAATATCTTAAAATAAATATAACATAAATTTTTTCAATATTTAATTTTAGAACCTTATTTTTATATGAAATTTTTACATTTTTAATTAAAAATTTTGAAGAACAAGAAACAAGAAATGGTTATCAAACATATTTATGTTTTTTTAATAAAAAATAAATAACAAGAAACAATAAAAAGTTACCAAACACAATTTCGTTTTTCTTTATTAAAAAAGAGGAAACAAGAAACAAGAAACTAAGGCACTGTTTGATAACATTTTTGTTTCCTGTTTCCTGATTTTTAAGAACTAGAAACAAAAATATGTTTGGTAACTATTTATGTTTCTTGTTTCTTGAAAAAAAAAAAAGAAACAAAAACAAAAACTTGTTTGATAACTATTTCTTGTTTCTTTTTTTGTTTTGTTTTGTTTTGTTTTTTCATTTTTATAGTTTAAATAGAATTTAGTTATATAATATAAAAAATATATAATATGCATTAAAACATATAAAAAGCAATTATCAAAAGTTTACATTATTTATAATACAAATAAGTTCTGGTGTGAAATTAACAACAATAGTAAAGTTGTTTCTATCCTTCAAATTTTCAAATGTTACCCAAATTTGATTTGCAATGTTATCTCCCACTCAAGTCATTCGCCTTAAATGATGTCGACTCAGATCCAACTCAATTATATTGCTATGTAAATGCCGTGGTTGTAAAATATTAAGGTGAGCCTAAATGCATGTTTTAGTGAGCAAAATTTATATATTGCAAAATTCTAACTACTTCCAAATGTACTAAAAATTAAAATAATATATAAATACATATCTTGCAAAATTCAAAATTCAAAATTAAAATAATATATAAATATACATATGAAAAAATTTGAAATTTAAAAAATATATATATATATATATATATATATATATTATTTCTAGGTCCTAGGTTCGAGTCTGGGTAAAGCACTTGATTCGAACCTGGGACGTAGAAAGCAAAAACAACCTCAAGCAACTCTTTACTAATAAACCAATGACCAATTTTGAAAAAAATTAATGGAACGTAATTGTATTAAACGAAAAATGGAACAAAGAGAAACTTCCTTTAGTAGTTTCTAAAATTCAACTCCAATTTTAGAAACATTTTTCAAATTCTGGAAACAATAAACTGGATTGATTATCAAACAAGTCTGTTTCTTAAAAACGGAGAAACGAGAACAAGAAACAGAAACGTCATCAAACATGCCTTAAAATGTTATCAAACCAACTATAAATAACCACATTTGGGATAGAGATGAGAAGAGAATGCTTTCTCACCCAAATGATCTACTGCTCGATTTTAATCTGTTGGAGTGTTGATATAATATTAAATTTATCATAACCTCTCAACTCAAGTTTTTGGGTTGATTGGTGATTTAACATGGTATTAGAGCAGGAGGTCCTGTGTTCAAACCCCTATGGAGTCATTTCCTCCCAATATTGATTTCCACTTGTTGGATCTTTCTACAAATTTTTAAATTCACAAGTGAGGGGGGTGTTGGAGTGTTGATATAATATTAAATTTACCATAATCTCTCAGCTTAAGCTTTTGGGTTGATTGGTGATTTAACATAATCTCTACACATGTAGAAGAGAAATCGACTTGAAATTGATTATAATAAATACATATAATATTGATTAATTTTAATATTTATAAAACATTATTACCGTATGGAGCATTAAAATAATAAATGCAGTTCTCATTTTTTGTAGGAGAAAAAAATGTCATCATGGTCCTCACATCTCAGTTGGGTTGAATTGTAACAATCTTATAGTTGAAAGTTTTGTTATAATAATTTGAATAGTTTACGATAAATTATAAATGCATTTAGCAATTATAAAAGTGTAGTTGCAATCCTTTTCAAGTTTGAAGAGATGATTGACCCAATTGAAAATTTAAAAAATGTAACTGTAATAGCGGTATAGTTTACAGAATTTATGAAATTGTTTCTAAATTCGAAGTATAGTTTTAATAAAATCAAAATTTTCAGAGAAATGAAAATGAATTTTTCTTACTTTTTGTGCCCATGGAAATTTCTTGTTTCCTTCTGGTGCCTGTGGGTCCCAGCAAATTTATGTTTTCTCAGCCCAAAACTTTCTTCCATTCAACAGTATTCAACATTATTTGGTGGCTTTGATAATTTGTCCAATCATTCACCGACATATTTTCAATACTCATTATGATTTTGAGGTGTTCAAAAAGCTTGATGATGAAGTCAGTCGACTCAATCCAAGTCAAAATCATAGGAAGGTTCTTCATACAACGGGAGTCATTGGTACAAATCTAATAGTAGATAGGACTTATTAACTTAACAGTTATGGTATAAATACTTTTTTTTTAATGTTGAAAGTTTGATCTCCCACTTTATATTTGTTGAACTTAGAATAAAGAAGGAAAAAAAAAACTCAATCTAAACTGTAGCTACCTATTTTTGTCCGGCTTCTTTTTATAAAATTAATTGCTCATTTAAAATTTTTTTATGCATTTTTTTTCATGTTTGTTATTAAATTTGCTCATTATTGGAATGTCTCCACTTTGATATTTGTTTATTATTTGCTAATTTTACTTTTTTATGCCTTTTATTTTTTTTTCTTTTAAGTTGGAAAAACCATAATTTTTTGGATAAAAACAAAGTTTGGTTAAATGAGTAAGTTTGGTTTTTTGTTTTGCTTGACCAAAAGTTGTTGGTCCATTTTGGTGCTAAGCTCCTTTTGGCATGTTTTCAAAATTGCAAAAAAACTTGTTCATTGGTTTAATACACAAAAAAGGAAGTTGTTTTGGGCTTTTTATGCCTCTCTTTCCCTCCTTCAAAGGGGGGATCTACACTCACAAGAAACCATACTTCCACCTACACTCACACACAACACACAACTACATGCATCTTCTCACAAAAAAAAAAAAAAAAAAAAAAAAAAAAAAAAAAAACCATAACTTAGTTGGAGGTTGCATTTTGGTAGGGCTTTGTCCCAAGGATCCGCGCCTCAAACAACAAGCTAGTTGGTTGTTCTTATTCTCACTTTCTAGATCTTCATCTCTATCTTGACGTGCCCTGAAAAACAGTAGTTGAGTAAAGGATCTCAAGGATTCTTTCTGAATTCTCTGAAGAGTTTAATTTCTAAACCCTTCAAATGAAGGAGAGCTCTTCTATATATATAGCTTTCCATGGGCATGTGAGCTTGGGCTTTTGTGGGCTTTGGGCACAACCATAGACTTGTGTTTTGGTTGGCTTTGGGCATAATCATTTAGATTTGAGTTTTATTTAACTTTGACCCAAATTTCATACAACCCAATTTGACAAAATTAAATTAAATTTTTGTTTTCAAATTAAATTTGGAACATGTGTCAATTTATAATTGGTCCTAAATTTAATTATTTGTAATTTTATCATTAATTGGCATAATGTCGTAGCAATTGGGGATTGACCGAAATTTCTCTGTCAGCAATATGTGTGTGTATACATACATATATATATACATACACACACATATATAAATATTTATTTATTAATTTAAATATTTTTTTTTGTTTGGAAGGTTTTTTCAGAAATATCAATCGACATCAACATTTTATCGATATTTCTATCGAAATTTTCAGAAAATTGAGACCTCAACATTTTCAAAATTAAGCCCTCGACATTTTTGTTGACATTGACATTTTAACCCTTGATTTTATCTTCATTACCTGAATAATTGGTTTAGGGAAAAAAAATCTCTTAACCCAACCAATATAATGAATGTGCCTCTTATATCATAAGACTAGGCCTTTTCTAGAGTCGTACTAAAAAAAAAGGGCTGACTGCGCAAATGGCCATTTTTTATTTTCTGTTTTGAAAAATGGCCAAGCGATCCAAAGTTTTTAAAAATGGCCAAATCATTATTCATAATTTTAAATATTAATTATTAAATGGCCATACTACCCCTAACAACTTCCATATCTAAGATTCCCTAATTATCGTGTAATTATAATAAATTTAAAACCCAAATCTAAAATAAAAAGAGTTAAAAAAACTAGTTAAACAATAGATTAAACAACCAATAAAATCACATACAACATGAAATATAGTTTAAACCCAAAATCAAAGTAAATCATCATTTACACGTTGCCCCGTATAATACTAATTCAAATTGAAAACAACATTTGGAGAGAGATTTACCTTTCACCGCAAATCGAATGAGTGATTCTAGGGTTTTTTATTTTTTCGTTTCTTCACACAATTTCAATCGAGTTTCAAAGCTTCAAAGCTCCCCAGATCGTTGAACTCATCTCCTTCTTTGGAAAAGTTTGAAATATCGTTCAACAAGGTGATTCCTAGGCTTATCGGACAAAAAAGGTAAGAAATACTCACTCTTTCTTCCTTTAAAACTCAAAATCTTACCTACATTGGAAAATCGTGAAACTCAGGTATAAGAAAAGTAAGAAATTAATTAAAGCTTGGCTCCAATGGCAGAATACTCTCACTGAGCAAAAACACGGGATAAGAGAAGGAAGAAAGGACAACAAAGACCTTTGAGACCGAAGATTAAGGTATTTAAAAATATTCTCTGATCTTTAGAGAAGATACAAGGTAGAAATATATTAAAATATAAATAGATTATGTTTTTTTATTCTATACTTTAAATTAGCTAGTTTGTTATACCTAATGTACTGAGATTAAAAAATTTTGAACAAACATTTGAATATATGGTAAAAGGAACGATGCAAACTAAATATTATGTTCATTACTTGTGTTACATTATGTAATGTTATCTTCTATTATTTAAAATCTAATTCCATTGCTCAGTTTCTTACAAAATAACCAAATTTTATGTTAATTAATTTTGTTTTAAATGTTTAGATCAACCAGAACATACAAAAGGATGCATTCAGTGGTCTAAAGCCAACCAGGATATACATTGATACTTTATGTGGAACTTATAAATCAACCAATAACGCACAGAGAACATCCTTAACATATGGGGCCCTACATTCGACCTCCACCTCAGCCAAACAAAAAATTAATGAAAAATTCAGGAAACTGATCAAAACTATTTAAGAACTTCACTTTTGATCACAAAATTAGACTTTTGTTAAATTTTTAGATTGAATTGCTTTTAGTATACTTTTGTTAAATTTATAGACTGAATCTTATAGTGTTTTGGGATTATTGACAAACTAGTTTATAATATGAATTGTTGTTGATAAATTTTGTGTCTTTAACTTATTTTGCTAATTAATGTTTTGAAGTGATATAAACTTTTGAAAGTCTCCAACTTGTGAACACATACAATTTAAATAAGTAGTATATGTCAACCTAAAGTATTCAGAAAATACAAAGAATCTAAATTATAAAGTAGCTATTACTATGAATTATATAAAAAATACAAAGTACTTCCTACAATTTTGAAATTCAACATATAATAATAGTACACAACAAAAAATATAAATTATACAGTAGCTAGATCATGCATACATAGAAAAACAAAAGCTGAATTGAGTTAAACAAAAGAACATGGAAATATAGTGTATTTGAATTATATAAAAATTACAAAGTATTTCCTACGAATTTGAAATTTCAACATATAATATTAGTACACAACAAAAAATATAAATTATACAGTAGCTAGATCATGCATACATAGAAAGACAAAAGCTGAATTGAGTTAATAAAAGAATATAGAAATACAATGTATTTGAATTATATAAAAATTACAAAGTACTCACTATGAATATGAAATTTCAACATATAATATTAGTACACAACAATGAATATAAATTACATAGTAACTAAATCATGCATACATAAAAAAACAAAAGTTGAATTGAGTTAGGAAGCAAAGGATGGGGAAATACTATGTATTTGTAAGAGATAAATAGAGAATATTAGAAAGAATAAGTATAATGTAATTGTTCTTAGAATGATCCAAATTTTTACCTACACTGTAATTAGAGGTAGTCGTATTTGAACAGTCTAATTCGGCAATTTCTGAATAATCAACAACAACATGAAGATTATTAGCAACGCTCTTTGAAATAATAGAAATTACCCACATAACATCCTTGTCCTCAGTAATTCTAAGTTACTGGATTTATTCGAACCATCCCTATAAACAGTCAACCAAGTAATAACTTGATGACTCGAAAGATGAAGTTTGTTACGAATACAATAAGTAAAATACAGAAAACTAGAATCCAAACGAACCAATATATTAGCATCTTTAAAATTCTGGTATCGATTAGCTTCATCACAGATCCCGTCATACAATATACTTACGGATTGGAAAGACATCTGAACCTAAAAAAATTTATCAAACTACAACCTAGAAAATAACGTAAAGAAGAAGAGGAAAACCAAAAACAGTGAAAAAAACATAAACAAACCTGAAAATTTGAAGGAAGAAACTGAAATACGAGTCAACGAATGGAAGCGAAAAAACAGAAAGTAAAGGTACGAAAAAATAATAAAAGAAAATAAATTAAACAATTTGTATGTCGATAAGGACTTGAAAAATAAGAAAATCGAATTAAAAAAATGAATCTTATAAAATAAAATATTTAGAAATTCCGAATATTAAACGATTTTAAATAGGTATAAAGATACTAACTGCAATGTAAATATTTGAAATTTCAGTTTAGATACACCTTAAATAAAATAGGAGAGAGAATGATTTTTTTTAAAAAATTGGAAATGTGTAGATACACAGGGGCAAATCAGGCATTTTTAAAAGAGTACACCACATGTGCACCTCGCGTGTGGCCATAATTAAAAAAAGAATGCAGATAGCCATTAACCAAAACCGCCAATTTTTTTTTGGCCATATCTAGAATTATCCCAAAAAAAAAAGGACTTTTATAGAGTCTTTTCATCTACTTTCATTAATTTTTAGTAAGACTTAGAGGTTGTTTGAGGCAAGGAGTTGTAGAGAGTAGGAATTAGTCATATCATCTTCTTTCATTAATTTTAGTAAAAGACTCCAAGGTTTTTTCATACTTTCACTAGTTTTTAGTTGTATCATCAATATTTTAATTAAAACAAAATTTATTAAACAAAATAATAAAAGTTAATCTAAACATAATTCAATTGATTAAAATATTATATCTTCGATCAAAATATCAAAGATTCAAATTCTTATTTTTACATATTGTTATACTTAAAAAAAAAAAAAGTAAAACAATAAAAATAAGTAGTGATTATAGTTAAATATCGATGGAAGTAATATGAAATGAAGTTTCTTAGACCCCGTTTGATAACCATTTTGGTTTTTGATTTTTGATTTTGAGTTTTTTAGGCCCCGTTTGATAACCATTTAGTTTTTGGTTTTTGGTTTTTGAAAATTAAGCTTGTTTTCTCCTAATTTCTCTACAATGGTTTTCATCTCCCTTAAGGAAGTATTTAAATTTTTAGCCAAATTCTAAAAACAAAAACAAGTTTTTGAAAACTACTTTTTTTAGTATTCAAAACATGACTTGGTTTTTGAAAACATAGACAAAAAGTATATGACAAAACAAGTAAAATAATAGGTGAGAGTAGTATTTATAGGCTTAATTTTTAAAAACCAAAAACTAAAAACCAAATGGTTATCAAACGGGGCTTTAGTTTTTGGTTTTTAAAAACCAAAAACTATACATGTTTGATAATCGTTTTTGGTTTTCAATTGTCAAAAAAAAAGCAAAAAACCAAACTGAAACGTGGGGTTTTTTAAGAAAAGATTTTTAATTCAAAACATGCTCCAGTCTAGTGCAAGTGCACACTGTCGATGCTAGTAATATAAAACTATAAGTATTCCAGAGTATCGATCACACAGGGAACGGATACAACAAAATTCAAAAGCTAGCCAAAAATGTTCTCAAATTTCAATTTCGGTAACCAAGATTATAAAAATGATGGGAGGTGTTTTTGGTAAAAGAAAATAAATAATAATGTAAAAAATGGAAATTCAAGTTGTTCATGCCCCTTTGGTGAGAAATGCAACTAAAATGCAATTACAATCATAACTAACACAAGAAACTAAGTAAACCGAATTCAACTCTTATTCGACCTTCTATGAAGTATCTTTAAGAGGCTAAGTGATTAAACTTATATTTTTATGACTAATCTAACTTAGATATTTCCGCACACAATTCTAGTAGTTTTGGAGTCTCACCCTATGTCTAAGCATTTTTTTTTTTAAATTTTAAAAGTTTTTATTTATATAAATTAAGTTTATTTATTGAATAGATGAGTAAGAGAGAAAATGTCAAGAGTTGAACTAAGAGAGTGGAATTCATGATAATGTGGATGTGTGAGTGTGTGAAGTTTTTTTTTTTTTTTTTTTTGAATTGATATATATTAAATTTATTTATGGAATAGATGGATGGGAGGGAGAGAATGCCAAGAGTTAAATTGGGAGAGCGGAATAAAATAAATATACAAATAATAATTAATTAAGGTATACAATTAGAATTACAAAATTAACATTCGGACAAAATAGTAAAAAAAAGATTCTTCCCAATCCCCATTAGCCACTTTTTAAGATACAATACAATTAACTTTTTAAACTAAACAAAGATAAAATTAGTTTATTAATTTGATTTCATATTATAATTAATGTTATTAATTATAGTTAAGATTTTTTTTTTAATATTTGGAAATGAATGATAAAACTTTTTGTATTTCAACTTTTATTATTTTTAAATATTATTTATTATTGATGAACTCAAAAAAAAATATTATTGATCATAAATAAATGAATCAATTTACAATTTTTGTGAGACACTTAATGCTACATGATTTTTTTTCCTCAACGAAAGAAATATAAGCTTTAATTAATCAATCTATACTTTTATTTTTTTTAACAAACATTTTAAATAAAATAACAATACACTATTTATGAGATAATAATAAAAGAATAAATAGTAACAAAAAATGCAAGACTCTATCTATACATTTCCTAAAATAGATTTGTCTACTTGACAAAAAAAAAAAAAAAAGAATAATTACAATATTGCTAAACAAACACTATTATTGAACTTCATCTAAGTGGAGTTGCGAAGTTGCAAGCCTAGGATCTGAGATATCGACTTGATACATGCATCATTTGCAAATTGAATGTACCACTAACATCTTCATATCAGATTTAGATGCTTTCAAGATTAAAGAGTCTTAGAGATTAAAGAGAAATTGAGAGAAATGGATGGAGATAACAAAAAAAGAAGAAGAAGAAGAATGAGACTCTAAAGTTGGTGAAAAAGATGGTGAAAAAGCTCATTATTTATAGTAGTAGATGATAAGAAGTTACAAAACTTTTTGAATTCTTGAGCTTTTAAAATTCTATTATGAATTATAATTAAAGAAAAATAAATATTTAAGTTGTAGGAAAAACTTTTTACATTCCAACCTTTTAAATTCTATACATTTATTATTAATTATTAATTATTTATCAATTAATTAATTTACTATTTATAATTGGTCAATAATAGCATATTTTGTTAATTAGTAAATTAAAGAAGGGATAAAACTGTCCAAAAAAGTTTTTCCATCATCCTCACTTTTTAATAGATTATAGATTATACATTATAGATTATAGATTTTTTTATAACAATATTATCAAACTATCTTTTTTTTAATCTAATATATTATGATTCCAGAGGTTTTAATTTTTTTTTTATTAAATTTTTTTTTTAAAATGTTTAATACTACTGTTAATTAGGGGTGAGCAAAAGACCCCGAAAATCCGATCTGCCCGACCGAACCGAAGTCGATCGGGCAGTTTATAGACAATGTCGGTCTGGGGTCAGTTTTGCAAATAGCAAAACCGACAAGTCGGTTGATCAAGGGGCTAAAAAGCCCAAAACCGACCAACCGACCGACTGATTTTTTTTTAAAAAATAAAATAATAATAATAATAATAATAAATATATAAAATATAAGTTAAAATAAATACATATATTAAAAAAAATTGGTTTTCCGTCGAAACCGAACGACGGTTAGTCGGTTTAACCCTTCTGCTAAAAAAAAAATTCAGTCGACCGAAAATCGATATGGTTGGTTGAGCATCGATTTGGGCGAAAAACTGACGCCGACCAATCGATGCTCAACCCTACTATTAATCACAAGATAAATAACCAAATAAATAAGATTAGAGAGTATAAATTACAAACACGATAAAGTAATAATCAAAAATAAAATTTATTTCAAAAAACCATGAATTAAAACTTATAATTATAGTTTAAATTATATTTTTCGTGAAGTTTCATACTTGTTATATTTTAGTTAAGAAAAAATCAATTTTAACCACAAACTTTCAATTTCAACAAATTGTATCTTTTACTTGGATAAGTGTTGCAATTTTCACTTAATTAAACTTTGAAAATTATGCCAAATTTACTTTATGGTAGGTTTTCAGTATTCTCACGTCCATCCAATAAATAATTATAAAATATATATTTTGTATGAAATTGATAAAATCCAAACGAAAATGACATTAGAGTTGGTTGTTTTTTAAAAAAAAAAAAAACTGTAAGTTTTTTTTTAAGATAAAATTTGTAAGTTTTGATGGAATCATTTAATAGTGATTTTGTGCATTAATAAAATTTAATATTGTGCAAAGTTTGATTTTCATTCAATTAACAAGTTTTTGGAGTCTTTTACACCAATTTTTTTTGTTAAAATTAGTGAAAATTGAATAGAGGGTCAAAATTGTAACTTTCATCAAAGTTAGGGGTCTATTCGATGAAATCAAAATTTTATAGTGAAATCTGATACAACTTATCATGTTTATGGGTACAAATTATTTTTTCCCAATATATTAAAACATATAGGCATTATTGCGAAAAAAAAAACATATTTCATAAACATAAGCACAGATTCTAAAAAAAAGAAAATTGCACATGACCGAAATCAGAACTAGAAAAGGCCCAATACGATCAAATACAAAAAACCGGCGGGGTATGTGATTTGACAAACAGAATCCTGATTTTGAAAGTCAATTTTTTTTTTTGTCAAAATTCCTTTATAATTTGAAAAACGTTTTTAGAATTTTAAAAAGAGGAAATTGAATTGGTTACCAAGGCCACGTTTGATAACCATTTGGTTTTTAGTTTTTGGTTTTTAAAAATTAAGCCTAGAAATACTACTCTCATTTATGGTTTTACTTGTTTTGTTATATATTTTTTGCCTATGTTTTCAAAAACCAAGCCATGTTTTGAAAACTAAAAAAAGTAGTTTTCAAAAACTTGTTTTTGTTTTTAGAATTTAGCTAAGAATTCAAATACTTCCTTAAGGGAGATGAAAACCATTGTAGAGAAATTAGGAGAAAACAAGCTTAATTTTCAAAAACCAAAAATTAAAAACCAAATGGTTATCAAACGGGACCCAAACAATCTTGTTTTTTTTAAAAAAATTAAAAATTAAAAATTAATTGGTTATCAATCGGCCCTAATCTCATTTTTGACTGATATCAAATCATTGAAACCAATGAAAAATAATAAAACATAGGTTAAAATACCATTTTGGTCCATGTACTTTGAAGGTTGTTCCATTTTAGTCCCTGTACTTTAAAATGTTCAAATTTGGTCCCTGTACTTTTAACAAATCTCAAAAATCGTCCCCACCGTTAGTTTGGGGTTAGATTGACGTTAAAATCTAATAAAAAAATATATTTTTTATCTTTCCTCTTGCTTTCTCTCTCCTCTTCTTCGTTTCTCCATTGATAATGGCTTAAAAACCTTCATATTTGATTTGATGGAAGGTCATGGCCATGGCTTTTATCGAAGCATAGCTTTTATTTTTCTTCTTAGGTTCTAAAATTTCATGAATCTAAGTTTGATGCTTGACAAAAAGCTAAAAGAGAAAGTTAAGAAAGGATAGCAAGGGGAGAGAGAAAGTTAAAGAAGTGAGAATGGAGGAGAGAGAAAGTTGGAGAAAAGAAAAAATCGAATATTTACAAGCTACTTCTTCTTCTCCTCGAAATTTTGCTTATATCCATCACTTTTTTTGGTCAAATATTAGATTGAACTGGAAAGGGGGAAGGAGGAGGTTGCAATGAGGGGGGGAAGTGGGGAAAGAGAGCAACCAAGAAGGGGAGAGAGATAGCATGAGGAAAGAGAAAAAATATTTTTTTTATTATATTTTAACGTCAATCTAACCCCAAACTAACGGTGGGGACGATTTTTGAGATTTGTTAAAAGTACAGGGACCAAATTTGAACATTTTAAAGTACAGGGACTAAAATGGAACAACCTTCAAAGTACAGGGACCAAAATGGTATTTTAACCTAAAACATAAAACCAATTAGTTATCAAACCAAAAATCAATTGGATAAAAAAAAAGTAAAATAATAAAAATAAGTAGTGATGGTAGTTAAATATCGATGGAAGTAATATGAAACGGAGTTTCTTATTGATTGATATCAAGTCATTGAAACCGATGAGAAATAATTATAATGTGGCATGGGGATGAACCAACTTCTTTGAAGTAAATAAGAGTTTTTTTTTCTTTTTTTTTTTATGTTAAGAAGTTGGAGGATTCGAACATTTGACCCTCTTGGTCGAGGGTATATGTCAATTACCGTTGAGCTATGTTCACTTTGGCAAATAAGAGTTTTTTTACTCTTTTGGAAATTTTTATGCTCAAAACTAAGCCCTTTAAAATAAGAAAAATTGTTTAATGAAGTCGTGGTTGTCTCTTAATAACCGTTAGATGTTGATAAAAAAAAAATATCTTAACCCCAAATAACTACTAGATATAAATTTGAAATATGTTGTAGTTTATCTCTCATATATGGTGTAAAAGTGCTAGCCACATTACGACGTTTTCTTCCAATAATTTTCTCTTTAAAAGTTTGTATATATATACATTTTTCTGATTTTTTTAGCATAGAAAATTTTTCATTCAATTTAGCTATTTACGAGGGTTTAGGTGCGTGGTACAGAGTTTTTCACAACTCTGTGAACTTAGGTTAATTTATACACTCTTAAAAGAAGAAAGTTTATAATCTTGTTACAATAATTTAAAAATATATTGTAATAGGCAGAGGCGGATCCACGTTGTGGCACGTGCCCCTTGAAATTATACTTTTAATATGTTTCATACAAAATTATATAATAGTGCCTTGGATTGGATCGTTGGTAAGACGGGGCATGAAAAAGCTTCTTCCACTTGGAGGGTATATATATTAATCAAAACCTTGCCCTCGGCCCCTCTATTTAATTTTATTTCATTTTTAAATTTTGAATATATATAGCAATAAAAAAAAATTAATCTTTAGTAAATTATTTTATAAATATTAATTCCATAAAAAATTAACTTAACTCTATTTTAAAAAATATTAAATATTGATGTTTCCTTCTTTGCTTATATATTCAGGTGGATAATTGTACGATTGTTTTTTTTAATTTTGTAATCAATATTACCTAATCTAAATATTATATATCAATGCATTTAAAATTATATTTATATGAATGTTAAATTACAAGTTTGGTCCCTGAATTCTAAAATTTAGTCTAATAGGTTCATAAATTTTCAATTTTGTATAATAAATCATTGAACTTAAAAATGTCTAATAGATCCATGAACTTTCAATTTTGTATAATAAATCATTGAACTTAAAAATGTCTAATAGATCCATGAACTTTCAATTTTGTATGTAATAGGTCTTAGGCATATTAAAAAAAACTTTTAAAATTAACTTCTATTAGACATAAAATTTAATTTTGTATCAATTGAACCTTAAATTTTAAATTTTGTAACTAATAAACACGATTAGTTTTAAAAAATGTCAACCGGTTAAGGACTTAGTGTGTGTTTGGCGTCACTTTTGAAGACTATAAAAGTAATTATAAAAAAAAATCTTAATGGATTGTAGTGTTTGGTAAAACTTATTATAAATTAATTTTATTAAAAATACTTTTTCAACCATGTTGATTTACAAAATCTAATGGATAGTAGCTTTCCTAAAAATCTAATTGATTTGCTAACTAACTCTTTATTCTCCCATGTCTATGATTCACTATAAATCCTCAATTTTTATTTTAAATTTAGTTTGTTTATTTTATTATCTTATATTTAATTGATTTTTTTTAATTTAAACTTTTTCAATATGATTTTTTTAGCAAATATATTTCTTATCAAAAAATAAAAATATCTAATTATCAAATATATATATATATATATATAGACTAAACATAATATTGTAATTTAAATCATTTGAATTTTAAAATAATTATCTTATAAAAAAATTGAAATTAAATATCAAAATAACATTATGCATATTATTGAAAAATTATACTTATTTAGGTTATTATAGTTAAATTGCACCAATTTAGTATTAATTTACTAAACACTTTAATGTTCTTTTCAATCTTTAAAGTTAAAATTTACCAAACACTAATTTTATTAGATTATCTTTTTAAACTTAGCCATTATTATTCATACTTGCATCACAACTAATTTTATACTTCAATAAAAGTCAATAATTAGATAACCTCAAAGCATAAAAACCTATTATAAGTGATCATAAACTTCCAAACCACATAATTTACATTAGCCATAAAAACCTTAATTCAAATTTCGTAATCCAAAATTCACAAACTCACAAATCTAGTTAACATAACATAGCAAGCTATAACCAAACTGGGCATAGTTCAACTGGCATAAAGCATGTGTCCTCGACCAAGGAGTCGTCAGAGGTTAGAATCTCCGATTCCCACTTATTGTTGAACTCCCAAAAGAAAAAGCTACCGTTTGTGTAAGATAATATGAGCCCCATGTTGAGGTTGAGTAGTCATAACGACGAAAGGAGCATGAGTGTAAGATGAAGAAATCTCAAATGAAAAACGTTGTAGAATTAAGGATAATGCCATTTTTGCCTCAATCATAGCAAAATTCTGCCCCATGCACAATCGAGGACCCCATCCAAACGGGAAGAAAGCGGGTTGGGCTTTTGATGCTTTGGAAACTCCTTCAGAAAATCTTTCTGGTTTAAATTCATTTGCATCCTCACCCCATAGTTCAGGATCATGATGGATAAGAACAGTCGGTACGATCAGCATTACTCCGGCTGGTAGAGTCACTTTTCCAAGTTTTGTTTCCTTTTGAACAATACGTGTAAGCATACTCGCCGGTGGATATAGCCTTAGAACTTCGTTTAAAATCATAGTTACCTGCAACATATATTCAACCATGCTCATATCTTTGTGGCTATTTGGTCCTCAAACTTTAATTTAAGTGTCTAATAACTTTTTAAAATTTTAATTTTGTGTCTAATAAGTCCCTGAAAATTCGAAATATTTGTTTTAAAATTATATCGATCTAATATATGTGTATAAGCTAAGTTAAATTATATAGGAGAATCTGGTGACTTACAACTTTTAGACGACTTAAGCCATCAAAATCTGGCTTCTTGTTACCAAAAACTTGTAGAACCTCAGCTCTTGCTCGCTCTTGCCAGTCGGTGTGGAAGCTCAACAAAATCATAGTCCAAGTTAATAATCTAGCTGTGGTCTCTTGGCCACCAATATAGAAAACTTTGCATTCTTCAATGACATCTTCTATGCTCATTCCAACATCTTTGTTGTTTCCTTGAGCTCCAATTTCTTTTAAATTGGATTCCAGGAGAATGCCCAGTAAATCATTTTGTACAGCTTCTTCACCTTCCTTCTTCATAGCCTTTTGCCTTTTGTTTATAATACCCAAAAGCAAAGTTTTTATTTTTCCATTTATTTCTTTCATTTTCTTGTTTGACTTTGTTGGTAGAAACCTGCACAAAGTTATAGCATTGTAATAATATATAGCTTTTATATATATATATATTATTAAACTTAATTTTACCTCCATCCGGGAATGTAAATCCCAGATGCAACTTTGACCACCAATTCAGTAAGTTCTTGTAGAAGTTGGAAGATCATCTGTCCTTCCTTGTAGCTACTTCCAAATGCTGTTCGAGAAATTGCATCAGCTGCCAAGCTTTGTAGATAGGGCATTACATCCAACTCACACGACCCCTCTTCAGGGATTAATTTTTCCCATTCACTAACTATCTCATTACAACTCTCAAAGAAAGCTGGTACCATATCCTGTAATGTCAATTTAAGGATATAAATAATTTATTGTATATGTTATGCTTAGATTGACAATTACTCTAAGAAACTTTGTAGGAAAATAATATTTGCTTATTTTTGGAGTAGTAACCAAAGGTTTTATTGAATGCATGCATGAATTGTGCGAGTAGAAATAATTAAGAAAGAATAACCTTCAATTTATCCAAATGGAATGCAGGGCTGATTATCTTTCTGTGCTTTGCCCATTTGGGTCCTTCAAGCATTATAATCCCATCTAAAAGAAACTTGATAAGAGGATTCAAATTGGGCTTTTGGATATCATAGATTAAAGAAAAAGTAGCTCTAAGTTGCTCTGGATCCATGATGTGCACTCTCGGATATGGGCCAAGCCACATGTATGAATTCTTACCTGCACACATCAAACAAACAAATAATGAAAAGTAAATCCCATTCAAAAAATACCAAAACATTCATTTCTTTCAAAATGCATGAATTAGGATTCTATTTGATGTAGAGAGTGAGTCGGGCGGATCCACGTTAGGGCCAGAGGGGCACGTTTCCTGAAATTATAGGTTTTCTATATATGTATAAACTATTTAACTTAAAAAACCAAAAGTTTCCATTGGCAAGAGGGGAGGTACGGTAGGACTCCTGTGTTTGGAGGTACCAAGTTCGAAACTTATCAAGGTGTGCGCGTTGCCTTCTCTTTTGATTTTGTATATATATATATATTACTTTTAAAAAAATTTAGTAAATTGTTTTAGAAAATTTAATGGCATAAAAAAACTTAATTATATTTTAAAAAATCTTAAAATTTTCAAGTTTCATTTCTTTGCTTATACGTTTTGGTGATAATTCTACAATAATTTATTGTAATTTTGTAATTAAGATGACTTAATCTAAATATTATATATTAATGCATTTAAAATTATATTTATATGAATGTTAAATTATAAGTTTAGTATCTGAATTTTAAATTTTATGTCTAATAGATCTTTAAACTTTCAATTTTGTGTCTATAAATCTTTGAACTTTTAAAAATGTCTAATAAGCTCATGAAATTTCAATTTTATATTTAGTATGTCTTATACATATTCAAAAAAAAATTAAAATTAACTATTCTATTAGACAAAGCATTTAATTTTGTGTCTATTTGAGCCTTAAACTTTCAATTTTGTAACTAATAAATACATTAAATTTAAAAAATGTCAAATAGGTTGAGAACTTATTAGACACAAAATAATTTTTTTGCCCAACTTAGGCTTAGGTCAATTGGTTAATGCATATACCTTGAACCAAAAGGTTAGAGATTCGAATCCACACCCCCACATGTTGTTGAACTAAAAAAAAATAACATTTAGTTTTTAAAAAGTTTGAATATGTCATAGACCTATTAGATACTAAATTAAAACTTCGAGCATCTATTAGACACAAAATTGAAAATTTATATACGTATTAGATACTTTTTAAAGTTCAGACCATATTGACAAGAATTAGAGACTAAACTTGTAATTTAATCTAATATGAATTTGTGCCATTGACATAAAATTCTAGATCCGCCACTTGAGAGAGTGACAAGGCGTGAGAAATTAATACCATAGTTTTGGATTGTTTTATACATGGAGGGGAAGACCCTAGGAGCAATATCATGGGAGAAGCTCATAGGCTTGGAGTTGGCCTCCTCCGACAACGCCGATCTCTCCTTCAAGTCACCATAGAGAATCCGGTAAGGGTTTCCGGCGAACCCTTGCTCTCTCAGCAACTTCTCCAGTTTCTTAGGCCTTATCCAAACCCAGTTCAAAACTCTCCATGAACCCCATAATAAGCTCAAGGCCACTACTGAAATCGCACCTGCAACCCATGAGTACTCCATCTACAGTACACACAGAAACAGAACCCGATTCTGATGGAATGTTGATCCAGGATGATAGTGGGACTGCGGCTAATTCTCTGCTATATATCCTATTTATCTTTAGGCAAAATTTCCTATACTACGTCATCCTTTCAAAATCATGTGTTTCATGAGAGAAAAATTACTAGTGTGAACGTGGGGAGCGAAAATTTTTTAATTTCTTATACCATGGTAGTGCCTACTTTTTTCATTCATAATTTGACACAAGATTAAATGATATATTAATTTATTTCATAAGTTTCACAGTATTCATAAATATTGCTATAATAGTAAGCAATGAATAGAATAGAATGAATAATTTTCTATACTATGGTAATATTAAAAAAAAAAATCTCCATCTTTACTAGAAAACCTTTTTTTCCCCCTTTTTTAAAAAAGTTTTTTAGGTAATTTGGTAGAGATAAACAAAATTGTATATTTTGTTTTTCTTAATCCTCTATGTGCTTCATGTAGCACTACTAAACAACGTCATATTTTTTTCCAACCCCACTATGTGCTTCTATTTATTAAGATATTATATATGTTGGAGGTGAAATTAGTCAAAACAAAAATCCACCGAGACTCAAGTCCAGACGACGATCTTGAGGCGGCCAAGGTATGGAGGCCAACCCTTGGGTCGACCATGGTTTAGAGGCAATTTTTAATACTATTGTTAATCTGAACACTTTTTGAATAATTATTTTGTAAAACAAATATTTAGTTCGTTTATTATTATTTTTTTAATATTTATTAATGTGGGAACAAAATACAAAGAAATTTCTCCTTATAAATTTATCAATATAATTACTCTAAAATATGAAATTTATAACATGTGCAAATAGTTTTTGGGTTGAGTTGGTTTAGTCAAAATCGACATATCGGTTTATGAATTAATTATTACTATTTGCAATTTTAACTAAATTCATTTACTTATTTATTATAAAATTACCATTAATTAATTATTTTTATTTAATTAAGATATTTTATTAAAATTTTAATACATTTTAGAAGAGTGACTAAAGACAATATATATGTATTGTAGCAAAGCTGAAGAGTAAGAATAAGATATTGTAGCAATCCTAGTGAGTAAGAATAAGATATTGTAGCAAACATGAGAAGTAGAATAAGATGTATGTAGCAAATATGGGTTTACAAAACTATCAACTAAACGTGAGTTTGGTTAAACTAATTTATACTCTCCATTTTCAACACATGAAACCAATCGGTTGCTAAGTGGTTTTTAACCATGCTTGGATTTGGCTTACGTTTTGTGTTTGTTGTGTATAGGCCCCATTTTATAACTATTTAATATTTTGTTTTTGAAAATTGCGTTTGGTTTCTATCATTTTTCTACCATGAATTTCATCATTCTTAACAAAATATATGAATTTTTAGCAAAATTCTAAAAATAAAAATAAATTTTTGAATACTCCCTTTTTTTAGTTTTGAAAACTTGATTTGATTTTTGTAACATAAATAAAAGTAGATAACAAATTAAGAAAATTGTTGGTTGAAAATAATATTTATAGACTTACTAAAAAAAAGAAAAAATAGTGATCACACGGAAGCATAATTGCGTCGTGTTTCACGTGATTACACGAGCATTATTGAAAATGGGGAAATTAAATAGGTTTTTTTCCCTATTGCTTTAGCGTTTTTCTTTTTTTTTTTTTTTTAAACTGAACGTGATTTTAGTTTTTTTTTTTCATTTTTTTTTATTTTTAAACTGAGCGTAATTTTAGTTTAAGAAAAAAAACTGAGCTTGATTTTAGTTTTTAAAATAAAAAAAAAAACTGAGGGTGATTTTTATCTCTCAAAGGTAATTTTTCTTCCAACCCAAAAAAGTTAAAATATATTAACTCATTTTTATTGTTCAATCTAAATAACTTAAACATTTATGTCTTTTAAGATATTGTAGGTCATATTTTAGACTTTTATATCGTTTTTTTTTTAATGTTTAAACTTTTATATCTTACTAGTTTTTTTACCACGTGCATTGCACGTGTAATCAAAATAGTATGAATTAAATTGATATAACTATGAATTTAACTAATTAATTTTTTTTATGCATCCTTATATTAGTTTTGTTTTTTCTATTTCTATTATGATTTTTTTTAATATGACTAATTTGAATATAATATAATATTTATATTATTATAAAAAAATTATATTATTTCTATTATAATATAATTTTTCATATAATATAACATAATTTTAATATAATATATTTTTTATTAAGTTTTTTTTTAATTTTTTATTTCTATTATTATTATTATTATTTATAATATAATATTTTTTTTTTTGTAAGAATATATTTTCTTTAATTTATGCAACATTTGTTAACGCAATTTTATAACGATTATTTTTTATTTAAATTTGGCATACAATTATTGACAAAGAATTAATTAAAAAATACACACACATATATCATATTATAGCAAATGTAGTAACAATAATGATGCTAAATAATACAAAAATACATTTTAAACAAATTGGTTTACAAAGTCAAAACTTCTTTATAGACAATGTTTTTTTGTCAAATTTTCATTTTGCACTACATCAAGTGAAGACCAATGAGCTATGTAAATTAAAAAAATGTCATTCAATATAGTTGTGGTTTTTTTTTTTTGAAATATTTTTTTAAGAAAGCAAGAAACTTTTTAAAATTAATAAACATCCTCTTAAAATTAAAAGAGTATCTTCTAAAATTAAAGTATTTACATTATTGCTAAAATTTTAAAATCAAAAGTAATATTTCAAAAATCAAACACAAAAATAAACTAACCCCCAATTCAAAACTCAAAATAATAATTTAGTTATAAATAAATTAAAACGATGAGTAAAAGAATATGTAAAAGAAAAAACGCAGGCTAATGAAATTTAAATTAAAAAAGAGAAAGAAAGAAAGAGATATCTTATTAAAAATTGGATGAGATAGATATTTTAGATCTGGAAAAAAAAACATCAACAATACAACATGAGTGGTATCAACTAACATAATTTTGTGTAAAAAAAACATGAAAGAAAATGAAAAAAAATGGGCTAATTTAAATTTATATATTAAAAAAAAAGAAAGATAGATACCTAATGAGAGTGTGAGAGATATCTCATCAAAATTTGGATGAGATTGATATTTTAGATCTAGAAAAAAGAACATCAACAACACAACATGAGTTGTATCAACAAACATAATTTGGTGTAAAAAACGTAAAAGAAAAAGAAAAAACTAATATATTAATTTGCACGAAATCAAGTGAGAACCAATGAACTATGTAAATTTAAAAAATGTCATTCAATATAATTGTGGTTTTTTTCTTTTCTTTTTGAAATATTTTTTTAAGAAAGCAGGAAACTTTTTAAAGTTAATAAACATCCTCTTAAAATTAAAAGAGTATCTAATTCTAAAATGTCATTCAATATAGTTGTGATTTTTTTCTTTTCTTTTGAAATATTTTTTAAAGAAAGCAATAAACTTTTTAAAATTAATAAACATCATCTATAAATTAAAAGAGTATCTTTTTAAATTAAAGTGTTTACATTATTGTTAAAATTTTAAAATAAAAAGTAATAATTTAAAAATCAACCACAAAAATAAACTAAACCCTAAATCAAAACTCAAAATAATAATTTAGTTATAAATAAATTAAAACAATGAGTAAAAGAATATATAAAAGAAAAAACGTGGGCTAATGAAATTTAAATTTTTAAAAAAAAGAAAGAAATAGATACCTTATTAAAAATTGGAGGAGATTGATATTTTAGATATGGAAAACAGAAGCATCAACAACACAACATGAATGGTATCAACTAACATAATTTTGTATATATTTGGAAAAAAAGAACATCAACAACATAACATGATGAAAAATTGGAGGAGATGGCTATTTTAGATCTGGAAAAAAATTTGGAGGACATGTGAAATTTATAGAAGAAATTTAGATTCAAATTCTAATTAGATTTGATTTTAAATCAAATTAGATATCTTATCAAATTAAGAATAAAAATTAATTCAAATTCTTTTCGAATTTTGAATAAAAAAATGTGAAAGAAAAAAGAGTTAATTCAATTAAATTAGATATCTCATTAAAATGGTAGGATAAGAATTGATTCAAATTATTTTTTTAATAAAAATATGTGAAAGAAAAATAAATAATTCAATCAAATTAGATATCCTATCTAATGAGTAGGAATTGATTCAAATTATTTTTTAATAAAAAAAAGTGAAAGAAAGATAACTAATTCAATCCAATTAGATATGCTATCAACTATCAAATTAAGAATAACAATTAATTCAAATTATTTTTGAATTTTGAATATAAAACGTGAAAGAAAAAAATTAATTCAAATTCTAATTAGATATTTGATCAAATGAGTAAGAATTGATTCTAATTATTTTTGAATAAAAAATGTGAAAGAAAAATTAACTAATTCAATCCAATTAGATATGCTATCAAATATCAAATTAAGAATAACAATGAATTAAAATTATTTTTGAATTTTGAATAAAAAAGAATGAAAGAAAAAAAATTAATTCAAATTCTGTTTTAATCAAATTTGAAATTAAATCGGATTATGATGATTTGATTGATGTAATTAAGTAAAATTTAAAGAAATGTTTTGGTCTAAAAATACTTTTCAAGAAACTCTTGTTTTTTAATATATTATAGATTATAGATATAGATTCAAATGAATCAATTTGAAATTAAATAAAATATTCATTTTGAATCAAATTATCAAATCAGATTAGGATGTTTTGAATCAGATTAGGATGCTTTGATTAAAGTAATCCAATTTGAGATTAAATCAGATATTCATTTTCAATCAAATTATCAAATCGGATTTGGATGATTTGATTAATGTAATTAACTAATTTTGAGTCAAATTATCAAATTGGATTTGAATGATTTGATTAATGTAACTAACTAATTAACTAATTAACTAAAATTTAAAAGGGTATTGTGATCTAAAAATGTTTTTCAGAAACCCTTGCTTTTTAATATATTATAGAATTATAGATTATAAATATTACTAATAATAATATTATTATATTATAGATATATTTTAAAAAAATTTAAACTAAAATAATTGGATACACAAAGATGTAATTAATTGGAGGTACCTAATTTTTTTTAAGCATAAAAATTAATTTGAAAAAGAGATAGAATTCTGAAAAGAAAAAAAAAAACGAAAAAGGTTGGAAAAAAAATAAAGAGAAAAAATGTAGCAATATGATGTCCAAAAGTCATGCCAAAAACTTAATTTTAAAAAAAGACAGAGTTCTGAAAAAAAAAATTGAATAAAAAAAAAAGAGGAAAGATATGTGATCTGAAGAAAAATTGGAGATGACTACTTTTAGACCTGAAAAAATAGTTATTACTAAAAATAAAAACCTCATATGAAAAAAAAAAAAGATAATTGGATGCAAAAGAAGTTAGAATAATTTGAATACGTGGAGAATTGTGTATATATATACAAATACGTAATTGTAACAAAAAAAAGGGAAACAAAATTAGCATCCAGCTAGCTGATTTAGATTTTTTGGCTATTGCAACTCTATAGCATAAAAATTATAATTGTGCGTATATAAGAACTAATACGAACTATAAGAACTCCAGTTTCAAAAAACAAAAAAACAAAAATATAAGAACTAATAAGAACTATAAGAACTCTAATTTCAAAAAAAAAATGTATAAGAACTTCAATTTCAAAAAATTAAAAAAAAAAAAACTATAAGAACTATAAGAACTCCAATTTCAAAAAAATATATATAAGAACTTCAGTTTAAAAAAAAAGAACTATAGGAATTAAATGAAAAAAAAAAGGATACTTGAAGAAGAAGTCTAGTTAAAAAAAAAAAAAAGAAATATAAGAACTTCAATTTCAAAAAAATAAAATAAAATAAAATAAAGAACTATAAGAACTAAATGAAAAAAATGTACCTAAAGAAAAACTCCAATTTTAGAAAATAAAAAAAAAAACTATAAGAACTAAATGAAGAAAACGTACTTAAAGAAGAACTCCAGTTCAAAAAAAAAAAAGAACTATAAGCACTAAATGAAAAAAAAAAAAAACGTAGTTGAAGAATTAAGTATAAGAATTGTGTATGATAATTGGATACAATTTATAAAAGCAAATTTGATTTGATTTTGAATCAAATTGCTTATCAAATTAAGACTATTGATTCAAATTCATCAATTTGAAATTAAATCAAATATTCATTGATTCAAATTATCGAATCGGATTAAGATAATTTGATTAATGTAATTAACTAAAATTTAAAAGGATATTTTAGTCTAAAAATATTTTTCAAAAACTCTTGCTTTTTAATATATTATAGATAAGTTTTTCAGTATATCTGATAAGTTATTGTAAGGCATATTTTTTAAAAATAATTTAAAATGATTAATAAAGTATCTAAAAATATAAAATAATAACAAATATATAATATTATAACTTTTGTTTTTTAAATTTATTTTTTCTTTTCTTGAGTGATAGAGATGGAAATGAATAAAAATATTTTTGAGTTCTAGTAAATTATTTTTTTTAAAATTAATTGCATAAAATGAATGGATAATTTTTAGGAAAAGATAAAATTTTCTAACTTCTTATTTCAATTTCATTCCTTTTCTTTTATATTCATATAGAAAAATTAGTTATACGTCTTATTGAGAAAACTTAATTGATTAGATTATAAGTTTAATCTATGAACTTTAAGAGTTGTTTCTAGTAGACTCTTAATTTTGTCTTTTCTAAAAAGATGTCTAATTGCCCATAAAACTTTCAATTTGTATTTAATAGATTCTCAAGTTTTCAATTTTATGTTTAATGCATTTCCAACCTATTAGACTTTTCTAAAGTTTAATAATCTATTTGATGAAAAATTAAAAATTTAAGGACCTATTAGACATAAAATTAAATGTTAAGGAAGTTATTAGAAACTTTTTAAATTTAGGGACCTATTAGATACAATCTTGAAAATTTAAGGATGAAACTTATTATTTAACTAATTTAATGTTAAAATATATAAACTAATATCAATTTATATTAATGCAAGAAAAAAAAATTTATCTAGCCCCCCTAACATTAAGTTCTAGATCCGCCACTGGTGGTGATTAACCATTTTATAAATCATTTTTTACTCAATTTTTTATTTATTGTGGTCCACAGACTAGTTCAACACCTATTCACTATGGTTGCGTTTGACCCCCTGAGTTGAGTTGAGTTGGGTTTTAAACTCAACTCACCATTTGGGTCATGAAGAAATTAATTTCCCATAAAAAGACTAAACTCTATCGATGTAAAGACCCGAACCTACTACGACACGCTAGAGCGGAAGCACGACCTAGTTACCTCGTTCATGCCCGAAATTTCGGCAGCATGACGGCGTAACTAGGAGAAACCAAAATTTTACAACAACCTGATACGAATGAAAGACACTTCTATACCTCAGATAAAACGCTCAGCATCCAACAAACTACAACAAGTATGCTGAGCTTCAACATCAAACACAGGGTTCAAAGAAACTCTAATCAAATACACGAAAACTAAAGAATATTTAGAATTTACAGATCAACACTACAACAAAGAACAAACTACAAAACTAAGAGTAAACAATCAAGGACAGGAAAACTAGGGGAGTCTCCATAGTCTCGTCAAGTCGTCGCCTGCGTCATCCACCCCGAACATGTGCACAATCTGCAAAACCAACAAAGTAGCAAGGATGAGTATAAATATACTCAGTAAGTAGCCCACTTAGGGGTCCAATGTTTAAAGAAACCATTTAACCTTCCACAACATTCACTACTAGCCAAACCTAACTTCGTGTCATACCTGTGAGTCCTGTAACATAGAACCCAACCCTGTGAAGGTATATAACCCTCACACTCATCTCAACAGATAAATCACCCCTAGGCTAGCACACAGGCGCTAGGGAACGCATCCCTACGCTCAACATACTGGGGAATCATCTCTCAGCAAGCACAAGACAATAGGAAACGCATCCCTATGCTCAACACAGTGGGGAATCACCCCTAAGCTAGCTCACAGGCGCTAGGGAACGCATTCCCTACGCTCAACATAAATCTTTGGGGTCCTCGCCCCTATGCTAGCACCCACGGCAATAAGGATCGCAACCCTTATGCTCGTCACAAATCTCTGGGGACAACGCCCCTATGCTAGCCTCATCAACACTCTAGGGGAATCGCCTCCTAACTCATTACTCTGGGAATAACGCCCCTTTACTAGCATCATCAACACAAAAGTTGTCCTGGCACGTACATCTGCTTCTTAATCTCAACTCATCAACCATCCAACTATCGCTCGCACACTCTACCTGAGTCCATCCCGGTAAGGCATTGTCTCGAGCACTACCAACGAGCCATATAACTTAGGTTGACTAAGGCCGTGAAAGCAAATAACTCTCACGCCTACATACAATAGAACATCACCCCTCTATGCTAGCATACAGGCAATAAGGGACGCATCCCTTATGCTCAACATAATTCCAATCACCCCTAAGCTAGCACCACATGCCATAAGGATCGCAATCCTTACGCTCAACACAGTGGGGAATCACACATAAGCTAGCACACAGGCCATAAGGAACACAATCCTTACGCTCAACATAATTGGGGAATCACCCCTAAGCTAGCACCACAGTGAAGGAACACAATCCCTCACTCTCATCACATCTAATCAACCTAGAGTTACAGACTCGCCCAGGAGAGACATAAGATCAGGTGGCTCTTATTTTATCAAGCTCCTTGCATTTTCGCACTACTTTTGGAATCTCGAGGGTAATCTACCATACCAAAATCATTTGTTATATCCGGACCACATTCACAACTTGGCCCGTAGTTCACAAGCACATACCTGTGCTAGTGGCACATAGCCCTCCATCCCTTTTAATTCAGAATTCAATTCCATAACCACTCTGGAAATCAGGATGACCAGTAACCCTCTACTCACATTCGAACTCATCCAAAACTCGTTAAATTAGCCCAAACATAAGGCCATTCTGAACACATAAAATACGGTCCTCGACCCTGAGTATTGCATAACTTTAGGGTGCTCTACTTCCGCCTCTAACCCAACCTGAACCCAAAAGCATTGAACCCAATCAACCAATCAATCTAAAATTCAAGTTTTCTACACTCCACAGCTAACCAAACATCTCAGAAGTCCAAACGATTATAATTGTTTAGTTTAACACCACTATCCACACATTTATACTTACAAGGGTAAGCTATAATCAAATTCATTTATAACCCCCGGCACATTTTCATTCATTCACTTGTAACTTTGAATCCCTTAACTAGAGTAGCAACAAGTTTCAGACAATCTTAAGCCCAGCACGATAATTCTTATATTGATTTAACCAACTACGACATCGCGCACATACTCATAATTTAGGCAAGAATGACTATTCACAAATCACCACATTCATGTCCAAACTTGTCCAATTACAACCTCAAACAATTTCTTAAAGAGGTTCATATGCTAACATACTAAACTTGAAATTTTAAGCTACTAATTCCTTTATGACCACAACTTAGGCCGTTTTAGCTCAAGATTACTTCTAAACATAACCACTAACCTTTTCATATCTCATAACCTCCGCTTTCAAGCATGCTTTCAAAATTAACAAACTATCAAACATACATTTTAATCTCAAAGGAATTTAAATGGCTTAAATCCAAATGACTACTTACATTGAATAGAATAATTAATATTATTCTAGCAGTGAGCATCTCTTCCAAACTTTGGTCTTCCTGCTTAACCTTCAATAATTCAATAAAAATAAGGATTATAAAACTTGGTCCAAGATTCTTGAAATTTCATAATTGAGCTCCATTTAGTCCTTTTTATTTCTTAGACCGATTTTAATTTAGCACAATATCTCACCCAAATAAAAGTGACCGTGCCGAACCTTTAACCTTCTGGAAATTTATATATTTGTCTCCAATTCCATAGTTTGATTCTCAAATCAATATCCCGAAAATTAAATCCATTGATTAACGATCGATCCCATTTAAAGTCCTTAATTAAAAACAATTGAGTAACGAAATTACCCAAGTCAGAACACGATCGTAACGGGGACTGTTCAGGCTCGAAAATTGGAATCGGAGACGGCGGTGCGTGCGGCGGCGAACAGAGGCGCGTGCGGCGGCGCGTGGCCGGCGCGTGGGATTTCTGATCGGCGCGTGAGAGCGCGTGGACCTTGGGTCTGAACAGATCCGAGCCGTGGGTTGTCTTCCGGTGAGTTTTGTGACGTTCAGACGGGAGGGAGGGACTTAAAGGTGGAGATCGGCTGAGCGCGGCGGCCGTAGCTTCTCTGGTGAGCAAATCCACGGCTGGGTAAGCAAAACCGGCGAACTGAATGGCCCGCCGGCGGTGGCTTGGTCGGACGAAAGAGGAAAAAAAAGAAAACAGAAGGATGGGGGTTCGGCTGTGGCTGCAAACCGACGAGGAAGAAGAAGAAAAAGGCCGGCGGTGGGTGGGCGCTCTTCGTGAGTTGCAGCAAACGAAGAAGAAAAAAAAAACGGCTGCGAGGATGGGTGCTCGACGAGTAAGAAGAAGAAGACCGGTGGAGATGGGTGTTCGGTCAGAGAGAGAGAGAGAGAGAGAAAATTCGGTGAGGGGGGAAGAGAGTATCGGGAGGAAGAAGAAGAGAAAAAGAAAAAATAAAATAAAATAAAATAAGAAAAATAAGAAAAATAAGAAATAAACAAATAATGAAAGAATAATAAAAATAATAAAAATAATAAAAATATATATATAGTGGATAAGGATGAGGGAGATTATTTTATATATAAAAAAAAATTCCAACTTCCAATTATGCCCTTAGACCAAATTCTTCTTTCCCAAATTGCCCTTTTTCTCATTCCAAATTGCAAATTACCCTAAAAATTTAAATTACCCAATGAAAATCATTCCAACTTAATTTCCATAATTTGAAATTAATGCCTGTAAATAAGCCGGGCGTTACAATCGACTTGCTATAGTGAGGATATTAACTCCACTGACTTGTACAGTAACCCTTTTAACATATTTTATCACCGTTTCTCCAACGACTGGGGACCTTCTCTGGAGACCAGCGACCTTCTTTGACGACCAACGGCCACTGCCGACTACCTTCTCCGACGATCGACAACAATCGTTGGCAACCATATTCGGCAACCGGCAATCTCGTCTCTTGTGACTATCGTCAGCAATAATTTCCAGTGACCGATGGCACTCCCATGGTTCAAAATAATATGAAATGCACATGTACTTAGTTAGTCTGACTCTCTGCTCCAACAATCTTTCTTCGGACTTACGAACTCTACTCATTGTTGGCCATTACTTATATTTTGTGAACCATAATTATGTTTTATGAATCATGTAAATAGGCCCTTGATATTTTATGAATATTCCACTCCTACATGACACTAATGTTGAAATATATTGTTGTTTTCTTGTCATCTTGAAAAAGTAAAATACTAGCATTCTCTTTTCCAAATATGTTCAATTTAGTACATGTGTGTTAAACAAATGTAAGCAAACAATATTCCTTTGTAAAAAAAAAAAAAAAAAAAAGAATACATAATGGTCAATGTGACCATATTAGATTGAAAAAAGTCTTAATAAGGTCCTCATTTGTAAGTTTCAAAGAAGTTCAATGTGTGTTTAGAAAATAAAATCTTAGGGGCTGTTTGGGGCAAGGGTTATAATAACCTGTGTTATAATAACCCATGGAATACTCTGCACCCCAAACACAGACTATTATAACATCAGACTAAACAACTCTGCATTTTAAACAATATTATATTATTTCACAGACTATTATAACTCACAGACTATTATAACCCCTGTTATTATAACCCACTCAGCGACCCAAACAGCCCCTTAGATTTCTATATTTTGATAGAAGTTCAATTTGTGTTTAAAGAAAAAAAAAATACAGGTACATTGCCTTTTTTCCATTCATTAATTGCTATTTGTTGTGATAAAGAATGCAATATTTGATTTCTATAAATTGAAAGAAGTTCAATGTGTAGAAGAAAGAGAAATCAAGGCTACATTGTATATAGTTTGGAAGAAGTCAATTTCTAAAAAAAGAAAGATAAAGAATGATGTTTTAAAAAAAATCAATGTTGAAAATTTTTTTTTTTTTAAAGTGGACATCTAAATTCAGTGTTGGAAAGTTGGAAAAATATGTTTCTAGATGAATGATTAGAAAAAATAAAAATAAAGGAAATAAAAACAGTCAGCTAAAAATTAGTCTACTTCAAGTTACAAAAAACTGTACCAGACACCCCAGACAACTCAACTCAATGATGTACCCCAAATGCAGACTTTTTGACTCAACTCATCCAACTCTGCACCCCAAATACAGACTTATAAACTCACTGACAAACTAACTCTGCCCAACTCAACTCAACTCTGCGTGCCAAACGCGCCTATAATACACACACACATTTAAGTTCCATTTTATTATATTTTTAATACAATATTTTATTTTTGTCTTATAAGTCATAATCTATAATTATTTTAGTCAAAATATATAAAAGGGAAAAATACACTTTTAGTCACTGAGGTTTGGGCTTGGTTGCATATGAATTTCTATGTTTTTAAATTCAACAAATATACCCTGGAGTTTTCGATTTGATTTCATTTTGGTCACTCCGTTCATTTTTCTGTTAATTACTCACCTTTTTATTAGAAAAATAGATTTTTAGGATTTAATTGTCAATGATGGTGATTAACCATTCTATAAATCATTTTTTACTCTATTTCTTTAATTATTACAAGATACTGGAGATTTTTTTTCCTTTTTTTTAAAAAAAACAGATACTTGAGAACTGATCCTTCGAGTAGTTCATCATCATCATTGTTACAGGTGAAATTGGACCAACAATAATGAACTGGCTAAAAGGTTACAATAAATGGTCAAAAGAGGAAAAAAAATCTCAATACGAAGTCAAAACGAACCAAAACCGAAAGAGGACCGACCCATGATGCAAAAGGACGAAGAAACAGGCTTGGGTTTCGTCATGCCTCGGCCAACCACATGGAAAGGCCCTTCTTTGGGCCTTGCCTTGGTCCCTCATGGCCCATGTACCCTCGGTTCAGCCACGTTCGGTCCTTTCGTTCCCAATTGAAGACGGAAATCCACAAAAACCCTAGTGATGAGATATTTAAGCTCTCTCTTAAGGAGAGAGCAAGGTATGCTAATTTTCACTTCATTCCAGCTGCCTAAACTCTCCGTGAACTCCTAATTCTCTCAAAAGAATTCTATCTGGCTTAAGCATCAGAGCCGTGTGGCCTACACCACACCGATGTCTAGGTTTTTCTTGTTTTGTAGGTCCCGTTCTTCCCCCAAAATTACAAATTCACTATCGTTGTCATGTGGAGGTTATGTTAGATTTCTCCTATCTAAACATTTGGCAACAACGATCATCATCATCATCATCATATATATATATATATATATGTTTGAATGACACATTGTTATAATTTATAATTACTTTAGAAAAAATATATAAAATAATCCTTAATCTTTTAAATTCAATATATGCTTAATTGGTAAGAATTTTTTTAACCACGTGTGCTTCGATCTATGTATCCACACGTTTTTTAAGAACGTTCATAACTTTGTTTCAAAAATCATTTTAAAAATATTATAATGATCGTTCTTCGTCCACTAAAAAGAGCAATTTTTTACCATTGAAAGGATTTTATGGACCTAACCTAATCTTAAATTATACAAAGTAGAAGTGAGTAAAAGAGACTGAAAAATCGAGTTGGCCGACCAAAATCGACCAAATCGACTTTTGCGACCTGTCGGTCGGCGACCTCTGAAGGGATCCAATCGATCGTGTAAAAAAAAAAAAAATTGCATTAAGTCAGTGAATGCATTGTGATTGCGTTATGGGCAGCATTAAATACGGACATGAAGATTGAAGTGAATGCATTTGTCTTCCCAAGGGCTAATTATTTAAAACAACAATTAAGTATTATTTTTTTTCTTTCAATTCTTTTTCCATGTCTTCTTTTTTTTTTTTCTTTTTCTTTTCTAGAAGAAAGAATGTTTTTTTTCTTTAGTTAATTGTTTTTTCTATCTATTTTAATTTATTTTTATAATTTTAGGGGTGAACTTTCTTTTTATGTATTTAAGAGTCATTTTATGAAGTCAATGAGAGAGTTAAGCCATTAGTTTAGAATATTTCATAATGATAATTTTAGAAAAAAGGAAAAAAATAAAATGTGTAAAAATACAAAGATGGAAAAAGATAGAAATTACGAAGGCGAAACTTGAGTATAGTAGCTATGTCACATGAGGTGAAGAAACTTTGCTTCGTTTTTTAAATATTTTCTTTTGATTATTCCACAAGCAAAAATAACTAGGATAAACTCGTCAACTAGATAGCTGTATAATCAAAGTTTCAAGAGAAATAGTTATACATGTATTGGAGTATGGCCAATTGGTGAGGCGAGGGACTGCAAATTGCTTCTTCCTCAATTCTTATCCCAGATCTTGCCCCATCAACATTTCAATAGTGACTAACAAATTGTTAAGTATATTAGCGAGGCTGACTAGATCGGCCGAGGCCGACCATTCCTGCCCCTGATTCTCACTCAATTGCTTATTTACTCTTCTCCTCTCACGGTGTCAGCTTAAAATGAAGTTACAGTTGTTCAGAAAATGCTTACGAAAAGCAGGAAGCTACGAGGCTACAGAATAGCCAAGAATTCCCTCCAGCAAGAGGTCATGAAGCTACACAGCTACAGAATAGCCAAAATCCCTCCTACGGGAGGTCGGGAATTCCAGAATAGTCCCTACGGGGTTTGATGACAATCTCACTTAAATTTGAGGATGCCCTCGAATTTATATATTCTCTCCATGAAAACGGCACAGATCGGGAATTCAGAGGAGAGTCTTAGCCCCCAAGAAAGATCGAAATGTTCCCTACAGGGTTAGACGACAATCTTGGGGAGATCCAAGGAGAACCTTGGAGCCTTAAATTTTCTCTAGGATGTGGACGAACACGCATCTAGAGGATAATCTTACCCACCAGTAAGAGACCGACCTACAGGGTTAGACGGCAATCCTAGGGATGATTTGAGAAGCAAAATAAGTGTCACAGAACCCTAAAATTCCTATAGGAAACAGAGAAACCAAGACGCGAGATAAGCGTCATGGAACTCTAAAAGTCCTACTGGAAAACGGAGAAACCGACACTCTAGGAGACTGAAATCCTCACAAAGATGGACAACAATAACTAGAGATAATTCGAGGCAGACCTCGAAATGTCAATAATGACTCCAAAACTTAATAAGCTACTCCCAAGTCAAGCTCCATGCAATTACTCCACACGCTCTTAATCTCGAATCCTAACTAGGGAGTGGGGGCTAATGTTATGGGTAAAATTGGACCAACAAGAATGGACTGGCTAAAGGGCTGCAATGAATGACCAAATAAGGAAAGAATCTCAATACAAAGTCAAAACGGACCGAAACCGACAGGAGATCGACCCAGAACGAGAAGGGAGGCAGAAACGGACTTGGGCCGAGCCCAAGCCCGTGGTCGGCCGAGGCCGACCACATGGCAAGGCCCCATTTTGGGTCTTGCCATGGTCTAACAACAGAGAGGTGAAGACCGGGGCTTGGGCTTGGCCCAAGCCCGTGGCCGACCAATTTGGCAAGGCCCAATTTTGGCCTTGCCTCAGTCCCTCATAGCCCGTGTGCCCTCGGTTCAGTCCAATTCGACCTTTCCTTTCCCCATTAGAAGGCGGAAACCCACAAAAAACCCTAGGAAGGAAGCTATTTAAGCTCTCCCTCGCGGGGAGAACAAGGTAAGTTCATTCCAGTCTACAACACTCTCCTAGAATTCCTAAATTCTCTCAAAACTCTCTCTGACTTAAGCATCGAAGCCTGTGTGGCCTACACCACACCGGTGTCCAGGTTTTTCTTGTCTTGCAGGCCGCATTCTTCCCCCAAGAATACAAATTCACCGTCGTTGTCACATGGAGGTCATGTGAGATTTCTCCTGTCCAAAATTTGGCAACAACAATTTTGTTTAAATAAATTTGAAAAAATGTAATAGTTTTTCTTCATATATCTCGTAAAAGGAGCATTATAAACGGTAGAAAGAATCAAATTTAGTTTACTTTTCTCGTGAAAAAGAATGGTGTATATGAATCGTTTAGTAAAATTGCTAATAGATGCTCAAGGGGTATGCAGGGTTGGATTTGGCCAAGGCTAAACCTATTCTTACAAGTTTATTGATACTTTTGATGGTTACATTTATTGATTAAGCTATGAAAATTTATTATTGTTTATGTTCGATTAAAGAAGAAAAGGAAAAAAAGGAATTTTGACTCCTAAACTTGTTATGTTATATCAATTTTTACTCTAAACTTTCAATTTTCATTAAATTGTACCTCAAACTTAGATAAGTATTGTAGTCTTAGCCTTAAATTTTAAAAAGTGTTTCAATTTTAACCCTCTTGATAAGTTTTAATTCAAAATATCATTAAAAAAAATATTCACATGCGGTTAATGAATTATAAAACATACGTATGGCATCAAAATTGATAAGATTTCAAAGAAAAAACGATATTAAAGTTAAATTTTTGTTGAAATTGTGAGTTTTGGCAAAGTTATTCAGTGGTTAATTAGTGCATTGATCAAACTTAATTTTGTACAAAAATTTATTTTCTTGAAATGAGTAAGTTTATGGAGATTACTACATTGTTTCTTGTTAAAATTAGTGGGTGAATTAGCGAAAATTGAATAAATGGTAAAAATTGTAACACTTGTTTGAGTTTAGGGTCCAATTGGATGAAATTAAAAGGTTATGCTAAAATTTAACACAACTTGTAAGTTTATAGATCAAAATTGATTTTTTTTCTATTAAAAAAAAAAAATCTTAACAGAAGTGGTCCTAATTTAGAGATATTTTATAATTCTAAAATGTTCTTATTAAAAATTCAAGTTTTTAACAAGTTGTATGTGATTGGGGCTAGCAAGCCTAGAATATAACTAAGATGAATCTTAAAACAAATTAATATGTGAGGTGGAAGGATTCAAACCTCTGATCTCTTAGTCAATGACATATGTCTTTAACCAAATGAATTTTGCTCAAGTCAACACCATATCAAACTCCGTTATTCTGTACATAATATGTCCCTTCATTCCATTATGTTACAACGTATATGATAAGTCATGCTTTATAGGAGACATATCTTATACAGCACCGAAAAGAAGCCATCGTTATGAACTTTTGAAACTATTACAGCTTATAGAGGATGAGATGAGCTCCATGTTGTGGTTGAACAGTGACATTTGAAGTAGGAGCATGAGTATAAGACGGAGAAAGTTCAAAAGATAACCGTTGCAAAATCATTGATAGTGCTATTTTTGCTTCAACCATGGCAAAGTTTTGACCAACACAAATTCGAGGACCCCATCCGAAAGGCATGAAGCAAACTTGATTCTTTGTTGCTTTGGAAATTCCCTCTGAAAATCTCTCTGGTTTGAACTCATTTGCATCTTCACCCCATATTTGTCGATCATGGTGGATGTGAATGATCGGTATGCCTATTGACACTCCAGCAGGTAATAAAAAGTTTCCAAGTTTTGTTTCGTTGTGAATTGCTCGAGCTAAGATACCAATGGGAGGATAGAGTCTAAGAACTTCATTTAGTATCATAGTTACCTGTTCGCAACATCGACATATTCAAATGGATCAAAATAACAACACTACCTCAACCAGACTAAGAGCCCATTTGGATTATTGTTTTTCATATATGCATTTTTTAAGCATTTTTCATAAAACCCGTTTGGAATTAAAACACTTCTATGTTACATTTTCTCAAAAAAAATTGTATGCACAAGTTTGTTTGGTTTACTAATCTACACTCAAAATGCTTCTACTAATGTCAAATTACTATAAAAGACGACTATTAAACACTATGAACTAATAAGTTTAAATTTGTATTTAAAACACTATGACCAGCCACTGCCTACTATCGTCAACCACAACACACCTACCGCCGACCGATCATCTCCAGCGTCCATCTTCAGCGACCATCTCAGCGGATAACCTCCGACCAACCACCACCAGAGGGGTCACTGGAGGTGGTCGCCAGCGGTGGGTATGCAATCTTCGTCGACGGTGGGCAATGGTCGTCGGTGGTGGACGGTGATAGTGTGAGGATATTTTGGTCATTTTTATATATCGTGAAAATTTGAGAGAAACCATTTTTCTAAAATTTAGTTTTATTAGTTTCACTCAAAATAACTTATTTCTCAAACTCATTTTTTAAAAAATCATTTTGAGTGGCTGTCAAACACTAGAAATCTTATTAAAACAACTTCTTTTCAAAAATGAACACTTGTAAAGTGAATCAAAACGGGTCCTAAACTACTTAAGTTAAACCTCAAAGTTTTACACACGAAAATGTAAAAAGGTGTTGAGGTTATCAACTAAATGGTTGAACTAAAAAACAGTAATTAACTCAATACGAGATAAATCATGGCTACTTACTACTTTGAGACGACTTAAACCATCGAAGTCCAATTTGTTGTCGATACCAAAAACTTCAAGCACTTCTGCTCTTGCTCGATCTTGCCATTCCGAGTATCGACCAAGTAGAACCATCGTCCAAACAAGCAATGCCGCTGTGGTTTCTTGGCCAGCAAAATAAAAGAGCTTACATTCGCTAATTATATCTTCCATACTCATTCCAACATCTTTCTTATCTTCTTGCTCTCGAACTTGATTTAAATTGGATTCCAAAAGGATCCCTAATAGATCAGCATTATTAGAAACTTCACCTGCCTCCATAGCCGTTTGTCTTTTGCTTATAATTCCCCAAACCATAGTTTGTATTTCTCTATCAACCTCTTCCATCTTCCTATTCAACTTGGTTGGTATAAACCTATAGTGCATAAAGAATTAAATAATTACGCATGCACAATTTAATATTTGAACTTAAGTTTGTAACTATTTAATCCCTACCATGAAAAAATTCATCAAAATTAAGTGTCTATTTTTATTATGTAACAACTTAAACTTTGTAATTTATAAACACAATTGATCCCTAATCAATCTATCATTCTACATATGTAAGAAATCCATTAAATCTTAACAATAATTTTCATGATAGAGACTAAATTGTTACAAAATTTAAAGTATAGGGGCTAAATCGTTACATACTAAAATTCAAAAACTAGATTAATTGTTACTTTTATGAAAGTTTAGAACTAGAAAGTGCTTTTGAACCTTCAGAAACAAGGAGTAAAGAAATGATTTTAAGCTCATATTCAATTAATATCACTTTTTTTTTCACTTCCATGGGGAAATTGAAATAAAATATTTCATTTAAATCTTACCTCCACCCAGGAATATTATAGACTCCCTTCGTTAGACGTGTCACCAACAGAGAAACCCACTTTTTCAAAAAATGGAATATCTTTTTTCCTTCCTCATAGCTACTCCCAAATGCTGTTCGAGAAATCACATCTGCAGTCATAGTTTGCAAATCGGGCCAAACATCTAACTCAAAAGACTCTTCCTTAGAGACCATCGATTCCCATTTTTTAATCATCTCATTACAACTCTCCGAGAATGCTGGAAACATATCCTGCAAACATTTCAATTTTCAAGAATTGCATGTAAAATTGCTACTCCTTGCTAATCAAAACACCACCATTGTTTAATCCTAGCTCAATAGTTCCATAACATCAATTATTTGCTATTCCATTTCTAATATACATTCATAGAACGAAGTGTCATTTCTTATACACAACCTAAATATCTAGCTTCTTATATTTTATTTTATTATTGTTTTTTATATTCACGAGTGATCATGCCAACCTATGTGCACTTCAACCATTCTCACAGGACAACTTTCTAACTCTACTACATTTAGTTGCCAAGGCAACTCATAGGATATTAAATCTTAGGTAGTTAGCTTCTTATATTTTAACAAAGCTAAATTATAAATAAAAAATTAAAAATAAATAAAAATAAAAGATATTCCAAACCCCTGAACTTTGTCCTTTGTTTCAAAAATACTTCTAATTTTTCGAAAGTTGCAATATTACCTTTGACCTTTCATAAAGGTTTGAAAACTACACTTGGAGTAGAAAAACTGTTAGAATGTTAGACAAAAAGTCGACATGTATGAATGTTGTTCTTTCAAACTTAATTCAAACAAGCACTGCCACATTCTAATAGATTTCTAATATAATGGTAGTTTTGAAACGTTTATAGAAGGTTAAGGGTAATATTGCAACTTTTGAAAGAATAGAGGTATTTTTGAAACAGAAGAGCAAGATTCACAAGTATTTTTTATAATTTAGCGGACAAAGAGAGAGAAGAGTAGACCTTCAACTTCTCCGTATGAAATGCAGGATTGATGATTTTTCTATGTCTAGACCATTTAGGTCCCTCGAGAGAGACAAGTCCGCCACCGCCAAGTCTTCTTGCAAGAGGAAATAAAGGGGCTTTACGAATGTCATTGATGAGAGAAAACACAGTCTTAAGTTGTTCGGGATCTGTTATATACACTCTTGGAGTTGACCCAACCCATACGAAAGAATTCTTACCTACAAATTTAATTTTTCCTGTAAGAATACAAACCAACAAACAAGGGATATATACAATGGCCCTATATCTTTTGTTTAAACAAACACATGAAACAAGTTTTCAACTTTCAACAGTTCGTTTGGTAAAGTTTTCGTTTTTTATTTTTTGTTTTCTGTTTCTTATTTCCTCTTTTTTAATTAAAAAACACAAAATTACGTTTGATAACTGTTTCTTGGTTTTTGTTCTTTTTTTATAAAAAGTACAAACAAAAACATGATTGGTAATCCTTTCTTGTTTCTTGTTCTATGAAATTGTAAATTAAAAATATAAAACTATTATATGAAAATTAAGTTTATAAACACTAATTTCACTTATGGATTTCTTTGTTTTGTTATCTACCATTTACAAATGTTTTCAAAATTCAGTCAAGTTTTGAAAACTATAAAAAAAAAAAAAAAAATTAACTTATTTTCTTTCATAGAATTTGACTAAGAATTCAAATGGTTCCTTAAAAAAAATGAAAATTATTGTGAAGAAATTGTGAAAAAAAAAAAAAAAAAAAACAAGCACAATTTTCAACAATCATGGTTATCAAATAGGGGTCTAAGTTTTTACCCTTTTTTTTTAAATTGCCAGTCAAATAAAAAGATTCAAATGAACAACTTTCGAAATAGGTTACAAATGTTTTCACTATTTTTTTTTTTAGGACAAATGTCTTCACTATTTAAACTATATTTATGTCTGATATTTACGGTATTTGAAATTAAATGTTTGAGAAATCTAAATATTAACCACTTAAAGCATGATTTTTTTTTATTAATATTGTAGTTTTCAAAACTTCATATAGTAGTTTCCAAACTATTTATATTAATATTGTAGTTTTTAGTAGTTGAACTAAGGTCGTCTCCTAAACAAACGACCTTTAATACACGGCTAAATAGTAGAGAGACGACCTACACTACGTTTAAAAAAATAAAAAAAAAAAAATACTTGTGTGGAAGTTGTCTCTTCAAGAGATGACATATACACTCAATTTCTACATCTCTTAGGTTGGAGCAGTGGCCAAGTGTCTTGTTTTACATCCATGGGTGCTTGAGTTTGATCCATGGTCAGTGCGGAACGTTTTTTTATTTTTGTTTTATTTGTTAATTTTTTTAAAAAAAGAAAATACTACTAGCTAGCCCCTCTCCTTTTCTTTTTCTTTTTTCTTATTCTTCTTTATACAAATTAAACTTAGTTTTTTCAAAAAACAGTAATTTTATAATTTTTATCTAATATTATAATAACTAAATTATAATTAAAATATTAAAGATTATTAGCGGTAGCTTTTTTTGCTTTTTCTTCTTCATTACAAAAATATAAATTAGTCTTTGAAAAAAAAATTATAAATTTTATTTCATGCTATAATACTTAAAGTTGAAAGCTGATTATTAACAATTTTAGTTCAACAGACAACAAACTTCATTCAATAATTTGAGTTCGAGAGATCATAATTGCATCCATGAACTCTACAAAACGTAAATTAGTCTTTGCAAAAAAAAAATATAGTAATTTTATAATTTTTATTTAATATTATAAAAACTAAATTATAATTGAAATATAAAAATTATTTTAACACAAAAAAATCAAAATTATTGAACTAAAATTAAGCTTAAATTGAAAGCTCATGGATGTAATTATTAACAATTTTAGTTGAGAGACAACAAACTTCATTCAATAATTTTGGTTCGAGAGATTATCACTGCATCCATGAGCTTAATTTTAGTTCAATAATTTGTTATATTTTTGTACTAAAATAATTTTTATATTATAGTACAAAATAAAAATTATAAAATTATTATTATTATTATTTTGCAAAGACTAATTTAAATTTTTGTAATACGAAGAAGAAAAAAAAAAGCTACCGCTAATAATTTTTAATATTTTAATTATAATTTAGTTTTATAATATTAGATAAAAAAAAATTATAAAATGACCATTTTTATAAAGAAGAATAAGAAAAAAGAAAAAGAAAAGATGTAAAACAAGATGTTTGGCCACTGCTCCAATTTAAGAGATGTAGAAACTAAGTGTTTGTGTCGTCTCTTGAAGAAACGACTTTCACGAAGTTTTTTTTTTAAAAAAAAATGCAATGTAGGTCTCAGAGACGACCTCCTACCACGCAAGTGAAGGTCGTCTCTTCAAGAGACGACCTTCAGCCACATATTAAAGGTCGACCTTCAAGAGACGACCTTGGTCCAGCTAATAAAAACTACAATATTAATATAAATAATTTGAAAACTACTATATTTTTATAATAAGTTTCAAAAACTACAATATTAATAAAAAATTAAAGGCCGTTTATTTGTTGAAAATAGTATTAATAGGAATTATTTGGTTAATAGATTTTTTAGACAAAATATGTACAATGGTACCAAATCTTTTAAAATTCTCAATTTTACCCCTAATGTATTAAAATTCTTCAATTAAGTCTTTCCATTAAATACTTTTTGTTAAAATTTGAAATAAAAAGTTAGATGTATTATTAAATCACGTCTTATTAACATACTTGATACAAACATGCCAATCAGATGCTACTTAGACACATGAAACTCAACCCATCTGTCAGCAAAATACAATTCATTCATCAATCAAATTTACTTTCTTTCAAGTGATATGCCTACGTGTCCAAATATGTTAATAAAACAATAATTTCAACTTTTTTTAAAATATTACATCACCTGTACAAGTTGAGATTCAAAAGTACGACCTCTTACCAATAGGGTTTTTTGTACGAATGACTCAAATTTTTGAGCCCAAATGATATATGACCTACTTTCTAAAAGTAATGTTATATAACATTTTGCTTACGTCATAACGAGAGCGAGAAGACGAGAAAACCCAACGAGAGCAAGAGGGACGAAAGCGAGAGGACAAGAAAAACTCCCCACCACCATATTCAACCTTATTCTTCTCCTTCTCACGCATGTTGACACCAACCCACCTCACCATCTCCATCTTTGTTTTCTTTCTCCTCCAGCAAGCAAATGCAGACGATGAAGATTCAACGTTGGCGAACGGCAAGCGTCGACATTAGCTATTACCTGTGCACGATTTTCTGGCATTGTTTTGCCAAATCGATTCCAAATTTGATACCCACGCATTCCAACGACCTTCCTCCCTCCTTCCAACTCGATTTCCAGCGTCATTCAACACGAAGAAAACCCGAAAGTGTTTCATCCCTCTTGCTCTCGTCGATTTTCTCATCCTCTCGATCTCCATCTTCGTTTTCTTCCTCCTCCAGTAAGCGAACGCAAACGATGAGGATTCAACACCAGCAGATGGGCGAGCGTCGACATTGGTTCTACCTTTGCGTGATTTTCCAACGTCATTTTGCTAAATCAATTTCAAATTTGATACCCACGCATTTCGACGACCTTCCTCCCTCCTTCCGACATGATATTCGATGTCGTTCAGCACGAACAGAACCGTGTTTTGTCCATCCTGCTCTCATCGGGTTTTCTCGTCCTCTCGCTTTTGTTGGGACGCAAGCAAAAGGTTATACATAACCTTACTTTTAGAAAGTAGGTCATATATCATTTGGGCCCAAAAATTTGAGTCATCCATACAAAAAAAAAAATTCTTACCAATACTAAGTTGGCCACGAAAGGGTTGAAGTATGATATATTTTTGTAGGGGACGACTTAATTGCATTTTTAATACGATATGAGATAAGAGTAAAATTAAAAATTTGTCAACCTAAGACTAGTTCAACTGGTCAAGAGATATGTTTTCCATCAAAAGGGTAAGACATTTGAATCCTCACCCCACATGTTGTGGGAAAAAAAAAGTACAATTAAAATTTTTAAAAGATAACTAAATTGAGAAAAATCTAAAAGACAAGGGACCATTTGTTATATCAACTTTTTTTTTTTTAATTAAAGATAAATTCATTTATATCATTTTAAACTACAAGGTAAAGAATTAATCAAGGTAATATTCACGTCTACAGTTCAGAATATACCATCCTCAATCAAACAAAATTCAGGAAAATGAATGAACACCAAAGCTTAGAAGGAAAATTCCTCTGCCTTCAAAACACCGAAGAGGATTTTGGCCAAAGGAACAGGAAAACCATGTGGTTTTTCCTTTTGTGTGTGTGCGCGATTTGTTTTCAAACGCATTCGATCAAATTCTACCCTAATCCCAAACAAATCAACTTCAATTTCACAGAGACGAGAAAACAGAGGGGGGAGACAGAAATTGGGGGGGGGGGGAAGCTAGGGCAAAACAAAATCGTCAAAATCGGAGAGAGTTTACCGTATTTATTGATGGTGAGATGAGAAGAAGGGACGGCGCGATGAGCAATATCGTGGGAGAAGTTTACGGGCTGCGATCTCGCTTCGCGAATCGCCGTCGCCATGTCCTTCGAATCGCCAAACAGAAGGCGATAGGAACTTCCGGCGAGGCCCTGCTGTTTTAAGAGCTTCTCGAGCTTCTTCGGCTTCAGCCAAATCCAGTTCAGGAACCTCCATCCCCATGCCAGAAGAGAGCCTACCAGAATACTGATTGAAATTGCAGCGGCGATCGTCATACTGATTTCGAGTTGCAGAGTCAGAGACTAGAAGAAGAAGGAAGGGTATAGGTATTTTTTGAATTTTATAATGTTGAAGATTTGGTTCCTACACTGTGGATAAGGGTTTTTTTTTTTTATTATTATTTTAATGGGATTATGATACTATTTTTTAAAATTTAAGAGGTGTTTGGTTTTTTGTTTTGAAACTGGAGAGTATGGGTTTGTTAGGTTGGCAGTTTTGTTAGCTCAAATTTGCTATAGCACATATTATTCTACCTCTCAAGTTTGCTACAGTATTTTATCTTACTCACCATGTTTATTACAGTACTTTATTCATACTTCTCAAGTTTGCTACAATACACATTTTATCTTTAGTTTAGATCAAATGCATTAAATTTTTAATAAAAAAATATATTAGTTAGATAAAAACAATTAATTAATGATAAATTTATAATAAATAAGTACATAAATTTAGTTCCAATTTCAAATAGTAATAATTAATTTATAAACTGATACGTCGGCTTTGTTATACTTCATGTTTTAGAGCAATTATAATGATATCTTTATAAGAAAGAATTTCTTTGTATTTTGTTCCTACATTGACAAATATTAAAAAAAATAATTACAAAACTAACTAAATATTTATTTTACAAAACAATTATTCAAAAAGTGTTTAGATTAACAATAATATTCAAAAATAAATTCTTTATTTACAAAGTAATAGTTCCTAATTTATAAGAAACTTATTATTATATTTTAAATTTTTTTATTAACGTATAAATTATAAAAAAAAATATTTTATTATAAATTTCAAACCACACACGTTATATAAACTTAAATTTAATAAATCAGTTTTCATTTGAAAAAAAAAGTCCATTTCTCTAAATCCACAATTTTGCCTAAATTCATTTTCTTGTGAAAATGTAAAAACCATGTTATCATATATTCATAGTCAATTAAAGACATAATATTTGTAAAATTAATTAATTAAACTATTTTGGTTAGTGTATCTTAAAGTTAATAGCTGTAAAATAATATTATTTAAAATACTTTAACTTTATAACTTGATGTATTAGTTAAATATAGAAAGTTAAGTTTAATAATAATTTTGATGATAAGTAGTAAATAATTTTTGTTATCACAACAAGTTATAAATCATTAAATAAACAATTGATGACATTTTCTTTATGGTTAATTTTATGTTTGATACATCTGCATAAAAAAAATTTGTTTATATTTGTTCACACTTTGGTAAATAGTTTGAAAATATTTTCATGAACAATTAAATATTTATTCTATAAAATAATTATTGAAAGAAAATTGAGTGGACAAATGTATTAAAAATATTTTATTTATTATTAAAATAATACTCTCTAATTTCATAATAAAAGTTGCATTTTAAATATAATTTAATATATAGCTTTTATTACTTTAATTAAATAATTTATATTATTTATTACAAATTTTAAATTTACCAACCAAATACACTTTTAATAAACTCATGTTTTACAAATCAGACTTAACAAACTCAGACTTGACACCATCCAAACACTGATTTAACAAACCCAGACTTAATAAACCTATTTTATGTACCATCCAAACACAGACTTAATAAACCCAGATTTAACAACTCACCCAAACCCGTGAACCAAACGACCCCTTATGGTTTTACTAAGTCCCTTAGGGCTGACGACCCGTTATGGTTTTACTAAGTCCCTTAGGGCTGACGTTTAATTTAGAATAAGGATGTTGTCTTTGATTTCTTAAATGGAGTTTGGTTTGTCAAATCTTTCTTTGGTTTTGAAGAGTTCGATTTTTTGTTTCCCCTACTTTATAACTTTTTTTCTTGTGGATATGTTTGTTTCAAACTTCCGTTTATGCTCTGTTGAAATATGATGAATCTTTTTTTTTTTTTTTTGATAAAAAAATATATTATGAATCTTTTGTATATGTAAACCATACATGTTTAAATCTAGAGATAAAATATAAGCAAAAATTAATCTAGGGAGTTGAGATGATGTTTAATCTTTTGAAGTGTGAAAGTTTGTGATTTTTTTAGAGAGAGAGAGATTATACCTTAAAAAAAATCATGTAAGAATAATATTTGCACATGAATTAAGGTAAAGAGTATTGTTTGCAATTTACTCTCTACTCTCTTCAAACACTAAACTCCATTTGAAAAAGTTGTCAAAAAAAAAAAAAAAAGCTCCATCTGAAAAAATATGTTTGATGATTTTCACACTTGACTTTTATTGTTAAGAACATTTGATACTTTCTTTTTAAACTAAAGGCTATTACTAAATGCATTGGGCTTTTAGAAAATGGAAAGGCTTCATATTATTCTGTTTCCAAATTCCAATTCAATATGCATTCACAACCATCATTTTTTTCCTTTATGGTTATTTGGGCTTGTCTTACAATCCAATTACTACTAATTCTTTGTGTTAGTAGGTTTTGTTTAGCTCTACAAATGTGGCAGTGGAAGATCAAACTTTCACTCTTACGAAAAGTAATAGGCATCTTATCCTCATTTATTAAATTATGCTTTTTTTAGTGCATAAGCTATGCTCAAATTAGCTCTTCATTAAGTAGATAAATTCATGTCATTACAACCAACCTAAACATAATTCAATGAATTGAAACATTACACATCTATCCTAAAAGTCAGATGATTTAATTTCTAACTCACTTCGAATGCCAAAAAGAGAGAAAAAACGCATGTCATTACATTAAATGTTTATAATTAATTAGTTTATTAAACCACTTCGATCCCATAACTCAAATTTAAACCTTTAATATATTTCTAATATTCCTTTTCTTTTTCTTTTGCGACTTTACTTCAACAAGATTGATTTTATGGTTTGTACAACTATGCCCTTAAGTTCTGATCTTGTCTTCTTTAATAAATAAATAAATAAATAAATAAATAAATATATATATATATATATATATATTCCCTATTAGATTGTGTATAGCAACAGATATTAATTTCATTCACAATTAAAACAAGTAAATTGCTGAAGTAAAACAATGGAGAGGCATTTTAGATAATTGGATTTTTAACTTAGCAAACGATTTTTTTAGTTAAATTAATTAATAGGGAAAATGATGTCAATATCCATATTCCTTTACTAAAAAAATCCACATTTCAATGAATTTATTTATGTGTATTAGATTTTATTTCCTTTTTTCTTTCAATTTGAAAAAATGAATTGTATTAGTATATATTTGAAAAAATCGACAAGCTAAGAAAAGTCCGTATTCATCAAGACAGAATATCTGTGAAACAGTCTTATCCGCAGAAGAAAATGGAGGCACCCCCCAACTTTAGGTTTGCATACACGCAAATGAATATTTAAAATGTAACATGCCCATTTCAATTTTTTTAAGAAAATACTTGAATTCTTAGCCAAATTTCAAAAATAAAAATAAGTTTTTGAAAACTATTTTTTTTTAATTTTTAAAACTTGGCTTGATTTTTTAAAACATAAGTAGACAGTAGATAGCAAAATAAAGAAACTCATGGATGGAAATAGTATTTATACGTTTAATTTTCAAAAACTATAAACTAAAAACTGGTTATCAAACAAGGCCTAAATCTTTCCATAAAAACTTATTAAAAAAATAATAAATTACAGTGAACAAGGGATAAAGCCGATAGTTCATAAAAATAAAAATAAAAATAATCGTAAACATTTCTTCTTAAAAAAATAAATAAAGAACAAAATAATCGTAAACATAAATGAAAAAGAATTTTTTTTTTTTTTTTTTTTAAAAAAAAATGAAGCTAGAAGACCTCTTCCTCTAATCTAAAGTCAAGGATGATTCAAATTGATTTCAATAAAATTTTTAATGCTAAAACTCAATAATTATTTTTTTTTTTAAATACAAGAATTAAATTCTTGGGGTTGATACAAAAATTGATCCTTTGAATGCTTCATCTGAAAATTTTTCACACACGTTTTGTAAATACTTTATGAACAAGAGAGAGAATTTATCAATAGAAAAGTTTAATTTTTTGACACGATAGTGTTTATAACCCCCCCCCCCCCCCCCCCCCAAAAAAAAAAAAAAAAAAAAGATGCAACTCAGTAGTGAGTCAGTGAATCCAATTTCTGTTATAGAAGTATCTAAGTTCTACAAAACAACACTGAGGGAGGAGAATAATGCAATTTTTACCTCCATTCAGAATTCAAATAAAGGGAAAGATCTAAATTTCAATCATCTAAGAAATAAAAAATAAATGCACACCAATAAACAGAACTTCCTACCATACCTACACAGAGGTGAGCAACAAAGTCTTACCTTAGAAAATCTTCAGGCTGAGAAACTTCGGTAGAGGAACAATCAGATCGATGAGAAACAGTTTTCTGTTTTGATATTCAAATAGCTTATTCCAAACAACAAAGAACAAATATATTTACCAAAGGATAAGTACAATCCGACAGCCGAGTTTCAGATGAATAGTTTGTCGTAACACATATGGACACATCATAGAAAAAATAAATAACATGATTTCGCAGAATGCTACACTTCTTAGGCACAACATGGGAAACAACCACTAAGCAATATCTATAGGCTCTCACAAATACAGGTTTCAATGGAACTAGCTTGAAGATGTGGTGCTTAGAAATCGTGGATTGTGTGTTGTTCATACATATTTGCAAACTATACAATATTTTTAGTTTAGGATTGGTTACCAGTCATCAGCTCCCTTTGTTGCACCGAAAATAATTACAACTGTGATAAGAACAGCCTGATACACAACGTAATATTATTAGCGTTCAATGTTAAGAAAATTAGCATTTTTTTTCAAAAAGAAAAGAACTTAGTCTCCGCAGATGAATTTTAGTGGCTCATTTCATAACAATTTTGTTTTAAAAGAAATTGTAAATAAACTAGTTTAATTCAATAGAAAGCTAAAAATAAAATTACTGTCAAAACGGAGCTCAAGATACTAAAAACTGAAAGAATGACGAGTTCTAGTTGTTTACAAATTGCAATCACCTACTACCGATGGCCTCCTACCCATCACAACCCAATAAATCTTTTGGCAAATTGCAAAAAAGTACAACAGAAAAATCACTTCTTGTGATGAAATCGAATTGCAAAACTAGATTGAAGATATAATAAGAACATCATCATGAAGCTGAAGAAGTCAAAAATAACAATGGATAAAAGTTACTCACAGCAATTGAGCAAGCAACATATCCTGGTTTCTCCCGGTAGTCTACCCTGCCACATAGTACAAGAATTGCCCCAGCATACCATGGGATACCAACAAGGAAGAAACCAATAATGAACCTGAAGAACACATATATAGACAAAAAAATTTGGGCAAAAATTTAAAATAGCAAGATATAAAGAGTAGGCAGAAAACAACTAGCAATTCTATCATTCGCATTCCGATCTAGAAGCTGACTGATTTTAGTTCATAACATGGAAGTTGTAGCATTCTAATCTTCTTCTGAATTGATAACTCATTGACCATGTAACCCCTGAAAATTTAAAATGCTTATTGTGGACATAATGATATAACCTGACTTGTTTATGATGATAATTCTATTGTAATTTTCCGTAAATGTTGATAAAGTTCAACAATTATGACAACTTACAGGAACCACCCAATGCCAATACCACAGCAAGGAAGGCGCCTCTCTCTCACTGGTCTTCCTTCGACAATAGCATATCCTGGAAAGAAATTCAAAAATAAGTTTAAAAACTGAGCTATTACTTATCTCTTTATATTGATATATTAATCACAGCCAAGGGTACATATTTTAGAAAAAGCTACACGAAATTACAGACAATATAATGATACTGAACAGAATATAATAGTACAACATCAAATCTCAAATGATATTCCTTCAAGAGAGAGAGACACAGGGTTAATACCATATAGTGACGAACATGAGAGAAATAACAAAAAAGTTGCACCCAAATATATAAATCCGTGACAGCCAATTTCAGAATGCTAAAATCTAGTATTTCAAAAATCAAAAGAGAGTTTCGTGGCTATTAAATAAGAACCCTGCCAAACTTTTTGTCGAGATTTTGTTATAACAAAAAAATTTCAAATTAAACAACACTTACAAACTATAATATATTATTGTGATCGCCGTTAATCATGAGTTAAAAGTGGCTTCCTACTCTACTTTTTTTTGGGGGGGGTGATTGGAAATTGACGACTCTCATTATTTTTCAATTTTGAATTAGAAACTTCGAAGCAGACACCAATGTAAAGCACACTCACAGAACAAGAAAAGGCAGGATCTAATCTCAAACATCTGGTACTAGTATGAAACTCCAAGTGAAATGATAATTGAAACACAGAGGTCAAAATATATGACAACTAAACTAGGGAACACTCATCCATGCCTGGCATAAAACTGTCAACTAGATCATAATTTTGTGATCATAAGCTATTCAAGTGATAAGATCAACTTTACTAGAGTTCAACCCAAGGTATTTGACCGAGTAACAAAGACCAGTAGTTCAAGTCAAACGGAAAAGCATAAGATCGAAGAAATCGCACAATACTCAATAGAAACAACAAACACCAGATTAACAGATCAGGAAATTTGAGGAAGAAGGGGTTACCAGGGACAGCTTGATAGCCCTGAGCGTAGGGCTGAGATTGAGAAGGATCGTAAGAGTCGGAGGCACCGAGCGGGCGAGTAGGCTGTGGAAATCCGACGGGAGGATAGTTAGCGACGCCTTGGAAAGTTCCGTAGTGAGGGTGGTCGGAATTGGATTCGTGATGGTGGTGGACGACGACACCCACGGCGGCGGATTTGTCTTCCTGGCTCATTTTCTCTCTCTGCAGAAACGGAGACGGCCGAAATAGATCAGAATTTAGAATGTGACATGTTAAAAATATTTAGGCTAAATTATAAAAAATACCCCTGAACTATGGGTTCAGTTTCAAAAATACCCCTGAACTTTAAAAAATTTTAAAAATACCCCTAAACTATTAAAAACGTTTCAAAAATGCCCCTCCCGTTAATAGCAAGACAGAAATCTGACGTGGATGGTTAACTTTGAAATTGTACTGTGACATGGAAAAATTGGAAACGTGGCTCCACCAAAAATACCTTCGTTCCACTTCCCCTCTTTCTTGACTATTCTTTCATCTCTCTCTCTTTTTTTTTCTCTCTCTCATCTCTCAAACATGGTGTTCCGGACCACAAGCCCATGGCTGGAAAAGTTTCCAAAAACTTGCAAAAGTTTCAAAAAGTTTTCAAAAACCTGCAAAAGTTGCAAAAGTTTAAAAAAGTTTCCAAAAACCTGCAAAAGTTGTACTCGTCGGCGCGTACACAACCACCCGTCTAAACCTGCAAAAGTTTCCAAAAACTCAAATAAAAATTTCAAAAACTCACTTTAAAAAACAAAAAGAAGTTTCAAATTTTCAATAAACACCATTACGAAATTAATTTAACAAAGGCAACAAAAATACTGAACCCAATTTTTCTGCCCAATTTTTTTCTCTCACATCAATCGAACGAGAGAGAGGACAAAGAGAAAAAATCAAACGTAACCGTCCTTCAAAACTGAAATCCAATCGAGATCTGGTACGATTCCCTTTCCTCTTTGGTGACCGGAGAAGTCCACCGGAAGAAATCTCTGTCAAAGAAGCACCAGTCCAGCAAGAGGACGTCGGAGATGGCGAAAACGTCGACGAGATAAGTTATGACTATGGGCTTGTGGTCCATCACTGATTTGACCAGAACGGCGCCGGCAAGGACGCTGAGGCCGGTGGCGAGTTGGGTTAGGACGATCGGAACACCATGTTTGAGAGATGAGAGAGAGAAAAAAAAGAGAGAGAGATGAAAGAATAGTCAAGAAAGAGGGGAAGTGGAACGAAGGTATTTTTGGTGGAGCCACGTTTCCAATTTTTCCATGTCACATAGTACAATTTCAAAGTTAACCATCCACGTCAGATTTCTGTCTTGCCATTAACGGGAGGGGCATTTTTGAAACGTTTTTAATAGTTTAGGGGTATTTTTAAAACTTTTTAAAGTTCAGGGGTATTTTTGAAACTGAACCCATAGTTCAGGGGTATTTTTTATAATTTAGCCAAATATTTATTTACGAAAACAGAATAATTATGAAATTAAGAAAGTAATTAATTTCTCAACAAGAACTGGTCAAGTGGGAGGAATTTTTTTTTTTTTTTTTTTTAGTACAATAGGTTGGAGGAATTCGAACCACAGACCTCGTGGTCGTTAACAGATCCAATATGCCAGTTGAGTTATGCTCTCTTTGGCCGGAGGAAATTTTGTTTCTAGTACCATAACATCATTACCGGAAAATTTTTTAATACTACTTTGTGGGAAAATTTTCATACCATCTTTATTCATTGTTTGCCACAAAATCTATTTAAGAATGTTGTGGCTGGTAAAATAAAATAATATATCATTAAATGAGGTGTCAACTATTAAATGTAAATAAGTAAAAAAAAAAAAAGTAAATGGAAAGAGTATGTACTACATTACCTAATACTAGAAAGAAGGGAGATAAAAAGAAAAAGAAAAGAAATTAAAATATATCTTTTAATTTTTTTTTTTTTAAAATGTTGTTAGCTACCGTAACGAAAATTTGGACAAATGACCAAAATGCAACTAACTCAAACTTGAGTGATTAAATTGTTGAGTTTGAAAACTCAGGACCTAAATGATACCATACTCAAATCTCGAGAGAGAAAAAGTGTATTTTTTTCTTAAATTTAAACTAAACTTTTTTTTTACATTGTGCAGAGTGGGGGATTCGAACCTCTGACATCTTTTTCAATAGTACATGCTTGATTCCAAATAAATTATGCTCATATTGGCTAAACTTTTTTTAGTTAACACAGGGATGGAGTTTTAAAACTGTAACTTCTTGGTCAATAATATAATGTCTTAATCAATTTTTTAAGCCTGCAAATTTAAACTAAACTTAAAAAGGATATTTAAAGTAAATAAATAAATAGTTGAGGTGTAATGAATCAAAACTAACAAAACTTAAAATTGACATTTTAGAAAATTAGAATCAATTAGTGATCGCTCATTTGAAATGACTTTTCAAGTGCTTAAAATATATTTGAAAAGTGTTTTTTAAACACTCGAAAAGTCATTTCAAATAAACAGACCCTTTATTAATTTAGATAGGTGGTTAAATTTTCCATGTCTGTATTTTGATTTTCGCTCACATAGAAATGAATAGAGACCAAGAAATCTTCATTTCTTGGCTTTGGCATCTTTAGAGAGAATCCTTCAACAAGATTACCGTAACCCTAATCTTGAATTAGGGTTTGGGCTTTTTGTTAAATCTTTTTCGATATAAATTTCGAAACAATTAGGGTAGGTTTAAAGTACATGAGAAAGAAAAAAAACAAACTAAAGTGAGGGAGAGATAAAAAATTAAAACCATTGACTTAACTTACCAATGTAGCAATGAACATCACAATGACTGTATTACGAATCTCCAACTGCCAAAAAAGTTTGGACGTTTTGACGATTACCATCATTAAAGATTGTACAGCATACAAAGTTATCACAAAATTAAAACTTTAAAAAAAATAAAAATTTTGACAATTTGATAGGGTCGCTGCTGAAGATGAAATTGATGATTGGGTTGTCGGAGACTAGGAGATATGAAATTGAAATTAAAATTTAGGAAAATTGTAACATGTCTAGAAAAAAATTAACAGTAATGAAAAATTGCTAAAAATGTTTCACATTTTGAGTTTAAGCTAACATGATTTTAGGAGAAGAGTGAAGATTTTGATCAATCTAGTCGAATCGAAGCTAATAGGACTAAGAATTCAAACAATTAGCATGGTTTACCAAACATCTCTAAACTGGAATCTTTGAGTTAATGAAAAACTTTTTTTGAGTACAACAAATGCAACAGAGGGAGTATATGTCAATTTTTACTGAGCTATGTTCACTTTAACGTAAAATTAAAAAATAAAAAATAAAAAACCTAGTTTTGATGGTTGAAAGGGTGGGTAATATTATATCTCATTTTTTCCCCCAAATTTTAGGTTATTCAATTTAAAAAAAAAACCCAAAAATATCATGGGTTTGCAAATTTAAACCAAACTTAAAAGGAGATTTAAAGTAAATAAATAAATAGATGACGTGTAATGAATGAAAGCTGACAAAACTTAAAATTGACACCTTGGAAAATTGGAGTCAATTAGTGGTCACTTCTTTGTTAATTTATGGCGGTTGTTAATACTTCATATCTCGACGTCGATTTTTGCACAGAGAAAAATGGATAGAGAGCAAGAAGATCTTCAATTTCTCGGCTTCTTCGGCATCTTCAGAGAATCCTTAAACATTGTATTTTCATGGAGGAAGATCTTCAGCAAGATCACCCTAACCCTAATCTTGCCCCTTTCCGTTGTCTTCTTAGCTCACATCCAGGTAACCGAGCTTCTGTTCTTCAAGATCTTGAAAAACGAAGACTCTCTTAACTCAATTCCCAAGAATTCACCGAAATACACAAAGCTTTCCGATATGATTACTTCGGAGTGGATCTCTTTCTGGCTCTTCAAAGCTGCGTATTTCACTTTCTTTCTCGTTCTCGCTCTGCTCTCGACGGCGGCCGTCGTTTACACCATCGCCTGCGTTTACACCGGGAAGGAAATCACCTTCAGGAAGGTAATCAGCGTCGTTCCCAAGGTTTGGAGAAGGCTGATGGTTACTTTCGTATGGAATTTTGTTATTGTTTTGGTTTACAACCTTGCTTTTGCGGTTTTGATTGTGCTCTGGGCTACAATTTTTGGATTCGGTGGGGTTGGGATTGTGATCTTTGCCGGGCTTTCTGTGTCATATGTTCTAGGGTTTGTGTATATTAGCGTAGTGTGGCATTTGGCGAGTGTTGTGTCGGTTTTGGAAGATGTTTATGGGATTCAAGCGATGTTGAAGAGCAAGGAACTGATTAAGGGGAAGATGGTGCTTTCTTGTGGTGTTTTCTTGACTTTCACTGTGCTTTTTCTGGGGAGTCAGTTTGTTTTTCAGACTCTGGTTGTGCTTGGAAGCTCTAAGTTCAATGGATTGAGAATTGTTCTTGGAATTCTTTGTTTCTTGTTGCTGTTCAAAGTGTTTCTCTTTGGTCTTGTAGCTCAAACAATCATTTACTTCGTCTGCAAATCGTATCACCATCAAAATATTGACAAGTCCTCGTTGTCTGATCATCTGGAAGTGTATCTTGGGGATTATGTTCCATTGACGGCCCAGGATGTTCAATTAGGGGAATTATGAGCTTGTTTGGTTTCTTTGGATTTGGGGAATTTAAATTCAAATTTATGTGAAATGAACGCTGTATTATCTTTGATTGGGCTTTTGATTACATGGAAGTGATTGTGTATATATTGTTTACTTATATTGTATGTTGGTTTTTAGTTGAGGGAATGGAGAATTTGGAGCCTGATGCTTCTTCTTCTTCTTCTCTTTTCCATTGCGTTCATGCCTTGCTTGCAGTTGGATCTAATGAACTTTAACTGAACTGAATTTGTTAAATGAAAGTGCCCAACACGTTATGAATGTGGCTAAGATTCTTTCAAAGTTGATTGAAAGTAATATGAAAAGAACGCTAGTTGTAGTACATATCATAGCTGTGTTACTTTTTTTTCCTTTCTTTTTTAATCGTGAATGTCTGAGTCAGTATCCGTGTACTCAACTATTGTCACGGACTCTAATCCTATTATATTTGGTTGTTAAGATAATTTATAGTATATTAAATCCTAAGCATGCGACCGCTAAAGTTTGTACTCATCCCCTCTAAGGGTCATATTTGTGTACTTAAAGTTTTAAACCACTGGTTTACTGGTTCGGTATTTTTAAATGAGAATGAGAGGGAGAAAAATGAACAATTACTTAAACATGTTTTTACAATATTTTTATCTTGAAAAAGGAAAATTGTTTGGTCTTGCTCTCATTAGATTTTATCGTACTCTCGCTCTTGGTGTGACGTCAATAGAAGGTTATCCATCGTTATTTTGAAAGACTAAGTCATCTATCATTTTGGCTTAAAAAAAAATGGTCATCCGTACAAATAATCTTTTGGTCTCTATAGATGGTAATATAACATATGTTTCATTATGGGCTTTTGTTCATAATTTAACTCAATTACAATCAATCTACAGTATGGAGATTGCAAAACTATTTTAATTCATAAACTTTTGAAATAACTATTTTAGAAAGTCATTCTGGAAGAAATTGGAGAGTACACAGTTTATCAATTGGTGCTAAGGACAGATCATGCATGTTTAAGCAAAAAAAAAAAAAAAAAAAGATGATCATTTAGTTTTTTTTATTAAAATTAAGCTTATAAACACATGAAATTTTTTGTTTTATTATCTCCCTACAGACGTACTAAAAAAAATAATTTTTAAAAAACTTATTTTTGTTTTTGAAATTTGACTAAAAATCCAAAATTTTCCATAAGAATTATGAAAATCATTGTAAAGATGGTAAGAAAACAAACATAATTTTCAAAAACAGAAAGTAATCACAAAATCATTATCACCCCTCTAAAAGTTCAGTTTCACTTAAATCCTTAACAATTAGCCAAACACAGACATGTAAAGCAACAGCACAGAGGTTATAATTGAGCGTGGTGGCAAACAAAACTACAGTGAAAAGAGAGAAACAAACAACCATTTTGTAATCCCCAGGGCAGGCACAGCAGAAAGCTAGCAGATAATGCATTTGTACATGTATTTTTATTTTTGTTTGTGGAATCCACACCTTTTGGCCTGTAGATTTTGATTGATCTTTCTTTTTTATTTTTATTATATTTCTTTTGTAAGAAGGCCAATTATACACAAAGAACCACAGAGTTGACAGAATCAAGAAGCTGGATCTTGCAAGCCACAGACCAAATTTGCTGGAACTGCTATGTCCATCATCTTTGGATATGCCAGATTCAAATCTGTAAGAGACAAACAATACAGTTGTTATAGCAGAGGCAATCAGTTGACACCATATTAAAATTTTTGTTCTATGTACTTACTTTCCATGATTTTCTTGAACTCTTCCTGCAAAACAAAAACAAACCCAGGTAAAAAGTTACAGACTTTAGATGTAAACGCACAGGTTTTAGTAACTGGTTCTGCTTGGAAATGCAGTTTCCAGATAAGTGCTTTTAGTTATTCAAGAAATTACCAGATCCTTGGTAAGCCGGGGATTGTATTCCATCTCTTCGCCTACAGAACTAACCTGAAATCACAAGCCAGATATAATTTATAAGTGACCGAACTGTGTTTCAAATAAAGAACAAGACAGAGAAATTTCCTTACACTAAATCCCTTGTAATCGTGAGCAGGATAGATCAATGTATCCTTTGGCAGGGTGAAGATCTGGCACAAAGAGTTAATAATCAGCATGAAAAGCTAAAACCAATAAGCTCCATTTATAGTGATTATGTTATCAGCTTTTCCCTGTCCTTCCAGTTCCTTGTTCCAATTCTTCTTCATTTATACAAAGTATCATTTCCTAACCTGCGAGTGTACAGATTCATAGAGCTGCTTTGAGCTTCCACCCTGCAGAAAAAACACTGGTATTCAGCCTGGTGGCAACAAAGGCCAATTCTGCACATGTGAACGAGGAGAATACACATCTAAGCACTGGAAATCCAATAATATCGTAAGTTTCTAGTCAATTCATTAGATTGGAATCATTGAATTTGTAGATAAAAGTGGTTCATGCTAAACATAAAGGTCGCAATCGTGAAGAATGGTTGTGATTAATTAAGAAAACATTCTACATGATTCGTTGATAGTTTTTAAATGGTTCCAGCTAACCCCACAAATCAAAACGAAGGTTTTCAATATTGTGTAATGAAAACGACGCCAACAACCATTATCACTTGACGATTATACAATAAAACAGAAAACCATGTACCATGGAGCAGATGCCAGAGAAGTTTGAAAAATCTGTTAAATATGCAGAGAATCACAAGCTAGAGGGAAACTGACAGCCAAAGTATTATACTGAAATCCGCTCATCTAAAAGACCAATACTTTTGAGAACAACTTGAGTATTACCATCAACAATTGAAAAATAAGTCAAAAGGTGAAACTACCTGAAAATCTGTCCTCCCACATCCACGTATCAACAGAGCATCTCCAGTGAATGCCATCTTCGGATGAGGTTGATCGGGTTCATCCCCTGTTACATAGGTGACACATCCTGAAGTGTGGCCAGGAGTAGCACGAACCTGAAATTACATGCAAGATAAAGTTGAGTCGAGAGTTGACTCTAGGATTGCCCCAAAACTTATCCTTTTCTTGACAGTGCTATGCTTGATGATAAACCCTTTGAAATTATATATTATTTCTTCAAAAGAATATTTCAGGAACTTGAGAAATGAAATTATAGTCTATGAGACCACTTATGCTTCATTAGAAAATCAACACCATAAAGAAAACAACAACAGGGGTCATACTTAATCAAAATCTTCAAACCAGATGGCACATCTGTTTTCCATTCAAAGCTTGTAATATCATAGGAGGAGGTAAAAATGTTCATTACATATTTCCCTCCCATTACAGACAAAATCTTTACTAAACTGAGTCACTTCTCCAGAATCTTCACAGAACTGATGGCACATCTAATGAAAGCTTCCTAGCTTAGACTCCCCTATTTTATCTATTGTTTCTCCACGTCTGCATTAAGAGATGGAAATTGGAGGTGGCAGTAACGCATCAAGTTTCTAAAACATACAACTATTTCCTCCTTCCTCCATGTGAAATCACCTACACTAGGGAAGTAATCCAGTTCCTGATTTGTTATGATCATCAAAAAGAAACTAGAGGAGATATCTTTGCAGTACATCTTTTTTGTTTTCAGTAGAAGGCATATTATTATTGATAGTAAAAAAGGAATAATGAACAAACAACAATAAGAAGTAATGATGTGGAGGCACATCCCAAGAAGAACATAGGAGACAGAGGGGCCAGCATTGCATTTTTCATTCTCGAGACCCACAAGTAAACATTCACAGCAGATTGTTGTAGTATTTGGAACTCTAAAGAAGAAATGATAATCAGTGTTTATTCTTTAAGAACTCATGAGCATTTCCATAGCATGTAGTAGTAATCTATAAATCCTGAAATTAGAAGGCTCCCCCAGTCCTCGAGATTTCTGCCACTGTGTGGAGAGCAGAGGAGGTTCGGTGGTATATAATATGTCATGACCAGCATCAACTAACCTAGTTACACTATGTCAAGAATCAGATTAGATGTTCAATATGAGAGAACCTCACTGAGCTAATCAAAGTTTAGAAGTCAATACAAATATAAGAGCAGATATATTATGTTGATGAACTTTCACCAGTCCTATGTGATGGCAAAGATGATGTCTTGAAAACTGCTGGAATCAAAACTGTCAAAGCAAACAGAGATCTATACCGTATCTTTGATTTGTAGTGTCAAATACAAGTATTGGCATACCTCCAGGAATAGATCACCAAAAGAAATTCTATCGCCAGGTTCAATCAACACATCAGCTTTTGAACCACTAGCTCTCGAGATTACAGATTTCGCTCCTGGAACTTTAGTCTAAATGAAATGATCACATCAAAGATAACAATAACAACAAAGTCAGACACTGAAAAACAAAAACAAAAACTGGGAGTGAGAAATCACCGACAAAAATGATGATTGAGAAGAAAAAAACCTTGATGAGTCCAGTGCCAGTGACATGATCAGCATGCACATGAGTGTTCATAGCGTATACAAGCTTCAGTCCCAGTTCTCTTATAATGTTTAGATCCCTATCTACAGTCTTGTCAACCGGGTCAATCAACTGAAGGTAGAGAAGATTCAATAAATCACAGGAAAATAAAAATAAAAATAAAAAAACACACATTAATGCTTTTGACCCTAGTATTCAAATCAACTAAGAAAACACACCAGAAACATGCCCCAAACATTGATGAAACGAAACTAAACTAAACCCATCACACATTTCGTCAAAGAACAACCAAATTTCAAACACTAAAACAAAACATAGAAAAGAGAGGAGTAGAGAGGGAAATTACAAGCGCCGGTTTGTCAGGATGGGAAACATCAGCAAGAAGGTAAGTGTAAGTGGAAGACTCCTTCTCAAACAATTGACGGAACAAGAGCTTAGACGAGGAAGATGATGGCGAAGACCCCATTTGGGAACTGAAATTCTTGGTGGGAATTTTGGAAATGGGTTTCAGAGGAAGAAGATGAGAGGTTTGAGAGACGAAGAATAGAGCATTGGGAGGAAACAGAGGAATTCGTAAGAACCGAAAGCTTTGCATCGCGCTTTGTTTTTGACTCAAACTCGATTGGAACGTGGCGAAGGATAATACTAATTTAGTGAATTGTTTTATGGGAAATGGGACAGAGGTGGAATAGTCATCAATGGATATGGAATGGAGGATGTGTCAGGTACAGATTTTGCAAGCTTTGCCTCATCCGTCCTATCGCCATTTGTATCCCGCGCTCGTGGTTTTGCTTTTGCCCAAAACAAAACAGAGTGGTTGTACACGATGGCCTCGCTTATGATTTCTTAACAAGTGTCCAACTCGAATATACAAATTCAACCAAATAATTGGCTGGTTTCAATTTTAGGTTAGAAAACACAACTTCCTTCTATTTTCCAAAAAAAAAAAAAAAAATACTTTCTTTCCTTAGCCAACATGAACATAGTTACATTATCTGCTCGACCAAAAAATTAGAAGTTTGAATCTTCATTCTTACACGTATTGTTGAACTAAAAAAAGCCTATTCAATCCCTATATTTTAGTAACTAATGATATATATATATATATATATATATACTTAAAATTTGTTACGAATCAATTTAGCATAGTTCAATGGATAAAGTATGGTTCAATCCCCCATCTTATAACAAGATATAGTCCCTATAGTGAAAAATTATGTTTAATGTTGTAGCCATCTAGACATAACTCATTTAGGAGTTGTTTGGGGCGTGGGTTATAATAACCTATGTTACAATAACTTGTGGAGTACTTTGCACCCCAAACACGGACTATTATAACTCCAGACTAAACAACTCTGCATTTTAAACAATATTATATAATTCTACAGAGTATTATAACTTATATTATTATAACGCACTCAGTGCCCTAAACAGCCCCTTAGAGACTAACTCGTAATAAATTTTAAAGATTAAATCAAAATAGAACTCAAATAGAAAATTTGCAATGATTTTAGTCTCCAAAGTGTATTATATATTAATTTAGTCTTATAATTTAAAATTTGTAAAGATATAGTCCCTATCATGAAAAATTATGTGTAGCATTGTAGCCACCTAGACATAACTCATTTAGAGACTAGCTCGTTATAAATTTTAAAAATTAAATCATAATATAATAAAGTTTATGAAGGAAATTATCAAAATAGAGGTAGAAAGGCCAAATGTGCTTTTTTAACCTATGATTTTATCTTTATTTCTTAATTACATGTTTTTGTACCTCAATATTATGTCTCAAACATAGATGGGACCCACCATAACGGGGCAGGAAATTCTTGTTTAGGCCAGGAATGGGGGAGGGAGTGGGGAAAAAAATCCCCACAAGCTAAACGGGAATAGGGACGGGGACGGGCCCGTTTAATTTTTTTTCTATTTTTATTTTATTTTCTAATTATATATGTGTATATGTGTGTATCCATGTCATTTAAAGTTTTGTTGTTAATGATTTAGAAAATTGGATATGTTTGAATTATATAGTTAAATATTTAAATTATATGTATAGATTAATTAGATAATTTGATGTGAAATCTTGTTTTGTTTCTATTATGAGGTTTAAGAATTTTATCTTTAAATAGAGATTTTTTATTATAGAAAATTAACTATTTAAATGAAGATTTTTCGTGAATAATTAACAATATAATTGAAAATTAATAGATATTTCTCATGGAAAGTTAAGTATTTGAAAATTTATCAAAAAATTATTTGATTTAATTGAGATTGAAAAAAAGAAAAAAAAATTAACCGAGGAATAATTCTCTGCAGGGAACTCGATCCCCGTGAATTCCCCACGGGGAATCTCCCAATCTCCACAAAATTTAACGGAGAATTTCGCAGGGATGAGAATTAAAATAGGGGCGTTGGCGGGGAAGCCACCCCCGGCTCCGTTCCGTGGATATCTCTATGTGACAGTCTATTTTAAAAAATTTGAATGAATTACGTAATTTAATAGTTAATGAACAAAAATAAATAGACAAATAGAGTCAACTAGAGTTGGGAAGGGAATTGTTAAAAAAAAAAATAATAGAGTTGGGAAGGGAGATGTCAACATGAGCCTATTGCTCAAATGATAAGCAACCAAATGCCTCCTTATTCCTATCCCTTTCTTCTCATTTATAAACATTCTTAAAAAATATTACACTTGAGAAATTGATTCCACATGTAATGTAATATATTTCCCCTTCAAGAGTTTAATGATAATATTTCAAGAGTTAATTATTAGGTGGGTTAAAAGTGTAACACTAGCTAATTTAAAACCAATTATATTTAAAGGCATTACTTAGTGAAGTGAGCATAATTTAATTGGTAAACACATTACTTATTTTTCTAAAATTCGAAAGTTTGAATCTCTCTATTGAAGTAAAGAAAATGTCCAATCGTTTCACCAAAATTAAATTTTTTTTAAAAAAAATTCAATTTCTTTACCAAATTTCAAAAAACAAACAAACAAAATCAATTGTCCAATCACTTCACTAAATTATATCCATCTACTTGTGTAATGATTCGTCTTATTGTCGAAAGATGTCATTTTGCGTAAATCTTTCAAAAGACTAAATTATATAGAAAAAAATACCCCACAAATTTATCCATTATTTCAAAAATATCTATATTCTTTCAAAAGTTGCAACATTATCTTTAACATTTCATAAATGTTTCAAAACTACTATTGGAGTAGAAAAATCATTAGAATGTTGAACGAGAAGTCGACGTGTCTGAATGTCGTTTTTTTATATTTAATCCAGACAAGTATTTCACGTCGTTTCAAGTCATCACCACGTCAGTTTTTCGTCCAACATTCTAATGAATTTCTACTCCAATAGTAGTTTTGAAACATTTATGAAATATCAAGAGTAATATTGCAACTTTTAAAAGAAAAAAGATATTTTTTAAACAAGTGGCAAAGTTCAACAATATTTTTTATAATTTAATCCTTTTAAAAAATAAAGTATCGTACCTAAAATTCAACTTTAGCTTACAAGTATAGACTCTAAAACTAAGTAATCTATTAGACATGACATTGAAAGTTCAAAGCTTTCTTTAGGGACGAACTAAAAAAAAAAAAAAAGAGTCTCTTTAGACACTTTTTAAGAACCAGTTAGAAACAATTTTGGTCCGGTTTGATAACCATTTAGTTTTTTGTTTTTGATTTTTGAAAGTTGAGCCTAGAATTACTACTTCTACCTTGGGTTTCCATATTTTCTTAAGTTTTATCTATGTTTTCAAAAAACAAGCCAAGTTTTGAAAATTAAAAAAAATAATTTTCAAAAATTTGTTTTTGTTTTTAGAATTGTTTTTAGAATTTAGCTAGAAACTCAAATGTTTTATTAAGAAAGATAGAAACCTTTGTAAAGAAGATGAAAACTATTATAGAGAAATTATGAGAAAACAAACAATTTTTAAAAACCAAACGGTTATCAAACGGAGTATTACCAATTGAAAAGACCCACTTGTAATTTAATCTAAACAAATCGAAATAAAAACACCAATCTCTTTGGCCAAGTGGGAATAGTGGGGATTCAAATATTCAAATCGAATGCAAGTAAATGCCATGGAACCATTATAGATCTACCAGTTCAATGCAACACAAGATCCTCCTCTTCCTCTTTATCCTCCTCCTATTCGGATCGGCTGCTGCAAATGGTAGACCACTCGATGTGGCAGCCACAAACGAGCTACGTAGTCTCGAGCAAGATCTCTCTACCCCATTTCCAAAAGTTTGGTTCTTTTTTTTTTCTCTGACTCAAGAGAAGCAACAGAGGTTTGATTTAACATTGCGTTTTGGAGGTGTTTGCAGAAGCTGATTTGGTTGGAGATGGCGCAATTTGCTTTTAAACTGCACGTTATTGGTTTGAAGTGTTTGCTTGAAATGGGAATTGGAGACTATGTTGGCTTTTTTGTCCTCTCGGGTTAGTTGCTGTGCAAAAGATAAATTTGTGGCGCCATACACTTCTTTGTTTGGAAAAATTATTCGATAAAGCCGTCGCAATGTGATTGGCAATTTTGCACTGTTGGATGTAGTTTGCTTGATGTTGGAGTCATATGTCTTGTCATATGTGGTTTGTTGTCCCAATTATAAGCTTGGTATTGAATAGAAATGATCTTGACATTTTCAAGCAGGATTGGGTTTGGTTGGATATGAATGACCATGCAATTGTTGATTTGTTATATATGAGTGGATGAAAGGCAAATTATCATGAAAGTGTTTTTGGAGTGAATTATTTCTTAAAAATATGATTTATTCAAAATTTCATGGGTTAGTTGTTGAATTTTGGACACATAACGGGTTGTTTGCTTACATGTCAATTTAGTCAGAATGGAGGAGGCAATGGCAGAAGTCGATTAAGCGCAAAAAGGAAAAATTTTCTCATATTACATAGTATATATCTACTACTTCCATTCATAATTTGACACGTTATTAAATAATATGTAATTTTTTTCTTATAAATCTCATACCTTATTAAATGATGTTGACATGACAAATAAAAAATAAAAGTAGTATGAAAATTTGTTTAGTACTAGAAGAGTACCATAATTCCTTTGTTTAAACTATAGTTTTACTTTTATAAATATCTTTTTTAATGTCAGTGGACAAATTTTTTTGAAGTGTGCTAACGTGACAAACAAGAAAGGAAAAAAGTATTCATACTTCTATAGTATCTTAAGTTTTCAAGGGTGGCAACATTTGCCACCTGGCAGCACCTCATGCCATGGCTAGATCCTTGCCCATCAAGCTTAACTTGGGCTTGTCTAGTGGACTAAGCCACTAATGAGCCCACTCAATCCACTATCACCTAGCCTCACCTAATTGGACTAAGACCCATTTCGTTGCTCATGAATTGGTCTAGCCCACTTTACATGGCTCTTTTTTTTGTTTTATTTTTACATAACAATTGTGAAGTTTAAAAATTTAAACCTCTAACTTCAAGGAAAAGAGTATATGCCAATTATTGTTAAGATATGCTTACTTTGACAGTTTTCATGCAATGTTAGACTTTGCAAGCCAAAAAGAGCATAACTCAACTGGCGTAAAATATGTACTTATGACCAAGAAGTCATAGGTTCAAATCCCCCACCCCTAAATGTTGTTGAACTAAAATAAAAAAAAAATGTTGAACTTTGCAAATAATTATTTATTAAAAAATATACCTTTTATGATATCAATTCGTCAATCTGAACATAGTTCAACTAGTTAAGGAATTACATCTTTGACCAAAATGTTAGAGGTTAGAATCTCTACCTCTACATATTGTTAAAATAATAATAAAAAACATAATTTCAATACCGTCAACCTGAACCTAAATCAACTGGTTTAGACATATATCATCGATCGAAAAGTTAAAGTTTTTTTTTTGTACAACACAAATGTGGGAGTATAAGAATTCGAATCTTCGACTTCAAAGAAATGAGTACATGTCAATTATCATTGAACTATGCTAATGTTGGCCAAAAGGTCAAAAGTTTAAATTTTTTTCTCCACGCATGTTGTTGAACTTGAAACAAAACCATAATCTCCATCCATGCACTACATCCAAGTTTTTATTTGGTATATTATTTTATTTTATGAATTTTATATTAGCTTTTTAATGTTATTAATTTGATTAAATAAAAATAATGAGAATATACGTTTGCAAAATAATAATAATAATGAGAGTATGAGTTTTTAACAACTCATGTAAATGCCTAAGCAAATTTCAAAGTTCAAATCTAGAAAGAGAAATTGGCATGTATATTTGTCAAAGTAAGGAAAATTCAATAGTAATTGATATGTACTACTTATTTTAAAGTTAAAGATTCAAATCCACATTCTCTAAATTTATTGTATTTAAAAAAAAAAAATCTAGAGAGAAAAGAAAAGCAAGTTACCCTTGCAAGTTGCAACTAAAGCGATTTTGGATGGGGAGTCAAAGGAAAGGTCATTTACTTATTTTAATAATACAATGCCAATAATTGGATCAAGAGGGCCCCTACCTTTCAATTATTTCATAATCGCGTTTTTCGTATTTGTCATGACGTTAAAAATAAAAATATGGTTATTTATGCACATATATTAAATTACAACTTTAGTACGCTTAATAATGGTATCTATTTAATATGTGAATTGTCCAAGTAAGTTTAACTTAGCAGTAATTGATATATACTCTCGATCAAGAGGCTAAAGATTCAAATCTCTCACTTTCAAATATTGTTAGACTAAAAAAAAATATATATCCTCTTAGTCGGGGGTACATACTAATTACCGTTAAGTTATGCTTGCTTTGAACTTTCGATTTTAAGGAAATAAGTACATGTCAATTACCGTTGAATTATGATCACTTTGAGTTTTGAGTTTATATATATATATATATAGTTCAACAATTGTAGAGTGGGGGATTGAACCATTGACATCTAAAATAGTAATTGATGTCTTATTTACTGAACTATACTCGAATTGACTGCTTTAATAGTCATCTCGATTTAACAAACAAGTTATATATGGTATGACATGACATAATATAAAGGAGTAGGCTAATTAGGTCAAATAAGAGCAAGCACACCAAGGAGATACAATTAAAATTGAATTTAAATTTTTTTTTTTTGTTCATCCACCCGTATTTTTTTGTTTATCCGCACTCATTCAGTATCCACATTATGTCAAATCGTCAATTGCTAGTCTAAATAGAAGCCACATCAACATTTAGTAACAATATTAATGATAATTGCTTAATTAGAACTAAAATTAAAAGTTTAAACGCATAATTGAAATTGTTAATTAAAAGTTTAAAAATAAAATAAACATCATTATTAAAGTTTAAAGAGAAGTATATATATTTTTATATTTTATTCTTTTTTTAATAAAAATTTATATTTTATGCTTGAAGTATGCAAAAAGTTACATTTTTTTTTTATTAAAAAAATAATTTACCCTTTGAATTGTATATTTCTACTTAGAGGAGGTAACACGCATAATACTAAAATAATTCAAATATTAAAGCAGCCTTTGACGCATAGAGTTGAGTTGAGTTGGACAGAGTTAGTTTGTCATAGGAATGTACACGGGTTGAGTTGGGCTGGGTTGGGTTGAAGGGTTTTTTGGACCAAACCCGAAAATTCGAGTTGGTCGGGTTGGCTACCCGAATGACCCGATCAAGGGTTGCAACCCAACCCAACCCTATATTTTCAGGTCGGGTTGGGTTGGGTTGCCGAGTTGAGTTTTTTTTTTTGTTTATAATTTTCTTAATTATTTAAAATAAATTTTTCTTGAATTAATAACTAAAATCACATAAAATTCAAATATCAAAATTCAAAGTTCATAACATCTTAATCTTTGTTACAATTCTAGATGAAAAACATTAAAAGTTCACAAATAATTCATTTATAAGTTCTTTTTTTTTTAAAAAAAAAAAACTTAAAGTTTGGGTTGGGTTGGGTTGAGTCGAGTCAACTCGAGCCTAAAAAGGCCAATCCGAGAACTGACCTGAAAATTCGATTTTCCAAAATTATAACCTAACCCAAATCGAAAAAAAACCTAACCAACCCAACCCTTACGGTTTAGATTGGGTAGTCTGGGTTACTCGGGTTATCGGGTTATTTGTACTCCCCTAGTTTGTCAGTGAGTTCAAAAGTCTGTGTTTGAGTGCATAGTTTGGTTGAGTTGAGTTAGAAAGTCTGTGTTTGTGATGCAGAGTTGAGTTGTCAGAGGTATCTAGTGAAGTTTTTTGTAACCCAAAGTAGATTGATTTTTAACTTACTATTTTTGTTTTCTTTATTTTTATTTTTTCTAATCATTCACCTAGAAAATATATTTTCCCAACTTTCCAACACTGAATTCATATGTCCACTTCAAAAAAACAATATGTTTCAACATTGATCTTTTTTTAAAAACACATCATTCTTTATCTTTCTCTTTTTAGAAATTGACTTTTTCCAAACTATAGGCAATGTAACATTGTTTTCTCTTTCTGCTACACATTGAAGTTCTTTCAATTTATAGAAATCAAATGTTGCATTCTTTATAACAACAAATAACAATTGATAAATGGAAAAAATGCAATGTAACTGTATTTTTTTTCTTTAAACACAAATTGAACTTCTATCGAAATATAGAAATCTAAGGTTTCATTTTCTAAACACACATTGAACTTCTTTGAAACTTACAAATGAGGGTCTTATAACTTATTATGACATTTTTCAATTACTAATAGGATATTCATTATGAGGGAGTTTTTTTTTTTTTTAAAAAACACATTATTGACCATTACGTATTCTTTTTTTTTTTTTTTTTTTTTACAAAGGAACATTGTTTGTTTACATTTGTTTAAACACATGTACTAAATTGAACATCTTTAGAAAAGAAAATGCCAGTATTTTACTTTTTCAAGATGACAAGAAAACGACAATATATTTCAACATTAGTTTCATGTAGAAGTGGAATATTCACAAAATATTAGTAGATCATCAAGTGCCTATTTATATGATTCACAAAACATAATTATGGTTCACAAAATATGAGTAATAGGCAACAATGAGTCGAGTTCGTATGTCCGAAGAAAGATTGTTGGAGCAGAGAGTCATACCAACTAAGTTCATGTGCATTTCATATTATTTTGAACCATGGGAGTACTATTGGTCCCTGAAAATTGTTGTCGACAATAGTCGCCGGAGACAGTCGCAGCAGTGAACGTTGATTGCTGGATATGGTCGCCAACGATTGTCGTCAATTGTCGGAGAATGTAGTTAACAATGGCCATCAATTGTCCCATATGGCCATCGGTCGTCAGAGAAGGTCGTCGGTGGTGATCGCCAGTCATTGGAAAAGGTCGTTGGAGGTGGCTGATGGTCGCAGACGATGGCTGCCGGTCATTGGAGAAGCAATGATAAAATATGTTAATAAGGTTACTGTACAAGTTGGTAGAGTTAATATCCTAACACTGTAGCAAGTCGGTAGAGTTGAATTTTTTTATGGAGAGTTAATTTCTCCATGGGCCAAACGATGAGTTGGGTCAGTTGCTTAGACCGAACAATCTGTCTCTCTTCAAATGCTTAACTTGAGATTGGATTACTAGATAACTTATCTCAAATTAATTGTTTTATGACTTATTTAAATTAGGTTGCTTCTAGTCTCTTGAGCTACAATCTACTTAGGTCAAGTAGCTCATTCGTCATCTTGGATTTAGATTGTATGTTACTAGATCGAGTCTCACTTGATCAAACTATAATCTAGCTAGAGTTAGGTGATTGGGTTCTCTTCTCAATCAAGCGACCCAACACTAAACCGTACAAAACTTCATGCTAGTATCTAGAGTCAACCTAAGATACAAGCAAGCAAGGCGATTGTCAAAAACCCCCCAGATTTTCGAATACTTCATTTGTTTTCTTCATAGAATATATAATAATATTATTCTCTAATTATTTTAGTCTATAATTATAAATGTAACTTTAGAATTTACAATCACGAATCAAATATTTAAATAATTCCTCATTCTTTAGTACAAATAATTTCAGAATTCTTTTTACTATAAAAATAAATTTACCTTAAATTAATTTAATTCTATATATACTTTTCTAGATAATATAAAAAGTTAATGTTTGTTGTGTTTTTTATAGCTCAACTAGCATAAACTATGTATCATCGACCAAAAAGTCAGAATTTCGAATCCTCCATTCCGTATATTTAAAAAAAAATGTTTGTTGTGTTTTCTTTAAAATAAAAAATCTCTCAAAAAAGTGTCACGTAATGTAAATACCCTTTAAAAAGCCAATTATATTAATGAGCCTTTCAAATTTAAACCTTTCAAATTCTCTCTTTAAAAAAAAAAAAAATTCGTCTATTTTTTTTCAATGATTTTTTTAAAAATTTGCATCCACAAATCTGACCATAACAAAGTAGAAGAACCTGAACTTAAAAAAAAAAAAAAAAAAAATAATAAAAAAAAAATAAAAAAAACTTTTAAAATAATAGATACCAAATTGAAACGATGTCAAAACCATCAAAAATATGTAATTTAATCTATACTATATTAAGGCTTCTTGTTAAAATGTGGCCTTAAGCTCCATATTATCTCGAGCCACCTCTACTAGTGCCTTTGCAATCTACTAGCTAATGGTTCTTAAATGGTAACTACTTCGCCAAATAATAACTACCTACGAGTGTATGATATTTAATTGGTTTTTTTAGTTCTTTGTTATAATTGGTCTTCTATTTTTAAAAAATAAATTTGTTTGATAACACATTTAGGTCCCGTTTGATAAACCATTTGATTTTTTATTTTTCATTTTTGAAAATTAAGTTAATAAACACTACTCAAACTATAAGGGGGTGTTTGGAGCAATGGGTTGGGTTTGGTTGTTTTGGAATCCAAACCCAAACCCTTGTTTGGACCACTGTGTTCAAAACCCAATGGTTTTAAAATACAACCCCATGGTTTTGCATAGTGAAATGGGAGGGTTTGATTTCCAACACATCGATTTGCTCTTCATTTGGCACCTATTTTAATTATCACGTTTTCTTATCTCTCTCTCGTCTCTTCCATTGTTTTTTTAATTGGTATCTCACATTTTTTTTTGTAACAAACAATAAATTATTACAAATGTTTGTTTTATACATGTCATAACTTAACCAAATTTCGTATTTGACAAAGTAATTATTTTTCATTGGAAACTCATATTTTTTTTTTGAAAAACAATAAATTATTACAAATATTTTGTTTTTTTATACTTGTCATAAACCTAACCAAATTTGATATTTGACAAAGTAATTATTTTTCATTGGAAACTCATATTTTTTTTTTGAAAAACAATAAATTATTACAAATATTTTCTTTTTTTATACTTGTCATAAACCTAACCAAATTTGATATTTGACAAAGTAATTATTTTTCATTGGAAACTCACGTTTTTTTTTGTAAAAAACAATAAACTATTATAAATGTTTTTTTTTATACTTGTCATAAACCTAACCAAATTTGATATTTGACAAAGTATGTTGATTTTTCATTGGAAACTCACATTTTTTTTTTGTAAAAAACAATAAATTATTATAAATATTTTTTTTATACTTGTCATAAACCTAACCAAATTTGATATTTGACAAAGTATGTTGATTTTTCATTGGAAACTCACATTTTTTTTGGTAAAAAAAAAATAAAATATTACAAATATTTTTTTTAATACTTGTCATAAACCTAACCAAATTTGATATTTGACAAAGCAATTATTTTTCATTGGAAACTCACATTTTTTTTTTGTAAAAAACAATAAATTATTACAACTGTTTTTTTATACATGCCATAAACCTAACCAAATTACCCAACTTACACAAAGGATTCTACAACTAACTAAAGATTGCCACTAGAAAATAAGGAAAGGAAAAAAAAGAGACCAAAGTAGCAAAGGAAAAAACAAAAAAAAAAAACTACACAACCCCAGGGTTCAGAACACTGCACTCAAAACACTGTTTCCTGATTCCCAGGGTTCAGAACACTGCACCCCAAACACTGTTTTCTGATTCCCAGGCTTCAGAACACTGCACCCCAAACACTGTGTTCTGATTCCCAGGCTTTCAAACCCCCCAGAACAAACCCTTCAGGGCCCGTTTGGGCGGATGTTTAGGGTTGGGATGGGTTTGGGTTCAAAACCCAAACCTGTGTTTGGCCCACCGGTTTGCTAAAACGGGGGTTTGAGAAAATCAAACCCCCCGTGTTTCGTATTCCAAACCCCCCGTTTTCGTTTTTCTCTCGTCTCCTCTCCCCGAAACCAGTCTCCACCGTTTTCCTTTGTCTTCGAGTCTCCTCTCCCCGAAACCCTATTCAGCGCTTCTCCTTCACAAATCCAGTATTCTCCTTCACGAATCGAATGCCTCACACGAAAACATCTCTGGAATTTCGATTTTCCGTCAGTATTATCTCGCGCCGTCTCCTCTCCTTAGAACCCTATTCCTATTCTTCCTCACGATTCGAACGATTCGAGCGATTTCCTTACACTTTTCTTCATTCTTCTCTTGAAGCTTTGCTTCTTCTCTGTTTTTTCTTTTGAATGGAACCGAAGGGCAGTTGGCTTCGAATGGGGGATTCATCTCCCTCGCTGGTGTTAAATCATCTTCTCTCTTTGATCCATCTATCGAAACAACTCTCCTTCTCGGTTTCAACCGAACCCCTCACCGCTCAACAAAGCCCCTCCCTTGTCGCCTCTTTGTCCTTGGCTATTCTTCTCTTCTCAGATCTGGTTCCTAAGTTGAAGAGGCTTGGTAGGGGATGGTCGGCTTCACTTGAGCTTGGTGTGGGTCGGCTTCCATGTCATTCTTCCTTCGGCCGATGATGTTTCTTGAGGCCTATCGGCTTGTGTTTTTGCTTTTTTTTTTTCATATCGATGGAATTGATCTCATTTGGCCGCATGTTCTGTTTTCTTGATGGCATGATGTTTCCTTATTTTGTTACTTAGGCCCATGTTTTACTACACTTGATCTGGTATGTATGTGATTAGATGCCTATGAGATTAGTATGCATATGTGCTGTTCTGGTTGGGTGAATGGCCGATGACGATTCTATATTTTGTTTACCGAACATTTGAACTAATTACTATACTTGTGATTGAGTTCCTGAGGCTCTGGTTTATTACACTTATCTGGTCGGTGCTTAGGTGCTTGGTATGCATATGGTTGTTTTGGTTTCACTAATGGCCGATGATGATGCTCTATTTTGTTTACTGTTGAACTATTTACTACACTTGTGATTGAGTTCCTGAGGCCATGGTTTACTACACTTATCTTCTATGTGCTTAGGTGGCTGTGATTGGTATGCATATGTGCTGTTTTGGTTTCGATAATGGCCGATGATGATTTTTTATTTTGTTTACTTATAATTTGAACTAATTACTACACTTGTGATTGAGTTCATGAGGCCATGGTTTACTACACTCATCTGATCTGTGCTTAGGTTGCTGTGATTGGTATGCATATGTGCTGTTTTGGTTTTGTTAATGGCCGATGATGATTTTCTAGTTTGTTTACTAATAATTTGAACTCATTACTACACTAGTGATTAATTTCCTGAGGCCCTGGTTTACTACACTTATTTGGTTTGTGATTTGGTCTGTGATTGGTATATATATCTACTGTTTTGGTTTTGTTAATGGCCGATGATGATTCCTTATTCTGTTTGGTTCTGTTTATGTTGTTTTCCTTTTTTATTTTTGTTAACACGTTACTACACTTGGTTTTGATTGTGTTATACATAAGTTGTTTGCTATTTGAAATAAGACAGATTTTGTTGTTAGTGGTATGGATCTCCTTGTGAAGTAACCAGATGGTCACATCATAGTTCATTTCAATTGTCTAGTTGAAATTTATTTGGTTTAAATTTCGATAATGACTGATCTGAGGCCTCATTAATTCCCACTGAGCATATTTAATACTTCTCTATTATTTTATTTATTTTATCTTGTTTGACAACTCATCTCATCTTTTCTTATAATAACCCTTGTACTTATGGGTACTTGGGTGGTTGAGACTTAATTAACCTTCTCTCTCTCAAATTTCTATTTAAACAATTGTCTCTATCTTTTCAAACCAACCTTTCTCCTTGGGACAATAGGTATGCTTCCGAAAATCATTCTCAAATTTCTATTTTATCATTTCGTTTTAAGTTGTTCAATCTAGCATTATTATTTACATACTAATCTTAGTTTTTATGATTTTTTTTATTGGGTTATGGCAATGGAGGTTACAAGGCTTACGAGTTGTGTCGATTTGTGCCATCTATATTAGACAAGTCATTCACGAACGACCTACAATACGAAAGGTGAGTTCGTAATCCTTTTTTTCCAACTTTTTATCCCACTCTACACGAACCCTTATACAATTTATTTTTTTTCAGGACTAAAGTTGCTATTTTTTTGCGCCGGAAATATTTAGAAGTAATGTTCCTTTTGTATTTATGTATTTTATTATTTTTTAAAACATTATGTAAGACGTATTTTGTGATGTTTGTGTTTTTTTTTTCCATTTAACATATTTTTCTGTTTTTTTATATAAGGAATGTTTGTGTATATTTCATTATGCGCCTATATTCACTACTTTGTTAACAAGGGTAGTGAACCATTATTTCTCTTGAATAATGTATATTGTTTGTTATAATTAATAAAATAAAATTTAAAGTAAAAAATGAAAATATAGATTAACTATTAATATCATACAGTTTATAAATTTAATAATAATTTAAATTAATTGATGTAATTTTCATTTCACATCATTGTTAAATTTTTTTTATATAAACATAACTCTCATTGTGTTATTAAAAAGATCATAGTCATTATAGTTTTTTATATTGGAAGTTATAAATTTATGGTGGTTTCTTACAAACTTTAATGAACCCACCATGAAAAAGTTTTAATTTGATTCAATTAATTATTTGAGTTTAATGTTTACCCCAAATGCTATGTTATTTTTTACAAATGAATAATTAAGACAATGCATTTAAATTAACTCTTATTAAAAAAAAGATAAATTAATTTAATTTGTATGCTAAATTTGTTATGAAATTTAAACCTAGTAGATTTTGTATCAAATTGAAACTAACACATACACAATCATTTTACCAAAAAATACAGTAGCTTCACAAAAAAAGTAGCCTATTTCATTATTGATAATTAATGATTCAAAAAATACAGTAGCTTCACAAAAAAAATAGCTTATTTCATTATTGATAATTAATGATTAGTGGTAGAACATATAAATTTAGAAATTCAATAGGGTTAAAGTTTTAATAAAGTAGCTTCACAAAAAAACAAGGTTCAAAATATTGTTTAATACAATATAGATTAAAAAATTGTAGCAACTATTTATTTATTTCAAAAAACAATACAATCTCACCTATTTATTTGTTTGAAATCAGTTTTTTTTTGTTTTATTAAACAACTGTAAAAAAAAAAATTGATTAATTGAACATAATTTTTCAACCTCTCTTTTGCAGCTTCTTCTTCTTTGCCATCTATTTTTCTTTTCTTTTTATTTTTCTTTTTCTTTTTTTACTTTTAAGTCTTGTTTAATTTCATTTTTGTCTTCAAAATTTATACTTTTTTAATAATTTTTTTCTAAAATTTTCACTGTTCTTATAACTAGTGAGTCAAATTTAACCATGAATTTTGAATTTCATCAAATTGAGCTTTAAACTAATTTAACCATTAATTTATTTCTAAATTAATAGTGTTTCAAAATTATATTTAAAAAATTACTCATGAATTAATTAGTGATAATCGTAGAATTGAACTAACAAAACACAAGCGAAAAAAATAATTACTAAACTCAATTATGAAATTTTCCAAACTTAGGCACAAATTAAAGAAGTTGAAAAAATACTAAACCCCGATATCTATATGACATTGTATGAATGTCATGCAGAAATTCAAAGGTTTAGTACACAAGTCTTATAGCATGTACCTGAAATTGTTTTGTTAGGACAATATAACTAGAGTAATAAATGGACGGATTGGATATCGACCCGCATGAGTTGATAGCAATACTTACAGTCGTCTGCACCACACAATACCAATTTGCAGCAACATTCGCTGCAATAATGCAAGGGCAAAAGAGACTTCAGAACCAATCCCCTCATGTAAGACACCAAATTAGGCAGCTAAATTTCTTTCGTCTTATATACGAAACCGACATAGCTTGTCGTGAGAATACACGGATGAATAGGCGAACATTTGCTATCCTATGTGAGATGCTTAAGGTAAGAGGGGGGCTGACATCCACTCAATACGTGGATGTGGAGGAAATGGTCGCGATATTCCTCCACATCATTGCGCACGATGTGAAGAACCGAGTAATACGAAGGCATTTTGCTAGATCTGGTGAGACTGTGTCCAGACACTTCAACGCCGTCCTAAATGCCATACTAAGACTTCACTCAGTGTTGTTGAAGTCACCTGAACCAGTTACAAGTACCTGTCAGGACGATAAGTGGCGATGGTTCGAGGTACTTAACCTTTGAAATGGAGATATGATTTCATTACTCCACCATTGAAACCATGTCTCCTGTTTCATCGTAGAATTGCGTAGGTGCTTTGGACGGGACACATATCAAAGTGAACGTAAGTGCAGCCGATCGCCCCCGATATAGGACGAGGAAGGGTGAGATCGCCACAAATGTTCTTGCTGTGTGTTCTCAAAACGGCGAATTCATATTCGTTCTTCCTGGATGGGAAGGATCTGCATCAGACTCTAGGGTGTTGCGTGATGCCGTTTCCCGACCAACAGGATTGCAGGTCGCAAGGGGTAAAGCACTGATTCTCGCTTCCTCCCTATATCTATATGACCATATACATAGGCATCAGTAGCATGTGGTGATAATCTTAGCATGGTCGCAGGGTATTACTACTTGTGTGATGCTGGATATCCCAATGCAGAAGGATTTCTAGCCCCATATAGAGGACAACGTTACCACCTAACTGACTGGCGAGGAGGGAATCCACCAACCAGCCCCAAAGAGTTGTTCAATATGAGACATTCATCTGCCCGAAACATCATCGAGAGGGCGTTCGGTATGCTAAAGGGTCGATGGGCGATCCTCCGAGGAAAGTCCTTTTATCCCGTCGAAGTCCAGTGTAGGACGATAACTGCATGTTGCCTGTTGCACAACTTAATTATTCGGGAGATGGGGCCGGATCCCACATTCGAGGAGTCATACCCAGATGACCCTGGTTCTAGTGGAATGAGCGCGGACAACATTGGCTTTGTAGAGACAACAAATGCATGGACTGAATGGAGGGAACATATCGCAAACCAGATGTGGATGGGCTGGAATGCAAATTGACTACTAACTAACACTAGCTTCGTAGAGACAATATATGTCTTCTTGTATATTGTTATGTATATGTGCCTGAATTTTTTTTTTTTTCCTTTTGTGGGTATGATTTTTTGTGTGTACATAACGTTCATATAATATGAGTAAATGAATTGCATAAGCATCAATGTCCAGAGCTAAATGCCCCCAAGCATATATTGTTATGTATATGTACCTGTTATTTATGATTGAACACGTTATTTAAACACAACTGTTGTTTCAGATGGCAGAATCATCGTCCAGAGCTAAATGCCCCAAGCATATATGGACTCCCGAAGAAGATGCCGTATTGGTTGAGTGTCTGTTGCACCTCGTTCATGCAGGTGGATGGCGTGCCGACAATGGCACTTTCAGACCTGGTTTTTTGGTACAAATTCAGAAGATGATGAAAGAAAAGATCCCGGGGTGCAACATACAGGTCAACCCCAATCTGGAGTCCAGAGTGAGAATTCTGAAGAAGCAGTACCAAGCAATAGCTGAAATGTTAGGACCTGCGTGTAGTGGATTCGGATGGAACGAAGAGCGTAAGTGCGTGGAGGCCGAGAAGGACATATTTGATGATTGGGTGAAGGTAAGAGGAATATTATTATAATTATTAATTTTATCTTTTTATCGTTAACGTATTATGATGCAGGGTCACCCAACTGCCAGAGGTCTTCGAAACAAGCCATTCCCCTGGTTTAATGATCTCGCGATCATATTTGGAAAAGATAGAGCAATGGGGGCAGGCGCACAAACCCCGTCTGATATGGCATCTGACGCTGCAACTGACCTAGGTGATGACTTCAACCCTGAGTTTGACGATTCATTCCTCCGCGATCAACCTCCAATCGACACATCAATGGATGAGGACACATCAGCCACGCCCACGAGTCGGACAGGCGACATCGGAACATCCAGACCGAGTAGGAGGAGACGTATGTCCTCGGGCTCCAATATGTCAGACATCTTGAATAATGGTTTCCAATTGACAGCCGAACAGATTGGGAGAATTGCATCGTGGCCGTCTGAGAAGGAGAGGATTGAAAGAGCACGAGTGAACGAGCTATATGCAGAACTAAAGGCGATCCCAGGGATGACAAGGCAAGACTGCATGGCTGTTGCAAAGACTCTTCTCTCAGATAGTATGATGTTGAACTCCTTCTTTGCATTCACCCCAGATTGGAAGTATGATTATTGCGTGGAAATTTTAGGGAAAGCACCTGGAACCTAACTCTCTTTTCATCACTTTCATCTATCACTCTATGACTTATAATTATGTTGGACAACTACTTCTAATTTCTTGTCATTTCATTTAAACTATGTGTTGTGATATTTTTATAACCAGATTTTAATTATATTTTTTTGTTTACTTTACCATTGGCAACATCATTCTTACGATGCATCTATTAATTATTTGTTATTACGCATAATCTTCAATTTTATGTTATCATGATTGGAGTGAATGATATTGCATCTAGTTATACAAACTAAAATAGTTGGTATGTAACACATCAAAAAAATTATGAAGTTAAACAAATGGAGTAGGGAAAAAAACAGTGTAAGATTTTTTTTTGAATAATAAACAGTTTGAAAAATTATAAAAAAAAAACAGACTAAACAAACCCAGCCCAACCCAACCCTGCACCCCAAACACAGGTTTCAGCAAACCAGCCCAACCCAACCCTGCACCCCAAACACAGGAATCAGAAACCCCAGGGTTTCTGATTCCAGCCAAGAAACCCCAAGGTTCCAGAACCCCAGGGTTTCTGATTCCAAACCAGCGTGCCAAACAGCCCCTCAGGGTTCCGATTCCAAGGGTTCTGATTCCGAAACGGTGCTCCAAACGCCCCATAAGTTTCCTTGTTTTGTTATCTATTTTTAAAAATGTTTCCAAAATTCAAGTCAAATTTTGAAAACTAAAAAAAGTAGGCTACATTTGATAACCATTTTGGTTTTGAAAATTGTGCTCATTCTCTCAAATTTCTTTACAATAGTTTTCATTGTAAAAAAATTTGAGAGAACAAACATTTCACTTCTACAATGGTTTTTGAAAATACTTGTAAAATGTATATAGCAAAACAAAGAAACTTATAAATAAAAGTGGTGTTTATAAGCTTAATTTTCAAAAACAAAAAATAAGTGGTTATCAAACGGGGTCCAAATGGTTATCAAACGGGCTGTAATTTTTAAAAACTTGTTGTTTATTTTTGGAAATTGGCAAAAAATTCAAGTGTTTCTTTAAGAAATGTGAAATCCATGATAAAGAAATTGTAAAGAAACAAGCACAATTTTTAAAAATATAAAACTAAAAACAAAATCGTTATTGTATCTTTGTTTTTGTTTTTTTTTAATTAAAAAAATGTTTTTAGAATAATGAGGAAAATTGAAAAAAGTAAAAATGACGTCTTTAAGAAAACACATTTCTTGAAGCACCTTAGCATCTCGTGATTCATTGGTAAATTAACTTTGATTCTCTATCAACCAATAACGTGTGACCATAAATATGGTTAAAGTTAAACTGACCGTTTGATATCCCATACGCAGCATAGTACTCTTTCTACTACTATGTTAATACATAAATCGTTTTAAATAGTTGAGAGTTTTTTTAAACATACAACACTATTCATGTCGATAAAATGATTTGAATTTTTATTTTAATATTATAATAGTTTTTTTTTTTAGATTTGAACCTCTAACAAGAGAATGTAAAAAAAAAAAAAAAAAAAAAAAAAAAAAGTCAAAAAGAGTAGATACCTTAATCACTAGACTATATGCTCATGTTGTCATTTAAAATGCCTTTATTAAACTATTGATTTATGGAGGAACTACTTGACATGGATTTCAATAGCCTATAATTAATTATCTTCTCCAGTGGCTATACCAAACCACTATTTTATATAAATATAAATAGTTTAAAATGATGATTGTTATTCACAATGTTTTAAATATTGATGTTGACGAAAATGTTGAGGTCTCAATTCCACAAAATATCAATAGAAATATTGTTAAAATGTTGATGTCAATAAATATTTTATTTATTTATTTAATATTTCGTCATATTTTTATGATACAGTAGAAATGTCGATTCATCTCTTATGTTAATGTACTACCATACATGTAGAAATATTGTTGAAAATATTGACATGTTGACGAAAATTTAATGCCTTAATCTTTTTTTAGTACAAAATTAAATACCCTAGTTATTTATCCTTTCTAGACATGTTGGTTTTTAATTTATTAATCTTTCTAGCTGATTAGTTCTCTTCATATTTAGAACTTTTGTATTGTTCACAAATATTATTATGATGTGATCTTCTAAGAAATAAAATATAAAATATAATTTAATTTTTTAAAAAAGAATGGCCATATTTGATTTTGAAAATTACAAGGAGGTAAAAGACATCAACATAATATAAGCTAAAAGAGCTTCGACAATAATTAAACTATAAATTTGCTCAAAGTCAAAGAGCTTCGACAATAATTAAACTATAAATTTGCTCAAAGTCTTCATTCTATAACTTTTCCTCTTTCAAGCTAATCTCTCTGTCTCTAAATTTCTTTTTCTCTTCAGTATCTTTTAGCTCTTTAAAACTATTTTTTTTTCCAATTTTTAAAACACACGGTCATCAAACCTATATGATTTTTTATTTTTTAAAAAATAAAAAACTAGAGATAGAAAAACCAAAAATCCAAATTCAAGATAGTTATTGTTATGGGTAAAATTGGATTAACAAGAATGGGCTGACCAAAGGGCTGCAACGAAGGGCCAAACAAGGAAAGAGGCCCAATACGAAGTCAAAACGGACTAAAACCGACAGTGGACTGGCCCAGAATGAGTGGGAGAAGAAATGGGCTTGGGCCGAAGCCCAAAGCCCGTGGTCGGCCCGGCCGAGGCCGACCAGTTTGGCAAGGCCCACTTTTGGGCCTTGCCTCGATCCCTTATGGCTCGTGTGCCCTCGGTTCAGCCCAATTGGACTTTTCCTTTCCCCATTCGAAGACAGAAACCCACGAAAAAACCCTAGGAAGGAAGCTATTTAAGCTCTCCCTCAGGGGGAGAGCAAGGGAAGTTCATTCCAGGTTACAACACTCTCCTACAACTCTCAAAACTCTCTCTGACTTAAGCATCGGAGCCTGTGTGGTCTACGCCACACCGGTGTCCAGGTTTTTCTTGTCTTGCAGGCCGCGTTCTTCCCCCAAGAATACAAATTCACCGTCGTTGTCATGTGGAGGTCAGGTGATATTTCTCATGTCCAAAATTTGGCAACAACAGTTGGCGCCGTCTGTGGGGAACGACAACGCTTGCTGGAAAAACCTTTTGCCTAAGTCAACCCGAGAAGATGAGTAGAATGCCAGAAAACAAGAACTGGGATGAAAACGGAGATGATTCCGATCAGAATCATCACCCGAGACGAACGAGAGAAATTTCTCCTCCTCGGCCTCATACTGCCACAGGCCGACCAGAGGAGGAGATGGCCGAGCAGAAGAAGAATGTCGACAATATGGACAAATACATGTTGAAGATCTTGGAAAAACTAGAAAAGCAAGAGAAAGAAAAAGACGATGATGAACCACCTCTCGTACGAGATCGAAGAAAAGGAAAAGCGAAGGTGGTTGAGGGGATGGGAGAATCAAAATCCCACACCCAAAAACCAACTGAAAAGCTGATCCTTGGAGGAAACAACAAGCCACGCCAACCCTCGGTCAAAAGCCAGGCGAGCAAAGTAGGTAAGTTAAAATCTACTGTGCATGTCGTCGCAAATCGCCGAGGCCGAGCAGGTGAGGATGAAGCAACGATCGAGAGAAATACTGAAGCAACATCGGACCTACGAAGTCTGATCGATTTCAAGCGGAAGCTGCAAGTGAAAGCCGAGGCCGACCAGAAACAGGCCGAGGCCAAGGAGACCAAATTAAGGTATGATGCACGAAACCAAAGTCCTCCATGGAAAGCAGACATTTTGAAAATCCAAAAGGAGTTTGGAGATCTTCAAGGAAACGTTCTTAAAACTCGCGAGATCGAGAGGTGGAATCTCGAGGCTCTCATCGAGCAAGTCGATCCCCCTTTCACTGACGAGATCATGAAAGAGAAAGTTCCTGAGAAGTTCAAGGTGCCGACCATACCTCCATACGATGGCAATACTGACCCTGTTGAGCACCTGGACACATACCGAGCCCAGATGGAACTCCATGGAGTTTCAGAGGCGATCAAATGCAGGGCATTCTCTTCAACCCTCACAGGACCAGCTAGAGAATGGTATAGGAAGTTGAAGAGGAAGTCCATTAGTTCCTTCAAATCACTAGCAAGAGCGTTTGTGACACAGTTCTTGGGAGGCCGAGATCAACGTAAGCCTCAGATGCACTTGCTCACCATAAAGCAAGGGCCAAAAGAGACCTTACGTGATTATGTCTCGCGTTTCAACAAGGAAACATTGCAAGTTGAAGGGTTCACAGACACGACTGCTCTAATCGCCATTGTTGCAGGCCTACAAGATAAAGGTTTGCTTAGGTCGATTGGCAAAAAAGAACCGACTTCCTATGTCGAGTTCATAACCAGGGCTCAAAAGTATATGAGCGCTGAAGAGCTGATACGATCGAAAGAAGCTACATTTGATCGTGAAAGAAACAACAGACACGCAGAACAAGATAGAGCTCGGGACAACAATTTTTCTAGTACGAAGAGAAGAAGGGTTGAGGACAGAGGCCGAGGCCTACCAGACCCTAAGGTCGACCCCGGTCAACGGTTCGAGAGATATACTTCCACAACTCTCCCTCCTGAGCAGATCTTGATGGAAATTCGCCACTTGAATTTGGTGAAATTTCCAGACAAGATGCGAACTCCTGCAGGAAAAAGAGACAAAGACAAATATTGTGTCTTTCACCGAGATCATGGTCATGCAACTCACGATTGCTATCAGCTATGGGACGAAATCGAGACCCTGATCAGAGAAGGGTATCTAAAAGAATACGTCGGAGATGGTCGAGGCCGACCAGAAGACGGTCGAGGCCCACCAAATTATGGCAGAGGCCGACCCGATGAAGAACCCCCACGTGAGATCAGGACTATACTTGGGGGACCTGCAGGAGGAGAATCCAGCAGAAAAAGGAAGAGAATTGCCCTCGACGCCAGACACGACCCAGATTATCGAGGTATTTATTCAGTCCATTCTGAAACTGTGAACCAAGCCTTAGAATTCACAGAGGCTGAAGCTAGGGTCATCCATCAGCCCCATAATGATGCTCTGGTGGTTACCCTGACCATAGCCAATGTGAAAGTTCACAGAATCTTCATAGATGGAGGAAGTTCAGCTGGTGTTCTCTCTCTGACTGCTTTCAAAGCAATGAGGTTAGAGAGGGGGCTACTAAAGGAGAATCTGACTCCCTTGATTGGATTTGGGGGAGAAAGAGTTACTCCTGAAGGCAGCATTGAACTTCCAGTCACCTTTGGGGATAGACTGAATACAACTACTAAGATGATTAACTTCTTGGTAGTAGAGTGCACATAAGCTTATAATGCCATATTAGGAAGACCATCACTTCATCAACTGAAGGCAATAGCTTCCACCTATCATCAGCTACTAAAATTTCCTACTTTAAATGGAGTGGGAATAGTAAAAGGGGAGCAAAAAACTTCAAGGGAGTGTTACTTCACCGCACTCAAAGAAGTCAAAAGACCAAAAAACGAGCAAGAAGCATACCTCGGCAAGCCCAAAGCCGAGGCCAAGGCCGAGGCCGAGAGGGATGCCGAGGCCGAGCACACCCTTATGGACTACTAGGGGACTTTGTTTTTGTTTACTCCTTCTCTAGTTAGGCAACTTTTGTTAATTTCAGCAAATTAATGTAAGATTCAAATTTTATTAGGAATAAAATTCTATTTTCAAGATACACAATTTGTCACTCAAGCATGATTTTCAACAAAGAAACTCCTACTTGAGTAGGGGGCTACTAAGGGGATATGCTTCCCTATGAAACAAAAAGCATTGAAGCTACATAGGAGATATGCCTCTTTGATAAACAAAAGGCAGAAGCTACTAAAGATATACGCCTCTCTAATAAAACAAAAGGCAGAAGCTACACAAAACGAGGCAGAAAAGTCAAGAATTGGAGAAAACCCGGGGCCGAGGCCGACCTCATAGGCCGAGGCCGAGCATGTCCAAGTAAGTGATTTTATATGGTTGTTGGTTTGGATGCATATATGAGGACCATTTTTATCAATTTAGCTTGTTTAGTAAGACTTCCATAATTCTGTTCAACGGAGTTTACCTCTTTAAAGTCAAAATTCATTAAAGAGAAACAAGGATGATGGACAGAAAAAAAATATTTTCATTGAATAGAAGTCTTACAATGAGATAAAAAGAAAAAAGGGAAAGCTTATAAGATTTAGCCCTCATTCATGTCTGCTCCTCCACTGCCATTAGAATCATCTGAATCAGGAAATGCAAAGGGATCTTTCTTGAAAGAAGCATAATCTTCTCGAATGACACCACAATCTAAGTCCTTGTGATGCTTGGAAAAACGTTTGACAGCCCAGTTAAATCCGCAGTCAAAGATTTCATCTTGCATCACAACATATTCCTCTGTTTTCTTGAATTCTTCAGCCAGATATTCTGCATTGGACAGATGGGCTTTGTCTTCATCCAATTGAATACGAACTTATTGAAGCTCAACCCTTGTCAAATCAAGCTCAATCCTAACCTCTGCCAAGAGACGATTGGCTTGAGTCAAGCTAGCTTGAGCTTGAACCATCTCTGCCCTAGGAACACTAGTCTGTTGAAGAGAGGAAATCTTTTCAGCCATGGTCATGGCAGACATAGTGAGCCTACCAAAAGCCTAAAAACAAAACAATGAAGGAATCAGTTATAAAGAAGCAAATGCAAAATAAAAGAAGACAAATAAATACTGAAAGACTTACATGGCGCAGCTCACGAACTCCTTCAACGACAGCCTCCCTAGGATCTTCCATTTTGTAACCTGGAGGATGGTCATGTCCAACACCCCGCCAAAGCTCAAAACTTCTTCCTAGAATGTCAATCTCATTACTTACTGAAGAGAAATCTTCAGGAATGGGAGAAAGTAGGAAGATCAGAAGAAATATCCCCATCAGGAGAGGAAGGAACGCCCCTTCTGGTACGGCGAGTACTGACACCAGGAGGTCGAGGAGGAAGGTTTGAAGTCTCAAAGGTAGAAACACCTCCCACGTCCGAGCTAGAGCCATAGGCCTTCGAGGGCCCAGGTCCTCCCGTAGCTTTCTTTTTCTTCTTTTGCCTTTGAGCCTCAAACAAAGAAGTCGATCGTGGAGGCATGCCTGAAAAACAGAAGCAACATAATCATGAGTTAACGAAAACACATGAAACAGAAGCTAAAGCAGAAGAACTTACTTCAGACCAAAGTAGTCGAAGCCGACCAGGGAGGCCGAGGCCAACCACGGAGGCCGAGGCCGACCACACTGGCCAAAGCCGACCACCTTGGCCGAGGCCCACCACTTTGGTCAAGACCAAATACCTTCTATTCAGGAGTCCCAGTTCAAATCTTACCTTTAGGAAGAGGGGGAGGAGCAAATCCAATTCTGACAATGTTCTCTTGACTAACAAGAGAAAGACCGAGACGGGATGAAGCTTCCAAACTCCTCACAGCTCTCACAAACGCTCGAGCAGCACTGGAGCGATGGAACTCGGAAGGGACTGAAAAGGAAAACATATAGTATGGTTAAATAAAAGTTTATATAAGCAGTTTCCAAGAAGAAAGGGAGAATAAAGAGAATTACTCACCATAATCCCCAAACTTCATGGAAACTGCGTAAGTGGAATTTTGAAACCCACGAGCTAACCAATTTCCGCTTACAAAGAACCATTTATTTTTCCATCCATAAACCGAACTTGGTCCATCAATTAGTTTACCACAAGACGAACTCAGATAATAAAAGAAGCGACCAAAAGAGGGGTTATGACTTAAAATGTAGAGAGACATAAAAACATGTGGTGTGAGTGGACTACCATCGCCATATGTTGTCCATAATACATAACAGCCTATGAGATAACTCCAGCTGTTTGGGACAAGCTGAGCAGGAGCCAACCCAACCAACATCAAGCAACTTTGCAAAAATAAAGGCAAGGGAAGACGAACTCCAAATTTAAACATAGCAGAATAAAAAGCAACTTCTCCAAAATGAGGGTCCTCAATACGATCATCAGGTCCAGGAATCCTCAATTGTACATCGAAGGGAATATCATACTTGTACCGCAGTTGCTCAAGATGAGCCTCGGTCACCAAGGATGATATATCCTCAGAATATACAGAAGGATCACTAAAAAGATGATCAGAAGATGATTGAGCCTCATAATAACTAGTACTAAGAGACTCATCACCAGAAGAAGACCCCCCAACCTCAGGAGAAGTAACAGAGCATTCACTTGCCATATCAACAAAAAAAAAAGAGAGAGAAGAAAATAGAAAACAAGCTACCTTAAAAGAGAGAAGAAGAATATAAGATTGGTATGAAGATGTGAAGAAATGAACTCCTATTTATAGGAGAAGGATGAGGAGAAATTGGAGGGAATATTTGAATTTGAAAATCAAAATTCAAATTCAGAAATAATAATAATAATAAAAAAAAAATGATGGGGGTCGGTCGAGGCCGACCCGTGATCTGCGAAGAGCAGGCCTGCCCGGCAGGCTAGGCGAGTCAGACGGCAGGCCTGCACACAACAGGGGGCTTGGGGCCCGCCTCGGCCTAGGCTTGGCCGAGGCCGACCAGATCGGTCAGACCGGACAGGTCCGATTTGGCAAACCGGACACGTGTAGAACATGTACGAGCACTGTTTTCCCTCCTAAATACCCTCCATTATTCATTTTTCTCCTCCTTTTTCCCGGAATTGGCCTGAAATGAAGCTACAATTGTTCAAAAAAAAAGGAATGCTTACAAAAAGCGAGAAGCTACGAGGCTACAGAATAGGCAAGAATTCCCTCAGGTTAGAGGTCACGAAGCTACACGGCTACAAGATAGCCAAAATTCCCTCCTACGGGAGGTCGGGAAGTCCAGAATAGTCCCTAAGGGGTTTGATGGCAATCCCACCTAAATTTGAGGACGCCCTCGAATTTATATATTCTCTCCAGGAAAACGGCACAGATCGCAAATCCAGAGGAGAGTCTTAGCCCCCAAGAAAGATCGAAATGTTCCCTACGGGGTTGGACGACAATCTTGGAATGATCCAAGGAGAACCTTGGAGCCTTAAATTTTCTCCAGGATGTGGACGAACACACACCCAGAGGAGAATCTTACCCACCAGGAAGAGACCGACCTACGGGGTTAGACTGCAATCCTGGGGATGATCTGGGACGCAAAATAAGCGTCACGGAACCCTAAAATTCCTATAGGAAACGGAGAAAACAAGACGCAAGATAAGCGTCATGGAACTCTAAAATTCCTACTGGAAAATGGAGAAACCGACACTCTAGGAGACTGAATATCCTAACAAGGATGGACAACAATAACTAGAGATAATTCGAGGCAGACCTCGAAATGTCAACAATGACTCCAAAAACTTAAAATGCTACTCCCAAGTCAGGCTCCATGCATTACTCTGCAAGCTCCTAATCTTGAATCCTAACTAGGGAGTGGGGGCTAATGTTATGGGTAAAATTGGATTAACAAGAATGGGCTGACCAAAGGGCTGCAACGAAGGGCCAAACAAGGAAAGAGGCCCAATACGAAGTCAAAACGGACCGAAACCGACAGTGGACTGGCCCAGAATGAGTGGGAGAAGAAATGGGCTTGGGCCGAAGCCCAAAGCCCGTGGTCGGCCCGACCGAGGCCGACCAGTTTGGCAAGGCCCACTTTTGGGCCTTGCCTCAATCCCTTATGGCTCGTGTGCCCTCGATTCAGCCCAATTGGACTTTTCCTTTCCCCATTCGAAGACGGAAACCCACGAAAAAACCCTAGGAACGAAGCTATTTAAGCTCTCCCTCAGGGAGAGAGCAAGGGAAGTTCATTCCAGCTTACAACACTCTCCTACAACTCTCAAAACTCTCTCTGACTTAAGCATCGGAGCCTGTGTGGTCTACGCCACACCGGTGTCCAGGTTTTTCTTGTCTTGCAGGCCGCGTTCTTCCCCCAAGAATACAAATTCACCGTCGTTGTCACGTGGAGGTCAGGTGATATTTCTCCTGTCCAAAATTTGGCAACAACAGTTATCTTTTTTACTCTAAACTTAGTATGATATATCAATTTTAGCCTAAAATTTTAATTTCATCAAAGATTGAATCCTATACTTAAACAAATATTGTAAGTTTTACCATCTATTCAGTTTTACCACAAAAAAAAAAAACAAAAAAAAAAAAAAAAAAACAATAACCTCTTAAAATTCACTAGTCTCGAGGAAAATCAAGTCTCACACAAAATTCAACTTGGTTTATTTACAAGATCGACCATGGAACAAATATTCTAAAACTTACAAAATTTTAACAAAAATCCTGCCCAAACATGTGGGTTAACCCTAATGCGCCATATGTCAACACACCATTTTATTTTATTTTTGCCTTTTACCTTTTGATTTTTGATTTTTATCTTTTCTGTTTTTTAAAAAAAAAAAAAAAAGAAAAATATATTCCAATGTCTATATTCTAAAATCTCACCAATATCTCCAATATACCACCATAAACAATATATTTTTTCATTTTTTTTCTTTACAAAATCTTTAATAATATCATTTTCCTTTTTTTTATTCTTTAAATAAATTTAAAATATTTCTCAAATTTAGACAAAATTGTACAATTATTCCTACGACAATAAGTTGATCATATATAATCAAGAACAATAGTCATCTACTACTTTTCGATCTCTTAATGCTTTATTAGTATATGCTTTTCAATGGCCTCCATTCAAACCACAAGAAACCAATGACAAGCTAAGGATAAATGGAAAGAAAAAAACGATCATACGAATATTAAAATATATATATATAAATTAACAGAACAAATAAAGTGAACTCATTTTGTTTCTCGCTAGCACTGTTCCTGTAGTTTATAAAAGGTTTTTCTCATGTTATTATTTTAAATTCTTTAGTTTTAATTGATTAGTTGAAAATAAATGGTATTGTGTAGATGAAAAAAAGAAATAAAAAGATAAATAAATAGTAAAAAATAAAAAAGAATATGATATTGTTAAAGATTTTGTAAAAAAAAAACAAGGAACAAAAATGTTATTTATAGTGGTATGTTGCAGAGATTTGTGAGATTTTAGAATATTGGTAAAGATGGCACACTGTAGTTGGCGCAGATAGGTAAAGATGACAACAATTATTGAAGTGTAAAGCCAAATTTGATGGCAACAATGACTTTTCCTTTTCATTATATATTTAAGGTTAAATTTAAAAACAAAACACAAGACTAAAGTTAAGCGGGGCTCTGGAACGCTCTCACTTTTCTGAGAGTTTCTATGGGCAGTGGGGCAACCTTCTAAGGTTTGCTTTTGGGATCCTTTGTGATCGTTTGGTGGTTTCTTTTTGAGAGGGTTATGGCAGATCTGGAGGTGTTTAAGAAGTTAGAAAAGCTGAATTTAGCGGAGGAAAGGAAAGAGGTTGTAGTCCAAATAGGAGATGAAGAAATCGATGAGTACGAAAGGGCAAACGAAAATAAGGTGGTATGTAAGATTCTTACTGGGAGGAATGTAGTACTGGAGGTGTTCAAATCAATTATGCCCAAAATCTGGAGCATTGAAGGCTCTGTATCCTTCGATAGAGCTGGAAAGGGTATTTTCATTTGCAGGTTTGATTCGAAGAAGGATAAACACCGTGTGATCAAAGGAGGACCATGGCATTTCGACAAAGCCCTCATTCTCTTTGAAGAGCTGAAAGGTACGAGCAGAATATCGGAGCTGGAATTCAGGTATGCTTCATTTTGGCTTCATTTTCATAATTTACCTGTGGTGGGGTTCTCTAGGAAAACGGCGGTGGCCCTTGGAAATGCAGTGGGCTTGTTTGAAAGTGTGGATCTAGAGGATGAACGGTGTAAAGGAGGGATATCTCTGAGGGTGCGGGTCAAGCTCGATATCTCTAATCCTTTGAAACGAGCTACTCGGGTTAAGATGGGATCAATGACAGAGGAAGTGTGGATACCCATATCTTATGAAAAGCTCCCCGATGTTTGTTTTAATTGTGGGAGGTTGGGGCATGGAACCCAGGACTGCGAGGAGGAACCATCAGAGATAGAGAAAGTGCCTCAGTTTGGAGGCTGGATGAAAGAACAAACGTTGGGGAAAATTTATGCGAATGACAGAGAGTTGGAAAGAAGACGACAGTCAAACCGAGGAAGAGGAAGAGGACGGCAGGGGTCAGGAAGGAGGCAGGAGGCCGAGGGTTTTGAAGGGAAAGTAGAGACGACTGTCGAGGAGGCCCAGGCGGTGGAAGCGGAGATACTCTCAGTTGGCCGGAAGGATCCTTCGGAGGATGTTGAAAGTAGCCGTTTCAGTCGGTCACAAAAATTAATAAACAAAAAACAAGGCAATAATGACAGTATGGCAGAGAAGGACAAACTTGACTTTGAATTGTTGGCAGGCGATAGACTTTTGAAAGGCGGCAAGACTGATGGAGATAGGCAAATTTTAGTGGGCCTGGAGTTGGGTAAAGATTTGGAAATGGGTCCAAATAAGGGCTCCATTCCGATAGGGACATTTGGTGGAAATTTGGGTCCAATTGTGGGCCCCAGTCCAATAAGGCCTATTGGAAAAAAAACAAAAGGCTTGGTTTCAAAAGATTTGGAGGGTTTTTTAAAGGAGGGGGAAGGCATAAATGAAATTGTTACACTATCTGGGGGGCATTCCTTGAATGAGAAATTAAAGGAAAAAGGCACCCAGATCGATAACAATCCAAGTTGTACAGGTTGGACTGGGAAAAAATGGAAGAGGATGGCAAGGGCTGATAATATCAAGAAAGAGGGTGCGAGTAATTTGTTGCTAGGGGCAGGTACGAAACACCATATAGATTTAGGTGTTGAGGATCTTGGTTCGAAGAAACTTTGTGGTCAAAACTTTGTGGAAAGCAAAGGGATATCGGTGGAGGCTGGAGCTCAGCCCCGCCGGACGCCATGAAAATTTTATGTTGGAATGTTCGAGGGTTGGGGAACCCTCGGACAATCAGAGAACTTCGCTACGAGATCAGTAGCAATTCCCCAGGTATTGTTTTCATTTCGGAGTCTAAATGCGAGCAAGACAAACTAGTTAGAATTAAGGTTCAATTACATTTTGATCATGGCTTCTGTGTTCCTAGTGAAAAAAATAAAGGTGGATTAATGTTGTTCTGGAATGATAATACGAATCTGTCGATCTCCTCTTTTTCAGAGGGGCACATAGATGCCATCATAAAAGATCATGAGTTCTGGTGGAGGTTTACAGGTTTTTATGGGAATCCCGTGAAAGAAAAGAGACCTGCCTCGTGGAATTTAATTGAGCGTTTAAGTCAACAGGGAGATCTCCCTTGGATTATTGGGGGGGATTTTAACGAAATCCTTTTTGGTCATGAAAAAGGTGGAGGAGCTGAGCGTCCTGACTCTCAGATGACTGCTTTTAGAGACACAATTGATAATTGTAATCTGATCGATCTGGGGTATCGGGGAGGGCTTTTTACTTGGTACAGAAATAGGAAGAGTAGAAACAGTGTTAAGGAGAGACTGGATAGGTTCTTCATTAACCCTATCTTGCAAAATTATGTGCAGAAGGTTGTTGTTGAGCACCTTAATTTCCATAATTCTGACCACAGGCCTATCATTTGCTCCTTTTTAACAATGAGATCAGTGGTTCAAAACAGGCCTACGAAAAGGTTGGTGAAGTTTGAGGAGAGTTGGCTGAAGTTTGAGGAGTGTCACGACATTATCAAAAGCCATTGGGAGTCTCATGCTGGTAGAAGTGTGATGCTCTATAACTCAAAAATTTCTAGATGTCTAGAGAAGCTTGGGTTGTGGAATAAAAATAGGCTGAGGGGCTCTCTCAAAGAGGCGATCATAAGAAAGGAGGTGGAGATTAAGTCCCTCAAAGCTTCCAGAAGTTATGATGATTCAGGTCCAGTGAGGCAAGCTGAAGAAGAGCTTGATGGTTTGATAGAGGAAGAGGAGCTTTATTGGAGGATTCGGTCCAGGGAAGTTTGGCTCAAAAGTGGGGACAAAAACACGAAATGGTTCCATTCTAAAGCGTCCCGTAGGAGGAAGAGGAACCATATAGAGGGGGTTTTTGACAACCAGGGAAGATGGATGGTGAGAGAGGAAGATATAGCTAATACATCTACGGATTACTTTAAATCGCTTTTTATTTCTTCCGCGCCTAGTGTTGAGGCCATAAACGAGGTAATTGAGGGTATCTCCTCCACAATCACTGAAAGAGACAATAGGGCCCTGCTACAGAGGTTCTCGAAAGAGGAGATTGTCGGGGTTCTAAAGTCTATGAATCCCTCGAAGGCCCCGGGTCCGGACGGGGCTCATGCCATGTTCTTCCAACATTATTGGGGGGAAGTAGGTGAGGAGACGATTAGTCTGTGCTTAAAGGTGCTAAACGATGGGGAAAGTGTGAGACCTCTAAACAGAACCTTGATTTCTCTAATTCCGAAGATTAAAAACCCTACTCACATGTCTGATTATCGTCCCATTAGCCTCTGTAATGTTATCTACAAGATCATTGCAAAAGTTCTGGCAAATAGACTGAAGAAGGTTCTTGACCGGGTCATTTCACCATCTCAGTCGGCTTTTGTGCCTGGCCGTCTAATTTCTGATAATGTAATTGTGGGGTTTGAATGCATCCATGCTCTTAACTCTAAAAGAAGAGGAAAGGAAGGAGCCATAGCTATGAAAATTGACATGAGCAAAGCTTATGATAGAGTGGAATGGAATTTCCTCCGGCTAATAATGGCCAAGATGGGCTTCGGTTCAAAGTGGATTGAGCTTATTATGAACTGTGTTGAGACGGTCGAATCTTCGGTTTTGATTAATGGGGTCCCGCACGTGAGTTTCCTCCCGGAAAGGGGTCTGAGACAGGGCGACCCTCTATCTCCTTACTTATTTCTTTTGTGCGCTGAAGGTTTCTCGGCTCTGCTCAACAGGGAGGAATCTCTTTTAAACTTTAAAGGTTTTCGTTTGAACAAGCATTGCCCTTTTATCACACATCTCTTTTTTACAGATGATAGTTTGCTTTTCTTTAGGGCTGAGGACAAAGACTGTAGGAAGATCAAAGAAATTCTAGGAACTTATGAGAGGGCCTCGGGGCAAACAATCAACCTGAACAAGTCTTCTTTCATGACAAGCAAAAACATCAGGAGTGACAAAGTGGCAGTTATGGGGAGGATCTTGGGGGTTAGTCATGCTAGTTCGTTGGGCAGCTATCTTGGAATGCCCTCCCATAATGGGAAGGATAAAAGGAAGCTTTTTTTTCAAGTTAGAGATCGAGTGTGGAAAGCCCTTCAACTATGGAAAGAGAAGCTCTTCTCTCAAGCAGGAAATGAAGTTCTTATAAAGTCCATTACCCAGGCAATTCCCCTCTACACGATGAGTTGCTTCCGCCTCTCTCAGTCTATTTGTGATGACATCAATAAATGTTGTGCCAGATTTTGGTGGGGTCATTCTGAGGAAAGGAACAAAGTGCACTGGGTTAGTTGGAAGAAGATGTGCAAGAGCAAAGAAATGGGTGGTTTGGGGTTTAGAGATCTCTCTTTGTTCAATCAAGCTATGCTAGCTAAACACAGCTGGCGTATCCTGAGGAACCCAGGGAGCCTTCTTTCAAAAGTCCTGAGAGGAAAATATTTTAAGGATGGTGACTTTCTTGGTGTTATACTAGGTTCTGATCCTTCTTTGGTCTGGAGAAGCATCATGTGGGGAAAAGATCTCTTCTGTAAAGGCTATCGTTGGAAGGTAGGGAATGGTCACCATATTACGATTGATAAAGATCCTTGGTTGGTCAGACAAGGGAGCAGGATTACTATTTGGGTAAAGGAAGAGCTTCGCGATAAGAGAGTTAATTGGTTAATTGATAACCAGGGCAGGTGGAAAGACTCTCTTATAAAGGAAAGTTTTATAGCTCTTGATGCATAGGACATCCTCAGTATTCCGTTAGGGAACAACAATACTTGTGATGATATTATTTGGAATCTCAATAATAAGGGGCATTTCTCCGTTAAAAGTGCCTATCATTTAGGCTCGTCTTTGGCTTCAAGCAGCTTAGCATCCTCCTCGGAGGGTTCGGTAGGTAATGAGTTTTGGAATTTTGTGTGGAAGTCTGGAGCGATCCCTAGAGCTAAAATATGTGCTTGGAAAATCATAAACGATGCTATTCCTACCTTCCAGAATATATAAAAAAAAAAAAAGGAATCCTTACTAACTCTGTGTGTTTGTTGTGCAGGAAGAACTTGGAATCTACCACTCATGTAATTTGGAACTGTAAATGGTCTTCAAAACTGTGGCTCTATTTGTTTCCCTCCTTATGGGAGTTTTTTTCTGTGTGCAAGGATTGGTGGACCCCTAAAGACTGTTGGGGTTTGTTAGTGAAGAAGCTGAGAGTAGAAGATATCTCAAAAGCTATAACCATAATGTGGAGTGTGTGGAATTTTAGAAACAAAATTTACACTGCTACTAATGTTTTTTTCACTTCTAATTTGCCAGATATCAGAGGGCTGCTGATTGCAATTGAGAAGTGTCTCGGTGAAATGTCCAGGGGAGATAGTCTCTCTTCCCGGCCGCTCGGTCCTGAGAGCTGTGGGGATCAGAGTGCGTGGTGCCCTCCTCCGATCAGTGTATTAAAACTCAATGCCGATGCTTCGTGGTGCGAAGCTAAAAGAAGGGGCGGATTAGGCTGGGTGGCTCGCGACTCTCGAGGGTCCCCTCTTTGCGTTGGGATCCAGCATTGGCAGCGGAAGTGGTCGATCAAGTCTCTTGAGGCTGCAGCTATCCTGGCTGGTCTTCGTTCGCTCTCGAGGGTTGAGCTCAGCTCTTTCCATTCCATCATTGTGGAATCCGACTCGATGGAGGTTGTGACCGCTCTAAACAACCCGGGTTTGGATTTATCTGAAACTAGTTCCGTTATTGATGAGATTCACTCTCTCACTGCCCCATGGAACAAGGTTCGGTTTGTTTTTTGTCCTAGACGTTGTAACTCTGTCGCCCATTCTCTTGCGCGGTCAGTGTTTTTGGAGCAGGTTAGTTGGTCGTCTCTTTCCATTTCGGAGGCGGATCCTTTAATTTGGGTTTCTGGTTTCCCCTTTTGGGTTATTTGTATTTGTGGCGAGGATTTTCGTTCCTCTTTAGTTAATTGATTTTATTTCCCTTTCAAAAAAAAAAAAGGTTAAATTTAAAAAAAAAAAAAAAAAAAAAAAAAAAAACCCAATAAAATTTGCCACTTATTTAAAAAATACTTTTATTCTTTCAAAAATTGCAGTATTATATTTGATCTTTCATAAACGTTTCAAAATTAGTCTAATAGAAATTCGTTAGAATGTTGGATGAAAAGACGACGTGGCGAAACGTCGTTCTTTTAGTCTTAATCCAAACAAACGTCTCATTTATTGTCATGTCGTTTCAGGTCATTGTCATAGTCATCTAACATTCTAACGGATTTCAACTCTAAGGGTAATTTTGAAATATTTAGAAAAGGTCAAATATAGTAATGTAACTTTTGAAAAAATATGGATATTTAAAAAATAATAATAATGTTTAAGGGTATTTCTTTATAATTTAGCCTAAATTTAAAAGGTGACGTTGAAATATATTTTGGTTACGGTTGTAAATGGCCATCCAACGCAACAAAACAATTCATGATACCCACGTAGACAATATTTTGTCAGCATTATTAAAATATATTTATAACATTTTTAAATCATCAATTAAAGTCAAATTTCTACAAATCCCATAACATAACATAAGAAATATCACCCAAAAAAAATTAAAGACAAATTTCAGATTGTTCCACCATCACAAATTGGGAAAGAGACAATATCCGATTTACCTTCATATTTTTGTAATAAAGTAACAGACCATTTAAAATTTTTCTAATAAACTATTTGAACTGCAATTATTTTCAATTCGAAGAATTCAGTCGGCAGCTGTCCCTTTCGTAATACAGCGTTTAATCATCCCCACAATTCCTCAATGGGGTCAACATTGAATCAGCCTCTTAAACCCCTGTTCGGATTGAGTCAAAGTTTTCGATTTCATTATTCGTCTTGGATTATTATATTGATTAAAGTAAGTTTGAATCAATTCTTTCTTGCCAAACAGAAATATTTGGATATGGGATAGGTCTTGAATTGTCTTTATTCATTGTTGAGTGTGTGTTCTTCTTCGAAGGGGTTATTTCAAACCCAGAAAAACGATGCATCTGCATGCTTTTATGGTTCAATCTGTTGGAATTTCTTGATTTCATATGATCAGAGAGAGACCCAATTAGGGAAAAAGAAGACCCAGGTCAGCCGTTGCTGTAGAGCAAGAACTGGTTCTCTTTGTCTTATCTTCCGGTACCGACACGTAGTGGACACGTGCTTGCAGATTCAAGCTAAAACTTAATAACTTACTTTCGAGTTTCAACTGCTCCAAATTCCTTATCTCTCATCGACGGTTTCTTCGCTCCTACGGCACCGTTTTTATTGTCGAGAGGAATGATGAACAGAGGATTTCAGAAACTGTCCCGTCACTTTATGGATGGGACTCAATTCGTTTGTTCTTATTGAACTTGGTTCTTATTGGTGATTTCTGTGTAAGTATTGATTTGGGCTTTCGTTTTAGGTCTGTGTTTGGATTAGAGATTTTACAAATCTTTGATTCTTTTGATTTTGATCTTGTGGGTTGAATGTTGAAGTTGTTTCATTAATGGAGTGAGAATTTTTTTGTTGTTTTGAATCTGGTGGAGCCCATTTCAGAAAAAGGAAAAGTGGGTATGGTATTGTAAACCTGATCCTATAGAATGTTGTGTGTCGGTACAGGTAGTGTTTAGGAAGCTCGTCTTTTCTTTTAATCTTAAAGTGGGATTTGGAGGAAGATTGATTCTAATGGAGGTTTCGATAATGCTTCATGTGGGATTCGTCCTTTTTCTTCTATGGCTACTTTCCGCCTTCAATTGCTGCCATCTTGCCGCATATTTCATCTCCCTCATCTATCTCTATCTGGTAATTTTAACCATGTCTGTTATTATCTGTTTGGTTTTCTTATCCCTTAGTTTCTAACTTCGAATTGCTTTGCGAGAAGTTGTGTTGTGAATCATCAGATAATGGTTTTTAATTAATCATGGTCTTTCCTTTTGAGATTCTTAGGAATCTGGATAATTCTCATCGTCTTTCACTGAAAGTGCTTCTCTGAAGCTTCATTTTGCCATGGGGTTGAATCTTCCCTTTTTCCCTAATGAACTTCTGCCCTTCTTTTTGAAAGGTGCACGAGCGGTTCTTTTTGAAACTGAGGAGGAAATTACAATTTGAAGAGAGAAAGCAAGCTAATCAGAGAAGGGTATAATTTCTTTCGCTTTCTTACATAGAATTCATAAACAAATGTTTATTTACTAAGAAATTGAGAGGGTAACGCATTTTTTTTCTTTTTTTTCTTATTTTCTTATCCTAGTGTTGCATTTTTATTTGAATCAAATGTGATTCTCTTCCACTTCAGGTTCTTACAGATTCTGAAACAGTTAGATGGTTAAACCATGCGGTTGAAAAGATATGGCCTATATGCATGGAGCATATTGCTTCTCAGAAGATTCTCCTCCCTATCATACCTTGGTTCTTGGAGAAGTACAAACCATGGACTGCTGTATGATCTCAATCTGATATTTTATATGCCCGTTTTTTTGATCGATACAATGAATTTGAATAATTCAATGTCTTAACGATATCATACTTCCATCAATGTGTTCGGCAAACTTGGAGGGTTGTGAGAATATACCAGGACATGATTTCTTCTCATTGTTTGGTAATCATAATTTTATATCCATACAGATTTTTGATGACCAGTGTATAATTGCAGAAGAAGGCTGTGGTTCAACATCTATATTTGGGAAGAAACCCACCTATGTTTACTGAAATGAGGGTTCTTCGTCAGCCTAGCGAGGATGACCACTTGGTATGCCTTGTTGTTGGATTACGACCCCTATACACACACATACACTTATTGTCTTTTGCATTTTTTGAGTGTATTCATATTGAAAGAATTACAGGTTCTGGAGCTAGGAATGAACTTTCTTACAGCTGATGATATGAGTGCAATACTTGGTGTGAAGCTAAGAAAAAGACTAGGATTTGGGATGTGGGCAAAGCTGCATCTAACAGGCATGCATGTGGAAGGAAAGGTACAGAAATTGTTGTCGTTTGTAATAGTAATTTGGGATAATTATTAGTATGTCTATTTGTGAGTCGAAAAGTAGGAGTGTTCAAATTCTGCTTGTGGGATCTTTGATGTTGAACTGATTATACTGTCTTCGGAGAAGTTAGATTTCCCTTTTACTCTGTTCTGTACAGTTCAATCATTAGTCAAATTATATTCCTGAAGCTTCCTATTTTGTTTCCCAATTATTGTTCTATTATCTGAAGAGGAATACATGGAGCTGATCTTATTGCTTGCAATCAACAGAATTTTTTCTCTGGACTCTTTGGTGTGAGCGGAATGGACAAATTTTCAGCGGCACCTACCCAACTTTTGATAGTTTTACAAACTTGATTGTGTTTCATGCCTTTTATTGGTGTAAATGTAAATACCCTTCTAACAATTACATCTTTCTTCCTTAATTTTAATTTCCAATTGGAAATCTTTCTTGTAATACACCTTTTGGTGGTTGGGAGTCGACTTACCCCATTTATTTCATTCCTCAATGAATTTCGTTTCTCTTTTCAAAAAAAAAACAAAAAACATGGGGCTGATCTTCAAGTAGAGCAAGAAATTATCTGAAAACTTTTCGTTCGTCTTTTTTCAGTTTCCTTGTCTGCAGTTGTATTCTTTCCTGAAAAGAATTCTGTTCTCCTTTGGATTATTTGCAATTTTAATGTACTGAGTTGCATCATGTGCCAACCAAATATTCTATCTTTTGTGTCATTGATGGGGAGTGCTTGAATTTGCTTTGTACTTTTTTTTTTGACTTCAATCATTCTTCATGTTCCTTCTCAAGGTTCTGGTTGGTGTTAAGTTCCTTCGGGATTGGCCATACCTCGGCCGTATACGATTATGTTTTGCTGAGCCTCCGTATTTTCAGATGACTGTCAAACCTATCTTTACACATGGTCTTGATGTAACCGAACTTCCAGGAATTGCTGGATGGCTGGTATTATTATACATCTTTTATTTAAACATTTTTACCTTCGATCTCCTTTTTCTTTCTTTTCCTTTGGTTTCTCTTTGTGCTGGCAAAACTATGCTTCACTACTTACCTTCTCATTCTTGGGCTAAATACTGTCATTTTTCTTTTTTGGTTTCTTTTTATCAGGATAAGCTTTTGTCCATTGCCTTTGAGCAGACACTTGTTGAGGTTAAGTTTTAGAATTTGATTCTCGATAATACCTTCACTCTTAGTTTTTGCATTTCATTCATTTTTTAATAATTGAGAACTTTGAAGGCCTGAACGGAATTAGACTCAAAATGTACACTTATGTTCAGATTTCATGGTATTACAAATGTTTTTCAACAATATTTACCAAGTTATGAATTATCTTGATCTTTGCAGCCCAATATGTTGGTTGTTGACATGGAGAAGTTCATTTCACCACAGCCAGGTACTTAATTCTAAACACAATACAACTTGCAACTGTGGTCAAATGAAATTTTTGAAGAATGGTTAAACATCTACCTAATGAATAGAAAGAATGCCATCTCTGCACATGCCCATGTTTATTTTAGTTTTTCTCATAATCATGTCAAGCAGCATGCTTTGAAAAGTTATAGCCTTGTCCTGTGAGCAGCATGCATTGCAATAATCCTCCTTTTTTGGAATGGTTTAAACTTGCTTGGCCGCAGATGTACGCAAGCTTGCAACAATTAATATTTATAATTTATCGTGGAATGATATATTGAATGCTAATCACCAGTCAACGACCTGTAGTCATTGTGGAAAATATGGTCTAATATAGTTTCATATACTATAGTGTTTGTTAGAACTCCAAACTGTGAAATGATTGGAAGATGGCTGGAAGCACTAAGGTTTGCTGGTTCTCGAAAATTTCTGTACACTTAGCGAGGGGCTGTATATAATTTGCATGAAAGTTTTCTACTAGGATGGTTAAGTTCTGTTCTCAATATGCATCACTCATAGTCTACAAAACCCTTGGCTTGTAATTCTTTTGCCTGCTTTATTTTGAGTTCCTAGATATAAATAATCTTATCATTCAGCATGTTCTTTAGCTTTCGAAATTTTTTCAAGTGACTACATACGTTTTGATGTTGATGGATCTTTCTACTTGTCCATGACTTTCCAGAAAATTGGTTCTCTGTAAATGTGAAGGAACCAGTCGCCTATGTCGTAGTCGAAATTATTGAAGGAGCAGACATGAAACCATCTGATCTAAATGGTTCTTCCGATATTCTTCCACTTATTGTATTATAATTCTCATGATTTTCTTACGTGACTTGTGAATTTGGCTTACACTTAAAGCTTTCTTTCAGGTCTGGCTGATCCATATGTAAAAGGTCAATTGGGTCTGTACAGATTCAGAACCAAAATTCAAAGGAAAACACTGTCTCCGCAGTGGCACGAGGAATTCAAGATCCCAATTGTCACATGGGAGTCAGAAAATTTGCTTGCTATTGAAGTTCGTGACAAGGACACATTTGTCGACGACGTGCTTGGGTCTGTCTTCAAATTTATAACTACTATGACCACTTCTAGAATATTCAGTTTGTTGCGAGTTTTGATCTTGTGACCATAGCTTATTTCTGCTTATACAAAGTGTTAATGAGATAGGATGATGTAGTTCTTATGCCTTCAGTTTCATCTTTCCCTTTTGCTTTTTCCTTTTTTCGTGTCCTCACGATCCAATCTAATATTTCTATTTGCAGAAATTGTTCTCTCAGCATAGCGGACCTGAGGGACGGAAAACGAAATGATATATGGTTGCCTCTTGAAAACATAAAAACGGGTCGATTGCATCTTGGAATCACTGTTTTTGAAGACAAAAAGAAGGTTCTGTTCTTTCCCTTCCCTTCCATGTTTCCTTTTCTCTTTTCTCCTGCTGGTGTTTAAGACGGAAGTTGTATTGCCTAGGAAAGGATCTTTTAAATTTAGTTTTATTGGAAAATGAAATTCCTAACAGAAAAAAATCGTTTCTTTTATTGATATGGAATACTACTTTAGGTGGAGGAGTATCCTTCTACCAAAGAGGCCTTGAATGTGGAAGAGCCTCATAAGGATAGTGAGACCAAGGATGATAAGGATTCAATCTCAACTGTACCGGTGGAGCCTCAGAGAGGGATTGACAAGTTCGAGCCAATCGATGTTGAAGGGCAAAAGGAGACAGGAATATGGGTCCACCGCCCAGGAAGCAAAGTTTCAAAAACTTGGGAGACTCGGAAGGGACGAAGTCGGCAACTTGATACCGAAATTCATAGGGAGCCTAACGAATCCATAAGCAGTGGTGAGATAAGATCCTTTAATAACGATTCTAGCAGCACTGATGAGGAAAAACATCGAATGTTATCAGTTCGCAAGGGACTAAGAAAGCTGAGTTCAGTTTTTCACAGGAGTCCTCGGGATGAGGATCGGTCGGGAAGCTTAGAGGAGACTGCGAAATCTCCCCAATATGCCAATCTTAGGGCTGCAAATGCCAAGGAGGGAGGCGTGAAGGTTATTCTTGTAGATAACATCTCCGGGACTGCTTCTGATAATAAGGTGCCAAAAGAAGGGAAATCGAGCAGCGATGGTAGTGATCCAGAAAGCCCAGGAAAGGGTGGTAATGTGAAAGGCATGGCGAAGAGCTTTTTCAGACAGGCTGAGAAATCTGCTCGCAATATTAAATATGCATTTTCACGCAAAGGGTCGAGGAAATTCCAAAGTGACTTATCGGGAATGAATGAGAGAGATGCTGCAGTGGAATCAGAGTCTTCTGATGGTGAACCTGATGTACCAGCTGCTTGCAACCCAACGACCATTGTAGGAGTTCCAGTTATCCCTGAAGCTACAGCCACAGCTCCTCACAATAATTCCTTTAAGAAGGAAAATGTGGTGGGTGTGCTGCCCACCGGTTCAAGCGACAATGTGAAGGACAATGATCACCCAGCAGATAAGCCTACTGTCGCACCCTTGGAGAGGATAGAAGATGACGAGGATGATAAACCTGCAATCAACAGTGACAAATGATTGGAACTTCAAAAACCTGAACTCGGTGAATCGAATTTGGGAGATGGAAGACAGTTGCTATTTCTTTGGTTATTTGAAAGATGGTACAGTGTGTAGGTCCAAAGGATGTGAAAAACATGTAGATGTTTGAGAATTTGTAAACTTAATTCCTGTAAAGAGATGGTATTAGCCGTAAACATGTAAAGTTTATAGAGATTAAGAAGTTATTTGTGAAGATTGTCACAATAAATCAAGAATCGATTGTCCTAGATAACTCGTCAAATGTGGCCTGCCACCATACAATAACTCAATCTATCTAGAAATCGAGTCAATGGGCTGCTCCCCGCTTCCTTCCTCCCTCCCCTTGTTACCTTCACCGAACATAACCGTCGAGGAAAATCACTTTTGGAACTTCACAGCTGCAACAAGTGAGAATTTCGTCCTAAAGCGCCGGCCTCCAACCCCTTCTGGTGCAGAATCTTCAATTCTGAAGCACGTTGCAGAAGAGAACCGTTAGTTCTTCGATCTTTGGCCAAGCCAAGATGGGAAGTAATAATCAGCTCAGGTCGATAACATTACCGGGCACTTCGATCTTGTACTCCATTCATTTCAGTTTATCAGTCGTCAAATGGATCGATTTTCAGTGAGAGCTGCAGGGATGTACAGATATAGTGAGAGGAACATCATTACATCACAACATCTTCCATTGCAAGCAACAAAATATCTTCAAATGCTTTGCCAGTGATGCCGCTGTAATCTTCATTTCCTGATAACATACAACGTAAAACCACTTTCCACATCCCCATTTTTGGGACGAAACCTTGCATAACCATCTGCCTCAGAACCCAATCCACGTCCTCAGTTAGATTCTTCTTACATAACCCAGATAACAACTTCTTGTATGAAACAAAACTTGGGTCCATACCATCCAAAATCATCCGACGCATACAGTCCCTTGCCTCGATAAACTTACCCGTATCAAGCAGGCCATACAAAACCTCTTGATAAGTCCCTGCATTGGGGTAGCAACCTTTAAGCTTCATTCTCTCCAAAAGTTCTATTGCCCCTTCAATCCTCTTGTGCTTTCTAAGACCCGAAATCAATATATTAAACGTTATAGTATCTGGGCAAACACCCTCGTTTTCCATTTTGGAGAAAAGCTCAGATGCCCTCTCCAGTTCCCCATTCTCACACAACGCATGCATAAGCGTTGAAAACGTTCTCACATTCGGCCTACACTTCTGTTGAGGAAATTCGTCGAGCACCTTGAGTGCAGCCTCCAAATTCCCACTCTCGCACAACCCTTTAACGAGAATGTTAAGGCAACAAGCATCAATCTCAATCCCCAACTTCGGAGCACCCACATACACCTCATGAACAACGTCAAACAGCTTCGCCGAAACAAGCAAATTAAGCACGAAATTAAAGGTTTTAAGACTCGGCCAGCAGTTATAATTGGGCATATCGAAAAGGGTATCGATCGCTTTACCTATACGGCCAGCAACATTGCCATAAATCTTGATAAGATGGTAGAAAAATTCATCGGACAAGCGGCAGTTCCTCTCGGCTTTGATTCTCAGCATCACGTTTTCGATATCATCAAACAAGCGCCCCTCTGCAAGTCTGGACACAACCAGAGTGTAGATTTCTTTGTTGGGCTTGTAGTCCTTGCGATTCGACCATTGGTCGAGGAATGCGAGAACAGAGGGGGGTTCCCTGATTTGTTGGATGATTTTGATGACTTCATTGGGAGACAACCAATCTCTGTGGCTGAGTCTATGTGGAAAAGCAGAGGGTTGTTTGGGGGAAGGGGAAGTGGAGAAAGAGGAGGAAGACGAAGGAAGACGAAGAGGAATCGAACGAGATGAAAAGAAAATGGATTTTAACAGAGAGAGATGAGTGAGTCGTCGTGAAGGTGGGATCATTGGAAGGGGAAATGGAAACGGAGAAGGAGAAACAGAGTACCGCTGAGAATGGCTCCGAACAAAAGTGAGGAGTTTTCTACTTGTTGGGAGTATGTTTGAGAGACTCAGATTGACTATTTTTGTTAACTTTTTTTTTTTTTTTTGGAAAGAGTAAACATTTTGTTCTTGATTTTTAACTATTGATGTAAATCAATTTTATGAAAACTGTTGGTCATTAGATATATGGATCAAATATAGATGTCAAGATCTTTTAAAAATACATACATATATATATATATATATATATATATATATATATATATATATATATATATATATATATATATATATATATACGGATCAAGTATAGCTCAACTAACCAAGACAATATATCTTTAACCATTAGATTAGAAGTCAAAGTTAGCGTAGTTTAACGATAATTAGTATGCACTCTCGATAAGAGGTCAGAGATTCGAATTTATACCTTCAAATATTATTGAACTCAAAAAAAAAAATTAGAAGTTCCAATCTTACTAAAAATAATAATTTTGAAAATAGATTCTAGAAATAAAAATTTATAAAAATATTTAAATTAACAAATATGCATTTCACGGTTTCACCCTTCTTTAATAAGTTAAATTTTTTTTTATTAATATAATATTAACAATAGTGATATGCAACTAGCATAAAGCTATGCGGCTTGAGATATCGAAAGCCTGTTTGGTATGGATTTTGTTTTATGTTTTTAGATTCACTCAATCTAATGGAAGTAAATTCAATGGAGTCAACAAAGAGAAATGCTTACTTGTTGCCTGGGCAGCATGTAGTAGTGGTACAGGTCACTTGGGCACTACAAAATTTAAAAAAGTTGTTTTTATTTTCATTTTTTTAAAAAAAAATTAATGGTGCCCAAGTGGGCTACACCATAGCTACCTGTTGTCCAGGTAGCAAGTTTTTCTCTTCAACAAATATATGTTTGACAAGTTTCTAAAATCTATTTTTAGATTGTGGTTCAAAGTAGTGGAAATTCTGAAAAACAACATTTTTATGTTTTTTGTTTATCCATATTTTGAATTTGAAACTTTAAAATGCAAAATTATATGAAAAAAAGGAAAAATTTTGGTAAATATAGTATTCCATGTTATAAATCATTTTATTTTTGTTAAATAATATAATATAATTATACAAAATTTACAACATAAAACATGTTCATAAATTAATTAATAATAGTTGAGATTTAACTTAATATTTAGTTGATAACTATAACTATTTTTATGGGTTGTAAATATATGGTTAAATTACACATTTAGTCCCTAAACTTTGAGATTTGTATCTATTTAATCCATGAACTTTCAAAATTACAAATTTAGATTCAAATTTATATCTAATAGATCAATTAATTTTTAAAAATTTCGATGGACATGGACCTATTAGACACAAAATTGAATGTTCAATGACCTATTTGACACTTTTGAAGGTTTAGGGACCAAATAGACACAAACCTTAAAGTTCATGAACTAAACTTGTAATTGAACCTAAATATATTATCAAACACATTTGGTATAATTGTTAAATACAATATGGTTTTCATTGAATCTCTTGTCTTCAAATTTATGTTTTCAGATCACCAATCAAACACACCCTAATCTTTTCTAAAAAAAAAATCGTTGTTTATAAATTAGAGAATACTTTTATGCATGTACTTGGTTGGTTGGTTGGTTTTTTTTTTTTTTTTTTTTTTTTTTTTTTAATTATTATTATTATTTTTAAGGAAATCCATGTACTTCGCTTGTGTTATTTTAAATTTAATCTAATTGAACTTCGAAAATTTTGTGGTGAATTACGAACATTAGACAAAGTTACTTTCATGGGTACCAAAACGAGGCAGAAATTTTATACTCACTCTTTCAATTCTAGAAATTAGGGAACAAATTATAAGTATAAACAGTAGATTGCATAGACATTTTTTTAGTTAGTTTTTTAATATTTTGTTAGTTGAATTTTGAGTGAAATATTAGTTTGTTTATGTATATACTACTTACACTTTGGTTGTTAAAGTAACTCGTAAAATATTATAACCTAAATAAGTGTAGCCACCATAACTTGAACTCATTCTCTCTAAGCCCTTTATTATTTACATGACCCTTTTTGTTATCACTAAGTCAATCTAAAATAGTTGTATTTGTATCTTGAATTCATGAAAGCTTGTTCTTTTCTTTCGTTTTTTCTCCATGTTTCATAGCATCATAGACCTTTGAGGAGCATCTATAATCAAAGATCATCCAAATGGGATCTAAAGATTTGACAAGCAAATCCATGGGATGACTGAGCACAACAAAGATTGTTTGAAGTCAGTTAAAGAACATTATTAAGGAATTTTATGAAAGATGGAAAATGTATGCTTATGATACAAAAATATAGTGATCGCCTATTCAAATAATTGACACCTAAACTCTATTCCTATAAACCATCCTGATTCACTAATATCTACTTAAATTTTTGTGTAGGAGGATTTGTCATCATTGTATGACTATACAATATGTACTAAACACAATCATTCACTCAAATGATCACTTGTGCTTCTGTTTCCCAGCAATAATTGGTTGGATGTGCAAGTGCCTGTTGAACGCCTCGTTGAAGAGGAAACGAGTCTGGAAGTCCGATATATTTGGAAGCCATGCCAGAGTAGCTACAGGTGCGAAAATAACGACGCCCATACCGTAATCATATGATTTGGCCAGAACCCTGGTGAAGTCCCACAGCCAAGTGTGCTCTATTTTTGGCCTCAGAGTTTGTGCAAACTAAAACAAGAGCAGTCAGAACTTAGATCAAAGCAGGGAGAGAATGAAAGGGAAAGGAGAAAAGGAACATTCAACCTTACCAAAATCAATCCCCATCCAGTTGGAAGGAAGGCAAGAGAGCAGATGACCATGTCCTTTAGAGATAAATGACAGACGACTGATAGAGAAATAATTACGGCTAGAACGCCGAGGAAGAGAAACGCTTTGAATAGTCTGAATATGAAATGATAGTTGGCACTGAATTGCTGCTTCCCCAGGTTTACTGCCTATATTTGCACAGCATGTGTATAATGTTATTGACAAGAGAGAACACAACTTTTTCTTGAACAGATGTTAAGATTAAGGTCTAAAAAAAGGAACTAATTCGGACTAATGCCATATCTCATAGTAATTACACAATCCTGGTCCAGATTTTTGCATAAATCATACAGCTGTAGAAGGAAAAGCACTTAAAGCAGGTTATGAAGTTACAAGTAAAACTAAGATATTAACTAGCCCCGGAAGGCCACAAGATTAAAGTATCAGTCCGGTTTCCATTTTTCAGATGCTAAAGATAAGGATAGGCTGCAAAGATAATTTTAAACTTAAGAAAGTTTGAGAACTAACCTTGACTAGTAAGAAAATTGCAGCAATCACAGCCCAAGAAAGCACATAAACCAGAAAATTGCTGCTATGCTGGGAGATGTCTAGGTGATACACGAGTCCGTACTGGTACATGAAGAACCTCAGCGAGAGAAGTACTTCGATCAACCTGGAAACAAGTCCTGAATGACGAAGGTGGGCTTGTTCATCGTCCCACCAAGACTGCCAACTTTTGTCCTGCTGAACTCCTATACCACCTTGCTGCTTAATCCACTTATTCCATTCTTTCCAGTCATCTACTATCTTGGCCCAACTGAACCCAGAGGGATTGAATAAAAATGGTGCAAATAACCAAGTGATTGACATGAACCAGATGGAGTAAGTGATCAACATATATGCCATGCTGCTCTGATAAGATCGTCTGAACAAATCATAGACAACCAACAGAAGCAGTAGCTCAAATCCTTTAACGAAGTGACTTCTAGAATACAATCTGTAGTTTTCAGTGAAACTGGCAGAAAAGACCACTACCTTACGCCCAGTAGGTCTGTACTTTGCACCTCCATGAAGTATTGTTCGGCCAAAGTAATGAGTTTTTGTTCCTAATGAAAATGTGAAGAAAACAACTGCTAACTGCAACTGCATGAGGACGAAATCTTTGAGGGCTGTAAGAAATCCTCTTTCAAGTCCAATTTCCATGACCATTGGTAAGCCTGTAAGGAGCCCAAGCTGTATAAATGACTGTGAAGCAAGAGCTGTTTCCAAAGATCCGACATTCTGCATTCTAGCTTGAAGAAGAAGAGATTTTTCCAACCCACTTAGAACAAGGTATAGTTGTCCGTAGAGGAAAACATAAATTCCAAGTACTGATATCTGTGCAGTGAATTGGCAGACAGTTTGCGGAACCAATCAGAGAGATGATACTAATAAAGGAAATAAGCAATAAAGTTGAGTTACGTTACCAGGCTACTGAAATAGTATCCAATTGTAGTGTAATAACAAGATAGCATCCTAAAGAAATCAAATCGTTGCCCAAGGCGATATATGTCCCGGCTTAGAGTTTGTTCACTATTTCCATTTGCTATCTTGGCTTCAAACTTGGAGATCTGATTCAGTCCTACATCACGGCCTTTGCCTAGCTGCATGTACTCAAGGTATGTAATATATCCCCGACGTAATGTAGAGTTGAATCCTATCCATAAGAAGCATTCACATGTTAGCAATGTTCAACACTATGGACAGAATCGAGCCACTTATTCTTACCTGCATAAACATCTTCACTCAAGTTAATGGTTTTTGATGCTTTGCTAATGCCACCTCTCGTAATGTGAAACACCCTGTCAAACACATCCGGGTGTCCATAGTGAAATCGTACCCTGGAGACAGCGTTCCAAAATAGTTTTGAGAAAATCAGGACGAGGAAAAAGCATGACTAGCCATGGAATAGTGTCAAAGAACTTGATTGGAAAACGAGGTAATAAAAGCAAGAGCCATGCACTGTTAGTGCATGAAAAGATAGAAGCATGACTATTGCTTTCCAATCTGCTGTTTTTGCCTTTATTGTCAAACCATCAATCTGCTAATTAGTGTCACTGTTGTATTTAATTCTGTTTGAAACATAGAAACAAATTCCAAAAATGGATTTTTCTTGCCAGGACGGAGGAGGGAGGGGCCACTACTAGAAGTTCGACCCCTAATTATTGCCCTAACTTGGATAATGAGAACGCAGAACCAACAAATACATTACCTGAGAGGATTGGCAAGAATTCTTTGACCAATTGTGACAAAGCTCGTCTCTTGATATGACATGAACCATGCTAAGGAAGAAACACTGCAGTTCAGGTTAAAAAGAAACCCAGCTTAATAAATGATCTTTAATTATAGCAACCATGGTAAACATTTCCTTCATAGAAAAATCTTTCATCTTTGATTGAAACAAGTTATGGTACAAAATTTTATCTGCCTGGTTATACCCATTACTCTAATAATTAAATATCAGATAAACGGAGAGCAACAAAAGCAAATCTTTAAGACTGTTCCTAATACTCAAATAACAATAATGAATTCAATAACAAAGTACAATCGGTCAATTATTTGAAAATTTGCACGTTGGTCTCTCATCAATAGTTGAGACCAGCACTGAAATTATGACAACTTGACATAAGTCTAGTTTTAGTAATCCCCTCATAGAGGTCCAACTTTATTAATCGAATGCAGTTTGACTGAGTGTTGGTGTAACATGATTAATTCACGATTAATTGATCAAAGCAGTTAATCTGACCTTCCAGTGAATATGTGCTCCCTCAAACCCAGAATCGCAGGTGGCTTCCGTACTTTAGGTTTAAAAAATTCTTGAAGAAGATTTCTCATCTTCAGCGCCTCTTCCAAATAATTATCCTGGTGAAGAACACACCATAAGAATAAGCATGGGAACTATTAGTCACGTTAGAAGAAGAAGACCTACCTGGTTCATATCAACTGTTTGAAGAGCTTCGCCACGTGTGAAAATTATGGCATGATTTTGGTTTTCAGGCTTCCCTTCTCCAAGGTGTGGCTGACCAGGAAGCTTTATGCTGTATATTTCCTATAAAGGGAATTTACCATGTGACAAGATTTATAACATAATGACTGGACGAACTACAAGGAAGTGAAATGAAATTCATTTGCAAATATTCAGTGGCTTACAACATAAGTAGGTAAGTAAACTACCAACTAATTTGCTAGAAACATATCATGGTGGTGGTCTTTAATGAATTTGTGAATCTATTGCCATCAAGTAGGCCCAAAACCATGGTTCCGATCATTTAGTAATAAGGATGTTATGATCCTTGCTCTTGATGAATGCTTATGATTTATATGATTATAAATAGTTCAATTATAGTTTTTTCTAATGACGGATACAAGATTTTCACAAGCTTGCAATCACATAAGATTTGTCATCCTTCTTTTTATCTAATTCTTCCAAGCATAACGTCCTCTTATCAGCAGAACCGTGTGCAAGTGTGTTACCTGTAACTCTTTCAATTCGTAGTGCGAGTTTGGATTGTTTACAATATTAGTACCCAATAACATGGGAAAGGTAAAAGAGTGTAAAATGTTATTTTGCAAGAATCAAGTACTCATTTGAGTTAGGTTTGTAAAATTGCATATCATACATGCATTAGGTCATTAATTAAAAAATAAGTAATTATATCTTTAAACAAGACTAGATAAAGCACATTTAACCTTAAAGTTTCAACATCCAGTACAAGTGTACTTGAATTCTTATAATACCAGTGAAAAGTGCCTTCTGGAAACCTACATTAATCATGTTTTTAGGATTGTTTCAACTCAATAAAGCATTATGCATCATGATAGCTGGGTTGAAATGTCTTTTTATCATCTCCATCATAAAGAGGGAAGAACAAAAATTGTCATATCGAATAACAAATGGATTATTCAATAATATGTTAATTTTACAATATTTAAATGATACTTACCTGGTCAAAACCATTTACAGCTTTAATCAACTTAGATGAATAAACTTTGTCATTGTCTGGCATTTCTTTCTCCTCAACATAAGCAACACGAAGAGATGGATACCTTCAAGGAAGGTTTAGGTAGGATGAGAGTCATGATTTCTAGTACTTCAAAGTTTGTAATAGCTTTTCTCTTTCGAGAAGAAGGTTACCTTATCATCAAGTCAAGAATGTCTTTTGCACGGGGATCACCACAAGCTTTTTGTGCTCCGAAAGATTGACAGGACAACACATACGTAAATTTCATATCAGTTAAAGCATCTATTTGAGCAGATAATGCACGATTTCCTCTCCCAATAGTATCATAACCTTCAAGAATATCTGGATGGAAGGAACAAATCACACGATAAAGACTTTAAAGCTAGTGGAAATATGAGACATCAGAATTCACTACATTTTCTATTCAAAAGCTAGTCCTATAAACAATAACTGTTCACACTATAATAAAAAATTCGATGTTCCTCACCTTCATCTTCAGCCATGTCAAGAAAAGCTTGAAGTTTTAATGCCTCCCTATAGTACATCATTCCTCTTACTGTAACCACAGAAAATATAGTGATAAAAATTTGACCTGCACGTTTTTCATCAATATTTAATGGTAAATATCTTATTACCTGTTCTACTCAGTGTTTGCCCCCGAAAAGAAGCCCAATTTCTAAGTTCTTCCTCTTTCCCGTCATCTTTTAGTTTTTCCATATCCTCATAACCAAGTCGCTCCAAAAAGTTTTTACACTCATCTAAAAAAAATGGAAGAAGGTTTATATATAGTCTCATCACAAGGGCACATAGCATAAAAAAAAAAAAAAAAGAGAAAAGGCATATGCCGTAGTGACCTGGAAACATCTTTTGCATGTAAAATATGATGGAGACTTCCTGGTGGCTTGAGTGAAGCTCTTCCAAAGAAAAATTTATATCCTCCGCGAAGTATGGAGTTAAAATGCTGTACCAAAGTTCATTTTCTGAGAAACAAATAAGATATCAACTCTCTTATATAAGAGATTGCTTTTGATCAATTGCACTCGTCTTAAAAGACAATCCACCAATAATGAAAACCTGAAATGTGAAGTTCCCAACTATTTACCAAAAAATGCTTTACTATGCAGAATCAAGTATCTCGTCATCCTCTAGTTTAGGCTTTGAAACATTTTCTCAATAGACTAGGGTGTCTCATCATCCTCATCCCTCCCTCCCCACAACAAATTAATCAGCATATAATGTTATGAGAACTATTAGAAGGTATTTGAAAATCAAAAGACAATACAGGGATAAACTCTTCAAAACTAGAGCAATCAGAGTGAATCTACCCCACAGAAAATAACTCTTTCTTTTAACTATCTAATTTAGAACGAACGTCAATTACAAATTGTGAGAGAGGAAGAACTAATTCCTACTTGTAAATTTTAATATTTCCATTGCCACTCGAGCACTTCACAAATACCAAAGGTAGCAAATTTGCCAACGTAACCTTGTGAATATTCATGCTTACGAGTTACGATTGTCCTTTTTTGCCCAAAAAAAATAAGAACACCATATAGGTTATCTAAATTAAATCAACTAAAAGGCCCCTAATATTAGAAAGAAAAAGAGGTGTTATTATCAGTAAATTGAAATTGAGGAATCTGAACACAATTCTTTCCAACATCAAAAACCTCCATCAAACTCCCCACTATAGCTTTATCCACCAATCTCCAGAGCGTATCACCAACCAAAGTCCACGAGAACAAGGACAAAAGGTCACCTTGTTTGCTTCCTCTTGAAGCCTTGATATTATTGCTTCTAATTCTTGCATTCACGGAAATGCAGAAGTTAGGGGTTTTATGACACCCATTAATCCAATTCCTCGACCTAGATCCAAACCCATTAGAACTCTAGACAAAGTCCAAAGCCAACTCTCACATTGCTGAGCTAAATCAAAAGCATTTCAAAGACAAGACAATACACTCTTACTCCCGTAGTTTTCAATACCCATATTAGCTTTTGGAACTGAATCAAGTAATTGTCTACTCTTACAAAAATTAGTCTCTTTTGAAACGGTTAAAATCCATCCCTCGTAGTAGTAAACACCTTTGAAGTGACGTTCAAATGACTTGACTGGTAATGAGGTTAATATGACAATTTATAACTTCATAGCATTAATCTTCTTAGAAATTAAGCACAAGTGAGTATCAATAGTACAGGAACAAAAATCCCGTTAACGGAAACACTTCCCATTAATCATTTTTAAAGATTTGCCAACAATCCTGTACTTGACCTCAAAAAGTGCTCGACTCTTTCTTCAAAATTAAATATCTTTTTAATATAAGATAAAATGAATAACAACATATCATGTGCAACACGCACGTTTAAAAACTATTAACAACTAATATATTGTTGCAGTAAATAGATTTTTTTTCTTAAAAAATATTATATAAAAAAACCACGACTTAGTTTACAAGCAATATTGCTTGAGAAATAGGAAAAAAACTAACCTGAATGACATCATATTGCTTACTTTAGGGGCTTTGGGCACATTCATAAACATTGACGTCGCAAAGAATGAAATGCGCCTTCGAGCCTCCAAGTTCACAGGGATGTCCATTGCACTATCTTTGACAGTAAGCAACAAGTGAAAACGCTTGATCTGAAACAAGGCAACTTCAAATCAATTAGCATTTACATGGAAGTTGACCCATGGAAACATAGAAAAAACACTCATTCATGTGACAGACTAATCTATAGCACAACTTTTAAAACTGTCAAAAGAAAATTTATAAACTTCACCTGTTCTATGAGAGAGTCATCATCTGGCAAAGGGAAATGAATAGATTCCTTGCTAGTTGAGGATTCAAATAATTGTGGTTCAATATGTCTAGAAAAATCAATGAAGTCCTGCTCTATTTGCTCAGAAGCATAGACCAGATCTAGTACTCTGCATTCAGCAAAAATGGAAGATCGGATAACAGAACATTTGAAAGAATCTGAAGAGAAACGTTGATGAGGAAACGAACCTGGAGCCATTGGTCATCATATCACTGGTTACAAGCTCAAATATATCTTGCAGAACTCTTATAACTCTTTCCCGATGTATCTTATTCCCTTGAATCTTGAAAACAGTTCAATGCAAATCAATAGGGGTTTTTAATTCAAAAGGTTCTACATAACATTTAAATCTGTTTTTCATGGTAGAATTACCAAAAGTTCTAGTAACTCGATACATGTATCATGTAGAACCGGAAGCTCACTCATCTTGAAGTCTTCAAGAAGACTAGATCTATTAATGCTTTCTTCAATTTCATTTATCAGAGCAGATATGACCCTAGAATATCAATTGGTTAACATCATAAGTCACACTAATAACAGAGCTATACAAATGAAGGATTTCTTTTCTTTTTTTGAGAAAAAAAAATTAAATAAAAATAAAAATAAAGCGCTTTCTTCCCCACCTCTTCTCCAAATCTCCCACGATAAGGATTTCGAGAATGTACTTCAAGGACTCGTAGCACTCTTTTACGGCAGAATTCATGTACTCATCTTTTTTGATCTTTTTAATCAAATTTGCATCCTTCCCGACAAATTCTTTTGCAATGCTCAAAGCTGTTGTGAACTACAGGAACAGAATAACAGGGTTGGTATGGAGAAAGCAACAGATAAACAAAGACATCCATATTGAACATCGATCAATTACCTTATTTGCTAGGAGAAAAACAGGCCAGCGAACTATACCAGAAAACAACTCTGATGACACTGGCATTGTCATCAAATCCAATTCCCTGAAGATAAAACTCTCAGTGAATATTCAAAAACCACAGAAGTCATCAAAGCTTCTTTCGTGCTGATGTATTAAAGCTTTTCTGAATATTCCTTTTTTTATCATAAATACTTGGAGCTCTTTCCTGAATATTTCTTTCCTCTTAATGACAATTTATTCAAACATCCATGGTTATCCTATACGCCAATATTCTTGTATTGGCTTCCGCACCATAAGAAGATTTTTACTTCAACGTTGTGGATAGTGTTTTCCATCCTAAGCGGTGCATCACATGGGATTTCAGAGCTAACCATTGTGTCAGTCGTTAGTATTGAACTTCTTGAAGTTTTTCTACAGATTTTTTTGGCCATTCTGGTATACGTCTCTTTTTTAAGGTAGGAAACAAATGAAACTTTAACTGGATCGTGCAAAATACAAAATGTAATGTAAAATCTGAACCAAAGCAAGGGGTTACAAAAAATTCCTCCAACTAATTGTAATTTGAGAGAGAGTATCTTGCAAGATGGAATTCACCAGTTACCAAAATAATAATAAATAAATAAAAGTAGAATCACCTGTTGTTTATTAAATCTTCATGTCGAAAACTCTGGATGATTTGGTTCCATACAACAACAAACTTGGAAAGACCATTATGTTTGTTTTCAGAAGCCTGAGACAAACAATTGGAACGTAAAATTTGGACAAAACAGATCATAAACCATTGAGCTTAGCATGGGAATATCAAGGCTCCAGAGTCCAGACCTGAAACCTATTGCGGAAGAAACCTTTTCTTTTCTTTTGATCACTTCTAAACATAGGTGGGCAAAGGCAAGCATTGAATGCATAAGGCAAGGTATGAAATCTACTTCTCAGCATTCCTAATGTTCGAATCTGCAAATCATTGTATGAGACAACCATAATTTTTCTTCATAATGGATCAAGAAACAGCTTACCTCACCAAGGTGATGCAAAATGCCATATAGACCACCAAAGATCGTACAGAACACAGAATACCATATTTGAGAATCCATAAAATATACCTAAGCAGAGAATGGAAGAGTAAAGATATTAGTAATCAATAGAGTAAAGATATTCTAAAAAAATAGCAGGAGGACATTGGCATGGCTCACTTCTTTAAAAAAATATCACACATATTTCTAGGATACTTTTCTGTCAGTTAGCAGAGCTAAAATATTTCACATTGCTTCTATTAATTTAGTGAGCCGGTGCTGCAATACAGTTAAGCACTTGCTGTTAGAACACAAATGATATGTCCACTAATATAATTATTTTGGATGGCGGGACTAGAGAGGATCCATTACAGGTCTTCTGAGGAGCAAGACACCCTTCTTTTGGCTCTTTTCTTCTTCTTCCTTCTTTTTATTTATTTATTCTTTTCTTCCTTGGGTTTCCCTACCAAGGCAGACCACTTTGGTTTTCAGTCTTCCAGAATTACCATTAGATATTTATTATGTTGTCAAACCTTCTATAGGACCAATGTGTTAAATCACCACTAAACTCAAAAGTTTAAATCGATGAGTTAAGGTAAATTCAATTATTAATTCATATTTCTATCACAATGATCCTCAATCCCTAATTACTTTTTCTATATTATCATTAGCAAGTTTTCTGTTCCATAAAAATAAAAATAACTAATAAAGGCTAATAGATTTGCAGAGGAGAGACAAGTGCAGATATTTTATGCAAAACTCACAACTATTATAGGAGCCCAAATAGCCACAATCGCACCAGCATTACTCCTAACTGCAAGACAATAATTTAGCAGATAGTCAAACAATGAATACATTACCTAGAAGGGAAAATAGTGGTCATTGATAAGTCATAATAGTCATTTCAATTTTTGTGCTAGTCCAGGCATGGAGAGCCCTCATAAGCATCTCCAAGAGACCATTTTATTGTTGTAAATTTTTAAATAATTACGATAAGACAAAATCAACAATATTCTAGAAGAAATCAGCATTTGGCATAACGTAGTTGATTAATTAATCTATAAATATTTAGTTAGAGTCAATAAAAAATTAAGTACTAAAAAATCAGATATCCATTCTCAAGCAACAATTCTTGAATTGCTTGAAGTTGAAACTAGTAAAAAGTACTGATGAAATAGTTAACCAATAATCAAATACAAAAAACACCAGAGAGAGTCCATTTGGAAAAATCTGGTTTAAGAGGTCCAAAGTCTACCAAATGGAACATGTTTCCCAGTGTATATCAAGAAAAGAATAGCACTTCAATTCAACTCTTACGCCTTAAGAAAAAATCGTGAATACCTTTTGGGAAAAGCTCATGCCAGTCATATTTCTTCACACCAATTTTCATTATCCTCTTGGTTGGTTCTACGAGTGGTTTAATCTGAATACCCACAGTGCACAAAATAAAAACCATATTCTGATTTATTAATAGGGTTCCTAGCAAGTAAGATCATTCTTTCCCTCAAGCAGGTAACAGAACAGTTATGATATTTACTCGAACTTGAATCAAAATTACAGTGAATACATTGAACACTACTAAAAGTATTGTTTACACAATGCAAAAGATATTTTCACCTGTATGGGAATGTATGTTATCTTCTAACTTTTTGTTTTTGTGATATTACTGTTATCTTCTAACTACTCCATCAAACTTATGTCATAATCTCACATTATTCTCACTCATTACACTCCAGAAGCTGCTTAATGTAGAGAGACTTCCTAGGAGTAGGAAATAATAATTAGTTATTCTCTGTTCAGTTACAAAATGCAAAGAAATGTGTCGTTACGCTATAAAGCACACTATAAGCATGGTACTCCTTAGTTCTTACCTCAAAATAGTAACTGAAGGAAAGTTTGCTTAATAGTACAAGTACCCAAAATAAAGTATACCTACATAAAAGAAAGAGAAATCCTTAGGAAAAAATGTAACAAAGAAAAATACAGCAACTCAAAATGAAAGTAAAAGATTTAGAATATACTTAAGCATTGATACTTGACTTTCCTGCATTCCACGCCCAACATATAATCTAGGCTGAAAATTAAAAACAAACATTTGAAGGGGATAAACAAAACCTACAAAAATTTTGAATTAAACGAACACAGGAAATAAAGAGCATAACATGAACATTACAAGAAACCATGACAGAAGATGTTAGAATAAAATATTTCTATAAATTATTGATAACAAGTCTGGCATAAAATCAAGCAATGCCAATAGTGTTGCCTCTAGGTAAAAAAGATAGAAACAGAACAATAAACTAAATTGGAAAGAAAATGGCTTTGGATAAGTTTATCAATTCTTTCTCCACATGAAACTGTAACCTGGATTGGGCCTATAAGTCCCATCTTCCTTCACCAGAAATGTCCATCAAGGAGAAGACCAGTTACAGGTTTCCAGGCTTTTGAAATGTGCTACGAGAGGGGAAATAAATATTTTTTAGACCGGGAGAAAAGAGATCAATTTAAAGGATGACAAGTTGACATTATCGATGGGATGTACATGAAACATCACTACTTTGATTTTGTACTCTTTGAACTGCTCACATTTTCAACTTACCACAAAATTAACAGCTTCCATTTTGGATAAACTAGTATAGATTTTTTAAGTGAATTCAAACTGAAAGGATCGGTATTATACAAAAAAACAGATATTGTTTATAAGAAATATAATTGGAGTTCATTAACCAAAACAAAAAGAAAAAAAAAAAAAAAAAAAAGAAAAGAGAAAATTTCTTAACAATTTGGGGATTGAAGGAATAGACGGCCCTCCAAAACTAAAATTCAATAGTGTATTTACGCCATGAATCACAAAATCCAATCTTATAGGCCTCATTTGATAACCATTTGGTTTTTGCTTTTTAGTTTTTTGAAAATTAAGCTTATAAACACTACTTTTACTGAGATTTTTTGTTTTGTTATCTACTTTCTACCCATTGTTTCAAAAACCATGCCAAGTTTTGAAAACTAAAAAAATTAATTTTTAAAAAAGTAGTTTTTTTTAGAATTTGACTAAGAATTCAATTGTTTCTTTAAGAAAGGTAAAATCCCATGATAAAGAAATGGTAGGAAAATAAGCATAAATTTTCAAAACCAAAAACAAATGATTATCAAACGGGGCCTTAGCAATACAATTAGCTATTTTATTCAGAAGGATTGATGTTTGAAGCCTATAAGGAAGCATCAAATGCTATCTCCTCTACAACTCCAAACTTCATAAGATTTATCTTGACGAATGATAACCATGAGGGAAACCTTGATATATCATTCTTAGTCCAGTGGGCGGAAACCAAAGAGTCGATGATTTCTAACTTGCACACCAAGTTATTTGGTATTTTCTTATTTTTATAATTGTGTTATGATATATATATATATATCATGACAACATGAAGCACACAAACAGGATCATGCTTTAATCAATTCATCTCCGCAAAACAACATGAAGCGCACAAACAGGATGATATTACCATTGAAAGGATCTTTTATATCAAGAAACTTTATAAGTTATTTATTTCAACTATTTAGAGCTTACCTCTGTCCAATAGGACAAAATAGTGCATATACGGCCATTTGATGTCTCAATATACTTGCCTACTGCCGGAACAAGAAATAAAACCAGATCAACTGCATTACTGATTAAGTAAATTGCAACAGCAACCATGTAGGAAGAGAAACACCATTCTCCAACCCAACTCCCTTTCTTTGTTGTGTAACATGTATATTTACTCCTATAATATGCATAACAAACTGGAAGAACAATAGTCCATATTACTGATACACCAAGCTTTATCAGATATTTCCTTTTCTGAGAAGACCCCATAGTCCGCCTGGCCTTCCTTGTAAATGTAATCTCAAGAATTGCTGCAAGCCAGATCTCATTTAGATTTATTACTAGACAAAGCTAAGTTTCTACTCATAAAATTTACAGCAAGAATCAAGAGTTTTTTCCCTCAGGCCTCTTACTTATATGTTTTCATACAGATATAGAGAAATTAACATTGATATGGAAGAAAGTGATGCAGGAATTCAAGGCACAAGAGGCCCTTAAATACTTTCTATAACACCAACAATATTCTTGAAAACTGAAAAGCAGCCATGGAGTACACATCTAAACCAAGTTATTTACCAACACCACAATCAAGAATGTCTTTCAATTTCCAAGTCAAAAGGTTCTTGGGAAATGCCTCGTGACTCTAAAACAGATTCCCATCTATTTAAAATTTAGTGCAAAAATCAATTTATACCCCTAAATTGTGGGGTTGTATCAATTAAAACTCTAAACGAATAATTGTATCAATCTAAACCCTGAACTTTCATAAGTGTATCAATTTACACCCTCCGTTAGATTTCGTTTGAAAAATGTTCGTTCACACATGTACAGACTTACAATTAAACTCCTAAATTTTCATAAATGAATCAATTTAGACCCTCCATTTAAAAATCATCCATGCATCAATTCTTACATGTGTGTAGACTTCTTAAAAAATTTAGACCCTCCATTTGAAAAGTGTTCATGCATTTGAACCGAATGATCTAAATTGATTAACTTATGCAAATTCAAGAGTTTAATTGATATAATTATAATTTTGCACATGTAAACTAACATTTTTCAAACAGAATCTACCAAATGGTGTAAATTGATACACTTATGAAAGTTTGGAGTTTAAATTGATACAGTTATTAGTTTATGATTTTAATTGATAGAACCCCCAAAGTTTAGGGTATAAATTGATTTTTGCCCTAAAATTTATAAATGTTCCCTCTTATCATTATTAAATAGTGACTGAAAGAAGGAAGTCACATGATTAACAATCTCGATCTCATTTCCAGTTACACTTCCACCTTTAAAAACCAATTCGTTGGTCCACTTCTTTATTACTTTGCTGGTGGAAATTGTAATAATGAAGAACATAGTGACTTTGAATCAAAACCAGAAGCAAAAGATGAGAAATGATAAATACCTTGCAACAATTGAAGTACTGAAGATGTAACAAAAACGCTAGAGACATCCTCAAATATGACTGCATCAAATAATTGAAGTGGAGTATCCAATTCATTAAATGCCATTATTATCATTGCCTGCGATGCAAAAGGTAAACATGAACAGAGATGAACCACAATAAAAGACAGAAAATTAACCAGTTACTCATACAAGGTTTTCAACCCACCTGCAGGGACAGTATATAGAAGCTCCACATTCTCTTAAAACTCCTAAAGATCTGCAAAAATGAACGAACCTCTACAAAATTACTTTTTCCTAATGACTTCTTCTGCTCACGAACTTCATCTGTAGAAGCCTGCAAAAGAAACGATGTAGAAATGAATGGGGATGTTGTTCTTACAAACAGTACGCACCTGGTAAAACCCTTCCGCCCTAATGCCAGGAACCCATATCTAATCTATATGCTTATAACTAGTTAGTCATCTTCCAAGTCAAAATCTAACGGTAGGGAAAGTTTGCTAACAAATTTATCAGCAACTAATTCAGATGCTAGATCTCAAATTTCCAGACAGAAGTCAAGAAACAGTTGATAACAATCCCAGAATGATACCATCCTTAACATATGAAACAGATGATTCTAAAGCAATTTTGATCCTCTCATTAAAGATTATGCTAGCAATGGAATCCAGTAAATTCTCAAACTACAAATACGTGCAATGGCCTGTGAGTAATTCCAAGAAAATATATAGCTTACCACTGGTTCAGTATCTACATTTCCTTCTGTCGTTCTTTCTTCCACTTTTTTATGATTAAAAAAGGGAAACTTAGCATGTTTTTTATTTGAATCATCTACATTTTTTTTATTTGAATCATCTACATGAAAGAAATCGTGGTCCAAACGCAGGGGCCAGCCTAACTCAAAGCAATCAGGTGACCTGAAGAAATACAACAGTAAAAATTGTCTCAAGTTAGCAGCTCCTTGGAGGATAGGTTTAAAAGAAAGAAACAGTAGTAAACAGAAGCATAATTGTATTCATCACTAACCAGAAATACTCATTCAAATCATCATAGTTTCTCCATGTAGAGTAGTTGGCTGACCCATTTTTGCTTTTCTCAACTTCCTTCAAATTTCAACAGTATTAATTTGCTACGAGTTATAATCACTCCATATGTTGAGTGCAATAAAAAATTACCTTTTTTATGACTTTGTAAATAGGGATAACTACGTTCTCAAGAAAAGACTCGGTTCCTCCACCATATGCTGGCATGACCTTCTCCCACGTTGTCAAGCTAACGGCACTGGTCAACATGCCATGCAACTCATATGCCATCTTAAGGAATACAGGGTAGAAAATTGTAAGACCTATTCGCATTGTTGCTCGATGAAAGTATAGTTTTTTTTAATTGAAAAAAAATGCTCTTGCAAACTTCTTGAAAGTAAATTTCAGGACTAAGCATCACTATGTTCACCCATATAACAAGACCAAAACATGCACAAGTAGTCATCAACCAGAGTACTTTCAATAAAATTAGTTGAATAGGATGTAATTGAAAAACAGGTATACAATTCCATAACCTCAATGGAATAACAATGACAATTGAATTTGAGACATAAGCAGTAGTTATGCAAACATTAAATACACAAATTGGAAACTGCTACACTCATCAAGAGGATTGAACTTTGAGCACCAATCAAGATTCTTGTATTTTCCAGTTTTAATTTATTTGATCCCATGATTGGGAATTTCATGATTTAGGCAACAAACTAATGTGCAATGCTAAAAACAGTCTAGAAATCACGTAATCTGACCCATAATTAATGAACCTAAAAGGATTTTCAGAAAGGCCCTAAATTAACAGACTATAAATTTCTGAGGAAATTATCTCGAACAAAAATTAGAAAATTAGTTTCAAGAGTTGATATTTTAGAAGGTAATATATATTTCAAAAGCTGTGTTACTTAGCAACTCATCCAAGCTCCAAGAGCCTAACAATTGGCTATATACTCTTCCCATTACCCCATTCATACTGTTGACGTTGGTGGGCGGGGGATTAAGAAGTACTACAAGCAGGAGGGAGGCAGTTATTTATCTTACATGGTGAAAAATGTAACAGAGACATTCTGGCATGAATCTCAAGTTTGCAGCCTCGCCCCATATAAGCAGGTAAAGCCCAATGTACAGAAGTTTATACTGCTGACCTTCCTGTTTCACATAAGGCAACCTTCATGGACAAATAAGAATTTTTAGTGTATATAAGACTTCAAGCACTCTAAGCAACAAAACAATGTTAAAATAAAAGTGTTTTACAGAATGAAGCTATTAACATCGCTTCAATAAAAAATGAGGATATACTCCGAGTAAAAGATATATTTCATGACATGTCAATATCTATTATCATAAATTAATAATAATTTTACTTTCAAACAAGAAAGTTTGATGATTGGAGGCACGGCTTCTCTGGTGAGAGAAAGAAGCATACTAGATTTGTTTATTACCTTATATTGCTTTTCCTCCCCAAAAATTTGCACCAATGTGTATAGTTCTTGAAGAACTTTATCATTAACTCATCCACTGGGTTATCTCCTAACTTTATCATGAAAAGTAACAAGTAGAGAGATCAAAAGATAAAACTAGATTGAACAAAGTACTTCCTAATATTTTTTTTAAACTAAAGTGGAAAGTACCTTTGAGCTAGACGTCTGCTTATTTGTTAGTCGAGCTTGCATGTTAGCAAGGAGTAGAAGCAAATGCTCCCTCTGGTTGGCCACATTATCTCTCTGATGGAAAAACACGTATCAATAAGTTATCGAGAAATTTATGAATAGTTGGAACAAAGTATGTAATACAACTAGAACTTTCAATTTTCTGCTTCTCCTGTTAGCCAAAAGTCAAGTTAAATTTTTTTATCACAATGCAGGATACGGAAGAAAACTACCGAGCAACATGTGCACGCATGCACACTGAGAGAAATGGACTAGGAGTTGTACCTGAAAGCCAAAACTCCACTGAAGAAAATCAAACGAATCTGTAAAGGGCCCATTTTTCTGAAAATCACTGGCTGAAGGTAAACCACGAACATTGGAAATTGCTGCAACTGCCGCTTTAATCTGTAAAAGTTTATTCATTGGTTATCTAACTTTCCATACTTTATTATTCAGCAAGGATGTTAGCAGCACCATGCATGCAATTACAAGATCGTGTCTTCATTAACTGGGTTAAATGAAAACTTATTCATGCAAGGCCACACCTCGGGTAGTTGCATGATGGGTTGCTGAACGCTTCTATGATCAAGTGGTAGAATGTTATATGGTACATAGAATGTCTTCAAATGGGTATCACCTCTTTCAGAAAGTGCCTACAGTGTGAGAAACACAATATAATTATAATGAACAAAAAAGAATTTTTGAATCACTCAGGGCCTGTTTAGAGCACTAAGTGGATTATAACGGTCTGTGGAGTTAAATAACTTTACACCCCAAACACAGACTATTATAATTCATACTAAACAACTCTACATCTTAAATACATATTATATAACTTCACAGACTAACTCCCATAGACTATTATAACTCAGACTATTATAGCCCATTCATCTTTTATTCGAAGAGTGAAAGTGGATGAAGAAAAAAAAGGAGAAAAAGTACAAAATGGTCCAGATTACATGTAAGGAAAAGATGTAGCACCTGAGGAGCGGTTGCAGTAGTGAGGGTCTTCAAAACTTCATACAATACAGAGGCAGTTCTACGTGCATTTATCAACTTCTCTCTATGACTGGTCCAGAAAATTTTCTTCAAATTAGCCATGTTAACTTGACCTTGTAGGTGTATATAATCCCGAGATAGAAGCCGCTTTACCTGTTATCAAAATCAAATGCCCCACCATGTTTTATTATGAAATCCTTGTATGTATGATAAACTCGCCTAAGTTCACGAGCATCACTTTTTTCCTTCCGTTTCTGAATTGTAACTTCTTCATCCTACAAGGGAAAATGCTAAACAAGATAAGTAAGTTCAGATTTAGGGGTATTTGTACAGAAACAAAAAAATGGACTTCTGTTCACGACACCTGCTAGCATGTTTCTGTCATGGAAAAGAAATTGACTGATAAATAACCATGTATAATACATATACTGAAACATAGAATGCAAGATACAGCTAAAAAGAAATGAACTTCTCTTCCCCATAAATCTAAGCCTGGATCTGTCATGAGAAAACTCAAGAGATATTGTCAAGTACAGGGAGTCCTGCAGGCAATGGCTCTGTTCCTTCCCAGCTCTTTGTTGACAATTCATAACAACATCAATATATCTCAACAGAATCACTCAATTTAATTTTATTTACTACTGATGTAATATTTCAGAAAATATGCCCAACCAAACAATAAATGAGCCCCACTCCAGCTCCTTAGTTAATATTGTCCACCTAGTTTGATAGTGTTGGTATCATATTCACATTGCATGGACGTTCACATTAAAACATAAAATGTAACCTCCATCAAAGACAGAAAAATTACTTCAGCTTCGATGATCTCAAGGTCAAATTGGAAATAGCTAAATAGAAACAATATGTTAAGAGAGCAACTAAAGTCGCACATCTTAGAATAGGAAAAGTTAATGAGTTTACAAGTCAAAAATAAACAAATTCAGGCAAACATTGTACCATTTACAACCTACAGAGCTCAAATGTCTGTACATGTAAATCCAGTGTCATTAACTACCTGTTCAAGTCGTTGTAGAAGAGCAGTTTTAAGTTGCCGAACTCCCCGACCATTCGAATTTCGATCGAGGTTATGAGCTATCACAAATGCATGAAAGCGACCTAAGAAAAGGAGCACTTTAATAATATGATCTACAACCAGCAATAATGTAAAACGTAAAGATTGCTTGTGGAACAATATTTTTAAAGTAATGAGAGAATATACTATAGACTTCACGATGCCTGACTTCAAATTAACTTCAACTTCTTAATTGAAACTGATCACTCATACATGTAATGCAACATATGATTCACTAAACGTTTCTAATTCTAGTAATTCTGGTTTAAGGATGTTGACAGGAAAAAAAAAAAGTCAGAATATTCCTTCATTCTGAATCTTTTGCAACAAAGAATCCCAACTAGAACGAGAACCCAGAATATCGTAAAAGAAATACAAATTTGGAAACGAAAAGGTGAGGAATATTCTCAAGTGTTCTTATAGGAAAAACAAATGTTCAACATTTCCAGGATATAACTTTTTGCATAAGACAAGAATTCCTCATAGCTAATAATTAGACCGAATATGTTCTTTCGATGGAAATTCAACTCACCACTAAGCGCTAATATAAAGTAAACAAAAAAGGAGAACACGAAAACTTACAAAGATAAGCAATACGAGGCTCCTCTCTTTCAATCGAATTCGCCACTCGAAGAAACCTCTGGATTTCAGAAGCCAAAGAGACGGGCAATCTCTCACTCTCAAATGGTTCGGGATTATAATCAAGCCCATGAGTATTGCTTCCACTTGCACTTGTACTTGCAATTGAGCTCGTGATGGGTGCTGCATGCTCAGATTCAGCTTCGAGAATGGGCTCGGAGACCACAATTTCACCTGCCATGGCCGTGAAGCGAGATGGGTCAGCAATGGAAGAGTGCAACAAGAAGCGTATGCAGAGTATATATGTAAAATCTTGTTCCTCTTGTTGTTGATTTCCATTTTGCTTAATGAGGTGAAATTTGGAAGTCTTGGATTGCTTTTTGGAGATGGTGCCTTTTCTGGGTGTCTGTGACGATACAAAAAAGTTGGGTCTGAACTTTTTTGCTTTTGCTTTTGGAGAGAGTTTTTTGTGGGATTGAATTCAACTTTGCTTTCTTGTTTTTGTATTCCTGCGTCTTTGAGGAGGATGATGGAGCTTCGAAGCTGTTGTGCGCGGGCTTTTTTGCTTACTATTAAACTATGCAGATAGGGGACGAACGAGGAAGGAAAAGGACAAGGGCGGGGGAGGTTCTTTTTTTTTAAAAAAAATAGTAATAAATAAAAAGTTTAAATCTCTTTTTTTTTTTTTTTTTCAACCTGACCACATACTTTGGAGTTCTCACTGATACATTAAAAGTTTGAATCTTCATCCTCACACGTGTTAAATTTAATAAAAAATCATTATTTTATTCTTGAGCTTTCAAGTTTATTTCATTTTGATCCATAAACTTTTATATTTGTTCTATTTTAATTTATAAACTTTCAGATTATTTTAGTTTTTGAATATTTAAAAATAACCATTTTGATTCTTGCTATATTAATTTTCCATTGATGCTTGTCTCAATCAATGTGGTTTAAAATCATTTCGTATTAACACATTGTTATACATATCTTAAAGCTATGTCATTAATTTATTGAAAACAAATTAAATGTAATGGCCAAAATAGTTATTTTTAAAAGTTCATGGACGAAAATAGATATTTTAAAAGTTCAAGCCCAATATGGATATTTTAAAGTTTAGAAACCAAAATGGTACAAATTTGAAAATTTAGAGATTATAATGGGATTTAAAACTAAATTAAAATATCTATTATATCACAAATACGAAGTAGACAATTCTAAATTTGCTAAATATATGTTTTAGTCCGTTTAAATATTTTTCCAATTTAGTCTTTCTTATTTAAAAAAGTTTCATGTGTGGTGGAGGGATTTGAACCTCAACCTCTTGGTCGAATATATATTTCTTAATTAATTGAATTATGCTTAAGTAGGTTGGCATGTACATGTCTTTTGAACATTAGGTAACAATATGGAACTCAATCTACCTTTTCAATTTGTTGTTAACAAATTTTAACAGGTGTTTTTTTTTTTATTGAATTACATAGTTGAGATTTTCAATAAGTTGATAGTAAATTAGAGAATTGTAAAATATTAAAAAGAAACTAAGATTTTTAGAACATTAAGAATTACATGAAAGATTATTGACCATTTTGTATATTTAACCTAAAAGTTAACTAAATGATTGTGTATCATACATATTACATAAACATTTGCTATAAGAAGAGTAATGTTTATGTTGTAAGAAGAGGAGGTATAAGATAGCTCGACAAGGTATAGTAACATGGTTCGTAAAAATAATTTGGCATATAACTCGAAAAGGAGGATATGTTAGTTGTATCACCTCAATTTATTTTGTCATGTATGTTGCTCTCATATTAAATTAGCCAACATTTGTCAAATAAGCATGCCATGCCATTATTTAATTACTTAAACTATTTTACAATCATCATTCAAACTTCTCAAAAATTATAGGTTGAACAAACACAGACTTCAAAAGTCAAGGACTATTTATTTAACTTTAAAAAAATGAAATATGACTACCATGTTATTTTGTAAGTTTATATCACCATCCTTTTAATACACATGAGTCCATAAACACATGTAAATACTTTGTCTTAATCTTTATTCTTTAAAAAATCAAATCACTTTACTTTTGGTCTGAGTTTTTCTAAAAAAAGTACTTTCATTTATACAAATTCCCCAAGTGGGAGTTACTCCATAAGGTAATCTTAGGATTATTTCCAAATTTTTTTAGCTGTATTACTTTCTCTCTTCTTTGCATATTTTTATTATTGTGTGTGCTTTTAAAAAAAAAAATCAAATTTGACCATAAACTTATCAGGTTGTATCAATTTAGACCCTAAACTTTTAATTTAATCAATTTAGACCCTAAATTTACATAAGTGTTGCAATTTTTACCCTCAATTCAATTTTCGCTAATTCACCAACTAATTTTAACAAAAAATAGTGTAAAAATCTTGATAAACTCATTAATTTCAATAAAAACAAAGTTTTGAACAAAAAAAAGTTTAACTGGTACACAAATTAATTATTCAATAACTATGTCAAAATTCATAAATTTCAACAAAAAAAAATTAGCTTATTGTCATTTTTCTCTAAAATTTTATCAATTAATTTCGTACATATGTTTTATAATTTATTGAATGTATAAGAGAAAACTTCTTTTAACAGTATTTAGAGAGATAACTTATTAAACAGTTAAAATTGTAAAACTTTTTAAAAATTCAGGTTAAGATTGCAACATTTATCTAAATTTGAGATGTAATTTGATAAAATTAAAAGTTTAGTGTTGAAATTATCTTGACAAGTTTAGAGGTCAAAATTAAATTTTTTTTAATATAATAACGTTGTTGTTGTTGTTATTATTTTAATATAGTGACCTTATGGGATATGGATCCCTCGTCCCCGTTCATTCCCTGACTGTACAAAATATTTGCGCGTTTTTTCCCTTTTTTGTTTCTTTGTTTGGTTGCGAGTGCCCAAACTTTGATTGGTGTACTAATTTTCCCATGTACTTTGCCTTTCGCAGTGCCCAAAATCAATCAATTTGATTTTGCTTCTGTCCTAATCGCCGTCCAAACAAAACCAAGAAAAAAAAATGTTAAATTATAAGTCTAGTCCTAGAACTTTTAAGTTTGTGTATATTTGATCCTTAGACTTTAAAAAGATGTCTAATAAGTCCAATTGTATAATAGATTCTTAAACTTTCAATCTTATGTCCAATTGATCACTCAATTTTTAATTTTGTGTCTAATAAGTCCTTGACCTATCTAATATTTTTTAAAATTCATGAACCTACTAAACACAAAATCAAAAGTCTAAGATTCTATTAGACATAAATTTCAATATTATATCTAATATATTAATTAATTTTAAAAAAATCGAATATGCTAGGGACCTATTAGACACAAAGTTGAAAGTTTAGAGACCTATTAGACATTTTTTAAGTTCAGAGACCTATTAGACACAAAATTGAAAATTCATGGACCTATTAGATATTTTTTAAAGTTCAATGATCAAATAGACGCAAACTTTAAAGTTCATGGACTAAACTTGTAATTTAGCAAAAAATATTATTATTATTATTATTCTTTTTAAGTCTAAATTATAAGAAATACCCTTGAACTTTGTCATTTGTTTCAAAAATACCCATAATCTTTCAAAAGTTGCAATATTACCCTTCATCTTTCATAAATGTTTCAAAACTACTTGTGAAGTAGAAAATCGTTAGAATTTTGGATAAAAATTCGTCATGGCAAAACATTGTTCTTTCAGACTTAATTCATGCAAGCGTTCTAGCTACCATCACGCCATTTCAAGTCACCACTATGTTGACTTTCCATCACATATTCTAATGAATTTCTGCTTCAAGGTAGTTTTGAAACATTTATGAAGGGCCAAGGGTAATATTAAACTTTTGAAAGATTAGTGGTATTTTATAAACAAATGACAAAATTCAAGAGTATTTTTCATAATTTAGCCTCTTTTTAATAAACAACACAATACAAAAGTAGGCATGTCCATGAGTGTGGTGTGAATGGAGATGGCTTATCCGTCCTCATCTCCCACCCTCCATTTAACTTCTCATCCCCACGAAATTTTTCGTTAAATTTCATGGGGATTAGAACGGAGATTCTTAGTGGAGAATTCACAAGGATCAGTTTCCCGCAAAAAAGTTATTCTCATTAGTTTTTTTAAAAAACAAAGAATCAATAGATTCTTTTGAAAAAATTTAATTAAATAGTTAATTTCCTATTGAAAAATTTCATTCAAGTGGTTAAGATCCCCATTTAAAGAGAAATTTATTAAACCTCCTAATAGAAACAAAATAATATTACCTATCAAATTATATAATTATCCATATACAGTCCAAATGTTCAAGCAAATAGTTCAAACACATCAAATTATTTAAGTCATTAAATAATAAAACTTTAAATTTAAATATTATATATAATAATAATAATAATAACAACAACAATAATAAAGAAATTAAAAATAAATGCAAACAAGGTGGGGACGGGGAATGGGGCAAAGGTGGAGAATGTATTCCCTGTCTCCAACCCATGTAGCTCGATGAGATTTTTTCTCTCATTCTCCACCTAAATGGAGATTCCTTGTCCTGTTAAAAGTAGGTCCCCGCAAAGTAAATGAACATTCCTATGCAAAAGACAATATATTAACTAAAAAAAATTACAATAATCAATTTTTACCACGTTAGTATAATAAACAAAATTGTTATTTTCTTTAAATAATGGTACCAAGTTTAGTAGCATCATTGATATTATAAAAACAATCAAACAAATTCAATCAGTTTTAAGATTACGCAGCTAATGTCAACTTAAACATAACTTGATTAGTCAAGACATATGCCCTCGACCAATAAGTTAAATATTTGAATTTCTACCCATGTTGTTGAGCTACAAAATGAATAGCAGCTAATAGAAAATTAATAAAACTAATTTAAACATTTTGTGAGTCAAAAATACATTTTAAAAATACAAGAATTAAATTATTAAGAACAAATTCAAGAATTCAATTAATACATAGTCAAAGTTCAAATAATAAAAATATAATTTAATTCTAATATTTTTTATACGACGATTGTGATAGGATTAATCCTTATATTAATCTCTAAACTTTTAGGATAACATCAATTTGCCTTGTAAACTTCAACATATTTATTATATATTTTAATTTGATTGTTTATTTTATTTGGTCTATAAATTCTTAAAATGTCTATTTTAGTTCATATGTTTAAAAAAATCACTATAACTCTCAATATTATTTTGTCATCAATTGTTAATACATGAATCAATGCTTCAAATACCAATATTAGCATGTATTAGAGCCACATAGATGAATTAAGACAATGAGTATTGAGTGGATAGATATTAGATAACAAAATAATAACAAGAATCACAATATAACTTTAAAAAAAAAAATGAAGAGATTAAAATAGATATTTTAAAAGTTTAATAATTAAAATAAAATAATGCTAAAAATTAAGAAACTGAAATAAGATATAAACTTTATTAGATACATCGTTTACACTGTTTGTATCTTTTTTTTTTTTTTTGTTTTATTCCATTTACATCATTTTCATCGACGTGATGGTCATTTTATCTTTTGACATTACACAAATTAAAACAAAGGTGAATTTAAAAGGGGAGTGTTGTTAGGTATACTTTTCCTCCTCTTTAGAAAACAGGGGATGAAAAGAATAATATAAAAAAAATCAATAATAATAATAGGTTAAAATACTATTTTGGTTATTTACTTTAAATTTTGTTCTATTTTAGTCTATGTACTTTCAAATGTCCAATTTTAATCATGTACTTTCAATAAAACTTAAAATTAGTCATCATGATAAGTTTGAAGTGCATTTTTATCAAAATTGGTTTAATAATAATAATAATCTTAATACAATAAAAGACATGTTGTGAACATATTTCCAGAATTTATAGAAGAAAAACTAATAGAGACTAATTTTTTTAAAGAAAAGTTAACAATAAACTAATTATAGGGACTAATTTTAAACTTTATTAAAAATATAAGTACAAAAATTAGATATTTAAAAGTATGGGACAAAAATGAAACAAAACTCAAAATTTATGAATGAAAATGGTATTTTAACCATAATAATAATAAAAGAAGAAAAAACAAAAGCGACTGGCTGGCAACGGCACGTGGCTTTTCTCCTTTTACCAATCTTACTCTTTAGTGCGCATTACTTTAAATATTACTTTTAAAAGGTCACCATTTATCATATAATTGGGACAATCATCGACTTGAATACCCAATTCCTAATTAAAAAAGTTGCCTACTTTTCTTTCCCTATGTGTATTTTAGCATTTTCTTCGATGCTAAGAATTTTATTTGGTCCACCCATTTTATATTTTATAAACTCAAAAGAGTTCTTTCCCATGCATAACTTATTTTCTTATGAGCAAAAGTTTGCAGTAGGTAAGTGGTGTGTAGCTGACTTGAAAACCACACGAAAATAAATTTTATTTTTTATTATTATTATTTTTAAATAAGTGGTGTTCAAATGGGTTGCACACCACTTACAAGCAGCAGATAAATTTTTTTCTTTTCTTATCTTATATCATCATTATTTTTAGGCTAAATTACATAAAATATCCTTGAACCTTGCCCTAAGTTTAAAAAATGTCCACATTCTTTCAAAAGTTGCAATATTACCTTTTACCTTTTATAAACATTTCAAAACTATCCTCAAAGTAGAAATCCGTTAAAATGTTGGATGGATAGTTGACGTGGTGGAAGATCGTTCTTTTAGACTTAATCCACGTAAGTGTCTCGGACTCCTAGTCACTGTCATGTCATTCCAAGTCACCGTCACATCGATTTTATGTCCAACATTCCAACATATTTTTACTCTAAGTGGAGTGTTGAACCGTTTATGAAAGGTTAAGGGTAATATTGCCACTTTTGAAACATGAGTATTTTTTAAATAGTGGACAAAGTTAAGGGTGTTTTTTTTTTTTTTTTTTTTAAATAATTAGTCTATTTTTTATAGCCTTTGGATGGATGGCTATAGATTTAGTGCGATTTTGAATACGACAAAAGTGATTTTAGCCATTTCAAAATTACTCCCAAACATATATTTTAAGTATTTTCATTTTCATCAATTTTCATTGTCTTCTCTTCCCTGTACATAGTATCAGAGCTCCAAGCTCTTCTGAATCGCTCTCTGCTAGTACCTTGTTTACGGACAATGATCGCCTATCGACGAGAAACTCCACGTCTCTGGTAACGACACCGATGACCACCAAGTGAAAACAAACCTAATGTTTTAAGCCCTCAATTTAATCAACCCAGCGTTTAGCCCCCATTCAAAAACTCAAAACACCTAGAATCGTAACTTCAATCTCCCTCCCTTTAATTTCCTTTGAATAACCCTCCCTTGACCCAAAATCACTCCCCACTTATGCCCAACAGCCCAACAATTGGGCTTTCATTACCCACCCCAACAGAATATTGGTTTGTCCTTCTCTCCATATAATCCAAATACACCAATTTCTTCTTTAGTTCTTCCTCTTCAACCAACTGCCCCGCCCTTTCTCAAATTTAAATCAAACTCTGCCTATCAAATTGAATGATACTAACTACATGTTTGTGAAAATCTCCGTACCTCCATATTTATTGTACTAAAAAAAACTACATGTGATGAAAAAATAAAATGATATACTCAACGAACTAAAATGATAAATTTAGCCAATAATTTCCTATAATAAACAACATATTCATTGCATTGCTGACAAAGTCAATTAGAATTGAACATTGGATGATATACAAGTCATTTATATTTTTAAGTTTAATAATATATACAGTAAAAATTTGTCAAAGATATAATTTTTTAACCAATTAAGCTATGCTCAGATTAACAAATAATATACGACTATGCAAGTAATTGATAAGATTTTTTCCTATAAGAATACATATATTTAAAAAAACCTTTCCATTTTTAAAAAGAGGCCCATTTCAGCCCACATATGATACGGGCGTGGCCCAAATTCGAGTTTCTTTTTCCAAATAAATTGTTATTTTAGTTAAATATCGGGGCTATTTTCGTCATTATGGTTAAATTAGATATCGTGCGTTTTCTTCACTTCTTCCGCTGGCGGCCTTTCTTCGATTTCTGTTTCCTCCGATTCCTATCTCCTTCGCGCTTCACTTCTACCGCTTTCTCCTCAGGAATGCGAAGATCCTTTTCTTCTCGAGCATCGATCCGTTTCACAATCTCATCGATCGTCGAGTACGACGTCAAGTCGACGTCCAATTCATTATTGCCGGCCGATGAACTGCTGGGATCGTCGTCCGCCTGGTCTGCGACGGAAAATGAGGACGATGCTTCACTATACGTGAACGAATCGAATCTTTCCATTGGAGTTGAGATGTCTGCTTCGATTGATCGGATCAATCTCGCGAGTCTCCTCTCGTTGGAGCCTTGTCCGTTTTCCTGTTCTTCGTTCCATATCGACGCGATGAAGGCCTTGTCGATTTCGGGGAATTTGGTGATGTCGAAGTCGTCTGTGGTTTTGGTGGGGCTCGAGTTCGCGGACTGAGACATTTCTGTTGAAGATAGGGCTTCGATGATGGAATGGTGAAGGGATGAGTGTAGGAGGAACGAGAATAATTTAAAGGCAAGTTCTATTTTATTACTTAGTTTGCGATTATGAAATGTGAATCGGTAATTAATGGAGTAGATCCGAATCCTTTTTTCTTTCTCGAAATTGATGAGAATTAAAAGCTATGCATGTTTGTGTTATGACTTATGCATTGAAATTGATCCTTAAAAGAAATTTTGACACCGAACGCTTGTAAAGGACGACTCCTCTGTCCGATATTTTTATTTTTCATTACTCGTTTTTAGATGTTTTTCTGAATTTACTTGGTTTATTAATCATATTTGTTGGGCTGATAAGAATTGAAGCATTTGAAAGTATCAATAGAATGGAATTCCACAGTCGCAAGCTAAAATTTGGTTATTCTTTTAAAAGACGTGCTTCTGTTTCATAATTGCAATTTACAGTAATGAGATGCAGGCTGCAGATGATGATGTTCACGAGTTCAAACTACAGAATTCAACGCAAATGCACGAAAACATCAGAGATTGACTGAGGAAAATGGAGCTATAAAAATGGCCATTGAAGTTTCCAGAGCAGCCTCTGATTTCCAGGTATCATTTGTTTGTATCTTTTGGATACAATCTTTTTTAAACTATAACGTGCGGTCAAATGTGTTTTTTAAAAAATTAACTGTAATACGAAGTAAATTTGTGCTTTATAAAAAATAACTAAATTATTGTTTTTGTAAGTTTTTGCTTTAAAGATTGAAAACCATATTAAAGAGTTTGATAAATTAATACTAAATTGTTGTAGTTTAAAATCAAAATTGATATAACTTTTTAATAATACATCATGTTACTTTGATATTTAATTTCAAAGTTTTTATAAAATAATTATTTTAAAATTCATATGATTTAAATTACAATATCATGTAGTCTAGATATTTTTATATTTTGATAAGAAATACAATTGCTAAAAAGTCATATTGAAAAAAATGTTACTTCAACTTAGATACAAAAAAGTAAGAACAAATAAATTGAATTGAATATAAGATAATAAAATAAACAAATAAAAATAAAAATAAAAATAAAAATAGAGGATTGATGGTGAATCATGAGAGAACAAGTATTTAGTTAGCAAATCAACTAGATTTTTAGAAAAGCTAATTTGAGAAGCTACGATTAGATTTTGCAATCAACATGGTTGAAAAAGTACTTTTATTAAAATTAATTTATAATATGTTTTACCAAATGATTAAGATTCTTTTATAATCACTTTTGTAGTCTTCAAAAGCAATCCAAAAGCACCCGCTCTTATCTCCATTTGCCTAAACAAAAGATTTCTCACATCCGGCAACAATACTTGCCTATACACTAGTGATATTCTATTGACTTTTTTGATGTGATGTATTTTTATTGGTCTATTTCTAAGGTATCTAATAGATAGGTGTATTTTACCTACTTTTTTAAGCCGCAAAAAATGCACTAGATTAGATCAGAGCTCCAATTGACCGGGCAAATTTCTTCTATTTATGTTCCCATTGTCATTCTCTCTTGAGTGGAGATTCTTTGTCTATTTGTGTTGAATCTCTCCCAAGTATTTTGACACTTTTAAACTTTGATCTCTAGTGATAGATTGATTTGAACTACTAATTTGAAATTGAACCTAAACTTGACGTAACACTATTGTACTAAACATTTCATTATTTTTAATAGAATGATAATTCTGTTTTTAATAATGGGGGGTGAAATTTTGAATATCTAAACTTGAGGGTAGATGTATAATACATTAACAATGTGAGTTGTCTTAGAAATCTTCCATGGAACATGTCAAAATTTCAAGATGATGAAGACCAAATATTTGGGATTTGAATCACCATTTTTTATTTATGGGAAGGTCAACTAAGATAATTTGATAAAGAATATAAATTTTGTTTGTTACTCATTGCAAGTCATGAGATAGAACTGATGGCTATATGAACAAGATTTTTACTATTTATGAATTGGTTAACTATTCCTAACGTTTTAATATTTAAGTATTGAGTCTATTCACAACGGTTATTTATTTATTTATTTTATTTTTTAAGTACAAAATGACCAACTCGTGAACAAGAAGGTTGCATTTTCAAAGTGCAAGCAGGAACTTGCTGCCATACCTTGTCTTTGTTTAAGATTCGATTGATAACCATTTGGTTTTTGAAATCATAATGGATTTATCTTTCTTAATAAAACATTTGAATTTTTAGTCAAATTTCAAAAACAAAAATAAGTTTTTGAAAACTGCTTTAGTTTTCAAAACGTGACCTTATTTTTTAAAACATATGTAAAAAATAGATTATAAAACAAGGAAATCCATAGGTGAAAGTAGTATTTATAAGTTTAATTTTTAAAAACTAAAGAGTTATCAGACATGGTATTAAATTTTTTACTTTTTGTAAATGCTCTCTAAATCTTAATTTTTTTTTTTTTAAAAAAAACTAGTGTTTTCAAAAACTATTTTAGTATGATTTAAAAGTATACTATAGAAAAATAGTAAATAAATATATTTTAAAAGATTATCAAACAAGCTACTCCAGTCCTATTATATTTTTTAGCTTATTCATTTCCAACATTAATTTAAAAATGTCCTATTGAGTAGTGAGCTAAATTGTATGTAGAAGCAAATTCGAGCTTTTTCCCTTTTAACATTGTCCATGAATAAACCAGCAAATAATTCAAGTTTTTTTTAGATCAAGTGATCAGCATCATGTCAAACAAAATTAAACCAACTAAACAACCAAAATCATGTCAAAGAAATGTTCCAACTCAATCTTGAAAATACTCAATCTTAGTCACAAACCAAGCAAATAAAAAACATTAAATTTGACTACAAAATATCTAAATCTAACTAAATAAAAGCATCAACCAAATTTAAAGAAACAATATCAGTAAAAAAAATAGGCTAGCCCAACTACAAGAACACGAAGTTATTTTATTATTAATGTCAACAAGAACATAGCTCATTTGACATAAAGTATGAGCTTATGACCAAAAGGTTGTAGGTTTGAATAATCTCACTCCCAAATGTTGTTGAACTCAATAAAACAAAAAAAAAAGGAGTTATTTTATTAATATTGTAATTTTTTAAAAGTTCATAGATTACTAGAAACAAAATTGAAATTTTAGGAACTTATTTAATACTTTTTAAAGTTCATGAATCTATTTGACACAAACTTAAAAGTTCAAGTACTAAATTTGTAATTTAACCTTTTAATTTTATCTTTATGATTTTAGGATTTTACAACTTAATTTTTATAGTTTGAATTTAGCTTCAATTTGGTCCTTATAATTTAGTCAAATCTCATAAGCTTCCATCAGGACAAGGAGACGACCTTCATTCGGGACTTAACACTATAATTCTAATATAATAAGTTTAAAAAATGATATACTTTACTAAAAAGCTTTAAAAATTACAACATTAATAAAATAACTCCATAAGAACACTCTAATTAAAATTAAAACTCTTTAGAAAAATTGAAACTCATACTAATTGACACATTAATTGTATCACTTATTTAAAGTATTTTAAATTGAGAAAATTAAAAGTTTAACACTAAAATGGACTCACCCTCTAAATTTAAGGTTAAAAATTTAACTTTTCAAAACAAAAAAAAAGTTAATAATTTTCTTAATAAAAATTTTGGTTAATTACACGTTTAGTCTCTAAACTTCTAAACTTGTGTCAAATAGGTCTCTCAATTTTAAAAAGTGTCAAATAGATTTTTAAACTTTCAAATTTATACACATGCATGTCTAATAGGTTCGTGAACTTTAAAAAATGTCAATAAATCTCTAAATTTTCAGTTTTGTGTATAATAAGCTCCTAAACTTTTAATTTTATGTTTAATAGGTCATTGACTTATTCAACATTTTTTAAGATTTATGAATTTATTGGACATAAAAATGAAAGTTTAGTATCTTATTGGACATCAAATTTAATTTTATATTTAATAATTTAAAAAAATATTGAATATATCAAAAAATTATTAGAAGGCTTAATTGAAAATTTAAAAAATTCAGAACCATCATGGGTTGGCCTAGTGGTCAAAGGGCCTTGGGGAACTAAGAGGAAATGGGTTCAATCCATGGTGGCTACCTACTTAGGATTAAATATTCTACGTGTTTCCTTGTCAACCAAATGTAGTAGGGTCAGGCGGTTGTCCGGTGAGATTAGTCCAGGTGTGCGTAAGCTGGCCCGGACACTCACCGATATCAAAAAAAAAAAAAAAAAAAAAAAGAAAATTTAAAAAATTCAGAGATAAAAGTGGTAGGATTAAACCTGTAATTTAACTAAACATTTACTTTGGAGACATATATTGGGTGCCGCCCTACTGGCCTGGCCTGAGTACTCGAGCGATGAGTCGAATTGAGATGCAAAAGTAAAACGGCACAGCCGACCGGTCGCTCGAGCTTATGATATGTTCTTCGTTCGCCCGCATCGCTCTTTGGCGATCAATCTCACTCGTTGCCGACATTTCTCTTCTCTGATTTCATCGCCTCCACCGCCGTCCTGTTCCACAAAAGTTCCCTTCCTCTACAAACACGAGTCTCCCGAAGAAAAGCATCCAAAAAATGCAGAAAGCACCGCTACTCTCCAGCTGCTGTCGTGGGGCAGAGGTTCCTCCGGCCAGCTCGGCGGCGGCATTGAAGAAATCCGTCTGTATCCTTCCCCTGTGGCTAATTTAATTGTTCCCAATCTCCATACAATCGCTTTAACCCCGGGGCAACTTCCCTCACTCTCCGGCGAGAATGAAGGTTCTGGGGATGGGGGTTCGTTCGAGGTCGGTGTTTCTTGTGGCTTGTTTCATTCTTCTTTGCTTGTTAATGGGAATGGTTGGATTTGGGGTAAGGGCGACGGCGGCCGTCTCGGTTTCGGCCATGAGAACCCTGTCTTTATTCCCACTTTGAATCCTCGCTTAGAGGGTGTTCGTTGCATTGCTCTTGGGGGTCTGCATTCCGTTGCGCTCAACTCGCTTGGGCAGGTTTTCACTTGGTCAGTATCTCAACGTTATATGTGTTTTCAGTTCATTTTTATGTTGGTTATTCTTTTACTGTTAAAGCCCTTTGTTTCTTATCTGTTCCAAACTTTATTCACTTATAATAGCTCGAAGGGTGACTCGGTTTCATGATTGTTCTTAGCTCTTAATGGGATGATTCTAAGCGTGTACAAGTTGAACAAACAGACATATTTTTTTTAATCATATGGAGCCCCCAATTTTGTTCGAATATGATTAATGAGGATCAAATTGTGTTAATTTTGTGGAGGATGTACATAATAAGACGAACATTTTAGTAATATCAATATGTATAGTGTTTGCAGAAGGATAGGTGGGCAATCTTATTTCGATGTCTTACTCGTAATTGTAAAAGAAAACTCTATCAGTCTACCTGGGAAATGCTGTGTAGTACTTATTTTTTCAGTTATCAACTACAATGCATGCCTTCAGTTGATGGACTATTTAGAAAGCATGCTCCTTTACTTTCTGTGTCATGATTTTTTTTTTCTTAAACTGCCCAACTTGATCTTCGGTCATTAAAAAATGAAGCTACCAGGGGTTACGGTGGTTTTGGTGCGCTTGGACATTCTGTTTATCACAGAGAACTGATCCCTAGATTGGTAGAAGGCTCGTGGAGCGGTAGAATAACACACATTTCAACTAGCGGGGCCCATACTGCAGCTATCACGGAATCAGGTTGTTTATCCCCTCACTGCATTGATGCTACCTTAGACAGCAAAATGATTTTTTGCCAGGGAAGTTAGGTTTAGTAACAGCTAAAAGGTTCTGATTTTACTTCAGTACATCGAATTATATTTCTCTCATCTGAAAGCATTTAGGCAATGGAGAAGTGTAAGCTTCCAAACACGTAGGTTTCGAGGGCATTTTGACTAATTTAAACATAAACAAGAACTAGATATGTTATGCTCTAAGAATAAATAACTTTTGCAACATGGTGTAGCTCCTTACTAGTTACTGACGTTCCTACTTATTGGGAAACAAAATGATAGAACCTCTTCTATTATTTATGTTCAAAGAAAAAGATACAAGGCTGAGTTTGAGAGCTTCCTATTCTGTCCCAATACCAAAATATCCACAAATTGATACAAGATACCCCACTCCCCTCTCACTAATGTATTTAACCATGTTTAAGAATACATCCCTCTCATATCCCTCTAACAAACAACTTAACTAAGTGGGCTGCACCCAAAACAGAATCCCTCTCCCTTATTCACAGATCAAGCCTCACAAGCCCTCCTTTTCCTACCATACACTTTCACAACAATAGGTCTATCACAAAACTTAGGTATGAGAATCTCTTCCTGATAAGTGATAATTGTATGAAGTGGCTGCTGCTCAATTTTTGGATGACACCAAATTCAAATAGCCTAGGTGGTTCTCATGAACTAATAATATTGCTGTACCTGTTGATTTCATACACTACTTTCTTATAAAAAGAAAATATTATTAATTAAATGATCTTTTGGTCTTTACTTTCATACTTGTATCATCTATTCTTTCCCAGAAGTTGGTAAGAATTTACTGGTTTTGCATATTAAAGTTGTTTCTTCTTTTATGTTCACTGATATAGGCGAACTCTATACTTGGGGCCGAGATGAAGGTGATGGTAGATTGGGCCTTGGTCCAGGTCGAGGCCCAAATGAGGGAGGAGGACTGAGTATTCCTTCCAGAGTGAAAGCATTGCCTGCACCTGTGGCTGCTGTGTCTTGTGGTGGTTTCTTCACAATGGCTCTGGGAGTGGATGGGAAGCTTTGGAATTGGGGAGGTAAGAATTTCAGTTCAATGTATGCCAACATAAGGGCAATAAGATAAAGTTTCTCTGGAACAGATGGAAACTGAATTGAGATTATGATACTCGTTCAGAAATTAAAATAACAGTCTGGAAACGGTGATGCTTAATCATGATGTTTTTTCTCGTAATTAGAGTACCAGGAAATAAATTATTAGTGCTACTCCAATGTATTTGAGGTCTTAAAAAGTTCAACAGATTATAGTACTGCTGTTGAAGTTTCATGCTTTCTAATTGTGCTTGTAAAATAAGAAGCCACCCACTATGCTGTACCAACATTTTAAAGGCTGCAATAACAGAATGATGAAAAGGTCTTTCACAGGCCAAATTCCAGAAAAAGCATTGAAGATACAGGAAGATATGTAACTGAATGCATTAAATTGATAGGTCTTTGTCTTTGGGTAGCGACACCTCATCATGATCAATAAAAGACTTTCTATCAAAAAAAAAAAATCTATAAAAAAATGAATGACTGTCTGTGTATTGTGCTGCCAGATTTTTACTGCAAAAGAACTTTTGCCAGGCCTGTTTGTGATAAAGTGTGCCAGTTTAGTTCAGTGGAATTAATGAGAGCCTAAAAATTATCAGACTGATTAATAAACCTGGGTTCTTTTCATGGCAGTGACTTGGATTTTAGAACTTACATCTACGTGCAGGGTCTTATTACATGTGCAAAACTGAGCCAGTTAGCTCTTTTTACTTTGTTATGTTCTACAGTTAGGCTTAAAAGTTAAAATTTTAGAATTTTGTTGCATCTTCCATGCTGTTGGGGCTTGGGCATGAAGGTGTAGGTTTGGCCTGTATAAAGAAGCTTTTGAGCTTAGTTCTCCGGTAGAGGAAAAAATCTACTTCTCTAATCACCTTACTAACATGTATATCTTGCTGTTGGTAACTTATGCAGCAAACACCAACTTCGAGCTTGGTAGAGCCAATAAGATTGGTGGTTGGGAACCAAGACCCGTTCCTAGTCTTGAAGATACACCCATCATTCAGATAGCTAGTGGTGGATACCACTCACTTGCATTAACTGGTAAATTGACTGTAGAAGCAACCACATCTCACTGCTTTTGCTCTTAGAGGTTATTGTATTCACATCTTATGTTTATTAATGTTTCTTGTTATTCTAACCCAGGTGATGGGAAAGTACTTTCCTGGGGTTATGGTGGACATGGTCAGTTGGGTCATTCTTCAATACAAAATGAAAAAATACCGAGAGTCATTGATGCTCTAGCTGATCAGCGAGTGATCTATATTGCCTGTGGTGGTTCCTCTTCAGCCGCTATAACAGGTAGCCAATGGTTATCTACTTCTATTATGCATGTAGAATTTAATATCAAATTATTTAGGTGCTCTCCTACATGTTGACGTCGTTTTCTTCTTCCAGTTTAGACCGGAAGTTCAAGTCATTTTCACAGTTCACTTATTTTATTTTATTTTTTAATTAATTAATTAATTTAGAATTTAGAATGATTATTAACTTGTTTGGAAAAATACTTGCTTTCGCATTACGCTCTTACTTCTACATATCATTCTGATCATTTATTAGACATGTCTCTGAAAGACACTGATAAGTTGCTTTTGGATTGTGAAAGCTGAGGGCAAATTGTACATGTGGGGAAATGCTAAGGACTCTCAATTGGGTGTTCCTGGGCTGCCAGAGGCACAACCATGTCCTGTAGAAGTCAAATTTCTAATCGAAGATGATGGGTTGGGTCCCTACCATGTTTTATCAGTTGCAGTTGGTGCATCTCATGCAATGTGCTTGATCTTAAGGTAAGATTTTCCATAGATGGTTCTGCAACCAAACCATTAGGCGTTCTAATAGAAGTTCTTCACTTCTTTTTTTTTTTTTTTTTTCTTTATCACGCAGGAGAAACAGGATGTAAAATTTTGATGCGGTGGTGATCCCGAGAAAATTTTGCAAATGTAGAAACGTATAGCTGATATTGTTACAACTTACAAGCAGGACTTGGGATTTGAACTGCAAGAACTGCTGCCGCTCAGCATCTTTCAAATTGGGCGGTCACTTTTGATAAAACAGTCACCTCACCTGTATTCCCATTGGACCAGATAATCTGTTTACACTCACAGAACATTCAAAGAAACACCATAGATAGACCATCTTTAGTTTTAGTCTTTCATTATCTTTTACTTTTTTATGAAAAGATATATAAAGTAGTCATTTGTTAAACCACACAATTAAGTATCAATCATCCTTTTCACTCACTTAGGAGTGAGTCCAATTCAAATCTTCCTTTTGATTTCTTCTCATGATATTTGAGTTTTTCTCTTTATATCTTCTTTAAGAGAGATATCCTCCATAAAATGCATAAATCCTGAGAATCGTCCCACCAACCAAATCTTCACCCAACCAAAGTAGGAAATAATGTGCATTCTACATTATTGGCATCATTATATGTTTCACATTTGAAGTTAAACACAATACATTTACATTCATGGAGGTTTTTATGAAATGTGTAAATGATGTTTTCTCATAATTTTACTCTTTTCAATTATTTGGTCAAGATTGTACTGATGAGTTTTGTAGGCTTTCCAACATGTGGTGCCATGGCTTTCTCTATCTGCAAACCAAGGGCATCATGGGGTAAGCTTGAGGCAGACAGGTCAGTGTGGTCCTCTTGATTATTTATTCAGCAACCAAAAGGGTTAAAAAAAGTGCACATGTTTCGTAGATTCAAAGATGTAAGATGGAGGATCAGAAGCACAAACACAGAGGGAGAAAGAGGAACAAGATTGTGCTTAAAGAAACAACTTTTAAGATTGGTGTCAGTGAGTGCGCGCGGCTAAGGCCTTCTCTGTGTGTTATGAGAGTCATGCGTGTAAAGGTAAGTGGGATGGTCACTGGTTCAAGCTTATGGATCTGCATGTCCTGCTTTTTCTTTTAGACTGTCATTATTGTGTGTTTCAAATATTACTTGAAATTCTATGTTGCAGCGTCTATTCTCTTTCTATTCCTTGTGTCCCTACCATACAATACTATTATCCTTTTTCTTGTGGGGTATTGTTATTGTTAGCTGAGGAATGCTGGTTTTGTTATTTTAATCCTTGTCTAATGCTAATGCAGTTTGTTTTAGATGATGATTTGTTATTCTTGATCTTAGATGCCTTTATTTATTTGGTAAATAAAATAATTGTTTCCTTTCAATTTTAGCCAATTGAATTTGTTTTCATTTGTTCTCTCTCTTTCCTCAATAATGTTCCTTGGATTCTTGATATTTGACATTTCCCTCCCATGAAATTATTCAATGCCACACAATTATGTAGTTTCCTTATTATTGATATATGGAAACATGATGGAAGATAGAGAAGATTTGTATAAACATAGGGTATAGAGTAAATCTTGTCCATCGCAATTCGTGGTTGAGCTATTTCTTTAGGCTAGTGTGAAATACAACATGTTGAGCTCGACTCTCGACACAACATTGACTTGACGATCACAAACCATAACGAAACTTATCATTTCTTGATAAAATGCCATTAACAGGAACTTCCATGAATGGCCATTGGATGTTGGTGAAGATTTTGAACTTAGAAAGAGAGTGTGTTAAAAGCATAGTCTAAAAATGAAAGAAAGTTCCATAAATATAAATAACGTAACAATTTTTCTCTCTCTAGAGGGAGGCAACGGTACAAAAGAGAGGACATTGTATTGGTGGTGGCGGCGACGGCAGCGTCGGTTGGGAGCGTGACAAACTTCCCCTTCTTTTATTACTTTTTGTCTCTTTTCTTTCTCTCTCACACTTCTCTCCTCATCTCCATTTATTAATCTCACCACTTCTTCCACTCATTTCTCTATTCATTTCATTTCTCTTTTTTATCTTTCCAATTCCATCATACATAATCACCGTCATCCGTCCATAAAAATTTCTACTACTACGGTAGTACATACTCCCTCTCCATTGGTTAAAGATATTATATACATATGAATATTAGATATTTAAATCTTTTTCCGATGCCAAAAGTAAATATAGGTTAACGGTATTTGACATGTACTCATTCTCTTGAGCTCGAAGGTTCAAATTCTCAAGACAGAGCAAAGAGAGCTGAGAATTGCCCCCTCGTTGTTCACTTAAGCTTGAAATTTTGTTTAATTTCACTTTTGGTCTTTGTATGTTTGGAGTTATGCTTAATAAGTTTTCAACTTTAAAAATCTTTTAATAGATCTCTAAAAATTTTGTATTTAAATCTCAGTGTTTGATATGTTCCTAAATTTTTAATTTTGTTTCTAATAAGCTATTTTATAAAATTAACAAATCTATTAGATATGAAATTGAATGGACATTTTCTTGTTAGACATATAAAATTAAGAGTGTAATGACTTATTAGACATCTTTTAAAATTTAGCAACCTATTAAACACAAGTTTAAAAGTTGAAATATTAAACTTATAACTTAATCAAAAGAATTATATATACATAAAAGAAAAGAGCTGTCTAATTTGGTTAGTTTCACCCTTGATGTCGGAAAAATGATTTTAATTACCGTTGGATGTGAATTTAAAAAACGTTTATACCTATAATAATTATGGAATATAAAATTGAAATACTTTCACAATTTTTTTTTCATACATTCACATTGTGGCGGCCTCTCGGATAATGATCTTTCACCAACAAACTAAACTGTCCATTTAATCAATATTGCAAAACAATTACATATACTCCCCCTTGTGGGAAGGAAAAAAAAACAGGAAAAAAAAGGGAAAAATGTGTATTCTATAATCTATTAATAATTATAGCTACACTCATGGACTTTTTAGCAGGGGACACTGCCACGGCGGCCGGGACAGCGGCGCGCCGGCGCTGGCCGGGCAGGACTGTACGCCCACCGGCGGCTCCATGCAATTATAAGACAAACAAAGCGCCGCCGTATCGGGCAAAATGGTACCGGGTTCCAGTGGAAACCCGGATATGAAATTGTGCTGTAAATACAGAGTGGTGGTGCTGCCGCTGCTCACGCTCTTCACATACTCCGCCGGTACGGATCCGGTGAGGCGGTTGTTGTTCAAGAACAGCGTCTCGACGCCGGCGAAAATCGCCGACATCTCTCCGGTCAGATTGTTGTGGCTCAAATCGACGACGGATCCGGCCCCGTACATCACCGTGCCTGTGGGGTCGGGCGGCGGCGGGACCTCGCCGGAGAGAGAGTTCCGTTGGAGGAGGAGAGAGGAAAGAGAAGGGCGTGAGAAGAGAGAGAAAGGGATGGGCCCACTGAATCGGTTCACGCTCATGTCGAGATACACTAACTCCGATAGAGAATCAAGTCCGTTGCGAAGAGGGCCCCACAGCGAGTTCTCTGAAAGCGACAGGTACCGGAGAGACGACGGCAGCGACGGAGGAAGAGTACCGTTTAATCGGTTGGATTTCAAATCCAGGTGAAGGAGAGGGGATGACATGTTGGCGGGGATTTCGCCGGAGAATTGGTTCGACGACAGAATCAGGATTTTGAGGTCAGGGAGCTTGGTGAGGGTCGGCGGGATGATTCCGGCGAGCTGGTTGTGGCTGAGGTCGAGAGTGTGAAGGCGGAGAAGAGCGGAAAGGGTGGCCGGAATTGGGCCGGTGAGGCGGTTGTTCGTTAATGAAAGAACTCGAAGATTTCGAAGATGGCCCAGTTGCGGTGGGATCGGACCGGTGACAATGCCGGGGAAGAGGATGAGTTGGGTGAGCTCGGAGAGGTCGGAAATGGCAGCCGGGAGAGACCCAGCAAGGCCAGGCGAATCAGACCGACCGGTGCCGAGGGAAAGAATTGTGACACGGCCGAGATCGCAGACGACGCCGGAGAAGGAGGAGCAGGGATCCGGCGAGGAGAAGTCCCAGGTGGAGAAAAAGCCGGCACCAGAAGGGCTCCGGCGGATGGGGAGATCAGTGAGAGTGTTTTTAATGGCTTCGAGAGCTTCGAGATCGGAGGCGCTGATCTTCCCCTGCAACTGAAGGGACAGAGGAGAGAGAGAAAGAAGAAGAAGGAGAATGAGAGAGAGAGAAAAGGGAGTGTCAGCCATTGGAACAGAGCAAGGATGTGGGAATGGAGGAGAGATTTGAGGGAATAAACAAAAACAGAGGAAAAGTTTGGAGTTTTTCAGAATAATGAGAGAGAGAGAGAGAGAGAGAGAGAGAGAGAGAGAGAGAGATAGATGGGGGTGGGATTTGAAATGTTTGGATGTGATGTAAAAATATGGTATTTAATCCAAAAATGAGTAGTTTATATGAAGTTCAGGTCCACTATATATAGGGCTTTGTCACATACACAAATAAAACACACAAACTAAAGTTGTGAAAGAGATATCACCTATCAGTTGTAGGGGGAAAGCTTTGTTCCAAACTCTGTTTCTTTGCCCTTCTTTCTCTCTCTGTTCTCATCAGATAGACCGAGTCTATTACATTGTAATAAACCATATGTATAACAAATAAATGTTATGGGTAAGAATGAGAAGAAGCCTACCCAGTTGAGCTTTTCTATTAATTTAAGTATAACTCAACTAGTTAAGACATTATATTTTTGACGAGTTAGAGGATTGAATCTCCATCTCTACATATCGTTAAACTTTAAAAAAAAAAAATCGTTTACTTGTTATTGCCCTTTGGTTAAAAGTTGGATCCTTACTTTACATTGGTTGAGCTCAAGAGAAAAAAAAAACTCCATTTATAATAAAAGTTTTAAAAGAGGAAAATAAAATATGTTCTTGTGAAGTTTTCTTTAGACTATCTAAGATTTCTTTAATGTACTCTTAAAAGGCTTCACAAGCTTCTCAATAATCATATTTTTTTTGTTGGGCATTAAGATGTACTCTTACTATCTTGAACTTAGTTATTGAAACGAATCCATACTTTACTTTACATTTGTGACTTAATATTTTAGAAAATAGATCACCTTGTTTATACATGGGATGATTTTATGGTTAAAATAAAATGTTTCTAGGAGAGAGTTTTCTTTTTCAAAATTTAAAATTATTTTCAGAGACTTTTTTTTTCAAGAATTCATTTCCTTAAACCACCTTATATTTATATCAATAAATAGTTTGTCCCCTAAGGGGTTCTCAATGATTACATCTCCAACACAATGAGAAAAGAAAATAGATGTAGTGGTAAAAAATTTAAAAAAAAAAAAAAAAAAAAAAATCTTTTTTCAAATTCATTTGCAAACATAATATCGTTTTTCAAATCAGTAGTGGACTTAAATTAACCAACAATCCACTAGAAACTGACACATATTAATATATTCATCACTTCAAATAGAAAAATGGTTTCTAATTTCTCATTAATTTAAAAAGCATGTAATTAAATTAAACAAATCAGAGTGATACAAAATTGTATGTATGTATGACAAAGATCTGAGTGGATCTGCACAAAAGGAAGATTTGTTGAGAGAAGCTGCTATTTGCAAATATGTTAATCAAAACACAGTTGTCAGACAAGTCAATGAACACAAAACATTGGCAATACAAAAGCAAAAAGAAAGACAAAGGAGACCTAAAACTTGACAGCACAGTGCCATAGGCTAGAGCACATGGCTGCAGGCATGGGTACATATCATATTTACAATTACATATGATGTTTTCTTTACTACTTTTTAATCTAAATTTAGTTACCCTTTTCATATTGCCACGCCGTGATGCCTATGCTAGACTAACAAACAGTGTGACCAAAGTTTCACATTCGTTTCTAGTGGTAAAACTAAGGATAACGTTTATATTAGTACCATTCTTTTTTTTTTTGGATAGTGTCCAAAACTTAACAACTAGCTAGAATGCAAACAAGCACAGTATAAAGTGGTTGAGACAGTTTATGTAATTGCTAGGAGTACTCAATTTATGAATTTATAAACAAGATCAATATTTCTATTTAGGTTAAATTACAAGTTTGTTTGTGTCTATTTGGTCTATGGACTTTAAAAAGTGTCTAATAAGTTTTTAAATTTTCAATCTTGTGTCCAATAGATTCCTGAAGTTTCAATTTTGTGTCTAATAGGTTATTGACCTTTGATTTTTTTTTTTTTAAATTGACAAACCTACCAAACACAAAATTGAAAGTTTAGAGTCCTATTAAAAATAAAATTCAATTTTATATATAATAGATTAGCTAATTTTTAAAAATTTTGAATATGTTAAGGATCCATTAGAAACAAAATTGAAAGTTCAAAGGTCTATTAGTTATTTTAAAAGTTCAAGGACCCAATTTAGGGATCTATTAGACACTTTTTAAAATTTAAGAACCTTTTAGACATAAAGTTGAAAGTCTAAGGGCTAAACTTGTAATTTAACCTTTTATTTATATGAGATATTTTAGATAGAGTCTAATGGTTTTAAATCCAAAATAAACAGATTATATTAGTAGAGAGATGTAAGGGGACATGTTATAATATGCTCCAATAATTTAGGATGGTCTATTAGATTTAGAAACAAGTGTTGAAGAGCAGCACTATTTTTTTCAAACCTGAGATCAGAGTGTAATGGATGAATGTGTTGGTATGGTAAAATCCAAATGACTTTTGCAGATGTTCAATAATCGTACGTTGTGCTCTGAAATGCAAATGTGCAGACTTCCATGTGGAGAACTTTGAAGGCTTTTGCTATCTGTCTGAAACTAAAACAATGAAATGATGTCAATGAAAATCTCAGTTATTTAATTACAGAACAGAGTAGAAATCAGCAATACCACAGATACATGTTTTGCTTCAGTTTCAAATTTCAATATACACTATGCATTGAAAATGCAAAAGGAAATAATTCCAATTGCTCTTTCATTCCTTGAATTGCCATTCTCTTGCCACACATGGGGCAGTGAGCCTGAGAGAATTTACCCTTCTAGGATGCAGTGAAGATCAAAGCATGGGCTGCTTGCACCCAAAACTGCATTTAAAACCAAAATTCTCCAAGACATTTAGCTTATAGATTGTGCAGTAGAGTCACATTTGATATGTGGGTTTGTTTATCTCAAAAATGAATTTGTTGATTTCATGTAATAAATCTAAATTCCTAAAATCTAATTCGAAAGCTACACAATTTTACAAACCATAAATCTATAAATGAAACATAGATTACGTAAACCTAAACTTTTATAAACACACTGGTCTATGTCATCAAGATCGAGACAATACAAATAGTACACAAACTCAAACTTACCAAAAGCTATGACATAAATGTTGCCATAATGATCATTGCCGGTATGAGTAAAAGGAAAATAAATAAATAATACTAAGTAACCAAATACAGTCACTGAGCAGGTAGCTACTATTATAAAACAAGCAACCTTCCCTTCCTTTGCAAAGAGGTATACCACACTAATATTAACTCACATGGATTATCTTATTTTAAAAAAAAAAATTCCAAAAGAACAGTCACATAAAACAATAGTAAGTGCCTACAGAAAAATCCACTTGAAAAATTATTTAGAATCACTCGAGAACTCAACATTTATTAGTTTTTAAAATGGACCATCGACATTAGGCTGCCTAAGAACTTTATGAGATGTTGATTGTCGGAGGCAGGTGGCCCAAGAGGCTTTCAATCCACGATCAGTTAGTTGGTCGAATGGATTCAAAGGGCCTTTACTCCGTGCGTGTCGAACCAACATCACGCTTAAAATGAGCTTTGAATGAAATTGTATGAATCAAATTACAAATACATCCGAACCCATTAGTTTAAAATGAGCTTCTACCACCAAATTTTAGCCATGAACAAAACAGCTCATAATATCGGCACAAGCCCATCTTGCATCGTACAAAAAACAAAACCATCCCAATGGAGAGAACTTTGCTATCCTGTAAACTAAATTAATGTACAAAAGAGTCAACAGCAAAGTTTGAATGGCAAATACCCTAGCAACCGAGATTTTGATAATGAAAAAGGAAACTATAGTGCAAGACGAGAATTACCTGATGTCTTGGCACATGCTGCGGCTTCCTCATGCACTCTTTCAACCCACCCACGACAACTTCCGGCCACCGTCATTCATATTTTTGTCCACATAATTTATTTTTCCCTCTTCTCTTTTTCTTCTGTCGTTCTGTTTTTCCAGGTCAAGGAGGAACTGCTTCTCTCTCTCAAATTTGCAAGAGAAAATGAGGCTCCTTCCATGGAACGAAGGGCCTTTCCTTACCTTGAGAGAGAGAGGAGAGAATGCAGTAACGTCCGCTAAAGGTATGTAATTTAATTGATAGTACATGACAAATAAGGATAATAAAGTACCAGACAAGATCAATTTTCGGTGTTCATAAACAAAAAGGTACAAATAATTGCAATGTAATAACTTGACTTGATAGTTGCACATTGTAAAGATAATGACCCGCGTTTCTAACATGGTTAAATATAAACTTTATAGAGTACACATTAAAGATAAACTCAACAATCTAACAACATATCCAAACACCAGTGTTCACTTCAAGTCATATGAAGATCATGAAATATGCCAGACCAAGCACGATGAAGTAATCCAACATCAAAGAGGTCTTTAGGAAGCCTCAGCAGCTGGTTGAGTCAAACCAGACTTCACCAACAACTTGCTTAGGGACTCAGGTGAGCAAACTTGATACTTGACATTTCCAGAAGGTGAAAGGAAAACCTCAGCTAATTCAAGCTTATCTGAAGTAAGACTTGTGCTGTCCATGGTTTTGCTGAGCACCTTAAGTGCAATCTGGATGGCCTCTTCCCTAGTGATATCATCCTTGTAATCCTGTTTGAGCATCGACTGTGCTGCCTGGTTGTTTGCACCAATTGCAGCAGCCTTCCAACCACCATAGTTTCCACTTGGGTCACTCATGTATAGTTGAAAGCCATAATTTTTATCCCATCCTGCAAACAGAAAAGAAACACCAAAGGGACGTAGACCACCAAACTGAGTGTAGCCTTGCTTTGTATCACAGAGGGATTGAACCAGTTGCTCAACAGGCATTGGCTCTTGGTAAGCGTAAGTGTATCGCTGCGCTTGAACTCTTGCCGTGTTGATTAATATGTTTGCATCAGACATTATTCCAGCCACAGCACAAGCAACATGATCATCGATTTTGTACATCTTCTCCGTGGAAGTTGAGGTCTGCAGGAGTTTGGAAGTGACCTTCTTTTCACCTACCAAGACCACTCCATCTTTAGATAATATCCCAATCGCAGAACCTGCATTTCCAATTGCCTCCATTGCATATTCAACCTGGTAAAGACGGCCTTCTGGAGAGAAGATTGTTGTTCGGCTATCATATCGTCTAGACATATTTTTGTTATCCTATTATGAATAGGGAGAAAAAAATGACAGTAAGAATGGATAATCTAGCAGGGCAGAGTGATCCCAATTAAAGTAGCATGGATGCAGTGATGGGAGACAAACAGGCAACACATCGATGACACCTTTTTCAAAAAATTATGACAGAACAATGGGGACAAATAATTTTCTTTTTTTTTTGAAATGCATCTGTATATTTTTACATGTTTCAACACTTTCAACATTATGAATTGCATGATATCTAAGGATCGAGAAATTCATTACTATATTTCCATTAAAAATCTCTCTCTTACCACCCCCCCCCCCCCCCTCGCTCTCTCTCTCTCTCACACACACACCCACACCCACACCCACACCCACACCCAAATAACTGTAGTCTCTCTCTTTCTCTCTCTCACACACACATCCAAATAAGTTTAGTTTGCTTCCTCCATCCCCCATGAGTTGCTGCTCCCCCATAGCTCAGTTTGTCTCCCCTTTCTATATTACAGAATAATTTTGCTACTCTCCCAATGATCCTATTTCTACTCTCTATCTTGTTGAGAGTAAACTTTTATTAAGAATCCAAAGGGTACAAAACAGAATACAGGGCATAGCCATCCGAAGGGAACAAAACAAAACTACAAGTTGCATGAATACATTTGTTCATGTGCATTATAGAGAGTCAGAGACACATGAATAAATGGTCTTAGCTTGACAAGTCCATATTCCAGTCAAGTACTTGTAATAAATGAATGCATGGTCTAATTCCCTCGCTCACCACCTTATAGAAATACATTTGCTCGAATTAATATTTTAGTGGGATACCTCATTTGTAATCTACAACAGGTGTCAATAATAGAGTCAAGTCCAAAAACAGAACTGTATTCTCTCAGGATACATAGCTTTCCAGGCTATATTCATTGATAACGACACAGATAACAAATTGACTCATATTGAAATTTTCAAAAGAGGGCTCAATGAGAATATTAGATTTTTCTGACTTCCAACCTCTAGTGTCAAAACAGTCTTGAGTCTAAAATGACACAGAGCTTTTCAATAACGGTTAGAGACAGCAACTACATTTGCATTTATTTTGTCAACTAATCAAGTTAAGGAATTAGAAAAGCTTTGTTTACCCATCTAAACGGTCTCTCAGACCTACTTCTCGCACTAACCACTTGAAGAAAACCAGCTTTTCAAATCAAATCATAAACAGAAAAGCTAAATACTCCAAGGACTTCCACTATAATATCCTTTGGATTGATTGTTCTCCAACCAAGGGGTCACTTGGATATTAATCAACATGGATAGTACACCAAATGGACAACTCTTCAAAGGGAAATCCCCATAGTCATTTCCTAACTAACACCATATTCCTTCCCCACATTACTACCTGTAAAGGTTGAGTCACAATCTCCCTAGACACCAAAATATTCCTCAATAGGAGAATGCAGAAAGTGACTCCAAGTACTTGAGAGACCAATCACGGGAGATAGCTGGTCAATCTTTCTAATGACTAGTTAGCATTCTGAAACACTTGTAGTTCGCCTAATTCCTAAAAGCCTACAAGTTTAGTACCAAAACATAAAATAAAATAATGAAATGGATCGCAGAATCCCATCCCACGTCTCTAAAAACTTGAATGCATTTTCAATAATTCCACTGTATGTTCAACTCATAACGACCACTTCTCATATTCCACTTTTTCACTCTCCCCCTACCCATGCCATGCTTGAAGCAGGTGAAAGCGGCCCAACTTCGAAAGACAACAGTTTCCAGTATTTCGTTCCAAATCTCCTCAATTTTACAATTTGATAGCTATACAACCCTCAAGGAACCATTTTTCGATGAGCAAACGTTCAAATGTCTTCCTATTCCAAATTTAAACAATTGATAGTGAAAAAGTAGAACATCACCTGGAAACGAAGTTCACGAACAGCAACAAATTGAAGAAGAAACTAGCCAGCCAGCCCGCTCGCTCGCTCAGATCGCTGATGTTGTACAGAGCGAACAGATTTGTATTTCTGCAAGTTCAGAGACAAAGGTACCGGCTTCTTCCTCAAGAAAACTTCGCTTTGCGAGTGGGCTTAAAGGTCTCAAGTGGGCTTGTTATGGCCCATAAGAGTTGGGCTTCTTTTTGAAATACAGGCCCGGCCCAATTAGTAATGCAAATATTTTCAGAAAATAAAATGGCCCCAATTTTCATGTTTTTACAATTATAATGGTCACTGAAAAAGAAACCTATGACTATATTTTCAATAATGACTAGATTTTGTCGTTACTTTCAATAAATAATCGATTTTAAAGTTTTACTGTGTCTGCCCCTGGATAGATTTTAATTAATCAAATCTTAATTGATAGATTGCGTCAGAATAAAGTATCTTATATGTAAATACACATACCAAATATGTTAACATAAACATAATTTAATTGGTTAAAATATTTTATTCTTGACCAAAAGGTGAGGATTTGAATTCTCACTCTATATGTTGTTGAACTGAAAAATATACAGGTTAAATTATAAGTTTAATTTATGAACTTTCAAGTGTCAAATAAGTTTTTAAACTTTCAATTTTGTGTCTAAGGGGTTCATGAACATTAAAATTTTTTTGATAAATTCCTAAACTTTTGATTTTGTATCTAATAAGTCATTTAGGGGTTGTTTGGGGCGCTGAGTGGGTTATAATAACATGACTTATAATAGTCTATGGGTTATAATAGTCTGTGAAATTATATAATATTGTTTAAAATGCAGAGTTATTTAGTCTGGAATTATAATAGTCTGTGTTTGGAGTGCAGAGTACTCCATAGGTTATTATAACACAAGTTATTATAACTCTTGCCCCAAACAGCCCCTTAGTTTTTAAATTTATGTCCAATAGGTCCTTGACCTATTTGACATTTTTTTAAAATTCATGAATCTATTGGATATAAAAAATGTATAATAGATTTGTTAATTTTAAAAAATGTTAAATATGTCAATGATCTATTAGACACAAATTTGAAAGTTGAGAGACACTATTTGACATTTTTAAAGCTCGAGGACTTATTTGATACAAAGTTAAAAGTTCAAAGATCTATTAAATTATTTTTAAAATTTGAGATCTACTAAATATAACCATAAAAGTTTAGAAACTAAACTTGTAATTTAACGAATATACATTCCACATGCGTTGTTCATCTACGTTAAATATGAATACTTTACAATGTTTGTTTTATGTTACTTATTTAAGTGGCTAATTAAATATGAGTTACTGATGAGGTTACTTAAACTTAAATGTAACCATGTAGTTAGGAGTAGTACTCAAAAGTGCGGTGATTGGCATTTGGCATGTAAGATAATTTTTTCTTTATCTTTTTTTATTTATTAAGTTAATTAATCAAATGCTAACCAAATGCCTTTTTCTAATTCATTTTGCAATTATATCATTATCATTTAAAAATTAAACAAATTACAATTAAATCATGCTTTATATATATATATATATATATATATATATATATATCATGTTTTTTTTTCAACCTTTCAAAGTTTAGGGACAAAAATGAAATAAAGTCTAAAGTACATAAACAAAAATAATTTTTAATAGTAATATCCATCCTATAAACAACTCTACTTCAAAAATTATTTCTTGCTATTAGTTTTGGAAATAGTTATATTTAAAAAAAAAAAAAGTAATCTTTGAAATTACTTTATTTCTAAACAAAAAGCAATTATTTACGAACCATAGGAAATTCTTCGCAGACTAAGACAAACTCACAGTAACGACAGGCATAAGTTAGACTTCTTAACCCTATAAAACCCTCTTACTTATTTCAGCACATAGTTGATGTTTATTAATGGTTAAATTACAAAATTTGGTCTCATGGTTTATGTTAAAACCATAGTTTCAAATTCGTTAGGGTAATTTTGTTAAAACCTAACAAAATGTCGATGCTTTTTTTATCCACTTAAATTTTCGAAATATTTCTTCTATTTTACTCGACCCCAAATTCTAATATAATCAACTAACACAATTAGTTAAATAAACTAACACAACACCAAATGAAAAACATTAGCTTATCGCAACGTACAAAAACGTCAATAAGGTAATAGCAACAATGATTTGCAAGGTGTTACTAAACCAGAAGGAGGAAATTAAAAGTTTTAAAACTACCATAGCCAAATTTAATTTGAATCCCAAATCATAGGAATTAAATGAAAGCCTTTAAAATCATATGGACAAAATTGAAATTATGTCCAAATCATAGAAATCAAATTAAAACCTGGTTAAATTACAAGTTCCAATTGAAACTTGGTTAAATTACAAGTTTAATCCCTAAACTTTTAAGATATGTGTATTATAAATCCATAAACTTTAAAAAGTGTCTAACATGTATCTAATCTTTTAATTTTGATTCTAATAGATCATTGACCTAGTCGATATATATATTTTTTAATTCATAGACCTATTACATATATAGGAAATTGAAAGTTTAAAGTTTTATTAGGCTCAAATTTTATTTTATATATCTAATAAACCCGTTAATATTTTGGAGGTTAAATTACAATTTACTCCATGAATTTTGAGGTTTGTGTCTATTTGGTCTAAGAACTTTCAAAGGTGTTTAATAGGTTGCTAAAATTTCCATTTTATGTCTAATATAGGTTATTGAACATTCAATTTTGTATCTAATAGGTCCCTGACAAATTAGAAAATTTTAAAATTAATTGATTTATCAGATATAATTTTGAATTTTATGTCTAATGAAACCCTAGAATTTCAATTTTATGTATAGTAAATCTATGATTTTAAAAAATTCAAAAGTTCAAGGACCAAATAAACACAAACCTCAAAGTTCATGGACTAAATTAGTAATTTGACCTATTTTAAAAAATGTTAAATATGTTAAATAACCTATTTGATACAAAATTAAAAATTCAAATACTCATTAAACAATTTTAAATATTAGAGACATATATAAAACACAAAATTAAAAGTTAAAAGAGACTTATTTGACATAAACCTAAAAATTAAACTTGTAATTTAAACTATAACCAAATTTCTAAATCATAATAACTGAATTTGTAATTTAATGTCGATCCATGTTTTTTTTTTAGTTCAACACAAATAGATGAAAATTCAAACTTCTAATCTTTTGACCAAAATACTTTAAACAGTATAGTTATGCTCGAGTTGATCATTAAACATATTGAATAAACAAATCAATCAAACCGACATTTATATCGGACGAGAACAAGGCATCGTAGAATCTAAGTTGAAACAGAAATACAATTACGCAACTTAGCTAACTTAAGTTATTAATATTTATCCAAAATTACAGAAAGAAAGGAAAAAAAGACATTTAATGATATAATTAAGTAAAACGAGGCATGCAATTGCATATATATATTCTTAAAATGATTAATGAAGAAGAGTCACTGTTGGTGGAACACAGTACATAGATTTGATATTTCATACTAACGACGTCAAACACATCAAAAAATAAAATTAAAAAACAATCACACCACACCAAACATTTCACGTTCTATCAACCAAAACAATAATTTTTTTTTAAAAAAATATAATAAAAGTAGGCTTTGTCTTCTTGTCTGCTTCTACTGCCGTCACTTGCCAATTTCCTATATTATATTGTTTTATTCTGTCTACAAACTGCACCCGTGACTCCTGCAATAAAAAAAATATAAAAAATAAACATAAAAATAAATAAATTTCTGTCAAAATATTTTCACCACTCAATTATTGGGACCCCATTTTCACGAATTTTCCTCGACATTATGCTTATGATTCGACGGATAGGAAAGTTGGATTGATGTTTTTTGATCTACTAGATAAATGTGGACCAAGTACAATCAAAGTATTATTCGTGTGAATATAACATAACATAAATTATAAAAAATTTAATTCATTCAAGTTTAAGTACTATTTCATTTGTTTGTATATTTTCGAAATGTCTATTTTTGTTGTTGTAATAATTTTAAAAGGTGGCCATGTTGACTCATTTGTTATTTTATCTCATTTTTTTTGTTATAATTTCTGAACGCTATTCTACTGAATAGTTTCTTAAAATATTATCATATATAATTTAATATTTAAAAGGGAAAATTCGGTTTAACAAAAGCTAAAACAATCACTATTTTAATGCACAAAATCAAAATAGACGTGTTTTGAACCTTTTGCGGCCAAAATGACCGAAATGAACAACTAATGCTAAACATACCATAGGCCAAAATGCACCTTTTTTTTTTTTTTTTTCGAGTTAAAAAATGCACGTTTTGGAAACACAGAAACCAAAATAGACTCTACAATGTAGGGTTATGGAATGAAACATCAAACTTTTAAAACAAATAAAATATTGTATTAATCCGTTGTACTAAATACACACGTGCGAAGTTCAATTGATTAATACATACATATTCAACTAAGAGATCAGATGTTTGAATTGTCCACTCAAATAAATTGGTTGAAAAAATTAAAATAGATTAAAGTAGAAAGTATACCGTCAAAATAATATTTTAATTTTATTTAAAATATATATTTCTTTGATTTATTTATAATACTATTGATATGAACATTCTAGAATGAACCATACTTGGGAGCTCCTATCTACTTTCTTTTGGATGCAAAATAAATAATAACATATTTTCTTTTGGATGCAAAATAATAATAATAATAATAATAACAACATATTTGAAAGTGATTTTAGAAAGAAAAAATCATTTTTATGGTATTTATTTTTAGTCATTTTCGACCTGACAAAAGTGGTCTGCTTATTAGTACTTAGACAAGTATGGTTCTTTTGCAATAGAAATTTTATCGAAAATCGAGATCTCGACATTTCCATACCTGAGAACGTTTTAGTAAGCGGGGCATTGGAAATCAGAGGGAGGGTGTTTGCCACAGTCGATGAGGACTTGGAGGGCAATGGGGATGATGAGGTTGATATTCAGAAGCTTAGCTCTAATGGTGGTGCAAAGACACACGGCGGCGTCCAAATCCACAAGCCCTTCAAGCACAGGGCAGCAAGTTTGTTTCGTATGGTCGCCAATTCCAATGTGGATCAGCCCGCCCAACAAGTCCACACACGCTCCCAGCTTCAGCGTGTCAATCGGGCAAGTCGCCGGCTTCGGCGGCGGCGGGGGGCACGGCACCTCCGGCGACGGAACCACAGGAGCTGGCTTCACTGGCGGTGGCGGGCTAGGCACCGGCACGTAAGGCGGAGGGTACACCACAGGCGGCGGAGGCGACGGTGGCGGTGGGGGCTTAGCTACTGGCGGTTTTGGCACCGGCACGTACGGCGGCGGGTATACCACTGGCGGCGGAGGCGACGGTGGCGGTGGGGGCTTAACTACTGGCGGTTTTGGGACGTAGGGAGGAGGCGGCTTTGGGACATAGGGAGGAGGTAGTTTTGGCACCGGCACGTACGGCGGCGGGTATACCACTGGCGGCGGAGGCGACGGTGGCGGTGGGGGCTTAACTACTGGCGGTTTTGGGACGTAGGGAGGAGGCGGTTTTGGCACCGGCACGTACGGCGGTGGGGGCTTAGCCACTGGCGGTTTTGGCACCGGCACGTACGGCGGTGGGGGCTTAGCTACTGGCGGTTTTGGCACCGGCACGTACGGCGGTGGGGGCTTAGCTACTGGCGGTTTTGGCACCGGCACGTACGGCGGTGGGGGCTTAGCTACTGGCGGTTTTGGGACATATGGAGGAGGGGGTTTAACGACGGGTGGTTTAACGGTGGGGGGTTTGTAGGGAGGGGGGGATTTAGGGGGTTTGTAGGGAGGGGGGGATTTAGGGGGTTTGTAGGGCGGAGATTTGGGTGGTTTAGGGGGGAAATGCGGCGGTTTGTGCGGCGGCTGTTTTGGTTTGGGGGCGGGAGGGTAAGAAGGGGGTTTGCCATTGCAGTCGCATGCAAGAGTGTTGAGAAGAGAAGAGAGATTGAAGAAGAGGAGGAAGAAGAGGGAAATAGAGAGCTTCCCCATAATTGTGTTTTTGAGTGAGGGACGAAAGTGATTTTGATTGTGAAGCACTTTGGGGAAGGTTGGGCATTTTATAGGCAAAGAAATGTGTGTGGGAGGAAGTTTTTGGATCCCATTAAGAATGATAATAGGTGGAAGTGGATATGGTCAAGAATTCAGCTTAATTAAAGATCACTAAAGATCACTATATATATATATATATATATACACACACACACACACGAGTGTCTCAAACGTTAGATTAAATTATACAACATACTCTTAAACTTTATGATAGATTTCAATCATGTCACTATATTTTGAAAAGTTTCATTTGTACTATTGAACTTTGAAACTTGTTTTAAAAAATACCCTTGAAGTTTAAAATTGGTAAAAGAAAATATGTTTTTTCATTAAAATAAGGGATGAGAATGAACGTGGCAACTGATGTGTAAAAATTAGAATGCGTACGTGATATTATTTACAACTATATAGAAGATTAAGATTATTGTTACCATTTATTTTAATTCAAAAAGATATCGTTTAAATTATTTACATAATCAATTTTTACACAACAATTGCAGGTCATGTCAATTTATGTGAATGGTGTTGTAAATGATGTCATGTAATGGTTGCTAATTTTTACACATTAGTTATCGCTTCAATTTCCATCTTATTTTAATGGGAAAAAAAACTCTCAAAATGATATATTTTTTTGGAACAAATTTCAAAATTTAGAATAAAAATGAAACTTTTTAAAGTCTAAGGGCATAATTAAAACTTACTCCAAAGTTTAGAAGTATTTTGTATAATTTAACCTAAGCATTAGTTTAGTCATATAAGCTCGTTTGATAATCATTTGATTTTTTGTTTTTGGTTTTGAAAATTAAGCTTATAATAAAACACTACTCATACCTATGAATTTCTTTATGTTGTTATCTATTTTTTATAAATGTTTTCAAAATCCAAGCCAAGTTTTAAAAACTAAAAAAATGGTTTTAGAAAATTTTGTTTTTGTTTTTGGAGCTTGACTAATAATTCAAACGTTTTCTTAAGAAATATAATTAGGAACCATTGTAAAGAAATTGTGAGAAAACAAACACAATTTTTAAAAGCCAAATGAGTTATCAATTGGAGCTTTAGTGATTGAATTTTTATTTAGTTTTTCTATTTTCTGTTTTTGGTTTTATATTTTTTTTAATAAATAATAACCATACTTGTTTTTTTTAAATACATACAACCAAACATGTTTGACAATTGATTTTTGGTTTTTTTCCTTTTTTCAAAGTTAAAGAGAGAAAAAAATATGTAGAGGCATGAAAATATACAATTAGAGAGATAGAGAGAGCTTTTTTTTTGGGGGGGGGGGGAAGAAAAGTTAGAGAGAATCTTAGTTAGAGAAAGAGAAGAGAGAAATTTTCTAGAGAGATTAAAGTTGAAGATAAAAGATATGTGAGAGAAAGAAGGAGAGAGAAAGAAGGAGAGAGAAAGATAATTTTTAGCCATAGGAAAATTAGCTATATATTTGTTAGAGAAAAAAATTAGACAGGGGGATAAAATTTCAAAAAGAGATATGTTAGAGAAAGATTTTAGAGAGTGAAAAGTTTTGGAAAATGTTAAATTTCAAAAAGAGATATGTTAATGGTTAAGGTAGAATATATGATTTATTCACTGTTAATTTGATTACAAATGATACACTTTATACACAATTAAATAAAAAGTAAAAGGAAAGTGTACAACACAATATTTTTGCAATTAAGATAGAAGATTTGGCAAGGATCATGGAGAGATATGCTCTAATGTGTCCCCTCAAACTGATGACTGAGGTGAAGTCAGAAGTTTGTCTCGGAATGGCACAAATGTTTGAGATGACAATGGTTTTGTAAATAAGTCTGCCAAGATCCTTAGAAGATATGAATCGAATAGAAATATCCTTTCGAGCCACTTTTTCACGAACAAAAGTAATAGTCAATCTCAATGTGTTTTGTTCGAGCATGAAAAACTGGATTGTTTGCAAGTGAAATAGTTTAAACGTTATCACACCACAATGTCGGAGGGACAATTAGAGTAACATGGAGATGAAAGAGGAGTTGTCGTAGCCAATAAAGATATGCAGTTGTAGTAGCGAGTGAGCGATATTCTACCTCTGTGGACGAATGCGATATAGTAGGTTGCTTTTTGGCAGACCAAGAAATAGGATTGAGACCAAGAAATGCAATGAATCCAGAGGTTGATCGATGATCAGAAGTGTCCCCAGCCCAATCAGAGTCACAGAAGGTAGTGAGAGATAAATCTTCGTGTCGAAACATGACTCCAAGATGTTTAGATCCAGAGAGATAGAGTAAAATATGCTTGACAGTAGAGAAGTGAACAACTGTGGTACGATGCATGAACTGACTTACTCGATTTACTGCAAAGGAAATGTCAGGTCGGGTAAAAGTGAGAGTGATCCAACCAACTTTCTATAAAGTGTTGCATCGTTGAATAATGGAGCAAAAGCATAAAGATCAACAGATATAGACATGGGTGTTAAACATGACTTTGCAGAAGACATTCCTGCTGTGTGAAGTAGGTAAGTAAGATACTTGGCTGATTAACAAAAATTCCATCAAAAGATCTGTGTACTTCTAAGCCAAGAAAATATTTCAATGCCTCGAGATCTGAAATCTAAAATTCTTTTGCCAACTGGTTCTTTAATTTAGAAATGTATGAAGAATCAGGACCAGTGATTATAACATCATCCACATAAAGCAACAAGTATGTTAAGGATAAGCCAATAGAACACACAAATAAGGATGAGTCAGCAGTGGAAGCAGTAAATCCCAAAATGAATAAGTAGGATGTGAAGCGATCAAACCAAGACAACTTGTTTAAGCCCATAAAGACTCTTATGAAGCAGGCAAACATGAGTTGGACAAGATTTGTCATGAAAACTAGGAGGTTGAGACATGTAGACCTCCTCCTTTAAGTGACCATGTAAAAATGCATTTTTGACATCTAGTTGTGTTAATGACCACTGATACTAAGCAACAAGGGACAATATTACCCGAATTGTTGGCTTCTTGACAACCGGACTAAATGTTTCAATAAATCAAACCCTTCAACCTGATGATACCCTTTGGCAACTAGTCTGGCCTTATATCGAGCAATGGAACCATCTTTATGATCTTTTGTCCTGAAGACCCATTTGCAGCCAACAACATTCATTGAAGATGAACGAGGTACTAAAGTCCATGTAGCTTGTTTCTGAAGTGCATTAAATTCCTCATACATTGCATATCTCCATTATGGATACTTCAAAGCCTTAGTATATGAAGTAGGATCAGTAGGAACTGAATTAGGAATTGTGGAGAGAAAAGCCTTTGGCTTGAATATCTCGAACTTAGCACGTGTTTGCATAAGATGATTATTGATTGTGTTGCGGAAAATACTGTTGAAAGCATCATGAGGTATCTGATCATTGGCCATCGTTGTATGTTGAGATGACAAATCTACAATAAAGGACGATGAACCTGCACAGTCTCACAAGGAGAAGAATTAATGTTAACAGTGGGTGAGTGTGTGGGGATAGTCAGATTGAAAATGGTAGGTTGTGATGTGTGGGGTGTATGGAGAAGTGTGAGTAAAGGGGTTGGGTCAGTGGTAGAAGATGAGATAGGAGTGGTAGGGTCTATGAGTTTGGCAAAAGGGAATATGGTTTCATGAAAAAATGATATGGTGAGAGATAATGAATTTTTTTAGTGATAGGGTTATAACATATATATCCTTTGAATTCAAGAGTATAACCATAGAAAATATGTTGAGAGGTTTTAAGTTCAAGTTTATGTGTGGTGTACAGTTATAGCAGAGAATTTACTGTTAATTTGATACCATGAGAGAATTCAAGAGGAAGAGAATATATGATTTATTCACTGTTAATTTGATTACAAATGATACACTTTATACACAATTAAATTAAATGTAACAGGAAAGTGTATAACACAATATTTGTAATTAAGGTAGAAGATTAGACTCAAGGATCATGGAGAGATATGCTCTAATATTAGTACCTTCTTTACAAGTCAAAAGGTTCAAATTCTTACCCTCACAATTGTAGTACTTTTTTTTTTTTTACAATATGTGGGGTGAGAGATTCGAACCTCTAACATTTTGATCAAGAGTATAAATTTTATGTCAATTGAGTTATACTCATGTTGGCTACAATTGTAGTATCTATCAAATTTGATTTTGTAATTATAGGGTAAAAAAATTGGGACAAGTTCAATTTATGCACATAAATGAAACCTTGTACTAAGTAGAATGGAATTAGCTCATTTTTCAATTTGAGCATGACTCAATTGGCTAAGAAACTTAGTTGGCTAAGAGACTTTCAATTTAAAAGTAAAATATTTAGAATCTGTTTGGTGTAATATGAATTTTGTTTTATATTTTCGGATTCACTGAGTGCAGCGAATATGCGTTTGGCAGATGTATTTTTTAAATCTGCTTTTGAATTTTGTGATCCAAATAGTGATATTCTAAAAACAACATTTATATATTTTTAGTATATCCAGATTTTGAATTTGAAAATTTAAATGTAGAATTATATTAAAAAGGAGATAAAAACTTTTATAAATATAGTATTTCATGTTATAAACTGAATTCATTTTTTGTTACATAAAAATATCGTAAAATAATAATTATATAAAATTTATAACATAAAACAGGCTCATAAATTAATTAATAATATTTTATATTCAACATAATATTTAGTTGGTAACTAAATTAGTTCTATGGTTTATAAATATATTATCAAACACATTTTGAACAATTGTTTAAATTGGAATCCAACTTCTAAATATATATATGAAAACATGAAATACAACTCTGGTTTTCATTGAATCCCTTATTTTCAAATTTTTGTTTTCAAATCACCAACCAAATGCACTCTTAGAGATTCGAATCTCCCCAGCTTCGCATGATTTTGTTTTTAGAAAAAAAAAACTCTTCCTATTGATTAATAATCAAATCAATTACGAGTAAATTTGAATATAGTTCAAAATTAACTTTTACTTAGCAATTCCATCCATCATCTATGGGTTTGTTGAAATAGTTGAAATCAATTACTATTTTTTTTTCAAAATAAATTTAAAAAAAAAAAAAGGAAAAACTTTTGAATTGATTAATGAAAAACATTTTAATCCTTTTTTTTTTTTTTGGCAAAGGAAAACCTTTTCATCTTTTGCCAAAGTAACCCTTTCTAAATATTATCATTTTGTGGCGTTCAGTAAACGACTGGTATGGATCCAAGTTGAGACGAGTGGGGCACAAAAATTCATTATATATATATATGAGTACACAAAAAGCAGAAGAAACGTTAAGTTATAAAATTCTGAAGAGGATCTTCTTCAAACCAAACTTCATCCTTCTGTAAACGTTAAGTCCTTTGAGTAAGTTTATGTGTTGCTTCATTTCTGCCACATTGGATATATGAAAAACAAATTTGCGGCCAAGTGAGAGACAACTCTTGCACTTCTCGAACAAAGCTATGAATCTCTGTTACATCATCCATCTCATTATTAATCATACAAATAGCAACTAAGAAATTCGATTCTACCACCAAATGAACAAATCTGTCAGCAAAAAATATAAATTCATTATACTTATACGTGGCTTCATTTTTATGTCCCTCAAATGATTGACTTTAAAAAATAATAATAATAATAATAAAAATGACAGACTTAAATAACACGTCAATATATATAAAATCTTTGTTCTTTGAGTTTATATATGTATATATATATAGATATGTATGTATATATAATCTATTAAAAGAATTGGAGTGAAGCTTTTTTTTTTTTGAAACAAAAAAAAAAAAGTGAAGAATTTTGAAGAATTTTCTTTTTCAATTCCTACTCTAATAATTATTTCCAATTGTATAGCTAATCAAAAAATAGTATTAAATAACATCTTTAACTATAGCTTTAAATCATGTACCTTAGATTTAGGGTGGGTTTGACACACCTTCCACTTTAAAGATTTTTTCATAAAATATTTTTAATTAACAAAAATGTTACTAGGTCTTACATTTTTTAAAGAGTGCTTTAAATATAAAAAAAAATGTGATTTTTTCTTACAACATATATAGATTTTCCGCCCAACAATTGAAAGTTTAAAGTCATGTTTGGATTCTAAAAAAAAATCATGGTTAGATAATTCATCTCTCAAGTATTTCGTTTAAAAGAATTTTTAAATTAATTCAATTTTCTTAAAAAATATTTTTATTTATTGAAACTTTTTAAACAAATACTTCATTCAAGAAGATATACTAAACACATTTTAAGTAATTTTTCCACACGTGCTTATTATGGAAGAAAAAAAAGTAATTTTATTTTAAAAACACATTTTTTCAAAGCTATTTCAAACACACTATTAATTCTATTTATTATAAAGATTCAAATCACATTTTAGTTTCTGTTTTTTAAAATGTTCATTTTAGTCCCCAAAACTTTAAAAAGTAATCATTTTAATTTTAATTTTAGTTTGTTGTTAATGATATAACATATAAATAATGTGGTTTTGAACTTATATTTTAATTTGCTAATTAGACATATAATAGTCACACAAGTTGGTTGAGGCAAATACTAAATAATATGTACTAGTTGACAAGATAATAACAATAACAAAGTTGATTATTTTTTAAATTCAAGGATTAAAATAAATATTTTAAAATTTTAGAGAGTGGAGTGATTTTTTTTTAAAATTGAAGTACTAAAATAGAATAAACTCCAAAGCAAAAATATCAAAGAATTATATATATATATCTATAGTCTATAATATATAATATATTAAAAAACAAGAGTTTCTGAAAAATATTTTTAAACTAAAATACCCTTTTAAATTTTAGTTAATTACATTAATCAGATCATCCTAACCCGATTTGATAATTTAACTTAAAATGAATATCTTATTTAATTTCAAATTGATGAATTTGAATCAATAATTTTAATTTGATAAGCAATTTGATTCAAAATCAAATCAAATTTGATTTTGAATCAAATTGCTTCTATAAATTGCATCCAATTATCATACATTTAATTTTATAAATACACAATTCTTATATCCAATTCTTGAGGTACTTTTTTTCATATAGTTCTTATACACACAATTCAAATTCTTCAAGTATGTTTTTTTTATATCTAGTTCTTGCCATTGCATCAATTTTTTTTTTTTTCATATGGGTTCTCAGTTTTTAGTACTTAGTAACTATTTTTTTCAAGTCTTAAACTAGCTATCTACAATTTTTCATCAGGGTCATTCTCAATTTTTCATCAGGTATCTCTCTCCCTTATTATTATTATTTTTTTCATTTTGTTTCCAACTTTTTTGCTTTTTTTTTTTTGTTGCAATTTTCTTTGTCGATACTCTCTCTTTTTCAAATTAAGTTTTTGGGCTGACTTTTGTATATTATATTGCTATTTTTTTTTCTCTTTGTTTTTTCCAACCTTTTTTGATTTTTTTTTTATGGAATTCTATCTCTTGAAATTTTTTGGAAATTTCTTTAGCCCACGTTTTTTTTTTCTTTTTCTTTCATGATTTTTTTTACACCTAACCATGTTAGTTGATGCCACTCAATTTTAATAATTAATTCCACAATGTTGTATTGTTGCTGGTGCTTCTTTTTTTTTTTTTTTCTAGATCTAAAATAGTCATCTCCTCAGGTATCTCTTTTTTTTTTTAGAAATTTTGTCTGCCCACGTTTTTCCTTTTTCTTTTTATTTAGGATTTATTTTTTTTTTATTTTTAGGAAATCTACGGTTTAGTTGGTTGAATACTATAATTTAAACAACTATAATATAATGAGATAATTTGATTCAAAATGAGTTTGCATCAAAATTCTTAATTTGATACACATGATCTGATTTGATTTAAAATAAGATCAAATTATAATTTGAATCTAAAATAATTTAATTTATTAGTTAAATATTTAAGGCAAAATTAAGATAAAAATAAAATATATGGTTATGGTTATCTTTAAAAGTGGAAGAACAAAACTAAAAGTTGAAGAAACAAAATAATAATAATGGTTGTAGTTCTTTAATGTAATGCATAGCTTTGAAAATCTGATATGCAAATCTGATGGACGTATACGATCTATGGATGAGAGGAAGCAGAATTATAGTCCAATAATTTAAATTTTGATTAATTACAAAATTATTTTTGAATATTCCACAATGTAATTGTGTTGTTGGTGGCGGTGCTTCTGCTATTATAGAAAATATTTTTAGACTAAAATATAATTAAGTATAATCGTTTTTTAGGTTAAATACCCCTTATTATAGAAAATATTTTTAGACTAAAATACTCCTTATTTAAATTAATTACATCAATCAAAACTCATATACTCGATCATAATCTGATTAATTTTGAATTCAAAATTGAATTCATATATATTTTTTTCAATTGAAGATATGATTTGATTCAAAATCAACTCAAATTAGGATTTGAATCTAAATTCTTCAATTAAATTACACTCCTTTTTTTTTTTTTTTTTTTTTTTTGCAATAGACATCTCTAATTTTCTATTTATTTCAAATATCTTCTCTTTATTTTCTTTTTTTTAATACTATATATGTGTGTGTATGTATGTATTTTTTTGCTTTTTTTTTTTTAAACTTACATTCCCTTCTTTTTTTTTTTTTTTTTTTTTTTTTTTTTTTTTTTAAATCTATACATCAAACTATGCTCTTTAAATGACCACTTCTTCATCTAATCTTTTAACTTAATCTTATAATATATGATTGAGATTTATAACTAACTCATTTAGAGTAATTTTCAAATTCGACAGTTTCTAAAAGTTATGTTACAAAATTAAATAGAAGTAAATAGTATTAACATTTTCAAAATCACTTAAAAAAAACTTATGAGAAAAAGATTTACTAAATAAATCCATTTGAATGTTTAGCTATTTCAAAATTAAATTGATTTATTAATTAATTCATCAATCATTATTTTATAATTTTATAATACTTTAAAATGTCAATCCAATTTTTAAAAATAAAAAATTTCGTCAAAATCATAACCAATATTTAATTATCTCTTCATCCTTTAAATTATTTTCAATAGAATTTGTATCAATCAAACTAAAAATTAATTCAAAACAAATTCAAAAGAAGAGAATCATTTCCACAAAGGGCAATTGATCAAATTAACCCTAATAAAATTGAATCTGATAAGTCATTTTTCAATAAATTATATTTCACTTTTCACATTAATCAAATCATAATCTCTCATAATCAAGAGTATATTTCTCAAATTCGCTATTTGAAATACAAAAAATTTTCCTTTAAATTATTAGATAAAATTATAATTCCAATGTTCTTCTATATAAAGGAAAATTATGAAAACTTCTACTTCCAACCATTTTCATTTTTTTAATCTAAAATGCACTTAGATAATTTTTATAGAAATAAAACTTCAAAAAATGAAAAACTATATTGTGTGTCATAAAATATATATTTTATATACAATAATAAAGAAATACAAATAAAATTTTAAAAACTTCAAAAGAAAAATAGAAAATTATATTATATTTAAATTATGTTATGTTATATTAAAAAAAACTTATATTATAATAGAAAACAATTTTATTATGTTAAAAATAGCAAGAACACTAAATCATAATATGAATAGGAAAAAAATTTATTGAAGTTAATTAATTATAAAAGAATCATAATACAAATATAAATAATAATTGTATTCCATAACGTTGAACTTAAATTATTTTAATCTTCAAAAATTAAATATATATATTGGTTAGATTACAAATTTGGTCCAGATTACAAATTTGGTCCCTATGGTTTGAAAAAGCTAGAATTTAGTTCCTATGGTTTTAAAAGTTAGAATTTCATCCTTATGGTTTGCTAAAACACCATAAATAGTCCCTATGATTTATAAAATTCTCATAAATAGTCCCTACGGTAGGGATTATTTTTTAGGATTTTATCAAACTATAACGACTAATTTTAACATTTAAAATCATAGGGATTAAATTCTAACTTTCTCACAATCATATAGACTAAAATTGTAATTTAATCTATATATATACACACACGTGCATTGCACGTGGTAATAAACTAGTATATTAAAAAACAAAAGTTTCTGAAAAACATTTTTAGACTAGAATACCCTTTTAAATTTTAGTTAATTAGATTAATCAAACAATCCTAATCCGATTTGATAATTTGACTCAAAATAAATATCTGATTTAATTTTAAATTGATGGATTTAAATCAATAATCTTAATTTGATAAGCAATTTGATTCAAAATCATATCAATTTTGAATTTGAATCAAATTGCTTCTATAAATTCCATCAAAATATCATACAGTTAGTTTTTATATACGCAATCTTTATACCCAATTCTTTAGGTACTTTTTTCGTTCAATTCTTTTACGCACAATTCTAATTCTTCAGCCATCAAGTTGCAATTAATAGCCTAAAATTTTGAATTGGGCTAGCTGGATATTTATTTAGTAGATTTTCTAATAATCCCAGCTGCCGCCCTAAGATCCAAAATTGCATCTTATTATTATATAATTCCAAGAGAAAAATTTTAATTCTTCATGTACTTTTTTTATTTAGTTCTTATACATGATTCTTCAGGTATTTTTTTATTTAGTTATTGTCATTGCATCCAATTATTTTTTTTCTTCATATGGGTTCTTAGTTTTTAGTAATAACTATTTTTTTTTTCAGATCTAAAACCAGCCATCTCCAATTTTTCATCAAAGTCATCCCAATTTTTCATCAGGTATTTCTCTTTTTTTTTTTCCCAATTTCCCCCCCTTTTTTTGTTGCAATTTTCTTTGTCGATACCCTCTCTTTTTCAAATTAAGTTTTTTGTCTGACCTTTGCACATCATATTGCTAATTTTTTTTTCTCTTTATTTTTTTCAACCATTTTCGATTTTTTTAGAACCCTGTCTCTTTTTTCAAATTAAGTTTTTGGCCTTTGCAAAGAAAAATGTATTTCTAATTTATTACATCTTTGTATATATACACAATTCTTCATATAATTCAAATGAAGCAAATGGTTCTCTTTGAATACTCTATCTCTTTTTCAAAATAAGTTTTAGGCGTGACTATTGTACATCATATTGCTATTTTTTTTCTCTTTATTTTTTTTCCAAACTTTTCTGATTTTTTTTTCAAAACTCTGCCTCTTTTTCAAATTAAGTTTTTGACCTTTGCAAATAAATAAATAAATAAATAAATTATATATATATACCCAATTAGTTTAGCTTAAACATGAAAAAATATCTATAATATGATAATAATAATAATGTAATTTTATTTTTTTTCACTACTTTATCTCTTTTTCAAATTAAGTTTTTGGCATGAATTTTGGACATCATATTGCTAAATTTTTTTCTCATTATTTTTTTTACAACCTTTTCCTTTTTTTTTCTTTTTTCAGAATTCTATCTTTTTTTAAATTAATTTTTCGGTTTAAAAAAACTAGGTATCTCCAATTAATTACAACTTTGTATATCCAATTATTTTAGTTTAAAAATTAAAAAATATATCTATAATAATAATAATAATAATATAAAATCGTAAGATTAGAAACTTTTGTCCAAAAAAAGGGTATCTCCAATTAATTTCCAATTATTTTAGTTTAAACATGAAAAAAATATATCTATAATATGATAATAATAATAATAATAATATAATATGTAATATATAATAATAATAATGCAATTTTCTTTTTCGTTACTCTTTTCAAATTAAGTTTTTGGCATGACTTTTGCACATCATATTACTAATTTTTTTCTCCTTATTTTTCTCTAACCTTTTTCAATTTTTTTAGAACTCTATCTCTTTTTCAAATTAAGTTTTTGGTCTTTGTAAAAAAAAATTAATAAATAAAATCAGGTATCTCCAATTAATTATGTCTTTGTATGCCCAATTATTTTAGTTTAAAAATGAAAAAAAAAATTATATCTATGATATAATAATAATAATAATAATAATATATAATATAAAACCGTAAGATTATAAACTTTTTTCCATTCAAGGTATGAAATTTTACTTTTTAAAATTTTCAGTTTTGCCAAGAAAAAAAAAAATTAGAACTAACTTTTCCATTCATTTTCTATGTCTTAGATGACAGAAATGACAATTGAGAACTTGAAACCTTTCCAAAGAGGGTGGTCAACCAAAGTAAAGTTGTTCTCAAATTTATGGTGCAACAATTCAAAAATAGAAAAGGGGAACCACTCCGTATTCAAAAGTTCATAGTTATTGACGAAAAGGTAAAAAAGAAAAAAAAAGAAGAGAATTTAGTACCACTTTTATGATAATGTGTTTAAAAACAATTTAAACATGTTTTTGTTGGGGGAAGGTATTCAAATAACATTGTTCAATGAACTGATTTAGAAATTCAATATGAAACTCAAAAAGGGAAAAACGTATCTTATAGTTGATGAAAATGTAAAACCAATCGATATAAAATACTAGAATTATCAACGACAAAATTAAGATATCATTGTCCCAGTCCAGTGAAGTTCAAGAAATTGAAGATGAAGTATACCATTTAGAGGAGACAAAATTAGTCAACTTTGAATCATTAGCAAATGGAGACAATATTGAATCTCAAATGGGTATGTACAATATTTAAAAAAAAAAATCATTGACTTAAATTTTCTAAATAACAAAATTGTACCTATAGATATTATGGGTGGTGTAATATAAGTAAATTTTATGATTATCAGAAAATGTCATGCAAACTACACCAAAAAATTAACATTGTTTGACGATTAAATAACCAGTTTTGTCCATCTACAGGTTCAATATTTTAAAATTAACATTGTGTGACGATTTGGCTAAAATTGAGGGCCAATTTTTATAGGACAATTGCAAGGAAATGAACATAATTCTAATCACAATATAAAAAGAAATAACTTCGAAGGTAATTTTTTAGTTTTATTCTTATATGTATCAATATGAAGTATTCCTAACACACTTTGTATTTCAGGTGAGATTTCAATATCATCTATCAACATTAGTGTGATTGCAATAAACCCATAAACTGAGAGGGCATATGCACTTAAATCTAGCCAAGTATTGAAATAACATTAAAAAAATCATATGATATATATTGGTAAAAACTAGACATTAAATTGACATCATACATTTACTTTTTTTTTCTAATCATGAATGATCTATCAATCATATTTCTTTATTAGGTTGGATAGTCTTTCAAAAGATCAAAAGCTTAGGGATTTTTTATATGCTTCTGAAAAAATGATAGAAGCAAGAGAAGCAAATATGGATGACATAATCAGAGGAAAAGTTCAAGATCTTTATTGTTCTTTTGTCGGACAAATTGTGAAGATCCAAAACAAGGATAATCCATGGTTTGAAAAAATGTATTTTATGCAACGAAATACTTTATCCTATAGATTAGGATTCAACAGCATCATGTTGTACATGTGAAAATGAGAATTCAAGTTTCATGAGAAAATACATGTTGACAGTGTCAGTGGAGATGATGAGATTTATGTTACAATGTTTGATACTTCTAAATACCTGGTTGGATGCAGTGCAACATAATATTTTAATGATCGATAGGTACACGACACAAATTTAATTTCCATACCTTTTTCCTATAAGAATAAGAATGAAACATTAACTGCGTCATAATGTGCAAGCTACCAAAAAGGAGAAAAGTAAGTTCTATCAAAATTTGGTAATGGCAAAAGACAAGAAATATTTCTTTCTGGTGAGAATAGATAAAACAACAGAAGTTGATCGAGCACGAAAGCAAATTGTAGTTTAAGAAATTTGTATATAGTTGCATTAATGGTAAGCAAGAGACATGGAGAAAAATCAAAAGAAAAAAGTTCAAACTAGAGCCATGAAAATAACAAACGTACAAGTCTGGAATAAGGAATTTTCAATAGTCTTGAAAGATATTTCTCTTTTTTACGGTACTTTTTATCTTTCAAGATATTTTTCTTTTTTATAGTACCTTTTGTCTTTCAAGATTTTTTCTTTTATGTTATAGAATTTCAATTACTATAATTTTCTAATGAATTTGTGTTGGCATTCCCTATTTTGAGTTTGGCGAAATTATAGAAAATACCCTTAAACTTTGTACTTTGTTTCAAAAATACTCCTGAACTTTCAAAAGTTTCATTAATACCCTTAAACTTTCAAAAAGAAGTTCAAAAATACCCTTACCATTAGTTTTGGATGGAAACCGTCAATACTTTGTTTCAGAAATACCTTTAAACTTTGTACTTTGTTTCAAAAATATCTCTAAACTTTCAAAAGTTTCATTAATACCCTTAAACTTTCAAAAAAAAGTTAAAAAATATCTTTACTATTAATATATGGAAAGAAATCGTTAGTACCTAATTTTAAAAATACCTTTGAACTTTCACATTAATACCCTTAACATTAAAAAAAAAGAGTTAAAAAATGTCCTTACCATTAGTATATGGACGAAAACCATTTATCTATATCTAATTACCTCCATCTTCTATTTCTTCATTCTCCTTATTTGCTTCAATCTATGGCCTAGTACTTATTTATTTTTCCTATTTTTTTCCCTTTCTTTTTCAATATCATCTTACTCTTTTCTTCCATTTTTCAATCTCTAAAACTTCCATCATTTCTCCTATATTCTGAAATATTATAACTTTAAATAAACAGGAAGAGCTCTCTCTCATTTCTAAGCATGCCCAAACATAAAATATAAGAAATTCAACACCCAATAGTCAATGTCTTTGAAGTTTTTTTGAGTTGGAAAAGAATCAATTTGAAAACAACTCATATATAGATACCCTCAATTTGTTTTTTCATATAGATTCTCTTATTTTTTCTCCATTTGTCCAATTCTCAATCATGAGGAACTTTCTTAACTGACCACAAAAAAAGGATTAATAAAATCTTCATCCGCTACAAATTTGGTAATGCTTATGTTTTCTTTCTTTTCCTTCCCACTGAATGTCCTCAAAATTATGACCCAAATTCTCAACATGTCTCTCTTTTTGTGTATTAAACCCAAACATATTAACTTAAATTATTAATGTAAAACTTTGTTAAAGCATTTAAGTCTTATGGTCCCTTGGTGGTTCTATTATTCTCCTTTCTTCTTGCTATAGTCTGTATACCTTGATTGAAAGGGGTAGTTTTAAAGATTGAAAAATGGAAGAAGAGAGGTGAAGAGGGTATTGAAAAAGAAAGGGAAAAAAAAAAGAAAAAATAGAGAAGTGTTATGCTTTAGATTGAAGGAAATCAAGAAAGAGAAGAAATGGAAGAATGAGGATATAATGGGGTGTAGATAAATGTTTTTCATCCATATACTAACGGTAAAGACTTTTTTTAAAACTTTTTTTAAGGTTAAGGGTATTAATACAACTTTTGAAAGTTCAGGGGTATTTTAAAACGAGGTACTAACAATTTCTGTCCATATACTAACAGTAAGAGTATTTTTGAACTTTTAAAAAAAGTTTAAGGGTATTTTTGAACTTTTTTTAAAAAGTTTAAGGGTATTAATTAAACTTTTGAAAGTTTAGGAGTATTTTTGAAACAAAGTACAAAGTTCAGGGGTATTTTTTTATAATTTAGCCTTTGAGATTCTCAATAGCATTACAACAATTTATACCAAAAAACACATTTAACAAATAAAGTTTAGTGCAGTTTTTGCTAAAAACTAATGCTAATTATAAAATAAAAAAATTAGTCAAATTACAAAATATATTCATTTTACTTCATAATATTTTGATTACATGTGCAATGGCACGTGGTAAAAAAACTAGTATATTAAAAAAGTAAGAGTTTCTGGAAAAACATTTTTAGACTAAAATACCATTTTAAATTTTAGTTAATTACATTAATCAAATCATTATAATCCAATTTAATTTCAAATCCACAACGATAACAAGATAATTTGATTAAAAAAATTGAATTAACTTTTATCAATCAAATCATCTTAATCTGATTTGATAATTTGATTCAAATTGATATTTAGAACATTTTTTTCTATTGAATATATCATTGGATTCAAAATCAAATGCAATTACGATTTGAATCTAAATTCTCTAAATATATTGGGCTAATTTCAATTGGTTTGCATCTTCAAAACACACCTCATCCAAATTTTCCGTTTCTCCAATTCCGATTTCTCCAATTTTTCATTTCTCCAATTTTCGATTTCTCTAATTTTTCATTTCTCCAATTTTTTCGATGTCTCCAACTTTCCCTTTGAGGTATCTTTTTTTTTCTTTTCTTTTTTTAAATTTGATTTTGATTTCGTTAATTTGTTTGCATCACCTAAATACTCTTCTAATTCTAATTTGTTTCCATCTCCAAAATACACTTCTCCAATTTTCTGGTTTATGTATCTCAATTTTTTTGTTTTTTGATATTTTGATTTTGTTATTTTGTTTGCATCTCCATAATAAACTTCTAATTACAATTTGTTTGCATCTTCATAATACACCCTAATTCGATTTGATAATTAGACTCATAATAAATATATGATTTAATTTTAAATTGATGAATTTGAATCAATAATCTTAACTTGATAAGCAATTTGGTTCTATAAATTGTATCCAATTATCATATATTTAATTTTTTTTTAAAAAAAATTGAAGATATAATTTGCTTCAAAATCAAATCAACATTATACTATATTAAAAAATTTGAACGTATAATTTGATTCAAATTGATATTTAGAACATTTTTTTTTCAATTGAATATATCATTTGATTCAAAATCAAATGCAATTAGGATTTGAATCTAAATTCTCTATATATATTGGGCTAATTTCAGTTGGTTTGCACCTTAGAACACACCTCATCCAAAGATCAAATTAAAATTTGAACCTAAAATCCCTCTATAAATTGGGTCTTCTCCAATTTTTTTGGTTGCAGCTTTAGAAATAGGCATCTTCTCCAATTTTTCATTTGTTTCAGATATCTTTTTTTCCCCTTAAAATCACTCTATAAATTTGCACTTCTCCATTTTTTTTTCAAATAAAAAAAAAAAATAGGTATCTCCTCCAATTTTCATATGTTTCAGGTATCTCTTCTTTTTTTTTTCCCCTTAAAATTTCTCTATAAATTGGCACTTCTACAATTTGTTGTGCAACTCCAAAAACCTCCAATTTACACTTCTTCTTTTTTTCCTTAAAATTCCTCTATAATTTGGCACCTATACAATTTATCTATTTTCAGGTATCTCTATTTTTTTCCCCCTTAAAATTCCTCCATAAATTGGTACTTCCACAATTTTTTTGCAGCGCCACAAACCTCTAATTTTCATCTGTTTTAGTATCTATTTTTTTTCTCTTAAAATTCCTCTATAAATTGACACTCCTACAATTTTTTTTTTAACTCAAGAAATAGGCATCTTCTTTAATTTTCATCTGTTTTTTGTATCTCTTTTTTTTTTCTTTTAAATTTCACTAGCCCCGCTTTTTTTTTTTTCTCTTTTCTTTTTGCCATTTATACTAGAAACAAAGATCAAATTAAAATTTGAATCTAAAATCCCTCTATAAATTGGGTCTTCTCCATTTTTTTTTTGCCGTTTCAGAAATAAGCATCTCCTCCAATTTTTCATCTGTTGCAGGTATTTGTTTTTTTCCTTAAAATCACTCTATAAATCGGAAGTTCTCCATTTTTTTTTTTGTAGCTCCAAAAATAGGATCTCCTCCAATTTTCATTTGTTTCAGGTATCTCTTCTTTTTTTTTTCCCTTAAAATTCCTCTATAAATTGACACTTCTAGAATTTATTTTGCAACTCCAGAATCCTCCAATTTGCACTTCTTTTTTCCCTTAAAATTCCTCTATAAATTGGCACTTGTACAATTTTTTTTGCAACTTCAGAAACCTCCAATATGCTCTTCTTCTTCTTCTTCTTCTTCTTCTTCTTTTTTTTTCATAAAATTCCTCTATAAATTTGCACTTCTACAATTTGTTATGCAGCTCCAAAAACCTCCAATTTGCACTTCTTCTTTTTCCTAAAAATTTATCTATAAATTGGCACTTATACAAATTTTTTTTGCAACTCTCTCCTCGAATTTTTCATATGTGCTATCTCTTTTTTTTTTCTTTTAAATTTCGTTGTCCCACTTTTCTTTTTCCTTTTTTTTTTTTTTTTTTTGCCTTGTATACCCAAAACAAAGATCAAATTAAAATTAAAATATAAAATCTCTCTATAAATTGGCACTTCTCCAATTTTTTCAGCTCCAAAAATATGCATCTCCTCCAATTTTTCATGTTTAAGGTATCTCTTTTTTTTTTTTTTCCTTTTAATAATTTCGTTCGCCCCACATTTTTTTTCTTCTGCCTTTTATAGTCGAAACAAAGATAAATAATATCTAATTTTTTTTGTTACTTAGACCATTAAAGATGTTGAGTTGAATTCCTTTTTTCATACTGAATTAATTTGTTCACATATAAGGTTTATATTGGTGTTGTTCGTGACAAAGTGAACAACGTTCTTAATCATCCCTGTGAAGGGAGCAATAAATTTACATATTATTTATTTTAGAATTCTTTTAATTGTTCAAAATTCTAATAATGGCTAGAAATATACAAATTATTATTATTTTTTCTTTAGGATTCGAAATTTAATAATTATTGGGTTTAGTTTTAATGTGGCTTCATCTCTATAATGAGATAAATATTTTAATTCTACAATTAAAAAAAATCAATAATTATTATGGTGTTAATAAATTATTTTTTAATTATCTTTTTCAAACAATATTATGATATCTACATTCATCTATACTATATAAAACATTCTTAGATTTTTAGACCAAACACCCCTTTAAATTTCCATTAATTACATCGATCAAATCTTATACTAGATCATAATTCAATTAAATTTTGAATTTAAAATAGAATTCAGATAAAAAAAATTTCAATCGAAGTTATGATTTGATTCAAAATCAAATCAAATTAGAATTTGAATCTAAAATTTTCAATTAAATTATGCTTAAACTTTTTTTTTTGCAACTTCATAAGTAGACATCTCATCTATTTTAGGGGTTGTTGAGGGCGTGAGTAATAATAGTCTGGGTTATAATAGTCTGTGGAGTACTCTGCATCCCAAACATATACTATTATAACCTAGACTAAATAACTCTGCATTCTAAACACAAATTATATAACTCCACAGACTATTATGTAACCTAGATTATTATAACTCACTCAACACCCCAAACATCCCCTTAGATATTTCTTTTTTTTAATGATATATATATGTATTTTTTTTAACTTACATCCCCTTCCTTTTTTTTTTTCAATCTAGAAATCAATTAATTACTTTCTTTAACATTTTTAGATTTTTAGACCAAATACTCCTTTAAATTTTAGTTAATTACATCGATCAAATCTCATACTAGATCATAATTCAATTTAATTTTATAAATTTTCTTTTTCAATCGAAGTTATGATTTGATTCAAAATCAAATCAAATTAGGATTTGAATCTAAATTTTCCAATTAAATTATGCTTCAACTTTTTTTACAACTTCGTAAGTAGACATCTCATCTATTTTAGATATCTCTCTTTTTTTTTTTTTTAAATTGATATATATACGTATTTTTTTTAACTTACATCCCCTTCCTTTTGTTTTTTTTTTGTTTTAATCTAGAAATCAAATTAATTACTTTCTTTAAATGACTACTTCTTAATCTAATCTTTTAACTTAATCTTATAATGTATGATTGAGATTTATAACTATTTAGCTCATTTAGAGTAATTTTCAAATTCGATAAAAAGCTATGTTACAGAGTTAAATCGAAGTAAGTAGTTTTAAAAGTTTCAAAATCACTTAAAAAAATTCCTAAGTAAATCAATTTGAATGTTTAGTTATTTAAAAATTAAATTTATTTATTAATTAATTCTTCAATCGTCATCTTAACATACTAAAAGAAGATAATCATTTCCATAAAGGGGAATTGAGCAAATTAACCACAATAAAATTGAATCTTATAAGTCGTTTTTTGATAAATTATATTTCTCTCCTCACTTTAATCAAATCATAATCTCTCAGAATCGAGAGTAATATTTCTAATTTGCTAAAATACAAAAAAAATTCATTCAAATTATTTTTGGTAAAATTATAATCTCAATGTTCTTCTATATAAATGAAACTTACGAAGACTTCAATCTAAAATGCACTTAGCTAATTTTTTTTTAAATTTTCAAAAAATTAAAAAAAAAACTATTTATGTGTCATAGAATATATATTATATATATACAATAATAATAGATATAAAATTTTAAAAACCTTAAAAAAATAATTGAAAATTATATTATACTTAAATTATGTTATATTATATAAAAATTTATATTATAATAGAAAAAAAATTTGTTATATTAAAATTAGTGAGATTAAAAATACTAAATGATAATAGAAATAGGAAAGAAGAATCTTGAAGCTAATTAATAATAAAGGAATCATAATAGAAATATAAAATAATAATATTCAATAACTAATAAATATACCACTAATAATTAATTTAAAAAATTAATTTTATCAAGAACATATAATACAAAACACGTGTGCAATGCACGTGGTAATAAACTAGTATTATGTAAATTACGAGGGAAAAAAAAGAAGTTGACTTCGAGGCACAGTGGAATCAGGGAAATAAGAGGGCATGTGGGAGAATAAGCACAAAAATCGCATTTAAATCAGCCAAAGGTAACATGTACACTTTCGGAGATAATATATATATATATATATATATTTAAAAAAAAACAATATTTTACCTTGATCTAAAAATATGAAAACAATTCAATTACGTTTCTTAAAAATGATTTACACACTAAAGTTGATATTAAATTTTATTTATTTATCGTCTTTTCTTTTAAATTTTACCATTTAACTCTTTTATTTGTATATATAATTATATATTTTAGTTAATTTATGAGAGGGGAAAAAAAACCTCCTTCATTGATAGGTGATTAAAAATTATAGAGATTTTAACTAACGCACAAATGTTGGATTTTAACGGATAAAAGCACAAATGTTAGAAATGGATATATAATAATATATTTGTCTTGTTTAATTCATGATCAAATCATGGTTGAAAGTTTAAAAGTATAAGTGAGAAGATTTATGATATATAAGTAAAAAACATTTTTAATAATTTGAGTGTATTAGTTCATCTAGTTAAAACATTGTACATATATTCATAATGTTAGATATTTGAATCTCCAACTCTATATTGTTTAACTAAAAAATGTAAAAACAACTCTTTATGAGTATGAACTCTTTCCTTTTGATGATATTAGAGAACAAAAACATAGAAAATTGGTTGAAGACTTCTTATTCGTACAACAGACTGGCAACTCCATGGGCTGCTGCTCGAGGAGATGCACCATTTTCTTAGGGTTTTTTTTTTTCCTTTTTCGTTTATATGCTTTGCACATCTAGTGCTATACTTAAAATAATAATCATAATAAGCAAAACGATGTGAGTTTAAGTCTAAAGTGAACAATATCATAGTACTATGAAGTTACAAAGATATGAAAAATATCTATAATGGAGTGGAGTAGGGTTCGGGGTGTACTTCCCATGTGCAACACTCCATATGATACAAAATAAAATTTTCATCCCTGTCCTAAAGATACTCTTTTTCTATCCATCCCAATAAAATGAAACTTTTATAAACTAGGGTCGAGATAAGAGACAATACAATTGAAAATGGAATAGCAGGAGTTATTTATGTGATAAGCAAAAGTTTAAGATATGCTTGTGTTTTAGTAACCAATGAGAGTAAATGAAACTATGAGCCGTACTCATCCCATGCACATGCCAAATGGATATGTCACATGATGGATAAACAATGTCGTATAAAATGGTTCGATTGTGATCTATCACACTGAAATGAATGGACAAAATTTTGTTCTTACATAGTCAATCAAATTAGATATATGGACATGTACTTTAACAAAGAAAAATATTTAACTTGATTTATAGGAATTTGAGATGAAATAAGAGATGAAAACGATAGGCATCTAAAGGTGTGAAAAGAATATGATAGTGAAGACCATAATGAAAAAGATTGCATTATTATTGTGGCTTATTGAGCCCGTGACTTGATTTCATTAATAATTATTTGATGAATTAAAAAGGGAAATAAAGATTGTGTAGAAGGATTATCTATTATCTATTTATATCACATGAATGTATGACATAATTTGATGTCACATTCCCCTAATCAAGAAATTTCTTTTTTTTTTTCTTTCTCACACCTCCTTTTTATGCAAATTATTAAAAAAAAAAAATTCAACAATTACATGAAAAGAGTTGAGAAATCATGGTCTTGTGTTTGGAATTTTTATTATTAATAATTTAGTATTATTATTCATCACTCACATGAATCAAAAAAAGAAAAAGGAATAGACAGCATCCAGCCATGCATTTTCTGTACAAATGAATCCGTGATGTCGGCCATTCTCACCCATGATTTCTCTCTCTCTCTGCCCCCATGTTACGTTTTTATAATTCCACAAATTAAGAAATTAAGTTATTTTTTATGTGAATTGTTTTATTTTTAAATATAGATTCAAAGTTACCCTCCACTCCCACGTGTCCTTAAATCAAAATAAAATGAATTCAAATTTACATAAACTCAAATGTATGAAACTGTTGTCAAGATGAGTATAGTTTAGTTAAGATATTTACTATTCATTTTTGACAAGTTAGAAAAAGTATTCAATGAGTTCGCCATAATGTAACTGTTTCTTAATAAATATTGGATCTAAAAATCTACATGCCTCCAATAATTATTAGATACAAATTCAAAGTACTTTTGTAATTTTTCTATTATACATCCAACGATACAAAATTATCAGCTATATTGTGGCGGTCTCTTCGAATATTTTTTCTTTCTCTTGATGTGAAAGTTCAAAATATCACCCTTACATTTGTTGTACTTAAAAAAAAATTATGAAACTGCTTATATTTTGGTGTATTTAACCAAACATAGCCTAACCCACAAATCTAAATTTGTGTATCCCATTCATTTATACAATCCCAACACAGATAAATTTAGATTTATTGAAACTATGTGCCAATAAACATCTTTTAGGATTGCTTATAACAAAATTTTAATTTAAAAAATTGTTGTAAAAAAAAAAAGCAAAATTTTAATAAATTATTGGATATATAATGTTTTATATATATCTTCTTTCCAAAATCATAAACTTGTGAATGAATTTCAAGTATATAATATACACACGCAAATAGTAACCTAAAATTTACAAAATACTTCGAAAACTATTCAAATAATTAACTCATGCATGCAAGCTAGCCTTCCATAGAAGATTTTTGTTTTTTGTTTTTTTCTATTTTTCAAATTAAAATTTTTCATAACAAACACTTAAAATAATTGGCCTTAAGTTTTATAAAACTTAGGTCAGAGTATCTATATATATGGATAAACACCATACTATTACTTTTCAATGATTGATTTAGTTATCACACACACATATATTTTGTTTATCTAATTTCACATATAATTCTCTTAGTCTTTTCCAAGTTATTATCATCATTTTGACTTACCATTTACTTTGTTCCTTGATGTCAATTTTCCATTCCACGACTATTTAGAAATATACAACAAATAAAATTTACTAGTATAACTAAATACCGTAGTAGTCTTTTGTACTACTTTCAGTTATATAAATTTAGTCTTTAACGTCGTTAATTATTAAAGAAAAATTGATGTGACTATAGAGTTTTTTTAATCAAGTAGATGTTAACATTTAAAAGAAATACAAACTCTAAAAAAAATGTCAACTCACCGTTCAATTTATTCAAACAGGATTTAAAAAGTTTGATACCTTAGAAGATAAAATTAGAAAGGAGGTATATTCAAAGGATCAAATAAATTATTTAACCTACAATTTGTAGATATATATTTATCTTGATTTTTTAAGATGACAATATCACAATCATGTCTTTTTAAAGGCCCACTTGCAAGAATAGCAAAATAATAATAAAAATAAATACATGAATTGTAGTCGGGCCACCCGTTTATTCAATTTGTAAAAATAGCAAAAAAAAAAAAAAAAAGGCCCAGTCCAAAGGAACGGAGCGAAAAGTAAAAAATACTCCTATATTTTTCCCGCACGTTTTTCAATATGAAGCATATCAGTAGTCTATCAATGATATACTGCTGATAGACTAACGATATACTTAACAAAAAATAAATCATTGATATACTATTGATATATTTATATGAAGTTGATCATGAGTATATTAGTAACTCATATATGATATATACATAAAATAGAGTATATCACTGGTGCACTACTGATATACTTTATTTCTTACGGGCATTGTTCAATATAAGTTTGTTAGTAGTCTATCAGTGATATACTGCTGATAGACCAACAATATACCTAATATAAAGTATATCATTAATATACTATTGATAGACTTGTATGAAGTTGATCTAAGAGTATATCAGTAACTCGTATATGATATACGTTAATTTCACTGATATACTATTGATATACTCAATGTTAGGTATATCAGTGAAATGAACATATCTAAAATGAAGTATATCAGTGATATACCAAATATGCAAAATATCTCTGATATACTACGAATATATATAGAGTATATTATACCTAAAAAAAGTGTATAAGCAGTATAGTGATATACTGCTAATACACTTCTTTTTAGGTATATATCAGTTGACTGATATACAAATATAAGGTATATCAGATATACTACTGCTGATAAACTAACGAGAGTAAAATTGGAATAATAAAAAAAATAGAAATAAGATTTTAAGAAATTTTGCTATATTTGCAAATCTAAAAAATCATGGCTAATTTTACAAATATTCTAATTTTTTTTTTTGCTACCCATTACAATTCCCATTTTTCAATCATAAATGATTTTCCTAATTGAAAAGCCTTTCCTAAGCAATAATTCATTTTCCTAATTAATAAGGCAACTTGTTTTGTCTAAAGTTAAAAAACAAAAACCCATCATTGCTTGAGTTTATTATGAAATACAAGAAGAAGATGGAGGAAGAAGAAGAAAAATGAAGAAAAATCCAAATGTTGAATAAAGTTGTCATCCCTTGCAGATATCACATAAAGTGGAGCCCACAAAAGAGGAACAATTAAAGCAAAAATAAATTCCAAAGGGAAAGGAAACAAAAATGGAAATTAATTAAAAACGCTGAGACCCAAGATCTGAATTACAACCCAAGACTTATGGCCAAAAGTAATTAATTCATTGAATTAAAATTCAGAATCTCCACTTGTTAATTGGCTTGTTATGAAAATTCAGAAGGACGAGATTATTGGATTTATTTCAGAATCTCCACTTGTTTATTGGCTTGTTATGAAATTTCAGTGGGTGGAGATGAAAGAGATTATTGGATTTATTCATTTACGTCAAATTTGGGGATCACTGATTTTTTTTTTTTGTCTTGTTCTATGCTTAATTGAAGAGGAAGTTTCATCCATCCATCCAAAAAATTCCCACCACAAATCAACTCATTTATGAATTGTTGGACAAAAATAAAGAAAAATAAAAATCTTCTTGTTCTATGCCAATGTTTGATTTTGTGAACAAGAATCACTCAAAAATAAAAGGTACCAATTTTTAACTGTAAATTTGAGATTATTTTTTTAAATAAAAATATTTCTAAAAACACTAGGGTCCCAAAGGTACATTTAAGTTTTTTTTTTCTTTTAATACTTTTAGAATTTTTAAAATCACTTTTGGAGTTTGGTTACCTTTAATAAGCTAAAAATATAGTTCTCTATGAAAATCCTCTAAAACTCACACTAAAAAGTGAGTAGATGAAATAATTATAAAAAATAGTTAAAAGTTCTAAAATTTCAACAAAATGGTTATGTGAATGAACAAATTCTTAAAGGTTTTGTTTTCCCTGGTTAAATTACAGCTTCAGTTCTTCAAGTTTTAAGCTTGTGTCAAATAGATTGTTCAACTTTAAAAAGTATCTAATAGGTCTTTGAACTATTAATTTTGTATCTAGTAAGTGTTTGAAGTTTAAAAAGTATCTAATAAGTTTCTAAATTTTCGATTTTGTATCTAAGTCACTAAGGTCATGTTTGATAACTATTTGATTTTTGAAAATTAAGCCTATAAATATTACTTTCACCCATGGTTTCTATGTTTTCTTATCTACTTTTTACATATGTTTTTAAAAATCAAGCTAAGTTTTTAAAATTAAAAAAAGTAGGTTCCGTTTGATAACCATTTGGTTTTTGAATTCTTAGCGAATTACCAAAAATAAAATCAAGTTTTGAAATTTTTTTTTTTTTAATTTTCAAAACTTGGCTTGATTTTTGAAAACACATCTAAAAAGTAGATAAGAAAACATGGGAAGCCATAGGTGAAAGTAGTATTTATAAGTTTAATTTTCAAAAATCAAAAACTAAAAACTAAATGATTATTAAACGAAGCCTTAGTTTTTAAAATCTTGTTTTGTTTTTGGAATTTGGCTAGAAACTCAAATGCTTCCATAAGAAAGATGAAAATCATTGTAGAGAAATTGTGAGAAAACAAGCACTATTTTTAAAAATCAAATTGTTATCAAATGGAGCCTAAACTTTCAATTTTGTGTCTAATATATTCGACATTTTTTAAAACTCATAAATCTATTAGATACATAATTTAATATTTTTAAAGTTCAAGGACCTATTAGCACAAAGTTAAAAGTTTCAAGAACTTATTAGACACAAATATAAAAGTTCAAAAACTAAAATTTTAATTTCACCATTTTTCATCCTTGAAAAGAAAAAAATGTAATTAGCAGTATTTAAGGAGAAAAATAGAAAACAAATAAGAGACAGCATAATACAGAGATGTAGTACAGACCATATCCCCTCGTTTCCTAGAGATTGATTAATTTCATTTCACTTTGATTTTGACTTTCAAACCGCAAGATCTTTTCATAATAGATTTGATTCTCTCCATTCTTCTCACTCTAGTCAAGATTTTTCATTTTTCAATTCCAAAGTTCTTTCACCAATTCTATATCCTTCTAATTATAGCAATGTACATTTTGAAGAAATTTTCAATTTTTACCTTTAAATTTTGCAAGGTGGATCACGGTGGTTATTTCTAAAGTTTAAAATGTCGATGTCGATGGAAATGTCAAAGTCTCAATTTTATAGAAATGTCGATGGAAATATCGATAAAATGTCGATGTCGATGGATATTTCTAGAAAAATTTTAAAAACAAAAAATTCAAAAAAAAATATTTAAATTAATAAATAAACATTTTAATCTTTTTAAATGAGTTAAAATACTTATTACAATATTATATTCGCATTTAAGTTACATTTTTCTTACTATTTTTTTTAATATTTCATCAATTTTGTACTGTATAGTGAAAATGTCGATTCTCTCTTTATGTCGATGTCGAATCCATGGACATGTGAAAATATCGACATGTCGACGAAAATTTAATACCATACTTATTTCTAACTTTATATTTCATCAAATCGGATCTTGGTATTGAATTTTTATTACAATTTATATAATATCATACTTGAATAGGCGTTGCAATTTTTACTTTTGATTAGATTTTTGTTTGAAGAACTGTTGAAAGCACAATATTCTTCCACATGTTCCATGAGTTACAAAATAGAGATTTTATTCAAAATTGATAGGCTTAGAGGAAGACAAAAAAGAAAAGTTTGATTTTTGTTGAAATTAGTGAATTAGGAGATTTTTACCTCTTTTTTTGTGTGTCAAAATTGGTGGATGAATATAGTGAGAACTTAAACAAAAAGTAAATATTGCGATTTATCAAATAAAGTTCCATTTGATGAAATCAAAAAGTTTAGGATAAAAATTAATTAACATGCCAAATTGAAGATGAAATTTAAAATTTCCTACATTTTATTGTTAATATTTTTTTTATATATATAAAAATCATCATTACCCAACCATTTATACTTGTAAATTTAACGATGATATCAAAATATGAAAATTTGAGTTCAAACTTCTACGATATCACTATACTAGTTTATTTAGTAGATGTGGTGTTACTTCTACATGAAGATGATGTGATCAAACATAAATGAGAATAATGAATAATTACTTTCCCAAGTATTGTAGTATGAGAAGTTTTTCAAGTCTCACTTGGTCTCTTTTGATAAAGTAAAATGCTATTTCTTTTTGACTACTTAACACTTGAACTGTTGAATTTGATTTTTAAGCAGTGGATCATTTTGGCTTATAGTGTGGACAAAGCAAGAGAAAGAATGTAATTTTTGACTAGGTTGGCCTAATTAAGTGCTAAAATTCTTCACAAAGAATATTTTATTGAAAATTAGACATTGTTTGGAAAATGACAAAAGATTAATTAGTTCTTTTTTTAAAAAAAGAAAAAAATGCAATTTGAGGGGGAGAATCTAGATTCACAATAAGTACTTTACTGGTTGAGTTGAATTGTCCTGTAATAAAACAAAGAAGATAAGTAGCTTACTGGTAGAGCTGTCTTGTAAAACAAAAAAGACTAGTGGCCTGGTCTGTATGGCATTCAAATTTTCATTTTTATTTTCAGATGCACAAATGAATTCAACAAATATATGTTTGACAGATTTATTTTTAAAAACTGTTTTTAAATTTTATGATCTAAATAATAGAAATTCTTAAAACAATTTTTTAAAAAGTGCTTTTAGTGTTTCCATATTTTGAATTTGTTAATAGAGAATTACATTATGAAAAAGATAAAAACTTTGTTAAATATGGCATTTCATGTTATAACATGTTAATAAATTAATTAATAATAGTTGAGATTCAACCAAACATTTAGTTGATAACTATTTTTATTGTTTATAAATATACTACCAAACACATTTTAAACAATCTTTTTAAACTAAAATAAATCTAGTCTCTAAATCTGCTACTAAACACATATTCAAAAACACTAAAAACATAAAATATAACTCTGTTTTTCATTGCATCCTCTGTTTTCAAATTCTTGTCTTCAGATTAGTAACCAAACGCATCCTAAATGAGAGATTGTATTATATATGCATTTAGCATGAATAGCGGGAGATTGGGATCGAGATACATGTAGCATTTTGTACTTTTGCACTATCAAATCAAGACTAATGGAAAGGGAATTGGGAAAGTTAGAAGATGTTGCTCTCAAAGCAAAAAAAAAAAACTTGATGGTTCACTGATGGAGAAAATACAGAGTATGATCATAAATCTCAAAGTTTGAAATTGAGTCGGTAGAAAGAGAGAGATGGCATGGGCAGCTGAATTTGTTTGTTTTTATTCAATATGTCAAAAATGATGAACCAAGTGTGTTTGTGTGTTTCTCCATTTCTAATCTCAATTGAGGACGAACTTACACCCTTCAAAACCTGCCACACAATCAAGTCACTTTCATGTAATTACTATACAAAAAAGTCTAAATGTTTAACGAAAATGACCAATTAAAAAGCCTCATTTGAGGCCGACATAAATTATCTCTCAGTGAAAGCAAGAGAGAAAACAAGAGCTGTTTGGTCTTTGATTTAGTAGCATGATCTCTTTTATTGGTGCAGTTGATCTGTCTAAGTTTTTTTTATCAGAGGGAGCACCAAAGCTGATGGATGAGTAAAAGACCTTTGGTAAACTTTAAAAAGTACAGATGCTCCCTTGAAAGTAATTATGATTCAATGATTAAGGCGACGCGGATTTGGACGGTCATTTTAGTCCCTATGACTTGTGTGTTTAGTTTCGATTTGACTCGTACGATTTTGAGTTTTAATTTGGTCACTATAGTTTGCTTAAATCTCTTCAAATACCTTGTTTAAATTAAAGCTTTTAAAAACCCAAAAAACTAGATCCAAAACAAATTATAAGAATTAAATTGATAATTTACATTTTTCTTTGGTTTAAATTACCAGTTTGGTTCCCAAACTTTCAGTTGTGTCAAATAGATCTTCGAATTTTAAAAAGTATTCAATAGGTCTTTAAACTTTTAATATTGTGTCTAATAAGTCCTTAAACTTTAAAATGTGTTTAATAAATCCTAAAGTTTCAAATTTGTACTACTAGGTCCTTAATTAATAAGACATGTTTTAAAAATTCTATAATCTCCTGAGGCAAGATTAATAGTTCAATATCTATTAGACACTTTTTACAATTCAAATACTAGGTTAAAAAACACTTTTGGTCCTTGAACTTTCATTAGAGTAACAATTTAGTCCATGAACTTTAGTTTGTAACGATTTAGTACTCGTACTTTCAATTTTATAACAATTTAGTCTCTGAATTTTAATATGTAACGATTTAATCCCATCGTGAAAAATATTGTTAAGATTTAATGAAATTTCTTACATATGTAGACGAATAAACTCATTAGGGACCAAATGTTTATAAACTACAAATACTTAAGTCATTAAATAATAAAATTGACACTTAATTTTGATAGGATTTTTCACGATAGGGATTTAACCGTTACAAATTTTAAAGTACATGGACTAAAATGTTACATATGAAAGTTCAATGACTAAATTGTTACAAAATTGAAAGTATAGAAATTAAATCGTTACAAACTAAAGTTTAGGGACTAAATTGGACATTTTTTTAAGTTTAAAGTCTTATTAAACATAATTTTAAAAGTTGAAGGATGAAATTTGTAATTTAACCCCAATTTTTTTGTACTTGCTAGTCATTGTGTGCAAGGAAGCAGACGTGGGTGCTTGAATTGGTGTGCAAATTTGAAAAGACAAGGATTGGTGAACTTACTTGGATCCACTGTTACAAGCATGGCAGTCCCTCCAAAGTCACAGGTGCCACCAGTGACCTTAGTGTTCTGCCAGTAGCTATTGAAAGCATACGAGGCGTGTGCCAGAATAGTATCAGGTTCATAGCAATGCCCACTAGGCTGAATGGACTTGCAGTCGGCTCCTGACCCACAAGCATAATCCATCGCCTGTTGAATTATTGGATCAGGCACAGTAGGCTTAGCCACGCACCATGATGCACCACTGGACTTTGGCTTCCCCCCATGTGATGATGCAGGAGGTGGACCAGATGGTGGAGGGAACACCACTGGTGGCAGAAACACTGGTGGGCTCAGCCCATGACTGGGTGGCCCAGAAGCATGTTTAGGTGGGCTTGGCCCATAGTGGTGAGGTGGGCTTGGAGGCCCAGTTGGTGGGGTGTGGCTGGATATGTTCACATGAGGACATGGGGCTAACGGGCTTAAAGGGCTTAAAGGGCCTAAGGGGGTCATGGGGATGATGCTGGGTGGGGTTGGTGGTGGAGGGCTTAGGCTTCTGGTAGGGACATTGGGCTGAAAAGCAGGTGATGGTGGGGGCATGTGGGAGGAATAGATCATCCCAGATGGTGGTGGTGATGCCAGACCTGGCGGCGGTGGTGGTGGTGGTGATGGCGACTGGGGAGTTTGGGGCGGTGCATCTTCACAGAAAGGAGGAGAGTTTTCAGGCAATGGGGTTGGTGCAAGTGAATCAAAAGGAGGCAAAGAGAATGGAGAGTTAACAGTCACAGCATTTGGTTCAACACTCAAGTATTTCAGTTGGGGTTTTGAAATCAAACCCTCTTGAATTTGTAGTTTCATCTTCTTTAAGGACTCACTGGTTGAGATTCTACTGTTTCCATGTCTGTGAATCTCAAACTTCAATCTTCTCGAGTAAATCCCAGCATCTGCAAGAGAACAGTCTCATGAAAAACTCACAAAACAAACACTACAAAATATAGAACTTGCAAATGACAAAACATGATTACCACTTGGAATAGCGAGGGCAGTAGATGCAAATGCAATAGATATGTAAAGTACGACAACACACAATCTCTCCATTGCTCAATGAACACTCCAAATATATTCAGCTCCAAGCGGCATTTATACAAACACTTGGTGGGCAAACCTGGGTGAAAAGCGAACAGAATTGGGAGGAAAGCAGAGGTAGCCATGAAAGAATAAAGATGATTCGTTTATCAGTCATTCAACAGTACAGTGACTCAGTGAGTGAGAGTGATTATGATGTTAAGCAATGCAGACGACATGAAAGTGCAAACCTTTGCTGGTCTGTAACATAATCGGTATAGATTCTTGCTTGACAGAGGAGGAAGATGAAGAAATGGGAGATTTGGGTACTTTTTATGTTGCTTGCTTTCTACTCAAAGAGGGATTACCGTCTCTATCAGGATCAGTGATTGGAGCTTTTCCAAAGTTCGCATTATTGGAATTTTTTTTCCTCGAATCAGTACCGTTAGAATGGTGCTGTTGCTTCTCTTTAAGTCAGCTCAAAGAGAAGTTTTGTTAGTTGAAGCTTCCTATTTTGAATTCAATTTAATTAAACGTTTAATTGAAATTGACCCATTATGTCTACATTTTTAAAAAATGAATTTCTTGGTGAAACATGTTTTTATTTTATTTTTTAAGAAACTTGGTGAAACATTCCATGTGTGTGTCATGTTCATATTCTTTTTCTTAATTTCAAGACAGAAATAGATTCTAATAAATAAATATAGGTCAAATTAAGAATTTAGTCATTTTGATTTGATTTAATTGTAATTTAGTTTATTTATTTATTTATTTATTTTAAAGTTTCAATGCAAATTGGGGCGATTTTATGGTTCTGCCCAAAGCACGTACGTTGCCCTGCCGTAACGTTAGAATACCACATCGCATGGAGACCAGATCAAATACTATCAAAGATGCATTTTCACAACAGCAATAAGTAGCAAGGGCCCTTTTCATCGACCTTGTTGACCAATCATACAAGATTTAGGGCATCTCTTAAATACCATGCTTGTAGGGCCACCATGTGAAGCTCATCGGATGACAAATAAAGAGCCTGGCTATCTTCACATCGAACTTCCCAGCTTCAATGTTCTCAATTGCAAGCATTTAGAATTTTCAAATTAGTATTTTGTGATTTGGTAAATATCTCATTTCTAAGCCATCTTTTATCCACGTAAAAACGCACCCATTTTTTAGTATTTTTACTTGGCTGAGTTGGCTCCAAACCTTAAGCTAGTCAATTAATACAAATTGAACCTTTCCTAATTAATATTTGCAAATAAGTAATTTTTGTAGGATTAAATTATAAATTTAGTCTCTTAATTTTAAAAAGTGTAATAAAGCCCTTAAACTTAAAATCTTGTATTTAATAAGTTCTTGAACTTTAAAAGTAATGTTTGCTAGATCTTGAATTTCAATTTTGTGTCTAATAGGCTCCTGAAATATTCGACATTTTTTTAAAATTAACAAATCTATTAAATATAAACTGAATTTTGTGTCTAACCGAATCATAAACTTTCAATTTTGTAAATAATAAATATTTGAATTAAAAAAAATGTAGAATATGTCAACAACTCATTAAACACAAAATTGAAAGTTCAACAACCTATTAGACATAAAAATGAAAATTCATGACTTATTAGACAAGAAATTAAAAGTTTTAATCTGACACTAAAAAATCTATTAGACACAAAATTGAATGTTCAAAATTTGTGTAGACACAAACTTAAAAGTTTAAAAACTTATTAGATACAAACCTGATGCACTTTGGGTGCACGAATCTTCCTTCCCCACGATTTAATTGTTGACAATAAGGAAATAAGAAAAGAGAAAATATTTCCTTTAATTATGGAGAACAAGAAGATTCCTGTATTCCAAATACAGCCAAGTATTGTTCAATTTACCATTCAACCTTTTTTAGTTTAACAAACGCCGGCAAAAAATCAAACATACAATCTTAAAAAAATGGAAATAGATACCTTATTACTCGAATGAATTTAATTTAACCGACAACGGGAATCTAGTGCATTCAATCAAATAGAGCCAGAGGCAACTTGTTTGATTAAAAAAAAACTATTTTTTTTAAAGTGATAATAGGGGTAAATCTGGTAATTCACATAACATTTGGGGCCAAGACCAGACCAACCCAGTTCAAACCCACTTTTTGGGAACCACCACATGACCATAACCCACAAGCCCACAACCACTCTGCTATTCCAACGGTAACTTTTCACTGTCTTCTTCCTTCTCTGTCCCTTCCCTTTGCCTTAAAAAAAAAATACACCAGCTGCAATCGAGAAGAGGAAGAAGAAAAACCAAACCAAGATTCAAGCTTTTCAGCTGAATCAGTTCTCAGAAGAAGAAGAAGAATATCCAAAATGAATGCATGTTCTTGGGAAGATGATGAGGAGAAGGAGAGACTGATCAAAGTGGTGGAGTATTTGGAGCCATTGATGTCCAAAGAGCTTCTCTGCAAATTCCCTGACAACTCCGCCTTCGATTTTGATTACTCTCAGAGCACCATCTGGTCCCCTTTGGTCCCTCGGCCTTACAATTCCATGGATTTGGATGTACTTACCCCCATCAAGCTTCCTTCGGATTCAGAAATGGCGTCCGAGCAGACGACGATAGCGGCTGAGAAGAACAGTTTGAAGAAAGCCACCTCCAACCTCAAGAAGAAGCTCCTCTCCAATGGCTTCAGCATCGGTTTCGGCATTTCAAAAAGCAACAGGAAGATGAAGAGGATGAAGAACAAGAAAATGGCGTCTGATTTCTCCCCCACGCCTCTGCAAGGTGGTGCTTGCTATCCAAATAACAAAAAGGTCAGTTTTGAATCTTGATTCCACTTTTTCACAGATTCCATTTGAAAGATCGCGTACTGTTCTTGTTGTTCTTCACTGCATTTTAACTAAAACTCCATGAATGTTTAGGGATGGAGCAAGTTACTGAAAGCAGCCACCAAGCATTTCAAGAAGAAGAAGAAGAAGAAGGATCCCACATCTCAAATGAAACTCTATTTCTAAAGCACTGATTCACAATCTACAGGGTCCTTTTTATTTCATTTCCACTGTTTTGTAAGAACAAAGTATATGTAATTAACTTTATTCTCTGTGAATCATTTCCCATTTCCCATGATTGGTTCCATAGATTCTCATGAAAAAGGAAGAACCCAAAACAGTACACATGGAATCAGATCAGATCATATCAGATACGATGCTAAAGAAAACTAGCCAACATGTCATCAATCAGATTCCCTAATGAAATGTAAGAGGAACCACCATGAATGAGAGCTTTTCTACTCTTCTCGCTAACTTCTTTCATTCTCTTCCTCATCTCCTCTGCATCATCGCCGTCTATCAAACATCGAACGGCTCTCTCGATCTGATCTGCACTCAACAGATATCCACCGTCTCTATGCTGATCAATCTTCATCTCCACTGCTAATCCCAATTCTCTAACCAGTTCGAAGGCGTTTATCTGTTGCTCGGCGTACTGCGGCCAAGCTACGAGCGGCACCGCGTGCCAAATGCTTTCCAAAACAGAGTTCCATCCACAGTGCGAAATGAACCCTCCAATGGCTCTGTGGGCTAAAACATCCATTTGTCGAACCCACCCACATACTCTTCCTTTCCCTTTAACCCTCTCCCGGAATCCCTTCGGCAAGACATCGTCGGGATCGGCGTAATCGGACGGTGCTTCGAACTTCTTGTGCAGCGGGGGTGGGCGGCGCAGGGACCAGAGGAACCTGATTCCGCTACCCTCGAGCCCATTTGCTATTTCCATGACTTGGGCTTGGCTGAAACATCCCCGACTACCGAAGCACAAGAACACCACCGACGACGGCGGCTGATTATCGAGCCAAACCCTAGTTTCCCTGCTCTGATTTTCATCTGGGGTTGGCCGATTTTCGCTTTCCAGGTCGAGCACCGGCCCCACCGTGTAGATCGGAGGGATTCCGTCTTCAGAGAGTGAACTCAAAGTATAGGGTTGATGAAGCTCGGCAAAGGTGTTGACGATGATTCCTTTCGATTCCTTGAACTTTCGAGCGTGTGTCGCAATGGAACTGAATCCACCATCACCGTTGAACGAAAACTGAGGAAAAACCCCCATCGGAACTGGAAGGGCGAAACACGGAGTGATTGAATCAGCTTCCGATTTGTCGAATTCGACACCGACCAGTCGATCGCGGGTTTCAATATGAAACATCAATCCGAGAAATCCAGCGCCGGAAGTGAAGAAGATGTACGAATTGACGCCAAGTTCGTTGCCCACATCGATCATGGAAGTGCAGAATAGATCGAGAACCAAGCCAACGACCGGAACAGCAATGTCGACAATAGCGTTTTTTACTAGGGTCTTGTAGCTCTCGATATAGAGAGAGTAGTAATTCTCGAAGGACTTGTATAAGATTTGGAGAGAAGGAGGATCCGGGGAAAGGGAAAGATGAATGTAGCGAATGCGCGGTGTGGAGGCGGCGGCGGAGGTAGTAGGCGGCGGCGGATAGGAGATTCCTTCGGTCGGTGTCGGCGTAAATGGGTATTTCATGACAAGAATGGTGGCGGAGAATCGATGGTCGCGATCGAGCAACTGAGTGACGAACTTGATGGTGGAGACGAGGTGACCGACTCCCGGCGACGGCACGAAAACCAGCTCCGCCGTATCCATGTCTCTGAAAGTCAGTGGAACAGTGAATCTCTCGTCTTTCTTATCAATCGATCTTGTTTCTGAAGAAGCACTCGTCTTGGACCTCGGAATCGTCGGTTTTAATTTGTAAATTTAGGTTCCGTTAAAATGGGGTATTTTTTATTAATATTGTAGTTTTTTAAAGTTATTATAAAAATATTGTTGTTTTGAAGGTATTTATAAGAATATTGTTGTTTTAATTAGCTGGCGGATGGTCGTCTATTCAAGAGACATGTACACACGTTCGAGATTGTGGCAGATGAAAAAAAACGCGTAGATTAAGAGACGACCATCCCAAAAGTTTTAATAATTATGCCAGTTGGCATATTGGTCAACTATTTATTTCTTTTTTTCCTCCGCTTTCTCTCTTTCTTTTTTTCCTTCTGTTTTTTCTTTCTTTCTCTTTTTCTTTCTTTTATTTGTTTTATTTAAATCAAATAAGATATCTTCCATGTTTTTAATATTTGAAGTAAATTGAATATTCTATTGTAATTTATTCTTTTTTTAAGAAATTGAAATTTATTTTAAGTATTAACTATTTAAATATTATATTGCAATCGACTTTGGGAGAAGAACAACTTCGTTTACGTCATTTTGAGTTGATTTTAAATAAAATGATCACGTTATTCAAAATTATCATGTAATTTTTTCTAAATAAATAAATAAAAATAAAGAAATACGAGAGAATGAAAAATCACTCATATTAGAAAAGAACATATTTAAATAATTAATACTTAAAATAAATTTCAATTTCTTAAAAAAAGAATAAATTACAATAAAATATTCAATTTACTTCAAATATTAAAAAAATGGAAGATATCTTATTTGATTTAAATAAAACAAATAAAAGAAAGAAAAAGAGAAAGAAAGAAAAAAAAACGGAAGGAAAAAAAGAAAGAGAGAAAGCGGAGGAAAAAAAGAAATAAATAGTTGAAAACTGCGTTCCACAATGCTCAAACCTAGGCCCCTTATGTCTTAGAGTAGTCAGCTGACCAATATGCCAACTGGCATAATTATTAAAACTTCTGGGATGGTCGTCTCTTGAAGAGACGACCATCTACGCGTTTTTTTTTTAAAACGAAAACGTGGGAGATGGTCGTCTCTTCAAGAGACGACCATCTCGAACGCGTGTACATGGTCGTCTCTTGAAGAGACGACCATCTGCCAGCTAATTAAAACAACAATATTCTTATAAATACTTTCAAAACAACAATATTTTTATAATAACTTTAAAAAACTACAATATTAATAAAAAAATACCCGTTAAAATGTAGGTTAAATTATCAAAAATACCCCTGAACTATGGGGTTGGTTTCAATTATACCCTTGCACTTTAAAAAGTTTCATTTTTATCCTTGAACTTTGAAATTTGTTTCAAAAAATCCTTGAAGGTTTTTTTCATTAAATTTATGGACGAAAAATGATGTATTTGCATATGTTTTGATTTTTTTTCAATGTATATGTTTAAATATGTTCACACAAGCAACAATATAAATGCAAAAACATCATTTTTCGTCCATGAATTTAACGAAAAAAAGCCTTCAAGGGTTGTTTTGAAATAAATTTTAAAGTTCAAGGGTTAAAATGAAACTTTTCAAAGTTCAAGGATATAATTGAAACCAACTCCTTAATTCAGGGGTATTTTTGATAATTTAACCTAAAATGTATGTTTCGTCTCATTCCCACTTAAGGGGTGTTTGGCCAAAGGAGTGGAGTTGGAGGGAGTTGAGGAGTTGGGTTATCCTTATTTGGCCCAAGGAGTTGCTTAATTTCGAATTAAGTTGGATGAAACCCCTTGGACTTCAACAGTAAACACTGTTGAAGTCCGCACACTCCCCCATGTTCCTCATCATGCTCCCTCGAGTTTTTCACTTTCTCTCATTCTCTCTACGTAGCTTTGTCTGTCTCTTTGTTTGTGAGGTTCGTATTCAGTTCATCTTCCTCATCTCTTCTTGATTTTTCTTCTTCTTCTGCTCATATTCGCTGGTCATCTGCTTTGATTTGCTCTTTGGATCATGGTCCATCTGAACCCTAATCTTTTGACCCTTCCTCTTTGACTATCTACTGTTCTTCGTTCATCTTCGCTGTTTCGTTTATTTGACTCGATGATAGCAACTTTTTCTTCTTTGAACAGAGAAAACTTTAGGCCATGTTTTAGATCTACGACCCCCCGTATATCTGAAAATATGGCTCTTGAATAGCCAAAATCGTTGGCCCCAACTCAGATCTATTGACCCCTGTAGATCTGAAACTTTGCCTCTATACTTCTTCACCCTTGCATGTTATTTTCCTCATTCATTCGAACCCTAAACGCTGGTGATTAACATCAATTTTTTTTTTCTTTTCCAGATCTGAAACCCCACCCATTCCCCTCGCCGCTTCAACCGTAACATCGCTCTTGTCGTGCTTAGTGCTATGCCCTCATCAACAGCAGCTTTCTCCCAATCGATGCTTCTTGTTTGGGTTTTGTGAGGCTGCATGTTCCAATGGCAATGAAGTGCTTGGTAGGGAATGTCCATGTTTTGGACCCTAGTGGGGGGAGGGGAGGCTTCTCTAACATGTTTGCATTCTTCTCCTTCTGCCGATGATGATCTTTAAAATTTTTTAATTTTATCTTAGATCTTTTTTAAATTTACTTCTCTACTTTCATCTTTCTGTATTTTTGGGTTGCTGTTTGTTCGTTTACTTTCATCTTTATGTATTTTTTGGTTGCTGTTTACTTTTGTTTCTCTAATTTGTGCAACATATGTGTTTTTTTTTTACCTTAAACACAAAAATCAATTTTTCCACTTCTGATTGTTCTTCTCCAATCTTGACCCTCAATTTATGATACAAATTTTCTCTGTTTTCTTCATTATGTTTTGATAAATTTTTTTTATTCAAATTACTGACATGGTGTTCATTCAAATTCATCTTGTATGAATGAAACACATTTTTCTCTGAGGCCAATTTTAGTATCCATCTATGTTTAGATTCTGATAATCTGTATCTCTTTGCTATAAATTGTTGTTCGGTTCTATGTAAATGGGATTATCACATTCGATGTTTTGAGGCCATACATTTTCAAAAAGATATGTTATTAACTTTACAACAACCTTATCTGTAGGTTGGTATGGTGTTTAATGCGGCTAATATATTTAATAATTTATTTCATGTGTATTGAGCACGTTTTCATAGGAACTGAACAACTCTTTCTTGTTATGATGTTTAATAACTGCTACTTATCTCTGTCTCACTCACATTAAATTTGGTTAGGTGCACTTATATTACAATAAGTGCACCCAACTACCATATAAACAACCCTTTTTATTGGATGGTTTCCCTTTATATATACACACCATGACACATGATGCCTCTTTGAGCACAACTCCACAGCTTCTTCACCTACCAAATACACGTGAGTTTATTCTTCTTCCTTTTGTCCATTCCTTATATGTATGTTATGATAGTAGTGTAGCTTTGTTATGTTATTCATATGTTACAGTGTTCCAAGTTTTCGATTTCCAGCCAGTTCTTCAACCTCAACCCCAAAACTAAGCTGCTCGTTCCTTCTTCCCTTACTTAATTTGTTTATGCCTTGATTTCACTTCCAGGCACTAATATTCTTTTCATTTTGTACTATTTGTAGGATACCACCCTCGACGTCATTGACCTTAGTTTGAGGTTCGGAATATTTTTCATTCACATGTATATCGTATTGGACTATTATAATACATTTTTTTCATTTTGTACATTATTGACTTTTATTTCATTGTCTTTTACACAGTGTTGTTATTTATATGTTATTTATGTATGTTATTGTGTCTTGAACTTATGTGTTTGGACAATTATTTTTGGAATAATGCAATGTTAGTTATAAGTGCACAAATTGATTATTTCATATGTCTGCATTTTTTTTTTTTTGTGTAAATACGCATAGCGATTCTCTAGATTGAATGAGATAATTATCTCCAATGTTGCAAAAATCTCGTCTTTAAGAAAAGAAGAGTGTTTCAAAACCATCTTAAAAAATAGTATTTTATTCACAACACATTGTTTCGAAACCATGTTTGTTAACTAAGCTACTTTTTTTTTTTTCCTTTCCAATTGCAAGTTATGTATAAAATTTTGCTTTCTCATTTTGTCTACAAATGTATTTTGAAGGGAAATAGATAACCACCCTAACATAAATGAGCCTAAAATAAATCTTCATTTTTTTCAAGGCTACAATGTTCTGTTTTTTTGTTTTTTCTTTTTAATTTTAAGTAGATTATTATATATTTTAAAAAAAAATAAATGTTTTTTCAATCTTCAATTGGAATATTAGGGTTGTGTCAAATCGCAAATTTTTGGTGAACGAAAGTAACTAAAAGATGTATTATCAGGTAATTTACTTTTGTCAAACCAAAAAGAACTATTTTTTTTAAATAGTATTTTCTTTTAAATCCCATTGGAATTAAGAACCAGAGAAAGATGACTTTTTAAATTAACTAAATTTGGTAATATTTCTATTGAATTCAAAGGGATAAAAACATCATATAATGGCACCAATGAAAGTGGTTTTTATATAATGGCAATAATGAAAGCGGTTTTTATTATCTTTTCTTATGTACTCTTTGTAAAGGAAAAAAGTTCATTCCAAACAGGAAAACAATTTGATTTTGAGCAAGTTTCACATATTTTAGCCCATTTGGAGAAATAAGGTCAACTCTTTTTTTTTTTACAACAAAAAGCCACTGTTTTTTAAAAATATCCCAACTAAAGAAAAAGTATGAAGCTCTTGTTTTGTACTTTCACACAATTCAAATATATGAAGTATATACAAATTTAGTTTTTCTAATAAAATGTATATTTAGTAAGCCCAAAAAAACTCTAACTTCTAGCCCCAAAAACCCTAACCCATAAACATTAAACAACCTTAACTCTTAACCCCTAAATAACCCTAAACCCTAAACTCCAAAAACCCTTTAAACCCTAAAGAAAACTTAACCTCTAAAAAACCCTAAACGCTAAAATAATCCCAACCCATAAAAATACTAACCCCTAAAAAACCCTAACCCCTAAACCTTAAACAGCCCTAACTCTTAACCCCTGAAAAACCCTAAACCTTAAACCCCCAAAACCCTTTAAACCCTAAAAAAACCTAACCCATAAAAAGCCCTAAACCCTAAAATATCCCAACCCATAAAAATACTAACCCCTAAAAAACCCTAACCCCTAAACCTTAAACAACCCTAACTCTTAACCCCAAAAACCCTTTAAACCCTAAAAAACCCTAAACCCCTAAAAAATCCTAAACCCTAAACCCCAAAAATTGGTCAAACCCTAAAAAAACCCAACCCCTAAAAAACCCTAAACACTAAACACTAAACAACCATAACTCTAAAAAAACTCTAATCTCTCAAAAAAAAAAAACCCTAACCCCTCTTAATAAAAAACCCTAACGCCTAAAACCATGACCAAGAAAGCTTAACCGCTAAAAAACCCCTAACTCTTAACCCCTGATGGACTTAATAGTCTTCATTCAATTATCTATCGCTTCAATACCTGAAAGATTGTTGGCCTCGGCCTTGGCCAAGGCTTTCTGTCGCTTTTTTTCCTTGATTACGCTTCGTAAATCCATCCCTTCTTCACATTGATCCAAGGCTAGGGTTTTATCCTTGCCTCAGCCTCGACCTCGATTTTGACCCCTTTTACCTTGGCTTTTTTATGTCGAGTATATGATGGATTTCATTCCTTTTGTTCAGCTTACCTTGCTTCCTTGTTGGTTGTGTTGATCTAGTCGCTTTTCAACCGAAGTAGCTTGAACGATCTGGTCTGCCTCGGCCTCAACCAACAGAAGTTGGACGATTCCGATTTGATCTTCGAGGCATGTTTTTTCCAGTCAAATCGATTTCGTTTTGATTCCAATTGTGTTTCTCATAATTTGGCTCATTCTTGAATGCACACAATATGCAAATTCTTTCAAGCAAGCTTGATTTTCTTCCCCACAAACGACGCCAATTGTTGTTGCCTAATTGTTGGGATTTATGTCCTAAAGCCTCAGAATTAATGATTTATTTAATAATTAACAATATTTTGATTATTTTATTTGCAATATAATATTATCAATTATATGAAAAATTCAAGGTTATTAGTGTAATCTTGAACAGTATGAGGTTGACATATGGGAGGATCGTGTTCAAGAAATAACCTAAAGAGTCATAGTTTATGGGTAAGGTTGGGTGTCTTATCTTGGTAACACTATTGATACGACCCACTTTGTAATAGTTACAAATGATTAGATTCAAATCGTTCATGTGGAGACATGTGAGTGAGAGTATCTTATACCATGAGTTTGTATAAGACTGGACCACGAAATATTTAATTTCTCTTTATAAATTCGTTAATTGAAAATATTAATATTTCATCTAGATGATCATATGCTACTCGATCTTCATCATGAGTGATTTATGAACTCCTGCCTGTGAGGGCTTGTCTTTTGATTTGCATGAGTGAGAGTGGCTTTTGTAGCCGATTCAATATGCCTACCATTTTGGGGACTTGACCAAATAGGGAACTGGGAACATAATCTTACAAGATGAAATTCACTCCTTCCCGTATAGGGTAAGTAGATGAGTAGTTCCCTTAAGTGCTGATTTTGAGACTTGAATAATGGGGTCCTACCCTCTCATTGGCCCAAGAGGGATTTTGTTTATGTTTGGATCATAAACAAATTGTTCATTAAAGGATCAGTTTTACTTAAGGTGCAAGATGTAATTATAGAGGTAAAGCGGACTTTTGACCCAACTGTAATTACGAACAACTCGTGAATGATCGACTTGTATGTAGTGATTATATTTATGGACACAACTTGTCCTACAGTGCATAAAAGTGCAACTATAAGTTACTCCACTATAAATTTAGAGAATTAGAGAATTCTCTTTAGACCTATTCCTTCCCAATCCCTTGTGGATTTTCTTTCAAGAGGCTCCCACAAGCCTTGGTCATATGTTCGAGTCATAGCCAGGAAGATTTTGTGGAAGAGATAAAGATCCGTCAGAAATATCTCCATATTTATTTCAATGTAACTTTTTGCTTAACCTTGTATATTTTGTGTTTAATTCTAACTATATCAAAGACGATCCAATACTTCTGCTGCGGGATGAAGAGTTCATTCCTTCATTTGTTTAAGGGGGGAAGAACGTGGCCTGCAAGACAAGAAAGATCTGAACATCGGAGTGGTGCTTGCCACACAAGCTTCGATGCTTAAGTCAGAAAGTGAATGGGTGTGGCCAGTTAAGGTTTTGAGAATGAGGAAGAACTTATCTTTCTCCCTTTGAGAAGAGGGCTTATACTCCTATTCTAGGGTTTTTTTGGAAGATTCCTCGTAGGAATAGGACGAAAAAGGACAGGATTGGGCTGGACGAAGGTGGCCCGGGCCAAGAGGAAAAGAAATAAGGCCCAAAAGAAGGCTTGTAGTGAGGTCGGCCTCTGCCTAGGCCGAGGTCGACCAGGTACTTGGACTCCGGTCAAAGTCGACTCCTCGTTCCTTTCTTGTGTTGACTCGGTTTCGGCTTGGTTTCAGCCCATTGTGATCTATATTGGGCCTTTTAGCCCTGTCTTGTCTTTAATTTTTGTGATAGAATTTTTCTAGGACACAATGATGAATCAGTGGAAAATTAGGAAAGAGAACATGTCGGAGACGGGCTGGACCATGTCAAGGGAGCCAAAGAAGGTGGGCTCGACCCCATGGTGGGGACGACCAATGTGGACCGAGGCCGACCAGGAATTTGGGCCTTCGGGCCCATATTCCTACCTCCTTTATCTCTTGGAGGCCCAGTCTCTTTTTCCTTTTGGTCCAATTTGATATGTTTTAACTTGTTTTGAGCTCTTCTTTGCATATTTATCCTTCCACTTCTTTTATAAACATGATTTATCCTTATGGTAGAATTTTACCCATAACATATATATTTCTTAGTAGTCCTTTGTTTAATAAATTACTTCGTACTTGATATTGTCACTTAAATTCCCATTTTTATTGAGTGCTAGAAAAAATACACATAACTCCAAGGAAAAAAAAGTTAATTGTGATCCTTATATAAACTTTATAGGGCTGTTTGGGGCACTGAGTGAGTTATAATAACACCTTTTATAATAGTCTGTGAAATTATATAATATTGTTTAAAATGCAGAGTTGTTTAGTCTGAAGTTATAATAGTCTGTGTTTGGGGTGTAGAGTACTTCACATGTTATTATAACATAGGTTATTATAACACACGTCCCAAACAACTCCTTTAAACATATATATATATATATATATATATATATATATATATATATATATTGAGTTCAACCATTGTAGGAGTAAGAGAATGAACCATCATCTTTTGAGTGAACAAACCATCATCTTTAGAATAGTAAGTGATACCTTATCCAATGAATTATGCTCGGATTGACAACTTTTAAAATTACATACTTAAGTTTTGTATTTAATAAACATTTTGTGTTTTCTTTTCCGTTAAATGAAAGTTGACAAGAAATAAAATTAGATTTTTTTTTCTAGTTCAATAATAGTGAGAGTAAGGAATTTAACAATCGAATTTTAAGATTGTACTATATATATATTTTAATTTTATTTAAAAAATATGAACATAACTTAAGGCATATATCATCGACCAAAAAGGTTAAAAGTTGGGTGAAAATTCAAACCTCGAATATTTTGTACATTCAGGTTGGCGACAATAAGTGTCTAATTCGTTTAGCTATGTATCTTATCCATTAACTATGTTTTTAGATGTGCAAGAGGTAAGTGTATGTATATATGCCAAAATAAGCATAGCGTAAATTGACATGCTCATTTTAAGGTCAGATATTCAAATCTACATACTCTACATTTTTTTTCTTCTGAGTTTAACAACATTTAAAAACAAGAAGATTCGAACATATGATCTCTTAATCAAAGTTACATATCAATTACCATCGAAGTAACCTCACGTTGGCCCATAATCCACATTTGTTGAAAAAAAAAAGTGTATATATCTCGTTTGTCAAATAAGATATAGTAAAAAAAAAAAAAAAAGAGAAAGAAAGAAAGGAGAAAGAAATAAAGAAATGGAAAATCCATCTCTCTGAGTTCTCTCTTTCTGACTGGTCTGTCATTCATATGTGCCCGATCCGGCCAATTCAATTGAATCTCATCAAAATTCTTCGTATCGGTCCGGCAAGATTTATCGCCGCCGATGGCCTTTTCACCCACAGCCGGTGCCCGAAGTTCCAGAGACACATCCATAGTCGTTCTCACACTCGAATCCGGCGAAGTCTATGTAGTTGCAAGTTTGTCTTCGAGGAACGACACCCAGCTGATCTACATCGATCCCACCACCGGAGCTCTTCGCTACCATGGGAAGTCCGGCCTTGACCTCTTCAAGTCCGAGTCCCAGGCCATTGATTTCATTACCAACGGATCGCGATGGCTCTGCAAATCCTCCGTCCAAGCTAGAGCCCTTTTAGGATACGTTGCCTTGGGCGGTTCTGGTTTACTCTTTGTCGCCACCAAGCTTTCCGCCAGTGTTCCGAATTTTCCCGGTGGAGGATGTATTTTCACGGTGCTGGAGAGTCAGTGCATCAAGGTTCCGCTGCAGAATCCGCAGGTTCAGGGGAAGGGGGAGCTCAAGAACGTGCAAGAATTGGTTGAGCTTGATATCGATGGGAAACACTACTTTTGTGAATCGAGGGACATCACGAGACCGTTCCCTAGCCGGATGCCGCTGGACAAGCCCGACGAAGAGTTTGTTTGGAACAGTTGGTTCTCGATGGCCTTCAAGAACATTGGGTTGCCACTTCATTGCGTTACGCTTCTCCAGGTTTTGATTCGTTCTTAATTTATCATCATCATCGCTATCTTTTACTGGTTTCTTGGTGTGTCATAAATTGAGGCAGTTCTTGGAGCGTTGTCTTAGTGGGTAATATTGTGTAGGGGTTTGCAGAGTGTCGAAGTTTTGGGAGTTCTGGTCAGATGGAAGGGATTGTCGCACTTATTGCTCGTCGAAGCAGGCTGCATCCGGGGACTCGATATTTGGCCAGGGGATTAAATTCGTGCTTCAGCACAGGTAATGTGGCGTTTGATCTTTACTGGAAAAGAATTCATTTCCCATTGTTGTAATTCTCCGCATCCCGCTTAATTCCTACTGTTTGTTCATTCATTTCCTCTTTTGGATAAGAAATATGTTTAAGGGCCAAGTTACAAATACTCCAAATCTGACAGGAAACGAGGTTGAGTGTGAGCAACTGGTATGGATACCTAAAAAGCTTGGTCAGAGCACTCCATTTAACACGTACATTTGGCGAAGGGGCACCATTCCAATTTGGTGGGGTGCAGAGCTGAAGATCACTGCTGCAGAAGCAGAAATATATGTTTCTGATTGCGATCCTTATAAAGGAAGCGCTCAGTACTATCAGAGGTTGAATAAGAGATATGACGCTGGGAATATCGACGTTGTTGGTGGAGGAAATCGGAACAAAAAAGCTTTGGTTCCTATAGTATGCATAAATTTGCTTAGGAATGGAGAAGGAAAATCAGAATCTATTTTAGTTCAGCACTTTGAGGAATCTTTGAGTTATGTTAAATCAACGGGTAAGCTTCCGTATACTAGAATCCATTTAATAAATTATGATTGGCATGCAAGTACAAGGTTAAAGGGCGAGCAGCAAACAATTGAAGGGCTGTGGAAGCTTCTAAAAGGACCTACCGTATCAATAGGTGTTTCTGAAGGGGATTATTTACCTTCCCGCTTACAGACTAAAGATTATAAGGGTGAAATCATACATAATGATGACTTTGAAGGTGATTACTGCATAAGATCACATCAAAATGGAGTGATACGATTTAACTGTGCTGATTCTTTGGATAGAACCAATGCTGCTAGTTATTTTGGTGCTCTCCAAGTCTTCATGGAGCAATGCAGGCGGCTAGGGATATCTTTGGATAATGACTGGGCAATGGGTTATCGTCCAATGGATACACACAGTGGATATACAGCTCCACTGCCACCAGGCTGGGAAAAAAGGAGTGATGCTGTGACAGGGAAAACATATTATATTGATCATAATACTAGGACCACAACATGGACCCATCCTTGTCCTGATAAACCTTGGAAAAGATTTGATATGACATTTGAAGAATTCAAGAGATCAACAATTTTATTTCCAGTTTCTCAGCTAGCAGATTTGTTTTTGCTTGCCGGGGATATTCATGCCACCCTTTATACTGGTTCCAAAGCTATGCACAGCCAAATCCTTAACATATTCAATGAAGAAGCAGGAAAGTTTAAACAATTTTCCGCAGCACAAAACATGAAAATTACTTTGCAGAGAAGATATAAAAATGCAGTTGTTGACAGTTCTCGACAAAAGCAGCTGGAGATGTTTCTTGGAATGAGGCTTTTCAAACATCTTCCATCAATACCTATTCAGCCTCTTAATGTATGTTTTTGAGAATTTTCTGGACAATTTGGTCTTTAATACCTAGCAATTGGAGAATTACGACTCATATATGTTAACTATTTATCTATTTTCCTTCTTTGGTGGGGGTGGGGGGGGGGGGGGGGGTGTGGTGGATATAGAAGTCACATGGTTTTATTGTGCCTTTCATGATTTTTGTATTACTCAATGTGGTAGTTAATACATGAATATTTTCCTATTTATAAAATATTATTTTTTTTGCTTGGGTATTTGTTACGATTGACTCTGTGTTTTTGTGAAAAGGTGAAATGAAATAATTAATACCTAGTAGAATTTGATTTCTTAACATTATAGTGTAAGCTGAACAAAACTCTTTGCATATGGCCATTTTATTATAATTAGATAGGATTTCATACATCAATGAAATTGTTTCTTATAAAAAAAAGGGATAGGTGTCTTTAAGGCAATATAGTCTATATATTATGTCTTACTTGCATGATGTTGAGGTTGGTAAGGGGCCTTTGGATTCAACGGAGATACCATGAGTTCAAGTTGTCATTGGAGCTCTACCATGGATTAAATATCACAAAGTTCTTAGATTCCAGCTTTTGTAGCCTCAAACAGTGGTACTGGTTTTGAACCTGGTGAACATAGAAAGCCCCTAAATTTGAGGCCAATGGATGTAATATGCTTTATAACCTTTTTTAAGCTTTGATTCATCTTAAACTATAAGTACGAGATGATTTTCACCTCATGTTTAGTGATGATGATGGCACTGGTTATCCAAATGTTATTGGCTTTAAAAAGAAGTTCCATTATTTAGGCTGCCTCCTTTTATGAGCTTATGCTCCTTTCCTTGGAACTATATCTTTAAAGAGGAGTTTGTGTTGTAGCTATTCCTAGTCTACCATGTGAACTTTTTTTCCTTTTTGATTTTTCATATCCTGGCTGAAGTAATGCCTTATTTCCTTTGGTTATTGTCCTTGTATTGTCATATGGTTATCACGTGTTACTTATGCTCCACTTTTCTGTTTAGTTGTGTTGATTAACAATATGGGTTGGTGTAGGTACTCTCGCGAGCATCCAGTTTTTTACTTAAACCTGTTACCAACATGTATCCAAGTTCTAATGGTGGAACTGGTCTTCTGAGTTTTAAGAAGAAAGGCGAGATCTGGGTACTGGAAATTCTTTTCTTATCTGAATCATATGTTCTAATGGAAACATGATATATGGTCAAATTTCTTATTAACCTTGCTGCTTGAGAAACTTTGTGAATTGATTGGTCTTGCTTGCTTCCTTTTCATGAGATAATTGTGTTCTTTGTCCTACAGGTCTTTCCGCAGGGTGCAGATGTTGTTGAACTATTCATTTATCTAACTGAGCCTTGCCATGTCTGTCAGCTTCTTCTTACTGTATCTCATGGTGCAGATGACTCGACTTATCCTGCCACCCTTGATGTAAGGACTGGCCGTAATTTAGATGGGCTAAAACTAATTCTTGAGGTTTGTATTTTCTCCTTAAAATTTTCCCTTCGTACTTTATGATCATAGGGCTTTTCTTGTTCAATGTCATGAGATGTAGAAGGTATAGTTCTTTAGTTAGTGCGGTCGCATAAAGAAACTGTTTTGCCAGGCTGCTTTTTCATCTAACATTTATTTTGTGAAAAAAAACAATCCTACTTTGATTTCACGCGGTTACATATCCTCAACAGTAGTTCAATTCCATATTGGGTCATTTGGCGTTTTCCTCTTTGACTACATATTGCAGTTACATGAAACACTAAAAGGACCTTTCACATGGTCATTCACTCATTGATACACTGTTAAACAATGTTGCAATATATCCTCTGCATATTGCTTCTAGTTCTAGCTTTTTTATTTTTAAAAAATGAATTAATTTAAATTCATGGCTAGATATCGACACCAATCTATACTTGTATCCAGAATTACCCAATTTCACATGAAAGGCAACATACATGAAGTGACTGCACGTTCTGCCATCCATATGTTCCTGCATACATGGACCATTTGTATGTATGCAAATGGTTAATATGAACACGTGGTTATTGTTGTTCTTAAATAGCTTTGTTGGTTCTTGGCAGGGTGCTTCCATTCCTCAGTGTGAAAATGGGACAAACCTTCTAATAACCTTACCAGGGCCAATTAGTGCTGAGGATATGGCTATCACAGGGGCTGGTGCACGCCTCCATTCTCAAGATGCATCAACACTTCCATTATTATATGATTTTGAAGAACCAGAGGGTGAACTGGACTTCCTTACTCGTGTTGTTGCTGTTACATTTTATCCTGCTGATTCTGGGAGAAGTTCAATGACGCTTGGTGAGGTGAGAAGTGATATTTGATTGAGTTACACAATCATTTTCTAGAGGCCATCTTGAAAAGTTTTTTTGGACCTGTAATATTTAACATGTAGTTCTCTAGATTCTGGCAGTAGATATTGGAACACCTCTGTTTTTCTTCTCTCTCTCTCTTTTAATGGATAGAAGCATAGATGTCAAACTTTAAATTCATCATTTCATTTGGTCTGTTTTTATTTATATTTATATATATTTTTACCGTGTCTCATTTCTATATATCCTATTTCTTTTTAGGATCAAAGAAATTTTATTTGTTGCCAGCCAAATGTTACATTGACATATTTTGAGGAAGTTGACCTTCTTTATTATTATTATTATTATTTACTTGGTATAGCTTGCTAATTTACATCTTTAATGGTTCTCTCTCTCTCGCATCATTTTTTTTTTTGTTTTGTTATTTCTTTCTCATTTATTACTATTACGTTGGGATTTGCTCTTACTTCTACTTTGTAATACATTTTATTTGTTGACATATATTATAGATAGAGATCCTTGGAGTTTCTCTTCCTTGGAGTGGGGTGTTTTATGACGAAGGACCTGGTGCAAGATTAGCTCAACTCACTAAAAAGATTCATAAGGAAATCAACCATTTTTGTTCTGGTTCAGGAACCAACCCATTTTTGGCGCCCTCATTAAATGAAGACCTTTCAAAGTCAGTTAAAACGAGTGCTTCTGCAGATCAATTGGTTGACCTTTTGACTGGAGAAGTCACATTTTCAGATACAATTTCTCAACCAGTTAGCGAAACTGTTGTACATCAGGGGGACGACTTACTTGGGTTTTTGGACCAGCATGCTGGATTTCATGGTGCTGAAACCGACCACAAAGTTTCTTCACCAGAAGATCCAAAGGTTACCGATAGTTGTTCCCAACTGTACATAAACTGTCTCATATCCCTTGCAGGACCTCACATGGTATGTTTCAAATTTTTTATGTTTCGTTCGGTCATCATGATATCATTCTAAATGAGAATGGTTCAATGTATAGATTTCAATTTTTGAGCTGTATCAGAGTTGGCACAGATCATGGGCTAACCTACAAATTAAGTGACAATAGCCTAACTTGAAAACTGGCTAACCTGAAAGAAGATGATAGAAAGCACATAACTAGATAATATAAGATACTTAGCTCATCTGAACAAGTTGCAAAAATGAAAAGAAATAACAATAAGAAAAAAATGTATAGAAAAGGATAATGGGCCTCCCGTAATGCATACATGCTCTGTGAGGGCTGAAAAGCAAAATCCAGGGTACCTTGCTGAGACAGTCAATTTGTTTGGAGTGGATTTTGGGTTGGTTACAAGAGGCAACAGATAGGGGGAAGGAAATTTGGATGAGGTTTTCAGCAAGGAATCAGCAGGCAAGAGTTTTCTTGAAAGCCATTTATTCATCTTGTACTAGGAGTCAGCACTTTAGTAATGATAACTTTCCTTTAGCTCCAGATCCTATCTGATAATCTGACATTTTATTTTTTAATCTAAGTTCCAAAAAGTTGAATTCAATCCCTTTCTGCATGTTGATTATTGAATCGGTAGTTTATGAGATCAGGAAGAACTAGGAAATTGTTGCTATGATAGGTAGTGGTAATACGCTTTTAAGTAAGAAAGTGACTGTGGATTGCTTTGAAGTTTCAAGTACAAGTTCTGTGATTCCACTTAGTTTCAAGGTCATCTGAACACCATCCACCAGATGGGGAATGCTTGGGCATGACATTATTTGAGGGGTATGTGTGTAAAAGATGGATTTAAGACGGATCTTTTTTAATAGAAGAATGAAGATGATTCAATCATCCAGTATTTTTATTCTGATCCTAATGTAACATATTTAGAGTCTAGACAGATAATATTTATGCAATAATGCAGGAAAAGAAGCTCAGCTTTCAAGAAGCCATGAAGCTTGAAATTGAGCGCCTCCGGCTAAATCTTTCAGCTGCTGAGAGGGATAGAGCATTATTATCAACTGGAACTGATCCTGCTACTATAAATCCAAATCTATTGCTTGATGAGATTTATATTGGACGGTTATGCAGATTGGCAAACAACCTTGCATTAGTTGGGCACACTTATCTGGAAGACAAAATTACTGCTGCTATCGGTCTTGATAAAGTCGATGATCTTGTGGATTTCTGGAACATCACAGAAATTGGAGATATCTGTTCTGGTGGAACCTGTGAGGTGCGTGCTGAACTTAAAACACCAGTTCAATTTCCCTCTAAAGCGTCCTCAGCGGGAGCTCCCCAGCCTGTCTTGTTATGCTCACAATGCCGAAGAAAGGTTTGTAAAGTATGCTGTGCTGGGAGAGGAGCTCAACTTCTGACAAGCTATAGCTCACGGGAAGTCTCAAACTACAGCCAGGGAGGATCAGGTCATGGGAGCCGAATTGATGTCTCGAATGGTTCGGATGGTCTTGTCTGTAAGAAATGCTGTCCCAACATTTTGCTTGATGCATTGATCTTGGACTATGTAAGGGGATTAATTAGTGCACGAAGACATACTCGTGCTGATGATGCTGCATATGGAGCTCTGAACCAGGTGATTGGATCATCAGTAGGGGATTGGCTTTCTGGAAAGAATCTGCGTTATGCTGGCCAACGAGTAAATAAGGTCCTAAGAAAATTGCTCAATGGAGAAGAGTCTGTTGCTGAATTTCCATTTGCCAGCCTTTTGCACTTGGTAATATTTTGATTCGTACACAGTTTTTTTCTATCATGTGCGTTGCATATGATTTTCTCATCTAAGAATATAATTATGAGACTATATTTTATATTTTGCTTTTTAAAGCTAAATTATAAAACTATAATATTCACAATAGTTGTGAGATATTTATTCTGGAAAAAGTTATGACGTTACAATTAGGAGTAGAAGAATAAAAAATGTATTTTGGGTGGAGAAATGCTTGATTGATGGGTGTTTGGCAACTTAAAATTACCAATATATATTGTCGAAATCTTTATTTGTCGCCATTGCATTTTCAAAAAGTTCATATTGTGGACAGCTCTATTGATGCACAACACACTAATGGAGAAATCTTGGTCTCCATAGATATAATGCTAGAAGCCATTGCAAAGCTATGGCCTCTTACAAAAGCTTGGTGGACATGATTTTTGCTCTTAAACTTGGAAATGAAAAGGGAACCAAATTTTGGGAGGATGTCCTGGTTCTTGACGAATCACTCAAAGATCTTTTTGCCAGACATGAATATTTGTACTTTGTAGCTTGTGGTTAGCTTAGAAGTTATTCCCATCGAACAAATTAGCTTTGAAGCAGAAATTGCTTAGAATTTTTGAAATTCATAGGAATTGATATCATTTCATAAAAGCCTGGTGGCTTAGCCTTGCGTTCATAACAAAGTTAGTACACTGCCTGCTGAATTTGGTATTGTTATCGGTTCCATTTTGCTACTTACCTTACATTCTGGAAGACATGGAATGGAATGTGATTTTCTTTTTAAAAATCTCTTTTAGAAAAGATAGTTCAAGATTCGTTTCTTGTTCAAAAAAAAAAAGAAAGAAAAAAGATAGTTCAAGATACTCTCAGTTTTAATCTCTTGAAAATTGTTTCGAAGAATTATGTCATCTAACTTGCAAAAATCTTCCATTTGGTTGTCTTTGTAATTCATAATAAGTTGCAAGGTTCTGTGTAATTGTAGGTTGAAACAGCATCAGATTCAGCACCAGCCCTGTCATTGCTTGCTCCCTTAGATTCTGGTTCATTTTCTTCATATTGGAAAGCTCCTCCCGATGCTACCTCTGCTGAATTTGTTATTGTTCTTGGTTCGATTTCTGATGTTAGTGGGGTCATCTTGCTTGTGAGCCCTTGTGGGTACTCTGCAGGAGACACTCCAATTGTAAGTACCAACATTTGCGTGCTTAATATCCTTCTTTGTTTGTGTGTTAGTGGTCAATGGGTTTATTATTAGAGCCTATACCATTTACATGAGTGAAAGTATTCCATAAGTATATCTTGCAAGGATAGCAGGGATAGTTGAATGTCACTGCAGGATCATCATGTATGGTGCTCAAGGACAAAAAATCATTTTAACTGACTATTATTTCATGGCATATATAACCTTTGCAATGTGTGTGTTATATTTTTTTGACGTGTCTACTTGTTTACTAGAATCAGTCTGAGCTTTTTTGTAATTTTGCATTTGGTGTCGAATACAATTTTTTAGAACCAGGATGCTTCTCTATTATGAAAGTGTGCATGTATGTACTCTCTTGTTATACGTAATATGCAACCGATGGCCCCAAAATGTAATCGACAAATATCAATTTTCTGTTACCAATAGGGCAATATATCCTCAACATTTCATGAAATGTTAGAGAAATGCAAAATCCAATTACAAATAATTTCGTCTGTTAGACTGTTTTGCTCGTACACATTACATGTTTCATTGATTTGAAAAAAAAAATGACACGACAATCTTTATGGGGGACAGATTTGAACCATGAATTTAGAATATAACAATGCTTTGAAATCTTAATGGGGATTGAATTCTTGTCAGATATGAGACTTGTACCCTTCTCTCATTTCAGGTGCAAATCTGGGCGAGTAATTTTATTCACAGGGAAGAAAGGTCATATGTTGGGAAGTGGGATGTCCAATCCTTGATTCCACCCTCATCTGATTTTTGTGGACCAGAAAAAGAATACAGCGAGGATACAGCACCTAGGCATGTCCGGTTTACCTTTAAAAATCCTGTTAGATGCCGCATTATTTGGATGACGCTACGCCTTCAACGCCCTGGTTCCAGTTCTTTTAATTATGAGAAAGATTTTAACCTCTTGTCTCTAGATGAAAATCCTTTTGCACCAGTTAATCCACAAGTTAATCGACGTGCCTCCTTTGGAGGATCAAGTGAAGCTATTCCTTGTCTCCATGCTAAAAGAATTATTATAGTTGGAATCCCAGTGAGAAAAGAGACGGGCCTTGAATCATCATCAGGCTCTGATCAAATGACTAACAGGTCCTGGTTGGAGAGAGCCCCTCAAGTAAGGAGATTCAAGGTAGAAATCCTGCTGTGGTCTATAATGTCTAATTTCTGTGGCATCTGTCAAAATTCCTGTAATACTAATACTAATTTGCTCTTAACTGTCTTTTTGTTTTCTTTAGGTTCCAATTGAAGCTGAAAGGGTTATGGACAACGATCTTGTCTTGGAACAGTATCTATCTCCAGCTTCACCAATGATTGCTGGGTTCCGTCTGGAGGCTTTCAGTGCAATAAAACCTCGAGTTACCCATTCACCTTCTTCAGATGCACAAATCTGGGATGCCTCAATTACATTTTTAGAAGATAGACACATCTATCCTGCTGTATTGTATCTACAAGTTTCCGTTGTTCAGGTAATTAATAGTCTTTATTGGGTATACAGCTTTAGCATAAAAACATATGTTGCCAGAATACAATCCATTAACTGTTTTTCATGGAGAACAATTATGCATAGAAGGATCCTATTTTGTCATTTCCCAGCATGGTTTGTGTCTTCTATTTCGTTACAAACAAAATTTTCATTCTGATGTTGAGTTTGTTTAGCTCTTCTAGAATCTCTCAAATAAGAAAAACAGACTCTCGCCAGAATTTTCTCATTTGAGAGATTCTCATCTGATGTTGAGTATATTTGCTCGTGGGCATTTTTTATATTTTTTCCTGGGAAGTTACTTTAGTATTCCAATCATGCTGATTCAAAAGTGATTTCAGTATGATTGCATTCATGGAGGTTTCATTTCATTGAAAACGACGAATGACTTTTACAGGAGCCGAATAGTGAAGTAACTATTGCTGAGTACCGACTACCGGAAGCAAAAGCTGGAACAGGATTTTACTTTGATTTGCCTAGACTTGTACAAACAAGGAGAGTTATATTCAAACTTCTTGGAGACGTTGCAGCGTTTTCTGATGACCCAGCGGAACAAGACGATTCTGGATTTAGGGTTTTTGCAGCAGGGTTGTCTTTGTCCAATAGAATTAAGCTGTATTACTATGCAGATCCTTATGAACTTGGAAAATGGGCAAGTCTTTCAGCTGTTTGATGATGCTCAGATGTTGCTCTTATTAATGCAAGGGGAAAAGAAAAGGCAAAAGTGATTGAATGTGTTATTTTTTATTCCATTCTTTGTTGTAATGCCCATATGTAACCCAATATTCTTTTACGTAATAATACCAAATTAGGAACTTAGAAGAAAATTTTTCTTTCCTACGGGAATAGGTCTGTACTTTTGTGAATATATCAATGCTCAAGATTTTGATCCTTTGAGTTGGGAATGAGTATAAGAAATCTTGTTTGTTTAGAGGCCTCGCATGGCCTTTGATGTTCATTTATGCTCTTGATTAAATAATATTTTGACTAAAATATTTATGGTTAAATTACACATTTAGTCTCCAAACTTTGAGGCTTATATCTATTTAGTCCTTGAACTTTTAAAATCACAAATTTAGTCTTTAAACTTTCAAAATTTTTAAAATTCATGGGTCTAATAGATACAAAATTGAAATTTTAGGGCTCTATTAGACATAAAATTCAAATTTATATCTAATAGATCAATTAATTTTTAAAAATTTAGAATTTGACAGAGATCTATTAAACACAAAATTGAAAGTTCAGAGATCTATTAAATACAAAATTAAAGTTTAGGGACTTATTAGATACTGTTGAAAGTTTAGAGACTAAATAGACACAAACCTCAAAGTTCAGGGACTGAATTTAGTCTTTTTTTGTTGAATTCAACAATATGTAGGGTGAGAGATTCGAACTTCTAACTTTTTAGTTAAGGGTACATGCTTTATGTCAGTTGAGCTATACTCATATTGACATTTATTTAGTCTATCGTATTTTGAGCTTAAATAGTCATTTGATCAATGTCCAATAGTTTACAAAAGTCTTTGGAGGAAAAAAAGTTAAAGCAAATGAAAAAAAATCATGTTAGTAAATTAAAAATTGATTTATTGTTGAATAGAATTGGTCATGTTACAAATTAAAAGTTGATTTAATGTTGAATAGAGTTTAAAAAACTTTCCTTACCTTAATAAAATTATGATCCTTAACCTAAATGTAAACTCCAATAAGGCAAACAAAATAGTTGGACATTATACTTTTATAAAAGTTGTAATTTTATAGGTTCAACATCATTGACAAAAAAAGTGAGAGGTCCAAATCTCCACACTTCATATATTGAACTTGAAAAGGAAAAAAAAAAAAAAAATGCTAAAGTATTACTTATTCCCAATGCAAAATAAATTACTACAATCAATTTAATTCACTTAGCACAAAATTACTAAGACACCCTAAAGAAATGCAAAAGTATTACTTGTACCATAAGTCTATAATTCAATTACAAAAAATTACGTCAATAAAATGACTTCTATTTTGTTATTAAACAATATTTTAAATTTATTCCTTTTTTCAAATAATAGCCAACAACTTTGTAACCGAAACAGGGAGATGGACTATTATATGTGCCTTACCATTTCTTTCCTTGAAAATATCGTACTACAGCCTTTAGGTGGTGATTCAAAATTTTAATCTATAGAGAAGACACAAGGATGGAGCAAAAATTCTTCATAGAAATGGACAACATTTTACACGTTTACTTTTTATATGCGAAATGGCAATTTTTTTTTAAAGTTTGATACAGAAAAATTGAACCTTTGACCTCTTAGTCAAGAGTATATGCCTTAACTAGTTGAACTATACTTTTGTAACGACATCTTCAACAAAATGTCAATCTAAACATAACTTAGTGATAAGACACTAATTACTATTTTAAATGTCAATGGTTCAATTCTTCACTCCACAATAATTGAACTTAAAAAAAAAAAAAAAAATCATGTGTAATCTTCTTATTATAAAAGTCAAATTTAAACATAGTTTAATGATTAATACATGTGCCCTCAATCTTGATTGGTTGAACTAAAAAAATCTTTCAATTATAAAAAAAGAAATAGAAGTTTTTTTAATTTAATATTCTAAGACATTCAAAATTCATTGCCCTGCCCTCCACAATAGATAAATTGGACAGAAATAGAAAACTTGGCAAAAATAACACAAAATAAAACTGTTGGATAAATAAATATGGTTCAGTTAGGCACTCTGCAGAGCGCTCTATCCACTGTCCACTGTGGGTGGAAGGTGAAAGGCCTATCATAGAATAGAAGCTCAGAAGCTCAGAAGCTCATCAATGGGTTCCTCTGCAACCCCTCTTCCTCTCTCACCACCGCTTTCTCATCTTCCTCTTCATAACCTTTCAACCAACCCCAAAATCCCAACCATTCGTTACCGCCTCAGCAGACTATGCCAAGAAGGTCAGCCCCATCTTGCCCGCCAACTCTTCGACGCTCTTCCTCGCCCCTCCACCGTTCTTTGGAACACAATCATCATCGGATTGGTCTGCAACAACTTCCCCGATGAAGCCATTCTCTTCTACGGCAAAATGAAATCGTCTTCTCCACGAGTTAAGTGCGATTCCTATACTTACTCTTCTGTTCTCAAGGCCTGCGCCGATACCCGCAATCTCGGGGTTGGCAAGGCCGTACATGGCCACTTTCTTCGATGTCTAATGAATCCTAGTAGAATTGTGTATAATTCCCTTTTGAATATGTATTCTATGTGTTTGAGCACTACCCCAGATAGTAAAATGGTCTCTGGTTATTCGGGGCGTGATTTAGTACGCAAGGTGTTTGATTTAATGCGTAAGAGAACTGTCATTGCTTGGAATACTCTTATTGCTTGGTATGTTAGGACGGAGAGATATGCTGAAGCTGTGAAACAATTTAGAATGATGATGAAAATTGGGATAAAGCCAAGTCCAGTCAGTTTCATTAATGTCTTTCCTGCCTTTTCAAGTTTGGGGGACTTTAAGAATGCGAATGTTGTTCATGGATTGCTTGTGAAGTTAGGCAGTGAATATGTTAATGACTTGTATGTTGTGAGCTCTGCAATTTTCATGTATGCCGAGCTTGGTTGGCTCGAATTTGCTAAGAAGGTTTTTGACAATTGTTTGGAGAGAAATACGGAGGTTTGGAATACAATGATCAGTGCTTTTGTTCAGAATAATTGTCCTCTTGAAGGAATTCAACTCTTTCTTCAAGCTATGGAATCTGAAGGTGCTGCTCTTGATGAAGTAACTCTGCTTTCAGCTTCAGCTGCAGCTTCACACTTGCAGAAGTTTGAATTAGCGGAACAGTTGCATGCATTTGTCATCAAGAACATAGCCATGTCGCAAATTTGTGTACTGAATGCCCTCATTGCCATGTACTCTAGGTGCAATTCAATTGATATATCATTTAAAATTTTCGATCATATGCCTGAAAAGGATGTTGTTTCATGGAATACAATGATCTCTGCTTTTGTACAAAATTGTCTGAATGATGAAGCATTAATGCTTTTTTATGAGATGCAGAAGCAAGACTTGATGGTTGATTCTGTGACTGTTACCGCTCTACTTTCAGCAGCTTCGGATCTTAGAAACCCCAATATTGGAAAGCAAACTCATGGCTATCTACTTAGGAATGGAATTCAATTTGAGGGAATGGACAGCTATCTTATAGACATGTATGCTAAATCTGGTTTGATTGAGGCTGCTCAAAATGTATTTGAGAAAAGCTATAATCATGAAAGAGATCAGGCCACTTGGAATGCCATGATGTCAGGCTATACACAAAATGGACTTGTCGATCAGGCCTTTCTCGTCCTTAGACAGATGCTTGACCAAAAGATAATGCCTAATGTTGTGACCCTAGCTTCAATTCTTCCTGCTTGTAATCCATCAGGGTACATAGATTGGGGCAAGCAACTCCATGGGTTCTCTATCCGTAATGACTTAGACCAAAATGTTTTTGTTGCAACTGCTCTTATTGACATGTATTCCAAATCAGGGTCAATCACCCATGCTGAGTATGTTTTTAGTAAAGCCAATGAGAGAAGTGTAGTCACTTATTCCACCATGATATTGGGTTATGGTCAACATGGGATGGGTGAGAGTGCTCTCTCTATGTTTCACACAATGGAAAAATCTGGTATTAGGCCTGATGCAGTTACCTTTGTAGCAGTCTTGTCTGCCTGTAGTTATGCTGGTTTGGTCGACGAAGGTCTTCAAATTTTTGAGTCAATGAGAACTGTATATAACATTCAACCGTCCACTGAACACTTCTGTTGTGTAGCGGATATGCTGGGGAGGGTTGGGAGAGTGGATGAAGCCTATGAGTTTGTCAAAGGTTTAGGGGAGCAAGGGAATGCGATGGAAATTTGGGGGTCTCTTTTTGCTGCTTGTAGGATTCACAAACAATTTGAATTAGGAAAGGTTGTTGCCAAGAAGTTGCTTGACATGGAGAAAAGAAATGGAAAGACAGGCTACCATGTTTTGCTTTCGAATATATATGCGGAGGAAAGAAACTGGGAAAATGTTGATATCGTTAGAAAACAGATGAGGGAGAGAGGTTTGAAGAAGGAAACTGGCAGCAGTTGGATTGAGATTGCTGGTTTTATGAACCATTTTGCATCCAAGGATAGGAAGCATCCACAATCTGATCGGATATACAGCATGCTGGAGGAATTACTGATGGAGATGAAACATGCTGGTTATAGGCCACAGTCCATTTCCTATCTCGGTGGTCTTCTAGAGCCTGATGAATGATACATTTGCCATGTTCAGGAGAAGAAGAAGAAGCAACCAAGCTCTTGATGATTTAGCCTCACAAACACTGCTATGCTAGGACAAGGTTTGCAAGTGGGCCAATCACTTGGCTTCAGAATTTCGTTGTTGTATTGCCATTGTTAGTTTTATTATGTGCAGCCCAAAGCTTAATTTGAAATTATATGCTGCTATATTTGACTGGATTTGCTGTAACAGGATAATGATTTTGAAGCAGCTGCCACTAGACTGTTAAAATGAACAGTAGCTCTCGATGTTGGTTGGCTCTCTTCCAACAAGTTATCATGTCTTTCAGGCTCTACTTTCCAGGTTTAAGTGCTATCCTAATCTTAGATATGCTGTTTGAAGCTACACCATATTGAAAAGCTATTTAGAGATGTGTGGTTTGGATGAATGATGCATTTAACCATGGTCTCCTGCAGATCATGGCCTTACCACTTGGGCCCTGATGGTTAACGGGGAAACAAACAAGGACTTGCTTTCCCTTGTTGACGTCAAGAGGTCTGAGAAAACTCTACCAACAGCTCATGGGAAGTTGCATCGAGTCTCGACAGGATTATGATTTGTAAGTTGAAACTCCATTGCAAGCAAATTTTGAGGACCAAGCCCCTTGGCTTTTCACCGTGTTTTGTTTTGTTCATTGACAGGGCCAAGATTGTGAGTGAGAGAGAGATGGAATCACATCTTTTCACCGTCTCTTTCCATCATCACGATGCTGTTTGGTTGTATAATCATGCTAAAAGATCTAGATCGAAAATCAAGGACATTCTTATAAATACATTTGAAGAGATGAAATCACATATAATTCTCTCTCTGTAGTGAAAGTGTAATGGAAGGTGGATCCTCCATCGCATTGGGTCATTTTATAGATGACGTTTTGGCCAACTCGTTAGAAAGAAGGAGGAGAATAAATGTAGTTTCAACTGCTTAAAACAAGGAAAGCCATTTCATTTTGTTGACAAGCTAAGCTCTCTTCCAATTCAGTGAGTTGGGAGTGGTAGACTTGGGTTGGCAGCAAATTGTGTAAAAAAGATTATGAGAGTGACTGATGGCATTTGGGGATGTAATAGAGCTAAATCAGTATAGTTTTTGGAGCAGCCTTCTTGTAGAGTGGGCTATGTTGCTATTTTGTCTATAAATCAGTTATAAAAGATTTCAACTACATTTCTGAATTTTCAATTCTGATTCTAACTAGTAAATTAACCTATGCTTGTGTGTGATGTGATATAAACTATTATCTATAAATAGTAAGTAATTTACTTAATAATTTTTAACTAAAAAATTTTCAGATTTGTGGCTAATAAGTCTTCAGACTTTTCTTTTTTAAAATGATATTTATGTTCTAGATTTAAAATGAATTGCACTTTAAAAATGTTTATAGAAATCTTAATTAAATTTAGATTAAAATACCGTTTGTCACTGTACTTTGAATTTCATTCAATTTTATTTTCTATACTTTTAAAAGTCCAATTTCAGTACATCTATTTTCAATAAAGCTTAAAATTAGTCCCTACAATTAGTTTTAAGTTAATTTTTTTTAATCGAAATTGGCTAAATAGCAACAATAATTTTTATGCAAGAAAAGACACAATGTGAACATATTTTCAAAATTTATAGAATGAAGACTAATAGAAACTAATTTTTTTTTAGAGAAGTTAACAATAAACTAATAATAAAGACAAATTTTAAGCTTTATTGAAAGTACAAAGACTAAAATTGAACATTTGAAAGTACAAAGACTAAAATGGAATGAAATTCAAAGTACAAGAACCAAAATGATATTTTATAAACAAAGTCTTAAAACATAAAAATACATGTCAAAATTCATTACACATGCATAATTTTTTTAGTTATATTGTTTCCATTTTTTTTTTTGACAGAGCTCAGTCACACTCTTTCAAATGCCCTAATCTAATACAAATTTTATTGCATATACTCTTTTGTTAAGTTTAACCATTATTTCAAATAGAGTTGGTATATGTGGCTTATTTATTCTCTCTCTGTCTCTCTCTGTTTGTTTTTAGAATATTATCATTCAGAATATTATCATTCAAATAAAGAGGTGAAGAACCTACCATTTTTAAGGTAATTTTAAATGTCTTGACTAGTTGAGCTATGTTGGTGTACATGTGATTTATTCAATTGATTCTACATGCACCAATTTCTAGAAAGGCCACGGATTCAACGTGTCCCAGAATTTGATAGAGAACAGATAATTTATATAAAAAGTTAAAACATAAATGTTTTGTTAGGGTGCAAACAAATATCCCACATTGGCTAGGGAAGGGAGTGATCATTGGTATATATGTGAGGACAATTATCTCCATTGGTATGAGGCCTTTTGGGGAACCAAAAGCAAAGCCATGAGAGCTTATGCCCAAAATGGACAATATCATACCATTGTGGAAATATGTGGAAGTTCGTTGTCCTTATCAATTGGTATCAGAGCCATGGTCTAAACCTAGCTGTGTGCCGGAGGAATCCTCAAAGTGGAGCAGAGTATGAATCCCATAGTCGAGCAAAAAGTGCTTGGAGCGGCAAGCAAGTAGTAACTCTATCAAGTTGCCATGGTAGAGGAGTAGTTCTTTGTTCGAGGGGGAGGAAGTGGATGGTGCGATAAGTGATCAACGCTAAAGAAATATGTCCCACAATGTGCGTGATCCCGTTGCGGAGTAGACGGATTTGTTCGAGGGGAGGCTCAATTGTGGTACTTTGTCCCAAAGAAATATGTCCCACAATGTGCGTGATCCGTTGCAGAGTAGACGGATTTGTTCGAGGGGAGGCTCAATTGTGGTACTTTGTTCGAGGGGAGGATTGTTAGGGTGCAAACAAATGTCCCACATTGGCTAGGGAATGGAGTGATCATGGGTATATATGTGAGGACAATTATCTCCATTGGTATGAGGCCTTTTGGGGAACCAAAAGCAAAGCCATGAGAGCTTATGCTCAAAGTGGACAATATCATACCATTGTGGAAATATGTGGAGGTCCGTTGTCCTTATCATGTTTGCCCCTTATAATTTCTTTTGGGGAAACGATAATCAAAATTTACCCTTAAACTTTCAATTGTATAAAAAACTTTCAATTTTGTCCCATTAAACCTGAACCTTGAACATGTGTTGAATTCCTGCTAAATTCATCCACTAATTCTGACAAAAGGTAAAGTAAAAAATCTCTTCAAACACACACACACATCTATATAATCAAACTTTGTACAAAATTAAGTCCAGTTAATGCACAAAATCGATGATGGAATAAAATTTTTAAAAATTCACAAATTTCAACAAAAATAGATTGATTTTGTACTAGACACATATTTTATATTCATTAAGCACATATGAGAAAATTTTGATTGAAGATTTATCAAATGAAAGTCTATCCAAGGGTAAAAATTGCAATACTTATTCAAGTTGAAGGTAAAGATTGCAACAATTATCAAAGTTTTAAGGTGCAATTAAGTGAAATTGAAAGTTTAAGGTTAAAATTGATATACCTTGGTTTAGGGTAAAAATGGATATTTTCCTTCTATTTTTGACTCTGGCCCTTATAATAATAATAGCTTAAAAAAAATAATCAATTTATACCCCTAAACTTGTCATGTTATATCAATTTTTACCCTAAACTTTCAATTTCATCAAATTGCACCCCAAACTTAGATTAGTGTTGAAATTTTTGAATTTTGGCAATGTTATTTAATGATTAATTTTGTGCAAAACTTGATTTTATTGAAATTAGTGAGTTTATAGAGATTTTCACATTCCTTGTTAAAATTAGTAGGTGAATTAGCGAAAATTGAATAGAGGGTAAAAATTGTAACACTTGTCTAAGTTTAGGGTCAAATAATCTTCTAAATAATAATAATACCAATAAACTTAAGCATAACTAAACAGACAAGATATCACTAACTTTTTCTATATGTCAAATATTCGAACTCACCCCACACAATTGTAATACTATATTGAAAAAAACAAAAATAATAAATGGATCCCAAGGATCTACTACTTTTTTTTTTAAATTAAAATTTTTTTTTATAGAGTTCATCAACATGTGGAAGTGGAAGTATTCGAATCTTTGACCTCTTAGTCGAGAACACATGCTTTAACTGTTGTACTAAGCTCATAATGATGAGACATATCATTCCTATTCATAATGGAAAGGACCCTTTACTTATTCAATTAGGCCGTTATAAAAAATTGAAATAATTAATGCCCACCTACAAACTTTCGAGGCATATGAATATATATTAAAAAAAAGGAAAAATACAAAAAATAGAGCAAATTGCAAAACCATCTCTAAAGTATATTGGTTGTTGCAATTGTATCCTCAAACTTTTAATTGTAAAAATTAAACCCTCAAATTTAACAATGGTTAAAATTGGACTCTCAAACTTTTAATTGTAAAATTAATTAAAACCCTTAACTTACACTATAATGGTAAAAAGTGACTCTCAAACTTCTAATTTTAAAAATTAAACTCTCTAATTTTTTTTGAGATCAACAACAACATTTGGAGGTAGGAGGATTTGAACCTCTGACCTCTTGGTCGAAAATGCATGCCAATTACCGTTGAGCTATGCTCACAACCTCTAACTAACATAATTGTAAAAATTGGATGCCTTTTTTTTTTTTTTGGTTAAAATTTGTTTTTTTTCCCACCAGTTCTTCTGCCACCATCCATTGTCTTCTCTATTATCTTTCTGTTGGATGTGATTCACCATTTTTGATTGCAGAGATGGTTAGTGAGATTAAAGATAATTGATTTCATTTTTGTGGCCGTCCATTGTCTTCTTCTACCTCTTCAAGTAAAGCCAAATTAACTTCTTCTTTTTCTTCTTCACCTTCAGAAAAAAGATTCTTCACTCACTTCTTCCTTGTTTTTAAGCTTCACATTTGGCTCTTTACTTTCCTTTTTTCTTCTTCCTCTTCCTTACCCATCGTCACGGTCATAGACACATTGCCCATCTCTAACAGAGAAGACAATGGATGGTGGCAGAACTGATAAAAAAAAAAAACAATTTTAACCAAAAAAAAAAAACAATTTTAACAAAAAAAAAACCCAATTTTAACAATTATGTTAATTAAGGGTTTCATTTTAAAATTAAAAGTTTGAGTACAACTTTTGACTATTATAGTGTAAGTTAAGTGTAAGTTTAGGAATTTAATTTTTACAATTAAAAGTTGAGGGTCCAATTCTTACCATTGTTTAAGTTTGAGGGCAAAATGTTAAGAATGGTGTAAGTTTAAGGGGTTGAATTTCTACTATTAAAAGTTTGAGGGTGCAATTGCAACCATGTTTTGTTTGTTGGCTGAAAAAAACTTGAAGTAGGAGATAGTGAAATTTTGGCTACTCTTGGATTCTTTTGATCTTAGCTGATATACACAGATGAAGAAGGGGAGGAGGAAGAAGAGGAGATGGTCACCGTGAGTGAGAGGAGAGAGAGCAGAAAAGAGAGTGAGTGAGAGGAGAGAGGGGTTTTTGTTATTATTATTATTTTTTAATTTTTCATGTCAACATTAAAATAATCAAAAATTACTCCGGAGACTTTTTAAACTTATTGCCTAAAATTCAGAAACTAAAAAGGTTAGTTTTTAAACTTCGGAGACCAAACGAATCCATTGCTAAAAATTCAGACAAAAAGATAATTTTCCAAAGTCTGTATTAGTCAAAAGAAAGGAATAAGAAAAAGAGGCTAAATTATAGAAAATACTTATGAACTTTGTACTTTGTTTCAAAAATACTCTTGAATTTTTAAAAGTTTCATTAATACCCTTAAACTTTCAAAAAAAATTCAAAAATACCCTTACCATTAGTTTTGGATGAAAACACCATTAGTACTTTGTTTCAAAAATACTCCTAAACTTTAAAAATTTTTATTAATATCCTTAAACTTTAAAAAAAAAGTTCAAAAATACCCTTACCGTTAATATATGGACAGAAATTGTTAGTACCTTATTTTAAAAATATCCATGAACTTTCAAAAATTGCATTAATACCCTTACCTTAAAAAAAAAAAGTTAAAAAATGTCTTTACCATTAGTATATGGACGAAAACCGTTTATTTACACCCCATTACCTCCATCTTCTATTTCATCTCTCTCCTGATTTGCTTCAATTTATGACCTAACACTTCTCTCTATATGTATTTTTTTCAATGCCCTCTTACTTTTATCTTCTATTTTTCAATCTCTAAAACTTCTATTATTTCTCCTATCTTTTTAAATATTAGAACTTTAAACAAATAGGAGGAGTTCTCTCTCATTTCTAAGCATGCCCAAATATAAATATAAGAAATTTCAACACCCAAATAGTCAATGTCTTTGAAGTTATATTGAGTTGGAAAAGAACCAATTATTTGAAAACAACTCATATAGAAACCTTATTTTTTTATATAGATACTCTTATTTTTCCTCAATTTGTCCAATTCTCAATCATGCGGAACCTTCTTAACTGACCACAACAAATAGACTAATTTAAACTGTAAAAATGATTAATAAAATCTTCATATGCTACAAATTTAGTAATGCATATGTTTTCTTTCTTTTTCCTCCCCACTAGATGTCCTCCAAATTATGACCCAAATTCTCAACATGTCCCTCTTTTTGTGTATTAAACCCAAATGTACTAACTTAAATTACTAACGTACAAACTTTGTTAAAGCATTTAAGTCGTAAGGGGGCCTTGGTGGCTCCATTATTCTTCTTTCTTCTTGCTATAATCTATATAGCTTGATTGAATGAGGTAGCTTTAGAGATTGGAAAATGGAAGAAGAGAGTAAAGAGGGTATTGAAAAAGAAAGGAAAAAAAAAGAAGAAATAGAAAAGTGTTAGGCCATAGATTGACGCAAATCAAGAGATAGAAGAAATGGAAGGAGATAATAAGGTGTAGATAAATGTTTTTTTGTCCATATACTAAAGGTAAGAGCATTTTTTAACTTTTTTTTAAAGTTAAGGGTATTAATACAACTTTTGAAGGTTTAGGGGTATTTTAAAACAGGTACTAATGATTTTTGTCCATATTCTAACGGTAAGGGTATTTTTGAAACAAAGTACAAAGTTTAGAGGGTATTTTCTATAATTTAGCCAAAAAATAATGAATGTCTAGTTTGTTTGTTTGTTTGTCTTTTATAAAGATAAGTGAATTCTATCAAAACAAAGAGAAAGAGATAGGAAGAGATGGAAACCCACCCATGAAAAGGGCTTTTATTAAATAGTTTTTCTTTCGATACCGTAATGTTTGGTTATATAATCAATAAGGAGGCATTTGACCCATGGGTAAGACTTGTGGGGAGTTGGGTGGGGTATTTTAACCCACGTTTGGTCCACGGTTATGAACAACCCACCAGATTTTCTTTAACAAAACACGAACTTCAACAGTGTTTACTGTTGAAGTTCGCAAGCTATTCAACCTCAACCTCGAGTACACCTCTTCGACCTCATTCTCTCTTCACGATGCTTTCTCTTCTCTCTCTCAGGTTCGTCTCACCTACCTTCTTTCATATTCTCCGACTCTCCTCCATTCATCTTCTCCCCCCCCCCCCCCCCCCTCTTTGATTATTCTTCCGTTTAGGTTGACAGTCGCCGTGGGTCATCGATCTTCGTCTTCGATTCGTCTTCCGTTAGCATTTTTTTTTCTTGTTTCATAATTGAAAACCCTAACCCCAAAAGACTGAATTTGTGACCCACGGTAGATCTGAACATCCTAAACTTACTTCCATCACTGATATGCCCCCTTGCATGTTCCTTTTTCCCACATTAGAACATCAAACGCTAGTTGTTGACATCTTTTTTTTTTCAGATCCGAAACCCTAATCGAAACCCCTCGCCGCTTCAGCCCAAATAGCCCTTATCGCCATATCAGCTACCCCTTTATCCATAACAACCTCCTATTTGGGGTTGGTAGGTAGGCTTGGTAGGGGCTTATGACGTATTGGAGCTTGGTGGGGGGAGGGGGGTGGAGGGCTTCTCCAATAGGTTTGATCTCTCATACCCCAAGCTGATGATGATCACCCTTTATTTTATTTATTTATCTTTTTTTACATGTTTTCTGATCTGTCAGTTTGCTTTGGGTTGTTTATGTTAATTCATTTATTTTTTCAATCTCTCTTTTGCTTCATGCTATTTTTTGTTAATTTGTTCATTGTAACATGCGCAAGATTTGTTAAATTCATTATTTATCTCTGTTTCATTGTTTACATGTGCAAGAGATTTGTTACTTTTGATACTTCTTGTCTTTTTTCACGTTCAACTCCTATTTTTTCTTCACTATGTTTTCCTCCGTTTGTTTGATTCAAATTTCATACCATGATTTATAGATCATTTCATCTCCTCTAGAATTTTATTCTAATGGATGAAAACTATGTATCTTTGAGGCCAATTTTAATATAGTCTCCTTTCTGTTTGTGCTTGATGAATTTTGATTCTCATTTGACATTTTTTGTTTGATAAATTTCAATTATGACTTTGATTTTGATGGATGAATTTTGCTTTAACATGTCGTTCTGTTCTTGTGGATTTTAATATAAACTTTTATTTGTATATTGTATTTTGATACGTTGTTGATATTATATTTTCCCTTATGTATTGTCTCGAGGCCACAACTTCTGCTTTGAATGCCCTGTTTAGTAATTAATTGCACACTGATATCTACCAATACCCCTTTAATTACGGATATACTTTCACAACCATTCTCTCTGTTAGGTTGGTGTGGTGTTTAATGATATTTATATTATTTTATTTTTTATGTATTTGGGTATCGTTCCTGAGGCCATTTCTTATCACTTAAATGCACTTGTTTGACATATACTTGCTCTTTAATAAACGTTGGTAGGTGTACTTATTATAATAAGTGTACCCAACTACTCAGCTAAGAACCACTGGTTGGTTTATTGAATGAGATTCCCTCTATATATACACAATTCCACACTTCCAAATCCTTTGAGCACAACTCCAAAGCCTTATCACATCTCATCAATCGCGAGTCCCGTCTTCTTCCTTACTAATATACAGTGTTCCTAGTGTTGGTTTCCAGCCACATCTTTTCCATCTTTTACTTGAATCTTGTAGGCAGGTGCTCGTTCCTTCCTTTGTTTCATTTCTTTTTGCTTTAAGTTCACATTGCTATACTAATATACTTTTCGTTTTTACTATTTGCAGGATACCTTAGTGCGAGGTTCGAAATATTTTCCTTTACTATATGTATATCCTATTGGACTTTGAACACTTTTTTTTAGACATTCTTCTTCGTTATGTAAACTATTCACAATTTGAACACTGTTTATTTTGATTTTTTTTGCTTCGTTAATCTTAATGTATGCTATTATAGAACACATGTGAGTTGACATGTTTTATATTAATGGAATGTTAAATTTCTTTTCTACTTTGTAACGTAAATATCCTTACTAAATTAATGTAATTCAATTTATTTTAGAAAGGATTAGTTGACACAAACAGAAAATGGACCCATATATCCCTTATCACTATTTTTTTTTATTGTAAGTAACGACTCATATCTTCTGTAACAACTACACATGTATGCTTTTTATGTTGTAACCATGATCGTGGCCATTCACTATTTTTTGTTATAACAACTACACACGTTTGACTTTTTTGTTTGAACAATGAACTTGGCCCTTCTTGGGCATTCACTATTTTTTGTTATAACCATGAAATTGGCCATTGATGTCCTTTTAAATTACAAGTCTTATGTAAATTAGAGTACTACATAACAATTTTTTTATTTGATAAAAATCTCCCTATCTCACTTTCTCTACATGTCATCTGCAATTTTTTTTTTTTTAAAGTTTAAACAAAAATCTTAGAAAAAATAACAATCTTATCTTTTTTTAGCTTCTTCTTTTATCAATAGCTAAAAAATATATATAATTTTATGATTTAAGGATAAGAAAAACATATTTTAAACTAACCCGTATTATAATTTAAGAAATTAGTATTTGAAAAGGTTAGCATATTAAATAAAAAATGATTTTCAAATTAATCACATTCAAAGTAAAAAATAAAATAAAATTTATTTTTGTTATTACAGTAAATAACATAAATATAGTAATCTGAACAAAAAGTATAAATGATATTCATTTTAAATGGTGTTAAAAAATATACATTCATTTTGAACTTAATTATTTTAAAATACCATAATATTTTATTTTTAACTTAGTTATTTTAAAACTTCAAAAAAATTTATTTTCAAATTAATCAAACTTTAGATAATTCATTATATTGATTAGCTAGAAAAAAAAAATCTTAAATTATACAAAAAAATTATTGTACTAAGCTTGAAAAACAAATCTTAAATTAACATTTTAAAATTGACGAAAACAAGTCTTTAACAAAATTGTAAAATATACATAAACTAATATAATTTAAATCTCAATTTTAGTATTGACGGAAACAAATCTATATTATTTCTAAAATTGAGAGAATAAAAACATAAAAATCTTGAAGTTTATTTGAATCCCATTAAATTAATGGATTGAAATATTTCTGAATTACATGTAATATTTAAAAAGGTATTGTAAGACTTTCTTTATTTGAAAACTATCAAAGGTAAATCAATAATTAATGTCAGAGATATTGAAAAAAGAGTGTGGGGGTATTTTGTTTAAAATTATTATTTTTTCTTTAAAGAAATTTGCAAAATATACATAAATTAGTAAAAACAAAAAATCTCAATCTTAGAATTCATGGGAAGAAATTCTTAATAATGAAAATTTGACAAATTGTATGAAAAAACTATACAAAAAAAGCTAAAATAAACTCAGACTTCAAAACTCCAGGTTAAAAAAATCTGCAACCCAAACACATACTTTAGAACTCGTACTCCCTGCAACTCCTTGCCCCAAACACAGACTTCAGAACTCCAGACTAAATAATTCTGCACTAGAGATGTTCATTTTCCTAGCGGGGACTTGCTTCTAACGGAGCGGGGAATCCCCGTTTAGGAGGGAAATGAGGGAGGGAGTGGGGAAGATTTTTTTCCCGTCCCCGTCCTCGCCTTGTTCCCCGACCTCGCCCCGATTTCTTCTTTTTTCTTTAATATATATATTTGTATATATATAATAAACCATAAATCCAAACTTTTATTCAATATTATTTTTTTTTTCTAAGGAAATCAAAAAAATTTCTCTTAAATAGAAATCTCTTATTAAGAATTAACAATTTAAATATAATTTTTTTTAAAAAAATTGATTTTATTTGATCAAATTTTAAAAAATAAAAATTATAAACGAGGAATTATTCCCAGCGGGAAACTCGATCCCTGCGAATTTTCCATGAGGATTCCCTGCCCCGTTCCCCGCGAAATTAAATAGGAAATTTCGTGGGATGGGGAATGAAATGGGCTTCCCTGTCCCCGCCCCATCCCGTGGACATCTCTACTCTACACTCCAAACATAGACTTCCTAACTCCCCAGACTTCCTAATTTTTACTCCTTGCAACTCCTTGTCCCAAACGCTCCCTAAAAGAGTTTAGAAACATGCTTCTATCCAATATGTTATATCAGTGTTTAGTTAATTAGCACAAATAAAAACATAATTCAAAATTTAAAACATTAGGAGGGATTAAATTTATATTTTAATTAATTATATGTAGGTTCAAAATTCCATTTTGATATTTAGCTTTCATACTTACTATTTAGATTTTTCGATTGTGTTAAGTGTCTAAATTTTATATAAAATTTTATTTTTGTTCTTATCAATATTTTTCATTAATTATTTAACCATAACTTAAATTTGTGTAGAAATTTGACATCTAGCCTATTATATGTATTTTAAAATACTTATGTGAAAATATCTATTTGTTAAGTAAATGAATGAAAAAAGACCGAATCAGGATCTCTGACAATAACTAAGTTAAGTTTTTATATAAAGTTCAAAAATTATATTACAAAATATTGATAAGTATTATAATAGAATATATAAGGTGTTTTTGGATCGAGGACGTTCCTAAAGAGTTTCAGATTGAGAATTTATTTGAGGAGAGGCTAGTTCAATAATGTGAAATTTAATATTATAGGATAACGTAAGAGAGAAACTAAAAAAATGTAATTAAGAGATTTGTCTTTATTCTAGTTCCTTTGTATTTTTCTTACGAAGAAAAAGAGAAAGAATGAAGAAATGATTTAACTCTCATAAAGGGCTAAAAATAACAAAATGGTTCCTAAGCTTTTCTTAATATGATCCTTGAGCTTTTAAAGTTCTTAATTTGACCCTTTAATGTATTAAGGATATTCAATGGAGTCATCCATAAAAGAAAATTGTTAATAGAAAGTTTGTGTATCATTAAATTATTATATTTGTAGATACCGTATTTGGTCCGTTAATTTTTATACTTCGATTTAATTTGATTTTAATTTATGGTTTGTGTTTACTTTGGTTCGTTTTTGTTTTATTTTCATTTTTCTCCAAGCTTTGTTTAAAGTTTTTGTGTTTATTAATTTTGTTATGATTTTTTATTTTGATTTTATTTAATTTTATCCTTTTTGATTTTTGATTTTTGATTTTTTTTTCTCTTTTTCTTTCTTTCCAATTATTATTATTATTATTATTTTCTTTTTCTCAAAATTTGTTTTCACAAATTAGTTTAGTCTTCTCCAATTTTCTCATTCTTCCCACTATCTCATTTCTTTCTCCCCAATTTTCTCTCCCTCATTACCACTAACTCTCCTTTCTCTACTTACCATACTAATTTAAGGAGTGTTGTTTCTTATAAAAGGGGGAGATTGGGAATTTTTTTGAATGACACACACAGAAACATCACATAGAGGAGGAAAAGAAGGAAGAGGTATTGAAGAATGAATGGATTTTAGCAAAAGGAAGTGGAGAAATTTGATCCAAAACGATTTTTGACTCTAAAACCCCCACTTTTTCTCTCCTCAACCTCACTTTCTCTCTCCAAATACCAAACAATTCGTGAAAGCTTTCTCCATCTTCTTCTCAAATTCACACCTCAACCACTCCGGCAAAAGACGGCATGCATACCTCCGACCACGACGCAGCATTTCCACGAACGCAGCACCTCCGGCGACTCAGCACCATCAATTCCGGCGACTTGAAAATCTGCTAGTAGCAGTAGCAAAGACCCACAACTTCTTCTTCTTTCTTAAGGTGAAGTGTGGAGGTGAGGTGAGAGAAATTTTCTCTCTTTAATTTCTATTTAGACCCTTAGTTTTTTGTAGTAAATTCCCATTTTGTCCTTAATTTGTGTATAATTTTCAATATAGCTATTTTGTGTTAATTACTGATCTGCCCTTAAACATGGTTTTCAATTTCTAATTCAATCCATGATTAATTAATCTCCAATCTGATTCATATTGTTTATTTTTCAATTTAACGTATGAGATGTTTGTAATTTAAGCCATGACTTGTTGGTTCAATTTTCAATTGACCCATGATTTGTAGTTTAATTTCAAATTGATCCTAGCACATGCTTAAAATTTAAATTGGTCCATATTTATCATTTTAATTGCAATTTAACCCATGACTTGTTGATTAAATTCCAATTGACCAATTAGTTTGTTGTTTAATTTGTAAATTGACTCATGGTTTGTTTTTTTAATTTATAAATTGACTCTTGATTCATTGTTTAATTTGCAATTTGATTTGTAGCATGTTGTCCATTTCGCTATTTGTTTTGAATGGAAATTTGATTTGTTTCATCACAATTTGAATTAAATTGCAAAAGGGTTTAATTAGCTTAATTTGCAAATTGCTGGGATTTTTCCATTTGATTGTTTCACCTCAATTTGAATTAAATTGCAAAAGGGTTTAATTAGCTTAATTTGCAAATTGCTGGGATTTTGCCATTTGATTGTTTCACCTCAATTTGAATTAAATTGCAAAAGGGTTTAATTAGCTTAATTTGCAAATTGCTGGGATTTTGCCATTTGATTGTTTCATCTCAATTTGAATTAAATTGCAAAAGGGTTTAATTAGCTTAATTTGCAAATTGCTTGAATTTTGCCATTTGATTGTTTCATCTCAATTTGAATTAAATTGCAAATGTTTTAATTTGCTTAATTTGCAAGTTGCTTAAATTTTGCTATTTGATTGTTTCATTTTGATTTGAATTAAATTACAAATTGTTTAATTTGCTTAATTTGCAAATTGCTTAGATTTTGCTATTTGATTATTTCATTTGGATTTGATTTGATTTGGGAATTTCTAAATAAAATTTCAGTTTAGTTTCAATTGATTTATTTCTAATTTGATTTCAACTAAAGTGAAGTTTAAATTTGGTTCTAACTTAGATTTTCTAAATGAGCTCTCAAGTTATAACTAATTAATGAGTTTGGAATAAAATTTGATTATGCGGGACTCAACGTTCTGTCTAGGCCGAGGTATTTAAGCTGACCAAAGGAAACACCTCTACCTGAGAACGACCCAATTAGTCAAAATTTATTCAATCTCATTGAAATTTTATCAAAATTACATCTCGGCAACAAAAGTTTGAAATAAAACAAATTTGCCCCTTTAAAATTGAATTTCTGAAATAAAAACCTTCCAATTCATCAAAATTACATTTTGGCAATAAAAGTTTGAAATAAAATAAATTGCCTCCTTTAAAAATGGATTTCTGAAATAAGAACCATTTGTTTTAAATTCTTTCGTAAGTAATTTGTTTTTATAAAATAAGGAATTTGTTTTGAAATATCAAAATAAATTCCAAGTTTTTCTAATGGCTTTGAGCCACTCATAGTTATTAGTTCATATTTTATTTAAAAATGTGAATTAATAAATTTTGGGACATTCAAAATAAAACATAAAAATATTTTTTTTGGACTATTAAATAAAAGGATAATTTTGAAATAAAATGTGGTAACCGTTTTTTAAAACGGGTGTTGTAGGGGTGCTAACACCTTCTCTACACTCAATCGACTCCCAAGTCTAATTTCTAGTTTCATAGACTACCATTTTCTTCTAAAATAGGTGACCAATCACACCTTATAATGATTGGTGGCGACTCCAAATCTTTTTACCTCGAAAGAGACTCCTAGGAGAGGATGTCGGCCGCTCTGCATCGTGATGACGTTGCGACAATATTATTTTGTGAACTTATTTGACATATAAGCATGTTATTTGAACACAACTTTATCATTTTCATATAAAGTCTTACTATTACGCATATTGTTTGAAGATCTTGCGGTCATCATTTGTCAACTTGTAACTACAAGCACCACACGTTCTGCTTTACTTTTCTTTCTACACGCTCCCAATGACGTCACCTCTCTTCTTCTTCAATAACATAAAGCTAGAACTAGTCCACTGGATCCTCACACTTTCAGATCATATCATTATCTCCTTTTCTCCTTTGGTCTGTCATTCCTAGGAAATTATGAAGAAGTTTGAGCTGGTTTTCATACCTGCGCTAGGGACGGGTCATCTCGCATCCGCCGTTGAGATGGCCAATATTCTCGTCACTCGAGATCCACGTCTCTCTGTCACAATGCTCTTCCACGAGCTACCCTTCGATACCGACACGACCGAACATATTCAATCACTTTCTGCGGCTTTTGCTGGTAAATCTATACATTTTATCGTCTTCCCTAAATTGCCCCCTCCCCAAGATACAAAAAAAAACTTTATATTGGATATGCTTAACATCATCGAAAGCTACAAGCCCTGTGTCAGAGAAGCTGTGACGAAACTCATAGACCCTCAAATAGGTTCCAACTCCTCCCAACTCGTTGGATTTGTTGTAGACATGTTTTGCACTACCATGATAGATGTGGCTAAGGAATTTGAGGTTCCTTGTTATGTATATTACACATCTACTGCAGGCTCTCTTGCTATTATTTTTGCGCTTCAAGAGATTTACGATCAGAATAATAGTAACGAGGTGGTGCTACAGTTGCAGAACTCGGATGGTGAGTTAGTTATGTCGGGTTTTGTCAATCCGATTCCTTGTAAAGTCTTCCCTAGTTTTTTTTTCGATTACGAAACTGCTATTTGGTTTTACGGTACTGCTAAAAGAATTAGATCGGAAATCAAAGGTATTCTGATCAATACATTTGTTGAGATGGAATCACACATATTGAACTCGATGTCAAGTGGCTCTTCCTCACAAGTCCCGTCGTTGTATTCTGTTGGACCCATTTTGCACTTGAAAAACACTGGTGCTGCTGAGACTCTTGATCGTGCAGATATATTAAAGTGGCTTGACGATCAACCTCCATCATCAGTGGTTTTCTTGTGCTTTGGAAGCATGGGAAGCTTTGACAAAGATCAAGTGGAGGAGATTGCACGTGCACTAGAGCAAAGTGGGGCTCGCTTTGTATGGTCCCTCCGACAACCCCCATCAAAAGGTAAGTCTGTGCCAATGGACTATGTTGACATCACCAACGTCCTACCAGAGGGATTTCTCGATCGGACAACAGATATCGGGAAGGTCATTGGTTGGGCACCACAAGTGGAGATATTGGCCCACCCTGCCACTGGAGGATTCATATCGCATTGTGGCTGGAATTCGATGCTAGAAAGTATGTGGCATGGGGTGCCAATGATCACATGGCCGATGTACGCTGAGCAACAACTAAATGCCTTCGAAGTAGTTGTGGAATTGGGATTGGCTGTTGAGATCGTGATAGATTATCATATAGAGAACCCGAGAATAGTGAGAGCAGAAGAGATAGAAAGTGGGATTAGAAAATTAATGAAAGATGATGGCAAGCTAAGGAAGAAAGTTCAAGTCAAAAGTGAAGAAAGTAGAAAAAGTGTAATGGAAGGGGGATCTTCCTTCATCTCATTAGGCCATTTTATAGATGACATTTTGGGCAAGAAGGAGACTAAATAATGTAGTTTCAAGGAAAAACCCATTTTATTGTGTTGTCAAGTAGGAAAAATTATTTGAGAAGGATTGCCACAATGTTACTAATAGTTTTACACCGTTGGATGTATGAGAGAAAAACGGTAAAAATATTTTAAATTTATATCTAATGATTATTAAGAGTATGCAAATTTTTAAATCTCATATCTAAGGACAGTTATTACTTCATTGAATAACTTTTTGCCAAGTAGGGTGCAAACAAAATTTGAAAAAGGTCACCCAACCAATCGAAACCGACGTCCGTTGATCATCGATTCGATCTACAACAATTTTTCATTTATTGAAAAATCAATCGATTGATTGACTGAAGTAGCCAAAAAAGCAAAAAAATCGATCAATCTGACAAAGCAAGATGTACACAAATTGAACCACCCACTATATGCAAATCGAACCAACCAGCTTAACCCAAAGTGAATCAATCAATTGTGGTCTCTGGTACAATTCAACCGAACTAATATGGCACACTTGGGTTGATTTTCAATTAGCCCAAAATCACAAAAATCTGCTGTGGTTACAGGCCAACGACTCCCATTTTCTTTCTTTGGAAAATTTCGATTGTTTTGATTTCGCCCCAACGTCTCCTTCCTTATCCGTATTCAATCAAAATCCAATTGACACAAATAAGGAATTAATTTAATTCCTTACGTCTCTCTCTTTTTGTGCACAATTCCCTTTCTTTATTAGTTTGAATCTTCCGCAATGTACAAACTAAGGGAAATAATATTGTTCTTCAAAAACTTAGTTTCTTCTTTCACTCTTTCTAGTTTGTTTTTAATTCTACACAAAATACAGAGAGCATTCCTGATTACACAGTATTCCATTGATATATTTCTTCACAATCTACCTACTATTAATTGAAAAATATATATATATTGAAGGTCGGCTATGCAATTTGTGTAAAAAGGATGATGAGTGAGTTACTGATTCGATCAGAGGACTTTCTTACCAACAAAGAACAAAAAAGGCAGATCTGTTTTCATTCATAATGAGCAGAAGTAATACATATTTGGAGGCCTTTCATTCAAAAAAGGCAGGGCTTGTGATATCCTTGTTTGGTACAAAGTTAAGAGGATTGATCATGGGAATGAATTATTTCCATGAATTTTGTATACCCATGAATAAAGGTATTTGATACCCTTGAAAAAATATGGGTTTTCTTCAAAAAAGGTATTTATTAAAATTAATTTATATATTCAAACAGATTATATAAAAATTATTTTATACTAATGTATTGAATTAACATAATTAATTATTCAATTGTAATAAATTAATCATAATTAATTGATTGATTAAAAATATTCCCAACGAATTCTCATTTATAAAAAGAAAAAAAAATCAATTTTTACCCTAAGTTTGTCAAGGTATATCAATTTCTACTATAAACTTTTAACTTCATCAAATTGTACTCCAAACTTAGATAAGTATTGCAATCTTAACCTTAAAGTTAAAAATGTTTTGCAATTTCTATCATCCAATAAGTTTTCTTTTGAATTTTCATTAAAAAAAATTATTCTCGTATGCTTTCAATGAATTATGAAACATATATATGATACAAAATTGATAAGATTTTAAAGAAAAACAACGTTAGAGTTACATTTTGTTAAAATTTGTGAGTTTCGGTAAAGTTATTCATTAGTTAATTTGTAGGTTAATCAAACTTAAAATTTTGAAAATCTTGATATTATTGAAATTAGTGAGCTTATCGAGATTGTTACATTGTTTTTTTGTTAATTAAATTAGCGAAAATTGAATAGATGATAGAAATTGCAACATTTAACTAAGTCTAGAGTTTAATTTAATGAAATCAAAAGTTTAGAGTGAAAATTGATACACGATGACATGTTTACGGGCAAAAATTGATTTTTTTCCTTTATAAAAATAAACTAAGTTAATGTAATTGTGTATTTATTGAAACTATTAAACAATTAGTAATCTATTTAATATATTTAATAAATTGAAATAATTTAGTATAAAAATTTTAATTTTTTATAATTATTTATTCAATTAAAATTATACTTCTATTATGATCCATTAATTTATATTTATTTGTTGAAAAGTTCATTAATTCATGCATAATAATTATATAAAATTTATAAAATTAATCTCATGAAAAAGATAAAAATATCATTTATTATTATAAAAATTAGTATTCTTAAGTGTACAATCAAATACAGTAATTAATAATTCCTAACAATTTTATTATCAGATATCTTATTTTTAGACATCTATTATTCTGAGAGATATAAAAAACTTTAACTAGAAGTGAGTAATAAAAGTCAAAACAGAGGGGTCTCAGGATTAATCTGGATTTTCAATCAGAGTGATAGTCTGAAATGACAGTCGCTCATTGAGTGAAGAAGAAATTCAAAAAATAAACTGAAGCGGCTTTGAGAATAAGTGGAGCCACAAAGTTTTCTAGAGCAGGGTAAAAAATTTAATTACCAGTTAACTTTTTCATATATATATATATGTGAGTTTAACGAGGGACGAGGAATTTGAATATCTGACTTCTTGGTCAAGAAAATATGTCTATACCAATTGAACTATGTTCATGTTGGCTAACTTTTTCATATACATAATCTTTGATTAAACTAACATTTTTGTCTATGTATTTTTTAAATGTTGAAATTTAGACTCCATACTTTTAATAAATTTTATTAAAATTAGTCTTTATGGTTAATTTTTCTAAATAAAATTAGTCTCTTTCATTAATTTTTCTAAATAAAATTAGTCTTTTATTAGCTTTTCTTTTTATAAATTTTGAAAACATATTCACTTTGTGTCTCTTTTTTTTTTTTTGAATGAAAACTATTATTATTATTTTATCAAATTCAATAAAAATTAACTTCAAACTAACAATAAGGACTAACGTAAATTTAAGATTTATTGAAAGTAAAAGGACTAAATTTGGACATTTGAAATTACATGAACTAAAATGGAATGAGATCCAAAATATAGGAACCAAAATGATATTTTAACCTATAATTTTATAATTTTAAATATTTAGAGAAGACACAAAGTAGAGAGAAAATTTAAAATCTTAATATTTTTTGTATGATTCTTCAAATCTAAAACGAACTGAAGAGGAGGGCAATTGCTCCCTCCTTCCTTTCACTTTGCCTCTATTGGAGAAGGGTAATGTTTAGGGTTTGGACTATCACTTATATAATTATTTTAGCCCCTCCTTTTCGCCCTTGTTTAAGAACAGATATAGTGTTTAGGATTTAGGTTCTCACTTGTATATTATTCTTTCGCAAAGTAAAAACTGATGGAGCCAACAGAAACATAAACTCAACTGGTTAAGGCATAATTCTTCAATAAAAAAGTTAGAGATTCAAATTCCTCATCCTTATGTTGAACTCAGAAAAAGAAAAAAAAGAAACAAACTAATGGGCCACCAAGAGTAAGAGAAAGTAAAAAAAGAAAAAACATGGTAAGACAACACTATATAATCGCCCAAACTACAACTTCACGAAAAGTAAAAATAAATAATAGAGAAAAAGAATTGCAAAAACTACCGTTGAAGTATAGTAGTTGTGTAACAACTACATTCCTAAAAACTACCCACGAATTATGATGTTTGTAACAGTTACACCTCTAAACTTTTACATGTAAAAATTAGACTCTTAAACTTTCAAAGTATAAAAATTAAACATTATAAAAGTAAATATTAGATCCATTTTACCCTATTCCTCTCTCATATTTTACTTTAAGCAAAGACATCTCTAACGAGACTTTGCGTTCTTATACAGAAAATGATTAGTAATATGCCACAGTATTGACTTTTGCTCACACCGATTTTTGTTTGGTTATGTGGTAATTGGAATTTTCTAGGAAGTAGAGGGGATATCTGATCACTAGATTTTGCACAGTGCAGGAAAAAATGGAGAAAACAAAAACAAAATATATGAGAGAGAACTAGAGAGAGTATAATGAGGAGAGAGAGAAAATAGAGAAGGAGAAATATGAGAGAGGAATAGAGTAAAACTTGATCCAATTTTTACATTTATTGTAGTTTAAGTGCTTAATTTTTATACTTGAAAATTTGGACTTTTTAGGAGAATAGGGGTATTTTGAAAACTTATTTCAAAAAACGAGCTGCAGGAGAAACTATTTACAAAAATATGGTGTTTTTTTTTGTCCTTATTGGAATGCGTCTCTTTGAAAGATGCATTCCACACATGGAAATTTGAATTCAAACAGCGTGGCAAGTTTGAATTTAGACGGTTTCAGGCAGCGTGAGACGAGGTGGTGGAAGTGCAGTAGGATGCGTTTCTTCAACAGATGCAACCCTCGTTCATAACTCCCCCGACTTTCTCTTCCTTATTTGATTTTTTCAACAAATTTTGGTAAAATAGATCCCCCGATTTTCTTTCCTCCTATTCGATTACTCTTTTTTTTTTCTATATATGTTTTTCGACTCATTTTTTTATAACTAATTATAGTTTTGTATGTTTTTGCTAATCTATTAATATTTTTAATTTCATCTCTAATGTATTGATTTTTTTTTATTAAGTCTTTATTGTCATAAAAATATTGGAATTAATTCAAAATGATAGTATAATATCAAAACACACTTTATTAATTGAGTTTAAAGTATTATATGTTTAAATTTTATGAAATAAGTCCTAATACTCACCCGTAAAATTTAGAACATACTCATTCTATAAAACTTAGTATATAGTAACTTACTCAATCTGCAATTACTCATTGCTATAGAAAATTGATCTATTAAAATATTGATATACCAATGATTGACAAAGTCATTAAAATTACTATTCTTTAATTTATATACCATCATTCTCTCAATTCACAAATGTAAAAAATGGGAGAAAATATTATGATAATTTTGTCAATATGGTTATGATTTATGAAAAAGGAGAGGAGATCAATGGTTTAAAAATTAGAAAAACAGAGGTCTTTTATTCAATATGAATTAAAAAAAATCCAAATCCCTTCACGATTACAATTTATAACAATATCTAATTTATAGCATATAAAAGTGGAGTGTTTAGAAATATTTTTAAAAGTAATAATAATAAAAAATAGATTAAAAAAACAGAAAAAGAGAAAGTCTATAAAAGTGGAATGTTTGTTAATATTTAAAAAAAAAAACAATAACTTAAACAATAGCATAACAAAAAATTATTTACAAATCATAATTTAAACCATAATTAGAGTAAAAAATAAAAAATAAAATAAAAAATTGTTATATAAACAACTTAACGGAGAAAGAGGGAAGGAAACGTACGGGGCCCACACATTGGAGAGATATTGTGTGGAATGCGTCTTTTAAAGAGATGTATTCCAATAAAGACAAAAAAAGGCCCATTGTTTTTGTAAATAGTTTCTCCCCCACCTCGGTTTTTGAAATAAGTTTTCAAAACACCTCTATTCTTCTAAAAAGTCCTGAAATTTTAGGGGTCCAATTTTTATACTTTTTGAAAGTTTAAGGGTTAATATTTATGCTTGAAAGTTTAAGGGTTAATATTTATGCTTGAAAGTTTAAGAGTGTAATTGTTACAATCACACCATACTTTACAGGTGGTTTTTGCAATTTGTCCAACCCTTTTTTAACTCTAATAACTGCTAGGTAAGTATATTGTTTTTTTTTTTAATTAATAATTCAACAAAAATTTAAATTCATTTGGAAACTCAAACACGTAATTAAACTTACTATGTATGGTTCTACCTCCTTTTTTTTTTTTTTTAATGAAGAAAACAAATCTTTTTATCAAAGGATATGAAAAAAATGGTTCAAGCACTCAGTGGCGGATTCAGAACTTTGTGTTAGGGGGGGCTTGATAGATTTTGATATTAGTTTATCTAATGAAAAATATGACTACTTTTTTATAGGTTAAAAATACTTTTGGTCCTTAGATTTTCATAAAAGTAACAATTTAGTCCTTGAACTATGGATTATAACAATTTAGTCCATGTACTTTAAAATCTATAACAATTTGACTTTAGTGTGAGAAATTCTATCAAAATTAAGCGTCAATATTTATTATGTAACGACTTAGTCTTTGTGGTTTATAAATAAATTTGGTATCTAATAAAGTTATCGATCTACATATATAATCAATCTCACTAAATCTTAACAATATTTTTTACGATAGGGACTTAATTGTTACACATTTTAAATTACAGAGACTGCATCGTTATATATTAAAGCTTATGGGCTAAATTGTTGCAAAATTGAAAGTACAAGAACTTAATTGTTATCAATTAAAATTTAGGGATTAAATTATTACTTTCATGAAAGTTCAAAGATTAAAAGTATTTTTTTTAACATTTTTATATCAATATACAAGAAAGAGAATAAAATTTGAAACAATTAGTATAATTTTTTATCTGATTAAAATTATTGTTTTTTATTGAATTAATTTCTTAAAAGTAATTTACGAAAATTTAAAAAAATTTGTAATCATAATATAAATAAAAGATACTAATTTAAAGAATAAGTTGTGGCATACCTGAAGGCAAACGGAAAAGGAAAACTAAAAGGAAAGAAGGAAAAAAATGGGGAAAAAAGGGAGAAGCGGAAAGAACGAAAAGTAAAAAAAATAAAACCAAAAATATTGCATCCTGTAGGGTTCGAACCCAGTTGAAGGGAGGGGGGGCTGGGCTTTATTACCATCATGCCAAAAACTAGTTTTTGTTGTTTGAGGTCAACTAAATATACTAATATATAAATATTTTCAAATTGAGGGGGGGCTCGAGCCCCCCCTGGGCCTACAGTGGATCCGCCTCTGCAAGCACTTATACCTAAATATATCCTATGGGTAAAGTAAACGAGAAAAAAGTGTAATTCTTGCTAAATAAAAAATAGTCCTTTCTCATGCAAAATTCGAAGAATTAAAATGAAATGTTTCATGCCAATTTCAGCATTTAATGTAATAGGGTAAAATATCAAATGTTGCAATTTTCACTTCAAACTTAAAAAAGTGTTGAAATTTTACCTTGAAGTAGTTTTTTTTTTCTTGACAATATACCTTGATGTAGGTTTTCATTTGAAGAATGGTTGAAAAGAGCATTCTCATATGCATACAATGAATTATAAAACATATATTTGGTACCCAAAGTGAGCATTATTCAGTGGCAATTGACATGTACACTCCTTCCTTTGAGGTTGGAGATTCAATCCCCATACTGTTAAAGTATTGATATAAGATTAAATTTACTATAACCCATGGTTAAACTTTTGGGTTGATTGGTGATTTAACATGTTATATCAAAGCAGGAGGTCATGTGTTCGAACCTTTGTAATGTCATTTCTTCTCCTATTAATATTGGTTTTCACTTGTTGAGCCTTCTACAAATATAAAAAATTTCATGGTTACATTACTATGCTATTTGAAAGTTAAAGGCTAAAATACCATTTTAGTCCCTGTACTTTGGGCTTTGTTCCATTTTAGTCCCTATATTTTCAAATGTCCAATTTTAGTCTATGTACTCTCCATAAAGCTTAAGTTATTAAACATTCAACAATTGTGTCTATATTTAGTTGACTAAAAAAAATTGTTTCTATATTTCGTCGCTAACTTATAAAAATTTCAATTACTATAGTCCCGTTTGATAGCAATTTTATTTTTAATTTGTAGTTTTTGAAATTTATGCTTGTCTCCTCACAATTTTTTTTACTATTGTTTTCACATTTCTTAAAGAAACATTTGAATTCTTAGTCAAATTTCAAAAACAAAAATATTTTTTTGAAAATTATTATTTTTAGTTTTCAAAACTTGACTTAGTTTTTGAAAACATCAGTAGAAAGTGATGAGTCTCATATTTTATGTATTTTTAGCATTCTAAACTTAGGTTATTTGCAAGAATTGATGCTTATATGTCCATAATTGTTAGCAAATTGATATGAGAATAACCCAAATCATTAAAAGTGCTGTTGTGTGATGAGAAATCTAAAATGAGAGGAAAAGAGTTGAATTTTACTGATTTTTAATGTTTTTATGTAGAAAAGTGAAAACTGCAAGAATTGCAACTCCATTTGCAACTGCAATTTCGCCTGGAGACATGATTCCAAAAAATAAGGGGAAAATCTGGAAATTCGATTTTGTGATGATATTTGAAGTTATTCTTCACGAATCAAGTGCATAAAGATCTGATTCTTGCCTTAAACATATATGGAGTAAACCCTAGCATTTGGAGGCTATAAATATGAAGATTCAAGCCACGGAAAAGCTGTCCACAATCGTTTTTACGATTTAAAGACCACTTTACTAATTTATGCACTTTTTATTTTCTGCTTTCTCAACTTAAAGGAGGAAGAACGCTACCCAAACTTAAATCCAACCCTGTCAATAGGGTTGTGAAGATTTTACTCTCCTTGGAAAATGTTGAGTTTGAGGTGGAAGTTATCTCCTAATAGTTTGACTTTTCCCTTGTAATCACAAGTTCAGTTTTCTATTTTAGTCTTTAACTTTTGTTATTTCAATTTTAGTTTACATCTAAGCCTTGTTTTTAATTTTATTTCTTAATTCACAGCAAGTTTGGTTTTAATAAAGTTCGTTATTATTAGTTTAAGTTATTCTTTACCTTTTAGTTCAATACTTTATTTTTCAGTTTCTGTTTTTCTTTCTTTTAAAGTCAGTATGTGTTTTCTTTATTTTACTGTATTCTTATTTATTTTCTCCATCACGAGCTAATTTCGCCATTGGGATTCGGATATGTGGATGCCCTAAGGATTGGAAGCTTGGCCAAAGGTGTAAAAGTAACTTTGCTCAATTCCATAGCATTGTTTGCTTTATTGATTATCATTCTTACTGTGAATCTAGTTTGATCACCTAGGTGAACATATAGAGATCAAGTTTAATATTGAAAAGGTTAAACAAGATTACGTGTTCATACAAAGCAATAGAAAAAGGGAGCTTAGACATAAGCACTTGTTTTTTACCCTAGACATAGGGCGAAGCCTCTAAGACCAAGGGTTGTGTTCTCATTAAACTTCGTTCGTATTAGCCATAGACATATGGTTTAATCACTTAGGCTTCTAAGGGTTTTTTCATTAAAATCGAATAGAAGTTGAACCCGGTTTACATTGCTTGGTGCTTGAGTAAAGATTGCAATTGCATTTTAGGTCGCAATTCTTTTCTAAGGGGAAAAAGCATGTTTGGATTCCATTTTTTTTATCATTTGATATTTAGTACACTCACAACCTTCCTGATTATTTAATATTGGTTACTAAGGTTGCTTTGTGTGAACATCTTTGCCTTAATTTTAGATTTTGTGGTATCTGTTCTCTGTGGGATCGATACTCTGAAATATTTTTTATTACTACTTGTTTGATAGTGTGCACTTGCAGTAGATTGGAGACTTTTTCTATTCAAAAGTTTTTTTCTAAAAGGCCACACATTTTCAGTCGACCAAGAAGGTAGATAACAAAAGAAAGAAACTTGAGATCCAACCCCTTGTAAATGTTGTATAACAGCATTATCCTATCTTATGAGATAGTTGCTCTGTGTGTTGTGGGCGACATCTGATTTCTAATGAAGTTTAGCCACACAGATGGTTCGTTCTTCAAATCTCCTGGCAGCGAGTGTCTTTTCCTATATTGTGCTACCTACCTTCCACCCCTTATCGAGCCAGCAATTGAAGGGCTTCATTCAGCTGCTCATCTGTTGGGTTTTCAATTGCAACATTCCCTTTTGAATCGCATAATGAGCTTAAGATTGTACACTCTGTTTATATCTTTTGCTGAATATTGGACCTTTTTTCCCATGGATAACCATCTCATTCAAGCTACTGTTTCTGTCCAATTCTATACTGATTACTGCAATCTTTAGGAAAAGTCCACTTTGAGGATAATTGGGAGGGGTAATCTACGAGATGGTTTATACATTCTTGAAAATATTGTTGTTGTTTTGAGTTTGTTGCCTGCACACATTACTACTGTTGTTTCCAACTCTTCAACCTCATTGTAGCACTCAAGGCTAGGCCATCATTCTCATAATAGACTTATTGCTTTGAGAGATATTTTGTCGTTTTATTCATCTTGTTCTGATTTAAATTGGCCTTGTGAAATTTGTCCACTTGCCAAGCAGAAACGATTGTTCTTTGTTTCTCATAACAATAGATCAGAACACCTGTTTGAAATTTTACATGCTGATATTTGGGGTCCAAATTGTTGGGATTTATGCCCTAAAGCCTCGTAATTAATAATATATTTAATAATTAATAATAATTTTGATTATTTTATTTTCAATATAATATTATCCATTATATGAAAAATCCAAGGTTATTATTGTAATCTTGAACAGTATGTGGTTGACATACGAGCAAGAAATAACCTAAAGGGTCATAGTATATGGATAAGGTTGGGTGCCTTATCCTGGTAACACTATTGATACGACCCACTTTGTAATAGTTACAAATGATTTGATCCAAATCATTTATGTGGAGACATGTGAGTGGATGTATCTTATACAATGAGTTTGTATAAGACTGAACCACGAAATATTTAATCTATCTTTATAAATCTGTTAATTGAGAAGATTAATATTTCATCAGGATGATCATATGCGACTCGATCTTAATCCTGAGTGAGTTATGAACTCCTGCCTGTAAAGGGTTTGTCCTTTAATTTGCATGGGTGAGAGTGGCTTTTATAGCCGATTCAATATGCCTACCATTTTGGGGACTTGATCAAATAGGGAGCTGGGAACATAATCTCATAAGATGGAATTCACTCATTCCCATATAGGGTAAGTGGATGAGTAGTTCCCTTAAGTGCTGATTTCGGGACTTGAACAATGGGGCCCCACTCTCTCACTGGCTCGAGAGGGACTTAGTTTATAATTAGATTATAAACATATTGTTCATTAGAGGATCAGTGGTACTTAAGGTGCAAGATGTAATTATAGGGGTAAAACGGACTTTTGACCTAGCTGTAATTACGAACAACTCGTGAAGGATCGACTTGCATGCAATGATTATATCTATGGACACAATTTATCCTACAGTGCATAAGAGTGCAACTCTAGGTCTATAGTGGAGTGACCTATAGTTAATGAATGAAAATTAATTAATTAAAGAGTTTAATTAATTAGTTTTGTATCATTGGAGCTTATAATCTGTAGGTTCATAAGGTGTCATTGCTAGCTCATAGTAACACTAAAAGATCAATTTAGTTGAAAGAAAATTTTGAAATGTTCAAATTAATATTTAATATAAAAGAGGAAAATATATTTATTGTATTTGATACATTAAATATTAAAATTTGAAATGTTCAAATTTAATATTTAATTTGAAGTGTTCAAATTAATACTTAATATATTAGATATATTAAATATAAAAGAAGAAAATATATTTATTGTATTTGATACATTAAATATTAAAATAATTAATGTATATTTGATATATTAAATAAAAGATATTTATAGAATTTGAATAAGATTCAAATAAATAAATATCGTAGGAGATTTGAATGAGATTCAAATAAATACAAGATATATTTTAATATATTAGATATTAAAAAATAATATTTTAATTATGACAAAAATTTTCTCTTGGTCACTATAAATAGGATTCTTGGTTTGAGTCATTCTTCACAAGACACATCTCCTCACTATAAATAAGACCCAAATTGATTTTCTTTCTTACATAGTTTTACCTAAACCTTTCAATTGTTTCCTACCAAACCCTTTTGTTGGTTCACCTACTCTAATAATTTCTTCTATTAAATGTTTGAGGGTGCAATTGCAACCACTATATATATTTTCTTGTTTGTTGGGAGAAAAAAACTTGGAGTAAACGTCTTGAGAAAGTGAAATTTTGGCTACTCCTAAATTCTTTTGATCTTAGCTGAATATACACAGAAGAAGAAAAGGAGAAGGAAGAAGAGGAGATGGTCACCGTGAGTGAGAGGAGAGAGAGGAGAAGAGGGAGTGAGTGAGATTAGAGAGAGGTTTTTGTTTTTATTATTATTTTAATTATTTTTAAACTTTTCATGTCAACATTAAAATAATAAAAAATTACTGTGGAGACTTTTTAAGCTTATTTCCCAAAATTCAAAAGTTAAAAAGGTACGATTTGAAATCTTAGAATCCAAACAAATTTATTGCTAAAAATTCGGAGACCAATTTTTCCAAAATTTATATTAGTCAAAAAAAGGAAGAAAAAAAAAAATAATGATAGTCTAGCTTGTTTGTTTGTTTGTTTTTTATATAAAGATATGTGAATTCTATCCAAACCAACCCCAAAACAAAGAGAAAGAGATAGGAAAAGATGGAAAAGATGGAAACCCACTCATGAAAAGGGCTTTTATTAAATAATTTTTTTTCGATACCGTAATGTTTGGTTATAAAAGAGTTTAAAAACATACTTCTATGATTCTATCCATCGCGTTATATCAGTGTTTAGTTAATTAGCACAAAAAAAAAAAAAATTCAAAAATTAAAAATATTAGGAGGGATTAAAATTTTATTTTAATTAAAATTAAAATACCATTTTAGTCCATGTACTTTAGATTTTATTCTATTTGAGTCCATGTACTTTCAAATATTCAATTTTAATCATTATACTTTCAATAAAGCTTAAAATTGATCCATACTTTTAGTTTATTGTGTTTTTTTTTTTTTTAAATTAGTATCTATTAGCTTTCCCTCTATAAATTTTGAAAATATATTTACATGATGTTTTATCTTGTCTTAAAATTATTATTTATTTAAACAATTTCAATAAACATTAACTTCAAACTTATCATAGGGGCAAATTTTAAACTTTGTAAAAAATACAGGGACTGAAATTGGACATGTGAAAGTATAAGGCCCAAAATAGAACACAACTCAAAGTACGGAGACCAAAATAGTATTTCAACCTTTAATTAATTATAAGGATGTTCAAAATTCCATTTTGATTTTTAGCTTTCCTACTTACTATTTAGATTTTTGAATTGTGTTAAGTGTCTACATTTTCTATAAAATTTTATCTTTGTTCTTATCATTAATTTTTCATTAATTATTTAACCATAACTTAAATTTGTGTAGAAATTTGACATCCAGCCTATGAAAAATGCACGAATCAGGATCTTTGACAATAACAAAGTTAAGTTTTTATATAAAGTTCAAAAATTAAATTACAAAATATTGATAACCATTACAATAGAACATAGAAGGTGTTTGGATTGAGGAAGTTCTGAAAGAGCTTCAAATTGAGAATTTATTCGAGAAGAGGCTAGTTCAATAATGTGAAATTTATATTATAGGATAATGTACGAGAGAGAAACTAAAAAAAAAAAAAAAATGAAATTTTACTTATATCGGAGCAACTACAATGTGACAAGTCACATTAAATAATTTTTTCTTTAGATAGTTAAGAGAGTTGTCTTTATCTTAGTTCTTTTATATTTTTCATGGAATGATTGAACCCTCATTAATGGCTAAAAATAACAAATGATTCCTAAGCTTTTCTTAAAATGATCCTTAAGCTTTTAAAGTTGTTAATCTGACCCTTTAATTTAATGTATTAAAGGATTTTCAATTGAGTCATCCATAAAAGAAAATTGTTAATAGAAAGTTTGTGTATCATTAAATTAGTATTTTGTGAACGTACGTATTTGACATATAAGCATGTTATTGGAACATAACTTCAAGTCTTACTCTTACACATCCTGTTTCAAGATATTCATCTTGCGGTCTTCATTTGTCAACTTGTAACTACAAGCACCACAAGTTCTACTTTACTTCTCTTTCTACATACCCAATGACATCACCTCTCTTTTTCTCCAATAACATAAAGCTAGATCCACTCCAGTAGATTCCTCACACTTCAAATCATATCTTTATCTCCTTTTTCTCTTCTGGTGTGTCATTCCTAAGAAATTATGAAGAAGTTTGAGTTGGTTTTCATACCTGCATCAGCAAAGGGTCACTTAGCATCCACTGTTGAGTTGGCCAATATTCTCGTCACTCGTGATCAACGTCTCTCCGTCACAGTGCTCATTCACAAGCAACCCTTCGACACCGACTCAACCGAACATATTCAATCACTTTCTGTAGCTTTTGCTGGTAAATCTATACGCTTTATCGTCTTTCCTGAAATGCCCTCTCCTCAAGATACTAAAAAAAACTTTTTGTTGAATATACTGGACATCATCGAAAGCTACAAGCCTTGTGTTAGAGAAGCTGTGACCAACCTTATAGACCCTCAGATAGGTTCTAACTCCGTCCAACTTGTTGGATTTGTTGTAGACATATTTTACACTACCATGATAGATGTGGCTAAAGAATTTGAGGTTCCTTGTTATGCATATTACACATCTAGTGCCGGCACTCTTGCTATTCTTTTTGCGCTTCAAGAGATTTACAATCAGCTTAATAGTAACGAGGCGGTGGAACAGTTGCGTAACTCAAATGGTGAGTTAGTTGTGTCGGGTTTTGTCAATCCGATTCCTAATAAAGTCGTCCACAGTGTTTCTCTCGATTATGAAACTATTGTTCGGTTTCATGGTACTGCTAAAAGAAATCGATCGGAAATCAAAGGTATTTTGATCAATACATTTTTTGAGATGGAATCGCATATATTGAACTCGATGTTAAGTGGCTCTTCCTCTCAAGTCCCGTCGTTGTATTCTGTTGGACCCATTTTGCACTTGAAAAACACTGGTGCTACTGAATCAAATGAGACTCTTGATCGTGCATATATATTAACGTGGCTCGACGATCAGCCTCCATCATCAGTGGTTTTCTTGTGCTTTGGGAGCTTGGGAAGCTTTGACAAGGATCAGGTAGAGGAGATTGCGCGTGCATTAGAGCAAAGTGGGGCTCGCTTTGTGTGGTCCCTTCGCCAACCCTCATCAAAGGGTATGTTTGAAGCGCCAAAGGACTATGTTAACGTCGCAGACGTCCTACCAGAGGGATTTCTTGATCGGACAGCAGGTATTGGAAAGGTTATTGGTTGGGCACCGCAGATGGAGATATTGGCCCACCCTGCCACTGGAGGATTTATATCGCATTGTGGTTGGAATTCAACGCTAGAAAGCCTATGGCATGGTGTGCCAATGATCACATGGCCCATGTACTCCGAGCAACAACTAAACGCCTTTGAAATGGTAGTGGAATTGGGATTGGCAGTGGAGATTGTGATAGACTATCATATGAACAACCCAAGAATAGTGAGTGCAGAAGAGATAGAAAGTGGGATTAGAAAATTAATGGAAGATGATGGCAAGATAAGGAAGAAAGTCCAAGCCAAAAGTGAAGAAAGTAGGAAAAGTGTAATGGAAGGTGGATCTTCCTTTATCTCATTAGGCCATTTTATAGATGACATTTTGGCCCACTCGCAAGGAGGAGAAGATTAAATGATGGAGTTTCATGAGCTTAATACATGGAAACACCTTTTCATTGTGTTGTCAAATATTTCATTAATGTTGAGTGATTTTGAACGATATCACTAGTTTTCTCAAAACTACCAAGTGAATTGATAAAATTAGAGAGAGAAAAAGAGACTTCGGTTGATTGTGGAATATAATGGTGGAAGTTTGAATAAATGCGAAAGGGTGTTTGGAAAACATAACAGTCTATTATTAATTTTTTCTGGGTTTAATTATTACTATTTTTTCTGAGTTCAACAATTATTGGAGTGTTGATCGAATTATCGACCTTTAAAGATGGGAATTGATGTTGTTTTTATTGACTCAATTAGCAAAAACATAACTATGTTAATTACGTTCGCAGAAACCTTGATTGGAAGAAAAGATGGTTTAGGGCGGCTATGCAATTTGTGTAACATAGATGTGAGTGAGTTACCGATTCCATTTGGGGGTATAAAAAGAGCTAAATCAGTCAGGTTTTTATTACAGAAAAGAAAAAAAAAAATTAGAAAGAGAAAGAGAGAGCCTAAGGGCTCGTTTGATAACGTTCCTGTTTTCTGTTTCTTGTTCCTGTTTCTCATTTTTCAGAAACAGACATGTTTGATAAACGATCCTGTTTCTTGTTTCTAAATTTTTTAGAAACGTTTCTAAAAAAAGGACAGATTTTGAGAAACTTCAAAAAGTAGTTTCTCAAATTCTGTTTCTATTTTTTTTTTCCAGGTTTCATGCATGTATTCATATTTCTCTTTTTACTCATCTCTCCCATCTCTCTTCTTTCTCTCTCTTCCATTCTTTTTTTTTTCTTTTAATACTTTTTAATCTTTTTGTTTTTTTTTTCTTTTTTATTTTTTTTTTCTTTTTTGATTTATTTATTTTTATTCGTTCTTTCTCTTTCATCATAATCTTTTTTCTTTTAATAGTTCTCTATCTTGTTTTTTTCTTTTTTCCTTTTTACTTTTCTCTTTTCGTTTATGTTTTTTTCTTCTCTCTTATTTTTTTTTATTTTCTTTTACTTTACATTAACAAGCTTATAGTTATTATTTTCTATTTAATTCTCTATTATTTTTTCTTTTGGTATGATTTTATTTTTTTATTAAATAAATAAACTAATAATGTATTTCATGTTTACCATTAAATGTAAAAATATATATACATTCTCTATTTTTTCTGATTTTACTTGCGTGTATTATTGGCTAATGCGTTTTTAAAGAAAAAATAAAAATAAATTTTATTATTAAATTAAAGAAATGTGGGTATGTTCAATTGTCTGACCTTAGACAATTTACGAATTCGTCTAATTGAACTAACTCTTGTAAGTCAAAATCGTTCAAGGTGAATTGATTGAAATGAGAAATAACATTGCAAATCAAATTTGAACAACATTTGAAGGATAAATTTATTATTATTATTATTAATTAGGTGTTGGGCCTTAATAAAATACTATAACCTCTTTATATATGTTTTATATTTATTTTAATGCATGTTATATGTTTTATTATAGTATATGTACTAAACTTTATTTTTACCAAAAAACAAGAAACAAGAAACAGAAATAGTTATCAAACATGTTTCTGTTTTTAGTTTTTAAAAAACAGAAACAAGAAATGAGAAACAAAAAGAGGAAACAAGAAACGAGAAACGAGAACGTTATCAAACGGAGCCTAAGTTGCTGAAGGTGACTTTCTTTTAAGAACTAAGATAATAAAAATAAAAATAAAAAAAAAGGTAGATTTGTTTTAATTCAAAATAAGCAGAGGCAATAAATAGAAGTTTGAGAAGAGAATAATGCTAGTCGAATGAACCGAAAATATTATTATAAAGGGAGAGACTGAGAGATTAAATGATAGTCGCTCAATGAGGCAATAAGAAATTAGAAAAACTGAAGCTCATTTTAGAATAGGTGGAGCCACAAATTTTACTAGTTAACTTTTCATGTCTACCATCTTCCAGTAAAATATACTTTTAGTCTTTAAAATTTGAAGTTAGGTTCTAAAAAAAAACTACACTCTTAGTCCTTATTTGAGTTAGGTTGAATTTGAGTCCTAGAATTTTCAAACTCAATGAATATATCCATGAGTTTTGCATTTATTTATACCTTTGGTCCTTCCATTTAATTTTCTATTAATTATTAACCGAATGTTGACATACAACTATTTTTTATTGAAAAAATATATATATATATTTTTTTAATTTAAAAAATATTTATTATTATTTTTTCCTTTTTCTTTTTCTCTCTCTTCTCCCTCCTCCTGTATTATTATTATTATTTTTTTTTCATTTTCTTTCCTTCTTCTTTTTCTTCCTCCTCTTCCTCTTCAATTTCTTTTTTAAAGAATCCAACTAAAACGGCGAGAGCTCATTGAGCTATTTTATAGATGACATTTTGGCCAACTCACAAGGAGGAGACTAAAGGATGTAGTTTCATGTGTGCTTAATACAAGGAATTAAAAACTATTTTATCGTGTTGTCAAGTAAGGGTGCAAACAAAATTCTGGAAAACTGACTCAACCAACGTCAGTTGGTCGATCGACATTGCGATTCAATCAACAACAATTATGCATTTTTAAAAAAAAAATAAATAAGTCGATCCATTGGAGAAGCAAAAAAAAAAAAAAAAAAAAGTCAACCTACCCACCTTTTAATTAGAAAAAGAAAAAGAAAAAGAAACTATTGCATGCTATGCGTTGCACTTCATTAAATGTTGGTGACTTTAATTGCATTCAACGGTCATTAGGGACAGATAAATTTTAAGATCTAAATCCGACAGTTTTAAAGACACAACCTTATTGAATAATTTGTCATTTAATGACATTACTAGTTCATTAATGTTGAGCAATTTTGTACAGCATCACTAGTTTTCTCAAAACTCGTAGTGAATTTAAAAAAAAAATCTTTTTACATCTCACTTTCACTCTCCTTTCTCCCTTCCTTTGAATACATTAGTACTTGCTGCTTCTCTCACATTGGTTTTGGCCATAACCAACCACAACCTGATCGGTGTGTTCTATAGTTACTTTGAAAACCGCCGACCTTCAACTGACCAAAATTGAATGGTCAATTTTTGGCACCGGTTTGTGTCCAAAACCGACGCAAATCGATTGATGTGTAGCTTTATATGTTAAGCTTCCTTTTGTTCTAATTGATATTGGTAGACTTGGGTTGCTTGTGGAAAATAATGCAAAATAATGTTCCCAAAACATGTCTTAATTACCTTAGTTTCAATGGCCCAAAAAAAGGAAATTACCTTAGTTTCAGGACAGAATAATATAAGTCGAAACAGGGGGCACTCAGGATTGTGGATTTCAACCATAATGATAGCCTAAAATGAACTGAAAATATTATTGTAAGGGGGAGAGAATAAATGAGAGTCAGTCATTGTGAGGAGAAGAAATTAGAAAAACTGAAGGAGCCAAAAATTTTGTTAGGAAGGGCAAATTTAGCTAAATCGTGACCCATATATACGATTTACCACCACTTTCGAAATTAATTTCAAAACTATCCTATATTTCTTTTCTTTTTTTTTTTTTTTTAAACTACAATATTTTTAAAAAAATCTGTGAGATTCTTGTTAAATAATTTATGGTAATGGCTAAAAGGTTCTTTTTAAGGCAAAATTCAAGAATTAAATTGAAGTGTTTCATGCCAATTTGAGTATATAATTTAACCGTTAAAATCTCAATAACCCTCTAGTTCAAATTTTCATCCCTTTTAATGTCATCTTTGTTGGAATTTGGCTATGAATTTAAATGTTTACTTAAGAAAGATGAGAACCATTGTAAAAAAACAAAAATTGTGAGAAAACAAATATAATTTTCAAAAAGCAAAAAGCAAAAGTCAAATGGTTTTCAAATGAGGTCTATTTAAAAATGTTTGTAAATTTTTAAATATGTCTAAAAAATCCCTAAACTTTAAAAATGTTTAAGATGTCCCTAATTTTTTTTTTATCAAATAAGTCATTTTGACCTATTCGACGTTTTTAAAAATGTACGGTATTGTAATAAGATATTGACATTTTTAATTTTATGTATAATAAGACCATGCCTTTTCAGTTTTTTGTTTAATAAGACCCTAAATTTACTCTTTTTTTTTTTAAAAAAATATATTTTATAAGTTAAAACATATTAGACACAAAATTAAAAAGTTCAAAAACAAATTAAACACTTTAAAAAGTTTGAGGTGTAATGCAAAATAATATCTTTCTGTTTCACTTTTCAACAGATATTTGTTTAAACTCAGTCAACTTGTAATCTACTCCCCCTCTCCAATTGTATTATCCTTCGACTATATCTTCCCCTTTTGTAGATTATTGGATGGTATCAGAGCAGTAACGTTCGCGAGCCTGCTGCTAGTTTATTTGATTTTATGTGTTATATGTTGGTTTGATGTATTATTAACAAATAGTTTGAAATTTAGTAATGAATTGTTAACTAATATTTTAGGAGAGAGCAATTTGTTGGTTATTGGTAATTAGCTCCCAGTAGCATGTCTAGCAATTTAGAACTTCAGGATTCAGAATATTTCTCTAGAGCCAAATACGAGTATAGTTCAATTGACATAAAACATGTATCATCGACAAAAAGATTAGAAGTTCGAATTTCTCACTCCACTTATTATTGAATTAAAAAAAAAAAAAAAAAACCTCTAGACGTACCATTCCTATCAATAATGAAGAGGATCATTTACTTATTCAAGCATTTACGCAACATAAATTGCTGGGCCGTAATCATAAATTGAAATAATTAATGCCCACCTAAAGTTTTTGGGACACGTGAAAATACAAAATATCTCTATCTTTAAATTTTATTTAGGGCAAAATGTACTTTTCTTTTTTAGATTTCAATTTGACGTCTATTTAATTTTTAAAGTTTCAAAAAAACACTTTAATCTCTGAAAAATCATATGTCGATTAGACTATGCGGACATGAAAATTTGAAATGGGATGACAAAAATGTTAATTTTATATTATCATTTTATGACTGGAATGGCTGAGGTGGTCTTTCCATCTCTCCTTCTTCCTCCATCCTCTCCCTTCTCTTCAACGTCCTCCAGCAAGCCACCGTTGATCCACCAGAACTGTTTCTACAGACAAAGCTAATTCTTCCTTTGGCATTCCCAGTTCCTTGAACTCTGTGCCTCTACCATTTTTCCTCGGAAAAAGCTCGTACTCCATTAATATACTCCCTTCACCTCCTCTGCCGCTTCATGTGTATTTGCTTAATCTCTGTCCCACACAGCAAGTTTATTTTACCACTATAAGAATTAAACTCGGTTTAATTGAGACTTTGTTGAAATGGTTTTTTTTTTCTTTTTTTTAATCACTTGGTTGAAATTCAAACTAAAGTTAAAACCTGTGTAAGCTTGCCTCGAGTATTTATTATCTTTTGTTCTTGAGTTTTGAAATTATTGTTATATACAATGTCTGTACTATTATTTATGCTGTAATTATTTTTTGTCAGTTAAGTTGTAATTAAATTTGTTAGTGTTACTCAGTTCTTATATACAACAAATTATTATTTCCAACACATATGACATTTAAGTTTCAAATTGTTTTTTTATGTAAAAAAATACTACGATAATACTATGATTTTAGAGACTACCTTGAAGCAAATATCACACGACTAGAAACGCATAGATAACCAAAAAAATCACTAATAGAAAGTTTGTGTATCATTAAATTATTATTTTGTGAACATATTTGACATATAAGTATGTTATTTGAACATAACTTCAAGTCTTACTCTTACACAGCCATGTTTCAATATATTCATCTTGCGGTCTTCATTTGTCAACTTGTAACTACAAGCACCACAAGTTCTACTTCACTTTTCTTTCTACACACCCAATGACATCACCTCTCTTCTTCTCCAATAACATAAAGCTAGATCCACTCCACTAGATTCCTCACACTTCAGATCATATCTTTATCTCCTTTTTCACTTTGGTGTGTCATTCCTAAGAAATTATGAAGAAATTTGAGCTGGTTTTCATACCTTCATCATTAAAGGGTCACTTAGCAGCCACTGTTGAGTTGGCCAATATTCTCGTCACTCGTGATCAACGTCTCTCCGTCACAATGCTCATTCACAAGCAACCCTTCGACACCGACTCGACCGAACATATTCAATCACTTTCTGCAGCTTTTGCTGGTAAATCTATACGCTTTATCGTCTTTCCTGAAATGCCCTCTCCTCAAGATACTAAAAAAAACTTTTTGTTGAATATACTTGACATCATCGAAAGCTACAAGCCCTGTGTTAGAGAAGCTGTGACGAAACTCATAGACCCTCAAATAGGTTCCAATTCCTCCCAACTTGTTGGATTTGTTGTAGACATGTTTTGCACTACCATGATAGATGTGGCTAAAGAATTTGAGGTTCCTTGTTATGTATATAGCACATCTACTGCAGGCTCTCTTGCTATTATTTTTGCGCTTCAAGAGATTTACGATCAGAATAATAGTAATGAGCTGGTGCAACAGTTGCAGAACTCGAATGGTGAGTTAATTATCTCGGGTTTTGTCAATCCGATTCCTTGTAAAGTCGTCCCTAGTTCTTTTTTCGATTACGAAACTGCTGTTTGGTTTTACGGTACTGCTAAAAGAATTAGATCGGAAATCAAAGGTATTCTGATCAATACATTTGTTGAGATGGAATCACACATATTGAACTTGATGTCAAGTGGCTCTTCCTCACAAGTCCCGTCGTTGTATTCTGTTGGACCCATTTTGCACTTGAAAAACACTGGTGCTGCTGAATCAAATGAGACTCTTGATCGTGCAGATATATTAAAGTGGCTCGACGATCAACCTCCATCATCAGTGGTTTTCTTGTGCTTTGGGAGCATGGGAAGCTTTGACAAGGATCAAGTGGAGGAGATTGCACGTGCATTAGAGCAAAGTGGGGCTCGCTTTGTGTGGTCCCTCCGCCAACCCCCATCAAAAGGTAAGTCTGTGCCAATGGACTATGTTGACATCACCGACGTCCTACCAATCAACGTTTAAATCGAAGAGAAATTGGGAGAAATGCCTCTGATATTTCTTATTTTGATTAGGGTACCAAAAGCCCAAAATATATACACTTGAGAATTTACTGGAAGAATGGTAAATGAAAAAATAAAGAAATAAATAATGAACAGATGGCACCAAATTATTAGCTATTGTGAATTGCGCATAACAAAATCTAAACAAGTTTGTTATACGAAGTTTCTGGAATTCTTCTTGCCACATCACTGCTCACTAGGCTGTTGATTTGACTGCCACGTTGCTGCTGACTTTCTTCCTCAATATCCCCCCTCAAACGAGGGGGTAGTTCAACGATGCCGAGTTTGGACCTTAAGTAATGAAACTGAGAGTGTGTGAGTGCTTTCGTTAAGCAGTCAGCAAGCTGGTCTGATGAAGGGACATATCGAACTTCTAAAAGTCCTTTGAGAACCTGATCACGAACAAAGTGTACATCAATCTCAATATGTTTAGTACGTGCGTGAAATACCGGGTTGGCAGCTAGTGCTCCAGCACTTAGGTTATCACACCATAAAATAGGTGTAGAAGCTAAGGGACAACCAATATCAGATAGTAATTGCTTCATCCATACAATCTCTGCCGAAGCATGAGCCAATGCTCGATATTCAGACTCCGTGCTTGATCGAGCAACGGCTGTTTGCTTCTTGGATGACCAGGACACAAGAGAATTCCCTAAAAACACACAATAAGCTGCCACTGACTTGCGATCATCTATATTTGAGGCCCAATCTGCATCCGAATAAGCAAAAATCTCTAGATGATCACTTGGTTGAATCAATAATCCAAATTCTTTTGTCCCACTAATATACCGTAACACTCTTTTAACCGCCTGCCAATGAACGTCGGTTGGACATTTTAGAAACTGACTCAACTGATTTACTGCAAAGGCTATATCAGGCCTCGTGTGTGTGAGATACTGCAATGCCCCAATTGTGCTTCTGTATATAAATGGATCATGTAACGGGCTGCCCTCATTCAAAGTAAGTCTCTTACCCAATACACAAGGAGATTGCGCAGGTTTTAGACCAGTCATATCTAACTTCCGTAAAAGGTCATCCACATATTTGGTTTGGTTAAGTAACACACCAGAAGGCAAGTAATGGACTTGAATTCCTAGAAAATAAGTCAGTTGACCAAGGTCTTTTAAAGCAAAAGTAGCATTTAACTTCTGTATCATGTGATCAATCAAGGAGGCATTGTTTCCAGTCAATATTACATCATCAACATATATTAGTAAGAAAAGAAGAGAGGTACCCGATTGGAGTATAAACAATGATGTGTCAGCCTGAGAGTTTCGAAATCCCCAAGACAGTAGTACCATTTTTAATGTGTTATTCCACGCTCTCGGTGCTTGCTTTAGCCCATAAATAGCCTTTTGTAACTTGCAAACATATGTAGGCTTTTGAGGGTCCTCATACCCCAGAGGTTGTTGCATATAAACATCTTCAGTAAGGGTTCCGTTAAGGAACGCATTGTTGAAATCTAGCTGCCGAAGTTTCCATCCACGAGAAATAGCAATTGTTAGAACCACCCGTATTGTGGATGCCTTGACTACTGGACTGAACGTCTCAAAGAAATCAATACCAGGATGTTGGTGAAATCCCTTTGCCACCAATCTCGCCTTATACCTTTGTACAGTACCATCTGAATTTCGTTTAATTCGAAATATCCATTTATTTCCTACCACGTTTTGATTTGGAGAAGATGGAACAAGACTCCAAGTATTATTTTGTATCAATGCTTGATACTCACAGTCCATGGCTTCCTTCCATTTAGGATGGGCTAGTGCATCAGACACACGAGTTGGTTCTGTTTGAGACCAGTCCGCGGAGACTTTTGACACCCACACCTTCGGTTTAAACACTCCAGCTTTACCCCTTGTTACCATCGGATGGATATTCAAGTTTGAAGCAGTCGAAGGAATTTCTGGTGTATTATGCACAGGAAAATGTGACTGAGACAAAGGAGAAGATGATTGGCGTGGTTGTTCAATCTGGTCTGGAGCTATTGGTAAGGGGGAAGAACTTTCAGTGGAATTGTTTATGTTAACATCATGGGCATCTGTTTGTGCAGAGACTGGTAAGTGATGTACTGGTGAAGATACAGAACCTGTAGGATAAGACACATTCTTTGGAGATGCCAAAATATCGGGTAGTGGGAACCAAGTTGTTATTGGAGGAGTGTGGACAGCAGAGGAGCTCAATTTATCAGCACCAAAATTGGTGGAAAATGGAAAATCATCCTCATTAAAACGAACATGTCTGGACACAAATATTCGACCACTTTGGCTAAGGCATTTAAATCCTTTGTGTGAAAGACTGGGGCCTAAGTAGACACATTTTTCTGTGTGAAATTGGAACTTATGTTTGTGGTATGGTCTTAGACAAGGGTAGCATGCACAGCCAAACGTCTTAAGTGTTTTGAAATCAAGAGACTTATGCACTAAAAGTTCCATAGGAGAATTACCTTGTAGCACTAAGGAGGGCAATCCATTAATCAACATAGTAGCTGTGAGAAAAGCATCCCACCAATACTTCAACGGCATATGAGCCTGAGCCAGTAATGTTAGGCCAGTTTCAACGATATGACGATGCTTTCTCTCCGCTCTACCATTTTGTGGAGAAGAGTAGGGACACGAGTACCTTGATTTAATTCCCAACTTTGCACAAAGTTGATGCACATGAACATATTCTCCACCATTGTCTGATTGTAGTGCTTGAATAAGAACACCAAATTGAGTTTTCACAACAGAAAGAAAATGATTGAAAGCAGCCATAGTGTCACTTTTCAGCCTTAGCGGATATATCCACACAAACCGACTATAATCATCAAGAAAGTGCACGTAATAACGATATCCCTCTGTAGAATTGACTGGGGCTGGTCCCCAAAGATCTGTGTGTACTAATTCAAAAGGTTTTGTAGCTCGTGAGTTGGAGGCCGTGTATGGAAGAGCATGAGACTTACCAAACTGACACGCTTCGCAAAAACTCAATGTTTCATTAACTTTAGTTGGCAGCTTACAACTTTTGAATAAACTTTCACAGACTTTAGATGAGGGGTGTCCAAGTCTTCTATGCCAAACATTCTTGGACACCACCATATGTACACTATTGTTATTAGACAAAATAAAAGCCGAACTTGCTAAGTTGTCTTTTTCCTTTGGCTGCAGCAAACTCTCTGTATTAGCCCCCAAAATTAACTCTGCTGCTGCACCTCTCGTGTTTAACTTGTATAGACCATCTTTAAGCACCCCCTTCAGCACCACCTTGCCCGTAGAATTGTCCTTTACAAGACAGAAATCAGCATGAAACTCGACAAAAACATTATTATCACGAGCAAGTTTAGATACACTGACAAGATTCTTAGCAATTTCAGGCACAACAAGAATATTTTCTAAGCTAAGAACACCAGTGTTAGTTTGTAAACATGAGTTGCCTACATGGGAGATCATTAATTCATTTCCATTTCCAACAACAACTTTCTCATTACCTCCATAATCAGTAGACTGTATCATATTTGAATAATCTGCTGTTACATGATTGGTAGCTCCACTGTCAGCATACCAACTCGGATCCATAACAGTTTCTGAAGATGCAATAAAAGGATTTGTGTTCTGAATTGTGGTAAAGACAGTGGGAGGTTGAGATTGACCACCAGAATGAACACCAATTGTGTTTTGTTTTGGTACACCAGAATGAACACCTCTGTTCTGGTTTTGATTGGAACCTGAGTATTCCTTATTGAAACGATTATAACATACTAACGCAGTATGTCCTACCTTTCCACATACCTGGCAAATTGGCCTGTTATTTGAGTTTCCATAACTTCTGCCTCTTCCTCGTCCTCTTACATTGAAACCCCTGTTACCTTGTTGATTCATATTAAACTGCTGTTTGGTTGTTGAAACGTGTGGAGGACGATTCCCTGCCTTATTACTTGCCATATTGACAGAGGTGTTATGATGAGAGAATGTAGTAGATTTGAGACTGTTTTGAAACTCCAACCTCTTTTCAAACGTCAGTAGTTCACCTTGCAACGATTCCCAAGTAACGCTTTCTCGTCCTTGTACATTTGCCACAACAGGATTATATTCTTCGTCGAGCCCCATCAGTACTTGAGAAACCAATAGACGAGTGGCAACCGGACTCCCAGCCTGACTCAAGTTATCAGCGTGCGATTTCATCAACCGCAAGTAGTCGACCATCTTCAGCGACCCTTTCCTCGTTTGTTGAAAAACCTGACGAAGATAATCTTCTTCAGCTCTTGATTGTACTCCAAATAGCTCTTGAATAGCTTCCCATAACTCTTTGGCATTCTCATAACCCATTACTTGGGTAGCGACCTCAGCTGTCATTGAATTATACAACCATCCAAGAAGTAACTGATCAGTAGCTAACCAAGTTTCATATTGGGGATTTACCTCTTTTGCAGTTGATGAACTTGATACTTCAGTTACATCTGATGCATCTATGGTTTGATTCAGAAACATGGGAGGACAAATTTTGGCTCCGGACAGATGACCTTCAAGTTTGTAGCTGCGTAAAATTGGTAATGCCAGATTCTTCCACAATAAGAAATTTCCTCGATCAAGCTTGATAGTCGTAATTTGATTTAGTAATTGATTTAGAGGAGGGCTTGCAAACATTGTCACTCCAGTTGAAGCAGCATTGTTGATTGATGACGATGAGGCGTTGGCCATTATTGGCTCTGATACCAAATCAACGTTTAAATCGAAGAGAAATTGGGAGAAATGCCTCTGATATTTCTTATTTTGATTAGGGTACCAAAAGCCCAAAATATATACACTTGAGAATTTACTGGAAGAATGGTAAATGAAAAAATAAAGAAATAAATAATGAACAGATGGCACCAAATTATTAGCTATTGTGAATTGCGCATAACAAAATCTAAACAAGTTTGTTATACGAAGTTTCTGGAATTCTTCTTGCCACATCACTGCTCACTAGGCTGTTGATTTGACTGCCACGTTGCTGCTGACTTTCTTCCTCAATACTACCGGAGGGATTTCTCGATCGGACAACAGATATCGGGAAGGTCATTGGTTGGGCACCACAAGTGGAGATATTGGCCCACCCTGCCACTGGAGGATTCATATCGCATTGTGGTTGGAACTCGATGCTAGAAAGTATGTGGCATGGGGTGCCAATGATCACATGGCCGATGTACGCCGAGCAACAACTAAACGCCTTTGAAATGGTTGTGGAATTGGGATTGGCAGTGGAGATCGTGAACGATTATCAAATGGACAACCCTAGATTAGTGAGTGCAAAAGAGATAGAAAGTGGGATTAGAAAGTTAATGGAAGACGGTGGCAAGATAAGGAAGAAAGTGCAAGCCAAAAGTGAAGAAAGTAGAAAAAGTGTAATGGAAGGGGGATCTTCCTTCATCTCATTAGGCCATTTTATAGATGACATTTTGGCCAACTTGCAAGGAGGAGACTAAATGATGTAGTTTCATGAGCTTAATACGAGGAAAAACCATTTGATTGTGTTATCAAGGAGGAAAAATTATTCGAGAAGGCTGTAACGATATGACTAATAGTTTTACACCGTTAGATGTATGAGAGAAAAGCTGCAAAAGTATTTTAAATTTATATCCAATAATTATTAGGAGCATGCAAGTTTTTGAATCTCACATCTAACGGTTATTACCTCATTTTAATAATTTTTCATCAAGTAAGTGTGCATAAACAAAATTCCAAAAAACTCATCCAACCAACCGAAATCGACGTTAGTTGATCATCTTGATTCGATCTACAACAGTTTTGCATTTATTGAAAAGAGAAATATTTAGGTGTAGTCCGGGTTGCACTCATCTCCATGCAACCCACTTGAAATACACAGCAGTAAAAAATAATTTTTTTTCCTGTCTAAAAAAGTGGGTTGCATAGAGATGGGTGCAGCTCAGGTTGCACCCAAGTATTTCCCTATTGAAAATCAATCGGTTGATCGGTTGGAGTAGCCAAAAAAACAAAAAAAATAGATCAATCTACCTACTATTAATTGAAATATATATATATATATATATATGAAGGGCGGCTATGCAATTTGTGTAAAAAAAAATGATGAGTGAGTTACTTATTCGATTAGGGGGGTGTAAAAGAGCTAAATCAGTCAAGTTTTTATTGGAGGAAAAGTAAAAGAAAAAAAAATAGAGAGAGAAAGAGAGATCCAAGACGTTTCTGTTCCAACTTCCAACCAACTCAGGTGACTTTCTTTACCAACTACGAACAAAAAAGGTAGATCTGTTTTCATTCGAAATGAGCAGAAGCAATAAATTAGAAATTTAAGAGTGATAGGCTGATAGCCTTACATGACAGTAGCTCATCGAGAAAAGAAGAAATTTTAAAAAAAAGTCAACTTTTTCATATACTAGATGACATTAGCATTGGTTGAACGTGTGAATTATATTATAACTTTATTTTTTAAATTATTTTAAATGTATTTTTTTTTTCACTCAAATGGTAATTGATAAGTATGTCGTCATTTTTAACGTTTATTTTTGTTCATAAAATTTGGATAAGAATTCAAATGTATTTTTAAAAAATGGTGATAAAAAACATACCAAAGAAATTATGGAGGAAGTAAACATAATTTTTTAGTTAAATATAGAAAATTAAAAATAATAACATAATGAAATTTAAAATGATGAAGCAAATTTGATATGAAATCCATTGTATCTACAACCTCAAAAATAATTTATTGAGAAAATTGTCATAATCATGTGCCTGTAAGATCATTATTGGAACTAAAAAAAATGTTTATAATAATTTTGATTATTATGGCTTAAAACGTTAGATACTCATTAACTCGGATTATGAGCACAATTGGATTTCCCTGTTGGAAAACGATGGGGAGGGTGAAGGGGTTTTTTGGAATTATGCTTTCCCCATGTGGTTAGTTAATTGTATTAATGAGGACTGGTGTTGTTTTGAATTGGCTTGGTGCTTAATGAACTTCTCTTTTTAACAAAAAAAAGAAAAAACCTTGGATGCTTTTGTCTTTGGACTCCAAAATAATTTTCTTCCATTTTGGATGCTCTTATTTTTGTCATTCAATTACAGTTTGTTAACAATGCTTTTGCAAATGCAATGTTGAGCGAACAAATTGAATTTAAACTAAATTGAAGGTAAAAAAGGAACATATTGTTGAAATGAAAGAAAAAAAACAAAATCATAAGATTGAGAGATACCTTGTCACACCCTATCCTAGATTACTCTACCGAATCTAGGATGAGCTGTGACGACAGTAGACTCCAAGGGGCTGTTTGGTGCAAGGGTTATAATAACATGTGGAGTACTCTGCACCCAAAATACAGACTATTATAACCCCAGACTAAACAACTTTGCATTTTAAACAATATTATATTATTTCACAGACTATTATAACCCACAGACTATTATAACCCATGTTATTATAACCCACACAGTGCCCCAAACAGCTCCCAAGTGTGCAATGGAATCTATTGCCAAGTCTGATCTATCTCTTATCTCATGATCTAATTTTATCTATGGATATCTCATAAGCAACGTAGTCAAGATTTCTCTCTTTACTCACAATAGATGATATGCAATGACGAGATTGGTGGCAAATTTTGATTAGCTAACTTTGGTTGAAACTCAAGAGCAACCTGATAGAAAATTAAGAATAAAAGAATGAGCTAATTAAAAAGCTCAGTGAGTGGTACTTTCATAATAAAATAACTTTCGAATAAAATTCTTTTCATACTAAACATAATTCAAAGCTTTGTAAATCAATGTAAGTCATGAACAATTTATAAACTCTCAAGATCGTTTAAACACACTAAAATCGATAAAAATAACTCTTGAAAACATGAATAGCGCAACAAGGATTACAGCTCTTGAGTCAACAACTCTTGAAAACACAAAAGCATAGGTAAGTAAAAACGTAGATAGAAAAAATTGCAATTATAGCTCTGGAAAGCGTAAGCATAAACTAGTAAAATTTACACTAAATATGTACCAAAATCTCTATCATACTGGCGTAAAGTAATCTCAATGCACACATCAAAATAATCTTTATCATATTGTGAATCGAGTAATCTCTATATACATAGCAGAACATATCTCTGTCATACTATGCACCGAGTAATCTCAAGGTACATAACAGAGTCAATCTCTGTCATAACGAGTAATCTCTAAGTACATAACATAGTCAATCTCTGTCATACTATTTACCAAGTAATTTTTAGGTACATAGTAGAGCCAATCTCTATCATATGTGTACGCAGAGCAAATCTCTTTCTCTGGTATACTATAGAAACACATTCACATAGCATACTGGGTAATCACCATAGGTACAAAGATCTAGTGGTTTGAAAATCACTTTCAGTATAAAACTCTTAAATTCTCAATCAATTTTGAAATCAAATTTTCTCATAATTCTCAAATCATTTCTAGAAATCATCCTTTCTCTAAAACCTTCAAAGATCTCTCAATGAATATAAAAGAGTTAAGTCATACTCTTTCTGGAACAACATTTCACAAACTTCAAATTATTTCAGTAAACATATAAACATAAACAGTTGCTAAATGCTCAAATAGGCACAAAATACTTCTAAATTCTCAAATGATCATAAAACATCTCAAACATTTCTAAAACGAGACTTTCAGATAAAATAATAAGATTCTGAAAATTTCATAGCAATTTCTGAGAAATCTCATAATAATTGCTCTAAAATCATACATGATAACATATTTCTTGAAAACACATAATAATAATTAAATAATGAAAATTTTTCGTAAATTAAATCATTCACAGAACTGTTATCGTTGGCTCCTCAAATTGTAAGCTAGTCCAATTTCTATCCAACTTGAAATTTTCAATAACCATACCATAGGTTATGAATTGTTTCCACAAGAAATAAACATAAGCTTCCTATTAATCAATTAAACTAATTTCCAATTTCTTTTTCTTACATCTTAATCCAAATTCTCAAATTATACTTTCTCTCTCATTCCAATAATAATATGTACATTTTTGTCTTTTCTCCAATTATCTAATATTTCCTTCTCTCTTTTCCACAAATCCATATTTTCTTAAAATAAAATAACATTTTATTTTTCCAAACTACCTCTCTCACGTGAAGACTTTCCAATCCCGACAACACTTTTCTCTCCTCATAATTTCACTTGTACAATTCAATCACTCCCCTTTTTAATTTACTAAAATGTCCCCTCTCTCTCTCCTCATAACTTCACTTGTACAATTCAATCACTCCCCTTTTTAATTTACTAAAATGCCCCCTCTCTCTCTCTCCCTCTTCTTCTTCTAACCTCTCTATTATGTGTCTTTCCTTGTCACAACCCTAACCCATACGACTCTCTAAACACGGAAGCACAACTGAGTTACCTCGCTCATGACCGAAATTTCGACAGCATGACAGCACAACTCTAAGAAAAACCAAAATTTTCGAAGACCTGAAAAGAGACATAAACACTTCTATATTTCAGAGAACAAACTCAACATCAACCAAACTACGATATATAATGTTGAGCCCAACCAACAGACAATAGAACCTAAGAACTTCTAACCAAATACACGGAAACGAAAAAGATTTAAAGTTTACAGACCAAACATATAACAAGAACTAAGATACAATTTTAACACTAGACATAGGAACAGAACTTCGGGGTGTCTCCATAGCCCCGTCAAGCCGTCACCTCCATCACCCGCGATCATGCATCATCTGCAAACACACAAACAAAGTAGCATGAGTGAGTATAAACATACTCAGTTAGTAGCCCAGTTAAAGTCCAACACTCATAATTACATCACAAAAGTTATCCTGGCACACACGACTCCTACTTAACCTCAACTCATCGTCCAACCAACTACAGCTTGCACACCCTACCCTGAGTCCATCCCAGTATGGCATTGCCTCGAGCACTACCAAAGAGCCATATAACTTAGGTTGGCAACGGCAGTGAAAGAAAGTAACTCTCACGTATACACACAATGGGAGAATCACCCCCTAAGCTAGCATACATGTAATAAGGGAACGCAACCCTTACGTTCATCACAATGAGGGAATCACCCCCTAAGCTAGCACACATGCAATAAGGAAATGCAATCTTTATGCTCATCACAATGGGGGAATCGCCCCCTAAGCTAGCACACAGGAAATAAGGAAACGCAATTCTTACGCTCATCATAATGGGGGAATCGCCCCCTAAGCTAGCACACAACTCGGTGAAGGAAACCAACCCTCGCCCTACTCACATCACACCAACCTAGAGTTACAGACTCGCTCAAGAGAGACACAAGGTCATGTGGCACTAATCTAACGAGTTCTTGTACTTTTGCAATGCTTTTGGAACCTCTAGGGTAATCCACCATACCAAATTCATTCAACATTTTCGAACTAAATTCACAACCTGGCCCGAAGTTCACAAGCATATACAAAGGGATTCACCCCCTAATCTGCACAAGCAAAGAGGGAAAACAACCCTCAAGCCCTTCCATACATTTACAATGCCTTACGCCTCATATTTAAGTATATAGGCGAGATACAAATCCCAACAGACCATTTCGACTGGCTACTTAATTTCTAGGCTAGCATCAAGGTAACCCACTTCTCTTTCTTTTAAGAAGTTACTAGTAGTAAATAACTCAGGCCCACACCTCAACAAATAACAACAATCGCATCATTGTGATATTTCACTATAGACCACATCCACGAATCTCAAGTATGAACTTATACCCTAGTACCAGCATTCCTATACCAAAACTTTACATAACTGTAGCCCATACATGTGCTAGAGGCATATAGCCATCCATCCCTTTAATCCAGAATTCAGTCCCCTAAACACGCTAGAAATCAAGATGACCAAAAACCCTCCACTCATATTCGGACCTATCTGAAACACGTTAAACTTGCCCAATTATCTGCCCATTCTGAACACACGAAACACGGATGACGACCACTGATCACTGCATACCCTTAAGGTGTTCTAATTCAACCACTAACCCAAACCAACAACTCCGGCGCCTCACACAGTCAACTCATCCTTAACCCAAGAAAGCTAAACCTCAGCCAACCATTCAATCTAAAAGTTAAAGTATTATGCATTCCGCAGCTAACCAACCATCTCAGAAAGCCCAAACACTTACAAACATTTAGTTTAACACAACTATCCATACATTTACGCTTATAGGGGAAAACTACAATCAAATGCATTCATAACCTCGGAAACATATTCATCCATTTGTTTGTAACTTTGAATCCAACGAGAATAGCAACAAGTTTAGGCAACCTTAAGCCCATCACAATACCTCTCATATTAATTTAACCAACCACACCATCTTCCATATACCCATATTTAGACAAGCATGATTGTCACAAATCACTACAGACATGCCAAACTCATCTAATTATAACCTTGGGCAAATTCTTATAGTATTTCATATGCTAACACAATAAAATCGAAACTTTAAGCCCCTATTTTAATTATAAATACAATTTAGGTCATTTTAGCACAAGACTACTTCCAAACAGATCCACTAATAATTACATGTTTCATATACACAATCTTCAAGCATGCTTTCTGAAGGGAATAATCGAATTAAACTAAAATACAAGGGTTAAGCAATAAATACCTTCCAAACATGGAGATTCTTCTGGCGGGTCTTTATCTTCTCCACAAAGTCTTCCTGGCTATAACTCTAACAAAAGATCAATGCTTGTGGGAGCCTCTTGAAAGAAAATCCTCAAAGGATTAAAGAGGAAGAGGTTTAGAGATAATTCTCTAATTCTCTCTTTGAGGAGATGTGTGTTGTTCAGAATGCCCAATGGCTCACCCCTAGGGTCCTATTTATAGTGGTCTAGGGAAGATAATTAAATAATATATTTTAATATCTAATATATTAAAATATATTTATCTAACCAATTTGAATCTTATTCAAACCTTTAAAATTCTCCTACGACATCTATTTCCTAATTTGAATCCAATTCAAATTTAATAAATATCTTTTCTTTAATGTATCTAATATACATTAATTATTTTAATATTCAATGTATCAAATACAATAAATATATTTTCCTCTTTTATATTTAATATATCTAATATATTAAATATTAATTTGAACACTTCAAATTAAATATTAATTTGAACATTTCAAATTTTTCTTTCAACTAAATTGATCTTTTATTGTTACTATGAGCTAGCAAGGGGGCCTTATGGACCTACAGATTATAAGCTCCAATGATACAAAATTAATTAATCAAACTCTTTAATTAATTAATTTTCATTCATTAACTATATGTCACTCCACTATAGACCTAGAGTTGCACTATTATGCACTGTAGGACAAGTTGTGTCTATAAATATAATCATTACATGCAAGTCGATCCTTCAGGAGTTGTTCGTAATTACAGCTGGGTCAAAAGTCCGTTTTACCCCTATAATTACATCTTGCACCTTAAGTACCACTGATTCTCTAATAAACAATATGTTTATAATCTAATTATAAACTAAGTCCCTCTCGGGCCAGTGAGAGAGTGGGGCCCCATTGTTCAAGTCTCGAAATCAGCACTTAAGGGAACTACTCATCTACTTACCCTATATGGGAAGGAGTGAATTCCATCTTGTGAGATTATGTTCCCAGCTCCCTATTTGGTCAAGTCCCTAAAATGGTAGGCATATTGAATCGGCTACAAAAGCCACTCTCACCCATGCAAATCAAAGGACAAGCCCTCACAGGCAGGAGTTCATAACTCACTCAGGATTAAGATCGAGTCGCATATGATCATCCTGATGAAATATTAATCTTCTCAATTAACAGATTTATAAAGAGAGATTAAATATTTCGTGGTCCAGTCTTATACAACTCATTGTATAAGATACCCCCACTCACATGTCTCCACATGAATGATTTGGATCAAATCATTTGTAACTATTACAAAGTGGGCCGTATCAATAGTGTTACCAGGATAAGGCACCCAACCTTATCCATATACTATGACCCTTTAGGTTATTTCTTGAACATGATCCTCTCGTATGTCAACCACATACTGTTCAAGATTACAATAATAACCTTGGATTTTTCATATAATGGATTATATTAGATTGCAAATAAAATAATTAAAATAATTGTTAATTATTAAATAAATTATTAATTACGAGGCTTTAGGGCATAAATCCCAACACTTTCACCATTCACAAACTATCATATGTACATCCAAATCATTTAAGAACTTAAAGGGGCTTAAATTCAAATGACTACTTACCTTTGCAATAGTGAGTACGAGACAATTTAAAACTTCATCGCTTAGAAACTTTTTTGGGCCACCCAAAACAGTGCTGGAAGTTGCTGGACAACGACTTGAATCGACCCAAACTCGCCCAAAATGGCCTTTAAACGCAATGGGTATTATGTAATTGAGTCCTAAAAAAGTTTTAGCTCATATTTTCAATAAAAATCCTAAAACTAATTTTAAAGAAAAAGTTCATAGTAAAATGGTGTAAATCAATTAAATAAAATACTAACTTATAAAATTAAGGTTTGCTATTACTAGGAATTCAAGCAAGGACAAATAATGGAAATTAAACCAAAATAACAAGGGCAACTAAGTAATTCTCTTATCTCCTACCTTTTTCCATGACTTTCTACAAACATAAGTTGAAAAAAATTTTCTTTACAGAAGCTAAACGAAGAAGAAAGGAATAACAGAGCATTGAAACATTTAAGAAAAACCCATGAACTTGACTTGGAATTAAACTCAAAATTCCTTCCAAATACATCAAATGAGATTAGAAAAAGTTCAAGCCACCTCCTGTAATACAAACTAAAGAAAAACTGAAATGGAACTTGAATAAATTGGCCAAAAAAAAACAGCAGAAATTCGAAAAACAGAGGGTGCGAAAACCCACGAACAATTGCTTCTAAATTCGCCTCCAAATCGACTTGCCTTTCTCCTCCTCTTCTTCCCTATTTATAGGTCTTCATTAGGGTTGAAGAATGCCCAAATTTCGTGCTTAAATTCCTCCAAATCGGGCTGTAATTGAAGAATCTCGAAATGGGTTTAATGCAGAATTTTTTCCTTTTTTTTAAAACCCAAAAACCCACGAAATTGATCCTTCAAATCGCCCTCAAAATCCGATTAATAGCTCCTCTTCTTCTTCCTCATTTGTAGGCATTCATTAGGGTTGAAGATTGCCCAAAAATCATGCTCCAATTCCCTTGATTCGTGCGAAATTTTCTCTTCCCATTTATGGGTTTTTTGTTCGCGCCCCATAAATTTCTGCCCAGAACACAATTGCCAAATCAGATTTGGCAATCTGATTTAGCAATTTCACATTCCCTGCACCAGAAACAATTGCCAAATCAGATTTGGCAATCTGATTTAGCAATTTCCAAAAATTCTGCAAAAAGAACCAAATTACTTAGAATTCTCTTCCAATTGCTATCACATTCAATTCTTCCTTAATTTCAAACAATGTTCCACTATTTTCAATTAATCTTAGGACAAACAAGAGTTTTTCGATCATTTGGGAATTAAATAAGCCTTAATTCTAAGGCTTATCACACCCCCAAACTTAAGATATTGCTTGTCCTCAAGCAATTAGAAAACAAATAGCAACAAACACAAGCAAACACTTCACAAAATGATTTCAAATGGTGTTTTTGAAAAATAAATGTTGTTCAGGAGAAGTCTCAAACTTTTAACACTTTACACAATTCAAAGATTTTCTCACATAAAAGTTTTACTTTTCTTTTTCAAGATAAAACATTCTTATGCAAACCCACCTATTATGCTTATCCTGCCTAAGTCATAGTCATAGAGTCTAGGGTGGTCTTCTTTGTTCAATAAGCTAAGTTCACTCACATTACAAGCATTTTTTTCCCCCAAACTTATGTAAAGCTGCTGCTAGGCCTCATTTTTTTTTTTGGAGAGTCTTACTGTCACTTGTACCTTCGTTCCAACTTACTAACACTTTGTGGTGAAAGTAGTTGACTACGAGCACAAATCACTGCTAAGACCGTTTTCACATACTCACTTCTTAAGTTAACCTTTCATGCAGAGGAAATCATGGGTGTCATGACTGCCTCTGGTTACTCAGTTAACCCTAGAATGAGGAGTATTCTTCTTTTTTTTTTTTTTTTTTTTTTTGAAATTCCTAGCAGCTGTTACAACGACATACTATTACAACAACATAATACTACAATGACATACTGTTACAACAAAATAATATTACAACAACATACTAGTACAACAACATAATATTACAACGGTAGTATTACAAAACTCACCCCCGCAAACTTAAGTGAGTCAATGTCCCCATTGACTAAGAACTAGAAGTACAGGGGTTGATGTACATAGTTGGGTCACTTAACATGCTAAGCATCAAAGCTAAACTCTCCTAAGTCCATTAGATGGGAAAAACACAAGGGGAGCTTGGGTTCGAATGTTTTATGGAGAAAAAGAATTTATCAAGTTTTATGATCTTGAAAACTTGAAGTTGTGTGTAAAAGCATTTGAAAGTTGAGAAAACTCTAGGTGTCATCATTAATAGCATTTTAACAAAACACCAAAGAAAACAATTTGCAAACTTGTTTTGAAACATTATTTTTATGGCATGCTTGTGCGAGGAATATATATATATATATATATATATATATATATATATATATATATATATATATATATTTTAAATTTTTCAGAATTCATGGTAGCAAATAAACTAAATAAGCATACAAGAACTTAACTAAGCCTCAAACTAAAAACATAACAATTAAGAAAGCTGGAAAGATAGGTTAAAGAGAGACTTCCCTATGCAGAGAAAAATGTGTTGTTGTTGCCATTACTGTCCTCGGGGTTGTTGGAAGTCTTGCAAAGAATTCTCCTGAAATTGCAATTGCAATTTTGCTTTCGCAATTGCGACTACAATTTCTTCCTCCCGCTCTTTCTTCTTATATTTTCCTGAAACTCAAGAGTAGAGCATCAGAAAGTTCACACAGTTTTTCTCACTGCAAAGTTACTTTTTGGAAATTCCAATTTTTGAACTCAAAGTTGATTCATCAAACTCCCAGGTAAATCCCCAGGTAGAGGTGTTCCCTTAGCGGTCAACTTAAGTACCTCAGCCTAGACAGGATTTTCCTTAGACAGAGCTTTTCTGAATTAACTTCTTCATTCATATTGAAATTTCAAAAGTTGAAAGTTTCTCTTAAATTTTTGTTTTTTTGTTTTTTGTTTTTTTGTTTTTTTTTGTTTTTTTGTTTTTAAAGAAAATGAACAAAAAGATAAAACTTATCCTATTCCCGTGGGGAGACCGCAATTGTGTTCCTTCATTTTGCACCTAGGTCTCGATGTTGGACGAGATTTCATTCGTAGTTGAGGTGCTTTGATCACAACGAGCTTTGATGACTCAAGAGATTTATATGTTTCTTTGGAAGTAAAAATCCATGTCGCAAACTGCATGTTGCCATCCTTCATGCTCTCCTTTCTGCATGCTTCTTCATTTAGTGTTTCCTGCAAGCTGCAATAAGCGAAAGCAGGACATTCCAGCGTCGGGAACACTTTTGATGTCAATTGCTGTGAAATTGCGATTTCATAGCTCACTGCAATTTTCTTTTGTGGTTCATTCTCTTCTTGAGGTGGTTCTTCTTTGGTCTCTTCTCTCCCTTCTAGCTCCTTAATGTTGTCAAGTGTTGGAGTGCTTTCTACTTCTATTGGGAGTTTAAGGTCTCATGTTCCAATTCAGTTAGTGTCACCACCTCACATTTTTCTTTTTCTTGTTTTGAAGTCTCTATGTCCTCGAACAAGATTCCTTGGGACTTGTTCTCCAATTCATCTGCAATTTGTTCAATATGGATTTCCAAATTCCGTAAAGATGCAGCTTGACCTTGCATTACAACATCGTTCTTTGCTTTATATTCCATTGCGAGTTCTTCGATGCTTGGCTCTTTTGGGATCATCTTCCCTTGCTGGAAGCACTGATACTGATGTTGATTTGCAAATCTGGGTAGAAATCCATAACACAAAGAATCAGGATTATAAGGACAATTATCAAATGAATGACTTCCTTTACAATAAACACAAGAAATAGAAGAGATAGGGTTAAAAGGAGCTATAGGACTTCCCATCATCAAAGTTTCCATCATGTAACTTAAAGATGAGGCTTGGGTGCTCAGTGCTGCAATGATGTCTCTTTCCATTTCGTGGATTTTCTCAAGCAATCAACCCTATGTTGTGTCTTTTTGCAATTTATCTCCCTCAACAAATGAAATCGAGCTCCTCCTGCAGATAGGAGAATTTGTGGTTGCAATCTTCTCTTACAATTTTTTTGCTAAAACAAAATTTTTGTTAAAACTGCCATTCCCCAGCAACGGCGCCAAAAACTTGATCGGTGGTCACGCAAGCGCACGCGATCGAAGTAATATAAAATGGTCTCTAAGTACCAAGTATCGAATCCCACAGGGAACAGAGTAACAAAGATTTTGTTTTGCAAAAGTGTAAGGAAAATTGCAAGTGTGAAAAGTAAAAATGCAAAAATAAAGTTGGGATAGGTTGTTGGTGAGAAAACAGAAATTGCTAAATCCAATTGCCAATCCAGAATGGCAATGTTGGAAATAACAGAAATTGCTAAATTGAAATTGCAGATTCTACTTTGGCAATGCGCAAAATGACTAAAAATTTCAGAATTAAATTGCTAATCTAAATTGGCAATATGAAATGGCAATTTGGATGAACTTAAAGAATGAAATGATAAAGGATGGGGCTCAAGAATGTCATTGCCCTAAGTCGTAATTGCAAACCAAAATTGCAATTCCAACCTACTCCACACTCAATTGTAAGCCAAAATTGCATCTCCTATTTACCTCGAAATTGGGTTTGTTAGGAGGCTAAGTGGGGGATCTATATGTCTATAGTCCCTCCATCTTAGATAATTTTTGGCTCACAATTTTATGGGTCCTGGAGTCCTTAATCCCTATGTCTAGGGTAAGGAATGACTTATGTCTAAGCTCTTTTACTCCATTACTTGTGTGAAATCTGCTTATCACTAACCCTGTCGGTATTAGATCTAAGCTTGAGTTGAAACCCTAGTTGATCAATCTAGGATCTCAACGGAAATTAAATCAACACAAGCAAACAATTGAGATGTAGGCTTGGTTTTTACTGGAATTTTGGCTACATTTACTTCTTAGGAAATTCACATCCTTGAACCCCCTAAGAAGTTTAGCTCACATTTTCAATAAAAATTCTAAAACTAATTTTAAAGAAAGAGATCATAATGAAATGGTGCAAATTAAATGAATAAAATACTAACTTATGAAATGCAATTTGGTTTTTCCTAGAAATTCAAGCAAAAGTAAATAATTGAAATTAAGTCAAAGTAGCAAGGGTAGCTCAGTAAATTTTCCTTTCTTCTACCTTCTACACATAAGTTGGAAACCTTGTTTTATTTTCTTTCCAGAAGCTAAAATGAAGGAGAACAGAAAATAGAGCATGAGAATGAGAGCTCGATTCGATGACTAACACGCTCCGTCCTGTCCAATCGATTCAATCTCCTCTACTTCTAGAGAAAATTTGATCTTAACGATTCAAGAACTCTCGAATCGGATTGGAATACCCGAAGAGAATGCAGAAAATCGATTGAACAAAAATGGCCTGGGGAAGGAATTCTAAAAGACTTTTTCAAATACGCTTGAAAAGTAATACATGCTTGCATCCAACAAAGGGATAATTCCCATAACCATTCATCATAAGAGAGCAAGATTGATACACTGTGAAGAAGAACGAATAAAGAAAAAAAAACTGCAGAAAACAGAGGACTTTTTGCGAAAACTACACACAAATGTAATTGAAAGCAACTCAAACTTGAACAAAAATACAACAAATCGAGAATCAAAGTAACTTGACAGTGTTCTGTGATACAAACTAAAAGAAAATTGAGATGGAAATTGAGTAAAATGATCAAAAACAGCAGCAGAAAACCAAAACAGAGGCTGTCTAAAAGAACCGAAACCCAGAAACTAAATCTTCGAATTAACCCCCGAAAATCGTCTCTCTCGTCCGGCGTCTTCAATCTTCTTTTGTAGATCGGTTTAGGGTTCAATTTTGCCAAGAATCACGCTCCAATTCCCTTGATTTGTGAGAAATTTCCTCTTCCATTTATGGGTTTCGTCATTCACGCGTTTGCAGATTTTCCATATATACTCTGCTCAGGATTGCCAAACTGGTTTAGCAATTTGGTTTGGCAATTTCCGAAATTCCTGCAAAAAGAACCACATTACTTAGAACTCTTTTCCAATTGCTATCATATTTCATTCTTTCCTAATTTCAAACAATTTTCCACCATTTTCAATTAATCCTAGGGCAAACAAGAGTTTTTTTGAGCATTTGAGGATTTAAATAAGCCTTAATTCTAAGGCTTATCAGTTAGTTTTGAATCACCAAATAAGTCATTTAATTCAGTTCTACAATCCATAAATCACTTCAAAAGCTTTTGAAACAGTTACCCACAATGAAATGAACCAAAAGCTAGCTGGCTTTGGCTCCGAAAGGTCCAATTTCACTCATTTGATATCCAAAGGCTATGGGTAGTCTGAAATCATACATAAAAATCCATGGGTCAGCTTCCAATCACCAAATCAATACCTAAAACCAACTTCAAACTTCAAAAATCACTTGGATTGTTGTTGAATAAACTTACCCACTTCGAATTGGAACCAAACGAAGCTGTACAACGCCCAACTAGCCAAGAATTTAACTCCAAAATAGCCTCAACCTTGCTGTCTGTACAGATCACGCGAGAGGGAGAAGAAGAAATGCACAAATCGGATGGGAGGAGAGAGAGACGCCAGACAGAGAGAGAAAGTGCGACGGAGAGAGGGGGACACGGTTGAGAGAGAGACGAGCGAGGGAGGGAGAGACGAGTGGGTGTTCGGAGAGAAGAGGGAGAACGGGGAGAGGGAAAGAGAGAAAGACGAACGAGAGACGGAGGATGGGTGGGTGATAATTCTCAATTATGAGGATTATTTAACTCTAAAACTAAGTTGTTCTTGCCAGTTTTGCGTATTTTGTTGAATAACGAGCAAGCTAAAAATGACACTTTTAAATAAATTCATGCAAGCTTGATGGAGTAGGATAAAAGAAGAATTAAGTTGAAAAGATGCAAGAAAGTTGGCTTAAATTGAGTTTTTGTGCAGATGTGAAGAAAATGCAAATGAAATGCAATTGCATTTCCTTGAGAAGGCAAGATGATGAACAAGAAGGGAAAATGCAATTGCAAAGCAATTGCATTTTCTGGATGTATCCATCAACGCAGAAAAATACGGAAATTCACCAAGACCCACGAAATCCGCTCGATTTATTGGAGAAATTCCAGCCTAAATTCAAGCCCAAAGTCTACCCAAGAATAAAGGAGCCCCAAGATGGAAATAAAAGGCCTCGGAATATCTATAAAAGGGAGGAAAAACGAAGAAGAAGGGCATCGATTTCAGACTCTGTTTTTCGAATTTATACTCTATTTTTCTGGTTTTTAGATTTTCAGACAACAGCTAGTTTAGTTCGTTTTTCTATCATTTTCTTAGTAGTTCGTCTTCATATTGTCCTATAATTTCAGAGTTTGATCCCTCCTCAACGAGAGTTCAAGGAGGTAAAGATCCAATTGCTCTTGAAGGACTTTTGGTTCGATCAAAACAAAAAACTTCCGTTAGCGTTGTTACTATGTTTTTGAATTTTTATTCTGTTTAATCCCTCTGTTTTTCAGCTCGATTTTACTCATTTAGTTAGACTCGATTTATTCCAATTTTTATATGTTAAAGAAGTTGAATCAATCATTAAATTATGGGTTTTGTTCTCCTTCATTTTTCTATCAATTTGATGAAATTTTAGCTCCAAAGATTCTGAATTTTTTTTAGCTTATTCACTGCTTGCAGATTTATTTGAAATTGAGCTAAAATTTAATAAAGGTGCTCACTTGAATTCCATTATTGAATACATATTGCCTTGTGAGTGTTTTGGGTTATTGATTTAGATTCACAAATTCTTATTAAATTTCAATTTGTTTACTCTATTATTAGGAATTTAATTTTGGTATTTTGGTTATTAATTATGATATTTATAGCAATTGAATTTTGGATTTTCATTTCTCCCATAATGAGCTAATTCTCCCTTAGGGATTCAAGTTAGTGAATGCCCTAGAGGAGGGATGTAAAGCTTAAAGCATATTCAATCTAGTTAATATTCAAGACTTTGCTTGTTTTTGTTGAATTAATGTGGGTAAACATAGTCTGCCAACTAGCGTTTCTTGTCAAAGCTTGAACTTAATATCGAAAGAGTTAAGGAAAAGCCGATGTCACAAAAGAAATGGAGGAAAAGGTTTAGAAATAAGTCCCGAACATCGACCCTAGACATAGGGCGAGACTCCAAAATCGCTAGAATTGTGCGCAAAATCACCTAAGTTAGATTAGCCATAGACATATAGGTTTAATCACTTAGCCTCCTAAAGTTTTTGAAGCAAAATCGAATAGGAGTTGAATTCGGTTTACTTAGTCTCGTGTATTAACTATGATTGCAATTTCATTTTAAGTAGCATTTCTTTCCAAAGGGGCATAAGCAACTTGGATCCCATTCTTTTTAATTATTAACTTTTCATTTATTTTCTTTAGCAAAAACCACCTCTCAAGCAATTTTACACCATCGATTACCACAATTGCAATTTGTAAACAAATTTTGTGTCGTCTCAGTAGATTTTGTTAAAATCCATTCCCTTGGGTACGATACTTTGGAATACTCCAGTTTTTATTACTTCGATCACGTGCACTTGCGTGTAGCAAAATTAGCGATCAGTGGGTGTTCGGGGAGAAGAGGAATAACGGGGGAGAGGGAGAGAGAGAGAAAAAAATGGGTGGGTGTTCAGTGGGGATAAGGAGATGAAGAAGAGGAAGAAGATAAGGGAGAGAAGAAGTAGTTTATCCTTTTTTTTTGTTTTTTCAAAAACAAAACCAAAAATCCAAAAATACCCTTTTATCAACCTTTTTCCTTCTAAATTTGCCCTTTCCATCACTTTAAATTTCCATTTTATCCATCAATCAAATAAATAAGATTTTTAACTCCAAAATTTCGAAATTAACGCCTCTGAATAAATAAGATTTTTAACTCCAAATTTGCTCTTGATCGGGCGTTACATTCTATGTTAGGGACAACGACCCTTCACATATCTCCACAATGGTATGATATTGTCCACTTTGGGCATAAGCCCTCATGGCTTTGTTTTTTGTTTCACCCAAAAGGCCTCATACCAATGAAGATAGTATCCCTCACTTATAAACCCATGATCTTCCTCTTATCTAGCCGATGTGGGACTTTGGTCGTGAAGGGAATAATCGAATTAAACCCACAGCGGAAGCATATATAGGAATCGTCTTTGATTTATTTAGAATTAAACTAAAATACAAAGGTTAAGCAATAAATACCTTGAAAATAATATTATGGAGAATATTCTGGCGGATCTCTATCTCTTCCACAAAGTCTTCCTAGCTATGACTCGAACACAGGATCAAGGCTTGTGGGAGCCTCTTGAAAGAAAATCCACAAGGGATTGGAGAGAAAGAGGTCTAGAGAGAATTCTCCAATTCTCTCTATTTTAGGAGATGTATATTGTGTAGAATGCCCAATGGCTCACCCCTAGGGTCCTATTTATAGTGGTCTAGGGAAGATAATTAAATAATATATTTTAATATCTAATATATTAAAATATATTTATCTAACCAATTTGAATCTTATTCAAACCTTTAAAATTCTCCTACGACATCTATTTCCTAATTTGAATCCAATTCAAATTTAATAAATATCTTTTCTTTTAATGTATCTAATATACATTAATTATTTTTAATATTCAATGTATCAAATACAATAAATATATTTTCCTCTTTTATATTTAATATATCTAATATATTAAATATTAATTTGAACACTTCAAATTAAATATTAATTTGAACATTTCAAATTTTTCTTTCAACTAAATTGATCTTTTTAGTGTTATTATGAGCTAGCAACGGGACCTTATGGACCTACAGGTTATAAGCTCCAATGATACAAAATTAATTAATTAAACTCTTTAATTAATTAATTTTCATTCATTAACTATAGGTCACTCCACTATAGACCTAGAGTTGCACTCTTATGCACTGTAGGACAAGTTGTGTCCATAGATATAATCATTACATGCAAGTCGATCATTCACGAGTTGTTCGTAATTACAGCTGGGTCAAAAGTCCGTTTTACCCCTATAATTACATCTTGCACCTTAAGTACCACTGATCCTCTAATGAACAATCTGTTTATAATCTAATTATAAACTAAGTCCCTCTCGGACCAGTGAGAGGGTGGGGCCCCATTGTTCAAGTCCCGAAATCAGCATTTAAGGGAACTACTCATCTACTTACCCTATATGGGAAGGAGTGAATTCCATCTTGTGAGATTATGTTCCCAACTCCCTATTTGGTCAAGTCCCCAAAATGGTAGGCATATTGAATCGGCTACAAAAGCCACTCTCACCCATGCAAATCAAAGGACAAGCCCTCACAGGCAGGAGTTCATAACTCACTCAGGATTAAGATCGAGTCGCATATGATCATCCTGATGAAATATTAATCTTCTCAATTAACGGATTTATAAAGAGAGATTAAATATTTCGTGGTTCAGTCTTATACAAACTCATTGTATAAGATACCCCCACTCACATGTCTCCACATGAATGATTTGGATCAAATCATTTGTAACTGTTACAAAGTGGGCCGTATCAATAGTGTTACCAGGATAAGGCACCCAACCTTATCCATATACTATGACCCTTTAGGTTATTTCTTGAACATGATCCTCTCGTATGTCAACCACATACTGTTCAAGATTACACTAACAACCTTGAATTTTTCATACAATGGATAATATTATATTGCAAATAAAATAATCAAAATTATTATTATTATTAAATAAATTATTAATTACGAGGCTTTAGGGCATAAATCCCAACAGGTTGCACTCCCAACAATCGTCCCCTTGAACAAAGTACCAACCGAGCCTCCCCTCAAATAGTCATCTATCCGTCTAGCTCTTATCCTGGCCAACTCCTTTACCGGAGCACACCGCCTATCCGATAGAGCTCTTTACCACGGATCTCCACCATGGCTATGCCTTCGGGGCTCGCCTCCTTTGTTCGGCACCCGAGGATTCTACCGATCACGGCTCAAGGGGCATGGCTCTGATACCACTTGTTAGGGACAACGACCCTTCACATATCTCCACAATGGTATGATATTGTCCACTTTGGGCATAAGCCCTCATGGCTTTGTTTTTTATTTCACCCAAAAGGCCTCATACCAATGAAGATAGTATCCCTCACTTATAAACCCATGATCTTCCCCTTATCTAGCCGATGTGGGACTTTGGTCGCACTCCCAACATTCTACCCACCTTAAAAAAACTTTTGTCCTCGAAAGTGACTAGTCTTAGAAAAGAAACTTTGGTCACTTGTCCACATCTCAAACGTGCCAACCAAACATCAACTATCTTTCCTTTTGTCCAAACCTCAAAGCTCTTTTCATCGTGCTACCATCAGGGTTACAAAATCACCAACTACGAACTCATGCCCCTTCCATCTTGTGACAACATAACCCGACACCATAAACTCTCACTAACTCACACCATCCAAGTTGCCACATGCTCAACTCCTGAATGAAAAGTATTTTAGACCCCTTATGGTCCATGAGATTCTGAACTTTCTCCTCAAACAGACAGTGCCTAAAACCCTCAAAGAAAAAACCATAGCTACCCACACTGAACCATAGGTCGGGTGACTGCATTCATAGACCTTTATCCTGCATGAAGCAAACGATCACCTTACTAAGCTACACTAAGGTTCAACCAACCCTTGCCTGAGAGCATCACCATGGACAACCACTCTCCAGCTCCACAGCGAACACTAACACTGAAATCCAACCCTGCTTGAGCTCTTGAAAACTCACTTCCTAAGCTTTACTTTAGATGAACAACCACACCACAAAGTTACTAGATTAGAGGCGTTACTACACTAGAGAAATTCTAACAATTAAAGTAACCTACAACCCTTAGCAAACCACGCACCTCACTGACTGCAACTGCACAAGGCCATTTGGTTACTGATTTTATCCTTACTAGAACCACTGAAATCGATCCCTTGATACCACATGTCTTAGAATTCTTAAAATTTTTGCTTATATTTATATCTATGTAATTGTGTTAGGCATGTTTTTTTTAGGAAGTTTTAGGCATGTTTAATAATTATTTTGTATTTTATTTTCCTTTTTGAAAATTAAGCTTATAGACATTATTTCCACCTGGTGTTTCTTTGGTTTTATTTATTTATTTATTTATTTATTTTAAATCTACTTTTAAAAATGATTTGAAAATCTAGCCATATTTTAAAAACCAAATTTAAAAAAATATATATAGTTTTTCTATTATATATATATATATATATATATATATATATATATATTTTTTAAAGTTTGACTAAGAATTCAAATTTATTTTTAAGAAAGTGAAAAACAAGCTAAAAAATGTGAGGCAAACATAATTTTTAAAAATGCAAAAATAAAAATATATGACATCATTATGAACGGGGCCTTTGATGTTCTTAGACAATTATGTTGGCCAGTTCAAACTGAACCAAACCAATTACGTGCAATGGTTTAGTTAGAGGTTGAACATATACTATGAGTTGACCAAAACGATTTAATAATTTAGGTATAAGTTTAGTATCTGAAATTTTAGGATTATGTCTAATAAGTCGTTAAACTTTCAATTTAGTGTCTAATAAATCCCTAAACTTTAAAAAGTGTAAGGAATTTATTAGAGACAAAATTAGAAGTTCAAAGACCCTATTAGAGACACAACACAAAATTAAAAGTGCTATGTTCTATTGGACACTTTTTAGAGTTCGATGATAAAACTTATTAACACAATTTTGAAAGTTCAGAGACCAAACTTGTAATTTAATAAATTATTTATTATTATTTTAATAGAAAATGTAAAAATATAAGTTAAATTCAATGGTTGCTTAAGTAATTAACAATCTTAAATAACTTTACATTGATTAACAATAGTTTATGTTGTTAATCTCTCATTTTGATCTCTATCTTTGTTAATCATACATACTCATATGAAATTATTAAGGCATTAGTGAATTACTACTTTTCCCATATGATGAGAATTCGATAATCACAAAGCTAAAAGTAAACCTTCTTAAAAAAAAGGAGAATTAAATCTAGTGTTTGTCTTCGAGAAGTGGCAAACTTTTGCTTGCGACGACGACTTGTGGCACTCTCCACCTGCTATTTTCTCCTCTCATGTGTGTCGACACTTCATTCTCCTTTCATGTGTGTTGTTCGCAATCTTCGTTTAGTTATATCTATTTCTATCTCATAACTCTACAATATTTGGTTTCTCAAGCTTACAATGCTGCTACAATTTTTCTTTTTTATATCTAAAAGCAAAATACAAAATTAAGCAAAAAAACAAATACAAATCTTTGGCAAGCTGACAATCCACCTTGGATCAAGTATCTCTCAAACCTCAACTTTCCTATGAATATGCATGTTGAATAGGATTCACACCGTCCTTTTGATAATGAAGTCCTCCACTTTACTCACTTGATGCTTCAGCTATGAACCAAATCTCTGGAATGAAATAAGTGATTTTTGTCCCATTTGATTCCTTCTTCTCCAAATAATTTGATTCCATCGAAATCGGTTTGATACTGACTGTTTTTTTCTTTTTTGAGAAAAAGTTACTATCTCCCTGTACCCTTGCCACTAAATTTATACATTTCATTAATATGAATTTTAATAGATAATTGCTTTATTTCAATCACCATTATTATAAAAATTAAATTTGTAACTGTTTTGATTATTAAATAAATTAAATTTGTAATTGTTTTGATTATTAAACTAAAATTGTAACGGTTTATTAAATAAGCACAAATGTGATAATTAGGGCCCCGTTTGATAACCATTTGGTTTTTGGTTTTTGAAAATTAAACCTATAAATACTACTCTCACCTATGAATTTACTTGTTTTGTTATCTCCTTTTTAACTATGTTTTCAAAAACCAAGCCATATTTTGAAAACTAAAAAAGGTAGTTTCCAAAAACTTGTTTTTGTTTTTAGAATTTGGCTAAGAATTCAAATGCTTCCTTAAGGGAGATGAAAACCATTGTAGAGAAATTGAGAGAAAACAAGTTTAATTTTCAAAAACTAAAAACCAAAAATCAAATGGTTATCAAACGGGGCCTAGTTGTTTTCTTTTTCTTTTTAATATTCTAATTAAATGTTAAGGTTTAAAGGAAAATTGATTTATATTCTAATCAAATGTTTCGTTTCCGATTATTCATACGTAAATTGTTTTGTTGAAGAAAAAAAAGTAAATTGATTTGTTATTATTTCTTTTATATATATTGAAATTGCTAAATATTTCCTATTCAATAATTAATTTTAAGGCAATTTTGGAATTTATAGATTTTTTTTTTTTTTTGAGTTCATTGGAACTTATAGAGTTGTATATTTGAAATTAAGGTAAATGAGGTAAAGGTATATTTGCAATTCACTACAAATAGAAGGGATAAGATGGTCCAAAAATGTTTTTAAAACATGCTTCATTTTTAATATATTATAGACATAGATATAAATTATATAAGAATGTTTTAGATATGATACTATTATATAAATTGAAAATTTTACTGTAAATTATAGTATTACATAACAATTTTTTTAATTGATAAAAATCTCCCTATCTCACTTCTTCCACATGTCATCTACTATTTTTTTTTAAAGTTTAAACAAAAATTACTTATAACAAATAACAATCTTATCTTTTTCTAGTTTTTTTTTATTAATAGCTAAAAATATATATATAATTTTATGATTTGAAGATAAGAAAAATATATTTTAAACTAACTCGTATTACAATTTAAGAAATTAGTATTTAAAAAGGTTAACGTATTAAAAAGCAATTGATTTGCAAAGTAAATAGATAAACAATTTCTCCTTTCAATTTTAATAAAATACAATTATTACAATAAATAATATAAATATATAGTAATCTGAACAAAAGTATATATGATATTCATTTTGAATGGTGTTAAAAAATATAAATTCATTTTGATCTTAATTATTTTAAAATAGCTTAAATATTTGATATTTTATTTTTAACTTAGTTATTTTAAACTTCAAAGAATATATTATTTTCAAATTAATCAAACTTTAGATAATCCATTACATTGATTAGTTAGAAAAATAAAATCTTAAATTATGCAATTTTTTTTATTCAGCTTGAAAAACAAATCTTAAATTAAAATTTTAAAATTGACAAAAACAAGTCTTTAACAAATTTGTAAAATATTCATAAAATAATATTATTTACAATTTCAATTTTAGGATTGACGGAAACAAATCTATATTATTTCTAGAATTGAGAGAATAAAAACATAAAAATCTTGAAGTTTATTTGAATCCCTTTAAATTAATGGATTGAAATATTTCCAAATCACATGTAATATTTAAAAAAGTATTGTAAGACTTTCTTTTATTTGAAAACCGTCCAAGACAAATGAATAATTAATGTGAAAAATATTGAAAAAAGAATGTGGGATATTTTGTTCAAAATTTTTTTTTCTTTAAAGAAATTTGTAAAATATACATAAATTAATAAAAACAAAAAAAAAATCTCAATCTTAGAATTCATGGGAAAAAATTCTTAATAATGAAAATTTGAGAAATTGTAGAAAAAAACTGTAAAAAAAAAAAAGAAGCTAAAATCAACTAAAATTTCAGAAGTCCAAGTTTAACAAATTTGCACCCCAAACACAGACTTCAAAACTCCTACTCTCTGCAATTCCTTGCCCCAAACACAGACTTCAAAACTCCTACTCCCTGCAATTCCTTGCCCCAAACATAGACTTCCTAACTCAAACAACTCTGCACCATAAACACAGACTTCATAACTCTTACTCCCTGCAATTCCTTACCCCAAACACAGACTTCTTAACTTCAGACTAAACAACTCTGCACCCCAAACACAGGCTTTCTAACTCCCCAAACTTCTTAACTCTCTAAACTTACTAACTCCTACTCTCTGCAACTCTTTGCCCCAAACAATCCCTTAAAGTTGATCTATGAATCCAATTTCATGAATTAATTTTGATATTACAAACTATTGTAGACCCCTAAATTTGTCAAGTATTTTATTTTATCATCTTTATTTTTGTTACTTGTGTGTTTTTCCATCATTTAGAATTATTGTTGTCCTTTTAAAAATAAACAAAAAAAATAAAATATTTTGATTGATTCTTTTTTTTCTTTTTTCCTTTGCTTAGTTAATAAAAATGAAAGAAAATAAAATATTTTTTTTTTCCTCTTTTTGGTTGTAGAGAGAATAAAATTTTGAAAAGATTAATGTTCAAATCTTTCTTGTTTGAAAAATTATTTGATTTAGCCAATTTTTGGAAGGAACCAATTAAGCCAAATATTCTTAAAATCAATTCAATCAATTTTCAATTATTTGTTCCTTTAAAATTTGGTTTAATTTATTTTTTTTCCTAAATAAGAATGGTTTGGGATTTCTATAAATTGCAAGTTTGGAGGACCATTTTGTATGCAACTCTCTCACCGTTTTTTTCCTCAAGCATTCCTTCTCTCTTTCTGTAAGTCCCAGTTTTTCTCCTCCCACAAATCTTTTCTTTTCTTCCTCTCTCTCGATTTTACCCTCTCCTTTTCTTTCTCCAACACTTATTCTCAACTCTCTTTCTCCACTTTTTTTTTCTCACATTTTGTTTATTTTTTTTCTTTTTTTCTTTCTCCACCACTTATTCTCAACTCTCTTTCTCCACTTTTTTTTTCTCACATTTTGTTTGTTTTTTTTTCTTTTTTTCTTTACATTTTTTTCTACATCTTTACAAACAAACAATTTTTTTTTCTTGATATAGTTAAACTTTATAGCAATTTTTCTCCTTTAATATTGAATTTGCTTTGCTCATGAAACAAGATGACAAAATCAAGTATTTTCTAATTCAAGTGGTAAGTTCTTTTGTGCTACCTTGAATATATTTTAGAAATCTATACTTTGATGTATCATTTACATTTACTCATGGGCATAATTTCTTAGCATAATTTCATATCGTAAAACATGTTTATGATTTTTTTTTTTGGAATTATTACAAATTTAGATTCACAGTCATTACTTGCATTTGAAATATTTGTGACAAGAAGTTCGATTAATAATGTTCTCAAATGTTGTTTGATGAATATGTGAAATGTATGCTATGTAGTTGTTCATGTTTTTTTTTTTTTTTTTTTTGTTCTTTTATTTTATAGAGGATGTTTATGCATTTCCTTTTAGTTAATTTGCATTTCGATTTTTTTTTTCAAAACTTACAAAAGGAAACTTTTCCAACGATAATCTTCAGGAGGTCGATAATTTGAGGTTCTTGAGGTGAAAAAATAATATCTTGGGATGCTGAGATTTGATTTTAATGTTTTTCCTTAAAAAATAAAATTGTGTTCAATAATTTTTTTTTGTGCAATTATTTCTCTTTTCATGGATCCTGCCTTTTATTTATTATATTTCATAAAAAATACAAAAATCTTAAAATCTTTTCATAAAAAGCATTTTTGTTTAAAAAAAAAAGGGAAGTTCTTTAAAAAAAGGAAAATATTTGATTTTTCTAAAATTGAAGTTTTCCTCTTTAAAAACAAAAACTCTTTTATAAAGAGTATAAAATTTATTTTCATAAAAGAAAGCTTTTTTTTTTTTTTTTTTTTAAGGAAACTTTGATTTTTCTAATTTTGAGGTCCTCCTTCTGAAAGACTAAAAATCCATCATAAAAAATACAAAAAAATATTTTCATAAAGGAAACTTTGATTTTTCTAAAAATATCCCATTGACTTTCTCTTCAAAACATTAAATCAAATCTAAAATTATTTTTTTTCAAAAAAAAATCATTTTTTTAAAAAATAGGAAAAATAATGAAGAATTTCCTTAAAAAAAAATTTCTCACACATGTTTTTTTAATTAATAAACCAAATGTTTTCTTAAAAAAAAAAAAAAACTTTCCTATGATGGAAATTGGAAAATCTAGATGTTGATTGTCCAATAATCTTGAGGTGATGAATTTATTTTGGGATGTCAAATTAAATTCAAATAAAATTTGAATGATTTTATGTCACTCATACTTATTGCTCATTGTTTTATTTAAGAATAGTAATCAATAAAACATGAGACATTTAAAAATCAAAATAAAAACCTTCTTTTTCTACAAAGATTATTTTCATTAAAATAACACAAGAAAAGTAAAATTTTGTTCATTGAACGAGTGTTGTGCGGTTCTAATACCTTTCTCATACACAAATGACTTTCAAACCTTAAATCTTTTTATTCGCAGACCATTTTAGCAAATTTTAGGTGCCCTGTCACACCTTCTAAATAAAAGCTGGTGGTGACTCCATTTTCCTCCTGTTGGAAACAAAGTCGGTCGCTTCGCGTCGCAAACTTGTAGCGACAACTATAATAAAAGCTAATTCCTTTCTCTCTCTTCGCTTTAAGAAAATCAATTTTTTCCTCAATTAAAAATTCATCATGAAAGACAAGTACTCAAATTACCTTCAAACTTGACCAATTAACACCATAACTCAACTGTAATCCCACTCTTATTTGATTTTAAATTACCATCCATAACAAATCCACAAGCAAAGGAAAAGAGACCCATGAAATTTTCTCTATAAAAAATCCTTTTCCTTTCATGGTTTTCTAAAAAATAAAACTAACCAAATCCACAATATATATATATATATATATATTTGCCCTATTCTTCCCCCTATTCTTCTCTCCCACGAGTTTTGGCTTTTCTTTCTCTCTATTTTTGCTTTTACTTCTTTTATTTCTTATATTTTGCCCTATTCTTCCCCCTATTCTTCTCTCCCACGAGTTTTGGCTTTTCTTTCTCTCTATTTTTGCTTTTACTTCTTTTATTTCTTTCTTCTTCACTTCTAGACCATTCTCAATTAATCTCAAATTTTCTTCCCTCCCCTCCTTTTTTTGAACCAACCAACACGTGAAAACATGTTTTTCACTTCTTTCTCTTTTTTTTTTTTTTTCTCTTTTCTTTTTAAACAAGATGTATTCCATTTTTTTTTCAATTTCCTTCTATCTCTATCTTATCTCAAACTTCCTTCTCCATAAAAAGTTTCAATTTCAAATAACTTACATATCAAATGCAAATCCATATGCTAGAAAATCAAATTTGAGTTTTACATACCTCGAACCAATGAATTCGGTTTAAAAAAAAAAAAAAAAATCTATAGAATTTGAATAGTTAAATATATATTTTTATATAAGGAATAGTTAACTATTTATTTCGTTGTTTTAATTCACTTTAATACTTGTTTAAATTTAATTACATTGCATATTACATCTCATGGTCTTAAGTTAATTTATTGGAGATGAAGATCCCATCTTTTAATATTTAATATTTAATGTATCAAATACAATAAATATATTTTCCTCTTTTATATTTAATATATCTAATATATTCAATATTAATTTGAACACTTCAAATTAATATTAATTTGAACATTTCTAAATTTTCTTTCAACTAAATTAATCTTTTAGTGTTATTATGAGCTAGGAAGAGGACCTTATGGACCTACAGATTATAAGCTCAAATGATACAAAATTAATTAATTAAACTCTTTAATAAATTAATTTTCGTTCATTAACTATAGGTCACTCCACTATAGACTTAAAGTTGCACTCTTATGCATTATAGGACAAGTTGTGTCTATAGATATAATCATTAAATGCAAGTCGATTCTTCAGGAGTTGTTCATAATTACAGTTTGGTCAAAAGTCCGTTTTACCCCTATAATTACATCTTGCACCTTAAGTACCACTGATCCTCTAATGAACAATCTGTTTATAATCTAATTATAAACTAAGTCTCTCTCAGGCCAGTGAAAGGGTGGGGCCCCATTGTTCAAGTCTCAAAATCAGCACTTAAGAGAACTACTCATCTACTTACCCTATATGGGAAGGAGTGAATTACATCTTGTGAGATTATGTTCCCAGCTCCCTATTTGGTCCAGTCACCAAAATGGTAGGCATATTGAATCGGCTACAAAAGCCACTCTCACCCATGCAAATCAAAGGACAAACCCTCACATGTAGGAGTTCATAACTCACTCAGGATTAAGATCGAGTTGCATATGATCATCTTGATGAAATATTAATCTTCTCAATTAACGGATTTATAAAGAGAGATTAAATATTTCGTGGTTCAGTCTTACACAAACTCATTGTATAAGATACCCCCACTCACATGTCTCCACTTGAACAATTTGGATCAAATCATTTGTAACTATTACAAAGTGGGTCGTATCAATAGTGTTACCAGGATAAGGCATCAGACCTTATCCATATACTATGACCCTTTAGGTAATTTCTTGAACATGATTCTCCCGTATGTCAACCACATACTGTTCAAGATTACACTAATAACCTTGAATTTTTCATATAATGGATAATATTATATTGGAAATAAAATAATTAAAATAATTATTAATTATGAGGCTTTAGGGCATAATGTTGGGTTTTATGTCCTAAAACTCGTGGTTTTGTAAACTGAATGTATATTCTATTTTACTATAAAGATGTTATTGAGGTTTATTCAGTAAATGTGTTATTGAATAAAGTGAATTGTGCATTCTATAACCCAAATCCAATGAACTAAGAACCCTTGGCTATAGTATGTATACTTGAACTTTATGTATGACATCAAAGTGGATCAAGTTCGAGTTATAGCCAGAACGGTCTATAGTATAGGGATAGGGCTGGGTACCTTATCCTGGAGACACTATGGACGCGGCCCACTTTGTATAGTACTAACGATGTGATCCTGAATCGTTCATGTGGAGACATGAAAGTGGGGGCGTCCTATGCAATGAGTTTGCATAAGACTGGACCGCGAAATGGTCACTTAGACTTTATAACTCCATTTACTGTCTTAACTGACTATATTCATACGATGACCTAGGTAACTTGATCTTAATCCTGAGCGTGCTATGAACTCCTATTTATTCGGGATTATCCTTAGATTTGCATGGGTGAGAGTGGCCCGAGATCGCCGACTCAATAAGCCTCCCATTTTGGGGATAAGACCAGGTAGATAGTTGGGAACATAGTCATGCGAGATGGAATTCACTCCTACCTGCTTTAGGGTTTAGTAGAGAGGTTGTTCCCTTAAGTACTGACTCCGGGTCTTGAACAATGGGCCCACCCTCTCGTTGGCCCGAGAGGGATATGGTTTGTTGGTTGGACCACAAACCAAATTGTTCATTAGAGGATCAGTGAGACTTAAGGAACAAGAAGTAATTACAGGGGTAAAACGGTTTATTTGACCCAGCTGTAATTACGAACGACCTGTGAAGGATCGACTTACTAATCATGGTTATATCGAGTGGACATAAATATATCTACAGTGAGGAGAGTGCAGCCACTGGGCTTTAGTGGAGTGTCCCAGTGGTTAACGAATGTTGATTAGCTAGGCTAAAGAGTTTGGCCGGTTAATCTCGTATCGTTGGAGCTCATGATCTGTAGGTCCATTAGGTTCCCCTTACTAGCTCGGACTATGCCTTGTAACAATTTGAGAGAAAAGAATTTGAATTGTTCAAATTCGAATTTGGGAGAAAAAGTTAATTATATGCGATATACTTAACGTATCATAGCTTAATTATGAATTAAACCATGATAAAGAAGTGTTGGAAATATTTAAATATGATTTAAATATTGGTTCGGTTTAATTGGGATTGGTCCAATTATTTAATTTGATATTTGATATTAAATCAAATATTTATTTAAAATTAATTAAATTGTTTAATTAATTATAAATTGATTTTAATTTAAAATTAATTTAATATTAATTTTGAATTAAAATTAAAAGATAATTCAAATTCATTTGGAAATGAAATATGGACCAAATTCATAACTTCATGACTAAGCTTCTTGTTTGAAGCTTATCTTCTTTCAATTGGCTTCTTCACTAAGCTTATTGTTTGAAGCTTATCTTCTTTCAATTGGCTTCTTCACTAAGCTTGTGGTTTTCTATAAATAGAGAAGAAACACAATGAAAAAAAAAGGATTAGTAAAAAAAAGAGATTTTTGAAGAAAATTCTCTAGCTATTTGTTTAAGACCTTTACTCATTCTTCTCCCAAATTCTCTCAATCAAAGATCCCACAATCTGTTCCAAGGCCTGAGGATAGTAGGGAATACTCTAGAGGAGGTTCACAACTCGTTTGTGTTCAAAGAAAGCCCACGGATTAAGAGAATATTGAGCTACAAAGGTTTGTGTTCTTATTCTCTGTTTTTCCAGTTTTGCGCATGTTTTTTGTTTGATAAAATTGATCAAATTAGAGTGCTTAAGATCCAAAATTGCTTCCGCATTCTTAATATTCACTCCATCACATAAATCCCAACAAAGTGCATACTGTCGATGCAAGTAATATAAAATCGAAAGTATTCTGGAGTATCGATCCCACAGGGAACGAATACGACAAAATTCAAATGATAGCAAAAATTATTTTCAAATTGCAAGTTCGGTAACCGAGGTTATAAAAATATATGAGGTTGGTTTGTTAATGAAAAATGAGTGAAAAATCAATGAGTGAAAATAAGGGATTTCAAGTGGTTCAAGCACATTTTAGAAAAATGCTATAAAAAATGCAATTGCAATCGTAGCTAACATGTGAAAACTAAGTAAACCGAATTCGACTCCTATTTAATTTTGATTCAAAATATTTAGGAGGCTAAGTGATTAAACTTATATGTCTATGACTAATCTAACTTAGATATTTTCGCACACAACTCTAGTAGTTTTGGAGTCTTGCCCTATGCTAGGGTAGATGTTTCATATTTTATTTCTAAGCCTTTTCCTCAATTACTTTTGTGACATCCGCCTTTCCTTAACCTTTTCAGTATTAAGTTCAAGCTTGACAAGCAACACTAGTTGACCGACTAGGTTTATCCAAATTAAACTCAATAAAAACAAACTAAGTTCACATGCTAGCTAGATTAGTTATCCTTTAGAGCATTTACATTTTTCCTTAGGGCTTTCACCAACTCGAACCCCTAAAGAAAATTTAGCTCATTATGATGAGGATGAAAAACAGTAAATTAAAGTGTAGAAATCCATAACAAGCTTAGATAAAGAGAAATTGAGAGATCAACTAAATTAAATGAAAATTCAACAAATGAAATTTCTATTAAAAAAAATCAATTTAAACCCTAAAGTAAATTAATTTAGATACTTCATTAGAATTTTGTTTTAAAATTGTTAATGCATAGCTTTCACATGTATATAAGACTTCCTTAAATACAAGGATTAACGTAAATTAGAGAGAAATGTTGGAATCAAATAGATAGTACGGATTTTAACTAATATATGAGCCATTTTTCATCTTCTCTTCTTCCTCTATTTTTCTCTACTTTATTTAAATATGTAGAGAATTACGTGATAATATTTCTTCACTTGGGTAGGACTTTGGGAGAAGAACAATTTTATTTAGGATATTTTTAGCTAATTTAAAATGGAATGAAGTGAAAATAGCTATAAATCACTAATGGAGGGTCTAATTAATTGATTCACTATAAAAGTTTAGGGTTTAAATTGATACAATTATTAGTTTGAAGTTTTAATTGATACAACCCCAAAATTTAGGGGTATAAATTGATTTTTTCCATTTTTATATTAATCATTTAACAAAAATTTAAATTCATTTGGAAACTCAAACACATATTTTTTTTTCTTTTTTGAGTTTGAGATGCTCAAACACAATTAAGCTTACTATACATGGTTTCAAACACTTATACCTAAATATATCTATGGGTCTAAGTAAATTAAAAAAAAAAAGGGTGTGATACTTGTTAAATAATTTTTGGCAATTGAGTAAAATAGTTCTTTCCAATCCAAAATTCAAGAAATTAAATCGAAATGTTTCATGCCAATTCGAGCATTTATTTATTTATCATTGATATACTAATAAATGAAAGTGATGAGAAGCATGATGATGAGTAGGAAGATGAAAAAGAAATAGAAAATGAGAACGAGGAAGAAGAACATAGATGACTAAAAAAGCACATGACAAAAAGAACAACTGGAAATGCACAATGTACTTTACCTAACTTATGAATGTATCGCCGTTGCAATTATTGTTGATTAGTTGTTGTTGTACAGATCTATCAGTGATAACAGCATATCACTGATAGACAACATATATTGTGATTGAAGTATATCAGTGATAGAAGTCTATCACTAATAGACTACCATCATTGATTGAAGTCTATCACTGATAGACTACCAATGTGGCTCAAGTCTATCAGTGATATACTTCTATCACTGATAGACTTCAATATTGTAGTCTATCAATCATAGCTACAGTACATGTATTGTGATTGAAGTCTATCGGTGATAAACATCTATCACTGATAGACTTTAATCACAATAAATGAAAGAGGAAGAAGAAAGAGGAGGAAGAATGCGCGCAAATGGGTAAAACGGGAATAAGAAATAGTTATTTAAGAGACATTGCCATATTTGCAATTTTTTTTAAAAGTTGCTATATTTGCAAATAACAAACCTTAATTTGCTACCCATTACAATTACCCTTCTTTTTTTCGCTTTTGCGAATTCGTCTAAGAAACGCAATTTGCTAGTAAAAGAGTTTTTGGGTTTCTTTAGTTTTAGTGGCCCCATGGCACATAAATTTAGAAAATCTATTTTTTTATTAAATATATTATACATAAATTACAATTTTTAGTTTCTATAGTTTGACGAAAGTTAAAATTTAGTCCATATGATTTTAAAAATTATAATTTCATCCTTATGATTTGATAAAACCTCACAAATATTAGTCCTTACTGTTAAAAGTCGGATTGGGTACGTGATAGTTAGTTATCCATATTTAAATAGATATTTGGTTTTCAACATGGAAGTATTTGATTCCATTTTCTCTTTGGGGATTGGACAAGGTCTTTTGAAAATTCTGTGGACAAGGTCTTTTGAAAATTCTTTGTATTTAGGCTAAATACATCAAAAGGTTTCTTAATCTTTTAAGTTCATAAATTTATTTTCAGTGGACTAATAATTCTCAATTAAGATTTTTTTAAAAAAAAAAATTTCTCTATTAGGTTCTTTAATTGAACATTTTTAACAAAAAAAATTGATGCTACCCTTTGATAAAAATCAATTTTTTTTCCTAGGTGGCATGTTCAAATAACATGCTTACACATCCAAATATGCTCACAAAATAATAGTTTAATGATACACAAACTTTCTATAAACATTTTTCCTGGACCATTAGTTTCTATTTAACTAGGTCTATTCTCTTTTGTCACACGTTGTTATGTTGGGTCAAATTATTACTCGTTAATTTCATTCAACATATGTCATATTAACATTAACTAATGTCTTTAATGATAGGGATTTATTAAGATCAAAATTTAAAAATTCAGAAATGAAGGTCCCATTTGATAACAATGTTATTTTTAGTTCTTGTTTTTGAAGATTAGTAAAGCTTATAAGCACTACTCCCACCTATAATTAAGTTTCTTTATTTTGTTATCTACCTTCTATAGATGTTTTCAAAAACCAAGTCACAAGTTTTGAAAACTAAAAAAAGTAGTTTTTAAAACTTATTTTTGTTTTTGAAATTTGACTAAGAATTCAAATGTTTCTTTAAGAAAGGTAAAAACCATAGTAAAGAAATTGTGAGGAAACAAACATAAATTTAAAAAATTAAAAACAAAATCGTTATCATAGTAATTGAAATTGTTATAAGTTAGGAATTATAGTAATTAAAAAAATGTCATTAATATATATATCTTAGCGGAAAATTCGCCTTTTAAGAGTTATTTATTGACAATGTTTAATTGACATAAAAAATTTACTATGACAATTAACAAATGTCTTGAATATTTTTTTTTAACAACTATTAAATTTCATCAAAGAGTTAATTATGACAATTTTTTCTGATGTGTCATGTATAAAATTTCCTTGATGGGGGATTCTAGAACTAAAAAAAGTCATGAAATGTACTTATAATAATTTTTCAATGTCATGAAATCTCAAAATTGTACTAGTGTATAGATACAATTATCGAATGTTTAATAACTTAATTTACAATTAAACTTTCAAATAGCATGGCATACTTTGTTGTGTTGGGAGACTGAGTCAGTCATGAGTACTGCAACAATGAAACTTTTTAGGACAAAATACATTTTTGGTCCCTCAGTTTTGTGTTTGGTTTTCTTTTGGTCCCTGAATTTTCAAACTCAACAAATTTACCCTTAAGTTTTTCATTTAGTTACACTGTTGGTCATTCCATCCTGATAGGGCCAACATAGTCCTATATTTTTATGCCTAAATCCTGTTAGTTTAGAGGTTTTAATGTAAGTAATTGACCATTTTGTAGGTATTTGAGCATAAGACATGTTCCAAGAGATTCTACGTTGAATCACGATTCCAACGCATCAAACCGGAGGTCATTCGGACACCTGAGCGAAAAGTTAGAGCAAAAATAAGCAGTGCTGCGCGCTGGGTAGCGTCTAGACGATGTCTAGAGCGTCTAGACGCTCCGTCGATTCCTATAAATAAAGTTTTTCGTCCTTTAGGTCATCTGTCTCTGATTTTCAGTCATCAAGAGACCAATTTAGGCTTTCTCCTCTCTGTTTTTCAGTAGTTTAGGATAGATTAGGAGTTTTTTTTTTCATCAAACCTCGGTGTCGGGCTACATCATCACGATGAGCAGCTAAGGTAAGTGTTTCGATTCATAGGTTGGTGTAGCCAATTGCAATGTTGTGAGGCTTGTATTTTAATGTAGTTTTCTTTCAATTGCAAGTATTCTTTGATTCCCGTGTTAATTTTATAAGTATGTATTTTGATTGAATTGACGCCTTAATCACTCTACATGTTTTATTGCTAATCATGATCGTGATCCGTAATTGTCATGTTGAATGAACCGATAGCATTAGGATTATCACATGTGTATGTTTTGTAGGTTTCCACATTACATGGCTTGCATGTTTAATTCTAGGAATTAAAGAAGCTTCTTAATTAGGTGAAAGTTGTTTTACCTGATTGGTTGTCTTGGTCGTTCCAAAGTTCGTAATGCCTTTATCTAAATAATTTGAAGCGGTTTCGTAAAAAATTGTTTAGGTAATTAGCGTTAACTTGACGTTCGTTAGAGTTAATGACTTTAGGAAATTTGCACTTTTTGGGGTTTCCTAATAAGTTGACCAAGTACTTGCATTGTTAAGTTTAAATATTTTGAATGCCTATGATAAATGTTTGCAATTGGATAAAACCGTACCTGTGAATTGGATTTTTGTAAGATTTGATCTATCTCTATCTTTATTGTTTATGTTTTATTTTATTTATAAAAACACAAAACCCCCCTTTTTAATTGCTTTCTCCTTTGCAAATTTAACTTGAGAAATAAATATTCGGTTCCCTGAGATCGACTCGGTCCACTCAATGCTACAAGTAGTTTAGAATCGGTTTATAAATTTTAATTTGACGAGCCCTCGACAAGCTCGCGTCACATCCAATTTTCCATTAGTCCCAAACAGAAAGGTGACGTGACACTATTTTTTATTAAAAATATTATTTTATTATTATTTAGTTATTTCTAATTTTTAATTAAAATCTTGTTATTTCTTGTTATTTCTTTTTTTCTTTTTTCCTTCTCCCTTCTTCATCCTTCCTCCTCCTCCTTCTTCAACCCACTGCTACTGCTGTTGCTCGCCCGTTGCCGCTGCCGTTGCTCACCCGTCACCATTCTTCTTCTTTCTCTTCTTCTTCTTCTTTCTCCCTCTTCTTTCTCCCTCCCTCCTCCAAACCTTCTATGCTAGGCCTCTTTTGAGGACTGCACAGGGATGAAGAGGAGAAGCTGCTGTAACATTGCCATTAATGTTGCTCAAATCTTTACGGTTTTGACGTTCCCATCACAAATTTTCCACTGCCACAACCACCACTCATAAAGTCCCTTTAAAATTCATCCAAGAGATACAAAAATTCATTTCCACTACAGGGCTTGAAGAAACTAAAATTTAAAATCAAATTGAAATTTCTATCATGAAGAAATGCCTAAATAAATCTATGAGACAAAAAAAAAATCATGTCTCATTTAATTACCATGGAGATTTGCTCATCCGATCACACCTGAGTTGTTCTCATTTGATCCATCCATTTCCTTCACCTATAAATCAAAACGCCCACAAGATTTCGACGGCAACGGTGGGCGAGCAATAACGGTGGTGGGCGAGCAACGACGGCGACAGGCGAGCAACGCAGGTAGAAGTGGTTTGAAGAAGAAGGAGGAGGAGGAAGGAAGAAGAAAGGAGAAGGAAAAAAGAAAAAAAAATAGAAAATTGAAAATTATTAATAATAATAAATAATATGTTTTAATAAAAAAATAGTGACATGTCACCTTTCTGTTTGGGACTAATGAAAAATTGGATGGAATGACCAACAGTGTAAACTTAAGGGTACATTTGTTGAGTTTGAAACTTTAGGGACCAAAAGAGAATCAAACGCAAAACTGAGGGACCAAAAATGTATTTTGCTCAACTTTTTATTTGATTCCTCCATGCAAGAAGAAACAACTCCAATTCCAAATCCTTCTCTTTGTAGCCTTTCCCTTTACCAACAGAGCTCCCCTTTACAACTATCTTTGAAACATGAAGTTTCCAATGGTCTATGGTGATCTCCACCGCCAATTTCAATTCCACCATTTTAAATGCATTGAATTGTTGTTTCGCATACAGCCGCCATGTTGCCATTGGTTCACCATGCCACAAACATGCGAGGGTGGATATCAAACTATTAACCTTTAGAATAGTAATTGATGTCTTATCTACTGAGATATCTTCGAATTGATAAGAATTATCAGTTATTATCTTTTCCTATCACTACAAAAATAAAACAAAACAAAAGTTAGACGTCTTTTAAGGGGCTGGGAAGACACGAATTTGATACCTAAACTAATTTAATTATGTTCATCTCTTTATTCCACTAATTTCCTTGGAGATTAGAGGAATACATAAATTTATGGAGAAAAAATTAATTTTTATCTCTAAACTTGGTAAGTTGGATCCATTCTCACCTTTCAATTCCATCAATTTGGACTATAAGTTGACCATAAACTTATATAAGTGTCGCAAATTTTACCCTCATCAATTCTTTACTCATTCACACCCACTAATTTTAACCAAAGATAATGTATAAATCTCCAAAAACTCACTAATGTAATGAAAATCAAATTTTACACAAAATTAAATTTCAATAATACACAAAATCGATCATTATATAAGTCTGTCAAAACTTACAAATTTAATTTTAAAAAAATAGCTCTATTATTGTTTCTATCTGAATCCTATCAATTTCATATAAAATACATGTTTTTTTTAGTACAACAAATGTGGGGTATGTGTTAAAGGGTAAGTTTATGGGTTATGATAAATAAGTTTATAGGTTGTGATCGATAAATTTAATCTTATATCAATACTTTAACACTCCTACTCTGATACCATGTTAAATCACCAATCAACCAAAAAACTTAACCTTATGGGTTATGATAAATTTAATCTTATATCAATACTTTAACAGTATGGGGATTTATTCTCCGACCTCAAAGAAAGGAGTACAGTCAATTACCGCTAAGTTATGCTCACTTTAATTACCGAATATATGTGTTATAATTCATTATATGCACATGATAATACTTTTTTCAACCATTCTTCGAATGCAAAACTTACTTCAATGTAAAAATTTCAACACCTTTTTAATTTTGAAGTGAAAATTGCAACACTTATTTAAGTTTATTTGATTTAATAACATTAAAACTTAAAGTAAAAATTGATACACTTTGTCAAGGTCAGGATGCAAAGATCTTTTCCCTATTTATATATAAGGTTTAATTTATATCTTTCTATTTTAACTCAAAAAAAAAAAAATAATCTTTCTATTTTAGGCCCATGTAACATTTTATTTTCTCTTCTTTTAAAAAAAGATGACATTAAAAGGGGGTAAAAGTTCAAACGGGAAGGTTATTGATATTTTACCCCATTATTACACTATATGTTGAATTTCCTTATTTTTCACTATATTTGAAAACAAGTTTGGTTCCAATTTAAAATCTTTTAATTTGAATTCAAAATTTCAAAACTGTGTTTAGTTGAAATTTGAAAATACATGAAAAGATTAATATGTGTTTCATAGAGTTAATTTTTTAAGAAAAAACTAATTAAATATAATAATATAATTATTTCTTGTTATAACTAATTTGAACTTATTGTTGCTGGAAGGAGAAAGGAAGACAGTGGAGATAGTAGAGATAGTGGAGGGAGAGACTACTGGAGGTTGAAAAAAAATTGGTTCCTTGAAATGCAAACGATAAAATTTATAAGAGGAAGAAATTATTTCTAACAACTAATTTGAACTTATTGTTGCTAGAAGGACAAAGGAAGACAGTAGAGATAGTAGAGATAGCGGAGGGAGAGACTACTGGAGGTTGAAAAAAATTTTGGTTCCTTGAAATGCAAACGATAAAATTTATAAGACCTAACAAGAGAAATGAAAAGAAATTCTTTCCAGCAAGAGAAAGAAAAAGAAAACATTTATCGAAAAGGAAGATATGACAAATTTTTAGGATTAATGTTTATGCAATGTTGTGCTAGTTAAATCAACAGTATAATCATCTAATATATTTTTAAGTAACTTTTGGTTTGTTGAATTTTTGTTATTTGTGGTTTTTATAATAAAATTTTCTTCATAAAAATTTGATGATATCTCTTTGTAGATAGAAGTGGGCTTATGCGCTTTGAAGAAAAAAGAAAAATTGTAACATTCTATTTTATTGTTGGACGAAAACGTATTTTTTGAAGAGTGTCTCCTTCGTTTTCATAATTTTATAGAATAAAGAAAACAATCATTTATTGTTTCCAAAAATAGGCTATTTTTGAAGTTGTTTTTGAAAATCATTTTTGAAAATAAGTATACCAAACGTATTTTCATCATTTTTCTTGTATTTTTTATTTTTGAAAACATAAAAACAAAAATGGATCACAAATCAAACGGGCCTTAGTTTGTAAAGAAAAAAAAAACAAAGAAACAAAGAAAGAATGATTTAGACTGTCCCAAAGTTTTTCTTAATATGGTCCCCTTAAGCGTTTAAAGTTCTTAACTTGACCCATTAACATATTAAAGACTCTCAATTAAGTAATTTCATAAAAGAACATTGTTAAAATTTGTTAACAACAGAAAGCTTTTGTGTATTATTAAATTATCATTTTATGAACATATTTGTATACATAAATATGTTAATTATTTGAACATGTTAATTGGAGAAATGAAGTTATTGAAGGGCGGGTTGGATTTCACGAGTCAAGTGTCATGTCCGGTGTGTCCAAATATATTACTAAAAAAATAATTTAATGATGCATCAATTTTTTTTGGTAAAAAATGTAAAACAATTTTTTTAACAAAAGAACCCTAATTGAAAATTTTTAATATATTAAAGAAAAATTTAAGAACTTGAAAAGATTAAAACTAAAAAAACTGTTTTCAAAATCCATATGAAGATTTGAAAACTAAAAAGAAATAGTTTTTAAAAAATCTATTTTTGTTTTTGAAATTTTAGTAAGAATTCAAGTGTTTTTTTGAAGAGAGGTGAAATCTAAAATAAAGAAATTGTAAGTAAACAAATACAATTATAAAAAATCAAAAACTAAAAACAAAACTAAATTAACGGACTTAAATTAAACCTTATATATAAATTTATATGTATAGAAGTTTTTCCCCCTCCTCCAATCCCCAAGAAACCAGTAGAATATGATCATAATTGTTGGATAAGACATTAAATTCGTGTGTCTTCCCACACCTCTCAAAAGACTGACTGACTTAGTCACACGACGTTCAAAATCATATCTTCTTAACCTTATCATGTCATATGCGATTCAAAGCCATTCATTTTTCGATCTTCATTTGACCACTTTGTTTTCGAGTTGAGATATCTCTGATCTTTCTTTCTACAAGCAAAGGCTTTATTTTCTTCTTCTTCTTCATTTCCCAGCAAAGGCTTTAGCTCCACTGGACCTTCAAACTACATCTCCCGTTGCATTTTCTCTGTCTGGATCTGTAAAAAATGAAGAAGTTTGAGCTGGTTTTCATACCTATGACGGGGATGGGTCACCTCGTATCCATGGTTGAGATAGCCAATATTCTTGTCACTCGAGATCACCGTCTCACTGTCACGGTGCTTGCCATGAAGCTGCCCTTTGATGCCAAAGCTAATGAATATATCCAATCACTTTCCGAGTCTTCTACCAACAGATCTATACGCTTCATCGTTCTTCCTGAACTAACTGTCCCAGAAGAAACAAAAGATTTCAAGCTGAAAGTAGTTCTTGAAAGCTACAAGCCCCATGTCAAAGAAGCTGTCACCACACTCAACAACCATCACATAGGTCCTAACTCGTCCCAGCTTGTTGGATTTGTCTTGGATATGTTCCTCACGTCCATGACAGATGTGGCTAAAGAATTCGAGGTTCCTTGTTATGTGTATTACACTTCAAGTGCTGGCTATCTTGCTTTTAGTTTTCATCTTGAAGAGCTTTACAATCAAAATAATAGTAATGAGGTAGTGGAAAAATTGAAGAACTCAGATGTTAATTTGGCTATATCGAGTTTAGTCAACCCAGTTCCCAGTGCAGTCATTCCTGGTGTCTTCTTCATTAACAAAGCTGCCGTTTGGCTTCATGAACAAGCTAAAAGATTGAGATCTGAAGTCAAAGGCATTCTTATCAATACATTTGAGGAGATGGAATCGCATGTCTTATATTCCTTGTCAAGTGACTCCTCCTTGCAGGTTCCGCCATTATATTCCATTGGACCTGTTTTTCAATTGAAGAACATCGGTGCCGCTGGATCAAGTGAAACTCTCGATCGTGCGGATGTATTAAAGTGGCTCGACGATCAGCCTCCATCATCAGTGGTCTTTTTGTGCTTTGGAAGTAGGGGAAGCTTTGATAAGGATCAGGTGGAGGAGATTGCACATGCGCTTGAGCGAAGTGAGGTTCGTTTTGTGTGGTCCCTTCGACAGCCCCCCCCACAAGGTGAGTTTAGAGCGCCAAGTGACTGTACCAACATCAATGACATCCTACCAGAGGGATTTCTCGATCGAACAACAGATATTGGGAGGGTCATCGGCTGGGCACCACAAGTGGAGATATTGGACCACCCAGCCACTGGAGGATTCGTATCGCATTGTGGTTGGAACTCGACATTGGAGAGTTTGTGGCATGGGGTGCCAATAGCAACATGGCCACTATATGCAGAACAACAATTCAATGCATTTGAAATGGTAGTTGAATTGGGATTGGCAGTGAAGATCACTATAGACTATCGAAAAGAATTTCAAGAAGACAACCCAAGAATAGTAAGCGCGGATGAGATAGTGAGAGGGATTAGAAAGTTGATGGACGACAACAATGAGCTTAGGAAGAAAGTGAAAGCAAAAAGTGAAGAAAGCAGGAAAAGTGTAATGGAAGGTGGATCTTCCTTCATTTCATTGGGCAAATTTATAGATGACGTTTTGGCCAACTCGCCAGGAGGAGGAGACTAAGGGATGTACCTAAAACTAGGTAGGATTGGAAATGTTGGGGTTTTCGTTTTGAGATATAATAGAGCTAAATTCAGTCCGGTTTTAGGATCAACCTTCTTGTTCAAAGATGGTTGTAAAGTGGGCCGTGTTGATTGTTGGTAAAGGGAAAGACTACAAAAAGGAGGATTGGAATCAAAGAAAAACTTTCACCTGTTACACTCATGACTGCACTGGACATTTGCTCAGTATTTTTTTTTTCCTTCTTCTTCTGAATAAATTATTGTTCTCAATAAACTATTGTTTTTGCTATCATTCATGGGGGAAACAACAAAGTATCACGTGTTTTTTTTGGGGGGATCGAACCTTTATATTTAGAGGTCTAAATCATAAATTTAGTTGATAATTGTTTCTATATTTAGTCCATAAGTTTTAATTTTAATCAATCAATCATAATAAATATGTATCATTAATGTCATTAGTTGAGTGTTAACATTGAAATGTTGATGGAATTAATGATTATTGATTTAACATGACATGTTCCAACACTTGTCGAGCAAGTACAACACCTCATTGAAGAATTTTGTTTTTCCCTTGTCGATGAAGGGTGTCAATGACAGAAATTATTGGGAGAGGCCAGTACGTTAAGGCTCTCCCCCAATTTGATGCCACGTGTGGTGGTTGACCACCCTAATTATTTTTATTTTTATTTTTATTTATTTATTTATTTTTTGTAATATTTAGATTGCATACATGGATATCCCATTTTCACCATTTTTTTTTAAAAGTTTTTAGGTTTCCAATTTGTTTTCTCATTTATGTTTTATTTAATGATTTTAGGGTTGGTTAGGATTCTCTAGTTGACCAACATAGTTTTTATTTCTTTTTTTCAATAATTCTCTTTCTTTTTTTTTTATCTTTTTTATTTCCATTTAAAATTTTCATGTTGCTCTTCTCCTTCCTCTTTTTTTTTTTTTTTTTTGTTAAGCTTTTTTTAGGAACAAAATATGATCCAGCTAAACTAATTTGAATGTTATTTTTTAATCTATTTTTTACAAATTTGTTAGATCAATTCAAGATTAATAAATAAAATGTTATGTCTACCAAAAATAATATTTAATAAATTATATAATTCACAAAATTTAAACATTACAATTAGCTAGAATGACATTTAAAATTTTAGTTAAAATAAAAACACTATCTACAACAATAACTTTTGTTTACTGTATTCAAACATGGTGAAAATATATGAAATAAAAATGGAGACAATAATGGCTAGCAAGTTTCAATTTAAGAAAGAAAAAGTTGTCCTTTGAAAATTAATCAACATTACAATCAATTAAAAAAATTTAATAATATATTAAATTCAAAGTTAATTAATTAATCATGACAATATTTAGGGTAAAAAAAATGAAAATTCGATATGAATAGCAAAAATAGAACTAAAGATTCATATCTTCGAAATGTCAATTTTCAACATCATTTTCAAAATTACATAAACTAGTAGAATTTACATCCTGCATAATGAAAAAATAGTTGAAATTAATATGGCAAATATTAAAGGTCGTAATATTAATTATTAAATAAAATATTTTTGCATACCTGATATACATGAGACAAATTTAAGCAAATATCATTTACTCTCAAAGTACTTCCATCAAAATTATTATATGATGAGTTCTAATAAGTGAAATCAACTAGGATTAATTTCATTAATAATAGAAAATAAAAGTAAAATTATTGTTACCGTGCTTAACATATTAAAATATAGTTTAAAAAATGATACATGAAATGTATTGGGCATTTGAGTACACATTTGCATTAAAGCTGTAAAACTTGAAGAAACAGATGTGTTCATAGCCTGCATTATATCAATATACAATTTGTAACTAATAAAGATAATGAAAGCAACATTTGAAAAAAAAAAATAAGACAGCCTAATTATTGGTGAAACTAAAATCATCTTTAAGTGAAAACTGTTGTGTGGTAATACTTGACTTGTAATCGAACTACTTTATTGATCTTCTAAACGTACTTTTTATATATAAAACAAAAACAAAAACAAAAATTAGTATCACAAACTTTCACAAACTTAAATTATAAAATAAGAATAAGAAATGTAAAAGAATGAAAGTAATACTAACTTGTTTTTCAATCTTGTATTTGATTCTCCCTTTGGCCTTATAAATGAAGGATCCAATACATGCGCCTTACGAAATTTAGAAGATAATTCATGGGGTAAATTATTTTTAGTACGTTGATTGAGATCAACATCTTTCATTTTCATATGAAATGTTTTTTGTTCAAGGAGATACAGTGCTTCTGAGATTTTTTCCTTCATGATTTTAGCACCTATAGATGTCTCTATTCCAACTATAACCATTTTATAAGCATCACGCATTATCTCATTACGTCGTAATGCCTTAATTTCTTTTTGGTCCATTGTTGACTTCATAGGACTTGCTTCTAGCATTCCTTTTTTTTTTTCCATTTTAGTCCATATTGGCAATATATACTGAGCAAGTATCATATCTACATTCTTTGCTATTAATACTCTCAATGCATGTCGACATAAAATGCCAAATGATTTAAACTTATAACAAGAGCAATTGATGGCTCTTGATAATAGGTCATATGAAACCTTCCATAACTTGTTCTTCCCATATAACCCAACTTGAAAAGAATAACAAAAATCTTGAAGACACTCCTTACTTATAAATGTAGTTAAGATCGTTGATATCTCATGCTCAAAATTCTTAAACATTGTACGTGTATATACTCTTGCCGCTTGAGCTACCATAGGTCCACGTTCATTTGCACGTGGAGGCATGCCTTGGTTGCAACAAAAATCTTCCTCCAACTTGGCTTCTCTCATTTGCTTAACCATTCTCTCATAATGTACTACAAATTCAGTAAGACACATTGTTTTCGTAGAAATATGATGAAATACATTGTTTACGCTCTAACTTCTTTGAGTTGACTTAATTCCAGCAGAAAATGTATCCATACTAAAAGCAGGGTACCATTTAGCTCTCAAGTCATAAATGTTTTTCAACCATTTATTCTCTTCGAGATTAAATTTAGTAACCATAGACTGCCATTATATCTCAAACTCATCAACTATATCTAAAAAGTGGAGACATTCATTAAAACATTTTCTAAATTCTTGATTTGCATATAATGATGAGAGATGTTGCATGACATTTTTTGAAATATGCCATATACAAAAACGATGCATTGATGTATCAAAAATTTGAGATATAGCATTTGAGATAGCTTGATCTTGGTCTGTAAAAATTGTCTTTGGTTGTCAACCACCTATTGATTCCAAAAATGTCTCAAATAACCAAACAAAAGAGGCAATCGTTTCATCTAATAGAAAAGCACATCCAAGAAGAACATTTTTCCAATGGTGATTGATTCCCACAAATGGAGCACATATCATATTATACTTGTTAGTATGGTATGTGGTATCAAATACCACAACGTCTCAAAAATTATCATAATCAAGTATTGATCTACCATCTTTCCAAAAAACATTTGTTAGCCTGTTTTCATGATCTACTTGGATTGAATAAAAAAACAGTGGGTCGTTCTCTTGTCCATTTCTAAAAAGATTCACAAGACTTTGTGCATCTCTTGGCTTGATTAATTCTAACCTTTGCGAGTTCACAAAATTATAACAATCTCTCTTTGTAAAACCAACATTCTATGAACCCCATATTCTTGAGCCATAAATGAGTATGTTTGTATTGTTTTCAAGCCTGCATTAATCATTGTCTTCATAATACCTTTTTGTGCACATATCTCAAAAAACGTATTTCATCAGGTTTTGCCAATTCATGATTATGTTCTGGACTAAAATTGATAATCTTCCAATGTCCATTTACATCATGTTGAAATCTAATACTTGTCTTACATCCAGTTCTAGTTTCAAGTCTTTTTATTTTTCTCTCCTTTAATGAAGTATTATGCGTCGTGTAACCTTCTTTTGAACATAAATAATTCACAATACTTGTATTTTCAAACTTGTCCAATCTCCGCTTCGTTTTTCTAATGTTGAACCCAACTCTGTTCCATGCTATTAACAATCAACCTAGTTTTCTTCCATAAATTCTAATTCTCTTTCATTATCCCTCCTATTAAACAAGTAGAAATGAATAGAAATAACTATAAATAGTAAAAATTACTATTTGAATATTCTAAAAAACTATAAATTAGAAAGAACTTACCAGTTGATATCAGATTTTTCTCCTTCCTCCATGATCAGTAGAATTATTGCTACTTGATGTGTTTGATTTGTTCACTATATTTAAAAAAATGGAAGAGTCATTTGATTAGTTTATTATCATTGTATTATTATTTTTATAATTTATTTTACTTTATAATGAACTAAATTAAATTTGGTTAACGTTATTTGATAAAATTCATATAATATGTAAATTTATAATAAGTCATTTAAAAATTACAAATTGGTAAATTTATTGTATTATCTATAGTTAGTATAATTTTAAAAATATAAAATTATGGTAATTAATAACGATAATAATAATATGTCAAAATTAAAAATAGTAGACACAATATCTGAAATTATTTTATTTTAGTTAAATTATGTTTATTTGGTTAATTTTAATATAATATTAAATTTATCGTAATCCATCAATTAAGTTATTTAGTTCCGTGCTTATTTGACATAGTATCAAAACAGAAGATCATGAGTTTGAAACTCTAAAAGTAAGAATCGAATAGAAAAATAAAAGAAAATAAAAAAGCTAGCGCTTTCAATTTGCATAGAAAGAAATGGAAGAGGTCATTTTATAGTTGTAGATAATGAAATAGTTTCATAATTTTTTACATTTCAAAGCTTTTCATATTTTATAATTAAATATAATTAAGATAACATTTTTAATTCTATTATTAAAGTTCTTCAAAAACAAATATTCTAGTATTAAACTATATAGATAGAGACAAAACATTTTACCTTCTAAATTTTTAGATTGCATTTCTGTTTCAACCTTTGTAATGCATTTAATTGCATTCACTCAAGTTAGGCTTCTCAATATATTAGTTAAATTTTATTATTTTTAATATATAATTAAAATAATATGTATATTCATTTTGAAGGAAAAAAAAAAGCCACTGTTGTTTTTTTTAAAAAAAAAACAAAAACAAATCCAAATTATTTTCTTTTTATTTTATTAGTATATTTTGATTAAATTAGACTTTCATATTATTAATTAAAATTTATTATTAAATTCAATCATTTTTAATGTTTTTTAGTACATTTTTAAATATTATATTTCTTAGTCATTATATAATATATACAAACACATATATCCATATATTTTTCTTAGTCTTTTTTACACCTAACAATTTCCTTTTTTTTTGAGTTTTTTTTTTTTTTTTGAGTTCAACAACATTTGGAGTTAGGGGGATCCGAACTTGCAACCTCTTGGTCGAGAGTACATGTCAATTACTGCTCAGCTAAACTAACTTTGGCAACAATTTCTTATTTTATAGGATTCAAAAAAAAAATTGAATGAGTGTTTATTACATCTTTAAAGTTTGATTATAGATTGTTATTTGATATTACTTATAATCAGAATTCTTAAGATAATTAATTATAGTTTAATTAATTTATAATAATTAAAGTCTCATTTAATAATTCAAACAATTTCCATCCATTTTCATAATTTTTTAAAGATGTTTTGCTAATTTTAAATATATATAATTTAGATATAGTGGTTAAAAATGATCACTTATAGTATAATTAAGCTACAATTAAAGTTTCATGAAATAATTTAAACAATTTTAATCCATTTCCATATATTTTTCCAAAATTCATGCTCGCATTGACAATTCTATCGACATTTACATCTAATTATTGTCTTAGTTTTTATATATGATGATTAAAAATGGTCAATTATAGTCTAACTAAGCCACTATTTAAAGTTTCATTGATTAATCACTACAAGAAATAATGATTTTTATAGCTTTCAAATAATTTTCATCAATTTCCACGATTTTCATAATTTTTTTTTGAAATTTCCACAACATTTCCGTAAAATTTAGACCTCGACATTTCTATTGACATCGACATTTCGAACATCAAGTTAATAAAAACCAAAATTTAAGGAAAAAAGGTTTGATCAATGTTCAAGAGGGAATTTGATACTCTTTAATGTTTGGAGTGGTGAATTATCACCTTATCAACTGCCAACGAAATGCTTTGAGCGCCATTCAAACTCATAGAGCATAAACCTGATACGTGGGGGTGTGCAAGAAATCAAGAAAACTGAAGAACCGAATCAAACTGATCCACACCAATTGGTTTGGTTCGGTTATTTTGAGGAAAATGATTTTTTGGGTTTGATATTATAGAAAACCACAATATTCGATTGGTTCACGGTTTGGATGTTTTTAAAACCAATCAAAATCGAACAGAACCGAAGATAAAATATGTAACGCCCGGTTTTTTTTCAAGAATGTAAATTTTGAAATTTCATGGTTTAAAAAGGGCAAATTTGGAAAGCAATGATTGGTCAAGGGGCATTTTTGGAAATTGGAAAGTTGTTTAAAAAAAAAAAAAAAAAAATCCCATCCTTATCCACTTCTTTATTATTATTTTTTTATTATTATTATTACTTTTATTTTTATTATTATTATTATTTTTATTATCATTTTTATTTTATTTATTTTCTTTTTTTCTCTCTTCTTCTTCCTCCCGATTTCTTCCTCACCGAACTCTCTCTCTCTCTCTCTCTCTCTCTCCCTTTCCGTCTGATCCCTCTCCCTCTCTCCGCCGTGCTCTCTCCCTCTTCCCGCCGTGCTCTCTCCATCTTCCCGCCGAGCTCTCTCCCCCTCTCTCGAAAGCTCTCTCTCTCTCTCTCTCTACCCGAATACCCACCCATCCACCGCCTGCAACTTCGTTCATCTTCTTCTTCGCCAACCAGCTCAAGAAACAGCCACGCTGCTCGACCTGCACACCTCGCCGGAGAAATACTTTCATACCCTCTCCGGATTTCTTCTTCTGCTCGTCAGCGCCGCCCAACTCCGCCGCCACGAACACTCAGCCAGCCGCCGTACCTCTGTTTTCGATCGCCGGTGAAGCCCCGCTGCAGCTCTCTGCCGAACGCCGTCGCACGCCTCGTCGGACGAAGCTGCTATTGCACACGCGCCGGAAGCTCAGTTCGAACATTGGGTCTTCGCCGGAGCCACGAACGAGCCAGATCTGACTCGCCGGAACCAGATCTGTTCGAAACCAACAGTCACGCGCCGCCACGCGCCGTCGCCGGACCTCCACGCGCCGCTTTCTCCGATTCCAATTTTCGAGCTCGAACGGTCCCGGTTACGATTGTGTTCTGACTTGGGTAATTTCGTTACTCAATTGTTTTTAATTAAGGACCTTAAATGGGATCGATCGTTAATCAATGGATTTAATTTTCAGGATATTGATTTGAGAATCAAACTACGGAATTTGAGACAAATATATAAATTTCCAGCAAGGTTGAAGGTTCCGCACGATCAATTTTATTTGGGTGAGATATTGTGCTAAATTAAAATCGGTCTAAGGAAATAAAAAGAGACTAAATTGCAATTAAAAATTTACTCTTGGACCCTTTGACTGAATTATTGAACTTTTGAGATTACTGGACCAAGTTTTAAAATCCTTATTTTTATTGGATTATTGAAGGTTAAGCAGGAGACTAGAGTTTGGAGGAGATTCTCACTGCTAGAATAATATTAATTATTCTATTCGAGGTAAGTAGTTATTTGGATTTAAGCCCCTTTAAATTCTTTTTTAATGGAAATGTATGTCGGATAGAGTATTAATTTTGAAAGCATGCTTGAAAGCGATGTTATGAGATATGAAATGATTAGTGGATATGTTTAGAAGTAGTATTGGGCTAAAGCGGCCTAAGTTGAGGTTATAATGGAAATTGGGGCTTAAAGTTGCGATTTTATCATGTTAAAGTATGAAATACCTAAGGAATTGCCCAAGGCTATGTTTGGATGAGTTCAGACACGTTTATGGTGAATTGTGAACAGTCGTGTTTACCTAAATATGAACTTGTGAAAGATGTCGAGGTTGGTTAAATTAATAGGAGAATTATCTTGTTGGGCTTAAGATTGCCTGAACTTGTTGCTAATTTTCGTTAAGGGATTCAAAGTTACAAACAAAAGATGAAAATGTGTCTGAGGTTATGAATAAAGTTGATTATGTTTTCCCCCATAAGCATAAAAGTATAGATAGTGGTACTAAATTAGATGTTGTAAGTGTTTGGGCTTGGTTAAGAGTTGAGGTAGAACACCTTAATCTGATGTGTTTGAATGTGAATGGAAGGGCGTTGGTTGTTTTGAGTCATAGCATGGTTAGAGGATTTAAATTCTGGACTAATGGATTGAAGGACTTTATGTCAATGACATAGGTATGGGCTATGGCTACATGTAGTTCTTGTTTAGAAGTACCATTGAACTAGGGTAGTTCTTACTTGATATTTGAGTTTGTGGTCTATAGCGAAAGATCACCATGATACGATTGTGGTTGTTTAATGAGAGGTGGACCTGGATCATAGGTCAAGAATAACTTCTTTAAAAGAAAGAGAAGTGGGTTGTTTTAGTGTTGACCTAAGAAGTAAGTAGCCTTTCGGATTGGTCCGTTAGAATTTGTGTCTCGTCTATATATATATATATGAGGCGTAAGACGTTGTAAATGTTGGAAAGGCTTGAAGGTTGCTTCATCTCTGTGTTTATGTGAATTAGGGGATGATTCCCTTTGTATGTGCTTTTGAACTTCGGTTCAGGTTGTGAAAATGGTTTGAAAATGATGAATGATTTGGGTATGGTGGATGACCCGAGAGGTCTTGAATGCATTGGGAAAGTGCAAAGGCCCGTTAGTTTGATGCTATCTACCCTAACTCTATTCTTTCGTGCGAGTTGTAAGTCTAGAACGTATGTGATGTGATGAGCATAGGGGATGCGTTTCCCTATTGCTTGTATGCTAGCTGAGGGGATGTGTTCCCTGGTTGCCTGTGTGGCTATCATGATGTGATGAGCATAAGGAATGCGTTCCTTATTGCCGATGAGCTAGCTTAGGGGTGATTCCCCACTGTGTTGAGCATAAGGGATGCGTTTCCCTATTGCCTGTATGCTAGCTGAGGGGATGTGTTCCCTGGTTGCCTGTGTGGCTATCATGATGTGATGAGCATAAGGAATGCGTTCCTTATTGCCGATGAGCTAGCTTAGGGGTGATTCCCCACTGTGTTGAGCATAGGGATGCGTTCCCTAACGCCTGTGTGCTAGCTGAGAGATGATTCCCCAATATGTTGAGCGTAGGGAATGCGTTCCCTAGCGCCTGTGTGCTAGCCTAGGGGTGATTTATCTATTGAGATGAGTGTGAGGGTTATAAACCTTCATAGGTTTGGGCTCTAGGTTACAGGACTCGCAGGTATGACACAAAGTTAGGTTCGGGTAGTAGAGAATGTTGTGGAAGGTTAATTGAACTTTTAGAATAACAGAAGGAAGTATTTGAAATCTAGCACGAGTGTGAGTAAGGGCAATATCCTTCTTGGTATGATTTCTTTAAACATTGGACCCTTAAGTGGGCTACTTACTGAGTATGTTTATACTCATCCTTGCTATTTTGTTTGTTTTGCAGATTGTGCACATCCTAGGGGTGGATGACGCAGGCGACGACTTGACGAGACTATGGAGACTCCACCAAAATTTCTTTTCCCTGTTTAAACTTTTAGTTTTGTTTCTTTGTTCCTTGTTGTTTGTTGGTCTGTAAAATCTTAAATATTCTTTTTCTTTCGTGTATTTAGTTAGAAGTTCTTAGGTTTGGATGCCTGATGATTGAGCTCAGCACTATATATCGTAGTTTGGTGGGTGCTGAGTCTATATTCTGAATTATAGAAGTGTTCATGTCTTTTCCAGGTCTTTAAAAAAAAATTGGTTTCCTTCTAGTTACGTCGTCATGCTACCGAAATTTCGGCCATGAGCGAGGTAACTAGGTCGTGCTTCCGCTTTAGAGAGTCGTAGGATTTTGGGTCGTTACAAAATAAAATATAAAGGAATTTTTACATGAATATATAAATTAATTATACATATTTTTACGAATGTTCAAATATTTGAAAATTTTCATTATTAGATTTGATGTGTATTTTCTGACCATAATGCCCCTTATATCATTTCTCTCTCCTTAATGAATACATATATTAATGATTAGAGATGTTTATTTTCCCAGCAAGGACCCTTCCCTAACGGGGCGGGGAATCCCCGTTTAGACGGGGAATGGGGGAGGGAGTGGGGGTGGGGGGAGGAGAATTTTCCATATTAGCTAAACGGGGACGGGGACGAGGAATTTTTCCTATTAGCTAAATAGGGACGGGGATGGGGACGGGGAATGTATTTCCCATCCCCACCCCCACTCCGATTGCTTTATTTTTTTTAATATGTATATTTATATATATAATAAATACTAAATTTAATATTTTATGATGTATTATTTTATTTTTCTAAAGAAAAATTAAAAAAAAATCTCTTTAAATAGAAATTTACCATTAGTAATTAATAATTTAAATATAAATTTTCTAAAAAAATATTTTATTTAATCAAAATTTAAAAAATATAAACGGAGAATAATTCCTCGCGAGGAACCTGATTCCCGCAAATTATCCGGCAAAGAATCCTTGCCTCGATCCCTACAAAATTAAATGAAAAATTTCACGGGGATGGGGAATGAAATGGAGGGTGGGGACAGGGATGAGTAAGTCATTCCCCGCCCTGCCCCGCCCCGTGGACATCTCTATTAATGATATATTTTTATTTTAATATTAAAGATTTATACCCATTTTTATCAATATTTTATTTGATACTTTCGCGATTTTAGCGTTTAAATTTTTCCATTTATCACTTTTTTCACACGATTTGCTCCATGATTTTTTCATTTTCTTTTCCAGAATTGTAATTTCCGAACATCCATTTCTAATATTTCCAATATTTCACATAAATCGTCAAGTTCCACTAACATTTCATGCAATTTCCAGCCAACATGTTTTCTTCCATTTCTACGTTGTCTGGCCATAACGTTTTCACACGATTCGTTTTTTCCTCCATTAATTTATCTCTTCAATCTCTAAGCTGCCCTCCCATAATGTCTTCATGATCTCCACTTGCCCAACACATTTTCTTCACTTCAAATCATGATTTTTCAACATTGTTCATTGTCGTTCAACACCTATTTTCTAGAATTTTCATTCCCTCATCTATTTCAGTTTATAGCATTCTATAAACTACTAATGAATTTTATATACTTCAATATATATTGTAAATATACACTTGTTTACATTCATCCATAAACGAATAAAGTTTATATACTTCAGCATATAGTATATACGTATTTACATAATATTAAATACGAATGAATTTTATTTACTTCAATATATATTGTAAGTATACACTTGTTTACATTCATTCATATATGAATAAAGTTTACATACTTCAGTATATAGTGTTAGTATATACCTATTTACATTATATTAAATACAACGAATGAATATACTTCAGTATATATTGTAAGTATACACCTGTTTGAATTATATATACTTCAATATATATTTGTCTGCGAACAGGGTTTTTCCTACTTTCGATTTCTGTATGTGTTTCCTTCTTCAAATTGCAGTTCACCTTAGGGAAGAGACTTCTTCAAACACAACCCAAGTTTGTCCCTTGTGCTTCAAGGTCTTGAAAGCCAATACACTGCATTCAACGACTTCTTCAATTTTGCTCCATTAAGAAGTAAACAATAAAAAATCACAACACATTTCAAACCATTAAAGAAGCTTCCCCATCTCCCTCCCCTCAAAAATACCTTCCAGCTTGATTTTCTCGTTGAGATTGTTAATGTAGATGGTCATGTTCAGATGAATTTCATTGCCAGTGATGTTGACCTCCACCATTTCTTTCACATCTGTCCACTGCAATAGAAGTGCTCAAATGGCAAAGCGATGAAGATTGAAAGAAAGCAACGACGGTCGACTTGTGTTTCTTCGTTTTGGACCAAAATCACGCAATGCCCATTTACATGATTTTTCCTTTTTTTGTTTCCTTCAATCAAGGACCGGTTGAGTTTTTTTAAAACAATTGATGAAAAAATCGTTTGTCTTCCTTAGATGGCTTTTATTTTTTATTTTATTTTTTAAAAACTGTTAGATTATGGAAAAAGGGCATAACAGTAATTGAATTCTAATTTTGTTGTAAAATCATTAGGTCCATTGATTAATCGTGTAAAAAATGTTGGGTTTAGCTAAAAATGAAAGGGACAACTAGAAGAATAGCTAAATATTGATAGCTCCTACTGAAAAATAACTCAAATTGTTTGTATTTGGAAAAATGTCTAAAACTTTTATTTTATTATTTATATTACAATTTTATAATTATATTGTGACTAAAATACCCCTACCTACATTTTCTACTCCTTGACTAACTAAATAAAAGCCTGCAAAAAAGTAGGATTCTAAGGGAGAGAGAGAGAAATTGTAGTAAAAAAAAATTAACAAACTTGAATCAAATCTAAACTATTAAGTTAAAATCGTTAAAGAAAATAACTAATTCTTTTAATTTTGCAAAACAATGCATAGGTTACACAAATGAACACAGTGATTTAAATGACAAGCTATTGAATTCAAATGAACACAGTGATTTAAATGACGAGCTATTGAATTTGCACCTAACTTATAGTTTATACTGGAGCATACATTTGTACTGATTTAATGAAATGGAAATATATGTAATTACCCATTAAGTGTGCAAAAATTAAATTGAATATAAAAATTCATACCTCACACACATCGTTAATAGAGGTAAAAATGCCATCATTAATCACCTGCCATAATTAATACTCCATTTAAAACCCCCTGCCTCCTCCATTGTTTATACCACCGTTTTCTCCAAACCCAACAATCAAGCAAACCCTTGCCTCCCATTCCTCATCACCAGTGAACGAAGCTCCACCTTGCATTGAGGTATGTACAAATGCTTGTTGGACTCGATTAAGCTCGCTTAGGTATTTCCTCTTATTTACTAGTTCTAGGCACCTCTCTTGTTGGTATCTCATCTTACTTATTGGTTCCTTTAGACTTGCCCCATCCCGGTGTATATTCATATATACAATGCCAATGTCAACGACAAAGAAGCAATCCTTGTACATCCTGTTCGATACTCCGACAAGCATCCAGACGAGGTTTCTATCCTCAAATAGAGTTATAATCCTACAACTCTCTTCACCATTCCCCAACACCGAGATCAATGAGGTTTCTTTAACATAAATACAACCTTAAAGTGAAATTTTGTGAAAGCCATCAAAATTATGAATTGTATAATCTGTCACTGCGGCTTCGCTAATTTCTCTTCACTGGTTCGTCGAAAGATCAATCCGTCACTGTGGCATCGTTGGTTAGCGAGAGATATGAGAAATGAATATGATTGCCAATTAACTCTTTTTATAGATTACGATTATGATTTTTATTTAAAAAGATAAATATTAGATTCTGAAAATTCAAAATTTATATTAAAAAAGATATTAGAAAAAAATATATCAATTTTTTGTTAGGCTGGTCTGACTGTAAATACACGGATATACCAATGGCATAAATGGAAAAAAAACTCTTCACTCTTTCTCCTAAAATCATGTTAGCTAAAACTCAAAATGTGAAAATTAGCCATTTTTCATTACCGTTAATTTTTTGTAGACATTTGTTACAATTTCCCAAAATGAAATATGTAACTCTTCTATGGGCCATCTATATAGTTATCTCAAATATAAGAAAAGAGAAATTGTGATAAATGGATCCTTTAAGGAACTTGTTTACAAATATGTCCAATTTGTTTAAAATTTACATGTACGGATTTTAACCATTTTTAGAACTATTATACGGTTTTTTTAGGACGAAATTGCCCCCACTGACAGCTGTGTATTTTTTTTTTCTTATATAATTTGAAATTATAATTTCCTTGTATACGTTTCTACAGTTATTAATTTCAATTTGTAATAAATGTTATAGATTTTTTGTTTATCTCTCCCATTAGTAGAATGCCATAATTATCAAGACACCATTAATGTTTAGTTTTAATTTCTAATCATATTTAATTTACGATTTTCATTTCCACCGCCAACCTCTATCAATTTTTTCATTTCTTCTACTTTAACCAATCCCTTTTCTAGCACCAATTTTTGCTGGCAACTACATTTCTCGACACCCATTTCTGCCGGCAACACCCATTTCCGTTTGGATTCAATGTTGAGTAAGTTGTTTTATGTTTGCATATAGAATAACAATACTATCCATATTCTGTCTTTAAATCTTTGTATATATGATACCATTATGTATGATATATACATGATATATATGAGTCATATGTAGGTTCACACATACCGGATTTTCTCTCAACATAGTCGCAAATACAATATTATAGAATTAATATAATCGAGCAAATATAGTACATTTATATTTACTATTACATCTTATAAAAATATGTATTTTACCTTATATATATGAATTTCTTCATATACACTCAGTATATTTATTGATGTGCAAATATGTACTCGATATATTTGTTCGTTACCACCATCATTTTGTTCCCTTCCAAAATATAAAACATGGTATGAAAATAATTTTATTAATATAAAGAGTAACATTTCACCAGCTTTTAATGATAAATTTAACAACTAGGTAACTTACTAAATATACCCTTACATATAGGAAATATAAACATGGTATGAAACTATATAAGAACCATATACAACCCCACCAGGTACAATGTTTACAAATTTGAGCTAATGTCGTCGGTGACAAAGAATGGAATGAGATCGAGCTTATGATTGCCCACAGTAGTTTTGGTGGCTCTGTAAGCATCAGAAGGCATAACTCCATAAACAACCGAGACATTAATGTTAGCCTTCTCCCAAACAACACCATCCTGAAAACACCTACTAAAATAATTGTCATCCATTTCAACTTCTCAAATTCCTCAATGATTGTGTTTTGAACAAAAGGTCGAACATTTGTGTTATCAACTCCAATTTCTTTTTCTACTTGTTTATCTTCCTGTAAGGTAAATTTAGGAGATTAGTAATTAATATTATAGATTTGATATATACATGGTTATATACTATCAATACATGGTATATGAAAAACCATTTAACCTTATGTTCCACATTTATCCCACCAACTATGTATCAATAGAAGATAGAATATCTAGACCAACTTCAAGATCTCTTCCTGTAAGGTCAATTTATATAGGATATATTAATAAATAACATGAGGGATGTTATATAGATATGGTTATATATAATACTAATACATGGTATAAAAAATGATTAAACCTTAATTTCCACATTTTCCAATTTAACAATGACTGAAATGATTTGCATCAATCACAAATTCTTTTTCTACTCGTTTTCTTCTTGTCATGCAAATTTAAAAACATCATTGAAATACTTTTTGTTCTAAATTCATATACGATAAAGAGGTTAATATACTAGTTATATATAAATTATACCTTTTCATTAACTTTTTCATGTTTGTACTACCTCATCATTCTATCTCCATTATTTGGTATTTGAAGGGAGTAAAAATAAGACCCATATTCCCAATACGAAGTTGAAAAAGGTTGAATTAATCGGTATACCAACATTCTCAAATTCAACATTTTTACCTTTTGTTGTTACATCTTAAAACCAAAAGCACACAATTTGTTATGGTATATGTAATAGACAGATATATTAATACATAAGCAGTATATATAATACATAGCTCTTAGACTAATTCTTGGTGTGTTTTGTTTTCACAATTGTCCAGTATATTAGTTACATATACACAAAACATATTTTAATAGTGAACTAGATGCTACACTATTGTATATATGATTTTAGTAACTAGATAGTGGGAAATTTTCCCTATATTTGGTTCCATTTAGTGAAGAATTTTTCACACAAAGTTTCATAATATTCTCATAAGTTTGTTTCCCAAAAAAAAATCTCATAAATATATATTTTTGCACATCAATGTTCATATATCGGGGAGGAATATTAGCCGATCAATGAAAGTGAAACAATCTAAAAGCTACTCCAATCGACAAATTTAAAAATACAATGGTGGTTTATACAACTTTTTAGTTCAACACCCTAACATCTGCATCCAAATCGTTCTTCATCTTCTACAAATTTAAAATTAATAAACAAAAATTGAGGTAAAAGAAACTAACCAGTACGTAGTTTGTTCTTCTTTTGTTGGAGGTTTGATAGAAAGATTACGACTGGAGCAACAATGGATGCCAAAAGTTTGGAAGAGATTTTTGTGTGGAGAAAGATTTGGGGGCATCATTTTTGATCTGAAAGGAAAGTTAGAACGTGAATCTGGAAGGAAATTTGAGAGTGTGATTCTTGCATTTTAAAAAAAAAGGTATCTTACCTGTTTTTCCATATTTAAATATTATATTATTTTTTTGTATATTGATTTTTACAAGTGGGCATTTTAGTAATTGGGCTGTACAATTGAATGGTAGGTTTTAAAATAAGTGGCCATGAATGCAAATTTTGGAAAATCTGGACACTAATGCAATATGGGTCTATTGACCAACCCATTTATGTATTTCACCCAATAGAAAACCTCTCAGGCCCACAATTTAAAGTTCGACACAGTTTTTAAGAAACCTTAATTAATATTTTTTTATTCAAACAACCTATTTCCCTCTCCAAATTCAAGTGTTTCCATATCTCTCTCTAGGTCTTTTCATCTTCTCACTTCAAATGTCAAACCTCTTTTCTTCTTTTCTTTTCTTTTCTTTTTTTTGTAAGGTATTGCCATTTTTGTGTTTTTTTTTTTTTAAGGTGGGTATCTTTTCTTCTTCCCCTCTCTTCCCCTCTCTAATGTATCTTAGTTGGTGTTTGGGGAATAGGTTTGGTTTGGGTTGGATTGACTTTTAAACCCAAGTCCATGTTTGGGGATAGGGTTTTTCATCCCTAGGATTCAAACAACAAATCTCTATCTAAACCCATGGGATTCCTCCTCTAAATCCTGAGTTTTCTTGAAATTACAAAAAAATTAATGGGGCCAATCATTTTTCTCTCTAGTTTTGTAATAATTATAGTGGGTCTCACCACTTCTCTCTCTATTTTTCTCATAATTATGATAGTTCCCACAATTTCTCTCTTTCTCTATTAATATTTTATTTTAAATTACAATTATATAGTTTTTCTTTAATTAAAAGTGTAGAGTTACATTATCTTAATCTAAATAAAATCATTCTTTTGTTTATTTATATTTAATTCAATTAAAAATAGTTCAAAATATGTATATTTTTTTCAAGATTCAGGTTGCTCCTTCTCTCACATAGGAATATTGAAGTAATGTCAAATTCCTATATATGTATTTTTTTTTTTTAGTTTTCAAACATTTCAGATTGTTGTAGGTGGTAGGCGTTTCATCCATTCTTGTTTTCTGACTTGTATTAATAATTTTTTTAGGGTTTAAAAGTAGGACTTGAATGGTATTTCTAAATATACTATATAGATATGAACATTTTGTTCAAACGCCTCTTTAATTATTTGATTCACATTCTTTTGTTTTTTTAAGGATTAACAAATTTAATTATAACTTGCAATTATACAATATATTTCTTTCTATTTTGGGTTTGTAGATCTCTTACCTTGCTCGTACAACCCTGTAAAATTAAAATTTAGATCTACTTTTCTGTAGAATAATACTTTAATAACGTGTCCCATTTTTTAAGCTAAGTTCAATTATTTTAGCAATATACAACCCTAACCGCAAAAAAAAAAAATGTACTTGATATGACTTGATATTTGAAAGAAAATGAAAAAAAAAAGGTTAAAATACTATTTTAGTTCTTGTACTTTTCAAATGTTCAAATTTATAAGTTTTCATACTTCATCTTATAATATGCCATATAGTTAGTTTATGGTTAATTTTTTCAAAAAAATAATTAGTTTCTATCAATTTAATTATACTTTATCTTATAATATGCCTAATTTTGCATGATCATGAATGAGTGAATGAGATATCATATACTTGTACAAATTACACATACTATATTTCATATCTTTAGAACAATTGATTCACATATATAAGAAGAAAAATATGGATATGCAATTCAACTAACAATTATCAAGTACAAAAAAAATTGGTATCCAAAAAAGCAACTAAAAATTGTTTTAAAAAAAAAAAGAAGCATAAACATCCCCATTCCAACCCAATCCTGCACCCCAAACACAGGTTTCAGCAAACCAGACAGACTCAACGCTGCACCCCAAACACAGTAATTAAGATTCCCAAGCTTTCTGATTACGACCCAAGATTCCCAGGCTTTCTGATTCTCCTCTCCTTTCTTCTGGTCTCCCACATCTCTCTCCCTCTTTTGACTCGCCTCCTTCTCTCACAGCCCACGGCGACATACCGATGTAGCAATGGCGACACAACCAAAAGTCTCTCCTTCCATCTGACAACACAATCGGTGGCATATATAGCCCATGAAAGTCTATCCTCCCTTTTTCTCTCTTCCGCTTTCTCTTGCCATTGGCGAAACAACCCACCTTCATACTCGTTGGCGATCGTCTTCCACCACTGCTTGATCTGCAACTCGCCCACCATAGATTTTTTTCTAAAGGCTAAAAACCGAATTGAACCGAGTAAACTGAAATGAACCTAGTTTAGTTTTGAACTCAAACCGAAAAATATTTCGATTTACTTAGTTTAACTACTTCAATAACTGAAGAGTTCAATTCAATCCCTGGTTTCATCCAAAATTGGACTGAATTGAACTATGCACAGCCCTACTAATAAGAAATGTAGGGCGAATTTTCATCATAGGCTCTCATCCACTAGCCACTATAGATTTGTTTTTGGCATTAAATTATTATTATTATTATTATTATTTTGAGTTCAACATTTAAGGATTGGGGGAATTCGAACCTCTAACCTCTTGGTCGATAGTACATGTCAATTACCGTTGAGTCATGCTCACTTTGGCTTGGCATTAAATTATTACAAGTGTAATCTGTAACTTTTATATTTGTGTCTAATAGATCTTTGAATTATGAAAAGTATCTATTAAGTCCTTGAACTTTCATGCTTGTGTCTAATAGGTTCATGCAATGCTCGACATTAAGCTTTTCATTTTGTACCCAATATGTGAATTTTAAAAATATTGAATAGGTCAATGGCCTATGTTGATCGATTTCGCAAGCGCACGAATCGTTACAAGTAATACAGTGATTGAAATCAAAGTTCGTTTTCCACAGGGACTGAAAGCTACCAATTACCAAATTATCTAGCCTTAATTTTATCTAAGTACCAAATTGTCAAGGATGAATGGATAATTTAAATTTGCTGGATGAATAAATTTGATAAAGCTCTATAAATGAAAGTGCAAAAAAACAAAGGAATAAGAATTAATTTGTAAAAACTCTAGAGCAATGATTTCATCGAATACTTCCTCCTACTCTTTGTTCATTAATAGTTAATGTTTTCTTCTATTTCAAGATTGTTGGCAAGCTCTACCCTATAGACTCGATATTCTTTCTCAAGCAATAACGATGTTCATTAAAGTGTAAATTTCCTATATCTCTATGACAATTCAAACAAATCAATTATTAAGCCCGTAGAACCTAAAATTGCCACAAAACCCACAAGGATACCTCTATCGCAAGTGTAAATTAGGGAAAATGCTTTAGTTCATCAATGATTCTTGTTTCTCAACCTCAAATCATGTCATAGGAATAATGTGAAGAATGGCCAAATCTAAACATGCTTTAGGTACAAAAGCATTCTCACAACCACAAGTGAAATAGAAACATCATCTATTAACTAAGGGATAGTAGGATTCAATATTCGATTACATCAAAGCCCTAGAAAGAAAAACTTAGTTCATAATATAAATCTTAACAAAAACAGCAAAAATCATCATTTGGGTCTCTACAAACAGCAAAAAGAGAAAGAAGAAGTGAAATAGAAACAAATTAAGCTTAGCTCCACTCCTTTTTGGTTGCTAAAGACCTCCAAGATGAGCAATCTCTTCTCCTTTTGTCGTTCTCCCTCTTTGCCTCTCTTTTTCGCCCCTTTCTGCCCTCAAAAAGCCCTAAAAATTGACCCATTGAATGATAAAAATCGACCCTTTTTAAGTTAGGGTCGCGACATAGCGCCTAGGCGCTGGCTCTCTGCATTCCTGCTCGGGTTTGGGCGCCTAAGCGCCATATTTTTTATTTATTTATTTATTTATTTATTTTTAAGACTTCAACCTTAAAGTCCTTCTAAAAGTCCTCAAACATGACCTTCAAAATACCAACATTGATCACCTATAAAAATAAAAGAAAATCAAGAGTTAAAAATCAAAAACTAAATGAAAACTAACTAAAAACAACATAAACAAGATAGAAAACATATATATATATATATATATATATATATATATATATATATATATATATATATAATGAACTTATCAGCCTATTATACACAAAATTGAAAATTCAAGAACTTATTAGATACAAAATATAAAGTTGATGGACTTATTAAACACTTTTTAAAGTTCAAGGCCTTATTAAGCATAAAATTGATAATTTAAAGATATATTAGACATTTTCTAAAATTTAATGATACATTTAATACAAATATGAAAGTTCATATTCACGTATCTTATGTCATAGACATGTTCAAAACGTATGGGTTGAAATTATAACTAAACTAGTAAGTATTATCCAATTTTTTTTTAACTAGTAATAATTAAAGGAAAATACCTTACCTGTATATCGATGAGTAGGTATCTTTTTACATACTACCATTAAATTTCTGACAACTAAGGTAAGTTTCACCTTGGTCAATCTTGAAAGAGAGCAAATGGAAAAAATAAGACAAAAGGCATCAATCGTTTTTGGGTCTTCATTTGATCAATGTTCTTGTTCCGCGAGATGACCGTCTCTTTGTAATAGTGCTTGCCATCTTTGAGAAATTTTTGTTAATTTTAGGAAAGTGAGAGAAGGAAAAAAAATATAAAAGACGGCTAGGGTTCTTATTAAATAGAGAATTGCATTAATGAAATACAAACCTAAAGCCTATTTATACTGAAAGCTGAACAAACTATCTTATCTCAAAACATAATTCAAATAAGAAATTTAAATCAATTCAAATATACTATCTAAAACAAATATAATAATATCTAATTTAATCTAACATCCCCTCTCAAACTCACACTATTGTATTGTGAGTTTGCTAAATAATGTCAATGCCGATGCAAATTTAGATGTCTATGCCATTCAGATTCAGATCATGCCGATTTAGATTCAAATGGTGCCAAAGCAGATTTAGATGCAGATGTTGATGCAAATTCAGATGCCAATGTCAATTCAATACAAATTTCCATAGTTTTGCAAGTGATCTTCATCATCATCTTCCTCACTCTCTTCCATATTTGAACAAACATTACAAGAAATTAGAGTTATGCCGATGGAGTTTTTGTCAACGCAACCATTTTCTTCGGCATAAACGTACTTTTGCGGATGAAATTGAGATGCGTCGGGAGATTTAGGTTTTTCTCCCGACGCAAGCCATTTTCGTCGGCATAAATGTACTTTTGCAGACGAAAATGGTTGCGTCAGCCAAAACTCTTCGCTCATTAGCCCGCCATGTGGCAGAAAAGAAAGGCCGACGCTTTTTATAAGATATGCTGATGCAATTTGATGCGTCGGGAAATTTTTTTTTATTGAAACACGCATTTAATATATCTCGACGCTTTGGACATTTTTTCCGACGCATGAGTTGCGTCGGGAAAAGTCCTGATAAAAAAAAAACCCTAACCCCTCATTCTTTTTCCCCTTTCCTTCTTCTCTTTTCTTCTTCTTCCCTTTCCTCCGCCATCTGCTCATTTTTCTCCCCATTTCCTTCCCCAATGCTCTCTTTCTTTAGTTGCTTTTTTGTTGTTGTGGATTTCGACGGTGTGAGGTCGCGATCCGAAGCTCTTTTCTTTCTCTCTTCTTCTTCCATTTCTTTTTAGGGTTTTTTTTTGTTGTAATGTATGTTTTGTGTAGGAGGATGATGTGAAGTAGTTGAAAATTTTTCTAGCAAATGGGGTTTGAAGTTGGGTTTTCTTTCTTCCCAATAATGCTTAAGCTTGTTTTTGTAATTATTTCTTTGATTTTAGTATGGACATAAGGCTAATTTAAAATGAAATTGGAGTGAGTTATGCATGTTTTTAGCTTGTAAGTAGTTTGGGTAATTAAGTTTATGATATTTGAAGTGTGTTTAATTAGGTGAGTTTGTAGGATTTGAAGTGTGTGTTTGGTGAGTTTGTGATATGTATAGTGAATTTGGGTGAATTAAGGGTCATTTGTTTTTATGACTTTGAATGGTTAGCTTAGGTGAGTTTTTCACAAATGGAGTGAGTTAGATACTTTTTTTCCCTTTTAACTAATTTTGGTGAGTTTATGAGTTTTGGAGTGTGTTTTGGTTAGTTTATGAGATTTTGAGTGTGTTTGGGTAAGTTAATGGTATGTGGAGTGAGTTAGAAATGTTTTGGTGAGTTTATGCCTTGTGGAAAAGGTGAAAAAAAGAAATGTTTCTTTCTTTTTTCTTTTTTTTTTTTTTTATCAATGTGCTAAGCTCTCAATAGCCATAGTAGGTTTCCATCTCCAAAGCCGATTTGTTCTACTAATATTTTTAGACTAAATAAATGATAGTTAAACTTTTGTGTTAGAGTATTCAACTTCTTTTAACTTGCCTACTGATCGGTGGTCACGCAAGCGCACGCGATTGAAGTAATATAAAATGGTCTCTAAGTACCAAGTATCGAATCCCACAGGGAACGAAGTAACAAAAGTTTTGTTTTGCAAAAGTGTAAGGAAAATTGCAAATGGAAAACTAAAAATGCAAAAATAAAGTTGGGATAGGTTATTGGTGAAAAATCGAAATTGCTAATCTAATTGCTAATCCAGAATGGCAATGTTGGAAATAACGGAAATTGCTAAATTGAAATTGCAGATTCTACTTTGGCAATGTGCGAAAAGACTAAAATTGTAGAATTAAATTGCTAATCTAAATTGGCAATACGAAATGGCAATCTGAATGAACTTAAGAATGAAATGATAAAGGATGGGGCTCAAGAATGTCATTGCCCTAAGTCGTAATTGCAAACCAAAATTGCAATTCCAACCTACTCCACACTCAACTGTAAACCAAAATTGCATCTCCTATTTACCTCGAAATTAGGTTTGTTAGGAGGCTAAGTGGGGGATCTATATGTCTATAGTCCCTCCATCTTAGATAATTTTTGGCTCACAACTTTATGGGTCTTGGAGTCCTTAATCCCTATGTCTAGGGTAAGGAATGACTTATGTCTAAGCTCTTTTACTTCATTACTTGTGTGAAATCCGCTTGTCACTAACCCTGTCGGTATTAGATCTAAGCTTGAGTTGAAACCCTAGTTGATCACTCTAGGATCTCAACGGAAATTAAATCAACACAAGCAAACAATTGAGATGTAGGCTTGGTTTTTCTTGGAATTTTGGCTACATTTACTTCTTAGGGAATTCACATCCTTGAACCCCCTAAGAAGTTCTAGCTCGTATTTTCAATGAAAATCATAAAACCAATTTTAAAGAAAGATTTCATAATGAAATTGAATAAAGCACTAACTTATGAAATGCAATTTGGTTTTTTTTTTCTAGAAATTCAAGGAAAAGTAATAATTGAAATTAATTCAAGGTAGCAAGGATAGCCCAGTAACTTTTATTTTCTCCTTCCTTTTGCCTATAAGTTGGAAACCTTGTTGTTTTGTTCTTTCCAGAAGCTAAAACGAATGAATAAAGAAAAACAGAGCAAGAAAATAAGAAATCAATTCGATGTCTATCCCGCTCTTTCCTATCCAGTCGATTCAATCTCCTCCACTTTTAGAGAGAAATTGATCTTGACGATTCAAGAATATCTTGAATCGGATTGGAAATCCGAGGAAGATGCAGAATTTGCTTGAACAATCCGAATTGAAGAAAGAATTCTAAACGATGAACTTCGAATGGAATTGAACTTTCCTACAAAATAATGTCTGCTTGCATTCACTTAAGAACAAAAGGGTAATACCCATAACCATTCATTATAAAAAAAAAACAGAATCGATATACTATGAAGAAGAACTAATAAAAACTGCAGAAACAGAGGACTTCTTGCGAAAACTACCCACGAATGAACTTGAAATCAACTCAAACTCGAATGAAAATACAACGAATCGAAAAACAAAGTAACTTGGCAGTGTTCTGTAATACAAACTGAAAGAAAGTTGCGATGGAAATTGAGTAAAATGGTAAAGAAAACAGTAGCAGAAAGCAAAAACAGGGGCTGTCCAAACAGAAAAACCCAGAAACTAATCTTCAAATTGAGCCCCCGAAATTCCTCTCTAAATCTGACTTCTTCAATCTCCTTTTGTAGATCGATTTAGGGTTCAATTTTGCCAAGAATAACGCTCTAAATCCCTTGATTTGTGCGAGATTTCCTCTGCCATTTATGGGTTTCATCAATCGCGTGTTTCCAGAAAATTCCATATCTGTGCTGCTGAGGATTGCCAAACTGGTTTGGCAATGGTCTGGCAATTTGATTTGGCAATTCCTGCAAAAGAACCACAATACTTAGAACTCTTTTCCAATTGCTATCATATTTCATTATTTCCTTCTTTCAACAATTTTCCACCATTTTCAATTAATATTAGGACAAACAAGAGTTTTTTCGAGCAATTGAGGATTTAAATAAGCCTTAATTTCAAGGCTTATCACCTACTATTTAATATATTCGAGTAAAATGATTATGAACTTAAAATACGCTCTTAGATTAAATTTTTTGTTTCATAACAGTCTATCTATAATTACTAATAGTTTGTCCATTGTTTGAAGTAGACCTATTTGGATCTTACAATGGCAAGCACACAAGAGGGTCCCTTCTAGCTAGGTATGGATGATTTCTTTCATTATGGAACTTAATTATTATGTTTTTGTGTTTTATTATATATTATATTGTAGTCATAATTAGGTTTAAAAATCGATTTGGGTGAGTTAAGGTTCTTTATTTAGTGTCATAGTTTACTTGGTTGTATGGTTATCCTGCAGTTATAGTAGTCATACTTTAGGGAGTTAGTTTTATTGAGTTAGTGGAATTTGAAGTAAGATTAGATGAATTAGACCTTTTTTTTTTGTTTAAGGTTAGTTTGGGTTAAGTTTGTGATATTTGGAGTGAATTTCAATGAGTTGGGCATTTTTTTTTTTTTTGGCTTTTAAGATTAGTTTGGGTGAGTTTATGGGTTTTGGAGTGTTTTTGGGTGGTTTATAGGGTGTAGACTGAGTTTAAGTGACTTAGGCACATTTTATTGGCTTATAAGGGTTAGTTTGGGTGAGTTTGTGAGATAAATGTGTTTGGATGAGTTTGTGGGATGTGGAGTGAGTTTGAGTAGTGAGTTAGGTACATTTTGTTAGATTTTAAGTAGTTTGGGTGAGTTTGTGTCATTTGGAGTAAGTTTGGGTGAGTTATACAATTTTTTTAGCTTTTAAGTAGTTTGAGTGAGTTTGTAAAATTTGAAGTGTGTTTAGGTGAGTTTGTGGATTTGGGAGTGTGTTTGGGTGAGTTTGTTGGATTTGGAGTGAGTTTGGCCACTTTCTAGTCACTTTTTGGATATTTTGTAGGTTTTGGGGGTGCGTTAGACACTTTAATATCATTTCAATGATACATAAGCACCTTTAAGACACTTGCATAGCTTCGAAGGGTGGGTTATAAGTGCATTAGACTCATTCACGTTCATTTTTAGCCTCTATACAATACTTAGACACTTTTTAGCCACTATTGGCTACTTTGTAGATTTGGGGGGGTGCACTAGATGCTTTAATATCATTTTGAGTTAGGTTTTGGTCTCAAATGACACTTAGGGGTTGGGTTATGTGCGTTAGGCATGCCTAGGGCACGTTCAAGTTCATTTTGGCCTTCATGGGATACTTAGACACTTTTAGGTCACTTTAAATATTTTGGGTGCGGGGTAGACAAGTTAAGCTCATTTCAAGTTAGGTTTTGGTTTCTTTGACGCTTTAAGGTCAAATGATACTTGGGAACATTTGTTCTTTTGAAAAACTTTTGTGCATTTTTCTTTCCTTTCTTTTATTTTATGATTTATGTTTAAAATATTTCTTTTTTTTTTCAGGTCTATAGTTGTATAATCTTGAAGACTGCTTAAGCAAAAACGGACGATAAAGACAATAGAAGCCTTTTAGATTATTTTTTTTTCTTTTTAATGTATTTTTTTTCCTTTCGATAGTGTAGTGAATGTATTGGATGATATTTTTGTAAAAAATATTACATTTTAATATATTGGCTTTTATATAATGGTATCATTGGTTTTTATTTATGTTTCAATAATGAAATTCCAAGTAATTTGATAATCCTATGAAATAGGATTATTTTAGCGCTTTTCATAGCTTCTTATGGGACAAAGTATGAGTGATTTGCATTAGTTTTCCGTGTTTTGTGTGGTTTGTTCGATGGTATCTTAGAAGTTAAGTCGATGTTGTTTTAGTTTTGTTTGCTCTTATTTTACTAGTTTTTTCCCCTATTCTAGTGTTTTCAAGAAGGTTTCTCTTATCCTTAATATTGCTTTTGAAGGTGGAATACAGAATGTTGAGGATAGCATTTTGCTATGGGATTGCTGTAGTAGAGCTGTAGTGACACACCCCACCCCAAATTACCCTAACCAACCTGGGATGTGGCATGCCGACATTTGATCCCTACTAAACTATGCAATCCAATGTTAATCTTTGCAAAATAAATCGTAGTTTTGAAAATCACAAGTGGCTAGCCAAAACTTTGTTAACACCAAATTCTATAAAAATTTCGGCAGAGTTTCCCCTGAAAACTGAGTAAAACACACCTGAAAGAAATATATACACTCCAAAATTAACATGTTCAAACTCCAACCACCATTTCAGAAATTCAGCACAATCCCACGAAGTTAAAAGTAGATAGACATGTGGGTTTCAAATTACAAACCAATGGAAATCCCAAAATGGTGCTAAGTTAATCAAAACGTACTAGTCACATTAGTTACAAAAGAAGCATTTGTATTTATGTACATACAAAATGGTATGCAAAATATCAAGTCCAGTGGCAGATATCGACTTCTGTAGGCTTGTTAGAAACTCAGTCGCTACCTGGAGGAAAAATTTAAGAAGAAAGAATGAGCTGATAGAGCCCAGTGAGTGGTAAGTTAATAGAAAAAAAAATAATAACCTCTCGACATAAAACTTTTATATTAAACAGGAAAATTCAAAGTTCCATAAAACTTTATATATTACGCACAGTCTGAATACACAAGATAAGTAAAACGTCACAAAGTTTTGCAACAATAACTTTTAAAATAAAGCACAAAATAATAGACCAACAAACTCATCACCAAACTTGTACCCAAATCCATGTCATACGTGCACGTAGAGCAATCTCTAACATCTGTAATGCCTCAGGTCCAGGATTTGGACCAGGATTCGGAATCCGGATTTGGCACCTAATGGCCCCGGCATTCCCCTGCATCCCCTGCGGCCTTGGCACACTAGCATACTATAGAAACACATTCTTATAGCATTTGGGTAATAACCATGGGTACAATTCTAGTGGTTTGAAAACAATTTCTATATAATAATCATCATAAGTTCTCAAACCCCACACATTCTCAAATTGTGGTTTCATAACTTTAAGCCATAAGTCAAAGATCAACTAAAATCATGATTCAAAAATCAAGTCATTTCTAAAACTCACAAATACTTGATTTCACTTCAAATAATTGAACTTTTTGCCAATTGGCTACAATCTAGAGATTTTCATAAACTCACCTTTCATAAGCTTAATAAATTCAAATAATTAAATCATTGTAGCTAAACTTCAATAAACACAAATCTCTTCAAATTCAAATATGCTAAATCATGATTTCAATTTAGTGATCATATGTCACTTTCTTATCAAATTAGCAAATCATCAATCTTAATAATAAACAATTTGTGGAATACACATAATTTCCTCCAAATTTTCAAATAACTAAATCCTTTGCATTAATATTAATTTCAATTGATTTCAAATCTCATAAAATCTCATCAATTACTAAAATAATTGAAATACTTTATAAAATAACCACTCACAACTACTACGAACGAGGTTTGTTCGGGTTGTAAATGGTTCCAATCTCCGCTTGCCCTGAAATCATACATTGTCAACATATTACTAACCTCTTAATGCCAAAATTAAAGTGTAACAACACTAAATTATCCAAGCCTTTATATTTCTCACTAACCCAAGAATTTACCATTCTTTTCCTCATCTTACTCTTCTAATTACCAAGAAATTGAGACAATAACCCAAAATAAAGTTTCCAATAACTTCATTGTAATCCCTCTCCATAAGAAATATCATTCTTTTCATTTCTTCTTCTCCATGAATATATTCTTTGGTTTTCTTTCCCTAAAAAGTTTGCAATTTCTACATACAACTAATCCCCTTCAATCCATACTTTGATAAAACTCATGACTTTCATCAAATTTCCTTCTTTTACTCAATCATCACCATCATCTTTGTTTTCAAGCTAGTTTATGGAGTTTCCAACTAAAGGAAGAAAACCCACAAGGAAACCCACCAAAATAGGTTCTATAACTCATGAGAAACCTTAATCAAAAGTTAGAAAACTTAGCAAAAGCTTCAATCCAAGGTTGTGAGATCCCTTTCTTGAATTTTCACACTCCAAAATGGCCCAAAATCAAGAAATCATCTCCTCACTTTCTTCCTCTTCCTCTCTTACGAAAATGGCTTCTCCAACAAAAGCCCTCATTTTGTTTTATTAAACAATAAATAATAAAGCACATGTTTTATATAATAAATAAATATATTTATCCCACTTTCTCTTTTTCTTTTTTTCTTTTTTTTTTTTATTTTCATTATTTAATTAATAAAAAAGAAACCAAATCCTTATCTTCCAACCAAAACCATAAATATCCAAATATTTACTTTCTTAATTTTCATACTTTCCTATTATATACAATTTTTTCCCAAAATGTAGAAATAGGTGTAACATGTAGCATTGTGGAAAGCAGAATGTCGAGAATAGCATTTTGCTATGGGATTGCTGTAGCAAAGTTGTAGCATTGTGAAAACAGAATGTTGAGAATATCATTTTGCTATGGGATTGCTGTAGCAAAGCTGTAGCATTGCGTGCTGGAAAAAATTGCGTAAATTTGGCTTATGACTCATTGACACCTATTTTTTTAAATGGACAAAATAGCCCATTAAATGGGTGACCTAACCCTCGATATAAAAAGAAAAGAGAAAGAGAAGCAGAAGGAGGAAGAAGGGGGAAGCAGCAGTGGATTTTCTGGGAAAAGAGAAGAGAGTTGCAGAGAAGTTCGTGAGAAGAAGAAGACACTCTCTGCTGCAGCATTTCTTGCCTCAAAACTGTTCTTCCTTCTATTTTTAGTTTTATCTCTTCTTAGATTTCACTCTAGATTGTAGTTTTTGATATATTGGTTTGTTCTAATCGTTCTATGGATTATTGTGGCTTTGATTTTCTGCATCTAAGGTTTAATTTCAGCATGAACTAATTTCTTTAGAGTTGGGATTTATGGAACCCTAACATTTTGTGGAAGCCCTTTTGTTATAGCTATTGCAAGTGTTGAGCATTTCATTTGTGGGTGTTTATTTATCTCTTTCTTGCTTAAGATTGATCACCTTAGGTAGGATTCTAGCTAGTTTTTGATACCAGAAGGGTTGAAAATTAGTGGAAAAGCACAAATGATGCAAGTTCATTCATTATTACTTTGATAATGAATTTAAGAGTATAGACATATATTCTTAGCTTGTAAAACAAATGAAATGGGGGCTTAATTGTGTTTTTATGGCTGGGTTTTCATAGGAATATGCTGAACTTAGTTATAAACTATAGCTCATGATTTTGGAAGAAGTTTTGGGCACAAATTGGTCATTTATGTTTACTGCTTAAACTTTGCTACGACTTTTCTATAGCAAACTGGGATAAAACAGAATTTAAGTTAGGAGTTCATAAATCCTGACTCGCTTCTCTTTATCATTTTTAGTTTCGTTTAACTTGTCGTTTGGAGCCCTTAATTCTAGCATTAAGTTGTTATTATTGCTTACTTTATTTTGAGTCGTTTGTTGCCTAATATTTCCTTGAGTTTCTTTACTTCTTTTTCTCCAGCATTAGTTTTTAGTAAATCTCAATTTTATAAACTTTGCTTACTTTAGTCCTCGTGGGATCGACCTTGTCCACCAATTACTACCTACGATTGCGTATGCTTGCGTAGTGAGTTTTTGCACAACATAATTATAGATCAAATGAAAAAGAAAAAAAGAAAAAATAAGTGTTAGCATATATAAGTTCTCCCGACGCAAATCCACACTTCTCCCGATGCATCCAAACGTCGGGATAGACTTTTTCCCGATGCTTCTGTTGCGTGGGGAAAAGGGAATTTCTCCCGACGCACAACTATTTTCGTCAACATATCCTTTCCCGACGGCTCTAAGCCGACGACTTTTCCCGACGTTTTGTTTTTGTCAACATGCGTTTTTGCCGACTCTTTTTTGCGTCGGAAAATCCCAAAAATCTTGTAGTAAAAGTCACCAAAATCAAATAACTCACCACGAAAACGCAACAAACCACTCAAATTCCACCAGCACCCAAATGCCAATGTCAAACACCCAATAGTCATAGAGCTTTGACAAATCTAATAATATCTAATTTAATCTAACAATTTTAAGGCTATTAGAGTTAGTAGGTTATAGCGATTTAAAAAAATAATATTAAAAAAAAAAGGTCAAAGAAAATTGAGAAATTTTATGTAACTTGAAGATGAAAAATGTAGGGATTGTAAAGCCAAAACATGCCAACAGGGCCAGTGGACCCGAGGGGACAACGTCGAGATCGAGATGCTAGACAGAACGTCATGACGTTGTCGCAAATGACAGAAGAAACATGATTCAAAGTCCTGTAATGTTGAGATGTTGGGTTAAGACACGCATCGTAGCATCTCAATGCTACCTCATCACTCTTCCAGTCAAAGACGCGCACGCAAACACTACTCAACGCTACATGTTTGTGTTTAGAAGTCGGGGTACGTAATCATATTGTGTTGTGGTTTTCTTGAGAAGATTTGTACCGTGAGAGAGAAGAGCCCATTGTAATGTTTACGTCATAGTAGAACTTGTAGTTGCAGAAGATTAGACCCAGTACCGAGTTTGGGTTGAATCAATATAAACTATGGTGTTGGCTTTTCTATCCCTATATTGTTATTGTTTTTCTTTTGTTATTGTTTAACTTTGATTTGCTTCAGATTGTGGAAGGGGAATTATTTTTAGGTCCTATTTGGATTGCTCTATTATAGTAGACACTATTTTTAATTTCCAACGGAAAAGAGAAACAGAGTCTAGCTAAAGACTTTATAAAGAGTTAGCTTTGTTGTGATAGAGTTAAAGCTACCTTTACATATTCTAAGAGTCTGCATATTTGGCCAATAGACATAGTCTGACTAAGCGCTCCTAATCAATAAGTTTAGGGAGATTTGTTGAAAGTTCAATGTCTTAGTAGTGTATTCCTTATCATGAATAGAAGGAGACTGTAAAGTGGGGACTTGAAGCCATCAGAGATTAAGTGAGTATTTAGTCTATACAAAACTTCTCTAAGTTGAAGATGCCAAAGTAGGTGAGACTAAACACACAAATGAAACTTTAATGGAGTGAACTTTAATGAAGTGAAAACTTATATGATGGCAGGGGCAGATCCAAGAAGGGATCAGGAGGGGCACGTGCCCCCCTCAACTTGAAACATTTATATATATATATATATATATATATATATATATATATATATATATATACATACATACATACATACATACATACATACATACATACATACATACATACATACATACATATACATATACATAAAAGTTAGCTTGAAGTTAACAAAATGTACCTTTGATTCGTTGGATCCTTATCCTCTTCAAGACTGATGCCCTTCTACCTAGTTCAAGGTTTGACTCCCAATGGCCCCCAATATGCCCTTTTTTTTTGTATGTAAACAATTTGAATTCCTTGTTGCAAATTTGATTTTAGTAAATAAAAATGTGTTTTTCATTTTTAAAATAAAAAACCTATACATTTGTTTTTCAAACTAAATAATTTAGATTTATAGTAAAAAAATATTGTTATATTCTTAATTAAACCTTTTATTACCAATTAGCTTACCTAATAATAAAAAGATCTTTAATTCTTAAAAAAATTAAAAAATTAAAAAAAAAAAAAAACAAGATTTTCATTTCTTTAATAAATTTATAGTCATTTGTGTGATAAAAAGAAGGTTAAAATATTATTTTAGCCTCTATACTTTAGGATTACTTTAAAATATTCAAATTTAGCTTCAATAAATCTTCAAATTAATCCTCTTTATTAATTTGAAGTTATTTTTTTTATAGAACTTGATAAAATAATAATAATTTTCACTCAATAAAAGACACCACGTTAATATGTTTTGCAAATTTATAAAGCGAAAGCTAGTGGAGACCAAATTTATTTTGAAAAAGTTAACTATAGATTGACAATAAAGACTAATTTTAAGATTATTAAAAGTACAAAGATTATATTTGAATATTTGAAAGTACAAAGACAAAAATAGAATAAGTTAAAAAATACAATGACCAAAATGATATTTTAAACTAAAAAGAATATAAAATGAGTTTTTGATATATTTATTTATTTATATCAACTAGATAGATGTAGTTTAAAATAATTTTAAATTTTTGGTAAATTATTTTTAGAAAACTAATTTTATATAAAGAAATTTAATTCAATTTTAGAAAAACTTTATTGCCTATTTGAAGTTTCAATTTTTTTTCTAGTATGTTTATTAGATAATTCAATTATATTTTTTTAATTTAAAATTGTGTATATATAAAGTCACATTTTTAGTCTCTATATTAAACAAATCTATATCATACTTCATATATAATGGTTTATTATAGTTTAGTAATTAATATTACATAATTTGAATACTGCATCAACACATCTTAAATTAGATTTTTATGAACTTGTGCCCCCAACATAAAATCCTGGATCCTCCCTTGCTTGATAGTTAAGATTGTAGATATTGTTTAATATTCTTAGTTTCCTTTTAAATTTGAGAATTTTACTTTTGAGACCTTAAGTGTAATTGTACGAATTGTTTTTTTTTTTTGTTTGTTTGTTGTTCTTTGAGGTTTTTTTTTTCATTGGATTGATTATTTAGGGCTAGCAATTGCATAAATTTGAGGGTATCTTTTGGCTTGCAATTATACTATTAATTTGAACTATAATTTTTGCTAGTTTTATAATTATTTTGGGTTACTTTAATATCTTTTTTTTTCTCTCTTGTTGATATTTACGAGATGTAGAATAAATGGATAAGGAAAGAAATAAAATTGAAAATAAATAATGAAAATTATTTTTAATTTGATTAGATTAAGAAGTGGCCTAGTATAAACACATGTTTAATTTTCTCCATTCAAAGGAAAAATTAGTTGGGAGGCAAAAGAGAAGATCTTGGAGGGTAATCATACGAAGATGAGATTGGAGAACACGATAATGAGGGATCAAAGTGTTAGGAGTCCAAACAAATGTTTTGCATTGGCTAAGGAAGGGAGTGATCATGGGTATATGTGAGGACAATTATCTCCATTGGTATGAGACCTTTTAGGGGAACCAAAAGCAAAGCCATGAGGGCTTATGCCCAAAGTGGACAATATCATACCATTGTGGAGATATGTGGAGGTCTGTTGTCCTTATCAATTGGTATCAGAGCCATGGTCTAAACCTAACTGTGTGTCGGAAGAATCCTCAAAGTGGAATAAAGTAACGAAGCCTCAAGTTGGTATTGTGGATGAATCCCATAGTCGAACAAAAAGTGCTTGGAGCGGCAAGCAAGTAGTAACTCTATCAAGCGCTACTGGTAGAGGAGAAGTTCTTTGTTCGAGGGAGAGAAAGTGGATGGTGTGATAGGTGATCGACACCATCAAATAAATATATCCCACAATGTGAGTGATCTGTTGCGGAGTAGACGGATTTGTTCGAGGGGCGGCTCAACTGTAGTACTTTGTTTGAGGGGAGGATTGTTAGGAGTGCAAACAAATGTCCCACATTGTCTAGGGAAGGGAGTGAGGACAATTATCTCCATTGGTATGAGGCCTTTTGGGGAAACCAAAAGCAAAGCTATGAGGGCTTATGCCCAAAGTAGATAATATCATACCATTGTGGAGATATGTGGAGGTCCGTTGTCCTTATCACAAAGGACGGTATCACGCTTCAAATTCCTCCTCCTCTATTTCTTATTTAGTTTCCTTCCAGTTCTTAGATTTTAATTGTTTTATCTTAAAATTATCTTGAATCGATTCCCTCTTCTAAAGCGTTGATGGATCCTTTTTAATTTTATAATTGATTGCTTTTGATTTCCAAATTACTTTTCATGATTGTATGAATTATTATGTTTGATTGATTCTTTCCTCAGTAGTAGAGTTGATTTTACGCTTAGATAATTGTAGTGTTTGGGAGAGGAAAATTTAGGTAGATCTTAATAATTCAAGATAGGGGCATGGTTGAGTCAGGAGACCTACAAAATCTTATAATGCAGAAGCTATTCTTAATTATCAATTTTTAATTTTTAATTCTAGATAGAGACATTGGAATTGAATTAGAGAGAACTTTGCTCGGAGAGATAATCTGATAAATCAAAATTTTTGCCTATAAATCATGAAGGAAAATAATTAAAAAAATCATTGGTATAATTTCATAAATCAATCAGGTGAAATCAAATCTGAAGAATTTTTTTAATTTTTTTAATTGTATCTTTTTAATTTAAATTTCTAAATAAAGTTAGGGTCAATCAATTATATATAAGGAGATTTCTATTCCAATTCTAAAGGGACAACTATGGTCCATTGTTCTCTTTGTTAGGGCTCTCTCTCTCTTCCTCGGCTGAGTGAGAAAGGAATGGGCGAAAAGGCAACCTCAGTGTTGCTAGAGGGATCCAAGTGGTCTTCTGGAGAGGGTTCGAGAGTGGGCACTCTAGAGAATATGGATCAGGAAAGCTTCAATCGATATATGGCCAAGTTAAATTTATCAGAAGAAGAAAAGGCGATAGCATATATTGCAGATGATGAAATAGATGAAATCGAAAAAAAAGCTTCAAAATACGGTGGCTTGCAAAATTCTAACAACGAAATACATAAAGGCGGACGTCTTCAAGCTACTGATGCTAAGGATTTGGAATCTAGAGGAAAGGGTCGAGCTTGAGAAGGTGGGTCGGAATTTGTATATGTGTTATTTCATAATTGAGAAGGAAAAAAAGAGGACCATGGAGAATGGGTCGTGGTTTTTCGATAAAGGATTGCTAGTCTCTGAGGAGCCAAAAGCCCATAGTTGTCTATCATTGTTGGAGTTCAAGTATGCTTCCTTATGGATTCATTTCCATAATTTTCCTCTTGCAGGTTATTCGAGGAAAATGGCTGGAATTTTGGGGAACTTGGTGGGATCCTTTGAGAGGGTGGAATCGGAGGAAATTGGGAACAAATGGAATCAAACTTTAAGAGTAAGAGTTCAAATAGATATCTTAAACCCTTGAAAAGATCTGTCAAAGTGAAGAATGGATCAATGGCAGGGGAAAAATGGATCCCTATTTCTTATGAAAAACTGGGTGATTTCTGCTATGGTTGTGGCTTAATTGGGCATAATTTGAAAGAGTGTGATATTCATAAATATACTCCGGAAGAAGAGCTACATTTCGATCCTTGGTTGAGGCATGGGGGTCTGGTAGAGGAGGGAGGGAAGGATCGGAAAAGAAAAAAGGAAAAGGGAACAAAGGATGGGTGGAACAGAACGAAGTCCCTCGAGTCAAATGAACGAACTAGACGTAAGAGGGAGGAAAATTGTTGGTGAGGCCTCAAGAGTGGGATTACAGTCGCCGAAAAAGGAAGTAACTGCCGGAAGAAGAGAAGGAGGAAGAACAGAGCTAAGGTATGAAGATCGAGGTAAGAAAGTGTTAGAGGAAGCCACGGTGTCGGAGTTGGCGGCTCAAAGTCCGAAACAAGGATGAGTGGAGGACAGAATGGGAATTGTGGACACATTGAAGAAGGTCATTATTACACCTAAAAAGGCTATTTCGACCGTTGGGCCTATATTTTGAAGAATTGTGTGGTTTTGGGGGAAATGGACAAAAAAGACAAAAAGGATATTGGGGGTCCGTCTTTGGAGAAGGGGCATGGGCCAATTGAAACTCAAACTAGGCCTATTTTGGTTATCAAAGATCCAATTAAATTGGAGAATGGGCCAAATAACGAAAAACTGGGCAACAAAAGGAATACAAAGGAAGGAACGTGTTCTGTCTCCCCTCGTAAAAACCCAATGGAACTTTTGTCTCAGAAGAATTCAAGTAATACGACCAAGGAAACTTCTTTGAAAACTTGGAAGCGAATTGCTAGAAGCGATAAATCAAAGAGCTCAGAAGAGGGGGGACCAAAGCGGGTCAAAAGCACAACTTAAACTCCTCTGAATTTCTTCTTTCTCAAAAGAGGATGTGCACAGAAGGAGAGAACCAAAATAAGTTATCGGCGGAGGTTGTTGGGTAACCCCGCCGTTCACCATGAAAACACTGTTGGAATGTCTGGGGATTGGGGAATCCTCGAACATTCCGCCAACTCCGACAATTAGTCGAGAGATCAAATCCCCAGTTATTCTTTTTATCGGAAACAAAGAACAAAGAGGGCCTAGAAGAAAAATTGAAAGTTGAACTCTTGATGGAGGGGTGTTTTAGGGTTCAAAGTAAGGGGCGAAGTGGAGGCCTTATCCTGTTATGACATAGTAAACTTAAAGTTGATATTCGGTCTTATTCGTCAGGACATATTGATTCTATTATTACTGGTGAGGATGCTTGTTAGCGGTTCACTGGTTTTTATGGCAATCCGGCTCCGGAGGGTAGATTGGATTCGTGGAAGCTTCTCAAGTGTTTGGGGGATCTGGGTAATTTTTCGTGGCTGGTAGGGGGTGATTTCAATGAAATTATTTTTCAGTCTGAAAAGGAAGGAGGTCGGGAAAGGAGAGAAAGTCAAATGAAAGATTTTAGAGAGGCCATAGATCACTACAACTTATTGGATATTGGGTTCAGTGGGGATCCTTTTACTTGGACAAATCGCAATAATTCGGGGACCCTGGTGTGGGAAAGATTGGATAGATTTTTTATTAATTCAGAGATGATTGAGTTTCAACCTACTATCAGAGTGGAACAGCTCAAGTTCTATCGCTCTGATCATCGCCCAATTGTTGCCTACTGGGAATCTGAGGTGTAATTGATAAGCCTTAGGATTAAGGCTTAATTAACTCCCAATTGCTTAAAATATTCTTGTTTTGACTTAAGATCATTTGAAAATAGTGGAAGATTGCTTGAATTTAAGGAAGAAATGAATGTGATGACATTTGGAATAGAATTCTAAGTAAATTGATCTTGTTTGTAGAAATTGTGGAAATTGCAAAATCGTGATTCTTCAATTGTTTCTGGAGTAGGGAATGTAAAAATTGCAAAATCGGATTCTGCAATTCTGGACAGCAGAAATTTCAAGGAAAAACGAAAAATTTTGCGCGAAACCCATTTATGGAAAACCAAATTACCGCCTGATTTGGTGGAATTGGAGCACGAAATTTGGGCAATCTTCAGCCCTAATGGATGCCTATAAATGGGGAAGAAGAATTGGAGCTAAGCATCGGGATTGGGAGGCAATTTTGGAAATCATTTTTGTGGGTTTTTGCAACAACGAAGAAACCCATTTATGGAAAATTCAATCTCCGCATGAATTAAGGGATTGGAGCGCGATTTTTGGCAAATTTCAACCCTAAGAAGATCTACAAAAGAGGGGGGAAGAAGCTCGAAGATCAATTCGAATTTTGGAGGAGCGATTTCAAGGATTAAATTCGTGGGTTTTTACGTTTTTCGAACCTCTGTTTTCGTTTTCTTTGTTTCTTAGCCAATATTTTCAATTTCAATTTTAGTTTTCTTCAGTGTTGTATTACAGAGAGTTGTTCGAACTTCTTGATTCTTCAATTGATGCACTTTTTTTATTAAGCTTGAGTTTAATTTCAAGATTTAGTTGGTGGGTTTATTTCAAGTTGTTCCTCTGTTTTTTTTTCTGCACTCTTTTTGGTTCCTTTTTATGCATCTATGGCTACTATTTTTTTGTTAATTTCTCCTCTTGTTGACGAATAAATGTGGGAGTTATTCCCTTGTGCTCCATTGATATTCAATTGGGAATTAATTTTGTGATTCAATTCAACATTCCTTTGTAAGCTTCTCTAGAAATTCTTCTTGATTTCTTCTTAGTTTTCTGCACTTTTATAGTTTATCCAATCCAACTCAAAGTAGCATTTGGGTTGTTAAGACTAACCATTTCCTAACGTTGGTAAGGTTGAGTCGATTGGAGTGGAGCAAATTGGATTGATTAAGTTTTGAAACAAAATTCGTAAGCCCCTGTTTTTCTTCAATTATGTTCTAAGCTTTTGAATGATAAAGCTTTCTAAGGGGCATGAGGAAGAAGACCATCAATTTACTTAATTGCCCTTGAATTTTTCTTTAATTCCCATTAAGCACCCTTTTCTTGAATTCCTAGTAGTTGCCAAAAATAATATTACAAATTATTGTTTTAATTAATCAATTTACACAATTTTTAATATGAACTTTTTCTCAAAAATTAGTTTTAGGATTTTTATTTTTAATATGAGCTAAAGCTTCTTAGGGGGTTCAAGGATGTGAATTCCCTAAGAAGTAAATGTAGCCAAAATTTCAATAAAAACCAAGCCTACATCTCAATTGTTTGATTGTGTTGATTAAAATTCCGTTGAGATCCTAAATTGATCAACTAGGGTATCAACTCAAGCTTAGATCTAATACCGACGAGGTTAGTGACAAGCGGATTTCACACAAGTGATGGAGAAAAAGAGTTTAGACATAAGCTAATTCCTTACCCTAGACATAGGGATTAAGGACTTCCAAAACCCATAAAATTGTGAGCCAAATTATCTAAAGATAGAGGGACTATAGACATATAGGTCTCTCACTTAGCCTCCTAAAAACTTAAATTCAAGGTAAATAGGAGAAGCAATTTTGGTTTACAATTGAGTGTGGAGTAGGTTGAAATTGCAATTTTGGCTTGCAATTACGACTTAGGGCAATGACATTTTTTAGCCCCATCTTTATCTAAATTCTCTTTGAAATTTCAATTACTAAGTCTATTTAGTTTGTCATTTCTTGATTCTGCAATTCAATTCTGCAATTTTTCTTTATTTCCATTATTGCCATTTCCTGATTCTGCAATTTTTCTTTTTATCAACACACCATCCAAACATTATTTTTGCAATTTAGTTTTCCATTTGCAATTTTCCTTGCACTTTTGCTTTACAATATTTTTGTTACTCTGTTCCCTGTGGGATTCGATACTTGGTACTCAGAGACCATTTTGTATTACTTCGATCTCGTGCGCTTGCGTGTAACAGCCGATCAAGTTTTTGGCGCCGTTGCTAGGGAATGGCAGTTTTAACAAAAATTTTGTTTTAGCAAAAATTGTAAGAGAAGATTGCAACCACAAATTCTCCTATTTGCAGAAGAAGCTCGATTTCACTTGTTGAGGGAGAAAATTTTCAAAAAGACACAACATAGGGTTGATTGCTTGAGAAAGTCCACAAGATGGAAGAAGACATCATTGCAGCATTGAGCGTACAAGCTTCATCATTAAGCTACGTGATGGAAACTTTGATGATGAGAAATCTTATAGCTTCTTTTAACCCTATCTCTTCTATTTCTTGTGTTTATTGCAAAGGAAGTCATTCATTTGATAATTGCCCTTATAATCCTGATTCTTTGTGTTATGGATTTCTACCCAGGTTTACAAATCAACATCAGTACCAGTGCTTCCAGCAAGGGAAGATGATTCCAAAAGAGCCAAGCATCGAAAAACTCGTGAGGGAATATAGAGCAAAGAACGATGTTGTAATGCAAAGTCAAACTGCATCTCTACGGAGTTTGGAAATCCAGGTAGAACAAACTGCAGATGAATTGCAGAACAGGTCCCAAGGAATCTTGCTCGAGGACATAGAGACTTCAAAACAAGAAGAAGAAAAATGCGAGGCGGTGACACTAACTGAATTGAAACATGAAGACCTTGAACTCCCAATAAAATTAGAAAGCACTCCAACACTTGACAACATTACGAAGCCAGAAGGGAGAGAAGAGATCAAAGAAGAACCACCTCAAGAAGATAAGGAACAACAAAAGGAAGTTGTAGTGAGCCATACAGTTGCAAGTTCACTGCAATTGACATCCAAAGTGTTCCCGATACTAGAATGCCCTGTTTTCTCTTATTGCAGTTTGCAGGAAATGCAAAATCAAGAAGAATGCAGAAATGAGAGCATGAAGGATGACAATATGCAGTCTCTGACACAAATTGCAACTGCAATCTCTACCTTCAGAAATATATGTAAATCTCTTGAGTCATCAAAGTCCGTTGTGATCAAAGCACCTCAACTACGACTGAAATCGCGTCCAACATCGAGACCTAGGTGCAAAATGAAGGAACACAATTGCGGTCTCCCCACTGGAATAGGATAAGTTTTATCTTTTCGTTCATTTTCTTTAAAAACAAAAAAACAAAAAAAACAAAAAAACAAAAAAAAACAAAAAAACAAAAAAAACAAAAAACAAAAATTTAAGAGAAACTTTCAACTTTTGAAATTCCAATATGAATGAAGAAGTTAATTCAGAAAAGCTCTGTCTAAGGAGAATCTTGTCTAGGCTGAGGTACTTAAGTTGACCGCTAAGGGAACACCTCTACTTGGGGATTTACCTGGGAGTTTGATGAATCAACTTTGAGTTCAAAAATTGGAATTTCCAAAAAGTAACTTTGCATTGAGATAAACTATGTGAACTTTTTGATGCTCTACTCTTGAGTTTTAGGAAAATATAAGAAGAAAGAGCGGGAGAATTCTTTGCAAGACTTCCAACAACCCCGAGGACAGTAATGGCAACAACACATTTTTCTCTGCATAGGGGAGTCTCTCTTTAACCTATCTTTCCAGCTTTCTTAATTGTTATGTTTTTAGTTTGAGGCTTAGTTAAGTTCTTTTATGCTTATTTAGTTTATTTGCTTTCAAAAAAAAAAAATTCTATTCCTCGCACAAGCATGCCATAAAAATCATGTTCAAAACAAGTTTACAAATTATTTTCTTTGGTGTTTTGAGAAAAAGCTCTTAATGATGATACCTAGAGTTTTCTCAACTTTCTAGTGCTTTTACACACAACTTGAAGTTTTCAAGATCATAAAACTTGATAAATTCTTTTTCTCCATAAAACATTCGAACCCAAACTCCCCTTGTGTTTATCCCATCTAATGGATTTAGGAGAGTTTAACTTTGATGCTTAGCATGTTAAGTGACCCAAATATGTACCCCAACCCTTGTTCTTCTAGTTCTTAGTTAATGGGGACATTGACCCATTTAAGTTTGGAGGGGTGAGTTTTGTAATGCTACCATTGTAATATTATGTCGTTGTACTAGTATGTTGTTGTAACAGTATGTCATTGTAACAGCTGCTAGGACTTCAAAAAAAAAAAAGTACTCCTCATTCTAGAGTTAACTGAGTAACTAGAGGCAGTCATGACACCCATGATTTCCTCTGCATGAAAGGTTAACTTAGGAAGTGAGTATGTGAAAACGGCCTTAGCAGTGATTTGTGCTCGTAGTCAACTACTTTCACCACAAAGTGTTAGTAAGTTGGAACGAAAGTACAAATGATAGTAAGACTCTTAAAAAAAATCAAAAGAAAAAGAAAATGAGGCCTAGCAGCAACTTCACATAAGTTTGGGGGAGAAAGAAAAAGGCTTATAATATGAGTGAGCTTAGCATGTTGAACAAAGAATATCACCCTAGACTCTATGACTATGACTTAGGTAGGATAAGCATAATAGGTGGGTTTGCATAAGAATGTTTTATCTTGAAAAAGAAAAGTAAAAGTTTTATGTGAGAAAATCTTGGAATTGTGTAAAGTGTTAAAAATTTGAGACCTCTCCTGAACAACATATTCTTTTCAAAAACATCATTTGAAATCATTTTGTGAAGTGTTTGCTTGTGTTTGTTGCTATTTGTTTTCTAATTGCTTGAGGACAAGCAATATCTTAAGTTTGGGGGTGTGATAAGCCTTAGGATTAAGGCTTAATTAACTCCCAATTGCTTAAAATATTCTTGTTTTGACGTAAGATCATTTGAAAATAGTGGAAGATTGCTTGAATTTAAGGAAGAAATGAATGTGATGACATTTGGAATAGAATTCTAAGTAAATTGATCTTGTTTGTAGAAATTGTGGAAATTGCAAAATCAGTAATCGGTGTAGGCTAAAAAAGAAGAAGGTTCAACGGTTCGAAGAGAGATGGAGCACTTTTGCGGATTGTAGGTTGATAATTGAGAAGATCTGGCAGGAAAGAGCAACGATTGACATTGATGGCTTCCAAAAGAAAATATGTCGTTGCCTTCAAAATTTAAAGGCTTGGGATAAAGAGAGGCTTAGTGGTTCTTTAAAAGAAGCTATATCCAGGATGGAAGCCGAGCTTAATTCTCTTATAAAAGGAAACCAAAGGGAGGGGAGGAGGTAGTGGATTTAGGTGGAGCGTGAGTTGGAGAACCTTCTTGATGAAGAGGAAAGACATTGGAAGATCAGATCACGAGAAGATTGGTTGAAATGGGGAGACCGAAATACGAGGTGGTTCCACCAAAAGAGTCGTACAGGAGAAAGATCAATTCAATAGTCGGCTTGTTCGATGAGGAAGGAGTTTGGAGACAGGAGGATACAAAGGTTGAGGCCCTAGCGACTGGTTTTTTTAAGGCTCTTTTTGCTTCGTCCATTCTGAATGAAAAGGACATTATGAAAATTATTGATCATATTGAGAGTAAAGTGTTAGAAGCCCAAAATGTGGAATTGTGCAAACCCTTTACGAAGATTGAGGTGGAGTTAGCCTTGAAAGATATGCACCCAACTAAAGCTCCAGGTCTAAATGGAATGCATGCGCTTTTCTACCAAAAGTATTGGGATATAGTTGGAAAAGAAACAGTGGAGATTTGTTTGAATATTCTAAACCAAGGGGCGGGTTTAGAGAAGATAAATAACACTTACATTTCCTTTATTCCAAAATGCAAAAATCCCAAACATATGACTGACTTCAGACCCATTAGTCTTTGCAACGTGATCTATAAGTTGATTGCAAAAACCTTAGCCAACTGGCTTAAGAAGGTTTTACTTGAGCTAATTTCTCCCTCTCAATTGGCGTTTATTCTAGGGCGTCATATCACCGACAATGCTCTTATCGGGGTTGAGTGTTTCCATGCCATTCACAACAAGAGGACAGATAAAGAAGGTTGGGTAGCTCTGAAAACAAATATCAGCAAAGCGTATGATCGTGTCAAATGGAATTACCTTCGTGAAGTTATGAGGAAGCTGGGATTCAATCAGAGATGGATCTCAACTGTCATGAGCTGTGTAGAGTCGGTAAATTTTGCAGTCATCATCGATGGGGTCCCTAGAGAAAAGTTTAAACCTTCGAGGGGTCTCAGACAAGGGGACCCCCTCTCTCCATACCTATTCATTCTTTGTGCTGAAGGTCTCTCGACTCGTCTTGACAGGGATGTTTCCAGCTCTAGAATCTCTGATATTCATATCACAAAATTTTGTCCTAGTTTATCTCACATTTTCTTTGCTGACGATAGTGTTTTCCTTTCAAAGATTCTATACAGGAATGTCAGGCTATAAAGGAAGTCCTTCATGACTATGAGATGGCATTAGGGCAATGCATAAATAGAGACAAATCTATCTTCATGACAAGCAGAAACGTGGGTGGTAAAGAGATTCTCCTAAAGGCAGTAGCTCAGGCCATTCCTGGGTACACTATGAGTTGTTTCAAGCTCCCTGAAGGTCTGTGTAATGAGCTAGAAGCTATGTGCAGTCGCTTTTGGTGGGGTTCGACGAAAGACAAAAAGAAAATTCACTGAAACAGCTGGAAGCGTCTTTGTGTTAGCAAGCAAGACGGAGGCATGAGATTCAGAGATTTTAGAACTTTTAACCAAGCTATGTTGGCAAAGCATAATAAGGAATCCCAACAGCCTCTTAGCGCGAGTCCTAAAAGGGAGATATTTCAACGATGGAAACTTTTTAAAGGCAGAGCTTGGGACTAATCCTTCTCAAACATGGAGAAACATCCTTTGGGGGAGGGAACTGTTTGCTAAAGGCTATCGATGGAGAGTTGGAAATGGAAGACATATTCATATTGCGGAAGACCCGTGGGTGCCTAACTCAGGAAATGTCAAGCCTAGTTTGATCCATGTCTCGATGAAGAACAAACGCATGACAGATTTAATCTCTTTAGAAGGAGGTTGGGATGATAGAATCATTAAAGAAGTTTTTCTCCATCATGATGCAGATGACATTCTTAATATCCCGTTGAGTGATCGTGGTAGGGAGGACGAGATCATTTGGGACTTCGATAAAAAAGGGAAGTTTTCGGTAAAAAGTGCATATCATTTGGGAATGCATCTTTCCTTATCTAATTTGGCCTTTCCTTCCAATAAAATGGAGACTTTTAACTTGTGGAAAGCGTTGTGGAGGATGGATGTCTTGCCAAAAATAAAAATTGATGGCTGGAAGATTATTAATGATATTATCCCCACAGCTTGTAATTTATTGAAGAAATGGGTTCATACTAATTTAAACTGTTTGTTTTGTAGGTCCCAAAAGGAAACGACCTGTCACTTGATGTGGGAGTGCAAGGTTATTAAAAAAGTGTGGAAGGTGTTTTTCCAATCTAATGTTATTGCTTTTTCTGTTGGCAGGGGCAGGTGGTCGACGCTTTACTATTGGGATTGCATTAGGAAAATCAACTCAAAAGAAGAGATAGGCGGAATACTTACCTTACTTTGGAGCATTTGGAATAAGAGAAACCACATTCGTTTTAACAAAGGACAAATTGATCCTAAGTCTATTATTTTTGCAGCAGAAAACTCTTTGGAGATTCATCTTGCAAGGAGAGAAGATCACCAAGTGAAGGCGACTGAGCTCATGCTTTAGGTTGGTAGCCGTTGGAAGAAACCGCAAGAGGGTCGTTGGAAGCTGAATGTCGATGCGGCCTAGTCAGGCAAATATAATCGTGGGGGAGTGGGTTGGCTTATCCGAGATTGGAACTGGCGTCCTATCATGGGCAGGTGCAAGTTCATTTCCCATAAATGGCCAGTGAAAGTCTTCGAAGCTAAAGCCCTCACTGAAGGCTTGAGGGAGTTAGAGATTGCGTGGAAGGGTCAGAATCCCCCCGTGAAAGTGGAATCAGATTCCCTTGAAGTGGTTAGACTTTTAAACCAGTTCGATTTTGACTTGTCTGAAGTGGACCTTTTTGTTGAAGAAGCTCTCCATCTCGCAGCTTCTGTGAATACTCTTCTTTTTTGTAAAATTCCTAGAGAGGAAAACAAAGCTGCCCATGAGTTAGCAGCTTTGGCTTCCTCTTCTAGGATTTCTTCGGTCTAGAAAGATTGTTTTCCAGCTTCCGTTTTGTCCTTCATTGTTTAGAGGGAGTACCAGTGGGGGTTGGTTTGGTTGCGCTTTCTTTGTTGTCTTTCAGTTTCAAAAAAAAAAAATCTAAAGGGACAACTCTTCTCTTATCAATTATATTAAAACTTGATACAGTACACTTGCGATTAGCAATTCTCGCTACACCATGTAGTGATAGTTTGATGGAAAAATAATTGAACATAAACAGTGTGGCTTGTGCATCTTTTTGTTGGAAAATATATAAGCTTCATAGCCCACCCAACCATGAGAGGATTCGTATTACATTGATTGAAACTTGACGCTACAGAGTATGTGACATGGCATGCCAATGGCAACATGGTCGGGGTAAGCTGAGCAACATCTAAATGCCTTAAAATATGTGGTGGAATTGAGAGTCGCAATGGAGGTCACATAACGTTGTCAAAGGGAATATTGTGAAGAATATTACGGACAATGAATCTTCTGTTATCACATTGGACCATATTTTATGGATGATGTTATAGCCAACTCTCAAGGAAAGATTAAACGATGGTTTTTTTTTAAATTTTACCTAAAATCTGGCAAGATATACCCACGTACGTTCTATAATTTATTAAATATACATGAAAATATTTCTTTTAGTAATTCTTCAAAGGAAAATCTACCAAATGGTAAACATTGTAACACATATTCAAGTTAAATTAGTACACCTTGTTGGGTGCATGCATGTGTGTGTGGTGTGCGTTCGTGTGCTTGCTGTTAAATCATCATTCAACTCAAAAGCTTAAGCGGTTCAGTGGTAATTTAACATGGTATCAGAGCAAGAAGTACTGCGTTCAAATTCCTATTATATCATTTTCTCTCCAATTAATATTAATTTCCACATATTTCTAAGCCCACAAGTTAGAGAAAGTGTTAAAAGTATTGATATAAGATTAAATTTATCCTAATCCATCAGGTTAAGCTTTTAAATAGGTCCATGTGTTTGTTCACTTACATCATATGAAAAGAAAAGTTGTGTGGATTGTGGCTTACATAATTTAAAAAAATGATAATTTTAATGGGTAGCAAAAAATATTAGGATATTTGCAAATCTAGCCATGGTTTTTGAGATTTGCAAATATAGAAAAAAAAAAATTAATATGATTTCCATTTTTTTATTATCTCAATTTTACCATCATTGGTGTATCAACAGGTATATCAGTAATAAGTCTGATATACTTTATATTTGGTATATCAGTCAACTGATATATACATAAAACGAAGTATATTAGTAGTATATATTACTGATATACTACTGATACATCACTGATATACTTCATATTACGTATATCTAATATACTTAGAGATGTCCACGGGGCGGGGCGGGGCCGGGGAATGGATTCCCCGTCCCCGTCCCCGCCCCCCATTTCATTCCCCGTCCCCGAGAAATTCCCCTTTTAATTTTGCGGGGATCGGGTTCCCCGCGGGGAATTTTTCCCCGTTCTTTTTTTTTTTTTTTTATCTTTTTTATTTTTTAAATTTATTCTCAACCATAATAAAAATTATTTCTAAATGAATAATTTTCAATATAATTCTATTTAAAGTAAATGTTATAAAATTTCATAATAAAAACAATAATATACCATAAGTAAAAATACTATAATGTTGAAATAACTTAATTTCTAAAAATGCAAATTTCAATATTACAACATAGACTTTAATTTTTTTTTTTTTATAACGAAATAGTCTTAAACTAATTCCTACTATAGTTTTTTTTTAAAAATATATATATATTTATAGGTAATAATATATATATATATATATATATATATATATATATATATATATAGAAAATTAATCGGGGAATCGGGGCGGGGAATCGGGGCGGGGTGGGGCGGGGAATATATTCCCCGTCCCCGTCCCCGTTTAGCCAACGGGGAAAAAAACTTCCCCGCTCCCTCCCCCATTCCCCGTGTAATCGGGGATTCCCCGCCCCGTTCGGGGCGGGTCCCCGGCCCCGCGGGTTAAATGGACATCCCTAAATATACTTAATATGAAGTAGTGATATGCTATTAATATACAATATTCAGTATGTTACCAATATATTTCATTTTAGGAATATAAATCATTGATATACCTAAAATAAAGTATATCAGAGATATACTACTGTGATATACCTAAAATAAAGTATATTAGCAGTATATCAGTGATATATTTTATTTTAGGTATATCTGATATATTGAATATGAAGTACTGATATATTGTTGATATACTCCATGTAAGGTATATCAGTAAAATGATATACCTAAAATAAAATATATTAGTATTATATCATTGATTTACTATTGATATACTACTAAACAAGTGTATCTAGTAAAAACCAATGTATCAACAAAAAAACTAGTGACAAAAAACCATTGATAAAGTTAAAAACTAAAAATGCATGGCTTCACAACTTGATCCCATCACAATTTGAAATACATAAAGGTGAAGAAGAAACGAAGTGAAAGAGACGGTGAATGTGATATATGTGTATCGGTGTCTATCAATTGGTTTAAGTTTTGAATATCATTTTTCAAATGTATGCATGTTGAAACAAAGAGAAATGAAGGCGATTGAATTGGAAAAAACAGAAATGCTTGGCAAAAATAAAGTATATCTGTAGTATATCAATGATATACTTCATTTTAGGTATATTTAATATACTGCATATGTGTAGTACTGATATACTATTGATATACTTCATATTAGGAATATCATTCCACTAATATACCAGAGTAAAGTATATCAGTAATATATCAATGATATACTTCATTTTTAGGTATATCGATAGTGTTAGGAGTGCAAACAAATGTCCCACATTGACTAGGGAATTGAGTGATATGAAGTACTGATACCAATTGATAAGGACAACATACCTCCACATATCTCCACAATGGTATGATATTGTCCACTTTGGGCATAAACCCTCATGGCTTTGCTTTTGGTTCCCCAAAAGATCTCATACCAATGGAGGTAATTGTCCTCACATATATACCCATGATCACTCACTTCCCTAGCCAATGTAGGACATTTGTTTGCACTCCTAACAGGTAGTATATCATATGTATATCTGATATACCACTGATATACTTGATAATAGTAAAACACATGAAAATACTGAGAAGGGCAGCTTGGACTTTTTCAATTTAGCTTTTGGGTTGGGCTAAATTTTTTTGCCAGATTTGCAAACTAAAACAATAAGCCCATAAAATTTTGCCATGCTCACAACTAGCCCTTTAAAAAATAGTGTGTTGGTTGATTTTCATTATTTAAAGAGGAAAAAAAAATTGGTTTTTTTTTTTGAAAAAACACTTCTTGTTAATTAAAAGCAGTATAAATCTTTATGACGTATAATCAAAAGTAATTTTTTATCAAAAATTTAAGATGTGTTTATGAGTGTTGTTAAAATAAGTGATTTTAATCCAAGGAAGATTTTGAAAATGATCTCACAATGTTCTCAGCAATGGCGTGGTTAAGGATTATAAGAGGGAAACCATGTGGCTTTTGGATTGCGTGATAGTCTTTTTATCCTTTCGTGATTTGTTATCTTTAAAAAAGAAAAGGATTTTGACCCTTGATGATTCCCACATTTTCAATTCATATCTTTTAAATATCTTATTATTATATCATATATGGTTCAAACCCTTTCGTCTTTTGGTCTTCATTTGTCCACTTTTCTTAGCTAACTGCAACAAGTTTGGCTACTGGTCTTTCTTTAAATCAATTCCAGTATTGGAACATACAGCAAAGACATGATGTCATATTTCTCTTTCTTCTACTTCATCTCCAAGGCAACAAAAACTATTTGGGTTATTATTCAAGGCTATTCAAACAACAGCAAAGGCATGATGTCACTTCTTCTTCTCCTAATTGTTATATAATCAACCCAGTTCCATAAGATTGAGCAACAAGAGAATATTGTTTTAGTCACATCTTTGATTGCTTAGCTTTTTTTCTCTTCCACAGTCTGTCCTTTTATCAAATGGAGAAGTTTGAGTTGGTTTTCATACCTGGGCCGGGGATGGGTCATCTTGCATCCATGGTTGAGATGGCAAATATTCTCGTCACTCGAGATCATCGTCTCTCTATCACAGTGTTTGCCATCAGGCTTCCATACGATGCTAAAACAACTGAAAAGATTCAGTCACTTTCTAAGTCTTTTGCTGGCAAATCCATTCACTTCACTGTTCTCCCTGAACTGCCCCTCCCTCAGGAAAGTCAAAAAGGCCCTATATTAAAAGCTATTGTTGAAAGCTACAAGCCTCATGTTAGAGAAGCTGCAGCCAAACTTGTTGATGCTCGGAGAGGTCCCAACTCGCCACGACTTGTAGGATTTGTCATAGACATGTTTTGTACCACTATGATTGATGTGGCTAAAGAATTTGAGGTTCCTTGTTATGTGTTTTACACATCTGGTGCTGGCTTTCTAGCTCTTAGTTTTCAACTTCAAGAGCTTTACAATAAGAATAACAGCAACGAAGCGGTGGAACAGTTGCAAAACTCAGATGCCGAGTTAGTGTTGCCAAGTTTTGTTAACTCAATTCCTGGTAAAGTCATCCCTGATGTCTTTTTCGAGAACGAAGCTGCTATTTGGTTTCATGATAGTGCTAAAAGATTTAGATCAGAAATCAAAGGTATTTTGATCAATACATTTGCGGAGATGGAATCACATATGTTGAACAAAATGTCAAGTGGCTCTTCATCACAAGTTCCACCTATATATTCTATTGGACCAGTTTTGCACCTGAAAAACACCGACACTGACACTGTTGGATTCAATGAATCTCATGAGGGTACAAATATACTAAAGTGGCTCGATGATCAACCTCCATCATCGGTTGTCTTCTTGTGTTTTGGAAGCATGGGAAGCTTCGAGGATGACCAGGTGAAGGAGATTGCTCAAGCATTGGAACGAAGTGGAGTTCGCTTCTTGTGGTCGCTCCGACGACCACCACCAAAGGGAAAGTTCGAAGCACCAAGCGATTATGTCGACATCAAAGATGTTCTACCAGAGGGGTTTCTCGAGCGAACAGCAAGAATTGGAAAAGTCATTGGATGGGCACCACAGGTGGAGATCTTGGCACACCCAGCGACTGGAGGATTTGTATCACATTGTGGTTGGAACTCGACACTTGAGAGTTTGTGGCACGGTGTGCCAATGGCTACATGGCCGATGTACGCCGAGCAACAATTCAACGCCTTCGAACTAGTGGTGGAATTGGGATTGGCAGTGGAGATTACGATAGATTATCGAAAAGATTCTCACGGAGAAAGGTCAAGAATAATTAGTGCAGAAGTGATAGAGAATGGTTTAAAAAAATTGATGGATGATTGCAATGAGACGAGGAAGAAAGTGAGAACAAAGAAGAAAGAAAGTAGACAGAGTGTGATGGAGGGTGGATCTTCCTTTATCTCATTAGGCCATTTTATAGATGACGTTTTGACGAACGCACTAGGTGTAGACTAAATTAAAGGGCATAACTTAGTTTCATGCGCTTTAAAACTATGTAAGCCATTTCGTTTCATTCGTTGTGTCATCCTAATGTTTTCTCTGAGGTTCAATAGAGTCATGTCTCGAGCCAGACTTGTGTGAAAATTTGAAAAGTGAACCAGGAAGAGTACATATGAAGTTGCAATAAACAAAAAGTCTATGTAATAAAGCTTCCCTTCCAATTTCGTCTCGTCATAGTGGTGGACTTTGGTTGTTGTTGGTTACTAAATCAACATAATTTTAAAATCATATTATCAAATTTATTTGCTTGAAAGGAAAAAAAACACATGAAATTGGACGTGAGAAAAAACTAGTTTTAGAAAAAGAGAAGTGAATTCTATCCGATCTAATCCAAAAACAAAGAGGGAAAGAGATGGTTTTTGCATATGGTTGGAGACACAGAGAGAGTCCCACTCACTAAACCATTTCATTGAGGCCTCATAATAGTCATTGGATGTGTATTCAATAATTTTTATGTCTCCTAATAACCATTAAATATAAATTTGAACCGAATAATTTCTCGATGTCAATGCATTTTTTTTTTTTTTATGTTTCTTCCTTTTTCCTTTTTCTTTTTCTTTTTCTTTTTAGTCTTCTATATCTTTTTCTTTTCATTTGGCTTCTTCATTTAGGGTCCGTTGCAAGGATGACAAAAACATATAGTCCAATTACAAGCGTGTCATTGGTTTATTCTGTCACACCCCGCCCCAGATTAACTCTACCAAATCTAGGATGAGCTGTGACAGTAGTAAACTACAAATGTGCAATGAAATCTATTGTCAAGTCTTTATCTCTTCTCTCATTACCTAACTTTAACTATGAATATCCCATAAACAACGCAGTCAAGATTTCTCTCTTTACTTACAATAGATGATATGCAATGACTTGACAAGACTGGTGGCAGATTCTGATTAGCTAACTCTAGTTGAAACTTAAGAGCAACCTAGTGGAAAATTAAACAAATAAATAAAAGAATGAGCTAAAAAGCCCAATGAATGGTGATTTCATAAGAAAAAAAAATTCCAGGAAAAAATTATTCTCTTACTAAACAAAAGTTCATAACTCTGTGGAATAATGTAAATCACGAACATTTTAGAAACTCTCAGGATCATTTAAACACATTAAAAATTGTAAATAAAAAAAACTCTTGAAAATAGGAATAACACAACAACAATTACAGCTCTGGAGCAACAATTCTTAAGTCAAGACATCTTGAAACATAAGCACAGGTTCGTAAAAACATAGATAGAGAAATCTGCAATTATAGCTCTGAAAAACATAAGCATAAGCTAGAACAATTCATCACCAATTTTGTACCCAAATCTCTGTCTGACTAACGTAGAGTAATCTCAATACGCACAACAGAGCAATCTCTGTCATACTATGTATCGAGAAATCTCCATATACATAGCAGAGCATATCTCTGTCATACTATACACCGAGTAATCTCAAGGTACATAGCAGAGTCAATCTTTGTGATACGTAATGCCTCAGGACCAGGATTTGGATCAGAATTCAAAATCCGGATTCAGCACCTAATGGCCCTAGCATTTCCCTGCATCCCCTGCTGCCTGAGCACACGAACATACTATGGAAACACATTCTCATAGCATACCGGGTAATCACCATGGGTACAAAGATCTAGTGGTTTGAAAACCACTTCCAACATAAACCTCTTAAATAAAAAATCACTCTAAATCATAAAAACTCTTAACTTCCCAAACTCTTTCTAAAAATAACATTCTTTCTTTAAAACAGTCTTTCATAAATTGAGAGATTTCTGAAGTAATATTAAACATTTAATTTCTCAAATAATCATCAAATCTCTCAAATAATATAAAACATTTCCAAAGTCATTTTCTCTGAAACCACATCTCATAAATCTCATACATTTCTCAATAAACATTAAAACTTTTCAAACATCTCAATAATCATAAAATATCTCAAATATCTCTTAAAACGATAATCCAAGCTAAAATCACAAAATTACTGAAAATTTATAACAATTTCCCTTAAACATCTCTAAACCATAACTTCAGTAAAAATCATAAAATATTGAAAATCTCCGACATTCCTCTATAAATCTCATAATAATTTCTCTAGAATCATACATAATTAAAGAATTCCTGAGAATTCCATAATAAAAATTAAATGATGAAAACACTTCATAATAAACCACTAACAAAATTATCATCGTTGGTTCTTCAGATCATAAGCTAGTCCAATTTCTATCCAATCTGAAATTTCAATAACCATACCATAGATTATGAATTATTTCCAAAAGAAATAAACATAAACTTCCTATTAATCAATTAAACTAATTTTCAATTTCTTTCTCTTAGATCTTAATCCACATTCTCAAATTATACTCCTCCAATTAACTAATATTTTCTTCTCTTTCTTCCACAAATCCATCTTTTCTTAAAATAAAATAACTTTTTATTTTTCCAAACTATCTCTCCCAGTTGAGACGTCCAATTCTAAGACCACTTTTCTCTCCTCATAACTCCACTTTGTACCATCCAATAATTTCCCTTTGTAATTTACCTAATTATCCTCTCTCTCTCTTTCTCTTCTTCTTCTTCTATGTTCTGTGACTTCTCTTTCCAGCCCACCTTCATTTTTATTTTCCCTTAATTTTCTTAAATCCTTAAAGTTGATCAATTTTTAGAATAAATTTTGATATTACAAGCTACAATAAAAGCTAGTTCCTTTTTCTCTTCTCTTTAAGCAAATCAATTTCCTCCGTTAAGGAAAAATTCATCATTGAAAACAAATATCTAGTCCTATTTGTTTGATACATCAAAATCTTCTCATTACAAAACCCAAAGAAATCACCCTAAGTTTTCCATCTAGCTTGCTATTGTGGTTGAATTTCTATTATTCCATCTTATTCTTATTCCCAAACCAAAATCCAACATGTTATTGTTTAAAAAGAAAAATCCACAAACATAATCCACCCTTGAATCATATTCCTTTGTAAATTTCTTATGTGAACATAGAAATACTTACCAATCCACAATCGTCCACAATTTTTGATATTGCTTCCCAAATCTAACCAAGGTTCAGCCCTTAAATCTCCTCCTTCAAGCTCTCCTTTCCTCTGTACTTTCTCTCTCCTGAACCCTTTTGCTTTCCCTTCTCTCTTCCTTTTTTTTTTCAAACATCTTTCTCTTTTATTTCCTTATTCTCTCTCTCTTGGGAGTTCTCTTGAATGTTCTCCCATTTGTTTAATTCATTTCCTTTTTTTTTCTCTCCAACATCAATTTATTTCTCTCTTTTTTTTTAATAAATATCTATTAATATCTTTTCCTTTATGTGTGGCTTCCGTAGAGCCACACAATTTTTAATTCTTTTTTCTTCTTTTATAAATTGATTTCCAAAAATAATACATGTCAACTACATATCCAATTGCTAGAAGAACAAAATTAGATTTTACATATTCCATTTGTAAATATAGCAAAAAAATTGGCCTAGCCCATACGGAACCTGTGAAAAGTCGAAAATAGCCCTCTGTGTATTCCCGCGTTTTTGCAATATGAAGTATATCGAGAGTCTATCAGTGATATATTGTTGATATACCAATGATATACTACTGATATAGTTTATTTAGGTATATCAATGAAATGACATTCCTAATATATAAAGTATATTAAGAGTATATCAGTAATTCATATTCAGTATATCAGATATACCTAGAATGAAGTATATGAATGATATACTACTGATATATTTTATTTAGGTATATCAATTTAATAATTCATATTCAGTATATTATATATACCTAAAATGAAGTATATCAGTGATATGCTACTAATATACTTTATTTAGGTATATCAATTTAGTAATTCATATTTATTAGTATATCAGATATACCTAAAATTGAGTATATCAGTGATATACTACTGATATAGTTTATTTAGATATATCAATTAAATGATATTCCTAATATAAAGTATATCAACAATATATCAGTAATTAATATTCAGTATACCAAGTAACCGGCAACGACGCCAAAAACTTGATAGGCGTACAAATACGTTTCCGCAAGCGCACGGGTCAAGTAATATAAAACGGTATTCCTACCGAGTATTGAATCCACAGAGATCGGCTTTTAATTCAATTAATTACCACGAATACTCTCACTTAACTTTATTTAGAGAACCGAAATCAAGATAAGATAAACTAACAAAAGAAAATAAATGGGATACACAAACACGAGGGATAACTTGGGAAATGATCAATTACTAAGCTAACAGATAATTATAAACCAATGGACACTGAGCTCATAAGTCTAGAAGCTCCAAAGACATGGATTCTCCTCTCGGACTCCTCCACTCTCAAGTACTAAATAACTAGCCTAGGTCTCCCTAGCGCTAGCTAACTCATACAAGGCGTTAAGACTCTTCATTACGAACTTCTAATGTCTATTTATTAACCCCAGCTGTCACACAGGTAAATAAACACTAGTTATGAAAATTGAGTTATTGTCTAAGCTTCTCTCTGTCGAGTTTCCACTTAGAAAACTAGTCAATTAACCAATGCCCAACTAATTAATCTTCATCACCATTTACAATTAATTAACTATTAACCTCGTTGTCACTCGAGTAGTTAATTAATCGCGCATTAAGCTAAACTAAGTATTCTCTCTCGAGCTCAACTTAGAGATACCTCAATTAATTAGAGAAACAATGGTTAAAGGCGTTAAGAAACAATTGCATAAATGATTCAAGCCCTAGAAGCAATAAACATCTATTACTTAAGAAATCAATCCAAAGTTTCAAACAATCAAGCATTAAACAATGTTTAACAACTAAACCCAAGTAGTTAGGGATTAAACCATACAAAATAAGTCAATACAACCCAAAAATCCCTAACTTTACAGCCACAAAATTAACTAAAAATGAAAGGAAAATGGAAGCAATTGCAAACAAAGGGAGATCTCGCGTTTCTGAGGTATTATCCCAAGAATCCAAGCTCCAAATCTTCAATATCGCTCCAATCCGCTCACAAATGCTCCCAAATCCTCTCAAAATAGCATGGAGTAGTATTTAGGGCATAAACCCTCGGTTTGGCCTCCTAAAATCGAAGAGAAAATGAAGTATTTATAGCAGAGATCGACGCAGATCTGAAAAACAGCTTTCTGCTGTTATCGCAGCGCCTAGGCTCCCAAAACAACGCCTAGGCGCTGCCTTCCCAGTTTTCTTCCTCTGTTTCGGGCGCCTGGGCGCCGGTTTGAGTCTTAAAACTTAGACTTCCAAAATGAAAACTTTCTTGCCTAACATTTATTAAATTTCTCTTTTATTCTTGAATCTTCAATAAAGCTAAAAAAAAACTCCAATATCCATCAAAGTAATCTCGAACACTCGATTTTGCTCCGTTAGCTCGGTTTCTACAAAATCAAGAGAAATACACATCAAAGTTCACTAATTCAATACAAAACTTGCCAATAATTGGGCATAAATATAGCATTAAATTAATGCTATCAAATATACTTTATTTAGGTATATCATTTTAGTAATTCATATTTATTAGTATATCAGATAGACCTAAAATTGAGTATATCAGTGATATACTACTGATATAGTTTATTTAGATATATCAATTAAATGATATTTCTAATATAAAGTATATCAACAATATATCCGTAATTAATATTCAGTATATCGGATATACCTAAAATGAAGTATATCAATGATATACTACTGATATAGTTTATTTTAGGTATATCTTTTCATTGATATATCTAACATTGACGTACCTAATAAGCAGGATATGAACTTATACATAGCATAATAAAAATAAAAATAAAAATAAAAACATTGCGAAACAAAAAACATAAAGTATATCAGATATACTACTGATATACCAAACATAAAGTATATCTGATATATTATTGATATACCAAATATAAAGTATATTAGATATGCTACCGATATACATGTTGATACACCAATGAGGGTAAAATTAGATTTAAATTTTTTTAATATATTTGCAAATCTAAAAAATTATCGCTAGATTTGCAAATATTCTAATATTTTTTGTTACCCATTACAATTCCTTTTTGATTTAAGGAATATATATTTCCGCATGTCTATATTCCAAATCATCCAATCTACCACCATAAATATTTTTTTTCCTTGTTTCTTTACAAAATCTTTGAGAATATCAATTTTATTTTTTATATTATAATTTATATTTTCTTTTCTCATCTCACAATACCATTTATTTTCAATTAATCATAAAAAATATTACATTAACAAGTGGCGCTCTATAGTTGGCCCATGTGTCTGGGCTTCAAAAATGGCTGCTGCAGCCAAGTTCTGGTCATATATCATACCCTTTTTTTTAAAATCAGAATACAAGACAGAAGCTACAAAGAAAACACAAGAAACGCTTTTGTTAGAGTATTGATATAATTAATTTTACCATAACTTATAAAGTTACTGATTTTTTTGGTTGATTGATGATTTAACATGATATCAGAGCGTTCTTTAGGCCACAATTCCGTCCACACAGCATTCCAATTACGCGAGAGAGACAACCGAACCTATGTATGACATGAGCTGCTCCATTACCTTCACGGTATGTAAAGCTGAATTGAAATTCATGGGCAAGAGGCACCTTGATGACCCAACTCAGAAAGCAAGGTCCCCACCTTTGTGATATCCATCTGCTCATGCCGCATAATCTGATACAGACGCTGAGAATCCGTCTCAATCTAAATCGAGTTCAAACCAGCCTGCAATGCTGAACGGAAACCCTCTTGAATACCCAACTCCTCAGCCAAATCAAGGTTGTCATAGGACTCCACAACTTTAACGGCCGAAAGCATCACCTTTCCCTGTGAATCATGAATAATAATACCCAAACCAGCCCGTTTGAGCGCTGAATCTACTGCTGCATCAGAATTGACCTTATACCAGATCCCAGAAGGGGTTTTCCAATCATACCGTTTTGTTAATAAGCCTAAATAAAACTATATGTAATTCAAAATTCAGAATACCAAGAGATCAAATTTATAATTTAAATTATTAAAAAAAAAAAAAAAAAGAAAGATTCAAATTTTATTCTAATTAATGCACTTTCATACTTTATTATGTCCCGATCTTAGATTTTTAAATGTTCTTTTGTTGTTAGTTAAAAAGCATTCTTTTTAGTCTCCAAACCTTATGTAAAATATTATTTTCTAGTCTTTTTCTTTAATTAATCATTTAACAAAAATATAATTTCATTTAAAATTTTGACACCTAATTACTTACATGTGACTTTATTAGGGACAAAAACCCAAAAGGCCTTAGACTAATGGGGTTGTTGTCCTAGCCAATGTAGGACTTTGGTCGCACTCTCAACAAACCCTCGATAGATCTCCACATTTGTATGATATTGTTCACTTTGGGCATAAGCCTTCATGGCTTTATTTTTTGTTTTACCCAAAAAACATCATCTTTCACTTATAAACTCATGATCTTCTCATTTTTTAGTCAATGTAGCTTTGGTCGCACTCTCAACATACTTCAAACACATTCATGTCTAAATGAATAATAAATGATTAAATCTGACACATCCCACCCCAGATTGCCTTAACCAACCTAGGATGTGTGTAAGGATGTTTATGTCCTTTTGTTTTAAAAAGATAAAATAAAGATAAAAGTATAAAAATAAATAAATAACAACAAAAATTTGTTGTATTAAGTGAAGGCCACGTGGGAGTTGAAGTTAAAGTAAATTGTTGTGGAGGTATGCCAGTTCAATTTTTTTTTATTAAAAAAAAGAAGAAAAAGAAATGGAAAGAGAGAGAAGAGCTGAAATTACAACCATGGCCGTGAAACTCATAAAAATGGGATGACAGAAGAGCTGAAATTACACTAGGATAAGGAGAAACAAGGGATTGGTACTGTGGAGGCCGAAATCAACCAGAAATTTAACAAAGGTACGAAACCTCACAAATCTTTAGAACTTATTGGTTTGGTTCGTGTACAAAACAGGTGGGGTCTAAGATTGATAGGAATGAACTCTTCATCCCACAGCGGAAGCATTGGATCATTTTTTATTTTATTTAAAATTAAACAAAAAAATAATATTAATTAAGAAAACTTACTTTTGAGATAAATATGGAGAATATTCTGGCGGGTCTTTATCTCCTTCACAAAGTCTTCCTGGCTATGACTCTAACACAAGATCAAGGCTTGTGGGAACTTTTTGAAAGAAAATCCACAAGGGATTGGAGAGGAAGAGCTTTAGAGAGAATTCTTTAATTCTCTATTGAGGAGATGTGTGTTGTGAAGAATGCACAATGGCTCACCCCTAGGGTTCTATTTATAGTGGTCTAGGGAAAATAATTAAATAATATATTTTAATATCTAATATATTAAAATATATTTATCTAACCAATTTGAATATTATTCAAATCGTTTAAAATTCCCATACGACATCTATTTCCTAATTTGAATCCAATTGAAATTTAATAAATATCTTTTATTTAATGTATCTAATATACATTAATTATTTTAATATTTAATGTTTCAAATACAATAAATATATTTTCCTCTTTTATATTTAATATATCTAATATATTAAATATTAATTTGAACACTTCAAATTAAATATTAAATTTGAACATTTCAAATTTTAATATGTAATGTATCAAATACAATAAATATATTTTCCTCTATTATATTTAATATATCTAATATATTAAATATTAATTTGAACACTTCAAATTAAATATTAAATTTGAACATTTCAAAATTTTCTTTCCATTAAATTAATCTTTTAGTGTTACTATGAGCTAGCAAGGGGACCTTATGGACCTACAGATTATAAGCTCCAATGATACAGAATTAATTAATTAAACTCTTTAATTAATTAATTTTCATTCATTAACTATAAGTCACTCCACTATAGACCTAGAGTTGCATTCTTATGCACTACAGGACAAGTTGTGTTCATAGATATAATAATTACATGCAAGTCAATCATTCACAAGTTGTTCGTAATTACAGCTGGGTCAAAAGTCCGTTTTACCCCTATAATTACATCTTGCACCTTAAGTATCATTGATCCTCTAATGAACAGTCTAATTATAATCTAATTATAAACTAAATCCCTCTCGGGCCAATGAGAGGGTGGGGCCCCATTGTTCAAGTCCTGAAATCAGCACTTATGGGAACTACTCATCTACTTACCCTATATGGGAAATAGTGAATTCCATCTTATGAGATTATGTTCCCAGCTCCCTATTTGGTCAAGTCCCTAAAATAGTAGGCATATTGAATCGGCTACAAAAGTCACTCTCACCCATACAAATCAAAGGACAAGCCCTCACAAGCAGGAGTTCATAACTCACTCAGGATTAAGATCGAGTCGCATATGATCATCCTGATGAAATATTAATCTTCTCAATTAACGGATTTATAAAGAGAGATTAAATATTTCATGGTCCAGTTTTATACAAACTCATTGTATAAGATACTCTCATTCACATGTCTCCACATGAATGATTTGGATCAAATCATTTGTAACTATTACAAAGTGTGTCGTATCAATAGTGTTACCAAGATAAGGCACCCAACCTTATCCATATACTATGACCCTTTAGGTTATTTCTTGAACATGATCCTCTCGTATGTCAACCACATATTGTTCAAGATTACACTAATAACCTTGGATTTTTCATATAATGGATAATATTATATTGCAATAAAATAATCAAAATTATTATTAATTATTAAATAAATTATTAATTACTAGGCTTTAGGGCATAAACCCCAACAAAGATTATGTAAAATTTGTTAGTTCAGATTATATTTCGGTGCTATAAAAGAAGTTAGCTTCGTCTTTCATGGCGAATGGATTGTTGGAATGAAAAGGGATTAGGTTGGAGAGGGGAAATGAATGAAAGGAAGAAGAAGATGTTGTAATGGGAGAATAGTATAACTAATTACTAATAACAAGTTTTGGGAAAGGAACGAAGCTGAGGCATGAAAGAAGAAGAAGAAGAAGAGGAAGGAGAATTCGTGGTAATGGTGTTTTTCTTTTTCTCTTTCTTTAAAAGAAAAAGGATAAAGAGGGGAAAAGACATTAGTGGGGTCAAATCAAGGAGAAAAGTTGCTTGAGAAGGCTATTCACTTTGAGAAAAAGAAATGGGCTATTTTGAGAAGTTGGAAATTAAAAAGAAATAATGAAAATAGTACAATGCATTCAAGTGGAGAGAGAGAATAGTTTTACATAAAGTAGTATGTAAACAGTGAGAAAGGACAAAATTTGTAGTTGGAATCAAGAAAATAGATAATTTAAATTGATTTAAGTTTGGAAAATTATATTATTTAAACTAAAGATTAAGTGGGTATTGAAGGGAATAATCGAATTAAACCCACAGCAGAAGCATAGGAATCGTCTTTGATTTATTTAGAATTAAACTAAAATACAAGGGTTAAGCAATAAATACCTTCCAAATATGGAGATTCTTCTTGCGGATGTTTATCTCTTTCACAAAGTCTTCTTGGCTATGACTTGAACACAGGACCAAGGCTTGTGGGAGCCTCTTGAAAGAAAATCCACAAGGGATTGGAGAGGAAGAGGTCTAGAGAGAATTCTCTAATTCTCTTTATTGAGGAGATGTGTGTTGTGAAGAATGCACAATAGCTCACCCCTAGGGTCCTATTTATAGTGGTCTAGGGAAAATAATTAAATAATATATTTTAATATCTAATATATTAAAATATATTTATCTAACCAATTTGAATCTTATTCAAACCATTTAAAATTCTCCTACGACATTTATTTCCTAATTTGAATCCAATTTAAATTTAATAAATATCTTTTATTTAATGTATCTAATATACATTAATTATTTTAATATTTAATGTATCAAATACAATAAATATATTTTCCTCTTTTATTTAATATATCTAATATATTAAATATTAATTTGAACACTTCAAATTAATATTTAATATATTAGATATATTAAATAAAAGAGGAAAATATATTTATTGTATTTAAATATTAATTTGAACATTTCAAATTTTAATATTTAATGTATCAAATACAATAAATATATTTTCCTCTTTTATATTTAATATATCTAATATATTAAATATTAATTTGAACACTGCAAATTAAATATTAATTTGAACATTTCAAATTTTTCTTTCAACTAAATTGATCTTTTAGTGTTACTATGAGCTAGCAAGGGGACCTTATGGATCTACGATTATAAGCTCCAATGATACAAAATTAATTAATTAAACTCTTTAATTAATTAATTTTCATTCATTAACTATAGGTCACTCCACTATAGACCTAGCGTTGTACTCTTATGTACTGTATGACAAGTTGTGTCCATAGATATAATCATTACATGCAAGTCGATCCTTCACGAGTTGCTCGTAATTATAGCTGGGTCAAAAGTCCGTTTTACCCCTATAATTACATCTTCCACCTTAAGTACCACTGATTCTCTAATGAACAATATGTTTATAATCTAATTATAAACTAAGTCTCTCTCGGGCCAATGAGAGGGTGGGGACCCATTGTTCAAGTCCCGAAATCAGCACTTAAGGGAACTACTCATCTATTTACCCTATATGGGAAGGAGTGAATTCCATCTTGTGAGATTATGTTCCCAGCTCCCTATTTGGTCAAGTCCCTAAAATGGTAGGCATATTGAATCGGCTATAAAATCCACTCTCGCCCATGCAAATCAAAGGACAAACCGTTACAGGCAGGAGTTCATAACTCACTCAGGATTAAGATCGAGTCGCATATGATCATCCTGATGAAATATTAATCTTCTCAATTAACGGATTTATAAAGAGATATTAAATATTTCGTGGTCCAGTCTTATACAAACTCATTGTATAAGATACCCCCACTCACATGTCTCCACATGAATGATTTGGATCAAATCATTTGTAACTATTACAAAGTGGGTTGTATCAATAGTGTTATTAGGATAAGGCACCCAACCTTATCTACTATGACCTTTTAGGTTATTTCTTGAACATGATCCTCTCATATGTCAACCACATATTGTTCAAGATTACACTAATAACCTTAGATTTTTCATATAATGGATAATATTATATTGCAAATAAAATAATCAAAATTATTATTCATTATAAAATAAATTATTAATTACGAGGCTTTAGGGCATAAATCCCAACAGGTATGTGTTCACATAGTGTTTGATCAATATTTCAAGTCAAGAGGTGATTGGAAAAATTTACGACCCTAACATATCAAACCCACCATAGTTTGTGAGTGGTTTATTTTATTAAATATTTTATTATTTAACTAATATTGTGAAATTTACGAATACATGGTTATGCATGAGTTGGAGCAATTATTGTGAAATTTTCAGAGGAAAGATTGGGAATTCTAATATTATATAATTTTTAACCGAAATTATGATTTTAGAGATGTTCGAGAGCAATTGTCATGGGATTTTCAAACTTTGATATCAAATTCCAGTAAATTTACGATTTTAGCTAAAGTTAACATTTTAGAGATATTTGAGAGATTTGGTTATTACTTGAGAAATGCACATGTTTAATTTTATGCGAAAAATCTCTCAAGTTTATGAAATATTGTTTAAGAAAAAGATAATGATTTTTAGAAAAAGTTTGAGAATTAAGAAATTTATGTTAAAAGTGGTATTCAAACCACTAGATCCATGTACCCATGGTGATTACCCATATGCTTATGTGAATGTGTTTCCATATTATACTAGAGAGAGAAATGTCTTTGGGACTCACTTTAGCACACACATAGGCTTTGGGTCATGTGTTAGGGTGCATAGCCCTTTGGGGGACAGCTATGCGTGCACGTATGACAGAAATTTACTCTGCTATATACCTTAAGATTACTTGGTGCATAGTATGATAGAGATTTTCTTGATGTGCGTATGGAGATTACTCTACGTCAGTAGGATAGGAATTTGGGTACAGGTTTAATGATGAGTTTTACAGGCATATGCATACGTTTTTTAAGAGTTGCAACTACATATTTTCTCTCTTTATATATATGTAATGTTATTGGCAAATGCTATGTTTCATGAGGTATGGTTTCTAGAGTTATAATTTATATATGCGTTGTTAGGATTTAAGAGATATTATTATAGATTTTATTGTGCTTTTGGGATCTTGAGAACTTATAAATTTTCTTGATTTATCTTACTATATTTTGTTTTATTTATATGGAGTTTTGAATTATGTGTATTGTGTAATTGGGTTTTTCCTGGAAGTTATCTTCTTACGAACTTACCACTCATTGAGCCCTTTTAGCTCATTCCTTCTTCCTACATTTTCTTACCAGGTAGCGTTTGAGTTTCTAGCAAGCCTACTGAAGTTAGCATCTGCCATCAGTCTTGTTAGATTGCATATTGTTTTTGTATGTACATGTGCTTTGAATGCATCTTTTGTAACTAGAGTGACTTATACTAGCTTAAGGACATCACGTTTTGTGTTTCATGAATGACTTGAGTTTAGTACTTTTATATTGTTAATGATGTCTTTGGCTTTTTAAAATTATGTTTAAATGGTTGGTGTGATGTTGAATCGCGTGTTTGGGAAGGATTTGGATAAGGAGATAAATCTATATACGTGTATATATATTCTATTTGAGAGTGTATTGTTTCAAATTTCAGGTGTGTTTCACCTGTTTTCAAGGGAAACTCTGCCAAAATTTTGCGAACTTTGTTTCAACAAAACCTTTGCTAGCCACCTATTATTTTCAAAGCGTGTTTTGTTTTGCTAAATCGGACGGTGGGTACTAGCTTTAATTGAGATTGATTGTCAACATGCCACGTCTTAGGTTGGTTAGGGGGGATCTGAGATGGGGTGTGTCAATGTGCGTGCGAAAATAGACCCAAACTAACTATGGAATCTATTGTCAAACTTGAAAAAAAAAATTAATACTTTTCGAAAACGAAATGTGGCTAGCCACAAACTTTATTGAAACAGATACATAAAAAAAATTGGGCAGAGTTTCCCCTAAAAACTGGATAAAACACACCAGCTGGAAGAAAATGTAAAAATACTCCCCAAAACATTTATTTCAACTCCAACACTACTACCAAGGGTGCCTTACGCACAACAAAGACAATCATTTTAGAAATTCAACACAACTTAGCAAACCTATTAGTGAATAGACATGTAGGTTTCAAATTTACAAATTGACATAAATCCCAAAATGGTACTAAGTCATCTAAACGTGCTAGCCACTTCAATTACAAACAAAAATGCATCCATAGGTAATGCTTATACAAAATGACATGCAACCTATCGAGTCAGGTGGCTGGTAACAACTCTGGTAGGCTCGTCAAGAACTCATACACTACCTGGTGGAAAATTTTAGGAAGAAAGAGGGTGAGCTAATAAGCTTAGTGAGTAGTTAAGTTTATAAGAAGATTTAATTTTGAAAATAAAACTCACCAAGGAACATAGTTGCAAAACATAATTGATGAAACAACATAAATATCTCAAAGAATATAGCTTGAAATACACAAATAGTTCATTTGCAAACATGCACTTGAAATGTTAAAAAAAAAAAAAAAAAAAAAACATAAGAGCATTTTAAGCCAAATCATCAAAAACCACAGTAGTCTTTGAAAGATTCTCAATCACTAAAACTTCTACCCGAAATTGGTCATGCCGACATAGAGAAACCTCAATACACTCAGCAGAGCAACTGGTCATACTAGATACCGAGGAACTCGACGTATATAGCAAAGCAACCGGTCATACTATCATAATTTTCAAATCATTCTAGAAACACTAGTACAAATTCGGGTTTTAATGACGGGCATTGTCCGTCATTAAAGGGAAACGATGACGGACGCGTGTCCGTCATCTTTTCGAGTGTCATCGTAGGCTACAATGACGGACGCTTTTTAATGACGGGCAATGCCCGTCATTAAATCTGTTCGTCATTAAAAGTCTAGTCCGTCATTAAAAGTCTGTTCGTCATTAAAAGTAAAAAGTAATGGTTTTCAATGACATGCAATGCCCGACATCTTTTCCTCAATAATTTAATAAAAAAATTATTGATGACACACGTGGCTAACCACCAATATTTCTCTTCCTCAACATATAAACAAAATAAAATTTCAATATTATATTTTTACACAACAATTAATTTAACAAACATAATTTTAATTAATAAAATATAAAATGCGTAATACACTTACGTTGTTGAACTAAAAAAAAAACATAAAATTTCTCTTTATTCATCCACTCACATAATACAAATATGACTCTCCGTCTCTCTACAAACCACATCCAACTTACAAAGAGATGCAAAATTCATTCACTAAAAGTTTTAACACTCTACTGACACTGATGGCACATCAAATCCCCACCATTTGTTTACATGGCATATCCTGCACATGAAAGTCCATTCGTTCAAAACAAACCAGCAGCTCAGCTTACTCGAATTCTGATCAAAGTCCAAAAATTCATTCACTAATCACTCACCATATTATGGAGCAACATTTTTCATCACAAAATTGAATAGAGTAATATATGACCTCCAACTTCCATACAAGGGAGAACATTCAATTAACAAGAAGTCAAACCATAAGAACATGTGAAATTATGGGGAAAAAAATGAAAGGCCCAATTAGGTCTTCCACACCAATGATCCAACAATTGAACACAAAATTAAAAAAATCTTCCCATATCATCTACAAGACACTGTTCTAAGAAATCTGAAATTGAATTGTGGAGAAAATTAAAAGAATAGAGGAGAGTCAGGAGTAAAGGTAGAAGAGGCAAAAAGGAAGACCTAAAATGATAATGTAAATAAAATTCATCTAATTGAAACCTAAATCTAAAATCTCCAACTAGCAATACCGAAATCCAAATACTGAGATTTCTCACTGTTAAGTCTAGGACTCATGGTTCAATACATGATAATTAAAAGTGAATCCTATCTAATTTTGGACTAAAAACTACACCAATTTAGACAAGAAATGGCAAACAAAAAGAAACAAGTACTCTGCCTGATCAGAAAATAAAGATAAAAAAGAGCCAAAAGGAAAGAAATTAGAGAGCAAACCTAGATCGCCACCACGCTTGGAAGAGCTGCAGTCAGAGATGCGAGAGACAACATCCTCAAACTTGGACTTGTCAAAAATGATGTCGTCTTGAATGACAGTGAGCTGAGAGACAACGCTGTAACGAGTGGTGTTCTTATAGTGAGACACGAACTAGATTAACGAGGCATCTTCGAATGGAAACCTTAAAATTTAACATGAATTAAACATGACAAGACATAAGTTTTAACAAGTAGGAATCAAGATATGCAATGAACATTTAAATATAAGTGAAGTGTCTAAAAGCATGTAGAGTACCAAAAAGGCCCATTAAAACGGTTGAGAGGAACTAGCTTAATTTTATTTTGTAGTCCCTACACCCAATGAAGAAGTAGCAAATGATATATAATTGGTGGTAATAAATTATATAAAATACAAAACCAAAAACAAAAAAGAAAAAGAAAAAGCCACCTAAGTATTTCAGAGTGACATTAGATCCATGGAAAGAGAAACAAAGCAGATTGAAATTAACCATTAAAAAGAATAGTTAACTACCAGCAAATCCAAAATATTGACTTAGATGCATGAAGATATATTTAATTTTATATGCATGGAGAGGAATTGAGAAGAAACTCACGAAGACGTTGCACTTTCTTTTTCCGGCAGTGTTGTAGCCATGACCAGGCAAGCGGATTGGAAAGAATAGAAAGAATACTGTAGATTGATCCTTCCCACCACTGATAAGTAGCTAAATCATTTATCTCATCCACAAATCTATTGAATGCATCTTCATATCTGCCATGTAAATCATGTTCTCAGAGGATGTTCACCATACACTAGATTACTTTGATAATACAAATTTCTGGGAAAAAGTTAGAATCAAGCAGAAATTAAACCGGTCTTCTCTGAAGAAATCTAAAAATGATCGCCCATATATCATTCACCTACAACAGATAAGTAAGAATGCTTACACAGTTTAGGCTACTTGTTCAGGAGGGGAATGAGATAAGTGCCACGGTTCTCTGAAAGTATTTGGGCCCATGAAATACATTCTATGCACATGACTTTTGGATTCCTCTGTTCGATTTGTTTCCAAAACTTGGAAGACAAAATTATGTTTAAACTAACTTAAAATTTCTTCTTCCACAAGGAAGGCAATTCAAATGTTGGCAGTAACCTAAAGAAAATGATCACTGGCAGGGAAAAACGGTTGAAGGCAGACCTCATTCAAGGACTCCAGGAAAGGAAAGGAGTAATCTATTCTAGATCCTTATCGAACAGGTACCGTCGCTGGTAATTCTTCCCCACCAACATATTTCATACGTGCAGCACTTAACACCAGAGCTAAAAGGATGAGGAGTTCAACAAGAATAAGACAAAACAACCAAGGACCTCCAAAAGCATATACCAACTATTCTAGAGCTGTATAACATTGTGGCATGTGATATCGGTCAGAAATGCACTTGTAGGAACAAGGTCTTTCAGCAACACCACCTATTGGAAGCATTCAAAATTTTCTCTTCAGAAAAAAATAAAGCATTGATAAAAGTTTTCTACAAAATTTCTCACAAAAGATGACAACGTGTAGATAAAGATAACTTTCCAAATTTTGGGAGACAATATTCAAAGATAATCAATAAAATTTACTGATATAAACAGCTTTATTGAATGAATTTCATGATCCTTTGCCAGAAGAACGATTGAAAGTTCTTGCAAATCAGCAGTATCAAACATGAGATATATCTCCCAAAGAAGGGACATTTTTTTCCAGATAATCCAATTCATTAGATATCCAGTAGATCCACTATTTGAATACTTTTTTAAATCAAGTAAAAATATATCTTTATTTTTCTCTACCATTTTCTCTTGCGCGTCGATAATTATCTATACCAAATTTTCAACAGATAGAAAAAAAAAAAAAAAAAAAAAAAGGCTACACATCTCCAATAACAACCAATGATCATGAACAAAAACTTCAGTAAAGTAATAAAATAGACGAGATCTCCTATTCTGACTCCAAACTCATTTGGAAAAAATATGAGCTAAAGAACAAGATCCGGTCAGTCCACACAAAGATCTTGTGACTGACAATAATGCAGCTAAGGACAAATAAAGAATAACACAATACCAGATCAAAAGAAAAACCCACGGCTGCAGAAGAAAATCCCACGACAGTGAATGAACAACCCCTCCGCGACAAGAAAACCCTCACTCACGGTAGAAGAAACCCATGGCGGTGACAAATCTGGCGGTGAATGAAAAACCCAATGTGTTGAATGAAAATCCATGGCGGTGAATGAAAAACCACGGCGGCGAGAAAACCCACACTCACGGCAGAAGAAACCCACGGGGCAACGGTGGCGAACAAAAACCATGACGACGGCAACGATGAGCGGAGATGAAGGAGAGCTTTGGGGTTGTCGATACTATGTACGTAAGAAAGTAAGGTTAGGGCTATCGGGTGAAAGGGAAAAGAGTAAAGTGAAGTCAAAATTTGATTTTAAAAAAATAATAATAAAATACCCTATAATGTCAGACATTGCCCAACATTAAAGGATAGATACAATGTCGGGCATTGCCCGACATTGTAGCCCCTTTTACTTCTTTTTTTTTATTTTCGCACTTTTTTTTTGTCCGTCATTGTATCCACGCGCGTTTTTTTCCAAACTGTCATTAAATGTATAATTTGTAGTAGTGAAATCATACTTTCTCTAAAACTTTCCAAGATCTCTCAATGAATATAAAAGAGTTCTAAAAGTGATACTCTTTCTAGAAACATTTCACAACTTCAAATCATTTCAATAAACATGTTTTCTCTACAACAATTCATGATCATTAAAGATTCTCAATACACATAAACGATTTCTAAAATCTAAAATAGGCACAAATGCTTCTAAATTCTCAAATGATCATAAAACATCTCAAACAATCCAAATTTGGCTTACAATTTTTGTAATTCATACATCTACTAGAATCATAATTCAAAATCAACCACTTCTAAAATCCACAAAACTAGAAATGACCTAAACAACTTGAACTTTCGTTAAAATAGCTAAATCATGAAGTTTCATAATTTCAATCACTTTGCGAAACCAAATCCTAAGATCCAACAATGTGCATAACATAAATCTCTTGAAAATTTTCATGGTATTAAATCATAAAGTCAATTGAAGAACTCTAAATTACTTTTTCATACTTGAAAATTTAAAATAATTTATAAAACAACCACTCAGTACTATTGACAAGACGAATTCAAGTCATAGGCCGTCTCGATCTCCTCTTGACCCAAAACTTCAATCTAATGTTGTGAGATCCTCTTCTTGATTTTTACACTAAAAAAAAAAAAAAAAATCAAGAAAGCAATATTTCCTTCGCTTGTTTCTTCCTCCTCTTTTCCCTCTCCCTTTTCCCTTTTTCTGTCTCGTTTTTGTAAGTCTTTTTGGGCTTTTCTTTTCTTTTCTTTCTTTTTTTAAAACAAACACAAACAAGGGTGGTTTCCCCTAGAAGCCACCCATTTGATTTTCTATTATTCCTTTTTTTTTTAATAGACAAGCTTCTAACGGAAGCTTGCTACATTTTTTTTTTGTTTAGAAGAAACGTGGAAGCTTTCCTTCCCTTCAATTTGCTATATATATATATATATTTTTTGTCTTTTTCCTCTCTCTCAATCAATCCTAATCTTTCCAATAAAAAAAATATCCAACATATAACTCCCAATTTCTTTATTTTATTTCTTTAAGCACCCAAAAAAAATGTAGAAGATAGGTGTTACAAAATCGTTTCTGACAATAGTTAAAATTAAAACCAAAAAAAGAAAAAATCAATTCTTACTGTCCAAGTTAAGTGAGCATAGCTCAGTTGTAATTGACATGCAGTCCTTTTCTTAAGGTCAGATGTTCAAATCTTTCTACTCTATGTTTGATTATACTAAAAAGAATATCAATTCAACATTCAAGAATTAAATTGAAATGTTCTAGGATTTATAACTAAAAAGTTAAGGCCTCGTTTGATAACCATTTGATTTTTGAAAATTAAACCTATATAAATACTACTTCCACTTATGACTTTTCATATTTTGTCATCTACTTTTTAGATGTGTTTCAAAAACTAAACCAAGTTTTGAAAACTGAAAAAAATAGTTCTCAAAAACTTGTTTTTGTTTTTAGAATTCGACTAAGAATTAAGTGTTTTCTTAAGAAAGATGAAAATCATTGTAGAGAAGATCAAAACCATTGTAAAGAAATGGTGAGAGAACAAACACAATTTTCAAAAATTAAAAATAAAAAAATAAATAGTTATCAAATGGCTTTAGTTATATGTTTGAACCTACTCCACAAGTTTCATTTAATTTTTAATTTTTAATTTTATGTATGTTTATGAATTCCCTGTTCACATACGTGTCTTATCTTATCGGTTATATCATAAGTTCATTCAAGCCACTCATCTTAGGCTACAAGTTCAGTTTACAAACAGCAAACACTTCTTCTGCATATATCACTTATCGCTTATATTCTCTGCGAGTCTCTAAGTTTTGTATCAAATGAAGAAATTCGAGCTCGTCTTCATACCTGCCCCGGGAATGGGTCACCTCGCCTCCACGGTCGAGATGGCCAATGTTCTTGTCACTCGAGATCATCGTCTCTCTGTCACAGTGCTCGCCATGAAGCTACCCTACGACGTCAAAGTTGCTGAATGTATCGAGTCATTTTCCACGTCTTTACAAGGCAAATCTATACACTTCATCGTCCTTCCTGAACCGCCCCTTCCAGAAGAAAGTAAAAAAGACTTCATTTTGCTTATTGAAAGCTACAAGCCTTATGTTCGAGAAGCTGTCGTCGCCAAATTTACTGGCTCTGAGATACGTCTTGACTCTCCTCGGCTTGCTGGATTTGTTATAGACATGTTCTGCACGACCATGATAGATGTGGGTAAGGAAATTGAGGTTCCTTGTTATGTGTTTTATACCTGCAGTGCTAGCTTTCTTGCTTTTAGTTTTTATCTTCGAGAGCTTTACGATCAGAATGATAGCAATGAGGCGGTGGAACTTTTGATGAACTCCGATGTTGAGTTAACTTTGCCAAATTTTGTCCATTCGTTTCCAAGTAAATTCATTCCTAGTCTCTTCTCCGATAAGAACAAGGCCGTTTGGGCTCATAATCATATTAAAAGATTTAGATCGGAAATCAAAGGGATTCTTATCAATACATTTGTGGAGATGGAACCACATGTGATGGAGTCCATATCAAGTATTGGCTCCCCCTCCCAAGTTCCACCATTATATTTTGTTGGGCCCGTTTTGCATTTGAAAAGTACAGGTGTCGCTGGATCAAGTGAGGCTCACAACTACGAAGATATATTAGAGTGGCTCGACGATCAACCTCTGTCATCAGTGGTTTTTGTGTGCTTTGGGACCATGGTAAGCTTTGATGAGGATCAAGTGGTGGCAATCGCACATGCGTTGGAGGCAAGTGGGGTTCGCTTCATATGGTCCCTTCGACAGCCCCCACCGAAGGGTAAGTTTGAAGCACCGAGAAACTACACCGACATCAAAGAGGTCCTACCAGAGGGATTTCTCGATCGAACAGCGGAAGTTGGGAGAATCATCGGGTGGACATCGCAAGTGGAGATATTAGCCCATCCAGCCATTGGAGGATTCGTATCGCATTGTGGTTGGAACTCAATACTGGAAAGTGTGTGGTACGGTGTGCTGATGGCAACATGGCCGATGCACGCCGAGCAACAATTCAACGCCTTTCAAATGGTGGTGGAATTAGGATTAGCAGTGGAGGTCACGTTGGATTATCGAATAACTTTTGGCGAAGATAAACCAAGATTAGTGAGTGCAGAAGAGATAAAGAGTGGGATCAGAAAATTGATGGAAGAAGACAGCGATGAAGTAAGGAAGAAAGTCAAAGCAAAAAGTGAAGAAAGTAGGAAATGTGTAATGGAAGGTGGATCGTCTTTCATTTCATTGGGCCATTTTATAGACAACGTTTTGACCAACTCGCCAGGGGGAGACTAAAAGACGTAGTTTCATGATGTGCTTAAAACCAGGTGAGCCGTTTCATTGGTTGCGATCTATGTAAAAAAGATGATGATCAGCCCGTTACATATTGATGGTTTCATTTTGAGATTGGAGTTTCTCTCTTGCAAAGTTTTGATTGTTATATGTTCTTAAGTGGAACGATAGTCTTTTATTCTAAAATAACGATAGTCTTTTATTCTAAAATAACGATAGTCTTTGATTCTAAAATGTTTTGATTACGTTATGTAAACTTTCAGTTTTATTTTTAATTAATTTTTAGGGCAAAATGTACTTCTTGTCGGGCACAACTTGGGTGCTGCCTGGGCAGCACCCAAGTATAATGCTGCCCACATTTCTACTTTTGATTTTCAAAAAAAAAAAAAAAAAAAAAACAAAAAACCAAAAATTGAAAAATCCAATGGTTGAGATGTGGGAAGCACCATACTTGGGTGCTGCCCAGGCAGCACCCAAGTTTTTTCCCTTCTTGTCCCCAAATTTGAGATTATTTGGTCCATGAGGTGCTGCCTGGACTACACCTAGCTCTTGCAGCCTAGCCACGTAGCATATTCTTATGGTGCCACGTGGCAATCCAATTTTTATTTATTATTTTTACATTTGCCCACTTCTCTTTGTCTAAGTTTTTTTTCCTTTCTTTCATTCTTTTCTTTTTCATTTTTTTTTATAAATTTTCTTTTCATTTGATAACATTTTTTTTTCTTTTTACAAACTCTTTGACAATATCAATTTATTTTTAAAATTATATATTTTTTATTTTTTTCATCTATACAATACCATTTATTTTCAATTAATCAATTGAAAATTGAGAGTTTATAATAATAATGTGAGAAATACGCTTCATAACCTAAAGCTAACGGCAGTTTCATAATCAATTTAATTTTTATGTTTTATAATTTTGTATTTATCTTCTTATTTTCTTTTCTCATCTTCACAATATCATTTATTTTCTACTAATCAATTGAAAATTTGTAGTTAAAAATAGTAATGAGAGAATACATTTCATAACCTAAAATAACATTTTTTTTATACATATAATTTTGTTTGACAATATAAATTTCATTTTTTCTTTTTTTTTTCTTTTTATTTTAAACTCTCAATTTTCAATCGATGAGTTGAAAATATTATATAATACCATTTATTTTCATAAATAAATAACTGGGCGAGATTTCTCTAAAGTTGGAAACATTTAATTGAATCTCTAACATCAACCCTTGTGGTGTAGATGATTTCTCTGAAATTGAATCTCAATTGTGATTTTCATTGATTGTTATTACCATCCACCTTTTACTAATTCATTTGATTAAGAAGAATGGACAAACTATAAGAAGATAAATAAAAATTATAAAACAAAAAAATAAAATTGATTATGAGACTGTCGTTAGCTTTATGTTATGAAGCATATTTCTCACATTATTATTATAAACTCTCAATCTTCAATTGATTAATTGAAAATAAATGATATTCTATAGATGAAAAAAGAGAATAAAAAATATATAATTTTAAAAATAAATTGATATTGTCAAAAAGTTTGTAAAAAAAAAAAAGAAAAGAAATGTTATCAAATGAAAAGAGAATTTATAAAAAAAAAAATGAAAAAGAAAAGAATGAAAGAATGGGAAAAAAAAACTTAGAAAAATAGAAGTGGGCAAATGTAAAAATTAAAAAAAAAAAAAAAAAAGAATTGCCACGTGGCACCATAAGAATGGGCCACGTGGCTGGACTGCAGGAGCTGGGAGCAGCCCAAGCAGCACCTAAGCATTGCTCTTTAAAAGATACACCTTAGACTCTAGATTTGCAAACCCATTCTAAATTGTCTCTAACTTAATTAACTTTAACCTAACGAAATAGTTAGTGATGATATGGATGGGATGACAAGTCTGTATCTGCTGATGTGATGAATGACAAGTTTATTTCATTTGATTACTTGACAAATTAATTAAAAAATCAATTAAAAAAGTAAATTATTAAGTTAATTTTAAAATGGTTTAAAATATACTAAAATATTCTAAATTCTTTTCTCAAAATCTTCATGCTTCAAAAAATTGATCTTCCTTTTTAATATTTGGCATTCCTGTCACCATATGTTGTTGACACATATGAGATAAAGTGTCAAAACTCAAGTGCCCATAACGATAATGCCAAAGCCATTATGTATCTTAACATCTCGAAACATAAAAGCTTCTCATAAGACATTTTAATAGGAAACATCTTGATGGTAGTCATATGTACCTTAGTTATGAAATGTCCATTCTTGGTTCTGATCTCGCACATGTTGTCTTTGAAGATTACATTATGTTCTTTCAAAAGAAGTTGACCAACACTTAGGAGATTGAAGATTTTGATGCCACCATTTATAGAAGTCTCGTTGGGAGTTTAATGTATTTAACTACAACTAGACCTAATCTTATGTTCTCAATCAACTTGTTGAGCAGGTTTATGGCATCACCAAGAAAAAGTCATTAGGAAGCTGGAAAAAGAGTTCTCCAATATATTTTTGGAACTATTGATCATGGAATTCATTATAAGAACAACATGGATAATGTTCTAGTTGGTTATAGTGATAGTGATTGGGGAGGAAACATTGATGATTACAAAAGCACTTCTGGATATGTGTTTAATATTGGTTCATGCGCAGTTTCATGGGCATCAAAGAAGCAGGACGTTGTAGCCTTATCAACAACAGAAGTTGAATGTATTTCTTTGTCTACAGCCAGTTGTCAAGCACTTTGGCTGATAATGGTGCTACAAGAGAACTTCAGTGTCCTCAAGAAAATGAGAAAGTCATATTTTGTGACAATAGCTTATCAATTACTCTGACAAAAAATCCAATTTTTCATGGAAATAGTAAGCATATAAAGATCAAATATCATTTCATCAGAGAATTGATTAAAGATGGAGAAATATGCATCAAGTATTGCATAACACAAAAACAGGTTGTAGACATATTCACAACGACATTAAAAGCTAACTTGTTTCTGAAAATGAAGGAGAAGTTTGGAGTCATGGAAGTCTAACTTAAGGGGGGATATTAGAAACTAAGCTAGATTCATGATACACATACATGAATTTATAGTTCCTAGATACATGAATTCATAGATGCATGAAGGTTCTTTTGTTAAGATACATGAATAGTATGTATACATGTACTTATTTAATTTGTGTCTTTTAGAAGTGTCTTTGGGATATTATATAAAGGGATCATTTCCCTCATTGGTAACTAAGTCAATTGAGAAGCCAAGCAAAACAATTCAAAAAGAGTTATTCAAGAGAACAATTTCTTCTCGTGTGTTCTTGAGTTTTGTAAGAGAACAAATTTATTCTCTTCAAAATTGTGAGATTTAGATGAGTATTATTGTGAGTTCATTGACGTTTCCAACACCTTAGCCCCCTCCTTAATCGCAAGAAAAAAGTCATAAGGAAAAAATTAAAAAACACAAAAACAAAAATTGGTTAAAATCATAACTGATTGGTTTGGTTTTAACCCAAAATAATAAAGCCGTCAGTTTTCTTCGCTCACTACATATTAGAATTGAAAGATTCGGTTCGATCATCGATTTCGAACAAAATTAGACTAATAATAAAGCCGTCAGTTTTCTTGGCTCACTACATATCGGAATTAAAAGATTCGGTTCGATCATCGATTTCGAACAAAATTAGACTAAATTGAATCGTACTGCACACCACTATTAATATTAGTGGTCCTGCATCTTCTATTTAATAAATAGTTCAGGTGTTCTTTTCAAAAAAAAAAAGGATTTAAGATGCTATATGATATCACCATTTTGTTAAAAACATGTTCAAAAGGTAAGTATTAAATTTATATTTGAATTAGTAATAATTAAATAGACATCAAATATGAATTTGAGCTATCTCAAAAAAAAAAAAAACATGAATTTGAGCATAACTACGTGGTTTGAGATATTTAGTGACGGGTCAGCATAAAGTTTAAAATTGGTCCTTACTATTAGTTTGTTGTTAATTTTTTTTTGAAAAAAATTAATCTCTATTAACTTTTTCTCTATAAATTTTGGAAGTATGTTCACATTATGTCTTTTCTTGTATTAAAATTATTATTATTATTTAACCAATTTGATAAAAATTAACTTCTAAACTCATTATAGAGACCAATTTTAAGCTTTATTGAAAGTATAATGACTAAAATTGGATATTTGAAAGTACAGAGACCAAAATAAAACAAAATTCAAAGTACAATGACCAAAATGATATTTTAACCTTAAAATATTGTATGAATTGGCGGATTTGGGGGGGGGGGGGGGGGGGGAGGGGTGGCTTGATATATTTAAATATTAGTTTGTTCAATAAAAAGTATGACTAATTTTTTTATAGGTTGAAAAATACTAGTCTCTGGACGTTCATGAAAGTAATAATTTAGCCATTAAACTTTAGTATATAACAATTTAGGCCCCGTTTGATAACCATTTGGTTTTTGATTTTTGGTTTTTGGTTTTTGGTTTTTGAAAATTAAGCTTGTTTTCTCCCAATTTTTCTACAATGGTTTTCATCTCCATTAAGAAAACATTTGAATTCTTAGCCAAATTCTAAAAACAAAAACAAGTTTTTGGAAACTACTTTTTTTAGTTTTCAAAACATGGCTTGGTTTTTGAAAACATAGGTAAAAAGTAGATGACAAAACAAGTAAAACCATAGGTGGAATTAGTATTTATAGGCTTAATTTTCAAAAACCAAAAACCAAAAACCAAATAGTTATCAAACGAGGCCTTAGTACTTGTACTTTAAATTTTATAACAATTTAACCATACTATGAAAATTTTCGTCAAAATTAAGTATTAATTTTTATTATGTAGTGACTTAGCATTTGTTATTTATAAACACATTTGGTCTCTAATCAGTTTTATCGATCTATATATATAAGAAATTTCATAAATCCTAATAATATTTTTCACAATAGGGACTAAATTGTTACAAAATTAAAGTACATAAATTAAATCGTTACAAACTAAAATTCATGGACTAAATTGTTATTTTCATTAAAGTTAAGGGATTAAAAGTATTTTTTTAACATTTTTTTTGTATAAATATACCATAAAGAGAATAAAATTTGGATTAATAATTATAATATTTTGTTTTATAAGAGTAAATGTTTTTATGGAATTAATTTCTTAAAAATAATTTACTAAATTTAAAAATATCTTTGTTGTTGCCAAATTTTGGACAGGAGAAATATCACCTGACCTCCACGTGACAACGACGGTGAATTTGTATTCTTGGGGGAAGAACGCGGCTTGCAAGACAAGAAAAACCTGAACACCGGTGTGGTGTGGGCCACACAGGCTCCGATGCTTAAGTCAGAGAGAGTTTGAGAGAATTTTGGAGTTGTAGGAGAGTGTTGTAAACTGGAATGAACTTACCTTGCTCTCCCCCTGAGGGAGAGCTTAAATAGCTTCCTTCCTAGGGTTTTTCGTGGGTTTCCGTCTTCGAATGGGGAAAGGAAAGTCGAATTGGGTTGAACCGAGGGCACACAGGCGATAAGGGACCGAGGCAAGGCCCAAAATTGGGCCTTGCCAAACTGGTCGGCCACGGGCTTGGGCTTCGGCCCAAGCCCGTTTCTTTGTCCCTTCTCGTCCTGGGTCTGTCTCCTGTCGGTTTCGGTCCGTTTTGACTTCGTATGAGACTTCTTTCATTGTTTGGCCCTTCACTGCAGCCCTTTAGTCAACCCATTTTTGTTGATCCAATTTTACGCATAACAATCTTTATTCATTTTAATTTAAATTTGATATGAAGAAAAAATAGCTTAAAAAGAAACATTAGCATGTTATTATTATTTTTTTTGTTTTAAAAAGAAAACATTGACGTTTTTATTTTTTTTTTAAAGAGCCATTAACGTTTAAAGAAAGAAAAAAAAAGGACAAAAAATAGCGTCGTAATTTGAACAATAAAAAACGTTAATCCCTAATCCATGTGTAAAAAAAAAAAAAAAAAAAGAAAGAAAGAAAAGAAAACGGTGGAAAATGAAAAAAAGAAAACTAAAATCTGAGCAAACCAACGTTACTACCACTACGCCAAGCAGCCTTTTTTATGCAAAATAGGAGACATGTATATACTAATATAAAAGCGTGAGCCCTCGAGTCTACTATAGCTCCGCCACTATTTGTGATACTTATATATTTCTATACAATATTGTATGACTACGTGGTTGAGTTTACCGATCCGAATTTAACTTAGTGATATAAAGCACTAATTACTATTGCAAAATTCAAAAGTTCTATCTCTCATCCCAAAATTGTTGAACTAAAAACAAATGCTGCCTAAGTGATGAAATTGTGAGGTAAGCTGAAACTAATTTCTTTTTTTGTTTAGGTGCTGCTTCACTCCAATTTAATACTTAAGTGAATTTTTCGCTAATGCACTAAGATTTTTTCTAATTTGATATTCGTCTGTCGTATGTAAAATCATATTTATAATGCAAGTTTTTTCCTAATTTCATGTTGGTCAATATTTTTTCTTTCTATTTCAATGCATATGCAATTAGTAATTGACAAGCAAGATAATCAATAATTGACAATTAGCAATTAACCATTGATGTAAAATGAAAGATGAATTTTTGGTAGATTACATTAGAATAAACTATTTTAATATTTTTGTTCGAGGTTAATTATAGGTTACTTTTAACTCCTAGTTGATTTTTTATATATAATTGACATTTTAAATTATGTTGTTTTATCTTGCGTTTATTGTAATTTTTTTCTATTTAGTAACATATTGAGATGGCCAAAGTGAGCATACTTCTTTGCAATAATTGGTTCAAAAACCCCCCACTTCCAAATGTTGTATATATATATATTGAGATGGACTTGATGATACTTATTCTCGTCATCTATGGTTTAAGGATGATTAATTTTTTTTTTATATATTTATAAAAACATAATTTTGACCCCCAAAACCTGTTATTTGGGTTCGCCCCTGAAGATACTTACTACTACTCTAATGATGAAAGTTTGGGTGCATTTGATTAATGATCTAAAAACATAAATATGAAAAAAAAAATAATTAAATGAAAACCAAAATTGTATTTCATATTTTTAGTGTTTTCCAATATGTATTTCACCACAAATTTAGAAACTAGATCTCAATTTAAAAATAGTTCAAAATGTATTTAGTAATAAATTTATAAACAATAAAAAAGTGTGTTTGGTATTGCATAGAAATGTTATCGGAATTTTTTTAAAATAAATAATATTTGCATTTGTTTTATGAAATTAATTCTAGAAACATTATATAATTGTGAAATATTAACTAAATCAATTAATCAAAGTTAATTATAAATAATTAATAAATTGATTTGAAATAATTCATAAATAATTCTAACCACACAATTAACTATAATTATTTTAAAAAATAATGATTTCTATCAAATTATTTATTGGAATAATTTTAGCAGGTTTTATTATTAGTTAATTAATTAATAATTTTAACAAATGGGTTTTTAAATTGGTTCTAATGAATAATTAATTTCATTGATTTAATATATTTACTCAATATATTCGTGAACCACTTAATATGTATTACAATTGAATAATTAATTATATTAATATTAAAACATTATTAGAAACTAATGATTTAATATATTATTACTTTTAATTAATTTTAATACAGTTTTATTCATTATTAATTAATGTAAATATATTTTGCAAAATTAATTAATTAGATTACATAAACAATTATAATGGATATTAATAAAAAGGATAGAGAGAAAAGAGAAACCTATGAAAATGGGACAAAATCCACACATTTGTGAGGGTAATAGATCCCCTCTTTCATGAGCAAATGAGATTCTCAAAAATGGGTTATTTTTCTATTTTTAGAGTAACAAACAAGGTGAGAATAAACTCATTCTCATTTCCACAAGAAATTATTTGGTGAGGTCAGCACACTGTGGCAGACAACTTTTCATTATTGGATGTACAGAGAGAAGTATCTCGAATTTATATCCAACGGTTATTAAGACGCATAGAAATTATTGAATCCACATTCAACAATTATTATAAGACAGCCACATTTGGGAGTCTCATTGAATAATTTGTCAATTTCCACCCTCTTATTTCCATAAACCAAAGGCATCTAAAAGACATTTATTGATAGTCCATACACTTTCGAATCAAATCTGAAGTTTATCATATCATATGATAGTCCATACATTTTCGAATCAAATCTGAAGTTTATCATATAATATGATAGTCCATACATTTTCGAATCAAATCTGAAGTATCATATATGTGGTTTCCTTCTAGCCATTCATATTTTGGGTCTTCATATTGTCCACTTTGTTTTCTAAACGTGTCACTGCAAAAACTACAAGTTGGAGGTTACAGAGCTTTCTTGCATAAATGCCCTAAGGACCACACAGCAAAATTATGGCATCTCTTCTTCTTCTTTTTCTTCTTCATCTTCATCATCATTTCCAATCAACAAAAACACTATACAACCCACTAGAACCTGATTTCTCTTCTCTCATTGCTTTTTTCTCCATCTGTCCGTATACCCAACACTAAATGAACAAGAAGTTTGAGCTGGTTTTCATACCTGGACCATGGATAGGTCACCTTGCATCTACAGTTGAGATGGCCAATATTCTTGTCACTCGAGATGACCGTCTCTCAGTCACAGTGCTCGTCATGCAAATCTCAGTTGACAACAAAGGAAGTGAGCATATTCAACTACTTTCTTCGTCTTTTGCTGGAAAATCTATACATTTCATCCTTCTTCCTGAGTTGCCTCTTCCCGAAGAATGTCAAAATGGCATGCCGAAACTACTCATCGAAATCTATAAGCCCCATGTCAGAGAAGCTATGATCAAGCACACCAACTCTCAAACAGGAACTGACTCGCCCCGACTTGTTGGATTCGTCCTAGACATGTTTTGTTTGACAATGATAGAGGTGGCTAAAGAGTTTGGGGCTCCTTGTTATGTGTTTTACACATCTAGCGCTGGCTTTCTTGCTCTCAATTTTCATTTTCAAGAGCTTTATGATCAGAATAATAGCAATGAGGTAGTGGAACAGTTAAAGAACTCGGAGTCTGAGCTAGCTCTACCAAGTTTTGTCAATCCGATACCTGGTAAAGTCATCCCTAGTATCTTTGTTTATAATGATGTTTTCATTTGGTTGTATGAAAGTACTAGGAAATTAAGATCAGAAGTAAAAGGTATTCTGATCAATACATCTGTAGAGATAGAATCTTATACGATTAATGCGATGTCAAGTAGCTCTTCCTCGCAAGTTCCTCCCTTGTATTCTGTTGGGCCTATTTTGAACTTGAGAAACATTCTCACTGTCGAATCCAATGAGAATTTCAACCAAGTAAATATACTTAAATGGCTCAACAATCAGCCTCCAGCATCGGTGGTCTTCCTTTGCTTTGGGAGCATGGGAAGCTTCGATGAGGATCAAGTTAAGGAGATCGCACAAGGGTTGGAGCAAAGTGGGGTTGGTTTCTTGTGGTCCCTTCGGCAACCCCCACCAAAGGGAAAGTTGGTAGCACCTAGCGATTATGCTAACATCAAAGACATCTTGCCAGAGGGATTTCTTGACCGAACAGCAAGTGTAGGAAAGATCATTGGTTGGGCACCACAGGTTGATATATTAGCCCATCCAGCCACTGGAGCGTTTGTATCGCATTGTGGTTGGAACTCAACACTAGAGAGCCTGTGGTATGGCGTGCCAATGGTGACATGGCCGATGTACGCCGAGCAACAATTAAATGCATTCGAAATGGTAGTGGAATTAGGATTGGCAGTGGAGATCACATTAGATTATCGGAAGGATTATCGCCTAGAAAGGTCCAAAATAGTAACGGCAGAGGAGATAGAAAGTGGAATCAGAAAATTGATGGATGATGGGGACGAGATCCGAAAGAAAGTGAAAGCAAAAAGCCAAGAAATTCGAAAAGCTGTAATGGAGGGTGGTTCTTCCTTGATCTCATTAGTTCATTTTATAAATGACGTTTTAGCGAACTCATCGAAAGGAAAAGACTAAACCACGTAGTTTCATGGGTTTAAAGTAAAGCTAGTTTTGGAATGGTGGCTAGCTATTTCATTTTGTTGTGTTATAGTTATAGACTACTGAAATTTTAAGTTGGCTATATGTAATGTGTATTTTTGTTTCATTAACACATGTATCCATTAGAAAGTGAAATCCACTATGTCTTAATATAGCATGTATAAATAGAGGTTTACATAGTAAGCAATCTTTTTTCTTTGTGTGTATGTATTTTTCTCAAGCAACAGCATCTATTGGTTCAAGCTGACAGCAAAAGGCATGACGTCCAGTTCTAGTTCTTCGCTTCCAAGCAACAAAAAATTGTTATATAACCCAGTTCCATAAGACTTATTATACTCACAGTGAAAATAATAGTCACCATGTGGTGGCTCTTTTGTTAACTCGATTCCTGGTGAAGTCATTCCCTAGTGTCTTTTTCGAGAATGAAATTGATGTTTGGTTTCATGATAATGCTAAAAGCTTTAGATAAAAAAATTAAAGGTATTTTCATCCATACATTCGTAAAGATGAAATCACATGTGATGAACAACATGTCAAGTGGCTCTTCTAAAGTTCTGCCTTTGTATTATATCGGGCTCTTTTTGACCACGAAAAATATTAGCACCATTGGATCTAAAGTGGCTCGATGATTGGCATCCATTATCGGTTGGCTTCCTGTGCTTTGGAAGCATGGGAAGTTTTGACGAGGATCAGGAGATTTCTCGAGCACTAGAGCAAAGTGGATTTCGCTTCGACGCTCGCCACCAAAGGAGAAGTTGGAAGCACCAAGTGACTATGCCAACATCAAAGATGTTCTTCCAGAGGGTTTTCTCGACCAAACAACAGGCATTGGAAGGGTCATTGGGTGGGCACACCTATCTATCCTGGAGGATTTATATCATTTTGTGGTTGGAACTCAACACTAGAGAGTGTGTGGCATGGTGTGTTGATAGAAAAAAATGGTCGACGTATGCCGAGCAACAATTTAACGCCTTTGAAATGGTAGTAGAATTGAGAGGATTGGGCAGTAGAGATCACGATAGATTATTGAAAAGGAATTTTGCGAAGAAAGGCCAAGAATAGTGGGTTCATAATAGATAGAAAGAAGGATTAGAAAATTGATGGAAGATGATAATGAGACTAGAGATAAAGTCAAAGAAAAAAGTGAAGAAAGTAAGAAAAGTGTAATAGAAGGTGGGTCTTCCTTCATCTCATTGGGTCATTTTATAGAAGACATTTTGTCCAACTCACTAGTAGAAGGAGATTAAAGGAGAGCGGCGGATCCAGAACTTTATAATGGAGGGCACAAAGTCTTATAAGGACGTTAAATAAGTTTAGTCCATGAACTTATATTTGTGTCTTTATGGTCTATGTACCTTAAAAAATGTCTAATTATATAGGTTACTAAATTTTTTATTTTTGGTGTGTATATTAGATCCTTGAATTTTCAATTTTCTATCCAATAGGTCTCTTAGTTATATCACTGAGTCAGATACATTTGTGTGCAAGAAAAGTCAATTGAAAAAAGTGGATATAAATGGCCAATATGAGTATAACTCAATTGATTAATGCATATGCTTTCGACCAAGAGAACTAAAGTTTGAATCCTCGCTCCCACATATTAAAAAAAAAAAAAAAAAAGGTTGGTATACATGTAAAATAAAGCTGCAAAAAATAGAAAGCTAAGTAGTAAAGCTTCCTCTTCCAATTCAATCTCTTCATAATGTTGGTGCAGTTAGTTGTTACTGGCTAAATCATACATTTCGAAAATCAGTAATCAAATCATCACTATATCAAAAAAGTCAAAAGTTGGAAAATTAAAAGTTCAAAAATATTTTAATATGAATTTTATGTTAAAAAAGTTCAAAAACTTGGAAGATCATCATTATATTAAAAAAGAGTCCGAAGTTGGAAAATTAAAAGTTGAAAAAGATTTTAATCATCACTATATTAAAGTCAAGAAATTAAAAATTTAGGGTTGTATTAGACACAAAATTGAATTTTATGTTGAAAAGATCCTTTTGTTTTAATGTGTAAGAAATCTATTAGACACAATTGAAAAAAAGCTAATAGACAATTTCACCCTCTGATTGGAACCAAGAAAGTTCAAGAAATGATTTTAAATCTTGTGATTTGAAATTCGAAAAATGAATTTAAAATTTTCATCTAGTTTGGAATGAGAAAGATTTGAAATGAATATACTTAAAATTTTGTATTTAGATGGCAATAAGAGAATGAATGAAAATAAGAAGTTTACTAATGTAGATTTTTAAGTCTAATTTATTAATAAAAATTAAAGTATAACAAGATTAAATATGTAATTTATCTCTAAATCCTATGAAATCTTGCCAAATCCGACCATTTTATTTTAAAAAACTTTTTAAGTAAAAACTCGAAATCATTCTCTTTCATGGGATAAGAATCATCAAAATTCATTGTTCGATAGTCCAGACACTTTCCAATCAGATCTGAACCTTATCGTATTGGCTTTCCTCCTAACCATTCATTCCAATCAGATCTGAACCTTATCGTATTGGCTTTCCTCCTAACCATTCATTTTATGGGTTTTCATTTGTCTCTGTCAACTTGGGGGTCACTCTGCTTTCTTTATGCAAATACCCGAAAGACCACAGCAAAGGTATGGCGCCTCTTCTTCTTCTTCTTCTTCTCCTCCATCTCCATCTCCAAACAACAAGAACTACCATATAATATAACCCTCCACAGAGTTCTCATCTCTGATTACTTTTTTCTCCTCTGTCAGTACCAATTCTAAATGAACATGTTTGAGCTGGTTTTCATACCTGGACCTGGAATAGGTCACCTTGCATCTATGGTTGAAATGGCCAATATTCTTGTCACTCGAGATCACCGTCTCTCCATCACATTGCTCGTCATGCAAATTTCATATGACAACAAAGCAATCGAGAGTTTTCAACTACTTTCTGCCTCTTTTTCTGGAAAATCTATACACTTTATCCTTCTTCCCGAGTTGCCTATTCCTGAAGAAGGTCAAAATGGTCTGCCGAAACCACTTATAGAAATCTATAAGCCCCATGTCAGAGAAGCAATGATCAACCACACCAACTCTCAAATAGGTCCTGACTCGCCCCAACTTGTTGGATTCGTCCTAGACATGTTTTGTATGACAATGATAGAGGTGGCTAAAGAGTTTGGGGCTCCTTGTTATGTGTTTTACACCTCCAACGCTGGCTTTCTTGCTCTCAATTTTCATCTTCAAGAGCTTTATGATCAGAATAATAGTAATGAGGTGGTGGAACAGTTAAAGAACTCGGAGTCTGAGTTAGCTCTACCAAGTTTTGTCAATCCGATACCTGGTAAAGTCATCCCTAATATCTTTGTTTATAATGATTTTGCCGTTTGGTTGTATGAAAATACTAGGAAATTTAGATCAGAAATCAAAGGTGTTCTGATCAATACATCTATAGAGATAGAATCTCATATCATTAATGCGATGTCAAGTGACTCTTCCTCGCAAGTTCCTCCCTTGTATTCTGTTGGACCTATTTTGAACTTGAAAAACAATGTCGCTACCGATCCAAATGAGATTCTCAACCAAGTAAATATACTTAAATGGCTCGATAATCATCCTCCAGCATCAGTGGTCTTCCTGTGCTTTGGGAGCATGGGAAGCTTCGATGAGGATCAAGTTAAGGAGATTGCACGAGGGCTAGAGCAAAGTGGGGTTCGCTTCTTGTGGTCTCTTCGGCAACCACCACCGAAGGGAAAGTTGGTAGCACCAAGCGATTATGACGACATCAAAGACGTCTTGCCAGAGGGATTTTTTGACCGGACAGCAAGTGTTGGAAAGATCATTGGTTGGGCACCACAAGTCGAGATATTAGCCCACCCAGCCACAGGAGGGTTCGTATCGCATTGTGGTTGGAACTCTACATTGGAGAGCCTATGGCATGGCGTGCCAATGGTGACATGGCCAATGTATGCCGAGCAACAACTAAACGCCTTTGAAATGGTGGTGGAATTAGGATTAGCAGTGGAAATCACATTAGATTTCCGAAAAGATTATCGCCTAGAAAGGTCAAAAATAGTAACTGCAGAGGAGATAGAGAGTGGGATCAGAAAATTGATGGACGCAGGGGACGATATCAGGAAGAAAGTGAAAGCAAAAAGCAAAGAAATTCGAAAAGCTATAATGGACGGTGGCTCTTCCTTCATTTCATTGGGTCGTTTTATAAATGACGTTTTAGCCAACACACTGAAAGGAAAAGACTAAACGTCACAGTTTCACGTGTTTAAAGTAAAGGTAGTTCTAAAACAGTGGCTATTTCATTTCGTTGTCTTTTTTTTTTTTTTTTTTTTTTGAAACAAACATTTCGTTGTCTTATAGACTATGATTGGCTCTTTCTGACGTATTTTCGTTTCATTAAAAGATCCATCCATTAGAAATTGATATCCACTATGTCTTACCATAGCATATATAAATAGAGGATTAGATAGTAAACAATCTTTTAATGATATCACTATCATACTTTTAAGAAAATCATCAAACTAACCCCACTACTTCATTTTCAAAAGAGAAATGCTTACCGACTGTCTGGACAACAAGTAGCAGTAGTACAGCTCACTTGGACACTACAAGACTTAAAAAAAATTATTTTGTTTTTTTTTTTAAAAAAAAAAAACGGACTGCACCATAACTACTTGCTGTCCAGCCAGCAGGTAAGCTTTTCTCTTCTCAAAATATTAATTGTGTAATTTGTAACCATTTTGAAGAAGAAAACAAAAGAATTAGCAGCAGGTGAACAAGGCCCAATTTATTATAAATCAAATATTACCTCTTTATCAATATGGAGAATTAGGGAAGGTGTTTTCTACTTTATTAGGTGATGGCCTTATTTAAAAAAAAAAGGTGATGAACTTTGTTGCCTTTTGCATTGTCTTGTTGTATCTTAAAAAAATAGGATTCAAACCTAACCAAGGTTCGAAATATCGATGTCAATGAAAATATCGAAGTTCAAATTTTACGGAAATATCGATAGAAATTTCGAAAAAATTTACGGGAATCGTAGAAATTGATGGAAACTATTTGAATTAATTAATGAAATTTTGATTGTCTTAATTAGATTATAATTGACTATTTTTAAGCACCATATCTAAAAACTAAGACAATATTTAGATATAAATGTTGATTGAAATGTCGATGCAAGTAGAAATTTTGAAAAAAAAATAAAAATTGATTAAAGTTATTTTAATTATTTTATAAAACTTTAATTGTAGCTTAAACATACTATAATTGATTATTTTTAACCATCATATCTAAAATATATATAATATTTATATTATAATGTCGATGCCAGCAAAAATTCTAGAAAAATTATGGAAATGGATGAAAATTTGTTTCAATTATTAAATGAGAACTTAATTATTATGAATTAATTATGTTATAATTAATTATCTCTACAAAATTATATCAAAATTAAAGAAGATATTGGTAATTAGTTACAAAATTAAAGGAGATATAAAACATTTGATCAAATAGTGAAAGTAATAACAACTAACAAGTTAGTAATAGTAACTATATAATTAATAATGAACTAACAAGAAACTATACAATTAATAAAACAAAAATTAAATTATAATGTAAAGAGGGATAATAACCTTTAAACTTAACTTAAAAAGAAGTGGGATAGATTAAAAAGTGAATTAGAATCTAAAGTTTCTAATTTAAGAAAGAAAATTGAGAGTAATAGAGAAAATTAATTATTTTGGGATTGAGGTGTGAAAAACGTGAAAATGGAAGGGACAAACATTAAAAAATAATAAAAAAAAATAAAAGGTAGACTAAGGAAAAATTAATAAAAATATTTTTTGTAATTTATAAGGTGTTTGAGAATGGTAAAATTTGATGTGAATTGAATGTAAAAAGTAATTAATTAAATATAAAGACAAAAGAAATAAAATAAAAAAAAAAAAGTAAAAAAAACACACACACACACACAAGGTTTTTTTTATAAAAAAGACATAATGAAGAAAAAAAATAAAAGATAGAAAGCAGAAAAAAAAATAAAACATAAAAAGACTCACCTCACCACCAAAGTCTCACTCAATGCGGCCATGGATGTGACTGTTGTTAGTGATCACAAGCGGCATCCATCTGTGACATACATTGATTTGATGTTCGAAATTTCGAGGTTTCGACGATATTTTGTCAAAATGAGGGGAAAAACGAATTTTACCCCTCTCAATATTTCGATCCTATTGACATGCCAAAATGTCGAGTGACATTTCGACATGTTGCTCGATATTTAACACCATGAACCTAATACAAACATACAAAAAAAAAATAATAATAAGAAAAAGATTCCAACTTAGGAAATAAATAATAAAGAAAAATATTTTGGTGCAGCCTCTGTTGCATAAGTATTGTACAACCTACTTTACAACCACAACAAAATTATTATTATTATTTTAATTTGAGTTGTGTTCAATAATAAATCCAAGAGACATGCATTGATAATTCCCACATTTTCAAATCAATTCTTCTTACTCTTCGTCTTGAACTAAAAAACAAAACTTTTCAGTCTTCATCAGTTTCAAAGGAAAATAAAAGAAAGAAAAAAGACCTTAAGGTCTTCATTCGTCTGCTTCCTTTTCTGAGTGACACTGCAACACGGCAAGTTGTTTGATTAATATTTTTTTTAACAGCAAAGACGTGAAAGTCTCCTCTTTTTCTCATTTCCAAGCAATAGAATCTATTGGTTCAAGGTGAAAGCAAAGCCATGACGTCCAGTTCTACTTCTTTTGTCTCCAAGCAACAAAGCATTGCTATATAACCCAACTTCATAAGACTGTTCCTCACAGTTCCTAGCAACAAATCTTGTTACTCACATCTCTCCCATTCCTTTTTCTCCATTGGTCTGTTCTGTATCAAATGAACAAGTTTGAGTTGGTTTTCATACCCGGCCTAGGAATGGGTCACCTCGGATCCGCCATCGAGATGGCCAATATTCTTGTCACTCGAGATCACCGTCTTTCTGTCACAATGCTCACCATCAAACCATCCTTTGATGCCAAAATAGCTGAACATATTCAGTCACTTTCTGCATCTTTTGCTGACAAATCCGTTCGCTTCATCGTTCTTCCTGAACTACCCCCTCCAGAAGAGAGTAAAGCAGGCTTTAGGTTGAAAGAGGTCCTTGAGAGTTACAAGCCTAATGTGAGAGAAGCAGTGACCAAGCTCGCTGACACTCCTGAATCACCTCGACTTGTCGGATTTGTCATAGATATGTTTTGTACCTCCATGATAGATGTGGCTAAAGATTTTGGAGTTCCATGTTATGTGTTTTACACATCCAGTGCTAGCTTTCTTGCTCTTAGTTTTCATCTCCAAGAACTTTACCATCAAAATACTAGCCACAATGTGGTGGAAAACTTGCAGATCTCTGATGCTGAGTTCGCTCTACCAAATTTTGTTAACTCGATTCCTAGTAAATTCATTCCTAGTATTTTTTTTGAGAACGAACATGCTGCTTGGTTTCATGATAGTGCTAAAAGATTTAGATCAGAAATCAAAGGTATTTTGATCAATACATTTGCAGAGATGGAATCACATGCGATAAACAGCATGTCCAATGGCTCCTCACAAGTTCCACCTTTGTATTCGGTCGGACCTGTTTTACACTTGAATAGTACTACCACCATTGGATCTAATAAAATTCATGAAGGTGCAGATATACTAAAGTGGCTCGATGATCAGCCTCCATCATCCGTTGTCTTCCTGTGCTTTGGAAGCATGGGAAGCTTTGAGGAGGATCAGGTGAAAGAGATTGCTCAAGCACTGGAGCGAAGTGGAGTTCGCTTCTTGTGGTCACTCCGGCGACCGCCACCAAAGGGGAAGTTAGACGCACCAAGTGACTATGACGACATCAAAGATGTTCTACCAGAGGGGTTTCTCGACCGAACAACAGGTATTGGAAGGGTCATTGGGTGGGCACCACAAGTTGAGATCTTAGCGCACCCAGCTACAGGAGGATTCGTATCGCATTGTGGTTGGAACTCGACACTAGAGAGTGTGTGGCATGGTGTGCCGATGGCAACATGGCCGATGTATGCCGAGCAACAATTCAACGCCTTTGAAATGGTAGTAGAATTGGGATTGGCAGTAGAGATCACGATAGATTATCGAAAGGAATTTCGTGGAGAAAGGTCAAGAATAGTGAGTTCAGAAGAGATAGAGAGAGGGATTAGAAAATTGATGGAAGACGACAATCCGATCAGAAATAAAGTCAAAGCAAAGAGTGAAGAAAGTAGGAGAAGTGTGATGGAGGGTGGATCTTCCTTCATCTCATTGGGTCATCTTATAAAAGACATTTTAGCCAACTCACTAGTAGGAGGAGGAGACTAGCTAGGACATAGTTTCATGTGCTTAAAATTTCGAAGGTCAGTTCATTTCGTTTTCTTCCAATGTATTTGATTCCTTTGGCTTTCGGGAGAGTTGAATCTCTAAGTCATGCATTTGTGTGTAAGAAAAGTCAGTTGGGCAGAGTGGGTATAAATGAATAATGAAGTTGCAATAAATAGAAAAAACTAAGTAGTTGGTTTCAAAAAAAAATAAATAAATAAAGGCTAAGAGGTAAATCTTCCTCTTCCAATTCAATTTCTTCATAATGGTGGACTTTGGATGTTCCTTGCTAAATTATACACTTTGAAAATTCAGTAATCAAATAATAACTAATTTACTATATTATAAATTTAAAAAAATTACCAACATGAGCATAGCTTAATTGGTATAAAATGTATACTCTCGATCAAGAGATCATATGTTCAAATCTTCCAACAAAAAAAATTAAATCAAATAATTATATGTTATGTCACTAATGAGATGAATTGTAAATATATAAATTCAACGATAAATTAATGTGTCAAAAGATTAAAGGCAGCACAAAGAGAACAACTGGACTTGGACAATTCTGGAACATGATTTACATTTCATTTTATTGTGTTTTTTTTTTTGCTGGTATTTAAAAAAAATAAATAAATAGAATCCATTCAGCCCATATGTGTGTAAATAAAAACCAATTTTTAAATGATCTTGTTCTCATCCTTTTAGTAAATCATTCAAAAAAAAAAAAAAAAAAAGACACATCATCTAATTAAGCTTACTGCCTCAGTTTCAAAATTATATATCAAATACTATTTACAAAAGAACAAATACATAAAACAACATTCTACTAAATATTAATCTACTAAACATTAAAATAAGGAAACTCACCGAATATCTGACATCTTTTGTTGCCTTTTGTGTTTTGTCTGGGCTCTATTTCAAGGGAAAAGAAAACATTATTCATAAATGTACGCAATAAATAGCTAAGTACAGAAGAGAGAAGACTTCTATTGATAATTTCCACATTTTCAAATCAAGTCATCTGAATTTTATCATGTCATTTATGGTCTTAGCCATTCACGACAGCTAAGGGATGACGCCAGTTCTTCTCCAAGCAACAAAAATTGTTATATAATTAACCAGCTCCCAAAGATAAGGCCTTCACTCTTTACATCTCCGATCACTTCTTTTATTTTTATATTTTTTTTTCATTCGTCTCTTTTGTATCAAATGAAGAAGTTTGAGTTGGTTTTCATACCTTGCCCAGGGATGGGTCATCTTGCATCTACTGTTGAGATGGCCAATATTCTTGTTACTCGAGATGATCGTCTCTCTGTGACTGTGCTCGCCATCAAGCTTCCCTATGACGCCAAAACAGCTGAACATATTCAGTCACTTTCGGTATCTTTTGACGGTAAATCTATACGCTTTATTGTTCTTCCTGAATTATCCTTTCCAAATGAAGGTAGTACACGCCTTATGATGAAAGCACTCCTTGAAAGCTACAAGCCCCATGTGAGAGAAGCTGTGACCAAGCTCACCGACTCTTCTAACTCGATCCGTCTTATCGGATTTGTCATAGATATGTTCTGTACCCCTATGATAGATGTGGCTAAAGAATTTGGGGTTCCTTGTTATTTGTTTTACACATCCAGTGCTGCTTTTCTTGCTCTCAGTTTTCATCTCCAAGAGCTTTATGATCAAAACAGTAGCACAGTAGAACAGTTGCAAAACTCAGATGTCGAGTTAGCTCTGCCAAGTTTTATCAACCCAATTCCTACTAAAGCCATCCCTGGCATCTTCTTTGATAAAGACATGGCTGTTTGGTTTCATGATAATACTAGAAAATTTAGATCAGAAATCAAAGGTATTTTGATCAATACATTTGTAGAGATGGCAGCACATATGATGAAGTGGATGTCAAATGGCTCCTCGAAAATCCCACAGTTGTATTCTGTTGGACCCATTTTGCACTTGAAAAATATTGGTGTTGCCCAATGCAATAAGACTTTAAATGGTGCAGAAGTACTAAAATGGCTTGACGATCAACCTCTAGCATCAGTGGTCTTCCTGTGCTTTGGGAGCAAAGGAAGTTTCGACGAGGATCAAGTGAAGGAGATCGCTCGAGCACTGGAGCAAAGTGAGGTTCGCTTCTTGTGGTCCCTTCGACAGCCTCCACCAAAGGGTAAGTTGGAAGGCCCAAGCGACTACGCTAATATCAAAGACGTCCTACCTAACGGATTTCTTGACAGAACAGCAGGTGTTGGAAGGGTCATCGGGTGGGCACCGCAAGTGGAGATATTGGCCCATCCGGCCACCGGAGGATTCGTATCACATTGTGGTTGGAATTCAACATTGGAGGGCGTGTGGCACGGTGTACCAATGGCAACATGGCCAATGTATTCCGAACAACAATTTAACGCCTTTGAAATGGTGGTGGAATTAGGATTGGCTGTGGAGCTCACGTTAGATTACAGGAAGGATTTCCAAACAGAAAGGTCGCGAGCAGTGAGTGCAGAAGAGATAGAAAGTGGGATCAAAAAATTGATGGACAATGGCAATGAGATCAGGAAGAAAGTCAAAGCAAAAAGCGAAGAAAGTCGAAAAAGTATGATGGAAGGTGGATCTTCCTTCATTTCATTGGGCCATTTTATTGATCACGTCTTGGCCAACTCACCTGAAGGCAACGACTAAAGCCATTTGGTTTCATGGTGTTAATGTATTCATAGAGAGTCAAATAGAGAACTTCTAAAAGGAAATTAAAAAGTCTACTGTGAAGGGCGGGTAGTTGAAATGAACAGAAACCTGAATAGTAAAGCTTCGTTTACTAATTCAGCGGTGGGAACTTTGGTTGTGGAATGTGAAGTTGAATAAAAGCGAAATTATCTTTGGAAAGCATAACAGTCTTAATTTGTGTCAAAGAGAACTATAAATGTAGGCCATTTTATAGATGATCTTTTGGCCAACGCAGTGAAAAGGAAAGACTTGGACATAGTTTCACATGTTTAAAACTAGCTAGTTCTGCAACCAAAGCCATTTGGTTTAGTTGGCTTATAGAATTTGTTTAAATTTAAGTTGGCTTTTCTGTTGTATTTTTGTTTCATTAAAAAATTCTGGCCATTACCATTATATAGGTGTTTTTGGACAGGGTGAAGGTTAGGGAAAATGTTATATAAGCAAAGGCATGATGCAGCTCTTCTTCTTTATACCCAAACAACAAACAAAATGTTATATAAGCGCTGGCCCAGCTCCATAACAACAAAATTGTTACTCACAGCTTCCTTTGCTTTTTCTCCTTCAATCTGTTCTGCTTCATTGTTCTCCCTGAACTGCAAATCCCAAGAGAAAGTAGGGAACGTTGTATGCAAAAAAAACACTGCTCGAAAGCTACAAGCCTCGTGTCAGAGAAGTTGTGATCGAGATCACAAACTCTCAAAAACATCCTAACTACCCCGACTTGCTGGATTGTCATAGGCATGGTTCTGCACTTCCATGATAGATGTAGCTAAAAAATTTGAGGTTCCTTGTTATTTGTTTTACACATCCAATGCTGCCTTTCTTGCTCAGCTTTATGATCAAAATAATAGCAATGAGGTAGTGGAACAATTGGAGAACTCAGATATTGAGTTAGCTCTGGAAAGCTCTGTCAACCGAATTCCTAGTAAAGTCATTCCTTCTATCTTCTTTGATAAGGACGCCGTTGTTTGGTTTCATGATAATCCTAAAAACTTTAGATCTGAAATCAAAGGTATCCTAGTTGATACATTTGTGGAAATGGAATCACATGTGATTAACTAGAATTCAAGTGGCTCCTCCTTACAAATCCCACCGTCATATTGCATAGGACCCGTTTTGCACTTAAAACACCAACATTGTTGGATCCGATGGGACTCTGGAGGCTGCAAATATACTAAATAAAATGGCTCAATGATCCACCTTTGGCATCGGTGGTCTTTCTATGCTTTGGGAGTAGGGGAAGTTTTGACAAATATCAGGTGATGTAGATCACACGAGTGTTGGAGTGAAGTAGGGTTCGCTTCTTGTGGTCCTTTCGGCAACCTCCACCAAAGGGTAAGTTGGAAGCGCCAAGCAACTACACCGACTTCAAAGATGTCTCCTAAAGGGATTTCTCAATCGAATAGCAAGTATAGGAAAGGCCATTGGGTGGGCACGTACAAGTGGAGATCTTGGCACATCCAGCCACTAGTGTTAGGAGTGCAAACAAATGTCCCACATTGGTTAGGGAAGGGAGTGATCATATAAATATATGTGAAGACAATTATCTCTATTGGTATGAGATCTTTTGGGGAACCAAAAGCAAAGCCATAAGGATTTATGCCCAAAGTGGACAATATCATATCATTGTGGAGGTCTGTTGTCCTTATCAGCTAGAGGATTCATATCTAAGGCTCCGTTTGATAACTATTTGATTTTTTTGTTTTTAGTTTTTGAAAATTAAACCTATAAATACTACTTTCACTTATGAGTTTTCTTGTTTTGTCAAAACTAGTTATGCTTTTGCAACGAAGCCATTTTGTCTCGCTGTGATCATAGATTATTGAAATGTAAGGGAGTTCCTTTAATGTATATAAAGAAAGTCAATAATAGACTTGAGTGGCAATTTGAAAAGTCAACTTTGAAGGGTGGGTAGTTGCAATGAACAGAAAGCTGAGTAGTTAAGCTTCCTCTTCTAATTCATTGGTGGGGATTTTGGCTGTGGAACAGTTGAATAAATGAAGTTTTTCTTTGGAAAGCATAACACTCATTTAACCAAAAAGTTAGAAGTTCAAATCTCCATTCCCATATATTGAATTCACAAAAAAAAACAAAAAAAGAGAGAGAGAGAGAGAGAGAGAATAACGTGTGATCCATGAACTAAAATAATATATCACATACAAATAAGAGGAGCAAATATTACCTACACTATAGTAGTATTAGAAAATTTCACAACTAATAGACTAATTAAATTTAATTTGTATAAATAAATCTAAACCCACATGTAATTCATAGACATTGGAATCCAACCCCATATCATTAAGAATACTAGACATTTAAATCCTACACCTTTAACTTCTAAGGGGCCGTTTGGTTTAAGGTTTCACTAGATGCCCATGGGTAATATATGCTTGGGAATAATATGTCTAGGAATCAAAGATGACTGTATTTGGTTCTACATGAAAATGGTATCAGATTTTTATAATAATAAGTGATATCAGCATTTATTTTATGAGATTAATTTAATAAATTTTATATAATTATGGTGCACTAATTAATAAAACAATCAAAATTAATTCAAAAAAATAAATATAATTTTTCTAAAAAATTATAATTTATAATTAAAAATTAAAAATTATATTTATTCAAGTGTAATTAATTATAATTATTAAAAATAATATCATACTAAATTAATCATAATTATAATTAATTAATTTATTATATTATTAATTAATGATTTGATAGTTTTAATCGTAATTATAATTAATTAATTAAATATATTATTAATTAATGTATATATTTAAATAAATTAATTGATTAAAATGAGATGTTAAAAATATAAGTATGTATTTAAATCAATTAATCTATTAAACTAAAATTGTTAAATTCATATAATATAATTAAAATTTTAATGTAATTTTATTGATTATAAATTTAATTTACATATATTAATTAATTTAAATTAATTAACTTTAATAATATAAAATAAAATAATACATAAAGAATAAAGAAGTGTATTATAGATGAGAGAGAGGGAGAGAATGAAGAAAACCCACCCTTTTAGAAGGGTATTCTTCATGGGTATAAGAGATGCATGGAAATATGTTATTCTCATGTTCAAGGTTACAAACCTTGTTCCAAACAAGGGAATGTATATCCCTTACTCATTCCCACATTTATTCTCATCCTCATTCCCTCAATCCAAACGACCCATAAATATTTATAGAACTCGAGCATAACTTTGGTGAAGGTATTATATCTCCACTAGAAGTCATATTCGAATCGGTCTCCACATATAAGTTTTTTTAAAAAATATATATATATAATAAGGAAATGGTATCCCAATCCAAGAAATCATAGATTTTAAACACATTATCTCAAACTTCGTTTAAATTTAGATTCTAAAACCACCCAAATGGGCTAAACAGCCCAAAAAGCTTAAATCGCACTATTCTTCACTAAATTCCAATCCCTATTGAGTACCTGATTTGATATGATGCGATCTTGTCGAGACCTTTATTATGAACTCCGGCGAGCTTTCAGCACAGACTAGAATGCAGATGAAGAAGATGGAGCTAGTTTTCATCCCATGGCCGGGCATTAGCCATTTCTCCTCCACTATCCAATTTGCCCACCTCCTCCTTCCCCGCGACCACCGTTTCTCCGTCACTGTCCTCCTCATCCCGCCGCCGTGGGAGCCCATTCACTCCACCTACCTCCAATCCCTCCACCACTCTCGAATCTGATTCCTCACCCTCCCGGAACACCCCCTTCCCCCTGACGCTGATATTACCTCTCTGTTTAAATCCATCGTAGAAACCCAAAAACAAAATGTCAGAGACGCCCTTGGGAAGCTTCTCGATTCCCCCATCATCGCCGGCTTCGTCATCGACATGTTCTGCACCGCCATGATAGATGTGGTCGACGAACTTGGGGTTCCCTCTTATGTATTCTTCACTGCAAGCACTGGGTATCTCTCCGTCACCTCCCATCTTCAGGATCTTTACAATCGGCACAACGAACAGAGCGACCAATTCCTCCGATCGGATTTCCAGTTCTCCGCCCCGGGTTTCACCAATCCGGTTTCGGGCAAGGTCATTCCAAGCCCTTATTTCAATAGAAATTCAGAGTGGATTGTACACGAGAGCACTCGGAGGTTAAGAGAGAGTAGTGGGATTTTGATAAGCACATTTTCTGAACTCGAATCGAAGATTCTCGACTCCTTTTCCTCCTCCTCCTCCCAATTTCCGCCCGTCTACGCCGTGGGGGTGATTCTGAGTTTGAATTCGAACAACAACAATGGCAGCTACGGTGAATCGAGTGAGGGTTTGGAGATTCTGAAATGGATGGACCAACAACCTCCATTATCCGTGGTATTCCTCTGTTTTAGGAACTGGGGGAGCTTCAATCGGGATCATGTGAGAGAGATTGCAAATGCTTTCGAGCGGAGTGGGTACCGATTCGTGTGGTAGCTACGACAGCCATCGCCGGAAGGAAAAATTGAAGACCCAATCGGATACAATTACAGTAAAGATGTTGCTCCGACGGGGTTTGATCGAACGGCGGAGATTGGGTGGGCGCCGTAGGTGGAGATTCTTGGACATCCGGTGACGGGAGGGTTTGTATCGCATTGCTGGTGGAATTCAACGATGGAGAGTGTTTGGTTTGGAGTGCCGATTGGGACATGGGCGATGTATGCAGAGCAGCGGTTGAATGTGGTGGAGATGGAAGTGGAGTTGGGATTGACGGTGGGGATCTCGTCGGAGACCGGCATAGTGAGCATAGAGAAGATCGAGATTGGGATTAGAGAGTTGATGGCCAGCGATGGGGAGGTCAGGAAATTGGTGAAGATGGAGAGTGAAGAGAGTAGGAGAAGTGTAATGGAGGGTGAATTTTCTTTCAATGCTCTAAATCGTTTTATTGAAGAGGTAATGGCGAAGGCCAATTCATTTGGTCAAATTTTTTACTTTTTAAATTAAGTTTATGATTATAATAATAATGTAGTCGGTTTGATTGAATGGGTTTAGTTTGTTTGATTTTTTATTTAATGGAAAAATCATTTTAACTCTAAACTTATCAGGTTGTATTAATTTTATCTCCAAACTTTTAATTTCATCAATTTAAACTTCAAACTTAAAGTATACAAATATATAAAATAAATGAAAAATGAAATTGTATCGGGGGTAATATATACAAAAAGATAGACATTGAAAAGAACTTTTTGACCTCAAGATATCAATGACCATTGTATGAGCCTCTTTCATAATATTCTCAATCCCATTAGTCATGTTAATATTCAATAAAGAATCTGAAAACACAGAAAGACTTTGAATATCCATCCTTTGAGCAAGTATAATTCCTTCCAAGATTGCAATTGCTTCAACCATAGTTAGTGGCCCCATAAAGGTTTGAAGGCATACGTCGCACACAAAACCTCACCACCAGGATTCTGAATTACTGCTCCATTCCTTTCATCACACTCCGCATCCACAAACAAATTACAACCGTGTGAAATTATAGTATCGTGAACCAATCCAAGATTTGGATGTTGATGATCCATAGCAATAGTAGTTCTTTGGAAATCAAAGATATAATTATGAATTCATTCACACCGTATTCTAATATTCGAAATTCCTTCCTCATGGACATACTTGTTCCTGTCATTCCAAAAAGATCATGCCCCCTACACAAACCAACTCTAATTCATGGCACGATAACCTGTTAGCATACTTTATCCACCAATCTCATATTTTCAGTAAAGAGTAGTTCAAAACTTGCGCCCCCAAGATTAGATTTTGTCAAATTGCCTTCGATCTTTAATATACTACAAATTCGAGTATAGGTTAGTTGGTTAAGACATTTATATATCCCATCATTAATATACTTAATTAGCGTAAAAAAATAATATACTTAATTACATGACAGCAAATACATATTCGAAAATATTGAAAACACAAAATAATTTTCACTGAATTCCTTGTTTTCAAATTTTTGGTTTTAGATCTCTAACCAAGTGCAGCTTTAAAACTAAATTAAAACATTTTAAACAATAAAAATTAAATTTAAAAAACAATCAACCATTAGAGAGTAAAATAAATATTATGGGTCCATTTGGATTCATATTTCAAGTGTTTAATTTGGAAAAAAAAAAGTCATTTTAACGAGATTAGTAGTGTTTGGCAACCACTCAAAATGAAAAATAAGCTATTTTAAAAGAAACACTTGAAACCAAAATTTAGAATAAGTGTTTTTAAGTGTTTACTTTGGAATCCCTCCCAAATTTTCATGATATATGAAAATGACTAAAATACCTTCACATTACCCCCGCTCACTGTCGCCCACTGTTGGCGACCACCGTCGACAACTACTGCTAGCGACTACTCTGACAACCTCCGCTAACAATCCCTCCGACGACCCCCTCCGTCAATGGCCAGTCATACATATTAGTGTTTTAAATACAAATGTGAACTTAATAATTTACAGTGTTTAATAATTGTCTTTTATAGTAATTTGACATTAGTAAAAGTATTTTGAGAGTAGAGCAAACCAAATAAATTTGTGTATAAAAATACTTTTAAGAAAATGTAATCAAACATATGAATGTTTAAATTCTAAATAGTTTTTATATAAAAAAAAATTGCTTAAAAAATACATTTTTGAAAAATATTTAAACTAAAAAGTAATCCAAACAGACTATGAGGCAGGAATAAATACAAATTTTTCCTTACTTTCGCCAAAAGAAATAAAACAATACTTTGGTTTCATACCCATCATATTCAACCTAAGAAAAGTCCTTTTGAGAAATTTCTTGTACTACTTCTACACACCCGAATTCTCCAAATACTTCCAAAACCACTGAAAATTATTCATACTCAACATATGAGATGTCCGAAAATTTGATTTTCCACACACCCCAATTCTCCAAATACTTTTTAGGTTAAAATACTATGTCACTGTACTTTAAATTTCATTTTATTTTAATCTATACTTTTAAATACTCAATTTTAGTACATGTATTTTCAATAAAGTTAGTCTCGGTTAAATTATTATTACTATTTAACTAATTTTAATAAAAGTTAACTTTAAATTAATGGTAAGTTTAATTTTAAATTTATTGAAAATCTAGTCATTAAAAAGTACATAACTAAAATAAAAAGAAAAACAAAAGGGTATTTTAGGACTCGTTTGATAACATTCATGTTTTCTGTTTCTTGTTCCTGTTTCTCATTTTTCAAGAAACATACTTGTTTGATAAACTATCATGTTTCTTGTTTCTAATTTTTTTAGAAACGTTTCTAAAAAAAAGGCAGATTTTGAGAAACTTCAAAAAGTAGTTTCTCAAATTCTATTTCTGTTTTTTTTTTCAGGTTTCATGCATGTATTCTTATTTCTCTTTTTACCCATCTCTCCTCTCTATTCTTTCTCTCTCTTCCATTATATATTTTTTTTCTTTTAATACTTTTTAATCTTTTTGTTTTTTTTTTCTTTTTTGATTTATTTCTTTCTATTCGTTCTCTCTCTTTCATCATTTTTTCTTTTAATAGTTCATTATCTTTTTTTTTCTTTTTACTTTTCTCTTTTCGTTTATGTTTTTACTTTCTCTCTTATTTTCTTATTTTCTTATTTTCTTTTACTTTACATTAACAAGCTTATAATTATTATTTTCTATTTAATTTTCTATTATTTTTCCTTTTGGTACGATTTTATTTTTTTATTAAATAAATAAACTAATAATGTATTTCATGTTTACCATTAAATGTAAAAAAAATATATACATTCTCTCTCTTTTTCTGATTTTACTTGCGTGTATTATTGGCTAATGTATTTTTAAATAAAAAATAAAAATAAAGTTTATTATTAAATTAAAGAAATGTGGGTATGTTCGATTGTCTGATCTTAGACAATTTACAAATTCTTCTAATTGAACTAACTCTTGTAAGTCAAAATCGTTCAAGGTAAATTGATTGAAGTGAGAAATAACATTGAAAATCAAATTTGAACAACATTCGAAGGATAAAATTTATTATTATTATCATTCTTATTATTAATTAGGTGTTAGGCCTTAATAAAATATTATAACCTCTTTATAATTGTTTTATATTTATTTTAATGCATGTTATATGTTTTATTATAGTATATGCACTAAATTTTATTTTTACCAAAAAACAAAAAACAAGAAACAGAAATAGTTATCAAACATGTTTCTGTTTTTAGTTTTTAAAAAACAGAAACAAGAAACGAGAAACAGAAACAAGAAATAAGAAACGAAAAACGAAAACGTTATCGAGGCCTTAACTACTTTTCAAACCACTTCAAATTATTTTTAAATTCCCAAGTGTTCAGCACCACTCACATTACACAAGCAAAATGATCAAGATGGAGTTAGTTTTCATCGCATGGCCGGACATCGGCCACCTGTCCGCCATCCTCCACCTCGCCGACCTCCTCCTCCGCCGCAACCACCGCCTCTCCGTCACCCTCCTCCTCATCCCGCCGCCGTGGGAACCCATTACAACCGCCCAACTCCACTCCCTTCTCCCCTCTTCCACCACCGCCACCAATCCAATCCCAATGATCATCCTCCCTCAAATCCCTCTTCCCCGCAACGCCGAATTCGTCTCTCTAATCAAAACCACAATTGAAGCCCAAAACCAACACGTCAAAGACGCCGTCGCCAAGCTTTCCAACTCCGCTGATTCCCCCTCAGTCCTCGCCGGCTTCGTCCTCGACCTGTTCTGCACCGCCATGATCGACGTGGCCAACGAATTGGGGGTTCCTTCTTATCTCTTCTCCACTTCCAGCGCTGCAAATCTCTCTCTCTCCCTCCATCTTCAACAGCTTTTCGATCGACAGAATGAAGAAGAAACCCATCAACCCCTCAACCCGGATCTTGAAATCCCCATCCCGGGTTTTTCAAAACCACTTCCGGGGAAATCAATTCCTAGTGCCTACTTCGACGGAAACGCGAAATGGATACACGAAAGCACGAGGAGGTTCAGAGAGAGCAACGGCATCTTGATCAACACTTTTCACGAACTAGAATCGCAGGTTGTAGAAGCGTTTTCCGAAGCTTCGTCCTCCTCCCAGCTTCCGCCCGTGTACGCCGTGGGGCCGATTCTGAATTTGAACAATAATAGCTCCGGTGAAGGTCTTGAGATCCTGAAATGGCTGCACCAACAACCTCCATTATCGGTGGTATTCCTCTGCTTTGGAAGCAGGGGAAGCTTGAATCGGGACCAAGTGAGGGAGATTGCAGTCGCTTTGGAGCGGAGTGGGTACCGATTCGTGTGGTCGCTGCGGCAGCCATCGCCGGAAGGAAAAATTGAAAACCCAATCGAATACGATTACATTAAAGATGTTGTTCCAGAGGGGTTTTTGGATCGGACGGCGGAGATTGGGAGGGTGATTGGGTGGGCGCCGCAGGTGGAGATTCTTGGGCATCCGGCGACGGGAGGGTTCGTATCGCACTGCGGGTGGAATTCGACGCTGGAGAGTGTTTGGTTTGGAGTGCCGATTGGGACATGGCCGATGTATGCAGAGCAGCGGTTGAATGCGGTGGAGATGGAAGTGGAGTTGGGATTGGCGGTTGCGATTTCGCCGGAGACCGGCGTGGTGAGCGCAGAGAAGATTGAGAGTGGGATCAGAGAATTGATGGCTGGCGATGGGGAGGTTAGAAAATTGGTGAAGATGAAGAGCGAAGAGAGTAGGAGAAGTGTAATGGAGGGTGGATCTTCTTTCACTGCTCTGAATCTTTTTATTGAAGAGTTAATAGCCAAAGCCAATTCCTTGTGACGAAGACGAACTCTCATCTCTTAGCCGAGGAAACAATGTTTTATGCTCATATTGATATTGTTTTGTTTTTTTTAATAATATACTTTGTGAATTAAGTTTGTGTAATTGGAAAACCCAAAATAAATAAATAAAAGTGTGATTCGAAGTTATGTTTGATATATAAATATAAGTTTGTTATATTTTAAGAATTAAGCACCCATTGCGGAGTCAATTAGAGCAATACCCAACAAGGTACTCGTAATTTATTTTATAGGTTAGAATATTTAAATCTTAACCCCTACTTTCTAATGTTATATTTCAATGTCAATACAAATAGTTCGGACATCTTTACTGCTTCTAAAGTTTTTAGTTTCAAATTAAAAAAGAATCCAAGACTCATTCTATAACTATTTTAATGTATTACTAAAAGAAACTATTTTGAACTCTAAAAATTAAATATATTTGTTAATATTCCATCTCAGCAACAAATTTTCTGCCACCTACTACTAAATTTTTTCTATATATTCATTTTTTCACTACGTGTTTGACACGTATTTATTATTTATTTTTTAAAAAAAAAGGTTTCTCCTCTTTTCCATTTGAAAAAAATTTGAGTGGTGGATAGTTGAATAGTACAAAAGTATTATTATTTTTTTCTAATTCAACATGTGGAAGTGAGAGAATTAAATTTCCGACCAGCCTCAATTAGTTGAACTATGCTTATGTTTTTTTTTTTCTCATTTTATCAATTTTTCACCCACATTTTTCTTTCACTATTTCTCCAAACATACATAGTTCCTTTCATCTCCTCTACACATACAAACTCTCTTACTAATCTCTCTCCATATATAAACAATTTGTTTCAATAATATCACGTATTTCATTTGAATAAAACTTTTAATTCTTAATCACGTTCACATCTTCGAGATAATTATCTTCTTCATTATTTCATCCCCTAACCCAACCATATAGACTTTGACCTTTTTCATTTGGTATCACTATCAATATTGAGCGTACGAATCACAATATATAATAATTCTTTATCCAAAACGACAGCAAAGCCATGACGTCATCCATCTCTGTTAAAAACAAAATAAATAAACGGACAAAACCCTCTTTCCTCTCCCTGCTTTTCTGTGTACTGAAATGAAGAAGATGGAGCTGGTCTTCATTCCCGCGCCGCTCATCGGCCACCTCACCTCTGCCGTCCAACTCGCCCACCTCCTCGTAAATCGAAACCCTCTTCTCTCAATCACTATTCTCACTATCAAGCTCCCTTTCCCCACCAAATCCGACCCTCCAATCCAATCCCTCTGTTCCTCCTCCGCCACCGACCGGATCCGATTCATCACTCTCCCGGAGCAACCCATCCCCGACGCCACCAATAAGACCCCCCTCCTTCTCAAACGCCTCGTCGAATCCCAGAAACTTAACGTCGCCAACGCCGTAGCCGATCTCACCGCCGCGCCGGACTCCCCGGCGCTGGCCGGGTTCGTCGTCGACATGTTCTGCATAACCATGGTGGATGTGGCCAACCAGTTCGGCGTTCCCACCTTCGTCTTCTACACTTCCAGCGCTTCCTTGCTCGCCCTCTTCTTCCATCTCCAAGAGCTCTACGACGACGAGTTCAATCACGACATGGACCAATTGCTGAACTCCGCCACGGAATTCACTGTCCCGGGTTTTAGGAATCCGATTCCGAGGAAAGTGATTTCCTCCATGTATAGCGACAGAGAAGTGACCGAGTGGGCGCACGATCTCACTCGGAGGTTTAGAGAAGCCAGTGGGTTTCTGGTCAACACATTTTCCGAGCTCGAACCCGACGCGATTCACTGGTTCGCCAATCGGAGACTCCCGCCGGTGTATGCCGTCGGGCCCATTTTGAATTTAAAGAAAAATCCCCAAATCGGAGAAAGTGGGCAGGGGATTTTGAAGTGGCTGGACGAGCAGCCGCCGTCGTCGGTGGTGTTCCTCTGCTTCGGAAGCATGGGGAGCTTCAATGAATCTCAGACCAAGGAGATCGCAGATGCCTTAGAGCGAACCGGAGTTCGATTCCTCTGGTCCATACGGCAGGTCCCGCCGGAGAGCGTTCTGCCGGAGGGGTTCGTGGATCGGACGGCCGGAATCGGGAAGGTGATAGGATGGGCCCCGCAGGTGGAGATATTGGAGCATCCGGCGACGGGAGGATTTGTGTCGCACTGTGGGTGGAACTCGGTGCTGGAGAGTTTGTGGAATGGGGCTGCGGTGGCGGCGTGGCCGATGTACGCGGAGCAGCAGCTGAATGCGTTTGAGATGGTGGTGGAGTTGGGAGTGGCGGTGGAGGTTTCGTTGGATTACAGTATGATGGTGGAGGAGGCGGTTGTTTTGACGGCGGATAAGATTGAGGCCGCCATAAGAAAGCTGATGATGGAGGATTCCGATGAGATTAAGAGGGCGGTGATGGTTAAGAGTGAGGAAAGTAAGAAGGCGATGATGGAGGGTGGTTCTTCTTTTAATGCATTGAACCATTTCATTGATGTTGTAACGGCTAATTCCTAGTGATTTTAACCCTTTTTAATTGATAGGTTAAAATATCATTTTGGTCTATGTGTTTTTGTTTTTGTTCGATATTGATCTTTGTACTTTCAAATGTCTAATTTTAATTTTATACTTTTAATAAAGCTTAAAATTAATCTCTATAATAAATTTGAGAATAATTTTTATCAAAATTAATTAAATAATAATAATAATTTTAATATAAAAAAATACTCAATGTAAATGTACTTTCAAAATTTATAGAATAAAAATTAATAAAAATTAATTTTTTAAAGAAAATTTAATAATAAATTAATAGTAGAGACTAATTTTACGCTTTATTGAAAGTACATCCATTAAAATTGGAAATTTAAAAATATATGAACTAAAATGAAAGGAAGTTTAAAGTACAGAGATCGAAATGGTACTTTAACCCAATTCTTACTTCTTTGATTTAAATGGAAGAATTTGACTTTTTTGCTCAAACAACTTATTTATTAATTTATCAAAATCACTTACTAATTTATTTTTACATGAAAGTTTCTATTAGTATTTTATTTTTAAAAAACAAAAAATTGAAATGGTTTATCAAACGGGATGGTTGTTTTCAAAAACTTGTTTTTGTTTTTAAAATTTGACTAAATATTCAAATGTTTTGTTAAAAAAAATGAAACTCATTATAGAGAATTGATGAGAAAACAAATACAATTTGTAAAAATCAAAAATCAAAAACTAAAAATCAAATACTTATCCAATGGGACATTAGTCTTTTATTTTTGGTTTTTGAAAATAATCTACTTTCTACCAATGTTTTCAAAATCCAAGTCAAAAATTTTAAAACTACTTAACTTGAATAAGATAAAAAGTATGGTAGAGAATCGTAAGAAAAGAAGCTTAATTTTCAAAAATTAAGAACTAAAAATCAAATACTTATTCAATGGTGGGCATCAGAGTCAACCAATGCACACAAGTATGTAGACAATAGGTCCGGTTCCCGTTTACATATTGGACCCCGCAACTCATCACCATGTCTATCCACAAGGGTTAAACAAAAAAAAAAAATTCATTTAGCTACTACAAAATCACATAATAATAAATTAAGTGCAAGTTTGACGACATTTTTATATCGTTTTTCCTTACAGTCTTAAATCATACTTATACACTACCAATTAATTTCCTTTGTTCTGTAATTTATAAGTTTTAATTTGTTTAAATAAAACAAAATCAAAATCAAACAGGACCTCAATTTTTTTTAATGATTTAAATAGTAAATTTATAGACCAACTTAAATTAATTAAGGATAATTATCAATAATACATTAGAAGTTTAATCATTTTTCCAATGGTTAGCGGTGAAAATTAACGATAATATTGAGTTAAAGATTCGCTAGTACATAAAGGTCCAAAGGTTCAGTCCAAGTTAAAAAAAGGGGTCGGCCAAAAGGCCTTATTGGTCGGACCCTTGAGGGGTCACCCTAGGCTAGTTGGCCGATTAGGCCTAAGCCTTAATGGCACTCAAGGGGTCTTGTTGAGTTTGAACAAAAGAGATTGAGTAACCGTTTCATAATTATGGCATCCCGATAGCCCGACGAGATTTCTAAAGAGTGTCGAGATACTCAAGTATACGTTACGAATATACGATTATAAAAGACGGTGAGAATGACATTCCAAGGTACACAACAAAGACCATACTTTTTACTATCTAAATCTACTTACAAACCCGATCTCTAACTTGAGCGTCAGAGTGTGATTGGCTTAATATCACATCGGTGTTGATTCGTTCATTGTGCAGGTACATTACAATGAGTCCAACTAGGGAAACAAACTAGTTAATAAATCTTATCTTACTTCTTACTATCTTAAAAATAGTTAAGGAATAAAATCATTTTGGACTATTTTGTTAGCCTTTATATAATATTTCTATATAATAAAAGCAATTTTGAATTCATTAGAATTTTTATAAACAAAAAAATAATAATAATAAAACTACCATAGAATTTATTTTTAATGAAGAGTTTTTAAAAATTATTTTTTTCTCTAAAATATTATTTTTTTAAAATTACAAAATAAGAGGTATGAGTTATGAACATTTAGATTAATTAGTTTTAATTATTATAAATTTATATATTACGTGAAATTATATTAATATTTAATTTTAATTTTAATTTTGAATTTTTTTTATTAATTATAACAACAAATACATAATTAGATATATAAACGTACAATCGCATGAGGTTAAAACTAGTATTTTTTTTAAAAAAAAACACACACACAAAGGATGTGAATTTACCTATGTTAAAAAATGGCATATCATACCCTTGGTGAAAATCCACCTAGAGTAACCATAAAGTTTAAATACATTATTTTGCACAAACGAAAACAATAATATACATCTAGTTTTACTAATCAATGAGGGAAAAAAAAAATCACAAATTTAGTATTTATGGTTTAACTTTTATTCTATATGGTTTTTATGGATTAATTTGTAGGCGTTGACGAAATGATAATAGAGATCCAATTAAAAAATTTAAATAAAACTAAAACAAAGTCCAATCTACCTAAATTCAATAATTAATAATTTAATAGAACTTTGAAATATGTTTCAATTATGCCTTCAGACTTTTGGAACTTCAAAAGTATCTTTTGAAACAAATTTTAAAAGTAAAAATGAAAATTTTCAAAGTCTAAGAATATAATTGAAAACCCACCTCAAAATTAAAAGGCATTTTGTATGATTAAACAAAAAAAAATTCATGAGCGATGCGTCCTCTGAGGCCCATGCCTTTCAGTAATTGATGAAAAGTAATGGCACCTAGAAGAGGTCAGATCGATTTTGGAGTATTAGTAACGCCCAAACCAATTCATATTAGGGGTATAAGAATTCAAACCGAACTGGTTCAGTTCAGTTTGATTTATACACATATAAAGACCCAACAGACCTGAACCGATTTAGTTCTCAATTTTACATTTAAGTTTGTAACGCTAGTCCCACGCAGTTTTATCGTTTTCTTATCACTGCCTCCGCCTCCTTCATCAAAATCCCTCATTATCTTTCTCTCTCAAACCTAGCATTTGCAAGCTTTTCGTTCGTTGCCGCCCCTAAACCCTAAACGTGATCATTCTCATTTTTTAGAATTATTTAGCCTCTAAATGGAAGTTATTATTGACAATTCATCTATATAGATCCACAAAGTTTAACAAAATAAAGCAAATTAAATAAAAATCTAGTTGATTTTCTTGTTGTGGGTGCATATTTGAGTAAACTGAAAAATTGCAAGAAGATTGCAACTAATTGCAATTGCAATTCTGGACAGTGCATTAGAAAAACAAAAATTTTGAATTTTATTCAATTTGGAAGATTTTGGAGAGATTTTTTCCTGATTTTCAACATGAATGTTGAGCAATTATTCATATATGGAAAGAGAAGAAAATCCTAGCCGCTCACGGTCTATAAAGGCAAAAAATTGAGAAGAAAATCCTAGCATGCTCTCTGGTCGACTGAAAACGTGTGGGCTTTTAGAAAAAAACTTTTGAATAGAAAAAGTCTCCAGTTTAGTGCAAGTGCACATTGTCAAACATAAAATCGTTGTTTTTATGCAGATTTGAAGAAATAAAGAAAATGCAAATGAAATGCAATTGCATTTCCTTGAGATGGCAAGATGAAGTAGAAGAGGGAAAATGAAATTGCATTTTCTGGACTTATCAAGCAGTACGGAATTCTCGAAAATTCACCAAAATTCACGAGATTTGCTCGATTTATGGGAGAAATTCCAGTCGAATCTCACCCCCAAGTCTACCCAAGAATTAAGGAGCCCAAGATGGAAAGAAAAGGCCTTGGAACTAATAAAGAGCTTGTCGAAGGCTCTATCAAATATATTTATAAACCTAAACCTCTAAAATTTGCAATAATAGTGGCCAGGGTTGATCACAGGGATTGGATTTCTTAGTTCATTTAAGTACCGTAATTACTCTCACTTAACTTTATTTAGAAAAAGAAATCAAATGCAAACAAGCTAAACTAAAGAGCTAACCTAGAAAGCAAAAGATAAATGGAGACACAATAGGAGAGAGATATCCTAGGGAATCAATTTCACCAATTAGACTTACAGCGAAAACTAACAAGATTTGTCATGCAAATATTCCATAAGCCAAGAAGTGAGGGAATTAACTGACTCTTTCAAGCACAATTAAATCTCATGCAATGTTATAAACCTAATATCTCTATTTAAATTTTAATAACATGCAAGGCTTTAAGCAACTTCTCTTAAGGGCTTCTAAGAGAATTCTCCACTTTCATGCAAGAATTTACAAATAGTCATGCAATTAAGTTCTAGCCAAAACCATACTTTTTCAAGCACAAATTCGGACCAATAAAGCAAATAATCTTTGATCAAGAGATTATAAGTATTAAATACATAAAAGCATGAATGAAACAAAAAGCATTCAATCAAGGTATTTAATCAATAAAAAAACTCAAGTCTAATGGCTACATCAAAACTCCAAGTATTAGGAACAAAGATACTAATAATATTCATACAATTAAACCTCTAAGTTCCTAATTTACAGTCACAAAACATAAACTAAAACTAAAGGAAAAGGAATAAATTAGCAAACAATGGTCGATCCCACGTTCCCGTCGTGATCTCCATGTCCCTCGAGCTTTGGATCTTCAAAAATGCTCCACAAACGCTCCCAATTGCACCTTAAACCTTCAATTTTAGCTTGGATTCGAGATTAGGGCTCCAACTCTCGGATTGGCCTCCCAAAACGGCGCAAAAAATGAGGTTTTTATAGAAAATTTCGCGGTAGCGTTGAGATGCTACTTACAGCGTCTCGACACTGCAAGAAAATTCATTTCCGCGCGTGTTTTAGGGAAAAACAGCATTTTTTGTATTTTCGTAGCGTCGCGACGCTATAGACAGCGTCTCGACGTTACCCTACAGACAATATGGACCATTTTTGCTATCTCTTCGCTCGGGTGTCCGAATATCCTCCGGTTCGATGCGTTGGAACCGTGATTCAATGTAGAATCTCTTGGAATGTGCCTTATGCTCAAATAACATCTTTAATCTTCTTGAATTTTCAATTAAGCTTCAAAAGGCTCCAATATCCACCAAAATATTCTCAAATACTTGGTTTTGCTCCTCAAGCTTGGTTTCTACAAAATTAAGAGAAATAGGCATAAAAGCTCACAAAATAATCACAAAACTAGCATAAATAATAGGAAATAAGATAACATAAATACATGCTATCAGGAACATCTTTAAAAGGGGAGGAAGACCGAAGAAGAAGGAGATTATTCATACCGATTTTGGCAATCTATTTTGTGGGTTTTATTCTGTCTTCCAAGTTTTCGAACAACAATCTGTGAAAGACGAATTCTTTTCAGTAGTCCAATCTTGTGTTTTTATTTTTAATTCCTGCGTTGATCCCTCCTCGACGAAAGTGGAGGTGGTTAAGATTCAATTTATCTTGATTCGATCATAGCAAGGAGTTTGGTTTACTGTGTTATGTTTTTGTTCTATACAATCTGTTTTAATTTTTCAGTTTCTGGTGAATTTTTACTCTTATATTTGGTCTCTGTTTTACTCCAATTCGTGCAAGTTGTAGAAGTTGAATTACGTAATGAATTCTGGGTTTGTTGTTTTTTTGTTTGGCTGTAAATTTGAGGAATTTATGAATCCCAAGCTCTAAAATTTCCATTTAGCTTATTCACTGCCTTGAACATTTATTTTTAGTTAAAGGTTAATGAAGGTGCTGACTTGAATTCCACTATTGAATATAAGTTGCCCTTGTGAGTATTTTGGGTTATTGATTTAAATTCACAATTTGTTTATTAAATTTTATTTGTTTTACTCCATTATTAGGAATTTAATTTTGGTATCTTGGTTATTAATTATAGGATTTATAGCAATTGAATTTTGTGTTTTCAATATTTCCATAATGAGCTAAATTCTCCTTAGGGATTCAAGTTAGTGAATGCCCTAGAGGAGAGATGTAAAGCTTAAAGCATATTCAATCTAGTTAACACTTGAGGCTTTATTTGTTTTTGTTGAAATAATGTGGGTAAACTTAGCCGGCCAACTAGTGATTGCTTGTCAAGCTTGAACTTAATATCGAAAGAGTTAAGGGAAAGCCGATGTCACAAAAGCAATAGAGGAAAATGCTTAGACATAAGTCCTGAACATCGACCCTAGACATAAGGCGAGACTCCAAAACCGCTAGAATTGTGCACTAAATTATCTAAGTCAGATTAGCCATAGAAATATAGGTTTAATCACTTAGCCTCCTAAAGATTTTGAAGGAAAATTGAATAGGAGTTGAATTCGGTTTACTTAGTTCTCTAGTGTTAACTATGATTGCAATTGCATTTTCAGTGGCATTTCTTTCCAAAAGGGCATAAGCAACTTGGATCCCATTTTTCTTTTCGTTAATTTCTTTACCAAAAACAACCACTCAAGCATTTTTTCACCATTGGTTACCGCAATTGCATTTTGCAAACAAATTTTGTGTCATCTTATTAGATTTTGTTAAAACCTCGTTCCCTTGGGTACGATACTCTAAAGTACTTCCAATTTTCTTTATTACTTCGATCACGTGCACTTGCGTGTAGCAAACGTCGATCAATGATTTTTAGTCAACTTTTCAAATATAAATGCTTTTGATCACAACACTCAATGAACCACAAATTGCTCAACCTAGCCAAGCACTTTTCTTACAAGAAACGTACACCGCAACCACACTTACCTAGGCTTAGACACATACATACTGTAGATAGGTTCACTTAGCTGTCATAAGTGCCCAAGCATTCCCCTAGAATTCAATTTCGTCAATGGGGACATTGACAACCTTTAAGTTTTTTTTTTTTTTTTTTGGAGTGGGGGGGGGGGGGGGAGAATTGATTTAGATTACTATTGTAATACCATTACCCATGTAATTATGGTGCCTAGAAGCTTTTGTATGCTCCTCTATCCAAAAAAAAAAAAGAAAAAAAAAAAAAGGATTCCAAAATGGTACCTCTTCCCAACTTGACTAAGTAATTAGGGTAAATCGTGACACCCATGATTGACCTTGCATGAATAGTTAGGTGAGGAAATGAGCATGGTTTTGATTGGTGATGTGTGCTCGTAATCAGCTACTTCGCCACAAAGCGTTATAAAGTTGGAACAAATGCACAATTGACTATGGAACTTCTTTTTTAAAGATTAGCAGCAAGAAATAAGTTTGGGGGGGAAGGGGAATCTAGCAGGAAAAAAATTCTTTTTCCTTCTTTTTGACAATTAAGTAAGGCCTAACTCTAGTAGACATTTAAAACTAAGATAAGTGTAGAAGAAAAGTGTTGTGTTCTAGCTAAGGAAAGAAAGTGTGGATGATGATATTATGAATTTGAAGATTCTCTGAGAGGTTTTAGTTGTGTCAAAGTTTGCTAAGTTTTTCTAACTGACTGATGTTTGCTGAATATGCATGTGAGCTATGGTTTCAACTTCTAATTGCTTGAGGACAAGCAATAGCTTAAGTTTGGGGGTGTGATAAGCCTTAGGATTGAGGCTTATTTAGCTTTTATAGACTTAAGTTATGCTTGGAATTCTATAAAAAATTATATGAAAAAGTTAGCAAATCTTAGAAAACATCAATAGTTCTATGGAAAATGCATTTGATAAAAAAATTGAATAAAAGAAGGAAATAAAGATTAAAAATCATTTTTGGATGCAAGGCATTGGAGAATTACAATTTCATATTGCAAAATCTGAATTTGCAATATGATTCAGCAATCGAGCATTAGCAGACAAATAAAGTGCTGAAGTCTTCCGTTGAAGGAAATAAGGAAAGAAATTAAATCCCCTAAAATTCTACACGGTTTCCATGGAAGTTTAGACGAATTAAGGAGGTCAAAACCCTAGTTTCTAAAAGGATAAAGAGGGGAAGAAGCCTTGTCAGAAAGGAGGACGAATTCTTCTTAGCTACACGGGATCTTTAGGTTTCGTTCATCCTGTCCAGCTGCTTGATTCCATCCGAGAAGGCTCCTTGTTCTGCCTTAGCTTCGATCCAATTCAAATGAAAGTTTGGATTGTGAAGATTCATTCCTTCTTGACAAAGAAAGGGGTTGAATCGATTGAGATCTATAGGAACAACAGTGGGGTATTCAAATGCATATCTTTGCACGTTCTTAGTTGTTTTTGAATTCATATTCTATTTAATTCAATTTTGGTTGTATTTCTTTTGTTTCTGTTTCATTACTTCTTGTATCAAACATTTGGAATTGAGTTTTTCATTGAAGAAACACTTTTTATAAATTGAAGTTTGCATTTTCTAGAGATGTGGTTCATGAGTTTGATGTTCCAGCTAGGGTGTTTTTTATTTAATTGAGTATTAAGTGATTAGTCCTTAATCTCTTGCTCTTGTCTACTATTGTTTTCTATTGCTGCACTCAATTTTCATTTCCTCCAAGATTTGTTCTAGATTAATATAGGAATTAATCTCTTTTTGTCATGGAAAATATTTTCAAGTTTTATTTAGATGCTTTTAAGTTGGTTATGAGTTAAATCCTTTTTAAGGGTCAAGGATGTGAATTCCCTAAGGAGTGAATTGAGCTTAAATTGCAACAACAACTAAGCCTACACTTCATTATTTGCTTGTATTGAATAAATTGCTTTTGTGACTCTAGATTGATCAACTAGGGTTACAAACTAAGCTTGGATCTAATGTTAGTGAAAAGTTGATTTTGCACAAGCAATGAAGACAAGAGTTTAGATATAAGCCAATCTTTACCCTAGACATAGGCCAAAAGACTCAAAAACCGTACAAAATTGTATGAGCTGATTGATCTAAGTTAGAGGGTCTATAGACATATAAGTTACTCACATAGTCTCCTAATGGCCTAATTGCAAGGTGAATAAGAATAGCAATTTTGGTTTACAATTACTTGTGTAAGTTAGGGTTGCAATTGCAATTTAAAATAGCAATTCACGACTTAAGGCAATGAACATTCTTGAGCCCCATTCTATCTTCATAAAGTTATTCCTTTGCATTTTAATTTCTTTGTTGTTTTGCACCATCTTGCAATCTAATTTTGCAATACTAGTGTTTCCTTTGCTGTTTCACACCAACTTATAATCTGATTTTGCAATTTAGTTACCAAGTTACACTTTTTGAATACAATTTGCTATTGCAATCTCTTTTGTTACGTTGTTCCTTTGGGAGACGATATCTAGGGATATTCCCTTTTATTACTTGCATCGACGGTGTATGGTTGCACCAGGGCTAAATGTTTTTCTAACTTTTTAACCCATAAGCTCCACCCGACCAATCTCTTTTCAAAACTAAAGGCAGGAAATACCTTTCCAAGAATCGAATTGATCACTTTGATAATTAATTTCGGCAGCGAGAATAGCAACTATGGCTGCTATTTGTACTTTTCGGCTAGGACTTAGTTTCAGACTCCTTCCTCATTTTCTTCTTTAAGACACTGGCACCGCAATCACTAAAGGAATATGTAGAAGAAACATAAATAGTAAAGCAAGAAGATGATAGAGCTTGAAGTTCGACATTGCCATGACCAATTAGAATAGTTAGGATTTTGGGTATATTTTGTATAGAGAAGATTGAGTAACAATAGGGATTTGGAGCGAATAATTTTGAGATATTTAAAATCATAACAAATTTTATATGAATTTCATAACGATTTGAAATGATTCCCAATCTTGTTTTTATGTCAACCTAATCAACGGCCCTTGGCCCAAAAGCCGGCCTTGACTCAATCCAAGCTTAGCCCAAAGTTAAAATTTGACTGACCGCTTCCACGTTCTACATGATATTATTATCTATGCAATGTTAGGTACCCTAATATAGAGGGATTCTTGACACCATATAGAAAAGAATAATGGTACCACCTATCTAAATGGCGCGAAGTAGGGAATACACCAACTATTCTGAGAGAATTTTTTAACATGAATATTTGATCGACCCATCCGGCCGGTCCAATGGACTTATCATTGGGCCAACCTAAATACATATGTTTAGATATAATTCCTTATATATTATATTTTATATATTTAAAAAAGTAAACTTTTAACATTTTTAAAAAATATATATTTTTATAATTTAGATATCATAGTTTTTAGGTAATAAAAACTTTTAATAGTGATAAAAATTAATAAAATATTTTTTAAAAATAAAATGCTAATAGAAACTTTATAATATCAATAATTTTATTGAGTAAAAATAATAAAAAATATCAAAATTTTAAAATAACATCACATAAGAAATATAATTCCAATAAAATTTAATAACATTTAGTTAAGAAAATTTTTAAAGTATTTTTTTTTAAAAATAAATAATAAATATTCAATAATCTAATCCAATGGGTTGGCCCAAGTCTGACCCAAGTTCGGCCCAAACTTTGACTCAATGAGCCAAGCCTAAGGACTTGGCCATGGACTTGGCTATTGAAGCTTGAGATGCCCAGCTCAGGCCAAATAGTGTTTTAGGCCTACTGGCTTGGTCTCGAGCCTACACTTTTTAGGGCTGAGTCGGCTCAGCCTGATTCAATGATGAAGGTGAAACATGGATGAATCCAGTGGCTAGTATGATGTTGGTGGCGAAGGCTTTAATATAAAGATCTCTTTTTCAGGACTCAAGGCAGGAAATACTTTTCCAAACATTGGAATTATCACTCCGATAATTTCGGTGACGAGAATTGCAGCTATGGCTGCTATTTTGTATTTTTTGGCTATGGCTTTGTTTTAGACTCCTTCCTTTTTTTCTTCTTCAAGACATTGGCACTTTGTCTGTGCAATCACTAAAGGAATAAGCACAAGAAACAGAAATAGTAAAGCGAGAAGAAGACGGTGAAGCTTGAAGTCCGATATTGCCATGGCCAATTATAACAATTGGGAATTTTGGGTATGTTTTGCAGAGAGAAGATTGAGTAACATGAGGAATTTTTAGCCGAATGATTTTGAGAGATTTCAAATCATAATAGATTTTATATGAGTTTTGGTGTTTGTTATTAGAACGATTTGAATTCAAATCACAACAGATTGTATATGAGTTTCGATGTTTGTTATTAGAACAATTTGAATTCTAATCATAAAAGATTTTATATGAGTTTCTGTGTTTGTTATCAAATCGATTTGAAATCTGAAATGATTTCCAATCTTGTTTTTACATCAACCTCATCAACGGGCCTGTAGTCCAAAGGTCAGCCTAAGCCTAACCTTGGCCCAATGCAATCTCGGTCCAAAGGCAAAGTTTGACTGTCCGCTTCTACGTTCTACATGATATTATTATCTATGCGATGTTGGGTACTCTAATGGAGAGAGATTCTTGGCACCATACAGAGGAGAATGATATCACCTATCTGAATGGCACAGATGAGGAAATGTACCAACTACTATGAAAGAATTTTTTAACATGAATAAGGATCGACCCGTCGGGCTGGTCCAATCGACTTATCATTGGGCCAACCCAAATATATCATTCCCTATATATTAAAAAAAAGTAAACTATTAATATTTTTTTAAAAATATGTTTGTATGATTTAGATATCATAGTTTTTAGTAAATAAAAAAAATTAATAGTGATAAGAATTAATAAAAGGTTTTTTAAAAAATACAATGCTAATAGAAGCTTTATAATATCAATAATTTTATTAAGTAAAAGTAATAAAAACACCAAAATTTGAAAATAACATCACATAAGAAATATAATTCCAATAAAAATTAATAACATTTATTTAAGAAAATTTAAAAATTATTTTTTAAAAAAAATAATTAAATAATTAATATTTAATGGGCTAATCTAATGGTTGACCCAAGTTCGGCCTTAGCTCGACTCAAACTTTGATCGAATGAGCCAAGTCCAAAGGTTGGGCCATTGAAGGTTGGGCCACTTCAGCCCAAGCATAAACAATGTCTTAGGCCCACAGGACTTGGACCAACACATTTTAGGTTCAAGTCAACCCAAACCTACCCAATGATGAGGGTGAATCACAAAAAATGGGGGGGGGGGGGGGGGGGGAGTGGGGATGAAAGATCTAGGAAAAGTGGAAGATATGCAAGAAGAGTTGGAGAGAGAGTAAGATTAGGTGGGAGGGAAAAACGTGGGATTACTAAACATGGTCAACACCCATTTGAGCTTTTAAGTGCAGTACACCAGCAACTAAAGAGCTTAAACTAATTGAAGAGCTTTTTTAAGTTGGCTTGCTTGTTGAAGCTCTTTAGGAATAGGGAGCTTTTTTCATACTTCCCTCAAAGTACAGCCACCCCCATTTGTCCTCAAAATATGAGTATTATCATTGTTAGTAGGCAGAAGGAAGAGTTGGAGAAAAAAAAAAAGAAAAATAACCAGAAATAATTCATCATAGAAAGAAAAAGAGACATCGGCCTCTTTTTTAGCAAAATTATTACTTACGCTCATTTTTCATTGGTCGATGCCTTGTTATGTATATCAATATAAAAGTTAAAGTTACTTCATTAATGATTCACTAAAAGAATAAAATAGAGACAAATTAAAAGTTAGCATAATGGCTCAAGATACCAAGATCAAAAACCTATATGGCTAATTTATGGAGAGTTTGAAGTAAAGAAAGAGCTGACCAAAGCCTTCTGTTTTGTGGTTCAAATACCTTCAACCTAGCATTCGATACAACAAGACTAAATTCTTATTTGACATTTACTCTATTGCAGAATAATCCCTCGTCCTCTTTAATGATTCAACTCAACCACATACATATCATAATATATTAAAACTTCGAAATAAACAAAACATTACATTTCATGAATTAAAAAATTAATGCACAAGCACAAACATGACAACATAACAGCACTAAACCAATAACTGAGAATTTCTACTTCATGGTTCAAAAAACGAAACTTAAGTATCTTATTTTTAGAACAATAAGTTACAATACCCTTAGCTAAATATAATCAACAAAGAGGCATTTCTTCACCCTCAACCCTTGGTGGAATCAAAAGAACAAGATCTTTGAACTTTAACTGCCTTTGCGATTAATGAATTAACCGAAAAGCAGAGAAAATTGTGGGAGATAAGAAGATTAGGGAGAAAAGCAGACCAGGAAAAGTGTTGTCACATGAATTAAAGAAGACGATGAAATCTGAGGAAATGTGGGAGAGAATATCAATAAGATAAAAAGATAAGGGAAAACATGATCAGGGGATCAAAATAAATGAATTTTATATATTGTTGAATTCATAATATGGAGCTTAAACTCATCCTTGATTTGGATGTAAATATATATCGAATATATTAGAAAATATTAGAATATGGCTTTTGCTTTGTTGTGGGTCTCTTTATTCTATAGGTTACAACAACATACAACATAACTTTCTTTCTTTATCATTGTCAAGATTGAGGACGACACAGGGCTGCAAGGTTGCAATCATGCCTTTAAGGTTGTAGATTTAAGCCATTATCTCTTACACATGCACACATTTTTGTTCAATTCAAATATGACTTAGTGGCCCTTCATTTAGGAGACAAATCTCTAGTAAAAGAATTACTCCAGTTTTGTGGAGAAGGTAGTAAGCATTTCAACTATTTACATGAACAAATGCAAAATTTTCATTGCTGCTCAATGAACATAAATACAATATTAAAATGATGATATTGCCTTACTATTATTTTTGCCTTGATGAGTTCAATAAATTGATTGAGTCGCAATTTCATACTATAAAGTAATTTTTTTTTTTCATTTATAGAGAATGTTGATGAAAGTGCTCTTAGATAGAAATATATGTAAATTGTCTTTTCATATTGTGATAGGATTAAATATATTAAATTTTATTACTTATTTACAAATTTGTTTTGTCTTTTTCTATTATCTTTGTTATATAATTCTATGATGAAATAAACTATTGGTATGTATATTATGGCATAGAAACTATCAATAGGCCATTATCTAGGTTTATTAGTTTGCATTTAATAGAAAATTTTGTTATTTACATCACTTAGTTTACGAGGCTCTGAATACTGATGTTTTAATTTGATATTAACTCCCCCTAAATGTGAGTATGTGGATACTTGAGCCTGAGCTATAATTTGCTTTTTTGACTACTAGATTCTTATTTCAGGCAAATAAAAACTATTCAACTCAATTCAAAGTATATTAAAATTTCAACTTTTTTGGCTATTTGAAACATTTTCAAATTGATCACCATAGAGTAAATGATGTTGATTTTATTAGGATACAGTCTTGTTCTTGAAGTTGTGTTTTGGACCATTTGTCCAGTACTTATTTACTGTTTCTATTTTGCAATCAACATGAAGGCATTTTATTTCAGAAAATGAGGCATTTTTCTAATAGATTAGAAGAAGACTTTGATGGCCCTCATGCAATTTTATTTTTTAACTTGGTTGAATATTTTCATACGACTATCTTTTTGGCACTTAGTGATTTTCCATAATTTTTATAATTTTACAGTAAAATTTTAATATCTTTTTCTTAAAATATATTTTTATAATTTAGATATCATAGTTTGGGGCAAATTTTATAGATAATGGACTTTAAATAAACAATGACAAAATTGGGGTAGTTTTGAAATAAACAATTTATAAAATGTAAAAAACAAAAGCAATTACATATCTAGGGTAATGATGAAAACTATTGATTAAAATAGGGTAGCTAAATCGTGTACCATGTACATGATTTTCCTGTAGCAAAATCGTGTACCATGTACACGATTTTTCTGTAGCGACATGTTGTTAGTTGGCGTGGAATGAGACTTTGCGACGTGGAACTCATGTACATGGTACACGTGTTACGTGGAACTCGTGTACCATGTACACGAGTTTACTCTTTTTATTATTTTTTTTCCTTTCTTTAATTAAATGCATCATATTAAACTATCCCTTTCGTTTTTTTGCCTCTTCTTCTAAACTTGCCTTATTTTTTGAAAACATAGGTAAAAAGTAAATAACAGAACAAGTAAACTCATTGGTGGAAATAGTATTGATAGGTTTAATTTTCAAAAATTAAAAATTAAAAAACAAATGGTTATTAAGCGGGGCCTTAGAAACTAAACTTGTAATTTAAACTTCGCTTGTAATTTAAACAAAATTATCTACGTAAATATATAAGCAAAATGCTCGTAACTTAAATATTTACCAAATATTTTTTTAATAGAATTAAGTTTTTTTATCCCATTAAGTTTTTTAAAATAATTTATTACCAAATGAAAAATATTAGCATTTTTTTAGATTGATATTTATATATACATAAAAAAAAAATGAACTAGATATAAAACAACTTGTTTTCAAAAAAAAATATGAAAACAACTTGCAAGCAGTTTTTTCTTGTTATGGAAAAATTAAGAATTGAAGTGAAATTTAACCAAAACGCACATCAACAAGTCTCGAACCCAGGCACTACCAAAAACAACTCAACTGTGCTCCTCTAACCAACATACCAAACACCCATTTTGCTAATTTCAATAAGCAAAATATATACATATAGAATATGGAACTCGTGTACCATGTACACGAGTTCCGTGTCAACCAGGTGCCAGGTGGCGTGAGGTGGCAGACAAATCGTGTACATGGTACACGAGTTCCATATTCTCGCGAACATGGGCCGCGCTTCATTAAATGATTCATGTACACGGACCACGAGTTAGCTAATTCGCGGCCCATGTACACGTTTTATCTACCCTAAATTTGGAAATACTTTTAAACTTATTATATTTCTGTCATTTGTTTTTTTATTTACATTATTTTTTTTAAAAAAAAATCCATAGTTTGTAGTTAATAAAAAAAAACCTTTAAAAGTGTTAAGAATTAATAAAAATAAAATACTAAAAGAAACCTTATAATATTGATAATTTTATTAAGAAAAGAAATAAAAACACCAAAATTTTAAAATAACATTACATAAGAAATATAATTTCAATAAATTTTAATAACATTTAGTTAAGAAAATTAAAAGAAAAAATTAATTAAATAATTAATATTCAATGAGCTAATTCAATGGGCCAGCCAAGCTCGGTCCAAATTTTGATCCAATAAGTCAAGTTCAGTTGGACCTTGGGCTTGGCTATTGAGGGTTGGGCCAACCTGACCCAAGCCAAAACAGCGTATAAGGCTCGTTGAGCTTGGGCCTACACTGGGTCGGCCCGACCCAATGATGAGGTGAATTGTGTAGATGAGAAAAAGAAAAATAAATGTTAAAAAATTAAATTGATATTGTCAAAGATTTTGTATAGAAACAAGGGAAAACATGTTATTTAGGGTGGTAGATTGGATGATTTTGAAATATAAGGACTTTTTTATACAAATAGAGGTATTTTTTAAACATATTATAAAAAACGAGTGAAGAGTAAAACTTTTTTTAAAAAAACGAGTGGTTTTGTTGTCTTTATTGGAATGCGTCTCTACAAGAGACGCATTCAACCAATTTCGGTCAATCATCGCGCTGGCAGGGAATGGTTTTTGCGCTGAGAATGCGTCTCTAGTAGAGACGCATTCACATCGAGAATCAAAGCGAATCAATGCGCTGGCACACGCTGATGTGACAACACATATTTGTCAAAATTTGGGCTGAGAAGAGACGCATTCTCCTCGAAAAATCGCAAGAATCTCGGTCAGAACGAACCGAATGGACAGGATTGAGATGATGTGATTTATGGACATATTTAATGCTGTTAATTTGCATTAATGATAATAGGAATGGGTTGGTTGGAGCATTCATTAAAAACCCATCAGTTTACATGCACCCACCCACTCATTTCGAAAATTCTCCTTCTCTCTCTCATTCTCTCATCCATCCGAAGAGTCCTCTCCTCCCTCCTTCCAACCTTTTGCTCCTCTGAATCCTCTTCTTTTCTACCCTCCCTCCATCCATTTGACTTTCTTTCTTCTCCATTTGAGTCCGAGCTCCTTCCATCCATTCTGTCTTCGATTTTTGCATTTATATTTTATTTAAAAGGGTAAGTTATTTAATGTTTTATGTTTATTTTTTTGTTACATAGTTTTGTGTCAAGTTTCTAATTTTTTTTTTATTATGATACATGATTGTTCTTATTTTATACAGGAGAAAAATTCGTGGAAAGCAAATTTAGAGAAGAAGTAGATTCTCCTCGGTAAAGCGTATATAATTTTTTTTTTTATAAAAATGTATATAAAAAATTGAAAAACTATGTGTATGAAAAATGTAGAAAATTAATGATAAAATGTATGTGGAAATGAAGTTAGATTGTTGTGGTTTCTCTATTATGACTAGATGTTGGTAGATTTTTAGAATGATTAGACCTAAAATGTATATAAAATGTATGTAGAAATGAAGTTAGATTTTTTTTGTTCTTGCTTCTAAGTGTTCATTTTAAAATTAAAAGAAAATTAAATTATTGTAGACATGTAGGAATATCATAATATCTTAAAAATGGCTTAGTTAAATTTAATTATAAGTAAACAAAATTCAACCAACATTAAACTTAATGAATTTGGCAATGGACTGGTTTTTTTTTTTTGAAAAAAATTATATGGATTTCTTAAGTTTTGAATATAAAAATAAATTAAACGAAAAATGCAATTGGCAAATATATATATATACATAAATTAATCATTACGTGTAATATAATTTTCTATTTAAAAATTTTACTTTTAGAAAAATATTCTTTTTAGTTATATTTTTGTTTTAAATTAAATTGAACTAAAAGTAAAAATAATAATTAATGAATAATATATAATTAAAACTAATTATTATATAGAGTTATTATTTTATACAATATAATATTTAATTTAGTAGATTTACCTTGGAATAAATTATTATTATCCATATTTGAACTTTTTAGAGAAATAGAGGTATTTTCTAAACTTGTTACAAATAATGAGTACAAAATCAAAAAAGAATTTTACACAATTCGGTAAAAAAGAAAATCGTGCGTGAAATTAAAGAGATTAAAGAAACTATGACAATTACGAGAATACCTATTGGTTATGAAAGAAATGTAAAAAAGTGGAATATGAAACAAGTGGTGCATATTATTGTTGTTGTGACTATTGGTATGTAGGATTTAGTATATTATAAATATAGTTATATGCCTTTATTAATTTGTGACACTAAATAGTGCTTGTTACTTATATTTTATTATTTTGTGATAAATTATGCAATAATGCCTCTTTTTAGTACATCTTTGTATTTTAGTACCCCAAGAAAAAACCATAAAACCATAAAATCATAAACCCTAAAACCCTCAACCCTAAAACCCGGACTTTTTATACAAATAGAGGTATTTTTTAAACATATTATAAAAAACGAGTGAAGAGTAAAACTATTTATAAAAAACCCTAAACCCTAAACCCTAAGAATAATAACCCTAAATCCCTAAACCCTAAATCCCTAAGAATAATAACCCTAAATCCTAAACCCTAAATCCCTAAACCCTAAACCCTAAGAATAATAACCCTAAACCCTAAACCCTAAATCCCTAAACACTAAAACCTAAACCCCTAAGAATAATAACCCTAAATCCTAAAACCCTAAACCCTAAAAATCCTAAACCCTAAAAATAACCACAAGAAAAATAACCATAAAACCCCTAAACCATAAAACCATAAACCCTAAAACCCCTAAACCATAAAATCCTCAACCCTAAAACCCTAACTGCTAAAAGTAATAACCCTAAACCTTAAAACCCTTAAAATCTTAAAACCCTAAACCCTAAACCCTGAAATCCTAAACCCCAAACTATAACCATAAAAATAATAACCCTAAACCCCAAACCATAAACTCCTAAACCATTAGATTATGCAGTGATATAAAATAATTTACTAATACAACCTTTTATGAATATCAGATTTAATTACATAACTACAATGGATGTTGTTGGGTTTACGTGTTATATGAATGGAAACATTGTTCATGGGCCAAACGGTATACAGTATGATGTGGGACCATCTATACAAATGAGTGCTAGGCATGACATTGAATTCGTCGCATTTATGGACGGGTTATGTAGTGGTTTGTCAATAGATAGAGATGAAAGGGTTGAGGTAATTTTTAGATACGGCAGTATTGGGATAGCAGGGTCTACTTTCTATGCTCCTATCTCACTACGAAGTGAAGTTGAGTTTAGGTTCATGATGAACCTTGCTCCATCACTTCCAAATACAGTCGAGCTGTATATTTCCCAACCAAACATTGTAAACCATGCCGAAATAAGACAAATAGGAGATGGTCTGGAAGTCCAAAATTTGAATAATGAAGAATTGGAAGATTCAGAGGAAGATAACTTCGAGCCACCTATTGCCACAAATGATGAAGACGTTGAAACAGACAATGATGATGATAGTGACGGAGAAGTAGTTGAATTTTATGGTGAGCATGACATTCCTTCCTTTTTCACACAGTTAGATATGGATGTTATTGATTCCATGCCTGACACTGGTATTGCACAAGAAGTCAGTGGGTCTGATGCATTGTTGAAAGGGATGATTTTTGAATCAAAGACCGATTTTAAAAATGCTGTAAAGAGCTACTCCATCCTTCGACACCAGCATTTTGACGTTATCGAGTCGAACAAGAACGTGTGGGCAGTGAAGTGTAAAAGATATGGTGATGGTTGTACGTGGCGACTTCGTGCCTGTTGTTGTAAACGACATGGTCGATTTGAAATTACACAGTACGATGGTCCTCACTCCTGCATTTATGCAAGACTGAGTCAAGATCACAATCAACTCGACTCGAATCTTATAGCGTCTGAGGTGTTCAGCATTGTCAAAACCGAACCGTCTATAACTGTTCGCACATTATAGGCAGTCATATTGAAGAAATATGGATACAATGTTAATTATTCTAAAGTCTGGAATGGAAAAATAAAAGCTATCGTCAATATATTTGGAGATTGGGAGAAGTCATACAATTTGCTACCAAAGTGGACCCACATCCTTGAAATGACTAATCTTGGTTCGAAAGTTTTGTGGAGGTTGCAAGAGGTGGAGGGGAGCCACAAAGAGGTTATATTCCACAGTGTGTTTTGGGCATTCGGACCTGTTATTGAAGGATTCAAGCATTGCAGACCTCTACTTCAGATATATGGTACCCACCTATATGGAAAGTATAAAGGAAAGTTGCTAATAGCAACCTCTGTAGACGCAAATGGTCACATATACCCTGTTGCTTACGCGATTGTACCAGAAAAAAGTACTGATACATGGGGTTGGTTTTTACGTAACCTACAGACAGAGGTAGTGCATGATAGGGCGGGGATGTGTCTAATTTCAGATAGGCACAAAGGTATCATAGCTGCAATTCGAGATGCTAATAACGGTTGGGCAGATGCTCATCATCAATTCTGCTTGCGACATGTCGCAAGTAATTTTAACCAAAAATACAAGGATAAATTCATGAAGGATCTGGTGTATCGTGCAGGCTCGAAGTTTCAGGTCCGAAAGTATGAACTATGCATGCTTGAGCTCGAGTTAGCCAATAAGGAGTGTATGAGATTTTTTACTTCCTTGGATCCCACCCAATGGACTCAATCTCACGATGGTGGTCATCGTTACGGATGGTTAACCACGAATGTGGCTGAATGCATAAACGGTGTGCTGAAAGGAGCTAGGAGGTTACTCATAGCTGCGATTATTCAATCCACATTCTACCGAACCGTGACCTACTTCTCCAAGAGAAGACTTCGAGCAGAAGCTGCCATTGACAAAGGGAGACACTTCACAAGGTAACTTCCTCAATTGCAAACTAGTATAGATTTTGAGATGCTCTAATATCAATTGAACTACCATTTGTAGATATGCTATTGAGAAATTAGTGTCATGGGAAGCACGTGCCAATGCACACCAAGTTAATGTCTACAATCATCGGTTCGGAAAATGTGATGTCACAACTGCGGTTGATCCAATCACTATGAAGGGTGGAACAACACATCGGGTTAAGATACACGATCGAACTTGTGCTTGCAACAAGTGGCAGGCCTATGGGATTCCATGCTCTAATGTCATTGCTGCCTGTAAGAAGCTTGGCATAGATTACGTGGACCTTTTACATGATTACTACAAGTTGCCAACTTACTTGAAATGCTATTCGCCAGAGTTTGAATCCATTCCTGATAGAAGTTGCTGGCCTGACCCTAACTTTTCTATAGTTTGTCCAGACGAGACACTAATGAGGGCTAAAGGTCACCCATGTACGTCTCGTATACGGAACGAGATGGATTGGAGAGAGCCAACAGTCAAACAATGTTGTGGCGTTTGCGGATTGGAAGGACATAATCGACGAAACTGTCCCAGTCAAGCACCTAGACATTTTGATTAGTTTATAGCTTATTGTGAACCCGATGATTCTGTAATGTAAAATCATATTGTGTAACACATTTTTTTCATTAATGTCAAACATATGATTCTCGTATATATTCAATGCAAACTTGTTATTATCTCTAAACTATTTGAATGTTATTAGATGTTATTAGTGTCAAACATACAACACAATTTTGTCTATTTAAATGTCATTAGATGGGAAACGACATTACGACAGGACCATATGACCCATCCGTTTTACACCTCCAAGCTAGCCATCGATCTCAGTTAGCTTGGGAAGACATATTTTCTGGGGACTTATTGCACTGTAGGCGTCGAGAAGCTGTACTAAGGAGGTTGGCTGCACAACCAGACCCTCGCATCGAGCCATATTTACGAGCATCTAGATTCTATGGTGTTTCCTGCATCAAATTTATCCAATATGATTGGCATTTATTGACTGCACTCGTGGAGCGATGGCTACAGGAGACACACATGTTCCACCTACCGCACGAGGAGTGCACAATCACACTACAGGATGTAGCCATCCAATTCGGGCTACCTGTTAATGGGCGGGCATTGATTGGCTCGCTCCATCACAATTGGGCTAATGTTTGTCGTGACCTATTGGGAGTTACGACCGATGATGATGTACTGAAAGGAGGTCGCTTTAGCTTGCCTTGGTTGGCTGCCCAATTTCATAATTTCGCGCATCTACCAGAGGATGCCGATGAGGATGACATTCAACGATATGCCCGCGCATATATTTTGTCACTTATAGAAGGTGTTCTCTTCCCAGATAAGTCTAATAATCGGGTTCACTTGATGTATCTCCCCTACTAGCAAATTTACATGACGCGGGGATGTATAGTTGGGGAGCAGGATGTCTTGCATGGCTATATAGACAGTTATGCAAAGCTGCAGTGATAGATGTGAAGGATTTGGGCGGGCCATGATACTTTTACAAGTCTGGGCATGGGATCGATTCCCTTTTCTGGCACCTAGGCGACTACATCGATACGAGAATCAGTTGGGCAATAGACCACTGGCAATACGGTAAGAAAGGTTAATAAGTTTACCTACAGTCATACATTTCACATATGTTGCACTAATATTCAATATATTATATTTATATATAGAACGATGAATTTTCAGTTACCAGATCACCTACTCATATATTGGTTCAGTACATATATATGTTAGATACAATTAGGCCTGATCAGGTATCATTAAGTTCATTTATGTATTGTTTTTAATAAAAATGTTTTACTTTAGTTCATGTTGGTGAACTTCTGTTCAACAAATTATGCAGATTTGTTGGGAGCCTTATAAGCATCTACTCCAAATCTTACCAGAATATTGCCTTGTTGGTAGTCACATATGGGCAGCTAGAGCTCCACTCATATGTTTTCATGTAGTTGAGTGGCAGTTCCTAGACCGTGTGATGCGACAATTTGGGTGGGTGCAGTATGTTCCTATACCTTGTAATACATATATGCAATTGCACTCATACGACCTACGAGACAGACAAGAACGAGATTGGGTAACATTTTTGGCTCCTATTATAGAAATCTGGGAAGGCAAAGAAAATTTTCTTATTCAAGGACAATTGATCCAGATGGGAGCCAATGTTGGCCATAATTACGACCAATGGTATGCTGCGATTTCAAGAAAATACATAACACAACCAAGAGCATCATATCATTATTTGGTAAGATCTTTTTTAGGGTTGCCTAGATGATGTATGTAATTATAAAATTGTCTTGATTAAATTTGATTTTGCTTGTTTGTTTGTTCTTTCAGCACAACTTACCCCAAATGACTCCACTTGGTAGAAGATGTCTGGAGAATTTAACGTTCATATATCGACTACTAGACATTAATGAAGGTGATCATCCAAATGGAAACCAAGATTGAGTCACTCCTCTATATTGCTCTACAACTTTTTTAGAGGATGTTAAGATGTTAATTTCTAGATTGGAAAAATCATCTAAATTAATAAAAAAAAAAATAAAAAAAATAAATGGAATGTATTGTCTTGAGTTTAAATTAACAACTCAAAATTGTTTTGTCTCAACAATCTTATCTAACTCCAATCTCTTACTCTCATAAATTTCTCTAAAAAGTCACAACTCTTTGAGGAATTGAAGAACCAAATTGCAATCAAAATTTTCAATTAAACATTTGTAATTAACTAATTAAATATACATTAAACATATAAAATGTGGCAAAAAATAGAATAAAAACGCCTTTACTTTTTTGATTATAGGAGGAATCAAACATCAAATTCATAATACATAGAAAAAATTGAGCACATTTTTACTTATATAAAGAGGGATGATAAATTAATTAAATGTATAAAAAAATGGTGACACGTGCTTCTTTTATAAATAAAAGTGAATTATATGTTGATCCAATTTCAAGTGAATATTTATAGTTTCTTTAATGTGTGTGAGAGAGAGGGTTTTTTAAACATATAAATTGAATTAGAAAATGCCTATCAAAATGCCTATATTATAGTTTCTTTAAAAATTTTAAAAATCATCAAATAAATGGAAATAGAAAATGCCTACAAAAATGAAATGTTTGTTTAATGTATTTGAAAAAAATAATAATTATTAAAAAAGGAGAACGAAATAATTAAAGAATTACAAAATGATTTAATAAGTGTATTTAGAAAAATAATTAAAAAAATAATAATTTTGATTGAGTTTTTTTAGAATGTGTTTAAAAATAAAAAATAAAAAATAATGGTTGAATAATTGTATGAGTATAAATTAATCATAAAATAATTAAACAATAATTATTACAATTAATGTTGTATAAAAAATGATTGGTACAATTAATGGGTAGTTAAAAATTGATTGGTACAATTAATGGTTGTATAGAAATGATTGTTAGATTTGATGGTTGCAATAAAGTTTGAAAAAAAAATAATTGTAGTTTTGATAATTTATTATTATTTTTTTTAAATAGTACGAAATGCATAGCCTCAATAGACGCATTCATTGCGCTGGCGGGCTGTAAACAAGAATGCGTCTGTTTGACAGACGCGTTCTACTTCGAATGCGTGACTTCAAAAGACGCATTCGAATAAAACAAAAAAACTACTCGTTTTTTGTAATTAGTTTGTGGCTTCACTCTTTTTTTGTAATAAGTTTAGAAAAGAACCCTATTTGTCAATATATATTCCTTAAATGAAAATGCCAAAAGAAAAGAAAAGATCAAAGGTGCAAAAAAAAAGGCAAAAGGTACCAAAAAAAAAAAAAGAATTTCGGCATTCGCACATGGTGCCTGTGGTTGGCCCACGTGTTTGGGCTGCAAAAATAGTTGCCCAACTAGCAGCCAAGTCCAAGGCTAAATTATAAAAAATATCCTTGAACTTTGTACATTGTTTCAAAAATACCCTTATTATTTCAAAAGTTGCAATATTATCCTTAACCTTTCAAAAATGTTTCAAAAATACTTTTGAAGTAGAAAAATCGTTAGCATGTTGAACAAAAATCCGACGTGTCTGAATGTCGTTCTTTCAAACTTAATCTAGACAAGCATCTGCACGTTGTTTCAAGTTATCACTACATTGATTTTCCATCCAAAATTCTAACGGATTTCTACTTTAAGGATAATTTAAAAATGTTTATGAAAGGTCAAGGATAATATTGCAACTTTTAAAAGAATAAGAGTATTTTTGAAACAAAAAGCAAAGTTCAAGAATAGTTTTTTTATAATTATATTTAAAAGTATAATGGATCAAATTAAAATTTTAAATACTGCATTACTTAGCAATTTTTTCTAATATAGATATAATAAAAAATTATCCACAATGAGTTTTGCAAATTATTTAATATATTAGTAGCAAAAACTAAAAGAGGCTTATTCAAGGGTTGAACTTCAGAGGGCTCGAGCCCCCTTGGACCTACTGGACCTATCTACAATAACTAGTACCATGATGTAACCTTTAAATTTGGTTCATTGGATCAAAGTTCGGAGAGAGCTCTCCCTCGTAGATGTTCACTTCAAACTAAGACTTATTACGATGAATTTGAGTGAATAAGAGCTTGCACCAGCATTCACCAGTAGAGAGGCAATGGCAGCCACCAAGCTAGTGAATGAAAACTTCACACATAGATGCTTGTTCGGTTTCAGCGATGTCAGGCTCTCGTAAGCATTGGAAAAAACATGGATGAATCTGATTGCCAATATGATGCCAACAGTGAGGCTTTAAAGACAAAGAAAATCTCCTTCTCATAATTCAACACCAAAAATGTCTTTTCGAGCATCGAAATAAGCATTCTGACGATTCCATTGACGAGAATCGTTTATGCTGAATTTTTTTTTTTTTTGGGCTAGAGTTTCGAGGTAAATTTTGATCTTTTTTTTACTCAATAAATTATTTTAAAAAATGGTTTTTAAATACCGAAACGGTGTAATTTATTTCTTACATTCTTCTATTGAAGTACACGTATACTTTTTTTTAAAGCAAATTTAAAATACAATCTTTATTTTTTTAGTATAAAAAATGTTGTGTGAGATTTAAAACTCCAACTTAAAGAAAATAGATGTCTAAATACAACACTTATACTTAAATAAAATAGTTACAAATATCATGGTGCACATTAGTCTTGGTCTTATCTTAAAAAGTGTAAACCCAAGTCCAACAAGTTTAGTAAAAGTATTTATATTATAAATTTTCTTTTAATATTTTATTTAAAAAAACTTTTTATTAATTTTTTACACTTTTAATTTTTTTATAAACTGTGTTAAAGAGTTTAATGGTCTTAGTATTTAAAATATAAATTATATAAGATTAACCTCATGATAAGATTGTTAGGCGGCTCCGATGGACTAATTCAAATATGATGTAAGGGTCCATCCACTTTGATGATCTATAATATTCAATTCAATAAATAAAAAAGTTGAACCAAATCCATCAAACTTTAACTATGAACCTAGCTTGATTCGGAAGTGATGAGGCTGGCATTCGTCATTGGTAAGTGAAATCTTGATATTTCATTTGTTTTTTTCAAGTCAAAGATTTCAACTTCCAATGTCTGAAAATTTCCGTAATAATTATTAATACCACTCAAATTTCGATTGGTTTTCTGTATCGGTAGCCCCCACAAGCTTGAGAAAAACGCGGTTGGACTGGAATTGGAGGGTGGACCATAGTCAAGTAGACGAGGACTGGGACCTTTTAATTGTCTCTTGTCTTTATTACCAAAAAAATTACCAATAATAATGATAATAATAAAACAGAAAAATGGTGATGCAGCTTCTCATTGGACGGTGAGGAGCAAAAGGTCACAGGCGGCACATATTGCAAATTTGATGGTCTTCTTGACTAGCCATTTCACACAGACTTATCAAATCAAGGGAAGATTTTCAGTAGATTTTCCCTACCTCTTTTATTCACCTACTGTTCTTATTTTTATAATAAAGATTTACATAAATTTTTATGGGCCTGGCCAACGATTTTGTGGAATAACCAAGGTTTAAAATGTCGACGTCGACGGAAATGTCGAAGTCTCAATATCAATAAAATGTCGATGTCGATGGATATTTCTGAAAAAATTTTAAAAACAAAAAATTCAAAAAAAAATATTTAAATTAATAAATGAACATTTTACACTTTTTAAATGAGTTAAAATACTTGTTAAATTATTATATTCACATTAAGTTACATTTTCTTGCTATTTTTTTTAATATTTCGTCAATTTTGTACGGTATAGTGGAAATGTCGACCCCTTGTGTCGATGTCGAATCCATGGACATGTGAAAATTTCAATGGAAATGTCGACATATCGACGGAAATTTAATACCCTGGGAATAACACCTATTTATAGTTAAAATCTTTTTTTTATTTTTTCTTTTCACTATTATTTTAAATTATTTTACACATCTTTTTTTAATAAGATATTATTTTACACATCTAAAAAATAAAATAAGCAATAATATTGGTTTATTTCATTTTAATTATTATATTTCTTTTTTATTTGTAACTTTATTGTTTTCAAATAATTACATAATTGTTTTGTCTCACTTTGATCAATATTATAGTTAAATTTTATTGGTTATCCATTATGATATTTTATTTTTATTTGTAACTTTATTTTTAAATAATTATTTTATCCCACATATATTATAAAAATAAATAGATAAAACAACGAGAAGAAAGTGAAAATGTAGTTTTAAAATTATAGTTAAGAAAGAAAAAAAAATTGAATAACAAACATAAAAGATTAGATGTTGAGAAATGAATTTAATAATAAATAAGAGAGAGAATTTTTGTTTTTTTCTTTAAAAGAAAAGTGAGAAACGATGAGTTATTTTTTGTACCTCTAAAATCATGGGTCCCACTTACAATAAACATATTTTTTTATTTATAAAGTAATAGATCCATGTGACAAGATGTGAATGGAATATGTATGACACTCACGGACTTGAAATATTTCCACAAATCAAAGGTATTTGTTCCCCTTTTTCCATGAAAGTGACTTTGTCATTTTCATGACTAACCTGTCAACTCAAATATCAACGCTTATCTCATCTCATAATGCTACCTTTCTTCCGTTTTAGAATTTGGAAAGTTAGGTGATGATTTTTAGAATTGTGATTTTAAATTAATTGCTTTTCAAAATACAAATATATATATATATATATATATATATATATATATAGTTTGAGGTGTTTAAAAAGAATTTTTAGAAACATTATAAAAATTTGAGAAATGCTTTTTGTTGCTTAACATTAAGTTATGTATATATATATATCTTTTGGCTTATTAGTTTTTAGTAAGGTGCAAGTGTAACCTACCTCAATTGTTAATTGTTGACAAAAAAAAAGTTATAAAAAATGAACTCATTAAAAAATACATGAAAAAGTCTTGGAAGAATTTATGCATGGTAAAATTGAGATGGGTTACAAGGTTCCAACATCCAACAATTATACTTTTCCAAACATTATTCATACCAAATTAACCATGGAACCAACGACTATATTTTAGACAATCTCATTTGTTGAACAAAGAATTCATAGTTATTCATGAAATTATTATAATTCCAAATTATTTTACATCATTTTTCTATTTCTCTTCAAACTTAAAACAAACTCACATAAATGCCACAATTGCCAGAGTGTGTGAAAAAACTCAAAGAAAAAAAAAACGGTATAATTAGATCGTAAGCCACAAAACATCTACCGCATCCTTTTCTATAAGAAAAACACACAATTAAAACTTAAAAACTGAAAAAGGAAAAAAAAAAAAAAAAAAAAGTTGGGGCCCGAGTTGTGCCTTTGTTGGTGTAAATTTCAAGCTCATATACCGAGTAAAAACATCAAGGAAGGTCTAAGAATAAGAGAAAGATTAGTCAAAAGTAGAAGTCTTCTATTGCTTTGCATTCTGGAGTTCATAAAGTCAGCAATCAGAAGATTTATAAGAGTCATATAGATTAAGATACCAGCAAAGGTTGCATTCAAAATCCCCTCAACTATGAGTGCTTTTGAGCTATTTTTGACACAAGTGTTTGTTACTCCAATGCCTATTGCTATCCCAATTGGCGTTGTCAAGCAGAAGAAAAGCACCATTAGTACTGTTGCCATGTTCTTGAACTTTGCCTACACGTTTCAATACATTAGCTATTTCACTTTTTGTTTGGAAGAACTCAAACAATATAAGAAATGGTTTTCACTAGCTTATTTTGAAATTTATTTTGGTTCTACTACTTTGGGACTCATTTCATTTTATTCGATCTATACTTTCAAATGTTCAAATTTAATCATTGTACTTTTAATACTAGTTTAACACCACATGCATTCCACGTGTTATTCAAAATTTTTAAATATATATTAATGATAATTTTTTTAAGTATTTAATCAAATATTAGAAAAAATCAAACAAGTCAACTTTAATTTATAAAGTAGTACATATCATGTAATTTTTAGTGTAAAATAAGTAAAGTGGATTGAAGAATAAGCTTTTCAAGTATTTTTTACTAGAGTGTTTTCAAGTCATCTAATTTTTATAAAAGTGATTTTTATTTATTGTGGAACTTGAAGATGTAAAAAAATTATCATCTTCCAAAATTCACTTAAAAACTATGGCAAATACATTCTAAGTGTACACTTTTTATCATTTAGAGTGTTTCTATTAATATAGATTATTCTATAAAAGAAATTATAGGAACTATGATAATACAATAATAGCATTAACAACAGATATCTTCAACTCAGAAAAATGATCAAATTATTTACTAAATAGAAAAGCCCTCAACAAATAGTATTAAATTAAATTAAAAATTTTAAAATCATAAAGACAAATTTGAAATTAAGCTCAAATTATAGGAACAAAATTTGTAATTTTAACCTCCCTATTAAGATGAAATTTTGAATCTGGGGTTCATTTCTCATTCCATTCCCTGAAACTACTATGTGATGATTGAAGAAACCATCAAAGATTGTAATCGAGAAATGATCAAATTATTTACTAAATTCAATCAAAATCAATAAGTCATAGGTGTGAGTCATGTACATCGTTCATAATCACATTAAAAAAACTATATGGTGTCTCCACATATTAAAATCTAACAATCATTAGAAGAATAGAATTTTCACTTAAATTTTATGGATCAAGATTTCCATTTTAATTTCACTTTGCACTCTATAAGGTACACAACTTATATCACCCAAAGAAATATCAACATCGTATATTCCATTTTCAGTCACACTGACTCTCCATAAACCTAAATCAATCTTTCAGCACACTGAAGAAAAATTGAAGCAATCTTGCATGTGATTATGGCGATACAAATATCGATCTCATTATAACTAAAACAAATATATAATTTAGGTCTTAACAACTAATCTAATATAATTGATTGTGCCCCACGTTTTTTTTCTTTTTTTTTTCATCCCGCAAAATCATATATATATTAATAAAAAAACGTGGGGCTAACAAAATTAAAAAATAAAAAATAAAAAATAAAAAAGAGAGATACCTAATTAAAAATTGACGGAGATGGCTACCTTTAGACTGAAAAATAGTTATTATTCATCTTTGTTTTTTGGGATAAAATGCAAGGAAAAAAGAAAAAAGAAAAAATGTGGAGGTTAACGATTTAAAAAATATATATATATATCTCATGAAAAATTCGATATGGCTACTTTTAGACCTGAAAAAAAAAGCTATATCTTTGTTTCTGTTATAAAATGCATATAAAAAGAAAAAAGAAAAAAAAATGTGGGGGTGACAAAATTTTTTTTAAAAAAAGTTACCAAATGAAAAATTGGAGGACATGGGTTTTAGATCCAAAAAAAAATGAGAGAATGTTTGCAATTTATGGAGGAAATTTAAATTCAGATTCTAATTTGGTTTTGAATCAAATTACTAATCAAATTAAGAATTTTTAATTAACGAAATTAAAAGAGAGAGAGTTGCCTGATGAAAAATTGGAGGAGATGTGTTTTAGATTTGGAAAAAAAAAAATGAGAGGAGATGTGCAACTTATAAAGGGAATTTAGATTTTATATTTTGAATCAAATTGCTTATCAAATTACAAATTTGGAATTAATGAAATTAAAAAAAAAATGGGGGGAGAGAGTTAGGGAGAGAGCTATTGATGGAAAATTGGAGGAAATGGATTTTAAATCCAAAAAAAAATGAGAGAATGTTTGCAATTTATGGAGGAAATTTAAATTCAGATTCTAATTTGGTTTTTTTTAATCAAATTGCTTATCAAATTAAAAATTTTAAACCAAATTATCTCGTTATCGTTGTTTGAATTCAAAACTAAATCAGATATTCATTTTGAGTCAAATGTTCAAATCGAATTATGAGATTTTGATTGATGTAATTATATAAAATTTAAAGAGATATTTTAGTCTAAAAATGTTTTTAAAAAATCCTTACTTTTTAATATAGTATAGATATCTCAAATTTCAATCTCAACGTTAGGTCGAACCTGGCCTAACTATAAGCCCAAACCACTAGTTGAGCCTAAGAACAATTAATTCATTGCTATTCATGAAATTATTATGATTCCAAATTATTTTACATCATTTTTCTAGTTCTCATCAAACTTAAAAACACATAAAGGCCACAATTGGGCGAACATGTGAAACAATATAATCAGATCATAAGCCACAAAACATCTATGGCATCTTTTTCTATAATAAAAACACAGTATACACAGTCAAAACTTTTTTCTTTTAAAAAAAAAAGGTTGGGATTCGAGTTGTGCCTTTTTTTTGGTGTAAATTTCAAGCCCATATACCGAGTAAAGACATCAAGGCAGCTCCAAGAATAAGGGAAATATTAGCCAAAAGTTGAAGCCTTCCATTGCTCTGCATTCTGGGGTTCATAAAATCAGCAGCCAAAAGATCCACAAGAGACATATAGATTAAGATACCAGCAGAGGCTGCATTCAAAATTCCCTCAACTATGAGTGCTTTTGGACTATCTTCGTTGTAAGTGTTTGTTACTCCAATGCCTATTGCTATCCCAACTGGTGTTGTCAAGCAGAAGAAGAGCGCCATTAGTATTATTGCCGTGTTCTTGAACTTTGCCTGCACGTTTCGATACGTTAGCTATTTAACTTTTTGTTTGGAATTCAAACAACATAAGAAATGGTTTTCACTAGCTTATTTGAAAATTTATTTTCGTCGTACTACTTTGGGACTCATTCCATTTTATTCAATTTGTACTTTCAAATATTCAAATTAAGTCCTTGTACTTTCAATATATCTCAAAATTCAATCTAGGCGCATGCCCAAGCACGATGAGCATAAAGCACTAGTTGAGCCTAGGCTAGGCTAGGCTAGGCGAGCTTAACCTTCAATACCAAGTTCATGGCCCAACATTTGGCCTTATTCATTAGGTCAAAGTCTGGGTCAAGACTAGATCAAGTCTGTGCCAAACTTGGGCTGACTTTTGAGCCACAAAGAAGGGGAATCAAAATTAGTTCTCACTATTAGTTTGAAGTTAAATTTTTTTTATCAAACTTGGTAATATAATGATAAAAATTTTCATTCAAGAAAAGTCATAATGTGTATATGTTTTCAAAATTTATAGAAGATAGGTTAATAGAAATTAAACCAAATATTTTTTTGAACAAGTTAACCATAAACCATACTAGTTTTAAAATTGATTGGAAGTAGAGAGACTAAATTTGGACATTGAAGTATAAGAACTAAAATAAAACAAGTTTTAAAGTACATGGATCAAAATGATATTTAAATCTATTTTTCAATACTTGGAAGCAAGGAAAAGAAAATAAAACTTTTACTTGCTTAGACTTTCCTATCATAGTTTGAAAATGAAAATTTAAAATTTGACGTGGCTAAGTTGTTAACTTACTTTGTAACCTTAAACTTTGAAATTTTAATATGTTAGTTTGAAAACTTTTCTTAAAAGTAAGATCAAGATTTGAAAATACATTTAATGTTCAAATCCATTACAAAGAGTAAGATGTCAAAAAGATATGTTAATTAAATAGCTTCATTTTGAAGAATTAAGTAATAATAATATGTGAGATACGATGTGCAAAAAGCAAGATGAAGCACTAAAATGAACTCAATTTAATATGCTCTAATTTCCTAGGTAACTATGAGATGTTTGATTGCTTAATGATTTTTTTAGAAAAAGAAAAAAGAAAAGAAAAAAGATTTGCTTTTTGGCCGAGATTTGGCAGAAATATTTGAAAACTCATAGGTCAATTTTTGTGGGCACCTAAGTCAACCAATGCACAGATATCTGCTGACAATAGGTCTCATAAATTAATTTAGATTGAAATACTACTTTAATCTCTATACTTTAAATTTTATTCTATTTTAGTTCACGTACTTTTAAATGTCTAATTTTAGTTCATTTACTTTCAATAAAGCTTAAAATTGATCTTTACCATTAGTTTGGAGTTAATTTTTTTTGAAATTAATTAAATAATAATAATAATTTTCATATAAGATAATACACAATGTGAACATATCTTTAAAATTTATAAAAAAAAAAGCTAATAAATACTAAATTTCTTTTAGAAATATTAACAATAAATTGAATCAAAATGATATTTTAACTATTAATTTACATATTGGACCACACAACCCCCCAACATGTCCATCCACATGGGTTTCATTGATGAACTCAAAAAAAATAAATAAATAATTGATTAAACAAAAAAAAAAAAGCATTTATCTACTACAAAATCACAGTATTAGATTTAAGGGTAAGGTTGACAACATTTTTGTATCATTTTTCTTTACAGTTTTAAATGCCATGCTTACTTCCTTTGTTCAGTAATTCAAAATCAAACAAGATTTCTCACCAAAGTTAACATAGTTCAAAGGACATAAAATATGGTTTGGACTTTTATTCTATTTGATTTTTATGGACAACTGATCCAATTAAAACTTTTAAACAAAAGTAAACACAAAGTCCAATCCACTAAATTCAATTAAAAAAAAATTCATATCATCAAAAATAGAATTTAAACTTTTCTAACCTACTGAATCAAAATGATAATTTAACAAACAAACAAAAAAGAAAGACAGAAAGAAAATTACCTGAGCGATGCATCCTCCTAAGCCCATGCCCTCGAATAACTGATGAAAAGTAATAGCGGCCACAAGAGGCCTTATCGTTTTGGGAGTTTCAGAAACGCCCAAACCAATCCCTATAATTACCGAATGTACCACTATCCCCAGCTCCAGCACCTACACAGTACACACCATTAAATTTCATATCAAAATTAAAAAATCTCCATTATTCACTCATTTGGTTCTTATTCGTCATATCATCATCATTAATTCATTTCATAATTTTATCTTTTTTCCTTAATCTTTCATTTATACTTCCCTTTTGATTTTATTAAAATTCAGCAATTTTAATTTAGTTTCATTCAACGTTACCTGAGAGATCACGCGGTGCCGAAGAATCTCCGCCGGTGTTCCGGCCACATCGGCGGAGCCATGAGCGTGGCCATGAGTCCCGTGAGTATGAACATGAATATGGCCGTCGTGAGCGCTGCCGTGCATCTCTTCATCCTCCGGCTGAGCCTTCTTCAGATGAAGCCGAGTATAATAAGAGCTAGCTCCGGCGTCCACCATTAGAGTGCCGATGGCCGCCACCATAGCCACCAAGCCAGTGAACGGAAACTTCGCCCACGGATCCTCTTTCAGCTTCGGCGACGTCAGGCTCTCGTAAGCATCGGGAAGAACGTGGATGAATCCGGTGGCCAATATAACGCCGGCTGCGAAGGCTTTAATCACAAAGAAAATCTCCTTCTCAGGACTCAAGGCAGGAATTACCTTTCCCAGCATCGGAATAAACACTCCGATGATTCCGGCGACGAGAATTGCGGCTATGGCAACAAGTTTGTATTTTAGGGCTAAGGTTTTGTTTCGGACTCCTTCCTCTTCTTCTTCGGGACACTGGCACTCTGCCGCAATCACTGAAGGAATGAGCAGAAGAAACAGAAAGAAGAAAGCGAGAAGAAGAAGACGATGAAGCTTGAAATCCGTCATTGCCATGGCCAATTAGAACAGTTTTAGATTTGGGTATTTGCTTTGCAGAGAGAATGTGGAGGAAGAAGCTCAGTTACAGTTGGGATTTAAAAGAGTTTTGTTAGGCGAAAAACACCAACGGACGTGCAAAATTTACATGTACAGATTTAGCCATTGAAAAGCAAATATATTTTTTTTTAATGAGAATTAATAATTAAATGAATTTTAAATAAATAAAATGTTTGATTTGGAATAAATGGCTCGTGGCGAAACCATGTCGACATGAAAACAATTCAAAGGCGAGAGTGTCGAAAGACTTGAGAGAATTCGTTGAAGTCAACTTCAAATGTCGACACATTCTGTAATTTTAAAAAATTTTCCAACTTTGCCCTCGGATTACTTGGAATTTCCGCCTTTTTCTTCTTCTTTTCCCTTTTATTTTCCTTTTTCTAATTTTTGATTAGAGACATTTTCACACGATAATATCAAGTAGACCTTTTTTTTTTTTTTTCAAGGTGGCAGGAATAATTGACATGTACTCTTCTATTGTAAAAATTATTGTTAAGATTTAATAGAATTTCTTACATAGTTGATCAATAAACTAATTAGGGATCCAATACGTTTATAAGCTACAAAGTCTAAATAATAAAAATCGACATTTATTTTTGATGTAATTTTTTATGAAAAGAATTAAATTGTTACGAATTTGAAAGTACAGAGACTAAATTAATACATACTAAATTCAATGACTAAATTGTTACAAAATTGAAAGTAAATGGACTCAATCGTTACAAATCAAAGTTCAATGAATTAATTGTTACAAAATTGAAAGTTCATAGACCAAGAGTGATTTTTTACCTTTTTATTATTATTTCTAAATGATATGTATTTAATTTTAGTTTGGTGTTTTTAAGGTTTCAATTTAATATTTAGGGTAAAGAAGCTATTGGTTATTGAGGTTTAAAGTTTATGTCATTTGGCAAAAGTTGAACAACGGTTTCTTATTCCAAATCTACATAGAGAAAGCTCCTCGTTCCTAGTCCAAATGAAAACAACGCAATGGATTCCATGCCGAGAAGTAGAGATGTTCATTTTTCCCACGGAGACTCGCCTCGTGTTTAGGCGGGGAATGTGAGAGGGAGTGGGGAAGATTTTTCCATGTTAGCTAAATGGGGACGGGGACCAGGAATACATTCCTTATCCCCGTCGTTCCCCGACCCTGCCCCGATTTTTTCTTTTTTCTTTTTTAATATATATATATATGTGTGTGTGTGTGTATGTATGTATATATATAATAAACCATAAATCCAAACTTTTTTTCAATATTATTTTTTTTCTAAGGAAATCAAAAAAAAATCTCTTAAACAAAAATATATTTTATTTGACTAAATTTTAAAAAATGAAAATTATAAACGAGGAACCCGATCCCCGCAAATTCACTGCAGGGATTCCTCACCCCGTTCCCCGTAAAATTAAATGGAGAATTTCGCGGGGATGGAGAATGAAATGGGGGCGGGGACGGAGATGGGGAAGCCATTCCCCGACCCCGCCTCGCCCTGTGGACATCTCTAACGAGAAGGGAGACAATGTGGGCCTTCGTCAACAGTGATGGGGGCATCCAACTCAGCCTCATCAAAGAGTTCGTGGTCCAAAAGCTAATCCAAGCTAGGCCGAGACCAAACTCAAAAGTTAAAGTTTGGTTGGATTCATTCATTGAATTGAATATGGATCACCATTTTGAATGGTGAATTAGCTCATAGGTCAATCCATTTCGGTCATATATAAATCGACCCATTAGGTCAGTCTAATGAATGTATCATTGGGGCAATCCAAATAAATGTGTATATATAATTTTTTGCATATTATATTTTATATATTTAAACAATAAAAGTTTTTAATTTTTTCCTAAGATATATTTTTATATTTTAAATATCATCGTTTATAGTTAATAAAAAAAATTATAATGTACAAAACTAATAAAAAAATTTGTTAAAAAATACTAAATGAAAATTTATAACATCAATAATTTTATTAAGTAAAGTAATAGAAATCACCAAAACTTTAAAATTAAATTAAATAGGAAATAAAAATTCAATAAATATCATAGTTCAATGTGTTGATTCAATGGATCGGGCTCGGCCCAAACTTTAATCTAATGAATCAAGTCTAAGGGTGGGTCATGGCTTAGCTATTGGAGATTGGGTTGGCTCAGACCAGGCTTAAGACTCTATTTCACCTTGGGCCAAGTTTAGCCCTATACTTTTGGGAAAATCCTAGGAATGACTAACAAGAATGGGTTGTTTTGGATAATGGTCATCCGATTTTTGTTTTTATTTATGGCCACACGTGTGGTGTTTCTTTTTTCAAATCCATGTTTTGCCCTCGTACACTAAATCTCCCTCTCTTCTATTTTATTTAAACTGTATCTAATCTGTATTTTGAAATATTTATATTACAGTTAGTATCTTTATACTTATTTTTCCGATTCTCTTTCCCCAAGACAATCCTCCTCTCTTCAAATCTAAATATCTCTCTCCTATTTATTTAAATTGTATCTAATCTGCATTTTGAAAGATTTACATTGTAGTTAGTATCTTTATACTTATTTTTTCGATTCTCTCCCCATGACAATCCTCCTCCCTTTGAAATTCTCTCTCCCTAAGAAAATCCTCCTCTCTTCAAATCTAAATATCTCTCTCCTATTTATTTAAACTGTATCTAATCTGTATTTTCAAAGATTTACATTGTTAGTATCTTTATACTTATTTTTCCAATTCTCTCTCCCCATGACAATTCTCCTCCCTCCGAAATTCTCTCTCCCCAAGACAATCCTCCTCTCTTCAAATCTTAAGCCATCAGTATTTCTTCGGTTCTCTCTCCCAAGCCATCAGCATCATCGCTGCTGCACAAGCCAATTTCATGCGCGTAATTGTTCAGTCACTTCCTTCACCCTTCTCCGAAATCCTCTCTCCCCAAGACAACTCTCCTCTCTCTTCTCTCTGAATCTTAAGCCATTGGTATTTTTTCAGTTTTCTCTCCCCAAGACAATCCTCTCTCCGAATCTCAAATCTCAAGTCATCGGCACCGTCGCTACTGCACAAGAGCCAATTTCATGCGCGTAATTGTTCAGTCGCTTACTTCTCAACTTTCTGACAGTTCGAACAATGATTCGGAGCTTTTTGGAAGCTTAGAAGGTGATTCATCGGAATCTTCGAGGCTTGGAGTTGAGTTGTTGTGCGTGGTGAAGGCGGTGTTAAAGAAGATGAAGAGGAGAGTGTTAGTCGGGGACAAGGTGGTTGTTGGTTCCATTGATTGGGAAGGCATAGAGGGGTCGCGAACTTACCTTGGATTCTATTCATGGTCCACCTGTAGCCTTCTATTCCCTTATTATTCTTGCATGTTCTACTGCTCTTATTGATAAAAATCATGGTTCGTGGTAGTGTTCGTACTTTTTGTTTTTTTTTATGTACAGTGTATTTATCTGTAGATATTTTGTTCCGTTGATTTTTATTCTATATTTATTTCAGACACATACACAGCTCAAGAGGTAGATGAAGTTCATGGTAGTGTTCTTTTTTTTATGTACAATGTATTTCTCTGCAGGTATTTTGTTATGTTGATTTTTACTCTATATTTATTTCAGGCACATACACAACTCAAGAGATAGATGACAATGGTAGGTTTAGGTATAATAAACTATCTAATTTAAACTCTAGAATAAAGAAACTGAATTTATTTATATTTTATTATATTTGTACCTTGTATCTTCTCAAAATATAGGATTATATTTTTAAAAATGTGTAAATACGTTAATCTTCGTTATTTTTGGGTTACTTTTATTTTTTAGTTTAGTATTTCATATTGCATGTCATTTTATTAGTTTGTTAATCTATTATTTTAACTATTTTTTTAATATTTTTGTTATGCAATCAATTTTTAATTGTTGTGTATTTTTGTTTGAATTGTAGATAATCGGTTTATTTTGAATTTTTGTTTGGTTTATGAATCCTAACAACTTTTGTTGTTTAGATTACCGAATTTATCTATTCAAATTTAGTTTTAATTTTAAATTAAATTTAATTACCCGATAATTAAGAACTTTTAGTCATGGAAGTGGTCAGGGATAGTCTGGTCATTTAATAATTACTAATTAAAATTATGAATAATGATTTGTCCATTTAAAAAAAATTAAGATGGCTCGGCCATTTTTCAAAACGTAAAATAAAAAATGATCATTTGCATAGTCAACCCTATACTTTTTAGTGTCAACCGACTCTAATGATGAAACTGAGTTTCATATTCGATCCAGCTATGGCAGCTGGCAAGGAGGGAGACGAAGAGTTGTGGTGAAGGTTGGTGGTAGGGAGAAAAAGAGAGGAGAGAGGAAGTCCAATCACCCAACAAAATATTATTAAATTAATATATTTTCTCAATCCAGCAAAGTTTAGTAAAAGTTTGAAGGCAAAATACATTTTTGGTCCCTCAGTTTTGCATTTAGTTCTCTTTTGGTTCCTGAATTTTCAAATTGAACAAATTTACCCCTTAATTTTGTATTTCGTATCAGTTTTAGCCCCTCCGTCAGATTTTCTGTTAATTTTTAACAGAAAGCTGACGTGGCACGTAAATATTATTAAAAAATATATTTTTTTGAATTTTTTAATTATTAAACTTAATATATATATATATATATATATATATATATATATATATATATATATATATATATATATATATATATATATATATATATATATATATATATATATTTTTTTTTTTTTTTCTCTTCTTTCTCCCCTTCGCCGCCAGCCGCCACCGGCCGTTGCTCTCCAGTCTCCGGCCGTCGCCTCCCTCCGCCTCTGGTCGTTGTGCTCCAGTCGCTGGCCGCTGCAGCAGGCCTTTTTTTTTTTTTTTTTTCGTTTCCTTCTTTGTTTTTTCTCCCATCTTTCTTGTTGTTCTCTTTCCCTTCCTTTTCTTTTTTTTTTAAAAAAATTCATTTATTACATTTGCCCATTTAAAAAGGTATTTTGCCATTTTTTTATTTTTTCTTTTTCCTTCTTCTCTCTCCAATATTTCTTCTTGTCCTCTTTCCATTCCTCTCCTTTCTATTTTTTTAAGAAAAATCCATTTAAAATGAAGGGAAAATGATTTCGTTTCAACTAATTATTTCCTTTGTTTTAAATTCTTTCGTTTCAACAATTGCATATTTATTTACGTTTTAAATCCTTTCGTCTTAACAATGTTTATGTTTAGTGTTTAACTTGAAATGGAGAGATTTAAAACGAATGAAATAATTAGTTGAAACGAAATCATTCCCCCTTCATTTTAGACTTGAAACGAATTGAAGAGGGAGTTTCCGCTTGTTTTTTCCGTATTTATTATTTAAACCAAACTTTTTTTAAAAAAAATATTATTTAACTTGAAACGGAGGGATTTAAATAATAAGTTGAAACTAAGAAGTTTTGGTTTAAATAATTTTTTTTTTAAACAAAGGAAATAATTAGTTGAAACGAAATCCTTTCCCCTTCATTTTAAATGGATTTTGTTTAAAAAAATAGAAAGGAGAGGAATGGAAAGAGGACAAGAAGAAATATTGGAGAGAGAAGAAGGAAAACGAAAAAATAAAAAAATTGGCAAAATACCTTTTTAAATGGGCAAATGTAACAAATGAATTTTGTTTTAAAAAAAAAAGGAAAGGAAGGGAAAGAGAACAACAAGAAAGATGGGAGAAAAAAAAAGGAAAATGAAAAAAAAAATGGCCGGCCGCAAGCGACCGGAGTGTTGGGATTTATGCCCTAAAGCCTCGTAATTAATAATTTATTTAATAATGAATAATAATTTTGATTATTTTATTTGCAATATAATATTATCCATTATATGAAAAATTCAAGGTTATTAGTGTAATCTTGAACAGTATGTGGTTGACATACGAGAGGATCATGTTCAAGAAATAACCTAAAGGGTCATAGTATATGGATAAGGTTAGGTGCCTTATCTTGGTAATTGATACGGCCCACTTTGTAATAGTTACAAATGATTTGATCCAAATCATTCATGTGGAGACATGTGAGTGGGGGTATCTTATACAATGAGTTTGTATAAGACTGGACCACGAAATATTTAATCTCTCTTTATAAATCTGTTAATTGAGAAGATTAATATTTCATCAGGATGGTCATATGCGACTCGATCTTAATCCTGAGTGAGTTATGAACTCCTGCCTGTGAGGGCTTGTCCTTTGATTTGCATGGGTGAGAATGACTTTTGTAGATTCAATATGCCTACCATTTTGGGGATTTGACCAAATAGGGAGCTGGGAACATAATCTCACAAGATGGAATTCACTCCTTCCCATATAGGGTAAATAGATGAGTAGTTCCCTTAAGTGCTGATTTTGGGACTTGAACAATGGGGCCCCACTCTCTCATTGGCCCGAGAGAGACTTAGTTTATAATTAGATTATAAATATATTGTTCATTAGAGAATCGGTGGTACTTAAGGTGAAAGATGTAATTATAGGGGTAAAACGGACTTTTGACCCAGCTGTAATTACAAACAACTCGTGAAAGATCGACTTGCATGTAATGATTATATCTATGGACACAACTTGTCCTATAGTGCATAAGAATGCAACTCTAGGTCTATAGTGGAGTGACCCTAGAGTTAATGAATGAAAATTGATTAATTAAAGAGTTTAATTAATTAATTTTGTATCATTGGAGCTTATAATCTGTAGGTCCATAAGGTCCCCTTGCTAGCTCATAGTAACACTAAAAAGATCAATTTAGTTGAAAGAAAATTTTGAATTGTTTAAATTAATATTTAATTTGAAGTGTTCAAATTAATATTTAATATATTAGATATATTAAATATAAAAGAGGAAAATATATTTATTGTATTTGATACATTAAATATTAAAATTTGAAATGTTCAAATTAATATTTAATTTGAAGTGTTCAAATTAATATTTAATATATTAGATATATTAAATAAAAGAGGAAAATATATTTATTGTATTGGATACATTAAATATTAAAATAATTAATGTATATTAGATACATTAAATAATAGATACTTATTAAATTTGAATTGGATTCAAATTAGGAAATAAATGTCGTAGGAGAATTTTAATCGGTTTGAATAAGATTCAAATTGGTTAGATAAATATATTTTAATATATTAGATATTAAAATATATTATTTAATTATTTTCCCTAGACCACTACAAATAGGACCTTTTGGTTGAGTCATTCTTCACAACACACATCTTCTCAATAGAGAGAATTAGAGAATTCTCTCTAGACCTATTCCTCTCCAATCCTTTGTGGATTTTCTTTCAAGAGATTCCCACAAGCCTTGGTCCTGTGTTCGAGTCATAGCCAGGAAGACTTTGTGGAAGAGATAAATATCCGCCAAAATATTCTCCATAATAATCCTAAGGTATGTTTGCTTAATCTTAATTTTGTGTTTAATTCTAAATAAATCAAAGACGATCTAATGCTTCCGCTGCGGGATGAAGAGTTCATTCCTATCACGGAGCACGACGCCAGGAGGCGGAGGGAGGCGGCGGCCGACGACTGGCGAGCAACGGCCGACGGCGGCTGGCGGCGAAGGGGAGAAAGAAGAGAATATATATATATATATTAATAATATTTAAGTGCCACGTCAGCTTTCTGTTAAAAATTAACAGAAAATCTGACGGATGGACTAAAACTGATACGAAATACAAAACTCAGGGGTAAATTTGTTCAATTTGAAAACTCATGGACCAAAAGGGAACTAAATGCAAAACTGGGGGACCAAAAAGGTATTTTGCCCAAGTTTTAACTACCACATCTTGTTTACTGTTACTTAACCAGCAATTAAAGGAGCTTAGTGACTATTTAAAATTATTTTTCATATTTCAGGATTAAAATGTCTCTTTTGAAAATTTAAGAAACCAAATAGACACCAGCTTCAAACTGCAGGAGACCAAAAGTATATTTTACCCTAATTTATATGGTATTAGAAGTTTCAATTTAATATATGTATTTTGGTTAAATCTTGGAATCATTTATGTCATTATCATGTTGAATACATAACACGATTTCTATTTTATGTAGCAATGAGTCCATCCTTTTTGTTTGGTCAGATTGTATTAAATCATTGTATTAGGATCTACGTGGGATGGAAAATAAGAAAAAATTAGTGAATTTGTTAGTGGGGTAAAAATGGTTATAAGGATGAGTTCTAAAATTAAACTAAATTATTAATTAGGAACCAAATTAAAAATGAGCTAAATTAAAACTGGACCAAATTGATAATTTAACTAAAATATAATCATTAATCAATATATCATCATAAAACGAAAAGAGCGTCAGCGGCTCGGGGCTCTGCGTGTCTCTCTCTAGTTGGACCGCATGAGCAAAAGGGCAGCCTTTGGGTTTGCTACAAGGAACCCGATGAAGTGATTCAGGCGGTGTTCAGCCAGAAAGCGAGGAAAGCCGCAAGGTCTGCTTTAAGGTTTCCGTTGAAGTTTTTCCTTGCTCAGCAAGACGGTGAAAAAATGGAAACCTCGAGCATGCTCAAAAATCTCGAAAAACTCAATCTTGTAGAGGAAGGTAAGCAGAAAATAGTGCAAATCGTAGATGATGAAATAGATGAGTTTGAAAAAAGTTTGGAACACAGTGTGGTGTGCAAGATACTCACAAATAGGAAAATTATAGCCGAAATCTTCAAAGCCACGATTCCTAAGATTTGGAATTTGGAGGAGAGGGTGGGAATCAACAAAGCAGGGAAAAACCTATTCTTATGTGCTTTCCAAAATCAAAAAGACAAGATAAAGGTTCTGAACGGGGGGCCATGGATTTACGATAAAGCTCTGCTTCTCTTTCAAGAGCCGAGGGGAACCAGCACACCTGCGGATCTGGAGTTCAGGTATGCCTCTTTTTGGACTCATTTTCATGGACTACCTCTTATATGCTTCAGTAGGAAAATGGCGATAGCTCTGGCAAATTCAGTGGGGGAATTTGTGAGGGTGGACCTAGCAGATGAACGAAGCAAAGGAGGAGGTTCTCTTCGGGTAAAGGTCAAAATCGATATCACAAAGGCTCTAAGCAGAGCTACAAAAATCAAAATAGGATCTATGGCTGCTGAATCGTGGATCCCTATTACATATGAAAAACTCCCAGATCTTTGTCATTACTGTGGTAAAGAGGGTCATTTGCTAAAAGACTGCGAAGAAGAAGAAACTAAGGAGCCGAGTGAAGAGTGTCAATTTGGGCCGTGGATGCGAGAAACGTTCGTCACCAGGCCGACCACAAGGATATTTCGAGAAGGGCAGGGTATGAGTAAAAAATCAGGTAGGGGCAACGGAAGGGGACAAAGCTCAAACGAAAATGAAGAACCAGATGAGGAGCAAGAGGTAGAAGACATTAGTGTCAGGCATCTGATTCAATCGCTAGAGCAAATGGACAATTTTAAAAGCAGAAAGGGTGATCGGAATAAATTGGACTCGCCGGAAGGAGATACGCAGAAAAGGAGAGATAACGTCAATACTTTGTCCCAAGGAACGATGGAGAGGTCAGAAATAATCATGAATTTGGACAGCAATATTGTCAAGGTTGACACAATACCAGAGAAGCAGAAGGAGGCAGTCAAGTCAGATACTAGGCACATAGAGGTCCTGACCGTTGAACATACAAGTAAAGGAAAGGAAAAAATGGGCTTTGGGCCTGAAATGGAGAGTGGCTATATGGATCAAGAGGGAATCAAAACCCATTGCAAGTCAAAAGACTCTTTGGTCCAACCCAAGAGAAGAACAGAGGATAGAAAGCAAATTGATAAGGGAATGGAGTATTATGGAAAAATGGCCACGGAGAAACCAATTCGACCAACTGAGAAAGTGAATGGTAGAGGGAAAAAATGGAAAAGAATTGCTAGAGCTAGTACAGAAGAAATACATGATTCCATTAAGGGGGAAGAAACCAGACTGAGTGGAAATAAACACAAACAGGAAGAGACATCAGAAGAAGTTGGTTTAAAAAAATTATGTGTCAATTACTTCGAAGTTAATGAAGGGATATCGGCGAGGCTGAAGAGCAGCCCCGCCGGACGCCATGAATATTTTAAGTTGGAACGTTCGGGGTCTGGGGAATCCCCGAACGGTCCGTGCACTGCGGCACGAAGTGCGTAGTAAAAAACCCCATTTAGTTTTCTTAATGGAAACCAAGAGTAATTCTCATAGATCAAATGTAGTAAAGGTGGCGCTCAATTATGATTGTTGTTTTAGCGTTCCTAGTAAGGGGAATAGTGGTGGTTTAATGTTGTTGTGGCATAGCTCGAATAAGGTTGATATATTATCTTATTCGGAGGGTCATGTTGATGCAGTTATCAAGATGCAGATGGGGTGGTGGAGGTTTACCGGATTCTATGGCAACCCAGTTACTGAAAAAAGAGGCGCCTCTTGGAGTTTACTGGAGAGATTGAAGGATGTGTCAGATCTTCCTTGGATTGTCGGAGGAGATTTCAATGAAATAACTTCTTCTTTCGAAAAGAAAGGAGGAAACATTAGAAAAGAAAAGCAAATGGAGAGGTTTAGAGAGGTTATTAACTGGTGTAGTTTGATTGACCCGGGTTTTCATGGGAACCCTTTTACATGGGCCAAGTCTAGATCCAAGCAGGACTCGATTCAGGAAAGGTTAGACCGTTTTTTAGTAAGTCACTTGGCTTTAAACAAGGTGTCTCGTATCAAAGTGGACCACTTAGGTTACCATAATTCAGACCACAGAGCAATATTATTGAGGTTGGAGGGGGCTAATTGGAGTTATAGAACGAGAAGTCGGGTGAAACCGGTCAGATTTGAGGAGGGTTGGGTGCGGTTCGAGGAGTGCAAAAATATTGTTAAACTAAATTGGATCTCTGGGGAAGGTGATCAGATTGCATCCTTCAATGATCGAGTTCAGGGCTGCTTAAAAACCCTTCAGTCTTGGAATCAAGCACGACTGCAAGGCTCTTTAAAAGGGGCAATTGAAGAAAGGGAAAAGGAAGTGGCGAGACTTTCAGCCAACAGTAATCGGATTAACACGTCCTTGCTTTCTAAAGCGGAAAAAGAGCTAGAGAAACTTCTAGAAGAAGAAGAAATATACTGGAGGATGAGATCCCACGAGGATTGGTTGAATTGGGGTGATAAGAACACGAAATGGTTCCATACCAAAGCTTCTCACCGTAGGATAACCAACAAGATCAATGGCATTATGGGGGATGATGGTAGGTGGATTGAGAACGAAGACTCAGTCGGAGGTCTGGCAACTGGTCATTTTCAGAAGATCTTCACTTCCAGGAATCCGAATTTAGAAGAGATTCGCAGAGTCACAGATGGCATGGTTGGTAAGGTGACTGAGGATCAGAATCGGGAATTAAGGAAACCGTTTACTAAGGAAGAGGTGGAAGCGGCGCTTAAAGGAATGAGCCCTACGAAAGCCCCGAGGCCAGATGGGGCTCATGCGAAGTTTTTTCAGGAGTACTGGGATATTGTGGGGATAGATACTGTGGAGGTCTGTCTCAAGGTGCTTAATGAGGGGGCTCCTGTAGGCAATTTGAACAAAACTTTTATATCCCTAATTCCTAAAGTTAAGAACCCCCAAGGTTGGAATGAGTATCGCCCTATTAGTCTGTGTAATGTGGTTTATAAGCTGATTTCAAACGTGTTAGCAAACAGACTCAAACCTGTTCTACGTCATGTAATCTCATCGAATCAGGCTGCTTTTGTACCAGGTAGATTGATCACGGATAACGTTATACTCGGGTTTGAATGTATCCATGCTCTGAATTCTAGGAAGACAGGAAACGAGGGTGTTGTGGCCATGAAGCTTGACATGAGCAAGGCTTATGATCGGGTGGAATGGATTTTTCTTTGGCAGGTTATGGAGAAAATGGGCTTCGAAGCAGGATGGATCGAGAAGATTATGAATTGTGTTGAGTCGGTGCGCTATTCGGTCTTACTTAATGGGGTGCCCCAACACGAATTTGTGCCAGGAAGAGGCCTTCGTCAAGGAGATCCACTTTCTCCTTACCTTTTTCTCCTGTGTGCCGAGGGCTTTTCTGCACTTCTTGACAGGGAGGATTCTCTGTCTATCACTAAAGGTTTTAGAATTAATCGGCGTTGCCCTAATATCTCTCACCTTTTTTTTTGCAGATGATAGCTTATTGTTTTTCAAAGCGAATATAAACAGCTGCACCAAAATCAAAGAGCTTTTGGATTTTTATGAACAAGCGTCAGGTCAAACCATCAACTTTGACAAATCCTCGTTCATGACTAGTAAGAATGTGGATAGGGAAGAATTGCGTGGTTTGCAAAACATTCTAAAGGTTAAAAATACAAGTTCGCTCGGCTACTATCTGGGAATGCCTTCGCAAAATGATAGGAACAAAGGTAGAATTTTTAATAAAGTCAAAGACAGAGTCAGTTCAATTCTACAAGGTTGGAAGGAGAAGTTATTCTCCCAGGGGGGGAAAGAAATTCTCATAAAAGCAGTGGCTCAGGCAATCCCCAATTACACAATGAGCTGCTTTCGGCTTCCTCATAGAATTTGTTCAGACATAAACAAGTGGTGTGCGCAGTTCTGGTGGGGCTCAACGCAAGATAAAACGAAGGCTCATTGGATGAGCTGGAAGAGACTTTGTGTCAGGAAAGAGGATGGGGGTATGGGATTTAGAGAATTAAATATGTTCAACCAAGCAATGCTAGCTAAACATAGCTGGAGGATAATTAGAAACCCTGAGAGTCCATTGGCCAGAGTGTTGAAAGGAAGATACTTTAAAGGTGGGACATTCCTTCAGGCTACTCTGGGGCACAATCCATCGCTTACATGGAGGAGTATTGTTTGGGGAAGGGAGCTTTTTAAAAAGGGACTTAGATGGAGAGTGGGAAACGGGAGGCATATTTTGATTGACAAAGATCCTTGGATAGCCAGGGAAGGGTTAAAGACTCCAGTGAGGACCCAGGAAGTTATGAAAGGGCACAGAGTTAACTTGCTCCTAAAAGAGTCGGGCGAGTGGAACGAAGAAAGTATAGCAGCTAACTTTTCGGGAATTGATTTCAACGACATTATCAACACCCCGACTGGTGGTCCCACAGTGAAAGATGAAGTCATATGGGGTTGTAGCTTGCAAGGTACATTCACAGTGAAGAGTGCTTACCATCTGGGTCTATCCTCTTCTAATGTTGTTCCAGCCTCGACTTCAGATAATTCGAATGGCAAAGCCATCTGGAAAAGGTTTTGGAATACCAAAGGGTATCCTAGAGCTAAGATATGTGCTTGGAAAGGCATTGTCGATGCTCTCCCAACGAAAACTAATATAATCAAAAGAGGCATAGATATTAATGGTCTTTGTGTGTTTTGCAGGAGTAGCGAAGAGTCTTCTTCACATCTGTTCTGGGGCTGCAAAAAGGTAAAGAAAGTTTGGGGTACCTTGTTTCCCTCCTTACACATGGTTTTTGTCAATTTCAGGGAAAATTGGACGGCTTGGGAATGTTGGGCGAGGCTGGAAGAGATGCTTAATGATGATCAAAGATCGATCGCTATCTTAGTGATATGGTGTGTGTGGTCAGCCAGAAATCAAAGGGTACAGGAGAACCGTCAAGACCGGAAGTTGGACATTAATCAGATTCTCAACACCATTGAAAAAGCTTCTGAGGAGCTAAAAGGGATGAAGGCTCATTTATCGACGCTGGGGAGAAGCACCATAGCCAAATTACAGATCAGATGGTCTCCCCCTGAGGATGGCACTTGGAAGATGAACTCGGATGCGTCCTGGAGCAACGAGCGCAACTTAGGCGGTCTAGGATGGATTATTCGAAACAATATTGGGCATCCGATCTGTGCAGGAGCCTATAAATGGAAAAAGAAGTGGCCGATGAAGATGATGGAAGCTTTGGCCATTCTGATGGGGATCCGTCATATTAGGCGTTTGCGGATTGTTGATCAGTGCCCGTTGGTAGTAGAAATAGATTCAGCTGTGGTTGCTCGTGTGTACAGCGGGGGAGAGGAAGACCTCTCTGATATGTGGAATATTTTAAACAATATTAGGGTTGAAGGGAAAGGGGTTAGCTTGAAGGAAATATCCTTCGGTCCGAGAGAGTGTAACAAAGTGGCTAACGAACTTGCTCGTAGTCCGGTGCTCTCTCTTCTTGGTTTTGGTGCTTCTTCTTCCGATGGTTTGGAGGAAGAGGTGATTTTTTGGGATTCTGAAATGCCAGTGGGTATCTCTTCTTTAATTCTTGAAGAGGCTGGTGGTTGTACTGTTGGTTTGGTTAATTTATGAATTTCCTTTTCAAAAAAAAAAAATTAATCAATATATCATCACAATAAAGGGTGCAAATCATGAGATAAGATTGGTGTATATTTTATTGGATGGGAGATATTTGGATAATAAAAAAATAATTTTGACTTTACTTGCAACAAATTTTATTATTTTGTAATGTTTGTGTATTTAATTGTTATCATCAGGCAAACAGATCCAACTAGAAGGTTATTTCTCTAAATAAATATTAGGTTAAATTACAAATTTAGTCATTGACTTTTGACGTTTGTGTCTATTTGGTCTTTGAACTTTTAAAATTACAAATTTAGTCCTTGACCTTTCAAATTTTTTAAAATTCACGAATCTATTAGACATAAAATCAAAAATTTAAGGTTACATTAGACATAATATTTAAATTTATATCTAATAGATTAATTAATTTTTAAAAATTTTAAATTTGTCAGGGACCTATTTAGACACAAAATTGAAAGTTTAGATATTTATTAGACATAAAATTGAAAGTTCGGAGACCTATTAGACACTTTTAAAAGTTCAATGACTAAATAGACATAAACTTCAAAGTTTATGGACTAAACTTGTACTTTAACCTAAATATTATATTCACTGTCTCAACTAATCATTTTGATGGTTTTGTATATTAGTTAATTAAAATCTTATAAATGGCAAGTTTCATTATTTTTTAAATATCCAAATTATATTAAATTGAGTTGCTTTCTCCAAAACCATATTGAGGTGTAAAATTGGTTAAAGAAATTGTATGCCCAACATTTCCTCTTCCTTTCAAATAGAAGTGACGTTTGGATAGTTAGACAACTGTGAAAATAAAAATCCAACCTTCAACCTTGAAAAAGATAATAGGTATTTTTACAATATTTTACTCAAATTAGCATCAAAACTATATTAGACCGTAGGATTTCTTAGGAAGATTCAAAACCTGGTCACTTTTGTATATTTTATGTTAAATAATATAGTTTATCTTTGTTTCATTTTTTTCTAAAAGTTTAATTTTAGCTCTCTAATGTAGCCAAAATTTACAAATAGTCCCTATCATATTTATTAGTAAATAATATTTGAATTCGTCAAAGTAAGTTGCTTGAATACCTTTTTTTTTTTTTTTTCCGTCTAACAAATGTGTGGGTATGAAGATTTGTACCTTCAACCTTAAGAAAATAAGTACATGTCAATTACCGCTGAGTTATGCTCATATTAGAAACATATTAGCTTCATTTAGCTACGTTAGTGGTGCCCATTTTATAAAATTGACATGGATTTAGTCCTTTTATTTTAACCGGACATGGATTTACTTATTTCTTACCAATGTTAAACTTTCGATCAAAATTAAAGTGGCTTATGATGAAAACTATTGGTAAGGTTTAATTAAAGTAGGAAGACCTAAATAAAAATATAAAAAGTATAAGGACAAAAATGGTAAAGTAGAGGTATGGAAAATATAATTTAAAACTGGTAAAGTATAGGTATGGAAAATATAATTTACCCTTTAAACGAAATTTCAAAACGTTAATTATGGTTTGAATCATAATGAATTATCAAATCTCATTATTTCCATATATTGAAACAATTTTGAAGACCAAGATTAAAATATGATATCAATCAATTATATAAATATGCTAAATGGTAATTGGCATATATTATAAACCAAAAGGTCAAATGTTCGAATTCTCATACTCTAAATGTTGTTGAACTCAAAAAAAAAAATCAATTATATAAACATATAAAGAATCTAATCTAATCATTTGTGCATTTGTGCTTGGAAAACTCAAAAAAAAAAAAAAAAAAAAAAACCATCTGTGCTTGGAAAGATTATGGAGTGATTGGAATATAAGATGAAAAAACTTACCTTATAGTTATAACATTATTATTTTATGTGGTAATAATTGAGACATGCAAACAGACATCTTGGTACTTGGCTGCAAAATTGAACAAAATTATTTTGAATCAATCAATCAATTTGGCTATATTAAACCAGCTGTCAAACATAACAGCTTGGACAAATAATGAGAATTCCTTTGGAATTTTGTTCTTTTTTTAAATGATATTTTTTCCAAGTTTGAATTTTTTTTTTTGCTTTTATTTTTTTTATATTCGTGAATATTCGGATCAGTTTATGTTATCTCAACTATTTTTATGGAATAGCTGCTCCCTAGTACATTTAGTTTTTTTTTTTTTTTTTTGAATTGCAACTACATTTTATTATCAAGGTAAATTATAGATATTAATCATTGATCTGACTACTGTACAATTGACTTAAATTCATTTCCTATAAATTCTTTATTACTTAGGTGACCTTTTTTATTGTTTGGATTTTTATATTTATTTTATTTGCGTTTATAAACTTTTACATTTTGTTTTTGTTTTATTCATTCATGAATGGTTGTCAGTTGAGGATATAAGTAAGATTGCGTTTGAAAGTTAAATATGAAGACTTTTTTTTTTCTTTTTTTTTAAGTTAAATTACAAATTTGGTTCGATTTCTATAATTTAGAAAAAGTTAAAATTTAGTCTTCATGGTTTTAAAAGTTAAAATTTCATCCCTATGATTTGATAAAACCTCATAAATAGTCCCTATCGGTAGAAGTCGCTAACAGAAGACATGGTAGTTAACTATTCATGTGTCAATGGGGTGGTCTTTTGTATTTAGCTGACAGAATAAAAGACGAGTTGCCAATTTCCAAAGAAGCTACATTAAATTGTCAATTTCCAACCATGTTTTATCCAGTCAGCTACTTAACTCACACAATCAGCTAAATAAAAAAAACCACTTCATTGACACATGGATAGCTAACTACTACATACTTAATTAGTATGACTATTTATGAGGATTTATCAAATCACATGAATGAAATTCTAACTTTTAAAACCATAAGGACTAAATTATAATTTCGTCCAAACTATAGGGACCAAATTTGTAATATACCCTTCTTTTTATTGTTTTATCGAGATAAATTCTTGACACATTTTTCAGGGAGTAAACAACATTAAACAAAAATAATATTATAATATTTTCCATATATTTTACTTTTACATTCGGTCAAAATTGGATATGCAATTATTAATTATTTTTAAATAATTTAATTTCTATAGGATGTATATATACATTAATATATATATATATATATATAGGTTTTAAGATCATTTAAAAATATTATCCTATAAATTAAAATTTTAGGAAAAAATACACTTTTGATCTTTGAAATTTGAGTTTGGTAACATTTAAGTCCCTAAGTGTTCAAACACGATATTTTAGCCTCTGAAGTTTGGGTTTAGTACCATTTTCGTCCCTCTCATCAGTATTTTGTTACTGTAGCTAACGGAAGTTGATGTTGCAGTTTTTAATTAACAATTTTTTTTAAGTTTTTAAAATTAAAAAAATTATATTATTTTTTCTTCTTTCTCCCACCTATCATCCTTCTTTCTCCTTTCTCCCATCCATGGTCGCCACCGCCACCATTGTCACCCCATCTTTTTCTTTTTCCTCTTTTTCTTTCCACTCCTTCCTTTCTTCTTCTTTCTTTTTCTCCTCTTCTTCTTCTTCTCTTTCCTTTTCCTCCTCCTTCGTTTTGTCCTTCCCCATGTTTACTAAAAAAAATGGAACACTTAGATCGCACGAACGCTTAGATCTAGAATGAACGGATCTAACTCATTCCAGATCTCTTTTTTTTTTTTTTAAGTAATAGTGGGGAATGAGAGAAAGAAGGAGGAGGAAGAGGAAAGAGAAGAAGAGGAGGAGAAAGATAAAGAGGAAGGAGAGGAAAGAAGAATATGAGAAAAAGAAAATAGGAGAAAGAAGAAGATGTGGTGGCAACAACGACGACCATGGATGAAAGGAGGGAGAAAGAAAAAAATATTTTTTATTTTAAAAATTAAAAAAATATATTTTTTAATAAAAATTGTCATGTCAGCTTCCGTTAGCTATAATAATGGAAAACTGATGAGAGAGACCAAAATAGTACCAAACCCAAACATCATGGGTTAAAATGTCGAGTTTGAAAACTCAAGAACCTAAATGCTACCAAACTCAAATCTCATGGACCAAAATACTCTGTCCACACGAGATTTTAACAAATAAATTTGATATGCATAAAGAACTTGTATTTGTGTTAATTTTGTGGGTGTAGTACAATCTATAATATATTCCTCTGATTCTTTCTCTCAAATGTGCAATGTCTCGAGGGTTGGACAGCTTGTTCTCGAGTGCGCTTGTTGATTGTTGGATCGACATTTGGCATGTTGATCCTTGAAGAATTTATCGAAGTCTTGAAGTCTTTGCGCTTCAAATGCCTTCAACTTGTCTTCAAAGTCTTCAGATCTTCAAATATATTTTGGTCTTCAAAGTCTTCTGATCTTTAAAGTCTTCCAGTCTTGAAGTCTTCTGAACTTCAGAGTGTCTTTAGTCTTCGAAGAGTCTTCAGTCTTCAAAGATTTCAAAAAGTCTTCAGTCTTTAAGAGAGAGTTTTCTAACTGAATTCTATATCTTGCATGTGTGTTTCACTCGAGGGCTGAAGCTCTTATTCTCAAGGTTGAAGTTTCAATCAATCTTTAGAGTCTTGAAGTCTTCAAGTCTCAAAGAGTTTTTGGTCTTCAATGAGTGTTCAGTACCTAAGGACTTCAAGGAGTCTTCTAACCTTTTTTCCTCTCAATTCTCTCTTAATTCTGTGCTTCTCTTTTGGAGAGTTTAATTTCTGAACCCTTCAAATGAATGAGAGCTCTTCTATTTATAGAGCTGATAATTCTCATTTATGAGAATGATTTAACCTTAAACTAGGTTATTCTTGTCATTTTTATATGTTTTGTTGAATAACGAGCAAGCTAAAAATAGTGTTTATGAGATAAATTTATGAAAGCTTATCGGAGTATTGAAAAAGAGGAAATAAGTTGAAAAGAGAATGAAAATTAAACTAATTTGTAGTTTTGTGTAGATTTGGAGCAAGTACGAAATGCAATTGCATTCAACTTTCAAAATGCAATTGCATTTCTTCGGGAAAACAAGAGGGTGAGCAAGCACAAAAATGCAATTGCATTCCAGAATTGAAATGCAATTGTATTTTTTGGAAAATCTGGAAAATGTGAGAATCTTGAAAATTACGAGATTTATAGAGATTTTTGTGTGATTTAGGAGATTCTTTAGCCCGATTTCATGCCCACAAGTTGACCCAAGGTTGAAGAAGAGAAAAGATGAAAACCCTAGCCCCCAACACCTATAAAAGAATGAAGAATGAACCAAAAGAGTAGCTGAATTTTTCTGCTTGCCCACAGTTATTAGTTCTGCGTTTTCTGTAATTTTCCAACAATTAGTTCTTCATTTTTGCTCTGTAATTCCTTAGTTTGATCCCTCCTCAACGAAAGTTAGGGGAGGTGAAGATCCATTCGCCTTTGAAGGTGCAATTAGTTCAATCGAAGTAAGGAATACGCCAGCTCGTAGTTGTTTTTACGTTTTGTTCTTTACTGTTTTCTAGTTACTATTTTCTTATTTCTTTCTTATAAGCTTGTTGGATTTTAGTTAAGTGCTATGTTCTTTTGATTTTTGTTTTCTTCTTTTAGTAAAAAGACATTTGGTACTTGGGGAGTATTTTTCCATGAGATTGTGAATTTCCTTTAAAGTGTTGCCACTATCTTCTTTGTGAGTGTGTGAGTTGTTGGAGTGTTTTGTCACTCAAGTCTTTTATTAATAAATTTTCAGATTGGGTTGCTCTTTTTATTCTGAGATTTTATTTCCATTGTTTTGGCTATTTAATTATGAGTTTCTTACCAATTGAATCGTTGTTTTTCAATCCCACCATGATGAGCTAATTTTCTTTAGGGGTTCAAGTTAGTGAATATTCTAGAGGAAATATGTAAAGCTTAAAAACATAATCAATCTAGCCAATACTTGAAACTTGGTTTGCTTTTGTTGAGTTTAATGTTGGGTAAACCTAGTCAGCCAACTAGTGTTGCTTGTCAAGCTTAAACTTAATACCGAAAGGGTTAAGGGAAAGCAGATGTCACAAAAAGCAATGGATGAAAAGTCTTAGAAATAAGTTCTAAACATCGACCCTAAACATAGGGTGAGACTCCAAAACCACTAGAATTGTGCACGAAATTATCTAAGTTAGATTAGCCATAGAAATATAGATTTAATCGCTTAGTCTCCTAAAGATTTTGAAGCAAAATTGAAAAAGATTCAAATTCGGTTTACTTAATTCTCTTGTGTTGACTACGATTGCGATTGCATTTTTAGTAGCATTTCTTTCCAAATGTGCATGAGCAACTTGAATTTCTTTTTTCATACTTATTTTTTTATAATTATTTTCTTTTGCCAAAAACACCTCCCAACATTTTTAGAACTTTGGTTACCGAAATTGCAATTTGAGAACAATTCTTGCTATCTTTTGAATTTTGTTGTGTCCGTTCTCTGTGGGATCGATACTCTAGAATACTTCCAGTTTTATATTACTTGCATCGACAATGTGCACTTGCACTGGACTGGAGCTTTGTTTGTAAACTAAAAAATCTTTTCTTCCCCCCACGTTTCAAGAGCTTTTCATGGGCATGTGGGTTTTGGCTTTAATGGATTTTGGGCTCAACCATTGGACTTGAGCTTTGTTGGCTTTGGGCCTAACTATTTGGATTTTTGTTGTTTAACTTTGATCCAAATTCCATAAAACCCAATTTGACCAAATTAAATTTGATCCAAATTCCATAAAACCCAATTTGACAAAATTAAATTAAATTTTTGGTCAAATTGATGTGAAAACCCTGGTGAATTTTGGGTATATGAACCCCTAATTCTCACACACTAAAACCTCCAAATCGATTTGATTTCAACCCTAAGGATTAGGTTAGATACGGATTGCCTTAAGGTTAAAGCTCTTGAGACAAAGAACAAGTTCCTTGCCTAAAGAGTCGAACACTCCACGAGATAGAATGATTAATACTTGAATGTTCTTGGCATGTAACTCAATACATGAATTGTAAAATTCAAGAAGCTCTCTTGGCTAAACTTGAAAGGAAAAGCTCAAACGCTAAAAACTCAATTTATCATAAACTGTGTTCTGTACAACCTTATGGCCAAGCTTTAGATGGCTTCCCAAACCCTAAATGCCACATCATTGATCATAGAAAAATGACAAAAATACCTTTACTTGAAATGTCATAAAAAAAGGATAAAATTGAAAAATAATAAAATTACATTAAAATTATAAATTGACAATTTGATGTCCATGGTGGTTCATATCATAAATGGTCATAAAGACATGTGGCCTTTTAATTTTAGGATTTGTCAATTTTTGCCTTCAAATTAAATTTGGGATACATGTCAATTTATAATTGATCCCAAATTTAATTATTTGTAATTTTATCATTAATTTATAATAATCACAATAATGACATGACAATTTAAAATTGGCCAAAATTTCTCATTCAACACACTTTTTAATATTAAAATAAATAAATAAATATCGTAGAATGTTATCACTCTCACAAAAGTTACAAGCATGGTTAATTTTTTTTTTTTTTTTAACTTCTTATTCATGAATTTAACGATGTACAGTGACAATCACACGGTATCTCAACTATACTAATGGCATTTTCACATGTCTTTCTTTTAAACAAATAATTTGAAGTGAAACAATTATACTATAAGTTAAATGCATATTTTAAAAGCTCTTTGATATTTTGAGAATTTTCAAACCACTTTTGACTTACATAAGATTTTAAAAGAGAGAGACTTTTAATCGGCTAAAAAATATCAAAACAAGCATAACTATAATTAAAACATCTACTATTTTTTTTAAGATCTGAGATTTGAACTTCAACCTTCACGTTTATTGTATTAAAAGTTTATCAAAAAATATTTTATACACCTCTTTAAAATTTTAACTAAATACTATAAAAAAAATTTGTAAAAATACTTTTAATCATCTATGAACACTTTAAAAGACGTCGTAAACACGACACCGAGGCTGAAAAGTCCTCACCCACCATAGGTTATAATTAGGGTCAAAGTCCAAACTGAAAAAGGGATAAGGAAGCTGAAGGAGTTCACATTGAAGAAGAAAAAAATTGCATTTTTCAAAAAAAAAAAAAAAAAAAAAAGCACCATGTCTGAGAGTCAATAAATATGATAGTAAAAGTGGGCCCCTTTATCTTATCCTAAAGCCAGTGGGTTTGCATGGGCAACCCACTGGTACCTTAAAACACCTACACATTTTTTCTTTCTCCACTGTTACTTCTTCTTTTTTTTTTCGTTTGAAAAGGTGCCCATTGAAAAAAAATAAAAAATAAAAAGAGTTAAATTAATCATTTAGTTCCATTTGAAGATGTCTTTAAAAATATTTAATAGATAGTTGAGGCTCCGTTTAATAATTATTTAATTTTTTATTTATAGTTTTTGAGAAGTGAGTTTGTTTTCTCACTAATTCTCTATAATAATTTTTATCTTTTTTTTAAAAAAGATATTTGAATTCTTAGCTAAATTCTAAAAATAAAAACCAATTCCAATGGAAGTAGTGTTAATAAGCTTAACTTTTAAAAATCAAATGATTATCAAACATGACCTAAACTTTTAATTTTGTGTCCATTAGGTTCCTAAATTTTTCAATTTTGTGTCTAATAAATCATTGACTTATTCGACATTTTAAAAAATTCACAGACCTAGTAAACACAAAATTAAAAATTTAGAGTTCTATTAGACATAAAGTTAATTTTATATCTAATAGATCGATAAATTTAAAAAAAAAAAATTTGAATATGTCAAGAATCTATTGACACAATTGAAAGTTAGAGACAAAATTTAAAGTTTAAGGACTTGTTAAACTTTTTAAAATACAATTGATTGTATTTTAAAAAGTTTCTAATAAATCTTTCAAATTTTCATTTTACATTTAATAGATCATCCCATTTAACTTTTTCCAATTTAGCACTTATATGACACATTGATTATGTTATATAAAGATTATATGACAGATTAATTTTAGACAAGTTCAAACGTTTGATGGTATATGTGTAATGGGTTAGAATTTAAGAAGTTAACAATACAGACTATTTCAATCTAAAATTGAAACATTTTAAAAGCACAAATAATTCAATGGGAAACGTAAAACCAAAATATTACAAGAACCTAGGATTTAATATCATAGGCCTTAGCAAGGATTAAAATATCAATATCGATATTGATATCAGGATTTCAATTTTACTGATATATCGATAAAATATTGATATTGGATATTTATGTAAAGTAAAAATATTATATAAATTAATAATTTAGTTGTTTTTATTTTGCAAATTAAGTTATAAGTTATAGATATTGTTATTAGTATTTATATTTATATTGGAGTTAATAGATGATATTTTTTATGTTTTCTGGGTATTTATAAAAGATATTGGAGAAATCAATTAATCTTAAATATCGATGTCAAACTTTATGATTTATAGATATATCAACATATCGACGGATATATTTTCATCCTTGCACCTTAGCAACTAAATGTAGTAGGCCAGACAATTGTTTCTTGAAATTAGTGGAGTTACATACAAACGTACCCGTACACTTGTAGTTATAAGATATATATATATATATATATATATATACATACATATATATATATTACAAGAACCTGAAAATCAAAACATTGATGAAATTTTAGTAAAATCTTACATACATAACCTCTTGAAAAAACTGTCACCAATTTGCATTTTGATGTGTGTTTACAAGCAGAAAATGTGTGTTATGCCAAGTTTAATCTCGACATTGATAAAAATACCGAGGTCTCACTTTTATGAAAATGTCGAGAAATATTGATAAAATGTATGCCAATAGATATTTTTAGAAAACTTTTAAAAACAAAAAGTTCAAAAAATATATTTAAATAAATAAATAAACATTTTACACTTTTTAAATAAGTTAAAATACTTGTTATAACTTATAATATTATATTTACATTAGGTTACATTTTTTCACTACTCTTTTTAATATTTCATTAATTTTGTATGGTACAATAGAAATGTTGATAAAAATGTGATATGTTGACGGAAATTTAATATTATGGTGTCATACTACTCCAAAAAGTGAAAACATAAAAAAGAAAATTCCCATCGCCCATTGATTGGACGGTGAGAAAGTAAGAGATCACAGACAGGTGAGGGGAGTGGACTAGAGAAGGATAGAAGGAATTAGAATTGGAATAAATTAACAGCCTTTTTGCAGTTGGAAGTTTTCGAAGACTTGAAAAGGTATTTGTCCTTTTCTCTTTTTTTTTCTCTTTTTAATTTTCCCCCCCAAGAAATATCGTTTTTCAATTCGCATTTTGCCGTCCCAATTTGCCTACACATTATTTATATTTTATTCTCTATTTCCTTTTTACCGTCTCATTCACATTTTCATCATTTTAGAATGCTAATCTATATATTTTCATGGAATAGAATTGTATTCACTCTAATACAAATCTAAAATGTCTATTTATAGTAATCAAAAGTAAATCAAATCTAAACTAAATATTTAAACTGAAACAAATCTAATTCAAATTGTAAATCTAAACTAAATCTAATCTAATTTAAATAACACAAATTTTAAATGCTGCAAATTCTAATTGCCAAATTCTAGCTGCAAGTTCCTACCAATGTCAATGCAAATTTCAAATGCTACAAATTCCAACTGTTAATGCAATTGTCAAATTTCAGTTGCATGATCTTCATCATCTTCTTCCTCCTCATCCGTATTAACGAAAGAGCAACAAACACAAATTCAAATCCAAGGACCCTATTTACAGTAATCAAAACTTTAAGTGTTTATTAAATATAATTGTTTTTATAGTAATCAAAAGTAAATCAAATCTAAACCAAATACTTAAACTAAAATAAATCTAATTTAAATTAGAAATAAACTAAATCTAATCTAATTTAAATAACATAATTTAAGAGTGTTTTGTTTTATTTTAGATTTTTGTCTATTTTCTTTTTGCTTTTTGAAATTTTATGAGTATTTGTTTTTGCTTTTGTCATCTAACTTTTGTATTGGTTGATTTCCAAATTGGATATTAGGTTTTGAACTTGAGAATTGGGGTGAATTTGGCTTAGTTTTTGGGAGAGGTAAAAATGTTTTTAGCTTATTCATAGTATTTTTCAAAATTTTCATGGTGGTTTGGTTAGTTACATTGTCAAAAAAAAAATCTAGAGTTTCTGAAAAAAAATGCATACTATATTCCAGAGTGCTTTTAAGATAAAAAAAAAAATTTAGAACACCATAGAAAAGTACTTAACAACAAATCAAGTTGACGTCCAAAAGTGATTTTAAAATATTCTAAACTAAAATATAATAATTTTGAGTAAAAAGTGTTTTTAGAAATAATTAAAATGCTTTTTTAAAAATCCTACTAAAAGGATTCTATACCGGCTTTAAAAGCATTTAAAGTACTCTTCGAGAAAGAACATTATTAATATTTTTTTACAAAGTATTATACTTTCAAAAGTCATTGCAAACTCATTCTTAGAACAAGCACATGATTACTCTATAAAAATTTAATACCAAAGAAAAGATCAAAATAAATTTGTTATCAAAAATAATTTCTACGTAGATTTCATTAACCAAAATAGAACATCTGAAAGGTCCAATTAAAATATAAAGATGGAAATTCAAATTATAAATTATAAAAAAAAAAAAAAAAAGATTTAAACCTTCATATTTCTTTCATAAATTGACATTATATTTCCCCAAAAAAATTCCTAAGGATGAAGTTGACGGTACATCTCCCACTCTACATTTGTTGAATTTCGAGGAAAAAAGAACTATATTGTGTTATATTATCTTTAAAATTATATGTGGACCAAAAGTAGTGATGAAAAGTAAATAATACCCTCAATTATGATGGATGGATGAGGTTGCATTTTATGGACTGAAAGATGCCCAAAATGAGTCTTCCTCTTCCATAAGAATGTCCAATTGGAATTGGAAGTACAAGATTGTCCTGTTTATAGAATTCCAGATTCCTTTGCAAATTAACATAGGACTTCAAAAGGGGGAGGTGAAGTAAGCAAGCCTCCCTTTCAAGTATCCCATTAATTCTTTTTAGAAATTTCCTCTACATTTTCCTTTTAGAGAGAGAGAGAAAAAAAAAGATTTAGGGTGTGTTTGGAGTCAATAACATAATTTAGTACATGTTTTATATGTTTTATCTTTTCCAAATTCACTAAGTCAAATGGATTCAACAAAGACGGTTTGACATATTTATTTTTAGATTTTGTGATTCAAATAGAAAAATTTTGAAATTATTATATCCACATTTTGAACTTAAAAGTTTAAACTTTAAAATACGGAATTACGTTAACAGGGACAAAAAATTTATAATTATATTATGTATAACATAATACATTATAAAACATAAATTATATAATATTGTAAAATAATAATTATACAAAATTTATTACATAAAACATGTCATAAATTAATTGTTAATAATTGAGATTCAACTTAATATTTAGTTGGTAACTATAACTATTTTTGTCTTTTATAAATATATCATCAAACACATTTTGAATAACTTTTTAAGTTAGCATCCAGTTTCTAAATTTACGATCAAACACATCTAGAAACACCAAAAACATGAAATCTAAGTATATTTTTCATTGAATTCTTTGTTTTCAAATTTATATTTTCAAATCACGAACCAACAGCACCCTTAAAATTCCACACTTATCTCTTTGTTAATTCCATACTGTCAAGACGATTTCTCTGCATTTACTGTACCTCTGGTACGGGAGAAAAGGAAATTTATTTTTTTTTAAAAAAAGAGAGGAAATTGGCAATTGTTTAGACTTGGAGAAGAAAAGAGAAATATATAATATCAAACCATATTTATCACACTTACATTACCTACAGACAGGAAAGTCAAAAGTTCAAACTTCAATTACAATGATTCACGAAAACCCAAAAAAAAAAAAAAAAGCCTTTCATGTAGACCTGTTTTACAAGCTTCAAGGAAAATTTTCAACCACCATATGCACAGCACAAACATATCTTAAAAAAGGGGTCACAAAAAAAATGGTTCCTGAACTCACCACCAAGTGCCCTTTTTTTTGGCTTTGGCAACTAGCAGTTATGGTTTACCATCTGCACCTAAACATATAGCAGCAATATACTGTAGAATCCACGAACGTAATTATGCATGTGACATGTATTCAAACTCGACGTAAACCCATGTCTACCTTTTCTTCTCATCTTTCTCGAACTCTTCATAGAAATCGTCGTCATCATCGTAATATTCTTCGTTGTCTTCATCATCATAATAATATTCTTCTTCAAGGTCTGAGTCACTGTCCTTGCCATTTGTTAGATATTTTTGCTGCTGCGCCCCCATCAATCGCTCTTGAATTCGATCTCTGATGGCCGTGCCCTAAATATACCCATGATTTTTCAGATGCAACCCATTAATTTTAGTTCAAGATTCACAAAACCATGTATGTTTGTGTGCTTTCTTCTTCTTATCTACTAAATGAAAAAAACGGATAATTCGTCTATTAACTTACCATCTTATGACAACCTTCTTCAAACATCTCTAGAAATCCAGCTACCCAGCGATCAGCATTTTCTACCCACTCATTCCTGTGCATGCCGGCAGTTTTTGCAACTGTTTGAATCTGCAGTATCCAGAACGATCATTTTCAACAATAAAAAATAATTAAATATCCGGCCTATATAATTAGATCGAGGTAAATAGTTGTATGTCCAACAAAACCAGATAAAGTCCTCGCTAGCACTGAAGTACACAAAAGGACTTTTTTCACTTCAATGGGCAGAATGAGGATCCTAGCACACTAATGAAACAAGACCCAGAAGCGAACAACCATGATTAAAAAATATGATGCAACGGGAAATAAAAAATTGTATGACACAAATTTTCCAACTGCAACATCATTTGATCAAAATGAGTCAGTTAAACCTAGATGCAGTGTTCATACTGCACCCAACAAAAGCTCCCCAGACAAAGTGAGAACTGCAAGGAAAACAAATTGGAAATTTTGCAACAAAAACTTTACCCTGAGAAAAGCTTGAACAAAACCCTTTACGAGAGAAATACATGCTGCATGAAATGTAGAATACAGTACATTTAAAAAACCAAGAAGTAATCAACTTGGCTATATTAGGCGAGCTAAATATCAATTACCCAGTTTCCAAAGTTCTGATATGCAAAGCCAGGTATCCATAGAAACTTCATTGCTTGAATTAGTACAAAAACAAAATTCGTGCTTTCAAAGCATAAGAAAGAATTGATTTCAAAATCATGACTTGAGAAAATAGGAAAATGCAGCAAGAATGTCTGCGCATATAATGAAATACTAGGTTTCATACTTTGATACAAGGCACGGCATGCCTGTGGCATCGTTTTACATGATTCAAAAAAGAACCACAAAAGAATTATAATACTTGCATGGCAGTTAGCTAGCACAAAATTCAAATTTCTTACCAGAAATTGACACTTCAAAGGACAACTTAATGAATGTACAATTAAAATCCTTTTCTAAGAAAAAATATTATAAAACGAAATAAAACAAAAGGAAACAGGAATGGCAGCCGCACAAGCAGCTTGCTTCCCTTTTCTTTGCCAAGAACAAAGATGGTCTACGCAAAGCTTTATGCTTTTATGCTTTCAATTTTAAGAACTTCATTTTAAATTAATTTATATAAGAATTGTCTCTTCAACAAATGAATTTAGACCAAAAATATCTTGAACCTGCCATGTTTAAGAATACGTTACAAACCACATTAGTTTTGGAGTATGTTCTACAATCAACTGAAGGCAGAAAAAAACCCGAAGGTACATTTACATGCAAGTTGTTATTCCCTGTTTCGCTCCTTTGGCGTCTTAATTCAAGTCATTTTAGGCAAATATAAAATGTAGCACAGATTAAGCTCATTTAAGTTCTTCAATTGGTCAAGAAAATAATATTCTAATTCTCCTATGTTCTTCCTCAATGGTAGATAGCGCCAGAAAAACATATAAAATAATAAAACGAAACAACTGATACAGAAAGAGAGAAGACATATATTGAGGAAATCTACAATAATAGTAATAATAAAAGTCTTGTACTTTCTTAAGATCAGGGTAAACAACTAGGCAAAGGCTAAATAAAGTAAGGCAAGTAGTAATATTTTGAGCAAACGAATATCACAAGATATTTTTAAAATATATATCTAGAAGTAAAGTTTCTACTAAATTAAACAAAAGCAAAAGCTTGATATAACGGAAGGAGACAAAGCTCTCCAATTAGAAAGAAAAAGCTTAAAGACAGGAGCTTATGTGCAAGGACAGAAAAGTATCTGATCGTTCCAAATAATAATGATAATCATAATAACATTGAGGACCTCACTAAGATGCACACGTAAGTGAGGATGCCTTGCGAAGTGCCAGGCAAGGTGCCAAAGGTGGGCCCAAGAGCACACAATGCACAGCTAAGTCTAAGTTTATGTAAAACAAAATCCTTGAGATATGGAGTTCATCCAATAATCAGCAGAGATGCACAAGCTAAAATATAGTAGATTGGCTTTCTCTAGTGTTAAGATCTCCAGCTTTTTACCTGACACTTATGCTTAGTTATCAAGTCATAGCAGATATGCACCAAACATAAGACACGCCTTTAGACAAAACCTAGTATTTTTCAAGAATGCAAGTGGACTGCCCTGCTTTCCCATAAAAAAAAAATTTAATGCAACACCTAAGGTACAACTATCCCATCATTTGAAATAAGAGGAATTACAAAGCAGAAAATATAAGCAGAAAATATAATCTCAACTCCCCTACTACTGGATCCATAGGCCTATTGTTAAGATATAAGATATTGGTACCTTTTCTCCCACTTTTTCTTGATGTTCCTTCACTTTCTCCTGTAATTTCTTCAATCTCATATTCACTCTTAGCCGCTTTTCCTGGTGATTGTATACAACAAGATAGAGTTGCTTGTTAATAAAGAAAATAATATAATCAAGCCTTGCTGACTAGCAAGATAAGTATTTTCCTAATAAAATAGGCCAATCTAAATCCAATATCATGCCTTCACAAAGCTGACTCCAAGCTCTTTCCTAGAATAACCACGGTCCAAATTACGCAGCACATATTGATTATAATCTTTGACAATCCTCATGATAATGTCTGAAGTTGATATTCCTTCTGTCCTCTTTGTTTCCTTGAACCTTCCAATTTTTTTAACCTACAAGGAAAAGTTTCCATCTATGAAATCATATGTGACGGCTGATACTTAAGCACCAATCTGATCGGATGGATATACCCATCTTCTGAACTTACAAATTCATAAACATCCTTCCCAGCTCCGGTAGCATCAGCATAACTGTAAAGGGACAGAAAAAAGATGACATAGGTAATTTAAATCAGAATCAACAAATAAAATCAATATGAACAGATAGATACACCATGAACAAACAAAATGGAGCTCTTCCTCAGACACTTTACCATCCAAGTATATACTAATTAGATGGGTAGAAGCGCAGATAAATGGGGAAAAGGAAATACACTCCATTGCCCAAAAGTTACTTAACCCTCTTGATTCACTTAGATAAAGTATATAATATCCTTACGGGAGAGAATCATGGGCCACAAAGTCAATATTGTGCTTGTCAATAAATTCTTGAGAGATCACCCAGGGTGCATCAGGTATTACTTCATCCACCCACCTGCGGAAAAGGGAGGGGAAAAAAGGAGCAAATAAATAAAACCACGTTCAAGAATCCATGCGACTAAGATTGGTTCCACGTTCATAAGAAAATCTACGAGGTTCATGTAGATATTGATAAGTCGTGAGTTCAATTTAAATCCATCATAGCTACAGTTGAATTTAAAGGATTAAAACAGGCATCCTAACTAGCGTTTGTAGATATCAAAAGCACATCTATTCATAGCAAAGTTTCATGATCCAAAAGCCCCAGTAAAGAAAAAGTCAGGTAATAGAGAAAAGTCATACTTGCAATGGCGAAGAGATTCATATCGTTCAGCTTCATTCATAACAGTTTTCCCTTTAAACTTGTGGGTAATCTCATCATTGCAACATCCAACTAGCAGATAAGTATTCGGGAACCTGAAATTACAAGAAGAAACAATAATTACAGCTCGTCAATTCAACAAATTAATTCTCCCAACAACGATGCGAAAAAAAAAAAATCAGGCCGAACACTAAAAAGTGAAACAATAGAAGATCACGGACAAGTAAAAGCAAGTTAGCAAACCTTAAAATTATGAACAATCAAGTAGTCTAATGAATCAGAAGAAAACTCATAATTAAGAAAAAAACAACAATTTCTACGAACCGGCGAACACAGGAAGTTAATTACTTAAATCGAAGAGTGTGAGAAACCGTAAAAATGATCCCCTAAACGATCAGTGACAGATGCAGCACATCATGAATAACAAACAAAAGGAAGAGAAAATAAGCAGAAGGAGAAGAAAATGGGAGAAGAAACGGACGATTTCTTGGCTTGCTCGAGAGAGCGAGCGTGACCGAAATGAAAGAGATCGTAGATCCCATCAGCGTAGACTCGAACTGGGCGGTCCGTCGGCTGATCGGAATTCGAATGGTTTTGAGAACCGTTGAGAGTGGTGGCGGAGTCGCCGGGCTTCACCTCTGCCATTCGAATTACCTTACGACCTCCTCTTCTCTTTCGCTTTCTTTCATTCTTCTGCTTCGGTGATCCTTTTGTTGTGCGTTTCTTCTCCCTTGATTTTTTTTTCCTTTTTTTCTTTTTCTTTTTTTTTTCTTTTTTTCTTTTTTTCTTTTTTCGACTCTCCTGATATGGCGTGCACACCTCCGACAACGCGAGGTTTTCGCTCCCTATTTCTTTGTTTCTTTTTTTTTCTTCGGTATTTTTATGTTCTCCAATTTATAGCTAATAATAAAAATCCTTTTATTTTTTTGCTTGGATGAGTTGGCATAAGCTATGTATTAAATTTTCATCGACATATCGACATTTTCATCAATATTTTCATATATATGGGTTCAACATCGATATTTCTATTATACCGTACAAAATCGATGAAATATTAGAAGAAATAGCAACAAAATGTAACCTAATATGCATATAATATTATAACAAGTATTGTAACTCATTTAAAAAGTGTAAAATGTTTATTCATTAATTTAAATATATTTTTTTAAAAAAAATTAAAATATCCATTGACATCGATATTTCTATCGACATTTCCATAAAATTGAGATCTCAACATTTCCGTCGATATTGACATTTTAAACCTTGAGCATAACTCAACTGATTTAAAGTATATACTCTTGATATAAGTCTGTCCCTAACAGAACGAGAGTGGAGAAATAAAAAATCTCTACAAGCTAAATGAGGGGACGAGAATATATTTCCCATCTTCACTCATTTGCCTTTTTAATATATATATATATATATATATATATATATATATAGATATAGATATATATAGATATTACATACATACATACATACGTATATATTTGTTTAATAACTTAGATAATTGGATATTTGAATTATATGATTAAACGTTTGAAAAATATATATGGATAATTTGATATGAGATATTATTTTGGTTCTATTAAGATGTTTAAGAATTTTATATTTAGATTAAAATTTTCTTCGAAAATTAACCATTTGAATAGAGACTTTCCTTGATTAATTAACTATCTAATTGAAAATTTATCAAAAGAATTATTTTATTCAATTAAGATTAAAAACAACTTAATCTCCGCAAAATTTAACATATAATTTGATAGGGATAGAGATTTAATTGAGGGCAGGGACGGAGAAGGCATTCCCGTCCCCGCCATGTGAACATCCATTAGTTTGAATCCTCCCACCCCCACTAGGGATGTTCATGGGGCAAGGTATGGACGAGAATGGCTTTCCGTCCCCACTCTTCCTAACGAAATTATCTATTTAATTTTGTAGGGATCAAGGTTGGAATTCTCCATGAGAAATTTGTGGAAAATTATTAATGTTTATGATTATTATATTACTTAATATTGATTAAATAAAGTAAAATAATTTTGAAAATTTTCAATTTAAATAGTTAATTTCCAATGAAAATTTTATATGTAAAGAAAAAAAATGAATTTCCTAATAAAAACAAAATAATATTTTATGAAAGTTTAAATTTATGTTTATTATATATAGAGAGAAATGAATAGGGGTGGTACGGAAAATGACAAATCAGTGGAGGATAGGGTTGGAAACCCGTTTAGCTATCGAAAAAAAAGGTGTCTCTCCACTCCCTCCACCACCTAAGGTGGATTTCATGCCCACTAGAGATGGGATCCCACAGAAAAAAGGACATCCCTAACCCCCACATGTTGTCGGACCAAAAAAACTTAAAAGCTAAATATCATGTCAGGTAAACTTTAACTAGCCAATTTTAACATTAACAATAAGAAGGATATAATTGAAAGTCTTTTAAAATATATGAGATTAAATTGAAACTTTTTTAGACAATAGTGACTAACTAAAGAAAACATCCAAACATTAGTTACTAAGGCCCCGTTTGATAACCATTTGGTTTTTGGTTTGTAGTTTTTGAAAATTAAGCTTATAAATGCTACTCCCACCTATGGATTTACTTGTTCTGTTATCTCCTTTTTACCTATGTTTTCAAAAATAAAGCCATGTTTTAAAAACTAAAAAAAAAAGTAGTTTCCAAAAACTTGTTTTTGTTTTTAGAATTTGACTAAGAATTCAAATGCTTCATTAAGGGAGATGAAAACCATTGTAGAGAAATTGAGAGAAAACAAGCTTAATTTTCAAAAACTAAAAACAAAAACTCAAATGGTTATCAACGAGGCCTAAGATACATAGTTAAATAATCATTACCTTTTTTCGAAAAGGAAAGAGAGAAAAAAATCAACTTTTAATTACTTGTCAAGTTGTTTCAATTTTTATATTTCAATTTCATCAAATTGAATCCTAATTTTTACCTTTGGTCAATTTCCACTCGATTTACTTACTAATTTTAACAAAAGGTAAAGTACTCTTGAATTTTAAAAAAAATAATAAAAAAGTAATGCGATTAATACATACAAAACCGATGATTGAATGAATTTTGCAAAACCCACACATTTCAAATCAAAATCCAGTATTAGTGTCGTTTTCTTTGGAGCTCATCAATTTCACATTAAATATATGTTTTTTTTAAAGGCATTAAATAAATGTTTTATATTCATGAAAGGTATTGAGAATATTTTTATTGACGATTTTTAATATAAAAGTTGCAAGTGAGCATGACTTAGCAGTAAGTGACGTGTAATCTTTTTCTTGAGAGTCAAAGGTTTAAATTTTCATAAAAGTCTGTCAAAAGGTGGTCAAAATTGTAATATTTGTCCAATTTTAAAGTAACCATCGCAATGATCTAAAAAAAGGTAAATTCGCTAACAATAACATAACTCAACTGATATAAAGTATGTGCTTATGACCAAAAAATCATAGGTCCAAATCCTCTGCTATGTTATTGTTGAACTAAAAAAAAAAAAAAGTAAATTCAATGGTCTTAAAAAAAAGAGTAAATATTACAACACTTATAGAGTTGTGATGTGACGCAAACGTTCAAAATATATATTTTTTAATTGTTAGTTTTATATAAACATTTTTTTTGCTAAACTCAATTTTTTTACCTATTTAATCTCTACGGTTAGATTTTGATTTTTGTTGGAATATTTTGGTTGATGAACTTGTAAAGTTGTATCTAAAAGTCATTAAACTTTAAAAAGAGTATAATAGGTTCTTCAACTTTTAACTTTGTGTCTAATAGGTCCCTAAAGATGTCGTTTGGTTCGCAGGTTTTGGTAGTTTGTTAAGCCTGGGTTTATTAAGCCTAGAGTTGTTAAGTCTGGGTTTGGATGGTACAAAAAATAGGTTTGTTAAGTCTGGGTTTGTTAAACCAGTGTTTGGATGGTGCAAGTTTGAGTTTATTAAGTTTGTGTTTGAATTCTAATTTGTTAAACCTGAATTTATTAAAAGTGTATTTGGTTGGTACATTTAAAATTTGTATAAATAATAGAAATTATTTAATTAAAGTAATAAAAATTATATATATAATGTAACTTTTATGATGAAATTAGAGAGTATTATTTTAATAATAAATATAATATTTTTAATACATTTGTCCACTCAATTTTCTTCCAATAATTATTTTATAGAATAAATATTTAATTGTTCATGAAAATATTTCAGACTATTTCCCAAAGTGTGAACAAATATAAACAACAAATTTTATGCAAATATATCCAACATAAAATTAACCATAAGAAAATGTTATCAATTGGTTATTTAATGATTTATAACTTGTTGTGCTAAGAAAAATTATTTACTACTTATCATCAAAATTACTATTGAACTTAACTTTCTATATTAACTAATACATAAAATTATAAAGTTAAAGTATTTTAAATAATATTATTTTAAAAGCTATTAACTTCAAAATACACTAACCAAAATAGTTTAATTAATTAATTTTACAAATATTATGTCTTTAATTGACTATGATAACATGATTTTTACATTTTCACAAGAAAAGGAGTTTAGGAAAGTTGTGGATTTAGAGAAATGGATTTTTTTTTTTTTTTTATCAAATGGAAATTGACGTATTAAATTTAGGTTTATATAACATGTCTGGTTTGGAATTTATAATAAAATAATTTTTATTATAATTTATATGTTAATAAAAATTTTAAAATATAAAAATATGTTTCTTATAAATTATGAACACTTTTTAATTTATTTTCTAAAATTATTGCTAATCTGAACACTTTTTGAATAATTATTTTGTAAAATAAATATTTAGTTAGTTTTGTAATTGTTTTTTTTTCTATCAATGTAGAAACAAAATATAAAGAAATTCCTTCTTATAAATTTATCATTATAATTGCTCTAAAACATGAAGTATAACAAAGCCGACATATCGGTTTATGAATTAACTATTACTATTTGAAATTTGAACTAAATTTATTTATTTATTTATTATAAAGTTATCATTAATTAATTATGTTTATTTAACTAATATATTTTTATTAAAAATCTAATGCATTTTAAAAGCATAATTAAAGACAAAATATGTACTATAGCCAACTTGGGGAGTATGAATAAAGTACTATAGCAAACCTGGTGAGTAAGGTAAAGTACTGTAGCAAACATGGGGGTAGAATAGTATGTACTGTAGCAAACTTTGGTTAACAAAATTGCCAACCAAACATGGGTTTGTTTAAACAAACTCATAATCCCCACTTCCAAAACAGGGAACCAAACACCCCCTAAGAGTGTGTAAGTGGCGTTGAATTTTTAATTTTGTGTCTAATAGATCTTTGGCTCATTAGATATTTTTTTAAAGTTCACAAACCCATTACATACAAAATTGAAATCTAGTCTTATTAAGTAAAACAATTAGTCCCGTGCCTAATATGTTGTAATGTAAATTTTAAACAAAGTTGATTGTGTCAAGAACTTATTAGACACAAAATTGAAAGTTCAAATATTTGTTCAACACTTCTAAAGTACAAGAAATTATTGGGCACAAAAATTAAAAGTTTAGGGACATATTAGACACTTTTAAAAGTTTATGGATTTGTTAGATACAATCTTCAAAGTTTAGGAACTAAATTTGTAATTTTATTATCTTCTTATTTTCCCCAAATGTTGGACTTAGCAATTTTTTGTCCCGGGCGTTGAGTTTTCATTAGTTATATTTTTTATTACTTAGGCCCTATTTGATAACCATTTGATTTTTGGTTATAGAGTAAAATCAATAAATTTTACCAAGTTCAAAATAAAAAATGATATTTCTCTTAATGTCGTGTTTTTCTATTTCTTCCATTTTCTTGTATTATTTTTTTTTTAGTTTAACAACATTTTGGGGTGGGGAATTCGAACCTATGGAAGCTAGGATTCAAAACTTTAATCACCTCTTGGCCGAAAATATAATGACTTAATTAATTGAACTATGTTCAAGTTACTCACCAATACTTTTATATTATACTATTGCTTGAATATAACATATTAACATATATAATAAACTATATATGAATCATTTGTTTTTTTTTTTTTAAAAAAAAGAAAGTCGAACTATCATGTAATAATAGTAAATTTTCAAATTTTATTTTGAAGTCATAAAGACATCCAAATAATGAAGGATAGAATCTTATTCTCAAGGAAAATGTAGAATCATTATAAATTCTCTACTGCCAACATTAGCACAGTTTAACTGGCAGTCTAGCATAAAGTATATATATTCGACCAAGAGATCATATGTTCGATCGAATCCTCTACTCCATATATTTAAAAAAAAAATTATAAATTATCTCCTCACTAACATCTGTCTAGGTGTGAATATTACTTTCTCAAAGAAAAGAAAATACTTTCTTTCACAAAAAAAACAAACAAACAAACAATTACTTTGTATTTAAATGGGTGGATTTGACAAATTTAATTAGATTTAATTTAAATCAAATTAAATTATTATTATTTTTTTAAATAATTAAATTAAGTTTATTGAAATGCAATTGCATTTAATCAGCATGGCATGCGATTCGAATTCTTAGCGTTAATGATGATCTAAATCAATAATGGGTTCAAACTATTTGTTTGATATATTTTTTTCGTATTTGCTGACTTCAAAATTTATTAATTTAATATTATTTTTTGATAGGGTGAATTCCTCTCTTTTCCTTCTTCTCTCCTCTTTCGTCGCAATTGTATACTTTGTTGATGGTTTTATTCCTCATTCTAGATGTAGAACAAATGTGTGAAAGGAAGAATTAAAATTCAATTCACAAGAACCTCATTCCTCCTTTCGTTCTAGATCTAAAATGAAGGTTCCAAATTTAGCATCAGAATGAAGGATCTTCTTCATTCCGAATGACTCCATTTTAGACCTTTGAATTGAAGGATCTCCTTTGTTCGAAAATTTGATCATTCATGTCTTTTTGTTCTCGAAATTAGAGATAGTAGTGCGTGAACACAGTGATTGGCGAGAAAGGAGGAGACCGTAGTGGGAGAAGGAGAGAGGAAGGAGAAAGGAGAAGAAGAGAGAGAAAACCACACCATCAAAAGGACAAATTATCTAATGATGTCGCCACAATGTAGTTGCCTCTCCATCGAATGTAGATAAAAAAATATGTCTGCCCCTAATAACCATTGGATACAAAAGCGAAATGCATTTACAATTTCTTTTTCTTACATCCCAACAATGCAAAACTATCAACGACATTATGACAGCCTCATCGAATAATTTTTCCACCAAAAGAAAGAACTTCAAATTAATAGATTTTGCCAAGTTAGCAAAATATCAGTAATTTAATTGTCACATCATCTTTCAATTAGTCAATTAACATCATAGACCATTTAAAATAAAATTTCAAATCTTAAGGCCGTTTAAACTCTTTTAGGTGAAAGTTTAAGAACAATTTGGTTTTTGAAAATTAAGCTTATAAATCCTACTTCCACTTATGGGTTTTCTTGTTTTGTCATCTACTTTTTACATATATTTTCAAAAACCAAGTTAAGTTTTGAAAACTAAAAAAAAAAAATAGTTTTCAAAAACTTATTTTTGTTTTTGAAATTTGGCTAAGAATTCAAATGTTTTATTAAGAAAGATGAAACTAATTGTAGAGAAATGATAAGAAAACAAACATAATTTTCTAAAACCAAATGATTATCAAACGAGACCTTATTTTTGGTTTTTGAAAATTAAGCTTATAAACATTACTTCCACATATGGGTTTCTTTATTTTGTTATCTACTTTTTACTAATATTTTTAAAAAACGCCTTGAAAACTAAGCCCCATTTGATCATTATTTGGTTTTTAGTTTTTTGTTTTTGAAAATTTAGCCTATAAACACTACTTCTACCTACGAGTTTTTTTGTTTTGTTATCTACTTTTTACTTATGTTTTCAAAACCCAACCCAATTTTTGATATATAAAAAAAAATAGTTTTTGAAAACTTGTTTTTGTTTTTGAAATTTAGCTAAGAACTCAATTGTTTCCTTAAGAAATATGATAACCATTGAAAAAAAAGTGAGAAAACAAGTATAATTTTCAAAAACAAAGAATCAAATGATTATCGAACATGACCTAAATAATCCAAAAATAACTAATGAAAACTCCACGCTTGAGACAAAAAATTGCTAAGTCCAACATTTGGGAAAAATATCAAGATAAAATTACAAGTTTAGTTCCCTAAACTTTGCAGATTGTATCTAACAAATCCATAAACTTTTAAAAAATGTCTAATAGGTCCCTAAACTTTTAATTTTTGTGCCCAATAGGTCCCTGTACTTTTAAAAATGTCGAATAAGTCTTTGAATTTTCAATTTTGTGTCTAATAAGTCCTTGACGCTATCAACTTTCTTTAAAATTTGCATTACAACATGTTAGGCACAAGACTAATTTTTTTGCTTAAGAAGACCTTGATATTTCAATTTTGTATGTAACAGGTTCGTGAACTTTAAAAAATATCTAATGAGACAAAGATCTATTAGACACAAAATTGAAAAGTTCAATGATCTCTTACACACTCTTAAACTTTAGAGACCTATTAGACACAAAGTTGAAAGTTTAAGAACCCGCTAAACTATTTTAAGGGGTCGTTTGTTTAGTGGAAATCTAGGATCCATAGAATGGATATTTGGATTACTCCATTTGTTTTGCAGTAATATAAGATGTCTAGGATCTTGAGATGCCCATACAGGAGGCATCTAAGATGATTTTGCTGCCCTTCTGATACATGGGTTTCTAAGATTTTCATGTGGAGGAGAATCACATATTGATGTTTTTGCCATTCGTTTTTCTTTTACATATATTTTCTTTAATCATTTTTTTTATTTCTCAATTTTTAATTTTATGATGAAAATAAATTTGTGTATACATTCATTAATAAACAAACTTTATGAAATTAACTATATGTATATGTTGTAGGATCGTATGGCAATACTAGAGGGGGGTGAATAGGGTTGCTTAAAAAAATTAAATTTTTTTTAAAGAATTAAACTAAAATAATGTAATCCAAACTAATCAAAATAAACACCCTAAAAAAATTCTAGAAATATAGAACAATTTTCCTAAGCATGCAATCTACTCACAAAAATATTAAGCAACGAAAATTTAAAAGAATAGAGAGGAAGAGATAACACCGAAATTTTTTATAGTGGTTCGGAAATCCCTACTCCACTCCCCAAGACTCCTTCTTGGGTATTTTATTGCAATGGTCCTCGAACCAAACCAATTGGCACTCTTTTTAAGGGTTCAAGAGTCAACCCCCAATTGATCCTTTTGGAGGTTCAGGATCCAACCTATATCGATCATTTTAACGGGTTCAGGATCAAACCACTACGATCCTTTTACCGGGTGCAGGATCAAACCACTACAAATCCTTTTTCGAGTTCAGGATTAAACCACTCACTCAAAATCCCAAGGTGTACCCACACCTTAATACAAAACTCAATTGAAATGGTGAAATAATTTAAAGACCCACAAAGAAACTCTCACAAACAGTAAGTTTACAAGTTTTTGCTCAAAAGAAACAATCTAATCTCTCATATAAAATTCTCTCACAAGAAAAATAGAAAAGGATGGAGCTTTGAAGAATGATCAACAATGGAGAATGCTTGAGAGAAAATTTCAGCAATTTTTGGGATGAGAGTTATGAAATGAGAAAGAAAATGATGTTTAAATAGAGTTGTAAGGAATAAGTTTGATCCATTAGATCTAGGTTAAGATAGATCAAGGGTGGAGGAAATTTGAGAGGAAAATGACAAAAGAATGATTAAAAATAATTTTAAAATGCCTCTAACGGCTATTTCAAAATGCCACGTGTCGCAATATTATTCGTCCACGTCATTGCTAAATAACAGTTTTTCTCAATCTTCTTTTGGTCATAACTTTCTCGTTTGAAGTCCGATTTGAGTGATTCAAAATGCGTTGGAATCGTCTTTTCAAGCTCTATATTGTGGACACTTTAAAACACTAAAATCATTAGTAATTAATAGGTTTGTTATCATCAAAATATATAGTCGTATGATTGAAGCTCGTAAAGCTAACATATGTTTCATTTACATATAAAATAAACTCCATTTAAATTGTATAATATATTGTTGAATTTATTTTCAATTGAAATATGAAGTGAAATTTTCTATTTATTTTACTTTTCCAACAATGATCATCCAATATATATTTTCTTTAGAAAAAAAAAAACTATCACAAATCTATATTATTTCTCTCGAAAATTTCTCTATTTTGATAACACTTAAATATAATTCACTAAGAAAACACTATCAACCATATAATTGTCTTCTTTACCCCCTCAAAATAAGTTCAAGTATTTCGAGTTAAAATCAAAATTAATATTTAAATCTAAATCGTTTATAAAACTCTTAAAACAATATAAATTAACTTATTTTACAAAATGACATATAAAATTAATATATACTGAATTGATAAAAATAAAAGATTAAATTATTTAAGACAAAAATATTATACGCACTCAAATTATATTAAATTAATATATAAATTATCTTAAAATAGGTAAGGGTATTGTTGGAATAATACATCATTTTAAAACATTTTCATATAAAACAAACATGATTATATAAATATTCCTAAACATCCTTATAAGTTTTTCTATAAAACAAACATAGTTATCTAAAGATGTCGGACAACGTGATTCCCTAAAAACAAACGGTTCCTTAAAGTTTAATGACTTATTAGATATAACTTTACAAGTTTAGAACAAGTTTATGGACAAAACTTGTAATTCGAACAAAAATCAAAACCTAACCGTAGAGATTAAATAGGTAAAAAAAAAAAGATTTTAGCAAAAAAATGTTTATATAAAACTAACACAATTGTTCGGGGAAAAAAACATTTATAACACTTCTGTCACATCACAACTCTTAAAAAAATAAAGGCATCTATTTATTTCCAACCATTCTTAAAAAAAGAAAGATATCTATTTATTTCCATGAGGTAAGATGTTTAAATTTTTGCCAAAGATTTAAAAAAAATAAAAAAAATATATATTAATTTGACCATTTATTTTTTTGAGTTCAACAACATTTGGGGATATGGAAGATTCGAACATCTGATTTCTTGGTCCAAGAGGGTACATATCAAATTACAGTTAAGTTGTGCTCACTTTGGCAATTTGACCATTTAGAAGATACTTATTTGATCTCTTATTAAAGTTTAATATTATATTTGAGATGCTTTTTTTTTTAGTTCTACAAAATTTGACATGCTCATATAAATACATGAGTAAAAATATATTTTTGACAATCAGATAGGAGAATAACACAAAGTTTAAATTATTATGTCAAATCCTCAATTTGCATATAACATTATAAATCAACCAATATTATGTATTAAATACGTCATATCGTCAATAGTGCTAATAGCCCATTTTTAAAAATTTATAAATGTGATTAAAACTTACATTCAAACTTTTAAAAGACACTATCTTTCAAAATCAGTATTTATTTTAAGGTATAATTTGACGAAACTTGTGTTGAATCTGTAGGAAGTTTAAATTTAATGGTATGACTATTTATTTAGCGTTTGTGTCATAATTTGTCTTTTTAGTAAACTATAATAAAATCATTGGTTAAACATTTATTTTAATTATTCCCTTTAACTAATTAAGCACTAAAAAATCGAGAAATAGACTAATTATTCTCCGCTTATAATGTTGAATTGACCATTTACATCAACATTCATTCAATAAAAATAACAAAATCCGCCCTTTGGTTATAGAACCCAATTCACATTCTATTTGAGATTGATTTTGACAATCTTAAAAGTAATTAAGAAGAATCTTAATCATTTTTTGAGTTTGGTAAAACTGATTGTGAATGAATCTCATTTATAATCACATATTAAACACATTTCACATAAAATTCATTTCCCAACAACTTATGCAAGTGAATTTCTAGAATCATGTATCTCTTCCTGACAAATTGAAGATTCAAATCTTTTACCTTTTGAATGTATATGTTTTAATCAGTTGAGAGCTAACTAATATTTTAATTTTATCATTCAAAAAATTAAGATCGATTTCATATATGTAATATCCTTATCACACAATCAAATTTTATCTCTTAACAAATAATTCAATGCAAACATAATTTAAATTTAAAGTATATTACATTCTAGATAGTTGTTTTAAAAAAATTATAAAGTATCAAAAAAATTATGAAAATTTTGATAGTAGGCCTATTTTAATAATTATAGCTAAATCACACTAATTTAGGCTCGATTTGATTTCGATTTCATTCTTAATTTTTTATTTTTAAAAATTGTGCTTTGTTTCCTCACAATTTTTCTAATGTGTTTTCGCTCTTAAAGAAATATTTAAGTTCTAAACTAAATTCAGAAAACAAAAAAAAAATAGAAAAGGACGAGAAGATGAAAAACCTCAAACTAATAATTGTATCTCGTAGTTCTTTACAAATAAGTATAAAAAATAAAGAAAGACGAGAAAATAAAAGACTGTTCATATTAATAGAAATCGCTACTATCTATTTCATTCTAGCATTTTTCTCTAATTTTCATTATTTCATGCATTTAAAGAAGTCTTATACAAATGTGAATATTATGCCTTACTAGTTTTAAAACAAAATTTTAATGGATAGTCTAAATTAATTCAATCATGAAAGTTTATGTTTTAAATTAATACAATTCTTAATTTGAGATTTTAAGTAATACAACTCCTAATATGTCAGTTGAACTATGCTCTCTTTGGCGATCCAAACTAAGCTTAAATAGGCTAATACTATAAAAACAAAACGTTTAGATATATTTAATATTAATTTATTCAATTCAAAAAAAAAAAAAAAAGTGGGGCCGTCGGGGAGTGGAGTCAGAAAATAAAAATTAAAAATACATTATAATAAAAAAAAAAAAATAACGCTACATAATTAACAGTGGGTTTCTTGAACAAAAAAAAGGGGGGCTCCAGACACGGCATACGGTGGGTGGAGTTGGAACGTGGCGATTGAAAAGAGTCCACACGTGGAACTCAAAAAAGAAAAAAAAAACGAAAAAGAAAAGAGTTCACACGTGCGACGTAGAGACGTGCCGCACGCACCAACTTTCCGACACATACGCGTCGTGGTCAAAATTAAAAATGTCATCTTTGAAGAATTTGTCAGTAGGCGACTTCGGTGCCTAACTTCTTCTTTTAAACCCCACTTCACCCCTCCAAAAAAAAAAAAAAGCTACATCGAATTCCGCAGCCGCGCCGGAGTCATGCCGGCCGAGGATTCTGAGCCGCCGGAGAAGACCCATCAAACAGCCCCATGTAATTAACATTACTATGATTACTCCTCAACCCCCCACCCTGCGTTTGTTGAAAAAACGCCTCACTCCCGGCCGCCGAATTTCCCAACGAGAACATAAACGGCGGTTGCTGCAGCTGCGGTGGAGGTTGGTTTTGGAATTGGAAAAGCTGCGGCTGCTGCGGCGGAGCCGCGAGGTTGTAGGCTGCGACGGTGGGGTCGAAAACGGTGTTGGAATTACCGGGGAAGCCGAATGCTGCAAAATTGGAGGCGTTATTGGCGTTGGAGGGCCCGCCGGTGAATTGCTGGACCATGGCTCTGAAATTGGCCGCGTCAGTGTTGAGTAAAGTGGTTGGGGTTCGTCGAGAGGCTCTGGATCGCTTGCGGGCCGGCTTGACCACTCGGCCCCCATCTGGGCTCAAGCCGGATGAGGCGGGTGGGGTAGCGGCGGAGGAGACGGCGGCGGTAACGACGGTGGAATCAGAAACCACCCCGGAATTGTTGTCTTGATCGTGATCGGAAAGATGAAAGGGGAGTTGTTGATTGTTTGAGAGGTTGTTTTGGTGATACATGTGAAGCCATCGATCATCCATTTGGAAGAAAGAAAGAAAGAAGAAGAATCAGGTGGCTTTAGCGAGATGGAAAATGTATATATATAGATTCATAGGGGCTGTGTGTGTAATTTTCAAGGTTGAAAGGGGGGAAATTGACCATTGGGATTTAATTGGAGGTCGTAAAATCAGAATTTTTTTGAGGTTAAATTACACGTTTAATTTTTAAATTTTCAAATTTATGTCTATTTGATTCCTAAACTTTTAAAAGTGTCAAATAGATCTCTTTAACTTTTAAATTTATATTTAATAGATTCTTGAATTTTAAAAATGTCTAATAAATTTCGAATTTGTAATTTTGTATCATTAACATATTCAAAATTTTTAAAAATTAACTGATTTACTGGATATAAAATTTAATTTTATGTCTAATAGAATCTTAAAATTTTAATTTTGTGTCTAATAAGTTTATAAATTTTAAAAAATGTCAAATAGACTAATAACCTATTAGATACAAAATTGAAAATTCAAGTACCTAATAGACACAAAATTAAAAGTTTACAGATTTATTAAACACTTTTAAAATTCATGAATCTATTTAAAACAAAATTAAAAGTTCAAAGATCGAATAAACATTTTTTAAAATTCAAATAGAAAATAAACATAAACCTAAAAATTCAAGGATTATTATTTTTTGTTTAAATTATAAGTTTAATTCCTAAATTTTGAGGTTTGTGACTGTTTGGTTCCTGAACTTTCAAAAGTGTCTAATTAGATCCCTAAACTTTCAATTTTGTATCTAGTAGGTATCTAAACTTTCAATTTTATATCTAATATGTCTTTGACAAATTCAAAATTTTTAAAAATTAATTGATTTATTAGATAAAAATTTGAATTTTATGTCTAATGGAACTCTAAAATTTCAATTTTGTATCTAGTAGATCCATAAATTTAAAAAAAAAATTAAAAGCTCAGGAACTAAATAGTTCATAAATTTGTAATCTTAAAAGTTCATGGACCAAATAGACACAAATTTCAAAGGTCGAAGATTAAATTTGTAATTTTACCTTTTTTTAGATGAGATCATAGAATGTCACGTGAGGGGGCACGTGGGGCTGCTGGTGTTGGATTGTTTCAAAGCTTCTGGAGAGAGGGGAGGATTAAAAAGTTGTAAATTTTGTTGCTGCTACTGTGGACTGCATGCTTCCTGGAAACCTGCTGCAATTGAATGCTAATTGCTAACGTCATAATCAAACTTGTCAATATGCCAATTTATTTATTATTTTTTTTTTCTTTTTGGGGGCCACTTACTTTTTTTATTATTAATAATGTATTTTGGACTCGTATTCAAGGGGTCAATTAGGCCTTTACGTCGTCAAAGATGCTTTATTTTATTTTATTTTTATTTTTTAATGATCCCAAGTGTTAGAGAGACCAGTCTCGACTTTTAATCGTAGTTGAATTGTTTAAAGTATTATACTCTTGAATTAAAGATTGGGATTTCAATCTCCACCAAAAAGAAAAGGATTTTCAAGTGTAGAGGCTAACTTATTTATTTATTTTAACTAATTTTATTATATAATTTTGAGAATGATAATAAGTGAGACGAAGTTGAGATCATTTAATAGAAAATTTTGGAGTCAAAGCATGTTTAGAGTGTGACACTCGAGTTAAGAAGGGGTACATGAATTACTGTGACCACATTCGAATGAGAGAGATCCTAAGGATATGTAAGTATGGTTAAAAAAGACTTAAAAGTTACTATCTATAATAACAATGTGCATTTTCCTTTTCGGTGACTCAATCATAAGAACTTCAAAGTTAAAGTTGAATGAGAAAATTTGGCTAATCCTCAACTACCACGTCATTATGCCAAATTAATGACAAAATTAAAAATGATTAAATTTGGGACCAATTATAAATTAACACGTGCCCCAAATTTAATTGGAAGACAAAAATTGACAAATTTTAAAATTAAAAGGCCACATGTTTTCATTTGACTAAATAATTAAAGTTAATTTAGTCTAAGTGGGTCATATGAAATTTGGGTCAAATTTAAACAAGACCCCAAATCCAAATGGTTAGTTCCAAAGCCAACAAAGCCTAAGTTCGATGGTTGGGCTTAAAGGGCATTAAAGCCCAAACACACATGCTCATGGAAAGTTCTATAGATAGATAAACTCTCAAAGAGAATTCAGAGCAAAGAATGCCACTTCTAGAAGTCCTAGGATACTGAATATTTTTTGAAGACCAAAGACTCTTAAAGACTTGAAGACTTCCAATTCCTAAACATTTATTGAAGCTTAAATCTCGAAAACAAGTTGTATAGCTCTCGAGACAAATCCACATTCGAAAACAAGCTGCAAAGCCTTCGAGACAAATCTACACTTGAGACCGAGTTGTGAAGCCCTCAAGACAAATCTACGTTCAAGAACAAGCTGCAAAGCCCTCGAGATAAATCTACGTTCGAGAATAAGTTGTGAAGCCCTCCAAACAAATCTACGTTCAAGAACAAACTGCAAAGCCCTTGAGACATTTGTACATCAGAAATAAAAAATCAGAGGACAATTAGATACTGTACTACACCCATATAAATAAATACAAATATAAGTTCATTCCACGTGTCTTATTTCTTCATTGAAATTATGTGTGAACAGCTTGACTTGGTGCAATACTATGTTGGGTGATCTCTTGAAAATTTTCATAGGAAACATGTGAGTGAGAACAAAGCATGCTAATGCCGGGGCGAATCCTGGACCTGGGGTGTTACATAGATATTGGTTCTTGCTGAAAGAAAAAAAAAATGTTAAGTATTTTATTTTTATTTATTTTCTGAAAATTGAAAATTGATTAAAGTTTGATAAACATATTAAAAATATATATAATTTTATGACCAAATGAGTATTTTGTGTTATTTTATATATCTAAATAATTAATTTTTTTAAAAAAAATTTAATTATTTTTATTTTTAATTTATATATCAAGAGTTCACAAAACATAAAATACCTAAATAATTCATTAGGAACAAGGAATGCATTTCTGTCTCTGTCCCAAATAAAGATGGAGGAGAATGAGGCAGGGCCTCAGGACCTGACCTAGAAGATTCTTGTCATTCCTAGATAATCTACTTGAATCTAAGATATTTGTATGTCGAAGAACTCTCAATATTAATACCCTAAATATTTTTTCAAAACAACTAAGTTAATCCAAGATAATTGTGTTAGTTACGTTTTAGGGGTTATTACCATAGTTGATGGGTTGTTTATAGTTTTTAATTAAAGTTGAAGTATGAAGTTAGTAGAGGATGGTTGTATATATAAAAGTTCGTTGATGAACTTTTGATTTTGATTTTAATAAATTAATATTATAGATACCATTGTTTAAATATCAACATGACAAGCTCATTAAATTAACAAAAGTTGATTTTATACATTTTAAATAGAATGATGTATAATATAAAAACAAATCATATGGTAAGTTTTAGATATTTAATTAAATTTATTATTTTTCTAAAGTAAAATAAAACAACAAAATTTATACATACAACATCACAATTATTGTTGTTGTTTTTCTTTTTGGAGTTTTGTACATCACAATTGTTAATGAACTAGTCTTCTAAAACTACATCTAAACCACGCACACTTTATCAAATGACTTTTTAAGTAGAAAAAGTTCACTAACATTCCAAATAAATACAAAATTCACTTATAAGCACATTTGGACTTTGAATAATAAAAAAAAGAGACAACATATTTCAAACGTTTATATTTTATTTGTGGTCATCAATCTCTCCAATTCAATTCATGTCCAAAAATTCTTTAGGGACCCATTTTCATTCTTTAATTTTTCTTGTTTTGTATGGGTGAATGAACTTCAATTCGATATGATTCAATGGACAGTGATGAAAATCAAAGATCTCCAAAGTGTTGTTACCAGGTGTAAGTTGAAGCCCAAAAAAATTGAAAAAATTCAATCAAAATTGCAAAAATTTAAAATAGCACAACTGGTTTGACATATATATAACTATCATTATTCAATAAAATTAAAAAATAAAAAATATTTTAGTCGATTCAATTTCACTGTGGTCATTTCAGTCGGCTTTAATTAGATACATAGTCGTCACTTTATTTTTTAAAAAGTTATTTTTTACATAGTTTTTTAAACCAATAAGTTTTTTTTTTTTTTTTGAATCAGTTTTAAACCAATAAGTTGGGTCCAATTTTAACCAAAAACAAATTAAAAAAAATCAACCTATTTACATCTTTAATTGTTGTCTTTACTTTACATTACCGAAGTTCACTTCAATTTCTCGGACTTTCGGAGATTATGGGTATCTCAAATGTTAATAGACTAGTATTTTAAAAATGCATCTAAAACATTATCAAATAAACTTTTTAAGTATACAAATTCACTAATATTTAAAAGATAATTTAAAACTCATCTCTAAGCACATATTTCAAACTTGTATATTTAATGAGTAGTGATTGAAATCAAAGATCTACAAAAGATTGTTCACAAACGTTGAAAAACCAACCCAATCTAGCCAAATTGAATTCATCTTATGAATTTGAACAATAATTGTCAGTAAGTTCAATCTCATAAAATTTTGTTTGCCCTTTCGATTTAACTTTGGCTTTTTAGCTAGTCCCATTGATTTGGTTTGGTCATTCTTCTAACTTGGTAAAAGGGGAAATAAGAAGTTGATTTTGAACTGAATTTTTACTTTTCAATTACTTTACAAAAGGGGGAAAAATGAGTTGATTTTGAACCGGATTTTTACTTTTCAATTACTTTAAATTAATGGGTGAGGTTGACATCATTTTTATGAAAACATTATGCAACATTGCCGTCGTGGTATGACTACTTCATGACTACTTCTAAGAACCGTTGGATGCAAGTTCAAAATCTATCGATTCTTAATAATATTGATACAAATTTAAAATTTTAAAAGACAATACTTATTTATTGACTAAGCTGCATAAATTTTATGCTGTTCACTCCTAAATTTTTGGGGAAAAAATCAATTTTTACATTTAAACCTACCTTCTTATATCAATTTTATCATAAACTTTCAATTTCATTAAATTGTTCCCCAAACTTAGATAAATGTTGCAATCTTAACTCTAAGAATTTTTCTATTTTTTTTTTCTCTTAGGAGAGAGGGAAAAGAAGTACACCTTTTTTTTGTTCAAAAAGATAAATGTGTTAAAAACTTATACGTGGATAGCATGAATTTCTTCTGACCAATCAATAGGAGATGCTTTCAAATTTTAATTTTTTGAGAAAAAATCAAAGCTAGGTTATAAAAAATACGCTTAAACTTTACCATTTTGTTTAAAAAATATTCATATTCTTTCAAAAGTTGTAATATTACTCTTGACTTTTATAAACGTTTCGAAACTACCGTTGGAAAAGAAATTCGTTATAATATTAGATGAAAAGTGGAAAACTTGCCTAGATTAAGTATGAAAGAACGACATTCCGTTATGTCGACTTCAAAGATAGTTATGTCGACTTCAAAGATAGTTTTGGAACGTTTATGAAAGGTTAAACATAATATTGCAACTTTTGAAAGAATATGGGTATTTTTGAAACAAAGAGCAAAGTTCAGTGGTATTTTTTTTATAATTTAGCCAAAAATCAATTTATATCCCTAAATTTTAGGCATTGTATAAATTAAAATCCGAAATTAATAAATGTATTAATTTAAACCCTAAACTTTCTTAAGTGAATTAATTTAAACTATCCGTTAGTGATTTATAACTATTTCATTTGATTCAATTTAAAAGCAATTCAAAATCATCTAAATAAAATTATTTTCTCCCAAAATCCTATTAAAGTAGCATGAAAAATTATTACGTAATTCTTCATAAATAAGTAGAGAAAATTAGAGGAAGACAAGAAGATGAAAAACTACTCATATTAATGAAAATATGTTGTAATCCATTTGATTCTAGCAATTTCTCTCTAATATTACATTAATCTCTGCAAAGAAGTCATATACGTGTGTGAAAATTACGCATCAACGGTTTTAAAATTACAAAATTCTAATGAATGATCTAAATTGAATCATTGATGAAAATTTAGGGTTTTAATTGATATAACTCTCAAAGCTTAGGGATATAAATTTAAAAAAAAATTCTAATTTTTTTTGAGTTCAACAATACGTGGAAGTAAAGATTCGAACCTCTAAATTATTAGTCAATGATATAATACTTTAAGCAGTAGAGCTATGCTCAAGTTGACTTCCAGATTTAAACTCTCTCGATCAGAGATTGCTTAGTGACATTGTTGCCAACATGAACATAGTTCAAGTCTCAATCAAAAGGTCAGAGGTTCAAATCTCCCACTCTGCATATTGTCAAAAAAAAAAAAGAAGAAGACAACGACGGGATTACACCCCTGACCTAACCTCATGGCATTGAGCTTTTTTAGTTCACTTCCATTTTAGGGGTATCTTTCATTTTCAAGTCATGTACACCATTAGCTGTTCCGATAAACCCCTTTGAAATTCCTTTGTTTGAATTGATATAACTCTCAAAGCTTAGGGATATAAATTTAAAAAAAAAATTCTAATTTTTTTTGAGTTCAACAATACGTGGAAGTAAAGATTCGAACCTCTAAATTATTAGTCAATGATATAATACTTTAAGCAGTAGAGCTATGCTCAAGTTGACTTCCAGATTTAAACTCTCTCGATCAGAGATTGCTTAGTGACATTGTTGCCAACATGAACATAGTTCAAGTCTCAATCAAAAGGTCAGAGGTTCAAATCTCCCACTCTGCATATTGTCAAAAAAAAAAAAGAAGAAGACAACGACGGGATTACACCCCTGACCTAACCTCATGGCATTGAGCTTTTTTAGTTCACTTCCATTTTAGGGGTATCTTTCATTTTCAAGTCATGTACACCATTAGCTGTTCCGATAAACCCCTTTGAAATTCCTTTGTTTGTTTTCAGCGCACTGCATGTGGACGCTTTCTCCATCAACCTTCTTTCACCGCTTAGAGATAAAATAGAAAGACGAGAAAGAGTCAAATAACAACAAAGTAGAAGAAAAATAGATTGAAATTAAGATGGTAGAATTCGCACGTTCTTTTGACCAAAAACCCTGGCATTGGATCGATCGATGTGGGACGCTGATTCATTTCTGATTGATTTTTTGGTCCCTTTTGATTTTTGATTTTTCCACATTATTGGGCTTCTCTTTTCGTCGGTTTTATAAATTTTTTCTCTTGCTCTTTGACCAAGTCCCCTCATCAAATCCGCTGCGGTTCTGCAAAACCAGAGCTCCTTGTTTTCACACCCAATCTCTTCTTGCCAATTTCCCAAATGTAATTTGCTTGGCTTTGCTTTGCTTCTTAATCACATCTCTTACTACTAATCAGTCAATTAATGTTTGATGTTGATTCTTTTAGGTGATTGGAAGTTGGTGGATTCAAACTTTCTACATTTGTTAACACAAATTAGTTTGGCTTATCAAGGAAGTTTACTTGAATTGGGATTATCTATTCGAGTCGGACAAGTGTTGAGTGATTTGTTGAGTTCAATAGATGTACTAGTGAACTGATTGAATGAAAGTCCAATGCTTTGTTGGGCATGTGACATCGTGCCGACGTCTCATGTTTATGTTTGTGTTGCTTAGGTTTGTATCAATAGACTAAATATGCTATTATATCTCTAAGGTTTGTGTTATTTTTCAATTTTATCTTTTAAAGTTTTTAATTTCATTATTTATATATCACTAAGCGAAATTATGATGGGATATACAATTACATTTTATAAACTAAGTTGGAAATGATCACCTTGCTTTAATTTAATGAGTTGCCACAAAGTAAGAAAATTTACCCACTTCATATCACTCGACCTAAAATGAGTAGTTGTTGCAAGAAAAAAGACCTATTGAAAATGCTATTATGAATCTACGATGAATATTAATAATCTAGCAAAAATAAAATTTTGTTTTATTTCTACATCATCATTCTTTCAGTGATTGCTAACTATCAAAATTTGAATGGAAAACTATAATATATAGAACATCAAATTGAGAATTTAAGATTATAGATAATTTTTTTTTAAAAAAAAACGTATATGCTAAACATGAAATTATACATTACGTCAATCTAAATACAGTAAATGACGTACCAGAGGTTATGGTTTGCTCTTCTACTCCACAATTTTTGAGCTAAAAAATTATGCATTAAATTTTATCAATTTATCTCTCTCTACTACACAATTATGTTGTTAATTTTTTTTGAATTCAATAATTGGAGGAGTGAAAAATCCAACTATTAATCTTGAGATGATAATTAATATCTTTATCTATTGACCTATGTTTGAATTGACAATTGTGTTGTTAATTAAAACAAAACAAGGAATTAGGCAGAACTTTGACTACTAGAGTAAGGAAAAACAGAATAATGTCAATTTACAGTCTATGAGAATGAGAACAATCTTTCGCTCCTTTTGGTGGTCGTTTAAGTGCATAATAAAAAACTACTTTTAACGTTAATCAAGGAGAAATAAAATTAATTAAAAATTTTGGGTAAAATTATAAGTTTGATATCTGAAATTTTAGATTTATGTCTATTTAGTTTCTAAACTTTTAAAAATTATTTAATAGATATCTAAACTTTTAAGTTTGTATTTATTTGGTCATTGAACGTTAAAGTGTCTAATAGGTTCTTGAATTTTTAATTTTGTGTTAAATAAATCTATGAATTTTTAATTTTGTGTCTAATAGGTCATTTACTTATTCGACGTTTTTTAAAATTCACAGGCCTACTAATACGAAATTGAAAGTTTAAGATCTCATTAAACATAAAATTCAATTTTATATCTAATAAATCAATTAAATTTTAAAAATTTCGAATATGTCATAGATCTATTAGATACAAAAGTGAAAATTCAGTAACATATTAAACATTTTTTTAAGTTCAAAGACTAAATAAACACAAACTTGAAAGTTTAGAAACTAAACTTGTATTTTAATCAAATATTTATATTTTTTTTAAAAAAAATAAAGACCCTCTTTTAATTTAGACTTCCATGGCTCAAAAAATTAAATTCACTAGGTAATTCTTAATAATATTAATATCAACTAAATTCTAAAATTAAAAGGTAGACACTAAAAAAATTTAAAAAGATTTCCCCTCTTTTCATCATCTTAATATTAAAGATTTAGGCCCCATTTACTTCAAGATCATGGAAATCAAGGAATGAGAATGAAAATGAAAATTTTCACTATGGGTGTTTACTAAAATGTAGGAATGAAATCAATTGGGGGACTCACCACCAATTTGAGAATTCCTACCCCATAAAAGGTAATCATATTCATCTTCTAAACTCTTGTCAATCTCATTCTCATTTTTTATTCTATGGGCTCACAACCTTTTTGTTAGTCACTTTACAACTTTTACCCATTGTTCACACGTAATTTCAAAATATAAAGAAATATGTAAATAAATATATATTTGTATTAAATTTGTAGGTGTGGTACAATCTCTAATTTGTTCCTCTGATTCTTTCTCTCTCATATACCGACTTTTGGCTTGTTGACTTTGTTGAATCGGCCTTTGACTTGTTGATCTTTGGATCGGCCTTTAGCATGTTGATCTTTGGATCGGTCTTTGCCTTGTTGGTCGTTGAATCAACTCTTGACTTGTTAATCCTCTTAAAGATACGATCAAAGTCTTGGAATCTTGTATGCTTCAGATGCTTTCGACTTGTCTTCAAAGATATTTTGGTCTTTAAAGTCTTCGTTCATTACCCAAGGACTTCACCGAAGGACTTTAGCCTTATTTGCTCTCAATTCTCTCTGAGTTCTCTGGAGAATAAAATTACTAAACCCTCAAATGAACGAGAGCTCCTCTATTTATAGAGTTTTCCATACTATGTGAGCTTGGGCTTTAATGGCATCTGGGCCCAACCACCTGGACATGAACTTTGTTGGCTTTGGGCCTAGCCATTTAAATTTGAATTTTGTTTAACTTTGACCCAAATTCCATATGACCAAATTTTGACCAAATTAAATTTAATTATTTGATTAAATGAAGACATGTGGTCCTTTAATTTTAGAATTTGTCAATTTTTGTCATCAAATTAAATTTGGGACACGTGTCAATTTACAATTTGTCTCAAATTTAATTGTTTGTAATTTTGTCATTAATTTGGTGTAATGACGTAACAATTGGGGATTGACCGAAATTTCTCTGCCAACACCCATTTTCTCTTTCATTTATTAATGAAACTCTAACTTTTTTATTAATTATTTTACAACTTTTGTTATCTCTCTTATTTACATTACTTATTACTTATTAATATTCTTCTAATGTATATATTTTTTATGACATTTATTTTTCTTCTAATAAAACATCAGATTAATTTATTCTTTTATTACATGTAATTTTTTTTATAAAATTGGAAGTTTTCTATTTAATTTGTTAAATATTTAAATTTAATTCATCAAAATAAAATATTTTTATTAGATAACATATACAAATAAAATTGATTTATATTTTCCTAATATAAATTGATTTTAATATTTTGTAATTGATGTATCTTTATTTTAGTTTGTTATTATTTATTGTATCAAATAAATTATTTAAATAAAATTCAATATTATTAATTATCATTATATCAATACTTGTTAGTTGATGTAATTTTATTTTAATTAGTTATTATTTGTTAATATTAAATAAATCGTTAGAATTAAAAATATTACTATAAAATAAAATAGTAATAAAACAAATTAAAATTTATTATTGATTGTTATTATGTTAATTAAAAATTATATCAACATATTATTTAGTAATTGTATTATGTTTGATTTTGATTCCTATTCCGATTCCCTAACATGAGTAAACAACATCAATGAGTTATTCATTCAGATTCGTAACTCTTAGTAAACAACATCAAAGGAATAACATTCCAATTTCGATTGACTTCATTCTGATTCCTTGCAAGTAAACTATGCCTGAATTATTCATTCCTGTTTCCATAAGAAGTCCAAAACATGGTAACTTGATATTGATAAATATGTATATCCATAACAGAATTTAATATGAATGTCGATAAAAATATCAGGAAATCAATCGTATCGATGGAAAGTATGACAAGATCTTTTGAAGCTGAAAACAATTATATTACATCAAAGGATTAATCTTAAGTTTGATTACAACACTTTTTGTTACATATAAGGACAATAGTTAGAAATTTAGAATGAAACTACTTTTAAAAAGTGATCTATTTTGTAAACTAAAAAACTAAAAGAAAAAAAAAAATCAGACAGAATTATGTTCCTTGCTAATATCGATGTCAAACTCTGAAATTATGAAGATATTCGAAAATAATATGGATATTTACTTTATTAAGAGTAGCTTTGTGACCAGGAAAAATACTTTGCCTGCACATAAAATAAAAGATTAGTATTATTAGTTCATGGAATATAATCTCTACAAAGAAGAACATAAGACCGAAATAAATAGAAGAATATAAGAACAAAACATGAATTAACATTTAGATTAGAACATACCCAGAAAATTTTCCCACAACTGAGAACTGGTTTTATGTATGTTAAGGTTGTCTTGTTCTTGTTTCAGCTATCCAGACGGGCGCTTATCTCGAACATGTCCTGATGTGTTGTTAATGCGAGTCTGGGACAAGGCATCATCAGGTTGTTCCTACAATGAAAACAATTACATTCTAGCGAATGGAGAATCCGCAATGTAATCGTCGAATTATACATATAACTGAAGGGATACCACATCTTGCAGATTATCCTCAACGTCAAAACGCCCTTGCGCACCTAGTTCCTTCAAATTAAGCTGTCCTAGGGACTAAAGAAAAAATGAATACACCAATCCATGTATCGAACCAAGTTGCATAATGATCTAGCATTGATTACTGAATCAAAGACTAGTACCTGCATAGTTTGTCCGTCGCTACGGGGACCGACATGGGCTACAACCAAAGGAAATTGGTCCTGATGAATCAGAGAGTCAAACTAAGGTTCTTATTTCTTCATGAACATTATGATCCTAAGTATCATAAAGCATACCAAACTCTGTATAGCTTGATGACTATAATAACCTTCAGGTCCATCACAGAAAGGCAAATTTGTGTTCGACTGACCCTGTAAAGCATAGATGATCAAATTTAAATTATCTGAGAATCTTCGCTCAGAAAATAGAACATATGTACTTAAAAGATGTTGTCGTACTGATCCTGGCATATTTTGTTGGAAACTATGGCAGCCATCAAGTGCAGCGACTCTGGAATCGACTTCCTGCACGAATGTACGAGTACCACAGAGGAGAAATAGTGTAAGAATAATACCATTTACAACAATAATAGCTCACGGCATCTCTAGCACAACCGCATAGAACATACCATCTCCGACGTTTTGTACTGTGCCTGCTTGGTGATCTGATAGGTAGAAACAGGAGATTATACAGATTTGTAGTTCAGAATACAGATATTTTTAACAACATGAAATTATACAATGCTCTCTAGCCAGAAACAGGTACTGACTCACCTTGCCTTTTTTACTCATTTTCTTTTTCCGAGACGACTTGGCCATATCTTCGCTATGATCATCTTCTTCCACATCAACAAAACCAAAACCAACAGAAACCAAGGTATTTGTTTCTGCAAAGCTCTTGTTAGAATTGTTCACAAAAACACATTGTTTCAATACTTCCTCTAATGCCTCAGATGCAATATCATAGGTTTCTTGAGATAAAGACCCTAGTTCACCCAGTTTAATGGCTTGTTTGCAGAGGTGGTTGAAACGCTCCACTCGGTAATGAAGTCGGTTTGATGATTCCCTTAGCCTGACCGTTGCACTTCTCGTCCAACGTTTCAAAATATATTTGCGTGGAATGCTAGTTACACCAGAAATCTGAAGAACAAGGATAGCGTGTCTGCAAAGGATGCCTCTGTACTCGAAAGAACGGCACATACAACATATATCCAATTCTGTTTTATTCCAAGCTACCAGGAAGTCCTGCTGCTCTTCCAGATCATCAACCTGGTATGTTACAATAGCTCCATCTTCTGTTTGTTTGTGCACTTGACATGAAGCTGCTCCCAATATCTCCAACTGGAATTTCTTAAATATCGTGGTTGTGTAGATCGTGGCCATTTGTTTCTCAAAAGAAGAGAGGGACTTTAAGGCAGGTTGTTGATGCCGAGTTTCAAAATCAGCATTAGCTTCCAACTCAAGCATATCTTTGGAAAATATCTCGGAGTGTTCAACTAACTCCTTGAATGTGGTTTCTTTACAAATATACTTGTCAAAAGATGAGGTCACACTCCCTGATCGTTCAATAGTAGACATCCCGGCCAAAAAATAATTCTTCACATATGTTGGCACCCACTTCTTACGATCATCAAACAATAACTGAAGCCATTCATCCTCCCTTATTTCAAATTTGTCTATCATTTCCCACCATCTCTTTTCAAATTCTTCATCCACCCAAGATCTATAAATGCACTTACTAAAGCTTTCCATAAAATTGTCGTTCTGATTTATAATCTTTCCTAGTTTTTCTGGAACTCTTCTCAATATGTGCCACAAAGAGAAAAAATGGAGTGTATTGGGAAATACATCTGCAACAGCTTCTTTCAAAAATTGTTCTTGATCAGTTAAGACCACTCTGGGTGCTGGCCCACCCACTGCTTTGAGCCATGTCTTCATTAACCAAACAAAACTTGAAGTAGCCATATCCCCAATCAGTGCACCTCCAAACAAGATATATTGAAAATGATGATTAACTCCAACAATAGGAACAAAAGGAATTTTGTATCCATTGCTCATGCAATAAGTATCAAAGAAGATCACATCAGTAAAATTCGTGTAATCATGCCTTGCTTTTGAATCCACCCACAAAACACTTCTCAATTGTTTTTGTTGGTTGAGATCCATGGCATAGAAGAAATTGGGATTTATTTCCTGCATATGCATAAAATGCTCAAGCATCAATTGGACATCTCCCTCATCTAAAGCCAACTGCAAACCTTTCTTCTCAGAAACAACGATATCCAGTTTTTTATTCCTTCCCTTTAAAGCATAATGGAAATCATCAGGACAAATCTCATGGTTATGCTCTCTTATAAAACCATGTACAAACCATTTTCCATCTTGCCTCTTCTTGATATGCATGCTAGCATTGCAACCTGTCTTCATACATGGTCTAGGGTTGACGGTCGCAGTAGACTCTCGCTTGCTTCCAAATCTAGAGCATGCAATTTTAATGTCTATAAACTTTCCAGATATTTTTGAGCGTCTACTTGCTTTTATAGTGATGCCAAATCCCACACATCTAGCATATTCTCTATACAATGAATATGCTTCTTCCTTCGACTCAAACTCCAAACCAATTTTTGGTTCAAAGGCTGGCTGCATGATATGATCTATTTCAACATTAATGACGTCCATCTGATCCTGACCACTACTTGTTTCAGCGTTTGGCATAGACATTTCCTGACTGTGCTCAGCCCTTGTAGGAGAATTCGCATCCTTTCCTTCACCTTGTGTCTGATCCATATCCATGCCATCATTTTTACTCTGAATGATGTCTAACCTTTCTTGATCACTAGAAGGCAGCTCAAGGTCTATATCCATGAGGAAAACGTAATATTGAACATAAATATTGTTTTACGAAAGGTCCCTGAGAATACACAAGGAACAGGTTCTGTGGCTATCAAATTTTGAAGAAGCAGAAAAAAGTTACATTGTGATATAGATCTTACTTATTGTGTTCCACCATTTTATATCAGGGAACTTGAAGTTTTAAGGCTTTTCCTAGCATATATTCAGAGTTCATAAGATTTAATAAATAAAGTTTTGAATGTACGACAAGACTGTAGATCTGTCGATCGATAGGCAACCTACAAATAGGTGAAACGTTTGATAATATGGGCATCAAGATGCAGTCTCATAGATTAATCAAGTGAGTTGACATTGGCCCTCACATCACATCCATGTTTATTTTTCTAAAAGAAAAATTGTTACTACCATCTTAGTAGACAATTTTTTTTTTTAATAAGAAACCGAGTTTTCATTGAGATAAATGAAAGAATGTACAAGGGCATACAAAAAACAAGCCCACAAAAGGAGTCCACAACTACAGGAAAGGACTCCAATCCAAAAGAATACAACCAAGCTGATAATTACAAAAAAACGGATTAACGGATGCCCACCATCTTAGTAGACAATGTTTCCACAGCCAAAAGAAGCAAGCATATTTTGTGGGAGCTTTAACCCATTACTTCCATAAAAAGAGGTTCCACTACTATACTATTTTTATAAGAAAAATTAAAAAAATGTGAAGAACACTCTCAATACCAAGAAAAGCTAACATCTCTCAATTCTTATTAGCCTACTCAGATGTTCACAAACCTTGCAATCCATAGCCATGGTAGTTTAGAATGTCAGTGTTGGCTATAAGGTAAGTGCCAACAAACCAAGCCACTCATTCAGATATCTTCGTAGTTCATGCTCATACAGTTGAAGAATTTCCCAATTTTTAATTTCCATACCCCCAAATCCCCAAGCACTGAGTTTCAAACCTACAACACATACTTCTATAAACTCCAATTGCCTCTAGTCTAACAGCAGGAACAAATAAAATCAAGAAGTAGATGTAAAGAAGCACATCGAAAGGTCAAAAGAAAACGAAATGCCTCAACTTAATGAGTTTCAATTTACATATTGAAGCCTCAGTTGAAAATTAAGAAGAAATGCAAGAACCCGAAGAAAGTCGAAATTCCCAAATCAATTAGCTGAATTAATTACCTCGAAAAACCTCTGAAGGGCGAGACCAAGTGATGCAGCTCTGCAGAAATTAAAACGAACTAACAAGCGAAGAAGAATTGACGGGAGATACCATTGCCGCTGAGGCTCATTTCGAAGCTCATTGTTGTAATGTAAACTAGTTTTTGCCTTTCTCCTATATTTCTATCAGCCCATGTCGCCAGATTTTCATCCCTTTTCGTCGGAAAGATGAACGGAGCGACGAATCCGGTCTATTACCAAATGAGCTCCATTTGGGTCGGGCCCAGAAGAAAATTTACTTGACTTTCATTTATGATTGGATTATTAAAAATGGGGTTATAAGATAAAATATCATTTTGGTTTGTTGAATTTTAGTCTTCGTACTTTTAATTGTCTAATTTTAGTTAAAAAATAGTCTTCACCATTCATTTTGGTTAGTCTACGTTAAAATTGACAAAAAAATTTAATAGTTTCTCTCTCCTCCTTCTCATTCTCTACTTCCAATTTTCTCTCTTTGGTTTCTCCCTGTTCTCCTTCTTCGATTGAGCCATCAAACTCCTCTCCCAAACTTCAAAACTCTCTTAATTTCCCAAACTCCACCATTGTTTCAATTTACTTCTTTTCACCATAAAAAAATGGGCAACTATAATGGCCTGTCGGCCGGCTAAACCTCCGCCGGCGATCCCCTCGATCAAGCCTATCATTGCCCTCCCTCAAAGGCGTTGTTAAAGTCCTCCGACCCTATTTCGATCCTTCTCCGCCACCACCCATTCCAAAACAAATTTCCTCCTCCTCTGCGGCAGGCCCTGTTGGTTGGGTTATGGGTCGGCCCTTTTCCGACGTTCGGTCGTTTTACTCCTTCGGGCGTGAGTTGGGCGTAGCCAATTTGGTGTCACTTAGTCACACACAAGGAAACGAATTAGGAATTTGCCTACAAATCAGATGTTCAAATGATGGTGGAAAGGTTTAAGAGAAACAATGGTGGAGTTTTGAAAATTGAAAGAGTTTTAAAGTTTGAGAGAGGGGTTTGATGGCTCAAATGGGGGAGGAAAAGATGGGAGAAACCAGAGAGAGTTGGAGGAGAGAGAAAATTGAAAGAAGGAGAGAAGGGAGAGATAGAGACACAATTAATTATTTTTTTTCTAATTTTAATGGTAGACTAACCTCAAATTAACGGTAGAGATTGTTTTTGAGATTAATTGAAAGTACGAGGACTAAAATTGAACAGTTAAAAGTACATAGACTAAAATTGAACAAATCTCAAAGTATAATGACTAAATGATATTTTAACCTATTTTTAATCAAAATGTACATATACACAAAAGTGTACTAAATTCGTAATTTAAAAAAAAATAATTACAGTAAACCGACTAAACAAACAACTTTACAGATCGATCATGGATCAAATTTGATGTTTTTTCGAGACAAAATCATCCGCTAAACCAACTACTTTACAAATTGACAGATAGGTTTAGTAGCTGACGCAGTAATCAACCGAACCCATCTTCTTTTTATTAGGAAGTTGGAGCAAAGACCAAAAGAAGAAGGCAAAATGGAGAATTACTGAATCGCAAACTTACAAAATAAAATTTAGTATTAGCCCCTCCATTGTAGAAGACGTCGCTCTCAAATTGGCGTGGAATTCCAATATTTTCAAGTGTGTTCATCAGTCCGATTACGACTCACTCTATTGCTCTTCCTTTGCTTCTATAGCAGCTCCATTGATTGCTTCACCTTGAACAAGCAATGGGCTTCAACCATCTGCTTCGTTCGATCATCAAATCGAAGGTTTCAGATCATCACTACCCTTTTCAAATTTGATCATCTTGCTTCTTCTTCTTCGGTTTTTCTATTAACCCATTTTTTGTTTGCTTTGTTCTCTCTAGTCTTTCTCACCTTGCAAGTTCTTGAACTTACTGCCAATAACGTTTATGGTGTTTTTGAATGGTGGGGCTGTTGAACTCTGTAGTTAGAGATTTAATTTTGTGGCACTGGGGTTTTTTTTATTGGAAATTTCATCTTGCTGAGGCGAATTATCTTCTCTTCTATGCTTTTATCTGCCCCCAAAACTATCTTCCTACTTTCTGGGATAAATGGGAGCTGTATTCTTTCCATACCATTACCAAAGCTCAACTAAAAGAATTAGTGAAGAATCTAACTATCTAGAGGCGTTTGGAAGATAAGGAGGAACAAACCTTAATTATTTTATGCATTGAAGTTTGGGGTTTGGTGGTTTCTTTCCTTATTGTGTGGGCAGAAGGAAATAAAAAGACCCCAAACTTGAAAACTTTAGTTTGCTTTGGGCAGTGGGGTCAGGGTAAGAATTAAAGTAAGTTTTTGAATATACCCCATATGGCATGCTTGTTTTCTTTGATTTATAAGTTTTAGGGAAGTTTCTTTAATATTCTTCAATATGAGCTTATTTATCTTAATGTTTTACAGGTTGGTTCATATGCAAAAGATGTTGCTGCTTTTAGAACTTCTTGTGATCGGCTCATTCGGGTTCAATCACTAAGCCAGCCGTATGGTACAGAAGCCTCATTGCAGAGGGAGAATTCGACTACTGATTCAAGAAATGGTCAAGGGTAACTTGGAGTATCTGTGACAAGATTTTATATTTCACAAATGCTTTCCTTTCCTCACCCCCTTAAATGCCATTTTCTCTGCATAAACAAAACATGTTAATTCTTCCATTCAAAGCATTTTCAATTTGAAAATATATACAATCTCACATATTTGACATCTTCCAGTTTCAAAGGCCATGATATGCTTGCACCTTTCACTGCTGGTTGGCAGACTGCTGATTTGAATCCTTTGGTCATAGAAAAGTCTGAGGTATACCTGGTCACTTTTCAATATTATAGAACCTGGAAAATACCATAAGGACCCTCCTTCCCCACAGGATATAGATTTACTCAATCAGTTAATATCTTTTGAAAATATTGGTTTAGTTATGGTAATTTATCATGGCTACAGGGTTCCTATGTTTACGACGTTAATGGGAAGAAATATCTCGACTCCCTTGCTGGTTTATGGTGCACGTCCTTGGGTATTTTACTGCTACCAATCTTTAAGTCTATAATGGTTTTAGATGTCTTGATATTTTTCTCACATTATATTATTGATCCCATAAGAGGGCAAAGATTGCTTTCCTTGTATCTAATATACTTTGGTTCACCTGAGAAATCTAATTTAGATGTTACACAATTTCAGCTATCATATTCTGTTGTTATTTCAAACAATTTGAAATACAGAACATGTGGGTAGCTTAGGTGAACTGCAAATATATTTCAGTATGATGCAGCCTCTATTTTAAAACCAGAAGCAACTCTGTATTTTAAGGTACATTTAACTTTATTAGGATAAAATTTAAGAGTTGGAGAGTTCTGAAATTGTTCCTAGTAAGTGAAAGGAGTCTAGAAAAGTTTGCAGAGGCTAAATATCCAGGCATGCTCTTGAAAGACGTGGTGAACACAACAGAGGACCATGAATGCAACTTTAGTAACATACATGTAGTATGTGTGCATTGTAAATCTAATCCTATTGCAATTCAAGTCTTTCGAGTTATGTATGAATACTGACTGAATATCTGCAGGGGGAAGTGAGCCTCGGCTTGTTGCAGCTGCAATGGCACAACTGAATACATTGCCATTTTACCATTCCTTTTGGAATCGCACAACAAAACCTTCTTTGGTATTATATTCCCTTCTCAGAATGAAGCTACTAAAAATTCTTACCATTAGATGTCATGACATGAAAATTCAGTTAAAAAGAAATCAAACACGGTTTGGAAAGAATTAATCTTAAAAGAAAATAAAAAACTTGAGATGTTCTGAAGTTGAATAATAAATGATGCAACCACTATTTAAGCCGCTACCTCACCATATATCTTCATGCATACACTGTAAAGATGAAGAAAGAACGTTACCACATTGACCCTTGCACTAAAACAAGATGTATTTGTTGCAACCTCAGTGTAGCAATATTCCAACAAGGTCATACCTTCACTGCAACAAATGACTCAGAGATTCATTATCAAAGGGATGTCAAAAACACAGGATCCTTACTCTCTCTTCTGTTTATCTTGTTGTCTGCTGCAGGATCTAGCAAAAGATCTACTAGAAATTTTTACTGCAAGGAAAATGGGGAAGGTGTTCTTTTCAAACAGTGGATCAGAAGCAAATGATTCTCAGGTGCCTATTTTGCACCTTTACTCTACATTGTTATAATGTCAGTAAGTTGAATTTTCCGACTTATTGCAAATTTTATGTTTGAAATGGAAAAGGTGACGCTTCGTTGAAAATTTTTGGTTAAATTGGAAAATATAGTTATTGTTTCATTTTCAAGGAAAATTTTATTACCTTTTACCCAACTACTGAAGGAAAAGAGATCAGGTAAACATGAAACCTTAAAGTAAGATCATTCAGTGTCCAGTTGAATTGATTGTAATTGTACAAGTGTGGGATATTTACTTTTTATAGGTGGTGGCAATAGTTGCAATCTCAAGTCAAGTCAATTGACATTTCTCTGCAATGTGCTCATCTGCTTATGTATAAAATCTAATGAATAACATCATTTTCTAACTCATGTAGGTAAAACTTGTTTGGTATTATAATAATGCACTTGGGCGACCAAACAAAAAGAAATTCATTGCTCGTTCAAAATCGTATGTTCAATATCCAATGCTCCTTCCAAATATTCTCTACTCATTTTACCCATTCAAGTCTTGCTATCTTTGCAATCTTAGGTACCATGGTTCCACATTGATATCAGCTAGTCTTTCAGGGTACGACGATAATAAAAGATATCTACTTAAAAAACTTTACATAACTTGTTTGGCTGTCTATTAACTGGGGAAATGTTATTGTAGTCTTCCAGCATTGCATCAAAAATTTGATCTTCCTGCTCCATTTGTACTGCACACAGACTGTCCTCACTACTGGCGCTATCATCTTCCTGGTTGTCACCAAACTGCTCTAGTTTATTTGAAGTGTTGTCACACAGTTGATATTATTACTTTTACAATGCTAAATGTGACAGTGATGTGCCAGGTGAAACCGAGGAAGAGTTCTCTTCGAGATTAGCTAACAATTTAGAGAATCTTATTCTCACAGAAGGACCTGAGACAGTAATGTCACGAAACCTGACTTGAAAGTTAAAATATTTGACATCTGCAGATAATCTTTAGTATTTCTAAACTTTGTTTCTTTCAGATTGCTGCTTTCATTGCTGAACCCGTCATGGGAGCAGGTGGTGTGATACTTCCTCCTGCAACTTATTTTGATAAAGTAAGCTGCCACTTTCTTTACAAGCTTTAAACGTGGAATGCTCATACTAACTTTCTTAGTTAGATGCATAGTCATGAGTGCTTCTAGAGTTCCAATTCTTCAAAAAAAGAGAAAAGAACAAAGAGTTAAAAATTATTCACTAGTTTCTAATTTCATGTGCAGGTCCAAGCTGTGCTGAAGAAATTTGACATTCTTTTCATTGCAGATGAGGTAATACAACATTACTAGTCTTCATACTTTTCACTTCTCTAACTTAATGTCCGATAAGCTCTTCCCTGCCATAGGTTATTTGTGCTTTTGGAAGGCTCGGGACAATGTTCGGATGTGATAAATACAATATTAAGCCAGACTTAGTATCAATAGCTAAGGTAAAGTTGGGATAATTCAAAGAATCGAGACAGCTTTTTTATGGCTTGAGAAGAAGAGATTTCTGTATAATGCTTATTTTTGGTGCTGAACTTTGCAGGCTCTTTCTTCTGCTTATATGCCTATTGGTGGTGTCATTGTCAGCCCTGAAGTTTCAGATGTCATACACTCTCAAAGCAATAAGCTTGGTATGTTAGTTATGGTGCAACCAAAAATATGCTTGTAACGACGAATTGATTGTCTTTTCATTCAGGTACCTTTTCCCACGGATTTACGTATTCTGGACATCCTGTTGCATGTGCTGTGGCAATTGAAACACTGAAGATCTACAAGTATGTTGTTTCGTGCCTTTTCTGAACATCTAATCTTTTCAATATATTCGTATTTTCTTATGAAGCGTTGACAAACCCCAAGACTACCTTGAATGATAATTATTTGATGAAGTTGTAACTGTAAGAAAATTTCGCTCATCGATCTCCATGGTTATGAATGACTAACTATTTATATCTTTTGACATATATCTCGATCCGTAAACGTTCAGTGTTCTATATTGTGCAATGTGTTTTTTTTTTGTAGAGAGAAAAATGTTGTTGAGCAAGTTAAGAACATCGCTCCAAGGTTTCAAGATGGTGTAAAGGCCTTCTCTGACAGTCCCATCATAGGAGAGGTATGGTTCGTTTCTTTCTCATTCGGTACAATATGTGGCTGAAAAATATGTGCTTGTGTCAACTTGCTTGGTTTTGCAGATAAGAGGGACAGGATTGATTTTAGGAACAGAATTCACAGACAACAAATCACCCAACAATCCATTTCCTCCTGAATGGGGTATCTACCTTTTGTTGTGAAAAGTTTCCATCAATTATATATCATTAATCATGTGGATTGAAATCATATGGTTAAAAAGACTTATGATTTCATCAAGACTTTTGTTTCATAAATTCAAAGCCCATTTTTGAACCACCAACCAAAAGTATTACATTTTACGGAGAGATCTCAACTACGACATGTTGAGTAGTAACCTGATTAACATAGAAATAATGTGTTTAAACTTATAGGTTTCTTATAAAATGAAAATTGAACATTGTCTCTAGACTTGTTCTAACAAGTGTTCCATGCAGGGATAGGTGCATATTTTGGAGCAATGTGTGAGAAGCACGGAATGTTAATACGCGTCGCTGGGGATAATATAATGATGAGTCCTCCCTTCATTATCTCACCTGAAGAAGTTGATGAGGTACCATACAGATTCTTATGTTGCAAGAAATCCTTCCATCAATTTATTGTCTTTGATCAAAGAATTCCAGAAGTAATTCCTCATTAAGTTATGACAAAGACAAACTGGTAGAGGTTAATGAAATTTTAAACTGATTTAGAGGGAGTGGGTTAAGCTAATCTGATCCAGATTTTTTGTTTTTTGGAATAACAGAGCATCTAAGTGAGCATTAATGAGTGCAATATGAAACTTGATTGTTCTAATACTGAAAATGGTATTATTTTCAGCTTATAAGCATCTATGGGAAAGCATTGAAGTATACAGAAGAGAGGGTGAAGGAACTCAAATCTCATCAGAAGTAGTTGAACCGACTGAGCCGAATCGATAATGCCGAAAAGTCTGTTTAGATGAATGTAAAGCTGAATGTATAAGGTGTGAGTTCTATTCCATTGTTTACTCCAATTGTTTGTGAATAAACAAGGAAAAACTGAAGAAATCATATTGGAGTGTTTGTAGATTATCTCAGCTTTAATCATCCATTCCTTGAAACACATCTTCTCAAGGTTTCAACTAAATATTTATGCATAGAATTCTCATATTGGATCATTGGATCAATGTCATCTTTCAAAAATCTAACAATTCATCTCACCAAAAAAAAAAAAAAAAACCAAAAGGATACACTGAGAATAACCTTTAGTTTTACATCTCTTATGCAAAGTGATATTAAAAAAAATACACATTTACATACGTTGTTTGGGTTAAGCTCAAATGCATCTCACGAAAACTACTTGAACTTGCTTCATTTGTCATTGAGAAATAGGTAGGGGTCGAGTATATTTGGTTTACGACTTATCTCTTTGATTCGTGGATCAACACAATAACTCTTTCATTCTTCACACATGGTTTATAAATACAGTTGTCGTAGTCCTCAATCGAGAGACAAAGAATTGTATGAAAATTATATTCCACACCATGTCTAACACATACTCATGTAAACTCAATCATTTAAATTGTACCATCACTGCTAATCTGAATATAACTCAACTAGTTAAAGCATATACTCTCGACCAAGATGTTAGACGTACGAATCCCTCTGCCTCAGATGTTGTTGAACTCAAAAAAAAAAAAAAAAAGAAAAAAGAGTACAAACTCTAATGTTACAAGTGGATTATAGAGATTCTTACTAATACTAACAGATCATGCCACATATCTGCCTCACATGAGGAAGCAGAATATCAAGAATATTTAACTTATGCTTAACAAGCAGAACTTCAACTGATATCAGTTTCAAACTTGGGATTCAACTTCAATATAAAACTCAGAGTTGGAGGTTCAGTTTGGCTATTGGACTGTAGAAAAACCCCACAGGCATTTACTGAAGCATCTGTTAATAAAAAACTGGTATAATGTTTCAGATTTCCGCCCTGCAAATTTGCTGTTGCAATCATCATAGCAATCAACAATAAAGCTGTGGCTGCCATGGGAAGGCAATGGCTCTGGCTCATGTTCATGGAATTGCAGAATGACTCTTCAAACCATAAAAGAAAACACTAGGATTAGGAAAAACATATTCCTAGTGTTTTACTTTCTTCCCCAGCTCTCATTCAAGCCACAAATCCATTATCTTTTACTTCAATTTCTAAATCACCTGTATTGTTTTATCTTTTATGTCCTTATATCTGTTGCATGTTTTATGATTATCCTTTCTGTGAAATTTTTTTTTCCTTTTCTTTTTTTTTTGGGGGGTTTGATGAGTCATTTTATTGTATCTAGTTTTGCCATTTTTAATTTGTTAACATGCTAAATTGTTGGATTAGATTGCCAGCTTTGTGTTAGTGGTATATATGCATATGTTTTAATAAAAATATCTGTCTTAAAGTTATTTTTTGATAATCTAAGTTTAAGCTGTGGAGAAAATAAATCTAACACACTTAGTCGCTGATTGGAGTATAGTAGTTTTAGGTTATGTTTCTCAATTATGTGGATCATTATTTTTTGTAAAAACAATAATTTATTTAAATGCCTTAGTTTTCATTGATAAAATCCAATACATGAGAGAATGGAATAATGTTTTACTAAACAGAAAATCAGTCAACTTGAGAATCCTCACTCCTTGTTAAACTAAAAAAAAAAAGTTTTTAAAATTATTAGGAGACCAAACTTTCCTTCTCATGAAATTTATCTTTCACCAAAACAAAAGTGAAACTAAAAGCAATTCAATGTGTTATAAGTTATAACAATCTTATGTGTGTTTTCTTAAATTAATTTATGAAATCTAAGTCAAATCTGTAAAAAAATGTAAAAATAAAATTCTATTATATTAGTTTTTGATTGAGATCTCATAAATATTTAAAAAGACATTTTCAAAAGTGATCTATTTTCGCAATGATAAAAGAGTATTTATTTAGGTCAAAATTAGATCTTGATGTCGAAAAGAACATATATTGAAGTGTCAATTTTATAAAAATGTAAGATGAAGATTCCTAAAAAACCAAAAAAAAAAAAAAAGTATACATTTAAACAGATACACAAGCATTTCAAAATTTAAAATAAATTAAAATTTATTGATATTAATATTATGCTCACATTTTTAATATTTCTTTGATATTTTTAAAGAGATGTTGATATGGATGTGAAGAGATGAATTTAATATTATTTTTTTAAAAGTCGTTACTTTAAGTATACTGTATACATTTGAAATAGTTGGCCAAATATAATTCCATCAACTATTTATTCTAAAAATCAAAAAGTTATTTCTGGAAACAGCTTGCAAATCATCCAAAAAAGAAAAACACATGGTTACTGATCCAATGAACTCTTAAAATCAGTTCTAAATAACTTGCGTGTTGTTTGGAAATGGTTAAGAGATACTCTTCATTTTCAAAAACAAAGCTTGATCATTCAACACAAATTTATGTTTAAATGGAAAATAATTTTGTTACTTATGAACAAGCTAGAAAATGTAGGGAATTGAAAAACACAACATTAAGAAGCTGGCCCAATCTAAGAAAATCAAGGCAGGAAAATAACAATCCTTCAGATCGTGCTTCCCTGAAACAAGCAGATCATGGAGGAGGAATATGTAATTGATATAAATTTATACGTAAAAAACAGAGATTCAACACAGAGTTAAAGAATCAAACCCATGAACAATGGGAGATCAGCAATGCCATTTAATCATCTAAAATTCTTATTGCTTTTATCGAGTATCAGAAATTGAAATTGTATCCAAATGTGAGACGTTTAGAAGAAATTGAACGATTCAGATCATTCCATTAGATTCTTCCTCGTTCCACCCATTTAGGGCTAAAAGAAGATCAACAAAAATTTAGTAACATACGCACTAGACAATGGATGATTCATAATTTTAAAACAGATTCTCAAAATTTTAAACAAGGGGAAAAAATAAACCTCCAACTCGAAATGATTTCCTCAAAACCTAAGCTTGGTAAAAAACCACCTGTTCTTCCCAGTCTTAAACCTGTCCTCCAACCTCTTCTTGATCTCCTTCGCCGCCGCGACCTTCGAGCCCTTCGACTGCAAACAATCCATATTAACCACATCCTTGAGATCGACGTCGAGCGTGTACCTCGTCGGCATCAGGTGCTGGTAGTTCACAAGCTTGATGAAGGCCTTCACTCTCGATTTCTTCGCCGTCTTCTTCGTCGAATCTTTTCGAATGACCTTGCTAGGGTACTTCTTGATCCCTGCAACCAGGCAATGGCCGTAGGGCCGATCGCGGGTTCCGTCATCGAAGTTGCGGACGATCACAGCCTTCCGCCCGGCGAATCGGCCTTGCAGAACAATAACTGCCTTGTTCGGCTTGATAAATTTCACCATTTTTAAACTCGATTTGAGCTTCGATTACGAAAATGCTCCCTTTTAATCTGTAGACGACGATGAGATCATAAACCCTAGAAGCCGACCGCAGAGCAGCTGGTTTATAATCGGTTCAACCGAAGCCCTAGCTATATTTGGATCTGGGCCTTGAATGAAGGCGTCACTTAGTGGGCTTATTCTCGTTTCTGTATAATTGGGTCGTCTCTAATCTGGGCCTCGCTTGTCAAATGGGCTTAATTGGGCTTTCGCATTTTAAAGCGTTAGAAATTTTGGTAAATAGCTAAAAATCAATATGCATTTTGAAAAATATTCGAAAGTTTTAGATATTACAAAAATCTAATGAAGTTATGGAAGAATGGTTGTATATCTCTTTTATCTATCTCAGATTTGGATGGTAGAGTTTCTACTAGTAATGATTTTGGTTTTTTCTTTTTTCCTTTTTTCTTTAGCTTTTGATATTTTTAATTTTTTTTTAAATTTTTAGTTCAACAACGTGTGGGGTGGGAGAATTTGAATGTTTATGTTTAACTAATTGAACTATGCTTAGATTGGCGTAGCTTTAGTACTTTTACTTTTGTGTCTAATCTGCTGATGACGACTCAATTTGTTCTCATATGTTCTTAGATTTTAGTTTTTCCTTACTTCTGTATTGTTGGTCGTGTGCCTAGCCTTTTTATATAGTTGTTGGCTGAATTTTACGTTATTTATATTCAATTTTAATTGTTCCTTGATCATCCCAGGTTGTGAAATCTATTTCTTCTGTAATATATATACACACACCTTTGAAAAGAAATCAATTCTTAACTTTACAAAATTATTCTTCTAAAAAAAACTTTAAAATATTATTATACTTCATTATTTGAGAGAATTTATTTATTTTTGTAAAAGAGAACTAAAACAACTTAACAACACAACAAATTGGAAACTACCCAAACAAATTGCATGAATCAAATTTATAATTTTTTTTTTCAGCTTTATCAGCCAGCTTTGACTCTTTTCCTAACAGCACAACAAATAGGAAACTACCAAACACATGTATCAAAATTATAAAATTTATTTCTTTTTCTACATGCAGCTAACCAGCTTTGACTCTACTGTCCACCTTTAATTTTTCCACATCTCTGCAGCCAAATAGAAACAAAACAAAATAATTAAATATTGATATCAATTAAAAAAAGCCGACAAGTATTTGAATTAATATATAATAAATTCAATATTTCTCAATTTTATATTCATATTATATATATTTATTCAATATTTTCTTAGTGTTTTTTAACATTTCGTTAACATTGTATGATATATCAAAACTATGTAACTTTTTTTATAAAGTTCTATCAAACCTTCAACCTTTATAAAATAATAATAATAATAATAATAGATGTCTTATCTATTACACTATGCTCAAAGTGATGCTCAAAGTGATGAACTATGACTTTTAAGAGATGATACTAATGCTTTTAACCAACAAAAAATTTGTAGAAATGTTAAAAATATGTTAATGAAATGAGTTAAATCACAAGTTTAGTTATTAAATTTTCATGTGTATATCTAATAGGTCTTTAAACTTAAAAAAGTATCTAACTAGTCTTTAAGGCCTGTTTGGTAGGTAATTTGGATTCTGTTTTATGTTTTCAGATTCACTGAGTTCAGTAAATATACATTTGATAGATGTGTTTTCACAATCGGTTTCTAAATTCTGTGATCTAAATAGTGGAAATTATGAAAACAACATTTTTATATTTTCATTGTATCCAGATTTTGAATTTGAAAATTTAAAATGCATAATTATATTAAAAAAGATAAAAACTTTAATAAATATAGTATTTCATGTTATAAACTCAATTTATTTTTGTTAAATTAAAATATGTACAATATAATATATTATAAATTATATGATATTGTAAAATAATAATTATACAAAATTTATAACAAAAAACATGTTTATAAATAAATTCATAATGGTTTATAGTCAACCTAATATTTAGTTTTGCAACTACAAATAGTTTCATGGTCTATAAATATATTATAAAATACATTTTGAACAATTGTTTAAATTAGAATCAAATTTCTAAATTTGCTAACAAACACATATATGAAAACATGAAATACAACTTTGTTTTAATTGAATCATTTGTTTTCAAAATTCTGTTTTCAGATTGCCTACCAAACATGCCCAAACCTTCAATTTTATGTCTAATAGATCCCTAAACTTTAAAAAATAGGTCATTGAACTTTTAATTTTGAGTCTAGTATGCCATTAGCATATTCAATATTTATTAAAGTTAACGAATCTATTAGACATAAAATTAAATTTTGTGTCTAATAGGACATTAACTTTCAAATTTATGTCAATAGGTTTGTGAATTTTTAAAAGTGTTAGATTAATGACCTATTAGACAGAATTAAAGACTAATTATTAGACACTTTTTATAATTTAAAGACTTATTAGACACAATATTAAAAATTTAAAATCATATTAAACACTTATGAAAGTTCAGATACCGAACTTTTGTAATTTAACATAACAAAACTAAGGGAGAAAGACATTTGAAATGGTAGCATTATATATTATATAACTTCATGGAGTTGAAATATCAGAAACTGCCGTGAGTGAGCAAATGTTCACATTGCATCTATTAACTCATATTTGATAATTGTTTTTGATTTTTTGTTTTTGTTTTCTCATCATTTCTCTATAATGAATTTCATCTTTCTTAACATTTTTCATCATTGCTCTATAATTGATTCAGCTTTCTTAACAAAACATTTGAATTCTTAACAAAATTCTAAAAACATAAATAAGTTTTTTAAAACTATTTTTTTTTTAGTTTTCAAAACTTTGTTTGGTTTTTGAAAACATACATAAAAAATAGATAACAAAACAAGAAAACTCATAGATAAAAATAATGTTTGTAAATTTAATTATCAAACGGAACCTTAGTTAAAAAAAAAAAAAAAAGATAAGCAATCACGAGCACCATCAACATTGGCATTCGGCAGACTCAGTTGATTTGCTGTTCTTCCTTCCACTAAAAAAACTTGCCACCATCATAAAACTCACCACTATTATCGCCATTGCTACAACAAACTTTCTTGTCATCTTCTTCTTCTTCACCATATAACTTCCAAATCCAAACAGTACTAAGCCTTCCATTTATGGACTCCAAATCCCATTCAAAGGGTTTTTTTTTTGGTTTGGTTTGTTTGGAGTAATGCTTTAGATTTGGTTGTGACAAGTGGCATTTTTTAATTATATTTTGCTCGTGGACTTGGAGAAATTATTGGAGAAAGCTGCTACAATGTGGAAAGTAGATTTACATTGTTTGATGTAGGAGAAGAAAGACTGTAAAGGTAGTCAAATTTTCAAATCTATATCTAGCGGTTATTAACCTATTATGACGTTTTCATTGAATAATATTTCGTGGACTTGTGGTTTTTGGACACAATTTGAATTCCAACTGAAAACTCATTTGAGTGATATGCATCCATCGTAGCTAGTAAGTATTTAAGATGACACGTGTTGGGTTCTGAAATTTTGGGGAATAGAAAGCTTGTTGAATAGTTTTTTTATTTGAAACTATCATTTCATTTGATCGCCATGAAGGGTTTGTTTTGCAAAGTTAATTATTTGATTAAATGGAAAGACAAATGTTGGTTTTGCTTATGTTTATGGTATTGGATTGAATAGTAGACGCCGTCATGTGTAGTTTTACTTTTAGCATCATATAGATAAACTAGAAAACACTAACGTGCGTTGCACGTGTATGAAGTCTTATCTTTGAATATATATTTTTATATTTATTAAAAAATAATAAATAACGTAATATTAAATTAAGAAACATCAATGTTAAAGATAATAAAATAGAATGATTAAACAAAATGGTAGTGTATTAAATAAGTACTTCGTTATATACAATATTTTTTGTTATATTTCCAACAAAAGCCGTATCGGAAAACCCACAACATTGATCAATTTGCCATTAAAAAAAATCAAAATTTCATTTTGTTAATATTATTGACACATTTTTTTTAAAGGAAATGTTAATATAATTGACATAAACATATGACAACATTGAGAAATAATTCTTCAGTTTAAACATAAAATGTGTTTAAAAATGTCACATATACTTACAAACTTGGATGCTCTCGTCTTCGTGTTTCAAAGTATTCTTCTTTTGATTTGGAAGATCTTATCCATGTCGTTCAAAATTTTCTTCTTCGAAGACACTCCATCAATTTTACCATAAAAAAAACCAAAATTTCATTTTGTTAATATTGTTGACACTTTTTTTTTTAGGAAATGTTAATATAATTGACATAAGCATAAGACAACATTGAGAAATAATTATTCAGATTAAACATAAAATGTTTATAATTACTTAATAATTGTTTAAAATGTCATATACTTACAAACTCAAATGCTCTTGTCTTGATACTTCAAAGAATTCTTCTTTTGATTTTTGGAAGCTTTTATTTGCGTTGTTCAAAAGTTTCTTCTTCTAAGAGACCTTTGATCATTTTGGCTAAAGGAAAAAAAAAACTAAAATTGAATTTTGTTTCTATAATTGACATAAGCATAAGAACACATTGAAAAATAATTCTCCAAATTAAACATGGTTTTTATAATTACTTAATTATTATTTAAAATGCCATATACTTACAAACTTGAATGCTCTTGTCACTGCACTTCAAAAAAATTTTGATTTGGAAGCTCGTATTTGGGTCGGCCAAAATTTTCTTCTTCCAAGTCACCTTTGATGAATTTGACATTTGGCATAAAAAAGAAGAAAAAAAAAATTAAAAATGCAATGCAATACAAAAAATTTAATTTAAACTAAAATAAAAATTAAGAAAAAAAAAATCATAAAATTGAGGTATAACTTTGAGTAAATCAATTTGCCATCAAAATAAGACAAATTATTCTTTGTTTAGCATTTGATCTCGTGAAAATACATACATGAAATGAAACGAAACGAAACTCTTTAAAGGGAATCTTTGATGTCTATCTATAATGGATCATTTAATTTATTTTATTTTATGGATTTTTTAGTACGTATTTTATGGAATTTGAAAAATGTTTTGCATTGTCTTAATTCCCATTAATATACCATTTTGTAACTTTTTTATTTTACCTTCATTTTCGTTGGTGGGCAAGGGGCCTTTTCATCTTCATTTTTTTAATATAAAAAAAAAATCAACTTCATCTTCAATGAAATCAATTTTAATGAAAATGATGTGTAACCACAAAATAAAGGGTAATTAATTTCACCTTTAATTATTTAGTTAATAATGGTAAATGTAATTGTTATGTCTTTTGAAAAAAAAAAACCGTTTTTTTCCCTTTTGATTTAAATGCAAATTATTTTATTTTCAATAATAAATGTAAATTATTTTTTCTCCATTAAAGTATTAAAATATGTTTGTACGCATACTCACTCCCTCTCTCTCACTCTTCATATTCCTTTTTTAGCTCAACACTCACTCTTCGTATTCAATACCATCACCCATCATTTTAGGCATATTTTTCTCTATTTCCATTCCTTCTCTCTCATTTGTTACTAATTCTTTTTTAATAGAAATGCACACTTTTGTTTTTTTTAAAACTTTGTATTTTTTTTTAACCTATGATTATGCTTGTCCATAAGTTTTCTATAAACATTTATTATAAAATTATTTTTTGAAAATTTATTGCAGAGGAATTTAAAAGTAACCAATATTTATTTTAGAGGATTATGATTTTATAGTTTTGTTTACAGATAAATTTTATATTATTTCAAAAATTAAAGAAACAATTAAGGTTTGTCAAATGTTATCTCTTCATAGTTCAAAACACAATATATGTACTTTAATTCTGGCTTTTGTATATTTTTGTTCAAGTGTTCAAGTATTCAAGTTTCCATATACTTCTACTCAGGCTAAAATATTAAGTTAAAAATGATTATCTTAATTAACTAATTTTTAAAATGAGATTTCATTACCCTTTAATTTGTTTGATGGAATTTGAATACAATAATAATTTTTGAACTTTTTTAGTTCCTATTAATCTCATTTTGTAATTTTTTTCCAAAAAATTCACTTCCATTTTTGTTGGTAGGCAAGAGGCCTTTTCATCTTCAATTTTTTAAAAAAAAAAAAAAAAGGAAATTGTGGCAAAGAGCACGTTTTCAACCATATATTTTATAAATGTCTCATTTTAAAAAAATTATCGGCTCTAGCATGACTCATATTTATGAGATCAATTTATTCCATTTGTACTCTTACAATTTTTGCATATATTTATAATATTGTTATAATTATCATTTATTGTTTCCATAATTAAATCATTCAATTTAGGTAATTCATGTTACCATTACTTACATGAATATATTTTTTTGTAATAGTAAATATTTTTTCTTCCATATTTTACTATTCGAATTAGATTAGAATTTCTTGTTACCATTAATAATCATGCTCCATTATTCTAATTGATGGTCTTCTCCACCGGCGTTCTTATCCTATTGTGGGTTCAATTACCGTGTATAGATTTTTGTTCTCCAAAATGAGTAAGCTAGTCTTCTACCTTATTCCTTCTTCTTTGTTTTTCATTTGGTTTTTTTTATTTAAATCTTATATTTTATACTAAAGAAAGCAGTATGGATAGTTCCTTTACATAGAAATATATTATATATACGTATGTATATAATTCTATTATATTTTATGTAGGCAATAAGTATAGTTATATTTACAGACATATATTATATAAACATAGGTAAATAATCGTCGTATATTTTGTATTGGTAATAATCCTATTAATTTTGAGATAACCTTACAATATATAGCTATAATGTCATAACATGATCTATCCATTTTATACATACTGTGTTGTATATTGTATCCTAAATATATACTGTGTTGTATATTGTATCCATACATATATATGTTGAGGTATATAATATATACATCATCATGTAATCATTTTATATGTTTGGGATGACATGATACTCCTATTATATTCTCAGATATATATTATATATACCCCTACTATATTCTCAGATATCTAATATATATACCCCCTACGTATGAAGAATGGAACCGTTGATAATGGAAATGGTTGTCTAGTTTTTAAAATCCCTAGACTTTAGGAGGAAAATCGTAAAAATCTTTGATCTATTTTATTTCTTATACAAAATTAATGGTGTTTGGAGGGAAGGATATAGGTTTCAACATTTATGAAAAGTATCCATATATTTTATTTTTATTATATATATAGAGAGAGAGAGAGCAATAAATAGAGGGTTAAATGAGTAATGTTCCTCTAGATTTAGCTTCTATTTGGCTTGAAAAGTGACAAAGCCAATATTAATAACAAAACGTGCCATTTGTGTAAAATTTGGTTCCAAATATGCCATTCATGTAGTTAACCTAAAAAAAAAAAACATGAACTTTATCTTCAATGAACTGAATTTTAAAATTAAATGATGTGTAACCACAACATGAAGGGGTTTTTTTTAATACACAAAATGAAGGGTAATTAATTACTTTTGTTAGGTTAAATGTAACCACAACCTAAATGGTTTTTTTTTAATACACAAAATGAAGGATAATTAATTACTTTGTTATGTTAATTCTTTTAATTATTTTAAATGATAAATAATGCTCATACACCAAAATTTAAATCCTTCTATTATTATTATTATTATTATTATTATTATTATTATTATTATTTTGATATGATAGCTCAATTTTTTATTAGAGGGAGGTCATAATAGTAATGAATGTCATTTTAAGACATAATAATAACATTACTTTAAATTAAGAATTAACAAAAATGATTGAAGAAATTACATAAGACTATCAAACAAAAATTTTAGTATTAGAAAAATAAAATAAATGTGAAAACTTTAAATCTCAATGGACATGGTTGCCATCCCTTTGCTGCTAAACTTCAATTTTAGCCTCTTCTTATGGCTCTCAACATCTTCCAATACTATTTTCCCTTTATCTTTGTTTAGGGAATATTTCTTTTCTGCCATTGAATTGATTGTGCATAGTTCTTGCACAACAATCTGACGACGTGCTCTATTTCTTTCCCCATTCTTGTCCAATCTAACAAAAAAAATCGTATTTCTTTTCTTTTGCCAAACCAACATTTTGTAATATTCATTGCTCTCCTTTTTTTGAACCTAAGGAAAAAAAATTCATATTTTGTGTGTGTACATAATGTGAAAATTTTAAATAATCTAATTTGAGAAACTTAATTTAAAAGGCAAAACTTACTTTGGAAAGATCATTGAAATATTCAACCACATTACAACCTATTAAATGTTCAGTACCATCAAACATAGTAATGTAGGCTTCTGAATCTCCATCTCAAACAATCATTTTTGACTTGGATCTTCTTACAAATGAAGTTGATTCATTGTTGCATGTAGGACATGAACTTGTGATGGCATCACCTATTGGATATACTCTGTCATTGTAAGAAGTGCACTGTCAAACCACATTGATTCCTTATTTTGAATCTTTACAATTCTTCCTAGGAAATTGGAAAATTCTCCCTTCAATTTTCTCAAAATAATATCTTCTAAACACACTTAAGTAGTCTCCCTAAACCTTTTAGAAGGAATTAATAAGTGACTAAGTTTCTTCTCCACAAAAAGGTACTCAAACCTTCACGATGAAAGTAAAATATATTAGCACATACACCTCCAATATAGTTTGTGTTAGAAAAAAAAATTAATGCACTTACTTTTTCCTCAAACATTCAATCTCTTCTATAGGGGGATTAATTGCAATGTCACTGATATTAGTGATTGTCAAATTGACCTCACCCCTAAATAATTCCAAATAACATTACGCACATTAAGATTTTGTATTCACATATATTTATTATTTTTTCATAAGAATACAAAGTAATACTACAATAAAAGTATTAATACCTTCGTAACAGGTAACCTTAACATTAGACACAACAATTATTTGACATTCTTTGTTGTTCTTTTCTAAAACTCCTCCTTCATATTCACTAAATCTGCCTACATTGTCAACTTCATGGTATTGGAACTACACACATAACAAAGAATTATAAGATATATGAATAAGAAAATTTTATTTAATTAACTTCTAAAGGAAAAAAATACATTTTATCAAGGAGTATATCCATGTTTCTTGGTAAAATTTTCTTTTAAATTTTGAGATTTGATAAGAGTAGTTGGTTTTACATTTATTACAACTCCAACAATATCTACAAATAATTGGAAAAAGTTAGAAAAAGGAAATCGTATAATGAAACTAAATTGTTTATATTTATAATATGAAAAATAAAAAGAATGCTTACCAAAAACTTGAGAGACGAAATTGTTGTTAATAGAAGTAAAATCAACATGATTAATTTTTCTATTACAAAAAGACATATTCTCCATCAACTTAATTTCACTACTATTTGTGAATGCAATCTCAATCTCATTATGGAAGTTTATATTCACTGTACTAATTTTTCCATTATGAATGATATAAACTTTGCCCTTCTCTAGAAGATCATTGAATTTTTTAATGAAGTCATTGTAGAGAGTAATTTGAATCTTTATTCCGTGAAAAAAAAATAAATGAAAAAAATTAACAAATATCTAAATATCTATATTTTGCAAACTCTAAAAAAAATTGTAAAAGAAAAAAAAAGAGTGAGAGAGACAAAGATAAAATAAGTGAAAATATAAGAATATTTAAAAGAAAACATATTGAACTATGATAAACATTTAAAATTACTCTTAAAAAATTATGAACATTAAAAAAAAGTAGAGTTAACTCTTCATCAATGACGATGACTTTCAATACATCTAGAAGTTCTCTCTTTGTAGTCTGATATTTTTCAATAATACCTTTACGAATAACAATTGCTTTCAAACTCCAAGTATTTTAGAAAGGTTCCAGATCTCGTATAAAAAAAAAACTATTAGTAAACCTAAAATATGAAACTGAAAAAGTACAATACTATAGAGTGCAACAATTTAAATTTTTGGCACAAAAAAGTACAATGATCTTTGCTTAACAAATGCATGCAACTATTTATAGGAAATGGAGGATGTATACATAATTGATAATTTAATTTTTTGGTTATGGAATTTGAAAAGATGATGTAAACATCCTTTAATGTGCATACAATTTTCAGTTTTCTATCTCCCACTATATGCTAATTTTCAGTTTTATACTTGTAGTTTAATTTCAATTATTAACAATTAGAGCCCACACGTACATGCTATATATTTTTACTCCAATTTAAGTTTTCTAAAACCCACTGCATGCTATTTGATAATGGCTATTTATTTCTTAGTGCAATTTCATAACTTAAATATTCAATATATAAAATAATTTCATATTAATTTAATTTTAGTTTATTACTTAAATATATAAAAATAATTTAATATGAATACAATAGAGGGATAATAATTAATGAAGGGGCATATTTGGAATTATAGAATTATCATTTGGACAAAATAGTCCAAAAATGATTCTCCTCCTTAGCCCCTTTCTCAGATAGTAAGATATCTGATAAGGACAACGGACCTCCACAATGGTATGATATTATCCACTTTGGGCATAAACCCTCATGGATTTGTTTTTTGTTCTCCCAAAAGGCCTCATACCAATGGAGATAATTGCCCTCACATATATACCCATGATCACTCTCTTCCCTAGCCAATGTGGGACATTTGTTTGCACTCCTAACAATCCTCCCCTCGATCAAAGTACCGCAGTTAAGCCTCCCCTTGAACAAATCCGTCTACTCCGCAACGGATCACTCACATTGTGGGATATATTTCTTTCATGACTTCGATCACCTATCACATCATCCACTTCCTCCCCCTTGAACAAAGAACTACTCCTCTACCAGTGGCACTTGATAGAGTTACTACTTGCTTGCCGCTCCAAGCACTTTTTGTTCGACTATGGGATTCATCCACAATGTCAACATGAGGTTTCGTTACTTTGTTCCACTTTGAGGATTCCTCCGGCACACAGCTAGGTTTAGACCATGGCTATGATACCAATTGATAAGGACAATAGACCTCCACATATCTTATGAATATATTATCTACTTTGGGCATAAACTCTCATGGCTTTATTTTTTGTTCTCCAAAAGACCTCATACCAATGGAGATAATTGTCCTCACATATATATACCCATATCAATAGCCAAAGTGGGACATTTATTTGCACTCCTAATAATATCTTGGAAATTCAATAACAGCGTAGTAAGGCATAGCTATTAGCCGATGATAGAAAAAGAATGTCTTAAATTTCATAAGAAAATGAAAACTGTATACTCTATACCATAAGTCGTGACCATGTGCCAAGAAATTTTCGTTACTTCTTTTCAAAAGTGTTTTAATGAATGATTTTTCCAATTTCATATGTCATTGATGATTCATTCTTTACGTAAATGAGAGATAGTCGTGAAAAAATTAAGAGGAAAACTTGGATACAAGCTCGAGCTGCGACACAATGGGCCAACTACAGTGCACTCATCTGTCAATGCAATTTTTTTTTAGAAAAATAAAAGGAAAAAAAAATTATTTTTTATTCCTAAACTTGTTAAGTTGTATCAATTTTTACTCTATAAAACTTTTAATTTCATTAAATTGCACTTCAAACTTGGATAAGTGCTGCAATCTTAATTTTAAATTCTAAAAAGTGTTACAATTTTTACCTTCTATTAAGTTTTTGTTTGAAAAAACCTTAAAAAAGTATTCTCATATGAGTTTTAAATATATGTATTATAATGTATATATGGTGCAAAATTTGAGAGAAATTGACATTAGAGTTCAATTTTTGTTGAAATTGGATGAGTTTTGAAAAATTTAATCAACCGTTAATGTGTGCATTAATCAAAATCATTTTTGTGCAAACTTGATTTTATTGAAATTAGTTAAATTGCAGAGATTTTTATGTTGCTTTTTGTTAAAATTAGTGAGTAAATTAGTAGAAATTGAATAGAGGGTAAAAATTATAACATTTGTCTATGTTTAGAATTCAATTTGATGAAATTGAAAGTTTAGTGTGAAAATTGATACAAGCAAATAGTTTAGGTCCCGTTTGATAACCATTTAGTTTTTGAAAATTAAGCCTATAAATACTACTTCCATCAATGAGTTTCATTGTTTTGTAATCTACTTTTAACATAAGTTTTAAAAAATGAAGCCAAATTTTGAAAATTAAAAAAAGTAATTTTCAAAAACTTGTTTTTGTTTTTAGAATTTAGCAAAGAATTTTAATGTTTTCTTAAGAAAGATGAAACTCATTGTGAGAAATGATAAGAAAACAAGCACAATTTCATAAAACCAAATGGTTATCGTGGGGCCTTAGAGGTAAATTTTGATTTTTTTTTTTTTTCCAAAAATCAATCTAGACTCCTAAACTTTAGAAGTTGTATCAATTAAAACCCTAAAATAATAATTATATCAATTAAAACCCTGAACCTTCACAAATGTATATCAATTTATACACTCCGTTTAGATTCCATATGAAAAACTTTAATTCACACACGTTGTGGAGACTTATATAATTGTATAAATTAAACTCTTAAACTGTCATAAGTGAATCAATAAAGACCCTCTATTAGGATTTTGTTTGAAAATCATCTACGCATCAATTCTCATATGTGTATAGACTTCTTCAAATGTCAGAATAACGAAATGGACATTTTTTCATCTTCTCTTCTTCCTCTATTTTTCTCATCTATTTAGAAAGAATTATGTGTTTTTTTTCTTTCTTTTTGTTACTTGGGTAAGATTTTTGGAGAACAATGTTGTTTAGGTAAATTTGAGTTTATTTTAAATGAAATCAAGTAAAAATAATATTGTTCTTTTATGGTGGTATATTGAAGAGATTTTAGAGAGGTTTTAGAATATAGACATACAGAAATATTATTAGGAGTGCAAACCAAATGTCCCACATTGGCTAATGAATGAAGTGATCATGGATATATATGTGAAGACAATTATTTCCATTGATATGAGACTTTTTGGAGAAACCAAAAGCAAAACCATGAGGGCAGTAAATGACCACATGTGTGCCGCATAAATGGTTGCAGCTCAGCCAAGTTTTCCTAAATTTTTCCGAGAAAGAAAAGACTAGCATTCATTTTTCCAAGGGTTGAATATATTTTCAAAGAAAAATTATTCTCGGGAAAGACTAGAGAGAGATTTTAAATCAAACTTGGAATTGGAAGTTTAAACCCATTAGTAGCTTTCAGAAGTTTAGTATTAAGAAAAATGCTACATTAAATATTATTTCAATTATCAATTTCATTGCTAACCGTGAAGCAAGTTATATTATATGTGCCTCTTCTTGTAGGATGTGGGTTCAAGTAGAGATGTCTATTTTCTCTGCGGGAACTCGTCCCTACAAGATCTGCTTTAACGGGGTGGAGAATCTCCATTTAAGCGGGAAATGGAAGAGGGAGTGGGAGAAAAAATTTCCCGTGAGCTAAACGAGGACGAGGACGGGGAATGTTCTTGTTTATTTTTTTTATTTTATTTGTGTGTGTGTGTGTTCCCGTTTTATTTTTTTATTTTATTTGTGTGTGTGTGTGAGGACCTGCTTTAACGGGGTGGAGAATCTCCATAATATTTAAGCTGGAAGAGGGAGTGAGAGAAAAAATTTCCCGCGAACTAAACGGGGACGAAGACGGGAAATGTTCCCGTGTGTGTGTGTGCGCGCGAGGACGGGGAATGTTCCCGCGCGCGTGTGTGTGCGTGCGTGCGTGTGTGTGTGGGGTAAGTATATATATATCATTTAAAATTTTATTGTTAATGATTTAGATAATTGGATATGTTTGAATTATATGTATGGATTAATTAGATAATTTGATATGAAATGTTGTTTTGTTTTTATTAGGAGGTTTAAGAATTTTATCTTTAAATAGAGATTTTTTTTTTATAGAAAATTAACTATTTAAATAAAGATTTTTCGTGCATAATTAACAATATAATTAAAAATTAATTGATATTTCTCATGGAAGTTAACTATTTAAAAATTTATCAAAAGAATTATTTGATTCTTAAAAAAAGAAAAAAAAACTAAAAAGAGAATATTTTTCTGCAAAGAATCCGATCCCCGCGAATTTTTCGTAGTGAATCCCCGCCCCAATCCCTGCAAAATTTATCAAGGCACTTCGCAGGAATGGAGATTCAAATGGGGGGCAGGGAGGAAGCCATCCCCGTCTCTACCCCGTCCGGTGGACATCTCTAGGTTCAAGTCTCCACCTCTTTATTTGTGATGTAATATATTAAGAAAATATCAACTTTAATTAATTGAATGTTGTTGATATAATAAAAACATGATTTTTTTTTTTGTTTAGCTAAGAACCGTCAATAAAAGTTTCTGTTTCACCTTAAAATAAATTATTAATTAAAAAAAATACATATATTAACAACAATAAAACAATATCAATAAATTTTTATATTTAAGTTGACGTGATAACTGATAACATCAATAAATTCTACTGAAAAAAAAAAAAAAAGATAAACGTCGTATTCATCGATCCAATGGTCAAATTGGACTTTTTAGATTTTGAACAACCACAAGATGTGATAAATCGACGATGAATTTTATCAAATTAGAGCTTTTAGAAGCCATTCATCATACCATATCCCCGACATATTTTTGACATACGTAGCAAAGGCCTCCAACACAAAATTTATTTTTTGATATCGATGAGTATTTGGGTCAGCTTACAAGCACCTCGACTAATCTCACATAAAATATTAGATCCTAGGTAGGCGGCCACCATAGATTGAACACATTCCATCTATTTTTTCCAAGGTCCTTCTGACTACTAGGCCGACCTATGATGGTTGACTTTGATATCAATTTTAATAGAATTATTCAAACGTTGGTGATATTCTCTTTTACTTTTCACATAAAGAGCCAATTCGGACATAGTTCATTAGATATGAGTCATATGATACTATTTACCATTTCAAAAGTCAATGGTTCAATCTCATGTTGTAATTGTTGAACTTAAAAAATATAATAATAATAATAATAATAATAATAACTTGTTGCATAAAAGACTAGTTATTACTTTATCTCTAATTAAATATCGTTTGCCAACTTTGAATAAGAATTAGTAATTGATCATTTATTATTCATTAATCTCTCATTATTTTATATATTCCAACTTTACGATCAATTCTCTCTTTCATGAAAATGAATCTATTCCATACATTTGTTTGAGACCTTATTATAAAAGAGGGAATATGCGTAACCAAGTTGCATAAGTAAGCAAAAAAAATAATTCCAATTCGAATTCTCTCTTTCATCCTTATCTCCTCCATGCACACGTGTGAACAAAATAATTCACCACGTGTCATGATGATATATGGAAACAAACCAACTCACAACCACTACACAAGAAAAACTATAATTAAAAAAAATATATGATATGATCACCCAAGTCAATATGGTTTCATCAGCATGATTTCTACACTACACCCAATTTATTATTACAACATATAATTAATAATTCAAAAATTCACAAAAAAGAAACACTAAAATGACATATATGCTGATCGATCATCTCTAAGAATTTGTTGTCTGGACTTCTGGTGATTAGAAGCATGCATCCAACACACAGCAGCAACACAACGCAGCACAACTGCAGATTAAAAGTAAAATTTAAGACTCGTTTTATAACGTTCTTTCTCATTTTAAATATTTTGGAAACATAAATATTTGAATGTTGTTCCTTGTTTTTTATTTTTAAGAAATACTTTAAAAATTGTTGGATAGAGTTTTTTTTTTTAAAAAAAAACAAATGTAGTTTCTGTTTTCTCTTGTTTCTAGTTTTTTTCACTAAGGATAAACAAAAGTATCATCTTATGATTCTTTATATATATATAACTTTCATGCTAGTTTCTACTAATTTAGAATTTGGAAGGAAAAATAAAACAAGATTAACAAAATGCAAAGAACTAGAAACAATAATTACACCACCTACTTTTTCACACAATTCTCTTAAGAAAGTACTTTTCTATTGATCAGGAAGCAAAAATTTCAAATTATCCAATATTAAGTTTTTGACAATGTTTATTTAAAAAAAAAATGAAAATCTCTCTTCTTCTAATCTCCTCTTTCCTATATATCTATCAAAAATTTAATAGTGTTCAAAATTTTCAGACGAAATCCTCCATTAAAGTTATATTTAAACATAAAATTCTTAAATCCGCTAAACCTTTTATTTAGAATTTAATATTTCTAAAACTATATTCAAACGTTTCTTAAATCGAGATTCTATTGGATAACTATTTAGTTTTTAGTTTTTAATTTTTGAAAATTGTATTTATTTTTTCATAATTTTTCTATAATAGTTTTCATCTTCTCTATCGTTTTGTTTTTAAAACTTGCTTGATTTTTTAAAATATATATAAAAAGTAGATAAAAAAAACATGAAATCCATAGATGAAAGAAGTATTTGTACGCTTAATTTTCAAAAAATTAAATTGTTATGAAACGAAGCTTAAACCATTCTAAACCTTTCCCTTAAAATTTAATATTTTTAAGCTTAAGATGTCACCCTAAGTGCTTAAAGAGTATAGTTAGATGATTGATAATTACCAGCCCTTCCAAAAGCCATCGCCTCTAGACTTAGTTTCAGCCGGAACAGGAGCGGGTTGTGAGAAGTCGCCGCCGTCTCTCGTGGGATACCCCGCCGGCGGCGGAGCTGCATAAGAGTTTGGCACGGTGGAGGGTGGAGGATAAACACCTAACACAAACCCCCCCAAAAAAAAAAAAAACCCAAAATCAATCAAACGAAAATTATATATATTGATCACATAGAATTAATTATGATATGATCTCAAAGAAGTTTCAAATATAAAATCCAATCGATCAATCACCTGCAGGCTGATCGGAACTCATCTTGAAATAAAATCTCACAAAAGTCAAGAGAGAAAAGAAGGAAAACGAGAAATAATTTATGCTTTAAGTTTGATATATACTCAAGGAAAGAGTGGATATATATATATACGGGGAGAGATTTGGAGGCGGCGGAGAGAGTGGTGTGGAAGAGGGTCCGACCAGGAGCAGCGAAACCGCGTGAATGGAAGAGAGAGAGAATATCAAAGGAAAAAGTCAGGACAAAGTGAGTAGGTGCTTCTTTCTATGTAAAGAAGTAGAGAGAGAAATCTGAGTAATTCTGTTGTCTTTTTTTCTTTTTGGGCTGCTATATTTCTTTTGAGGTTTTATTTATTTTTTATTTTACCGTTAAATTACAAGTTTAATCTCCAAGACTTCGTTTAATAATTTTTTAATTTTTAATTTTTAAAAATTAAACTTATAAATACTACTTTCATCTATAAATTTCTTTGTTTTTTTATCTACTTTTTACATATGTTTTTAAAAACCAAAGCTAAAATTTGAAAACTAAAAAAAAAAATAGTTTTCAAAAATTTGTTTTTATTTTTGGAATTTAGTTCAGAATTTTAATGTTTTCTTCAGAAAAATGAAACTATTGTACATAAATGATGAGAAAACAAGCACAATTTTCAAAAACCAAATAGTTATCAAACCGGGCCTAAACTTTTAGATTTGTGTTTAATAGGTCTTTGAACTTTAAAAAGCTTTAGATCTCTAAGGTTTCGTTTGATACCACTTGGTTTTTGATTTTTTGTTTTTGAAAATTTATAAACTTACAAACATTACTTCCATCTATGAGTTTCTTTGTTTGTTATCTACTTTTTACATATGTTTTCAAAACCTAAGCTAAGTTTTGAAAATTGTTTTTGTTTTTGGAACTTCGCTAAGAGTTCAAATTTTTCCTTAAGAAAAATGAAAACCATTATAGGGAAATTGTGAAAAAACAAGCACAATTTTCAAAAATAAAAAATCAAATGGTTATCAAACGGCGTTTAAACTTTCATGCTTGTCTCTTCTAAACTTTAAAAAGTTTCTAATAAGTCCCGAAGTTTCAATTTTGTGACTAATAGGTTCCTAAACTTTCAATTTAGTATCCTAATAGGTCATTAGATTTTCAATTGTGTGTCAATATATAGATTCTTGACATATTCAACATTTTTTTTAAATCCATAGATTTATTGTATACAAAAGTTTAAAGTTTAGGGTCCTATTAGACACAAAATTAAATTTTATGTCTGTTGTTGCCAAAATCTAAATAGGGTAACGTACCTGACCTTCACATGACAACAACTGTAAGATTTGTATTCAAGAGAGAAGAACGTGACTTGCAAAACAAGAGAAACCTGCACACCGGTGTAGTGCTTGCCACATAGGCCTTGAAGCTTAAGTCAGGAAACCTTTTAGGAGTGTAGCAAGTGTGTAGAGAATGAGAACTTACCTCCATCCTCTTGAGAAGAGAGCTTAAATACTCATCTTTTAGGATTTTTGGAGGATTCCTCATAGGAATTGGACGAAAGAGGACTAGATTGGGCTGGACGAAGGTTGCTCAGGCCAAGAGAAGAAAAGACAAGGCTCAAAAGAGGGCCTTGTAGTATGGTCGGCCCTGGCCAAGGCCGAGGCTGACTAGGTCTTGGGCTTTGGCCCCCAAGTCGGCTCCTTTGTTCCTTTCTCATGTTGATCTAGTTCTAATGTTTTGGACAACTCCTCGTAGCATAGGACAAAAAAAAAAGAAGACTAGATCGGAATGGATAAAGGTGGCTCGAGCCAAAAGGAGAAGAGACAGGGCCCAAAAGAGGCCTTGTAAAGTGGTCAACCTCGGCCTAGGTCGAGGTCGACCAGGTACTTGGGCTCCGGCCCAAGTTGCCTCCTCGTTCCTATCTTGCAGTGATCTAGTTTTGGCTTGGTTTTAGCCCATTTTGATCCGTACGTATTAGGCTTTTTAGTCTTGTTTTGCCTTTAATTTTTGTGATTTTTCTAGCCAGTCCTTATGGTCTAATTTCACACATAACAATATCTAATAGATACATTAATTCTAAAACTGTCAAATATGTCGGGGATTTATAATTAGATACAAAATTGAAAGTTTAGAAATCTATTGTCTCTTTTAAAGTTTAGGGATATATTAGATACAAAATTGAAAGTTTAAGCCCCGTTTGATAACCATTTCAGTTTTCAGTTTTTGGTTTTCAGTTTTCAGTTTTCAGTTTTTGGTTTTATGTTTTTAAAAAACAAAAACCATACATGTTTGATAATTGTTTTTGGTTTCTATTTTTTAAAAACTAAAAACTAAAAACATGTTTGATAACTGTTTTTTGTTTTTTATTTTTGAAAAAAATCAAAAGAACATATGATAATTGTTCTTAATTTTAAATTTTCTAAAAAATAATAACCGAACTATTTTGTAATGTTTTTTTCATCTAATATACTATAATTATAAAATTATTTTTTAATTATTTTTTTAAATTGCATGTAATATCAATGTTTTAAAGATATTGATTAGTCATTAATTAAATCAAGAAAAAATAATAAAAATATACATATCGAAAAGATACAAATAACAATTACAAAAATCATACATCTTTCAAAAAAATTATAAAAACCATACATGTTTGACTCAAATTTTGGAGAACAAATGATTTTGATTTCAAGCTTGCAACCTTCTTTTAGAACGTGATAAAAATATTGATAGATTGTTTGACATTAGAATCTCTCACACTTAAGTTGTCATTATGTGTCTAAAATATTAATAAAATAATAATTTAATGATACATCAATTTTTGTTAACATTTTGTTTTCACAAAAGAAAGTAATTGAGAAATAAAATTAAAATATATATATATATAAGAGATAAAATATAGACTAAATATATTATTTATTTGAATAAAATTAAAATTTAATATTTAAAATATTAAGTTTGAACAATACCACCTAATTGAACTCTAAAAAAACAATGCCATGTGATTTTAATTTTAAACCACTTAATTGGAAATGCTTAACTAAAAAAATTAAAATGTTTTTTTGGGTGGTTATTAGTATTACTAATAACAATTATTATTATTATTATTATAATACACATAATAAAGTGGATGAGGTGTTAAAAAAACCTAAAAAAGAAAATGCATGGGCTTTTAAGCCCAAGGTGCCTTTTGAGTAGTTGTTAGTGTCAATGGGAGGTGGGTTTGTTTTTTAAAACGAAAATCAGTTTTTAAAAACCATATTTTTCTGTTTCCAGTTTTTATGTGTAATTTTAAAAACGTTTTTGAAATTTTAAAAACTAAAAAACAAATCAGTTATCAAACATACATGTTCTTTAAAAATCAAAAACTAAAAACTAAAAACAGAAAACGAATTGGTTATCAAATGGGCCTTAGGAACCTATTAGACAGTTTTTAAAGTTCAATGATTTATTAGACATAAATCTAAAAGTTCAAGGATTAAACTTGTAATTTAGGCCTCTTTTGATAACCATTCAGTTTTTGAAAATTATGCTTGGTTTTCATACAATTTCTTTACCATAGCTTTCATATTTCTAATAAAACATTTGAATTCTTAGTCAAATTCAAAACCAAAAAAAAAAAAATAAAAAAAAATACTTTTTTTAGTTTTCAAAACTTGGGTTGAATTTTGAATACATTTGTAAAAAGTAAATAACAAAAACAAAAAAATTAATAGGTAGAAGTAGTGGTTATAAACTTAATTTTTTAAAACCAACAAAATCTAAAAAAAAAAAAAACTAAATACTTAGGCCCCGTTGGATAACCATTTAATTTTTGGTTTTTGGTTTTTGAAAATTAAGCTTGTTTTCCCTAAATTTCTCTATAATAGTTTTCATCTCCCTTAAGGAAATATTTGAATTCTTAGCCAAATTCTAAAAACAAAAACATGTTTTTGAAAACTATTTTTTTTAGTTTTCATAACATAGCTTGGTTTTTTAAAATATAGGCAAAAAGTAGACGACAAAACAAATAAAACCATACGTAAGAGTAGTATTTATAGGCTTAATTTTTAAAAATCAAATAGTTAACAAACGGTCTTCGTCAAGAAAAAGGCGGTGGAAATTGGTCGTTTTCAAATTCGGCAACCCCAACTTTTCGAATGCTTTGATTTCTATTTCCTTTGTAGCTGTCAAAGCCGGTTTTACATCTTTAGTCCATGTGTTCTTTTGGCTTTACGTTATTAAATATATATCGTTCTTGACAAAACTATGTAAAGCTTTATAGTTGGAAGGGTTAGGCTGTCAATATGTTTTTGAATCTTTTCAGTTGTCTTTCCTATAATAAATATATGTTTATGTACTATTAATTAAAAGTATATACGAGAGAAAAATGCAAGAATTATTTGCGTAGAATTATTGTTATCATTACATTCTCGAACTTTCAACTTGAATGAGTATATTTGCAAATTGTTATACGGTTGAGAATAATTTTCATGGTCTAGTATCCTCATGCACAAAAAAACAAAATTGCAATTGATTTTCCATAATGAAGGAGTGATATTGCTTTTTCAACTAGAACCTAAGAATTTCTTAGATGTGATACAAAATGAATTTTGTTCTCTTGTTGGATAAGAGAATTTCTCTATAAATAATACAAATCGGAGTTTGAAGAAGGAGAAGGAGAGAAAGAGTCCTCGACATGCAAATTACAATTGGTAGTGATTGTTTGAAAATATGTAAACTAGCTTTGAACTTAAAATTGATTTTGTTAAAATTAAACTCTTAATATCTTTATAATTATACCTTCTAAAACTTATGAAATTGTTTCAATCGAGGGTACATACCAATTACCGTTGAGCTAAGCTTAATTTGACAATTTTTCTTTGGACTTTGAAACGTAAATAATTTAGAAAAAATAATATAAGTCAATAATCGACCACATGTTCCTCCCCTTGAGAAGCCTTGGTTATCTTTCTATTTCACATTTATGATATTGGAGAATTTAACATCTTCACTCATTTTTTGTCAACAAAATTAATTTACTTATATATTATTTAATAACCACCTATTAACTAAAATAGAATTAGCAACTCAATCAACTTTATATGGACCACGTCTTCTTTTCTTTTCTTTTTAGCTATTTTTATATTTATTTTTATAAACTTTAGTTAAAGCCTACATATGTTCATAAAGTTTGGGGGAGGTAATAATTAATATATTGAAAAGTATGAGGAGAAAAACTAAGTTGTATTAGGAGAGAAGTTAGTTGGAAAGAAACTCAAATGTAAATTATAATAATCTACGAGCATCAATCAATCGATTCTTTTTAATTTCACAAATGTGGAGTAGAAAATTGAATGTTTTCAACGTTCAAGAAAGTAATAATGTTTTGTGTTCATTGAGTTATATTCGAATTGGTATCAATCAATTAAGAGTTTGTTTGGAATGACTTTCTAAGTGCTTAAAAATACTTTTTTTAAGTATAAAAAAAAGTGTTTTTAAGCACTTAGAAAATCATTCCAAACAGATCCTAAATATTTATATAATTGTTTTAGTAAAGCATAATTGAGTCAAATTTTAAATTAACCTAAACATAACTCAAGCTATTAAGCATTTTTTTTAATCAATTAAGGCCTTATTTGATAACCATAAGGCCTCGTTTGATAACCATTTGATTTTTGATTTTTGAAAATTAATCCTATAAATATTACTTCTACCTGTGGTTTTCCTTGTTTTGTTATCTACTTTATACCTATGTTTTCAGAAATCAAGCCAAGTTCTGAAAACTAAAAAAAGTAGTTTTTAAAAATTTGTTTTTGTTTTTGGAATTTGACTAAAAATTCAAATATTTTTTTAAGAGAGATGAAAACTATGATAGAGAAATTGAAAGAAAATAAGTTTAATCCCATTAACATCATAGTCAAAACACTAATATAAGTCTATGACATACTCATTACATAATTTTTGATGAAGTAGTTTGATTCGGTCAACTAATAAATATCACATCTATATTTCATAAAGGTTGAATAAAAGCACAATTTTCTCATTAAAGCTGGATAAGGCACTTATTAGTTATTACCAAGATTGAAGATTTGATCCTCTGCTCTTGCATTCGTTGAATGAAAAGAAAAAAAAAAGAAAGCATAATTTGGTTCGTGAACGTAATTAAAAAGTATTTTAGAGATTAAACAGTTTCTCTATAGGCCAGGGTGGAACTTGGATCATTCTGTGGCCACAAGCCCACAGGCCGAAGACCGAAGAAATTGTTGTGAAGGCCAAATGGACTGATAATCTCAGGCCCATTTCCGAGGCTAGCAATTGAATTATGGACCATGGAGAGCAAGCCCGGCCCAGTGTGAAGACTTTTGGATCTCAAGTTCTTGTGTGTGTGTGTTTTTTTTTAATTCACCAATTGGAAAAATATTGGTAAATATAGTATTGCACATTCTTCAAATTTAAAAATTTATCATATTTTATTTTATCTTTCATCCATTTAAATTCTCTCTCTCTCTCTCTCAAATTGCTATGTCATTATTTGGGAATTAATGATAAAGTCATACATAATTAAATTTGGGACCAATTATAAATTGACATGTGTCCCAAATTTAACTTGAAGATAAAAGTTGGCAAACACTACATTAGAAAGCCACATATTTTCATTATGACAATTTGATCAAATAATTAGATTTAATTTGGTCAAATTGGATCATATGGTATTTGGATCAAGCTTACAAATACATACCTATAATGAAAAATGGCTAAAAATGTTTCACATTTGGAGTTCTAGCTAACGTGATTTTAGGAGAGGAGGGTAAAGAGTTTTTTCCCATTTATACCCCGGTATATTCGTGTATTTACAGTCAAACCAGCTTAACAAAAAAATGATATATATATATATATATATATATATATATATATATATATATATATATATATATATATATATATATATATATATATATATATATATATTTCTGATATCTTTTAAGATACGTTATGAATTTTTAGAATCTAATATTTATCTTTTTAAATGGAAATCGTAATCGTAATCTATAAAAAGAGTTTAAGTGGAAATCGTAATCGTAATCTATAAAAAGAGTTTATGTGGCGATCATATTCGTTTTCCATATGTCTCGCTATCTTTCGCCAAAGAAGCCAGCGAGGCCACCGTGACATATCGATCTTCTGACAAGCTAGTGAAGAGAATGGCAATTTGTTCCCTTATGAGACCTACAATCAGTTTGTTAGTGGCGATTGGGAGAAGACCTAATTTGCTCATTGCCAAAATCCTCAGCATATGCAGAAACTCAAAGCAACCACGAGACACAGAGATGGTGTTTGAAAGATTCTAGATGGAGAAGCATGATAAAAAGGGGATTTATAGAAATTAGGGTTCGATTCAAGAATTTGAATTTGAATATGTGTCTACATACTTTTGAAATTAAAAAAGGAGCATGGATGTAGAATCATTTTGACAGAGATGTAAAACAAGGGATGAAGACGTTTTCCATGCACTTTGAGGCTGTATTTATGTTTTAAAAAAATTTGGAAATCTACTCCCTTCTACTGTATGAATTGTCTATCTATAATTCATAATTTTGATGACCTTCTAAGTTTGGTGCAAGGCTTGGCACTGATGGTTGAAATTTTTTTCTTATGATGTGTTGGGAGCTATGAAATGGGAGAAATCGATCTAATATTGGCCAACTGTAGTAGAAAGAAGAGGTTCATATGAGATTAGGATTAGATATGACAAAGTGTGAAGGGAGAGAGAAGATTGTAAACCTGATTAGAGATTCACCTGAATAGTGCACGCCTTCATTCTTTGGTTTGCAGCCTTTTAAGTTCAATATTTATCATTTTATACACCATGTATGTATTGATATTTACGATAATTTTTGTCATGAACATACATTGCCCATAAGGTTAATGCGGATGATAGGTTTAGGTTTATCTTCATGAACTTAGCAACATCCATAGATGGATAGAAATACAGTAATATATCTCGTTGGAGCATGATGGGTTTTCAAGTGTGGAACATCTTCATAAATGATGGGAGGTAAATGTAATTTATGATTGTTGTATCAGGGTTTTCAAATCGAAAAATAGTGGGTCATCATTTTGTTTCTATATGCATAATGAGTATTTAAACGCATATTTACATTGCTAGAATTCATTGGAAAAATCAGTGGAGATGTATGTTTATCTATATATTGTTATGTAAATGTCAGTTCTTAGGTAGTTTATCATTTCGATAATTGTGGTAGTTCATTTTGATCATTGTGATTTTCAAATTAGGAATGTTCAAGGTTTAGGGTTACTGATTTAATGTTAAAACGGAAAATTATAGATGAAATTACGTATATATATTCTTGTTGCGATTTATCTTAGGTTTCATTTTTATTAGATTCATAGCTGAAATTACTAAATATGATCTCACACTACTGCATTGTGTTTTCATACTCATATAGCTCAATAGTTAGTGTTACCAACTTCAAGTTAAATGAGGAATACATATTGTATTTCCAAATATATACTCCTTATTGGTACTTATGTAGGTCATCATCTTTATCAGTGTGCTCATCACTTTCTTTGTTAATTCACTAGTGTGGAATCTATCTATTCACATTTTTGTCTTTGAAATTAGTATTTGAATTTGCCATATCAAGAGTCGAGAAATTAATTCAAAATAATGTTAAGTTAAAAAATTATAATTTATATATCTTATCTTAATTCAAGATTTTTTTTTTCAAATTTTCAATCCCTAGATTTTATTCAGGGTTGTTACGTTTGTTTCTACAACCCTCATCTCTCTCATCCTTAGATTTTGTTTCAAATTTTCAATTCCTAGATTTAATTATTTCAAAAAATCCAATGTATTTTCCTCATTAATGCATTGCTTTTTGTTAGCCACTCTTTTAGGTAGAATAAACTTATAAATATCCAACATGGATATTTTCGTCCCAATGCAGTTAGTAGATTTTAGTTAAAAACTATTTTAGTCATATTTGTAAATTAAAACTTGCTTAGACATTTTTCAAGTTGGGTGGGTTAAATTTAGACATTCTTCTTGTTGCCCCTAAATAAAACCCAATTTTCAAATGGTTAGGTCCAAATTTTGTAAAATCCAAGTCTAATGGTTGGGCCAAAAAGCCATGAAAGCCAAAATTCACATATCCATGGAAGCTCTATAAATAGAGGAGTTCTTCTTCATTTGAAGAGGTCGGAAGTTGAAGACCTCATAAGTAAAATTTAGAGAGAATTCAGAGACAAAGATTAGAAGACTCCTTAAAGTTCTTGAAAATCAAACACTGCCTAAGCATATAACACTCCTTGGAGATCAAGAACACTTCAAAACTCGAAGACTTTAAGACTCCAAAAATCAATTGAAGCTTTAATCTCGACAACAAGCTACAAAAGCCCTTGAGACAACTTCACATTCAAGAACAAGCTGTCAAAGCCCTCAAGACAAATTCACATTTGAGAACAAACTGCAAAGCCCTCGAGAGAAATCTACGTTCTATAACAAGTTGCAAAGCCCTCAAAACAAATGTACATTTGAGAGAAAGAATCAGAGAATCAAACATTAGATATTGTACTCCACTTCAAAAATCAATACAAATCAAGGTCATTCCATGAGTCTTATTTCTTTTGTTAAAATCTCATGTGAACAAACTTCAACAAAGAAAGAGTAAGATTTTCATTTTCCACCCTATCTTCACAAGTCATTTTCAAAGACAAACCTCAGCTAACATTTTTTTTTTTTATAAATAAACACAACATGTTTGTTAGTATGAACTATTTTGATAGAGTCCAAAAGTAAAACTATGCAGACTCAGCTCAAGAAATAAAGTATGATAACATGTTATAGACAATTGACACATCACCTTTTAGCGTTGATGACCTCGTTAAAGATAGTTTAAAATCGAGGTTCACATGAACCTACTTTAAAAAATTAAAAGAAAACGTATCTAGAAACAACTTTAGAGTAAAGAGAATGAGCTCATGACATATACTCGGACCACAAACCCACCAAGAGGGCAAGCAAAGCAAGAGTCTTTTGTTTAGGCCTCACGCAACATTTTCACATTTACCAAACCAAAGCAATCAATAAAAAAAAAATAAAAAAAATGGAAAGAATGGCTAGTTGCAATGGTGAGATTGTCCCCTAAAAAGTAAAATCCATATCCTACATCATTTTGTCGCATTTAAAAAAAGAAAGACAAAACATGTTCACATGTACAATTTGTCACTTAGTAGTATTACTTTCCGGTCATACAATTATTTTATATGGAAATAGACTTGAAAGTATAGATTGTATTTTTTGTCAGTTCTTTTTCGTTAAAAACAAAAACAAAAACAAAAACAAAAAAAAACTTTGGAAAAGAATTCATTTTAACTTTAAACTTAGCAAGGTATATCATTTTTTATTTTAAACTTTCAATTCATCGAATTGCACCTTAAAAGGTATTGCAATTTATACCTTATAGTTGGTTTTCGTTTGAGAAATTGTCAAAAAATTTATTATCATGTATGTCCAATAATGAATCATAAAACATATATTTGGTATGCAATCAATATGATTTAGACAAAAACAGCATGGAGCTGATTTTTTTTTTAATTGAAATTTGTAAGTTTTGGTATAGTTATTTAACGGTCGATTTTGTGCATTAATCAAATATAATTTTGTGCAAAACTTGATTTTTAATAAATTAGTGAGCTTTTAGAGCTTTTGACATTGTTATTTATTAAAATTAGTGGGTAAATTAGCAAAATTTAAATAAAAGATAAGAATGGCAACACTTCACTAAGTATAGAATCTAAATTGATGAAATTAAAAGTTTAAGTTAAAATTTGATACAACTTTTCAAGTCTAGAAGTAAGAATTAGTTTTGCCTTCTCCACTTCAATGATCTATCACTTTTGTCTTTTCCAAGGTTCTTTTAAAATCTTTTCGCACTTCAAATCACTAAGCCGAAGAGGAAAAGGCTACCCTTTCTTATCATAAAGACAAAAGTGAATCATAATAAGAGGACCCCATGATTATTTCATCCTTTCTCAGTGGATATATGACTTGTCTTGGATAATGGAAAATTTGTGGCCCTCAAATGTTAAAACAATTTTATCATGTGGGAAAATTCCAAAAAAATAAAATAAAATAGTATTCTAATATCTCAATCTTTCTTTAGACTTGATTAATTGAACTTTATCAATTGAGTGATAATCAATGAACAATCTACTTATGATAATATTTGTGATTAGTCATGGCTTACATATTCTCAAAAAAAAAAAAAAAAGAAAAAAGAAAAAAGTCATTGTTGACATGTCCATACTTTCATAATCATCTTTTTTTTAAAACGTTTTTAGAATTTTTTTTTGTCTACTTGTATCTTGCCTTTTTAAAAAAAAAAATAATTGCCTTCTAATCTTTAGATGTTATATTCTTCATTCACGAAGATAAAACCAAAATTAAGGAAAAAGACAAATTTCATTTTATCCAATGGAAATATGGTATAGTTGTACTTGCACAATCTTTTGTTAGTATCTTTTTTTTTTTTCCTCTCACTAGGGTCTTCGTAGACATATGTAACTCCCACTCATATAGCTTTTCTAAAAAATCTACTTCAATTGAAACTCACGTTGATACAATTGCATAATTGCTCGCTCGTTTAGGCTCGTTTGATAAAAATTTATGTTCAGTTTGATAACCATTTAATTTTTAGTTTTTAAAAATTGTGCTTGTTTTCTCACAATTTCTCTACAATGGTTTTCATATTCTCATCTTCTCTACAATGGTTCTCATCTTTTTTAAGGACACATTTGAGTTTCTAGCCAAATTCCAAATTCCAAAAACAAATTTTGGAAAACTACTTTTTTTAGTTTTTAAAACTTGACTTGGTTTTTGAAAACATATGTAAAAAGTAGATGAGAAAACATAGCAACCCATAGGTAGAAGTAGTATTTATATGCTTAATTTTTAAAAACTGAAAACCAAAAATCAAATAGTTATCAAACGGGACCTTAATTTTTGATTTTTGGTTTTTAGTTTTTAAAAATTAAGACTATAACTACTACTTCCACATATGGTTTTACTTATTTTGTTATCTACTTTTTACCTATATTTTTAAAAATCAAGCAATATTTTGAAAACTAAAAAAAATAATTTTCAAAAACTTGTTTTTGTTTTTAGAATTTGGCTAAGAATTCAAATGCTTCCTTAAGGGAGATGAAAAAAAGTATAAAGAAATTGGAAGAAAACAAGTTTAATTTTCAAAAATCAAAAATAAAAACTAAGGTCCAGTTTGGATAACCATTTGATTTTTAGTTTTGGTTTTTGAAAATTAAGCTTATAAATACTACTTCCACCTATGATTTTTTTTTGTTTTGTAATCTACTTTTTTACATATGTTTTCAAAAATTGAGTCGAGTTTTGAAAACTACAAAAAGTAATTTTCAAAAACTACAAAAAGTAGTTTTCAAAAAGTAGTTTTGTTTTTAGAATTTTGTTAAGAATTCAAATGTTTTATAAGAAAGATGAAATTTAGTGTAGAGAAATGATGAAAAAATAAGTATATTTTTAAAAAATAAAATACTAAATAGTTATCAAACAGAGTCTTGATTTGTCAACTCAGTATGTAATTTCATCTACTAACTTCACATTTGTTAACGTTGAAGGTTTTATTTATTTACATTTTTTTTACATAAATACGAGTTAGATTTAAAGTTGGGATTGAAATTTTAAACCAACTAATAGACCAAGATTCTTTAATTAATATATTAAATTGTATTTTTTAGGGAACTTTTTTGTTTTATCTAAATATTATTATATAATCATTGCAATTTGTTGTTCCAATCAGCATAATTTTTTTTAGTACATGTTCCAATCAGCATGGGACACTTGTGAGATTATATCAATTTAGATTCTAAACTTTCAAATCAATTTGAACTCTAAACTTAAATAAGTGTTGCAATTTTTAACCTCGATTTAAATTCAGCTAATTCGCCCACTAATTTTAACAAAAAAAAAGTGTAAAACTCTTCATAAACTCATTAATTTCAATTAAATAAAGTATGGCACAAAAATAAGTTTGACTAATGCACAAATTAACAATTAAATAACTTTACCAAAATTCATAAATTTCAACAAAAAAATTTAGCTCTAATGTTGTTTTTCTCTAAAATTTTATCAATTTCACATCATACATATGTTTTATAATTCATTTAAAACATAAGAGAAAACTTCTTTTAACTACATTTGAAGCGAGAACTTATTAGAGGGTTAAAATTACAACACTTTTTAAAGTTTGAGGTTATGATTGCAACACTTGTCGAAGTTTGAGGTGCTGGTGAAATTGAATGTTCAGGATTAAAGTTGATACAACTTGACAAGTTTAGGGGTCAAAATTGATTTTTCCTATGTTTTTTTTTTGTTTTATTTTTTTTAGTTTAATAACATATGGGATGAGAGATTGAAGCCTCTAAATTCTTGGTCAGAGATATATGTCTTAGCTATGCTCGAGTTAACCTATATTTTTTCAGTTTATCTCATTAGATTATATTCTAAATTTGTATGACCTCGTATTTTGTATTGGATAGTCTAACTATAATGTTTATAAAGTAACCAAAGAAATATTATTTTGTGTCTAATATTTGTCATTTTTTAAAAAAAAATTCTTTAATCTCATAGAAGTTTCAATTTCATTCCATTTTATATGTATTCTTTTCTTTTGCAATTAAGATCCTAGTAGTATCACAAAATGCTTTAATTCATTTCGTCTTTAGAATATTACATCATCACTATTGAAATATATATCAATTCAAAACAATGATACTTTAAAAGAAGTGGAGATGTCTTAACTATTGAGTTATGCTCAAATCAACAAAGATTAGAATTCGTTGCTATTAAATTATATTTTTTTAAAAAAATGAGTTTGAAATAACCCAAATTTTAATTTAATGAAATAAATGTGCTCATTCATTAAATTGAAAACTTGCTAATAATTTATTTAACTCAATTTAGCTGTTAAAGTGAGCTTAGTCCACATGCACCCTCGACATCAAATCTCCCCTCACTCTTAAATATTGTTGAACTCAAAAAAAAAAAAAAAACCAAAAAACTCAGCTTAGCTTGATGTTATAGGAAATAAATCCATTTAAAATATTATTATACAAACAATTAGTTAGCTCATAAAAGAAAAGTACTTTTAAAAAGGTTAAAATTGGTCATTGTATTTTGAGCTTTGTTTCATTTTGGTTTCTATACTTTCAAATGTTTAATTTTAGTCTATATACTTTCATTAAAACTTAAAATTGGTCTCTACTATTAGTTTATTGTTAATTTTTCTTAAAAATAATTAGTCTCTATTAGCTTTTCCTTCTATCAATTTTGGAAGTATGTCTAAATTGTGTCTTTTCTTGTTTGATAAAAACTAACTTCAAACTTAGCATGAGGATTAATTTTAAGCTTTATTGAAAATACAAGGACTAAAATTGGACATTTGAAAGTGTAGAGACCAAAATAAAACAAACCTCAAAATACATGAACTAAAATGGTATTTATAAAAAAAAAAAAAAAAACAAATCATATATCATCATCTTTTTAATCATGTTTAGTGAGAGTTGGAACAACTGGAAAAAGAATTATTATAAAAAAAGTGTTTTTTGTTTTCCACCTTGCAAGTGGGTGGTTGTGCTTCTGGACCTTGGGTGTAGCGTTGTAATTCAATTTGCACTATTTTAATTCAATTCTAAATATATATTGTTTTTATAGTTCAACTTCTAAATATATATTGTTTTTATAGGTCAACTTTAAAAGAAAAAAAATATAGTGTTAGAATATTACCATTCAATTTTAAATAAATATTTTCACTATACAAATTTCTTTATGAAATCCATCTTTCAATGCTAGTAATTCGTGAAAGTTTACTTGCTAAAGAACTTTTAACTCATGTTTTTAAATTTACGTATATATATATTAAAAATTTAAAATTATATATATATATATATATATATATATATATGATTCTTCAGATAAAAATTTATTAAAAGGTAAGAATTATAACACTTACTCAAGTTTAAGATGATGATAGTACCATTTATATATCTAAGTTTAAGATGCAATTTGATTAAATTAAATGTTTAAGATACAAGTTGATACAATTTGTCAAGTTTAGAGGTGTCAACAATGTCCTCGTCTTCCAAATCATTTTCATCCTCGTGAAACATTACATGATTTGTTCTTCATATAGATAGATATAAGATCTATGGAGCAATTACTTAGAAGTACATTTTGTGCAACAACCCTTCCTATCTTATAGAAAAAAATCTCATGATCCTGAACCGATCTTACCTGAGATCGTAAATTCCAAGTAATTTGTCTATGAGGAGCAGATCTAACCATATTAGTGTCTATAATTGATTTCTTATGTGTAGTACTAATCGATAGGGCTTCATTGGTAAGTACTACAAGATTTTGTACATTGAAATTCATGGTTATGTAACCAAAATTCATTAGCATAGAAAATTCTATTTTTCAAGTGAAATTCCCTAGTTCTCCATGCAATTCCCAGTGATGGGGGGAGGGGATTTTTCCCCATTCACATATTTTGTGTTTTAGGATAATGAGAGAGATAAATTATACATTAAAAGATTCACTAGGGAAAAAAAGGAGGACTAAGGGAGTGAGGGAAAATAAAAATGTGTACTTCGGGTTTAAAACTTTTAATTTTATCCCCGTCCTCAATCTCCATCATCCCCCTCTCCAAAATTAAAACGAGTTTAACTCCCCTTGTCTCTATTAAAGAGTATGAAATCTTCGTATAATATTCACAATGGTATAATATTGTCAACTTTAGGTATAAGCCTTTGAGGCTTTGTTTTTGATTTCACTCAAAAAGCCTCATATTAATAGAGCTATAATTGTCCTCACTTATATATCATAATTTTTTTCCATTCTCTAACCAATGTGAGACTTTGTTTGCATTCTTAACAGTCTTTGCCCCTGCCGATCAAAATAGGGAATCCCTACTATGTTCAAGGCATGTCCTTGCCCTATGATGAACATTGACACCCCTAGCTAAATTTAGGGATAAAAATTAATTTTTTTCATCTAAAATTAAATTATCAAACATTTTTAGGCTAATAAACTTTTATCTTTACGTTATCATCATTTATTTTGAAATTATCATTATCATTACTATATTAAGAGGTAGAATGTAGGAGAATCATTTTTGACAATTTTACGGAACTCTTCAATTAATAATTTCAATAATTTATTTTTTTAAAGTTTTGACTAATCAATTATATAATTGATATTTTTTTATTAAAATGTGAGATAGTAAAAAAAAACATTAGACTTGTTTATCTTTTGTATAATTTTAAAAGTTTAAACGTGCACAGTGATGATAGTTTAATTTATACTCGATTTGTTCTATTATTTTTACTAAAATTAAAATAATATTTATGTTATATAATTAAAATGAATCAATTAAGTTATAAACATTCTTTTTGAAACCTTAGTCAAGTTTTAAAATGGAAAAATTAGTTCTAAAATCCTAGATGCGCTCATTTTTCCAATCTGCTAAGATTCAAAAAATAACTAAAATAACTTTTAAAATAAAATATAGATTTGTTATTCAATAATTTTTTTAAAAAAAGTGTATTTGATAAAGAATTTAAAATTTTAGTTAAAATATTATTTTATCTTTGTAGTTTAAGTTTCATTTCATTTTAGTCCTTGTACTTTTAAATGTCCAATTTTAGTCCATATTTATATTTATATCTATATCTATACCATCTAAATGACGTTTAAGGGAAGAAACTTTTGATTTTCCCTTTTGCTCCTTAATTTATAGACTTCCCATTTTGCCTTTTTTTAAATTAAAAATTTTCCCTTCTGCCGGCCTCAATTTGAATAAAGATTCTAAAATCTATAGGCATGTGATCTCTAATTTAAATAAAGGTTCTAAAATCTCTACAATCTCCAATCTTCTAACTAACTAATGGATATTTGAATCATTTGAATAAGAAAATGATAAAATAATACTTATATCCAATCTTTCAACAAACTAATGCATATTTGAATGATTTGAAAAATAAAATGATACAACAATATTATTTATTTATTATATATTAATAATATTTACTGCATATTTAAAAAAACATTAAAAATAAAGTAATATTTAAAGATTTTTTAACGAGTATATAAAAATTTAATAACAAAAAATAAAATAACATTTTTAAACCTATGTGTTTTCGAGAATATGAAATTATTATGAAAGATTTTTTTAAAAAAATAAACTCATATTTTAAAAAAATTAATGCATATTTAAAAAGACTTTAAAAAATTTTGAACAATTGTTTTTTGAGAATATGAAATTAAAATAATATTGAAATATTTTTTTAAAAAAATAAAGATAATATTTTTTGAATAAGTATATTAACAAAATATTAGATTATGAAATATTGTGATTAATATACATAAATTAAATATCATACATCATCGGTCTATATATAGTACATTCCACAACTAAATTCTTCCATATCTTCTAAAGTGATTCCAAAAACCATGTAGAGGATAAATTTTGATTTCTCCCATTTTCATTTTGATGGCCATGGACATGGTTATATAAGTCTAATATTTCTTTTTAATAAACTAGATCATTCATATCCAATTTTTCAATTTATTGTTGAAGAGACTTCGTTATGGTGATGTTAGAGGTCAATAAGTGAATGAACTCTCCCTCCAATTTTTTTTTGCAAATGATAGATAAAGAGAGAGAGTGATTTAATGTAATTTAGTGCTTGTTACGTGTTTGTGTAGTTTTTTTTGTTGCAAATGGCAGAGAAATATGGTAATTTAATGTAATTTGTGGCCTACATGCTTTTGTAGTTTTTTTTTCTTTGGCGAATGGCAAGGAGAGTGATTTAATGTAATTTACTGTTGTTGTAGTTTTCTTTTTCTCTTTTTAAATTTGAAAATACACACCAATTCATCTACTGATCCTTGGCAAATTGGAGAGGGTGGAGAAGAAAACGATTGCAACTCTGGTGCCTTAAGATAAAAGGAGAAGTAGAAGACGAAAGACAAGGTAATTTAATTGTATTATTTTCTTCTAATTTATTTTTATTTTTTTTCTTTTGGATAAATTGGAGTTTACTAAGCGAAGATTTAGGGAGGTCTGATCACAATTTTTCATTTTTTCCTATTTATGTAATTTATCATATTTAAATATAGTTACTAATAGTTATTAAAAATATAATGTCATTGCAATTTTCAATAATATGGTAAAAGTTATTTTATTCGATGGAAGATTGAATTCTCTATCTTGCAATTTTATGATAAAAAAATAAACTCAATACTTCTTAATTTATTATTATTGAAGTTTGAAATTAAAAAAAAAAACTATTTTTGTTTAAATTAATTTATTAATAGATGTTCTTGATTCCTTGAACTTTTGTAAACAAAAATAAATTGACCAATAGATCTCCTTGAAACTTCTTTCATAGATTAGAAGAATTCTAAAATTGGAAACCGCGTATCTAATTAATGATCCCTTGAATTCTAAAAATTATTGCAAAAAAGAATTTTTCAATTACTAGATAATTATTACGATTTAAAAAATAATAATATTTTGGTTTAAATTAAAGTTTGAAATTAAATTTTTGTAAACAAAAATAAAATATTTCGGTTTAAATTAAAGTTTCTAATTAACTGGGTAATCAAATGATGCAAATCAAAATAAAAAAAAATAATATTTTAATTTAAATTAAAGTCTTAAAATAAGTGGGTAATCAAATGATGTTACTCAAAATAAAAAATAATATTATAGTGTAATTCTTCATTTTTCATATATATAAGACCCTACATTCAACTTTTATATGTACATTTGCATTTAACATTATGAAACGCGTGAATCGTACGTAGTATCCAACTAGTTATGATAAAATGAAGAGAAAAATAGTGGATTCCACCCACTAAAATTATGAGAAAAATAGAGAAATAGTAGGTCACACCAAAATTATGATACAAATACAATGGAGAGAAAAATAGTAGATCCCACCAACTTTATGGAAGAAAGAGAAATTATGGGTTTAGAGTGGGTTTGAGAATACAATACATTGGGCCAAACAAGGTTTTGAGTTTAGAATCCAAAACTGTCCAAAACTAAAACCATGGGCCAAACTTCCCCTTATTTACGTCCACAGTTCAAATTGATGAAATTGAAAGTTTCGTATGAAAATTGATACATATGACCAAGTTCAAGGTAAATTTTGATTTTTTTCCCCTCAATTTTATTATACTAAGATTTTGTGGCCATGTCGGTAATGTTTGTTTAATAGTGAGGTGACATCCAATAATGTTATTATTGACTATCTTTGACTCCAACTTTATGACAACTTGATTTTTCTTATATATTAAGATTCTAATTCTTAAGATACTTTTATAAATTAATCCTAATTGCAATCTATCGAACTATGTTAACAAATGCATTGTATCTATATTTACCTGTAACCTCAATTTCGCTGACTTTTTAAATTAATTAACTTTAATTTATGTACGTAAATATAAAACCGACAACTTCTCTTTAAATTACAAGAGTGTTTTTTTTTTTTTTTGAGGGAATTACAAGTGTTGTTGTAAGTTGGATGTTTACAGATATAATTTATTCTTTCATAGATGCTAGAATCCTAAGCCTATGACTAGAGAAATAAAAATTATTATTAAATGAGCTTGAAATCTATATTTTAAAAATATTAATAGAGGTTTAAAAATGAAAATCAGCACATAGGAAAGGGACTAAGTGAGATGAGATACACGTAAACCATTTACAATCAACTAATATTTTTGCAAGAGGTGGAATTCTGATTGAATTATATAATTAATTATTATGAAAATGAATCAGCGAGTTAAAAAGAGAAAAGAAAATTAAGTTGAACAAATGTGATGGTAGGAGATCAAACTTTCAACATTAAGGAAAGTAATACATGTCTTATCTACTAGGTGATCCGGTGAATTTTTATTTTCAAAAATTATGATGTGTCTGAAAGAAAGAAATAGGTGAATGGTGGGGTGGTGCTAAGCCACCAACACTCTGACGCTCAAGTCAGTAATCGAGTTTGAAAGCGACTGATCGGGCTTTTTGCTACAACACGCAAGTGCACATGATCGAAGTAATAAGAAACTGGAGTATTTCAGAGTATCCTACACAACCGTAGACAAATTGCAACTTAAGGTAACCGTGGGTATAAAAATGATTTGTGAGCTGTTTTGACTAAAAGAAAAATTGTTTGAAAAACAATGAAATTGAAAAAGGGATTCAAGAATGCTAATACCCCTTTGGAAAGAAAATGCAACAAGAAAACAATTGCAATCGTAGCTACATCAAGAACTAAGTAAACCGAATTCAACTCCTATTCGACATTCTATGAAGTATCTTTAGGAGACTAAGTGATTAAACCTATATTTCTATGACTAATCTAACTTAGATATTTTTGTACACAATTCTAGTGGTTTTGGAGTCTCGCCCTATGTCTAGGGTCGATGTTTCAGGACTTATGTCTAAACTTTTTCCTCCATTGCTTTTGCGACATCCGCTTCCCTTAACCCTCTCGGTATTAAGTTTAATTTAGCTTGGCAAGCAACACTAGATGGCCAACTAGTGTTTACTCAATATTGAACTCACCAAAAGCAAACAATATTTCAAATATTAACTAGATTATTTTTGCTATCGAGCTTTACATCTTTCCTTTAGAACATTCACAACTTGAATCTCAAGGAAAATTAGCTCATAATAATAAAATTAACAAAAACAGTAAGCTAAAATTAAAGTAATTCATTGATAGAAAAGAAAATTTGGAAATAAACTAAGAATTCTTGCAAGGAAACTTGTATGGAAAATCTATTCTGCCAAAAGAATGCTCTGAAGCAAAATAGAAGACTTTCTAACTTTATTAAAATGCTAAAAAGAAGATACAATCAGTAGCTAACTTTAAATAAATAAATAAAAACATAAACAAAAATCAGAAAATAAAAATAAAAAAAAGCACTGTTGTTCGTGAAGAAAACCCAAAAACGAAATGAAGATTTTCCTCCCAAATTGAGCTCAATCGATTGAGGATTTGTCCATAACCAACGCCAACTCTTGTTGTGATGGGATTGAGGAAGAGATTCGGGACTAAGATGTAGCAAAAATTATTACAAAACAACAACTACAAAGCTAAAAATGAAAATTGCATAAATGGGCGTGAGAAGAAAAGTCCAGCCACCTTTTGCTTCATTTTCCTCATTTTTATAGGCATTGAAGGCTAGGGTTTCCATATAAATCATCCTCAATCCATGAGTTAACTTCAAGGAATCAAATTGGGATGAGAATCTTCCAAAATCGTGCAAAAAATCCATAAATCGTGTGATTTCCTTCATTTTCGCCCTTCCAGATTTTTGCAGAAATGCAATTCATTTCTGTTGTATTGTTTTCCAGATCTTCCAAAATTGCAAATGCAATGCAATTGCATTTTTGTTGCATTCTTCAAATTCCTACACAACAACATCAAGTAAGTGTGGTTTTTATTTTCTTTTGCTTTATTTTCTTCACCTACTTAATTTAAAAGGCTTCCAACAATAATTCAATTTAAACCAACTTTTTTGCTTGCCTTTTTATTTAATAACACACCTAAATTAGCAAGAACAACTAAGTATAAAGGCAAAATAATTCTCATAAATGAGAATTATCAACGACTTAGCTAGTAGAAAAGTGGTCGTATTTGGACGTACCATACAGATATCGTTTTCTCCTCATTTTATAATAGTATATTTGTAACGTATACTTGAATATCCCAACACTTTTCAAAAAATTTCATAGGGCTATTGGGCCATCATAATTATGGAACGATTACTTAATCTCTTTCATGCCAACTTAACGAAACTCTCAAAGGGTCATACAACTAGGCCATTTTGTGGACCTCTTAGAGGGTCGGTCAACTAGGCCATTTGGCGACAGGGGTCGGCCAAGACACCTAAGGAGGTAAGCCAACTAGGCCATTTTGCAGACCCTTTAGGGGGTCGGCCAAATAGGCCATTTGGTGGACCCCTAAGGGGGTCAGCCAGCTAGACTATTTTTCGGGCCCCTCAAGGAGTCGGCCAACTAGGCCATTTTGTGAGCGTCTCAAGGGCTCGGCCAACTAGGCCATTTGGTGGACCCCTAAGGTGGTCGGCCAACTAAGCCATTTTGTGGATCTCTCAAAGGGTCAGCTTATTATGCCATTTGGCATACCTTTCAAGGGGTCGGTCGACTAGGCCTTTTTGCGAACGTCTTAAGAGGTCGGCCAACTAGGCCATGTGGAAGACCCCTAAGGGATTGGCCAACTAGGCCATTTTGCAGACCCCTCAAGGGGTCGACCAACTAGGTCATTTAGCCAACCCCTCAAGGGGTCGAACTTTCTTAGCATTGGCCAAACTCTTGGGCCTTTATTAGGATACTCTCTTTCGAAATCGTATGACCCAATGGTTACTCCTGAACCTTCTTTCCAATCCTCTTTTTGGGCTTTTGTATTCTAACGAGCCTATTAACTCAATTTTGTGGTTAATTTTTACCCATAACAATATTTTTTTTAATCTTAATTTGATTTATACTAACAATTTTTTTCCTAAGAATATAACATTGTAAATATGAGATAAAATATTTAGCATGCGACCCTTAAAAATGGAAGTGGTATCTTAGGACATGTTTGATATGTAATTCAAATTTTGTTTTTTCTTTTCATATTTATCGATTTAGTTAATATTTGTTTAGTAGACTTGTAGAAAATTGTTTTTAGATTTTGTGATTTAAATAGTGAAAATTTTGAAAGTAATATTTTTATGTTTTCATTGTATTCAGATTTTTTAGTTTGAAATTTTAAAATGAAAAATTACACCAAAAAAGATAAAAACTTTAATAAATATACTATTTTATATTATAAATTTATTTCATTTTTTTTTGTTAAATTTAAAACTCATGTAACATAATATATTATAAATTATAAATACAAAACAATATTTATGACATAAAACGTGTTCATAAATTAATTAATAATGGTAAAAATTGAACCAAATATTTAGTTGGTAAGTACAACTAATTTTATTGTTTATAAATTATTACCAAACATATTTTGAGCATCTTTCTGAATTGAGATTTAGTTTTTCAATTTGTTACCAAATATATATTCAAAAACGATGAAGCACTCTTTATTTTTATTTAAATACTTTATTTTTAAATTTATGTTTTGAGGTCACTAATCAAATATATGCATCCTTTTAACTATTTGAGTTACATTCCATCAATGATTTATACTTGCTTATGCACCTCACTCGTGAAGACGACCATGTGCGATGAAATTAATTTAAGCTCCAATATTTATTTTTCTTTTTGGAAGAAAACTTTCTTAAATATTTAATCTTTTTTTTTTCAAAAAATAAATATCAATTGTAGCCTATAGCCTTTAGATGCTACCTTGATTCAAAGAACACGCCATATTTTCAGTCGGCAGCCTACTTAAAGAGACTAATACATAAATATTTTTGGAGATCAATATAATATTAATTAATTTGAGGGTCATATGGAGCTGGAAAAGGCACACCCTAATAATTGAATCAAATATTATCTAATAATTTTTTTTTGTTAAAATACCATTTTTGTTCATATACTTTGAATTTTATTTCATTTTAGTCTTATACTTTCAAATATCCAATTTTAATCTCTGAACTTTCTATAAAGCTTAAAATTAATCTCTATTGCTAGTTTGAAGTTAATTTTTTTTTAAATTGGTTAAATAATAATAATAATTTTTATTAAGAAAAGACACAATGTGAACATATTTTCAAAATTTATATAAGGAAGGCTAATAGAGGCTAATTTGTTTTAGAAAAGTTAACTTCAAACTAACTGATAGAGACCAATTTTAAGCTTTATTGAAAATACATGGACTAAAATCGGATATTTGAAAGTACATAGACTAAAGTGCAATGGAGCCCAAAGTATAGGGGCCAGAATAGTATTCTAACCTAATTTTTTTAGTTAAATATTAGGAAAAAATAATTTTTGACCATAAACTTGGTACGTTGTATCAATTTTAACCCTAAACTTTCAATTTCATCAATTTTAACCTCAAACTTGAATAAATGTATCAATTTACACTCTCGATTAAGTTTCTGTTTCAATTCCCATTAGAAAGATTTCCCACACATGTCCAAAGCCACGTGTTGCTCTATAACAAATACGCCTTTGTTATTTTTTTTAAAAAAAATTGCTGAAGAAAATTGGAGTAAATCACTCACCATAGTGTCTTTTGATTTCTGACATGACTTTTTTTTACTTTTTATCTGATTTGATTCTGCTGCTCTTTTCATTTCATTAATTTAGAGGTTTTTTAATTTTAAGGCATGATTCTACTCGATCCATAAGCTTTTAGTAAAAACAAAACTTATTTACACCATATTTTTTCTCAATTGAGTGCTCCCACCAATTCATTGTGTTCATAAGGCGTCACTATCCACCACCGCCTTCTTTGTTCTCTCCCACATTTTAGTTGAGCTCAAACTCCTCACCACTAAAATCGACGAAACCACCATGGTCATTGCCGCCTTCAAAGATGTCACCATCTGGATCTTCTTCACACTCGTCATTGCTGGTATTGACACCAAAGGCGAGGGAAACACAAGAATCCATTTGTTTTTGTGTGGGTCCTACTTTCAAAAGTCGAGTTCGTGGTTTTCACAATGGTGGTGACCCGATTGGAATGATTTAATTATTTCTTTGGTAATTTTTTAAAAAAAAATAACAAACAAGTACATAACATAGAGCAACAAGTGGCTTTAGGTATGTGTGGAAAACCTTTTTACCGGTAATTGAAACGAAAACTTAACCTAGGGTGTAAAATTGATACATTTATTCAAGTTTGAGGTTTAAATTAATGAAATTGAAAGTTTATGGTTAAAATTGATACAATCTGCCAAGTTTGAAGTTAAAATTGATGAAATTGAAAATTCAGGATTAAAATTGATACAATATGTCAAGTTCAGGGTCAAAATTGATTTTTTTCCTAAATATTATTATCTAATAATAAATAAGAAATAGATGGACCTTATATTAATATAATACATTTTTCATCACGTGTTCGAACTTCGAATCACAATCACTCACATCATCATGTGCAATGCACGCGCGACTTTTTTTTCGGCAATGATTTATCATCTTTTAGTTTTAGATAATTTTCTTTGTGGTCTATAATTTTTTTAAAAAATTTCAATTTTAATGTATTAAAAATTCTTAATCAATGCACTTCGAAAAAAAAAATTGCAAAAAAAAAACTGTTGTGTTCATTAACATATTTAGACATGGATATGAAAATGAAAATGAAAATAAAAAGAATTTTATTCATAGATAGGTTAGATTTTTTATGTGCATGCTAGATTTCATGTTAATTATAGTATTCAAGTCGTATGAATATATTAATAAAATAATAATTTAATGATATATTAATTTTTTTTTAACAATTTTTAACAATTTTTTTATGGAATGATCTAATTGAGAATCTAGAATACATTAAAGATAAAATTCAGAATTAAAGAAGTTAAGAACTAAATTGAAAATTTCTCAAAAGATTAGAGACCAATGGTTATATTTAACCTTTTTTTGTTTTATTAATTGGATATATCTACAAGTTTAACGTAATTAATTGGTTAAGACGTTAGTAATTCTTTTTGTAGAGATTTCTTTTCTAGGAGTTCCTTGTTTATGTACTCAACGTTGTATCTCTCTTGAAGATGCATGATGTGAGAAAAAATAGCCTATTAATTATATTTGTAATATTATATTTAGAAAAAGTAAAGTTATAATCCAAAAACGAAAAAGTAAAAGTCATATCATGCAAATTTAACTAACTTTTATTTAATAGATACATCACATCAGTGTTTATGTTAATTAATTAAAGAAATAGATTAAATAAAAACATAATTTAAAATTCAAACACATAGTTGTTAATTAAAAACTTGGAGCCACCCATGAGAATTACCCACTTGAAACTATGGACTATATATATATATAAAATAAATCAGTAATAAAATAACTAACCTTTTCAACAACTTCAAATAAGTTTTAATATATAGTCCATTTGGAATTTTTTGTCACAAATAATTACCATATGGTTTTTAATTAAATATGTTTAAAAAACTTTATGATCAGGAAGAGTTTGGATTATAAACTTCTATGCATCTATGTAATTATTTGCACTCTAATTTAGATTATGAAGTTATCCTTTTTGGTTATTGTAAAATAAATCATGGAAAAAAAAATAGTTTAAAAATATTAAAATAAGCCAAAAGAATCTATAAGTGGCCATGAACCTAAACACCAATTCCTTAAAATGGTGATGATGGTAGCGGTGGGTGTGCCTTTTTGCCAATTTTGAACAACTAAACAAAGAGAGAGCATTAAAGCAAAAGTGAAATTAATTAATATGTTATTTGATACTCTTTTTTTTTCTTCATGTGAAAGTTTTATCTCAATCAACCAAACCATTTTATTTTATTTTTTCCTTTATTTCCTTTTTTTTTTGGCAAATGTCATCATTATATTGTCATGTTGATGAAAAAGAAAAGTATGTGCTTTGTGCTTTTGGGCACTACAGTCATGGCAATGTGTTTCTCATGTTTTATTTACTTGTAGTGTAGTTATACTAAAAAAAAAAATCTTTGTATAATTTTTTTAAAAAAAATCATATTAATTTCATCATTACAACTTCCTATTTGTACAATGAGAAATTCAAACTTCTAACCTCTTGATCAAGGATAAATACCTTAGTTATGCTCAAGTTGGTAACATGTTTATGTTAGAATGTATTAAAAATATTACATATTATCTAACCTATTTGCTTAAATTTGTAAGTTTTTAGTGGTGATTTAATATTATATAAGATTTTTTTTAAAAAAAAAATCTATAATGTCATCTTCTTCCTAATTAATATTGATATTTTATTTTTTGGGTCTAGTGCAATTTTCAAGTCCACAATTAAAAAGGTATGCCTTCAATATTTTAAATTTTAGCGTAGTATATAAGCTATATAAAATAATTATTGACTAAATCGAATAGTGATAACTTAAAGAATCAAGGGAAAAAAGACTTAAAAGGACCATTTAGGTAAATATTTTATTTGATTTTGAAAATAGGATTATCTGATAATAATTTGTTGGCTTGATGTTCTTCAGAAACAATTTTATTTTTTGAAAACTCATTTAAGTTCTAAATATTGAAAGAAAAAAAACTACTATTTTAATGTTTAGAATAAATCAATTACGCTTTTTTCTTTTTCTTTTTCTTTATAATAAATAACTATTTTCAAACAATGTGTTCTTTTTTAGAAATAGAAATAATTGGTGATTACTAAAAAAGCGCAATGGTTGTGAGAATGGAACAAATCTTTAAATTTTCTTTATTATATATTAATTAGTTTGAAATAATTGATGGCATTTAATTTGAATTGGATTTTCGTCAATTCTTCATAAATTAACAAAGAAATCAATTCCCATTCAATCAAACAGGTGAAGAAACAATTAATTATTATATATTTATATCAATTAGTTGGAAGAATGGAATCATTTTTTCTTTAAAATTCTTTCATTATATTTTATACATGTTTGAAACAATTAAACAAGAGGAATAAGAGAATTTTTCAAAAAAAATAAAAGGAATAAGAGAATAATGAATTTTGAAATTTAATTTATTCTTCTGAAAGTCTTCTATAAATTAATAATTGAATTCGAATTCCATTCAATCAATCAACTAATTTTTATTAATTATTTCAAGGTTTCATGTACATCAATTATTTGGTCAGAGAATTAAAGCTTTTGTATATATTCTAAGGTGTTTTAATTTCAACGAACAAACTAATTGATTTAAATAAAAATAGACAAAAAAAAAATCTACTTAAAATTTGGTCTTCTGGAAGACATACCTATAAAAGAAAAATGACTTAATCCCATCTCTTCTCCCTCCTCTAAAATTTTTAATTGTTACTCTATATTATATTAAATTTTCTATTAAATTATGCATAAAAAAAATATACTCCTCAACCCCTACTTCGTTTCTCAAAACAATAATAATAATAATAACAAATAAATAAATAACTTCCTCTTTTAAATTTTTAATTATCAATAGATATTTATTAATTAATTTTTCTATTCAAATATGAATAAAAATAATATTTGTTTTTAAATTTAGTAATTTAATTTTAGGCTAGTAAATATTATAAACACTATTTAATATATATATATATATTGATATTTAATTATTTTTTATAAAGTAAAAAATAAATATAATATGAACAAAAATTTAGTTGGAAGCTCTCCAATTTTTTAATGGAGGCTTGAGAAATTCTTGTCGACCATAGGAATTACATCTTCAATCCAACTTAAAATATTCATCATGAATTCAAAAGAGAACTATTTTAAAATATCCACAATAAATTCAAAAGAAAGTTATTTGCCACATGCTTGTCATCCTACCCCACCCCATTTCAAGTCTATTTATATTGACATTTTATGGAGTTCTTGTGCTCCACGAAGAGAAAGATCACCACAAAATTGGATAGATATTGAAAGGATTGAAACATGAAATATTTCTCAAAGAAGCCAAAGATCATAATGATTCCTTATCCTGCTCAAGGTCATGTCACTCCTATGCTCATGCTCGCAACTGTCTTCCATCGTCGTGGTTTTCTTCCTATCTTTCTCACCCCCAATTATATCCATCGTCATATTTCATCGCAGATTCCACATGTCAATGAAATCCTCTACATCTCTATGCCAGATGGCCTCGGCGATGACATGCCACATGACTTTTTCACTGTCGAGACTGCCATGGAGACCACCATGCCTGCCCACCTTAGGCGAGTTTTTAGCGAGCACAATTCTAAAGAAAGAAACGGTGGCAGTGACATTGTTTGTATGGTGGTCGACTTGCTTGCTTCTTCGGCCATTAAAGTTGGTAGAGAGTTCGGAGTACCTGTGGCTGGGTTTTGGCCAGCCATGTTCGCCACCCATAAGTTAATTTCAACCATTCCAGGGATGGTCCAAAATGGTTTTATTTCTTCCGATACAGGTGAATCACACTTTTTATTTTGTTGATGGAAAAATATTATACTCATTGGTTTAAGCATCAATTTTTATGGATACAATATTACAGATTGAAAATTACCATAATTTTTGGGTCAACTATATTCCCCTCCATTTTTTTAGATTATAAATACTTTAATCATTGTATAATTGCATCTCTCTTTTAAAAAATTATTATTTTAGATTTAATTTTCAAATCTATATAATATAACTTACCATAAATACTTTGTAATTTTAATATATGTTTAAAGGTTGTTTTAAAAATTTAGCGGGAGATGATGGGACATTTTTAATTAAATTCAATATAGAAAAATATATTATTTAAGTTGACGTGAGAAACAATATTTCATATTTAAAAAAAATTAAAAATTATTCTTTACTTAGCACGAGCACCTCTTTAGTGTAATCCTCTCGCTATTAAATCGTATGTCAATCTTACAATAACTCTTCGATTATTAAGAAATTATTGGATGAAACTGTCACAATATGATTGACAATTTTGAACCATTAGATATGACAAAAAAAATTGTATAAGTGTTTCGCTTTTATATTCAATAGGTAGTAGGAGACAAACATATTTTTAGATTTACATCTAATGATTATTAATCCGGTGACTTCATTGAATAATTTGTTCTGATCATCCACACCCTTTTTTTTTTTTCATTTTACAAACTCTCTCAAATACTATAAATCGTTCAATCCCAATACAAGGACACTTTTTTTCAATCATTTTACGAACTCTCTCAAAAACTTTAAATCGTTATATATCACAATACAAGGGCAGAGATAGTTACTGAACTATTTGGAAATATAATTAATAAGGTCCCGTTTGATAACCATTTAGTTTTTTGTTTTTGGTTTTTGAAAATTAAGCTTGTTTTCTCATAATTTCTCTACAATGGTTTTCATCTCCCTTAAGGACGTATTTGAATTCTTAACCAAATTCTAAAAACAAAAACAAATTTTTGAAAACTACTTTTTTTAATTTTCAAAACATGGCTTGGTTTTTGAAAATATAGGCAAAAAGTATATAACAAAACAAGTAAAACCATAAATGGGAGTAGTATTTATAGGCTTAATTTTTAAAAATCAAAAACTAAAAACCAAATGGTTATCAAACGGGACCTAAGTAAATCGGGTTATTTTAGATAATATAGCCAAATTAAAAATTAAAAAGATCATAACAAAAATCAAATCTTCGTTTAACAGGAAGCCCAGAAGAAGGATCAAAACGCTGCGTTCCGCACCAGCCGCTGCTCTCATCGGAAGAACTGCCATGGCTAATCGGAAGTTCCTCAGCAAGAAAAGCCAGGTTCAAATTCTGGACCAGAACCATAGCTCGAGCCAAATCTCTTCAATGGCTTCTCGTCAATTCCTTCCCAGAAGAGCTTCCCCTTCAAAAACCCAACCCCATCCCCAAAAGCTCCGCCGCAGTGTTCCTGGTCGGACCTCTGAGCCGCCACTCAAATCCGGCAAAAACTCCCACTTTCTGGGAAGAAGACGACGGCTGCCTGCAGTGGCTCGACAAACAGAGCCCGAATTCCGTCGTTTACATCTCGTTTGGGAGCTGGGTTAGCCCCATTAACGAATCGAAAGTGAGGAGCTTGGCCATGGCGCTTTTGGCCATGAGGAAGCCGTTCATCTGGGTTCTCAAAAGTAATTGGCGAGATGGGTTGCCAATTGGGTTCGAAGAAAAGGTACGAAACTATTGTTAAATTCAAAAGTTAAGATGAGAGATTCCAACCTCTTCAATGTCAATTACTGCCATGCTCATTTAAGCAAGTTTAAGTTATTTAATCTAGTTAAATTTCAAAATTTTAATCTATTTAATTTAGTTAAATTGTCCATTCGAACATAATTGAGGAAATACCATTTAATGTCGGATTGAAATGATAAAAATCTTAGTTAAATTCCACCCTTGAAAAAAAATTTCATAATTAAGTTTCGTCTTAAATTTTCAGAGACATATATATAGTAGGTATATAAAGTCTCAATTTTATGTTAATAGATCTTAAACTTTAAAAAAAATATATGTTTAATAAATCTCAAAATTTTTAATTTTAGGTTCAATATGTAACTTTAAAAAACATCTATTAATTAAATAGAAAATTTAGGGTTTATTACTCTTCATTTAAGTCAGGAGAATTATGAGTTATTGCCAAAAAAAAAAAAAAAAAAAAAAAAAAAAGGTTTAGAGGCTTATTAATTTTTTTTTAAAGTTTAGTGATCTTAAACAATTTCGAAAATTTGGGAAACAATTTATAATTCAAATTTGAATAATTTATTTATATTCTTAGTACTTCCTTCATTTGTGTGTTTAGAAATTAGTACAAAATTATCAATTTAAACATAATTTAGTAGATAAAATATTTATTACTCTCAAAATGTTAGATTACATTACGTACCTACCCTATATTTATTGAATTACAAAAAATACACAAATTATATATATGTAACTATCAATGTTAATTAGAGAGGAAATGATGAGGCTATGTTCAACTGCTATTTGAATTAAAATCCTAAACTAATAGTTTGTAGTATATTTAATGGTTTATTCACATTCATAACAGATTCAAAGCTATGGAAGGTTGGTTTCCTGGGCTCCTCAAATAGAGATTCTAAAGCACAAAGCTGTCGGTTGTTATCTAACTCACTGCGGATGGAACTCAATCATGGAGGCGATTCAGTGTCGGAAGCGGCTGCTATGTTTTCCGGTGGCCGGTGACCAGTTTTTGAACTGTGGGTATGTGGTGAAAGTGTGGAGGATTGGGCTGCGACTGTATGGGTTTGGAGAGAAAGAGGTTGAAGAAGGAGTGAGGAAAGTGATGGAGGATGAAGAAATGAAGGGGAGGCTAATGAAGCTTCAAGAGAGGACAATGGGGGAAGAGGCCAATTACAGAGTGAACTCTAGTTTCACAACTTTCATTAATGATGTCAATATGCAGGCACACAAGCTTCCAACTAAAGTTTAACATTCCCATCTTGTAAATTCTTATAGAGTTGTTGTAAGTCGGTTTCATTTTTTGTGAAAGAAAGAAATGAATCGAGAGACAATAGGTAGAAATCGATATGATTTAGTTATGTTTTGTACAAAATCGACAATTGGATTGAATCGTATTAGTTTGGTTGGTTTGATTTGATGAACCCTACAAAGCAGTACTAAATATAGCCACTTGGGTTACTTCGGTTTCTTACACCCTAATATATATATATATGAAGATGTTTATGTACATTTTTTAACTAATTAGAAAATTACTAGGCCCGTTTGATGACCATTTGGTTTTCAGTTTTTTGTTTTTGAAAATTAAATCTATAAATGTTATTTCTACCTATAGATTTTCTTATTTTGTTATCTACTTTTTACATATGTTTTTAAAAACAAAGCCAAGTTTTGAAAACTAAAAAAAAATAGTTTTCAAAAATTTACTTTTGTTTTTGGAATTTGGCTAGGAACTCAAATATTTCCTCAAGAAAGATGAAAGTTATTATAGAGAAACGGTGAGAAAACAAGCTTAATTTTTAAAAACCAAATGGTTATCAAACAGGGTCTAAGCTCTCATTTAAATAATGGCCCTTACTTACATTTGGATTTGATCAATTTTTATTCATTAAAAAATATTGGTAGGATCATATATTTATTAAGACCTTGTTTATTTACTCAACGAGAATGAAAATGAGAATAAGATAGGATTGAAATGAATTGTGATTGTAATGAAGAAATTGATAGAATAGACAAATTCAAAATGTTTTATATGTTTGTCCATAAGTTGATTCAAGACTTAACATGATTTGTTTAATTGCCTTTCTTTTTTTTTTTTTTTTCATTTTTGACTTCAACAACGTATGGAGTTAGAAATTTGAATCTCTAACATCTTCATCAAAGTTATATCTTTTAACTAGTTGAGCTATGCTGAAATTGATATGATTTTTTTAATGGTAATTTGTACTAAAAATTTCAATATTAGTGTCATTATTAAGCATGATTAGCTTTCGACTAGGGCAAGCAATCAAATAACATAGATTTGGTATAAGCTTCATGCGTACATAACATATTAAAACTATCTTTCATTTTGGAAATTATAACAATTATATATATATATAGATATACACACACACACAGAGTGGCGAATCAAAACTTTAAGTCAGGAGGGGCACAAATTCATAGAAGATAAAATTATAAGTTTACTCTTTGAACTTTTAAGTTTATGTCTATATAGTCCCTAGATTTTAAAAGTGTATAAAAGTTTCAAGTTTATGTCTATATAGCTTCTGAACTTTAAAAGTGTATAAAAGATTCTTAAACTTTCAATTTTGTGTCTAATAGGTTCTTAAATTTTCAAGTTTTTTGTCTATTATGTCCATAAACTTTTCATTTTGTGTCTAATATACTTTGTCCTTTTGAGTTCATAATTTTGTGTCAAATAAGTCCTTAACCATTTCGACATTTTTAAAAATTTACGTATATGTTAGACACATAATTGAAGGTTTAGAGTTTAATTAGATACAAAATTAAAATTGATGTCTAATAGAACAGTTCATTTTTTAAAAATTCAAATGTGTGAGAGATTTAATAATACAAAATTGAAAGTTTATAAACTTATTGGGCATTTTGAAAATTCAATGACCTATTAGATAGAAAATTGAAAGTTTAGGCGCTCCGTTTGATAATTATTTCATTTTTAGTTTTCTATTTTTGAAAATTGTTCTTGATTCCTCACAACTTCTTTACTATGAGATTCATCTCTCTTAAAGAAACAATTGAAATTCTTAGCCAAATTCCAAAAACAAGTTTTTGAAAACTACTCTGTTGAGCTTTCTAAACTTAGCTTGGATTATGAGAATAGATATAGAAAGTAACTAATGAAAAAAAAAGACTCATGATAGAAGTAGTATTTATAAGTTTAATTTTCAAAAATCAATTATTATCAAACGGGTAGAGATCTATTAGACACTTTTTAAAGTTTACAAACGTATTAGACATAGATTTGAAAGTTCAAAGACTAAACTTATAATTTAAACTTCATATGGATATTATTTTAACTATATTGATATATAACATTTAGATTAAGTAATATTAATTATAAATTTATAATAAAAGATTATTAAAAAAAATTAACACCTTCCAAGAGTGTTTGAAAAAAAAAGATTGAAAACATAAATTAATAATGACTGCTCTCTGCCCAGCGTTTTCTGTCTTTCTTTTGTTTTTTCCCTGCAAAATCAAAAATGGAAGAAAAAGTAATCAAAAGTCCAAAAGAAGACTCGAACCTGGGAGCTAAAAAATCCAAGCGCCCCCGCCAACAAGTTAAAAGCATATTTGAATATTTTTAGTTTGTCAAAAACACACACACGCATATTTGAATATTTTTAGTTTGTCAAAAACACACACACACGCATATTTGAATATTTTTAGTTTGTCTCTCACACACACACACACACGCACGCACACACACGCACGCGCGCACACACACACACGCACACACGATAACTTGAGGGGGAACGTGCCCCTCCTGGCCCCTACGTGGATCCGCCCATACACGATAACTTGAGGGGGAACGTGCCCCTCCTGGCCCCTACGTGGATCCGCCCATATATATACACACATAATGATCACACACACAAAATGATAACTTGAGGGGGAACGTGCCCCTCCTGGCCCCTACGTGGATCCGCCCATATATATACACACATAATGATAACTTGAGGGGGACCGTGCCCCTCCTGGCCCCTACGTGGATCAGCTCATATATATATAGTATTAGAAAATAATGCTAATATATGAGTATGAGGGGGAACGTGCCCCTCCTGGCCCCTACGTGGATCCGCCCATATATATACACACATAATGATCACACACACAAAATGATAACTTGAGGGGGAACGTGCCCCTCCTGGCCCCTACGTGGATCCGCCCATATATATACACACATAATGATAACTTGAGGGGGAACGTGCCCCTCCTGGCCCCTACGTGGATCCGCTCATATATATATAGTATTAGAAAATAATGCTAATATATGAGTATGAATTAACAGTTAAGACATATCTTTTATCTTAATGTCAGACGTTTAAATTTCCACTCCATATTTGTTATATTAAAAACAGATAATATATATATATAATTTAAAGCAGGATGAATGGTAAAAAAAAAAAAAAAGTTAAAAATCGATATAATTTGGTTCCATTTTATACAAAATCCACAATAAAAAATACGAATAATAAAAGAGTGTCGTTTTGATGTTGTTGTGTGGAATGTTTAGTAGGTGTTTGTTGCCCGTGGAATTGGAGGCAGATCACCCCGATATGTGAACCACTTCAACGATGGCATCCCATTGATCCTGTTTAGTTATTTCTATTAGACTTTCAATTTTGTGTTTTAAAATGTCGTAAAATTTTGAAAAGTTTTAAGAAGTCTTTTAATTTTTAATTTTATGTCCAATAAATCTTAAAAATAGTCACATTTATAGGAATCTACTAAACACAAAATTGTAATTTTATGGACCTATTAAATATAAATTTAAAAGTTCATGAACTTGTATTTTTTATTATTCGTATTAATTTAATATAATTTGACTTAATATAACATTTTTGTGTGTTTAATAATTTTTTTTTATTATTATGAATCTAGTTATTAATTTGACATGTTATTTTGTAAAACAAGTTAATTTTTATTGTTTTGAACTTTTTATAAAAGATCCGGTATTTAATAAAATACTTGAACTTATTTTAAAAGAAGACAATTATACAATTGATAGTATTTTTTTTCTTTTTTTTTTTTGCGAATTATATTTATACATTATCAAAATAGAGAAAGATTTGAGAGATATAATATCAATTTTTTATAGATATATATTTTTTAAATATTAGATGATCACGGTTGGAAAACTAAAATAAATTGAAATTTTCTCTTTAGATTTCAATTGAAAATAAATTAAGCTATATATTATTCAATTTAAATAAAGCTTATTTTATATGTAAATAAAAATAAAAATATAGTTAATTGTATAGAATTATTTATTACTGAATGAATATGCTGATTTATTTTAATTATAAAATAAAAATTGATGAATATATATATAAGAAAAAGGAAAGGCAAAAAAAAAAAAAAAAAGATGCCATCAACATAAGAATATTGGAAACCCATGTTTTTGGAGGGCATCAAAAGATGCCTCTAGTATGGGCATCTTAAGATGCTCGGGCATCTCGAGATGTCTGGATATCTTACATTCCTGCAAAATAAACTAAAATAAATAGGGTAATTTAGATCCTATATGATAAAAATATTGGATTCCTACCAAAACAAAAACCCCTTAAAAAATTATTGTGGACTTTAGGGAGTACATCTTCTACCCTATTTCATCTTGCTTTTTCAAACTTAAAATATCCCTCATGAATTTAAAAGAAAGTTAATTGTCACATGTTTGTCACCCCACCCCACGCCACCCACCTCAAGTCTATTTATATTGACATTTTATAGAGGTCACGTCACTCTTATGCTCATGCTTGTAATTGTCGTCCATCGTACGTAGTAGTTTTCTTCCTATCTTTCTCACTCCCAACTACATCCATCGTCATATTTCATCGTAGATTCTACCTACTGATGAAGTCCTCTTCATTTCCATGCCAGATGGCCTTAAAGATGACATGTCCTTCATCGTAGATTCTACCTACTGATGAAGTCTTCATTTTTTCCATGCCAGATTGCCTTCAAGATGACATGTCCTTCATCGTAGATTCTACCTACTGATGAAGTCTTCTTCATTTTTTCCATGCCAGATGGCCTTAAAGATGACATGTCCTTCATCTTAGATTCTACCTATTGATGAAGTCCTCTTCATTTTCCATGCCAGATGGCCTTAAAGATGACATGTTTGTGCCTTCTTCACTGTCGAGACCACCATGCCAACCTATCTTAGGCGAGTTTTGTGCGAGCACATTTCTAAAGAAAGCAACAGTAGCAGTGACGTTGTTGGTATGGTGGTTGACTTGCTTGCTTCGTTAGCTATTGAAGTTGGTAGAGAGTTTAGAGTAGTTATGGCCGGGTTTTGGTCAGCCATATTTGCCACCTATAAATTGATTTCAACCATTTCTGAAATGGTCCAAAACGGCCTCATTTTTTCCAATACAGGTTAGTCACTCTTTTTATTTTGTTTTGTTTTTCAAATTGATTATAATTTTGATGGAAGAAGTTTATAGTCTTGGTTCAAGCATACTAATTTTTTCTGATACAATAATATTCATATATTTTAGATTGAAAATTACCATAATTTTTGCCCTAGCCATATTCTCCTTCATTTTGTTTTTAAATATTTACATCTCTCTATTTTAAAAAAATTGCTCTTTTAGATTTAATTTTCAAATCTATAACATAAGCAAAATACTTTGTTTGACTTAAAATAAATATATTTTTAAAAGTTTCGTTCGCGTCTTGTTCTAAAAATTTAGTCGACTTGACATTTTTAATTGCATACAATATTAAAAAATATATATTTAAGTTGATAGGATAAACAATATCTTGAGTTTAAAAATTAAAACAATTCATTCTTTTACCGACCTCTTCGTGTTGCCTCTTACGTCTCCCTCTCCTCCATCCGTCTTTCCACGTTCTAAATCCAATATCGAAACTTACAAAGAGTTTTGTTTTCATCTTGCCCTATTTCTTTTCTCACTTTACAAACTCTCTCAAGATTTTAAAATATTAGGTTAAAATATCATTTTAGTCTCTTCTATACTTTGAGACTTGTTCTATTTTAGTCCATGTACTTTTAAATGTATAAATTTGGTCCATATACTTTTAACATATCTCAAAATTAGTCCTCACGGTTCATTTATGGTTAAAATTTGCTAAAAATATTTACACAAGTCTTTTGCCTAAAATTTTGGTAAACATATTTTCATTATGCATTTTCTTGAATGAAAATTATTATTCTTACTTTTTTTGGAAAGATTGAATGAAAATGATTATTATTCTTTTGTCAAGTTAGATAAAAATCAACTTCAAATTAACGATGCTAAAATGAATTTAGTTCAGCGATAATTGAAATGTAGATAAATATTATGTCATAACACAAAGATAGATAGAAATTCAAATCTAAAACTCCAAGCTAAAAAATGCATAGTTACTAAAGTATGCTCAAACAATTATAGAAATACAATTGAAACCAACCTTCGTAAATCAGGTTATTAATTTATGTAATTTAGCCAAATGAATGGGCATGACATGAAGTCCAGAAGAAGGATCAAAACGGTGCGTTTCGAACCAGCCGCTACTCTCAGCGGAAGAACTGCCCTGGCTAATCGGAAGTTCCTTTGCAAGAAAAGGTCGGTTCAAATTCTGGACCAGAACCATAGCTCGAGCCAAATCCCTTCAATGGCTTCTCTTCAATCTTTTCCAGAAGAGCTTCCCCTTCAAAAACCCAACCCCATCCCTAAAAGCTCAGCCGCTATGTTCCTCGTCGGACTGTTAGGAAAAAACCACCCACTGCTATTATAAGAATAAGCAGAAAAATAATCGAAAAATTAAAAAAAAAAAAAAAAAACAACAAAATGAAAAACACCTGAAAAAACTCCAAAACTGAAAAAAAAAAAAAAAAAAAAAAAACCATGCACAGAAAGAAACTCCCGAAAAATTATTACAATCACACGGAATTCCTAATTACAAATCAACACACTCACTTAACTAGAGTTAGTATACCAGGCTTAAAGTATTTCGAATTGGGATGATTTGAAACAAGAGCTATAAATTCCTTTTATAGTCTTTAGAACTCATTATTTCCTTGCACTTTTTCGGACAATTACTCTTCTAATACATTGCCAAAAATTCTACACCGACCTGAGCTGCCACTCAAATCTGCCCAGAACTCCCACTTTCTGGGAAGAAGACGACGGCTGCCTGCAGTGGCTCGACAAACAGAGCCCCAATTCCGTCGTCTACATTTTCTTGGGTTAGCACCATTAACGAATCGAAAGTGAGGAGCTTGGCCATGGCGCTTTTGGCCATGAGGAAGCCGTTCATCTGGGTTCTCAAAAGCAATTGGCGAGATGGAATGCCAATCGGGTTCGAAGAAAAGATACGAAACTATTGTCGAATCCAAAAGTTTAAGATATTTAATCTAGTTAAATTTCAGAAGTTCAAGTATCAGACTATTTTATTTTTAGTTTATGATTTGTAAAAATTAAACCTATAAATATTATTTCTATCTCTAATTTCTGGCTCTGTTATCTACTTTTTACCTACATTTTCAAAAATCAAACCACATTTTGAAAAATAAAAAAAGTAGTTTTCAAAAACTTTTTTTTTTTTTTTTAGAATTTGTCTAAGAATTCAAATGCTTTCTTGAGAAAGATGAAACTCATGGTAGAGAAATGATGAGAAAACAAATATAATTTTAAAAAACAAAAAATCAAATGATTATCAAACAAGTATAATAGAAATGTCTACGGGGTGGGGCGGGGACGAGGATGGCTTCCCTGCCTTCCATTTTAATCCACATCCCCGCAAAATTCTCCGTTAAATTTCATAGGGATTAGGGTAGGAATTCCTGCAAGAAATTTTAGGGATCGAGTTCCCCTCGAGGAATTATTCCTTCGTTTAGTTTTTTTTTTCTTTTTTTAATCTCAATTGAGTCATATAATTTTTTTTTTATAAATTTTCAAATAGATAACTTTTCATGTGAAATAAACATAAAATTTAAATTAGGTAGTTAATTATTCGTGTAAAATCTTCATTTTTTTTAATAAAAAAAACTCTATTTAAAGATAAAATTCTTAAACCTCCTAATAGAAACAAAATAATATTCTATATCAAATTATCTAATTATCCATATATATAATTTAAATGTTTAACCATTTAATTCAAACATATTTAATTATCTAAATCATTACCAATAAAACTTTAAATGTATATATGTATATATATATATATATTAAAAAATAAATTAAAATAATAGAAAAAATAAACAGGGCGGAGAACGGGGAATGGGAATACATTCTCCGACCTCATTTAGCTCGCGGGAAATCTTTTCCCCCCACACCCTCTCCCTCATTCTCCACCTAAATGGGGATTCTCCTCCTTGTTAGAGGTGAATTCCCGCGAGAAAAATAGACATCTCTAAGGCCTAAGATATGTAATCTAGTTAAATGGTCCATTTAGACATAGTTGAAAGACATTTATTACAATGGCTAAATTATTTAAATTTTTTTAAAAAAAAAAAAAAAAAAAAGCTTGAACTTTCTCTCTTGTTTAAAAAATACCTATATTCTTTCAAAAGTTACAATATTACCTCTGACCTTTCACAAACGTTTCAAAACTACCATTGGAATAATCCATTAGAATTTTGGACGAAAAATTGACATGTCAATGACCTGAAACAATGTAGCGATGACTAAAATGTTTTTTTGGATTAAGCCTGAAAGAACGACATTCAAACACGTCAACTTTCGTTTAACATTATAACAATTTTTCTACTCCAATTGTAGTTTTGAAACATTTATGAAAGGTTAATGGTAATATTACAACTGATAACAAGAGTATTTTTAAAACAATGGGGAAAATTCAAGAGTATTTTTTTTTATAATTTAGCCTTATTACCATTTAATGTCGGATTCCGCAGAAGTGATAAAAATTCTAGTTAAATTCCACCCTAGAAAAAAAATCATAATTAAATTATAAGTTTAGTCTTAATTTTCGCATATGTATCTAATAGATGCATACAATTTCACTTTTGTGTTTAATACATCAAAAAAAATTTATTTTGTGTTTAATATATAACTTAAAAATCATCTATTAATTTAATACAAAATTGAAACATGTCTTTTTTAAGTCAAGAGACTTATTAGTTATTGAAAAGAAAATTAAAGGTTTAGAGACTCATTAAAAACACAAGCACGGAGCTTATAGTATATTTAATCTATTTATTCATATTAATAATAGATTCAAAGCTATGGAACACTAATTTTATGGGATCCTCAAGTAGAGATTTTGAAGCACAAAGCGGTCGGCTGTTATCTAATTCATTGCGAGTGGAACTCGATCATGGAGGCGATTCAGTGCCGGAAGTGGCTGCTGTGTTTTTCGATGGCCGGTGACCAGTTTTTGAACTGTGGGTATGTGGTGAAAGTGTGGAGCATTGGGCTGAGACTGTATGGGTTTGGAGAGAAAGAGGTTGAAGAAGGAGTGAGGAAAGTGATGGAGGATGAAGAGATGAAGAGATGAAGCGGGAGGCTAATGAAGCTTCATGAGAAGACAATGGGAGAAAAGGCCAATTACAGAGTGAACTCTAGCTTCACAGCCTTCATTAATGATGTCAATATGCAGGCACACAAGCTTCCAACTAAAGTTTAACATTCCGTCCTATAAATTCTTCTAAGATTGTACAAGCTTCCAACTAAAGTTTAACATTCCGTCCTATAAATTCTTCTAAGATTGTACGCCGGTTCGGTTTTTTGTTGGTTTGATTGTATGAGTAGACAATAGGTAGAAATTGATATGATTTGATTCCGTTTTATACAAAATCAACAACTGAAACTGAATCTTATCAGTCGGTTGGTTTGGTTTGATGAACCCATGCAAAGAACTAAACATAGTAGCCACTTTGGTCACTTCGGTTTGTTACACTCTAAAATTCTAAGCTCTTATAAATAGTGGCTCTTACTTTTGGATTTGGTCGATTTTGATTCATTCAAAAATATTGGTAGGATCATATATTTATTAAGATCTTGTTTATTTACTTAATGAGAATGAGAGAGAATTGAAATAAATTATGATGGCAATGAAGAAATTCCTAGAATAGACAAATTTATGAGGCCCTTTTTCACTCGTAAATGTAAACTTTAATTAGGTTAAAATATAGCTTAATTTGATCTCTAAATTTTACACTAAACCGGACCCTAAAATTCAAAATGTTTTATATATTAGTTCATAAGCTAATTCTAAGACTTTATCTTAAAATCTAAGTTTCGTCATTAACCAAATAATAATAATAATAATAATAATAACATGATTTGTTTAATTGTCTTTTTTTTTTTAATTATATATACATATGACTTCAACAACATGTAAAGTTGAAGATTTGAACCTCTCACCTATTGATCGATGATATATACCTTAACTAGTTGAGCTATACTCTAGTTGGCATGATTTATTTAATTGTCATTTGCATTAAAATTTTCATTGATGTCATCATTTAAGTATGTGTTGGAATATAAATTTTGGCCAATCAGAAATTGCCATGTCATTAATTAAAACTTGGTGACAAAATTATTTATTTAATTAAGGATTATTTAAATTTGCAAGCATCTCTAAATTAAATTAAGGCAAACCCAAATATGCAATTGAGTTATATGAAATTTGGGCCAATTTTAAACAAAGCCCAAATGGGAGACCCAGTCCAACAGTCAGGTCCAAGCCCACTTGGGGGCCTTGGGGAACTCTATAAATAGAGAGCTCCCTCCTCCATTTTGGAGGTTCAGAAGTGGAAACTCTCCAAAGAACTTAGAGAGAATTCAGAAACAAAGACCAGAAAACTCTCTAAACTTTTGAAGATCAAACACTCTTTGAACCAGAGTCTTGAAGACTAGAAGACTTTAAAGATCGAGAACAAGCTGCAAAAGCCCTCGAGACAAATTCACATTCGAGAATAAGCTGCAAAACCCTCGAAACAAATTCACATTCGAGAACAAGCTGTGAAGCCCTCGAGACAAATCTACATTCGAGAACAAGCTGCAAAAGTCCTCGAGATAGATTCACATTCGAGAACAAGCTGCAAAAGCCCTCGAGACAAATTCACGTTCGGGAACAAATTCATTTACACGTGTAAACAAATTCATTTACACGTGTTTCATTTCTCTTTCTCTGTTGAAATATCGTGTAAACAGTATGATTTGCTTTAATCTAGGGCAAGCAATCAAATAGCAAGGGGGATATGGTATTAATCCATGTCAATGCATAACATGTTAAAACTCTCTTCAATTTTGGAAACTATATATCTTAAAAAATGTTGTTGATGTGTCGAGCTGTATTTAAATTGATATCCACATATAATATCATGCTAAGAATATGAGAATAGCTTAACCGTTAAGACATTTACTTTTTGTTTTAAGGTCAGAGATGTAAATCTCTACTTCATATTTATTGTACTAGTATATATATATATATATATATTAAAGCCTTTTTATGTTTTTAGACAAATAATTTAAAGCGTGTTGAATGGTCAAAAAAAGTTTTTGAAAATATTTCATAGACTTCATGGAATAAAAAAAATACGAATCATAAAAATGTTTGGTTAAATACTTAACTACAATAACCAAATCTAGAACAAATTAAGATGGATGCAATAGAATTTTTAAAACTTTTTGGATCAAATTAAAAATAAAGTAAAATTTAAGACCAAGATTATGTTTTAACATTTAATTTATGCATTTACGGTACACATGTACTTACATACGTACACATATATAGGAGACTTAATCTCAATTGGCAACTTTTTCCTAGTCGCAGATTCTTCAAGCTTAAGCTTGGTTTAGTTGTGTGATTGGGTGCCGGGAAAGGATTGAACAGAAACTGGAGAATTGGATTTTTCCGTTTTGCGTTGCTAAATTTATGCCAAGTTGAAGGATTAGTCGAGGTTTTGATCGTTAGATTTTGCGATAATTCATCGCAGGAGTGTGAGCTTCGAAACTCATTTGATTTTCTCAGCTGCAAATTGACTCGATCTTGCTTGAATTGCTTCCGATTTCAATTTTAGGTATTCTGTAGTAACGCTCGGTTGATGTTATTTTGATTTTGTTTATCACCTAGTTTTAATTATTGTCGTAGCTTGCTCTGATTGGTGAGAAAATTCTGTCGCATTTTAGAATAGCAAAATTTGTGGTGCATTCGGTTTACTGTCAATGGATTGATGGCTGATGATAGAATTTAAGGTGCAATTTCTCTTTTGATATAGATCAATGTTTTTAGAGACTAAAAGGCGACTTGATCTATGGAATAAATGAAGAGTTAATGAACGGCACTAATTGATATGTATCTGATTGGGTTTCATTGATAATCCAGGACATATCTTCAGCATAGGTCTTTGATGCTTAAAGTTTGATTTGCCAGATGGATACTTTCCCTTTCTAAATAGCTTCTAGCATTCGCAGGAAAAATGCTTTCAAGTATTGGCATCTGTTTGAAGCATCAATTTTTAAGTCATTTCTTAAATTTGTGATATTACTATACTAGAATCATCTTGATGACTTCGGTCTTTGCCAGTTGCCATTTTTGATAGATTTGGAAAGTTAGAAATTTAACTGTAGGAAGGGAGATAGATGACGCCTGGGATTTGGAAATGTCTTTGGTCTTCCAATACGGAATAATTTTGTTATTCCGGCCCTCCCTATCTTGGCAAGGTGGAGAGCTGAGGGCGGAGCAAAGAAGGAAGATTTCTCTCCTCTTTGTTCGTCTTAGGTTAAAAAAAATTATATAAAAACATTAAAATTTTATAGTTTTCTCAATGCTTCGTCCTCGAATTTTTAAAATTGAAAGATTATATATATAAAAAGCTGAACTGTAAAATTTTTCCACTTCCTAAGGAAATTTCTGGCTCCCTCGTGGAGAGCTTCTTCTAATCTCATCTCTTTAACTAATAGGTCAGATTAAATTTCCAGTCCCCTCTTTCTTCTGTAAAGAAAAGAAGAGCTATTATTTTTTTTTTTCTTACTATACGAGGGTTAACCAACTTAGATTGAGCTTGGATAGGTTAGTTTTCTGTGACATGGATTCTTTCTCTAATCCACATTATTTTTTCATGTTCTCTAGCAACTTGTGGCTCTCAAGGTAATATGACTGAAAACTACAGCAACGTAAGTGTAAGCTCAAGCTCAAGTTTGAATAGCAGCTTTCAGGACACTGAGGATGATCATACAATTGCCAGAATCTTGGCAGAGGAAGAAAACTTGAAGTTTGATAACAAGCTTGGGAAGAGACTCTCTCATCTGGATTCCATCCCTGTAATAACTTCTTTTTACTTCGTTAATTGCTGCATTAATTGAATCACTTACTCTTGTTATGTATGTTGTGAGTGCAAGGTTCTATTGAATTTTAGTGGTCCTTTGAATTCTGTCTGATAAAAGGAAAAAAAAAACTGCAAATATCAGTTTTAGTTGGTGAACTGTTCTGGTACATGAAAGCTGCTTGGTCATTGAATGTAGTACCCAAGACTTGTGCTCTTTAAAAAAAATTAATGAAAAACAATTTCATTGATAGTATGAAATTATAAAAAAAAAAAAAAAAAAAAAAAAAAAAAAAAGAAGGTAGCCGAACTCCAAGCCTAGAAAGTTGGGGGGGGTACAAAAATGACAGTCCATAAAACACTCAAGACTTTTCTTGCTTGTAAGACTCCATTGTTTTTCTCAAGCCACAAGAGCAAAAGAAAGCTATCACAAATTGAAGCCATGGGATCTTCCTATCTCTCTTAAAATGATGGCCTTCAAGGAATGAGGAGACGAGGTTGTTAATGTTGATGGGGGAGAGCCACCCACTGACTGTAAATGTGAACTGTGGAGCAAAAAATTCTAGAAATTTCCAGCTAAGGAGCAAGTGTTGAAAAGATGTCCTTGGGATTCCGAGTCCGTTATACTCAAAGAGCACCATCCACAGGAGATGGAGCAAAAAGGAACCCTCTTTTGAATAAGGTCATGGGTTCTACTTGCATGGGAATTCAGACTTGTGGATTGTTACGGATAGCTTTTCATATTCTTTTTCATTAGGGGAAATCCCACAGTTTGGTCGAGCTCTTTGAAGTTCTCTCTGTTCTTGAGTATAGGATCACCACTGGGCTTGAAATGGTGCCATGCCACTAGGATACTTGAGACTTCATTGTTGTGGTGTAACTATATATCATAAGCGTTGCCACTTGTCTTGATATTATTATTATTATTATTTTAATATTGCAACTCTATGTTGGGTTGCAGAGCTTTGACAGTTTTATATTTTGACTGTCTGCTGCGTTAGATTATTCATTATTATGATACCACCGACATAAAATGCATGCACCTGTACTTGTGTAATCTATAATGAAAAAAAAAAATCTATGTATATCTTTCTGAAATCTGCAAAATTCTGGAAGGTTATCATTATTAAAAGAGCTGATTTATTATGATCATGGCAGCATACTCCTCGGGTTAATGGAGAGATACCAAACGTGAATGATGCAACCTTAGACCATGAACGGCTGTCAGCAAGGTATTGATTTTATATCAGTGCTACATCCAAGAAAATTAACTTCAAGAACAGTCTTATGCTAAAAAAATGACTAGCCTTTAATTATATTGGCTGAAGATTTGACAATCAACTTTTGACTTACTGTGCCTCGTTCTTTAATGTGTGTACAATGTAGCTTTTATTGATCATAGTGAATCCTTTAACAGACTGGTCACATATGGTTTAGCGGAGCTACAGATGGAAGGTGATGGGAATTGCCAGGTTTTAATAAGTTCTTGTCAATATCTTTTCGTATTGAAATTTATAATTATCCTGCATTTTATTGTTTATTCATCTCATGATGTTTCAAATAACATATCTTTTTAATGTATTAATAGTTTCGGGCATTAGCAGATCAGTTATTTCGAAATCCTGAATACCACAAGCATGTAAGAAAGGCAGTTATCAAACAGGTGCTATAAATTGAACTCTACTGATGCTATAATCATTTAAATTATTCAATCGCTGCTATTTGGTCATAGATTGCTTGATGAATGTTGGTTAAAATAAATGTTTATAGAATTGGATAAATGATTATTAAGGGAATGTATGTAATATGTGAGACACGGGTTATTGGTAATGGAGGTCTGAAAATTTTCAATTATGTTTGAATCTTTCTTTATTTCTAGCACAATAAGTTTCTTAATATTTCCTTGGATAAAATCTAAAATTAAATGTCTTTGAGGTCGAGGTTAAAGTTTTAGATGTAATCTAAGAATATTGACATTCTATAAGCTCTGGTTCTAAATGCTTTGGAGTGATAGTCCAATGAAATTAGTCTAGATTCAAGCAAGTTGTTCAGACACTCATGTTTGTAATAAATATATAAAATCTTTCAAGTTATCCTCATATAATCTTTGATTCCCTACAACCTTGAAAAGCACCATATGCTTGCTTCCATATAGGACCCTAGGATGAATGTCATATGGAAGGGTGTTAATGGAGGTGATCACATATGATTTTTTCTTCAACCCAAATCTAAAAGTTTCTGCAAATATTGTGAATGAGAATGAAGCAGCACTCTTGTACAAGTAATACTATTCTTGGAAAATAGGGGATACGAAGGAATAATTGAGACTTGAAGGTTGTGGGGTGATTTTTCACGGTTTCAACTGCTTCTCTTCCAAACTTGGTATGAGACTAAATAAGAGAAAAGTTCCTGGCGTTCTGTTACTAATTCCTTTGCTTCATTATCCAGTTTTTAGTTGTGTTTTGTCTGTGGTACTGTTACTGTATATCAAATTAACTTGTGGCTAAATTTTATTGAACACTATTCTGGCATAACTTTGAAATTTATTCGGACCAGTAACCTGCACTTCATGAAGCATAGCATCTAGCTCTCAATATCCATCCCTATTCCCAGTACCTCCTTTTTCCCCCATTTTCATGCTTTATTCTAGTTTCGGTTTACTTATGGGAAAGAACTTAAAAGCCCACTTGGCATATTTTTCTTACCGCATATTTTCCTCTTTTCCTCCCACTCAGTTAAAGAAATTCAGAAAACTATATGAAAGCTATGTTCCAATGAAGTACAAAAGCTACCTCAAGAAGATGAAAAAGTTAGTTATCTATGACTACGCTTATTGACTTCTCCCCTCCCAAGATGGCGTAGCTTGTCTTATGAATTGAATAATTACTTGTTCAAATTTTAACACAACTTTGCGTCTCACTAGACCAGGTGAATGGGGAGATCATGTTACTCTACAAGCAGCTGCAGACAGAGTATGTCGAATGTTTATTCTTGCGCAACAGCTGTGAAACTTCCATTTATGAATTCTCCTTGTGCTGCTAGGAGTTTGGGTTTAAACATACAATTCAATTTCTGTTCATTTTTTTATGAAGACTTAACGTGTGAAAATTTCTTTTACCAATACCTAAGATTCTAATATTTAAGACCTCGTACGTCATCTTTGTTTCACTGGAAGATCATTTTGTAATCTTTGTTTCACTGGAAGATCATTTTGTATTCACCACGACGTGTTTAAATGCACTAAAAGTTGGATCTTGAAAAATGTGGAGGTGGATGTTTTTTTTCTTTTTTCTTTTTTTTCAGATTTATATCTTTTGTGTCTGTGTGCATATGTCGTGTACTTGACACTCCTCTGACTGTTATTCTCTCATGCAAGTGTCCAAACATAAATATATGGGTATCTCATCATTTTTTTTCCATTATTGAAATTAAAAAGATCATCTCTTTCCACAAAACAATAAATATATATTCCCAATTGGTGATATTTTGAAGAGAAATTAAAAGAGAAAAGAAAGCAGAAGAGGACCACTCCCGTTTGAAAATTTATCATTATCCTTTCTGGGTATTATTGGAAATCTTTTATTGATGAACTGGTATATGGACACAGCACGGTTCAAATTGTGACCCCTTCATAGTGTTAGCAACTTAGCATTGATATCTTGTTGGTATCATTTCTGCAATGTAATAGAGCTCTCTTTGAGCTCTCTCTCACTGTCACTGTTGTGCATATGGTTGTATGTCATAGACTTGAAGAGTTTCCTAGACTTTCTAATTTCCAATTTATAATGTTGGATAATTATTTCCCTCTCTTTCTAACATTTTAGCCAAGTCATAGACATTCATGTGTATGCCACAATATTGTTTCTGTTGTTTTAATGCTCTATTACTATTGTTTATATTGTGACTATTGATTTTGCTAATTTGTAGTTTGATGCAAAGATCTGCTTAGTCACATCTTTCCGAGACACCTGCTATATCGAGATCCTTCCCAAAGATAATAATCCCAACAAAGGTAAAGATTTCAATAGCATATCAATTAAATTGTTTTGATTGAGTTGATGGATTTTTAATCTGCAGGACTTAATACATTAGCCATTATTTTGGAAGCTACTTAAACTTTAAACCTTGTTAAATTTCACTGAAACTTGTAGACTGATTATCAGAGACTGCTTGTTATTTAGGTTGCAAGGTGGAAAAATTTATAGTTAACTTCTATTTGTTCTAGTAAGCAATTTGTTCAACACTATCTTTCCGTTTGGGAGTTCAAATACTTTTGATAAATAGTTGCTCTTCTTGATAAGTAGTTTGGGAGATTCCCTCAACCTCAAGAAGGCAGTCCTTTGTAGCATTCTATAATCATTGGTAAACATGTGTCTAACAAGTGGGATTCCGTTTGGTTACGTTTTTTTATTTCCTCATTTCTTGTTTTTCATCTCTTCTTTTTTGATAAAGGAAAACATAACTATGTTCTTTCTTTTTTTATTGAAAAAAGAAATATGTTTGGTAATCATTTCTTGTTACTTGTTCTCTAAACTTTTAATTTAGAAAATATAAAAGTTTTATTTAAAAATTAAAGATTCAAAATTTTTATGTTTTATTTATTTAAAAATATTTATTATAAATTGTATAAGTCAAGAATGATAAAATAATGTTTTTATTTCAAAACTGAAATTGGGAACAAGAAACAAGAAACTTGATTTTGATGTTTTCAAATTTTCTACAATATTTTGGAAAGGTTTCTGAAAAATGAAAAACAAGAAAAAAAAACAGTTACCAAACACTTTTATATCTGAAAAACTGGAAAACGAGGAACATAAACAATATCAAACTGACTCCTTAGTTATTAGAAATAAACATCACAGGCCTCATAAGCTCATCTTTTCAAGGGAGTGAAGAACTATTATCTTTCACTCTCCTTTCTGTGGGTGATGAGCCTAATACTTTTTTTTTTTCTTTTTCGAGGACATCTGGAGGGGTGAATGTTCTTCTTCATCAGAATATTGACTCTCGAATTCCCAAGTGTCTTGTGTAGTGAATGTGCTTTTTAGACTATATCCTTCATTCTCTCTCTCTCTCTTTGAGGTGACCCCTAGCATTTAAGAAAATTTGGTACCTAAATTAAGGTTCTTTCTTCTCCCTCGGTTGGTGGTGTGTGGGTAGATTAGTTCCCATGACCTATTATAGGAACTCCACCTCTAGCCTTCAACTCAAAAAGTGCATTTTGCATAAAAGTGCAAGGTAATATCGTGATGTGGTTGAGAAAATTTTCAGCATTCTGATTTTCCAGCAAGGCAATGTTGGATGAGATGTAAATAGGGTGTTAATCTTCTAGAAAGAGCCAGATTCCTTCAGTCTCAAGTCTTTCGATATTCTGTGGGGGTACTTGGATCAAAACAGATATAGACATAATCTTGAGGATTGTTTTACGATTATTCTATTTCTGGATACTTAAGAGTAGCCTTTTTAGCTTCTTTTGGGCTTCCAACGCTTCTATATATATATATAATAATTATTTTTATTTAATTTAGCTCGTGTTATACAACTGAGGGTAATAGTATGTGGACAAAGAGTTGGGAGTTTTAGGTCCTATGCATAGTTTGTCTCTCTAGGTCGGATAAAATATTCAATCTTCATCAGAATTTTATTTTCATAGAACTGCCTAAAAAGAAATATTGCCTTTACATGATACCAATAACTTAATTCCATTTGAGAGGGACTGGAATAATCCTATAGACAGCAGGACTCCACTAGGAAAATAGATGACATTGGACACGCTCTTGAACCAGGAACCTTGCCACCATGCCTGAATTTTTGTCATATTTTTACCTCTGGACAACATATCTGCATCACAATGTAAAATATTTATCATGGCATTATGTGCATTCCTACTTCTCGAGGCCGTAGTTCTCATCTAACTTAGCTAGATCTCTATTTAATCTAACTTTGGCAACCCTTTCTTCTTGACAGAACTTTGGCTCAGCTTTTGGTGTGAAGTGCATTATAACTCGTTGTATGCCTGTGGAGGTAATATACATACCATATTAAACTGACCTGGTTGTTTCCTGTTCCATTAGCTTTTCATGCTGTCGAGCGGCTTAGATTTCTTCTATTGGATCTTCTTGCAGATCTTCCTACGAGAACGCCTCGAAGAAAGCATTGGCTTTTCTAGAGTAATAAAACGGTATCATCAACCCATATCACCTTCTGATTTCTTATGTATGAAATCTTGGAAAATAGCTAACACAACAATGCCATATAAACAGAAAAGTAGCTCGCAGACTTGTGTAACAGAACATATATATATAAGCATAGCATGTATTTATTTATACACACAAACTAGAAAAAGAATAGGAAAATTTATAGATTCCTGATCCTCTTGATTGTTTGGTATAGTTTTGGAAGAACATTATGATTGAATTTTCTGCTGCTCATCACTCATGACAGTTCATTTTCTTGACAAGGTGCGCTTGTGTCTGTATAATATATTGCAATGAGTTGTAGCTTTGCTCCTGGTCATTTTCATGGTCTTTCTTTTTTAGGAATTATAATTGTAAGGATTCTATTTTTTACGTTTCGTTTTTATCTTTAAACTTTAAACTTATTTCAAAACTCTAATTCCTTCAACTTTTACATTAAAATGAAGACGGGGAAGTGATATGGTGGCAGCTTGTAAAATAGTAGTAGTACATGCAAAGGTAACAGATCAATTATACTTCTAAACTTTAGGATATGTTTCAATTATACTCTTATCCTTTCAAAAGTTTCATTTTAGCCTTTAACCATTGAAATTGCTTCAAAACAACCATTTTTTTAGCTACCCAACTTGAGATGAATATTAAAGTATTACGTTTGTGGTGAGCTAAAAAAAAGTACAAAAAAATATCTTAGTCGCATATGAAATGATATTATATAACTTGGGGGAGGACTAGGAGAACAAATTTGGAAATTAGGATAAAATATTGTTTTCCTCCCTTCATGATCAAAATATTTGGGCGGTAATAAAAAATTTTAGGGTGTAAGTAGACCAAGATTTCAAATTTCGATGTCTTTATGGAAATATCGATAATGTCAATGAAAAATTATAAAAACAAAAAAAATTCAAAAAATATTTAAATTAATAAATAAACTTTTTAAATAAGTTAAAATGCTTATTATTTATATTATATTCACATTAGTGACATTTTGTTGTTATTTTTTTATGTTTCATCAATTTTTTTTTACGATATAATGGAAATGTCGATGTCGAACTCATGAATATGTGGAAATGTCGATGAAAATGTCAATATGTAGATGGAAATTTAATGCCATGAAGTAAACCACAGAGGATGGACGAAATTTGGGGTCTCTATCTCACAATCAATTGACGAAAATTAATGTTAGAACATGATTGGATAAGAGGAAAAGACAAATAGATAAATTCAAGACAATTATACCTAGGGACCATTGATTCTCGGTAGATTTCTTACATGTGAAAATGAAAACTTCATCGTTAATCAATTTTTTTCTTTGTTGTTCTCCTAACTCCACAAACCCAAACTTTCAATCAACTCCACTCTTCCATAAGTTCTCTCATAAGTACATTCCTTTCACAAAGTTATCTCCCTTGGCTCCTCCTTTTACTTTTTCAGTGTTTGATTTTTCATGGTAAAAAATTTTGTTGAATTTTACTGGTGCATGACTTTACTCACAATATGTGGCTTCCCTGCCATTTGAACAATAATTCTATCTCCTAAATCTATTTCCCCTTCTAATTGAAACCTTCACCATCAAATTATGCCCACGTGTAATCTTTATTTTTCAACTAATCTCGATTTGCCACATTATATTTTTATCTTCATTTTAATGGAAAAATTAATGAAATTGTTGTTATTGAAACAATTTCAAAAATTAAGAGCGTAAATGGAACTTTTAAAATGATATGGACATAATTGAAATCTACCCAAATTCATGCACATAATTAATTTTATAAGTCATCACCATCTCACTTTTTCATCATCATTTTAATGGAAAAGTTAAGAGTTATTTTGGGACAAATTTAAAGTTTAAGAGTAAAATATCAAGTTTTAAAAGTTAGGGAGCATTATTGGAACCTACACTAAAATTAAGGGGTACTTTGTATAATTTTACCTAATACTTTTTTCTTCTAATATCTCGGTGTATGCCTACTTTCGTTTATTAACTTATTTTACTCGCCAAAGTGGGTTTAGCTCAACAGTAATTGGCATGTATCCTCAACCAAGAGGTCGCAGGTTCGAATCCCCCTACCCCAGATGTTGTTGAACTCAAAAAAAAAAAAACTTCTTTTACTCCTTTTATATATAAAGTACATGATGTTCATGCTTGTTCCCTTCCTAATAAGTTTCTCTTCTTACATTCTCTCAATAATCTCTCCTCTATTTGTGCAGACTTTTAGAATTCTTTTCTATACACACTCTCAATCTTAGTTAACTTCTAGTTACATACAATTTCTCGTAATAATCTATCCCTAAACACTTGATCTCTTACTAATTTTCTATTACACCATTTCTCACGCTAATAACTCTATATAATACATTCTCTCTTCTCTCATTAATCTTTACATATTCATTTTCACCAATCCTTGTTTACAATCTCACTAATCTCTCATTATGTACATGTCTTTCACTAGCTCCTCAAATATCTTCACACATCATATTCCAAACTACTCTACAGTCTCACTAATCTCTCTCTACAAACACATTGTTCCTCACTTATGCCTCTCTGCATATACTCTCACAAATTTCTCTCCTACATTTTATTTTACTAATCTTTCTATCCACTCTCATTTGCTCACCTCTACATATCCTCACAATATTTTCTTTCCATATACTTTTTGTTTCATACAATGTTGTGTATGTGGATACAAAATTTTATGATATATATATATATATATATATATATATATATATATATATATATATACACACGTACATGTTGAAGTAATCTTGATTCTTTACTAATATGCATACTAAGAAAAGTAATAAAACATTAGTTAAAAACTTAAATTATAAATTTGGTCCTTATGGTTTGGAAAAAGTAAGAATTTAGTCTCTATGATTTTAAAAGTTAGAATTTCGCCCTATAGTTTGATAAAACCTCATAAATAGTCCTAGTGTTAGAAACCACTGACGAATTGAGTACGTGACGGTTAGTTATCTATATATCAATGAGGTAGCCTTTTGTATTTAGCTGATTGTGTGGGTAGCTCATTGGATAAAAACAAGTTGAAAATTGGCAATTTAATGTAGCTTCTTTGAAAATTAGAAACTCGTTTTTTTTATCCTATCTAGTTAACCCACACAATCAACTAAATACATAAGACCACTTCATTAACACATAAATAGTTAACCGTCACGTACTCAATATGCTAGTAGCTTCTAACGATAGGAACTATTTGTGAAATTTTATCAAAACCATAGAAAGGAAATATTAACTTTTAAAACTATAGAGACTAAACTCTAACTTTCTCCAGACCAAATTTGCAATTTAACCTAAAGCATTGTATTCTTGCAACATTTTCAAATTGGCAACCTTTCATCCTTTCATTCAGAAGAATAATATTAGGCACGTAGCATTCTCCAAAATAGTTTGGCAGAAATGTAAAAACATTCGGTAAAGGTAAAAAAAAAACGAAAACCATGAAATGCACAGGTAGCTTTTCTTGGATATCATAAAGACGATACATAATTTTTACTCGACAAAATTTCTAATATGTGTAAAACAAATAATCAAAACTAGCAAAGTTGTTGACGTATAAAGCTAGAGCTATGTTTTAGTCAAGTGGGCATTAGAATGAACTATCCTGTTACACAATGCTCTACTCATCATCTCATCTCCAAATGCTCTCACTTTGCACTCTCTATCTTCTTCCTCAAATGTCCGTTTGGGCCACGGATGCCTACATATCAAGAAATCAAAACTTGAACTAATTATCTATTATTATTCTATCATAACTCATCATGCTCGTTGCTCGATTCGCTTTGGGATTCGGACTCGGGCTGGGCATTTTCACTTGCTGGCTTCTCCGAGTCCGTGGCTGATTGGTCATCTTGAGGTGAACTCTCATCAGTTGTCGAATAGGTGTCTTTCTCGTCTTCTTTACTGGTCGACTCTGATTCATTCACGGGTTTCTCGATCTTAGGTTTTGGTTTGGGAATCTTGTCGATGCTGGCAACCTGTACATGTATATTAGTTATATAGTAATAGGACTGGAGAAATGATTTGGTAGGCACAATGTGAATAATAATTCTTTATACAATTAGATGCAGGTGAGAATAGTTGGGGGAAAAAAAGGCTTTTCTAGCATATATTTGATGGTATATTGAATTAATATTTCAGGGATTGTTTTTGAGATTTGAAAGCAGCAAAATACCTTGTCTTGAATGTTATAAGCCTTCGAGTATACATCTTCGGATGTGAATACTGGCGGGCTAGATGCCGAATTCCTACACAGAAGGGAACCCTTCAGTCCATTATTGCCATATTGTAGTAGTACAGGTTCGTAAATGAAACCAATAAATTCCAAACTAACTCTCAGTTTGATTATTTTTCTAACATAAACAATAGTTTTAGGATGAAATAAAAGTGAACACAAGAAAGTTCACAATCAAAACTTACGTTACGTTGCGAACTAATAAAATTACAGTACAATGTAATCTACAACCAGAGTGCAAGGAAAACTTGGTAATATAATATAAAAAACACGTTGGCAGAGAAAGATTGGCCTACTAAATCGTAATCACTAACTTCTATGCATACCAACAGCGAACCAGAACAGAAACCATGCACTGAATGAACTAATCCCATTCATAGCATACAAAATCGAGTAACTTCAGGGAAAGATTAGGCACGAAATCAAAAGACAACTGATATGCAATAATATATTAGGAAATACTGTTCAAAGCACCTTTAAAAACGTAGACATGATGAATACAATAGCATCATGTTGGAATGATAATCATTAGAATAGCGCAAAGTTTCTGGGTCATAAATTACAAATGAAAATTCATACTTCTTTTTTATATAATGACTTTCAAGACTCTCAAAAATAGGCAAAGAATCTGAAGTCAAAGTCAATTCCTATATTAAGAGGTGCGATTCCAGGATTTGAAACCCCACAAATAATAATTTTCCACATTGAAGTCACTAATTTAGAAGTCTATTGACCAACAGTTTGTTTCAGTCAACAAACGAACGTCTGGAAGGAAGTCAGTCAGGTTCTTATGTCATTCTTTCCATCCACTAATGTATTAGTTTAACAAAGTCCGGTTTGTATGGAGAAAAAATCGCTCAATTCAGCTAATCAGGACAAATCACTCAATACGGTAGAACTAACAGAAAGGAATAAGATCAGCGGTAGTAAGTAATCTACCAGGATACCAAGAGAGTACATGCACAGATAAAATAACATGGATTAAAACCGGGGAGATACCAGAAACTAGACATTGAGAATTAAGAGATCACTTACTTCTTTTGTTCAGCTTCCTTCTCATCCAACCAGATCTTGAACTTGTCACTTTCGCTTTTTACCTAGACAAGCCACACATAAAATTTCCAAAAACACCAGGCATCAAAAAAGGAGCAATTCAAGAGCACTCATAAATACTAAAATACAAAACAAAACAACACGATGCAAAATCTTACCTCTTGTATTCTTTCTTTTGGAAGCCAAGGTTTCTTGGTCTCCCAGTTTTGTATAATCTGCAATGGCTCAAAAAGTCCAAGAGGTCAATTTCTTATTAATTTTTGGTAGCCGAAACCGATTTTCAGGAATGAAAGTAAAAAAAAGGCACGCAATGACATGGCCAAACCAACACCAGGAGAACAAAAATAACATAAAAGAGTCTCAGTTGTTGGTAATCAAACAAAAGGTCAATTAGATGGGGAAAAAAAGGAAAAAAAGAAGAAAAAGAAGAAGAAGAAGAATAGACTGAGTGAATGAATTCAAAATAGAAGCGTTAAAATGCACTAGACCTCAAGTATCACCACATGTACCATTCAGATTATCAAATCCTAAAAAATTCTCCAATTTCTTACTAACCATAAATTCCACACAACAAAAATTAAACCAGCTTGACAAAGTATTCGGCCTTCATCCTGAAAAGAAGAAACTAATACAACTTCCTACGTCATGGCATACAAACTCAAGCCCTTAGCTATACAGATACTGAAAGTCTGTCAAAAGCAACTCCACAACTAAGAAGAATAAGGGCATTAGCACAAGTGATTCAAATCCTTCAAAACACACCTACATAAATAAGTGGAAGTTTTCTAAATAAAGTCAACCCAACAATCCTCCCCAAGTGTGGTCAACCAAAGCCTTCAGCTTCCACAGTTCAGAGAAGAAAGAGTGAGAAACAAGGAGGGAAAGAAACCAAACAATTATACAACGAGTTGCAAGTGAAGACATCCCAGGAGATAATCTCTTTGCTCAGAAGAAAGATTACACGACCAATAATAGAACATAGACCAGCTAACTCTGACCTCTCCATCATAAAGGGCACAAGAACACTTGAAATCAACAAAGGAGGAATTACACCTCGGAGAAATAAAAGAAACCATGATGTTCTTAACAAGGTATGAATAAAAACAATCTGGTCACAAAAACTACAACTGCAGCGTAATATCCAAATGCCAATGAACCCTAATCGTCCCAACAGAATACTTAACAAACGACACAAATAGGATTACACCAAGAGATCACCTTGTTATTAAAAATAATGTTGATAAGAACTGCATGATGCCTTGTCTAGTTTATTTTGTAATTATACTCCAAATCTAATCAATTCTAGTTGGATATCTTCGTGTAAACTCTCCACGGGAGTGTTTTAGGTTTATATGTTCCAACTGTAAGTTATATTTGTTGGGTGGTTTTCTGTATACTCATAAAAAGGGGGCCGTAGCATTTTTAAGGAATACGCATAATAGAAAAAATAAGATTTTATTATACTATTGTAGCCCTGTGGAAAAGACGAGAAGTAACATACTGAAAAGTAAAATAGTATACATATCATACCGATTAATATTCTAGCAAGCTAGTCTAAGACAGTTATGGATATCAAAAAAATAAAAATAAAAATAAAAATAAAATAATATTCCAGCAGACATCTGAGAAGAATGCTAATATATACTCCACCTATTACAAAAGGGATAAGTTGTTATATTAAACCTAAAAATTATAAGACAGACGTTAGATTGATGGAACCATTCAATGTCTTGTCAATTAAGATTTCACATTAAAGCATGTGCATGAAACACAGACAAAATAAAATAAGAGAGAGAGAGAGAGAGAAAAGACGTACCGTTTGCAGGTCAAGAAGATATTTGCGAGCTGCTTCAACAGCCTGAGGTCTTGCAGTTAACTCTTTCAACCTACATTAAAAAGATAGATAGTAAAAAGATAGATAGGTATGTAAAACTTTACTGGCCATAATGTCACCTTTGGTAACATAGCACTCTAATATTGGGATGCTAAACTCAGTCCAATTCACGGACATATAAGGCACTCCAGCCATTTATAAGTACCTGAAGAATATTGGGTCACCAGAGCCTTTTAACATGTCAATGCGTTCTTGAAATTCTGTTGCAGAAGCATCTTCACCATCCATATATAGCCAATCTTGTACCTAAAAAAAACAGAGAAATAAGCTTCATGACAAGCATCATCCCAATACCACCAAAAGAAAATCCTAACCTCATCAAGTTTCTCGTTAAAAGCTTGACGTTCCTCACTTGTACATATCTGTTCCAACTCATTGGAGGTTTCAAACTGGCATGAAGAATAAAACAAATCATTAAAAATAGGCATGAGAAGTATTACTACAGAAGTTGTAGAAAACTGCTGCAAAGAATAAGACAATGGCCTATAGATATTGTATTGTAGTAAGGATAGAAGAGGAAACCCAGAGCCATGTTTTCAAGAATGAATAATATTCATCCTTGCCTAAGAGAATATGTAGATCCAAATCCAATTGTGATAAAATATGGATATTTCCAGTACTTTTACCCTTAAAAAGTCTAAACAAGAAAGCAGATAATAACTACGTATATATCATCCAAACAAATATTCTTGGCAATCACAAATTGATAAGCCTGATTATGGTATATTCTTAGCATCTGCTAAAACACATTTTAGAGCTTACCCTAAGCTATTTATCCACAGTTTAGATATTAATATTAGAGAAGTCCAATTCATAATGTTACCCTATTTCACTTCAAAGTTTCAAACAATACATTTATCAGATATCAATTTGAAAATAATATATATATATATATATATAAGTTCAATTATATTATTTATGCTTCAAGAATGATCAAGAATCCCCAACCTTCTCCTTGGTAGCGTATATATATCCTTCCAAGTTATTTTTAAGCTCAGCAGTTCTTCTTCTCTCTGCATCCTTTTTGTCCAGTGCTTCTAATTTACTTTTGGCTTCAGCAAAAGATTCTTTGGAAAGAGGAATTACTGGCCCCACAGTCTTCTCAACGATCTTTAAATCATATAATAAAACAGAGAATGACGAGAAAAGCAAGTATTAAATATATAGTAATCCATACCAGAATAACTTCTATAAGGGACACGAGGTGTAATTGCTAATCAATTTAATAATTCACAGTACAATAGTCATTGCACTGACCTTTAGTGGAATTCTGAAAGTTCTCTTTTTCAGCTTTTTTTCAGTAGCAAGCTCAGGTGTACCTTGTTCCTCTGTACTAGAGTTGGATGTGTTACCAACCCCACCATTTTCAGGGATCGAGGTGTCATTCTTTCCTTCTGAAGTATTTCCAGAATCCTCCACTGCTGCATTGGGTGAAGCAATTGTTGAATTCTCTACTGAAACATTCTTCCTAGGTACGTCTACCCATTCTGATATCTCAATAACAGCATCTGCCCGATCCAAAGACAAAATTCCACTTCTACTGAGAGAGAAATGTAATGTTGCCTTGATGGGAGATGACAAGTTCCGAGTTGAATACCTAAAGAATACATTAAAAGAAATCACACTGTGAGATTCGAAATCCAGCATATTATCTGCTAAGTTCACAGCTTGATTAAACAGATATGCCAGGTGCTCAGGTAATTGGCAGTCCTTACTTCTCACTAGTATCCGTCAAACCAGAAACAGCATACTGAGCAAATATGGGAACGCTGACACCAGGTGGTAGAAGATCGTTCTCATATGCAAGTGAAACTTCAAAATCCTTATTATGGACGACTGATCTGTACATCTATGATACATGCAAGTCCAAAAAGTCGTACAGTAAGAAAAATAGTTAAGAAACTTTATTGAAGATTCATGTATTAATAGGTCGATATCATTTATTTACCTTACTGGGGAGTTTCTTCATGCGTGGTACAAGCACTTGCCTAGTGCTCTCATCCTTTAAGAGATCAGGGCCATCTAACTCCACAACAAATCCATAGGGAGAACCATCAACCATTCCAAGCTTACGGTTCAATTTGATTCCATCACTTAAATTGGCAGCATGGAGAGCTGCACCAAGTACAATAGCTTCATCAGCATCCAGATGTTTGTCCAGCTCTTTCCTTCCAAGGAACTCCTGGAGTTTTGCCTGTCGAAAAGGAATTGTTCTCACTCAGCAGAAAATTTATGAAGACTCAATTGAAGAAATTAAAGAGCTAACAGACTAAAACCAAACTATCTATTTTAAACCAAGTGTGACAAAAGGAAAATGCTTATTATTAACAGAGGATGACGACCATAAACTGATAGCTGCGCATCACGCCACAACTGTTAAATAACAATTTGATAATAAAAGGAGACATGATACACAGTTATTGTTATTTAAAATTAATAATAATATATTCATAATTTAATTTAAAAAGAAAAAAAAAACATTTCAAAGGATATATGTAGACATCACACTCTATGGCATGCAGGTGCATGCCAGAGGGGTTAGGACTAAATTCATCCCAAGTCAAAATTGCATAAATCATAAAGCTTTAGCTATGATTTAGAAATTACATTTGTATTAATTGAGGTGATTTTATTCCCTCTTCATAGACTTCTTTGTATTTGTATCGGTTCTTTTTAACTTTTTCACTACTTTAGAGTTTGCATCTTTGAACACTTTGTCATTTTCATTCATTAATGAAAAGTTCGTTTCTCGTTTAAAAAACAAAAAAAAAAATGTCGCTTTCTTTCCTTCCATTGGCTTCAACTTTTGAGGAACAAGAAAGGCAAAATGTACAGGTACCAATTTTCAGCTGAAAATTCATCTACTAAGGAACTACGAGAATTCCATAGAGATAAACTGATCGCAATTCTATTCCTTTCAGAAATTACAATGACAAAAGCAGCAGCATGTGGGGGTGGGAAATCCATCATCATATTGAAAGGTTGCAAGATTAGATGATAATTAGAAGTAAACAGAGGAATAAAAGCTACAACTACAAAAAGCATAATGTTTGAAATAAAGAAGCAGACAGTTAACTTCCAACCTGCAATTTTGGCACTCGTGTAGCCCCTCCAATCAATTCCACGGCATATATATCATCCATCTTTAAACCTGAATGCTTTAACAGATCTTTCACGGGTAAAAGAGATTTCTCCCACAAATCCCCACACAACTCTTCAAACTTCTCCCGTGTTATGGTGCTCCTGAAATAGAAACAGGTTACCAAGAAACTCAGTATAATGCAACCATATCCATAATTCCTAGGGCTAATGACATCAAAAATTCATAATTCCACTAATGAGTAGCAAGATTTACATGTAGCATAGTAGTTCTTCACCTATGTGTACATTGCAAACCTTAAAGAAACCAATACTTAAAACCAACAATATAACTTGAAAAAAAATAATAAATAAATAAATAGAGACGAGAAGTACCAGGGTAATCAAATGCAGGCAGGTTCTAAGTGACTAAAAATGAAATTGACTGGGGGATGCACACACACACGGGAAATGCATATTTGGTAAATATGAAAGGGGGTGGCTATCATGTAAAAGTAAAACGAAATTGTTGCTCATGAATTTACTTGATGCTGTAAGGGAACAAATAGGGGTTTATGGGTAGGAGTAGTATGGTATTAGTAAAGGCATAAGGGTAATTAGTTAGGGAGTTAGTGTATTTAGGTTATAAATAGAGGGAAGGGGGGGTAATTGTTGAGTGATTTAGGGCTTGAGTTAGCATACTCAAGAGAGGGGAGGTTCCAAGTACCTTATACTTGGTCTATCTTGTAGTTCTTGATCCTTTACATTTCAATATATTTCAGTTCTTAATTCCTGTTAGGTGGTATCCTAACAGATGCTTTCGGCAATCTAGAAACATTCAAAACAGATAACCAAGACTATTCACATTTTCTTCCGAAGTGTCCTTTTCTCTATAGATTTAAGCTATTCAACCATGACACCACGAATCAAACTATTTTTGTTAAATACTATGGCATTTACAGCATATAAGTTGCCAAATATATATACATACGTTTTTTTTAAACCATATACATTAGAAAAAAGATTCCTTATGATTGGGACCTTGTTGGAATTCCGACCAAAATGATTGGGACCTTGGTTTTCGAAGGGGGCGTAAGGGATAGAGAATTTGATAGTTGGCTCGGCCTGGTGTCCCTGATTGACTCGGTGAGATTGGGGGAAGGAGTTGACAAAGCTTATTGGTCTCTTGAGAAATCTGGTTTCTTCTCCACACGTTCAGCTTTCGAAAAGTTATCGGAAACTAGTCATAAACAACACTCTACCATCATCAATCAGATCTGGAAGTTTAGTGTTCCTAAGAAGATAAAAGTTTTTTTGTGGAGTCTAGCACACAAAAGCTTGAATACCCAAGACAGATTGCAAAGAAAGTTGAGGAATATGGCTTTATCACCTTCTGTTTGTGTTTTGTGTTTTGTGTTTTGTGTTTAAATGGCGAAGAAACCCTTGATCACCTTTTCCTTAGGTGCTCTTTTCTGGCCAAAGGGTGGAACCAGTGCTTTAGAGCCCTTGGCTTTAGTGTGTGTTGCCCTGAGAAGCGTGTGTTGCCCTGAGAAGCTAGATCAATGGTTGACTGAAGCTCTTAATGGGTGGTCCCTAAGAGGGAAGGCAAGATTCTTGTGGAGATGCATTGCTCGAGGTTACTTTTGGGAGGTTTGGAAGGAACGTAATAGGAGGATTTTTGAAGATAAGTCGAATTCTTTTGAGGCGTTTTGGAATATTGTACAAATTCTTCTTCTTTATGGTGTGTTAGAAACAGGAAATTCTTTTGTAACTATAGCCTGACTCAAATCCTCCATAATTGGGAGGTAGTGCTTCATTAATTTTCGTGGGAGGGGGCCCCTCGCCCCTTCACCTTTAGGCTGGTTGTGTTCTTTTTTCTTTTCAATGAAGTTGTTTCTTATCAAAAAAAAAAAAAAAAAAGAGATTCCATATGAAGAAAAATCTGATGAAATAAAAATCAATTAAAATCTACTTACCTAAAATCTCGATCATCATAGAGAGATTCAACTGATATTGGGGCAGCTGTATTTGCACTCAAAATTTCTTTGGTTCGTTTAACTTGTTTCTTCAATTTTGCCATAGCCTTTTGATGGTTCCTTACATCCACGCCATTTCCAACTTGTTTATTGAACTCGTCAGCAAAATATTCAACCAGCCGTAATTCCATATTCTGGCCCCCAAGTTCTGGGTCCCATCTAACATCCTTCACCTGCACAACATGCCAACGTTGCTAAGATATGGCAAGGCACAGAAGAACTAGTACAAAGAATGAGAAAAGTGATGAGAGGTTAATATTTTACCCTAATAGTGGCCGCAAACATGCAAGGAACAAGAAAATTTCATGCCACATGGCATAAAAAACTGTATATGGGATGTCACTTTAAAATAAATGGGTGAATAACACAAGGGTGGATAGTCTCTAGCAGAATTATAAAATAAGATAAGTGTTGAACGATGGATTTCAGATTAAATTTGAAAGGCTGTTGTCCATTTAATTTTTTCCCATTTTCCACGCAATTTGTTGATAACAATTGAAAAACCACAAAATACTTGCCATTGCAAAACAAAGGCTGAACATTGCCAACTTGGAGAAAGATTAATAATAATAATAATAACAAAAGTGTTGATAATAAAACCTTCCATTGTTTAATCACCACGAATAAACTACATAGTACCAGTCTTTTGTAAAGGATCATCGTTCATGCATATTAGATCTGATTAAAAAGCATAACTGATCCATAAACAAGCCTCTAAATCATCCACATTTTGGCTTTAGTTTCACTCATCTAACATTTTCAACAGAGTAGCCTGTTGTTGCATCATTGATCTTTTATATTGTCCAGTCTTTTAACCTGATCACCTTGTATGGTGCAATACCGCAATATTTTCTTTTTCCAGGACAATTCTTTAATCTATCAAGACTAAATTGTGGCAAGAGTAACAATTATATATAGATAAAGCTATTCTTTTCAAAAATATATATAGCTAAAGCTATTCTCCCTAGTGTTCTTCTGAACATTCTGAAATTAACTAAACTCATAACCACAAACTATCGACAAATTTCTCTGAGTCTCGGATAAAAAGTCTCCGAGAAGGTAATCGAGATCTATTCTTTTAACAACAATAACATTCAGACAAAAACTAATAATTTCAAGATTGCAGCAAGTGCATAAGACATAATTAGTTTGAAAAACAACCAATGGCTACAAAAATTATGTTGAGTATACTTCACCTGAAATTGGTTGACTGAAACAGTCTTCCCGTATTCTTTCGCATTGTAGGACGAAAAATAAACAAGCACCGCGTAAGTATTGCTTGAACCCATATCGTAGAAAATAACATGCCTTGACCCATTGGAAAAATTCTTATCAATTCCATATTGTAGCGCTGCACCCGAATGTTCATTGATCAATGAAAGCACATTTATCCCAGCCAGTTGCGCTGCTTGAAGTAGCGCTCTTCTCTCTGCTTGCCCAAAGTATGGTGGCACAGAAATTACGGCATCCTTCACCTGCACTTTCGAATGAAACTCTGCTAAATTCGAAGCATAAGCCAGAATCATTGCCAGCAATTCCTCAACCGAGTAAACAGTCACATTGTCGTCAGTTTTAAAACCAGCAGCACCCCTCGGATCTTCCACAATATCAAATGGCAAATATAATGAGTCTGTCAAACTTTTAGTATAGTTATAGGGCTTCCCAACCATGTCCCTAATTTGGGAGAAAACCTTATTAGGATACCGCGCCACGAGACCAGCCGCTTCTTCGCCGAGAAGACGAGTTCCCGATTGAAAAGACACTAAGGCCGGCGATTTACGCTTCGACATTTCATTGATCGCGATCGAAATTGGACTCTGTCCAGGTTTCAAATTCACGACAGCAACTTTAATCGATTCAGACCCCAGATCTATACTCGAAACCGCAGAATCCGACGGATATAAAATTAGAGAAAAAACAAATAACAACAACCCGAACTGCATTAAGATCGACGCCATTCTCTACTCTTCAGCTCTGCCCAAACATCAACAAAACAAGAAAAACCAAAACAAACATACGTTTCAGACACATTATAAAACAAACAGACAGAAAAAAAAAACTTCAAATTAACAATAATTTCTACAAGAAAGAGCGCGAAAAAAAGAACCAAACAACATTCATAAAATCTACCGGGAAAGCAGCGACTCTGGAAACCCAAAACGCGAAAGAGGATCAGGCAAAAGCCTTAGAAAACAAACGGGAACAATGGCGACTCAGAAGGAGAAGGAGACCAGCAAAACGTGGATCGCATTCTCCATGGCGGAGCTTCTGTGATTTTTGTTTGGTTGACGAGAATTGTTGAAGGAAAATCAAAATTTCTTCCTCCTTCTACTAATAGTAATACTGAGACGAGGGAGGGAAGTTTGGGAATTTTATTCAAGGATCCTACGTGGAAAGGGCGGAGTAATATGGCCAATGAGTCAATGCCACGTGGTAAAATTTACACGTGGCGAGTAGGGAATCGTTCGGTGGTGTTGTGTTCACGGTGGTCATAGATGTGTGTAGAAAATATTGGAGGTTATTATCGTGTACGGCGAGCGTAATTCTCGTGTGGATGACCATTCAATCGTGTCATGACACGTGTCTCGTTCCCCTTTCAAAATTTAACTAGTCAATAATCGAGAAAATATAATTTTAATAAAATAAAAAAACTTTTACCTGTCAATCCGAACCTAGCTTAGCTCAATCCACCTTTAAGATGATAATTAGGCTCCATTTGAAATTGTTGTACCTTTTAGAATAATTGATTGTGCTTTTAAGAAAATCAATTATCATATGAAGTTGTTTGGTAAATTTCGATAAATTCATATGTGATTTAGCTATAATGACGAAAGTAGATTGTTGTTATAATAGCAAAATATAATTTTTAATTTAAACCATAATAAATCTTAACTAATTATTTTGCTCTCATCAAACTTGTAGAAAGAGTGTAGTTGAATAAAATTAAAATAAGATAGTAAAAATATTAGAACAAAAAGTCTTATTACTATTTGGTAAAGAATTTGAAAATTGAAGATTTGGTACAAATTTCGACATACTGTATGGATAGAAATAAATTAAACATTAATTTTTAAAAAAATTAATTTGATGCTCATTATTCTATGAACAAATGGGATTGAAGGTTGTTTGAGAACCTACACATTTTTTATTAAATAAAAATTGAATAAGTTTACAGGATAACAATAAAAAAAAACTGCAGTAGAGGATTGCACAGCAACCAACATCAACCATTAACACAATAGAAGATCATAGTAAAATTTATATAAAATTCTTGAAATGATTAACCACAACTTAACAGAATTTAGCATGGACACTACATAAACAAATATTCAGAGCATAAGATAAAATATGATTTAAAAAAAAAAAAGAATCACATTCAGAAATGCAAGATGAAATACAAGAAGTGAGTAAAGAAGGAGAAAACTAAAAATAAAATTAGTTGATTATTTACCTCATAAGAAAAAGTGGTAAAAAAATATGTTGGGTGCGATGAAAAACAAAAAAGAAAAAAAAATAAAAACATAGCCACCAAAATCGCAGCATTTGCTTTTGGAAGGATACTCTATAATGCATAGGAACACTTATAAATCATGATAACTCAAATACATAAGAACAATTATAAATTAAATAAATTTTAAAAAAAAATTCATAGATGACACCCTATACAAAGAAAACAAATTATCGAAAAATTCAATAATTTTTTTTAATCTCAAAGGCATCAGAACGATTATAAATTTAATAACAAAAATTTTAAAAAAAAAATTCCAAGTTGTTGTTAATGGAACACAAAACCACAAGTCTTGTGAACTTGCTTCCAATTTAACCATTGTAAAGTTTTTTAGATAAGGATTATGTGGTGGTGGTAGGGAAAAGGAGAGAGGCATACCAGAGAGAAGTAAAAAGTAAATATACAAAAGGATATAACAGGACATTTTCAAGATTTGTTGAAATGGGCGCTAATTATTTGAGAAGTTAATTTGAAAAGTTGCGATTGAATAGATTTTAGAAATACAAAGAATTCAAAAGTGATTTTATATAAATTAATAAAAAAATCAGTTTTACCAAATACCTTAAATGATTAAAATTCTCTAAGTGTCTGTTCCTACTAAGTTATGTTCAAATTATCTATTACCATCTTTAATAACTTATCAAACATTTTATACTCGATAAAAAATGTTAGATCTTCAAACCATAAGACTGAAAAAAAAAAAAAAAAAAAGAAAAAAGAAAAAAAAAAGCACTTATTATCAACCATGACTGGTGTGAAATATATTTTTAAATTCTAAAATTTTAGTAGATAAGGATTTTATATTTTGTTTTATAATTTTATTTTTAAATATTAGCCATTTTGAAACTAAAATTTTCAATTTAAAATTTATTGAAATTCATGAATGTATTGAAGTTTCTTTTATAAAAGCCACCCATTATTCTTAATTAAGAAAATATGTCAGATTAACATGAAGTTCGTAATTCGAATTCTCATTCCACATGTTGTTGATATATATATATATATAAAAAAGGAAATCACTTGGATAACAACATAAAACCATTATATTCTTTATAAAAGAAGAATAATATATTGCTTCATAATAATGAGTTTTTTTTTTTAATTTAATAATGTAATAGTGGAATTTGAATATATAACATAATGTCTTGACCAATTGAACTGTGCCTAAATTATAAGAGTTTTCATGGATAGTAATAGAGCCTCCCAACAAGTAGAAAATAAAATTTTGCTTCATTTTTAATATAAAAATGTAATGGTAGAGTATTTTATTAATATTATTGATTGGATTTCATAGCTAATGAATGCTTAAATAGCTGAATTTGGGAAATAATAGAAAGTAACTACTCTACTAACTTGCATAACAAAAAAGCTTAAAATAACTGATACCCAAAAATGACTAACTGAGCTAACTAGTTTACGATAAAGCTAACAATAATTTAGTACATATAATAGCCATCCTCGAACTAATGACTCAAAGAGACTCAATTTGGAATGAAGATACTGAAATCAAGAGTGTGAGAGAGTTCTAGTGAAGAAGTCCCATTGATCAACAATGAAGAAGTAGTTTATTTGAATATCCTTTCATGTAGCTTTCTCTCAAACGTAACGGTAATCTATTACCATGTGCATGAAAGAAAGAGTTGTTAGCCAAGGCTATTGCTAAGATATTATCAAACCAAAAGAGTTGGAACTTGAGGAATTGATACCCAGAAGTCACAAAGCAATCGATGAATCCAACATAACTCAACAGTGGTAGAAACAAGAGACCTATACTCTACCTCAATTGATGACTTAGCAACAGTGAGTTGCTTTTTAATACTCCAAGAGGTCAGATTTTGTCCTAAGAAGACAATATAGCCTAAGGTCAAACTCTTATCAATTGGGTCGCTAGCCCAATCAACATCACAAAAGGCTCAAAGATCAAGAGAGCCAGCAGTAAATTTGAGACCAACATTACTATAGCCCTACAAATATCGAAGAACTCACATAACAACAGTTAATTCACCTTCGATTGGAGAGCGCATCTTTCGACACATTTTGCTAACAACAAATAATATATTAGGGCATGTAAATGTGAGGTATTGAAGAGTCCTTACAAGGCTGAAAAACATGTGAGCATCATGAAGTGGGGTTGAAATGGAAGGAATAGAGGATTCCTTAATTGCATAAGGGGTCAAACACAGGTTACAATCAAACATTCAAGCTTGTTCGAGGAGCAAAACAGTTTGTCAACACAAAGTACACAAATTATTCAAAATTTAGAGTCGGTTTGGTAGGCAATCTGGATTCTGTTTTATGTTTTTGGATTTATTGAGTTCAATGACTTTGCGTTTGACATATGTGTTTTCGAAAACTGTTTTCGAATTCTGTGATCCAAATAGTGAAAATTCTGAAAACAACATCTTTATGTTTTCATTGTATCCAGATTTTGAATTTAAAATTTTAAAAAACAAAATTATATTAAAAGAGATAAAAACTTTAATAAATATAGTATTTCACATTATGAACTCAATTTATTTTTATTAAATTAAAATATGTATAATATAATATATTATAATTATATGATATTGTAATAATTATATAAAATTTATAACAAAATATATGTTCATAAATTAATTAATAATGATTTATATTCAGCCTAATATTTAGTTTTGTAACTATAACTAGTTTGATGGTCTATAAATATATTATAGAACACATTTTGAACAATCGTTAAATTAGAATCCAATTTCTAAACCTGTTATCAAGCATATATTTGCAAAATGAAATACAACTTTGTGTTTCATTGAATCTCTTGTTTTCAAAATTCTATTTTTAGATTGCCTATCAAACGGGTTACTCGAAAAAGGCTCAAGTCCATTCTCCTACTCTGCAGACGTGCATCGTCGTCACTGTCACTGAAAGTCATTGCCAATAAACACTATAGCCCATATATGAAAACGAAGGAGGAGAACAAATATGAATGCCATAGTTGGAAGACTTCCCCTTAGTTTCCTAACAAATCTGGAACAAAAGGGAAACTTCGCTTCATTTGTAAGGGGGCGTTTGAGGCACAGAGTTGAATTGAGTTGGACAGAGTTAGTTTGTCAGTAAGTTCAAAAGTCTATGTTTGGAGTGTGGAGTTATGTTGAGTTGAGTCAGAAAGTCTATATTTGGGGTGCAGAGTTGAGTTGAGTTGTCAGGGATATCTGGTACAGTTTTTTGTAACTCAAAGTAGACTAATTTTTAGCTGACTGTTTTTATTTCTTTTATTTTTATTTTTTTCAATCATTCATCAAGAAATATATTTTTCCAACTTTCTAACACTGAATTCAGATGTCCACTTCAAAAAAATAATATATTTCAACATTGATCTTTTTTTTAAAAAAAATCATTATTTATCTTTCATTTTATAGAAATTTACTTCTTCCAAACTATAGGCAATGTAGCATTATTTTCTCTTTCTGCTACACATTGAACTTCTTTCAATTTATAAAAATCAAATGTTGTTTTCTTTCTAACAACAAATAGCAATTGATGAATGGAAAAAATGCAATGTACCTGTATTTTTTGTTTCTTTAAATACAAATTGAACTTCTATCAAAATATAGCAATCTAAGGTTTCATTTTCTAAATACACATTGAACTTCTTTGAAACTTAAAAATGAGGATCTTATTATGACATTTTTGAATTACTAATAGGGTCTTTTTTATTTATGAGGGAGTTTTTTTTTTTAAAAAAAAAAAAAACATTGACCATTATGTTTTTTTTTTTTTTTTTTTGCAAAGGAATATTGTTTGTTTACATTTGTTTAAACACATGTATTACATTGAACATCTTTGGAAAAGAGAATGCCAGTATTTTACTTTTTCAAGATGATAAGAAAACGACAATATATTTCAACATTAATGTCATGTAGGAGTGAAATATTCACAAAGTATTAGTAGGTCATCAAGGGCCTATATACATGATTCACAAAACATAATTATGGTTCACAAAATATAAGTAATGACGAACAATGGATCGAGTTCGTAAGTCCGAAGAAATATTTTTGAACCATGGGAGTGCCGTCAGTCGCTGGGAATTGTTGCCAGCGATAATCGCATGCGATGAATGCCGGTTGCCGAATATGGTTGCCAACGATTGCCGTCGATCATCAGTCATCGGAGAAAGTCGCTGAAGGGGGCCGCCAGTCACCGGTCATTGGACAAGTGGTGATAAAATATGTTAATAGGGTTACTGTACAAGTCGATGAAGTTAATATCCTAACACTGTAGCAATTCGGTAGAGTTGAGTTTTTTTTTATGGAGAGCTAATTTCTAAATGGGTCAAACGGTGAGTTGGATTTAAAATCCAACTCAACTCAAAAAACACCCCCTAAGAGATTTGGGCTACGACTAGTGGTCGCGCAATAGATGTGATTTCCAAGAAGAATAGGGGGAAAAGAAAAAAGAGAGAGAAAAAGGCCAACTCAAATATCTAGTCACCAAAAAAATATTATTAAATTAATATATTATTCTCAAATCACTCAATATAGTCATCAATTTAACTGTCAAATCGTCTTACCATCAGTCGGCAAAATGAGCTTAGCACAACAGTAATTGATATGTACCATCGACCTAGAGGTCAGAGGTTCAAATTCTCCACTCCCAAATGCTGTTGAAACTCAAAAGAAAAAAAAAATCGTCTTACCACCAAATCGATCACAACTTTGTTTATAATTCAACAACCACATCGATTTTCACCACTTATTTTAAAGGTAAAATTGTTGGCCTATGTGAATCAATTTTAAAAGTAAAGAGTATAAGTGAAAATTTTTAAACGATAAGGATATAATGGGAACAAACTTAAAAGTTTGGCATTTTTGAATAATTTATTTAAAGTTTTTAAACAAAATAAAAAATGGCACAAATTTTCGAATATCTCGTCACTTCCCACTGCTCCAGTTATCCGCCTCTCTTTCTCTGCGATTTTTCTGTTCTCTGTGATTAGAAAAACCGAGAGCCTCGCAGATTGAAAGAAAATCGAGGAGTTTCACTTTCTCCCTCTGCTCCGACGGTAACCATAACACCTTCTTCAACTCTAGATTGTATTTTCTTCACAGTTCTCTAATTAAAGCTCTCATCTCTCTAAATTGTTCCAAATTACTGCTATATCATAGCTATAACTCTTATTTTTCCATCGTTTTTTGTTTCTGAAAATTGAAGTTTGCTACATATCGCCGTTGTAACCCTCGCCGACTGTGTGGCATAGCGCTTGAATCCTAATGGTTCCAATTGGCGGAGCATGCTTCCTCTTTTTTGTTGAGTGACTTCAGCTTTTGTTGTTCTGTTGGCATTGATATCAAGTTTGGTTTCTTTTTCAAGGTGACGAGACTGCTAGAGAATCGGTGACTTGATGCTCCAGAAGCTGCCGGCGGTTTCTACTTGTTTTTGGGACCCATCTCAAATGGGTAGAAATTTGTTTTATTTTTCCTGTGAGATAGGAGTTTTGTTTTAAGTTAGGGGAATATTGTCCTTCATTGCTCCATTGTTATTCACCAAGAGGTGGCTCTCTGCCTCAGTAACCGCTTAGAAACTACTGCCATTTGAATCGAAAGTCGTGTTGTTGTTGAACAATGATTTGAGCTTATGTCTTGACTGATTTCACTGCATGCTTGTAGGTCTCTTCATTGGCAATGTGGAGTTTACGAGCCTGCACCTGTCTTCACTAAGATCACATACTCCTCGAGTAAAGGTTTTGATTCTTAACCAAATTACCTCTATGAAATTTCAGTATTCTGTTATTTTTCTTATTTTTAGCGTTTATGCCAATGAAATGACATGCCTAGCCATGAATTTGGAATCCTTCACCAAGCTATGTTTACATTTCCAGATCATGATCTAGTTTGTAATCTTACTTTGGAATCATAAAGTAAGTATATGATGTTTCTGTTTCATTCAGCCATGTATAACATTGTGTATTTGTCAGTCACTCACTGCTCATTGACTTCTTTAAAGCTTTTACTCTTTCTTCAATATTTTGTATCTCTGATTCTGTGGACATCATTTTATGTCAGTCGATTTCACTTTATGCTTGAAGATAACATTTGTTGATTTTTAGTGGTTGTCCTAAGTCCTGTGAAAGACTCTTCAAGACAAATAAGATCTTGCAATATTCTTCTATTGCAGTTTGCTCATAAACTGTTGTCCCAAAAAGTGCCAACATCATTAAGGACTTTATCCTATACCAGTCGGGAATATGGAAAAGATCCTATTTCGAAGAAACGAGAAGTGTATCGCCAGAATGTGGATCTTCCAATCATGTTGCCTAAAAAGAAAAAGAAACCCTATCCTATTCCCCTAAAGCAAATCAAGCGGGCTGCAAAAGCTGACAAAGAGCTTGCACAAAGGGGTATAGAGAAACCGCTTGAACCTGGGAAAAATGGGTTACTTGTCACTGATTTGATACCTGTTGCTCATGAAGTACTGGATGCCTGGAAAATTTTGATTAAGGGCCTTTCACATCTTTTACATGTTATTCCAGTATATGCTTGCAGGTTGATCTTTTCTGGTCAAGAAATTTCACTATGACATGTTTTTGGAGAGCTCGTTTAGTTGTGTCCTAATCTTTCAGTGAGCTAATTTTTGAAATTCATATTTATGCCTTAATATCAATTTGTCTTTTGATTCTGTGTAGGGAATGTTCAGAAGTTCATATAGCTCAGTCAGGCCACCATATTCAAGATTGTCTTGGTCCTACCAATGCAACGCGTCGAAGCTTCCACTCATGGGTTACAGGTTCTATCAATGACGTCTTAGTCCCCATTGAGTCATACCATCTCTATGATCCCTTCGGTCGTCGCATTAAGCATGAAACACGATTTGAATATGATAGAATTCCAGCTGTTGTAGAGCTCTGCATCCAGGCTGGTGTGGATATACCAGAGTACCCTTCACGTAGAAGAACCAAACCCATCCGGATGATTGGAAAGAAGGTAATTGATCGAGGTGGAAATATTGAGGAGCCTAAGCCTTGGCAATCTGCTGATTCTTATCCCCTTCTTGATTTCGATACACAAGTGGCCTCTCAACGATTTGCACCTCCTCTACCAGTAGATGTCCCTAGAATTGCCCAAGAAACAATCGAGGCATATGAAACTGTTAGATCTGGTGTAAGGATGTTGATGAGGAAGTATATAGTAAAGGCTTGTGGGTACTGCTCAGAGGTCCATGTCGGACCATGGGGCCATAATGCTAAGCTATGTGGAGAATTTAAGCACCAATGGAGGGATGGAAAGCATGGTTGGCAGGATGCAACTTTAGACGAAGTACTGCCCCCAAATTATGTTTGGCATGTTCGTGATCCAAAAGGCCCGCCGTTGATAGGTACATTAAAGAGGTTTTATGGTAAAGCTCCTGCTGTGGTTGAAGTGTGCATGCAGGCCGGTGCACAGATCCCCAAGAAATACTTGCTCATGATGAGGCTTGACATAGTCCTTCCTGACAGCGAGGAGGCACGATCTGTTGCATAGTTGTGTTGGCCAAAGTCGTGAAGGCTTCTTTTGCACAGGTCTGTCCAAGGCCTCTACATTATATCCTCGATTTTCTTAAGGAAGAGAGAGTCTTAAAAACGCTGAAAGCTGATGGAAATTCAGCTTTAGATGCTACTTTAAGAGCACTTAGATAAGTGAGGATGTTAGATGTATATTAAAGTTTTACTAGATTCCTCGTTACAGTGTTGTCCTAGAGTCCATATTAGTTAAGTTTTCTTAACCTCGAAATATTTGAATACTTGATAGATGCTACGTTGACATCGCAATTGAGTTCAGACATCAATAATTGTAAAGTTCAAAGATGAAGTAGAAGGGAGCCTTTTGCTGTTATGCTGTATGTCGTGATCAATCAGCAATTGTAATGTCACCGTGGGACAATTATAAACAAATTTTTAGTACCTAAAGTTTATTTTTCATGTACAAATTTTTGCCTTTGCTCTTTGTAACTTATCAAAGATGTTCCTCCGTCAGTTGCCCCTTTCAAAATCGAGTATTTCTCCCATCAACTCAACTTCAAGCCAACCTTCAAGAACGAAGTTAGAACTTCGTGTGGGAAACTATCTCAGCAACTTAATGAGAAGGAGAGGAATTGAAAGATTTTGAAGACAAGAGAAGCCATCCTTTTTAGAAGCGGGTGGTCATTCATGTGTTCAGAAGGTTCCTTTTTACTGTAGAATTTAATACCTGCCATATCTGATCATTAACTGAAGTGTTTTTTTTGTAATCTTCTCGGCAAGACTTCTAATTCCCATTTTTCATCCTTTTTCTCATCAATACAAATTTCCTTTGTTTCCTTTCATATATATACACATATATCAAGGATTGCAAGCTGAACTTGAAATGTTAACATCATTGAGGTCAACTACTGTTCCCCTGTTATTATTCACTCAAAACCTGAATTTCATGGACCGTTCAACATTGCCTCTTCTACAAAAGATAAGGGAATAAGGAAAAATCTCAACAACTTCTCTGCCTCTATTTACTCTTTAACTGTTAGTTATCAGCAATCACTCATAATATACCAAGTATATACCTATAATCCAACATGCATTCTGTGTTTCTTGTCTGTGCAGTTACAGTTTTCAATATATTGCAAATCTCTGGCCGCCTCAACTCTGGTGGAGCTTCAGATAGAAAACAGTGCACTTGGTTACCAATTTCAATCCAACTGCAGCCAGGTAGCTTCTCGGCCTTATTTTCTCTCATCAACACCCTGACTCTCTCAACCATATCCCATTTCCCTGCCTCAGCATGCATGTTTGACAACAGTACATAATTTGAAGCATTTTGTGGTTCAAGTTCTAAAAGCCTCTCAGCTGAATACTTGGCTAGCTCCAAATTATGATGTATCCTGCAAGCCCATAGCAAGGCACCCCATATTTTTGCACTTGACACAGTTTTCATCCCCTCCACTGCTTCCATGGCTTCTTCTAACCTACCGACCCGACCAAGCAAGTCAACCACACAAGCATAATGTTCTGATGAGGGTTTTATTAAGTATGTCTCAGTCATGCACTTGAAAATTTTCAAACCCTGATCCACGAAACCTCCATGATTACATGCAGATAACAAGCCAGTGAAGGTAACTTCATCTGGAGTGACCCCTCTTGTTGACATCTCTTCAAAAAGCTCAACAGCTTCTTTTCCATACCCATTTAGTGCATATCCAGCTATCAAAGAATTCCATGAGATCACATCTTTGTTACTGATCTCAGCAAAGACATTTTCAGCATCAAGGACTCTTCCACTTTTTGCGTACATGGTTATTATTGCGTTTTTAACAAACAAGTCATTACCAAAACCACTCTTGATAGTGAGATGGTGAAGTTGAACTCCAACTTTCAAAGCTGCAAGATTGGCAGATGCTCGCAAGCAACACACAAAAGTTGATTGATCAGGCTTCTCTCCTTGCTGTTTCATCAATATGAAACAATTCAGTGCCTCAAAGTATAACCCATTTTGCACATATCCTGTAATCAGAGAATTCCAAGATACTCTATTCCTCTCTCGCATTTCATTAAATATCCCGAGTGCTTTATCCATCTGTCCCGCTTGAGCATAACCAGCAATCAATGTATTCCATGAAACCATGTCTTTGCATTTCATTTCTCGAAACAAACTGAGAGCTTCATCCATTCTTCCACAATGAGTATAGCCTGTGATCATGGTGTTCCAACAAACACTATCACGTACAGAAATTTGACTAAAAATTTCATTGGCTTCATCCATTCTGCTACTTTGTACATATCCATTGATCATTGCTGTTTGAGCTGCAATATTCTTATAAGGCATCAGATCTAGAATTTCCCTTGCCTGAGAAAGCTTACCAACTCGAATAAATCCATTGATCATGGTAGTCCATGATACAGAGTCCCTTTCTGGCATTTCCATAAATAGGTCATAAGCATCGTCAATCTGGTTGTTTCGTACATAAGCTCCAATCACAGCATTCCAAGAAACCAAATTCTTACCTGGCATCTCATCAAAGAGATTTTGAGCCTCAGCGATCCTTCCATAATGTGCAAGACCAGAGAACATTGTCACCCAGGACACCGCATTTGGGGTCGGAATTTTCCTGAAAATCATCCAGGCAGAATCCAAATCACCAACCCCAATATACCCATCCACCATCAAATTCCATGAAACCACATTCCTTTCTCCCATGGCCTCAAAGAACTGAAGCCCTGACTGCATATCCCCATTCTTGGTGTAGCCTGATAACATAGAATTCCATGAAACTATATTCTTAACCAACATTTCATCAAAAAGTTTCTTCGCCTCGTCGAATCGTCTCTTCTTAGCATAACCTGCAATAAGTGCATTACGACAAACTGTATCTTGCCTGTCAGGAAGCAAATTGAAGAGCTCCCTTGCCTTTTCAAGCTCCCCAATACGTGTGTAACAAGTTATCATCAAACTCCACGAGTAGAGGTCCCTTTTAAACATTTTATCAAACAGCTTGGCGGCTTCCTCAACCAAGTCATTGTGCAAGTAACCCGCGATCATGGAGTTCCATGAAACCAAGTTTCTTTGAGGCATTAGATCAAACAACTCACGTGCATTTGCTATCCTTCCATTTTTGGCATAGGCAGAGATCATCGAATTGTACGTTACAGTGTTCTTCTCAGTCATCTGCGAGAAAACTGCAACAGCTTCTTCAATGCGACCTGATTTTCCCAGCTGGGAAATCTTCAAATTCTGATTGAAGACATAGCTTCCCTTCTCCCCAATAGACCTGAGGCTGGATTTCATCTCTCGAACTGAATTTTGTCGAACAAGTTAGAAACGAAACGACTGCTCATGCAACTAAGCATTTCATTTCCGCATTGTGGACTTTTTAACATGATTGAAATCAGGCTGAAATGGTTTTGGAGGATCAGTGGTTCTTGCGTAAATGATTAAATTGGCGATGAAGGAAAGAAAATCATTCAACATCTTTCGCCGCTGTCCCTGGATGAAAGGGAGGAACAAGAATTTGAATTGGAAACAAAATTGCTTTTCTGCGAGCTTACTTCTCCTATCGTCCTTTTTGAATGAGCTTACTTCGCCCATTTGTGTGTTGTTTTTCACTACGAAATTTTTTTACTTCCAAACTTTGTAGGATTTTTTTTTTAATTTTTTAAGTACAATATTGGTTAAAAGGAGTACATATCAATTAACGTTGAGTTATGCTCACTTTACTTCCAACTTCGAAGAAATGAATGTCTTAATTATGCTAATATTGACAAATATTACGCTTTTTTTAGTTCAACAATTTTGAAAGAAAATCAAACTATCAACTTTTAGAATGATAATTAATGTTTTATCCACACAATAATGCTCAAATGAGCAGCAAATATTATGGTCTCAATTATGCTAATGTTGACGAATATTATATTTCAAGTTAAACAACTTATTTTGAATTCAAAGAAATAAAAAAGTTAAAACAACTTATTTTAGTCATATCTTTAAAATACCATTTTGGTCCATTCACTTTAATTTCTTTGCATTTTAGTCCATGTAATTTCAAAAATGTTAAAATTAGTCTTTACGCTTAGTTTATTGTTAAATTTTTCAAAAAGAAATCTAGTCTCTATTAGTCTTTCATCTATAAATTTTGAAAAAAAATATTGGTTAAATTATCAAAAATACCCCTGAACTCTAGAGTTGGTTTCAATTATACCCCTGAACTTTGCAAAAGTTTCATTTTAACCCTTGAAATTTGAAGTTTGTTTCAAAACGACCCTTAAAGGCTTTTTTTTCGTAAAATTCATGAACGGAAAATGATTTTTTTACATTTATATTATTGCTTATGTAAACATATTTGAACATATACGTTGAAAAAAAAATCAAAACATATGCAAATACATCATTTTTCGTCCATAAATTTAACGAAAAAAACCTTCAATGGTGGTTTTGAAAGTTCAGAGGTATAATTGAAACCAATCCCATAGTTCAAGGGTATTTTTGATAATTTAACCAAAAATATTCACATTATATCTTTTATTGCACGTAAACTATTATTATTATTATTTAATCAATTACACTAAAAATTAACTTCAAATGACTAATTTGAAATTTTATTAAGTACAAGAATTAAATTTGGACATTTAAAAGTATAGAGATTAAAATGGAATGAAACCCAAAGAAAATCAAAATGGTATTTTAAGCAATATAAGATTATCCCTCGATTGTAATATCATCCATTTCAAAAGAAAATCAAATGTTCTACCCTCCTTTTGCTTATACCATATATTTTTACATAATTTTTAAAAATAAAATATGATAAAGAAAAAGCCAATAATTAAAACCATTTAGGTTGCATAAATTTGAAATTTGGATAATTGAATTAGATCCAAAGGTCGAAAAATACCTTTCACTGATTATGCAGCCTCATACTCGACCACAACCTCACCTACCCCTCTACATTTCTAACCCTATACCTCACAAAAGTGACTAACATTACAAAGGGGACTATAAATTTGCAAATATATATTTTCCCCAAATTCTGATTAAATCCTAAAATAGGATTATGTAATTATTAACCTTTTAAACTAAATATCATATTCTTACATTGATAAGTGTTTGAACGTGCACACATCTCAACTTATCTCACAAGACAACTCTACCACATTTGATTATCAAGAAAACTCACAATCAGATAGATAATCTTCCTAGTTTGAACCTATTTCCTGTAATTAAATTACACATTAATATATATATATATACATCCCAGAAAGGATAATCCATTTATATAAAAGAATAGTTAACATATGCAAAGTAAATGAGTAGTTTTAGTATCCTACCAAAACCTATTTTCCATTGAAGGCTCGAAACACCACAATGCTTCTATAACGAAGAAAAAGAAAAGGGGACAAAAACTTGCAATGCACATGGAAATACCAAAACCTATTTACCATCTGTTACTTGGATGTTGGAATATCACTCAAAAAAAAAAAAAAGAAAAATCTTCGACCTTTTTTGTTTTCGTTCTATACTAAGCAAACTCTTGTTTGACAAAAAAGAAAAGAATACTAAGAAATGAAGTAGGAACTCGCACTGTGGGAGAGTGAATTAATGTGTCAGATCCTCTGTAGCTGATTTTTTTCTCATAGTCCAGAATGCAGCATAATATCGGTTCTGCAAAGATCGTAAACTTCTATGTTTAATGCAACCAAAGGAAGGAAAAACGAGAGTTCTAAAAGGATAAGGTGAGAACGGATTCTAATTATCTTTCTAGGCATTTCGAGGTCGCATATCATAAATTTGAGCATTTGACAATCAGAACTATATGACTACATTTTGTTAATCTTAAGAGTCAAATTGTTTCCTAGAGTGAGGACACAATAAAGCTTACCTGCATCATTGATCTAGGATTTGTTGTATATGTCGTCTCAACTGTCCTTTCCTTCTGCAAAATAAATATTAGTCATTTTTCAAATCCTTTTTAGCAATTGTGAGATAGAAAGGATCCTTGAAGATGAGAACTTTTCTTGGATCATGCATCTTGAATCAGCTAGTCTCAAGGCTTTTTGTTTTTGTGTTCTCTTTCTAATCTCTTTCGTGGTTCTTTCTTTCAAGAAATATATTGAAATTGGAATGCTTTTATAATTTCTTTGTATTTTTTATTTTTGTTCTCTCACTCCCCTTGGAAGTTTGTATTTTGAGCCTTAATCTCCTTCCATTTCTTCATTGAAAAGTTTTGTTTCTTGTTAAAAAAAAATCACTATGAGATAGAAAAGTTACTATCATCTACACTCTACAATTACCTCAAACACAAAGCCGTAATGCAATATAATTCTCTTCATATCTTCTAGACTTGGTTCAATGGACATTTCCTGAAAAAAGAAATAATTCGACCGTTCAGTCTCTAAGAGCGTTTTGAGGCAATTAGTTAAGGGATGAGAAGCGTACATCTTCTTGACCGTACATATCTGCAAAATGGTATAGCAGGGGGCCCAGATTTATCCACACCTGTCACTTGGACATGTTAAAATAAGTTCGGAACTAATTCATGGTAAAACATTTACAAGAGAGAGTGCTCTTACTCCTCCATCTTTCAAGATTCTTGATATGACCTCTATATATTCAATAATATTATGAGCAGTATCAATGAAAAAACAAGTCACAACTGCATCCCACATTCCTGTATGCATCCCAAACAACATGAGAAACAAAATTGCTGAGTTTCACGGAATCAGCTAACATTCAAAACTATCATGCACAAATACCATAATAACTAGTTTTGCCAATATCCTTGTTAAAGCTAAATATCCAATCATTTGACAACTACCAATGCTACAGTGAAGTTTAGAAATCATAGTGCAATTTTTACTGGTATCTTAATCATATAAACAGTCAACTCATACAATTTGCTTACCTACTTGGCTTGGATCGTTGTATACTTCAACAAAATCACCACCGCACATTGAGAATCCTTCAGTAATCCCTGCGCTGCTTTAGAAAATTATGATGTAAGGGGAAAGTGAGAATGCCAATCTAGCATACAAGTTCATTTTAGGTTTGACTCTTGTGTTGATTTCTTAACTTTTATTCTTACTGAACTGTCAAATGTTTCTGATTTAATACTTCACAACTTTCCTACGTTCTATTTTAATACTTAACACCATAATGTGACTTCAAATATCTGTCCATGTAAACCTTTACACATCAAATAAATAAACAAAACACATGCCTATATTTGTATTATGTTAAAAAGTTGGAAAAAAGAAAAAAAAAAAGAGTTCATTGCAAGGACTAAAATAGTTTTTTTGTGCAAAATCAAGGGGCCAAACAAAATCAATTATGTATTTTCAAATAAGACAATGCCAATGAAAAAATCTAAAGAAAATTTTAAACTCAATAAACATTCTTCTAAAAGATTTTGTCTTATAAAAAGATTTGAAAAATAATAATTATTATTATACCATATAATTTATGCTTAAGAAACAAAGTTGACGTTCTTAAAAAAATGTTTTTTGTTCTCAGAATATTTTACTCTATTTTTTCTCTTTTTTATGTCCAACATTTTCTTTAAGATAAAAAAGAAAACATTTCATCCATGGAATAAAATTACAAAAGAGGGGGAGAGCCAAAAGCCCCAAGCCAAGGAAGTTAAAAAAGGTCGCACAAAGAAAAGTTAAACCACAACAATTGAGGGAGCACAGAATTTACGCCAAGAAAGGCCAACAAAAGTAACTTGATCTAGAAAACTCCCCAAGGAGTTTTGTTTGATGTTGAAAACCTTAGTGTTTCTTTCAAGCCACAAACACCAAACCGAAGCCCAAATAAAATTCACCCATAATATTTCTCTCTTCTTAGTAAATGGGTAACCCCGAGGAACATGAAGAGCAAGCTCTAGATGCTATTAAGGAGGGCAACTTGCCTAATAATTAACACGTTAGCTCAAGGTGAAGTGTCTAAAAAGTGTTAAGAGCACAACATGCTAAAGTATTGGTGCTTCAGGGTGGTGACTGGTGAATCAAGTCTATAGTCATCACTCTATATTATAGATAAGTTTATTCCATAGTAATAGGGCATTCCTTACGTTTAAATTTGTTAACAAAGAATCCTCCCATCCCCACCATGTTGATTAAAATTTATACGTTAAAATATTAATTATCCCCTACAAAGAAGAAAATGGTGCTGCTAAGAAATAACAGCAACAACAAAGTTAACCAAGGAAATGGACCAAAGTGAGGACAATATAAGACAGCAAATACCTCGCGGGATGAATATCTGGTATTGAAACAGGACGAAGTTGATCACTATCTGAAAGTGAATTGCTATTGCTGTGGATCCAGGGATATATTGTCCATTCACCAACCTTTTGAGTACTAAAATTCAAGAAAGCCATTTCAGTATAAATATCTGAAAGTGAATTGCACTGATTTAGCAATAACATGGTGTATGCACCAAGGTAAAAGGTTTGACATAAAAGCTTTCTTACTGATTAAGAATAAAACTCGAGCATATCATCATGTAGTATGAAAACTCATTCCCCTGACTTATAAAACCTGTTTTATAGTTGAGCAATATTAACTATGGTTAATTTTCTATAGAATCAGATACTAAATAGAAAAATCACATACATACCTAAACATGAAATCTCTAGAGCCAGTCGTCCAAGTCCAGCTCCAGGGACTAAACAAGCAGGAGGACTGATGAACATAATGCCCCGGTTCAGATTATTTAATCCTCTGACCATAATTGAAGCAAAAAAAGCATTCGGCATACCTCTCTTTTTTTCGATCTGGAAAAAGGGAATGTAGTTCCTCAAGGATAGGCTTATAGCACTGCTCACGCTCTTTTTGACCCTACATCAGATAAGAGAAGATAGAGGATTAATATTTGTTTGCACAATGAAGTCTCAAAAAGATAATCAAAACATACCTCTGCAGCCCAATCCCTGACTATATTCCTTATAATACAACGGACCTAAGCAAGAAAGAAAATGACTGATTCGTAAACTTATGTGCTTCAAATAAGAAAATTAGGAGGTGTTGAAATGGAAATGTCAGGTTCATGTCTTCTGTTTTCGTTCACAATGCTAAAAAAGAAATAAAGTTTCATGGAATTAGCTCCTATGAATGAACCTTATCAACATCAACCAATGGAACATTCAACTGTAGAGATGGATCCAGCCACTCATGAGATGATGAGCATTCCTGCATGTATCACATCAAAATATAAATTTTATATATTCACAAAAAAAAAATATAAGTTATATATAAGGCATATGAATGTCATTTTGTATCAGAATACATCAAAACTACATGAAATCACTAAAAGAAATATTATAAGGGCAAAAGATGCGTTGTTGAGCTGTGGGGAGGGGGGGGGGGGGGGGGGGGGGGGCGTACAGAGCTGACAGTTTAAAGAATTTCATCATCACTATAGAATACCGAATACATACTGAGAGATGTAATAATCTGATTTTCATGATATAGTTAATGAAATAAGTCCTAATGAAGTCCAACAATCATATAAAGTGGTAGAATTACATCTCCATTGCAATCAGAAAAACAGTGTCCACTGTGTTTATCTGTGACTTTCTTCTCTTCCAGATGTTGATCATGGTTGCTATGAGCAGGATCATGATTAACTCCATTTTCCACTTCCTGTCATATCAAGAGGTCAAATTTCTCATTTTTCAACTGAAAAAATAAGACTAAAAACATCCACTGTACTCTACCTCTGCTGCACAAAAACCCCCAGCACAACTTTTAATTTGAAAAGGCAAACTCCCTCCCTCCCCCTCTTGTAATAAGAGTTAAAATAGTTAAAAATACAAGTTAAACGACCACAAATAATTAATTTTAAAAAAATCTACTGCACAGCTATCTATGCTTTCTACCCGACACATATGATAAACAATAATAGATAAATTGATCACGCAATTTATTTTTCACATTGTTGCCGAACCTGGTTGGTAGTTGATGCCTTAGGCGAGTCAATTGCACCTTCAGGACAGCAGATTTGTTTGGATTCCAAAGAACACATTCTTCCACTTGTTGAGGTTGGCTCACCAGAACAAACATTGCTCTCCCGAGAAAACAAATGATCGTTAACATTCCTCTCTCCTCTACAACAAAATTGATCACCGTGGACATGATCAGGATATGAATCATCACAACAATCGGTGTCTTGGCTCATATCAAGTGGAGGTTCAAATGCCTGGCATTAATTTCAACATAGGGGAAAAAAAAAACAGACCACGTTACTTTAACCAATTGGAGATCTAATTCACAAGAGTCAACCCTTAGCATATATATAAGAATGTTGTTACCTTAAAACAAGACAAAAAAATTAAACGTGCAACGGAAAAGAAATAGGAAGAGATGGAGAGAAAGAAAAGAAAGAACTAGAAAAGAGGTGTCCCAAAACCATCATCTTACATTATCATCAAATTTTGGGAAAATAATTGGTGTCGAGGTGTTCCCTTCAGTTCACTTTTCCTTTTATCTTTATTGTTTTTTGTTTATGCTGGATCACATTCCGATATTATCAAATATTAGTTTTTATTAGTATTCTCTCTAAGGGTACATTACGAATGGTGAATCAAGTGAAGATGAATAATATCATTTATCATTTCCCTGCTCTTTCAAATCTATTCCATGAAGTTATTTTCAACTTTTGAAATTGATAAATGTGAAAATTTAGTAGTATTCGGTCGTCCTTTTCTTTTTAACTAGGAGCTCCTGTCGTAATTCTACTGTAGGGATTATACATGGATGAATTTTTATTACTTACAGAGGGCGAGAGTGCATACCTGAAGCATGTTAAAGATGAAATATGAATTCGTGGAAATACACCTGCAAAGTTAATTTGTCAACCGATTACATTCTGCAAAATTTCCATAATATCATACTCAAAAGAGTAGAAAGTAATCATTGCAACAGCTTTTCCACCCAATGTTCAAGAATTTACCAAGTTAGGTTGAAGCTAACCATGGCTTGCTTGAAACATTGTTTATGAACTATCTTATAAGAAAAAATCAGCTTACTATGAAATAAGGCTAGACTATCAATTTCATAGGCATTTATTAAGCTCAACTTATCAAGAGAGGAAAACAGAAAGAATTCTGAAAACCTGCAAATGGAGAGATCATGTAACAGAATATATGCCAAATTCTGTTCTTTTGTATAGAAGTATGTCTTCCCTTACATGCATATTTAATATTTTGCATATACACCTACAGAGTGTACTTCTCCATTACATCCCCCAGCATCCTCACACACAAAACTTCATAGAACCCCTTGGACCAACAAATTTGATTTGCCAACTATCTGTTACCATTTTTTCCAATAACAGCAGATATGTTTTTGTGACCAGAAACTATAGAATTCATAAGTAAACAAGAGGTGGGATCCAAACTAACTTGAGAGAGATGCAAATAATAATAATAATAATAAAATTATATTAAAAAAAAAAAAGAATAACAAAAACTCTCCAATAGCTATAATAATAATAATAAAAAGGAGAATAATTTTACAAATGAATATTAAAACAAGAAGAGCCATGAAACTGCAGTCTCTCTCTCCCATTCATTGCCCAAGTTCCCAAAGAGTCCTATAAAATTGTCCATGCCAAGCCATCCAAAACTCCCACAAAATAGGAAAGGTCTATCATTGCATTGAGGGTGTAGCATAAAAAATATCCATCAATATGCTGATATTTCAAGTTTGATATTGATATAAGGAGTCAATCACTAATTACAATATTAAGTAATAATATTGACAAATTTTCAAATTTGTCAACAAAAATATTATCAATACTAACATAAATACTAGCAATAAGATTTAGAAATTATTTAAGGAGTGTAAAATACTAGCAATAAGATTTAGAAATCAACAAAAATATTATCAATACTAACATAAATACTAGCAATAAGATTTAGAAATCATTTAAGGAGTGTAAAATACTAATTCATTAATTCAAATAATTTATATTAACTTTATTAATTTCTATGATTTTTTGAAGAATATTTGTCAAAATCAATATTGCATTGATATGTATCAATATCTTCATAAAATTAATATCTCAACATTTCTATCCACATCGATTTAAATCTTTGGTAGGACTAGCCACCATTGGAATTGGATACCTTATATGTGATAAGGAGCTATGGAATTGAGTAGGAAATGGAAATCTTCCAAGTGATTAGGAATCAATAACAGCAGTTTCTCAATAATCTTTCATCAATAATTTATAGCTTTTTTTTTTTGGCAAGCTTGAAACTTCTATGCAGATCTATAGTTTCAGATGATCAATAATTGCCAACAGGTTAAGAAGGAACAAAGAACCATGAAAATATGGAATCTATCTGCTCCATAGTCGCTGTGCTTCTTTCTTTTTTAACATGTGTTTCATACTACATCACAGTTGCAGTACTTCTTCACTAATTTTTACTGGGCGGTAAGAAAAGAATAAAACTTGTACCTTTAAAACACGCCTTTGAAGGAAGAAACCACTTTGTCATGACCTCTGACCTTCTAATATACATGTAGGTCTTATTTTGTTTAATTTCAACAATCTAAAGATGATTAAAAATGGTCATTTTCATGCATATGATTAAGGGGTAGCTGATACATGAAAAAGAATTCAAACAAAAAAGCAACATGTTCATCAACCCTTTCTACATTATCTAAGGATTTTTTTTTAAAAAAGTCTAGGTTTATAAAAGGATTAAATTACAAGTCTAGTCCTTGAACTTTTAATTTTATGTCCATTTGGTCCATAAACTTAAAAAAGTGTCTAATAAGCCCTTGACCTTTCATTCAATAGGTCCCTGAAATTCAAAAAATGCTGAATAGGTTCTTAAACTTTCAATTTTGTGCCCAATAGATCCATGAATCTTCGATTTTGTGTCTAATAGGTCCTTGACCCATTCGATATTTTTTAAAATTCACGGTTTTACTAGACACAAAATTGAAAGTTTAGGGTTATATTACACATAAAATTCAATTTTAAATCTAATAGATCAGAAATTCAAATATGTCAAGGACCTATTAGACACAAAGTTGAAACTTCATAGACTTATTAGATATTTTTTAAGTTTAAGAACCTATTAGACACAAAATTGAAAGATCAGGAACCTATTCAGGGACTAAAATTGTAATTTAACATTTATAAAAGCTATGAAATTAATTGGTACAAGAATCTTTTCAGGCCCCTGTATGCTGTACTAACCCCAAAATAACTAGAAATAAGAGAGACTACTAGAAACTCATCCAGCCCTCTGGTCTACAATAAGAAAGAATTTCTTACACTTCACTGATTGATTACATCCTTTTTTTTTCATTCATAAGAAACCATAAAAAGACCTATGGTAAAACTCAAAACAGGTCAACTTAACTTTTATAGGTAGTTAACATGTTGGCTCAACTAGCATAAAGTGTATACTCTCGACCAAGAGGTCAAAGGTTCGAATTCCCTACCACACATGTAAAAAAAAATAAACCTAGCTATCAATCATTTACCAATTAGGAGCTAATTACAAAAGGAAATAAATAAAAAATAATTGTACAATATAATTTGACAGAAAGTAAAAAAGAATCTACCAACTGATTTAATCTTCTACAGTTTACTAAACAACACGACCTACTTTTTTATTCCAATATCTTCCATATCCACCCATTCTATATTCACCAAGTTCACAATTGTCTCTACCATCCGACTTTAGAACACAAGGTTTTTAATAAAGTAAACCAAATCCTTATATCCAGTATCCATTCACTGAAATCAGCAAATATCCTTGAAAATCATTAGAGGGATCTAAAAGTTATACGTATACAAAGAGTATAGAACCTAAAACCAAAATGAGCTGTGCTGTTAGATACTTGATAGTTGATAAACGTATTTGATGCATCTATGATGGAAATAAAACCAGAAGCCCTCTGTTATGGTAACACTTCATACTTAGATTAGTAAAATATAAAGTTTTAAGGATAGCCTAAAATACAAAATATTGACTTCTTACATCAGCAACAGTTCTTTTGTAAGAAATAGTTTCTTTGATAATGAAATTGGACAAAAAAGAAAAACGGGGACAAGTCCACACCCACCAAAAGAGGGGGAAAACGTGACATATAACTAATGATCACAAACATTCTCTCCCAATCACCAAAGTTGAACAATTATTGAGCTTTTAATATTTCAAAATCATCCAGAACAACGTCATTAACAAACATAAAGGCAAATTGATATCCTCTGCAGTGATGATTACGTCATTCCAAATATAAATATACTCTTTTATAATTGCAAAAAACAGGGCCAAAGATATGATCAATTGGTATTCTTGTCCATAAAAAACTAGCTATTTCAAATCTACCTTCTTAGTCTCTCAAACTTCAAGGGAAAGTGTGATAGTAGAGCCTGCACAAGCAATCAAAATAGTTGACCAACAAACAAGTTAGAATACTAGAGAGGAAGTGAAAAGAAACATGAGGTAATTGCTAGTAGAAATTATTACACAGGTGGAAGTGTTAAAAATGATAAATGTAAAACAAACTTGAAAATATAGTAGTAATTCATTTGTAATAGCCATTTCCCCTCGCCCCACCTTAGCTCACAGCTAATTTGAAAATATAGTTATAGCTAATGAGAAATAACCATTGTTTTCTCCATTGCCCCTTTGCTCAAAACTGTTAAATAGGGTTTCCTAGTTCTGTTGGGACCTATTGCTGTATGCTAAGCAATATAGGGGATTTCCCCTTGAAGCTTGTGGCAGTTTGAGTCTGGGTGCTCAGTCTTCCCTTGCTGGAACTTTGTTCAGACAGAAATGGTAGAATCTTGCAAGAAAACTTTAGAAATGGGGAGATGTTATGGGCTGCTTCGTTTTGTAGCCTCTATTTCGAGCTCCTTTGATAGGAAGTTTGTAATTTTTCCACTTTTACAATCCTATCAATTAGGAAACTTTCTGTTATTCCTATTTACTTTAGGATTGATTGATGCCTTATCTCCCTTACCTTTTTTGTATCTTCTCTTTGTTTAATACAAAATAGTGTTTCACCTCACTAATGTTGAGGGGTGATGAGGGACATTACATTTAGAGAATTTTCAGGGTATTGAGGAATTGTAGAAGGAGGTTCAAAGTGAAGCTCGCTTCAATGCCTCCATTTGGGTCATTGGGTGTTTTCTATGTTTTTTCAATTATTTTTTATTTTAAACAATTGGGACTTATATAGATTTTTTTTCCCTGTTTGTAGACACCTATTTCAAGCTGTCTTTTTTAGGTTTCTGATTAACAAAAAGTTTCATATTAAGGGAGGAAAAGAAGGAAAAGCTAATTATCAGTAACCAGAAACCACCCATGAGATATCATGAAACAATTAAAGTTATTAGCATCAATGGAGGAGTTTGTATCCTTCAACCATTTTTGTTTCTTTTCACTAAATCAATGAAAAGTTCATTTCTTGTTCAAAAAAGCATAATGACATGTGTGAGCATAATGACATGTGAAATCACAAAGTTTACAATAATTGTTACTTTATTTTAACAGGAAATTTTGATTTGTATCCATTAAATAATTCTCTCGGTAATTTGAAGATAGTTTATAATTATCACAGAATCCCCGGTAGATATTTACTAGCGTACAAGAATCGAATGACAGAAGAAATATCAGGATACCTTATGGGCGGGCAGAAGCTTACTGAACGATCTTTCATATCTTTTCACGTCTTCTTCTGAAGCCTCTGGATAGCTGTATCAAAATTCATGCATTACTTTAACAATATACAAATGAGATATTGCACAGAAATATCTGCTGTCAACAAATGTGATTAATCAAGAAACAAGAGCAGACAAAGATAAGAAGCAGATGGACGGCAGTCGAGTACTGACGCTTGTACAAATAGGATAAAACCCTTTCTTGAATAAGGAAGGGGGGAAACTTTGCATTGAGAATATGAAAAGTAAAAGAAGGGAAACTCCCAATGCAAGGGAGATCAAGAAACAACTCCACTTGGCGTTAATCAGCTAGAATGAAAATTTTATTTTCTTGACAGAAAGAAAAAGAGATGGCTCCCTAAGCTCTAGTTCATTGTTTTTTTTTTTGGGTAAAAAATCAAGCTTTCATTGAGATAAAATGAAAGAATACATGGAGAATACAAAAAAATAATAATAAAATAAAAAAAGCCCAACGAGCCTAAAAAAGGGCTCCAATTGAGCAAAATAAGAACTAACGAGTGATTACAAAAAATTTTACAAACGAAAACCCAAAGAGAGGCATCATATCTAACAATGGACCACGCCTCCCACAAGTCTTTCAACCCCTCTAATTCATTAGTTCGATTCGACTCATAGTATCAATACAAATTATAACTATCCATTATTTACTTTTTCTTTTTCACATTAAGTTGTTAAAGCTCGAAGATTATAACGCGTTTTAACGAATGGAGATAGCTACTGTAAGCACCTGCCAGTTGGAATAAGTCAATACTTCAACCTCAATAATTCTGCCCCGACTTTAAGCTCCTTCTCCTATCTTAATTCACATACTTCAATAACATTTCTGAAATTACATAATTCAAAGCGACGCCCAATACTCAGAATGAAACACTACCCTTTTGATTACCAATGTGAGCATTTATACATATACGTTTCAAACAGAAGAAACTCGATCATTGAATTAACAATACAGTTTATGATCAACGGAAAAACAATAAAAGGGATAAAAATGAAACGTACTTGAGGTATGCACTGATAATCCGCCTGAGCGATTTGACTTCGAGGGCTTCTTCAAGCTTCCTCTGACGAGTTCGTTCTTCATCTTCCTCTTCTCTTACTCCAGACAGAGACATGTTCCTCCCCACAGATTGTCCAACGCCGAGAGCTCGCTCTGTGAGTCAAATGTCGACTCAGCAGAGACCTAAACGAATGAGCGAGAAGAAGACAGCTAATGGGGCGGGCAATTGATATTTATACGTAAATTTAAGGTGCTGGTTTTTTTTAAAAAAAAAAAAAAAAAAATTATGTCTAAATAAATTTATTTGTAAATGGAGCACTAGCCATCCGAGTAGACTTTTTTTTTTAATAAATAAATAAAATAGTTAAATAACATATCTGATGAGGGATTTGAATTTTTGACCTCTTAATTAAAGATACGTACCTAAACTAATTGAGTTATGCTCAAGTTGGCTCTTAATAAATGTTAGATCGATAAACATAACTCAATGATTAAAATACTTTTACGTTCTTTTAAGTCAAAAGTTCAATTTTTTTTCACATTTGTTGAACTAAAAAAAAGATAGATATTGTTTGGTTTGATTTGATTTAACCATTTATAATTATTATTTCTAATTTATAAGTTCAAAAACGTATTGCACTTACTAATTTAGGGATGATAAAAAACTTCATGAAGTTAGAATCATGTTATCTTAACGCCTTTTTGAGTAAAGTTTGATTAAAAGCAAAGAGAAAAATTCAAATTTGTTCGAAGATAGAAGATAAAAAATTGTCTATCACATCAACAAATTTAGTTTGTGTATGAGTGACCACATCACTTTTCGATATGTTAAAAAAAAATTAACTATTTTTTGTAAAAAGTAGATAAAATGAATATTTTGTCAGAGATACAATATAAAACATAGATAAGAAACACACCTTATGGAAGATTTATTGGCAGTGGATGAGAACTAAAATCCAAAATCTGAAGACTAGAAAGATCAGAAGAAAAGGAAAGGGAGCTCCTTGCTTGAATGAATCATGGATGCAAAGATAAAAATGGCAAAAGCTCATATTTTCAGAGTTCATATAATTATTTACAAAAACCTATGCAATGATGCTGCTTAGTTTTATGCATATAAAACAATCTCCATTGCTCCACACAATCTTGCCCCACTTGGGCTATTTCGGTCATCCCGAGTTGCTTGCAACTTCCCTACATTGAAACAATGACATGACCAAAAGGTACCAAATTGTTTTTTATACTACTCGACATATCGAGATTCTGCCAACCTGACTCGACCAGACTCTTACTCAACTGTTTGCAATAGATTGTTTTAAATCACATACACTAGTAGAAGCTATCTAGCATGAGGTGTTACTTCACTCTCTCTGAAATTCCTACTAACTGCATTTGATTTTCCCATATTAGAATCGACGTTTCTTCTTTTTCGAGCTCTCTCTAATGCCAAACACTCACTCAACTCCATAACCACCTCCTTCATGCCTGGCCTCTCAATAGAATTCAGTGACAAACATGTCATAGCAATCTCCACAGCCTTCCAAGCAGAACTCAAGTCAAAGTTTCCTCTTAGCCTTTGATCAACAATGCTCTTTATATCACCTGTTTTCATGAAGTGCATAACCCATTGGCTTATATGATATTTCTCTGAAGTAGCTCTATCAATTTTAAGGACTGGAAGGGAAGTGATTATTTCCAATATAAGAACTCCGAAACTGTAAACATCGCTTTTCTCGGTCAACCAGCCAGTTGCATAATACCTACACCCAAAGTATAAGAAGTTTGTTTATATTATATATGTCAGAAGAGTCGAGTCAAGCGCCTACTTGTGTGTTATATATTGTCGATTTCACATAAAACTTCTATGTTGCGTGCCTATGAATATTAGAACCTTTGTTGCTACCTATTCAAATTATTGGTCTTTTAAAGGATTATAGCTTACTAAAAAATGAAAAACTTACTCGGGATCGAGATAACCATCAGTGCCTGCAACAACTGTTGTCAAATGAGTATGACTTTCGGTTGGGAAACTCTTGGATAGACCAAAATCGGCTATTTTGGCTTGGAATCTTTCATTCAAAAGGATGTTTGCAGATTTCACATCTCTGTGAACAATTGGTGGCTTACAACCATGATGCAGATACTCGAATCCTAGATTTTTAAACCTCATTCAAGTCCATGAGCAAATCAGAGACAGAAACAATACAGTAAACATTATTATAAACAACAGTAGCTAGAATTGCATCCAACCTTGAGCTGCATCAACCGCTATTTGCATCCTTTCCTCCCAACTGAGAACTCTAACATTTCCACCTGCATCATTTTAATCTTCTGTTACTCTTCATCAGTCAATGTTGATCATAATGGAGAACTAAAAAGAGGGGGGAAAAACGTGTCTGCACGGCTAAAATAGAAATTGAAACAGCAGCAGAAACCTAATAGATGTTCTTTTAAGTTGCCATTATTTATGTACTCATAGATAAGAACCAGGTTGGTCTTTTCATAGCAGTATCCAACAAGGCTTGTCAAGTTTGTATGATGAATTCTCAGCAAAAGTTTAACCTGAAATACAAACAAAAGACATAATTATTACTGTCACAGACAAGCTGCTGCAGCTTTTTGGTTATAACTAAAGATAACTAAAGATTGGAAACGTACAAGGCCAAATCAGGAATTGTTCTGCAATTGAAAAAACAATACTGCAAGCATCCTAGAAAAATGACGAAGAACCATAGCCAAGCAAAGGAAAATCAAAGTACATATGAAGTTTGAGTTGTATCTATTTCTTTAACTTTCAATTTTCTTTATTTCTGGATAAGAAGTTTCATGATCAGGTATTTTTATATTTTTCTTGAAGTAAAATTCATCCTTTGTTTTTTCCTTTCTATTCATTCAGATCTCTTCCATTTCATCGACTTTGTCTAGGCCTTGCACTTCTCTAAAAAATGGAAGGATAACTGTATTCTTCAGCTTGGTTCTTGCAATTTCATTATATCTTTAAGATCAGGTTACAAGTGAGTGCTGCCCTACAATGTTGTCATTATTTCTGTCCAACAGACACTGCCATCTACCAATAAGCTAACAACTTAGCAGTAAATTTTGATTTACTAGGTCCAATTTGATAACTATTCTGTTTTTAGTTTTCTATTTTTGAAAGTTAAGCTTATAAACACTACTTCCACCTATAGTTTCTTTGCTTTATTACCTACTTTTTAAAAATGTTTTCTAAAACCAAGTCAAATTTTGAAAACGAAAAAAAAAAAAAAAAAAGTGGTTTTTAAAAACTTGATTTTGTTTTTTAAATTTGGCTTAGAATTCATATGTGTTTTTAAGAAATGTGAAAAACTTACCAAAAAAATTGTGAGAAAACAAGCATAATGTTCAAAAACAGAAAACTAAAAACAAAATAGTTATCAAACGAGCCTTAATGACCTCCGTGAATAATAGAACCAACTTGAACAAGAATCCTCCAAAAGAGCTAAAAACTGGATACTAAAAAATCAAATCAGCAATAAACATTTAGATTATTAGGATGTCTTACAAGGACACTGCTCATGAATCATGATGACTTACCTCTGCTTCAAATTCTTTATAACCTTGAACGGAAGACTTGAGGACCTTGACGGCAACTTGAGTATCATCCAAGTAACCAAGGAATACTTTTGCAAATCCTCCTTCCCCGATTTTTGTCTCAAAGTTGTTTGTCATACGCTGTATTTGAGAGTAAGATAGCAGCTGTTTTTTTGGCTCTAGTGATCCGAGTCTTATGCCGGGCTGTTTTCGAGCTGTCAACAAGCAATGGTTTGAGAAGCATGATCATGGAAACTTCCTACCACATGCATATAGAAGTATGTCTTAAAATTCAGAACTCTTGCACAAGAAAATTGTAGTCTAACCTCGTTTTCTCCATATTAAAATCCAGACGGCTGTTGCAGCTAAGAGGACCAGCAATGATGAAACTGTTGCTACAACTGGAATAACGTAACTCTTTTTCTTCTTTTGGCAAGAAGATGAAGCACAAAGATCGGCGTCTCGTCCAACCCTTCCATAAAGCAAATGGCAATATCAAGACTTTAAATTATTGTAGTAATCACTGACATTAATCTCCTAAAAAATATTTCCTGATCTTTGGAGTTGTTTAATGATAGGTAAAACATACTGCATTTGTCAAAGAAATCTTTTTGTCTTCTTATGCAAAAGGAACATGTATGAAAGATTGACAAAAACAATAGATTGACTAAAAAAGAGGATTAAAACAAGCCAAAACTATTGAAACTTGTTTGAAAGAGTTTGAAATTTTTTTAACTTCAAACAAAGATACGATACCTTATTGTGAGGGATCCATTTTTTGCTCTTTCCATGAGTTCGTTTGGTATAGAACCAAGAAGTGGGTTGTCCCTCAGGTCTCTGCAAATGTATCAGCAGTCCATAATTAGTTTTCTCACTGAATATATTGAACCATTCATTTCTGAGAAAAATGACTCACAAAACTTTCAAGGAGTGCAACTCGGATAGAAAACCAGGCACAGGTCCACTCAAGTTATTGTTTGATAAATCCCTGGGAGAAGTAGTTCACTTAGACTACTGCTTGTTGTTACAAAGAATGGGAGAACCCATTTTAGTTTCATTATCAGAAAAACCGACAAGCGAGTACATAACCTTTCTGGACTTACAAATATTGTAATGACGTGAGCTCGGATACAGAAGTAACTATTTCCCCCACCATTCCACTCGAAGATAAGTTCCTGTTGTCGAGTTTATAGAAGTCAATGAAAGAAGATAAATAAGAATTCAGCCAAAAGATAGTATTGTTGAAAACTCACAAGGAGGTGATTCTATTAGGACTCTGGTCATCATAGCTACAATTAAGACCATGCCACAAGAAGGATTTTGGCAGGCATGGATCACCCTGCCAATTCTTTCTCACTCCATAAAATGATTTGATGTTCATCAGAGCTTTAACTGCAATATTGAAATGTAAGAAAGAAAGAGTATGGTTACATCTCAGATAATGATAAAGATAAATAAACTACTAGCAAAAATTCAGAACATACCGTCCTGCTCATCAGTGCGCGATTGTGATGTATCTAGCACCCTGTAGATTTCAAGAGCATTGAGGATGGGTGGAAGATTTGACGTATTAGTTTTTAATAATTTAAATGCAATAGTTTCTCCACTCATTGGGTTTGTGCTAAACAATGTAGTTGACTGCAAGTAATCAGGAGAGAAAGGTCCATGAAAATGATCCTCATTTTGAAAGATGTTAAATTCCCTCGATTGGTTGGCTTGGAGCTTTTCCAAATCCGCAAAGTGCAAGAATATGTGAAATTTGGCACTGGGATTTTCAGGAACCCAGTGAAATTCTAGGGGAGTACTGGCATTATCGGTTGTGATAGCAGTGCTCATTACAATTCTTGGTAAATTATAACTGTTGCTATTTCCTAAATCAACTGGAGATGAAGTGCTTATAATCTTGTAATGAGGAAAGTTAAAGGGCGACCAAATCCGATCACAAAAATCGTCTTGGTACCTGAGAGAAAGACAAGGACATTTAATCATCAGCTTCTATAAACAAGTTTCAGAGCCTATTTAGAATGACTTTTCAAGTGCTTAAAAACACTTTTTTAACACTTAAAAACCACCATTTTTCATAAATGGCTTACCTAACAGTTTTGTTGGTAGTCGATCCTACATCCAACCGTCTATGGAGAGCTAACAATTCGAAATCGGTAGCGTAACTAGCATTTTTCAAAAGCCTAAACTTCAATGCTGATATAAAAGGTGATCCAAAGCCAGTATTCACCAGACATATGCATATGGAAGAAGTATGAAGTGCATGTATAACTTCTTTGGCTGTGATACTGGATTCATCGCTCAGTACTACTGAATCCCATTTATTAACTCCCATGTACAGATCAAAAACCGGTGCTTTACCTTTGCCGTCATGGTTTCCATACATGAAACTCGCTCTGATCAAATACTTGAAACCTTTACCTTGAGCAAGCTTTATGGTGTAACAGTTCCTCTCCCCTTCAGGAAAGCTTCTAACATACCAGAATTGCTGTGGAAGAGTGGTAGTGTTGAAATCTGATGATATGCTCTTACTTACTCCAGTTTCTGTGAAGTTTGCATCAGAAATGTACTTTATGCCTGTTACACTGTCTGTGTAGCTTGAATTCTTTGAAATTCCACAGTCAATGCTAATGAATCCTGAACAACAAAGTACACAAAGAGAGCGTCTTAGTTATCTTCCTATAAGAAAGATAGACAGATTTGCATATGCTACACGTTGATACATAACAACAAACCTGATTGATCCTGTGCAGTAACCAGAAATGAAATAGCTAAAGCAACAAAGATCTGAAGAAGGCAGTATCTTAACTGCTCCATAATCATTAGTGCTTATTGGAAAGAGAGCAGCTACAAATCATGTGCGGGAGTTTAGCTCTTTTTGTATGTGTTTATTTTTAGTAAACAATGCAGAAATCAGCATGATAGATCAAATCAAAGAGCATTTGGTCAAAGGATAAAATGAGTAACATTCTCCAGTGAAGCATTGCATAACCAGCTTACGTTCAGCCATACGCAATGCTTTTGATTCTATCATTTTGAAAATCCAGACCAGGGGCAAGTTAAAGCCAAGTTGAACTATTTTAAAGACATCTTATTAAAAAAAAGGTGGAAGGGAGGAAGACTTAATTCTCCATAGCTGTCATAGTTGACAGAAATATCTTTAATCTCTTTTCGTGGGGTGGATGATTTTATTTTTAAACCAAATCAAAATCATTGACATTCTTCTTTGTTAGTTTCAATTATAAAAAGAGACCCTTTTATCTTTTACTTTTAAAATTGATTCAAATATCCCAAAACAATTTTACATTTAAAACAAGTGAGGAAAGTTGACATTGTTACTAAATTGTAACGGAACCATTGCAACAATTACTTTTAAAAAATGAATGGTAAATGTGGTAAATATCGATAACCACTAGACAATCACAAATGTAGGGAGGCAGGTTAAAAAATGAATGGCAAACGTGGCTTGAAAAGTGATTGCTTGTGGGTTGCTATGTCTAGCATTTTTTCTTCTTTTTTTTTTTTTTTTTTTACATCTGGGAGTGTTTAGAACAGCTTACACACACTTCGACTAATCTCATGGGACAACCTCCTAACCCTACCACCACGAATTGAATCTAGCATTCATTTTTTCAAAGTCACATAAACCACTGTTCCATTTAAAACTCAAAAATTATGTCAATTTTCATTAAAATTGTTTAGGGGCATACTGAATCGAAGGTCAAAAGTAGGAGTGAAACGTTTTTAAACAATAATGATATAATTAAAACTAACCTCGAAGTTTAAATGACATTTTGAATAATTTAGGCTAACATTTATTTAAATCACAACGTTAGAAAACCACCAGAAGAAAGAGATTGGAATAACCTGCATTGACAAATTCAGCAAGAACCTTGACCAACCAGAGAGAGAGAATTAGGGAAAGCACGAACTGGCACGCGGAGAGATATATTAAAGAAACGCAAAGTCAGAGATAGAGGAGCCATTGTTTAGACTTGAAGGAAGATTCGGAGATAGTAAAGTCATTGTTTAGAGCACAAATTGATTGAAAAGTCAAGACGAATCATTGCTAATTGTGGTACTGAAATTGTTACGGAACAAATCGCTGAAGTCGTAACGAGATGATGCGCATCGAAATGCGCAGGGTTTTTGGCGCCAATAGCCTAGAATGCAAGGGAAGAAGATAATTGACTTTTTTTTAATATTAAACAACAATAAAAATGGGTAAAAAAATGGTAGCTTTTTCTTTCTTATTCAACGATAGCGGGAGTGGAACATCGAACCATCCACACTTTGTATGATAATTGATGTCTTATGCACTGAAATTTCAATCTTTATTTCTATTATCAAAAGTGAGTATAACTCAATTAATTTAAATATATACCCTTGATCACGAGATTAAAAGTTTGAATCATCTCATTCCACATGTTGTTGAATTAAAAAATAATCTTATTCACATTAATAATAAATTATAACCTGTTAGAACTATATTAGAACTATATTTTGGTTGGTACCATTTTAACCGACATCATTTTGTTATTTTTGTTCTATGATGTGACCTTATTATTAAATTGCACATGATTTTATGAGACATTATTTAGATCGACCTTAATTTATTATGGTCAATTTCAATTAATGGTAATCTAGCACATCGCATGATCTTACTTATTTTTTAACATAAGTAAGCTTAGATCTTGACTGACTTTAGTTTCTATTTATCGATCTTGATTGATTAGGTAAATAATTGACAAATTTTCTTCAAAACTTCTCCCTGCAATTGAATGGATTAAGTAGTCATAGTAATAATAATAATAATAATAATAAGATCTTGGGTTTAACAATCGGGTCAATGCAACCAATTTTGAAAGTCAATGCAGACCAGTCTGACAATTAAAAGATGGATTTCTTCAGTTCAACCTTCTGTAGTAAATTATTTATTCAATTCGGCGAAAATTTAATTGAACTATAACCAACCTTATAAATCTGTACCTAAAATATTGGGCAATTGGTAAAACAGAGAAGCTATTCCTTTTCGTGTTTTAACTTGTAGAACATTATAGTACAACAATATTAAATTATAAGTTTAGTTCATGAACTTTCACGTTCGTGTCAATTTGGTTCATAAACTTTAAAAAAATGTCTAATAAATCTCTGAACTTTTAATTCTGTGTCTAATAGATCATTGAGCTTTAAAAAGTATCTAATAAATTATTAAACTTTCAATTTCATATCCAATAGATCTATAAATTTTTAATTTTGTGTCTAATAGATCCATGAACTTTAAAAAGTGTCTAATAAGTCCTTAAACTTTCAATTTCATGTCCAATTGATCCCAAAATTTTCAATTTTGTGTCTCGACCTATTTGACATTTTTTTTTTAAATTCACAAATCTTAGACAGAAAACTGAAAGTTTAGGATTCTATTAGACATTTTCTTTTTGGGTTCTATTAGACATAAAATTCAATTTTATATCTAATAGATCAATTAATTTTTAAAAATGTTGAATACATCAAGGACTTATTAGACACAAAATTAAAAGTTCGGAGACCTATTAAATACAAAATTGAAATTCAAAAGATCTATTAGACATTTTTGAAAGTTCGGGAACTGAACTTGCAATATCGGAATGGAGAGACAAGGCTTGGCTTGTCTCTTCATGTCTTGCAGCTGTTGAATATAAAAGAGGGCAATAAATACAACTCAACATCAAATTTTACAAGTTCATATCATTGGCTGTGAAAAATGCAAACACAGAACTAGAAAGCAGGCAGGCAACTGAAACTGATGATGCTCAATGAACATTACTGTGCCATGAAAATAGATAATCACATACCTGTACACGGTCGATCATCCCCATCCCCCGCACCCTTCCAACAGGAAGGGGAAAAAAAGGAACAAAAAATTCGGTATGTCGTGTTGCCTATTTACTGGCCATTTCAGTCAAACTCCTGCAGGTTTCACCCCCCACTGATATCTGGATGATAACTAATAATGAACTGGCTTCCGATGTATGTAAGAGGTTATATGTTGACTAACTAATGGCTCTTTAAACACGGCAGGTCTTGGCTTGGTAGTCACAACCTTCATAGACTTCTAATCCTGGCTCACCGAGTTGATCTTCTCTAAAGCACGCGCATCGTTTGCTCATCTTCCCTGTCAACGCAATTTCTAACGGCCGTTGTACCAACCTCGGGAATCCATCATCACACCAGACCTAAAGGTGAGTTAAAAAGAGTCACAATCTGAAGTTTATTCCACGTGTGTATTAATCTAGAAAACCAAACTTTCATCGAGACAAATGAAAGAACACATTACTTTATATTCATTTCTCGACTTATCATCAAATATATATCTGTTAGGTAGATTGCATAAATCCTAGATACTGTCATAATAAGTAAACATAGAAGCTGATTGGAAAATCCCATGACTACATTGTAGAATATATACCTCACCACCTTCTCCCTGACTCCATTTCGAATTACAACTTGGCAGTTTATCTTCCTCTTTCTTTTGTTTCTTCAAAAGTTGTGCGCCTCTGGCAGCCTTTGCTTCAGCTCCCTTTAAATGTTTAGTGGGATTTCCTTGGTCATCATAGTAAAGACCCACCAACTTACCTACAAATCTGTAGTGAAGGCCAAGAGCAATATCCTTGATCATTTATTCCCATAATAGCATATCATTCTCAAATCTGTCGCCTTTTAATAAATTAATCAAAATTTCATACTCGAAATATATGCATGACACTTGCAAGTTGCAACAATTGTCATCCCATATCATTTAAGACAATAGACAATACTACAGCCAACTTACGTGTAAGATTTATGGTAAAAGCTCCGCCATTCAACAACACTCTTGATCTACAAGATTAGTTAGTACAACGGTCAGATATATGAAGCAAGTAGATGAATAATATAAATTGAGGTTTTTGATGCTGGACCCAATAATGCAATAAGAACAAATGATCAATTATCTTCAATGGTAAAGAATGATTCAAAGACGGGTTTGGAGGGGGCAGAGGTTCTACAAAGCTAAAGAATGAGAGGACGAATAATAAGCAACAGCACCGCATATTTAAAGGCAATTCCTTGCCCTTAGTGAAAATTTAAATAAGCAATAAGAGTACCTCAGCATTTGACAAACCCCGCAAAGAATCAGTGAGTCCTTCCCCTATGACAATAACAAATGATAGAATTCAATTGATACTTGAATGATATTTAGGTAATAAGTTAATAACACATATGAAACATTTTCCTTCTGTGAGTTCTTTTTTCTTAGTTCTAATTCCCAACCACTTTCTCCCACTTTTCCTCTCCTCACCCCTCCCACGCCCCACCCCCCCCCCCCCCCCCCCTTCCCAAAAAAAAAAAGGAGAAGAAGAAATGAAAAAGAAATAGAAATAGACAGGCGATTTAGTACATATTTCTTATTTCTTGTTGAGTAATAGTCAAATTACCATTCTCGCAACGAACAATACTTGGCTGCACAATTCATAGGTATCTTCCTACACACCACCATTAAAATTTTGACAACTAAGAGAGAAAGGTAGAAAATGAGAAATTGGAGCTTTTTTACTCTCTCTCCTAGCTGTCAAAATTGTAATGGTGGTGTGTAGGAAGATACCTACACATTGTTTAGCCAAGTAAGGTTCTTCTCACACGTTCTCCATAAGAAGACATAATTCTGATGATGACATTTTAATACAAGAGATAATTGAGGATACATATCCTCAACCTAAAAAGACCTAATTTTAGGTACTCCCGTTCACAATGTAGTAAAGAAAAGCATTGGTCAGAAATTGATTCAAATTAACAGTCCAAAGAAAATAAAAGTTTCACTATATCTCTAGAACACTCAAATGTCTGTTATACACTTATACTAAGTAAACAGAGTTATAACTAGGAATGAGAAAATATTTTTCTGCGTCCCAACAAGAAACCATAAATACCTGTGAAGTTTCCTGATACAAATGCACGAGAAGCATCTCTGTTTTTAGAAACAACCATGCAAAAAGAAAATATCAGTACATTACTGCAGACGTTCATTGCAAGACTCAAAGAAAAGTGGCAATCAATTATCAAGGTCTCGTTAAAGAGAAACCAAATATAATTGGATCAGTAAGGAACTAGTAACATTTAAATTGAAAATTAACGTTTTATAAAAGGCTTCCATACTGTCCTAGGTGGCAAATAGAGCAGAAAGAAAATGACTCATTAAGATATTCTATTAGATTCAGAAGCCACAATACAAACACGAATATACAAAGAAAAAGAAACATGACAACTGAACCATTGATAGAACAAATGCTGCCATATAGCAATTCTAAAATTTATTCTTAATCAAATATGGAATCATTGCCATGCAGTATAAGACATAACAGAAGTTGCATGGGAGATTAACAAGGAAAATAGAGATCACAAACCTTCCAGCAAAGTGACTATAACCTCCTCCCACACCATAGTGAGATTTTCCTTTTGTCACATCAAAGACTGATCTGAAAAAATAAAATTATTAGAGGTTAAATAGCAAGGGATTGATTCCCATGAAAGACCCCTTTGCTTAACCATATTACAATTGGCACGCATTTCTATACGTTGTCAGGTTAAGGATGTTTTATCCCAATACCTTTTGTTTTTCTATGTATGGAATAATATATAATTTCAAAAGTACAACCACAAGAAAGAATTGAGATATGCAGATCAGTGGTTCAACGCTTTAACTATCACGATTTACTTTCTCCATTTTCTACATATTCTCATAAGTCATAATGATTAATCGGGGATGTCAATAATTAAAACAAATTTAACTGAAAAAAACATAGATAAAATTTGGGGTTGGGAGGGAGGTGGAGAGTACCCAAGAATTCCAAGAAGGATAGGCAATCCCTCATCAGTTCCATTATACAAAGCTAGCTCATCAACTTTGAAGAGTTTCTACAAAAGCAAACAAGAACTTGAAATAAAAGTATAAAACTCTACCAACTTTAATCTATTAGAAATTGAGGTCTATATCTCTTCATCAACATGTTTGATAGATTTAAATTATAAAGATTTTAAAAGGAATTTTTTTTATTAAAAAAAAAAAGGAGAGATAAGAAGAAGATGCCAGCTTCGGTTTGCATGGCATAAAATGTGCAAAGAAACCGAGTCTTTCTTCATTCCATCTACGAATTGAACTTGTTAGTCTTGCACGTGAACAAACACTTCCAGAAGCAGCAATAGAGACTAATGTCTTGTGGAGCTACATGCAAAATCCGATGAGGGAAGATAAGACTTCATCTATGATCTCCCGTAGAAATTATGTAATGAACTTTAATATCAATGAAACCATTGAGGGCATTAAGGAAAGAGACCTAATTTCTCCCTTCCTCTTTGTGATTGTAGGTTATATTATGAGTGAGATTAATGAAGATAAAATTCATCTATCAAAATCCTAATATGCAGATGGTACACTATTATCTGTGATGATGATCAACTTAGGATCAATAATTCATTTGATCACCAACTGCTACTTGATCCGCATTTGAGCAAGTGATCACACAAAAGTTGATCCACAAGTCCTTCCAAAAGTCAATTTTTTCACCAATGCCCACTTCATAAGATAGGGAAACCTTCAGCGAAATCTTTCAATAAAATTCCAGGGTTTCTTCAACTAGAGCATTTGTATTAACAATAAACCCCCCCTCTGTTTGCTAGCTATAATTGAATGATAAAGAGCCCTTTTCATGCCACACCCACTTCAAAGCCAAGATCACATGTCTCCAATCTTCCTTTCAATCAATTTAACCACTTTGAACAGGATCTTTTATTTTCTTGAACAGGATCTGTCCTATAGGTTGTACAATTGTGTCCTTGAGTTCTAAGGAGAGGAATATTAAAGACAGAAATGTAGGTAGGAATGCTTGATAAGACTTATTTAGCCAAGAGGGCCCCCATAGAGAAAGTAGAGTCCTCCCATTAATCAAGCTCTAATCACAGGATCCCAAAAGCCCGAAGAGAAATATGAAAATCAACAAATTACGCAATAGCAGTATAAAAAATAAAAATAAAAACACCAGGAGCACCCTCTCAAGCAATTAACCTAAGGCCATCTTTCCCTCAACTTGAAATTGTAACCAAACTGCGGGTAAACTTCTCGCCTGCAATCTTTAATCTTTTTTCCATAGCAATAAGTAGCATACCAAAAGCTCGCCCATACATAGAACAAACAAAAGATCTTGAACAGCTCGATAACCATAAACGCAGCTCTACCAATTCACAAATGCTACTTTCCGAAAAATATACTCCAAATACCAAAATACTCTTAATGACAGAAACAGAGAAATGCCTTCCAACAGAAGATAGAAATACTACTCGTCTTTCGAAACTATAATACAAGCATAATTAACAAGCATGCGATCTATAACAGGCTTCAACAAGAAGAAGCTCGTACCTGTTGAGGGGAAGGGGAGGAGGAGGAGATCCGGTATCGGGATTTGAAGGAAAACCCAATGAAAAGCGCAACAACAGCCACCATAAGAGCCAAAACCGACCCCATGAACTTTCCCGCCATATCTTTGCCCTTCACCGAGCTCGGGCTCTTCTGCTCATGCGCGTCTTCGCTTGGTCTTTGCGGAGAGAGATCACTGGCCATAGTTCAGGACCGAATGGCAATGTACGGATGTGTCTTCTTGGGGGGGTTTTGTTTTTTCTTTTATGTTTTTATCTCTTTTGCCTCCTTTGAAAATTATTCGTGGTTATTCTTATTTGTACGAGCCAGAGCCGAGAAGCTTCAACTTCAAGTAAAAAAAAAGGTTTGAAGCATTGAATTTCTATTTCGAGCAATTTAGAGTGATTTGAGCACTAAAATCACTTTTATCATATTTAAAATTATTAAAAATGAATACGATCAATTCATGTTATTAACTAGTAATAAATTATTAGTTAAAATACCATTTTGGTCCCTATACTTTAAAGGTTGTTCCATTTAGTCCCTGTACTTTTAACAAATCTCAAAAATCGTCCCCACCGTTAGTTTGGGGTTAGATTGACGTTAAAATCTAATAAAAAAATATTTTTTCTCTTTCCTCCTGCTCTCTCCCCTTCTTCGTTTCTCAAAAATTGTCCCCACCGGGTGAATGAAATACACGGCTTCCAGATTAGCCTTGACGGTGGCCGGAATGGCGTCATAGATCGATCGGAGGGCGATGATTCTGGGGAAATTTTGGCTCCTTTGAACGCCGGTTTGAAAGTACAAGATCGTAAAACGCTTATTCTTAAGCCTGGGAAAGATCTTCTCCTCCAGATGCTTCTTCACCACATCCCAAACTCACAGTCCGTGCTGATTATCAAGGGAGAACAGAGCTCTTCCTCTCTCTAATCTCCATATTCTTCTCTTTGCTAGTTAAAATTTCTCCATTGATGATGGCTTAAAAACCTTCATATTCGATTTGATGGAAGGTCATGGCCATGGCTTTTATCGAAGCATAGCTTTATTTTTCTTCTTAGATTATGAAATTCCATGAATATAAGTTTGATGCTTGACAAAAAGTTAAAAGAGAAAGTTAAGAAAGGATAGCAAGGGGAGAGAGAAAGTTAAAGAAGTGAGAATGGAGGAGAGAGAAAGTTGGAGAAAAGAAAAAATCGAATATTTAAAAGCTACTTCTTCTTCTCCTCGAAATTTTGCTTATATCCATCACTTTTTTTTGGTCAAATATTAGATTGAACTGGAAAGGGGGAAGGAGGAGGCTGCAATGAGGGGGGAAGTGGGGAAAGAGAGAAACGAAGAAGGGGAGAGAGAAAGCAGGAAGAAAGAGAAAAAAATATAATTTTTTATTAGATTTTAACGTCAATCTAACCCCAAACTAACGGTGGAGACGATTTTTGATATTTGTTAAAAGTACAGGGACCAAATTTGAACATTTTAAAGTACAGAGACTAAAATGGAACAACCTTCAAAGTACAGGGACCAAAATAGTATTTTAATCTAAATTATTCTTAAAGTCAAAGTGAGTTTAACTCAGTGATGACACGTACTTTCCATCAAATGGTCAGAAGTTCGAATCCCTCCAACCTCTAATTGTTGTTGAACTCAAAATAAATCAATTATTCATAAAACAAACTAAATTGGCAAATTAATTATGTGACATTGACCCACAAAATTAACAATGTGACATGTAAATTCACGTACAGTGTGATATAACTATATAAGTAAGAAAATGTTAAATTGTGGAACATAGCTAGATAAGATATCTATTACCTTCCTCAAATGTTGAAGTTTCAATCACACACCAACATTTGTTGAACTTAGTATATATATATATATATATATATATATATATATATATATATATATATATATATATATATATATATATATATAGTAATAATAATTTAAAAATTAAAAAAAAAACTTTAAAAACAGTGTATCAAGCAGTGGCGGATCCAGAACTTTATGTCAGAGGGGGGGAGAGGCTATATAGAAATAATTTTAAAAACATGGATATATTGATATGTATTGATATCAGTTAGTATAATTTGATATTAAATTGGCTAAATTATAAATTTGGTCTTTAAATTTTTAAAATTGTGTTTAATAAGTCCCTGAGTTTAAAAAGTTTCTATTAAGTCACTAAACTTTCAATTATTTGTCTAAAAGGTCTTTGAATTTTTAAATTTGCATCTAATAGATCCTTGAATTTTTAAAAAAAACTATTAGGTTACAAAACATAAAATTAAAAACTCAGGAACATATTAGATACAAAATTAAAAATTTAAAGACCAATTGCATACTTTTTTAATTCAAAAGTATGTTACAACAGATCAAACTTATAAATATATATTAAAAAAATCTTAAAATAAAAATTAGATTTTTTTTCTCTTTCATAAGAATTATAAATTATCTTTAGGTTAAAATATTATTTTAGTCCATGTACTTTGAGTTTCATTACAGTTTAGTCTTTGTACTCCATGTAATTTCAATAAAGCTTAAAATTGGTCCCTATTTTTGGTTTATTGCTAACTTTTCTAAAACAACTTAGTCTTTATTAGCATTATTTCTATAAATTTTAGAAATATGTTCACATTGTGTCTTTTCTTATATAAAAATTATTATTATTATTTAACCAATTTCGATAAAAATTAACTTCAAACTAACGGCAGAGACTAATTTTAAGCTTTATTGAAAGTATGAGAACTAAAATTGAACATTTGAAAGTACAAAGACTAAAATGGAATGAAACCAAAGTATATGGACTAAGATGATATTTTACCCTTAATTTTAAACAATAATTTACTAAGAATGGAAGAAGCTCATAGAGAATTCAAAAACAATAATTTACTACATTCAAACATATTTTTAATGCTCATTTTTTTTTCTTTTTGAAGTGTTTAATGCTCCATCCTTATTTGGCTCCAGAAAAATCAAAAATTGAATGAAATAATTATAATATTATATATTTGTTATAGGAATAAATTTAAATTATTTTAAAAACATAAAAAGAAAACAAATATTACTATTCCAAAAAAAAAAAGGAAAGGAAAAAAAGGGAGAGAAAAAAAAGGGAGTGGAAATGGAAAAGAAACGGAAAGAAAAAACGAAAAACGAGGAAAAAAAAAGGGGGAGGAAAAAACACAAAAACGGAAAAAAGCAAAAAAAAAAAAAAAGAGTAGAAAATGGGAAGAAAGCGTGTGTAATGGGTTTCGAATTAAAGATCTAGAGGATCTAAGGGGGAGCTTAGACCATGGTAACAACACAAAAATTGAGTGTGATGTCTAATACTTTAGATATGTTTTCAAAATTCAAACCAAGTTTTAAAAACTAAAAAAATTAATTTTTTTTTTAGAATTTGACAAAGAATTCAAATACTTTCATAATAAAGATGCAAACTATTATAAAGAAATTGTGAGAAAATAAGCGCAATTTTTTAAAGCAAAAAATCAAATTGTAGGGTAAGTATGAGTTGTTTTCATAGTGACAAAATGTTAAATGGTTTAAAAGAGTGTAAATGCCATCCAATTGAAATATTTAGCAGAGGTATGGAAATTATATTGCAATACTTTAGAATAAGAAATGCAAAATGTAGCAGAAATTTAAAACCAATCGAAATACACACATATATAGAACATCATATTTTTTAGGTTAAATTATCAAAAATACCATTGAACTATGGGGTTGGTTTCAATTATACCCCTAAACTTTGAAAAGTTTCATTTTAATCCTTGAACTTTGAAGTTTGTTTCAAAACAACCCTTGAAGGTTTTTTCCGTTAAATTTATGGACGAAAAATGACGTATTTGCATATATATTTTTTTTTTCAACGTATATGTTCAAATATGTTCACATAAGCAACAATACAAATGCAAAAACATCATTTTTCGACCATAAATTTAGTGAAAAAAAACCTTTAAGGGTATTTTTGAAACAAATATCAAAGTTCAAGGGTTAAAATGAAACTTTTCAATGTTTGGGGGTATAATTGAAACCAACCCCATAGTTCAGAGGTATTTTTAATAATTTAACCTATTTTTTATTCAGTTAATTTTCAAATAAAAATTACATATAGTTCCAATAAAAACAACACACACACATGAAGCATGTATAACAAAGAAAAAAACTTGCGGAATGTTATTTCGCGTGAGTGACCAAATTTCCCAACGAACACAGAAAACTCTGAGACAAACTTATCTATATTCCACCAAATATACACACAAATTTCACGATGAACACAGAAATCTCTAAGACAAACTTACATATATTCCACCAAATATACACAAATTTCACGATGAACACAGAAATCTCTAAGACAAACTTATATATATGCCACCAAATATCGGTATAGAGTTTTTTTTTTCTTTTTTTGAGTTCAACAAATGTAGATAGGAGATTAAACCATCGACCTCTAGAATGGTAATTGGTGCCTTATTCACTGACAAATATCGGCATAGCCTATGACTATACACAATACACAACCAAAGTACTTACATATCTCGAAAACAAACTCACACTTGAACTACATGTTCAAACACAAAATCTTACCTCAATTAAAAGATGATCGCATTTCTTTGTTTTTTTTTTTAACTTTTCTGGAACAAGAACAAATACTATAAGCACAAACACTCAGTCCTCACACAAAGCATCGGAAAGAGACAAACCAAACGCAGAGCCGTCAAGGAGGTCTTCCAGTTGTTGTAACCACACCGCCTTCAACACTGCGAATTTTGCTTGTTGCTAATTGCACGAGTTTGTTCTGTCGCCTACAAAAGAGGGAACAGCAACTCACCGCAAGGTTAGAAAGATAACAACAATTTCTCCAACGGTCGTTCCAATTTCCAACCGTTGACTCTACCTTTCTAATGATCAAATTTTGATTTAGCTATCATCTCCATCTGATAACTCAGGCTTCTGGACAGTAAATTACAAGTTTTGTCGCATAAATTGTTGAATCCATGGCCGCATGAGATAGAAATTGAAATGGCAGTAGATTGAGCTGTGGCTGGTCAAAGCAAAAAAAAAAAAAAAAAAAAGAATTGTGAAAATAAGACACAAAATTGAAAGTTTAAAGCCTGTTTCATAAGCAATCTGGATTCTGCTTTATGTTTTCGAATTCACTGAGTTCAGTGAATATGCGTTTGACAGATATATTTTCAAAAACTATTTTCGGATTCTGTTATCCAAATAGTGAAAATTCTGAAAACAACTTTTTTATATTTTTATTGTATCTAGATTTTGAATTTGAAATTTTAAAATGCAAAATTATATTAAAAAAGATAGAAACTTTAATAAATATGGTAATTCTATTTCATGTTATAAACTCAATTTATTTTTGTTAAATTAAAATATGTATAATATAATATATTATATCTTATATGATATTGTAAAATAATAATTATACAAAAATTTTAACAAAAAAAAAAAAAAACATGTTCATAAATTAATTCATAATAGTTTATATTCAATTGAATATTTAGTTTTACAACTACAACTAATTTCATAGTCTATAAATATATTATAGAACACATTTTGAACAATTCTTTAAATTGAAATTCAAGTTCTAAATCTGCTACCAAACACTTATCTAACAATATGAAATATAACTATGTTTTCATCGAATCCCTTATTTTCAAAAGTCTGTTTTCAGATTGCCAACCAAACAGGCCCTTAGGGACTTATTAGACACTTTTTAAAATTTAGGGACCTATTAAACACAAAAATAAAAATTCAAAGCCTATTTGGCACAAACTAAGTTCAGGGACTGAACTCATAATTTAACCTATTTTTATTTGGGCTAAATTATAAAAAAAAAAAATACCTTGAACTTTACCCCTTATTTCAAAAATACCCCTATTATTTTAAAAGTTGCAATATTATCCATAACATTTCATAAATGTTTCAAAACTACCCTTGGAGTAAAAAAACCGTTAGAATGTTAAAAGAAAATTCGACGTATCTAAATGTCATTCTTTCAGGCTTAATCCAGATAAACATGTCAGTCACCACCACGTCGTTTCAGATCATCATCACATTGATTTTCCGTCCAACATTCTAATTGATTTCCACTCCAATGGTAGTTTTAAAACGTTTATGAAATGTCAAGGGTAATATTGTAACTTTTGAAATAATAGGGATATTTTTAAAACAAATGGCAAAGTTTATGAATATTTTATTTGTTTCAATGGTTTCATAGAAGGGAATTCGTATAAAACCATTAAATTTCTCAATACACACTATTATTCGAATTGTAAACTGACTGCAATCAGGGTAGTGCAAATAGAATCCTCCTTCTGAACGATATTGGACTGGGGGCTAAACCCCCATCCTAGGGAGACCAATTGACCTTGTTTCTTATAAAAAGAAGGAAAGAAACCAAACATATTTTTATGGTCCCAAACAGGCACTAACCTTTGGCACCTCATTGAGCTGTTGTCTCTGAATCGTTGTTCCTTGCTGACCGGTAACTCTCTAACGGCCCCATATTTTGATTTTCAATTATTTGTTGCTGCTGGGAATGTGGCTGATGGCGTTCTTGCTGCAACCGCTGCTCATGCTGTTGATGGTAATGATTGCCGTGTGGCTGCTGCTGTACTTGCGGCCGATTCCTTACACCCATCTGTTGATCAGCAGATCTCAATTGCCTGCTTCTTCTCCATTTAAGATACTCTATAAGAAGCGAGTTTATGCCAATAGCGAGCCCAAAGCCGGTGAGGGCAGAAAGGAAAACTGAGAGAACAGCATTCACATTAAGCTGCATGTTGAAAGAAGATGAGAGAATATTATGGCCGATGATCAAGAGCATTGAGACTAAAATAAGCAGAAAGTGATGGGAAATGCTTCTGCTTACTATTGCATAATATACATGAGCAAATAGGATGACTATGGCGAACTGGAAACAGGCATAAGCCCAAATGTAAGCTCTGCTCACTGCCACCATCGAATATTAAAATGGTTATCAAGCGATGAAAGAATAAAGAGGAAGAACTTTTACAATCTAAGCAAGAATGAGAGACCGTGTAAAAAGGCTATCACACATGGCATTCAACGCTTGTTAGAGAAAAATCGACCCCATAAACTTGGCAATTTCCCTATCATCGAACTATTTAACATTTATTTGCTTTCCTCGAGTCAAGACTGCATTTAGCCTTTAGGAGGTTAGCTCACAAATTCACAAACGAAGTAGATATTTTACTATTATTATTATTATTGCAAACTAATTCATATTTCTGTCAAGTAGTCATTTGATATGTATCAACACCAGTAAAATATTATTCAGAAGGTAAGAAGTGAACCATGCACCATACAAGGCTAGCTAGCTAGGTCAATTCGAGAAGGCCATCTGCTCTTCCTTAACTTCTCAAAAAAAAATCTCTTACCTCACGCTCACATCATTCCTCCTACTTATAGTGGGCTTATCCTAATGAACTTTTAGAGGTCACATTTTCCTTTTACCCCTCTTCTCATACACTCACTATTGGAGCCTAACACAATACCCCAGTTAATAAAATCATACATAGAAGAAAATTACAAGAATCCCTAGTTGTTTCTGTAGAACTGTTTCTTTTCAAACAATTCATTTTTCTGGAGCTTACAATTTAGATGTTAACATATTTTCATAAAATAGACCTCATTTCATACAGCTCCATAGATTTTTTCACTATTCAATTAATAGAAGAATATAGAATTAAGCAATGGGACTAAATTGTATCCGATGATGAATATTGGTACAAGATGATATATTTATCTAGAACAGTAACTGACCCATTGTGGAAGCCATCATAGATGAAAGGAGACCCAAAGCACATGAAAAGGGCAAGGAAATGGCAAGTGCACGAGGACCCATGTTAGGTACCTGTTCAAACAGAATTCGATTGTGGAAATTAATTCGATTCAGGAGATATGGACCGAGAATAAGGATAAAAGAGAAGGAAGCACCAGCACCATGAGGATTTAAACATTGGAGGAAGAAAATGAACCAAGGATGTGAGAAAAAATTGTAGCAAATCCAGAATCGAATGGCTAAGAAAGAGGAATTCTTTCAATATATATACAATAGTTTACTTTTTCAAAGGAAAGTCATATATGAAACAACTGAGTCCGCTATTATGTGCAGTGACTTGATAAAGGATACTGCCAAACACTAGAAATTGTGATCGGGATTCCTTAGGTTTTTTATTCGAGAGTTTCACCGATTTTAATGGGGTTTCATTGGCTTTTTCGGGGGAGGTAAGAAACTGTGCTTTCATTAAGAAAAATGAAACAATACAAGAGAATACAAAAAACAAGCCCCAATAAAAAAAGAATCTGAACTAACTACAAAAAAGGACTTCAATCCAAAAAAATAATACCAAGACCATAATTACAAAAAAGTCTAGAGACCGAAGCCCACAAAGAGGCATTAAACCTAGCCACTTCTCACCTCACCCGATCTCTCGAACTCCCTAAAGATTATATTGTTTCTCTCAATCCAAAATACCCACGAAGCTGCAAAGAAACTCGCTTGCCACAACATTGCCCATAGCTTGGCATAACACATTGCCCATCTCCTTAAAAGGAGAATTCCAAAGCACCTCTTCCATCATAGATCCCCCCCCCCCCCCCCCCCCCCCCCTCCCCCTCTCTCTATTGCGAGCCCCACACACCCCGAACGAGCTTTTCTAGTGATCCCAAAGGAAAAGAGCAAACTGGCAATCTCAAAGCAAATGATCACGACTTTCCTCATGCCTCTTGCAAAGAATGCACCATTTCGGGCTGTTGGAATCGGAAACTAAATTCAGGGATATTGTTTGTGGAGAAAAGTAGCAGGGAAGTTGGAAAGAATATATCAGAAAACGTTTATCCACTAAATCATTTAAGAGATCCAACTCCGAATGTATAAGCCATAATATGTTCAGGGTGTTTTAAAAAAATAATACAAAATTCAGGGTGGTCTTATAGGGAGGCTGCCACTCAGTGAACTGGAATTTTGTGTCTTCTTTGAAAATTAAAGGTAGTCTTGGTTTTGGCTAGACTAGAAAGGAATATTCGTCTTCTAACCAAGTGGCTTTTGAGGGCAATTCCCTTCAGAATGGTGCTAAAAAATAAATATGATATTGCTGAGCATGGTTTACGGTCTACTAATACTAAATGTTCTTGTGTTAGTGACAAGATCCCTTGGTTAAGCATCTTTTCTACCCACAGTACAAAGTCATCATCTCTAGATTTTGTGACGAATTCATTGTTGAGTGGAAAAACAGAAAGTATCTTGAAGCATTCGACAACCCAGGCAAGAGTTATCTTCAACGGATATAGTAATACGAACCTGGTGAGCATGGTTTACGGTATACTAATACTAAATGTTCTTGTGTTAGTGACAAGATCCCTTGGTTAAGCATCTTTTCTACCCACAGTACAAAGTCATCATCTCTAGATTTTGTGACGAATTCATTGTTGAGTGGAAAAACAGAAAGTATCCCGAAGCATTCGACAACCCAGGCAAGAGTTATCTTCAACGGATATAGTAATACAAACCTGGTTCCCTCTATACCTGCTATCTACTTCGATTGTGAAGGTTTTCCTTTCAATGGTGACAGAGCGGCGTCTATAATCCCACGCCAGTGATGGAGATGATGGTTAGGTTAAGCCATAGCGGTAGGTGAAGAGGGGAGACATGGGAGAGCTGCTAGTTGATAGGGAGGTAAAGGTCAAGGCTAAGGGTGAATATTCACTTCATTACTACCCAATTTAAAAATTCAACCGACCATAGCCGAATCAAAAGCTCACCTCACTAAATTACCAACAGAGAAAAAAGGATGGTTGCAATTTGGGTCTAATTTGAATGTATGTTAGCCAAGAGTCCAAGACTAAGAGTGTTGAGAACGTGAAAATAGAACCACTATACCATAAAGTGGCACATCCCAACTCCACCACGTTGGAGATGAACTAGCCCAAATAGCAACAAGAAGAGCGAAGGAGTAAATGGCATTCCACATGACTAAAACAAAGATAAGATCAAACCATCTATAAGTAGCACGGATAAGCAATATACATCCATACCAAAAGTTGCTCCAAAAAGCAGAAATATGCAAGCATGCTAACCAACACAAGCACCGATATATCCTGCCAAACCCTATAAGAATGAAAGAAAGTGAGACATTGATTCCATTCCATTTCCTTGTATTGATGCTAAAAATGCCTTCAAGAAAAATGAATATTATTAGATGAAAGAAAATTAAAAACAGCTTGTTGAAAAGAAAAGTGGAGTGATTTGGGACTCCAACTAAAAAAAAAACCAAAACTCTACACACACTACACAACATGCATTTGGGCGACCAAAATTTCCAATTTGTCTCTAAGTTGATGCATAAGCAGTGAATAAAATTTATTCTCGACATTTTTCATAAAAACCAAACCAAGAGAGAGATGATTATGTTATCACAATTATCTTTTAAAATCCTTTTTTCCCCTTCATACAGGACATGATAAAGCCACTGCCACACAGTTCTGTGATTATTGAACACATTAGCGTTGGCCATATATATTTCAAAAACTCCCTTGAGGAGTAATCTATGAAGCAAGGACACTCTATTTTAGGCAAAGTGTCTGTGTCAGACAAGAACACGTTTGGACACGTGTGCAATACACCAATTTACGTGTCCCTTCTTTTTTTTTTTTTTTTAAATTTTGGACACGCTGGGCAAATTTTTAACCAAAAAAGGGGTCTAGCATTTATTTTGAGCCCAAAGTTAAAAGCCCATATAATTTTAAATTTTAAACACAAAAAAGACATTAGAAAAACATAAATACAAACTAAAAAGTAAAAACTCTTCTGCCATTCACGAACAGAACATGTTTTCCATTTCCTTGTTGTATGTAAAACTGTTTTCCATTTCCTTTTCTGTATTTAGTGTTGTTTGTATTGAAAACTTTGTTTGTTGAATGTTGGATAATGTGTTTTGTACTACTACTATTGTTAATTAACTTGACATTTTATGCTTTTTAATGGATTACATTTAATATTTTATGTTAAATCTACATATATCCTAAAAAAATAATTAAAAAAAAAATTGCATCCCCAACGTGTCCATATCCTAGTTTTTTAGAAATTGACGTATCGCCGTGTCCGTGTCTTGTGTCCGTATCCGTGCTTCTTAGGGAGTAATCAAACTTCAAAAAACATCCTCGGTAACACATTAGACAAGTATCAGACAGAAGCATCGACAGATTGCTTCTAGTTATTCTTCAAATAATCCTCTCTTTTTGCTAAAATTCAGATTCTATGAATGTCCTGCTCAATATTTCCTCCATCATCTGTCTCTCTCTCTTTTTTTTTATAAGAAACATAGGCTGTGTTCCTCCTTTTGCTCCATCATCTGTCTCACGGTCTTTGTTCCCATCACCCTCCATCCTCCCCGAACTTCTTTTTCCTACCCTACCTGCATTTTTCACTTCACTAACTTCGTATCAGAAACATTTTTTTTCTTATAATAAATTAAATACTGATGTAAATTGGTCAAAAACGACTCTGACATTAACCGTCCAAGTCCCTTCTTTCCTTGACAAATCTCAAGAAACGAGGTAAAAGAAGTTTAAGTGATGAGACATTAATTTCATGTCAAATAAAAGAAAAAAAAAGGCCTGTCATAGTATTGGAAACCAACTTACCTATAACGATGAACTTCCCTCTGCTGCAATGTTACTGGGAGTGGGGGTCGTCTGGTAACAGGGCGTGTGCTATGTAATTTCAATAAAGTCACTGGCAAGTTTTTAACATCCTGCTTGCAAATATCACAGATCTTGTTACCTTTAATGCTGAACCACTTAATTGCACACTCTTTGTGAGCGAGAGCTAGATCTCCTTTGCAACTGCATTCCATTTTAAGAGTATCCCCGCCTTCCACCAACTCTATAAAACAGATCCTGCATACTGCTTCATCTTCAGGTATATCATCACCAGCAGGTTCACTTTCTAAGGAAAAAATCCAACTTCAGCATGTCAATTTAAGAACTATAATCATCCAACTGCAAACATCATTGTCAATAGGCGAAAAGGAACCTACAAAGCGTTATGTCAGAAGTTTTGCTTCTTGGAAATATTTACAGTGAAACAAGCTAAGAATAACAAAGTACATGGAAAGAATAACAGTTGAACATCAGACATTTAGCAAAAAAAATGAGTGGCATGATTCTTGAGGGGAACAATAGGATCTTTAGAGGAGTTGAGAGATCTTGAGAGGAGCTTTGGGAGTTGAATAGGTTTAATTCTTCTTTATGGGCGTCCATTAATCGAGCGTTTTGTAATTACCAGCTTGGTCACATTCTCTTGGATTGGAGTTCGTTCTTGTAGCTTCTGTTGGGTTACCTTTTTTGTGGGCTTGTTTTTGTATGCCCTTGTACATTCTTTCATTTTTATCCATGAAAACTCAGGTTTCTTACCCCCCCCCCCCCCCCCCCCCCCCCCCCCCCCAAAAAAAAAGGGCATAATTGCAGTCGGCAAACTGTTATAATTTTTGGTTGGTTTCAATCAATTAGGGCTGCACAATTCAATGTTTTCAAATTGGCATCATTAACGGATGACCAGCATTGAGTTGGATAAAAAATATTTCTCTCCTCTGTATACAAGAAATAAAATTTCTCAAGTATTGAACTCTGCCAGAGACGCATCAAAAAAGTGTTTCAGCTCTTAGCATACTAGTCCCTCTTTGACACGGTCAAAATAAAAACCTGGCTTCTGCAAAATACAAAGCTGAGTAGTTGTTCCTGATTAACAGCCCAGGAAAGAAAAATAATTTTTAAATTTGAAGAAATAAAAATATCTCAACTTTGCTTATTTATCATACTTAGTAATATCTAAATTTTAAAAGGCTTGTAGCATGAAAACAATCACCTTCCTCTAGTCGAGGATTTGGAGATCTAAAATCTCCCTTACAAGAGGAAGGGGGCTGGTCAAGGGTTTTGCCATCTTTCTAGATTTCACACCGTCACATTGATAATATGTGAAATAAGTCAAATCAATAAAGTTTTTTTTGAGAATAAACTGAGCTTTCATTGAGAAAAAATGAAAGAATACAAGGGCAAACAAAAAGAAGAGCCCACAAAAAAGGGAGACGGCCTACAAGAAGGGCCTCCAGTCAAGCAAAATAAGACCAACAGTATAATTACAAAAAGGCTTTGTCACAGAAGCCCAAAGAGAAACATAGAATCTAATCAGGGACCACACATCATTAGACGATCTCTCAATCCCACAAAAGATTCTGCTGTTTCTCTCCCCACACAGCCCCCACAAGATAGCACACACCCCTGCCTGCCACAAGAACTTTCCTCTCCCCCGGAAAGGAGGAAAATGGACGAACTCCTCTACCATCTCACGACAACCCCTCGGTCTAGCAATAGCAATGTCAAACTCCACCAGGAACTGGCTCCACACCTCGTTCGCCATCTCACAATTCCAAAGCACATGATCAATGTCCTCGGCCGACCTCCTACACAAAATACAACACCACGGCCCCACAAGGGAAGGCATTCTTCTCGCCACCCTGTCTAAGGTATTAATTCTCCCGTGCAGAACCTGCCAGACAAAAAACTTAACCTTCTTGGGAATTTTCACCCTCCATAGAGAGGCAAAGACTGACTCCCCCGGGGAATAGGACGGAGAGGGATTAACAAGACAAAGAAAAAAGGACCTGCACGAAAAGCCGGTAGACGGACTAGGCCTCCAGTACCGAACATCCCTCCTCCCCGAAATGCAACGAAACTCACCCAACAAAGAAAGAAGATCAACAACATCCGTCGTTTCCCTATCGGACAAAGGACGGGTGAAGCCCAAAGAAGGAGAGGGACAAGACTCAGGATGAGCTAACACATCAGCCACCGAATGACTCTTCATTAAGGATAAATGGTAGAGGCGAGGAAACACAGAGCAAAGGGGACTATCCCCCAGCCAATTATCTTCCCAGAAAAAAGTATCCCTCCCATCACCCACAGAACAATGAACAAAGCTCGAAAAAAAGGGATACTCCTTAGAAATGCCTTTCCAAGGGTTCCTAGTCGTGCTTCGACCTCCACACACAGTCCACTCGAACAAGGACGGCCCATACTTACTCACAATAACCTTGTGCCAAAGAGAGGAAGAGTCAAGATGAAACTGCCATAACCACTTCGCTAACAGGGCTTTGTTGCGGGATCTCAAATTACCAATACCTAGCCCCCCAAGAGCCACCGGTTTAGACACCTCCTCCCAATTAAGGAAATGGGCTCCTTTCCCCTCGTCGACACCCTCCCAAAGGAAATCTCTCATAAGCTTCTCCAGACCCTTACTAACGGACAAAGGAACACTGAAGAGCGAAAGGAAATAGGTGGGAATCCCGCTCAAAACCGATTGAATAAGCGTTAGTCTACCCCCTTTCGAAAAGTAACTCCTCTTCCAGGCTGCGAGCCTCTTGCGAACCTTCCCCACAACAGGATCCCAAAACGAGAGAGACTTTGGGTTGTGCCCGAGGGGGAGACCAAGGTACGAAGAAGGAAACGATCCAACTCCACACCCGACCGCATCTACCCACCTTTCTAACTTCCCAGGCTCACAATTCACACCCAACAATTGACATTTGCCCTTATTAATCTTCAACCCAGAAATGGCCTCGAAGAAAGTTAACAAGTCATTCAATGTGGAAAACGACTCTTCCTTTCCAGAGCAAAAGATGATAGTATCGTCAGCAAACTGAAGATGTGACAAGGGCAAATCAATAAAGTTAGAACTGCATAAATCATTTATATTTTATTTTAAGAATTAGTTGACAATGCTGCTTTAAGTATTATGTTACAACAAAAATCATTAGAATCGAGCTTCATCCATCATCCTCCATGGCCCCAACCCCACCACTGAAGACACGCTTTGTCACCATAGAATGGAAAACATATTTCATTGAAGTTGATAGCAGATATAGAGGTATTAGGGTTAAGATAACTGAGACCACAAGGAACAAAGCTTTTTTCCTCACATTGAAATGGGAGACCTTGCATTGGTTGCGAGCCACTATCAACTCCCTTCTCACTGCTTATTTAAACAAGAAATTCTTTCGAGAAGAAAGGTTTACAGAACAAACCATTTAGGTGGAAAATAGCACAAATAAGAAAGGTACCTTAGCAGAAATAGCTTTACTTTACAGCAATGGGGGCCTTAACAAGCTGTTCGTACTTGTGGGAAGAGAGAAGAAAGGTTGGTATGCTTTTTATAAACTGATATCCAACTACCCACCTACCCCATGTTTATTGGCCAAGCATTTACCTCCAACAATTACCTCCAACAAACCCTCGATCAGCAGTTATTCCTCCTCCCCCTCCACCCACCTTGGCTCCCACCAAACCAGCCGCATCAAAAGCCACTTATAAAGCAGTCCTCAGCAACATCGACAAAAAGGTGGTGGGTTCCTCCTTTCCCCCCTCCACTGATTTTATCTCTAAAGACGACACCTCATGGGACCCAGTAACAGTTGTCACGAGAAAATACTTCCATGATGAATGGTACAAGGTTACAAGAAGCCTCCAATCGCATGTTGGAGCTTTCTGCCATTTGAACCCCTTCTCTACTGATCAAGCCCTGCTCAAGTGTGAAAAAGATGACCTTGTAACAAGCCATTGTAAAGCCACAGCTTGGCAAATCGTAGGGAGTTACTTATTGAAAATTGAGAGTTGGGATAGAGTCCGACACTCAAAGAGCGCTATAGTGCCATCCTATAGAGGCTGGATAAAAGTAAGGAACCTTCCCCTTGATCGATGGGACCAATCGACTTTGAAATTCATTGGCGACGTGTGTGGAGGATACATTGAAACATCTCAAAAGACCCTTTTCAGGCTTGATCTTATGGAAGCTAGTATAAAGGTCAAAATGAACCCCTTGGGTTTTCTACCAGCCGAAGTTGCCCTCCCTTCCTCATCAGCGACATCAGTCACTATCCAAATTGATCCATTTTTCAACTTTGAATCCTTTGTGGGCAGTATGGAAGGTTTCCATGGTGATGGGTTGACACCAGAGCTACTCTAGCGAACTTCTGAGCAAGCGGTAACCGTACACACAAATGATGGCATTTTGGGCTCGTACCCACGTGACTCTCCTTTGCTGGTTGACCTTGACAGGCGTTTATCATCTACCAGTACAACAAACGCTTTGACTTGTCCTCCTTCCCCTGCTATAGCCGAAAACTTGTCACATCATCTTCCTCTTGCCTCGTTTTGTCCAACATAAACAATACCAATTAAATCATCTTGGATCCCAACCCAGTGGTCACTAGCCCTAACCTCTCAATAAAGACAAAGCCCATTGGGCCTTCCCCCCTCTTCTACTTTACCACATGCCGAACCTCCCTTGTCACCAACTGAGCTTTTACCCAGTCCACAAACCTTATCCAACTCCCCTTCAAAGTTGGCCGTGACCATCCAAGAACAAAATATCTTCTTTGTCCCCGGCACCAAGCATACCTCCTCCTCTTCGCCCCACATTGATATCTACGATGGTTGTGGCCTTAGCCCTTTACCCGTCTCTTCTGCTCCCCCTTCTCCGACTGCCCATTGAAGTAGCTCACACTCCGCCCCCTCCAATTGAGGTTGATCTGGTTAATGCTGAATTGGGAGCCCTCCTTCTTGGGGAACAAACTGATGAATTTGAATCTGAGGAGACATCGATTGATCCCCCTCTCCTACCTCGGTCATACAAATTCTTGCTCCTTAGCTGAAGCGTTATCATATGTGTATCATGCCCATTCCCTCTACAAACAAAAAAGTGAAACTAACACAGAAGCAGAGTAAGTTGGCCAGAGAACTTGTTGGGTTTGTTCTCCAATGACAATTATGAAAGATCCTCATCCAAGAGCGTCGTGGGCGGGAAATCTCTTTTATGATTATCTTATCTTGGAATGTCAGAGATATAGTAGAGTTACAAAAAAGGGCTCTCATCAAAACTCTCTTTCTCAAATTCAACCCCACCTTGGTGATCCTTCAGGAAACCATGCTTTCTTTTGTTGATCGTTGGATTGTTAAGTCTCTTTGGAGCTCTAATAATATCAACTAGACGTCTTTAGATGCATCAGGGTCCTGTGGAGGCATCCTCATTATGTGGAACGACCCAACTTTCACTGTTTCAGACATTACCTAAGGTGTGTATACTATATCTTTCCTACTCACGCTTGCTGATGGTTTCAATTTTTGGATCTCAGGAGTTTATGGTCCATCTAGCTACAAAAACCGACCACCTTTTTGGCTGGAACTATCTGATCTTTCCCATCTTTGTTCGGATTACTGGCTATTGGCTGGGAATTTTAATGTTTCCTGTCGATCCCATGAAAAATCCAGTGGCAAGGTTACTCGGAGCATGAAGTTGTTCAATCAATTCATCAGTCAAAGCTTATAGAACTTCCTCTCGAAAATGGGCGCAAGTCTTCTTAATACTCATGGAAATACTCACCAAGCTGGGTACGAGTCTTCTTAATGAAAATGAGATTTTGTCTGAATTCATAATTTTTTTTAAGGATTTATACACTAAAAAGGACCAGTTGGCAGCTTTTCCAACATCTTTGGATTGGAGCCCTAGAACCGGTCAATTAGCTACTGACCTTGAAGCAATGATCACCGAAGAAGAGGTTTGGAAAGCTATTAGCCTTCTTGGTAATGACAAATCACCCGGGCCAGATGGATACACCTCTAAATTCTTTAAAAAAGGTTGGAACATCCTCAAAGATGACATAATGAGAGTATTCCAAGATTTTTTTAGGAATAGTATTATTAACGCTAACCTAAATGAGACCTACATTTGTTTGATCCCCAAAAAGTTGGAAGCTCGTACAGTGGTTGATTTTCGCCCCATCAGTCTTAGTCTTACCACTAGTCTATACAAAATCATTGCTCGTGTTTTTTCTGAACACCTAAAAAAGGTGCTTCCTACTACAGTCACCGACTACCAGATTGCTTTTGTTAAGGGGAGACAGATCATTCATGCCTCTCTTATGGCAAACGAACTCATCGACGAATGGAGGAGAAAGAAAAGAAAAGATATTGTCCTAAAAATCAATATCGAAAAGGCTTTTGATAAAGTTCATTAGGGCTTTCTTGATTGTATTCTAGAGGCTAAGGGGTTCGGTATAAAGTGGAGATTTTGTGGTTGCATTTCCTCAGCAAATTTCTCCATCATCATTAATGGGTGCCCTAGAAGAAAGATTGTGGCCTCTCGGGGTCTCAAACAAGGAGACCCCCTTTCTCCTTTCCTTTTCACTTTGATCATGGATTGCTTTAGTCGATTGATTATAAAGGCCGAAGGGGAAGGAAGCACTAAAGGTTTTCATGTGTGCATAGAGAGTGTTGCATAAACCATTTACAATTTGCTGATGACACTATTTTGTTCTCTAATTTAGCTGACGAAACGAATCTCATCAATCTTCTCAAGGTGGTGGTTGATTTTGAACAAATGTCTGGACATAGTATCAACCTACAAAAATCAAAGTTTATTGGCATAAATATGGACCCTGCTATCATTGATTATTTTGCCTATAAGTATGGTTGTAAAGTGGGGCCTAGCTCCTATTTAGGCTTGCCTCTGAATGGGTCTCCCAAAACTTATTCCTTTTGGGCTCCTATCATTGAAAAGATTGAGCGAAAACTTGCGATTTGGGGTTCATCTTATATTTCTAAAGGGAGACGTCAAACTCTTATCCAAGCAACATTATCGAGCCTCCCCACATATTACATGTCCATTTATACCATGCCAAACAAAGTTTTTCAAGTGGTTGAAAGACTCTTTAGGGGCTTTCTTTGGAAAGATGGACAACACCTCGTGCGTTGGAATAAAATCTTGCACCCATTGGAGCTTGGAGGTCTTGGATTGCATTCTCTGAAAAACAAGAACAATGTTCTTCTTGCTAAATGGATTTGGAGGTACAATAACGAGAAAAAAGCCTTATGGAGGAATTTGATTAAAGGAAATTATAGGTCTTCCACTTATCTCTATTGGGCATCCCTATCTACTGCTAAAGGGCCATGGAAACTCATAGTCAAACAACAACATCTTATTACCAGCCGCATATGCCACCAACTGGGTAATGGCAAGGATACTCTCTTTTGGACTAATCCATGGGTCACTTCTCTTCCTTTGGCAAGCCGTTTTCCTCTCATTTATAGGCTCTTTCAGTGTAGAAAAAGCCACCGTTAATGAGGTATGGAAAGATGAAAACATAATTTCGAACCTACAATTCCATCGAAATCTTAAAGATGAGGAAGTTGTGGAATAGGGGATATGATATTTATCCTTGAACCGATCGTTCTCTCGCATAAAGAAGATTCATGGAAATGACTTCCTAGCAGTAATGGTATTTTCTCCACAAAATTGCTATTGAATGACCTAGGGGATACTAACAACCTTTTGGAGAAATCCTTAGTCAAGGCCATCTTGAAAGACACTTGACCAAAAAAGATTAAATTCTTTTTATGGGAGCTTGCTCACAATGCCATTAGCACTATGGATAACCTTCAGAAACGCATGTCTTTTATGGCCCTCTCTCCCAACTAGTGTTTATTATGCAAAAACAGCGAAGAATCTCAGGAACACTTGTTCATCCATTGCTCATATTCTGGAAACTTTTGGGTAAAATTGCACAGCACTTTTGGTTGGCATCTGACTCTCCCCAAAGACAACAGGACCATGCTTACTATGGTTTTAATGGGTCACCCCTTTAGGGATAGAAAGGCACTGATTTGGACATCCCTTATTAGGGCTTTTCTGTGATTTTTATGGAAGGAACGTAACCAAAGAATCTTCTCAGACAAGGAACTCCCATTTGACAAACTCCTTGACTCTGTTATTTATCATGCTATATCTTGGTGTAAATCTAATGCTTTCTTTTCATCATATAGCTATGCTACCCTTTTAACCAATTGGGCAAGCCTTTTGTAAATCATGGACTATTAGTCCCTTTTGTAATTTCATACATCAATGAAATTGTTTCTTACCAAAAAAAAAAACAAAATCATTAGAAAAAAAAAATCTAAGAAATAAAACCTCAAAGAGATTTCTTGGAAGCGATCAGATGTTTCCATAAACATTTTTTTTTATTGAAACGAGAGGAGCATTTTTTTTATAAGCTTCCTCGGTCTTATTACTAAGTTCTGTACTTTTCAATGATTTCCTCGGTGAAAGTTTTATTTCCTAAAAGACATTATAACATACGTGTAGAATTCGAGTAGAAGACGGAGAGTAATTCAAAAGAATATCACACTAAAAGTCACTATAAAATTTAATTATGCTATGGAAATAACTTATATCATTACCAATTTCCTTTGTTTGAGAAACAGAGGTGTCTCCAGTCCCTGCATATCGTGGACCTGCGGACACTATTCGAATTAAACCTATTGAATCTAGTCGCCTTAAGACTTTAGGCTTAACATTCAGAGGAGCTGATAATGAACGAGCAATATGCTGCTTGACTTTAGTTTTCTGAAAGAATAACAAAATCCACTTTCAGAAGGAAAGTAATAATGCAATATTCACAAGTTGTAGGTGTAAAGTGTATGAATCTATCTGCTTTCATGAAATTTAAGAAATTTGAACAAATAGATACTTACAGGGAAACCAGGATGAAACTCCATATTTGTTGCTTTAAACGCATCAGTATCTGAATTTGAAATTGGTGTGGCGGGTGAAGAATGTGCAGCTTTTGTAGATGAGGCAAAGAGAAGTTTGTTAAGAGAAAAAGATCGTGAAGTAGTTGGCTTGTCTGAACATCTATTTGATGGTTGCATCTCTGGTAAAATGGGAACAATCATTTCACCATCTGGAAATGAACGTTTTCCTCCGAAGCTTTTTTGAGGAAGCAAGCTTCTCGCAGATGATTTGATTTTTACTGAATTTGGTCTCGGAGGCAATCCTCCCCTAATAGAGCTAGCACTTGAGGTAGATGGACTATCTAACCTCAAAAAAGACGAAGAACTCTCCAGAGTCCTTACCGGAATTTGCAGAGAGGATAAATTGGGCCGTCTAAACGGTTGCAATAAGGATGTTTCTATACCTTTTTCCTCTTGATCATGTTTCTAAGGAAAAACCAAGATCCTTCTCAGTAAATATAATAATTTAGCAACCTAAGAATAAAAAATTATGGATATGTTGAAGCAAAGACTAATTGAACTAAGGCATCTGACCATTCAAAAATTGATCGACCATAGACTGAAATACAAAATCAAGAGGAGTCTTGGCAAGTTAATTATTGCCTACAGTTAATCAAAAAGAAAAAGTTCCAACCAGAAAGGGAGCAACTAGTGTGAAGCACGTTATCAATTTAAGCTCAAAAATCACTTTTCAGAAAGCAATGAACTTGTAAGATTAAAGGCATATGGAAACACGAGCTTCAACACTGTCTTTCTGGTTTCTAAAAACAATTTTCAAAAGACAACAAACAGCTCAGTTTTCATAAAGAAAATAAACGCAATGCTTTATACTTTCCATAGACAACAGTGAATATGTTAAAACCATGTTCTCCACGAGTGTAAAAGGCTTTTCAGCCAGATGACTATCTCGTTCCCTGATGAACTCAGAACCAGCACAAGGGGAAAGTATCTACTGCTATCTTTCGCAAACCCATCGTTTTGATCAAATTAATATAGATGACTCCAAACCTACGATACTTCTCTTCGAGTTCCGGGTTAATATCAGGTAAAAGAGCCACACCATGCTTGATTGGTAATAGCTATGAAGATAATTCAACATTCTAATCAAATTTGCACTAATATGCTATAACTTCCATTCAGCATTGTTTGAAGAGAGAGAAGCCCTTTGGAATTCATATCGGGAGAAAATAAAATTGGATTATTTCCATTTCATTCACTCCCACTGTACCTAATTACTCTCTTCACCGTCCAACCAGATCGGCACGAGCAATAACGCATAGAACAACATTTTAAGACAGTGATAATAAATCATACTATAGAGTGACGAATGCCGATGAAAAACTTTACAAACAGGGAGAGTAACAAACAATTAGAATGGCTGAAGTATATCGTTCAAGGATGAACAAAACAACCTCGGGATGATCCGGAGAGACTGAGGTCGATTCTTCGGTGCCTTGAAGTCGAGCTACAGCATCCTCCATCAAACTCCACGAAATTTACTTCGATGAAACGAATAAAGAAACCCTTTGAAGACGACTGAATCTCTGCGGGAGAGAGACCAAAGCTAAATTGTAGAGAAGCTGAAATTGAACGGCGAACGGATAACTGGAAATGCAAAGCTGATCGGTAATAATGGGCGGCAGCGGAAGAGTGAGTTTGCAGTGGGCTCTTTCTCAAGTGGCCATAAGAAACAAAATTGCCCGCCAACCGTGTAACTTCTGTCGGGACTGCATTATTAATTACCATATAATTTATTGAGAAATTCCGCATTTTTCCCCTTCCTTCCTTTTGGAAGAAGCATTTGCTCCTTAGTTACTATACTATGCATGTTCACTGGCTGGGCGGGGACGGGAATGACTTTTCCGTCCTCGTCCCTCGCCCGTACAATTTTCTCTGTAGAATTATTTTCTATTTAGTTTTTAAATTAAATAGTTAATTCTCAATAGAAAATTCTCTAATTATAATAAAAAAAAATTTCTTAAATCTTCTAATAAAAATAAAATAATATTACCTATCAAATTATCTAATTATCCATATACAAAGTTCAAATATTCAACCATATAGTTCACGTTATCTAAGTGATTAAACAATAAAGTTTAAATTTTATAGTCTAAAAAACAAAACTTGAAATATATATATATATAATCATAAACATAATAATAATAATAATTAAAAAAAAAATCAAACGGGGAGCAGGGCAAAGGTGGGGTGGGGTTGGGGGCGAGTCCCCGTCCTCATTTAGCTCACAATAATTTTTTTTCTCCGATCCCTCCCCCATTCCCCACCTAAACAAGAATTTCTCGCGCTCTTGTCCTCACGAGAAAAATGAATATCCCTATTAGTCACACAAGTTTAGTTAATTTATCATAATTTTTTCCATAAATTGGTAATTTCAACGAAAATGAGGAATTAACCCTAAAACCCAATACACAAATATATTAATGGTTCAAACATAACAAAATTTAATAGAATCCACCCTAATAATTAATTGCAATAATGATGTTTTATTTTGGTATTTTTTTAGTTCCACAACATGTGGGGCGGGGAGATTCAAACATTTGACTTGTTGATCAAAGTATATGTCTTAACCAATTGAGATATGTTTAGATTGACATGATTTTTTATCTTGTTGAATGCACTTATATTTTTTTAATGGTTATTCACTTTTTTTTTTTGTTTAAATACTATTTTAGTCATCATATTTTCAACTTTGATTCATTTTGGCTCTGTACATTCAAAACATTAATTTTAGTCTCTATACTTTCAACTTTTGTTTATTTTAGTCCCTATACTTTCAAAATGTTAATTTTTGTCATTGTATTTTTAAAAAGTGACAATTTTGGTCCCTTCATTTTCATTTTTACCTCATTTATTTCGGTCATAATTTTAACACAACACTTCAATTACTAAATCTATATCTATAATCTATAATATATTAAAAAATGAGGATGTTGGAAAAACTTTTTTGGACACTTTTGTCCCTTCTTTAATTTATTAATTTACAAAACATGCCATTATTGATTAATTATAAATAGTAAATTAATTAATTGTTAACTAATTATCAATGTTAAATGTATAGCTCAACTGGCATAAAGTATGGGCTTATGACTAAGAGGTCATAGGTTCGAATCCCCTCACCCCCAAATGTTGTTGAACTCAAAAAAACAAATGTATAGAATTTAAAAAGTTGGAATGTAAAAGTTTTTCCTACAACTTAAATATTTTATTTCTTTAATTACAATTTAGAATCCAAAAGTGTTGTAACTTTTCATCATCTACTAATATAAATAATGAGTTTTTTCACCAACCTTAGAGTCCTATTCTTTCTTTATTTTTGTTATCTCCATCCATTGCTCAAAAACTCGATCGCTATGCTTTTGCTACAACACACAAGTGCACGTGATCGAAGTAATAAAAACTGGAGTATTCCAGAGTATCGTACCCAAGGGAATGGACTTTAACAAAACTTACCAAGATGGCACAAAATTGTTCACAAAATGCAATTGTAGTAACCGAAGATGTAAAAATAAAAGGAATTGGTTTGTTAACAATAGTGAGTGAAAAATCAATGAGTTAAAATAGGGTTTCAAGTGATTCAAGCACCTTTAGAAAAATGTTATTCAAAATGCAATTGCAATCATAGTTAAACATGTGAAAACTAAGTAAACCGAGTTCAACTCCTATTCAATTTTGATTCAAAATCTTTAGGAGACTAAGTGATTAAACCTATATGTCTATGGCTAATCTAACTTAGATACTTTCGCACACAACTCTAGTGGTTTTGGAGTCTCGCCCTATGTCTAGGGTCGATGTTCAGAACTTATTTCTAAGCCTTTTCCTCCATTGCTTTTGTGACATCGGCTTTTCCTTAACTCTTTCGATATTAGGTTCAAGCTTGACAAGCAATCACTAGTTGGCCGGCTGGGTTTACCCAAATCTAAATTCAACAAAAGCAGACAAAGTTCACATGCTAACTAGATTGGTTATGCTTTAGAGCTTTTACATTTTTCCTTAGGGCTTTCACCAACTTGAACCCCTAAAGAAAATTTAGCTCATTATGGAAAGGATGAAAATCAAAAACTTACTTTGTGTAAAATTCATAATTAATACACTAAAATAAAGAAATTAATCTTAAGGCAAACCAAATTGAATTATCAATTAAAAATACCCACTGAGAAGTAACAACATTCAAGCTACTAATTTAAAACCAAAATTTCTTAAGTCATGGTACTGAAAATTGCAACCTTTGTAGAAAGTAAAACCCAAAATGAATTAGCTTTTGTATGGGAAAAACAAAAAGAAACTGGAATCCATAATTCAACTTTTCAATTTAACCTTGCCACATACATGAAATTGGAAACTATCCAAGGCTAATTCAATAACTGGAAATTAAGCAAAAACTTGAAGTATTAAACAGAATCTAACTTGCATAAATGAATTTGAACAAAACAGAGTATCGCGCCAATGTATATTTCCTTGTGTTGATCAATCCATAAACACCATTAAAGGTTGTTGGATCTTCACCTCCTCGAACTCTCGTTAAGGAGGGATCAACCTTGAAATTTACAGAGCAAAACGGACATAAACTACTGAAGAAAGACAGAAAATGAAGAACAGAAGCTGCTATCTAAAACCAAAAAGAAACAAAAAAACAGAGTACAGAAAAATTCGAAAAAACAGAGTATCAAAAAATTGGTCTCTCTTCTTCGTTTTTCCTCCCTTTTATAGAGATTCCGAGGCTTCTTCTTCCATCTTGGGCTCCTTAATTCGTGGGTAAATGATTGAGCACGAGATTTGGCTGTAAATTCTCCATAAATCAAGCAATTCCCGTGGGTTTTGGTGATTTTCAGAAAATTCCGCACTTGATTTATAAGTCCAGAGAATGCAATTGCATAGCAATTGCATTCTTCTTCTTTGTTCTTTACCTTGCATTCCCAAGGAAATGCAATTGCATTTCATTTGCAATTTCTTCACTTCTTCAAATATGCACAAAAACTCAACTTAAGCCAATTTTCTTACATCTTTTCACTTAATTCCTTCTTTTATCATATTCCAACAAGCTTGCATGAATTTATCTTATAAACACTATCTTTAGCTTGCTCGGTAATCAATAAAGCATGCAAAAATGGCAAGAACAACTTAGTTTTAGGGTTAAATAATCCTCATAAATGAGAATTATCACTCTCAAATTCTCTTCAATCTCTAAGACTCTTCAATTTTGAAAGCATCTAAAGTTGATATGAAGATGTTGGTGGTACATTCAAGTTGCAAATGATGCATGTGTCAAGTTGATATCTCGGATCCTAAGCTTGCAACATTGCAATTCCACTTAGATGAAGTTGAATAATAGTATTTGTTTAGCAATTATCAAGTAGACAAATCTATTTTAGGGAATGAGTGTATATAGGTAGAGTCTTGGATTTTTTTTGTTACTATCTATTATTTTATTATTTTTTGAAATAATTTTTTTTATTGTTCTCTCATAAATAGTGCATGCTTATTTTATTTAAAATGTTTGTTAAAATATATATATATATATATATATATATATATATATATATATATATATATATATATATATATATATATATATATATATATATTGATAAATTACAAGCTTGTGTGTTTCTTTTGTTAAAGAAAAAAAAAACCATGTAATCTTATGTCTCACAGAAATTTTAAAAAATTATAAATAGTAAATTAATTCATTATTCATTATCAATAATAAATATAATATTAAAAGGTTGAAATACAAAAAAAAAAAAAATGTTGTCATTTATTCCCAAAAATTAAAAAAAATATATGAATTATAACTAATCACATTAATTATAATTTGAAAGCAAATTAACAAACTAATTTTATCTCTATTGAGTCTGAAAAGTTTATTGTATTGTATCATTTTTTTTTAGAGAACATTGTATTGTATCTTAAATTATGGCTAATGGGGATAATCATTTTTTTTTACTATTTTGTCCAAATGTTAATTTTGTAATTTCAGTTGTACCCTTTAATTAATTATTATTTGTTTATTTATTTGATTCCACTCTCCCAATTTAACTCTTGGCATTTTCTCTCCCACCATCTATTCAATGAATACACTTAAAATATATATATATATATATATATATATATATAAATTTAAAAAAAAAAAAAAAACTTCACACATTCAAAGTATTAAATATAAATATTAAACTAAAAATAAAAAATTACAAAAAAAAAAATAATGTTCTTATTTTGTAATAATATAATGTTTTATTTAACACAAAAAACCAAATATTATACTTAAAATTTGTAGTTTGAGTAAGTTATTCTAATTGGTTATAATTTTTATTAAACTTAGCTAACAAAAAATAGTATGATATGATGTTATTTTCATACAATATAATATTCTATTTTGTAACATTAACTTTTTAGTAAATTATAATTGTTTTTATTTTTTAAATACATAAATTCTTATTATTCATTAATTATATTTTACACAATGTAATGTTTAAAAATATACATAACCTATAGCAATATTTATCATAAAAAAACCACAACACATAACACAATATTTAAATTAGTTAAATCATTTTTTAACAAATGATATATGAGGAATACCTATTTAAAAGAAAACAAAATAAAGATGTTGAAAATAATAAAAATAAATAAATAAATTGACAATTTATTAAATATTAGGTTAGAATTAGATGAGTGAATATTTTTTTAGAAAAAATGAATAAAATGTGCTCATTATCGTTAATAAAAGGAAGGGAATGTAGAGAGGTATAATATAAAAGTTTTTTTTTTTTTTTTTTGAGACAGAATATAAAAAGTTGTTGATTCATTTACAATTGAGATGTTGAAAATAATAAAAATTAACTTGATAATTTTGAATTAAAAAAAATCTTGATAATTTGTTTAATTTATCTATATATGTAATTTATAATATATTAACAAATCTTTGAAAATCTTTTAATATATCCCTTTTTTTTTTTATCATCAACAATAGATATAATTTATGTTAATTTCAAATATTTTACTCTTACAAAAAAAAACAATTTTTTTAAAAAAATTAAGAAATGTTCCATTTAATTTAAATTGTTGTTTGAATTTTAAATATTTTATTCATTGGGGTGTGTAACAATCGTAAAATCTGTACTCTATTTGAATATTTTTTAAACAATAAAATAATACTTAAATTTTTTTATTCAATGTAATTAATTACCTTTTCAATGGTATTGCAAACTATGCACGGTTACATATTTAAGTTTTATTATCATCATCAATGAAATAAAATAATTAGGCCCCGTTTGATAACCATTTGGTTTTTGGTTTTTGGTTTTTGAAAATTAAGCTTGTTTTCTCCCAAATTCTCTACAGTGGTTTTCATCTCCCTTAAGGAAGTATTTGAATTCTTAGCCAAATTCTAAAAACAAAAACAAGTTTTTGAAAACTATTTTTTTTTAGTTTTCAAAACATGGCTTGGTTTTTGAAAACGTAGGCAAAAAGTATATGACAAAACAAGTAAAACCATAGGTGGGAGTAGTATTTATAGGCTTAATTTTTAAAAACCAAAAACCAAATGGTTATCAAACGGGGCCTTAACTATTCAATTATCTAAAAAAATGTTTCACTATTAAAATTTCAATCATCCATCAACAAATGAAATGTATACATGTAGTAGTATGAATTGAGAAACTAAGGCCCCGTTTGATAACCATTTGGTTTTTGGTTTTTAGTTTTTGAAAATTAAGCCTATAAACACTACTCCAATCCCTGTATTTACTTGTTTTGTTATCTACCTTTTACCTATGTTTTCAAAAACCAAGCCATGTTTTGAAAACTAAAAAAAAGTAGTTTTCAAAAACTTGTTTTTGTTTTTAGAATTTGGCTAAGAATTCAAATGCTTCCTTAAGGGAGATGAAAATCATGGTAGAGAAATTGGGAGAAAACAAGGTTAATTTTCAAAAACCAAAAACCAAAAACCAAATGGTTATCAAACGGGACCTAAGATTTTAGAGTGATAACAATATAGAGGTTGAGTAGAGGAGATAGATTTATACCCACAAGCAAAGAAAGAGATTCATATTATCTAAAGTTTCATTAGAATATAGAAAATGAGGTCATTATCTCGGTAAAGATTTTTTTTTTCTTTTCTTTAAACTGGTCTTAGCTTCGTCGTTTCTTCTAATATGTAGAGAAGTAATTCAAAACCTTTAGTCAAAATGTCATTTCATGGGTTTACACAATGAAGACGTGACAACAAACAACATAATTATTAAGAATTAATTTAGATTATACTAAAAAATGTTTGATTTAAAATGAAAAAAATTACATGTGCATCTACACGTGGTAATACACTAGTTTATTGAAATGCAGCTATAAATTTGTAGTAAATAGTTTCCATTGTGTATAAAATTTAAGTTTAAAATTTGTAAATATGGACCAAATTGGTTGCTATTTAAAAGTACATGGACCAAGATGGATATTTTGAAAGTACAATGATTAAAATGAATAAAAAGTTGAAAGTGTAATGACCAAAATGGATGCTTTGAAAGTACGTGACCAAAATGAACCAAAATCTAAATTACATGGACCAACACTATATTTAAATCTTTTTTTTTTTATATATATATAGTTCAACATGTGGGGTGAATATCAAAATCTTTGACCTCTTGGTCGATGATATATTTTTTAATTAGTTGAATTGTGCTTAAATTGATAAGCACATTAAAGTTTAATTAAAAGCAAAGCTTGCGACATTTATTTAAACTTAATGTCCAATTCAATACTAATATGACCATAATTTAGTGTGATTGCACCAAAGTGAGCACAGTTCAGCAACAATTGACATGTACTCCTCTATTTGAAGTCAGATGTTCAAATTTTCATACCCCACATTTGTTGTACACAAAAAATAGTGTGGTTACGACATCAATTTCTTCTCTCAGGTCAGAAGTTCGAGTCTCCCTCTATATTTTTTGAACTATAAAAAAATGTTCCATTCAATGAAATTGAAAATATGAGATACAAATCGATTATGTTCATTATTGAAAAAACAACAACAAACGAAGTCTTTTTTTTTTTTTTCGTTAATAGCCTCTGTAGATGACCATTGAAATTAAATATTTCACAGTCTAATTGTTCACAAACCTAAAAAGAAAAAGTGCCGTACATGTTATGAACGAGAATTTTAACATATGACCCTACCGAATGTTGTTATTATTTTTAACTAGTTGAATTGTGAAATTTTTTGCTAACTAGATAGTTTTTTTTTCTTTGAGTTCTGCTAATTAGATAGTTTATAATTGGATTGAGTGGCTAATCAATACTTCAATCATATAATATGCCAATAAAATATTAAAAATAACAACAAAATACTACTGATTTAAACATAAACACTTCGAACTAAAAAAAAAGAAAAAGAAAAAGAAAATTATACATAAATAAAATAAAAAAACAAACGCTTAAAGTTTAATAATTATTATTTTAAAACTTGTTTAAAATATGTGAACTGAATTTATGTTTGTTCAGACTCCTTTAGTTAGACAATGAAATCCTACTCTTACTTAAGAAATGTTTGTTAATAAAAAATGCTATGTGAGAGTATGATTTAAAATCGAGTCAAATTTAAAGTAATTTTGATCCAATAACAAATAACTGAACTTATTTGAAATCAATTGGGAAAATCATTCAAAATCCACCAATAACAATAATAAAAAAAGGTTAAATTATAAAAAATACCAAAAATACTAAATTATAAAAAATACCCCTGAACTTTGTACTTTATTTTAAAAATACTCTTGAATTTTCAAAAGTTTCGTTAATACCCTTAAACCTAAAAAAAATAGTTCAAAAATAACCTTAAAACTTTTAAAAAGTTCAAAAATACAATTACTGTTAGTATATGAATAGAAATTGTTAGTACCTCGTTTTAAAATATCCATAAACTTTCAAAAGTTCTATTAATACCCTTATCCTAAAAAAAAAATGTTAAAAATGTCCTTACCGTTAGTATATGAATGAAAAACATTTATCTACAGATCATTACCTCCTTCTTCCATTTATTCTCTCTCTTGATTTGTTTCAATCTATGACCTAACACTTCTCTATTTTTCATATTTTTTTCCTTTCCTTTTCAATATCCTTTTTACTCTATTCTTCCATTTTTTCAACCTCTAAAACTACACCCTTCAATCAAGGTGTTTAGACTATAGCAAAAAGAAATGAGAATAATTGAACCACCAAGGGACTATAGAACTTAAATGCTTTAACAATGTTGTACGTTAGTAATTTGAATTAGTATGTTTCGATTTAATATACAAAAAGAGAGACATGTTGAGAATTTGAGTAATAATTTTGAGGACATCTAGTGAGAGGGAATAGAAAGAAAACATATGCATTACGAAATTTGTAGCGGATGAAGATTTTATTAATTTTTTTTTGTAGTTCAAATTAGTGTATTTGTTGTAGTAAGTTAAGAAGATTTCTCGTGATTGAGAATTGAACAAATGGAGAAAAAATGAGAGTATCTATATGAAAAAAAAATGAAGGTATTTATATGAGTTGTTTTCAAATTTGTTATTTTCCAATTCAAAATAACTTAAAAAACATTGACTATTTGAGTGTTGAAATTTCTTATATTTATGTTTGAGCATGCTTAGAAATGAGAGAGAGTTATTCTTGTTTATTTAAAGTTGTAATATTTACGAGTATAGGAGAAACGAGGGAAAGAGTAAGAGGGTATAGAGATTGAAAAATGGAAGAAAAGAGTAAGAGGGTATTGAAAAAGAAATGAAAAAAAAACAAGAAAAATAGAGAAGTGTTAGACCATAGATTGAAACAAATCAGAAGAAAGATGAAATAGAATATAGAGGTAATAAGGTGTAGATTAACGATTTTCGTCCATATATTAATGGTAAGAACATTTTTAACCTTTTTTTGTAACGTTAAGGGTATTAATGTGAAAATTCAAATGTATTTTTAAAATGAGGTACTAACGATTTTTGTCCATATATTAACGGTAAAGGTACTTTTGAATTTTTTTTTTCAAAGTTTAAGAGTATTAATGAAACTTTTGAAAGTTTAGGGGTATTTTTGAAACAAAGTATAAAGTTTAGGGGTGTTTTTTAAATACAGTACTAACGGTTTCCATCCAAAACTAACGATAAAGGTATTCTTTGAACTTTTTTTGAAAGTTTAAGAATATTAATGAAGCTTTTGAAAGTTCAGGAATATTTTTTGAAATAAAGTACAAAGTTCATGTGTATTTTCTATAATTTAGCCTAAAAAAACACATAAGTTTAGTGTCATAGGCTTATATTGAGCACCTCAAACATCTTTCAAAGACCCATAAAATAAAGAGAAGGAAATGGAATGAAAAATTCGTTGGCTAACCATGTGCAACAAAAATGCTGCCTGTCGATTTTTTTTGTTTTCTGTTTTTTTTTTCCTCATAAAAGAAAAAAGGAAAAAAAAAACATAATAGGCCAGAATCCCCATGGCACATCCTGAACATTTTGATTGTGTTCTTTAAAAAACAGTTGATACATGGAGTAAAACTAAGTAATGTTATTTTTTTGCTAAAAAAATTATAGAAGTTTAAATTAATTTTTGTAGATGTAATTTATAATTTATAATTCTTTATGTGAAAACTTACCAAATGACAACAAAACTTCACTCTCAATATATATATATATATATATATATATATATTATTTTATGCCTATACATTTGACCCTGGAGCCTATATTACAACTAAATGAAAATTTTAGTTGAAGTATTTACTTGCAAAATTTACTTTAATTTATTATTATTATTATTTTTTGTTGAAATACTATAATTTATTAATTCAATCATTGATTTTAAGAAAAAAATTGAAATTGCAATATAGTAGCATACACAATTAAAAGTTTTATTTGATAATATGAAATAAAGTCATTATACTTCTCAGATGACTTATAAATCACTGAAGAAATTCACACTAATTATATTTGAAAAAAAAGGAAATTCCCACTAATTACAATACAATAAACAATCAAAACAAAAACAAAAAACCCCCAAAAATGGAAAATACAAGTGCATATATATATTAAATAATATGAAATTAAGTTATTATATATTTTAGATGATTTACAAACCACTGAAGAAATTCGCACTAATGATTTTTGGGGAAGTCACTAATTACAACGAACCATTAAAATAAAAATTGTACTAAAAAAATCAAAATTAAAAAAAAAACCCAAAAATGGTAAATATGTTTATTTTTCTTTAAACTGCTTTAGATAAGCCCAAATTTTGATTCGGTAAGGGCAGTTGCACGTTAAAATTCTAAAATCAACCAATCCGACTCTCGTCTTCTCTTTGGCGCACGTCAAGAATCGTCTTCCTTCACAGTTCCATTTCGAACTCCCAGATCCCGCTGATCTCAATCTCCTACTCCTGTTTCCTCTCGCATCAATCAATCTTTTCAGCTCTCTATTCCAATCACTCTCAGCTATGGGGAAATTTGCTGCCGCGAACGATTGTTGCACCTTCTGCTAAGGTTCCGCGATGCGTGCTGCAGAGATAAATGTGATCTGAGGTAGTTTTTGATCAATTAAGCTCCGTCAGGTAGTTCTGTAGATACTCGTGTAATCTGTTTGAATTAACTAATATGAAAGTTTACCATATCGTGGTTCTCATTTCTCATGGTTTTCATTTCTCGAGAAGGACAGATTGATCACCATTGGCTTTGAAGCTTACTCTCTGTGGAATTGCGTGTTTGGGCGGAAGAATTTCAAATTATTGCCAAACGATGGACAAGTCAAGCGCTTTGGAATACATTAACCAGATGTTCCCCACAGGTTACTCCCTCTGTTACTCCATCTCTCTACTGCTTTGTTTTAGGAATCAGCATTTTGCATGTGGGGTTGGGCTAACTAACGGAGGACGATGAAGAGGTCCGCATTGCTGTGTTTGGACTTCATTTTGTAGACTTGAACTAGAATTCTACTACTTTAACTTTGTTTCTTTTTGTGCAAGAAATACGATTTTTTCATTGATATATGAAAAGATACAAACTAAAACTTTCTATAAAATAACATATCAACAAAGCCACCCGAGACTGAAACTAATCTCTTACAGACTTAAATATTACAATTTCCTTGAAAGCACTCCAACAAGAATTTAAGTATAAATTCCATATTTTTCTTACCTCCAACTGCCAAATAATTTCATCATCAATCTTTCATCCGGAATGCAAGGTGTCAAAGATGACACCTTCTTCTTTGGTTTTGAGAGGAGTAAAGCTTGGGTCCCGATGGTTTTTCAATGGCCTTCTTCTAGGATAATTGGGAAAGTATTAAGGAAGATCTTTGGAAGGTTTTTAGTGAGTTTTTTTTGAGGGGTATCATTGACGTGTCGATGTGAAACGATTGTGTGCCTTATCCCCAAGAAAGAGAGGGCAAGGAAGGTGAAAGATTTTAGATCGATTAGTCTGGTAACTAATATGTATAAGATCATTACTAAGGTCTTTGCTGATAGGTTGAAAAAGGTTTTTCTTTGTACTATCTATGAGTTCCTAGGTGCTTTTATTTTTGCTAGACAAGTTCTAGATTAGATGCCTAGTGCCAATAAGGCCACAGAGGACTATGGGGTTGTAAGCAAAAAAGGATTACTTTTAAAAATGATTATGGAAGAGCTTACAATCACGTGGATAGGAAAACGTTCTAGGGAAGAAGTGTTTTGGGTGGAAGTGGAGATCTTGGATATGGATTTGCATTAGGATAGTGATATACTCCTTCCTTATCAATGGGAAATTGAGAGGTAAAGTTGTGGCTTATAAAGGGCTTAGGCAAGGGACCCTCTCTCCTCCTTCATCTTCTTACTAGTGTTAGATATTCTAAGCAAATTAGTCTCCACTGGTGTGGAAAGAGGGTTTGTTGAGGGCTTTTGAACGGGTAGGGAGAATCTTTACCTATTCCATCTTCAGTTCACAGATGACACTATCTCTTTTTGTTTTGGGATGGAGGATTATTTTGTTAATCTCAATTGTATTCTTTATGTCTTTGAGCTCATTTATAGTCTTAAGATTAATTGGAGTGCGGTCCTTGGTATTAATTGTGAGTCCTCCAAACTGAGTACTTGGGCTTCTTTAGCTGGTCATGAGGTGGGCACTCGTTCGTCTTCTTACCTTGGGCTTCCTTTAGGTTGCAACCCTAGTTGTATTTCCTTCTAGGATCCTTTAGGTAAAAAGATTCAAAGGAGGCTTGCGGCTTGGAAAAGTGTGTTTTCTCTAAAAGAGGGAGGTTGACTCTTATACAATCTATTCTAAGTGGGATCCCTTCGTATTTCATGTCTATGTTTAAGATTCTGTATCCGTGAGTAAGAACCTCAAGAAAGATTTGAGATGAGTAAGTATTATGTGGCTTCTTGATGAGTTCTTTCTAAAGAATTTAGAAATTATTCTCAAGAAAGTGAGGTTATTTGCTTGGCAGGGGATGCATGGGAGATTGAACATCTTGGATCGCATTCAGAAACATTCTTCTTTTATGTTGTGTCTGCGATGGTGTGTTCTTTGTAGGTGGTAGGAGAAGGACATTGATCATTTATTGTAGGATTGCCAATTTGCTTATTCCCTATCGAGCTAGTGCTTGAATTCCTTCAGGCTTTGTTTAGCTCGTAGCAAAGACTATTGTTCTATGTTTAAGGAGGTGCTTCTAAACTCTCCCTTTTAGGATAATGGCAGAGTCTTGTGGCATGCTTGTTTTTTTTTTTTGCTATTCTGTGGGGTATTTGGCTGAAGAGGAATAACATGATTTTTAGAGGGGTAAAGAAAAAAAATAGAGGGGTGGAAAGAACTCGGGATTGGGAGGAGGTTTGGGAGGTTGTTAGGTTTAGTGCTTCTTTATAGGCGTTCTTTCATTAGGTTTTTTGTAATTATTAGCTTGGTCTCATTCTTTTGGATTGGAGTCCTTTCTTGTAGTTAGTTTTGGGACTGCTTTTGTGGGCTTGTTTTTGGTATGCCCTTATACATTCTTTCATTTTTCTGCAATGAAGACTAAGTTTCTTAACCCAAAAAAAAGGGAATTTAGAAATTATTCATCCTCCGGTATTAATTTTTGTTGGTAAGCTTACTTGTAATTGTTTTGAGTTCATGATATATATTGTCTTAGATAGTTTCTTGTAATGCCCTAGGGTGGGATTATATTTTGAAACCAACTGTAACAATTACTCTCAGAAGTCATTCAATTATAATTTAGAAGAACAGTTTAAAAATAAAAATAGGTTAAAAAAAAGTTTTCCAAACAACCCTTTTTTAAAGTTTTTCCTCTCTGTTCTAACTTGTTTGCCATACTCGAAGTACGTTTTCTTCTAGGTCTAGCAGCTCATGTTTTTCTTTATTCCTTAAACTCTTAGTGATATATTGACTTTGTGAAGTCTGGCTGATGTTTAGAGGCGTCTTTATCTGGTGTGGAGCCACTTATGCAAAAGATACATAATGAGATACGTCGGGTAGATGCTGGAATCTTAGCAGCTGTTCGCCAACAGGTGATTTTTGTTTTGTTTTTCCCTGATAGAAAACAAAAGCATTCATTTATTGCTTTGCTTTTTTGTTCTCATTTTCCAACGTATTGATCGTGGGTACACTACGTTATGCTCATTCAGCAATTGGGTTCACAATTTAGCTTGATGAGTTTTTGGTTTATTTGTACATGAGATGATACCAAAGTTGGATCTTTTGGCATTATTTGAAAGAAAAAGTTGGATATTTTGGCTGAAATTGGAAAAAATGTATACCTCAGCCGGGGATATTTAGATCCATGGCTAAAGTTGACAATTTTAGGTAGTGATAGTCAAGCTACTGAAACTTGTGGTTGTTTGTTGGAATACTTAATTCAATCCTAACTTTGACGACTCAGAACTTGTAGGTTATATGAGGTTCATTGTGGTTGTTTGTTAGATTAGGTTAGGCTTTATTTGATTTGGGTTTATTTTATAAGGGTAGATTAGTCTTTTGCTTAATGTTCTCAGTAGTATAAATATGTCATTTAGGTTTGTATCTTATAATGCAATTCTATATACAATGTAAAACCCTAGTTGTCTTTTGTATGCTCTTGTTAGGTATCTGATCGGTCCTCCTGAGAATTTACCAAGAAATAGCAAACACACAGAAAATAAGATCTGGAAACACTGTTTTATTGATAACTCAACAATAGACAGTGGTTATATCATTGAAAGGAAATTTCACTACATTGAGAAGATATCACAAAAACAGAAAAGGATAAAGATAACCCCCAGCTATTAGAGAGAGCTTGTTCCCTCCCTAGACACAAGTCTACCCAAAATTCAGCCAACCTCCTCCCTCTAACCAACATCCACAAATACTCTCTTCAGGCCCTGCACTCACTCTCCCCCCAACGGGCCCACACAACAACTGACAATATAACAAACTAACAATTTACTTTCCTTCGTAGTGGCCCTCATGAGTCCTAAAAGCTGTCTTGGGAATGTCCTGCTTACACATTTTGATTTGATGATAACCCGATTTGAGATCCAATTTGGAATATATTCGTGACCCGTGTAGTTCATCCAACAATTCCTCAATGACCGGTATGGGAAATTTGTTTGGGATCGTAGCTTGATTCAATGCTTGATAATCCACACAAAACCTCCATCCACCATTTTTTTTCTTGATGAGAAGCACTGGACTGGAGTAGGGGCTATTGCTGGCACGAATAATTCCAGCAGCCAACATTTCGCCTATTAATCGTTCAATCTCATTCTTTTGAACGTGCCCGTACCGGTAAGGTCTCACATTGACCGCTTGATTTTCATCTTTCAACACGATGCGATGATTCACTTCCCTCGCAGGCGGTAACTAAGTAGATGGAACACCTCATCAAATTCCTCTAGTAACTCTGTAACCCCTCTGGTTAACTCACCATCCTTCTGTTGATTTTCGGATTCCGTATCCGAATCCCCTTCTTCCACTGTTAAACCTATGAATTCCATCATATACCCTTGATCCTGTTTTGTCCACGACTTAGCCATCATTTTCAACGAAATTTTAGTGACTGTTAACGAAAGATCACCTTGGATGGTAATCTTTGTATCTCCTGTGCCAAATGTCATGGTGAGGTCGGTCCAATCCACCCCCATATAGCCCATCGTCCGAAGCCACTGCATCCCCAATACCACTTCAGCACGCCCTAGGTCTAAGGGTAAAAAATCTTCCATGATGGATACCTCCTTGAGATGGACGGCCACTTCCTTGCATACCCCCCCTGCCTTTGACTGCTACTCCATTGCCCATAACAATACCATAATTTGCAGTATTAGTAATTGGTAGCTTCAACTCCTCAGCTAATTTTTGGGAGATAAAATTATGGGTGGCTCCACTGTCAATCAGGACTATGACCTCGGTCTCCTTGATTCTTCCTCGAACCTTCATCGTTCCGAGAGTAGTAAACCCCAAGACCGACTTCAAATCCAATTCTACGGCGTCTACTTTTTCTGTATTTTTAAACTCGGCTTGCTCTTCAGTCGTTTCCGTTTCCTCTCCAACCCCTTGTATAAGCTTGACTTCGCCGAATTCGCCGACCAACATAACTCTTAATTCTCGAACCTCTCGATTCTTACAACGATGGTTGGCCGAATACTTTTCATCGCATCGGAAACACAGCCCTTTCTCCCGTTTAGCTTGGAACTCTGCGTCGGACAAGCGCCTCGGTGGTTCCCTTTGCATGCCTTCTCTTTTCTCTGGTATCGAAACGGACTTCATATTCTTGCCTCCTTTCGAATTCATTCTATCCGAAGGGCTAAAATTAGACTTACCACACCCACTGGGCCCTTGGCCCATTATAGCCCTTCCCGGATTCTGGCCCGTTCCCTTGCCTTGATGGTGAGCCAGCAATTGGGCCTACTCTTCTTGGGCCAACTTGAGAGCCAAATTCCGATCTTCAATTAATTGGGCTTGTTCCACTATCTTGTCTAGCCCCTTAGGTTGTCGACTCACCACCTCCGCCCTAATCGTTGGTCGGAGTCCGTTCAGGAACGTATTTTGCAACACGTCCTCCGGCAACATTGTTAGAACTGGTGCCAAGTACACTTCGAACTTCTTGCGATACTCCGCCAAAGTGCCTATTGTTTAATCGCCAAAAATCTGGCACAAAGACTACCCTCATGCGTTGACCGATAGCGAGCAAATATTCTGGATTTCATATCTTCCCAGGACGTGATCTTAGATCGGTTATTGGTATAACGATACAAGTCGACTACATTCGAATCAAAACTAACGATTGAAACGTTGATCTTCTCCACATCACTTAATTGGTGTACCTCAAAATACGTCTCTACCCGGAACAACCACCGGATTCGTGCCGTCGAACACCGACATCTCCAATTTCTTGAACTTGCTACGATCGCTCGGAGGTTATGCTTTTTGAACCACCCTTCCTCCAACCTCATTGGTGATTCCCGTTCGTATTTCCGAGCTCTCTCCCATCTTTGATCCTGCTTGGAACTGAGCCGTAGGGCGGAGCTCTCCCGTTGCGTCCCTCCCTTGCCGGAGATTAACATAATCAGGGCCTTGTGATTATCATGCATCTCTTCCATCTGCCATCTCTGAATCTCTCACGCTTCCTCAGAGCTTCTCTAACTCTCATTTACTCGATCAGACAGAATACCCATATTCTTCGTCAAGTCCATTAGTGCCGCTCGCAGGTCACGCACCGCTCTTTCATTTCCTTCTACTCTCTCTTCCATCTGTCTCTGCGCCATGCTCCTTGTTTTCCCCAGGGTGTAACGTGCTCTGATACCAAAATGTTAGGTATCTGATCGGTCCTCTTGAGAATTTACCAAGAAACAACAAACACACAGAAAATAGGATCTGGAAACACTGTTCTATTGATAACTCAGTAATAGACAGTGGTTATATCATTGAAAGGAAATTTCACTACACTGAGAAGATATCACAAAAACAGAAAAGGATAAAGATAACCCCCAGCTATTAGAGAGAGTTGGTTCCCTCCCTACACACAAGTCTACCCAAAATTCAGCCTACCTTCTCCCTCTAACCAACATCCACAAATATTCTCTTCAGGCCTTGCACTCACTCTCCCCCCAACGGGCCCACACAACAACTGGCAATATAACAAACTAACAATTTGCAATATAACAAACTAACAATTTACTTTCCTTTCTTGCCCTTCCTCGAATATGTGCTAATAATCGGAGGTCTCACAACTCTCCCTCTTTTCCCTAAAGTTATCATGGTATCAGAGCCATGCCCTTGAGCCGTGGTCGGTAGAATCCTCGGGTGCCAAACAAAGAAGGCGAACCTTGAAGGCGTAGTCATGGTGGAGATTCGTGGTAGAGAGCTCTATCGGATTGACTGTGTGCTATGGTAAAGGAGTTGGTAAAGGAGTTGGCCTGGACTGACAGTGTGCTCCGGTAGAGGAGTTGACCAGGATAAGAGCTAGATGGATAGATGACTATTTGAGGGGAGGCTCGGTGGTACTTTGTTCGAGGGGAGGATTGTTGGGAGTGCGACCAAAGTCCCACATCAGCTAGATAAGGGAAAGATCATGAGTTTATAAGTGAGAGACACCATCTCCATTGGATAAAACCAAAAACAAATTCATGAGGGTTTATGCCCAAAGTGGACAATATTATACCAATGTGGATATATGTGGAGGGTCGTTGTTCTTGACAATGGTATCAGAGCTAGGTTCTCCTAAGATTATTAGGTGTTAAAGTGTTCGTTCATTTGGTGCTTCTGTGTTTGGTACGTTGTGATTTGTGTGTGCATAAGTGGTTTGATTTGGGTGATTATTAGTGTTCGTTTGGTTTGATTTGGGTGATTTAGGTGGTTATCCGGCGGTGGATGTTTTATTTGAGTGTGTTTGCAGTGGTTTGATTTATTTGATTTTGGTAGAGGTGTTTGTTTCGAGTGTTTTCAGTGGTTTGATTCTTTGGTGGTGTTGGATTTAGTCCAAAATTGAGATGGTGTGCGTGGGTAAAAGAAAAGGAGGTGTTGCGTCATCCATGTAATGTTTTGAGTGAAGTTTGCCGACAGTGAGGTGTGTTGTTTGATTTTTGTTGGGATTGAGTTTGTGCTTTGTGAAGCGAGCTTGTCGAGGGCTCGTCAAATTAAAATTTATAAACCGATCCTAAGCTACTTGTAGCATTGAGTGGACCGGGTCGATCTCAGGGAACCGAATATTAATTTCTTAAGTTAAATTTACAAATGAGAAAGCAATTCAAAAGGGGGGTTTTGAAAAATATTTTCTTACTTAATGAAATAAAAATAACAAAACAAAACAAACACTAAAAGGGAAAAATCAACTCTTACCAAGTTCCAGTTCAGAGGTGCAGTTATATTCAATTGCAAACATTGATCATAGGCATTCAAAATATTTAATCTTAACCATGCAAGTACTCGGTCAACTTATTAGGAAACCCCAAAAAGTGCAAATTCCCTAAAATCATTAACTCTAACGAACGTCAAGTTAACGCTAATTACCTAAACAAATCTTTACGAAACCGCTTCAATTAATTTAGATAAAGGCATTACGAACTTTGGAACGACCAAGACAACCAATCAGGTAAAACAACTTTCACCTAATTAAGAAGCTTCTTTAATTCCTAGAATTAAACATGCAAGCCATGTAATATGGAAACCCACAAAACATACACATGTGATAATCCTAATGCTACCGGTTCATTCAACATGACAATTACGGATCATGATCGTGATTAGCAATAAAGCATGTAAAGGGATTAAGGCGTCAATTTAATCAAAATACATACTTATAAAATTAACACGGGAATTAAAGAACACTTGCAATTGAAAGAAAACTAAGTTAAGGTTCAAGCCTCACAATATTGCAATTGATTACAACCAACCTTTGAACTGGAAACGTAGAATCTAGCTGAGCATCTCCATAGAAAACATCGAGTTCAAACAAGCTCGATTCGACATCAAGGTTTGATGAAAAAAAAAACTCCTAATCTATCCTAAACTACTGAAAAACAGAGAAGAGAAAGCCTAAATTGGTCTCATGACGGCTGAAAATTGGAGACAAATGACCTAGAGGATGAAAAAGTCTATATATAGGAATCGACGGAGCGTCTAGACGCTCTGGACAGCGTCTAGACGCTCCCAGCGTCACAGGGGCTCTCCGCAGCGTCGAGGGAGGCTTCAGGGAACTGCCGATAGCGTCTAGACGCTCTGGACAGCGTCTAGACGCTACCCAGTGCGCAGCACTGCTATTTTTGCTCTAACTTTTCGCTCAGGTGTCCGAATGACCTCCGGTTTGATGCGTTGGAATCGTGATTCAACGTAGAATCTCTCGGAACATGCCTTATGCTCAAATCCCTACAAAATGATCAATTAATTACATTAAAACCTCTAAACTAACATGATTTAAGTATGAAAATATATAACTATGTTAGTCCTATCACTTTGCGTTGGTTGGGCTGCGTTGGTTTGTGAAGTGCTATATTTGCTGGTGGGGTGTGCACTTCCAGTGAGGCAGTGTTGTCATTTGGGTGTTTGAAGAGTTGCCATCATTTGGGTGTTCATTTGCCTTCGTTTGGTGTAGTGAGCCTTGTGATCGCTTTCGTGAATATGAAAGAAGACGATGAGGAAGATGAAAATGATGAAGAAGGGAAGATGATGAAGATCCATGTGGGAATTGGTATGGGAATTAGCGTTGGAATTTGGAATTTGCATTGGTGTTGGAATTTGCATTGGGATTGATAGCAAAATTTGCAGTAGTTGAAATTTGAAAATTGGATTTACAGTAGTTGGAATTTGCATTGGCATCAGCAGGAATTTGCAGTCGAAATTTGGCAATTGCATTGGCAAGGAATTTGCAGCTTGAATTTGGCAGAATTTGGCAATCGCATTTGATAGTTGGAATTCGCAGCATCGGCATCGGCAGTTTGAAATTTGCATTGAGAGGGGATGTTAGATTAGGTTAGGCTTTATTTGATTTGAGTTTATTTTATAAGGGTAGAGTATTCTTTTGCTTATTATTCTTAGTAGTATAATTCTATATACAATATAAAACCCTAGCCGTCTTTTGTATTCTCTCTCTCTTTTCGTTAAAGTTATCAACTGCCCGTCTCAGGGCCTCTTCGTGGAGCTCTCTCTCAAAGCCTTTTGCTGGATTTTCTCTTCAAGATATTTATCTCAATTGGAATGCTTTTTTTATATCCTTTTTAATTTTTATTATGGCTGTCTGGTTTCATGTTTTGCTCATTCTTTTGGTCCTTGTTGTTTTTGTTTCTTTCTTTTGTCCTTTTGATGTTGCTGTTTTCTTTACTTTCTTTCGGTACTTTTGGAGTTTGTATCTTTGAGCATTAGTCTCTTTTCATTACATCAATAAAAAGTTTCGTCTCTTGTTCAAAAATTATAATTGAGTGCACAGTTCTATTTTTCAACTGTCCTTTCGTAGTCATCCTAATTTCATGCAAAGCTTGAACTAAGAGGTCCTTAGGTCGGTAGGGGATTGTCAGTTCTATCTTTCCTTTTGTTTTTATTATGATCTCTCTTTTGGGCGTTAGTTTCTGATGAACAAAGGTTCTCATAAACAAGATTTACAACTTCCCTTTTTGATCTTATTTGCATGATTGGGAGCGTTGACTTTAATTTTTCTGCTATTATATGCATCTTAAGGGAGCAGAAGTGAAGCGTATAGTATACGTGTCATATTTTAATGTACTTGAGAATAGTGGTGTCTCTTTCACCCTTTTGAAGTATTATCTTTAATGCTAATATGATTTTCACAGAGTAGTTCAGGGACCAAAGCGAAGGAAGATCTTGCTGCTGCTACATCAGCTGTAGAGGTTTGTCTATTTGCTTGGAAATTTTCAGTTTTTTGTATTTTAGCGTTGTAGGAAGGTTTAATAGTTTTATATTCATTGGCTTTTATCTACAATACAAATTTTGTTTCCTATATAAAGAAAAAAAAGAGTTCTGTATTCATTGAAGCACTGGTTTGTTCTAAGAATGGGTAATCAAAGTCATTTTTCTATTATTACTGTTTGGGATTTATCAACCGAATTACATGCCAAGAACTTCCTGTTTCCTCGTGATTGTGCGATTTAGCCGGTGCTCTGCTTGTATATTTGAGTCCACAATGAGTTTAGTGGATCTGGGTTATTTTATTAAATTGAGCGTATATGAATCATCTCTTCTTTTTCTGAAGCAGGAACTCATGTCCAAAATTCGAGAAATAAAAACTAAAGCTGAACAGAGTGAGACAATGGTTCAAGAGATTTGTCGTGATATTAAGAAGTTGGACTTCGCAAAGAAACATATTACAACGACAATAACTGCTCTTCATCGTCTGACCATGTTGGGTAAAGTTACATCCGTTTTATTTTTGCATATTCATTCTTCCCTCATTAACTATTTCCAAGCTTGACGTGGTCGTAAATGGTTTCTCTGTCTTTGGTGTTAGATGCCTTGGGGTTTTGTACTACTACATTTTTTTTCCTTTTGGGATAAGAGACAATTTCTTTGATCGAAAGAAAATACAAAGGAGGGGGTTTTGAGGAACCCTAACCCAAAAGAAATTACAAAAAGGAATGCAAACTAGTACAAAGGAATGCCAAGAAAGAGATCATTCTTTTCTTTATGACAAAAGCATCTTCGTAGCTTCGCTGGTTACGTAATAAGATTTCTTCATTGCTCAAATTTGACTCGTTAACTAAAAGCTGTTACCTTTTATAGTTTATGGGTATGAGTTAGCTGTTGTAAAGCAAGTGGGAATTATCTATTAACTGCAACAACCTTTCGAACTAAAAATAGGCAAGATACAGTTTTAACAGAAGCTAGTGGCACTATAGCCTACGTCAGAACTGTAAGTGATTGCTTAACATGACTAGCTAAGAGTCGTCTAATGCCACTTTAAAATATTTGCTTTTGAGAAGCAAGTTTTATGTTTCAGTTGGGGTTCTTGGATTGTTTGTGGGTATCATGATCCTCATCCTCGGATATCACATTATTCCAGTTGCTCACATGAATAAATGATAAGTTCATATCTTTATGGTGCCCCACACTTAATAAGTTCACCTGATCATTTGTTGTTTTTATAAAAGTTCTTTTGCTTAACTCTAACTATCAATAAAAAAATTTCTATGTGATTACAGTCTCGGCTGTTGAGCAGCTACAAGTAATGGCTTCAAAACGACAGTACAAAGAGGCAGCTGCACAGTTGGAGGTACTTATTTGTGAATAAATTATAGACGTTCTTCCATTTCATCTAAATTGATACTTGTGTGGTTGTTGCCATAGCCATAAGGCTTAATGAGAAAAATATTTTCTTCCTTCTTAACTTGATACCTAAAAGAAATTTGTAGGTTATATGAGGCCATTTTGGCATGACATATCTGACTGTATGTTTAGGGTGCTAACTCTCTTCGCAAATTTTTTCTTTTCTCCTCAAGTTTAAATATCTTTCTAAGGAACAGAGAGGGGTTTTTGTTCTTGCACATTTTTGTTAAAAAACATGTATTCTGATTCATTCCAGGCAGTAAACCAATTATGTAGTCATTTTGAAGCCTATAGGGATAACCCGAAGATCACAGAGCTTAGGGAGAAGTTCAAGAATATTAAACAAATTCTGAAATCACATGTGTTCTCTGACTTCTCAAGGTATGATGTATTTCAAATTACAACACCATTGTATACAGTTTATCTGGCAGCGATTTAATTCTCAAGGTGCACAGTAAATTACTGATCAAACTTGTGGTGAGGCGTGGGAAAAGAATTAGATTATGGGAGGACAATTGGAAGGTTGATCATCCACTATGTTTCACCTCTTCAATGTTAATTGATAACCAATTAAAAGAAATTATTATGATTTCTTAGCAATAAAATTTCCGAGAGAAGTGCACTAGCTTTATTTAACCATAAGACACAGCTTTGTTTTTTTAGCTAAGAACCACAAAGACGATTTTCCAGGCAGTCCTTCAACATATTGGAAAAACAGGACATTAACCAAGGTTCCTCGAAAAGTCTGTACCAACACTCCACTGGATTAGGGCTTTAGAAGAGGATTAGAGATTGCTTATTTGACTGCCTTATCTTCTTAATTTACTTGCTTCATTTTTCTGTTTTTAAATTGCTGCTCATGAGTCCCGTGATTTCTTCTTGTAAGTCAAATTATTTGTCAAAGCTTTAAAGGATGTTCCTCCTTTTGTTTTACCAATGATATGAACCCTAGGAGAGTAAGAAGGAAAATAGAATACTAGAGGTTAGGGATGTATATTTTGAGAGCATTTTTTAGTAAGGTTGTATGGTACCCAGGAGCCAAACTTACATTCAGGCTGTTGTACATTGGTTGGAATGTCATGGGTTTGTCTATTTGTTATAATGAAGCAATAATGAGAACTATCTTGACACTTCTTCCCCTGTGCATCAGCTTAGGTACTGGGAAAGAGAAAGAAGAAACTAATTTACTGCAGCAATTGTCTGATGCTTGCTTTGTCGTTGATGCTTTGGAGCCATCTGTGAGGGAAGAGTTGGTGAATAATTTTTGCAGCCGGGAGCTCACATCTTATGAACAGATATTTGAAGGAGCAGGTGTGCTTGTCAAGTTATCATTACTATATTTCTCCATCCTGTGGGTAATTGGGGGGAGGGGTCTGTAATGATCATTTTATTGTAGAACCCTCATAGAGGAGATATTTCTGTTTTAGCCTTACTCTGGACATTATGGGGGAGATAAACAAAAAAATATTTGAAGATTAATTTGACTAGATAATATGTGCTCTTAAATCTTTTGAAAGTTGATTTTAACCAGATTGCCTCTTTTCATTCTGACCCTCAGATCCTCGACAACAAAGAATCAACCAAAAAGAAAGGAAAACCTAAAGAAGGAAGAGAAAATTGCAAAAAGGGATCCCAATTATTGGCAATAAAAAAAAAAGCAAAATTCGAAACAAATTACAGCAAAAAACCTAAAGAGAGACATTGAAGTCAGCGTCATATCAAACATCCTCCCTCAATTTTTGGAACACCTTATGTTTTTCTCTTTAATCAAATATGCCACAAATGAAAAATCATGCCCAGCACAGTAATCTGCCTCTTTCATGTGAAGGAGGATGTAACAGTATCTGATCAATCATAGCACAAGACAACCTCAGAAGAGCTAAAACAATTCCCAACCCCTGAAAAACCTGACCCAAATCAACCTGGAAAAAGGGCATAGATAGAAGACATGCATGTGGTCCTCAGCCTAATAAAATTGCTACTAATTGCCTCCATTAATTTTTTGAACAAGATACAAAACTTTTCATTGATATAATGAAAATAGACTATTGCTCAAGATACAAACTTCGTAAAGGAGTGAAAACGATTACAAAACGAAAGAATAGAGAACTCAAGAAACAATTATATCGGAACAATAAAAGCATGCCAATTAAAACAAATATTCCATAAAGAAAAACCAGCAAAAGACTTAGAAAGAGTGCACCAAGATGAAGCCTTTAAACACATTGAATCAAAACGATCTGACCAAAGCAGCATCTTGTCTTAAAAAATTCTCTGGTTTTTTTCCATCCAAAGTTTCGATAATAAAGCTTTAATCCCATTAATCCAAAGAAATCTAGGTCTTGAGACTAATGAAGGTCCAATAAGAAGTTGAAGCACGTTATCTTTAACTGATTTGAAAAACACCCACCACATATTGAAAATGGAGAAGAACTTGGATCAGCACTGCTGCGAATAAACAAAGCCAAAGCAAAGGTGAAGTAGGAAATCTCCTTTAAAACATAGAGGGCAAATCGAAGGAAGCCCATTGAAGAATGGTAACTTCCTTTGAAGAACTTCAGAAGTATTCAAACTTCTGTTTAAAATAATCCAAAGCATAATATTGATTCTTTTAGGACTTTTAGATTTCCATATGGCTAAAAATAAATCTGAATTTAAAGGAGAACCTGAGGCAATTGCCTCAATTTTATACATAACTTCTTGGATTCTAGGATTTGAAAATAATGTTGTATTTGCACGTTAGGCTTCACCGACTTAATTTTTTTTTTTTTAATAAGAATTGAGACATGCATATTAATCAAAATGTGATGTACAAAAGAGGAAATGAGATATCCCCGAACAACTAAGGAGATTACAAAAAAGACTTTCAATTGGCATAAATATGAGAAAAGCGTAATTAATTGAATTTCTTATAAATGAGACTAATTGGACATCCCTTCATGCGTCTCAATTGTAAGAAAGTTCACACATGATAGCTCTAATGGCATTTCTGATGTAAGCAAGTTCCCGTTTAGATAAGTTCAAACGATTTCGTTTTTAGTTTTCTGTTTTTGAAATGTGTTCTTTCCTTACCCTTTCTTTACTTTTGTTTTCACTTTTCTTAAAGAAACATTAGAATTCTTAGCCAAATTCCAAAAACAAAAATAAGTTTTTAAAAACTATTTTTTTAAGCCCTATTTGATAACCATTTGGTTTTTGGTTTTTGGTTTTTAGTTTTTGGAAATTGTACTTGTTATCTCATCAATTCTCTACAATGGGCTTCATCTTTCTTAAGAAAATATTTGAATTTTTAGCCAAATTCCAAAAACAAAAACAAGTTTTTGAAAATTACTTTTTTTTAGTTTTCAAAACTTGACTTGATTTTTGAAAACATAGGTAAAATGTAGATAACAAAACAAGGATACCCATGGGTGGAAGTAGTATTTATAAGCTTAACTTTCAAAAATCAAAAACGAAAAACCAAATGGTTAACAAACGGGCCTTAGTTTTCAGAATTTGGCTTGGATTTTGAAAACATTTTTAAAAAGTAGATATCAAAGCAAAGAAAGTCATGGCTGGAAGTAGTGTTTGTAAGTTAATTTTCAAAAACCAAAAATAAAAAACCAAATGGTTATCAAACGGAGCCTTAGTTATTAATTAATAATCAGATTAGTTTGGTTATGGTTGGCTTAAAGGCAGTAAGGTTTAGTGGTTAAAATTGCCTACCACAGTGATACGAATACCACTGCCCACTTTGTAAGTAAATCAATCCTTCATTAACGAAGTTTGAGATTTGGTTCTACACCAATTCCTCCAAAGAACTTTGCCCTTCCCATTCAAATTGATGCTAGAAAATCTCCAATGATTTTATTTTTTCTGAAACTTCAGGAATGTGGAATAGAAACTTCGGAAACTCCATAGGGCAATTTAGATTGGTTTATGAGTTTGTACATCTAAGTGCTTCTTGATGGGGGCTTTGTTCCCCAAGAATTTTATCACTTTCTCCTTCACATATGCATCTCTAATCTAAAAAAAAGCAAGAGTGAAATCTTTTGTTTATTGTTAAGCGAAAATAGAACATTTCATATTGCTTTTTTTCTTTGCCTTTCTTTGTGGTAGATGTCATTCTTTCTTTTAGTTCTTCTTCTTCTTCTTTATTTATTTTTATTACAAGAAACAAACTTTTCTTTTATAGATGAAAAGTTGCGATTCTTCTTTTTCTTAGAGGAGATCTTGTTATCTTGAACTCTTGCAACTTTTTTTTAGATAAATTTATGAACTTCCTGTTTCTGATCAAATAACAAATTGTATATTTTTTAAAGATAGCTTGAAGTTGTATGTTTGTTATCTTTCTAGAATTGGCAAAGTTGGACAAAACTGAACGAAGATATGCATGGATAAAGCGTCGTATAAGAACAAATGAAGAAATATGGAAAATTTTTCCTCCTTCGTGGCATGTCCCTTATCGTCTTTGTATCCAGTTCTGTAAGAAAACAAGGTATGGAACTTGTTTTTGAGTGTGAATACTTCTTTTGTTCTTGTAATTGATATATTATCAGACAACTGTTTTGCTTTCATCTTTGTTATATCAATAACAATCAAGCTTCGTAAGTGCTGGATAAGTTAGGTTTTGGATGGATGCACAGATGAGGAAAATTCAACGTATCTAGGGAACAATTTAATGGGCAAAATTTAATTAAACATTTACTTTGCATAAAAAGGGATCGTGTGGACTAAAAAATGCATAAATCCATCGATGTAATTGACAAGGATATTTACATAAAGCTTTGGAAATGGATAGATTAGGGAAAAGAAAAATTCTTTGTTGAAGCAAATATTGAAGCCAGTATAAAGGAAAGTGCGCCGATTGAGAACCAAATGTGGCATGCATCAGATTCATCGTAGATATTTGGAAAAAGTTTTTCTTGTTCAGAAATGAAAATATTCCATGGAAAGAGATGTAAAACAGATAGATCTTTTTGTTATTGGGAGCATAGATTTAATACAATATATTCAAAGAAAGGTTCAAGGTCAAGAAATCTTCCACTTGAGAAAAAGCAACATATACAAATATTCATTCATTTATGTTTTCAATATACCAGGACCAGGAGACGAATCATGTACTGTGCATTTACTGCAGTGTCGATTAAAAAAGATTCTCAGTTCTTTCTTCAGTTTTTTTTTATCTTAGACCTTTCTTCTTTATCTTTTCAAGTGCTGTTTTATGTTGAATGGTCTTAATGATTACAGAAAACAACTTGAGGACATCCTGGATAATTTGAAAGAAAAGCCAGATGTTGCAACATTATTGCTGGTATCTCTTCCACTCTCTCTCCAAAAAAAGAGAAAAAAAAAGGACTAATGATTCCATGTGGGTATATTGAAGCAATAATTGCATTTTGGGATGAAATCTATGATCGTGTGTATATTGTTGTTAATCAATTTCATATACTATTTGAGGAGCCTGCATACTAAATCCTGTCTTCTGACCTCTTGCAGTTATAATATGGTATTTTCTCTTTTGGCTTCTGCTCATCTTTATTAAATTTTTTTAGGCGCTACAACGAACTCTAGAATTTGAAGATGAATTGGCAGAAAAGTTTGGAGGAGGTGGTCGAGGAAAGGAGAATGGAAATGAAATTGAGGAATTTGGCAGAGAGGATAATAATAGTCAAAATATTTCAGACATAAGAAAAAAGTATGAAAAGAAGCTGGCTGTACATCAAGGACCAGAGAATGATGTATGTAATTCAATTTTTATGTGTGAGAATACTAGATTCAATGACTGTATCCTTCTCCTTCCTTCTCTATTTATATAAAATTTTATTGTCTAAATGCTATTTAAATTTTGATTGACAGGGAAAAGATGGAATCAAAGATATGTCAGGGCCTGGAGCTGGGGTAATTTACCACTTACCTAATTTATATGAAATTCATTAATGAAACGTCATTTTGTTATGTATGTAATTACGTGTACAAGAAAAAAAATTCACTGTAAACCAAACTTATGTCATCTATTAAGCATCGATGTACTTTGCAAGGAGCTGCCCTCATGGTCTCTGCTATATAAGATAGATCATAGGTGGCAGTTTGTTTTCTTTAAATAATATAATTTACAGAAATTTTGTTTCATATGGATAAAATAGCTCTTGAAATGTTTTCCACTATTTTGTTGGCAGTTCAACTTCCGTGGAATTATTTCTTCTTGCTTTGAACCTCACTTGACAGTGTACATAGAACTAGAAGAGAAGACATTAATGGAGAATCTGGAAAAACTTGTTCAGGTAATATCATTGTTTCTTTCTGTATTCAGTGATGCCTCTGACCCTTGTAAAACATCTAGCAGTTCTGATTTGATTGTGCCGATCCTCCACAAATCATATTTGCTTTATGACAGGAAGAAACATGGGACATTGATGAAGGAAGTCAGAGCAATGTTTTATCAAGTAGCATGCAGGTAATTTTCGAAATATGATAATGCTTTCTATCACTCTTATATATTTGATGCGGGCTTATATAAATGATTTATCAAGTATCATGCAGGTAATTTGCGAAATATCATTAGCTTATTGTAACTTACAGTCCTGCCAGTTCATTTGTGTCATCAATTTTAGTTAGTTTACCAGCCAGCTGACCTGATGTAGCTTTCTTTCTTCTATTTCTAGAACGGAACATAATTTGTGCAGGATGTAGGATGTAAGTTATAAATCACTTGTGTATATGAATATTTCTGACACTAAAGTTGTAGTCTTTGTTCTTTTTAAAAATAAAGTTTCTTATTAAGAAAGTATTTAAAAACAAACAAACAAACCAACCCAACGAAATACTCCCTTCCATTACTGTGAATATTTTCCTTCTCTTTTTTAAAATGTACCGGCAAAAAGCTTTTATCTGCAGATCATATCATGTTAAAAAACACCAGATGTCTTTTAGCTAATTAAACTTTTAACTTGCTCAATATGATGTTTGAGCAATATGTTGCATATTTATATTTCAATTTTTTTTAGTACAACAATTGGAGGTGGGGAATTCGAACCTTTGACCTCTTGGTTAAGGGTACATGCCAATTACCACTGAGCTAAGCTCACTTTGGCTATTTATATTTCATTTAGGTATTTATTTTTAACTCTTACGTGATCAACCACTAAATGTAAGGCCAGAGTTAGAGTTACATGTGTGTTAAAAGAAAACCACATGCATGTGTGTAAGGCAAGAGTTACAGGGTTTTTATTTTTATTTTTTTATTTTTAATAAAAAAAACACTAAACTAAGCTTAAATTGAGTAATATGAAAGCATATATAAGGGCATAAACTGATAATTACGAAGGGCCGTCGAGGCCAATGCCCATACAAATGTGTTTTTTTTTAACAAGAAACGAAACTTTTCATTGATAAAATGAAAAGAGACTAATGCTCAAAGTATTCAAACTCTACAAGGGAGTGAAACAAGAACAAAAAGGACAAAGGAAAAAAAATCCCAGAATAAACATTTAAACATTCAAAGGATACAAACTCCATACAAAGGTGTTAAACCTAATGTTATCCCAAAGAACATCCCTCGAACGTTCGATCCCTCTAAAAAGCCTCTTGTTTCAGCCAAATACCCCACTATACTGCAAAAAAAAAAAGTTTGCCAAAGAACTCCCCCCTTATCTTGAAAAGGAGGGAACAACACAACCTCCTTAATCATCGACCGACAATCTTTGTTCCGAGGGAAAGAAACCCCAAAGGATTCCAAAAAAGACCCCAAATCACTTGTGCATATTGGCAACTTCACAACATATGATCAAGATTCTCCCATGTTTCTCTACAAAGAATGCACCATTGAGGCCTCAAACAAAAAGAAGAGCACCTCTAGATACGATTCTAAGTGTTGACTTTCTCATGTAAATTTTACTAGGCGAGGACTAGAATTTCAACCTTCCAAAGAGAGTAAAACAAAGAGACTTCTGGATAGGAGGAGGGAGCACATATGATATGGAAAAAAGAACTACAAGAAAAGCCCCCGAAAGATTTGGGAGCCAAAAACGAGAATCCTTTCTCCCCTGGCTAACCTAAACATCCCTAAACAATAAAAGTGAGGCTAAAACCCTCTGACATCTCCCTATCTGTCAAGGGACGGGAGAACCTAAAGTAATGGAAAGGGAACTAGCCGAGGGCAACAAACCAAAGCCACAGGATACAATTTCATATTAGACAAATGTTAATGGTGGAGAAAAAGAAGACAGTAAGGTTTGTCTTCCACCCAACAATCCTCCCTAAAATAAGTATCAGAGTCATCCCCAATTGAGCATTTCCCTTTCACAAGTGGGTTTAGAGGTTACATTCAAAAGACGAGGTATCGATGTTACCTATTAGGAGCTACCCCATTTTTGGGGAGGAGTGCTTTCCAGAACCCTGAATCCCTCCTAGCCTCCATCCCTCATTCTTAATCTTTATTATTTAATTTTTAATAATTTCTTAACATTACGTACTAGTTTATGATTTATTACATATTTCAATAATTTTTATATTATTTTTAAAGTAAAAAATAAAGCACATTTACACAATCTTTAGTGTTAAAGCTAAGAAAAGATATCTTTATTGAATCTACTTTTGAATTTAAAATGGATCACTTTCCTGTATCTGGAAAAAAAATTCCCGAAGAGGATCTCTTAAGCCCCGTTTGATAACCATTTGGTTTTTGAAAATTAATCTTGTTTTCTCCCAATTTCTCTACAATGGTTTTCATCTCCATTAAGGAAACATTTGAATTCTTAGCCAAATTCTAAAAACAAAAACAAGTTTTTGGAAACTATTTTTTTTAGTTTTCAAAACATGGCTTGGTTTTTGAAAACATAGGTAAAAAGTAGATGACAAAACAAGTAAAACCATAGGTGGAAGTAGTATTTATAGGCTTAATTTTCAAAAACTAAAAACCAAAAACCAAATGGTTATCAAACGGGGCCTTAAATTTTCTGCTGGGATTCCTTGTCCATGCACTCATTCTAATAATTTTTTTGGTTATTCTTTTTTGCAGTTATTTCTAATAATCAAAAGGAGCTTAAAGAGGTGCAGTGCCTTGACTAAGAACCAGACATTATTCAATTTGTTCAAGGTGCATTCTATATCTACATCAGCAATTGTTGTTACGGTTGCACCTTCTTGTTGTGCTTTATTAAGATAGTTTAATCTGGGTCTATGTGGCTGGCAAAATTCTATTACAGTGGAATCCTAAATGCGGTTAAGGCGTGATTGTCCATTTTCTTTGTGTTTAATATGTGAAAAATAAATGTTTACTGCTGAAAGAGTTCAAGTTTTCACATGATCAAGATTATAATTCTAGCTTTGTCTTTCCTTTATCTTAATACATATTTCCAGGTTTCTTATATAAAAAAAAAAAGAATCTAGCTTTGATGCTTGTATTTGGGGTAATTTAAGGATCCCCAAAACCCTAAAAATGCCCGTTGGCCTCTTTAATTATTTATCCTTTCATTAGCAATTCACAATTTGTTATGTTTCTTATTCATTCTACTCTTTCACAAGCGTATCTGAGCGAAAATTTTATGATTCAGCAGATATGCTCAGAAAAAAATATGATAGTAAGAATGCACATTAGATTTGCCTTAGAGGTCATAGGTTCAAAATCTAGTTGGAGAGTTGCCATTTGCAATATGATCTTGTCAATTTGTCCTACTAACAAATACATCAAGGTTAGACAGTAGAGCATGTTGAATTGGTAGACTTTTTGGGAAATTTCTAGGTAACAGACGGAGCACGAAAAAGGGTGGCAGCATTATATTTTATGCAACAAATGTATTCCTTTGCCTTTACCACTAAATGGGAAAGTTAATTTGTAGATCGGAGAGTAAATAATAGACTGCTAATTGATTGTTTGAGCCAGTTTCATTAGTACTATCCTATAGGTAACATTGTTAATCTCTTGATGGTTCCCATATGCTTTTGTATTTTGGAATTCTAGGGTATCTAAAACAAGATACTGTAATGTGAAAGCATCTATTTAGAAGGGATACTTGATGTTCCTTCAGTGTATCCAATTACGGTAGATGTTATGTTTACCAGAAGAGTGATTATTGAAAACAGTGCATATTTTGATATATAATACTTGAGTTGCTTTGTTAATCTTGCGCACCTCCTCTTTTCAAAGAGGCAGGACACTAACTTTACTTTAGGGATGACTGTAATGCCATTACGTATTCAGTATTATGCTTATAGATCCACATCTATTTGGAGATTGGCCATATACATGGTTTACATGGCTTATGCCTCTCTCTCATCACGAGGGCTTATTAAGCAGCATAGGTTTGTATGTCAAGTTCAAAATGACTTACTAGATATATTTTGGTAAAATTAAAAAAATGAATTCCATCTTATAAAAAAAAACGAATCCCCAAAAAGAATGTTTTGTTCATATTGATATTTTTCATTATAATAGGGTATCTATTTTCAGTTTATGTCTATATGATGGATAAACTGCCCTTTGTGTGGTAGTTATCTATTTCTAGCATCGCATTTTCAGTAGAGGAAGGTGCTCTTTAAAGAATTGCGTGCACATGAAATAGTCATTGTACAGTTAAGAGTTAGTACTGTGACTGTATCAACAATCCAGTCCAAAATATGAACAATGGATGACACGAATGGTTCATGTAGAATAATCTTTATTGGACTTTTCTCATCACCAGGTATTCCAGAGAGTCCTAAAAGCTTATGCTAATAAGCTTTTTGCAAGACTTCCCAAGGGTGGCACGGGATTTGTTGCAGCAGCCACTGGCATGGATGGACAGATAAAGGTGCTTAAAGAGCAATATAGAGTTTCTTTTTTTGCTTCTTTGAGAATTATATTTATTTTTTTGTTATTTTCTAAATGCGTGTGAAAGTTGTGGACAGACTTCTGACAAGGATGAAAAAGTTATCTGCTACATAGTCAATTCAGCTGAATATTGCCACAAGACAGTAAGTTGCCTTTTGGACCATTTCATTTTACCTTGTTATTGGTTGTCAATTATTCTTTTTAGTATTTGCTTGACTGGTGAACACTGACTGTAACATTATTTTCCCAAAAAAGGATTTAAAGGAAGCAACTTATCAATAATCTAAACATGGTACAGTATAAGTTAAGAAAGATGGTATTATATTGCATCGTCCGAACTGGAAGAACAAATGTTAACGGAGATACCCAACTAATTAGTCACAAACAAGCAAAGGAAATACCTAATTAAATAATTTTTTATAAAGATATCTAAAACTTCGTGGCTAAAAACCAACAATTAGCTAACAAAACAGACATACTAACTAGTTGATGTATGCAAAACTAGCAGCCACAAAATGACCAAATTCATAGGACAGGTCAGAGTCCTCTTGAATACTATAGTTGTACTTGTTTTTTTGTAGCTTGATTATTCTCAGGTTGCTCAAGAAAAAACTTGCATTTTTGTTTTTGTCAAACCTTTTTCCAACTTCGGAAGCATTTACTGGATAAGAAACAAAATGTTCATACTTTTATTGAGTCCACTTATTTTTTTGCTTTATCTTGGAGTAAATTATCTCCTTTTTGTAATTATAGCTTAATGTCACTGATGACTCATTGGAGGTATTTTTTGTAATTTTCACTTGTAGATCTCTCTTTTGTATCTATTTCATATATCAATGAAATGGTTTCTGTTTCCAATAAAAAAAAAATTACTGGAAAATGAAATTATATCTTTCCTGCATTGGCTGGCCAAATAGATTTTTCTAGCGGTCATGATTGTCTTCGTATTTCATGATTGTCATCTTAATCAATATATATATATAGTGCTTGAAAAATAAATATCTTCTATTTTTATTTTCTCGAGGGACATGTTGCTTGAATGAAAATATAGATCTGTATGGATTCATTCTAAATTTCATGCCTTTCAGTGACCTTGAGTTATTTATTTATTATTTTTTTTCAGTCTGGTGAATTGGCTGAAAGTGTGCAAAAGATAATTGATACTCAGCTAGTGGATGGTGTAGATATGTCAGAGGTGCAGGTATGGTATTCATTACTTAACTGCAATGGACGACATTTTTTCGATTAAACACCATAACATGTACTGTTGTGCAGGATGAATTCTCGGCAGTAATAACGAAAGCGTTGGTCACCTTGGTGCATGGTCTGGAAACTAAATTTGATTCAGAAATGGCAGCAATGACTCGTGTTCCATGGGGTACACTTGAAAGTGTGGGTGACCAATCAGAGTATGTCCCTTTTCCCTCTTCTTTTGCACTCAATTTAAGATCAAGAAACTTTTCTTAAGAGACGAATTGTAGAAAATAATTGAAGAAAAAGAATACATCGAGAATAGAAGTAGTTCTTGAAAACTCTCTTCCCTGTGAGTGAGGAGCTTCGCAAGAATTTTATTAACCCATGTAATCAAACTAAGGGCGGTCTATAAAATTAAAGATCTTAGAGGCGTTGGATTTTTTTAGATTAAAAATAATATGTGTGTGTCTCTCTCTTTTTTTTATTATGAGAAACATGAAAGATTACAAAAGTGCATATAAAAAGCCAACCCAAACTAGGAGCGACACTGGCTAACTATATAAAAAAGATGACTCCAATCCAAAAGAATAAGACCTAACAATTAATTACAGAACTCTTTGGTAACCAAAGCCCAAAGAGGAACCTTAAACCTAGCAAGGACCAAACCTCAATGCTAGATATCTCAACTCTTCTAAAAATCATGATATTCCTCTCAAGCCAAATGGCACACAAAATTGAGCCAACACTTCAAAGTAGAGATGTTCCTTTTTCCCATGGGGACATGCCTCGAACAAGGCAGGGAATCCCTAGTTAAGCAGGGGATGGGGGCATGAGTAGAGAAAAACGTTTTTCGTGACCTAAATGGGAACAAGGAATATGGTCCTGTTTCCATTCCTGCCCCGTTTGTTTATATATATAAAGAAAAAAAATCCTAATCTTACATCCTTTTAAAATGGGGATTTAACCATTTAATTGAAAATTTTCTTAAAAAGTCATTAAATTGAGATTTTATATTTTAAAAAACAATAAATGGGGAATAATTCTCTACGGTAAATCCTTGCCCTGATCTCTGCAAACAACCCTACTCCAAAGGAATTGCCCCTCATCCCCAAAGGGCGGATACAAAAGAACCTCGTGAACTATAGAACGACAACCTCTATTGTGAGCTAAAGAAACCCCACACAGCTCCAAAAGTGATCCCAAATCGAAGATGCAAATTGGCATCTCCAAAGGACACGATCAAGAACACATTTGCCAAGACGCATGTGTCTCATTAACAATAGTGTTGACAATTCAATTTTTTAATGGTCTTAAAAGTTTTTCAAAATATGAACCCAGAAGTATTTTACCTTTTCTCAGTCATTCCCCCTTTTTAATAATGACAAATTGGAAAAAGAAATTTAGCCATATTGGCTATGCAATAAACAAATCTTGCATCATTTAGACCCCCATGTTCCACATTGTTGTGTTTAAAACTTTCTTTTATTTCTAAAATGTATGTGGGTGATTTTTAATGGGCCCATGTCATTTTGCATTTGTCCTGAGTGCCTGTGTCACATCTATATTTCTCGTCATTTCATATTTTTGGAAGAATGCCGTATCCTCTCCTTCCTTCGTAATCTTTTTTGGTGATCAGTACGCTCGTTCTTTACCAAAAAAAACGTAATTTGACTTGGAAGGTCCTTAGGCACTGGAGCTGTCACCATAGAAGAAAATTCTGACTTTCAAGTGTATTGGTAGTTGGAACTTTAATTGTTGGTCTTATTTGCACCCCCACCCTATTTCAGGTATGTAAATGGCATCAATATGATTCTCACAACCAGCATTCCCGCACTTGGTAGACTTCTCTCACCTCTTTACTTCCAGTTCTTCTTGGACAAGGTGATGATTGAGAGGATGGTTCCTTTTATTTTACAGTTTTGCACTCATGTTATAGCCCACTTTAATAGTTATTTCAGCATCATCCTGCTCAATTACCTTTATATCTTAGTAGGTGCTTATTTGATTTAATGCCCGTATTTCAGGTGTTTACTTTTCTTTATATTATTGCTTATATGCCAATACCTTCGCATATTTCTTTCAGCTTGCGTCATCTCTTGGTCCACGCTTCTATGCCAACATCTTCAAGTGCAAGCAAATATCAGAAACTGGAGCCCAACAAGTATTACAAATTTAATTCTGTGTACTTTTTTTCCCCTCTGGGAAGAAGTTTTTATAGTCAACCATAAGTTTTAGAATGCCATGACAATCAAGATATGCCTGCGCCTGATGAATAATTTCTTTGTGCACATTTTTCTTTTTCTCATACATTATTTATGAATTAACTTAGTAAACTTAAAACATAATGCTTGTAAAAAGAATTGATATGAGCCATTGTAACCACATACTTAGAATTTAATATCTAATGGGTTTGTTTCCTTGAGTCTTGACAACCAAATGTAATGTGGTTAGGCATTTGTTCCATGAAAGTAGTTGAGACTCGAGACATGCGCAAGGGGCTTGGACACTCACAGATATAAATTTTTTTTTTTGAAATTCCACTTCTGTAATTGCTTTGTTTATTAATGTTCTACTCTAGTTTCTGGTAAATGAAATATCACAATTGCAGAAAGAACTTTAACGCTGTACATTTATCTGCATGCCTGTGATGTTATGTGCATTAGAAAAGTAGAAAGAACTCTGCACAGGCCATAGATTATTAAAGACGCCTAAGTAAATGAGACAGACCATTCATTTTGCCACTTCACAAAATTTTCATTTAATGATTCATATAAGAGTTGTATGCTGATAGAAGGATTTGGTTTGATTTTGATATCTCAGAAGTAACATTTGAAATGCTTGTACAGATGCTGTTGGACACTCAAGCTGTGAAAACAATTCTTCTTGACATTCCTTCCCTTGGTCGACAGGTACGTTCAGAATTACAATAACTAATCATGCACTACTCTCAAGTCATCTTTTATTGTCTACATTGTTTCCCATTCTGGAATTTTCTTTTTATCAGAAACAAAAGGAACTTGGGCTGGTGTGGCCTTTTTTAAGAAACAGCAACAAAAGAAACTTTGACTAAAAACACTTTCAACAAAACAGAAACTTCAATTAAGAACTACAACCTACAAAACAGAAACCTCGCTCCATTTGAAACTGTGAATTGTACAAGATCACAGAAGAAACCAAAAGAATTCGACTTATCTGAAATTTTTTTAAGGTTTCTTTCCTTCAAGATCTGTTGAGGCATTTGACCTTAATACTCTTGCCTTGATTTAAGCCACAAACCTATTCCAGATTTCTTTCCTTATTTTCATGGTTTCATCCTATCTTGGGCATGCAATATTACAACTAGCGTGCTAGTTTCTCCAATTTCCAAGGTTTTGCATTTTTTAAAAGATGCGCTTAAAGTAGCAGGCTCTTTAAGTACACATTCTATGCCATTGCTTTGATTTTGTTGAAATGACTTCTGAACCATGATTAGTGCAGTTAACTGCATTTACAAGTTACTGACGAGTATACTTTTTCACGACTTTTTTTTTAATTGTTAAATACATGTTCTAAAAATTAACTTCTTTCTCATAAAGGTTCAATGAATTTACTTACCGACCAGTTCATTTTTTGTTATTTCTCACAGACTTCAAGTGCCGCTAGCTATTCAAAATTTGTAAGCCGTGAGATGAGCAAAGCTGAAGCTCTTTTGAAGGTTTGTAATCAATATCTCAAATACTTGTTGGTATTTTTTTCCATTTTCTCAAGAAGTCAAATTTTATCCCAAGTTAGAGGCCAGGAAGATTTTGAAAAGGCTATCCAATTAGGATCAACTTAAAAACAGGGGGAAGCTTTGGTAATGGAAGCCAATAGGGGGATCATCAAGATACACACTCTTGACCTTTATCCTTAAAATTCTCCTACTTTTATCAGTCTAAATTCCTCTAAGAACTGCTATTATTGGAGCTGTTAAAATAATAATCCTGGAATCTTCTCTGAAATCTGACTGCAAGCGGGTTGATACAAATAATTAACTGCCATTGGCACAATCAAGCAAAGGTCTCAAAAATCTACTAAAATTTCCCCTAAATATCCTGACAATTATCTTTATTTGTTGCACAGGTTATACTTTCTCCCATTGACTCTGTGGCAGATACATATCGTGCACTATTGCCAGAAGGAACCCCGATGGAGTTTCAGCGAATTTTGGAACTTAAGGTTACATTTTTTCTTCTTCTCCTTTACTCTTATTTCATAAAGTTGTACCTAAAATGTGTCCAGTTCACAACTTATCGACCATGCACTTTGTATTATGTGGCAAAAACTGATGAAATAACTGTGCTTTTTGCGTTGCATTGATCATATTATGGCACATACAGGGATTTAAGAAAGCTGATCAACAAAGCATACTCGACGATTTCAATAAACACGGTCCAGGGATCACGCAGCCTTCGGTTTCACCATCAGCTCCACCTATTGCCTCCTTCACCCCTTCAGCTCCTACAATTACCAGTCCTACAGTTGGGCTTATGGCATCCAGGGAGGATGTCCTTACTAGAGCAGCTGCACTAGGACGAGGAGCTGCGACCACTGGATTCAAAAGATTCCTGGCTCTTACTGAAGCTGCAAAAGACAGGAAAGATGGACCTTTCAGAAAACTTTTCAATCCTTGAAAGGTAAAGGAGTGCCAATATAATAATGTGCTGCTCCTGATCTGATCGTATTGAATTGTACTGATATAAATGTATTATTTCTGGTCCTCTCAATGGTATATAGTTGCAATTTCCCCCGTTTGTTCCATAGAAAATTACTACAACAGTTCCACTCAATTTTGAAGGTTTTTTTTTTTTTTTTTTTCCTTTTAATTCTTTTATTGGCAATTCTGCTAGTGAGATGGAAAACTGTCGGGATTGACATGATATTTTGAGAATGCAGAAATTGAACCTGAGATTCTTTCTTTCCAACTGCTTTGGACTCACAGAATTTCAAGAGTTTATTATAAGAACTTTGTCTGGTAATATATATCCTTTTTTTTATAAGAAATTTCAAATGAATCTGAAGTCTTTTGAAGGCTGCACTCTTGTTAGGTATCTATTGCTGGCTTAGCAAACTAGAGAATCAGTCAACTTCATCATTCATTATTTTATCTCCACTAATCTGAAATTAAAATTTAAAAGTAATTGTAATAACTGCAAGTTTTCGTATACGATTCTCGTTCACAGAATCAATGGCAATTTAATAGAATAAAATTTTGTTTCTATGGAAACTGAAGGTCAATCTTTATATTTAGGGTGAGTTTGGCATAGCAGCTAGGTTAAACACTTTTTAAAAAAATTATTTTTTCTTCTAATAACTTTCATTAAAGTGATTTTAATTTAAAGACGTGTGTTTGATTGTATCTTTGTAAAAGTGATTCAATCACAACTAAGGGTATGTTTGGGAGTGATTTTGGCATAGCCAAAATCACTTTCCTCTCAAATGTTGATGTTTGGCAAAATGATAAAATTGATTTTAGATAAATCAAAAATCATTGAAAATTGATTTTTAAATAATTAGCTAGGAGGTGATTTTGGTGAGATGATGGACCGGGAATCACATCTCAAAATTTACCTTCATACTATGCAAGATGGAAATACCAAAATTGCCCTTATATTTAAAATGAAAAATTTCAGCCCTAACTCTCATTTCTTCTCTCTCGGCTGGCTGTCAATTGGAGGCTCTATCGACTTTGTAAACCCTAAAGCTTCTTCGCCATTGAAGCATCTCATCCTCGATTAATTCAGTTTCTCTCAAGTAGGTGTTATCTTCATCTGTGTTTGATTTCTGAACTTGTAATTTCTTCACTAATTTTTTTGTTTGTTTGTGTAATTTTGTTTTGATATTGGAAATGATTCTGTGAAACTTTGTGTTGAATCTTGTGTTTTAAATGAAAAGCCCACTTTTCCTTGTTTGATATGTTTTCGAATGCCTCAGGTTACCTTTACCTGCGAATTTTGTTTGATTTGATCTAATCAGTTTGTCTTTGATCGATCACCCACCAGTATTTTCTCTCTCTGATCAATTTGTCCTTTTTTCCTTCTTCTTCCTCTTTGACTAGAGCTTTTAATTGCAAAAGTTTTACTAGATTTTCAGTGGATACAAGTATAGTGACGGAATTGAAGGAATAGAGTGAGTTCTGATGTTTTTTTGCTCTTTACGGACCAAAGCATCCTCCCTCGTCAATTTCTCTCCTCATTTCGAATCCACTATCCCTCTGTGTTTTGTGTTTTGTGGAGAAGTTGAAGAAGGGGAATTAGGATTTTGGGTGTTAAATAGAGGGAGAGTCAACTATGAGGTCAAAACAATCCTGGATTTACAAAAATTGGAGCATTTAGCAAGCAGAAGTCAAAAACTAATGCCCTCAAAACAATATATTGATACCGCTAAAAAATCAGTAAACTATAGTCTCCCTCTAAATCAATTGCCTATGAATGATACTTGATAGTCACTCACATGGAAAATTGAAACGGCCTTTGAAATCAGTAAACTATAGTTTCCCTCTAAATCTTGGATTCATTTTTTAAGGCTCATGGTTATAAACTTAGCTTTGAGTTTGTGTTGCCCTTCTAATAATGTAAAGCTTTGCCCTGTGCTCTCTGAGAACTCCTCCAAATCCTCTACTTGGAGATGAAATCCTTCTCTTGGAGCTTCCACTACTGTTCAAGTTCATCTTCATATTTTCTCTTCTTCTTCTTCTGTTTCAAAATGAAATTGAAATGGGATTGTGTTTGTTTTGAAAGTAGTTGGGAGAAACAAAATGGAAGGGCAGTGGATTGAGATTAGGCAGTGGGTTTTTTTGACTGAAAAAGGAAGGAAAGTCATAAAGCAATGCCCTGTTGTTGAGCATTATATTGAAAGATTGGAACTATATATAGGCAATGGGAGCAAGCGTGGGAAAGGACAAAGGGATGGGGAGCAACCTATATGATGTTTCTATGCAAATTGGTTCGTCGTGATTGTTTATGGAGAAAGCGAATTATGTTTTTGCAACCTTAGATTTTTTCTTATTTTCCACTTTTGCTTGTTAACAACTAATTTTTTTGTGCCTTAGGAGACTTTGAGAAGCAATGATAATGCCAAAATCTTTCGCTTAGACTCTGAGAACCATGAGTTGGGATTCATGGTGGGTTGTTTGTTTGTGGTTAAAGTTAGGGGTGGAAATTGTTTGTAATTAGCCTTCAATTGTACTCTTTTTTCTTAATTATATTTCCTTAGGGAAAAAAAAAGGTTTCAATCATTGCCATGCTATCTTCTATACTCTAAAATATTTTATTTTATCATTTTTAAGGTGTACAAATGAGAGGACATTTGGGATAAACTTTGAAAATATACATATTAGTCCTTAAACTTTCAAATTTATTTTATTTTGGTCACAAAACAAATGTCTATTTTATTCCTCAAACTTTAAAATAAATTTGAAAGTTTAATATTAAACTTTGCATAGTTTATAAACATTTTTTTACTATGTATTTTGTAGGTAAATATTATCTTGTTGATGATGGATATCCACAAATAAAAGGGTATCTAGGCCCTTATAAAGGCGAAAGATATCATCTTCCTGATTTTCGTCGTGGGAGTCAACCAAGAGGTAAGAAGGAAATATTTAACCATAGGCATTCATCTTTAAGGTGTACAATTGAGAGGACATTTGGTGTTTGGAAAAATAGATGGCGAATGGTACGTCATATGCATCGTTTTCCTTTTGAAAAACAAGTGAAAATTGTTGTTGCATCAATGGCACTTCATAATTTTATAAGAACTCATTCTACAACTGACTTTGAGTTCAAGCCTTATGACGATGATGAAGATTTGCTCCCCTCAAGTGATGAACGAAATGAGTTGAGTATTACTAAGGAAAGTGAGACTTCTTGTCATGGAAGGGAGATGGAAGAGGAGTGGGAGAAAATTGCAAAACTTCTTATGTCTCGTTAATATCTTTAATATATAATTTGTGTTTTAATAGATGATATCTAGCTTAAGTATTTACAATGATACAAACATTTTTAGATTGAATGAGATATATGGATTTTGATTTTTCTTTTGATATTTATTATATGTATTTTTCTTACTTAACATATTAATCATGCATATAAAAGTTTAACAATAAAACAAATGAAAAAAATATTTTAATAAAAATAGATATTTATCATAATTATTTAGTTAAATAATTTATCAAATAGAAAATGCCTTTTTTAGTAATTTGATAATTCTAAAATCACTTTTGAAACCAAACATCAATATATGAAAATCACTTTTAAAAGTTTGGAACCAAACATCAATATGATTGTTTGAAAATCAATTTTACAGAATCAATTGTACCTAAATCTCTTTTTCTAAAATCACTATTTCAACTATCACTCCCAAACATGCACTAAATTGTGTAGGTTGTACAAAGTGATTCTACAAATGTCAAATTACCATAAAGAGGAGAAAAGAAACTTAATATTTGCAAATAATTTTGTAATTTCAACCTCCTTTAAATTTTTTTCATTTTAATTTAAGAATATTTTAATAGAAAATTTTTTTGAAGTGATTTTCAAAAATCATTTGAGAATCACTTTTTTCTTTATAAACAACTTTAAACTGATTATTAGATAAAATAATTATTAACCAATCTAATTATTTCAAAAGTAATTTTTTTCACAACACTTTAAATTTTTTTAATTAGTTTTTAATCCTTAAAAATCACGTACAAAGTTAATTCAAACGCACGTCCTACACCCTCTAATTAAGATAAATGGTTTTTCCTACCACCAAACACAATGTATACCTTTTTCATTTTATGTGTAGAATCCTTTGCTGTAGTGTAACCAAACCCCAAAGATCCCTATCAATTCAATAACAAAAATGCACATCTATTCTAAAATTTTAACTTGTCACACAATCAACTTCTTCTTGATGGTTAAAAATAATTCAAGCCAAAGTGTGCATAGCTCAATAGTAATTGACATGTACTCTATTTCTTGAGGTCGAAAGTTCAAATCTCCATACTCCACATATGTTAGTACTTTAAAAAAAAAAAATCTAGAAATTTACGCATTTTATCAAAAGGTCCATGATCTTCCTGCTCGTCTCGTAAATAATTTGGAGAAAGCAGTCGGTTATAAACCTTACTATCCTCCGAACACTAAAATAATAATATAAATCAGACACCGACAAATAAGAATCGTGGATGCCTTAGTGAAGCCAAAATTCAGAAACGAAATTCGAGCATCAAAATATAATACGGCAAATACATCGTTTAAGAAAGAGGAGAAATAATAGAATATAACTATGATGATATATCAAAAACGATTTATACATGAGACCACATATTACAAGATGATCCCTAATATTGAGGTTAATTTTCCTTAAAAGTGGCTACAACGTTTGTATCAACTGCAAAAATATTTGAAAGCTCAATAGAAAATATAAGAAATGTGCCATTAAGTTGCACATGTTCATGACCCTACCTCAAAATCCCTGATATATGTCATCTTGCGTAAAAAGAATTCGTCATTAATCCAAGGCAATTATTTCCCCATGATGCTGTGTCCCCTGCACAAAAGCAAAAGCATATAAAAAACCAATTCCATTAGACCCTGAAATAAAAGTTAGCAAAATCAGAAAATCTAAACTGAACTTTTGAAATAATCCTTATCATCCTTAACATAATCGTCACCCTCTTGAGGTTGAAAAAACTGGAAACGACCAGTTACGAATTTCAAATATCTAATTAAGAATGTCACTCACCAATTTAGTTCAAAATTGTCTTCTCCCAGTTTTCTGCTTTGCATCCATGTCATCAAATAAGCCAGAGTTTCTAGAATTTCTGTCACCAAATCCTGAACTACGACCTGAACCACCAAAATCCCCGAAACCACCTGATCGAGTTGAGCTGCCAAAATCTCCAAACCCACCAGAACGTCCGGAGCCTGAACTACCAAAAGTTCCTGCATTGGAGTTAGATCCAGAGCTACGAGCACCAAATGAACCGAAACCACCAGAGCTAGGTCCACTATTTCTACCCATTTGCCCAAACGAATCCCTGCCACTGGAACGGCTAAAACCTGAATTGTCATAACCTCCCGAACGACTGAAACTCGAACCTCTTTGGCCACCAAAACGACCTGAATCATTCATTCGACGATCCCTAAATTGACCACCACCACCTCTGTCACTGAACATATCCACATGAGCACCACTCTCAACAGCAATCCTTGGAAGCTGATAATCAAGAACAAAGCAATCAGTGTCAACTTTACATCAAGTAGTAATATACTCCAAGGTGGAATAATATTAACTCGTAAATTCCTGAGATGGGGGGCTACTAGAGAAGTGAATTATCTAATTATATAGCACCCTACAGTGATTGGTATGCCTGAATTAACTCAACTATGCAGATTATGGGACAGTTATTTCATATTCAAAACAAATGCCTCTAAATCTTCAAAAGACATTTTATATATATATATATATATATATATATATATATATATATATCTGCCTTTGCACCACATTCATATGCATGAATTGAAGATTAAAATTTTTCAGAAAACCCAAACGTGCATGGCAATCTCAGAAAACACTCAGTTACGCGGTGTTGATTGCTTATCGTGTGAGATTAGGGAACAAGCCATCTCAATTTTAATTTTAAAATTCAGGGATAAAATCTAGCATATGAGAATGTTATAGGCTTGGTTTTTTTTTAAATATGAGATGAGCTTAAGCTTCAAATATGAATCCTCAACTTCTAAACAATGCATGAACCAGTACCCAGGGCATCTATTTAGAAGCTGTTCCTGGGGCCAAAAACTTACTGCAAGCAAACTAGAAATGTTCTTAAGCATTCTCCTTACCCTCAATTCTGAGATTAATATTTCTCACGAGTAAAAATATAGAAACATTAATGGAAGTTCCACTTTTGTATTAAAAAAAAAAAATCCCAAGTTGCAAATGTTTGATGCTGAAGAGAGATCCTAACCTCAGTAAATCTGCACCCCACTTCACGCTCAATCATTCTGACAGCCCTTGACTGATCCTGTGAGTAAATAAGAACAGCATTGCCTTTCTTACCAGCACGACCTGTACGGCCTGATCTATGGACAAATATCTCTGTGTTGTTTGGAAGCTCAAAATGTATCACCTAATAAAAAATCAAGGTCAAAAAGAATCCTTGGAATCTTAATGACTAACCTATATACAGACAATATACTCCCTCACCCTTCAAACCACTTCCTCCCAGGCTCCCAACACCACAAGAGGAAGAGAGATGATAGAGTCTGGTACTACTATTACACTGCTCTAGTTTATTTTCAAAGTTAAGAGTAAGGTAAATTATCGAGAAGAAAGCATTTAGTGATTCACCATGCATCCAGAAACTATGTGCCATAAAAACAAGATAAAACCAAGGAAGATTATCACTTACAAGATCAACATTGGGTATATCAAGACCCCTTGCTGCAACATCAGTTGCAACTAAAATGTTGAAATGTCCAGCTCTAAAACCAGAAAGAGTTCTTTCTCTCTGAGACTGTGAAATATCTCCATGCAAAGCTTCACATCTGAAGTTCCTTGCCATTGCATAGGCTAATCTATCAGCATCACGTTTCGTTTGAGTGAAAACAATACACTTTCCTCCTTTTGCATGTTCCTACAAAGCAGATAATCATTGGCAACGGCATAATGAAAGCAAGCATTCAACATGTCAACATGAAATAACAGAGCCAGGTAAAATATTGCCTCGCAGAAATCAAAGGAGAAAAAAAAAACAGAAGTTATGGATCCATACTGCTATCAAAGGTCCAATTATTGATGCTTTTCCATGCATATCTGCAACAATTGAAAATAAGCTAATTCCATCTGCCAATTTCTGATCAGAATCTCCAACCTGAAATATTGATAAGTTTTGTCAAATCCCCGTGTATCAATTAAATAGTGATGAGAGTTCCCATACATTTTTTTTGCATTTCCTTTAGTTTTAAAAAAATTACTCTCTCAAACCCCATGTATGGAATAAATGCCTCCGAAGATAAATCATAACGTTCATAATGCAATAAATAAATTCTTGTCATAGACACTGATCCATACAACAGAAAGAAAGAACATTGTTCTTTTCCTTTTTTAAAGAGAATGTTATTTTTTTCCACTTCCTGAGTAGCTTCTATTTTACACACACACACACACACACACACATAAAATGGAACAAACAAGCAGCTCTAAGCTAGGTAAAGAGTGAGTTCAGAATGATTTTTGAGGGTAGTGCTTTTGAGTAAAATGCTTTTTATAAGTAGTACCTTCAAGAGAACGCTAATCAAGTTTTTAAAGTGTTTTAAGAATTGTTAGAACTTCCAATCCTGCAACCGAACTTCATGAGAAAATTGAATAATGATTTTGATTAGCAAGAGCACTTTTCATTATTCAAAAAATCATGTGCAACCCACCTTTAGTTTCTGAGTCTACTAATTGGATGGTTGTGCTTTTCAGTGATATAATTTTTTTTAAATGCTTCAGTGATATAATTAGATTCCAAGAGGTAGAAAATATATTAAATAGCCAACATACTCACAAGATCAATAGTTAATGGATTTCTTAGGTAGTTTTGAGAAAGTTTTCTGATCCAAGATGGCATTGTTGCAGAGAACATCATACTCTGACGTTTCTGAGGCAACCTCTCCAAGATCTTCTCAACATCCTCTTGAAAGCCTACTTGAAGCATCTGATCTGCTTCATCGAGAACAACAAACTGAACTTCTGATAAATTAAGCGAACCCCTATTGAGAAGATCAATCAAGCGACCAGGTGTGCCAACAGCTATGTCAACGCCATAGTCAAGCTGCCTCATTTGGCTCGAAATTGGTGTCCCCCCATAAACACAGATAGTGTCCAGGCTAGGTGCAGCCTCCTGAAATTCTTTTTCAACCTGCCGAGCAAGTTCCCTTGTTGGAGCTAGAACCAGGGCCAACGGGTTCCTTCCTTTTCTGCATAATTTCTAACGTATTATGATTTTTTATATTTAAAGAATAACCATCCAAACCCTTCCCAGATAAAGAATTCAGCAGAAACTAGAGCTAGTTAGAAGAAAATTGACCAAGATTAAAACACAAACTTGTGTATCGCATTGAACTGAATGATTTTGTCCAATATGGGAATTCCAAAAGCAAGAGTTTTTCCTGTTCCAGTTCTAGCACGACCAATCATGTCACGACCTTGCATTGCTGGTTCTAGCACGGCTCTCTGAAAAGGATTGAGAAAATAGCACATTTTCAAACACCAATGGAAAACGAAACAGAGTTTCGAAACATAACCCAACGGAACTATTAGAAGCCTAAATCAAAACATCTCAAATGCATTATTCGACTGAGGAGTATGAACGATATGCATATTCCGCGATACAGGTATCACCGGACGGCCAAAAGGTCTCGAAGTAAGGAACATGGCCTCTAGCACTCAAAACAAATGAAATTCGTTCATAACAAATAAAAGCGTAACTTCATCGCTGTAATTCAACGTCCAAGCTAGGGTGAGAGGGGGTGGACTAATAAAAGTAGTTGTCCGAGGAAGCGATCAAAATAGTCGAAACTAATCTTCAAAAACTTCTCGACGACTCTGTCTAGTTGTATAACCCCAGGAGAAAAAACTAGTAATCATGAAAGAAATGAGAAAAACTGTACCTGAATAGGGAAGAGCTTCGTTATACCCTTTCCCGCCAGAGCAGAAACAATCTCCGGCGCGATCCCGAGCTTGCCAATCTCGAGTCCTTCATCGCCGCTTCTACTGCTGCTAGCGTCATCATATTCCTCCACCGCAAACTCCGCCCGGGAAACCAACGACGCCTTGAAATTCAACGGCCCAGAAGCCGCATGAAATCCCTTCGATTGAAAACCAAAACCCAAAGGTCTCTCCGTCACCCCAACAGTGGAGAAATGTCCGAACTCAGCAGCAGGTACAACGCCGCCATTGACGTCCACAGAAGACGCTAAGAAGTTCGCGATTGGGGCTAAGAAGGTGGAGCTAACTCTACCTCTGGAGGCCGCTAAGGCAGCGGATCTCCGTAGAAGAATTGAACTCATCATCGTCTTTGAGCACGAATCCACTAACAGAGCTGCTCAAAGAGTTTGTGAAAGAAATGAGGAGAGAAATGATGGCTGATGGAACTGGTTAGGGTTTAAGAAAATTCGGGGTTTTGGGACATTCGGACTCCCGAGGAGGTGGAGGCTTCCCAATTTAGGGCAACAGCCAACATATATGATTTTTATTGGCATAATTTTCTTAAAATAATGAACAAAAATCAATTCGTACTTGAGCTTTGAGTTCTATCAATTACAAATTTTTTTATTAAAAAAAATAATTGAAATACAACCCCAAATTTAAATAATTTTTTTTAGCATAGCTCAACTAATATAAAGTATGTACCATTGATGGCTAAAAGGTTGAATGTTCAAAATATTAAAACTTAAAACCAATAATTATATTAATTTTAATTCTAAACTTTCCAAAGTAAATCAATTTAGACCATTGGTTAGTGATTTTTAGTTGTATTTATCTTGATTGCATTTAAAATTAGCTCAAAATTACTTAAATAAAAATATTATTTGAATCCCAAAATCCAATCAAAGTAGCAAGAAAAATTATAATGTAATTTTTTTTCTAAATAAGTAGAAAAAATATAGAAGACAAAAGGATGAAACAATCCATATTAATAAAAACCGCTATTATATCTATTTGATTCCAACATTTCTCTTTAGTTTACTTCAATTTCTATATTTAAAAAAGTCTTATATACATATGAAAGTTATACATTAACGATAAAACGAAATTCTGATGGAGAGTCTAAATTGATTAACTTTTGATAGGTTAAGGTTTTAATTGATATAACTATTAGTTTGGAGTTTTAAGGGGCTGTTTGGGGCACTGAGTGGGTTATAATAACATGTGTTATAATAGTCTGTGGGTTATAATAGTCTGTAAAATAATATAATATTGTTTAAAATGCAGAGTTATTTAGTCTGAGGTTATAATAGTCTGTGTTTGGGGTGTAGAGTACTCCACAGGTTATTATAACCCTTGCTCCAAACAGCTCCTAAGTGATACAACCTTAAGGGTATTAACTGATTTTTTTACCTAAAATAAAAATAAAATAGTTTCAAAAAAAAATAATAATAAATTATATTATATATTGAGTCCGGCTGTTTGGCGCGCTGGTTTGGAATCAGGAACCTTGGGAATCAAAAACCCTGCGTTCCTGATTACTGTGTTTGGGGTGCAGGGTTGGGTTTGGCTGGTTTGCTGAAACTTGTGTTTGGGGTGTAGGGTTGGGTTGGGTTGGGTTGGGTTTGTTTAGTCTATTTTTTTAAATAATTTTTTTAGGTTTTTTTTTCATATCCATTTTTTTTAATTGATAATTGTTTACTGAATTGCATATCAATATTTTAATCAATTATGTGGATCAATTGTTTCAAGCATAGTTAATTATGAATGCGTGGTTTGTACGAGTATCTCATTCACTTCATTCATGATGATGTAAAATTAAATAACATTAGTAAGGACATATATTTTTAATAATTAATACGTGGGAAAAAAGAATGATGTTGCTAGAGTAAAAGAAATCCATAATGCAAATGAAGGTCCGAAGTTCATAATATCATAATACATAAGCTGAAAGGAATGAAGAAAAGAAATAGCAATAGTTGTCCAAAACACAAACTGAATTAAAACTAAGTAGTAGCTGAAGGTGGTGAAGGCATCGAGTTGTCGTCCATGGGGGGTCGGGTTCCAGGTGTTCTCTCTTACACTTCCACACAGTAATCATACTTTAATAAGAGATTTTTAAACATGAATAATTCTTCTATTGAACTTTATTTTAGAAATTTAAAAAATTGGAAGTCTATTTAAAAAATTAAGGAATTTAAAACTCTATTTCACAAAGTATTCAGAAAACTATTTTAGGAACTCTATTTTAGAAATTAAAAAATTAGAAGTTTATTTAATAAATTAAGGAATCTAAAACTCTATTTCACAAAGTATTCCGAAACCTATTTTTGAAACTCTATTTTAGAAATTAAAAAATTGGAAGTCTATCTAAGAAATTAGGGAATTTAAAACTCAATTTACAAAGTATTCATAAACATATTTTTGGAACTCTATTTTAAAAAAATAAAATATTGGAGGTCTATTTAAGAAATTATGGAATTTAAACAAAATTTCGCACCGTATTTTGAAATCTATTTCAAGGATAAATGAGTTGTAAAATTCGAATTCTATTTTAGAAATTAAAATATTAGAAACTCTATTTTGCACAATATTTTGAAACCTATTTCAAATATATTGGGTTAAAAATTTGTTTAGTAACCATTTTTAGTTTTGTTTTAACATTTTTAAAAATTGACTACGTGGTCGAGTCGCTGGGGTGATCGTTGGAGTGGTTGTTGGGGTGATCAGGTTGATGGGGTGGTTGGGTTGCCGATGTGGACGTCAGTGGTGGTTGCACGGTGGTCAGGTCGTCGGAGTGGTCGTTGGGTGGTTGTCGACAGTAGTTGTTTAGTGGTCGGGTCGCTAGAGTGGTCACATGATTGGTTAGGTCGTCCGAGTGGCCGCTGGGTGGTTGTCTGGTGGTCGAGTTATTAGAGTTGTTGTTGGAGTGGTCATTAGGGTGGTCGGGTTGCTAGGTGGTCGGGTCGCCAGGGTGGTCACTAGAGTGGTCATCAACGGTGGTTTTGGGTGGTTGAGTTTGTCAAGTTGTCGGGGTAATCGCAGAAGTAGTCATGAGGTGGTCGGGTCATCAAAGTAGTCACTAGGTGGTTGTCGGCGGAGGTTGCTAGGTGGTCGGGTTGTCGGAGTGATGGTTAGATGTTCATTGGCGGTGGTTCGGGCAAGTCAGGTTGTCAGGGTGGTTGGGTCATCGAGGTGTCAAGTTGTTGGGGTGATTAAGTTGCAAGGGTGATCGTCAGATTGGTCTCTAGAGTTCTCATCACAGTGGTCGCCGGAGGTAGTCGTCAGCGGTGGTCGGGTCATCGGTGAGGTGGTCGGAGTTGTGTTGTCGATGGTCGTCGGAGTTGTCACCGAATTTGTTGTCGAAGTGGTTGTCGAAGTGGTTGTCGAAAATGAAAAACGACAAGTGGAAGAGGAAAACATGGCACAAATCTATGGAGTTGCATTGTTGTAACCCATGGGGTTGTGTTTCAAAACCAACACTTTGTGCCAAATATGGTTTTGGTTTGGAACCCAACCTCATTCCAACCCAAACCTATGGGCTAAACGCCCCTAAATTTTTTATTTTGTCTTTCTTGCACCTTAGAAATATATCGAAACAAAGAGAAAGTGAAACCGACCAAATTAGATACAAAATTTACTTGATCTTCGATTTCTAGCCTTGAAGCCAATAATCGAGTGTGTGAAAGGTCGAAAACCAATCTCAAGTGTTGGTATATATTGTTAAAAAGAAAAAACAAAATCAACAAAATCCAGAGAGGGGTTGTTCCTGAAAAAAATAAAAATAAAAATTCCAGAGAGGGGGGTTTTTTCTTTTTAGATCAAACGTGTAATTAAGATTGTTTTATTATTATTATTATTATTATTTGGCTTATAAACCCTTATTCCACTTATGTGTTTATTTGGTCTGCTTTATAAATTTGTTTTCAAAATCAAAGCCAAAATAAATAATAATAAAAAGTTTCTAAAAACTTGTTTATGTTTTTTAAATTTTGCTAAGATTTCAAATGTGTTTATAAAAATAGTAAAACATACCAAAACATTGATGGAAAGTAGACATAATTTTTAAAAATATCAAACTAAAACATAATGGTTGTTAAATGAAGCATAAATGATTTGGACTGACACTCAAAAAGAAGAAAAAAGACAATAGTTGGCCATTTCAAAAGTTTGTGTATAGAATATTTTAAAAAATCTCATAACTTATATGCATAAAAAGAAAAACAATAAGGAAAAAACTTGGGTGTAGCCTGCTGCACCCAAATATGGTGTTGCCCACTTTACAACCACACAAATTCAACTTTTGGTTTTTTTTTTTTTTTTTTAATCATGTGGTTGTAAGGTGGGCAGCACCACACTTGGGTGCAGCCCAGGCTGCACCCAAGTTGTGCCCAAACAATAAAGTATGATTACGTCTCTATTTTTTTAAAACGGCCCAAAATAGAACAATGTTTGACATGTCATTTAATTTAACCAAATGAGATTACATTTAATTAAATAATTCGAGCCACTTCCTTTATATTGATTTGAATATACGAATGAACACGTCCCATGGTTGATTTTATTTTATTTTTGTACTTTTTAATTGTATGTATTCAAAAAAAAAAAAAGATGATGCTAACAAAATAAAATATATGGTATCTCAAAACACTCACACATATATATATATATATATATATATGAAGGAGATTGAGATGCACCAGTAAATAGGAGAATATAGAAACACGGTTCAAAATTATGAAAATAGTGGCTAATATGAGCCTATCTTGACGACTAATATATCAACCATTTTTATCGGAGGTTTAAATCTCCATCCACATTTATTGTATAACAAAAAAAATTAAAAACATAGTCATTGGATGATACAAAACTATCTTAATCACTTTTAGTATGTAAAACTCAAATACATTTTTTGTGAGGTTAGTGATTCAATTTTAGTCCTACTTTTAGCACTACTTACTACTTAGCATTTCAATAAGTATTTTAGAAAATACTTTAAGGGCCGCTTGTTGGGTGAGAATTCAATATTTCCATGGGATGGACATTTAGATTACCAATTTGTTTTGTAGACATGTAGAACGTCCAAACATCTTAAAATACTCCGGCATACTAGGATGTCCATACATACATATAAGAAGATTTTGATAACCTCCTAATACATGAATTTTTAAGATTCCAATGTTGAGGGAATACCCATTGACGTTTTTGCTCATCGTTTTTCTTTTACATATATTTTCTTTCATTAAATTTCTTTATTTCTCAATCTTTTAATTTATAATTAAAATAAATTTGTGTATTCATTCACTAATAAATAATTATATGAAATTAGCTATATTTATATGTTTCATTTACATATAAAATAAACTCAATTTAAATCATATAATATATAACTCAATTTATTTTCAATTGAAATCTGAAGTGAAATATTCGATTTATAACTTTTCCAACGATGATCCTCCAATATACTTTTTTTAAAAGCACCAATGGATATTATTTCTCTCGAAAATTTCTCTATTTTGATAATGTATAAATATACTCTACTAAAAAAACACTATTAACTATATAATTATCTTCTTTCAAAATAAGTAAAAGTATTTCAAGTTAAAATTGAAACTATTTCATTCTAAATCTTTTATAAAAATCTTAAAACAATATAAATTAACTTGTTTTACAAAATAATATATAAAATTAATATAAATTGAATTGATAAAAATAAAAGATTAAATCATTTAAGACGAAAATGTTATATACTCAACTTATATTAAATTAATATATACATTATCTAAAATTAGGTAAAAGTATGATTGGAATAATACATCATTTTAAAACACTCCCATATAGAAATTTTGCAAAACAAATATGACTATCTAAATATTCTCGAATATCTTTACAAAATGTCCTACAAAACAAACATGATTATCTAAAAATACTGAACATCTATATTTTCATACATCTAAAATTCGAGCATATAAAGATGTTGGACATCTTGATTTCCTAAAAACAAACGCCCCCTAAAAAATATATAATTACTAAAAAGAAAAAAAATTGATATTTTTAGTTGGGTTTAGGCATGTTTATGAGTGATTTTGAAATTGTTAAAATCACTGTTGTCAAGTTTAAAACCACTCCCGAATATGCATTAAATCATTCAAAATTATTTGAATAATTGATTTTACACATTTAAACGCAATTTACCTATCATCAAAATTGATTTTGAATGAATTAATGCATATTCGGAAGTAATTTTGAATATGACAAAAGTGATTTTAACCATTTCAAAATCACTCCCAACATGCTTTATGTCATATTGTTGAGTTTTGGTGCCCTTTTTTTTTATCTTCTTGATTTTGTGGCCAAATTCAATAAATTTTTAAAATTGAGTTCAAAGTTTAAGGACATGTTTGAGAATGATTTTGGAATAGCCAAAATCATTTTTGACATGCCCAAAATCACTTTTCTTTCAAATTTGTAATGTTTGGAAGTATCCAAAATCACTTCAAGTGATTCTCGTTCAATCACTTGTGAGGTGATTTCCAAGTAATTTTTGTCAAGTGATTGTGGGTGGTTTTGTTTTTAAAATGACTATTATTTCTCTCTCTAAAATTTTTATAACGTCTCTCTTACTTTATTCTCTTTTTAAAAATTTTATTCATTTTTCTCACTTTTTTTTTCTCTCCAATGGTTTTAGCTCTCTCTAACTTTTTTTATCTCTAAAATTTATTGTTCCTCTCTGTATAATTTATTTTTTACCTATTGCCCTAACTTTTTGTTCATAACTCTTAACTTTTTTCTCCTCATTAAAGATTTTCTCCCTAAAATTTTGATTATTCTCCTCAAATTTTGTGTATATCTCTCGAATTTTATTTTTCTATTTTCGAATTTTTGCTCCTCTCTTAAAAGTTTCTCTCTCTAATTTTTTTGTCCCTCACTCTAATTTTTTTCCCTCCATGTCTCTAACATTTTTTTCTCTTTGAAAGTTTTCTCTAGCTTTATATATTTTTCTCTCTTAATTTTTAATTCTCTTTGTATAACTTTTGTCTACTACCTTCTAATTATTTTTAATCTCAAATGTAATACTCCTTTTAGTAATTTGATGATTCTAAAATCACCTTTGAAAACAAACATTAATGTAACTTAATTTCATGTGATTTATTGGTTTTAATTTTATGCAAATTTTCTACTAATTACTAAACAAGATTTCAATTTAATTTGTATGATGTATTAAATTGACTAAGTTCTTAATTATTTTTGACAACCCGAGCATAACTCAACCAGTTAAGAAATATATATTTGACTAAAAGATCGTTCAAATCCATACTTTCACATGGTGTTGAGTTTTAAAAACAAATTGACGAAATTAAAATGTCCAAGGTTAGATTACAAGTTTAGCCCCTGAACTTTCAAGTTTATGTTTAATAGGTCATTGAACTTTAAAAATATCTAATAGATTCCTGGACTTTCAATTTTGTGTCTAATAGATCTCTAACTTATTTGAAATTTTTAAAAATTAACCGATCTATTAAATATAAAATTGAAATTTATGTCTAACAGAACTCTAAGCTCTCAATTTTGTGTTTAGTAGGTTCATGAATTAAAAAAAAAACGTCGAATAGGTGAAGGACACAAAATTGAAAATTGAAGACCTATTAGACACAAAATTGATAGTTTAAAGGTTTATTAGACACTTTTTAAAGTTTATGGATCAATTATACACAAATTTAAAAATTCAAACTTGTAATTTGACCGATGATCAAATATGACTGATTTTTTCCTGAAAAAAAGAATAATGTTAAGATTAAAAAATTGCAAAAAGGACCAAGTTTAATGCAAAATTGGTAAAATGCCAACACGAATATTACAAAATTTCCCCTCAAAATCGTTTTATTATTACTACTCGAACCAAATGTCTGTCCTCCCAAAACTTTAGCCGATGGCTCTTTTGCCGCCCGAATCAGAACCTAACGAGATTTTGTCTGTAATCATCATCGATTTCTTTAGCAAACAAATTTAAAAAAAAAAACTATGAACAGTTTCAATCTAGTTCGAATTCTGTCTCCTCCTCCTTGTCGCTTCGTGTTCGTCCTTCTCCCTTGCTCTCGCTATCTCTCACTGTAATTTATTGCAAATTCTCTGTATATATGATCATGGAGTCGCGGTGTTTTGACTACCAGAGCCAATTTCGTCGGTATTTTTTAATTCTTGATCCAATTTGTCACTGTGTTGCTCTTGATCGAGGCGGCTGTAGCAGAGATGAAGAGGTGCAGAAATGGCGAACTCTGGGATTTTGAGCATGAGATTCTTGGCGGAGATGATATTATACTTGGAATCGATGGCGGCACCACCTCCACTGTTTGCGTTTGTATCGCTCTCTCCGGTCCTCGAGTTGTTTCTCCTTCGATGTCTTTTCCTATGCTCGCTCGTGTTGTTGGTGGCTGCTCAAATCATAATAGTGTTGGCGGTATATTACTATCATTGTCATTTCTCCCTGCTCTAGCTATGTTTTTCGGTTTTGCAGTGTCAATTCCGATCATCAGTTGACTTTAGTTCTTCAAAGTGCTATCACGTGTATGATTATACTCTCAAGTGACACAAACAAGTAAACATTTAAGACGATGGAAGAGTTCATTAGAATTCCTTATCGGGTTTTGTTATTTATCCTGGCATGGCCTTTCCACCATTTTTTTCCCTGATGGCATATGCAAAAAAATCGAGGATTATATGCAAAAGAGTTTGTGATTTTTTCCATCAAATTCCAGATTTTATTACCTTCTATAGTTGTTTGTTTGCACCTTAATTTTATTGTATTGCCTCGTTCTCTTTTTGCGTGTAGTTTATATTCGGTGGAAATAACGGTTCCTTCATGGAAGCATCAAATTTAGTTTAGTGTCTGTTTTGGACTTTATTGCAAGCATTCCTAATTCCTACATCATGAGTTTGAATGCTAAAAATATGATAACGCGCTGTCTTAGAAACTGCTGCGAGGGAAACTTTGGAGCAGGTTATGGCTGAAGCACTTTCGAAGTCTGGTTCAATTCGATCTTCAGTTCGAGCTGTCTGCCTAGCTGTTTCTGGGGTCGACCATCCAACGGATCAACAAAGAATTTTGAATTGGCTTAGGTATTCATTCTTCTTTTTTCTGTAAATCTGTAGAGTTTTAAAATGCGTTTTGTTTTCCTTTTGTCATTGGGTTGGCTCTTTCTATTTATACCTCAATAGTAGAAGAGTGAGTGAGTATTACTCGTAGTAGCCTCTCTAATGGGATTAGATAAGACATAGACATATATGATTGTAAATGCACATGAGCTCAACGAGACTTGAATATCGTGAACTGCAACTGACAAACTTGCTTACTAACAAAGCTAATTGACCTCATGGAAGTAATTCTTCTCATGATGATATCATGACTTGGATGCATTTACACCAATGGGTTGCTTTGGAAATTGGAAAATGACATTAGATGCTTGCTTACAAATTTACAATTGACCTGGGCTGCTTAAGATTTTTTTTCCTAATTAGTGAAACCTTGGTTCAGTTTGCGTGATATTCTCTCGTGATTTGTTTTAGTAAAGAGCGTTTAGAAACACACGAGAGTACCACTTGCAAATTCCTGCGTCTTACTAAGATTTATGAATTTTTCTGTACTAATTTATGATGAACAGGGATATCTTTCCCTGCCACGTAAACCTATATGTTCAAAACGATGCCGTGGCGGCTCTTGCAAGTGGCACTATGGGAAAGCTTCACGGATGCGTTTTAATTGCTGGAACTGGAACAATTGCTTATGGATTCACAGAGGATGGTCGAGAAGCTCGAGCCGCTGGTGCAGGACCAACCTTAGGTGATTGGGGAAGGTGCATTTTATCTTTTTTTCTCTAATGAATTCACACACACACACAAAATAAGAAATTTGTTAAAATTCTGGGAAAGGTTGGTGTAAACAAATTTTGGGCATAATTATTGAGTGTGATCTAATCTAGGAGACCCTTCTGCGTTTTCTAGATGTTCTGACGAACCTTTGGTAGTGAGAGTCTGAGAAGTAGTTTAAACATGACGCCTTCCTCTAGCATCTGGCTAAAGTTTGATACTCCAGTCTCCGGAACAATTTGTTTTGGGTGCTTAAAATTTTTTGTAAAGAAGAGTAGTGGTGGGATGAACAGACCCAATATATTTTAATTTTTAATCATTGAACTGTTACACCTCCGTTTGGTAGTTATATTTAAACTGTTGCTTATGTTTTTCAGTGGATATGGGATAGCTGCACAGGCGTTAACTGCAATTATTAGGGCTCATGATGGGCGTGGTCCTCATACAAAGCTCGCGTATAGCATTTTGAAGACACTTGATCTTTCTTCGCCAGATGAACTCATAGGGTATATATTTCAAATACTAAGATTGTAGTTGTTGTATTAAGTCTCAAGTTTATCTGGTCATTGTTTTACTCGGTGAGAAACTGAATGGACTTTGTTACAATTCCCGCTAATTTGCAAATAAGCACGTTTTTGTTTCCATACCCACTTGGGGGTGGGGACTTTGAAAATAGAAAATAGATTATATATTTTTCATTTTCATGGGGGCGCAATGTAAATTTTCAGTTTATCTTTCTTTATGTTATGTCAAAATATTTTTGGCTGTTAGCTGTGTGGTTGCTTTTTACTGCTCTAACTATAGAGCTTTCTTGAAGAAAATAAGTATTCGAGGATCTGTTCAGTTTTTATGTCGTGAGTCATGGTAATACGATTTTGCAGATGAAAGTATTTAACAATATTAATATTAGGTGGACATATGCAGATCCATCCTGGGCTCGAATTGCTGCTCTTGTTCCAGTTGTTGTAGCATGCGCTGAGGCTGGTGATGAGGTTGCTAACAACATCCTCCTCGATTCTGTTGAAGAGTTGGCTTTGAGTGTGAAAGCTGTTATTCAAAGACTTGTCCTGGCTGGTGAAGGTATGGAATCAAACAATATTTTATTATTCAAAGTCTTGCACTTTATTTATATAAGAATTAAAATTATCACTTTACTTTTGTACATTTGATCCACTTATTATAATTTGTGTGCGTTATAGTGTGACTACTACTATAGCGGAGAGGTGTATTTCAATTCACATATGATGGTGCTATAGTTTCTTGTGATATTTTTTTAACAAACGACAATAACCCCTTGTACTTTTCTACAAGGTGCTCCAGCCTCCAGCACCTTGTAGAATAATCTGTAAAATACCCCTAGGCTGAATTTTGTCTAATAGCCACTTGCAAGTAAATAGATTCTCCTTCACGAGATTCAAAATTCGGTTAGCTCAGTTTGTGACCTTTCTTGATGACTACACCGTGGATAGGGTCATGTTCATTATGGATTATTTGTTCAATGCTTAACAAGTATTAATTATTATGAGGTAGTTCTCCTCCCAGTCTTTTCTGGTTGAGCCAGTTTATCCTTTACTTCGAGAGGTTGTGCATCATAATATGGATGCGAATCATGTAAAGTATATGTCTCATTTAGAATCTTGAAAATGCTGCTTCAAAATTATGTAGAGGCAGGCATACTGATCAGTACTTAAGTTTTTCCATTAAAATCTCTGCCAATTTTGCTCTGAATACACTTCTTTTGCGATCTTCTTCAACTGTTTGAATTACAATCAATGTGCAGATGGACAAGAGGCTTTTCCGCTTGTTATGGTTGGTGGTGTACTTGAAGCAAAAAGGAGGTGGGATATAGCAAAAAAAGTGATAAATTCCATATCCAAAGAATATCCTGGGGTACTTCCTGTTTGGCCTAAGGTAGGCCTATTTACTAATTATGGTTTATGTTTCATATTAACTTTCCAAGTTATGGTGAATTCATTTACTAATTAATACTAGACTATTAGTAATAAAAAATCGAGAGAATGAGAACAATCTTCTAGATGCACCTCCTTGTTTTCTTGAGCTTACAATTGAAGAGAAGCAGCTGGTGACTACAGCCTCATGATGATTATCAGCGATTGGAAAGTGCTTTTCAAGTAGTTTTTTTGGAAGGGGGTTTCCTCTACCCAGCCCTTAGCCTGTCCTTTTGTTCTTCTGCTTTATATATTTCTCTTTTTTTCCTATAAAAAAAAAAGTATGAATCGTGGAAGGCAGTGTATATGTCCCTGCATCAGTTGCCTGAAATGAGAATCAGAATGTCAAAATGATTTCTCTGTTTCTTACCATCTCAAGCCCTTATTTTTCGTTACAGGTGGAACCCGCCCTCGGTGCAGCGTTGCTAGCCTGGAATTTTTTGAGTAAAGATTATCAACAGGAAGGAATATAGAGGTGCCCATTAGCCTGACAAGTAAGAGCTGTGAACATGAACTGTACAGTTTCAATGTCAGAAGACTCAGAACTTAATTAGCGATGTTGGAAAGCTGAAAGGTAGAGACTTGAAGCAGTCTTCGCTTACATAAATGTCACAAGGTCTTTGCTGATTTTCATCATTATTTTAGCTCTTTATGTTATGGTAATATATTTTTTGTTTATTGCAATATGGAGCACGCATTGTGCTTTTATTGCCATGTTATTCTATTTAAGTTATGGTCAGCTCTGTGGATTAAAGTGTTCCAATCACATGTTTGTATTGTAAACTGGATATGGAGGGAAAATCCAATTGAATACAAGCATCTTTGGTCCTCAAACATTGCGAAAAAATTGAAATGGTTGCTATAAGCTTGTATTATGAGTCCATCCAAGCATAATTTAGTGGATAAGACACAACTCAATGGATAAGGCACCGGTTACTATCTCAAAGGTCGATGGTTCAACCTCCATCTTGCAATTATTGAACTAAAAAGAAAACTTATATTATGAATTAGACTTGATTTCATCTCTTAGGGGGCGTTTGGCCCACGGATAAGTTTTGGGGGGAGTTGGATGGGTTATTTTAACCCTCGTTTGGCCCACTGGTAATAAAAGTCCATATTTTTGTTAAACAAAACACGGACTTCAACAGTGTTTACTGTTGAAGTCCGCACGCTATCCAAAGAAACCCTTCGACTGATGGCTTCTCTCTTCACGATGCTCTCTCTTCACGATGCTCTCTCTTCTCTCTCTCAGGTCTGTCTCCCGTACTCTCATCTTCTCCAACTCTCATCCGTTCATCTTCTCCTCGTTTTCTTCGATCGTTCTTCCGTTTGGTTGACAATCGCCGTGGATCACCGAACGTCTTTGATTTATCTTCCGTTAGCGTTTTTTTTCTGTTTGAGAATGAAAAACCCTAACTCCAAAAGATTGAATCTGTGATCCACGGTAGATTCGAATGCCCTAAACTTACTTCCATCGCTGATTATGTACCCATGCATGTTCCTTTTAACCACATTCGAACATCGAAGGCCAGTTGTTGACTTCCTTTTTTTTTTCCAGATCCGAAACCCCTCGCCGCTTCAGCCCAAACAGCCCTTGTCGCCATATCTGTTACCCCTTTATCGACAACAACCTCCTGTTTGGGGTTGGTAGGTAGGCTTGGTAGGGGCTTTTGACGGAATGAAGCTTGGTGGGGGGAGGGGGGGTGGAGGCCTTCTCCAACAGGTATGATTTCTCAATCTCAGGCCAATGATGATCACCCTTCGTTTTTTTTTTTTCCTTTTTTTTTTTACATGTCTTTTGATATGTATGTTTGATTTGGGGTTGTTGCTGTTAATTCGTTCAATTTTTTTAGTCGATCTCTGTTCTGCTTCATGCTATTTTTGTTAATTTGTTCATCGTTACATGCGCAAGCTTTTGTTAAATTCATGTATGGAGTTCTCTGTGTACATCGTTTACATGTGCAATCGATTTGTTACTTTTGCTTCTTCTTCTCTGTTTTTCTATTTCATCGTTTACAACCCTAATAAATTTGTTACTTTTGATTCTTCTTATTCGTTTCTCTGTTACATTGTTACTTTTGAGGCCAATTTTTAATATAGTCCCATTCTGTTTGTGCTTAATGAATCTTGATTCTCATTGGCATTTCCTGTATGATACATTCTGATTACGAATTTTGATTTTGATGGGTGAATTTTAGTTTTGTAAATTAATAACAATGGGTTCTTGTGGATTTTAATATGAATTTTTATTTGTATATTCTATTTTGATATGTTGTTGATATTATGTTTTCCTTGATGTGTTGTCCCCGATGCCACAACTTCTTCTTTGAATGCCTTGTTTAATATTTAATTGCACACTGATATCTCCAAACGAGCACCTGTCTTCTGCTTTGAATGCCCTGTTTACTCATTCATTGTGGCTGTACTTTCACTACCATTCTCTCTGTTCGGTTGGTGTGGTATTGAATGATATATATATTAGACTTTTTGATGTATTTGGGTGTTGTTCCTGAGGCCAGCTCTTATTCCTTAGATGCACTTGTTTGACATATACCTACTATTTACTGATATATCCAAACGAGTCTTATGCTTTGAATGCCCCATTGAATCATTCATTGTGGCTGTACTGTCACTACCAATCTCTATGTTGGGTTGGTGTGGTATTGAATGATATTTATATTATACTTTTTTTATGTATTTGGGTGTTGTTCCTGAGGCCAACTCTTATTCCTTAAATGCACTTGTTTGACATATACCTTCTATTTAATAAACAATGGTAGGTGCACTTATTACAATAAGTGCACCTAACTACTCCACTAATAGCATTTGGTTGGTTTATTGAATGAGACTCCCTCTATATATACACAATTTGACACTTCCAAATCCTTTGAGCACAACTCCAAAGCCTTATCACATCTCAGCAATCGTGAGTTTCGACTTCTTCCTTACTTCTCTATCTTATACATATGTTATGAAAATACTGTTTTTTGTTCACTTATCACCTTTTATTCTTCATATGATATATAGTGTTCCCAGTGTCGGTTTCCAGCCACAATTTTCATCTTTTACCCGAATCCTGTAGACAGGTGCTCGTTCCTTCCTTTGTTTCATTTCTTTTTACTGTAAGTTGACATTGGTATACTAACATACTTTTTGTTTTTACTATTTGTAGGTGTTACCATCTAGGGCATATACCTTAGTGTGAGGTTCGGAATATTTTCCTTTACTATGTACTTCGTATTGGACTTTGAACACTTTTTTAAGACATTCTTCTTTGTTATGTAAACTATTCGCAATTTTAACACTGTTTACTTTGGTTCTTAATGTATGTTATTATAGTACACATGTAAGTTGACACGTTTTATATTAATGGAATGTTATATTTTTTTTTTCTATAATCGTACTTCGTAACGTCAATATACTTACTAAGTAAATGTAATTCAATTTATTTTAGAAAGGATTAGTTCACATAAAGCCAAATAATATGTTAAAAAGTCAAACATGTAATCCTATTATTTGAAAAAAAAAGTGGTAAGTAAACTAGACAATTTTTTATTAGGAGGAATAATTGTTGATTTATAAAACTTACAACAAAAAAAATAGCATTATTTCATACACTTTGGACATATGTTGGTTGAATTCAAAGCGGAAAAAAAAACATAGTGTTGAAATGAAATTAAAAAAAAAAGGAAGTTGTTGTACTATAAACAGTGGAAAAAATCTTGGGTAAACAAAGTCATTGCTTTTTAAAATATCCCGAAAAAATGAAATTTTTTTTTCATTATTCTCGTAAACAAAGTCATTGTTTGTTTTTTTTTTTTTGTAATAACTGAAATGTTTGAACCATATATTTTGTACTCAAATTATTGAAATGTATTATTCTCATAAACAAATTCAATTATTTTGTACTCATTAAATTACAATTCAATTGTATGAAATGTATACAAATTAGTTTTTCCTTCTTTAATAAAACTCTAAAAACAAAAGCCTTAACTCATAAACCATAACCACTAAACCCTAAAAAAATGCTAACCCCTAAAAACCCTAAAATCAAAAGCCTTAACCCTAAAGCCATAACCACTAACTCCTAACAAACCATACTCCCTTAAAACCCTAAAATAACCTAACCCCTAAAATAACCTAACCCCTAAAATAACATAATCCCTAATTTAACCTAACCCCTAAAATAACCTAACCCCTAATTTAACCTAACCCCTAAAATATCCTAAACTATTAAAACCCCTAAAATAACCTAACCCCTAAAATAACATAACCCCTAAAATAACCTAACCCCTAAAATAACATAATCCCTAATTTAACCTAACCCCTAAAATAACCTAACCCCTAAAATAACCTAACCCCTAATTTAACCTAACCCCTAATTTAACCTAAACTATTAAAACCCCTAATATAACCTAACCCCTAAAATAACCTAACCTCTAATTTAACCTAACCCCTAAAATAACCTAACCCCTAATTTAACCTAACCCCTAAAATAACATAATCCCTAATTTAACCTAACCCCTAAAATAACCTAACCCCTAAAATATCCTAAACTATTAAAACCCCTAAAATAACCTAACCCCTAATTTAACCTAAACTATTAAAACCCCTAAAATAACCTAACCCCTAATTTAACCTAACCCCTAAAATACCCTAACCCCTAAAATATCCTAAACTATTAAAACCCCTAAAATAACCTAACCCCTAATTTAACCTAAACTATTAAAACCCCTAAAATAACCTAACCCCTAATTTAACCTAACCCCTAAAATACCCTAACCCCTAAAATATCCTAAACTATTAAAACCCCTAAAATAACCTAACCCCTAATTTAACCTAACCCCTAAAATATCCTAAACTATTAAAACCCCTAAAATAACCTAACCCCTAATTTAACCTAACCCCTAATTTAACCTAACCCCTAAAATACCCTAACCCCTAAAATATCCTAAACTATTAAAACCCCTAAAATAACCTAACCCCTAATTTAACCTAACCCCTAAAATATCCTAACTATTAAAACCCCTAAAATAACCTAACCCCTAAACTATTAAAACCCCTAAAATAACCTAACCCCTAAAATAACATAACCCCTAAAATACCCTAACCCCGAAAATATCCTAAACTATTAAAAACCCTAAAATAACCTAACCCCTAATTTAACCTAACCCCTAAAATAACATAATCCCTAATTTAACCTAACCCCTAATTTAAAATATCCCCTAAAATATCCTAAACTATTAAAAACCCTAAAATAACCTAACCCCTAAAATAACATAACCCCTAATTTAACCTAACCCCTAAAATAACATAACCCCTAATTTAACCTAACCCCTAAAATATCCTAAACTATTAAAAACCCTAAAATAACCTAACCCCTAAAATAACCTAACCCCTAATTTAACCTAACCCCTAAAATAACCTAACCCCTAAAATAACATAACCCCTAATTTAACCTAACCCCTAAAATATCCTAAACTATTAAAACCCCTAATTTAACCTAACCCCTAATTTAACCTAACCCCTAAAAGACCCTAAACCCTTAAATAACCTAATCACTAACCAATATCATGTTAATGACTTGTAGCAGTACTAAGTGAAACCCATGAGATATGTAATCATGGACTGAAATGAATAACAAATGACAACTTTTGTGTTTCAGGAAACAAACATTCGTGTATCCATCATAATATGGATACTCACGAACTAATCACCGTTTTGTCAGTTATTACAGCCACCCAACGTCAAACATTACTGTTGTTAGAACTTCTACTTAATGACCATCGTAGGATAGAACACCATTCGCCTTATTTTAGACATCAAATTAGGCAACTAACTTTCTTCCGCCTGATCCATGAAAGTGACCTGAGTTGTCGAGAGAGTACGAGGATGGATAGAAGATGTTTTACCATCCTCTGTAGTATGTTAAGAACAACAGGCGGTTTAGTAGGGACCGAATACGTAGATGTCGAGGAGATGGTTGCAATGTTTTTGCATATCCTAGCCCATGATGTTAAGAATCGAACAATACGTACACAGTTCGCAAGGTCCGGTGAGACTGTATCTAGGCACTTCAACTCTGTACTTAGCGCAGTATTGCGACTCCATGAGATTCTACTGAAGAAACCAGAGCCAATCACGAACTCTTGTACTGATGCAAAGTGGAAATGGTTTGAGGTATACATATTTTTAACGTCCCTCCATTATATGGTGATGATCGTTTTAGGATGATATACATAACTCCGTACCATTTCCCTTTCCAATACAGAATTGTTTGGGTGCATTGGATGGCACATACATCAAAGTTAGTGTTAGTGCCGCTGATCGCCCAAGATATAGGACAAGGAAGGGTGAAATTGCAACAAACGTGCTTGCTGTTTGTTCGCCCAGTGGAGAGTTCATATTCGTTATGCCTGGGTGGGAAGGGTCTGCAGCTGATTCACGAGTTCTTAGGGATGCAATATCAAGACCTAATGGGTTGAAGGTCCCCAAGGGTAATAGAACAAAACATTAAACCCCCGATACATTCAATTCTTTTAACTGCACCACTAACACGAGCATGTGTTCAATGGTTCACATTCAACAGGATATTATTACCTATGTGATGCTGGGTACCCAAATGCGGAGGGATTCTTGGCACCTTATAGAGGGGAGCGATACCATCTCTCTGATTGGCGTGGATCAGGGAATGCACCGACTACTCCGAGGGAATTTTTTAACATGAAGCATTCCTCTGCACGGAACATAATAGAGAGGGCATTCGGTGTGTTGAAAGGGAGATGGGCCATTCTGCGGGGTAAATCATTCTACTCTGTTCGGACGCAATGTCGAACAATTACAGCATGCTGTCTCATCCATAATCTCATCAGTCAGGAGATGGATTCTAGTATAGGGTATGAAGAATGGGGAGATGAAAACACATCGTCTACTCCCTTAAGTGAAGATAATATAAGTTTTATTGAAAGTTCTGACGAATGGGGCCACAAGCGGGACGAAATGGCTGAACGAATGTTTTCTGAATGGACACAAGCATGATCATGGATGATGACAATTATTATTATATTATGAACTAAACTCGATCATTTGTACTTTCTATTAAGTAGTTAATGTACTTATGTTGCATGTGAACTTTTGCACCAAACTTTTTAACTTATTTTATTTATCCTATTTTATTCCATTTACGATCGTACATACTTATTGCTATAAGACCCAACAAAGCTAATTTCGAGGTAATGTGTATATATACATGTAGACAAATGGCAGGTACTGAAAGAATTAGAAAGCACTGTTGGTCTAAGTTCGAGGATGCCAAGCTGGTGGAGTGCCTCGTTCATATGGTCCATGAAGGAGGTTGGAGGTCAGACAATGGCACCTTCAGGCCCGGCTACCTAGCGCATATACTGCGAATGTTGAAAGGAAAAATACAGAACTGTAGTGTTGAATCAACAAACACAATAGATTGCAGGGTTAAGAACCTGAAGCGACAATACACAGCCATTGCTGAGATGCTAGGATCTGGGTGTAGTGGCTTTGGATGGAATGAAGAATTCAAGTGCGTAGATGTGGAGAGGGACATCTTTGACTCATGGGTCAAGGTAAGCCAACATATTAAAATCATGCATATTAGTTACAGTACTAACTAGGAATAAAAATATATTTGTTTGGGAATGTAGAGTCATCCTAGTGCTAAGGGACTCCGAAATAAGCCTTTCCCCCATTTTGATGAGTTGGCGTTCGTATTCGGTAAGGATCGTGCGACGGGTGCAGGTGCAGAGACTCCTGGTGACATGGCATCCAATGATGTCGAGCCACTGGATGCAGACATAGAGATGGGAGTATCCCAAGAACATTATGTACCAGAACCCCCAATCTTCGATGGAGCGGCCAATCTGAATGAGGAAGAAAATCCAGGGACACCGACTAGCAGGCTTCAAAGATCAACCACAATGTCGCATGGAAGCAAAAGGAAACGTTCGTCATATCAGTCTGAAATGTTAGACATCTTTCGCTCAGCAATGGACATGCAGAACACCCAGCTAGAGCGGATTGCATCTTGGCCTCAATCGAACTTCACTCTGGATGATAGCCGGCGCACGAATGTATCAGACACTCTAAAACAATTGACACCACCGTTGTCACAACAAGAACGAATAACGCTAATGGACATCATATTCACAAATCCAATGAAGACATCCAGTTTTTTGTCCGTCCCGATGGAAGACAAACGAGATTACTGCATGTTCCTTCTAGGAAGAAGGGAATGATCTATCTTACTTCACCCTATTTTGTGCTCCAATGAATATCGTTGTTATATCGTTTACCACGCTTGTTATTTGTAATTAACAGTCCTGATCGGTCTTAGGAAACGTGTTTAACTCCTTGGCCACTAACTATTATTTTTGTTGTAACCATGAACTTGGCCTTTATTGGCCATTAACTATATTTTTGTTGTAACCATGAATGTGGCTTTTATTGACCACTCACTATTCTTTTGTTGAAACAATTAAATTTACCATTGTTGCCATATAAATTCTGTAATGTTCGATTATATTTGTGTAATGTTATTAATGTCATACATCTAACTTATGTTGGCCCTTCAAAAAAAATTGACATTAATGTGAGGGATATTGAAAACATAATATAAGGTTTTTTAGTGTAAGTAATTTTTTTATTATCCAAATAAATTTATGAATGAAACATACAATAAGGTGCACACATTAATTTCCCAAATCCAAACTAACTATTTTTTTTCCATTTGAAAAAACTGACATTAATGTGAAAATATTGAAACATAATAAAAGGTTTTATTTGAAAGTTTATTTTCTCTTCTTCAAACAAAATTTTGAAGGATACATACAATAAGAAGCAAAAATTTCATTATTAGGATTCATATAAAGAGGTCCCTAATAATGAAATTGTGAAAAGTTGTAGAAAAAAATTGTTAAAAAAAAAAAAAACAAAAACAGCTATCTGCACTACAAACTCAGACTTCAGAACTCCAGACTAAACAACTCTGCACCCCAAACACAGACTTCTTAACTCCAGACTAAACAACTCTACACCCCAAACACAGACTTCTTAACTCCAGACTAAACAACTCTGCACCCCAAACACAGACTTCCTAACTCCCCAGACTATTTAACTCCTCAGACATATTAACTCCAGACTTCCTAACTCCTACTCCCTGGGCCAAACAGCCCCTTAGTAATTCTTAATGCTTAGGAAGGACATAAATGCATCAAGAAAATGTAGTACAAAAAGGTCGGATTCCTCTTTTTGGTATAACTATATATTTAAAAGTTATTAAAAATTAAGTGATTTAGAATTTTGTTCCAAATCACGATTAGAAGATGACAATTTTGTTAAAATTTTAGCATAGCACATTAGATAAAACACCCATTATCATCTTAATAGATTTTAAAAGACAATTTTAGTCAAAATTATGATCAAGTCAAAGCCACCATCATAACTCACACACATCAGCAATTCTCACTTCCCATAGTCTAGATTTTGTGACTCTACATGTTCGTAGGTCGAGATCGATTCATGTGCACGTGACGATTGTTTGATCTCACATGATAAAAATTAATAAAAATCTTTAATATTGTATACAGGTAACAACAATAGTTCTGATGAAAAGAAATTTAGATGAACCAAAGAGAGTAAGAGATGTGAGAAAAACGAATGAATATATTACAAGAAAAATGCCCATCAAAGTTCCACTGTTTTGTACCAGCTAACATGTGATGAGAGAAAAGACTTGTCGCTGCTTAAGATTTCTCCAGCTAAGTGATTTTTGAATTACAATATACCAACATAGAGAGTAAACAAAATGAAAACTGTAATAATATACATCATTAGCAGATCTTAGCACATAAACCCTCCAAGTTTTGTTGGTGAATGTCATTAAAAATAATTTTCTCCTCTCTTTGGTTATTGTGAGGAATTACATCATCTGCATAATCCAATTCATCATCATCTTCTTCCTCATCCTCAACAACAGACCTAGAAAACTTACCGGCTCTTTCAGGATTGCTACTCTGATTCAAATATCCTACCAGTTGATTAGCTTCATCGAGCTCTTCCGCTGTTTTCGCCAAAGATAACAGGATATTTTTAGCTTTTTTATCAGGCCTAAGGCCACAAGATTCAATTTCCTTGAACCAAATAACAGCACTGCCAAAATCCCTGTTCTTTCCAAATGCATCCATGATTGTCGTCAAAATCGTCTGATTCACCCTTATGCCATTGACCTTCATTTCTTCATATCTTTTAATCATCTTGTCAAGATTATTTATTTTAGCATACCCTTTGATTAATGTACCATAAGTAACAACATTGGGTCGAAACCCGTCCTGTTTCAGTCTTATGAAAAAATTTTCGGCTCCTTCCATGTCAGATGCATTAACATAAGCTGATAACATGGTTGTGTAAGAGCAGATATCTGGACTGCATCTGCATCAAAAAAATGATGATGGCAATCCATTACCTAAAGCTCAAGAAATACATATCAAAAGAACTAAGGGCACAGCCATGGATAAGGAATTGTAATATACCATCATTTGTGCTGGAACCATCAGGTATAACTACATAAACTTTAAACAGTACTACACTAAAACAGATATTGAATCACCGAATGCCACCATCAAAGCAGATAATAATACCTGTCCCTTCGCATACTCTTGAACACGATCTTAGCTTGCTCGACCATTCCAGAGATTGCAAATGCATCAAGCAAAATATTATAAGCTTTGTGAGTTGGTCTGAAAAATGCAAGGCAGAAAAGTTTTATCAGTGCACAACTATTTTGGTTTACTATTCATCACTTTGTTCGGTCATGCCTGGTGCTGTGTCAAGTGAATTTGAACCAAAATAGCAAAACGAAACCCATATATATACTCTAACAAAATACAAATACTCACAGGTTGGATTACACTGAACTTAAATAATAATTTAGACCACTCATCAAGCAGCTACTAGATGTGCACTGGCGAATTTATTTTCTCAGCACTTTTTTTTTAATTAATATTATATTTTATGGGACTATAGCTTTCCACATATCATATGTGTTTTATTAAAGGAAAGAAATGCAGAGGGGAAGTACCTGATACCAGCATCAAGCATTTCCTCAAAAACGGCTAGTGCTTCCTCCTCTCTTCTAGCTTTACCATAAGCACTGATGAGTAAAGCATAGCTGACAACATCTGGTTGGAGTCCAGCTCTTTGCATCTACAGTTGAGAATTTGAATTCAAATATGATGAATCTCATTAAGGAGGAATATGAGACGAACAGAATATTAACTACTAAATTGGTTGACAATGGCCACTGAAGCAAAATCAGAGCCTTCCGAAATTTTAACAACACAGCCGCTAATATTCTTGTGATGCAATGGAAATGAGCAAATATTTGAGATTCCATGTCCTTATAATCTAAAACTTACCAATATTTGCAATTCACACAAACCAGAAAAATGCCACAGTAACACGCTTGCGGACTGATTCACTTGGTTATTGGCTCAAAAGATTAAAACTAACAAGACCAATACGACTTTGGTAGCCATATCATTAAAATCCCATAAATTAGAAAGAAATCAGCATATACTCCTAAAATCAGTGGCTCAGAAATAATGCTGCTGAATCACAGCCCCATTTCTAAGAGAAAACTATTTAGTGACTTGCCAAACAAACCTACAGGACAACTTTCCCAAACAATTTCCTACATCAAAAAATTCCTAGAACTTTCACCCATTTGAAAACAACATCAGCAAGTAGCATAGCAATGTCCAACCCATACTGATTTACCTGATCATAAATCTTTGAGACCTCCTTGTAGTTAGTTTCAAAAGACATCAAGCTATTATAAGTAATTGTTGTCTGTGGAACTCCACGTGCTGCCATTTCAGCAAATACTTTACGAGCCTTTTCATAATTCCCAGCCTTCTTGAACATATAAATCATCATGTGGAACATCTTTTGGTCTGGCTTCAACACTGGCCTTTCCTTGTTCAAGAGGGAGTTGAAGAGTTCTTCAGCTTCCTTAAATTTACATCCCTACAGTAATGCCTCGTCATTTTGTGAACCACAACAAACAAACCAAGAAATGCACACATTTAAAGATCACATAGGCTTGAAAGGAAAAAACCAATTTCTGAAACGAAATTTTGTAGTGTGTTTGATTCTTTTGGACTTATATTTAAAAAAATAAAAATAAAAATAAAAAACCTTCAGATTGCGATCAGTTTTAGTTTTGGGTCAATATCTTGATAGGGAGAGCTTGTGTTTCAAGTTCCAACAAAATTACTCTGCATTGGAACATAACATCCAAAAGCACATACAGCCATAAATGCCACAAATTTGACATCGAAAGTTCACAATAATTAAGAACATTATTGATTTTCAAGAGGGTCAAACTGAAGGATTAGGCTGATAAACGAAGGAATATATTGGAGAGGCTTTAAATAAGATTATGTTTGAACTTAGTACCTCAACAAAAGTTTTTAGCATTATTTGATATGTCAATGCAGAAGGTTCAGGACCACCAGATTGCATCCTTCTAAAGATTGCTTCGGCATTATTACACCTGCCACCTCTTCCATATGCTTCCATAAGAGCAGTATGAGAGATCACGTTTGGTGCATAACCCTTCTTATTCATCAAGTTTAAAACTTTTTCTGCACGATTGAAGTCCCCTAGCTTTCCATAAGCTGTAATAAGCATCAAGAAATCCATTTCACTAAAGTCCCACCAGCTCTGGGTCCGGAGCCATTCAAGAATCTATAAGACAGTTGAAAAGCATGATTTTGGACAATCAGCACATCTGAGCTTGGAAGTTGTAAAACAAAGAACTTACGAATAGGAGGAGGTTAAGGCCATGTACTCTCTAAGAAGAGTTGTAATCTAACTAACCAAATTAAGTGGTTAGACAATTCCTACTAATACACCTAGAGTTAATTTCATACAGGTAACAACAGTTTGCCAATGCATCATCTTTATCTAAAAATATTTGGTATTCATGTTGAGGTTCAAACACACATTGTGACGAACAATTCTTACACGAACATAGTGTTTAAGTAGACCTTCTGATTCCAACAAGAAGAATTAATGATTTCGGGATAGCGTATGAATTATTTCACAAACTTTAGATGCAGATAATACATTAACTGGTGCACCGCATTTTCTTACATAAGACTGCTTTTTTCAACTCCAATTCTACTTTCAGGCAATAGGCCCTTTGACTCTTTTTTCTTCTCCTCCTATAAAGGACAAACATTACGAAACAAGAGTAAATATCAAATCATACAAATGTTTGTGCTCTGTACCTCACTGACAAGATTCCATTTCTTTAGCTGTTTAAATCTAACCAGGGTGCCCAACACCAAGTCCTTCGGAATAGCCTCATTTTTTATTCTTTCACCTCTCAGCACCGAAACAGCAGAGCCTGTCTCCTCTATTTCATTCATCAGTCTCCTCCAATTCTTCTGCTTTGCCTCGTCGGCTGCATCCTTGAATACTTCCAACTTCTTCCTTTTCTGTAAGAACTTTCTTGGTGTCAACATACCCATACAGGTAACCTCCAATCTTCCACGTACATTAACATTGGAAATAATAGAATGTGTATGTGCTTGCGATTTACTGAAATAAGAACAGCAGAGCAGATTCTTCTTACCACCCAAAAAACATTACAGTAGTTCAAAATTTGTATAGACATCTGCACAGATGCACTTGTTATACGCATACTATTAACAATCGGTATAGTTATCTCTTTTTTCCCCTTTTTCCTTTTTTGGTAATGAATTATAACTTTGCATAGATATCCAATGCCAATTAATACATGCTAGCGCTGATTGAACCCTAAAGAACCTTGAAAATCCACATTTCCCCCAAAGTACTAAAAACCCCTCAGAAATCAAGCAGAACTTCAACAGTTCAAAAACACACAACTTTCGAATTCCCTAATGAAACAGTCTGATAAAAACAAAGAGATCTCCAACAAGATAGTAGGAAACCAAAAATCATTAAGGAGCAATAAAACGAAATGAAGAAAAACAAAAAGTGCCTGGAATTTTCGAGTTAGCTACTTGAATTAAGATAGAAACCATTAAATAGAGAGTATAAATGCAGTATAACACAACATGAAATTACAAAAAAAAAATCGACAACCAAGCGCTCGAACTCCATGGAATTGCAATCGTTTGCCGAGAAAACAAATGGAACCAAATATGAAAGTGAATGACGAGTGAAGGGGTTTAAGTAAGGGGTTTAAGAGGAGAAGAAAAATTAAGCGAAACCTCCAATTGGGAAGAGGAACTGAAACAACGGGCTTCAGAATTAGAGTTTGAGGCATCTGAGAAAGCTCTACTTCCGGCGAAAATGGCTCTGATACGAGCGGAGCTCCGTCTTCGTCCTTTCGGCGTTTGATATTTTTTTCAGTTCATGCAGAGGATCGGTTTAATATCTTATCCATTTATATTATTACTGTTTTTCTGTCATTTAAACGAATGAGAAATGATACGACTCTTCCCATATTGAATGGTTATTTTATTATTTTTTTAGTTCAATAATTATGCTCGGGATTTCAACCTATCGGTCCTGAAATAGCAAATTTGAACATAATTTAACTAGACTATCAATCCTGAAATAGCAAATTTGAACATAATTCAACTAGTTAAGACATATAATATCGTCTATAAAGTCAAAAGTTTCAAATTCTCTACTATGTTGAACTAAAAAAAAGTGTACTAAAATATGCTAGAGTTGACTATGTTATTAATTAAATGATGTCATAATTTTAATAAGATTAATTAATTTGACACAATTGATAAATCGTAAAATGAGTAAATACAATATCAAAATAACATGACACTTTGTTGAGCTCGATATCGTGGGTTTTTGACTCGAGTGTGGGCACTAGGTGTTTAGAAGGTCAGGAAGATGTTGGATCAATCAATTTGAGACGTCTAGTTAATACATTGCCAATTTCCTTCAAGTCCTTAGTTTTTAAGAAATCATTTATTTGATATAGGTGGACAACATAGTTGATAGTTTTTTTTTTTAAGTATGACAATTTTAGTATTTTTTTTTAGTTAAGCATCATTTGGGGTGAAAGAATTCGAACCTCTGATCTCTTGATAGAAGATACATGTTAATTACCAGAACGCTCACTTTGGCATTGTTCCTAGTCTTTTAAACAGTTGAATTGAATTTATAATAAGAGAAAAAAAAAGTGATTTAACTGTCTAATGGAAGGGCCAAAATTACGCCGGCTCATTAGACCCAGTTCTCCAGTGATAGTCGGGAAAAATTACGCACGCCCATTAAGTGGGTCAGTTCTCCAGCTTGTTGACAGTTGGGCCATATACCGAGGCCCATCAGGAGGCCCAGTTCTCCAACTAAAACTCTTTTCTGAACGTGACAGTCGGGCCAAAATAACACAGGCCCATTAAGTGACCCAGTTCTCCAACTGGTTGAAAATCGGGCCAAATACGCAGGCCCATTAGGTTGCCCAGCTCTCCAACTAAAACAGTTCATGAACTTGGTAGTCGGGCCAAAATTACGTGGCCCATTATAAGGCCCAGTTCTCTAACTAAAGCTGATCCAAACTTGATAGTTGGGCCAAATTTTTTGCAGGCCCATTATTTGGCCCAGTTCACATACACGAGGCTTAGAATTATAGAAGAGAAGACGCACCACGTGTTTTCAATGTAAGATTTAAATTAAATGCTCTTTCCCTTATTTTTTTTTTAAAAAAAAGAAAAATCGTTTCTACGCCAAAAATTAAATTACAAAACAAAATATAGATCTCGTTTGCTCGCTCTGTTTCTCCGAGACAAATGTTGCGAGCCTCAATTTCCTCCAGGCTGTTGTAATTGATCCGCCACCGTACTGGTCGGTTTCCGGCCAAATTGTCCCCTTCAATTGCCAAGTTTTCAGCTTCTTCTTCGTCGCCAATGATCCCTTTCCAGCAAGCATCCGTTGGTGTCAGCTCCTCAATTTCTCAGGTAAGATTTGATTATTGTTATGTGTTTTGCTGGTCTTGGAAATTCAATGTAGAAAACGGAAGCTTTGAGGCGGAAATTGAGCGGAAAAAAGTAGATGAGAATTTACGATTCTGCTGCTTTGATCCTTCTGTCGAATCTTTTTTCCTTTATTTTCTTGGCACCCAAACGGAAAAAGGAACGTACATTTCCATATCTTCTATTTCTTAATAGTTTTAGATCCGCGTATATACGTGCAAGGCTTTTGATGTTTATATGCATTTGAATGCACTGTTTCATTGCTGAGAATATGCCGAAGAGGAAAAGAATCAGGCGTCTCGCTATGTCCTCTTTTGATTGGCGTCATGAGGGAACAAGTGCTTTTTATAGACGGCAATTGTGTTTTTTGTAGTACAGAAACTAGGAATCTAAGGTTTATAGTTTGTCTCCGGATATGGGTTTCCCTTTCTCAGCCAAGCGGTGCGCAATAAAAGAAAGGGCACGAATCAACTCTGTTCCAGCGTAAAAGATGATCTATTAACATTTATTTTTTCTTTTAATAAGTTTCGTATTAGTCTTTGCATGTCTATCTCCTCTTGTTATGATGTTTGAGATGAGTTTCATGATTTATTCAAATGCCAAGGATTTATATGGTTTATGAGATCTTCATCACTAATTTTTATGGCAGTTAGAAGAAATAAATTTATGAAGGGAATTGAAGAAAGTAAAACTTATGACGTCAAGTGTTGATGAAGATGATAGGGATCCAGCCATGGAGTCTGGAGAATCTGAGGAAGGAATAGTTGTCCGGGAAGTCTGTGCAAATGGGATCTCCATAAAAACAACAGAAGTAGAAGCAAAGCTCGATGAGGGAAATATTCAAGAGGCAGAATCTTCATTACGGGAAGGGTTATCTCTCAATTTTGAGGTTTGTTTATTTACCACCATGAAGACATTATCGTTGAAATGAACTTGAATTCCTGTTGCTTCGGGCCGTTATAAACATAGTGTAGTATGCAATTGAAGCCCATTTTTGAATTAGAAGGAAAAAAAATGGAGATCATAATTGAGTACTTAAGGCCCCCACTTCCTAAATTTATATAAAAATTTAAGTTCCCGAGTGTAATGTTGAGTTAGTAATGCATTGACCATGCATATGCTGCCTTCAGGGTAGGGAAATATTTGTTGCTTTCTTCTTTAAGTTCTGCCCATAGTCAAACAAATTAACCAGGTGTTTCTGTTTGCGTATATTTGCCTTATTTTGATATCCTCCACCCACAAATTGTTGGAGCTTGTCGTTTTTGTAATGTAATTAAAAACCCAAACCTTAACTAGGATTCTATGACTGGAAAATTCTATTCTACATATCCCAATTAGAATAAGATTAACGAAAGTACAAAGAAGGCCACATAGAAAAACAGGCCTACTAACATGAGGACAACCAAAAAGGAAAAAAGAAAAAACTTTCAAAAAGGGGCACAAATGTAGTAGAAGTTTTTGATAGATACAATCTTTTAGTTCTTAGATGGTAATTGTAGGAATCTCAAATTTTATTTAAGCTAATCAACGTAAATTTTTTTTCTAGAAGTTTGAATAAATTTTATTTATGTCTATAATTATTGAGGCAAAATGTGTTTAAAAAAGACATGTATCATGATGCCAGTATTATTGTCCTCTGTGTCTGCTGCGATTTGCTGTGCTCACATTTCTATTTTCAGTTTTTCAATACTATACTATTCACTTGAATAATTAGTTGGTTGAAACAGTGACTTCAATTCCTAAGATGCTTTACGTTTTCCTCAAAATCATTAGGCATAAACTTCAGAAATTTGTTTGAAGAAAAATCCAAAATGACAACTTAGAATACTTTGATCACATGAGAGTGCTCTAATTGTTAACCCCTTCGAATATGGGAAGTCCACTAATGAATGGACAAAGAAGAGACTGAAGTGATCGCTGTAATGCATCCTACTTCCATACTGCCATTTTTTTGGGGGAGTCATTTTGTTCAAGATGCTGCAGCTTATAAACATTGATTTTGATGAATTTTTTTTACATGAAAAATGATTGCAGGAAGCCAGAGCCCTTCTTGGAAAGTTGGAATATCAGAGAGGTAATGTAGAAGGTGCTCTACGTGTGTTTGATGGTATTGATCTCCAAGCAGCTATTCAACGATTACAGCCTTGCATTGCTGAGAAGACGCCTCCCAAAAAAGGACGTTTGCGCCCTGAATCTCAACATGCAGTTTCACAGCATGCTGCAAACCTGGTGCTTGAAGCCATATATTTAAAAGTGAAGTCTCTTCAGAAGCTAGGGAGAGTAACTGGTAAGAAGGACTAATCTAGTGTAAATAGGGATATAAATCTATTCTTTTTTAAATGTGCGTCTCAAATTCTAACTAATATGGGACTTTTCAGAGGCTGCTGATGAGTGTACTAGTGTACTTGATGCCGTAGAGAAGATATTCCACCAAGGAATTCCTGATGGGCAAGTGGATGGTAGATTGCAAGAGACTGTCAGTCAGGCTGTAGAACTCCTCCCTGAGCTATGGAAGCAGGCTGGCTGTTTCCAGGAAGCAATATCTGCCTATAGGCGTGCCCTCTTAAACCAATGGAACCTCAATAATGAAAGCTGTGCTAGGATCCAGAAAGGATTTGCTGTGTTTTTGCTTTACAGTGGAGTAGAGGCTGGTCCTCCTAGTTTAGCTGTTCAACTTGAAGGTTCATATGTACCCAAAAATAATTTGGAAGAAGCAATTCTACTTTTGATGGTTCTTGTGAAGAAATGTTACCTTGGTAAGATAAAATGGGATTCATCAGTGATGGAGCACCTAATATTTGCTCTATCCTTATGCAGCCAGACTTCTGTTTTAGCAAAACAGCTTGAAGAGGTCATGCCTGGAGTATATCACCGTGTAGATCGTTGGAAGTCTTTAGCTCTTTGTTATTGTGCAGCAGGACAGAACAAAGTTGCCTTGAATCTTCTGAGAAAGTCTCTACACAAACACGAGCAACCAGATGATGTAGCAGCCTTATTACTGGCTGCCAAGATCTGTAGTGAGGATCCTTATCTTGCTGCTGAAGGTGTTGGATACGCCCAGCGAGCAATGAACAATTCTATAGGAGATGAAGAGCATTTAAAGGGTGTGGGTCTTCGCTTGTTAGGCCTTTGTTTGGGAAAACAAGCCAAAATGTCTTCCTCTGACTTCGAGAGGTCCCGTCTTCAGTCAGAGGCATTGAAATCTCTTGAGGCGGCAAGTGGTCTGGAGAGGAATAACTTAGATTTGATGCTTGAGTTAGGAGTGCAGTATTCAGAATATCGGAATTTGAATGCTGCTTTGCAATATGCGAAGAAGTTCATTGATGAAACTGGTGGCTCTGTCTTAAAAGGCTGGCAGTTGCTTGCTCTTGTTTTGTCTGCCCAAAAGAGATTTTCAGAGGCTGAAGTGGTCACTGATGCTGCAATGGATGAGACCACAAAATGGGAACAAGGACCACTTCTCAGACTCAAGGCAAAGCTGAAGATCTCTCAATCATTACATATGGATGCTATTGAAACTTACCGTTATCTCCTTGCATTAGTTCAAGCGCAAAAGAAATCCTTTGGGCCGCTCAGAATTGTCCCTCAGGTTAGAACTTGCATAGTATTTAGAAAAGTAGCTTCTATTTTAAATATAAAGCTCTCTATTTCCTACTTTTTTTTCTAGCAGAAGAAAATAATTAGTTCAAATACGTTGTAATTCTAAAAAAGAAAACTTCAGTCAATTGTTGCTGGTTTTAACTGTAGAATACGAGTTGCTAGCTTATAAACTACTGGTGTGCACAAGTTATTCTGTTTGAATTAAAAAAATTTGCTCGACCTTACTATTCCTGTGAAGACTTGTTATTGGGCATCGTGATCTGGACGTGGAGCTGGAGCTTATGAATCTATGATGAATGCCCACCCCAACGATAGAAAATATGACTGATCAAACTCTACTGAGTTTTACTTATAGAAGTTGCATCATAGAATAACAAGGAGTCTGCAACATTAAAGTTGTCAATGGGAATTCACCAAATTGTATTTTTCAGTACCTCTTTCTTTGATCTTTCCATTTTTGTCAGTCTAAATAGAATGTAACTTACTGACAAAATATATTTTGTATACATGTATATTCACTTTCTGCCTCGATAATAGGTTGAAGATGATAAATTGAATGAATTTGAAGTTTGGAACGGTCTAGCCAATTTATACTCCAGCCTTTCACATTGGAAAGATGCAGAGATCTGTCTAGGAAAAGCAAGAGAGCTGAAAGAGTTCTCCCCAGAAGTACTACATACTGAAGGCAAGATCTGAATACTTTATTTTTTACATGAATTAATATTGGCATTTATTATTTTCTAAGCTGTTCAAAATCGTTTTCGTGTACCTTGACTCTCTTACACTGCTTGCCTGCTTCTGAAATATTAGTTAATACTTAAATTATTATCAAAAAAATGAAAATTCATAAGGAAAGGATCTGTTTTACTGACTGTCCTTTTATTATTTTCGTGTACCTTTTACTGCCTGTCTTTGTCCTTTAAGTTTGTCCATCAACCATTCTGGATCTTGCTCTGGAAAATTGTTAATTACTACAAGTTCTTTGAAATAGTTGCTGGACTTGGTTCTTTTCAAACTTGGTCTAATTTCATGTTGCCAACCTGTGTTAAAACTTCATAGTTGAGACTTAGTTGAAGACTGCTACCACTGGTTGCCGTTTATCGTGGACAGGATGGACCATATTAGTGCGAGAAGTAGGATTTTTTTCATCAAGTGTGTGTCTGTCCCGATGAACTCTATGATCTCCCGTTTAGTCAGTCTTATGGAAACTTGACAACTCCATTGACAGAATCGATACTTTTTGGTTGCTCCGCAGAATTGATTTTCTCCTTTTGTCTTCTTCACCACTTCAAAGTAATATGAGTCTTAGCTTTGTGCATGTTACTCCTCATAATACTTGCAAGGATTTAATTTTTTTTGTTTTTTTTGAGTGAGATCTTTTTCTTAGCAACATCTAATTTTTACTGCTTAAGCCCCTTTCATTCCTATCTTCACCACCGTTAAGGATTTCAAGAAGACAAAAAGAACTCATCATATAAAAATTGGCAGCGACAGAAAAACAAAAGTCAGGGAAGAATGGTTTACAAAGATTTAGCTCCCAATTTCTCATGAGTTGTAATTCTGAATATAGTACCAGATTAGGAGCTAGTATTTATGTCCATGATTAAAATCTTCAATTTTTCTCCCGTTTCTCCAACAAAATATTAGTATTTGATGTAGTGTATATCGTATGCGTCGATGTCCTATCTCTTTGCATGCTTTGGCATAAATGACTTTTTCGCAGTTGAATGTTCATCACATCCATTTTTCCATCAGGTCTAATGTTCGAAGGACGTGAGAAAATACAGGAAGCTCTAGCTGCATATATTAATGCTCTCCTACTTGAACCGACTTATGTTCCTTGCAAGGTTTTGATTGGTGCTCTTTGGTCGAAAGCGGGCCCGGATGCATTGCCTATAGCAAGAAGCTTACTTTCAGATGCGTTGAGATTAGATCCTACCAACCGTAAGGCTTGGTTTTACTTGGGGGTGATTCATAGGGACGAAGGACGAATGGCCGATGCTATAGACTGCTTCCAGGCAGCTGCCATGCTTGAAGAATCAGATCCCATTGAAAGCTTCAGCAGTATTCTCTAGTCAGTCATTAATTTATTTCAAGGTTTCAGTTTTCATCATTTTTTTCTTTGTGGATGAAGTCATTTTAGATCAACCAACTTTTTATAACTTACTTTCTCTACATATCATAAAACAATTTTTCGTTTTTCATCAATACAGGATGATCAGCTTTGAACTGGCTCTGCAATGGATTGAAGATGCATATAATTTCACTTTCTTCGGGACCGAAAGGAAGGTGTCTGGCGAAATGTGAAGAAGAACTATGCCGTAAGTTGTAACCGGACAAACCTAATCTATAAATTTAATAAGATAAAGAATCTGTTTCAAAACTATATAAATTTGAAGTTAGGAATGATGAATTGTAGAGAGATGAGTTGGTGAATATTTTTCAACAATTGATTGTTTGTTTTTACCATTCTTGCTCAGCAATGTATATTTATTCTTGTAACTGAGCAATATTAGAGGAATTATACTTTTTTTAATGTTTATTTGTCGTGACGTATGAAATCTGTTTACTTTCTCCCAATCTAAAAGACTTTCAGAATTACTCAATATTTCTCTTAACCTTGCATCTACTTTTATATTCCGTGAATTTATTAAATGTCCTTTTTCAGGGATAGATTTTTTTTTTTTTTTTTTTGGTGATTTAAATAGATCGATTAATAGTTTGCGAGTGCAATATCTTATTTTAATCAGATGACAAGATTTATGATGCTGAATGAAGAATGTGGAGGGATATAGTCTAACCAAATCATCCATGTCTAGTAGTATTATGCCCACAAACTAATGTTAAGTTTTTTTTAAATATTTTCATATATATATATATATATATATATTTGTATATTTATATGAAAATAAGTGAAATGAATAAATAAATAATGATAATGATACCAGACATTAGTGGGTGGAAATATTGTTAACCACAACAATGCCACTACCTTAGTTTTTCGTGACATCACCATCAATCATTAATGGTCAAACCATTGAGATTAGTATTATATCTCATCCCCAGATTGATATGTCATTAAATAATATTACTTTTTTTTTTAAAAAAAAAGTAATATATTATTTTATTTCATTGACTTCAAATTATTCTTAAATGTTTCTATTATGACAAATAATGAAAGGAAGTAGTATAAAAGTTTTCTATACTACTATAGTAATAAAAAAAATTCCCATTAAATATTATGAGTAAAAAGATGAGCTAGAAACTTTTCACTAAATAAGTAAAAGGATGAGATATGAGCAAACACTAAGTGCATAAACAAAAGATATATTTGACATAGAAAAAAGAGTAAAGCACTTGAGTCACTTAAATGCTTAAACACCTTTTACAGATTAGTGGAATCTGTATGCTCAAAATCTCGATTCAAATAATCATTTGTTTGGTAGTTTTCAAGGAGTAGAAACTGTCATTCTAACCCTTCTTAGGGGATTTCATCCACAAACACAAAGTTTATGATTGATTGATATGTCTCATCAACATTTAGCTGTAGCATTTATTTTTCTTGTTGCTAGTCATATAGAACTAACTTCAAGATTCGACACAGTATAAAAGATCTTCTAGAAACACATATTTCACTAGGGGGACGGTTGGGGCATGCACATAAAGGTTTTTATGACACAATCAATAATTCGCTTCATTTTTAATTAGACCTTGCTTTTACCCTCTTTAGAGGTTATTATTTCTGTGCCTTCAGCTTCATGAAAAGGCTCCTGTAATTAGTGACTTTTAGAGAATTATTTTACTAAGATAAGCAGTGACCTTGGAGATAATTATTTGTCCATCTTTGGATTTATATTTTCTAGACCTATTTAGAAAATTTCTTATGTACTCTTCTAACTTTCTGGAAATTGACGCTTGCATCGAGTACCAGAAAATATTTAGAACTACACAAAAAATGGAAGCCATAGACATTGATTCGATGGTGATTACATCATCTGGAAAGAAAGCTAGAAGAAATCAACTTTTGTCCAAAAATTTAAATGGGAGTCTAAATAAAAATTTATATGTGTAACAAATTCCGTTATTGTCTTGTCGACATATTGTAGGGTCTGTTTGGAAAAACACTTTTGAAAAAAATATTTTCAATAAAAATATTATTATATCTTATCTTTTTTTTTTTTCAAAAGTGTTTTAAATAACAAAATTGTCTGGTGATTTTATTAATTATAAATCTGTTTTTATTTTCTATTACATATTTTAAGGATTTTCAATTAATCATTTAAAGTCTTTTTTTTTTTTATAATCCTTCTATCAAGTGTTTATTCAAAAAAGATTTTTAAATGGATCCAATTTTTTTGAATAAGTTTTTATTTATTAAGATTTTTTTATCCCATAAAAACACTTAATAAGCTATACTAAATATTAAATTATTAAGAAAGGTGTTTATAGAAAAATCAATTTTGTTCAAAAAGCATTTGTTTCACAAATTATTCCAGGCACACTAGCAATAATACATATGTAGAATTTCTCCCCCCCAAAAAAAACGAAATACATATGTAGACTACTTTCCTGTAAATCCCTTTTATGTTATTTCTTTTTATATAATTTGGTTTTCTTAACATGTAACGTTTATTTAATTTTTTTATTAAGAAAAACATTGTTGATTGGCTACTATTTTTGTAAACTGTGGGTTTTTAAATATAAAATTAATTCATATAGGTTTTTTTTTGTTGGCCTATTTTTCTAATTCTCTCATATTCCACTTGTAAATTACTAGGAGATTATCCAAAGAAGAATCAAATTTACTCAGAAAATAATTGATTATATATGTCATTTGATCCTTAATATCAACCCAAAAAAAAAGGCTAACAAAATAGCAAAACGATAATGACATTTGAAACTTAATAATTAGTTAGGATATAACCAAGTCAATTTATATGATAAATTAGATATTTAACCTTCGTTAAAAGAAAAAAGAAAGATATTCAACATTAAACAAATGAGATCCAAACTTTTTTATTTGAAGTACAATAAGATCTAAAATATCACATCCCCATTTTGACATTTTGCTATTCAATTTCAAGAACATTGGCTAACAAAAATTTAAATTAAAAGATCATTTACTTTTGTACTAAAAAAAACCAAAAAAGGTAAAAAGATCATATACTTTTCCAAGATCAAATGAAACATTTAACAAAATCCGACCTTTCCACAGCACAGAGGGCCAATCCAATAATGCTTTTACTCAAAGCAGCCATATACCAACAGCCAACATGGCAAGCAATTATAGTGACAGCCTCCTCGTAGACATAGCAGCCTTATGTCACATTCGCACAGGAATCTAGATCCAGAGAGGGGTCAAATTTTACTTTTCACATGTTGGGGGAACATTGCAAGGATATTCCACATTACATGTTGGTAAACAGATTCTTCTCATTGTTCCATCAGATTTTTCATCAATAATTGGTTACCTCGCAATTACCGTGGAGATTGGTCCCGTGGTCAATAAGGTCTATGCAAATAATTGGACTTAGAGAAAAGAGGTTCAAGTCATGGTGGTCACCTATATAGAATTTTATATCTTATAAGTTACATTGACAACCAAATGTAATAGTATCAGACAGTTGTTCCATGAGAAAATAGACAATGCGTGCAAGTTGACTCAGACACTTACAAATATCAAAATAATAATAATAACCATAAATTATCATCAATTATAAGAGAGAAAACGTACCTGTCCAAAGAGAAAAAATAGAGACTAATGACAAATTTTAAGAAGAGATGAGATGAAATGCATGCAAGCTGACTTGAACGCTCACAGATATCTAAATAGTACTAATCATCATCAATTACCTCACAAGCTATAGGAGAGAGAAAGTACATGTCCACAGAAGAAAAACAGAGACTAAAAGACCAACTTCATTCATCATAATCAGTAAAATATTAGGCAGTTGAAATGTTTTATCATATCAAGGAGACAAATCTAGACTAAAAGCACATCCCTAACCACTACTACCCAAATCCTGCGTGCAACTTTTAAGAAAACCACAAGAACATTTGACCAAAATACTGATTGATTGATCAATGCAAATGCGGTGATTTTCTATACCACTGGCCCAACCAAACCCATCAATATGGAACGAACATGTAGAAGGAACCTTTCAACTTACAGCCGGGAGATCAGTAGCGGTACCGATACTGGCTCCTCAGCTAGGACTGGCTGGAATATATCTAGTTCCCCGTAGCGCTCGAGGACGCGCATTCTGCAATCCTCCGCAGCCATTACACCAGTTGCGAACGCACCATGTACAGACCCTGGGAAGCTCGTGCTAGTTGCCTCTCCTGCAAAGAATATGTTATCAATGGGGATTCTCAACTTTTCATACAGATCATGGGGCTTGCCAACTATGTCATAACTGTATGATCCAAGTGTGTCAACATCTGTTCCCCATCGGGAAACAAGGAAATTGATCTGCAAATTTAGAAATTGTGATGAGTTTTTAATTCCAAATCTTCATTTGTGTGCATAATCAAAAGTCCAATTGCAGGTGAAATATTTGAAAGGAGAAACCTAACCGGTTCAGAAGCATCCGGAAGAATTTTCTTGAGTTGTGTAAAAGCGAAATTAGCAGCTGCTTCATCGGACAATTTCTCTATGTCTTCAGCCAGCTGCCCGGCAGGCATGTAAACGAGAACAGAATGACCAGTGGCCTTGTGAAGATTGAGAAAGTAGCTGCATTCATATGTTGTTTCTGCAACAACTCCTAGAAACTCCACATTCGGCCAAAAAACTTGTTCAAAATGCAGTATTATTTTATTCTCTACCCCCACTCCAAGGTCAGATATGGCAGATTCCTTCCAGTCTGGGAGCTTAGGCTCGAACTTTATGGTATTAGCTTTGAGCACCCCGAGAGGGACAGCAACTATAGCAGCATCAGCAACAAATGTTGTCCCATCTTCGACCGAGACTTTAATTTCATTATATCGTCTCACTACTTTTGTAACCCTGAGAACCAAGGAAGATAGATTCTAAATCATAAGCTGAGGTATGAGTTGAAACATAAATCATAAGAAAGAAAAAGAGTAGAGAACAAACTTTACCTGTGACCCAAACGGATGTCAAGACCCTTTGCAAGAGTGTTGATAACAGGAAGGTATCCCCTTACCATTAGCCCATGACCTCCAGGCAGCAGCTCTTCCTGGAATAATCCGAATGGTATTTTAAAAACTCGAAAAGGATTGAGGAAAATAGAACATGAAAAGAACAAACATTCTTATGAGTACTTATCCTAAAAGTTTAAGTTGTTGGAATTGATTTTATCATTTAGATTATCCTCTAGCACTCTTCTTAAGTTTGAGCTTCTTGAACATTTTACTCCCAACACGTCACTAATACTAGTACTTGGTGGAAACGAGCAACATAAAAATTTGAGTAAGATTGTATACTTGCAATGGCAACAATATACCATCCATCTAAAATTTAAGAAATTAAAATCAGTATAAAATTTGTTACATTATCCACAAATAAACATCAAGTTCTCTAGTCGCTAAGCCCGTGATAGACTATTGCCTCACAAATAGAAACAGCAATACAGTGAACTTCATGAAGCAGCTTTTATCCGTAATTACAGGATTTTCCCTCTCTCCTACAATCTGTTTCCAGACTAAATCAGGTATTCTCTATCCTAGTTTGATGCCCACAACCACAAGCCAATGATAAAAAAGCATAATGATCATGCCAGAAATGCAAGTAGTCAAAGGCTAATAAAACTGGCATGTACCAAATGGAACCTGTGATTGTCGATCTAGTATACCATTTTATGATTTTTCAACTGCCTAACTCTAAATGAAGCAAAGGTAAATATTTATTTCGTAATGCCCAATGAGACATTCCCAAGTAATGATTTTTTTTTTTTGGATAAAAACCGAACTTTCATTGAGAAAAATGGAAGAATACAACGGGCACCTCTCCGTCCATCTGTCCAGAGGGAGGATGGGGAGTAGTTCTAACTCCTAGTTCATAAAAGGCCAAAAAAAAAAGAAGAAAATCTAACGCCATAAACAAAAATTATCTCATCTTTATATATTTTCATGAGATAGAATAACCTACTTGTATAGTTTCATTGGTGCAGATTGAATATCATGCCATACATAGTATCACTACCAGAACAGAACTAGAAAAATCATCCAACTTTGTTCACTACACGGTGGCACTTGAGACAGTTTTGTTAATTGTTACGATATGATTGTATATAGAAACTAGAGATAAACTGACATTGCAACTATATTACTATAGCCAATATCATTTGAACATGCAAGTATCGCAAAGTAAACTTTCAGCTTCCACAAATTAATGACGATAGATTTCAAAAGAAAATCTTTATTGCTATTCAGTGTGCAACATATGGTCCTCCAACATAGGAAGATAGAGAAATCACTGGACATTATTATAAAGATTCTAATCATAAAATACCTGATCCCAACATTTTAGTGAGATAGTATTGGCATCTGCAGCAAACCATCCTTCCATCCTACAGAGATACCATTGAAGAACCTTGTGGGCAAGCCCATCCATCCTGTGTTTAAGGATGTCTATCAATTAATGTTGAAGATGAAAGAAAAATAAAAACAAGTTACAATAACCACATCGGGAAAGAACATACTTCAATTCTGGTCTTCTTTCAAAAACAATTGAGAATGCACGCGTTATAGTCATGTCCTCTGTATATTCATCTCTTATTTTATCAGCCTGTATAAAGCATAGGAGACCAACTCAGAGAAGTTGACACACAACCAAAAGGGAAAAAGAATTAAAGTGAAATAAAATCAAGTTAATCACGAACTTCAGATTTCTAAGATGATTTCTAAAGATAACCAACCTCGTCTAAGACGGCCTCAAATACTTGTCCAACTTTTGTCACTAGCTCTTGAGGAACTTGTTTCCCTTCCATATCAAAGAGTGCATAACTGAAAAACACATTAGATTTATAACTATCCACTCATAATAACAACAACAATAATAAACAACTCTAACAATGAAATGCATTCACTTCAAAATCTGAAAAGGGTACAAACATAAAAGCAAGACCCACCAAAATTAAATTCCTGAATAAATGTTTCATAAATAGCATATTTACCTTTCTAAGTCATGGTCATATAATACAGAGTTGTCCTCACTGGTACGGTATAGGGGTAATCCTAATTTGCCAATTAAGGGGGCCAGTGGATTTTCTTTGCATACCCCATGTAACCTGAAAACCAACAGTAAAATGATATTAGAACATAAATGTGGGTGATTAATGTTAGTTTCTCAGGGAAAAGGACATTAAAATAACTAGCTTACCATGAAGCACCGAGGTCAACAGGAAAACCAAATGAATAATTAGTATATATGCGACCACCAAGTCTCTCCCGTGCTTCTAACAAGATAACCTGATCAACGGAAATTAAACATTTATCTACTTGAACGTTAAAACTTGAAATAAAACACCAAAATGCATGCAAGTAATCTAATTTCTCCAGTTTTCTAAAACCAGTCAATAAATTGGTTTCCTATGCTTCCCCTTCATCAAGCATGGTTGAAGGCTGTTCAACATCAAACTTCTGCCACCAGTTAACTATTTCTCTTTAAAGATATCAATGGAGCAAAATTAGAATATCGGAAAACTTGTTTTTCCCGATTTCAGGAAGATCTATTTAGAAGGGTAAAAGGTCGCAGAGGTCTCCCAAATGACATCATATTTCTATTTCACTTATTAAGGCTTTTAATATTCACTCTGACATTATATTCCATCAAAGATACCTTACACAGGTCGCAGGGTGCAGGGGTTTTAGTTTTTAGTTTCTTTTGGGTCCCCATGTGATATCATAAATGTGTTTCACATGTAGCATACAGTAAAAACAAAAAACATATTCTGGGAACGCAAAATTATGTTATCTAAATTTTATAGTTTGTAATTTAAATTATGTTATCTGATTTTTATAGTTTGTAACTAACAATTAGTTTTCTTTCGTTCTTTATAGTACATACTTGAAAGGAGGCATCATGAAGAGCACGAGCAGCAGCTACTCCAGCAATTCCACCACCAATGACAATCACAGAAGGTGATCTCACCTGTCCTTTCTCAGGACTTGATTGGCAAAGAGCTGCATCAACCAAAATTCTACCATGAGCGTACACACTAGGATTATATAAAATATTTCCAGTCTACTTAACACTTTATAGACAAAGATCTTCATTCTGCAATTACACACAAAAAATATTGGTGCAGACGAACATATGAACAAGTCAAATTAGAATCACAAGCTGTTCCAACATGTGGGGACAGTCTACACTAGCAAGCATTTAAAAATTTTAGCATCCTATTTCAACTTTTTTCGACAAAAATTATGATATACATATCATGAAGTTTCGTTTCAAAGCTATTGCACAATGATTAACACCATTTTCCTTCATTGAGAAACAGAAAGTTCTCAGATGCCGAACATTGCATAAATAGCAGCTCATTAAATTATATCAATAATGCACCAGAAACAGAGTTCACTAAATCGAGCACAATACCGAGCAAACAATTACGATATACCCCTCAAAATGATCAATCCTAACCATAATTTCCCCATTTTTCAAATCGATCACCATTTCTTTATTTCATTCTGGCTCCTCAGAAATTAAATTAAGCCGCATTCGGCCATTTTCAGCTGATCATGCATTATCGAAAGAGTAAAAAAAAAAAAAAAAGGAAATACGAATAGAGAAGAAAAGGGGGTCACCGGACCTTTACGAAGTTGGGAATTACTCCTGGAACCAGACTCCATTCTTCAACGACGAGCAGCAATCAACTTAAGTCGTCGGTTTAGTATTAAGAAAATGATTGGAATCAGGATTCAAAACCAGTAATAACAAGGGATCAATGGATTTATTGTCCAAATTAAACAGAGAAGGAGTCAATTGAGGCGAATAATGGAGGAGAAAAAGCAAGAGACACGTAATGAAGTGATTAGAATTAGAACTCAAATTTAAACCCAGCTTTCCCAACCAGTTCATGCGCCTCGGTTTTCCAAATTCTCAAACAACCAAACTCGTCGTCCTTCAGCCCACTCCAACCGATCAAATCCCAAGAAATCCACGATTACGATCAAGCGTCCGCTCAAGTTTTGCAGAAAGCGATCGCGATCCACCTCCGATTGCCAAACGAAACAAAACAAAACAAAACAAAAATCTCCCCGATCCGTCGGAAAGAAACCCCAGATCGAAACAAAAATCAAAATCTGACGAACAACGAGAGAGAGAGATAAACGAAGGCAATCGAATTCTCGTGAAAGCGAAACACTTTCCGTGCTACTGAGAGGATGCTACGTACCAAAATTACGACCCTCCGTTGAATTTATAGAGAGATTGAGAGAGAGAAAAATATGGCTCTTCTATTTGGCAATTACCAGCAATGCAAATCATTTTGAATCGTACTCGCGTGCATGTCAAAATTGCCACGTTTAGGTTTCTGATTGGATAGGAAGGTCGGCGGGCGAGAGTATTATCAACCGCAAAAATTTGGCGCGTGGGAATGGGAAATTAAAAAGGCCTTGGCTTGTTTCTAGGAACGCGGAGCTGTAAATTGGGGTAATTATGGAATATTGTAAGAATAAATTTATGCTGTTTTAATTCGCGTTTTTTTTTTCCCTTTTTAATTAATTGTTTTTTTAGCTCTCTTTTACTTTCTTAGATGGTGTTTGGTTCCATATTTAAAAAATGGGGAATATAAGTTTGATTGGCAGTTTTATTAACCCATGTTTGTTACGGTAGATACTATTCTATCATTCAGATTTGCTACAGTATTTTACCTTATTTACTAGGTTTTCTACAGTATTTTATTCATACTCCCCAAGTTTACTACAATACACACTTTTATCTTTAATCATGCTTTTAAAATGTATTAAATTTTTAATAAATATAATTAATTAATGATAATTTATAATAAATAAGTAAATAAATTTAGTTCAAATTTCAAATAGTAATAATTAATTTATAAACCGATATGTCGGCTATGTTATACTTCATGTTTTAGAGCAATTATAATGATATATTTATATGAAGGAATTTTTTTGTATTTTATTCCTACGTTGACAAATATTAGAAAAAAATAATTACAAAACTAACTAAATATTTATTTTACAAAATAATTATTCAAAAAGTGTTCAAATTAACAATAATATTAAAAAATAAATTCTTCATTTACAAAGTAATAGTTCCTAATTTATAAGAAATTTATTATTATATTTTAAATTTTTTATTAAACATATAAATTATAATAAAAATTATTTTATTATAAATTCCAAACCACACACGTTATATAAACCTAAATTTAATATGCCAATTTTTATTTGATAAAAAAAAATTCATTTCTCTAAATCCACAACTTTCTTAAACTCATTTTCTTGTGAAAATGTAAAGATCATGTTATCATAGTCAATTAAAGACATAATATTTGTAAAATTAATTAATTAAACTATTTTGATTAGTGTATCTTGAAGTTAATAGCTTTAAAATAATATTATTTAAAATACCTTAACTTTATAACCTTATGTATTAGTTAAATATAGAAAGTTAAGTTTAATAGTAATTTTGATTATAAGTAGTAAATAACGTTTGTTAGCACAACAAGTTATAAATCATAAAATAAACAATTGATAAAATTTTCTTTACGGTTAATTTTATGTTGGATATATTTGAATAAAAATTTTTGTTTATATTTGTTCACACTTTGGTAAATAGTTTGAAAGTATTTTCATGAACAATTAAATATTTATTGGAAGAAAATTGAGTGGACAAATGTATTAAAAATATTTTATTTATTATTAAAATAATACTATCTAATTTCATAATAAAAGTTACAATTTAAATATAATTTAATATATAGCTTTTATTACTTTAATTAAATAATTTATATTATTTATTACAAAATTTAAATTTAACAACTAAATACACTTTTAATAAACTCAAGTTTAACAAATTAAAATTCAAACACAGACTTAACAAACTCAAACTTGACACCATCCAAACACTGGTTTAACAAATCCAAACTTAGCAAACCTATTTTCTATATCATCTAAACCTAGACTTAATAACCTCAGACTTAATAAATTATGTTTAACAAACAACCCAAACCTATGAACAAAACGACCCCTTATGTTTTGAAATTTTTTTCAATTTAATTTATATGGTTTAAATGTTTTATTTTTATTTTAAAAAAAGTTTTATTTTTCTTTCTTTTTTAGTACTAAAATGTTTTAATCTAATCTATCTAAGATTGATAACCATTTATTTTCTATCTACAATTTATCATAGTTTTCACTTTTCTTAAAAAAACATTTGAATTCTTAGTCAAATTCCAAAAACAGAAAATAAGTTTTTAAAAATTACTTATTTTAGTTTTCAAAACTTGGCTTAATTTTTTAAAACATTCGAAGAAAGTAGATAACAAAACAAAGAATCTTATAGGTAAAATTAGTACTTATGAACTTAATTTTCAAAAACCAAATGGTTATCAAACTGGACCTTAGATTTTAAGACTTTTCAATTTAGTTTTTCATCAAAAGTTTGATGATTAAAAATTTGTATGGTATACTATTAATACTTAGTAAATTAGTGAAAATTTAGAAGAGTAAAAAGATCATCTAAGAAAGATAAGTTTCTAATTTCTTCGCTAAATTTTTAAAAAATTGGTAAAAAATTATAGTATTTTTCTCTTAGATGACCTTTTTCTCCCATAAATTTTTGTCAATTTACTAAGTATTATACCATATAAATTTATCATCAACCAAATTTAACATTCACCAATCGTGAGGCACTAAAATGTAAAAAAATTAATACATAATGGATTAAATTCAATCTTTTTAAATAATGTAAACTAAATTGAAACAAAATAATCAAACATTAGAGATTAAAACATATATTTGACCTTTTTTAATTGTCCCTACAATATAGTTCATGCATAGTTTTAAGTTTATCTCCATAATTTTAGAAGTTTTATTCGGATTCTAGAGTTTGAGCTTAGTTACAATTGAGGCTTTAGGGTTTTGGCTCAATTCCAATTTAGTTATTATATTGATTTAGTTAGATTTCACGAATTGTCCATTCTGACACATTTTTTACGTAGGAATGAGTTAAGTTTTTTGTTTGGCTAACTGTCTTACTCAATTGTATTAATATTTATGGTTGAGTATAAAATAGAAAGAAATATATATGTAGATTTTTAGATGACTTCTAATATCTCAAGAAACGTCGAGACCAAATTGAAACAAAACCCATTCGTGAGACCAAATTGAAACAAAACTCAATTCATAGCGATCAAATTTTTAACTTTACCATTTTTTAATAAACACATTAATTTACAAACGAACTGAAATTTTAAATATCAAAATAATATTTAATTATGGCAATGTCAAATATGGATAGTTAATAATTTAATTAAAAAATCATAATTTGATAGCTATTTAAGGAAAAAACATTTCCATTTTGGTTTTTTCTTTTTCTTTTTTTTTTTTTTTTTTATAAGCATTCTATTTTGATTAGGAACCCTAGACTTTCAAAATATATATTTTAGTCCCTAAACTTTTTAAAAAATAATCATTTTGTTCTTATTAAATTATTTTTTCATCTAGATTTTACTTACCAAATGTTAGTCTCTAACTTATATAGCTTGAAATCATGCTAATACACATACTCAAAGCTACATCATTAATTTGTTAAAAAACCAAAATAAAAGTAAGGACTAAAATAGATAGATTTGGAAAGTTCAGAAATTAAAATAGATATTTTAGAGGCTAAAATGATTTTTTTTTAAAATCATATAAATAAGTCAAAAGATGATTTTTTTTTTTTTTTTTTAGTATGCAATTCTAAGATTTAAAATATAATTTATTTTCTTTTGAGATCTGTTGTAGAATCTACCTTGCAAAAAAAAAAAAAAAAAAAACTTTTGTAGAATCTGTGCTAGAAATCTTATGGTAATATTTTATTATTGATTGATCTAAATTTAACCAATTTTGTAAAAAAATTTAAAACCAGATATTTATTAAATTAGATTATGTATAATCAATTACATATGAGACAGAGAAAAAGAGAGAACAAATTTTGACTCGCGACCAATTCATGAATGTTCTTTTTCTCCTTTGAATTCATGAATGTTTGTTGGCTATATTTCGTTTAAAATATTGTACTTTTAAATATTCTTTTTTTTTATTATTATACTTTTAAATATTCTTTTAGATGCTTAAATTTTCATATTGGTGTTTAATATAAATTATATTTTGTAGAAATTTGAATCTCTTATTTTCAAATTTGAAACTAAAGTCAAGCAATAAAGAATTGGCAGCCAAGATTCCTATTGATGGCAAATTAATTAGGATTTTACTTTTTTTAAAACAAAATTAATAAAAGACAAAAGGACAATATGATAGCAGCTAAAAGGGAACATCTTAAATTTAAAAAAATAAAAATCATAATAAAAATAAAATAAAAATCTTACCAACTATGAGTTGAAGCAACTCGAAGATTTGGGGATTGAAAAAGTTTTTTTTTTACTGATCTTCTAGTGGTTAAAAGTTGGATCCAAGATTAGGAAGAAAACCTACCGTTATTGAGAAATTTGAAAAGCGGTCTATTCTAATGCATTCTCTTTTTAAAAGAGTCATAGTAGCTCTGAGTGGTTATTTTATAAAATAGTTTTATTATTTAACTAATATTATAAACTTCAATAGAATTTATAATTATGCATGATTTATTATGTATGAGTTTAGAGGAATTGGCAAGGAGTTTTCATAAATTGTCGTGAATTTTTAATATTTTATAATTTTTGCTGGAATTATTGTTTTGAATTATTTGAGATATTTGATAATTACTTGAGAATTTAGAATTGTTTTATGTTATTCAACAAATCTCTCAAATTTATGAAATATTGTTTTAGAGAAAAAAGATAGTTTTAGAATGATTTGAGAATTATGTGCTGAAACTGATTTTTAAGGCCCCGTTTGATAACGTTCTCGTTTCTCATTTCTTGTTTCTTGTTTCTTAAAAACTAAAAACAGAAACATATTTGATAACTATTTCTGTTTCTTGTTTCTTGTTTTTTGGTAAAAATAAAGTTTAGTACATATACTATAACAAAACATATAACATGTATTAAAATAAATATAAAACATATATAAAGAGGTTATATTATTTTATTAAGACCCAACACCTAATTAATAATAATAATAATAAATGTATCCTTCAAATGTTGTTCAAATTTGATTTGCAATGTTATTTCTCACTTCAATCAATTCACCTTGAACGATTTTGACTTACAAGAGTTAGTTCAATTAGACGAATTTGTAAATTGTCTAAGGTCAGACAATCGAACATACCCACATTTCTTTAATTTAATAATAAAATTTATTTTTATTTTTTCTTTAAAAATGCATTAGCCAATAATACACGCAAGTAAAATCAGAAAACGATAGAGAATGTATTTTTTTTTTTACATTTAATGGTAAACATGAAATACATTATTAGTTTATTTATTTAATAAAAAAATAAAATCCTACCAAAAGAAAAAATAATAGAGAATTAAATAGAAAATAATAACTATAAGCTCGTTAATGTAAAGTAAAAGAAAATAAGAGAGAAGAAAAAAACATAAGCGAAAAGAGAAAAGTAAAAAGGAAAAAAGAAAAAAAAGATAATGAACTATTAAAAGAAAAAAGATTATGATGAAAGAGAAATAACGAATAGAAAGAAATAAATCAAAAAATAAAAATAAAAATAAAAAGGAAGAAAAAAAAAGATTAAAAAGTATTAAAAGAAAAAAAAATAGAATGGAAGAGAGAGAAAGAAGAGAGAGGGGAGAGATGGGTAAAAAGAGAAATACAAATACATGCATGAAATCTGAAGGAAAAAAAAACAGAAACAGAATTTGAGAAACTACTTTTTGAAGTTTCTCAAAATCTGCCCCTTTTTTAGAAACGTTTCTAAAAAATTTAGAAACAAGAAACATGATCGTTTATCAAACATGTCTGTTTCTTGAAAAATGAGAAACATGAAACATGAACGTTATCAAACGAGCCATAAACCACTAAATCTATGGACTTTAATGATTACTCGTATGCTATGTGAATATATTTTCATAGACCCATTTTTGTTGGGAGTGCGACCAAAGTTCCACATCGGCTAGATAAGGGGAAGATCATGGGTTTATAAGTGAGGGACACTATCTCCATTGGTATGAAGCCTTTTGTAGAACCAAAAGCAAAGCCATGAGGGTTTATGCCCAAAGTGGACAATATCATACCATTGTGGAGATATGTAGAGGGTCGGTTGTCCCTGACAAAGTTGTGGTACTTTGTTCGAGGGGAGGATTGTTGGGAGAGCGACTAAAGTCCCACATCGGCTAGATAAGGGGAAGTTTATGGGTTTATAAGTGAGGGACACTATCTCTATTGGTATGAGGCCTTTTGCGGAACCAAAAGCAAAGCCATGAGGGTTTATGCCCAAAGTGAACAATATCATACCATTGTGGAGATATGTCGAGGGTCGGTTGTCTCTGACAATTTTAACAGGGGTGGAGGTACGTTGGGCCCCCCTCAACTTTTAAAACTTACGGATTAGTATTAAAGATCACAATAAGTTTTCAAGTGATTACTATGGCATGTTAGAATAAGTCCCCTTTAACTTCCTTCAATTCCTTGGTTCAATTCAATCCCTGCTTGTACATAGGTTTTGTTTCTTTTCCTTTTTTCTTTTATGTTTTCTTTTTTCCCCCCCTTTTCCCCTCGTTTTTCATTTTTTTTCTTCCCTTTTTTGAGCGCTATTTTTCAAGCTATCCTAATAGGCTTTTGAATTAAAAAAGTATGCAATTGATCTTTAAACTTTTAATTTTATATCTAATAAGTTCTAAAATTTTTAATTTAATATCTAATAGATCTATAACCTAATAGATATTTTTTTTTTAAGTTCAATGATCACAGAATTGAAAATTCAAATACTTATTAGACAAAAAATTGATAGTTCAGTGACTTAGTAGAAACTTTTTAAAGCTGGAGACTTATTAAACACAATCTTAAAAATTTAAGAACCAAATTTATAATTTAGCCTATTTAATATCAAAATATACAAATGATATCAATATATGAATGTATTCAAAATTATTTCTATATAGCTCTTGGCACAGAGTTCTGAATCCGCCACTGTATTTTAGTATATACATAGACTTTGAACCGTGTATTGAGATGCTTATCCACGAAAAAAAAATATATATAATTGGAGGTTGTGATATCTTTAATATTTTGTGGAATCAAAATTGGATTTGGTTTCCCTTCACTATTCCTTGACAAGAGTCAGGTAAAAGTGATCTCACCTCTGTGACCTTCTGCCATTCTTCTGGAAGCCTTTGGCTATTGATTGTTTGCTATTCAAAAAGTGGCAAACTTTGAATATGGCAAGAAAGTTCATATTAATTAGTTCAAAATAACTATTTCAAATTTGAATCTTTTTAGTTTCCATTTCTAATTAAAAAAAACTACAAATATGTTTTCTATGATTTTGATGCAATTTTCATTTGATTTCTATGATTTTATAAATATTCATTTGGTCTCTACAATTTGAACTTAGTTTCATTTTGATGTCTAAAGTTTTAAAAGTTTCAATTTGGTCCACATAGTGGTTAAATTTCATAATTTATCCCTAAATTGTGTTTTACTTGCACGGAGAAGCCCACAAATTTCCATATATTTTTTATATAGCTCTAAATCTTAATGCAAACAATTAATTAATTAACAAAATAAAAACACCGTCCTATTGCAATGCAAAAGTATGTGCCAATATTATAACGATGAGATGATTTTTAAAATTTGACTAAATCAAAATATCAAATTGAAACTTTTACAACCATAGAACTAACTTGAAAAATTAGTCCAAACCATAAAAACTAAATTTACGATTTAACCAAAAAAAATTTAAAATATGTTTGAAAAATTAAGACTTCATTTGATAATCATTTGGTTTTTGGTTTTTATTAAGTACTACTTCCCCTATAAGTTTTTTGTTTTGTTATCTACGTTTTACATATGTTTTCAAAAACCAAGTGAAGTTTTGAAAATTCAAAAAAGTAATTTTTAAAAACTTGTTTTTGTATTTAAAATTTGGCTAAAAATTCAAATGTTTGCTTAAGAAATATGAAAATCATTGTAAAGAAATAGTTAGAAAATAAGTACAATCTTCAAAAATCAGAAACCAAAAATAAAAAATCAAATAGTTATCAAACGGGGCCTAAATTTACCATAGTTCAACCATTTAAACTTTTGAGTCTTTTCCAAATGTATTGTTCAAGACTTTTTAGTCTAAAACTATCGAGAAGGTTTTTAATTCTAAATTTTATTCATTCAAATTTATTAAAATTATGAATTGAATTTAAAGTAAATATTCTTTTAGTATTACAAATGTAGAGATGAAAATTTGAACATTTGACCTCAAAGAAAGAAATATAAATGCCTTCTACACTATAGTCGGCATAGAAGTGCCTTCTACACTATAGTCGACATCAAGTAAATGTTTCTAAGCCAATGTAAAAAACCATTTGGTGTGGGAGAATTTTTTCAGTCATAAAAAGGTATTTAACTTTAACTTAGTGGTGATGGCTTTGGCCCTACTTTATGTTTACTTTTTAGGCTAAATTATAAAAAATATCCTTGAAAAGTGTCATTAATACCCTTAAACTTTAAAAAAAAAGTTCAAAAATACCCTTACCGTTAGTTTTGGATGGAAACCGTTGGTACTTTGTTTCAAAAATATCCCCAAACTTACAAAAAGTTTCATTAATACCCTTAAACTTTCAAAAAAAAGTTCAAAAATATCATTACCATTAATAAATAGACAGAAATCGTTAGTATCTCTTTTAAAAATACCCCTAAACTTTCAAAAGTTGCATTAATACCCTTAACCTTAAAACAAAGGGTTAAAAAATGTCTTTACCATTAGTATACAAATGAAAACCGTTTATCTACACCCCATTAGCTCCCTTTTCTATCTCCTCTCTCTCCTGATTTGCTTCAATCTATAACCTAACACTTCTCTATTTTTTTTCCTTTCTTTTTCAATACCATCTTACTCTCTTCTTCCATTTTTTAATCTCTAAAACTACCTCCTTCAATCAAGGTATATAGACTATAGCAAGAAGAAAGGAGAATAATGGAACCACCAAGGGATCTTAGGACTTAAATGCTTAAACAAGGTTGTACGCAAGGATGCAAAAATCGATATCGGTACCAATATCGGTAACTCAAATTTACGGATATATCGACGGATATTCTAGGGAAAACCACGGATATCATGGAAACTTATAAAAATATTGTGAATTTTTTTATGAAACTTTAGAATAAGCTTATTAAGTAATAAACTACTATTTTAGGCACATATATCACTAATTATAAGCCAAATATGAATATTAATACAATAATAGGTAACATTAAAGACCAAAAAATGAATGAACTTGAATACTTCATTGATATAAAATTCTTGTCATACAAGTACATGGTTTAATAATAAGATGGTGGGGGTATTTATATTGGTAAAGTAGGTATTTTTTGTGGTTTTTTTAAAAACAAAAGTGTTGGAAATGTAAGTTTTGGCTAATCAAACAAGCAAAAGTCACTTCAACATTGATGTTGAAGTGAAAATACAATGTAAAAGCTTACAATATCATGTTAGAAATGAAAAGTATTCATAAAAGTGTTGGAAATGTAAGTATTGGCTTCAACATTGATGTTGAAGGTGAAAATACAATGCAAAAAGCTTACAATACTATGTTGAAAATGAGAAGTATTCATAAAAGTGTTGGAAATGTAAGTTTTAACTAGTCAAACAAGCAAAAATCACTTCAACATTGATGTTGAAATGAAAATACAATGCAAAAAAGCTTGCAATATCATGTTGGAAATGAGAAAAGCTCATAAAAGTGTTAGAAATGTAAGTGTTAGCTTAACATTGATATTGAAGTGAAAATACAATGCAAAAGCTTGCAATATCATGTTGGAAATGAGAAAAGCTCATAAAAGTGTTAGAAATGTAAGTGTTAGCTTAACATTGATATTGAGGTGAAAATACAATGCAAAAAGGTTACAATACCATGTTGGAAATGACAAGTATTCATAAAAATGTTGAAAATGTAAGTTTTAACTAGTAGTACAACAAGCAAAAATCACTTCAACATTGATGTTGAACTAAAAATACAATGCAAAAAGCTTGCACTATCATGTTGAAGGTTATAAAATGAAACTTATAACATGTTGGAAATGAGAAGAACTCATAAAAGCTTCATGTTGGAAATGAAAACTCTCATAATAGCATAGAGAAAAAAGCGTGGATATTCTGAAGATATTTTCAGATATTTCCACGATATTTGGCCGACATTTGGCTGATATTTCCACAATATATCCACGATATCCGAAGATAAATCCACGATTTCTTCTGAAATGCAAAGATATATCCACAAAACGATATACTGGCGATATATCTCCAAAAACAAGGTAAAAACGACTATATCCCCTCATATCTCTGTCAACCCTCTTAAAATACCGATATATCGACGAAATTTCTACAGATATCGGCGATTTTTGCATCCTTAGTTGTACGTTAGTAATTTTAGTTTGTACGTTTGGGTTTAATACACAAAAAGAAAGACATGTTAAAAATGTGGGTCATAATTTTGAGAACATCTAGTGGGAAGGAAAAGAAAGAAAATATATGCATTACCAAATTTGTAGCGGATGAAGATTTTATTAATCATTTTTGCAGTTCACATTATTCTATATGTTGTGGTCAGTTAATAAAGTCCCAATGATTGAGGATTGGACAAATGGGTGAAAAATGAGAGTATCTATATGAAAAAAATATATATATCTATATGAGTTATTTTCAAATCGGTTCTTTGGTTCTTTTCCAACTCAAAATAACTTCAAAGACATTGACTATTTGGGTATTAAAATTTTTTATATTTATGCTTGGGCATGCTTAGAAATGAGAGAGCTCATCCCTTTATTTAAAGTTTTAATATTTAAGAAGATAGGAGAAATGAGGGAGATTGAAAAATGGAAGAGAGTAAGAGGGTATTAAAAAAAAAAAAAGAAAGAGAAAAAAATAGAGAAGTGCTAGGAACAAATTTCAAAGTTTAAGGTCAAAATAAAACTTTTTAGAGTGTAGGGACATAATTAAAATCTACCCCAAAGTTTAGTGATATTTTGTATAATTCAACTTAAATTTTATTACACAATTTTTTGTTGTGTTTAAAAAATATCTTATATCACTTATTATGAATTTATTACTTAATACTAAACTTGGTACATTCATACTAAATTTATGTTACATACAAAATAATAAATTAACAATATAAAGACTAAAATAAATTTTGCCAAAGTGAATATAGCTCAACATTAATTGACATGTACTATCGACCAAGAGGTCAGAGGTTCGAATCCTCTCACCTCCAAATGTTGTTGAACTAAAATAAATTTCAGCCCAAAGTTTAAAAGAGTAAAACAAAAAATTTAAAATTTTAGAGACCAAAATATAAAATTTTCAAATATCAAAATGGAGCTTTAACCTAAAACTTAGGTTAAATTACAAATTTAATCTCTAAACTATGAGGTTTGCATTTATTTGAGTCCTGCAATTTCAAAATTATAAGTTTAGTCTCTGAACTTTTGAATTTTTTAAAATTCACAGATTTACTAGGCACAAAATTGAAAATTTAAGATTTCATTAGACATAAAATTAAAATTTATATCAATAAATCAATAAATTTAAAAACAAAATCGAATTTGTCAGTAACCTATTAACACTTTTAAAAGTTCAAAGATCAAATAGATACAATCCTCAAACTTTAGGGACTAAACTTGTAATTTAATTTTAAAACTTAGTTTAAAAGTAAAACTTTAAAGAAATACTAAAAGTACCAAGTGCGTTAAAAAAAAACTTTGTGCAAGTATATATATATATATATATATATATATATATATTTTCCAAATAACCATATACAAAATTTCCAACTCTAGGTTGAAAAATGGAAATTTTCGTTTCATAAAATAGGAAATTCTCACTCAACATGGAGTTTCCAATTGCGACAGTGGACGGAAATGTTGGGAAATGGAATAATGGTTGGACACGCAACCGAGCCGTGGCCAAAGAGCAATTAACTTATTTCAATGTTCAAAGTAGAAATAATGGCTGCGGAAAGATCCATAAATCTTTTACTAGAAAATGCATTTTCTTGTTTCAAAGTATTCTGTTTTTTCAAAGACTAAAGTTGAAAGTAGAGATGTCCATGGGATGGAGTAGAACTGGGGAATAGTTTCACCGTCTCCGTCTCTGCCTCCCATTTCATTTTTCATCTCTGCAAAATTTCTCATTTAATTTCGTGAGATACGGGATGAGGATTCTCCGCAAGAAATTTGCGTGGATCGGATTCTCTACATAGAATTATTCTTCGTTTATGATTTTAATTTTTTTATTTTGATTAAATAAAATATTTTTTTTAAAAAAAATTCTATTTAAATTATTAATTCATAATAAGAATTTTCTATTTAAAGAGATTTTTTTAAATTTTTTTTTTTAAAAAAAATAATATTTCAAAAAAGTTTGAATTTATGGTTTATATATATATTAAAAACATTAAAGAAATTGGAGCGGCGATGGGGATGGAAAATGCATTCTCCGTCCCCGTCCCCGTTTAGCTAACAGGAAAAAAAATTTCCCCACTCCCTCCCCCATTCCTTGTATTAAGGGCGGGTCTCCGCGGGAAAAATGAACATCTCTAGTTGAAATGACCCCAAAACCAAAAAAAGTATAATAATACAAAATAATAATAATAAAACAGCAATTCACTATTATATATTTTTAAAATTTTATTTTCATTATTTTTATTTTTGTCAATATACTTTTCCACCTATTATATTCGAGAAAGTGGTTGCAGACTTCTTAAACATGTCTCGTGACTGTTGGGAGAAAAAAATATAATAATAAAACTACAATATTATATTCTTCCCTTCTATGGGATAAGCCAAACAAACAAGAGTCACAACATATAACAAATATAAAAAAGATAAGGAAAAATAGGAAGAACACCAAAAGTTCTATCGGTTTGCTCCGAACTTGGGACTACGTCCAGTCTTCTGTAATTGCAGGTGTTACACTTATTTCTACATTTTGGAAAATATGTATATAATTGGAAAGTATGAAAATTGAGAAATTAAATATTTGGATATTTATGGTTTTGGTTGGAAGATAAGGATTGGTTTCTTTTTATTAATTAAATAATGGAAATTAAAGAAAGAGAAAGTGGGATAAATATAATTGTTTATTAAATAAAAACATGTGACTTTATTAGTTATTGTTTAATAAAACAAAAATGAGGGCTTTTGTTGGAGAAGCTATCACGTAAGGAAGAGGAAGAGGAAGAAAGTGAAGAGGAAGAAAGTGAAGAAGAGTGTGATTTTTGGGCTATTTTGAAGTGGAAAAAAACAATAAACAAAGAGAACCTCTCACAACCTTGGATTGAAGCTTTTGGTAAGTTTTCTAACTTTTGGTTAAGGTTTCTCATGAGTTCTAGAACCTATTTTGGAGGGTTTCCTTATGGGTTTTCTTCCTTTAGTTGGAAACTCCATAAACTAGCTTGAAAACTAAGGTGGTGGTGATGATTGAGTAAAAGAAGGAAATTTGATAAAAGTCATGAGTTTTATCAAAGTATAGATTGAAGGGGATTAGTTGTATGTAGAAATTGCAAACTTTTTAGGGAAAGAAAACCAATGAATTTATTCATGGAGAAGAAGAAATGAAAAGAATGAGATTTCTTATGGAAACTTTATTTTGGGTTATGGTCTCAATTTCTTGGTAATTTGAAGAGTAAGATGATGAAAAGAATTGTTAATTCTTGGGTTAGGGAGAAATTTAAAGGCTTGGATAATTTAGTATTGTTACACTTTAATTTGGCATTAAGAGGTTAGTAATATGTTGACAAATTATGATTTCAGGGCAAGCGGAGATTAGAACCATTTACGACCCAAACAAACCTCGTTCGTAGTAGTTGTGAGTGGTTATTTTATAAAGTATTTCAATTATTTTAGTAATTGATGAGATTTTATGAGATTTGAAATCAATTGCAATTAATATTAATGCAAATGATTTAGTTATTTGAAAATTTGGAGGAAATTACGTGTATTTCACAAATTGTTTATTATTGAGATTGATGATTTACTAATTTGATAAGAAAGTGATATATGATCACTAAATTGAATTCATGATTTAGCATATTTGAATTTGAAGAGATTTATGTTTATTGAAATTTTAGCTACAATGACTTAATTATTTGAATTAATTAAGCTTATAAAAGGTGAATTTATGAAAATCTCTTGATTGTAGCCAATTGGCAAAAAGTTCAATTATTTGAGGTGAAATCAAGTATTTGTGAGTTTTAGAAATGACTTGATTTTTGAATCATGATTTTAGTTGATCTTTGACTTATGGCTTAAAGTTATGAAACCACAATTTGAGAATGTGTGGGGTTTGAGAACTTACGATGATTATTATATAGAAATTGTTTTCAAACCACTAGAGTTTGTACCCATGGTTATTACCCGTATGCTATAAGAATGTGTTTCTATAGTATGCTAGTGTGCTAAGGCCGCAGGGGATGCAGGGGAATGCTGGGGTCATTAGGTGCCAAATCCGGATTCCGAATCCTGGTCCAAATCCTGGACCTGAGACATTACAGATGTTAGAGTTTGTTTTACGTGCACGTATGACATAAATTTGCTATGCTATGTATCTAGAGATTACTCGATGCATAGTATGGCAGTGATTGGGTACAAGATTGGTGATTAGTTTTGTTGGCCTATTATTTTGTGCTTTCTTTAAAGAGTTATTGCTGCAAATCTCTATGATGTTTTATTTATCTTGTGTATTTAGATTGTGCTTAGTATATAAAGTTTTATTGAACTTTGAATTCCTTTTTAATATAAAAGGTTTTTGTCGAGAGATTATTTTTCCTATTAACTTACCACTCACTGGGCTCTATTAGCTCATTCTTTCTTCCTAAATTTTTCCTCCAGGTAGCGATTGAGTTTCTAACAAGCCTACAGAAGTCGATATCTGCCACCGGACCTGATATTTTGCATACCATTTTGTATGTACATAAATACAAATGCTTCTTTTGTAACTAATGTGGCTAGTACGTTTTGAATGACTTAGTACCATTTTGGGATTTCCATTGGTTTGTAATTTGAAACCCACATATCTATCTACTTTTAAGTTCGTGGGATTGTGTTGAATTTCTGAAATGGTGGTTGGAGTTTGAACATGTTAATTTTGGAGTGTATATATTTCTTTCAGGTGTGTTTTACTCAGTTTTCAGAGGAAACTCTGCCGAAATTTTTATAAAATTTGGTGTTAACAAAGTTTTGGCTAGCCACTTGTGATTTTCAAAACTAAGATTTATTTTGTAAAGTTTGACATTGGATTCCATAGTTTAGTAGGGATCTAATGTCGGCACGCCACATCCTAGGTTGGTTAGGGTAATTTGGGGTGGGGTGTGTCAGCAGGATTCAACTATAATGGGAGATTACAAGAAGCTATCAACTCTGCGCAACAAACTGATCCTCAATAGTCCAATAATGACTATTTGACTTCCAAGTATCACAACACGAAAGCTTGGGATCAACAACAAATGAAAACTCTCAAACCCACAAGAGAAAGCTCTCATTTTCTCTCACAAAATACACTGTCAGGCTGAATAAGAAAAACCCTAAACAAGTAATGAGCCTTACAATATGGCCCATAACATGAGCCAATTTGTTGCGCGTGCGTCTATTTGATGGTTACGTCAAAAAATGTAGCTTCAGTTTATCCCCATTTGCCTAACAATCTCCCACTTGGAGACAAAATGACAATCTTGCCTCCCATTGCAACGAGAACTTGATCACCTTGAAAACTCCAAAGCTCAACTCCCACTATAACTATTATCTCTGATCTTCTTGGCAAACTCTAAGACTATAAAATACTTGAAAAAAAAAACACAAAACTCACAAAACAGGCAACCATCATAATATAACTTTAGTGCATCTGTGTGAAGGGAATAATCGAATTAAACCCACAGCAGAAATGTTGGAATCGACTTTGAAATATAGAGAATATTCTGGCAAGTTTTTTTCTCCTTGTGCTCCAACTCCAATGAGGTTGAACTCTAAAACTTCCACAAAGTCTTCCTTGCTATAACTTAAACAAATGACCAAAGAGGTTTGTGGGAACATTCTTGAAAATAGAGAGAGGGAGTGAGAGGAGAATTTCAAGAGTTCTTATTGAAGGGAATAATCGAATTAAACTCACAACAAAAGCATTAAATCATCTTTTATTTTAATTGGAATTAAATAAAAATTAAGGTTAAGCAAACTTACATTGAAATATATGGAGAATATTCTGGCGGCTTTTTTTCTCCTTGTTGTTGCCAAATTTTGGACAGGAGAAATCTCACCTGACCTCCACATGACAACCACGGTGAACTTGTATTATTGGGGGAAGAACGCGGCCTGCAAGACAAGAAAAACCTATACACCGGTATGGTGTAGGCCACACAGGTTTCGATGCTTAACTCGGAGAGAGTTTTGAGAGAATTTGGGAGTTGTAGGAGAGTGTTGTAAGCTTGAATGAACTTACCCTGCTCTCCCCCTGAGGGAGAGCTTAAATAGCTTCATTTCTAGGATTTTTCGTGGGTTTCCGTCTTTGAATGGGTAAAAGAAAGGTCGAATAAGGTTGAACCGAGGGCACACGGGCCATGAGGGACCGAGGCAAGGCCCAAGATTGGGCCTTGCCAAACTGGTCGCCCTCGGCCTCAGCCGAGGCCGACCACGGGCTTGGGCTAAGCCCAAGTCCCGGTATTCACCCATATGATGTTAGACCATGGCAAGGCCCAAAATGGGGCCTTGCCATGTGGTCGGCCTCTGCCCAAGCCCGTTTCCTCGTCCCGTCTCGTCTTGGGTCGGTCTCCTGTCGGTTTCGGTCCGTTTTGACTTCGTATTAGACTTCTTTCTTTATTTGGCCATTCTTTGCAGCCCTTCAGCTAGCTCATTCTTGTTGGTCCAATTTCACACATAACACTCCTTGTACTCAAACTGTAATGAAGTTGAATTCCAAGACTTCCACAAAGTCTTCCTTGCTATGACTCAAATAAGGACCAAAAAGGTTTGTGGAAACCTTCTTGAAAATAGAGAGAAGGGATGAGATGAGAATTTCAAGAGTTTTTTTTCTTGTAAAGAATGCACACAAATGGCTCACCCCTAGGGCCTTATTTATAGTGGTCTAGAGAAAATAATTAGATAATATATTTTAATATCTAATATATTAAAATATATTTATCTAACTAATTTGAATCATGTTCAAACATTTCTAAATTCTCCTACGAGATATATTTCTTTATTTGAATTTAATTCAAATTTAATAAATATATTTTCTTTAATATATCTTAATACATTATTAATATTTAATGCATCATATACAATAAATATGTTTTTCCTCATTTAATATATCAAATATATTAAATTTTAATTCGAACATTTCAACATTTCTCTCAACGAAATTGATCTTTATTTGTTTATATGAGCTAGCAATGGGACCTTATGGACCTACAGATTATAAGCTCCAATGATACAAAATCAATTAATTAAACTCTTTAATTAAATAATTTTCATTCATTAACTAGAGTTCACTCCACTATAGACCTAGAGTTGCACTCTTATGCACTGTAGGACAAGTTGTGTCCATAGATATAATCATTACATGCAAGTCGATCATTCATGAGTTATTTGTAATTACAGCTGGGTCAAAATTCCATTTTATCCCTGTAATTACATCTTGCACGTTAAGTACCATTGATCATCTAATGAACAATTTTTTTATGATTTAACCATAAACTAAGTTCCTCTCAGGGCAGTGAAAGGGTGAGGTCCCATTGTTGAAGTCTCGAAATCAATACTTAAGGAAACTACTCATTTACTTACCCTATAAGGGAATGAGTGAATTCCATCTTGTGAAATTATGTTCCCATCTCCCTATTTGGTCAAGTCTCCAAAACGATAGGTATATTGAATCGGCTACAAAAGCCACTCTCACTCATGCAAATCAAAGGACAAGCCCTCACAGGCAAGAGTTCATAACTCACTCAGGATTAAGATCGAGTCGCAATGATCATCTTGATGAAATATTAATCTTCTCAATTAACGGATTTATAAAAAGAGATAAAATATTTCGTGGTCAAATCTTACACAAACTCATTGTATAAGATACCTCCACTCACATGTCTCCACATGAACGATTTGGATCAAATCATTTGAAACAATTACAAAGTGGGTCATATCAATAGTGTTACTAGGATAAGACATTCAACCTTATCCATATATTATGACCATTTAGGTTCTTTCTTGAACATGACCCTCCCGTATGTCAATCACATACTGTTCAAGATTACACTAATAACCTTAGATTTTTTTATATACTGGATAATATTATATTACAAATAAAATAATCAAAATTATTATTAATTATTAAATAAATTATTAATTACGAGACTTTAGGGCAAAAAATCCCAACACTTATCTCTTATATAGAATACCCTACAATGGCTCACCATAGGATCTTATTTATAGTGGTTAGGGCAAATAATTAAATAATATATTTTAATATTCAATATATTAAAATATATTTATCTAACTAGTTTAAATCTTATTCAAATCTTTCCAAATTCTCCTACGAATCTAATTCAAATTTAATAAATACCTTTTCTTTAATGTATTTTAATACATTAATAATTTCTTTGATATTTAATGTATCATATACAATACATATGTTTTCCCTTATTTAATATATCAAATATATTAAATTTTAATTTGAACATTTCAAAATTTTCTCTCAACGAAATTGATCTCTATTTGTTCATATGAGCTAGTAAGTGGACTTTATGGACCTACATATTATAAGCTCCAATGATACAAAATTAATTAATTAGACTATTTAATTAATCAATTTTCATTCATTAACTCTAGGGTCACTCAACTATAGACCTAAAGTTACACTCTTAAGCAATGTAGGACAAGTTGTGTCCATGGATATAATCACTACATACAAGTCAATCTTTCACGAGTTCTTCGTAATTACAGCTGGGTCAAAAGTCCGTTTTACTCCTGTAATTACATATTGCACCTTAGGTATCACTGATCCTCCAATGAATAATTTGTTTATGATCTAACTATAAACTAAGTCCCTGACCCCATTGTTGAAGTCTCGAAATCAGCACTTAGGGGAACTACTTATCTACTTACCCTATAAGGAAATGAGTGAATTTCATCTTGTGATGTTATGTTTCTAGCTCCCTATTTAGTTAAGTCCCCAAAATGGTAGACATATTGAATCGACTACAAAAGCCACTCTCACCCATGAAAATCAAAGGACAAGCCCTCACATACATGAGTTCATAACTCACTCAGGATTAAGATCAAGTCGCATATGATCATTTTGATAAATATTAATCTTCTCAATTAACAGATTTATAAAGAGAGATTAAATATTTCGTGGTCCAGTCTTTATACAAACTCATTATATAAGATAACCTCACTTACATGTCTCCACATAAATGATTTGGATCAAATCATTTGTAATTATTACAAAGTGTTGTATCAATAGTGTTACTAGAATAGGACATCTTACATTATCCATATATTATGAACCTTTAGGTTATTTTTTGAACATGGTCCTCCTGTATGTCAACTACATATTGTTCAAGATTACATTAATCACCTTGAATTTTTCATATAATGGATAATATTATATTGTAAATAAAATAATTAAAATTATTATTAACTATTAAATAAATCATTAATTACGAGGCTTTTGGGCAAATTTCCAACACTATGCTCACTTTGAGGTATGGGCTCGCTATGTGGATCTGTTTCCCAAACGAAAAAGATAGACACGTACTTTCACTTCAGCTAAGTGGTAACAACTGACATCTTCTTCAACCTTGAATCATTGTTCCTAAAGAAGATACACTCAAAGAAGGGCTTGAATCCTCTATTCAAACATGCTGCCAAACTAGAGACCTTATCTTTTACTTTAGCAACTTCTCTGGTCTTCCACTTCAATGCCTCCACTCGCCTAAACGACTTTTTCAATTCAATTGAGCGTCTGACAATTGGGGATTCACAATAATTATCAACTTTCTCTCCTGGAATTTCTAATTGTTTTCAAACTGAAGGATCCTAATTTGACTGATCAAACTTGGCTATCATTGTTGCTGGCTCAATTGTACCTTTACGACAACCATCTGCATCTTTAACTGGCATCCACTATCTCTTTAAATCTTTACTAACATCCAACCGACATTTGTACAGTATAGATTTCCTGTGGCCAACTACAACTACCTGGGATCTTAACTTGAGTTTACACTGGCTTCTGCCAAACTCACACCATAGCCTTCATCTGCCAACTTGCCAGTAGAGATGAGATTCATCTTGATACTTGACATAAATTTGACATTACACAACACTAATTTATCTCCACAGTCTGCTAACATCTCCAATTCCACTAGTCTTGGAGATTCTACCATTCTCCATCCTTACCAGACCATGACGTCATTTTGTGAAAGATGTAAACAAACTTTTATCTGAAGTTATGTGCACAATGGTTGTACTATCTAAAATCCAATCATATGAGTTACTACAGCTCTCTGTGTCACTACCAACACAAACTAAGGCATCTTGTGATACATTTGCCTCCTAATTCTTTTCTTGATCACTTTCAATTTTATACATTGACTCTTAGTGTGACCCTTCTTGTGACAAGAATAGCATTCTATCTCTTTATTCCTATAACCCCACTTCTTTTTACTGCAACTCGGTTTACTTTACTCATTAATATTCTCTTTACTCTTAGTCAAAGTTAAAGCTGATCCTACAGTAGAAGACTCTCTACCACTACTCTTCCTACGTATTTTCTCAGCTATAGCTAAATCACAAATACCTGCAAACTTCAGAATATTTTCTTCTACCAAATTAAACATTGTTGTCTTCATTGTTTTCTAACTATTAGGTAAAGAGGTTAATAACATAATAGCATTCACTTCATCAGTAAACTCTATTTTAACTTATTTATCAAAGTGGTTACCTCATTTATGTAGGAATTCACATAAGCATCATCAGCCATATGCATATTGGAAAACTTCATAAGCAGATAGATATTATTATTTGTGTAGAGTTTTTCATACTTGTTTGTGAGCGCTTGCATCAACTTAATTACAGTTGTCTTTGTGTTACCAAACGGCCACATCCATAGATAAACACATCCTGATTGATGAAACTATTTTTTCATCCAAAGTCACCCAATCTTCATCTTTCATCCCTTTTGGTCTCTTTTTCAAAGCCCTACTCAATTTCTTAGCAGTCAAATAATCTTTGACCATCATCTTCCAATACTCAAAATTTTTCCCATCAAACTTCACGACTCCGTCGAAAATTGTTGGCTCCATGTATCTAAAAGCTTTGATACCACTTGTTGAGAGAAAAATAATATAATAATAATAAAACTATAAAATTATATTTTTTCCTTCCACAGGATATGCCAAACAAATTAAAGTCACAACAAATAACAAATATAAAAGAGATAGGGAAAAATAGAAAGACCACCATAAGTTATACTGGTTCACCCCAAACTTGGGACTATGTCCAGTCTCTGCAACTGCATGATCAATTATAATGAGAGATTACAAGAAGCCCTCAACTCTGCGCTACAAACTAATCCTCAAAAGCCCAACAATGACTATTGATTTTCAAGTATCACAACTCGATACTTGGAATCAACAACAAAGGAAAACCCTCAAACCCACAAGAGAAAACTCTCATTTTCTCTCACAAAATACACTGTCACGCACACTGTTCACAAGATACACTCACTGTGTAATTCTCTAAAACAAAAGAAAGGCTCTCGATTCTGCACACATCTTAGCCGCAAATCAAAGAACACACACACAGGATGAATAAGAAAAAGTGGGCCTTACAATATGGCCAATAACATGAGCCAATTTGTTGTGCGTGCGTGCGTCTGGTTGTTACATCAAAAAATGTAGCTTCAGTTTGTCTCCATATACCTAATAGTGACCACAAGGAGTGTTTCTCGATGTGAGTAAAAATGGCTTTTTAGAAAATGAAAGGGGTTCTATTGTAATTTTCTAGAAGTATTTTGATTTTAAGCATACAATCAATTTGATTCTTAAGACAATTTATCTACATACAAAGTCTCCTGAATGATTGTTGTATCTTTATAATAGTGCAAGGGAGACACATCTTTTCTATGAACAACATTAAGACTTAGTTTGGATTGTTGTAGTTTTTAAAATAATTGCAATTTTAAAGCTGGTATCTATCCCTTTTTGCACATCAGACTAAATTGAAAAGTGATTTTTGATAACTTAGACTTCGTTTGATAATCATTTGGTTTTTGGATTCTGAAAATTGTGCTTGTTTTCTCATCATTTCTCTACCATGAATTTCAACTTTTTTAAGAAAACATTTGAATTCTTCTTAGCGGAATTCAAAAAGAAAAAACATGTTTTTGAAAACTTTTTTTTTGTTTGTTTCAAAATTTAGTTCAGTTTTTTAAAACATATGCAAAAAGTAGAAAACAAAACAAGGAGACCATAGGTGAAGAACATGTTTTATTAATATTGTAGTTGTTGAAACATATTATTAAAATATAGTGTTTTTCAAACTATTTATGGTTTTAGTTAGGTGCCTGGAGGTCATATCTTCTTCCACGTGGCAGCATGTCATCTCTTTAAGAGAAGATATATTGCCATCTGTCATAAATTTAAAAAAAAAAAAAAAAACCAACCTATACACAAATAATCACAATTGCTCTAGGCGGTTTAGTGGAGAAGTGAGTATTCTATTATGTTAAAGGGCATGGGTTTGAGCTTAATGTAACACATTTTTTTTTGTTTTTCTTTTTCTCTCCATTTTTTCTCTCTTTTTTCCTTTGCTTTTTTATTTATTTTCTTTTCCTCTCTTTTCTTTTTCCTTATGTTTTTTCCTTTTTTTTTCCTATTTCTTTTAAAATTATACATAACTACAAATTTTTTTTGGAATTAATAACTACCGATTCTTTTAATATTTTAATTAAGTATTAATTATTTAAATATTTTTTAAAAGTAAAATAAAATTAATATTACTCCAAAAAATTATAAATAGATAAGTTTAAGGGGAAAAAATCAATTTATGACTATTTTCATTTGATTTATTTTTTTTTTCGTACTTTCATTTGATTTAATTTAAAATCAACTTAAAATCACCTAAATGAAGTTATTCTTCTTCCAAAGTCTTATCGAAGTAGTAAAAAAAATTATCACATTATTCAAAATTATCACGTAATTCTTTTTAAATAAGTAGAAAAAAAAACAGAAATACGAGAGACAAGAGAATGAAAAATCAATCATATTAGAAATTTTTTGTTAGAGAATGATAGTTTTTCTTCATGTAGAATTTTTTTAAAGTCTTATCGAAGAAAAACTATCATTCTCTAACAAAAAATTTCTAATACGGTTGATTTAAAAAGAATTACATGAAAATTTTGAATAATGTGATAACTTTTCTTACTGATTCGATAAGACTTTGGGAGAAGAATAACTTAATTTAGGTTATTTGAAGTTGATTTTAAAATAAATCAAATGAAAGTACGAAAAAAATAAATCAAATGAAAATAGTTATAAATTGATTTTTTTTCCATAAACTTAACTATTAATAATTTTTTGGAGTAATATTAATTTTATTGTACTTTAAAAAAATATTTAAATAATTAATACTTAATTAAAATTTTAAAAGAAACGGTAGTTATGAATTCCAAAAAAAACTATAGTTATGTATAATTTTAAAAGAAAGAAAAAAAATAAAGAAAAAAAAAGAAAAAATGGAAGGAAAAAAGAGAGAAAAAGAAAATAAATAAATAATCAAAGCAAAAAAAGAGAGAAAAATGGAGAGAAAAAGAAAAGCAAAAAGAACACATTACATTAAGCTCGAACTCATGCCCTCTAAAATATTTGTATACTCACTTCTCCACTAAACCACTTGGAACAATTGTTATTACTTATGTGTAGGTCGTCTATTGAAGAGACAACCTATGGTATTTTTTTTTAATTTACAACAAATGGCAACATATCATCTTTTCAAGAGATGACATGCTGCCACGTGACCTCCAGCCATCTAATTAAAACCGCAATATTTTTATACATATTTTGAAAAGCACTATATTTTAATAATAAGTTTCAAAAACTACAATATTAATAAAAAAAATATTTTATAGGTGAAAGTAATATTTATAGGCTTAATTTTTTAAAGCTAAATAGTTACCAAATGGACCTTAATAAATAATTTATTTTATCAAATAGCCAAAATGGTTAAGATTCACCATGACCATAATCTCTTTTTACGCTTCCAGGTCCTAATAAATGTGCCTCAAATCAAATTTTTAGGCTATTCCAATCTATTGCTTTTTAGTTGCTTTAGTTTACCAATCAATTTGTGTTTATTATTTCATAAATTCCTATTAACCCTTAAATTATTTCCAACACTTGCAACCCAAGAAAAGTAAACATTTCAAAAAAATAAAAACAATAAGAAACTTTTCCTAATATCATTGTTATGATAATCCTGAACTTTCAAATTTGAAAGAAATAAGATTGACATGTCACCCTCCATTGAAAGTTAATTCCTATATTAACTCTTAGACAAATCTAATTAAAACTCTTGAAGTTTTATACTATCAACGAATTTTAATTGTTATCTCACTCAATCATAACAGAAAAATAGAGCTATCAATTTCTTGTTTACAATAAATTGTTTTTATATTAATAAAATATGTTTTTGTTTTAATATTAGTAATTTGCAAGACATTATTTCGATGTTAAAAACTTGTACGTGTCTTTGAATTATGTCATTCTTTTCTATGTCTTCGATATCGTTGTCTCCTAATATTGATGTGCATTTAGCCATCTCCATCATCGGTTCCAATAAATTGAAGGAAAAAAAAATCACTTCCAATGAACTTTGAAAAACTAACAATTTTTTTTTTTTGTTTGATTGCTCATACTTAGCACCAAGGTTTGAAATGTTGATGTCGATGAAAATATCGAGGTTTAGATATTACAGAAATATTGATGGAAATGGAAATGTCGATTGAAATTTCGAGAAAACTTATGGAAATTGTGGAAATTGATGGAAATTATTTAAATTAGTCAATGAAACTTTAATTGTGGCTTAATTAGACTATGATTGACCATTTTTAAGCATCATACCTAAAAATTAAGTAATATTTAGATATAAATGTCAATTAAAATGTCGATGCGAGCATGAGTTTTGAAAATAAATATGAAAATTGATTAATTTTTTTTTTGAATTATTTCATTAAACTTTAAATGTGATTTAATTTTACTATAATGGATTGTTTTTAACTATCATATTTAAATTATATATAATATTTATATTAAAATGTTAATGGAAATGTTGATGTTAGCAAAAAATTTAGAAAAATTATGAAAATTATTTGAATTATTAAATGAGACTTTAATTATGACAACTTAATTAAATTATAATTAATCATTCTAAATTCACTATACAAAATAATATCAAATATTGATAAATAGTTACAAAATTGAAGGAGATATGAAATATTTGTATATGATAAAATCAATGTGAATTGTTTAATATAAAGCTCTTAATTTAAGAAATAAATTTGAGAGAATTGGAGGGAATTTGAGAGAATTTGAGTGTAAATTTGTGATAGAGATTAAGGTGATGAAATTGAAAATGAAATGGATATTTATGGTGGTATGAAATAATTAAAAAAATTAAAATGTAGAATAAGAAAATTTTAATAAAAATATTTATTGTGATTTAGAAGATGTTTGGAAAATTTTTAAAAAATTGATATGAAGTTGATGTGAAAAGTGAAAGTAAATAAATGAAAAAATAATTAATATATATATATATATATATATATATATATATATATATATATATATATATATATATATATATATATATATATATATATATATATATATATAAATTTAATGTGTACTATGACTACTGTCTAAAAAAAAGAAGTCGGCGCAGCAGTGAGAGTCAACTGACTGCAGCGTTGCTGACTGAAGTGGTTAAAAAAAACGTAAAATGTCCACGAAATTTCGAGTTTTCCACGACATGTTGTCGAAACCTATCGAAATACCGAAATTTCGATCGACATTTCGACATGTTGCTCGAAATTTTACACCTTGCTTAGCACCAAATTAAATTAAAATTAAAAATTGGGCCACAATAGAAAAATATGGGATATAAAATACCTAAAAAATCAAGTAAATTACAAATAAAATCCCCCTCACATTTGTTGTTACATATAAATTTTATCTATACACTATTTTCTAACTTACAAATCTATGAATTTTAGAAAATTAATTTTTACCTATTACAAAGTCAACTTTTGTACATATTTGATTCATTTTGTATTCGTGTAGCAAATAGCCGATGGGAAGAAATCTAATAAGACGTGTTGGAACATGTCCTGTCGGCCGCCGACTCATTGTTCTTTTGCTTTTTGCGCCGGAATTCAACCGTTCCCTAGAAATTAGAATGTGTTGGGAAAAAACCTCCCACTACTACCGCAGGAATAAGCAGAAAAATAACTGAGAAATTAAAAGAAAGCAACAAAATAAGAAACACAAGAATTAACGTGGAAAACTCCAAAACCGGAGAAAAAACCACGGACAGAAAGAAATACTCTACTATGTGAAAAATTATTACAATCACACAGAATTCTCTCTCCGACCCCAATTACAAAGAAACACTCTCTAAAAGCTTTATACCACTCACTTAACTAGAGTTAGTATACCAGGCTTAAAGTATTTCGAATTGGGATGATTTGAAACCAAAACCATAGACTCCTTTTATAGTGCTTGGAGCCCATGACTTTCTTGTACATTTCCAATGTGGGACAATTTCTCTTCAAACATATTGCCAAAATCCCTACAAATTCCACCTTGGCAAGATATTTGAAGAATTCACAGCTTCTACTCCACCAATTGTCTTCATTGAAAAAACATAATCCTCAACACAGAGAATTATAACCTACTCCACCATAAAAGTAGACCACTTGGAATGTCACCTTCCAAGACTTTTCTTCTTCGTCACATGTCGATAAACCTTGCTGAATATTTATGGTGCAACTTCCACCTACTTGGCTCACCCGGAAGTTCTTCAGCCATCGACATAACTTCCACCACACACACCTTGCATAACCGCCAAGTCAATGCCCGTGTGCAAACCTGTGGAACCGCTAACATCACATCCTCTATCATGGTAAAGCGAACATACCATAAGGATGAATTCTGTCTTTCTTCAGAAGAAATCACCATCTCCCTTAACAAGAGAGACTATGTCAGCATCCGATCCAGAGCCCTTTGACGAACTTGCTCTGTTAGGACAATTCTTTTTCATGTGTCCAGACTGTCCGCATTCCCAGCAACCTTTCTTTTGCACGAAGTCTTTCTTCTTCTTCCAATTGCTAGCTACCAAGACTGAATCCTCCTGTGAAGTACGCCCGTCACTCTTCAGCCTCCTTTCCTCTGATAGAAGTTTACTAGTAGCCTCAGCAAAATTTAAAGTCTCCTTCCCGTACATCAAGATTGGCTTCATGTAAGGCGGAAGTGACAAGATAAGCCTGAGTGCCTTATCCTCATCCTCTATCTTCACTTCGATCACCTCCAGCTCAAAGACGATGCCATTGAGAACACTCAGATGATCTGAGATTTTCGTACCTTCCTCCATTCGTAGCGTGTGAAACTGCTCCTTTAGATACAGTCGATTTGAGATGCTCTTTGCCTGATACATCGCTTCAAGCTTCTCCCAAAGCTCTTTGGCTGTCGAAATTCCATGCACATTTGCAAGAATATTCTTAGCCAAATTTAGTTTGATTGCACTTGCAGCTCTCAAATCTAATTCATCCCATTCTTCATCAGTCATGCTGGACTTCTTAAAACCTCTGCTGGAACCGCCACTAGACTCCACTGGACCACCATCACCGCTTAACTTTTCAGAAGCACCACCACTCGGTCTTCCTTTCAAAGCCTTGTGTAACCCAGATTGTATCAGCACATCTTTGACTTGTACTTGCCACAAGCCAAAGTTCATCCTTCCATCAAACTCCTCCACGTCAATCTTCACTGGACTCATAAAGCTTGACATATCTGCTTTCACTCCTAGCGAATCTGCAAATAGTGAACAACCCACACTATTCACAAAACAGCTGTAGCTCGTTTCAAGAAATCTTTTCTGATGTGGAAGTTCAGACAGTGCTGCAACCACAGAGCATACTCAGAAACTCAAGAAACTAAGAACCTAAAGCTCTGATACCACTTGTTGGGAAAAAACCTCCCACTACTACCGCAGGAATAAGCAGAAAAATAACTGAGAAATTAAAAGAAAGCAACAAAATAAGAAACACAAGAATTAACGTGGAAAACTCCAAAACCGGAGAAAAAACCACGGACAGAAAGAAATACTCTACTATGTGAAAAATTATTACAATCACACAGAATTCTCTCTCCGACCCCAATTACAAAGAAACACTCTCTAAAAGCTTTATACCACTCACTTAACTAGAGTTAGTATACCAGGCTTAAAGTATTTCGAATTGGGATGATTTGAAACCAAAACCATAGACTCCTTTTATAGTGTTTGGAGCCCATGACTTTCTTGTACATTTCCAATGTGGGACAATTTCTCTTCAAACATATTGCCAAAATCCCTACAGAATGATACTCCAATAATTACAACATTAGACGCGAATATTCCGTAATTCTAAAATCTGCCTTTTTTTTTTGGAGAGTACTGCATATTCTTTGTCCATAGACTCCACTCTAAAGATATTATAAATAATTATTTAATGTTAATAGACTATACATTATTTTTAAAAGATATTGACGTGAGTCGTGACTATCAATCAGTAGAAGTAGTACTCATGCTACACCTCACCTCTCTTTTTCTTACTTGATTATAAGTTTGGTCTACATAGTTTGGACTTGAACATAATTTCAAATACATCCTCATTATTTTAAAAGCTTTAATTTAATCTTCATAATTTGTGCTATTATTTTTTAACCTAATCCTTATAATTAATTTTTTTTTTTAGTTCAACAATTACGAGAGTGAGAATCAAACCATTAATCTTTGAGATGGTATTTAGTGTCTTATTCATTGAGTTATATTTAGATTGGTCTTAAGGGGCTATTTGGAACGCTGGTTTAGAATCAAGAACCTTGAATTTCTAAAACCCATGGGATTGATTGACTTAGAGTTTCTGAAGTCTGTGTTTGGAGTGCAAAGTTTGGTTGACTGAGTTTCTAAAGCATGTGTTTGGGGTGGAGAGATGGGTTTGGCTAGGTTTGGTTAGTTTGTTTTTTTTTTTTAAAAAATATTTTGTGTGACCTAATAATTTGTTTTTGAATTGCATATCAATATTTTGACAAATTTTGTGTGAAGCAATTGTCCCAACCATATTCAAATTGGAATTATATTATGTGTAATCTATGTAACTCTAATCTATGTCATTCATTCCATGCATGATGATGTCAATTTGAATAACATTATCAACAGTATAGAATGAATAAGTCCAAAGTAAGAAGGGTATTGTTAAAGTTTTGGGATTTTGAAATTATAATTTACAAAGTAGTTTGACAAAAAGTTCAAACATTGTGAAATGAACTATATATATATATATATATATATATATATATATATATATATATATATATATATATTTCAAGTATTTTTTCAAAATTTTCATAAATTTTGGTAAGTATCATAAGTTGAAGTAGTTAAAGAGAAAAAAAATTACATGATTCATGGAAAAAACGAAATTAGAACATAAAATTACATATAGAGAAAAATTTACATGCTTTTTGTAATTTTAATTTGATTAAATTAAAAATAAAATGCATTCTATATATTATTTTAAAATGACTGAATTAAAAATAAAATAACATATATTTATGTTATTTTAATATAACTAAGTTCAAAATTAATATCATACATAACTTTCGTTTTTTTTTGTTGTATCTAATCTAAAAATTACATATATTTTTGTAACTATTGCTAATATAAAATTAATTATTATTTATTTTATTTTAATAAATTCAAAATAAAATACCATTTATTTTTGTTACATTGAATATTGTTAATTTGAAAAATAAAATATATTTTTTAATTTTAATATGTTAATTTAAAATTAAATAATATTTTTTAAAATATTAATATGAGTTCATCTAAAATATATTTTTCTTATCTTAAAATTTAAAAATTATATCTATTTTGACCTATTGTTAATTGAATTAAATATAGATAAATAAGAAATGCTCTTGCTAAACATATGTCAGAAATTTAAGAATGATTTTATTTATATAAAGATAATGTAACTCTACATTTTTAATTGAAGAAAACTATACAATTGTAATTAAAAAAAATTTTTAAGAGAGAAAGAGAGAGAGAGTGAGAGAAAAATGGTGGGATCCACCATAATTATGAGAAAAATGGAGAGAGAAGTGGTAGACCCCACCAAATTTTTGTAATTTCAAGAGAAACCTGTTGGGTTTTGTGTCCTAAAACTCGTGGTTTTGTAAACTGAATGTATATTCTATTTTACTATAAATATGTTATTGAGGTTTATTCAATAAATGTGTTATTGAATAAAGTGAATTGTGTATTCTATAACCCAAATCCAATGAACAAAGAACCCTTGGCTATAGTATGTATACTTGAACTTTATGTATGACATAAAAGTGGATCAAGTTCGAGTAATAGCCAAAATGGTCTATAGTATAAGAATAAGGCTGGGTACCTTATTCTGGGGACACTATGGACGCGGCCCACTTTGTATAATACTAACGATGTGATCCTGAATCGTTCATGTGGAGACATGCGAGTGGGGGCGTCCTATGCAATGAGTTTGCATAAGACCGGACCGCGAAATAGTCACTTAGACTTTATAACTCCGTTTACTGTTTTAACTGACTATATTCATACGATGACCTAGGTAACTCGATCTTAATCCTGAGCGTGCTATGAACTCCTGTTTATTTGGGATTATCCTTAGATTTGCATGGGTGAGAGTGGCCCGAGATCGCCGACTCAATAAGCCTCCCATTTTGGGGATAAGACCGGATAGATAGTTGGGAACATAGTCATGCAAGATGGAATTCACTCCTACCTGCTTTAAGGATTAGTAGAGAGGTTGTTCCCTTAAGTGCTGACTCTGGGTCTTGAACAATGGGCCCACCCTCTCATTGGCCCGAGAGGGATTCGGTTTGTTGGTTGGACCACAAACCAATTGTTCATTAGAGGATCAGTGGGACTTAAGGAACAAGAAGTAATTACAGGGGTAAAACGGTTTATTTGACCCAGCTGTAATTACGAACGACCTGTGAAGGATCGACTTACTAATCATGGTTATATCGAGTGGACAGAAATATATCTACAGTGAGGAGAGTGCAGCCACTGGGCTTTAGTGGAGTGTCCCGGTGGTTAACGAATGTTGATTAGCTAGGCTAAAGAGTTTGGCCGGTTAATCTTGTATCGTTGGAGCTCATGATCTGTAGGTCCATGAGGTCCCCTTACTAGCTCAGACTAACCCTTGGAATATTTTGAGAGAAAAGAATTTGAATTGTTCAAATTCGGTTTTGGGAGTAAACGTTAATTATATGCGATATACTTAACGTACTATAATTTAATTATGAATTAAACCACAAGAAAGAGAGAGGAACATATTTAAATGTGATTTAAATATTTGTTCGGTTTAATACGTGAATAGGGATTCATGTACAAACGATTGGTCATAAAAGAGAGGGATTGGTCTAATTATTTAATTAATATTTGATATTAAATTAAATAATTAAATTAAATAATTAAATTAATTAAATGGTTTAATTAATTAATCAAGTTTTTAATTTAATTTTGATTTAAATGAAACTTGACTAATCCTATATATCCAACCTAGTGTTGTCTTCCATGGGAAGACAAGTGTTGTCTTCCATGGGAAGACAAATGTTGTCTTCCATGGGAAGACAAATGTTGTCTTCCATGGGAAGCCTAATGAGGTTTCATTAGTTTCTATAAATAGAGAAGCAACACAATGGAGATAAGAGATTAGAAAAACAAGAGATTTTTGTAGAAAACTCTCTAGTTTTTTTATTGAGATCTTTACTCATTCTTCTCCCAATTTCTCTCAATCAAAGATCCCACAATCCATTCCAAGGGCTGAGAATAGTAGGGAAGACTCTAGTGGTGGTCCAAGTATTGTTGGTGATCCAAGATTTGCAAAGAATTTGGAGAATTTGAGCTACAAAGGTATGTGTTCATACTTTCTGGTTTTTTCCAGTTTTGAGCATGTTTTTGTTTGGTTAAATTGATGTACTTTGAGTGCTCGAGATCCGAAATTTCTTCCGCTTTCTTAATATTAACTCCATCAAAACCATGGTCTTAGAAGGGGGGTTTCTCATGAGTTATGATGGAGTTTGTTATTTGAACTCTAGGGATGGGAAGTCCATTCCCCAGCACATGGATTTGGATTTGGAACCCAATCCCACCCAAATATAACCCAAATCCAAACTCATCCCTTTAAGGGGGTGTTTGAAGCATTGTGTTGGGTTTGGATGATTTTAGAATCTAAACATAAAATGTTGTTTGTGCCACTGTGTTCAAAACCCAATGAATTTGAAACACAGCCCCATGGTTTTAAATAATGTACCCCAAACAAATTTTCAAGCTTTAGAACACTACACCCTACACACTATTTTTTGATTTCCATGGTTTTAAATCCCCCAGAACAAAACCCCCAGGGTTCTGATTCCAAGGGTTATGATTCCAAAATGGTGTCCCAAACAACACTTAAAAAATTGTTTTTGTTTTTGTTTTTTTGTTTAGAAACCCTAATGCTCCGTTTGGCAGATGAATTTGGTAAGAAATGATTTCAAATTTCGGATTTTAAAATATGAAAATGATTTCAAATTCCTATTTGCGTTTGGAACCAAATTGATTTGAAATCACCAAAATTAAAATTTCTTGTTTGGATGCTCACAAGAAATGAAAAGAAACAATAGCATTTTACTATTATGCCCTTATAGATTTTACATGAGATTATTTTAATTAATAATAAAATATTTTAATATCAAATAACATTATCAAATACATATAATCATAAAACATGTCATTAATCAAAACAAATTAACTTATTAAATTAAAATTTACAAATGTTATCATTATTGTTAAAAATGAAAATAAAAAAAAATTGCAAATGTCTTAATTTAAATGAAAAGAGAGAGAGAGAGAGAGAGATTGGACTCAATTGAGTCTAAACAAAATCCATAAAAAATAGATTTGATTTGTTATGTTCAACCATAGAGAAAAAAAAAATTAAAAGAAGCAATTTTTTTTGTTGATTTCTTCGCCAACCCAATGTATGAAAACATAAAACTAAAAAAATATTCATATAGGAAAAAAAATTGATTGCATCAATATATAAAAAGGAACAAAAAAAAACATATTATTCTTATCAAATCAATAAATAAAAAAATGTTTAAGAAGATAACAAAGCACAAAAAAAAAAAAGAAAAAAGAAGAAAACTCACCTCTAATTTGTTTGTCTATAAAAAAAACTTGTTGAAAATTGAAAAGTTGAATTGAAAAATTTGAAATTATTGGTATCAATCTTAAAAAAAATAGCAAAATACAATGGAGAAACAAAATAGAAACTTAAGCTTGAGTTTGCTTTAATGGTGTTGAGTCAAAATATAAAAGAAACCATCGATATGTATGAAATTGAATAGAGAAAAACTATATAAATTATCAAAAAAAACTATTGTAAGGCGTGGGGTAAAATTGAAACATATTTTTTTAAACTTAAAATCCTGTCAAATTCGACATATTTGGAATAAAATTTTTTCAAAAAAACAAGATTTGAAATCACAAACAATTTCAAATCTCTCACTTCTTTTTTCTTTTTTCTTTTTTTTTTCATCCAAACACATGAAATGATTTCAAATCAGTTATCATAACTGATTTGAAATCATCCTAAATCAAGGGGTTCCAAACAGGGGCAAACGTTTTTGTTGGATCTTTATAGTTTAGTCAAATCTCATAAATCCTCTCTACAACTATTATATTAATATTTTTTTAACTTATGTTTTTAATTTGGCAAACTATGTTGGTTAATTATATTAGACTTTAAAGCAGTGGCAAATCCACAAATTTTGTTGAGAGGGGCTTCAGTTAATACATCACAATTGTCTTCAGCGAATTTTAATATTTCGGGATGAAATTTTAAAAAATAATGAACCAAAAATTTTAAAACAAGTTTATTTATTTCTATATATATTTGATATAAAAAATCAAATTTAAAGGAAAAATTAAACAAAATTATAATATTATATACTAATTATTATTTCATATTTATAAATACATAGTAGATATTTTTTTAAAGGAAAATTTTCAATTTATACTCTTAAACTTATCGGGTTGTATCAATTTTTACCATAAACTTTCAATTTCATCAAATTAGATTATAGACTAAAATAAGTGTTGTAATTTTTATCATTTATTCCATTTTTGTTAATTCACTCACTAATTTTAATAAAAATCTTGGCTAACTCACTAATTTCTATAAAATCAAATTTTGCATAAATTAACTATCGAACGACTTTTTCAAAACTTAAAAATTTCAACAAAAATTCAGTTTTAATGTCGCTTTTCATTGAAATTCTACCAATTTTGTATTATAAATAAAAATTTTAATTCATTGAACGCATATGAGAATACTTTTTTTTAATTAATTTTCAAACAAAGACTTATGAGAGGATAAAAATTTCAACATCTTTTTGAAGTTTAAAGTTAAGAATAAGTAAAATTTATGAAAAAATTATTATCTGCATACATATCAAATCCCTTGCCCAAGGGAGTTTGCCACTGCACCAGAAATTTCTAGTTTTAAACACCAACTTCTTAGTATTAATAATAAATACTTTGGAGTTCAGGGAAGCTTGAGCTCCCGAGCCCATGCCCATGCTAACTACTTTAGAGCTCAGGGAGGCTTGAGTTCCCGAGCCCATGCTAACTACTTTGGAGCTCAGGGAGGCTTGAGTTCCCGAGCCCATGCTAACTCTACCCCTACTTTAAAGTTGAGTAAAAAATATAAGGAAATAAGTACGATTTTTTAGTGGATGAAAAATAGTCTAAATAATGATTTGTGAGGTTTAACCAAACCATAGAATTTAAATAGAAAATTTTAGAACCATAGAAATAAAATTGAAACTAACTACAAACCACAAAGATTGAATTGAAACTTTTAAATTTATATGAATCAAATTTGTCACTTAACATTTTTCTTTCGAAGTGACATTTTTCTTTACTTTGAACTATGAGTAGGATGATTTTGAACTACAAGTTGGATGACAATTCTAACCTCTTAACTTTAAGAGAAGTAATATTTTAATTAGTTTGAAGGGTTTAAGTTCACTTATTCTTAAATAAGTAAATAAAAATAAGTTGACAATATGAATTTGTAGATTAAAGAAATTAAAAATGTATAAAAATTGACAAACCAGAGGACGAAGCAATATGAAAAATGATAGTTGACTGATTATGAAAAAGTAAACCTCTCTTGTTTGATAAAAGTTGAAAATTGCTATAGATATAAATACTATAAAATATTACTAGAAAATTCTCTAACTAATAACACCAACTCAAACAGATAAAATATCTCTTGTAGGATCAAATTTTTATATTTCATGTGATATAATATTATAAAAATAAATAAACAAATAACACTTAATTAAAGGTTTGTGAATGAGTGATTATTTGTTAATGAGTAAGGAATGTCCGTTTTTCTGCTAAACAGGGTGTATTGAACTCATAATTCATTAGATACTTTTTATGAATGTCAACTAAGTATCGTATAAATTACTCCCAGTTGTTCAATCATTTGACAATCATAATCATTCTTTGATAAATGATCACTAAGAGTCAGACTCAATAGAATTTGATCAATCTTTTTTTTTTCCCTTCGTTAAGGTGGAGAATTGAACCAAAAATTATCTTTCTTTATCATCAATTAAATCACTATTCGAGACCTAGAATTCTATTTTATCATCAATCTAATCACCTTTCACATTTTATCTTTTCCTTATCAATGAATATATCTCTTTACTTGATGGGATTTTGTATGATACTTATGAGATCGATGAGATTGATATTCCAATCTTTCTTCTTCGAATGTATTGATTTGATCCCATAAGCGGGACCACCACCCCATAGCATGTTGCCACCAAAAGCAAAACCCCATATTTCTTCTAGAGAATCTCATAATTGTTCTAGAGCAACTAGAAAGAGATTATTTAACCAGAAAGAGATTATTTAACCAGAAAGAATTCAGTTCAGATGTGGGATACCTATCAATAAGTTTTCGCAACTCAATCATGTATGATGGAATCATCAAGGATTTGACCTTTTCGAACTCTGTCTGTAACTCACTATAGGCTCGAGAAACAAAGAACTTACATTAAACAGCTTAAATATAAGAGAATTATTGCATAAATACTAAATTTTTTTGGAACACTTGCCAAAGTGAGCATAACTCAGTGCTAATTGGTATGTACGCTCGACCAAGAGGTCAAAAGTTTGAATCTCTCCCCTTTAAATTGCACTTGAACTAAAAAAAAAAAATTGGAACAATCTTAAAAAGATGAGAAGTCGAATGAAGTGGACTAAAACATTTTCTTTCACTCTCCCTTTGTGCGAACATACTATCAACGGATATTGAATGTACGACTACTTCAAATTTGGCTATGCCAAATACTTTATGGTAAATATATTAGCAATTTGCTTCTTGATTTGTATTTTTAGTACTTGAAATATATAAAAATTAATTTCCGCAATATTTTGAAAATGAGATAGTTTAATAAGTATAGCTAAAAGTAGGGTAATTTTTACCAACATGAGCATAACTCAGCTAGTTAAGACATGTATACTTAACCAAAAGTCAGAAGTTTGAATTCACACCCACATGTGTTGTTGAATTATAAGAAATATACGGTAGTATTTCAATTTTTAGATTGAACAGAAAATGAAAACTTTTCACCAATCAATGTCTTTGAAAGTGTGATTTCCAACGAAAATAGACGTTTACATATTGACAGAAGTATGAATCAATTGGTCAAAACATTATTTACTTCTTTAAAAGTTGGAGTATCGAATCCTCTCGGCTTGAACTTAAAAAAGAAAAAAGGATGTTTACGTGCCTCCATAAGTGAAGTTATCACTTGGTGAACTGGAAAAAAAAAGTCTCTCATTCTCAAAGCTAATTTTTTTATTACAAACGTAATCACACCGATTCATAATATAACTGACAATCTAGTTATTGTTGTTTGTTTTTTATTTGGGCCACTTCCTGGCCCAACCATTTCTTTCTGTTTTGCGAACGAGGGAGGCCCAATTTCCGAATAAGCCCAGATGTAGCAAGCACTGTTTGGGCTTTCGAAGCAACAAATCCAGGCCCAATACCTCTAGTTTTGGGCCTTTGGCAGAAGTCCAATCGAACTTAGTTGAAGCAAAACTGCAAAGTCAGACCTCAAGAATTTATAACTTTTTTTTAAAAGAAAATTTTCGAAAGATAATGTACAGAAGAGACAGATATTTGTAAGTATTTTCTTTCAACGGTATATTTGTGACAAAGAGCTGACAATTACAGTTCGTTTTTATATTTCTTATTTTCTAAAAACACGCTTGATTGATATTATTTTTTGTTTTCTATTTTTTAAAAAATATTTATGAGATTAGCTAATTTGTAGAAACTATAAACAATTGTTTCAAAAATCCAACTTTAGGTTTTTAAATAACCATAATTTTATTAAATAAAATTCTACTGGTATATTTTGAGTAAAATATACTTTTGGGTCATGAACTATGAGTTGGTATCTATTTGATTTTTGAGATTTAAAAATGGACACTTTTAGTCTATGTTTAAAAAATGGTTTTAAATGATCTCTAGACCCAAATTTAAGCCGCTATTTTTGCCTAACGACTTCGGGCAATGGCAGACCTGCCTAATCGATTGAACGATTCTGAAATTTTAGATTTTCATTGTTTTATATATTTTTTAAAGTTTTATTTGAAGTTTTTTACCCTAATCGACTGTGGACATGAGATTGTATAAGAAAGAGAAGACTAAATACCTAACATCCATTTGTTTTTTGATTTTTAGTTTTTGAAAATTAAGTCTATAAATACTACTTTCACATATGAGTTTTCTTATTTTCTTATTTAATTTTTAACTATATTTTTAAAAAATCAAATCAAAATTTGAAAACTAAAAAAAAATAGTTTTTCAAAAACTTGTTTTGAGTTTTGGAATTTGGTTAACAATTCTAATGTTTTCTTAAGAAAGATAAAACTCATTGTATAGAAATGATGAGAAAATAAATTCAACTTAAAAAAAAAAAAAAAAAAAAAACTAAGGCCCATTTGATAACAATTTTAATTTTTGGTTTTTAAAAATTATGTTTATTTTCTCTTCATTCTCTATTTCATCTTCTTTGAGAAAACATTTAAATTCTTAGCAAAATTTCAAAAACAAAAACAAATTTTTAAAAAGTATTTTTTTAGTTTTCAAAACTTGATATTTTTGAAAACATATGTAATTAGTAGAAAATAATACCAAAAAATTCATAGATGAAAATAGTATTTGTAGACTTAATTTTCAAAATATAAATAGTTATTAAACAGGTTAAATAGTTATCAAACATGACTTAAAATTTCGACAATCTTTTAGTCGATTAAGGTGGGTTAGTTGAAAGATAGATGCCGACGGTTGCTGCAGTCATAACCGTCGCCGGAAGTCGCCGGAAATAGCTGTTCAGCTGCTAAACTTGGATCCAAAATCCTTCTCCACGCTGGGCTGTTCGTTGTACAGGACGAAACGAACAGATGCAAACAAGAAAAGATTTCCTTTTTTTATTATTATTGTTTTTTACTTTTAACTATTTTAATATTTAACCTACTAAGATTCCAACTAATTCCACATCATTTTAAAAAAAATACATGTAAGTAAGTCTACATCAGCATTTAACCGTCTAGTTAGCATTTAACCGTCTAGTTAGCATTTCGTAAGTCAAATGAGTCCAATGACCATTTAAAGCCATTTTTATAGATTAAAAGTGTCCATTTTGAAGTGTTAGAAACCAAATAGACATCAGCTTCAAACTTCAAGAACTAAAAGTGTATTTTGCCCTATATTTTTCTTATCTCAACTTATATGTAACTATTTTCTCTTGAAATTCGCCAACTTATGCATAACTATGGACTGAACTAAAAAAAAAATCTCTTGACATACTCCTTTCTCAAAACATCCATTTTCTCTCTATTTTTTTTTTTCTCTTTCCACTCTTGCAAATCTATCTCAAATAAACTATACTTTATTTTCTATAATTATAATAAATAAAAACCATTTGGTTACGGTGCCATATTTCTCAAATGACTTTTAATAAATATAATATTATGAAAATATTCCTGTCTCCCCAACTATATATGCTTTCCAATTTTTTTCCTTGGCCTTTTCCCTAAGCTCTAGCATCTTACTTGACCTAAGTTGCTTCAAGATTTCCACCGGCCCAAAATGTATAGCCTTTTTTTTTTTTTTAAGAAAATATTTTTTTGTATTCTTTTTGCTACTTCTAGATTCACTTTAATTATATAGATAGGATGTAATAAAATTTCTTATCCATTGCATCACATATATCTATATTTTTCAAATATTTTAATTAAAGAATTCGATACAATCAACTTTTTTTTTTGGGTTAGTTTAATGATCTGTGACGGTGAGGATTTAAACTTCTGACTTTTGGTCGAGGATATAATGTTTTAACTAGTTGAATTATGCTCAAGTTGACAATATAGTTGACTGATTGTTTACTCATTTTATGTGTGTATAAATACTATTTTGTACGTATCAAAATAAAAAATCACAAAAGAGGAGGTAAAATCATAATTTGCTTTTTACTAGGAAAACAAGTCCTATAAAATAGAGTATATACAACAGTTACTTTAATGCAAATCCCACCCACCTACATTCTAGGTGTTTTAGTTCATAAATTTGAGAAGTCTAAGTTGTGAAACACGTATTAGATTTATGGAGCTCATGTTTGATTTGTAACATTGTTGAGTCTTATAATAGTTAGAAGGTACTAGGTAGGATATTAGGTGAATTTTAGAAGCTTCTAAGTTTACGTAACCTATGAAATCAATAAACATATAACTTGAGATAAACAAACTCACATACCTAACCCTAGGCTCGGTCTACGAGTCCTAGGCTAGGCTAACCACATAAAGTGAAAGGAAGGAATAAAATTTGTTGGGCATATTTTGAAATCTCACAGGGAAGGAATTTAGCCACACAAAAAAAAAAAAAAAAAATCTTTTGAATTAACAAGGAAAATTTATGAGTTATCCACCCATATTCTGTACGGAATGTCAGCAGAAAAACCAGTGGCAGTGAGTCACGGTAACTAATGATTGGCCTTTATATTCATATTCAGAAATCTTTCTCTCTGTACAGCAAATACCTTTCTATTCTATTATCAGCCACTGATGTCTATTCTCACCAAACAAAAAAAAAAAAAACAGTAACAGATTTCTTTTTCTTCACTTTTCCTACTGACAGTTGAAAATTTCTCTCTTTTTTCTCTCCATCCAAACAGGAAAAACAACAGCAGTAGCAACAGCAACAATAAACTCAGTATCAATTAATGAAGAAAGTGCTTAGACAAGCAAAGACAGAGATTTGGGTTGAGTTTAGCAAGTCAAATCCAAGATTAAGAAGCAAAAGTAAAGGCAATGATTGAGAAAGAAAGCTCCAAAGTAATGGAGTTTTACCAAATTGTGAGTCAAGTTGGTTGGTCTTTTTCTTTTCTGTCAAGTGGGGTATGGAAGAAAATGACCAGCAATTTTGGGGGGAAGAAATTAAAAACTTGAGAGTGAGTGGGGACATGAATGGCCATGAAAGAAGAAGACATACCATCAAGCAAGTTGGCAAAAGATGGGACCAACTTTGTGAAAAATCAATCTCTTTCCAATCTCTTTCAAACTCCCAACAATCAACAAAAAGATAGGGATAAGATGTTAAAGCTATATACAGAGCTGTCAATATGCTATACCCATTTAATGAATGGCCCTTGTTTGTTTATCTGCACATATGACTAAATCTTCTTGTGGGTTCCATTTCATCATTCTATCCCCCACCCACTCTCTCTCTCTAGGTCACCCAACCCTACATATATATATGTATACACAACAGGGGAATAATTTCTTTTTTATTCCCTTTTCTTTTCCTTTTCTTTTTTACCCTTTTTTCCCTAGTTCCTAATGGAAGTGGATTAACAAGAAAGCACAAATCCAAGATTCAAGTCAAGAAGTAGACACATGTAACAACAGCATAATATCCAAATCAACTTATTTTGAATTCATTGACAGTGTAAGAGATATTACATTAAAAAAAGGAGCTTAAGCTGCTTCTCAACTCATCATTTTGGCAGAACAAACTAGTTGATCTTATTTCGTAACTGTTTTTTGACAAAAAAATTTGTTAAATACCTGGAATTGCAAGATCTAGAATCTTGAGTTTTTATCTGTCTCAACAATATACAAGATTAATGAAGCTTCCATTACTCTTTGAACATGTAATGTGGATGGTAATGGAGTTGGAAGGCATATAAGCTGTGTACTTGGAGGCAACGAGGCAAGAATCTGTATCAGATATACACAGAGGACAACAATCATGGTTTCCACCATATGGCAATGATGCTCTGAAATAAACTGAGGAGGGACCATTGCTAACTGATAAACATGCATAATTTCTCTTGTCAACCTGTTAACATCAGCAAAATAAAAAGACTGTCAACGAGAGCTACGTGACCGAGAGACACTTGCGGTATCAGATTCAAAAAGAGGAAGACGGTTTTAATTCCATAGGTATTTGTCTTTCAACTTGGCCGCCGTGCATTTACACTCAAGACTACGACTCATAAAGAGAGCCACTAGAAGGGAAGGGACATATTGGCCGACAACTAGGCGAAGATTTTTGAAGGGTAAGGATTTAGATGACTTGCTACCCTTTGTAGAGAGAAAAAAGGTAGGTGCCTATTGAGAAGATAAGGCATCATATGAACTCAGTTATTTCTTATAACCACTCATTATGTCCAAGATTGGTAGAATCCACAAAGTAAGGTTCATAAACTTTCAACATGCTTCATGCAATTCCTCTCTCTCTCTCTCTTTTTCTCCCTCTGCCCCAAACAAGAGAGGCACTTTTGTGAAGATATTAGATTTGGACAATAACTGAAGTACTTTACTACCAACACATATAAACCCCGATTATGGGAAAATAAGTTGTGTCAGATTAACGTAATTGCTCGTCAATGATGCAATTAGAATGATTGGCAAGACTTACCCAAATTGCCATTTACAATATCATTAGTTATAGATCCTCCAGCAGTAGGTCCACTAGCAGGGCCAGGTGCTGCTACCGTTTGACTCTGCAAGACTGCTGAGGGACAAAATCTGAAGACATTTATGGGCTGCAAAACAAAACAAGTTGCAATTAGTCCGAGTTGTTGCAGTTTTTGAACCAAACATCCAAAGGACAAACTCTAAACACAATCATCTCAAACCTGAGAGGCAGGTTGCATATGATGGAATCCCATTAGACGAGCATACTGCTCTTGCAAAGCAGGATTCTGCATCTGATTTTGATAATTCATGGGGTTGAAAATTTGAGGTTGGCATATCATAGGCTGGTTTGGCGTTGGAGCCACTGAAACTGATTGATCGACAATCGGGACCCGAGGTAATTGCATCGAGTTGTGAATTGAAGGCATTGAAGGTTGGGCCATACCCATTCCCATAGCCATTCGAGACATGTAATGTTGAACACTAGGAAACATCATTGGCGCCATCCCACTTCCCATCCACATTACCTATTGAACATTCAGCAATTACAAAAAAAATTGTGGCTTGTATTGTATGTAGAAAAATCAGATTGATTTTGTAGAATTCTTGGTTAAATTCATACCTGTAGTTGTAATTGAAGTGACTTCAAATATTCAATAGCTTCATCCAGCATTGAAGCTTTGTCGGTCTGTGGCAGAAGGACTACTTAATACAGAATACAAGATTCAGGTAGACTGAAAATTTTAAAGTCAACCCAAGTTGAATTAATTTATTTGAATCATTGTTAGGTTCAGCTTGAAGATAACACAAGTTTATGTTTAATTAAGAAGAAAAGAAAAGAAATCTTTACGTGTTTTCTCTAGTTGTTTTTATTGAATTATCAAATAGATCAGATAACTATTCTGAAGGATAAACCAGAAAAGTTCAAGTTGGACTTTTCCATTATCACTAATAAAGTTGTAGGATGTAGTAATTGAGATCACATAAAAGATAAGCAGGCTTGCAGCAAAAAATAACCATCAAGAAATGAGAAGGAATCAAAAAAGAGAGACTAGATGTGGTATGCAAATACCTTATTACAGTGTGGTATGAGCTCTTGTAGTGCTTTCATCTTTTCATTTATCCTCTCTCTTCTCCTCTGCATTACAAGTAAGCTCTTATCATAAAATTCAAAATATGAAAAGGATTGATAACTGGGGAACTTTTGATATCCTACCCTTTCTGAAAGGTTATGTACTTCAGCTGCACGAGTCCTACGAGAAGAGCCAGATCGGGGAGCTGCCTTGTTTCCCTCAGCAGATTCGAGTTCAGCAGTCTACAGAATGCTTTATACCATTACGCTCACATCTAGAAAGTATAACTAATGGGCTTCAGGTTAGAACAAATGCTTGATAGTTTTACCTCGCTTTGGCACTCGGATTCTTCTCCGTCTCGGCCTTTTCTTTTGTTACTATTACCTCCAGTAGATTGTCCAATAGTCCTACTTCTATCCATACTACTTCCTGAACCGCCTGAGGATGAAGTGGCAGTTGGATCCACGGTCTCAGTTTTTTCCCTCTCGCCTTGTGGAACCATTTTTCTATTATCTTCCTTGGAGAGACCAGCAGATAAACCAGCATTCCCAAAGCCACTGGTCGAAACCCGGCTCACATCGGGGTCATTTGGATTAGGAACTTGGTTGCTTCCACAGTGGCTCGAACCTACTGTCATTGTTGAACAATCTCTTCCCTCTCCCTGTATCAAGTTTCCAGACTCCCTCCCCCCATTTGATGATCCCAAGTCACCCTTCAATGGCATAGGAACTTGAGAAAAGTTCACCATTTTCCCTAAATCTCCTAAATCCTTGTTCTGCCGCGTCAAATCTGGAAACTGAAATCTTGGAGGAGGCATTGTGTTTGTAGGAAACTGTGCAAGACCTGCAGGATGCTTCGAATTCATCTTCGGAGAATTCCCAAAAGTTACATGATTATTTGTATCAAAGGGCCCAAATCTAGGATGCTTGTCATCTTGGAAATGTTTGATAGGCTGCTTAACATTCTCAATAGGATCTGCAGGCGGCAATTCGGAGAAAAAATTGGAACAAAATTCCTTCTCGAAGGAATCTTCGAGCGGATCTTGTATCCAGGAGACTGTTTCATCTTCTTGAATCAAATTGCTTGAATTTCCACAAGACACATTACTCCTGTGAAGTGGTTGACTCTGTTTCTGAAATTGTCTAACTTCATTAGCATTCGGACTTGGTTTTCTAGCCTTTTGGCTCTGTAAGACCACTTGCCCATTTCTCCATAAAAGCTCCACAAGATCTTCATGTTCAGGTCTGCAAAATCCCCATCCACGCTTAAAGACAAATACACAAAATACCAAGCTTGAGAGTGTACCAATTTTTTCCCCCTCTCTTGAAATTTGAAATAATTAGAAAGAGAGAGAAAGAGAGAGAGAGAGCCAACCCCATTGATTTCTTATGGTTGGCTGGAGGAAGGTCACCCTCAAAATTCCAATCAGGAAAACAATAATTCATGGCTGCCTTGACACAGAAGCTCTGTCAAAATGAAAGAATAAGGTAAAAAGAACCCTCAAAATTTCAAATCAGAACAATATTCTCATTACAACACCAAGCTCTATTCCATACTTTGAGGCTTCAAAAGTAGAAAACAAGAAACCCCCACAAATTATTCCACTAAACCCACAAAATCTAGTTTATCAATTGACGAAGAAAAGAAATAATTAATAAAGATCTCCTGTCCCCATTCAATAAAACCACTGAGATTAAGCAAAAGACTGAGAAGAAAGTCCAACTAAAACCAATATTTAATGGCACTTTTAATTAAATAGAGTACTTAATTGACTATCTAAACAAACAAATGATTAGAAAACACCATAATCCAACCTTTCCAACAGAGAAGAGGAAAGAGAATCTTCAAGAATTCATGAGAGAAGAAACAGAGGACTCAGAGAAGTGGAAAAAAAAAAGAGGAGAGGCTGTCTGCCTAAAATTGGTAAAAAACACACAGAAATCCTCATCCACAAACCAAATCGATTATTTTATATTATCACAACAACTTTAAAATAGACAAAAAAAACACAAAAAGGGGTTGAAAAAGCTCAACGACCCCATGGAAAAACCAAGGAAATTAAGCAAAAAGGGGGGAAAAAGCAAAGAAACATGAGAAAAGAGAAAAACCCATAAGCGAAAAATTGAAGATAGGAAATAAACCTGAAGAAATCCCAAATTTCAGCTGAGAGAAGCCTGGGAATGGACGTGACTCTTTTCTTTTTCTCTCAATTTCCCTCTCTAAGTGAGCACACTCCAAGCAAATGCAATGGAGGCAAGTGAGCAATGGACCAAAAAGCATTTAAAACCAGTGGTGAGGGAAAGGGACGTCACACACAGAGGTCAGAGCAAAGATTCGGTACTATAAGCAATACAAATGAGCAACAAGGGAGGACACGTGGCGAATGACCAATGCGTCTGTGATTTTCTTGTAGGACCAACAGGGGAGCTTCAAGATCAATTTCCATGGAGGAAACTTAGCTGACTGGGTTTTGGTTTTTTTTTTTTTTTTTTTTTTGGATTTTGGATTATAATAATAAGAAGAAGAATTTTTTTTTGCAGAAGTAAAATCTACATCTTCAACCCCATGGAGGGTGCAACCTGAAATTGGACAAAGGGGAGTGTCATGTGTGCAGTGGGAGAAAGAGAAAAGGCTGTGTTGTGTTATTTTTCTTTTATATTTTCAATGATGAGAGAGAAAGAGAGAGAGGGGAACAAATGGGGTCAAAAGAATAGTAATGACAACCAAGATTTAAAAGTCGACGTCGATCGAAATGTCGAAGTCTCAATTTTATGACAATATCAATAAAATGTGCGATGTCAATGGATATTTTAAAAAAATATTTAAATAAAAAATTCAAAAAAATATTTAAATAAACATTTTATACTTTTTAAATGAATTAAAAATTTTATTACAATATTATATTCACATTAAGTTACATTTTTTGCTATTTTTTTGCTATTTAATTAATTTTATACGGTATAGTAAAAATGTTGATTCTTTCTTATGTGGATGTCGCACTTATGGACATGTGGAAATGTCGATAGAAATGTCGACATGTCGACGGAAATTTAATACCATAATGACAACTTACCTACTAATTTTTCGCCTATTTTTTTAAAAAAAAATCATTTTAATCTCTATAGATTGAATCTCGTTTCATTTTAGTTTCTATAATAATTTCAGTCTCGATTCATTTTAGTTTCTATGCTTTTTTAAAATATTTAAATTTAGTCTCTATATTTTTAATGATTTTTAAAATTAGTCTTTATTGTTAGTTTGAAATTAATTTTTATTAAAATTGGTTAGATAGTAATAATAATAATTTTCATGCAAAAAAGCTTCAAGTAAATATGTTACCAAAATTTATAGAAAAGAAAAACTAACAAAGACTATTTTTTTTTTTAAGTTAACAATAAACTTACAGTAAAGATTTTTTTATGATTTATTAAAAATACATGGACTAAAATTGAACAAATAACAAAGTATAAAGACCAAAATGATATATATATATATATATATATATATATATATATATATATATATATATATATATATATATATATATATATTTATTTATTTATTTATTTATTTATTGGTGTTCTCATTTTCTGTTCATCTTTCTCAGTTCTCTAAGTTTGACGACAAATCCTAGATTGGAATTGTGTGTAATGATATATATTTTTTACTTTAATATTTAAATAATGTCATGTAGGAAGTTCTAATCCATGACATTGATGTTAGTGCTAAAAAAATAAAAGGTTTGATTAAACCCCTTTTTAGGAGTCTCTATGATGTATATGTCAAATTTGCCTATTTGATTTTGAATTGTGGATATTAAATATGTGGCTAAATTTTCACATGGGATGATGTAACTTTAGCAATATACGACATGACACTTAGTGAAAAACTGTTTATCAATTTTGATTTGACTTTAGATTTGAGTTTGAAAACTTCTTACGTCCATGATTCTTATCTAAATTGTTAAAATTATCAAAATCATAAAAAGAGCCTATGTGAGAAGAAAAAAAATCTTTTTTTTTTTTTTGTACTACTACTGTTAAAAAAATAATAAGCTTGAAATTCTCCTTGTTATGGGAAAAAAGAGAAGAAGAAAATCTTCATAGAAAACAGAGAAAGCAAAATAAATATATCATCTATAATTCCACATCAATCCTCTTTTCAACCACACAAATTTGGCAAACCTCCTTTTAGAATAAATATTTGTTTAAAATAAACCCCATGTTACTAATCAATGTAATCATTTCCAAAACTATATAAATAGGGAAATATGGACTTTTACTTGTTTTGAGGAAATGGACCACGAAGCTTCCTCCTCAAACAAAGATGTCTCTCATGCTACTTTATGACAAGAACTACTTTTTTATTGTGATTTTTTTTGCAGGTTCGATCTGGTAATAGAAGCTAAGGAGATTTGCTTTCCATGAGTCAAAAGCAAATATTACCCCCCCTCCCCATGCTCCCCTGGTTCGTTTACTGAGAAAAAGAAAGGGAAGAATTGAAGCCAGAACTATTTGAGTTGGAGTAAAGAGGCGTATGCGCGGTGAGAGGTGACAGAGGACGTGCTTGTACAGTTCAAAGAAGGGTATGATCAATTCGTTGATTGTTGGGAACTTTCACTCCTCTATACTCGAAATATGCGCCTTTCTAGGAGCATTATGATTTGCAGTTCAAATGGCCCCTTACGAAATCTCTATAGGTCTTATTTTTATTGTGCGCCTTGTAAGTGTGTTTGGATCCGTGAAGGCAATCGTTCAGATGTTCTCCTAACCCAGTCGCGCCGTCAGACATTCAATAGGCAGTTTCATGATCGAGCATACCGGAAGTTGTCATTATATACTCCCGCAGGTTAGAAGTCGCCAACATAAATATAGCTTAACTGGTTAAGGCCCTGTTTGATAACCATTTGATTTTTGGTTTTTGAAAATTAAGCCTATAAATACTACTTTCACCTATGGGTTTCTATATTTTATTATCTACTTTTTACATATGTTTTCAAAAACCAAGCTAAGTTTTGAAAATTAAAAAAAAAAAAAAGTTTTCAAAAACTTTTTTTTATTTTCGGAATTTGACTAGAAACTCAAATGTTTCCTTAAGAAAGATGGAAACTTTGGTAGAGAAGATGAAAACTATGGTAGAGAAATTGTAAAAAAATAAGTACAATTTTCAAAAACAAAAAACCAAATAGCTATCAAACATGACTTAAGATATATACTCTCAACTAAGATGTTAGAGATTCGAATCCCTCTACCCTACATGATGTTGAAACAAATGGCATATCAACTCGATTTTTTAAATGTCATTCATAAGAAAACGTATTGAAATTTACTTGAACTCATCCTAAAGGCTCCACCGATTGTGGACCACAAACTCTTTAATCGAGAGAGCTAAAAGTGGTAGAATCACCATGTTTTTCATAGAGAATTAGACATACATATGGACAAAGTCTAAATGTTTTTAGAGTCTTGAAACTTTTAATGCGTTGAATATGGTTAGGAATCAAATGGACGCAACATTTTGAATATGAGAGTTTGAGATTTATCGCTAATTAATTGATTTATACGTACTTGTTTCTATATGGATTAGAGTCTTTTTTGTTTTTTCTTTACAATTTAATAATGCAAGAAAAGACCATTTTGGAAATGTTGATTATTTTATACGACCTTATTTGCATAAAGCATATGAATTATTACTTAAAAATTAAGTTAAGAGCAAACTTCAATTAATTTTGACATGGTAATTTATGTCTCATTCATTGAGTTATGTTTAGATTGACAACGTAACTCAACTAGTTAAAATATTATTAATGTCTCTTATTCTTTTTTTTTTTTTTTTAACAATATGAAGGGTGAGGATTCGAACTTTTGACCTCTTAGTCGAAGGTACATGTTTTATGTCAGTTGAGTTATGTTCATGTACGTTGACATTAATGTCTCTTATTCATTCTTACTTTTATGTTTGTAATGTTCTATTCTCTTGTCGATCTGAGCATAGCTAAGTGAATCAGACATCAATTAGCAATTATTGGAATAAAAAAAAATCTATTCTCTAAAAAAGAAAAAAAAATCTCACTTAAAAGATGAATTATTAAATAAAAAGAAAACAGTCCACTTTTTTTTCTGCGTTGGTTTGTTTTTGTTGCTTTTTCCTTATTTTCTTCTTATTTTTTAGAAAGAGAAATAAAAAAAAATATTTGGTGATTGTTTTCTATTTGTCGGTTTACCCTTTCTTTCTTTTAATTAGATATGTATTTGATAATTATTTCATCTTTTCCATTTTTTTTTCAAAAAAATTACTTTATTTTCATAATGAAAATTTTAATTGTTCTTCTACAAAAGTTAAGAATGATCTAATAATTTTGAACATTGTGTGTGCGCGTGCGTGCAAAAAACAAGTATAAACAAATAATAATAATAATAATAAAACATGAATGTTAAGTGTTAACAAACTCTACACATCAATTGACATGTACCATCGACTAAGAGGTTAGAGGTATTAGAATTTATGTCCTAAAGCCTCGTAATTAATATTTTAATATTTTATAATTATTTGATAATTATTTTATCATTTTTATTTACAATTTATAATATTCATTATATATAAAAATCCAAAGTTATTAGTGTAATCTTGAACAGTATATGTTTAACATACGTGTGGATCATGTTTAAGAAATAATCTAAAAGATCTATAGTATATGGATAAGGTTGGATGTATTATTCTGGTAACACTATTGATACAACTCACTTTGTAATAATTACAAATGATTTCATTCAAATCATTCATGTGGAGATATGTGAGTCGAGGTATCATATACAATGAGTTTGTATAAGACTGGACCATAAAATATTTAATCTCAATTTATAAATCTATTAATTGAGAAAATTAATATTTCAACAGAATGATCCATATACGACTCGATCTTAATCTTGAGTGAATTATGAACTTCTGCCTGTCATAGTTTATCCTTTGACTTGCATGTGGGTGAGAGTGGCTTTTGTAGTCGATTCAATAAGCCTACTATTTTTGGGATTTGACCAAATAAGGAACTGAGAATATAAGTTTCATAAGATAGAATTCACTCATTCCCATAAACGAAAGTAGATGAGTAGTTCCCTTAAGTGCTAATTTCGGGACTTGAACAATGGGACTCCATCTTCTCACTGGCTTGAGAGAAACTTAGTTTATAATTGGATTATAAACAAATTATTCATTAAATGATCAATGGTACTTAAGATATAAGATATAATTACAGAGGTAAAACGAACAGTTGACCTAGCTGTAATTACGAACAACTCGTGAAGGATTGACTTGCATATAATGATTATATCCATGGACACAACTTGTCCTACAATGCATAATAGTGCAACTCTAGGTCTATAGTGGAGTGACCTAGAGTTAATGAATGAAAACTAATTGATTAAAGAGTTTAATTAATTAATTTTGTATCATTGGAGCTTATAATCTATAGGTCTGTAAGGTCTTCTTACTAACTCATAGTAACACTAAAAAGATCAACTTAGTTGAAAGAAAAATTTGAAATGTTCAAATTAATATTTAATATATTATTAGATAAATTAATATTAAATTTGAATAAGATTCAAATGGATAACATATGTTGTAGGAAATTTTAAGATATTTGAATGAGATTCAAATATATTAAATATATAGTACATTAGATATTATAATTTGATTTTGGCAAATATCTTATCCTAAGATCCTATATAAATAAAAATCCTTGGGTTGAGCCAAAGGACAAGCTCTCTACGCACAAAATTCTCTACGAATTTATTTCAAAAGGTTCCCACAAGCTTTTGTCCTGTGTTCAAGGTATAGCAAGTAAGATCTTGTGGAGATTCAAGATACACTGGAATACTTCTTTGGTCCTGTGTTCGAGTTATAGCAAGTAAGATCTTGTAGAGATTCAAGATTCGCTGGAATACAAGAAGTAAAGAATTTCCAGATATTTTCTCCATTAATAATTCAATGTATGTTTGCTTAACCTAATTTTTAGTTTAATTCTAAATAAATCAAAGTCGATCCATAAATTGATTTCTAAATGACTTAGAAATCATAGTCTTCCATTGTAGGTTGAAGTGTTCATTCCTATCAAGAGGTTCGAATCCCCTCACCCCCAAATGTTGTTGAACTCAAAAAAAAAAAAAAAAAAAAAACGCGAACATCGAATCTAGGGTTTAAAGTCTTTAAACCCTCAACCACTCATTTGCAATATATTGTTAAAAACATGAAATTTTAATAGGTCACAATTCACATTGTCATATTTGCAAATATAGTAATAAGGTTATGATTTTGCAAATATTAATTTTTAAAAATTTTTTGCAAGCCTATTTAGATATTTTTACGTAATTCACTTTTTACACTTGTTTATCACTCGTAAGCATCTATCTATGTCTATCAGTGATATACATTTATCACTGATAGGTGTAAATTAGTGATAGACATCTATCATTAATAGAAGTTTGAGGTTGAGATGTCGTGAGAGGAAGAAACTATTGTCAATTTCAATGCTATTTGAATCTTTTTCAATTGAGGATTTGTGCTAGCTTTCTTTTTCTCACTATATTTGCAAATCCAGAATACTATTGTTATATTTGTAATTAATTTAAAATTGTGTTTGCTATAGAATAATAGCTACCCCTGAATCCTTGACCACCATCATATTTTTTACAACTAAGATAAATATTTAAAAAGGAATAGGTACTACAATAGTACTCGAAAATTTTCCATAGGTCTTACTCTTCGCCATGCAAGCACCCTTTTTTAGAATTTTGTATTTGAAATTTATTTACAATTTTCAAAACATTAAAATAAAAAAAAATAAAAAAATAAAAAGAAACAAGAACTACATTAACATGCATCCACGAGAACAATAACATACTTTTTAAATTTTAAAAAGAAAAATTTTATCTAAAAAAAAATTAAAAAGAAAAAGAAGCTCTGAAATATAGGCATCTATAGTTGATTTTACCAGTATGGCTTTCATATATGATATTAATAATACAACTTTTTCTAAGAAATTTCTCATCACCAAAACTTTGGTTTCGTCTGTTTTTCCATTTATTAGGACTGTGGTGGGAAAAAAATTCCACAAGTCAATATGCAATATAAGATATTTTCCCATGTGAAAAATAAATTAAGACAAACCACTCATACCTGCTCCGATTAGCTACCACAAACAAAAATTTAAAAATGTTAAATTACAAGTTTAGCCTCTAAACTTTCAATAATTATATTAACCTAAAATGTCAAATAAGTTCATGAACTTTCAATTTTAACTAATTTATTAATATAAATTTGAATTTTTTGTCTAATTAAACTTTTAATTTTGTGTCTAGTAGATTTATGAATTTTAGCCTCTAAACTTTCAAGAAGGACACTTTTAGAGGCTATTTGGAGCAAGGGTTATAATAACTTGTGTTATAATAACCTATGGAATACTCTGCACCCCAAATACAGACTATTATAACCCCAGACTAAACAACTCTGCATTTTAAATAATATTATATTATTTCACAGACTATTATAACCCATATTATTATAACTCACTTAGTGCCCCAAACAGTCCCTTAAGGTTTAAGGCCCTATTAATCACAAAATTGAAAATTCATGAACTTATAAGATACTTTTTAAAGTTCAGAGATCAAATAGTCACAAACATGAAATTTTAAAAACTAAACTTGAAAATATAAAAAAAAAATTTTAAAAAAAAAAAATTTAAAAAAAAAAAAAAAAAAACCCACAAGTCAACTAAAATCTTGCATAATGTGGAAGCGTGTGAAATTAAATGCTCTAATACATATATTTTCATATCTATTGATCAATAATTTAGAGCTTCTCAACAGGGAAACCAACAACAGGTTTGATTTCTGAAGCCAAAGAGCGAAGTTCATTACTTTCTTCATTGGAGATTCTCCAACCCAATGCACCAGCAAATTCGATAGCTTGTTCTGCATTTTTGGCCCCTGGGATCGGCACCACGTTATCTTGTGCTATTAACCAGTTCAACACTACCTGATGAGAAAGAACATTCCGATTCTCACCATATTTCAGCATTGTAATGAAAAAGGCGAGGTAGATGACAGATAAATGAAGAAAATTACGAGAAAGATATCGACACGTAGAGTTAACTATAGTTCGAGAAATAAATATGGGTGGAGAAGAAGAAATCAACTAAAATAAAAATCTGTTTCCACCCCATAACTTGATTTTTCTTACTCTAAACTCCGCTCGGGAGACTTTCAAGTCGTGCCATAAAGAATTCGAGTCACCCAGATTTGACAAACACAAATGAAGAATTTTTGTGTAATAGATTTTCCTAAATGCTGAGATTAACCATTATGAAGCTCAGAACTTCACAGCAGAACAACCTATATGCATGTGTACATAGAAGATACAAATCTGTATTGACTTGTTTGTGTTAATGAATGTGTGAATGCGGTTTTTTTTTTGTAAGAAACAGAAGTCCAATAGAGATTTGATTTTGAATTTTGACGTGATAGAGATCTCATATATACATGATCAAAGAATTTCATACTGCAATAGTTTAGAGGAAGACGAGATCGAATTGGTTTTATCAGCATTTCAAAGCTTCTAGTAACCTTGTAATTATTTTCAATTTCTAACTTGAACTAATTAATGGCTTGAGTTTCACTAAATGAAACAAAGTTACATACACAATATGATATTATGATGCGAAACGAGCAAGTGCGACATATTTCAACGTCAAATTGAGAGGCATAGACAAGAAAGAAGAGGAGATAACCATCAGCACCCAAACCTGATCTCAAACTAATGTTCAAAATATAGTTTAACTCAAAAGGAAAGTAAAGGAACTAACCTGTGTGGGTGTTTTATTGTAGTTCTCTCCTATATCACGTATCCGGTTCAATAGGGGTTGGAGCTGCATATCAAATAAATGCTTTAGAAATATAAGGAAACGTGTTATCGATTTGTTCAAACTTTCAAGAATCTCGACCTTCGTTAAAAACTCTGGAGTGTAGATTCGGCCTCGAGGACCAGTTGGAGGATTTTTGGGAGTGTACTTTCCCGTTAGAATGCCTGCATAAATTTACATAACATGTTACTCATCTCCCCATTAAGAGTATCAATCTCAGAGAAGGAAGATAGAATAAACAAACAAAACAACCAATTAACTGATTTTAAAGTTTCGTTGTTGTATTTGAAGAAGTAAAAGCATATCCCAGAACTGAAAATTTCATAAAGAAAACTATACGCAACATGGAAGATTCTTTCCTTTCAGCCTGATGCATAAATTAAGTCAGCTCAAAGTTGAAATAATACGAAATCTAAAACAACCTGGATGGACTTACCTTGAGCAATAGGTGAATAAGCAATTAAGGTGATTCCAAGTTCGTCGCAGGCGGCTTTCACACCATTCTCTTCTGGTAATCTGTATATGAGGCTATAATTCACCTGGTTTGAAGCTAGTGGAATACCTCTTTTCTTAAGTTTCTCATGAGCATCTCGAAGTCGCTTCTCTGGATTGTGAAACCGTACAGAGTGCTCAGTTTCAGGCATAAGGAAAAAGAAAAACCACTGAAAAATAACAGTTCTCTCTCTCTTTCTCACTCACACACACACAAGTTTTGCTGCAATGTTGACACTATCAGTTATTGGAAAGATGGAATTCGAACATACCGCTGTAATTTGAAACACCAACAGCCTTCACAAGTCCCTGTTCAACAGCATCTCCAAGACCATCAATATACCCTGAAAAAGGATTTCTTAATGAACTAAGCTTCTTAATCTGAATGATGAGATAAAAACATATGACCCCACAATCTTTATGGAGTCAAATGTTCAGAAAATTCAAGGTTCAGGTGTGAAGAACCTTCATTTCCCCATATTCCAGGCCTGAAAGCCAAAATCAATGAGTTAGGAACTATCTAGTCAAAGCTACTAGTAAAAGAAGATCATTAGAACTTAGAAGAGTCAACAAGCACAGACCAATGAAGTTGATACAGGTCAACCGATGCAAGACCAAGGCGAGAGAGGGAATCCTTAAGGGCACATATGACACTTTGACGACCAAACCTCCATGGCAAAGCAGCAAATTTTGTAGCGACTGCAACCTCAACTCCTGGATCCTTCTCCTTCCTTTCTTTAATAAATCTGCAGCAACATTGGGAAGTCTTAAAAGGATATCGATAAGTCTCCATAAGTCTAGTCGTATGTAGGGAGGGGTAAAGAGGGGAAGTCGCAGGGGAGTTAGTGAGAAGAGTGAGGCCCTCTCGAATAACCTAGGCTGGGACATAAACTGGGGTAGCTCGTAATCGGCATTTCCTGCCTTTTTCATTTGAATACAATTCTATTTGACTAGAAACCTAACAGGTCAGGTATTGCCAAAATGAGCATAGCAAGTGGTTGTTTCTAACACATTAAATTAGTATTCAAATGTACCTTCCTAGAAGAGTTTCTGAACTTATAGCACCCAACACATACTGCCAAAGAATAAGATAATTACACTTCAATTAGCTAAGATCTTTAATGGAACATAAAGACAATAAGGGAAGATAACAGTGTACTATATCCAACCGAGGAGCCATAAACTTCAGCAGTATCAACGAAGGTAATGCCACGGTCAATGCTGGCATCAAAAGCACCCTTGGCCGCCTTCATCATCCTATCTGAATCACCCCAAAAAGAGACATCAAACATTAATATACTCTACCACTATCCAAAACATTTATTCAATCAAAATATTAGTCACCAATGTCCTAAATCAAAATTAGGAGGAAATAAACTGCTTATGAGCTGTTCCATAGTGATCTGAAGACTTTACAGAAAGATTTTATGGAACAACTGTTCAGATCACAAGGAAGAACTTTATCCCCATGAGGCATGAGCTGTTCCATAAGGTTTATCCCCATGATGGTGTTTAAAACCAATTCACTACTTACTTTTACAAAAAGTTCTTACAGTCTCAACGTCTTCCATCAATATCAACAAAATTTGAATCAACTAATCCTTTGAAGGATTTTGAAGCACTTCTTCGAGAAGGGGGCCTAATTAAGTGTTTCCTCTAAAAAAATATTTTAAAGTGATTTTACGCGCTATGAAAAACTTGAAATATATTGGCTAAAAGTGGTTTCCATAGTTTCAAAAGTGAAGCCCAAAGTACTTTTCACCGTTTCAAAATCATGTCAAACTCATTTCTAGTCTTACCCAACAAATTTTAGGAAACAAGCAGCTCAAGTGTTCATATATCCATTATCTACAGAAAACAGAGAACTAATCTAACTAAAATTCACCAGACAACCAACTTCACCATCAAACAACTAGCTCCCACCATTCAGTGAAGAAATTAACAATCAATCTCAAAGGGGGGTTTTCCATATTCCATTTTTTGGGCATAATTTGACTGTGGATTCTGAAACTTACCATTCCATTCAAAGTTATTCCAATAGCTATTGTCTCCCCAAGACCAAGCTCCAATTCCAATGCTAGTCACCTTCAGTTCAGAACCGCCCAACTTCACCTTCTCTTCCTGTGATGTCAATGTGCCATAATCCTCAGAAGCCACAGCTCTCACTCTGTAAATTTTACTGCGATTCATTGGCGAAATTGAAAAACAGGCGTAACTTAAGTGCACCGCCATGGCTACGGCAGCGCAGAGAGCCGAATTGAAGCTCTGAAAGAACCAATTAATGGCGGAAGGAAGTAATTCAGAATTCGACGGAAAGCCGAATCACAGAAGAAATGTGAGCCTGATTTTTCTTTTTCAAATATCAAATTAAATTGAGAAAAATGGTTGGCCTGAAAGCACTTGGTTTCGTAATAGAACACGAGGTTTCTATTAAAAACACGAATATACTACGTGGTTGAAATGGGTAGTTGTCATTTAGAGATAAAGTGGCAGTGAAAAAACAACAGAGAAATAAAAAACTTAATTTTATAATTTAGTCTATCATTTTAAAATTAGAATTCATCATTACAATCCTATAAAACTCTTTTGAGTAGTATTTCCAGAAAAAAAAAAAAAAAAAAAAAAAACTCTTGAGTAGTTGTCATTTTAGAGATTATTTAGGAAGATTTTATCCCTATAAACTATTTATAAACTTTTATCACGGTAAAATTCTAACATTTAAAATTATGAAACTGAATTCTAAAGGGATAATTGATATGTACCTTCGACTAAAAAATTATAGGTTCGAATCTCTCTAACTCTTAAATATTTTTAGACTCAAAAAATAAAAATAAAAATAAATCTAACTTTCTTTTAACCATAAAAACCAATTTTATAATTTAATCTTTTAAAATATTGTTCTTAATTTCCACATGTAATCGTACAGTAGGCTTTTTGTTTTTTTATATTAACATGTGTTACTTGAGTACTTAAAAAAAGGGAAAAAAAATTTGGGTTACATGATGATGATGTCAACTCTTTTTTTTTTCTTTTTTTAAAAAAAAAAAAAAAAGAGTTGACAGTTTGTTTTTTTTTTAATTTAACAAAAATTTGAAGGTAGGAGGATTCGAATTTACAACTTTTTAGTCGAAGGTACATAACAATTACCACTAAACTAAACTCATTTTAGCAAACAGCTAAAAGTAGACTTTACTAATAACAGGGGAAAAACCACAATTTTCACAAGAAATAGTAAAGATAATTCGGATGAAGCGAACAAAAAAGAAGAGAGACAATTGTTTTTTCTTGATTACACACATCCATTAAAAAAAGTTAGGTTAAATTACAACTTTTAATTTTGTGTCTATAATATAATAATAAAAAACTAAGTCTATAATATAATAATAATAAACTTTCAAATTTGTGCATAATCTCTCATGTTCTTACTTTTGGTTCCATCCAAAAGAATGCATATCAATAGAGATAATTGTCCTCACTTGTATACTCATAATTACTTCATTCCTTAAGACTTTATTTGCACCCCTAACAAAAAGTTCAGAGACTTATTAAACACTTTTTCAAATTCAAAGACTATTTAGACATAAACATAAAAGTGCATAGACTAAATTTGTAATATTAACCAAAAAATTAATTCAAAAAAGTTAAAGATTCAAAAAAAAATTTCCCCAACCTGTCCACCTAAATTTTTAGAACTGAAAAAAATTATATATATAAAAAGTTACAACATAAAATTTTGCCCCTCCATGGGAAAATTATGGCTCTACACTTATTTGGTTGCCATAAATAACAGTGAAGAAGTGCAAGAAAAAAGGGGCAAACTGAAAACATAAACTTTGCAAGAAAAAAGAGGGCAACAAATTCCACTAAATATCTTACATGAATGTGGAAAAGAGTGAGGAATAATGATGATATATTATAGGCTATTTTGGTCATTTCCTAACTGCTAATACACATTTTCATGTCTATCAATCAATAGTTTACAGTATCTCAAAAGGAAGACCAAAAACAGGTTTAAGTTTTGAAGCCAAGGAGCGAAGTTCATTGATTTCTTCATTGGAGATTCTCCAACCCAATGCTCCTGCAATTTCTATAACCTGTTCTGCATTTTTCGCTCCCGGGATCGGTACGATGTTTTCCTGTGCTATCAACCAGTTCAACACTACCTAAAAAAAAAATCTCATTTCTCACCAAAATCCTAAATCGTTATAGAAAATGCGTGACAAAGATAGACAAATAAAAGAAAGAAAATCACAAGAATACATAGATTTTCCACCAAAAACTGTTGTAGGAAAAGAATTGTGACCAAAAAAGAAGAAATCTACTAGAATGAAAATCTATTGCTAATACACGCCTTGATTTTTCTTACCTTAAATATCGCACTATATGCTATACATAGATTTTTCTTAATGTTGATGCTAATCATTATGAAGGTCAGAACTTGATAACAGGACAACCTATAAGCATGTTTATGCATTATCGTGCATGGAAGATATAAATTTATGTTATATTTTTCTTTACGATCCTCACTCTAGCAATCGCTGATTAAAAAAGAAAAAAAGAAACTCGAGTATAGAAAAAGATTGGAGAAAGATGAGAAGCTATAAAGAGACTTTTTCTTTTAGGATATGAGAAGGTATAATATTATCCACTTTAGGCATAATCTTAATTTCATGGCTTTACTTTTGGTTTCACTTAAAAGGCTTTGTACCAATAAAGATAATTGTCTTTACTTATATACTATAAATCTTTCTCCTCCCTAGTCAATGTGGAACTTTGTTTGCACTTCAACAATTATGATCCCCTCGAACAAAGTATTGTTTGAGCCTCCCATCAAATAGCCATTCATCCATCCACTCTCGACTAGCAACGAGAGCTTGGGGACACACCCACATAGAGCACCAGAACCACAGATCACATTGCGGAATAATATATACATGGTGTCACCCACTATATATATATCATACACACCCTTGACATCCTTCCCCCTCAAACAAAGATATAACTCCTCCTATCACTTTACTCAACTTAATAGTGTTACCCTTCATCTTTCTATCTATCTACACGACCTTATAGAGTTGTACTTGCGCACCATTCAATGACTCAAGCACTTTTTGTTCCATCTGAGGATTCATCTACAATTCCGTATGACTACAAGACTCACTCTTTCTTTGTTTGGACTCTAAGGATTTTTCCGGCATAGCTAGGTTTAGGCCATAATTCTGATACCATTTGTTAAAGACAAAAGACTTCTATATATCTCTATATTGGTATGATATTGTTCACTTTGGACATAACTCTCATGACTTTGCTTTTTGTTTCAACCAAAAAGGCTTCATTCCCTCTAGTCAATATGAGACTTTATTTTCACTCCTAACAAAAAGAGAGGCATGTAGAAAAGAAGAAGGGAAAACACATATCATCAAAAATTAAACTAACTGTTGGATTTTATAGTAAAATTTTGTGAAAGAAAGTGTTGGTATGAAACATCAAAAATGAATTGATGTTTCATTTATGTTGTTGTTACTTGAATTGAAATTCAAAGGTTTCAAAATGGTTTGAAACATCAAAATGTGTTGATGTTTCTTTTACAAATTTAACTTAAAAGTTAAATTTATGAGTTATGTTTGAATTTTTACAAGTAACTACACAATTGAGTTACTTTTTATGTATGTTTCATATTGTTTATATTAATTTTATTTTTGGAGAGTTACTAAGTTGCTAGCCTATAAATAGCAACTTGTTTCTTCATTTGAAGCATCTCATTCCATTTTGGAGTATCTCATTCCAATTGAATAGTTCTTCTCTCCTCTCTTTCTTCTCTTTAATCTTGAGTCAAGTTGAGAGCAAGTATCCAAGAGTTCTGCCAGATCCGAGTAGTTCAAGGTTGCTGTTCTATCGGAGTTAGTCATTGTATCATGCTGAGACGATCGTTGTAGCCTGCTTGCAACCCGTGCAGAGCGAATAATTGTCTTCAGGACAGCGCTTTGTAAGCGTGCCTCGACTACTTATTATATTTTATTCTTGAGTTTTGAAATTGTTATTACATACAGTGTCTGTATTATTGTTTACACTGTAATTGTTTGTTGCCAGTTAAGTTGTAATTAAATTTGTTAGTGTTACTCAGTTCTTATACACAGTGAATTATTATTTCCAACACTAACAAATTTGCAAGTTTTAAGATGTAAAGAATTAAGACCACGTTTGATAACCATTTAGTTTTTTTAAATTATGCATGTTTTCTCATCATTTATCTAAAATGAGTTTCATCTTTCTTGAGAAAATATTTGAATTATTAGTCAAATTATAAAAACAAAAACAAGTTTTTGAAAAAACTACATTTTTTTAGTTTTCCAAACTTGACTTAGCTTTTGAAAATATATGTAAAAAATTAAGTAGATAACAAAACAAGGAAAGCCTTAGTAGAAGTAGTATTTATAGGCTTAATTTCTAACTAATTAGTTTAACTTAAAAAGTAAGTAAATGAACTAACTTCTAATATGAACATGACTCAATTGGCATAAAGTATATACTCTCAATCAAACGTCAGAAGTTCAAATCTCCATCCCACGTGTTATTAAAAAAAAAAAAAAAAAGTAAAGGGGGATTTATTGTACTTCTCTCCTATGTCCCGTTTCCGGTTCAACAGCGGTTGGAGCTGCATAGAAAATAAATGCTTTACAAATAACAGAAAACGTTTGTTTTTTGTATTCATTTTCATGGTTTTCAAGAGTTTTAACCTTTGGTAAAAACTCTGAAGAGTAAATTAGGGATCGAGGGCCAATCGGAGGATTTGTAGGTGTGTACTTTCCTGTTAGAATGCCTACATAAATGTAGATATAAAATATTTTTATAAGAAACCAAGCTTTCACCGAAAAAAATAAAAGAATGTACAAGGACAGAGAAAAAAAAAATCCAAAAATTTAGATAAGATGTCAATCATCTCCTCACTAAAATTTTCTATCTCAGGCCTCGGAGAAGAAAAGCAAAATAACCCGTTTACTTGGTTTTAAATTTTAAGTTGTTACCATGGAAGAAGAAATGACCAAAATCTTAAGTCATCGTAAAGTTCACAATTAAGATCGTATGTTCTGATGTCATGTTAAATTACCATTATACTTAAAAATTTAGTTGGCAAGTATATTTAAACTTTTAGATACATTCTTAATAAGAAGTTAAAGTCAATAGTGGATCACAATATTTCAAATTGCATAGAGAAAAAAAAAAGTTAGGACAATTGTTGGCATTAATGGACAACAAATTACATATGATTTAGAGTCTCTTTCGAATACTTTCTAGAAGTCTAAGCACTTTTTTTTTTTTTTTAAATATTTTCAATTTTTTTATATCTTATATTTTTGAAAAGTGATTATACTAATTACAATACGATTTCTTTTCTTACTACATATTTTTTAAGCTTTTTAGATAATTACTTTAAAATCATTTTCAGATAATCTATCTCTAAAGTGTTTCTTAAAAATAGATTTCAATTATTTCAATTTTTTTGAAGTGCTTTTGATTTATTAATATATTTTTGAAAAAAAAAAACACTTTTGATCACTTAAAATTATTCCATAAATTATACTAAATACATTTTAAATTATTAATTTTTTCAAAAGCACTTGTAAAAAAATTGATTTTGTTTAAAAAGTATTTTTTTGTTTCAAAAGTTATTCAGTGCATCATCTTGGGTGGACTTACCTTGAGCTAAAGGTGCATAAGCAATTAATGTGACTCCAAGTTCATCACAGGCAGCCTTCACACAATTCTCTTCTGGTGCTCTGTATATGAGGCTATAATTCACTTGGTTTGAAGCTAATGTAATACCTCTTTTCTTGAGTTTCTCATGAGCATCTCGAAGTCGTTTTTCTACTAAAAAAAAAAACAATCAAGTCCAAAAGAATCAAACCAAGTTCATAATTACAGAATGACGTACAAATGAAAATTTGGATCTCAGTGGATAGTACAGTTGGGCCACTCTTTTTTTTTTTTTTTTTTGAGTTCAACAATTGTAGATATGGAGATTGAACCATCGACCTTTAAGATTATAATTGATGCCTTATCCATGGCTCGTATTGGCCAGTAGATTCACTCAATTAGTTTAGTTATAATATTTTGTCACATATTCAAGTTGTACATGCCAAGATGAATAACGTTAGCAATTTTGGTTACTAAATTGAAAAGAATGAGAACATACCATTGTAATTTGAAACACCAACAGCCTTGACAAGCCCATGCTCATAAGCATCTCCAAGACCATCAATATACTCTGCAAAAGGATTTTTTGATGAAGTTAGGGTGTATTTTGGAAGGGATTTTAGTGAAATGAATTTGTTTACAAGTGATTTATTAAAAGTGATTTCAATGTAATCATTTTAGGGCATGTTTGGGAATGATTTTAGAAATAATGATTTTAGCACAATTGATTTGTTTATAATTGATTTATGAAAAATGATTTTCATATAATCATTTTAATGTTTGGTTCTACACTTTTAATAGTGATTTTCATACAATTAAAAGTGACTTTCAATGATTAAGGGCATTTTTTAGAGTGACTTTAAAATAAGTATTTTAAGCTAAGTGATTTAATTATAATTAATTTTGTAAAAATTTTAGTTATAAATCATTTTAATATTTGGTTCCACTCTTGTAAAAAAGATTTAAATTTAATTAAAAGTATTTTTTAAAACTATTAATGTTTATTTTCAAAGGTGATTTTAGAATCATCAAATTACTAAAAAGAGCATTACATTTGAAATTTAAAAAAAAAAATAAAATTAGAAGGTGGTAGAAAAAAGTTATACCGAGAGAACTAAAAAATTAAGAGAAAAAAATAAAGCTAGAGAAAATTAAAGTTTCAAATAGAAAAACATGTTGAAGACATGGAGAGATAGAAATTTTAGAGCAATAGACAAAAAATTTAGAGAGAGAAAAATTTAATAGAGAGCGAAAAAATCGAAAGATAGAGAAATAAATTTAGAGAGATATACAAAAGAATTTGAAGAGAATGATAAAAATTTTAGGGAGAAAAACTTTAATGAGAACAAAAAAAGTTCAAAGTCAAGGACAAAAAATCTCAAGAGCAAAAAATTATAGCAAGGGGTCAAAGATAAGAAAGAAAAAAGTTAAAGAGATACAAAAATTATAGAGAGATGAACGAAAAAATTTAGAGATAAAAAAAGTTAGAGAGAGTTAAAATCATTGGAGAGAAAAAAAGTGAGAAAATGAATAAAAATGTTAAAAAGAGAATAAAGTAAGAGATAGACATTATAAAAACTTTAGAGAGAGAAAAATTGGCATTTTTTAAATAATGATTGATGACCTCAATGGTGACGGTTTTGAGAATACATGCTTTTTGATGAAAATTAATGAATTTTATAAAAGATGACGGTTTTTACCCGTCACAAAAAGTAAGATTGTTTTAAAATATGAAATAATAGTCATTTTAAAGACAAAATCACTTAGGAATCACCTCCCAAGTGATTGACCGGGAATCACTTAAAGTGATTTTAGATGTTTCCAAAATCACTTTCTTATCATTGCCAAACATCACAATTTTAAAGGAGAATTGATTTTGGGCATGTCAAAAGTGATTTTGGGCATTCCAAAATCACTCCCAAACATGCCCTTAATGTTTGGTTTTAAACTTTTAAACGTGATTTTCATACAATCACAATGTATTTTGAGTGATTAAAAACATGTTTAAAAGTAATTTTGAACATGACAAAAATGATTTTAACAATTTCAAAAAAGTAATTTTGAACATGACAAAAATAATTTTAACAATTTCAAAATTACTTTCCAACATGCCCTTAAACTTCTTTTCAATCTAAACGATGGACATAAAAAAAAACATACATGACCCAATTATTAGTATATATGGAGTCAAATCTTCACAAAACTCAAGCTTTCAGCTGTGAACAACCTTCATTTCCCCATATTCCAGGCCTGAAACCCAAAATCAATGAGTAACTATCTAATCTCAAAATCTACAAGTAGAAGAAAGTCACAAGAAGAGTTCAACCAAGCACAGACCAATGAAGTTGGTACAGGTCTACCGATTCGAGACCGAGGCGACCGAGCGAATCCTTGAGAACATTTACAACGCTCCGACGACCGAACCTCCATGGCAAAGCAGCAAATTTGGTAGCAACTACGACCTCAAATCCAGGATCCTTGCGCCTCTTTTCTTTAATGAATCTGCAGCAAGACTTGGAAGTCTTTTAGAAGGATTTCCAGCAAGTGGTTGCTTCTAATACATTAACTCACGGATCGTTTCGTAACGTTCCTATTTCTTATTTTCAGTTTCTTGTTTTCAGTTATTGAGAAATACAAGTATTTGGCAACTGTTCTCGTTTTTAGTTTCTCATTTTTCAAAAACGTTTTCAATTTTCTATAGATATTTTAGAAACAACAAAATAATTAAAATGTATATGAAAATCTAAAAATAAATATACGTAAAAAATTTGGATATTTAATTTTTAAAACCAATTTTCATATAAAAAATTTTACATTTTTATTTTAAAATTTTAAAGACCAAGAAACAAGAAATGATTATTAAGACCTCATTTGACAACGATGTTGATTTTAATTTTTTATTTTTGAAAATTGTGTTTGTTTCCTTACCAATTATTCACTATGGTTTTCACCTTTCTTAAGGAAACATTAAATTTTTAGCCAAATTTCAAAATCAAAAATAAGTTTTTAAAAACTACTTTTTATAGTTTTCAAATTTTTGTTTGGATTTTGAAAATATGTTTAAAAATATATAGCAAAACAAAGAAACTCATATGAAGAAGTAGTGTTTGTAGGCTTAATTTTCAAAAACCATGATTATTAAATAGGCCTAAATACATTGATTTTTCTTTTTTCAATGAAAAAGGAAGAACGAGAAATAGTTATCTAACCCAATTCTATTTCTCTAAAAAAAAAAAAGTAGAAACGAGAAACAAAAAACAAGAAATAAAAAATAAAAAATAGAAACTTTACCAAAACGTTACCAAAGAAGTCTTAGTGCTCAAATATACCTTCCTAGAAGAGTTTCTGAATGTATAGCGCCTAAAGTGTACTGTCAAAGAACAAGGTTATTGGATAATGCAATTAGCAAAATTCTTTTATGGAACATAAAGATAAGGTTAAATTATAAGTTTAGTCTCTAAACTTTTAAGTTTGTATATATTTGATTCTTGAACTTTAATAAATGTCTATTAGGTTCCTAAGTTTTAATTTTGTATCAAATAGATCCCTGAACTTTAAAAAGTGTCTAATAGGTTTTCTTAAACTTTCAATTTTGTGTCCAATAGGTTCCAAAATTTTTAAATTTGTGTCTAATAGGTCCTTAACCTAATTGACATTTTGTTAAAAATTCATGTACTTGCTAGATACAAAATTAAAAGTTTAAGATCCCATTAACCATAAAATTCAATTTTACATCTAATAAATTAGTTAATTTTTAAAATTTTTGAATATGTCAGGGACCTATTAGACGTAAAATTGAAAGTTCATAGATCTATTAGATATTTTTAACGTTTATGGACTTATTAGACACAAAATTGAAAATTTAGGGACCTATTAGATACTTTTTAAAGTTTAAAAATCTATTAGATACAAATTTAAAAGTTTAGAGACTAAATTTATAATTTAACTAATGTTATATCTCACTGGAGCGCCATAAATTTCAGCAGTATCAATGAAGGTAATGCCATGGTCAATGGTAGCATTAAAAGCAGCCTTAGCAGCCTTCAGCTTCCTATCTGAATCACACCCCAAAAAGAGAAATCTCAACAAGAATAAACTCAACCACTATTGAATACATTAATTCAATAGGAATAAAACAATCAATTTACCAGACAACCAACTGCATCATCAAACAATTCGAATATAGTTTATTGAATAAGACACCAATTACCATTTCTAAAGTAGATTATTCGATCACTGAATATAAGCTAATGTAGCTGATGAAGCTGAGATAACTTAGAGAAGGAATTAGGTTAATCTAAAATAACTTTTTTAAAAAAAATCTAATTTCTTCTCCAAATTTTTAAGAAATGGGTAGATTCTCTCAATTTTTCATAATTTCTAGCAGCTCACTCGGCATTGTGCCAGAAAAAGTTACCATTGACTATTGGGATTTATGCCCTAAAGTCTCGTAATTAATTATTTATTTAATAATTAATAATATTTTTAATTATTTCATTTGCATTATAATATTATCCATTATATGAAAAATCTAAGATTATTCGTATAATCTTGAACAGTATGTGGTTAACATACGGAATGATCATGTTCAAGAAATAACCTAAAGGGTCATAGTAATATGGATAAAGATTTGGTGTTTTATCCTGGTAACACTATTGATACAACCCACTTTGTAATAGTTACAAATGATTTGATCTAAATCGTTCATGTGGAGACAAGTGAGTGAGGGTATCTTATACAATGAGTTTGTATAGGACTGGACCACGAAATGTTTAATCTCTCTTTATAAATCCATTAATTGAGAAGATTAATATTTCATCAGGATGATCATATGCAACTCGATCTTAATCCTGAGTGAGTTATGAACTCCTGATTGTGAGGGCTTGTCCTTTGATTTGCATAGGTGAGAGTGGATTTTGTAGTCAATTTAATATGCCTACCATTTTGGGGACTTGACCAAATAGGGAGTTGGAGAGCATAATCTCATAAGATGAAATTTACTATTTCCCTTATCCCTAAGTAGATGAGTAGTTCCCTTAAGTGCTGATTTCGGGACTTGAACAATAAGGTCCTATCCTTTCACTGGATCGGGACTTGGTTTATGGTTGGATCATAAACAAATTGTTCATTAGAGGATCAGTGGTACTTAAGGTTCAAGATGTAATTACAGGGATAAAACGGACTTTTGACCCAAATGTAATTACGAACAACTCATGAAGGATCGACTTGCATATAGTGATTATATCCATGGACACAACTTGTCCCACAGTGCATAAAAGTGCAACTCTAAGTCTATAGTGGAGTGACCCTAGAGTTAATAAATGAAAATTGATTAATTAAAGAGTTTAATTAATTAAATTTGTATCATTAGAGCTTATAATATGTAGGTCCATAAAGTCTCCTTACGAGCTTATATGAACAAATATTGATCAATTTCGTTGAGAGAAAATTTTGAAATGTTCAAATTAAAATTTAATATTTTTATATATTAGATGAGAGAAAACATATTTAATGTATATGATACATTAAATATCAAATAAATTATTAATGTATTAAGATACATTAAAGAAAAATATTTATTAAATTTGAATTAGATTCAAATTAGAAAATGGATGTCGTAGAAGAATTTTAAAAGGTTTGAATAAGATTCAAATTGGTTAGATAAATATATTTTAATATATTCGATATTAAAATATATTATTTAATTATTTTCCCTATGCCACTATAAATAGGACCTAGGGGTGAGTCATTATGGGTATTCTTTGTAAGAGACACATCTCCTCTATAGATAATTGTAGAATTCTCTCTGAATTCCTCCTCTCTCCTTTTCTTTCAAGAGACTCCCAGAAGCCTCAATCCTATGTTCAAGTCATAGCAAGTAGGTTTTATGAAATTGAAGTTTCAATCTTGTTGAAGTTGGAGCAAGAAGATTAATGACCCACCAGAAATATATCCATATTTAAGTCAAAGTATATTTTGCTTAGCCTAAATTATTTTTCATCTAATTCTTAAATAAAATCAAAGTCGATTCCAACGCTTCCATTGTGAGTTTAATTTGATTATTCCTTTCATTGACCACATTGAACATGAAAAAATATAAAATGTAACATACTAAATACTAAATAATTGAATGGTTAAATTATATATTTTTTTTAGTTCAACACCATTTTGGAGGTCAAGAGATTTTAACCTCTAACTTATTAGTCGAGGGTATATGTCAATTATCGTTGAGCTATGCTCACTTTGGCAGTTAACTTATAAATTTGATTCCTATAATTTAGGGGTGATTTTAAAAGTTTCAATTTAGTTATTTGAGCTTAGCTCAAATTGGGTCTCTATGGTTTTGTTAAATCTCATAAATTAACTATAAATTATGTTTTACTCACTTGAAAAACTCACCTATTTTCTTTTATCTTTTACCCAACCCCAAACTCTAATACATTCAACTAACAATTTTTTTTTAGTAACAATTGCAAGGGTGGAAGAGCGAACCATCGACTTTTAGAATAGTAATTGATGTTTTATCCAATGAATTATGCTTGGATTGGCCAACTAACACAGTCATCCAAGTAGAAAACAACGAAGTGAAAAAAAAAAAGTCAAATTGATAACTACATAGACAATTTGTTAAGTTTAACCACAGCATAACGGCCAAATTGAAACTTTTGAAACTATAGAAACTAAATTGAAATTAAATCCAAACCATAAACACCAAATTGAAACTAAACTCAAACTATAGATACTAAATTAGAAACTTTTAAAACCATAGTGACCAAATTGAAACTTTGTCCCAAAGACTAAATTTGATTTTTTTTTTTTTTTTTTTTTTTGTGAGCCAACTAAATTTGTAACTTAACCACAATTGAAACCTTTTTAACAAGAGTAACCAAATTGAAAGACAGATCAACACTAGAAACTAGAACATAATTTGACTTTGGTTTGTGAAATCTTACCATTCCATTCAAAGTTATTCCAATAGATGTTGTCTCCCCAAGCCCAAGCTCCAATTCCAAGCCTAGTTACCTTCAGTTCAGAACCGCCCAACTTCACTTTCTCTTCCTGTGATTTCAATGTGCGGTAATCCTCTGAAGCCACGGCCTTCACTCTGTAAATCTTACTGCGGTAATTTATTGGAGGAATTGAAAAGCAGCAGTAACCTAACGGCACCGCCATGGTTACGGCTGTGCAAAGTTACGTTCAAAGAGAAAGAACTGTCAGCCTGAACTTGAAGAACGAAATTTTTTGGAGTTTTTTTTTTTTTTTTTGGGGTAATGTTTGATTGAGACGAGTGGAAATTCAAATTGTGAAGGAAGGAGAGTGGTTGGCTGGAAAGCACTTGATCTTCTTGGGTACTAGAATACGGGGTTTTGTTTAAGAACACAAAAATGTTTTGTGGTATTGATAGGATATGCCTGGCATTTCAAGTTCGATTAGATTATGAGAAAAACACTTTTTTTTTTTTTTGTTTAGTTCAACGACATGTAGTGTAGGAGTGAAGATTCGAACTTCTAACTTTTTTATCGAAAATGTAGGAACTAGTTGAATTTTATTGAAGTTCAATGTTGTTTCGTGGTTTTAATTGAGACATTTTCTAAAAAAATAGATTGTTCCAACATTTAACTTTTAAAAAAAAATTAGAGAGGTGTCTTAACATTTAATTATATTCATGTTGCCCACATAAATGTGAAGGAAAAGGTGAATAGTAGGCTCAAAAGCACTTGATTTTTGGAATTATTACATGAGGATTTATTTGAGAACACACAAATATTTTGTGGTATTAATGGGACATATTTTTCATTTCAAATTTTCAAGCTTAACTAGATGACAAAAACCTATTGTTTTGTGGTTTTAATTGTTCGTGTTGTTTTCTAAATAAATCATATTCGAACATGCGATCTATAGAAAGTAGAGATGTCTTAACTGCTGAGTTATATTTATGTTGACAATAAAATATTTTAGTTTTTTTCTATTGGGTTAATATTATCTTTTAAATTTTTCATTATGTTGTGATTTTTATTTTCAGTTGTCCTTTTTTAGTTCAACAATTGTGAGGTTGACCACCTTACAAAAATGGCCTTTTTTTCATAACACAAGCTTTAACTCCGTGGTTAAGACATTTACTTTTTTTTGAGTGGGAGATTGAATTTCTCACCTCAACATTTGTTGTACAAAAAAATACTCTTTTTTTTTTTCACTTTTAGAATATAGAGATCAAATTGAAAAAAAATATATATTGAATATTATAGGACTAAAATATAAATTTAGAAAAAGGAAAAAGGGCCAGGCCATTGAAATGGGCTGCCGTACAGGTTTCAGGCTTGACCCAGTTTCCCAGAACTTCTCCGAAGATTTGTTTCTTAAGCTACAAATGGATCAAGGCCCATGGGCCAAACCTGGGCCTCTTTTCAAATTTGCCACGTCATTATTATTTTTTTCTTTTCAAATTATCGTAGAATACTCAATATCATATGAACCATTTTTTTCTTTTGGTTTTCTTTTCCCCCCTTTTCCTTCCCCCACTAAAAGTGGCTTAATTAAAGAATAACAATTAATAGATTTTTTTTTTAGTCTAAATTAAAAGTTTTGCTATTGTATTTTGAATATTTTATCTATTTCGTCTCTGTATTTTTTTTTCAAAAAAATATTACATTTATAAAATTTAAATAATGCATTTTTTTAGTCTCTAACATTAATATTAGTCGACGAGATACTAACATGATATTCCATTAAGTAAAATTTAGAGGACATTATGTATTAATACTGCAGTAGGTTGGACCAAATTACAATTAAAGTAATGAGCAAATATAATTAAAGTTGAATTAAGATTTGAGATGGTGTGATAATGGTTAATATAATCTGAGTTAAGAAGTTAAGACTAGAGTATAATTTTGGTGTATGAAATTTAGTCAATTGGCGGCTAAAATATATTATTTCATCTATATTTCATCTAATATAGAGTGTTACATTAATGTTCTATCATTCTTTTACATTATACTTTCAATTTTATTGAATATGACTCTTGGATTTAGACATTTTCTCAACGTTTGACTGGTAATTAGTATGTACTTCTTGAGGTTGGAGGTTCAGATCTCTATAATCACATTTTTTGTACTAAGGAAAAAAAAAAGTTGTCTTAAGCCAAATCACAACCTTAAAGTGTCGGAATCAATATTTTAAAGCCAATTCCCCACCAAATCATTAAAGAAATGTTTTGTCCTTTTGGAAATCATCAAACGTATTTTAATCTCGTCTCTTTTTTTTTTATGAGTTCAACAACATTTGGAGTGGGGATCATTCGAACCTTTGACCTTTTGATCGAGGTTACGTGTCAATTATCGCTAAGCTATGTTCACTCTGACATTTTAATATTGTCTCTATTCTTGGTAGTTTAGAGATTATTTAAAACACTGTTCACACATAATTTCCGTAAATAAATGAGACACATGCAAATAAACTTTTATATTTGTATAAATTTGAATATAGTGGAATACAATCTCTAGTACTTGATCCTCTGATTCTCTCTCCTATTTGTATGCTTCATTCGAGGGCTGTAGAGCTTATTCTCGAGATTGAAACTTTAATGGATTTTTTGGGTCTAGAAGAAGTGTCTTTGATGTTCGAGGAAGTGTTCTTTGTTCAGGAGGTATTTGATCTTCAAGAGCTCAATGAGTCTTCTGGCCTTTGTTTCTGAATTCTCTCTGAAATCTCAAATTTCTGAACCTTTCAAATGGAGAGAAATGCTCTCTAATTATAGAGTTCCCCAAGGCTCCCAAAGTGGGTTTGGGCCCAACTGTTGGATTGGGTCTGATGGACTTTGGGCCAGGTCCTTTAGACTAAGCCTAACTGACTTTGGGCCTAAACTTTGCTGGATTAGGACTTTCCATTTGGGCTTTGTCTAAAATTGGCCCAAATTTCATATAACCCATCGCATATTTAGATTTGTCATAATTTAATTTAGAGATGTTTGCAAGTTTAATTAATCCCTAATAAATAAATAATTTTATCACTTATTTTAAGTAATGACATGACATTTCTTATTGGCCAAAATTTCTATTCCAACAAACACGTTTAACAACATTTTTTTTTATATCTTGAAATGAGAAATAGAAAATGAAAAAAGAAAACATTTAACTCAACCAACTCTTAAATTAACCTGTGTTTTCTTTCTTTCCATCAAGAGCTCTTAAAGAATAAGAGTAATATCTTCAGGAGTAGATTCATCTATCACATTTGAAAGGAAATCTAAAGATTATATATAATCATATGAATGTAGCTAGGTTGAATCTCAAACCACAGTACATTAAACATGAAAAACAAGCAATATTGTTGTAGACCTTAAACTTTGGTGGTGTTGCAGGGTGAATTTAGTAGAAATTGAATATGGGTGAAAATTATTGCAACACATGTTTAAGTGTAGGGTTTCATTTTGATGAAATTAAAAGTATAAGATAAAAATTTGATACAACCTGATTGATTTAGGAATAAAAATTGATTTTTTTACCAAAATCATAGAAAGCTAAATTATATTTCCAATATTTTATATGTCTCATTAATCCTGTACATATATGTGGAAATTACTAAACCCTGGGTATATATTTAAATGGGCATATTTAAATAATCATTTTATGGCCAACTAATCATTAACTAATCATTGATGTTTGATTTGGTATGCCTTTTTAGTCAGCAAAAATATAAAACTGATTAAGTAAGATTGCTCCTTAAAGCCATGCATGCAAAACCCTTCAGAAAGATCAAAACTGATCTTTTAAACCCCTTCATGTTTGATGATCTTTTCTTTCTTTTTTTGGTTTTAAAACTTTATTTTCCCTAAGAATTCTATATCAAATTTTAGAAAAAAGAAAAAAAAAGACTTTTAATTAATATATTTCTTTTTAACTTCTTAAATTTTGGAATAAGATTCTAATTAAACATATATTTGTAGATTACACAAATAAAGATCAAAATATTTACTACATTATGTTCTTAAAACTAATCCTTAATGCTTACTTGGACAGAAACTAACGAGAGAGAGAGAGAGAGAGAATCAAAGATGAAGGAGCTTTACTTTAAGAGAGACAGAGAGAGTGAGTATATTGTAAAAGTTTTTTACTACTTCAAGTTTACAGAAAGAGAGAGAGTCAATAATGGAAATTTTTACTACTTTAAATAAGAAAGAGATAGAGTCAATAATGGAAGTAATTTTTACTACTTTGTGTAAGGGAAAGATAGAGTCAATTATGGAAGTTTTGAAATTACTAAAAGTTAATGAGAGAGAAAAAGGAGAGAACTCTTGAAGTGGGACAGAGAAATTCAATTATATGGAAGTTTTAAATCACTTCAAGTAAGAGAGAGAACCCTTGAATGAAAGTTGTAGATTATTACAAGTTCTAAGAGAGATAACTCTTGAAGTAAGAGATAGAAAGTTTTTAAATCACCCTCAATATTAAGGGAGAAAATTTTCTTGTAGAGAATTAATTATCTATAACATCATAGTACTAGAAATTTTTTCGAATAAGGCCGGTTAAAGTTAGAGATATAAAGAGAGTGAATATTAGAAAGTTTTAAAGTACACAAAGAAGGAGAGAGTATTATATATGGAAGTATTTAAACTACTTCATTTCATAGTAGCATATATAGTAGGTAAACAAAAGGGTATAAAACTCTAAAAGAAAAAGAAAAAAAAAAAAAGACAGATCAGTTAAGAGTTAACAAAAGACCACTGAGATACACTAAATAGTAGACTTTAAACTAACACATTTCTTTTCATCATCATCTTAACCCTAAGTCGTATATCATGCCCCCAAACTCAAATCCCCCTCCTCCCATAATGCAGGTACTTATAACTATTACGCAGCCGGCGCAACGTCGACTCCATCATCGTCATCATCATCGTCACCGCCATTCTCCCGATACACACAGCAGCACACCACTCCGCCACCGATGGAGCCGGGGCCACCGGAGAAACCAGAAGCATCAGCGGCCATTTGCAAGGAAACAACCACCATTTTGCAAGAAGAAACAAAAGTAGAGAGAATTCAAAGAGATGGCTGATGAAGAAGAGAGGAAGAGAAAGAGGTATTTATAGGGGTTTTTTCTTTTTCTTTTTCTTTTTTGTTGGAGGGGACAGATCTAAGAAAGATGTATAATAATATTTGAAGGGCAGATTCTTGAGAAAGAGAGCTTTTGTGGGTGGAGGAAATTAAAATAAAATCTTTTTTTTTTTTTTTAATTTTTGAAGAGACAGTTGAGTGTGAGTGGTTTCTATTGGTTTAGTGAAATAGGAGAGAGAGGATTGAGGAATGCATATGGAGGGAGGTTGGATTGCACAATTCTACACGTGGAGTTGGTAGTCCATGCACACTCCTAACTCCTACTGTCTCGTGTGCCTCATTTTACACCTTGGATATTTTTATTTTTATTTTTATTTTTATCTTTCTTTTTTTTAAAAGAGGGAAAATAAATAGATACTCGGATACTCCATGTTTCTACTTTCTTATTTGTGTCGATTCCATCCCTATATATGCTCTTAAAAGTTTTGTTTTTTCTTTATAGTTTGGTTAAATCTTATCGATGGTTCGTATAATTTAGTTAGTAGTATTAATTTTGATTAAAAATTGATTTAAACTTGTCAGATTTTAAGATAATTTATCTACATTTAATATTGCATCAAAATTAATAATGTTAAACTCTTGACGAGAATTTGTAATGGAGTAGTCTTTTTAGTTCATTATTTTCCCTAGATTTCAAAATATAGTTATTTTTTAACCGTCGTTTACAATTATGATCAATTTTAGTGTTGATATACTAGTTAATTGATTGAATTGAACTATATTCTACAAATTATTGATTGACTAATATATATTCAATGTCAATCAAATGTCAACCACTAATTCTACTTGTAAACGTATATTGTTGTGGATGTCTTTTTTTTTTAGAATATAACATTACAATGGTGAGTGTGTGGAGATTCAACCCCCTTTAACTCACAAGAAAAGTTTTTGGTGTCTTAGCCTTTGACAGGTATATGTATGGTCATCAATTATCAATAAGACTTTAATTACACTATTTTTGTAGTTTTCATATATAATTTGATATGCTATATATATATATGGAAGTTTTTTTTAGATAACTATATATATGGAAGTTGAGTAATCATTAATGGACACAATACGCGAGATGTTAAAAACACATTAATTCTTGGGCCCAGGCCTTGGGGTGGACACAGATAACCTGGGTATAAGAGAGCAAAGCTCCAACTCCCGGTTATCCAAAAAAAATACACACATACATTAATTCTTGATTAACATACTTTAAACTATTGGTGTAAGTATTTCATAAAAGGAATAGCAATCTAATTTCCTTCTTTTGATGGTAGCTAAGTCTAGGAAAATAAAACTATTATTACCCTATAAAAGTTGATAAGCTAACAGAAAACGACCATAAACAAAATTATTAATTATACAAACAAGACTTAAAATTAGTTCACCTATTAAACAATATTTCAAAAACCAATATTATAAGATTACAAACATATATAATTGAACTATATACAGTATATATTCACACTTGTTAAAATATTTCCATGCATATACACAATTCTATGCACCAACATTTTTTAAATATATATATATATATAATTTTCTTTCACAAACAAATATCTATAAAATATATGCTTACCCACCCAACTCTTTCCTCTCTCTCTTTCTCTCTCTCTCTCTCTCTCTCTCTCTCTACCTTTGTCACACAAAAAAAAATATTCCTCTTCCTTTATATTATTGTGTGTGAGAGAGAGACATATCAAAGATTATTTGGGCAAGAATTGTTTCAACAGAAAAGGTTATCTTTTTGGCTTTGAATGTATGCCTTTTTTCCATATAAGGACAACTTTGATAACAATTTGGGGCTTGAGCATATTAATTACTAGTTCAGTATTATTTTTTAAAAGAAAAAAAATAATTCAAAAGTTATAAATAATTACGTAAGAAGTTTAGATTCTACCCTCTCACGTTCCAATAAGATCTTTAAAAAAATCAATCTAATCCTCTACTCAATAATGTTGTTGGAAGTTGGAACTAAGTAAAGAAAATGTGATATAGGATAGCATTTTTTCAAAGTTAAGCGTCTAATTTATCTTACCAAATTAAAAAAAATTCAAGTAGGGTCAATACGACGTTGTTTTTTTTAATTGGTAGTTTTTTTTTAATTGAATAAAGTGCACAAGATGGATATTTAACCTTTAAAAGACGTTAGCTCATAGAAAATAATATTTTTAAGTACCTCATTTTTTTCATCCTCTTTATTCAATTTGAACAACATTATTGAGCAGGGACTTTCGAAATTCTTTTTATAAGTTAAGAACAAAACTTAAAATATTCAAAAGATGAAATTGAATAATTAATTGTACAAAACTTGAAAGACCAAATTAAATATGATATATATTTAGTTTAATAACTTGAAACATTATTTCACGATGCCTTCTTTATTCACCTTTTCTACTTTTCATTGACCAAAATCAAATATAAGAAAAGGCCTAAAAACACATGAATTCTCTCCAAAAAGATTTTGATATGAAGCTTGAGAATCAAATGATGAAATTCCCAAGTGGCACCAATAAGAGCCTCAAAAACCTTATCTCCACATCAAAACTTTGATTTCCCATCATCCTCCATTACCCCACACCAATATCCAAATTCAACTTGAATCCCAATTTTTCACACTCAAAAACTAAACTTAAACTTAGTTTTAAAAAAAAAAAAAAAAAATTAAAATGTCAAGCAGAAGGGCTGCTTGAGAAGGACAACAATGGCAGCTTCCACTACATCTTTCTTGCACCACCATACATTGGCCACCCCTGCCTGCACATCCTCCTTCTCCTTGCACCAAATCCCGACCGGGTAGGTTGTCGGTGCAGCTAGCTCATCTGCCGAGCACAGCAGAAACACGCTGTCGAAGACGACAATGGTGGCAGCGTCGTCATCTCTCGCCGCCTGGCCTCACCGTGCTCGTCGGTGCTGAAACGCTCGGCTCCAAAGCTTCTCCTGCTGATGCAGCCTTTGTAGAAGCTGGTATTGCATTCTTACTCACCCCATTGCAAAAGTACCACATTTTAGGCTCGAGTGGATAACAATTTTGTTTTTAATTTTCTGTGTTAATAATAAAAAACCGTTTAAACTCAAATTTTTTAATGTAGTCAAATTTAAAAAACACAAAAAAAATTAAAATGCAAGGCCCCACTTGATAATCATTTGATTTTTTAAAATTAAGCTTATAAACACTACTTATGTCTATGAATTAATTCTTTGTTTTGTTATCTACTTTTTACTAATGTTTTCAAAATCCAAACCGATTTTTGAAAACTAGAAAATGTAAGTCCCGTTTAGTAACTATTTGGTATTTAAAAATTGTGCTTGTTTTTTCACAATTTCTTTACGATTGTTTTCATCTTCTTTATGATATATTTCTTAAGGAAGCATTTGAGTTTCTAGCCAAATTCTAAAAACAAAAACAAGTTTTTAAAAACTACTTTTTTTAATTAGTTTTCAAAACTTAGCTTGATTTTTTAAAACATACGTAAAAAGTAGATAAGAAAACATAGAAACCCATAGATGGAAGCAAGGGTTAAAATGTTGATGTCGACGGAAATGTCGAGGTCTTAATTTTATGTTAATGTCGATGGAAATAAAATTTGGCTAAGAATTTAAATATTTTTCTTAAGAAAGATGGAAAACCATTGTAAAGAAATTGTGAGAAAATAAGTACAATCTTCAAAATCTAAAAACTAAAAACCAAATGGTTATCAAATGAAGCTTAAGTAAATAAGCATGGTTTTTTTTAAAAAAAATTGTTATCAGATGAGCCACAAATTGCTTAGTGTTTATAACGTGGTTTATTAATTTGAGGGATAACAATACAAATAGCCCTACTTAAGAACCTATATTTTACTTTTATCCAAAAAGATGTAATTTTTCACTTTTGTCTATCGAGTACTCAAAAGTAGGGTCATTTTTTAAAATAGAGAACCAAAAGAAGTAAACGGACATGATTTGTGTTAATTTAATTAGCATGTTGGATCAACACAATTAAAATGCAAATGTGTTTGGGAAGCCAAAGACCAACACAGATTTCTTATCATACAATGGGAATGGATTTAAGCTATCAATTCCCTCAAAATGAAATTCAAGCAAAGAGAAAGAATTCAGAGACCAAGTTTTGAGATATGAAGACAACTTTGATTCAAACAGCAAATGTCAGTGTTATTGTCTCTTCAACTGACAAGAAATCCATCAATAACTATGGATCCCCTGAAGAATTCTTTTCTCAGGTATATCTGTTTGTATATTCTAATCATTTTTTTAGATATTATATTATAAATAAGGAGGAAATTCGAACTTACAACTTGTATGTAGAGAGATTAATGTCCGACTATTTGAGTTATGATGAAATCGGTATTTACTTTTAGTGACGAAAATTTATGCTTGTTTTTTCTTGGTTTTTTTGGCAGGTGAACTTTTTGCTTGGAAAACAAGCTTACTTTGGCAAAACTTCTTCTGAGGTAATTTACTATCCTGATCAAACACCAAAATTTGAGGTCAAGAACACTATTTGAAAGCTACTCCAAAAGAACAACTTTCTACTTTTATTTTCAGATTATTTGTAAAACACTTAAATTATTGTTCACAAGTCCATGACTCTAAAAGTAAGAATTAACTTCATTAGTTTAAAAGAGAAAAAAGTTAAATTACAAGTTTAGTCCGTGAATTTTCATGTTAGTGTCTAATAGGTTCCTTTCATGTTAATGTCTAATAAGTTCCTAAATTTTAGAAAATATCTAATAGGCCTATGAACTTTTAATTTTGAGTCTTACATGTCCCTAAATTTTAAAAATGTCAAATAAAATTAATGAACTTTCAATTTTGTGTCTAATAGGTCTCGACATATTAAACCTTTTCTAAAACTAATAAATCTATTTGGCTATCAATTTTGTATTCAATAGATTCGTAAATTTTAAAAACCATTGAATAGGCCAATAACCTATTAGACACAAAATTAGAAGCTCTGAAACTTATTAGACACAAAATAGAAAGTTTAAGGACTTATTAGACACTTTTCAAAGTTCAAAGACCCATTAAATACAAAATTGAAAGTTCAGTAACCTATTTGACACTTTTTTTAAAGTTTATGGACTTATTTAACACAACTTTGAAAGTCTCGAACTGAACTTATAATTCAACCCAAAAAAAAAAGAGTCTATCTATTAAAATCAACAAGAACAAAACAGAACCAGTTTCGAAAATACCTCCAGATGCAGTTAAATATAACATATTAGAGAGCTCAAGTTCAGAGGTTGGAGGGCAACAGTACTAGGAGATGAAGGTGGAAACCACAGTCAAAGATGGTAAGTTTTACATTTGCAAGGCCCAAGCTGGGGACAAGAGATGGTTCAAAGGTGCAAGGAAATTTGTTGAAAGTACAGCCAGCTCCTTCTGTCTTGCATAATAAACCCATTCATTTTTCAAGGCTATTTTTGTACATTTACATCTCAAAAAGGTCGGTGTTTCGGTCTCGTCCCAATTTATAAGCCACACACACGACATTGACATGGAATTTGCTTTCTTTTTGCTGTCCTATTTCTATGAAATGTATATGCATATGTATTAGTATCGTGAACAGACTTCTTTTTGGGGGGGGAGTAAACGCCATGTGGGAGTGGAGAATTGAATTTCTGACCTTTTAGTCGGGAAATAATTTCTTAACTAGTTGATCTATGCTCAAGTTAGGAGAGTTCACTAATACAGAAAAGCAATTGCCTTACAAAAGTCATGGAGTTACCTAAAAATCCTCTAATTGACTAAAATCATAGAAATTTGAACTCAACAATGGTAATACGTCGTTTCTATCACATTTAGGTGTATTCAAATAAATAAACCAATTCATTTTTCAAGGCTATTTTTGTACATTGACATCTCAAAAAGGTTGAAGTTTCGGTCTTCCCAATTTATAAGCCACACACCACCAACACAAAATTCGTTTTCTTTTTGTTGTCCTATTTCTATGAAATGCATATGCATTTGAATTATCATTGTGACGACAGCTTTTTTTTTTAAGTTAAATGTCGTGAGAGTGGAGAATCAAATTTTTGACCTTTTAGCCAAAAATATGTCTTAACTAGTCGAACTATGTTTAGGTTACGAGAGTTCACTAATACAAAAAAGCAACCGCCTTACAAAAGTCATGGAATTACCTAAAAATTCTCTAATTGACTAAAATCATAGAAATTTGAACTCAACAATGGTAATACGTCGTTTCTATCACATTTAGGTGTATTCAAATAAATAATATGATTTGATTGAGCTTTCCATCTGCATCTTTCAATTCAGATAAGTTTTAAAGCAATGACTAAGTCATTAAATACAACTTAGAAGAAGAGATGAAACATACACTGTTTCTTCATGATGTAACAAGTCTTATCTTTATAAATATGAAATGAATTTGGACAGCAGCATCACTCAAAAGAAGGCTTAAACCTCAAGCACAAATTAGAAGCCAAAAGTTTAGTCAACTATTCTAGATGATAATTATATTCACTAATTTTGTATTGCAAGACAAAACAGGATACTAATGACATAAAAACAGCAAAATTTATATTCCAAATCCAACTACGTCAAGGGGTGACCTTCAGCCCAAAGATTTGGAATATATATGACGATACCCTTTAATTAAATATTTTTGTTGTCTCGGAGCTGGCAAAGTCCGACAAAACCTCCTCAGAAATTAGTAGGGTAGACCATGAGCAATCATACGAGGTCGAAGTGCAACCCTCTAATACCTCGATTAAAAAAATAAAATCAAAAGCCAACCTCTCCAGCCCCAAGTCAAAATCCAAGGTAGATTTAGAGGGAAGTGGAGCAATATAGGGATAGTAGAAGTGCAAAAATAAAATATTAACACCTAAAGGAAGATAAAAATTAAAAATAAATAAATTAAAATAAATTTTTTTTAAAAAAAGTCAAATGTTTATTAATATTCCTTTCAGATACCATTTAGGGACAGCGACAGGAAAAAAAAAACAAAAACAAAAAAACAAAAACAACCAATAGATAATATGTTGGATAATACCAAAGCTGAATCAAGTTTCACACAAGAATATTTAGTACATGAAGCATATTTCATTGCTCAATGTAACCGAAATAGATTTTTTTATCTGTGAGTGTCCAGACCAGTTTGCACGCACCTCAACTAATCTTACGGGACAAGCACCTGACTCTACTACATTTTGTTGCTAAAGAACCACAATAGATCATAGCTGCCAGAGCATTGAATTATCGATCAGCACCCCATCCCGAACCCGACAAGCAATCCCATGAAACAAAATAAATAGTATTTTAGACGCCTAAGCCAGCTAGCAATACATGAAGTAGACGAAATAAAGTGAAACAAGTACCATTGAAATAACTTATTCATTTTAGGAATAAACTTCATAATTCACATTTAACATGAATCTTAACTTAGAAGAGTCATTGTAGTAAGTATTTACAGGGGCGATTGTCAGAGAGGGAAGAAAAGAATAAGAACCAGGGATAGCAGCAAGTCTTCTCATTAAGTTCCACCGTTGCAATAGTGGACGACGCCATTGCTGTATGCATTCTTGCGTTTTACGTTTAGTCCCATGACGCCCCATATTCTGATCGTATGGTCATCGCTGGCCGATGCCAGCATGTGCGGGTTTGTAGGATTCCAGCTCACACAATTAACTGAACCAGAGTGACCGGGCAACGCTTCTATAAGCTCCCCGGATCCTCTGTGCCATATATATACCTACAGACAGCAAGGAAGAACCATCAATTAAGGCATACAAAAGGGTATTATACAGTTTATAGAAAGAGAAGCTCAAGATACTGAAGGAGATTAGTGTTCTCATTTTAACCAAGTCACCAAACCGTCCATCGTTCAACTAGTATTGCTCTGTTCAAACATAAATGCAGACTTCTCCCTCATAAGGCAACTACCTAGATTTATAAATCTCAAAGAAAGTTCTTTTACGACCCAAAATAAATCCTTTATCATTGACAGAGAATGTTCCCCAAGCCCAAGGTGTCGATGTTGGTGTCCGACACTGACATGCTGGCATGCTCATATCCAAATATAACATTGTAGATAACAAAAAAGAGATCTAGGCAAAAAATAGAAAGGAAGTTCTCTAGATGTTAAAAGGACAAAAGGATTTGCATACCTGTGAGTCCTCACTACCACTTGCAATAAAAGCTTCCTCGAGTCCCCCGAAACAGGACCGAATAACAAACCGAGTGCGCTTATGACCTTTGTACTTAGATACAAGATTGGGTTCACCTACTAAACTCCATAGATGGATTTCTTGATTCAGAAGATTAACCAGCAAGTATTTATTATCTTTGGACAACCGAAAAGAAGTTATTACTTGATCTTCTTCAATCCATCTATCAATTTTCGCCTCCATATCGAGAAGCAAAATTGCAGTTTCTCTGCATATAGTAATAATCTTCTTCCCGTCATCCGTTATTTCTAAATCTGATATCTTCAAAATCCGTTGCCCTTTCCAAGAATCCAACTCTTTACCATCTAAATCCCACATGCAGATACTCTTATCATTAATACCAGCAAGTATAGACTTCCCAGCAGGAAACCATCCACAAGAAACCAACCCAAAGCCAGCCTTTTCATAAACATGGAGGCACTTGCCGGAAGAAACATCCCACCGCCTAATAGCCTCCTCCACCCCACAGGTTAGCAGCTGACTATCGTCGGGGCTCCATGAAACCAAGGAGACGGGTTTCTGGTGGCCAGATAGTTTATGCTTTAGAGACACTTTCCCATTTGAGTTTACCTACAGATCACACAGGTGCCCCATAAAATTCAAGATACACAACTCACAAACTAAACTTACAATTGCAATATACCACAATTATATGAATAATTAATTAGATCTAGGTTTCAAGGACTCTACATAACTCAAATACAAGAAACTAAAGCAAAAGCAAGCTCCAAAAAGGACCAACACCAAAAGGAAATTCCAGAAACCACAACAAAACCATTGGCACAACTTTATGCCACACAAAAGCCAATGGCAAATAATCGCATCGAAGGTAGAACTGAAGCATGAAAGATATTTGTTGAAATTAAGGATTGCAGATCATTACGGACGTAATATCTTACAGTACCTTTGTTGCAAGCCATGCAGATGATTCAATGTTTGTAGGGGCTAGGCTATAGATGTTTGTGAGTTATACGATCACAAACGGATGTAAACCCAATCATAACATATATAATTCTCTAGTAGAATTGATTCCGTAAACTAAACTGTCAAGAGGAGGCAAGCAATTTGTTTTCAAACTTCATAAGCTTGATGGGCATATTTCTAAAGAAGAGGGATGCAGGTTTGCTGGAACGCGTAACCAAGAAACGGTCATAGATCTATCAACTTTAATGAAAGTATCGCTTCTTGCCTTCTCCTGTAGCCTTCATTATTGTATTAATGGAGTTATCTCTCTTGGACACTGTACTGTTCTACTGTAGCCCATTTGTTTTTTGAGAATAAACCGAGCTTTCATTGAGAAAAAATGAAAGAATACAAGGGCAAACAAAAAGATGAGCCCACAAAAAAGGGGAGACGGCCTACAAGAAGGGCCTCCAGTCAAGCAAAATAAGACCAACAGTATAATTACAAAAAGGCTTGGTCACATAAGCCCAAAGAAAAACATAGAATCTAATCAGGGACCACACATCATTAGACGATCTCTCAATCCCACGAAAGATTCTGTTGTTTCTCTCCCCCCACAGCCCCCACAAGATAGCACACACCCCTGCCTGCCACAAGAACTTTCCTCTCCCCCCGAAAGGAGGAAAATGGACGAACTCCTCTACCATCTCACGACAACCCCTCGGTCTAGCAATAGCAATGTCAAACTCCTCCAGGAACCGGCTCCACACCTCGTTCGCCATCTCACAATTCCAAAGCACATGATCAATATCCTCGGCCGACCTCCTACACAAAATACAACACCACGGCCCCACTAGGGAAGGCATTCTTCTCGCCACCCTGTCTAAGGTATTAATTCTCCCGTGCAGAACCTGCCAGACAAAAAACTTAACCTTCTTGGGAATTTTCACCCTCCATAGAGAGGCAAAGACTGACTCCCCCGGGGAAGAGGACGGAGAGGGATTAACAAGGCAAAGAAAAAAGGACCTGCACGAAAAGTCGGTAGACGGACTAGGCCTCCAGTACTGTAGCCCATTTGTTTTCATCTATCTAAATAAAAATTAGTTTTCCAAACACCATGGGTTGGCCAAGTGGTCATTGAAGCAAGTGAAAAGAATAAATAAATTCTAAGGGAATGAGTTTGAATCCTACGTTGGCCACCTACTTAAGATATTAAAATTCTACAAGTTTTTTGGTAATCAATATTGTAGGGTCAACATGTTGTCATGTGAGATTAGCTGAGGTGTGCGTCAACTTACCCAAATACTCACGGATACGCAAAAAAATAATAATAAATAAATAAATCGCGTGTGTAAATATTTCTCGATTGAGATGGTGGGATTTTACAAATGCATGTAGCTGAAATCCGACAAGCTTTTGCTCTAGGAGTAAGGCCATCCTTCCACAAATAGTTACTATATTCCAAATGGAAATAGATCACTAAAACCAGAATATTGCTAAAATGCTGATGATAGTAATTATACCTCCCATATAATTGCAGATAGATCGCTAGATGATGAAGCTAAGTACTTCCCATTATGAGAAAATTGCAAAAACCAAATTTCATCACTATGTGCTTGTAATACCTGTATGAAAAAAAGAAGGCAAAAATACTAGATTCAGCCAAAGAGGATAAAAACTCAAATACATTTGTAGTATTATGATAGAATCTAATTTGTTAAAGAATTTCACTTCTAAAGTAAATAATTGTTTTAATATCAAATTCAGCGGAGAGCTTCCTGAGTCACAACTCATTTTCTCTTCTTAAGTTGAAACTCATAGCTTCCTTCATGATATTGCAAGATGGTGATATTGACAACCTCTTACCAAACAAAGAAGAAGATATTGAGAACCTCTTAATAATTAAGGGTACAAGCTCTTCTCAACATTTTGCTTGAAGTAAAAACAAATATTTCTCACCTGCAAAGTTTGAGAAGGTATCTTATTTTTCCCACAATCATGATCTGTATACAAAGAAATTTCTTGATCTGAAGCGTTGTGAAAGACACAAGAATCTCGTTGCAACAAAAGAGCCTGTTCGACTAACTGTTCCAACCTATTTTCGGGTATCATAATTGCCGGTGGAAGAAGCTTCTGCAATTCCTCCAGCAATTTTGTCCGAGACTTAGCTCTCAAATTCTCTTCACAGGGTGAACCAATTAAACCACTCAATGAGGGAGACATGATGAAGGACGAAAGCTCGCGTATTCTATTGTTGTTAATAGAAAGGGGAGCAATCTCGGTCCTCAATGTCTTCAAAGCTTCCATGACCTTATCATTTTGCAAAAGCTCCAAATATTTCTGCTCTAGTATCAAAAAAGAGGCAGATTCAACCATGCTTTCATTTGATAGACCAATTTTATGTAAGGTATTAATGCTTTCATCCCAATTTCCATCAAGAATGTGCTGCATAAATATATTTACAGCAGAAGAATGCAAGGGTATTCCGGACTCTTCCTCGAGACGAGCACTACTCTTCTTGTAACCAAGAGAATACAATGCATTAGCAATTATTCTCACAAACTCATCTCTTCTGATAACTCCTCTCGAACCAATGACCTTGTCGTTATCTCCTTCAGATGGTAGGGGTCGAGCCATCAAGTCCCTAGAAGAACCCCCTACAGGCTCTACAATGGATGAACCGTTCGAAAGACCCCTAAATTGTGTAGAGGCTACTTTCATGCGTTTCAAGGCTGGTTCTTCATCCTCCACACCTCCCATGAAAGGTTTAGCTCAGTCCATATATATCTATATAATTGCACAAATATCAAATCAATTTCAGATTTAATTTCAAACAAACAAGTAAATAAAATGATTCTACAAGAGCAAACTCCTAAAAGATTCACAAATTCCAAGCAAAGCATGTTGACATAATCAAGAAAAAACCAAAATAACAGAAAACATACAAACATGAACATACGTGAACATACTAGAGAGAGGATCAAATTTTCAAGTATGTTTTTTGTTTTTTTTAGTTCAACAATATGTGGAGTGAAAAATTTCGAGCCTCTAATCTTTTGGCTGAGAGTATATGCCTTAATGAGTTGAGCTATGCTCATTTCAAGTATGTTATAATCAGATTTCTTGTTAATGAGTTTCAGATGTAATTGCTAAAATTGACCAAACGGTCCTAGCAAGCCAACATAAACCAGCAAAAATTTTTAAATGGTTAGCCCACTGAACTGAATAATACACTCCATCAAGCCTTCTTCACTAAACTGCAACTAATTTCTGCAATTAAGAGAAGCAGTTGCTTCAACTTCACTGCAATTAATGCAAACAAAACAAAGTTACCGTGTCCACAATCATTACAAAAGGATCCACCATTAAAGAGTTCAACTTCCATTTCATCTCTATCATTTCTCCTCAACATCTTCACTTCACATAAGCATCAAAGTTTTTTTTTTAGTAAAATAACATCTGGCTAGGAGGATTCAAATATCTGACCTCAATCAATTGAGGTATACTCAGGTTTGCAGCATCAAAGATCTTAAAGTATCAAACTAATTTTATTCCAAAGATCTATTTCTACTAACAAAATTACAAAAAAAAAAAACAAAAACAAAAACAAAAACAAAACAAAACACAAGAGACATTAGAAAACACTATCTTACATAAACAGCAAGTCCAGCATGCGGCAAAAAAACACCTAAAAAACTGCTATTAGTTTGTCTTAAAAACAAACATTATTTGAAGTCCACATGAATTTCCAGCATTTCCAGTAGGCAGTGCAGCATCAATCAATCAATCAACCAACCAACCAACCAATCCCAAAACATATCAAAGATCCATACAAGAACAAGGAATTGAAACATCCTTCAAAATCAATCAAAGAAACAACAATGGCGAAATCCTTGCCTAAAAATTACGGAAAAGAGTGTCAACTGACCGATGATCGAAGGCAAGATTCTCAAAGAAAAAAACAACCCCACAAAAAAAAAAAAAAAAATTGCAATAAGACCAACAAGAAAAGGGAGATGAAGGGGAATTTATGAGGAGGAGAGGGCAATAATGGAGGAAGATAAAGAAGAAGAAGAAGATGAAGAAGATGAAGATGAAATGTGAAGGGTCTAAATTCATAAAATATTTATTGGAATTGATGATGTGCGAAATGAATTGGGTTTTAGAAAGAGGAAGGGAAAAGGAAGAGTCGGTAGAATTTTTGTGGGTTGGGAATTGGAAGAGGAGGAGCTCACTGGATTTGGCTTTGCTTAGATGAAACCAAAGGTTTTGGTTTTGGTGTAGAATGAGAGAGAGACTTGAAAACGCAGAGACAATTGGGAACATGGCCGCCATGGGAGGCCTGCTTCCTTTCTTGGTTTGGGCCTTCCGTGTAAATGGGCGAAATGAAACTTGGCGTAGCGACTGTTTTGAAGCTCATTCATGTTTGTGTTTTTTTCTTTCTTTCTCGCGTTCTTTCTCTCTCTCATTTCCAATAAATTTCCAATAATGCCGAGTTTGAGGGCTTGCAATTTTATTTTATAAATGATTTCTTACTTGGTTAAATTACAAGTTTAAGTTTAGTCACTGAACGTTAAAAGTATCTAATAAGTACATGAACTTTCATTTTGATCTATAAACTTTCGACTAAATATCTAATGAGTTTTTGAACTATCAATTTTAAGACATACATTCGACCAATGGATCGAAGGTCTGAATCCTCCCACCCCACATCCCACATGTTGTTAAACTAAGAATAACTTTTTTCCCCATTTCCTCTAATATTGTATATATATATCTCAAGTTATTGTTTATTTGTCGTCTATGACTTCAACAAAAATTTGACTCGATGAATAAATCATATACCTATTTATTTACCTTTTAAAATAAATGATCCTACCATAATTTAAAGAGAGATCAATTAGATCTCATCTTTCAAAGTTTAACCTTATATCGGTTTATCTAATATGAATCAAGGAACCATTGTCATGTCACAAAAACCTATCACTTGTTCAAGACCTATTACCCGTTCAAGAGCTAAGAAGCTTCAATAGAGACTTTCATATTATTTTCACCATGAGACTCCATCCCCAGATTCATCAAAAACGAAAATGATTGAATTTAATTACATTAGATTATGTAATACAACATAACCAAACACTGAGTTCAAAAGTACTTGTAAAATATAAAAAAGTTACCTCCAACTATCAATATACATCAATCAAGTAACAAAAAGGAAAAAGTAGGAAGGAGAATTGAATGGAGAGTGAGCATTTTTATTAATAGAGAATGACTTCATGATGCACATTGAACAACTTTGAATGTCAACTTAGAAAGAAGTAACTGAAGGGAAGTATTTACAGAATAACAGGCCAACTATAAAAAAGAGAGAAAAAAAGGGTTACAAATGGGTGTGAAAGAAGGAAGCATTTTCTTCAAGATGTTCCTCCACTGCCATTGCCATTGCTATAATGGACGCCATTGCCATTACCGCATTGTTCACTATTTTTGCACTTGACAATATCCAGCCCTCTTAAGCCCCATATCCTAATCGTATGGTCGTCGCTGGCCGATGCCAACATGTGAGGATTTGCAGGATTCCAACTCACACAGTTTACAGATCCTGAGTGCCCTTCCAATGCCTCTATAAGCTCCCCTGTCCCTCTATGCCATATATATACCTGCCACAATCCACAAACAAACCAACCGCCATCAAAGCCTGCATGTAAATGCACTTATTTTTTGTTTTTGGTGAGAAACTGAGATTTCATTGAGGAAAACGAAAGAATGTACGAGGGCAAACAAAAAAAAAAAACAGGCCAACAAAGAGACCTCAAAAAGTCCAAAACAATGAAATCAAGATGGTAATTACAAAAAGTCCAATTAACAGACGTTCCACTCCTAAATAAGTATTAAACTTCACACCCTCCTTAACCTCTTCTAAAGACCTCTCAACCCCTTTAAAAATTCTACTATTCCTCTCGAGCCAAACTCCCTACAAAATAGCAAAAGAACAAGCATGCCACACCACTCTATGCTACCCTTATCCTGACCGGAGGGAGAAATCATAAGAATCTCCTCAATCATAGAGTGACAGCCCTTGTTATGCACCGTCGCTACCCCAAACAAGCTAAAGCATTGACTCCAAAGGGAATAAGTGAATTGGCAACCCCTCAGAAGATGATCCAGATCTTCCTCCTGAATTTTCTTGAAGATGATGTCAAGATGTTACGTCAGTCAAAATACGCAGTGCCGTGCAGTTGGAAACCTTAGAGAATCTCGAAGAAAGAAGTTCGCTTCAACTTCAAATGGAGCAAGAAGAAAGAAAGATATATATATTCTCCTTTGGATATACATGCATACATACATCTTTACTCTCTCTTGATTTGAAGGTGAAGCAAACTTTCTTTCAACAAGATTCTCACGTTTTCAACTCACATGGAACCCTATCTTCGCCAACATGACATCTTGACATGTTGTATGTATATGGTATTTAACCAATATAAAAATATTAAAAGACTAGACTTATACTTTAACCAAAAATAACAATGACAACCAAGTAACTTGAATGATCCAAAATGAAAAGTTGGAGATGTAAACTGTGCAAAAGCGAAGGTTTCTGAATGTCGCTGCAGTATATAGCATGGAAGTTAAAAGGACAAACTACGAACTGTACCAGTGAGTCCTCACTACCACTTGCAATGAACGCCTGGTCGAGCCCTCCAAAACAGGACCGAATAACAAACCGGGTGCGCTTGTGACCTGTGTATGTTGTAACAATCTCGGCCTCGCCTTCTAAACTCCACAGATGGATTTCTTGGTTCAAAAGATTTACTAGTAAGAACTTATTATCCTTCGACAATTGAAAAGATGTTATTATTTGATCCTCTTCAATCAATTTATCAACGTTTAACTCCCTGTCGAGTAGCAATATCGCAGTATCTCTACAGATACTGATAATCTTCTTCCCATCATTGGTTATTTCTAGATCAGAAATCTTAAGAGTTCTTTGACCCTTCCAACCTTCCAACTCATTCCCATTTAATTCCCACATGCAGATACTCTTATCGTTAACGCCTGCGAGTATATGCTTTCCATCGGGAAACCAGCCACAAGAAACCAGTCCAAGACCAGCTTTTTCGTAAACATGGAGGCACTCACCCGAGGCGACATCCCAACGCCTGACAGCTTCCTCCACCCCACATGTGAGTAGCTGACTATCATCAGGACTCCATGAAACTAGAGAGATTGGTTGCTCGTGACCTAACAGCCTATGCTTCAAAGAAATTCTTCCATTTAAGTCTACCTAGAAACAAAAAATTAGCAAAAGAATGGAAGTTAATTAGAGAGAAATAGACTTTCAAATGCATAAATTAATAATCAATCAATGAAGTTGGCAATCTAATGATAAAAAGGGTTTGGGATGTTTGGAGATATCTTTCAAAGTCGAGTTCAAACCCCCAAGTCAAAAATTCAATAACTTAGAACCTTTGTTGTTTTCCAAAACTCACCAAGCCTCCCCGAGAATTCTTTTTAAAAAGAAAGAAGAAGACGAGTACATCAGAAAACAATCTACAAACTAATTCTATCCTTGAGAATGCTTCCCTTTAGGGTTTATATCTATGGCATTTTATAACCATTCGTTCTTTTGGATTGGGGTCCCTTTTTGTACAGCTAGTTTCTTGGTGGCTACTTTTATTGTGCTGTTTTTTTATGCACCTTTTGTATCTTTCATCTTGCTCAAAAAAAGCTGGCTTTTCAAAAAAAAAAAAAAAAAAAAGAAGGAAGAAAGAAAGGCAAAGATGAACATTAGAAAACAATCAACAAAATAATTCTATTTCTATGATCTTGGCTCGTACGTAACTTTGGATGGCTTGAAAAAGAAATGCAAAGCTTTCAATTGGTTAGCTTGGCTCGAACATAATCACTGCATCTTCGAGGACAAAGTTTTGGAATTCGACTCATTTTCTAAACACATTTTAGATATTGCTCTCTCTTGGTGTAAATTCTCCCTATATTTTTGTGATTATAACCTTTCTTCTCTTGTAGCTCGTTGGAAATGCTTTTTGTATATCCTTTGGCATTCTTTGCCTCTTTTAGCAATTTCATTTCATCAATGAAAGGAAGAATATATGTTTCTCATAAATAAAAAAAATTCTTAATATAAAAATTTTAAAGTGATCATTAATCATTATAATTACCTCCCATATAATTGCAGAACGGTCACTGGAAGATGAAGCTAAGTATTTCCCATTGTGAGAAAATTGTAAAAACCAAACTTCATCGCTGTGATCTTGCAACAGCTGCTCAGATCAAGAAAACTAAAAGATTCAGCGAACAGCAGAAAGAAACAACCACAAGCAGTTGCGATAACAAAACCGTTGCACAATCATAATTGCTGAAGCAAAACTCCTACAAGATGCCATGCTTGAAAATGCTTAGCTTGCAGCAAATATGATTTCGTATCAAAAGAGTTCTATGAATGAATCTACTGAGAATATATTGTAAACTATAACTCAAATGTCGGCAGGAAAACAAAAACTATATAGAGTCGCATAAAGGAACTTCATGGTTTTTCGAGTGTTGAAAAGTTTCAGGAACATTTTGCTCACTACAACGCTAAGCTTCCCTTCGAGCTTTCCTTAATCTAAACAATTGGATCCAATTCTTGCAATTTTTGTTTTGCCTTTTCAGAGGGTCCCTTCTTTGTCCTCAGTCTGTGTTTACGTATTGTCATTTGTCTTAATGAGAGTTGATTTTTTTTATCAGAAAAAGAAAGTCTATCATTTCTTCAATGGCCAATAAAATACCAAAATCTTCTAGCTCCACTGATTATTTTGCTATACTAGTTGAGAGTTATTGATAACATCATAACATTATCCCTTGAATGTTCACCTAAATGCATTTTACCAGTTCTATTTTCTTTTCTTCTTCAAACATCTAAAAAAGCCAATTAGAGACAATAGAATGCAAGAAGCTGAAAAAAATGATGGCCATTTCAACTGTCACATGCTGAGCTCGTTATTCCAAATCTTAATCACAAATTATCTCAAAGGGTATATAGCAATAGAACCTCAAAATAACTATCCTTTTTAGTAATTTGTGCCCCAATTGGAGTGTTTCTATGGTATGTATTTGGTAACTAACTTAAAAGAAGTGCACAACATAAACATTAACAGAAGAAAATCGACAATCACATTGATTTCTCCTCTAAGATAAATCGTGACAAGATATATCGAATTTATATATATATGTGTGTGTGTGTGTGTGTGTGTGTGTCGAATTTAAGAAAGAGTTCAAAAAATATCAACTATATACAAGAACCTCGTGCAAAAAGTCTAAAAAAACATTTCTTACCTGTAAAGTTTGAGAAGGAATCTGATTTTTCCCACAATCATGATCTGTATACAATGACATCTCCTTATTTAAGGAGTTATGGAAAGTGCAAGCATCTCGTTGCAACAAAAGGGCGCGTTCAACTAAATGTTCCAACCTTTTTTCTGGTATCATAAGAGATGCAGGAAGAAGTTTCTGCAATTCCTCCAGCAATTGTGTCCGAGACTTGGCCTTTGCATTTTGTTGACAGGATGAATTGACTTGAGCCCTCATTGACGGAGCAACCAAGCAGGAGGAGAGCTCTCGAATTCTGTTTTTATTAATGTGATATGGAGCAATCTCTGTTCTCAGTGTCCGTAAAGCTTCGGTGACTTTGTCTCTTTCCAGAAGCTCAAAGAATTTATGTTCTAATACCAAAACAGAAGCCGATCTGACGATGTTTTCATCCGATAGACCAATTTTTCGCAAAGTTTCGACACTTTCATCCCATTTTCCATCGTGAATTTGCTGCATAAGCACATTTACACCCGGAGAATATAGGGATATCCCAGACTCCTCTTCTAGATAAGCACCAGTCTTCTTATAACCAAGAGAATACAATGCATTGGCTATTATTCTAACAAACTCTACTCTTCTTATCACTCCCTTCGAACCAATAACATCACCACTGTCCCCTTCGGATTGTAGGGGGCGAGCCATCAAGTCTCTTGAAGAGCCCCCTAAAGGCTCTACCACAGATAAACCGTTTGACAGTCCCTTCAATTTCTCCAGCGATACTTTCATGCGTTTGGAGGCTGGTTCTTCATCCTCTAAACCTCCCATGAAATGTGCACCTCAGCCCATATATAACTACGATGAATGGATAAACAGATAATTTCACAAACGAAAAACACCCCCAATAAATTTCAAACTCACTACTTCACAATGTAGCCAAAGCAACAACCATAAAACTACTAGACACACATTTGGCAGACAGATGGCTACAGTGACAACTCAAAAGATCAAATTTTACCAAGAGAAACAAGAACATATTAAAGAATTCCTAACTGAAGTACGTTTTCGACTAAAAACAGATTCCCAAAAACTGCAGCCTAAAGCAAATATCTAAATCTAAATACATTTCAATCGTCCAGCTAGATCAACTTTCACCACATATTTTTAAAACAAAGGAACTTAAGAAGTAGATACAAAATGCTATCTGCAGTAAACTACAAGCCTAAAAAGCGATAAAACGACGTCGTATAACTAAAGAAAACATAATCAAGCTTAGAAAGACACGATTCAGCCCAATCCAAATCCCAAACCTGATGAATCATGAACCAAAGCAACACTAATCCCGTTGAAACATCATGAAGCAATCAATCAAATAGTTAACAAAATTCCAACGCAAACACATTACCGACAGAGAAAAAAATAAAAATAAAATAAAATAAAGCAAAGAAATGGGAACATACCGATGGTCCAAGGCGAGAATCTCACATACGAAGCAACCCAGAAATTTCTTTTTAATGAAAAAAAAAAAGAGTTTTCTTCACGTAGAGGGAAAAAGTAGAAGCCGAAACCGGCGATTGAAGAAGAGATTAAAGAAAAAGAAAGAATCGGAGAAAATTGGAAATTGGGGAATCGGATTGGGAAATTGAGGGTTTGGTGGAAGATGATGGGTTAAAGAAAAGAAGAGTAAAAGAGATGATGGAAAGAAGAAGAAGAAAAAAAAAAAAGACACAGTGGTTTTGGCTTTGCGTGGAGGAAACCAACTCAAAGAGAGAAGGGGGGGGCTTCTTCTTATTATGTAGTGTGTGAGAAGGAAGAATGAAAACATACACAGAATGTGGAGAGAGGAAGAGTCGTGGGCGCCATGGAAGTGGAGCTTGGGCCTGGTTTTTCGTTCTTCATTCGGGCCTTTGAAATGGGCTTCTTCTTTATCCACTTTTCTTGTTTTTTTTTTTTTTTGCAACTGTTTTTAGATTTGTCTATTTTTTTGGGTTAAATTACAAATTTAGTCTCTAAACTTTTAAGTTTATATTTATTTAGTATAACTTTAAAAGTATATAATAAGTCTTGAACTTTTAATTTTGTATCTAATAGGTAACGGCCATATTTGAATTTTTAAAAATAAATTGTTCTATTAGATATAAAATTGAATTTATGTCTAATAGGACCCTAAACTTTCAATTTTATATCTAGTAAAAAATGTTGAATAGATCAATGAATTATTGGACACAAAATTGAGAGTTTAATGACCTATTTGACCCTTTTTAAAGTTCGGAGACCAAATAGACACAAATTTGAAAGTTTGGGAACTTATTAGACATTTTTTAAAGTTTAAGGACCAAATAGACACAAACCTAAAAATTTAAACTTGTAATCTTTTTTTTTAGATCAAAAGTGGCCAGGGGTGGAGATCTTCAACCTTTGAAATGGTAATAGATGGTAATAGGTGGTTTTTCCTTACATGGATTGGCAAATGTTTTTATATTAAATTGTCGTTTTAGTTCGTTTGTATTTCATTTGTGGGTGGGGGTCGAAGCTTCAATGACTACCGGTAAATTTCTTATCTATAGAATTATGCTCGAGTTGATTATTTTGATTTTAATTGGACTATAATAAGTTTACAAAATCTTGTTGAAATGTATTTGTTTTTGTTGTTATTGGGTTTTGATTGTTTTCAGCTTATATTATATGATATGTTTTTTTATTATAAATGGTAAAGAGAGATGAAAATGGTAAATATGAATTATTTTTATTGTATTCAAAATTGAATTTATTGTTTCACATGTAAAGAAAGGAAATATGACCTAAAGAGGATTTGGATAGTAATATTCTACCTGATATGGACAAGGATGAAAATATTTGTCGATGTCAATATATCCATAAATCGGAAGGTTTGACATGGATATTGAAGATTAATCGATATCTCCAATACATCCAATATCTTTTATAAATAACCATACAAAAATAGCATCTATTAACCCCAATATAAATATACATAGCAATAACAAGATCTATAACTTAGTTTGTGATGTAATTGAGTGAATCAACCAGGAGACAATGCTTTTGTGAGAATATCAGCTGGTTGCTCAGTAGTGGAGATGGATTGTAAGAGGAAAGTGTTGCTTAAGAGATGATGTCAAACAAAGTGGCAATTATTTTCAATGTGCTTTGTATGTTCATGGAATACATCATTGTGAGCAATATGGACTGTACTACGATTGTCACAGTGAAGTATAGTAGTAGATGGTTGGAGAGCACCTATATTAGCAATAAGCCATTGAAGCCAGAGTAACTCAAAAGTAGCATAAGAAAGTGCACGATATTCGGATTTAGTGCTGGATCGTGAAACAACAGTTTGTTTCTTACTTCGCCAAGAGATGGGGGAATCACCCAAATAAAAACAGTAACATATGTTGGGAAAAAAAAATAATAATATAAAATTACTACAATATTAATACTCCCCTTCCACATGATAAGCCAACTAAACAAGAGTCACAATAATAATTTAAAGAGAGATAGGGAAAAGAGAACGAGATCGAAATTTATACTGGTTCGCCCCAAACTCGGGACTACGTCCAGTTTCTGCAACTGCAGGTTCTACTAAATGGGAGATTACAATAAGCCTCAAGCTCGCACCACAAACTAACCCTCAATAGCCCAACAAAAGCTATTGACTTCCAAGTACCACAACTCGGTAACTTGGGATAAACAACAAAGAAAAAACCCTTCAATCCAAGAGAAACACTCCTTTTTCTCTCTAAAAAATACCTTACTGCCAAACCATACATACACAAGCTCATGCACTGTTTTTCTTTAATCGAAAAACCAAAGGCCACTCACGTTCTGTGCATAAAAAAAAAAAAAAGTTGCCACAAGACAACATGCTTATATATGTGTAATATTAAAACCTAACTTTAAATGGGCCTAAGCCCAAATGCTTCAGCAGATAAAATTGAGGTATGCGCACTGGTGTTTCCAAAAAAAAATCCACGATATTTTGGCTCCACACCAAAATCTTAACAATCTCCCACTTGGAGACAAAATGACAATCTTGTCTCCCACTGCAACAGAACTCTGATCACCTTGACAAACTCCAAGGATCAACTCCCACTTCAACTGTTATTTCTGATTTTCTTGGCAAACTCCAGGTTAAAAATACCTGAAAAACAACAAAGTCACAAAACAGGCAACCATCCGAAAATAACTGTAGTGCATATGTGCTCGCCCGAGGTATGGGCTCACTACGTGGATCTGTCTCCCAGACGAAAAAGACAGACATGTACTCCCACTTCAGCTAAGTGGTAACAACTGACATCTTCTTCACTCCTGAACCGTTGTTCCTAAAGAAGATACACTCTGAGAAGGGCTTGAATCCTCTGTTCAAACCTGCTGCCAAACTAGAGACCTTACCTTTGACCTTAGCTACTGCTATGGCCTTCCACTTCTATGCCTCCACTCGCCTAGACGACTTCTTCAATTCAATTGTCCGTCTGACAATTGGGGACTCACGATAGCCATCAACTTTCTCTCCTGGACTTCCCAATTGTTTCTGAACTGAAGGAACCTGATCTAATTGATCAAACTTGGCTATCATAGTTGTTGGCTCAACTGTACCTCTACTACAACCATCTGTAGCTTTAACTGGCATCCACTGTCTCTTCAAACCTTTGGCAACATCCAACCGACATCTGTACAGTGTAGATTTCCTGTGGCCAACTGCCACCACCTAGGATCCTATCCTGAGTTTACACTGGCTTTTGCCAAACTCACACCTGTAGCCCTCATCTGCTAACTTGCCTGTGGATATGAGATTCATCTTATCACTGGGTACAAACCTGACATCTCGCAGTACCAATTTATTCCCACATTCTGTCTTCAGACTGACCTCTCCAATCCCATTAGTCTTGGATGTTCTATCATTCCCCATCCTCACTAGGCCATGATATCCTCCCGTAAAGGATGTGAACAAACTCCTATTTGAAGCTATGTGTACAGTAGCTACGCTGTCTAAAATCCACTCAGATGAATTACTACAGCTCTCTGTGTCACTCCCAACACAGACTAAGGCATCTTGCACTGCATTTGCCTCCCGTTTTTCTTTCTTTTCTAGATCCTCTTTCAACTTTCTACACCGACTCTTCAAGTGACCTTTCTTGTGACAGTAAAAGCATTCTATCTCTTTATTCCTATAATCCCACTTCTTCATACTGCTACTCGGCGTACTTTCGTCATTAATCTTTTCTTTACCCTAAGTCACAACCAAAGCCGATCCTATAGTAGACTCTTTACTACTATCCTTTCTACGAATTTCCTCAGCTAAGGCTAAATCACAAACACCTGAAAATTTCAGAGTATTTTCTCCTACCGAATTAGACACTGATGTCTTCATCGTTTCCCAACTATCAGGTAATGAGGTTAATAACAGAATAGCATTCACTTCATCAGTAAACTCTATTTTAACTGATTTCAAATGATTTATCAAAGTGGTTATCTCATTTATATAGGAATTCACGGAAGCATCCTCAGCCATATGCATATTGAAAAACTTCCTAATCAGATAGATCTTATTATTTGTGCAGGGTTTTTCATACCTGTTTGTGAGCGCTTCCATCAATTTAATTGCAGTTGTCTCACCGGCTACCTGACTAGCCACGTCCATTGACAGACACATTCTAATCGCGGCAACTGCTTCTTCATCCAAAGTCTCCCAATCTTCGTCTTTCATTCCTTCCGGTCTCTTTTTCAAAGCCTTACCCAGTTTTTTAACAGTCAAATAATCTTTGACCATCATCTTCCAATATCCAAAATTTTTCCCATCAAACTTCATGACTCTATCAAAACTTGTTGGCTCCACGTATCCCATGATTCCTGAACCAAAAGCTCTGATACCACTTGTTGGGAGAAAAAAAAATAATATAATAATAATATAAAATTACTACAATATTAATTCTCCCCTTCCACATGATAAGCCAACTAAACAAGAGTCACAATAATAATTTAAAGAGAGATAGGGAAAAGAGAACGAGACCGAAATTTATACTGGTTCGCCCCAAACTCGGGACTACGTCCAGTTTCTGCAACTGCAGGTTCTACTAAATGGGAGATTACAATAAGCCTCAAGCTCGCACCACAAACTAACCCTCAATAGCCCAACAAAAGCTATTGACTTCCAAGTACCACAACTCGGTAACTTGGGATAAACAACAAAGAAAAAACCCTTCAATCCAAGAGAAACACTCCTTTTTCTCTCTAAAAAATACCTTACTGCCAAACCATACATACACAAGCTCATGCACTGTTTTTCTTTAATCGAAAAACCAAAGGTCACTCACGTTCTGTGCATAAAAAAAAAAAGTTGCCACAAGACAACATGCTTATATATGTGTAATATTAAAACCTAACTTTAAATGGGCCTAAGCCCAAATGCTTCAGCAGATAAAATTGAGGTATGCGCATTGCTGTTTCCAAAAAAAAATCCACGATATTTTGGCTCCACACCAAAATCTTAACAACATATGGTAGAACATCGATCTGTGGGATCACCAGCTCAATAAGCATCATAATAGCCAGTTAACACTAATGATGTTTGGGAAGAAAACTGACGTCCATGACCAAGAGTGCCCTTAACATAGCGGAGAATACGAAGCACAACAATGAAATGTATAGTTCGAGGAGCAGCCATGAACTGACTAACAATGTGAACAACATAGGCAATATCTGAGCGAGTCACAGTCAGATAAATAAGATTGCCAACAAGTTGTCGATACATAGTGGCATATTTAAGTGGAACACCATCAAAATGAGTCAAGTGAACATTCAGATCAAGTGGTGTTGGTGTTGTGACCGAGTCAGAAATGCAAAATCGCGTGAGAAGATCAGGGCATATTTTGCTTGAGATAAGTAGTACCCATCGAAGCAAGACGAAACCTCAAGATCAAGAAAACAATTGAGTGATCCCAAATCTTTCATCTCAAAGTATTTCCCAAGATAGTTTTGGAGGTCAGAGATAGCCTGAGGATCATCACATGTAATAATTATGTCATCAATATATAAAAGGAGAAGAATAATACCATGGGAAGTCTTTCGCGTAAATAATGTTGTATCATGAAGACTAGAAGTGAACCTCAGTTGGGTTATGGTGGAATTAAATGTTGCAAATTAGGCTCGTGGAGCTTGTTTTAAACCATATAATGCACGACGAAGGAGACACACTTTCTAGGGTGGAGGAGAGGTACCAGGTGGAGGTGTCATGTAAACTTCCTCAGATAAAGTGCCATTTAGAAAAGCATTCTTGATATCCATCTGAAAAAGGGGCTACTGTTTGGCAGCAACAACAACTAAGAGACTGCGAATTAAAGTCATTCAAGCAACATGAGCAAAAGTCTCTTCATAATCAATGTCATACTCCTGAGAATAGCCATTTACAACAAGACGTGCTTTATAACATTTGATAGATCCATCAGAGTGTGTTTTAATTTTTTAGATCCACTTATAGCCAATAGGTCTCTTACCAGGAGGAAGATCAACATAGGCCCATGTTTGCATTTTTTTTCTAAGGTATGGAGTTCCTCATTCATTGCTTGCTGCCAAAGAGGGTCAATGCTTGCCTTTTTACAAGAGGTAGGTTCTACTAGGGAAACAATAGTGGAAAAACAATGATAATCTTGAAGATGACGAAGAGTTTCTTTTACCCGAGTGGAGCGGCGAACAGAGGGGACCATATCAGGTTTAAGTTCAGCAATTGTGGCATATGGTGGATCCGATATCGCAGAAACTGGTGCAGATTGATCGAGCTGAAGTGCGAGATGAGCCTCAGGGGATGGAAAAAGATCATTGGAGAGATCAATAAAAAAATGGTTGATGACTAAAGAGAGAGGTATGAAAGGATGAAAGACTATAAAACATGGTATGTTCCCAAACGATAACATGGCGAGATATGCCTAGCCGATTAGAAATGGGATCCCAGAAACGAAAGCCTTTATGTTCAGTTCCATAGCCAAGAAAGCAACAAATATGTGCACGCGATTCTAGTTTAGTATGTTCATGAGGATGAAGAAGGACAAAACATGCACATCCAAAGATTTTACGATAAGAGTAGGAAGGAGAAGTACCATATAATCGTTCAAACGATGAGATATTCTGAAGAACTGAAAAGGGAAGTCGATCAATGGTATAGACAGAGGTAAGAGCAACCTCACCCCATAATTTCTCAAGATAGGAGGCAGAGAGAAGTTGAGCACGAACATAATCCAAAATGTGGCTATGTTTAATGAGAGTATGGGGACAAGATCATTATATGAAAGTACCACGTTGGGTGAGGAATGAAAAAACACTGGAATTCTTATACTCCATTGCATTATATGTGCGAGGAATTTTAATGGTTCGAGAAAACTGAGTTTGAACCATATTAGCAAAAGCAATGTAAATCTGAGATAAGGTAGATCGATTTTTTAGAAAATATATCTAAGTAAAGCCGGAGTGATCAATAAATAAAACAAAATAACGATAACCATTGACAGTATTATTAGGGGCAGAACCCCAAATATTTGAGTGAATTAAGCCAAATGGAGTATCACATATAAAAGATGACATAGAGAAAGATAAAACGCTTTGTTTGGCAAGTTTGCAATTCAAACAATCAAAATGAATGAGTTTGGAAACATTATTTAAATTGCTAACATAAATTAAATGACGAAATTTGTCAAAGAAAGCATGACCAAGATGAAGGTGCCACTGATATGTTGTAGAATCAATGACAAGAGCAGAAATGGATGAACATACATGAAGCTAGAGAGATGTTAGCTCAAACAATCTTCCCACTTTGTGAACTGTGCCAATTGTCTATCTTGTTTGCGGATCCTAAACCTGACAACCAGTATAAGAGAAACAAACAGTTAGGCCAAGATTACATAATTGTCCCATAGAGACGAGATTAAAGAGAAGATTTGGAACACAGTAGGTATTAGGAAGACTTAAGGTGTGTGTGTCTACTTTGCCAATATTATAAATAGTCATACAATTACCATTGGCAACATGAATTGGAGTAAGAGATTTTGCAGGGGTAGATGAAGACATAAGAGAAAAGTCAAAGGTTATATGATTGCAACAAGCTAAGCCAAGGAGCCATGAATTACTTGATGAGACAACAAGAGCAAATGAGTTGGATGAGACCACATGTTTTAATAAGTCCTGAAGGTCACTGAGCTGAAAACTGGGATGAGTGGAATCATCATAAGGGGTGGCAGCAGCAACGGATGAAGAACCAACTTTGAAAAATTCCTGGATTTTGTAGAATGACCTAGAGGGTGAGGTGGTCGAGTGGGACAAGTGTCCAAAATATGACTACGTTTGTGATAATACATGCACTCAATTTTAGGACAATTAGCAAACTTGTGACCATGAGATTTACAGTTCTTACACAAGAAAGACCCATATGCGTTGTGTGGATGCGGGTTGCAAGAACAACTTCAGACTGTGATGATGGAACTATGCCAAGTGGTTTTTCTTCAAACAGAATTTCCTGAATCGATGCATCTAACACAGGTAAAGGATTTCGATGTAGTAAGGCAGCGCAAACAGACTCATATTACAGGCGAAGTCTTGTAAGAACCTCAATAAGACGAAGATGATCCTGGCTAATTTTAGCTTGATTGAGCTAAGTCCAAATAGGTTGAAGTGTAGCAAAATATTCATTGACAGATTGACCAATGTCTTGATTTAGATTGACAATACTATTATACAGTTGATAATAATGAGCCATTCCGATAGATTGAAATCGAGTAGACAAGAAGTCCCAAAGATGTTTAGCATTATCAAAAGCATCAAATTGAACGTGTATAGCATGGATATAAGTGTTACCCAACCAAGTGGTAATTTGATGGTTTTTGTTGTCTTAGCCTTCAAGTCATTCAATGAATTTAATGTCATCCTCAGTTATGTCCTCAATCTTGAGATCTTCTTTGTCAGTCACTATTGTGGTAGTACCCTTGACTAGTTTAACTTGTTTGAAAATATCACCAGTAAATATGCACCATAGTTTACGACCAATTAAAAAACTTCTCATTTGATGTGCCCATGTCACATAATTGGTACCATAGAGAATAGTGTTGATCAGACGAAAAATATGGTATTTTTCATTGTATCAACCATGCTGCTATATGTGCAATCGAGAGAGGGAATGGCTCTAGTTGGCGGCTGGAGGCTTGACAAATCCGACCCAAGCTGTGGCTGCGCGAGGATCGGTGAAGACCAGCTATTGGGCAGCAGATCTAGCAGTGGGCTAATTTGCGGTGTTGAACGGTGAAACTCCAACGAAGATCTGAGCTACGACGAAGGAAGAGGGAGGCGGCGATGTCGACGTCTGGACGGTGGTCTACATTATAGCGAGCTTCGTGCGATTGAGAGGAAGAAGAAATCGAAGGAGGTGGGAGGTTCCTTGAAGTGCAAGTCACTTGTGTGACAGCGACAACAGCAAAAGGTGATAATATGAAACCTATTGCTCTGATACCATGTTGTTTCAATAGAATATTATTGAATGTATTGTATTTTATATAACAACATTTGCAAGGGATAAATACACCAAAATAATAAAGGAAAGTATACAAGAAAATAAAGTTTTCAAATTCCTAAATTACAGTATAATATATGTTCACATTCGTAAATTACAATATAATATATGTTCACACTTTTGATTTACAAAAATATCCATCGATATCAATATTTTATTGATATCTATCGATATATTTGTAAAATTGAAATCTCGATATTGATGTCGACATCGATACTTTCATCCTTGAATATGGGTAGGAAAAGTGAGTAACCGATGTGAGATTATATTCTATTAATACTAATGCAATTTGATTCTAACTATGCTATTTGACTTACTGATAGCACTTGATAATTCTCATTCATGAGGATTATTTGGCCTTTAAACTTAGTTATATGTGTGATTTTTATTCATATTATTTGATGAAAAATAAAAAAATGTTTGAATATTAATCACATGATTGATGGAAGACCTTTAAATTAAGTAAGTTGAGAAAAGAAAACAAAAGAAGAAAAAAATTCACACTTACTTAATGTTTTGATGCAGAAATTTCGTGGAATGCAACAGCAATGCAAATGCTATGCAATTGCAATCTGGCAGAATCTGGAATTTAAGTAAAAAACGAGAATTTCGAGATTTTGAAGGAAATTTGACCCACGAATTCAGCAAGATGATTAGCCATGATTATCCATCAATCAAGAGGGAAACCCTAGCATGAGATCCCTATAAATATTGAACAAAGAAGCCAAACAAAGGGAGCTCGATTGGAGAAGATTTTAGTTTATGTTTTTGGGTTTTTTTTACTTTATGCAAGTTTTCATTTTCAGTTTTTCATTGTTGTTTTGTTTTAGTTTCTTGTAGATCTCAGTTCGAATTTCTTTCTCAATCTTATCTCAACGAAGTATGTGTTGGTAGAAAGCAATACTTATTCGATTGTAGAAGATTTTGGGGAGAAAATACTTTGTTCGTTTTGGGTTTTATTTCTTCGACAGCAGCAGTTTTTTTTATTTTTGGGTTTTCATTTCATTTTTGTTCTCCTCTTAAACTCTCCAGACTCATTCTCAATCCCATATACCTAAGAATCGGTTATGGTTATGGACATTTCCTTGTTCGATTGAGTTAGGGATAATGGGTTTTTAGGAAGGATTAGAGTCTTGTTCTTCGCACTTGAAATTCTGCAATTGGGTCAAAATAGCCACTGTTTTGTCTTTTTATTTTCAGCATTTTTCTTTCTGTTTTTTTTTTTTATTTATTCAGTGAGTTAATTTAAAGTTTCAGCAATTTACTTTCTCCCATTTGTATTTGAACATTTGAAGCCTACTGGAAATTAAATTGTGCCTACAATTTTCTTACTTATGAGATATTGGTTGTTTTTAATTTCAGTATTTAGTTTCTGTCATTGGCATTTTAGATCCATTTTTTTTATTTAGAAAAGTTAATTCAGTTTTTCCGTAAGTGAGTGGGATTGAATCCTTGGGTTGTTCCTTTAAAATATTCACTTGCATAGCATTTGCAATTTAATTGCATTTTTTCCTTTGAGTCTCTTTTAATGAATTTTTACAATTCTAATTTACCATTTTCAAATTATTCCATCATGAAGAGCTAAATTTCCTTTGGGATTCAAGTTTGTGAATGCCCTAGAGGAAAGATGTAAAGCTCGAGAGTAAAAACAATCTAGCTAATTCTTGGACTTAAGTTTGCTTTTGGTGAGTAAACTGTGGGGTAAAACTAGCTGACCATCTAGTGTTGCTTGTCAAGCTAAAACTTAATACCGAAAGGGTTAAGGGTAGCGGATGTCGCAAAAGCAATGGAGGAAAGGGCTTAGACATAAGTCTGAAACATCGACCCTAGACATAGGGCGAGACTCCAAAACCACTAGAATTGTGCGCAAAACTATCTAAGTTAGATTAGCCATAGACATATAGGTTTAATCACTTAGTCTCCTAAAGATACTTCAAAGAAGGTCGAATGGGAGTTGAATTTGGTTTACTTAGTTCTTGAATTAGCTACTATTGCAATTGCTTTCTTGTTGCATTTTCTTTCCAAAGGGGCATTAGCATACTTGAATCCCTCTTTATTTCCATTGAATTTTCAAACACATTTTTAGTTAAAACACCTCTCAATTTATTTTCATCCTTGGTTACTTTGAATTGCAAATTGCCAACAATTTCGTGTCAACTGAAATTTATTTTATTAACTCCGTTCCCTTGAGTACGATACTCTGGAATACTTCCAGTTTCTTTATTACTTCGATCACGTACACTTGAGTGTTAGCACCGATCAAGTTTTTGGCGCCGTTGCTGGGGAACGGCATTTTCAATAAAATTTATTTTTGGCACATAAATTGTGAGCAGATTGCAATTGAATTGCAGCACTCAAAAGTGTGCTATTTCTAGGCTTAGATTTGTGTTGGTTTTATATGTTTACAGTGAGCTTTCATGCATTTTTTTATCTATTTTGTAGATTTTGAGCAATTGGAGCTAACCGGGCTTTTTGGAGCATAATTAAAGCTTAAAGACACACTTTGGAGCAAAGAAGATAAGTAGAAGAAGTGTTACAAGTGAGAAAGCCCGAAAGGATAGCGTTGAAACGCTGTCCATAGCGTCTCAACGCTATAAGTGAAGCCTTCCAATCTCGAATTCCCGCAGAAGCAGCGTCGAGACGCTGCTTTATAGCGTCTCGACGCCAGAAACGCGCGCGCAAGAGAATTTTCGTCCGTAGCGTCGAGACGCTGTCTACAGCGTCTCAACGCTACCCCGAATCTCCGTGTTTATCATGCGAATTAGGGTACAGCGTCAAGACGCTGTCCCGAGGATTATAAAAACAAGGTTTTGGCTTCGATCTAAAGTGGGGCCGTTTTTGAGAGCCTAGAACCCTAATTTCGACAAGGAGCACTGTTTTGGGACCTAGAGAGCATTTTGGAGAGCTAAGGAGGAGACTCAAAGCTCGAGATCGCGGGACATCACGACGGGAACGAGTGTTGGCACTCGACGTCCAGTTTTTTTTCTCTTTTCCCTTTACTTTGTTTCTTGAACTTAGGATTTGTTGGACTAAATGTTGAATGTAATTTTGAGTATCCTAGACTCTTAGAGGATTGTACTTTTAAACTTTGTTTGGTTTTTTGAATTCTATTATATCGTAACGCCTTTTATGCATCTTGAATCAATTGTCTAAGTTTTTTGCCATAGCTTTGCATGTTAGGTTAAATTTAGCTTGAGAAAATGAATTTAACTAAAGAACTTAGATGCATGACTAAAATTAATCTATTGCATGAGAATGAATGAGTTAATATTAGAAGTCATTAAAAGAGTTTCTTAATGCCATGTTTAGGTGTAGAAATAGACCGAGAGGTTGATTTACTACTTTATATGAGTTCAATTGGGCTTGAGAGAGTCAATTGCATATTTTAGTAATTCTTGGCTTAAGGTCGTTGCATATTCTACGATTCTTCAACCAAATTCATAGTTGCACTTCATGTAATGCAATCTTCACTAGTTTCTCTAAACGGTCTCCAACCTTTGTAAATAATTAATTTAGTTTAATCTTGTTTAAATCTAAAGTTAGGTTCTCTAGATAAAATTGAGCATTGGTAATTGTAGTACTTAATTAATCTAAGAAATCCAATCCCTGAGATCGACCCTGGCCATTACTACTACAAATTGTAAAGGTCTGGTTAATAATTTTATTTGATAGAGCCTTCGACAAGCTCTTTATCAAATTGGCGCCGTTGCCGGGGATTGGCGTATTTTAGTTTAATTAATATTGTGGTAAAAATGCTTAATTTTAATTTAGAGTGTAATTAGTGTAGATAATCTATATTTGGAAAATTATATATGTCCTCTTTTGTGTTTATTCTTATTTTTTACTCTTAATTTTGTCTTTTATTTACTTTTTACTTTGGTCTTGTTGTATTTTGTTCAGGTTCACTTGGTTTATGCCTAGAGCTAGGGAGAATTTGGAACCCTTTGATCCAGAGATAGAGCGTACCTGCAGACGAAACCGTCAAATTCAAAGAGAAATGCAAAATCAACAAATGGCGGGTGAACAAGCAGAGGAGCAAAAGGCTATCAGGGACTACTTTAAACCTGTCTTCCCTGCATAAAGCTCTGGAATAGTCCATGCACCCATCGCTGCAAATAATTTTGAGCTAAAAACTGGCCTGATTTAGATGGCAAGGGACAGTGCTTTTCGAGGACATCCTACAGAGGACCCAAATTCACATCTGAAATCTTTTCTTGCTTTATGTGGAACTGTTAAAATTAATGGTGTGTCTAATGATTCTATTCGCTTACATCTGTTTCCCTTTACCTTGCAGGACAAAGCTCGGGATTGGTTGGAGAGCTTAGAGCCTCAGAGTATCACCACGTGGGACGAGCTGGCCCAAGCTTTCCTTACAAAAATTTTTCCACTAGCCAAGACTGCCAGACTTATAATAGAAATTGGGACATTCAGGCAGTTCGAAGGTGAGCAAATGTTCGAGGCTTGGGAGCGATACAAGGAGCTGCTCAGAAGATGCCCACAACACGGTTATCCTGATTGGTTGCAAATTCAGTTGTTCTACAATGGACTGAATGGAAGTACAAAAACAATCTTGGATGCAGCAGCTGGAGGAACGATTTTATCAAAGACAGTCACGGAGGCAAGGAATCTACTTGAGGAGATGGCGACCACTAGCTATCAGTGGCCCACCGAGCGCTCAATTACAAAGCCAGTGGCTGGAATCTATGAAATCAATGAGGTAAATGCTCTAAAAGCACAGATGGCTTCTTTGACTAACGTTTTGTCTCAATTATCAGGTCTGGGGAACAATTCTTCGATTGCCTCATTAGCAGCTGCCCAACATCCACAATATGGAGGAGATTTAAGCATGGAGCAAGTCAACTATGTAAACAACCGGGGGTACAACCAGGGCAGCAATCACATGCATAACTCATTACCTACACATTACCACCCAGGTTTGAGGAATCATGAGAATTTTTCATATGCTAACAATAGGAATGTTTTGCAGCCATCTTCGAACTATGCTTCCACATCTCAATCAACAGAAAATAAGCCATCTTTGGAAGACATGATTGGAGCTTTCATTGCTGAATCGAATAAGAGGACGACTCAGTTGGAGGAGAAAATGGAAGGCATTGCTTCTGGACATGGGAAGGCTATACAGAACCTAGAAGTTCAAATGAGTCAGATAGCCACCTCTCTGAATGCACTACATAAAGGGAAATTCCCCAGTGACACAGAAGTGAATCCTAGGGAGCAATGTAAAGCTATAAGTCTGAGGAGTGGAAAGAATTTGGGAGGACCTGTAAGGCGCCACAACGATGAGGATGAAGAATCACTAGAAAATGAAGACAAGGAAGATACACCTGCACAGGAGGCTGCAAAGACCTCGAGTCCAATTCTTCCATCTGTCCTGAATCAGATTCCTTACCCTCAACGTTTCAAGAAGAAAATTTTGAATGCTGAGTTTTCTAAATTTCTCGATTTATTTAAAAATCTTCAAATAACCATTCCTTTTGCAGATGCCTTGGAGAAAATACCGAGTTACTCAAAGTTCATGAAGGAGATCTTAACCAACAAAAGGAAGTTCGAGGCCCCTGAAACTGTATGCATGATAGAAGAGTGCAGTAATGCACTCCACAAGAAGCTACCACCCAAGTTGAAGGATCCAGGGAGTTTTACTGTTCCCTGCACTATTGGTAGTTCTTATTTTCATAGGGCATTATGTGATCTAGGTGCCTCTATTAACTTGATGCCTTATTCTGTGTACAGGACACTAGGTCTTAAGGAACTAAAGCCCACAGGAATCTCTCTTCAATTAGCAGATCGCTCCATCACCCACCCTAGAGGTATAGTAGAGGATGTCATGGTAAAGGTAGATAAATTCTTAATTCCTGCAGACTTCGTGGTGCTCGATATGGAGGGCGACGATGACATTCCCATCATCCTAGGGCGACCTTTCCTGGCCACAGGGGAAGCTTCCATTAAGGTGAAGGAAGGAAAGATATCTTTTCAGGTAAAAGACGAAAAGGTAACTTTCGACATGAGCAAAGTGTTGAAATACCCCTGCGAAATGAGCCAAGGTATGTTTGTAGATGATATGGATAATTTGATTAATGACTTTCAAGAAGTGATGTTAAACAGGGATCCGTTGGAGTGGGTGCTCACCAAGGTTGTCGGCGTGGATTCGTGCAATAATTGATTAACCATTTGAGCCTCGTCTAGCTAAAGACGTTAAAGAAAGCGCTTCTTGGGAGGCAACCCAAGTTTCTTTTTAATTGTTTTTCATTCTAGTATAGGTAGTTGAGTGCCATTTAAATCTCGTTCCCGTTTTGCAGGACCTCGATCGTTTTGGTGCTCTCTTTGTCCCATCTCATGGATCTCGAATGAAGCGATTTTCCCTTCATATCAAGCCAGTATTGTTCACTCATTTTGTCATTGTTCTTGCATGCTTTAGATTATTTTCTTTTACATTGAGGACAATGTTGAGTCTAAGTTTGGGGGTGGGCAGTACTTAGTAGTCCTGATAATTTTGAGCTTATTTTTTCGATTCTGGAGCATGTTCTAGATGATTTCTATTGCATAATCATGACTAAGACAACTTAAGAATTGGTCTAGATGATAGTTTTTGCAATTTTTTCTTAATTCTGAAAGCATGCCCTGAATTGAGTATATTTAAATTTGTCTTAAAATTCCTTGCAACACATTGAGCACATAACCGACTGTCTATTATGTTCGAATGCTTGGGATGATATTATTGAGTCTAGAGGTCGTTGTCACCCCGATAGGCTTAAGAACTGATTACAAGTCGATCTGCATGATGGTTCGTGATTGAAATCTGTGAATGAGAAAAAAATATATTTGTCTATATTGATTTTTTTTGCATGTTTAAAGAAATATTTTTGCATGTTTCATCAATAAGCTTTGTTTGAAGTATGGGGATCAAAAGAGCTACCTCCGCTGTGATCAGTTAGGCCATCCATTGAGCAAAAGCTCTGGGTAAGGGTCCTTGCAGTGGAAGTGTGAAAGCTAGGGTCCTTAAGAAAGAAAAAGACAAGTGTGGGAGTTAGTAACTCCTGGTTAAAATATGCTTAAGTAGATTGCTCACTTGACTGTGGGGATGCTAGAAATTTGGACTTAGAGCCAGTGTAGGGGGAAAACGAATTAAAGATTCTTTGAAATTGTCAAAAGCTAGTAGAAACTAATAGAGAGGAGGTTAGACACACACACACTCAAGGGATGAACCAGTTTAAATTTAAATTACTTGATGAAAGGGTGTGTTGATGTTTCATTTCCTTGTTTTCTATTATTTGGACCATTCAAGTTAAAGTTGTGATTATGCAATAGAAATTCATTATGTGGTTTTACTTTGTTTTGCTCGAGGACTAGCAAAAATCTAAGTTTGGGGGTATTTGATAGCACTCAAAAGTGTGCTATTTCTAGGCTTAGATTTGTGTTGGTTTTATATGTTTACAGTGAGCTTTCATGCATTTTTTATCTATTTTGTAGATTTTGAGCAATTGGAGCTAACCGGGCTTTTTGGAGTATAATTAAAGCTTAAAGACACACTTTGGAGCAAAGAAGATAAGTAGAAGAAGTGTTACAAGTGAGAAAGCCCGAAAGGATAGCGTTGAGACGCTGTCCATAGCGTCTCAACGCTATAAGTGAAGCCTTCCAATCTCGAATTCCCGCAGAAGCAGCGTCGAGACGCTGCTTTATAGCGTCTCGACGCCAGAAACGCGCGCGCAAGAGAATTTTCGTCCGTAGCGTCGAGACGCTGTCTACAGCGTCTCAACGCTACCCCGAATCTCCGTGTTTATCATGCGAATTAGGGTACAGCGTCAAGACGCTGTCCCGAGGATTATAAAAACAAGGTTTTGGCTTCGATCTAAAGTGGGGCCGTTTTTGAGAGCCTAGAACCCTAATTTCGACAAGGAGCACTGTTTTGGGACCTAGAGAGCATTTTGGAGAGCTAAGGAGGAGACTCAAAGCTCGAGATCGCGGGACATCACGACGGGAACGAGTGTTGGCACTCGACGTCCAGTTTTTTTTCTCTTTTCCCTTTACTTTGTTTCTTGAACTTAGGATTTGTTGGACTAAATGTTGAATGTAATTTTGAGTATCCTAGACTCTTAGAGGATTGTACTTTTAAACTTTGTTTGGTTTTTTGAATTCTATTATATCGTAACGCCTTTTATGCATCTTGAATCAATTGTCTAAGTTTTTTGCCATAGCTTTGCATGTTAGGTTAAATTTAGCTTGAGAAAATGAATTTAACTAAAGAACTTAGATGCATGACTAAAATTAATCTATTGCATGAGAATGAATGAGTTAATATTAGAAGTCATTAAAAGAGTTTCTTAATGCCATGTTTAGGTGTAGAAATAGACCGAGAGGTTGATTTACTACTTTATATGAGTTCAATTGGGCTTGAGAGAGTCAATTGCATATTTTAGTAATTCTTGGCTTAAGGTCGTTGCATATTCTACGATTCTTCAACCAAATTCATAGTTGCACTTCATGTAATGCAATCTTCACTAGTTTCTCTAAACGGTCTCCAACCTTTGTAAATAATTAATTTAGTTTAATCTTGTTTAAATCTAAAGTTAGGTTCTCTAGATAAAATTGAGCATTGGTAATTGTAGTACTTAATTAATCTAAGAAATCCAATCCCTGAGATCGACCCTGGCCATTACTACTACAAATTGTAAAGGTCTGGTTAATAATTTTATTTGATAGAGCCTTCGACAAGCTCTTTATCACTTACACACAAGTCTTATTCATGAATTCAACCTCAAAAATTACTATTTGGACTTATCTCGTGCGAGAATGGAGCCTAGGTAAACTCCTAACCATTTTTGCACTATATGCTCTAAAGTGCCAATCGACTACAAACTCACTTCTATCGCATTTAGTTTAAGGTTTTATTAAATGTTCATTGATAATAGATGTCTGAGAATAAAATGTCTGTAAATAAATTAACTCTATTTTATTCTATATAGAAATGTTGTCAAATTTTTGTATAAACAAATGATATTTATATTTGTTTGATGAGATTAATGTATAATTTGTATATAACTGTGATATAATTTTTTTATAAAGTAATAATTAATAGTGAATTGATCATAAATAACCCATGAATAATTAATTATAATGATTATCCTTGCCATAAATTAATAATATTTGTAATTAACGATTAGATATTAATGAATGAATTAATAGTTTTATAATTGAATTTATAATAGATGTTTATGCTTGTTTTATGAAATTAATCCTAAAAAAAATTATTTTGGTACATTATTTAATGAATTAATTAAAATTAATTTCAACATATATAAATAAATTAATTGATTGTAAATAATTAATTATAATTATTGAAAATGAATATATATACTAAATATCAACAAAGAAGAAAGAGAGAAAGAGAGAAAGTGTATCGGCATAAATAAAACTCACACTTTCTAAATGGTATAGAAAACTCTTCATCATAGAAAAAAGTGATGTATGGGAATAACGGATGTCTATGCCCAAATTTACAAACCTTGTTCCAAACAAGGGTATCCATAACCTTTATCTATTCTCATCCTCATTCTCCTCCATCCAAACAACCCCTAAGGGAATCTAAGCGAGCAGATATATTTTGGTCTCACATACTACTTTTTTTTTTAGCTCAACAACATTTGGAGGTGAGGGATTCAAACCTCTGACCTCTTGGTCGATGGTACATGTCAATTACCGTTGAGCTAAGTTCACTTTGACATTTTGGTCTCACATACTTGTGCCTATGGGACTCTTGGGACTTTCCACATTTTCACTTTGTCATTTTGTAGAGCTTTTTATGCATATTCGGAATCAAAACATCTATATGTAGCAAGTTTCACATATCTTTACTAATGCTACGCTACTTGATTTAGTTCCTTCCATTAACATGTCACTTTTCTTCTTTGGCTTAGCCATATGAGGAATCATGACATATACACACAACTAGTTTCACATGATCAATTCTATGGAAAATTTGTGCGGATGACATCTTTTCACGCGCCCAATGACATTTAACCCGATTTCTAAAATGAATGACATGTGACATTTTTTGTACTCCGTAACTCGTCCAAGTGAGGTTAGCGTACTCTCACTCTCGCTCTCCTCTGACTTAATTTTATTATTTCTTTCTTTTCGATCTTTTCTTTTTCAATCTCACTCTTGCTCTTGCTCTCGTTCTTCTCTGACTTAGTTTTGTTAATCTCACTCTCGTACTCACTCTTCTCTAACTTAATTTTATCTTCTTTTTTTCTTTTCAATATTTTCTTCTTCAATCTCACTCTCACTCTTGTACTTTCGCTATCTCTCTTCTCTGACTTAATTTTATCTTTCTTATTTCTTTATGATTCTTTCTTCTTCAATCTCACTCTTGATCCTCGCGATTATGAGCAAGATTGCGAGAGTCACAAGCGTGAGCCAGCGAGACTGCCACATACTGCACTCCTGGATAATTTTATGTGCATTGTCACGTCAAAATGGGTCATATATCATTAATTTCATAAAGCGGATTAAATGACATTAAAGCGCATGAAATTGGGTCATTCGTACAAATCCCTCCAATTCTATCTCGCTATATTTATTTGATGTTAGAATAGGCTCAATGATTGCATGGAATTAAAGAATAATGCAACAAAAGTTTGATATTTGACTCGTATAATAATATAATTTAGTATATGAAACCATTGCATACTATTTAAGAATATAAAAGGTTAAATTACAAGTTTAGTCATTGAATTTTTAGATATGTGTCTATTTGGTCTCTAAACTTTAAGGGGCCGTTTGTTTTTAGGGAATCATGATTTCCGGCATCTTCAGATGCCTAGAATCTTAGATGTCCAGAATTTTAGATGTCCGGCATCTTTAGATTACCATGTTTGTTTTGCAGAAAAAATTATAAGGATGTTTGGGAATATTTAGATAGCCATGTTTGTTTTGCAGGATTTATACATGAGAATGTCTTAAGATTTTGTGTTATACCAATAATGCCCTTGCTTACCTTTACATAATTTAATTGTTAGTTTAATATAATTAAATTGATGTCACATGCATTTTGGTGTTGTTAATTTAATATTATATTTGTATATCAATTTATTTTATACTAATATTTATGTGTTATTTTGTAGAACAAATTAATTTATATTAGTTTGATATTTTTATAAAATATTTAATATTAAATATTAATTCAATTTTAAATAAGCTTTATTTTATATCTAAATGTAAAATATAAATATAGCTAACTACATTTGATCGTTTATTAGTGCATAAATTCATTAATTTATTTTTAAATAAAAATAAAAATGTAAAATTAAGAAAATTGATTAGGGGCAAATATGTCATTAGCAGATACCCTCAACGTGGGAATCTTAAAAACCCATGTTTCAAAAGGGCATCCAAATTTAACTAGATGCCCTTCGAATTGGCATCCTAGGATACCCGGGCATCTTGATATGCCAAGGTATCTTACATTCCTACAAAACAAACGAAGTAATCCATATGCCCATTTCATGGGAATCTTGGATTACCACGAAACAAACGGCCCCTAAAGAGCATCTAATAAGTCATTGAACTTTCAGATTTGTATCTATTTGATCTTTGAACTTTAAAAAACGTCTTCTTGAATTTTTAATTTTGTGTCTAATAGGTCCTTAACCTATTGGATGTTTTTTTTTTTTTAAATTCATGAACTTACTAAACACAACATTGAAAGTTTAGGGTCAATTAGACATAAAATTTGATTTTATAGATAACAGTTCAATTAATTTTTTAAAAATTTAATTTATTAGAGATCTATTAAACACAAAATTGAAAGTTTAAACATTCGTTAGACATTTTTTAAAATTTAAGAACCAAGTAGACACAAACAGACAAAACTTGTAATTTAACCCGTATAAAATTACAAACATGGAATTGAAAATTCAAACGGCTGTGAAATTTATACTCATAATTTAAAAAAAAAAAAATGCAACAACACAAAATATATTTTCGATATGCATATATTTTTATCACCAGCCAATTGGAATCTGTCATCAACATAAAGAGCTCAAGGTAGCAAGCTCACAGTACAAGAGCCAATTCCACTTTTTAAAAAATCCAAACACTGGGTTAAATATCTTTTTGTCAATGCTCAAAAATCTGTTGAGGATAATAAAATCACCATCGTCCAAAAAAAAAAAAAAACCCTTTTTTTCCCTTTTTTTTTTTTTTTTTTGGTTCGAAAAGATAAAACAAAACTTGAAAAAAAGGTCAGATATGAAATCAAATCAGAAAAATGGAAGAAGAAATTGAAGAGAGAACGAAAATGCTAATTGCGATGAAAGGCCATCCAGGTACAGGCAAAAGCACTTTGGCCCAAGCCCTAGCCTCGCACCTCAAAATTCCTCTAATCGACAAAGACGACGTCAAGGACTGCGCCGCCGCCGTCGCCGCCGTAGCAACCGCCGCACTCGTCAACGATCTTTCGTACGACGTCCTTTTCCGGCTCGCCTCGACGCAGCTCCGCCTCGGCCTTAGCGTCGTCGTCGACACGCCTCTCTCCCGGCGATCTCACCTCCACCGCCTCGCCGACGTGGCTTCCGCCGCCGGCGCGCGGCTTCTGATCGTCGAGTGCAGGCCGTCCGATACGGCGGAGTGGAGGCGGAGGCTCGAGAGCCGCGGCGCCGATGATCGGACGAACTGGCACAAGCCGTCGACGTGGCGAGAGATCGAGATGCTTCTGGAAAGTTACGGCGGATGTACGGAATTCGACGTCGGAGATGTGCCGAGGCTGGTGGTCGACACGACGGCGCCGGTTAGTTTCGACGAGATTGTTTCTACGGTGATCGATTTTATTGTATCTAATGGTGGTTCTTACATTGCTCCGTCGGCCACGGAAAGATAAAGCGATATTATTCGGTTAAATTGTATAAATATATATATTTTTTGACCTCTAACCTTTTGTTATGTAATTTATAAAGTTGTTAATATTGTATGTAGAAATTTGAAAACATAATTTTGAAAATAAGGTATTCAACAGATCTGTATTTTTAGATATATATTTGGTATCAAATTTAGAAATTGAATTCCAATTTAAATCATTGTTAATATATTTATAGATCATGAAATTAGTTGTAGTTATAAAACTAAATATTAGATTGAATATAAATCATTATTAATTAATTTATGAACATGTGTTTTTATTATAAATTTTGTATAATTATTATTTTATAATATATTATATTTTACATATTTTAATTTAACAAAAATAAATTGAGTTTATAACATGAAATATTTTATTTATTAAATTTTTTATCTTTTTTAATGTATTTCTACATTTTTAAATTTCAAACTCAAAATCTAGATCCAATAAAAACATAAAAATGTTGTTTTAAGAATTTTCACTATTTGGATTACAGATTTCATAAACAATTTTTGAAAACACATCTACAAAGCGCATATTCACTGAACATGAATCCAAAAATATAAAACAAAATCTAGATTGCATACCGAACAAACCCAAAATTTTAAAGTCATATATACTTAATTAGTCTCAATATTTTAAAATAATTTTAGTAGCAAAATTTTTCCATAATTATAAACTCATCACTAAGGCCTCATTTGCTAACTATTTAGTTTTTTAAAATCAAGCCTATATATACTATTTTCATCTATGAGTTTCATTGTTTTCTTATATACTTTTTACATATGTTTTCAAAAACCAAGCCACGTTTTGAAAACTAAAAAAAATAGTTTTCAAAAACTTGTGTTTTGGAATTTGGAATTTGGCTAGAAACTCAAATGATTTCCTAAGAAAAATGAAAACTATTACAGATAATATGAAAACGATGAAAATTGTTGTAGAAATTTTTTGAGAAAACAACGATTTTCAAAAACTAAATGGTTATCAAACAGGCCTAAATTTTTAAAATATTTGTTGCACCAAACGCACCTAACTTTTTAAAATATTTGTTGCACCTACAACTTATAATATTGTTGTTGTTCGCACGAGATTTCAACGGAGAAATTTGATGTCGTGGAATGCACTTGATTTTATTGATTTTTGTGAAGTGTTACAATCTCTAATATTTATCCTCTAGTTCTTTCTCTCAAATATGTAAACTTTGAGCTCTGATTTGTTGATTTTCTTAGATCGGCCTGTGGGCTTGTTAACCCTCTTTGATTGACTTGTTGGCTTGTTGATCTTGGATCTGACTGTTGTCTTGTTGATTTTAGATTGGCATGTCGGTTTGATAATCCTGGATCAACTTGTCGGTTTGTTGATCTTGGATCGGCCTGTCGGTTTGTTGATATTGGATCGACTTGTCGGCTTGTTGATCTTGGATCGGCTGAATTCTGAATCTTGGGTCTTTTGAATTATCTGGATTCTCTGAATTCTCTTACTGAACTTGAAGCTTAAATCTATGCTCTGGATTCTGGCTCTTCTAAATCCTGACTTCTTTGAGCTTCTAACCTTTGGAGCTTCTGAATTCTCTGACTGAATGCTCTGGATTTTGTCTCCTCTGAATGTCTTCAAATGAAGGGTGACCTCCTCTATTTATAGAGTTTGGTGGACCTTGTATGGGCTTGGGCTTAGTTGACTTTAGGCCCAACCTTTGGACTTGAGCTTATTTAGGCTTAATTCAATCATTTTTTAATAGGCTTGAATTATTTAAATTTGGCCCAAATTTCTTTTTAATGACCTCGAACTAAACTAGTTTTGTGTCCAACTGCCATGTGGCATAATTTGATTTGACTGGCTTAAGTCATCTAACAGATCAATACTAGACATGTGACATTATTTAATTTGCCAAATTTTCATGTCTTATAATTTAATTTGAGGACACGTGTAAATTTGTAATTGGTCCTAAATTTATTTTATTACTAATTTAAATTAATGACATGACAATTTGTGATTGGCCGAAATTTCTCATTCAATAGTTGTAATTAAACTTTCCCACCAATTGAATAATTGCATATAGTTTAATCATTTAACAAATTTGAAGGATTTTTTTTTTTTTTTTTGAACAAACAAATTTGAAGGATAATTGCTCAAATTTTTAAAGATAATTGTGATGTTATTTTTTTCGTCTTGAAAATCTGTCTTTATCTGTCCCTTTCTAAAATAATTTGTTTTTTTTTTTTTTAACTAATCAACGTTTTTTTAGTTTAAGAAATTTGAGTTGGGCTTAATTATTCTTCATAATTGGGGTTGGGGTTATTGATCCAGTGGAACATGCTTATGCTAATTTTCATGAGCCCCACCTGCTCCAACAACCCGAATTTGATCAGAAAAAATAAAATCAAATGGAAAAAGATTTGTTCTAAATTTAAAATTCCATGCAGTGTTCATACATTAGCCTCGGTACACCTCCTCATCCAAACAACAAATTTTTGTAGTTTAATAAATGTGGGACAAAATGCCAGCACGAACACATTAACGGCTCATTTGATAACGTTCTCATTTTTTGTTTTCTATTTTTGTTTCTTGTTTCTTGTTTTTTTTTTTTAAACTAAAAACGTAAATATGTTTGATAACCATTTCCGTTTTTTGTTTCTTTAAAAAAAGAAATAGAAACAGGCATATGTTTGATAACTATTTTTTATTTATTGTTTTTTAGTAAAAATAAAATTTAGTACATATAATATAATAAAACATATAACATGTATTAAAATAAATATAAAACAATTATAAATAGTTTATAATATTTTATTCAGGTCCAACACAAAAATAAAATAATAAAAATAATAATAATAATAAATTTTATTCTTCGAATGTTGTTTAAATTTGATTTACAATGTCATTTCCCACTCCAATCAATTCATCTTAAACGATTTTGGCTTACAGGAGTTAGTTTAATTAGACTAATTTGTAAATTGTTTAAGGTTAGAAAATCGAGCATACCCACACTTCTTAGTTTTATTAGCTAACAGGAGTTAGTTTATATATATACATTTAATAGTAAACATGAAATACATTATTAGTTTATTTATTTAATAAAGAAATTAAAATCATACCAAAAGGGAAAATAATAGAGATTTAAATAGAAAATAATAACTAAAAGATCGTTAATGGAAATAAAAAAAAAAAAAAGAAAATGAGAGAGAAGAGAAAAACATTAAACGAAAAGAGAAAAGAAAAAAAGAAAACAAAAGATAAGGAACTATTAAAAGAAAAAAGATTATGATGGAAGAGAAAGAAATAAGAGAGAAGAGAAAGAAATAAATGAAAAAATAAAAATAAAAAAGAAGAAAAAAACGAAACGATCAAAAAGTATTAAAAGAAAAAAATTAGAATGGAAGAGAGAGAAATAAGAGAGGGGGGAGAGATGAGTGTAGAATGGAAAAGGAGAAATAGGTATACATGCATGAAACATAAATTTAATAAATAAAAAAAAACAGAAACATAATTTGAGAAACTACTTTTTGTAGTTTTTCAATATTTACTATTGTTTTAGAAACGTTTCTAAAAATTTAGAAACAAGAAAAAATATAGTTTATCAAACATGTATGTTTCTTAAAAAATGAGAAACGGGAACAAGAAACATGAAACATGAACGTTATCAAACGAGCCATAAGACATAATATCATCGATAAAAAAGGTTAGAGGTTCAAATTTCTATGTTATGGATGAATCTAGCTAGTTGGACCAAGTCCGAGAATCATAGAAATTTGGAGACCTAAAATGAGTAAGAGGAGGTCGAAGCCCATCATGGTCGACCCATAGTTGACCCACAAGGGCCTAGCTCGAGCAACCCACGTGTGGGTCGACCATGGCCATGTTGGGCCACGTAGGAGTCGGCCAAAATCTTCGAGGCCAACTTTTACATGGGTTGGTCCAGTTTGTTATACCTGAGGATAAGTCAGTTGTGCAATCTAAGTCAAAAGTTAGGCTTAAGTGAAAGAGCGGTTTAAGTTCTCAATGGTCGGTTCCATAAAAGATCTGTTGAGAAAATGATTGGACAAAGCTCTTAAAAGTTAATTAGAGACTTAAGTGAGACTGTCATTAAAATAACTATTTGGGTAATAATTCGACAATTTAAGGCAACGATGAGCCCAAGTTTTAGTTACGAGTGGGCATTATTATATATGTTGGAAGTCGTCATTTGCCGGAGGTATGTAAAAAATACGCACTTTCATTCTCTAAGCGTCTTATAAATTTGATACTAACTTGGACATCGGAGTGTAGGTGATTGAACCATGTTTCGATAGCAACATCCTACGTCATTGGCCATCTAACTAACAAATTCTAATGATTGATTTGATTTCGTCCCTAAACTAGCCTATTTATTATTTTATAATTTATAAATTTATAAATATTTTATTTTAGTTTATAAGTTTTATTTAAATTGTTTATTTGATTTTAACAAATGTAATGGAGATTGAATCTTTAACTTTAGCCGATAAAATAGGCATCTTATTCACAAAGCTATGTTCAAATTGTATAAAAAAAAACTACGGAAAAAGAGATCGGTTTTTACCTCTAAACTTGGCAAAGTGTGTCAACATTTTATCTTAAACTTTTAATTTCATTAAATTGGACATTAAACTTTGATAAGTGTTGTAAAATTTACCTTAAACTTGTATAAGTGCTGCAATATTTCCTTAAACTTTAATAAGTATAACAATTTTTTCTTATGACAATTTTTCATTTCAAGAATCACTAAAAAAATATACATCCCACACGTTTGTAATAATTGCAAAAACATATGTGTGATATAAAAATGATGAAACTCCAACACTAAAACTGAATTTTTGTTTAAATCTAGTTGTTGGAGATTTAATCAATCATCTATTTTGTGTATTAGTTAAACTAAATTTTGTGGAAGTCTTGATTTTCACTTAAATTAGTGAATTTAGAAAGTTTCTACCTTGGTTTTTGTGTAAAAGTAGTTGGTGAATTTAGCCGAAATTAAACAAAAGATAAAAATTGTAACATTTGTGTAGGACTAAGAGGACGAATTGGAGAAATGAGGGTCTTTTCAAAACTAATTACAAAAGAGGAGTTCAAACAAAAACTATTTGTCTCTTCAAGAGACGCATTCCTTGTTGTGAACAGTACCAGTCAACACTAATTTTGACCAACTTTGACCATACGATTTCATTCATAATTTCAAACGGAAAGATTTTTTTCCACTAAAATAATACCATCAAATCCTTTCAATTAATATTTAACTACCATCAAATCAACTAATCATTTATTTAATTTTTTCTTTAAAATAAATATTTAATAAATTATTCATCATCACACAATCATTCACCACTCAAATTTTTTATTATTATTTTGATAAACACATTCACTATTAAAACAAAATATACAACATGGAAAAAATATTAGGATGATTTTACCAATATGGTTATGATCTATAAGATAGTAGAAGAGATCAATTGGTTTAAATATTAAAAAGACTGAGATTTATTCATTTCGATTAAAGATTTAAAAAACAAAAAAAAATGTGGCACGAAGTTGGTTGTGCCACATTTTTTGAAATGTGGGTAGTTAAATATTAATTGAAAGGATTTGATGGTATTATTTTAGTGGAAAAAAATCTTTCCGTTTGAAATTATGAACAAAACCGTCTGGTCAAAGTTGGCAGTCAAAGTTGGTCAAAATTGGTGTTGACTGGTACTGTTCACAATAAGGAATGCGTCTCTTGAAGAGACGCATTCTAATAAGGACAAAAAAACTACATGTTTTTTGCAAATAGTTTTGGTTTGAACTCCTTTTTGTAAATAGTTTTGAAAACAACTCTATTTTTATAAATCATCCAGGACTAAGATTCAATAGGATGAAATTGAAATTTTAAAATGAAAATTAATACATCGCAAGTTCAGGATAAAAATTATTATTTTTTTAATATAAACTTAACATAAACATATGTTTTATTAAATTTTACATGATAAATAGATGTCTAAACCTAGATAAATATTTGAAACTGCACTGGATTAGATATTAGATCTCAAAATATATTTTAGTTCATGCTGGTAAATACTAAACAATCTTTTTAAGTGTTTATTGTTTTTTTAAAATTTTTATAACTAAAACAAATTGTCTAAACTTCAAACTAAAATATTTAAAAAGGTGAAATGAAAACAAAATAAATATAAAACTTCAAGGAAAAAAATTCAAATAAATTTAAACTTAAATTGAACCAAATGGGTGTGGATTGGGGAAAGTGACACCCAAAATCCAAATCCATCTATAATCAAAATTTCACTCTCCATTTGTAAAAGCGTTCTCATCTCCACCGTTGGTTTCTTAATCAAAAGGTAACCATCTGACGTTCTGAAATGATTTTCAAGCGAGTACACTGTTTTATCACAGTCTCGCGAAGGTGGAAAGTCCGCCATCTGCTTCACTTCTTTTATCCGTTGCAAGTTTTCTCTCTCATTCTCCGCCGCCTGCGGTTTGGCTCAAATGTACATCATAGTCATTGACTAATTGACATTAATTTCAGCCCAAAGTTTGCCCCCAACTACCATATAAGTACATTTGAAAAAAAAACCTATGGGATAATTACATGTATGTTATTGAAACTCGAAGCGATCCGAAGAAGGTGCATTTGTGGATTGTGTGTTGCCCTAAATGTTCTTAAATGTAAACTTTTGAGTCGGGACTTGACAATTAAGGATGAAGCCAAATAGAACTAATCCGAATAGATTTTGGTTGGATGTCTAACCCATTATAAACTCAACTCATGAAACAAACAACCTCTAAGTTTTATGCATTTATTATTATTTCATTGATATATTAGTTAGACAATTTAAAATAAGAATTAAGAAATAATAATTTTTTTATTTTCTTTTCTTAGTTTAACAATATGTGAAGTGAGAGATTTAAACCTCTGACTTTGATGATATATGTCTTAATAAGTTAAAATATACTTAAGTTGACATGTAATTTTTAATGTATGGAATATGATTTTGAAATATGGATTCTCTAATTTTGACCTAGATTTCTATGGTAATTTGTAAACCTCTCTACCTAATCTCAACAATATCTCTAATTAAATGTGTGAGATGAATTGTTTTATTCGTATTTACTCACAATACAATAATTAGCGAAAAATGATAGAGCAACTCAGAGTCCCACCATCTTTACCAATTACCATGTACTTTTTTTAATCTCTCTAAACATTGTAGGTCACATCTTTTTTTTTTTTTTTTTTGAAACGGGTACATCATAAACTTATTTACATGTTGTATCTAAATAAATAAATAAACTTATTTACATGTCAAACATGTATAAAAATATCATTAATTTTCCTCTTGACTCTAACGGGGCATTTGGAATGCATAGCTGTTTAGTCTGAAGTTATTTAGTTTGAGGAGTTCTTTAGTATGTGTTTGAAGTACAAGTTGTTTAGTATGAAGTTATAAAATTTGTGTTTGGGATATATAGTTGTTTAATTTGAAGTTATGAAGTCTAGGTTTGTGCTAGATGTTTTTTTTTTCTCCAGTTTTGTTGTACGTACTATACAAGTTAGATTTCAATGTTTTTTTTTTCAAAATTTTATTAATATAGATTTGTTCCCGTCAATTATAAAATTGAGATTTTAAGTTATATTATTTTATGAATATTTTACAATTTAAGTTTGCTCATGTTTTCAAATTTTTTTAAATAAAGACTTGTTTTAAAATTTTAATTTATTTTTCAAGTTTAATAAAAGTTATAATATTTTTCTTTTTGCATAATTTAAGATTTTAATTTCTAACTAAACAATGAAATTAAATGAGTTATCTAAAGTTTGATTAATTTTTTTAAAAAAATATATCATTTGAAGTTTTAAAATAACTAAGTTAAAAAATAAAATATCAAATATTTATGCTATTTTAATATAATTAGGTTTAAAATGAATATCATACATATACTTTGTTCCAAAAACTATATATTTATGTTATTTATTGTAATAATTTTATTTTATTAAGTTTGGAATAAGGGGTCGTTTTTATATATTAATTTCTTAAATTATAATATGGGTTAGTTTAAAATATACATTTCTTATATGAAAAATCTTTAAATTATATAAATATTTTTTTAGCATTAATAAAAAAATAATTAAAAAAAACATAAGATTGTTGCCAAACAAAATGAGCATAGCTCAACTGACATTAAGTTTGTACTATTGACCTCAAGGTTAGATATTCGATTCCCCCACCCCACATATTATAATATATATATATATTATTTGTTATAAGTAATTTTAGTTTAAACTTCAAAAACAAAATTTTAGAGCATGTGGAAGAAGTGAAATAGAGAGATGTTTATCAATTAAAAAAATTGTTATGTAGTACTATAATTTACGTTAAAATTTCAATTTAAATAGTAGTATCATATCTAAAATATTTTTATATAATTATATTTTAAAAAATACAATTATAGGATAAAAAAATATTTTTGTTAAAATTATAGAATAAAAATAAAAATAATTTTGTTAATAATTATTTATATTTTAATTATTAATTAGTAATAATGATGAGAATATGTAACGACCGACACTTTTAGGTATTAATTAAAGTTTTAATTTTGGAATTTAAATTAATTGTAGGGCCAATTTCATGTTTAAGTTGTGTATTGAAATTTAATTTTTGGAGACTTGCATAATTGTAAATTGGAGAATGAGAGGGTAAATTGGGAAGAAATAAGGGAAAAAGAGATTTAATAATGTTTGGGGCATTTTTGTGATTTGGGTGAGTTTAAGCCCAAGCCAAGCCCAAGGTGAAGCCAAGCCCTAATTCTACTCTCTATTATTTTATATTGCATGCAGCCCTAAGTTGGAGTCAAGCCTTCAAGACAACTCTCAAAGCCAAGTCATCATCTTCTCAAACTCTTTCTTCTTCCTCCTTGTTTTCGACAGCCCCTGATAAGCCTTAGAATTAAGGCTTATTTAACTCCCAATTGATTAAAATATTATTGTTTTGATTTAAGACCATTTGAAAATAGTGAAATATTGCTTCAATTTAAGAAAAAAAATAAGTATGACAGTATTTGGGATAGAATTCTAAATAAATTAATCTTGTTGCAGAAAATATGGAAATTGCAAAATCGTGATTCTGCAATTCTGGACAGCAGAAGAATTTGAGAAAGAAATAAAAAAATTATGGCGCAAAAACCCATTTACGGAAGGACTAAATTACAGCATGAATTGGTGGAATTGGAGCGCGATTTTTGGCCATTTTCAACCCTAGGAAGATCTACAAAAAGATGGAGGAAGAAGAGACGGAAGAATTCATTCGATTTTGGAGGCGTTTTTGAGTCAAGCTTGTGGGTTTTCAATTTTTGGGAAGATTTGTTTTGCTGCAGCAGTTTTTTTTCCCTCATGTTTTTAGCTGAGAACTTCAGTTTCAATCTCATTTTTTCTTCAATTTCTACTCGTTTTATGGAGAGCATTTGCAGTACAATCGTTGTTCTTCATTCGATTTCTTCTTGTGTTAAGTTTAAGTTTTAATTCAGTCTTTACCCGTGGGTTTTATTAAACAATAATACTATGTTTTTCTGCATTTTCTTGGTTCTCTTTGTTTTTGCCGAGGGTGCAACATTATGTTTTTATTTTTTTTTCTTGTATGACGAATAGTTGTTGGAGATACACACTTGTTCTTCATTCGGAATTAGTTTGAATTAAGTTTGTGGCTTAATCTAGCCTCTGTTTGCAAAGTTTTGTAGGATTCCTCGTTGGAGGTACACACTTGTTGGAGTCTTTGATTATGTCTTTTATTTTTATTCAAGTTTCCATGAGTTGTTGGAGTATTTATAAGTCCTCAAAATCAAAGGTAGAAGGAATAATATTTAATTTCTTATTGGAAGCCTTTGATTCTCTATTTTTAAGAAACTTAGGATAGAATTTTGTATTAATTAGCATTTCACTCCACTTGCTATAATGAATTTTTCTTCAAAAATTAGTTTTAAGATTTTTATTTTTAATATGAGCTAAAACTTCTTAGGGGGTTCAAGAATGTGAATTCCCTAAGAAGTAATTGTTGCCTAAATTTCAATAAAAACCAAGCCTACATCTCAATTGTTTGCTTGTGTCGAACAAATTTCCGTTGAGATCCTATAATGATCAACTAGAGTAGCAACTCAAGCTTAGATCTAATACCGACGGGGTTAGTGATAAACAGATTTCACACAAGTGATGGAGAAAAAGAGCTTAGACATAAGTCAATCCTTACCCTAGACATAGGGATTAAGGACTCCAAAACCCATAAAATTGTTGAGCTAAATGATCTAAGATAGAGGGACTATAGACATATAAGTCACTCACTTAGCTTCCTAAAACCCTAATTTCAAGTTGAATAGGAGAAGCAATTCTGGCTTACAATTGAGTGTGGAGTAGGTTGGAATTGTAATTTTGGTTTGCAATTACAACTTAGGGCAATGACATTCTTGAGCCCCATCTTTATCCAAATTCCTTTTGAATTTTCATTCACTAAGTCTATCTAATTTGCTATCTATTATTGCCATTTCTCGTTTATGCAATTAGATTTTGCAATTTTTCTTTATTCCAATATTGTCATTTCTTGATTCTGCAATTTTTCTTAACACACCAACTCAACCTTATTTTTGCTATTTTAGTTTTAAGTTGCAATTTTCCTTACACTTGCTTTACAATATTTTTGTTACACCGTTCCCTTGGGATTCGATACTTGGTACTCACATACCATTTTATATTACTTCGATCGCTTGCGCTTGCGTGTACACCATTAAGCAAGAAGGGATTTTTTTCCCAGCAGCCCATGCTGCCGTGTACCGCCGCCCACACCACGAACCCTACGCCTCAGACCCTACAACCCGAACACCACGAACCGCCGCCGCCGCTGACTCGATCTGTCGCAGATCGAACGCCATAAACTGCCGACCACCACGCAGATCGCCCGAACGCCGCAGCGACCCGCTCCCCGAGTGTCACTGCTGCTGCAATTCCGTGTACCGACGGGATTGCTATGTTTTTTGGTTATTTTCTGGCAATTTTCGACACTGTACAACCCCGATTCGACTCCGTTTTCACGTGGGGTAAGCTTATTCGTGTGTATCCTTATGGTTTTCATATTGGAATTTTGGTTTTGGGCACTGTTTTGGTAATTTAGAGGCTGACCCATTGATTTTCGGGCTCTATTTTAGAATACCCATCGTATGTGGAGATCGACTCGGCGAAACTAAATCAAATCGTCCTCCATTCGGCAAGGTTTGGTTCTGTTTTGGGGTAGGAATTGAGGTAAATTCTCATTCTAAAATCAAGCAAATCCTTGAGTATATGCTAGGCTTCAATTCTAAGATTTGGATTGTGCTGGAAAAAAAAAAATTATATCCTAATTCTTTTACTAAGTTTGGGAGGTAGTTTGAACTTTAGGATGACTATGAAATATGGGCTTTGAGAACACATGTATGGTTATGACTATGAGTTCCCCTTAGATATGAGTTTCTTTGGGATAAGTGGAGTTATTAAACCAACATCTTAGGGTGATTTTTAGAATTGGAGTTAAAGGCTATGAATGTCAAGCATGATCTTTTGGAAATTGTTGTAGGTTTGCCAAGGGATTTCTGAAATAGGAGTTTGAGGATTCTTTCTTGAACATTGGCCAAGGTAAGAGACTTTATGCCGGTATGCTTAAATGCAAGTTGGGAATTGAATTGAAATAAAAAAATTTACATTCAAAATGAAAAGTTTTATAAATGTTTTATTTATGATTTTTGATGGATTTTAAAAATGCTTTATTTCATATGAAAATGGATTTTGACATGTATGATTGCCAAATATTCTTATGAACGTTATGCATGATTTATGATGAATGATATGAGAATGTTGCTTGTGTTGCATCATGGAATGAAAATTTAAAATGCTTTGGTACGTCATGCATACATGTGTATTTTCATGATAAAGTGGTTTTGAAGGTTGTGGCAATTACCCCCTAAAATTATAGATGTACATCTAAATGAAAAGGAACTTGAAAATGCTAATTGAAAAGGAACCTGAAAAGGTTAAATGGAAATGAACCTGAAAATGTTAAATGGAAAGGAAATGTTAGGTTGGGTTAATTGTCCACATTAAGCCGAAGAGAAAAGTTAAAAGGGAGACGTTTCCACTATAAAAATGTTTTAGGTCCCACTAGAGGAAGAAGTTTTAAAAATCACTTTGTTTGTGTTTGCATATTCTGACCCTGGTAGTGAGGTCACTTACTGAGTATTTTAAAATACTCACCCTTTTCAAAAATGTTTTTTTTTCTTTTCAGGTAAAGGCAAGGGCATCCTAAGCGAATGACATGAGAGTTGCTGCAAGAGGCCATGAGTGACCTATAGGAGCTTAAATTCCGCAATTTTTATTCATTGTTATCACTGTTGGAATTTTTTTTTTTTAGTAGAAGTATTTTGAAAATCATTTAAATTCTTAAAATGTTTTAGTTTATTCTTATGCTTTGAAATAAAGGGATCCCGAGGTAAATGTTTTTTATTGTTTAGCAAAGGTATCCTTTTTGAGTTATTTAAGTTTTTTTTTTTAAATTTCATTAGCATGCATGTAGTAACGTCTCTAGAAAGTCTAATAAGAAAAGTAGGGTCGTTACATAATATTTATATAAAAAAAGAAAAAAGAAAAAATTGTAAATTTAGAAGTTAAAAAAATTATACAAACAAACAAATGGAAAGAGAGAAGAGAGAAGAGAAGGGGAGGTAGGAATTAGGAATCAGGTGAGGTGAATAAAAGAATAAAGATGAGAGAGGGAAGTTGTGGGCCTACAAAGAGGAGTTGAAGTTAATAAGTTGTGTGACCCACAATGAGTTTAAAAAATCATTAGGCCGAACAATAATTCCACTCTATCCAACTCCTCACTCCCTAACGGGGCATTTGACACGCAGAGTTTAATTGAGCTGGGCAGAGTTAGTTTGTTAGTGAGTTCAGAAGTCTGTGTTTGAGGTGCAGAGTTTGGTTGAGTTGAGTCAGATAGTTTGTGTTTAAGGTTTAGAGTTAAGTTGAGTTGTCAAAGGTATCTAGTGCAGTTTTTTGTAATCTAAAGTAGACTGATTTTTAGCTGATTATTTTTGTTTAATTTATTTTTATTTTCCAATCATTCATCTATAACACATATTTTTCTAACTTCCCAACACTGAATTTAGATGTCCACTTCAAAATATATAAATTTCAACATTTATTGAAAAAAAACATTATTATTTATCTTTCTTTTTTTAGAAATTGGCTTCGCAATATATCATTGTTTTCTCTTTCTGCTACACATTGAACTTCTTTCAATTTATAAAAATTAAATATTTGCATTACATATTGAACTTTTTTCAATTTATATTAATCAAATATTGCATTATTTACAACAACAAATAGCAATTGATGAATGGAAAAAAGGCAATGTACCTATATTTTTTTTTCTTTAAACACAAATTGAACTTCTATCGAAATATAGAAATCTAAGGTTTCATTTTCTAAACACAATTGAACTTCTTTGAAACTTACAAATGAGGACCTTATTATAACATTTTTCAATTATTAATAGGGTCTTCATTATGAGTTTTTTTGTTTTGTTTTTGTTTTTGTTTTTTTTTTTGTGCAAATGAACATTGTTTGTTTATATTTGTTTAACATACATGTACTAAATTGAACATCTTTAGAAAAGAGAATGTCAGTATTTTACTTTTTCAAGATGACAAGAAAACGACAATACATTAGTATCGTGTAGGAGTGGAATATTCACAAAATATTAGTAGGTCATCAAGAGCCTATTTACATGATTCACAAAATATAAGTAATGGTCAACAATGAGTTGAGTTCGTAAATTCGAAGAAAGATTGTTGGAGTAGATAGTCAATCCAATTAAATACATGTGCATTTCATATTATTTTGAACCATGGGAGTGTCGTCGATCACTGGAAATTGTTGTCGGCGATAGTTGTCGGAGACGGTCGCAAGTGGTGAACGCCGGCAACAATGGGCGCCAGTCGTTAGAGAAGCAGTGATAAAATATGTTAATAGGATTACAGTACAAGTCGATTGAGTTAATATCCTAACACTGTAGCAAGTCAGTAGAGTTGAATTTTTTTATGGATAGTTAATTTCTCCATGGGCCAAACGGTGAGTTAGATTTAAAATCCAACTCAACTCAACTCAAGTCAGGGGGTTGGCCCCGTAAATTAATTACATCGTTACAATATTTATTATTCATCATACAAAATTTCAGCTTTGTTGTTTTTTTTATTAGAAATTTCTTCAATTTTGGTGGATAGCATCCACCAAATCATTTGACAATTTTGTGAATGACGTGAATACATGCCAAACATAACGAATGCTTACTTAATTTTGATTGTATGTTTAGTGAGTTAGCATAATTCCCGATGCAAGCATAATTATCCTGCAATTGTTGAACTCAAAAAAAAAAAAATGATATGCATTAGGCTATATTTATTCATAAATTATAACACACTGATCTACATCACTTAATATATATTGTTTCAATGATCTAGATCCCGTTTGACAATCATTTAGTTTGTTATTTTTAAAAATTAAACCTATAAATATTACTTCCACCTAGTGTTTGAAATGTCGATGTTGATGGAAATGTCGTGGTCCAGATTACGGAAATGTCGATGGAAATTTCGGGAAATTTATGGAAATCGTGAAAATGGATGGAAATTGTTTGAATTAGTCAATGAAACTTTAATTGTAGCTTAATTATTCGATAATTGACCATTTTTAATCATCATATCTAAAAACTAAGACAATATTTAGATGTAAATGTTGATGAAAATGTTGATGTGAGCAGAAATTTTTGAAAAAAAAATATAGAAATTGATTAAAATTATTTGAATTATTTCATGAAACTTTTAATGTAGCTTAATTATTAAATAAAACTTTAATTATGATGACTTAATGAAATTATAATTTGGAAAAAAAATGAGAAATCATGGAAATTTATGGAGATCTTTTGAATTAGTTAATGAAACTTTAACTATGGCTTAATTAGGCAATAATTAATCATTTTTAATTATCATATCTAAAAATTAAAATAATATTTATATGGAACTGTTGACATCGACAAAATTTCATACAAAATAATAGAAATCATGATATTATGATGGAAATTTTTAGTATTAGTTAATAGGAATTTTACTTTTGACTTAATTATGCTATAATTCATCATTTATAATTACTAAATAGATATGGAATTGAGATCAATATGATAAATGTATAGAAAAAAAATAAAATCACATATTTTAATTAAAATCTATAAATAAAACAAAATAAATAATTCATATGAAAAAAGAATAAATGAAATATGTGAGAGAAGACTCAAGGGGAACGGAATGAGAGAGGAGAGAAGGGACGATTCCTAGAATGAAAGAGGAGAGTGTTTTTCTTTTACTTGTCCGACATCGGTTAAGTTCAGGCCGTGAGAGCCAAACATTTCCTATAAATCAGTACTTCCGTTCCGCATCTATTCATTCAAAAACTATCCACCAATAGAACTCAATTTAATGAAAACTTAATTTGACTCTTAACTATAACCCAACTAGTCAAGACATATATCATAAATTAAGAAGTTAAATATTCAAATCTCTCACTAAGAAATTAAAAGTTCAAATCTCCCACTTTACATGTTGTTAAACTCTAAAAAGAAAAAGCTAAATTATATATTTAAAAAAAACTCTTGAAACTTTGTCATTTGTTTAAAAAATACCCATATTCTTTCAAAAGTTGCAATATTATCCTTTACCTTTCATAAATATTTCAAAACTATCCGGTTTCAGACTGAATCCATGCAAGATTCCTAGTCACCGCTAAGTTGAGTTTCCATCAAATATTCTAACAGATTTATACTTAAATAGTATGATCGAACTGAAACGTGGGGTTTAAAGAAAATATTTATAAATTAAAACAAAGTTCCAGTCCAGTGCAAATGCATACTGTCGATGCAAGTAATATAAAACTGGAAGTATTTCAGAGTATCAATCCCACAGGAAACGAATACAACAAAATTCAAGAGAATAAGCAAAAATGTTTTCAAATTGTAATTGTGGGTAACCGGTGTAAAACAATAGTTGGGATAATTTTTGTTTTTGAAAAGAAAATGATAAAAGAGGGATTCAAATATGCTTTTGCTCTATTGAAAGAAATTGCGGCCTAATTACAATTGCAATCCTTTGACTCAACACTTAAGCTTTGTAAACCGAATTCAACACCTATTCGACCTTCTATGAAGTATCTTTAGGAGGCTAAGCGATTAAACCGATTTCTATGGCTAATACAAACTTAGTTAATTTTGAAACACAATTCTTTTGGTTTTAAAGGTTTTGCCCTATGTCTAGGGTCAAAAACAAATTCCTATGTCTAGGCTATTTTCCTTTATTTCTTTTATGAAAACCCAATTTTTATCTAACTTTTTCAAAATTAGACTCAAATTGTTGTATACTAATCTAGGTGATCAATCTAAACTAGTAATGACAATTTCAATCAATAAAAGCAAACAATGCTATGAGATTAAGCAATGTTGCTCTTACATATTAGGCCTTTATTCTTTTCTCTACGGCATTCACATGCTTGAATCCCAAAGAAAGACTTAGCTCATAATTAAAGAAAATAAAATAATGATTTAAAAGAATCAAAGTGCATAACTAAAATAGAATTAATAAATACTTGAATAACAATTCAACAATAATGAAAGAACAACCAAAATTCTATTAATCAAAATAAATTCAGCAACTAATTAATTTCAAGAACAAAAGGGAATAATAAAATAATAGCTAAAAACTCAAAATTACAAAATTACAGCAGCAATTAAGTTTCTAAAATAGAAGCAAATAACTTAAATAAAATAGAAATTAAATTATAAGAACGGGAAGAACACAACCCATTTTTCAATTCTTATTCAATCGACTCAACTCCATTTTTTTCAAAGGGAATTTAGTCTTCACTTTCTTCAATTTTCGTTGAGGAATGATTGAATTTTAAAGTTGAAATGGGCTGGAAAACAGTAGCAAACAAAAATAAAAATAGCAGAAAATTTGACAGCTAAAATCGTGGAACAACAGCAACCGTGGCTGAAACAACAAAAAATTGATTCCGTTCTTGAGGCTTATTCTCCAATATTTATAGAGGAATTGGGCTAGGGTTTCCTTCTTGAATGATGCACAAATATGACTATAATCCCAGCTAAAATCGTGGAGACAATATCGCACAAAATTCCTAGATTTTAGGAGATTTGTAGATTTTCCTTTAATTACCAGATCTCTCGAGATTGCAATTGCAATGAAATTACATTTATATTGCATTCTTCAAATTCCTGCACAAAAATATCAAGTAAGTGTGTTTTTCATTTTCTTTTATTTTATTTTCTCCATTCACTTAATTTAAAAGACCCCTAACAATAATTCAATTTAAACCAACTATTTACTAGCTTTTTTATCTAATAACGCACATAAAATAACAAGAATAACTAAGTATAAAGGTCAAATAATTCTCATAAATGAGAATTATCAGAGTAGTTTTGAAACCTTTATGAAATATCGAAGTTAATATTGCAACATTTGAAAGAATAAGTATATTTTTGAAATGAAGGGTAAAGTTTAAGAGTATTTTTTATAATTTAGCTAAAAAAAAAAATGAAAACCAAATTCACACTTTATCCACAATTATAGAACACATAATACATTTTCTTTTTGATTTAGAAATGTATTTTTGGAAAAAAAAATCAAATTTGACCATAAAAAAACTAGTGAGGTTGTATCAATTTGGACCCTAAACTTTTAATTTCATCAAATTGGACCATAAACTTAAATAAGTGTTGCATTTTTTACCATCAGTTCAAATTTCGCTAATTCGCCTACTAATTTTAACAAAAAACAGTGTAAAAATATTCCTAAATTTATTAATTTCAATAAAATAAAGTTTGACACAAAAATAAGTTTGACCCACACACAAATTAACCATTAAATAACTTTTCCAAAATTCACAAAGTTCAACAAAAAAATTTAGATCTACTATTGTTTTTCTCTAAAATTTTATCAATTTCATATCGTACATTGTTTTATAATTCATTGAACGTATAAGAGAAAACTTCTTTTATCAATATCCGGAGCGAGAACTTATTAAAGGGTTAAAATTGCAACACTCTTTAAAATTTGAAGTTAAGATTGCCAACAATATCTAAGTTTGAGGTGCAATTTGATGAAATTGAAAATTTAGAGTTAAAATTGATACAACTTGACAAGTTTAGAAATTAATTTTTTCTCTATATTTTTTGATTGATTTTTTCTTTTAGTTTAACTATATTCAGGAGTGAGACATTCGAACTTCAGACTTATTGATTGAAGGTACGCCCATTAATGCTCTGTTATGTCCACTTTACTATATGTTTTTTTTGATTGATTGTTGTTTGACTTTGACACACACACACACACATATATATATATATATATATATATATATATATATATATATATATATATATATATATATATATAATATATATATATATATGTGGAGGTATTGCGTGGATGGTATATAAGAGAACTTCTCTGGAATCTTCGTACCGTGGTGGTTAACGCTAACGAGCGCAGCGTAGCGTAAGAAAAGAAGCGACTAAAGTTCGTATTGTTCGTGCGTTGCTTTGGGCCCGAATCATCTGAGCCAAATCCTTCTCTCTCTCTTTCTTCCATCTCTAACAGAATTTTTTTTCTTCATATTTCTATAGCCCTTTCATCGATTTGCCTTCTTATTTCTTCCCCTTCCTCATTCTCATTCTCATTTTCATTTTCATTTTCCGCGATTCTGCTACTGCTGCCTCTCTCTACGCAGTTGTTATTGGTTGCTGATTCTTCTTCGGCGCGTCGCGGCGTTTTCTGGCGATTTTCCGGTGAGTTTTTAAGGTTTTGGTGATATCTGTGGTGATTTTTTTTTGTAATCGCTGTGTTTTGGTTGATGTTCTGTTCGAACGCGCATTTCTCTGTTGTTTTTTTTTTGTTTTTTGATTTGTGTTGTTGATTGAGTGGCTTTGTGCTTAATCCGTGTTTTTGTTTTGTTTGGTTGATTGCTTTTGTTGCTGCGTTAGGATTGAATTGGTGTTTGGACTGCCTTTGTCAAACTTGCTGATTGCTGTTGATGCTCTTGGACGATCTTCTTCGCGTTTCGATGTTCGTGATGAGTGTGAATTTGAATTCTACCTGTTTCTTTCTTTCTTTTTTTCGTATGTGATTGATTGCTTTTCTTGCTGCATTAGAAATTGATGTTGGACTGCCTTTGTGAAACTTGCTGATTCTTGTTGATGTTTTTGGACGATCTTCTTCGTGTTTCGATTTTGGTGATTATTGTAAATTTGAATTCTACTTTTTCTTTCTTCTTTCAGCGTGATTGCTTTTGTTGCTGGATTATAAATTGATGTGGGACTGCCTTTGTGAAACTTGCTGATTGCTGTTGATGTTCTTGAACAATCTTCTTCGAGTTTTGATTTTTGTAATTAGTGTAGTGTGAATTCTACATACTGTGCGACTCTGAAGTTACTCCACGGCTTGTGGTTGGTTGGTTTATCTTTCAGTTCCTTTGTCGTGTAGAACTTTATCTTTTGTGCTTAAACCGTGTTTCTTTTGTTTTTGTTTTTAAAATTAATTTATTTATGTTTTTCAGTGTGATTGATTGCTTTTCTTGCTGTATTAGGAGTTTATGTTAGACTTCCATTGTGAAATTTTCTGGTTGCTTTTGATGTCCTTGGACGGTCTTCTTTGTATTTCAATTTTCTTGATAAGTGTAAATGTGAATTTTACATACCGTGGGACTCTAAGCCAATTCACTATGTTTGTGTTGGTAGTTTTTATCTTTCAGTTTCTTGGCTGAGGTTGTTGTATGTTATCTGTCGTGTAGAACTTTATTGGATTGTTTGCTTATGTTGGTTCAGGAGGTGCTTTTGTATGATTAGCCAGTAATACAGAGACTTTAGAAGCTTGGTTGTACTTGTACATTTAGAGCTTTTGGAACACAAAGATTGTGATATGTTATTAGCAATATTAGCAACATGCAATATTGTTTCAGTGTGTCACAATCAGCACATCCTAGGTATTTAATCTAATTAACTTGTTACAGGCATCTGGAAGGTAGATAGCTAAGCAATAGACCTCATAGTTGTAACATTTAAGTATATGCCCAATTTTCTACCAGTAAAAACTAGGAATAAAATCTTCACGTGTTCTCTTGCTTCAATTGTTGACCAAGCTGATTAGTGTGTGAATTATCAATTAATGTAGGCCCCCGTTTGATAACCATTTGGTTTTTAAAAATTAAGCCTATAATACTACTTCCACTTATGAGTTTCCTTGTTTTGTTATCCACTTTTTGCACATGTTTTCAAAAACCAAGCCAAGTTTTAAAAACTAAAAAAAGTAGTTTTCAAAAACTTGTTTATGTTTTTGAAATTTGGATAAGAATTCAAATGTTTTCTTAAGAAAAATGAAACCCATTGTAGAGAAATAATGAAAAAACAATCACAATTTTCAAAAACCAAAAACCATAAACCAAATGGTTATCAAACGGGGCTGTAGTATTTCGTTGAAACAAGCCTGTAGGCTAGTACTTTGTAATGACTAATGATTTTATCTCCTTTTTGCTTCCTTTTGCACATTGATGCACTATATGATTAAGGAGAATGTCAAATGTTATCCCCAAAAATATGGCAACCTGATAGGTCTTGCCTACAATTTTATTTATGAGCAAAGACAAGGTCACAAGGAAATTAGAGAGCTACCTACCTCTCCCAAATTCTCTCTAAGAATTCTTTAAAACAGATTGTCCAAAAAGATGCCCCTCCCCTCTGCCCAACAGCAAGAAATACCAGCTCATGTAACTAACAAAAAGAGCTATGGGCCTCACACATACACCCAAAAACGCACGAGCCAACTCTCCTTACACATCCACTACCCTTCTTACTCTTTTATGTTTATACACCTTGGTAATTGGGGGTTTATCAATACCTCCCCCCCCCCCAAAAAAAAAAAAAAGAAAAAGAAAAAAGAGCCACCTTGTCCTCAAGGTGAAAGTTTGGAAATTGCTCGATTATCGCAGTAGCAGGTTCCCAAGTAGCATCTTCTGCGTTGGTGTGTTCCCACCCAATCAGTACCTCTAGCTCCTCTTCACCATTTGACGATTTACGCAAGCCCAACAACTCAACTGGTTGAAATTTCATCGTCAAATCACTCGCCATATTGGGTGGAATAGGTAACACGACCAGATTAGGTCCCACGGCTTTTCAAAGTAGAGAAACATGAAAACCAGGGTGGATACCCGTTTCTGGCAATGCCACTCGGTATGCCACCTGTCCAACCTTGGCCAAGATTCGGAATGGTCCTACAAAACGGGGTGCAAGTTTGGTATGCTTATATTTAACCAATAAAGTCTAGTGGTACGATCGTAACTTAAGGTACACCCAATCATCCACCTCAAACTGAACATCTCTCCATTTCTCATATGCAAACTTTCGATCCATAATTTGCTACAAACTTGCGATAATATCCTGTCAACCCTAGAAATTCCTCAATTCTCGAATGTTCCGTGGAACTGGCCATTTAGACATTGCTTCAATCTTAGAAGGATCAGCGACAACCCCATCCGAGGACACCCAATGGCCTAGATACTCAATTCAAGCCACCTCGAACTGACATTTCTTGAAATTTGTCACTAGCTGATTAAAAATCAACACTTGTAATACCAATGTAAGATGAGTTGCATGCTCCAACCTTGAAGCACTGTAAATCAGTATATCATAAAAAAAAATCAGCACGAAATTGTGTAAATAAGGTCGTAAAATATCATTCATTATCGACTGAAAAGTAGAGGGAGCATTATGCAAACCAAAGGGCATGACCAAGAATTCATAATGTCCTTCATTGGTTTTGAAAGCCGTCTTATGTACATCCAATGGATTGACCCTAATATGATGATACCCCGACTTTAAGTCAATCTTTGAGAAAACTGTCGCGCCATACAACTCATCGAGCAACTCATCCACCACCGGAATCGAAACTTATCCAGAACTGTAGCTTGGTTTAGAGCCTGGTAATCCACACAAAAGCGCTCGCTGCCATCTTTTTTCATAACCAACAAAACGAGACTTGAAAAAGAGCTTTTACTAGGCTGTATTATCCCAACCAACAACATTTTCCTGACTGAATTCGTCTTTTTGAAACTGAGGGTACCGATACGGTCTTACGTTAATGTGGCCCGAACCCGACTGTAACTCAATGACATGGTCACGACTACGGAGAGAGGGGGAAAGCTGCGAGTGGTTCAAAGACGCTCGCAAATTTTTGTAATACATCGTGTGGTTCTGTTGGAATTTGCTCCAAATGCTGCTGTTAGGGGTGAGCATCGGTCGGTCGGAGTCGGTTTTGGACACAAATCGACGCCGAAAATCGATCATTCAATTTTGTTCGGTCGGTACTCCTCGATTTTAGAGGGGTTCGGGACGCCGACCGACCGACCACGCCGGCGGTCGGTCGGTTTTGTTCGGTTTTGTGACTCCAGCGAACTAAGAATGAAAATGTAACAAAAAAAAAGAAAGAAAGAAAAAGAGATGGAGAGAAGAAGCTAACTGAAGAAAAAAATGCAACTGCACATCCTTTATCACCATGAATAAAAAGAAAGAAATAGAAAAAAAAGAATAGACCAACCGAAAAAGAAACCTCCACAATGTCCACATCTCTTTTATCACCACGAAAAATCGAAAAAGAAAAAAAAAAAGAGAAGAAGAGGAGAAATGGCCGGAGGAAACGAAGAGAAAAAATGGAGAGGAGGGGAGGAAATAGGAGAGAGAAGAGAAGAAAATGAAAATGCATAAAATAAAAGGAGAGGAAAGAGGAGGGAGATGAAACGTGAATGAGGGGAAGAGAGAGAAAAGAAAAAGCATTAATTAGTTTTATGAAAAAGTAGATATCTTGTCCATCAAAAGTAGACATCTTGTCTATCAAGTGTCCATCACGTGAATTGAGGTTATTTTTTCAAAATTTTACTATTATCAACATACTGTTTTTTAATTTTCGGTCGGTCGGTTGGAATTGTGCTTTTCGGCCACCCGACCGACCGAACTTCGGTTTTTTATTTTAAGAAAACCGACACCGACCGAAAATATCTTTAAACCGATTGACTGACGTCGGTTTCGGTCGGTTTTTCGGTTTGGTTTGCTCACCCCTAGCTGCTGCCACTCAATTGTTGTCTCCCTCCCTGGTTGAGGCTCCAATACATTCAACTCAATCAATACACCTTGGTCTCCCCCACCCATTGCCTTCATCATTGATTTCAAGGAAATTTGGGATTTTACCAAACTACGATCACCGTGAAGCTGAACCAACCAATCCTCTACACAAAAGTCCATCTCCAATTGCCTGTAATCGAATTGAATCCTGCCCAATGTCTCAAGCCAAGAGATTCCAAGGATCACATCCACACTTCCTAAAGGCGGAGGCAAAAAATCATGTTAAGTCAGAGATGGTTAGAACTACACCTCGGCAAATTCTGGCTGCACGCACTGAACCCCCTGTCCCAAGCACTACTCCATAATCATCAGAGGGAGGAACCGACAGTTTAAGATTATCCACCACTTCATTTGAAATGAAGTTGTGAGTTACACCGCTGTCAATCAAAACTACATCATCCACCACTTCATTTGAGTTGTGTGGTCCTTGTTGGTGTTTGGTTGGGGATTTTAATGTGGTCCGCGACCCTCATGAGAAGGCTTCGGGAGGAAGGGTGACTAGATCGATGTGGTGCTTTAATCGGCTGGTTGAGGATTGTTGTTTATTTGATCCTCCTTTAGCTAACGGGAGGTTTACTTGGTCTAACAGCAGGTTTCGGAGTCGGATTGACAGATCCTCCTTAATGCGAGGCAGTCTTTGGGGCCGAGAGTCATGTCTGATCACTGGCCGCTAAGTTTGGATTCAGGTGTTTTAAATTGGGGCCCTTGCCCCTTTAGGTTTGAGAATATGTGGTCGTCTCACCCCTCTTTTAAAGACTCTTTCCCTCAATGGTGGCAGACTGAGGTGGGAGGACGGTGGGAGGGGTTTCGGTTTATGGGAAAGTTGAGAGCCTTCAAAGGTGTGCTTAAGTCTTGGAATTGGGAAGTGTTTGAAGACTGGCGAATTAAGTAGCAGGAAGTGTTGGGGCGTCTCAACGCGTTGGATAGGCTTGAGGAAGAGAAGCAGGGGCTCAACGAGTCAGATAGGGAGGAGCGTTTGGGGTTAAAAGTGGAGTTTGAGGAGCTTGTTCTAAAGGAAAATATGAGTTGGAGACAGAAAGCTAAAGTTAGGTGGGCTAGGGAGGGGGATTGCAATACAGCCTATTTCCATAGAGTGGCTAGTGGCAGAAGGAGTAAGAACTTTATTAGCTCTCTTGAGAATGAGGTCGGGGTGGTTCTGAAAGGGGATAAGGAGATCGAGGAGGAAGTTCTTTCCTTTTTGTCTTCTCTGTTTGGTCCCGTCACTGTACCCAAGCCTTTTGTGGACGGGGTGGATTGGTGCCCCATCTCTGCCACTGATAAAGATTCTCTGGATTCTCCTTTTACCTTGGAGGAGATTAAAGGAGTTGTCTTTGAGTGTGATCGGAACAAGGCCCATGGGCCGGACGGGTTCTCAATGGCTTTTTTCCAAGATAATTGGGAGGGTCTGAAGGAGGATCGCAGGAGAGTCTTTGCTGAGTTTTACGAGAGAGGCATTTTGGACAGTACTTTAAACGAAACCTTTGTTTGTTTGATTCCAAAAAAGGAGGCGGTTACGAAGGTCACGGACTTCAGACCCATTAGCCTAGTGACTAGTGTTTATAAGATTATTGCTAAAGTGTTGGCTAATAGGCTTAGAGAGGTTCTCCCAACGACGATTTCGGAGTCTCAAGGGGCGTTTCTGGATGGTAGACAGATTTTGGATCAAGCGTTAATTGCTAATGAGGCTATTAAGGATTATAGATCCAGGAAGCAGGGGGGGATCCTGTGTAAGATTGACTTTGAAAAAGCCTATGATCATGTTGATTGGGACTTCTTAGATAAGGTTTTGGCGAAAAAAGGTTTTGGTTTTAAATGGCGGTCTTGGATTTGGAGTTGCATTAGGTCTGTTAGGTATTCTATCCTGGTTAATGGTAAGCCCAGGGGTAGGATTACTGCTTCTAGAGGCCTCAGACAAGGTGACCCTCTCTCGCCGTTCCTTTTTCTCCTAGTGGTGGATGTCCTAAGCAGTATTATTTCAAAAGGGGTGGCGAGTAATATTGTTGAAGGGTTCAAAGTTGGGAGAAATGAGGTGGCTTTGTCTCATCTCCAGTTTGCGGATGATACGATCTTCTTCTGCTCCGGAAAGGAAGGTTCTTTCCTTAATTTGATTCAGATTCTCACCTTTTTTGAGGCCATGTCGGGTTTCCGGATAAACAGAAGCAAGTGTCAGCTCTTGGGCCTTAATTGTGACCCTTCTAAGCTGGAGAGATGGGGCGTCTTATGTGGGGTGTGAGGTTGGTGCTTTTCTTTCCTCCTACCTTGGTCTTCCTTTAGGTCATAATCCTAGAAGTATCTCGTTTTGGGATCCGGTCTATGACAAAATCCGTAAAAGGCTGGCGTCTTGGAGGAAGTGTTTCTTCTCTAAAGGTGGGAGACTTACTCTTATTTAGTATGTTTTGAGCGGTATACCGATCTACTTCTTGTCCCTTTTTAGAATTCCAAGTTCTATCAGTAAGGGGGTCGAGAAGCTTATGAGGGACTTCCTCTGAGAAGGGGTGGATGAAGGTAAAGTCTCGCACCTTGTGAGTTGGGAGGTGGTTTCTAGGCCACTAGATCTGGGAGGATTAGGGGTTGGTAACGTGAGGGTGAGAAACAAGACCCTGCTGGCTAAGTGGATCTGGCGATTCCATCATGAACCCGATACTCTCTGGCATAAGGTCATTGTAAGCAAATATGGTCCTCACCCTTTTGAGTGGACCGTTGGTGGGGTTTTAGGCACGTCCAGAAACCTGTGGAAAGATATTTCGTCGGAGGTTCCTATTATTTCTCAGTTTGATCTCTATGTTTCTCTTTGGGATTTAGTGTTGAGAATTTTTTGTAACTATTCTTTAAGTCTTATTTTGCTTGACTGGAGTCCCTTCTTTTAGTTGGTTCCCATTTTTTTTGTGGGCTGCTTTTTTGTATGCCCTTGTATTCTTTCATTTTTTCTCAATGAAAACTTGGTTATTCATAAAAAAAAATCAAGACTACAACTTCTTTAGTGAAGTGAACCCCACCATCGAATTCAAGGACAAGGAAGCTACTTCCGTTGTTTCTGTCTCTCCATCCCCCTCCAGAACACTTCCTTCGACAAGGTTTTCTTCAGCCGGCTCGATTTCCGCTTTCTGTACCATCACCACTTGCAATTCTTGTAATTCTTTCTTTTTACATCGATACCCTGGGCTAAATTTCTCATTGCATTTAAAGCATAACCCTTTCTCCCTTTTTTTTCTCAGCTCATCGTCGGTCAGTCGTTTATACAACCCTTTCACCATCGAAGAAACATGTGTTATCATAGTCGAAGACGAAGGAGTATTGCGATTATGGTTGAAAGAAACCAATCGATGTACTGCTAGTTGAAACCGAACTGCTCAAACTCGATCCACCTGATCCAAACCCAAATTTTGGATTAATGCTGGCGATGGGCCCCGTTTTTCTCTTCTGTTGGACCGAATGATCATCCTCAATCAACTGGGCCATCATCATTTTGGCCTTCAGGCCCACGGGTTGTAATTTTCTCATTTCACTCTAGATCTCTTGCTTTAGCCCACTCTTGAATTTGCCCTCGAGCATCTCATCACTAACATCTTTCATACCAGTCGTGAATTGCTCAAACTTTTGGCGACAATCTCTCACCGAATTCATTAATCGAGCATACCTATTCCCTTGCACCGATGGACGGAATCGTTCCAGAAACAATCACCAAAACTCACTTCAACTCGTCATGGTTGATCGATCTTCTTTCCATTGCTACCAATCGAGAGCCTCACCTTCCTTACAAAACACTGTCACTTCCAGTCTATCTCTCTCGGTTAGCCGACTAACCACAAAGTACCTTTCCACTTGATGCAACCATCCCTTAGGATCCTCATCTTCCTCCCCTTTGAAAATCGGCATCTCCAATTTCCGCAATCTCATATCAAACAAAGGTACCTTGCGTATATGTGGAGCGCTAATCCCTTCCTCTACAGTCGTGTTTCTCCCTTCTTTTTCCTCCTTCATAGACCCATCCTCCATCACTTTCTTCCCCCTATCCGTCACTGTGCGTTTCGACGATCTGGAAGACTCCTCCCCATTCGCCTTGCTTTCCATTCAAGAGAGGATGGCTTTGATTTCCTCACGAATGATTGCGAATTGAGTGTTCATCTTCATCGTTGCCGCTGCATCATGCTCTCCAGCCTCCACAAACTGTAAGTCTAACTTTGCCACTATCTCTGCTTGCTTCTTCCCAAACCCGGCTAGCTTCTCCTCAAACTCGATAATTTTGCCCTCCATTTTACCCACCATTCCCTAGAATCGTTGCTCTGATACCAAAACAATTTTATTTATGAGCAAAGACAAGGTCACAAGGAAGATTAGAGAGCTTCCTACCTCTCCCAAATTCTCTCTGAGAATTCCTTAAAACAGACTGTCCAAAAAGATGCCCCTCCCCTCTGCCCAACAACCAGAAATACCAGCTCACGTAACTAACAAAAAAAGCTATGGGCCCCACACACACACACCCAAAAACGCACGAGCCAACTCTCCTTACACACCCACTACCCTTCTTACTCTTTTACGTTTATACACCTTGGTAATTGGGGGTTTATCACAACCCTTGGTGAACACTCTCTCTTTCCCTCTCTCAAATTAGTAGGAAACAAAGACTTTTGAATCTTTGATTAGATAACATAAAATTGTTATGAGACATGAGACGTTAACCCAAGTAAAATTCCATGGTTTGTAAAAAGTTCTTCCAGTTGGCATTGGAAGAAAAAGAATTCTACCTAGATGAGTTTTGGATGGTAGAACCACTCCATTGTCCACTTATAGGAAAGGGGTAAATTACTAGTTATTAATTACAGAAGTAAAGCTTCATAAGGGGGCCTTAAATTTGATAAGCCTATAGTACCTCTCCAACCACAATTCCTTAACTAGGATTTTGAGAGCACACTGCCACAACACCCTAGCCATCCGTTTGAAAGCAAATTTTTATTCGTACTTCCTGCTTATTGCTTTCTAGTTTCTCCTAATGTTTTGGGTTGACCTTTATAGAATGGTGAATGTGAATAACGCTCTTGTTATTTGAATTATTGCCATCAGCATTCTTTAGGGGAAAAAAATTTAGATATAAAATTGCGAATTCCCTTTGCACTCCTGTAGGATATTACATAGAATAAAACTAAAATGGGAAATAGCCGAATAGCAAATGATGATAATATGATGTGCCCTTTTCGTTTCCACTCAGACCATTGACTTGTCATAGTGCACTGACCGTGCTTAGTTACTTGTTTTTAACTCTGCCCATGATCTCTAGTATTCTTCATTATGTATATCCTGCTTACCTATTATTTTGAAGACAGGTATAAAGAGGTAGAGAAGAAGTTAAAGAATTTGGAGGAATTGGGCCTCTTGTTTATTTTGAAAACGTAGCATGCTGTAACTCCAGATTGAAACAAGTAATCATGTCACTAAAGTCATATCAAAGCCAGGCTGAGCAACTACTTAAGTATCTTGTACTATCAGATCCTGTTGTACCATACATTTCCATTCCTGCAGGCATACTTGCTAGCAAATTGGTACCTTCCCGTCATCTATGGCTCTTTTTATCTTATTCAGTGTGGGTCCCTTGCATGCGACTTTATCTTCAGTTCAATCATCATGATGTTAAAAGGTTGATAATATGCTAGTAATTAGTTTCTCTTCTTTGTGTGAGTTTGCATGTCTTTTTTTTTTTCCTGGTCATATGTAAACCATCCCTTTGTTTCCAGGTCTATGATCTGACTGATTTGATCAGCGGTGTCTACTTCAAGAGCTATTCTAACCTTTCTAGGATTCAGCGTGTGGAGTGGAACAACCGGTAAATGATCATTCCCTTGTTTGCATCAATTTATTTCTTTTTCCTTGTAATATTTTTTATGTGCAATTGCTGTTTTTACAGGGCAATGTCAACTCTCCATGCCATTTTCATCACAGCAGCATCATTGTACATGGTGTTTTTGTCTGATCTCTATTCTGACCGATATTTTGGCCTTGTTACCTTTCGTAGTTCAACAATATCTACATTTGCCCTGGGAGTAAGTGCAATCTCTGTACTTAATTCATATGTATGAGTAGGTTATTACCATAGTGTGGGAAACTGTGATATGTTGGAGATGTTAAGAAGTGCCTCAACTTTATCTAGCTTAAAAACCATGGTGTGATAACAATAAAGATGGAAGATTAAAGTTTGAGGGGCTAGTGCTAGCTCTTGAAAAAATATGTCCTGCTCAGGTCCTAAGGATGAGGATGGTGTGATCAGTATTGAGAGAAAATACTCATTGTATTAGTCATAAGAAAAACTAACATATATATAGACACACAAGAAAACCCTAACTAAAGAATGTACAATTACTATAAAGGACATATTTACATAATACTATATATATCATAACACTCCCCCTCAAGCTGGAGCAAATATGTCAAACATGCCCAGCTTGTTGTAGAGATAATTTATTCTTGCTCCATTTAAGGCTTTAGTAAGGATATCTCTCCATTATTCTCCAGTCTTAACATATCCTGTGGATACCAACCCTTGTTGAATTTTCTCACGAATGAAATGACAATCTACTTCAATATGTTTAGTCCTCTCATGAAACACTCGATTAGACGCAATGTGAAGTGCAACTTGATTATCACACCACAATTTAGCTGGCATAGTAATACTGAAGCCTATCTCAATCAAAAATTGATACACTATTTCATACACAGATTGTGCCATAGCTCTATACTCCGACTCTGCACTTGAACGTGAAATCACATTCAGCTTCTTACTCTTCCATGATTACCAAATTACCTCCTACAAAAACACAATATCCAGACGTTGATCTTCAATATTCTTTAGATCTTGCCCAATTAACATCCAAAAAACATTCAACTTTTGTATGACCATGATCTTTATATAAGATTCCATGCCCAGGTGCAACTTTTAGGTAGCATAAAATTTATTCTACTACAGCCCAAATTTCCACGGTAGGTGAAGACATATACTGACTTACAACACTTACTGAATAAGCGATGTCTAATCGTGTCACTGTCAGATAATTCAACTTCCTAACCAATCTTCTGTATCTCTCAGGATCTTTAAATGATTCTCCTTCTTTGGTGAGTTGCAAATTAGGTATCATCGGAGTACTACATGGTTTAACTCCTAGTTTTCCTGTCTCAGATAACAAATCAAGTCTCATCACTTCAATACCCAAAAAATACTCCAGTGTTCCCATATCCTTAGTATGGAATTGACCCTGAAGGAAAGTTTTCAAAGAAGATATACTTGATGTATCATTCCCAGTGATAGCGATATCATCGACGGACTGAACATGTAGACTTATACCATTCTCAGATCGTCGATAGAAAATAGAATGATCAGATGTACTTTTCTTCATTCCAAATTGCTCGATTGCTTGACTAAACTTACCAAACCATACTCGTGGGCTCTGTTTCAATCCATACAATGATTTTCAAAGACGACAAACTTTATCACTCTTCCCTTGAGCAACAAACTTAGTTGGTTGCTCCATATATACTTCCTCTTGAAGATCACCATGGAGAAAAGTATTCTTGATGTCAAGTTGATGCCAAGGCCAACATTGAGTAGCAGGGATGGAAATAAGTAATCGGATGGAAGTGAATTTAGCAACTGGAGAAAATGTGTCAGAATAATCTATTCCATAAGTCTGAGCAACAAGGCGTGCTTTCATACGATCAATGGATTCGTCAGGTAAACCTTAATTGTAAACACCCATTTACACCCAATTGCCTTCTTTCCTGTAGGACGAGATACTAAATCTCAAGTATCATTACCATCTAAAGCAATCATCTCTTCGATCATTGCATTACGCCAACTAGAATGAGATAAAGCTTCATGAACAGAGTTAGGGATAGAGGTAGAATCAAGCGATGTAAGAAAAGAATATGTTGGTTGTGACAAGTGGTGATAAGAAACAAATGAGGCAATAGGATAAGTACATGTGCGTTTACCTTTACGAAAGGCAATAAGATGCTCATCACGTGTTCCTGGATCAGGTGTCGAAGAATCTTCTGGTACAGGACATGTGTCTGAAGGTTGCGGTGGTGGTCGTCTGGAGTAAACTTGAGTAATGGGTGGACGATGAGGGATAGATATTGAAGGAGATGGAGTAGGGAGGGAGGATGGAAAGACGATCTCATAGATAAGTAGGTCATCCTCCACCTGACACGGACTCAACATTGATGGGCTAAAGGGCATATCTTCGAAAAACGTAACATCTAGAGAGACTAGATACTTGTTAAGACTAGGACAATAACAACAACATCCCTTTTGAACACGAGAATAACCGAGAAAGATGCATTTTAAGGATTTAGGATCTAACTTGGTACGATGAGGACTGACATCTCGAGCAAAACAAGTGCAACCAAATATTTTGGGTGTAATAGGGGACAAAGATTTTGTTGGACAGAGAACACGATAAGGGATCTCACCATTAAGAACAGAGGAAGGCATTCTATTAATAATTGCATCGACCCAAAAATGTTTTGGAACCTGCATTTGAAAGGATAATGCTCTAGCAGTTTCAAGTAAATGCCGGTTTTTTCGTTATGCGACCCCATTTTGGGATGGAGTGTCAGCACAAGAAGATTGGTGAATAATTCCATTTTTAGACAAGTAAGATTCAAACATGTGAGAAAAATATTCACCAGCAATATCAGTTCGAAGAATTTTAAGAGAGGCATTCAACTGATTTTGAATTTTAGTATGGAAAGTACAAAAGTGAGTAACTCATAATGATTTTTCATTAAATATAACCAAGTCAGACGAGAATAATTGTCAACAAAAGTAACAAAATATCGAAATCAAGTTTTGGACACTACAGGACAGAGACCCCAAATATCATAATGAACTAATTCAAACAGAGCACTAGCTTGTTTATGGACTCTAGGACTCGAACTAAGACGATGAAATTTGACAAATTGACAAGACTCACAATTCAACGAAGACAAAGAATGAAATTCTGAATGAATTTTCTTTAACACGGACAAAGACGAATGGCCTAAACGACAATGGACTTCAAATGGAGATGCAACACCAGAGCAGGCCATAGCTTTTGGTATCTGCTGATAAAAAATGTAAAGGCCTTCAGACCCATATCCTTTACCAATAATCTTCTTTGTCATACGATCCTGAAACAAGCAATATCAAAGAAAAAATGAGCCAAAACAATTTAGGTCACAAATAAGTTTACTAACAGAAATCAAGTTAAACGAGAGTCGAGGCAAATGCAAAACATAAGACAAAGGAAGAGAGGGTGTGAGATTAATGGTGCCTGATCCAAGAACAGAGGATGGTGATCCATCTGCCAAAGTGATAGTGGGAAAAGGTGCAGGTGACAAAGAGGTAGAAAATAAGCTAGAATTACATGTCATATGAGCTGTGGCACCAAAGTCTATGTCCCATTTGGTGGAAGATGTAAGGGGACAATGATTCTTATTACTTGATTTAGCAAGAGTTGCAATAAGGTTCGATGAAGAAGATGCTTGCAATGATTCCTAGTACAACTGGAATTTAGCAAACTCTTTTGTAGAAATAGTAATCGACCTCTCAGATGTATCATTGGTCGAAGCAAGCTGAGCAACTTGAGGCCATCGACCTTATTCAACAATTTTCGACAGTCACGTTTCATGTGACCGGGCTTACGACAATAGTGACATATCATCTCTGGTGAATCTTGTCGTTGATTATAATAACTTGAGTGTTGATGCTCATCTCTTTAGTGACCTTAGGATCATTTCGACTAATGAGGGCACTGTTGGATTGAGGAGCAGACAGACCAGATGAAAGGTTTTCTGTATGGAGGACTCTACTAAAGGCTTCGTCTAAAGAAGGGATCTCGGAGCCAGATAGAATTTGTGATTTTGCCATCCCAAATTCTGGCAAAAGTCCATTTAGAAAGCTCATGACATCCATCTTCTCTCGCTGTGCTTGTTGAACCTTTATATCCATACTAAATGGGAGTAATGTATTAAGTTCTGCACACGTCTTCTTAAGTTGCATAAAGTAGTTCGTAACAGACTGTTCTTTTTGTTCTGCATGAAAGAAGGTTGTGCAAACTTCATACATTTTATTGATTTGATCTTTTCCTGAGTATAAGAAGTCTAAAAACTTGAGCAGACGGAATCACAATGATTCACCAAGCCAACAACCTTAGTCTTGATTGAATTCTTGATTTGAATGTACAATCTAGCGTCATCACGAAGCCAAGCCTTCTTTTTGTCATCCTCCGGTGGATCCTGATGAATATGATCATCCATCTCTGTACTTCGTAGATAAAATCGAATTGTTTGACTCCAATCATAGTAATTGGAGCCATTTAACTTGTGTTTCGTGATCTTTGACGAAAGAGGAACCATATTAGAGACCACCACAGGTTTCATCTCAGCCATTAGTTACAAAAAGGCAGCAGATAAACCCAATAGAGACAAAAAACAGATCTGGACAGCAAGAAAAAACAACCTAATTGCACGCAAATAGCACAACTCGAGGCCAAACAGATCAGTATCGTCGAAACCAAGTGTACAAACTAGTTGGAAATATCAACCCAAGAAAAACCCAAGCGGTGGAAATTCGAATGGTGCGTTCACGTGCCAGAGCGTGGCGGCGGAGGCAGTGTAGTCCGGCGGCGCGTGTGGCTCATGCGCGGCTGTTTCCAGCGAACGGAGATGGTGATTTGACTCTCCTGACGGCGACGCTGACCCAAACTTCAAACCCTAACCTTACTTGGAAAAAAGAAAACCCTAATCGCCAATAAAAATTCTAAAATCCTAGGGTTGGCTCTGATATCTTGTAATCAGTATTGAGAGAAAATACTCATTGTATTATTCATAAGAAAGACTAACATGTATATAGGTACACAAGGAAACTCTAACTAAAGAATGTACAATTACCATAAAGGACATATATACATAATACTATATATATCATAACCGATGGAAATTAAATGTGTACGTTTGAGTTTAGAGTTTTTCAGAACTTATTGGTGGAGCAGATGATAGAGATAATTGGCAGTAGCCTATCAAATCTTTGGTCATAATAATACTTAGTTTCTCATGAAGAAGAAAAAAGTGGTACTAAGCTTTATTTATGCAGGAAGTATTGCATGGAGCGTTGGGGAGGGAGACAGAGAGTTGTGTTCTAATGTGGCATGTTGGTAAATATTACTCTTGATTGAAATAATATATAAACTGAAACTGTGTTATCAAACAGTCTGAAAATCTATGTTGATTTTTTGGAAGTTGTATCCAGAGAAACATAGTTAAATATTTACCACAATGGGTTGGCCTAGTTGTGAAATAAGGGCCAATGTAAGTAATATTTATCAACATGCCACATTAGAACACACAACTCTCTGTCAAAGGGCTTAGAGGGAACAAGTTCAAGTCATGTGGCCACCTTTCTAGGATTTAATATCCTACGAGTTACCTTGACAATCAAATGTAGTAATGTCAGACGGTTGTCTCATGAGAATAGTGGAGGTGAGTGCGAGTTAAAACTTAAAACACTGCTTTGAAACCCATTTCATGATCGGATTGTTTTAAATATAACCTTAAGATGATTTGGTGCTACTTGATGTAAAATGTTATGTGTAGGATGTTTGCTTTGTTATTAAAGATAACATGTGGAGTTTTTTTGGAGATGTTACGTTAAGATATCATTTCTGAGCATTATGGCGGTAGCATTTTATTATCACTTTACTCTCTCATCCTACTTTTCATCTACTTTTCCTTCTACTACTCAATACCTCAAACAATTGTTCTTATTCTTTGGTTTTTTAGCTGTTTTATTTACAATATTTTTTTTATTAATTTTTGGAGGAGGGAGGTGGGGAGAGGGGTAGTGGCCGACTTTGAACTGCTTTTTCTGTTGTTGGACGATTTGAAAATCTACTTTCCTTCTGTTTCTCATGTCCACCTGTTTTAATTTAAGCTCTTTATATTTTAGTTGCTAGCAATAACCCAATGGTAACCACCAACCACAGATAACCTTCACCTTGGAACTATTCCACACGATCTGTCCTTATAGATCGAAAAACATTCTCCATTGAATTCGATGTCCTGACTAGAGGAAGTAAGGCCTTGATTACTGAACGTGGAAAACACACCTCTCACTCGATCTCCCTTCCATGGAACACCCTACGGTGGATGGCATCATCTTTTGACACTCTCCATAAAGATCCATACTCATACAAGTTCTTCAAGAAGCATCAGAGCGCCAATGACACATTTTGGATTGAGAAACTTTACAACAAATTTGGCTATTATGTAGAAATCACTCAATTAACCCACTCCGGTGAACGAAGGAAGCTACTTATTCCTTCTGAAGACAAAAAACAGGGCTGGTTCTCTTTCTTTTCCCTTATTTCTGATTATCCAGCAGAGGCACACAAATCAGACAATACAGAGGAGAGGACCTACAAAGAGGCTGTCCAAAACCAAAAACAAATCACCCAGGAACAGAAGAAAACGACCACACCCGATGTCTCTTCATCTGGGATCGAACATTCAGATGGTTGGAATGAGATTTTAGTGGTGCAACGCTCTTGTCAGCAGGATACTTGGCCACTTATTAGAGATGCACTTCAGAAGTTGTTTTCAATCCGTTGCTCAATCAACCCTTTCCTGGACAACAAAGCCTTGATTCATGTACACGATGCACAAATGGCGCAATCACTTTGCAGAAATTTTGACTGGGTTATGGTTGAGACACGCAAGCTTAAATTCTATGGATTAACTAATACCTCCTATTCACAAGATAGGATGGTGGCCTCTTTTGGTGGTTGGATTGAAATTATAGACCTTCCCCCTCACTTGTGGACAGAGCCTACATTTAGATTTATTGGAGATAGATGTGGTGGCTTTGTTCAAACATCCAACCAATCGGAAAGACTCATGAATCTATCTGTTGCACGGGTGAAGGTAAAACTAAACAATTCAGGGTTCATACCAGCCATCATCCAGTTACCGGAATACATCACCGGCGGTGATATTTCCGTCCAAATCCGAAGTCTCTCACACGGCAACAGAACAGAATGCATTCAAAGCCATGAGCTAATCACGGAGCCGATCAATGAGAAGATTACGGATTTGGTAATCAATGCAACGGCTGACGTTATTCCCTCCCACAATTTGGTGATTTCAAAAGGTAAGCAGCCTTTAATTCCCGATGATTTTGCAGATTCTTCTCCCAAAATTCCAGAATTTTCCCTATTGACCAATATCCCGAATTTAAAGGAACCTTCCATACATCCTTCTCTATCTAACCTATCTGCTGGGCCCACCAACGCACTCTCCCCTGCTCTCATCCAACCAACCCTTTCAACCGTGTCATTCCAAGAGGGCCCACTCGTTGATCTCCATCTTCCCTCCGCCAAAAAACCCATTCTCAGAACAGGGGTCATACAATCCACTTCCCTTAAAAAGCCCACTCTCCCCTCCCAAGCCTCAGACACTGAAGCCTATTTATCCAGCCCATTCTCAAACCAATCAGCCCATGATCTAGAATTCAACCCACAACCTTTTGACTTAGCCATTTTTGGTGATGAACCATCCATCGAATCCATCCAGCCTCTCGAAATTCTTCCCCCAGTTCCAACCGACTTGAACTTACAATCGCAGCCTTCAAAAATCGTTCCGCCCTCTCCTCCACTGCCCTTTCATCTCACTGACTTACCTCAGGCCAACACCCAGCCATCACCGTCCTTACCTATCAGTTTACAGGACATAGCTAGCTATCTCATTGAGCATGGCCTTTGCATTATGGCCATCCCACCTATACCTCCCGCCAACAAACCACCTAAAACATACACTACAAATGGGAAGAAAAATCGATTGAATCGGGAACTAAAAAATTTACAAACGACAATTCACTATGATAAATCTGCCACCTTGGCTTTAATGGAGGGCGATAACAATAATTTATGAAATTTATGACTTGGAATGTGAGAGGCCTAGGTTCTTGGAAAAAACGAGCCTTGGTTAAGAAAACCATTCAGCAACACAATCCGGGCATTGTCCTCCTACAGGAAACTAAATTATCGTCTGTTGATCACCGGTTGATAAAATCTATTTGGAGCTCTTCTCACATTGGCTGGACAGCTCTCGATGCCATTGAATCTGCTGGAGGCATTCTTATCTTATGGAGCGAACCTGCCTTCACTATCAGAGAAGTAATACAGGGTTTGTATACGCTTTCCATTCATATTATATTGACTGATGGCTTTTCTTTTTGGCTCACGGCAGTCTATGGTCCATCTGATAATGGTTTCTCTGAGGACTATTGGACGGAATTGAATGATGTGGCTGGTTTAGGGGGCGATCGATGGCTTATTGGTGGTGATTTTAATGTTACTCGTTGGATGTGGGAAAAATCACATGATCACTCTATTAGTAGAAGTATGAATGCTTTTAACCAGTGGATTTCCAATTATCAGTTGCTTGATGTTCCTTTACAAAATGGTTGTTTTACCTGGTCTAGTTTCGGCCCCACACAATATTTATCTCTCCTGGATAGATTCTTGATCACTGAGGAATGTGTCAATAAATTTGGCTCAGCCACTCTTAAGCGCCTCGACCGGATTACCTCAGATCACTACCCTTTGGCTATAAATTTTGGTAACATTAAATGGGGCCCTAGTCCTTTTCGTTTTGAAAACTCCTGGTTGCAGGTTCCTTCTTTACGGGATGTGGTTGATGGATGGTGGAGGCAGAATACTTTGGTAGGTTGGCCTGGTCATGGTTTGATGATGAAATTAAAAGGTCTTAAAACTGTATTACTTGATTGGGATAAAGCACATCGTGTAGAGGCCGCGACATTGCACTCTCTAATTTCTCAACTACAATTTTTGGACAGTTTAGAAGACAATATCTCATTATCTTCGCCACAGATTGATTCACGTCGTTTGCTCCGTGAACAGATTGAGGCTTTAACTGCACAAGAACATATTTACTGGAGACAACGCTGTAAATTGCAATGGCTTAAGGAGGGAGATGAAAATACAAAATTTTTCCATCGAATTTTGGCTGCTAGGAAAAGAAAGAACTCGATTACTGAAATTCTTTCTAGGGGAGGAACTAGCCTTGTAACCGCATCTGACATTGAGTCTGAATTTATTGACTTTTATTCGGCCCTGTTTACTAAAGATGACACTCATCGTTTTCTTCCAACAAATGTAGATTGGAGTCCTATTGGCATGGAACAGGCTCACAGACTTGAAGAGGCATTTACTGAAGATGAGGTTTTCCAAGCTGTTTCTTCTTTGGGCTCTAGTAAGTCCCCAGGCCCTGATGGTTTTACTGCTGAATTTTTCAAGTTCTTTTGGGATACTATCAAACAAGACATCATGACTATGATACAAGAGTTCTTCTCTTCTGGTGTTGTCAATGTTTCTTTGAATGAAACTTATATTTGTTTAATTCCAAAGAAATTTGCTGCTAAATCAGTTACTGAATATAGACCAATTAGTCTTATTTCTTGTGCTTACAAGATTCTTGCGAGAGTTCTATCAAATAGATTGAAGGTGGTCCTGCCTTTCACTATTGCTGAAAATCAGCTTGCCTTTGTTGCTAATAGACAGATCCTAGATGCCTCTCTAATGGCCAATGAGTTGATAGATGACTGGACTATCCGTAATCGTCAAGGTGTGATCCTAAAACTGGATATTGAGAAGGCTTTTGACACTGTTGACTGGGATTTCTTAGATGCGGTCTTGTTAGCTAAAGGTTTTGGCCCTCTATGGAGGAAGTGGATTAGAGGTTGCATTTCTAGTGCAAATTACTCAATCATTATAAATGGCCGGCCTCGTGGAAAGATTATCCCATCTCGTGGCATTCGACAAGGTGATCCGTTATCCCCCTTTCTTTTTATTTTGGTGTCCGATTGCCTTAGTCGTTTAATGGATCATAGTGCAAGTTTGGGTAATATTGTCACACATCCTATTGGTTCTACATCATTTTGTTTAAATCATTTGCAATTTGCGGACGACACTCTTCTTTTCTCTACCTCTGATCGTTCCGCATTGACACATCTTTTTGAGGTGATTAAAATTTTTGAACGAGCCTCTGGTTTGAAAATCAATTTAAGTAAAAGTGAGTTGCTGGGAATACATATTGATGATTCTGATATGGAGTGGATGTTGACAACTTTTGGATGTAAACAAGGTAGTTGGCCATCTACATACCTTGGCTTACCTTTGGGTGGAAACTCTAAGTCTTCATTATTTTGGCAGCCTGTTGTTGAACGAATTAAACAGAAACTTCATAACTGGAAATATGCTTTCATTTCCAAAGGTGGTAGACATACTCTTATACAGGCTACTCTTTCTAGTTTGCCCACCTACTATATGTCCCTGTTTAAAGCTCCAGTTAGAGTGATAAACATCTTGGACAAGCTCGTTCGTGATTTCTTTTGGGAAGGTGCACGAGGTGATGGTGGAGTTCACAATGTAAATTGGCAAACTACACAACTTCCTAAATTGATGGGTGGTCTTGGTATAGGTAACTTCCAGCATCGAAATTCAGCTTTATTGGCCAAGTGGGTTTGGAGGTTTGTTCACGAACAAAATTCCCTTTGGAGGAATCTCATTGTGGCAAAATATTATGATGGTACTTTTGGATTTGGATGGCCTCAATCTATTGTGAATGTTTCTTATAAATCTCCATGGAGATTTATATGCAATTTTCTGGATTTGGTCTCTTCTCGTTCTTGTCGGCGTGTTGGTGATGGTTGTTCTACACTATTTTGGATCGACTCTTGGTTAGGTTGTGGTCCTATTGCTACGGCTTGTCCTAGATTATTTCGTCTTACTTTGAACCCTGATCTTACTGTGGCAGAAGTTTGGAATGTTTCTAATTCAGCTTGGAATTTGAGGCTTCGTCGTAATTTGAATGATATGGAAATAATTGAGTGGGCTACTCTTTCGCATCTCTTATCTAGGATCACTTTGGTGAACTCATATGATACATGGTCATGGCCTTTAGAAACATCGGGGGTTTTTTCTGTTAAGTCGCTTGTTGCTTGCTTAGTGGGTGTTGATAACCCTTTATCAAAGGATTTATATTCAGTGATCTGGTCGGATGCTTATCCAAAAAAGATCAAAATCTTCCTTTGGGAGCTTAGTCTGGGAGCAGTGAACACGAATGATCGGTTACAAAGGAGAATGCCATATATGGTCCTTTGTCCATCGTGGTGTATTATGTGTGGCTTGAATTCTGAATCTGCGGGTCATCTTTTTGTACATTGTTGCTTTGCTTCACGCTTTTGGATGTGCATTTTGGAAGCATTTGGTTGGTCACTGCCTCTATCCAATAATATTTTTGATTTTTTATCCACTGTTCTAGTGGGTCATCCATTTAAAGGTACCAAGAAGATCCTTTGGTTGGCGATTGTTCGTTCATTTCTTTGGAATCTTTGGATGGAAAGGAATGGCCGAAATTTCAGGGACGTATTTTCTACTTTTGATCGGTTTATGGAAATTGTTCTTTCAAAAGCCTTTTTCTGGTGCAAACCTTTACAACCTTTTAGTCTTTATAGTTTATCTTTTTTGATCTCCAATTGGAGAGCTTTATTGTAATTCACCTAAAGGTGCTCGGAGTTTTCTCCATTATTTCATTCATCAATGAAAATGTTTCTTTATTCAAAAAAAAATAACCCAACACCAAGCATCGTTTCGAGAATAGACTTAAAATTGTCAATCTGAACATATAGCTTAGTAGATAAGACACTTACTACTATTCTAAAAGTCTTCAATCAATCTCCCAACCACCCCTGTAATTGTTGAACTTTGAATGGGCTTAAAATTTTGATGATGCCCCTGCAGGTTTCTGTCGGTTACTTCATAACTGATCTTGGGATGATCTTTTGGTTTTATCCTGCACTCGGTGGAATGGAGTATGTAAGTGCATTATCCCTTTAAATATTGCTGGTTGTTGTATATTCCAGTCATATTATCTTGTGTTCTTTAGGGGAAAAAGGTTGTGGGAAATTTGTTGTTTATGGAAGGTGATAATGTTGTTTTTTCAGGTGATACATCATCTCCTTTCTCTCTTAGCTGTGGCCTATGCTATGTTGACTGGTGAGGGGCAGCTTTACACCTACATGGTTCTCATCTCTGAGACGACTACCCCTGGGATCAATTTGAGATGGTAATTTGCTATTAATAAATTTTCAAGTGAAATAGGGTTGATTTTGACTTCAGAATTTGTTCTTTTCTGTTTGTTGGTATAAACATTTTCAAGGGACTGGATATATCTTTATGTCGTGTATAGCATTTCCTCAGAATATGATTTTTTTTCCTTAAAAATGTTTTCCCTTTGCGTAGGTACCTTGACACAGCTGGAATGAAGAAGTCAAAAGCATACCTCATAAATGGGGTTGTCATATTCTTCGCTTGGCTGGTGAGTAAAAGATATCTGATTATCATATATGTATTTTAATTTATATTTCTTTTGAAATCTGTTCCACGGAGAGTAGGGAACAGAGCAATTTAACCATATGTATTACATACGTAAGCGGTTAGCCAATATTTTTTTCAGGTTGCAAGAATTCTTCTGTTCATGTACATGTTTTACCATGTCTACTTGCACTTGAATCAGGTACTCATCAATCGTACTTTTCTTAGCCTGATAACATTCAGTCAATTATTTATTAAGTACAGGGCTAAGCTATCGAAGTACTACTATTTGGTCGTTGATTGGCAAAGCATTTGCTATCTGTTACTGCCCATATGATCATTTGGGTGTAGAAGTACAAATCTATAATTGCTTGAAAGTACATACTCGTCTGCATACATGCATCATATGAAACATGTGGCACATACATATATTTATTTCCTTGTTTAGAAATTAATTCAATTTTTTTTAGGAGAAACAATTTCATTGATGATATGAAATCTGTTTAAATAAAGAAGAAAGAGAACAAATCTAGATGAAATTATAAAAAATTTCCCCAATTAGATAATGGAGAGCTTATACTATAATTGCAAAAAGGGGAGACAGTTTTACACCCCAATGAAGTTAGAAAAGATAAAGACTTGCCAACATGAGTATAATTCAACAGTTAAGACATTTTTTTTTTTGTTATTTCTCGTCCTGAAATTTATTCAACATTGTTTAAATAAACCAACCCTCACTTATGAAACATGGTATTGATTTTTGCGATAAGTATTTTAATATCATCTCTCTCTTTGGGGTCCCTCTTGTCAAGTGTTTTTAACCTGCGAGACCAATCATGTCTTTTGGGAGAATAATTCTGTGATCATAGCTGCCATTTAAAGTTTTAAACCAGAGCCTCCTTACAGTGTCTGATGATTACATTTAACTTTAAATTGTTATTATTTAATAATTTAATGCTAAAACTTATAATAAGTAGTCGATTTTTTCTATAAAAAACTGTGGACTATATTGAGAAAAGGTCATAAAAAAGGGGAGAGATGTGATATCCCACCAGACTAAAGGGTTACAAAAGGTGGTTCAATTGGTCAAAATTACAAAAATACTAAACAGACAACACCAGATTGAGGCAAAGAGATGAATTGAGTCCCAAAATTAGGGGTTGACCTACTCGAATGACATGAGTTCAACACCCAACCCAGTCCGTAAAATTTTGGAAATTTTGGGTTGGATAGAGTTGAGTCATTGGGTTGCTCGGGGTTGATAGAGTCGAGTAAAACTAGAAAGATGAATGAGGAGTTTAAAAATCTAACCAAATCTCTCAACCAGGGAGAGATGAGCATTAGAGGGTGAGAGAAATCTGTGCGTTAGCGAGAGCGAGCTTGTTGGACCGACATTGACACTGAAAGAGATCGGGAGTGAATACGTAGGTAGTGAGAGAGATAAGAGTAGTGATGACTGACATTGAAGGTGAGCGATGATGAGAAAAATATGAAAGATTGGAATGGAATGGAGACGCAGAACATGCAAGCCTTGAGTGATAGACAATGGACAAAAAAGGAAGAAGAAGAGAGGAGTGAGAGGAGATTGAAAGGAAGGAAAGGCAGAGGGTGACGGGGGCGGCAACAGCTATGCATAATATCATATATGTATATATAAAATTTTAGTTTCGGTTTAGGTTGAATCAACCTTTGTCTTTCTGAATCCATGAACCGAACTGAAAATTTAGTTAAAAAAAATTGACTCAAATCAAACGAAAAATTCAAATAACCCAATCCAACCTTTATGGGTTTGGGTTGGGTTGTTTGATTTTTCTGGATGTCAGATTAGTTGAACACCCCTATCCAAAACTCCTTAGGATTTGATAAAGTTGTCAAAATATTGTGATTAGAAACATGATTTGTGTGTAATATCTAGTTTAGTTTTTCCAATGAATTTGAGAACAAATTTATGTATCTATTCTCATCCATAATAGGCTGCATACGGATTTGTGTCTTAATTGCTTGAGAAAATAAATTAAAAACTCCTCTTCTGAACCTACGCTAACACATTTCTCTTAACATAACATACAGGTTCTCCAGATGCACGTTTTTGGGCTATTTTTGGTGTTCGTGGTTCCATTGGTATTATCGGTCATGAACTTGATGTGGTTCGCAAAAATCTTCAGAGGATTGAAAAAGACATTAGCAAAGAGACAATGAAAAAGAAAAAAGCACATCTGCTATTTAGGCCACATAAGGTAGTTAAAGAATGTCGCTTTCTTGTACATGTTGAAGTTGCAAAATTGTACAATTTCGTGTTAAATAAGTACATAAATAGATAGCATTCTAGAAGGAAAAAAAAAAGTAAAAAAAAAAGAGCATAATTTGATGCATAATGATTGTTTCTTGTAGATATATATAGGGAAGGATATTTGAAATCAATGCAATCCCTTGCCATTAGCCATCGAATAAAGTTTGTTTATAGATGTAGATGAAAAGTTAGTCAATCACTGTGTTGGTCAATATGGGCCGTGTAAATAATAAAGAATTCAAAGAAAATGAGTTCAAGCTATGGCGGCTACCTATTTAGGATTTAATACCTTACGAGTTACTTTAGCAATCAAGTGTAGTAGGATAAGATAGTTTGTCTAATGTATGAAAATTGAATATAAATATCTATTTTGTTAAACCAAAATAGCATATCTTTTGTTATGAACGTTACAACAGAACAATACACGTAGTAATGTAATCTACAGAAAAGTTTAATAAAATACCTAAAGCTATGAATATAATGAGGGGGGGTGGGGGTTACATGTTCATATGGTTAGGTCCAAATTTAGATGGTGAGGATGGGGAAATTCTTTCAGTTGTACAAAATTTAGTTGGGAAATGGAGGTAGAATTACTAGAAGAGCTGTTGGGATGTTGATGAGGTATGGGGTAGAATTGTAATTGTCTCTCTTCAATTTGTTGTGTGATTGGAGAATGAGTGGGTTTGAGGGATAATGAGAGTTCACATGTTTGGTCCTCCAACATTGATGACCCACCAATGCATTCCTCTTCTGACATTCTGCTTTGCAAACATGAATCTGAATCCTGCAATCAAGGAGTTAATTAGCAAATTTTGGTTAATTCTAAATTTATTCTTTCTTTGTTCATTTTATTATTTTGTTGTGTTACAAAATTTTTGTAATAGAATTGAAGTTGTTTATATATTTGAGTTCAACAATTGATGAATGGAACATCGAACCATCAACTTTTGAGATGGTAATTGATGTTTTCTCCAATAAGCTATGTTTGGATTGACTATTATCTTCTGATTTTTGTTATTGAAAAAAGTACCCCATTATTGGGGTGGGGTGATACTTTTTCTTTTTTCTTTTTTTTGAAGGGGTGGTACATTTTCTATACATAGGAAAACTAAATAATAATAATAGGTAAAAAATTGTCAAAAACAAAAAATTCCAAATTTTCAAATTTGAAATTTTAATTAAAATTATAAATTATAAATAATAAGATTGTTAATAATGTTCTCTTTTTAAAGCAAACATACAGACTACATAGAAGATAGGGAAAAAGAAATTAGATTTGACTATAAACTTGTCAGGTTGTATTAATTTGGATTCTAAACTTTCAATTTCATGAACCTTAAACTTAAATAAGTGTTGCAATTTTTACTCTTGGTTTAATTTCCGTTAATTCGCGCACTAATTTTAACAAAAACTAGTGTAAAAATCTTCATAAACTCATTAATTTCAATAAAATAAAATTTTGCACAGAAATAAGTTTGACTAATGCACAAATTAATCATTAAATAACTTTTCTAAAATTCATACATTTCAATAAAAAAAATTTAGCTCTAATGTCATTTTTCTCTAAAATTTTATCAATTTCATATTGTACATATATTTTATAATCCATTGAATGCATAAGATAAAATTTTTTTTTAATGATATTTGAAGTGAGAACTTGTTAGAAGGTTAAAAAATTGCAACACTTTTTAAAGTTTGAGGTTAAGATTGCAACATTTATCTAAGTTTGAGGTGTAATTTGATGAAACTGAAAGTTCAGAGTTAAAATTGATACAACTTGATATGGGTCAAAATTGATTATTTGAAGAAGAAAGAAGCTCAGCAGAAACAAAGTTTATGAAATATGAAATAGTTCATGAAATAAACTGCTTTTATATTTTTTTTTTGTTGTTTTTTTTTTTTTTTTGCTTTCGACCTTTCTTAATTTCTCTCAACCATTTATCTTCAACTTAATTTTCTCTGGAACGCATCTTCAATTTTTCTCTCTAAAATATTTTTTCCCTCTATAATTTTTCTTTTCTCCCTTCAAATTCTCTTTCTCCAATTTAGCCTTCTCTCTTGCTTTTCTCTCTTTTCTTTTAACTTTTATCTGTTAAAATGTTTTTCTATAAAACATCTCTCCTCTTCTCCCTCTTACCTTCTCTCTCTCTCTCTCTCTCTCTCTCTCTCTCTCTCTCTCTCTCTCTCTATTAACTTTTCTTTTATTCTTTCTAATTTATCTTCTTCCCTTTAACTTTTCTATCTCTAAACTCTAATCTCTCTCTAACATATCTCCCAATTTTTTTTAATAACATTTTCCCCTCTTAACTTATCTTTCTTTATCTAACATGTCTTTCTCTTTAAAATTCATCTATCTAATAATTATCCCTCTTAAAAAAATTCTCTATCCTTATAACTTTCTTTTCCTCCCTCTCTCTAACTTTTCTCCTAAAATTTTTCACTCTTACCTTATCTCTCTCTTTGCATCTTCCTTTTTCTCTCCAGTTTTCTAACTTCTTTCCAAAACTTCTCATTAAAATTTATCTCTATAACTTTTGTTTTCCTTCTAACCCTTCTTTCCCTAAAATTTTTCTCGCTAGAGATTTTCTTTCCCTCTCCAATATTTCTCTCTGTAACTTTTCTTTCCCTCTCTCTTAAAAGTAGAAATCAGAAATTGTTATCAAATTTATTTGGCTCTTCTGGTTTTAAGAAATAGAAAACATAAAATCAATAAGAGTATGATTTTTGTTTTTAGACAACAGAAAACCTACATAACAAAAAACAAAGGTTATGAAGCAGCCCTAAAAGTTTTAATATATAAAAGATATTCCATTTAGTGGATCTATTAGATTTTTCTTTTATCTTCAGAGTTCAAACCATTTTGAGAATTAAGTTTATTCAAGTCACGATAGTAGTTATTTTCAATTCAACATGCCAAAAACAGAAACAAAACTTTGAAATATGATTTAATACTTTTGTATAAAGTTATAAAATAAACTATTCAAACTAGCTAGCTTAGTTGAATTTGAGTTTCAAACAATTCCGTAATCCAACAGTACACAACTAGTCAAGATTGGCAAAAGATGGGGAGAAGGTGGTGCATGGGTGGGAAACAAAGCATCCAATGAGAAGAAAAGTACTTCATTAGGATGCATGACAAATATAATGCACCCTAAAATTAGATATAATAATATAATAGTTTTGGATATACTATATCTATATCTATATCTATATCTATATCTAAATCAGATGACTATTAAATGCTTTTTTCTCCGTACATTAGTTGCTTGTCGATTTTACTAATGTTGTTCATTTTTAATGTTAAAAAGTATTGGATAAAGTACAAGTTTAATTCTTAAGGCCCCGTTTGATAACCATTTAGTTTATTGTTATTGAAAATTATGCTTGTTTTCTCATAATTTTTCTACAACAGTTTTCATCTTCTCTACAATGGTTTCCATCTTTTGTAAGGAAACACTTGAATTTCTAGCCAAATTCAAAAAATAAAAACAAGTTTTTGAAAACTATTTGTTTTAGTTTTCAAAACTTGACTTGGTTTTTGAAAACATATATAAAAAGTAGATAAGAAAACATGGAAACTCATAAGTGGAAGTAGTATTTATAGGCTTAATTTTCAAAATCTAAAAACCAAAAAATCAAATGATTATCAAACGAGGTCTAAACTTTCAGATTTGTATCTATTTGGTTCTTAAACTTTAAAAAGTGTCTACTTTCAATCTTGTGTTTAATAGGTTCTTAAACTTTAAAAAGTATCTAATAAGTCTACTTTTTCAATTTTTTGCCCAATAAGTCCCTAAATTTTAAATCTTATGCCTAATAAATCATTGACCTATTTGACATTTTTATTAAATCACAAATGACCTACTGAACACAAAATTAAAAGTACTTTAGGGTCTCTTTAGACATAGAATTCAATATTATATCTAATAGATCAATGAATTTTTAAAAATAGTAGAGACTTATTAGACATAAAATTAAAAATTCAGTGGCATATTAGACGTTTTTAAAATTTAGAGATTTATTCAATGACCAAATAGACATAAATTTAAAAATTCAGAGACTAAACTTGTAATTTAACACTTATATATTAAAGCAATAAAAATCGACCACTAAAAAAACACAAAATCTTAATTAATGTACGGACAAGTAATTTTCACCTCTCTCATCTGGCAGGAAAATGGTCGTTTTCTTTTTATGGAAGAAGATAAATGGAAATTAGCAGGTGGGAGTGGATCAAAATGTACGAAAGATGGCCACAATTCGTGAATATATATATATTAAAAAGCAGGCTCAAGGTTTTTCGAAAAGAATTTAAAGGTTCTAAGAAGGGATAGAAAAGAAAATTTTTAAAATAACTATAGTTTTTCCCTGTGAATATATTAGTGGAAGAGATTAAATAAAAACGAAATTTATCAATAATTTATAGGCCTATTTAATTAATGGTAATTTTTTTTTATATATAACAATTATTTACTTAATTACAGAAATAACGACCACATTCTCAGACATGATTGACAATGATTTTATTTTTAAAAATAAAGGTTATTTATTAACAATTTCTTTGCCTGCAAATTTATGCAAATTAACTAAAAATTTTAAAGAAACTTTTTAGTTTTTAACATTTAGTTAAGATTTTAAAAGAGTTTTTCAAAGTTGGTTACAAGACAAATAAATTAGGTCTTTTTGGATTACCTTCTAATTTAAACAACTCTTGAAAAGAATATTTTAAATAAAAATATTATTATATATATCTTACATTTTTTCAAAATTATTCTAAATAGTAAATTTGTTTGGTTGCACTATGTTCAAAAGTGATTCTATTAATTATAAATTTATTTTTATTATTTATTATATTTTGAGGGTTTTTAATTAATTACTTTAAAGTCATTTTGGGATAGTCCATCTATTCAAAAAAGATTTTTAAATTAATTCAATTTTTTTGAAGAAATTTTATTTATTAAGATTTTTTTTTAAAATACTTTTGATTTAAGCTACTTATTTTTTCTAAAAGTGTTTATAGAAAAGTTAATTTTATTAAAAAAAAAATTTCACAAATTATTCCAAACACACTATAAAGTGTTAATGTATTAGGAATATTTTCAAAATTAGAAAAAAGAATGTTATCAAATGATGCACTCGGATAAGATTCAATATAATGTCATATTTTCTATAATTAGATATCATATTTTAAATAAATTTTGAAGCATTATTATTAATTACCTGTTGAGAAATAATTCTGTCTTTTACGTTGGACGAAGATTCGTACTTTCTATTGCTTCGGTTGAACTCTTCTTCTTCTCTTAATATCCTGCAAAATGTTGGATATTTACATTTTTTCCTTAAATTATATCAAAGGATTCAGAATTATAAATCTGTAGAATAAATCACAACTCCAGAACTTAATAATTTATATAAACTTAAACCCATCCATAATATTTTTCCTATAATCGTTTTTTGTCATACTTTACTCTTAATTAAGAAAAGCAAGATATTAATTTTCAAGCAATGAACTCTATTTATTTTTATTAAAAATTTAAAACTCAAATAATCTTCATTGCTCGAAAACCTTGTTTCTAAAATTAGTTTGAGATCATGGAAACTAAAATAAATCACATAAATTTAAACGTGCTTTAAAATCAAAATTTTGTAAACTCATTAGGATGTGTTTTTTTAATTGATCTTTTGAACATTTCATAATCAACATGCCATGATATAAATCTCACTGTTCTCAATTGAAATATATAATCCCATAAGTATTTTATCTACATGAAAATATGCTTAGTTCAAACTCTCTTAAATAAAAATTAAGACAATTAAAAAACCCTGTTCTGATCTCTAAACTCTCATACTCATCTCACTCTAATCCTTAAACATTTTAGGTAAAAAAAAGTCCTTAAGCTTTAAAATTTTATATTTTAGTATCTGGATTGCAAATGTTATCTTTAAATTCTACCCCTTGCATAAAAAAGCTATTTTAGTGACATAAAATTTACATATATTATTTAACAAAAATTTAATTTGTTTTGTATTCCAACACAACCTTATCTGCATGTAATTCCAATTTTTTGTCTATGCAATGCTCAATACTTTTTTAAAACGAAAAGTTTGAAATTAATTTTTTTTTTTATGGAAAGTTGATTATTACCAAAAAAATATGCTGACTATTTTTTTGTCATTTCCCACGCCTCCAAAAAAACAAAAAAGAAGAGAAAAAGAGAGAGAAAACAAAGGATTATTTATGTCGAACACTCCTATCCGTTTATTTATTTAATTTATTATTCTTTTTTGAGTTCAATAACATATAGAGTGAAAGAATTCAAACCTTTTGACATCTTAGTCGAGAGCTATACTCACTTTAACATTTAATTTATTTTTGTAAAAAAGGCCATTGCTAAAGATCTATATATACTTTTCGAGGTCATGCATGTAAAAGATATCAAATAACGGTCTACACAACTATTCTATGGATGAATTTTTAAAATACTTACGAGATACAAACAATATTTGTATTAAAATAACGGTTGTCACAATTCATATTGCAGTTAAAATATAATGAATTTTATTAGAAATGATATAACGATGGCATGATAAAACATGAAGAAAATTGATGAACATACCCACTTGAAGAGGAGACTGAAGACAAGAAGATTTTGATATCAGAAGAGTGCGATGTTCTTCTTCTTGTCTGCTTCATGGCTTGTCTCATCACTACATGCTCGCAACTACTGCCATGCTCTAATTTCATACTCCTGTACATCTAAAAAACAAAAAAACAAATAAAATTAATTAATTTAAAAAAAAAAAAACAAATTATTTTTAGAACTCAAAAAGTTACACACACACCCAAAGAATAATGGATATTTACAACTAATGATTAAAAAATGAGTAGCGTCGCCATGCAAGAACTCATAATTATTCTACTTCGCTTTGTCTTTAATTTCATATTTAATTGAATTAAAGGCTACTTTTCTCTCCTGCTGTATGGAATGTACCTAACCAAAACTTAACTCTTTTTTAATTTGTAAAAAAGCTTCTTTAATTAAAACAATGTCCCACTCCTACCTAGGAAAGCTACTAGTATTATCTTATCATCTCATCTGTTTGGCTTAATGCATTTTCGCATTTAGAGAGAGAGAGAGAGAGAGAGAGAGAGAGAGAGAGAGTCTACACGGCCTGATTCCAATATTTGAATAAATTTCTCGTTAATTTTGATTCATAATTTTTCTTTTCCGGTTATGAAAAACTTTTGGTTCATTAATTTTACCAAATTTGAGTTTATATGTAATTAGGAGTTAGAAAATTCAAATTTACGTAACAAACTTGTTTGGATTGTATAAATCGAGTATAAAAATGTGTTTATCTATAGGTTTTTGATAAGGTTTTGTGGTAGGTTTATGAGTATCAGCAGTCTCTAACAATTTATACGAATTATAAACTCAAAATTGCAAATCAAAACATCCAGATGAAGAATTAACTAATTAGACAAAATCAAACAGGAGTTTAATTCGTTTATGTATATACTTCATCGTTCAAGTTTGAATCAAGTATGATCGTACGGAACCGTACATAAAAAGAATCGGAGAAGTTTTTTTGCGAATTGAAGAGGAAATGTAATGTAATATATACAAAAATTAATCACTCAATCAAACGATAGCGATGAAAATTACCTGTAAGTGGCTCTTTATGTGTGAAATCTTCAGTCCTTTCACTCCCATCATTTGCAGTATTCTTTTCGGCGTTGCTTCTGCAACAAGTCAGTTTTCAGAAAAAAGCAATCAAGATTCCAATACGGACGCGCACACACTTCTCTCTCTCTCTCTCTCTCCTACTTTCTGAAACAGTTTCCGTTTCCAAGCCAGAACGCCATGAAAATAAAAACAAAAGAACCAAAAAGCTTCTCGAAAACTTACGGTTTCTTCCACCAAGGATCTCGACGGTCTGAACGAAGTACCGATGAAGCTCCGGCGTCCACCGCAGCCGCGGAAGTTCCGATTTATTGTACTGTCTAACTCCGATTCTCTCCGTTGAACAGGATTTCATCTTCTTTTTATGCCGAAAAACTAAGAAAAACGATTATGAAGCAGAAGAAGATCAAATCGTTTCATAAAAAAAAACAGATGAAGACGAAGAGGAAAATCGATCGATCGATCGAATTGTTATAGAAAATCAGATGAAGACGACATTGATTTGAATTTCGCTTCAATTTCGTCGATGGAGCTCACGCAAATCGAAGCGAAGCGAGAGCGAACAGAATCGGGGGCGGGCAGCAGCAATTATAGAAAGCAGAAACCGAAATCCTCTCTAGTCTAACGCCTTAGACTTTTACACTACAACACGTAGTTTTTATGAACTTCCTTTTCATGTTTTTCCTTTTTATATTCGGTCTTACAAATTCATTTTGAAAAATTCCTTCTATATTTAATATATGCTTTAACTTTTAAGGCTCCTATTTTTTGAAAAATTCTTTATACGTTTCTTCTAAAAGTATTACGTATGGATAATGAAACTTTTAAAAGCGTAAGAATAAAGGTTTTTTTTTTTTTAATTTTTTGACCAAATATATGTTTTAGTATGTGTGATATTTGAGTGTTTTTTTTAAAAAAATTTAGACTATATTGTTTAAATTTTTAAAATTATATCTTTATTGCTGGTGACGTTAAAATTAACGGATTATAACTTATCTAACATAATATTTAGTAATTTATATATTTAGTAATATTTAGTAAGCTTGGTAGAAATTTAGCGAGAGGAATTTATATACCTCTTCTAATTTTTTAAGAAGTTAGAAATTTTGATTTTTCTTCTGTAACCTAAATCTTCTTCTAAATTTCTGTCAATTCACTTAGTAAAATGCAAGGTAAGTCTATCATCAATCAAATTTAGCATTCACCAATAATGATAATATAATTAAAAAATGTTAAAACATGAGAGGCTAAATTAAAAAAAAAAAATACAAAAGCATTATGGACGAGCCAAAAATTTGACTTGAACGTAAATTTATGACAATTATATATATTTGCAATATTATATGATAATATTTTTATTTGGGGTTTTTCTTAGCTAGGTGAGATGTGTGAAGCGTGTCTTGTTTTTCGAGTATTATAATTTATTTATTATAATTCAAATAAAGAGGCGAAGATTTTTTATTTTTTGAGTACTCAACTATTTGAAACTATGGCCTTTAAAATGAGGTTACTAATATTTTGACCAATTAGTTAAACTATGTTCACAAATGTGTGAACTGTTGCAATGTATTTTTTATTTAGTAAGTTCTTATTCTTGGTAGAGTTGTTAGGTTTTGAAAGGAGAAGTGAAGTAGATATTTATTTAATATCAAGAAAATACAGTTCATATAAAAGAATAATTTTTTAAATGCCCAGTCGATTATTCCGTTATTTAATTTCAACAACATTATTGGATACGAATTTGATTAAAAAAATTACTTGTAAAGATGCAGTTTTAAGAGATAGTAAACAATTTATTAATTTATAACTTAAAAAAAAAAAAAAAAAGAGTACATAATCCTTTTTTTTTTTTTTTTTTTGAAAAACGTTCATAATCAAAATATTGTTTCTTATTTTGACAACGCCACGGCAATCCCCTACTAAAACATTTTTATACATTAGAAATTTGCTTTACGTTAAAGGATTTTGAGACGAATATAGCATCCAACCGTTGAGGCTGATTTTGTTCTCCTCAAAAAGTGATTACGAGGAAATTTTAAAGGAAATTACTTTTTTCAATTATATTAAGGCATGTTTGGAAGTGATTTTAAAATGGTTAAAATCAATTTTGTCATGTTTAAAATTACTTCAAAAAATGTCTTAAATAATTCAAAATCAATTTAATATTTTATTTTACACTTCTAAAGACAATTTTCATATACCATAAAAATTGATTTTGAATAATTAAAAGCACAAATCACTTTTGTCATGTTTAAAATTACTTCAAAAAATGTCTTAAATAATTCAAAATCAATTTAATATTTTATTTTACACTTCTAAAGACAATTTTCATATACCATAAAAATTGATTTTGAATAATTAAAAGCACAAATCACTTTTGTCATGTTTAAAATTACTTCGAAAAATGTCTTAAATAATTCAAAATCAATTTAATTTTTTATTTTACACTTCTAAAGACAATTTTCAAATCATAAAAATTGATTTTGATAATTAAAAGCATATTTCAGAGTGATTTTGAATATGAAAAAAATGATTTTAACTATTTCAAAATCACTCTCAAACATGCATGCCTTTAATTTGTAAAATCTAGTTAATCGTACCTTTTTTGATATTGAATTTGCAAAGAATATGATGTCTCTTCTTACCAACTCTTTAAAATTTCTATTCCATTCCTATTTTATTTTACTTTTCCATATTTAAGTTTGAAATTTACCAAATATTTATTTACTTCATAGCACACTTAATTGTTTTTTGAAAACATATTTGTCAACAATTATTTTAAAAGTTACAACAATTTCAAACTAAGCCTAAATTTCAATGAAGGCTAAATAGAAAAAATTATACTAAGGAATTTTTTTTTTATATTTTAACTTTATATATAAGATTCGTTTTGCCTTTAAACCTCAAGTATTTAATAAATTATTTTGATGTGAAACGAGATGTAAATATTTCGAAACATATTTGAAAAATACATGTGAAGAATAAAAATGCAAAATGAAAATGGGTATTTCTTGTTTGGGAGAATTGAATAAAAGAATCCTACAACACAAACACAAACACAAACACAACACTCAAAATAACACCCAAACGAAAAAAAAAAAAAAAAAAAAAAAAAACCGAAAAGTGGCAAATTAGAAGTCAAAGGTGTAAACTAAAAGAAAGCCAAATAGCCAAACAAAGTGATCAAATTCTCTTTTCTTCTCTATCAAATTTTTCATGTGTCAATTAAAGACGGTGCCTACTTTTGGACCCATCTCGCTGTCTTTGTGCTGCCGTATTCAACACTACGCCCATTCCTTCTCTATTTTCAAACCTCAAGAAAAATTTAGCCCCCCCCAAAACCCTAGAATTTATTTTTTAAATATCGCATATGATTGGGCCAGGATCTGGTACGTCTATATCCACACAATTACCAGACTCTCAATCATGTTCTATTAATTCATTTTTATGTGGGTCCTCCTTCATTTGTTATATTTTATTGATCGTTTGATTATTTAGTGGATGGCTCCACGTATAAACTTTTTATATCATATAATTTAGTCAGCATCTAATACGTCCACATCCACACAATTATGAGACCAATCATCTCATTTTGATCATTTCTTACTTAGTCCTTGTTTTGCTTATTTTTTATCGTTTGATCATTTAGATCTGGAGATCTCACTCTAGGTCAGGGTCGAATCTCTGATCTCTTGGTCGAAGATAAATGACTTAACCATTTGAACTATGCTCATATTGGTTGAATTCTAACTAATTTGATTATACAAAACGGGTTAAAAAAATCAGTATTACAATGGAAGTGTGAAAGTGAGTTGGCATATTTTGATGAATGATTGATACACAAAACCTCATTATTACAATAACATTAAAAAACTTCCCAAGATTTATAAAGTGTCGTGCATGCAAGTGAGTTGCTATGAAAAGTTTGCAATATGTGTTTATATTGGCCTTTCAATTGGATGGGTGTGTACCATTTTCTCATGAGAAACTTAGAAAAATTGAAATATGTCTAAATATTTGAGAATTTTGTTGTCAATTGGATAGACTCATTCAACATTTTGACAAGCATTTTATAGGTTTATTGCAACATATAAATGAAAAAGGATTTTTTTTTTGTTAAAAAGAATGATTTCCTACAATAACATCCCAAATTTTCCTTTGTAAATCAACTTTGACAATCATTGTGGATACGATCATTTGACTAATTATCTTCTCATAATATATCGATCATTAATGATATTAATTTATTTTTGTTTGAGTTTAGGATTTAATCCCTTATCATAATTTGAGTTTGATTATGTCTTGCATGTAATTGATGAAATTATCAAATTTCTTTTCGAAAGAAAGCAAAATTAGAAAAGAGAAAATTTTGTAGTAAATTTGCAAAAAAAAAAAAAAAAAAAAAGAAAAAAAAAAGAAACTTTTTTAGGGTATGATGTTACAAATTTTGAGGCGAAGATTTCAAATAGTATAATTTTTGGATTAGACAAATTTAGTAAATGGTAAGATAACGATATTGATTAAAAAAAAATCAAATGCATTTATATGTATTGCAGTTTGTGTACCAATAAACAAATCATGATGGTGTATTTGAATTATTGTCACAAACATACAAATTTTAAGATAAATGACAAAATTGGTGATGGGGGATGTGACAATAATGAATTTTTATCTACATTTGAATTCTCATTCTTTGTTTTATTATTATTACTTTTATTTTGGTCAAATATAATATTTAATGCTCTTTTTTGTCATATATCTCAATTTCATACTTTATTTCAAGCAATTAATGAACTTCAATACTATGGTCCAATATTATTACTATAACATACCAGGAAATTCAACTCATATATTTCTTTGCTAACTTTCAAATTGGATAGTGATCAATTTTTTTTTTTTTTAAACTTTCAAATTGGATGAGTTTGAAGGAGCATTTAATGTTATAGGGTTTTGAAGGACAATTATTAATTAACTTTGAAAAAAAAAGATTCATAATGCTGGCAGAAACTCAATCAACCAAGATATAACTTTCAAACTTTTGGGTGAGAGAAGCGTGAAAAATAAAATAAATAATTAAATTCGTTTGAATCAAACATCCAAAGCTTTTGAAATTATTATATTTCACTTTCAAATACAGAGAAAATATGTACTTCTACTATTTGGTCCGTGAAGTCGGAGATTTAGGCCCCGTTTAGTTTGTGATCCAGAAATATTTTTCGAAAATAAGGAATTCAGCCGAAAACAGAAACAAATCTTTTATTTTCATTATATCTAAAAATCTGTTTGGTTCCAATTTAAAAACTTTAAATTTGAATTAAAAATTTGAAAACTGTGTTTGGTTGAAATTTGAAAATGTAGGAAAAGATTAATATGTGTTTCATATAATCAATTCTTTAAGAAAAAACTAATATAATTATTTCTTACTATAACGAATTTGAACTTATTGTTGCCGAAAAGGAAAAAAAAGATTGTGGAGATAGCAAAGATAGCAGAAGGAAAGATGGTTCAAAAGATTTTTGGTTTCTTGAAATACAAGCAGTAAAATTTATAAAATGAATAAAACTTTTCCAACCGAAAAAAAGAAAAGAAATTTTTTCTAGTAAGAGATAAAAAAAAAACCATTTATCGAAAATGATTAATGTTTATACAACGTTGTGCTAGTTAAATCAATAGTATAATCATCTATAAATATTTTCAATAACTTTGGTTTGTTGATCTTTATTTTTTGTGGTTTTTGTAATAAAAATTTAATGATAGATCAACTTTGTAGATAAAGATATGCTTATGAATTTTGAAGAAAAAGATAAATTGTAATATTCAATTTTGTTGTTTTGATGAAAACCGTGTGTTTTTGAGGAGTGCATCTGTTGTCTTCATAATTTTCAAAAACAAAGAAAACAACAAATTTTCGTTTTTGAAAATAGGCCATTTTCAGAGTTGTTTTTGCAAACTGTTTTTGAAAATAATTGCACCAAACACATTTTTATCGTTTTTCTTGTATTTTTTGTTTTCGAAAACATAAAAATGAAAATGGATCACAAACCAAACGGGGCCTTAATCTCCGTTTTCATTTGTTGTACTGAAAAAAAAAGAGTTTGGTATATTGTTATTAATTTATTTTTAAAATATATACTTTTATTTAATGAAAATACTTTCTACTTTCTTCCCATACGTTATATTATAAATAAGGATGGTGCGAATTAAACAAATGAAGCATAATTAAAATTAAAACTATGAAATTATTGGAATCACAATATAATATAAAAAAAATTACTTGAAGATGTAGGTGTTCCTTTTTCTCTTTAAATTTAAAATTTGAACTTAGTTCTAGAAATAGCAAAGTTTATGTGATGATTAAATGTTCTTGACCAAGAAAGATTATGATAGTTTTTTTTAGTACAAAAATGTTTATGATAGTTAAAATGACCAAAAAAAACCACAATTAATATTGGGAAATATTTTAGGAAAATAAAAGGTTGGTGCAAATAGAAGGAGAGAATGTTGGAAATAAGTTGTTTGCCCTTTGAAAATATGACTACTTCTCGAAATTCCCCAAAAGAAACAACTTTTTCTTAATTAAGAAAAAATTTATTACCATGTAGATATTATAGTAAATAAATAACTTGTGGGTTAATTTTAATTAAAAATGTTTTTTTAAAAAAAAATATAGTATCACACTTATAAAAAAAATTATATATATAGAGTCATGTATCTTAAAAAAAAAAAGTGAAGTCAAGAAAAAAGAAATTGGATTTTTGCTTGTTTTTTTTTCCACAACCGACCAATTCCATATTTAAAGAAAGAACAAAAACTGGATGAATTGATTACTATCTTTCTTGATTCACCATTTTTATTTTTTATTTAACATGAGTAAAAATTTAGGGTTGTTAAAATTTAAATTCAATTAAAATCTTAAGTCAATAGAAATTTATGTAGACAAAAGAATCAATCTATGATATATCGTTCAAAACTACTCAGAGGAATGATTTTTTTTTTTTTTTGAATTCAACAACATTGAGAAGTAGGGGATTCGAACCTATGACCTATTGGTCATAAACTCATACTTTATGCAAGTTGAGTTATGCTTTTATTGGCTATTTAGACGAATGGTTTTGTACTGTGTTTTGTTACTTCTTATTAATTTTTAGAATTAATTATACAGGTTTACTTAGAATCTATTTTTGTTTAATTTTCAACTATAATTTTCAAACCTTGTTTAAAATTTAAAGATAATAAAATAAAATTTCCATTTTGAGTTTTCGAATTCCCACTAGAATTTTAAAAACCTTTTAAAAAAAAAAATAATCACACATATATATAATTAAAAGGTTAAAAATACCATTTTGGTCAATGTACTTTGTGTTTTATTCCATTTTGGTCATTGTACTTTTAAATGTTCAATTTTAGTCCCTATACTTTCAATAAAACTTAAAATTGGTCCCTATGACAAGTTTGAAGTTAATATTTATCAAAATTGGTTAAGTAATAATAATAATTTTAATACAAGAAAATATATCATGTGAATATACTTCCAAAATTTATAGAGAAAAAGCTAATAGAGACTATTTTTTAAAAAAAAAAAAAATTAACCATAAACTAATAGTAGGGACCAATTTTAAGCTTTATTGAAAGTACATGGACTAAAATTGGACATTTGAAAGTACATGAACCAAAATGAAATAAAGCTCAAAGTACAGGGACCAAAATGATATTTTAACCTAATTAAAAACATAAATAGAAATTGATAAGTACCTAAAAATTCCCATTCCAATTCCATTCCCAGAAAAAGTTAAAGGGTTGCTTTTTTTGTGTGCGAAAAAAATGGAAAAGTAGAAAAAAGAAAGAAAAACACACACTATTCATATTCTTCAAATAGTTGGAAAAACAAACATCACTCAAATCCCACGTGCTTTTTTAATCTCTAAAGTTTGTGTTCCCATTGCCAAACTAGAACATATAAGAGAGGGAGAGAAAGTCGTAATTATTGTTGAAGAAACTTCTCTCATGGAAAATTTCAAGTATTACTTTAATATTGTGTTTTTTCAATTCAGTAACGTGTGAGAGGGTGAGGAGATTCAAATATATGACTTTTTGGTCGATGATATGTCTTTAACCAATTGAACTGTGCTTAGTTTGGTATCGAAAATTTTTTAACTCTGCCCTCGTTCATTATTAGGATATCTATTGTATTTTTTTTTTCTATCACGATTTTTGGTAGAGCACGGGCACCAATTTTTTTTTATTAAACAATTTTTGTTAGGTATAGAATTTAGGTTAAGGAGGATTTGACAAACAAGGGTCAAACCAATTATTTTTTAAAAGTATATAGACTAAAATAGATGTTTGGGAGGTACAATGACTAAATTGAGATTTAAACTAATTATAAAATAAAAACCAATTAATTGCACAAGTTTTGTTCCTTTTCTCTAACATTATTTAGAGAGAAAGGAGAGATGAAGTTTCTCTAACCACAAATTTAAAGAGAGGAAAAGAAAGGAATGAGACGAGAGAGAGAGAGTTGAAATAACAATATTTGCACATGCATATATAATTACGAGTTCCTATCTATTATTTTTGGTGTGATTTTGTATGAGTTAAAAGTATTAGTGAAATTCTTTTATTTATTAAATAAAACAATACAAATAACTCACATATAAAGATTAGTGGAAGCTCCCTTTACTAGAGAGTACCATTTTTATTCATTTCCTTTTAGTTCAAAATCTTTAATGAGATATATAATGTCTGAGTTAGTTGAGCTATATGTTCATGCCAACGATAATTTTCTTTTTCAAGTTGCATATGCAAATGTGATGAGGTTTAATTTCTCTCATTCTTGTTTGGGTTCAACAATATGTGGAATTGAGGATTGAAAACCTCTAATCATTTGGTCGAGAATATATATCTTAATTAGTTGTGCTATGATCACGTTGGCTTCTCTTATCTTTTTTAGAGAGAAAAAGTTGTAAATTATAGAAAAATTTCAGATACTACAAAAGTATAGATAATTCATCCATTTATTGTTTGCCACGTCAACATCTTTTAAAAGTTATGTGAGGTCTACCAATATTAAAAAGATATTTATAAAAATAAAATAATAGTATGAACAAAAATAGTATGGTACTAGAAATTTTCTCATAAATTAATGTTGAAATTTCTCTCACCTATTGAAAGAGAGAAAGAAAGTTGTAAATGTGATGAAGTTTCTCAAACCCATGTTGGGAGAGAGAGAGAGAAAATAGGCCATGATTTTGTGGCCACACTTAATGATTGAGATTTGAGAATGTTTTCTACTTTGGAAAGGCGACGTTTAAATTTAATTTCCCTTGAATTTTAATTCTTTTTTCCCTAACAATTCCAACGTTTTACCACAATTTCCTATATGTAATTATATGGGCGGCATTGCGGCTGCGTTTGGATGCCAAAAAAGTTCCCAAACCAAGAAAATTTTCTCGCCTTCTTACTTTTTCTTTTTTTTTTTATTCTAAAAAAAATATATTTTCTTATCCTTTGAATTTAGCGATGGTTAATATTTAATATTAGGTTAGATCACAACTTTTAAAATATTATATTTTTAGTATAACAAATGTGAAGATAGAAAATTGAGCTTCTAATCTTAAAAAAAAGAATAAATATCCTGACCGTTGAATTTTACTCATGAACATAATAAGTTTGACGCTAAATTTTGACACTTGTGTCTAATAAATTTCTAAACTTTAAAAAGCATATTTGATGTATAGGTTCCTTAACTTTAAAAAGGATTTTTTGTAGTACAATAAATGTTGGGATATGGAGATTTGAAGTTTGAACCTTTGATCTCAAAAAAAAAAAAAAAAAACATGTCAATTACTGCTGAGCTATGCTCATGCTGGTAACTTTAAAAAAGCGTCTAGTAAGTTATTGAGAAGTTTCAATTTAGTGTCAAGTTTCTATTAATCTTTAAAAAAGTTTAATAAGCTAAAGATCTAGTAAATTCAAAATTGAAGTTTAGGCCCCGTTTGATAACCATTTGGTTTTTGGTTTTTGGTTTTTGAAAATTAAGCTTGTTTTCTCCCAATTTCTCTACCATGGTTTTCATTTCCCTTAAGGAAGCATTTGAATTCTTAGTCAAATTCTAAAAACAAAAACAAGTTTTTGAAAACTACTTTTTTTAGTTTTCAAAACATGGCTTGATTTTTGAAAACATAGGTAAAAGTTAGATAACAAAACAAGTAAATCCATGGATTGGAGTAGTATTTATAGGCTTAATTTTCAAAAACCAAAAACCAAAAACCAAAAACCAAATGGTTATCAAACAGGGCCTTAGAAACAACATTAAAAATTTAAGGATTGTTGAATACTTTATAAAGTTTAAAGGCTTATTGGACATCCCACAAAGTCCAAATTTTCAAGAACCAAATTCATAATTTAATCTTAATATTAATATCCATATCATTTTTTTACTCATTATTTTCCATAAATCAAATGTGGTAATTCATATGCTATTTTACTGATGATATGTATATGTAGAAAGAAAATGAGACTAGGAATATTTTAGGAAAATATAAGAGAAAAAAAAATTGAATTTCCTGGAACCAATTCGAGTTCCATTGTTTTTCTGAATCAGGGGAAGGGAATAAAAAATCTTTGAGACACCTTCCATCTCGGATCAATCTTGAAGTCATCCTTATGGAAAATTTTTAAAACTATAATTATTAATTCATCACTTTTGAACATACACGTAATTTGAATAAAAGACAATTCTAACAAGTAAATAAATGAACATTTATTAAGTGTAAATTCTTGTTGAGAAGATAACTACTCCACAAAGACCATAAATATGGCAGTCTTTCACCAAACTCAAGATTATATATATATAATAACCTTGTACTATATATATATATATATATATATATATATATATAGACTTAGTAGCCTTTTCATTGAAGATATGCCAATTCGAGCATAGCTCAGTCGATAAGACATCAATTACCATTTTAAAGATCGATGGTTTGATCCCACACCTTACAATTGTTGAACTTAAAAAAAAAGGTCAAGTATAACCTAGTAGATAAGATACCTATTATAATCTCACAAAAAGATTTAAGCTGATTTGTGAGCATAGTAACCTTATTTATAGATCATAGGTTTAAATTCATACTATTTGGTTTGAATAGGCATAATTATCGCTTATTTGACAACTAAAATAACCACATGTTTAGTCATCTAATAAAAAAGTTATATCATAAATTTGTTAGTTTATTAACAAGTAATGATCAAAATGAATATTTTTAAAAGGTGTTGTTGCCAAATTTTGGACGGGAGAACGCACCTGACCTCCACGTGACAACAATGGTAGATTTATAATTTGGAGGGAAGAATGCCACCTTCAAGATAAGAAAAATCTGCACACTTGTGTGGTATAGGCCGCACAAGCTCTTATGCTTATGTCAGTAAGAGCTTAGAGGGAATTAGGGTTTTTGTAAGCTTTTAGGGTGGCTAAAGTGAACCTTGTTTTCTCTCTCTTTGAGAGAGAATTTAAATACCTCATCTTAGGGTTTTTTGTGGGTTTCTTTGTTGGAATAGGATAAAAGAGGACCGAATTAGACTATATTCGTTTCTCCTTCCCCTTGCTTGTTGGTTCGTCCTTCGTTTAGTTTCGGTCTGTCTTGATTCGTAATGGATTTCTTTATTCCATTTGGTCTTTAATTGCCATACTTTTCTTAGTCCACCTTTGTAGTCCATTTTTAGCCAAATCAAAAAGTATATGGACTAAAAGGGACGTTTTTAAAGTACAGAGATCAAAATGAACCAAAATTGAAAGTATAGACCGAAATAGTATTTTAACCAAAACGTTTTTTAATTAACCAAAATAAATATGATGAGAAAACTTGTCACAAAATTCAAAAAGAAAGAAAAAAAAGAGAATAATATAAATGACGACACCTGCAGAAAAAAAAAAGGAGAGAGTAATAATGAGGTCATAAATTGATTAGGTTTTCGACTATGGATATTTAGATAGGAAATTGGTGTAGATGACCATAAAAAAAGTTCGTTTTGAAAGATGTCTACGAAAATAACTTCTAAAATTTGGTAACCGCGTGAATTGCTCGTACCTAACTTTCTCCATTTGTTCCTATTATACCTTCATTTCTTTTCAACCTATGATTTCAATTATGTTGTATCTAAACAGTTTAAAAATTAAAAGTTAAGGCTCCGTTTGATAACTATTTGGTTTTTGGTTTTGAGTTTTTGAAAATTAAGCTTGTTTTATCCCAATTTCTCTATCATGGTTTTCACATTCCTTAAGGAAGCATTTGAATTCTTAGCCAAATTCTAAAAACAAAAACAACTTTTTGAAAACAACTTTTTTTAGTTTTCAAAACATGGCTTGGTTTTTGAAAACATAGGTAAAAGGTAGATAACAAAACAAGTAAATCCATGGATTGAAGTAGTATTTATAGGCTTAATTTTCAAAAACCAAAAACCAAAAACCAAATGGTTATCAAACTAGGCCTAAATTTTAGATTTCATCTCAAATTTAAACATGAAATCTAGATTTAAATTCTTTATGATTTTATCTTTAAAATTTTTAAACAAGCAGTTCTTCAAGACCAAAAAATCTTACTAGCTTCACTCTCTACGACTCTCCTATTGGGGAGATAGATCTATAAGAGGGGAATTTTTCTAGATTGAGTAATCCTAGATTGTCGAGAAAGAGCTGTCACGTGTGAAGAACTGAAGAATTGATGGCGGAAAGTAATCATTCGACTGGAAATCAGACTCCGAGTTTTCAAGCTTTGCCTAGAATTGAAACCAAACCACCGAAGGAAGAACAACATTCAATCTACGCCAATATCTAGAGTTATGAAATCTAATTTAATTGAATTAGTGCCAATGAAAACCCTCCAATAGAGGATGTTTAGGTTAAGAGTTTGGGGCTGAAATCAATTTCGTTGGAAAATGGCAGTTTTAGGGCAGATAAGAAAAATGTATCAGTGAATTACATGGCTTCATTGTCGAAGAAATAGAAGGGTGAGAGACAAAACCTTGTAGAAAAAGGAAATGGTAGAAGGGTTTTGACGGCGACAACAACGGAGGTGGTGGTTATTCTGAGAAGTTTGTACTCTGAAATACAATAACAAATACTATGTATTAGTTATTCTTTTGGGTGACGATGTAACAAATACACATTATTTATGTTTTGAACATGTTGACTAATTTCTAGTTATTTGCTGTTAGTGATTGGTTAGTTAGAAAATCTCTTACCGAACGAGAAGTTTATACTCTAAAATATAGTAACAAATACTGTGTAATTGTTTTTCTTTTAGGCATTGATGTGGAAGTGGAAATGCAAAAATACAAATATTTTGTATTTACACCAAAATGCAGTTGGTTTGCTGAGTTCTCAGCATTGGTCGCACAAATACCTTGTATTCGATTGATAGGCATATACAAAGTACAAAATCATAAAAGATAGATGGAGCAATGAAGTTTAAAAGGCAGAAAAGCACCAAACAACCGTGAAGATTCCTGAAGAAGGAAATGAAGTTTAAACGGAAAAAAAGACTATGATTCAAGGTCTTTGGGTTTATAAAATTAGAATTTAGAGTTTCGATTTGATATGTTAGGGGAAGAATGCTTGCATATTACTTCACAAGTTTTCAATTTATGACACATAAAAGGTGCATCAGGCTAATGTTTCTTCTTTTTCTTCATCCAACTACACTGTATTTAATTAGGTAGCCGAGTCACAAAATGTTCTTCTTGATGCTATATTAACTTTATTTTGAATTTGATTTTTTTTCCATTTTTTATTTTGTAATTTTAGATTATTTTGTAGATTTATCTAATTTTGAATGAGATATTGTCTCCCAATTTTATAGGTTTTAGAATTTAGATAGATTTAGTCATATCTTCTTTTGATTTGATTTAAGATTACTTTGTTTTAGGGAGTAATTTGTTAATTTTAGGTGAGGAGTAATTTAGTCTATTAATTCTTTCTAGATTCTGTTTAAAATTAGGATTTGGCCATTTTTTTTTTAAAAAAAAAGTTTGGATTTTTTTTCAAAACCACTAATTAAATATGGCCACTTATCTTGTTGCTCCTATTTAGATTTATTAAATTTTGTAGACTAAATGTACCTTTTGAGGAAAACAAATCCATAAAAAAAAAAAAAGAGTTTGATTTTGAAACAAGACTTTTGGTTGCAAATTCATGCATATGCCTCAATTGCCATTTAAAGCTTTCACTATGCATATTCGGCACCTACTCTTGAAGATTTTCAAGAGAGCTATATATAATTCATTTCATTGTATAGGTCAAAATTTCTAATCTCTTGTCATATTCACATTTTCAATTTTTTTTATAACAAATTACAGTTTTAGTCACGGTGATCTTGAAGGAAAGAATAACCCGTCATAATCAACTTTTTATTATGGTAATTGACATAATACTAACGTCAGTGATCATCTAGACTTATTTTTTAAAATTTAGGATTTGATCAAATTGACCTAATGAAAACTCATGGACTATAAATATGATTTTAAAAAAATTGAAAAGAAAGGAAAAGAAAAGGTTTTTAATCACTTAGGAATGTGAAACTAAAATTAAAAATATTTGATATAATTTTTATGGGGTGAAAATGTATAAAATTTGAAATATTCAAATTGGTATTTAAAATAAAACAATATATACATTGCGTCACATAAAAGAAAAATACTAAAAAATAATTTAAAAACTTTTAATTTCATGTTGGTATATTTTGATTGTGACTCAAATATAATTTTAGTGAAATATTTTATCTTCTTTGGGTAGGAAGTAAGAATCTTCCTCGGCTCTTTCTTTATTTATAAAATATTCTTAAGAAAAGAAAGAGGTAAAATATTCTTAACAAAAGAAAGAGGTATATTTTTATTGTAGGGCTCTTTTCGTCCAAATTTTCAACCTCAACTGCTCCTCCAACTTTTTTCAAACCTTCCACTTTGATTTATATAAAAAAAAGTTTGACCAAGTTGGATTGAAAATGACTAAACTGCCACTATTCATCAACTAATAATTGGGTTCCATTCATTAAATGCATTTCAATTTCTAACCTCATTCAAAGGAATGTATTAAATTTTTGCCGACACGTCGACATTTCCATCAGTATTGTTCTATATCATAAGTTTGACATCGACATAAGAGGTAAATCGACATTTTTATTATAGTATAAAGAAATCTATAGAGCATAAACAAAATAGAAACAAAATGTATAACTAATGTGAATATAATATTAATAATAAGTATTTTAATTTTTTTAAAAAGTGAAAAATATTTATTTATTAATTTCTTTTTGTTCTAAGATTTTTTTCAGAAATACCTGTTGACATCAACATTTTATTGATATTTCCATAAAATTGAGACCTCGACATTTTAACCCTTGATTCAAAGTTTCGTTTTCTTTTAGTTTTTTTTTTTAATTTCTTTTCTGGTGTGGAAGCCCATTTCCCTTAAGCCCAAAACAGGCTCAATGACAAAAAAATGCAAAAGCCCAAAAGGAAAGAAATAAATCCAACCCACTTTTTGCAGTGTGCAGTCAATTTCGTAATATGTCATTTTTTTTTAATATTTGGAAAAATAAGTTTTTTTTTATTCAATTCAATCAGCCTAGTGAATTATTGATCAACCTGAGTATAATTCAACTAGTTGAAATATTTATCATAAAGTAAAAAGTCAGAGGTTTGAATCTCCATTTCACATATTGTTGAACTAAAAAAATGTGATAAATTATTGATTAAAGGTAGTTGATGATTTACCATTTCAAAGTTAATAATGTGATAAAGCTAAACACAATAATAATGTAATAGGGTGATAAATTTAGTTTGAGAATGATTTATAATTAATTATCCAAAGCTAATGCAAGCAAATTAATGTTTTACCATGGCTAATAATTGATTTACTCAACCTCAGTCAAATTACTGGTGTACGTTCAAAAAGTCTAATGACCTAAAAAACTTGAATAGTTTGGGTTCTGTTGAGCTATATATATATATATTTGAAGGTGTTTGTATATATATTTGAAGGTGTTTGAATTGGATTGTATTCAAACGAATTTGGGGGATAGTAATAGTAATATAAGCATGAAATAAGAAGTGTTTTGCACAGTAATTTCAATTTTCATTACTTTTATTTCTAAAACTCTATTTGGTAAAATGTATTTTATGTGTTTGTCTTTTTACTTTTTTTTTGAAGGAATTTTGTTATTTCACTTTATTTCATATACATTGTAGTTTAAATTTACAACATCTTCAAATGAAATTATTATTATAATTAAAAAAGCAATTAATTGTTATATATAAATAATTAATTTAGAAAGCTTCAAATAAAATACATGAAAGCAACTTAATATTGATATTGTTTTTTTTTTTCCTTTTTTTAGAAAACAGTTTAAAATTGATGATACTGAATAAGTTGCTGTATAAAAAATAGTTTTTCATTTAAAAACACAATTATTTTAAATATAACTTCCAAATAGTCTCTTAAGGAACTCAAAGTTATTCTTGACTAATTTTATTGACATAATGAAGTTCTCTCTCATCCCAACCTACATAGTGATGAGCTATCTAATGACCAAACAATAAATTAAAAGATATTAAAATTGAAGCAACTTTTTTTATTGTTTAATTTGCTTAATGGGAACTTTTTACGAATATTCCCTATAACATAATATGGATAAAATTGGACTATAGGAACAAGTCTATAGAAATCAAAGAAACTTAGAGACAAAATTGAGATTGAACCTAGCCTAGATCTAGTTGAGCCTAGAAGAGATGACATTTGGGCTAGAAAATCCAAATGCTCACCTCAACCTAAGCCTAAGCCAAAGTGAGCAATTTACTTTTGGGGTGTGCACACAACCCACAAAAACTTGGGAGAAATTTGGTTCAACCTTCGCTCGATTTAATCCAAAGGATAGAGAAAAAATCTTAGGTTCATCCACATATAAATATATCATAATAACTTCATCTTCATTCTCTAAACTCTAACTTGCTACAATTTTTTTTTCTCTGACCTATCAGAGTGTGTGTGACAAGTACCACACCGATTTGAGTTTCTATTATTTTGCAGATTGCCTCTTTCTCTACCAAACAAATTTACCATTAAAGCACGTGCAAGTCAAGTGCGTACTCTTTGCTCATATTATTGTGCACCGACATAATTTATATTTACTTAAAATTTCAAGCAAAAAAAAAAAAGAAGAATAAGAATCTGATCTAATATATGCAACTACTTTGATCTCTCGAAAATGGAGACGAGATGAAGTTCTGCCTACTCTACTCGGACTATGATTCAAATGAAACTACATCATTATAACAATTTTTGTAATTATTATTAGGATCGAAATTAATCCATACAAACTGTATTTTTCAATTAGGAAACAATCCAACTTTCAATTTGTATTACTAAAACAAAATTTCCACTTGCAAAACTGCATTTTTGTACATTAAAAATATGATTGTATGGACAAAATTATCTTATAATTAATATAATTGGGCTAATTGAATTTAGTAAATGTCAATTAAAAAACGTAATTATTGAAAATATGGTAAGAAAGTATAATTTAATTAATTTGATTGATCTCACACATCAATTATATAAATCAATGACAATCATGATAAGCCAAAGAGAGCATAGCTCAACTGGCATATTGAAAGTGGTAATGACCATGAGGTCTGTGGTTCAAATCCCCCCAACCCCTAATGTACTCAAAAAAAAAAAAAAAATGACAATCATGATAAAATGTTCAAATTCAGTACCATCATCAGACTTATTTATTTATTTTAAATATACCACCAATCAAATTATAGTCCATGATTAACATGTTCTAAATAATAATTAAAAAAAGTGGCTTATTGTTTGAGAAATTTTAGCCAATTACAAATCGCTACGTCATTATTTATGAATTATTGACATGTGCCCTAAATTAATTTGAAGACAAAAATTGGCAAATCCTAAAATTATAAGGTCATGTCTTTATTATGACCATTTGACCAAATGATTCAACTTAATTTGGTTAAATTATGTCATTAAGCTTAAATAAAGCTCAAATTCCAAAAGATTTGGCCCAAAGTCAACAAAGCCTAGTCCAAATGGTTGAGCCCAAAAGTAGTTAGGCCCAAGTCTATATGCAGCCTTAATAGAGGTTCTACTTCATTTTAGGGGGGAGAGGAGGGAGAACCCAGGGAATTGGGGGAGGAGGTTGGACATTAAGAGAAGAAGAAGATTGCAAAGATCAGACATTCAGAGAAGACTCATGCAGAAGTTTGAAGTTTCCTGAAGATTGAAGTTCGAAAATCTGAAGATAGAGTTTAAATCTTCCTAAAGACTGAAGAATGAAATTAACTATTCCTGAAGATTGAAGATTGATATTAAATCATCTTGAAGACTAAAGAATGAAATTAAATTGTCTTGAATGCTGAAATTAAATTGTCTTGAAAAGTGAAGACTGAAATTAAATCTTCCTAAAGACTCAAAGACTAAAGAATGAAACTAGCTCTTCCTGAATATTGAACTTCAATAAGCTACAAGGTCGAAGACTTTCAAAAAGCTAACTACAAGACGAAGACCTTCTATAAGTTAAAATTTGAATACTTTCAACAAGCTACAAGCTGAAGACTTTCAAGAAGCTACAAGTTGAAGACCTTCAAGAAACTACAAACTAAAGACCTTCAAGAAGTTACATGCTTAAGACCTTCAATAAGCTACAAGTTGAAGACCTTCAACAAACTTAAAGTTGAAGACTTTCCACAAGTTCAAAGTTGACAATTCAACCTCGAGAATAAGCGTTCTAGCTCTTGAGTTAAGTATACGTATGAGAGAAAAAATCATACTACAAAAATCAACACAAATTCAAAGATTTATTCAACGAATTAAATTTCTCCAAAAATGTTGTCGAACATAACCTAAATCAATTATTCAAAGCATTAGAACCACACTTAAGGTGAAGGTTCCAATTTTCATTTTTATTGAGTTGTAATACTCTTTATAATTGTTTTTTTTTAAAAAAAAAAGGTTATAATAATGATTAATTTTTATAAAAATCATTTCTAGGGGGGACAATGTTATTGTTGTTGGTTTGAATCCACTAGTATATGCATGTGTTTGAAACTTAGTGAGTCAGTGACTATTCTAAATATATATTACTTAATTTGAAGACAATATTCAATTCCTTAACTCTTTTCCATTTTGATTTTTGTTGTTCAGCAAAGTCTGGAAGGGTCTGATCAGGTAGATAAGCAATCAATCAAATTAATTCATATTAAATTTTAAGTCTTCTATCTTTTTTTTGTTAAACACAAGTTCTTTAGTTTCTTATCTTTGACTATGTGTTTCTTGAATATTTATATGCAGTTCAAAGTGCCACTACCTCATCTTTAATTGGAACATTTGTTCATTTTTGTATGATTAAAATTAATGATTTTTTTAGTTCATTCATATTTAGAAGTTGAAATATTCAAATCTTTGACCTCTTGGTTGAATGATATACCTTTATAATAAGTTAAACTACTATGCTCAAGTTGATTAAATAGAAAGTGGAGAGATTAAGGTAAATGTCAAATAAATAATTTAAAATTAAACATGTTAATCCTTCCACAAATATTTTTATGAAAAATTTAAATATCATTTTTATCATGCTTTTTACCATTTTTTTCTTCTCAATCTACTGTCATTTGAAATTGAATTTGATCTCTAGTATGAAACATTAATTTTAACAAGTTGACTAATATTTTAAGTTTTCTATTTCTAATTTCAAAAGAGAAAATAGTAAAACTCGTGATAGTCTTGAATTTACACGTAGACAAATTTATCGTATTTTTTTTTCTTTTTTAAGGTAGATATATTTTTATAAAAGAAATTACAAATATGAACATTTTTAAAAAGTAATTTAAAATATAATATTAAATATTATCAAACATCAAAAGAATTGGATAATAGTATAATTATTTTGTATATGGTTGAATAGTCTATGGTTAATATATATATATATATATATTAGTTTACTATAATTAAAATAATAAAACCATGTTCTACTTTTTTTTAAAATATGTTCCACCTTTTTAATATTTGTAATAATGAGAGAAAAAGGCCACTAGCTTAGAGAGAGCCTTGGCATGAATAATTTGATAAATTGATATCGTACATATAAAATGATTAACAAATAGTGGAATATAATTATGGAAAACCAAGGTCAATTCTGTAGATTTTTACAACTTTAATATGCGATCACTGTTTTTTTTCGAACATTTTTTGATTAATATTGTAGTTTTTGAAGCAGTATTAAAATATAGTATTTTTCAAACTATTTATAAAAATATTATAGTTTTAATTAGGTGGTTGAAGAGACGACCTCTGCCACGTGACAGCACGTCGTCTCTTGAATAAATTAAAAAAAGAACATGTTGCCATCTGTCGTAAATTAAAAAAAAAATTACCATAGATCGTCTCTTCAAGGGACAATCTATACACAATTTATAAAAATTGCTTCGAGTGGTTTAATGGGTTCAAGCTTAATGTAATGCATCATTTTTTGTTTTTTTTTTCTCTACGTTTTTACATTCTTTTTCCTCTGTTTTTTTTTTTTTAATTTATTTTCTTTTCCTTATAACCGTTTTTCTCTATTTTTTCCTTCTGTTTTTTTTCTTCATTTTTTCTTTTAAAATTATACATAACTACAGTTTTTTTTTTAGAATTCATAATTACCGTTTCTTTTAATATTTTAATTAAGTATTAATTATTTAAATCTTTATTTTAAAGTAAAATAAAATTAATATTACTCTAAAAAACTATAAATAGTTAAGTTTAAGGGGAAAAAATCAATTTATAACTATTTTCATTTGATTTTAATTTTGTTTTCGTACTTTCATTTGATTTAATTTAAAATCAATTTAAAATCATCTAAATAAAGTTATTCTTCTCCCAAAGTCTTATCGAAGAAAAACTATAATTCTCTAATAAATTTTTTTTAATATGATTGACTCTTCATTCTCTCATCTCTTGCCTTTTTGTATTTTTCTCATTTATTTAAAAAGAATTACATGATAATTTTGAATAATGTGATAATTTTTTTTACTGCTTTGATAAGACTTTGGGAGAAGAATAACTTCATTTAGGTGATTTTAAGTTGATTTAAAATTAAATCAAATGAAAGTACGAAAAAAATTAAATCAAATGAAAATAGTTATAAATTGATTTTTCCCCTTAAACTTTAACTATTTATAGTTTTTTGGAGTAATATTAATTTTATTTTACTTTAAAAAAATTTAAATAATTAATACCTAATTAAAATATTAAAAAAACGGTAATTATGAATTACAAAATAAAAAAAACTATAGTTATGTATAATTTTAAAAGAAATAAAAAATGAAGAAAACAATGTAAGGATAAAAGAGAGAAAAACGGAGAGGAAAAGAAGAGAAATAAAACAGCAAAGGAAAAAGAAAGGAAAAACGGAGAGGAAAAAAAAAACAAAAAAACACATTAGATTATGATCGAACCCATAGCCTCTAGCATATTAGACTACTCACTTCTTCAATAAATTACCACTTGGAGTAATTGTTATAAAATGTGTATAGGTCGTCTCTTGACCTATGGTAATTTCTTTTTTTTTTTTTAATTTACGATAAATGGCAACATATCGTCTCTTGGCGGCTCAGCCACTAATTAAAACTATAATATTTTAATAAATAGTTTAAAAAGCACTATATTTTAATAATAAATTTTAAAAACTACAATATTGATAAAAAATATCTGTTTTTTTTCCCTTTTAATCTCTATTTATCTTAGGGGTAAAATCAATGATTTTTATTATCCACTTGAAATTTGCACTTAAATGAAGACGTTTTGTTTTGTATTTTTTTTTTAAAGAGTATTATATAGAGATGTCCACGGGGTAGGGCGTTCTTGCTAAATTTTTCGTTAAATTTTGCAAGGATTAGGTTTTCCGTAGTAAATTATTCTCCGTTTAGTTTTTTCTTAATCTCAATTGAATCAAATAAATCTTTTGATAAATTTTGAAAAATTGCACAAAGCACCCCTAAACTATGAGGTTTGTTACAATCACACCTTGTGTAGCCACATATTTTTGCTCGGCTTCTTTTTATAAAATTGATTGCTAGTTTATTTTTTTTATGTTTGTTATTAAATTTGCTTATTATTAGAATGTCTCCACTTTGATATTTGTTTGTTATTTGCTAATTTTACTTTTTTATGTCTTTTATTTATTTATTTTTCTTTTAAGTTGGAAAAAGCCATATTTTTTTTGGATAAAAACAAAGTTTGGTTAATGAGTAAGTTTGGTATTTTGTTTTGCTTGACCAAAAGTTGTTGGTCATTTGTGGTGCTAAGCTCCTTTTGGCATGTTTTCAAAATTGCAAAAACTTGGTCTTTGGTTTAATACACAAAAAAGGAAGTTGTTTTGGGCTTTTTATACCTCTCTTTCCCTTCTTCAAAGGGGGATCTACACTCACAAGAAACCCTACTTCTATCTACACTCACACACAATACACCACTACATCCATCTTCACAAAAAAAAAAAAAAAAAAAACCTACAACTCCATATCCATATACACATCCAAATACATATCACAACCACACATACATTGAGAGGTAGAGAAAAAAAAAATAGTGAGCTTCATTCAAAACCAACAAAAATCCATAACACAAAAAAAATAACCCTAAGTTGGAGGTTGCATTTGGTAGGGCTTTGTCCCAAGGATCCGCACCTCAAATAACAAGCTAGTTGGTTATTCTTTATCTCAACTTCTAGATCTTCATCTCTATCTCGAAATGCCCCTGAAAAACAGTAGTTGAGTAAGGGTTTTACAAGTTTTATGAGTTTTTGCTAGTATTTTTTTTTATTATTTTACATCTCTTCTTACGTTTTTTTTCTTATCTTTATGCATACGCTTTGGATCTTTTGTTCTTGCTCTTAATCTATGTATGATTCTCTTTTCCTTTTTTTTCCTCTCTCTCTTATGAGTTTTATTTACTACAAAAAAAGTGAGAAACAAGCAAAAAATAGAAAGAAAAAAAAAGAAGAAAAAAATAGAGCAAGAGAAAAAAGGGAAGCAAAAAAAATGTTGTGAAATTAAAAGAAAGTTGTATAACATACCTTAGATTGGATGAGTAGAGATTTGCTTCTAAAAAAATGTTGTTAACACCTTGGTGAGGAAGATTTGAAGAAGAGAAGAAATAAAAGAGTTTTTGAGAGAAGAGAGAAAAATCAAATGGAGAAGGAGAAAGTAGTAAGTGGTTTTTTTTAAAAAAAAAAGAGGGACTTAGGTTTTATCAAAGTTTTATTTAATAGTTATTTATTTATTATTTTTTTTTCAAGTTATCTCTCCTTTACGTGGCCATCTTTCTATCTTTCAATTTTCTTTTGTGTTGTCACATCAAGCACATTGCACTAGACATAGTATTGGTTTTTTTTTCTTTTTTTCTTTTTTTTAATTTTTGTACTTTTTGTTCCATTTATTTTGATTTGTTTTTTAAAATTATCTACTTGTCTCATTTTTCTTAATTATCCAAGATTGATATCTAATTTGCTTGTCTCATTTACTTTAATTTAAATGTTACATTTTAATTATCATTATTTATATTAGCATGTTTACCATATTGTCAATTTGATATGTGCATAACAAACTATGTTGTGTCAATCTTCTTAGTCTATTTACTTTTTATAAAAAAAATATCCGACGACAGAATCTAGAAATATTTGGGAGTCCGATTTTCTAATTTTCCCGAGGTGAGAAATCGATTCTTTGGAAGTCCAAGATCGATTTCAATATATTTTTTTTCCTTAATTTTGTTAACATGCTTGCATATAGTGCTTGTTTGATTATTTGCTAATGAATATATAGATTATTATGTTAACTTAATTTGTCCTTAAAATGCATTTATTTATTATGCTTAATTTCGATTTTCTTGATTTTTCTTAACGTTTTTTCCAATCTCTCTTTATAAAAATTATTTTCAAATCTTTAAATTTGCTCTTTTTGAGTCTATGAAATTTTTATAACCAAAGGGTCATTTCTAAAACCTTTTGTAATCTCTTTCTTAAAAAGTGGTTTTCAAGGTCATTTTTTTTAACCTCCGACGCCAGAATCTAGAAATATTTGGGAGTCCAATTTTCTAGAATTATTGAGGCGAGGGATCATTATCTTTGGGGGTCCAAGATTTTGATCCCAAGAAAAAAATGAATTTAATTAAAACAATTTTTTTTTTAAAAAAAAACTTTCTTTTATAAAAGGCTATTCTATGACGGAGTTGAGAAATTGTAAAATTTCTCATATTCTTGAGGTGGAGGATTTTTCCTAAGATTTTTGGAAATATTTCCAATAGAGTTAAATTGATGGATATTTATCCACTTATTTTATGAGATCATGACTTCAAATATTTGAGGAATGAGGGGTAAAATAAGACATTGTTTTTAAAAAATCTTTTTTTCCCTAAATAGGTTTTTCTTCTAAAATTTTTTGCAATTCAAGATTAAAATTTGGCCACCGTGTGGGGTGCTAACACCTTTCCCACACACGAGTAACTTCCAAGCCCAAATATGATTTTCCCATACCGTTTTTTTTCTTTCTCTTTTTTTTTTCAAAAAAAATTGTTTTATTTTATTTTGGTGCCCAATCACACCATAAAAAAGATTGGTGGCAACTTTTTTTTCGAGGATGTCCGCCGCTCCATGTCGCAAGTACGTGGCGACACCCTGAAACTTTGAATTTGATCAATCAACTCCCTGAACTTTGTTAAGTGTTGCAATCACACCCTTAAACTTTTAATTTGATCAATCAGCCTTCTAAACTTTGTTAAGTGTTGCAATCAACCCCCTAGACATAACAAAGTAATAGGGGGTTGATTGCAACGCTTAATAAAATACAGGGGGCTGATTGCAACACTTAACAAAGTTCAGGGGGTTGATTGATCAGATTTAAAGTTCAAGGGTGTGATTGTAACAAACCCCATAGTTTAGAGGTGATTTATGCAATTTTTCCATAAATTTTCAAATAGTTAACTCTTCATGGAAAATATCATTAATTTTCAATTAGATAGTTAATTATTCACAAAAAATCTTCATTTAAATAGTTAATATCCTACAAGGAAAAAAAAAAAAGAAGAAGAAAACCTCTATTTAAAGTTCAAAATTTTAAACCTCCTAATGGAAACAAAGTAATATTTCGTATCAAATTATCTAATTATCTAAATCATTAATAATAAAACTATATTATACCTCCATCCCTGTCCCTGTTTAGCTAGCAGGAATTTTTTTTTCCCACTCCATCTTCCATTTTCCACTTCCATTTTCCACACAAAAAATGGACTTCTCTAATATTATATCACAAATTAATAAGATGCAAAATATACTTGTAATTTAAATACCTATATATGCATTTATGTTTAAATATTTGAATGTCTTATTTTATAATTTAATATTTTGTGATTAGGTTGAAAATATAGATAAAGAAATTGAAATCACAATTTTAAAAGGAAATTCAAACTTCACAACTTATTACAGAAAGGCATTTTTTTTTTAGTACAATAGGGGTTGGGGGGATTTGAACCACAGACCTCATGATCATTAACACTTTCAATATGCCAGTTGAGCTATGCTCTCTTGACACAGAACGACACTTTATTACAACAAAACATGCCAATTTGTAAATTGCAGATTTTTGGTCCGTTTTCTAAGTTAGAGATAGAATTTAATAGAGAAATGTATCGCAAGCATGTTTTATAATCGATTAAGACTTTTTTTCTTTAAAAAAAAAAAAATTATAGATACTTCTTTTTGTAAGAGGATTTCCCAATAAGTTAAGAATTATTTTATTAAATATAATTTATTAGGATAAAAGACATTTCATTCTTTAGCCTTCTTCTCTGGAATTTTCTTTATATTTCCATATTTTCTATGATTAATTAAAATATTCCTTTATTGATATATGTAGGATAAGTTCAAGTATTAATATTGCATATCGTTAAATTATATAAAATATTCTTAATTTTTCAAATTTCATATTATAATTAACAATATGCAATAAATTTAATAACAAGGATAAAAATGAAACTTTTCAAAAGTTAGAGAGATTTTTGTATAATTTTAAAGTTCAAGGGTAAAAATGAAACTTTAAAAAGTTTAGAGATAAATTGAAACTTACTCCAAAGTTCAAGAGTATTTTGTATAATTTAAACAATATTCTAATACTTGGTAGTAAATTAATTGATTACCATCACAAATAGGATGATGGAGATTCAAACTTGATATCTATAAAGGGTTGGGTTATGAATGTGCGTAGGTTTTTTCTTTTCTTAGAATATTACATGTGAAAGTGAAATTTGAACCTATAATTTTCTTAAAAAGCAAAGTACTTTAACTATTAAACTATATTCATATAGGCATGAATTTGTTGGTTTTTACTATTCAATATAGTGTTTGTTGTCGTTAAAATTTGAGTCTTTTTAGTGGTTTGATTGGAAAATTTTCCATGGCTGTGGAAAATTTTTGGTGTTGAAGATAATAATGATTTTAGACTAATTTCTATTTTCTCTCTTTTTCTCAACTAGCAAACAGAATTAGCAGCGGCCCATTTAAATTGCAGAATAAACCTGTACAAAATAAAACACATAAATAAAATGGTGTTAAATCACCAATCAACCCCAAAGCTTAAGTTAATAGGTTATGGTAAATTTAATTATATCAATCAACATTCCAATACTCTCCCGTCATTTGTGGGATTGAAAATTTATAGAAATGTCCAACAAAGTGGAAATCAATATTAATTGGGGAGAAAAATGACATTATAGGGGTTTGAACTCAAGACCTCCTACTTTGATATCATGTTAAATTACCAATCAACCTAAAAACTTAAGTTGATGAGTTATGGTAAATTTAATTATTTCAATCAACATTCTAATAAATGGAAACATTTATAAGTCATGATGATGTATAAAAACTATCCATACTAGTCAAAACACACCAGTTTGAAGAGATGCCATTTAGAAGAAGATTATTCTTCAAGGACTTTGACCAACTTATTTCAAAGTCAAGGAATTAATTAACTTGACTTTTTTTCTTCCTAAAATATTAATATCAATATGATTTTGAAAAACAATTTTTTCTCTGAAAATATTGGCTTCAAATTTTATTCTATTGTATTATTATAGAAATAATCTACGATGTATTTTTATTATTATTGTTATTTTGGTTGGGTGTAGGGAGAGAAAATTTTCATTAGTTTTGAAGATTTTATTTATTTATAAGGTTTGAGATAAAGAAAAAGATATAAACCAAGAAAAAAACGTGTTTAAGAAAATGTTTAGAAAAAAAGTATGTAAAAAGAATTGTATAGCATAAGAGAAAAGAATATTGAAAGAAATACTACCCATGAGAAAAGTAAATGATTTTTTTTTCCTTTCCAAATAAGTTTTCTGTATAGAAAAAAAATGATAAATTATAGAAAATACCCTTGAACTTTATACTTCTTTCAAAAATACGTCTGAACTTTTAAAAGTTCCATTAATACTCTTAAACTTTCAAAAAAAAAAGTTCAAAAATACCCTTACCGTTAGTTTTGGATGGAAACCGTTAGTACTTTTTGTTTAAAAAATATTCCTAAACTTTCAAAATTTTCATCAATACCCTTAAACTTTAAAAAAAGTTAAAAAATACCCTTACTGTTAATATATGGATAGAAATCGTTTGTACCTCGTTTTAAAAATATCCCTGAACTGTCAAAAGTTGCATTAATACCTTTAACCTTAAAAAAATGCCCTTACCACTAGATGTCCTCAAAATTATGACCCAATTTCTGAACATGTCTCTCTTTTTATGTATTAAACCCAAACGTGCTAACTCAAATTGCACACGTACAACCTTGTTAAAGCATTTAAGTCATAAGGTTCCTTGGTGCCATTATTCTCTTTTATTATTGCTATAGTCTATATACCTTGGTTGAAGGGGGTAGTTTTAGAGATTGAAAAATGGAAGAATAGAGTAAATAAGGTCTTGAAAAAGAAAGGGAAAAAAAGAGAAAAAAATAGAGAAGTGTTAGGCTATAGATTAAAGCAAATCAACAGAGAGCAAAAGTAGAAGAAGGAGGTAATAGGGTGTAGACAAATGTTTTTCGTCCATATACTAACGGTAATGAAATTTTTTTAACTTGTTTTTTCAAGGTTAAGAATATTAATACAACTTTTAAAAATTTAGGGGTATTTTAAAATAAGGTACTAATTATTTTTGTCCATATACTAACAGTAAGGGTATTTTTGAACTTTTTTTTTTTTTTTTTTACAGTTTAAAGGTATTAATGAAACTTTTGAAAGTTGAGGGTATTTTTGAAATAAAGTACTAACGGTTTCCATCCAAAACTAACGGTAAGAGTATATTTAAACTTTTTTTTTTTTAAAGTTTTAGGATATTAATGAAACTTTTATAAATTCATGAGTATTTTTGAAACAAAGTACAAAGTTCAAAGGGTATTTTATATAATTTAGCCAAAAAAAAAAAATTGTCTTATGTGTGTTTTTTTTTTTTCAAACTGCAAACATCTAGATAGTTTCTTTATCTAGTAAAGAAAGAATATATAAGACTTCAGACTAGAAACGAAAGTAATGGTTGCATGTTGAGAAAGGAAAAATTAAGGAAAAATAAGATACAGAGATACGAGTTTTGGGGTAAAATTATGTCAATATAGACTCATCTTGCCTTTGCCTACTTCATAGTTTAGCTAGATCAACTTTTTCAAAAGAATTACCGTCGCTAAACTATACAAACATTTAAATTTGATGTTCAAGATTCTTCCACACAACACTTCTATTTAAATCCAAAGTTAACTTAACTCAGCGGTAATTAGCATGTACTCCTACCCTTGAAGTTAAAAGGTTCGAATAATCCTCGTCCCCACATTTGTTGTACTAAAAAAACACTTTCATTTGAAATTATATTAAACCAATATGAGATATACATTTTTTTTTAATATTCGTGAATGTTTCGAGTCCATCTTACGCGTACTTCGACTATTTTTCGTATGATCCTACTACATTTGGTTGTAAGATAAGAAGTACTTTGATTTTGAATACAAACAACATGTCTATTAATCAAGCTATTCCTTTATGAATAAAAAAAATCTTAATTACCAAAGTGAGTGTAGCTCAGCGGTAATTGATATATATCCTAAACTAAGCGATCAAAGGTTCAAATCTCTCACCCTAAATGTTGTTGAACTAAAAAAAAAAAAAAATCTAATTAAGTCTCAAATTGTACGGTTGATATTTGATGGAGCATTTTTATCATTTTCTTTTCATTTCATAGCTTTCCTTAAGTTTATTAAAAATCTCATGTGTGACCACACTGTTCATAATGAAGGGTGGGAAAAATGAAAATAAAGAAAGGAAACAAAATATATTACTATATTAAAAATTTTCCAAACCCCTTGAATAAACTATAATAATCTCATGAGAAATTATATAGAATAAAACAATAATGTGAATGGAATTTTACTAATGTTTGGTCAAGTTGACATTAATTAATCCATGCGCTCTTCTCTTGTATTAGAGAATCTCAATATATACATATATATTACTAATTAATTCATGTGGGCAAATTAATGTCTGTAAAGTATTTTCAAACCTTTTACTACACTACTATTTACAAAATTGAGAAAGAGATAGAGAGGAGAATAATTTCTAGAGCGTATAAAACAAATTTTTTGAAATATATGTTCATGAATCTTTCGAGTAATTTGAACTAAAAATTAGGTGTTTAAGCAATTTTATTCATATATTTCTCACTAAAAATTGTGTGTCTTAGAAATATATATATAGCTACAATGCTCTCTGTATTTTCATAATGGTATAATAATATCATTTTTGACCTAACCCTCATGACTTTGGCTTTTAGTTTAATTTAAAAGCTTTCTAATATATCAGTATAGTTTTGTCCTTATATTTCATAAATCTTCTCAACTTTTAATCAACGACCGACTATGTGTACGCATCTCTTACAATGATGTTATAGTTTTAATTTGCTATTTTATTTCTGTTCGGTTCGATCTACATAAAAATTTTAAGTAAGAATTTTGTACACTCTTTTTCCTTTCAATTCTTAACAACTCGAACCGTTGCTATATGATCCATAAATAATGTAAAATTATTCTAATTTTATAATACAAGTAATTCAAAGAGGTTATAAATAATGTCTCGATTAGATAAGACACATGTTGTCAAAGTGAGCTTAGCTCAGCGATAATTGGCATGTACCCTCAACCATGAGGTCAGAGGTTCGAATCCTCGCAACTCTCAAATGTTGTTGAACTCAAAATAATAATAATAATAATAATAAGACATGTCAATTACCAACATCAATCAAGGGATCTCAACTCCTAACTTAATTAAGACTCAAAATATTAAAAAATGGAAAAAGGAAATCAAAGATTCAAAATGAATGTCAATATCTTATTTAGTAATAATACATTTATTTATTATTTCAGTCATTGTTTCTATCTAAAAGAGTGTATTTTAGATGATTGTATGGATGTAAAATAAATCAATAAGACAATTTAAAACTTGCTTAAGTCTAAATTAGGGTGTGAAACAAAATGTGTTAGGTTCAAATCCTCCTTATGTTCATTCAAAGCCTGACATATATTTAAATTACATTTCGCAATCTGATTTTATTTAATTTGCCAATAAATGTGAAGGAAAACAATAATAAAATATTCATATATAAGTTAGAGTGTTGATTAATCTTTTCAATGTTGATAATTACTAAGATAATTATATATATCTCAACATGTTTAATTATATTTAACTAAGAAAATATTTAGCCAATGAGAAGTTTTGAATGTAATTCAATGGACAATGTCCAATTCTCCCCTCCTACATTTGTTGAACTAAAAATTTAACAAAAAAAAATTGAAGAAAGGGTTGTTTTAAATATTTATTTTTTCTTTTTTATATGTATTTAATGACAAAGCTACATGTGGTCATGTAGAAAAGTTTGAACTTAAATGAAAATTATATGTATGTATATATATATTAAAAAATATTATATTCAAATAAAAGAGGAAAGATTCAAATTTTTTACCTATAAAAGAAAGTTATTTTATAGTATTTTAATAAGTTGAGTTATATATTCATATTTGCAACAAAAATTACAGAGTTTGATAAGTTGATTTTAATAGAGGCAACTTAGCTTATCTCCCCTAAAAGCTTTTATGAGGCAATTTTCAAACTTTGTTAGAACTAAACCCCAATTAGCTATGAGCATATAGGGAATATATCAAACCACACTGTGTTAGGCTCATTTCCTCATTGAATTAGAAAATCAAAATAAACATTTTTATACATAAGCTTTTTTTTATTTAAAATCATAATACTAATAATAATTCTTAACCCCTCTCTAATTTTGATATGGTTTGAACTAAGATATATCCAAAACAAAAATATTATTCTCTTTTTTCCCAAAGTTGGACAAAACTTACCCATTAATTAATTTATAGTGTATAGTTATTGGTCCATATAAGGAGGGCACAAATGCAAAAGGTTAAAGTACATGTGTAACAAATAGAAGATTATATATTTTTAACTTGAACCCTTTTTTTCTTCTGTTTATCTTTTTGAATTGAATCTTTCACCATTTTGGTTCTTCTAAGTCAAATGTGTTGCCCACTAAGGGAGACTTCCTTCATGGTAAGGATTTCCTCCATTATTCACAAATCTCTCTCCTCTTTATTTCTCTCTCTATATACATACATATATATGTATATACACAAATGGAAAGCCTTTGGTTTGGTATATATATCTGAAAGTCATTTGGTGATATGTATCCTTAAGTTTGGACTTCTTTTTCATATAAGAAATTAAATTTCTTACATTTGGGGCTGGAAGAAAAGAGAGAGGCTTTTATAGCTATCATGGAGGTTACTAGTACGCTTGTAGATGTTGCTGCAGAAGAAGAAGATGAAGTAATGCTTCCAGGGTTCCGATTTCACCCGACCGATGAAGAGCTCGTCGGGTTTTATCTTCGGCGAAAGGTCGAGAAGAAACTGATCACCATCGAAATCATCAAACAGATTGATATCTACAAATATGATCCATGGGATCTCCCAAGTAAGAAACTTTCTCTTAACTCTCATGATATATCTCTCTCTCCCTCTCATATTTATGTTTTGATGAAAAGATCAGTTGGGAAGAAAAGGATCCAAGATTGATAGTGAGAAAGGAAAAGAAAAAGGAACTCAAAAGTTTCACTTTTTTTAGATGGGTATTTTCTCAGCTGCCAAACAGTTTTTGAGGTTGTAGAGAAAAGCTAAAGTTGAAAATAGGGTTTTATTATCATTGAGTAAAGTTAGATTACTATTTCATCATATTTTCAACCCAAAAAAACTTAAATTATAAGGATTTACAAAAAATATATATATTTTTAAGGGTTTGGAAATTACCCACAAGATTTAATAAGTAGACTATCAATATAATTAGAGAGAAATTTGACATTAGTGAGTTTGAAATGTATATAAGATTTCTTTATCTAATACCATATGTTATATCATCCTACGTACTAAACTCATAAACCTAAATTTCTGTGCTTTTAATATATTCTTAACACTCAACTTCACTTGTTAGTTAAAAAATTAACACGAAACCAACAAGTGAGCTATCGATATTTCAATTTTAGAAGTTTGAATATAGAATCTCATATTCTTATACCATCTCAAATCTTTTATACTAAACTCAAACATTTAAGCAGATAGATTAGGGTATATTATTTAATCTTTTGAACATATTCTTAACGATGATTCGTCGTCTTTGTCGGTGAAGAAGTGAGCAATGTGGGAGAGAAAGAATGGTACTTCTTTTGCATAAGAGGGAGGAAGTATAGAAACAGCATAAGGCCAAACAGGGTGACTGGCTCAGGGTTTTGGAAAGCAACAGGCATTGACAAACCAATCTTTTCCACACTCAAACCACCAAATCAAGAGTGCATTGGCCTTAAAAAATCTTTGGTTTACTATAGAGGAAGTGCTGGTAAAGGCACCAAAACTGATTGGATGATGCATGAGTTTAGGCTTCCAGCTTTCAACCCAAATAGCTCACAATCTCCTCATGATCCTTACATTCCACATGACCATGCTGTAAGAATTCTTTTCCCCCCCCTTTCCCTTTAATTTTTCTCTTAGCATGTGCAAATTTGACCGATATACGATGTTCTCGTGAAAGTCTTTTTACTTTTCATGATGGTTCTTCTATGTATCGATTGTTGAATATATGCTCCTTTTACGACTAGATTTATTTTGTCATTAAAATTAGTTTGATTATGGGTTAACCATGTCGTAGAAGGTACTGAAAAACCTTCATAATACTCATATTAAGTATTGAATTGTGTTCATGAAAGTGTTATTCATCGTTGATTATTGTTTTTATGACTGTTTTATATAGTAATTAGAATTGATTTTGATGATGGATTAAATTTGTTGTTGATAAATTGAATTTTTGTTTCATTTATTGAAAATTTGAAGGTATATATATACTTAATAGTGAAAAATTGGTGTAGCAATTTATCAACAACAAATTTGAAAACTATATGTTTTTTTTTTTTGGCTTGTCCATTTGCATTTGCTTTTCTTATTCTATTTTCAATGTTATATAATTTTTTTTTGAGTTCAATGTTATATGGTATTAAAAAACACACAACTTGTAGGATAAAAATGATGTATGTTTGAATAATAATGTAGACTATTGAAATTGTATAATATTTTAAATTAAAAGAGGGACCATTATGATGAATATGAAAATGATATATGATTTGAAAAAGGGATGCCAATCGTTTTCTTGTTCTTGGTAAGAGTATCTCGTGTTTAAATTAGTTTAATGTGATTATAAATTCAATCCTTATATTTTTTTCAATAGTTATATAATTTATAAAATAAGCCTCTGTTTTTTTTTTTATTGTAGCATCAAACTAATAAAGGTGGTATCAAATTATGTAAAGACATATATGTCTTGTGAAAAAGAGTGGCATGATATTAATTTAGGACACTACTTTATTAAGATTTGTTGATTAAAAAAAGTAAATGGGGAGGGCTTTTTTTTTTTAAAAAAAAAAATTTAAAAATGTTTTAACAAATTATGTTAGTAAAAGTAATAGTTCCTAAACTATGGGGACAAAGTTGCCTATTCTTTTTTTTTAAAAAAAAGTCTTTGCCTACTCTATTTAGACTTTAGATAGGACACCTGTTAATTTTGCATTCATCCCTTCAATACTAATGTCACCTTTCTTCTAGTTGGAAAGTTTTAGGTAAAGGGGTTGAAATTTCAAATTTGTATTTGATAGTACTTATACCTTTTCTTTATATATATATACACACACATACATACACATGGTTGCATATTATTCAATTTTCATTTGTGGGGCTAATGTTGAAAATTAACATAAGGAATTTTCCAAAGTATCACCATATTTTAAAAAGTTTACATAGAAAAACTCTACATCTTTAAGGTTTAAAAGGACTTTTTTCTAGATAACATCTATTTTTTAATTGCTTAAATGCTAATATGGGAGAAATTGGTTTTTGTCAAAACTACAAAACCATAGAAGTTTTGGTCTTACTTTTCAATTGGACTCAATTTTCGCCTTAGTTATATACTTATAATCATTATTGAGGTTTTTACTTTCTTATCCTATTCTTTGAAAAAGAAAAGCTCATGAAGTTTCTTGAATGAGACCTTTATCTTTATTACCTTTTCTATGTACTTTTTTTATTCAAAAACATTGAACATGAGCCTTTGACAAAAACAAAATTTATGAATCTTAGTTCACATTATATGCTTCTTTTAAGGATTTTAGAAGATATTTCTCCAAATCTCTTTGAATTTAATTAATGATTATTTAACAAGATATTTGAAAAGTAAGTTTATAACAACTTAAAGCTTCTCTCTACCCTACACAACCAAAATCTTTCCATCTTAGTTCACATTGTATGCTTCTTTAAGAATTAGAAGAGGTTTCTCCCATCATTTGAATTTAATGATAATTTAACACGATATTTTGAAAAGAAAGTTTTAACAACTTAAAGTTTCTCTCTCGACAATTTAGACCTGATCTCTCTATTATATATTTGTCCTAAAAGTTAAATGTTCAAATTTCCACACCCATATTGTCAAACTCAAAAATAATAATAATAATACATAAATAAATAAATAAACTTAAGAGTTCTCTTGATGATATAATGCAATAACATTTTTCTCTATCCTAACCTTTTGGATCTAGTAATATAATTCAAGAAAAAAGATCTCTTTTTCTCTATCTAAGGGCTATATTTTTCATCTTCATATCATTTAATCATGGTCTCATGATTTGGAAATATATGCAGGAAGTTTGGACCTTATGCAGAATCTTCAGAAGAATTCCATCATTCAGAAAGTACACTCCAACAACAACAACAACAAACAATAATGTTAAAATTGATAATAATAATATTAATCCAATAATATCTCCCACACCCCAAAACCCTAATAGTTCCAATATTATTTTCACCTCTAAACCCAACACCACCTTTCAAAGCTCTCAGCCCTTTCCAACTCTCATAGACCTTGAAGCCAAGCCACAGCCTTCTGAACAACTCAACATCTTTAACCAAAAAAATAGCTTCTTGAACCCTAACTTAACCCTGCCCCATGCTTCCTTTGAACCCTCTTCTTTGTACTCGTCGAGCTTTTCGAATGGCGTCAATGGCGAAGGCAGACGAGGGGGAGACGATGTCTTTACAAATGGAGGTTGGGATGAGTTGCAACCCATCGTTCAGTTTGCCATTGATCCTTCTTCCCAACTCTATAGATGTATATAAACATCATACTTGATGGTTAGAAATTTGAATCTAAATGAGAAGTACTTTAATGGCCCGTTTGATGACGGTTTTGATTTTAGTTTTTTGTTATTAAAATTTATTATATTTGTTTACTAGTATCTTTCTTTGTTTTCTAATCTAATTATAAAAAATGAAAACGTTTTTGAGGCCCTAGTCAAATTTTGAAAATTGAAGTATATGTTTTATTAAAATTTTGACTAAATTTCAAAAGTGTATTCTGTAAGAATAAGTATAGAAATTGAGAAAATGATTTCACTGCTTTTCATTCATACAAGATAGCCTTTTGTATACATTACATTTGCTTAAATTAAGGCAGAATTTAAGCCAAATTATATGTACTATCTTTACAATTAAGGAGCTAATATTATGGCAAGAATAATGAATATGATATGATGTAATATGCCCCCTCAAACTGAAGACTGTTGTGAAGTCAGAAGTTTGTCCCTTAATGATAAAAATGTCTGAGAAGATAGTGGTTTCGTAAGCAAATCAGCAAGTTGATCTTTAGAAGATATAAATTGAACTGAAATATCCTTTCGAACCACCTTCTCACGAACGAAATGATAGTCAATCTCAATGTGTTTCGTTCGAGCATGGAAAACTGGATTATTTGCAAGAGAGATTGCTGAGATATTGTCACACCATAACGTAGGAGGAATTGTCAGGGGAACATGAAGATCACAGAGAAGCGGTCATATCCAATAGATATCAGTTGTGGTAGTCGCCAGTGATCGATATTCAGCTTCTGTAGAAGAGCGCGAGACCGTTGGTTGCTTTTTAGCGGACCAGGATATGGGACTGGAGCCAAAAAAGGTAATGAACCCAGATGTAGACCGACGATCAGATGTGTCACCGGCCCAGTCAGAGTCACAATAGGCATTCAGTGACATATCTCCTTGTCGAAAAAGAATTCCAAAATGCTTTGACCCAGAGAGATACCGTAATATACGTTTGACAGTAGAAAAATGAATAGTTGTAGGTCTATGCATGAATTGACTTACTCGATTTACTGCAAAGGAAATGTCAGGTCTTGTGAAAGTGAGATACTGAAGCGAGCCAACAAGCTGGCGATAAAGTGTTGCATCATTAAATAAAGGGTGCAGAAGCATATAGATCAATAGATGTAGACATAGGGGTTAAACATGACTTAGCAGATGTCATGTCTGATGTGTGAAGCAGATCATTAAGATACTTAGCGTGATTAACAAAAATACCATCAGCAGAAGAGTGAACTTCTAAACCAAGGAAGTATTTTAATGCTCCAAGATCTGAAATCTGAAATTCAGTGGCTAATTGCTTCTTTAAGACAAAAATGTAAGAAGTGTCAGGTCTAGTTACGATAATGTCATCCACATAGAGTAACAAATATGTCAATGAAGATCCAACAGAGCGTATAAACAATGACGGGTCAGCAACGGAAGCAATAAATCCCAAGGTTAACAAGTATGATGTAAAGCGGTCAAACCAAGCCCGAGGAGCCTATTTAAGTCCATAAAGACTCTTATGAAGTAAACATACATTGTTTGGGCAAGATTTGTCTAGAAATCCAGGGGGTTGAGACATGTAGACTTCTTCTTTTAAGTGTCCATGGAGAAAGGCATTTTTGACATCCAACTGATTTAAGGACCATTGATACTGAACAGCGAGAGCAAGTATTACTCGAATCGTTGGCTTTTTAGCAACTAGACTGAAAGTTTCTTCAAAATCAAAGCCTTCAACTTGGTGATAACCTTTGGCAACTAAACGAGCCTTATGTCGAGCAATAGAGCCATCAAGATGGTATTTAGTAGGGAAGACCCATTTGCAACCTACAACATTCATAGAAGGCAATCGGGGTACTAAAGTCCACGTACCTTGTTCTTGAAGAGCATTAAACTCCTCACACATGGCAGTTTTCCATTCTGGGTATTTTGAAGCTTCAGTATATGATGAAGGATCAGTTGGTATTGATGGTCACGTGATGGATAGAAAAGCCTTTGGCTTGAAAATTCCATATTTAGCCCGAGTTTGCATTGAGTGAGTGTTAATAGGTAGTAGAGAATTACCAGTGGCGGTAGCAAGAGGCAGCAAACTAACATTATTCTGAGCAATATCTGCAGTCTGACAAAGATAATCAGTACATCTAGCATTATCGTTTAATTCAACTGTGGATGGATTAGAACTGTCAGTAGTGGGTAATTGTGTATAGGTAGTGGGGATTTCAGGGGGGGAGCTATGAGGGGTGGATTTGGATAGATCTAGAAGGGTGAGAAATGGGGTTGGATCAATAGTGGTTGGTGAATAGGTGATGTTGGGTTTGGGTGAAGATTGGGCAAAAGGAAAAATAGTTTCATGGAAAATCACATGACGAGAAACAATTGATGTTTTTGTGTGAGGGTTGTAGCATATATAACCTTTGAAATCAAGGGTGTAGCCAAGGAAAATGTGTTGAGATGTTTTGGGTTCAAGTTTATGTTTAGTGATAGGTTTTAACAAAGGATAACATGCACACCCAAAAACTTTTAAATGATGCAAATCTGGAGTGTAACCCAAAAGCGTTTCAAATGGAGAGGACATATTTAGAGAAGAAGAAGGCATTCGATTTATGAGAAAGACTGCAGTAGAAAATGCATAGGGCCAAAATTCAAGAGGAACAGAAGAATGAAAAAGTAATGACATTGCAGTTTCGACAATATGACAATGTTTACGTTCTGCAACTCCATTTTGTTCAGGAGTGTAAGGACAAGATTTTTTATGCAAAATCCCTTTAGACTCAAAGAATGAAAGAACAAAGTGATTGCAAAACTCACCACCACCATCAGATCAAAAAACTTTTAACTTTTTAGATAAAAGATTTTCAACAAATGGTACAAATTTGCGAAGAATAGCATTCACGTCAGATTTATAAGTTAAAGGAAAAAGCCATGTGAATTTGCTGAAATTATCAATAAAGCTAACATAATAGCGATATCCATTAAAGGAAGTAATTGGAGAATGACCCCATACATCGCTGTGAATGAGTTCTAATGGCGCAAAAAAAGTAGAGAGTGACATAGGAAGGAGAGCTTATGCATTTTAGCTTTTAAACAACTAGAACACTCATGAGTAGAAATAGAGGAAGATAAAGATAAACCAAGACGAGATAGACTAGAGTGTAAAATTTTAGGAGCAGGATGTCCAAACCGATGATGCCATAGAGAACACTCCTGTTTTGCATGAAAATTAAAATTTTTGGGGTGCAGACCGGAATGAGATAGAGCTGATGGACTTGGAATTGGATAGAGACCATTGATGCTAGCACCAGTGTGTAAGATTTTTCCAGAGACTTTATCCTGAATGAGGAACCAGTCAGCGTCAAAGATAAAAATACAATTATTATCATGACAAAATTTATGGACAGATAAAAGGTTAGCAGCAAGTTGAGGAGCATGGAGAATTTTAGAAAGAGTAAAGGTGTGAGATGGGGTAGAGAGTATACCACTACCGGTGTGTTGTATATATAAAGATTGGCCATTACCCACTATGACAGATTCTTCTCCATTGTAGTTGTTCGATAAATTAAGATTGGCCAGATCATTTGTCATATGAACATTGCATCCACTGTCAGATAACCAAAAATTATTATAATGGTCAGAAGAGTGCTCGTGGTTCATAGAATTTACCGCCATAGCTGCCAATTGAGCCTGAGGATGTCGACCCTGATAAGAGAAATTCATCCTATTATAACAATCAAGTGCACTATGTCCAAATTTTGAGCAAATTTGACAAGAAATTTGGCCATCATTGATGATATTTTGTCCAGACCCAAAAAGGGACCCGGATCCATAATTTTGACCTGAAATTGATTCGGGTCCAAGAATCCCGCGGCCTGATCCGTACAAATACCCATGCTGAACACCATGAAGATTGCGAGAATGAGAGCCCATTTGAGGCCCACGGTTGCTGCGAGAAGTTGGCCCAAAATTGTGTATTTGAGAATCTGAATTAGGGCTGAAATTTGATGGATATTGCACCGCACAATAGCATTGATTGAAATTCGTTGGTCATTTTCCTCGTCCACGGACACCACTTGGGATTGAAGAGGGCTTAAACGCTGCCATGGTCGTGGGTAGGGGTTCAGTCTTTTGGATTTTATTGACCATTTTGTCTTCAGCAGCAAGGAGGGCGTGAAGTTCTTCAAGGGACAGAGAGCCACTGCGAGTTCGAATGGAAGTTCTGAATGCACTGAATTCGTCTGGTAATCCATTCAAGGTATGCACTAAAATTTCCTCATCATCAATGGAAATAGAGACTGCAGCAAGCTTATAAACAATTTCTTTAATTCTACAAGTGTACTTTTCAATAGATTCAGAAGAAATTTTCTTAATAGTATAAAGAGTTGATCTTAATTCAAGGATATTAGAGCGGGTATTTGATGAATAACGTTTTTCTAACGAATACCAGAGTTCTTTTGTAGAGACCGAACCAACAACATGAGCAAGGGCTGAGGGTGACAAGGTGGCATTGATTAATGTAATAAGGGCTTGATTTCACTGCTTTTCATACATACAAGATAGCCTTTTGTATACATTAGATTTGCTTAAATTAAGGCAGAATTTAAGCCAAATTATATGTACAATTAAGGAGCTAATATTATGGCAAGAATAATGGATATGATATGCTGTAATATATTCAATCGAAAAATGTCTAACTTAAGCAAAGAAACCCCATGTATTGGGTAGACTTTATAAGCCAAAATTTGAACTACACAACCAAAAAACAAAATTGTTTTCAGAACATAGTCTAAATGAATTGAATATTGTATTTTTTTCCTTTTTTATTTTAAAAACATGTGGGGCAGAGATTCAAACATCTAACCTCTTGATCAATAATATATGTCTTAATCAGTTGAGTATAATAATGAATTGGATATCGTTAATAATGAACTGGATATTGTTAGTTAAATTATTATTGGTGGCAATTTTAATGGGTTGCTTTCAGTTCATATATGTTTAGGTGCAACGTGTAAATTTATTTCTACATATGAAATATTGTATTAACTGAAATAGTCAATATATATTTTGGCTTTCTTTTAAATTTCATTGTGTCAGAGCTCAAAACTTTGTTCTGATGGACAAGGACTTTGTGCATAAACAATGAAGCTACAAGGAGATTAATGCAAAATAAATGTATGTAGTTTTTTTTTTCTAAACTTCAACAATAGGGTTAACTATATGGATAGTCCATTTGGGACACCATTTTACATAAATAGCACATCATCTTATTTATATCAGCTTTGTCAAATTTTAAGCCAAATAGAAGCCAAATATAATATCATATTACTTATTTACCCCTGTATATTATTTATAATTATAATAAATTAAAATTTTAGATTTTTTCCATAACCATTGGTATTCTTCCCTCCAAACAATAATGTCCACAATTATAGTCCCAAAAATTAGAGATTTTGATTTCAAAATATTGAATTTTTCATAAACCCCCAAGTCCACGATTATACTCCCAAAAATTAGGGATTTTGATTTCAAAATATTGAACTTTTCCATAAACCCCCAAAAAGTGGAGAGTGATTTGAATCGACGGCCAGTGTTATCGATAGGGGTTTGCGAAGGGGAAGAGTTCGACGACACATCTGAACGGGAAGACTGCTACGGCGGATCAAAGGGTTATCGGCGCAAGGAGATCTCTGGCGACGGTTATCAGCGTTAAAAAAATAGGGGGTTATCGGTGAAAGTTATTCATTATAACAACGGGTAAGTTTTTGTTTTTTTTTCAAAATCTGAGGGTTTTTTTTTGTGATTTAATATTTTCGAAATAGGTTGTCCTTCATTTTGGGTTGCCAGCATTAGGGGATTCACGGCGTGCGTAGGGTGCTGGCATCAAGGGATTCACGGCGTCAGTTGGTTCCGGCGACGATAAGGGAACCTGATATATATATTTATCAGGTTGGTTCTGTATGGGTTTATATGTTAGCATTAGCGTGTATATTATGTTTACCATGCTTATATTTTGATGAATGAAAAATTATATTCGAATAATCATTTGTATTTGCTTGTAGCGTGTAAAAATAAACAATTTTATATATCAATATAGCTGCATTTTTTAGGTTAATTTGTTATGAACTCCCTGACTAATTGAATGTATAATTTTTAGATTAATTATACAAGGTATATAACTTATAATCATATTATAATAGTTATAATATAACCTTTCACTTTTATATTCTGGAATTATATAATATAATATAACCGTACATTGTTATATTCTGAATTTATATAATAGAATATAACATTTCACTTTCATATAATATAATATAATCGTATATTGTTATATTCTAGATTTATATAATATAATATGACCTTACACTTTTATATTCTGGATTTATATAATATAATATAACTGTACATTGTTATATTCTAGATTTATAATATAACCGTAGATTGTTATAATATAATGTTTCATTGGTATATTTTTTATTTGTATAATATAATCTTAGAACAAAATGTGTGAATATGCTGGGTATATGATATGATCTTATATTGTTTATTTGTATATATTATATAAGTATGAAAATGGTATATACGATTGTTGCATGTCAGAAATTAAATTTAATATTTCCTTTAAGATTAAAATGTTATCTAATTTTGAATAAATATGTATAAGATCTGACTGGTTATATGGATGTTTAGAAATTTGAGTATATAAGTTTATATAATATATATTCCTTTAATATATTTTATCATTCATTGAGATATATTTCATTATCAATGTTTATAATATATTTCAATGACCGTTGTAAACCATGCGTATGTCAACAGGATTAATTATAACCTATGCATAATATAAACGTATTATATACCTACGTGTATATTATATATATCTGAGAACATAAATAAGATTAACATGGCATCCCAAATATATAGTGTGATTACATACTAATGTATATACACTATATTTCTATGTATATATTTATGTATAAACTATACATTATAGTATACATTTATCATGGTCTATTTTTTGAGGACACAATTTGATTTTCAAAACGACAATATACATGATGAAGATTCTGACAAAAAACACAAATTACGACCTATGTTTTGAATAAAGTTAACATAACATAAATAACAAAATAGAAAATGCATGAAAAATGTTGGTCTATAACAAATATACATACTGTTAAAATGGGTTTGTAATACAAAACATAGGTTGGACAGTAAAAATCAACCAAATAAAATTTTAAAATAAAACAGAACATATACAAGAAAACGTAAATTAAAATAAATAAACAATATAAAAGAACCATCCATACTGCTTTGTTGGAATATAAGATTTAAATTTAAAAAAAAAACAAATGAAAAACAAAGAAGAAGGAATGAGGAAGAAGACGTACTCATTTTGGAGAACAAAAATTGGTATACGGGATTTGGACAAACAATCAATTAGCTTCGGACGCCGGTGGAGAAAACCAACCAAATAGAATAATGGCAACAAATTTTCTTAAGCTAAATGTTATTAATGGTAACAAAAAATTCTAACATAATTCAATTAGTAAAATATTGGAGAAAAAATATTTACTATTATAAAAAATATCTTCATGTAATTAATGGTAAAGTTATTTACCTAAATTGAATTATTTAATTATGGAAACAATAAATGTTAATTATAACAATATTATAAATATATGCAAAAATTGTAAGGGTACAAATGGAATAAAATGATCTCATAAATATGAGTCATGCTAGAGCTGATAATTTGTATAAAATGAGATATTTATGAAATATATGGTTGAAAACGTGCTCTTTGGCACAATTTCCCTCAACAATATGTAGGGATGAAAATTCAAACATTTCGACCCCATTTGATAAATATTTATTTTTAGAATTTAGTTAAGAATTCTAATGTTTTCTTAAAAAAGATGAAACTCATTGTAGAGAAATGATGAAAAAGCAAATACAATTTTCAAAAACCAAAAATTAAAAACCAAACGGGACCTTCATATTTTGGTTGACAATATAATTATTTTGACCAGTACTTTTATTTTAGTTCAACAATATTTGGGGGTAGATGGATTTGAACCTCTAACCTCTTGGTTGAGGGTACGTACATGTTAATTACCGTTGAGCTATATACTAACTTTGGCTTAAAAAGTAGTACTTTAGTACTTTACTTTTCATTCATTTCTTTTTATATTTTAATATATGAGATAGAATTCTAAATAAATGTCAGGGGATATAGTACAAGTTTGAAAGTGATGGTTCAATTAGTGATTTTGGAAAAAGAGATTTAGTTATAATTGATTTTGTAAAATTGATTTTCATAAAATCAGTTTAATGTTTGGTTTCAAACTTTTAAAAGTGATTTCATATTATAAAAAGTGATTTTGAATGATTAATGTTTGATTTAAAAAGTGATTTTAAACGATTAAATTACTAAAAAGTTATTAATTTAGAAAATTATTTGACATTATTCTAAGCAATTACGATGGGGAAATTTTTTATCTATATAACTAAATTTATTTAATTATTATTATAATTAATATTATTGCAATTAATTTATTATTTTAAAATACATATTTTTATTAATTTATTTTTCATTTGCTTTATTTTCTAAATATTTTTTAAAAATTTTATGAAAAACAATTATTTATGCAAAATTCAAACATTAAACAGCACAATTTTATTGTTGAAAAAACCCGATTACATTTTGAGAAAGTTGAGAAAGAAAAAAAAAACTATTTAGTGTCTTTCCCTTTGCAAAGATTCGAGCCCAAGTTCTTCGAAGTGAAACGATTAACCAACCAACATAGCCAAAATCAATTTTCTATAAATAAAACAAATTTTTTAATGCAAATATATTTGCTTGTCCGATATATTTTAGAAATAAAAAATAATTGTTATTTTTTGGTGTGATTTTTAATCAATCACTTGAACAATAATCATCTCTGAAATGATTGACCAAAAATCACTTCGGGGCTGTTTGGCGCGCTGGTTTGGAATCATGAACCCTGGGAATCCTTGGCTGGAATCAAAAACCCTGGGGTGCTTGATTATTGTGTTTGGGGTGCAGGGTTGGGTTTGGCTGGTTTACTGAAACCTGTGTTTGGGGTGCAGGGTTGGGTTGGGCTGGGTTTGTTTAGGTTGTTTTTTTAAACAATTTTTTTAGGTTTTTTTTTTTTCAGATCCATTTTACTTGATAATTGTTTACTGAATTGCATATCAATATTTTAACCAATTATATGAATCAATTGTTTCAAGCATAGTTAATTATGAATGTGTAATTTGTACAAGTATCTCATTCACTCCATTCATGATGATGTAAAATTAAATAACATTAGTAAGGACATATATTTTAAATAATTAATACATGGGAAAGAAGAATGATGTTGCTGGAGTAAAGGAAATCCATAATGCAAATGAAGGTCCGAAGTTCATAATATCATAATACATAAGCTGAAATGAATGAAGAAAAGAAATAACAATAGTTGTCCAAAACACAAACTAAATTAAAACTAAGTAGTAGTTGAAGGTGATGAAGGCATCGAGTTTTCGTCCATGGGGGGTCAGGTTCCAGGTGTTCTTCCTTACACTTCCACATAGTAATCATACTTCCAATCTAGAGAGAATGCAAAGAACGGATGGGTACGAATCCTAGGACAAATAAGAAAGCATGATATACTCTCTTTCCCAATGTAGATAGTCTTGTTCAGCTTTTCTTTCTCCCTTTTTGTAGCTTCCTTCCTTTTCCAGTCTCCTTTCTCCATCCAAAGTGTCTCATCTAAATACCTCATCGAAGCCTTGAATTCAGGGTGGGTTAGACAATTCTAATACATAGGTGGATAACTCAATTAATGAATTTTCTTGCACGTGTGAATCAGGTGGTTCTTTTAATAAAGAGATGCTTCAACAAGGATTTTTACTTATCTCTCCAAATTCATCTCCCAACATTGTTTTCAAAACTCTTCACCTGAAGCAAAATTCAATAAATTAAGCTCATGTTTTAGCCAAAAGTAGACCATTTTCACATCTTAAAAGAAATTCATTCTTAACAGCAAACACATACAAAACTTGGGACTTTAACAACCAAAAATCACCAAAAGCACTCAAACAAGCATGTTTAATAAGAGATTTTTAAATAGGAATAACTCTTCTATTGAAGAGTTATCAAACTTTATTTTAGAAATTTAAAAAATTGGAAGTCTATTTTAAAAAAATAAAAAATTTAAAACTCTATTTCACAGAGTATTCAAAAAACTATTTTAGGAACTCTATTTTAGAAATTAAAAAATTAGAAGTTTATTTAATAAATTAAGGAATCTAAAACCCTATTTCACAAAGTATTCCGAAACCTATTTTTGGAACTCTATTTTAGAAATTAAAAAATTGGAAGTCTATCTAAGAAATTAGGGAATTTAAAACTCTATTTACAAAGTATTCATAAACATATTTTTGGAACTCTATTTTTAAAAAAATAAAATATTGGAGGTCTATTTAAGAAATTATGGATTTTAAACAAAATTTTGCACCGTATTTTGAAATTTATTTCAAGGATAAATGAGTTATAAAATTCGAATTCTATTTTAGAAATTAAAATATTAGAAACTATATTTTGCACAATATTTTGAAACCTATTTCAAATATATTGGATTAAAAATTTGTTTAGTAGCCATTTTTAGTTTTATTTTAACCTTTTAAAAAATTGACTACGTGGTCAAGTTGCTGGAGTGATCATTGGAGTGGTTATTGGGGGTGATCAGGTTGATGGGCTGGTTGGGTTGCCGAGGTGGTCACCGGTGGTGGTTGCACGGTGGTCAAGTCGTTAGAGTGATCGTTGAGTGGTTGTCGACAGTAGTTGTTGGGTGGTCGGATAGCTGGAGTGGTCATATGATTGGTTAGGTCGTCCGAGTGGTCGCTGGGTGGTTGTCTAGTGGTCGAGTCATTTGATTCGTTGTCGGAGTGGTCATTAGGGTGGTCGGGTCGCCAGAGTGGTCACTAGAGTGGTCACCAGGTGGTCGTCAATGGTGGTTTTGGGTGGTTGAGTTTGTCAGGTTATCGGGGTAATCGCCGAAGTAGTCATCGGGGTGGTCTGGTTGCTAGGGTGGTCGGGTCATCAGAGTGGTCACTAGGTGGTTATCGGCGGCGGTTGCTAGGTGGTCAGGTTGTCGGAAGGTTGTTAGATGGTAATTGGCGGTGGTTTGGGCAAGTCAGGTTGTCAGGGTGGTTGGGTCATCGAGGTGTCAAGTTGTTGGGGTGGTTAGGTCGCAAGGGTGGTCGTTAGATTGGTCTCTAGAGTTCTCATGCCAATGGTCGTCGGAGGTAGTCGTCAGCAGTGGTCGGGTCGTCGAAGTTGTCGTTGTCCGTGGTCGTCGGAGTTATCACCGGAGTTGTTGTCGAAGTGGTTGTCGAAAATGAAAAACGATAAGTGGAAGAAGAAAACATGACACAAACCCATGGGGTTGCACTGTTGTAACCCATGGGGTTGTGTTTCAAAACCAAGGGTTTTGAACACATTGTGCCAAGCATGGTTTTGGGTTTGGAACCCAAAACCATTCCAACCCAAACCCATGGGCCAAACGCCCCCTTCTAATCTCAGTTCAAAACATATACCAAACACAAAATTTAAAAAAGCAAAAAAAAACCATAAATATCTAAGAGTTGAAGGATAAGATAGGAAATTCACACCAAAATTGGGTGTGGGGGGGTATTAGGAGCAAGAAGAAGGAACTTGACGGATACTTATTGTCGCCACCCTGCACGTCACAAACACAAGCAAATACGCAATACCCGACACAAAAATCAAACCAATTTCTTAGATGGAAGTAGTGTCTATAAGCTAAATTTTCAAAAATCAAAGTCTATAAATGAAGTGATTATCAAATGGGCCTAAGTTTATATAATTTAATCTGAGGAAAAATATTTCACTTTTTTTTTTCAAATTTTAGATGAGGTAGGCAATGATTGTAAATTGGATTGGAGACCCATTTTTTAATACAAATACTCATTTTCCACTACCATTTTATGCATTTTTAATAACCAGCAAATATCTTTAAATAAAAAGGAAAATTGACAAAGATGTCACTTAGACCCACATTAATCAAAAGCTCGGTCAAATTACATTTGTTTGACATGTAGAAGAGAAAATGTAAAGTTTGAAAACATGATAATTGAATATAGTATGTGAAGATTAAGATTTTTATTTATAAATTATTATTTAAAATCTAATTAATTGATTGTATAAAAGTAAATTAAAGTAGTTACATATTATCTTTGGTAAATTAATTTCTACTAAATGGAAAATTAATGTTTTAAATTAAAATAAATAATAATAAATAAATTTTTTTTTTTAATTCAACAACATTTAGAGTTTGAAGATTCGAACATCTAGTCTCTTGATCGTGGATACATATCAATTAATTACCACTCAGCTATGTTTACTTTGGCTGATAATAAAGATGTTAAACTAAGGCCCCGTTTGATAACTATTTGATTTTTGGTTTTTGGTTTTTGAAAATTAAGCTTGTTTTCTCTTAATTTCTCTACAATGGTTTTCATCTCCATTAAGGAAACATTTGAATTCTTAGCCAAATTTTAAAAACAAAAACAAATTTTTTAGAAACTACTTTTTTTAGTTTTCAAAACATGGCTTGGTTTTTTAAAACATAGTTAAAAAGTATATGACAAAACAAGTAAAACCATAGGTGAAAGTAGTATTTATAGGCTTAATTTTCAAAAATCAAAAACCAAAAACCAAATGGTTATCAAACGGGACCTAAATAATTAGCTTTAATATTAATTGTTATTTATATAGATTAATTAAGATGTCAATTTTGAATAGTAGTGGCAGTTTTTTTTTTTTTTTTTTGACAGGAGTAATAACTAATAGCAGTTTATAAATACTTCGAATTTTCTCAATCATTTCGGCATACTCTTACGTCTTACGTGGTTTGAGAAGAAAATTTTGCTTGATTTAGTGTCATATTCTTGATTTTTTGCTTTTATGACTAGAAATTCATGAACCCCTTTCGAGAAAATTCCACATATGACAATAAGGGTTGACTTCAAGTCAAATCAACTTCATAATAATTTTTCATTATATTTAATATTATATAGTTACCTGTATAACAAAATTATTTATTAACGAAAAAGATCAATAAAATTTGATAAATTAAAAGTTAAATACAAGTTTAGTCCTCGAACTTTGAGAATTCTATTTAATAGATCTTTAAATTTATATTTAATAAGTCTTTAAATTTAAACTTTATGTTTAATAGATTCTTAAACTTTAAAAGTGTCAAATAAATCATTTTAACTTTCAATCTAATAGGTTTCTAACATATTCGACATTTAAAAAAATATAAGGATCTAATGTATACAAGATGGAAAGTTAGAGTTCTATTAAACACAAAATTAAAAATAGAATGACCTATTAGACACTCAAAGCCCTATTAAATACAAAATTTAAAGTTCAATGTCTCTCTCTTAGAAATAACATTGAAAATTTAGGGATTAAACTTCTAAGTTAACCTAAATGAAAATATAAAAATGGTATTTAAAATTTTAAATTATAAAAGCAAAAGTGACACAAATTTAAAATACAATCACAAAACATGTAATTTAATTGTTTTTTAATGAAGATAACAAGCAATAACTTTGAGAAATGCCCCCCCCCCCCCCCCCCCCCCCCCCCCCCCCCCCCCCCCCCCCCCCCCAAAAAAAAAAACTTTGAGAATGGAGTGGTTGGAAGTTGGACCAAATGGTAAAGGCAGTCAAGCTTGATTTTGAACCATTTTTAAAAGCCCAATTATATAAAATAACTTTGCTTCAAGGACCTTTTTTTAATTATTATTTATATCACTTTTTAGGGATCAATAATTCTAAAAGCCTTCTTTATTCTAAATATGCAATCTGGGTCGACTCCCAAGTCAATACAACATTATGGTCATTTTCAACCTAAAAGAAATATAGTTTCAAAATAAACTGTATAGACAAATTATAAAAATATCTAAAACGATTTTTAAAATATAAGAGTTAGTTCAATTAGACGAATTTGTAAATTGTCTAAGGTTAGACAATCGAACATACCCACATTTCTTTAATTTAATAATAAACTTTATTTTTATTTTTTCTTTAAAAATGTATCAGCCAATAATATACGCAAGTAAAATCAGAAAAAGAGAGAGAATGTATATATTTTTTTACATTTAATGGTAAACATGAAATACATTATTAGTTTATTTATTAATAAAAAAATAAAATTGTACCAAAAGGAAAAATAATAGAGAATTAAATAGAAAATAATAACTCTAAGCTCGTTAATGTAAAGTAAAAGAAAATAAGAAAATAAGAGAGAATAGAAAAACATAAACGAAAAGTAAAAAGGAAAAAAGGAAAAAAATAATAATAATGAACTATTAAAAGAAAAAAGATTATGATGAAAGAGAGAGAACGAATAGAAAGAAATAAATCAAAAAACAAAAACAAAAGGATTAAAAAGTATTAAAAGAAAAAAAAAATAGAATGGAAGAGAGAGAAAGAAGAGAGATGGGAGAGATGAGTAAAAAGAGAAATAGGAATGCATGCATGAAACCTAAAAAAAACAGAAACAGAATTTGAGAAACTACTTTTTGAAGTTTCTCAAAATCTGCTATTTTTTTAGAAACGTTTCTAAAAAAGTTAGAAACAAGAAACATGTTGGTTTATCAAACATGTCTATTTCTTGAAAAATAAAAAACATGAAACGGAAACGTTATCAAACAAGCCCTTAATGTCTCCCACTACACTAATTGATATGGACTTTCTGGTGCCAACCTGTAAAAACTATTCTACATGTTAAATATTTTTCAAGAATTACATATTAAATGTAATAAAAATAAATAAATCTTGATAGTGGATCTTGTATCAACTATTCAGGTGTCGTTATTTATTCTCCACCAAAAATCTAGTAAAACAAATTTACTTTCATCTATATTATTCTTCCATAGAGGTATTTCAAAAAATTCCTCTCATTGTGACTGTCCTGACTAATTTAGGAACTATGTCCTTTTATATAGCATCAGTCATTTGTAATATTTAAATTCGAGCTCATTTAGACAATTATCTAAATTTAGTTTCTATTGACTTCAACATCTCATATGTTGTTGTCATTTTCTTTATCTTCTAAGCTTGACATCTAACATGTCAACTAGGAGATACATACAAGTTATCTCGTTTACTTTTGATTCATTAATCATGTGGTTCTCGAATAATTTGATTAGCATTGACAATAGGTTTTGAAAACATTTCTCAATAAAGACAAATTCAAAATTTTACACTGTCATTATAGTGTTAACGTTACTTTTTTAAGTAATAAAATTTTCTCAACTTGACAAATTAGTATTCAAAATTAAAATTATGAGAGAAATTGACATAATACTGAAATATATAAAATATATTATTTAATATCATGCAAACAATTATCTATTCAATTTTAGCATAGAAATCAAACAATTTAAAAATGAACTCTATAAATCATTTATAATGCTATGGTACTTTAGTGAGTTAGAACAAGTGCCGCCGTAAGGTAGGTCAAGTGTTTCTTCACTAAATTGAGACAATCTCAACTAAGTATTATACCAGAATAACTCTTATTCCTATAATTTTTAGTTATCATTAGTTTGCTCAAGTACATTATTAACAATCTTAATAAGCCCTTTGTAAGTGTGATCTATAGTTTTAGATCTCGTAGTTTTATCCCAACAAGCGTCGTCGCAGGGTAGGTCAAGTATTGGAAACAAAACTACAATTTTATCTTTCTCAGAAGTTCACCCTGATATTGAACCATGCAAACACCTTCCATAGGAGGACGGTCCAAAAGCCGCCATAAGGTCCCTCATGAATCTCACGATGTGAACCAAAAATGGAGCCCGTAGGATATGTTGACACATTTCCTTCTCCCACTTACTATTTTAAAATAAAGTTTTCTCTTACTTAGACAAATTAGGTTAATCTATATGTTGGTTATATTGATTTTAATGTGAATTACCAAGTTTTTAAACTATTTAAAAAAAATTAATCACATTATGAGCATGCTTAGTGAAATTCAATAAGATTTGACTAATTCAACTCCCAGATCAATTCCTAGTTAGAAGTGTTCCCTTGCGGCCAGTTTAAATACCTCAGTCTAGACATAACCTTCCATAGAGAGAGTTTCCTTATAGTCAATTTTTATTTCAAGTTCATTAATCTTTAATTAACTATTACTTATTAGATTAATGAACATAAGTGAATTTAAGCAATGTTTTTAGTCTTATTAAAAAATTAATTCACATATTGGATAATCTTAAAATTCTATCATTTTAAACTCCTTAAAACAAATTAAAATATCATTCTGGATATTTTATTCTAATCCTATTAGAAAAAATAAAAGATAAATTAAATTCAAAACTTAAACTATTTTATCTTTGAATTAAATTATTTTTATTTATGGAATACCTAATCGTATTAGGAAATTAAAAAATCTAATCTTATTTCGAAACAATCTAATCTTATCAGGAAACAAATAAAGATAAATTAAATTCAAATTTTAAACTATTTAAAGCATGAATTAAATTATCTTTATTTTAAGGAAACTCTAATTTCATTAGAAAGTATCCTAATCCTATTAGAAAAATATGGATTCCAATTTTGAAAGGAAATATCCTAATTAGTTTTCCAAATATAACAATTATACTCAAAGATATGGAAAATATAAACTTATTAGGAAAACATCTCAATTCAAACAACCTAATCAAATTTCAAATATAACAATTATATTCAAAAATTAATTAAGATGCATGATCATACTTAACCTATGGTGGGATTTTAATCTAAATGACATACTTTATATAACAATTAATTAATTTAAAAACATACATCACATTCATAGTTAAATTAATCAAAACAAAATTGGCCGGAATATTTGGCATATCCTAAAAATTGAAAATAATTTAAATTACAATAATTTAAATCTAAGACATATCTTGATCTTCAAAATCTTTCATTTTTTGGACCATCTAAATTTAAAGTTTAAAAAAAATCATAAATTTGACTTCGCACGATAAACACACCTTTACTTTCAATTTGACAGACTCACCGCCAGAACTTAAATGCAAACTAAGCTACTCCAAAACTGCCGGACGTAAATTGACTTGCATTTGAAGTTATAATAAAAAAAATTAGATTTATAACTTTTTTTTTTTTTTTTGACACCAATTAGATTTATAACTTAATCCTTAGGATTTGGTGCAAGCACATGAAGACAAAATATATATAAATTAAGAATTACAATAGAGAAGGCACATATATCATGAACTTAATGGACTTTTGGAGTCATTGTCAAACAACTCATGAAGAATTCATGAACTCACCATCTGCTCCAAGTTGAAATTGAAGAGCTTCAAGTTTTAATCATTTACTTTTCAATAAATTTCAGCCGCAAATCTTGACCAGGTAAAGGAGAGTTGACCGAATTTTCAAAGGACTAAAGCTAATCACTTGACGTTGGTGAGTACGAATGTGATTACATCTCATTATTGGAAAAAATAGTTCGAATTTCAACTTTGAATGTGATCGATTTTGATAACAATTGAATTACATAAAATTCTAATCTTTATGGGTTTTAACAAAGATCTAATCAAAATAATAAATTTAATGTCAAACAAATATGTTTAAACAGTCAATTTTACAAACTACATATCACATATATAAAAAATTAAAATATTCACCATCATAAAATTTTAATTCTAAATAAAAATCAAACCTGACTCTAATACCAATTGAAGGAATGAACGTTTCACTCCGCAATGTAAGCATTTGATCGTCTTTAATTTTATTTAAAATTAAACTAAAAATAATAATATTAAGCAAACTTACTTGGAGTAAATATGAAGATATTTTTGGCGGGTCTTTATCTCCTCCACAAAGTTTTTCTGGCTATGACTCGAACACAGGACCAAAGCTTGTGGGAGCCTCTTGAAAGAAAATCCACAAGAGATTGGAAAGGACTAACTCTCTATTGATAAGATGTGTGTTGTGTTTAATGGCCCAACACAAGGGTCCTATTTGTAGAGACCAATGGCAACTTTTGCCAAAATTAAAATATTATTTTTTAATATCTTATTTATTAAAACATATTTAATATTTATTTGAATCTCATTTAAGTCTCCTACGATATTTATTTATTTGAATCTTATTCAAATTTTATAAATATCTTTTATTTAATGTATATAATATACATTAATTATTTTAATATTTAATGTATAAAATAAATAAATATATTTTCCTCTTTTATATTTTAATTTATCTAATATATTAAATATTAATTTGAACATTTCAAACTTTTTTTTCAACTAAATTGATCTTTTAGTGTTACTATGAGCTAGCAAGAGAACCTTATGGACCTACATATTTTAAGCTTCAATGATACAAAATTAATTAATTAAACTCTTGAATTAATCAATTTTCATTCATTAACTCTAGGGTCCCTCCACTATAGACCTAGAGTTGCACTCTTATGAACCGTAGGACAGGTTGTGTCAATGAATATAATCACTACATGCAAGTCGATCCTTCACAAGTTGTTCGTAATTACAGCAAGGTAAAAAGTTCGTTTTACCCCTGTAAGTATATCTTGCACCTTAAGTACCACTGATCCTCTAATGAACAATTTATGATTCAACCATAAACTAAGTTCCTCTCGAGCCAGTGAGAGGGTGGGGCCTTATTGTTCAAGTCCCAAAATCAGCACTTAAGGGAACTACTCATCTACTTATCCTATATGGGAATGAGTGCATTTCATCTTGTGAGATTATGTTCCTAACTCTTTATATCACTACAAAATTTTAAGGTTTTCCCGACGCGAAAACGCGTCGGGAAAACTACCAAAAGCGTCGGCAAAAGTTTTCCCAACGCAAAATATACGTCGGAATAAAACGTCGGCGTAGCCTCGTCGGGAAAACTTTTCCCGACGAATAGACCTTGCGTCGGGAAAAGTACGCTTTTCCCAACGTTACACTCGTCAGAATAAGCTAGAACTTATCCCGACGCAAGAACTTGCGTCGGGAAAAGTAGGATATACAAAACCACTTTTACCTACTTTTTTTTATTATTTCAATTTATGTCATAACCTAAAAGTTTATTACTTTATGTAAATAGCAATGGTACCATTTCAACACAAACACATATAATAAAAATCAATATATATTAAAATGTAATATTCTTACAAAATATCATCCATATATTCAATACACAACAATCTCGGAATTTATATTTAGATACAACGAAAATAAGAACAAATTAATCTAAAAGGCTTGTGTTGTTATGTTCGTTGGTTTCTCCAAAAGCGGCCAACTCTCAACTTCTTGTTTCTTCAAAAAAGCATCTAATATTACATCACTACATACCTGAAAGAAAAAATCAAGGATTAGCAATTAAAATCAAGGATTAATTAAAATTATAAACCAGGTGGTGGGAATTTCATGTTAGAAGAATACTAAAAATGACAAATAAAATAAAATGGAAAATTTAAGGAGGTAAATGTTGAAATTCAAAGTTCAGTTAGAAGGCAGTGACTTGTTCCTCGACCATCAGAGTACGGTGAATTAGATTTGGAAGACCAAAGTTTCAGATGGCAGAGCTTCATTTACATTTTATTTATTTTTCATTCATTAGATTTAGAAAACATAAGTTGTTACCATAAGTACATGTTTGTTTACAAGTTTGGAAAGTATCTCCATGACAAAATCAACCTGAAAAAGAAATCATGTTCAGCCAAATAAGTAACTCGTGATTTCAACAATTAATTTTATTTCAAGCACAAAGTTGTATAAGAGAAATTTTGGGAACAAAAGAGAAAGGAGCATGAAGAATAGATACTATCTTCAATAGCTACAAATATAATGACCAGTCACACCTAGAGCAAAATAATGTCAAACGTCTAAAAAAAACTAAACTTTGATCGCATTTCTCAGCAGGTCCATGCATTATTTAGTGGTCCAACACTACCTTCTAAATAAATAAAATGTAACTAAGCAACGCAAGGGAATGTCAATAAGCAATTTTTGCATCAGATAAATGTAAATTTATAAAAATATATATATAAATGGAATGCTCACAGTAGCTCGAGCCTTGTCCCTTTCCTTTGCAGCCGCCATGGACAGAGAAGACTGCAGCCAAAGAAAACGAATTCAAACACAAAAACGAATAAACATCAGAAAAGTTATCAAGAATGACGAATGTAAAGCATAGATATTATGAATTATTAACCAAAAATAACTTCTCAAGATTAAATATGTGCCTACATAAATTAAATATGCTCGTATAAGATTTTGATGTCTCTATTAGACATAATCAGGTGATCTCAATTAGGTGGGGTGGCTTCCAAAGTTATATAAACCCCTGCAGTTAATGGTAAGTTACAAATTTATGGGCAAACCAATAAATTATGCATCTAAAAGTTTTCCATTGTTCAAAAAGGAGTATTCCACACTAAATGCTAACATTATCCCTAATACTCATTAATTTCTTTAACAAACTTTACTCAAATAAATAAGCTTGTGAAACTTCACTTTTTTTTTTTCTTTGGAAGTAACAAGGATGAAATATGTACAAAATTGCATCTCAAATTAATAGACCAATGGCAAACAATAGTTCAAGAAACTTGAGTGAGGATGTAAAAGCTGTTATGGTTACAAAAGAATCCAAAATAATATATAAATTGTTACACCACAAAGTAAACTAACAAAAGTCAGCAATAAATTTTCACATTTCGCGGAGAAGTTTTTCCACATCAAGTTCCTGTTATTCAATTCTCAAACCTTTCTCACAAAAGGAGTTTACATACAAAGGTTTATCAAACTCAAACCAACAAACATTTAATTCCAACTTCAAAGTCAGAAACCTTCAAACAAGTGTCAAGATTTAACCCAAAACAGAAAACCCACAACCAAAAATAACAAAATAAGCGAAATTCAGATGTCTGCCATCAATTGCCTAGTACTCAACTTCGAACCTACAGTTCAACACACTGCCTTCCACCTCTGCAATACATAAATCTCCACATAAACAACAACTTCAAAACAACACAAAGTAATACAGTAGAGAAAAAAAAACTTCAAGAAGTACTTAAACACAAGCGAAAAGCGAAGTAAACGAGCAAGAAAAGGAGGAACAAACATTGCTTGGACTTCTTCAAGCCGCCTTAGCATTTAAGCCAACTTTCGACCTCCCTCTCTTGCGCGTATCCATTGCTAACAAACCCAGATTGAGATCCACAACAAACTAATAAACTCGAAAAGAAAAACCAAAGAATCTTTCTAAAACGATAAGATTGAAGACCTAAAATGCTACCAAATCGATCAAAAATAAGAAAAAAGAAAAATAGAAGTGAGCGAAAACCCTAACTCCAACCCTAGACGAAGAGAGAAAAAAGTTTTGGAATATGGAGGAAGAGTACCTCGACATTGCCGGAACAAGGAAAAGAGAGGTTGGGTTTGGGAGCAGAGAATAAGAAGAGAGGTCATTGTTGCCAGAAGGAAACGATTTGGGGGAGAAGAATAAGTTCTGTTTGCGAGTGGAGAAGAAGAAAGAATTGAAAGGGCGTCTCTATTTTGGGAAGAAAAGGAAAATACGATCTAAGTGTTTTACCATTTATCTCGACGCTTATGCGCGATTTGGGATAATTTTTTTTTATTGAATAAATCCCGACGCAATGTTGCGTCGGGATAACCTTAAAATTCGTCGGCATAAGTTTGGCATTATCTCGACGCATGTTACGTCGGAATAAGCAGGATATGTCGACGAATTTTCTTGCGTCGGGAAAAATCTCGTCGGCAGATCCAAAAATTCTTGTAGAGTTATTTGGTCAAATCTCCAAAATGGTAGGCATATTGAATCGGCTACAAAAATCACTCTCACCCATGCAAATCAAAGGACAAACCCTCACAGGCAGGAGTTCATAACTCACTCAAGATTAAGATCAAGTCGCATGTGATCATCCTAATGAAATATTAATCTTCTCAATTAACAAATTTATAAAGAGAGATTAAATATTTCGTGGTCCAATCTTATACAAATTCATTGTATAAGATACGCCCACGCACATGTCTCCACATGAACGATTTGGATCAAATCATTTGTAACTATTATAAAGTGGGTCGTATCAATAGTGTTGTCAGGATAAGTGATAAGCCTTAGTATTAAGGCTTATTTAACTCCCAATTGCTTAAAATATTCTTTTTTTGACTTAAGATCATTTGAAAATAGTTGAAAGATTTCTTCAATTTAAGAAATAAATAAATATGATGACATTTGGGATATAGTTATAAATAAATTAATCTTGTTTGCAGGAAATATGGAAATTGCAAAATCAAATTGCAAAATCGTGATTCTGCAATCTGGAGCAACAGACCTGGGAATGTGGAAATTGTAAACTCAAATTGCAAAATTGTGAATCTGCAATCTGGAGCAGTACAAAAGTTCAAAAAACGAAAAATTCCTGCACGAAACTCATATAAGGAAATCTTAATTACCGAATGAATTAAGAGAATTGGAGCACGAAATTTGGGCATTCTTCAACCCTAATGAAGGCCTATAAAGGGGGAAGAAGAGAATGAGCTAACAATATATTTTTGGAGATGTTTTGGAGTTAATTTTCATGGTTTTTTCCTCTGTTTTTCTGCAGATTTTTGCTCTCTATTTTGCCAAGAATTTCAGTTTGTCTTTTTTTTTTTTTGAATTTTCTTCTTGTATTTGCTGGGATTTATGCCCTAAAGCCTCGTAATTAATAATTTTGATTATTTTATTTGTAATATAATATTATCCATTATATGAAAAATTCAAGGTTATTAGTGTAATCTTGAACAGTATGTGGTTGACATACGAGAGGACCATGTTCAAGAAATAACCTAAAGGGTCATAGTATATGGATAAGGTTGGGTGCCTTATCCTGGTAACACTATTGATATGGCCCACTTTGTAATAGTTACAAATGATTTGATCCAAATCATTCATGTGGAGACATGTGAGTGGGGGTATCTTATACAATGAGTTTGTATAAGACTGGACCACGAAATATTTAATCTCTCTTTATAAATCCGTTAATTGAGAAGATTAATATTTCATCAAGATGATCATATGCGATTCGATCTTAATCTTGAGTGAGTTATGAACTCCTGCCTGTGAGGGCTTGTCCTTTGATTTGCATGGGTGAGAGTAGTTTTTATAGCCGATTCAATATGCCTACCATTTTGGGGACTTGACCAAATAGGGAGCTGGGAACATAATCTCACAAGATGGAATTCGCTCCTTCCCATATAGGGTAAGTAGATGAGTAGTTCCCTTAAGTGCTGATTTCGGGACTTGAACAATGGGGTCCCCACCCTCTCACTGGCCCGAGAGGGACTTAGTTTATAATTAGATTATAAACAGATTGTTCATTAGAGGATCAGTGGTACTTAAGGTGCAAGATGTAATTACAGGGGTAAAACGGACTTTTGACCCAACTGTAATTACGAACAACTCGTGAAGGATCAGCTTGCATGTAGTGATTATATCAATGGACACAACTTGTCCTACAGTGCATAAGAGTGCAACTTTAGGTCTATAGTGGAGTGACCATAGAGTTAATGAATGAAAATTGATTAATTAAAGAGTTTAATTAATTAATTTTGTATCATTGGAGCTTATAATCTGTAGGTCCATAAGATCTCATTGCTAGCTCATAGAAACACTAAAAAGATCAATTTAGTTGAAAGAAAAATTTGAAGTGTTCAAATTAATATTTAATATATTAGATATATTAAATATAAAAGAGGAAAATATATTTATTGTATTTGATACATTAAATATTGAAATTTGAAATTTTCAAATTTAATATTTAATTTGAAGTGTTCAAATTAATATTTAATATATTAGATATATTAAATATAAAAGAGGAAAATATATTTATTGTATTTGATACATTAAATATTAAAATAATTAATATATATTTGATATATTAAATAAAAGATATTTATAGAATTTGAATAAGATTCAAATAAATAAATATCGTAAGAGATTTGAATGAGATTCAAATAAATATAAGATATATTTTAATATATTAGATATTAAAATATAATATTTTAATTATGACAAAGATTTTCCCTTGGTCTCTATAAATAGGACCCTTGGGTTGAGCCATTTTTCACAACACACATCTCCTCAATAGAGAGAATTAGATAATTCTCTCTAGACCTCTTCCTCTCCAATCCTTTGGGGATTTTCTTTCAAGAGGCTCCCACAAGCCTTGGTCCTGTGTTCGAGTCATAGCCAGGAAGACTTTGTGGAAAATATAAAGATTCGCCAGAATATTCTCCATAATATTATTTTCAAGGTATTTATTGCTTAACCTTTGTATTTTAGTTTAATTCTAAATAAATCAAAGACGATTCATATGCTTCCGCTGTGGGTTTAATTCGATTATTCCCTTTAGTATTACCAAGAGTTGCTCGAACACAGGACCAAGGCTTGTGGGAGCCTCTTGAAAGAAAATCCACAAGAGATTGAAAAGGACTAACTCTCTATTGATAAGATGTGTGTTGTGTTTAATGGCTCAACATAATGGTCCTATTTATAGAGACCAATAGCAACTTTTACCAAAATTAAAATATTATTTTTTAATATCTTATTTATTAAAACATATTTTATACTTATTTGAATCTCATTCAAGTCTCCTACGATATTTATTTATTTGAATCTTATTCAAAATTTATAAATATCTTTTATTTAATGTATATAATATACATTAATTATTTTAATATTTAATGTATAAAATAAATAAATATATTTTCTTTTTTTATATTTAATTTATCTAATATATTAAATATTAATGTGAAATGTTCAAATTAAATATTAATTTGAACATTTCAAACTTTTCTTTCAACTAGATTGATCTTTTAGTGTTACTATGAGCTAGCAAGGGGACCTTATGGACCTACAGATTATAAGCTTCACTGATACAAAATTAATTAATTAAACTCTTGAATTAATCAATTTTCATTCATTAACTCTAGGGTCCCTCCACTATAGACCTAGAGTTGCACTCTTATGCACTGTAGGACAAGTTGTGTCCATGAATATAATCACTGCATGCAAATCGATCCTTCACAAGTTGTTCGTAATTATAGCTAGGTAAAAAATTCGTTTTACCTCTGTAATTATATCTTGCACCTTAAGTATCACTGATCCTCTAATGAACAATTTATGATTCAACCATAAACTAAGTTTCTCTCGAGCCAGTGAGAGAGTGTGGCCTCATTGTTCAAGTCCCAAAATCAGCACTTAAGTGAACTACTCATCTACTTATCCTATATGGGAATGAGTGCATTTCATCTTGTACTTGTCTTATGGAGAGTATTTGCAGTACAATAGTTGTTCTTCGTTTGAATTCTTCTTGTATTAAGTTTGAGTTTTAATTCAATCATTATTCGTGGGTTTCTTGCAAGCAATTCTGTTTTCTGCATTTTTTTTTTTTTACTAAGTTGTTTACTGTTTTATAAAAGTTTAGTTCATAGTATTTTTTTTTTTTATTGAATTAAAGGGAGAAGGAAGTGGACTCACTGATGCCCTTAAATCTTTGTTTCAATTCCAATTAAGAATTTTACTTGAAGTATTATTGGCCACTGCCCAGATTTGTTTTACAACTCATGGTTCTGATGGTTCAATAAGCAAGCTGCCAAGATAATTTTTGTTTCCAATTTATTTAGTTTTGATCATCATTAATAATTTGCTCAATTTTCTAATATGAGTTTTTCTTCAATTAGTTGTAAGATTTTTATATTTAATATGAGCTAAAACTTCTTAGGGGGTTCAAGGATGTGAATTCCCTAAGAAGTAATTGTAGCCTAAATTTCAATAAAAACCAAGCCTACATCTCAATTATTTGCATGTGTTGAACAAATTTCCGTTGAGATCCTAGATTGATCAACTAGGGTATCAACTCAAGCTTAGATCTAATACCGACGGGGTTAGTGATAAGCGAATTTTGCACCAGTGATGAAGAAAAAGAGCTCAGACATAAGTCAATTCCTTACCCTAGACATAGGGATTAAGGACTCCAAAATCCATAAAATTGTTGAGTCGAATTATCTAAGATAGAGGGACTATAAACATATAAGTCATTCACTTAGCCTCCTAAAACCTAAATTCAAGGTGAATAGGAGAAGCAATTTTGGTTTACAATTGAGTGTGGAGTAGGTTAAATTACAATTTTGGCCTACAATTACAACTTAGGGCAATGACATTCTTGAGCCCCATCTTATTCTAAAATTCCCTTTGCAATTTCATTTACTAAGCTTATCTAATTTTCTATCCAATATTGCCAATTAGATTCTGCAATTCAATTCTGCAATTTTTGTTATTTCAATTATTGTCAATTTTTAAATTCTGCAATTTTTCTTTTTATCAAAACACGAACCCAACATTATTTTTGCAATTTAGTTTTCAAAGTTGCAATTTGCCTTACATCTTGCTTTACAATAATTTTTGTTACTCCGTTCCTTTGGGATTCGATACTTGGTACTCACATACCATTTTATATTACTTCGATTGCGTGCGCTTGCGTGTACAATCGATCAATAAGCCACCCAACCTTATCCATATACTATGACCTTTTAGGTTATTTCTTGAACATGATCCTACTGTATATCAATCACATACTGCTCAAGATTACACTAATAACCTTGGATTTTTCATATAATGGATAATATTATATTGCAAATAAAATAATCATAATTATTATTAATTATTAAATAAATCATTAATTACAAGGTTTTAGGGCATAAATCCCAACATGTAACCAACATCATCTGTTGTGTTTGGTGACAGTGGAAAACCGACATCGTTCTTCAAATTACTCACGCAATCCATAAAAATTGGGCACCATTTTTATTTTATTGTTTATTGACGGTGCAAAACCGACATCTTAAGGTTGTTTGCAATGACGGTTCAGAACCGACACCGTACATCAAATTTTCGAAAAAATCTGTAAATTTTTGTGAAAATAGGCATGTTTTCTTTATACCGACATCATTCACAAAATGTCAATTGCACAACTAATTTCAAAGCCCAAATTTGTTGTAGTGCCTAGAAAATGCAAATATTGTTTATTGTTACGACTCTCTTCTTCTTCTTCTTCTTCTTCTTCTTCTTCTTCTTCTTCTTCTTTGGATAAAAATCAATATTTCTATCCCTAAGTATCAATTTTATCCAATTGCACCCTAAATAAAGATAAGTGTTACAATCTTAACCCTAAACTTTAAAAAATATTACAATTTTAACCCTCTAATAAGTTTCAATTTGAAATATCATTAAGGGTCCGTTTGGATTGCAAATATAAAATATTTGGGAGTTAAAAATCTAGGAATTAAAAATCCAAGTAATTATTACCCATGGATAAAAATAACTCATGTATGTGTTTGGACATGGATGATAATTAATATTTGGAAGTTTAATTATTACTTTTCTCTCTCTTCTCTCTTCTCCATTTTTCAAGGGAAAAAGTCTCAAGTAAAAAAAAAAAAAACTTATCTCCTACATGGATAATAAAATCACATGGTTCATGAGTTATTTTTATCCATGGGTAATAATTACTTGGGTTTTAAAAAGTAAAGATCAATGAAACAAACATTGGTTTTTTATATCGTTGCCAAAACCCATTTCAAAACCAGTGAAACAAACGGGGCCGAAAAGAAGTATTCTCTAAGGGTGTACATGGGTTGGGCTGAGTTGGGTTGAAGGGTTTTTTGGGACCAACCCAAAAATTCGGGTTGGTCGGGTTGGCTACCCAAATGACCCAATCAAGGGTTGCAACCCAACCCAACCCAACCATATATTTTCGGGTTGGGTTGGGTTGGGTCACCGGGTTGAGTTTTTTATTTTTTTTAATAATTTTCTTAATTATTTAAAATACTTTTTGCTTTAATTAATAACTAAAATCACATAAAATTCAAATATCAAACTTCAAAGTTCATAACATCTTAATCTTCGTTACAATCCTAGATGAAAAACATTAAAAGTTCACAAATAATTCATTTATAAGTATATATATTATTTAAAAAAAAAAAAAAAAAAAAAAAAAAAAAAAAAAAAAAAAAAAAAAAAAAAACAACAACAACAACAACAACATAAATTTTGGGTTGGGTTGGGTCGGGTCAACCCGAGCCTAAAAATGCTAACCCGAGAACCAACCCGAAAATTCTGTTCTCCTAAATTTTAACCCAACCCAAACCGAAAAAAAAAACCTAAAACCCTTATGGTTTGGGTTATGTAGTTCGGGTTGCTCGGGTTACCGGGTTGTTTATACACCCCTAGTATTCTGATATGCCTTCAATGAATTCTAAAACATATGTATGGTACAAAATTGATAAAATTTGAAAGAAAACAATACTAGAGCTAAACTTTTGTTGAAATTAGTGAATTTTTGTAAGGTTATTCAATGGTTAATTTGTGCATTGATTAAATTTAATTTTGTTCAAAATTTGAATGTATTGAAATTAGTGAGTTTATAGAGATTTTCACATTGCTTTTTGTTAAAATTAGCGAGTGAATTAGCAAAAATTGAATAAATTGTAAAAATTACGACACTTATCTAAGTTTAAGATCCAAGTTGATAAAATTAAAAGTTTAGGGTAAAAGTTGATACATAAGTTTTTTTTTTTTTTTGGTAAAAAATGAACTTTTTTCTTTTTTTTTTTAAAGATAAATATTATTACGAATTTACGAGTCTCCACTTTATTGGCTGGAGCGTTGTACTTAAAATTTCAATTACATCAATTTCTGTAGCCTTAATTGCAATTTCAGTTTTCAATAAAAGAAGCTATGTTCTTATCAAAATAATAATAATAATAATAATAATGACATGTTCAGTCTAGAATGTAGTGTCTGGAAATAAAATAATTCTATGAGATAGATAGGTATATAGATTTAAGATTTATACATTTTTAAAATTTTTTAGATCTATTTAATTATAAATTAATTAACTATATATAAATTAAATAAAATTTGTTGTTAATAATATATCTTTAACTATTACTTTATACTAAACTATAATTTAACTACTTCCATTCTAAATATAATTAAAATTAAAGAAATAAAATAACTTTTTTTTTTTATAAATTATTTGTTAAATTAAAAGTTTGGTCCTTAATTTTTTTTTAAGTGGTACTAAGAGATTCTTGTAAATTTGAACATAGTTCAATGGTTAAGACATTTATATTTGTTGTATTAAATAAATAAATGATAATAGATTCCATATGTCTAATATATTTTTTAATTTTAAAAAGTGTTGATATATTTGATATTCATTTTTTATATAGTTTTTAAAATTATGTGATTTTTTAACCTTTTTAAAATTATGCACTATCTCATAAATTTTTTTAAATAAATAATTTATGGTTTAAATCATAATTTAATCTTCGAAATTTTCTGCTTATTTTATTTTGGCCACTGAACTTTGATGACCATTTTATTCTTTAAACTTTCAAAAATAACCATTTTCAAAAATAACCATTTTTGTCTCCAGACTTTTAAAATATCTATTTTAGTCCATAAACTTAAAATATCTATTGGATCATTGGTATATTATTATTCCACCCAATATTTGTTTGTATAATCCTCATTTCTAATATATGTGGATCAAATATAGGCTCACGTTAATACATTATTATAATACATACTTAGAGTGAAGCTATCAATTTATTAGAGGAAAAATAAAAGCAAATGACCATTTTTCTAAGTTCAAAAATTAAAATGGATACTTTAGGCCCCGTTTGATAATCATTTGATTTTTCATTTTTCGTTTTTGAAAATTAAGCCTATAAATATTATTCCCACCTATGGTTTTACTTGTTTTGTCATATACTTTTTACCTGTGTTTTCAAAAACCAAGTCATGTTTTGAAAACTATAAAAAATAGTTTTCAAAAACTTGTTTTTGTTTTTAGAATTTGGTTAATAATTCAAATGATTCCTTAAGGGAGATGAAAACCATTGTAGAAAAATTGGAAGAAAACAAGCTTAATTTTCAAAAACCAAATGGTTATCAAACGGGCCCTTAAAAGTGAGTGGACAAAAACCAAAAACAATCTAAAAATCTAGGTCCAATTTGATAATCATTTGGTTTTTTTTTTGTTTTTGGGTTTTGAAAATTAAGCTTATAAACACTACTTTTACCCATGAAATTCTTTGTTTTGTTATCTACTTTCTACCCATGTTTTCAAAAACCAAACCAAATTTTGAATGTTTTTAAGAACTTGTTTTTATTTTTGGAATTTAACTAATAATTCAAATGTTTCTTTAAGAAATGTGAAAATTATGATAAAGAAATTGTAGGAAAACAAGCATAAATTTCAAAAACTAAAACAAAAAAATCAAATAGTTATCAAACGAGACCTTAGAGAAGAAAATTTATATTTTGAATGTTTACGAATTAAAATAAAACGAACTTTAGAGAACAAATTGAGACATACACCATCATTTCAACTAAATTACTTTTATGCCAATAAAACATACCTCAACAAGTTTGTTTTAGTTCAATAATATGTAGAGTGAAAGATTCGAACATCTCTGATATTTTTGTTGATGATACATATTTTATGTCAATTGAACTATGTTGATGTTAGTACCTACCTCAACTAGTTGAAGTATGTAATATATACTTTAATATACCTCAACTAGTTAAAGTATATATTATCGACCAAAAGGTCAAATATTCAAGTCCCCTCCCTCCCACATGTGATAGAACTAAAAAAAATTGAAGGTTAAAATATCATTTAGTCATTGTACTTTGAGTTTTGTTCTATTTTGGTCTCTGTACTTTTAAATGTCTAATTTTAGTCTATGTACTTTCAATAAAGCTTAAAATTGGTCACTACTCTTAGTTTATTGTGAATTTTTCCTAAAAAAAAATTAGTCTCTATTAACTTTCCTTCTATAAATTTTAAAAATATGTTTACATTGTATCTTTTCTTGTCTTAAAATTATTATTATTATTTAACTAATTTTGATAAAAATTAATTTCAAACTTATCGTAAGAACTAATTTTAAGCTTTATTGAAAGTATAGGACTAAAATTAAACATTTAAAAATATGTAAGATTAAAATAGTATTTTAACTAAAACTAAATTGGCTTCTAGATTTGGAATATCAATTAACAGTAACGTCCAATATTAGTAAAATAGTAGATAAAGCTAGCTGAAACCAAATGCAGCTCACGGACACATAGACTTCTCTGTTACGGCACTGACACCACGCGCCCACGCGCCCAACAATTCTTTTTGACAGAGTATATCCCGCCATTCGATATACTCACCACGTCATCAACCCGATCAAATACCCGACCCGGACAACTCAGTCCACGTGTACCGTACCTCAGACGAAAATATGTTCCAATCATAACCGGCCACGTGGCAAACAAGTTCACTCCGTTTTCGGTATATATCATCTTCTGGTGATGTACGGGATTACACCATCAGTTCCACAAACAAAGAAGAAGAAGAAGAAGAAGCAGAGCAATGGGGAAAGAGGCCGAAACTGTTAGAGCTCCGTCGGAGGCAACGGCGGAAGACGGCGCCGCCGCCGAGTCGGCGTTCAAGCTCAAAGGATTCAAGGACTTCGTTCGAACGAATCCGAAATCGGATCGGTTTAAGGTTAAGCGGTTCCATCACATTGAGTACTGGTGTACCGACGCCACGAACACCGCTCGGAGATTCTCGTGGGGACTCGGCATGCCGATTGTGGCCAAATCGGATCTCTCCACCGGAAATTTGACTCATGCTTCTTATCTCCTCCGTTCCGGCCAGCTTTGCTTCCTCTTCACCGCACCTTATTCGCCCTCCATTTCCGCTGCCGAAAACCTCAGTCCGGCTTCTACCGCTTCAATCCCTAGTTTCGACCATTCCGCCTGCCGCGCCTTCTCCGGCAGCCATGGATTAGGCGTTCGAGCAATCGCTCTTGAGGTTGAGGACGCCGAGATCGCCTTCAGAACCAGCGTCGCACATGGTGCGAAACCTTCGTCTCCTCCGATTGTTCTCGATAATCGCGCTGTTCTCTCGGAAGTTCAATTGTACGGCGACGTCGTTTTGCGTTACATTAGCTACAAAAACCCTGTTTCTGGCGATGATAGCGAGAATAAACCAGACGATTGGTTCTTGCCGAAATTCGAGGCCATGGAGGAGATCGCTTCGTATCCGCTGGATTTCGGGATTCGGAAACTGGACCATGCAGTCGGAAACGTGCCGGAGTTGGGACCGATAGTATCTTACTTGAAGGGATTCACTGGATTCCACGAGTTTGCAGAGTTCACGGCGGAGGATGTGGGGACGAGCGAGAGCGGATTGAATTCGGTGGTTCTGGCGAACAATGAGGAAATGGTTTTGCTACCATTGAACGAACCGGTTTACGGAACGAAGCGAAAGAGTCAAATACAGACGTATTTGGAGCACAACGAAGGAGCGGGAGTTCAGCACTTGGCATTGGTGAGTGAGGACATTTTCAGAACCTTGAGGGAGATGAGGAAGCGAAGTGGCGTCGGCGGATTTGAGTTCATGCCGTCGCCGCCGCCGACGTATTACAAGAATCTGAAGAGCAGGGCGGAAGATGTGCTGACGGATGAGCAGATTAAGGAGTGTGAAGAATTGGGGATTCTGGTGGATAGAGATGATCAAGGAACTCTGCTTCAGATCTTCACCAAGCCTGTGGGAGATAGGTGAATTGCTTCTGTTGAAAACTATGGCGTTTTTTCTTCTGCTATCTTCACTATACTACTACAAATTCTTGCTGAATTTTGCCATATTATATCTTCATACTCTTTGAATATTTGTTTTCTCTGTATATAACATTGTTGGATTGCTTTTTCTATACGTTATTGAGCTGCAAAGGTTGCTGTAAAATTGTTCTGTTTTCCCCAAATTCATGGATGATCCCTTCTGTGGGTGAAAGTAGGTACATCATTTGATTATGGGTATGTGATCCATTTGATTAGGACAAATATAATAGCAGAAAATGTTCTCTGTGTTCCACCTCCATTAGAGGGAGGGCGGAAGGAATGAAGAAGAGGAAGAATCCACTGATTTTTTTAGTTGAACAATATGTGAGAGGTGGGAATTCGAACCTCTCGACCAAAAGCAGAATAAAAGAAAAAGAGGAAGAATCTACTGGTTTTTTTAGTTGAACTAGGGTGGGAATTTGAAGATCTCGACCAAAAGCAGAATGAAAGAAGAAGAGGAAGAATCCACTGATTTTTTTAGTTGAACAATACCTGGGGTTGAGAATTCGAAACATCTCGACTAGAAGCAGAATGAAAGAAGAAGAGGAAGAATGCACTGATTTTTTTAGTTGAACAATATGTGAGGGTGAGAATTCAAACATTCGACCCTTTGGTCGAGGTCATAATAAATTAACCAGTTAAACTACGGTCAGGTTGGCAAAAATCCACTGGTTTTGCTCCTTTTCGAAACCAAAAGCATTAATTTGAATATTGATGTTGATTGGAACGTCAAGGTCTGAATTCTACGAAAAATAGGATATAAGTGTTTCTAACCGATTAGAACTATCCTTTTGTTCACATAAGTGATATTTTATCAACATTTTGTGTATTTTGTTCATACTTTTTTGGATGTTGATGGAAATATTGAGATGTCTTACGGATATTTAATTCATAGCTGATAACTTGATATACACATTTTGTGCAGGCCAACTATATTTATTGAGATAATTCAGAGAGTGGGATGCATGATGAAGAATGAAGAAGGGAAAGAATATCAGAAAGGAGGGTGCGGTGGCTTTGGAAAAGGAAACTTTTCGGAGCTCTTCAAATCCATTGAGGAATACGAGAAGACACTTGAAGCCAAACGAGTTGCAGAACCAGCTGCTGCTTGAGAATCCAATCAGTCCAACACCAAAGCCAAACTAATAACTTAATAAGGTACTGTACTCAAAAACTCAATAAGATACTAAAAAAAACAAGTAGGAACAGAAAACAACATTGAAGCCATTTATTAGTTTCATGAGTTTTTCTGTATAGTTTTTACTGTTTCTTTATTTGGTTCATCTTCGCTGTAATGGTGTGACTGAAAGCAACTTCAATGAATAAAATTAGCTATTTTGTGTTGAATTCTTCTTCTGATAGCTCTTGAGACTTGGCTGCTTTGTGCAAGTAATAGAACTTGAGGGGGCCATTAGAAAGAATTGGAGTCCATGAGAACTCTCAGTTCGTTGATGAAATTCCTGTATCAATTTGCTTTGAAGATCAAAATCGATCCTGCTAAAGGCATATTTGGGAGTAATTTTAGTGATTTTGGACATGATAAAAGTGATTTTGGTCATTCTAAAATCACTTTCAAACATGTCTTCAATCTTGTCGTTAGCTACTATTGTAGATAAGATGGTACCTTGAATTCTCTCATGTAATTTTGATCATGTGAATAGTTAGTGGTTCAAATGGTTTGAAGTTTTATTTTATGAGGTGGTGAGTTTAATTATTGTTGAATTTTATGAATCAAACTTTCAGAAGAATTGGTGGATATATAAAAATGTTGATATAAGCTAACTCAACCGGTTAAGCTTCTAGTTATCTTTTTAAAGGGGGAAGGTTCAAATTCTCTGCATCCTTTTGAACCAAAAAATAATAAAAAAAAAAGAAAAAAGAATGGATATTAGGTATCTAATGATGTGATTAGTTGTCTTACGTTTCTTGGCATTAAATGGCTCGAAGACCACTTATTAATAAATCATGTGATACCTTTCAAATTAACTGCATATTTCATACCTAATATCCATTCTGTGGTATCTCTTGAATTATTTATTTATTTATTTGAGGAAACTTGAATGGGTGGTTTAACTTTGAGTCATGGACGTGTCTTCTTGAGGAACCACCCTGCCTCCACCCCCCCCCCCCCCCCCCCCCCCCACCTTTTTTTTTTTTTTTTTTTTTAAATTACTTTTTTGATCTCTTAATATTTAAGATTATGTGCGTTTGGTCTCTAAGTTTTTGATAGGTATCATTTTAGTCTTCGAGTTTTGAAAAATAGGTTTAAAAGATTCCCAAAGTTATTTTTTCCGTTTGTTACAGTAACAGAATAATTTTTTTTATTAATTTTAATAAAATGAAATAATAAATGGAAATAATATTAAAACAAAAAAACCTCACTCTCTCTCATCTTTCTCTCCTTTCTCTCGCCTCTCCCTCACCCCATCCCCCACCTCCACTCCCTCTCTGTCGAAGCAAAAATAAATTGTCATTTCTTCCATTTTTTCATCTGTAAATTTCTTCCATCTTTGTAGAGCTCTGCAAAGTTGTCGTACATTTCTCTCTTGCGCTTGTCGTTCCAAAGCTTAACCTCCATTGAAGCAATCTTGGGGTGTGAATGAAATTGGATTGTGAAGAGAAATTGGGGGTTTTATGTTTTGTGTAGGATTGGAGAAGAGTAGGACACGAGCAAAAAGAAAGGCCTTCTTCATTGAAGAAAACATAGAGATAAAGTACACATAAATAAAGAAACGTTGGTGAAGAAAATACAGAGATAAAGTACACATAAATACAGAAACGTTGGAAGAAATTTGGGGACAGGTTAGATTTGAAAACGGAACTTTATAAGAAAAACTTCAAACTAGGTGCCGACGATGGCGAAGAGGAGATGCCGGTGTCGATAGGGTACTTTAGGAGAGAAAGAGGAGAGAGATTGGGGTTTTTTGTTTTAATATTATTTTCATTTATTTTTTATTTTAATTATAATTTTACTTTATTAAAATTAATTAAAAAAAATATTTTGTTACTGTAGCAAACGGAAAAATAACCTCAAGGACCTTTTAAACCTATTTCTCAAAACTTTGAGACTAAAATGGTATATTTTGAAAACTCAGGGACCAAATAGACCTGATCTTAAAAACTTAGGGACCAAAAATATAATTTTTCCATATATATATATATATATGTGTGACGAGGGTTGTCCTCCCATTTTTTAACATTTCATATTTAAAAAATAGTAAGTTAGGAATAATATTAGTAAATTTTGTTTTAAAAAATGGTTAATGGACTTTTAAAAAATATAACTATTGTTGTAAAATTGAGAGGCGAAACCGGGCACCAAAACTTTACCAAAACATATAATAATAATAATAATACAAGTGTTGGAATATAAAAGGAGTGTATATATATAACATAAACAAAAGAAAATGGAGATTTATGGCAAATTAAAAACAAATGAAATTAGAGAAAGTGGGAGAGAAAAAAGAAGATTGGAGAGGTTTCTATACCAAAAATCTCTCATTATTTATCCACCAAAAACCACTATTTATAGGCAATTGGGAGAGCATGATGTGGTACATTTGGACACCAATCTATGGCCTTTGTTGGACACACAGAAGACACTTTGGCTATGGAGAAAATGCCACTTGGCATGGATATCAAATGGGCATGTGGAATGGGCATTTACATGTGCCATATTTACAATACTCCCCCTTAAATGCCCATTTATATAAAATATGCCTCGTTAAAAACTTACTAGGGAAAAACCCAATGGGAAGAAAAACCCTAGTGAAGGAAAAAGAGTACATATTTTATATAGTTTACTATAATACATTCACTCCCCCTCATGGAGACATCACTTAAAGTCTTTGAGTCGCCGCATTCCAATGCTATATACTAATTTATCGAAGGTTGCAGTTGGTAATGCCTTTGTAAATAAGTCAGCCAGGTTATCTTTTGAACAAATTTGTTGTACAGTGATATCGCCATTTTCTTCAAGATCATGAGTATAGAAGAGTTTTGGTGAGATATGCTTCGTTCTATCTCCTTTGATATATCCTCCCTTGATTTGAGCTATACATGCTGTGTTGTCTTCGTATAACATCGTTGGAAGAGGTTTACTTGAAGACAAGCCACATGTCTCATGAATGTGTTGTGTCATCGATCTTAGCCATACACATTCTCGACTTGCTTCATGAATAGCGAGGATTTCAGCATGATTTGAAGAAGTGGCCGTTATAGTCTGTTTCACTGATCGCCACGATATAGCAGTTCCTCCACATGTGAATAGATAACATGTCTGAGATCTAGCTTTGTGTGGATCAGATAGATAACCAGAATCTGCATAACCAACTAGATCATACTTTGATTTGTTAGAATAAAATAAACCCATATCAATTGTCCCTCGAAGATATCGGAGTACATGCTTAACTCCGTTCCAATGTCTTTTTGTATGACATGAACTATATCTAGCTAATAAATTTACTGAAAATGCAATATCTGGTCTTGTGTTATTAGCCAAATACATAAGTGCACCAATTGCACTAAGATATGGTACTTCAGGACCAAGTAGTTCTTCACTGTCATCTCGAGGTCGAAATATATCTTTCTTTATATCCAGTGAACGAACTTCCATTGGAATGTTCAATGGATGTGCTTTATCCATATAGAATCTTTTTAAGATTTTCTCTGTATAAGTTGATTGATGAACAAATATCTCATCTGCTAAATGTTCAATTTGCAAACCAAGGCAAAATTTTGTTTTTCCAAGATCTTTCATCTCGAATTCTTTCTTAAGATATTCTATTGCCTTGGATAACTCTTCAGGGGTTCCAATTATATTTAAGTCATCAACATATACAGTTATAATAGCAAATTTTGACTGAGATTTCTTTATAAAAACGCACGGACATATTGGATTATTTTGGTATCCTTCTTTCAACAGATATTCACTCAGGCGATTATACCACATTCGTCCTGATTGTTTTAATCCATATAATGATCTCTGTAACTTTATTGAATACAATTTCCGAGAACTTGATTCATATGTTTCTGGTATTTTAAATCCTTCCGGGATTTTCATATAAATGTCATTATCGAGAGATCCATATAAATACGCCGTGACTACATCCATTAGATGCATATCAAGCTTTTCATATACAGTCAGACCAATCAAATATCTTAGCGTTATTGCATCCACCACAGGAGAATATGTCTCCTCATAATCAATACCAGGCCTTTGCGAGAATCCTTGTGCAACAAGTCTCGCTTTATATCTTGTGACTTCATTCTTTTCATTTCTTTTCCTTACAAATACCCATTTATATCCTACAGGTTTGACGTTTTTCGGTGTTGGGACTACTGGTCCAAAAACCTCACGTTTTGAAAGTGAGTTCAACTCTGCTTGGATTGCTTCTTTCCACTTCGGCCAATCCTTTCTACGTTGACATTCTACGATAGATTTTGGGTCAAAATCGTCACTTTCATGAATAATATCGTGAGCAACATTATAAGAAAAAATGTTGTCAATAATGATATCATTTCGGTTCCATCTCTTTCCTGTTGTAACATAGTTTATAGAAATTTCATTATTATCCTCAAGCGTTTGATTTTCACCAATACTCTTTTGAGTAAATGTATTCTGGATTTCTTCTGGAACATTCATACCTTTTATTGAATCATTTTGATTCTCAACTACTTTTCTTTTTCGAGGATTTTTATCTTTAGAACCTATTGGTCTACCACGCTTCTGGCGTGCTCCAGACTCATTATTGACAACATGTTCCTTTGGGATATCAACTTTTGATGGAGCATTTGCAGCTGGTATATATGATTTAGTCACACTTTTAGTATCTGTGAATGCATCTGGTAGTTGATTTGCTATATTTTGCAAATGAATTATCTTTTGAACTTCAAGTTCACATTGATTTCTACGAGAATCTAAATGAGATAATAACGATGCATTCCATGTAATTTCTTTTTCCAACTTCTTAATTCCTCCCCCTAATGTTGGAAAATTTGTCTCATTAAAATGACAATCAGCAAATCGTGCAGTAAATACATCACCCGTCAGGGGTTCAAGATATTTAATAATTGATGGGGAATCAAAACCAACATATATTCCTAACCTCCTTTGAGGACCCATCTTAGTACGTTGTGGTGGAGCAATCGGTACATATACTGCACATCCAAAAATTCTTAGATGGGAAATATTTGGCTGCTGGCCATAAGCTAATTGCATTGGGGAGTATTTATTATAAGCTACTGGCCTAATACGTGCCAGTGATGCAGCATGCAAAATAGCATGACCCCATACCGATGTAGGAAGTTTAGCTCTCATAAGCAATGATCTTGCAATTAGTTGCAGACGTTTTATAAATGATTCTGCTAGACCATTTTGTGTATGAACGTGAGCTACAGGATGTTCAACACTTATCCCAATTGACATACAATAATTATTAAAAGTTTGGGATGTAAATTCACCAGCATTATCAAGTCGAATGGTCTTAATTGTATTATCAGGAAATTGTGCTTTTAACTTAATTATTTGAGCAAGTAATCTTGCAAATGCAAGATTTCGACTTGATAATAAGCATACATGTGACCATCTGCTGGATGCGTCAATTAATACCATAAAATATCTAAATGGACCACTTGGTGGGTTAATAGGTCCACAAATATCACCTTGAATTCGCTCTAAAAATGCAGGTGATTCAACCCCACTTTAGCTGGTGATGGTCTAATAATTAATTTCCCTTGAGAACAAGCATCACATGACAACTCATTGGATTGAAGAATCTTCTGGCTTTTTAAAGGATGTCCATGTGAATTCTCAATAATTTTTCTCATCATTATTGACCCTGGATGACCAAATCGATCATGCCAAACACTGAATATTTCTGGATTCATGAACTTCGGGTTCATTATTGCATAACTTTCGATTACTCGTATATGAGTATAGTATAATCCAGAAGAAAAAGCAGGCAGTGTTTCTAATATACGTTTTTCATGTGAAACAATAGATGTTATATAGAGACACTCTATATTATTTTTACAATCAGTTTCAACATGATAATCATTTTCACGTATATCTTTAAAACTTAATAAGTTTCTTTTTGATTTGCTAGAGAACAGAGCATTATTAATGTAAATCTTGTTCCTCTAGGAAAAATAAAGTTTGCTTTTCCAAAACCTTCAATCAGATTTGCAGAACCTGATATAGTATTGACTTTTGCTTCCAGCATTGTCAATCTAGTAAAATATTTTCTATTTATGAGTATCGTGTGCGTAGTTGCGCAGTCTGCCAGACATAAATCCTCATTGCTCATTTTCGAGTTACTCAACATATTGAAATTGTTCATATTTCTTCATTGAAAAGAAAAGAAAAACGATTACAAAGAGTCTTAAATATATATACAAACAAAACAACAACAAAACATACTAAACAGTATTTAATTATATATTTTCATACAAATCATCCTCTACTTGTTTGATTGTATCAATTCTCTCTCCAGGAGATTCAAAATAATCAGCTACATCAAGATGCATCATATTGGAGGGGTCAAACACATCATCTTCTTGAATGGCAAGATTTACCTCCACATTCTTTCCTTTTCCTTTTTCCTTCAGGGAAGCTTGATAGAGATCAACAAGGTGTTTTGACGTACGACAGGTACGTGACCAGTGCTCAGTCATTCCGCACCGGAAACATTTATGTTCATCACCTTTCGAACTTCTATCTTGTGGAGCCTTTCCTTTATGATCATCACTTCGTGTGGGTTTCTTAAAATTATAATGCCCACCACGAAAATAGGTATTTCTTCCTCTACCGCGGTCCCGACCTCGACCACGACCACGACCTTGACCACGGTTATTAAAATTCACAGCATTCACTTCAGGGAATGGTGTTGCTCCAGTTGGTCGGGATTCGTGATTTTTCATCAATAACTCGTTATTTTGTTCAGCAACGAGAAGACATGAGATAAGTTCAGAATATTTTGCAAAACCCTTCTCTCGATATTGCTGCTGCAGGAGCATATTCGATACATGAAAAGTAGAAAATGTCTTCTCTAACATATCAACATCAGTAATCTTTTCTCCGCATAATTTTAATTTTGAACTAATTCTGAAAAGTGCGGAATTATACTCACTTACTGATTTAAAGTCCTGCAACCTCAGGTGCATCCAATCATAACGAGCATTTGGAAGAATAACTGTTTTTTGATGATCGTACCTTTCTTTCAAACCTTGCCATAGAACGTAGGGATTTTTTATTGTAAGATACTCCATTTTCAATCCCTCGTGAAGATGATGGCGAAGGAAGATCAGGGATTTTGCTTTTTCTTGATTTGATGCATCATTTCCTTCTTTAATTGTTTCTCCAAGATTCATAGAATCTAAATGGATCTCAGCGTCAAGGACCCATGACAAGTAGTTATTTCCATTAATATCCAGGGCCGCAAATTCTAGCTTTGTAAGGTTTGCCATAATAACACTATCAAAAATAATAATATATTCATATTAGAAATTTAACATAAACCAAATGCGTAAAAATGGCTTACCTATAAGACTTACCTTTAACGGGAAAAATGACAGAGTTTCGTGCTGATAACGTATTGTAAAATTGAGAGGCGAAACCGGGCACCAAAACTTTACCAAAACATATAATAATAATAATAATAATAATAATAATAATAATAATAATAATACAAGTGTTGGAATATAAAAGGAGTATATATATATAATATAAACAAAAGAAAATGGAGATTTATGGCAAATTAAAAACAAATGAAATTAGAGAAAGTGGGAGAGAAAAAAGAAGATTGGAGAGGTTTCTATACCAAAAATCTCTCATTATTTATCCACCAAAAACCACTATTTATAGGCAATTGGGAGAGCATGATGTGGTACATTTGGACACCAATCTATGGCCTTTGTTGGACACAGAAGACACTTTGGCTATGGAGAAAATGCCACTTGGCATGGATATCAAATGGGCATGTGGAATGGGCATTTACATGTGCCATATTTACAATAACTATGTCATTTTTTAAAATTTCTTATAAAAATTTAAATGGGTTAATTTTATCTTTTAATATAAATTAAATTATAAGTTTAATCCCTGAACTTTTAGAGTAGTGTCTAATAGGTCCTTAAATTTTCAATTGTGCCTAGTAAATCTTTGAATTTTAAAATATCTAACATGTCTCAAAAGTATTAGTTTTTTATGTCCTATAGGCCATTGACTTTTTCAATATTTTTTAAAATGCATAGTACTATAATAAGAATTTGACGTTTTAATTTTGTTTGTAATAAGACTAGAATTTCGCAATTTTGTGTCTAATAAGACTCTAAATTTTTTTTTAAAAAAAAAATTAATAGGTTAAAAGACAAATTAAATATAAAATTGAAAGTTTAGGAACCTATTAGACACTTAGGGGCCGTTTGAGGTACTGAGTGGGTTATAATAGTCTATAGAGTTATATAATTTGTGTTTAGGATACAGAGTTATTTAGTTTGGATTATAATAGTTTGTGTTTAAGGTGCAAAGTACTTCACAGACTATTATAACTCACATTTCAAACAACTCTTTAAAGTTTAAGAATTTGTTAGACACAACTCTAATACTTAAGTTGGCAATAAAGTAGTGTTATTGTAGACAAACCTGACACCTACACACATATGGTTATCCAAATTACAAACTTAGTTAGACAACTTGTGCACATATTGTATGACCAATAATTTTGATTATATTTTTATGATAATATTTTTTAACTTAAAATATATTATTTAAGTCCAACTCCCCAAAATATACTCTCTGCTTTGAATAATTGTACCAAGTTCATAACCTCCTTTAGAACCTCCGAATTTGGAAGGATTTGAAATCAAAATGGATTTAAAATTATTTTCAGTATTTGGTTAGAATTTTAAATATATATATATATATATATATATATAGGATTTGAAATTTTGTTTTGTCCTAAAAAAAATTTCGTCCAAAATAGGTCAAATTTGATAGGATTTTAAATAAAAATTAATTTAATTTCAATTTTACCCTGCTGTGAAGAAAACAAAATGAACCAAAAAAAAAAAAAAAAAAAGGAAAGAAAAGGAAAAATTGATCCACGAGAACGCGATTGAGAGGTGGGGAGATTGTAGAGAAGTTTCGAGAAGTTGCGGAAGAATACAGTGAGTTGAGACAAGGGTAGAAGATAAAAGGCAATAGAGGCAGCTGGCACGACCACGACTGTGGAAGAAGGAAAATTGGGAGAAGGGTGGAGGTCTAGGATTTTTTATAATTATTTTACCTTTTATTTGTTTTTTTAACACTTTAATAAATAGGAACAGAAAAAAAATAGGGATATTAGTCTATATATATATATATATATATATATATATATATATATATATATATATATATATATACATACATACATATACGTATAAGGGTATACTTATAAAATTGTTATTTTCTTTTTCTTTCTTTTGAACATCCAAATAAGAAATTTTTATTTTTATTTTTTTTAAATCTAAGAGGTTCCAAATAAGATCAGGAGTTTAAAATTGTTCACTTTTAACATAAATTCTCATGGCTTTGTTTTTCATTTCACCTAAAAAATCTCAATAGTGTCTCTCACTTATAAACCCATGAATTTTTCCTTATCTAGCCAATGTGGGACTTTAGTTACACTCCCAACAATTCCAACATTTAATACAAAAATAAGTAATTGAATTGTAAAACTTTTAACCTTTTTTCAAATAAAGAACCAAAAACGTTCTTCTCTTTATTATATGAAAACTCCCTCATTGTCATAATAAATAATAAATATTAAAATGTTACAACACTTTCCATTTTGAAGGTTATATACTATCATTTATAGTAACTTTAATTTTAGTAAGTTTGACTCTAATGTCTGGCCATTTTAGTCCTTAATAACAGTTTCAACTCCATCTTTCATAAATTCAATCAATAAATGTCAGAATTAGTCACACACAAAAAAAAAAACAGTTTTTACTCCTAAAATTGCACATAAAATTTAGATCAATGTTACAATCTTGACTTTAATCTTGACTTTAAATCTTAATATGTGTTGCAATTTTAACCTTTTGATAAGTTTTCGTTTGAAAAAATTAAAAAAAAAAAAATATATATATATATATATATATATATATATATATATATATATATATATATATATATATATATTTAATGAATTATAAATTATATGTTTGATAAAAAAAATTATATAATTTATAAAAAAAATGGCATTAGAGATAATTTTTTGATGATTTTTTTTCCTAAAAAAATGATAAGTAATGTTGATATTGTTGTAAAATTGAGAGGCGAAACCGGGCACCAAAACTTTACCAAAACATATAATAATAATAATACTTTACCAAAACATATAATAATAATAATAATAATAATAATAATACAAGTGTTATTATATAAAAGGGAGTATATATATATATATATATATTATAAACAAAAGAAAGTGGAGATTTATGGCAAATTAAAAACAAATGAAATTAGAGAAAATGGGAGAGAAAAATGAGATTGGAGAGATTTCTTTTACCAATTGTCTATCTTTATTTATCCATCAAAAACTACTATATATAGGCAATTAGGAGAGCATGATGTGGTCCATTTGGACACCAATCTATGGTCTTTGTTGGACACATGGAAGACACTTTGGCTATGGATAAAATGCCACTTGGTATGGATATCTAATGGGCATGTGGAATGGGCATTTATATTTACAATACTCCCCCTTAAATGCCCATTTATAAAATATGCCTCGTTAAAAACCTTACTAGGAAAAAAAACCCAATGGGAAGAAAAAAAAACCCTAGTAAAGGAAAAGAGTACATATTTTATATAGTTTACTATAATACATTCACTCCCCCTCATTGAGACATCACTTAAAGTCTTTAAGTCGCCGCATTCCAATGCTATATACTATTTTATCGAAGGTTGCAGTTGGTAATGCCTTCGTAAATAAGTCAGCCAGGTTATCTTTCGAACAAATTTGTTGTACAGTGATATCGCCATTTTCTTCAAGATCATGAGTATAGAAGAGCTTTGGTGAGATATGCTTTGTTCTATCTCCTTTGATATATCCTCCATTGATTTGAGCTATACATGCTGTGTTGTCTTCGTATAACATCGTTGGAAGAGGTTTACTTGAAGACAAGCCACATGTCTCATGAATGTGTTGTGTCATCGATCTTAGCCATACACATTCTCGACTTCCTTCATGAATAGCGAGGATTTCAGCATGATTTGAAGAAGTGGCCGTTATAGTCTGTTTCACTGATCGCCACGATATAGCAGTTCCTCCACATGTGAATAGATAACCTGTCTGAGATCTAGCTTTGTGTGGATCAGATAGATAACCAGAATTTGCATAACCAACTAGATCATACTTTGATTTGTTAGAATAAAATAAACCCATATCAATTGTCCCTCGAAGATATCGGAGTATATGCTTAACTCCGTTCCAATGTCTTTTTGTAGGACATGAACTATATTTAGCTAATAAATTTACTGAAAATGCAATATCTGGTCTTGTGTTATTAGCCAAATACAAGTGCACAAATTGCACTAAGATATGGTACTTCAGGACCAAGTAGTTCCTCACTGTCATCTCAAGGTCGAAATATATCTTTCTTTATATCCAGTGAACGAACTTCCATTGGAATTTTCAATGGATGTGCTTTATCCATATAGAATCTTTTTAAGATTTTCTCTGTATAAGTTGATTGATGAACAAATATCCCATCTGCTAAATGTTCAATTTGCAAACCAAGGCAAAATTTTGTTTTTCCAAGATCTTTCATCTCGAATTCTTTCTTAAGATATTCTATTGCCTTGGATAACTCTTCAGGAGTTCCAATTATATTTAAGTCATCAACATATACAATTATAATAGCAAATCTTGACTGAGATTTCTTTATAAAAACGCACGGACATATTGGATTATTTTGGTATCCTTCTTTCAACAGATATTCACTCAGGCGATTATACCACATTCATCCTGATTGTTTTAATCCATATAATGATCTCTGTAACTTTATTGAATACAATTCCCGAGAACTTGATTCATATGTTTCTGGTATTTTAAATCCTTCCGGGATTTTCATATAAATGTCATTATCGAGAGATCCATATAAATACGCCGTGACTACATCCATTAGATGCATATCAAGCTTTTCATATACAGTCAGACCAATCAAATATCTTAGCGTTATTGCATCCACCACAGGAGAATATGTCTCCTCATAATCAATACCAGGCCTTTGCGAGAATCCTTGTGCAACAAGTCTCGCTTTATATCTTGTGACTTCATTCTTTTCATTTCTTTTCCTTACAAATACCCATTTATATCCCACAGGTTTGACGTTTTCCGGTGTTGGGACTACTGGTCCAAAAACCTCACGTTTTGAAAGTGAGTTCAACTCTGCTTGGATTGCTTCTTTCCACTTCGGCCAATCCTTTCTACGTTGACATTCTACGATAGATTTTGGGTCAAAATCGTCACTTTCATGAATAATATCGTGAGCAACATTATAAGAAAAAATGTTGTCAATAATGATATCATTTCGGTTCCATATCTTTTATGTTGTAACATAGTTTAAAGAAATTTCATTATTATCCTCAAGCGTTTGATTTTCACCAATACTCTTTTGAGTAGTTGTATTCTGGGTTTCTTGTGGAACATCCATACCTTTTATTGAATCATTTTGATTCTCAACTACTTTTCTTTTTCAAGGATTTTTATCTTTAGAACCTATTGGTCTACCACGCTTCTGGCGTGCTCCAGACTCATTATTGACAACTTGTTCCTTTAGGATATCAATTTTTGATGGAGCATTTGCAGCTGGTATATATGATTTAGTCACACTTTTAGTATCTGTGAATGCATCTGGTAGTTGATTTGCTATATTTTGCAAATGAATTATCTTTTGAACTTCAAGTTCACATTGATTTCTACGATAATCTAAATGAGATAATAACGATGCATTCCATGTAATTTCTTTTTCCAACTTCTTAATTCCTCCCCCTAATGTTGGAAAATTTGTCTCATTAAAATGACAATCAGCAAATCGTGCAGTAAATACATCACCCGTCAGGGGTTCAAGATATTTAATAATTGATGGAAAATCAAAACCAACATATATTCCTAACCTCCTTTGAGGACCCATCTTAGTACATTGTGGTGGAGCAATCGGTACATATACTGCACATCCAAAAATTCTTAGATGGAAAATATTTGGCTGCTGGCCATAAGCTAATTGCATTGGGGAGTATTTATTATAAGCTACTGGTCTAATACGTGCCAGTGATGCAGCATGCAAAATAGCATGACCCCATACCGATGTAGGAAGTTTAGCTCTCATAAGCAATGGTCTTGCAATTAGTTGCAGACGTTTTATAAATGATTCTGCTAGACCATTTTGTGTATGAACGTGAGCTACAGGATGTTCAACACTTATCCCAATTGACCTACAATAATTTTTAAAAGTTTGGGATGTAAATTCACCAGCATTATCAAGTCGAATGTTTTAATTGTATTATCAGGAAATTGTGCTTTTAACTTAATTATTTGAGCAAGTAATCTTGCAAATGCAAGATTTCGACTTGATAATAAACATACATGTGACCATCTGTTGGATGCGTCAATTAATACCATAAAATATCTAAATGGACCACTTTGTGGGTTAATAGGTCCACAAATATCACCTTGAATTCGCTCTAAAAATGCAGGTGATTCAATCCCCACTTTAGCTGGTGATGGTCTAATAATTAATTTCCCTTGAGAACAAGCATCACATGACAACTCATTGGATTGAAGAATCTTCTGGCTCTTTAAAGGATGTCCATGTGAATTCTCAATAATTTTTCTCATCATTATTGACCCTGGATGACCCAATCGATCATGCCAAACACTGAATATTTCTGGATTCATGAACTTCGGGTTCATTATTGCATAACTTTCGATTACTCGTATATGAGTATAGTATAATCCAGAAGAAAAAGCAGGCAGTGTTTCTAATATACGTTTTTCATGTGAAACAATATATGTTATATAGAGACACTCTATATTATTTTTACAATCAGTTTCAACATGATAATTATTTTCACGTATATCTTTAAAACTTAATAAGTTTCTTTTCGATTTGCTAGAGAACAGAGCATTATTAATTGTAAATCTTGTTCCTCTAGGCAAAATAAAGTTTGCTTTTCCAAAACCTTCAATCAGATTTGCAGAACCTGATATAGTATTGACTTTTGCTTCCAGCATTGTCAATCTAGTAAAATATTTTCTATTTATGAGTATCATGTGCGTAGTTGCGCAGTCTGCCAGACATAAATCCTCATTGCTCATTTTCGAGTTACTCAACATATTGAAATTGTTCATATTTCTTCATTGAAAAGAAAAGAAAAACGATTACAAAGAGTCTTAAATATATATTCAAACAAAACAACAACAAAAACATACTAAACAGTACTTAATTATATATTTTCATACAAATCATCATCTACTTGTTTGATTGCATCAATTCTCTCTCCAGGAGATTCAAAATAATCAGCTACATCAAGATGCATCATATTGGAGGGGTCAAACACATCATCTTCTTGAATGGCAAGATTTACCTCCACATTCTTTCCTTTTCCTTTTTCCTTCAGGGAAGCTTGATAGAGATCAACAAGGTGTTTTGACGTACGACAAGTACGTGACCAGTGCCCAGTCATTCCGCACCGGAAACATTTATGTTCATTACCTTTCGAACTTCTATCTTGTGGAGCCTTTCCTTTATGATCATCACTTCGTGTGGGTTTCTTAAAATTATAATGCTCACCACGAAAATAGGTATTTCTTCCTCTACCGCGGTCCCGACCTCGACCACGACCACGACCTCGACCACGGTTATTAAAATTCACAGCATTCACTTCAGGGAATGGTGTTGCTCCAGTTGGTCGGGATTCGTGATTTTTCATCAATAACTCGTTATTTTGTTCAGCAACGAGAAGACATGAGATAAGTTCAGAATATTTTGCAAAACCCTTCTCTCGATATTGCTGCTGCAGGAGCATATTCGAGACATGAAAAGTGGAAAATGTCTTCTCTAACATATCAACATCAGTAATCTTTTCTCCGCATAATTTTAATTTTGAACTAATTCTGAAGAGTGCGGAATTATACTCACTTACTGATTAAAGTCCTGCAACCTCATGTGCATCCAATCATAACGAGCTTTTGGAAGAATAACTGTTTTTTGATGATCGTACCTTTCTTTCAAACCTTGCCATAGAACGTAGGGATTTTTTATTGTAAGATACTCCATTTTCAATCCCTCGTGAAGATGATGGCGAAGGAAGATCAGGGCTTTTGCTTTTTCTTGATTTGATGCATCATTTCCTTCTTTAATTGTTTCTCCAAGATTCATAGAATCTAAATGGATCTCAGCGTCAATGACCCATGACAAGTAGTTATTTCCATTAATATCCAGGGCCGCAAATTCTAGCTTTGTAAGGTTTGCCATAATAACACTATCAAAAATAATAATATATTTATATTAGAAATTTAACATAAACCAAATGCGTAAAAATGGCTTACCTATAAGACTTACCTTTAGAGGGAAAAATGACAGAGTCTCGTGCTAATAACGTGTTGTAAAATTGAGAGGCGAAACCGGGCACCAAAACTTTACCAAAACATATAATAATAATAATAATAATAATAATAATAATAATAATACTTTACCAAAACATATAATAATAATAATAATAATAATAATAATACAAGTGTTATTATATAAAAGGGAGTATATATATATATATTATAAACAAAAGAAAGTGGAGATTTATGGCAAATTAAAAACAAATGAAATTAGAGAAAATGGGAGAGAAAAATGAGATTGGAGAGATTTCTTTTACCAATTGTCTATCTTTATTTATCCATCAAGAACCACTATATATAGGCAATTAGGAGAGCATGATGTGGTCCATTTGGACACCAATCTATGGTCTTTGTTGGACACATGGAAGACACTTTGGCTATGGATAAAATGCCACTTGGTATGGATATCTAATGGGCATTTATATTTACAATAGATATCACTTATAGCATCATATGTTTATTTCGTATGATTTAATGCATAGAATTTTAAATCAAAATTGTTAATTGTTGTAAAAAATTGATTTATTAAAGTCTCGTTTGATAACTATTTGGTTTTTAGTTTTTGGTTTTTAGTTTTTGGTTTTTAAAAATTAAGCCTATAAATATTATTTTCACCCTATGGTTTTCTTGTTTTGTTATCCACTTTTTATATATATTTTCAAAAACCAAATCAAGTTTTGAAAACTAAAAAAAAAATAGTTTTCAAAAACTTGTTTTTATTTTTGGAATTTGGCTAAGAATTCAAATGTTTTATTAAGAAATATGAACTCTATTGTAGAGAAACGATGAGAAAACAAGCACAATTTTCAAAAACCAAATATCAAATAGTTATCAAACGGAGCTAAAATGTTGGTATACACTGACTATGTCATAAAAGTTTCACTTTTAAATTTATATAATGTTTTTTTTTTAATATTTAGTGATGGTAAGAATTTAATTAAAAAAATTCATACATAGGGATGAAATTAAAACTTTTAAAAGATTAAAAGATGAAAATAATAAATATTTAGACATTAAAGACTAAAATATATAATTAATCTTGATGGCTCAATGTATTGATGTGGGAAATTATGTTCTCTATTTAATATAATGAATTTTTTTGTTTAACAAATAGCATGTGGAAAATTTAGAGGGTGTTTGGTAATTAGTGATTTAAAAATAATTGATTTAATGAAAAATAGATTTGTGTGCATTTCATGTTTTAAAAAAAATAGCAAATATGTGTTTGGTAACATGTTTAGAAACCGGTTTTAAATTTAAAAAGTTGTTTAAAATGTGTTTGGTAATTAATATATAAACATTAAAATTGTTATAGTTACTAAATATTTTGTTAAATCCCAACTATTATTAATGAACATATGATTATTTTTGTTTTATAAATTTTGAATAGTTATTAATTTATAATATGATATGTTATATATTTTTTTTGTTAATTTGATCATAGCCCAGCAGATAAGACATCAATTAACATCCTAACGTTTGATAGTTCGAAATGTGTAACTTTTTTCTAGTGTAACTTTGCATTTCAAATTTTCAAGATAAATTTAGATACACTAAAAACATAAAAAATTTTAAAAAAAAATTTATTGTGTTCACTAAATTTATTTGATGAATATGGAGAAAAAAAAATTGTATGTTTTAGGTTAAAATACCATCTTGGTCAATGTACTTTGGGTTTCATTCAATTTTAGTATCTATACTTTTAAATGCCTAATTTTAATCCTTATACTTTCAATAAAGATTAAAATTAGTCACTATTGTTAGTTGATTGTTAACTTTTCTATAAAAAAAAAATTAGCCTCTATTAGTCTTCCTTCTATAAATTTTGGAAATATGTTCACATTACGTCTTTTCTTGAATGAAAATTATTATTATTATTTAACCAATTTCAAAAAAAAATAACTTCAATCTAACGATAGGGACCAATTTTAAGCTTTATTGAAAGTAAATGGACTAAAATTGGACACTTGAAAGTACATGGACTAAAATAAAATTAAACTCAAAGTACATTGACCAAAATGGTATTTTAACCTATCTTTAATCTAAATTCAATTTATTGTTTTTAGAATTCAAAAAAAAAAAAAATCTATTACACGGTTTTATTTTCAAGGTTTAAATACTATTTTTGATTCTTGAACTTTTGACTTTGGTTCATTTTGGTCCATGTAATTTCAACTTTTGTTCATTTAGTCCCTATAATTTCAAAACGTTGTACTTTTAATAAGTGACCAATTTGATCCCCTATTTGTAAAAGTTAACATAAATTGTATACACAATGGAAACCTCTAAGACAAATTTATAGTTACATTTTAAGAAATTTAGTAAGTGAAGAAGTGTCATACTAAAATTATGATTGAAATAAATGAGATGAAAATGAAAATGAAGGACAAAATGGTCACTTTTAAAAAGTATAATAATCAAAATGGATGTTTCAAAAATACAATGACTAAAATGAACAAATATTGAATGTACAGGAACCAAAATAGACATTTTAAATGTACATGGAATAGAATGAACTAAAGTCGAAATTTCAAGGATCATAATATTATTTAAATCTATTTTCAAATAAAATAATTTAAATTGTTATCTAATAAGTGAACATTTTAAAAATCCAAAAATGATGAAAACAAGCCATTCAATTCCATTTTCATTGAATCTCATGTTTTAAAATTTCTATTTTTAAATCACCAACCATATGAAACCTCATCTAAAAAAACTCTAGATAGAACCTAAAACAAAAAAACCTAGATATAAACCTAAAACAAGATGGTCGAGGAAGGGTTAGTGAAGAAGGTATAAAATTTTGATAGTTCCTATCAATAAAACAAAAATTTCTAAGAATAAACCACCAATAAAAATGATTTCTTACAACTACTTTATTGATTTACGGAAGCATCAAATTATAAATTAATAAAAGTAATAGGATTAGCAATAATACATCATTTTACCACTAATATTTTGTAACAGTATTAGAGGTTAAGTATGGCAACTAAAATTAATAAATTGACAAGTTGTCAAGAACAATTGTATTCATCTCACATTGACAACACAAGTTGCATATTGACCTAGAACAAGAATGTCAACCCTAGAATCGATCACGACGCATGAGCAGGATGATCTTGCTATTTGGAATCTTTGGAGCCAACAGAAAATTTGGCAATGAAAAATCCAATTGTGTCGAGAGGCGACGATGGATCAAACCTCTGAACAAGATGTTCTTCACCAGGTCTTAACCATTCTCTGCAAAACCAAACACAAAACATTCAATAAAATGTCATTTACATTCCGCTCTTGAAATCTATATGCATTTATTTTATCTTTCACTATCTCTCTTTCTATTCATCCTCTTTTTTGCACTCCTATCTCTTTACAATCACTTTCTTTTTTTTAACTCTTCTCAATACATATTTTCTCTAACTTCTCTCCCCTTCTCTCTTCTCTCACTAGAATCATGTCAACTTGAGTATAGCTCATCCGATTAAGACATGTACTCTCAACCAAGAGGTCAAATGTTCAAATCTCACCCAAGAACTCTCATTTGTATCATATTTTTAAAATTGTAAGTGTTTTAACCCAACCCTTGTTCGTAAAGTTGGTGAAATTACTAATCGCAAGGCAAGAGAAGAATAAAGCAAGATCCTTTTTACTCGTTCATGAATGTATCTAAAGCCATTTGAAAATGAGACTGGGATGATAGAATGAAAAGACAGGACATTTAGAGAGATGGCCTTATCTGAAAGTAATGTAGATGAGCTTCACCACCACAAACAGATAAGAATTGACTAATAGTTTTTGTCAGCATTTATGCATACCACATGAAATCTAAACAATGGAATATGTGTTGCACTTAGGCATGCCACGCCATGAGCATAGCCAATAGAAGCACATTCCGTGTAAGTTTACTCATTAATACAAATACGAGCACGTTTTCTTTCTTTCTATTTTTTCATGTTCGTGGGTGTCCAGGTCAACTTGTACGTATTTCAACAAATCTCACAAGACAAGTGTCTTAGCCTACTACATTTAGTTGTCAAGAAAACTTGTAGGATTTGAAATCCTAAGTAGGTGGTCACCATAATTTGAACTCACCTCCTCTAAAACTCATTTATTTTCTTACCCACTCCCAATAAACTAGTAAGATAATTTTAAATTTAAATTTTCAATTCTTTTGAGACAAACACTAGAATTGATAAATTAATATCCTCGATTAGCTAAGTTTCCATCTTTTTGTATACCTATGATTAGCTATGTGCATTTATATAGCTGGATGACTATTTTGTTGAGTATTGGTTCTCTTGGTTAGATTGAATATATTTAAGTTAAATTTGGGTATTTTATTATCAAGTTTAGCCTCTTTTTTATCTCCTAGATTTTAGGACTAGATTCAAGTATTTTCATGGTTGGGGTTAGGCATTTTTAATGACTTGATTTGGAGGGTTTGGTTGGTTGAATTTTAGGTGACTTATAGTTTGGTTCCTGTACAATTCTCTAGTTCTAAATAGGTATTAATTTCACTATTTATCCAAATTTAGATTAAATTAACCCATTAAACTGGTTATAGGGATAAAAACAAAATTTTCTGTGAACATTATACGTAATTTTTCACAATGAGGGGGGCGGGCGCAAAATAACACCAAGTCAAAGCACTTACTCCACAGAATGATCAGCAAACTCAAAATGACCAACAAGGCCAGGTCCACCGATTCTTGGATACTGAAATATCACAAGGTTTGCAAATATGAATATGGATCGGATAAATCAGATTGTTCAAAGTGAGTGAATGCTGAAACAGCAGCAAAGCTGTGGTGCCAAGGTTAATGGAAGAATAAACACGAAGGAAGCAATAATCATGTACAATCTAACCTGTGGTGCCAAGGTTAAGAACTTATACGTATCCAAAGCATATCGAACCAAAGCTTCATTCTCACCGGGGTTTATTGTACAGCTGACAGCGTAAAAATATTACCAAAAATTTCAGTTGAATATAATGACGAAAAAAATTCAGAATAATTTGGTCTGAAAAAAAAAAAGGTAAACTAGCAGCAGCAAATTTTCGGGAGAGCAAAGTCTCAACAAGGATTATTATCTCTTAAGAGATAGCCATGACTGCAAGATCTCAAAGAATGTTCTGTTCAAAAGCAGACATTTTAACCAAATTGAATCAACTTGTGGTATGCAACAAACATGAAGAAATACAATGTTGCATACTCACGTTGAATATACAATGACTCCACCCGGGCGAACTAATTGGACAGCCTGATCAAACATGCGCCTCTGATACTTTGCATGGTTCTTTAACGACGCAATGGTTTCCTGGCAAAAACAATATATTAACCTTAAGTTTCCATCCATCAAGACTTCAGACGTACATGCACCAGCATAACTTTGAAAAGAAATTAGACAGTACAAAACCGTTACTTAACCAAACATTATAGAGATACACACATAAACACGCATTTAGAAACAATTGAAGTGATTCTACCTCCCCAGCAAATAGTCGAGGTCTTAAACCGAGGGCAGAGCAAGGAGCATCGAGAAGGACTCTGTCAAAGCTGTTGGGGGCAAAACCTTTCGAGTTTTCGGCTCTACCACCCATGCATTGATTTCTTCCTGGACCGTTTCGTGGTCTTCTACCATTCTTCTTCCGTTCAGCTTCATTAACAAAATGCCCCCGTTCAGTTTCCCATGTTTGATATTAAAAGAGAAAAACAAAACAAAACAAAACAAAAATAGAAAGAACAGTATTAACTAATACGTTAACTTGTATAACCTCTATTAGTCTATTAGTTAAATAGTTATGCTAATTGGTTAGATTATATTCATTTTCTATATATTATGAAGGATGTAATTGTATCAGTAAGAGAGAGTGAGATGACTTAATAATAACTCTCTTCCCTCTCTTCCCTCTGAACACGTGTCATGGTATCAGAGAAGTCCTATGTGACTTTTTTATAGTGATCTCAATCCAAGCTTGCTTTTTCTTTTTTCTTTTTTATTTTAAGAAATCGCGCTTTCATTAAGGAAAATGAAATAATACAAGGACAAAAAAAATAAGCTTGAACAAATGGAGACCAAAACTAATTACAGAAAAGGTCTCCAATCTAAAAGAACAAGATCAAGTACATAATTACAAAAAAGTCTAGTGACCAAAGTACAAAGGGGGCATTCTTAAGAGTTTTTCCTTTAAATAAAATATAAGCAATCCATAAAATAATAGAACTGTACCAAAAAAAAAAAGAGGGGATCAATGAAAGTTCTTTTTACAGAGGAAATTATAAAAAGAATTCAAAAAATAATATTATTGTACCAAAAAAAAGAATCAAAATACACATTTTTTTTTTTTTTTTTTGATAGGAAACAAAGACCACTTCATTGATATATGAAATAGATACAAAAAGTCCTATCGGCAATAATTACAAAAAACTCCTCCAATGAGCGATGAGGGTTGTCATACTATAATTACAAAATGGAGGATAATTTTTACTCCAAGATATAGCAAGATAGACAGTAGAATCAATAAAGGAACCAATGTTTTGTTGTTTGTCTGTGAAGATTCGGGCATTTCTTTAATCAAAATACACATTTTCAAACTTGGATAGTCAAGGACTTTCCAAAAGCAATCATGATATCAAGGCCTAATTATTTCATTCCACATATCGAATATAAAATATACACTCATAACAAATGCACGTGGAAAACGAATGCTGGAAGTTCACTTTATTCCTTGGATCCCTAGTTTAAACTCCTAGATCTGTAAGAAACTATTCCACAAGCCAGAATTCTATATACATATATGTATGTGTGTGTGTATATATATATATATATAACTAATAGTTTTTTTATATGAAACATTGACCAAAAGAGCAGGAGAGGAAAGCTAAGAAACTATTAGCCTAATAGTTTCTTAAAGCCATAAGAATAAAGATAACCTACCATTCTGCTTTCTAGTCTCATCAACTTCCAATACTTCAGTAATTGAGGACGGTTTTTCATTGTCGAGATTCATTGAATTGGAACTATCATTCACACCATCATTGACCGCAACGCAAGCCGAAGCAGTGCCTTTGCAGGAATCAGTCCTTTGATTGACAGATTTAAGAGCATCAAGCTTATAGGTTGTTATACAGCTCAACCCCATTTCAGCAGCCAGATTCTGAATATCCATCACCTGAACACAAGTTTGAGAATTACAAAAGCACTTAATCTACACTTTAGGAAAATAACTAGCAGAGTTTAAATCCGGGATACAAGAAACAGATAGGAATAGAAAATCTCTGCGCCATATCTCCAGTTCATAATTGTACCTTATTGTGAGACCTATCAGCAGCAATGACCTCCCCTTCATCCTTCATAAGGGTGGCAATTGCAGTTGTTTTCCCCCCAGGTGCCGCACACATGTCTAATATACGTTCACCTTTTTGTGGATCTAAGGTGAGAAATACAAAAAATATATCCATTGAGGAGGAAATCAAAGCATGCAAAGTTAGCAAAAGGAAAAAACCAAAACCAAAACATCCCATCATGGGTTGGCCTAGTGGTCAAAGGACCTTGGGGAACTAAGAGGGAATGGGTTCAATCCATGGTGGCCACCTACCTAGGATTAAATATCCTACGTGTTTCTTTGTCAACCAAATGTAGTAGGGTCAGGAGGTTGTCCGGTGAGATTAGTCGAGGTGCGCGTAAGCTGGCCCGGACACTCACCGATATCAAAAAAAAAAAACAAAAAAAAAACAAAAAAAACAAAACAAGGAGACATGTGAACACAATATATAGACATGGCGGTGACAGTGAAAAAATGACGACCTGGGAAAATGCATATTAATTGTTCAAAAAAAAAATCATTATAGGTTTTAATCTGCTGAATAGATTTTAACCTGCAAATCCAGTGTCTACCACGTAAGTACAGTGGATGAGCCATGAGAAACACAAAGCTCAAGTACTTGTCTGGTACTAGACTGGATGGAAGGCAAACCACCAGGATAGGAAGATTGATAGTGAAACAGAAACTTCAAAGTTGCTGAAACAAAAGTAGGTCTGTCGAAAATACCTAAAGCATGAGCAGTGACAATGCTTGGCAGGTTTTGAAGAAAGATTTCTCCCTCGAGCACATCTGTCAAAGAGAAAATATTAAACTTGAAAACAATTAGGTTTATGTAAAACAGTCACAATCACAATTACATATACGACAAATGCTAAGATTAAATTCCAATCCTGCAGGCAAATAACCTACGTAATCTATACTGCAAACAGAATCTACAGCTGAATAATACAACCAAGGAACAAGAACTGAAAAATAATTTTCAAGGTTCTGAGCACGTACATATACAGCAATGATTTATCAAAATGAAAACATAACTACCATGCAAATGCTTGATCCTATACTTCTTACACAAAGTTATATAAGGAGAATCATACAAAACCCTCCAAAGCCATGGTTGAGGTGCTATATGTATGATTTATGACATACTTGGTAAAATACTTTACAAATGTTTACAGCAGATCCTTTATCCGTAATATTCAAGATCTGTGGAGTAATTGTATTTCATGAAAGAAGAGGTATGACTATAGTCAAATAACAAGGATGTCCAAGAATATCTCTGGTATTTCTCGAACAAAATTACATGTAAATATAGCTAGTTGACCCAAAATAGTGTAATATCGGAAACTATAGAAGAACTTTACATATTTATTCATTTAATATTTTGAAAATTGAGTACAAGGAATGAAATTAAAATATGACTAGTAGACACAAGAATGGTGCAACATTGTCAACTATATAGGAACCTTATGTATTTAAGATTTTGAGAATATATACTTTAAGTACTGTTTCTTATTTTATATATATATATATATATATATATATATATATATATATATATATTTATAAAACTTAGGTACAAAGAAGAAAAATACCATATACGGATGGTAGTTTAAATACTCTAATACAAAGGAGAAAAATACCATAAAAGGATGGTAGTTTAAATACTCTATTGTGCATGTCCACAGCAATTCCTTCGGAAACACGAAAAATCCCAGCCCTCGACATTGCTGTTGTTCCTTGACCAATGTATAACCCACTCCTTTCAGAATGATAAGGATCTGCAATAAAAGAAGTATAGCATTACTTATTATAACCCCTAGATATTAAAAAACTAAATAAGGAATTTTAACCCAAAAAATACAAATAAAAGTTTACTTTGCACCAGCTAGAGGAAAGCACAAGATAGTAGGGAAAATGATTGAATTACCAATAGTTTCTGGAGATAATAATTCTCCTGAAGAAATGGAAAAGATATCTATTCTAAGCAGTGAACTTCATCAAGTCAGACAAAGCTACATAGGTCTTCCAAACAAATGAGAAATAATATGTTGGTAAGAACTAAAGTGATTACAAAAAAAGGCCTCCCATCCTTCTAAGCAAAATAGATTATTGATAATTTCTATAATTTTCGTTAGTTTCCCAAGACTAATAAACAATATTACCACCAAAAAAAAGATTAGAGAATTAAAATGTTAGATTATAGAAACTAAAGTTTAGTTAATTGAGTGATGAAGCACTTCCTACCAGTCAGTAATCCTTGCACAACAGTCCCGCGAGTAATACCAAGACTCCATCCACCATCAAGCCCAGGTTGCTCCACAGCAACTGAAACAGCAACTACATCCCCTCTCTCAACATGAGCACTGCAAGCCATAACACCGGGAACATAAACCTATAGGAAACTACAATTAGAAAACAGCTTTGTGATAAGTGTATAACCAAGATCAGTAAAAATAAAGAATAGGAATTAAACGTTATTTTCTCTAAAAGCAATGAAGTACACCATTCAGATGAATAAAATGACAAATGAGTGGCAACAATAACAACAAGCAAGTTCCTCTACAATGTACAGAAATCCTTTAAGTAATATTTAATTGAAACTATCATACCATAACAAACATTTTGATATTCAACATAACTTATTTCAAATTCCTTGTCTTATAACTAAGACAAAATGTAATACAAGCTGCAAAATGATCAATAACAAGATAATAGCAATCACACAGTGGTTGATGACATCAAAAAGAATAAATACATAATTTTTTTAGAAAAGAATAACAACAAAGACGCCAATAGATATTTTAAATTGTTCATAACATTCTCACACAAACAAACAAGCTAACCTGAGCACCTCGAAGAACTGCCTCAGCACATTTTCGACTCACAATCACTTCTTTCTGAGGTCTGCCATTTGCATAACCATAATCAATTGTGTGTGGTCCTGAACCCCTTACAAATACAACATAGTCTAACCCAGGTACCTGACACCTTGAGATGGACGGATGTTGAAACTTTTCAGTGATTGGGTTTTTCTCATCTTCAATCTTCATTGAGGGCCTTTGGCTGCCACTTTGCATAAGTTCAATACCATTGACATCAATATCACCACCATTCAATGTTGTATTTTTAGAATTCAAATTTCCCATTTCTGTAACAATAGTTGATAGCTTCTCGATAACAGTATCAGTTGTGGACTTGAGTGTATTTACACGTATACATGAGTAACAAGAAGGACGCCTGGCCATTAGGTTGGTTAAATGATTTAAGTATGTCATCTGAATATGTATCAGTACCACAAAGATAAGATCATAAGAAATACTTATTAACAATATATCAACTGAGCTAATGGCATATGTTTTATGTACAACACACAAGATATTATTTGCACCTTTAAATGGACTATACTATTAGATAGCAAGCAACTACTATTGTTGCAAAACGGAAGCATAGAAAATTAGGAACAGTGTCCTTCAAAATTGAACTATCCAAATGTTTAAGTAATGGGTGCATATTTGCATTTTGCAAATATCGTTAAGGAACCTTTTTTCTCTAAAATCACCAGTAAACTAGATACCCATTATTAATGTTCGTAACCAAACTATTTTATTGCGGCAGAATCCCCGGGTTCGCTAGGTACATTCATTACACATGCTTAACTGAAAGTGTGATCATTTGAAATAAAGACGAAACATAAAAGATAATTATAAAGAAGCTAAAACAAATACGCAGGAGACTGATGCAATGTTTTCCCAAATTCAACAACAAAAATTCCTACATTTCCTAAAAATATAAGTATATAACATATTAACAATTGCACACAAGTAATTACGTTCATTTAGAAGCTCCACATACGTAAATCATATTAAGACTTTGATCAAGCTCAATTCCGTAAACATTCAGAGAAACAGTACAGATGAGAATTACAATCAGTCGGCCCTGTTTTTGTATAGCAACCATACAGAGCATCATGAAGTTCGTAGCTATAGAGAAGAGAGTACAAAGCAAAAGGGAGAAAGAGAAGTACGTTAAAGCTTTAGAAATGAGGGCGAAATGCTCAGCTCCGTAGGCTTTCATGAAATACTCCTCCACCTGAGGATTCCATGTCAAAACAGGATTGTAACAGTATCTTTCTGACAGATCGTCCATCTGTTCCGCCATTTTCTTCCAAGTTAAGCCACAATATGAAACACAAACAGAGAGGAGATACAGAGGAAGAGAGAAACCTGGGGTTTAGGGTTTTGGAGAGTGAAGAAGGTTCTGCGAAAGGTTTTGAGAAGACAGTCCCTCGCTTTCTTCATTCAAAGAGAGACACAGCGAGAACGCGAAGCTCAGCAGCAATGGCGGCAACCGGCGAGCTGGATTGTTATGCATATGGGCCCAAGCCCAATTATTCGTCGTTTGAGCCCAAAGCCCACTTCTCGTCTACTTAGGCCCAAGCCCAATTTATTTAATTCGTGCCAACTGAACATGTTGACCAGTAAATTGCCTAAGAGAAAAAATCTTCTACATCATTGTCAGCATAGCTACGTGGTTAAGACGTCTCTAGTCTAAAATATAGAAGAAAAATTACTCAATGAAGTCGCCACAATGTAGCTGTCTTTTAAAGCCTTTTAGATGTGGGGTTTGAAAATTTGCATGTCTCTTAATAAACACTAATTACAAATGTGATTTTTTTTGCAGTTTCTCTCTCGTACATTCAATGACTCGAAACCACTAGCTACATTGTGGCAGCCTTGTTTAATAATTTCTCCTAATCTTATATTTGGATATCTATCTTGTATTTGTGTTGTGACATACTAAAAAAATAATTAAAATCTCCCAAATTTGAGTTCAATGATTGCAAAATTGTCATTAGTTTGAAGATGCCATTATTTAAGGCTACGTTTGATAACCATGTGGTTTTTGGTTTTTGGTTTTTGATTTTTGAAAATTGTGCTTGTTTTCTCACCATTTCTCTACAATGGCTTTGATCTTCTCTACAATGGTTTCCATCTTTCTTAAGAAGACACTTGAATTTTTAGCAAAATTCCAAAAACAAAAACAAGTTTTTGAAAACTACTTTTTTTAGTTTTCAATACTTGGCTTGGTTTTTGAAAACACATCTAAAAAGTAGATAAGAAAACATGGAAAACCATGGGTAGAAGTAGTATTTATAGGCTTAATTTTCAAAAACTAAAAACCAAATTATTATCAAACAGGACCTAAATTATAAGAGTAAAATTGTGAATGCAACAACTTAAAACTGTGGTGTCAACATGAGCATAGCTCAACTGGCAAAGTATGTACTTTCAACGATTCGAATCTCCCACCTTACATACTGTTGAAATTAAAAAATATTTTTTTAATAATTTAAAATATATTTTTTATATACAAATTCAATAGAAATACGGTTGAGTTTCACCCGTTGTTCGTGGTTTATTCTCAGGGCAAGACTTGGGTGCTGCCTGGGCAGCACCCAAATCATGTGCAACCCACACTAAGCCACACATTTATTTAAAAAAAAAAAAAAAAAAATCACAAATCCAATGACTATAAAGTGGGCATTACCATTTTTGGGTGCTGCCAAGTTTTTTCCTTATTCTCATGGGTGATCTATTGTTTAGAATATTGAAAGTTATTCTTTTCAAAATGCTTACTTTTGCAAAGCTTGGGAGACCGTAGTAGACATTTTATAAGTTTTCTTGACCAAGCTAAAAGTTATAGATTAAAATATAATGTAAATCAATTTTTTTTTTAATATTATTGATAAATACTTTTTTTTTTCGTTTGCAAAGCTTCACAACTAAAGTAAAATATTTGAAGATTTAGAAATAAAAAATGAATGAAGACTAAAGTCAGTATTAATTTCCAAGCCATTGATTCTGACCATAAGAGGAAAAAAAACACACATTTGACTCCTTGTTAAGGCGACAAGTGTGCTCAACACACCATTTTTTGGCCTAACACATCCATCAAAATTGGATAGTCATTTAGAGATGTCTATTTAACCTGCGGAGAATAGGGGAAGGAGTGGGGAGAGTTTTCTCCCCGTCTCCGTTATTCCCCGTCCCCGACCCCACCCCGATTAGTTAGTATATATATATATATATATATATATACTAATTATTACCTATAAATAGAAAAGAAAAGAAGAAGAAGAAAAAAACTATAGTAGGAATTAGTTGAAGACAATTTTTTTTGTTTTAAAAAAAGTTAAGGACTATGTTGTAATATTGAAATTTGAATTTTTAAAAATTAAGTTGCTTCGATATTATAATATATTTACTTATGGTATATTGTTGTTTTTATTAGAAAATTTTATAACATTTTCTTTAAATAGAAATTATATTAAAAATTATTTATTTAGAAAGAATTTCTATTATGGTTGAGAATAAATTTTAAAAAAATAAAAAAAATAATGGAGAAAATTTTCTCTCGAGGAACCCGATCCTCACGAATTCCCCCCGGAGAATCCCCGCCCCGATCCCCGCAAAATTAAATAGAGAATTTCGCTGGAACAAGGAATGAAATTAGGGGCAGGGCTGGGGACGGGGAACCCACTCCCCGGCCTCGCCCCGTGGACATCTCTATGGCAATTGGCAATTCAATTTGTTGAAGGGGTAAGGTGGCTTTTGACTCTATTGAGGATGATTTTTTTTACCCTAAACTTGGCAGGTTGTATCAATTTTAACCTTGAACTATCAAGTTCATCAATTTAAATCTCAAACTTAGCAAGTTGTATCAATTTTAACCATAAACTTTCAATTCCATCAATTTAAACCTCAAACTTGAATAAGTGTATCAATTGACACCCTCGCTTAAGTTTTCGTTTCAATCTCCATTAGAAAGGTTTCCCACACATGTCCAAAACCATTGTTGCTCTATAACATATATGTATTTGTTATTTTAAAAAATAAAATAAAATTGGAGTAAACTCGCCATAAAGTTTTTCAATTTCAAAGCACGGCTTTTTTTCACTTTTTATCTTATCGGATTTTGATGCTTTTTTCATTTCATGAGAGTTTTTCAATTTTAAGGCATGATTCTACTCGATCTATCAGCTCTTAGTAAAAAAAAATAAAAAATGCTTATTTGCACCATATTTTTCAACAATTGAGTATTCACATTCTTGAATCGATTGCCAATACTGATTTTTTTTAATTTATTGTCTGCCTTGAGTCGATTTGTCATCCATCCGCTGTAACAGACGTAGGGCTTTCATAATTGCCCTTGTCAGAATCTTTGTCTCATTCCTCTCCAACATCGATGTCACTTTAATCCTCCATAGACTGTTAAGGGGCTGACAATGTCAACTACAACCAGTTCATTGTGTTCATGGGCGTCACTTTGTCCACACCGCCTTTCCTGCTCCTACATTTTAATCGAGCTTAAAGTCCTCACCACCGAAGTTGACAAACCACAATGGTCGTCGCCACCTTCAATGACGTCACCTCCTAGATCTTTTTCACACTCATTGTCTCTGGTATCGACACCAAAGGCGAAGGGGTCAAAATTGAGGGAAAAAATCAATTTTTACCTTAAACTTGGCAGGTTATATCAATTTTAACCATGAATTTTCAATTTCATCAATTTAAACCTCAAACTTGGCAAGTTGTATCAATTTTAACCCTAAATTTTTAATTCTATCAATTTAAACCTCAAACTTGAATAAGTGTATCAATTTACACCATCGGTTAAGTTTCCGTTTCAATCACCATTAGAAAGGTTTTCCACACATGCCCAAAGTCACGTGTTACTCTATGATATGTACTTGTTTTTTTATTTTTTTAAAAACAATTACCAAAAAATAACTAAATCATTCCAGATCGAGCCGCCACCATCATGAAAACCACGAATTCGACTCTCAAAGGTAGGACTCACACTAAAACAAATGGATTATCGTGTTCCCTCTCTCCCTTTGGTGTCGATACTAGTGACGACAAGTGTGAAAAGATCCAGGTGGTGACGTCATTGAAGACGGCGACAACCATGGCGGTTTCGTCAACTTCGGTGGTGAGGAATTTGAGTTCAACTAAAATGCAAGAGAAAAATAAGGAAAGTGGTGGTGGACAAAATGACGCCCATGAACACAATGAACTGGTCGTAGCTGACTTTGTCAGCCCCGTCGACAGTCTTACGAAGGATTAAAGTGACATCGATATTGGAGAGGAAGGGAACAAAGATTCCGACGAGGGCGATTTCAAAAGCCCTGCGTCCATTGCAACAGATGGAGGACAAATCGAGCTCAAGGTTGATGAGAAATTTTTTTTTAAATATCAATATTGACAACCGATTTAAGAATGGGATACTCCATTGAGAAAAAATATGGTGCAAACAAGCTTTGTTTTTACTAAACGTCGAAGAATCGAGTAGAATATTGCCTTAAAATTGAAAAACTCTCAATTAATAAAATGAAAAAAAAAAAACAACATAAAAATAGAAGATAAGAAGTGAAAAAAAATCATGCTTTGAAATTGAAAAACATTATGGCGAGTCTACTCCAATTTTCTTCAACAATTTTTTTTTAAAATAACAAATACATATTTGTTATAGAGCAGCACGTGGTTTTTGGACATGTGTGAGAAACTTTTCTAACGGAGATTGAAACGGAAACTTAACCGAGGGTGTAAATTGATACATTTATTCAAGTTTGAGGTTTAAATTGATGAAATTAAAAGTTTAAAGTTAAAATTGATACAACCTGCTAAGTTTGAGGTTTAAATTTATTAAATTGAAAGTTCAGTATTAAAATTGATACAACCTGCCAAGTTTAGGGTCAAAAATTATTTTTTTCCAAAAAATAATAATAACACTATGTCTCCTTTGATAACCATTTTATTTTTGGTTTTTGAAAATTACACTTGTAATTTTTTCATCATTTCTCTGCAATAGATTTCATATTTTAAGGAAACGCATAAATAAAAGTAGTATTTATAAGCTTAATTTTCAAAAACTAAAAATTAAATGGTTATCATATGACGTCTTAAAATTTTTTTTTTATATGTGGAAACTTTTTGTAATGAGTGGAGATGGAATTCATTATCATTGACTTTGCTTAGTTTGTTTGTTAAATTAATTGAACCTTTTTATTCAGCCCTTGAATACCTATTGCTTTCATGGATAAACTATTACATTATAAAGTCAAAAATTAGGTTTATGTTTGATTAATCTTGAGGAAAACGTAATTGGTTATTGTCCATCTAGCGATCGTACTACACTTTTTTTTTTTTTTTAATTCAATTGTTTTAAATACGTCATTGTGATTTTTATAACACTAAGTTGAAAATAGGGTGATTTGTTACTTTTTTTAGTAGTTTATTATTAAATTTGAACCAAATAAATTGTTAACAAGATGTTTGACTATGAGGGGAAAAAACATGTGAGAAACTATTATGGTTTGAATTATGTTTTGATCATGAAATTTGCGTGTTTACATTCCTAATCTTTCAATCATTTTATTCTAGTCTCTAAACTTCACTTAAAAAATCATGTTAATTCTTACCATTAACTTTTCATGAACCATTTAATAGAAAATCTAACGTATGACACGTCTTTTGTTCAATTAAACTTCAATAATTTTGTTTTTATCATACTTATCTTAAGACTTCAACCAACCAATAAATGAATATTTGGCAAGCACCACGTTAGTGCTCAAGTCTTTTTTGTCTACTCCACATTTCTCTCTACATTCTTGTTTTTTTGTGGAGATCAAGTAATATCGATGTGGAGTAGGTCAGTTCAGGCAGCTTCACACTCAATCACAAAAACTATCTATAAATAATTTTTGACAATTTATTATATATCTAAGTTAAAGCAATATCACACGCATCATAGCATTTTAGATATCCAAATAAAATTAAATACCATTGCTTGAATAATTTGATATGGTCTAGAATGGAAGGGAGACTAATAGAACATTGCAATGAGATTGGACTCTCAAATTTGAATTGATTAATAAAATTTTAAAGTGGATGTGACTTTCGAGGGAAATGGAATTGGATGACTGCGTTTAGGTTTGTCCTTTTTCCCTCCCATTCTACCATTTTGAATGGATGGGCATCATTCACGTTTATTTTTTTTCCCTTTACACAACAATATTGATAATAATATTATTAAAATTTTGATTTTTTTTTATAGTATTACGAATTTACCATTCAAATAGAAAATTTGAAATTACAACTTTCAAGGGTTTTTTTTTTCTCTCGAGAATTTAACATTATAAATCAAACTTTTTGCCTTATTTGGAAAGTTGTTAATGTTTTAGGGGCTGTTTGGACCACTGAATAGATTATAATAACACAGAGTTATAATAGTCTGTGGAGTTATATAATATTGTTTAAAATGCAGAGTTGTTTAAAGATGTCCACGGGGCGGAGCGGGGCCGGGGAATGGATTCTCCGTCCCAGTCCCCGCCCCCCATTTCATTCCTCATTCCCGCGAAATTCCCCTTTTAATTTCGCAGGGATCGGGGCGGGGATTCCCCGGGGGGAATTCGCGGGGATCGGGTTCCTCTCGGAGAATTTTTCCCCGTTCTTTTTTTTTTTTTTTAATTTATTCTCAACCATAATAAAAATTATTTCTAAATGAATAATTTTCAATATAATTCTATTTAAAGTAAATGTTATAAAATTTCCTAATAAAAACAATAATATACCATAAGTAAAAATACTATAATGTCGAAACAACTTAATTTCTAAAAATTCAAATTTCAATATTACAACATAGACTTTTTTTTTTTAAATAACGAAATAGTCTTAAACTAATTCCTACTATAGTTTTTTTTTTTTAAAAAAAAATCTATTTATAGGTAATAATAATATATAATCGGGGCGGGGCGGGGAATATATTCCCCGTCCCCGTCCCCGTTTAGCCAACGGGGAAAAAAACCTCCCCGCTCCCTCCCCATTCCCCGTGTAATCGGGGATTCCCCGCCCCGTTCGGGGCAGGTCTCCGCAGGTTAAATGGACATCCCTAGGGTTGTTTAGTCTGTGTTTGAAGTGCATAGTACTCCATAGATTATTATAACTCATGTTATTATAACTCACGCTCCAAATAGCTCCTTAAAGTTCATGTTACTAGTGTATTAGCCCATTAAACTAGGTTTATTTTTACATTAATAAATTGATATATTTTCTTTTCTTTTTTTTTTTTAAGTACGATATATTTTCACTTAATGACTTAACTAAATAAGATAATTGAGTTTGAGAATATAAATTCAACTATTTTCTAGATTTACTCAAATATTTGTTTTTTTTTTTCATTATTTCAACAAACCAAACCCACATGATCGGAGAAATCTAAATAGAGATGCTTCGGGGAATTTTGAATGGAAAAATGAGTCATCCATCTATACTCACTTATCTTTCAATTAAAAGAAGAGTAAATTACACTTCTAATATTGCCAAAAACCTATATATTTATATTGTCAATGAAATTTGAAAGCATGTACTATGAAAAAAAAATGCTAACACTTTAATGGTTGAGTTATGTTCAAATTACATTATTGTGTTACATTTTTGTTAAACATACAACTAATTAGATATTTTTTATAATACTAATTTTATATATATATATATATATATATATATATATATATATATATAATTTAACTACATGTAGAAGCGCGTGATTTGAATCTCTTATCTTTTGATCGATAGTATATGTCTTTAATTAATTGAGTTGTATTTAAGTTGACGACATTTAGAGAATTTAATTTAATGATCGAGGCTTCGTTTAATAATTATTTAGTTTTTTTTTTTAGTTTTTTGTTTTAAGTTTTTAAAATTTAATCCTATAAATACTACTTTCACCTAGTTTCCTTGTTTTGTTATTTGTTTTTTAGACATGTTTTCAAAAATCAAGCCACGTTTTGAAAATTTAAAAAAAAAAATTATTTTTGTTTGTAGAATTTGGTTAAGAATTCAAATGTCTTATTAAGAAAGATGAAATTCATTGAGAGAAATGATGAAAAAACAAACACAATTTTCAAAAACAAAAAACAAGAAACTAAGGTCACGTTTGATAACCATTTGGTTTTTTCAAATTAAGCCTATAAATATTACTTTTACCCATAGGTTTCCTTGTCTGTTATCTAATTTTTATATGTGTTTTAAAAAATTAAGTTAAGTTTTGAAAACTAAAAAAATAGTTTTCAAAAACTTATTTTGTTTTTTAGATTTGGTTGAGAATTCAAATATTTTTTTAAGAAAAATAAAATTCATTTCAGATAAATGATAAGAAAACAAACATAATTTTTAAAATCTAAAACCTAAATAGTTATCAAACGGAAGCTAAATTATCCTACAAACGAATATACCCATTAGTCAACAACAATATTAAATGAAGATCATATCATAAACCAACGATAAAGAAAGGGAAAAAAAACATTATATCCCATCATTAATTAGACCAAAGGCTTATTGTATTGGACCCCACTTCACAGTCATCTTTGGAAGAAGAAGAAGAACAAGAACGAGCCACCAAAGCAAAGCTTTGATTTTCCATTTTTTCCTTTAAAATTCCATTTTTCAAAGTCAAATAAGAGAAACAAAAAGTGGGTCTCACAGGTTTTTTTTACCTTCCAAACACGGCACACAATCCGCTGCATCCGTTCCCACAGTACAACCAATTCCTTCCAATCCCAGTCAAAGCTGGCACCAATCCAACGGCCCAGATCAACCGAGCCCGTACGGAAGGCGGTAGTCAGAGTTTCTCGTTGTAACGTTTTATAGTGCGTGGCGGCATGGGCATGTTTGGCAGCCTCGAAATTCCAATTTGTTTTTTTTTTTTTTTTCTTCCTTTATTGGAAAACCAAGCGCAGCTCACCTTGCGTTCATATAGCCATATAGGTGAATATTTGAAGGCTGCATGGGATTGGATTTGGATTTTGTTTTTTGTACATTCCAAGAATTGTTAATGGCAGACAGCCAAGCCAATGTATTCTTTGTTAGTTTATTTGGTTTTTTTGCACTTTGTTTTGTTGTTTTTGTATTTAGAAATTTGGTGTATTTGGTTCATGAAAATGGAGTCCATTTGTTGGAAGCAAACTTTTTTTTCAAGATAAGAAATTATTGTTCGTGGAGGCTGTTACAATGTGATTAATGATTTTATATCGTTCGACATATGGAAAAAAAAATTAAAAGCTTTAGAAAAAGAAGGTTTAGAGAACGCCACATTACATAATTTTCTAAGGAGAAAGAGAGCTTTTTTTTTTTTTTTGTTAAGATTGTAATAATCTCTCGGTGATTGAGAGAGTGCTTCTTATTAAGAAATTGAGTGATTGCATAGACTATTTTATAAGTGTCAGACCTAAAATAATAATTGAAACAAAACAAATTTTTGTTGACTAAGGGTATGTTTGGAGTGATTTTGGAATTGTCGGCTCAAAATCAATAAAAAAAAAAAGTCGTGACAAAGGTGATTTTGGTCATTCCAAAATCACTCTTAAATATAACATAAATTGTGTTAATATACTGTTAAAAATATTGTTTGAGTGTCTAGTTTAGTTTTTAGACAATATATATACATTGGTCCATAGTCTTTTAGATTTTTTTAAAATCGTTTTTAAAGATATCAGTTGGGACTTTCTGATAAAAGAAAAAAGAAAAATTAATATATTCTAAAATTATTGTTTTATTAACATGTTTTGAATTGATACATATACATATTACTTGGAATTGATGGATTTTGTTTGATGAGCAAGAAGGATCATATTACTTGGAATTGATGGATTTTGTTTGATGAGCAAGAAGGATCTTCTTGATGGTGAGTTGAATTTCATGTGCTGAGTAATATTTGAATGATGATGTATTTTTTTAATAATAAAATTACACTTAGAAAAAACAAATTAGACTTTAAATATAGTTATTCATATGTATGTTTGTTGGATGTTTATTGTCAAAAACATTATTAATATATCGATTTAAAATTCTAATTTGGTCCTAAACTTTATCCTCTCTTTACTCTATATTGGTCCCTATAAATGTAAATAACTAAGATTATATTTAGTCCATGAACTTTGTATAAAAACCCGTTATACTCTTTTTATTCATTTTCAATAAATTCTTTCACAAAAATATGACATAAGCATTTTTTTTGTCTATTTACCTAATTAATTAATATCTAAGAGTAATTATTATATCGAAGGTAAAGTTTAAAACTAAAACACATCCCATTAGAAAGTTATATTTATAACTAAAATAAAATGAGTATAGAAGTTCGATGATGAAAATGAAATTTAAACTAAAATAATTTTTCTAGAATAAGCTCCTCACAGTTTTTTCTCTCCTCATTCTATGTTATTATTCAGAATACTTTTTCATGATTTTTTTAAAAGTTATTAATATTATTGTAAGTTTTACAAGTGTGAAAAAGTGTTTTAAAAAAAGGAAAAAAAATGGGGGCTGCCTGGGCACCACCCAAGTGTAGTGCTGCCTACCTTACAACCACAGGATTTTCAATTTTTGTTTTTATTTTTTATTTTTTATTTTTTTAAAAATTATGTAGTTGTGAGGTGGGCAGCACCCAAATTGTGACCTTAAAAAAAATCCATGCTATTGAAGAAGAGGGCACATGAGATGTAAGAAAAACATGTGAAAACCCCATTTAGGGGGCGTTTGGAGCACCGTTTCGGAATCATAACCCTTGGAATCGGAACCCTGGGGGGTTTGTTCTGGGGGGTTTGAAAGCCTGGGAATCAGAAAACAGTGTTTGGGGTGCAGCGTTCTGAACCCTGGGAATCAGAAAACAGTGTTTGGAGTGCAGTGTTCTGAACCCTAGGGTTGTGCAATTTTTGTTTTTCCTTTTTTCCTTTGCTACTTTGGTCTCCTTTTTTTTTTCCTTATATTCTAGTGGCAATCTTTGGTTAGTTGTAGAATCCTTTGTGTAAGTTGGGTAATTTTTTTTAGTACTTTTGAACGGACCTTTTAATTAGTATAAGAATGAGAAATTTGTTACTGGAAATGCAAATAATTGCTTCGTAAAATACGAAATTTGGTTAGGTTTATGGCATGTATAAAAAAAATAGTTAGTAATAATTTATTGTTTTTTACCCAAAAAAAATGTGAGTTTTCAATGAAAAATAATTACTTTGTCAAATATCAAATTTGGTTAGGTTTATGACAAGTATTAAAAAAAAAAATTTGTAATATTTTATTATTTTTTACCAAAAAAATGTGAGTTTCCAATGAAAAATCAACATACTTTGTCAAATATCAAATTTGGTTAGGTTTATGACAAGTATAAAAAAAATATTTGTAATAATTTATTGTTTTTTACAAAAAAAAAATGTGAGTTTCCAATGAAAAATCAACATACTTTGTCAAATATCAAATTTGGTTAGGTTTATGACAAGTATAGAAAAAAACATTTATAATTGACAACATAAATTATTTCCTGTATTTAATTAAATATTTACATCAAAAAACTATTTATTTTTATTGGTTTTAAATAGGAACAATTGTGCAGACTTACATTTGTTACAATCAAACCGTTGAATTTTTTATTTGATCAATTAATTTTATGTACTTTACTAAGTATTGTAATGATACATACTTTTTTTTTTTAGATTTGTCAATAATAAGTTTGTTTTTTCTTATTAACGGTGAGTCACATATGTGAAGTCCAATTAAACAGTAATTTAACACCAACTAACAGAATAGCTGATTGCAATACTTGACAAAGTACAATGACTAACTGGTCGATAAAATTAAAAATTCATGAGTGTGATTGCAACACTTAAAAAAGTATAAATAGTTGATTCATCAAATTAAAAATTCAAGAGTGTGATGGTAATGAATTTCATAGGTGGAGAGTGATTTGTGCAATTTTTTCTTTTAAATATTATTCATTTATTCAAGGAGAAACATCATTAGAATTAATTAACGATTTTTTTCTTGACTCTGAATATTCTATCAATCAATTTTCGATGAATATTTTACTCAATGGCAATTCGTGGAATAAGGAGTGGAATACGCTAATGTTGATGGACTAATTGGTCAGATATATGTGTTTTTATTTCAAAATATTGAGTTAATCCATCAAATAGTAAATAAATGTTGTTGGGTCTAACATGAGCATAGTTCAACTCGCTAAAGTATATGTCTTCAACCAACATATCATAAGTTTGAATCTCCACCCCTCACATATTGTTGAACTAAAAAGAAAATAAAAAATAATTAAATAACCAATCAATGTTAAACATAGTTGATTAAATATTATGTAATAACATGTAGTTTAAATGAATCAAACCTAATCGTTAAAATTTTAACTAGTAGCCAACTTGAGCATAGTTCAATTGGATAAGATATATGCCTCCGATCAATAGGTAAGAGGTTTAAATCTCCTTCACCTCTATGTTAAACTAAAAAAAAAGAGTAAAAGTAAACTGAAATTGATTATCCAATTGTTTCATAAAAATTAATTAATAGTTTTTTTTTAGTTCAACCACATTTGAAGTAGAGTGATTCGAACCTCTAACGTCTTAGTCGAAGATACATGTCAATTACCATTGAGTTAAACTCACATTGGCAAAAATTGATTAATAGTTGAATTATTAAAAGTTTTTTTATTAATTTATATTAATTAATTGAATGATTATTTAATTTAATTTGGTAGGAGTGTATCAACATTAATGTAACTAATTGACATCAATCGATAACAATTAATTCATTTGTTAATAAAGATTAGTGTAACTAATACATCAATTTGATGTAGCCACTTACATTAATCAATGGTGTTATCTCAAAAAAAAAAAAAAAAGAATACATTAATCAATGGTGCAACTAATTGATTGAACCAAATTAAAACCAGTAACAAATGTAATTACTTAATTTTAAACAATCAAAATCAATCAATGAACTTCAGCCAAAAATATAAAAAATATATAAAAGATTGTGAAACAAACACAAACACTTGATCCACAAAAAAAAAAACCAAACAAACACAAATACCATTCATTCTTAAATATATGATATTACATTGTTAGAGGTATGTTATTTTCAATTATTATAATATAACGTACATTTCCAAATAAATAACTTATAAATGTAGTATCGACATAATAATATTTTTATCTTCATATAAGACATGTTTTTCAATTATTCTAAGATATGTATTAATAATATGTTTGACTAAGTTTTTAACAAGTTCAAGTTTATATCATCTATCTTGAACTATACAATATGATAAATTAAAATTTTAAATTCGTATAACACGTGTTTAACAAGTAATTGATATTTAAAATACGTTAATGGATTTGAATTTGTGGAATATTGTTGTATATAGTTGATAAAATTAATAATTTATAATTTTGGGAACGCAAAATTATTTGCCAAACGCTAGTCCGCTTTCTCAATTTCAAACCACACAAAATTCAAACCGCCAAACATCTTAATGAATAATTTTTAGGCTAAATTATACCAAAAAAAAAAAAAAAACCTTGAACTTTGTTCATTGTTTAAAAAAATATATCTATTATTTCAAAAGTTACAATATTACCTTGACATTTCATTAATGTTTTAAAACTATATTTGGAGTAAAAGTCTGTTAGAATGTCGTAAAGAAAATTGACTTGGCCCTAAAACGATGTAGCAGTGATTATGATGCTTGTCTGAATCAAGTCTTGACAGAATGATATTTAAACACGTCAATTTTTCGTTCGACATTTTAACGGGTTTTCTACTCCAAGGGTAGTTTTGAAACATTTATGAAATGTCAAGGGTAATATTGTAACTTTTAAAATAATAGAGATATTTTTTAAACTAGAGCAAAGTTTAGAAGTATTTTTATAATTTGGCCTGATTTTTAATGTAGAACTTTATTTATTTATTATTATTATTTCAAAAAGAGTACACTGTACAAGTGAATTTTGTTTGACATCAAAGTGGGTTTAGGTGAAGAGATGATGTCTAATCAAGGAAGCCAAAAGCCAAGATACATTTATATCATAACATTTTATTAAATTTAAATCAATTTGATTTAATTTGCCAACAATATGAATTCATTCATAGAATTGAAAAAATACCATAGTAAGTATAGCTCAACAATAATTAACATGCACCCTTAATTAAGAAGTTAGAAATTTAAATTCTCCTACATCCAAATATTGTTGAACTCAAAAAAAGTAAAAAAGAAAAGAAAAATATGTCTTAGTTATAATGATTTCAAATTGAAGATTGAAAATAATAATATAAAAAAAAATGTCAAATAATAAATTTAGTCCATAAACTTTCAGATGAACAATACTTTACTGCACCCTAGTGTCCATGAATCTCCATGTTCCTTACCATTCAATTATTGTCAATATGGAGAGAGAAATAACAACTAAGAGAGAAAGGTAGAAAATATATTCTATCTCCTTGTTGTCAAATCGTAGGGGTAAGGAGATTCTTGCACATCAGAGTGCAGCCAAATATTTTTCCTTTTATATTTATGTATATTTGGTCTCTAAAATTTAAAAAGTGTCAAATATGTTCTTAAATTTTTTCCTAAATTTTAAGATTTGTGTTTATTTAGTCCATGAACTTTAAAAAATGTCTAATAGATCTCTAAACTTTTAATTTTATATCCAATAAGTCTCTAAATTTTCAATAAACACAAAATTGAAAGTTTAGATTTACAGTAGACATAAAATTCAATTTCATATCGAATAGATTTGTGAATTTTAAAAAATCTAGAATATGTTAGAGATCTATTAAATACAAAATTGTAAGTTTAAGGATCTATTAAACATTTTAAAAGTTTAGAGATCTATTAAATACAAAATTGAAAGTTGAAGAATTTATTAAATACTTTTTAAAATTAAGGAGATAAATAGATACTAAGTCTAAAAATTTAGAAACTTGTAATTGAATCAAAAGAGAAAAAAGAAATGGTCAAATATCTACAAAGGAAAATAAAAAAATTACGGTCAAAATTGAGAGCGCGGTGAGGAGTGTTTTGTGGGGGGTTGTAGACTAAAGCAGCTTTTTAGAGCTCCTACGTTCTTATTTTATTGCCGTGTAGCTGAAGAACGAGGAGAGAGAAAAACGAGATATAGACCCCACCAAGAACAAGTAAGACTAAGAACCAGTTGACCATTTTATTTATTTCTTTTTCAGACACTCTAATTAGCCCTTTCATAAGTACATTTATTTATTTATTTTTCTTAATCCCTAAATTCAAATAAGTGGTGTAATTACTCCTCTTAGTTAAAATTTTGTTTAGATAATTGTCGATCTAAATATAGTTTAATGAATAAAGCACATATTACTATTTAAATGTTGACGATTCAATTTCTGCTCTATGAAATTATGTCAAAATATCAATTTAGTCTTTGTATTTTAGGATTTGTTTTATTTTAGTTTATGCTCTTTAAAATGTTCAAATTTAGTACATGTACTGTAAATCTTAAAATTGACCCTCTCATTAGTTTGAAGATAATATTTATCCAATTTAACAAAAAAAAATCCTTAAAAAAATGAATATTTTAAAAGGTTACAACTAAAATAAAATAAATTTAAAAGTTTAAAAATGAAAATAGGACTTTTTTTAAGTTTTATTGGATATACACAACTAAAATTGGACATTTGAAAATACAATGATTAAAATAAAATAAGTCCCACACTATTTTAGATGAAAAGAGTCTTTTAATAAAAATTTAGATAGTCATGAATGCCTGAACAAGACTTTTCCTTATGCAGAAAATTAATATATTTTTTCATGTTAAATGGGTTTTCTTTCTTTTATATTTTTTGAAGGAAAAAAAGGGTTTTATTTCAGTTTCAACCATTCATTGTTGAGTTTGAGATTTTTGTTTACATAATTAATTTGGTCGGGATATTTTCAGATTCAATTTAGGTATTTTTGTAGTTTGATTTTAATCTTCTAGTGGGATACATTTGTTAGTTTTTTTTTTTTTTTTTTTTTTTTTTTTGAGTTTGTGGATGAAGAATTGAACCATCGACTTCTAAAAAGATAATCGGTGCCTTGACTATGTTTGTATGGATAATTTTTTTAATTTAATTTTGAGGAGGTATTTCAGTTTCTCAACCATTCATTGTTGAGTTTCAGATTTTTTTTTTTACATAATTAATTTGGCTGGGATATTTTCAGATTCAATTTAGGTATTTTTGTAGTTTGATTTTAATCTTCTATGTTATGAGTTTTGTGGGAAACATGTGTTCGCTTTTTTTTTTTTTTTTTTTTTTTTTTTTTTTTAATTTTAATTTGCGGGGTGAAGAATCGAACCATCAACCTTCTAAAAAGATAATTGGTACCTTAGCTATGTTCAAGTTGATAATGTTTTTTATTTAATTTTGAAGAGGTATTAATTTGTACCATTTATTCCAATTTATACCTAATTTGACAAATTTGAAAATGAATAAACTAAGTCAAGGATAAGAGTTCCCAAAAAAAAAAAAAAAAAACAGAAATTTCCACTTTTTTGCCCTCACCTTTTTTTTTTTTTTTTTTTTTTTTTCTGAAAGAGGGTCGAAAAAAGTAGACAAAATCACTGGCAAAAGGCAACTTCTTTTTGTATTTTGCATGCTCTCTTTCTCAACTCAATTTCTATAAATTATATTAAATTTCTTGAATTTTTATATGAAAGCGCGTTGAATTGAATTGCGCCCCTTTGGTTTGAATCAACTCTCCCAGTCCCAGATTTATTACAAATCCCTCTCTTCTTCTTTTTCATTTCATTTCCACCATTTTTCCCTCTCTAACTTTTCTCCTTCTCTCTCTTCCCCGTTTTCGCGCTCTCTTTTCCAGGATTTCGCCTCCTGGTCTTCACAATTCCTGCCTGGTTTGTTCTTGATTTCTGTGAAATATCTGTGGAATCTGATCTTTTTTACTTCGATTTCACTTTCTGGATTTGATTTTTTTTTTTTTGCTTTTTCTGTGAGCTCCGTGAAATTGTTTGATTCTTCATCCCTCGTTTGAGGTGATGCATAATGGATTTTCTCGGAAACCAAACAGGCAGTACCAGAGGTTTTCAAAATTGCAAAGTGTTTCTGACATTGATTTTCCTTTTGCTTTTCTCTGGCGTATTTGATACGATTGCAGAAGCGCATGTTCGTCAAGGATTCAATAACTCCAATCGGTCTGGTATTTTCGGAATCGAATTGCCGGAAAATCTTAGCTCTGGTATTGCTTCTTCATCGGCGAGTGCTCCGTGTAGCTTCAGTAATGAAGACGAAGAAGAAGAAGAAAGTTTAATGGCGGATTCGGTGAAGAAATCGGTGAAGCTTCACCTGAGAAAGCGGTCAACGAGTCGAGCGGCCGAACCGAAGGAATCGATTACTGAATCCGCAGTTAGGGATTTGGCGAGAATCCAGACGCTTCATAAGAGAATCACCGAGAGGAAGAATCAAGATACGACTTCGAGATTGAAGAAGAGCAATGTCGAGCTGAGGAAACCGGCCGAGGCGGTTTCTCCGGCCGCAGCGCCGGAATCTTACTCTGATCACTTCTCCGGTCAGCTTATGGCTACTCTGGAATCCGGCGTCAGTCTCGGCTCTGGCGAGTACTTCATCGACGTCTTCGTCGGTTCTCCGCCCAAACATTTCTCTCTGATTCTCGATACGGGAAGCGATTTGAACTGGATTCAATGCGTTCCTTGCTACGATTGTTTCGAGCAGAACGGGCCTTACTACGACCCTAAAGATTCAACTTCTTTCAGAAACATAACCTGTAACGATCCTCGATGTCAATTAGTTTCGTCTCCAGATCCTCCGCAGCCGTGCAAATTCGAGACGCAATCGTGCCCTTACTTCTACTGGTACGGCGACAGTTCGAACACCACCGGCGATTTCGCGCTCGAGACGTTCACCGTCAATCTGACCTCGTCGACGACGGGGAAGTCGGAGTTCCGGCGTGTGGAGAATGTGATGTTCGGATGCGGTCATTGGAACAGAGGCCTCTTCCATGGCGCCGCCGGACTGTTAGGGCTCGGCCGAGGACCTCTCTCGTTTTCATCGCAGCTTCAATCGCTCTACGGCCATTCCTTCTCCTACTGTCTCGTCGATCGAAACAGCGATACGAGCGTGAGCAGCAAGCTGATTTTCGGCGAAGACAGAGATCTATTAACTCATCCAGGACTGAATTTCACATCGCTGATCGGCGGAAAGGAAAATCCAGTCGACACATTCTACTATCTGCAAATCAAATCGATCTTCGTCGGAGGAGAGAAACTCCAAATCCCCGAGGAGAACTGGAACCTCTCCGCCGACGGCGCCGGCGGAACAATCATCGATTCCGGCACAACTCTCAGCTATTTCTCCGATCCGGCTTACCGAATCATCAAGGAAGCATTCCTGAGGAAAGTGAAGAACTACAAACCAGTTGAAGATTTTCCCATCTTACATCCTTGCTACAACGTCTCCGGCGCCGATAAACTGGAATTTCCAGAATTCGGGATCCAGTTCGCCGACGGTGCCGTGTGGAATTTTCCGGTGGAGAATTACTTCATCAGAATCGAGCAATTTGATATCGTTTGCTTGGCGATGTTAGGCACTCCAAAATCGGCTTTATCGATCATCGGAAATTACCAGCAGCAGAATTTTCACATACTGTACGATACGAAGAACTCGAGACTGGGCTACGCGCCGATGAGATGTGCTGAAGTTTAATTAACAACATCTCTAAACATAATCTTAATCTTAGCAGGAAGAAGAAGAACACAGCTCTTTGTTGTATTATTAATATTATGATTTTTTTTTTTTGTATTAATAATTTTTTTTTCCTCAAAAGAGAGAAGGGAGCATACAGAACTTGGCTGATTTTCTAGTGAAAAAACAATAGCATTTTTCATTTTTCATCTTTTTGAAATTTGGTTTCTTTTTCCTTTAATTTTATTTCTTTTGTATAGCAACACGACTAAATCTGGTAATTGAACTTTTTTTTGTGGTTCTCTTCTATCTGTAATAAACTGGTCTGTTTCTGCCATTTATGATTTATGAGTATGTTTTAGCAACAGAACATGGTTGAAGTATTAGTAATTCTTGGAGTTGGTTTTATTCTTAAAAAGAAAAAAAAAATAACTTTTACTTTAAATATACTTCTAAGTTTTGACATGAGCATATGATTTTTATAAATTAGTTACTTATCTTTTTTTCTTTTTTTTTTTGAGTTCAACCTCATTTGGGGGTGAGAGACTCAAACATGTGACCTCTTGATCGAGGGTGCATGTCAATTATTGTTGAGTTATGCTCACTTTAGTTACTATTGTGATCTTTTGGTTTTTACAAGTTTGACTATATATTAAACTATCGTTTTCGTTGCCAATTTGAAGAGAGCAAATTGACTTAAAAATTTTATGCAACACCTTTCGAGTTGATTAAAATCGTTTACATAAGCGAATTCATGGTAGAGCAAGAGGGGGAGACGAATAAGTATAGTATGATTGTCCCAACCTACAACATGCACCTCAATGTTGCTCTTATTTTATGTCTAGGTTATTTTTTTTATCAACTTTTCAATTCAATTTTTTTACTTAATTTAATTGCTATCTTTTTTAAATTAATTAAATTGTTACAAAATATACAACCCAAACATTATTAGAGTAAAAATAGGTAGACCACAAATATATTTTAACTTGAATTAATTATTATTTTTTCTTTTTTTAATCTTAAAAAAGTTTTCTTTTTTCTTTTTTAGTTCAATAATATGTGAGGTGGTGATTCATACATCTAACATTTTGGTCGATGTCGCATGGTTTATAACAGATGAGATATGTACATATTGACCTTAACAAAGTTTTGTTTTTTAATTATTGAAGAAGTTCAAGTTGTTGATTAAATTAAAAATTATTTGGTGGACCAACCAGTCAAAATAGTTAGCGCTGAAAGCCAAGAATCACATCGACAAAATAGACTTGCTAATGGTTTTCAAAAAAAAAAATCAAAAAATAATAAATAAAAAAAACCTTGCTAATGGCACAAAATTTGGAATTCCATTCTAACTAATAAATAGTTTTTCATTACTTTAACCAAGTAAAATTATTTAATTTCCATCCATTTATTGTGTCTTGACTATGGTCTGGACAAAGTTGAAAAACTTACGTCTTTTGTCCAATGAGAAGGATCCATCTCATAGCGCCTTTTTCTTATTTCTTCTTCATTCCTAAGAATGAAAATTGAATGTTGGACCTTGGAGTGGTGCCTTTGTTGAGTTCAACAAAATGAGGATTGAGAAATTCGAACCTCTTTCACCTCTTAATCGAAGGTAAATATCTTAATCAGTTAAATTATGCTCAAATCAGCCTTTGAATAGTGTTTTATTCACTTAAGCTATACATAATTTTTCTAGCTACATATATATTTTAATCTCTAATGTTAAAAATTTTCCAATTTAGTCCATAATGTTTAAAAAGTTTCAATTTACTACCTAATGTTTTTTAATTTTGTCTCTCACGGCCGGTGAATTTAACTAGTGATATACTTACCTTGTATGATACTAAGTGAATTGATGGAAATTTAGGGGAGAAAAAAAGTTATCTAAGAGAAGAAAGTTTCTAATTCATCCTCTGAGTTACTAAGAAATTAGTAAAAATCTAGACTTTTTTTCTCCTAAATGACTCTTTTTCCTATTCTAAATTTCTGTCAATTCATTAAATTATATGCTATATAAGGTTATCGTTAGTCAATTTTAGAATTTATCAACATTGAAGGATTACTATGAAATATATTGATACATAAGAGACTAAATTGAAACTTTTTTAAACAATAGAGACTAAATTAAAAAAAAAAAAAAAAAAAAAAGTCCAAACATTAAGAATTAAAATATATCATTAACCTAACTATTTTTGTTCGACTTTAGGATAATATCTTATCCATTGAGTTATGTTTAACCAATGGTTGGTAAGAGAGGTGGTATAATAGCCAATAGCTCGTCATTCATCTGCTGTTCAATGATTCATAAATTTGCTTTATTGTACTTGACAAATAAGAATATTGTTTTAAAGCACATTTTGCATTACAGTATCAATTATCACGTCAAATCTGTTAATACAATAATCACAATTAGTAGCCAATTCGAGCATAGCATAATGAATAATACATTAATTTACCATCTTAAAGGTCGATGGTTCAATCCTCCCACACTACAATTAGATATGTCTACAGGGCGGGACGGGGTTGGAGATGGCTTCCCCGTCCCCCATTTCATTCCACGTCCCCGCAAAATTCCCCATTTAATTTTGCAGGAATTGGGGTGGAGATTTCCCACGAGTAATTTGCCGAAATCAGGTTCCCCGCAGGAAATTATTCCCCGTTTATATTTTTTTAATTTTGATTAAATAAAATATATATTTTTTAATTTCTATTTAAATTATTAATTCCTAATGATAAATTTCTATTTGAAGAGAATTTTTTAAAATTTTCTTTAAAAAATTAAAATAATACATCATATATATATATATACATAATTAAAAAAAATAAAGTACTTGGGGCGGGGGAGAGGAACGGGGTCGGGGACGTTCCCCATTCCCATCCCCGTTTAGCTAACGGAAAAAAAATTCCCCCACTCCCTCTCTCATTCTCCGTCTAAATGTGGATTTTTCACCTCGTTAGGGTGGGTCCTCACGGAAAAAATGAACATCTCTAACTACAATTATTGAACTCCAAAAAAAAAAAAAATCACAATCAGTAAATGCGTTCACAAATATAAAAAACATTTTTATATTTTCAAATACAGTTTTTTTTTTCTTTTTCCTTTTTAAATATTTTGAACCAATCTTATTTAGTAGTCCCGCACTGAAGTTTTGTACAATCATTGCAGATAAAATGATCCATGAAAGAGTGTAGACACATTTGTTTGCAATTAATCTGTGGATGCCTTGGAATTTAGGTGGAGGAATTTAAGATGCACGACAATCTTAGACAACCATGTCTACGTTTGGAAGAAAAAATATATATAATAAGGATATCACAAATATTTGGATTGAACGGTTGCATTTATTTTTCAGGACTTGTACAAAAAAAAAAAAAAAAACTATTATAATAACATTGTTCTTTCAAAATTATAAATCTATATGGGCTAAATTTAAATTTAAAAAAAAAAAAAAAAAAACCCTAAATTTTGACAATTGTTTCAAAAATACTTTTATTCTTTCAGAAATTACAATATTACTCTTGACTTTTCATAAACGTTTCAAAACTATTATTGGAGTAGAAATCCATTACAATGTTGGATGAAAAATCGATGTGAGTGATGACTTGAAACGATGTGGCAGTGACTAAGATGTTTGTCTGGATTAAGTTTGAAAGAACGATATTTGGACATGTTGACTTTTCGTTTAATATTTTAATTGTTTTTCTGCTCCAAGAGTAATTTTGAAACATTAATGAAAAGTCAAGAGTAATATTACAACTTTTGAAAGAATATGAGTATTTTTTAAACAAATGATAAAGTTTGGGGCTATTTTTTTTTTATAATTTAGCCATTTATATGTATTTGATATTTAATTATATCAATCTTACCGTAAAAGATCAAATACAATCATTGAATTAAATAATTTCATCTAAGTAAATTTATTCTGATCTAACCTATGAATGTAAATTAAATATTCTACAATTCTATCTTGAAAGGAAAAAAAATGACGGTAAAAAAAATTAAAAGGAAAATAAAAACCCGCCATATCCTACAAAATAACATGAAAAAGAATACCCTCTGTGAGTTATGATTAGGGCACCACAATCCAATTATGCTCCCAGTTGTGATTTGAAGGAAGATTAAAAACACCAAGTTATTGGTGAAAATTTCACCTAAGCAATCATCTCAATTCTAATTCTACATAAAAATCCTGGGTGTTGGATACCTAACCAGAGATCAGGAAAAGTTGAAATGAGACAAGCTTACCTGGCAACTCGATAAATTCATAATTCACGTATCACGTTGTGACGTCAATCCAACTATAGCTCAATGGATAAAGCACATATTATCATTTCAAAGGTCGATGATTGGATCCTTACTCTGCAACTGTTGAACTCATGTATTATCGACGAGAATGTAAAGGACTTTCAAAAGTACCCTACAATTTCTGATCCTCCAGGCATGGAACTTCCAAACACTCTATTAACAAAGGGTAATTGGAACCTGTAGGCCACAGTGAAACACAAATCATCTCAATGTAATACGGTCCATATGAACAAGGGCACAAAACTCCAAGAAAGAATAAGGGAAAGAAAAAAAAAATCGAAAGAAAAAAACATTCCATTCTCTAACACTTAACTAATGTGTTCGAAATCCCATGGTAGGCAACTAGCCAAGGGAAGTGTGTCTGATTCAGGAAAAGCAGTTGGTAAAAGTTTGTACAGGCAAAAGAGTAATTTCAGCAAGAGGTGGACATGGATTATAGACAATTAGCCAAAGGGAAGTGTGTTAAAAGGGACTGGAAATTGGGGAATGAGTAACCTTTCATTAGTGCATTTGCAATGGCTTACGTTCAAAAAAACCAATGGTTTTTTAAAGATATATATATTGGTGCCGTCTTTTTTTTCCCTTCCTTTCAAAACTTAGACTTCGATAATAACACGACTATCTATTTAGTAGAGGTACATTTGTAATGGTGCCTACTTCAAGAGTGGTATCCATTATGTGCTATCAACTATTGGAAATCTTAAATGGCGATTCTTTAAATTCAGCGAGAAAGTACACACGTTTTCAATCATGTAGTTGGCAGCAGAGAATGCAAGCGTTATGTCAATTCTATGCACAAAAGGTAGCATTTTTAACATAAGAGCATGGTGGTCAGATATAGACAACATAACTACACAAGAATACTTCTATAAAAAGGAAGCCACTAGTGAAGCACCAACTGAAATTGACCTAAAACCATCAATATAAACAGCAATGGTTTTTTTTTTCTTTTCTAATTTAAAAAAAAATAAAGAAAAAATCATGTAAAGCAACCTCTACCTTAGCCTTTTCTCGTTGCTCGAACAATCATCTCCATTTGAAAGACATATCCCTTGCTAACAATTGAACTAATGATATCTTCAAACAGTGATTTCTTGTAAAGCCTACAGCGTAGGAATAAATCATAAACTAAAATTTATATCAGTATGAATGGCTCATTCAATTGTTAAATTGGAAAAAAAATCCAAAGTAACGGAAAGATCCAGTTAGATCTAATACACCAGGCCATAAAAGTGTTTGGGCAAGAGCATTGGCTCCTCTACTTGTTAGTTTGCGCATAAGATTCCATCTATGTACGCCACCACCTTTCACATATCAGATTCCATCTATGTAGTCAACGATATTTAGAATTTAATTATTTTTTGACTCTGAGTTAAGGAAGTGAAGTGAGGTAATGAATATCTCTTATAGAACGAAGCTCGGTAAATATTTTGGCTGCAAAAGAAAAAAGCACAAAAAGAATGAAAGAAAGAAAAAAAAAGAGTTACTCCATGGAGAAAAGATCATGAGAAAACTACCCAAAAAAAAATTATAACACTAGACTCCAGTAAACATGCTTATGGAAGTTGTTGGCAAACTGTAATTTAAAAGTGAAGATATGCTTGCAGGAAGTAGAAGTTTGGATGGTATTTTCCAATTTGATGTCCGAGTAGCATCTCAAGTGGCGCAATTCAGAGGCACAAACGTAGAATTTGATAAGTCAAACAAAAACCTTGATTCAGTCTGGACAATACAACATTTTTTCAATAGAAGCCTAACAATACAATGATAAAACCGCGTTCTCCTCTGAAACTGAAACTAACATTATAAAGGGCCATTTATTAAAGAAATTAAACTAAAAAAAGATATTACTTTGTGTGTTTTTCCAATTATTTTACATTCTCCAATTATATTCTTTCTTACAAGTATCCTTATCTACTGTTCTGGTATAGATTAGAGCCAAAATTCTGGATAGTGCCTTTAGTCTCCATTTAGAATCATTTTTTCCAGCATCAAACTTAGATTGAAGAAAATTATCTGCATCTTATTCAGCATATTGTTCTTGTTATTCTATTGTTAAATATAAAACAAAATTAGATGTCAACTAATAAAATAGGAAGATAATACCCAACATGAGTAGGAGTACAACTTTGCGGTTAGGCATTTCTACTTCTTCTAAAAGGTTGTAGGTTCGAATCTCCTACCCCATATGTCATCTAAAATAAACTCATGGAAATCCCAAATCCAACACAAGAACATTGTTTTCAGAATTGTTGTACACTCCTACTAAAACACTTACATGGTGAGATAAATCGGCATCCATTATAACAACGAAATTAACAGTTGCATGCTTAAGACCATGACAGTAAGCCGCTCCTAAAATTAGTCATTCATCAGTAATCAGATCTGTGATATTTCTAAAAGAAGAAATCGTGCAATTATTTCAAAATCAACATCCCTGATATCAGCAAGAAAATATTAGACTGCTTCATTTCGAATTTCCTATTCTTAAATGGTGGAAGGTGAACCATAAAAGTATACACATATTATCTATTACCGATTCAACTTCCAATAGTGTAAAAATAAATACAAATGAAGGAATTGACAACGCTCAGTTACGGTAAACAAAATCGATACAGTAATTCGATCAAGAAACTCGAGAATTAAATCTGCAAAGTTGATTTCATAATATTTACTTCTCACTGAAAAAAAAAATGCTGAAGAAATTGAACCTGTAGTGAGTATGAATTACTGTTATATACAAATGAAGCGAAATTTTGAACGGAGCATGATCGCAAGAATCGAACTCGTCAAGTAATAATGAGAACAACATGAAATTGATTAGGATAACAAATAGAGAGAGGGATACGTACGGAGGTGCTTGAGAATGAGGTACACAAGACAAGGAAAGCAACGTTGAGACGCTCGTTGAAGGTTGGGACAATTATATTGTACTTCAACCAGGAATTCCTATGATCAACGATACTGAAATCAACTCCGAAGGTGATCGCCGGAAACTTCATCGAATAAGCAACAAAGAAAAGAAACAACATTCGATTGGGGCAGACGAGCCAGACCTCGCCGGCGAGCGGCCGAGTGAAGAAGACGGGGTTGGCGCGAGTTTATTTATTTAATTTTTTAGCATCAACACCATAAACTTTGGGTTAAAAACTTAAAATACCCTTTTTCGTCCATCTACTTTTTATATTTTTCTATTTTAGTCCATCTATTTTTAAATATCCAATTCAAGTTTGAAGTTATTTTTTTTATCAAAATTTGTAAAATAATAATAATAACTTTCATTTTAAAAAAAAATACAATGTGAATGCATTTTCAAAATTTATAGAATAAAGTCTAATAAATACTATTTTCTACAATTTGTATTTTCATGTTAAGAGATATGTATATGTTTTTCTATTTGTGCTAAATTCCTTATATTTAATTTAAGATTGAGCTGATCTTTAGCTAACATCACATGCTTATTAGTTGAATATGTCACAACTTTCACTATTTTGTAGCTTACCAACATTTATAGTAACCAACATGAGCTCAACTAACAAAATACATGTATCATCGACTAATATGTTAGAAGTTCAAATCATCCACCCCACATATTGTAAAAAAAAAATATTTATAGTAAATTTTAGTGTCAACATAAACAAAATGACATTTTGATCATGTTCAAACCAAATACATTGGTATTTTCATATTTTTCATATTGATAGCCCATGCTGACTTTTTTAGGTTTTGTTATGGGTAAGATTTGGTCATGAGGATAATTTTAAAATATAAAGGAAGTGAAAGGGCAAACGTGAAAAGAATAACTCAACACGAGACAAGAAAGACCAAAAGGCAAGAGAGACGAGGCCTCCAAGACGATGAGAATGAGGGAACTTGGGCTCGAGGCCCAAGTTCCCTGGTCGGCCTTGGCCAAGGCCGAGGCCGACCTCCTGAGCCGACCCCACCAAGGGGTCGAGCCCAATTCTGCTGTGATCCTTGATCCTCGTTTAGCTCGCTCCAGCCTCTTTTCTCATCCTAATTCATCACAAATTCATCATTATGTCCTAGAAGGGCCTTATCACATAAACTAAAGACAAAACAGGGCTAAAATGCCCTATATGAAGTCAAGAAGGATCGAAACTAACAGGAGACCGATCCAGGACGAGAAGGAATGAAGAAACGGGCTTCAGCCGAAGCCCAAGCCCGTGGTCGGCCTCGGCCTCGGCCGAGGCCGACCACATGGCAAGGTTCCATTTCGGGCCTTGCCATGGTCTTACATTGAAAGGATGAAGACCGGGACTTGGGCTCCGCCCAAGCCTGTGGTCGGCCTCGGCCGAGGCCGAGGCCGACCAGTTTGGCAAAGCCCAGTTTTGGGCCTTGCCTCGGTCCCTTATGGCCCGTGTGCCCTCGGTTCAGCCCAATTCAACCTTTCCTTTCCTCATTCGAAGATGGAAACCCACGAAAAACCCTAGGGAAGAAGCTATTTAAGCTTTTCCTCATGGGAAAAGCAGGGTAAGTTGAATCATTCTCCATAACTCTTGCTACACTCTAAAAAAGTCTCCTAGCTAACTTAAGCATCGGAGCCTGTGTGGCAAGTACCACACCGGTACCTAGCTTTTTCACTTGTCTTGCAGGTCACGTGTTCTTCCCTGATCTAAACAAATTCACCGTCGTTGTCACGTGAAGGCCAGGTGAGTTTCCCTGTCCAGATTTTGGCAACAACAGTTGGCGCCGTCTGTGGGGAAGACAAAAAACGCTTGCTTGTGAAACTGCATAGGAGATCAAAGAGGATGAGTAATCGAATCAATGGAAACCATCGAAACATCGATGGAGAAGATTCAAATGATGACCGTCATCCACGGAGGACGAGGCCGACCTGCCCTCCTCCGCCTCGTCTCGATGGCCACCAATTTGAAGCTTTAGAGAAGCGAGTGGACTGCATGGACCGAAATCTCGCTCGAATTCTGGACATTCTAGACAAACAGAATCCGACAACGAAAGCTCAAGAAGATATACTGGTGAGAGACCCTGCAAAAGGAAAAGCTCCAATGGTGAATGAGGAAGTGGGCGAAACAAATTCCCCTATCCTAAAACCAAAGGATAAGTTAATCCTTGGCGGGAACCAGTCAAGAGAATTGCTACGTGATGAGCACACCATGACAAGCAGGGTGAGCGGATTAAAATCTGTTATTCAAGTTGTCGCGGGAGATGCCAGCCGAGGCCGACCACAGGGTCGGCCTTCAAAGGAAAAGTTCAGGACAATAAGCTCTGACCTACGAAGCTTAATCGAAGAAAAACGAAAGTTGAAGAATGAGGCCGAGGCTAGGACAGATACTCAACCATGGAAAGCCAAGCTTCTGAAAATTCAAAAAGAGTTGGGGGCTATCCAAGAAAACGTCCAAAGACCTCGAGAGGTTGAGGGTTTCGACCTAGAAGCTTTAATCGAACAAATAGATCCGTCATTCACTGATAGGATCATGGAGTACAAGGTACCTGAGAAATTCAAGGTACCTACTATGAAGCTTTATGATGGCAAGAGTGATCCAGTGGAACACCTAGACACTTATCGATCGTGGATGGAACTCCATGGAGTTTCAGATGCAATCCGGTGTCGTGCTTTCTCTTTTACCCTTACTGGACCAGCAAAGGAATGGTTTAGAAAATTGAAGAGGAAGTCGATTGCCTCATTCAGAGAACTAGCCCGAGCCTTTGTTACACAGTTTTTGGGGGCTCAAGATCAACACAAGCCACAGATGCACCTGCTCACCATTAAGCAAGGACCCAAAAAGAGCCTAAGGGAATATGTTGCCAGATTCAATAATGAGGCTCTACAGATTGAAGGATACACTGAAGGGGCAGCCTTGATTGCCATTGCAGCTGGACTGCAGGACAAAAGGCTCCTACGTTCTATAGGCAAGAAGGAACCAACCTCATACGTGGAATTCATAACAAGAGCACAGAAGTATATGAATGCTGAGGAGTTGCTGAGATCGAAGGCAACAAACACAGAAGGTAGATTAAAAAGTGACAAATCATATGACCGAGAGAGGATAGGAGAAAACTCACATTCTCAATCAAAGAAAAAAGAGAGGGAGGATCGGGAAGGAGGACGAGGCCGACCAGACCTTAGGGTCGGTCACTTTTCAAAATTTGACAAATATACTCCTACCACGATCCCTCCCAAGAAGATATTGATGGAAATTCGAAACTTAGATCTGGTCAAGTATCCGAAAAAGATGAGAACTGTTGCAGAAAAAAGGGATCCAAACAAATACTGTCTTTTCCATCGAGATCATGGACATTCAACTCAAGATTGTTTTCAACTAAAGGATGAGATCGAGATTCTGATCAAAGAAGGATACTTGAAAGAGTATCTCCTGGATGATGGCCAGAAGAGGACGAGGCCGACCAGTAATGGTCGAGGCCGACCAGATGATGAACCACCACTGGAGATCAGAACCATCTTTGGAGGTCTAGCTGGAGGAGAATCGAGTCGAAAAAGAAAAGCAATTGCCAGAGAAGCCCGATTTGAGCCTGAGCAGAGAGGTATGTATTCTGTTCGCTTAGGAGGTGTGAGCCGAAGTCTAGAGTTCACAGAGGCTGAAGCAACAAGCATACTTCAGCCCCATAATGATGCCCTGGTAGTTACTTTACCAATTACAAATGTGAAAGTCCATAGGATACTTATTGATGGTGGGAGCTCAGCTGTTGTCTTATCCCTCGATGCATTCAATGCAATGAAATTAGGAAGGGAGCTACTTAAGTTAAGCTTAACACCATTAGTAGGATTTGGAGGAGAAAAGGTAACTCCAGAAGGTACCATAGAACTTCCAGTGACCTTTGGAAGTGGACAGAATACAGTAACCAAAATGATTAACTTCCTAGTTGTAGATTGCATGACAGCATATAATGTCATACTGGGAAGACCCACCTTGCACGAACTTAAAGCTGTAGCTTCAACTTTCCATCAATTAATGAAATTTCCAACTCCAAATGGGACCGGAATAGTGAAAGGGGAGCAAAAGGTCTCAAGAGAATGCTACTTTACAGCATTAAAGGAAGCCAAACAGATGAAGGAAGTCGCTCCTCTACACCACATGGCCGAGGCCGACCATGACATAGCCGAGGCCGACCACCACATGCCCGAGGCCGACCACCAAATGGTCGACGCCGACCCTAACATCATCAAGTCCCACTCTTCTTCAACAGAATTCTAGAAGTTCAATTTGCTTTTTCAAGTAGATAAGAATGTTTTCTTTTACCTCTTTCCAATTAATGTGAAATATACTTTATTTGAGAATTTAGTCAATAAAAGTTTGCTTTTCAGCAAAAATTGAGATTGTAACAACATCTACCTCCGTAACTAGGGGGCTACTTAGGAAATATTACTCGCTGTCAAACAAAAATGCAGAGGAGGTCGAGGCCGACCCTTCTCTAGTGGAATCGATAGCCTCCCAGGAAATTGATTTTCATCTCTCTAAGAGGAAGGCTCTAAACCTAAAATTTTCTCCAGTGGAATCGATATTCATCTTCCCAGAGGAGAATCTTAGACCTATGGAAGACTGAGTCCAACCTCACGGGGTTTGACCTGCAAATCCTAAGGATAATCCGAAGCAAGACTTTGGAGCCCTAAAATTTTCTCCAGTGGAATCGATATTCATCTTCCCAGAGGAGAATCTTAGACCTATGGAAGACTGAGTCCAACCTCACGGGGTTCGACCTGCAAATCCTAAGGATAATCCGAAGCAAGACTTTGGAGCCCTAAAATTTTCTCCAGCGGAATCGATATTCATCTTCCCAGAGGAGAATCTTAAACCTATGGAAGACTGAGTCCAACCTCACGGGGTTCGACCTGCAAATCATAAGGATAATCCAAAGCAAGACTTTGGAGCGCTTAAGAGCGTTACATTTAAAACCGACAAAAGGATTATACTCTCAAATTGGACCCCATACTTTAGGCTCATAAGCAATAAGCCACACCATGAACTCCAACTAGAGAGTGGGGGCTACTGTAATGGGTAAGATTTGGTCATGTGGATAATTTTAAAATATAAAGGAAGTGAAAGGGCAAACGTGAAAAGAATAACTCAACACGAGACAAGAAAGACCAAAAGGCAAGAGAGACGAGGCCTCCAAGACGATGAGAAGGAGGGAACTTGGGCCCTCGACCTCCTGGGCCGACCCCACCAAGGGGTCGAGCCCAATTCTGCTGTGATCCTTGGTCCTCGTTTAGCTCGCTCCAGCCTCTTTTCTCATCCTAATTCATCACAAATTCATCATTATGTCCTAGAAAGGCCTTATCACATAAACTAAAGACAAAATAGGGCTAAAATGCCCCATATGAAGTCAAGAAGGATCGAAACTAACAGGAGACCGACCCAGGACGAGAAGGAATGAAGAAACGGGCTTCAGCCCAAGCCCAAGCCCAAGCCCGTGGTCGGCCTCGGCCGACCACATGGCAAGGTTCCATTTCGGGCCTTGCCATGGTCTTACATCGAAAGGATGAAGACCGGGACTTGGGCTCGGCCCAAGCCTGTGGTCGGCCTCGGCCGAGGCCGAGGCCGACCAGTTTGGCAAAGCCCAGTTTTGGGCCTTGCCTCGGTCCCTTATGGCCCGTGTGCCCTCGGTTCAGCCAAATTCAACATTTCCTTTCCTCATTCGAAGATGGAAACCCACGAAAAACCCTAGGGAAGAAGCTATTTAAGCTCTTCCTCATGGGAAAAGCAGGGTAAGTTGAATAATTCTCCATAACTCTTGCTACACTCTAAAAAAGTCTCCTAGCTAACTTAAGCATCGGAGCCTGTGTGGCAAGTACCACACCGGTACCTAGCTTTTTCACTTGTCTTGCAGGTCACGTGTTCTTCCCTGATCTAAACAAATTCACCGTCGTTGTCACGTGAAGGCCAGGTGAGTTTCCCTGTCCAGATTTTGGCAACAACAGGTTTGATTTTTTTTTTCAATATTTTGATATTTTAGAACCGAAACATTATTTTTTTTTTGGAAAAATAGTATACTAAATGAATATATTAAATTACAAATGTAGTCCCTAGCTTGAGTTTAATTTCAATTTGGTCCCTATATTTTAAAAGTTTTAATTTAATCATATGGTCCAGTCACATCTCACAAATCGCCCATGTCATTACATATTGAATGTGTGACTTTTTTTTTTTAATTTACACGACAACTAACTATTATTTTCTATTTGATTTTATCGTATTAATATTATTTAACTCTATTAGAGTTTAGGACCACATAAAATACATACAAAATGATTGAGACTATAAAGACGAAATCATTCGTAGATGATTTATGAGATTTAGCTAAATTATGAGAATTAAACTAAAATTAAGCCGAAACTATAAAGACTAAATCAAAACTTTTATAATCATAAAGATCAAATGGAAATTAAGATTTAACCACCATATGTCCATAACCAAATTTGTAATTTAACCAAATAAATATGATTGGACAATATTTAGAATCGGTTTAAATAATTAAAAATAGGGCATATCTGAAAATTTAGGAAAAAAAAACCCCGAGGCAATTCAAATGGGCCGAGCCGGTCCAGGCACTTGTTCGGCCCAAATTGCCAAGCAGAGCAGTTTAGGGTTTTACTCAATTCATTTTCAACCCAATTTTTACGCTTCATAGCATTTGGCTATCGGCTGTCGAGAGAACCAAATCAAAGCAGCGGCCAATCTCTCTCAGATCCTCAAGTTCAAAATGGTCACATTCAGGGTAGGAATCTGCTTCACGAACTCTCAAATCTCCTCGCATCGGGTTTTCTTTTTACATTATTAGTTGTAACATTTTTCTTTCTGATAAGAATGCGTTATAGTTGTTCATTTGATTCACTTCTTCCATTTGGAAGTAAATTTGCAAGACTTTGATCTGTTTTTTCATTTTTCTTTTCTCTCGCTTTCTCGGGAGGCAGTTTCACCAGTATCAGGTCGTGGGGAGGGCTCTTCCTTCTGAAGCGGATGAGCATCCCAAGATCTATCGAATGAAGCTGTGGGCAACCAACGAGGTCCGTGCCAAATCCAAATTCTGGTATGCTGTTCAATCTGTCGATGTTTATTTATCGTTTTGCTTAGCTACTGGGGCGCATTGAGGGGGGCTGAATAATTATGTTTATCTTGATCCTATAGTTCTGATTATTTTAGTTACACAGTAAGGTTCATTAGTGGATTTGGTGTTTTCGTTGTGATTCTTTCTACAAATTCAGCAGGAGGTTTGAATAATTATGTTTATAGTCCTAGTTCAGTATTTCTTATAGTTGCAAATTAATGTTTATCAGTGGATTTAAGATTTCCAATGTTATTCCTTCGGCAAATTCATAGAATTGTATGACTCAACAGATGGAAAATGTATTCTGTTCATTTAGGGATCTGCCATTTATTGTTTTCTGTTCAAAATTTTAAAGCTAAAAAGAATTAGTTTTCAAAAACTTGTTTCTGTTTTTTGAAATTTAGTTGAGAATTCAAATGTGTTTTTAAGAAAGGTGTGTGAGGGAGCAACAAGCATAATTTTTTGAAACAGAAAACTATAAACAAATCGTTATCAAATAGTGTTTAGTGTTTCAGCTTTTAAATATATTGTAAATTCGAAATTCAAAGTTGTTTCTCCTCAAATGGATTGAAGTATTCAGTCTTTTTCCTTTTCAACCTTTTTTTTAATCTTTCAAGTATTGGTTATTTTTAAGTTATACTTGTTGCTTTGGTGTGACGAAGTTGATATCCTGATTTCCTGATCCTCGCATTTGGTTAGGTACTTTTTGAGGAAGTTGAAGAAAGTCAAGAAGAGCAATGGTCAAGTTCTTGCCATTAACGAGGTATTGGTTCTGGAACATGCTTCTATATTTTGTCTTTATCGTGTGACCATGATAGTAGTAAATTAGGCTAGTTTCAGCATCTTGGTGTCCAACTCAAATGTGTTGGGTTTCTTTGTCTATGAAGCCTTCTGTTATATAGAATATAGACATAAAATTTGGTGTATCATTCCTCAAAATGAAGAAGAAAGAACATGCCAGGTTTATTCATTATTGAATGCCTACTAGTCTTGATGTATTCTTGCTTGCTATTGTCGTCGTACGTTTCATAGAGTGAGTTTCTTCAAAGTTTACCTGCATTCCTAGAATATGTATGCACATATATGTTATACAAGTATTTATGCATAAATATGCGTACATACATATATATGTATAATTGAAGCACTTGCCATTCCATTTGAATGATTACTCCTAAGTGAACTTCCAAAAATACTTTATTTCTTACATAGTGTTTTAAATTTCTATTTGATTGCTTTTATTTCTTATATAGTAGTGTACTTGATTCATATAATTTCATGCAAAATTCTGGTCTGCAAATAAGCATCCATTTTCCTTTCCTTAGTTCCCTCCCCTAATGTTGCCTCCATGTTCTAAATCAAAATTCAAAATTCAAATCCTTAGTCTTCTAGCATTCACTTTGAAATTTGTAGATTTTCGAAAAGAACCCAACCAAGATCAAGAACTATGGTATTTGGCTGCGGTATCAGAGCCGAACTGGTTATCACAATATGTATAAGGAGTATCGGGATACGACATTGAACGGGGCTGTCGTGCAAATGTATAACGAGATGGCTTCTCGCCATAGGGTGAGGTGCCCATGCATCCAAATCATTAAGACAGCAACTGTTCCTGCAAAACTCTGCAAGAGAGAAAGTACCAAGCAGTTTCATGACTCAAAGATCAAATTCCCCTTGGTGTTTAAGAAGGTGAGGCCACCCACCAGGAAGCTCAAGACAACATACAAAGCATCTAGGCCCAACTTGTTCATGTAATTCTGCTCATCTTTGGTCTCTCTTCTTCTATGGAAACATTTGATTATTGATTTGGGTAGATTATAGAAACTTCGAGAAGTAGTTGAAATTTCTGCAAACCATTTGTTGTTCTAGCACAATTATTCCTCTGTTTTGGAGGCTGTGAGATCAGTTTGACAATTTTGGCTGGATTAATTTAAAGCAAAATTTCTTGCCTTTATGGAGCTTTGTTTCTAAGTAATGGAAGTTGAAGTCGTGAATTGTTTTATCTGGTATTTGATTAAACATTTCAATCCAAAGCGTTTGATTTCTGAAGTACTTTTCCTTTTTCTGATGAGATTGAGTTATTTATTTATTTTATTTAATTAATTATTATTTTTTTTGGAAAACAGCAAAAATGATAACATTAAAAGAAACCACCCACTTCTGGCGCCTTTTAAATTTTCTTGATTGGCTATATCTTCCTTGGCTTGTAAAGAGGTGTTAGAGTGGTTGGTTTGTTTTAGGTCCTATCAATTTACACTTTCGGTGGTTTTTCACACATGTTTAAAGTCGCGTGTTGTTTTATAATAGGTATTTATTTGTTATATTTTAAAAATAATTTACCAAAAAACAACTAAATTATTTCAGATCGGGTCGCCACCATCATGAAAAACACGAACTCGACTCTCTAAAGTAAGATCCAAACGAAAACAAATGGACTCTTGTGTTCCCTCTGGCCTTTGATGTTAATACTAGTGACGACGAGTGTGAAGAAGATCCAAGAAGCGACGTTGTTGAAGGCGGCGACGACCATGACGGTTTCATTAGCTTCAGTGGTGAGGAGTTTGAGCTCGACTAAAATGTGGGAAAGAACAGAGAAGGCAGTGGTAGACAAAGTGACGCCCATGAACACAATGAACTGGTCATAGTCGACCTTGTCGGCCCCGTCGACAATCTTTCGGAGGATTAAAGTGACAATGATGCTAGAGAGGAAGGGGACAAAGATTTCGACAAGAGCGATTTCAAAAGTCATGCGTCCGTTGTGGCGGATGGAGGACAAATCGAGCTCAAGGGCGACAAGAAATGAAAAAATATATATATATTGGCTACCGATTCAAGAATGAGAGTATTCCATTGAGGAAAAATCTAGTGCAAATATTCTTTTTTTCTACTAAGCGTCAATGGATTGAGTAGAATCCTGCTTTAAAATTGAAAAACCATCAATTAATGAAATAAAAAAAGCAGTAGAATCAGAGAAGATAAGAAGTGAAAAAAAAAAATCATGCTCTAAAATTGAAAACAATGTGACGAGTTTACTCCAATTTTTTTTAGCAATTTTTTTTTTTAAACAATAACAAATACGTACATGTCATAGAGTAACACGTGACTTTGGACATATGCGAGAAACTATTGAAATAAAAATTTAACCGGGTGTAAATTGATAAAATTGAATGTTCAAAGTTAAAATTCATACCATTTGTCAACTTTAGGCAAAAATGATTTTTTTCCCGTTCTTTTAATGTTATCATTACGAGAATTGAATCAACTTAAATTGATTGGTCTAATGGGTCACTTGCATTTTCATAATTTTTTTCGTTAGTTATAATTTAATATTTATTTCTCAATATATATATGTCGGCTAAAATAATAGAAGAAAATGAATTAACAAATAATAAATGAAATAATTAGTATCCACAAAACATCTGATATAAAATTTGGTGCGAAGATATTTATTTATTTTTTTGAAGTGGGACCCATTCTTGATTGGAAAGAACTTACCAGCAGCTTTTTTTTTTTTTTTCCTTTCCTTTCCTCTCTTTTTAGTTCAAGGTTGGACAATTCAAATCTCTTAGTTAAAAGTATGTTAGAGTATTTAATATTATGTGTTAGAGTATTTAATATTATGTTATTTACTTTATGTTTATCTTCCTCATGTACAAAGTCTATTGGGCTCTCTACCATTGTATTGTTCACTAATATTTATAGTTTGTTATGCAATGATATTGGTGTGGCTAAAACCCTAATGGCAACCTCCATTTTCTCTCTTCTTCTCCAAGGGTTTCATACCCATTTACGAAGTACCTATCAATCACCGTTGAGTTATCCACACTTTGACGTCTTACCAGTAGGCAGCAACCTTGGCAGTTTATAATTATAACAAAGGTGGACTTGTTTAAGTTTGATTTTAATTTTCTTCTCGATCTAAATGCATAAAATTTTAACACTTCAGTTATATTCTTATTTTTATTTTAACTTTTTTAACATTATTTTTTATTTTTTGTCAAAGTGAGTTTAGCTTAGCAATAATTGACATATACTATTGATTAGGTCAAAGGTTCGAATCTCCCTCCCCCACACTTCTCATTGTTGTTGAACTAAAAAAAAAATGATTTTTTTTTAAAAGGCTATTTGATTAATTTTTTAATATTTAAAAATTAGCTTTTGTTGATTAGTAATTTTTTTTAATCTATAAAAATATTGTTCAAAATTATAATATTAAATTTGAATTTGAATATGATGATTTTTTTTTTCAACATGAGTATAGCTCAACTGGCATAAACACATGTACTCTCAACTAAGAGGTTAGAGGTTCTAATTTCCCACCCTATATATTGTAAAAAAAAAAAAAGAAGAATGATGGTTTTTTTAATCATAATTGACAGAAGCTTGTTGAGGACTCGTCAAATTACAATTTATAAATCGATCATAAGCTACTTGTAGCATTGAGTGGACTAGGTCGATCTTAAAGAATCGAATATCAATTTCTCAAGTTAAATTTGCAAAATAAAATAAGGGGGGTTGTTTTTTTTGTAAATAAAAGTAAAGATAAAACAGATCTTACCACAGTTTCAAATTTAAAGGTATGGTCTCATCCAATTGCAAACTATCGCTTACCATAAATAAATCAATTAAATAGCCAAGCACTTAGTCTACTTATTCAGAAAACCTGTGATAAGTTTAATTCCCTTAATCTAAACGATTTTAACAAAGCATCAAAACTAATTCTTATTGCCTAATAAACTGGGCACAATAGCGTTTTATATTAATTAAAACAATAACATTAAGGATGGTGAGACGACTAAGGCAAACAAATTAAACGAGATAACTATGCTTAATCGATATGCTTCTTTTATTCTCTAGAGTTTATCATGCAATCTATAAAATCATGGGAAAGCCATAGAAATCACACACATGAGCCAACTCTATTGTTATTAAAGTTAATAATGCATCCATGATAATTACAAAGAACATGCATAGTAAACATACAAGCAATCAATACAATTGAGGCATCAATTCAATCAATGAAAGCTCGTATAAAATAACATAAGAATAAAAGAAATACTTGGATGAATGATTGAAAACAATACTTGACTCGAAGTCTCAAAGTCTATTGGACTCGACCGACCCTTGAATCAGAAATACGAACTATAGCTACTAATCGTGATGAGATGACTAAAACCCGCCATGAATCGATCGTTACAAAAGTGCAGAAGAAAAGTACAATGTAAGCTCTAAAAGTGTCTAAAACATAAACCTACCATCTAACTCTACAAAATAGACAAATAAGCTCGTGAGAGTAACAAAACTAATATGAAATAAAACAATAAAATAGCACATTTTATGTCTATCAATAATTTTTTCTAATAAATTAATTCTAATCATACTCTGTAATTTAAAAACTTTTTTTTCAAAGTTCAAAAACAAGGGCTCATATATAAATTTTTAAAAGAAAATACTTGATTTTAAAATTTTAGTTAGAGTTTTGAAAATGCTTTTATAGATTTAAAAAAAGAAAATTAGTTTTTAAAATACAATATTAGCTAATAAAATTTAGATATAAGGAAAATATAAAAATATTATTTTAAGAGATTTAAAAACCATAAATAATTTTAAAAAATAAATATGACAAATAGGTATTCATCGAATTTATTTGATTGAGCGAATGTGAAAATAAAAAATAAAATCTAACTCTCGTTTTTTAAGTCAACAAAAAGTTTAAAAATAAACACATATCATCATGGAATTGATTCACGTAGCTTAGCCAAGGGATTTCTGCTACCAACCCAACTACTGGAAATTTTTCTAGTGCTCCAATGGGGAGTATTTCACACTTACTTTTTTTCATAGTTGCCACATGACTTCTTCCATTTAAAATTAAAATTATACGGAAAAAAGAGCATCACAAAATTTTGAAGATTTTTAAGTTGAGTAGTTACTCTCTTCTATTTCTATTTATTATTATGATTTTTTTCAATATTAGTTTTTTATCGTTTTTTAATTTTTTTTTTTTTGGTTCAATTACAAGTTTAGTCCATGAACTGTGAGGTTTGTGTCTATTTGGTCTCTAAACTTTCAAAAGTGTCTAATAGATCTCTAAACTTTCAATTTTGTGTCTAATAGGTCTCTAAACTTTCAATTTTGTATCTAATAGATCTCTGTCAAATTTAAAATTTTTAAATATTAATTAATCTATAAGATATAAAGTTAAAATTTATGTCTAATAGAACTCTAAAATTTCGATTTTGTGTTTATTAGACTCATGAATTTTAAAAAAATTGAAAGTTCAAAGATTAAATTTATAATTTTGAAAGTTTAGGGACTAAATAGATACAAACCTCAAAGTTTAAGAATTAAATGTGTAATTTAACCTATATTTGTTTTAATATTATGTTTTTTATCTTCGTTAATCATATTTTTTCAACATTATTATTTTTGAATGTGGCAACCATGTTTAATTAGGGGTTTCCCGCTCTAATTCGACTTAGATTTACGGGAGAACTTGATCGAGAAAATTTTATGAAATTATGAAAAGTTGGATGAAATCGGAGTCGAATTGAGTTTCATGAGTTGAATTGAATTGAATGGAACTGATGAGCGAAAAGAAAACAAATAAAGCCATTTTGATTCCTTGGACGAGAAATGAAGAACTGCATTCTTATCGGGCAGGTTTCTGTAGCCCTATATTGACGCGACTCTCGTCGTGGAACGATGTTGACTTCATTTTGGAAGCCATTGGCCCACCATCGAAGACACAAGGTTCATATTTCTTTTATTTGTTCTGTGAGTCTCTTTTTTGATTGAAATAAGTTTCTTCTGCATATAATTTATTATCATAAACATGTTGATCTTGATGCTGACAAATCTCGGAGTTAGATGGATCTTAAAGGATGAGTTGGTAATCGATAAATGGGTAAAGGGTTCTGTTGCACTAGCAGCCACACGAATATGACCTTCGCATTAGAAATTTTCCCGTGGTAGGTGGGATTTTACTACTGGTGGTAGGTGGAAGAGAGATGGCTGGCACCAGTCTCCACTTTTTGTCTATTTTTATGCAACTTTTCTTCAATTTCACTTGTTTTCATTGCTGGTCATCTTTTCAGATTGAACATTTGGCTTTGTTTTTTCAGTTTCTTTCGATCTGCTACCAATCTAGAATTTCGACTTCAAAATGGCGCAGCAAGTTGTTAACCCAGATGAAGAGGTAGTTCTTGACTGCATCTTCGACTTTTTGGAATACGACCCTTTTGTTTTATTATAAATTTTTTACCATTTTACTTGCTTACTTGCAAATTTGTGGAAGTTTCTCACTCTTTTATTCACTAAATGCTTGTTTGAAATCAATCTTCAGGTTGTTCTGGGAGAAGAAGTTGGGCATGTTAGGTTGATCACGTTGAACCGGCCAAGACAATTGAATGTCATCTCATCCAAAGTGGTATGTAAATTTAACTCCAATTAACTGGAATGTTGATTGGTCTCGAGTTTTTGAAAATTGTAATGTACTCGGATTTTCCCTTCTCTCTCATTGTGTGTGTATGTAGGTTTCTCTGCTGGCTGGATACTTAGAAAAATGGGAAAAAGACGATGAAGCAAAACTTATAGTCTTTAAGGTCAGTTCTACTATCATAATAAAATATTCCTTTATCGCAGACAATCTTAGGCTCTTACCTTATTCAAACTGCGGGCATGATAGGACAATCCAAACAAATAAGAATCTTAGGCTCCATTTGATAACCATTTAGTTTTTGGTTTTTAAAAATTAAGCCTATAAATACTACTTCCACCTATGAGTTTTCTTATTTTATTATCTACTTTTTACCTATATTTTCAAACACCCCACGTTTTGAAAACTAAAAAAAAAAAAAGTAGTTTTCAAAAAGTAGTTTTTGTTTTTGGAATTTGGCCAAGAATTCAAATATTTTCTTAAGATAGACGAAACATAGTAGATAAATGATGAGAAAACATGCATAATTTTCAAAAAGGAAAAACGAAAAACAAAAAACCAAATGGTTATCAAATTGAGCCTTAAGTTTTTGAATGCCATTTTCTTTTTGTGAATTCATCTTCATGTGTCTCAAACAGGGAGCTGGTCGAGCCTTTTCTGCTGGTGGAGACTTAAAGATGTTCTATGATGGCAGGAATACAAGTAGGTGCTGGTTTCCTTTCAAAACACAGAGAAAATAGCTCTTTAGAATTCGTGGGGTGGGCCATGAGCATAATGCGAGGGGGTGGGGTTCCATGAAATCCCAATCATAAAAAAATACACAAGGAAAAATTCTACATCTAGCACATAATCCATTATTCCTTCGATGCACATATTCCCATTTTGCTGTCTGAATCCCATTCTTAAACAGAATGTGAACAATGATTTCGATACTTAAATTTCAATGATCACTACGTTAGGTTTCTTACACATCGTTCTTGACAGGGGATTCATGCCTTGAAGTTGTCTACCGAATGTATTGGCTCTGCTATCACATTCACACCTATAAGAAAATCCATGTAATGATTTTTCTGAACCTATTATACAAAAACCGTTGAGAGAAAAATGTCTATAAGGCATATTTTTTCTTTAAAAAATTTGTTTAAGTTGAATATTTTGCTTTTCTGCTCATCTCAATCGTAGGTTGCACTTGTACATGGAATTTCAATGGGGGGAGGTGCATCATTTATGGTGCCAATGAAATTTTCAGTTGTCACAGAGAAAACTGTGAGTTTTTTTTGCCTATCCTTTTAGATGTTCCTTGGTTTGTATGTTTGGTTTCAGTTTCCTTGGTAATTCCCACGTGATGACTTTCATGGATTCTTTGATATAGGTTTTTGCTACTCCAGAAGCAAGTATTGGGTTTCACACTGATTGCGGTTTCTCATATATGCTTTCTCATCTTCCTGGACATTTGGGTAAGAAAAATTGAAACAGAAAAAGAAAAAATGATCTGTTTATATTAATATAAAAAAATCTTTAGAGTTGCGCTTATGGACATAATTAGTTTAAAAGGTTTACTTTTCTTAATTTATTCTCAACATTTTCTTTTAGAGTTCATGATCTTTTTTTTTGGTTGCAAAATTCATCAACATCAAAATATCTCTTGATTTTAACTAAATTGAAAATTTTGACATCTTTTTCCTTCTTACATGCAAATCTCCATATTATGTTGTGAGAATAAAAGAGCGAATGGTTAAAAGATAATTAGAAATTGACTGATTGAATAGCCATGTGGACATATGCAGGAGAATACTTGGCCTTAACTGGGTCCAGGTTGAACGGCAAGGAACTGGTTGCAGCTGGACTTGCAACACATTTTGTCCCTTTTGAGGTTAGTTTAACTCTCTCTCTCTCTCTCTCTCTCTCTCTCTATATATATATATATATATCACCTATTGCCACGGAGTTTTGTTACTATTTCATTATTTTCAAAATCCTGGTTTGGAATAATGGACTTGCAATCAAACTCTTCAATTATGATGTGTCCTCTGGACCTCCGGCATTTAGTAGTCTAGTTAGATATCAGGTGACCCTATCAAATTTTCAGTACCACAACATGTGAAGAAAATAAATTTACATTTTTTCTTTTTGCCAGCTAGAGGATACTGTAAATTAGCCAAACAATCTAAAATGTTAGAATCTCGTCCTAGATTTAAGAGTTTTGATTACAAAGAAATTGAAGAATGTAAATATATTGTATATTAGCCACTGCACAAGGATGACACGGACAAATCAAGAAATGGTCCAAAAGGGAAAAAAAAAAAGAAATTTAAGAATTTTAAGGAGATTGTTAGGCTACATTGTTTGTATGTGAAGTTAAGAATGATGTACCTTATATTAAGAACTTTTCCCTTTTTGTTTTATTCAAAGTAATGGGAGAGAGTCTCCTATGGTATTTAGAGATGGTAGGACACCTTATCTTTCTTCTTTTGTGTATCTTGTGGAAGAATTTCTTATTATTAAAGGAAAAACAAGGGGAATCAATGAAGCCTATGCTTGACTTAAATGATTTCCACACTGATTTGAAATGCATTTAATAAGAACCCTTTATTTATCTTCCTAGCAAAAGAAAAGGAAAATACAGATAATAAAGGCAATGAAAACTAAATAGAGCATACTTACTTTTCCTGGATTGCTATTCTTTTCATGAGGTTTATTCCCCCGTCTATTCAATTCAAATTTACGTATATGAAGCAATACCCAGAGGATTACTTGTATAAGAAATAACAAGTAGCATCATTCATAATCAGTAAGATATGCATCATTTATGATCATGCATTGTTCTTATTGGTTTTTGATTTCACATTTTTAGTTTACTTCAGTTTTGCTGCATTGTTATCTACTCGTATTTGAAATGCACTATGTAAAAAATGGATCCTATATCCATGTAATGCAGAAATTGGGTGAACTAGAGAAGCGTTTGATTAGCTTAAACTCCTATGATGAGAATTCAGTCAGATCTGCAATTGAAGAATTTTCTTCAGAAGTTCAGCTGGATGAAGATAGTGTCTTGAAAAGGTTATGATTGGAATAGAGAAATAGTTTCCTTTTCATATAGTATATATCTCATGCTATGAGTTCATAATGAATCCGATAGCTAAAGTTAAATGTTTGGAATCTTCCAGGCAATCTGTAATTGATAAGTGCTTTTCAAAGGAAACTGTCCTAGAGATTATAAACTCCTTTGTAAGTCTCTCTCCGGAAAAATTTCTAGTACTACAGGAATATCCATACTCCCTTTATTCACACTATGTTTTTGGATTTATAAATTATTTTTTAATATTGGTGGACCCCACATAATTTTTAAAATGATGTTGACATGACAAGCAATAAATGGGAGGAGTATGAATACTCTCGTAGTACTAGAAATTTTTCCGTCTCTAACTTTTTTTCTCTCTCTCTCTGTCTAGAAAGCAGCTGGGCCTTATGAATTTTGTGAACAATGTTTTTCAGGGAGATGAGGCAAGTGCAGAAGGAAATGGCTGGATACTTCCTGTTCTGAAGGGACTAAAGAGATCATCTCCTATTGGACTAGAAATAACTCTAAAATCGGTACCACATCCAATTTCACAAGTTCCAAATGCAAATATTTCTCTTATTATTGAGAACCATGTTCCATTCCTTAGTTACGTTAAGTTAAAAGCAAAATGAAAATATTCATTTTCAGAACAGATGTTAAAGGCCCAATCATTTGAAGTATAATGCTTTGCTTCCTTTTAGTTTAAATTAGAAGTTGGAAGTTTTTTTTTTGCACAAGATTACTATTATCAATTCGGTAATTTTTGGAATCTTAAGGCTTCAACTACTGGTCTTTACTAAATGAGAACTTCTCATTTTATTTCCTTTTTTCTTACTCCATGTGGGCATAAGTAGTAGCTTGCACCTTGTGTCTCCATTTGCAGATACGCGAAGGTCGAACACAAACACTTCAAGAATGTTTGAAGAAAGAATTCAGGTTGACAATGAATATCTTACGCACTGTCATCTCTGGAGATGTTTATGAGGTAATTATTGATCGTTGATAACTAAGAGAACCTAAAAATAAGATGCATCAACATCATAGATGTAGCCACTAACCGTTTTCCTTATGATCATAGGGTATTAGAGCTCTCACCATTGACAAAGACAATGCTCCTAAGGTTTCCCCTCTATCTTTGTTTTCATGTTTGTGTTCCTGTTCTTGTGTATCCATAAGGAGGAAGGCTTGTCTTTTGATCTAAAAATGATTTAACTGTACACAGTGGGATCCACCATCTCTTGATAAGGTCAAGGACGACAAGGTAAATGAAGTATTTGAGCCGTTCGGGGAAGATTTGGAACTCCAAGTACCCATAAACGACGAGCATAGGTAGGTACCATTTCAAGATTTCTAACACAACCAACTTTAGTGAGCACCCACAAGAGTTGAAAAATGATTAAGTAATAAGCTGTTGTTGGAAACCAAATTGCAGGTGGAGTGGTAAATATGAAGATTCAATCTATGCAACTCTGAAGGTGGAGTAAGCAATGTAATACAAGTTTTTGGTCTGTAACAGCTGCTATGCTTGGAATAGTTTTCTTTTCAGCTGCCTGATTCAACTGATTCAAGTTACAGTTATCACACTTATTACTCAATATTCCAATTTGCAGAAGTATTTCCTTTATAATCTTAAACACTATGAGACTATTTGAAATACTGAATGAGCTATAATATTAATAACATAAATTATAATAGTTTAGAATTATATAATATTATTTAAAACACAGAGTTGTTTAGTCTAAAATTATAATAGTTTGTTTGGAGTGCAGAATACTCAACAAGTTATTATAACTTATGCTCCAAACAGCTTCTATGTGTACACAAAGTTGTGATAATTGCCTTGGGAAAAATCAGAAGCGTATCATTCTAATGCTAAGCTACTATACTATCCAATGCAAAAGATCATAAAAGTTGAACCTACTTGCAACTTTTTGAGATTTTTATCTTTTCATCAAAATCAATAGTAACAAGTAACAACCTTTTTTCAATTCTATGCTAATAAGAATCTTCCCCATTCTCAGCCAATACGGTAAGGCTTCCTAGCTCTGGAAACAAAACATTCTACCTTCCTGCTTTTTTTTTTTTTTTTTTTTGTGGTAATTTTTTTTTATCACATTTCAATATTACAGAACATAGTATTTGAATTGCAATTAGGCGACATAGGAACATGTCTCCCTGAACTTTAGTTGCTTACGGTATTATACAAACAGACAATAACAAGGTTTAGAGAGGAAGGAAAAACCAAAAAGGACAAGGGTCAGAAATAATTAACGAATACAAAGGTCCGAGTCAGTGAGACATTTAAACATAATATACACCGATCATAGCTAAATATTACACACAAAAAACACCAGCAGAAGCTTAGAAGGGAAACCAAATAAAGATTATGGAGGAAAGAAGGTTAGGCCTCAAAAGACTATGAAACCCCTGGGAAGGACAACCTATCTCGAAGAGTATCAAAAATGGATGAAGCTGCTGAATTTTGTGCAAATGTTAATTTTAATCGACCTAGTAATTCTCCATCCTTTGCTTGTGAAGCAGCATCGGCTGCTTCCTTGGCCATGCCAATCCGAGCATAAGCCTGTAAAAGAAAATAAATCTCATGCTTTTGCAATCCGCACACATTGCTTGATAGCTGACCGAGGGATTATCTCAAATTTTCATTTCAGTACACTTGATTCAATAAGATAAATCTCATTTTTAGATACTACAACTTGGAAGTTTCATGATCTAAATGCTAAAATTTTAGTCTCTGGTAAGATCGTAAATCCCATTTTCCTAGCAGCATCAACTAAGTACTTAATGAGACTACCAGCAATGCAGGAAAAAAAATGAAGCATGGGTTAGAATGTAATACTACCTCTGCTCTTTCTCGTGGATCTGCAAGTTTGGGAATATATTTCAGTGCTTCAGCCTTTTCATCTGCTTCAATGCAAGCCTCCACGAATGGCTTGTAACCTGTTAAAAGAGAAACGAGAGAAAGATTATGATAAAAACGTAACTGAATATTACAATTCTAATGATTTTGTCTCTATTATTAAAAAAAAAGAAGGAAATTATTGTTCTTTCCTTTTCTTTTTCTTTTTTCTTTTCTAAAACATGAATCATACTGTTCATTGAGACATGGAAAGAGTTCCAGACCTAATCAGGGAAATAAAGTTAACACATGAAATCATGTACTGAGGACAGTTAAAATACAAATTTGATGAAATGAGAGTGAGTTGGTGAAGAACCCATGAGTAGTGGCAAGAAACCAACAGAAACCACTGAAAACACAGCAAAGGAAAGGAGTTGGGGAAGTCCATGCAGGAAAGGGGCAAACATGGCTGGCTAACACAATTTTTTTTTATAAAAAAGGATGCACTTAAAAGCTCTCTTGGCAGCTCACACAAGAGCCAGTAATATTTTCATTTCAAAATCTTTCATTCTAACTCATATATAAAATCTTTCAATCATGAAAATTTGGGAGCAAATTAGAGAGAGAAAAAAAATTAACTTTTTATAGAATATTTTTAATCTAACAAAACAACAAGGGGAAGCCCCCTCATTCTCTATTTGCTCCACCCTAACCGAAGCTCATGGAGAACACCTGTTTTGCTCCTTGCACATGGAGGCACCTTTGTGCTTGAGTGCTTTCTAAAACATTTCTCATTAAGATAGATGTTTAATCAATCTCAGAAATGGTTTGCATCTCATTTTCAATATCTAGGCAGAATAAGTAGCATGGAAATCCGTGTCATTTAAATAGGAAAAAGTAATTTTCTCTATGAAAGCAGAAAAATAAATACACTAATAATTGGAAATTCACCAATTGGTGGTCTTTTCTCCTTTGAGAACGTCTCCAATGCAACCCAATCCCTTGTGGTAGCCAAAGCAAAAACTTTAAGCCAATACCATCTTTTCTCAGAAACCTGAGGCATAACATGAAAAATACAGTTGGGAGTTATGAATAGAAACGCACATGAACAAAAGAATTATCTAAGACTCCCATGCAGGGTGGGAACCTCTTGTTACTACAATGTCTTTTTCCCACATAGTTTCTTAAACTTAAGGAAACAGCACAGAGAAGTTTACACACCTTGAATTCTGTTTTAACTTTTAGAGCAGCTCGATGATTTCCCAACACAATACATGTTCGAATTGTATCATTAATACTTGAATCAACAAAAATGGCCTGCTTTGTACTCACCTCCAGCTCATGTTGTATTCTGCAGACGAGATCAGAGAATAATTTAGTAGTGTTTTTTAATATATATATATATATATTTGTGTGTGTGTGTTGTGTATATTCACAAACATAAACATAATAACCAAACTTATACTAACTTCAACAATTTTGCATGCTCTTCAGCAGCTTTTGACTCAAAAACGTGTTCCTTGGTCTCTGCAAAAAGACTGTGGGCCTTCTCAATAAGTTTTGTGCGTGGACTATGGAGTGGAGATCCTTTGCTAGCCATTGGATTTTTCCCTAGCCCCCACGACTCTTTCCAGAGAAGAAAAGCTACCTCCTGTAAAAACAAAATAAATTGTATTAGAATGAGGATAGTAGAATGAACCTTGGAGTGTCGTTCACAGAAAGATTAATACTAATAAAAAATCGTGGTTGATCTGTAACTGTCTGATCTGATCAAAGGTGTTCTTGTGTGGTTTAAAGAAAAAAAAAAGATGTCCTAACCACAAAGAGGGTAGGAGAATTTGGGTTCTTAAAAGACTCGGGATTTTCCACCTAGTCCCTTTTCGTTTATCTCACAGCTCAGGACTACGGATGAAATTCCAAGTAAACCCTTGATCTTAGCTATGTGAAAGCGCAAATTTTCAAAGATTAAGGTTTTCTATTTGGTCCTCGGCCTCAGACTCGTGGGGGTATCAACATGGCTGATCAGATCCAAAAAAGGCCATTTGGCGTACTCTTTTTTTCCCCTCTAAAGAAACTAAGAAACTTTTCATTCCAAATAAACAGATAGATTGAGTACAATGCAATTTTGAGGAGATATGACATCAACCCAAACCCAAACCTTTTTTTTTTGTGGGGGGGGGGGGGGGGGGGGGGGGGTGGTGGTGAATGAAAAGGTGGTCCTATGCTTGAATATCCTATATATAGAGGAAGCACTAGTTAGGATTTCAATTTCTGCAATTTGTCTGCTATGTTCAAACTACACGTAGACAAGGTCAAAAGGAAGAATGTAGCCTTCTTTCACCAAACTAGTTCTGAAAGGCACAGGCATCCCTTCGTGGACTATCCTTTTGTAGGTTTCTTTTTTTTTTTGGGTGGGTAAGGGAAGAAAGTCTTTCAATTGATGCACTGAGAAGATACAATCCACACAACAGACCTACAGTTTCTCTAATCCATATAAAAAATACAAACTCGTGAGATGTGTTTCAACATGTAAATTGAAAAAAATGAAGATGCAAACAAATATTGAAAATAAGACGTACATGAAGTTGTCCAGTTGATAGAAAAAAGTCCTTCAGGAATTCATGCTTATAGCACCTGAAGGAGATAACATAATCAGTCAAGCAAATAAAAAGAACATGTCTAAGTACAACTGAACAAGTGCATTTTAAAACAAGAGACGAGCTCAAGAACCAAACAAGAGACGAGGTCATGTGTCTATGCCCCCGTTAAGCCATACAATTAATAACCAGCAACCAACTAAATAAACATTAGAAGTTCGCTAGATCTAGAGTATGATATTCGTAGTGTCATAATCAGCATCTGCATCCATGCTATTTTTTATTATTCACATCTACAAGCCCTGTGAGCAGTCTGAAAATATTATATTCAGTTTATTTTCCTTCTGATACCTGACAAATTTTTGATGTAACCCAAAAGAATTACAATAAATGGAAATCAAACGGTTCTCCAATACCCCATTAGTGTAAGCATCTAAGAAGCACGGACACTTTAGTTTGGAAGCACGGACACTTTAGTTTGGCTAGCGTGTCTGTGTCCGACACGTGTTTGACACTTGAACACTCCGACACTTGTTGGACACGCATTAGACACTTGTTAACACAATACCTTTTTTTTTTTTTTGAGAATAAACCGAGCTTTCATTGAGAAAAAATGAAAGAATACAAGGGCATTCAAAAAGTAGAGCCCACAAAAAAAAAGGGGAGACGACCTACAAGAAGGGCCTCCAGTCAAGCAAAATAAGACCAAGAGAATAATTACAAAAGGGCTTGGTCACAGAAGCCCAAAGAGAAACAAAGAATCTAATCAGGGACCACACATCACAAGACGATCTCTCAATCCCACGAAAGATTCTGTTGTTTCTCTCCCCACAAAGCCCCACAAGATAGCACACACTCCTGCCTGCCACAAGAACTTTCCTCTCCCTCGAAAAGGAGGAAAACGGATGAACTCCTCGACCATCTCACAACAACCCCTCGGTCTAGCAATAACAAGGCCAAACTCCTCCCAGAAACGACTCCACACCTCGTAAGCCACCTCACAACTCCAAAGCACATGATCAATATCCTCGGCAGACCTCCTACACAAAATGCAACACCACGACCCCCCTAAGGAAGGCATTTTCCTCACCACCCTATCTAAGGTGTTAATTCTCCCGTGCATAACCTGCCAGACAAAAAACCTTAACCTTCTTGGGAATTTTCACCCTATATAGTGAGGCAAAGACTGACTCCCCCGGGGAAAAGGGCGGAGAGGGATTAACAAGGCAAAGAAAAAATGACCTACACGAAAAACCGGTAGACGGAGTAGGACTCCAACACCGAACATCCCTCCTCCCCGAAACACAACAAAACTCACCCAACAAAGAAAGGAGGTCAACGACATCCGCCATTTCCCTATCGGACAAAGGACGGCGAAAGCCCAACGAAGGAGAGGGACAAAACTCAGGATGAGATAACACCTCAGCCACCGAATGACTCTTCATTAAAGATAAATGGTAAAGGTGAGGAAACACAGAGCAAAGAGGTCTATCCCCCAGCCAATTATCTTCCCAGAAAGAAGTATCCCTCCCATCACCCACAGAACAATGAACGAAGCTAGAAAAGAAGGGGTACTCCTTAGAAATGCCTTTCCAAGGGTTCCTAGACGTGCTTCGACCTCCACACGCAGTCCACTCGAAAGGGGACGGCCCATACTTACTCACGATGACCTTATGCCAGAGGGAAGAAGAGTCAAGATGAAAATGCCATAACCACTTCGCCAACAGGGCTTTGTTACGAGATCTCAAGTTACCTATACCTAACCCCCCAAGATCCACAGGTTTAGTCACCTCCTCCCAATTAAGAAGGTGAGCCCCTTTCCCCTCCTCGACACCCTCCCAAAGGAAATCTCTCATAAGCTTCTCAAGACCCTTACAAACTGATAAAGGAACTCTGAAGAGAGAAAGGAAATAGGTGGGGATCCCACTCAAGACAGATTGAATAAGCGTTAATCTACCCCCTTTCGAAAAGAAACTCCTCTTCCAAGATGAGAGCCTCTTGCTAAGTATATTAAATAAACATATAATAGTAAATTTTGAGAGCGAAATACATCAAACTCATATTCTTAAGCATATAAATGTATAAACTTATGGACTTTGAATTTCCTTCCTATATAAAAATGATATATATTTTTAAAAATGTATATTTTAATAAGCATGTCCTTGCCGTGTCTGTGTCCTAGATTTTTAAAAAACGACGTGTCAGAGTGTCCGTGTCGTGTCGTATCCGTGTCTCGTGTCCGTATCCATGCTTCTTAGGTAAGCATGCATGGAAGAAAAATGATATCTCCATCGCTGCCTATGTAAGCTTTTAATTCACTAACAATTCGTAAGAGTCGGTTCATATCGGAAGGAATACTGTTGGTTGGTTCTTATTGGTCTAGCCATAGGTATCCAGACCAAATTCACTATGTTGTTGTCGTCTTTTTTTTTTTAATATAATTTTAATTATGTGTGTGTACATATCGTATTACTGTTATGTCAAATGAGTTAGACCACAGATTTTCAGACTCCATCGACTTATTATTTTATTTCATGTATTTAGTATTTTAATGGAAGACAAAGTTTACATCAAAATGAAAATATAGACAAATATAGTGGAGGACGAGAAATCCTCAAGTTAAAAGATACAATAAAAACAAAGAGAAACTCATTCAAATAGATTAAATAGAGGCAAAATTAATCTCAAAGTAAATTGAAGAATCTGCAATCTGAAAATAAAGTATTAAGCTTTTGGCATCAAATTTATTACTGGAGGTATAGAAATGTTCTTGCATACCGGGCATAAGTAATAAATAAATCCCGTGCCTGAATTCTGGCTTGTATCATTCCAAAGAATTCCAATGGTTGCCTCTGCATCAAAGCCAATTATGCATGGTATTCAAAAGTTTTCTTTTTATGAAAAACCAAGCTTTCATTGAGAACATGCATGCTATTCAAAAGTTGTATATGTCACTTAGGGCTTCTTGTTTATGCATATCTTAGACTCATTCAATCTGCAGATGTGTGATAAGAAATCGTACATATATTAGATATTATTGAAGAATTACCTTTTGCCAGATATGGAAGAGAACAAGATAAACAAGATCAGTATCACCACTTTCAGTTGCTTTGATTAATGCTGTGTCTTCTTCTCCTATGCTTAACAAGAGAGGTACCTAAATGGGCAAAATGAAAAAAGGAAACGAGTTTACATGATAAATATTTTCATAATAATGATTTATTTGTCTTCCATCTACAGTTCTATTTCCATAGTATAACAAAATGTATAGATATACATTCAAAGGACATAATAGCATCAACAACAATGGAAACCAATCAGGTCCATTTTAAAAATCCTCAACCTCATTGAACCGCTCTTGAGGTTTGAAAATGAATGCTCAAAAGCTACACTGCCAGTATTGACTTCCACAAAGCTCCATAACTGAGAGTAGAATGCTTTGGGTTGGTGTGCTGCCGATGAGGTGATTTTTTGAGTAAGGGATTTTGCTGTGAAGGCGTTGCTTTTTTCTAAGGGCCATCTCCACTGGTCTGCATGATTATTTGCTGTAAAGTGTGGGAGGGAAGATGACATCACAAGCCCATTCGTCTATTTCCTCCTCTGTTAAGTTTCTTCTAAGACCCAGGTGGACATGGGTTCTCTCTACGGTGCCTCCCTCCGATCCCTTTGGTCGTTCAAGCAGATCCTAGTTTCAGCCTCCAATTATGCCTCGTTTACAGACTAAGGTGTTGGAAGGTAGCCATGGCCAATACCTTTCAGTAAAGATTGACAGTAAGGTTTTCAGGTGTGGGTTTGATAAAGAAAGAAAAGGTAGGGTTGTCAGGATTACGGAAAAGAATGGGAAGAAATTCTTTGCCTTGTCGATTGAAGCAGCAGTTGCGTTGTGGCTTATTGAAGCCTTGGATGATCTCTTATTAGCCCCGAAAACCCAGAAATTCTTCAAGAAAATGGACTGTGTTGAGGGCATCATTTGGATTTAGAAAGTGATAAATCGAAGAGGTAATTTCGTGGAAATTACTAAAGTCCATTCTTCTGGGGGGAAAAGGAATTTGGTGGTTTCGTCAGATGTCGATTACAATGATTGGGCCTTCTTTAGGAACTTGGTAAGGGATTTCCTGAAAGGTAAACATAATCTGATTAAAGACAACCACCCTCCATTTCAAAAAATTGATGGAGGGAAAGAGATCCTGAAGCAGGAACTTCTTTTGCCGACATAGTCAAGTGCTCTCCAAGCAGTAGCAGTGTTGCAGTGACAGGATTTCCTATTAAAGCAAATGAGAGGGAAGTGAGAGGTTTGAGTTGGAAAGAGATGGTGAAAGTGACCAGGAGGGACTTCCATGATAACTGGGGAAGGATCCTTGAGATTCTACAAGACATTCTGAAAGAAGAACTTATCATTAACCTACCCCTTTCTCCCAGACAAAGCGCTGTTGAAATGCAAGAACAAGGTGATGGTGAAGACGCTAGCCCAAAACAGGGGATGGGTCACTTTTGGCCCTTTAACTTTGAAAATGGAAGAATGGAAGGCTATTTCTCATGGAAAGACAAGTTTAGCTCTGTCGTATGGTGGGTGGATTAAGTTTCGAAATATTCCCTTGCGTTTATGGAGCTTGTCCACTTTCAGAGCCATTGGCAACGTTTATGGGGGCTTCATTGATTATGCTTACTCTAATTCCTGCTTGTTGGATTGTATGGAGGTTGCAATAAATGTGAAAGGTAATTATTGTGGTTTTGTCCCAGCTGAGGTGCATTTAGAAGACAAAGATCAAATTTTCTCCGCCAACGTTAGTCCGGATGCCGAGTTGTTGATCGGAAAAGTTGCCGGAGTTCATGGGTCCTTTGCACCAAAAGCAGCTCACTTGTTTTACCAGGGACCTGAAGGTCCTGGCCCGAATCCAGTGGACAATGACATGTCCAAGATGGGTTTTCAAGTCCAATGATTAAAATATTTTACCCCCTACTTTGGATATTAACCCATGGTTAAATGAAGGTCCAGTTCAGTGGGCTTTAAATGATGAGGCTGAAAGTTCTGAAAAGAGAGATGTTGACCATTCTAAAGATGACTTTCCTCTTCTGAAAAGTACTCCATCAAGCTCCATGCAAACAACTACTCCTACGACATGTCTGACTGACAGTGGGAAGTTTGAAATGTCACAACCCTCGAAGAAGCAGAAAGATTCTAAAGAGCCCAAAGCTAAATTTGTCTCAAAGGAAAGCCATATTTGTCTTTTTAATAAAAAAGGAAAAATTTGCTCGACCACTGATAAGTTAGAAGAAGATGAGTCAAATCCTCTTTGCTCAGAGCAAGGAAAAGAGATTGAGATCAATTCTGAGTTTTCCTTCTCAAGTACAGAGAATGCAGGTGAGATGTAAGATGCATCGAAGAGCCTCGATGATTTGACGATTGAAGATCCTCCCAGAGAGTTCTATGCTTGTTTTAGTGAAAATCATGGGGAGGACAGTAGGATTGCAGATAATCAGAGTGTTGAAGATAATCAGTTAGCTTTGATAGTTAGTAGGGAAGAGGGCAGTGATCAGAATGCTGGTACTAGTGTTCATAATTCTGACTCTGATAGTGATACGGATTATCCTTTCTCAAGGAAATTGTTGAGATCTCTGAAGAAATGGAAAATGTGCATCAGGCCTCTTCCTACAAAAGCTAGTAGTTCCAAAGGTAAATCGGCTATGAAAAAAACAAGGGAGATAGTGAATCAGCTCAAAACTTGGGAGAAAGAGGATGATAATGGAGAGGACTACGTGGAAGAAGATAGGAGTAAGCAAGGCCCCATGGTTTCCTCATGAAGATTGTCTCTTGGAATGTGAGAGGCCTTGGAACTGTGTCCAAAAGAGCTCTGGTGAAGGACCTTTTATTTAGTGCTGGTCCGAATATAGTGATTCTTCAAGAAACTAAATTAAGCTAGTTGAATAGAAGAATGGTTAAATCCATTTGGAGTTCTGAGAGGATAGGGTGGGTGGCGCTCGACGCTGTTGGTTCCTCAGGTGGAGTGGTGATTCTCTAGAAAGAGGATAGTATCTCTGTTTCTGTTCTCTTGTTGGCTTATACTCTATTTCGATTATGTTTAGCTACAATAATTCGTTTAATGGTTGGGTCACAGGTGTTTACGGGCCCTCATCACCATGTGGTAGAGATGCTTTTTGGCAAGAATTGGCCGACCTTTCAGGTTTATGCAATGATTTTTGGTGTATTGGTGGCGATTTCAATGTCGTTAGATGGGCTGTCTGAGAAGTCAAATGGTGGTAGAGTCACTAGAAGTATAAGGAAGTTTAATGAGATTATTGATGCCCTCGAGCTCATTGATGAACCTTTTAAGAACGACAAATTTACTTGGTTGAATGGTAGAGATTGGCCTAAGTCCATGAGAATTGATAGATTTGTCATTTCTAAAGGATGGAACGAGACCTATAGGGAGATGTCCTTAATGAAACTTTCAAGGCCCACTTCATACCACTTCCCAATGCTCTTACGGTTTGGTTTGCAAAAGTGGGGTCCGACTCCCTTTAGATTTGAGAATATTTGGTTAGATCACCCTGATTTCTCCTCTTCTATTAAAGAGTGGTGGGATGACATGAGAGTAGAAAGTTGGCCTGGGTCGTTTTATGGAGAAGTTAAAGGGTCTCAAAGCTAAATTAATTAGATGGAATAAGGAGGTCTTTGGGAGGATTGACAATGATAAGTTGAAAATTCAAAGGGAGATTGACCTCATTGATAAGGCTGAAGAAAACAACTCTTTTAGTCTAGTTATGGCCAGCAGAAGAACAGTGCTTAAAGCTGAGTTACAGGACCTTGTCCTAAAGGAACACAGGCTCTGGAATCAAAAATGTAAATTCCAGTGGCTTAGAGAAGGTGATGAAAATACAAACTTTTTTCATAGATGGGCTACAACAAAAAGGAAAAGAGCGTTTATCTCTTTGATTGAGGATGATAATGAAGTCCTCCTTACTGATGAAGTCGAGATTGAAGAAGAGTTTTTAAACTTCTTTAGTAAGCTTCATTCTAAAGAGGGGCAGAGATTTGTATTAGGAGGGATCAACTGGGCTCCTTTATGTAATCAGGCTTCGGTTGGTTTGGAACGTCCCTTTGAGAAGGAAGAGGTCCATAAAGCGATGATGAGTCTAAGCAATTTGAAGTCCCCTAGTCTTGATGGTATAACAAATGAGTTTTTTTAAAAAAATTGGAACATTTTGAAGAATGACCTAGTAGAGGTGTTTCGAGATTTTTTCGAAAACGGAATCGTTAACAAAAGGACTAACGAGACCTGTATTTGCCTCATTCCTGAGAAATTAAAAGCTAATATGGTGGGAGAGTATAGACCTATTAGTCTCACAACGTCTCTATATAAGGTGATAGCTAAAGTCTTAGCCAAAAGATTAAAAGGGTGCTCCCACTTATCATCAATAATACCCAAGCAACTTTTGTTGAAGGGAGACAGATTCTTGATGCCATTCTGATTGCCTCAGAAGTGGTCGGTGAGTGTAACTCCAAGAAAAAGAACAACTTTCTCTTGAAGTTAGATCATGAGAAAGCTTATGACAAGATGGATTGGGATTTTCTTGATTTTATCCTAGAGCTTAAAGGCTTTGGTCTTAGATGGCGAAGATGGATCGGTGGTTGTCTTACAAACACTAATTTCTCAGTTTTAATCAATGGGAGACCGAGGGGCAAATTCTTTGCCACAAGAGGGATTAGACAAGGTGATCCAATTTCTCCCTTTCTGTTTACAATAGTGGGAGATGCTTTAAGTTGCTCAATTCAGTACGGTTGCGAAAAACAGGTTCTAAAAGGGATTAGAGTGGGCAGCAATTAGATTCTGGTTAGCCACCTTCAGTTCGCCGACGATACCCTCATCTTTTGTCCGAATTATGAAGGGTGTCTTCAAGAGTGGTGGGACTTTTTGATTATCTAACTAAAAGGAGCATGCCTTTCCCTCAATACTTCTAAGTCAGCAGTCATCGGCATCAACATTGAGGAAGGATAAGTGCTCCAGCAGGCTGTTCAGTTGGGCTGTAAGGCTGAAAAACTCCCTATAACGTATTTAGGTGTTCCTCTTGTGGGGAATTTTTGTGCGAGGAGTTTCTGGGATCCAGTGATAAACAAGTTCCAAGCCAAGGTGGAGAAATGGAAGCACATCCCGCTTTCCAAAGGGAGAAGACTCACTCTTGCTATGTCTACTCTCAATAGTCTCTCTATTTACTGGCTGTGGAGATTTGTTCAAGAAGAGCAAGCCTTATGGAGGAAGGTGATTGAAAGTATTTATGGGTGTCAACCCCTTGGTTGGATGTCCACTCCTCCTAAAGGGACCTCCAAAAAAACGAACTTGGGTCGAAATTGCAAAACACAATGCTTTGTTTGTTAACTTTATCAACTTCAAGGTGAATAATGGGGAGAAAATCATATTCTGGAGTGATAAATGGGTGGGCAGTGCTCCTTCGAAGGATGTCTTTCCTAATCTCTTTATCATCTCACAAAAGGAGGAGGCAACTGTTGCTGACTATTGCTTCATCATCTCACAAAAGGAGGCAACTGTTGCTGACTGTTGGAACAAGGAGTCTGAACACTGGGATCTTGGTTTTAGAAGGGGCATTCTGGACAAAGAGTTTGATAGTTGGCTTGGGCTGGTTTCTTTGATTGATCCAATTCAGCTGGGGGATGGTATTGACAGAGCGTATTGGTCTCTTGAAAAGTCAGAGAGATTCTCCACTCATTTAGCTTTTGCGAAGCTTACTGAAACGACTCCTAAGCTGAAAATCCTTTTGATTAAGTCGATTTGGAAGTTGAACATCCCAAAGAAGATTAAAGTTTTTTTTTGTGGAGTTTAGCCCACAAGAGTTTAAACACTCGACATAGATTGCAAAGAAAGATGCGCAGCAGTAGTCTTTCTCCCTCGATTTGTGTTTAAGTCGATTTGGAAGTTTAACATCCCAAAGAAGATTAAAGTTTTTTTTGTGGAGTTTAGCCCACAAGAGTTTAAACACTCGAGATAGATTGCAAAGAAAGATGCGCAGCAGTAGTCTTTCTCCCTTGATTTGTGTTTTATGCCTTAATGGTGAGGAAACCTTGGATCATCTCTTTATGAGATGCTCTTTTGCTGCTAAAGGGTGGGAGCACTTTTTAAAAGCTTTTGGCATTTGCTGCTGTCTTCCAAGTCAAGTGCTGGATTGGTTGATGGAAGTGCTGAATGGGTGGAGCCTCGGTGGTAAAGCAAGAGTTTTGTGGAAGTGCACCATTAGAGCGTTTGTGGGGGAATTATAGAGAGAAAGAAATAGGCGAATCTTTGAAGATAAGTCCTCTCCTTTCGATTCGTTTTGTAGCAATGCACAAATCTCTTCTTCTTTGTGGAATCTTAGACACAAAGATTTTTTTTGTAATTATAGCCTAGCTCATACCCTTTCAAGTTGGGAGGCTGAGATTGTTTAATTGTTTGGTGGGGAGGGGACTCTCACCCCTCTGCCCTTAGGCTGTTTCTCTTTTGTGATTAATACATCTCTGTTTCTTATTAAAAAAAAAAAAAAAAGTTACACTGCCAGTATTGAATACAATACACCGAAGGAAAGATGGAGAAGCTCTATCTAGCTTGGTTAGTAAATGGCCGTAGGGATGTTTTGGACCTCCTTTGGGAGTAATCCCAGTAATGAGGCTTTCTGGGACCCTGAGGTGAAGAAGGTTATGGGAGGAGTTCAGGAATTTGGTGCATTTTAGCACATCTAACCTCTCTTTAGGTTCATATTTCAAAACATCAAGAAAGTTCTTCTGTACTGTCCAACAAAACAAGCTTGGTTTGCCAAAGTAAGCACTCTCATTTCCGAAACAGCAGACCTAGACGTGGTAAAACTACAACAAGATGTATCACCAATTAGATGTATTAACCGCTGTATTTTAGAGAAAACCATTGATGCATTCATGGAGGTTCTGATGCTTAACATGCATAGGCCCGAGTTTGTGTATGTGAGAGAGAAGACAGGAGAGTCAATGCACTTTTTGGGTGGTTTGGGTTGTGCTATTCATTTTTCCAGGGCATTGGGTTATTTGAACAGCCCAACCTTGGATGGGTATTGTCCCTGAGGAACTAAAGGATTCTCTTTCCAGCTTCCTTTTGATCCAAAGTTCATAAGAAGAGCAAGGAACAATCCCAACAGCCTTGTGGAATATGCAGAAAGAGAGGAACAGAAGACCTTTTTAAGAGAAAAAAGAAAGGAAACGAACATGTAGGATTGAAAGCAGCTGAGTATTTCTATGTTTTGAACTAGTATTTTTACTAAAAAGTATTTCTATTTATTACCTTTTCTCAAAAAAGAAATTATCGGAAGAAAAAGAATCAAATTGGAGAGGTTTTGCAATCTCCTTAGAGCCTTTTTTGGTTTAATGTTGGATGGCAAATCCTTATTTCTACTGCTGTATATTCTTTTTTCTTTTCTTTTCTTTTTTTGTTTAAATAAGAAATCTGGAGTATATTGATGGAAAAACAAAAAGAAACCTAGGGGCGGGGCAAGAGAAAACCCCCTCCCAAAGGAGCTAATCACATACTGCTGTATATTCTTAAATCTTCTCTTAATATATACGTTTTTTATGCCCAAAATTAACAGAATCCAAGAAGAAGAAATGAGATGCAAAGAAATAAAGACCTGTTTGGAGGAACGTGGTTCATGATCAACAAGCATAGCAGCTAATTTTCTGCGACCAATTTTATCAGCATGACCAGCAACTGCAGCATATGATATGCCTTTACACAACTTCAGCTGAATTTCACAAGAGTTCATTTCAGACGCCATAGCATGATACTAAAAGAACAGAATCTCAATAATAGATATTTGAGAAATATAAAACCTTATCAAGTAGAACTTCAAGAAGGGTAACATCAGGAATATTTGATGAAGCTGTTATCTTTGAACATGCCCAGTGCATTATCACCACCTCCTGTATAAAATGAATAAGAACTATATCGATCTTGTTGAAAGCATAAGCAACAAGCCGAAAAATGGGTGCAAATTTTCTAACTAGGCATTTAGTGCTTAAATTTCAGTTGAATTGGATCACTGAGGAAGACATGATATTGAATGGAGCAAGAATTGGCAATTTTTTTCCAGCTGTAACAACTTCAATGTCTTGTTGTTAGGGTATGTGTTCTATTCTTCCTAGAATTGTAACTTCTCAAATTATACATTTATTTTTTCCTTTGTGGGCCTCATTGCTTCTAATTTTAGACTTAAATATCTTTTATCAATAGGCAAAAGTTGCTTAAAAGTCAGAATCTCAAAGAACCTTCTTTTCCATAAGAGTGGGGTTAACCATAAACAAGAAGTTAGCTTCCCATCTTACACTCAAATGTAAATTCAATTCTTCATTCCGAAGATTTTTCCTTTTAGACATTTGAGAAATGAAAATTTTAATTCTGATTCCTCATTGCCCCTTAAGTAAAAGTACTCTGCTTCTTAAATGAAAACTATTCTGGCCATTCAAGGAAACTATTCATTTTAGCACGAGTCATTCTAAAATGAATAACATAATTTCTATATAAACTACAAAGTTCTACAAGAATAAGTTTAAACCAGGGGTCACTTCTTAATATTTTCACCGATATGGGGATGCACAGCAAAACACAAGCAACAAGAAAAATCCCCATATGGTTTGATCCACGAATTATAGGATTATATTCACCTGACTCATTCCAAGGTACTCAGAAACCCGTAATGCAAGCAAGTGTTCGTGGGCATTAATCAAACGAGCAATCAGAACAGATGGCGTAAGAAGCTGAAAGGAACGAGTTTGTTTATTATAATATGAAGATCCATTATAGTTCAAGAAACTGGAAACTCTTATCAGCAATCATAGAGGACCTTAAACTGTTGTATACTGAGAGGGATGCCAATCTCTGGGTTGCGGATAGCATTTAAAACTCGCAATAATCTGCACATCTCTTGTATTCGTTCACGATTAAAATTGCTGCCAAAGCCAACTGGATATCATTATGGAGAGCAAAATCAGAGAACATTAAAAAATCTATATTTTTTAAAAGAAACAGATTTCACTAACGGGTGAAATATGTAGTAAAAGGTTAAGGTTAAGGATAAGGCATCCTCCCAAAACCTGGCCAAAGGAGTTCCATCCGTTGGCATGAATCGAAGAGGTAAAGAATAATAACAAAAAGCGTAGAAAAGCACTTATTGTTCTAACCACATGGGGCATACCGCCAACAATGTCCCAAACTATAAACAGGCTAAATAGGCTAAGTTTGTGCTTGTTTGGAGGGATCATCATACTTAGTCCTTAAACATGCTACCACTTAATTGTATTATTACCAACTAATAAGTAAAAATAGCTGGCACCTGCCTATGTAAATTAGAAAGAAAAGAATAAGTACATCCGAGAAAATTTTGCTAGAATAAGAACATGCAACACCATTAAAAAATAATTAAAATGCAACACTATAGTTATTGACCTGCAAAAGGCTTGGCCATAACTGGCAGCTCTTAGCAGGGTCTGCTGCCGAGAAATATCAAATTCATGGCCAGCAGCATCTACGCATGCTTCAACAGCCTCATGTAATGCTGGACGTATCAGTCTTAAGTTTTCATCTGCCTGGTCAACGTAATATTGACAATTAAATTAAGTGAATAATAACGTATCAAAAGTATTTCACCGTATTTCATAGGTACTAATACTATCATCAAGAAGATGAATTTGCAAACACGCCTAGATACAAGCAACTGGCTCCAAAACTACAATTATAAAACATGCACCGAGTTTTTATTTTGAGTAAACTTTTAAAATATATATAGAAAATAAAATATAGTGGAGACCAAATGTGAAACAGGCACTGAGTTTTTCTTTATAAGTAACTCTATCCTCAAAAATGCTCTTGGAAATAGGATGACTGTGTTTGGTAAAGGAGAATGAAATTGGTAAAATGCAATTTATATTTATATCGATTCATTATACATTTGGGATGTCAATGTCCAGTAGTAACATAGGTTTGTTAAATCTATACCCCACCCCTTCGTTACCGCAAACCAAATGACTCCCCCTTTGTTGTTTTCTAACCAAATGCAGAGAAAAGATCTCTGCATGCAGAGAAGCCTCTCTCTCTCTCTCAATAAACAAATGATATCAATACTTCCTCCAAAGACTCCTGAGTCCAAAGAAATTGAAACAAAATTAGTACCATACAACTGTACAAAGAGGAACTTGCTCCATATGCTCTAGCTAGAAACATAAGGTATCTTCCACCACCTAAAAAGTCCCTAAAGGTCAAAAAGATTACCCAAAAGCTCTCCAATTGGGTAGAATTAAAAAAAAAAAATGAGAGAGACACAAAATTGAAAGTTGAGGTACCTTTTAGACACTTTTTAAAGTTGAAGGGCTTATTAGACACAAACCTAAAAGTTTAGGGACTAAATTTGTAATTTAATCGAAAGATATTATTACGGAATGGAAATAGAAAAGAAAACATCACAAATAGAAAATTATTTCAATGAGCTATAATCAATAAGACTACAACTATTAGTGCTATAAAATATGGAAAATGACAAAAAATAACTATTCATTCAAAAATAAATTAGTAAAAGATTATTTTTTTGTTTGATTCTGCCAGCAGACTCTCCTCAATAGATTTCAGAAGAGTTTGCTTTTTTATCCTCATTGTAAAATTACTAAAAGATAATAGTTAGGGAACAAATTTAAGTCAGTCTCCACCTTTTAAGAATCAGCAAAAATAGCTTGGTTAACGCTACATTTTTCCACAAGAAAGGGGGAAAATAACATTACCTTTGCACTACGTCTGTCAAAATGATCCAACGCATCATACAGAAGAGCTGCAGGAGAAGTACTTCCGATCCTGAAGATTGTTACTGTGGAGTCGGGTACTCTTTGAAGAAATTCCATACTGGTATTAGATAATAACCTCACCCCATCACACTCGGGGATAAGAATGACTGGTTCATCATACAGGTAACGAACAGGATCTCCATCTGGACCCATCATCAAAAGCATATCATCCCAATAAAGAAGTACGCTGTCCATTCCACACCAAGCTAACTGCTCCGGAGGAAGAGCTGACTGCAGCCAGAAAACAAGAGACAGACACGATTAAACATGATCCAAGTCCAATCCATTCAAGAAAGCAAATTAAATAGATGGCAATGATAAAGGGAGGAGAACTCCAGAACAATGCCAAATGAATGGATGCTTGTAAACTGAATAAACTAACTGTCCTAGTCCACCATGCTTTTCATACAGGGAGAGAGGGGAACTGGGAAGAGGATGAAACGTTGAATCATCTTGATATCAAACAAAAGGGACATTCTAAAGAAAATTTAAACCCGAACATTGAATCATTCCATTCAAGTGAACAGTTGTTATTAAGCTCAAGTACGACCAGAAAAAATAGACTAGGACTGGCATCTTATATAACTTTTCCATTTAGTAAGAACAATCTCACATTGCTAACCTCACACTCACGATCCAGAATGGTTTTCTGCAAGTCTGAAGTCAAAACCAAAAGCCTCCCATCATGAGTAAACGCCGCCAACCACTTTCCATCTAAAGAGACGGCCATCCTCTGCAGCGGCCCATCTAGCACGCCCTCGCCAAGGCGCTGCACTCCATCCTCCTCAACAGCTATCACACACGCCTCCCCAACTCCGAGCAACACCTCCACATTCCCAGACATGGTGTATTGTGGCTCGATTACCGCCATACAATGCGGCAAATCCTCAATTCCCGGGTCCGAAAGCTTACATGATTTCGGATTCTTGAAATCCGATATGCAAAAAATCTGGTTGGCCTCGGTTATGCACACAACTCCATTGACCCAAAACACACATTCCACTACATTCTGCTCAAAACACTCCTTACCCATCGAAAAATTCGGTTCCAGAAGCTCGGCATGAATGTTGTAGCGGTAAACAGTGCCGTCCTGCACCACACAGACAAGAGTTTGATCGTCGGTCCACGACATGCCAATCAACCGTCCCCCAGGGTTCCGCCAAACGGTCTCTGCCAGCTGAACACCTGCACAGTTGAAGATTCGTAGCTTCCTGAGGGCGGATTCTGCGTAGAGCTGAACGATCTTCGAGTCATCGCGAATAATGGCGATGGGACCGCCGAAGGGAGCACAGGCAACCTTGTTCCGGCCAAGGTCCATGTGCTTCCATCTCATAGGATAGAGCTCCGGCTTGCGGTAGTACCGATTATGGAGGAGCTGCCATTCCGCAGCAACCGATACGTTGGCCATGAGAGAGCGATCACAGCCAGAGAATTTTGCAAGATTTCAGTCTTTTGTGAAGCGAATTGGACGAACAAACAGAAGAATTAGAGATTGAGATTCGTAAATTGGCTCGAAAACATTGGAATTGATTACAATCAATTCCAGCAATAGGGGAAAAAAGGGAAAGAAAAGCGAGGAAAGTGAAGGTCCCATTTTTGTCAAATGAAGCTCCCCCAGTTCATATTGACCACCGGTCGGTCTGAACCGGACGGTATTTGGATGGTCAAACGCCATGTGAAATGGGCTTAGATTGGGCTCAATGAGGCCCAAAAATAAGCCCACTTATGGCCTCGTCTGGGTTTAAGCATTGGGCTATCTCTAGCAGTGGCCCATTGAATACCCAATTTGAAAAGTACAGAGAGGGGCCCATTTCAGAAATTGCAAAATTTATATGCAATTAATATTTTTCATAATTACAAAATACCAAAATTTACTTAATAACTTTTAATAACCAACTTAATCAGTATCATAAAGTTCTCAATCATCTTGTGTTGGGGAGTCATTTTGTTTTGTAATTAATTTTTGTTTTCTTTTTAGTTCTTCAAAGTCATTAACTTAATCATAAGAACTTAGGTAAAATATCAATGTGATGTTCTATTGAATCATTTGAACCAACTTTTCTTTTACTTCATAATGAACAATAACACAATAATAACTTCCTTTCTCTTTTTTTTTTTCCTTCTAACTTTAAATTCATGTTCAAAAGACATATGATAAAAAATGAGCAGAAGAGGAAATTAATTGGTCAGCCTTAGAGGTGGCCAAAATTCAACATGTAATCTTATGTCACTATCTTTCTTTCCAAAATGTATTTTTATTTATTTCCTCTTTCTACATCTCTCATTCTCACTCTCCAACTCGTATTCTTACCTAATCTCTCTAATAGAGGCAGAGCGAAGAAGAAAGGAAGAGCACCTCTTAATTTGTCTTATATTACAAAAATTATATAAAAAGTTAAAGATTTTAATTTTTCCTCTTTTGAAATTTTTAGAATTGAAAATTTATGTATATAATGACTTTTTTTTGAGAAAAAAAATCAATTTATACTCTTAAAGTTTGAGGTTGTACCAATTAAAATCTCAAACTAATAGTTGTGTATCAATTTAAACCATAAACTTTCATAAATTAATTAAATTAGACTTTTGTTAGTGATTTATAACTATTTTCACTTTATTTCATTTAAAATCAACTTAAAATCACTTAAATAAAATTATATCTCCCAAAATCCTACCGAAGTAGCAAAAAATATTATCGTGCCATTCTTCATAAATAAGTTGAGAAAATAGAAGCAGATGACAATATGAAAAACCACTCATATTAACAAAAAAGTCACTACCTATCTTTTTTATTCAAATATTTATCTCTAATATAGATTAATTCGTGCATTTAAAGAAGTTTTATACATGTATGAAAATAATGTATTAACGGTTTTATAACGGAATCCTAACAGAGGGTCTAAATGGATTCACTTATGAAAAGTTTAGGCTTTGTTTGATAAGTATTAGGTTTTTTTATTTTTAGTTTTTGAAAATTGTGATTGTTTCTCACAATTTCTTTACAATGATTTTTATTTTTCTACAGAAACATTTGAATTTGTGTTTATAAGCTTAATTTTCAAAAACTAAAACAAAAAACCAAATAGTTATCAAACGGGACCTTAGAGTTTTAATTAATACAATTATTTGTTTAGAGTTTTAAGTGATACAATCTCCAAAGTTTATGAGTGTAAATTAATTTTTCCTTTTTTTAGCTCAATAATACGAGAGATGAAGATTCAAATGCCTAATCTTTAAGATAGATGTGTAATGCTATGTTAGCTTTGCACGTATATAAAAAGTTAGAATGTAAAATTTTGTAAATTTCAAGCACGGAGCTTGCTTTTTCCAACGTGTATTTTTATGCATTTTCTCTCTCCAACATGTATTCTTATGCCATATCTCTCTCAAAAGCTAAAACAGCTCAAAAGGTAGTCTTTATGGGCAGCTTGATGATTAAATGTCATCTTGGATGTTTGCTACCATTTTTTTTTCATTTGTCATGACACTTAAGGATAATTAACAGTTAAATGAAAGCCATTCATAAAAGTTTGAAATAAAACTAATCTATTTGTTAAAAAATCATATCTCAACTCACCAATATGATATAATCAAAACAAGGTTATGGGACCCCATTTTAAACTTTGGCAAACATGAACTAATATTCTCAATATGTGAGGTTGACATAAAGAGAAAAAAGAGAGAATAATGATGATGTGCAAGGCTTTATATTCAATCAAGTATTTGTGTTTCCTTTGTAAAGAGAGGGGGAAAATTAAAGGGCTTATTCTAGTTTGTTAGATGGTGCTAATCACTAATTAATCTCTCTCTCTAATGACAAAAAACACTTGATTAAACTTCAAACTCAAATTTTGCCAATCAGCCATATGAGAATTTTTTAGATTATTTAATCTCTTATTAATTATGATGTACTTCCATCACCATTTAATAATTGTTATTTCAATAAAGTTTGTTTGTTTATAATTTCTTTGATTTGTATAATACATTTTTAGGAATATTTTTAAAATATCAAATGCATTAAAAGAAGTAGTATAAAAAACTCGACCAAATAAATACAACCTTACTAAGGGTTAAAAGAGTTATTTTAAAATTCAGGACTGAATATATACAATAATGAATGTTTAAGAACTAAAATTATAATTTAATTAAAAAAATTGAAGATAAATTACAAATTCAATCCTTAAATTTTGAAGTTTGTGTCAAATAAGTTTCCATACTTTAAAAAGTATCGAATATGTTCCTGAACTTTCACAGATGTATCTAATAGATTTCTAAACTTTAAAAAATGTCTAATAACTCCTAAACTTTTAAAGACATATTTGACACAAATCTAAAAATTCAAGAACGAAAGTTGTAATTTAACAAAAAAGTGATTATAAACATCAAATAGCACACAAGGCTTCTTATTTAATAATATTGGGACAAACCTTGCACATTTGTTAGCTAATAAATGAACTTTATTGGAAAGCATCATCATAAAAAGTGTACAAAGTTCTCTCTCTCTCTCACAAATTGACCCACAAAAGAAACTAACTTATCCTAATTCCTAAGATCTCTGTATTTTTACCATTTGGATTACATAAAGAAATCTCTCCCTATCTTCTCTTCCCTCTCTATCTCTCTACCATACATTATGGAATTAGAATCTCCTTTACCATTAGTTTTTAGTTTTTGAATTTTAAAAATTAAGCTTGTTTTCTTCCAATTTCTCTACAATGTTTTTCATCTATCTTAACTAAACATTTGAATTCTTGGTCAAATTTCAAAAACAAAAACTAAGTTTTTGAAAACTAAAAAAAATAGTTTTTTGAAAAAATTTCCTTAAGAGAGATGAAAATTATTATAGATAAATTGAGAGAAAACATGCTTAATTTTTAAAAATAAAAAATCAAATGGTTATCAAACGAGCCTAAATCACCATAATTTTCTTCTTTAGTATATGAATGATTTCAAATGGATTAGATTAGCCTGTATTAGCAATTAAAATCACGGGTTCAAAAGCAATAATTAACTTTGAAAACTCTTCAAAAAAAAAAAACTTGGAAAAAGAATCAACCAACAGTAACAGATAATTTGGATGGATCCAACTTTTTCTTACCCACTCACCTTCTCCTTTTTAGATCTTCATGCTTCTTTTTTGCTCTGTGATTAGAAAAATTATACATTAATCATAATCAACAATTGAATTTATTGGCAATTTTGCAAAGTAAAGTTGCTTTTTCCTGTGTACTTTTACTGATTTCTCGGTGCTAAATTTCTAACTTTCACAATCAACTAGAACTAAATTTGTGGTAGTGTAGCCTATAGGACAACTTTTCCTTTTTTTTTTTTTTTTTTTTGAAATTTGGTTCAAGTTGGTAAAAAAATTCATAGAAAACCTATTGTTTTGAGTAAAAATTTTCTCTCTTGTCTTTTAGTCTCTTTGGACCGATGGAGCAATATCTTAAAACGGAGAAACGCATAGTAGAAAAGTCAACTAGAAGTGAAGATTGCTATAACAAATGGTCCATTTATTGATAGGTAAATAGCAAAGACTGAACTTGTGTGTGGTCTTCATTAATTTGACTACATCCAAGGTTTTAAATATTGACGTCAATAGAAAAGTTGAGATTCTCAATTTTATAGAAATGTCGATAAAAATATCAATAAAATGTCAATATCGATGGATATTTCTAAAAAAATTGTAAATATAAAAAACTCATAAAAGTATTTAAATTAACAAATAAACATTTCACATTTTTTAAATAAGCTTAAATTTTTTTTATTATTAATATTATGTCCACAATAGTGATATTTTGTTGATATTTCGTTGATTTTTCTATGATATAATAGAAATATTGATTCACTTTTCATGTTATTGTCGAATCCATAGACATGTGGAAATGTCGACACGTCAATGAAAATTTAAAATCCTAGTTACATCTACTCTACCCATACAATTTTAAGCTCTATTTGTGGATTAAATCCTTATCCTTTGTAATGACATAATAGTAGTCAAATATAGCCTCAAAAGGAAGAAAACGGTATTTCTTTTTTTTTTTTTTTTAAATATCCATGAGTGTCCTGATCAGCTTGTGCACACCTCGATTATTCTCACCGGACAACCGCTTGACTCTACTACATTTGGTTGTCAAGGTAACTTTAGGATATTAAATCCTAGGTAGTCACCATGGCTTGAACTCATTCTCTCTAAGCCGTTTATCATTTACATGATCCTCATTGATCACTAGACCAACCACCATAGGTTAGATAATAGTAATTATGGTTAAATGACAGCAAAATAACTCAAAGAAATGATGCTAAGAACAAAAATGGTGACATAAAAGATGATGGAAGAGACTCCATTGATAAATAAAGAGCAAATAGTTCAGTGCCAATATAACACCACTCCCGTGAATAATGTTCAGTTAAATGGAAACAAACAAATTTCTTGAATGTGTGTGTGGGGCGTCTGTGGCGTATGTGTGCACGAGAGACCACAGTGGACAGCAAAAAATAATGTTCTGAGCAATATCCACTAACAACCCACTTTCATATTCTGGTTCAAATTGTCTTCTCATATTGAAAGTTTCAACCATTTTTGCTGTGAAATTCCACTACATTCTTCATTTCACACCCCATAAAATCATATAAAATTTCACAGTGAACCCCACATGGTTGAAAACTTTGTCTATACTACCTATCCTTGAATTTTTCATACTAAAAAATGTTTACAGTATAGCACCAACTTCAAACATTTCCTACTTTTTCTTTTGCTTTCTAGATCATACGAGAAAAAGAGAATAAAAAATATGACAACCCGACTTTGGTTTTATTAAAGTCAAAGAAAATCATTGAGGATCAAACTTTCAACTTTTGATCACCTTGTCAAAATGGATCTTCTATATATTTGGGGGTAGAAACTGTTTGAAGAGAGTGTATGTACAGTAATCTCAATAGTTGGAAAGGAAAAATTATTTGAGGAAGCTGCCACAATGTAATTGACAGTTTTGCATTGTTAGATGTGTGAGAGAGGTTACTTCAATTTTGTATCTAATGGTTATTAGGGACAAACATAGTTTTGAATCTACATCTAACGATTATACATGTAGCGGTCTCATTGAATAGAGAGAGATCTTGAGGTGGTTGTATTTCTAGAGAAAAATCAAGTACCTTAGTCCAATGTCCTCTTTAGGCATTATTGATCACTACCCTTTAGTGGTCCTCTCCTCTGACATTGTTCTGCTTTTTCCTTTTTCCTCATTGCTACAAAAGCTTTCAAGATCCCTTGTGAAAATCCATAGCAACCAAGTAAGCAGCTCACAAGGGAAGCTTCTGCATTGTGCTTGGTGCTTGTTTATATCAAAAGCAAATAAACAATGCTATTTTTTCAGAAGAGAAAGTTCTGTTTCTCCATCCCTGCAAGTTCAATTCTTTTTCTCCTTCTTCTTTTCACATTTCAACCAGTCAGCTCAAATGTAGACTTCCATAAAAGCAAGAAAGACCACAGCCAGAAGGTTTCTTCTTCTTCTTCTTCTTCTTCTTCTTCCTATTCATTCATTTTTCATATTTGAAATGAATATCAATGCAGAAAAAGAAAGTTTTCCCATTAAAAAGAAAAGAAAGAGTGGTTTAGCATGTATAGCTGAAATTGATTATTGGTTATAATGGCAACAGATTAGTTCCAGCCTACTGTTTGATATCACACTCCATGGATTTCTCCTATGGGCTTCAATGGGGTTCCTTATGCCTGTTGGGATTCTTGTTATCAGAATGTCTAACAGAGAACAATGTGGAAGAAGGCTGAAATTTTATTTTTACATTCATACAATTCTACAGGCAAGTCCATTTCTGCTCTCTTGTTCATCACAATCTTCTCTAGCAAAACTTTCAAATACTAAGGTCCCGTTTGATAATCATTTAATTTTTGAAAATTAAGCCTACAAACACTACTTCTATCTATGAGTTTCTTTGTTTTGTAATCTACTTTTTAAACATGTTTTCAAAATCCAAGTCAAAATTTGAAAACTAAAAAAAGTAGTTTTTAAAAACTTGTTTTTGTTTTTGGAATTTGGCTAAGAATTCTAATGTTTCCTTAAGGAAAACAAAACCATAGGAAACAAGCACAATTTTTAATAACAAAATCGTTATCAAATAGGGCTACGGTAAGTACTTTTTTGGTTTTTATTTTCATAAAGAGGAATCCTTTTAAACTAAACAAATAATAACTGTAGAGAGTAGCAGGAAAGCATCATTAATGCAATTAGCTTTATCTTTTAACTAAACAAACAAGCAAACAATCCACTTTTTTCTTAACTTTATGAGCTTAATGATGGTTCAAGAGAAACCACAAGGGTCCTGATTCTGAATATCTTATACAGCCCCCAAGTTTGTTAACACAAAAAGCTGATCAAGCAGATTATTATGAATACTTGTGTCGAAAGAAAAGACAGACATCATCACATTCTAACTAATTAGAAACTCATAGCCGAATATCCATATAGTAGAAGAAATCTAGCAGGTTTATGGATTATAATATTGGAGTTAGGTGAGATTTAGCTCTGGAAAGTCAAAAGGATATAAAAATTTATAGGGTAAAATGCACTTTTCGTCGCTGAGATTTTAACTTAATTTCTACTTAGTCCTTAAGTTTTCAAAACTAAACACTTTTGGTCCCAAGGTTTGAATTTGATTTCTAATTGGTCCTAAAAGTTTGAAATTGATTTTTAATTGGTCCCTGAAGTAGTTTGAAATTGGTTTATTATTGATCCCTGAGTATAAAAAATAAAATATATATAAAAGAGTTCCAACTCATTTAAAAAATACATATCATCCAAGTCTAGCATATATTAATTACCACGACATCACTCCATTAGGTCAATTAACGCCAACTTTACTAGGGACCATTTAGAAACCAATTTCAAACTTCAGAAACTAATTAGAAATCAAATTCAAACGTTGAGGACCCAACATGTCACTTTTGAAACCTCAAGGACCAAATAGAAACAAAATTTAAATCACAAAGACCAAAAGTGTTACTTTTGAAAATCCATGGACAAAATAGAAACTAAGTTCAAACCCCACATACTAAAAGTGTATTTTACCAAAATTTATACTAGCAGTTGAAGGATTTTGATCATCCTCTAACCACATAGATGGGGTCCACTTTGATGAATCTCACTCCAATAGACAACCCTAATGTACTGATCAAGATGCTAGTATTTTTCATTCCACAATAAGTTAATGCAAGCATTACATGATCTTAACTTGATTTTGTTCAACAGATACTCTCTGTATTACTAGTCACAGCAGGAGCAGTCATGTCTATCAAGAAATTCAACAATGCTTTCAATAATAACCACCAAAGGATAGGAATTGGCCTATATGGGATGATTTGGTTACAGGCATTGATTGGAATTGTAAGGCCAAAGAGGTAAATTTTCATATTTTCTTCAAATATGCAGCAATAGGTTATTAGAAAGAGTTATTGTGGGAAGGTTGTTTTCAGAGTAGTGTCTTGTTCTATTTTCAAACTGTTTGTAAGAATATGATTGAGTAGCTATAAATGTTTGTGTTGTTATACATGAGAGCCTACAATTTTGGAACGAAAATAGTTATTCAACCAATGTTTTTACTGAATCTTTTGTTCTAAAAACAAACAAACAAATAAATAAGGTCTTGTTTGATAACCATTTAATTTTTTTTGTTTTTTGTTTTTGAAAATTTAGCTTAAAAACACTACTTCACCTATGAGTTTCTTGGTTTTGTTTTTGGTTTTTTAAAACTAAAAAAAAAATGGTTTTTAAAAACTTGTTTTTGTTTTTTGAATTTGGCTAAGAATTTTGATGTTTTCTTAAAAAATTTGAAAACTATAGTGAAGAAATAGTAAGGAAACAAACACAACTTTCAAAAACATAAAAACTAAAAACGAAGTAGTTATCGAATGGGGCATAAACAATTTTCAAAGACAGGAAATAGTATGGTTGATTTCGATTTCTACACTCTGAATTCAGACTCCTCTCTGTCTTGCAGGGGCTCTAAAACAAGAAGCCTATGGTTTTTCGTTCACTGGATGCTAGGCACTGCAGTATCTCTCCTAGGAGTTTTCAATGTATACTCAGGATTATTTGCTTACCACGAGAAAACGTCACGAAGGATACGAATTTGGACCATAATTTTCACTGTTGAAATTTCTTTGATTTCCTTCTTTTACCTATTCCAAGACAAACTGGAGTATATACAAAAGCAAGGAGTTATTTTGGGCAATGATTTGGTAACACCTACTGATCAAGTGCTCTCTCCAAATGACAAGCAAAAGGAACTGCCTACTGATCCATGCTGAAGGAGTAAATAGACTTGTCAAAAGGTTGCTTTCACTAACATGAGATTGTTGGCATTCTCCTTACTCATTTCTCTCTTCTTATTGGGATTGTATAGGAAAAGAAAAGAGTGTGTGGTATTTTGTGAGAGATGAAATCTGAGTTTGCAGGTGATATTTTCTGATGAGATAAATCTGGTTTTTCTGTTTTCTATTATAGATTTTTACATAATGTATACAGAGTTTTTGAAGAATAAAGATGTGATACTGTCATCTGATAGTCAGTGAATGTAAAATATAGTCTGTCATGATTTTCAATCTGGCCCAGGGAATCAGAAAAGCAATGTTACTAAACTAACATTGGTTGCATCTGGAAGTCTCATTCTCTAGATTTTGCTAGAGAGGGAGAGAGAATGTCATTATTCTTCACTTGTCTCCAATGGTTTTTTAAAGCTCGAGGCGCACTAGCCCTTCATGGCTTAAATGTTTTTTATGACACACTCAATATAAAAATGTAAATAAATTTTTTATGATGAAAAGTTTAAGAAAATAGAGCTTTTATTTGAGATTTTAAGAATATTCATGCGTTTCTTCTTTAAAAATTAGATTTTTTTTTTTTGAAAAAGTAAGAAGTCAGGCTTGAGCGTCAGGTTCAAGCCTCAAAAAGGCTTCATTAAGGGAGTCTTGCTTCTTTGAAACGAGGAGGCAGGCCTAGGCGTTTAAAATACTACCTGTCTCGTTAGAAATCAAGAACAACGGATCTTGTTCAAAATCCTAAAGTTATCATTCTTGACTAATGATACGCAATAAAAAAAATTTAATGAAAATTTTAAAGACTTAAAAGTTATTAAACATATTTTAAAAAGTTCCACAAATAAAATTTCAAGAATTTTGTTTTTTATTCTTAAATTGTAGAATCATATATGAAACAGCAGCCCCGATTGTAACATTTCAAGAAATATAGAACTAGAAATTGAAAATTAGAAACAGAGAAGGACTGATATTACCTAACACATCCAAAAATGAATCTTCAATATCAAGAGATTATCACTGCTATATATATGATGTTTGTATAAACTGTATATCATGGAAAAAGTTGCACATAACCAGTTAGTATAGCAATTCCTAATATTACAATAGGTGGCAGAATTACAAATGCTCCAACTGTAGCAAAGAAAACTGAATCATTCCTCTGAGATACTTCATTCATATATGCTTGTCTTTTGATATTCCTCTTCTGAGAAATTGTCAAAAACTTGGCACTAACCTTCTTCAAGTTCTTACCCAACGGAATGATAAAATCGTCGTCTCTGTCTCTGAACAATTGTGCAAGCTGATCACGGATCGTGATTTTCTGGTAACTGCCATCACTCTCATAACCTGAGAACTTAAAACTCAGTAAGTTCAAGTGAAATGACCTCTTTCAATGAAATAAGGCTGATGCCTTTCAATGAAATAAGCTCACTTACCTTCAACTAATTGGCTACCAGAAGAGAGTTGCTCCAAGAGATCAAGCTGTGTGCGTGCAGAAGAAGATGGTCCTTTACATTTGAAAAGAAAAATAATGATAATCTTTTAGTACTATATAAAAAAAAAATTAAAACGAGTAGGTTAAATTACACTTTTAGTCCATGTCTAACACTTTAACTCTAGTTTCAATTTGATTTCTATACTTCTAAAATTTTCATATTTCGTCTTTATTATTTGCTTAAAGGTTACCATATATATATGAAAATTAACAGAAATCTCATATAGCAAGTTGTTTATAGATATTGAAAGGAAACTCTATGATATAATATTTTGTTTTAATTAAGTGAGAGTGTGATACATAAAAGGTTAAAATACTATTTTGGTCTATGTACTTTGAGTTTCGTTCCATTTTAGTCTATGTACTTTCAAATATTCAATTTTAGTCCATGTACTTTCGATAAATCTTAAAATTAGTCTCTCCAGTTAGTTTATTGTTAATTTTTTCAAAAAATATTTAATCTCTATTAGTTTTTCCTTTATAAATTTTTCAAACATATTCACATGGTGTCTTTTATTGCATGAAAATTATTATTAGTATTTAACAAATTTCGATAAAAGTTAACTTCATATGACTAATTTTAAGATTTATTGAAAGTACATAGACTAAAATTAGACATTTAAAAGTAAAGGGACTAACATAGAATAGAACCCAAAGTACAAGGATAAAAATGGTATTTTCACCTACATATAATTGGTTTAAGACATAAATTTCAGTTGGATCACTGGAGTACAAGGGATATTGTCCATTGAATTTTTTGATTCATTTTCAAGTGCAACCACAAATAGCTCACTATATTGGGTTTTTGTTAATTCATTGGTAATAACAAATGTTTGATAACCTTTACTCAAATAATAAGAACGATGATGACTTTAAAATAATAGATTCAAATCCCATAGTCACCACCTACTTAGGATATTAAAATAATAGGAATGATAATGAAATTTCTAAAAGCATAAGAACTAAATTGGAAATGGAATCATGCTATGTCAAAGCATAGAACTAGAAATGTATTTAACCCGGGAAAAAAAAAAAAGATTTTGTTTACTTTATTATGTTTTTATATAGATAGGCCACTTGGATTGGAATTGGATCCCCTTCCATAGCAAAAAGGGTTACATAATTTCCATTCCCTTCATCATATATTCTCAAAAAGAATTTAAAATCTCAATCGTTCAGTTCTACTAATAGGGTTCTTCCATTGGAGAGGAACTTAAACTATAGGATTACAGAGCCAATAATCAACCCACTCACAATTTTGAAGGAATAACTAAACAACAAGAAAAGAGACAAAACAAGGGCAGTAAGGAAATAGAAAGATAAGTAAACAAATACGCGATAAAGAAAGAAAAGCAGTGAATTAATGCATACCAGAAGAAGACGAAATGATAAGTTCCTCTTCTTTAACTTTGCCGTCGGCGCCCTCTGAAACAGCGAATTTTCTCGAAGAAGATGAACAACGAGAATGGAACGTCAAAAGCGGCGATTTATTCTGCTGCAGATTTGAAGAAGAAGAAGAAGAGTGTGGATTTGGGCAATGAAACGCAGTAATGAAATTCGAGGCCATGATTTTGTTGTTTTCAAGTGAAAAATCTATGGCTTCTGGTTTCCATTACTGGGACTTGGAGCGGAGCTTGAATAATTTTCCCTTGAATTGGGGGCTATAATTTTTTTCAGTTGGCTTTTGGAATTTTAATTTCCATCGTGCATTTATGGCCACTTCTAATTTTTGTATTTTGATTTGAAAATTGCTTCGCCACAAAAATTCTTGGGAATTTCGATCAGGTGCGGGGCGGTTCTATTCTATGTAAGAACTCTCGAGTCTCGAGGGAACTACAAACGTCCACGGGGCATGGAGGGACGGCGCCCCCTCCTATTCTCTGACCCATCGAAATTTTTCGTTAAATTTTGTTTGGAGCAGGGATTCTCCACAAAAAATTCAAAAGAATCGAGTTCTTTCAAATAATTACTTCTCATTTAGTTTTTTTTTTTCTAATCTCAATTGAATCAAATAATTTATTTTTTTTTTGATAAAATTTCAAATAATTTACTTCCAAGGAAATATTCATTAATTTTTAATTAGATAGTTAATTATTTACAGAAAATCATCATTTAAATTGTTAATTTCCTAAAACAAATATCTATTTAAAGTTAAAAAATTTAATTCTCTTAAGAGAAACAAAATAATATTTCATATCAAATTATCTAATTATCTAATTACCTATACATATAATTCAAATATTTAACATATAATCTAAATATATTCAATTATCTAAATCATTAAAAATAGAATTTTAAATATATAAATTAAAAAAATAAACGGGGCGAGAGATAGGGAACGGGGATGGAGAATACATTATCCGTCCTCGTTTAGCTCTCGAGGAATTTTTCTCCCACTTCATCTCCCATTCCCTGCCCTGTTAGGGGCGGGTTTCTGTGGAGTCCCGTTCCCGCAGAGAAAATGAACATCTCTAGAAGGAGTGTGACTATGACTGTTCAAATATTGGAGCTAGAGAAGAGCCAAAAATTAATACAATAAATGAAAAAAGTTTTTTTCTTTTTTTTTTTTCTAAGTTCTTCTGCCAAAGGGTGGGGTTTTGAACCATTGGTTGAGATAAATACTTATCCACCAAGCTATGTTTCAATTTGTAGTGAGCTCTTGTTTACTTTGTTAATATTCATCAATGTTAATATTTATATAAATTGGAGTGTTCGTTATTGATATAAAAGTCAATTGATATTTACATTATGTCAAAGTATCATCAACTCAACAAAAATATGTGTCAACTTAATATAAGTTAATAATTAAGATATTTTTATCTCCTTTACTAAGCCATAGGTTTGAATTCTATGTGGCATTTGTCATGTAGCATTTTTAAGGAAAAAAAAAACTCAACAAAAATATGTTAACATGAACATATATAGCTAAGTGTAAAATAGAAATGAATGAACAATTAGACAAAATAAAACGCTATTATCAACTAAGAAAAAGAGGGACTTTGTATATTGTTTCAAAGGAAAATGAAATTATGATATTTTATACATGTCACGTTTCATGTGCTTGCATTGCAATACTGTTTTATTACTAAATGACGGAAATGAAGAGTAAACAATAATATTAAAGAATAATAAATAAATAAAAAAAGAGAGAACTTATAGGTTCTAACTTTAGAAAAAGAGGGAAATAACATCTAAAGACACAATTTAATTGGATGCCTTTTCTTTTGTAAAGTGCTAAAAGAAATTAATGCTGGAAAAGATATATACATTCTCTTTATACAAATATTTTATAGAAAAAATGAAAATGTTGTTTGATTCGATGATAATTAACTGTACTCATTTTTTTGAGGTTGAAAGTACAAATTTTAATACTCCACATTTATTTAAAAAAAAATTGAAGAAGAAATTCGAACGACTTCAATGGTGTTTTAATGATAAAGTCAATTTAAAATATTCACCGCGATCCCCCCTAAAAAAAGGGAAGAGCTGCGAGGGTTATTTTGGTCATTTGCTGAAAAGAGAAGAAGGGACGGACATGGAAATATGACCGTTGAAGATCTACGAAAACCAGGCGTTTTCGCATCTATTAATGTATTCCATTTGAAAAAAGAAAAAGGGAAAATATTTTAAGAACTCCACATCGAATCCTATTCAAAGTAAACAAAGTCTTTCGTACAGCGAAACCCCAAAACTTTCCCCAAAAATACTCTCTCTCCCACTGTTTTACGCTCTCGAAGAAGAAGAAGAAGAAGAAGAGAGGGCGGCGGTGGGTTAATGGCAAAGCACGATGCGGCGGAGCTGACACCGGCGGCGGCGGAGGCTCATCCTTATGCTTTTCATGTATCTGGACCTCGCAATGTTTCTTCTCCTAATTGGCGAGACCTCATTAATTCCAGTTGGTAACTTCACTCTACTTTTCAATCCACTCTCTCTTCCATTTCTTTCCCCTCCAGATTTCTTCTGATTCTGGTTTCTTTCTTCATTGATGATTAAATCACCCATAAACTCAAAAGTTTAGTCTGAAGGAGTACGGTAAATTTAATCGTATGTCAATACTTAAATACTTATCATCACTTGTGGGTTTCAAAATTTGCTCTAAGCCCAACAAAGACAAATGATTATCAACTTTAATTTGGAGGAAATGACTTTACAAGGTTAACTTTCTACTGTGATGTCATGTTAAATCTCCACTAAATCTAAAAGTTTAAGCAGATAGGTTGCGTAAATTTAATCTTATATCAATATTTTAACATCGATCAATGGGCTTAAAATGATCTGCCACTGATAGAATTTGAGTTATCATATACATTCTGTGAGCTTATGCAGTGTACTTAGACTTGGAATTTCTGTGTAAGATGTTTGTGGGATACTTGAGATCCACAAGAATCTCAGATTTTGGAAGTTTTGGTTTATTGATGCTGAAGGTAGATGAATGTGAAATGGTTTGGAGACTCTGGCTTTTATTGGGAAATTATGAGTCTATTGGAAATATCTTCTAGTTTAACCTCTTTTGAAAAAAAATATATTTTAAGTAAAAATATTATTATATCTTACATTTTTTCAAAAGTATTTTAAATAACAAATTTGTTTGGTTGCACCATATTCAAAATTGATTATATTAATTATAAATTTGTTTTTATTTTTTATTACATATTTTGAGAATTTTTGTTTAATCACTTTAAAGTCATTTTGGTATAATCCATTTCTCAAGTGTTTCTTAAAAAAAAGGTTTTTAAATTAATCGAATATGTTTGAAGCATTTTTTATTTATTATATTAAGATTTTTTTTAAAAGCCACATTTGATCATCTAAAATCACTCAATAAGCTATACTAGACTACTTTAAATTATTAATTTTTCCAACCATGCTTATAGAAAAATCAATTTTGTTCAAAAAGCATTTTTTTCACAAGTTATTCCAAACATCCTATATGTCAAGTAATATAGTTTGCTTAGAGTGATTGAAATTTAGTCATGAAACTAAATTTTAATGCATCATTCTAATATTATGCATGTTGAATCTGAGGAGGAATTTTGCAAATTCTGCAGGAAGGATGGGAATTACAAAAGGACAGTTATTGCATGTTTTATTCAAGCAGTTTACTTGCTTGAACTAGACAGACAAGAGAGCAGAAGCAACAAAGAGAGTGCTCTGGCTCCCAAATGGTGGATTCCCTTCAAATACAAGCTTGTTCAAACCTTGATTGATGAAAGAGATGGGTCCATATTTGGTGCAATACTAGAATGGGATAGGTCTGCAGCCATGGCTGACTTGGTACTCATCAGACCCAGTGGTGCACCAAGGGCTGTTTTAGCATTAAGAGGGACATTACTCAAAAGCCCGACGATCCGGCGGGATATCGAGGACGACCTTCGGTTTCTTGCTTGGGAAAGCCTGAAGGGTTCTGTCAGGTTTAATGTAGCTTTGGTGGCATTGAAATCAGTTGCTGAGAGTTATGGAAGCAACAATGTTTGTATTGCTGGTCATTCCCTAGGTGCTGGGTTTGCACTACAGGTGGGGAAGGCCTTAGCTAAAGAAGGAATGTATGTTGAAACTCACTTGTTCAATCCACCTTCTGTTTCAGTAGCCATGAGCTTGAGGAACATAGGGGAAAAAGCAGAGTTTGCCTGGAAGAGAATCAAATCAATGCTTCCTTCAGGCAGTGAAACAACAGAGAACAGCAATAATATTGAAGGAGAAAAAGCATCTGCAGCAGCTGGTTTAAAGAGTTGGGTATCAAATCTAAACAGGTTGAAGAATCCTGGGATGGGAATTGGGAAGTGGGTCCCTCATCTATATGTAAATAATAGTGATTATATCTGCTGTTCATATACTGAATCTGATCAAGTAGAGAAAAGCAATGAAGGGAAAGAAAATGTTAATCCCACAAATGGGAATGGGAAAGCAGCAGCTGCAGCAAAGTTGTTTGTAATGTCAAAGGGAAAACAGAGGTTTCTTGAGGCTCACGGATTGGAACAATGGTGGTCTGATGATTCGCAGCTTCAGCTAGCTCTCCATGACAGCAAGCTCATAAGCAGGCAGCTTAAGTCCTTGTACACCCTTTCATCAGCACAACCAACACAGGGAAATCCCAGCATGTGAAGTTCAGTTGCTGGAATTTTGTGCAAATAACTCATTTTCGACTTTGGGATATGTCGGTACAGTTCTTCTGATGTCATGTCTCATGTCTGTTGCTTCGTTTGGATTGTGTTCAACATGAATATATGAGGTCTTAGTGATTCTTTTCAACTCTGTTTGGTTGAGCAAATCAACCTACAGTGCATCCAATTAATTTGACAGCAAGTGAACAAAACAGATGCAGATACATCACTATCAAATTAACTTCTGGATCCTTTTCTAGAATCGAGTGTTTTTCTTCTTATTGTTTTCTTTTGTAAATTTCATCACATGAATGAAAAAACTACCTAATCTATGAAAAATGTGCAGCGTTGAACATAAACACAACTTTCATGGCTAGGTATATATTTTTATTTCATATCGTGATTGTGTTTTTTTATTGAAGTATGGAGTTAAAGAAGTCTGAATTTAATTAATAACTCGCTCAGTGTTTTAATAATGTAATTGAAGAAATCATAGATATAAGCAGCAGGCTAGGCTGAACACTTCCAGTTTGTGTGTGAATCGAAGAATGGCAGGACTCCTTCCCCTTGTTTCTTTCTGTTCTCTTCCAAACATATACTAAAGTATCCATTCCTTAATATATGAAACAAAAATTGATTAGCCAAAAGTAGTAAAGAGAATAATCGAAAATATCACAATCTTTAAAGTTCTGCAACCCAAACTAGAAAAAGGGTGGTAACTTTGAATTTTACTGCAAGGATCACCTAGCTTAGGATGTCATTCAAGGATCCCACGCTTCAAATGGCAAAGTATCATAAAAAAATAATAAAGTGAAAGAGAATGTATCGTGAAGAGCTCGAGTCACGATCCATGGATAAAAGCAGAACAATATCAATAATAGAAAAGGAAAACGGGGAATATTTCTTCAGGAACCTCAAGTTTGTATATTTCTGCTCTTTATCGTATTTCCCAAATTTTACAGATCATATTGACTAAAGCAGCAGCTACACTAGTCTAGGAACATGAAGGTATGACTGACTGACATGAGAAAATTCTCTACTAGAATTTTAAGGAAATAGTTCTTCCCGCTCCATTACCACCACTGGTAAAAAATCCCTTTCTTCAAGAACTATCCTCCAACAAATAAGAAGATGAAGCTGGCTTACCCAGAAAATAACACGTATGTACAGTCTTTGCTGGAGATGCAAATAGGCATGATTTGTCAGCATTGGGCATCGAAACAACAATCCGAGTGCAGGTATGATGAGCTGATCAACAGCCATGAATGGAACTGGTTTTGAAGTTGCAAGCTACGAGGCCTTGAGAATCTATTGCTGTACAGAACATGAACTGATTCCTGCAGAGACAGGAATAAAAAAACAATTGGCCACTGACATCCAAAAGGAATAAAGCTAAAACAAACATTTTAAGTAAAAAAACTGCAGATAGAGCAAACAAACATGGAAGCTAAGCAAGTGAAAGCACAAAGAACAATAAGAGGTAGAAAAAATTGATCGAGTAAAAAGAAAAGGGAGCTTGTGAATTTTAGGTGCAGGGCTGAAAAGTTGGGATGGTGATGCTTGTGCAACAACAGAAACTGAACGAAGACAGTGCCAAATCTACATGAAGTAGTATGATTTTATAAAAAGGGTATGCGTAATTGCCTAGCATGGCTAAACTTTCAAACTCCCTACAGCACCCACCAATATGTACCCTCAAGTTAAAACTCAAGAGCATGTTAAAAATTTGAATAAGTTAAACTAAAATCAGTCTATGCTAGGGTGAAAAGCCATGATATGCAGAGAATAAATATGCCGGACTGCTGGTAAAATAGTTATAACGAAGAGCTTCTAAGGCGTGTAAAACACATGCAGCATGGAGTTCAAAAGATCCAACACAATTGTCCTCAAGCTTCAAGGAAATATATACTCTAGGCTCCAAGTCACTTGTGGACCAAAGTAATCTCTGTCGATGATTTCCACTGCCATCAAACACAGACACAACTTCGAATCGTATATCAAATTTTCAATACTCACGAATGCATCCCTAAGGCACAGCAAATGCAACATTGTTATATAGCTTTAATATCTCTTCCATTAACCACTAAAGTTGATCTTCCTGATTTCTGAATGGTTCATAAAATTTTCTTGGAGATTTTTTGGCAGCCAATTAAAAAGGTTGGGCAATTTCAAGGGGATGGAGGAAAAATAAAATAAAATAAAATAAAATAATTTGAACATGATTCTGCGGACAAATAATAAAAATCGGGGATGGGGAAAAATTATAATGAATAATGAGAAATAATGTACATGCTTACAATTTTGAATTCTGTCCTTACCCACCTTCACTAAATAGGAAGATAATGACACACACCTATGATTCCATTTCCCTCTTTCCAAAGGCAATAATACTATAACAAGTATCTACTATACAGAGCGTCATTCATATTGATCGTAAAGCAGGAATGTGTTGGAGTTAAAAACAAGAACCAGTTGAAGACATGCATATATGAATATGAAAGAGATCCACTTACAGTTGGTTGACTGTTGACCCACTTGTCCAGGTTCAGTAAGACTTAATTCAACGTCATGACTAGCTGTCCAACCAGGCTCGTAAGCTTCAAGAAAACCAATTTTTGCCTTATTAGGTAGATCATGAGGATGAACAAACGGCACTCCAGGAGGCCATCCAATCTCCAGTCTCGTGCTGGCACAAGGGCTATCTAATGTGTGAATGTGAGTCTCACAATCCTTCAGATTACAGAACCTCAATTTGATACCCTTCTTATCAGCAATGTCCTGTACTCTCTCCTTCAGAACTCTCTGTGCCTCAAGCCGTAATCTCTTAGAAGGGGGTAGAGGTTTGGTACTTGAATTATTCTTTCTCCTCCTCATTTTTATGGATCCTGTACCAGCATTTCATCGATCCAACAGCCTGTTAATTAGCAGCTTTTCACTAAGGGGTCTACTGACGCTAAGAAATTACTAAAGAAGCTACACTACCCAACAACAACAAGTGGATAAAGATGAAATGAACAACTGAATACTCGGGCAAGCAAGCATTCAAACTATCAAGCAATAATAAACATCAAAAGAAGGCAAAATATGTGGCTTCCAATTCATATTTCACCCAAAAACATACGCTCTTTCACTAAGTAAAAAAATTCTACAAATATATAGCAAAATGGCAATCTAAAAAGATGGTTCTTTATTACGTCTAGGCAAAACATCAAAGGGAAGGGAAGGGTAAATTTAAATTTAAGCAACCAAATACACAAATGTCGCATGTACTGTAGAAAAAAACACAACTATCATCAATCAAGCCAAGCAGCTATGTATTAAGAAAATTAATACTGCATTTATACACCCTCAATAAATGACTTTTCCTTTTCGACAAGAAGTGATTTCATTGACGAAATCAAATTACAAAAAAGGAAGAGCCAAACCTCATACCAAGGGAGGTTACATTTAAAAATAAAAATAAAAAAAAAAAACCTCAATAAATGACATTTGTTGGCTGCAAAAGTAAAAATTTTAAAAAGAAGATTTGGCCTACCATCTTGGGATGTAGAGAAACTGAAATTCTGGAAATTTGGGCGGTTAAAGAGTTGGTCAGTTGAGGGTGATCTCTGCATAAAGTCATCCACTGGTACTGGAAGCTGGAACTGAACATCTACCCCATGGCCAGCTGCTCTCATTTCTGAACAACTGAGGCTAGTCATGGATTTAGGCATGAGCTTGAATGACAAGGAACACCGTCCATACATACTACCTTGAATATTATTCACATCTGTTCTGAGCAAAGCAGGATTCACATACCCTGCAGTTGCTTGATAGAGTGCAAGTCCAGGATAAACTATAGCATCTTGAGGACCAAGATCTCCATCCACAAGAATCCATCTACCATTGAAATCTTTTATTAGTAAACCTGCCTTATCCGACTTGACCAGAGTAATAAGACTTTTATCAATTTGATGCTCATGGTCAGATGTATACATAGCCAACTGGCTATCCTCTTGAGCAGTTAATTTATGGTGATGCTCTCCATGAACTGAGGGCCTCCCATAACAGCACACAGACAACACAGAAGATGATATCTCCCTACTTCTTAAAGGAACATTATCGAGTATTTCCGTGAAAGGAGAGCTGCGCAAGTTTAGAGAGAAGCTGATTGCATCCAAAATAATTCGAGATGCCTTTCCAAAGAGTGCAAATATATCTGGCAAACCTGCAGGTGGTAACTCCATTCCATTGCTGGGCTCAACTGGAGTCAATCCAGGCCTATAATCATACGTTTCTTGCCACATCTGAGCATCCACATAGTAACCAGAAGTTCTGCACCACTCCCGCGAATCATTGTTTTGCATCAACTCAGCAGATGGACATGCAGCTCTCTGGTGGAAGTAGAGGCGAGCAGAATCTAAACCAGACCTTAAAAGAGCTCCATCACATGCAGGGAATTGGATGATGGCAGCAGAGTATTGAGCTAGTGAATGTGACAGAGTTGAGACTGACAATTTGAAAGACTCAGAAGGAACGCCTTCAGATGGTGCTATATCGGTAAGCTTCACACGACCCAATGATGGCAGGCCATTGCCTGCCATGAAATGGAATGCTTTCAACGGCCAAACAACTCCATTCAAGCAACTCTGCCCATTCTATATACAAGAACAAGCTAAAAGCGTAATCAGTGACAGCCAAAACAAATCCCAATTCATGGAAGTATGTATTACAATCACAGTGGGGTTTAATGGGAAAAACTCTAGTACCACCGTAGTATGGAAAATTTTCCATACTACATCCATTGATTGTTTGCCACGTCAGCATCTATTTGAAAATTATGTGAAGACCACCAGCATTTAAAAACTATTTATGAACGCAATAACACAGTGTGAACAAAGGGAGTATGGTACTCTCGCAGTACTAGAAATTTTTCCGAGGTTTAATATATCTCTTAAAACTTGGAATTCGAAAGTCAACTAATTATATCAAAAGAATAATCAATATTCTCAACTAACATGATTTTTCGCATTCCCAACTCAAACAAATTTCTACCCAGGCTTCCTTTCATCTACCATTTACGACTAAAACTTCTGCAGAATTAGCATGAGGCAAATAACAGTATCTCCAAGTCACGCAGGCAGAAGAGAACCGATTGTAAAATGTAAAACCGAACAAAACCCATCGATTAGTGCAACATCTGAAGGTCGGGTTTGGATCAAATTCAAAGCCCTAAATCCCCCGGCCAAATACTAACACCAAAAACTAAGTAACTTGTAAACGGACCTGAATATGACGAGTGTTCCTTCCTTGGTCGCTGAAGCAAGTCGTTTGCCTTGTGTTCTTGATAGCAACTGCTCGAGCAAAGATCAAAATCGAGCTGAAATTTTGAAAAATGACAGATTATAGAGCGAATAGAAGGAGATTTGAGCCAAAAAGACGCCCAGAGAGAGGATCCAAATTCGAGTTCGAAGAGAATAGCGACCTGAGAGAGTCAATTTGACCAAGAAGTTTGCGCCGTTTTCTTCCCCTCCATTTGGTGCGTTACTGTCGGAAATGGCGTTTTCTGAAAATCATGACCAAAATCCGCAAAATAGACTATAGATATACGAACTCATTCTTGTATTTATTTATTTTCCCCTTTAAGAAAAAAGAGTAGAAACTCGCATTCCATTTATCACACAAATTTTAGTACAAAAAAAATATCACAAAAATTTGTGATGATAATTGACATTTAATTTTTTTATAATGTTTTTTTTTATATTATTCATTTATTTTTGAGAGATTTATAATGTCTCGATCAATTAAATTAGTGAATCTTTATGTTGTAATTGAGAAAAACAAATAATTTAGAGAAAATTTCACATCTTCTTTTGCTTGAAGTGAGTCAAATTTGATTGAATTTCGACGAAGTATATTTCAAATTTGAATAAATAGTAAAATTATTATCTTTAATTAGTTAGTTTTTTATTTTTTTAAAAGTTGTTGCTATTTGTACGAATGATCAAAATTATCCATGTGTGTATTTGTTCTAAGCCTTTTCAAAGAAATATATTGGAAATCTCAAAAAATGTGATTGCCGAAAGGAGCCCACGAAAGAAACTCGATGTTTATCTTATTTAATCTAACAAATAAATAGCTTAACCTTACAACATTTTGAATAAAATGTTTTTTTTTTTAGTACAATTGTGGGGTGAAGGCTTAAATCCCCCACTTCAATGGAAGAAAATACTTGAGTTAGTGATCCCTTGTAACTTAAGTAAAAATGTTGAATTTCTATTTATTAGTTTTTTTTTATAACTTCTATTTATTAGTTTTATTATTGTTTTTTTTTTTTTAAATTGAACTTCTATTTATTAGTTTAAATAAAGTTTAAATCTCATTTCAAGTTCTATTTTCATCTCTAAACTCGTGATCCTTTATAACTTAAGTAACATTGTTTAATTTATGTTTATTAGTCTTTTTTTATAACTTCTATTTATTAGTTTTATTATTAATTTTTTGAATTGAACTTCTATTTATTAGTTAAAACAAAGTTTAAAACTCATTTCAAGTTCTATTTTGATCTCTAAACTCTCAAATTTATTATATTTTAATTATTAAGGTCCCGTTTGATAACCATTTGATTTTTGGTCTTTAAAAATGAAGCCTATAAATACTACTTCCACATATGGTTTTTCTTGTTTTGTTATCTACTTTTGACATATGTTTTCAAAAACCAAGCCAAGTATTAAAAACTAAAAAAAATAGTTTTCAAAAACTTGCTTTTGTTTATGAAATTTAACTAAGAAATCAAATGTTTTCTTTAAGAGATGAAAACCCTTGTAGAGAAATTGGAAGCAATAAAGGTTAATTTTCAAAAATCAAATGGTTATCTAACGGGGGCCTAAACTTTTAAGTTCAATTCAAGCCTATTTAGATTGCATGTGAAAAAAAGTGTTTTTAAAAAATGCATTTTCTTTTAAACATTTTTTTTTTTATAAAAACCATTTAAAATAAAAACACTAGTATGTTTGGTTACATTTTCTCAAAAGTGTTTTTATACACAAGTTTGTTTGGTTTGCTCTACACTCAAAATACTTATACTAATGTCAAATTAATATAAAGGACGACTATTAAACATATAAACTAATAAGTTCAAATTTGTATTTAAAACACTCATATGTATGACCGACTAACTACTGTTGGCTACCATCGGAGGATATTGCTGGAATGGTAGTCGAGGTGGTCATCGACGGTGGTTTTCGGAGTGGTCGGGATGCCGAGGTGATCGTTGGAGTGGTTGTCTGGTTACTGGGGTGGTTAGGTCGTCGGGTGGTTGCCAGGTGGTCGGGTTGCAGGAGTGATCATCGAGTGGTGCGTCGACAGTGGTTGCCAAGTAGTTGGGTGGTCAGCAGCGATGGTTTGTTGGGTGGCCAGGTCGCCAGAGTGATCACCTTAGTAGATATTGGAGTGGTCAGGTCACTGGAGTAGTCACCGGGTGGTCGTTGGTGGTGGTTGTCGGGTGGATAGGTTGTCGAGATGGTCGACGACAGTGGTCGTCGGGTGGTATTCGACGATAGTTTCTAGGTGGTCAGATTACTAAGGTGGTCACCAAGTGGTCAAGTCGCAGGGGGTGATCGCCAAAGTGGTCATCGAAATGGTTGGGTTCCTAAAGTGGTCAGGTCGCCAGGGTGGTCGTTGATAGTGGTCAGGTCGCCAGGGTGGTCGTTGATAGTGGTTGTCGAATGGTCGGGTTACTGAGATGGTCGACGACAACGATTGCCAGATGGTTGGGTCGACGAGGACCCCAAGTCACTAGAGTGGTTGTTGGAGGTGGTTAGGTCGTCAGGGTGGTCAAATCACCGGAGTGGTGGTTGGAGTTGTTGCCAATGGTGGTTATTGGGTGGTCGTCGAAGTTGTCACCAAAATTGTTGTCGAAGTGGTCGTGCAGTAGTGGTCGCCGTAGGAGTCATCGAAGGAGTCCCTGGAGTGGTCATTTGAGTTATCACCAACTGTGGTTACTGGAGTGGTTACCGACGATGGGTAGCGATGGGTGGAATACTTCTAGGGTATTTTAGTCATTTTCATATCATGAAAAATTGATAGAAATTACACGTTAAATACTTAAAAACATTTTTTTTTAAAAAAAAATTGATTTTAAGTGTTTCTCTTAAAATGACTTATTTTTCAAACTCATTTTAGAAAAAGTCACTTTGGGAGCTGCCAAACATTACAATTTTTACAAAAATGACTTTCTTTCAAAATTAAACACTTGAAAAGTTTAACTAAACAGACCCTTAATTTCTTCTAGGGTATTTTAGTCATTTTCATATCATGAAAATTTGATAGAAATTACACGTTAAATACTTAAAAACATTTTTTTTTAAAATTTCATTTGAAGTGTTTCTCTCAAAATGACTTCTTTCTCAAACTCATTTTAAAAAAAGTCACTTTGGGAGCTGCCAAACATTACAAATTTTACAAAAAATGACTTTCTTTCAAAATTAAACACTTAAAAAGTTTAACCAAACAGACCCTTAATTTCATTTTGATTCCTAAACTCTTAAAATATCTTACTTTAGTCTTCAAATTTTAGAGAAATAACATTTTTTTACTATTTTATTTTTAATATATTAACGTGAACATACATTAAAACCTAATATGCTAAAAAAAAGCAGGAAAATCATATGTTAGGTGGCAAAGTACTAGACATTCTGAAAGTTAAAAAGACAGACCAAAATGGCTATTCTTAAAAGTCGAACTAAGATAGATATGGTGACAAACCTGAAACTTCAAAACGAGATTTAAACCTCAAAAAAAATCTTGAGAAGTTCATTTTTCTAAATTCAAGAGCTCAAGATTTCCATCTACACAACATTTAAATCCTTTCTCACCATGGAAGACATACACTAAGATGTACAACTAAATATTTAAAAGAATATGAAGAAAAAAAATGCCAACCTAAAAAAAGGTTAACAAAACAATATTAAAAAGGGGAATGTAACACAGCAAAATATGAGGGCATGTCTCTAACACCCAAAAGATAGGGGGAAACTCCACGTCTGGGCTTTCTATAGTAGAAGTGAATAATACTACAAACTGCAGTTAGAACAAAGCATATGTAAATGTTAATTCAACAATAGCAGGAAACTAACTACTAACAAACCTAAATGCCATTTAATCCAAATATTTTTGCTACAAGAAGGCTCTTTTACCAGATGGGGAAAAAAAAATCGTCGCATCTTTTGGAATCACATACACAGATAGAACAAGAGAGAATTAGAGAGAGAGAGACTGAAAGATATGTAGAGTTCTTATGGCTTGCGGGGTGGAGAACTACTGCTACTGCTCCTGCTGCTGCTTCTCCCTCTCAATGGCCTACACAGATATAAGATTATAAGATTAAGAGCGAGTCGTTGTAAAAAGTGCTTTTAGCCCCCTAAAAATACACTTCTTTTTTTTTTTAACTTTTCAGTGTTTGGCTAGATAACCAAGATCACAGAACTCTAGAGACACTTGAAAAGCTTTAAAGTGCTTTCTTTTGGGAGCACTTAATTAGTGCTAAGAAGTCGTACTTTTTTTTCAAAAGTCATCCTTCATCCTAAACTTACTATAAAACGGGCTCCGTACCCTAGTCATTTTGTAGCTCGATATAAATCAAATATAATGCCTTCTAGTGGTTTGCAGGTTTGGAAAAATATTCATCTTTAGTTAAAAAAGAAACAGCAAACGTCCATGAACCAGGCCCTAACATTCTCAACATTGAGATAGAAATATCGACATGTCGACTGATATTTTATTTAAGGCACGGGGTTACCTTCTTGGACTGCGAGATACCCTCCTGGCTACCTGTAATATAAAATAAAGAATAGTGAAGCGACTTAGGATGCAAGGAAAAATAAGCAATAAACCCAGAGAAGGGTAAAAAGGAAAGATCAACGACAACAAACCTTGCGTGGACTTGGTGATGCAGAGTATGATGATGATCTCCCACGTCTACCAGCAGCTGCCGGCCGACCTCTGTACCATAAGAAAATTATAAGATAAATAGATGGATTACAGCGAGCAAAAAAAAAAATAGTATGGGTAATAGCTCTGTGGAATGTGTAATATTAGATAGTTAGGGAAAACTAAACGACCATAGAAAGGGTAAATTCGTCGATGATATGATATTCAACTAGCCGCCTAACTTTACAATACAAATGTTATCCAACTAATACGCAATTTTCTACATAGTAACATACATTTCTTGGGAATTTGAAGATATTTCTGATAATTATTTCCTATACAAAGTCTTAAGTAATAAATAGGAAATCGAGATCGTTTAAAACTTAGTTTCTAAGCATCATTATAATTTATACATATTGTAGCAAAGTAATGGTATGCCAAGTGGTAAAATTCAGTACTTGTTACCAGCCTTACAAAACCTAAAATCCCACAATCACAACACCAGACATCAAATTATTTTAGACCTAGGCCTCGCAGTTTGACAATTGAAAACAAGATTATACATCTGCCAACGTTTACTTCTTCGGAAGACACTTGGCTTGCTTTAGCCAAGAGCATCTGAGACATTATGCCCTTCACAAATACTAAAGCACGCATTGTGAATGCTCAACTTTAGATTAGCTTCCCTACAATGGCTGGCTCCCATTGTCTAGATCAGAAGGATCCCTTCGGGCCCAAAGGCAAGACTCTAGAACATGGAATACTGAAAATCGGGCATTTGACTTCCAAATCTTTATTCAAACATCTTATGAACAATGCTAGAGCATTATTTAGAGTTTTCTACAATGATTTGGATAGCAAATACTCCAATAAAGTGAGAAGAAAAACAAAACGCAAACTTCTCACACCCTCTGAGTGTGCCCAACACCCCCCCCCCCCCCCCCCCCCCCCCCCCCCCCACAAACACACCCCACCAAAACACACACACACACAACAATTTCACTAGCTTCCTACACCAATATAATTCTTCGGCTCAGTGCTAGCAAGGCTCTATGATGGAAAAATAGAAGAACAGGAGAATCTTCAAATGAATTAATGCAATATGTCACCGCACACTTGTTTCATAGCTCAGTTGGGACTATTCAGAAAGGGTTTATTGTGTTTCTAGATCAATGCCAACGGTAGTGACTTCTGTGATCTACTTCGTCATTTGATTTATGCCCCCCCCCCCCCCCCCCCCCAAACACAGAGTGGACAATCAAACAATATGAAATAATTTTTCTTCAAAAGGCGGTCATGACAAAAAAAATTCATTAGGCATCCAGATACCTCCGTGGTGAAAATGATCGGGAACGTGATCGAGCTGGTCTTCTAATAGGTGAACGGCTCCGTCTACGAACTACTGGAGACCTTCTGGGAGGACTACGAGGCCGTCGAGGAGGTGTGCTGAGAAAAAAACACAATTTTATTATGTAACGCTCATTTACCTAAGTATAAATGTAACTGAAACCACTTAATCAGACTACAATATATTCAAGTAAAAACCATACACAACCATAGTGAACAAGAAATTAAAAGCTCACTGTCATGCTTAAATGCGTTCATTTCTCAAACATAAGAAGTAATCATGCCCTCAGTCACCATTCTTCTAATACCTCAAATTCAACTATAGGAACACCTTTGTACCATAATGGAAACAAGTAAATTTTAAATAGTTACATCAAGAGTTACACTCTACATGCTATTACTTCATTCGAAGTCTGCAATAGCATTACTCTGAATTTGCTCAGCCACTCAAAACCCACAGGTTTACATGCGTCTAGGCATAACAAAATGATCAATGGCCAACAAGAACCGCACAACTAAACTAAACCTGATGCAACTTTTAGTCTTCTTCAAAATACCTGGCATTGCTTAAAATCTTAAAATAAAAGAAACACACGCTCTAAAACAATAATTCAAGATAAAAAAAAACGATATTTACATATGCTTTTTCTGCATAATTCACTACTCTCCAGACAAATACTCCAACTCAAAAACAATAAGATTCAATTTAACAGGTGCAGCGAGACATTAATAGTCAACCTTGTCACTATATGGTATATTTGTGAGGTTAGAAACAATAAACATCTGTGTATCATTCAAATTCCAAGAGAAAAGAATACGATCTTCAAAAAAAGTCAAATGCATAATACCGGCGCCTAGGAGGAGGTGGAGAACGTCTTCGAACAGGACTTCCACGAATTCTTCTTGGAGAGGGCCTAATCACCAAAGTTAAACAATGTTGATGCTCACACCATTTAAAGAAAAAGAGAGATTTTGTGTGTGTGTATGTGTGTGTGTGTGTGTGGTGGTGGTGGTGGTGGGGTGGGGTGGGGTGGGGGGGAGATGATGGTCAACCTTGGAGGAGATCTATGTCGCCTTGCCAAAGGTGATGGGGAACGGCCACCTCTCATTGGTGATGCAGGCCTCCTTCTAGGAGGAGGAGAATCACGACGGAAAGGAGATTCAACACGGCGGCGTGGAGGAGACTCCGGACGGCGGCGTGGAGAATCAGGTTGTCTTCTAGGAGACCCACCTCTTCGAGCAACAGGCGAACGCCTTCTAGGTGAGGGAGGCTTTCGACGAGGCGAAGCTGATGTAACAAATCAGAAATAAATCACTAAAATAATATACTACCATGAAAAATAAAATAGAATAATAGGAAAAAACAGTTGGACATGAAAAATATATAATTATTGAGAGTTGTACGTTCTCTCTGTCTTTTCATGTCATCCTTCTCAGCATCAGCACCAACATTTTCAGGCTTAGGACCATCTCTCTTTGGAGCAGCTGCTAAAGTCCTTGGAGGAGTTGGCATCTTCTGTCTCTGAGGCAATGTAAATCTTGCTCGAATAACATTCCCATCAATTTGGGCCTACATTTAGCCAATCACCACAATCATTTCCCAGTTATAGCAAAACATTTAAGTAGTTGAACATTTAAGCAAAACATACACCATCCATATACACTTGGGCTTTTTCTGCATCAGATCTCGTTTTGAATTCAACATATCCATATCCTTTAGGAAGGTTGACCTATAAGCATTTAAACAGATGCATCAATATATTATTCAAGAAAAAGTTGTTCAAATACAATATGCATGGTACAAACTCACTGTGCGATCCATTGCCAGCTCAACATTGACTACTTCACCAAAATTACCTTGAGGGTATAAAAAAAAAGGGAAATTCATAAGAGCTACAAAAAAAACTATTAAAAAAAAGTAACAGATTACCTATTCAATCCATTAATCATCAAGCCTAACCATAAAGAGATTTTTGGAGGAAAATTCATATTTGAGAATGAGACTAACAAATTTACAACTAATTATATGCAATATATTCATGAAAAGGAACATCTATAATTTAAAAACAGTTAAGAGGAAAGGAAGGAATGCACATACGGTAACTTAACAAAACAGATGTGATGAAGGGTAATTGATATGACAAATTACTCAATTGTTAAGGACAAAACATGGTCAATGATCATTAAAAACAAACAGGCTATGTTGAACTGAATCTACTACATAAATACATATGTTTACACGAATATACCAAGTTTTTTTATAAGACAAAATACTACGTACATGAAGTCAAAGTGTTATATCTTTCAGATGATGTATTGAAGATTGAAATAAACGTTGCTTTTGTCGAACTCTTTGGTTTTTTTTTTTTTAAGAAACTGAACTATCATTGAGAAAGATGAAAGAAGAAACAAAGGCATACAGAAAACAAACCCAACAAAACAGTCCCAGCAAAACTACAAAAAGGGATTCCAAACCAACATGATAATTACAAAAAGGCCTACTGACCAACGCCCACAAGGAGGCATTAAACCTCACCACCTCCCAAACCTCATCACAAGACTGCTCCCCATCTCTACTCTTTGGTTTTAATCAATGTATTCTACTTGTAACATTTAAAAAAGAATGACATGAAAACAAAAGTTCATTTATCCATCAGAATAATTGTTTAAAAGCTAAAGAAAGCAGTGAAAAACCATACTGAAGATTTCTCTTAAATGACCCTCATGGACATTCCTACTCAGTGCATCAATGTGAAGAACAAGTGACTCCCGTGCAGGAGAAGGTTTCCTGAAATCAATAGACATAGTTTGAAAAACAAAATATATAAATATATGACTGACAGACAAGGAAAATATCACCAAAAGAAAGCAATGGATGTAAATCGTTGATTTACAAATGCATATGACAATTTCTAGATAGTCAATTACATAAAAATTGCAAGTGATCATAGATTACTAAAGATAAAATATACAGTCGCAAGATAATTAATGCTAATAAAACATTGTTTATCACATTCAACTTCAACAAGGGAAAAATGATTAAAAGTTGAAAATAATGCAATAGTTACACCACAGTTCTGAAGAAGTACTGAATTCAAATAATTACAGACATTGTTTTTCCTAAGATTTCTTTTCTGTTCCAATAAATAGTTAATGAATTTAAATCAAACCATGTTTTAACTGACTAAATAATGAGGGAGAATGAGCTTTATAAAATCACAAATAACATGTTTTTTTTTAGTACAACAACATTTAGGGGTGAGAGATTCGAAACTCTGACCACTTGGTCGAGAGTACGTGTCAATTACTGCTGAGTTAAAAAACAAATAACATATTAAACCATATTTAAGTTTTAAAAACAGTAGGTAGTATTAATTCCTTGACCGTATGTCCAAAACGAAGCATCGTAGTTGCACGCAGATAAATGAAATACTAGAAATTGTTCCCTAGCCATCCATAACTTACAACTTAGTAAACAAACAGCTGAACAACAATCACTGAAGAGGCCCAGAAGTTTTTAACAAAAGGCCGGCGCATCAAAAACCGCGCCAAAGCAAAAATGTTTACTTATCGGAAAATGCATGCCATGAACAAATAATGAAGAGATTAATTGTTAATGAGATGATAAAAAAAAAATGGGAAGTTGGATTTGACTGTAGATGAAGATGTTATTACCTGGGTGGCGGAGAACTTCGTTTGGCTGGTGGAGGTGAAGCGCGAGTCCTCCGTGCTGTTTCAGTCGGACTGAAAAACAAATGAAGATGTGATTTCGATGTATAATGACCGGTTAAAAACGACTAACATTTGGTATATGAAGCGCCAGAAGCATATGTGCGTCTGTTTCTCGATAAAGTAATGATTCCAAAATATGGCTTCGAATGAACACATGAAATTCCAATCAACGGCAACAAAAAGGGAATGCATACGCCACCGAACTCCCAAGCATAAAATGCCTAATTCTGATACTTCCTCTCACACTAACAACCAATAAGCACCAAATGCAAGACCCCAAAATGAAAAATGCAAGCTCAAGTAAAAGACGAACCTCTTTCTCTGAGGAGGGGGGCTTCGGCTCCGAGAGCTAGCGCTGCGAGAGGGAGACGAAGACGAGGAAATGGACCTGGAGCGGGAGCGGGATACAGATACAGACCGTGACCTGGAGCGTGAGCGGGAACTGGAGCGGGAATCAGAGCCGGAGTATGAGCGGGAACGTGAAGAGGATCCCGATCCCGACGGCGGTGAGCGACGGCCTCTGCTTGGTTTCGCCATGGCCGGCAAGAGCTGCAGAGTGAGAATTGAAACCCTAGCTTAAACCCGCCTCGTTTGGGATTAGAGATAGTGAAAGGAGAAGCAACACAGAAAAATGGTCGAGACGTACGGAAATGAAATGACTAAAAAAGGAGAGAGAAGTAGAGAACACGAAATACTTAATTCTTTAGTATATGGAATTTCAATCATAAGGGTTGAAATTTGGACGGCCTGGGGATAGTTTTTACGATTTTTTAAGTTTACCAACGTTCTGTAACAAGGATTTGAAACTTTAACCTCTAAATCGAGTGCATATAATTATTATTAAATTATGCTCACTTTTTGCTTACTGTAAGATAGTTCAAGGTATAGAAGTTCGAAATTTTATCTTAATATTTGTTATATTAAAAAAAAATTAAGGTTAAATTACAAGTTTAATCTTTAAAGTTTTATGGTTGTGTCTAATAAGTCTATGAACTTTAAAAAATATTTAATAGGTCCCTTAACTTTAAAAATATCAAATAAGTCCACGAACTTTCAATTTTATATCTAATAGATCATTGACATATTCAATTTTTTTAAAATTAACGAATCTATTAGACATAAAATTGAATTTTGTGTCTAATAGTATATTAAACTTTCAATTTTGTATCCAACAGGTTCATGAATTTTAAAAAATGTCGAATAGATTAAGGACCTATTAGACACAAAATCAAAAGTTGAAGGACTTAATTGAAAGTTTAGCGACTTATTAGACATTTTTTAAAGTTTAAGGGTCTATCTGATACAAACTTGAAAGTTCATGGACTAAACTTATAATTTAACATTTTTTTTTCAATTTTTGGTTAAATTACGAGTTTCGTCCAAATAGCCAACCTAACTATCTATTAAATATTTTTTGAAGTTTAAGAATTTATTAAACACTTTTTAAACTTTAGGGATTAAACTTGAAATAGCCGATCTAAGCTCTTGAGGTACCGGTTAGCTCTTGAAATTCCTACGGTGTTGAACAAAAAAATAATATTTGTTGAATATGTTTATATTAATAACCCATTTTTCAATTGGTCTGATGGGAATTTTATTTGATTAAATACAAAATATTTATAAAAAAATATATATATGTTTCAAAATACAGCAAGAGAACCGTAATAAAAAGAAAAAAAAAACCCTTAAAAAAGGGTACAATGTGTTTTTTGTTGGATATTTTTAAGATTTTGATTTTATTTATTTATTTGATTTTATTTTTTATTTTACTCCCATTCAATCCACTCTCCCTATTAAATAAGAAGAGAGACAACCGACTTGACTCATAAGTATACCAGAATTTGGTGGTTTGTTAAGCATGAGGTTGTTAAGTTTGTATTTGGATGGTACAGGTTTGTTAAATTTGGATTTGTTAAACTAGGATTTCAAAGTCCTTATACTTGGTCTTTCCATTATTACTGTCATTTTTCACTCACTTTTCTATAAAATCAAAAGTTCTTTTTTATTGAGATTTTGATTTGAGCATACAAGTAATGCAATTATCTTCTCTATGGATAACATTTATCAACGTGTCCCAGTCCAAACTTTTCTAATCCCTTATTTTATTATTGTTTAATTTAAAATATTATAATATGTATATGTTGATTATTTCAGAAATTTTACATTGGCTAATTTTATTTCCAACATTAAAAATTTGAAACATATTCTAACTGTGACCACCAAAGCAAATTCAAAACAATCCGCAAGCCAAGAAGAAAGCCAGAATTATGAACTCCATTGCAGAGACCAACAAAGATTGCTTCCAACTTTAAGTTTACTTGGGAATGCATTCAGCTCAAAATACAGTTACTTCAGTTTGAGCAGCAGTTTAATACTTTCTTTCCAGAGTTCATGTAAATTTACATGGAAACATATCGAAAAAGAGACTCGAAAAGTTAAACATGCAGCCATAATTATGCAGAAAAATGTGCATTTGTCCATAGACAAACTCACAAGGACGATCTATTTCAGTTCTTCCATGGAAACAGAAGCATCCGAGCGTCGTCTCTTGGCTTCGTGGTCACCCAATTGCAAGGAAACGCAAATGTCTTCGCAGTCGCTCCGGAGCGAAGATAGATTCTGGGAAACAGCACGGTCCAGAGTGCTGTTTTGATGGGAGGGAGAGCAACTGAAAAGGCTTGGAATGAACTGATGTTCGACGCTGGGAGCCATAATCATCCCAGCTTCGAGATGAAACTCGGTCTCCAGGAGCGGTCGGTCTTTAGCTGAAGAAGGTTCTACTTCTGTAGGCATATGATGGATCTGAAAACCCAATGGCTCAAACTTCTCTTCACTCTTCTCCTTTGGCAGCGTTGTATCGGGAGGAGAGGAGTCTCCGACAATTGATCCGATAACTGTTGCCGAGACAGTTCTTTGTTCTTGCACTGCCACTGCATATAGCAATATAGAAACAGAACAAAAACATTTATCAGAACACAGTCAGAAGAGTGAAATTAACCAATAAAAAACTTAAAAAGATTAATGGAAAAAAGAAGTTCTCATATCTATAAGGCAAAAAACATGTTAATCTTGATCATAAATGATAAAACAAAAATTGTATACATCCATTCATGTCCTCAATTTGCAGTCTTTCACTTCACTTTATTGTTATTATTGTTTTAAATACTCGCTCTATCTATTATTTCTCCTCTCTCCACACTTCTTAGAGTGGTCAACATTATTTATCTAACATTATGGAGGTTTATCTAACATTATGTGATCCATAGTGGAGCTCTATCAAACCCGTGGTGGGCACAAGTGAAAATGAGTTAATCTAGATAAAAGAAAGGCTCTCAATGTGTTCGAGGGAAGGTTTAGTGGTATTTTATTTGAGGGGAGGATTGTTATATGTGTGCGACTCACCATTGATAAGAAAAAAACAGTTAGTAGAACCCGAGCACATAGTACTTTAACCCTAACATAATTGGAAGAAAGTCTTCAACAGCACCCTAGAACAGAGAGAAAAGAAGAAAAGGACATAGACATTATTGAAAGGTTACCATAAATTTATGTGCTTCCTCAAAAAAGTGAGACATTTGGGAGAAGCAAATTAGAAATACAAATGCTACAATAGATTAATGCAATTTGTAAGACATTGTGTGAATGGATAGGAGATGTCTTTTAGAACCCTAACCTTTAAGCCCTTCATCACTTGTGATGAGATCGAGTTCAAGCAGACTGAGAAGGCGCCCAAGATCAACCCCACTCGTCCAATTCTCAGGTGGTTGGCCGACTTTTAACTTAAGCCGACCTCGGTTAGCAGTTCCACCCCATATAATCCCAATCGGTTGCAAACTCTCTCTATTCTCACCCTTTAAAATGATGAGACTTCCACTATCTCCTTCGAGATCGAAAGTCTGTTGATTCTCACCGACAACAAGAAAATCGGTTAAGAAGCATATTCCTTTCTCATCATTGTACTCAAGAGCATAGGCCAAAACAGTTCCTGTAGTCAAGCCAGAACTTCTTCCAACTTTCACCACCTGCTTCCCTATTAGGGCACTGATAGGCGACTGCAAGTCAATAAACTTCACATCACCGACCTCTCCCACACCTTTTACAGATATTGTGACAGTTGACATGTCAAAATCATCAGCAAAAGGAATAAACGCCCCATCAGCCCTAACAAACGTCTCTGCAATTTAACAAAACTAGAATAAGTGCATCAGGTTACTGCACGTTTGGATTGATGAAATGGAACAACCGAGTGAAGTGTAATAAGCAAATAGATGCAGGATACTAGAAAACAGAACAAAAGCATGAACTACAATTTAGCACAAAGGCAGGGTACAAAAGCAAGTTAACTTAGACATTATCAGATCACCTTATCCAATCGAGACGAATTTGTAAAATAAAAGTGGGGAATATCGAGCTCACGTGCACACACAAACACAAAATAAAGAAAAGCACTAGCTCATTATCACATGCGCTTCTAGTTTGTCTCCTGGGCTCAAAGTATTAACAGGAGCAAACTGTGCAAAAGAACATTGTCATTAGAAAATGAAGATCTTTTATTTTGGCAGCACAAGGATTATTACCTGGGTTTATTCCAGCAAAAATTCCATACCAAAGCTCATCAGTGATGAACGAAGTAGCTCTCTCCACAGCACCAAGATAAACCCCCGGCCCAAGTGTCGGTGGAAGCGGATGGAACATCTTCTGATTCGGATAATCTAAATCAACTGCAACATGACGGTTTGTGAGAAAACCAACTTGTCGACTGCCCGTTTGACTCCTTACTATAGCACCCAAGGTTCCATAAGTCTCCTGGCTGGCCACCTGATGAAGTAGAATTAGATTCAATTTTACTGATACGTAGAATTTTTTTTGACATACCAAGTTGAAATTAAGCCATGCCTCTGGATAAACTGAGGCAGCTGGCCAGGCAAACTTCCCTTTGAAATCAATATTTTTCCCCTAAAAAATCCATTCTACCCAAAAAGGAAGTGAAAATGAGCAAATGCTCCCAACTAATGAAATTGCCATTGGTGCCAACCATTTAGGAACTACTATAATACAGGGATTGATTGCTAAAAATCAGTGACGAATGTTATCAGTACAGTTCCAATACTCCCAAAAGTTGCAATTGGTTCCAACGGTTGCTAGGCAAGTTAAGAGGCACACTTTGGGTTTACGACATATCCCTCAATTTCAAGTATATAAAAGGACTTCTTCGTGTAACAACATTAGCAAAGATTATAACAGGAAAGTGCCAACGCGCGAGAAAAAAAACCCAATGATCATTTATGTTCTTATTTCTCAACCCTTGTGCCAAGATGAAGTATGGCATCTTGAAAATCAAATTTTTAGTTGCTTCCGCTAAAGGAGGACAGGATTCATGTCGAAACCAAAATGATCTTGGAGTATCCCTGCATCATTAGTTGGAAATACATTTCTGTACCTAAAGCTCGTCTCTCACATTAAGTGCCCATTGCTGCTCATTCTCTCGAATGTCGAATCTTCCCTCTTGTTTCCTTAAGCTATTTAGAAGTATTTTTCATCCCCTCCTTGGCATTTTAAGCACTTTTTATTTCATATAATTGCAAGTTTTTAGGTCACTAGTTGCAAAGAAACAGGAATGTACCTGAGAACCAGAGCCAATGCATAGATCAGAGCCACGCAGATCATCGACAATTTCAGTGTACAACTGTTCTTTAGGAGCAGGGTTGGGTGCACCAAAATATGAGAATTCTACAACATCCACATCACACCACACACCACCTGGCCCCTGGAAAAAAATTAAAGAATCTAGCATAATTATTAAAGATAAATAAAATTTAAAATACTGCTACTTTGCAACCACAAGGTAAGGAAGTGATTTGAATATAAAGTAAAAGGACTTCTTCTTCAGACCTCCAGGGCAGTGGGCAGGCATTGGATAGGGCTAAGCCATTGCTTGTGAACTTTCCTGGAAACAAAAACAAGAATAGCAGGAATGTCAGTCAGCACACCCTTTCGGATACGGAATCCAATTGCCGTTCCAAGACTGTAACAACGCAGGATCTTGCTATGGAAGGCTCTTATTGTCATGAGCTCAAGTAATGTGGTTGCCCGCTGCCCTTTTGGTAACGGATGAAGGATATCTGGTAGCACCCCTTTCTGAAGATTTGCAAAATAGTTTGCTCTCTCCTCGGCAGCCACACTTAATCGGATAGGGGTGGGCCATGAAAAATAAGCAGCATTGCTCTCACAATGCTGTCCAGCAGATGCGAACGGCTGAAGTGTAGGTGGGCTGAAGGAAGGTAAATTAGAGTGACTGCAGCAGTTTCTTTCAGGATCCAGAGCTGATTCTTCGGATGGAGTCGAACCGGAGCAGTTAATCCTGATATTGTGTCTAGTCTGCTCCATTATGTGGTTCACCTAATGATACAATTAGCAAAAATTAAAAATAAAAGAACCAAATTCTGGGGGGAAAACCATTAGATGGAATGAATAGGAAGATAGCCAGTAAGACAATCATTAAGTGGATAAAACTAATCAATGAGGATTGAGGAGCTTCTATGGATCAGAAAGTAGAAAAAAATCGGTTTCAATTTCGAAACGTGTCAAATCCATATCCGTGTTGTCCAGAATCAGAACACAGGTACATAACTGCTAAACTACCAATAGACTAAAAAAATTAAGCTGATAGGTGATGATATATAAAATCTTTTATGATACTCCCTCATTGGTGAGTTCATATGTCAATTCAATTCATGAAGTTCAGCACATAAACTATTGATACGAATTGAGGATTAATTAACTTACGAACTCTAGACCTCTTACTCTGATATGATGTTGAACTACCAACCGAAAGACCTAAAAGCTTAAGCTACTTAAGCTGATAGATTAAGGTATGTATAATATTTTATTTATATTCTTAATAATAGCTCGATTTATGGATAAGCAGGAATAACATTGACTCAGGGAAAAAGAAGCCATGGTGTCAGTTCCAATATTCAGAATTGAAAGAAAAACAAAAAACAAAATAATAACAAGTTGCACTTTGCAGTGGTTTGCACAAGACTAGCTGTCAATGGTTAACTTATCTCAAAAAATAACAACACAACCAATAAACTAAAACATAATACTCAATGATTAAACAAGACAGAACATAAAAGGACAAGATTAGTATAAAGTATTCTTAGTTCACTCACCTTAGAAAATAACATAAACACATAGGAGAGATTAAGGGAAAGTTGTAAACAAAATAGCAACAAACCAATTTGTATTTCAAGGAAAAACCCAAGTAAAAGCACAAAACATAAGTTACATAACAGAATTAGATGTCACAAGCCCAATAATCAGAGCATCAGAAACAATCAACCCACAACCAAGTAAAAAAACAAAGGGACAAAATCAAGGGGCAACCTAAATATAACAATCAAAGAGGAAAAGGGAAGCTGAAACTCACAAGAAGCAATGGGGAATTTGATGAAGATGGGCACAGAGAGCTCAAATTAGAGTGAAATCGTTTTAAAAAGGGCTAACCCATTGAAGGTTTGAAGCAAAATTAGAGCATGGGTTTTGCTCAGACTGAAATATACAGAGAATAGTGATGCAGAGGAAAGACAAAGACAAAGGCTCTGCTCTGCAAATAAACATTAAAAAGTGAATGTTTGAAAGAGAAGACATTACATGAAAAAGGTAAAGGTTAACAGAGTAAGTGGGGGCATTTTTAATTCGCTAAACAAACAAAGCTTAAGCGATGGTGGGGAGACGTGTCCACACTCCACGGTGATTGCCTTCTTCCACTAATTCTCTCTATATTTTGTGTTCAAATCACAAGGCGCTGTTTGGTTTGGTCCATGTCCAATGGGGTAGCCATTTTTTTTTCCTTTTTTTTTTTAATCTTAGTTTTAAATACGTTAAATTAGGTTTAAATACTATTCTAATTCCTATATTTTTGACTCAAGCACATTTTAATCTATGTACTTTTAAAACATCTATTTTGGTCTATGTTTCTAATTTTGGTTCATTTTAGCCCTTGTACTTTTAAAATATTTATTTTGGTCTCTATACTTTTAAAAAATGATTAATTTGGTCTCTTCATTTTCATTTTTTTCTCATTTTTTAAATCATAATTTTAGCATGACACTTCACTTACTAAATTTCTTAAAATGTAGTCATAAATTTGTATTAGAGGGTTTCCATTGTGTATAAAATTTACGCTTAAATTTTGCAAACAATGATTAAATTGGTTGCTTTTTAAAAGTACATGTACCAAAATGAACATTTTGAAAGTACAAAGATCAAAATGAACCAAAAGCTATTTTTTTTAATGAACCAAAGCCAAAAGTACAAGGGTTAAAATGGACATTTTGAAAGTACAGAAACTAAAATAAAACTGTACAATGACCAAAATAGTATTGAAACCCGTTAAATTATAAATTTAGCGTGAGGACTTTTGGTACGATGTCTAATAAGTTTTTTAGCTTAAAATATATATAATAATTCTCTAAAATTTAAATTTTATATTTGATAAGTCTTTTTGGACTTTCAATTTTGCTAACCTATTTGAAAATTTTTAAAATGCATATAGGTCTATAAATTTTAACATTTGCCAAATAGGTTATTAAACACAAAATTGAAAATTATGAGCCACTACTTTTTAAAGTTCAAATATTTAATACACACAAAAGTTTATTATCTAACTTTGTAATTCGACATTTTAAATATTTATTTAAGATTTTAATATTATTTTGATGCTGTGGACTTCTAAAAAAATTATCATTTTAGTCTCCTAATTTTTCAAACATTTATTTTTGTTTTTTTAACTTTTATGAAGTAATATTTGTCACTTAATATTTACCCACATAATACTTGTCTTGACTATCTTATGTTGTCTAAATACATGTTCTTGAAAATACATTAATATACTTATTTGAAGTTAGATTGTCTATTTAGCAGACTTTGTAGAAGAATAGGGGTGTTTTGAAAACTTATTTCAAAAAACGAGTGGGAGGAGAAACTATTTAAAAAAATAGAGCCCTTTTTTGGCCTTATTGGAATGCGTCTTTTTGAAAGATGCATTCCACAGCCAACGTGTCATTTTGCAGGCGACGTGGTGGGAAGTAGTTGAGGATGCGTTTCTTCAACGCAACTCTTGGTTTTTTTCTTCCTTCTTCAATTTATTCAACAAATTTTGGCAAAACAGATCCCCTTATTTTCTCCTCCTTCCATTCAGTTACTCTTTTTTTTTTCTATTCATTTTTTCTTATAACTAATTATAGTTTTTTATTTTTCACTAATCTATTAATATTTTTAATTTCATCTCTAATATATTAAAAAAATTCAATTAAGTCATTATATTGTCATAAAAATATATTGGAATTAATTCCAAAGGATAGTATAATATCAAAATACACTTTATTAATTGAGTTTAAAGTATTATATGTTTAAATTTTATGAAATAAGACCTAATACTCACCCGTAAAATTTAGAACATACTCATTCTATAAAACTTAGTATGTAGTAACTTACTCAATCTGCAATTATTCATTGCTATAGAAAATTGACCCATTAAAATATTGATATACTAATGATTGACAACGTCATTAAAATTAATATTCTTCGATTCATATACCATAATTTTCTCAATTTACAAATATAAAAAATGAGAGATAATATAATGATGATTTTGTCAATATGGTTATGATTTATGAGAGAGGAGAGGAGATGAGATCAATGGTTTAAAAATTAAAAAAACGGAGGTCTTTTATTCAATATGGATTAAAAAATTCCAAATCCCTTTACGATTGCAATTTATAATCATATCTAATTTATAACATATAAAACTTGAGTGTTTAGAAATATTTTAAAAAATAATAATTAAAAAAATTAAAGAAATAGAAGAAGAGAAAGCCTATAAAAGTGGAATGTTGGTAAATATTAAAAAAATAATAATTTAAACAATCTTAAAGATATAAATTTGTGTAAACAGCAATCATTAAAGTAAAGACAAAAATAAAATAAAATAAAAAATAGTTATATAAACAAGAAAGAATGAAGGAAACTTATGGGACCGCGTGGGAGAGATTTTATGTGGAATGCATCTTTCAAAGAGACGCATTCCAATAAGAAGAAACAAATGGTTCTATTTTTTTAAATAGTTTCTCCACCAGCTCTTTTTATGAAATAAGTTTTCAAAACACTCATACTCCTCCAAAAAGTCCCTATTTTTTATAAGCAAGAACATGATAAGGAGTAAAATAATTATTTAAAAAAAAAAAACTAAAAATCGCACTTTTAAAGTTCAAGCATTCAAATGGTTTTTTTTTTGCCAAAGTAATAGACATTTTAAAAGTTTAGAAATCTAACAAAACAAACAGAAGAAGCTGAGCTATAAATTTTCATAGGAATTTACAAAATTTTACATTCAATTTAGAGGGCAAATTAGACGAAATAAATAACTTTTTACGTAATTTTTTTGCATTAAAGACAATCTAACGACGTTTCTTTTTTTTTTTCCCACTCTACTCATGCATTTAAAGTTTATCAAGATCAAAGTAGGATTGAAACCTTCATTGAATTTCAGACATTTTTATAAACTTCTATTCTAGCAAAAATGTCACATTCACATCTTATAGCATGATCAAAAATAACAAAAGGCAAATTTTATTTTTTAGGAGAATTGTAATGGATAGTAAAAAATATTAGGATATTTACAAATATAGCCATGGTTTTGAGATTTACAAATATAGCAACAAAATTTAAATATGATTTCCGTTTTTTCATTATTTTAATTTTACCCTCATTGATGTATCAACAGATATATGAAACTTGGGGCCTTTTAAGAAAAGATTTTTAATTCAAAACAAGCTCCAGTCTAGTGCAAGTGCACACTGTCGATGCAAGTAATATAAAACTGAAAGTATTTCAAAGTATTGATCCCACAGGGAACGGACACAACAAAATTCAAAAGATAGCAAAAAAAAATTTCAAATTGCAATTTTAGTAACCAAGGTTATAAAAATGTTGGGAGGTGTTTTTGGCAAAATAAGATAATTAAAAAAAAATCAATAAGTATGAAAAGGGGAATTCAAGTTGCTCGTGCCCCTTTGGAAAGAAATGCTACTAAAATGTAATTGCAATCGTAGCTAACACAAGAAAATTAAGTAAACCGAATTCGACTCCTATTCATTTTTGCTACAAAATCTTTAGGAGACTAAGTGATTAAATCTATATTTCTATGACTAATCTAACGTAGATAATTTCGTGCAAAATTTTAGTGGTTTTGGAGTCTCGCCCTATGTCTAGGGTGGTTCATAACTTATTTCTAAATCTTTTCCTCCATTGATTTTGTGACACCTGCTTTCCCTTAACCCTTTCGGTATTAAGTTCAGCTTGAAAAGCAACACTAGTTGGCCAGCTAGATTTACCCAACGTTAATTTAACAAAAACAAACAAAGTTTCAAGTATTAACTAAATTGATTATGCTTTTGAGCTTTACATCTTTCCTCTAGGGCATTCACCAAGTTGAACCCCCATAAGAAGTTTGGCTCATCATGAAGGGAATAAAAAACAACAAGTTAAATAATTAAGGATTCATAAGTAGACAAACGAATAGAAGGAAAATTCCAAAATATGAAGGGCAAAAACAAACTATTTTTATTAAGAAGACAAATGAACTCAACAATTCCAGTAACTATGTAGAATTTTAAAAGAAATCACGAAGAAAAGAAAACATGGTAGAATCTAAACTTCTGTAACGACCGGCACTTTCAGGTATTAATTAAGGCTTTAATTTTGAAATTTAAAATTCATAGTAAGGTCAATTTCATGCTTAAAGTTGTGTTGAGTTTTAATTTTAGAATTTAGAAGATTGGAGGGTAGAATGGGAAGAAAGAGGGAAAAATGAGATTTAATTGATGTTTGGGGCATTCTTGTAAATTAAGGGACATTAAGCCAAGCCCAAGCCCATGTTGAGGCCAAGCCTAATTTTTCCTCTATAATATAATAACCTACACGCAGCCCTAGGTTGAAGCCAAGACTTCAAGCCAGCCAAGCTAGCCAAGCCTCCATCTTCCTCCCTTGATCGACAACCACCCCTCTATAGCAGATTTTTTTCTTCCTTTCTTTCTGCACCTCATCCGCCGCCTACACCACCTCCGCCGTACCCCGAACTGCCTTGCGCCACAGCCGCCGTGCCTCAGACCCGAACCATCGCGCGCCGCCCTGCCGACCGTACTCCGCCGCCCACACCGTCTCCCAGATCGCCGCCGGACGCCGTGAATCACGCTCCTACCGCTGCTTCGCAGTCGTGCAGACCCACGCAACTCACCGTTCGGCTTGCTGCAGATCCCGAGCAGTCGTGACTCGATCCCAAGTGCCTCCACGGCTGTAGCGGGTTGCTCTGTTTTTAGATAAATTTTCTGGTGTTTTTCAACACTGTATAGCCCCGTTTTAGCTCCGATTTTGCGTGGGTAAGATTATTCTCGCGGTATTCTCATGGTTTTCAAATGGTAGATCTAGTTTTGGGCATTGTTTTGTTGATTTGGAGGTTGACCCATTGATTTTGGGCTCTATTTTTGGAATACCCATTATAGGTAGAGGTTGGTGTGACAAGATCGAATCAAACCACCATTTATTCGGTAAAGCTTGGGTCTCTTTGGAGAAAGAACGGAGGTAAATTCTCCATCCTAAAATCAAGCAAACCCTTGGAGTTTTGGATTTTGGTAGATTAAATTTGAGAGTTCAATTAAATCAAGAACCTTGTGTTTGAATTTAGTTTAACCATCAATTTGAGATTAAGTTAAATATTAAGGAATTTATTCTAAATTTTGGAACTTTAGCTTGGTGGAAGGAACTTTGGGATTTAATTATGGATTTTAGGAATTGTTTCTAACCTTAGGGATGGTTTGATTTAGGCTCCAAATTGTTTGACTGAGGTTCCAGGCAAAGGAAATTTTGGTGAATTGGACTCTTGAGCTTAGCCAAGGTAAGGGACTTTATGCCGGTATACTTAAATGCAAGTCAGGAACTGAATTGAAAAAAAATTAATTTGAAATTAAAAAAAAAAGTTTTTATAAATATTTTATTATGAATTTTTGATAAATTTTATAATGCTTGTTATATATATAAAAAAAATGGATTTTCACTTGTTGATTGCCAAATCTTCTCATGAATGTTATGTATGATTTATGATGAATGATTGAGAATGTTGCATCATGGAATGAAAAGTTTAAAATGCTTTGGAACCTCATGCATACATTATGTTTTTATGATAAAAATGATTTCGAAGGCTGTGGCAATTACCCCTAAAATTATTGATGTACATCTATATGAAAAGGAGCCTTACGAGGCTATATGAAAAAGAACCTGAAAAGGTTAGATGAAAAGGAACCTGAAAAGGTTAAATGAAAAGGAAAGGTTAGGTTGGGTTAATTGTCCACATTAAGCTGAAGAGAAAAGTTGAAAGAGAAACGTTTCCGCTATGAAAGGAATTTAGGTCCCACCAAAGGAAAGAAAGAAAATGTTTTCGAAAACTCATTATGTGTGTGTATGCATATCCTGACCCGGTAGTGAGGTCACTTACCGAGTATTGTAAAATACTCACCCTTTTCAAAAATATTTTTCTTTTCAAGTAAAGGCAAGGGCATCATGAGCGAATGACTTGGTAGTTGCTGCAGAGGCCATGGGTGACGTAGAAAAGTTTTACTTCCGCAAAACTCTTATAGGCTAGCATTTTAATTATTAATTTTTTTATGACCTTTTAACTGTCGAGTTCTACAAATTATTTTGATTTTAAACGTTTTGGTTTATTCTTATGTTTTGAAATTTAAAGGGATCCCGAGCTAAAGTTTTTGATTGTTTTAGTAAATGATTGGATCTTTTTGTGTCTTTATTAAAGATTTCTAAATTTATAGTAGAATGTATGTGGTAGCTTCCCTAGGAAATCTAATTTGATAAGTAGGGTCGTTACAACTTCTATGAATTGTAATGAATAAGATGAATCCAACGTAAGGAACAAACAACAAAACTCGTTGACTCCTTGCTTTAATCGACACAAATACACCATCAAGTGCAATCATATATGTACATCCTCTAACTTTCGTTGACGAGGGATTAAACTTATAGCTCACGGGTCTTAAAAAAAAAAAAAGCAAAGTAAATGGAAAACAACAGAATGGTGGACTTGGGGCGTGAAGAAAAACCCAGTTGCGTTTTTGGTTCATTCTTCCTTATTTATAGGTGTCAGGGGCTATTGTTTCCATCTTTGTTCTTCTTCAACCTTGGATCAACTTGTGGGCATGAAATCGGGTTGAAGAATCTCCTAAATCACACAAAAATCTCCATAAATCTCGTAATTTCCATGATTCTCGTGCTTTCCAGATTTTTTAAAAATTGCAATTGCATTTTCAATTCTGGAATGCAATTACATTTTTGTGCTTGTTCACCATCTTGTTTTCCCGAAGAAATGCAATTGCAGTTCGAAATGGAATGCAATTACATTTTCGTACTTGCTCCAAATCTTCACAAAAACAACAAATTAGTTTAATTTCCATTATCTTTCCTTTTTTTCAATACTCTGACAAGCTTTCATGAATTTATCTCATTAACACTATTTTTAGCTTCATCGTTATTCAACAAAACATACAAAAATGACAAAAAAACCTAGTTTAAGGTTAAATAATTATCATAAATGAGAATTATCAGTATATCTGATATATTTTTTGTTTTTTGTTTCACAATGTTTTTTTTTATTATGCTATGTATCAGTTTATACATTCTCCTAAATCACACAAAAATCTCCATAAATTTCGTAATTTTTATGATTCTCGCGTTTTCCATATTTTTCAGAAAATGCAATTGCATTTTCAATTCTAGAATGCAATTGCATTTTTGTGCTTGTTCACCATCTTGTTTTCCTGAAGAAATGCAAATGCATTTCGAAATGGAATGCAATTGCATTTTCGTACTTGGTCCAAATCTTCACAAAAACAACAAATTAGTTTAATTTCTATTCTTTTTTCAACTTATTTCCTCTTTTTCAATACTCCAACAAGCTTTCATGAATTTATCTCATAAAAACTATTTTTAGTTTGCTCGTTATTCAACAAAACATACAAAAATGACAAGAACAACCTAGTTTAAGGTTAAATAATTCTCATAAATGAGAATTATCAATATATCAGTAGCATATCTGATATATTTTTTGTTTTTTGTTTCACAATGTTTTTTTTTATCATGTTATATATTAGGTTATACATTGTTTGTTAGGTATATCAGTAAAAAGATATACCTAAAATAAATTATATCAATAGTATATCATCGATATACTTCATTTTAGGTATATATGATATACTGATATTTTATTGATATACTTCATATTAGAAATATCATTTCATTGATATACATAAACAAACTATATTAGTAGTATATTATCGATATACTTCATTTTATGTATATCTGATATATTAATCCATATGAATTACTAAATTGATATATCTAAATAAAATATATCAGTAGTATATTACTAATACACTTCATTTTAGGTATATCTGATATACTGAATATGTATTATTAAATTGATATACATAAATAAAGTACATCAGTAGTATATCATTGATATACTTCATTTTAGGTATATTTGATATACATAATATGAATTACTGATATACTCTTGATATATTTTATATTAAGAATGTCATTTCATTGATATAATTCATTTTAGGTATATGTGATATACTGAATATGAATTACCAATATATTGTTTTATATACTTCATATTAGGAATGCAATTTCATTGATATGCCTAAGTAAAATATATCGGTAGTATATCACTGATATACTTCATTTTAGGTATATCTGATACACTGAAAATGAATTACTGATATACTCTTGATATACTTCATATTAGGTATATCTAATACACTAAATATGAATTAATAGTATACTTTTGATATACTTTATATTAGGAGTGTCATTTCATTGATATATTTAAATAAAGTATTGTAGTATATCACTGATATACTTCATTTTAGGTATATATCTGATATACTGAATATGAATTACTAATAAACTTTTGATATACTTCATATTATGTATTTATGATATACTGTTGATATATTTCATATTAGGAATGTCACTTTATTGATATACCTAAATAAAGTATATCAATAGTATATTACTGATATACTTTATTTTAATATCATTAGTATATCAACAGTATATCACTGATATACTCGAGAATAAATTGAGAACTATTTTAGATTTTTCGCAGGTTTTGTTTGGGCTAGGCCAATTTTTTTTGCTATATTTATAATTGGACCATTTTTTTTACCATCCTTGCAAGTGGCCCTATTTAAATATGTTGGGAACCCGTAGGATGAAATAATCTAAATATATTGTTGGTTGACAGAGATAAGTTTCAGATTTGATATAAGTTAAAGTTTGCACAATTACAGTAATTCTGGCTCTTGACCCCAGTAATTTCTCCGTACATAGATTCGAGTCCCTCAGCCTGCTCGAACCCTACGCCACTACCAAATCGTGCGAGTCCTAAGAATCCTACGCCCGGCCAATTTTTACCATTATGTTAGTTAAAGGGTAATTTTTTTAAATTATAAGTTGGAGGGCCACCTTCCTCGGATTGAATAGTTTTCTTGGTGAGAGAAGTTTGAGGGCGACTTTTTACCATTATATATAGTGTAAATTAAGAGATTTAATTTTTACAATTAAAAATTTGAGGGTCTAATTTTTACGATTCTGTAAGTTTGTGGGTCTACTTTTTAAAATTGTGTAAGTTTGAGAGTTTAATTTTTATAATTAAAAGTTTGAAGGTGCAATTGCAGCAACCACTATACTTTAGGAGTGGTTTTTTTTTTTTAATTTTTCTAATAAATTATTGTGCAATAATATCCATATTTACTTATTCTAAATTATTAAGGCTCCATTTGATAACCATTTGATTTTTGGTCTTTATTTTGTACAAATTATATTTATTTTCTCACAATTTCTTTATAATGATTTTCATTTTTGAAATATTTGAATTCTCAACCAAATTGATATATATATATATATATATAATTTAAATACTACCTTTGTTTTTAGTTTTCAAAACTTGACTTAGATTTTGAGAATATTTGAAAAAAGTAGTAACAACACAAAAAAAAAAAAAAAAAAATCTATAGATAGAAGTACTATTTATAAGCTTAGGTTCCATATGATAACCATTTGGTTTTTGAAAATTATGCTTGTTTTCTCATCATTTCCCTACAATGAGTTTCATCTCACTTAAGAAATCGTTTGAATTCTTAGCCAAATTTCAAAAACAAAAACAAAATTTTGAAAACTATTTTTTTTAGTTTCAAAACTTGGTTTGCTTTTTAAAATCATATGTAAAATGTAGATAACGAAACAAGGAAACTAATAGGTGGAACTCATAGGTGGAAGTAGTATTTGCATGCTTAATTTTCAAAAACCAAATGGATATCAAACGGGACCTTAATTTTCAAAACCCATAAAAAAAAAAAAAATTAAGGTTCGATTTGATAACTAAATTTTTTGTTTTTGAAAATTGTGTTTATTTTCTCATCATTTCTCTACAATGAATTTCATTTTTCTTAAGAAAACATTTGAATTCTTAACTAAATTTCAAAAACAAAAATAAGCTTTTGAAAATTACTTTTTTAAGTTTTTAAAACGTAGCTTGGTTTTTGAAAACATATGTAAAATGTAGATAACAAAATAAGGAAACTCATAAGTGGATGTAATATTTCTAAGCTTGATTTTCAACAAGTAAAAACAAAAAACTAAATGGTTATCAAACGAGGTCTAAATATTTATGAAATGGGCTTAATTTATTATGTTATTAAATAAAATAGCTTATCATTTTTATTAATCTCGAAACAATAAATAACTCACCCATGGAGGAGCCAAAATGAGCATAGCTCCGCAATAATTGACATGTACTCTCCACCTGGTCAGAGGTTTGAATCCCTCCACCCCAAATTGTTAAGAACCCACCCATCGAGGATCGATTTTACGAAAATTTTAAAAATATAATACTTTTACAAATATTAAAAAATCGACAATTTTTAAGACTGGGATTTAGAAACAGCCAATTATTGCAGTTTCATTTAAACAATTTTTTTAAAAAAATATTGAATCAAGCTTTCAAAATCCAAAGATATGAATATGGTCCAGAACTAGTTATCCACTTTCAAAGCCCACAAAAAAATGGAGCAAGAAAGGAAGAGAAATTTGGCATCTTAACTTTTACTTCATATATTCATTCAATTCCTTTCTCTCTCTCTTTTTTTTTTTTAAAGATAAAAAGAGTTTCAAGTTAGATAATGTCAACCTGAGTATAGTTCAAGTGGTTAAGATATATATTCTTGACTAAGGGATCAAATATTCAAATATTCCCATCCCACATGTTGAACTTAAAAAAAAAAAGTCAATTAGATAACTAAAGAGTTTAAACTTATTGTTAGTCATTAATCAATCTATGGTTAAAAAATAAAATTTAGAATTAAACAAAATATTTATATCAAAAAAATTCTATTGATAATCACTTTCAAGTAGTTTTGAGTTAGGTTGTCTTGTTGACATCATTTACAACATTTATTCCTAATATATGATTTTAGTAACCCAATTATATGTTTGGTAACAATAACATACAAAAACGAAAGTGAGCGTAGCTCAGTGGTAATTTGTATATACCCTCAACTAAAAGGTTAGAAGTTCAAATCTTCTACTCCCAATTGTTGTTGTTGAACTAGAAAAAAAAAAACATAAGTATTATTAATTAGGTTTAGAAAAAAAAAGTATTATTAATTAGGCTCCGCTATTTGATGAAAAAGTAATAATTGTATATGATAACTTGTTTCATGGAAAAATAGTACTTCAATGCCTTGAATCAAATTTTCTTTTTAAATATTGTTAGAGAGGAAAAAAAAGTTAAAAACTATAGAATGAAATGAAATTATATTTAATAATTTCAAGAAAGGAGAAAACTATGAACAAATTCAGTCTTATTTGATGGAGATTTAAATTTTAAACTCTTTGAATCCAAATAAGTTTATAACTCCAAATAAGTTTATAACTCCCTCTCTAACTCAAAAGAAGTTAGTTCAATTGATCGGTAAATCAATTTCTATTGACATAGAGCCATAGACTGTGTTAACTCATGTAAAACTACATCTTCTTTGTAGTGAATATTTCAAGGGATCCTTTTAATTTTATATACAATCATATTTTTTGATTAAAATCACAAACTTTCTTTTAGTAACATAATTGAAAACATTTGAATTGTACTTTTTTTTTAGAACATTGAAAGGAAAAGCTCCTAAATCTTATAATGTTTCTATAAGCATTTCACTTGTACTTCAAGCAACCATAAGTTGGCAAGGTCCCATATGATCCACCAAAAAAGTCTCTCACATGAAACCTCTTCAAATTCACATCCCTCCAATATTTTGAGTTCATTTGGAAACAAGAACAAGTTTTAATAATTTATGAAACCTCATTTGTACAAATAATGCAAGCAACTCAAGATGGGAAAAATGTTGAAACAGTACAGGAAAAAAAAAAGGCCCATGGATGATAATGATTTAATATTTAATTTTTTCTTTTTAAAAGCTAAGTTTATTCACCCCCATTTATTAATTTTGTTATTCATATTTTCCTAAGTACTTTTGCATTCTAGCTGAATTACACTGAAACAAAAATAGATTCTCAAAAACTACAAATAAATACCATTCTAATTTTCAAAAGTAGATTACAAGATAAAGAAATTACAAGTAAATACATAATTTGAATCCTGCTTCAACTAAAAACAGAATGATTACTAAAGAGACACTTTATACTAGATACCTAACTATTAAACTCAAATGAACCCAAAAAAAAAAAAAAAAAAAAAAAATTCAAATTCCCCATTCAATTAATACACATAAAAAAATAAAAATAAAAAAGTAAAAATCTCCCACTTCCACTTCCATCTTGAAACATAGAATGAATCAAAACCCATAAAGCTCAGCCAATTCCTCCAAGCTTGAATCAAAACTGATATTTGGATCAGAGTTTTCCAACATCCACAAAAGATGATCAAAGAGAACAACTTCACATCTCACTGAAATGGCTTTATTATTATTATCACAGTCTTCATTAGCCTTAGCTTTGGATTTGTCAATCAAAGCATTTAACAAAGGATGGTTCAAGTACTTTGAACTTATTGCATATCTCTTCCTTGTGCTTCCAACATATATAATTACATTACTGCCACTGACCTTTTCAAGCTGTTGATGATGATCAAAATCTTCTTCTTCTTCTTCTTCTTCTTTTTCTTCCATTTTTCTTTCACAAACCCAAAGATCTTCTCTTGTGGATTTGGATCTCAAGCTGCTATAAGAAGAGGACCTTCCCAATTGCCTTGAAAAGCTCTTGCACTTCCTCAATAGAGAATTTATCTTCTTCATTTCTTTTTTTTTTTGTTAGAGAGAGATTTAATTTGGGTAAGAGAGGGAGATTTTATAGGAGACTTGAAGGAGACTCTGAAATTGAGTGGTAAATAAGATTAAGCAAAAAAATGAAAGAGAAATAAAGAGAGAAAAGAGAGGGGTTGGGTTGGTGCAAAGTCTCTGTTTTTTGGTGATATATATATCAATATCACTGCACTTTTGCCAACCAGACCCATTTTTTTAATTAAGTCATAAAAAGAAAGCTTATTGTTTTTCACTTTTTTTTTTCCTTAGAGAAAGAGAGAAATAAATGTTGTATATGAATCAAAAGAGGTTATCAAGTCAAAGATTTGTGGCAGCTACTTTGAAATTGTTTGATACATGGTCTGAAAATATATTTTACTTTTCAAATCTCCCTCGTACATCTAACATTTATAAAAATTGATGATCACATTGCATCTTGCGAGTCATTTTGCCATTATTACACCGAAAAATTTGGTAAAAATAAAAATCTTATCTAAGTATATGTTGGTGTATTTTGGGTGTTGAAATGATGCCCCACTTATATTTATTCATTAGAGATTTTCATCATCATCAAGACTTTTGTTTGTGATTGGTTCAAAAGTTAGGATTGTTGAGTAGAAGCTAAACAATATATCCTAAGTTGCCATGAATGAATGCAAGTAACATAAATTTATGATAAAAGCTCCTCCAAGGTGAAATGTATGCATAATAATAAATACAATGATAACAACATTCAACTTAGAGAAGTTATTGTTATTTAATATGCTATTTTGCACGAACAAATGTTATTAATTAATTAATAAAAATTATATATATATATATATATATACATTTAAGCTCTAAGAAATGGTTCACTTTTAACTCTACACTGTTTCAATCATAATAATAATAATAATAAAACTATCAACCATTTAACCATTTTTTTAGTACAACAAATGTGTGAGTGGGAAATTGAACCTCCGACCTTAAAAAGTGAGTAAATGGCTAAATTGTTGAGTTATGCTTGTGTTAGCGAAAAAGAATGGTCCATTTTGAGTATTTTTTTTTGCTAGTTAGGCAATAAAATGATGCTTTTTAATTGGGAAGAGAAGAATAAGTTTTTGATGGTATTACCAAGATCATTCGTGGCATTCATAATGAAGATTCTGTTTTTTAAGTAGGACTTTATGTTTAATGGTTAATAATCATAGCTAAGCTAATGACCTAGTGCCATTCAAATGGCACATGAATGACAAAGAAAAAAACAAAAGTTATAGAAGTAATTAAAAAATTATAAATTTATGTACCATGCATTTAAAGTAGGCACAATATACACAATAGTCCCTAATCTTTTAGATAAATTTCAATTTAATCCTTATTTTTTTTAAAAAAAAAGTTAAAATCTATATTTTTTGTATTAAAGATTCTCAATTACGTCATTTCATAAAAAAATTATTAAAATTTATTAACAAAAAATTTATGGGTCATTAAATATATTTGAACACACGGATATTCCACTTGGATGCTACTTGAGACATGAAATCCTCCAATAAAATCCATTTTTTCCAAATGGTGTATCCAAAGTGTCCAAATATATTATTAATAACACAATAATTTAATAAGACAACAACTTTTAGTTAACAATTTTTTTTTCTCAATGACCTAATTGAGAATTTCAATACACATTAAGGAATAAATTTGAGAATTTCAAAAGATTAAGGACCAAATTGAAAATTACCTAACAAAATTAGAGACCATTTAATATGTTTAGCTTTTAAATATACGGGAAAAAAAAACATGAAAAGTCTAGATTTATAAAGTTTATATTCAATTTGTAGATATAGGGTTTAAAAGCAGCGAGTGCATAGGATAAGGAGATGAGCTTCACAAGTTTAAGTTCATAGAGTTTATACAATTAACAAACCTGAGTTTGAAACTTACGTCTAGCTTCTTAAATCTCAAGCATTGCAAATCGAACTCGTAAACTAAACATCTCTCTATATATAATTTTTTTACTTTTTTTTTCATTAAAAAATAAGTTAGGGGAGATGTCCATTCCCCATTAGGGTAGATTTGGGAGCAAACAGAGCTTGTACCCTTGGCTCTTGTGTGCTACCAAAAAGAAAAACACATGGTAATCATTACATTTTAAAAACCTTTTTTTTTATTATTTTTTATTTTTTTTTAGCGTACATCTTCTTAGCAAGTGGTTTCAATAATGGTGGTGATACAATTCTTCCAAACAGAATGCACCATGTACATATCGTTCATTACAAAATAGAATTGGGTTGTTTGTCGTTATATATGTATATGTATTTTATAATTTATTTCAAATTTGATGAGATTTTGTAATATTAAATTGAGCGTAGCTAAATTGGTTAAGACATCAGTAATATCTCGAGTAGAAAGTTTGAACATTCGTATTCACATTTGTAATGTTGTATTCTAAAAAAATTATGATTTATCAAGTATAATTTTATTAGTATGTCAGTATAATGTAACGTAGTTTTAGTATTCTTTTGAGGTTAAGACACCAGTGATATCTCGAGTGAAAAGTTTGAACATTCATATTCACATTTGTAATGTTGTATTCTAAAAAAATTATGATTTATTAAGTATAATTTTATTAATATGTTATGCATAATGTAATGTAGTTTTAGTATTCTTTTGAGTTGATGAGTATTTCAAGTGATGGAATCCTCATATTTTTTACTTTTTCTTTATAATTGATTTTCGGGTTTGTTTTACATATTCACATTTGTAATGTTGTATTCTAAAAAAATTATGATTTATTAAGTATAATTTTATCAGTATGTTATGCATAATGTAATGTAGTTTTAGTATTCTTTTGAGTTGATGAGTATTTCAAGTGATGGAATTCTCATATTTTTCACTTTTTCTTTATAATTGATTTTCAGGTTTGTTTTACCATTTTTTTCAATTAACAAATGAAAACGATATAATACATCAACTTGAGCTTTTGTGCTTTTTGTGGTTCAATGTTCTTGAAAGCTTCTTGGTATGGTTACCAAAAACAAAATCATTAAAAAACATAGTAATAAGCCAAAAAGTAAAACATATCAATACGTGATGTTATCCATCAGATTCTCATCCAAGCACAAGATTAATTACATCTAAAACTTAAATAAATGATGAAATTAAAATTTTATCATTGAATTTTCTTTTTCTCTTTGAATCTATGCACATATAGTTGCATAAAAGAGAGAATTTGAACTTACCGCTCATAAAAATGGACATCAAAATTTAACTACTCAAACTATGCTCAAATAGGCATGCGCATTCTTATATTTATACTAGATTATTTTCATTTTTGTTGGGGTTGGCTTTATAGTTATGTTGGGCGCCGTTTCAATAGAATTCAATTTTCTTTTTGTCATTTGTTTTGACGATTATTTTGGAACTTTGGATATAGCGACTTTGAGTGACTTATCACTATCTATATTTTATAACTAGCTTATCCAAAGGAGTCCATGCCTCATCTGATGCCCTCGACCTCCACTTCCACTAACCTCTAAGGAGACTCGCTCAACCCAAAGGCCAAATTCAAAAGACCACAAAAGTTCTAAATTATTAAGTTTTCTACCTAGGGATTTGAACAAAAAACCTCCAAAAAGATATCCCGAAACATCCCAAACCCTTACCATTAGGGCCACCCATAGATTTTCAAAAGAGAGAATGTTAGAAATTGCAACGAATTGAAGAAAATGATGAAAAAGTGATTGAGTGAAAAGACTTGAGGGTAGTAAAGCAAGAAGAAGAATAGATTGAAATGGGCAATGGCATGAGGGACGGTGCCCCACAGAAATGGCCATTTGACTGAGAAAGTTGTCGTGTAGAGTGGAAAGACAAAGGGAATGCACGTGCAGATATTTAGAAGAAATGGTGATGCAGTGTACATAATAAAGATAGAATAGAATTGAAGAAATGGGCACATGGCCCAGCTTAGCTTAACCACAGACATTCATTTCTCTTATTTTTGCTCGGACTTAGAGAATTCGGTGCATGAACTGCTCACTCCCCAATCCCTAAACTTTTTTCTCTTATCATCCATTCATTCAATCCTCTGCCAATTTGGTTCACAAATTTGAAAAACCTTTTTCGATTTTTTTTTTAATGGGGGTGTCCAGAGGAACGAGTTTCGAGAGGTTTACTTGTGTTTGATTTGTGGATTTGTAACTTGTAGAAGTTGAATGTGCGTTTGGTTGATGATTTCAATACAAGAATTTAGAAAATAGTAGATTGAATGAAAAATAGAGTTGTTTTAGTAGCTTATTTAGAATTTGAAAATACTAAATATGACATTGTTGTTTTCAAAGTTTTTACTTTCTGGGTTGCGGAATCCAAATACGATCCAAATGTTATGTTCCCTGAATTCATTTGATTGAGTGAATTTGAAAACAAAAAATTGAATATGAATAAGGTAGTATGAGATGTGGGTTTTAGAAATTCAAATGATGTAACTTATAGGATAAGCAAATTGTATTTTGGTATGAAGACACCCAAGTACCTACTACATGCTCGATTCCTAATTTTCGAGTATAGAAACCCGACCTATGAATCAACCACTCTTCAATGGCTTTCTTTTTCCTTTTCCTTTTCCTTTTCCTTTTGTTATGTATGCTTAATTTTAACTTAACCAAGATGATAAATTAGAATTAGTCAAGGAGAGAATAAGGAAGGGAAACAATCTTGCCTTCTTTGATAGGCATACAAACTTCCATGATGCATAGGTTAAAGTGGTAGAGATTCAATTCAACTAGACTCAAATTGACAAGTATTAATAATTGAGTTAGTTGGATGAAGAGTCTTTTTCTTTATTATTATTCTTTTTTTTTCATATAATACAAATTTATCCAACTAAAATAATCTTGATTTGGATGATGGATCCCATTTGCCAATAATATTTGATTCAATGGAATCAAACTAAAAAGACATTCCTACAAGCAACTTTGTCATTGCAAGAAATATTCTGTGATTGATTCATACGAGTTTAATATGTTCTATCCATGACAAAGTTGTTTATATTATTAACTTTGTTTCGGTTTGGATTGGTCTGTAAACGAATCAAACTCACAAATTCAAACTATTCAAACCAGATAAAACCAAAACAAAGTTATAATCAATCTGAAGCCAAACAATTTGAGTCGAGTTACATCAGACTTTTTTTAAATTATCAAATTTTCGTAAGATTGATAAAATTTAACCAAAAAGTTATTTCAATAATAACTCTTCGATTAAAGTACAAGTTTAATCACAAAACTTTCAAGTTTGTATCTATTTAGTCTTTGAACTTTAAAAAGTATCTAATAGGTCTCTAAACTTTAAAAGATGTCTAATAAGTTCTTAAATTTTCAAATTTGTGTCTAATAGGTCTTTAACCTATTTGAAATTTTTTTAAAAAATTTATAGGTTTGCTAGACACAAAATTTAAAGTTTAGGGTTCTATTAGATATAAAATTCAATTTTATATCTAATAGATCATTTAGGTCTCGTTTGATAACCATTTGATTTTTGATTTTTTAAAATTAAGCATATAAATACTACTTCCATCTATGAGTTTCCTTGTTTTGTTATACACTTTTTACATATGTTTTCAAAAACCAAGCCAAGTTTTGAAAACTAAAAAAAGTAGTTTTAAAAAACTTGTTTTTGTTTTTGTAATTTGGCTAAGGACTCAAACCTTTTCTTAAGAAAGATAAAATTAGTGGTAGAGAAATGATGATAAAACAAGCACAATTTTTAAAAACCAAAAACTAAATAGTTATCAACTGAGGCCTTAATTTTTTAAAATTTCAAATATGTCAAAGACATATTAAACATGAAATTAAAAACTCAAAGACTTATTAGATATTTTTAAAGTTTAATGATCTATTAAAACTTTCTAAAATTCAAGACTAAAACTTGTAATTTAATTTAATTCTCAAATTGAAATTTGATGTGACAAAAGACTGTATATATATCTATATAGTTTGATTTTTCTGAAACTCGTTATCCCGAAAAATAATTAAAACCAAATCTCTAATTACAAGAAAGGGAACATCAAATCTAGCAGTGTATGATGATGTCTCTACTGGCCAAGCAAGCATGGGCAAAATGCAGATTTTAATGACACTGGCTCTGTATTATTTCTATGCATTTGATGTGTATATATAAAATAAACACACACTATTAAATATAATATTTTATCATCTTTTTGTTCCTAACAAACATCCCATCAAAGTACTCGTGCCTAATAAGGGCAATACTTAGGTGCTGGCTGGGCTGCACCCATCTCTTGTGTAGCCCAGCTTACAGCCACAAGTTTTTTTTTTTTTTTTTAAAAAAAAAAAACAAAAACCCAAAAAAAAAAAAAAACTTGTGGCTGTAAGCTGGGCTGCACAAGAGATGGGTGCAGCCCAACCAGCACCTAAGTATTTTCCGCCTAATAATGCTATAAAAGGCAATAATTAATTGAAAAATAATTAAAGAAATTCTCTTTCCACATGCAACATTCCTCGATTAGCCAACATTTTTCTAAGCTGCAATCAAATAGAATTATGATTAGGGTGAAATTCGAGGTGGCAAAACACAGGAATTTTTTTTTCTAAAAAATTTTATGTACTTAAAAACATAGATTAAATTATCAAAAATACCCCTGAACTATAAAGTTGATTTCAAGTATACCTCTAAAATTTAAGAAGTTTTATTTTAACCCTTGAACTTTGAAATTTGTTTCAAAACAATCCTTAAAGATTTTTTCCTATAAATTTATGAACGAAAAATGACGTATTTGCATATGTTTTGATTTTTTTTTCAACATATATGTTCAAATATGTTTACATAAAGAACAATATAAATACAAAAACATCATTTTTCGACCATGAATTTAATGAAAAAAAAGCCTTCAAGAGTATTTTTGAAACAAATATCAAAATTCAAAGATTAAAATGAAACTTTTCAAAATTTGAAGATATAATTGAAACCATTTCAGAGTTTGGAGGTATAATTGAAACCAATCCCATAGTTTAAGGGTATTTTTGATAATTTAACTAAAAAAAAAAAAAGATTATTCGTAGTTTCAGACAAAAACAAGGTTATTTTATTAGTAAACTGTGTCTAGCATACACAATTTACTAGTCTACAAGACACGATCCACAAATATGTGTCTACATTGGATAAGTTACTTGGCCCATATGGCCGATGTAAATAATGTTTCTCAAACATCGATCAAGAATATAATAAAAATTAGGTTAAAATACTATTTTAATTCTTGTACTTTGAGACTTATCCTATTTTTGTCATTGTACTTGTATGTCTAAATTTAGCTGATGTATTTTCCATAAAATTTAAAAATTAGTCGTCATTGTTAGTTTGAAGTTAATTTTTATCGAACTTAGTAAAATAATAATAATAATTGTCATTCAACAAAAGATACAATATGAATATATTTTCAAAATTTATAGAGTAAATGTTAATAGAGACTAATTTGTTTTTTAAAAAGTTAATCATAAACTAGCAATAGAGACTAAGTTTAAGATTTATTGAAAGTACATGGATTAAATTAGGATATTTGAAAGTACATAGACTTAGAACAAGTCCCGAAGTACAAGGACCAAAATGGTATTTTAACCTGAAAGCTATCTTAGTTTTGTTATTATTTTTAATGAAACCACCATATTTTCTAATTCACCAACATGTGAAGGTGGAGATTCGAGCCTTTAACATTTTGGTCGAGATTATAAGCCTTAATTAATTAAGCTAGGCTTATATGGGCTGAAACCACCCTATTTTAACTATTAATTCTTAAAACAACCCTATTTGTTAAAAACCCAGCAAAAGAAGAAACGAGGAAAAATAAAATTATGATAAGGATAATGTCAGTAGCCAGCATCATTGAAATAATAGGAACCGATTTCCTTCAAATTTCAATATAGTCCATTCAATTTTTTGAACAACTTTATTTAGAAATATTTGAACCATCCAATAAATCTGGATGGATATGTCTACCGAACTGGATCCCCGAGGGAATCCAATGCAATAGCAAAGTGTATTGCTTTTCTAAAGGTGCACTGTTGAGAAGCGCTAAAGCAAATTCAAAAACTTAACTACCAAGAATAAACAGCCAAGATGTGTCTGGCTTAGAAGCAAAAGCATTATTATATAGCTCCTGTGATGATTATCTAAATATTGCCAAGACAGGAAGCCATTGAAGTCAAGCAAAAATCACTATTTGACAAGGACTAGTTATCTAGTTAGGATAGTTATCATTTCTTCAGACATTGACATCATCAATAAAAGAAAATATAGAAAAAAAAATCAAAATAATTTATTTTCAAAGATAAATTCTATGAGAATATGCACATACATACCTGTTTCTGTCCAGCTAAATTTTCACCCCTTGATTTAGATCTTGAACCTGCTGTACAATCTGCTAAGTACTTTAGTTTTACTCTGGCTGGTATTATCCAAGAGTCCAGAGAAACTTCAAGACAGGTATAATATATCATCAGTCCAGTAAACAGTTCATAGTTAAAGGTCCGTCAGAATGAATGAAGTTCGAAAGTGGGATATCTTCAAAGTTCAAATTAAGGATTTGAGTAATTTTGGATGTCAATCATACAGCACTTTACCCTGCAACTACTTGAACATGTACTACAAATTTCAAATACATAGGTACCACCACTTAGTTGCAGCTCGTATAAACTATGAAGTGCACAGCGGATCTAGATTATGGAATCATTACTGTCTGGATGTGTAAATACCAAAGTGAACTAGAATTCAAACACGAATGGATTCGAGCTCATTTTGACCTGCTGACAGGCTAGTAAAAATTAAGAACCAAGTGTGTCTTGTTAAAATGCACTTGCCTAGCGTAGCTGCGTGACACATCTCTTTCAGCATAGAAATTTCCTCAAGTATAAAAATCAAATACATATAGAAGCAAAAGAAAAACGTGCAATATTGATTAAAAATCAAATTCTACAGAGTGAACATGTGAGTGACTTTGACACCTTACCACCACCAAGGATGTAGATCAAGCTGCTTCCATTTTTCTTTACAGCTCATACTCCAACAGTCCAACCTAATAATTCCGGACTTAGCCCTCTTAATCCACGTGAAACTCTTCGTCTTCCTCACTAGAGCTGGAGAAGACCAAGGAAAGTTTCCATGTGGACAATTTTCATTTTTTTTTTAATGTTGGTGGACAATTTTCAATGTTACAATAGTATGAAAACTTTCGTACTACTACTATCATCTATATTTAGTCACATCACCAAGATTTTAAAATGCACAGAACCTATCAAACAAAATAGCAAAGAAATAGCTCCAATATTCTATCTTGGGAGTACTACAGGATTGGCAATGGTCCCTTTAGGTATCTCTTCCCAACTCAGTACTTTCCTTCTTTTGGTCTGGGTAGTATGATTCCATCGTCTTTCACTACAAAATACACTTACCTAACAAAAGAAGTGGGAGTTTACTTCATTGCTTTTCATCATCCAGGGTTTTGAATTCTCCCCAAATTGTAAGAACAAAGAGTCTTATTCTCGAGTCTTCAGGTATATTTTTTGTAAATTGTTCTTTACTCATCTTACTTCTTCTGCCCATCAGTCCCAGTCCCTTCTTTGCTAAACTTTTTAAGGTCTTATTGACGAATAGAAATTCTTCTATTAGATGGTTGCACTTTGAAGAACCAACACTTTAAATCCTATCCCAGAGTATTTTTTCCTTTATGCTTCAGCTTCAATGGTGTGTTCTCTGTAAGCTAGCATTCGAGGAACTTGATCATACCCTTTGGAGGTGCCCATTTGTTGAGATGGTCTGGGAAAAAAATATTGAGGTTTTTGGGGTACTTCTCGCTCCCAGATTTGTTGGGATGCAATAAAGGAAGTCATTCTTCTTTCTTCACTCTCCCTTCTAGAATGAGGAGAAAGTTTTCTGAAAGGTCGGTTTGCAACTATTATTTAGAGTATTTGGTTGGAAAGTAACACAATAGACTTTACGAGTGTAGGTAGGAGGAGTCTTGGAAAGAAGTTTGGAATAATCTCTTCTAGTAATTCTTGTTTTGGCTTTCGGCTTTCAATGTGTTTTAGTATGGCCTAGTTTTTTTTTATAAAAGACTGTGTTTTCATTGAGAAAAAATGAAAGAATACAAGGGCATCCAAAAAACCAAGCCTAGAAAGGGAACCCAACTACAGGGAGGGGTTCCATTGTAATCCTTCAGTTGTTTTAACGAAGTGGTTACTTGCCATACTAATACAGCACACACATGTACTATGGTACTAGAAGTTTCCTCAATCCTAAAACATGATATTGTGTTTCCCATTCCCCTCATATTTTCCCTAATCAACACTTCCCTGGTAAGGAAAAGGGATTACTGGATTTGAATAATAGAAGAAAGAAAATTGAAGTGCTCACATATAATTCTTGAGTCAATACTAAAAGTTACAGATCCCCTTCCCACCACCAACCACTCTCCCTACCTTTTTATGTATGTAATTCTGCCTTTTTGTAGCCTATTTCTATCTTTTCATGCACTGAACTATGCACTCTACATTCAAAATTGTTAACTCATACTTGGCTCCCATTGACCAACAAAGACGAACCCAAACAATGAGAATCCCCAAAAACATCAAATGGTAAATCAACTTCAAGTATTCGACCTTGCATCAAGAAAAATCACTACATTTTCTGCTTCTCAGACACCTTGGTCAAACTCTGCAGCCGCTAAACATTGAAACGAAAGAGCATGACATCCCCTTCCTGGACAATATATTCTTTACCCTCAGCTCTCAACTGCAATAACATGTAAGCTTCAGTGAGCGGAGGAACACCTTTCACTATTGATGGAATAAAAACGCAGAAGCCTCTAAATACTTCATTATGATCTTTTCAATATGGACAAATAATATTTTAATTTTAGTACACGTGAATTTCTCTATCAATACTCAGACACAGAACTACTTAAACCTCCTTAGAATGTTTATTAAATAAATTTCCTTCCACAGTTTTTCTCCAAGTAGGGACATTTTAAGAGTCTGCTCCTTAAAATATAATACATAACCTATCGGTCTTTTTTTTTTATAGGAAACAGAAACCATTTCATTGATGTATGAAATAGATACAAAAAAAACCTATCTGAGATAGTTACAAAATGGATCTCCATTGAGATAAGAGGATCGATAAGCCATAATTACAAAAGAATGGAGATAAAATACCCCAAGATAAAGCATGATAAGATGTAGTCTCGATGAAGGAGTGAATATTCTACTGCTTATCTTTGAAAACCTGGGCATTCCTTTCCAGCCATATGTTCCAGAGAAAAGCATACATGAAATTGAGCCAAAGAGTCTTCTTTTCTTTCTTGAACGGATGTCCATTGAGGACTATATCTTTATTTTTATTTTTTTGAAAAGAAAACAGAATCATCAGCATGTGTTATACTTTATTGGTTGTTGACCATGTGGGTTTAGCTAAGAGACAGCTAAGACAACAAAATGGTTGCACATAGAGCACCTGCTACTATGGGGGACAGAAACATTGTGGATGAGTAAAAAGAATAATATCTTCAAATCATTTGACATCAGAATGTTAAGTAGAGTATATGTATCCCCTAGCCAAGCAGTGTTCCAGCTGAACTCTTGTTGAATGAAGGACCAAAAAGCCGAGGCTATTTATTTATTTATCGATCTTTCCATCCACCATTACTTTCTTTTATATATAGAACTTCATTTATTATAATAAAAACAATGCTCCTAGGCTATTTATTTATTTATTTTAATGCAAGGAGAGATTCTTCGTATTATCACACTTCAATGCTCCTAGACTATTCAGGCTCAAGTTTAGAGCATTTTTCTTGTTGCACTGGCCTTGGTAGGCCAAGTTCCCTTCTAAACAAAAAAAAGAACGAGGCAGGTTGATCCCCTAATCTCTGATTGTCATTCTTTTAACCAAGAGAATACGTTCTTCTCCAAACCAACCTTTGGTAACTTCATACAGTTGCTAAGTTTAAGGTTTTTTAGAGCCAAAGACAGATATAACTACCAGTGTTAGATTACCAAAATATAAGGGTCTTAAAATTTTATTGCAGATACTAATTGGGCTAAAGAGCTACTAATGAAAGAGCCTACAGAGGCAAAAGGAAGTAGGTACTAGCTTGTCTGGCGGCTTTTAGATACCAAAAAATGAATAACAAAGGGGTGAACTAAGAATCCAGAAGGATTCATTATGAATATTGAGATATCAATTTCCAACAAGCACCCGTTTTCCAACTTTAACCAGATGGCACAGCCAAGTGTTAGGTATCGATGCATATTTCTTAGCAAAACAGTAACCAAAATGGGGTAAAACACCCTACAATTCAAGAGGGCTGAGTATCTCTCCCGACCACTACGCTTTCTCCAAGATAACCAACACTCCCCTACAATCCCTTTTGCTCCCTAAAAAAGTACAACTTCTCTAACTAACTATCACTCCCTAATTTCTCTAGTTTCCTTTTTACCCCTTCTTGCATACGTATTCACTATAATAGGCTTTTTGCCCTTTCCCACATAAGTATTTACAATTGGAGGCTTAACACCAAGCAACTAGTATTTTCCAAGGATTCTTATCGAATCAGAATGCCACCTATAATGGTTAAAATGCAAAATGAAATACGTGGAAAAATCTCCAAGAAATTAAAATTCTGTCTTGGTCCACTGCCCTCAAAAGCATCAATACTATTAGGAATGATAAGTGTTAGTTGGAGTGGTTATTGTTTGTTATGAGTAAGTTGTTTACTCAACTAAATGCCATCTGTAAGCCATATGACTATTTATATGACATGGTTAATCAATGAATCATGCAAGTTTTATTTACTCTCTTGCTTACCCAAATCCCAGTATAATTGGCAATTCGTCTCTTAACATTTTTGGTTTGCCTTGGTCTGCTCCTTGGGACTTTGAATACTTCCATGATCATGCTTTGTGCGGTCATCTTTTTTATAGTAGAAGCAGAGTGCTTCGGGTGATGTTGTTAGAATCCTTAGTTGGTTTCTTTGAAGTGAATGAAATAGAACTTCTGATGGACTAAAGAAGGAGCATATTGCTCTCTGAAAATGTTCCGTATGAGAATCAGGGCATAAAATCAACCTTGCAGTTATTTCCTTAGACAAATTTTTGAAAGGGAAACAAATTAAATACAAAAATTATGCTCGACATACCCATAATTTTCTTGTAGGAAACCACCTTTGTTAAGAAAAATGGAAAGTACGAGAACACAGACACAAAAAAGAGGAGGGCCTCAAGCCACGAAAGGGCAACAAAAGAGAAGAAGAACAACCAAGTCTAGTAAAAAGAAAACGTCCAAATTAACAAAAATCATTAAAAAAAAAGGGGGGGGGGGGGGGGGGGGGGGGGGGGGGGGGGGGTGGGGTGGTGGGGCTTCCCCTAAGACAAGTTTCTACCATCAAAATTACTCTTGTTCCTTATATATATATATTTTACAAGTCAAGAACTTCATTGAAACAAAGAACAAAAGAAGAGAACAGCCTAATGATGATTTTTTCTCTTTAGTGTCAGATTCTCATTAACATCAAGAAAAACGTATAGTCCCTCCATAAATCTTTACTTCACGTAACTATATCCGTCTTACAAATTTGGCCATTCATAGGCAGGACACAGAATTATCAATCATTCATTTCAGAAGCTTTTACTTTCTCCTATTCCTCCGTGATATGAGAATTGTTGGAAAAACAAAGTCACCACATAGCCAAATCCGGTGGGCTATATCCTCTAAGCTATATGTTAAGCTCTTACTATGATATTAGCTGAGCTACTCTCCACAGTAAAATATTACATGGAGTCATGGACTTGGACCTGGTCTTGCACTTGAGCTCGTAAAGTTCACTCGAGTTAAGTAATTTAATCACAGATCTTGCATGAAAGATCCAATACCATGAAGATGCCATATTTTATGCATTCTTTGTTAGAATTCACAAATAAGGTACTAAAACTACCAACTTACAAGTCCTTTCTCCCTTGCTGCCGCAAATGAACCCGCAGCAACAAAATCATCATAAGCCACCTAAATAAAACAAAATTAAAAATTTAGAATAGAAAATTTTGCAGATACAATTTAAAGAAAAAAAGGGGAGCACACAAACAAGCATTATCATCACCTAAAATATAGACCACTTGGAGCAATTTAGACAGATATGAGTAAAATCCCTAGGCTTGAGCACAGCCCTATTGCCAATTGACATTTAGAATTAGTTAGTTTGTTTGTTTTGTTCTTAAATATAAAGTTCATCCATCTGTATCAATATAAGGTAGCAATGGCATTATTTTATAAATTATATAATAAAGTTTGGTTATTCTTTTCAGTAAAAGACAGTATTAAATTTTTATTAGATAATTCTATTTTTCAGAAATTTAGAATTGACATGAGAAAATTGTTTCAAGAACTTCACATTCAATAAATTCCTTGAACCGTAGTATGAAACAATTAGGATGATAACTATTTCTTATTCATAACAAGAGAGAAGCCTACAGTTTCTCTCCCCTCCACATGCAGAAGGGATTTGGATTGATATACTTTGTTTTATTAGTTCATTTATTTTTCAACTAAAAATTTAAAGCTAAATACAATAGACATCTTTATTTTTACAAGAAAAATGATATTTGTACACGTATAAGATGAATTGGGAAAATTTAAGTCTTCAAACTCTCGATTTGTTAGCCAGAAAATACTAGCAGAAAACCTAAAGGTGGCAGTAGAGTAAAGTGAAGGAGATTCGTGAATCTTTCAACTTCGGTGGATTTACTGAGCAATTTGGTTATAAGGGGAAGGAGAAAAAGAATACAGACTAGAGCCTCCATTGCTGCCGAACCCATTGGAGTGGAAAAGGGGGATAGAATACAATATGGTGATCCAGCCACATATCTTCCTTTTATTTTTCCTTGGCTCGTGGAAAATGGTATGTGCATTATGCCTCTCCCGGCAAAAAAAAAGAATTCTACAGCGGCAAAGAAATGCATAAAATGGAAAAGAGAGATTAAGAACCTGCAATCATTGATCACTTATAACAAGCCTAGTAGCAGCTGTGCCAACAAGGCCCAGGGGTCGTCTTTGTCTAGATGATTTTTATCTCTTGGAACGTTAGGGGTTTGGGATCTTGGAAGAAGAGAGCTCTCATAAAAGATTTTCTTCGGCACCACAACCCAGCTCTCATCATCTTACAGGAAACAAAAATGCAGGCGATTGACAGGAATTTTATAAAATCTCTTTGGAGCTCTAGAGGCATCGCTTGGTCATCCATTGATGCTATTGGAGCTTCAGGAGGGATAGCCATATTGTGGAAGGAATTTGTCCTCACTGTTACTGAAGTGATTGAAGGTATCTATTCTCTATCTCTCCATCTTACTCTAGCTGACGGTTTCTCTTTTTGGACCACAGGGGTTTATGGCCCCAACTCATCCATCGATAGGAAATATTTCTGGCGGGAATTAGACGATCTTAAGGCTCTTTGTCTACCACAGTGGGTTCTGGGAGGTGATTTCAACATTTCCAGATGGTCTTGGGAAAAATCCACTGGTTCTAATCCAACCCGAGGTATAAGGAGATTCAACAAGTTCATAGACCTCGCCGACATGTTGGATATCCCCTTAAGAAATGGCAAATTTTCTTGGTCCAATATGCGCTCGACAGCCATTATGACCCTTATTGATAGATTTCTAATCACGGATGAGATCATCAACAAATTTACAACTGCCACTGCTCGAAGACTGGAGAGGATTACTTCTAACCATTATCCCATTTGTCTTACTTTGGGTAAGGAATCATGGGGCCCCACTCCCTTCAGATTTATAAATACCTGGCTGAATCATCACTCCTTTGGGCATATGCTTGACAAATGGTGGACAGAGACACAGATTACTGGTTGGCCAGGGCACGGTTTCATTCAAAAGTTGAAAGGTCTCAAAAAGGAATTGAAACAGAACCAGAATACATTTGGCCATTTAAAGGAGCTTAAAGCTCGCCTCCTCTTAGAGCTCTCGACAATAGACGACAAGGAAGAGATCTCCACTTTAAATCCCGGTGAAATTAAAAGAAGGCTCGATATTAAAGGGGAATTGATGTCCATCAGTGCAAATGAGGAAGCCATGTGGCGTCAAAGTTGCAAAACCAAATGGTTACTCGAGGGTGATGGAAATTCTGCTTTCTTTCATAGATTAATGGCTGCAAACAGAAGGAAGCACACAATTGTGGAGGTTCTCTCGGCAAATGATGACAGTTTGGTACAAGATAGTGATATTGAAGGTGAGTTTATTGCTTTTTACCAGAATCTCTTTACCAAAAAGCCTGGAAACAGAAGGCTGCCTGACATTGCTGAATGGAGCCCAATCTCATCCGAGCAATCGACTTCACTGGAAACTCCCTTCACCGAAGCAGAAATCTACAAGGCATCACTAATTTGGGTACCAACAAAGCTCCTGGACCCGATGGTTTCACGGCGGAATTCTTTAAAAAATCATGGAACACTCTAAAAAATGATATTATAGGGGTGTTCAATGATTTTTTTAAGAATGGGATCATAAATGCGAGTCTAAATGAAACATACATTTGCCTTATCCCGAAGAAGAATGATGCAAAGACAGTGGGTGATTACAGACCAATTAGCCTCACTACAAGTCTCTACAAAGTGGTTTCTAGAGTGTTATCAGAGAGATTGAAGCGAGTTCTTCCTTTTACTATCACTGATCAACAATCGGCTTTTGTGGTCAATCGTCAAATCCTTGATGCTTCCCTCATTGCTAATGAGATTATAGACGAATGGACTAGAAAGAAAAGGAGTGGGGTGGTCTTAAAGCTCAACATTGAAAAGGCTTTCGATATGGTTGATTGGGACTTTCTTGAGGAGATTCTCCGTGTCAAAGGCTTTGGGCTAATTTGGAGGAAATGGATTCGTGGGTGTATGTCCACAGCAAATTTCTCTATCATTATCAACGGTAAACCTAGGGAAAAAATTCGAGCTACTAGAGGCCTTTGCCAAGGGGATCCCCTTTCCCCCTTTCTCTTCATTATGGTGGTTGATTGTCTCAGTAGAATGTTAAACAAGGCTGAACAGAATGGTCTGATCGAAGGCTTCCATGTTGGGAAAGGCCAGTGTAAAATATCTATTACTCATCTCCAATTTGCTGATGACACGATTCTTTTTTCCTCACCAAATGATGAAAAGCTCCGAAATTTGTTCCAGACTATACATGATTTTGAGATGGCCTCCGGTTTAAATATCAATGTTCGGAAGTCTGAACTTATAGGCATCGGTTTAGACTCAAATAGGGCACGCTCCCTTGCAGCCTCCTTTGGTTGCATTCTTGGTGGTTGGCCATCTACTTATCTTGGTTTACCTTTGAATGGTAACCCCCGTACAATCAGTTTCTGGACCCCCGTTATTGAAAAAATTGAAAAGACGCTTCACATCTGGGAAACTTCGCACATCTCTAAAGGAGGTAGGCTCACTCTTATCCAGGCTACACTGACTAATCTTCCGATATACTACTTCTCCATCTTTATGGCTCCACCAAAGGTCACAAAAAGTATTGAGAAATTATACAGAAACTTCCTATGGCGAGGTGGTATAGAGAAAACAGGCTGCCACCTTCTCAAATGGTCTATTATTAAAACACCCATCGAGGAAGGAGGTTTGGGTATTTTTGACATTCACAAACGCAATATTGCCCTCCTTGCCAAATGGATTTGGAGGTTCCATATGGAGAAGAATGCTCTTTGGCGTAGGGTGATCTCCGCAAAGTTTGGAACTAGCCATTTTGATTTAAAGCCAGGTATGGTATCTTTGAAAACATCAAAGGGACCATGGAAAACAATACATAACCTGCAGAATTTGGTTCATGCCATATCTTTATTAACGTTGGCAATGGTGAAAAAACCTTGTTTTGGAAAGACAAATGGATGGGAGACTTTAGCTTGCAATCTACTTATCCATCTCTTTTCCAGCTATCTCAAAGAAAAGAGGCTTCCATCAGAGACCTATGGAATCATGAGGGGGGTTCGTGGAACCTGTATCTGAGAAGAAATCTTAATGAGGTTGAAATACAAGAATGGGCTCTTCTATCTCATCATCTATCTTCTTTTGCCTCCCAAAACAATGAGGATAGGTGGAGATGGACTCTTGATAAGGAGGGGATCTTTTCATCTAGCTCATTGATTCGCAAATTAGCCTCTTCCGGAATTGAGACCAATGGAAAGTTTTACCATCAGATTTGGAAGGGACATGCCCCCAAAAAGGTCCATTTTTTTGTATGGGAACTTAGCCATGCTTGCATCAATACCTTTGACATTTTGCAGCGGAGATCTCCTTGGCTTTGCATTTCCCCTAGCTGCTGTCATCTTTGCCATAGGAGTTATGAGTCCCAGATTCATATTTTCAGCAATTGTTCCTATGCCTCTGCCTTTTGGTCTTACATTCAGGAAGCTTTTGGATGGCTTTTTATTCGGCCTGGAGATATATTCACATTACTAAATGTTGCTCTCTTGGGGCATCCCTTCAAGAATGCGAAGAAGATTCTTTGGAACAATTTTATATTCGCTTTCTTCTGGAACTTATGGCTAGAACGCAATGCTCGGGTCTTCAAAGAAAAGCAACAAAACATACATTCTTTCATAGATTCTACATCCTATTTGGCACTTTCTTGGAGCAAACTTTCTCTGCCTTTTTGTAACTATGGTTTATCTACCCTTTTATCTCATTGGAGATCTTTTTTGTAACTATCTCAGATAGGACTTTCTCTTGTATCTATTTCACTCATCAATGAAATGGTTTTGTTTCCTATCAAAAAAAAAAAAGAATACAGACTAGAGGATATACTATACTATAAGACTTTTACTCTCACCGTCTCTGCGCGGATGAACCCTCTCTCAAAGTCCGAGTGGATGACTCCAGCAGCTTGTGGTGCAGTCATTCCTAGATCAAAAATAAAATAAAATCAAACAATTGAACACCGAGAGAAGTCAAATAGTTCCTAAAATCATGCATGCGTTGAGCTTCGCAATCAGAATTGTAACTAAGCCCACATCTATGGAGTGTGAAAAACATACAGGTTAAATGACTAATGCACCTTAACTCATTAACTTTAGCTTTTAAACTTTTGAGCTTGGTGGCAATTTAACAATACTTTTTTATTATTATTTTTTTCATTTTCTATAGATGAAAATTTGGTTTTTAATAAAAAAAATAATAATAATAATAACAATAAATATGTTTTTAGGGGTAATTCTATAAGCACCCACCAATCTATCTAAGCTGGCAAGCTTCTTTTTTAAAAAATCAAAATTCTCTCTGAAAGTATCAAAATTCCACTCATCCACGCACCACTGTTCTATCATTTACTCTAACATGCAAGCTGCCTACTGTAAATGAGGACTTCAAACCCCACTGGAAAGAGGGTTGTGGCAGGCCGTGGAGGACATGGCAGTTAGTTTGCTATAGGATAAATGTGTCGTTGAACTTAAAATAATAATTGTCACAAAAATTTCACAATGTAGTGTATCAAGTGTGACATTCTAGGGGTACCATTGGAAAAACCAGATCCCGATTTATCTAAAGTGAACTCCATGAGGATAAACCAGAAACTATTGTGCCAGTTTTTAGACCAAGTTGCTATAAAAAAAATTCAACAGATCCCACATACAGACCAATTAGCATACATCAACATAGAAATCTTTCTTCGGCACGCAGCATGCATGCAAGGAGTAAAGTCATTGAGAAGAATCAGGTCAGTAATAATTAATTTCTTCAATTTAGCAGAATTGAAGCAAACCTGCAAGTATGGTCCAGGCTTTTGTTTCCTGTAAAGGCCCCACAAACAATCTCTCAATAGATATAAAGATTGTAACACAAAAATGAAAGCTATTGTCCAAAACCCAACCTTTTCACCCGAAGTAAAATATGTACGGAGTCCCAAAAGGTTATAGGTTGCCCTTATAAGATTTCCAAGGCCACTTTCACTTACACCAAGAGATTTTAAATATTCAAACCTCTCCTCTGATGGAAGTTCTGAGAGCTCAGACTCAACCTGAAAAAATGAAGCCCTCAAAGATTTTCATCAATCACTGTCAATGGCTTATAATCTATTTCATTTTTCAGAAAATGATTGAGACTTGAGAGAGAAATTTTTAGATTTTAGAACACTCAAAAGATTGTCCTAGCCCAACCTGTGCAGAAACTGTCACTATTCCAGATTGCAACTCTGATGCAAGACTCATAACTTCTCTAACATGAGGATTACTTGCAGGCTCCGCTAGATCAGATTCTGCAACATTAGCCACATATATGACTGGTTTCATTGTGAGCAGGCAAAGATGCTTTATAGCATCCTTTTCAAAATCTGTTAAAGTTACTGATCGCGCTGGTTTTCCATCCATAAGGACCTTCTGAATTTTTTCCAATGCAGACTTCTCTGCTTCTTCCTTGAAGAGAGAAGGGAAGAAAAAAGAAGTAAAAAAATATGTGAACCTCCAGAGGGTAAACAAAATTAATACAAAGAGACAGGAGCATCATTAGGAACATGATTATCTAAGAGGCACGTCAATATAAATGTGGGAGACAGGATTCAAGAAACAAATATACTGACACTATTTCTTATGAAGGACACAAGAGACGTAATATGTTGGTGAAGTATATCAAATTCTAAAGATAAGGAAAACAAAAAGATACAAATTCACTGCCATATGTCATTAATTGGGATGAATTCGATTCTCATTATAAGAACAAGAACCCAAGTACATGCAACTGTCATGGGAGAGGACAGGGGCAAGCCCAATCAAACATTTTTCAAGATGAATGTTCTCAGAGCATGCAATGAATTCAGTTCTTGACATATATGATCTGTATTCCAACTAGAATTGAACATACATTTTTTATAGCCTCAATTAAAGACCTTGGAAGAATGAAACTAAAAAGGCTTTTGGAATCGAAAATTTTAATTTGCACGTGGCCTTACTTTTTCATTGCCAATTTTTAATTTTAGATCAGATTTTTACAAACAAATTTAATCGTACTTTAAGAGCAATATGATAAATAAATCTATCACATAATTACTGACGAGACAACAATTTATAGCAGCAGGCAGGACTCCTGCGAGATCAACACACCTTGACTTTAGACTGTGAATCCTTTGCCTTGCCTTTCTTGAGCTTCTCTAATCTCTTCTCAATCTGCATCTCTTTTAAAATGTACAATTTAGTTTGATCAGATCATCAAAATGACAAAGCAAGGAAAAACCGCACTCATTAAAATCCAATGAATTCATCACACGACATAGATGGGATCTCATCAAGTCATCACTCGCTTCCCATATGAATCTATGATGGGTTAGCTTGTTAGGAGTAGAAGGCAAAAAAATTGCAGGATTATAGCCCTGTATACTAAAAGGAGCAAAGCTTGCGTATGAATATAGAAAAGGTTTCAATGATATTACCTGGTCCAGATCTGAAAAAACAAGCTCTAAGTTAATCACATCAATATCAGTTTTTGGATCAATTTTCCCATTCACATGAACAATGTCATTATCCTCAAAACAGCGCACAACCTGAAACAATAATAATAAACTCTTTAACAGCACAAAATTAAGTAATGAAAAAAGCAAGAAACACCCAGGTTATTCTTAGAGCTTCCACGACATTGCTTTACCTACTTGACATGCATAAGTATTATAGAACAAAAAAATAATAGAAAAGAATGTGTATGTTGATAAATAGGAACAAAAGCTTATACAATTTTTAAACAAAAAAATAACTCAACAAGTTAAAGTCTGTTCTTTCTCTTAGATCAGAGTCATCAGACAGTTAATATTGCAGAGAAATATACCATAACATCTGTTAAACCTATGTTACGTTTTAAAGATACAGATAAATAAGTAGATATCCTAAGTATGATGATGACATAAATAAATTATGATGACATAGAAAACAACCTGAAGTATCGAGTCCACCTCACGAATATGGGATAAAAATTTATTTCCCAATCCCTGCAGTAATCAAAATAAAGGGGAAATTGTTTTTTAAAGAATCCTATAAATACCACGAATGAAAGATAGATAAAAAAAAAAATCAAAAAAAAAATTCAAATTGTGGGTATTTAGTGATTCGGAGGCATTATGAGAAAGAACACTGGGGTGTCAAGGAACCTTACTTCTCCTTGACTGGCACCTTTCACTAACCCAGCAATATCTACGAACTCAATGGATGCTGGGACCGCTCGTTGAGATTTGCTGAGATCAGAAAGTTTATGAAGACGAGGATCTGGAACTGCAACTACTCCTACGTTTGGCTCTATTGTACAGAAAGGAAAGTTAGCAGCTTGAGCCTTGCCATTTTCGACCTACAAAGGTTTCCATCATGGATAATTAGCGTCATATGATATTGATGTAAATTTCCAAATAGAAGAATAAACTAAAAGAGGAAGCCATCCAATTCACAAAATTAAATGTGGAAAGTGGTTAGAAGTTAAGTAAGCTTTCACAATCGGACACAGGACACTACATTGTTTCCCAGAAACAGCATGATTATCATCAGTATGAAATAAATTATGATGTAGCTTGGATCAAAATTAGTTAAAAGTGATTCTGATCCGAAACATTTAAGTTTAAAAAAAAAATATTGAAATCTAACACGTTCATCACTCCAAGTGAATATGTGAAGCTATCGTGCCAAAATCTTGAGGCATAAAATTAAGATGCAAGATACGTAGAAAACCAAGCATAACAAACACGAGAATCGAGCTCTATTAGTTACTAATAAACACCATTTCAAATTTAGACCATGAAAATTCCATAGAGTGCTAGGAATCGATACTCTTTATAACTACCTACAGTAAAATCCAATAGTTCGCAACTCCTGCTGCACAATTTCACAATCCAATCCACTAGCTAAAACGAAAATTCAACAACGAATTCTTCAGTAGCCATGAAAATTTTCGAACCATCAGTTCCATATCTCGAAATCCAAATCACAGTAAATTGAGTAATAAAGAGAGAGCAGCAGCAGATATTGGCTTACGACGGCATTGAAGAGAGTGGATTTTCCAACATTGGGGAGGCCAACGATGCCGGCTCTGAGGCTCATGCTGATTTTGGATGCAGAAGAGAAGCGACGGGCAACCACCATAACATGGTCGAAATGAGAAGCTCCGGAGAAGAGAGAGTGAGTTCTGAAGAAGGAGGATTTCGAAGGGAGAAGCAGAGAAGGAATAATGTGAGCGCAAACTGTTCTGGCCATGGCTGCGGCCACCTGTTGCAGAGCTCGGACCAAAGCCAAACAGACAATCCAGTGGCGAATGGCGATGGAGGAAATAGTTATCGCCGGAAAATCAATAAATGAAAATGAAAGGTGTAAAATGAGTTTTTTTTTTTTTTTTTAGTTCGTAAAATGAGAGTTCTATAGACCATAGACAGTGGTTCGCTGTAGCCTAAGCTCGTTGGGCTCTCTCTCCTTTTTTTTTTTTTTTTCATTCAATTTAGAAAAATAAAAAATGAATTTTTACTTCTAAACTAAACTTGTTAAATTGTATCAATTTTTATCATAGATTTTGAATTTCATCAAATTAAACTCCAGATTTAAATAGATGTTACAATTTTAACCTTAAACTTGAGAAATTGTTGCAATTTTTACCTTCTAAATAAGTTTTCTTTTGAAAAATCATTAAAACAAAGTATTTTCATATGCTTTCAATTAATTATAAAATATATACATGGTACAAATTTGATAAATTTTCAAAAATAATTAAATTATAGCTAAAATTTTATTAAAACTTGTGAATTTTGTCAATGTTATGCAATGAGTAATTTGTGTATTAATCAAACTTAAAATTGTACAAAACTTGATATTATTGAAATTATTGTATAGATTTTCGCATTGACTTTTTCGTTTTGTTAAAAATAGCGAGTGAATTAGCGAAAATTGAATATATGGTAGAAATTGCAATACTTATCTAAGTTTATGGTCTAATTTGATGAAATTAAAAGTTTATGGTGGAAATTGTAACAACAAATTTATGAGTAAAATTGAAAATTTCCAGTTTTTTTTTCCTCAATTTATATTCTATTGTTTAAGAAAAATTTTATTTTATCCCTTGCGTTTTAAAATTTGTTCAACTACTCCTTCAGTGTTGAATGATTAAAATTGTTTATGATAAACTTACCTAACATGACATTGCCAAAAATTGAAAGATATAGGACCGCTTAAGAAAGAAGAGTTCCTAATCACCCCTCCAATATAATGATAATAATAATAATAATAAATCCCCCACCAAGCTTTTTTTAATAAACAAAAATAAATAAATAAACCCCCTCCAGGGTTTTATATGCAAAAATTTAGAATTCTTCATTGATAAGACCTATAAAGTCCTATTTAATTACACTTATTTCTTGTTAATTAGAAGGATTTTATGTGTTTTATTATTATTTTTTAGGGATTCAAGCAATTCACATGTTTTGAAGAGTTTGCACCATTTCGGAATTAATTCGGACCAAATTGGAGGTGATTCGAGCAACTGAATTTCTATACCAAATTTGACCGATCATATCATGATATTTCGAGATGAAAATGTTGGGTTTTATGTCCTAAAACTCGTGGTTTTGTAAACTGAATGTATATTCTATTTTACTATAAAGATGTTATTGAGGTTTATTCAGTAAATGTGTTATTGAATAAAGTGAATTGTGTATTCAATAACCCAAATCCAATGAACTAAGTACCCTTGGCTATAGTATGTATACTTGAACTTTATGTATGACATAAAAGTAGATCAAGTTCGAGTTATAACCAGAACGGTCTATAGTATAGGGATAGGGCTGGGTACCTTATCCTGGGGACACTATGGACGCGGCCCACTTTGTATAGTACTAACGATGTGATCCTAAATCGTTCATGTGGAGACATGCGAGTGGGGGCGTTCTATGCAATGAGTTTGTATAAGACCGGACCGCGAAATAGTCACTTAGACTTTATAACTCCGTTTACTGTCTTAACTGACTATATTCATACGATGACCTAGGTAACTCGATCTTAATCCTGAGCGTGCTATGAACTCCTGTTTATTCGGGATTATCCTTAGATTTGCATGGGTGAGAGTGGCCTGAGATCGCCGACTCAATAAGCCTCCCATTTTGGGGATAAGACCGGATAGATAGTTGGGAACATAGTCATGCGAGATGGAATTCACTCCTACCCGCTTTAGGGTTTAGTAGAGAGGTTGTTCCCTTAAGTACTGACTCCAGGTCTTGAACAATGGGCCCACCCTCTCGTTGGCCCTAGAGGGATACGGTTTGTTGGTTGGACCACAAACCAAATTGTTCATTAGAGGATCAGTGGGACTTAAGGAACAAGAAGTAATTACAGGGGTAAAACGGTTTATTTGACCCAGCTGTAATTACGAACAACCTGTGAAGGATTGACTTACTAATCATGGTTATATCGAGTGGACAGAAATATATCTACAGTGAGGAGAGTGCAGTCACTGGGCTTTAGTGGAGTGTCCCGATGTTTAACGAATGTTGATTAGCTAGGCTAAAGAGTTTGGCCAGTTAATCTCGTATCGTTGGAGCTCATGATCTGTAGGTCCATTAGGTCCCCTTACTAGCTCAGACTAAGCCTTGGAATAATTTGAGAGAAAAGAATTTGAATTGTTCAAATTCGAATTTGGGAGAAAAAGTTAATTATATGCGATATACTTAACGTATCATAGTTTAATTATGAATTAAACTATGATAAAGAAGAGGTGGAAATATTTAAATATGATTTAAATATTCGTTCGGTTTAAAACATGAATAGGGATTCATGTTCGAACGTTCGTTTTGAGAAATTAGGATTGGTCCAATTATTTAATTTGATATTTGATATTAAATTAAATATTTATTTAAAATTAATTAAATTGTTTAATTAATTAAAAATTGATTTTAATTTAAATTTAATTTTATATTTATTTTGAATTAAAATTAAAAGATAATTCAAATTCATTTGGAAATGAAATATGGACCAAGTTCATAACTTCTTCACCAAGCTTATTGTTTGAAGCATATCTTATTTCAATTGGCTTCTTCACAAAGCTTCTTGTTTGAAGTTTATCTTCATTCAATTGGCTTCTTCACTAAGCTTGTGGCTTTCTATAAATAGAGAAGAAACACAATGGAGAAAGAAGATTAGAAAAACAAGAGATTTTTGTAGAAAACTCTCTAGCTTTTTTATTTAGATCTTTACTCATTCTTCTCCCAATTTCTCTCAATCAAAGATCCCACAATCCATTCCAAGGGCTGAGAATAGTAGGGAAGACTCTAGTGGTGGTCCAAGTAGTGTTGGTAATCCAAGATTTGCAAAGAATTTGGAGATTTTGAGCTACAAAGGTATGTGTTCATACTTTCCAGTTTTTTCCAGTTTTGAGCATGTTTTTGTATGATAAAATTGATCAAATTAGAAGTGCTCAATATCCAAAATTGCTTCAATATTCTTAATATTCACCCCTTCAGAAAATATATTCAAATTTGGTATCAAATCGAAGCTTATTGAATTATCTTTCCAACGGTATAAGACTCATTGCATTCCAATAAGTATTATGAAAGTTATGGCATTTTGAGTGATTACTGCTCATGCTAGAAAACTGCTGTACCCGAGAATATTTTGTGCCAACTTCCGTTCTAATTATCTTGCTGCTCACGTTTTGGAATATATTCAAATTAGATATCATTTTAAAGATCTCGGAATGATCTTTCCAACCATATAAAGATCACGTTGATTCAAGGTCTGGAGAAGAATTTATGGGCAAAATAATGAAGACTGCGCAATCCATAAACTTTCCTTATTTGCAACATTCTATGTTTGTTTTAAGAATTTAGGGAAGGATTTTCAAGTTTTAGATGTATTTTCCAGCATTTTACAAGAGAGAACATTATTTACTTTATTTTATTTTATTTTAAATATTATTCCCTAATTATTTTGGGAAAACATCTTTTTAGAATTTAGGGTTTCTTACTTGTGTAAGTTGTCTACTTGAAGGCTATTTAAGCCTTCTTATGGACAGCAAGGAAGATCTCTTTTTGGCCTATTGGCCTAGACGTTTTTAGAGAGCTTTTAGACTCATTTTCTCTTTTCTCCTTAGACAATAATGGTATCAAATTTTATCACGATGCTCGGCTAAACTCTGCGATTCCGGTTTAGAGGTCGGTTGTAATCAGTTGTGACATTGTGAGGCTTGAACCTTAACTTAGTTTTCTTTCAATTGCAAGTGTTCTTTAATTCCCGTGTTAATTTTATAAGTATGTATTTTGATTAAATTGACGCCTTAATCTCTTTACATGCTTTATTGCTAATCACGATCATGATCCGTAATTGTCATGTTGAATGAACCGGTAGCATTAGGATTATCACATGTGTATGTTTTGTGGGTTTCCATATTACATGGCTTGCATGTTTAATTCTAGGAATTAAAGAAGCTTCTTAATTAGGTGAAAGTTGTTTTACCTGATTGGTTGTCTTGGTCGTTCCAAAGTTCGTAATGCCTTTATCTAAATAAATTGAAGCGGTTTCGTAAAGATTTGTTTAGGTAATTAGCGTTAACTTGACGTTCGTTAGAGTTAATGATTTTAGGGAATTTGCACTTTTTGGGGTTTCCTAATAAGTTGATCGAGTACTTGCATGGTTAAGATTAAATATTTTGAATGCCTATGATCAATGTTTGCAATTGAATATAACTGCACCTCTGAACTAGAACTTGGTAAGAGTTGATTTTTATCCTTTTCAGCAATTGTTTTATTTTTGTCAATTTTTATTTCCATTTAGTTTGAAAATATTTTCCAAAACCCCCCCTTTTTAATTGCTTTCTCATTTGCAAATTTAACTTAAGAAATTAATATTCGGTTCCCTGAGATCGACCCGGTCCACTCAATGCTACAAGTAGCTTAGGATCGGTTTATAAATTTTAATTTGACGAGCCCTCGACAAGCTCGCTTAATAATAATAAATCCCCCACCAAGCTTTTTTTAATAAACAAAAATAAATAAATAAACCCCCTCCAGGGTTTTATATGCAAAAATTTAGAATTCTTCATCTTGAAAGTTGTCTAAGTATTTCTCCAGAATTTGTATCAACTCACACATAACATGTTGTATAAGTTTATTAGCTAATTTCAACATTCACTGACGTGAGAGGTATATTTGATTTTTTTTTTTTAAACATAAGGGATTAAATTGAAAAACATTCAAATGGTATAGACTCATATATATCGCCAAAATAAATATTAAGTTACGAATTTGGTCTTTATATTCAAAGTTGAATTTCAAATTAGTCTCATTGTTTCTATGAGTTTTAACTTAATATTTATGGCTCGAGCTTGGTTTTAATATAATCCCTAATGTTTAGCCTTTTAGGTCCTTACATGTTAGTACATGTGGTGTTACCCTTAACAAAGTCAACCCATCGCATTGAAAAAAAAAAAAACTATATTAGGTGCACCCCACCGTTCAATGGTCGATAATAAGGGGAGAGAATACCAATAATATCAATGAACCCGATTATTAAAATTGCCTAGGATACCCTTTAGGGGCCGTTTGGCCCATGGGTTTGGGTTGGGATGGGTTTGGGTTCCAAACCCAAAACCATGTTTGGCACAAGGTGTTTCAAAACCCTTGGTTTTGAAACACAACTCCATGGGTTACAACAGTGCAACCCCATGGGGTTTGTGCCATGTTTTCCTCTTCCATTTGCCGTTTTCCATTTCCGGCGACCACTCCGATGACAACTCCGGCGACCACTCCGACAACAAACTCTGGCGACCACTCCGATGACAACTCCGGCGACCACTCCGACAACAAACTCCAGCGACCACTCCGATGACAACTCCGGTGACCACTCCGACAACAACTCCGGCGACCACTCCGATGACAACTCCGGCGACCACATCGGCGACCCGACCACCGCTAACGATTACCTCCGACTACCACTGCGATGAGAACTCTAGAGACCAGTTCCATTTACCATTCTCCATTTCTAGCGACTACTTCGATAACAACTCTGATGACAACTCCGGCGACCACCCAACAACCACCGATAACAACAACTCTGACGACTACAATGGTGACCCGACCACCGCTGATGATTACCTCAGACAACCACTGCGATGAGAACTCGAGAGACCAGTCTGACGATTACCCCTGCGACTCGACCACCTCAACAACTAGACACCTTGATAACCCAACCACTCAAACAACCCGACTTGCCTGAACCACCGACAACAACCACTTCAATGACCCGATCACCCGACAACCATAGTTGACGATCACCTCGAAAACCTGACCACCTAGCAACCACCGTAGACAACCACCTAGTGACCACTCCGATGACCTGACCACCCTGATGACTACTTCGGTGATTACCCCGACAACCTGGTAACCCAACCACCCAAAACCACTGTTGACGACCACTTGGTGACCACCGTGGCGACTCCAACAACCCAACCACTGCCACAACCACCCAGCGACCACTCCGGCGACATGACCAACCTGATGACCACTCCAGCGACCCGACAACTACTGCTGAAAACCACCCAACGACCATTCCGGCGACCTGACCACTTTGCAATCACCACCGGCGACCACCTCGGCATACCCAAACACCCCATCAATCCAACCACCCCAATGACCACTCCAACAATCACCCTAGCTGAAGGAGTCTATATCAGATTAGCGGAAGCGATTTATGGATCTAAGCACTCTAATTAGATTAATTTTGCAAAATAAAACACATGCTCAAGCAGAAAACAGAGAAGAGAAAAACAACCTTTGTAGCTCGAAATTCTCCTCAACCGTGGGCAAATTCTGATCACGAACACTTCGTGGACCACCATAAGTGTCTTCCCTACTATCCTCAGGCCTTGGAACAGGTTGTGGGACCTTTCCTTGAGAGAAATTGGAAGAAATGTGAGAATGGTTCAAAACCGAGAAACAGAAACTTTTTCTGAAAAATTCCTTCTCTTTTGATCTTTCTCCTCTATCTAAAATAGATCATTTTGCTTCTCAAGCAAGTAGAGTTATGACATCAAAGAGATGAGAATGACTTTAATGTAGGAGGTGAGTCATAGAGTGAAGGAGAAGCTCAACACTCTTATTGGACCAACATGAAAGTAAGTGGATAGAACTTCCATTATCACTCTCTAATTTTTAATTCATAATTAAAAATTAATTTAATTTAATTTAATTTAATTAATTAAACAATTTAATTAATTAATTAATTATTTAATTTAATATCAAATATCAAATTAAATAATTTGGTCCAATTGCGATTTCTCAAATCGTATGTTCGAATATGAATCCCTATTCATATTCCAAACCGAAACAATATTTAAATCATATTTAAATATGTCCTCCATTAATTTATCATAATTTAATTCATAATTAAACTATGAAACGTTAAGTATATCACATATAATTAACGTTATCTCCCAAATCCGGAATTTGAACAATTCAAATTCTTTTCTCTCAAATTGTTACAAGGCTAAGTCCGAGCTAGTAAGGGGACCTTATGGACCTACAGATCATGAGCTCCAACGATTCAAGATTAACTAGCCAAACTCTTTAGCCGAGCTAATCAACATTCGTTAACCACCGGGTCACTCCACTATAGCCCAGTGGCTGCACTCTCCTCACTGTAGATATATTTCTGTCCACTCAATATAACCATGATTAGTAAGTCGATCCTTCACAGGTCGTTCGTAATTACAGCTGGGTCAAAAGAACCGTTTTACCCCTGTAATTACATCTTTGTTCCTTAAGTCCCACTGATCCTCTAATGAACAATTGGTTTGTGGTCTAACCAGCAAACCGAATCCCTCTCAGGCCAATGAGAGGGTGGGCCCATTGTTCAAAACCTGGAGTCAGCACTTAAGGGAACAACCTCTCTACTAATCCCTAAAATGGGTAGGAGTGAATTCCATCTTGCCGGACTATGTCCCCAGCTATCTACCCGGTCTTATCCCTGAAATGGGAGGCATATTGAGTCGGCAAACTCGGGCCACTCTCACCCATGCAAATCTAAGGATAATCCCAAATAAACAGGAGTTCATAGCGCGCTCAGGATTAAGATCGAGTTACCTAGGTCATTGTATGAAAATAGTCAGTTAAGACAGTAAACGGTGTTAACAAGTCTAAGTGACTATCTCGCGGTCCGGTCTTATGCAAACTCATTGCATAGGACGCCCCCACTCACATGTCTGCACATGAACGATTCAGGATCACATCGTTAGTACTATACTAAGTGGGCCGCGTCCATAGTGTCCCCAGGATAAGGTACCCAGCCCTATCCCTATACTATAGACCATTCTGGCTATAACTTGAACTTGATCCACTTTTATGTCACACATATAGTTCAAGTATACATCCTATAGCCAAGGGTTCTTCGTTTATTGGATTAGGGTTATGACATGAGCAATTCACTTTATTCAATAACAACTTTACTGAATAAACCTCAATAACAACTTTATTGCAAAATAGAATATATATTCAGTTTACAAAACACGAGTTTTAGGACATTAATCCCAACACTAGCGACCCAACCACCTAGTCAATATTTTAAAAGGGCCAGCGTGGACGAGCTATATGCAAAACTAAAGGCGATCCCAGGGATGACAAGGCAAGACTGAATGGCTATTGCAAAGACTATTCTCTCGGATAGTATGATGTTGAACTCCTTCTTTACATTCACCCCATATTGGAAGTATGATTACTACGTGAAAATTTTGGGGAAAGCACCTAGAACCTAACTCTTTTTTCATCACTTTCATCTACCAATCTTATGACTTACATTTGTGTTTGGACAACTACTTCTACTTTCTTGTCATTTCATATGGAATGTGTGTTATGATATTTTTAGAACTAGATCTTAGTTCTAATTTTTGGTTTTACTTTACCATTGGCAACACCATTCTTACATTGCACCTATTAATTATCTGTTGCTACGCATAATCTTCAATTTTATGTCATCATGAGTGGAGTGAATGAGATAGCATATAGTTATACAAACTACACATAGTATAATTCAAATTGAACTATAATTGTAACAATTGCTCTACATAATTGGTTAAATAGTTGGTATGCAACACACCAAAAAAATTATAAAGTTAAAAAAATGGAGTAGGAAAAAAAAAACAGTGTAAGATTTTTTTTAAAATAATAAACAGTTTGAAAAATTATAAAAAAAAAATAAACTAAACAAACCCAGCCCAACCCAACCCTGCACCCCAAACACAGGTTTCAGCAAACCAGCCCAACACAACCCTGCACCCCAAACACAGGAATCAGAAACCCCAGGGTTTCTGATTCCAGCCAAGAAACCCCAGGGTTCCAGAACCCCAGGGTTTCTGATTCCAAACCAGCGCGCCAAACAGCCCCTTATAGTTTAGCTTCTAGAATCTATTTCCTAGTTCAATACCTATTTTGCTAGTTGGAATCATATAATTAGTAGATCTATTCCGCCCAAAATGAGAATGGGCTAGGGTTGTGAACTAATAATCTATAATTTGATGATCGAGTCGATTTAATGATTATAAGTTCGTTCCATACCGGTCCAAACCATAATAGAGTTAGATTATATACACTCTAATTATGAGAAAGGGTCATCCATTGTTGTGCTTTCTTTCTCCTTGTTGTCAACCATTAAATGGTTGGGTACAAAGAGATTCTTGCACCCCATATGCAACTAAGTATTATCCAAAAAAAAAAAAAGTTGACGTTGAAAATATAGTAGAGATAAAACTAAGGAGAAAAGTATGATAGCATATTGCCAAACACATGAGCTTTATCTCTCAAATACAAGTTCACATAGTCACGTGGAAATTCATCTATTCAAATGATATTCACGTATTTTGGCTTTTAAGTATTTTTCTAACAAGTACTTAAAACAAGTATTTTTCCCAATAAGGTTTTTATTCCACAATAATCTAAATATTCACTTTAATATCTTTGAAATAACTTTGAGTCATTTTCATCATTGGTAGTAAGATCATCGATAACAATGTTGATCATCTTGAGTGTGTGATCTTCTAAAAAAAAAAAAAGAGGCGAGAATTTGAATACCAATGTCAGTTAATATAAGCAAGAATCTTGAAACAATGTCATTTAACCTATGTCAATGTGTAAATCATGAATCTTCAAATTGATTTTAATCTCTCCATAGAGGATAATAAACGTCGCATGAAAGTTTAATACACATATAACTCACAAAACAGAGACAAGTAGAAAAAAAAATTTATGACATTAGTTTTGATACATTAAAAAACACACGTTCACGACAAATATATTTTTGTCTATATGTGCATAACTCAACTAGTTATAACATAGATCTTCAACTAAAAGGCAAGAGATTCGAATTTCTTCACCTCTAAATATTGTTGAACTATAAATAAAAAAAATAAAAAGAAAACAAAAGAAAACATTTTCTTAATATATTTACCAAAATAAAATAAATAACAACTTATTTAGTTATTTAAGGACCACTACTGTCCAAACAAGTCCAAAGGTCGGCGGGTCCCCAGTACGACCTCTTAAAATCCACCGGCCAAATGGTTTATATTATTTATTATCGAATTCATCCATAAAATGTCAATTGAATTTCAAGCCAAAGTCAACAAATATTTTAATTCATTTTAATTTGTTTAAGTTCGATAATTGTGATGGAGAGAATCGAATGATTGATTTTTATGATAATAATTCCACTTATTCAGTCAATTAAGTTCGAATTGACACTTTTAATCGATTCAATTCGGTTAATTTTAACATATCAATAAATTAATTATTTTACTCATTGTTTTTAGTATTTTTTTTTTCCATTAAATCAACAAACGACACAAGAGGAAGAATCTTTCAGCAACATTTATGTTTTGTTTGTTTGTCAATAATTTTGCGTGATTTCAAATCATAATTAATTTTAAATGAATTTTACTGTTTATTATGACATGAAATGGAATGAAAAAAAGTCTTTAATCACGTTAAACAAAATTATAAAAAATAATAATAATCATGTGAATCATATTCATAGAATTTTGAGTTAAATTATTTCTTAATAAATTAAGATCATAAGCTATCAGTAAATTTCCTATTTTCTCTTCTTTCCACTAAACTTTCAAACAAAAAAATTCAATCACATTTCATTTAAATATTTATCATTTCAAGCCAAATAAAAATAAATTTTAAAAAATTATTAGATTCCAAATTACATAAATTTAAATCATTTCTTGAAAGCTTATAATTTTAAATGGGGGGTTGGCCAACCGATAATCATTTAATTTTTTATTTTATATTTTTAAAAATCGATTTTGTTTTTTCATCATTTTTTACAACGGGTTTCGTATTTTTTAAAAAAATATTTAAATTCTTAGTCAAATTCCAAAAGTAAAAATGAGTTTTTGAAAACTATTTTTTTTTTAGTTTTCAAATTTTGGCTTGGCTTTCGAAAACATATGTAAACACTAGATAACAAACAATAAAATTCATGAATGAAAGTAGTATTTATCGGCTTAATTTTCAAAAACTAAAAACTAAAAATCAAATGGTTATCAAACGGGGCCTTAGACACCCATTTGATTTAGGGGGCGTTTGGCGCATAGAGTTGAGTTGAGTTGGGCAGAGTTGAGTTGAGTTAGACAGAGTTAGTTTGTCAATGAGTTCATAAGTTTGTGTTTGGGATGCAGAGTTGGGTTGAGTTGAGTTAGAAAATTTGTGTTTGGGGTGCAAAGTTGAGTTAAGTTGTCAGAGGTATCTGGTGCAGTTATCTGTAACCCGAATTATAATGATTTTAGCTGACTGTTTTTATTTTATTTATTTTTATTTTTTCCAATCATTCATCTATAAATATATTTTCCCAACTTCCCAATATTGAATAGATGTTCACTTCAAAAAAATAATATATTTCAACATTGATCTTTTAAAAAAAAAAAAATCATTCTTTATCTTTTTTCTTTTAGAAATTGACTTCTTCAAACTATAGGCAATGTAGCATTGTTTTCTTTTTTTGCAACACATTGAACTTCTTTCAATTTATAGAAATCAAATATTTGCATTACACATTGAACTTCTTTCAATTTATAGAAATCAAATATTTGCATTACACATTGAACTTCTTTCAATTTATAAAAATCAAAGGTTGCATTGTTTATAACAATAAATAGCAATCGATAATGGAAAAAAAACAATGTACCTATTTTTTTTTCTTTAAAAAAAATTTGAAATTCTATCAAAATATAGAAATCTAAGGTTTCATTTTCTAAACACACATTGAACTTATTTGAAACTTACAAATGAGGATCTTATTATGACATTTTTCTATTACTAATAGGGTATTCATTATGAGGGGGTTTTTTTTTTTTTTTTTTTGGCACAAAGGAACCTTATTTGTTTACATTTGTTTAAACACGTGTACTAAATTGAACATATTTGGAAAAGAAAATGCCAGTATTTTACTTTTTCAAGATGACAAAAAAACGACAATATATTTTTGACATTAGTGTCATGTAGGAGTGGAATATTCACAAATATTAGTAGGTCATCATGGGCCTATTTACATGATTCACAAAACATAATTATGGTTCACAAAATATAAGTAATAGCCAACAATGGGTCGAGTTCATAAGTTCGAAGAATGATTGTTGGAGCAGAGAGTCAAACCAACTAAGTGCATGTGCATTTCATATTATTTTGAACCATGGGAGTGTCATCGGTCGCTATGAATTGTTGTCGGCGATAGTCACTAGAGACGTATTGCTGGTTGCATGATATGGTTGCCAACGATTGTCAGAGAAAGTCGTCGACAGTGACTGTCAGTTGCCGCATATGGCCATCGGTTGTCTGAGAAGGTTGCATGAGGTAGTCGTTGGTCGTGTCGGTCGCCGGCAGTGGTCACTGGTCATTAGAGAAACGATGATAAAATATGTTAATAAGGTTAATGTACAAGTCAGTGGAGTTAATATCCTAACACTGTAGCAAGTCGGTATAATTGATTTTTTTTTATGGGAAGTTAATTTCTCCATGGGTCAAACAATGAGTTGGGTTTAAAACCCAACTCAACTTAGGGAAGCCAAACACCCCTTAAGTTTTTTAAAGTCGTGCTTGTTTTTTTCACAATTTCTCATAGTAGTTTTGATTTTACATTTGAATTTTTAGCCAAATTACAAAAAACAAAAACAAGTTTTAAAAACTTCGATCTCTTTGATAACTATCTGATTTTTTGTTTTTGGTATTTGAAAATTAAGCTTAAAAACATTACTTCTTCTCATGGATTTCTTTGTTTTGTTATATAATTTTTACAAATGTTTTTAAAATCCAAGCTAAGTTTTGAAATTTAAAAAAAAAATTAAAAGTTTTTTTTAAAAAAAAAAACAATAATAAAATTAAGCCAAATGTCTCTTTAAAAAATACGAAACTGTTGTAGAAAATTATGAGAAAACATGCAAACAAATTTAAAAAAAAAAACTAAATAGTTATTAAATAGTGTATACTTCTTTTAGTTTTTAGAACTTAGCTTGAATTTTGAAATTATTTGTAAAAGAGTAGATAACAAAACAAGAAATTCCATACGAGGAAGTAATATTTTTAAATTTAAGAGCAAAATATTTTTTGATCCATCAGTTTTGCGTTTGGTCCTTTTGGTCCCTAGATTTTTAAACTCAACAAATTTACCCATGAGGTTTGCATTTAGTTATATCATTGATCCTTCTATCCAATTTCTCGTTAATTCCAGACAAAATGCTAATGTGCCATTCTTAAAATAAATAAAAAATATATATTTTTTATTATTAGTATTATTTATTTTTAATTAAAAAAACATTATTTTTTTTTCCTTTCTCTATCCCTTGTTCATCTTTCTTCTTCTTCAACCTCCACAGCTTCGAGACCACCATCAAATAGCTCTGCTTAACCAGCTCTAGTGCCACTGAAGACAGTAGAGGTGGCAGCGACGACAACCGCTCGCAGTAAATTTCCGGTGAGACCCGACCCGATCCTTAGTCAAACAAATTAAATCCTCCATGAAAAGCTTCTTCAAATGGGGACGAACCCACATCGTTTCCTTCACCCCGAAAAGCATCATTGGTTAAAATCCATTGATAGAACATGGGAAAAACGAGGTGAATCTAGCCGTTAACGAAGGCATCTTCGGCACTGATGGGAGAGGCATTTGGATTCAAACAAACAAAAGAAAAATCATCGAGTCCATTTTGTTCTTCTTCGATTCGCACTCTGGGGCTCTGTTGTTCGATTTCTTGCATATTATTCTTCAAGTTTCAAGACATTTTTGGGTTTGAGTTGTTGAAAGTGTTTGGGAGAGATATGGAGATGGGGTCGTTGCATGCAAATGATTAAATTAATGAGTGATTTGAATAGGGCAATTGAGGAGGAAGAAGAAGACAAGTACGAATGGGGGATTGCAATTAAAGTGGTAATAACTGGAATAAATTGTTGTAACAATTCAGCAAAACAAAATACCAAGCAGAAGGAAAAGTAGAAAGAAATGAACACAGTGTTTATAGTGGTTCAACGATGAGTCTACATCCACTTTGAATCGGGGAGAGGAAATCTTTTATTCAACTGCACTCAACTAAGGAAGAAGCCCAAAAATACAAAATCACCCAAAGTGATAATGTAAGACCCAATTTTGGCTTTCTAGCATTTGCATATATGCATTTGGTATATGGGTTAGGTGTTTTTGAAATTTTTGAAGGAGAAGAATGTTTGGATTAATAGAAGGAAAAAAAAAAGGATTGGAAATGATAGAATACAACTTGTTTAAGAAATTAATTAGGAAAATAAGTGAAAGAAAATTTGATACATATGTTGAAAAAGATAAAGGCCCAAGCCCAAGCTAAGAATAGAATAAAGAAAAGATGAAGGCCCAAACCCAAACTTCTTAGTTAGTAAAAAAAAGAAGAAAAAAAAATGAAAAGAAAGAGAAAGAGAAGTCTAGAAGAGTCCATGGAAAAAAATATATTTATAGAATAAAAAAAAATGGATGAAGCTTCGGTGAGAAGCTTTTGGTTTAAAAAGAAAACAGAAAAGAAGAGAAATAAAGGAGGTAAGGGGAACGAAAATGTGAAGGAAAGGGAAGGCGAGAAAATAACGTAAAGTGGTATTCCATTTTAGGTGTTCTTCTGAAGAGTTTTTCCTCGAGTTGAGCTAAAGAGAATTGGTGATGCTCCTTAAACGATTTGGAAGTGAAGTTTGGTAAGTTTCTTTTAAGAAAAGTGATTTTATGGATTTATCTTTCTTTTGTTACTTAATTTGTAATGTTATAGTGTTAGTTACTTGATGGAAAGGGAAGAATGTAATTTGGGTTCCTGGGATGTTGAATTTTTTTAGGGAAGGTGAAAGAAAGAGGGGTTTACCCAAGAGAAAAGCTTTCAATACTAATACAAGGAGGATATTGTTTGGAATTCACTTAAAGGAAGCTTAATGATTTGAGTTAAAAGAAAATAGAAAAAAAAAAAGAGAAGAGATTAAAAATAAAAACAGAGTGTTGGACTGGAAGAAGCAAAAGACAGAGAGTTAGTAGGAGAGGAAGAAGAAGGATGAAAGGGAAAATAATTAATAAATAAATAAATAAAAAAGTGAAGGATTAATGATGAGAGAGAAAAACGGAGACTTGTTTGGAAGTGTTCACGTGAGAGAGTGGTAAATTGAGGAAATGAGGTATTATTTTATATTGACAAAAATTGTGATAAAGGAAGATGTGATAGTGGAGAGAGAAATATTATTTAATGGAAGAAAAAAAAAAAAGACAAATTGCACCTTTGTAATAAAATAATGAAAACAAAGTGAAATTTGGAGCTTTGACAATTGGGTTTTGTTCAAGTATGAAATTGGTTTAGTTGATGTTTAATTGAAAACTACGTGTTTGGAGAATTATTATTGATATAGTTATTGGAATTTTAGGTTGGATAGAAATTGGAATAGCTTATGATTTGGGGTGCCATCGACAAGCATTTTGTGAGTAGTTTATTTTACGAACTATTTTTATTATTTGATTATTATTACGAATTTTCAAGAATTCTATAAATCATGTGTGATTTTAGAGAAAATTGCTAAGAGATTTTCATAGTATGTTATGAATTTCCAAAAATGGTATGGAAATGCCAATATTTTATGCTTTTAGTTGAAATTGTCATTTGAGAAATATTTGAGATATTTTTATGATTATTGAGATGTTTGAAGAGTTTTAATGTGTCTTGAAAAATGTATGAAATTTATATGAGATGTGGATTCAGAGAAAATATGATTTTAGAAATGTTTTATATTATTGAGAATTTTGATGATTATTCGAGAAAGTATAAATGTTTAATATTATTTCAGAAATCTCTCAAGTTTATGAACAATTGTCTAGAGAAATATATAATTTTCAGAAAGAGTTTGAGATCTTGAAAAGTTAAGAATTTTTATGATTTAAAGTGATTTGTGATTTAAGAGGTTTATGTTGGAAGTGGTTTTCAAACCACTAGATCTTTGTACCCATGGTGATTACCCAATATGCTATGAGAATGTGTTTCCATAGTATGCTAGCATGCTCAGGCCGCAGGGGATGCAGGAGAATGTCGGGGCCATTAGATGCCAAATCCGGATTCCGAATCTTGGTCCAAATCCTGGTCCTGAAGCATTACAGATGTTAGAGTTTGTTCTACGTGCACGTATGACAGAGATTGCTGTGCGTATTGAGATTACTCTACGCCAGTATGATGGAGATTTGGGTACAGATTTGGTGATAAATTTCACTAGTTATGTTTATGCTTTCCAGAGCTGTAATTGCAGATTTTCCTATCTATGTTTTACGAACTTGTGCTTATATTTCTGGAGTTGTTGACTTAAGAGTTATTGTTACACATTGTTTTTAACGTGTTGAAATGATCTCAAGCATAAACTACATTATTTGCACGTACAGAAAATTGATTTATGTTTATTAAGAAAAGTGTGTTACTAAACATTATTATTTTTATATGGAAGCACCACTCACTGGGCTTTTTAGCTCATTCTTTTGTTTTTAATTTTTCCACCAGGTTGCTCTTGAGTTTCAACCAGAGTTAGCTAATCAGAGTCTGCCACCAGTCTTGTCAAGTCATTGCATATCATTTATTGTAAGTAAAGAGAGAAATTCCAACGCGTTGTTTATGAGATATTCATAGTTAAAGATAGTTAATGAGAAAAGAGACAAAGATTTGGCAATTGATTCCATTGCACTTTTGGGGTCTACTGCCATCACAGCTCATCCTAGGTTTGGTAGTGTTAATCTGGGGTGGGTTGTGACAGATAATCTCTCTACCCACAACGCAAACTGCTTTTTTACAAAACTCACCCCCAACTGTCTTTTAACCAAGTTTGTTATGACAGACTAATTAACTTGGTAAAAGACTAAAAATAACAGAGGTAATTCCAATAGAGAGTACAAATGAGAATCACATTTAAAATATCAACAAATCACCCTCTTGATGATCATTTGCAGCGGATTTCAAAGAACGCCCTCAACCCCAATTCATTATTAAGAAGTAAGCATAAGCAATCAGCCATACCCGAGCCTCAAGAGCTCGGTCAAGTAATCAAATATACTTCATGAGATAACCTTTGTCATAATATCAGCTGGGTTATCCACAATATTAATTTTGCACAATAAAAGCTTGCCTTCTTGAAGAATTTCACTGATGTAATGAAACCTTAAATCAATGTGATTCGTTCAATCGTGGTATGTGGGATTCTTGGATAGTGCAAGAGCGCTTTGGCTGTCATAGTGAATCTTGACTTCACCGGAATGAGAACACATTTCTGAAATTAATCCCTTCAACCACATCAACTCCTTTACCGAATCAGCAAGGGCAATGTATTCTGCTTATGTGGATGAGAGTGCAACAACAGATTGAAGGGTAGAACGCCAGCTAATTACATTTCCCAGAAATGTAAACACATAACCTGTCAATGATCTTCTTCGATCTAAGTCAGCCGCATAATTTGAATCAACATATCCAGTCAAAAAATCAAGTTCATCAGCTGACTTAGTGTATATCAAACCCTCAGCTGTTGTTCCTTTAACATATCTCAATACCCACTTTGAAGCTTCCCAATGTGTATGTCCTGGATTACTCATGAATCTACTAATCACACTCAATGAATATGCTAAATCAAGACGACAACATACCATTGCATACATAAGACTACCTACAAGGTTGGCATAAGGAACTGACCTCATATTTTGAATGTCAATCTCAGAAGAAGAAGATTCAGATGATGAGAGTTTAAAATGATTTGCCAATGGAGTCTTAACGGGCTTGCAATTCTCCATATGGAAGCGTTTAAGTACCTTGTTGAGGTAATCAATATGAGAAATGTACAGCATGTTGCGAGTCCTGTCTCTCTTCAATTCCATTCCCAAAATCCTTTTGGCAGTACCCAAATCCTTCATTTCAAAATGATTGCTGAGCTGCTGTTTTAGTTTTTTGATTTCTTGGACACTTTTAGAAGCAATAAGTATGTCATCCACATACAATAAAAGTAAAATTGAAATATCATAATTTATCAACTTTTTATAGACACAGTTATCGAAAGAATTTTGAACGAAACCATGTGAAGTAATGAAGGAATCAAAGCACTTATTCCACTGCCTCAAGGATTGTTTAAGTCCATAAATGGACAAGCAAATGACAGACTAAATTTTATTTGCCTACTTCTTCATATCCAGGTGGTTGTTTCATATAAATGTCTTCTTCTAAGGTTCCATACAAGAATGCAGTATTTACATTCATTTGTTCAAGCTCCATATCAAAATTAACAACCATGGAAAGCATAACTCGAATGGAAGAATGTCGAACTACTGGAGAAAAAACCTCATTGTAGTCTATACCCTCATCTTGTGTGAAACCTTTGGCTACCAACCGGGCATTAAAATGAGGCTGATTAAAACCTTTCAAACATGGTTTAATCTTGAAAATCCACTTGCAATCAACAAGTTTATGATTTTCTAACTTCTGTACTAATTTTCATGTGTTATTTCTATGAAGTGAATCAATCTCTTTGTCCATTGCTTCAACCCAGTGCTTATAATCATTAGAGCTAATTGCTTGTCTGTAAGAATTTGGTTAATTAATCTCTCATTCTTCAAAACAATTGAGAGCATATCCCACAAAATCTGCTACTTCATATCTGCATGGTGGTTTAATTACCCTCCTCTGTCCATCTCTGGTTAATTGGTAATTTTGCAGCTGAGGTTGTTGTTCAATTGGGACTGATTCTTACTGAAATGGCGCTGAAGGTGGATTTTCACCCTCTTAGGCTATGTCCACTTGTTGTTCAAAATGTGGTATTTCAATGTCAATATTGCTGGATGAAGGTTCTGTTAAAGAATCTCTTAATAAGTTTCTATTTGATTCTGAATCGCAACTCAAATTCAAAATATTTGCTTCCAGCTTCCATGGTGAGGTCAACTTGCTGAGTTTCTTTCTAATGCATAACATTTTCATTGAAAGTTACATCTCTACTCACGAAACATTTGTTCACACCAGATTCAAGGGACCGAAGTTTATATCCCTTTACACCATGAGGGTATCCAATGAAAATGCATTTTTTTGCTCTTGGTTCTAACTTTTCCTGTTTAACATGGGCAAACGCTGCGCATCCAAAAATACGAATGTGATCAAGTTTTGGAGGTTGTCCTGTCTAGAATTCTTAAGGGGTCTTAAAGTTTAAAGCAGTTGAAGGGCTTCTATTTATGATGTATACTGTTGTATTCACTGCTTCACCCCATAATATCTTAGGAAGACTAGCATTTGATAGCATACATCTAACCTTTTCAAGTATGGTTTGATTGAATCGTTCAGCAAGCCCGTTCTGTTGAGGTGTACCGGGAACGGTTAAATGTCTATCTATGCCAGACTCCTTGCACAATTTATTGAAGCTCTCATTTAAGAACTCCAAACCATTATCAGTACGCATCTTCTTAATTTTCTTTCCAATCTGATTTTCAATTAAGTTTTTCCACTCAACAAACTTCTGAAAAGCCTCATCTTTCGATTTTAACATATACACCCATAGTTTTCTTGAAAAATCATCTATGAAAGTGACGAAGTACCTTGCTCCACCATGAGTTTTCACCTTGGAAGGTCCCCATAGATCTGAGTGAACATAATCAAGTTTGCCCTCTATTTTGTAAGAAGATTTATGAAAACTCAATCTTACAGCTTTACCTATTACACAATGGTCACAAAAATCAAGTTCTCTTGGTTTGTGCTTACCAATGAGTCCTTGTTTGAACAAACTATCAAGCCCTCTAAAACTTATATGGGCTAAACATTTGTGCCATAGTTGAGTATCCTTTAAAGTCTCATCTATAATCAAATTCAATTCCCCTGTTTCTGCAGTTCCTTGAAGGACATACAAACCATTATTCAATTTTCCTCTCAATTTAACTGATGAGTCTTTATAAACAAACAAGTTTCCATTTCCAGAACTATAGCTCAAACCAAACTTATCCAAAGTTCCCAAAGAGCTTAAATTACACTTTAAACCTGGTACATATCTGACAGAGGATAAAATCTTTGCTGAACCATCCTCCATTCTCAATTTAATTGATCCAATACCTTTTATGTCACATTGTTGGTTATTTCCCACTAGTTTACCTCATTCAAACTCATTTAAGTCAGTAAAGTAGTGTTTGACTGGCGACATATGGAAGGTACATCCAGAATCCAATATCCATTCCTCCAGATTATGAGATCCTCCAGCCATAAGAACTTCTGCTGATTCATAACCTTCAAGGACATTCACAGCAACCTTATTCTCCTATCTAACAGGTAGTTTACCTTTCTTCTTCAATATAGGACACTCATACTTAGTGTGGCCTTCTTTCTTACAATAATTGCAAGTAATCTTGTCCTTTTGATTTGGTTTATGGTTTGGCTTAGGACTCTGTTTGCTTGATTTTCTACTGCTTGTACCTTTTGACTGTTTACCTTTAGCAAATAGAGCTTCAGAGTCATTCTTCTCAATTCTCAATTCTAATTCCTTAGAACGAAGTGAATTCAACACAATTTCTAAGGTTAACGTATCTCTCCCATACTTAATTGCTTATTTAACTTCTTTAAACCTATCCGACAATGAATTTAGAAGAATCACAGCCTGATTCTCGACATCTAGTTTCTCTCCAGCACAATTTCAGCCATTTCAGATTTCTCAACATTAGTCATAGATTCAGGAAGCTTACTTGGATCCTCTAGTGCTTTGGCGACTTTCTGTTGAACCATAAGCTACTTCATCTTCCTTTTCCATAAGACGAAATCGCATTTGCCATCGAATTTGTCCAATTCGAATCTCGCTGACATATTTTTAGAATTGTCTTCAAAAACAACAAAAAATTCAGAGGAAATATGTTGTTTATCGCAAATCGAAAGAGAAATTAAAAAAAAAAAGGATGAATAAGGTCAGAAAACTCGCATGCAACAATCTTCAAGCTCTTCAAGGATCCTTCTACACGATGCTCTGATACCATTTGTTGTAACAATTCAGCAAAATCAATAGATCAACAAAACAAAATACCAAGCAGAAGGAAGAGTCGAAAGAAATGAACACAATGTTTATAGTGGTTCGATAATGTGTCTACATCCACTTTGAATCGGGGAGAGGAAATATTTTATTTAGTTGCACTTAATCGAGGAAGAAGCTCAAAAATACAAAAATCACCAAAAGTGATAATCTCTCTAATCTCTCTAATCTCTCTACCCACAAAGCAAGTTGCGTTTTTACAAAACTCACCCCCAATTGTCTTTAACCAAGTCTGTTATGACAGACTAATTAACTCAAAAAGACTAAAAATAACATAGGTAATTTCAATAGAGAGTACAAATGAGAATCACATTCAACATATCAACATAAATATTAGAGTGGATAAAGGAAAGAAAGGTTGCTGCAGATTTGTGTTCATTCCAAATATAGAATGAACCATTTCATATATGGGTGTTCGTTCTATATCTGGAATGAACCATTCACTTTTCTCTATTTTTGTTAAGAAAATAGTGGAAAAAAGAAGGAGAGAAAGAAATAGGAAGAAGATGAAGAAGATAAAGAAGAAGAAAACGATTTTTTAAAAAAAAAAAACTTACCGACGGTGGCGGTGGTTGGTGACAGAGATGGCGTTGGAGATGGTGGTGGCGGTAGCGGCTGGGGTGGTTGTAGAAGAAGAAGATTGAATAAGAAGAAATAAGTAGAAGGGAGAGAGAAATAGATAGAAAGAGAAAAAAAAGTTTTTTAATGAAAAATAAATAATAATAAATGTTTTTTTTTATTATTTTACGAATGCCATGTCAACATTCCGCCTACAATTAACAAAAAAATTGGATGGAATGATCAACGATGTAACTAAATACAAACATTGAAAGTAAATTTGTTGAGTTTAAAAACGGAGGGAACAAACTCAAAATTGAGGGATTAAAAAGGTATTTTGCCATACATTTATTTTTCAATAACCAAAAACAAAAAACTAAAGTCTTGTTTAATAATCATTTGATTTTTGAAAACTGTGCTTATTTTCTTATCATTTCTCTACAATTGTTTTGTCTTTCTTACGAAAACATTTGAATTCTTAGCCAAATTCCAAAAATAAGTTTTTTTTAATTACTTTTTTTTTTTTTGTAGTTTTCAAAATTTTGCTTGGTTTTTTGAAAACATATGTAAAAAGTAGATGATGAAACAAGAAAATTGTAGAAGTAGTATTTGCAGACTTCATTTTAAAAAATCAAATAGTTATCAAACAGAACCTAAATGGTTATCAAATAGGGTCTTAATAACTTAGTCGTTTTTTTCTTTTAAAATTTACGAATTAAATTGATGCAATCATCCATATCTGATGACTACGTTTATTATTATTTTATTTTGATAGATTAAGGACTACATTTATAAATTAACATGTGTACATACAATCATTCAAATTACACATAACTTGTATTACTCCATTCCTAAATGGTTTCAATATTTCCATTGTTTTTTTTTTAATTCAATAATATGTGGGACTGGAGATTCGAACCTCTGACATTTTGATTAATGATACATATGTTGGCTTCAATATTTCCATCATTGTTTTACTTATAAATGCTAAACTTTCATTGGAAAAAAAAACATCTTGATGGACTAAACAAAATTTACATGCATTGCTCGTATGGTTAATTTTAACATATATTTTCAAAATTCAAGATCTCATGTTCATAACCATCACATGTTTTGTTTCCAATTTTAATTATCAAATCTCACTCTTTTGAAAATTGTGACATATATAAATATTTTCATTTTAAATAATGGACACAACTTCAAGAACATTATAATTTATCCCAATTAACTCGAATTTAACAACATAAATGTTAATTTCATTGCAGCAAAACTAACCATGAAACAAATAAATACACTTAGTCAAAGTGAGCATAGCTCAACAGTAATTGACATGTATTTATTCCCTTGAAGTTGGAAGTTTAAATCTTCATATCCCACATTTGTTGTACTAGAAACGAGAAAAAACAATAAATAAAACACCAAACTATGACTAGTATAAGGGTGAGATAGACTATAACATTACATCACATAAACAAGAATAACGATTCAAACTCATAACATCGTAGAAATAATAATAATAGTTACATTGTTATTTTGCTTTTTTTTTTTTTTTTATGTGGAAAACTTGTTGCATTAGATAACTTAAGATCGTCCAACTCAGGTCCGCCCCACCCTCACAAAAAAAAAGGGAAAAAAAGAAGCTACAATTTTAAGTAGAAGATAGTTATACTTAATAGATTAACGTCACGTCTATGCGAGATGGTGAATTAGTACAATTAACAATTTCACCACCAACGTGAGTATAACTTAACTGGTTAAGACATATATTATCAACGAAGAGATCAATGTTCAAATTTTCCACCACACACGTTGAAATACAAAAAAATCACACATAAATGCAAAATAACAATTTGTTAAATGCATAAAATAAAAATATAAACAAAATTTACATGCATTGCTCGTATGGTTAATTTTAACATATATTTTCAAAATTCAAGATCTCATGTTCATAACCATCACATGTTTTGTTTCCAATTTTAATTATCAAATCTCACTCTTTTGAAAATTGTGACATATATAAATATTTTCATTTTAAATAATGGACACAACTTCAAGAACATTATAATTTATCCCAATTAACTCGAATTTAACAACATAAATGTTAATTTCATTGCAGCAAAACTAACCATGAAACAAATAAATACACTTAGTCAAAGTGAGCATAGCTCAACAGTAATTGACATGTATTTATTCCCTTGAAGTTGGAAGTTTAAATCTTCATATCCCACATTTGTTGTACTAGAAACGAGAAAAAACAATAAATAAAACACCAAACTATGACTAGTATAAGGGTGAGATAGACTATAACATTACATCACATAAACAAGAATAACGATTCAAACTCATAACATCGTAGAAATAATAATAATAGTTACATTGTTATTTTGCTTTTTTTTTTTTTTTTTATGTGGAAAACTTGTTGCATTAGATAACTTAAGATCGTCCAACTCAGGTCCGCCCCACCCTCACAAAAAAAAAGGGAAAAAAAGAAGCTACAATTTTAAGTAGAAGATAGTTATACTTAATAGATTAACGTCACGTCTATGCGAGATGGTGAATTAGTACAATTAACAATTTCACCACCAACGTGAGTATAACTTAACTGGTTAAGACATATATTATCAACGAAGAGATCAATGTTCAAATTTTCCACCACACACGTTGAAATACAAAAAAATCACACATAAATGCAAAATAACAATTTGTTAAATGCATAAAATAAAAATATAACAGTGCATCAACACACCGACAAGTGTAGCTCAAATGGTTAAGATAAATACTCTCGAACAATTGAAAGCTTACAATCATAATAGATATAAAATTCAATTTTATATATAACAACTAATTTTAAAAAATGTCAGGAACATATTAGACGTTCATGAACTTATAGACGTTTTTAAAATTTAAGGATCTATTCAACATAAAATTGAAAGATTAGAGACGGTTTGGACATATATTTGAAAATTTAGGCAGTAAATTGGTAATTTAACCTTAAATGTAAAAAGTAAAAACAAAAACTATTACAATTACAAATATACAACACAAGAAAAAGCTCAAGTTTTTTCAGATTTTTACAAATTACAGTTAAAGCAAATATAAATAGAATAACAAATGGTTTAAAAAAAGGAATTTCCAGGACAAACTACTGTTATTATGATTTGTGAAAATTAAGAAACGAATAAACAATTTTTTTTTTATTTTTTTTAAAAGGGGAAAAAAACAGAGAAGAGAAGAAAGAAGAAAGAGGACCCATCTTTTTCAAGTGTCCTATTAAAATCCTCACTAATCGTTATCTCTTTTAGGGTTCCCCAATTCTTGATTTCTCTCTCCGATCCAATTTCAACCCTTAAAAAGCCTTCTCACTGGCACAGCTAAAAGAAAGCTCAATCCATGAGGACGATACACTAGTATTACTCTACCATCAACTGTACATATTTTTCCAGGCCATTTCCGTCTTCCATTCCCGCACAAACCCTAGGATTTTGACCTGTTAGGGTTTTTTAATTTCTTTGTTTTTCATCATCTTTGGCTTTAGATTCGGATCCTATTTCGCCGTAGCTGTTTTTGTTTTATTGAGGTTAAGATTTGATTTCCATGCTCTTGTTCTCCTTCGTCTCGACTAATTGAGTCGTCGATAATGGATGGTTTCGGTAACGGAGCTAGAGTTCAAGTTGCGTCTACATCGGAGGATCTCACGCGTTTTGGAGCCAATTCCACGGGTACGGTTTTTGCTTTCTTCTTGGCCTCTCTCATGCAATTTCTATAGCTTTATGCTGCTCTGTTGGACCTTTGTCTTGAAACCTTGTTACTTCAGATCCATTTTGTTTGAACTTCTTTTTAGCTGTTTTGATGAAGTCAGTAATTTAGAAATTTGAGCTCGACTGGTGGTAGTTGCTGTGTTCTAGAATCTTCCGAAGGATGCGAGGATTTTGTTCTCCTCCTCTTATTGGGATGGAATATGTTAATTGTCAAGAAATTAAGTCGATAACTATTTGGTTGCGGATGATGGCAGTGGTCTACGATGAGCGATGGCTCTCAATTTTCTACCTAGGAATTTCATGTCATTTTTTTGGGAAAGCTTTCTTGGTTACAAGGAGCGATTATTGTTGTTTTATGATGTAAATTTCGTTTAGATAATCATTGGAGCAAATAGCTTGTGTTTCTGCAAGAGCTCATACGTGTTCTTGCTGTAGCCGCAGTTAGCAATTGTTGTTTTCTTTTTCTTTTTTAATTTTCAAAACTTCACCTGAAGAATGGGGAGAGAACTATAGACGTGGTTTATTTGATTCTTTAAGACAAACTCTTGATAAATCGTGTTTTTCAAACGTTTTATTAGTTATTTTATTTGTTCGGGTTCTTGCATTTACTTCATTTGCTTATTAATAGATCTCAAACATGTTCTGATTTCATGTTTTATAATGAAGATGCAAGCATTGTGATTTAATTTTCAATGTTGCAGAAGATGCTTTATTTGATGCATCGCAGTATGCATTTTTTGGCAAGGAAATGGAGGAGGTTGAATTGGGGGGATTAGAAGATGAAGAGGATACACTTGCTGCTGGGATTGATGAGGAGGAGTTTTTGTTTGATAAGGAGGTATCTATTATTTCCTTTGTTCTATACAGTTATATTTCTCCTTTTAGCTTGCTGCACATGTTTTCATTTTAAAAAACGTTGGTAGTTGCATGTGGTTGACTAGGAGTCCAAGTTCACTCCCATGCCCTACAAGTTAAAAAAAATTAAATTTAAAAATCACCCAGTAGAAATTGGATCTCACAAATTTACGAGTTTATGGTGTGATTATGTACTTGAAGTCCTTGCATCATCTCCATTTTTTTTTGATGAATAAATCAATCATCAATAAGTTGGGGGGGTTGGGGGGGTTGGGGTTCGGGGATCTAATTGTTGGCAGTTAAGAAAGGAGGGAAACTGTAAAAAAGTTATAAGAAATATGCTAAAGAGGTCAAACCCTTGATCTATGATGCCCAAATAGCTTGTTCCGTTTCTTTCCAAGCAAATATTCTACAAATATAGCAATAAAACGAGCTTGCCAACTAGAAAGAAGTTTGAATAATTGCTCAAGACAACTCATTTGTCATAGAGCATGGCTGCATGAAAAGTATCTCCAAGTTGGAGGTTCAATCCCCTCCCCCCTTACTAGTTGTGTAACTTTGGGACCCCTTTGCTCGGTATTTCTCCATTTGTACCATCTTTCCTCCAAGAGGCGTCATTCGGTGGCCTCTGTGTTATACCTTTTATTGGTGCCTCCTATCTTTCTCTTGGGTTCCATCGTCCTTTGTCCTTGTTAAGGGTTGTTTTAGTTCGTGTGGGGAGGAAGAATATTTGTCTTTGGGGTCCCAGTCCTTTAGGAGGGTTCTCTTGTAGATCCTTTTGCCATTATATGGTAAACCCTTCGGTTTCTAGTTGTTTGGTTTTTTTCTCGCTTTGGAAGGTCAAAATTCCCTAAGTAGGTCAGGTTTTTTTTGTTCAGAAAGGGCTTCATGGTGGAGTTAACACCTTGGACGGCATGTTGAGGATGTTGAGGAGGGTTGCAGTGTTATCCTTTGTATGAGAGCGTCTAAGGACCTTGATCACTTGTTGTGGAGGTGTCATTTTGCCCCATTGGTTTGGGATTGTTTTTATCAAATGTTCAACGTCGGTGGCTTGGCTTGATGTGTGCATATCTATGCTTGAGGTGTCTCTAAGTTGCCCTTTCATGCTAAGGGTTGTTTTTTGTTGTTTGTTGGCATTTGTGCTATTTTGTGGGGTACTTGGCTCAAGAAAAACAACTATATATTTTTATAGGGGTTGAGAGGGCTTGAGACAAACAACTATATTTTTAGAGGGGTTGAAAGGTCTAGAGAGGAGGTTTGGGTCCTTGTTAGGTTTAATGTTTCTCTTTGGGTTTCAATGGTCAAGGAGTTTTGTAATTATTCCTTAGGTCTCATTTTATTAGAATGAAGCTCCCTTTTAGTCTAGCTGGGTTCCTTTTGTGGGGTTGATTTTTTGCATGCCCTTTGTATTCTTTCATTTTTCGTCGATGAAAGGTTGACTTTTCATAAAAAAAATAATTGGGATAAATATCAAATTATTTGCATTTACAAATGCCAGTTAGCAATCTTGTCTCATTTATGTTGTAGATATTTTAATAGTGCTATCCTTTTGGACTTATTCTCTAAACGGAACATATACCAGTTTTAGGTTAAGCCGGGCAACATAATAAGTTGGGTTTAGGAATTCATGGTTTATCTCATATTTTTCTTGGATAAAGAAAAAATTTCATTGATCAATGAAAAAAGGAGATTCAACTCCGAGCATCATTGGTGAAATACAAGAATTATAAGAAAGCTTTCCTATTGGAGATTAAAAAAGATAAGCTATAAAGAGAAAAAGGTTGTTCGGTTTTACACCATAAGAAAGCATTAGAGAACGTTGTCCATAAACCTATCAAAAGTGGAAGAGACATTCCTAAAGAGACGGCAATTTCTTTCGTTCCAGAGGTTCCATAGAAAGGCCCGAATGATGGCAAGCCAAAGAGCTTTACTTGATCCATGAAAAGGATGACCCACCAAAACAGAGGATAGAATATCAAAAATGTTTTTGGAGAGAGGCAAATTCCGACCAAAAGCTTCAAGGATACATAGCCAAAAATGATAAGCAAAGGGACAATGCACAAAAATATGTCCAGCACATTTTGAGTTGGATGCACACATGATACACCAAGATGGAGAAAGAAACATATATGGAATCCTTTGTTGTAATCTATCAGCTGTATTGATGGCTCCCAAACTAAGTTCCCAAAGAAAAATCTTAATTTTCTTTGGATAATGATCCTTCCAAATCACAACATAAAGATATTTTAACACCCACACCTCCATAAGTGATTTAACAGTATAAAGGCCAGAAGGTTCAAAAGGCCAAAACCAAGCATTAGTTGTAGTCCGTATTTTGATTGGGGACAAAAGGTGGGAAAGAGCAGCCCATTCATTAGCTTCCAAATCATTTAGATTACGCCGAAGTTTTAGATCCCAAGCGTCACTATCAACATTCCATACATCGGCCACAGTACTATCTAAGTGAGTAGTAAGGCGATACAAACGAGGAAAAGCAGAAGCAATAGACCCACAACTTAACCAAGAATCCTTCCAAAAAGAAGTATGACAACTATTACCAATTACATGCCGGATTTGGCTAGAGATCAAATCAGTCAATTGGCAAATAAATCTCCAAGGTGATTTATAAAGTCCATTCCGAACAGGTTGTGGCCACCAATCATAGCCGCATAATACTTGGCAACAATAAGCTTCCTCCATAAAGCATGTTCCTTGATTAGAAACTGCCAAATCCACTTTGCCAACAGGGCCGAATTTCGATGCTGAAAATTACCTATACCAAGACCACCCATCAATTTTGGGAGCTGTGTGTGGTCTTCCAGTTCACATTGTGCATACCACCATCTCCATGAGCTGTGTGGTTTATCTCATATAATTGTAAGTTTTTGAAGTTACGTGTGGTGTAGTCTTGCTGGGAAAAACTGGAGCTGTTGTGAGCTTGAGACTTTTCTAAAGCACTTTGAGCAAAGTGGTTGATTTCTTGTTCTCTTATTGCACAAGTCGCATTTAGGCCACTGTAGTTTTTTTTCTTGCTCGATTTCAAAATGTGCCATTTATATTAAGGGCTAACACAACAATTGGGTTATCATTTATAATTCATAAGTGCCATATACTTTGCTTTAACTAACTCCCTTTCTATGGTTTGCAGAGTGAGGATTTTAGACCTCCATCTGATATTGACGATCTTGTTTCTTCATTTGAAAAGGTTAGAAATATATGTCTCTGGCTTCTATTCTTGTTTAGAACTTAGAAGTGGCTCCCTAATTTGATTTTAATTCTATGTTTGTTTTCAAATTTGGATCCGTATCTTCCTCCATATCCAAAAAATGAAATTGTAATGCTTTCTATGTATATTTGCATCTCCATAAGTAATTTTCTATCCATAAACTCGTTTGATTTTCAGAATTTGTATTCTCGTTAAGCTAGAATGATAGTATCATTCTAGCTTAACGAGAATACAAATTCTGAAAATCAAACGAGTTTATGGATAGAAAATTACTTATGGAGATGCAAATATACATAGAAAGCATTACAATTTCATAATTAGGGGATACAGGACTAAGGAGGTTCGTCATTGTTGTGTATACTTTTAATTATCTATATAACTCTTTTTTTTTTATAAGAATTATCTATATAACTCTTAATGAGCAATAGTTTCATTAATTATAATTCATATTGCCAATCCAACACATAGTTCAATGGATAAAGACACCTATTTTCCTTCCTTGAGAGCAAAATGTCAATCCCCCACCTGGCTAAAAAAATTATGCTTCTGATCATTGATAATTTATTATTACTGTCTCAAATTGTCAAAGCATGAAGGAGTCTGGATTTTTTTTTTTAATATGAAACAGAAATCATTACATTGATGTATGAAATAAATACAAAAGATAATCCTATTGGAGATAATTACAAAAAACATCTCCATTGAGATATTAAGGTAGATAAACTATAATTACAAAAAAATGTTGAAAGATGACTCCAAGATATAGCAAGATAAGAATATATTTTGTTGCTTATCTGAGAAGACTCAAACATTCCTTTCTAGTCAAAGATTCCAGAGAAAAGCATATAGGAAGTTACACCACAAAATCTTCTTTTCCTTCTTGAAGGGAGGGATGACCAAGAAGGGATAATTGAAGAAGAGAGAAGATGTTGTCAGGCCTAATAATATGCCACCTGAAAGCTTGCTGAAGATAATTCCAATATGATGATGCAAAGGTACAATTTCTGAAGAGATGAATTTGAGTTTCATGGTTCCTTATACACATATGGCAACAGCTAGGAGACATAGCAAGCCATGGGGATTATGCTGGAGGATGTCAAAAGTGTTTATACACATATGGCTGATCTCCCATATAAAGAACTTGACTTTTTTGGGAGAGGGACCATTCCATAATTGACTGTAGAATTCTGTATTGGCCGCATTATCAGTGGATGCAAGCTTTCTAATTAATGTGCTTGTAGAAAATGATCCTCCCTTGTCTAAAACCCAAACCCATTTGTCATCATGTTCTTTGATATCAAAGGAAGATAATAGATGAGACAAAGATGTCCATTCCTCTGCCTCAACATCATTCAAATTTCGTCTCAAAGATAAATCCCAAGATTCAGTGTTTGGTTTCCATAAATCAGCAATAATGGCCTCTTTTTTAAGAGAGAGATGGTATAGAGAAGGATATTTAGTTTGGAGGTTTTCAGTCCCTATCCAAGCATCCTTCCAAAACAGAGTGGATGTTCCTCCTACCCGGTTTTTGATTAAAGTGAGTAGCTCCATATTTAATCGCAATAATTCTCCTCCATAGAGAGTCTGGACTCACAAGTGCTACATAAGATGAAATAAAATTTAAGAATTCAGTTTGGAATTTCAAATCATGCCTTTTTCCAATGATTTACTACTACGTTGTAGTGGTCTCAAAAAGCTTTGTTTTTGATGTGGGAAGAACATAATTGATGGCTTGCATTTACTTACAAAGGACATCTTGTAGAAGGTCTGAAGAAATTCCTTCGGGAGAAAACTAAGAAGACCAATTTTGTTTGTCCATGTTGAGCAACTAAAGATTGATTTATTTTAGCTGAAGTTGCTGGTTGCATTTTCTTTTCCTCCAATAGGGCATTTCTAGAACTCCTTTGCATGACACTGTTTCTCTATTGTCATCTATATTTGATTATTACTTTGTGTCATTTCAGTTGAACAACATTGGTAGCGGACCAAGGGGAGTTATTGGAGGCGGAGTATTGAGAGAAAGTGAGTTTTGTCTATCTACTGGTTGTAATGCTAAAATAGTACTTGGTTGCTCATACTTAAAAGTAATAGTTCTTTTAGAATGGTTTGTTTTTGTCGAGATGGTCTGTAACATGGCTTTATGCCGCAGACAAACATAACTTGGTGCTCTAAACTCCCTCCATCATGGCTCTAATTTTATATATATATATAATCTTTCAATTTTAAAAATTTAAGTGGGAAAATTAAAGATAACTTTAAAATCTTTACTTTTTAATATAATTTTAAATTTAATTGTCCACTCCTTGTTCTTCTTCATCATGATTTAGATGAACTTTTTACTAGCAGAATTGTGATCATAATGTAATTTTGAGCATTTGTAGCTCAAATGCTATATGATTATGTCATAAATGTATGCAAGAGGTTAGGTATTTGCCGTATTTTTTTCTCTTATTGCTATACATGGTATTTGATTTATGCCAACGGGATATTTCATATTTATTCATGATTGTTATCATTGTGGTGGTCATCACTGTAGTTGACTGATTTTTTTTTTTTTTCCTTTTCTTTTCGTTTTTCTCATCTAATCTTCTAGGTTCATCAGTTAATGAATGGGCACGTGAGGATGGTTTCCCTAATTGGCTTGCCCAGCAAGGCTATAATGTCGAAAGTGCTCAGGAAGGCAAAAGATGGTCATCACATCCACATTCTTCTTCCCTTGCAGAATCTACGTCTCTGTATAGGGCATCATCATACCCTGATCAGCCACAACCACAACAATACCACCAACAGTTCTCTAGTGAGCCAATTTCGGTGCCAAAGTCTTCATATCCTCCAAGCGGAGTATCTCCTCAAGCCTCTCCGAACCAACATTCAAGCCATCTAAATATGCCTTTTGTTCCTGGTGGACGCCATGTAGTATCGTTATCTCCATCAAATGTTACTCCTCTGAACTCTCAGATTACTGGTTTTAATCCCGGATCACGGTTTGTAGGAAATATGCCGCAACTCAGTTCTGGCCCCTCTATTAATGGTGGACCGCCGAGCCAATGGATGAACCAAACTGGCATGTTTCCCGGAGAACATTCCAGTCACCTAAGCAATTTATTACCTCGCCAATTATCAAATCAGAATGGATTTCCACAGCTACCACAGCAGCAGCAGCAGCAGCATAGGTTGCAGCATCCTGTTCAGCCTCCGTTTGGTGGCTCTGTACCAGGTTTTCAGTCCCATCTTTTTAATTCCCATCCGTCTTCAGGCCCACCCCACTTAATGAACAAGTTGGAAGCCATGCTTGGTCTACCAGATATGAGGGATCAAAGGCCTAGGTCTCAGAAAGGTAGACAGAATACTCGTTTTATCCATCAGGGTTATGAGACCAATAATTTTAGGAATGACTTTGGGTGGCCTTTCTATAGATCCAAGTATATGACAGCTGATGAATTAGAGAATATCGTTAGAATGCAGCTTGCAGCAACACATAGTAATGATCCATATGTAGATGACTACTATCATCAAGCTTGTCTTGCAAGAAAATCTGCGGGTGCAAAGTTGAGGCATCATTTCTGTCCTAATCAACTAAGGGATCTTCCACCACGTGCCCGTGCCAATAATGAGCCGCATGCTTTTCTTCAGGTTGAAGCACTTGGTAGGGTTCCATTCTCATCAATTCGTAGGCCTCGCCCTCTTCTTGAAGTTGATCCTCCAAGTTCATCTGTTGGTGGAAGCAATGAACAAAAAGTTTCTGAGAAGCCCCTTGAACAGGAGCCTATGCTGGCAGCTAGAGTGACGATTGAGGATGGTCATTGTCTACTTCTTGATGTGGATGATATTGATCGTTTCCTGCAGTTCAATCAGTTCCAAGATGGTGGAGCTCAGTTAAGAAGACGTCGCCAGGTCCTGTTGGAAGGACTGGCAGCATCATTTCATATAGTTGATCCACTCAGTAAAGATGGTCACGCGGTTGGGCTGGCTCCTAAGGATGATTTCGTTTTCTTGAGGTTAGTTTCTCTTCCTAAGGGTCGAAAGCTTCTAGGGAGGTACCTTCAGCTGCTCGTGCCAGGAGGTGAGCTTATGCGAATAGTTTGTATGGCTATTTTCCGTCACTTAAGATTCTTGTTTGGAAGTTCTCCTCCTGATCCTGCGTCAGCAGATTCTGTTAGTGATCTTGCAAAAATTGTTTCATTGCGAACCCATAGTATGGATCTTGGAGCACTAAGTGCATGTCTTGCTGCTGTAGTTTGTTCCTCAGAGCAACCTCCACTTCGCCCTCTAGGGACCCCTGCTGGAGATGGAGCGTCCTTGATTTTGAAATCTGTTCTCGAGAGGGCTACGGAACTCTTAACCGACCCTCATGCTGCAAGCAACTATAGCAGTACTCTGCGATCTCGTTGGCAGGCTTCTTTCGATGATTTTTTTGGCCTTCTCACAAAATATTGTGTGAACAAGTATGATAGTATCATGCAATCATTACTCAGACAATCTCCACAGAATGCAGCAGCAGCTGTCTCCGCTGCCATCAGTCAAGAAATGCCAGTTGAAGTATTACGAGCAAGTATTCCCCACACCAAAGACCACCAGAAAAAAGTGTTGAAAGATTTTGCCCAACGCTCGATGTCTGTTGGATTTAACAACAGTGACGTCGAGCATGGTGGTCGCAACAATTTTGATTCCTTGTGATCAGACCGGGGTGTAAGTACGTGGCCCCTTATCTATAGTCCCAATGACGGAGCCTTCAGAATAATCTCATCATCATCATCACATATGGAAGGACCAAGAAACCCCTTCCCTCCATTTTGAGGTCTCTCTAATGCTCCCTTTAAAATTTTCTTCTTTAGTACAGTGGGTAAAAGGGGGAGTGCGAAAAGTGATTCTGCTCATAGAATTATTCTTCTCTTTTATGTTTTTTACTTTCGAAAAATTCATGTTTCTGATTTAGTAACGACACTCGTAAGCAACGCCATTGTTATATTGGGGCTTAGTTTTCAATTTTTTTTGGGTTTGTAGTAGGAGAGCTTTAGATAGAATATGCTCTTGAAAAAATGGTGGGTGGTCCAGATGATATGATAATATGTGGATGGATGGGGGGTTGTTAGAATGTACAGGGTTGGCCCGAGACCGATTTCCCATGGTCCTTCACTATTAATACCCAAGGAGGTGGGGACGGTTTTTGTGTTTAAATCATATCTACTTATGCTTGTAATAAGGTGTTTATGTTTTAGTTCTGTGCACACAAGAGAGAAAAAAGACTTGATTGATGCAAATATTATAAGTATTGGGGTGGTAGGTTCGAGTATGGAATTTGACGTTGGTTGTTTTTGCCCTAAGAAAAGAGAGGGGGTTGATAGATCTTATGGGTAACATTTTCATTACTTTTTTTGTTTTTTAATGCAAGGATGGAATACTGTTTCCACATTTTTTTGTCATTTGTATTTACTAAATTTCGACGTTGTGTTGTGCTCTCCGTCTTTGTATCTTTCTATGATTAGATGAAAAGGCAATAACACCTTTTTGGTGCAAGGAAAGGTTCTGATCAGGTGATAATCTTTTTGCTTTCTTCTTTTTTCTTTTTTTTTTTTTTGGATAAAATCTTTTTGCTTCTTTGTGTTTGCTACGATGGTGCATGCCATAATCAATAATACTAATGATTGAGTTTACAAAAAAAAAAACTTAGATTGGCTGTCTCCATGCTTTTATGATGTGTTTTATGACATAATCTTTTTTGTTTTAAGAATTATAATTGGGTAATTCTAAAATATGGGCCAAATTGTTTTTTGGTTTGGAAAAAAGACCAATTTTTAAAATGTAAATATTTTTTTTTACCCCTTGTGTCAGAAAATGGAAAAATGTTTTTTTATGCCCTTAGTTAAAGCCTTGAGGAGGTGTTTAGAGTGTAGACTATAATAGTCTGTAAATAGCTTTGTGTTGCGCCCCAAACAGACTAAACAACTCTCATCTTAAATACATATTATATAACTTTCACATCATTATAATCTACGAATTATAATAATTCAGACGCCCTAAACAACTCCTGAATTCTGTTTTTTCGTTTCAATTGTGCCCCTCTCCACGCAACAAAAATGGTCCACAAGTTATGGAAATTGAAGATTTCATGTTTTAGCAACATCAAAGGGCAAAAAATCAGAATCCAGATTCAAGGGGAGGGGAAGAGACGCCTGAAAATCTTTAAAAAAAAAAAAAACAGAAGAGGAGAGAGAAAAAAAAGGAGAGAAGAGAGAAATTTACTTGTGACTGAGAAATAGGATTCAACGAAGGTTGAAGACGAAGACGACAATGGAAAGGGGAAAAGGGAAGCTAAAAGTTTGAGTTTCTCAACTAAAGATTTGAAATTGAAAAAAAAAAGTTTGAATCTCAGCAAAAATTTGGCCAATCCCGAGCGGAATTCATGAATCCCGCCCAAATCCTGGTCGAAATTCGTGAACCGGCCAAGTTCCGACCGAGATTAATGAAGTCCGGCCAATACCGGCGGTATTCATTGAATCCCGGCCGGAAATTCGGATGTTATCAAATACCATGGGAATTCATCCAAATTTCCGGCCGGGCTTCATGCATCTCCTGGTAAAACCACTATGATAACAATTCAGATTATAGGTATTTTATTATTTTTTCCCCTTCTCTGCAGTTTGTCCATCGCAGCTAGTGTTAGTAAACCGTAGTTATCCAATCAGGGGTAGGCTTTTTTTCTTTTTCTTTTCCTACTCAACCATATAGGATAATTCACGTAATAAAGGATCCCACCCATTGTATGTTGCACCCTAACCCACTCACTCATATCAGCCGTTTCATATCCATTTATGCTTCATTTGATAACATTTGATTTTTAAAATTATGCCTATAAATACTACTTCTACTTATGGATCTTCATGTTTTTATATTACTATTTACATATGTTTTCAAAAACCAAACCAAGTTTTGAAAACTAAAAAAACTAGACCCCGTTTGATAACGTTTCCATTTCCTATTTCTTGTTTATATTACCTAGGATTCGAACTTAGGATCAAGAAAGCAAAGAAAATCTCTAAGTGCCTCTTTGCCAATGAACCAATGAACAACTTTTGAAAATTTGGAAGAACGTATTATATAAAAAATAGAAACGGAACAGACAAAAACTACTTTTAGTAGTTTCTAAAATTTAACCCAAATTTTGAAAACAATAAACGAGATGGATTACCAAACAAGACTGTTTCTTAAAAAATGAGAAACGAAAACAAGAAACAAGAAACAGAAGCATAATCAAACAAACCCGTAGTTTTCAAAAACTTATTTTTGTTTTTGAAATTTGGCTAGAAATTCAAATATTTCTTCAAGAAAGATGAAAACTATTATGGAGAAGATGAAAATCATTGTAGATAAATGGTGAGAAACAAGCACAATTTTCAAAAACCAAATAATTATCAAACGGGACCTTAGTTTTTTATTTTTGGTTTTTAAAAATTAAACCTATAAATACTACTTCCACCTATAGATTTTCGTTGTTTTGTTATCTACTTTTTACATGTTTTCAAAAACCATGCCAAGTTTTGAAAACTAGAAAAAATAGTTTCCAAACACTTGTTTTTGTTTTTAAAATTTGGCTAAAAATTCAAATGATTTCTTAAAAAAGATGAAATCCACTGTACATAAAAAGATGAGAAAACAAACAATTTTAAAAAACCAAATGATTATCAAACTAGGGCCTTAAGGGCTCGTTTGATAACGTTCATGTTTCATGTTTCTTGTTCATGTTTATCATTTTTCAAGAAACAATCTGTTTGATAAACCATTCTGTTTCTTGTTTCTAAATTTTTTAGAAACGCTTCTAAAAAAAAGGCAGATTTTGAGAAACTTCAAAAAGTAGTTTCTCAAATTCTATTTCTGTTTTTTTTTTCCAGGTTTCATGCATGTATTATTATTTCTCTTTTTACCCATCTCTCCTCTCTCTTTTCTTTCTCTCTCTTCCATTCTATTTTTTTTTCTTTTAATACTTTTTAATCTTTTTGTTTTTTTTTGTTTTTTTTTCTTTTTTGATTTATTTCTTTCTATTCGTTCTCTCTCTTTCATCATAATCTTTTTTCTTTTAATAGTTCATTATCTTTTTTTTTTCTTTTTTCCTTTTTACTTCTCTCTTTTCGTTTATGTTTTTATTTTCTCTCTTATGTTCTTATTTTCTTTTACTTTACATTAACGAGCTTATAGTTATTGTTTTCTATTTAATTCTCTATTATTTTTCCTTTTGGTACGATTTTATTTTTTTATTAAATAAATAAACTAATAATGTATTTCATGTTTACCATTAAATGTAAAAAAATATATACATTCTCTCTCTTTTTCTGATTTTACTTGCGTGTATTATTAGCTAATGCATTTTTAAAGAAAAAATAAAAATAAAGTTTATTATTAAATTAAAGAAATGTGGGTATATTTGATTGTCTGACTTTAGACAATTTACAAATTCGTCTAATTGAACTAACTTTTATAAGTCAAAATCGTTCAAGGTGAATTAATTGAAGTGAGAAATAACATTACAAATCAAATTTGAACAACATTTGAAGGATAAAATTTATTATTATTATTATTATTATTATTATTATTAATTAGGTGTTAGGCCTTAATAAAATACTATAACCTCTTTATAATTTTTTTATATTTATTTTAATGCATATTATATGTTTTATTATAGTATATGCACTAAATTTTCTTTTTACCAAAAAATAAGAAACAAGAAACAAGAAACAGAAATAGTTATCAAATATGTTTCTGTTTTTAGTTTTTAAGAAACATAAACAAGAAACGAGAAACAGAAACAAGAAACGAGAAACGAGAACGTTATCAAACGGGGCCTAAGTGTCCAGTTCTTTTAAAAAAAAAATTGAAAAGATTTGCTCAATAATGAACTATATGTTAATCTTACGAAGATCAAGGGGAGAAGTTCTTGGTGGTTAAATCACAATTTTATGTTTATGTCTAATAAATCATCGAACTTTAAAAAGTGAATGAAATTAAACTTTCAATTTTGTGTCTAAAGAGTTCCCGAATTTAGAAATATCTAATATATCCCAAACTTATAATTTTGAAGTCCTTAATATAGACATTTTTTTTAAAGTTTACGGAACTATCAAACACAAGGTGGGAGTTCTATAAGACACAAAATTCAATATTTTATCTAATAAACACATGATAATTTCACATGAGTTCTATACATATCAAACATAAAATTAAAGGTTCAAGAACCTTTAAACACTTAAAATTTTTAGAACTAAACTTGTAATTTAACCTAGATTTAAAACTTGAATGCCAACCAATGTCTATTTATTGAATTCATCCAACCTGGTAGTACTCCATTTTTTGGAATGTCCAATGTCAAATTCACTCAATGAGTAAGTCACCAATTTCTAAAATGGACTAGGTAATACAATATACCTTATCTAGTGGATTACAGGCAGAGAATTTTTTATGCTAACCAAATCTTATAAATATATTTCGAAATCTTAGCCATCTTGCCAAAACTAAAAGTTAACTCAATATTTTTTTAAAAAAAGTCCGTTCAAATTTCTAGTACTATTCTTAAAAATAGAGAAGAAACAAAAGATCATTATTAAAAAAAATAAAAATAAAAATAAAAATAAAATAAAAAATTATTCTTAATGATTCAAATTGAAAAATAAACCTACAGACCCCGCTAACAGTGCGGTAACTCTTGTTTATCAGGCCACCAAAAAAGAATACACCATTATCTAGGAGTGAAGGACAAGGCTGCATAGAAGGAAGCAAGGGGAGCAAAATTTTTGCATTAAACATTATAGATTCTTTTAGATAAAATTTCAAATCTACCCTCTACTGAAAGGTTGTTTTAGCTTTTGTTGTCATTGTCCTCACTAAAAATTTATGGTCTCAGTCCCTAATTATCTAACAGTGTTCCCGAGGCAGAGACAAATGGATATGCAAATAAATAAATTAAAATTGTCTATTTTGTCAGAAAGCATGTAGAAATCTAAAAGAGACTTACAAGTCATTTCAGGTAGTGCAGCACAAGTCGAATTCCACGTCCAAGAGAGTATAAAAAAGCCGAAGGATATTCCTTCACTAGCAAAGTAAAATTCGCCTAAATCCTGAAGAAATTAGAATGTCAAATGGAGAAGAAATAATGAAACAAAGGGATTCAAGAGGACAAGTGAGTAACCTCATTGAATGACTGCAGATAACAAGAAGTGGTCGATCCGAGACGATGTTTTCGAGCTCACGTTCCCCATTAATTGACAATGCTAATTCGAAATAATGTATTTGTTGAAATCAGACCAAGTTACTGTTTTTTTGTAATGCTACAATACCTAATACTTCAGTATAAAAGGGTAGGTCCATACTTGCATTATCTGACATGAACATTAATATATAAATAAGAAGATCAGCATCCTGCAATGGTATGTATTTATATTCCCCTACGCTCAAGATTGAACGATAACGAGGGAGAGATAATAATCGTCTAAGTACCTTCATTTGTTGCACATCATACATGGCTCTGTAAGCGTTCGACCGAGAAGTACGGGGTAGTTGAGGCGAAGAAGCGAGGGAAACTATGAGTTATAGTTGAAATGCATCACAACCATTGACTTCATTTGCAATCAGATTATTTTGACAACATAACTACAAGAGGTCTCTCTGAAATAACTATTTTCAATGCAGAGTATGTTCATGCTTTCAATGAGGTTGCACCTCAATTTGCATGAATTATCTATTTATCAGGAATAAGCATCGAGCGCAGATTCCTTACGGATGCCCGATGCTGTACCGTATGGTTTCCTGTATTGTATGAGAAATGTTTGAGAATGGCAATATGGCAAAAAAGTCAAGAACCATGAAGTTGATAGTGTTAACTTCTTATTAATAGCCCCAAATTCCTCATGGTATTGAGCCTACATAAGTTATTGTTAGTTACATAGGGGAGCCCACCTACAAACAACTCTCTTCCTAACACATTCATTTGTCCTCCTTCACCTCCTTCCTACAATACATTATGTTTTTTTAATGCGAAACATCAATAGCATTGGTATAACAAAAAAGGAACAACCTAAGGGCCGGGTGGAGAGAATTCCCTCCCGAGGATGCTATTAAAGGGACTTCCAATCATACAAAATCATGAAGAGGCTCTAATTATAAAAGAATTTTTTGTGGCTTGAACACCACCACGACGCTGTATATTGTACAGTACATGTTAATAGTGGTCTGGTCTATCAGAAGTTTGAACCTAAACATGATTCGTGTTTGTAACAGCAAAGAGAAAATTATCATCACAAGAAATTAGAATGCTTGCATTAGAGAAATGAAGAGCTCAACCTACATTTATATGTATGAGAGTAGTGAACGTGTGCACGGAAACTAGTATTAAATATAAGAGATACTTCAGCTTACCTAGAATGCTGGGCATGAGATTCATGAGGCCTTTTCTACTCAGAGATCCTTAGTGGCGTCTAAGTACCCAGAGCGCTAATCGCCCTCTTGAGAAAGTCGAACAGATGCGGCACGAACCAGACTCAGGAGCCTTTCATCTAGGGCTTCAAGATCACCGCAATTACGAAGTTGAGAATATAATGGAGCAATATAATCTGCAACAATTTCAGCCAACTTCCACAAAGAGAAATCTCCAGCCATTCGAAGTACATTGACCGACAAATGACGGGCATTATCTAGACAAGATACAATTACATGCAAGCACACTGCCTGAAGATCTTCCAGAAACCAGAACTCAGCAAGCCAACAAAGCTCTACATATGATTGGAGCTCATTCAATCTCTCTTGGTCATCCATATTATGCCATAGGCACCCAGATGGAGGATCTGGCAGCTTATCTGAGTAGAACCATTCCACCAGTTTAACCATTGCCTCCCAACTAACTGGAACCTTAATTATTTCTGAGTGGCTGTTGGGAAAGGGAAAAAAAAAAAGGAAAAAGAATAAACCTTTAACTGTGGACCCTAATAATGACAAATAAAATTAGAATTGCTTTCAAAAGAAATTTCAAAGAAAGTTCACAAGTTCTCTCCATACCGCTTCCAGGCCATACTCCTCAGAACCAATGAATGTGTATCAAATTCTTAAGATGTGAAAAGTTTTAAACCGTATTTATATAATAAAAAATGTAAAAAAGAATGCTCCCATGTAATTTGAGAATACTAATCCACATCAAACTGCATGTCCTGAAGGCAAATAGTTTTTCGAAAACTTAACAATCGCGCAATCTTTTAATCAATGTAATAACATAGTTCATTTTTGGCTAAATTATAAAAAAAATACCCCTAAACTTTGCCCATTGTTTCAAAGATACCCCTATTCTTTCAAAAGTCACAATATTACCTTCGACCTTTCATAAATGTTTCAAAACTACACTTGGAGTAGAAAAATTGTTGGAATATTGAACAAAAAGTCGACATGTCTGAATCATGTTATTTCATACTTAATCCAAACAAGTATCCTAGTCACCACACCTTGTTTCGAGTCATTGCCACGTCGATTTTCCGTCCAACATTCTAACGGATTTCTACTCTAAATGTAGTTTTTAAATGTTCATGAAAGGTAAAGCGTAATATTGCAACTTTTGAAAGAATAGGGGTGTTTTCTAAACAATGGACAAAGTTCAAGGGTATTTTTTTTATAATTTAGCCTTCATTTTTTCCACACTACACTACGACAGATCTCTTACAAATCCAATAAATGCAAATAATATCTTATTTTCGTCCTTTAATTGAGACCAAATGTGAATTGACCAAATAATATAACTAATAAAAGAACAAAGTATCAAACAAACTCTATAATTTTTTATTTTATGTTCACTACATTGTAAATCACATAATAGTCCTCTATGGTTGTGTATTAGTATCCTATATGTAATGAGCATATACCTTTCTTTCATTCCCGATTGTAACAAGGCTCTTAGATAATCACAACTTAACCACAAGATTACTTTATGAACATGCATATGTGGCACAGATAAAGCACAAACATCGCATTTCCAACTAGTCTGCTTAGTTGCTTTTGCCTCCAAGATGATGTCTCTGTAAACAAAACAAAATTGGTCATAGGATCTTTTAAAGAAAAGATGGTTACATGGAGGACGAAAGTTAAAATATGTTCCCTACATGAAGTTTTCTATGCCCAAACAACAAGTCCAATTGAATAGCTTCGACCTAAAATCAGATAGTGTAATAAAACAAATTTCTGCTGGATGATGCGAATTATAGAAAAAGCACACGCTCAATGGCATATACACTCAATGATGCTCTACCCTGTTAACATTTTTCAGCAGAGAAATTTAATTCTCAGAAGTGAATATAAACAAGGCTAAAGATTCAATATAATTCACTGGTTGATACATGAAAATATGTTTATTTGTATTTTAACCAAAGATAGTGGTCTATCTGAAATAGAATACTCAAAGAAAAAGAATTATTTTTTTACAAAATCTTATGCTTATTTAATGCAAACTTAGTCTACTTGAAGAAAATCAAGGAAAACCTACGAGAAATGATATCCAGCTGGACCAAGAGCCAGCATAAGATTGAAAGGGGGGAACGGTGCCCCCCACTTCGGTCTTCTTTTGCGAAGAATATGCAACAGCGTCTGTATTCTACAACGTTTAGCAAGACTTCTCAACTTTTTTGTAAGTTCCTCCCCTGCTTGTAGGTATCCCCTGTAGACATACTCCAATAACTTTGCCATTGCATCATCGTCAACACGTGAAGATAAACAAACCTCTTTCTGAATCTTTCCAGATGATTTTTTGTCAGTGAAGGATGAATAATTAGGCACTTTCTCATTGACAGGTGGCCAGTTAGGAGGAAGCAGTGATGCACACCGAGCTGCAAGAATCACACCATGAACATTTAGAGACTTTCCATTCATGTGAATGAAACGAATGTCTGAATAGTCCCTCTCATCAATTGCCCTGCCAATCTTGTTCCCAAATGTACTAGGAAATCCATACAATCCCAAAAAACTAAGAATATATGCAGCATACCACTTTAGTCCAGGAGAGGAACTACCACTGCAGATATCCTGAAGCTTACTTATTAACTCATCTTCAGTAAATTCAACTAATAAAGAAGATATGTCTCTTTCATTCGTCAACGGACCCAATTGTAAAATTAACTCAGCCAGACCCACCAAACTATATAAAACCAGAATATCTCCTCCCTCCCATTCTTTTATAGGGCCCCAACAGCAAGCTCTCTCATGAAAGTTAAAATGCAAATGAGGAGAATAGCTCAGCCTATCTAAATAGACTTCATTGCTCAAGCACCACTTAACAAAGGACACTATTGCCTTCATGCCTTCCGCATTCTTGTCCCACATTGTATACTGTGGCAGACCTACGCAACATATTAAACTTAACAAGTTGATGACGATAAGAATATTTGGAATTCCAGAAATGGTCCCAAATGAAATGCCCGTCAGGGTATGCCAGAAGTCCTTCAAATATGACTTAATATTCGGCTCTAGCATCTTTGTTAACATAGACGTGGTCTTTGATGCAATATAATTGGAAGGAGAATAAATCATCATCATAATAGCTCTCAAAATTGATTCATTTTTGGAGGCATTGACAACATCACTTTGACATATTTGACGCCAACCCGTAAATAATTCAGCAAAGGCCAAACTGTCAATAAAAAGATTTCTAAAAAAATGAGTCAATGATGAAAGTAAAACAACATGAAAGAAATAGGAAAAAATAAAGTAAAACTCCACAGGTACTGAGAAATGGAATTACCAGGCACATGATAGGAGTATGTCAATTAGGAAACCATTTGAATTTTTGTTCAGGTAGACATCTTCATTGAAGTTTGTTGCAAGCCAGCCAAGAATTTCCCAGATATATACCCTCAATCCAGGAAAATAATTTGATATAAGACCCTCCCGAGCAATGTTAATCTGATCTTCCATCGACAAAATACATTCATGTAATTGTTCGGGACACTTTCCAAGTAAAAGATGAAGGAGAGCACTGTCAATTCCATGTTTCCAAAAATAATTGTGATGCTGGCCAGCCCAACGAGTGATTAAGGCCAAGCGACAGGCCTCCTCAAGCAAGCATATCTGTTTATTGGTAACTACTGCAGGCTGTGAACTACATTCAGCCATTGCACTTAATATGGCATTGACAATTGGTTCACAACATGAACTCATCCTTTCCAAACCGGTCTCCTCATTTATCTGAGTAAGAAATGTCACAAAATAAGTTTAAGCAGAGAACACATATTCATTCAATATGATGTCTATAACAAACATATTAACAGTTCTTAGTTCTAACCACTAAACATTGTGCAAGTCTAAATGCTTCAATCCTAACACGATGAGGGCGTGAGCTGCCCATGCATTCCACCATTTCTTGCAGAATTGCTTCTCCACACTCTAAAAGCTTCTTTGCCCCAATACCACATAAAGCTGCAAAGGAAATTGGCAACTTTTTCTCAATTACAAATCTGCAATCTCAAAGTAGGAAAATTCCCCTGTATTCATTACCTATTGCAGAAAACAACTTCAAAACTTCAGCTCTAACAGAAAAGTCTGGCTTGGCATACATATCATACAAAGCTTCCATCAATTTAGCATCACTCCAAACTGGAAACCTAGAGAGAGGCCACCGAGAGAGTATTGCACTCAAAAGAGAAAAAAAAGGTTGAACATATTCAACTGGGTTCATAGCTCCAGAAAAGTCTCGAATGATGCCAATCAAATGAAGAACAACTTCTGTCTTTTTCAGAATCTCCCAAAGTGCTTCCTCACTTTTACTCGGTACATTTGAAAGAATCGAATTCAATGCTGTAGCACATGCTACAGATATTTGTATTTGATGAGCAGGTAGCAAGCATGAAAGAGCATGAGAAAGATCCAAAATGAAAGGTTTCAACAGTACATTTGGTATAGCATTGACCAGCTTTATTGCAACATCAGCTGCTATACTTGACGTTGCCCCATTCTTATCTTCAAGAATCCACACCAAAGAATAAACAATATCAGGTATAGAATCCTGAAAGAAAGGGGAGAGAAGGCAGTAACTTCCGAGAAAAAGAAGATAACAAAAATGAAGCTCAAAACATGAAGTAAATAAAAACTTACCAACGGTATAAAAGGTAGCCACGTACATAAAGTAACATAAAAAAGACATATCCCGGTCAACTTAAGAACATAATGGAAAAGAAGGCAAGAGAGTTTAAGAATTTAACATAGTATTAAGTTTTATGCAGAAGAAGCTTAAAACCAGAAGCATAAGAGAAAAAAAGGGGAAAGCAAAAATCATCCTTGTTTCTTTTCCACTCTGTACAAGTATAACTACTAATCTTTTTATTTTATTTTGCCCACATACTTCCTAAGACTACTCAACTGATCCCTTCATAAAAAAATCCAATTTAATCGTGGGATATCAGTGATTCTAGTAATATGACTTCATTTCGACATATCCAATCCAAAACCTTCAATGTTATCAGATATTGCTGTTCCAGAGCAAAAAACCTGACAAATATGACTCTAAACAACTATAAAAGTAAACACAATGCACAGTTTTCTTTTTTGAGTTTACATGTGAGGTGGAAATTCGAATCTCTAACTTTCTTGTCGAGTATATATGACTTAACTAGAGCTACGCTCAGGTTGACAATACAATGGTGCACTGTACTTGATTGGATTTCCAAAATCTAAAAAACAACACCAAGTGCGATACCTTCACGAGGTGATGGTAACATAACTCTCTGGGAACAGATTCAAGAAATGCTGCAATGGAACGAACGACATGTCTCTGTACCTCGTTATCCGTGCACATCCATTTCCTCGTGTTTTGTTCATTAAACCTGTCATGGAAAACAACAAAACTACAATTACGGTGTAAACAAACTAATCTCTCAAATAATTGAAGCGTGAATAGAAATATTATTCATGAAGCGAGTAAAATTACAACGCCTAAAAATTTTCCTTCGGAAACTAATTAAAACCGTTAATCACGTAAAAGAAAAACACAAGTCACAACATTGTGTTTCAAGGTTTCGACGTCTTCTCTTGAACTGTTTTTCCATAGGAGAAACAATAACTATGCGAGACAGGAAAATCTCAAAGATATTATCTCAATCGACTTCGAAGCCAAACAGAATTAACTTTCTGAATCAGAGTAGGATCGAAGCTTTCAAGCAAATTCAAACAAACAGTTCCGCAACAGTAAACCATTCCAAAACCAAAAGTGAACTGATAATTCAATTAATTCTAGTGCAAATAAGCTCATCAATATGCTCGGCGGAGCGATAATACAAGGACATACAGAAGAACACATCAAATTACACCAAATGAATTCTCACACTCGAGAAGACTGAAAACTGACCTTGTACCGAGATTGAGAGCGTCGTGAAGACGGCGATGGAGAGTGTGGAAGTGGCTGGTTGATTCGACTCGTCCACCGGCTTTGGAGGATCTCATCTCGAATGACAAACGAATTCGTCAGTTTCTATAGGGCGAAAGACATTGGAAGTGGACAGAGTTTGAGCAGATCATTGAAGTTGGAGAACCGCTCTCAAGCTGAATGTACGCAATTTGAAGCAGTTGGAAATAGTACTTCGCTCGCATTTTCAGCCCTCTGTCGATCTACCTTTTTATTTTCACTGCTTCCGTGATCAAAAGAGGAATTTCTCAAACGCATGGCTAGTAATGGAAAATCCTTGTATTTATAGGGTTATAATTATAAGTGTCTTTGCTTTTGCTTTTTTTTTTTTTTAGTTAAAATACCACTTTAGTGTTTGTACCTTTACGCAATCAATCGGATCATATAGATATCCCTTCAATACAACATAGGTCATCGAAAGGATCTCGGAGACCCACCAAAGCAGTACCGTGAGGGAAGGGTGAAAAGAACCCCCATCGGGGAGTGAAATAGAACATGAAACCGTAAGCTTCCAAGCAGTGGGAGGAGACCAGGACTCTGACCGCGTGCCTGTTGAAGAATGAGCCGGCGACTCATAGGCCCGGCTGGCCTGCCAGCGGTAGTGGGAATTCTCCCGTTCCCTGGCGGAATTGGCCTGACCCTTGAAGGTCCTACGAAGCTTGTCTCACGCCCCCCTCTCACAATAAAGCTAGGGTTTGTGTAGAAATCGGTCTTCTCAAGGAAAACCTCCCAAATCGTGTTTTGATTGGATCGACTGTGTATGTACGAAAGGATTGGTAAAGGCCCTCCTTTTTATTCTCACTCGCAAACAGGGAATGATCAAGATCCATTCTCCAGTTTGAAGGGTAACATGTAGAAGTGATTGTTTGATTCTTCTAATTTGAGGAAAGGCTCGACGAAGGGAGGGGAAGGAAAACGCTTTCGAAGATCGAGATTGGATTTCTTTTGAATCAAAAACGAAGAAGGCCGAGGATGGCCGCGCCAACACTTGGAGGAATGAGATAAGCTCCCATTCACGAGGCCCAGAAGGTTGAATAGAATCAGAATGAACTTCAGTTCTTACAGATAAATGCTCAATACCCAAGTAGGCTTACAAAGTTGATAATGTTCAAGTGCTTTCTGGGTCGTCTCAGACCTTGCGATGGGGCTTTAGCCCTTAAGTTTAATCAAGCTATTAGCGATATGGGATTTCGAATGAATTTCGACGATCATTGTATTGAAACTCGAATAATGGATGGTGAGATTAGAATATTGTCAAACTAATCCTTTGAATCCGGTACCAACGGGTATCATCCCTTCTAGAACAACGTTCTCTTTCAGACCTTTCAACCAGGAGAGCGGCTTTTGCTAAAACTCGAGCAGTTTCTTGAAAACTTGCTTCGGATATGCAAAAGGCCCCAACGACAAAGGAACGGGCATTTTCGGGGACTAGCCCACTTCCCATTACTCGACGAGGGAAATTCCTCAGCATTTAGGCCGTAACATTTAGCAACAAAAAAATCTTTAACCAAACAAGTGCTCTCCGAACCAAGCTAGATAGTTTCCTATCACTTGTCTTTGTATCGTTCAATTCGATCTTTTAGGTCCCTACTTCACCTCGACGGTTATGCCACGATCAAAGATCAGCCTTTTGTCTCTGTGTTTTCACATCGAGAATTCTTTGCATATGAAGATATGTCAAAGGGGCTCCACATCCCAAGCGTGTTTTTGACCCCATTCTCGCCGTTCTCAGGCAACCCCGCTCACTAGAACAAGTTATAGGCCTCAGACTTTAGCAAAGGAAGCTAAAGTGAGTAAGGCCAGCTCCCATAGTGTGACGGGCGGTGTGTACAAGTGATAATTCTCAGTTATGAGAATTATTCAACTCTAAAACCAAGTTGTTCTTGCTAATTTGCGGATTTTGTTGACCAACAAGCAAGATAAAAGTAACATTTTTTATAAATTCATGCAAGCTTGTTGAAACTTGATGAATAAAAGAATTTTAAGAAAAGATGAAGAAAGTGGCTTAAGTTGTTGTTCTTTTGTGCAGATTTGAAGACTTTGCAAAAGGGAATGCAATTGCATTCCATTTGCAATGTAACGTGAAGAAAAGAGGAAGGAGAATGCAATTGCAATATGAATTGCATTCTATGGAACAACAAGGCAAGCTCGAAATTTGCGGGAATCACCATGATTTACGTGATTTGCACCGATTATGGAGAAATTCCAGCAAGATAATCATGTCCAAATTCTACCCACTAATTATGGACCCAATTTTGGAAGGAGAGGAGGCTCGGTTTTGACTTTAAAAAGGGAAGAAGCCGAAGAAGAAGAGGGAGTTTTTCGTGGGTTTTATTTTCTGTTTTCCCGAAGTAATTTTCTGGGTTTTCATTTTTTTTGTTTCCTCATAAACAGCAACATTTTGATTTCAATTTGTATTAGATCAGTTCCATTTCAATTTTGTGTTTATTCTCTACATTGTAACTTAAGGAGATCCTCCGATTTTAGCTTCAATCAACGAGAAGGCAAATTTTCTGCATTTTGTTTACGGGTTTTCCATTATTTTTCAGTCTCTGTTCTCTTTTTCTTTCGTTCTCCGATTTTGTTCTCTTTTTCTCTTTTTCTTTTGGGTAATGTTTTGCCATTTTTTGGATTTTCCGTGGGTTGCCTTTTGAAAACAAAGAAATTGATTTCCATTAGTTTTTTTTTATTCACCCGTGGGTTTCCTTTTTAAAACAGAAAGTGATTTCCAATAGCTAATATTAGGAAAAATTGATTTTCTTAGTTACAATTTCTTTGTTGGTAATTTAATTAGGTTTTCTTGGGAATTAATTATTTCCTCTTTTAAAACTATGAAATTTTCAATAAATAATTTTGGGATTTTTACTTTTTCTACAATGAGCTAAATTTTCTCTAGGGGTTCAAGTTGGTGAATGCCCTAAGGAAAAATGTAAAGCTCTAAAGCATAAACAATCTAGTTAGCATGTGAACTTTGTTTGCTTTTGTTGAATTTAAATTTGGGTAAACCTAGCCGGCCAACTAGTGCTTGCTCATCAAGCTCGAACTTAATATCGAAAGAGTTAAGGGAAAACCGATGTCGCAAAAGCAATGGAGGAAAAGACTTAGAAATAAGTCCTGAACATCGACCCTAGACATAGGGCGAGACTCCAAGACCACTAGGGTTGTGTGCGAAGTATCTAAGTTAGATTAGCCATAGACATATAGGTTTAATCACTTAGTCTCCTAAAGGTTTTGAATCAAAATCGAATAGGAGTTGAACTCGGTTTACTTAGTCTCACATGTTAACTATGATTGCAATTGCAAATTGAATCGCATTTTTCCAAATGTGCTTGAACCACTTGAATCCCTATTTTTAACTCATTGAATTTTCATTCACTCTTGTTAAACAAACCAAACCTCTTAAATTTTTACATCTTCGGTTCCCCTATTGCAATTTGCAAACATATTTTGTGTCATTCTAAGTAAATTTTGTTAAACCCTGTGTCCCTTGGGTACGATACTCTGGAATACTTCCAGTTTCTTTATTACTTCGATCATGTGCACTTGCGTGTTGTAGCAAAGCATTAGCGATCAACAAGGCCCGGGAACAAATTCACAGCCGTATGGCTGACCGGCGATTACTAGCGATTTCGGCTTCATGCAGGCGAGTTGCAGCCTACAATCCGAACTAAGGACGAGTTTTTGGAGTTAGCTCACCCTCGCGGGATCACGACCCTTTGTCCCGACCATTGTAGCACGTGTGTCGCCCAGGGCATAAGGGGCATGATGACTTGACGTCATCCTCAGATGATTCGAGGAAAAACTTATGAATGGACCAGCTACAAGAAACGACCTCATGATAGTCAATATGGGACCTCACCACCCATCAATGCACGGTGTTCTTCGACTCATCCTTACTTTGGATGGTGAAGATGTTATTGACTGTGAACGCATACTCTTGCTCACAGGCTCCCTGAAACCAAGAGAGGAGACAGAAGATGCATAAGATGCAGAGGATACTATGGATGAAGAGTGAGCCTCTCTCCTATGTCTAGGAGTAGAGAAGAGAGCACCTTCAACCGACAAAGCATTTATTTCCTTTCCTGCTTGGCCAAGATGTGTGTACTTTTAAATATTCAATTTTAGTTTTTGTACTTTCACTAAAACTTCATTATAGGGATATAAGTATATATTTTTTTAATTCAACAATTGTGGAGGTAGGAATCGAACCATCTACCAATGATAATTGATGCCTTATCTATCGAGTTATGCTCAGATTGATAGGTTATAAGTTAAAACCTTTATCTTCGTATTTTTTTCCTGTGAACTATAGCCTGTAAGTGAGATTAATTTTTAATTTGATCTGAGATTAATTTTTAATTTGATCTACTGGCCTTATGAATTTATGAAACTTTTAGAATTGAACTTTTAAATATTGTAATATGGTGAAACTATTCTTGATAAATATGTTTCTAATCAAAATTTCAAATTATAAAATTAATACAATCAAACTCAACTTATTTTCTTAAATCAAGATGACAGCTCAACATGAGTCTGAAAACTAAACTATAATTTTATAATAGTTGATATTATACTAAAAAATTGAATTAGATTGTAACAATTTCTATAATATGAGAGTTTAATTATAATGATTATATACTATAGAGAAGGTTTATGCATTTTACTCTATTTAAAGAATTAATTGTAAATTTCATAAGTCAAAGTGAGCATAGCTCACGGTAATTGACATGTATCATTGATCAAAAGGTCAGAGGTTCGAATCCTTCCACCCCCAAATATTGTTGAACTCAAAAAAAAATTTGTAAATTTCATAAGTTACTCAAATTAAAATTTTAAAAAATTAAACAAAATCAGTTTTTGTAAAAGCACCTTCGAAAAAGTTAATATTTTAAGTGTATTTAGTATAGCTTCTTGAATGATTTTAAATAATCAAATGTATTTAATTTTTTTTTTAAAAAACCACTTAAAAAATTAGATTAATTTAAAAACTATTTTTGAAGAAAAACATTAATTTAAAAACTATTTTTGAAGAAAAACATTAATTTAAAAACTATTTTTGAATAAACAATTGAGAGATAGATTATCTAAAAATTGCTTTAAAATGATTATCCAAAACTCTTTAAAAAATATGGTAAGAAAAGAAACATATTTATAATTAATAAAATCACTTTTGAATATGGTACAACAAAACAAATTTGTTATTTAAAACACTTTTTTGAAAAATGTAAAATGTAAAAACATTTTTATTGTAAATATTTTCTCAAAAAATTGCTTAAACTAGAAGGTATTCTAAACTGCCAATATGAGTAGAGATGTCCACGGGGCGGGGCAGGGCCGGGGAATGGATTCCCCGTCCCCGCCCCCTCAAAATTCCCCATTTAATTTCGCGGGATCGGGTTCCCCGCGGGAAAATTTTCCCCGTTCTTTTTTTTTGTTTTTTTTTTAATCTTTTTTATTTTTTTAAATTTATTCTCAACCATAATAGAAATTATTTATAAATGAATAATTTTCAATATAATTCTATTTAAAGAAAATGTTATAAAATTTCCTAATAAAAACAATAATATACCATAAGTAAAAATATTATAATGTCGAAACAAGTTAATTTCTAAAAATTCAAATTTCAATATTACAACATTATTTTTAATTTCTTTATTACGAAATAGTCTTAAACTAATTCCTACTATAGTTTTTTTTTTAAAAAAAATTTCTATTTATAGGTAATAATATATATATATATTACTAATTGCGGCGAGGCGGAGAATCAAGGCGGGGTCAGGGTTGGGGTCGGGGATGGGAAATATATTCCCCGTCCCCATTCCCGTTTAGCCAATGGAGAGAAAAATCTCCCCGCTCCCTCTCCCCCATTTCCCGTGTAATAAGGGATTTCCCGCCTCGTTTCGGGAGGGTCCCCATGGGTTAAATGGACATCTCTAAATATGAGCATGACTCAAAAGTGTATACTCTCGACCAAGAAGTTAGAGGTTTGAATCCTCCACCCCACATGTTGTCAAAAAAAAAAAAAAAGGTCTTTTAAATAGATAAACTTCCCTTCATTCAAATTAAACTCAGTCCTAGTACTTAAAAAAAAACCACTCTAAATATCGTAGTTGGCAAGCTTCATCAAGCAAGTTTACCATTCATATGAAAAAGACATAATTAAAAAAAAAACATATCAAAACATAATTGAAGAGACTAATGAAAAAAAAAACCTTTATAAACTTCAACTACTAAACCACTGAAGTTCAAGAATATTCCATTAAAGTTCAAGAATCCATTGAGAACCGTTGATGAACTTCAAATAGTGAATATAAGAGAGATTAAATTGTCACACAAATCAAAATACAGAGTATTTTCCTTAATTCCTTTGCATAAGTTAAATTTCTGAACGTTTAATTTTGTGTCTAATAAGTTTCTAATAAATTCATAATTTTTAAAAATAAATTGATCTATTAAATATAAATTTGAATTATATGTCCAATAGAGCTTTAAAATTTCTTTTTTTTTTTTGTTTAGTAAATTCGAAAATTTTAAAACATTTAAAAATTCATGAACTAAATTTATAATTTTAAAAGTTCAAAGACCAAATAGATACAAACCTCAAAGTTCAGAGATTGAATTTGTAATTTTAACCTTAAATATAATTTTATAACCAATAGATATACTTTATAACTATTTTTTAAACTTTAAAAACTGAAAGGTCCATTTTGCAAAAACTAAATGTCCATTTTTATCGCAAAGTCAAACGTCCAGGCTAGAGTGTATTTTATAAATAATAATGATAACTTTTTACACGAACTTTCAAAAAGAAATTTTGATTTTTATCTCGAGTACGTGAGTTTCAACCTCTCACTCATTGATCTTCTTAGATCAACCTGTTGACTTGTTAATCTTTTTGAATCAACTCGATAGCTTGTTAACTTTCTTGGATCGACTTACTGACTTGTTAACCTTCTTGAATTGATTTGTTGGTTTGTTAATCTTCCCAAAGTCTTATATGTTTCAGGCGTCTTTTAACTTTAAAGAGATTTCAATCCTCAAAGTAGAGGTGAGCATCGGTCGGATGCGTCGATTTTGGGCTCAAACTGGCACTAACCACCGACAAGTCGGTTTTGATTGGTCGATAGTCGTGGGTTTTGGAAGTGGTTATGGAGCCGATCGATCGAACACACGCAAAGATCAATCGATTTTGGGGGTTCATTCAGAGCTACTGAGAAAAGGGGTATCGTCCATGGCAACAATGGGCTCCAGCAGGTGACAAAGAAAGTTTCGATAAAAAAACAAAGAGAAAAAGAGAAACAAAGAAGGCAAATATGAAAAAGAGAGAAGGGAGAAGAAGGAAGAAGAAAAAGAAGGTGGTTCGTTGGTGGCGTGTGGCAACAATGGATTCTGACGGGCAACGAAGAAAAAAAGAAAGAGAGAAAGTGAATAGAGAAGAGGAGGAAGAGAGAAGGGAGATGGAGGGAGAAAGAGAGATATTTTCTCACCATTTGTCTACAATGGTTTCCATCTTGCTTAAGGAAATATTTGAGTTGCTAGCCAAATTTAAAAAAAAAAAAAAAAAGTTTTTGAAAACTTGATAATTCTCAAAAGCTTTTGTGTATTTTGTGTATTCTCAAAAGCTTTTTCATTTATGAGGATTATCTGACCCTTATACTAGGTTATTGATAATTCTCATTTATGAGGATTATTTGGCCTTTAAACTTAGTTATATTTGTGATTTTTATTCATATTATTTGATGAAAAATAAAAAAAAAATGTTTGAATATAATATAACCCGTGGAATACTCTGCACCTCAAACACATACTATTATAACCTCAGACTAAACAACTCTGCATTTTAAACAATATTATATTATTTCACATACTATTATAACCCACATACTATTATAACCCACATACTATTATAACTCATGTTATTATAACCTACTCAGTGCCCCAAACAGCTCCTTAATGTTTTGATGCATGATTTTCGCAGAATGCAACAGCAGTGCAATTGCAATCTGGCAAATCTGGAATTTAAGAAAAAAACGTAGATTTCGGGATTTTGAAGGAAAATTGACCCACGAATTTAGCGAGATAATTAGCCATGATTGTCCATCAACCAAGAGGAAAACCCTAGCATGAAATCGCTATAAATATTGAACAAAGAAGCCGAACAAAGGGAGCTCGATTGGAAAAGATTTTCGTTCACGTTTTTTTGGGTTTTCCTACTTTCTGCAATTTTCATTTTTAGTTTTTTTTAGTTGCTGTTTTGTATTCATTTCTTCTACATCTTAGTCACGAATTTCTTCCTCAATCCTATCTCAACGAAGTTGGTGTTGGTTATGAACAAATACTTATTCGATTGAGCTCGATTTTGAGAGGAAAATTTCTTTTCGTTTTTGGGTTTTTCTTCACCTACGGTAGTAGTATTATTTTTGGAGTTATTCTGTGTTCTTCTTCCTAAAAGTTCAAAATTTCTTTCTCAATCCCATCTCAACAAGAATTGGGTGTGGTTATGAACAACTTCTTGTTCAATTGAGCTGAGATGCATGAGTTTTTAGGAGGGTTAAGTTCTCATTCGATTTCTGAGGGTTAAGTTCTCATTCAATTTAGTTTTTGCAAATTCAATCTCTGTTATTTGAATTGTGGAAAACTACTGTATTTTGAAATTTGCATACATATATACAAGTTTCTTTAAGTTAATTTAGCATCTTTGAATTTTGCAAATTGTTTCTTTAAGCTACTATATTGCTTTGTATTTGCAATTTGTTGCATTGTTTACCTTGATTATACCAATGAATTTTACTAATTTACATTTACTGTTTTCAATTTATTCCATCATGAAGAGCTAAATTTCCTTTGGGATTCAAGTTGTGAATGCCCTAGAGGAAAGATGTAAGGCTCGATAGCAAAAATAATCTAGCTAATTCTTGAACTATTGTTTGCTTTTGGTGAAATTAATATTGGGTAAACCCTAGTTGACCATCTAGTGTTGCTTGCCAAGCTAAACTTAATACCGAAAGGGTTAAGGGAAGCGGAAGTCACAAAAGCAATGGAGGAAAAGGCTTAGATATAAGTCTTGAAACATCGACCCTAGACATAGGGCGAGACTCCAAAATCACTAGAATTGCGTGCAAAAATATCTAACCCACGGTTACCTTAAGTTGCAATTTGTCAACGATTTTGTGCCATTTTTATAAATTTTATTAAAACTCGTTCCCTTGGGTTCGATACTCTGCAGTACTCCAGTTTTTTATTACTTCGATCACGTGCACTTGCGTGTTGTAGCAAAAATCTCGATCAGTTATTCTTGTCATTCTTGTGTATTTTGATAATGAAAGAACAAGCCTAAGATAGTTTTGATTGGTAATATGCTTAAAAACTTTTGGGATTAATGAAAAAAAGAAAAGAAGCTGAAAAGAAGTTAGAAATACACTGATTAGTTGTTTTTGTGTAGGTTTGTGAACAAGCACAAAAATGCAATTGCATTCTAAAATGGAAATGCAATTGCATTTTTGCGAAAATCTGGAAATTGCGAAAAGCACGAACTCAACGAGAATTTGGAAGATTTATGAGAACAACACGATTCTGCCAAACAAATTGACCCAAGGATGCATATGAGCAAGGAAGGAAACCCTGGCCCACAAAGCTTATAAAAAGGGGAAGAAGCGATGTAAAAGCATTCGGGTTTTCACACACAAAAGGACTTCGTTTTTCTACTGTTTTTGTACTTGAATGAGTTGCTGTTTTTTCCTACTTTCTCAGAACCTTTGAACCTCTAATTTTCGATCATTCCTTAGTCGATGTACACGCAAGCGCACGCGATCGAAGTAATATAAAATGGTATGTGAGTACCAAGTATCGAAACACAAGGGAACGGAGCAACAAAAATATTGTAAAGCAAAGTGTAAGGACAATTGCAACTTGAAAACTAAAATTGCAAAAATAAGGTTGGGTTGGTGTGTAAAAAAAATTGTAGAATCTAATGGCTGAATCTAGAAATAGCAATAATTGAAATAACAAAAACTGCATAATTGAATTGCAGAATTTATAAATGACAATAATTGAAATAACGAAAATTGCATAATTGAATTGCAGAATCTAGAATTGGAAATATTGGATAACAAACTAGATAAGCTTAGTAAATGAAATTGCAAAGGGAATTTAGAATAAGATGGGGCTTAAGAATGTCATTGCCCTAAGTTGTAATTGCAATTCCAACATACTCCATACTCAATTGTAAACCAAAATTGCTTCTCCTATTCACCTTGAATTTAGGTTTTTAGGAGACTAAGTGAGTGACTTATATGTCTATAGTCCCTCTATCTTAGATAATTCGGTTCAACAATTTTATGGGCCTTGGAGTCCTTAATCCCTATGTCTAGGGTAAGGATTGACTTATGTCTAAGCTCTTTCCTCCATCACTTGTGCGAAATTTGTTTATCACTAACCCTGTCGGTATTAGATCTAAGCTTGAGTTGTTACCCTAGTTGATCAATCTAGGATCTCAACGAAAATTTGTTCAACACAAGCAAACAATTGAGATATATGCTTGGTTTTTATTGAAATTTAGGCTACAATTACTTCTTAAGGAATTCACATCCTCGAACCCTCTAGGAAGTTTAGCTCATATTAAAATCTATAAGAAACAAAGCTACAAGTTAAAATAAACTCCATGTAAACATAAAGTTGACTACTATATTACTCTAGAAATAACACTTAAGGAAAATGAATTAACAAGCTAAAGAGAATTGATACTTCTAGTGATACTTCCAGTGAGTAATAAATTGAGCAAATGTTCCATGAAAAACAGAGGAGAACCCAGAAAAACACCTATGAATCATATACTTTTAGTAAAATAAATTGAGTTCCTCCAATATAAATTTAACCCAATAAGAATATCAAATGTATTCAACAAAGCTTGAAATAAACATCATTCAACTACCTTAAAACAGAAACTAAACTTGTAGAGAACTTGCAAAAACTCTTGGTAAAACAGAGAGAAAAAAATGGAAACAGAGGACAAAGATAAACTGCAGAAAACAGAGAGAAAAACAAGAGGAAAACCCATGAAAATTAACTCCAAAAACGTCCACCAATCCCCAACTTCTTCACTTGAATCAGATTGGATAAATCAAAGGAGAAGTAGAACTAAAAAAATCATAGCAGTCACGGTAAAACAGAAAACGAAAAACTGCAAAAAACAGAGGAAGAAAACTGAAAAAAAAAAACCAAGAAAAACAACTCCCAAAACGTCTCCAAAAAACAAATGCATTCTTCAATCATCTTCTCTCATTTTATAGGCCTTCATTAGAGTTGAATAATGCCCAAATTTTGTGCTCAAAATTCTCCAAATCATTCTGTAATTGAAGATTTTCGGAATGGATTAAATGCATATTTTTCATTTTTTTGAACTTTTCTACTGCTCCAGAAAAATTGTAGAATCCCGAAATTGCAATTTTGATTTTGCAATTTCCACATTCCCAAGTCTGCTGCTCCAGATTGCAGAATCACGATTTTGCAATTTGATTTTGCAATTTCCATATTTCCTGCAAACAAGATTAATTTATTTAGAACTCTATCCCAAATGCCATCATATTTATTTATTTCTTAAATTGAAGCAATCTTTCGACTATTTTCAAATGGTCTTAAGTCAAAACAAGAATATTTTAAGCAATTGGGAGTTAAATAAACCTTAATTCTAAGGCTTATCATTCCTCAACGAAAAGTGGAGGTTGTTAAGAGTCAATTCCCCTTGAAAAAGGAGTTGTGTTCAATTGGGCTAAAAGTGAAAAAAGGGGACGTTTGTAGTTCGGTTTTTCGAACTTTCTAGTCTAATCAAGCTATTGTTGTTTGTTTTTCTTAAGATTTAATTTATGTTATTTTCTGGCCATTAAAGTTTTTTTGTTGTAGTATTGTAGTTTTCAACACTCCTTACAACTTTGAATATTGGTATTCATTTAGAAGTATCATTTATTTTCTTCATTGAATCCAACTTTCTCTCCTTCACTTCTCAACTTTGTTATGGATTTTCATAACTTTAACTTACTGTTTTTCACTCCAACTATGATGAGCTAAATTTCGTTTAGGGGTTCAAGTTGGTGAATGTCCTAGAGGAAAGATGTAAAGCTTAAAAGCACAACCAATCTAGCTAGCACTTGAAAATTTGTTTACTTTTGTTGAGTTTAATATTGGGTAAACCTAGCCGGCCAACTAGTGTTGCTTGTCAAGTTTAAACTTAATATCGAAGGGGTTAAGGGAAGGCGGATGTCACAAATGCAATGGAGGAAAAGGCTTAGAAATAAGTTATCAACATCGACCATAGACAAAGGGTGAGACTCCAAAACCACTAGAATTATGCGCAAAATTATCTAAGTTAGATTAGCCATAGAAATATGGGTTTAATCATTTAGCCTCCTACAGAATTTGAAGCAAAATTGAATAGGAGTCGAATTCGATTTACTTAGTTTTCTTGAGTTAGCTATGATTGCAATTGCATTTTAGTTGCATTTCTTTCCAAATGGGCATAACAACTTGAATTTTCCTTTTGCATACTTATTATTTTTCACCAAAAACACCCTCAACATTTTTATACCCGTTATAGTAGTTGCATTTTGCAAACAAACTCATGTCAGCTTCACAAATTTTACTAAAAATTTGTTCCCTTCGATACGATACTCTGGAATACTTCTAGTTTTATAACTTGCAATCGACAGTGTGCACTTGCACTGGACTGAAACTTTGTTTTAATTTAAAAATATTTTTTTAAAGCCCCACATTTCAATTCGATCAAAACTGCATTTTTTAGTTTTCAAAACTTGACTTGATTTTTGAAAATATAGGTAAAAAGTAGGAAGTAGTATTTATATGCTTAATTTTTCAAAACAAAAATGATTATCAAACGGGGCCTAAACTGTCCAAGCCAAATAGATACTCACCTCAAATCTCTCAAACCTCACGGACCCAAAGTGTATTTTGTTGGAAAAAAAAATTCTCTCTTCCTCTTTCTTTTGGGTCTCAAAATAATAATCAAGACTGGAGAGAGAAACCAACACGAAACCAACACAAAAAGAAAGGGGCTCAATGCTTGATGAAGGTAGTCCTTCCCTTTTTCCATCTCTTCGTCGGATCATGAATCTTTCACGATTCAATTTCAATTTGATTTTGAATTTTCTCGTTGTTGTTTCTTCCCTGTGATTTCGTTTGGTTGCTTGGTTGTTAATCAGTTGAACATAGATGAGTTCTGTTATTGATTTTTTTTAGTTATTACGTTTGAATTTGCTGTTTTTAGAGATAGATTTGGATTCTTTCCGGTTCGTTTGATTTCCATGTTTGGATCAATTGCATTTTATCCTAAGTTTAGATTAGCTATTCGTTGTTTGGGTTTTGTCTTCTTGCAGTCTTTTGGGTGCTTTAAATTCGCAGGTGGATTTCAATTATTTATTTAGTAGGCAACCTGAAAACATAATAAAACATAATTTTAAAAATAATGGATTCAATGTAGCATATTAAAAAATGAATTTCAATTTAAATAATTTCTCATAATGTATTTTATAATATATTTATAGACCATGGAATAGATTGAATATAAACTATTATTATGAACATGTTTTTATAAAAATAAATTAAGTTTATAACATGAAATGCTATATTAAGGTGTGTTATTTCAACCTTCACCCCAACTCTCTTTTCTAGACAAATCAGTGTATTCCCATTCCTCACTTGATGACTCTTAATAGACTCTTAGTCTTAATAGAGAAGGCCTCCATTTGCCGATCTAAATTGAAAGAAAGTTATAAAGAAAGCTTCAATTTGTCGACGTGGATTAAAAAGAAGTGGGAGATAGACATAGATCCTTTTGCTTATTCGAGAATGTTGTATGGAGTTTGAAAAAAATTGCATCGGATTGTAGCAATTTCTTCAAAATTTTATAATAGTTTAATGTTGCAGTTTTAAAATTTTATAGAATGAAAAAAATTTGAATTAGATAATTTTCTATAATATGAGAGTTTAATGGTAGTAGCCAATTCCCACATAATAGTGTACTAATTACCGCCTCAAAATAATAGTAATAATAACAACCACAAAAAATCCGATTCAACCTATGCGTCGGCCGGCGGAAGGATCGGCAGTATCGCATCCTGTTCCGCCTTCATCATTAGTATCGCCTCGGCGCAACTGATCGGCAATTGATTGAGTAGAGACGGCGGAAGAACGGCCGGCAGAACGATCTCGAGAAATGTTTTGCGCACTGGAAAAGAGATCGACAGTATCGGCGTCGGCAATTTTCCCCGATTCGAGCGGCGTGTCGTGCTTGTAAGCGACTCTTAGGGCTTCGTCTGCCGATAATTTCACTTGAGCGGCACCGTATGTGATATCGTCCTTGCTCTTCGCCATTGTTGTTGTGTTAAAACTCCTGATCTCACACAATTTCTCTCTCTCTCGTTCTCGTGTTTCCGATTGGTATATAGGCGAAGTTGAAATGGTGACACGCAGCACAGCGGCCGGTGAGAAATCGACAGGTAGGTTTCTTTGCGATGACTCGTTGGCTTCGTGTCTCTGTGAAATGAAATCTGTTCTTCGTTGTCAATTTCACAGTACCTGTTTGGAACCAAGAGTTGCATGATTAAGAGTTTAGTCTCGAGATCTGAAGTCCCAATTAATTTTAACTGTTTTTTTTATTTAACGATTTTTTAAAATCTGGATCTGTTCATGAATTTTAAAATTAATTTTTTTTTTGTTTTTATTAATTTATGTATATTTTATAAATTTATTTTAATTTTTTAAATAAATATTATATATATTTTTTTAATATCTCTCATATTAATTATTTATTTGTCTTAGATATTTTTTAAATAGAAGAAAGTCTTACAATAATTTTTTAAATATTATATTTGACTTATAAAGATTTCAATCTATTAATTTAACGGGATTCAAATAAATTTAAATTTTTTTATGTTTTTATTATCTCAATTCTAGAAATAATATAGATTTGTTTCTATCAATCTTAAAATTGAGATTTTAAATTATATTATTGTGGAATATTTTCAATTATTCTGCATAGCCATCTGTCTGAATTTAGATAATAATTAATGGGGCTAAATTACAAATTTTCATTCCTTACGCTTAATAAATAGTGCATTTATAGGTCCATCAACTCCCAATTTTATTGTTTATACAAAAAAATAATAATTTTATGTCTAATAAGTTACTTTAAAAAGTATAAATTCAATTTTATGTTTAATAAGTACTATATATTTTTAAAATTTAAGGACCTACTAGTATCACATTTGCAGCTCAATTTGTAGTTTTCTCTTAATTTAACAAATTGTGAGAGTGATTCAAAATTTTGACCTATTTATTCGAGATTATAAATCTTTTCTAATTGAGTTATGTTTAGGTTGCCATAGTTTCGTAGTTAGAAGTTTGAACTTCCATTACATATTTGTAATATTATAAATTATATATTGAAAATAGGTTAAGAAGGTCAACTCTATATTTGATATCACAAATTTATTTATTTATAGCTTCGTACAAATTCCGGAAGCCTATAGTTCTAGACTTATGAAAATCACATTTTACCATGTATATTTAGCAAATTACAAATGTATTCACCAATTGAATACATACTATAGAAACTCAATTTGTATCTTAAAAAAAAATGAATATTTATGACTTAAATAACTATCCAAATACATGCTATATAAATTCAAATATTTAACTCTAGTTGTGTTAAAACTACAAATTAGATATTCAATGCATAATTAGGATTATAACAATCTAAATAGATCAAGAGTAAGTGTTATGTATATAAACAGTATAGGTATAGATATGATGTTGTCAAGTGAAGCCAGAAATTGTCATACGAAGAGATAAAATTTAACATACACAATCTTTCGATGCTAAAAATTTAGGAGAGAAAATTAATGAAAAACACTTAACTAAGATGAATCAAGAGGGGACAAATTTAGATGGTGAGGACAAAGCTATTTTTGGTCATTGCAAGTGATAATAATGTTCATGAAAATTTGTAATCCATGTGTTAATATATAAAAGTGTATAAATTTAAAAGACAACGATTAAACTATATAAGAAAATATAAGCAATTAATATTATACAACTAGTGGCGAATCCAGAAATTTATGTCGGGCACAAGTTCATATAAAGTTAAATACGTTTAGTCCATAAACTTTTAGATTTGTATCTATACGATCCCTCAACTTTAAAAAGTGTTTAATAGGTTTTGGAATTTTCGATTTTCTATCTAATAGATCTCTGAAATTTTAATTTAGTATTTAATAAGTCTCTTACATATTCAAAAAAATTAAAAATTAAATATTATATTAAACAAATTTAATTTTGTATCAAAGATTGTATTTGACATTTTAAAAAATAATAATGTATCTATTAATTACAAAATTAAAAGGTTAAGGTTCAATTAGACTCAAATTTCAAATTTATACTAATAATAAAAAAAATTAACTTTTAACTTTCAAATTTGAATATGTCTAAGATTAGACCTGCAAGATTCAAAATTGAAGTTCACAAATCTATTAGGCAAATGACTTATTAGACACAAAATTAAAAGTTTAGAGATCTATTAGACACAAATTTAAAAATTCAAGGACTAAACTTGTAGGTAACCTTTATATAAATATAATTTTAAATGCATTGATATATAATATTTAGATTAAATGATATTAATTGCAAAATTATAATACCCTATTATAGAATTATCACCTAAATATATAAATAAATAATGAAACTTGAAATATTTATTAAAGATTTTTAAAATAGAATTAAGTTTTATGCAATTATTTTTGTTAAAAAATAATTTACTAAAGATTAAAAAATATTTGTATATTTGTATAAGAAAAATTAGAAAATAAACTAAATTTTAATTGGTTCCAAGTATAGTATACTAATTACACTGCGATTTCAAGGTTTACTAAAAATTAAAATAATTATAAATATATCTATATATTACAAAATTAAAAAATGAAACTAAAGGAATTAAAATAATATATAAGTGAAACCAAAGGAATTAAGATAATATATAAATATATTTATATTACAAAATTAAAGAATGAAAATAGAAGGAAGATATGCTCTAGAGTTCAAACCTTGGACTTACAAGGTGGAGGGCTCGTCTGTGCCCCTCAGACCAACGAACCAAAGATCCATCTTGGTATTTATCAATGGTAAAATATATACAAACACATTAAAATAATAATTTAAGGGGGGCACGTGCCTCCTTTGGCCCCAACGTGAATCCGCCCTTGTATACAACAACCACAAACACAAAAAATTATTCAAGAAAATCTCCACAATATAATTGTCTCTTAATAACTGTTGAATGTAAAATTAAAAATTTGTATGCTCCCAATAACTACGAGATACAAATTCAAAGTATTTTTGTAATTTTTTTTTCTATACATTCAAATGTACAAAATTGTTGGCCATATTGTAGTAGCTTCCTAGAATAATTTCTCCACAAACACAAAGAAAAATTCAAGATTAAGGAAATATACTCCAACCATGGTAGTGAGATCAAATGTGCAACTGTGTGGTGGGGAAAAGATCAGATAAACCATAAAATGAAAGACAATTGGAGAAAAACAACCCGCACGAGCCGCGTACTGACTGAACCAAATTTGTCTTTAAAGAAGGAAGCGCGTGTTCCTCACGCCATGAGAGTGCGCGTGGGATTCAGGGACAGTCAAAATTTGGATAACGAGATGTGGAGGGGACGACTGGTCTATAGAGGAGCCAAGTCACTTTTAAATTTTAAACAAACAAAAGCAGCATAAGAGAAAAGGGGTAATCCATTACAACACCCAAACTAAATAGTGGAATTTCAGCTCTTCAAGACTCAATGCCTTTTGGGAGTCGAAGAGAAGATTCGCCTCTGTGATTGATTTCTCATTCCAGTGTATGTTCATGATTCCTTCCTTCTACCAAATTTATCTTCGAAATCGAAGAGAATGGATTGAATTTCATACTTGCAATCTCTACTTTTCGTTTCATTTTGTTCGTTCTGAAAAAATCCTGTATTATACCAAGTTTTAGATGATTGAAGAAGAAGTACCGAATCTTAGAATGCGTTATTGATTAATTTGATTTCAGAGTTTTGGTTCTGATTCTTAATGCTAAGAAAGAAAGAGGGTATTGGGAGGGATTACTGTGAAAAAGTAGGGTTTTAGTTTTTAGTTTTTACTGTATTTCAATGGCGACTCTGCTGAATACAGTGTCTCCAATTACGAATCCATCACCAGAAACCACAAGAAGAGGATGTGGGTTCTTTTCCCAAATCCCAAATCTCCACAAGCTTTCACTTAGCAAAGGATTTTCTAAAGTTTTAGCCTCAACCCAGATTACCATTTCTCCTAAGGACACCATTTTCACACTGACCAACTGGAGGACTGGGAAGGGTGATCAGAAGAGTAGAGAACTTAGGCTTAATGATGCTTTTTTGAATTTAGAGTTCTTGGTAGGGAAGGGCCAAAAGCCTGATGTGTTTCAAGCAACTCAGCTTTTGTATGATCTTTGCAAGGCCAGTAAGATGAGAAAAGCTATTAAGGTAATGGAGATGATGATTAGCTCTGGAATCATTCCAGATGCTTCTTCTTATACCTTTTTGGTAAGTTCTTTGTGTAAAAGAGGGAATGTTGGTTATGCAATGCAATTAGTGGACAGAATGGAGGAATATGGTTATCCTACTAACACTGTTACTTATAATTCACTTGTGAGAGGGCTTTGTATGCATGGGAATTTGACTCAGAGCTTGCAACTTTTAGACAGGTTAATCCAGAAGGGGCTAGTCCCAAATGCTTACACATACTCTTTTTTGCTTGAAGCTGCATATAAAGAAAGAGGAACTGATGAAGCTATTAAGCTATTGGATGAGATAATTGCCAAGGGTGGGAAGCCTAATTTGGTTAGCTACAATGTTTTGTTAACTGGGTTGTGCAAAGAAGATAGGACAGAAGATGCCATCCAGTTATTTAGAGAATTGCCTTCAAAGGGGTTCAGCCCAAATGTGGTTAGTTACAATATATTGCTAAGGAGTCTGTGCTATGAAGGGAGGTGGGAAGAGGCAAATGTGCTTCTAGCTGAAATGGATGGTGACGATCGTTCCCCTTCGATCGTCACTTACAATATATTGATTGGTTCGCTTACCCTCCATGGTAGAACAGAACATGCCCTTGAGGTTTTGGAAGAGATGATTAGAGCACGATTCAAGCCCACGGCTTCTAGCTACAACCCGATAATTGCTCGTCTTTGCAAAGATAGGAAAGTAGATCTTGTTGTGAAGTGTTTGGACCAAATGATGTATCGGCATTGTAATCCCAATGAAGGAACATACAATGCCATTGCTACACTTTGTGAAGAGGGAATGGTTCAAGAGGCATTCTCCATCATACAAAGTTTGGGTAACAAGCAGCATTCCTCTACTCAAGAATTCTATAAAACTGTTATTACGAGCTTGTGTCGAAAAGGAAACACATATCCAGCATTCCAGCTTCTCTATGAAATGACAAAGTACGGGTTTACGCCCGACTCTTTTACCTATTCATCTTTGATCCGGGGGTTATGCATAGAGGGCATGCTGGATGAGGCAATTGAAATATTCAGTGTAATGGAGGAAAATAACTACAAGCCTGATACTGAAAATTACAATTCACTCATTCTTGGTTGTTGCAAATCTCGAAGAACCGATCTGGCATTGGAGGTTTTCGAAATAATGGTCAATAAAGGCTATCTACCCAATGAAACGACATACACCATTCTCGTGGAAGGGATCGTCCACGAGAAACAGATAGATCTAGCAACCAAAGTACTGAAGGAGTTGCAAATCAGGGATGTTATAAGTCAAAGCACAGTGGAAAGACTTGTTATGCAGTATGACCTAAATGAATTACCATTGTGATAGTTTCAGATGACTTGCTAGCAGCAACAACAAACATAGCTTTTCATCAAGAAGACAAAGTATTTGCCGGTATGACAAAAAAAATTCTTCCACATTTATGATTTATCTGATGCCATATGTTCTTTGAACTTATTACTTTGTCTGAGAACTGGAAGCCTGTGAATCTGTACAAGATGATACTGTTTTTTTTAGTTGCATAATTTTTAACTGATTACATGTTTGGTTCACAAGGCTTCTTATATGTACATAAAACAACTCCAACTAATTCCTTAATTTCTATTCAGGTTTTTTTGTGGGCGATTTCATTCTTAAAAAATTATGGTAGTTGAAAGAAAATCTTTATGCCAATGTTCTGGCTCCCATCACTTTATTGCTTCACGTTCATGCACCTATCTACTGAGTTTTTTACTTCTCTAGATCTTGCCTTCAATGAAGCTGTTTTGTATGATGTTCAATCTCAAGATGAAAGTGAGGGAATGGAAGAATCTAAGCTTGTGATAAATGCATTTTAAGCTTGTAGGGTAGTTTGTTCATGGGTGCAACAGAACTAGGACATTTTAGTCTTTTCCATAATTTGTTGTATCTCTGATGATAACCATTATTCTAGTTGATCAAACCCAAATAGTAAAGGTCTTTCATGAAACATGACCAAAATAGCCTGCACATTGAGAAAAATCAAATGGAAAAAAGTGGTCGGCTCTATCCAAAGACATTCCAATTAGAGGCCTATATATATACAATGTCCAGAAAATCCACTAAATTTTGTTCCCTTTCTCTTCAAAACCCTCTTTACTTTTCAGCACACAGCCTTGTGGGTATTTGAAAGACAGCTTGAGAAGATCTTTAGAAGAAAATCTAAGCAAAAGATCAGTTGGAAGGAAGAAAGGTGTTAGAAGTCCTCCCTGTGATTTTACAATTTAAAAAAAAAGCTAGATGTTTTATCACTCTTGGCTTGAGGATTAACGTGGTGAAAGACAATAAGAAAATTGATCGATTGAAAAACTTTTAGAAATGCTTAGTAAAAGTGTGATAAGTGACTTGCAAACCAAAGGTTGATTTTGTGCTATTGATATTACTGTTTCAGTTTGTGATTTTACAAGGACAAGTCTAAAAGTGAGAATGCACTTAAATATATTTTTTTCCAAAAAAATTAAGCATGTTATATATATATATTCTCCATCTTAACTCCCCGTAGGATGTCCAATTTCTTGAGGTCAAAGTGTTCTTGAAGGCTAGCTAAATGAGTAGAGCATTGAAGAGATGGGAAAATGATCATCACTCCAAAAAGACACAAGACACGACCACGACTCTCTTATGTGTGGCTATATACGGTTCTTATCTACGTCAATATATTTAATGTTATCCTCCACCAAATGACGATGATTCAAGGTGTGTGGTAGAGAAAAGAGTTCTTGCTAGATGGAGTTGTGCATTTCTACCTTGAAAATCGTCTTATTGATAAGTGTTTTTATCTTACTTGCCTATCTGACTAGAATACTTTTATTCATGATAGAATATTCTTCTTCCTAACTCAATTCTACCTTCAAAATTGGAATGCCTTTTTCGAAATAATTGCACCCAATATGTAGCTTTTTCTTTTTTCCCCCTCTAACCCTATTTATCTTCTCCAACATTGGTACCAGGTACCAACAAGAATTGTGGGATTAAATTTTAGCATGCAGTCATTGGCTTTGATTAAAATGTTCCTACAACATGCCATCTCAAAACCTATTTTAGAATAAATGATAGAGCGTACTAGACTTGAGGTGACCATGTAAATTGAAAATTTTAACCAAATAGACCGAACTTGGTCAATAGGGCCAACATAAGCATGACTCAACTGGAATAAAGTGTAGGTTCAAATTTCCCACCCCATGTATTGTCAAAAAAAAAAAATGGTCAATAGGAATTTAACCCGTTTAATTTTATATGAATTAATTTACCAACTTCGTCTTTAATTAATGTAAATACGTATATTATATTATTTCTACTAAAAATAATATTTATGTATTCAATTATACATATATTTTATCTTAAGTTATTAAACATTAACTTAAACATTAGAACATCTTTAGTCCTTGAAGTTGTAATTTTATGTCTAAACTTTCAATTTTATATCTAATATGTTATTAAACTTTTAATTGCATGCTTATATATCACCCATCTATTTGGCTTTTTTAAAATTTTCAAAATTTCAAATATATTAGATACAAATTTCAATTAAAAAAGACGTTGAATAATCCAAAGATTTATTAGACAAAGATTGAAACATTACAAACTTATTAGATAAAGAATTGACAAAATAAGAAGACTGTTGAACACTTTGAAGTTCAAATACTTTTTAAACAAAACTCAAGTTCGCAAACCAAACTGGGCTTTTTATGTACACATTCAGTAGGTTATTTTTTTAATTGGATGGTTCCTAGAATCATTTTTTCCCTATTTCTCTTGAACTAACAAAGAACCAGAGAGGGGATTATCTGGGCCCTTTCTCAAGGCTTTAATGACCAATCAAAGCTGGTATACTCAGCCATCTACCAAAGAGAGTATGGATACTTATTCCATTCACTCTCCACCACATCAGCATTTTAAAAATGATACGACACGGGCTGCATTTATCTTTTTGGGACCCACCTCAATCACACAAAAAGAATTAAAAAATATTAAAAAAAGAAGAAGAAAAAAGAGTTTGTCACGTGTCAAACGGTAAATGAACAACTAAGTGGGCTGCAAAAAGATGAATACAGCCCCCTAAAAGCTAGCTAACTTGATGATCCTTCTACACCAAGCTAGTTTACAAGATAGGCATATGCCCTTATCAAGACTGGTTTGCTCATTCCTATCATGTGGCTTATGTGGGAATTCTCTTATGAGATGAGTATATACCCTTATCAAGACTGGTTTGCTCATTCCTATCATGTGGCTTATGTGGGAATTCTCTTATGAGTATATACCCTTTTATGGTTCTGATGAATCTATTGGCTAAGAGCTAGCTAAATCTGCCTAAAATGAACACCATCATGCTCGGCTAATCTTACAAACCAAGAGAAAAGTCTGTGCTCTTGGAGTTGGCACTTGCTAGGTATACAACTTTGTATAAATATTTAACTACTTGAGCTCAGCACATTCATCCTTTCGGGCTGCTGCTAGCAATAGATAAATCTTCTTAGCAAGATAAGTGTAGTATATAGGACAATACACCATGAGCACGTACTTAACTAGATCATTCCAACATGAATGTAGTTGCATAGAGTTGGTACCAACTCTTCCAAAATTACCGTACGTTAGATGATATTAGGAACTGCGTCAATGGCTGCAAGTAAAATATTCAGCAGGTACCAACCAATATACCAACAAAGGCCACATTATTCGATATTCAGTCAACTTGCTATTAAATTTCTGAAACGAGTTCAAAAAAGCATTAGATGCATAATATAAGTTATGACACATCTTAAACGGAAAACAAGTCAAGTACAGAAGTTTATCCAAAGTAATAAAAACCACAGGAAATGGTACAAAACTATCTTCATAAGAACACTACAACCTCCACGACTTCAAGCAATTAATGCTAGACAGTATTATGGATATCATAGGCAGTCTCAGAAGAAAGCTCGATCATTTTCCAGATATCAGCAACTACTTAGATCTCTGTCTCATCTTTCGGCGCTTTCTTTTCAGCCTCCTCATACGCTTCTTCTTCCACTGGCATTCAAAACCAGCCCAAAACGAGAGAAGTAAGAATCTTTTTAGTTAGGAGAGAAAAAGTAAGAATTCTAAACAAAAAAAAAAAAAAGAGAACAAAGAATCAAAGAAGGATTCAAAACCAAAAAAATGTAAACCTCAATTTCCACGCAGTGGTGGATGATAAGAATGCATGCTATTCCAATATAGACTTCAAGTTGAAAGCAAAAAGAAAAGGCTAATATAAATCATTCCCACAGAGCTTCAAGAATTCGAAAAAAGAACTATGGTTCTGAAATGCTGATTTATTGATGGATGAAAAAAGAACACATGGACAACCATTCACTAGAAAAAAACTAAGGCCCGTTTGACAACCATTTGTTTTTGGTTTTTGAAAATTACCTCACAATTCATCTTTTTAAGTTTCTTAAGGGAAGACTTGAATTCTTAGTCAAATTCTAATAACAAAAACAAGTTTTTAAAAATATTTTTTACTCATAGTTTGGGTTAGTTTTAAAAGCTTAATTTTAAAAAACAAAAAACCAAATGGTTATCAAACAAGCTCTAACAAAATAATGAAAATGCAGACGCTACCATAACTCCTCCCTCGCCCCAAACCTTGACACTGAAAAGTTACATATCTTCATCGCTTCAAAGACTTCATCAATACTAACAATCATAGTTAGAAATACCAAACCTACACAGTATTCCGGCCTCGAGTTGGATATATGGCTACGGTTCCACCGAGAGGTTTAAACTAATTTAAATGAATAGAACTAGTGATAACGTCGATCAAACAAAAAAAATGGCAGGAAATCCTAACCCGTTTACCGACAATGACAAGTAACTTTTGATTCAGGAGCATGCAGAAACGAACAGAATTAAGAAAATACATCACACGGTTGGACCTAAAAAATTTTAGGGCACATTTTCAACTCCGATTACGCCAAAATAAATTCCAGGATAATAGCAGAAAACCCTAAACCCGTTTTCAAAATCATAAACCCTATGAACATTAGCAAGTAGTTTTTGATTCGTAATGAGTGAGAAGAAACGAACACCGCTAGGAAAATACTTTCAGTTATTAGACCTGAAAAACGTTAGGGCACAACTCCGATCGCGCCAAAAATATCTAAATCCTCAAAGCATACAAAAAAAACATTGAGAAAAATGAAAGAACTTAATATAGTTAACGTAAGATTAAAAAAAAATAATAATAATAAGTTGAACCTTAGCTCTCATTGTCGATGGAAAATAAGCTCAAGGTTCGTCTCAGAATACCAGTGGCCGAAGTCGATCCTTTAGCCTTTGTCGATGAATTGTATAAACTGAGACGATGATATTGTAGGCGCCTTCGTATTTATAGTGGACATCAGAACCCTAAACCTTACCTAGTGGGTGTTGACTGAGTCAGAAGGTTATTTTAGTCTTTAAATTTAGAAACAAATATTTATTCTTTTTTTTTTTTTGAAAATAACAAGTATTTATTCTAATAATAATTGATATTTTTAATTTGCTTTTTTTTTCCCGTATTTATACCTTTTTTTTTTAGTTCACGCACTTAAATCAGATTGAAACAAGTTTTTTTTTTTAAAAAAAATTATTGGAATAAAATTAAAACAAGTTATATGTACTTTGAAAAATAAAATTTTATATATAGTACAAAGTATTGTGATTTAATTTACTATTTCTTTATAAAAGCGATTTAATTTATTTTGCCTATAAATTAGATCTAAAATGTTTTTACGCAAATAAAGTAATAAATTCAATATTAAATATAGGCAAGGGGTGAGGAAGATGATTTTTTCTACGATTTAATTTGGAGAAAAAGTACAAATATAATGAATTATCCAAGGTTTTGGATGATAACTAATATTTAATTTTTTTAAAAGTCGTATGTTATTTAATTATTTGCTCCGCAATCCAACTAAGATGCATATGCATGTATGAAAAGATGTTTATTTTTTCTACTAGGAATCTCCTTTTAGGTAGAGAACATAAAGGGAGTGAGGAAAAAAAACTGAGCTAAACCGGAGACAAGGACATGAATGTATTCCATACATACACACATATATATCTCTATAAATTTTAATTGTTTAATGATTTAGATAATTGAATATGTTTGAATTATATGATTAAATGTTGAATATGTATAGATAATTAAATAACTTGATATGGAATATTATTTGTTTTTATTAAGAGGTTTAATAATTTTATTTTTAAATTGAGATTTTTCTTAGAAAATTAACCCTTTAAATGGAGATTTTCCTTGAAGGAACAATTTTTTGATAAGAAAAATTATTTCATTGATGAGATGAAATTAGAAAAGAAGGCAACTAGGACTTACAAAAAGATACTCCCATTGGGGAATAAGAGAATTGAGGTTATAGGAACTAAAGAGAGTATAATTACCCCAAGAGAGAGCAATATAAGAAATGTCATCAAAGAACTTATCAAAATCGATGTCTTTTTCCTATATATGTCATAAGTTAGACTAAGCCTCTGATGAGGTAGTTCCATAATATTCATTTTTCTTTGCCAAAAGAAACAACTTCGAGTAAAGTGATCATATTCTCGAAAGAGTCAGATGCCAATTAAAAGCAATGAGGATAAGCTTCCAAAATGAAACAACAAATTAACAAGTGATGAAGAGATGATGCAGAGACTCATTGCTCCCAGATGAAAATTTTATACTCGTTTGATAACCATTTTACTTTTTATTTTTAGTTTTTAAAAATTAACCCTATAAATACTACCCCCACCTATGAGTTTCCTTGTTTTGTTATCCACTTTTTACTTATGTTTTCAAAAACCAACCCAAGTTAAAAACTTTCAAAAACTTGTTTTTATTTTTAAAATTTGACTAAGAATTCAAATGTTTTTTTAAAAAAGATCAAATTCATTATAGATAAATGACGAGAAAATAATTACAACTTTTAAAAATAAAAAATAAATAATTATCAAACATAGCCTTAATTTTCTTAATTTTCTTGGGAAATGGGGTCTGCCATATTTGAGAGTATAATGCTGAATGTTGGTGAGAAATGGAGGTAAGTTTATGAGTGATGGATTTTGGGGTGAAGGAACCACTTTTGTCAAGGGGTCATCTCCATGCAGCAACTTCCAAGCTCCATAGATTACCAATGAAATGGTTTTTCCGAAGGGGCAGTGCATAAATTCGCATAGGGTGGAATTTCCAAGCCATATATCATGCTAAAAAGCAGTAGATTTACCATCACCAACCACGGTGGATATATTTGCAACAATTAGTTCTTGCTGTTTTCATCCTGCCAAATAAGTATCTAATTGAAAATTAATCAAAAGAATTAGTTAATTCAATTGAGATTAAAAAAAAAATGAAAAATAGTTAAACTATGCAGGTTGTACTGTAGATACAAAATTCTTTGATTCAGAAACACAGAGAGTCTTTCTATCCCAGTATTCTCAAGCCTAGTGGTAAAAATGGAAGGGGCAGTAAAAGGATACACACAATTGCCAAAACTTCGGATACGATACATCAAATGAAGAGAGAAAAGGGACTGCAGATACGTACAATCTTCAACCATTCTGAGGTTGTGAGGAACTTTGAGAGGAACGAGTATCTGTAGATAATAGGTATAATCAATGAGACAAGGAAATAAATAACATGGGATTATCTTATACTCACACTAATTAATTTATATTCCAATGTATAATATGCATAAACAATCAGCCAAATGAGCCACAAAATGAATGCCTAACCCCCACTGGTTGTGGACTGTCAATCAGAAAATAAGCAATTAATCTATAAACCTTTTTTTTTTTTTTTGATAAAAGCAATTAATCTATAAACCTTTAGTGAGGATCCAAATTATGAGACAGCAATCTGATGGAGCCTTTCATTCCATGGCAATCAGTGTGAGTGAAAACTAAGTAAGTAATTTCTGTGTCTATGAAGGCTATAACTTATATCACTAATTGATGCAGACTGCAGGCGGTCACCTAGAATTTAACATCCTACAAGTTTTCTTGACAACCAAATGTAAAAGCGTGAGATTAGTCGAGGTGCACGCAAGTTGATATGGACACTCACAGATATACAAGCTATAAAAACATGAGGCACTGATTCTAGTAGAGTAATATTTCTTAAATAGTCCACTTGGATCTTAGTATCTAGTGAAGGTATAAGAGTTCATACATAAGCTCCTATTTGGAGCCAATCCAAATTTTTATTTATTCTTCATGCACTGCATTTTAAAATGAAAATTCAGTCTTAATCGACTACTTAATGCCAAAATCAACCTTTTCCCCTCACTTCCAAACCCTACACTGCCCACCACCAGTCAACTTCCATCTGTTTTGGTGCTACTCCCTTTTCTTTTTTCTCTTCTTCCGTCTTTAGATCTTCAGAGAGAAGGATCACGAGAAAGGTTGTGTGAGAGATAAAGGCACAGGCAGGGGAAAAACAAGTCCATTGAAGAAAGGAGAAGGTAGAAAACATTACTTGTAAATTTATTTCAGTTATTATGGTAATTACCGGGGGTGAATGCATGTGAAATTTCAATATCCAAGATACTGCTTCTTGTCACTCCCCCCCCCAAAAAAAAAAAAAAAAAAAAGAACCTACATACATAGATATTCAAATGCCTGGAAACTATAGGAAATTCAGTACATGGAAAGTATATGTCATAAAAAAAAAAGCACAAAAAAGAAAGAAATCGAGTTGTCAAGATCGAGACTACCCTGTAATGAAGCAAAATGATTTGTCCCATGAAAGCATCACCAAATGTAATTCAGAATTCAGAAAGCAAAACAAAATCATGATTTATGACCTAAGAAGCATGGCTATAAAAAATCATGGAACTATTATTTGAACAAGAGAGAATAGATTCTTAGCCTAAACTTTTCAAAAACTAACACATTGATCTCATTCAACGGAGAAACATGCCAAAAATGTTGGACAGAGTCACATTAGGCACACATCCAAATGCATATGTATAAAAAAAATTCATATGATATTTGAATGAAAAACCCTGAGAAAGAACAGCTGAGGTTTTGCAATGAATACCTCAATTCCATCTCTTCATTCAAGAGTAAAAGATCCTTGTTCGTAGGTTTAAAATCATCATTAAAATTCTCCATGTTCAACATCTTAATGGGAAAGTTTAAAATCTTCCATAAGAAGTAACAACCGAGGTTTTCCAATGAATATCTATCTTGATTCTATCTTGTTATCTGAAGAGTAATAGATTTCACGTAACTCATTAATGTAGTGAAAAGTTACATATAAAATCGAGCTTACAAAAACAGCCCAATTAGAGTTAATTATAAAATGTATAACTACAAAAAGAATTATATAGGGCAACTCAGAAACTTCATCATCTCTCACTCCTTATCACTTATATGTTGAAGCAATAAAGAACAGAAAATAGAAAACAATTGTGATGACACCTTTTTTTTCCAATAAAATGGAGACTGAGAGAATAAGGAACATTATTGAACAAACCTTGACAGCCAATGATATTATCCAGTAAGTTTCCATTAAATTAAAAGCCATAAAAGATAATAAAATTGAGGCCCTTGAAGAAAGAAGTCAATCACCTGGTAGATTACCCATTGAGATTGCCCGATCTATGTTATCCACTCTTCGTTGTATGGATCTTAAGATGGAATTTAGAGACAAAACTCTCTTTCTTACACTAGAAATCCTCGAGGCATGCTGCATGATGAATGGAAAAGGTGCATCTTCAAGTAATTGATCCAGTTCTGTTAAAAGTTAAAATAATAACTTTTCACACCATTGAAAAAGCCATGAAATTCAGAAGCTGAATTTTTGCATCCAAGACAAGAAAAAAGGTAAATTATGAGAGAATATTCATTTACGATGTATAAACTTCCCTTAAACCTAGCAAATGACAGAGTCTTCAAAGCTATATAATAATTAGTCAAAGTACAAGGAAGCAATTCTATTTTATGTGATAAAACTAATAAAACAAAGTAAATGTAATCCTACCTGAAGTAAGTCGGTCAAGGGAAGATGAAAGCTGGCTCTGGCTTTTAAGTGTATCAACAGATTTGGAGTCAAAATCCCTTATGATGTTGATAAGCATGGAAGAGAGTCCATTTGCTAGAGCATTAGAGTTTCCCAATTTCATATTTGAAATATCATTTTCTTCCTGGAGATCACCATTTGGACTAATAGAAGTCTCCAATTCAACAGAGACATTGCTGTCCTCGTCCGGACTATGCATCTCTTGCAATTTCTGAAGAGATCACCAAGTTCATTATTCACAATGATAATCGCCCATCTTTCTCCGGACTCGTATTAGTTTGTTAGCTACCAGCATAATGTAGAACCAATTATAATATCCATAATGTGAGGCAAAAAAGAATAAAATGAAAATAGTTTCCACAATTCCAGCATCTAATGAGTGTGCCATCTACTAGAGAGAAATCAAAACTAATATTAATTGAGAATAAATCTCAGTGCTCAACTGTTCGTTAGAAAATTAAACAAAACACGAGAAAAAAAAAATCCTTGAAGTCAAGATCGCAGCTACCACAATTGTAATGAAACTAATATTCAGATTCAATCACGAAATCTTGAAGACCATAACAGAATATAGTTAATGCCCAGCTACTAACAATTATATCTGCTGTAATTTTCAAAAAAGTGATCTACGAACCAACGAGATGGGTCAACGCCGAATGCTACCAGAAGATTGGAACAAGGAGCACAATGCATAACTAACGGAATACTAGTTTTCTGGAATTCTTGAACCAAGATCATTCGGTAAAAAAAAAAAGGAACAAATTTGAGGCTGGAAACCCGTAATATGCAAAATTTTCCTCGAGATTAACCTCCATTAATACTCAAACAAAAAATAAATGGAGTAATACGAGCATGGATTGAGAATCAAATTCCAGAGAGAAATCACATAGGAAGTAAGAAAGGGGAAATTGCCACTTACCGTAGTTCACGGTCTCACCAAACTTCGTGCTATGAATCCAGAAGAATTCGCGAACTGGTTCGTCGTCGCCGGCGGAATCGTCGGAGATGGAGATCAGAGAGAAGAGCTTCTGACCCCGTAGCCGGAAAGGTTAATTTGCTCGAAAGATACGCCGACAAAATTAAATATTAAAATACTAAAATCGCAACAATTTAATAATACAAATGAAAACAATAATCCTAATATGTTAATATTTTATTTTATTTTTATTTGAATATATGCATGATTTCGAGGTAGCTGGGCCGGTATTTCCATAAGGACTGTGTCCACGGCCATACACATGGGCCCGGCCCAATTTGGAAAGTCTTTTTTTTTTTTTTTTAAATAGAAATTTGCAAGTACTCACATATTTAAAAAATATATATCAGAAAATCATGTATCGCATAGAAATTTAAAAATTCAATTTAAATAATTGGTCAAATAAGTTAATCCGAGCATAGCTGAGTAGATAAGACTTCAATTACCATCTCAAAAGGTCGATGGTTCGATCCTCCCTACAATTACTTAACTCAAAAAAATAAATAAATGAAATTTTAACTTTTTTGTACATGAAAAAAATTAAAATTAATGTAGCTGGTTTGAGTAAATTAGTAGTTAATTTGAGCATAGTTGTTAAGACGTAGTGACATTTTTAACACGTCAAATATTCTAATCACTTCAACCATGTATTATTATCACTGCAGGTACAAATTTCTTTTTTTTTTTTTTTTTTTTTGTGAAAATTACAAATTTTCAAATTTTGTCATCTTATGTTCCACTTGCATACATGAAGTGGTTGCTACCCTTAAAAAAAATGCAAGTGCTTAACAAAATCTTCAGGTCGAATAGTTTTAAAAGGTTAAATTATAAAAAATACCCATAAACTATGGGTTTGGTTTCAATTATACTTCTAAACTTTAAAAAGTTCCACTTTAACTCTTGAACTTTGAAATTTGTTTCAAAACAACCCTTAAAGGTTTTTTTCGTTAAATTTATGGACGAAAAATAACGTATTTGCATATGTTTTGATTTTTTTTTCAACGTATATGTTCAAATATGTTCACATAAGCAACAATATAAATGCAAAAACGTCATTTTTCATTCATGAATTTAATAAAAAATAGTCTTCAAGAGTTGTTTTGAAACAAATTTCAAAGTTTAAGGGTTAAAATGAAACTTTTCAAAGTTCATGAGTATAATTGAAACCAAACTCATAGTTTAGGGGTATTTTTGATAATTTAACATTTTTTTCCTTGAAACGAAAGATTAGATGATGATGCAATATGTTTATTATTTTATTTACAAGTAGGGGAAAAAATAAATTTTACCAAAAAATTAGAAAGTAGAGATATTTCACGCGAATAGCACGTGACTCTTTATTATTTTTGTATAGTTAAATTAAAATAATAAAACCTACGCTAATTTTAAAATATTTGATAGGACAAAGATTGCAACATCTTGTCCAATATAGACAAAACAATTTCTATAAAAAAAAAACCAAAATCTCATCTTAAAAAACATTCACATTAAAGTTTTTTTTTTTGTTAAATTAAAATTTTAGCCCTAAACTTTTAGTTTTGTGGTTAATAAGTGTCTAAATTGTATAAAGTGTCCCTAGACTTTTAGTTAGGATCTATTATGATTAAATTATTAGTTGATCACATAAGTTTTCAATTTTATGTAAGTTTCTAAATTTTTTATTTTGTATTAGATAGGTTATTAATCTATTTGATATATTTGAAAATTTATAAATTTATTTGACACAAAATTTAATTTTATAACTGATAAATCAATTAATTTTAAGAATCTCAAATTTGTGACCAATGTATTAGATACAAAATGTTCTAAAAGCAAGCGTATTAGATACAAAATTAAAACTTGAATACTTATTCAACCTAAACAATTTTAAAACTTAAATTAAAATAATAAAACGTACGCCTAAATTTAAAACTTTTGATAGGACAAAGATTGCAACAATTTGTCCAATATAGACAAAACAATTATGAAAATAATAATAATTAAAGGAAAACAAAATCGCATCTTAAAAACAATTAAATCAGAGTTTTTTTCTTTCCCTAAAAAAAAAACAGAGTTTTTAATTTTTTTTCTTTTATTTTTTAATTCATTGATGAAATTTCGAATGCACGCGACGCAACGAGCGTATCAAAAATTAATTAAAAAAAAAAAGAAGAAAAATCTTACACCGTGCGTATAAGTTAACGAAACACGCTCCTCCTTCATTTTCGTGTTCACTCGAGATTCTTCAGTTCACTCCAATCGCGTTGAATCTCAAGCTCTGCATGATCGCCGGAATCTATGGCTTCCGCGTGCGTCAACAACGTCGGCATACCGCCGGAGAACTTCCTCGACGGCTCACGCACCACCTACACTTCTTACGGTTGGTTGAGCCCTCGCGCATCCTTCAGCCGCGAGTATCCCGAAGACTCCAACGCCAAGCTCTCCGGCTTTAAGCTCAGTCCCTCCGCCATTGCTGATACTCCTCAGGCAAGTAAGCCGGCGATTTCAGGTATGGATCTGGAAGGTTCCGCTTGTGATTTTGAGTTTAGGCTGGAAGATCCGGTGACTTTGATTCCTGCTGATGAGCTCTTTTTCGACGGAAAACTCGTTCCACTGCAGCTTCCGTCGCTGAAATCGTCGTTCAAGGAACTCTCCTCGACGGAGATCGGTTCGCGGTCCCCTGATACAATGACGCCGCGTAGAGTGACGGAAATCGGTCATGTGGATCCGTACTCTCTCTCTCCTCGCGCTCCGAGGTGCTCGAGTCGGTGGAGGGAGCTTCTAGGGCTGAAGAAGGCTAGTCAGACGACTACTACAGCCGCGAAGAATGAAAATCAGAAGACGGAGTTGTCTTCATCGAGCACAAGAATGAAATCTCTGAAGCAATTTCTTCACAGGAGTTCGAAACTCGTGTCCTCGGAGTCTTCCGATGCTCTAAATCATCCGTTATTGAAGGATTTGGATTGCGAATTAGTTTCCATATCTTCTTCTCGCCTCTCTCTTTCTTCCTCATCCTCTGGCCATTCACACGAAGATCTCCCTAGACTCTCACTCGATTCGGACAAGCCATCAAAATTCAATCAAGAACACAAGAACAGGATAAATCGGGTGAAGACGAGGGCATCGCAATCAGAAGCGAAGAGAGTAGGGCGGAGCCCCGTCCGTCGGTCGCCAGGGGAATCAGGTAGAGTGAGGAGCAGAGAAGTATCCATGGATAGTCCGAGAATGAACTCCTCAGGGAAAATAGTGTTTCAGAGTCTGGAAAGGAGTTCGAGTAGTCCGAGTAGCTTCAATGGCGGACCGAAATTGAAGCACAACGGCATCGAGAGGTCCTACTCCGCGAATGTGAGAGTGCCGCCGGTGTTGAACGTTCCGGTGAGCTCGCTGAGAGGGTCGTCAAAGTCGTCGGGCTCCATGTTCGGGTTCAGCCAGCTGTTTTCCTCGCCGCAGAAAAGAACCGAAGTGACTTGCGGCGGCGGCGGCGGAAGCGGCCAGACGAGACACTGCAGAAACCGGATCACTCGAACCTGACGGAATTCGGCAGCGCAGTTGAAGAATTTCCTATTTTGGACGCAAAAATCTCACGAGAATTCGAATTGGTAGGACAAAAACGTCACCGTTTTGAAGATCATGTAAATATTGTCATTTTGCGTTTTCTTTTCTTGTTTTTTCAATTAACTTGAAATTGAATGGAAGTAGCGTTTGAAAGACACGCGCAGAGTAAGAGCGTGAGAGGGGAAAGAAGCTAAAGGAGTGGGAGCATGTTGAGCTGCTGTCTCTTTCCATGGAGTCCAAAGCGGTGTCGTTTTGCAGATTTAAACTTGAAATGAATAAAACTGGATGGGAGGTGGTCAAGGGCAGGGGGCAGGGGCGGGCAGCTCTTACTTTGATAATATATAATTTTTTTTTTTTTTAGGGTTTTGGCATCTTTTGTTTTTGTTTTTTATTTTTTATTATGGAGTTTTGGAAATGATGCAAAAGTGTATTCAAATAGGGGCTACTCAGTGCCTGTCTGCTCTCAGTTGAATAGTCTTTTATGCCTCAGTCTGATCCAATGCAATTTTTAGTAGGGTATATGTGGTGGATTTTAAACCAGGTATTCAAAACTGTGGGAACACAAGATATTTGGATGTTGATTTTAAATTTGTATCACTGTAAAAAAAAAACCTTTTGAGTTAAAAGTTGACTTCAAATTTTGCCAATTTGATTTCTATGCTATGACTCTGGTTTCAATTTGCTTTCCATAGTGGTCTTATAAGTTTGATCTCTATTAGTTTTGATTTAGTTTTTATAGCTGCACATAGTTTAATAAGTTTCATCACAATTAGTTTGAATATAGTTCCGATAATCTAGGGATTTTTATTTACTTTCCATGGTTTTGATATATATACATATATATATATTTCTGTTGAACAATTGCAGAGTGAGGGGTTGAACCATCGACCTTTAAGATAGTAATTGGTATCTTATCCTATAAACTATGCTTGGATTGTATTTTGTTAAACTTTACTCATTGTTAAATGAGTCAAAATAAGCAACGATAATATATATATATATATATATATAGAAAATGTATTACATATTCAATATTATAATGACTTCTTTTTTTTTAAACAATTACAGTGGCTTAATTTAAATTGCTCAAATTAAAACTAAGCATAAATGGAAGTGACCCATTAAAGCTTTTTATAGCTAATTAAAGCTAAATCATAGAGGATTAATTATTATTATTTTACTTCAACAACATTTGGAGGTGAGAAATTTGAACTCATGACCTCTTGATTATAAGTACATACTTCATGTTAGTTGAGCTATATTTCAGTTTCTTACTAAGAGGAAAGGTGGAGTTTCATGCTCTTACCCTTTAAGAGATTATTAATGACAATTAGTTGAGTCGTGCAAATGTTAACCCTTCAATTCAATATTTTCAAACTTATATTATCCTCCAAACTTTGTAAATCATAAACTTACAAGTAAATACATGTCGAAGTTGAAGTTTCTAGAATTCATTTCCTTCAGCAATCTAGATAAAAACTACATAATTTATACTTGATAAAATAAGGAGTCAAATATATACCAAAGTGTATCAAAATTTGTCAGAAAAAGAAAATGTAATTGTATTTAAACAAAAAACCAAAGCTCATCCTTTTATTAGACACACTTGGTGAAAGCTAATACTACAACAAAAGATACTGAGTTTAACTAAACTTTTTTTTTTTTAAGAGTTTAAAAGAAAATCGAAATTTGAAATTATTACTTGTAAAACGTTAGACCAGAGGGACCTTATGGACAAATTATTCAATGAGGCTGCCACAATGTGGCTGCTTCATAAAAACCGTTAGAGGTAAATCCAATAATTTTCATGCTTCTTAATAATCACTGGATATAAATTCAAGTTACTTATCTCTCTATCTAACAGTGAAAAACTGTGAGTCACATTCTAGCGAATTCACCGAATAATTTCTCGACCTTATTGGACTCTTAAGAATCACATGAGGATTTCTCTAACCTTGAAAAGGCATGTTTAATGCATTAATTTGTTTATCTCGAGAAAATTTGTTAATATTTAAACTCATATCTTCCTCAAATTAGATACAACACCTTATATCACATCAACTTAGATTTTCCATTTTCTTTTTTTTTTTTAACTTAGATTTTCCATTAAACTGCAAATTTAGTCTCTAAGTTAGCCATAGTTTTTAATTCTTATGATTTTAAAAGATTCAATTTAGTCTTTATGATTTGAACTTAATTTCAATTTCGTTTTATAGTTTTAAAATTTTCAAGTCAATCCATATACTTAAGTCAAAGTTTACAAATTGTTTCTATCCTTACCATATTGAGACTTTTTTTTGGTAACAATGAATGAACGTTTTCTATTTGGCTAATTACATTAGTTGACACCAACATGAGCGCTCAACTGACATAAAGTTTGTACCTTTGTTAGGAGGTCAGTCCTAATCCTCCATCCCAATTCCCACATATTGTAAAAGAAATTACATTAGTTGACTATTTTAATGTTTATGTGGCAAGTAAAAAATCAAATAAAATAGGTGGATAAAAGATTAGAGACAAATTGTAAATGTTAATCAACTATAAGGAATAAATTAAAATTTTTAAAACCAATGGGTCAGATTGAAATTATGAGTTTGATTCGGCGATAATTGACATGCACTTATTCCCTCAAGATTCAAATCTCTATATTCTATATTTGTTGTACTAAAAAAAATTGACATTATGCTAAAATTCATAAGGATCAAATTTGTAATTTAATTCAGATTTTTTTTTGAAAAAAATTTAATTCAGATTTTTCTATCTTAGAAACACCCATATTGAAATATTTAAAATTTTGGAGCCAAACGTGGCATTGAATTTTTGGGAGTGGATTACAAGAGAGTCTGACGTGGAGGGGGCTGGCCGTACAGACACAGAAATAGTGAGTAGGTAGGTAAGGTGTTAAAAGTAAAAACGAAGGGTAGGGTAGGGGCATAATAGCAATAGCATAGGGAACGGGCGGTGAGAAAAAAAAAAGGCCAAAAACGAAGCGAAAACAAGGTGTAAAGAAGAATAAATTATTCAATAAAATCGTTGTAATGTGATTGATTTATAACAATAGTTAGATATAAATTTAATAATTTTTATGTCTGTTAATAATCACTAGCTATAAATTTAAAATGTTTTTCTATATCTAACGGTATAAAACTGTTAGTTACATTGTAAAAATCCCACCAAATAATTTCTCGGAGAGAGGGACGTCAGTACCATACTATCTTTGTTACATTATATTTTAATACTAGTAGACTTTGCATAATTTTTTATAGATCCTACGTAATTTTTAAAATAATATTAATGTGACAAAAAATAAATAAAAGTAGTATATAAAATTTTTGGAGAGGGACGCCCTACAACTACAAGGATACTGAGAGATTAGTACTGGGTGTCCTTAACGCCCCCCAAGATATCCCGAATCACTCACTCATTCTATTGCCCCTCAGACTCACGACCACCCTTTATATTCTATTCATCTTTTTTTTAAAAAATTATTTTTCTTTTTTCTTTTTTCTTTATTTATCTATTATTATTATTTTGGCCTCGTTTCTCCTGCACTTAACTCCCTGGAACCATGTGACCCAGATGCGTCACTTTATCGAATCATTTGTTTTATTTATTTTTGTTTTTTCTTTGTATTTTTATTTGCCTGTTTATTTCATGAAGTGATGAGATAATTGGTGATGAGGACCTTTTATATTTTGGACATTCAAAGTGACATGTATATATCTATTTTGGATTTTTATGTGGTAGTTGTGTAAGAGTGTTTCAAAAATTCGACTACTTGTAAAATTTAAGGCTCCATTTGATAACCATTTGGTTTTTTGTTTTTGAAAATTAAGCTTGTTTTCTCCCAATTTCTCTACAATGATTTTCATGAAGTATTTGAATTCTTAGCCAAATTCTAAAAACAAAAACTACTTTTTGAAAACTACTTTTTTTAGTTTTCAAAATATGACTTGGTTTTTGAAAACATAGGCAAAAAGTATATGACAAAACAAATAAAACCATAGGTGGGAGTAGTATTTATAGACTTAATTTTTAAAAACCAAAAACCAAAAATCAAATGGTTATCAAACGGGGCCTAAACAATCAAATTCAAATGGTACAAAAAGCCGGTTTAGACTAGATTGAGTTGAATTTGGTTCAAATAACTTTTTATCGGTTGAATTGATTTATGAGTTACCTTAAAATTTGTTGCTGTTGGAATGGGTCGAAATGACTAAGTTATTATAAAAATATCTCTTTTAATTGAGATAAGTTACATATACAAGTGTTGTTGTCAAAATTTGGACGGAGAATGCATACGACCTTCATGTGTCAACAATAGTAAGATTTGTTTGGAGGGAAAGTGTAACGCCCGGCTTATTTACAGGCATTAATTTCAAATTATGGAAATTAAGTTGGAATGATTTTCATTGGATAATTTAAATTTTAAGGTTAATTTGCAATTTGGAATGAGAAAAAGGGCAAATTTGGAAAGCAATGATTGGTCAAGGGACATTTTTGGAAATTGGAAAGTTGTTTTAAAAAAAAAAAAAAAAAGAAAAGAAAAAGAAAATAAAAATCCATCCTTATCCTTATATACATTTTTTATTTTTTTTATTTTTTTTCTTTTCTTCTTCTTCCTCCCATAGCCCCTCTCCCTCACTGAATTTTTTTTTTTTTAATCTCTCTCTCTCTCTCTCTCCGACCGAACATCCATCCATAGGCGTCTTCTTCTTCTTCTCCGACCAACTACCGGCCAGCCACCGCCCCCATCCGTCGATCTTCTTCTCCTTCTTCCTTGTCTCCGCCGAGCAGCAGCCGCCGAAACCCCCTCCGGCGTCTTCTTCTTCTTCTTCTTCTTCCCCGATCCGACCGAAGCTTCAGCTTCGTCTTCCTCTTCCTTCGTTGCCCATCTCGCCGGAAGCTTTTTCGTCCCAAACCGGATCGCCGCAGCTTCGCCGGAGTTGGGTAAGTTTTCCGGCATCAATACAAGGTTACCCATCACAATTAAAGGCAGTTTTGAGCTCGAGTTTGATTGATTTTCAGCAAAACGACCTCGGGTTCTTGTAGATCGGGCTGCAACACACCAGAAACGAACCTCCACGCGCCAATAGGTTGACTCACCCGCCGCCGCCGTGAAGCCCACGCGCCGTCGCCAGAGTTTCACCCGCCGCCGCTCGCCGGAGTTGGGTAAATTTTGCCATTTGGTCCGTTTCGTCGAGTTATTAATGTTAGAATGCGTTTTAGCGTAATTCGGTTGGTTTAAGACCTGTTTAGGACACTTTTTAGGTGATTTGTCGAGGACCTTGGATTTTACTTGGAGTGTGGACTCGAGAAGCTCATTACTAGTGGAGAAAGGGTATTTTAGTAAGTAAAGATTTAAGGTAAGGGATCTCACAACGAAAGAAGTTTTCGAAACCTAGAGCTAGCCCTATATTTACTTTGAAGTTTATGTTTTCGTGTTAAGTATTTAAGAAAGAAAGTGTTTTACATGTATATTCCTTTTACACTAGTTCCATGAGTTCTATTTGAGTTTTCATGTTAAAAAGAATGGAAATGATATGTATGTCTTCGAAATGCGATTGCCTTGACTTATGCATTCATGAGTATGTTCTAAAACGAGCGGGACCTCATGCATGTGTTGTGTGCTCATGAAAAGATTTATGTAAGGCCGTGACGATAATTCTCCCAAAAGTTTTATGTGGGTTATGAGGGAACCCGAATCTTCGGATTCTCTATGCTCCCGGGGTTCGAGAGTGCTCCACGATGGTAGCCGACGGGCTTGAGTCTTCGGACTCCACGATGGTAGCCTTCGGGCTGAGTCTTCGGACTCCACGATGTATGTTAGCTTTCGAGCTCAACTCTCAGAGTTAGGGGAGGACTCTATTCGATGGAAAATTATGTCTTCGGACTATTTACGAGGCCCTCGGGAGAATTTAATCGTTCACGAGAGCCGCAAGGAAAAGTACATGGTTTATAAAACGAATTTTAGGTCCCCTACTAAAGCGATGGTTTACGATGGTTTTATGATTCAAAAATGACATGTTGCATGCGAGTGAAACTCTTATTTTGAAACTATGAGTTACTTACTGAGTATTATTCGTTAATACTCACCCTTTTCCTTTTAAAATGTTTTCAGGAAAGACTAAGATCGGCCCTAGCGCGTGACCGGAGATCAGCTACTCGAGTCATGGGAGCCGAGCGATCGCTATTCCGCTTCTTTTATGTTTCTGGATGTACATAGAACTCATGTCGAGTTTTTAAATGTTTAGGAGGATGTTTCAAAGTCTTTTAACCTTTCTTTGTAAATCGTGCACATGTATTTGGCTTTCTGCTGTTTGAACCCTAGCATCATATTGAGAAGTTTGTTGGATGCTAGGAGGTTGTTTGGAAATCTTAGAAGTGTGTTTTTCTATGTCTTATCAGGTAAGGGTCAAATTTTTGGTTTTCGCGTAGTTACGCCGTTATGCTGCCGAAATTTTCGGTAATATAGCGACGTGACTTAGTAATGACTCTTAGGTAGCGTGTTGAGCCTATAGGGTCGTTACAGAAAGAATGTGGCATGCAAGATAAAAAAATATATATGCACATCGTGTGGCTTCGATACTTTAAGTTAGCAAGAGTATATTGAGAAAGCTTTAGAGTTTGGTGGATTGAATGAGAGTTAATGGAACTTATCCTTCTCCCATGAGAAAAGAGTGTTTAAATACCTCACCACTAAGGCTTTTGTGGGTTCATCATAGGATTAAGATAAAAGAGAACCAAATTGGATGGATCGTGGTCGTATGAGCCAAGGGGAAGAGGAGGCGGCCCAAAAGTGAGCTGCCATTAGGGTTGGCCTTGGCATGGATTTGAACTTTAGCTCAAGTCCTTTCCCCCTTCTCCTCACTTTGGTGGTCCGATCATGGCTCGATTTTGGTCCGCTTCGATATGTATTGAGCTTTTTGCCCTATTTAGTTTTTAATTTACGTAATTTTTCAGCTCGTTTTCATAGTCTAATTTTACCCATAAAATGTATATAAGATCTCTTTTAATCTCAATAATTTCTTCTAAGTCTTTTTAACAAAGTCTTTAAAAAAACAACATTTTTTGTTATGTTTTTTTAGTATAATTTTCATAGTATAAAAATTGACAATTGGTTTTAGTTCGAAATTTAAAAATAAAAAATATATCATAAATAGCTAGAATTTATGGCGCATTTTGAAAAATATCAAAATTTTATATATAATACATGTATCAACTTGAACATAATTTAACTGATTAAGACATATATTTCAATCAAGAGCTTAGAGGTTCAAATCCCTTCATCCCCACTTGTTGTTGAACTAAAAAAAATCGTATATGACTATTCAAATTTACTATATTTAATTTTTTCACATGTTTACCTCTTCTGTAACAAAATTTATATATATAAACTTGTTTTTTTTTATTAAATGAAAAAAAAAAAGAGAGATTATTAGAAATATCTAAAAAGTAAGGCGCATTTTGAAAAACATCAAAGTTTTGTGTCACAAATGTCTATTCCTCAAATTCACAAGATTTTATCAATTTCTCTTTTACAGATTTATCTCCTGTGTAACCGGATTCATCTAACAGATTAATTCATATAGACATACTTTTTTTTTTAATTAAAAAAAGTTGATAAATCAATCTTCTTTCAAATCAATATTCTAAACAAAATTTAAAATTTCACTCCCTCACTTCTACGTGAATTTTATTTTAAATATGATCATATCACTATGTAATAAATTTGGAATTTTATATTTGAAAGTCATTTCACAAAAACCATTAATGATCACCATTTTTTTTTTTTCCTTGAGAGATTAACATTTGACAATTTTTTAAGAAATTTTATTGAATGACTAGCTAACTCAACTCAAATATTATAAAATTGAGCTAGGTCTATCATCTAAATATAGTAATTGCATAATTTGGATTAGAAAATTTGACTCCTCAAACAATAACCCAAGTCCACAAACTCCATCAACTTGAGGAAGATATCAATCTCATTTCCACAAATTTTATTTAAAATAAATACATAAAGGCATAAATGATAAATTAACTATCTTATTATTTAAAACTTTTAGCAATATATTAATTAAATATTGATAAACTATTGTTAATAAAAATAAAAAAAAAAGGAGTAATGATCTAATTTTTGTAGTTGTGTAAGTTCGACTTGTTACTGGTCAAAAATCACGCAAAAATCTTTTTTTTTTAGTTTACCAATATTTGGGGTGGGTAAATGCAATATTTTGGATGGGTATGCCAAACCGACCCCTCGAGGGGTTGGCTAAGGCCGATCTAGGCTAACCCCTTGAAGGGTCAGCCAAATGGCCTCTTGGCTAACCCTTGAGGGGTCGGCCAAATGGCCTCTGGGTCGATCCCTTTATGAGATCGGCCCTTCTCTTTTGAGCTCCATATCGGGGTTTGTTTCTTTGTTCAAAATCGTCAACCAATTAGGTAGCTAACTTTTTATCCATGACAAATTATTAATTATATGATTAATTAAAATATATATATATATACACACACACACATACATACATACTACTATCGATGTCAAACTTTGCATTGTCTTTTACCAATCCTTTTTTGGGCCAAACTTTAAAATTTCCATCAATTGCTCCACATCTTTACCAATCCTAATATTTAGTTGGTGACTACCACTAATTTCATGATTTATAAATATATTATCAAATACATTTTGAACCATTGTTTAAGACAAACTAAGGGGTTGAGATAAATCTCAACTTTATTTCATTTATCAAAGTCATATTTCTAGGGTCTTAGACATTCACGATCGAGAGCTTTGAAATTAGTAGAATGTAAAATTAAAATAAAGGACAAATATCTAATATGTTCATATGACTTAGATACTTTTTCCATACATATTTATGTATTACATATTGCGTATTAAAAATGAAAAAAGAAAAGAAAGAAAAAGTAAGGGCATGTTTGATAGGCAATTTGGAGCGTTTTTCGTTCTTCTTCAGCTACTCTAACAAATTTAAGGCCATATTTGTTTCATTGGTTTTGAGATGAGTTTTGGCAATGATATAAAAAACCAATGTTTATTTCACTATGTTTACTTTTGAAAACCCAACTAATTATTATCCAAGGATAAAAATATCTAATGAACCATGAGATTTTATTATCCACGTTGGAGATGAGATTTTTTCACTTGGGACTTCTTTCCTTGACAAATAGAGAGGAGGGAAGAGAGAGAAAAGTAATTCTTAATATGTGTGAATTGATTTTAATTGTTTTAAATTATTATTAATTTATTTATTTATTATCTAATATAAATATTTTAATTAATTATTTTTTTTATTAAATCTAATAATTTAAATTATTTTTTTACATAAAACAAAACCTATAAAATAAACACAGACATTTAACTTTCAGATATTAATTATCTTGCATATCCAAACACATATATTTATTATCCAAACATTTAAATTTTAAATTTTAAATTTTAGATATTTAGGCCTCGTTTGATAACCATTTGGTTTTTGGTTTTTAGTTTTTGAAAATTAAGCTTGTTTTCTCTCAATTTCTCTACAATGATTTTCATCTCCCTTAAGGAAGCATTTGAATTCTTAGCCAAATTCTAAAAACAAAAACAAGTTTTTGGAAATTACTTTTTTTAGTTTTCAAAACATGGCTTGGTTTTTGAAAACATAGGTAAAAATGAGATAACAAAATAAGTAAATCCATAGGTGGGAGTAGTATTTATAGGCTTAATTTTTAAAAACAAAAAATCAAAAACCAAATGATTATCAAACGAGACCTTAATATTTACAATTCAAACTGACCGTAAGAGTCAAAATGACCGTAAGAGATAGAAAGGAATATGGGGTAGGGTAGAAAATACTCATCGGCTACCACTGCTGGGAGAGAGTGTAAATGATGTAAATAAAATATAGGACTTCGAGTCATTTATTGAATACATTGCACTCTTTTATTTTTTGCCTTTCTATCTTTCCATTTCTGGTATTATTAAAAAAGGAGCGTTTTTATGCGTTTATTCAATAATTTATTGAATACAGTACCGTCTTTTCTTTTTTGCCTTTCTATCTTCCCGTTTCTGCTATCATTAAAAGAGGAGCGTTTTTTTGCATTGATTTAATCATTATTGCTCTATCTCCTTCCATTCTTTCTCTCTCTTCTCGTTTCTATTTTTCTCACTTCCCAATAGAGATGTCCACGGGGCGGGGCGGGGTCGGAGAATAGATTCTCCGTTCCCGTCCCCGCCCTCCATTTCATTCTCCGTCCCCGCGAAATTTTCTGTTTAATTTCTCGGTGATCGGGGCGGGGATTCTCCGCGGGGAATTTTTCCTCGTTCTTTTTTTTTTTTTACTTTTTTTTTAAAAATTTATTCTCAACCATAATAAAAATTATTTCTAAATGAATAATTTTCAATATAGTTCTATTTAAAGTAAATGTTATAAAATTTCCTAATAAAAACAATAATATACCATACTATAATATCAAAACAACTTAATTTCTAAAAATTCAAATTTCAATATTACAACATAGACTTTAATTTTTTTTTTATAACGAAATAGTCTTAAACTAATTCCTACTATAGTTTTTTTTTTTTTTTTTTTAAATTCTATTTATAGGTAATAATATATATATATATATATATATATATATATATATATATATATATTATTAATCGGGGCGGGCGGGGCGGGGAATATATTCCCCGTCCCCGTCCCCGTTTAGCCAACGGGGAAAAAAACCTCCCCGCTCCCTCCCCCATTTCCCGTGTAATCGGGGATTCCTCGCCCCGTTCGGGGCGGGTCCCTGCGGGTTAAATGGACATCCCTACTTCCCAATCTCTCTCTCCAATAAAAAATATCATAAATTGAAACCTTAAGATTTGAAAAGATTCTTCAGTTTATATAGCATTTAATTTAATTTTACGTTTTACGCAAATTGAATTTTAAAATTCAAAACCGTTTAAGCAATTATTTGTTCATTTTTTGAAAATTTTAGGGCTTTTCTTGATTAGTGTACTCCTCATTAATGTGATTTATGTTTTCATGTCTAAAAATAAAGGAATGAAGATCTATCGGAGTTGAAGAGGTTGCCCATAAACAATTTAAGGAACTTGAATTTTTTTAAATTGAAAATTAATAAATTGATGGACAAATGTGAGATATGAAGATTCTCCTCTTTAGTAGCTTTTATATAGATTATAAATTATAGATTAGGAAAATTTCACTCCGATAATAATAATTATAATTTAAATAATACTCTATTTACGATTTTTTTTTTATTATTTTGTAATTTAAAAATATTTTTAAACTAAATTCAAATTTACGAAAGAGAATATCTTTCTAAAGATGAAAAGTACGCCTTTTTTTAGGATAATGAATAGCATTATTTAATTTAAATAAAAGTAAGATTAGATAACAAATTTGGTCTTATGATAACAAATTCTCTTTATTTTAATGTTTGGCTATGTTTACCAACGTATGCATATGTTGTTTATCACCTAGTTTTACAAACGATTTCTGTTCATATTGTTTAAACAAATGTATGTAATTTTTATACATGCATATATCATTGTTAAAACAACCGTAAGTAATTTTTATACATGCATATATCAATATTTTTCGGTTACAAATATGTTTGTTCTTTATAACATTATATATTTGATATTATTAAATTTACAAGTATGCACATATCGTTTCAATTTTTTCCAAGATTTTTTGTTGATACTGTTTTAACAACAGTATATAATTTTTATACATGCGTTTTGTTTGTGATCCTAAAATTCTTTTTCTGTCCTATTTTATATATACCTCATACATTTCATTCATATGCAGGTTCAAGATTATTTCCAGTACGCATTCTATACAATGGTGTTCTGAATGATAAGGACAATTACGTTGATTTAAGGTATATAACAGTATCAAATTTTCTTTCAAAAATATGTATTCTACCTTGTATGGATTTCGTCACTCAGTATATTTATTGATTTGGAAATATCTACTCGATATATTTGTTCATCACCACCATCATTTTGTTCCCTTACAAAGTATAAAAGCTTTAATGAAAGCCGATATGCATTTTATTAATACAAAGAGTAGCATTTCATCAACTTTTAATGATAAATTTAACAACTTGGTAACTTACTAAATATACCCTTACATATAGGAAATATAAACATAGTATGAAACTATATAAAAACTATATACAACCCCACCAAGTACCATGTTTACATATTTGAGCTAATGTCATTAGCGACAAAAAATGGAATGGGACCGAGCTTATGATTGCCCACGGTAGTCTTGATGGCTTTGTAAACATTAGAGGGCATAACTCCATAAATAACTGAGACATTAATGTCAGCCTTCTCCCAAACAACACCATCTTGAAGAACCCTACTAAAATAATTGTCGTCCACTTCAATTTCTCAAATTCCTTCATGGTTGTGTTATGAACAAAAGGTCAAACATTTGTGTTATCAACTCCAATTTCTTTTTCTACTTGTTTATCTTCCAGTAAGGTCAACTTAGAAGATTAGTAATTAACATTTTAGATTTGATATATACATAGATATATACTATCAATGCAGGTTATATGAAAAACCATTTAACCTTATGTTCCACATTTATTTCACCAACTGAGTATTAATAGAAGATAAAACGATTTAGACCAACATTTATCCCACCAACTGAGTATGTAACCTTATGTTCCACATGTGTTATATATATATAGGGTTATATATAATACTAATACATAGTATGAAAATTAATTAAACCTCAATTTCCACATTTTCCAACTCAACAACAACTGAGATGATTTGCATCAACCACAAAAAAAGGACTTTCATATCAGGTACAATAATATAATACATACCTGTCCATGATTAACTTGTTGCTCAATCATTTCCACTTCTTGTACACTATTTGTGTATTGACTGGATCCCCTGTTAGTATATAGATTATATACTTCTTGTATATGTTGATTTCATGTCAAAACCATCCACACCCAATCATACAAATAGTCTATATTAACAACATTATATGGTGTATATATAAACATAAGCAAAATATACCATATAAATAGTCTATATATAAGCTCAACTGTCCAAACAGTATACATAAAGATTTATACTGTGTAAATAAATTTACACTCATTTAAAATTAATATATATTCGAAATTAGAGCCATAAAAAATTCGCTTCAGAACCATCCAAACAGATTTTTCAAGCCAACAATATAAAATACAATCTATGTATGTTTTATTTATTCATTCATATATGATATAATAGTCGACAAATAGTGTATATTTTGGTACATTCAATCCATACAAAAATATAATATTGTGAAACTCAAAACATACCAACAGGAACATAAAAAATGTGGTTGTAAATAAAAAAACGGTGTGCTCGAAAATACCCTTTCGACTACTGTAGTGCCCAAAAAATCAACATGCATTCAATATCTATCGGTGTAAATCAGTGAGAAAATAAGTCATTCATCGTTTGGGCGTACTTATAGTAGGCTATCATCGTTTGGGCGTACTTACAGTAGGCTATATCCGATGTATATTTTTCGATTTGGAGAAGTAGAGCAAATGCCATTGAACGATGGAGAGAAAAAAAAAAACTCTATTCTTCCGTCGAGCGATGAATCTTCAGTATTCAGATCAGTGAGAGAGATCTGGAAGTGAATGAAAGATTTGGGAGATGATGAGATCTTTTGGCGATTTATTTGGGCGTGATTTGCACCTTTTTAGGGAAAACTGTTTTTTTCCATATTTATTATTTTTTAAATCTAATATAACAATACAGTTGACATGCAATAAAGGGGGTATAATTGTAATTGGGCTTAAAGTTAGTTTAGACAGATGGACATATTTGTAAAATATAGAAAAAGTTGTCCAATTTTACTAAATGACTATTTAGTTTGATCCATTTCTGTAGTTTTCCCTTAAAATTATACTGAAACCAAAGAAAAAATAAAAATGGTAATTTAATTCAAATCGTGATTTTAAAAATAAAGACCAAATAAACCAGAAACCACGGCGAAATAAATTAGAATAATATCCCGTTGGAAAAAAATTAAAATATTGTAAATATAAATGCCCATTCCACATGTGCATTTGATATCCATACCAAGTAGCATTTTATCCATAGCCAAAGTGTCTTCCATGTATCCAACAAAGACCATAGATTGGTGTCCAAATGGACCACATCATGCTCTCCTAATTGCCTATGTATAGTGGTTCTTGATGGATAAATAAATTGAGACATTTGGTAAAGAAATCTCTCCAATCTTCTTTTTTCTCTCCCATTTTCTCTAATTTCATTTGTTTTTAATTTGCCATAAATCTCCACTTTCTTTTGTTTATAATATATATATATATACTCCCTTTATATTCTAACACTTGTATTATTATTATTATTATTATTATTATATGTTTTGGTAAAGTATTATTATTATTATTATTATTATATGTTTTGGTAAAGTATTATTATTATTATTATTATTATTATATGTTTTGGTAAAGTTTTGGTGTCCGGTTTCGCCTCTCAATTTTACAACATAAAAAAATTAAAATGATAATTTAATTCAAATCGTGATTTTGAAAAATAAAGACCAAATAAATCAGAAACCACGGAGAAATAAATTAGAATAATATCCAGTTGGAAATAGAAAAAAAATAAAATTCGTAACCGAAAATAGAGAAGCAAAAAAGAAAAGCGGAATATAAATAAATGTCCGCCCTCACTGTCAGTCTATTGGCAATAATTCTCTTCCAATATTCCAAATTTCGAAGTCATGTCTTCTTCTCAAAATTCTTCAGCCATCTGTTCTTCAAATCGTAGCATCATCATCTCACGACAAGAAGTTTTGAAATCCTTCCCTTGGAACCATGATGGTTTCCCTCTCCTCTTTATTCCCTTACCCAACCAACAACCTTGTTTATACGATGTAAAGACTAAGGCAATATACGATAAAACAGGGCTGCAATGGGATTACTATCGACGTTGTTGTGGATCTTGCTTTGGATGGTTGGCTACTACCGATGTCAAACTTGCATTGTCTTTTACCAATCCTTTTTTGGGCCAAACTTTAAAATTTCCATCAATTGCTCCACATCTTTATTTTTTAGAGTCGGATCCTTATGATTATAGAATTCACAAAGCTATACTCTCTAAAGATCCCACTTTATTCCCAAATGATTATGTCGTTATTGTCATTCATTATCATTTTTTTCGATTCTCTTGTATTAAACCTGGAGGTGAATATTGGGTTGAAATATGAGATAAAGGATTGCGACCTTTTTCAGATGTTATTATTTTTAAGGGATCGGTTTATGCTGTTAGTTTTTATGGTGGACTTGGAGCTCTTGATATTACTCAAGAAGATTTTGACGACAACATTCGAAATAAATTGCAGGTCAATTTGCCCAACAACATGGAATACGCCGAAATAACTTACCTTGTGGAGTCGTCTCAAGGTCAATTATTGCAAGTTCGGAGGTTTATCATTAGTAATTTTGTGGATCGATTCAAGCACAAGACTTGGAAATTTGATGTTTTCATGCTCCAAAAAGACGAAGGAGATCAAGGAAAGATGAAATGGTTTGAAGTAAACACTTTAGGAGAAGATGCATTGTTCTTAGGTGATAATTATTCAAGGTCGATTTTGGCTTCTAATTTTCCAAATTGCAAATCTAATTGCATATACTACACGGATAATTATCACCAAGTAAGACGTACAGGATCATTAGACATGGGAATCTACAACGTAGCTAATGGAAGTTTTCAACCACATTATTCTATGCCCTCCTCTCACGAAGACTATGAATACTGTCCGCCTCCTGTTTGGATTCAACCTATTTAAATAATATAACGTTTATATTGTAGTACAACAATGGAGAAATTCTGTTTTTACTAGTTTTATTTATTTATTTATATTTTATCTATGGTTGGTTTAAGTTTTGCTTTTCTATGAATAAAAAAAAGTTACATATACAATATAAATATATTTAAATATACATGGTACTCCGTTCTTTTATACATATGGATATAGATATAGTTAAAATGTACTTGGAAGAAGCTTACTAGGAGGAGAAAAGGCAAAAAGCAGGAAATAGGAAGAAGAATGAAGGTTGAAACTTTGAAATTATATATATGTAGAATAAAGATATTGGAAGGATTGTGGAATTATTTTGCAAGAATATCACTTTAACATAAATGGTAAAATTATGAAATTATGGAATTAATAGGCATCCATAAAGACTAAATCATTCTTATACATTCTTGTTTTAATTTTTGAACAAGAGAAATCTCACATGACCTCTACGTGACAACGGCGATGAATTTGTATTTTTGGAGGAAGAACGTAGCCTGCAAGACAAGAAAAACCTAAGCACATGTGTGGTGTAGGTCATACAAGCTTCGATGCTTAAGTTAGAGAGAGTTTAGAGAGAATTTAGTAGTTGTATGAGAGTTTTGGAGGCTGAAATGAACTTTTTTTTTTTTTTTTGAAACCGAGGCTGAAATGAACTTATTTTGCTCTCCCCCTAAGTTGCTTAAATACCTTCATTCCTAGGATTTTTCGTGGGTTTCTGTCTTCGAATGGGAAGGAAAGATCAAACTGGGCTGGATCGGGGGTACATGGGCCATGAGGGACCGAGGCAAGGCCCAAAAATGGGCATTGCCAATCTGGTCGGCCTCGGCCGGGCCGACCACGGGCTTGGGCGTTTCTTCTCCCTCTCATTTTGGGCCGGTCCCCTTATTAGGCTTCCTTCCTCGTTTGGCCCTTTGTTGCACAGCCCGTTCTTGTTGGTCCAATTTCACCCACAACATACATTATGGAATTAATTAACCAAAATAAATGCAAAATCTATGATATAAATTGATAAAAAGAGTAAATTAAAAGGATAATTTAGTAAAATAACAATGCTTATTTATCATGCAAAATTCCACAAGGATGGCTAAATCACACCATTTATGTTTGTTAATCTAAAAAAAACAATAAAAAAAATGTTATCAAACCTTCTTTTAGGATAACGAGAGTATTGTTTAATTTAAATAAAAGAAGGTTTGATAACAAATTTGGTCTATACGATTTTAAAAGATTAAATTTATTTTTCTTGACCTTTTTTTTTTTTTTTTTTTTAATTTGATGATATAACCGAATCATTTAGAAATACTGACTAGATTCACCAAATAAATATATCCAAATAGTAGTGCTTTTTTATGTTATACAAATGTCATTCACATTTAGTTGATTTTTTTTTTTTGACTTGATTAGACAGATTTTCTTCTTATAGGAGGAGTATGAGAAACATTAGGTCTTTTCAAAAAAATATAAATAAATAAATAAATAAACATGAGGTTAATTATTAAACTTGACATGGCATAATGTTCGTTTCCCCTGCGACTTATAATATATGCATGTTCCACAACTTCTGCAACTTCTTTATTAACCGGAGATGTACGGTGGGTTTTTTTTGGACTTGTTTTGTTTTAAGAGAACGTGAAATTGGTTGTAACGGCAAATATTAATGATCGTTTTTACTTCCTTGCCACTCCACAAATTAAAAAATCCTTTTTTATAACAAAAATCAATTTGTACTCCTAAATTTGAGAATTGTATCAATATAACCCTTGAACTAATAATTGTATCAATTTAAACCAGAAACTTTCATAATCGTATCAATTTATACCCTCTATCAAATTTCGTTTGAAAAACATTAATTTACACGTGTGCAAATGTATAATTATATCAATTAAACTCCTAAACTTTTATAAGTGAATCAATTTAAACCATTCGTTTCAAATAATTGACGATTTTTAAATGGAAAGTCTAGATTTTTTAAACATACTACACACGTGTAAGAATTCATGCATGAACGATTTTCAAGTTGAAGTCCTAAATGGATTCATTTATGACAATTTAGGGGTTTAATAGATAGAATTATAAATTTGCACACGGGTAAACAAATGTTTTTCAAACGGAATCTAATAAAAGGTGTAAATTTATACACTTATAGTTTAAATTGATACAACTATTAGTTTAGAGTTTTTATTGATCTCCAAAGTTTAGGTGGTATAAATTGATTTTTGTCCTTTTTTTTTAAGAAGAAAAAAATGCAAAAGGTGATGGGCAATAGTTTCTATCAAACTGGACCACAATTTTTAATTTTTAGTTTTTTTTAATTGTGTTTGTTTTCTTACAAGTTCTTTATGGTAGTTTTCATATTTCTTAAAGAAAAATATGTGAATTCTTAGTCAAATTCCAAAAACAAAAACAAGTTTTTAAAAATTATTTTTTTTTTAGTTTTCAAAACTTGGCTTGAATTTTGAATACATTGGTAAAAAGTAGATAACAAAATAAAGAAATTCTACAATGTCACTAAACTTTTAATTTTGATCTAGTCGACATTGTTTTAAATTCACAGACCTATTAGATACAAAATTAAAATGTCAAGGTCTAAACTTGAAAGTTCAAACATCTATTAGGCACAAAATTGAAAGTAAAATTGAAAGTTTAGATCCCGTTTGATAACCATTTGGTTTTTGGTTTTTAGTTTTTGAAAATTAAGCTTATAAATACTATTATCATCTATGGATTTGCTTATTTTGTTATCTACCTTTTACCTATGTTTTCAAAAACCAAACCATGTTTTGAAAACTAAAAAAAGTAGTTTTTAAAAACTTGTTTTTGTTTTTAGAATTTGGCTAAAAATTTAAATGTTTCCTTAAGGGAGATGAAAACTATTGTAGAGAAATTGGGAGAAAACAAGCTTAATTTTCAAAAACCAAAAACCAAAAACCAAATGGTTATCAAACGGGGCCTTAATAACTCATTAGATACTTTTGAAAATTTAAGAATGTGTTAGACACAAAATTGAAAAATTTTAAAAATTGTAAATTAACGAAAATTTAATAAGAAAGTAATGTTAAATATTAAATATTCTTTATTAAAACACTAGAGTGAATATTATTAAGATTAATTTCTTATTTAAAAAGTAAAATTTGATGGGTTAAAAGTTAAATTACAAGTTTAGCCCTTGAATTTTTAGGTTTGTGTCTATTTGGTCTATGTCTAATAGGTTCATGAACTTTCAAATTTGTATCTATTTGATCCCTAAACTTTAAAATGTCTTTAATAGGTTCTTAAGGGCTCATTTGATAACGTTCTTGTTTCCTGTTTCTTGTTCATGTTTCTCATTTTTCAAAAAACAGACATGTTTGATAAACCATCTTGTTTCCTGTTTCTAAATTTTTTAGAAACGTTTCTAAAAAAAGTGAAGATTTTGAGAAACTTCAAAAAGTAGTTTCTCAAATTCTGTTTCTTTTTTTTTTTTTTCAGGTTTTATGCATGTATTCATATTTCTCTTTTTACCCATCTCTCCCATCTCTCTTATTTCTCTCTCTTCCATTCTATTTTTTTTCTTTTAATACTTTTTAATCTTTTTATTTTTTTCTTATTTTTTATTTTTTATTTTTTAATTTATTTATTTCTATTCGTTCTATCTCTCTTTCATCATAATCTTTTTTCTTTTAATAGTTCATTATCTTTTTTTTCTTTTTTCTTTTTTACTTTTCTCTTTTCGTTTATGTTTTTCTCTTATCTCTTATTTTCTTATTTTCTTTTACTAATTAACGAGCTTATAGTTATTCTTTTCTATTTAATTCTCTATTATTTTTCCTTTTGGTACGATTTTATTTTTTTTATTAAATAAATAAACTAATAATGTATTTCATGTTTACCATTAAATTGAAAAAAATATATAAATTCTCTCTCTTTTTCTAATTTTACTTGCATGTATTATGGGCTAATGCATTTTTAAAGAAAAATTAAAATAAAGTTTATTATTAAATTAAAGAAATGTGGGTATGTTCGATTATCTGACCTTATACAATTTACAAATTCATCTAATTGAACTAACTCTTGTAAGTCAAAATCGTTCAAGGTGAATTGATTGAAGTGAGAAATAACATTGCAAATTAAATTTGAACAACATTTGAAGGATAAAATTTATTATTATTATTATTAATTAGGTGTTGGGCCTTAATAAAATACTATAACCTCTTTATAATTATTTTATATTTATTTTAATGCATGTTATACGTTTTATTATAGTATATGTACTAAATTTTATTTTTACCAAAAAATAAGAAACAAAAAATAAGAAACAAGAAATAGAAATAGTTATCAAACATGTTTCTGTTTTTAGTTTTTAAGAAATAGAAACGAGAAACGAGAAACAGAAATGAGAAACAAGAGACATAAACAGGAAACAAGAAACGAGAAACGAGAACGTTATCAAACGGGGCCTAAACTTTCAATTTTGTGTCCAATAGGTCCCTAAATTTTCAATTTTGTGTCTAATAGGTCCTTGACCTAGTTGACATTTTTTTTTTTAAATTCATGAACTTACTAGATAAAAAAATTTAAGGGAAAAGTACTTTTTTGGTCCCTCATGTTTCAATTTTGTTTCTATTTAGTCCCTGCTTTTTAAAATCGGATAATCAAGTCCTTAAATTCTCTAGACCGTTAATTATTTAACTGAGGTTAATGGAGGGCTGGCGTGGATGTTTTTAGTATTAAAAAAAACAATTAAAATAAACTTCTGTCTCTCTCCTTCCCCTCAACTCGTGGCCACACTGGCAAATATTTTTTTTCCTCTCTTCCATGTTATTATAACCCATTCAGCGCCCCTGTCTTTTCTTTTTTGCCTTTCTATCTTCCCATTTCTGGTATCATAAAAGAGGAGCGTTTTTATGCATTTATTTAATCATTATTGCTCTATTTTCCTTCCATTTTTTCTCTCTCTTCTCGTTTCTATTTTTCTCTTCCCAATCTCTCTCTCCAATAAAAAATTTTCATAAATTGAAACCTTAAGATTTGAAAAGATTCTTCAGTTTATATAGCATTTAATTTAATTTACGTTTTACGCAAATTGAAGTTTAAAATTAAAAACCGTTTAAGCAATTATTTGTCCATTTCTTTGAAAATTTTAGAGCTTTTCTTGATTAGTGTATCCCCCATTATTGTAATTTATGTTTTCATGTCTGCAAATTGTGTTAAATTCAAACTATAAAATTAAATTGAAAATTGTAAACTCATAAAAATAAAATTAAAAGGTTAAATTACAAGTTTAAAATATGAACTTTCAAGTTTGTGTGAAATAGGTTTACAAACTTTAAAAAAGGTTAAATAGGCCTTGAAATTTTAATTTTTGTTTATAATAAGTACCTAAACTTTAAATGTATAATAATAAGTCCCTAAACTTTCAATTTTGTGTCCAATAGATTTTTAAACTTTAAATTTTTACATCTAACATTTATTAAAATTCACAAATTTACTAGATACAAATTGAAAGTTTAGAAAATCGGACACAAAATTAAATTTTATGTTCAATCAATCCATTAATTAATAAAAAGTTGAATATGTTAGGAATCTAGTAGATACAAAATTATAAGTTTCGTAACTTATTTGGCATGTCTAGCTATTAAATACAAAACTGAAAGTTGAAGGACCAATTTCACGCTTTTTATGGTTTAGGACTAAACTTAAAATTTAACTAAATTAAAATTACACTGATACCAAAGAAAAAATTAAAATGGTAATTTAATTCAAATCGTGATTTTGAAAAATAAAGACCAAATAAACCAGAAACCACTAGGCAATAAATTAGAATAATATCCCGTTGGGAAAAAAAAAAGAAAAAATTAAAATGATAATTTTTTTTTTTTTTTTGGGTACAATAGGGTTGAGGGGATTCGAACCACAGACCTCATAGTCGTTAACACATTCAATATGCAGTTGAGCTATGCTCTCTTTGGCAAAATGGTAATTTAATTCAAATATTGATTTTGAAAAATAGAGACCACATAAACCAGAAACCACGGGGAAATAAATTAGAATAATATCCCGTTGGGGAAAAAATTAAAATGGTAATTTAATTCAAATCGTGATTTTGAAAAATAGAGACCAAATAAACCAGAAACCGCGGGGAAATAAATTAGAATAATATCCCGTTGGAAAAAGAAAAAAAATAAATTTCGTAACCGAAAATAGAGAAGCAAAAAAGAAAAGCAGAATATAAATAAATGTCCGCCCTCACGTCAGTCTATTGGCAATAATTCTCTTCCAATATTCCAAATTTCGAAGTCATGTCTTCTTCTCAAAATTCTTCAGCCATTTGTTCTTCAAATCGTAGCAGCATCATCTCACGACAAGAAGTTTTGAAATCCTTCCCTTGGAGCCATGATGGTTTCCCTCTCCTCTTTATTCCCTTACCCAACCAACAACCTTGTTTATACGATGTAAAGACTAAGGCAATATACGACAAAACAGGGCTGCAATGGGATTACTATCGACGTTGTTGTGGATCTTGCTTTGGATGGTTGGCTACTACCGATGTCAAACTTGCATTGTCTTTTACCAATCCCTTTTTGGGCCAAACTTTAAAATTTCCATCCATTGCTCCACATCTTTATTTTCTAGAGTCGGATCCTTATGATTATAGAATTCACAAAGCTATACTCTCTAAAGATCCCACTTTATTCCCAAATGATTATGTCGTTATTGTCATTCATTATGATTTTTTTAGATTCTCTTGTATTAAACCTAGAGGTGAATATTGGGTTGAAATAGGAGATAAAGGATTGCGCCCTTTTTCAGATGTCATTATTTTTAAGGGATCGGTTTATGCTGTTAGCTTTTATGGTGGACTTGGAGCTCTTGATATTACTCAAGAAGATTTTGACGACAACATTCGAAATAAATTGCAGGTCATTGTACCCAACAACATGGAATACGCCGAAATAACTTACCTTGTGGAGTCGTCTCAAGGTCAATTATTGCAAGTTCGGAGGTTTATCATTAGTAATTTTGTGAATCGATTCAAGCACAAGACTTGGAAATTTGATGTTTTCATGCTCCGAAAAGACGAAGAAGATCAAGGAAAGATGAAATGGTTTGAAGTAAACACTTTAGGAGAAGATGCATTGTTTTTAGGTGATAATTATTCAAGGTCGATTTTGGCTTCTAATTTTCCAAATTGCAAATCTAATTGCATATACTACACGGATAATTATCACCAAGTAAGACGTACAGGATCATTAGACATGGGAATCTACAACGTAGCTAATGGAAGTTTTCAACCACATTATTCTATGCCCTCCTCTCACGAAGACTATGAATACTGTCCGCCTCCTGTTTGGATTCAACCTATTTAAATAATATAACGTTTATATTGTAGTACAACAATGGAGAAATTCTGTTTTTACTAGTTTTATTTATTTATTTATATTTTATCTATGGTTGGTTTAAGTTTTGCTTTTCTATGAATAAAAAAAGTTACATATACAATATAAATATATTTAAATATACATGGTACTCCGTTCTTTTATATATATAGATATAGATATAGTTAAAATGTATTGGGAAGAAGAATACTAGGAGGAGAAAAGGCAAAAAGCAGGAAATAGGAAGAAGAATGAAGGTTGAAACTTTGCAATTATATATATGTAGAATAAAGATATTCGAAGGATTGTGGAATTATTTTGTAAGAATATCACTCTAACATAAATGGTAAAATTATGAAATTATGGAATTAAATCATTTTATACATTGTTGTTTTAAATTTTGGACAAGAGAAATTTCACATGACCTCTACGTGATAACGACTGTGAATTTATATTTTTTGGGGAAGAACGCAGCCTGCAAGACAAGAAAAACCTGGGCACATGTGTGGTGTAGGTCAGAGAGAGTTTAGAGAGAATTTGGTAGTTGTAAGAGAGTTTTGGATGCTGAAATGAACTTATTTTGCACTCCCCTTAGGGAGAGCTTAAATACCTTCTAGGATTTTTCGTGGGTTTCCGTCTTCGAATGGGGAAATGAAAGATCAAATTGGGCTGGATCGGGGGTACATGGGCCATGAGGGACCGAGGCAAGGCCCAAAAATAGGCATTGCCAATCTGGTCGGCCTCGGTCGGGTCGACCACGGGCTTGAGCGTTTCTTCTCCCTCTCATTTTGGGCAGGTCTCCTATCGGTTTCGGTTCGTTTTGACTTCGTATTAGGCTTCCTTCCTCGTTTGGCCCTTTGTTGCAGTCCTTTAGTCAACCCATTCTTGTTGGTCCAATTTCACCCACAACATACATTATGGAATTAATTAACCAAAATAAATGCAAAATCTATGATATAAATTGATAAAAAAGAGTAAATTAAAAGGATAATTTAGTAAAATAACAAGGCTTATTTATCATGGAAAATTCCACAAGGATGGCTAAATCACACCATTTATGTTTGTTAATCTAAATAAAAAAATAAAAAAAATGTTATCAAACCTTCTTTTAGGATAATGAGAGTATTGTTTAATTTAAATAAAAGAAGGTTTGATAACAAATTTGTTCTATACGATTTTAAAAGATTAAATTTATTTTTCTTGACCTTTTTTTTTTTTTTTTTTTTTTTAATTTGATGATATAACCTAATCATTTAGAAATACTGACTAGATTCACCAAAGAAATGTATCCAAATAGTTGTGCTTTTTTATGTTATACAAATGTCGTTCACATTCAGTTGATTTTTTTTTTTTTTTTTGACTTGATTAGATAGATTTTCTTCTTATAGGAGGAGTATGAGAAACATTAGGTCTTTTCAAAATAAATAAATAAACAAACATGAGGTTAATTGTTATACTTGACATGGCATAATGTTCGTTTTCCCTGCGACTTATAATATATGCATGTTCCACAACTCTGCAACTTCTTTATTAACCGGAGATGTACAGTGGGTTTTTTTTGGACTTGTTTTAAGAGAACGTGAAATTGGTTGTAACGGCAAATATTAATGATTGTTTTTACTTCCTTGCCACTCCACAAATTAAAAAATCCTTTTTTATAACAAAAATCAATTTGTACTCCTAAATTTGAGAATTGTATCAATATAACCCTTGAACTAATAATTGTATCAATTTAAACCAGAAATTTTCATAAATGTATCAATTTATACCCTCTATCAAATTTTGTTTGAAAAACATTAATTTACACGTGTGCAAATGTATAATTATATCAATTAAACTCCTAAACTTTTATAAGTGAATCAATTTAAACCATTCGTTTCAAATAATTTACGATTTTTAAATGGAATGTCTAGATTTTTTAAGCAGACTACACATGCGTGAGAATTCATGCATGGACGATTTTCAAATTGAAGTCCTAAATGGATTCACTTATGACAATTTAGGGGTTTAATAGATAGAATTATAAATTTGCACATGGGTAAACAAATGTTTTTCAAACGGAATCTAATAAAATGTGTAAATTTATACACTAGTTTAAATTGATACAACTATTAGTTTAGAGTTTTTATTGATGTCCAAAATTTAGGTGGTATAAATTGATTTTTGTCCTTTTTTTTAAGAAGAAAAAAATGCAAAAGGTGATGGGCAATAGTTTCTATCAAACTGGACCACAATTTTTAATTTTTAGTTTTTTTAAATTGGGTTTGTTTTCTTACAAGTGAACTTTACGGTAGTTTTCATATTTCTTTAAAAAAAAATATGTGAATTCTTAGTCAAATGCCAAAAACAAAAACAAGTTTTTAAAAACTATTTTTTTTTAGTTTTCAAAACTTGGCTTGAATTTTGAATACATTGGTAAAAAGTAGATAACAAAATAAAGAAATTCTACAATGTCACTAAACTTTTAATTTTGATCTAATCGACATTATTTTAAATTCACAGACCTATTAGATACAAAATTAAAATGTCAAGGTCTAAACTTGAAAGTTCAAACATCTATTAGGCACAAAATTGAAAGTAAAATTGAAAGTTTAATAACTCATTAGATACTTTTAAAAATTTAAGAATGTGTTAGACACAAAATTGAAAAGTTTAAAAAATTGTAAATTAACGAAAATTTAATAAGAAAGTAATGTTAAATATTCAAAGAAAAATATTATTTATTAAAACACTAGAGTGAATATTATTAAGATTAATTTATTGTTTAAAAAGTAAAACTTGATGGTTTAAAAGTTAAATTACAAGTTTAGCTCTTGAATTTTTAGGTTTGTGTCTATTTGGTCTATGTCTAATAGGTTTATGAACTTTCAAATTTGTATCTATTTGATCTTTGAACTTTAAAATGTCTCTAATAGGTTCTTAAACTTTCAATTGTGTGTCCAATAGGTCTCTAAATTTTCAATTTTGTGTCTAATAGGTCCTTGATCTAGTTGACATTTTTTTTTTAAAATTCATGAACTTACTAGATGAAAAATTTTAAGGGAAAAGTACTTTTTTGGTCCCTCATGTTTCAATTTTGTTTCTATTTAGTCCCTGTGTTTTAAAATCGGATAATCAAGTCCTCAAATTTTGTTAAATAGTTCTATTAAGTCTCTGGACCATTAATTATTTAACGGAGGGCTGGCGTGGATGTTTTTAGTATTAAAAAAAACAATTAAAATAAACTCCTGTCTCTCTCCTTCCTCTTTCCCTTCCCCTCAACTCATGGCCACACTGGCAAATATATTTTTTTTCCTCTCTTCCATTTTCTTTTCTTCTTCCTCCTCTTCCTCATTCTTCTTCTTCTTTCTCTTTTTTCTTTTTATTCTTTCTTATTTTCCATTGTCGGCAAACTTTGTTGGGATTGTTGGGAGTGCAAGTCCCACATTGGCTAGATAAGGGAAAAATCATGGGTTTATAAGTGAAGGATACTATCTCCATTGGTATGAGGCTTTTGGGTAAAGCCAAAAGCAAAGCCATGAAGGTTTATGTCCAAAGTGGACAATATCATACTAATGTGGAGATCTGTGGAGGTCGTTATCCCTAACAAACTCAAGGAATCCGACACGGACGTCTTTATTTCTTCTTTCTCTCTTCTTCAAACCCTCACCCCCCCTCCCCCTTCCCCTTCCTATCCCACCCCTCTCCTCTTCTCTCTTCCACCCTCATCACTATTTTCTTCTTTTTTATTTTTCAGATCTGAGTTTACCTAGATATGTTTTTTTTTCATATTTTTTCAAATCCTCTCTTCCCTTTCCCCCTTCCCCTCCCCTCTTCTCTCTTCCTCCTTCATCTATTTTTCTTCTTTTTATTTTTCAGATCTAGGTTAAACCTAGATCTGTTTTTTTTTTCTTTTTTCTTTTTTCCAGATTTTGGGGACGATGGCATCGTGACGAGTGACAGAGGTCTTGGGTTTGAAATAAATGACAAGGTGGGGCATTCTCTTCTTCCTTCTTCTTCCTCTTAATCTTGATGTGTTTTGCTACTAAATCTGAGAAAAAATATATCTTAGTTCAACCTAGATCTGAAAAATAAAAAAAAGAAAAGAAAAAGAAAAGAGAGATGATGGAGGAATAGAGGGGGGAGTGGAAGGGAAGAGAGAGAAAGAAGAAGATAAAGACGCTGGTGCTAGCGTTGGAGCTCGAGGAAGGGGAAGGGAGGTTGGGTGGAGGTGGATGGGGAAAAAGGAGAGAGAGATTTTTTTAAAATATAATAATATTATTATTTTATATTTCTAAAATTATTATTTTAATATTAAAACATGTCATGTCAGTCGTCCGTTAAAAAGTTGATTGTGAGGGACTCAATAGAACAATTTCACAAAATTTAGGGGCTGTTTGGCGCGCTGGTTTGGAACCAGAAACCCTGGGGTTCTGGAACCCTGGGGTTTCTTGGCTGGAATCAGAAACTCGGTTTCTGATTCCTGTGTTTGGGGTGCAGGGTTGTGTTGGGCTGGTTTGCTGAAACATGTGTTTGAGGTGTAGGGTTGGGTTGGGCTGGGTTTGTTTAGTCTGTTTTTTTTTTATAATTTTTCAAACTGTTTATTATTTTAAAAAAAATCTTACACTGTTTTTTTTTCTTACTCCATTTTTTTTAATTTCATAATTTTTTTGGTGTGTTACATATCAACTATTTAACCAATTATGTAGAGCAATTGTTACAACTATAGTTCAATTTGAATTATACTATGTGTAGTTTGTATAACTATATGCTATCTCATTCACTCCACTCATGATGACATAAAATTGAAGATTATGCGTAGTAACAGATAATTAATAGGTGCAATGTAAGAATGGTGTTGCCAATGGTAAAGTAAAACAAAAAATTAGAACTAAGATCTAGTTCTAAAAATATCATAACACACATTCCAGATGAAATGACAAGAAAGTAGAAGTAGTTGTCCAAACACAAATGTAAGTCATAAGAGTGGTAGATGAAAGTGATGAAAAGAGAGTCAGATTCTAGGTGTTTTCCCCAAAATTTTCACGTAGTAATCATACTTCCAATTTGGGGTGAATGTAAAGAAGGAGTTCAAGATCATACTATCCAAGAGAATAGTCTTTGCAACAGCCATTCAGTCTTGTCTTGTCATACCTGGGATCGCCTTTAGTTTTGCATATAGCTCGTCCACGCTGGCCCTTTTAAAATATTGACTAGGTGTTGGGTCGCTAGGGTGATTGTTGGAGTGGTCGTTGGGGTGGTTGGATTGATGGGGTGTTTGAGTATGCCGAGGTGGTTGCCGGTGGTGATTGCACGGTGGTCAGGTCGCCGGAATGGTCGTTGGGTGGTTTTCAGCAGTAGTTGTCGGGTCGCTGGAGTGGTCATCAGGGTGGTCATGTCGCTGGAGTGGTTGTGGCAGTGGTTGGGTTGTTGGAGTCGCCAGGGTGGTCACCAGGTGGTCGTCAACAGTGGTTTTGGGTGGTTGGGTTACCAAGTCGTCGGGGTAATCACCGAAGTAGTCATCAGGGTGGTCAGGTCATCGGAGTGGTCACTAGGTGGTTGTCTACGGTGGTTGCTAGGTGGTCAGGTTTTTGAGGTGATCGTCAACTATGGTAGTCGGGTGATCGGGTCATTGAAGTGCTTGTCAAGTGGTTGTTGTCGGTGGTTCGGGCAAGTCGGGTTGTTTGAGTGGTTGGGTTATCGGGGTGTCGAGTTGTTGGGGTGGTCGAGTCGCAGGGGTAATTGTCAGACTGGTCTCTCGAGTTCTCATCGCAGTGGTTGTCTGAGGTAATCGTCAGCGATGGTCGAGTCATTGTTGTGGTCGTCAGAGTTGTCGTTATCGGTGGTTGTCGGGTGGTCGCCGGAGTTTTCATCATAGTTGTTGTCGAAGTAGTCGCTAGAAATGGAGAATGGTAAATGGAACTTGGCTCTAGAGTTCTCATCGCAGTAGTCGTCGGAGGTAATCGTTAGCGGTGGTTGGGTCGCCGATGTGGTCGCCGGAGTTGTTGTCGGAGTGGTCGCCGGAAATGGAAAACGGCAAATGGAAAGAGGAAAACATGGCACAAACCCCATGGGGTTGCACTGTTGTAACCCATGGGGTTGTGTTTCAAAACCAAGGGTTTTGAAACACCTTGTGCCAAAGATGGTTTTGGGTTTGGAACCCAAACCCATCCCAACCCAAACCCATGGGCCAAACGGCCCCTTAAGGACTTGATTGTCCTATTTTGAAACATAGAGACTAAATAGACACAAACTTGAAACATGAGGGACCAAAAAGGTACCTTTCCCAAAATTAAAAGTTTGGGGTCCGCTTAGACATAAACTCCAATTTTATATTTAATAGATCGGTTAATTTTTAAAAATTTTAAATATGTCAGGGACCTATTAGACACGAAGTTGAAAGTTTAGGGATTTATTGGACATTTTTAAAGTTCATGGACCTATTAGACACAAAATTAAAAGTTCAAATACCTATTAGATACTTTTCAAAGTTCATAGACCAAATAAACACAAACTTAAAAGTTTAAGAACTAAACTTGTAATTTAACCTAGTTTAAATAAACAATATCAATATAGATTCAGATTAAATAATGAAGGTGTGATTTGATAACTATTTAGTCTTTTCTTCTAAAATGTTCGAGAAACAATACTTCATCAATTAAATAATGTGTAAATTTATTTTTGAAATTAACTGGGTTGATTTTATGAAAAAAGGCCCATGTATTGAATTGGAATAGCCTAATTGTATTCCTTTATTTGTCTGTTTTTAGTTAGCCCATCGAGTCCATATAAGTTTCTAGGACAACTTGTAAATATCTTATTTGTGTTTATAAATACAACCTTATATGTTGGTCCCATGCTATTGGCTGCATTTATGATCACTAAGAGGCTATTTGAAGCGTAGAGTTAAAGTTATGAAGTCTGAAGTTAATTCATCTGTGGAGTTAATTTGAGTTGTTTAATATGGGTTAGAAAGTATGTGTGTTAGGGTGCAAAGTTATTATTAAGTCAGGAGTTTCTGATGTAAATTTTTTTAACTTGAAGTTTTGAAGTTTGATTTTTTGCTGGTTGTTTTTGTTTAACTTTTTATTCAACTATTCAATTAGACATATATTTGCCCAAATTTTTAACATTCAATTGAGATGTCAACTTAAAAACGTACTTCACAAATATTTTACAATTTCTACATGTAACATTTGTACTTGATGTAGACAAAATAGTTCTGTTTCATGCCTACAACAAATTATAATATGCTTTTACATAAGTGGAATATGTGAGTGGAATATGCACAAAAAATAAGTAGCCAACAAGGGCCTACATATATGGTTCACAAAAAAATTTTGAATGCCCAATAAAGGGTCACATATATGTTTCATACAATATCCAAAAAAATGGTTGATTCAAACAAAATGGTTGATAGATATTTTAGTCACAAGTGGTGGCTACATGAATATTTTTTTCTAAACTCAATCCAACTCTTCTCCTCTTGACCTCTATATGCTTTTTCTTCCTAATCAATCAATCTCAACAAACAAAAACAAAGTTTGATTGGTTGAACCTCTAAAAAAATGTTTTTCAAAAATACATTTTATTTAAAACATTTTTTTTTTGTAAAAATAGTTTAAAATTAAAATATTCGTATATTTGGTTATATTTTTTCAAAAGTGTTTTTATACAAAGTTTGTTTGGTTTTCTATATACTCAAAATCCTTTTAATAATGTCAAATTACCATAAAAGACGACTCTTATTAAAACATTATGACCAGTCGACCACAACCAAAAGGGTCGTCATGAGTGTTGTTGGTCGTCGGCGGTTGTTGCTAGTTGCCGGAGAAGGTTCCCGACGATTGCCGTCAGTCGTAAGAGAAGGTAGTCAGCAGTGGCCGCCGGTTGTCTGAGGGTGAGAGAGGGAACGAAAACACGTGAGAGAAGATGATTATTGTTCACAACCCCACTGAATTGGTAAATTAAAACGGTGATAAAATATGTTAATAGACCAAACGTTAAATTGGCTTAAAAATTCAACTCAACTCAACGGACCAAACAACCCCTAAAATACGAAAACAAACCTTGCGGTACTTAGAGGAATGGAACTTCAATGGATGATGCTTGTTCCCATGCATTATGAAAATGTGACAGGTGCACGTGCAGCTAGAACGGATTAAGAAGTAGTATTTACTTGGCTCCAATTCGTAAATCTGGATAACGGTATAGAAAACATTTTTAGCAAAGGATGCCGATGCGAGCAGATAGAATTATTACATTTTTAGCAAAGCATGCCGATGCGAGCAGATAGAATTAATTTGTTTTTCTTTCATTATTTCTCCTATTTTTTAAAATCCCTTCATTTAAGGCCCAGAAATATCACACCACCGACTCCAGTACTTACAGAACCTCTGTCTTACCACTAATGGAAATGATCATATGTATAAATAAATAAATATTCGTCTCTTCGAGCTGCATGCCGCTAATCAAGCCCAGTTTTGGAAACATTATCAGAATATTCTATTCTGGCCATTGAGAATGAAAACCAAAAGTAAAAAAAAAAAAAAAAAAAAGTTGGTCTCTACCAACCTTCCTGTTTTTATCCCAAGCTAAGAAATTTGATTTATTCAGAGAAAATTAAAGGTAATTATATATGCTAATTAATCATTATACCATACATTTTTCCAAATTTTCATTCATTGTGTGATCCATCACCAAACTTCAATCCAAGCTAATTAATTAATTAAGAGACTTTTTTTTTTGAATTCAACAACATTTGGTAATATATTGAGGGATTCAAACCCATGACCAATTGCAATTGGTCATAAGCTTCTACTTTGTGCTAGTTGAGTCATGTTCTTGTTGGCTTAATTAAGAGACAATTTATTTTATAGTTATTGTGATAATATATATTCCATATATAAATCTGGATTATCTAAAAAGCTAGCTAGGTGTGAGAATTGAAGCCAGCAACTTTGATTTCCAATAAAGAAAAAAAAAAAAAGACGAAGAAAATAATAATTAATGTGTTACGAATTTGGTTGCTCTACAGTTATACGTCAACAACATTTGTAAGTTGAAGATATTCTCTGTATAATCAAGTATATTATTTGAGTTGTTGTATTATCAGAGAAGATTAAGTGTATGAGAGTTGGATAGAAGCAACCTTGGTTTATGAAAAAAAGACTATTATTCCATAATACTATACTTAATAACTTCGTTTGCCAAACAGATGGGTAAAAGGGCAAAATCGAAGTATATGGATCACCCTATATATATGATTCCTTGAAATACTAGAGAACAAGGCTAAGATAATTAAAAAAAACACAGAGACACGAGGACATTGGATCAGTGCTCCCATTGGTGCTCCCACAATGCAGCTTCGGAAGGGAAAGTTAACCCACAGGTTGGGCAACTCTGAACATGGCTCTCCATGTGTTGGCTCAGTTGGTCGCTGTTACTAAACGTAGCTTGACATACTGAGCAAACAAAATTTCGAAGTGGATGATTTCGAAAGTTCCTTTCATCGTCCCTTTCGTCCCTCTTTAGAATAACCCTTTGATCCCTTTGATCCCTGTCACCCCTCTGATCCCTCTGATCCTTCCGATCCCTTTGACCCACCATGACGCTCGAATGAAACAAGTTTGGAGAAGAGACAAGAGAGAATAACGAAGGGGAGAGGAGAGAAAGAGAGAAATAAATAGACAAGGATGTGGAGATTTTTATTTATTTTTTAGTTTTTTTTTGGTTGTTTTGCATATTGTATTGATGGAAATTCAAAATGAGAGGGCGTAAATTTTTCTTTTTACCATTTTTTTCATACTTAATTTTTAGGTTAAAATATCATTTTGGTCTCTCAAATGTTTAATTTTAGTTATTATACTTCCAATAAAACTTAAAATTGGTTCAAGAAAAATTAACAATAAACTAATACTAAATACCAATTTTAAACTTTGTTAAAAGTACAAGGACCAAAATAAAACAAAGTCCAAAATATAATGACCAAAATAGTATTTTAACCTAATTTTTATTACAACTAGTCAAATAGAAAAACACTACTTATTGTCATGTGTATAGAGTTTATATACAAATATCAGTATGACTTATAATGAAAATCAATTAAATTGAAACTAAGACTCTACACATTCAAGGTGTTAACGACCACGAGGTCTGTGGTTCGAATCCTCCCAACCCTTACTGTACTCAAAAAAAAAAAAAGACTCTACACATTCAAGCTTCTAAAACCCGTTAAGCTTAACTTATGAATAATTAATTCAACCTTTTTTTTTCCCTTTTGAGTTCAAACAAACAGAGGTGGAGGTCTATACTTCTACCTTTAGGATAGATTACTAATGCTTTAATTATTTGAGTTATGTTCGTTAGGTTGCTACCTAAATTTAATCTTTTGAAACTCACAATATTGCATATTAGCTTAACGATGGATCTAGAACTTTTTGTCAGGGGAGCTTGAATTTGTATAAATAAAATTTAAACATGCATTGATATATATTGAATTAATTGATATATTTTAATATTAGTTTGTTCAGTAGAAATATATGATTGATTTTTCTACATGAACATACAAAAAATTAAAAAAAAAAAATGCAACTTGAAATAATAGGTAGATTTTTTTTATGTGTATAAGAATTATAGTTTCTTCTAAAAAATAATTTACTAAAAATTTTAAAATATTTTTATTAATTTTCATTTATATTGGATATCAAGAAAAAAAATCAAAATTTAAAAATAAATTAAAATAAAAATTATAACATTATAGAAATCTAAAGTATAGGGACTAAATTGTATTTTAACCCTTTTTTTTTTAGATAAAATTGTATTATAATCTATTTTTAAATATTTACAATAAGAAAATATATTTTTTAACGCATAAATATATTTAAAAGATGTCAAATCTGGGTAACGGTATAGAAAACATTTTTAGCAAAGCATGCCGATGCGAGCAGATAGAATTAATTTGTTTTACTTTCATTATTTCTCCTATTTTTTAAAATCTCCTCAAAGCTCTATTTTTCTTATTTTGGGTCCCATCTTTATCTATTGCAATTTATGACGTAATAAAATGTTTTTAGGAATGTTTTCCCTAAACAGATATTTCACTTTTTTTTTAGTTGCATGCTTACCAGAATCCACATGGTTAAAAGCTGACCACCAGTTCTTATCCATCTAACTTGTTCAATTATAATTTGCATTTAGCTTCAAGCATATATTTTGGGGGCAAAAAAAAAAAAAAAAACTATTGAATTGGTTTAAATTTGATCTTGCCTTACTAACATTATGGCTTCTCTCCCTCTAAATTCAAATCAATCAACTAACTATTAATTGGAGGCCTTTAAAGCAAGTTACCTCTCGTTAGAAAACTATTGTTTTTGTCTTTAGTATGACGCTTATGAAACTTGAAATCAACCTATGTGTTCTGGTTAGAGTGTGGCATTCAAATTAAATTGGATAAGTAGATTAGTAGGAAAAAAAAAATATGTATGTGTAGTTTATTCTTTCCTTGATTTCTTGAAGTGTGATGCTCAAGTTTTTATTACATATATTATATCAACTGGCTAAAAGAAACGTGATATAATTGAAATTAGTTGTGGACTTGATTTCTCATTTTGGCTTTTTATTGTTTTTATAACATCCTACAAAGATCTTTTTGTTAGTTCTATTCTGTATGATTATAAGATTAAACCTAGCTATGAGATTCGATAGAGCTTTAATTTCTATTACGAACACATTTCATAGCGGTTAAATAACTTTGCCTGGAAGTGAGATAAAATGACCAAGCCATCTTTTGTACATACAAAAATACAATGCCAAAAAAAAAAAAAAACACACACACACACACACAAATGTATTTTAATTCTTTTGGAAAAATGGAAAATAATGCTAGAAAAAGATCCCGGGCCTGGGAAAGAATCCCTTCATTTAAGGCCCAGAAATATCACACCACCGACTCCAGTACTTACAGAACCTCTGTCTTACTATTAATGGAAATGGTCATATGTATAAATAAATAAGTACTTGTCTCTTTGAGCTGCATGCCTCTAATCAAGCCCATTTTTGGAAACATTATCAGAATATTCTATTCTGGCCATCGAGAATGAAACCAAAAGTAAAAAAAAAAAAAAAAAAGTTGGTCTCTACCAACCTTCCTATTTTTTTATCCCAAGCTAAGAAATTTGATTTATTCGGAGAAAATTAAAGGTAATTATATAGCTAATTAATCATTATACCACGCATTTTCCCAAATTTTCATTCACTTGTGATCGATCACGAAACTTTAATATTCCAATCTAATGAATTAATTAAGAGATATTTAATTTTATAGTTAATGTGACATATATATATATATACATTCTCAAGGGTGGATGTACGTTGAGCCCAGGGCTCCCTCAACTTTTTAACTATTATTTATTAGTATCAAAAACTACCGATGGTTGGCTACTACCAATGTCAACCTTGCATTGTCTTTTACAATCGACGTTGTTGTGGATCTTACTTTGGATGGTTGGCTACTACCGATGTCAACCTTGCATTATCTTTTACCAATCCCTTTTTGGGCCAGACTTTAAAATTCTCATCCATTGCTTCAAATCTTTCAGACAATGTGTTGTTTCCTCAGCAAATTAAAACATGATCTTGAAGATATCAATAAGTTTCTTGAAGACATTCATGACTTGTATCCTCGTCAACATGATCTTGAAGGCATCAATTAGTGTAAGTTCTATTCTTACGAACGTAGAATTCGGAAAGCTATATTGTCTAAAGATTCCACTTTGTTTTTAAATGATTACGTCGTTATTGTCATTCATTATGATTATTTGAGATTCTCTTGTATTAAACTCAAAGGTGAATATTGGGTTGAAATAGAAGATAAAGGATTGCGCCCTTTTTCGGATGTCATTATTTTCGACTATTTACACACGGTCAACTTTTATGGTGGACTTGGAGCTCTTGATGTTATTCAAGATTTTGACGACAACATTTAAAGTAAATTGCAGGTTATTGTATCCAATTTTAACATAATTTTGACGACAACATTCAATAGTAGCCGTTTATGCTTTAAAAAGTCGATGATGATCGACAAAGATGAAATGGTTTGAAATAAGACTTTAGGGAAAGATGCATTATTTTTGGATGACAACTATTCAATGTCTATTTTGGCTTCTAATATTTCAAAATGCAACTCTATACTACACAGATAACTACCATGGAAATGGATATGGAAATACTAGATCATTCGACATGGGAATCTACAACTTAGATGATGCAAGTTTTACACCCACTATGTTATGCCCTATTCTGACGAAGACGCCTCCCATTTGGATCCAATGTTAGTTTAAGTTTTGGTTTTCTATGAATTAAACAAATTATGATCTGATTCAAAATCAAATCAAATTAGGATTTGAATATAAATTCTCAATTAAATTACACTTTCAATTTTTTTTTGCAGATTTAAACATTTCTTCCAAGTTTTCATCTTATCTCCTCTTTTTTTTTTTTAATACTGATATATATATATATATATATATATCAGTATTAAAAAATTCTTTTTAGTTTAGAAATTAAATTACTTTATTTAATCGACCCGTTCTTTACATATGCAAGAAGATCAAGAAAAGATAAAATGGTTTCAAGCAAACACTTTAGGAGAAGATGCATTGTTCTTAGGCAATAATTATTCAATGTCGATTCTGGCTTTTAATTTTCCAAATTTGCATATAACTATCACAAAGTAAGACGTCCAAGATCATTCAAAATAAAACCTACAACCTAGCTAATGGAAGTTTTCACCTCAGCATTTTATGCCCTCTTTTTACAAAGACTTGTTGTCTTCCATTTGGATTTAACCTATTTAAATAATAGCATAATATGGGGAAATTCTTCTGTTTTTAGTGGTTTTATTATTATTATTTTTTTGAGTTTAACAACATTTGAGGGTTGGGAGATTCAATTCTCTAACCTCTTCGTCCATGTTCATTTATGTTTTGATTTTTTATTTTTAGTGGTTTTATTTATTTATTTTTAATTTGTCCAAAGTTTTTTGGGAAAAATACCTTTTTGGTCCTTGAGTTTTCAACAATATGTGCGTTTGGTCCCTGAGTTTTAGAAATAGACCTTTTTAGTCGTTTAAGGAAAAATACCTTTTTGGTCTCTGAGTTTTGGAAATAGACCTTTTTAGTCAATGAGTTTTGAGAAATAGGTTTAAAAGGTCCCTTGTATTATTATTTTTTCCCTATTTTTTTTAATATAAAATCAATATTCTTTATTAATTTTTAATATTAACGATTTTTCAAATTTTAGAAAAAAAAACTCTCTTCCCTCTCTACCACATTCTCTCTCAATATTAAAAAATCGTTAATATTAAAATCTAATAATTTAAAATTAATAAAGAATATTGAGAGATTTAAAATTAATAAAGAGATTTTTTTTAATTTAAAAAATCGTTAATATTAAAAATTAATAAAGAATATTGATTTTATATTAAAAAATAATAATACAAGGGACCTTTTAAACCTATTTCTCAAAATTCATGGACTAAAAAGGTCTATTTCCAAAACTCAGAGACCAAAAAGGTATTTTTTCCTAAACTCATACTCATGGACTAAAAATGTCTATTTTCAAAACTCAGGGACCAAATGCACATGTGGTTGAAAACTCATGGACCAAAAAGGTATTTTTCCTAAGTTTTTTTTTTCTTCGTCTGGGAGGCAATGTTGGTTTAAATTTTTGATTTTATATGAATTAGAAAAATTACGTATACTATATAAATATATTTACATATATGTTACTCAGTTGTTATTTAATAAATTTATTTATTGTTGATACGGTTATATATGTATATATATGTTACTCAACCCTTATAAATTTTTTTCCCTTATAGTTTTTTTTTTTTTTTTTGTGATCTGGTTATATAAATATTGTTTACTCCTTAATTTTTGACATGAAAAAACTGAAAATTTTTCGTTTTCATTTGGTTTTATAATTAAAAAAAAAAGCTAATTAAAAATAAATTGACCTTATACACTAACCTAAATTATAAGTAGAAATTAGTTATAAAGTAAGAAAAGAATCCATATTTAATATGAATAAGAAAAACAAAAGAATTTTTTTTAACTAAATGAAAAGAATATATTAATAAATTTTAAATATAAAATTGAAAATTTGATTTATTTAGATAAATAAATAAAAAAAAACCAAAATAGAATATGAAAATTTTTAAAATCAAGTCCAACCCACTATATTCAAAGTAAATAATATATAATCCTCTTCAAAAGAGGGAAAAAGAAAAAGAAAGAAAGAAAGAAAGAATATATAATCGTAAATATTCTAGAATAAATAAGATATTTTCAAATATTTCATATCAGTCTTAAATTATTAAGAATTTATCTATAAATGTGCTAATTTTACAATTATTTTATTTTCAAGACTATATTCATAAAAATAAAATTCACATATCAAATATTTTGATTTTTAAGACGAGGCCATTTAGGCCCAACTCGTAAATGTATATATTCGCAACCGCGCCATCTGTGTTTCCGTTAATTTGGCGACAGAGCAATGGCGACTGATTTTCGGAAACACAGTTGCGACACTGCGGCCGATACTCTGCAATGGATAAGGGCCATCGTCGACTTTATCAAACCTTACTCGTTCTTGATCAATGCTCCCGTTGTCAATTTCTTTAAGGTTTGTTGATTTAATTCTGCACAAGTTTTGGAATCTGCATATTTGATTTTGATTTTTCCTTTCCACTCGTGGATGTTCTTTTGTGATCTCTATTATGCTACTGCCTCTAGGATAGACTATGGGAAGCTGTTGATAAGGAATGGATGGAGTGCTTGCGCAAGGAACATGTGAAAAATCTGCTCCTAATTCCTTCTGGAGTTGTCCAGGTGCGTCTGTAATTGAAGAACATTGTTAGACTTGGATTTTATGTCCATTAACTCGTTTTTGGACGTTAAGAACTTTATTTAGAGGCTAAATTTGTTGAGCTCACTTGTAAGCCATTTATCCACCACAAAAGTTCGCCGTAAGTATTTGACTGAATTGATAATTACGCTTTCTCATTGATCCATTACAAGTCTTTTTGGGATATTTTTATATGACTTAATCCTCTATATACATGTCAATTTCGACATAAGTGTCTGATTATCTGGATCGAAGTCTAACATCTATCAAAATATTGATTCGTACTTGTAGAGTATTTTAGAAATATTCATGGAACTGGAATTGATCATTAGTTGTAATATTAAATTCTTTTTAAATTAGTTATTCTCTGTGATAATATGTGGTTGGATGGCTAATTCTACGGAACAATGCTGAAACTGTACAAGGACAGATTGCTCTGTATAAATTCAGTTTCAATTTCTGGGAAAATCGATGTGTAAGGGATTGAATTTTATTATGATTTCTTTTTTTTTTTTGGAACAGTTGCCATAAAGATTTCTGTCTAACCTATTGTGTTTGCCTCGTGAGCATATAAATTTGGTTATCAATATATATAATTGATTAATTGGATTTAAAAATAAGGATGCTGATGATTTTCATCCACTAACTCCATATTTAGGGTGAACTCCAAAAAAAAAGAACCTCCATATTTAGGGTGTTGTCCACCAACTCCATATGTTGACGTCATTTTTTTTCTTTGAAAATTTGAATGAATTTTGTCATAGTGTAAATAGATTTCTTATTAAATATTGATACATCCTTAGGTGCACATATGATGTCTTTGACTAATTATATTAAATAGAACTGAAGTTATGAAATGACAAGAACTCAGAAATGAAATATGGGTGGCAAAATATAGCTAGCGTAAAAATTGCTGATGATAGCCATCTATGTGTCACTACATGTCATGATGTTTTTCTAAAATGCATCATTGACCATGAATTAGTTGCTGAGAAGTATCAGAGTTGTAGACAGCTTTCAGCATTGGCCACTGGGGAGTGTTTTGTCTGGAATATTGCTGATTGTTTAATCCATATAAGGAATTAATGAAATTATGTGATAGAGCTTTCTATTGCGTTTCTTGTTATGAGTGCACTTACTCTAATCTAGTGAAAACTAATTTTCTGATTTTCTGATTTGACAAAATCATTCAGGAATACTGGCCAGATTCACTAAAGAAATTTATCCGTACTTCAAGATCTCTTGCCTTTCAACGTGAACAAGCAGACTTGCAGATGGTAGTGCTTTTTTTATGTCATACAGATGTCATTTATGCTTAGTTGATGAATTTTGCTTGATTAGATAGATTTGCTGCCTATAGCAAGTATAAGAAATATAAACTTGAAAATGGCATAATATCCATTATCCACTGCGACTCATATGTTACAGAATTGGATACTTGGGAGGAAGGCATCTTTTTTAATAGACCTAAAAAAAACTGCCCTAATTTGTGCAGCTTGGGATAAAGAAGAACCCGTTCCTTTTCTGGAACCTTATTCAAACCTCCTTGAACTAGCCAAACTAAATATTTCACCTTTTTGGCCACTTATTTCCTCCAAAGAACATTTAGAAACTGCTTCGAGTTTGAGGGAGCGCCACCACCATTTCCTACATGTACATGTTCTGGAAAGAGAAGTGAGATTTAGGTGTAAAGAGGCCATCAGAATCCCAGCTCCGGCATAGCATATTCCTTTCATTAGAGAGCCGAGCACTTTCAAGAAGATGAGAGCTCACTCCACTTAGAAAGTTCTCTTTCATTGAGCTGTCTTCTAAACCTGAGATTCCAGCCATTATCAACCAAATTCCTGCATTCCTGAAACAATAAAGACTCTGATTCAGTAAGATGAAAAAATGTGAGAAATTTCTGATATCGGTCTCCTCCAAGGATAGAACAGAAATATCTCTTAAACAAGGCATTTTAAAATGTGTCCATGACCTTATCTTACAAACGATTTCTATAGATTTTCCCCTTTCCCTTTTTCTTTTTGATAAAAACTGGGAAGTTTCTTCCTCTTCTTCTTCTTCACCCCGCAGCTTTTGGGATCTGGTCCCATTTGTATTCTTTTGTTGTGATTAGAATTATTTGTCACTAAGGAAAAGGATGGAGAGGTATTGACATTTAACCACCCTTTGTTACATGTGTCGAACAAAATGATGTTCTAGGTTGATTTTATCCATTTCTTAGTAACACATTTGTGTCTATTCTTGCAGGTTCTACCTGGTTGGTGCATGGCTTCGCTTAACACTGTTCTTTCTCAAGGCATGAATCAGAAGAAAAAACATGAAGTAAGTTATTGAGTGATATATTTCCAAATGGAATACTGTATGCCTTTATCAATTTACTAACAGAGCGATATCCTTGAGTACGTGTGTTAGCAAATCATTTAAATTTTATATCAGAGATTAAAATAACTATCAAACTAATTAAGTTAAAATCTAAATCAGTAATAAATTACTCTTATTTATGAAATCAAGTCCAAATATTCTCATTTTAATATGAAGCTCTCTTTTTTTTTCTAAGCTTGACTATGATTTTTAAATTGAGATTTTAATTCTTATGATCTTGTTTTCCTACGTAGGAGTCAATTTTTTTAGCATTAATTATCAATTTGGTGCAATTAGGACTTTATGACAATAATTAGCCGATTGTATGCTTATTTACAAAAACTATGGTTATTTAAATTGAATAGGATGTATTTCGTCTTTAACTTTGCATCTGGATATGATTTATGCTTGGTTCATTTTGTATGAAATAATTGGTGGGTTTGGCTTGTCAAGCACAGTGATTCAATCTACCAAATTGTGTTGTGATATATTATAAACAAAACATTTTCTATATGATTCATTTGGAAAAAATTTAATGCATCAACAGGTTGAAGTCCTTTCCGCCATTGTTAGTTTGATTGCAAGTGACATGAAAAGTCATTCAATTGTTGATGTTGGTGCTGGTCAGGTAACTCTTACTTTCATTACTATATGCAAGATGGGTAAGTTTGGTACTGCATCTGAACTTCCTTATATTTTTTCTTTGGTTTAAACACTTCCTATGCATATAATATATTTGATGTATTGACTTTTGTAAAGTGGAAGTCTATCATTTAAACGTACTTTAAAAATGAGCATCTATGAATGTACACTATATTGATAAGTGGTGGGGATGTGCATTGTATATGTTGGTGTCATTAAAACATTGGTAGCATAATTAATTTACGAAATATGTATGCCCTAATCTAAAAGAAGGCCATTTGGTCATTATCATTCTTTTCTATTTCAAAAAAAATAGTCATGGCCATTATTTAATTCTTAGTGTTGGTGGAAAATGAATTTGATAGAGGACAAATGCAACTATACAACCATTTCTTCTAAAAGCTGCAAGCTATAATTGGCAGAGATGTATTCTTAGTATACATTTATTCAGGAGTCAGCATGGAGCGCACTTTGCAAACCTATCTAATTAGGTTGTACTAAAAAGAAATCATTCCATAGGGATGGGCTCAAGCATCTTCAATGATTTTGGATCTATTAGGTTCCACTTTGTAAGCTAATGAAGCGTGATGAGAAAAACCTCAACCTTATTTCATTTATCAAAGTCATATTTCTAGAGTCCTAGACATTCACAGGCACTTTGAAATTAGTAGAATGTAAAATGAAAATAAAGGGCAAATATCTAATATGTTCATATGACTTAGATACTTATGTCATTATCCAATAATATTCATGCTGGAACACTCTACACCTAGTTTGTTATAAACGTTATATATTCTTGTCCCATTTAATGTGTTTGTGAAGATATCTCTTGAGTCTCAATTGCTTTTCACTCTTTGTAGATCTAGTGGATACTAAACCTTGTTATATTTTCTCGCAGACAAATTAACAATCTACTTCAATATATTTAGTTTGATCATGAAACACTTGGGGCACAATATGAAAGGAAAATTAATTGTCGTTGGAATTGGGATGCTAAAATCTAACTCACTCAAGAATTGTTGTTTTTACATTTACATATAGTTTGTACCATAGATTTATATTTTGAGTCAACACTTGAGCATAAGACCATATTCTACTTCTTATTCTGCCATGAAACCATATTAATGTGTGGAAAACACTCATCTTAGTATGATCATGAGCTTTTACATATGATTATACACATTAAGGTATAACTTTCAAGTGACCCAAAATTTGTTCTACTACAGCTTAATTATCATTTATAGATGAGGAAATGTACCACAGTACTTATTGATTGAGCTATGTTTGGAAAGGTCATGGAAGTTAGTTCAACTTTTTGACTGATCTTCTATACCTCTCAAGAAATTTAACAACTCTTCATCTTGCGTGAGTTCCAAGTTAGGCCTACCTATTTATTAAATGGCTTAGCCCCCAAGTTTTCCATCTCAAATAGCAAGTCTATCCTTTCTTGCTTCTACCACCTCAATGCCCATGAAGTATTTGAATGTTCCCACCAAGTCTTTGTATGAAATTGACTATGGAGAAATGTTTTGAGGATACAATATTGAGGCATCATTTCACTAATGACTATGTCATCAATATATACAACTAATAGACTAATACCTTTCTCATATCATTTGTAGAAGTCATAATAGTCATACTCGCTATTTCGTTCCAAAATTCTCAGTAGTTGGACTAAAATTTTCCACATCATATTCAGTAGATTCTACTTTAATCCATATAAGGATTTATGAAGGTGACATGCTTTCTCATTCTTCCATTGAGCAACTAAGGTGGTTGCTCTATGTAAATTTCTTCCAAAAGATCATCGTGAAGAAAGGCATTCTTAATGTGGAACTTCAGCTAATACAAAGGCCAATAAGGGGTAGCATCATTGAAATAAATGGCTTGATGGATGTGAATTTAAAAATCGGAGAAAATGTATTTACTTGTAGTTCTTAGTTTGTATTATTTCTTTTTGCATGAAGGATGTCCACGATTGCTCCTTGGCATATCTGTTTCTGTTTCCTAGAGTTATGATTTAGGGCTTTGTTGCTGATTGGCTGGGTTAAAAAATCTATGATTTCGATTTTTATAAAAGAATTATAGATTTCTATTGCAGTATTTGTTATTAATAGAGCAACGTTTAGGCCTTCTTTGATTTCTTTTTCTTTTCTTCTAAAATGTTTGGGAAACAATACTTCCTCAATTAAATGTGTAAATTTCTCTCTGAAATTAACTTAGTTGATTTTATGTTGTGGTACTTGAGGAATTGAACTTCAAGCACTTGCTTGCCTTTATAATCAGTGTCTGAGACATAACTTAGCATTAGATATCCTCCACATACTTCTTGCATAGTGGCAAAAGTTTTCCCTCTGGGCTTCTAATTTAAGCATTAACTGATGAATCTTTGTTTTCTACGTTTGATCTGAATGTCACTCATGTTTTTTGAATGATTTCTTCCTCTGTAATCTTCTTACTCTGGTATCTTTTTTCTTTTCTTCAATTAATGTTTCTGTATCTTCCAAAAAAAATGTTTCAGTATCTTCCTACAAGAGTTTATTATCCGTATAACTTCTTCCTACAACAAAAATTCTATGTAATTGTATGCTCTGTTTAAAGTCCTGCTATTGCTTCAAGGAAAATATGTAGTCCATTTCATACTTGTGATGTTTTCTTTTTAGGGTTATTTAGCACAAGTGCTCTCCTTCCATTACAAGCATTCAGTTCTTGCAATTGATGCTTGTTCTCATCATGGAAATGTGACAAGTGCACGTGCAACACGGATTAAGAAGTATTACTTAGCTCAGATTCGTAAATCTGGGTAAGGGTCTAGAAAACATTTCATGCTGATGCGTGCAGATAGGATTAATTTGTTTTACTTTCGTTTCTCCTATTTTTTTAAATCTCCTCAAAGCTATCTCTTATTTGTGTTCTTTTGGGTCCCACCTTATATTGGCTGTCTTAAGAACTTCTAATGAAATCAGCGAGAGCATTTACCAGTACCACCACATTGCAATTTCTGAGGCCAAGCTAAGCTCATATGCATTGCATTTATTCTTTTATACGATGTTCACTTTCTAAAGACTGACATAAGTAATAGAAAAACGTTTCTTCTCTATTCTGCATCTATGAATCTTAGAGATCCACATTATTGAACTTTCTAGTCCACTCAAAACAACAGAGACATCACTTTGCGATTCTGATGAAACTCAAACCATCTTGTATTGAGAAATCATTCTCGCATATGACCATTTCTAAGAAATCAGTCATTGCTTTTGTAATGTGGTTTCAGTCATTGTAACTTAGTGGCAAGTAGAACAATAAGGCTTCTGGATACTCAAGTGTATCTTAGAGGACTAGATGCAAACCTTGTTTTTTTCTTGTCCTGCTTAAAGGATCTTTTCTTACTAGACGAAAATAGCATTTTGGTTTCTACTCATAGGTTTTTTTTAAACTTAATATCTCAAGTATTATTACTCTTTTTCTAATTTTCCTTGAACTTCTTTCAGATTGGAAGCTAAAAATTTGAGACTGCCGAAGGCAATGACATTCCATGTGTTGTCCGTTGATGCATTAAAATCCCTTGCTAACATGTCACTACAAGACGATCATGTTGAGGAGACAAGTGTACCTGGCGATGATCAAGAAGAGAAAACCAATCGGCTGGATTCAAAGTGTTTGTGCAGTTTAGACAAAGAACCTTCATTGGTTCTTGCTGGTCTTCATGCTTGTGGTGATCTTTCAGTGATAATGCTTAGGTTAGCATAACATGATATTAAATTACTCTTTTTATGAAGATGTGTCAAATATACGCTTTTTAAAAATGCAAAGTAGGTATAAATTAACATTTTGGTGATTTTTAATTAAGAAACTAAAATTTCAATAAGAATATTGAATGAGGATAAAAGGGGATTGGCTAAAGGGAAAACTTGAATCTTCTTTCATAAATTTGGATGATAAAAAAAAGTTTATGCGATGGGTGTGAGAAGCTAACTGGTCAGGAACTTTGATTGCCAATAAAATACGAAAAGATCCTAGAGAAAAATAATGTGTTACAAATTTGGTTGCTCTACCTATTGAACTTCAAATTGCGTCATAGAAATTAGTTTTCACAGCACTTCTTTTTTTTGTTTTAGAAGAGAACCAGATTTCATTGATAAATGAAATAAAGGGAGCTTAGAAAAAACTCCCAACACCGAAAGGTGATTACAATAACGCTTTCCAATTGTAAGTGCATATATGTTCTGTATAATCAAGTATATGGGTTTTAAGTTATTGTATTTTCCCATGAAGTAACTTTTTTTATAAGAAAAAAATGCAAAGGTGATGGGCAAGAGTTTCTATCATATTGGTGTTATTATCTCTCTCCTTTCATGACAGGATTTAACAAAGGTACTATATTCCACCATCTAAACCAGGACTTTTGTAGAGTGCAAGGAAGTAAAAGCAGTCATTAATATTGGTTGTTGTTACAACCTTCTCTCGGAGGATGGATGTGTCCAAAATTGCTTTCCAATGAGCTTAGGTGTCAAAACTTCCGGGTTGTCTCTGGGAAAAAGTGGCAGAGACCTTGCATGTCAGGTTGGCTTTTGACCTTCTCCATCATCATATTAAAACAAGGTTTTATTTTGTTTCTTTATGTTCTCAAGGCAAGTTAGGTTATCGTTTCAGTTTTCCTTGAATTACCCGGATGATAAAAATAAGATTAGATGAAGTTATAGTGGACATTTACTTGGAAAGAAAAGGAGAGAAACAAAATTAGTTTTATGCTCTAGGAATTTTTAGAATTAAACTATATGCAAGGTGTACGTTGTTGTTGCATGATTGAAGCAGGTTGTTTCCCGTGGATTAAAAAGACTCTTGTTGTATTGCTCGAGTTGTTTACAATGAATTTTAAGTGAAGTAAAATATAGGAAACTACATTTGGCTTTGATGCCAATTGTTGCAGATCGAGGAGGAGAGCTGGGGCTTACTTGTTTGTCATTATTGTTTAGCTTATGCGTTATTACAATAAGTACCTTAAACAGATAAAATCTAACAACAGGTCAAGTGATAAAAGCATTTAGAACATTAATAGATCTATAATTTTCAATGCTCAAGTAAAATTTACAACTTGTTTTTTTTTATTAGAGTGCAGAAAGATGGAGGAATTTGGAAAACGAGGGTGGTCCCCATAATTTTGAGTTGCATTCTTTCCGTGCTGCTTTCCAGATGGTAAAAGTTGTGACCAATTTTTTATTATCTCATCAGGCTTTATCATGTAACTTAGTTCAATTATAATTTGCATTTAGCTTCAAGCATATTTTGAAATAGTACGTAATCTGCATATCTGTTTGCATAAACTTTATGCTTTTTCCTTTTTAAGTGTTCCTTTCTTTCTTTTTTCTTCTGTTAAGGTTCTCTATAAATATTATCCAGAAGTTGTAGCAACTTGCCCATCTGTTGGGCGTCAAGGAAAGGCTTTGCGACGTCAAAAAAAAAGGGAGGCTACAATATCCTCGCGGTGTCATGAAGATAAGCTTGAGGCATCACAATCAGGTATGAGATGGTAAAGACTAGAGTATCCTAGCTTTCTGTTAATCAACGGCATTCTATTGGGCCCTAGTATCCTGTGCTGGAATGGAAGATGTTAAGAGGGGTTAATGGGCTGTGCAGCATAGTTCAAAGCGTCCGTTTGTTTATCTAGTATATAAAATACTACTAATTCAATTTTAACTGTTTCTTTGACCAGTAAAATGTTCAAGTAACAATTTTCATCTACTTTGTTACCCTGAAAATATACTGCAGATCATATTGGGGGGTTGCCAGTCAACAGCAATGCCTTTTCTCATACCATTTCTGACAATGGGAGTATCCAGTGTGAACAGTCCAAATCTGTTGACAAATATCCTCTTTTTGAAAAGTTCTGTCAATCTGGATTAAATCGCCTTGGACTTCAATCTTTGCAGGATATGGATTATTATGGAATATGGATGGACACTGAGCCTTTTGCTGTATGTATACTAAGTTATTGTCACTGTTATATAGGACTGAATCACATACAAATTACAAGTTACAATAATATATAAGTTTTAGTCTGAAACAATTTAGTTGCTCCAAAATTAATGATTGTTGTTAATTTGAATCTCTTGCTTCTTAGATGTTAATTTATTATGTGATTTGCTTCAGAATTATGAATGCTGTCAATTAAACATCTGGTGTGATATCTAACTTGATCAACTGAATGGTAGAAGTTCAAAGAATAGGACAGTTGTATTAGAATTTAAGGGCTAAATCATTTAACTAGAAATTTAGAATCCAAGGGACCATGTAGCGACGTTACTGTTACGGGAGTTTCCATTCATCTGATTTGTTGGAATATATTTCTCTTATGTTTTTTACTGTGTATTTGTTACTGTCCCTTTTACTGTTTTTACCTTTCCCATTCTGTTATGGACTCTTCTATTGTACTGCTACACGTAACGTGGCACTGAGAATTTCTATTGATTGCATCGTCTGGCCTCAGACCCATTTTCAGGCTGAGTGCATTTTCTTCCTCACACTTGTCTGCTACATTCTGTACATGGTATCAGAGCACATGAATTTAATTGGAGGATGTTGCATTATGGTCTCAAACATTAATACAGGTTCGATGATGTTTAGGTGGTTGCTTTGATGATGGTGATTATGTGTCTGCATTCCCATGCATCCTTGTGGGCATTTAGTAGATGTATGGTTAAGCTAAAAGTTCTTTCTGAGCCCTTCCATTTAGTAGTAGATGTATTTGGTATTAAAATATTGATAAAGATACTTAGAAAGCCAGGAAAGCATTTTGGTGGGGGTAAAATATAGAAAGGTATCTTGCCTAAAACAAGATATCCGTATGAGCTTGTTTGGAAAAAAATGTTTTTAAGTGCAAAAAAAAAAAGTTCTTTCATTTAAGGTCAGAAAAAACACCTCCAGAATCTCCCTTGCCCCTCACCCCACCCCAAACCTATGAGTACTAATGGAAATAATATGTATTTTTATTTGAAAATTTGGTAGCCGAAATTATGTTAATGGCTTTTAAATATTTCCCAATGTAACTAATATATCGCATGCAGGAACTTATTGGGCCTTACTGGTCTCTTCGAGCTGCTCTGGGCCCGGTTTTGGAAACATGTATTCTGCTTGACAGATTACTATATCTCCAGGAGAAAGGTGGATCCCTTGAAGCCATAATGCTACCTATTTTTTATCCGGATTTATCTCCAAGGAATGTGGCTATAATCGCTAGGAAAGTTGGTGCAACTTAAGATTTATTAGAAGAAAAGGTAATACTAGTCAATATAGCATTTTTCCCAAATTTTGTTACTGGATAATTTTCAATGTGAGGAGACAGTTTTATAGTTGTTTGATCTGATGAGAGAGTGATAATCAAATGTTTACACTAAATTTACTGACCTTAACATTATTTGAATGCTACTATCATTTTAGGAATAACAGAGTAGAAAATTTTCTTTCTTTAATTTATAAATGTTCATACAGAATTAGAGAGAGACCATTTTATCTCTTTCTTACTTTTTGTATTTTCAGTAGGAAGTATATAGAAAGATTTTTTGCCTTATTCAGTTGAGATTTGAAATAGAAGTTTCAAGAGGTATAGAGTTGAATTTAAAAGGTTCAAAGTTTTGAAATGGGTTTGATCGTTAGTCGTTACATCCCAAATGTCAATTTTGATACAAGTGTTTTAGTAGCGAGCATACATGCACCCCCCCCCCCCCCCCCCCCCCCCCCCCCCCCCCCCTTATTTTGAACTTTTGGCATTTAATAGTTTTTAATTAATTTTTTTCAATATTTTAAACTTGATTTACAAATATAGTTGATTAGATTCCTAAGACTAGTTTGATCTTGTTTGCAAAATTGATTTCTTTGGAGAAAGAGGAAACGTAACATTTTAAAATTTTCAAGCTTCTTTAGTGTTTTTAGAATTTTATCCTGAGACATCTTTTAGATTTAATATCATTCACATATCCAAAGTGTCTAGGTTATATGCATATTGGAGCATGCCTGGTTTTGAATTGGTCATAATGCTTGTACGTCTAGATTTTAATATTTTTGGCCCCGTTTGATAACCATTTGGTTTTTTAATTTTTGTTTTTGAAAATTAAGCCTATAAATACTACTTTCACCTATGGTTTACTTTTTTTGTTATCTACTTTTTACACATGTTTTCAAAAATTAAGCCAAGTTTTGAAAACTAAATAAAGTAGTTTTCAAAAACTTGTTTTTGTTTTTGAAATTTAGCGAAGAATTCAAATGTTTACTTAAGAAAAGATGAAATCCATTGTAGAGAAATGATGAGAAAACAAGCACAATTTTCAAAAACTAAGAATCAAATGGTTATCAAACGAGACTTTAGTTTTTTTGTTTTTGGTTTTTGAAAATTGTGCTTGTTTTCTCACAATTTCTTTACATTGGTTTTCATCTTTCTTAAAAAAACATTTGGAATCTTAGCCAAATTTCGAAAACAAAAACAAGTTTTTTAAAAATATTTTTTTATAGTTTTTAAAACTTGGCTTGGATTTTGAAAACATTTGTAAAAATAGCTTACAAAACAAAGAAACTCATATGTGAAAATAGTGTTTATAAGCTTAATTTTCAAAAATCAAATGGTTATCAAATGGGGCCTTAGTAATTTATTTTCTTCAGTCAAAGGCTTTTACAAAGTTGTTAATTGGATATGGGTTGAAAACTAAATTAACCAGTCACATCTTTGTTGAGTCTTATAGATTTGGGAACTGTAGTCTGGTCCAGTTTAGTGTAACTTATCCATTTCTTTTTCTTTGGAATAATAAATTGGCTACTAGTTCATATTTTGTATGATCTTTTTTCAGCCAATGCTTCATAATTCATATCTTCTCAGCTGACTTACAAAGGATTCATTTGATGATGATACTATTTGAAATTTAAGTATGGGAACTAATACTAAGCGATGTGATAATCAATTCTACTGGTGTAGCAGGGTGTTATTGGTTCTGAATTAATGTAAAACAAGTGCTGAACATGGAAAAAGTGCTGAACGTGAAATATTCGAATTCTGCAGAACGTGTGGATTCCCTTTGCCCAAAGTTTGTATTTCATTTCAGATTATTCCTTTAACCTTTTCAATATTGTCGTGTTCTGATATCTGTCTTTTATAATTGTTATTTACAGCCTTACAGGCATAATTTATATTGTCAAATGGTGTTATTAAATTCATTTTAGAAAGTCTGATGGCCTATTTTCTTTTTTGTTTTTTTTTTTCCTGGGTGGAGGGAATTATTGAATGTGATCACCAAATTTGGCTGCCGGTAAACTGTTGGATGTATGGTGAAAACATAATTTTTAGTTTCTCTCTTTTATATCCAACAATACAAAACCGTTCGCCACATTGTACCAGTCTCCTTGAGTAATTTCTTTGGGGTGGTGGCGTTGGCGGTGAGGTGTCAAGGCGAGGATCATTGCTTTTCATCTTCTTTCTTTTTTTTGTTTTGTTGCATTAAGACTATGAGAGATTGGACAAGAAGATCAATCAGAAAGAAACCTTTTTGTACCTTCTGGAAAGAAAGTCAATAGTTTACGATAATTTCTTCCTGCTTAACTCAGTGGGAAAATTGTAATTCCCCCCAAGACTTTTGAAAAATTCCAAAAACAGGAAGGAATATCCATCTGAATCCTTTTGAATCTCAGTGCTAGTGTTTGTTTTTGTTTAACATGCAAGGGCATATGCCTTAACCAATTGATGATGCCCAGGTTGGCTCCAAACAACCTTTATTTTTAGTAATTAGTATTGACCTGAAGATATTTTTGTGGTCAATGTACCAAAGAGAAACTCAAACGTCTGCATGAAGTTGACAAATCAAACTGCAATTCAGGTACGGCTTCTTCTTTAGTTAAACAGATGGCAGTTCCTCATTGTTAGGGGACGCATATCTCTATTTTTGAATGCTATTTTGTCGTGGAATAACAATAGATTCTTCTTGTTCTTGTTCTTTCCATTAAGGATGTGGCTGGAGGACAATTTCAGAGACTGGTGCATGAGAAAAAAGGGGTTGCTATCAGTAAAAAGGTACGTCATTTCTGAGTAGGAAAGAAAGATGGTACAGTTTAAAATGGTTAGTGTCAAACTAACTACATAAGAACTTGTCAAAAGGCTGTGTGTGTGAGTTTATTTGTGTGGAATTTTTTAGCTTTTGGGAAAGTTTGAGCATATCTATAAGGAATAATGTATTCAAAGGTTTGAATTCATTTGGATAATGGATGGGATGATGATGTCTCTGTCTTAATCAAAATTATTAAGCATTGGATTGGGATTGGGAAGGCCTAGGATATGGATGGAGTTTTAGATAAGGGTTGGAGGTTTTTTTTTTTTTTTTTTTTTTTTTTTTTTTTTTTTTTTTTTTTTTTTTTTTTTGGGTAAGTTATAACCTATAGCAGAATTTAGTGTCTTATTATATATATATATATATATATATATATATATATATATATATATATATATATATATGAGTTTATCGGGAATGAGAGATTTGAACTTCTAGCTTTTGAGAGAAGTTATCAATGGCTTAATTCGTTGAAAAGGTTCTTAGTGGCTTAATAAGTTGAAAAGGTTACCAGTGGCTTAATCGATTGGATTATATTAGTCGTTTCAAACTTTTTTGAGGTGGGAGATTTGAAATTCTAACGTCCACTTTGGTTGTTTTGTTTTAGTTTTGTGTACATTAAAAAGTCTCACTTCGACTGTTTTGTTTTAGTTTTGTGTTCATTAAAAAGTTTTTTGTCATTGTTGTTATTATTATTATTTTTGGATAATTCTTGTGCGTCGTGCACACGCGTTCGCGCATATTTGGTTTCCGTACCTAACTTAGCGATTAAAGTATTTATTCCTTCTCTCAAGTTGGAAGTTCAAATCTCCATTCTTACACTACATTTGTTGTCTTTATGATTTTTCTAAATTATAAAATAGTTATTAAATATAGAAACTCTATTTGATGAACAAAAAAATATAGAAATTTTATTTAAGTTTTTTTCGAATAAATAAATTTGATTTGATTTAATTTAATTATTAAAATTATTAAAATAAAAAAAATAAAAAAAACTATTGTTTTTCTTTATCATCTACTATCTAGTACTTCTATTCGGAATTGGCGGCGGAAAAGATCCTTCTTTTTTCCTCTCAATATCTCGAACTTTTATAAACAACCTTTGAAAAGAATAAAATTCTCTCTAGAGCCAATTAGAAAAATCCTCAAATGCTTGTTTTAATATTATTTTGTTTATTATTTTGAAATGGGCCTATTTGAGCCCAGTTTTTTCCTCTCATTTTCATTTTTTCTTTTCTGGTCCAATGACATTCAATATTGCTATTGCTAGTTGTCTTATAGCTAGATCTATGTTTTTGGATATAGATTAAGCGAGTATTTGGCTCTTCCATTAAGCTCGATTTAATCTAGGATTAAGAAATCCAAGGTCATGAAATCCATCTTGTACCCAACATATTGTCCTTACCTAATTATAAATCTAGTAATTAAACACGTTACACAATCCCAATTTTTTATGAACAATACTTAGTTGCTCTCCACAACAAAGAGAGAGAAATATGAAAAGTATTTCCTCTCTCCTTGTTGTCAACAATAAAATTGTGGGGAGCAGAGAAATTCCTTCCATTTTTCATAGCTGTATTTCTTTATGCAGTCTAACATAAGATTATTCAAACATGACCTTTAGATCTCATAAACCCAAACTTATTATAAATGTGGACAAACATACAATCAATTTGGGAAGGCCAATGGATTTGATTTTTGTTTTTATTCACCCATTGCTCCCTTTATCCATGTTCAACGTTGAAATAGAACTTATCCAAGAGTAACAGCTCAGATTGATAAAAGATGTAGAATTCATTTAGAGTTTAAATTCTCCCACTTATCATCCTCGTCAAAAACTTGAGCTTTAAATGTTCTTAATCTATTTTTTTTACTATACCTTGAAAGGGAATATTGATACTAAAAATAGTCAATAGTTGCTTTTTTTATAATATGGCATTACAAGTACGGAGTTGAAATTCAAATGTTCGACATGTAAGAAATACTACCAATGCTTTTATTCGTTGATCTAGTATTTTCATATATAATAATATATACTTTATCGCATGGATAAAATTTTATTCTTTTCAAAGGTTAATAAAAGTTTGAGAGATTGATGGAAAAAAAGAAGCCAATTTCGAGTAGAAGGGCAGTTTGGGAGTTGATTTCGAAATTGATTTTGAAATAGTTAAAATCACTTTTGTTTGTACTCAAAATTACTTCGAAACATCATTTTAATTATTTAAAATTATTTTTAATGGTATGAAAACTAAGTTTAAAACTGTAAAATCAAATTACATCATTTTAATTATTTAAAATTATTTTTAATGGTATGAAAACTAAGTTTAAAACTGTAAAATCAAATATTAAGTTGATTTTAAATGATTAAAGGCATGTTTCTAAGTAATTTTGAACATGACAAAAGTGATTTTAACAATTTTGAAATTACTCTCAAACATGCCCTTAGTGAGTTTATTTGAAAACAATAATATTGATTAGGATGATATACTTTTTGTGTGGTTGGGGTCGGTGTGGTTAATTAAATATTGTTGTGTTTGAATTTTAATCTTTTTGTCTATTTAGTCTTTAAATTTTAAATCTTTTTTATTATATCTTTAAACTTTCAGTATTGATTCTAATAAGTTTGTGATATTAACATTGTTACTTAAATATTGACATAACATACAATTGAACTAACAAGGAATGATTAAGCACCAATAGCATAAGAGAGTTAGACAACTAGATAAAATAAGAAAGAATGAGTCAAAAAACAAGATTAGTTGGGTGAGTTGAATGTAATTTGGTCTCTATGGTTTTGAAAAAGTTATAATTTAGTCTCTATGGTTTTATATGTTAGAATTAGTAAGGATTATTTATGAGGGTTTTATCAAACCATAGGGACTATTTATAAGGTTTTATCAAATCATAAGAATGAAATTATAACTTTTAAAACCATAAGGACTAAATTCTAACTTTTTTCCAAATCATAGGGGCCAATTTTATAATTTAGCTTGCTTTTTTTTTTTTTGTTTTTTTGAGTTTAACAACATTTAGGAGTGGGGGATTCGAACTTCGACCTCTTGGTCGAGGGTACATGTCAATTACCGTTGAGCTATGTTCACTTTGATAATTTTAAATTTATTACTTTTTAGTCTAATCAATGTCTACGTCAAAATTGAAAGGTTGAGGATGTAATTGGAGGTTTTGAAAGTTGAAGGAGTAAATAGACAAGATTATAAAAGTTTTAGGATCGAGTTTTTTATTTAAACTTTTTTTTTAATTAATTAAAATTTTGGTTCCAAATTTTAATTTTGTAGTTGGATAATATGTGATACAAATTACCTCATTTCGACGAAAAGTATTACATATTATTCAACCAAAAAGGAAAAATGGGGAATCTAGAAATTTTGGACTCCTCTCAAAAGCTTCTTTTGTGAAAAAATCTCTCAACAAAAGTTACATATGCATAAGTGGAACTTCTCAAAGTACAAGTTCATAAAAAATATTCTTTCTTCTTAAACAAGCATTTAACTACTAATAAGGGTAGAGTTTTTAAAAAAAAATCTTGGGTAAAATTTTTCATGATAACCGTTTATACTATATATATTTAGTATAATGTTTTAATTCAAAAAATTGAAAGGTTATATTAGAGAAAAACTTCATGTATAAACTTTTTGAATTATAATTAACTTAGATGAGGTAATTACTACCTCTTTTTTCTTCACTCCATCCATGATTATCAAAGATCCGTTTGATAACCATTTGATTTTTTGTTTTTTTGTTTTTTAAAATTGTACCTATTTTTTCACAAGTTCTTTACCATGATTTTCATTTTTCTTAAGGAAATGTTTGAATTCTTAGCCAAAATCTAAAAATAAAAATAAGTTTTTAAAAACTTTTTTTTTTAGTTTTTAAAATTTGCATTTAATTTTTAAAATATTTGTAAAAAGTTACTAACAAAACAAAGAAACCCATAGGAAGAAATAGCGCTTATAAGTTTAATTTTCAAAACTAAATTATTATCAAATGTGACTCAAATAATTTTGTTTCTAATGAGAGTTTATTTAATGAGTGTTGGCAGCTAATAAACATCCTTCTCAAATGTTTTCAAGCCCAGCGCAAACGACATTTTAGCATATTTTCTCGAGAATGGACTTCATATCGAATGCCCACTCTTTAAAGTTTCTTGTTGTCAATATAAATTGTTTCCACACTTATTGGACGAATAAGAAAATAAAAGGAAATGGAAAGGGGTTGAAATTTAAGGCATATGACACTACATTTGTACAATTTTGGTAATAGAAATTAGTTTCCTACCCCTTCAAGAAATTAGGACTTATAAAATCATAATTTTACGTGTCTGCGTGTTCAACTTTTTTTCTTTCAATATTCTAAAATTATTTTTTAACTAATTAAAAATATGTTTGAAATTCTTTATGATTCGAAAATATATATATATTTGTGAGTGTTCGAGTTAGCTTGCACACACTTCAACTATTCTCACGAGACAACTGTCTGACTCTATTATATTTGATTGTCAAGGTGCTCATAAGATATTAAGTTTTAGGTAAGTGGCCACCATAGAAAAGAAAAACACTTAATTAATGTCTTTTGTTAAAATGTAGTGGTAGTTTTTTTTTTTTTTTACTTAGCCTTAAAATTACAAAATACTTATGAAATAATTGTTTTTTTTATTAGTACAACAAATGTGAGACGGGAGATTGAACCTCTAACCTTAAAAAAAAGAAGGAAATGCCTTAATTGTTGACTTGTGCTATAGTTGACTAAAACAATTAGTTCTTAATATATGTGTATGTTTAGTATTTTATCAAGTTAGTCTGGACGTCAAAGTGAGTATAGTTCAGTGGTAATTGGTATGTACTCCATTCCTTAAAGTTTGAGGTTTAAATCCTCATACTCCACATTTGTTGTACTAAAAAAATGTCATTGTTTGAATAAAACAATTGATACAATTAAAAGCCAAATTACTGTTCAACCATTTATCCATATTACATGATGTGAAGTGAATATATAATGATACCTACCCAACCAATTAAATTAAATTGATTCAATGCAGGGTGGATAATTATGAATCCTTCTTAATTTGTTTATCTGTATTTAAATTTCATTTTCTCCCTAAATTAAGACATTAAAATTTTCCCAAATACGGAAGAGAGAAAAATTAGGATAACAATGGCAGCCATGAAAAGTTAGCAGCCAGAAATTGAAGTTAGAATATTGAACAAGTTGAATATGAAGATTGGTTAGATTCAGGTGCCAACTCTTACATAATCCAGAAATTTAATAATGTTGACATAGCGATAAATGCCAAATAGATAGATGCACGATTCCAAACAGACCCTTCCATAATTCATCAAACCAAACCAGATTCTCTCTTTATCTCTCTCTCTCATACATTTTTAATTAATTAAAAAAATGTTAAATTATAAGTTTAGTTCCTTAAACTTTGAGGCTGTGTCTATTTGGTCATTGAACTATCAAAAGTGTCTAATAGATCTCTAAATTTTCAATTTTGTGTCTAACTGATTCCTGAAAATTTTGAAATTTTTAAAAATTAATTGATCTATTAGATATAAATTTGAATTTTATATCCAATCGAACCTTAAAATTTCAATTTTTTGCCTAGTAGATCCGTGAATTTTAGTTCAGAGATTAAATTTGTAATTTTGAAGTTCAATGATCAAATAGACACAAACCTCAATGTTCAAGGACTAAATTTATAATTTAACCATTAACAAATGGTATAAAATACTTGGCTCATAGAAATAATTAAAAATTAAAATAATAAGATATTACACCATAATTTATATAAGGGAAAATAAATAAATAAATAAATAATCTATGCGCCTATGATCTTTTGACGAAACAGTTGATGACATTCAAAGCCTCTCTCTCTCCACACGAAATAAATTAATATCATCCATATAATATTTATATATATGTATGTATTTGGGTAGAGCCACAGTTTTCTCTAAATGATTTTATAATTCTAAAAACTAACCTATTGATCATATAACTTTGTATTCATTTTCATCATATTCTTCAATTTCCCTCTCTTCTTTTCCCTTCTCTCTCTCTCTTTATTCTCTCCTTTGTTTTGCAGAAGAGAACTGTTTTTTTTAGAGAGGGAGAGGAGAAAAAATGGAGGAAAATAATATAAGCATGGTGGAAGCCAAACTTCCTCCTGGTTTTAGGTTCCATCCAAGAGATGAAGAATTGGTTTGTGATTATCTGATGAAGAAGATTGGTTCTGTTTCTGATTCTTCTTCTCTCTTGATTGAAGTTGACCTTAACAAGTGTGAGCCTTGGGATATTCCAAGTAAGTCATTTCCTAATTTGCAACTTGATTATTTCTATATGCTCCAATTTTTTTTTTTCTTTTTTGGGTTTGTTGTTGTTCTTTTTGTTAGATTTTTTCCCAAAAGCCGGGATTTAAAGAGAGTCGATACAAATAAAACGAGGTTTGGTTTGAGGTAGCTTAGTTCTGCTTGTGGTTTTAGTAAGTTTGAATTTGTATGGCACTTGAATATGTGAATTTTGAAAACTTGAACTTTTATGGGTTGGATTTGGATTTTGAGATTGTGATTTGTGAAAATAAAGGTGTGTGGTTTGAGAGACAAACGAGTTTTATAAGGTTTTTGAGATTTTGAATTTATATAACTATGAAAATAATTAAAATTGTGGGTTGAAATAGAGTAGATTTGACGTTACAAATTTAGAGTTTGGAAAATTTGATCCAATTCATATGCTAAAACCTTTTAAAGTTTTTGTTTGATGGTTCATTAGCTAAATGTTTTGAGGGCTCTCTCTGGTTTAATTCAATCTAGACAGGATGTTTGAACTCTCAAAACAGTTGCTTTTATCAGAATAAGAAATAAAAAATAAAAATACTATACAGTGAATTTATTGCTCTTTTTTTACCTTTTTTTTCCTAATTTCTTTTTTTCTTTTTCCAAGTGATGTTCTGTATGTTACAATTTTTTTCAAAGGAAAAACTGAGTATATGACTGTTAAAAAGAGGTCAAAATGGTCATTTTGCCAGTTTCATGATGAATAATATTATTACAAATTGAGATATTTCCATTTTAAAAAAGTATTAAATATATTTATTATATGATAGTAATTATTTACTTGGGGCAATGTCATTACGTTAACATCTTAAGATAACTATGTTTTCTCTTTCTAAATTCCAAGGGCCACAGTAACAGGAAAATAATTTATAAAAACATAAAATCACATACTTCCATCTCCCAAAATTTGAAGGAAAAAAAAATTGTGGCTTGTGTTATCAATATTACTTAATTTCATTAAATAAAATTTTCGTCTTATTTATATAAAATTAGAAAGGAATATTGCACGTAATCTTTTTCTTTTACGAAGGTATAAGTTTTGAATTATGAAATTTCAACATACAAATCATAAAATTAATGAGATGCTTTCATTGAATTCATGAATTAGTCTATATGTATATATGAATATATGTTAATAAATCTCCCAACTTTCAAATTTTACAAAAAAAAAAAAAAACAAAAAAAAAACGAAAAAAACAGTTTTTTTTTTTTTTTTTTTTTTTTTTTAAAGTTTGAACATATTCCATTTGTTGTTTTGAATGATTGAATTATTTAAATATATGTATTTATGTACCTACATATAATCATAAATATGTGTGTGTATATATGTACATGTATGCACACATACATATTACATGCATATATCTCACTATATATATATATATATATATATATATATATATCACAAATATGCTGAATAATTCAAAACTTTCCAAAATTACAAGTAAATGTAGTTGAAATAGACTTTTTTGGCAGTTTATAAAAAAAAAAAAAAGGAAAAAGAAAAAGAAAAAGATGTGAGAGTGACTGCTAGCTACAAGCCAACAAATTCCAACCCTAAATATCATCAAGTTGTTCTTTGTTCCCACCCAATAGCAGCCTTCAAATATGTAGATTTTAAATTATATTTCATCAATTATTTATAATTTAGAAAACCCATAATTTGTTTTCTCTCCTTTTCTTTTCCCCCACTAATTTTATTTTGTATCCTTACCAAATCCAATAAGGGTTGTCACTTTCATGCATGCTATTATATACTTTTTTACCTTTGAAGATTATTGAATAGGAATCTTTAACTTGGTTTTCACCTTAAATTTGTAATTTCCAATAATACTATAAATTGTGATTGATAATGACACTTGAACCACATATAATTTGGATATGGTTCAACCACATGATGACTCATCAGCCAAAGATTCTTCCATTGCTAACCATCTCTATGTATTTTTCGTCTTCACCTTCCAAATATTACATATTTAACCAATTAAAGTATGTGTGTATATATATATTTTTGTTGGTATGAGTTGGTATAAAATTGAAGTATAATTGTCAATTCAAACATAACTAAGTAAATAAGACACTAATTACCATTTCAAAAATTGACGGTTCAATCAACTGTCTTATTAAACTTAAAAAATTAAGATTGAAGTATAATTTGTCTTCTTTTTATTTTATTATTATTATTTTCTTTTTTCCTAACAAGAGGAAAAGTTGGGGAGATTTGGGTTTTAGATGGGTTTTTTTTTTTTTTTTTTTTTGTCTAAATAGCAACTATGTTTTTTTTTTTTTAACTAATTTAATTTACTGTAATATTGTATAGAATTAGATGTATTTTTCATTTGACTTGTTGCGTCTTTTAGTTATTCCAAGACTTTTAATGGCATTATCGTTTAAGTCAAGAGATTTAGGTAGTGGTTAGCAAATTTAATACTTAAAATAATTTTAAAAAACTGCCAAATTGAATTCAAACCCTATTGGAAATAGTTTAATTTATTGCCCACGATTATAATTCTCTTTCAATTTATAAGATAATTTATTAAATTGTGAAGTTTGAATTACATAATATGGACATGATTGGTTTTCAATTAATTTGAAACAACTTAAAATTCAATTCACTATTTTTTTTTTTGAAATCTTTGCGCATAAAAAAATAGAATTTTTTTTTTCTTACTTTCGGGTTAAATATTGGTCTTCTAGAACCCTTTTTATAACACTGGTTTGATATTATAATTATACGAATAAATATTCAGTTAAATCACAAATTTAATTGTATGATTTGGGTTTGATTTTAATTTAGTTTTACGTGCTTCTAAAATTTTCAGTTCGATTCATATAATTTAGTTAAATCTCATAATCATTCCTCTATTATTTTTCATCCACGGTTAATTTTATCCTATTTTGTTTACTCGTCCTTAAACACTAATACAATCCTCTAACACACCGGCTCACAATCATGTAAATAGAAAACACATCACATATTCAATATAATAATATCTTATAGCACAATTTGTAGGGAGCATACAAAAAAAAAATTAAAATCATAACAACTAATTTAAAACTAAGCTGGAATCAAGTTCTTAGCCAAATTCTAAAAATAAAAACAAGTTTTTGATTTTTTTTTTATTTTGATTTATTTTTTTTTAGTTTTCAAAACTTTGCTTGGTTTTTTAAGACAAGTGTAAAAAGTAAATAACAAAACAAATAAACTCATAAATGAAATTAGTATTTTTAGGTTTAATTTTTAAAAATCACAAATAGCTATCAAACGAAACCTTAATTATTGTATTTTGTTGGTAAATTTTGTATAGGAGAGGCATGCGTGGGGGGAAAGGAGTGGTACTTCTTCAGCCAGCGGGACCGTAAGTACGCGACTGGGCTTAGAACAAACCGCGCCACAGCCTCAGGGTACTGGAAGGCCACTGGCAAGGACAGGCCCGTCTTTCACAAGGCCAATCAACTCGTCGGCATGAGAAAAACCCTTGTTTTCTACCAAGGAAGGGCCCCTAAAGGCCGAAAAACTGAGTGGGTTATGCATGAATTTCGCCTTGAAGGCCCCCTTTCTCCTCTCAGAGACCCATCTCCAAAGGTATGAACTCTTTCTGTATATTTCTTTATCTTGCCCTGCAAGTGTTTGTGAAAATGCCAGTGTGAATTTGTTGAACATTTTTTGTGTTATTGTTATGTATATTGACGTGAATTCACCTAGTTGTTATGTTTTGATGAATGTATTAGCTTGGGTAATCACTCATTAGTGATGGTTTAGCTAGATATTTTGCTGTTGATTTAAATGTATTCTGTCTCTTCCCTTTTCTTTCTCGCCCTCCAAAGTGTTTGTAAAAACGCCTGTGTGAATTTGTTGAGCTTTTTCTGTGTTATTTTTTTGTTAATTGACATGGATTCACCTAGTTGATGAGTATATTACCTTGGTTAATCACTCATCAGTGATCGTTTACTAGAAATTTCTTTTGTCGATTTGAAATGTTTAGCTACTAAACCAATTTTTCTACACTGTTTAGCCATTTAACCATGTTTCGATTGTGATATTGGTAAAATTAGTGGGGTTGAATCTCTCTAATTCAAGTTTAGATTTTCTCCCTACAATGTATTGTAATCAGAAAGAGATTAATATCTGTTTAATCGAGGGAGAAATATGAGAATTAAACAAAATGACTATTGATCAAATTCTGAAATTACCCTTCAAACATTGTAGTTGGCACTTGGTATCCTAACGGTAACACTCATTTTGTTTAATTTTTCTCTGCCTTTTTTCAAAGCATATTGGCTTGACTTAGATATGCATAAAATAACATGTGGGTGCGACTTGTATTTAGAGGATTGCCATATTAGTTGGTTTGTTTGTCTTGCTCTGAAATCTTTGACTTTATAAATTCTCCCTCACCAAAGCCGACTTTGTCTTATTTGCCATGGGAGGACTTTCTTCAAAAATTTAAAATAATGTTAATAGCTGATGGAGAAAGATTTTCTTGTTCACGATAAAGGATTACGTTGCATCTAAGGGCTGATTAGTTTATTTTTAATCAGCTAAATAGATGATAGCAACTTCCCTGAGGCTTTGAATCAAACAGATAAGTTTGCATTATTTTTCACTGTTTTGGCTTGTGTGCACAGGAGGACTGGGTTCTGTGCAGACTGTTCTGTAAACACAAGGATGTTACCGCTCGACTGAGCACGGGAAGCAGCAGCTGCTACAACGACATCGCTGCCTCATCATCTCTCCCAGCTTTAATGGATTCATACATCAGCTTTGACCAAAATCCAAGCAGCCATTTAAATGAGTATGAGCAAGTGCCCTGCTTCTCCATTTTCTCTCAAAACCAAACCATTCCATCTCTCTCAAACCTCATTCAAATGGAGCCAAACCCAGCCAACAACATCAAGAGCTTTACCACCATGTTTGGAGGAATGCCAAATTCAAGCACTTGTTCTTCAAATATAAACCCTTTTACCTGTGACTCAAAAGTTCTTAAAGTTGTTTTAAATAACATTACTAAGATGGAAACAAATGTCAATTCTTTCATCGGAGGGCAACCCAGCATGGGAGAAGGCAGCTCTGACAGCTACTTATCTGAGGTTGGAGATGACATTGCCAGTTTATGGAACAGATGACCCAGATGGAAAATGGAGGAGAAGAAAAAAAAAATCAGAAGATTGTTGTAAAGAAAATGGTGATTAAGAAGGATTATAGTTTAAAGGGTTTTTTCTTTTCTTTTCTTTCCTTTTTTTTTTTAAATTTCCCAAGTGTAAATTTTATTGCATATGTGGGGAACTTTTTAAAGCCTAATTCATGGTTGATGAAATGTAACACTGATGATTTTAGTGCTCATGGACTCAATGTTTGATTTTTTTATTTTTTTATTTTTCATAATTATGCCAAAATTTTCTACGGTAAGAAACTTAAACGGGACTTTTTTTTTTTTTTTTGTTATTTGATATATGGAATAACTTTTTGAAATTTTTGTAGAGGTTTGATATTGTGGGTTTTAGAGATTAAACTTATCGCGTCCTTTATAAAATCTACTCCAAATTCGAATGAGCTATATTCTAATTCTTTAGAATTAGAACATAGGATGAAAAAATTTTGAATCGTTATTCAAATATGTTTCCATTTGTTCTTTGTTTAGGATACTAAAAGATGATTTTAAATATCAACTCCCAAGTGACCCTATTAATTCGAATATAAAGATGGTTTCTATTTCTCTCTTTAAAAAAAAAAAAAAAAAAAAGCTATTTATTTGTCTTTCAATCTACTTTTTAAAAGTATTTTTTAATTCAATATCCAAAATTTGGAAATATAAAATAAATCACTTTCTTTTTTTAGTTCAAAATGGGACGGCAAATTATTAGAAGACCTTTTATTATTTTAAAAAAATATGGGACGAGGTTCGAAGATTTTAAAAGAATGTTTATTGGTTTATTTCGTAATAAGCGTTTTTTTTTTTGGGATAATTTCTTCCATGTATTGAAGAGCCACAAAAATATTAAAACTTGATGATATTTTATTTAAATATTAAAAACTTAATTTAAAAATATTTAGTTTGTATGAACTTCAGTTTTTATTATAAATACAAAATCCCTGTTTTCTACTTTTTTGTTTTCAAAGAAAGCTTCTCTTAAAAGATTAAAAATGTTAAAAGCAACATTATACATTTTTTCTCCTAGATTGCAAATTAGAACAAAAATATAACTAAACCAAACTTACATTATCAAAATTTTGCATTTGCTAATTCATTCTTCTTGTCAATGCCACAAAAATATATGATAAGTTTATGCTTTTCATTTTATTTAGTATCGAGATATTGTAAGCAATATTCTTATAATCCTACCTACATGCAAGTTTAGTTTCTTTTTTTTCTAAAACTCAATGAATGTGGATGGTAGAAAGTCAAACCTTCAACCTTAAAAATAAAATACGTATCTTATTCAATGAGCTGGGAATGTTCACAGAGCGATAACAATTATTTTTTTTTCAAATATTTATATCTTAACTAATTGAGTTGTTCTCAAGTTGACAGTTATATATGAGCTAGAGTAAATAATTAATTTTGTAGTTTACACTTAATTTTAAAAAATGGCAATTTCTGTTCTTAACCGAAGAGTGAACTAAAAAATAGAAGTATATAAATAAATTTTGTGATTTATTAATTGTTTTAATTAACCGACACTAGAAATGGTTAACCAGATGGTGTGGAATATTTTATTTTAATACAAGGGAAAATGAGACAAAATATTTGTGCATTCGTCACAAAGATTCACGATTTTAATATATTTGGTGGAAAATAAAATGTCTACAGTGTTTAGTTGACTTAACTATTAGATTTTATTAATCCTACAAAAAATATAGTTTTTTTTTTTCCTTAAGGCTGTTTGATTCATTAAATAATGAAGAAGGGAAAATATATCTATATATATTATGTATAATTATTTTTTAAATATATGAAAACTTGGCTGATGCTAGTTTTAACTTTTAGAAAAAGATGTTTATATTTTCGAACGTAAAAATGTACTTGGTAGTTGTTGTTGCTAAATTTGGCAAGGAAGAAACGAGTTTGATTGGACCAAATTTGATGGACAATAGACTTGAACTGAAAACAACAAAGATCAAATAATTATTGTTGGAGAAAAAAATAGTCAAAATACCAATACAACACAACACTTACTAAATAACATCTAAATTTGATGTCAAATTCATATTCAAGTTTTATATCGATGAAGCTTGGTGGAAAAAGCTTTGATAGAAAAGAAATAAGTTTTGACCAATTATTTCATGGTAGACTTGAATTGAAACAACTTAAATAGACAAATAATTGTTCGTTAAAAAAAAAAAAAAAAAGATTATGGCATTGATGTTGTGTCATTCAAATTTGATGATTTTATTTTAATTAGAGGAAAACGAGACAATATACGTGCATTCATCGCAAAAATTCATGATTTTAATCTATTTGGTGGGAAAATAAATTTACTTATAGTGCTTAGTTGACTTAGTAATTAGAATTTTATATTTGTTAACGCTGTTTAATTAATAATTCAAAATAAATTTTCAAAACTAAACAATAAAGATGGGAAAATATTTTTGTTTGTTTGTTTTTTTAAATATATGAAAATCTGTTTGATGGTACTTTTCAAAAATGATGTTTGTATTTCAAATAGGTAAAAATGTACATGACAGGCAGGCAGTTGTCGCTAAATTTGGTAGGGAAAAGACAAGTTGGACCCAACTTTGTTGGACAATAGACTTGAACCAAAAAACAAAGAAGGTAATTGTCAAGAATCTTGAGGGAAGACAAAAAACCAAAATACTAACACGGCACGACACTTATTGAATATCATCTAAATTCAACGTTCAAATCATGTTCAAGTTTATATCGATTGAACTTGATTGAATAAGATTTAGCATAAAGAAACAAGTTTTGACAGGCTATTCCACGCTAACACTTGAATTGAAAACAAAGAAGATAGACAAATAATTGCCCATAATTATATATAAAAAAAAAAACAATATGAATTATGGTACTAGTAGGTTATCATTAAAATTTGATGCTAAAATTGCTAACTTGAGCGAAATTGGTTAAGACAAATTTCTTCGACTAAGAGGTCAAAGATTTGAATTATCACCTCCACATGTTGAACTAAAAAATAAATATGTTAAAATTACATTTAAGTTTGAGGGCAACAAAATCTAGCATAAAAGAAGTGAAGGAGGTATGTTGGACTCGAGACCCCCCTCAACTTTTAAACATTATGAATAAATAATAAAGACCACACATAATTTTCAAGTTATTGTCGTGGCCTCAGGGATTAAGTCTCCATTGATATCCCTAGATACATTGTTCAAGCCCCTTTGTACTTAGATTGATTTATTTATCGGTTAACAAATTTCATTAAAGCCTATTTTTCGAAATGTTGTGGTTGTTAAAAAAAAAAATTAGTTGTAATATGAAGTACGTTAGTGATAAATTTTATTTTAAACTTTAAAAAGCAAACTACATTGATAATTTGTATGTTGATATTTAATATCTAACTTCGTTATACGATAATTATTTAAAATTCTATATAATTTAAATTACAAGTTATTTAGTAAAAGAATGTACAAAATGTTATAAGGAGAGGAAATAATGAACTTAAGAATAGAGACGCTCTCGATCAAATAAACAACAAGAAGGAGAGACCTTTCTCTTATAAATGACGAGATGATGGATGATATATTTATGGGATGTTATATATATATATATATATATATATATATATATATATATCACTTCTATATTCAAATGTAGGGTGTTAAAAGAATTCTTTATGAGCAATTTTACTTTGACTATTGAATTGATAATTTCAATAATGTTATCAATGTATTTCTCTCATTAATCAAATATATTATTTATCTTTATTTTTCTACAAAGATTGCTCGTACTTGATTTATTTTATTGTATTCAAGTCACAAAATTAGAAATAGAATGAACCACACTAAAACAAATTTTTGTTTTTATTGAAATCTTAATCAAGCTTTTAAAATGAAAAATTTAGAGCCCGTTAGATAAATATTTGGTTTTTAAAAATTAAGTTTGTTTTATCTTAATTTCCCTACAATAATTTTTATCTCTCTTAAGTAAACATTTGAATTATTAGTCAAATTTCAAAAACAAAAACAAGTTTTTGAAAACCAAAAAAAGTAGTTTTAAAAAATTTATTTTTGTTTTTGGAATTCGACTAATAATACAAATGTTTCCTTAAGATAGATGAAAACTATTATAGAGAATTTGAGAGAAAATAAGCTTAATTTTCAAAAATAAAAAACCAAAAACTAAATAGTTATCAAACAGGGTCTTAGATTTGAAATCCAATTTGTTTTTAACCCCATGTTTAATAACCATATAATTTTTGGTTTTTTAAATTTAGCTTATAAACACTACTTTCACTTATATATATATTTTTTGTTATCTACTTTTTACAAATGTTTTCAAAATCAAAGCAAAGTTTTGAAAACTAAAAAAAGTTGTGTTTGTTCATGGAATTTGGCTAAAAATTTAAATATTTATTTAAGAAATATGAAATGAAAATCGTTGTAAAAAAATTGTGAGAAAACCATCACAGTTTTTAAAACCAAAAACAAAAAATCAAATAGTTATCAAACGAGACATTTCTCAAATTCACTCATAGTCCAAAAACTAACTTTTAAAACAAAATATAAAATTATTATAAAATGAAGGCTTAGAATTTACAAACGTATGTAAAAATATGTTTTAATATTATAGAAGCTTATATATATTAATTCGAGCATAACACGATAGATGAAGATACACACCACTTTTCTTGAGGTAAAATGTTCAATTCTTCACCATAGATTGTTGTATTAAAACAAATTATATATATATATGCGATATACGTATAAGTTTTTAAATAACTAAAAATGAGTGAGAATAGTCATTCCGAAGATAACTCAATGGATAAGACTTATTACCATTTTAATGAAGTCTGAATAAGACTCATTACCATTTTAATGAAGTCAATAGTTCGATAATAACAATTAAAAAAAAAGAGTATAAATATAATGTAGTAGGTTTATTATGTTATTGTTGTAATTTATTTATTTTGAGTACAACAAATGTGAGGAATAAATATTCAAACTTCCAACCTCAAAGAAAGAAGTACATGCCAGATACCGCATGTAAAAGGTTTCTTTTTTTGCTGTAATTTACTTATGTATCATATGTGTTTGAGATTTATTTTCTATTTTACCGCGTGAAACCTACATCATTCTTTTTTGGCTAAATTACAAAGAATACCCTCGATCTTTGTCCATTGTTTCAAAAATACCCATATTCTTATAAAAGTTACAACATTACCCTTGACTTTTCATAAACGTTTCAAAACTACCATTGGAGTAGAAAAATCCATTAGAATGTTGGACGAAAAGTGGCGATGACTTGAAACGACATGACGGTGACTAAGACGCTTGCTTGGATGAAGTTTAAAAGAATGACATTTAGACACATCTAACTTTTCTTCCAATAATCTAATGGTTTTTCTACTGTAAATTTGAAACATTTATGAAATATCAAGGGTAATGTTGCAACTTTTAAAAAATAGACGGATTTTTAAAATAAAATGGCAAAGTTCAAGGATATATATATATATATATATATATATATATATATATATTATAATTTAGCTTCTTTTTTCTTTTGCAAAGGTAAATAATTTGACGCTCGATTTTACTTTTATGTTAAATTATCAAAAATACCCTTGAACTATGGGGTTGGTTTCAATTATAACCAAAACTTTAAAAAGTTTTATTTTAACTCTTGAACTTTGAAGTTTGTTTCAAAACAACCATTGAAAGCTTTTTTTTTTTCCGTTAAATTCATGGATGAAAAATGATGTGTTTGCATTTGTATTGTTGCTTATGTGAATATATTTGAACATATATGTTGAAAAAAAAATCAAAACATATGCAAATATGTCATTTTTCTTTCATAAATTTAACAGAAAAAAACCTTCAAGGGTTGTTTTGAAACAAACTTCAAAATTCAACAACTAAAATGAAACTTTCCAAAATTTAGAAGTAGAATTGAAACAAATCCATAGTTAGAGGTATTTTTGATAATTTAACCTACATTTTATAATGGAGTAAAAAAAAAAGAAAAATTTTTAATTTTTACGCGTCAAAGTCAAACCCAAGTACTTGGCTCAGTCAAAGGAGAAAGTGTTCTATAAGGCCCCGTTTGATAACGTTCTCGTTTCTCGTTTATTGTTTGCTGTTTCTGTTTCTCGTTTCTCGTTTTTGTTTTTTAAAAACTAAAAACAGAAACATGTTTGATAACTATTTCTGTTTCTTGTTTTTTTGGTAAAAATAAAATTTAGTACATATACTATAATAAAACATATAACATGCATTAAAATAAATATAAAACAATTATAAATAGGTTATAGTATTTTATTAAGGCCCAACAACTAATTAATAATAATAATAATAATAATAAATTTTATCCTTCAAATGTTGTTCAAATTTGATTTGCAATGTTATTTCTCACTTCAATCAATTCACCTTGAACGATTTTGACTTACAAGAGTTAGTTCAATTAGACAAATTTGTAAATTGTCCAAGGTCAGAAAATCAAAATACCCACATTTCTTTAATTTAATAATAAATTTTATTTTTATTTTTTATTTAAAAATGCATTAGCCAATAATACATGCAAGTAAAATCAGAAAAAGAGAGACAATGTATATATATTTTTACATTTAATGGTAAACATGAAATATATTATTAGTTTATTTATTTAATATAAAAAAAATCATACCAAAAAGAAAAATGATAGAGAATTAAATAAAAAATAATAACTATAAGCTTGTTAATGTAAAGTAAAAGAAAATAAGAAAATAAGAAAATAAGAGAGAAGAGAAAAACATAAACGAAAAGAGAAAAGGAAAAAGGAAAAAAGAAAAAAGATTATAATGAAAGAGAATAAATGAAAGAAATAAATCAAAAAATAAAAATAAAAAAGATTAAAAAAACAAAAAAATTAAAAAGTATTAAAAAAATAGAATGGAAGAGATAGAAAGAAAAAAGATGGGAGCGATGAGTAAAATGAGAAATATGAATACATGCATAAAACTTGAAAGAAGAAAATAAAAAAGAATTTAAAAAATTACTTTTTGAAGTTTTTTAAAATCTATCATTTTTTTTAGAAATATTTTAAAAAAATTTTAAAATAAAAAACGTTTATCAAACATTTATATTTCTTGAAAAAAGAAAAACAGAAACAAAATAACAATAAATAAAAAAAACAGAGACAAAAAACAGTAAACAAGGACGTTATCAAACAGTGCTAATAAGCCCTTGGCTCGCTTTTCTTTACTCTGCCCCCACTGCTTCTCAGTTTCGCTTCGCTTACTTTCGCCTATGGATTTCATTTCGAATCCACTGGCTTGCAAGACTCTCCCATGCCGGGCACTGTTTCCGCCATGCGCAACACCTTCTCGCCGCCGCCATTTCTTGCCCTCTTCACTGTCCAATACAGGCAAGCGCGTTGGAAAGCTTCGCTGCGAGTTCGAAGTTAATGTTAATGGCGCTCTTTCCGGCGACTTTGATACTCGCTCCGTCGACAGGGTACTCGTGCAATTCTTTCTTCTCTGAATTTGCTTTCTGCAGCTTGTCTTACTTTAGTTTGCTAATTTTGGGCCAGAAATGTTCGTAATGCTTTTTATTCACTTTTCTTGGCTTGTTTTCATTGCGTGTATCAAGTTTTTCCAATCAAATGCGCGTATCAAGTTGGAACCCTAGTTTTGTTTAGGGTTGTCAATTGTTAAATGGCGAAAAATAGAAAGGGAGGCAATGTCATTACGCGACACAGTAGGGCGTAGAGGGAGAAAAAACCATCTGCGAATCTAATATTTGACGATGATTGTTTACTGTGATTATGTTGCTTTTCCAGCACTTATCTACTTATTAGTTCTTAGTTTCTTAGATATTGCAACTTTTGTGTCGTCCCAGAAAAAGGCATTGGAAGCAGCAATGAATGACATAAATAGCTCATTTGGGAAAGGAAGTGTTACACGACTCGGAAGTGCTGGTGGAGCGTTAGTGTATGCCCTTTTTGTTTTTTCTTATTTATTTATTTTTCCCGAGAAGGGCGTAAATCTTGAAAATTTTCACCTGGTCAACAGGGTTTTAATGGTTCTTTCAAGTTTTGTAGATTTACTATGGTAATAGGCTGGTTGGAAATTTTTCTAGCAAAATTACGTTGGAAAATTTTAATTTCTTAAAGCATTATAATGCAAGTTCAATGTTAGATTTTCTTGTCAGGTTTTAATGTCTGTTGTCGTCTGTCCATACAGGGAAACTTTCCCAAGTGGCTGTTTGACGTTAGACTGTGCCTTAGGTGGTGGCCTTCCTAAAGGCAGAATTGTTGAGGTATGCTTACTTGTTCTTGGGGGTTAGTAAAGGAATTTTGTCAAGTTGTGGAAATTGGCATACCAAAGTCCTGGGGTATTTTAGTTGATAGATAGAAATTGTCAATTTTCTTTGTAATGAGAGTATACTCTAGCTCACTACATAGTACATACCAAAGTCGTGGTGAGCCTCTATCAATATTGTGAACTACCAAAAATGTGCCCACACAAGTAGGGATGATGCCTTTTAAAAATGAACTTGATGGGCCCCAAAGAAAATGTACATGAAAATTCAGCTTCAAGAATGGTGAAGGGGGTTGATGCCTCTACAAGTTCAAATAGACAGTTTGAAAGAAATGTCTCTGCACTCTAATTACTTTTTGATTTTCTAAAATTTTTTAAAGGTCTGTTATAGATAGCACATGCTTAATTACGTATAGGTACCTGGACTTTGTAAATTTGTGAAGTAGACAAGCATGTTTAGAAAGAATGAACTTTTGAAGATAAGGTGGTCTCAAACATGTTTGTATTTTTAGAAAACTTTCGTTTATTTTCTTTCTTATTTTATGGACGTTACATTTCAGGAATATTGAACTTTCTGAGCAACGAGTAACATGTTGCAAAACGATGATATTTCATCATTCTTTTTCCAGATATTTGGCCCAGAAAGTAGTGGAAAGACCACTTTAGCATTGCATGCAATTGCAGAAGTACAGGTACATGCATTTATATATTGTTACTTCTCACTGTTTTATTTTTATTTACCGAGAGGCTGGGAGGTACTAGGAAATATATTAGTTTTGTCTGTTATGAGAAATAGTACCTATTCAGTTGTGACATGCAGAAACTAGGAGGAAATGCGATGCTTGTGGATGCGGAGCATGCCTTTGATCCAGCATATTCTAAAGCCGTTGGAGTGGATGTAGAAAATCTGATTGTCTGCCAACCTGATCATGGAGAGATGGCACTTGAGAGTAATATATCCTAGTTTGACTTCACGATTTGCTTGAATGAAATCGTGCTTATGGCTTTTGGCTATAGGATGCTTGTGACATATGTGTATTAATGGATGGATATTATATTCTTATATCAGTTGCAGATCGCATGTGTAGATCTGGTGCTGTAGATCTCATTTGTGTTGATTCTGTCTCTGCTCTAACACCAAGAGCAGAAATCGAAGTAATTTCTATCACCTTCTTGAGTTTCTAAAACTTTCTTGTAAGATTGCTAATCTTACATTTTGTATCCTTACTTTGTAGGGCGAGATTGGTATGCAGCAAATGGGTCTGCAAGCACGCCTCATGAGTCAAGCTCTTCGTAAAATGTCTGGAAATGCCTCAAAAGCTGGTTGCACTCTCATCTTTTTGAATCAAATACGATATAAGGTTATTTTCATTCTTCAATTAGGTTTAATAATGGATGGTAAAAGTTGGTAGATGCATGCATGGTAATGGTCAGGGCCAATTTTCTTGGGGGGTTTCTTTAGTTTTAGGGTTTAGGGTTTAGTTTTTATTTTTCCTACAGGGATTTAATTTTTTTTTGAAATCATGCTATATATTTGTAACTTTACAACGATCAATGGGAAGTTGAGTTCTTCTTAGAATTAAATAAATAAAAATAAATATCAGAGTCAGTTTGTTGTTTGGCCAAGCCAGGTTAACTGAATTTATAGCATATTTGCTTGCACCCCTGTGTGAGAATTCTACTCTAACCTTATTTCTAGTACTGTATCAATATCCTCATATGTAAAATATTTCAAAGCATAACGGTATTGCTGTTCTGAATTTTATTAGATTGGTGTGTATTATGGGAATCCAGAAGTGACAAGTGGGGGAATTGCGCTAAAGTTCTTTGCCTCACTTCGACTTGAAATACGTCCTACTGGGAAGCTAAAGTCTGTAAGAATGCTCTCTGTTACTTGCTTTTTCTGAACCAATTAATAGTTTTTCCCTTTTCTTTTAAAGACAAATTGAACTCTCATTTAGAAAGTACAGAAGCAATTACAATTTACATTAATGTCATAACATCCAATTCAGGCGAGAGCCTTATTCTACGTGCTTCCTTCTTTTTAAGGCTAAAGGAGATGAAGAAATTGGGATTCGAGTTCGTGTTAGAGTGCAAAAAAGCAAGGTAAACTGTAATTGTAATCAATTTTTGCTTAGAATCTTGTCAATTCTTATGAACTTTTTCTTTCCTAGGATTTTTCGTTGACTTTGTACAAATTCTAAGTTCTAACAAATTCATTTGCAAATATAACCTAATGATATACTTGTTAGTTTCCATATGGTGCATTTGATTGGAATGATGCTTTTAATGAATCTTCATTTTCTGCATTTTTTGGTTGTGTTGTTTTTAAGACTTTTTTTTTTTTTTTTTTTTTTTTTTTAATATTATAAATGGCTTTCAGTAATAACCTCAAGTTGGTATTTGTGATGTTGTTTTAGTTCTGCCATGAAATTGGTGCAGGAAAATCTTAAGTTTCCTGATTTAAGAGTTTCTTGCTAAGGAAGATGATACATAGCAACTAGGGCTTATAGAGAGTGAAGATTATGTTAGGTATCTAACCTCAAATGACCTATAACACACAGAAAAAGCACACAAACAATGGTAGAGAAGATCCAACACTGTTCTATTGATAGTTCTTCAATGAACAGTGGGATTATTGAGCTGATTTCTATTGAAAGATAAAGTATAAACCAAATAACAAGTTCCCAAACAACCAGCTATTCAAGAGAGCTAGGATCTCTCTTAGACCACAGCGTCTAAAACAAACCACACTAAAAAACAATCCCAAAAACCATACATAAACCCCCTCACTCCCAGACCGTACCACTAACACACACGATCCTCTTTGGTCCCCACAATAATCGTTTTTCCTGTTACTTCCCTTTTTTACCCTTCCTTGCATATGTATGCACGATCGGAGGTCTCACAATACCCCCAAGGTCAAATACACCTTGTACTCAAGGTGGAAATCTAGAAAATGTTGTTTGATGAAGGTAGCGGACTCCCAAATGGCATCACATCCACTGTTGTTGACCTTGTCATTGAACTAACCATTTTTCTATGTTTTGATTGGTGTTCTAGTGTACCCCAAGGACGTTAGACGGTTCGGCTCGCCATTCAAAATCAATGGTAAGCATAGGAGGTGTGGATTGGATCGTGTCATTGGTACCCACTATTCGTTTCCGTTGGGACACATGAAACACATCATGGATCGATGCCTTTGGAGGTAACTCCAATGTGTACGCAACAACTCCAATTCGGGTCAACACTTTATACAGTTCGAAGTACTTGGGTGATAGCTTCTCACAATGTCTTTTAGCCAACAATTTTTGTCTATAAGGTCGAATTTTCAGATAAACCATATCTCAAATTCAACTTCTCTCCGCTTATGGTCTGCATATTTCTTCATTCAATCTTTGGCTACTCGAATGTGTTCTTTCAAAGTTAGCAAAGCCAAATCTCTCTCAATCAACTGTTGTTCCAATGAGTTGTTGGTCGTTTTCCTATCGCCATACGATATTAGAGGAGGAAGGCTGTTGTCCATAAACTATCGTGAAGGAGGTAGTATATCGATATATGGAACGTCGTATTGTACCAATACTCGGCCCATGGAACCCATTGTTCCCATTTCTTTTGTTGCTCCCCACAGAAACAACGCAAATACGTCTCTTGACATTTGTTAACAATCTTTGATTGTCCATTTGTTTGCTGGTGTACCTTGTAATTTAAACAATTCATTCCAGAAGTGATTGACAAAAAAATTATTTCTATTGGAAATGATTGATCGAGGGAATCCATGGAGTCGAACATTGCTTTAATCTTCTCTCCATCCGCCTTGACTCATTCGGATGACACCCAATGACCCAAATATTCCACCCGTGTTTTAGCAAAAACACATTTCTTGTGGTTGGCAAACAATGAATTGTCCAGTAAAATGTTTGAAGACCACTACCAAATGTAACAAACAGTTCTGCATACCAAGGCTGTACACCAAGATGTCATAAAAAACAAGTATGAATTTACGCAAAAAGGGTTGAAACACCTGATTCATTAACGACTGAAATGTTGCTGGCGCGTTTGTGAGCCCAAACGACATCACCCTCTAGCATACTGATTTGATGATACCCAGATTTAAGATCTAGCTTCAAATAAATTGTGGACCCATGAACCTCATCCAACAACTCAACTCTTCGATCATTGGGATTGGAAATTTGTCCAGAATCGTAGCTTGATTCAATACTCTATAATCTACACTAAATCTCCATCCCCCCATCTTTTTTCTTGACAAGCAACACTGGGCTGGAGAAGGGACTTGTACTTGGTTTGATAATTCCCGACGCCAACATTTCACTAATCAATCATTCGATCTCTGATTTCTGGGCGTTAGCATACTTGTAAGGTCTTATGTTCACCGGTGGTTGACCCTTTAACACTATGGTGGTCCACTTCCCTCAACAGAGGCAATCCTTCTTGCAATTCGAAAATCGGCTTGTATTCACTCAATAACTTCTGCACTTCTGTTGATCGTTGTTCCTCTTCCCCTTCGCTACTACTTCCTTTTGAATTCCCTTGTTCGTTGAGGTTCAAACCTCTCAGTTCCACCAAGAATCCTTCGTCACACTCTGGCCATGTCTTTGGAAGCATTTTCAATGATACCTCTGCTTTGGTAAGAGAAGGGTCCCCTTGAATGGTTACTTTGTTATCACCCAACTCAAATGTCATCGTTAGGGTAGTCCAATCGACCCCTATGAACCCCATCGTGCGCAACCAGTGCATGCCTAGAATCAGGTCCACATTACCCAAATCGAGAGGCAGGAAGTCTTCCTTCATCGAAATTTTTGGTAAGCTGACTACTACCGTTTTGCAAACCCCTCTTCCTTTTACCGCTACTCCATTACCCATGACGATTCCATAATTCGACGTTTAAGTTTGGGGTAACTTCAATTCCTCTACTAACTTTTGCAAAATGAAGTTGAGTGGCTCCACCATCGATTAAAACCACTTCTTTCCCTCCAACCGTTCCCCTCAGCTTCGTTGTTCCTAGGGTTGAGAACCCAATAACCGACTTCAAATCTAGTTCCACCAAATCATCTACGCCCAGATCTTGTGCTTCCGGTTGCTCCTCTTGAGGATTTCCTTGGATCAACTCGATTTCCTCGAGACCGTTCACCAATAGAACCCTCAGTTCCCTCACGTCACGATTTTTACAGTGATGGTTGGCTGTGAACTTCTCATCACAATGGAAGCACAACCCCTTTTCTCTTTTAGCCTGAAACTCAGCATCTGATAGACGTTTAGACGGTGGATCTTTACGAATGGCACCTCTCTTCTCAGGCAACGTGAGCACGTGTCAGTAATGGGTCATTTGACCGATTCGATGGCTTGGCCACATTAGAACTTGTGGACTTCCCTTGATTAATTTGGCCTGATTTACTAGGCTCTCCCGAAGGCCCATTTCCCATCAGCTCTATGGCTTACTTAAGCGTCTTATCACCATCCTTTATCAATTGGGCCTGCTTCATGATTTCCTTGAGCCCAACTGGTTGTTGGCTGACGACTGTAGCCCTAATCGCCGTTTTGAGTCCGTTTAGAAAAGTATTCTCCAACACGTCCTCTGGTAACTCTGGTAACGGCGCTGAATAGGTTTCAAACTTCATGATGAACTCGACCACTGTTCCTTCTTGCTTCACCGCTGGGAATCGAGCGCAAAGGCTTCCTTCTTGTGGGGGACGAAATCTCGCAAACAAACGAGTCTTCAAATCCTCCTAGGTAGTGAACTTTCGATTGTTCGCCTATCGGTACCAATTGACCAGCAACTGCGCAAAACTGACGATCGACACGATGATCTTCTCTGTTGTTGACAATCGATGGATTTCAAAGTATCTCTCGCCCTGAAAAGCCAAGAATCTAGATTCGCCCTAGAGAACAATGCATCTCCAAACGTTTGAACTTACTATGGTCACCTCCGGTTCCATCCTTCTTTGTCTGGGATGACTTCCCTTTTTCTGTTCCCCCTTTTTCCAGCATCTCTTTCGTTCCTTCAGTCAACTTTTGTTTTTGCGAATAACCTTCAGTGAGGGTCGATGATGTTCGTCCCTTACTTCTCGAGAGATCTTCCATCATCATCAACAAGGTCTTCTGGTTTTCACGCCAATCAAGCGTCAAACGCTCCAGGTTCTTTCCCATACTCTGTATTGCATTTGTCATTTCGACAATCTCTTTCTCTATTCCTTCCATCCTTTCTTTGAGATGTTTTTGCACCATTTTTTGTGTCCTCTCTAGGATGAACGTGCTCTAATACTACTTTGTTAGGTATCTACACTCAAATGACCTGTAAAGCACATAGAAAAAGCACACAAACAATGGTAGAGAAGATCCAACATTGTTCTATTGATAGTTCTTCAATGAACCGTGGGATTATTGAGTCGAATTCCATTGAAAGATAAAGGATAACAAGATAACAAGTTCCCAAACAGCCAGCTATTCGAGAGAGTTGGGGTCTCTTCTTCTAGACCAAAATGTCTTAAACAAACCACACCCAAAAAATATTACAAAAACCCTACATAAACTCCCATACCGTACCACAAACGCCGATCCTCTTTGGTCCCCACAATAACTGTTTTTCCTGTTACTTCCCTTTTTTACCCTTTCTTGCATATGTATGCACAATCGGAGGTCTCACAGATTATTTGTTGTTTTGTGTGGTTATCATTTAAGATAGAGAAGTATTAAGGAAGGCGATGCTTTGTTCTGCATACAAATAGAAACATATGGGGTGTTTGGATTGAGGAGTTGGGGGGAGTGGAGTTGGGAAGAGTTAATAACTCCCCCCAACTCCTTGTTTGACCCAATGATATTTTAACTTCATTGTGGGCCCCACAAACTTATTAATTCCTCTTCCAACTCCCTATTGTGGGCCCCACAACTTTCCTATCTCATTTTTTCTTCACCTCACCTCACTCCTACCCCTCTCTCTCATCTCCTCTCCTTTCTCTCTCTATTTTTTTTTTCATATATATATATATATATTTTAATTTCTTAATTTAAAATTTTTTCTTTATTTTTTGTATAAAATTTCTCATCATTGTTACTAATTACTAATTAAATATAAATAATCATTAAAAAATATTTTTATTTTTATCCTATAATTTTAATAAATTTTTAACAAAATATTTTCTTTTTATTCTATAATTTTCTTTTTTAAATATAAATTATATAAGAATGTTTTAGATATGATACTATTATTTAAATTAAAATTCTTAATGTAAATTAAAGTACTATATAACAATTTTTTTAATGGATAAAAATCTCCCTATCTCACTTCCTCTACAATTTTTTTTTTTTTAAGTTTAAACAAAAATTACTTATAACAAATAATAATCATATCTTTTTTTAACTTTTTTTTATTAATAGCTAAAAAATATATATAATTTTATGATTTGAAGATAAGAAAAGCATATTTTAAACCGTATTACAATTTAAGAAATTAGTATTTAAAAAGGTTAACGTATTAAAAAAAATTTGATTTTCAAATTAATCATATTCAAAGTAAAAGGATAAACGATTTCTCCTTTCAAACTTAATAAAATAAAATTATTACAATAAATAACATAAATATATAGTATTCTGAACAAAAGTATACGTGATATTCATATTGAATTGTGATAATCCATTACATTGATTAGTTGAAAAATAAAATCTTAAATTATACCAAAAAAAATTATTTTATTAAGCTTGAAAAACAAATCTTAAATTAAAATTTTAAAATTGATGAAAACAAGCCTTTAACAGAATTGTGAAATATTCATAAAATAATATAATTTGAAATCTCAATTTTAGGATTGACGGAAACAAATATATATTATTTCTAGAATTTTAAAAACATAAAAATCTTGAAATTTATTTGAATCCTTTTAAATTAATGGATTGAAAATTTTCTGAATCAAATATAATATTTAAAAAAGTATTGTAAGACTTTCTTTTATTTGAAAACTATCCAAGACAAATGAATAATTAATGTGAGAGATATTGAAAAAAGAATGTGTGGTACTTTGTTCAAAATTTTTTTTTTTTTTTGTTTAAAGAAATTTGTAAAATATACATAAATTAATAAAAACAAAAAAATCCTAATCATAGAATTCATGAGAACAAATTTTTAATAATGAAATTTTGAGAAATTGTAGAAAAAAAACTGTACAAAAAAAAAACTAAAATCAACTCAGACTTCAGAATTCCAGGTTTAACAAATTTGCACTCCAAACATAGACTTTAGAACTACTCCCCGCAACTCTTCAAACATAGACTTCAGAACTCTTACTCCCTGCAACTCCTTGTCCCAAACACAGACGTCCCAACTTCAGACTAAACAATTCTGCACTCCAAATACAGACTTTCTAACTCTCCAGACTTACTAACTCCTACTCCCTAAGAAGAAAGAAACTAAGAAGAGCTATTTTATGGATTCTGTGGAACAGAAAAGATCATAGAATTTTAATGACCTTACTTTAACAAAATCCTACCTGTTCTATAGGTGGTACGTCCTTGAGTTCTAAAAAGATCATAGAATTTTAAGATAGGTGTGGAAACTTTCGAGGAGATTGGGATCTCATCACCTTTTTGGATTCTCTTGTAAGGTCCTCAAGGCTTTTGAGTGTTGGTTTCTTTTTCTTCTGTATTTCCTTTTGGGTTTGATGAACTTTTCATTTTCTAGCAGAAAAATTCAACAGAAATAAGCTTAAATTATTAATTTTCTTAATACACTCAGGTAACTCAATTTTTTGTTATTCAACTCTCATACTCATTTGGATAACAAGAGGCCATACTTATAAATGCTCTAAATAAACTCCCTAGTGCTTAGAAGAAACCTACTACTGGTTCTATTGTTTGTAAGAGTCCACCTACTAAGATTAGTACGTCTTTTTTGAAAGCAAATTAAGATATCAGCCAAATGAAATCTTCAAATAAAATAGTATGAAGGATCCTTTAGGAGGGAAAAAAAAATAGAAAAAACTTATCCACACATTCTATCATGAAAAGAGAGGTTTTATTAATATTATTATTTTTTAAAATTAGAAGACCTCTTTCATTGAGATAAAATGAAATAATACAAAGAGGCATAAAAAAAGTCCAACAAAAGACACAGACCCAGACCCCAGACTAACCATACAAAAGGAGCCCTAGCTTTTGAAGAAACAAAATATCAGGACACTTCTAGACCAACCAACAACTCCTTGATCAATCTCTTCCTCACCCTACCTTGGAGACCTTTGATATTCCAGGAGACAACCTTCACTGCGTCACCAAAGGAGCCCTAGCTTTTGAAGAAGCAACTCAACGCCATAATAAATGGGTTGCATAGTTCTAAAAGGACTTGTTGTCAGCCTTGCCCCCAAAGATTAGTGCAACTAAGCAGAGTGTGTGCATCCCTAAAAAATGTGCAGCGCACACTAAACTCAGAGGGAAGTTTGCAATGCAGCTTATAAGTAAAATCGCAAGAGAGAAATAGATGGTTCACCAACCCATACCCATACATAGACTCGAACAAAAAGTTAATGTATGTGTACTTTGACAAGATAAAACTACTTCCATAATGAAACAACCTGCTTACTGAAATAAATCCTTAATGTACTCAGACAGGATAAAATAATTTTTATTCCGTAACCCAATAGCCTGCTAACTGAAATTATCAAAGGACTCCTATAAACTAATAAAATAACTACCACGAACATTTCCAAGACAAAAATTAACTCTTAAACTTCTCAGAATTGGCTTCCAAATAGGATACTTTTTCTCTAACCACCAAAGTGATTTGCCATGAGAAGTTTGATCAAATTCATTATTTTAGGCATGCAAGATTTTTCAAGTTACAATACAACATTTTGATGAATTGGTTATTGGAAAAAGAAACCATCACTTTGTAACAATGTCTTCTACTTATTCGAACTTTTTGTAGTTGTCTCGTATCAATTAAATAAAATGATTTGTTATGATATATTCTTACTATTGTGGTAAATAAAATGGTTTGTTATGATATCTTCTTACTATTATGATCTTCAATTTGCCAGATTGTGCAGGCATTTAGTTAGTTCTTAAAATATTAGTCATGCTTGTAATTTAAATGCTCTATATTTGCCACCTTGAGTTTCCAATCTTTTTCCGTAGAACATAGAATGTCTTATCCTAAATGGGTTGCTATAGGTGTCGAGGCCATACAAGCAAGCTGAATTTGAAATTATCTTTGGAGAGGGAGTAAGTAAACTGGTCAGTATTGTAGGAGTAAGCATTTTTCAATTGCACGTGCAAAATATTGTCTGTTCTAACTTCTTCATATTTTACTCTTTTCTCCCCCACAGGGTTGCATTTTAGATTGTGCTGAAATTATGGACGTTGTAGTGAAAAAGGGCTCATGGTACAGTTACGGGGACCACAGGTTTGTCTTGTGTTCATACTAATTCGCTTTTTGGAAAAACATTGGATATTTGATTTAAATTGCACAAGCAGATTTCATCATTTATTGCTATTTATGTTTTGATTATCCTATCTTCATAGGTATTCCATTAACTTTGAGCTTTATTTTCTGTCGACTAAAGTGCAACTTATTGTTATGCTTTTCTTTAAAAGATAATTATTTCTTTGTTTACTAAAGGTTGGGACAGGGAAGAGACAGAGCTCTGCAATACTTAAAAGACAATCCTGCTCTCCAAGATGAAATTGAGAAGGTTTGTTTTTGCGTAGACATACTATCTGAACACATAATTGATACAACAATTTTTGCTTTGTACAAGGCATATCCAATTTTTTATCCCCAAAAAAAAGGGGAAATCTGTCCGTATGCCATCATTTGTCAAATGTGTTTTTTTTATGCAAGTGATTGATGGCAGCTTCTAACTCTACACGAGTCTCTCTGACTCCGGACATTTGTTTTGGGTTACAATTAGTATGCCGATATTTTTCTTTCGCCCTGGAAATTTTTTTTAGATTAACTTTTAATGGATAATAATATAATATGGTCGAAATCCTAAGGCCTATTTGATAATCATTTGATTTTTTTGTTTTTGAAAATTAAGCTTATGAACACTATTTCTTCCTATGGGTTTCTTTTGTTATCTACTTACACATGTTTTCAAAATCCAAAGTTAAGTTTTGAAAACTAAAAAAAGTGGTTTTTAAAAACTTGTTTTTGTTTTTAGAAGTTGGCTAAGAATTCAGAGAAATGGTGAGAAAACAAGCACAATTTTTAAAAATATAAAACAAAAAAAATCAAATGGTCATCAAACGAGGCCTAGATAATTTGGAGGGGTAGTTAATGGTGGTTTGTCATGTATAGTGACCATTTTATATTTTACCAAGACGTACTTGAACAGATTTTGGAGTACCATGGTTGGGCTTAACTAAATGAAACTTTACTTTAGGGATTTTTATTCCTCCGTCTATCCTTATGTAATTAAATCATTATTGTTCGACTCTTGTATGCAAAGGCCAGCTATAACATATGTGATTAAAACTGAAGTTAATTTAATTAAAGCCCATGTTTTTAGTTTATGTATCTTTTGAAATTGCTCGTTTTTTTTTGAAGACACTGAATTTTTTAATGTATGGCAGACGGTGCAGGCCACGCTGCCTGGTGGAACTGCTCAAATGGGATTTCAATCTATCAGAAAGCCATTGCCGAATCAAGAAGAGGTACTTGAGGAGTTTGAATAACGAACAATATATGCTACGATTAAGCAGTAACAACAAAGATTACAAGCAGAAGCAACATTTCTTTTATGGAAGGGGGTGGGATGATAAGCCGCATAGATCCATTTTCCGTGGTACATCCAGTGATGCTGTGTTAGGAGCAAACAAATCTGCCTAATTTGTTAGTGAGGCGTGAGCTTAGATGTGATGAAGATTGAGAACTGGCTCCTTTTCTTCCAACCTCTGAAGACAACGTTTTGGTTTGTCCTCGAGTCCTTCGGCCTCGCTTAAAAGGTTGGTATAATTTGAAATCAAATTCTTGAGAAGTTGGTCCGAAAGTACTGTTGTAATTTTTATTGCAACCTATCTGGTATCATATTCAGATTTGTACTCAAGTGTATAACATTTCTAATGTGTCATTACCATTGCTTGCCATCCAGATTTATACATTGTTGTTTTTCAGAAAGGAAAAAAAAAACATCAATTACATCAGGACTATAAATCACCAGCTCCGAGGTACATTTTATTTGGGGACGAGGGAATTTAAGCATATATGGTTTCTTATATTTAAGCTATTCATACTAGTTGAACATGAGGGGTTAGTAGTTCTGTTTTTCGTTTCTTGAATTTTACTGTCATTTTGCTTGGGCTAGAGTGCAGCCACATGAAATAAAAGGACTTAGGTCATGGGGAACATACTTCATCTATGTGCAAGTTTCAAAGACACCTTTTGCTAAAGATTTTTGTATGAGGGTGTCAGTAGCAAATTTTTGGGAGCTTTTAGAAGTCATTTGAAACAGGTCTTGGTTGGTTTTGCTTTTCTTAATGGAGTTGATTTATTAAAACAATATTTTGTGATTTATTACCTTAAAACATTATTTTGTGTTTTTAACATAAAAAACATGTTTGGATTGTGAACATTTAGGCTCCATTTTGATAATCATTTGGTTTTGAATTTTTATTTTTGGAAATTTTGCTTGTTTTCTCGTCAATTCTTTACAATGGATTTTATCTTTCTTAAGGGAACATTTGAATTCTTAACCAAATTTTAAAAACAAAAACAAGTTTTTGAAAACTATATTTTTTTAAAGTTTTTGAAAACACAAGTAAAAAGTAAATACAAAATAAGGAAACTCATATGTGAAAGTAGTATAAATGGAGCCTTAGATGTCTATTGGTTTTGTTCTTCATGAAATTCTTGGAAAAGAATCTTCCGTGTTCTAAGAAACCAACGTTTTGTTTCATCTGAAATGATTTCTGGTTGGTTGTCCTGATGGTGGAGTTCATTATTCTCTACTGTATAAATTTCTTGAAGTGTTCCTAAAAACAGCGATGTACTCATTTAACGGTCATCAAATGTCTCTCATGATGTTCAATTGCATGCAAATGAGGATGCTTTTACATGTTGAATTCTGATAATCTTGGGATGTTAGCATGAAGCTGCCATATGATCGGTTAATTGAAAATAAAAGGTATATTCTTTAAATTTTAACTCTAAAATTTCTGACCTAAATGATATGGTGTTAAATAATCAATAGACTTGTCAGCCTCAACATAGCTCAATTGGTTAAGATAAATTTTCAACCAAAAGGTTAGAGGTTCAAACTTCAATTCCAAACATGTTGAACCAAAAAAAGAAAAATCATCACTAGACTTGAAAAGACTATATTATGGGACACTTTTTTTTACATGAAGTGATTCGAACTTTTGATTTCTTAATTGAAAGTATATGTCTAAATTAGTTAAGCTATATTCAGGTTGGCTATATTATGGGACACGTTATTTGATTGTGAACTGCCCTTAGTATTAAGGTAGGATAGGAAATGATGACTGCTGAAAAAATGAATAACAGTATGAATTTATTCATGGAACATGATAAAGAGAGTATTCAAATGAGTTTAGGTTTCAATTACAAGGGGGATCATACTGTTGACAAGGAATGGAAATGGGCTATATATGAGGATCACTGAGCCAGAGCACTTGTGTTGTAGACAAGAAGGGCGCCTCCAGCAAGCAGGCCCAGCAGAGTCACGGCCCAAATGGCTAACCCAGTTGTACCTGCAATTCAATAGTATTCTTCTCAGCCCATTATATAGGTAAATTCACATTTATTTTTTTTATTTTTTTATTTTTTTAATTTTATTTTTGGGTTAGAATTTCTTACCCCCAGCATAGACGTCACCAGTAGGGGACCATTCATCAGTGTTATAGATAGGACTGCAAAATCCAAATAATCATGTAAGAAAAAGAATATAGCAAATAGTAACTTCTTTAAACTAAAAACAAACAAATAAAAAATAAAATTATGACGGTAAACTATAGAGTATAGACCATAAAGATAACAAATGTATAATATGATATTTGTAGGCCAAATTATTCATATCAGGACTCTAATAGTAAGTAGAGAATTAGAGTGCCAACACTGAGAGCCCATTTGGATTGCAAATACCAAACGTAAAATATGTGGGAGTTAAAAATTTAAGATTTAAATATCTAGATAATAAATGTATGTGTTTGGATATGGATGATAATGAATATTTTGGAGTTTAATTATTACATTTCTCTCTCTTCTCTCTTCTTTCTCCATTTTTCAAGGAAAAAAGTCCCATGTAAAAAAAACCCATCTCCTACATGGATAATAAAATCCCATGGTTCATGAGTTATTTTTATCTATGGGTATAATTACTTGAGTTTTAAAAAGTAAAGATCAATAAAACAAACATTGGTTTTTTATACCATTGCCAAATTCCATCTCAAAACCAGTGAAACAAACAAGGCCAGAGGTTTATTATTGTTGAAGTTAATTTTTATGCAAAAAAAGACACCGTGTGAACATATTTCTAAAATTTATAGAAGAAAGGTAATAGACTATTTTTTTTTTCAAAAAAAAGTTAACAATAAACTAACGATAGGGACCAATTTTAAGCTTTATTGAGAGACTAAAATAGAATGAAATCTAAAGTACAAGGATCAAAATAGTATTTTAACATTTTTTAATTTAATACATAAAATACCCAAGAGTAGATGAATACATTTCAAAGGAAGAAAAAGGTAAGGTTATGTACCTGTATCCATCAACATTGGCACCGTATTTGTCCACATATTGGTACACTCCCTTGCCCTGAATGAATCAAAGGTGTGTTTTCTTCCTTAATATGTCCAATTGAATAATAATTTCTTGCTTGCTGACTAGCTAGGCAGTAAGAATTTCTTAATGCCCACCGGTACTAAATTTTTTATAGAATACAAATTTTGTTTGAAGTTTGGTTGATATTGACTAATGATTTATTTGTCTTCTAATATACATTTTGGAAGATGCTTTTAAATCTTAGCCAAAGATTTTTTAAAATAAAGGTTAAAATACAATTTTGGCATATGAGTTTCATTCTATTTTAGTTTATTTACTTTTAATACATCTTAAAATTAGTCTCTATATTAAGTTTATTGTTAAGTTTTCTAAAAAAATATTTAATCTCTATTAATTTTTCCTTTTATAAATTTTGAAAACATATTCACATAGTATCTTTTATGGCATGAAAATTATTATTTTTATTTAACCTATTTCGTTAAAAATTAACTTCGAATGACTAATTTTAAGATTTATTTAAAGTATAGATACTAAAATTGGACATTTGAAAGTAAATGGGCCAAAATGGAATAAAATTCAAAGTACAAAGACCAAAATGGTATTTTAACCAAAAGTAATAATAGTGTTTTTTTTAAAGAAAAAAAATTATGATTAAAGAATATAAGGTTAAGTTATATAAAAAAATACTCTTGAATTTTGCTCCTCATTTAAAAAATACCCCTATTCTTTCAAAAGTTGCAATATTAATCATGACCTTTTATAAACGTTTCAAAACTACCTTTGTAAAAATCTATTAGAATGTTGGACGAAAAACCGACATGTGATGACCTAAAATGACATGGTGGTAACTAGGATACTTGTTTGGATTAAGTCTAAAAGAACGACATTTAGACACCGTTCAACATTCTAACATTTTTTCTATTCCAAGGGTAGTTTTGAAACATTTATAAAAAGTCAAGAGTAATATCACAACTTTTGAAAGAATATGAGTAGTTTTTAAACAAAAGAAAAAATTCAATAAGACTTTTTTTATAATTTAGTCCGAATATAAAGTGTGTTTAAAAATGGGAAATGAGTCAAGAAAAATATATATTTTCAGCAAACAAATTTAATTTCGAAAGATGTAAAATTAAAAACAAAAAGTATGGTTAATTAGGTTCTAAGTTGTTTAATTTTGGTAGATTGTAAGCTTTTCACTTTCAAGTTTTTAACCTATGATCAAATATTATTTTTATAATATTCATTGAAAGTTTGAAACACATGTTGTATATATAAGAATGGCAAAACTTGATGAAAGAATAATATCAAACATATATAACTTTTTTTAGTTACCACAATGAACATAATTCAATAGTAATTGATATTTACCATTTCTCTTGAAAAGGAAGATTCAAATCCTCTAATCTTCATACTTCATATTTATTGTACTAAAAAAAATCAAATTTTAAGACAGATATATAATATATAAGTTCAAAATTGGCATTTTACATATGTACTAAAGTATAAAATATTATTTATATTATAATTGAGTTAAAAAATATATGTTATTTATAATATACTCTTACGTTAGTTAATGCACAATATCAAGTTTTCTCTTTTTTGAGTTTAATCATATATGAGGGTGATAATCCTAACTTTTGTTCTTTTGGTATATATTAATCATCTGAACTATATTTAGGTTCATAACTTTTTTCTAATATGGATGAAAAGTTTTTATCCATGTTAAAAATAGGTAATTTTCTAAAATATGAGAATTTATAATTTATACATATATTATGTCTGAATGGCAGTTCAAGACATCGACCAAAACTTAGAATTCTTAGCCATGTTGTTGAACTCAAAGAGAAACAAAATTATTATCAATTTTGACGTGGGATAAAATCGAAACTTCAAAAGCATGGAACGTGAAGAAGTTTAGAAACGAGAAGAAACATGAGAGGAAGAAGGTTGCATGAAATTTCGATAGAATTCATGCAAGAGGCATTTCAGAAGAAATAATTTCTACAGAGAGAATCGGCATCCTTGCAATCTTACCGTCGGCTTCCTCCCGGACGCATCGACGCCGTTCCTCAAGTTCATGCCGCCGCCGGTTCCTGTCAACATCCGGCAAAATTTTCCAAAAATTCAATCAATTTCACGCAAGAAGAACAAGTTCCAATCCTCGAAAAAAGAAATTACGCGACTGAAATAATCGAAATCGAATCGCATTACTCCTACTAGAAACTACAGAGACGAACCGTAGGGCTTATCGGTCTTGATTTTCTTGCCGCCGCTAGCCTCGACTCTGAACGAAGAAGTCCGTGCGAGTGAAGGAAGAAGGCGGCCTCGAGCAGGCGCCGATCTCTCGACGGCGAAATTGAACGGTTTGAGGCTAAGAGAAGAAGCGACGACGGAGATTGCCATTTGCGAAGAACAAAGCCGATTGCGATTTGGCGATGCATTGAATCGAGCGGACGAAGTGTTCGATATAATTACAGAGAGAAAAGGGAGGGGTGATTGGTAAGAGAGCACGTAGCCGAAGTTATTGAGTGGTTGAAAGCTGGATATTATCTTTGGATTTGTTGCGGTAATTCTCTCTTCCCTCCATTTTTGGTCTCTAATTTTACTGCATTGAAGATTTGCTATCTGGTGTGTGTTCTCATTTGAATTTTTGCAAATTTAAACCCCTTAGTTGCTTTTTATCTGGTTTGAATGAGTCTTCTTTTGGTCTTCAAGAGTTAAAGTTATTTATTATTTTTTGTCATTTTAGTTTGTTGTGTTTTGTTCTTTGTTTCTAGATTTTTGTATTGGATTTTAATGGAATTTTTGACCAACTACTTGTACTGCATGCTGGATATTTTTCTTTCGCCCTGGAATTTTTTTTTTAGGTTAACTTTGAATGGATAATAATATAAGGCTCATTTGATAACGGGTTTGAAAATTAAGCTTATAAACGCTAATCTATGGGTTTCTTTATTTTGTTATAAGTTTTGAAAACTAAAAAAAGTAGTTTTTAAAAACTTGTATTTATTTTTAGAATTTGACTAAGAATTCAGAAAAAATAGTAAGAAAACGAGCACAATTTTCAAAAACTAAATAAACGTCCTCAACGAGGCCTAGATAATTTAGAGGGGCAGTTAATAGTGGTTTGTCATGTATAGTGACAAATATATATTTTACCAAGACGTACTTGAACAGATTTTGGAGTACCATGGTTGGGTTTACTAAATGAAACTTTACATTAGGGATTTTTATTCCTCCGTCTACCCTTATGTAATTAAATCATTATTGTTCGGCTCTCGTATGCAAAGGCCAGCTGTAACATATGTGATTAAAATTGAAGTTAATTTAATTAAAGCCCATGTTTTTAGTTTATGTATCTTTTGAAATTGGTCGTCTTTTTTGAAGACAATTTTTTAATGTATGGCAGACGGTGGAGGCCACGCTGACTAGTGGAACTGTTCAAATGGAATTTCAATCTATCAGAAAGCCATTGCCGAATCAAGAAGGTTACTTGAGGAGTTTGAATAACGAACAATATATAGCATTAAGCAGTAACAACAAAGTTCACAGGCAGAAGCAACGTTTCTTCTATGGAAGGGTGAGATGATAAGCAACGTTTTAAATGTTAGAATTAGCTCATATGGTTTGATTAAACTTTAAAAAATGGTCCCTACAATAAGAACTATTTATGAAGATTTTATCAAATCATAGAGACTATTTATGAGAATTTTATAAAACTATAAAGACTATTTATGAGATTTTATCAAATCCTAAAGATGAAATTCTAACTTTTAAAGTTATAGGAACTAAATTCTAACTTTCTCCAAAGCATAGGAACCAAATTTGTAATTTAACCGAAAAGAAAAATCATCACACTAGACTTAAAAAGACTATATTATGGGACTTAAAAAGACAAAATGAATAACAGTATGAATTTATTCATAGAACATGATAAAGAGAGTATATTGGAATGAGTTTAGGTTTCAATTAGAAGAGATTACAAATGGATCATACTGTAGGGAAGAAATGAAAATGGACTATGTATGAGATCACTGAGAACTTGTGTTGTAGATAAGAAGGGCCCCTCCAGCAAGCAGGCCTAGTAGGGTCACGGACCAAATGGCCAACCCAGTTGTACGTACCTACAATTCAATAGAAAAAAATTGTAAGTTCAAATAAATATTTATAATGAAAAATGGCCAAAATTGTTTTACATTTGGAGTTTTAGCTAACGTGATTTTAGGAGAGAAGAGGAAAGAGTTTTCTTCCCATTTATACCCCTTGTATATCCGTGTATTTACAGTCAAACTAGCCTAACAGAAAATTGATATATATATATATATATATATATATATATATATATATATATATATATATTGATATCTTTTGAAATGGCTATCGTAATCGTCTTTTAGTCGTTCATGACCGCATTAATCTCACAAACTCACCGAATCTAAGTCCAATTGCTACTCAAATTAAGCGCTCTCTCGATATGTTCGAAGGAGCTCAAGATTACACATAGCTAAGCTAAACATGCTCGACGTGTATAAGTTTGTCAGGCCTACCTATGAATATGCTTAGAAATGAAATCAAAGAAGTAAAAGACATTCACAACATGAATTTAAATGCATTAAATATTGAACCTCATGGCATTACATTGAAAATCTTGATGATCTCCTCCGAATCGATGTTTTTGCTTAGCTGGAGACGAAAATCTCAACCAACGTACCCATGGATCGACCAAAAATCCTAATATATCCTAAAACTACTAAAAATAGAGAGAGAAAAGTTTAAAATGATCTCATGACGGCTACAAATCGAAGACAAATGACCTAAGGATCGAAAATTCCTTTTATACAAATCGACGTAGTCTCAATGCTACCCTTAGTTAGACCAATGTCACAAGGGCTCGCCGCAGTGTTGCGCGACGCTCACTGTTACAGCCACAACGTCTTGATGCTGTCCTGCATTTGCACATTTTGTCTCCTTGCAGTGTCTTGACGCTCCCAACGACATTAAGACGCTCTTCTCAGGGGCAAAATGGTCATTTCACTTCTAATCTTCGCTCGTGTGCTCAAATGACCTTTAAATTAGCTCGTTTTAACCCCAATTGGATGCAAATGTAACAAATTACTTATCTTACTCGAATTCCTTCAAAATAGACAATTAAACACATAAAAACGATCGAATAAGCATGAATTAGGCACAATAATATAGGATTATTTTGGTCCTATCAGGTGGAGAAATCGCAAAAGGGCTGTACAAGACGGAAATGATGAACCCTAAATAAGAAAATGATGAATTTATAGTTATCGCGGTAGCGTCTTGACGCTGCTAGCGTTGAGCAAGGCTTGCTGCAATGTGTGTACTGGGGGGACTTCTATAGTGTTGAGACGCTATCCTGCATTTTCAGTTACTGTATTATAGCATCGAGCAAGGCTCCGTGGTAGGGTCTCGACGCTCCTCACGGGGCAATTTGGTCAATCTACTATATCTTTTCACTCGAGTGCCTGATTGACCTCCTGTTTGGCTCGTTTTCACCATGATTTAACGTACTACTCCAAAATATGCCTTGAACTCAATTTTTCTTACAAAATACACAATAATTTCATAAAACACACACAACTAGCATGGTTTAGGCACAACAAATTATGGACTTTCTAAGTCCGATCAAAATATCCCCAACCTCAATCTTGCTAGTCCTCGAGTAAGGTACTAACAAATATAAGCAATTAGTGGAAGCAATATCCATGACTCAATCCTCAATGCTCATTAAGCTAACTAAAAATGCATGAATGAGAAGCACTGAACAATGCACTATTCACCTATGAGCAAATTAAAAAACGTTCTTGATATTTCTTGAGTGTGCGTGTGCATCTAGCCATCCTAACATACTTCCTAAAAGCGTGAAATAGGCTTATAAAGGCCTCAAATCTATCTTCCCTCTACACTAGCCAATGAACTAACAAAAGAGCAAAGAACAATCAAACAAGTAATGTTAAGCTTAGGTGCCTAAAACTCAAACAAACTCGAGCTAAACTTGCATCCTTTTACCTCAAAGGTTCTCGCTTTCACACACCTATCGTAGGGACCCTCATCGAGAGCACTCGCTCAATGAATGGTGATAAGCCTTAGGATTGAGGCTTATTTAGCTTTTATAGACTTACGTTATGCTTGAATTTCTATTAAAACTATAAGAAGAAGTTAGCGAATCTTGGAAAACATCAATAATTTTGTGGGAAATACATTTGATATGAAGATTGAGTAAAAGAGGAAAATATAGACTAAAAGTGGTGTTTGGTTGCAGGACGTTGGAACATTACAATTTTGGATTGCAAAATCGAAATTGCAATTTCGATTTAGCAGTCGAGCAGTAGCAGAAAAGGAAAGTCTTCAGATGAAGAAAATATGGAAATCACCCGATTCTTCCCCAATCTCTGCACGATTTCTATGGGAGTTTTGATGAAAATAAAGAGGTCAAGAACCCTAATTCAAAGAGCATAAAAAGGGGGAAGAATCTGCAGCAAATGATGGTTTTTTTTTCTCAAGCAAAAAATAGGTTTTTTTGGATTTTTCTTCTAGGTGCATTCTGTCTAGCTACATTTTACATCCGAGTAGCCTTTTTGTTCTTCCTTAGCTTTGATCAAATCCAAACAAATGTTTGGATTGTGAAGATTTGTTCTTTCTTGACAAAGTACAGGGTTGAATCGATTGAAATCTAAAGGAAAACAATGAACTTTATTCAATTTTTTTTATTTCAGCTTGTTCTTAGTTTAGTTTGAATTTGATTTATGTAATTCAGTTTAGTTGTAATTCTTTTATGTTTTATGTTCCTTTACCTTTTGTATTAAATATTGGAGTTGAGTTTTAGATTAAGGAAGCAATTGAAGTTTAATTTTCTGGAAATTTTGGTCATGGGATTACTATCCAGCAAGTTTATTTTCGAATTAATGAAGTTTTAATTATTGCTTTCTTCAACTTTTTCCTTCGGCCTTTACTCTTTTATGTTACAGCAAGCACTTTTCATTCTCTTAAGTTTTGTTATAGATTAAGTATAGTAGTTACTCCTTTTATCATGGAATTTCCTTTCAAACTTTATTTAGAAGTTTTTGAGTTAGTTATGAGCTAAAAATTCTTAGGGGGTTCAAGGATGTGAATTCCCTAAAGAGTAAGTTCAGCTTAAATTGCAAAGAACAACCGAACCTACATTTCAATTGTTTGCTTGTGTTGAATTAAACGTCTTTGTGATCCTAGATGGATCAACTAGGGTAGCAAACTAAGCTTGGAACTAATACCGACAGGGTTAATGAAAAGTGGATTTTGCACAAGCAATGGAGATAAGAACTTAGACATAAGTCAATCCTTACCCTAGACATAGGGAAAAAGACTCCAAAATCGAGTAAAATTGTATGGGTCAATTGATCTAAGTTAGAGGGACTATAGACATATAAGTCACTCACTTAGTCTCCTAAGAATCCAATTACAAGGTGAATAGGAGTAGCAATTTTGTTTTATAATTGCGTGTAGCGTAGGTTTGATATTGCAATTTTGGTTTGACAATTATTCACTTAGAGCAAAATGAACATTCTTAAGCCCTGTCCCTTCTTCATTAAGTTATCACCGTGTTTCTTTCATTTCTTTGCTATTTCGCGCATATCGCAATTTGATTATGCAATTTAATTGCTATTTTGCATTTCTTGCAATTTTGATTTTGCAATCTGTTTTTGCATTTTGATTTTTTTTTTCCATTGTTGTTTCACACCAAACCAAAATTCGAATTTTCTATTTACCAAGTTATAGTTTGGAATACATTTTTTCTATTTTCAATCTTTTTGTTAAAATCCGTTCCCTGTGGGATTGATACTCAAGAATACTCATGTTTTATTACTTGCATCGATAGTGTGCACTTGCACTGGGCTGAACATCTTTCTTTATTTTTAATCTACAAGTTGCACTCAATTAGATGGCCTGACTAATCACGACAGGAGTAGCTCTTTTCACCAATGATCCATATACACAAAAAAAGTTTATTTTTCTTCTTATTTTCTTTTTTCTTCTCTCCTTTTCTCAACAAGATTTTTTTTTCTTTTAATCCCATTTCTTTTCTCATTCACTTTTTTTTTCCTACTAGGCAAATAAACCTTTTTTTCCTCCTAAGCAATGCATTAGAAGCCTTCACGTAAAAAGTACCCTCAAGCTAGCCTAAGGCCTATCGAGGTGACAACGAATATCTAGCCTCTATAAAACTACTCTAGGCCTTCAAAGACATGCAAGAAACACTAATACGTGATCAAAAGTGTTTAAGAAAGGCAAGAAGAAAAATAATCTTCTCAAATTTACAAAGACTAAATAGAACTAATTTAATTCAGAGCATATATACGAAGATAATCTGGGAACCGATATTATTCATTTTCCATTTTATTTTCATAGAATCTAACATGGAAAAACATCAAGAACTATGAGCTTTCGATAGACAACTAATAAGAAACTCATGCCCCACAAGTCTTGAGCTAAGAAAGAAAATTAAAAAAAAAAAAAACCTCCAACAAATCTAATATTGACCATCTTTATATTTCTTAAAAGCTGATCCCTTGTTTTCGTGGAATGTCTAGCTATAAATCATTGATAAATACAACCTCATATGCAAAACTCAAGTAATTGGCTACATTTACCATTTGAAAGCGTCACTAAAACACAAAAACAAATTACAAGCATTGGACCTATCACTCCAAAAATTCTGGTAAGGAGAACTGCTATTTGAGAAAAATGCTCATGATTAGCAAATGAGTAGGTGTCAACCTAGTTGGAATGTACTCATATTGTAATTATGCAATGATTCTCAAAATATAATGTAGATAAAAAAAATAATTAAAGCATTAATTTTATCTTATGTCATTATTTTTATAACTTTGTTTAGATATGTTTAATTGACACATTGTGTTTAATGTTATTCTTAATTGTCATTTTTATTCCGATCATCTCTTTTTTTTTTATGAAATTTATACAATTTTTTTAATAAATTATCTTGTGCGTGAATGATATTGAGAATAAATTAGAAAATTAAGTTTCAAATAAAGGAAAAAGATTCTAATGAGAGATGATTAAATGTTTGTACTGTGAATGAGAGAACTTACGAATTTAGAAGAGGGCTAAAAAGTAAAAAAGATCAAAAGTATCATTCTAGTATTGTTTCACATTGAAAGTTTTGAAGGATGGAGAGAGTTGCATCATCTATAAATAAGCTTCCAGTGCTTTTTTTATGTTTAAATAAATTAAAAAAAACAATTTATTCAAAGAGCCAACCCAAGCTCGATCCAAAGGGCCAATCCAAGCCCGATCCAATTTTAGCCCATTGAGTTAGGCCTATGGATTGGGCTATGGGCCTATGTTTTAGAGGTTAGACTGGTCCAAGCCAGGCCCAAACAGTGCTTGAAGCCCATAGGATTTGGGCCTAGGCCAAGCTTGGACCCTTAATTCTTTGCGTCGGGCCAGGCCGGCCCAACTCAATGATGAGGCAAACCTTAGAGGGAGTTTCATTTATTTATAGATGGTTACAAATACTGGGAAAAGACAAAAAAAATTTGTAAACAAGCAATTAAATTTAATATATTTAATCCTATTACAATATGAAAAAACGCTTTCCATCCAAGAGAACTTTCATCAACATTCTCTGTAAATGAAAAAAAAGTCACTTTATAAAAAAAAAAGTATGAAATTGGCACACAAATACGTCGAAGGGTGAGAAAGGAAATGGAGGAACAAAAAGAAGAATGCAAATATGTCATTCTTTCTCTTTGCGGTCTCTTTTCCTCTTTCTCCACTATTGTGTTTCCTCTTTCTTTTCTATTGCATTCCCTCTTTCTCCTCTTTCTCTAACGACATTACCTGTCGATTTGCAACAAGTCAGTACTCGTTTACATATTAAGGAATCACTTTTAACATCTTCATTGGAGAAATTCATCTGCACTAAAAAAAAGTTAGTACTCGTTTATTCTTTGCAACTGAATAGTGTGCTGTCAATTGTCTATTTTATTCCTCATCTATTTGGCCATGGCAATGTCGCTTCATCGTCTCTTGCTTTATTGTTTCTGTTTCTTTTACTTATCACTTCAGTGATTGTGCAAACAGAATGCCAATGTGCCAAAGAAGAAAAAGAGGCCGACGAAAAATACAAAATATACAAAATAGCAGTTCTCCTTATTGAAATTTTTGGAGTGATAGGTTGCTAATTTGTTTTTGTGTTTTAGTGAGGCTTTTGAATGGTAAATGTAGCCAATTACTTGAGTTTTTGCATATGAGGTTGCATTTATCAACATTTTATAGCTAGATACAAGGGATCAGTTTCGAATGGTAAATGTAGCCAATTACTTGAGTTTTTCTTCTTTGACACATTGGCACTTTGTCTGTGCAATCACTAAAGTGATAAGTAGAAGAACCATAAATAGTAAAGCAGCGAGATGAAGACGATGAAGCGATATTGCCATGGCCAAATAGATGAGGCGTATTGATCTTATACTTTGTGGAATTGTATTGAATAAACTACTTGCGACGTATTTGCGTTCCTTCTTTTTCTTCCTCCATTTTCTATCTCATCATTCGACGTATTTGTGTGCCAATTTTATACTTTTTTTTTTATAAAGTAACTCTTTTTTTTTTCATTTACAGAGAATGTTGATGAAAGTTCTCTTGGATGGAAAGCATTTTTTCATATTGTAATATGATTAAATATATTACATTTTATTGCTTGTTTACAAATTTGTTTTATCTTATGTCATTATTTATATAACTTTATTTAGATATATTTCATCAACACATTGTGTTTAATATTATTAGATATATTTCATCAACACATTGTGTTTAATATTATTCTTTATTGTCATTTTTATTCCAATAATTTCTTTTTTTGATTAAATTTATACAATTTTTTTAAATAAATTATCTTGTGTGTGAATGACATTGAGAAGAAATTAAAAAAATTGAGTTGCAAATAAAGGAAAAAGATTATAATGAGAGATGATTAAGTCTTTGTAGTGTGAATGACAGAACTTAAGAATTTAGGAGAATGTTAAAAAGTAGAAAAAATCAAAAGAATCATTCTAGTATTGTTCCACATTGAAAGTTTTGAAGGATGGAGAGAGTTGCATCATCTATAAATAAGCTTCCAATGTTGTTTTTATGTTTAAATAAAATAAAATAAAAATTATTCAAAGGGCCAACCCAAACTTGATCTAAAGGGCCAATCCAAGCCCGATCCAATTTTAGCCCATTGAGTTAGGTCTATAGATTGGGCTATGGGTCTATGTTTTAGAGGTTGGACTGGTCCAAGACCGATCCAAACAGTGCTTGAAATCCATAGGATTTAGGCCTCGGCCAAGCTTGGACCCATAATTTTTGGGGCTGGGTCGGCTTGGCCCAGCTCAATGAGACTGACTTCAGATGGAGTTTCATTTATTTATGGATGGTTACAAATACCAAGAAAAGACATAACAAGTTTGTAAACAATCAATAAAATTTAATATATTTAATCCTATCACAATATGGAAAAACGCTTTCCATCCAAGAGAACTTTTATCAACATTTTCCGTAAACTTTATAAAAAATAAAGTCTGAAATTGGCACACAAATACGTCGAAAGATGAGATAAGAAATGGAGGAAAAAAAACAGAAAAATGCAAATACGTCCCTATTTCTCTTTGTGTTCCTTCATTCTCTTTCTCCATTATTGCGTTCCCTCTTTCTCTTCTATTGCGTTCCCTCTTTCTCCTCTATTGCGTTCCCCTCTTGTATTGGTACTGTGTTAGACCGTTGAGGAGAATCTGTGATGCACCTCCATTGGGAAGGGTGTGTGTCCAAAGTGGTGCCACGGGGAGCAACCTCTGCGTTCGGGATGATCTTCATCGAACTAGAGCGCCATCCGCCACGATCATCCAACATCTCAACCTTATTGTTGAAGAGTATAGATCTACGGAGGGTAGCAATAGCAAGACTGTACTCTTCCAAAGTTAGAGAGTTGACGAAGAAGGATCCTTCTTGACACTCCCTCGAGATTGCAATCATTGTGTGGTAAAACTCGAGCACCTTGGAAGATGGCAAAAGTCTTCGTTCAACTGCAAAGAAAAAGAAGGGGGTGAGAGGTGAAGGGAATAATCAAACTAAACCCACAGCAGAAGTGTTGGAATCGAATTTGATTTTATTTTAGAATTAAATTAAAATAATTTAGATGAAGCAAAATATACATTTGAGATAATATGGAGACACATTTTGTTTCTACCAATACAATTTTATCGTTGATCCCCTTACCAAATTTTTGTATCAACATAAGGGACATTATACATGGGCTCCTATTACATGCATTGTAATGCTCGCTACATTCATGGTGACATAAAACCAAGAAACATCTTATTGTTACCTGGTACTTGTGCAACAGACAAAGGTTCTTTGGTGGCTAAGATAGCTAGCTTTGTATTAGCTAAGAAGATGACTCTTGAGGTATTAATTTGTTTCCAAAACGATATTATAATAACAAAAATAGAGGGGGGGGGGGGGGAGAAAGAACAAGTAGGAAAGTGAGTAGATATAGAAATTCTTCACCAAAAAGTAATCGAATTCACTATTATATATACCATGAACATCTCTTTTACAAAGGCATTGGAGAAATTCATTTGCACTAAAAAAAAAATTCAATACTCGTTTATTCTTTGCAACTTAATAGTGTGTTGTCAATCTTGTATTTTATTCAATACAATTCCACACAGTATACGATATCCATACGCCCCATCTATTTTGTCATGGAAATGTTGCTTCATCGTACCCCTCTCGATGCTTTACTGTTTCTGTTTCTTCTGCTTATCACTTCAGTGATTGCACAGACAGAATGCCAATGTGTCAAACAAGAAAAACTCAAGTAATTGGCTACATTTACCATTCGAAATTGATCCCTTGTTTTTGTGAAATGTCTAGCTATAAATTGTTGATAAATACAACCTCATATGCAAAAACTCAAGTAATTGGCTACATTTACCGTTCAAAAGCCTCACTAAAACACAAAAACAAATTAGCAACCTATCACTCCGAAAATTTCGATAAGGAGAATTGTTAGTTTGTATATATTTTTTTTCGTCGGCCTCTTTTTCTTCTTTGGCACATTGGCATTCTGTCTGCGCAATCACTAAAGTGATACAGAAGAAACAGAAACAGTAAAGCAGCGAGAGGGAGATGATTAAGCGACATTGCCATGGCCAAATAGATGAGGAATAAAATACACGATTGACAGCACACTATTGAGTTGCAAGAATAAACAAGTACTTACTTTTTTTAATGAATTTCTCCAATGAAGATGTTAAAAGTGATTCCTTAATATGTAAACGAGTACTGACTTGTTGCAAATCGACATGTAATGTCGTAAGAGAAAGAGGAGAAAGAGGGAATGCAATAGAGGAGAAAGAGTGAACGCAATAGTGGAGAAAGAGGAAGAGGGAATGCAAAGAGAAGAGGGACATATTTGCGTTCTTCTTTTTGTTCCTCTATTTCCTTTCTCACTCTTCGACGTATATGTGTGCCAATTTCATACTTTTTTTTATAAAGTGACTTTTTTTTTTCCATCTACAGAGAATTTTGATGAATTTTCTCTTGGATGGAAAATGTTTTTTCATATTGTAATAGGATTAAATATATTAAATTTTATTGCTTGTTTACAAATTTGTTTTGTCTTTTCCTAGTATTTGTAACCATCCATAAATAAATGAAACTCCCTCTAAAGTCTGTCTCATCATTGAGCTAGGTCGGCCCGGCCCGGCCCAGCCCAAAGAATTAAGGGTCCAAGCTTAGCCCAGGCCTAAATCCTATGGGCTTCAAGCACTGTTTGGGTCGAGCTTGGACCAGCCTAACCTCTAAAACATAGGTCTATAGCCCAATCCATAAGCCTAACTCAATGTCGCTTCATTGTCTCCCTCTCACTGCTTTATTGTTTCTGTTTCTTATGCTCTTATCACTTCAGTGATTGTGCAGACAGAATGCCAATGTGCCAAAGAAGAAAAAGAGGCCGACGAAAAATACAAAATATACAAAATTGTAGTTCTCCTTATCGAAATTTTTGGAGTGATAGGTTGCTAATTTGTTTTTGTGTTTTAGTTAGGCTTTTGAATGGTAAATGTAGCCAATTACTTGAGTTTTTGCATATGAGGTTGTATTTATCAACATTTTATAGCTAGACATTCCACAAAAACAAGTGATCAGTTTCGAATGGTAAATGCAGCCAATTACTTGAGTTTTCTTCTTTGACACATTGGCATTTTGTCTGTGCAATCACTGAAGTGATAAGCAGAAGAACCATAAATAGTAAAGCAGCGAGATGAAGACGATGAAGCGATATTGCCATGGTCAAATAGATGAGGCGTATTGATCTTATACTTTGTGGAATTGTATTGAATAAACTACTTGCGACGTATTTGCGTTCCTTCTTTTTCTTCCTCCATTTTCTATCTCATCCTTCGACGTATTTGTGTGCCAATTTCATACTTTTTTTTTTTATAAAGTGACTCTTTTTTTTTTTTCATTTACAGAGAATGTTGATGAAAGTTCTCTTGGATGGAAATCGTTTTTTCATATTGTGATAGGATTAAATATATTATATTTTATTGCTTGTTTACAATTTTTTTTTATCTTATGTCATTATTTTTATAACTTTATTTAGATATATTTCATCAACACATTGTGTTTAATATTATTCTTTATTGTCATTTTTATTCCAATAATTTCTTTTTTTGATTAAATTTATACAATTTTTTTAAATAAATTATATTGTGTGTGAATGACATTGAGAAGAAATTAAAAAAATTGAGTTACAAATAAAGGAAAAAGATTATAATGAGAGATGATTAAGTGTTTGTAGTGTGAATGACAGAACTTAGGAATTTAGGAGAAGGTTAAAAAGTAGAAAAAATCAAAAGAATCATTCTAGTATTGTTCCACATTGAAAGTTTTGAAGGATGGAGAGAGTTGCATCATCTATAAATAAGCTTCCAATGTTGTTTTTATGTTTAAATAAATTTTTAAAAAATTATTCAAAGGGCCAATCCAAGCCCGATCCAATTTTAGCCCATTAAGTTAGGTCTATAGATTGGGCTATGGGTCTATGTTTTAGAGGTTGGACTGGTCCAAGCCCGATCCAAACAGTGCTTGAAATGCATAGGATTTGGGCCACGGCCAAGCATGGACCCATAATTCTTGGGGCTGGGTCGGGCTGGCCCAGCTCAATGAGACTGACTCAGAGGGAGTTTCATTTATTTATGGATGGTTACAAATACCAAGAAAAAACATAACAAATTTGTAAACAATCAATAAAATTTAATATATTTAATCCTATCACAATATGGAAAAACGCTTTCCATCCAAGAGAACTTTTATCAACATTCTCCGTAGATGAAAAAAAAGAGTCACTTTATAAAAAAAAAAAGGTATGAAATTGGCACAGAACTACGTCGAAAGATGAGATAGGAAATGGAGGAAAAAAAACAGAAAAATGCAAATACGTCCCTCTTTCTCTTTGTGTTCCTTCCTTATCTTTCTCCACTATTGCGTTCCCTCTTTCTCTTCTATTGCGTTCCCTCTTTCTCCTCTATTGTGTTCCAACTTGTAGCGGTACTGTGTTAGACAATTGAGGAGAATCTCTGATGCACCTCCATTGGGAAGGGCGTGTGTCCAAAGCGGTGCCATGAGGAGCAACCTCTGCGTTCGGGATGATCTTCTTCGAACTAGAGCGCCATTCGCCACGATCATCCAACATCTCAACCTTATTGTTGAAGAGTATAGTATAGATCTACGGAGGGTAGGAATAGCAAAACTGTACTCTTCCAAAGTTAGAGAGTTGACGAAGAAGGATCCTCCTTGACACTTCCTCGAGATCGCAATCATTGTGTGGTAAAACTCGAGCACCTTGGAAGATTGCAAAGGTCTTCATTCAACTGCAAAGAAAAAGAAGGGGGTGAGAGGTGAAGGGAATAATCAAATTAAACCCACAGCGGAAGTGTTGGAATCGAATTTGATTTTATTTTAGAATTAAATTAAAATAATTTAGATGAAGCAAAACATACATTTGAGATAATATGGAGACACATTTTGTTTCTACCAATACAATTTTATCGTTGATCCCCTTACCAAATTTTTGTATCAACATAAGGGACATTGTACATGGGCTCCTATTACATGCATTGTAATGCTCGCTACATTCATGGTGACATAAAACCAAGAAACATCTTATTGTTACCTGGTACTTGTGCAACAGACAAAGGTTCTTTGGTGGCTAAGATAGCTAGCTTTGTATTAGCTAAGAAGATGACTCTTGAGGTATTAATTTGTTTCCAAAACGATATTGTAATAACAAAAAAAAGGGGGAAAAAAGAACAAGTAGGAAAGTGAGTGATATGGAAATTCTTCCCCAAAAAGGAATTAAATTCACCATTATATATACCATGAACATCTCTTTTACAAAGGCATTGGAGAAATTCATTTGCACTAAAAAAAATTCAATACTCGTTTATTCTTTGCAACTTAATAGTGTGTTGTCAATCTTGTATTTTATTCAATACAATTCCACACAATATAAGATATTCATACGCCCCATCTATTTTGTCATGGAAATGTTGTTGCATCGTCCCCCTCTCGATGCTTTCATGTTTCTGTTTCTTTTTCTTCTGCTTATCACTTCAGTGATTGCACAGACAGAATGCCAATGTGTCAGAGAAGAAAAACTCAAGTAATTGGCTACATTACCATTCGAAATTGATCCCTCGTTTTTGTGGAATGTCTAGCTATAAATTGTTGATAAATACAACCTCATATGCAAAACCTCAAGTAATTGGCTACATTTACCGTTCAAAAGCCTCACTAAAACACAAAAACAAATTAGCAACCTATCACTCCGAAAATTTCGATAAGGAGAATTGTTATTTTGTATATTTTGCATTTTTCGTCGGCCTCTTTTTCTTCTTTGGCACATTGACATTCTGTCTGTGCAATCACTGAAGTGATAAGCAGAAGAAACAGAAACAGTAAAGCAGCGAGAGGGAGATGATGAAACGACGTTGCCATGGCCAAATAGATGAGGAATAAAATACACTATTGACAGCACACTATTGAGTTGCAAGAATAAACGAGTACTGACTTTTTTTAATGAATTTCTCCAATGAAGATGTTAAAAGTGATTCCTTAATATGTAAACGAGTACTGACTTGTTGCAAATCGACATGTAATGTCGTAGGAGAAAGAGGGAATGCAATAGAGGAGAAAGGAGGAAGAGGGAATGCAAAGAGAAAGAGGGACATATTTGCGTTCTTCTTTTTGTTCCTCTATTTCCTTTCTCACCCTTCAATGTATATGTGTGCCAATTTCATACTTTTTTTTTATAAAGTGACTTTTTTTTTTTTTTCATTTACAGAGAATTTTAATGAAAGTTCTCTTGGATGGAAAACGTTTTTTCATATTGTAATAGGATAAAATATATTAAATTTTATTGCTTGTTTACAAATTTGTTTTGTCTTTTCCTGATATTTGTAACCATCCATAAATAAATGAAACTCCCTCTAAAGTCTGTCTCATCATTGAGCTGGGTCGGCCTGGCCCGACCCAGCCCAAAGAATTAAGGGTCCAAGCTTGGCCTAGGCCTAAATCCTATGGGCTTCAAGCACTGTTTGGGTCGGGCTTGGACCAGCCTAACCTCTAAAACATAGGTCTATAGCCCAATCCATAAGCCTAACTCAATGTCGCTTCATTGTCTCCCTCTCGCTGCTTTATTGTTTCTGTTTCTTATGCTCTTATCACTTCAGTGATTGTGCAGACAGAATGCCAATGTGCCAAAGAAGAAAAAGAGGCCGACGAAAAATACAAAATATACAAAATTGTAGTTCTCCTTATCGAAATTTTTGGAGTGATAGGTTGCTAATTTGTTTTTGTGTTTTAGTTAGGCTTTTGAATGGTAAATGTAGCCAATTACTTGAGTTTTTGCATATGAGGTTGTATTTATCAATAATTTATAGCTAGACATTCCACAAAAACAAGGGATCAGTTTCAAATGGTAAATGTAGCCAATTACTTGAGTTTTTCTTCTTTGACACATTGACATTTTGTCTGTGCAATCACTGAAGTGATAAGCAGAAGAACCATAAATAGTAAAGCATCGAAATGAAGACGATGAAGCGATATTGCCATGGCCAAATAGATGAGGCGTATTGATCTTATACTTTGTGGAATTGTATTGAATAAACTACTTGCGACGTATTTGCGTTCCTTCTTTTTCTTCCTCCATTTTCTATCTCATCTTTCGACGTATTTGTGTGCCAATTTCATACTTTTTTTTTTTAATAAAGTGACTCTTTTTTTTTCATTTACAGAGAATGTTGATGAAAGTTCTCTTGGGTGGAAAGCGTTTTTTCATATTGTGATAGGATTAAATATATTACATTTTATTGCTTGTTTACAAATTTGTTTTATCTTATGTCATTATTTTTATGACTTTATTTAGATATATTTCATCAACACATTGTGTCTAATATTATTCTTTATTGTCATTTTTATTCCAATCATTTCTTTTTTTGATTAAATTTATACAATTTTTTTAAATAAATTATCTTGTGTGTGAATGACATTGAGAAGAAATTAAAAAATTGAGTTGCAAATAAAGGAAAAAGATTATAATGAGAGATGATTAAATGTTTGTAGTGTGAATGACAGAACTTAGGAATTTAGGAGAAGGTTAAAAAGTAGAAAAAATCAAAAGAATCATTCTAGTATTGTTCCACATTGAAAGTTTTGAAGGATGGAGAGAGTTGCATCATCTATAAATAAGCTTCCAATGTTGTTTTTATGTTTAAATAAATTTTAAAAAATTATTCAAAGGGCCAACCCAAACTCGATCTAAAGAGTCAATCCAAGCCCGATCCAATTTTAGCCCATTGAGTTAGGTCTATAGATTGGGCTATGGGTCTATGTTTTAGAGGTTGGACTGGTCCAAGACCGATCCAAACAGTGCTTGAAATCCATAGGATTTAGGCCTCGGCCAAGCTTGGACCCATAATTTTTGGGGCTGGGTCGGCTTGGCCCAGCTCAATGAGACTGACTTCAGATGGAGTTTCATTTATTTATGGATGGTTACAAATACCATGAAAAGACACAACAACTTTGTAAACAATCAATAAAATTTAATATATTTAATCCTATCACAATATGGAAAAACGATTTACATCCAAGAGAATTTTTATCAACATTCTCCGTAAATGGAAAAAAAAAGTCACTTTATAAAAATAAGTATGAAATTGGCACACAAATACGTCGAAAGATGAGATAGGAAATAGAGGAAAAAGAAAAAGAAAAATGCAAATACCTCTTTCTCTTTGCTTTCCTTCATTCTCTTTTTCCTCTATTGCGTTCACTCTTTCTCTTCTATTGTGTTCCCTCTTTCTCTTCTATTGCGTTCCCTCTTGTAGTGGTACTGTGTTAGACCGTTGATCGCTATGCTTTTCGCTACAACACGCAAGTGCACATGATCGAAGTAATAAAGAAACTGGAAGTACTCCAGAGTATCGTACCCAAGGGAACGGGTTTTAACAAAATCTACTGAGAAGACACAAAATATGCTTGCAAATATCAATTGTGGTAACCAATGGTGTGAAAATGATTGAGTGGTTGTTTTTGCTAAAGAAAATAAATAAAAATGATAAAAGAGGAATTCAAACGTGTTTTTGCTCCATTGAAAGAAATTGTGGCCTAATTGCAATTGCATTCCTTTGACTTCAACACTTAAGCTTTGTAAACCGAATTCAACACCTATTCGACCTTCTATGAAGTATCTTTAGGAGTCTAAGTGATTAAACCGATATTTCTATGGCTAATACGAACTTAGTTAATTTTGAAACACAATTCTTTTGGTTTTAAAGGTTTGCCCTATGTCTAGGGTCAAAAACAAATTCCTATGTCTAGGCTATTTTCCTTTATTGCTTTTATGAAATCTAAATTTTTATCTAACCTTTTCAGAATTAGAATCAATTTTTGTATACTAATCTAGGTGATCAATCTAGACTAATAATAAGCATTAAAATCAATAAAAGAAAACAAGCTATAGAGGAAGCAAGGTTACCCTCACAATTAGGCATTTATTCCTATCTTTAGGGCATCCACATGCTTGAATCCCAAAGAAGAAATTAGCTCATTATGGAAGAAATGAAAATCAGCAAGTTAGAATATTGAAAATCCATAACAAAGTTGGTAAAGGGAAGGGAATAACAACTAAAATTAAAATAAAGATTTGAATGAAAGAACCTTTTATTGAATCAATTTAATACTCAATTACATTCAACAACTTTAAGCAACAAATTTTAACAACAAAAATTGCAGTAACTAAACCTAAGAAAAACAGAAACTTCAACCAAAGACTTGAAAACAAAAATACCCAAACTAAACTAAACTTTATTTTTGGTTCATGTCTCAATCGAACTCAATTCCTTCTCTTTCAAGAGGTTTTGGCTCATAACAACCTTCACTTTCGTGAGGAATGATTGAGATTTTGAACGTTGAAGATTCTAAAAATGAAGAAGAAGAAAACAGTAGCAAAGTAAAAAAAAAAAAAAAACAGCAGAAAATGAGATAAAAAACAGTGCAGAAAAACCCATAAAAAAAAGGATGAACGAAATTCAAAGATTCAATGTTTAACGAAAATTTAACAACTTACAACATTTAGATCAAAACATAAACTAACTATAGACTAAACAATGAACAAAAACAGAAGAGAAAACTGCTGTAAATGACAGAAAAAATGTGAGTACATACTTTGGGCGAGTAGCAGAAAAACCCATGCCACGTTTTGGATCATTTTCCTCAGTTTTATAGGCATTGAGGGCTAGGGTTTCCATATTTGTGCTCCTTCAATCATGGGTCAATGTTTGGGCATGAGATTAGGCTGAAAATTCTCCAAAAATCGAGCAAATCCCGTGGATTTTGGTGTTTTCCCGAAATTTCTGCAACTTCCAGAAATTCCAGAAATGCAATTGCATTTCAATTGCATTTCTGTTGCATTATTTTTCAGCTCTACCAAAATTTTCCAGAAATGCAATTGCATTTTCATCAGCATTTTTGGGCTGAAAAGTCTCCTAGAATCGAGCCAAACGCCGTGGGTTTTGGAGCATTTTCGTGATTTCCACAATAAATTGATATGTTTAGAAAATGCAATTGCATTTTCCCTCTTGTTCACCACCTTGCTTTCTCAAGAAAATGCAATTGCATTTCATTTGCATTTTCTTCATTTCTTCAAATCTGCACAAAACAACAATTTTAGCCAACTTTCTTGTATCTTTTCAACTTAATTCTTCTTTTTCCATACTTCGACAAGCTTGTATGAATATATCTTATAAATGCTATTTTTAGCTTGCTCGGTAATCAATAAAGCATACAAAAATGACAAAAATAACTTAGTTTAGGGTTAAATAATCCTCATAAATAATAATTATCAACCGCTGAGAATAATCTCTGATGCACCTCCATTGAGAAGGGCGTGTGTCCAAAGCGGTGCCACGGGGAGCAACCTCTGCGTTCGGGATGATATTCATCGAACTAGAGCGCCATCCGCCACGAACATCCAACATCTCAACCTTATTGTTGAAGAGTATAGATCTACGGAGGGTAGCAATAGCAAGACTGTACTCTTCCAAAGTTAGAGAGTTGACAAAATAGGATCCTTCTTGACACTCCCTCGGGATCGCAATCATTGTGTGGTAAAACTCGAGCACCTTGGAAGATGGCAAAGGTCTTCGTTCAACTGCAAAGAAAAAGAAGGGGGTGAGAGGTGAAGGGAATAATCAAATTAAACCCACAGCGGAAGTGTTGGAATCGAATTTGATTTTATTTTAGAATTAAATTAAAATAATTTAGGCGAAGCAAAACATACCTTTGAGATAATATGGAGACACATTCTATTTCTACCAATACAAATTTATCGTTGATCCCCTTACCAAATTTCGGTATCAACATAAGGGACATTGTACATGGGCTCTATTACATGCATTGTAATGCTCGCTATATTCATGGTGACATAAAACCAAGAAACATCTTATTGTTACCTGGTGCTTGTGTAACAGACAAAGGTTCTTTGGTGGCTAAGATAGCTAGCTTTGTATTAACTAAGAAATGACTCCTGAGGTATTAATTTGTTTCCAAAATGATATTATAATAAAAAAATGGGGAAAAAAAGAACAAGTAGGAAAATGAGTAGACATGGAAATTCTTCACCAAAAAGGAATCAAATTCACCATTATATATACCATGAACATCTCTTTTACAAAGGCATTGGATAAATTCATTTGCACTAAAAAAAAATTCAATACTTGTTTATTCTTTGCAACTTAATAGTGTGTTGTCAATTTTGTATTTTATTCAATACAATTCCACACATTATAAGATATCCATACGCCCCATCTATTTTGTCATGGAAATGTTGCTTCATCGTCCCCCTCTTGATGCTTTCATGTTTCTGTTTCTTCTGCTTATCACTTCAGTGATTGCACAAACAGAATGCCAATGTGTCAAAGAAGAAAAACTCAAGTAATTGACTACATTTACCATTCGAAACTGATCCCATGTTTTTGTGGAATGTCTAGCTATAAATTGTTGATAAATACAACCTCATATGTAAAAACTCAAGTAATTGGCTACATTTGCCATTCAAAAGCCTCACTAAAACACAAAAACAAATTAGCAACCTATCACTCCGAAAATTTCAATAAGGAGAATTGCTATTTTGTATATTTTGTATTTTTCGTCGGCCTCTTTTTCTTCTTCGGCACATTGGCATTCTGTCTACACAATCACTGAAGTGATAAACATAAGAAAAAAGCAGCGAGAGGGAGACGATGAAGCGAAATTGCCATGGCCAAATAGATGAGGTATAAAATACACGATTGACAGCACACTATTGCGTTGCAAGAATAAACAAGTACTTAGTTTTTTTAATGCAAATGAATTTCTCCAATGAAGATGTTAAAAGTGATTCCTTAATATGTAAACGAGTACTGACTTGTTGCAAATCGACAAGTAATGTCATAAGAGAAAGAGGAGAAGGAGGAAATGCAATAGATGAGAAAGAGGGAACGCAATGTGGAGAAAGAGGAAGAGGGAATGCAAAGAGAAAGAGGGACATATTTGTGTTCTTCTTTTTGTTCCTCTATTTCCTTTCTCACCCTTCGACGTATATGTGTGTCAATTTCTTTTTTTTTTTTATAAAATGATTTTTTTTTCATTTACAGAGAATTTTGATGAAAGTTATCTTGCTTGGAAAACCTCTTTTCATATTGTAATAAGATTAAATATATTAAATTTTATTGCTTGTTTACAAATTTGTTTTGACTTCTGGTATTTGTAACCATCCATAAATAAATGAAACTCCCTCTAAAGTCTGTCTCATCATTGAGCTGGGTCGGCCCGACCCTGCCTAGCTTAAAGAATTAAGGGTCCAAGTTTGGCCTAAGCCCAAATCCTATGGCCTTCAAGCACTGTTTGGGTCGTGCTTGGACCAGTCTAACCTCTAAAACATAGGCCCATAGCCCAATCCATAAGCCTAACTCAACGGGCTAAAATTGGATCGGGCTTGGATTGGCCCTTTAGATCGAGCTTGGGTTGGCCTTTCGAATAAATTATTTTTTTTATTTATTTAAACATAAAAAGAGCATTGGAAGCGTATTTATAGATGATGCAACTCTCTCCAGCTTTCAAAACTTTCAATGTGAAACAATACTAGAATGATTCTTTTGATCTTTTTTATTTTTTAGCCCTCTCCTAAATTCTTAAGTTCTCCCATTCACACTACAAACATTTAATCATTTCTCATTATAATCTTTTTCCTTTATTTGAAACTTAATTTTTTTAATTTATTCTCAATATCATTCACGCACATGATAATTTATTTTTTTAAAAAATTGTATAAATTTAATAAAAAAAAAAAAAGAAGAGATGATTGGAATAAAAATGAAAATACAGAATAACATTAAACACAATGTGTTAATTAAACATATCTAAACAAAGTTATAAAAATAATGACATAAGATAAAATTAATGCTTTAATTATTTGTTGATCTACATTATATTTTGAGAATCATTGCATCATTACAATATGAGTACATCCCAACTAGGTTGGCACCTACTCATTTGCTAATCATGAGCATTTCTCTCGAATAGAATAAAATAAATTAGATAACCTTAAATCCTCTCTCAATACAAAGAAAATGAGTATTCAAATAAATTATTCTTCTTCCAAACTGTTGCCCTTAAATTCCAACACTGATGATTTCAATTTTTCTATTTCTTCAGTGATTTTTTTAATATTTTCTTCTTCAAGCCTTCTCTTCTCTATAAGCCCCCAGTCTTTTAGAAATATTAGTGTTTCAACTGCCGAAGATGATAAGCTACTTCTTGTGTCTAATATAACTCTACCACCTGCACTAAAAGTTGATTTTGGTGCTACAGTCAAAATAGGAGTGGTTAGTATATCTTGTGCCATAAAAGAGAGCATAGGATATGTATTTTCATATAATTTTCACCAATCCAAAACATTAAAAGGTTCTTGAGTGTCCAAAGAAATTGTTGGTACATCCATATAACTTTTTAAATCAAGAGCTTCAAAACTTTGTGAAGAATCAATTTTTTTTTCTTTTTAGAAAGAAACATGGTAATATTTAAATGTGATGTTAAAAAATTATCAAGATTTATTGAAGAAGTAGATGAAGAAGTAGAAGAAGATGCACCAACAAAGGTAGCAGAATTATTTGCGGTTTTCTTATAAAAATCATATATCTCAAATAATTTAGAATTAAATGAACTTATAATAGTATTAATTTTATCAGTATTACTATCAAACAATAAATCTAAATAAGTTTTGTTATGGGTGAAATTGGACCAACAAGAATGGGTTGGCTAAAAGGTTATAATAAAAGGCCAAACGAGGAAAGAAGCTCAATACGAAGTCAAAACGGTCCGAAATCGAAAAAGAATCGGCTCAATATGAAGTCAAGACGAAGAAACGAGCTTGGCCTTGGCCTTGGCTAAGGCCGAGGCCGACCACATGGCAAGGCCTTCCTTTGGGCCTTGCCTTGGTCCCTCATGGCCCGTGTACCCCTAGTTCAGCCTCGTTTGGTCCTTTCGTTCCTAATTGAAGACTAAAACCCACGAAAACCCTAATTAGGAGGTATTTAAGCTCTCTCTTGAGAGGGGTGCAAGGGAAGTTAATTTGAAGCTCATTTCAGCCGCCTAAACTCTCCTAGAACTAGAGATGTCCACGGGGCGGGTCAGGACCGGGGAATGGATTCCTCGTCCCCGTCCCCGCCCCCCATTTCATTCCCGTCCCCGCGAAATTCCCCGTTTAATTTCTCGGGGATCGGGGCGGGGATTCCCCACGGGGAATTCAGGGGGATCGGGTTCCCCGTTCTTTTTTTTTCTTTTTTTTTTAAATTTATTCTCAACCATAATACAAATTATTTCTAAATGAATAATTTTCAATATAATTCTATTTAAAGTAAATGTTATAAAATTTCATAATAAAAATAATAATATACCATAAGTAAAAATACTATAATGTCGAAACAACTTAATTTTTAAAAATTCAAATTTCAATATTACAACATAGACTTTTTTTTTTTTTTTTATAACGAAATAGTCTTAAACTAATTCCTACTATAGTTTTTTTTTTAAAAAAAAATTCTATTTTTAGGTAATAATAATATATATATATATTATTATTATTATTAATCGGGGAATCGGGTCTGGGAATCGGGGCGGGGAATCTGGGCGGGTCGGGGCGGGGAATATATTCCCCGTCCCCGTCCCCGTTTAGCCAATGGGGAAAAAAACTTCCCTGCTCCCTCCCCCATTTCTCGTGTAATCGGGGATTCCCCGCCCCATTCGGGGCGGGTCCCCGCGGGGCCCCGGCCCCGCGGGTTAAATGGACATCCCTACCTAGAACTCCCAATTCTCTCTAAACTCTTTTTGACTTAAGCATCGAAGCATGTAGGCCTACGCCACACCAATGTCCAGATTTTTCTAGCCTTGCAGGTTGTGTTCTTCCCTTAAGAATAAAAATTCATCGTCGTTGTCACGTGGAAATCAGACGAGACTTCTCCTATCCAAAATTTGGCAACAAGTATAAAAAAATGATTTTTATGCTTAGGATCAAAAAAGATTCGAAGCAAAAATGTAATATGTTAATCATCAAAGTATTTATTAAATTTTTCTTTCATTCTTCAATCACGGATTTAAATAAATTTGCATTTGAATAACTCTTAAACATAAAGCAAATATTAAGTTTGGTATAACTTCACTATTTTTCGTTTTGGATCTTCCAAATCATTCCCGGGGGAGGTCTTCTAAATCATTTTAGATCCGATCGAAATAAGATTTTCGGGATTGACAAATACTAGATAAGTATATCGAACAAAAATATTTTGTCAAAGTATCAAAAACATTTAAAAAATCTCGAACAACTGATGCATATGCCCAATCAAGCTTAGTAAGTTGTTCAATATTAACATGACGAGAACTGTTATGCAATTCAATACAATACAATTTTAAAACTTCTTTATATTCAACTACAACTTTCAACATTTCAAATGTTGAATTCCATCTATGAGGTAAATATATTCTAGTATTTCTTCTCTTTTTGCGTAATTGTTTACTATATTTAAAATATAATTCATGTCTATATTGAGAACTATTAATATTACGAACTAAAAATCTTAATTTTGAAATAGAATAAAAAAAAATCGACAACCCATCTTGACAATTAAATTTAAAACATGAGCACAACAATGAATAAGGAAATTAGTGCCCAATGGGGATTTCAAATAATGACATAAAAATAAAGTAGCTAAATCATTATATATTACTAGCATTATCTAGAGTTAAAGACAAAACTTTATCAACAATGTTCCATTCTTTAAGTGATTCGAATGTGGCATTTCCCATTACATAACTAGTATGAGGAGACTTGACCATTTTAAATGAAATATTTTGTTTGCATAATTTTATAGCACATTTTTTTGCCAAATTTTTTTTTTCATAACATCCCTTTTTGCAGGAGAAGCAGAAAAACCTTCATATTGTGGGTTAAAGGGGCGTTTGACGCACAAAGTTTAGTTGAGTTGGGCAGAGTTGACTTGAGTTGGACAAAATTAGTTTGTCATCGAGTTCAGAATTATGTGTTTGGGGTGCAGAGTTGGGTTGAGTTGAGTCAGAAAGTCTGTGTTTGAGGTGCAGAGTTGAGTTGAGTTGTCAGAAGTATCTGGTGCAGTTTTTTATAACCTGAAGTAGACTAATTTTTAGCTAACTGTTTTTGTTTCCTTTAGTTAGAACGACAGATCATTAATTGGCCTTTGGCTGGGTTGTGGGCCTTTGCTGGACCTGGGCCTCTGTATTTACTTTGCTTTTTATTCTCTATATGTAGTATTCTTTTTGGCCCATCCTTTTAGTCTTCATTTGGTTGTTGTACAGTCTTTAGGGTTTTTGTTTCAGATCCTATTTATTGAAACTCTTGCTTAAGAACAAGTTATCTTCTTAGTCTTATTTTGTGTGCCTCTGTTTTGACCTAAATACTTTCTGGGTATCAGAGCAAATCAAGGCCCATCGCTGATTTTACACAAATCAATGGATTCACAAATCGATTCAGATAAGTCTTCTGAAATGCCTGGAGAAACCACAGTAACTCCTACTGTTGGGATTTATGCCCTAAAGTCTCGTAATTAATAATTTATTTAACAATTAATACTAATTTTTGATTATTTTATTTGCAATATAATATTATCCATTATATAAAAAATCCAAAGTTATTAATGTAATCTTGAATAGTATGTGGTTGACATACGGGAGGATCATGTTCAAGAAATAACCCAAAGGGTCATAGTATATGGATAAGGTTGGGTGCCTTATCCTGGTAACACTATTGATACGACCCACTTTATAATAGTTACAAATGATTTGATCCAAATCGTTCATGTGAAGACATGTGAGTAGGGGTATCTTATACAATGAGGTTGTATAAGACTGGACCACGAAATATTTAATCTCTCTTTATAAATCCGTTAATTGAGAATATTAATATTTCATCTGAATGATCATATGCGACTCTATCTTAATCCTGAGTGAGTTATGAACTCCTGCCTATGAGGGCTTGTCCTTTGATTTGCATGGGTGAGAGTGGCTTTTGTAGCCGATTCAATATGCCTACCATTTTGGGGACTTGACCAAATAAGGAGCTGAGAACATAATCTCACAAGATAGAACTCACTCCTTCCCATATAGGGTAAGTAGATGAGTAGTTCCCTTAAGTGCTGATTTCGGGACTTGAACAATGGGGCTCCACCCTCTCACTGGCCCGAGAGAGACTTAGTTTATAATTAGATTATAAACAGATTGTTCATTAGAGGATCAATGGTACTTAAGGTGCAATATATAATTATAGGGGTAAAACGGATTTTTGACCTAACTGTAATTATGAACAACTCGTAAATGATCGACCTGCATGTAATGATTATATCTATGGACACAACTTGTCTTACAGTGCATAAGAGTGCAACTTTAGGTCTATAGTGAAGTGACCTATAGTTAATGAATGAAAATTAGTTAATTAAAGAGTTTAATTAATTTATTTTGTATCATTGGAGCTTATAATCTGTAGGTCTATAAGGTTCCCTTGCTAGCTCATAGTAACACTAAAAGATCAATTTATTTGAAAGAAAATTTTGAAATGTTCAAATTAATATTTAATATATTAGATATATTAAATATAAAAGAGGAAAATATATTTATTGTATTTGATACATTAAATATTAAAATTTGAAATGTTCAAATTTAATATTTAATTTGAAGTGTTCAAATTAATATTTAATATATTAGATATATTAAATATAAAAGAGGAAAATATATTTATTGTATTTGATACATAAAATAAAAGATATTTATAAAATTTGAATAAAATTCAAATAAATAAATATCGTAGGAGATTTGAATAAGATTCAAATAAGTATAAGAAATATTTTAATATATTATATATTAAAATATAATATTTTAATTTTGAAAAAGATTTACCATTGGTCTCTATAAATAGGACCTTTGAGTTGAGCCATTGGATATAATACATATCTTCTCAATAGAAAATTAGAGAATTCTCTCTAAACCTCTTCCTCTTCAATCCTTTGTAGATTTTCTTTCAAGAGGCTCCCACAAGCCTTGGTCCTGTATTCGAGTCATAGCTAGGAAGATTTTATGGAGGAGATTATCTCTATATTTACTCCAAGTAAGTTTGCTTAACCTTAATTTTTAGTTTAATTTTAAATAAAATCAAAGACGATCCAATGTTTCTGCTACGAAGTGAAACGTTCATTCCTTCAGCCGGCAATAGTCCCGAGAGACGGCATCGTCGGTTGCCTGATATGGTCGCCAACGATTGCTGTCAATTGTCGGAGAAGGTAGTCGGCAGTGGCCGTCAGTTGCCGCATATGGCCGTGGTCGTTGGAGAAGGTCGCCAGAGGTGGCCGCCAATGTTGGAGAAGCGGTGATGAAATATGTAATAGGGTTACTGTACAAGTCGGTGGAATTAACATCCTAACACTGTAGCAACTCGATAGAGTTGAGTTTTTTTATGGGGAGTTAATTTCTCCATGGGCCAAATAGTGAGTTGGGTTTTAAACCCAACTCAACTCAACTCAACTCAGGGGGCCAAACACCATCTAAATGATTGTTGAATAGTACCAGTAAAATCATGATTATCTATAAAAGTAAATGGATGCTATAAAAGTAAATGGATGCTTGGTTCTAATCATGTAATCTACTAATTCAGATCTAGCATATTCTTTATTATAAGAAAAATCAGTTAAATTCCCTGATTGATCTTACCTAATTGCATATAATTTCTTATATCTACATTATGCTTTTGACTATAAGATTTCATATGCCTAATAAGATTACTAGTACCATCTTTTGAAAAAAAAATTACCACAAGTTTTGCATTTTGGTCTCAATTCTATTTTTCCATTATCTAATATTTTTTCTACCTTTTCAAAATACTCCCAAACAGAAGACGATGGTCTCTTACCAGTATTTCGTCGAACGGTGATAGACATACTTACACTTGCATTAGTTGCTTCTATACTTTTAGAGCTTTGAAAATGAGATTGTGAGCCAACTCTTTCAACATATTCAGCTTCAGCATCACTAGCAAGAGCAAGAGGAAGATTAATCTCCAGAACTGTGAGCCATTTTTAAGAAAAGTTAAATTGTAAATTGAAAATAGAAGAAAACAAAAATTGGAAATAGTTAGAAATAAATAAAACTTAAACGATAATGACAATTTTGTAAACTTGAAAAAATTGAAATTAAGAAGACTTGAAAGTTTGAAAAAAAAATAGTAAAGAATAATGGTTAATAAACACAAAGCTTGAGAAAAATTGAGAGCATAAACAATTGAGTTGAAATTTGAGAGAAATTGAGAATGAGAATGAGAATTAGAGAGAAATTGAGATTGAGAATCTGAGTGGAGAAAAAAGAAAGATTAATTGATATTTATAGAAAAAAATTATATTAAAAAAAAAAAGTTAATTTGATTGCAATTCAAACGGCTATTTTTTTTTTTAAAAAAAATTCAAATAGTTGTTAAATGCGAGCCCTTCTCCAAAAGTGGATTACCATTTTTTTTTTGGAAAATTGGGATAGTTCATAAATTTCCCCCCTTCCCCATGCATCATGCATAGTGAGTTGGAAATTGGGTGTTACATTTATTTATTTTTTTAATTATTATTATTATTATTATATATTATATTGGATTGGGCTTTTGGGCTGGCCTAATGAGTCGGTTCAAATACAACTCAAACGGGCTAATCCATGGGTTGGTCAGGCTGGTCAACTGTTGACCTTGGGTCGGGCTTTGGGCTTGGAGCCCGATGATGAGGCTGACTCCGAAGTAACTTGTGAAGTGTAGTTCCATTAATTGATGTTTGGCTTGCATTAAATGAAGCTTGAGATACACTTAAGTTTATTTAATGCAACTTGAATACTTTCAATGCAACTTGACTTCAATTTTAATGCAACTTGAGTTTAACTTGAGTCGTCATAAAGGAAGCTCAGGTGCATTTAATGCAACTCCATCTTGAAGCTCTTCTTTATTCTTGACTAGTATTGTAGGACTCATATCATTATCCCCTTCTTCAAGAGGATTCATCCTCAAATCAAAAGGATCTCTTACATCAAATGGACGAAAATCAGCAACATTGAAAATGCAATTGGCATCACCCTCGCCTTGTAGAGCAATCTTGTATTCATGGGACGTCATTGGTAACTTGCCTCTTCAATTCCACTTAGGTTTAATTTCTTGTGAAATGAACAATGATCTTTCCAAAAGTGTCTCCAAACCCAATCACCTCGTTTGAACACCTTATGCTTGATTTCCATGGATGAACTTAGAAGCAAATTTGAGGTTTTGCCTCCCAATAAATGCTTTGACATTAACTTTTGAAGCAAACTTTGAATCAAGCTTCAGAATGAGTACTTGGTGTCACGATCATGCTTGTCCAAGGCGTGTTGCCCGTGGCCGCATGCCCATCTCAACCCCTTGTTATCATACTTTCATTGTATATAATTCATTTTGCTTAATAGTTAGGTTTACTTGTATTTTTATGGGCGTATGACTCCTCACCACTTTCCATGTTCAAGCCTGTCAAAGGCATAAATCCTAGAATGTACTATAGGGGGGTATGACTAGTTGTCCAACCTTCCTACCCGGAGTTATATGCTATTAAGCCGTTGTTGTCCCTTTCTTGCTTACTTGCGTATGACAAAATTCTTTCTCAAACATTTTCCAAAACACTTTCTCTCTCACATTTTCTAAAACCGTTTTCTCCCGAGACCTGAGGGGAGGCTAGACCATATACGGAAGTAGTCCGCAACTTCCATTTTTCGTACGGCTGACTTGCTCTCTGAGCTAGAGCAAGTGCCGCACAATCGTTGTCCCGTTGCGAAAGAGTGCGATTGTGACAAGTGGTATCATAGCCTAGTTGGCTCCTCGAATTGAAAAGTTGCGATAATGTCCGTGACTGAAGAGTTGGGCAAGGCCCATGTCGACCTATTGTCTGAGATCGAAGAGCAAATGCTCTTCCTAATAGAAGTCCCTGATAGTGTTCGGTTCTTGGAATCTCGCCTGGATGAGATTGCCACGAAGGCCGACACGATTGATGCGGTAGCTGGCCGCCTAGACGGGATGGTCGTTAGAGAATTGATGGTGAGGGTTGAGGCCCTGGAAGACAAAGCCACAAGACTTATTGGCTTCAAGCATGGGGATAGCTCGCCGGGCTCTGTTGCCCATTTAGAGGAGCTCGTCGAGAGTCTAGACAGCGCGCAAAAAGCAATAGTTCAGATGGTGTCGGACCTATCTGAGGATGTGAGAGCTGCCATCGATGTTATGAGGGCAGAAGTGGCGGATCTGAGCGCCCGAGTGAATCTCACCATGAGAGCGGTGGAAAATCAAGCCCCAGCTGGGGGCATTGTACAACTAAATAAGGTGAAAGTGCCTGAACCTAAGCCCTTCTGTGGGGCTCGTGATGCAAAAGCCCTAGAAAATTTTATATTCGACCTAGAACAATACTTCAAGGCCACAAATACAACGTCGGAAGAATCAAAAGTTACCCTAGCGACAATGCACTTGACAGATGATGCCAAGTTATGGTGGAGGTCCGGGTATATGGACATTCAAGAAGGGCGATGTGCCATAGATACATGGGAAGGGTTGAAACAGGAACTACGTTCCCAATTCTTTCCTGAGAATGTCGAGATTTTAGCGAGGCAAAAATTACGGTAGTTGAGACACACCGGGACCATTCACGAGTACGTCAAGCAGTTTGCTGGACTAATGTTAGACATCAGAGACATGTCGGAGAAAGACAAAGTCTTCTGTTTCGTCGAGGGATTACAATCGTGGGCCAAGTCCAAATTATACGAACAAAGAGTACAAAGCTTGTCGGAAGCTTATGCGGCTGCAGAATGTTTGTTTGATCTCACAAATGACCCAGGTAATGAGCAATCTCGAGACGTGAGGCGAAGCCAATCTTCTCCAAGTAGAGAGAATAGAAATTATTGACCTAACTCTCCAAATAGTGGGGGAGGGGACCAAATTACAAGTGAAGGAAGAGATGATAGATCGTCCCAACAAAAGAATGGGAATTCATGGCAAGGGCCAAATTATCAGAATAACTACATACCAAGGCCCCCATCCTGCTTCATATGTAAAGGGGCCCATCGAGTGTATGAATGCCCAAACAGAGCTACCCTGAAAGCTTTTCAAGCTGCATTGGCAAGTACTTCAGGGGCCAAGGATGAAACCTATGAAGACAATGGGCGACACTCGCATCGGAGCACTGAAATATCTGTCAGCCCTACAGAAGAGAGTGGAAGGAAGTAGTCAATCCACTCCACGTGGTTTTATGTACGTCGACACATGGATCAATCAGAAACCCACGAAAAGTACCATGGTCGACTCAGGAGCAACCCATAACTTCATGACGGAAGCAGAAGCTCGTCGGTTGAACCTGCGTTGGGTTAGAGATACGGGGAAGATCAAAGCAGTCAATTCGACAGCCCTACCCATCGTAGGGGTCGCACGAAGAGTGTGGGTAAAGATGGGCGATTGGACTAGTCAAACAAACTTTGTGGTCGTCAAGATGGACGACTTCGACATTGTGTTGGGGATGGAATTTCTTCTCGAACACAAGGTAATACCGATGCCGCTGGCAAAGAGTTTAGTAATCACGGGGTCCAACCCCACCGTGGTCCATGCCGAGTTGAGACAGCCAAATGAGGCGAAATTGTTATCAGCCTTCCATCTAAATAGGGGTCAAGATAGACATTGCAACGCCAAGGTCCATGATGTTGGTCAGCCTTGGGGAAGAAAAAATCACCACAGTGATAACCCCTCTATGGAGTGGAAATCGAAGCCAGAAGTTGCTCGGAAGTATGCAAGAGAAGCACCAATGAGCACAAGGGAATGGGTCGAACAGAAATGGTATAATTCGACGAGAAGGCAAGAAGCGTCGATTCCGCTGATCACCTTGAAGAATGCTTTTGATGCATTGGTCGAGAGGGCACATCCAGAAGCGAATCAAAGCTAGAATATGAGGAAGTTCCTAGAAGAATGGAAGATAAGTCAAAACTCAGAGGTCTGCTGGGACTGCCTTCAAAAAAGCTGAAGACAAGACTACTCGTGAGACTGTCGAGTTCGAGCATAGTCGGTTGACGAGGACGTCAACCATTTAAGTGGGGGAGAATGTCACGGTCATGCTTGTCCAGGGCGTGTTACCCGTGGCCGCATGCCCATCTCAACCCCTTGTTATCATACTTTCATTGTATATAATTCATTTTGCTTAATAGTTAGGTTTACTTGTATTTTTATGGGCGTATGACTCCTCGCCACTTTCCATGTTCAAGCCTGTCAAAGGCATAAATCCTAGAATGTACTATAGGGGGGTATGACTAGTTGTCCAACCTTCCTACCCGGAGTTATATGCTATTAAGCCGTTGTTGTCCCCTTCTTACTTACTTGCGTATGACAAAATTCTTTCTCAAACATTTTCCAAAACACTTTCTCTCTCACGTTTTCTAAAACCGTTTTCTCCCGAAGCCCGAGGGGAGGCTAGACCATATACTGAAGTAGTCCGCAACTTCCATTTTTCGTACGGCTGACTTGCTCGCCAGGCTAGAGCAAGTGCCGCACAATCGTTGTCCCGTTGCAAAAGAGTGCGATTGTGACACTTGGCATCCTGTAAGAACTCAAAAGAAACACTAGAAAAACATGATTTGAGCTCACCTGTTAGAAAACAAGTTCCATTATATAAAAGATCAAAAATATTTTGCTTTGAAAACAAAATAGATTTAAAATATAAAACTTTTTTTTGGTTTGGTTCAGGTTGAATCGAGCCAAAAAACTCCTAATTCAATAACCAAACCAAAAATTCGGTTCTCCTAAAAATTAACCCAATCCAAGCCAAAAAAAAAATTCGGTTTTGTTTTTTGTTTCTAGATTTTTGTAGTGCATTTTAATGGAATTTTTGGCCAACATAATGTGAACTTATTTTTTTTTTTAAACTACTGTGTATTGCATGTCGAATATCAAATTTGAAAGTTAAAAACAATGTTTGTTAAATAGAACATGAAAAATTAATGGGTGTGACAATCATTAATGAAAGTTCGGCTATCAAAATAAAATATTTAAAAACATAAAAACTAAAACAAAATAATCAAGTTTAACATTTTTTTTCAACCCGAGCATTGCTCAAATAGTTAAGACAATATATCTTTGACTAAAAGGTCAAAAGTTCAAATCCTCATCTCATGTTAAACTTTTATTTGTATTTTTTTGATAAAGTATAAGCTTAACAACTAAGGCCCCATTTGATAATCATTTGGGTCATGTTTGATAATCATTTGATTTTTGGTTTTTGAAACATAAGCTTATAAATACTACTTCTACCTATGAATTTCCTTGTTTTGTTTTCTACTTTTTACCTATGCTTTCAAAAACCAAAAAAAAATAGTTTTCAAAAACTTGTTTTTGTTTTTGGAATATGGCAAGAATTCAAATATTTTCTTAAGAAATATGAAACTCTACCATGATGAGAAAACAAATACAATTTTCAAAAACTAAAATGTTATCAAACGTGGCCTTAATTTTTAGTTTCTGATTTTTGAAAATTAAGCTTGTTTCCTCACAATTTCTTTACCATAGTTCTATCTTTCTTGAGAAAAGTTTTAGATTCTTAGTCAAATTCCAAAAATAAAAACAAATTTTTTAAAACTACTTCTTTTAGTTTTCAAAACATGGCTTAGAATTTTGAAAATATTTGTCAAAAGTAGATATAACAAATCAAAGGAAACTCGTAGGTGGAACTTGAAAATAGTATTGAGCTTGAACCAAAAAACAAAAAATATCAATTAAAAGATTTTAACCTTTTTATTAAAAATAAATAAAATTTTAGAAAAGTTTTTTTTTTAATAATAATAATAATAAAAGAATCAAACTAATATCATTCATTACAAGTTTAAAAAATATGTGAGTATATCTAAAATTTTATCATGAAGGAATTAGAAAAAAGTAATCTACCACGTATGATAAATTAAACAAAATGAAATTTGGGGTGCGGCAAGAGATATCTTCAGTGCTGCTGAGAGTCTAAATTTTGCCCGTTTTCTCGCATATTCTGAGCAATGTCCATCATTCCCATTTTAACAATCCACCATTTTCAAGGCTCTGGAACCATTAGAAGAATTTAAACCCCACAAATTTGTGTCACATCCTAACTTTAGGCTTCTTTCTAAGGAACATTTCTATTATATCCCAATGCAAGAATGTCTCTTGAATGCTACACAGAAGCATATGCTTGTGAAGATTTTGAAACTTAGAAAATATAAACTAAAACCAACCATCTAGAGGGCTGAATTGACTTGATTTGGACTCATTTCGTGTTTACGTGCATGTGAAGAGGAGGAAACTCAATTGATTTCCCTGCTTAGTTTTAACTTAAGTAGGCTTCGACTGAGACCAAGAGAAAAATAGGCCCCGTTTGATAACGTTCTTGTTTCTCGTTTCTTGTTTTCTGTTTCTGTTTCTCGTTTCTTGTTTCTGTTTCTTCAAAACTAAAAACAGAAACATGTTTGATAATTATTTCTGTTTCTTGTTTCTTGTTTTTTAGTAAAAATAAAGTTTAGTACATATACTATAATAAAACATATAACATGCATTAAAATAAATATAAAACATATATAAAGAGGTTATAGTATTTTATTAAGGCCCAACACCTAATTAATAATAATAATAATAAATTTATCCTTCAAATGTTGTTCAAATTTAATTTGCAATGTTATTTCTCATTTCAATCAATTCACCTTGAACGATTTTGACTTACAAGAGTTAGTTCAATTAGACGAATTTGTAAATTGTCTAAGGTCAGACAATCGAACATACCCACATTTCTTTAATTTAATAATAAAATTTATTTTTATTTTTCTTTAAAAATGCATTAGCCAATAATACACGCAAGTAAAACCAGAAAAAGATAGAAAATGTATATATTTTTTTACATTTAATGGTAAACATGAAATACATTGTTAGTTTATTTATTTAATAAAAAAATAAAATCATACCAAAAGAAAAAATAATAGAAAATTAAATAGAAAATAATAACTATAAGCTCGTTAATGTAAAGTAAAAGAAAGTAAGAAAATAAGAGAGAAGAAAAAAACATAAACGAAAAGAGAAAAGTAAAAAGAAAAAAAGAAAAAAAAAGATAATGAACTATTAAAAGAAAAAAGATTATGATGAAAGAGAAAGAACGAATAGAAAGAAATAAATCAAAAAATAAAAATAAAAATAAAAAAGAAAAAAAAATAAAAGATTAAAAAGTATTAAAAGAAAAAAAAAGAATGGAAGAGAGAGAAAGAAGAGAGAAGAGAGAGATGGGTAAAAAGAGAAATAGGAATACATGCATGAAACCTGGAAAAAAAAAACAGAAACAGAATTTGAGAAACTACTTTTTGAAATTTCTCAAAATCTGCCATTTTTTTAGAAACGTTTCTAAAAAATTTAGAAACAAGAAACATGATCGTTTATCAAACATGTCTGTTTCTTGAAAAATGAAAAACATGAACAAGAAACAGGAAACAGGAACGTTATCAAACGAGCCCTATATTGCCTCTTTGAGGAATCCAGTTATAAATCTTGGAATGCTCGCAAAATCAGAAACAATTTTCAGATGACAAAACCTCCCTCTGTGATTATTTTCCAAGTAGTTCATAAGATGCTTGCACTGATCTTCACCATTTGTCTGCAAGAAGATGAAATGACAAAGGTTATAAAGAAGTAAAATAATACATTTGAAGCATTTCAAAAAACCCAAGTCTTCTCTTCAGTGCTAAACAGCCTGGTATCTTTCTCTCCAGTGTTCAATGCAGTAGGTGACATATCAGACTCAAAAAGTTTAGACCTTGTTTGATAACCATTTGGTTTTTGAAAACTAAGCTTATAAAGACTACTTCTACCTCTTTGTATTGTTATCTACTTTTTAAAAGTGTTTTCAAAATCCAAGTCAAAGTTTTAAAAACTATAAAAAAAAATGTAGTTTTTAAAAAGTAGTTTTTGTTTTTAGAATTTGACTAAGAATTCAAATGGTTCTTTAAGAAATGTGAAAACTATAGTAAAGAATTTGTGAGGAAACAAGCATAAATTTCAAAAACAGAAAACTAAAAACAAAATGATTATCAAACGAGACCTTAATGTGTGGTCTTGATTAAATCACCTGACCAATTAGAACTGTGGACAGTGTTCACATAATAAAACATCTATCAATTTGATATTGACAGGCAATTTTAACAGAAACTGCTACTACATCTGGTTTAGCATGCTTTGCTGATGATATTCAAGGAAAAATGGAAAAAGTAGAGGAAGGAAACATGTTATCAAACAAAGTTTAACCTCAGTTTGTCAGGAGGGAGGATGAGGTAAATATTATCTGAACAGCTTAATAGTACTTTCTTTAACAATAAAATGCCATGTCTTCTCTTTTATGCTCCAAATGAGCTCAGGTCTTATACATAGAAAAACACATTTTCCTTGAAGGGAACTAAGAGGGCTGAGCTTTACTAACTTCTTGAGGCAATATGAAGAATGGCAGAACCCCATAATAACAGAAGAGATAGGATAACTCCACATTACTGCTTTGGCACATCATCCTAAAGAGTATCATTAATATCCAGCTGAATTGGCGAATAACAGACATGGAACTGCATCCGTGAATAAATAGAAACCAAATGCACTTTCCCCACTTAAACTCCTTGGTATTTCAGGCTTCAGTCATAGGTTGGCCCCTCACATCATCAAAAAGTGAAGAGAATGGTAACAACAGCTCCTAACGTCTTAGTCCTCTAGTACCAATGCTTACCATTCAAAAGAACAGAAAAGTTCTTTTTTTTTTCCCCCTTTTGGATAAGAAACAATTTCATTTTTCTTTTGATATCCTTGAGTATCTGGGTGTGCGCTTGTGTGCGCACCTCGACTAATCTCACAGTACAACTGTCAGACCTTAATACATTTGGTTGCCAAGAAAACTCTTAGGATATTAAATCTTAGGTAGGTGGCCACCATACTATCAAAGTTCATTGATGGTATGAAAACAGAAAAGTTCTTTAATGCCCCAAAACTAAAAAACAACTCCAATGAACTCTTGCCACTGTAAGGTTTAAGAAGTCCAGTCTATATAACCCATTCAATTGATAGCCTTAAATGACCTTTGGATGATGAGAATTTTGGGAATCCAACCTTGTTCCTTTGTTCCATTAGCTTAAGTTGGCACGAAACTTTCAAACTTCAACGGATTCCAAAACCAAACAGGCAGGTATCTTAAAATTCTGTCCTATTTATTTTTGTCCAATGTTTTATCTCTCTTTCTTTCTTCCAGGAGGTCTATACTTCTGGTTTCTGCCATGAATGGGTTGCAATTTAGCCTCTGAGAACTATCATTCAATTCCAACTCGTTTTTCTTTTTTGCAACTTAAGGGTTAAAAGAAGAGAGATCAAATTGAAACTTACCCTATTGCATGAACCAAGAGTATAGTTTAGACCTTTTCCATTTGACCAACAAGAGATGAAAAAGGTGTTTCTCCATTACACATAAAACAACTAACAACTTTATGGAGCAAAATATGTATTTGAGCAATGAAATGTAAATCAACTTCCACAAACAAAGTTTTACCCTTACCTCAAAAGCAAAGAAACCACCAGGCTTCAACATTAAAGCAGCTTCATCACATAGATGGATAAGGTCATCCATGCCATTAGTGCCTCCATCCAAGGCAACTCTAGGTTCATGTTTACCAACCTCAGCTTGTAGGCCAAAAATATTATCACTGGGTATGTACGGAGGATTGCTAACAATCCCAGATAGCTTTCCTTGGACGTCCTTTAATGGCTCATACCACGATCCTTGCCTTAACTCGATCAACTCCTGATTGAACATTGAAAGCAGAGATTATCAATGGCTGCCATAAATGAAGAGCCCAGATTAAGTACACACTCTCATGGAGACTCAAAATGCAATGTTGTTAATCATCAAAACTAACGCCAGCTTATGTACACCTCAAAGTCCGAGTAATTTCTTTTTTTTTTTTATACTTGTGAATGTTCGGACTAGCTTACACACACATCGAGTATTCTCACGGGACAACCGACTGACTCTACTACATTTGGATTGCCAAGTAAACTCATAGTATATTAAATCCTAGGTAGATAGTAAGCTATAAGGTTTATCCATAACTATAAATCTTCATGATCAATTTTAACTAACCTGTAACCCATACCTCCGAACGTTATAGCCGGCGACTGCAATAGCAGTGGAGCTTAAATCAGTCGCAATGACTCTAGCACGACCCTCCAAAACCCTGCAAATCGCAATAGCAATTGCACCACTTCCAGTCCCCAAATCAACCCAGAAGCCTTCTCTAAGCGCTTCATTATCATAAACCACTTTCGCTACCAAATCCACCAAAAGCTCTGTCTCAGGCCTCGGAATCAGAACTCCTCCTTCCACACTCAAAATCAAATCCCTCCAGTGCTCGCACCCAACAATGTACTGAAACGGTCTTCTTTCATGGATCCTCTGTTTCCACAACCTGTAGAGCTCCTCAATTCCGACCTTTAACCCTACATTTCTAAGGCCCTGTTCAGGACTTCGCTCGATATCAATTCCCAGTTGAGAACTTACCGATTTGTCTTCAACTGCATCTTCTATCAGCCATTTTAGCTCTCTGTGTAAGAGGGTGGAGTCTGGACCATTGTCTGCGTCTAAAAAGGATGACCCAACTGAAGAATTGAGGCTTCTGGCCCAATCGTGCCATTTTTGGAGATCTGTGAGTGTGACGGAGTGATTTGGTGGCCTTAGAAACAGTGGGGTTTGAGGCTTTGAGGAAGAAGAGCAAATGGGTCGACTCGGCCTGACGCGATGAGGGGCTGCAAGATATGCGCGAGCTATGCTTAGCCTCATTATCCTCCGGCCGATGAAATTCAAATTGTTAGCACTTTCAATTTTATATACGGCATCTCTAGTAATATATCTATATATATATTTGAGCAATAAATGTTTTAGATATTTAGACATATGCTTCTTATTTTTTAGTGATATTCAGTATCGCCAACAAGAGCATAGTTTAACAAGTGTATCATCAACTAAGAGGTTAGAGATTTAAATTTCCTACTTCACATATTTAAAAAAAAAAAAAAAAAGTGATATTCAGTATCAATAATTAAGAACTAACAAGTCGATTTGAGCATAGTTCAGTGGTATAGTTATCAATTACCATCATAAAGGTAGATAGTTTGATTTTCACCCCCCAAAACCTAATTCAGGCATTTGGATCAACATATCAACATCCCAAACATCTAGATTAAGTCAATATTTTACTCAGTCAAATCCAACGGATTAACCAATGAACATCCCTATTCCACTATTCATCATGGAAGAGAACTTTTGTGTCTAGAACGATATTTGAAATGTTTTTTCTTTTGAAAATAAATTCAATTTATACTCTTAAAATTTTTTATTGAATCAATTAAAACTCTTAACTAATAATTGTATCAATTAAAAACCTAAAGTTATAAGTGAAATAATTTAGACCTTCCATTACAATTCCATTTTAAATTTGTTAATATATAATTCTCACCCATGTATAAAACTTCTTTAAATGTAAAGATTATCACAATATTATATAAAAATGCTTGAATCAAGTAGGTAGTAGCAATTTTCATTAACATGAACATTTTTAAAATATATATATTTTTTCTTGTTCCTCTTTTTTTCTCTACTTATTTAAGAAAAATTACATAATAATTTTCTTGCTACTTTGATAGGATTTCAAAAGAAGAACAATTTTATTTAGATAATTTTGAGTTGGTTTTATATGAAATCAAGTGAAAATAATTATGAATCAATGAATTGGTTTTTTTTCTTTTTTCCTACTAGCCGTGTTTATCTTTATTCTATATAATCAGAAGACAAATGAGCATATATTCTAATTTGATCTTCTTACATGAAAAATTACATAAGGACGTAACATGTGCAAATTAAAAGTTACTCTACAGAATGCTTTCAGTGAATTTGATAATCATGCAAGGTTGCAGATTCAACATGGAGTAAAATGATGCAAATTTTAGAGCATCATTAAAAATTTGTTGACATTTCCTCCATTTTCGTGCAATGTTCACAGTTGGCTGTTTACAATGAAGCATTGAACGATCAGACATTGAGAACCAAATAACAGTTTTCCTCTTTACAATAAGAATTGGAGATCCAATACATGTATTGACTATTTACAGCCCAACAACAGGTAGCATAGCATGAACACAAAACCTTGGAATCGCAGTTTCTCGGTGCCATCCTGCTCCTCAAGTGAATCACAAAACGATGACACGTCCTCGGTATCGTCGAACATTGGCTGCACAAAAAATGGAAGCCAAAGCGTTGCAGAAGGCATAGTCATTTCATCATCAAAAAGGTATGGTCTAGGCTAGCCTGGCAAGTTACTGGGTTTCTCTACAAGTCAATTCCAGCTTCCTCCAGTGCAGCTGCCATTGAAGCTGAGGCCTCTTCGAGCGTCCGCTTCTTCTGAACGGTGTTGTAGGCCTCTATTACATCCCCTGCCTCCCAATCATTGTAGTCCTCCATCCCAACTCCACACTCTAGGCCAGCATTTACCTACAAAAAATGAGCATTCATTCTCTTTGTGAACTTCAAGGGGTAAAACACGTGAGAAATATCAGATCCACTTTTACTTCAAATAAAATCATCAATCAATTTCATAACAAACATCTTTCATAACAAAACCCGACACATCAAACAAGCAGTTGACGAGAGGCATTATGGTGTTGATTTTGCAGCCACCAGTTATGCATTTAGCTCAGGTCAATGTCTACTCCAATCCACAAATCTAAGCTATGATTTAATATCAATCTACAAAGGGGGCTAAGTTCAAGTTAGATCCCAATCAAAGGAGATAACTGGATATTATTATAACATGCTGTGGTATTGAGGCTGCATTTGGGATTGATTTTGAGAGCTTTAAAAGTGATTACGGAAGAATCTTAACCACCTAATCATTTCTTTTATCAATTCTTGTGTGGCCACATTTTCAAAGGCAAAAGCTAGAATGGTATGGGTAAACCTCAGTGACTGTTGTAGAGCTTGAGCCAAGGGAAGTAGGATTTTTTAAGGGTAAGCTTGCTTGGTAGTGTTGTTGAGGTGGAAAATATAGTTTCTACATGGTGTCTTTTATGTGAACATTTTTGCTACAATTCTCTCCAAATTCAGACAAATTGGAAGGAGTTTTTTATACTGGATTGGGGATAGATTTCTTACGGATCCCTTCCTTAATCAGAATAAGTAATGCAAGGATTATCACGTACCTCTTTCACGATTTCCTTAACCCGTCGCAGCGAATCAAGTTGGCCATTATATGCCGTTTTACCCTTTCGCAGAACCCGGATGCCACAGCCCTTTACCAGCTTTCCATCCACTACCATGCATCCAGCAACAATACCACTGCCACTACTGAATACTGCACGGACTTCTGCTGATCCTATTGATATTTTTTCCTATCAAAGACAAATGACAGATCTCAACTATACATCTTTACCTATAAAAATTTGAGAGAAATTTAGACCAAAAAAATGCCATTTCTTACACCATGGACAAAGTGAGTTCAACACTAACATATGGGGAGTGGGGGGATTCGAACCTCTGACCTCTTGATCGAGAGTATATGCCTTAGCTAGTTGAACTATGCTCAAATGAGCACACCATGGACATAGTGAGTTGATATAAATTGAAACAATGAGAAAAGTGTTGAAGGTTCATGCCAACAATTTAAATAAACAAAGCTATAATCAAAGGGACTGACAAGAGAAGAGTATACAAGATAATCAATCAAGTTAAAAGACAATTTCAGGAGCCTCTTATGTTGTATTTTTTATAATAAACAAATAAATGAAAGGGCAGATTCTAGATTTAAAACTTTAGTCTTCCTGATTAAAAGTTTATAAAAGATTGTCAAATAATCACATTAAACATCAAATATGACAAATGGCTTCAAAGTGAAGGTGCAATGGCTTTAAGATACAGAAAACTAAGTCACAAATCTATGCACAATAAGGATTAAGGCGTATTGGAGTGTGAACCTCTCTTGTAAATAAAAACCAAAATGCAACTCACTTCACAAACTCGTGTACCATGTCGCTATAACTTGGAAATGCAAAACTGTAAGTACTGACCTCTACAAGATCTAGAAGTCCTTCCATTGCGTTCCGTACGTCATCAATAAGCTCGTAGATGACTCTATAGAGCCTGATCTCAACACCTTTATTTTCGGCATAACTCTTGACAGAACCTGGTGCTTTAACATTAAATCCTAGAATTATGGCTTTGCTTGCAACTGCAAGATCAATATCACTGGAGCTCACATCGCCAGTTGCTTGCAAAAGAAACTTCAACGAGACATTATCTTGCGGGAGCACCTGAAGGGCTTGTCTAATAGCCTCAATTGATCCCTAGTCATTATTAACAATATTAAAAAGTGAATAATTTGCTCATTTTTTTAATCTTAATAAATTCATTGCAGGTTATGAGTGTAAGAAAGATAATGTCCTCCTCCTCAATGTACCTGAACATCGACCTTCATGATTATGTTCAGTTGGTGCAAGTCTAACCCAGACTGCTTTCCTGATGAAACTGCTGAAGCTAAAGAAGAAAGGGTAACCTTGCCATCTCCAGCCTTATCTGACATTCGTTGTGATCGCAAGGCCTCGACACGTAACTCTGCCTTTTCACGAGCTGTATCAAGGGAATCAACGACCTCAAATTCATCACCGGCAATTGGCACAATATTTAACCCAATGACCTGTGGACAGATTAAGAAAACCAGGAAACTAGTGAATCAGACTATCAGCACAAGAGGGTGGAGTGCAAGATAGACAACTTTAGGGAACAATAAAATGTATGTGGAAACATGAGGAATTTTTCATAAGAGAATATCTAATAAAGTGAAACTCTTTATGGCTTCAGCTTAAATCTGCTTTAACATCAACAAAAGCCACAATTAAATTCCTCCCCATTGTTCTTAGTGGATATAAATCTGAACATATGCACACATAATGTTTTATGTTCATGTCCAACGTAGGATCAATTTGTTATTTCCAGGAAAAAAGGAAAAAATGGATGGTAATTCCTTGAGAGGTGGGGCCTGGGGGTGGATCAGCATCCTTTTATTTATTTCCATGAAGTCACTAAATTGGAAAGAGAAAAAAAGATTTATAAAAACGCAAGCAGTAACGATCCACAAACCTGTACTGGTAAAGAAGGTCCAGCTTCATTGACTCGTTTCCCACCATCATCAAATAAAGCTCGAACCTAAAATAGGTATACAGGCATATTAACTCCTTAGAAATGTTTGACATCAACAACCACCACCAAAAACAAAACCATAATAAAATGAATGCAGAATAACTTGACAATTATTTGTGCCACATAATTACAAAGGTATAAACAAAAAACAGTTTTGAATTTCAAAATTCCAAAGAACCTACCTTCCCAAAGGCCCCCCCACATACTACAACGTCACCCCTTTTAAGAGTTCCATTCTGTACAATAAATGTAGCAAATGGTCCTTTTGCTTTGTCAAGACCTGCCTCAATGACTGTCCCTTTCGCACTTCTATCAGGATTAGCCTTCAATTCTTGCAACTGAACATTGAAAAAATTAGATAACATACGTTGAAAAGTTTGTGAGAGGAGGGAATGAAATGGCAGGAAATTATTCGAACATAAATTTAAACATATCGTTTCCAAATGCTGCAAGAAAATTAATCAAACAATGAGGTGAGGTGAATTGCAGGAAGTGAGGCTGTAAGGTACCATAGGCTGGGCCAAATACAGTGCATGACTTCAACTGGCAAAAATGTACCTGGCCATGCTGAGATTGGAATTGGATTTATCACCAGGTTGTATTATTATTTTTTTTTAATATGAGAAACCATGCTTTCATTGAGAAAAATGAAAAAATATACAAGGGAGTACAAAAAACCAGCCCCACAAAAAGGAGTCCCAAATCTAACTAAGAAATGGACTCCAATTTAGGAGAATTAGACCCAACAGATAATTACAAAAAAACAGAGAGACTAAAAGCCCACGGGAAGCCGTTAAATCTCACAATATTTCACACCTCAATCAGCTTGTCAAATTATTATTGGGTCCCATACCATCAAAAGATACAACATAGGTATAGAATTCACAGCTTATGTCAGATAATTTTGGATCTAAAGTACCCATAGGGGAAATATTGCATGAAAAATGAAGATCTAAAATAAAATTAAATTCTTAACTGTTAATTTAGACCCCATTTGATAACCATTTGGTTTTTGATGTTCGGTTTTTGAAAATTAAGCTTATAAACACTACTTCTACCTATACTAATCACGCATGCAAGATGCAAACATGGCACACACAAAAGGATGTATATGAGAAAAATGGGGCAGGAGTTTGAAACTCTCCTGTAAATAATGATGATGATGAAGAAAGCCAGAGCCATCATAATTGGATGATTTCAAGATGTAAAAAATACTAAAATCAACACAATGTAAATAGCAACATTTCACTTACCTCAGCAAGAAGCATTACTGTTTCCAACAGATCATCCACATTCAGCCCTTTAAGAGCACTAATCTGTTGGAAAATATTAAGAGTATAAGTTTGCAAATAGATAATACCACTGAGATATGAAAGGTCAATTTCTGCGTTTGAGATATATTTACCTGCACCATAGGGGTGTCACCGCCCCAGTCTTCTGGCATTAAACCGATAGATGAAAGCTCTTGCATCACTCTGTCTGCATTAGCTCCATCTTTGTCGATCTGGCAAAATATGAAGGAAATGATATATTAATCAATAATTTCTAAGCTTTTACTAGGACATACAACATGCTTATACCAGGACATTTATCTGTTTTTCTATAAACATTTGTACACAATTATACAGTGGAGATGTTAGTAGAGGTCTTTTACTATTAACATGCCTTATTTATTGCAATCACTATTGGTACTCCAGCTGCTCTGGCATGAGCTATAGCCTCATTTGTCTGAGGCCGGATTCCATCATCAGCAGCCACCACGATGATGGCAATGTCTGTCACCCGAGCACCACGAGCTCTCATGGCTCCAAATGCCTACAGGAATGGACATTATACATCATCTGAACACAGGGATGGTATATACAAATCACAGTTCCTGTCTGAGAAAATTACACCACAAAAAAATGCAATGGATAACAAGTTGCCCAAAACTTCATCCAATGACACAGTGAATGCACCCAAAAAGCAGAAAACAGCATGGAGATGCCACATTTTTAGAAAGACAGGGCACAGTTGAAGTATGGACTGCGCAAGTAGGTACCTCATGCCCTGGAGTATCCAGGAACACACATGGCTGCAACTTGCCATCTAGTGGTACCAACACCTTATAAGCACCAATTCCTTGAGTAATCCCACCAGCTTCTGATGCAGCTACCTATGGATGAGTAGCACCTGAACTTTAGAGGTGATATAACTAAAATGCTGGAATCATTAGCAGAAGATCGAAAATGTTGCAAATTTAGCTGGTATAATTCTTTAATAATTTTCTTAGTGCAATCATCTTCGTCCCCCACCCCCAAAACCTCCCCACAAGCCACTATCCATGAAAAAGAAGAAAGAAGGCGAATGGTCTCAATTTGACAAGGGAAAAAATGAAAAATAGGTAACAACTCTACCCAATAACTAATTCATTAGACCTTCATAACTCTATTCCAGAATGGGAAAGCATCAAGAAAGAAGATTGTGCTTGCACAATTACCTTGCTCCTGCGGATGTAGTCCAAAAGTGTAGTCTGCCAAGAGAAGAGAGAAATAAGATACATTACATATTTTTAAAAAAATTCGAACCTTACTTTTTCAAAGTTCAGGAATGAAATGAAAAATTTTAGCATTAAAAGTAAAGCCCAAAAACTAAAGGGAGAATGAAATGAAAACCATCAAATTACCTTGCCATGGTCAACATGTCCCATAATGGTGATGACTGGAGGCCTGCTTTGAAGTTTATCCAGATCTTCTTCATCAAAAATATCCCTCTTTTTAGCCAATTCTTCAACTTTAACCGGATCAATATCTATGGTCTCCACATCATACTCTTTGCAAATCATCTTCACTATATCTTTATCTAAAGTTTGCACACCATCAGGTTTAATCCCCTTTGAATATAAATACCCGAGAATTTCACCTTCGCTGATGGCCAAGTTGAAGGCCAATTCCTCAAGTAACATACCACTTTCTTCAACTTCTAGAATTTCAACTTTCACAGGAGCTGCATCTTTAGAAGCTTGGATTCTGGCAGCCTTCCGGCTCGCCTTGCTCCATTTCCTTCCTTTTCGTGCTGTAGTCACACTAGGAATGGAAACATCATCAGGGATTTCGACATCGTCTTTATCATCATCAACCATTCTCCTTCTTGGACCTCCTGATGCAACATTCTTCTTGCGGTACTCATCCTTGAACTTTCCAGGAGGAGGGGCTTTTCCAGGTTTTTTCGGGGCCAAGACAGCTTCAGAGATAAAAGGATCAACTACAGGTTTCTTTGAAGCATATTTGTCAATCAGAATTGGCTTCCTCTCTTTTTTCTTTTCTGCTGCATTAGTTTCATCATCTGCTGTCACAGTGGCTGCCCCCACATCCTTCAGAACAGGTTTCTTTAATACAGGCTGGGCTGCTGCCAAAGGCTTTGCTTGTAACTTTGGTTGTGGTTTCACAGGTGGTTGAGGGGATGGAAAAGCAGCACGTGATTGAGGGTCTACCTTGCTAGCTCCCCCTGGTTTAGCTTCAACTTCACCACTAGGCTTAGATGGTTCTGCTACAACCTTCTGCACTGACGCAACTGTATCCCCCTTGCGCCAAACACTTTTCAAAGTTTTCGATTTCCGATTTGCGATTGAGTTCATTGGCCTCGTATTAGAGCTCGAGTTTGATGTTGTTGGCTTATCTACACCTCTTCCTGGTCTCTTATTACCCAACTTCGGAGTCTCTAGCTTTTCAGCCTTTTCCAATACCTCCCCAAGAGACTCAATCACCTTACTCCTTTCTACTTCATCATCCAACAATTTGCTGTTACTGTTAGAATCCCCATTCGTTCTCGAAGATTCCCATGTTACTTTATTCAAACCTACAAGGGGCTTAGACTCTGCAGCTTTCAATACTGGCTTGGGGGCTGGCTTGAGAAGAAAATCTGTGCTATCATCTTCTTTACTTCTACTATAAGAATTAGAATCAACAGAGATGGCATTGCCTTGGTCGGCAATAAAATCAGTTGTTGTTGTAGCTGAATATTTACAGAGAGGAAATGAAACATAGTACCACCTATTACTTCCTTTAAAAACTCTTCTCGATAAACAAACTCCACGAAACTGTGAACGAGGCTTCTCTGATGATCCCATAACTCCAACACCAGCCAAATTGAACAGGGAAGCTACAGACGCCATTGTTCCTGTTCCTTGCATACTTCCAACTAAAATTACCATGAGAGTCTCGTCTCACCTAATCAATCAATGGCTCCAAACAAACCCATCAAACAAAATTGCCCAGTATTCAGTTCATTCCAAATGGGTCCAACAGAATTGTAAGTCTCTCGATTGTTCTCAAACCCAGAATTCAGTCTGACCCAATAAAATGGAATTCCCAATAATCAAAAGAGAAGTAGACAAGAAAAATCAATAAGTTGCTGGAAGCAAATGGAAACCCAGAATAAAAAAATGGGTAATTAGCAGGGGGAAATGGCTTACCTCTTGGAGCATGCGAGTTGAAATGGAATTAGAAGAGTTTGATAGAGAAGAAGAAGGGAGTGAACGAAAGGAAAGTTTGAAGAGGTTGCAGTGGATGAGGAATGTTTTGAAAACATATGGTGGTGAAAGCAAAGAAGCTAGAAATTTGGTGGTGGGCTTCAGGGAGATGGGGGTGTGAGCGTGTGTGGCTTTTTCCCAGCCTATCGATTAACGTTTGAGGAGATAAGGCTCTCATATTTTCGATTTCCATCCACTATTTCTTCCATTTCTTTTCCTTTATAATTGTGTTCAAATTATAATTGCTTAAAATTGCTATTGCCACTCTTGTAAAATGTTTTTTTTTTCTTTTTTTGACGATACTCTAAAATGTTTTCAATCGAGATCTAATCTAACACATTGTTCCGTTTATAATTTAGTGGTTAAAATATATCAATAGTCATTGTACTTTGGATCTCATCCATTTTTATTTTTAAATATTTAAATTTTTTAACTCCAAAAAAAAAAGTTCAAATTTAATCTACTTTCAGTAAATTTTAAAATTAGTCATCATCAATAGTTTGAAGTTAATTTTTATCTTGCTTGATTAAGAAAAATAATGATAATTTATATTCAATAAAAGATGGTAGTTCATTTTAGTATTTCTACTTTTAAATGTTTATTTTGGTCTCTATATTTTTTACTTTTGTTCATTTTGGTCATTGCACTTCTAAAATGTTCATTTTGGCCCTTGTACTTTTAAAAGGTGACCATTTTGGTCCCGTCATTTTCATTTTTTATCTCATTTTACTATGACACTTCATTCACAAAATTTCTTAAAATGTAACCATAAATTTGTATTGAAGTGTTTTATTGTGTACAAAATTTATGTTAAAATTTTATAAATAGGGGTCAAAATGGTCACTTTTTAGAAGTACAAAGAGCCAAAAGGGACGTTTTAAAAATATAAGAACCAAAATAAATAGAAGTTGAAAGTACATGGACCAAAATAAACATTTTGAAAGCACATGGACCAAAATGAACCAAAGCCGAAAGTAGAGGAACCATAGTAGTATTTAAACCCTTTTTTTAGTGGTGGAGAGAATAGACTTGCTTTTTGAAAAAGCTAATCATAAACTAACCATGGAGTATAATTTTCAGAATTTATTAAAAGTATAGTGACTAAATTAAGTATAATGACTTCATTTTGACATTTGAAAGTATAAGTATTCAAATATAGCAAATTCTATTTCAAATATATATATATAGTAAATTCTAAAGTATTGAGACCCAAAATGGTATTTTAACTAAGTTATATTATAAAGTATATTTATGAAATAAAATTATGATTGTAAATCATTTGGCCGACCGGGTCACAATTCAATGTGTCAATTCGTAATTTATCTCTCTATATATTCGAATATTCAAGTTTATAATTATTTATTATTGAATTACAATTTTTTTTATAATAACGTTAGTGAGGTGACTAATAACAAATTGAAATGTTTACCATCGCTTCAAAAATCAAAATACAATATAAAAAACAGTCATCCACTAATTTTTATTTTTTTGCCCAAGGTACTAAAATGGTTTTCGATACAAACCTTTTAATTCGATGTTTGACACTCTGCACATTCAAAGTGTTTACAAATAACTATTATGTAAAATAGATATCAATGACAAACTCATATATTTCTATGTAAATACATGTTCTAACTAGCTAAGGGATGAATCATGCTTGTCACTTAGAAACACATTTGGCTCTAGTTCGGGCAAATCAAAGTGAAAGATTTGAGCAATATTGAGGGCACAACTAACCTGAACGTATGGATTGCACTCGAAGGTACGGATCATCATATGTGGTAGGGCAACTCCTAACAATCATTCCTTTATAAAAGGCGGATATTATTCATTTCAAAAGGCACGCAATCCTACACTAACTCGCATCAACACCAACTCAAAACTTACTACTAACTTAAGCTTCATAGTATATGGCCCCGAGCACCACACCAGTGCAAGATTTCACTTGCAGGTTGACACTTTAGCTGACTGTAGCTCACACTAGATAACACGTTGGCAAATCATTAGTCCATAATCACGCATCAACAACTATCAATTTAATATAGTATTAATCTCATTTTATTAACATGCCAACTTGAAAAAAGACACGTATTGCTTTTCTTAAGACTGGATGTTCGATCTCAAAGTATCCCATATTTGTCCAACTAACAAAAAATATCACTTAAACATTTTACTTTAATTCCTCTTTCGAGTTATATTATACTATAGCTCTCTTTTACTTTAGTAAAATTTTGGTTAAATTATAAATTTAGTCTATGAATTTGATAGAATAATTTAAAAAAAAAAAAAAATCAATGCATCCTTGAACTTTTGATTTTGATTCTAATATAGTATATGAGTTCTTGAAAATAGTATATGCTTTGATTAATCAATCCCAAACTTGCTCTAAAAGGCTCATGCTATGTATGCATGAGCTAGTAAAGAGGACGTAGGTTGAACTGCTAAAAAAGTAATAACTTTTATGGAGCCAACTCGTACTTAGCTCAACTGATTAAGATATTTATTTTAAACCAAAAGGTCAAAATTTCAAGTCTCCACCCTCTTGTTAATTTTTTTTTTTTTTTAATACCTCTCAAGGATGCTTAATCAAGGCATAAGAGTTTCGTTTAAATGTGGATTGTTGAATAATCATTTCACTTGTAGGACAACCAGGGGCGGATCCACCATGGGCCCGGGGGGGCTTGAGCCCCCCCTCAACTTTAAATTATTATATAGTAATAGAAAATAGTTTGAAAATTATAAACAATTTGGCATTTGGCTCAGTGGTTTGTGCACCCAAGCCCCCCCTAAAGGTCCCTAGTTCGATCCTGCTACGTTATTTCTTTCCTTTTTTTTTTTTTGTTTCTCCAGCCAAGTACATTGAAGTGGCCTTTTTTGTTTTTTGTTTTTTTTCCCCTACAACCAAAAGCGGACACTTTTGTTATTTTTCTTACCAATTATCTAATTAACTATTTTTTAATAAATAAGTGATGTAAAAGTGATTATTTTTACTTATTTAAAAATATATATCAACATGTCATTTTTTTCTTTGAAAAAAAATATTTTATACTTTTATCAATTTAAATGGTAAACCATATTTTCTTTGAAAAAATCTATCTATAACGTATCTACCAATATAAAATAATAATAAATATATAATTTTTTCATAAATTAAACCCATAAAAAAATTATAATTTTAATAATAGAATTGAAAATAAATCAACTTATATTTCAAAGTTTCATTATTTTTCTCGTATATTTAAATAAAAAAATTAATTATACTTTTTATTAATCAAACTAATATCAAAATATATAAACATATATCAATGCGTTCAAAAATTTTATTTATAAATAAAATTCCTCCTAAACATAAAGTTTTGGTTTCACCTTTGGTAGTGGGGGCAATATGGGCCCAGAGGGCATGCTCTCATCATTTTCAAGAATTTAAAATATACATATTTAAAACATACTTACTATATTTTATTTAATATTTATTTTTAAAAAGATTTATTTGGTAAGATAGACAATGTTGGTCTTATAGCATATATTCAAAAAATATATATTTGATAAAATAGATAATGAAGTTATTAAGCAACGATTTCATAATATAAAAACTCGTAGAAGACAATTACAATGTATTAAATTAATATTTCGATTTCACTTATGAATTTTTTGGGTTGCTCACTTGAAATATTTTTTATGAAATTTTAAATGAAGCCCCCCTGAACAACAATTCTGGATCCGCCGCTGAGGACAACGTATATATATATTTTTTCTTTTGAAACAGCTAGTACAAAGTCATAAAAAACAAATCTAAAAAATTGTTATATAACGTAGATTCATGTAACTCCAAGTAATCGAGAAAAGTACATGTTTCATGTTATATTTTGATTTTTTAAAAATAAAATTTTAACTTACAAATACAGTGAGTTCCTTAGAGTAAGGTTCGCCTCAATCATTACATAAAATTAATATATTTTAGATAATACTTACACAAATAAAACTGTCTTAACAAAAAATATGTTACAACTTGCCATCTACCATTCTTCTTCTAAAAAAGTGCTAAATGTAACAATAACTGAAAATATTCCGTAACATACCTATCAACCCATTTTTTTATGATTAAAATATTATTTTGGTTCATGTACTTTAAGTTTTATTTCATTTTAGTTCATATACTTTCAAATGTCTCATTTTAGTCATGTACTTTTTATGAATCTTAAAATTTTAGTCATTACCGTTAGTTTGGAGTTAATTTTTGCCGAAATTGGTTAAATAATAATAATAATAATTTTCATGCAAGAAAAGATACAATATAAACATATTTCTAAAATTTATAGAAGAAAGATTAATAGAGACTTTTTTTTTTTAGAAAAGTTAACAATAAACTAACGAGATGGACCAATTTTAAGCTTTATTGAAAATATAGGGATTAAAATTAGAAGGACTAAAATAAAATAAAATCTAAAGTCTAGAGACCAAAATGTTATTTTAACTTATTTTTTTAATAGTTATTTGATAAAATAGAAACTAGTCTACGAATAATTTATAATTTTTTGTTTGAAACCCAATAATTTATAATTTTCCAAAGTTCAATTTGGACAAAACGATACTTTAACACAATCAAAGCATCAATTATTATTTTTCTCAGTTAAACCTTATCATTGGCTATTATTTGCAATTAATTTATTTATCTTTTTACTATTTTCAAATTTTGCCATTTACTTTATTATACACATAATTATCACACATCTCAAAATATAGGAATATATTTATATTGTGTGTTTTTATTTAATATGACATCATAAAATACGAGGATGAAGATCTACAATTTCGATTAAAGGAGGTCTAGATGTTTTCACCACTAAGCTACGTTCAAGTTGACTATTTATATCGTGTTTAACGAGAAGAAAAATAAATTTATAGATTTATTTTAAAATTGTAGCGAATGAAAATATGATTTGAGTGATGACACTATTATTTTATCCTACAATATAGCATTTTTAAAAATTAAAGATCATGCTAAATATATAATAGTCTAAGCTTGTGTATTTTTTAAATTTGGTCTATAGGATCTTAAAAGTTTCATTTTTTTTTAAATAACAAAATTTTCAATTCAATTAAATACTTATTGTCTAAAATGTTCAAATTAACTTATAAAAAACAATGTGATGTCAAAAAACATTTTATTAGTCGAGTTGAGTCTCAACGTTTTAATTTTAAGAAATAATAAAAAATATATATAATTTTATATGACTTATCCAAAATTGTTCGTTATCATAGAAAATAGCCAATTAAAGTGTTGGTATACTAAGAATTAGCATCCACATAAAAGTTATAAATTTAAAATTCAATCATCATTCTTTTAACATTCTAACGGTGGTAACAAGATTTAAGAAAAAAACCAATTTTTACCTCTAAACTTGTCAAGTGCATTAATTTTTATCCCAACTTTTAATTTCATCAACTTGCACTTCAAACTTAGATAAGTGTTGCAATATTAACCTTAAACTTGAAAAATTACGGTTGAAATATTTACTCCTGATATGTTTTTGTTTAAAAGATCGTTAAAAAAAATATTCTCACATGCATTAAATTTAACTCTCATATGCATTAAATTAATTGTAAAACATATATATAGTGCAAACTTGATAGCATTTAAAAAAAAAAAAACACTAGAACTAAGCTTTTGCTAAAATTAATGAATTATGACAAAATTATTCAATGGTTAATTTGTGCATTAATCAAAATTAATTATGTGCTAAACTTAATTTTATTAAAATTGGTGAGTTTATGAAGATTTTTACATTTTTTTGGGTTAAAATTAGTGGGTGAATTAACGAAAATTGAATATAGGATAAAAATTGCAATACTTATCTAAGTCTAAGATCAAATTGGATGATATTAAAAATCTAAGGTGAAAATGGATACAATTCAACAAATTTAGGAGAAGAATGAACTTTTTTTTCCCCAAAGATTTAATTAAAACAAAAGATTATTAAATTACAAGTTTAATTAAAACAAAAAGATTCAAAATATGAAGTATAAAATTGAAAACTAAAAAAAAAGTATAAAATTGAAATTGAAAAAAAAAACGACTCATAAGTCATAACTCAATAGTCATAAATAAATATTCGGTGGATTTTTTTTTTTTTTTTTGAAACTATATTCGGGGGAAATTTAATTAATAAAATAGGGAGATATTAATTAATGGTGACAGGTTTTCAGGTGGGGAAATTTCCCGTCCGATTCAACGAAGGGCGGGGCAGGTAAAGGCGTCGGTTGCACGTGTGCAAGTACTGTTTCACACGTGTGAGTCCACTTCCTTCTGATTGGCTGAACCAGTGCCCCATTCTCAATTCCCAAGCATTTCTTCAACATTCCACTTTCACTCTCTCACTCATACTCTCTCTTTCTTTCATCACTAACAAACGGACAGGAATCTTACAACCATCACAAGCTCACGGCGATTTTTGGTTTTTCTTAGCGTCACATTCACCGATTCATCTGCATTTCACGCTTGCTGGATCTTGGATCGGTTTGCAGGTTCGAATGTCAGTTCCAATTACCACAATTTAGTTTTAATTTTACTCAAATTTTGGTGCTCATCGGATTCGTGTTGTATATCTGCTATCATTGTTTGATTTTCATTGATGTGGCTGTTCTTTTTGTTTATGTGAGTTTTTTTAGCTGTGTAATTGATGTGTTTAGTGTGATTCTCGAGATCATTTCACTTTGCTTTGACTGTCAAAGGTGCTTGCTGCACTCACTTGGAAATTAGAATTAGTTTGAGCTGAAATTGTTGCTACTTCTGCTGCTTCAAGTCCAAGTAGTTTCTGTTGAAAATAATAGTATTGCTGCTGTTTTTATGCTACTCGGCTTTGGAATATAACTAAATGAATTGCATGGACTGGGGAATATTGATCGTAGGAAGTTCATTCCTCTGGAAAATCGTGTAATATGCTATGTCTTTTGCTTTAATGGTGGCGGGTGTTGAATTTACTATGGACTTTTCTTTTATAAATATATATAGTTATATATTTAATTTTTTTATGTTGTGGCTTTTAGTGGCATATCCACAGGGAATGGTAAAATGAAAATCTGCTGGCCCACCGGATTATTCGTGTGTAAATCGTGCTCACCTGGAGAGTTCATCGTTCTTAAATCCCATTGGTTTAGTTTCTTATGTCGCCATAGTTTTATGACACTTCAGCAACATAATGCTATATTAGATCGTGGGCCAGCATTTTGTCAACATCTACGTTAAACTCTGATGGAAGGAATCCTGAAGCTGTGTGTGTTAGAAAAATCTATGTACCGATTACTCTTTCTAGTACGAATGTTCTTGTCCGAGCATATGATATATAGTATAATATGCCATGGTTTGTGTGTTGGTGTGAACTGGAGTCATTTAAAACTGCTAGCAAAATCTGTGACGTTGAGAATTTTGTACATAGTTATTGCATTCTTCCTGCTAAGAGTCAGCAGCTTCTTCTATGCCAGGTGTCATTTTCCTTGTGGCAGCTTGTTGTTACCAGATTACTATATGTTCAAGAAAACCATTCCAGTATTTGGTATTTCAGATGGTTTGTTGTAATTGTGTTATGCTTGACTTGTGCCACCATGGGCTTCTATACGGTAAAATGGCGATGGCTACTGATTCTTCACATTGTACCGCTTTGCATGATAATGAGCAGAAGCAGTGGTATCAGTTCTGATGGTATGATTTACCTTCCTTTTCTTTTAAATATAGAGGTAGTGTATGTCTAGGCATTAAATCAACTGAGAAAATGTTTCTACGTATTTTAATCACTGGAAAAATGTTTAGTGCACGTTTGAGCCTTGACATCATGATACTATTGGTTTTTTTCCTGGGATATTGATATCTGTCACCTTGCTTATCTTACTACATTAATACTGTACTCTATGAGATATAGAGTTAGAACACTCATAGAATATGATCCTATGACCAACCTTAACTTAACCATCACGATGCTTTTTCTTGAGAAAAGGTAAAGGTAAATGTTCGTTTGTTAGAATTTATAAGGTATGCACTTTCGCCTGGGGGGCGGACAAGGAGCCCCTAGTGCTTGTGATGAAAATTTAGACCAGTGTGAGTGATTTGTAATAGGACCCATGTAATGCTCTTGTGTACCTATGAGGGATGTTGTCATTGAGCAAGAACAGTGCACAGACCATTTTCTTTTTCGAAGATGGCTGCACTGCACATTATGACTCTCTCTCTCTGTGCTTGGTATCTCGTTTATTGTAGGTGAGGCACTTTTGAGCTTCAGAGCAGCAATTCTTGATTCTGATGGCGTTCTTCTTCAATGGAAGCCAGAGGAATCCTATCCTTGTAAATGGAAAGGAGTAACGTGTGATCCAAAAACTAAGAGAGTGATATATCTGTGAGTTCATCTTGGGTGGTTTCATCCTTTTTATTTTAAAATTTAAAATTTTACTGTACTAAATATCATATTTCCCTCATTTTGGTGATAAGTACTTTTCTTTTCTTTGTATGCACCGATTTTTTATAATTAATATTATTTTTATTTATTTTTCTTTCGGTAAGGAATTTAATCCTTTTGTTTATATAACGTAAATGGGTATAGAAAAAGGACAGAAATTTCTAAGTGACAATACTTACACGAAAGCCTGTCAAGTAAAATTAAAATAGAAGGTAAGTCACTTACAAACAGAAGTTCTCTCTTTAACCCTATGGTGTAAACCAAATGTTGAATTTAATAATCAATCCATACAAACTAAAGTAGTTGGTATTTATACCGAACTAATAAGGCTAACTAACCAGCCTAACAGAAAGCTAATGACAACCAGCCAACTGAAAACTAATAACGAAACTAAAAGCCCACTAATTAGTTGGCTGAAAAAACTAATAAGAAAGAAAAATTACAAAAGAAAAATAAAACAGCATAGTTAAACTACATCAATTGCTGTCCCCTAAAGATTAAACTCATACTCGAGTTGAAGGGGCGAGGGAAAAGGAACCTGGGGCGCCATAAGGAAAAATGTCAGCCACATTGAAGATAGGATTGATATGAAGATCTGTAGGTAATTCAATCTTATAGGCATTAGCACCATAGCACCGGAGGATGCGAAAAGGTCCCAATTTCTTATTCTTCAACTTATTGTAAGTCCCTGTAGGAAATCTGAATTTTCGAAGATGCAACATAACTAGGTCACCCACTTCAAAGCTGTGTTCTCGCCGTTTTGAATATGCCTTTTATTTGTATTGAGCATTAGCTTGCTCAATATGTTTGCAAACCTCCCGATGAAGTTCAGAAATCCGTTCGGCCATAGTCTTGGCCTTATCATGCAAATCGACAAAAGAAGGTATATTAGATAAGTCAACAGTTAGGCGCGGAAATTTAGTATATACAATTTCACATGGTGACTTCCTTGTTGATCTATTTTCCATATAGTTATAGGAAAACTCAGCTTGTGCCAAAGCAAGGACCCATTGTTTAGGATGTTCACCACTGAGACAACGGATTAAATTACCAAGAGTCTAGTTAGTAACTTCTGTTTGGTCATCGGTTTGAAGGTGACTTGTGGTACTAAATTTGAGTGTACTGTCAAACTTCTTCCATAGTGTACACCAAAAATGACTAAGGAACTTTACATCACGGCTGGAGACTATAGATTTTGGAATTTCGTGTAAACGGACAACCTCTCGAAAAAATAGATTGGCAACAGAAACCGCATCCGAAGTCTTTCGACAAGCAAGGAAATGAGACATTTTGCTGAATCTGTCCACCACAACTAGTACTGAATGATGGCCTCTTTGAGTTCAAGGTAAGCCAAGAATGAAGTCCATTGAAAGGTCTTCCCAAATGCTATTTGGTGTAGGTAATGGTGTGTATAATCCCAAGTTTTGAGTCTGACCCTTTGCTGGTTGACATACAAAGCATTTAGAAACAAAATTAGGACATCCTTTTGGATCTGTGGCCAAAAGAACCTTTTGGAAACAATGTCCAAAGTTTTGTCACGTCCAAAGTGTCCTGCCAAGCCTCCACAATGAAGGTTTTTAATAATAGCTTCCCTTAAGGATGTATGTGGTACGCAAAGTCTTTCTCCTTTGAACAAAAAACCATCTAAGAGGTGAAAATCATTAGAAAAAACAGATTGGAACGATTAGACCAAATAAAATGGAAATCTGGATCATATTCATATGTTTGTGGTAAATGATCAAAAGCTATAATTTCTCACTTTAGAAGAGTTAGCGTATTACCTTTACGGCTTAAAGCATCTGCCACCTTATTTGTAGCTCCTGTTTTATGTCTAATTACAAAATCAAATCTTTGCAGGATAACCATCGAGCATGCATCCTATTTATGGTTTTTGGAGTTTGAAGAAATTTAAGGGAATAATGGTCATTAAAGAGGATGAACTCCTTACCAATTAAGTAATGTTCCCATTGCTTTAGGCTCTAACTAGAGAATATAACTCTTGCTCATAGGTTGACCACTTTTGCCAACATTCACTAAGCTTTTCACTTAAGAACTCTATTGGATGACCATTTTGGGACAACACCCCTCCAATCCCTAAACTAGAGGCATCAACAACCACCTCAAATGGTTTACAAAAATCGGGTAAGGCTAAAACAGGTGTATTACTTAACTTTTCTTTAAGTAAATGGAAACTAATTGTCTGTTCATCCCCCCAACGGAAGTTTCCTTTTTGAAGGCAATTTGATAGTGGTGCTGAAATAGTACTAAAGTTGTGAATAAACTTCCTATAGAAAGATGCGAGTCCTAAAAAAGATTGAACATCCTTTACAATATTTGGGGTGGGCCACTCGGTGATGGCTTTTATTTTAGTAGGATCAACCTCTATGCCATCTACACTTATTAGAAATCCCAAAAAGTTTATAGTTGGTTTATAGTTTGAACAAGAAACGGGCATTTTTTAAGGTTGATATACAACTTCTTGTTATTTAAAACAGTAAACAAAGAGTCTAAGTGATAAATGTGTTCCTCTTTGGTTTTACTGTAAATTAGGATATCATCAAAGTAAACAACAATAAATTTGATAAGAAAAGGTTGCAAAACCTGATTCATAAGCCTCATAAATGTGCTTGGTTCATTAGATAGGCCAAAGGGCATGACAAGCCACTCAAAAAGTCCTTTATTTGTTTCAAATGTTGTCTTCCATTCATCTCCTTCGCATATTCGTATTTGATGATAACTGCTACGTAGATCAACTATAGAAAATATTTTTGCTCCCCTGAGTTGGTCAAGTAAATCACTCAATCTTGGGATAGGAAAGCGATATTTTATGGTAATCTTGTTTATCACTCTACTGTCAATACACATCTGCCAACTCCCATCTTTTTTTGGTGTTAACAATGCTGGCACAGCAGAAGGACTTAAACTAAGGTTGTACATGTCTTTTTTCAAGCAATTCGCTAACCTGTTCGTGAAGGATTTTATATTCATTAGGACTCATTTTATAATGTGGTAAATGAGGGAGGATAGAACCTGGAAGAAAGTCAATGTGATGTTGAATATCCCTCAATGGTGGCAAGTCTGTGGTATGTTGGTAATGCTTGGGAATTTGTCGAATAAGTGCTGAATATCTGGTGGAATGTTTTCTCCATGCTCTGTTTCATTCCTCTGTTTTGTTACCAAAGCCAAAAAAAAAAAATTCCTTTTTGAGAAATGAATTGTTTTGCTGGTAGAATTGTAAAAAGTTGGCCATTGCCTTTACTTTTTGTATCATCACCCTCGTTAAGTGGTAACAACACAATCTTTTTACCAATCCATAGGAATTCGTATGTATTTTCCCTTCCTATGTGGAGGGCTTGAGTATTGCATTGCCATGGTTGGCCCAATAAAACGTGACATGCATCCATTTCAAGGACATCACAAACCACTTGGTCTTTATAGCTATTACCAATGGACAACGGAAGTGTACATATTTCGTTTATTTGTGCTTCACCTCCCCTCTTAATCCAACCAACCTGGTATGGTGTTGGATGTGGATCCACCTTAAGGTTAAGTGTGCTAACAAGCTTTTTTGAAACCATATTCTCACTGCTTCCACTATCTATGATGATCACGCATATTTTCCCATTTATTGTACATCTTGTCATAAAAAGGGAATGCCTTTGTGGATGGGATTCAGTCTTTGGAGTTAAGAGGACTCTTTGGATGATACATGATAATTGTTCACCTTCATCAGGTTCCAAATATGTTATTTCTTCTTCGGATTCTCCACTTATGCCATCATCCGAATTGTGATTGTCCTCAACCAGTGCTAAGGAGTGTCTTTGAGGGCATTCATTGGATAAATGTCCATTTTGTCCACATCTAAAACATTTGCCAAGCGTTGGTCTGGTGTAGGGCTTGGTGTTCTTTTTGGTTGTATGTTCTCCATCTTTGATTTCTAATTTTGATTGTGTTGTTGGAGTGTCTTTAGTCTTTGAGGTACTGGCCGCACTTCACATATTCGAATTTCTTGATGTTGGTGACCCACCTTTCCTGTAGGTGTTCCTTGATTGCTCCCAAGATGTTCTTCTGGACATGTTCTTGAAGTCCTCATTATTTTGTTCTTCAATAGTTGTTGCCCAAGTAATGGCATCTTAAAGATATCCCAAGGGTTGTAGCTGTACTTGCTTGTTACTATCAGATGCAAGCCAGAGGCGAATCTTGCAACTTGATGATGCTCACTCTCGACCATACTTGTATGAGCACTTAATCTGTGGAATTCTTCAATATATTCGTGCACTGTGCGCTTTCCTTGTTTGCAATTTTGATACTGATTGTACAGAATTTGTTCATAATTTGCTGGTAAAAATCTGTCTTTCCTGAGTCTTAGCATTCTTGGCCAAGAACGGATTGGTCTTTTTCCAATTTTTCTTCTATTTGTCTGCAACTGGTCCCACCATGCTGAGGCTCCAGCTTTTAATTTCAATGCTACCAGTTTCTCCTTTTTTTCATCGGGTGTATTCATGTATTCGAAGAATCTTTCTACATTCTTGATCCAATCAAGAAAACCTTCACTCTCTATCTTTCCATTAAAGCTTGGTAAATCAATTTTCATTTTGTAATCTCCTGATTCTCCATGCTGTTGGTGGGCATCTCTTGGTCTTCTCTCACATTCTAGATTGTATTCTTCTTCCTCACTTGATAAATTAGATTCATAACGTTGTCTGCCAAAGATAGGTTGAATTCGGTTGTGTTCTTGAAAGTTAAAACAATCTTCTTGGTGCATTCTTTGTTGTTGGGTTTGTTCTAGTCCATCCATCGGATTGTTTTCATTTCCTCTTGGTCGAATTTCTTGGTTGTTCTGATTTACTGCCAGCAGCCCCACTTGATTTGTTAATGCTTCGATCATGTGATGAATCTCTCCTACATTTCTTTGAATATCCCTTACAGAATCCTCAACTGACAGCAAGCGTCGAGTTGTAGTTGTTGGAGAGAGGATGGTTGGAGTTTCCAATCCTCTGCTGGTTCGATCTGTGTCATCCCCGGTGTTAATGGGCCTTTTCCCCGCCATCAGGTTCAGGTTTCTTGGAGGCTCTGATACCACTATTGGTGTAAACCAAATACTGAATTTTTATTAATGAAGAATCAATCCATACAAACTAAAGTAGTTGGTACTTATACCCAACTAATAAGGCTAACTAACCAGCCTAACAGAAAGCTAATAACAACCACCTGTGGGCAAACGCAAACCTAAAACTTTAAGCAACTTTTTCCAAACATAAGTAGCAAACTAACAAATCAAAAGCATATTTTACTAATTCTCTATATTACGACCGTGCGAACATAATATTTGAGGAAATCAACAAAAAGAGGAAATCTCACTTAAGCTGCGATACAAGATGGAAGTTTGTTTCTTTTCTTTTCTTTTTGACATCATCTTGTAAATCTCAAATACATTTTTGCTTTATTGTCTATATTCGAATATTGATATTAGACATCGTGGAAGAGATTCTTCAGTGCTTCCTCTGTTACATTAGTTATAAGGGTAGAGGTAGACTCATAATGTCATAACTTGGTACTTCATTTAGATGCATTTACTTCATTATAAGTTATTGTCAGATCACTAGTTGCCGAACATGATGTTCCATTTGATTATTTTACTACTTTATGAAGTTCATCTATAGATTTTAGATTTTTATTTATTTACTTATTCTTAAGAATCTTATTTGGTTATCTCGCAGGAGTCTTCCTTATCACAAACTTAGTGGATCTTTATCCCCTGAACTTGGAAAGCTTGACCACCTAAAAGTTTTGTATGTACTTCTGCCGTTTATTAGGCAGTTGATGCCTATGGATATTACTAGGCCTGTCGGTAAATCTAACGCTAGCAATTTATCATTTTACAGAGCTCTTCATGACAATAACTTTTATGGGACAATTCCATCAGGATTAGGGAATTGCTCACAGTTGCAGGGAATGTAAGTATTTACAGCGACTGGTAGTCAGAATGTCTTTTTTTTATTTATTTATTTATTTTTTTTGGGGGGGGGGGGGGTTAATATTTACAAATTCAGCCAACAAATTTACATACTAATTTGTGCAAGTAACTAACAACTTAACCTGTGTTGCACATGGTTTAATCTATAACTTCATAAATAATTGGTGGTTCATTTACGGTATGCACTACCCATTATTTTATTTCGCCAAACTAAGCATAGGTCTACCGATATATATCAATTTTAGAGGTCAGATGTTCAAATATCCTCACTCCTGCATTGTTGAGTTAAAAGAAAAAACTCATCATTTAATTCAATGATTTTGTATTATTTAAATTGGTAAACAATAAATAACGAAACTTCCAGTAATCTTTTTGCATTGAACTAAAAATTTTATTGTGGGTGCTGGTAGCCTGCTGTATGCCCAGAATACCGGGTACGGGTAGTTTTTCATTATGGGTTCTGCTTGGTCCAATCAATGGGGTGTGCAAAACAGAAAACGGGGTACGCCAAGCAAGGTTGGACCCGTCCAACAGAGTCCACCAAAGATTTCTTTGATACAGGGAGCAACAGAGAAAATTAGGAATAATAAATCCTTCTTGGAATGATTTCTTCCATATTAACATCACTCAATGCTAGGTAGTATGTTCTATAGAAAAAATTTAATTCTTAGGGATCCCCTTATGTCGAATTTCTTCGTTCAGCCCTAAGGATGGTAACTCTGTTAGTTGGAGCACGAGGGAACAGGTGGTATACTCTACCCATCTGCTGTTAGGAGTTTGGCTTTGAATAATATACACTAACCTTGTAAGCTTCTTGATCTCTCTATCCTATAGTTGTCTACTGTAAGTTTAGCCTCCAAAACTATCTTGAATCCAACAATCACAAACAGAGGCTAGAAAGCTGGAAAACTCTTGGGTAAACAAGTTTTAACGGTAAATCTTTAGCCTAAGAGATTCTAGAAAATAGTGTTACATTTTGAAGGATGAGAATTCTTACTAACTTTCTTGTAGTGAACCACAGACTTACTGTGACTGGAGTCCTGAAGATTTTGGTGCTTATAGGTGAACCAGACCACTTTTTATCTCCCAACAAATGCTTGAGATGATGGAATTCCACAAAGATTCTTTCTGAAGAAAGAACCTCAATACCCATTTTGAGATCATGGCACGATTTTTCTCCTCGAGGTTCTCAACATCTAAACCCCCCTCCCCGCTCCTCTCCCCCTCTCTTTATGATCAAAATCTTTCTTCCATCCCTCCAAGTGACTTCTGAAATCAATGCCTCCGGCCCAAAAAATTCTCTCATCTTTTCTTTTAGTATAGGAGGTTAGACACCTTTGCTAGAATTTGGAATGATCACATATAGTGCTCTAGCGTAGTTGACAGTACTGATTCCACTAAAGTAAGCCACCCTCCCTTAGAAAAGATTGCATTCTTGCACTTGTGAAGCCTTATATCGACCTTTCCAACGACTGGATTTCATAAATCCACCTTTTTGGATTTCCTCGCTCGGGGCAAAAGTACTCCAAAGGCCACACACCAATTGGGCAGCATTAACTTCAAATAAAGAAAATGAATAGTATTGACTTTATAGTATTTATTTTATTTTATTTTAGGAGGAGGCAGTAGGGAAATTTTTATCCTTTAAATGATAGCACTCTTTCTCTGTTTTGGTGTTGTTATTATTTTGTCTGGGGAGGAGGGGGTTAGACGTTTGTGCTCAATTGAAGGTGTTTCTTAGCAAGGTCCAGAATCTTATATTTCTTGCTTCTTTCTTGTAGTTTACAAGTTGAGTTTTGTGTTTACATAGGTTCCCGTGAAACTTTCTCTTATGATTGCAATCCCCCATCCCTGTCATGTTTTTATATATATTGTACATGCTAATAAAATTAAATGATTTGCAATTTTAAATTTATTTTCCTCAGGTTTCTGCAGGGTAATTACTTTAGTGGGTTCATTCCCAATGAATTGGGGAACCTTTCGGCACTTAAAAATTTGTAAGTTTTAATTTCCTTTTTCCTGGAATCTTTTACAGTCAGATATTTATTATTTATTGTAGTTTGATGAACTAACAATCATTATAAATTGCAATGATTTGTTTTGGATTACAATGCAATCACAAGAGGTCAAAACAGTTCACTGTCCAAGCACTGACAACCATATTGTCACGCGAACGGCAACTATAGTTTTGTAAAAAGGACTCATTAGCTGACCTCTCGGAGTCTCTCATGTCATTGTCACCTCATTCATTCTCCTACTGTTTTAATATCATTTAAAATATCAATTGATCAGCATTTCAATATCTTTATGTTTGCACGTGCTCGCTGTACACATTCATGCACACAGACGCTAACATCTATGCCTTCCACGCATGAAAGCATTATTACGTGCTGAACTTATTGCTATTAATTTGTTAGGAATTGTTCACTCGTAAACCTTTCTCTTTTTGGGATATTCCCGTCTTGAATCTTCTTTTGGCATATTGTTTTTTTTTTTTAAAATTTGTCGCAGAGATATTTCAAGTAACTCGCTCGGTGGAAATATTCCCATCTCGCTTGGGAAGTTGAGCAAGCTTATTACTCTGTGAGCAGCCTTTCTTCCTTTTCTTTATTCCAGTGCTTGGTATAATTTTTTTTTATCGAATGGCTTCCTGCTTCAAATATATTGATTCTGATATCTATAATTTTGGATTTGTTATCTTATTATTGGTCATTTTGAAGAAATGTGTCTGCCAATTTTCTGGTTGGATCAATACCGAATGTTGGAGTGCTAATCAACTTCTCGGAAAGCTCGTAAGTGCTCTCTGATGAACCTATCATGTTTTATTTAAATTAATTAGATGCATAATATGGCTTTGAAGTAGCTGTCAGTCCTGGTAAATCATACAGGAAACACTCATCCGAAGGGCTTTATAATGAATTAATTTGTTAATGCAAGTAAAGTTTTTCCTTTTAATTCATTGATAACTGATTGATTAACCATTTTTTAGATTTCTTGGAAACCGTGGCTTGTGCGGGAAACAAATAAATGTTATGTGCAAAGATGAAAAAGAGGGACCTGGAACAAATGAGTCACCATTCTCAGGTTAACTTACATTTGAGTTTGTCTGCCATAATGCAAATATTTCATATGTTTATTGAGTTCCCTTTTCACTTGGAAAGTTGATCTAGTGAGCCTTTGCGTAAGGAATATTTAGTTCTTTATCTTCCGTATGATTTAATGTTTCTAGGATTCGTGAAGTTTTTATTGACCTCAACATCAAGATTTCTTATCAGAGTAACTCTGTTCTAGCTTTTCATGAGGTATATTTTGACGAGAGTTCAAATTTTTGTAGTGCAAAATCAAATCGGGAGGAAGAAATACTCTGGCCGACTACTTATAAGTGCTTCGGCAACTGTGGGTGCTTTACTGCTGGTTGCCCTAATGTGTTTCTGGGGTTGCTTTCTGTATAAAAAGTTCGGCAAAAGTGACAGTAAAGGTCTAGTGCTGGACGTTGGTGGAGGTACTTATCTATTGGTTTCCACCCCACTAGTTGAATAATTTGAGCATTTTCTTGTGTTGCCTTTGCTTTCAAGGATTACCTGGTTCTGAATGTCAATTTAATATTGTCTTGCTACTTCAGGTGCTTCGGGTGTAATGTTCCACGGAGATATGCCATACTCATCTAAAGATATTATTAAGAAATTTGAGTCATTGAATGAAGAACACATAATAGGATGTGGGGGCTTTGGAACCGTGTACAAGCTTGCAATGGATGATGGCAATGTTTTTGCCTTAAAAAGAATTGTAAAATTGAATGAAGGCTTTGATCGTTTTTTTGAGAGAGAGCTCGAAATACTTGGAAGCATAAAGCACAGGTTCCTTGTGAATTTGCGAGGATATTGCAATTCTCCTACATCAAAGCTGTTAATTTATGATTTCCTTCCTGGAGGCAGCCTTGATGAGGCACTACACGGTAAGATTCTTATTATATTATTTCTATGCTTCATTCTTGGCACTTCATATCATGCCAAAAGATACTGAAGTAGGGGACTTGGATAGCTGCTCATACCTGCTAGTTAACTTATTACTTCTGGAGACCGTATTCTTATACTAGATTTTCCTCTGTACTACAAGCAACTAGCAAGTCTAGTGATATGTTAGAATTCATCCATGTTCTAGATTTCTGTTTCTGTTTGTGACATACATTCTAGGCCCAAAATACCTGGTTAGTCGAAATATGGATAGAAAAGAATTATTGTTCAATGGACAATCGCAACTTTTAAATGTCATATTATTATTATTATACAATCATTGAGAAACTTTCAGGTGATGGTTTAGACATATGATGTGTCTAGTCTGGTTAATGTCTGAAGTACGAAACTCAAAGAATTTAAAAGAAGGCTTTTATTTATTAAGCTCATCCGAGGGCTCGAAAAGTAGTAAAGCACTCTGAGATATAGAACACCAAAGACTGTAGAAAAAGAAAATTCTTCACCAATCGGCAATAAGGCCTTCTCTTAAAACTGGTCTATGATATTTTATCATTCCAAATATGATTTAATAATTTTTTTGTGGAAAATGATATGTGTAATTCTTGATACAATAGGTGAACAGAAGAAAGGACTTGTATGCGTGATTATTGTTAATTTAGACTTTTATGCGTGATTCTTGTTAATTTACTCGGTGTACAATGAGAATATAAATACAAGATGCTTGAAATTTTGAGAAAGGAAAGAGAGGCTGAATAAGGAATGTACAGCCATATATAATTAGAGAAAATTATTCCGAATATGATTTAATGCATTTTATATGTGGGAAATGATAGGTGTCCGTACTGAAGTATCTGAGCAACTAGACTGGGATGCACGCTTAAATATTATCATGGGAGCTGCAAAGGGACTTGCATATTTGCATCATGATTGCTCTCCGCGGATCATTCACCGAGACATAAAATCAAGCAACATTTTACTTGATGCTAATTTGGAGGCTCGAGTTTCTGACTTTGGACTTGCGAAGCTTTTAGAGGATGAAGAATCACATATCACAACTATTGTTGCAGGAACATTTGGTTATCTGGCTCCTGGTACGCCATTGAAAATGTGATTTTTTTTTTAACAATGGTTCTTTACTGATGCATATATTGAACTACAAAAAAAAAACTACTTTCTGCCTCAAATAATATGTACATGCTAATCTTTATGTTTTTATGAGCAGAGTATATGCAAAGTGGTAGAGCTACTGAAAAGACTGATGTATACAGTTTTGGGGTATTGGTACTTGAAGTGTTGAGTGGCAAACGTCCCACCGATGCGTCATTCATTGAAAAGGGGCTAAACATTGTTGGTTGGGTATGCTTCTTTCCTTCTGAATTTTATGGATTATTCTATTATTTTGTGATTAATTATGGATAATTTAGAATCTGGTGTTATGGTTTTCTGCATGGACAACATGCGAAAATTTCACTCTATTTAAATTACTGTAGATGTTGGTAAGCCGTAAGTATACTTTACGATATTTGTTTGTTTTGATTATATCTTTCCATTGTTTTGAATTTACTTGTCATCTGCTTATACAATATTAAATTTCCTTACTTATATTTTCGCACTTGTGTCTATACTTAAAACAGCAACATACTGCCTAAAAGAACTGAGATGATAGTTTTCAACCAACTAAGAATGGATGATTTAACTCCTATCTGAAGCGTGGGACCATTGTAGTTTTTCAAGTCAGTTGCACGTCTCTGGAATTGGAGACTTCACCCTTTTATAAGGCGCAATAAACCATTATATTATTTTTGGACTTCTATTCAGAATGACTTCAAGCTAACTAATAGAATATAATGGTAGAGAAGACACGCTTTCATACCTTTCCTTTGGCTCATATCATGTATGAGAATGCCTTGAATTGCTCTGCTATCATGTACCCGCAAACACATGAACTACTGCTTCATAAAATGCCAGAATCTATGTGACATATCGATGTTCCTTTTTATATCTAACCATTGGAAATTACTCATAGACATGCACTTTGTACTCCTGATATGTACGTATCAACGGGCTCTTCTAACCAACATATTTCCTTTGTCAGTTAAACTTTCTAGTCACAGAGAATCGACAACGAGAAATCGTTGACGTACAGTGCGAGGGAATGCAAACAGAAAGCCTCGATGCATTGCTTTCGGTTGCCATCCAATGTGTTTCGTCAAGTCCAGAGGAACGACCAACCATGCACAGGGTGGTCCAGATACTGGAATCTGAGGTTATGACTCCATGCCCGAGTGATTTCTATGATACAGATTAAGCTCTATATGTAGAGAAGACAGCCATGCCAGTCAATGGAAGGCATATAATCTTGAAAGAAACTGTTGAATCAACCAAAAGGATTTAGCACCTTCAAGAAGGTCCATCCCTCTATCTGATTCTTCATTAGTTCTTTCTGAAAATTCATCTGTATCAGCATTGTGCAGCTTTTGTGGTTGAGCTCTAATGGAGTCAGTCCTAGTTTTAAAGAGAATTCAAAAGTTCCATTTGCGGGAAACCAACTGGTCCTCGTTTTGCGTGGGTTGGGTCATTTGATCTCTTATGTAAATGGAGTTCCACGTCAGTGAGTCATTTGTTCAATCTCCCCCAGTTTCCTTTTTTTCCCTTTTTTTTTTTTTCCTTTCTTCCCTCTCTCTCTCTCTCTCTCTCTCTCTCTGTCTGTCTGTCTCTCTCTCTCTTTTCAATCATTCGTTCTCTTTGTAATTTTTCTGTAGCTTTTGACTCTAAATTAAGTGTACATGAATGATTGTATAATATTCAATGAATGTTCTTCAGTCAGTTTTGTAACATTTTATTTTATTTTCCCTAAGAATTACCGTACAACACCCTCACGTTATTATTTTTTTCTACTTTATTTTCTTTCTTTTATTGGAATAAATTTCTTGACACAAAAGGGAGGTTACTGTATGAATTTAATGGCATTGGTCTCAATAATATTGTATTTTTATTTAATATCTACCATTGACATCACATGTGAGGTGATAATTCAGATTTACCATCTTTAAAGGTAAAAATACGCTAGGGTAATGTTAGCATTTTTTCTTGAGTTCAACAACATTGTGAAGATGAGAATTCAAACCTCTTATCTTTTTGAGTTCAACAATTATAAGGTGGATAAGACACCAATTACCGTACAAAGGTTAATGATTCAATCTCCCACTTTACAATTATCGATCTCAAACGTCTTATCTTTTAATCGAGAATATTATACCTTAACTTGTTGAGTCATGCTTAAGTTAGCAAATATTGGCATTTAACATTAACATTATTAACACAATTATGATGTGGCAAGTCCGTTAGATCAATTTGAGTTAAATTGGCCTAATATGAAAATCAATCTAATTGGCTGTATGATGTTAATGGTGTTAATTTTCCTTGTTTATTCTCAGATATTTTAAAAACATAAATTTCTACATGTGCCAACTCCATGTGGCAGTGTTCCAAACTACATGAGAACCTTATACAAAGGTTGAATTCATATCTTATCAAATTAAAAACATTCATGCCTAAGTGAGCATAAGCGTTAATTGGCATATACTCCTTTCCTTGGAGTCGAAGATTCAACTCTCACATTTGTAGTACTAAAAAAAAATAAAAACATTCATTTCTCTACAATTCTGAAACTTCTTACCAAGCACATTCCTTTCACGCCCCAAGGCGACCTTAAGATCTCTTAATACAACAAAAATCACTTGGTTGCTCACTGTGTTTCACCTGCTGGTTTCAGTTGAGTTTTTCAAGCTAATTTTGCAGAAACAAATCTTACTATGGATGAGACAGTGTCATGAACTCTGTCCATCAACCGATGGTCGGGTTTCTGCATTTTCGCAGCTAACCATCGGTAATCTGCCAAAGTAGACTCAGATAAAGGCTCAAGGAACTCACATTTCTCCAGAATGTCGGAAGGGGGTACTCCTCCGATAAGGTTCGTATCCAACTTCGGTTTACCTTCAAACAGTTCTTTAGGAACAACCACAGGACCTTCTATGGCAGCAGGCGATGCGCCGGGAACTACTTCCTGCTTGAAAGGTAGAGCTCTAGCAGTCTGCAAGCAAAATTCTATCCATTGGTGGATCATAGGGGAGGGTCCCCTAACTCTTCCACCAATTGGCTCTGTCTCAATTCTGGAGGTTGCAGGAATTGCCTGAAGAAACAGGACATATCTGATAAAGAAACCAATACTGAACTGATATTTTGGATGAAGAAAATGAGAGTTTTACCATCAATGAGCATTTTCCATTTCTTTCTAAAACTAGTTTCGGGCATTAGAGTCGAGTTCGAGTTTGAACCTTATGTTTAAGTATCCTTAATGCAAAGAGGACAGGGAACAATTTGAATATACCCATAAATCAGCCCATAAGCTTGATCCAGACTTGGGGACGACCACTGCAATATTTGACATGCGTTTGACGACAGGAAGAACATCGCTACTCCATCCAACAGCGACCCACACATCCCCAACTGCAAATGCTTTCAGATAATGTGTGCTATCGAACAAACGTACCTGCGTAAGACAAGTGAATAATTATAGTGAATAATAATAAATGTATAAGGGTATAACAGTGGACAAAATTGTAATGGTTAATAATATCTGGTGAAATTAGAACTTAAAATCGCATCTACTACTTCAGATTTTGAAAGGTCTAAGAAGCTAAGAAATTTAGGCCCTATTTGATAGTCATTTTGTTTTTGGTTTTCTGTTTTTGAAAATTAAGCTTATAAACACTACTTCTACCTATAGTTTTCTTACTTTATTACCTACTTTTTAAAAACCAAGCCAAACTTTGAAAACTGAAAAAAAGTAGTTTTCAAAAACTTGATTTTGTTTTTGAAATTTGGCTTAGAATTCAAATATGTTTTTAAGGTGAAAAACTTTAAACCAAAAACAAAATGGTTATCAAATGGAGTCTTAGATTTGGGATCAATTTTCTTTTCACTCTAGATGGCTTGAATTTGTTGAAATTTTCCCTTTTTTCAGTAGAGGATGATATCTCATCCTTTTTTTTTTTGGCAATATTTCTCTTATTATCGTAAGCCAGAGCCAGAGATTTTCTATATACTTTCCAGTTTCCAGCTAATGGGAATCGTAGTCATGACATTTTCAGGAAGGGAAAACAACTGTAATTCAAATATAAAGAACCATTCTATAATTTCTGAAGGAAAAGTCAAGTTCCACAACTCCCCCCACACACAAAAAAAAAAAAAGAACAATTACTAAGTTCATCTTTTTTGCTATCGGATTGGAACAAGATATATCTGACCTGTTTTGCTAGTGAAGTTAGATTTTGCTGAACGGCATCTCTGCCACCAGGAATTTGCGAGCTTATGTTTTTTGTGTTATAGGATGCTCCCATGTACTTTAAAACAGCACCAATTACTTCTCTAGGTGAATCAACCATCGAAATTCTTCCTCGAAGTTCAGGGCGCCATAAATCTGACCAGTCCTGCAGCAGCAGTATTAAAGCACCTAAGAGTACTTGAGGAAGGAAATAGCTCTTCAGATAGAAAAGCACGACTTTATTTTCTAGAACCTTTAGACAGAATATGTAACACTGTTTTTTTAGCCAAGAATGTGTAATACTTATACAAGTAAAACAAATGAAACTCCATACCAAAAACAGACATGGAGGACAAAAGTTACCTACTTATAGTTAGTACCTCTATGGGAGCCAACTTGTTCTTCCGAAATTTGACTTTATTGTATGCTATAACCATACAGCCCCATCTATATGGAGCCGACCATATTTTACCATCAGGATCTATTTCACCCTCAGAGTTTCTGCGTAGAAGTACCTGCAGCATTGTTAGTGAAAATAAAAGATGCATGCAATAACATTCTAGATTTGATGGATGTTTTGTTTGGTTTTGTATGAAGGGTTATGACTGAGAGATTAGTCGAGATCGGTTTGAATATTCACAAATGTGAATATATAAATTGAAGGGTTATGGCTGAATGGGGTGAGTTTAGAGATGCAAAGGGTTGGTTTTCTTTTTAATATTTCTGGTCACTTTGTGACTTCTCACTATATCCACGAAACATTGTTTCTAAAAAATGCATGCAATATGTTTACATTTTGGCATAATTATGAAAAATGACAATCAATGAGAAAAATAACTCCACACAAAGGGAAATTTTTAATATCCGAAGTTGAATAATATAATAGTGCAGTTTGGTTACATTATATTTAAAAACTTAAGTTCATACAGTTGAATCAGTGTTGAACACCACTACGTTAAAAAACATTTCACATATATTTAGCATGGAAACAGAATAAAAACACTTGAATAAATAAAAACAGGCGTTCAAAATTAATCATCCAAGGACTGAAAAGACCATTTACACAATTACCTTCCATTTAGTGCTCAAGTTATTAAACCACTCCTGGTCTTCCACATCTTGAATGGGCTCGATAAGAGCCTTCTTAATTGCAAAGTTGAGCCAGGAATCGCCGATACTAACAACATCAGCAACCATGATAGATGAAGACTTAACCTTACTTTTGCCAATGGGAACAGATAAATCAGAAAAAACACTCTCAAGACTTCCATTGAACTTCACAGTGAATCTTAATCTCTTCCCTTGTGATTGAATAAACTCCTACAAGAAAAGACCTATAAGCAATAGTCCCAACTCTGATCAACATGCTCAAAACATTAGGAAAGACGATTACAGAAGAAATTTTTCTACAGAGTTTGTCATTCTTGATCCATCAATTGGAAACAACAGCCTAATAGTAAGATTCCATAACCTTTTGAACATAATAGCCATTAAGTAATAACATAATGTAAGATAGAAGGGCAACCAAAATTGGGGAGACAACTATTGTAGTTGAGACAATTCAGTAAAATTGTCCTCTTTTGTACCAAAATGCTCCTCCCTCCATTATATCATGAGCTAGAAAAGGCACCCATGTCAAAAAGAAGTCTTCTTCTTTCCTTCCCTGCCCAAGAATGACATCCTTTCCCATCCGAAGAAAGAAGTAGATGTAATAGTAGAAAGAAGATCATTTTACCCTACATTTATTATATTTTTTTTTTAGTTCAACAATTGCAGGGGTGGAAGATCAAACCATCGAACTTTAGAATGGTAATTGGGACTTTATCCGTTTGCAATGCTCAGATTGGCCATTTTACCCTACATTTTCTATAACAAGCATTGTGATGAATCTGATTTTTGAATAGGATATCTAGCCCAATTACCCCATTGTTTGTGCTTGTTATGCAAGAGTGAAGATAAAAGGAGAGAGAGAGAATTACACAAGAGAGAAAGAGAAACGACCGTCTAGCTAAGGCAACTCTGGGAACTTAGACGGACCTTAATCCAAGAAGGAGGAATAGAGTCACGAAGAGCAACGACACTCAAAGGAACGGTCAAAGCAAACTTCTTAGACTTCCATTCTTCAAATGCTTCATCCATTTTCTTCTTCTCCAGCTTCTTATCCTCACCTACAAATCAGAAATTAAAACTTCAAAACAACGAAACCGAGGCCAGGCAAGCCCGATAATTCTACTTCCACACAAGCCCTCGAATCGAAATTCCAAACAATTATCTTTAAATTCCTCGAACCAAATCTTTAATCGACACTACCGAAGCAAGTAACATAAGAAAAATCCTCGGGCACTTACTAGGAACTACCTTCTCCTCTTCCAAGTTGTAATTATCTGCCGCCGTAGGAGGCACCGGCAAAGTAGCCGCAGAGCAGGATCGAGCTCCAATGCCGAAACCAATACTCAAACTGAGAAAAACCACCGCCGACGCGGCGAGGCGAAGCGGCGGCGTGTGGGGAAGTATTGGAAACTTATCTTCTTCGGAAGCCTCCGGCGAATGCGTCTGACTTATCGAGCAACAGCGGAAATTGGTGGTGAAGTTGGAAGAGGAAGAAGGGGAAGCCATGGAAGATGAAGAATTCGAGCGGCGACATGGTAATCGGAGAGAGAGCAATGTGCCGGAGGGCAGCAATGCCGCCATTCACATAGAGCTCGAAATCAACAGTACTATTGATTATTGAAACCGCGTTAGAGGGAAAGCTATCGGCCTAGTTGCCGATGGTTCTCAAACTTTCACGACCTATTATCTTAAGGCTAAATTATAAAAAATAATTTTTTGTTTTCTTTTAGTTCTAACAGTATTTATGGCCAAAATGATCTAGGTTACAAATTAGAATATTTCTTGGTCAATGATATATGTCAATTGAGCTAAGCTCATTTTATCGAATTATAAAAAATAACTTGATCTTTGATAAAGATTTCAAAACTAACTTCGAAATAATAAAAATTCTTTAGTATATTAGATAGAAAGTTGACATGATGGTGACAATTGACACATGACAGTGTGCAATGATTGTCTGGATTAATTTTGAACTGCATTCTATCTGACTTTTCATCCAATACTTACACATAGTTTAAAAACTTTTGCACAAGATCAAATGTAATATTTAAACTTTAAAATAATAGGAATAATTTTTAAACAAAGAGTAAAGTTTAGGGACATTTCTTATAAGTTAGACTTGTCTTAAGTGGCGGATCAGAATTTTTTGTTAGGGGGGGCACAGTTTCGTATAAGACTAATCCCTGAATTCTTAGATTTTTGTCTATATGATTTCAAAACTTTAAAAGTGTTTAATAGATCTTTGAAGTTTCAATTTTGTATTTTTAATAGACCTCTGACATATTCAAATTAAAAAGAATGTTCTATTTTACATAAATTTTAATTTTGTGACTAATAGTTCATCAGTTTATTCGACAATTTTTAAAATTAATGTATCTATTAGTTACAAAATTAAAGGTTTAAGGTTTAATTATATAGAAAATCAAATTTTATATCTAATAGGATAGTCAATTTTTAAAAATTTTGATTAAGTCCAAGACCTATTGGATAAAAATTTGAAATTTCATAAATCTATTAGACATTTTTAAAGTACAAAGACTTTTTTTTAGTACAACTACATAGACTTATTAAACACAAAATTGAAAGTTTAAGGACCTATTAGATACAAATTTAAAGATTGTAATTTAACTCTCATATAAATATAATTTTAAATTTATTGATATATAAATTTATAGATTGAGTAAATATTAATTACAAAATTATAATAAACTATTGTAGAATTATCCAATAAATATATAAGCAAAGAAAGACACTTTTAAGTATTTAATATTTTTTAAAATAGAATTAAGTTTTTTAATACAATTAATTCTTATAAAATAGTTTATTAAAGATTAAAAAATATTTGCATATTCTAATGGGTTTTAAGTGTACTAAAATTAAACTAATATAAAAATACCTATATTGCAAAATTAGAAAACGAAAAGTTAAAATATTAAAATAATATATAAATAAATATAGATATATATATTGCACAATATAAAAAAGAAATAAAATTGAAAACACATGAACGGGATTCAAAACTTTTTTTTGTATAACTGGGATTCAGACTCAAATGGAAAATCAAAATACTATATAAATAAATATAGATATAAAACTGAAAAAACATGCAAACGGGATTCGAACTCTGGCGCTCAGATAGCCATAAGGCACTTTGTGCCCCCCAACCACTGATCCAAAGGGAGTTTATATAATTTGTGCCGAAAAACAATATACATATATTAAAAAGCGGTAATTTGACGGGGAGGGGCACGTGCCCCTCTTGGCCCCAACGTGGATCCGCCCCTGCTTGTCTTAATTCAATTTCTTTGGTAATTTAATTCTAAATATAATAAAAATTTGAGATTGAATTACCTAACTTAGGCTTATCTTAAACACAACATTGTCTTCCATTAAATTCTTTATCCTAAAACCATTAAAAAAAAGGAAAATAAAATCTTCTTTACACCGGGTAGAATTTAAATTTATGACTTTTTAGGCACAGTTATAATGTCTTAAACAGTTAAACTATATTCAGATTGACTTCAAAGTTTTGTTTTTGCATCACAAACTAAACATTAAGGATTATAATTATTCTATGTATTTTACAAAGTCTTTCAACAAGTTTATGCCATTAATTATGTCAACTTGTAGCCAACCTAAACATAACTTAACTGGTTAAGACATATGTTATTAACTAAGAAGTTAGAAGTTTGAATCATCTCACTCTCACTCTCACATGTTATTGAACTTAAAAAAAAATGAAAAAATGATATCCACTTGCCTGAAATTAGACTACTACAAAATTGAAATTTAACCAACTTGTATGATTTCTTTTTTTTTTTTTTTTTTGAGCTATGATTTCTTTTTCTTTCAAAATCTCAGTTTAATTTTTTTTTTAACATAAATTTCTGTTTAATTATACTATATATAAATCAAAAGAAATTGGTCAATTTGGACAAGTTTAGTTTTATTTTTCAGAAAGAGAAAATTACATTACAAACTTGCTGAGATGTCTTAATTATTGTGCTTGGATAAATAAGGCTTAAGATCTTCTACCACTTTCGTATTATTTACCCGTAACTCCCTCTCACAAAAAAAAAAAAAAAGAAAAAAGAAAAAAGAAAAAAAGAAAGTATTACCCATAACTCAATGTGCAAAATAAACTCGATTGGCTCTACTCTCTTGAGCTACTCAATGGATCAAAACAAAATATTGGCTCTTGAGCTATTTGAAATTTTGCATTTCAAAATAATTTTCTATTTTTGAAAATTATATTTCAATGTCTGGTAGAATTAGGATTCTACTGAGGCTACGTTTGAGATTGCGGTGGAAACACATAAATACGATTTTGAAAAAATCCTAACCGATTTAGGTGTTTGGTAATAATTCCTTGATTTCCAAGATCTCTTCCCGAATAATCAGGGTTTTTTTTAATGATTTTTCAAAATGACTATCACATCCTTCAATTTATTTTATTTTCTTCAATTCTTTTGCCGTCACTCTTTTCCATTCCTCTAGGATCTAAGTTGTACAATTCCAATATCAACTTGAAGCAAATTTCATCAAACTTTGTGATTTTCTTTGTATACGCAACAATTAGAGGTTTTTTTTTTTTTTTTTTTTAACTTTTCAACTTTTTTTTTTTTTTTTTTGTTTGTGTTTGGCCGCATCATCTTCTTTCAATTACAATTTCTTTCTTTTTGTTCGTCCCATTGGTGCTTTATTTGTTACTCATCTCAAAGATATCGAAAATTGAGTCAATACTTTTTTAGATTTAGAGGTGTTGAATGTTGCTATGATCTTTTTTCTTATATAATTTTTCAATTTTATTTCTTTAACTAGTTTTTTTTTTATTACGAATATAGTTGTACTATAAGAGAGGGATATGAGATAGTAGCTTTTGAAATTGTTATGAATCGAAAACCTTAAAGAAAACTTTATTTATAAAGATCTTAGAAAGAGAAATGGAGTTTATTATTAGAAATGGAGTTTTTTTTTTACTCACACAAAAGAGCTAAATACCAAAAAAGAAATTAAAAAAAAAATGAGTCAATGGCTATACATTTTTTCCTAATTGGAGATTTTACAATAGAAAAATTGTCATATGATAATGTCGCTCTATAAACCACTTGGAATAACAAAATATAATTTGCAATTTAAACTATAAAAGTTCTAGTTAATTAATTTATAATAATTAATATACTGAACATCAACATATAAATAATTAAAATTATATGTCTACTTTGGTCATTTTAGCTAAACCACAACAATTTTGATTGAATTTACTAAACGCTTTGACCTGCTTTTTTATGTCTAAAATTGAAATTTACCAAACACTAATCAACTTCATATGATAGCTACTTTTCTTAAAAGTAAAGTTGCCATCAATTATTTTAAAAGCTACCACAATTCCAAACGAAGCCTAAGTGAAGATCAACATTTAGAAGCCAACTGAACATAGCTAGCTCTCAACATTATATTTGCCCCTCTATTTCTAACTATAGTTCGAGTGTCCTACCTCGCTCATATCTTTAAATACGATGACTCAAAACCCATTTATTATTATTATTATTTTATAAGAATCCATTTTTGGCCTTTATTATTCAATTTTTATGATGCATCATCACGTATATGTGTATTTCAAGAGGCACATATCATTGCTAGCATCAAATCAACAAGTAACTTGAGCATAGTTCAACAGTGTTTTTTTCTAGTACAACAAATATAGGGGTATGAGGATTTGAACCTTTGACCTCAAAGGAAGAAGTAGATGTTAATTAACAATGAGCTATGCTAAATGCATATCTGGTTAAGACCTCAACCAAAAGGTTTGAATCCCCTCATCCCCACATATAATTGGACTAAAAAAAAAAATCAAATCAAATCAACAAATTGGTAACCAAGGTTTAAGCTAATTGGGATGTGAAAGTCTAACCCACAATGGCTAAAAAAAATTCTTATGAAAACTTAAAGAGCCAAAAAAACATCTAAATACAAGGACCTAAATGACAACTATGAAATTTTCTAGATAATAAAGAAGCTTCATACACAACCTTTTTTTCATTTTTTTTTTTTCAAATTTGTTCATAAAAGATTTTTTTTTTTTTTTTTAATAAAGTTCTTTAAGACAAGGAACATTGCTAAATAGTAAATTTATTATCAATGATAAAGAGGAACACAAGAGTACAGAAAAGATATCAAAAAATTCAATAATTCAAGAATGGGACAGTTTGAGTTGACCTGTCTTCTTTTGACAACAGAGGTTTGAGATTCAGCTATAACAGAAAGCATGTGCAGAAAAGCAAACCATGCAATGCAAGTAGTCCCCTTGATTTGATGGATTATCCATGGCTAACCTTAGAATCACACCAAGTACAATTTCAAAATCATTATCAATCTATCAAACAAATAATAATTTCAGAAATGATAGAGTAAATTCAAAATCTCAAATACAGACTAAATAATAATAATATATTAACAATTACAGACATCTACTTTTTACTTGACAAAAAACACATCCTCTTCTGCACATTTACGAAAAAAAAAGGAAGAGTTGGTATTGAACACGATAAATATCACAAATGAACACTGGCAGCCGCAAGGTATATAATAGAAAATGTAATGAGGAGGGAGCTTTATGGGGATTTAGAGCGAGATAAAGATCGAGAAGTCGATTTTACTTGGCATAACTCGCTCGCTGATTCCTTTTCTTGCTTCTCGACGTATGCAGAGGGAAACCATCCAGCTTTTCCTTTGCATTCTCCTTCGGACCATCCGTTCGGCCACACCTGATAACAGCATCAAGAAGCATTCCGAGAAAGATGCATATAGAAGTTAATTGAATTCACTTGCATATGATTGTGTACGCATCTTGCTGTGCACTTGAGTGGACAACTTGGTTTTGAGATATCACATTCATGATTTTTTTTTTTTTTTTTTTTTTGGGGGGGGGGGGGGGGGGGGGGAGAGTATAATTTTTAGTATTTCTCCTTGTGATCGAAAAATATGTTAAAGCCGTACCTGACGAAGCACAACATAATCGTCTATGGATAAGCTTAACTCCCCTTCTGCTTGAGCATCAAATGGGTGAATAACCTGCAAGATGACCTATGCTGTAATTAAAACTAAAAACAATATGACTACAGAATGAATAATTAAAAAGTATTCAGCTACAAGATTCGAAACACCAGCAGTGATGTGAAAAGTGAAAACATGACATGGTTATTCAGCATACAAAATATTATATACGTACAAATGATTCTAAGATCTCAAAGATGAATGACCTCACACATTTATCCCCCCCCCCCCCCCCAAGTATTTGCATTCGCGTGTAACTGTTAGTAAAATCAAATGTTCAGCCTTGTGTCACTATCCCTTTCCGGACGCGTTATTTCACACATGTTTAACATAATCTAGGGAGTAGAAGGATGCTCCTTGCAGAGACTTTACACAAGACACTGGAATTTATTCATATTGTTCAGATATTCTCACATATTATTCATGGATCTGAATTTTAGTTCATCTTGTTATTTAGGATCTGGTAGAGGATGGAATGGTTCATGAACAAGACCCCCAAAAAGTTCAGAGAGCTTACTTTTGCAATAATATAGTCCTTATTTTCATCAAGATGCCCACGAGCATCAGACTCATTCGGCTTCTTATCTTTGTATCCAGATGGTTGATCATGTTCTTCTCCATTTCTAATTGTGGGTTGTGACAAAGACCCATCTGATTGTGTCAGCAGAATTAACTGGCCTCCAATAATAAACAATGGAAGAAATTATGCCGTCATAATCTCTCTCACATAAACAGAAAATAAGAAAATGGTAAGCGTAAAAAGGATCCTGTCAGAATGCAAGCAAATGTAATGTAAGAAGAATAAAGGTAGTCCTTTTTCAAATAGCGGCACAGCCAGTGAGGAATGTAACCAACCTCATCATTCAGCCTTTCTAAATTAGTAAGGGCATGTTGGTGGTAAGATCTCTCAGCGTCCACCTACAAAATGAATTTACCACAGCATGCTTTTAAGTAGATTTCTCAATGAATCCCTGTAATCCAAATAATAAGGTTTGGAATAGCATGATAGTTTGGCAAAGAGTACAAAATGTAGCAATACCATGGTACGAAGTCTTTCGTAAGTTACTTGTTGCTGCTGGGCCTCAACCGATTGCATAGCAGTGGTTGCTTCTCTACCTAGTGCCATCATTGTAGATTTAAGTTCAGTTAATCTTGCTTCTGCATTTTGAAGCCTCATGGCACTCTCAGATGAAATAGAAGAGTCTCTTAATTTTGCTTGGCGTCTCAAAACTTCGGCTGCCTGAATAGAATATATTCAATTCACTATAACTTCTTAGCAGCCATACATTTAACTTTGAACTTGAGATCAAGTATTACCTGGATTTCCACTTCTTGTCGCAGTTTATCATAGCGGTGAGTTAAATGACGGGCATCTTCCAGTGGTGCCCCTGTTATTTGTGCCCGTAGAGGTTCACATACCTGAGGTTTATACCTGCATCACAATTAGAAACATAACAAAGAAAATAGAAAAAGGATAACACTAGATGCCCAAGAATGGAGTACAATTGAATATTTCTTCATTATAAGTTATGACATCTATTTGAGTTCCTCAGAAAAATTCAGCACTAATCACTTGTTAGGAATCACAACACACATCAATACCATGCTAACGACTTAAATGAACTTTTTAGTTAAAGAAAAGATAAATGATTTTAAGGAAACGACATGTTTCTTTCCACTTTTCATCGGTTAAATTAGATTTTTTCTGCTTGGAGAAAGTTCATTGATTCTAATCATACAAGTAGTAGCAAAAGCAAAAGAAGAATCAGAATACTCTCCCATATATTAAACCAAATAACAATAATTATGCAAACAAATACGTGAACCTTGGATATATAAAGACGCAGAAATACAAAAAACATTCATGTAAATATAATATAACAAGTAGGATGTATGAACGTGATAAAGCACAATGCTTTTCTCAATTAGACTTGCTACATAACCAAACAGGAGAGAATTACCTGATCGCCCAGGATTCCGAGTAAAGATTCCCTCTCGTCTTCAATTGAATTATGGGATGTACTGAAATTAAGAACAGCTGTTGCAAGGGCAGGACAGCTATTTTTGTCATTGGCTCCATATTTGCTACAATCATCAGCTAACCTTCTCACTGGATATTTATAAATGTTTGAGTACATACATAAAGTGAATACATCCTCGTACGAGAAGAAGCTGAATGCATAGTAGAAAGAAAGACTTCAAAGGGGAAAAGAGAGAGAAGGCAAAACTAAAAACCGAAAACAAAATCCTCACCGATCGCCATTTGCTTTGAGCTCAAAGAAATAAAACCTTCAACACCTCGAACAATATTCTTCTGAAAATGCTGCCGAATGTAATCATTTCAAATTATCAATAATTGGTTAGAATAATATGAACGCCTTTTCTGGTAAAATCATATGGGATTTGGACTTTAAATACGAGCAAATGGAAGTACGAAGAGAGGTTACAAAACTATAGAGATATAACTTCTAATTCACAGTGCATATCAAATTCAGTCCTCGAATCACATTATCTCGAATTCGTAAATAAAGAGGATACTGGAAAAAACCACGGAGACTCTACCTTAGCTGCCCTGGTGGAATTGTAAAGATTCTGAAGCTGCTGATGGCACTGAATTTCACCTTCATCAGCCAGGACCGCTTCCGTACCGAAATGCCCTAATTTTATCATCAAGGCCTGCAACACAACGAACATAAGGCGACCAAAACAAAAACACCAGTCGAACTCCACTAACAAGGAGAGCTAGAATCACAAAAACAGTCCAGAATTCATGAATAATTCCAAAGAACGACTAGAATGAAAGCGAAAGTGACCTGTTGCTGCTTCGCAACCTGTTCCCTGAATTTGCTGGCTTGCTTCCGAATAGCCTCCATACTAAACAATCAAAAACTCCCAAAACAAACGCGATTCCACTCGATCAAATCATACTCAATTCTCACGGAAGATCAGGTGGCGCTCTCATCAAATAAACTTGATCATACAGAGAAAATAATGTTCTGATCCCAACAAAAACACGTAGAACGCAGCAGAGCAGAATGAAGTGGAAAGTACAGGAGATCTTTGCGGCGATTAGCAACAGGAAATGAAGACAAAGATAATCAGTTCAAGCTTAACTTCTCGTTGAATCGATTTTTTTTTGTTAATTTGATGTTCAGAAGAGGAGGAATGATTGAAGCAACAGAGGATGAAGACGAAAACAGGGAGGAAAGTTGGAAGTGGGAGGTGAATACGAAGAAACAGTGGGAAAGGCAACCGACTTTTACGACAAATGCTTTCGACGGCGAAAAGCGCTTTTGCATTCGCACGTGACTTCCATTTGGACATCCGTCGTCATGGTCATTGGTTTATTCATTTTAATAAATGTACAAAATTTTCTCTACATCCTTTAAAAAATTCTTAATTTCATTTTTAATCTTTTAACGCCATTGGATGACGATTTGATTTTTTTATTTTTATTTTTTAAAAATTAATTTTATAAATACTACTTTCATCTATAGTTTTGCTTACTTTGTTATCTATTTTTTACATATATTTTCAAAAATCAAGCTAAGTTTTAAAAATTACAAATAGTAATTTTTAAAATTTATTTTTGTTTCTTGAAATTTAGCTTAGAATTCAAATGTTTTCTTTAAAAAAAAACGTATTGTAAATAAATGATGAGAAAATAAGCATAATTAAAAAAAATCAAATAGTTATCAAACGGGACCTTAAATATTTAAATTTTACAAATTAAAAATTCTCAACTATAACGTTTTGCAACGAACTTAACATAGTTCAATAGTTTAAGGCATATAGCTAGACATTCAAATATCAACATCCCTATGTCTTTGAACTATAAAAAATCTAAAAGATTTTGTTTTAAAAAAAAAGTTAGAAATTGGTTAACAAAAAGCTTATATGTAAATAATAATAAAACATTTTTTTTTACTTCAACAATATGTGTGAATGAAAATTTGAACCTTTGACCTTTTGTTCATGATGGTGGAGAAAAAACTAATTTTAAATTATAATATAAAAATATTATGGTTAAATTACAAGTTTAGTTCTTCAAGTTTATATCTATTTGGTTCTTAAACTTTAAAAAATGTCTATAGGTCTCTGAACTTTCAATTTTGTATTTAATAAGCCATTGACATATTTTGAATTTTAAAAAAATTAACTAATCTATTAAATTTAAATTTAAATTTTATATCTAGTAGATCCCAAAACTTCCAATTTTGTGTCTAGTAGGTTCATGAATTTTAAAAAAGTCAAATAGGTCAATGACCCATTAGACACAAAATTGAAAATTCAACGACCTATTGGACACATTGAAAATTTAAAGACCTAGACACTTTAAACAAGTTAGACACCAAACAAACATAAATTTAAAAGTTTAGAGACCTATTAAATTAAAGTTCACAGACAAGATAGACACAAACCTAAAAATTTAGGCCTTGTTTAATAACGTTCTCGTTTCTCGTTTTTTGTTTCCTATTTCTGTTTCTCGTTTCTTGTTTTTGTTTCTTAAAAACTAAAAACATAAACATGTTTGATAACTATTTCTGTTTATTGTTTTTTATTTTTTGGTAAAAATAAAATTTAGTACATATACTTCATTTTTTGGTAAGACAATCAAACATACCCACATTTCTTTAATTTAATAATAGACTTTATTTTTATTTTTTCTTTAAAAATGCATTAGTCAATAATACACGCAAGTAAAAAAAAAAAAAAAGAGTGAATGTATATATTTTTTTACATTTAATGGTAAACATGAAATACATTATGAGTTTATTTATTAAATAAAAAAATAAAATCGTTCCAAAAGAAAAAATAATAGAAAATAATAACTATAAGCTTGTTAATGTAAAGTAAAAGAAAATAAGAAAATAAGAGAGAAGAGAAAAACATAAACGAAAATAGAAAAGGAAAAAGGAAAAAAGAAAAAAAATAATGAACTATTAAAAGAAAAAAGATTGTGATGAAAGAGAAAGATCGAATATAAAGAAATAAATCAAAAAATAAAAATAAAAAGAAGAAAAAAAATAAAAAGATTAAAAAGTATTAAAAGAAAAAAAAAAGAATGGAAGAGAGAGACAGAAGAGAGGGGGGAGAGATAGGTAAAAAGAGAAATAGGAATACATGCATGAAACCTGAAAAAAAAAAATAGAAACGAAATTTGAAAAACTACTTTTTGAAGTTTATCAAAATCTGCTATTTTTGTAGAAGCGTTTCTAAAAAATTTAGAAACAAGAAACATGATAGTTTATCAAACATATCTGTTCTTGAAAAATGAGAAACATGAACAAGAAACAGGAAACATGAACGTTATCAAACGTGCCCTTAGAGACTACATTTGTAATTTAACTAAATATTATAATTTTATGAAAATGAAATATGGAGGTGCCTAAAAAAATTCATTGAAAGAATATATGACCTGTCGTCAATGGGACCCGTTGAGTTCATTCAAAATATTCAAATGATTTCCTCTGTCGGCGGGCAAGTAATTCAAATGTTTTTCTTTTCTTTTTTTAATATTAATACATTGATTGTTTTTTTTTCAATGTTTGTTTCTATTTTTTATTTTTATATATTTTTTAAAATTTATATTTAACTTTATATATATCTTTAATAAATGTTCTAAATTTTAAACTCAAACTAAAATCATTTGTATAAGCGTTTCCTAGGGATGAAAACATTTTTAAAGATATTAGTAAATGATCAGATACAGTCTGAAAATGCCTATATTTTAGTTTTATTTTTAATTATTCATTTGTTAGGTTTCTACTTTTAAAAATTGAAGATTGAATCATTTTAAAATAAACACAAAATACATTTAAAATTATGTCATACATAGTACAAGCTAAAAAATATATTGTTAAGAAAACATGATCTTTAGTAATAAGAACCCAAAATAAAAACAGTAACCCCGCTCTAAAAAAATATCATAAATAAGGTAAACTTCGCAAAGAAAAACTTCGCAAAGAAGTCATAATAATATTTGCCATAATTTTTCTCTAACTATCTAATAAAATTTTAAAATAAGCATTGTTTTCTGTTTAATGGATGATTTTGTAACAAGTATTTTGAAAGTCATGTATAGTGAATTAAGTATCAAAATTTTAAAATAGTTCAAATATGTTTTAAATAATTAATGGTTAAATTATCAAAAATACCCCTAAACTATGAGGTTGGTTTCAATTATATCCCTGAACTTTGAAAAGTTTCATTTTAACCCTTGAACTTTGAAGTTTGTTTCAAAACAACCCTTGAAGATTTTTTTCGTTGAATTTATGAACGAAAAATAACGTATTTGCATATGTTTTGATTTTTTTTTCAATGTATATATTCAAATATGTTCACATAAGCAACAATACAAGAAGTTTGTTTCAAAACAACCCTTGAAGATTTTTTTCGGTAAATTTATGAACGAAAAATAACGTATTTGCATATGTTTTGATTTTTTTTTTCAACGTATATGTTCAAATATGTTCACATAAGCAACAATACAAATGCAAAAACATCATTTTCAGTCCATGAATTTAACGAAAAAAAGCATTCAAGAGTTATTTTGAAACAAACTTCAAAGTTCAAGGGTTAAAATGAAACTTTTCAAAGTTCAGGAATATAATTGAAACCAACCTCATAGTTCAGAGGTATTTTTGATAATTTAACCAATAATTAATACAAAGGATGATAATGACTAATAATTTTATACATAAAATTTAAGAATCAAAGTATAGTATTTTAAAGTTTACAGACAAACTATATAAGTACAAAAGTCAATTAAAAAAAATATAATAAAAATAAGTACAAAAGTAAAAGTAAAAAAAAAAAAAAAAGAATAATGATGAGTGGTTCGTAGTTTTGGGTTTTTTTGACGTAACCTAACCATTGAATAACTTCTAGGCTTCGACTTCATGGCTTTTTGTCACAATATGACTTGCATGGACCCCCACTACAATTATTCTGATTTAATTAGTGCAAAATATCTTCTAAACGTTAACTTCTTATCTAATTCTGTCAAAAAAAAAAAAAACTTCTTATCTTATAATTTTTAAAGTTTATCTTTTTAAAATGTAGTTTTTGTAGTTGTAGTTTAAAAATTATTTCAAAAAAAGGAAATTTTTTTAATACAATTGATAATATTTATTTTTCTTAATAAGAGATAGACCACAAATACAATACCTTCTAGTTTAAATACTTTTGAAAAAATATATATTTTTTCAATAAAAATGTTAGGTTAAATTACAAATTTTGTCTGTATGATTTGATAAAATCTCACAAATAGTCCTTATGATTTAATAAAACCTTCATAAGTAGCCCATAACATTAAAACAATATGGACTATATTCAAATTTTTTCAAAACTATAAAAACCAAATTTATAATTTAATCAAAATGTGATAATATCTTACTTTTTTTAAAAGTATTTGAAATAAAAAATTTGTTTGGTCGCATTATATCCAAAAGTGATTCTATGAATTATAATTTTGTTTATATTTTTTGTTACATATTTTGAGGATTTAAAGTCATTTTTGGATAAACCATCTCTCAAGTGTCTTTTTTTTTTTTTTTTAAAAAAGTTTTCAAATTAATCCATTTTTTGAAGCAATTTTTATTTATTAATTTTTTTCAAAGGTACTTATAGAAAAATCAATTTTATTCCAAAAAAAAAAAACTTTTTTCACAAGTTATTCCAAACACACTAACAATCAGAATAAAAAAAAATCGTTTAGGTCCTATTTGATAACCATTTAGTTTTTGATTTTCGATTTTTAAAAATTAAACCTATAAATACTACTTCTATCTATAGATTTCATTGTTTTGTTATCTATTTTTTACATATGTTTTCAAAAACCAAGCCAGGTTTTGAACAACTAAAAAAAGTGTTATTGTTTTTGAAATTTGACTTAAAATTCAAATGTTTTCTTAAAAAAGATAAAATTCATTGTAGAGAAATGATGACAAAACAAACACAATTTTTAAAAATCAAATTGTTATCAAACATGTGTTAGTTACTAAAATTTGATAAATGGTTTTTTTTCTTTAGTTCAAATTTGATAGATGATTTTACTTAGTTCTTAAGTTCGAAATTGTATGCATTCATTGCAAATCTACCATAACTTCTCAATGGTTTTTTTTTTTTTTTTTTAAGTAGAACTTCTCAATAGTTTTTTGCATAAACTAAATTTTAAGACAACTTTATATTTATAACTAAATATTAGGTATAGGTCATTATCATTTATCAAAAAATAGTAAACAATGACCATTCATATTTCAATAGTTCAAGCGTATTAGTAAGGGCATGTTCGGCAAATGTCATATCAACAATTCAATTCATCTTTTTTTTTTTTTTTTTACATATCAAAAGATCGAATTATCTTTTTTGTTGTTATCATCAAAATTCTTGGAGATATTGTTAGTCTCTAGCTCCTCATTTTAGTTCTTACATCATTTTAAAATGTAACCATTTCAATTTATGACATAAAAAATTTCACTAGAATTAAGTCGTATGAATGAATATGCATAATATACATAGACTCATACGCTAAGAAACTCCACTTAAATTGCATTTGAATGAAGATCATAGAGAAAAATTTTAATGTCAAAGACTTAATTTCTAAAATAAAATTACTTAATTGCTATAAAAAAAAAGTAATAGAACTAAAAATTAAGAAATTATATATATATATATAATTGAAATTCCCATTGGGAAATGTAAAATGCTTGAAATGGAAATACTGAAAAGCGTCTTAATCTCCTACAGGCTACAACACCTTATCTTGTACGATGTAAACCGGCCTCTTCAATAGGAGGTGCCACACTCGTTAAATAAAATAACAAAAAAATCATGAACTGGGGCAAAATTGTCATTTTCTCTTGTTCATTAAAACACAATTTCAAGTCATTTTATATGAGATCATAGTTTATACTTTATTTTACCGCGTACTGGCTTTTTTTAGTTCAATAAATTGTGAAGACAAAGATGAAACTTTCAATCTTACATAAAATAATAAGTGTTTTATCCACTAAGTATATTCAAATTAGCTCTTTATTTCATAAGTCTTTTTTTTAGTTCAATAATTGCAAGAGTGAAAGATTAAATCATCAACTTTTAAAATGATAATTGATGCATTATCCGTTGAGCTATGCTTGAATTAGTCTATAAGTCTAAACTAAGTTTCATTGCACGTTAAAATTATTTTATTTTTTGTTATTTTTTTAATCATTAAATATAAACCTAATGCTAGCATCTATGTTATTTATTTATCTTAAGAATAGATGATTATATAGATAAATGTAAAAAAACCACATATAATAGGATATCAACTATTTTTAATGAATTTGCCAATATGAACATAACTCAAAGAATAAGACATTATTACCATCTTAAAAGTCGATAATTCAATCCCTACCCCAACAATTATTGAACTCCAACAAAAAAAAAAAAAACCGTTTTAATGGATCTAAGTTTTTGGTACATGATTAATGAAAATAAACCACAACGGACTAAAATAATTTTTTATGCAAAATTTATAAACCAAAATAGAATATAAAAAAATTTAGACTAAAATAAAATATGTTAGAAAGTAAGGAGACCTGCTAATAGGATTTTGACCAAAAATTGTCAAAATATTTATAACTTGTTTAATATACTATTTTCATCACTCTCCCCATCATTAGAATAATATAATTTATAATCTTGTCAGATAAGATTATCTAGTAATTTGAAGCTCTTCCCAAACTTAACCACAACAGTAATTTGAAACATGCAAAATTATTAAAAACTTAATGTTTTGATCGATATGAAATACTTTGTTAATATATAACCACTATTGGATTGGTTGGGTGGTCAATAAAAACCAATGTAAATAGTAAAGAGCTTTAGAGGGAATAAGTAAGTTTCCTTAACAATCAAATGTAGTAAGATTGGACGATTGTCTCATGAGATTAGTTGAGGTATGCACAAGTTAACCCGAACACCCATAGATATAGAAAATATTTTGGCAAAAAAAAACTCAAATCATATTCATGGACAACAACATAACTCTATATTGATACAACACTCAAATAGCCTAGTGAGAGAAGGCAACAATAATAGATTAAAAAACTTATATTTTTCAAGTCAAGTACAGAAAGAAAAAAAACAAAAAAGTATGAAGAGGGAGAGAATTGCCTGAAGAATCAAGCAACAGCAGTGAGAAATCTGACATGGAAATGAACAGAACCGACCATGAGAGCACTGAAATCAAGTAATGTTTTGACCCATTTCAGGGGGTGAAGATCCTATCATCTTTCAACTATTAGCTGGCACCTATCTGGAAATGTTTTTTCTTCAAATTCATTTCTTTTCTGTTTTTTTTTTCGATCAAAATTTTTTTCAATCATTTTTGATCGAAAAGTAACAATTTAATCTCGAAACTTTTATTTGTAACGATTTAATTAATACAATTTCATTTTTGCAACAATTTAGTTTCTAAACTTTAATATATAACAATTTAGTCTCTATACTTTAAATTTGCAACATAATCCATGCCGTAAAAAATTTCATCAAAATTAAATGTCAATTTTCATTATTTAACGATTTAGACTTTGTAGCTTATAAACATATTGGGTTCGTAATTAGTTTATTGATCTACCTTTAAAAGAAATTCTATTAAATCTTTACAATAATTTTTACAATAGAGACTAAATTATTACAAATTTGAAAGTACAGAGACAAAATTGTTATAAAATTAAAAATACTGGGACTAAATCGTTACAAGTCAAAGTTAAGAAACTAAATCGTTACTTTTTTGAAAGTTCAGGAACCAAAAGTGATTTTTAACCCTTTTTTTTCTACAAGAGAGAAACTACTTTATTTATTATTTTAGGTTCAAGAAAGATTGAACATTCAACTTTAGAAAAGCCAATAACTGACTAATCCACTAACCCCTCATTTGAATTAAATGCTGTAATTGTAATATGATGCACCAACTAAAATCAGAAATACAATCACACTTCCATGTTCTAGAACAATCTATTTTCAGTTTAAGAAAATTACATATTTCGTACATCATCAAATAACATCTTTCAAGTGTATAACACTCTCAACTTCTTTTCTTTTCGCTTGAAGAGATGGATTAAACTACAGAAAAAATAAATATATATACATATATCCTATAGTATACGTCAAACCAAAGATTCTTATACTATCTTTACTTATTCTAATTGTGACAGAATTTTACTTATCACATTCATTATTTAACTTATCGATTGGACCCATAGGGTCACTATCGTTTAAATTTTATTATTATTATTATTTTTTAAAAAAACCCACTAATCATATGAAAGCCCTTCAATAACACCCACTAACCATGGGTTGGCCTATGGGTCCATAAGGTTCATGCAAATAATAAAGGGCTCAAAGGGAATGAATTCAAGCTATGATGACCACCTACCTAAGATTTAATATCTTATGAGTTACCTTGACAACCAAATATAGTAGAGTCAAGTGATTGTCCCGTGAGAACGGTCGAGGTGAGCGCAAACTAGCCCAAACAATATATATATATATATAAGACCAATTGCAAAGAAAATTCAACTTGTGATGAGAACTTACCTAGAGCCCATTGTTTTCACCAAGGGTTGAGAACGACAGCACAAGGAGACAGCTAAATGTGGTCCAATTTTCACATGTTCAGGTACTATAGAAGCCCATCAAAATGTGAAAGAAAGTTCCTTCAATCCCCAAAGCTCTGCTATAAAAGCATTCAGAAAAACTTCATCATCTCAGTAGAGTTCATAAAGAAAAGCAAAAGGAAAAAAAGAAGATCCCTTCTAAGCCTTTTCTGCCCTTCCTCTATTGATGTCTGTTTCCACCCCACTTTTAGGCCTTGGAGGGCATCAGAAGAAAGAAAAAAAGAGCGTCAGGAGAGAGAGTTTAGAGAGAGAAAGCATTGGCCATTTCAGCACTTCCCAACATGGCCATTATGCATACAGAGAAGTGAGTGACAGTGAGCAGCTTGGAGATGGCAAGGGAAGAAGAAGGGAGAAGATGAAGGGAGGAAGAAGAAGAAAGAAGGCTCAGTTTGGGGCTGCAAGAGAAGTTCTTCAATTGAATTTGTGGTACTTTACTTCAACAATCAGCCATATCTTAAGAAAGGCCAAAGCCTTTTACAATGAGTGTTGCTGTGATGCCTATGAAGATGAGAGGATGAAGAAGGTTGAAGTGACTTTGGGTGATCCTTATTTCTCAATGCCTGTTTTGCCTTATACTACTATGGCTAATTGTATGTAACTGATATTAAGGCATAAGAATGAGTGATGGAACTAATGTCATGTGTGGTTGTACTAAAGTTATGCATGTCTAGAGGCTTAGAAGAATATGTTGGGTCCACTTTGAAACTTTTTTGAAAACAAAAGAGCCTTTTCCTTTTGTTTTCAACATTGTTTTTAAGAAGTATGATTTGGTGGCTAGTAAAAGTTGTGAAAGTTATTTTGCACTAGAAATTGTTGTTTATAAGTTTGTGGTTTTGGAAGCCTAGAAGAAATAACAACAGAATTAAAAATATATATAGTTAGCTAAACAAGTTTCTACTAGAACTTTTTTAGACTTCTAATTTATATTTAGATGGTGAGTTTGAAATAAACATACTTAAACCTCAATGTCTTAGCAATGAAAAAAAATTCTACAAATTATAATCTCACAAAATGGTCTAATACTGAACTCGATCCTATACCGTCTAAAAGGACATGCTTCTTCATTATTACAATAAAGAAGGCAGGTGCGTGGGGGGTGGGGGGAGAACAGACAAATTTGACAACTATAACATTTCCTTTCTCAATTTCTACATTGTTCTTCTAAACTTGTAGGTAAGTCAGTCTTTTTTTTTTTTTTTTTTTTTTTTTTGAATTTATGATCCAATGCTTCCCGTCTATTTTCACGGTCTAAATATGTTTTTGTTGGTTTAAATTTGAAAGAACTTAGCTCATTAATTATGCAACACTCCTAGATGGTTCTAGGAAGTTGTGGTGAGATTTAAGAACTACAATAGTACTACTTTTCAAAAGAAAAAAGTACTAAAATAGTACAAAGTATTTAATATTACTATCAATATTGATAGGGTCCAAATTCAAACAAGACACAAACTATATAGAGTCTAAATTATAATTTAACCATGATAATGATGATGACAATAATAAATAGTTCTACTAAATGATGCCCCAGATGGTATCATATCATCTACCAGATAAATATATTCAAGAAAATTGAAACTTTGCAGGAAATAAACAGGAGGGGGAGGGGGTGGATGGAGAAGAAAAACAGAGAAATACCAACAAGTTGAACATCCTTGAAGTTTATAAATTTCAAGATCTTGGTTTACAAATATTCTCAACTTCGATCGACCCCAGAAATGTTGTTCGAGTAGCTAGCTTTCTTCCTTTGCTTTTAAATGAAAGAAGCAGTCAATAATATGAAAGATTTGAGGGACAAATTTTAAATTACTGAAGCAGTAACTTATTCCATTGTGATTTCAAATTCAGCACCAATTGGAAGATGATCACTTGGGAAGCTATAATTGGGTAACCCACCAATAATCTCCGGCCATTCTGATTCAGGCAGTTCTAGCAAGCTAATCGGTCTTATAGAGTCGGAAGGTGAAAGAAATATATAATCAAGAGTACCAGTGAAGCCAGGAGTGAAGTTTGTAAATGAAGGTTCACTCCCAAGTATAGTAGCATGCACACTACAAAGGGGCAATGGAAGCTCTTCCAAGCATTCAGGTGAAATTCCAGCAGAAGTGTTGCCTGAAACAAGGTATTGGTATACCTAAATAATTATGAGATGTAACAAGTGTTAGGCCTCCAATAGTGAAAGTTTATGAGGAGGGGTAGAAAGGGAACTGTAAGGATTCTTTCTTTTTCTTTTTTACGTGTTCAGATGACGACTGATGTTAAGGATTTGTTTTTAGTATGATTTTATTTTAATTATGTTTTAGTTTGGCCTCCATTAATATGTCATGGTCATAGAGTCCTTACCCTTATTACTACTGAACTAAACCAGGGTGCTTATCTCTCCTTCCTTTGTCTATATCCTATCTATAATTCCATTTTAGCCCTTCGCCATCATCACAGACTCTAGATTACTTATTTTAAAAGGTGGTGTGGCTAGAGATTGTAATAATACGAAACTATTTACTTTTTTTCCGTCATTTTGAACTATGTAGTTTAAATTTTTGAATGAAAATTATTTGAAGTACGATCCTTGTGTTAACTACATGAGAGATATCTCACAAAAACAGAAGGGTCGTGTCTTCGGCAAAAAAAAGGTAGAGGTGTTCAAAACTATCCCTAGCTCTACCTAATATTTCTTTACATATGTTTCTGCCATATGAGATTACACAAAATACTATTTTTCCTGTCACTTTGTTAGCTTACACTCATGAGTTTGTATAAATATCACTAACCAAGAAAAGGCTCATATTCAACACATTACAATTAAATAGACAATTACCATTTTTTCAGGATGAGAAAAACCTATGCAAATGATAAATCAAGATAGATTACAAACCTTATCCCCAGGGGTTGAATTGAAGTCGCCAGCCAAAAGTACTGAGGGTGTGCATTCAAACTTTTCAGATACTAATGTTTTAAATTGAGCTAGGCGTGATAAAAGATATTTGGCCTGGGCAAGCTTGACATCAGCCCATTCTGGATCCCTGTAATAAAAATCCATTTATTTACATATTGGGTGGATAAGATGTTCTTCAATACAACAGGCCCTAAAAGCGACTGTATAGCCTTTATAGATTACGGCAAAGAACACTAGAAAATAAAATTTTACCAGTAAAGATGGGTGTTTGCTACAATTACAACATGATGAAAAGGCTTCTTGAGTTTGAACGCAGCCATAATTCCAACACAATCACGTTTTAATCTCACACGGGGATCATTAGGATCCCCGCGATCTTCTATTGTAGTTTTTGGTGATAAACCTGAATTCCCATATTTAAAGAATTAGCTACTATAGGCCGTTAAAAAGTTAGTCAGCTATATAAAAAATATATCACCATTTGTTTTTTAAAAAAAATAATTGGAAATAAAAATAAACAGAAATAAACCATGGATAATGCTCCTATCAATTCTTCCTCAGAAATATTGAAGAGGCATATAACTTTTCTTTCTTTCATGATTTGTCATCAACTACTTCTCATGCTCTCACTTTCCTTCGAGACTATTCATCAAAAGGTAGACTAAGCTAAAATAATAATTGCTATAACAAGGAAGTTACCATTGTTTGATTCAACATCATTATTTGCACCGGTTACGGCATTGGTTACCGCTTCTTCAGACTTATCTTCACAAGAATGATCATCATCTTGAATAGAATCTACAAGATCATTGTATTCAATTCTATCCTCTATAATCAATTCAGCACTGAAACAGTGGAGGAAATAAATGTTAAATAAGATGCAGATGCAGATTATAAGGAGAAAAAGTATATAAATTTTCAGATTTAGGAAAAACATAACCAGCAAACATGAATTCATGGATCTATTGCAAGAAAATACAAAAATACATGCATAGCACTTTCATTGCATCATATGCATTCTTCTTCAACTCAAATTCTAGGATAGTTGGGTTCCAAATTCACAAATTGAAAAAATTGGAATAACTCCTCTAAAAGTGATTATTAGTTATCAGCATGCCAAGTAATCAGTAACTGCTTAGAACTTTTATATACTTACAAACTTGCATATACTACGTGTATAACATAACATCCAAAAGAAAAGAGAAAGTCAACAACTAAGACATTGACTGGAGTACAGGTCTGAGGGCAATAGGAAAAATGAAATTGATAATAGGATATCACAAAACAAAAAACTAGGAATAGAAATTGTCATTATGCTCCAATAGGTTTCTGAATTAGTTCTATTGCCACCACTAGAAATGTCTAATTTTGTTTTAAATTAAACATATGGGTAAGATGACAGTGCCTAAAATAAGAAGCTATTTTTCTTGGAGAAAGAGCAAGAAGTAAAAAAAAAAGATTAGCATACTTTTCATGCTTGAAAAAAATCCCACATCCATCACGCTTCTGCCCACTTCTCTGGATATACAAACTGGAATATCCATATCTTTCCAAATTTCCTTTGTAAAAGCTATCATATTCATCGACTTCCTGGGCAGGTTTCACAAAAATTAAGTGCATAATTAAAATTTTGAATTAAGGGAAAACATTAGGAAATAGAGAAGCGGTTATAATGAGCTTCAGCCAGTCTTTATTCAAATAATTCAGGGTCATCTATAAATGTTCCATGCAAGTAAGTATTTCAGGTTCTCAACTTGGACTTATTTCTCCTTCACTTTCACTTTTTTTTTTACTATGTATCTCAATACATGTTTAGTAACGATATCTTCCACTAGCACATTGATCTACCTTGCTCAACTGGGGGCTTTATTTGGTTTCCATTGCATGTGGTAGAACAACCTTCACAACTTCATCGCCTTTAAAAAATTTTCCAAATAAAATAAAAAAATAGTGCAGATTCAAATTCTCAAAATATCAGTGTCAACCCCTTCAAAGAAAAGCAAAACCTCATTTATCTTGAAAAGCTTGTAACATACTAAGAGGTTGCTTCTTATAACCCAATATCCGGTGTGGTGCAACATAACTGACCTGGAATTATTTTCACAAGACTTGTTGATTTAAATTTATAGCTAATTTTCTAGCCATTACCATTATATATTGATGTGTTAAATCAGAGATTTGAGTCCTTCTAAACAGAAAAACTTAGATTACACTACAAGTAAACTTTGTTGTGCACCCTGGTCCACAATGTACAATCTGAGTTTTTTCATTCCATTGCAATCCTACTTCGCACTCGAAAATTGCATCATTATTCTGGGTTCAGAAAACAGATATAGCTTCATCGCACAAGTGCCTTTAGCTATTTCAATTGAGATAGAGATAGAGAGAGAGAGAGGGACAAACCTGTAGACAGAGAAAATCAGCCTCAAGATTCTTAAGAACTGCTAAAACTGCCTGCGATCGAGCCTTCCACCTGTAAATCAGATGTTAAACCTACTACAACGTTGGAAAATATGAATGATGCACAGCTTGCCTTTTCGGCTCTAGAATAGAATTTATCATAATTCTCACAATCCCAGCTGTTCTTAGCTATCTGAAATTCGTGCAAAAGACCAAATCAACCATAAAACATATTCACATTTTAAGTTCAACATAGAACCCGTCATCCGGCCCGAGAACTGGATATCAAACAATACATATTAAATGGTACAGGATGTTATCCATTATGATAGAGGAGAAAATGTCCATTTTGGAGATCTTATTAACATTTACAACTGATTTGGTAAGACAAGTTATTTTGGGATTTTCTAGTTTGGTTGTGGCTTATTTTTATGTAACAAACATGAATTCAGTTGTATGAAATTACTAAAATCCTGAAGGATGCATAGCACCATTTGCGGCTTCACTTTCCACCAAATCTATCTATTGTGTTTTAATACTGGTATAAAAACAATTTCAATTGATAAAAATTAGAAAATAAAAAAGATATATACTTAAGGCAAGGGGATGGAGAATGTGGAAAAAGAGAACTCTTCACATAGACCTACAAAAGGAATAACAAAAACAATAGTCAATATCTAATGCGATCCAATGTCTTAGAACAAATAAACTACTCCAATGGAATATGCTACCCATAAAAATGAACACTATTCATATGGAATGTCATTGACTATTCATATGCTACAAAAGATAGACTTTTGAAAATTTCCGCAATTCCATCAGCATTAATTTTCTTTGACCAGCATGCCAAGAAAATATATCAACCTTATCTATGGGTTTGCACTTTTGATCAAAAATAGAGTCCAAAATCATTGAGAAATATGAATTATATTCAATAATTTTATAGTATAACAAATGCGTAAAAATAAAAACAAAGTTTCTTGAATCCATGAAGAACTAAAGTTATGAAATAAAACAATATGTTTAGAAATGTCCTATTCCTAATATGATGCTCTATCACATTATTGCAACGGCAATCCACTTCTGCTTATAAATTCCTGACCAGAACAAGATGTTTAACAAACAACATTATTGGACGGCAAGAAGCATATAGCTGAAATGTATCAGAAAGCGTTGCCTACCTGGGCTAAAATATTGTAAGAGACAAAACGAAATCTGATACCTGCAGTACCAAAATAGAAATGGCATGCTTAGATAATAAGTGAAGTCATATGCTACACTACACTTATAATGTTTCTCAATTTTTTGTAATAAAAGAGTCTGAAAGTTCTTTTATTTATTCTAGAAATAATTTCAAAATGTTCATGTATTCTGATGGCATATTAAAAAAAAACACATTTTAAAAGAAAAATTGAAAAGGACTTACATCTAGAAATATATATAACAAGTATCTTTCTAACGTACTAGTATAAAAAAAAATTTAAACGAGAAAGATCTATTGATGTGCACTGTTCAGTCTAATGATAAGATCAGCAAGTCTAATCTAGCCAAATAGACAAATCCACAGCAAGAAAACACGGCCATATCCGATCAAAATAGTCATTTCGGTTCCGTCAAAACGAGGGGAAAAACATACCATCAGGTATACTTCTTGAGTGAATGTCAGCCCCTTCCACAGAAATAAACTTCGGATGTTTTGGTGATTGCACTGTACTCATGTTACGTATGATATTTCTGCCAGTAATAGAACGTAAAAAGAAGATAAATAACCCAAAGCAAATAACAACTCAAACCGGTTCACCAAAAAGCATCTTGAACATTAATCACAACATTTTCAAATCATGGATTGTTCCACGTTCTTGTTAATTTGCTCCAGAAATCTCACGGTATTGAAAATTAACGATACCATTCTCGATTCCAAAAAAAAAACAAAATGCTACTTGACTTGCACAATTCAATCGAAACTGATATCAGAACAACTCCAGAAGCAATAACCTCACTCTTTTCATATCAAGTTTCACTTTGTCAGCGTCCTTTAACCCATAATCATAAGTACACACAAGCAGAACGCTAATCTTTTCGTCATCCGCTCAAAAATTCTTCAACGCAAGAACAAAACACAAATAACAAAAATCAACCAACTTAAGCTCCCGGAAAACCTTTAATCGGTGCGTCAATCCACAATGCCTTCGGAAGCGGACATATTCAAAGAAGGATTCAAGAATAATACCAGAATCAATTCATTGCCATAACATAGTCCGAGATTAAATTGGAGCTTACCTGGCGAGAGAGCGAATGGGAAGCTGAGGAAGAGAGAAGAAAGCTGCAAGCATAATAGTTTCAGCTGGGGAAGATCATAAGAAAATTTATGGAAGATGGATGGATTAGATGGCGGCGGTGGAGCTGAAACAAGAACAGGTAGCAGTTTTGTGTTTTATGGAACAGTAAAAAAGACCGGTGAAAGTCGCAAGATAATTGGTTAAAATATTATTTTTATTCATATATATATTGAGGTACATTTTAAATTTTCAATTTTTGTCTCAATAAATCTTAAAATTAATTCTTCCAAGTTAATTTTCAATAAATAAATTAAATAATAATAATAATTTATATGCAATAAAAGATACTATGTGAATATGGTTCTAAAATCTATAACGACTACATTTTTTAAAAAAAAATCTAACACTAAACATACTATACAGACTAGTTTTAAGATTCATTGAAAGTACATGGACTAAAATTGGACGTTTTAATCGACCAAAATAGTATTAATCGACCAGATTTTTTGTTGTTTAGTACCCCAAATCTGTTACTCGCTTTGTTATGAAAATTAAAATATTGCAGTACAAGTGAGAATAAATTATAATTGCATATTGTTTTGTTAATAATTTTTTTTGAGTAGTTGGAGATTCGGAGGTATGACTTGGCTTGAAAGAGTTATTTGATTGGTATACTTAGAAAGTTAATATACTGAAATCGGTTAAAGAGTAATAATTTATATATTATACAATCCTCGCCTTTTTTTTTTTAATTCAGCAAATTTAAGACGTCAATTTAAGCATATCTTAGTCGATAAATTACTTGTTTTCATCCTAAATGACTTTAGTTGTCTTATCTACTAAGTTAGGTTTAAATGGTCTATTTTTATTAATATGTTTCAATTTAAAAAATGGTTGAAACCAATTTTCATTTTTCATAAATTTTAAGTGCTTATAAGTTTTATTAAAAGGAAAAAAAATTATTAATGTAGACAAAATTATTTTGAAATTTGAAAATGCTAATTTCTAATTATGGCAAAAGTGTTTTTAAAAGAAAAAATTGTATGTTTTTTAGAGCACAATGTAGTGCATAGAATGAAATTTGAACATTCGACCTCAAAGGAATGAATACATGTCCGTTATCCAGCTATGTTCATGCTGTCAAAAAAAATTGTATCCTTAAAATGGGGATTTCTCATCCATTATTGTTCAGAGAATTTTGAAAACAAACTATATAATTTTGATCCATAGTTACTTTCTTTACAGTTACATTAGAATAACATCCACAAATTAACAAATATCTCTTGTTCAATAAAATAGAATGTCTAATATATTTCCACCCAGACATCTCATCAGATCGTTGCAAAAGAGTATGCTTTGAAAAAATAAAAATATGAAAAATATTCTTTGAAAACTATACAAATATTTTAATTGAGCTTTGACAATTTTGTTAAAATCTCTCTCTCTCTCTCTCTCTCTCTCTCTCTCTCTCTCTCTATATATATATATATATATATATATATATATATATATGTATCATATCTTCAAAACCATAATTCACAGTTTTAGAGATTCCTGAGACAGTATATTAATTAAGATCATGTTCACCTTAACAAGAGAAGCATACTCCTTAAACTTGCAAAAGATGAGAAACTATCCTTAGAGACATATCTTAGAATCATAAGCTAATTAGATTATTTCAAAGTGAAAGGAAAGAAAAAAGGCGAACAGAAGGTCATAAATTCGAATCTCTTTTAACATTTCCTCGTCCCATAGTTTCATTTTCTGTAATAATCAAAGTTAATGTTCAACAAAACGCGGTCTGCATAATCAAAACTCAAGCCGAGGGCAAATGTTTAAACAATAAGGTGAAAGAGAGGCATGGAAAACCCTCCTAAAACTCAGTAAAACATGTAAATCTACATTACAGAAACAAATGCAAAAAGATGAATAAATGAAAATTTGTCCTGTTCATTGATGAGGCCTCTGATTTATCTCTGAGAATCGCAATAATGAGGAAATTTGCACCGGCAAGGATCAGTTCTCACCTACAAGAAGATAATTTTTTGTTTAACTTATTCAACCATGGAAAGGCATGTGAGATAAGATGAAATAAAAGATTGACTTTCAGAACATAGGAGAGTAATAGAATTTCGTAAAATATCACCACAAGTACGAAGCAAAGGAGTTGCAAATTGCAATTGGTTACAAAATATCGTTCTTTACCATGTCTGCAAGTTGCATTGCAAGGCAAAGGCTTGAGATTTCTCGACTTTGCAGCCTGATTTAAGTTTTTAACCATTCACATACATTTCAACCATTTTCCACACATTCAGTTTTATTATCCTCAAAAGTCTTCAACATTGAAGTGGGATGGCCAAACAAGCATTTTTAAAGCACAAGGCACACATCAAGTAAGAAGTTTCTTGATTGTCTCACGGAAGGAGGCAATGGGAGTTGCCACATGAGTGAAGCATGATGCTTGTATAATCGGATTTTTGAGGGGTGGAGAGGTCTTTGGAGGTGTGGGAGATGGTGAGATTCAACGTGTTTTTATAGACATTTGTTAAATCAGATTTTTTTTAATTATTAGCTTGGTTGTATTCTTTTGGAATTGAGTCACTTTCTGTAGTTGAAGACTCCTTTGGTGGGCTTGTTTTTTTAATGTCCTTGTACATTCTTTCATTTCTCTAAATGAAAGCTCAGTTTCTTTAAAAAAAAAAAATTATGCTTGTATAATAAAAAAACCCATGCACAGAGAAAGTCATCACGGATGCAGCAAAGAAGAGGTGAAAGAAAGATCTGAGGGGAAAAAAATAAGGCAATTGAAAGAAGGAAAGTCCCTCAAGGGGCATCTATCTAGTCCATGAATTTAAAAAGTTTAGGGTGCAGCCCAGAATTTAGAAATTTCGTTTTCCATTTTTCATGAGAAGAGAAACTTAGATTTGAATAGCCTTAATTTGGATTGTGTGAGAAATAGGTTTCAGAAGTCAGTTTATGTACCCTTTCTGGCTTTCTTTCTTTTTATTTCTCAATAAAAGTTCGGTTATTCATAAAAGGGGAAAAAAAATGTACCCTTTGTGGCTATGTTTGATTTGTAGTTTTGTGAATTATTATATATCCTAAGAGATGAGTTTCAAAAGCCTCTATGGGCCAAACAACTCCTTAAGGACTAAAATCTATAGATCAGAGATAATCGTAGAGGAGAGGAGGAAGGTTAAACTTTTAGAGGAGAGGATATGTTCTCTGCTCAAATTCATTTACGGAGTCTAAGACTTAAGGGGGTAAAGAGAAACAATAGGAGAGCTGGCGTTTTTAGCTCTGGCTTCCCCTCCTTACTGTTGTTTAGCCATTGTCAACATGAACATTATGTTTGTGGAGACAGAAAAGAAACCAAGGTCCACGCCATGGTCGAATTCACCGCTAGCAAAGCAAGAGGCAAAGCAAGAGGCAAAGCAAGAGGCACTCGTCTCTCACCATAGCCATGCGCCTCAATATTAATGGGACCCAAACTAGAATAACAAGGTCAAGTTATATCATCCAGTTTAACATATACACTCATAATTCTTTAGAATTGCTATGGGGTAGTTTTGCCATCATGTCTAAGAGAAGCAGCTAAGGTCAGCTCAACATGTACGAGAGCGACGGAAAGAACATAAGCAGTAAATCTACTCACCTTGCGAAATGTAAAAGAAACCCTCCTTGGACCCCTTCTGATTGCACTGTCCTTCACCATGTCAATCTATTACAGGACATTTACCCAATTTCAACTTCATAAATGAGAATAGAACGCTCAAAGTAAGCATCATTATCAAGTATATGGTTGAACATATAAGTTCACAGTTTCTTGAATTCAAAAGCTAAGTGATAATGTTATTCAACATTTAAATATTTTTTTAACCACTGCGGGTGCTTGGCTGGCACCTTGGTAAACACCAAAAAAATATGCATATACCCATGGTATCTAGCCCGATTCACCCACACCCACACTTCAACAATCCAACAAGAATACTATGTAATCCTACAACATTTGAAATAAACAAGACTTTGAGAATATTAATATCATAAGTAGATGATTATCAAAATACTGCAAGGACATCCAAATTTATAGTTCATCCGTAACCATTGGCCCAACTATTTGAAAATAAACTACCAGACGAATTCATAGTCATTAACATGTATGAATTGATAACTCTACAAATTTCGTAAATCAACCCAATAAAGCAGAGCAATTGTTTGTGGATGGTCTGATATACCTTGTGGTGAGGAATGTAATGATGCCAAGCATAACGTGCCTCTCCAGACAGTAGAAGCATAGACCGAGGTGGAAGGTAAATGGCTTTCCTTAGATAATTTGAGTTGTTTTCGGAATTCTCCATTTTCAAATCTATACTTGAAGGGCATTTGTCCCAAGTGCCTTCGGGATATCTCCTAAACTCCATGATGCATGGCCCTGCTAAGGAAAGGCTGAAAATTAATCCTTCAAATGCAGAATGGGTGTCTATATGAGGGGACAAACCCACACCCGGTGGGTATTCATTAACCTGTAATGTGGTATTGATTTCAGTCTTATACTAAACATGACAACAACTTCAGATGGCAAAAAAGAGGAAGCCGAAAAAAACCATCATGAAACTCGGGATAGCAAAAGCTACAATCTCAATTTTCAAAGATAGCAGCACAAGAAATTAACTAACGATAACTATGAGCAACCAAGTTCAGAGTAATTCATCAAAAACAGAGGGCTTACCGTCAATTGGTCAAGGGCAGCATCTGCAACATCTTCAGTGTTCGGAAACATGGAGATCCTATCAACTACATGGGAAACAAATGATGGAAGTTCGCCCAACTGATGTTTAGTATTAACATTCCTCGTCTACCAAGAAAAAACAGACACACACACAAAACCAACTGACTTTAATTACTCGCAAGTCCTGACATTGCACAATCATTCAAAAGAACAGACAACAGGAAGAAGGAGAAGATAAAAAGTTCTACCACTTACTTGATAACAAAACTCATACCCATAATGCTGAACCCTTCGTTTCGCCAGCTTATACCAAGGCCGAGCATCAACTTCCATAAGCAATTCCTTCAAATAAAACCAAAATTTCTTAGTATAACAATCGAACAAAGAAAAAAACGTCAAATCCTTCTCCAGTTCTTATAATCCTACTAAAACGCTCACCTCCTCTTCTTTAGCACTGACAAAGTCGTGCAATAGGTAAAGTCCGGGAATGTCCAACTCCGGAGCCGACAGGGAAACTGAAACTGAATCATTGAGCTGCGAAATGGTTGGTCTGATGACGGAATAGCGTATGTGCAAAGTCCGGCCACCGAGGAGAGGACAAGAGCGGCCGTGTAGAGCCTCAAGAGCGGCTCGGGCACTGGATTCTTCGGAATAGCATACGATGACGCGAGCGCCGGTTTCGTCGGCGGCGTGAACTCCTTTCACATCCCCAAAATCGCCGAAAACCGCCGCAATTGTGCGGTGGCTGATTCCGACGGCCGGTCCACAGTTTGCGACGTAGAGATTAGGGCTAGAAGATGAAGATCCATTATCTTCCCTTGGACGGCCGAATCTTTGCATGTCCATTTGCAGAGGGAGAGAAGGATTTGAAGAAGGAAATAATATGAAATACACCAATTCGATTGCAGGGAAAAGTTCGCGGGTGAATGTGATTTTTTTACTAGCAAATTTTTTTGTTTCAGTATTTTCCTTTAAAATTTAAAAATAAATAAACCTCCTATTTTGATGGATTTTTTTAAAAAATAATGTAAATTAAAAAAAATAATAACACAAATATGGTCATTTTGAAAGTAATGTCAAATTTAGGGTAGATAAATCGTGTACATGGGCCACGATTTAGCCAAGTTGTGGCCCGTGTTCACGAGTAGCTTAATGAAACACGGCCCATGTACACGAGGAAGAGCAAAATCGCGTACCCGTACACGATTTTTGTGCCATATGGCGCCACCCAGCGGCATTCGATGGCGTTGCCGCCATGTGGCTGCTAGGTAACTCGTGTACGTGGTACACGATTTCCATATGGAGGATAAATTATTTCTTTTTTATTTACTAAGTCAGTCGGTTTGAAACATGATGGTTAATGAAATCCCCCTGTTTTTGAAGAGGACAGAGATCGTCGAATCAAATCCATTTGGGAAGATGGTTCAGAGAACGGTGGCGAGCAAATTTAGTGTTCAAATTGATGGCGTTGAAGGGGAGAGGAGAGTTGCGAGCTTCAAACCCAATTCTTCTTTTTGTTCTTCTGGTTCTTTTTCTCAGAACCCAGGTGGCAAAAACAGAGCATCTGATTTGAAAAAGAAGATGAAGAAATAATTTATCCTCCATTAACCATCATCGTTTCAAGTAAACTATACAATTGATTTGAGAACAACATCCTTAGTTTCAAGGAAAAATCCACTCATCCAATAAAGTGCTATTGGGTTTTCAAAAAAAAAAAGAAAAAAAAACAATAAACAATTATAAAAGTTGTCACATCACCCCTTCTCCCCTCCCTTTTTCTTTTCTTGACGTCTTCTTCACTCTCACTTTCTCTCTCATTTGGTGCTCTCCTCCCTCCCCCTCTCTCTCATCTCTTCCCTTTTATATGATGAACACCCCTAATTATAGCCTCGAAATAAATAATAATAAGATAAATCGTATACGTGGTACACGAGATCTATATAAAACGTGTACCATGTACACGATGTCCACATAAATCGTGTACCATATACACGATTTACACGTAAAACGTGTACCGTAAATCGTGTACATGGTACACGATTTAGGTACCATATTTTAAACATTTATTTTCTTTTCTGCCCTACATTTGTAATTTCATTTTTTTATACATTTTAAAAATTATTAGTTTCAAAACTACCCTAATTGTGTCATTATTTATTTAAACAACACTATCTTAAAAATTAGCCCCATTTTGATCCCTTACTTTAAATTTCATTATATTTATTCCTTACACTTTCAATAAAATTTAAAATTAGTCTTTAAAAACTATTTAGTCTTTATTTATTTTTCCTTTAACTATTTATTCTTTATTAGTTTTTCCTTTATAAAAATCTTAAAATTAGTCTTTCTACTTAATTTATTATTAAATTTTTAAAAAACTATTTAGTCTATTAGTTTTTCCTTTATACACTTTAGAAACGTATTCACATGTTTTTATTGCATGGAAATCATTATTATTATTAAACCAATTTTGATAAAAATTAACTTTGAAAGACTAATTTTAAGAAAGAAAAATATTATTTATGAGTGATTGTCTTTTGTGAGGAAGAAATTTTAGAGAAAAGTGGCCAGTTAGTAAAATGAATTCTTTACCAAGTAAATAATGTTCCCACTGTTTTAAAACACGCACTAAAGAGTAAAATTCTTGCTCATACGTACTCCATTTTTGTCGAGCTTCACTTAACTTTTCACTAAAAAAATTTAATTGAGTGGTCCACCAATTCCAACTCTTGAAGCATCCACAGAAACCTCAAAAGGTTTTGAAAAATCAGAAAACCCTAAAACATGTGTGGAAGTGATTAAAGTTTTAAGTGAAGAAAAACTTATGTTTTGATCATCTCCCCAACCAAACTGTCCCCTTTTTTAAGCACTGTGTAAGTGGAGCTGCAATTGTACTGAAATGTTTGATAAACTTTCTATAAAAAGATGCAAGTCCAAGAAAGCTTTGAATTTCACCTACTGTCTTAGGTGTAGGCCAATTAATTATGCTTGAACTTTTCTAGGGTCAACAGCTACTTTGCTACTGATTAAAAATCCCAAAAAGTAAATTTCAATAGAGAAAAAGCTGCATTTTTTCCTCAAGTTTATATAAAGATCATTATTTATAAGTGCAGTAAAAATAGTGGTTAAGTGATTTAGGTTTTCCTCATGAGATTTGCTATAGACTAGTATGTCCTCAAAGTAAACGCGACCGCAAATTTATTTAGATAAGGGAGGAGAACACGATTCATTAGTCTCATAAACGTGCTAGGAGCATTAGATAGGCCAAAAGGCATTACTAACAATTCAAAAAGCCCTTCATTAGTTTAAGAAGTTGTTTTCCACTCATCTCCAGGGTTAATTCTAATTTGATGATATCCACTCCTAAGGTCTATCTTAAAAAAAATTAAGGCACCTCCCAATTGGTCTAAAAGATCATTCAAACGCGGTATTGAAAACCTATATTTAATTGTGATCTTATTTATGGCTCTACTATCTACACAAAGATGCCAAAACCCATCTTTTTTAAGTGCGAGAAGTGCAGGAACTGCACCAGAACTTAAGCTAAGTTGAATATGTCCTTTAGCTAAGAGTTCATGTATTTGATCATGGAGAATTTGGTATTCTTTAGGACTCATTCTATAATGGGGTAAATTGGAAAGTGAGCTGCTAGGTATTAAATCAATATGATGCTGGATATTCCAAAGGGGTGGTAAAGAATTTGGAGTATTAGTTAAAGTTGGGAAATCACTAGCTAAGTAATAATGTAGATACTCTGCTGTCTAAAGGTTGTGGAGATGAATCTAAATAATCATTTTTGACAACAAAAGCTAATAAAGTTTCTATTTTTTTTATGAAAAAATTCTTTGCCTTGAGATAAAAGGAAATGGTTTTTCTTACCTTTAGTGTCTGAACGAATTTTTTGAAGGGAATAATCGAATTAAACCCACAGCGGAAGCATAGGAATTGTCTTTGATTTATTTAGAATTAAACTAAAATACAAGGGTTAAGCAATAAATACCTTGAAAATATGGAGATTCTTCTGGCGGGTCTTTATTTCCTCCACAAAGTCTTCCTTGCTATGACTCTAACAAAAGATCAAGGCTTGTGGGAGCCTCTTGAAAGAAAATCCTTAAGGGATTAAAGATGAAGAGGTTTAGAGAGAATTCTCTAATTCTCTCTTTTGAGGAGATGTGTGTTGTTCAGAATGGCTCAATCCAAGGGTCCTATTTATAGAGACCAAGGGAAAATCTTTGCCATAATTAAAATATTATATTTTAATATCTAATATATTAAAATATATCTTATATTTATTTGAATCTCATTCAAATCTCCTACGATATTTATTTATTTGAATCTTATTCAAATTCTATAAATATATTTTATTTAATATATCAAATATATATTAATTATTTTAATATTTAATGTATCAAATACAATAAATATATTTTCCTCTTTTATATTTAATATATCTAATATATTAAATATTAATTTGAACACTTCAAATTAAATATTAAATTTGAACATTTCAAATTTTAATATTTAATGTATCAAATACAATAAATATATTTTCCTCTTTTATATTTAATATATCTAATATATTAAATATTAATTTGAACACTTCAAATTAAATATTAATTTGAACATTTCAAATTTTTCTTTCAACTAAATTGATCTTTTAGTGTTACTATGAGCTAGCAAGGGGACCTTATGGACCTACAGATTATAAGCTCCAATGATACAAAATTAATTAATTAAACTCTTTAATTAATTACTTTTCATTCATTAACTATAGGTCACTCCACTATAGACCTAGAGTTGCACTCTTATGCACTGTAGGACAAGTTGTGTCCATAGATATAATCATTACATGCAAGTCGATCCTTCACGAATTGTTCGTAATTACAGCTGGGTCAAAAGTCCGTTTTACCCCTATAATTACATCTTGCACCTTAAGTACCACTGATTCTCTAATGAACAATATGTTTATAATCTAATTATAAACTAAGTCCCTCTCGGGCCAATGAGAGGGTGGGGCCCCATTGTTCAAGTCCCGAAATTAGCATTTAAGGGAACTACTCATCTACTTACCCTATATGGGAATGAGTGAATTCCATCTTGTGAGATTATGTTCCCAGCTCCCTATTTGGTCAAGTCCCCAAAATGGTTGGCATATTGAATCGGCTACAAAAGCCACTCTCACCCATGCAAATCAAAGGACAAGCCCTCACAGGCAGGAGTTCATAACTCACTCAGGATTAAGATAGAGTCGCATATGATCATCCTGATGAAATATTAATCTTCTCAATTAACGGATTTATAAAGAGAGATTAAATATTTCGGGGTCCAGTCTTATACAAACTCATTGTATAAGATACCCCCACTCACATGTCTCCACATGAATGATTTGGATCAAATCATTTGTAACTATTACAAAGTGGGCCGTATCAATAGTGTTACCAGGATAAGGCACCTAACCTTATCCATATACTATGACCCTTTAGGTTATTTCTTGAACATGATCCTCTCGTATGTCAACCACATACTGTTCAAGATTACACTAATAACCTTGGATTTTTCATATAATGGATAATATTATATTGAAAATAAAATAATCAAAATTATTATTAATTATTAATTACGAGGCTTTAGGGCATAAATCCCAACATTTTTTTCTTACCTTCAGACTTTCCCAATGGTAGTAGTACGACTTTTTTGCCCATCCAAAAAAATTCATGTGTGTTTTCTCGTCCTTTGTGAGTGACTTGGTTGTCATATTGTCACGGTCTTCTAAGAAAAATATGACATGCATTCATATCCAAGACATCGCACACGATTTGATTTTATAATGACTACCAATAGCAAGAGAAATAGTACATATTTCATTAACGTTAGTTTCCCCTCATTTTTTTTTTATCCAACTTACCTTGTATGGGTTAGGATGAGGTTCCGTCTTTAGGTTGAGTGAAGTCACCAGCTTCTTAGAGACAATGTTTTCGTTGATGCCGCTATCAATGATTACTTGGCAGACTTTGCCATTAATTGTGCAACGAGTGCGAAATAAAGAATGGCGTTGAGGATGGGTCTTTGTTTTTGGTGTAAGTAAATTTCGTTAGAGAATGCAAGATAATTGATCTCCATCATCCGCTTGAGCATAATCAATGTCTTCATCATCTTCCAATTCTTCTTCTCCAATATCTTCATTTTCAAGTTCTCTGATTGCTAGTGTTCGTCTTTGTGGACACTCATTAGATAAATGGCCTTGTTGACCGCACTTAAAACACTTTCTCAAAGAAGGATGGTTATATGGATTAATATTTCTTTTAGAAATTGAGTCATGCAAACCTTAATTAACCGGTGTGTTTCTTGTCTGAGAGTCATCTTTTTTGGCCATCTGATTGGAGGATGAAAGAGTTCCCTGGAAGAAAAGTTTTTGAATTATTAGGAGGTGATTTTCTTTGAATTTATTGTTGTTTATCCCATGTATTCCTCCTTTGGTATGTTCTAACTAGTCTAACTTCATTGTTTTCCTCAATTTTAGTTGCCAAAGTAATGGCATTAGCAAGGTAGGAGAGATGATGTAGCTTTACCACCTATTTAATGTCATCTAGAACGCGGTTTGCAAATCTTGAGATTTGTTGTTGTTCAGTCTCCAGGAGATTATTTCTTGCTCTTAAACGATGAAACTCTTCGGTGTAATCAAGTATAGAATGCCCTCCTTGTTTACAATGTTGGTATTGGTTATAAAGGATTTGTTGGTAATTTAAAGGTAGGAAACATTTCTTCATCAAACGAAGCATCTAGGGTCATTTCTTGATGGTATGTTTGCCATAGTATCTTCGGTTAATTTGAAGTTGATCCCACCAAGTCGATGCTCCACTTTGAAGTTTAAAGCCACTAATTTGACTTTCTTGTCTTCGGTTAATTTGTGACCAATGGAAATAGTGTCCCTCACTTATATTCCCCTTAAATCCTCCCCTCGAACAAAGTACCAACCGAGCCTCCCCTCAAATAGTCATCTATCCGATATCACGACTCAAGGGCATGGTCTTGATATCAATTGTTAAGGACAACGACTCACGACATATCTCCACATTGGTATGATATTGTCCACTTTGGGCATAAGCCCTCATGACTTTATTTTTTGTTTCACCCAAAAGGCCTCATACCAATGGAGATAGTGTCCCTCACTTATAAACTCATGATTTTCTCCTTATCTAGCTGATGTGGGACTTTGGTCGCACTCCCAACAGAATCCTTAATGATTTTATTAATGAATGAATGAAAGGCTGAACTAGCCTATTTATACAAGCTAACCTTTAACTAACCCATAACCAACTAATCTGTTGGTAGGATAAAAAGATTGAAGTTATAAAAAAATACAGTAAACATCCACAGTAACAAAAGTTACCTAAAAAATAATAAAAAGAACTTAAAGAATTGGGTTGTTAAACTAGAACTAAGCCTACATCAAGTACAAAGACTAAATTTTGGACCAAAATGACATTTTAACTTCTTTTTTTTAGTTATGGTCAAGTTAAAAGTTTACTCGCTTAACTTTCAAGTATGGGATTAATAATAGCGGAAACTTTTAATTTTGTATAAAATATCTAAGAGGTTAATGAAATTTCAATTTTGTATTTAATAGGATCTTGGCATATTTGACATTTATAAAATTAACAAATCCATTAGATATAAAGTTGAATGTTGCATAAAATAGGTCTCTAAACTTTTGTTACTTAACAAAAAAAAAAAAGAAGTTTCTAAGACCCCGTTTGATAACCATTTGGTTTTTGGTTTTTGATTTTTGAAAATTAAGCTTGTTTTCCCCCAATTTCTCTACAATGGTTTTCATCTCCCTTAAGGAAGTATTTAAATTCTTAGCCAAATTCTAAAAACAAAAACAAGTTTTTGAAAACTACTTTTTTTAGTTTTCAAAACATGACTTGGTTTTTGAAAATATAGGCAAAAAGTATATGACAAAACAAGTAAAATCATAGGTGGGAGTAGTATTTATAGGTTTAATTTTTAAAAACCAAAAACTAAAAACCAAATGGTTATCAAACGGGGCTTAAGCTTTTCATTTTTGTGTCTATATGTGAATTTCAAAAAATTTTGAATAAGTCAATAACTTGTTAACACAAAATTGGACAAAATTTAGAATTTTATTAGACACTTTTTAAAATTTTAAAACTCTATTGTAAATAAAATTGAAGTATTATCTCATCCAAATTACTGATTTTGTGGTCTTGCAAATTACAAAAACTTAAAATGTAAAAAACCAGCTCTCAAATTAAATACTTAATTAATTTATGAAATAAATAGAACTTTCCTCTGGAAAGTACATCTAGGGCTACTTTCTAAAAAGTAATTTTACTGAAATGCACCTTTATGGAAATCACTTCTCTAATAAGTTTTATTTATTTTTTTTTTTTTGAAAAGTAATAAGTTTTATTTTTTAGAACTTCTATTGTAAGTTGTTAAATACACTTTCTTGTTTGATTTTGATTTTAATATATCAAAAGTACTTTTAATTTAATTTTAAATATTTTATCATTATTATTATTTACCTGACAAATATTTTTAGAATCAACAAATCTCAAAGATTAAAAATCATTATGATTAAAAGAATTACTAACATGAAAACCATTATTAAAACAAAAAAAAAAAAGAGAAAATGTGCATATAAAGAGATTGGAGAGAAAAACTATAAATATACTGTGCTGTTTAAACTTTACTGTCAAATGTCAATATACAATGAGTTCAAAATATGCTTTCTGATTCCTAGAGGAACAAATTTTGATTTCAATCACTGGATATTTGATGGCTTCATGTACAACTACAAAATGCAAGTGCCAGTGTGCTTCAAAAGGCTATGGTGAGTTGTTTCCAGAGGGAACACTTCTACAAACTTCTCTCCCAATGCACCATGCTCGGTTTCTGATCGGAGTTGCGGTCGGAGAGTTTCCTTTAACTTTGCTGGATGACAACGTCATCTCAGGACTGTTCGGGCGACCGATAAGCGGCTGCCATGCATGGAGAGCAGCCATTTGATCGTTACGATTGTTCAAAAGACTCATCCCTGGAAAACAACATGTTGGCGCAGGTGAATTGGGGTTGCACAGAGCATCCTCTTGCAAGACATCTTCAATTCTGGACAGTATGCTGTAAGCCAAGTTTCCGAGCACCCGCGAATATGCTTCGAGAATCAAATGTCCAACATCCTATGAGATTCAAAGAGAAATTGAAATGATTTCTGTTTTTAGTATGCCAACAAGAACAGAACTCCCTACACTAGCATTGCTTATCAAGATTGGAAAGTCAGTGTACTTCAATAAATTTCTCTGTACTTCAATAAAATTCTCTGTATAATGCACTGTCTGTTCCAGAAAGGGAAATGGTTCTACTCAAAGAGTTCAATCCAAATTTTTATGTTTTCCCTTTTCCTTCTCAAGGCAGAGCACTATGATTTCAGGTTATTACGACCTACTATCGTACTCGAAACTATGATCTCGACAAAGATCTCAATGTATGATATCATACTGCAATGTCATAATCTACTGCTCTAACAAGTAAAAAGAAAAGAGAATGAGAACCACACTTTCATTGAGGTAGGAAGCAAAGGCCACATAATGGGGTAGAACAGAATCGCACAAGTTAGACTGACTAACTCGACTAATGATGAATGCGAAAAGAACACGATATGATGATCATACCTTCCCATATTGGATTTTTGAAACATCCAGAAACGTTTGGGGATGATTTGGATATTTTGATTTCAGTAGCTGTAGAAGAAGCTCGGCTCGATCAGAGAGTAATTTCAACTTATCCATCCCAGCTGTTGGGTCCTTGACAAAAGGCCATGAAGTTCGAACTGGAGATTTGTTGCCACTTTGTTCAGTGTATTTCTCTTTCAAGGAGAATATTGCAGCTTCCAAGCGGTTTATGGCCTCGAGAGCTCCATGGTTGGATTTCAGATTAAGCTGATTCAGCATGTTCTCGACTGGACCAGATTCTGATGTCAAAATCATGTATAGTTCTTCACTGAGGTTTGCTTTCCCAGACTGTACAATTCATGGTAATAAAAAAAACAGTTACAAGACATAAATTTGAATTTACCAGGTTCTAAATCTGCAACCTATTTATGCAATACCCACAAGCAAAGCATCACTTTTTATAGAATACAACATTACACATGTAGGAGTAGAGATTCGAAACTTTCCTATAAATGAACCAATGTCTTAACCGTTGTATGCTCAAGTTCGCCAAAAAATCATCAATTATAAAAATTTAGACATGCGACCAGACACACCTAATCTCATCTGAAAGCCTATATAATCAAAATTATTAAAATTCATCTACTTTGTTAGTATAGTTAAACTGTGATCAGTTTCGTCATGGTCGCAAAAAAATTGTTTGTGTTAGTATGAAATTAAGGTGTAGCTAATAGAATCGAGAATGCTCACAGCTCGGACTGCCTCCCTTACGACAGTTGGTACGGGCATTTCACGCAAAACACTTTCATTGATGGATTTGGCAGCTTTAAATACTTGATGTACAACCCGGCCATGGTAGAGCAATTTCTTCCTCTCATTCTCAGATAGCCCAGTCGATGGTACTTGTGGTAATGGAAGCCACCACCTCGTGCTTTGGCCCATACTCTTGCTTTTTCCTTCAGCCCTGCTTCCTACTTCTGTATACCAAAACTCGGTATTCACCATTGAATCCAGGGTTCCCTGTAAGGCGGATGAGCTATAATTTAAGCAAGAAAAAAGGGGAAAAGTAGCAAGAATGGATGGTAATGAGGCCACCTACAATTAACATGGAGTCTAACTTCTGGAGAGCAGGAAGATTCATGTGGACGTCTCCCCGAACCTTTGGAGTCATTATCTGCAGAAAATTTGTGCACTTTAATCTCAACATGTTTCACAGTTCCGGTTGCGACTAAATCACAACTAACCTCCATCACTCTACCGCTTGTTCCATTTTGCTTAGCAGGAACCAATTCCACCATATAGTGGGTAGGAGAGAGCAACCAGTCCATTTCCCTTTTCCATTTACTCTTCCTCTCCTCAGGAAGAGGTTCCAATTTCCATAATTCTCCAAAAACCGAGGCTGCAAAACCTTAACAATTATTTCAAGGTCGAAACTGGGAAATGAATGAGAAGTACATGAGATATTTAAACAAAAGGTCATTATGATGAATAAGAAATGCAATGTATTGTCTACCCGCTAGGTTTGTAATGGCATTAGACAGTGACAAGGCAGAGCTGAGCCCTTTCTGCCCTCCTGTGACATCTTCACCAAGCAATAGTTTTGTGAACTTTTCTTTCATTGCTTCCATGTCTGAAACCTGAACAGTGTAATCAGGTTTCTCTTTCTTGTAAAAATGCTGAGGGCTTTCTGGTAGTTCCCATTCATCCAAATCCTGCTCGTCCCTATGCATTGCCAACCATTTTGAGGAGAAAGATCCACATGCATCCTTGCTAGAAGAACAGCTTGAATCATGATCCTCCAATGAGTCAGTTGTACATTCATCTGCTCTGCTCGATCTGCTTTCATTTTCGTAGGTTTGATTGTTTAAAACGCAACTCTCAAGACCATTAAAAGTCATAATCCCTGAATCCCACGAAAAAAAAAATTATTTGTCAATAATAACTTTAGGTTATCTCACATTTAAAGCAAACAAAAAAGCGAGCAATCAAGAGGAGAGTTGAAGCTTTGAAGTCTTCTTCAGTTATTTATGGAAAAAGATAAAAGATAAAAGCACTTGATCTAAAATATCAAAGCAGTATGATTTTACCTGCTTGTGCTCGTAATTATTGGTGTGGAGACACAAAACTCTAAAGACTTTCTACTGTACTGTATCGTTAGTCTTCCGCAGGAATATAAACAGATCTCCTAGAAAAACTCATTTGACTTCCAAAACCCACCAGTTAAGGATCATACCTTCTGTTGTTGAAAGTTTTATCATGTGATCGTCTGATGGATCTAGGGATGATATTCAGTGTTTTTATTCCTTGCGGGTACATTGTTCACGAGGGAAATCAAACATGAAGGCTAGATACAAAACCGGAGTTATTGGCCTGAGTTAGCGGTAATTAGGGATTAGTTAATGGGCACAATCTTTACTAGATTCTCAAGTGGATGTTGATAGTAATATATCCTTCTCAAATGACCAATCATTTTGTTCTGGAGGCCAATGCCATTTTTTTACCCATTGGTAAACAAAGGAGAAACGACAAAAGATGAATCCCACTGTTCTAAAAAAGTTGAATAACGTGTGTGAAAAGGCAAAATAATAATTAGTTAGAAATGACTGTCGTAGCTACAGTGAGAAGATTTACAGATACTAGTTCTAGGTGAAGCTGTTACAAAAAAAATTTACTATTCGTTGAATATGTACAACAAGTTGATGCGAATGCAAAGGCTATTCATTTAAGAATAATTTGGACTTATAATTGCGTGCAATGATTTCATACCATTTACACAAACTATAGAACAAACATGATTGACAAAGTTTAACTATTTATATTGATTTCTGAGCGGTGGGGTTCACTTTTATCAGAAAATATACCGCCCAAGCAAAAGCAGAAACTTCTGCAATTATTGTTATTTGGAAGGTAGTCAGATACTAGCATACTCCAAGAAAGAAGAAGACATCCAGAACTACTCCAAAGCCAACTGGCTCAAGACACACCGCAAAGTTTGTCTGTCTTTTCTGGCAATTTGGATATTTGCCTGAAGGTATATGTTTAGATGGTTTTCACCCAAAAATAAAAATCAGAACCAAAATATGAAGAGAGGATCATGAAAGAAACGGCAATTTGTGGGCTGAATTTGTCCTTTTCGTCTGGCATGTTGGAAGCTCAATAATTCCTAAAATTTTAAATCAATTGCCCAAGATGCCCAAGTCGTACAGCCAGACTTTTCTCAACTGTGTATGCCCCCACTTCCATTTTCTTTGTCTACCTGAGCTATATTTACTAAATTATTTTTGGAAATGTACCACCCGATTCACGAAGTCCCTCGAGTAAGGCAATGAAATTTCCAAAAAGATGTAGTCCCAAACGCAACGCCATTTAATAAATAATATATTAGATGTCAAAAAAATAAAAAATAAATATAATCTATTCAAATTAGAATTTAGACCGCGTCCAAGATTTGAGGGCATCCGTTGAAAGCTGATAAAATGGGAAGCCCAGGAAATCTAAAATCACGGATTTCTCACCGGGACACATCACCCATGTGCTTAGCACGAACAAAGTCACATGGACCAAGGCCTGTTATATTTGTAACAGAGCCTAGAGGGGGTTACTTAGAATCTATAGCAGAACCAAAAGATTTAATTTTTTTTGCACGATTTATATGCAATCCATGCTCAAAAGAAGCATGGTTTTAGAAAAAAAAACATCCTTTTCAGGAAAAGAAAAGAAGGAAACTAATAGAAAAAACTACACTTAAATGCTTTAGTTTATTTAATTCCCTTGCCTCGTGATATGTTAAGAATTATACCACTCACATAAATTATTAAATTAGAATTAGAATCACATGATCAACATTTGAACAAGGACATTCTCTGAAAAGAAAACATTTAAACAAGGATATGGATAGACACAGGCATGAGACATGATGCAACATGGCACTTCTTCTCATAATAGCCCATAGATGTCCTGACTGTACCCTATCATATCTCTCACATTTTCTAAACGAGTCCGAAATTTAAAAATAATAAACTAGACGCTATAAATCTCATATCAATTGAACAACTAAAACCCGTCCAAGCGTGTCAATGTCCAAAACCTGCATTCTTGCTTATATTATTTATTATCATTTTTTTCTAATGAGAAGCAATTTTTATTGATGTATAAAATTTAACACAAGAAGGGCAAAGCCCAAACCAATTTGAAATTGTATCTATATAATTCCTAATTTTGATGATGGGCTCCAAAATGAGTATGAAAAAATTGAATGTAAAAAAAAATTATTTGAAGCATTTCTCCCACTCAACATTAAATCAAGAGGCTGATTCAAACATAGCTAAATGGATATGACATTTCTCTCTCAAAGATTGAAGGTTGAATTTCCCACCCCAACTTTCACAGTGGTTGAACTAGAAGAAATAAAATCAAGAGGAAAAAAAAAGAAAAAGAATACAACCCCCCAACATTCTATGCATAGCACCAGAAACCCAGCACATTTACGGGTTTTGATGTCCTCCAGTATAATAAATACTGCGTTCAGAGTCATAAATGAAGGCGCCAGAATTTGCATGGGGCAAACCAATGGGTTCTGGTAAGGCTAATAAGAGACGGGGGAACACTTGGTAGTAATATCTGCCTACTACACCCACTCCCCCTTTTCACATGATCTGACCCTCTGGACCCATCGTTTCCCTCGAGCACCCTTAATTTCTTTACCAAACCCTAACAAACACGTTCTTTAGTCTCTACCTGGCCCACCATCATCGCCCATCTCTTTTCAAATTCGCCCGTGGCCTTTCTTTGCAATAAAGAAATTCGAAGAAAAAAAATACCTTTCGTAGCATGTGGAGTTATGGTCATAGTGAGTGTATTTTCAAACTGATATAGCTAGTCAAACCATGATTGAATAAAAAAATGCCCAAGTGACATGTGGAGTTATTCCTAATTTTTCAAATTCAAATCCCTGGTAGTAACTTTTTGAATCATATAACAGTGAGATTTTTATCAATCAAGAATAAAGTTACTTCAGAAATTTTTTAATATGATACTAAAATCTAGCATAGGACAGAAGTAGTAATAAAAATTGAATTCAATGCTTTTAAAGGCAAATGGTACTGTTGCGTAAAACAGTAAAGGGAAGCTAAAGCTTACTCTCTTGCTCGTCCATGTCCAGGCTGACCCCTCGGTCCCTTGTGCAGCAAGCCAGTCTTCTCCGCATCGACATCATCTTGTTATCTTCTTTGGCAACTTGGGGCTATGGAAATTACAATCGATCAATATCACTTGAGGCTTGCAGTAGACAGTGAGACAAACAGGCCGATCAACACACGACCACTACATGATTATTAATCAAGAATTAGTCCTTGCAGGTAGTGCTATTTGATGAAATCGTGAAACGAGATCACCGATTTGAAGGGAAACAAATGTCTATACTATGGATAGCGTAGAAATTTTAATTCAATCAAACCTGTTTTGAACTTCCGTTGATGTTTCAGCTAAATAAGTATGATTAGAATTTGATTTGATTTTAAAATAATAAAAACAGGAGAATGAAAAAGTCAAGAGGACCAAAAAGTAAAAGAAAGATAAAGGGAAAAAGGGGGAAAGGATTATATGAATTTTTTGGGTCCAGAGAAACTGGTAGAAAATGGACTTTACCATCATGATTCAAAGAAAAAACAATCGAAAAACCAGTTCTCAAAAGTTGCATTAAGGAAACTTAAGGAGGAAAACCGGAAAAGGCACGCACACAAGGTTGGGCGCCGAGAAAGGTCACGAACTTCAATAGACTCACAGTACCACTGAACTTCAAACAAAACAAGAACACGAACATCATTCCTCACCAATCTCTCCCCGATTTCTGTAGCTGAAGACAAACTATTCAGGAAAAATGCAACACACAAACAACGTAGTGTAGAAACCAAAAAACAAAACAGTCCTTGTGAATCGTGAAGTCTTGCAGAAGACAGAAACGAGAAACCAGAGAGAAAATCCTCGAATCATCCAGCCCTAGGATCTAGCGCAAATTAGGCAAAATGCAAAAGTAAAACCAAGCAACCTGAGTCCGGAAGGCCGATTTCGCAGCCGCGTTTCACGGCGGAGCTGAAGCAGCATATCTCTACAAACTCAACCTCAAAAGCTACACCACCGGAAGCTCCACAGAACCCTAAGCGAAGAAATGCTTTCCCATTACAGAGCTTCGGGACAGTGAAAATGGCGGATGGATTTAGAGAGAGTGGGCTTGAAGGAGAAGAAAGTGAGTATTTAGAGAGAGAAAGGGACTGTGGGAATGGACGTGAAAGTTACGTACGGTTTTAGGCGCGTGAGACCACGCGCCGGAAGTGCATCTGGGCCGTCCATTGTGGCAATGGCATAATCAAAGTGGGGCTACGCGTTTGGAGTTCACGCGCTTCGTACGTGGCATTTGGAAGTCCAGTTGGATTTAAAGTGGGGCCCGCGAGTCCGATTATTGGATCCATTTTGGCGGTTTTTATTCCTCTTTCTTTTTTCAAAACATTGTTTTTGTTTTTTGTGTCCTAAAGATTATATTTTAAAATCGTTTCCGTGACCAAACTTCCATTTCATTAAAAAATATTTCTATTCTTCCACCGTTATTTGACCTTTTATAAACATTGCAACTTTAAAAATAGAAAGATAGTTAGAATATTGAACGAAAGGGTAAAATTGCAACTTTAAAAATAATAAAAGTATTTTTGAAACAAATGATAAAGATTTTTAATGGTCGTGTCTAATGATTTTTTTTATTTAAAAATGTGTTTAAAAGATTTTTAATTTTTTTTATTTTGTGTTTAATAAATCTGAATCTATTAGATTTTTGAACAAATTAATGAATTTATTAGACAAAAAAAAAAAAAAAAACCTGAGATTCTATTAATGGCAAATTTTAATTTTGTGTCTAATAATTTTGTGATTTAAAAAATGTTGAGGATGTCAAAGACATAGTTGATACCAAATTAAAAGTTTAAAAAAATCTTCTAAACACCTTTTTAAATTAAAAAAAAAATTATTAAACACTTTTAAAATTCAAGATCTATTAAACACAAAACTGAAAGTTTATGAACCTATTAGATACGACGTTTAAGAACCAAATTTGTAATTTCAAAACCAATTATTAGAATTTTTAAATGATTAGGGTTTAGACTCATTAAAAAAAACTATTTAAAAAAAAAAAAGAAAAAAAAAAAACCTACCTAATTGAAATTCTATCTTATCCTATACTTTTATTAAAAAATAATAATAATAAAATTAAAGAAAGGTGTAAAAAAACCTTACATCAATTTTACCCTTATATTTTTATCTAAAATTTCTTTTAGTTTTATTTCATTTCAATCATTCATGTTAGTTATTTAACTTTTCATAAAAAGATTTTGTTTCTGTTTTTTTTTTTACTGTTTTGTAGCACATTTAATAGCAGATCATATGTAACACTATGTAGAGAAATATTTTAAGTTACATCATGTGTATTAAGTTTGGTATCGAGTTAAAAGATTGACAATCCAAAAGTTTTATTGTATGTAGTAAAAAAGACAGTAATATATATCAATTGTAACAAATTTTATGAATTCATATGATGATACAAACAGAATCAAAATAATACATTTTAAATGATAAGGACAAATCGATATAGTTGAAGGAATTAAGATTAAAAAACAAAGTAATTATTTAATCAATACAAATTTTTTTTTTTTTTTGCCAACAATAACATAGCTCAATTGGCATAAAGTATGAGTTTATGATCAAGAGGTTATAGGTTCGAATCTCACCACTTCAACTGTTATTGAACTCCAAAAAAAAAAATACAATAGTTTTTTTTTATCAAATAAAATTAATAGTAGATAACTTAACTAGTTAAGACAAATATTCAATCAAAAAGTCAGATGTTCAAATTTTTACGCCACATATCGTTGAACTAAAAAAAAGTAAGTGTAGTAACAAGATATATGATAGGTTAAATTACAAGTTAAATTACAAGTTCAACTCATAAACTTTCAAGTATGTGTCTATTTGTCCCTAGACTATAAAAAGTGTTTAATAGGGTTATCATTTTTTTCAATTTTGAGTCTAATAAGTCTCTAAACTTTAAAAGTCAGAGTGAGCTTAGTTCAACGGTAATTGACATGTATCTTCAACCAAGAGATCAGAAGTTCAAATCCCCTTACTCTCAAATATTGTTGAACTCAACAAAAAAAAAAAATGTCTCTAAATTTTAAAAAGTTTCTAATAGGTCTTTAAACTTTCAATTTTGTGTTTTTGGTCTTTAAATTTGTAATTTTGTGTCTAATAGGTCATAGACTTATTTAACATCTTTTAAAATTCATAGACTTACTAAACACAAATTAAAAGTTTAGGGTTCTATTAGAATCTAGACATAAAATTTAATTCTATATTTAATTGATCAATTAATTTTAAAAAAATTCAAATATGTTAGAAACCTATCAAACACAAAATTGAAGGTTTAGAAACTCATTAGATATTTTTAAATGTAGGGACCTATTAGACACAAAATTGAAAGTTCATGACCTATTAGGATACTTTCTAAATTTCAATGACCTTCTAGACACAAATTTGAAAGTTTATAGACTAAACTTATAATTTAACCTAAATTATATTATTTGACAAAACCGGAACTGAAAAGAAATTTCAAATTAATTATGGACTTAAGATATGCAAATTATCAGATGTGATGTTCTTACATAAATTGTAAAATCAATTTCCTTTTCATGATTCTTACATAAATAACAATACAAACCATTGATTCTTTGGGTCCATTTCATTTACACTTCGCGGGCATTTAATTGATTCGTACCCATCAACATACTAGTGGTTTGAATTCAAAAACAAACTCAAAAAAGAAAAAGAAAAAAAAAAACTGAAACAAATCGTGGAACTTTTTTTTTCAAAATAATTTTCTTTGCAAGTAAAAAACTTAATGATATTATCACCCATCATAAGAAGTCTAAGCATAGCTTAATTAAGTAAGCTATTTATTGCCTTCCTAAGATCAAATGATTCCCATGTGCATTAGCTGAACTAAAATAAACCCCTAATGTAATCATAAATTTATGATTAAAAAAAATTAAATTAATTTGTTTAAAAAAAAAATACATGTCATTAGTGAAAATACACTAAAAGAAAAATAAAAAATAAAACACAAGGTTTAATTCTCGTCTTGGTCCTTATACTTTTAGGTTAAATCAACTTTGGTCCTTAAACTTCAAAATGCATGTTTTAGCATTTAAACTTAAAAAAAAAAAAAGGAAATTCTATTTTAACCATTCTCGTTATTTAATTTATCAATTGTTTGATAAATGGATGACATAACTTCAAATATATATGTTAACATATTGATACTAATAGTTTGCTAAGCCAACATTGAGTTTTAAATATGATCCGATTGTTGATTAAAAAAAGCATCTCTTACATTAATTGGACTTGGTTCTCCACCAAAAGAAAAATAAAAATCGAAGAAGCAAATTACAAGTACTAACACAATTATTTTTCAAAAGAGACATTCCATTCCTGAACTAAAATGCGAAAAACCTCAAAGTATAAATACGAAAATGAGATTTCAAAAGCAGTTCACATTGATGCAACCTGTCAGAAAAGAAGAACGTCACTAGATTCATAACCTCCAACCAAGGAAGATGAACACAATGAAGAAGAATAGAAAGAATTGGTTCAAGAAAAACAATGACATTGTGAAGATGAATTATCAAAAGGACAATGTGCAATGGCAACATCACATGTATTGAGAATGGGGGCAATGGCATTGTGTAGTTTTGTCACTTGGAGTTGCATCATTGAATTGAGATGCCTTTTTCTCCACTAAATTCCCCATTTGAAAACAACTCTTCCATTTGCCTTTTACAAGCTTTTCATTTATTAATTCATTTATTATTATTATTATTATTATTTATGCAAGAAAACAAAACAAACAAAAGTGGGCTGCCCATTTCCACTTTATCCTCCTTCATGTCTTCCATGTGTCTTGTGTGAATGTGGAGCTTTTGCTCTCTAGAAATAAGCCACCAACTTTCCACTTTTTTTTTTTTTTTTTTTGCTGCCTCTCTTCAAAGGGAATGCACATTATAAAATATAGCAATAATGAAACCTTTTTTCTTATAAAAAAGAACATAATTATATAAAGAGAAATAGAGGGGTGAGAAAGAAGATGGAGAAGAGTTTCAGAGTCTTGCTTGTTTCTATATTATGTAAAATCTAACAAAAACGAAGCTTTTCGGAAGGAAAAAAACCCCAAATATGTGTATATATGGAGAGTTGAGAAAGAAGATATAGAAGAGTTTCATACGTCTTGCTTGTCCCTAATATAATGCCTTTTTTTTTTTTGGTTTAACAACACGTGGAGTTGAAAATTCGAACTTCTGACATTTTGATCAAAAACATATGTCTTAATCAGTTAAGCTATGTTTAGATTTTGCATATAACGTCTTCTTATTAGTAAAGATACGAATTACGCTATTACAAGTTCTACTAATGTGCTACATATCTAAAAATGAAAAAAGCTTTAAAAAAAGATCTAAACTTTTCAACAATTGCATGTCTCAATAAACCAATCTGCCACTATGCAATAAATGAAAAAGAAATTAGCCAACTTAGAGCATGTTTAGGAGTAGTTTTGAAATAGTTAAAATTACTCCAAAACATAATTTTAATTATTTAAAATAAATTTTTATAGAATGAAAATCATATTTAAAAGTATAAAATCAAACATTAAGTTGATTAAAAATGTGTTCAAACATTAAGTTGATTAAAAATGTGTTTTAAAGTAATTTTGAACCTAACAAAAGTGATTTTGGCCATTTCAAAATCACTCTCAAATATACCTTTAATGCTATTGTGTACCGATGCATCGTTAGTATAATAATATTCATTTGGCCTACCTCTAATTGAAATACCGTTAAGTTTCAAAACAGAAGCTACTAGATAGGTTGACTCAAAAAAAAAAAAAAAAAAAAAAAAAAAGGCTACTAGATAGGTTTCATATAAATTCAAATGTATCAGCACGAAATCCAATATATAAGTTATTAATGCGAGATTATGAAAATTTAATATTACAGGAATTTTAAATTTTTAACTCAAAGCTCTATAATGGCCATCATGAGTCTTCCTGCAAAAAATAAATAAGTAATGCCCATCATGAGTCTCTTTCCAATTGTGGGTTTGCATTTCTACAATAAGTGGCCCTTTTTTTCTCTCCAAGTTTTTTTTTTACCATATGTAGATGTAGAGTGAGATATTAAAACTTCTTACTTTGGTTGATCTTATACCAGTTGAGTTATGCTCACGTTGGCTCTTCCAAAGAACCTTAAGATTTTATATGTAACAATAGTCAAGAAATATGTAACAATAGTCGAGAATATTTTAAAGAATCAATTACATTGATAACTTATGTTTCATAACCCATGGACGAAAAAACAAAAGACTATGTTCTTTAATTTGAAAAAATGTTGCCCCTCCCAAACAAATTATTGTGAAATTGGCCCCTGTTGTATTGTTTAATGAAAATCATCTCGAAATTAGATTTCCTTTGATAATGATTGCATTTTTTTTAATTAGTATTTTAAATCTATTTATATTTATATACTTTTTATTTAACATTTCTCTTTAGATCTTTGTACGATTTCATTGTGAAATTATTGTCTAACAGGAGTGGTGATACTGATGAAATTCTAAAAACCTTCACTCATAAACCAATGTGTTAAAAATATTTTATTGAAACACATGAAAAATAATAAATACGTATATTAAAAAGTATTTATTTTGGTAAGCAGCCAATTGGTCAATTTAGCCTCTTTTTTTTTTCTTTTTTTGACGGGGTTGGTCAATTTATAAATGTCTTCCATGGTCATATACATCTGTGTACAATAGAAGATTATTCACCACAATAGGTTGCAAAGATTTTATTAGTCCCTAAACACACATGTTCATCAAATAATAGTTAGTAGTTAATGATCAAAATAGCAACATAACATTCGAAAATACTTTGTTTACGGCAGAAAAACTATAATAATTTGTTTTGAATACCTTGCGAAAAAAATGTTTTTTAAACAAAATCGATTTTTCTATAAGCACATTTGAAAAAATTAATAATTTAAAGCGTGTTTAGTATAGCTTATTAAGTAACTTTATGTGGTCAAAATGGTTTTTTTTTTTTTTTTTTTTTACAAAAACAATCATAATAAATAAAAAGTGCTTTAAAAAATCAAATTAATTTAAACACCTTTTTTCAAATTATCCAAAAATGACTTAAAAATTATTAATAAAAAATAAAAACAATTTTTTAACTAATAGAAGTACTTTTGAAAATAGTGCAACGAAACAAATTTGTTATTTAAAATATTTTTTTGAACAAAATGTAAGATATAATAATATTTCTATTGAAAATATTATTTTAAAACGTGTTTAAACCAGACGATATTCCTAATAGACCCTAAATCTTCAAAACACTAATTACAAATTTAACAACAATCCAATCCTACCATATGTGGGACTAAAAGTCACTTTTATCACTTTATTTTAAATATTACATTACAAATGTAGGAGAGATCCAAACCTACAACCTACGAACAGTACCTAAACCACATAAACAAAGACAAAAACATTAAACATGAGTACTCATCTTGTCGCAATAGACCCTAAAAAAGAGTTTGAAAAAAAGAGACCTACATGAACAAAGACATTAATCTCCAAACAAGACCAACTATTAATGGTTTGATTTGTCTTAAATTTATGTCCATATGGAATCAAGCAAGGCTGACATCATTAGAAACATTACAAAGGAAAAAAACAGATTGAAAGAAAAAGATTACCATTGAAGCAATCGAAAGGTTAAGAAGAATGCACACAAGCTATCTCAAACACGCACAAATATTTATAAGAAAAACGTTGGGAAAACAAATAACTATAAAGGATGCAGAGAACCAAATCGAATCAAACTAACTGGACTGGCTTCGTTAGTTTGATTAAAGATTGGTTTCAAATATTTTATTAAAAAAATCAAACCAACCAAACTAAATGAATCAACATTCCTAACTAGGCATTCAAACAGTACATATCTCGTTGAAGAGAAGTGGCCCATCTTACTGGCCCAACAAACCTTCCAATCTGTACAAAGCTCGTCCAAGGGCCCAAGCTCAGGCCCACACCCACGATCCCGTGTTCTATCAAGCCATACTGGCGTACTCGTGCGACAGTATGGTTACTGTAGAAAACAATATTATACTAATCTTAAGAAAACATTAATAAAATTTACTTTTCATCTATATATGTCATTACAACTATTTTCTAATATTTACTTCTGAAATGAGACCGACTAAAAGCATAAAAATATTACTGTTGTTGTTTTATCTATATATATATGGCTGGATTATTAAAAAAAATCATTAAACTTTGCATTTGTTTCATAATACCTCCTCTTTTAAAAGTTGCAGTATTACTACGTGGTGGTGACCTGAAGCAACGTAACAATGATTGGGACACTTGATTTCTACTTCAATAGTAGTTTTGAAAATTTTATAAAAGATCAAGATAATATTGCAACTTTTAAAAGAATAAGAGTATTTTTGAAACAAACGACAAAGTTCATAATATATTTTATAATTTAGCCTATTAATATAGATATATAACTTCACTATCTAAGCTTTAATCTATATAGGAGGCATTACTCAAAAAAAAAAAAAAGGAAAAATATATATATAGAGGAGCCATGGGAGGGGTATTCATTCCACAGTATAATAAAAATAACAGTTTTTGCAACAGAGAGCCATTTGGTTCCATTATTACCCAAAACCTTCCAAGAAATGAACAGAATTTGCTAACGCATAACACAACTTCATATGCTGTAAACAGAGGAAAACTTATAGGAAAGCTGACTTACCTTGGTCAGTTTCCACCATTTCTTTTCGCCAAGGTCTCTATATTTTGGATTTACTTTTGTAGCCCCAATAGATCAGATTCCAGGATGACAACGAAAGACCCTACAAAGATTTCTTGGGCAAAATTTGATTGATAAAACTTTTTTTAAAATGGGGAAATTGGACCATTCTGTTAGAAACAGTTAGCCAAAATTAACGTCAAAATAGTGTAATAGAATACAAGATCCAAGCACAGAAGATGGTTATAAAAGCTTACAATACAAAATGCAAGGGAGAAGATTGTGGATAAAATCTGACAGAGAAATAATTATCTACAAATTCAAGCAAACCAGTTCATCGGCAAAAAAGAAAAGAAAAAAAAAAGTTGGTATTTTCCATATAACAATCAAGTTATAATTAATTACTCAATTAGTTTCCAACCAGAAGTAATACAGTATAAAACTTCCCAAGATGAACAAACAGGTTAATAACGACTAAGAAAAAGATAAATAAAAAGTGCAAAAGAAAAGAAGTACGATTCTGTGTGTAATCAAGAGATAGATTCCAAGTCGAGTATTTTGAAAAGAAAAAGGCCTCAACGGTTTTCTAAAATGGCCATCAAAGAGAGTAATGGGTAACTACGAAATTTGCAATTAGAATAGTGGATAAGCATCTTCAGAAAGATGCCCAGAAAAAAAAGTTACTACATATAGAGAATAAAAAGTACGCTCTGAGCTCGGTCGGAAAAGAACACGAAAAGATTCGACGACGGTGTGGTGCCAGACTGCAAAGTACTTCGATAAAGAAGATGCTAAAAACAACGGGAGGGAGTACAGAAATTAAAAAATAAAATAAAATAAGAAACAACCAAAGTGAATCATTGTTAATGGAATATTTTTACTCGAAACGCACTGTGAATCCATAGAATAATTGCATAATAGAAGAATCAAGAAAGCCAATGACGCAAACGTGGACCACAGAAAACGCACTGCACAAACCATGATTTTTTCAAATTGACCAAAAGCACTTTTAGTTCCATTACTACTTAATTTTCAAATAAAATCAGGCGAGAAAAACCGTCTCCGAAGTCGGAACAGAGAGATCAAGCTATAGCATAAACCGATTCCGCCAAATCAACCGTTGAGAACACACAGAAATCTTCAACAAGGTAATGAAATATATTCGTACAAAACAATTAACTCAACTAAATACGCATTGATACGAACAACATAACGCGCAAAGATTAATAAAATCCAGACCGCTCAAGCGAATTAAACCTTCGAATTTCGATAACGAACTAGCTCCTAGGAGTGATTTTTCCAGATCTTAATAGTAAATTACAAGAACGAAAACAATCCAAACCTTGAAGAATCTGCATCCAACAAAAGAAGCAAGATCCATGCAATCTTCATCGCGGTCTCGGATTCAGTTGATGCAAGGCGGGATCCAATTCGACCGATATTTTTCCTTCTAACAGCAGAGGAAACTGAAGAACAAGAACAATAAGCGAAGCAGTTCCCGACCTGCACCAAGCGAATTAGAGACCGCCGATGACTGAACCAGAAAAGGCGTAGAGAGAAAGAAAAAAAAAATCACCACCGCCATGAGAGAGAAAACAAGAAGAAGAAGAAAAAGAAAAAAGAAAAAGAGAGAGAAGGAGAGAAATGGTTAGGCATTTAAGGCTAGTGGAACCCTATCGTGGACTAGGGGTGGTGATTGTGTGATGCGAGGGTTATATATAGCGGACACAGACGAATGTGATTGGGACACGTGGCATGACCGATTTCGGATCGGTGACGATTCAAGCGGCGCATGGTGCAGTAGTTTCTTTTTTTCTTTTGATTAAATTATAAAAAAATACCATTAAATTTTGCTCTACATCAAAAATATTCTTATTCTTTTAAAAATGGTAATATTACTTTAACTTTATAATTTTCTTTAAATACTCACATACTTGAAGTAGAAATTTATTAAAATACTGGATAAAAAGTAGATACTGGACAAAAAGTAGATATGAGATGTTTTTCAAATTTCATTCCGGTAAATATCTCAATCACTATAATATCGACTATTCGTTTAAATTTTTAATGAATTTTTACTTTAAAATTAATTTTAAAATATTTATAAAAGATTAAAGTAATATTACAACTACCGAAAGAATAGATGGCAAAGCCCAAACATATTTTTTATAATTTCTTTTTGTTTGTGTTTTTTAGGTGTTTTTAGTTTAATTTCAAACCAAGCGGGGGCCTCTTTCCGCGTGAGGAACTAGAAAAAAAAGGGCATGGATTTTGAATTAATTACGAGAATACCTGTGTTGGGGTTGACAGTGGTCATAGTAAATGCACGTGCACCTTTTGTTGTCACTTGCCATCTCTCTCTCCTCTGTAATTATACTGAGGGAGCTGAGCTGGAGCTTGGGCATAAAATGAAATAAAGTTAAAATGATATTTTGTTAAATTATTATTTTAATCCTTTTTATATTTTGAATTTAATTTCAATTTGGCCCACCTAATATTATAAAGAGAAAAAATCAATTTTGATCTTAAATTTAGCATATTGTATCAATTTTAATTTTGAACTTTTAATTTCATCAATTTAAACTTCAAACTTGGTAGATTGTATCAATTTTAATCCTAAACTTTAAATTTCATCAATTTAAACCTCAAACTTGACAGACTGTATCAATTTTAACCCTAAACTTTCAATTCCATCAATTTAAACCTCAAACTTTAATAAGTGTATCAATTTACACTATGGGTTAAGTTTTCATTTCAATCAAGGTTTCTCACACATGCCCAAAGCCACGTGTTGCTCTATGATATGTACTTGTTTTTTATTTTTTTTTTAAATTACCAACAAAATTTATTAAATCATTACAGATCGAGTCGCCACCATCTTGAAAACTATGAACTTGACTCTCGAAAGTAGGACCCACATGAAAACAAATGAACTCTTGTGTTTCCCTCGCCTTTGGTGTCAATGTCAGTGCCAACAAGTGTGAAGAAGATCCAAGTGGTGACGTCATTGAAGGTGGCGACGACCATGGCAGTTTTGTCGACTTCGGTGGTGAAGAGTTTGAGCTTGACTAAAATGCATGAGAGAATGGAAAAGGTGGTGGTGGACAGAGTGACGCTCATGAACACAATCAACTAGTCGTATTCGACCTTGTCGACAGTCTTACAAAGGATTAAAGTGATATCGATGCTGGAAAGGAAGGAGACAAAGATTATGACGGGGGTGATTCTGAAAACCTTACATCCGTTGCAGCGGATGGATAACAAATCAAGCTTGAAGCTGATGAGAAATTTTAAAAAAAAAAAAATCAATATTGGCGATCGATTCAAGAATAGGAGTACTCCATTGAGAAAAAATATGGTGCAAATAAGCTTTGTCTCTACTAAAAGTCGATGGATTGAGTATAATTTTTTTACCTTAAAATTGAAAAATCCTCAATTAATGAAATGAAAAAAGCAGCAGAATCAGAGAAGATAAGAAGTGAAAAAAAATCATGCTCTTAAATTTAAAAACACTATGGCGAGTCTACTCCAATTTCCTTCAGCAATTTTGTTTTTTTTTATTTTAAATAATAATAAATTAGCATCACATGGTTTTGGACATGTGTGATAAATCTTTCTAACTGGGATTGAAACGAAAACTTAACTGAGCGTGTAAATTGATACACTTATTGATCAAGTTCGAGGTTTAAATTGATGAAATTGAAAGTTTAGGGTTAAAATTGATACAACCTGCTAAGTTTGTGGTTTAAATTAATGAAATTAAAAGTTCAGGGTTAAAATTGATACAACTTGCCAAGTTTAGGGTCAAAAATGATTTTTTTTTTCATATTATAAATTACAGTTTAATCCATGTAATTTGGTTAAATCTCGTACGAAATCTTTGACATATATTAAATGTTTTTTTTTAAAACTAAAAGTGATACAAAATTTAGAGAAGCAGAAAATAGGGTTTTAGTGAGTGCTTACCACGCAACTTTCGAACGAACGAATATATCTCTTTTGGGCTACTCTTTGATTTAGGTTTGGTCCTCGTATGATGATAGTGCTAGTTTAGCTAATTGTGATGTGTCGTGTTGTTTTTCTTTTCATTTGATAAACCTAAATTTGAGGGAAAAAAACTAGTATATGAATTATCCTAGAGTTGATTATGCTATTGATTTCTAATTTGTATTCAATCTCTTTTTCAAATAAGGAGTAGATCCAATAATAATATCTTGATGTGTGATATTCTTTTGAATTTTCCCTACTTATTGATCTTTCTCTAACTACTACATTAAAAAGAAAGATACTAGTAACTAGCAATAATAAGAATGTTTTGCCTGATTTAACTGTACAGTAGGGATCTCAATCTGAAATTTGAAATTTTTTATGAATAAAGTGACAGGAATTAAAATAATAATTTTATTATTTATGTTTCCCATTAAAGTTTTTAAAAAAGTGAATAAATTATAAATTGGAATTTATCATTAACTTCAAATCCTATATTCCTATATTGGTCCCAACTATAATACTTATTTCGTTATCTTCATTCTTCAAACAAAATATATCTCGTTTTTAATACTTTTATATAAATCATTTTATTTTAATTCCTAAATATATTTTTTCTTCAGTATTAATTTTTTTTACTGTATTTAATATAGTTATGGTAAATACAGTAAAAAAAAAAAAAAAAAAGACAAGCATTTTCATTAATTTATTGGTTTAAACTAATAATATTTTGTGAGGAAAAATTGGCTGAGTAAAACAAATAGATGTTTTAGTCCATAATGTTTGAATATATATTTTTTAAGTTAGTTCGTATTGTTTAAAAATTTTCATTTTAGTTCCTTATGTTTTAATAATTTTTAATTTGGGATGATAAACTTAATGAATTGATAAAATTTTAGAAGGTAACAAAAAAATCATTTAAGAGAAGAAGACTCAAAATTTCTACCAATTTCTCAAAAAATTAGAGAAGGAAATAGAATTTTCCTCTTTTTCTTAGAAAATTTCTACCCATGATTAGAAACTAAAACTAAACAAATATATGAGATAGAATAATAATTAACATGTGAATCTGATAGAAAGGAGAAAAATTTTGGGTGTTAAAAATAGAAAGAATCATTTTGGGGGGAATGCTAGATGATGTGTCCCAATCTTTTTACCTTTTTCTTGTTGTTAAATAATTGAATATGTACTATTATTTTGGAATCCTATTACAAAATCAATTTAAACAATACTACCTATACAATAATATTAATAAAATGCTTACGTAAACATAACTCAATTGATTAAGACATATAGAAGTTATTGGTCGACGATCGCTCAATTGTTCGAGCATTTTCCTTTCTCCTATTATTGGATTGGGATGGTTCGTTTTGATTCGACGTGAGTTGAATACCTGGTCGAATGTCCAATACAGTAGATATATAGATCTCTCTTAAATGTTAGAGGTTTGAATCATCTACCACACAATGTTGAACAAAGAAAAATATTATTTAAGAATATAATTACAAAATATTTTTAATTTTAAACTCAATCTAATTGATGATTTTCATTATTGTTACAACTTGCCACTGTAATTAGGTTTGTCATTAACTAGTATTTAAGTTTTAAACATGATTCAATGTTAATCCTCTAGATTAGTGGGCTACCACCAAACTATTAAAAAATAATAATAATAAAGAGTATAGCTTTAAATCTTATTTTTAACTCTTTTAACTTTCAACATGAAAGTTTATTTTAATTACGCTTTTAAAATATTACCATTATTCAAGTTGTTTAAAAGATAGATAATGTGGCTTCAAATATGTTTACTAGTATACTAATGTAGGATTAGTATTGGGTGAGGTAAGAGTTGATAGTTGAATCATGACAATTTATTGTTAAAATTTATATCAAAATTTTACAGACTAAAATCAACCAAAAACTTAAAAACTTAGGACAAAAATAAGTTTTAAAGCTGATTAAAATTCTAAACTCAAAATAAAAAAAAAAATTAAATAACGTGGAGTGGAGACAACCATATATATATATTTAAATGAGCATATACTCATGGTTGATGCAATATTTTGATTATAAAAATGTAGAATTAAGAAAAGACAAATGGAAACAAACATATTTTTCTTTTTGCTTTTTGTTTGAATGAATATTTTTCTTTTTATTGGCAAGAGAGTGAGAGAATCTCTCTTTTATTTATTTATTTTTGGAATGAGTTTAATTGTTCAAAAGGTAGACGTTTAGAACATTAAGCTCGCAATAATTAATAATTAGCTCTATTATCACAACTATATTTACTATATTTGGCTTGGTCATAAACTAATATGAATTCAATGCTAGTCGTCCTTTAAATTAGTGGATTTTAACCAAAACTTTAATATATAAGGAACCAAAACTTTAGAGAAAAAAAAAGATATGGTCATAAGCAGACATAATATTCTAGCTATAAAAATGTATAGTTAAAAAAAGACAAATGCAAACAAACATCTTTCTCTTTGTCTTTTTTTTTTTTAATAGAAAAGAAAATAAGAAAGAGAGAGTTTAAAAAAAAGAAAATTTGATATATTTGGGGTAAAGACAACTACCTAATATTCTTCTTTGTGCCCATTTCCTTTTTTTTGTTCTTCTTATAAAATATTCAAAAAGGTGTCTAAAATTAAAGTCAATATATGAGTATTTTATTTTTTAAAAAGATTGAATGGGAAGGTCCAAAGAATTGACTGCTGTGGCCTGTTCTTCAACCACATGGATTTCAATTGTAAAGATTCTCTCTCTATCTCTCTCTCTCTCTCTCTAACATGGACATATTTTATTTATACAATTCATGGAGGATCAATAATTTTCAATTCCATACTTGATTGCACCTCCTTTGGGGCATTTTTATTATTTTACTTGTTGGGCTCAATGAGAATGAAATTCAATGTTTTATTTTTTAAAATTATTCTCTTCTCTCTCTCTCTCTCTTTTTTTTTTGTTAAGATTTTTCAATGAATTGTAATAGAAATAACAAAGCTCTATTTAATAACAATTTCTAGGCCGTTTGATAATCAATTTTAATTTTTGGTTTTTGAAATTGTACTTATTTTTTCATCATTTTTTTTAATGATTTTCATATTTTTTAAGAAAACATTTGAATTCTTGGCCAAAATTCAAAAAAAAAAATTTTGAAATTTTTTTTTTTAGTTTTCAAAACTTTGGATTTTGAAAACAGTAAAAAGCAAATAACACAACAAAAAACACACATAGGTAGAAGTAGTGTTTATAAGTTTAATTTTCAAATAGTGCCTTCGTTTTTGGTTTTCTATTTTTAAAAATCATGTTTGCTCCTTAAAGTTCGTTGGTATGTTTTCACATTTTTTGAAATACATTTGAATCTTTAGCCAAATTTCAAAACACAAAAGTAAGTTTTTAAAAGCTACTTTTTCTTTTAGTTTTCAAAGTTTCACTTAAATTTTAAAAACATTTTTTAAAAAATAGATGGTAAAACGAAGAAACACAATAGGGGTAGAGCAAAAAAAGGGAGGTCCCCTCTTAATTTGTCATAATTTTTTTTTAAAAAAAGGTATGTATAAAATTAAGATTTTATAGTTTTTCTCTAATTCGTTGCTCCCTAAATTTTCAAGTCCAAATATTTTAAACATAAAAAGTTAGCACACAAAATTTCACCTCACTTTAAAAAAACTTCGAAATTTTTTTTTATACAAAAAAAAAAATTATAATTTTGCTTCTAGAAATACATAGATAGAAGTAATATTTAACTTAATTAAAAAAATAAAAACAAAAATCTACTAGTCATCAAACCAGTCCAAGTTATAAAATACTTGTACAAAACTCTTGATGTTCTATCCTATATGGAAATGATAAGACTATTTATATTATTAATGTTTGAATTATCTCAAACTTTTCAAAAATATTTTGTGTTTGCTTCCTAGTTTTGTAATATGCAAAAACATTAAAATAAACATATCTCATTTTTGTAATCCATAAGATCAAACAAACAAATCTGCCCACCTTAACAAGATTTTAGAGACATTTTTGTATTATGTGCATCAGAGTTTTGGACTTGACGAATGGCTGTTACCAGTCCAATCAAATAAATACATAACCCAATGTTAGTGCATAGTTTTTTTTTTTAATTTTTTTTTTATTATTTTATATTTTTTTAAAGGGTTGGCATAACACAACTATCAATGAAGAATTTATGGTATTGACACATCATTTTATGCTACAATGAAAAAATGTGGGGTCAATATTGGTAGGTTTTCACATGTATATAGTAATTTCATCATAGTACGAAAATTATTTAAGGAAAATACTTCCCTTCATACTACTCAGTAGATTTTTTTTTTTTTTTTTTTTTGTGTTGACTATACCTAAAAATTTGACAACTATTTAAGAATTAAAAAAAAAAAAAATCTATTTTCTCTCTTTTATGCTCTGTTCAAAAGTTAATGATGGTCATCAACATATTTCTCTTGACTCGTCAATGGTAGATAAGCATTCTCCATTGTTTAAAACTGCAATATAATTGTAATCTTCACCACTAAAAAAATAATAATAAATACAAGATTGATGAAAAGAGGAATTATAAAAATAGTATAATAAAAACAACATATTCTATTTATAATAGCCAATTTTTAAATCTTCAAAATATCATAAAATAAAAACTATAAATATGAAGGTAGAAATCTTTGGACTATCTTTTGTCCAAAAAAAAAAAACCCATCAAACTATATTGTTAAAAAAAATCCTTCAACTATGAAACTTTATTGATATCTTAACTAATTTATCAACTTCAACTGGTTAAGACATATATCTTCGACCTAGAGATCATAGGTTCGAATACCTACTCCCTACCTATTGTTGAACTAGAAAAAAAAAAAGAAGCTATTGCAAAAATTGTAGTGTAACAACAAATTGAATTTGACTACGTATGAACATGAATTAATTTGGTTAGGAAAATTCTAAGTAACATACACAATCATTGATCAACTTATCACGCCAAAGAAATCAATTAAAAACAACTAATAGTACTTGTTTTTTAATTATAATTTTGAAATTTTCCATAGAAGATTTTGAATGATATAGTCAAAGATATTTATAATGAAAAATTGGAAAAAACAACATGATGACTTTGAAAAGGTTTTTAAAATAATGTGATGGAAGTTGTCAAGCAATTCACATTGCAATTTCTGTCCCAATTATTTTACCTATTGACTTTTCAGTCTCTTTGTGTTTGGAATTTGGGACCATACACTTTAATCAAATCTCCCATTACTTAGCCCTACCAACCAAATATGAACTATACCAACCTTTGATTTTAAATCTCTCTAAAAAAAAACATTAAACATTTGATTTTAACTCTATGTTATTTAAAATTATAAAAATGGATTTGATGGAGTTTATTATATGCAATGATTCTTTTTAAATTCTTCCATCATTAAAATACCTTGCACATGAATAAATTTTACTATGCCTATGAATCTAGTATAATCAAGACAAAATATTTCCAAAATAGTATTTAAAAAAACAGTCCTTAAACATCATATTCCAACCCTTTTCTCTAAATCATCTATAATATAAATTAACAATTGACACAATTAATGCATAAAATAAAATAATGGTCAATGTTAAATTCAATTGTGATTTTCCTTTATGAATAAGACTAGATACGAAATGATATTAAGGCTACCCAATGCCTCCCTTTAATATTGTCTTTGTTTTTGTTTTGTTGTTCATGTTTTATCTAAGAATAAATACACATTAAGTCCCTAAGGGCCTGTTTGGTAGACAATCTAGATTATCTTTTATATTTTTGGATTCACTGAGTTCAGTGAATATGCGTTTGGTAGATGTATTTTCGAAAATTGTTTTCGGATGATGTGATCCAAATAGTGAAAATTCTGAAAACAACATTTTTTATGTTTTCATTGTATCCATATTTTGAATTTGAAATTTTAAAATGCAGAATTATATTAAAAAGGATAAAAACTTTAATAAATATAGTATTCCATGTTATAAACTCAATTTATTTTTGTTAAATTAAAAAATATATTATAAATTATATGATATTGTAAAACAATAATTATACAAAATTTATAACAAAAAACATGTTCACAAATTAGTTAATAATGGTTTATATTCAACATAATATTTAGTTTTGTAGCTACGACTAGTTTCATGGCTATAAATATATTATAGAACACATTTTGAACAATTAGTTAAATTGAAATTTAATTTATAAATTTGCTACTAAATACATATCTGAAAACATAAAATGCAACTCTGTTTTCATTGAATACCTTGTTTTCAAATTGCCCACCAAACATGCCTAAGTTTGTGAGTTTTTTCAAACTCCCATCTTTCAAAAAATCTCAATTTAATTTCATATTTTCTAATGTAATCCCTTGTTGTCACCAATTGACTCATAACATAATATTTAGTGAATTGAAAAAAATTAAAGAGAGGAAAAAGGTTACATTAAAAAAAAAAGTTTTTGAATCGATAGAATTTCAAATTTTCTAATTTTAAATGACATTTTTTATCTATAAATTTATGCCAATTCACTAAATATTATGTCATGTAAACTATGATCAACTAATTTTAACATTCTATACAAAAAAATGTTAATATATGAAAAATTAAATTAAAACTTTTTAAACCTCCACCGTTATAAACTAAAACATATATTTAGAAAAAGAAAAAGAAGAAAAAAACATGACACCACATGATTAAGACGCATTTGGTTAATGATCTAAAAATAAGAAGATTCAATTAAAAAAAAAATTGTATTTCATATTTTCAAAGTCTTCAAATATATGTTTAGTAGAAGATTTATAAATGATATATATCCCATTTTAAAAAGTTATTCAAAATGAGTATGATAATCATAATATACCTATAAACAATTAAAAAAAATATTTAATTGAATTTTAAGTGAGCACTATAAATTTACAATTTATTGCGTTAAACATGTTTCTATTTTAAATTTACAATTGATTGTGTTTGACATGTTTTAATTTGAAATAAATTTATAACATGAAATAATATATTTATCAAACTTCTTGCCAATGTTGTTTCCAAAACTCCATTAACTGAATCTAAAATCAATTTTAAGAAACAATTATGTAAAATCAATATATGAATCAATAAATTTGAAAATAAAAATAACATATCAAACAGATCCTTTATTCCAAATCTTTGATTTCATCTTTTTAAAAATAGAGCCTATCTAGCCAATCACAAATCTTGATTCTTGATCACCCATTATATGAATATTATTACTATCTATACTCTATGATATGACTTTCCAATCAATTATTGAGACAAAACTTAATCAATTGTTGATAAAATTATATGAGGTAGAAAAAATAGTACTAAATTCAAACCACGATAACAACAAAACAAGTTATTTGGCATCAGCTGGTCCCCTATTTGAAAGAAACTTTCTTGAAATGGTGCATGCTCCTTTATTTAAGGCCTTCCTTTTTGCCATTGTTCTTATCCCTTCTTTTAAATGTGTAACAGTAAATATTCTTATTTGATATAGACATCCAATCTAGTATTATAAGATTTCCATCCCTTTCTCTCAATAATATGGTCGACAGAGTAATTTACCCAAAAAATTCAATCAAATCCATATATAATAAACAATGCAAAACAATGTTACCCCATTTAAAACACTCAATAATGATACCATATAGATTTTTCCCCCTCTCAAACATGTATATCTTTGACCAACCGAACATTTAAAACTTTAGAAAACTCTAGTATATACCTCAAAACCCGATTTTTTCGTTACTATACCTCTTAAAGCCACCAAAATTAGGTATTTAACATTAAAAGAAACATTCATGTATATATATATAGCCATGAGAATTTGGTCGATATTTTTTCTAAAAAAAATGCCAACAAAATTATAAAAAAAAAACGAGAAATGAAATTGAAGACCAACTTAAACACTTCATGCATCTATCATAAAGATTAAAGGTTCAAACTCACTCTTACATAGTTGAACTTAAAAATGAAAAAAAGAGTCGAAGGAATGGTGTATAGTTCAAAAACCAAACGACACAATTAACCCCATCAAATATGGATTAATATTTCGACAGAATACGAATTTGAACAAAAGAAAATAGAGTAAAATACACCTTTAGTCTCTGAGGTTTGGAGTTAGTTTCTATTTGATAATGAAGTTTCAAAAGAAACATTTTAGTTCTTGAAATTTGGAAATGATTCTAAATAGTCCTTGAATTTCTTTGATCGTTAGTTTGACCATTAAAAAAGATGACATGGCAATAAATGGATGAGTAGACTAAGCTGATGTGACATTTTTTTAACAAGTAGGCTAAAAATAATAATTTTTTTATTTGTTATGTTTTTTTGAGGTGGCACTCTCTTCTCCCTCTACACTAGGGGTGTGCAAAAAGCGAACAAAACCAACGAATTGATATGAACCAAATCGAATGGTTTGGTTCAATTTTTCTTCAATATTCAGTTTCTTCGATTTATTATGTTAAAAAACTAAATTTTTTGGTTCGATTTTCGGTTCAGCTCTTAAAAAAACTGAATAAACCAAACCAAATCGACTCCTAATAACTTAAAAAGAACCAACCCATTTTATACTAAGTCAAGCCCACTACAAAAAGCCCAACCCAAATAGTTAGGGTTTCCTTTTATAATCTATAAATTAAAACTTATAAACCCTAATCTCATTAACTCACAACAGCCGTTCTCCTTCACCTCACCCTCATTTCCCACGATCTATAGCCTCGTTCCACGCCGCCACCACTCTTTCCTTCGCCGTCCAAGCTGTAGTTATCAAAGCCATCGCCGTCTTCCCTTTGCTGTCACCACCTTCCCTGTCACTGTTGAAGTCGTCGCCACCTTTCCCTCATGTCTCCTCGTCTTCCTCTTGATTTCGCTGTCCTTCCCCACTCCATTAAAGCCATCACAGTACAAAAGTATGATCTGCCTATATCTCTATTCATCTTGTTGGAAGTGCGACTAAAGTCCCACATTGGCTAGATAAGGAGAAGATCATGGATTTATAAGTTAGGGACAATATCTCTATTGATATGAGGCATTTTGAGTGAAACAAAAAACAAAGTCATGAGAGCTTATGCCCAAAGTGGACAATATCATACCAACATGGATGGTCGTTGTCCTTAACACATCTCATCTCTCTTTCTTGTCTCCTCCTTAATTTCTTGTCTTTTTATTTATTATTATTATTTTTTTATTAAAGCAATAAACCTTGCAATAACCCCAATCATTACCATTAATCCCCTTATGCAAGAAGGGGAAGAGAATTTGGAAAGCTGATTTTTTTTTCCCCTTTTGAAGAACAAACAAATATTGTTGTAGAGAAGAAAAATAAAAAAATCGATTTAAAATCGAACCAAACTGCTTAGAACCGAAATTAAATGGTTCGATTTTAAACCGAAAATCGAAGTAAATTCGATTTTTCAGTTTAGAACTCTTGGGAACCGTGAGGTTTGATTCAATCATTGGTTTTGGCCAAAATCGAACTGAACCGAACCAAATCGAATCGTGCACATCCCTACTCTACACTCTCTCCCATCCTTTCTTCTTTTTCATTCTCATCTTCCGTCATCTTCCGTCAAGAACTCATCGCCGCCGCCATCACGTCATTGTTGGCATTGCCACGCTGCTATTGTATTCGTCCAAAGGAACTGAGAAGAAATTGAAAAGGAAACAAAAAGAGCTACCATGAATGCGATTGAAAGTGGGAAACACTTGTTTGCCTCTTTCACAATCTACTCAATTTATGTCTCAAGCTCTGGTTTATATCTTTTACTTCCCAAGTCCAAGTCCACGGGTTAGGGCATCTACGTGAGCGAAGAAGGGAGATTTGGAGATTAATTTTTACCCAATAGTTAGATTTTTGTCCAGCTCAAATGTCATGTAATTCTAAAAAATGACATGTCAACTTGCCCACATCAACCAATAACGGTCCAATCATATTTCTGTTAAGTCAGAGACCATTTAGAATCATCTTATAAACCTCAGGGACAAAAGTGTCCATTTTGAAACCTTAGAAACTAAATAGACATCAACTTTAAACCTAGACAGATGCATATTGCCCAAGAAAACATATGCTGGCAAAGCATCACCATCAAAAAATCTAATAAAAAAGTTAAACATCTGACTGATTACGACACTTCAACTCAACCAATAATTTAGAGCATCAAAGAATTATCTCACATATTGTGCTTATTAGCGAAGAGATATATATAACGATAGCTGGTCCCCATAGCATTTGAACCGACAAGTCGGCCAACCAATATCACAAGAATAAAGACTCTGGCAAAATACAATCCAAGCATCCAAAACCAAACATTTGATGCATCAAAGCCCAGACCTAAATTAAGCAGAATCCACTTTTCAGTCTAAAGCTTAAGACAAAACTGTGGACTTTATTCAATGAGCAGCCCCCAGCCACACATTTGTCCTTCCATTCAAAACATTTTTCACAACAAATTAAAGTTCCATTAGGATTGGATATAATCCATCCATTGGAAGGGACACCTACTATAACATGGTTGTCTATGGTTGACAACAACAATCACCCAACCCAACCCATGTAGGCCAACAAAAGCACGGATACAGACACGATATAAACACGATAAAGCATCATATTTTAAAAATATAAGACAAAGAACAAGGTAAAAAGATTTTCACTAAAATATACATTTTTCTAAGAAAATATATATATAATCATCTTATTTGCTTAAAACGACTGATAAATCTTATCCTTAAAATTTATTACTTTTGTTACTTTTGTTGTATATTACTATTTTAGTTCAATATATACCTAATAATTGCCTGACATGTATGTATTTTGTATAAAAAGCGTTTGTACAATGTTAAGCATTTGTACAGATACAGGGACGTATATTAGACATGAACATACTCCAACTAAAGTATGGATAATAAACAACTTTCTGATTTTTAGAACAAAAGTCAAATAAATACTAAATACGTATCTAAATAGTTGGTTTCCTTTAACTACCCGCTGAAACTATATTTCAAGACAATTTCCAATCATTCCCTTCTAAGGTAATCTACATGAAACTGGATCCCATATATCCTCACATTTATAATTTTGTTATGAACAAATTTAGGAGACAAATAAGAGTTAAAAGAAATCACAACTTACCTAAGACGACGGCCTTGTGCCTTTGAGCTAAGGCAATTAACACATCAGAGACCCAACAAATATTTGTTTCGTTTTTTCTTTTTTCTTTTTTTGTTTTTTTAAAGCTGATGTGGCTTCTATTAGGACCCCAAACATCAGAGACCCACGGCTTGATCCAATGATAGAGCCCAATACTTCGTTTTACATCATAAAAGTCCCCAACTGTGATGACTCATAATTGTGGACTTTCTATATTGAAATTTAATTAGTTGCTAGCTGTTCATAAAGCTTGGAAAGACATGAGAACGGATCACTCATATCATACAAGAAGAGAACAAATAAGTTACATTAAAGTCGAAAGTCTTACCCATTTACAAGTTATAAACACTATTGCATCCTAATCTTCAAGTATCAAAATTTCTCAAACTTGATCTTCTGAATGAAGCATGCAGTCAAACACCCCTCCTCACTTCCCTTTACATGAAACACTCGCAAACAGAAATTCACATCGAGATCATGGTAAAGATGAATAAACAACTTTTAAATCTCTAAATATCGCATGCTACTTAGAAAATTCACGACTAGAAGATAAAGTTTTATGATATAATTTCTAATGTCTGTCTAGGATTAGGTGATGTACCTCTCGACTTGCTGGGCCAAGTAGGTTTTGATTGGATCAGAAAATGGAGAAAGCAAACCATTCCACTGTTTGTCTGACGAAACTCGAGGCCAGAGGAGCAAGCACACGAGCAATATTTGGCAGCGTTGGGTAAGCCAGTATTCCAAGTACGAACCAGTTGAAGCTCAAAAGAGCAACAGCATCCAAAGCAGGTTTATTCTTTATAGTCGTGAAAAACTCAACGACGCTCTTCAATGAGATGCTAACCACAAACAAGAGAGCCATTACAAGGCACAAGTGAGGCTCTTCAGCTTTCCATATAATCACTCCAACCAAAAGTGACAATAGGGTACTGAATAGACTTCGGGAAATTGCAACCTCTCTTTGTTCATCAAGAATTTCGGTGGCATCTTCATCTTTTGATGGGATTTCAGAAGTATGAGAGCATATGAGCACACCGGATTTTAACCCTGATTCTAAAATTTTGATCAATTTTGCTTTAGAAATATTACCGTCTTTCCAAGCATCACTTTGAAAGAGGTCTTGAACAACGCTGCTGCCACCATAGCTGGATGTTCTTGAAGAGATACCAAAGGTAATGTCGCTGTCAACTCTGCCAGCTTTTTGTGCTCCACTTTTGTCATCAAGACCTTTTAAACTCCAAAAAGTCTTACCCTTGATTTCTAGCGGTCGAAGATTTTCATTTCTCAATTTCTGCAGCTGTAGGATCAAATTACGGAAAACGGTTTATTTGAAGCAATAGATATTGCTAAGCTAATATAAACATACCACACAACTTCAAGGCAGCAAAAAGATACTAACACTAGAAGAAAAACTCAACAGTCAAGGTTATGACGTAATCATCCACATGAACTGACGTTTTCCCATCCTATATGCATCCATGGCCACGTTTATCCTCTCTCTCTACATAAGATAGCTAAAATTTATTTTAACCCTTTACATAACCCTGGTGGAAAAACCTATTGCAATTCTCTTGAACGATCACACAAGAAGAATGGTGCATGCTGTTGTGGTAAAGGATTTTAATGAGTCCAGAAATACTTCAAAAATTAGCTATATTCTACCTTAGCAGCAAAACTCAAAGGACAAGTAAATAATTAAACATCCCATCCCGCAAGCCAATACGCATAACTAATTTTAATTCACACCACTGTAAAATTATATGGCTGTAGCCTGCAGAAGCCTGCCTTTGCAGTAAATCTTGGGACATAATTGAACTTTCAAGGCAACTAAGTAGCAATTTAAAGGAATTACTTTTGTCTAACTTAATAGAATAGGAATCACTCTATGATTTGAATAGATTTTAAAAAAATATGTCAGAGTGAAAGAACAAAGTAGTATCAGTATGGACCCTTGAATAGGCATATTTTGTTATAAAAGTAGGGACGGACAATTACCTTGGCTCCATGCAAAACATGCGCGGTAATTACTTGGAGAATCACAACTGAGTAGAGCATTGTATATCAAAAACACATGGTTTAACACAAGTAAAGCTTTCCTGGTGATTTTTTAAACCAGTTTCTCCACCTCAAGAGTAAAAAGAAAACAATATTTTCCTTTCTTGGAATCGATTTACATCTATGTTTTATTGAACACGAACAGGTTGCACATGGAGCACAACAGAACAGAAAACACTGTTGCAGGACATTCTAATGCATATTAAAAGGTACATTCACATAACTGTGCATGCGCGGGCGCGCATGAGAGAGAGAGAGAGACTTTATTTGTTAATAAATTGTAAGGAGTGTGTCACTGAGTTCTGGAGATAAAAAAGTATTCAACTCATAAAAAGTAAACAAAGGTTTTGATGTCAAGGTTCAACCTCTCCTTACCAACTGCATAGATTCCTCCTTCCACTTCTTATCAAAACTATCATAGTCGCTCTCAGTTTCAACCTTCCACGACCACGACGTAGTTTATGACATTTAATACAGGAGCTAGAGCTTGAAGGAGTTAGGATACGTCATTACCTCACTTTCTAAGAGAGCAATCTTGTTGGTCGCCTTTTCATGTATCATTTCAAGTTCGTCCAACATCAATTCCATCACCTTCTGCTCTTTCATAGCAGCCTGGAAATGTTTTTGAAGCTCTTTTCTTTCCCACAAAACATTATTGAACTCAATTTCCAGCAATTGCAAATTTTGTTGCAACTGCATAAAATCAACGAATAACAAGTGAAAAAAATATCAAACCAAATGACCAGAACCTGTCTAAGTTGGTACTCCAATACTCCAATTACTTCATGTCTTAGAGATCCCAAAAGCCACCAACAAACAAGTCTAGAACAAAATCGAATTAATCCGATGATATGAACTTTCTGCTATAATCATACCAAATATATTTGAGACTAATAAAGGAAAAAAAAAATGGACAAACAAATGCTTGAACAACATTTCTCCAATTGACTGGTAATAAGCGAAAAAAATTCAAATTATTGTTTCAATAACTCAGGTTGCAAAGAACTCAATGGTTAGTTTCTTCATCCGTTTCCAAGTTCTGAAAACCTTATTGACATAATTTTTCTACTTTGAATATTATGGATTCCCAACTAAATTTTGATCTCTGTTTACAATTGTAATTATTTGATCTTTTCAGATTTTACCACTTCAATTTCATACCCATTTATAGCTGGAATACTTGTTAAGATGTGTCATGTATGTGAACTTTGAGTACGCAGCTAACTGCTACACGCAAGCAAATGAAAATCACCATAATATTGTCTATAAAAAATTAAGTCTAAAACGACTATAGTAAGTTGAAGAATATTTTTCTTTGTGCATATTTTTCTCAAGAGACATCTAGAATCCAAAACAGAGAAAAGAAAGACAGAAACAAAGACATCATCAAGAACAAGAACAGAAGGCAATCAAGGAACAATAGGGCTAGAGGGCAAACCTGCCTTTCCCTCTGTAAAGCAGCTAAAATTCGTCCAGGAAGAGAGACAAACGCGATTATCCACATCAAAGTTGTCCAAAATATATTCAAGTGAAGACTGACCGAGGTCTTCAACAGCTCCAACCACGTTTGAACAACAACAACAAAGGTTTTCAAGATAAATGAGCATGTACGCATGAAAAACGAGAAAGGCCTCGTGACCAAGAATATTGTGATATTCAGAAACTCGGAAAGCAAAGCCATTGAACCCACCAGTACCACTACCTTTCTTGCTAAACTACATGCCAATAACTTTCTTGAAGGCTGTAACCGAATTTATTAAACCGCAATTCTGCATAACAAACAAATCCCTTCAACCAAACTGGCGCCATGATAGTCTTATAATAAATCTTGATGTCAATTAAGCAGGTAAAAACTTAATACCAAATTTCCTCAAAAGCTATTCATTATATTATGTAGTAGAGGAGATTATTTCAGTCTGGCACAGAATCTCATGATGAGAAGAACTTAAGAACAAAAAGATAATCGACCCTTTTGTTAATCGAATTTCAAAACTTCATAATAACATAAAATGTTGTTCCCAATTTCAGAGTGCACCACAGGGGAGCGACAAAACTACTATAATTCAAAACAAAATTTATGGGGTTCTAAAAATAATTTTGACACCAGATTCCTTCTACAAAGCAACTCAAAATCTTCTTAAGAATAAACAATCAATAACCATACTATTGATTATCAAAGAAAACTAACTATCGAGTGTCCGTCCATCAATTTTCTCTTCCCTCTTCGTCTTCCACCTCTCAGATTTGCTTACATCACACAGATACCCAAAGAACCTAAGTGAATAAAGTGCGATTGTTCATATTTAGACTACAGACATCATTCCTATATCAGAATGGATCAAAAAACGATGCAAATCAAAAGAGTAAAGGAAATTAATGGAAGCGAGTTAATAATAGCGATTCGAGGAAACAAAAGCTTACAGTTAAACGAGAATGTAGGCGAATTAAAGCACGAGAGAATCGCAGCGAAAAGGCAGCGCTAGAGAGAGAAAAACTCTGCATGCGAGAGAATTCTGAGATTGAAGAGAAAATGGCAACTGGCAACAGAGGCGACTCCATGATTGACACGTTTGAGAAATGGTGATGAATATGGAGGGAAATTTGGCCATTGACGATGCCAGTATCCAGCCGCTTAACCGCTTTCTTCAATTCTTTTTCTTATTAAATCCTTCGACTCTCTTTTTCTGCTTCTCGGCAAGTTCGAAATGTCGATGGAAATATCTAAGTCCAAAATTTATGAAAATGTCGATAGAAATGGAAATGTTGATGAAAATTTTAGGGGAAATTTACGGAAATCGTAGAAATTAGATGAAAATTGTTTGAATTAGTCAATAAAACTTAGATTTTGACTTAATTAGACTATAATGGACTATTTTTAAGCATCACATCTAACAATTAAGATAATATTTAGATATACATGTCAATTGAAATTTGAAATGTCGATGCGAGTAGGAATTTGAAAAAAAAAAAGGAAATTGATTAAAATTATTTGAATTATTTCATGAAACTTTAATTGTGATTTAATTATAGTATAATTGATTACTCTTAACATCATATATCTAAAATATATGTAATATTTTATATTCAATGAGACAATTATGAAGGAAAATTGAGAGAATTGAAGTGAATTTAAGAGAATTAGAGGAAATTTAAGAGAATTAGAGGGAAATTAAGAGAATTGGAATTGGAGTGTAGAAATTCCTTGAACCTGTTATCTAGCGCTTCGAATGACCTAATACGAGGGTCTTGTTGCCCGGTCAGCGAGTCGGGGTCCAGGGGCGAAGCGCCCTGGTGGGGGTTTGGGGGCAACGCCCCCGAAACCTAAGTTATGTGTAAATCAGTTTATTAATTGGGCCTATTTTGTATTAGGGTTTAAGAGGGGTGCTATATATACACCTTATAAACTCTTATCCAATTGCTCTCTGTATTTTGTACTCAGTTTCTACTCAAGATAATAAAATTCTCACTCCCTCTACCCATGGACGTAGGTTATTAGTTATTATTTATCAACAAAGAAAATATTGTTATTATTTATCAACAAAGAAAATATTAAATTTGAATATATATATATAAATCCTGCATGCACGTTTCTAAGTTTTCCATGCCTTTCCCATTGAATTTCATGGCTATTGTGACTAATTGAACTAACCTTAAAAAAAAAAAAAAACCAAAAAAATAGGACGACATGTCGTCGAAAAGGGGGGGGGGACCGACATCCCCCCTAGACGACATGTCGATCGACATTTTATACCCTGCTTCTCTGTGAATTTACACAAAAATTAAAAAATAAAAATTTACCCATAAACTTGTAATTGTACCCATTTTTATCTTCAATTTTTAATTTCATCAAATTACGGATGATAAGTATTGCAATCTTAATTCTAAACTTTAAAAAGTGTTACAATTTAAATCCTCTAATACATTTTCATTCAAAAGGTTGTTAAAAAAGTATTTTTAATGGATTATAAAACATATACATAGTACAAAATTGATAAATATTTTAAGAAAAAAATTACATTTAACTAAATTTTTGTTAAAATATGTAAATTTTTGCAAGGTTATTAAGGAGGTGTTTGGCCCACCAATTTGGAGTTGGGTGGATTAGGTTAAAATACTCCACTCCCTATTGGGTCCATATACTTCACAACATATTAGGTAAATAACTTCATTCCATGAACTTCAATAGTGGCTGAATTATAGAAAATTGATTATAGGGTAAAAATTGAAACAGTTGTCCAAGTTTAGGATCAAATTTGATGAAATTGAAAGTTTATGGTAAAAATTTATATAACTTGGCTAGTTTAGGAGTAAAAGTTATATATTTTTTTAATTCAAGGACAAGTAAGAGAATTCAAACCTCTAACTTATTGTTGCATATGCCTTATAATTAGTTGAGTGATGTTCAGATTCACGTAAATTTACAAGTTCAATTTGTTTATTTGTGAAACGTGGAATTTTTTTTGGTTTAAATCTTAAGTTTTCTTTTATTGGTTAAAAGTCACTTTTAGTTTTCATATAAGGGTTTAGGATGTAATAATCTAGTCCGTATAGTTCTAAACATGTGATGATTAAGTTTTTTTTTAGTGCTGCCGATTAAGTTTTTGAACGTTATAGTATGTAATTATTTAGTCTTCATAATATAAATTTTGTAATGATTTAATTTTTGTTGTTTAAAATTTAAATCGTAAAGGTGAAATATCTATTTTAATTATGTAATGATTTAGTCACTATAGGTTATAGACATTTAGTTTCCAAGTGGTTTATTGATTCACATTGGTAAGAGATTCATTGCCCTTTAACCTACTTTTACACGAAATTAGATTGCTACAAATTTAAATTACAATAACTAAGGCCCCATTTGATGACTATATATATATTAAATTAAGTTTGTTTTCCTTACAATTTCTTTACAATGATTTTTGAATTATTAATTAAATTCCCAAAACCAAAGAAAAAATTTAAAACTACTTTTTTTAGATTAAAAACTTGACTTGAATTTTGAAAACATTTGTCAAAAGTATATAACAAATTAAAGAAACTCATTAGTGAAAGTAGTGTTAAACCTAATTTCCAAAAATCAAATAGTTATCAAACAATACCTAAATTGTTACATAGTAAAATTCATGAACTAAATTATTACAGATTTGAAAACACATAGACTAATTGTTACATACTAAAACCTATAAACTAAATTGTTGTTAAAACGAAAGTACATAAACCAAAAGTTGTTTTTTTTAATATATTAAATTTATTTTTGATTAATATTTTTTACGCCTAAAAATATAAATGCATTTTACTTTAGTTTTTTTAACTTTTATTTAACCAAATAGATATTTTGCCTTCAAATGTGTGCAACATGGCGTGGTATCATTGAAGTTGCTAGAGTAGACAATGTAAAAGGTTTCAAATATGACATGATCATCGGTTGAAAGAGATTAGAGAAGGTTGTTGGTACATTGATTATATTTTAATATTTTTTTTAGTTAAAAAACATATAGGAGTAAGAGATTCGAACTTCTAACTTCTCAAAAGTATATGTTTTAAATAGTTGAGTTATGCTCAGGTTGACAATTATATTTCAATAATTACTACTTGTTTAAACTATGAGAAAAAAAAATGTCCCCAAACATAGCATAGCATATAGACTATTTGACATCAATTGCATTGACGTTAACTTGAATATAACTTAATTAATTGGTTAAAATACTAATACTCCCTCACAAGTTATTAGTTTGAATGCCACTCATTTTGTTTGAACTTTGAATTGTTATATTCTAAACAAATGATTAGCCATTAAATAATTTTGGCACCACTATTTTGTTTTGAATAATATTACAACAAAGATTTGAAACCCCTACATCTAGAAGAAGAAGAAATACTTTAATTATAAGCTATGCTCAAATTGGTATTTTAGCACCAATACTTAAATAAATGTGGGTGGGCAAAACTTAAAATTTAATATAGCTAGTGGGTAAAGTATATTTTGAACTAAATATTTGGTAGCTAATATAAATATAGTTAAGTGGTTAAAACACCTACTTAATTCTTTTAATATTGAACCACTCCTGTATTAGTTTAAGTAAAAAAAAAAAATCAAATATTTGGTGAAAAATTGATATATCTTTATTAATTTATTTTAGATGCCAACAATAACATAACTCAACCTATTAAAATATTATATCATCAACAAAGAAGTTTAAAGTTGGAAAAACCTCCTAAACTTTTATCATGTTAACTTACCACATTCTTTCTATATCTCCATTAAATGTTCCACCAAATTTAAATTCATTTACCAATAGTATAAAATTAAATCCATTTACCAATAGTATAAGATTTAACTAAAGTACATCAACTAAACTGAAAAATGTATAGAAATGAAAATTTATTTTTTTAGTTCAACAACATTTGAGATAAGGAATTTGAACGTCTGACATTTTGATCGAAGATATATACTTTAACCAGTTTAAAAGTATAGAAATGGAACGGAAGGGAATAAAAAAAAGTATAAAAACTTAAATATTATTTTGGAAAATAAAATATTAAAAAAAAAAATACTAACAATACTCTGACGTTTATAATTATAACGTATTTATACCAACCCGATCTTCAGGAACGGAGGAGATTTGTTTCTTTTAAAATTTTCAAATTCAAACGTTCAGTTTTCTGCAAATTACTTATCCTTCGAAGAACAGGGCGCGGGAATGTAGCTTCCATTGCGCGGGTAAAACCTGAGGTGACAGTTCAAATGGCACCAAAACTTCAGCGGTCCAAGAACTCCAACTCGCCATCGAGTTCTCGAGCTTCCTTTCAGATCGAATTGCATCAAATTCCTCTTCAGCGACCAGCTTAGATGCTGCATCTGCGTTGGATTCAGCGGAATCGCCGAGGATTCCACTAAGAAGTGCAAATCCAGGTAACTCATCTTGTTCACTTTGAACGGCCGGCGAGCCACCAGTGATGCGATCTCTATGCCGTCGAAGATCAGGACGAAATCGGTCTGCGAGAAGCTTGCGTGTGCTCTAGCATTTTGATTCTCGGCTCGGACGACGATCTTCATCTGGACTTCAAGCAAGCCGGTTCTGCTGCTTCGGATTCTGTCGAGATGTCCGTCGGTTACGCTGATTGTAGGCACCCTAGGGCGGATCGTCACATAGCCGATGAAGATGACGATGCCTGCGATTATCACTGCTAGGGCTATGGCGGCGCAGATTATGCCGGCAATCCAAATTAGGGGATGAGTATGTCGCTTTAGACTGGATAGGAAATTTGGTGGCATTTGAGATCGATGCAATTTCTCATAAACTAATGGCAATGGAGTGAAAAGAAAGAAAAAAAAGTGAAGGTATATTTGGATTGGAGGCTGATCTCACTCTTCACCACTTTTGTTGTGTTGCAGAGCTTAATTTTAGGCATGGCAGAGGAGAGACACTGAGGAAGGAATGCAAACTTATCAAAAAGTTGCTGCAATGGGCGGCGAAGGTTTTGGTATCTTCCTTTCCTTCTTTTAACGCATCTAAAAACTTAAGAACTACTGTTAGAGCATATTTGTTATCTGAGAATTTATCCAAAGCTTTGTCGAGTGATGGTTTCTTTCAATTATACTTGCAGATTTATTTATTGGATCCCTATTAATACTAAATAATAGTATATTACTTCATTTAAAATAACAAAAAACAAGGTTAATGATCGAGTATACTATTTAGATCCGAGTACATACATAGTATCAATTTGATTTTATTTCTGTATTTCTGTTTTTAGAAATCATAGTTAGAATTTTTTCTGTGCTATGGTATATTTTAAAAACGATTATAACCAACCTTCGATATTTTGAACAAATTGATGATTGTTTTCTATATTTTCAGATGTAGAAACAACTATTTTAAACTTATAATATTTGATTTCTCATGTTATTAAAAACATTTTTAGTTAAACCTTTTTTTTTCTTCTGAAGATTTTCAGAAATCCATTTTCACAACAATCTCTAGATGACTTCTTTGTTCATTTAATTGTCATTGGTATATTTTACAAGTAACTTGTTTAGTTACTTGAATGATACATAATAATTGGACCTATTAGTGCAACTGAATTTCTTTCTTTTTACCTACTTTACTTGAGAAAGTAAAATACCAAACTTATACTGGAATTTTCCAGCTGTTTCTCTTATGCTCTGTCCGCTACCACCACTTGGAGAACAGACAAAGAAGATTGATCTCAAATATAAAGTGTAGCAGCTTTCAGGAAAATGGAGGTTCTTTTCTGACAAGTGACATCTAAATGCTACAACAGGTGATTCGACTAAAATCTATCATCCCAATTATGGCACAAAAGCTAATAACATTTAAATATCCGATGATTATTTCACCATTTAAATAATGATTTGAATCTTATCAGTATCTAAACTTTAACAATAATTTCATTTAAACTTTACTGCAACCTACCTTGAGAATGAAGACAAGACAAAGATGGAGCAATAGTCTGTAAAATAGTAAAAACGATTTTCTGATAAGGTAAAGTAGGTGGAATTGTTAAGGTCAAAATGATTCATGTAGAAGAGGTAATTCTGCTTGCCTCAAAATGATCACTAATGCTGCTATTTATTGAGCTTGTGAAAACACCAAGAATGGATGTACAGCATTGGTGGTTATCAATAGAATTGAAGTGAGGGTAACAGTACAAAATTTAGGAGGCTCTCCACCTGCGCAAAAGACTATCATAATTCTCTCTGTCACTTCCCCTCTGCTTATAGAAACTATTCTTCAAGATCTTCATAGTTGATTCAAATATTCCGATTCGTCGATCAAGCATATCATCGGCCATGCTCCTAACCTCTGTTAACCGGTCCAAGTTGCAGAGGCCAATGAGCAGTGCATTTGCACTTGAATCCATAGGCTTGATGTGATTCTCAACCATGAAGTTCCATATATCAATGGCTGTTTCAGGGTCATAACCATCAAACAACATTGTGATAGCTGCAGCACAATTAGATGGGGTGGGAGGGCACTCATTTTTTACCATCTCCCTGAAAAATTGACTTGCTTCCCTAACTTTCTTGTTCTTAACCAAACAGCTGAAGATCAGGTTGTAAGTTAAGGAGTTAGGAAAAGCACCATGGGAGACCATGGCATCCAAGAGCCGAAATGAGTCGTCGATCTTACCGTTCTCGCTCAGCAGTCCGATTATGGCATTGTACATAATCAGGTTAGGAACTAATCCACTTCCCACAACTATATCCCACAATAGAATTGCATGGTTTGCATCATTTTGTTTAATGAGACTATCAAGAGCATTGGACAGAAATTTCAAACCTGGCAAGCAATCATTCTTCTTCATTTCTAGAAGAACCTTGACTGCCTCTTCAGATTGGCCCCCACGAACCAATGTTATCAACAATGCATCATAAGCTGAAACATTTTGAGGATTCCAACCAACCCTTTTCACCATTTCACCAAATGTAACGGCGGCTTTCTCCACATTGCCTTCTTTCTCCCACCCTTCCAATAATATGGCGAATGAGTCCCCATCCAGAGGAATCTTCTCTTTGTTCTTCTCAAAGAACTCCCAAGCCTTTGATGTTTGATTTTCCTCAGAGCAAATTGCACTCAATAGAGAATTTACTGCCACAACATCCTTCTCAACTTCGTACCTATCCATCACTTCAAAGCTCATCATCGCATCTTTGAACCTGCCTGCAGAACAATAACTCCCAAAAACAGACACGAAAGTCGGCAATGAAAGGACTTTTTCTTGCCTCATCGTTCGAATGGCGTTCCACATTTGATCGAACAGTTCGTTCTTGCCCAGCAAATCAATCATCAGATTCCACGAGTACGCCGACTGCTTCGCCAACTGCCTTGCCCACCGGAAGAACTTGATCGCCGACGACGGATAGTTATAAGAAACCCTCAAAACTTCTTGGACAAGCTCCGGCGACGGAGCTACTCCCGTCGCGGAGAGTGCGGCTTCTACATCATTCGGCGAGGCTCTGACCAGTACTTCGCAGACGGTTTTAGCAGCCGGCGATATGTCGGGCGCGTCGAGATGCAAAGGGAATCGTAGGGATTGGGCCGGCGGAGGCGAAGAACTGGGGGGAATTTTGGGAGGGGTTTTTAGACCAATTTTAGGGTTTTCAGCCATGGATTCCACCATCCATCACCTCAAATTACGAGATGAAATCCACGATTGTTCAACCAAGAAGAAGCCATTTGGATTCGGACGATCGATCACAACTCTTCTTCGTTTCAGGATCTCGATCGGAGAGAAAAATGTTTAGGAGCGAAAAGGTTTAGTTTACAAGTAGGTCAGAAACCTCCGCCTCGAAAAGCTGCGTCTGTAATTTTGGAACTCTAAAACGAGGGAAGCTATGTGAATTTGCAGAGATGAAGGGACTGCACTGCGCGTACTCGAGATGCTGAAGGATGGACGGGCGGTTCCTTGAACCTCAGTAGAGTGAGCAGACATATTGTATGGGAACTGGGAACAGGGAAGAAGATGGTATGGCTGTCGTCCGCGATGAAGCCCAATTCGCGCGACCTGCTCGAAAGGAGATATTGGGCCTCTACTTTAAAATGAGTTGATGATTGGATTTGGAACTTGGAAGTGACTGGGATGATAAAAATCTTGGTGTCGGTTGAATCTCAATTTAAAATGAGTTCGATAATAATATATAGGTTAAATCTCAATTTAGTTCATAAACTTTTAGGTTTGTATCTATTTAGTCCCTGAATTTTTAAAATTATAAATTTAGTCTTTAAACTTTCAATTTTTTTTAAAAAGTCATGGGTCTAATCGACACAAAATTGAAATTTTGGAGTTTCATTAGACATAAAATTCAAATTTATATATATTAGATCAATTAATTTTTTAAAATTTCGAACTTGATAGGGACCTATTAGATACAAAATTGAAAGTTTAGAGGCTTATTAGACACTTTTGAACGTTTATAAATCAAATAGACACAAATTTTAAAGTTCAAGGACTAAACTTGTAATTGAAACTAAGATATATTTTAAAATTTTTAGAATCTATGGTTAATGTAGGGATCAGTATATGGACCTTCTAGAACTAAAAAAAAAATAATAATAAAATTATAGGGACCTTCTATGTCTTGATTAACTTCTTTAAGTTAAACTATCCATAAAAACATTACAAATATTTAAACGCATCAACAACAAAACTAATTTTGGTATAAGAACATATAATTCATTAATATTTAATTACAAGTTCAAAAGTGCATTTTATTGGTAAATTTTCGTAATTAAGAAAATAAAAATTAAGCAAAGTTTTTTTTTTTTTTTCTTCAGTTCAATATGTGTGGAGTGAGGATTTTATCTTATAACTTCTTCGTCAGACGTATATATATTAATCAATTGAGTTACACTCATTGTAACAACTACAATATGATTGTTTATAAGTCATATTTAACTATCAAAATGAGCATAGCTTAGTGGTAATTGACATGTACTATTTCATCGAAGTCGAAAGTTTGAAATCTCATTCTCCATTTTGTTGTACTAATTATATTTAACTGATCAAATGCAAAGATGGAGAAATTAAGTATTTCATTAAAAAATAATTAAATATTCCATTCTCCCTTACTAGGAAAGAAAGAAAAAATAAAAAAAGAAACAAGGTTAAAATACCATTTTGATCCATTTACTTTGAATTTCATTTCATTTTAGTTATTGTACTTTCAAATATCCAATTTTAGTTCATGTAATTTCAATAAAAGATAAATTTGGTCCATATTATTAGTTTATTGTTAACTTTTCTTAAAAAAAATAATTTCTATTAGCCTTCATTTTATAAATTTTGAAAATATGTTTACATTGTGTATTTTATGACATAAAAATTATTATTATTATTTAACCAACTTCAATAAAAATTACCTTCAAACTAACCATAGAAACTTATTTTAAGTTTTATTGAAAGTATAAAAGGAAAATAAAACTCAAAGTATATGGATGAAAATGGTATTTTAACCCAAAAATAAATAATCCCTTCCATCAGCGCGGGCAGTATCAACGTGCCGTGATGAAACAGAGAACGAACTGATCATGGAGTATCCAACTTTAAAGGAGGCCCATGACTTCGGCCCCTATCCCTAGTCATGACTCATAACTATCTCAACTCCCATTTCCTCGGAGCTCAGTGGCTGGCGCCGCCGTACTGCAATCTTCTTTGATGTTAAAACCCTTTCTCTCCCCTTCCATCTCCGGCTGCCACCATGCAACCGTCTGCACCGTTGATTACTGGCCCTACCAGAACTCTAACGACCACCGCCCGACCTTCCACGATGATCATCCAAGCTCACCAGTACCGGCAACCTTATCCAAATTTCAATAGGTTTTTTGGGTATAAAACCGACCTTATCGGTGGTTGTGGCCGTAGATTTCCTGCCTGTGCAAGTGCCAGCTCAGGACCTCAAGTTCCGGCTGCTTCGGCTCCTTTAATCCAAGATATTGGCGCTGCGTCCCGGACGTCGGCACTGGAAAAGTTGGATACCATAGAGGAGGGCCTGGAAAAGGTTGCGCATGTCTAATTTCTGTATGATTGTTAATTCAATAGTAGCTTTGTAGTTTGACAATATATTTTCATGGGTTTTCAGGCCATTTATCGATGCCGATTCATGGCATTTTTGGGCGTCTTAGGATCTTTGGTTGGTTCTGTACTCTGTTTCGTCAAGGTACGATGATTAACTTCCAGCTCTCTGTCACATTATTCTGTTGTCACAGGCCAGGATTTATGTTTCGTTTGTCTGTGTTATGAGATCTTCATTCTATTTACTTCAATTGCCTATTACACCATCTTCATTCTAAGAATACGATTTAGTTGACAAATTTGGTCTGCGTTACAAAGATATGATGGTAGCAGAGCTCCTTGAAATTCCATTTAAGAGCTGTGAACTAAGGATGTAGCTAGCCTAGACCAATTGACATTTGTGAATATCTCTTTCCAACAAAATTGTCGACAATAGAAAGCGTCCTTCCGCTCTGACTTCCCTTCGTTTAAAGTTTCTGTACTTGCCACAAATTCCGGATATGTGGTCAGGTGGTCATCATTTCAATATCTCTGTCTTGTTTCACCAGACCAACGTATTTTTAAAACTTGGTTTGTTCTATCAGTGCTTTAAACTTGTACGCTTCTTATTTCACCTATTTTAACATAAGCCCTTTATATTTCCAAATACCGAGTAAGGATTGTGGATGGATTGTTTACAGCTAATTTGTTTTAGGTTTACTCTTTGTATGAGGCCGTTATTTTGAGATTCATGGATGGTCTCACTTACAAAAGTATACATGCACGTGTTGATTAATAATTGTCGAGGACAAAGATTTTAGGATTTAGAACTGTTGGGAATTTATGAACTGAGATCTCTTTTCAAGTTTTTGTAATGCTGAGCCTTGGTTGGAGAATATATCGCCTTTACGTTCTTGTAGATTGGTGTAGTTGAATAACCATGACCACCACAAGCTGATTGGATGCTCCATTAATTTTAACTCTCATTAAAAATATGATTTGATATTCTAATTTTATACTACGTAACTGTGAAATGCAGGGGTGCGTTCATGTGGCAGCATCTTTCTCAGAATATTTTGTAAATCGTGGAAAAGTGATAATGTTGCTAGTTGAGGCCATAGGTACTTACTGTGAAGTACTCTCGAATTAATGTCTTTGTCTCTATTTTCTATTTGGCAAATCTGTGTTCAATGTTCCTAATTTTGTTACAAAAAATAGCTTTGAATCTTTATAGAAAAGAAATTTGATCCAGTGCCAAGTTTAGGTTGAGTACTGGAGCACATGATCTGTGGAAGTAAATACACGTTTTCCTTAGGTGTTTTGGTTACATTTTTGCTGTATTAGAAGTGTTTTCATGTTTTTGTTTGCTTCTAAGTTGACTTGTTTTTATAAAGAAACCAAAATAGCCACTTGTATTACTGGACTCACTGAATTGAACCAATTGTGTTCAAGTGCATAAAACTCAACTGAGGAATGTGAAACTGGTTCCATTGCATTTTATTTTACTGATCTGCTCTTGATCCTAAATTATGTAGATGTAACTTCCAACTGTCCATGTTCTGAAAACAGCTGTTACTTTGTACTTGAATGCCATAACTTAGTTATATTAACATACCATGAATGATCGTTTGACAGTCTATCAGTGCCATGTCGATTAAAAATAATACGTTACATAATGAGTATCACAATTTTTCAGCCAACAAAATGTAAAATAAATCAACCTCATTCCTCCATGATGAATAGTTAATTCTTCTAATGTTTATGGCATCTAAAAATTGAGATTGGATTACAGCAAGAATGAAGCTATGAAGGGCCAAATGATTGAGATGAGAATGAATCCTAAAGAACCCAAAGGTAAGTTTTAAGAGTTTCGTGGGGTGTGAGGGTTTCTGGAGAAGGGAAAACCAAGAACAGTGGGCTGGGCAGCTTTAGTCAATGGATAACTTGTAAAGGAACTCTAAAATATTAATGAATTGGTTGATTTGTAATAGTTTAGAAACAATACTTGTAAAGGAAGTTGAACCCTTGTCAATTATTATTTAGGATTCTGATTCAGGTTTTCATTAGTTCAATTGGTTGTTTGATTAACATTGTTGAGTTCTCTTCTGAATGTATAAGTCATGCAGATGGATGTCCGAATAGAGAACAAAACTTTGTGTGCGCTAGATCATTAAAGATAGCTATCTGTAGAATAAATTAACTTAATCAGCCTTTAAATCTTTCTGTCCCTGAACACGTATAAAATTTCTTACATTTCTTGATGACTCATGTCTAAAAAATTGATAAAATACATCTATATCATTTAGCATCATTCAGAAATTATTTTGATTTGATTTGTATGAAGCACGGGTACTCTATTTTAGATAGAGTGTCCATGTTGAACATGGACACGCTCCGGACATGTGTCCGACACGCCAATTTACGTGTCCCTTATTATTATTATTATTTTTAATTTCAGACACGTGTCGGGCATATTGTGGACACGCAGGACAAATGTTTAACCAAAAAAACGCCTAGCCCATTTATTTTGAGCCCAAAGTTAAAAGGCCATATAATTTTAAATTTTAAACACGAAAAAGACATTAAAAAAACATAAATAATAAAACTAAAAAGCAAAAACTCTTCTGCCCTTCACGAACAGAACATGTTTTCCATTTCCTTTTTGTATGTAAAACTGTTTTCCATTTCCATTTTTGTATTTACTCTTGCTTGTATTTATTTTTATTTGTATTGAAAACTTTGTTAGTTGAATGTTGGATAACGTGTTTTGTACTACTACTATTGTTAATTAACTTGACATTTTATGCTTTTTAGTGGATTGCATTTAGTATTTTATATATCCTAAACAAATAATTAAAAAAAAGATCATATCCCCAACGTGTACGAGTCCTAGTTTTTTAGAAATTGACGTTTGCCGTGTTCTGTCGTGTTCGTGTCCATGTACTGTGTCTGTATCCGTACTTCTTAGACATCTGTTGATATGTGAATGGCATGCTTAGACGTGAATATTATACATAATTTCAATTCCAAGGTCATTGATTTTTTGCTTCAAATGGTATGCAGATGTGTATCTCTTAGGAACTGTGATGCTAGTCTTTGGTACGGGTCTCTATGAGCTGTTTATCAGCCATCTTGGAGGTGAACGGTCTATATCAAAGAGAAACGTTGAGCATAGATCCAACTTATTTGGCATGTTCACTTTAAAGGTGAGTCGATCTTACCCGTGTAATTGTAATACGGTTTTTCTACTGTTATGCTGATTGTTGGTCCTTATTGCGATAGTAGTTCTTCGGTTGAGTCTATTTGTTTATGGATTAAAAATTACATTTTGTTTATGAACTTTAATATGTAATGATTTAGTCCCGTTAGTTTAAAATTTATAACGCTTTAGTCCTTGAGCTTCAGTATGTAATGACTTAGTTCTTGTAGTTTAAAATATGTGATGAGTTAGTCCCTATTGTGAAAAATCTATTAAAGTGAATCCCATGTGTAAAAAAACAAAGGTCCTATGTGCAAAAAAGAAATGATGAATTTGTGGGATCTAGGCGACAACCACATCAAACCCACATTACACGTTAATGAGGTTTTTCATAATATGAACTAAACTGTTACATACTAAAACTTAGGGATTAAATTGTTACAAGTTTTAAACCGTAGAGACTAAATTGTGTTAAAAAAAAAAAAGTTTAGGGACTAGATTGTTACTTTAATGAAAACACATGGATGAAATGTGTTTTTTAACCTCGTTTATTCAAATATGTCTCTTTTTCTAAGGGCTGAATAACATCCTAGTTCTTGTTGGATGGATGTTTGGACTATAATTGATCTGATTGTGCTCCTTAAGCCTAAAATGGATTTTGATAATCACATACCCAAAGTATCAAGTTTTTAGTGGTTCAATAGAATCCAAGTGATATTAACTTGCTCACCAGACCACATATAGATTAGCTCATATTCCTTCGGTCTCGTTACGGTTTTATATCATTGTATTTACGTAGGAACGACCAAAATGGATGGACGTAACGACCGTTAACGAGCTGAAAACAAAGCTCGGGCATGTCATAGTGATGCTGCTTCTAATTGGGTTCTTCGACAGGAGTAAAAAGGCAGTTATACAAACTCCAGGTGATTTGCTTTGCTTAGCTGCTTCAATATTCCTTTCCTCTAGTAGCCTGTTTCTGCTGTCTAAATTAACTGAATAAAAGTAATAAGTTATGTACAAATATAAATATATAATACATTTTTTTTGTTTTTTTTTCCCACCTTTTTTGGCCCTCCTCTGAGAACGGTTGAAACCATGAAATGTTAGTTCTTGTAAATGGGTTTGTAAGATTACTGTAAGAAGATGTTACTGGAGTGTAGATTGACTGCAAAGTAGTAAATAAATAAGGCAATAAAGCTTTAGAAATCTATTTCTGGGTTTAGAGTGAAGTTTATTTACTGTAATTTTTTTTTGGGGGGGGGGGGGGGAGATCATTTTCACCCTATTAAATACTAACCCAAAAAAACCAACCAATAAGACCCTGTTTAATAACCATTTGGTTTTTAGTTTTTGAAAATTAAGCCTATAAATACTATTTCTACCTATGGATTTCCTTATTTTGTTATCTACTTTTTACAAGCCAAAAATTTAAAACTAAGGCTATTTTTGATAACCGTTTAGTTTTTGAAAATTGTGGTTGTTTTCTCACAATTTCTCTACAATGATTTTCATTTTCTACAATGATTTCTATCTTTCTTAAGGAAGCATTTGAGTTTCTGGCTAAATTCTAAAAACAAAAATAAGTTTTTGAAAACTACTTCTTTAGTTTTCAAAACTTAGGGTTAGTTTTTGAAAACATAGGTAAAATGTAGATAAGAAAACATGGAAGTAGTATTTATAATATTTATAAGCTTAATTTTCAAAAATCAAAAATAAAAAATCAAATAGTTATCAAATGGGGCCTAAATTACCTAAAATTTAATTGACAAACACACTCAAAATCTAGCCACACCACAAGCCACAAGGACGCCCAAATCCAGCAATAGAATTACACAACCCAACCAAAAATAAGTAGAGAAAAAAGGGCTGACTACGCAAATGGCCATTTTTTATTTCACGTTTTGAAAAATGGCCGAGCCATCTTAATTTTTTAAAAATGGCCAAATCATTATTCATAATTTTAATTAGTAATTATTAAATGACCAGACTACCCCTAACCACTTCCATGACTAAGATTCCCTAATTATCGGGTAATTAAATTTAATTTAAAATTAAAATCTAAATTTGAATAGATAAATTCAGTAATCTAAACAACAAAAGTTGTTAGGATTCATAAACCAAACAAAAATTCAAAATTCAAACAGATTATCTACAATTCAAACAAAAATACACAGCAATTAAAAATTGATTACATAACAAAAAGACTAAAATAATAGTTAAAATAATAGATTAACAAACCAATAAAATGACATGCAATATGAAATACTAAACTAAAAAATAAAAGTAACCCAAAAACAACGAAGATTAACGTATTTACATATTTTTTAAAATATAACCCAATATTTTGAGAAGATACAAGGTACAAATATAATAAAATATAAATAGATTCGGTTTATTTATTCTAGAGTTTAAATTAGATAGTTTGTTATACATAAACCTACCATTGTCATCTATCTCTTGAGCCGTGTATGTGCCTGAAATAAATATAGAGTAAAAATCAATTGAACAAAATACCTAATTCAAACAAATTATCTACAATTCAAACAAAAATACACAGCAATTAAAAATTGATTGCATAACAAAAAAGATTAAAAAATTAGTTAAAATAATAGATTAACAAACCAATAAAATGACATGCAATATGAAATACTAAACTAAAAAATAAAAGTAACCCAAAAATAACGAAGATTAACGTATTTACACATTTTTTTAAAATATAATCCAATATTTTGAGAAGATACAAGGAACAAATATAATAAAATATAAATAGATTCGGTTTTTTTATTCTAGAGTTTAAATTAGATAGTTTGTTATACCTAAACCTACCATTGTCATCTATCTCTTAGTTGTGTATGTGTCTGAACAAAAATACATAATTCAAACAGATTATCTACAATTCAAACAAAAATACACAATAATTAAAAATTGATTGCATAACAAAAAGATTAAAAAAATAGTTAAAATAATAGATTAACAAACCAATAAAATGACATGCAATATGAAATACTAAACTAAAAACTAAAAGTAACCCAAAAATAACGAAGATTATCGTATGTACACATTTTTTAAAATATAATCTGATATTTTAAGAAGATACAAGGTACAAATATAATAAAATATAAATAGATTCAGTTTCTTTATTATAGAGTTTAAATTGTTTAGTTTGTTATACCTAAACCTACCATTGTCATCCATCTCTTGAGATGTGTATGTGTCTGAAATAAATAGAGTAAAAATCAACGGAACAAAATACTTACAGAGAAGTACACCGTACATAAAAAAATAAAAAGTTCGAACACTACCACGAACTCATCTACCTCTTGAGCTGTGTATGTCCCTGAAATAAATATAGAGTAAAAATCAACGGAACAAAATACCTACAGAGAAATACACTATAAATAAAAAAAAATAAAAAGTACGAACACTACCACGAACCTGGATTTTTATAAATAAGAGCAGCAGAATAGGCATGAATAATAAGCGAATAGAAGGCTGAAGGTGGACCATGAATAGAATCCAAGGCAAGTTTGCGACCCTCTATGCCTTCCCCATCAATGGAACCAACAACCACCTTGTCCTCAACTAACACTCTGCTCTTCATCTTCTTCAGCACCGCTTTCACCACGCATAGCAACTCAACTCCAAGCCTTGAAGATTCCTACGAATCACCTTCTAAGCTTTCAAAAAGTTTCGAATCGTTGTTCGAACTGTCAGAAAGTTGATAAGTAAGCGACTGAACAATGATGTGCATGAAATTGGCTTATGCAGTAGCAACCGTGCCGATGGCTTGAGATTTGAGATTCGGAGAGAGGAGGATTGTCTTGGGGAAAGAAAATTGGAAAAATACCGAAGAGAGAGGAGAGAAGAGGATTGTCTTAGGGAGAGAGAATTTCGGAGAGTGGAGAATCTTAGGGAGAGAGAATTTCGGAGAGTGGAGAAGGAAGCAACTGAACAATTACGTGCATGAAATTGGCTTGTGCAGCAGCAATGGTTACCGAAAAAATACCGATGACTTAAGATTCGAAGAGAAGAGGATTGTCTTGGGGAGAGAGAATCGGAAAAATAAGTATAAAGGTACTAACTGCAATGTAAATCTTTCAAAATACAAATTAGATATAGTTTAAATAAAATAGGAGAGATATTTAGATTTGAAGAGAGGAGGATTGTCTTTGGGAGAGAGAATTTCGGAGAGAGGAAGATTTTCTTGGGGAGAGAGAATCGGAAAAATAAATATAAAGATAATAACTGCAATGTAAATCTTTCAAAATACAGAGTAGATACAGTTTAAATAAAATAAGAGAGATGGAGATTTAGTGTACGAGGACAAAACATGAAATTGAAAAAAGAAATGCCACACGTGCATCTCACGTATGGCCATAATTAAAAAGAAAAATCGGATGGCCATTAACCAAAATAACCAATTCTTTTTAGCCATTCCTAAAATTTTCCCGAGAAAAAATGCACAAATTTAGTACCAAAATGGCAAATGTTTAAATCCAGCCCAAACAAAGGCCTAACACAATCGCAAAAATCAACCTCTATAAAAAATAAACAATAATCTTGTCAAACCACTAGAATATCCATATCTAGGATAATAATTCTCAATTTGATGAAATTAAATTTGACTCTAGATATAGGGATAAAAAAGGAATTCTTAATTTTGTTTCTACAGGGGAAAGTGTAGATGTTGTATACATATCGTTTATATCCTATTTTGGTCCCTAAGTTATTATATTAATTTCATTTGGCCGTTAAACTATCCAATGTTTTGTTTTGGCCCTATATTTTCAAATGTTTTGTTGTAGTTTTTGAACTTTGCATAAAAGTTATGTTAGTTATTGCCATGAAATATTCTTAATAATTTTAACAGATAGACACCATTTTCAAAACTCAACATTTGATCTACTACCTATGGTTTCAAATACTTGTTCAAGTACACACATCTACGGGTAAATCCATGATGCCGTGTCTAGTTTTTTTCTAAATGATTTATGAAAATTAATAATAAGGATTAAAATAGAGTTTGAATGTAAGATCCTAGAACTAAAATAAGGTAATTGAAATTTAAAAACCAAATCAAATAAATAGGTACGTCTTTTTACTTTTTACTTTTTTTTTTTTGATTTCAACAATTGTAGAAGTGGAAGATCAAACCATCTGACTTTTGGATGGTAATAGGTGATTTATACATTGAACATGTTTGGATTTACAAATAAATAGAAAAGTTTAGGAACCAAAGTTGGATTTGAATCTATAATTATTAATTGAAAGAAAATACTAATGCAGGATTCCTTCGGAACAATTATGGCTTTATTTCTTGTTATAAAAAATTAAACTTATTTACTCACCATTTCTATATTAAAAGAAAATTCAAATTACAAGCCAATTTTTTTTTTTGAAAGAGATAATTCTCATAATTCTTTTTAATTTGATCTTCTAAAAGTAATCTTAATTCTATATGTTCTAGTCCTTGATGTTGGTTTAATCTTATAAAAGTTTCATCCTCAAAAAAAAAAAAAAACTTATAAAAGTTTCAATTCAACCTTTTGTGTATTGATTTTTTTTTTTTGAAAAATTATGTCCTTGCATTCACTAAATATTAAAATAAATAATGATGACAATGAAGTTAGCTGTAAATCCAACCAAAATTAATATTTAAAATTAAGGAGAAAAAAAATCAAACTTGAATTGGTAATCATTAACCCGTTTCAATTTCCAGATTAGGTGTAAATGTTAGAAACACGTGAAAACTTACCTCCATTTATCTCCTATATTCGCCCATCTTATGTTTTGAAAATTAAGATTTTTTTTTCTCTAAACCTATGGAAAATCTAATATTGACCACTCGTGGCCCACTTTTGTTTTTAAACACACACAAATAACCAAAAAAAAAAAAAAAAAAAAAGTTCATAGTTGTAAAATTGCCCCTCTTTCTCACTCCTTCAAGTTTCCTATTATGATCCTCTCATAAAAGTGATGTTCTATTATCATCAACGAGGAAAATGTTAATCTCGATAATCAGATTTCTTGGACATGTTAAAGGGAATATACACAAAATATTGATCATTGATATTTCACAAAAAAAAAAAAAAGGTCATACATTTATTAATATATTTTTAAAAATAATTAATTTTTTTGGGGATAAAAAATAATTAAAATATTAAAATGTTAATAATGATCATTTAAATTCTTTAATAAAAATGTATAAGGAATGTATTTCCCCATCCATATCATTTATCAAAGTCAAATATTTGCATATATATATATATATATATATATATGCAAATATTTGCTATGCTATCCAGATTCTGTTTCTTTATTTTCAGATTAGGTGAAATTATTTTTGAAAACTGTTTTTGAATTATGCGACTTGAACCGTGAAAATTTTGAAAACAATTTTTAAAAAATTATGTTTTAGGTATTTTTAGATTTTAAATTTACACTATTTTATGTTATATACTCATTTTATTTTCGTTTAAAATTAAAACGTGTTTAACATAATGTATTATAAATTATATAATATTATAAAATCGTAATTATACAAAATTTATAACATAAAATAGTTTAAAACATTTAATAATATTTGATATTCAACTAAATATTTAGTTAGTAACGGTCACTATTTTCATTGTTTATAAGCATATTACTAAACTCTCTTTGTGCAATTTTTAAAATTAAGATCTAATTTCTAATTCTCCTACCAAACACTTATTCGAAAACACTGAAAACATATGATATAGTTATGTTTTCATTGAATCTATTGTTTTCAAATTTGATCACTTACCAAACACGCCTTAAATTATTCAATGTGATAACTATCTTTATATATTTTTTAAAAATGTTTACTATCTTTATAATCCTTGGATGTATGTGGAAAAAGATTTTTTTTCGAACCCATACATCTAATATAGCGTGACTGTTCTATTGTCACAACCTTTACCATAACTTTGATTAAAAACACATTTACAATATTTTTTTTTTCTTTTCATTATTATCATCTCATATAATTATGTTAAAGCACAAAAATTCTTCAACAAAAACAAAAAATAATAATCAAAAGTAAGAAAAAATATAATTAGAAAGAAAAGAAAAAGAAAGAGAAATATTCAAATGGAATAAAAATAGCCCAACTAGTGAAGTATAATTAGAAAAAAAAGGAAAAAAAGAAAAGAAAAGATTCAAATGGAATATAAATAGCCCAAATAGTGAAGGAAGGTCCAAGTGTGTTATATATTTTGAATAAAGCATGGCCCCTCTTGCATTAAATTAGCTTAAAAAACAAAACAAAGTAAACACAGCTTGGTGAGAGATGATGAGATCAACAATAATATATAATTTTCATTATTTCAAATTTCAACTGAGGCAGTTCCTTGTTTCAAAAAAAAAAAAAAAAAAGAAAAAAAGATCTGAGACAGTTCCTTCCAAGTTGTGATTTTAAATAATTTTTCATCCCATTCCCATTATTCTCATAATTCTTATTCGCCTTTCTATAAAGTGTTCTTCCCATCTAAACTGCTGAACCAATCCTCCACATTAAGTTGTTGATATGACTTCAAGCAACTCTCAAAGTGATCCTAACAACTTGTTTTAACTTTTTAAATTGAATAACTGTAGTAACTCATCACCATTAATTTTTTTATTTGCATAAATATGCTCATTCTATAAATAGTCATCCTTTAGCTATTTTTCTATTGACTAGTTACTAATAGCTTCATCTAAACTTATGGATTTTTTTTTATTTAATTGTAATGGATAGTATATATCTTGATTTTCAAATATATTCAAGGTCAAAATATTCTTAATCTATACTTTCTTCTTTTAGATATTTTCTCCTACAACTTCTATATATACTTTTTCCATATTATATTAATCTCCTTGGATGTTATTTTCCAACTATTTTTATGCACCATATATTTTTTTTCTTTTTTAGTTTAACAATATTTAAGATGGAGAGATTCAAATCTTTGACCTTATAGTTGAGGATATATATCTTAATAAATTGAACATAGATGATATTGACAATGCACTATATTCTTCCTACATTCTTTCCATCCACGTTGCTTCTTGATTATTCTTTTTGTACTTATTCTCACTTCATTTTTGTTTTTGAACACTCTAAAAACTAATATTTTCAATGTTTTTTAATTTTTTTTCTTTTCGATATAGACTTTCTTCAACTATTTCCCCCCTCTTTGTACATATTTCCTCATATTTAGGGCTCTTACTACTCTTTAACCTACCTAAGGTTTAAAATGTTGATGTCAACAGAAGTATCGAAGTCTCAATTTTGTGGAAATGTTGATAGAAATATTGATATCGATGGACATTTTTAGAAAATTTTTAAAGACAAAAAATTCAAAAAAAGATATTTAAATTAATAAATAAGGATTTTACACTTTTTAAATGAGTTAAAATACTTGTTATAATATTATATTCACATTAGGTTATATTTTCTTGCTATTTTTTTTAATATTTCATCAATTTTGTACGGTATAATAGAAATGTCGATTTACCCTTTATTTAGATGTCAAATCTATAGACATGTGAAAATGTCAATGGAAGTGTCAAACATGAAATTTAATACCGTGAACCCACTCACACTTTTTCTATTATCCTTTTTGTCTTTATTTACTTTCTCTTAGAATGATTTCCATCTCTCTTAAAATATCTCTTCTATGTCCCCCAAACTACACGACTGATAAAATTTCTTTGAATCAGAAAAATTATAACAAAAATATGCACAAGTGGCCTTGTACAAGAAATCTAAAATTTTCATGACTTTTTTTTTAGTCAAATTATAAGTATAGTTCTTGAACTTTTAGATTTGTGTCAAATAGGTCCTTCAGCTTGAAAAAGTGTTTAATAGGTCATTGAACTTTCAATTTTGTGTCCAATAGGTCTATAAAATTTAAAATGTGTCTAATAAGTCCCTAGTGTTTTGATTGTCTAATAATTCTTCTAGCTTTCAATTTTGTGTCTAATATAAGTCATTACTCTATTCTACATCTTTTGAAATTCACTAACCTATTAGACACAAAATTTAAAGTTTAATCTCCTATTAGACACAAAATTAATTTATGTTTAATAGATTTGTTAATTTTAAAAAATGTTGAATATGTTAGGGATCTAAGACACAAAATTAAAAGGTCAAATGACCTATTTGACATTTTAAAGATAAAGTTCAGTGATTTATTAGGCATGAAATTGAAAGTTTAGGAACCTAGCCATTAAATGATTTTTAAAGTTTATAGATCTACTAGCCACAAACATAAAAGTTTAAGGACTAAACTTGTAATTTAACATTTTTTTTAAACATAAATATTTAAACTTTCCTACCCGCATATACATTCATGCACAAAGAATCCCACAAAGGGACAATAACAACAAACTCTTTGACCGTATATGTTCCACTACTTTATAGGTCAAAGTGTGCCTAATGAAAGTAAGATCCATTGCAATGATGTGAGTACTAGAATTCATAAAGTATCCCAACCCACTCGTCAATATCAAAATATATAAATTTATTTAATCGAAGCTGTTTTCCTACCATTTGCTATATATTTATATATCAATTTGATTGAAGGTATATATAATCAAAGCAAGATATGTAAAGCCTTGATTGGAAGCCAAGGTTGAATATAATATTCCATATGGAATTTTTCCATGGCCAATCATCTCCTTGGTGGGATTTCCTTTTAATTCCATTTTAGATTATTCTAATGAAGAAACTTCAAACACCTCTCAAACTTAATCTATGGCCAAAGAGAGTATAACTCAACTGACATATCAAATGTATTAACGACCACAAAGTTTGTAGTTCGAATCCCCCAACTCCTATTGTATTCAAAAAAAAAAAAAAAAAAAAAATCTATGGGCATAGAAACCTTTGATCTTTCCTTTTCTTGTTTTGTTCCATTTGGAAATGGATAAGTTGAGTGTTCTTATAAATATATATTATATATAAAGAAAAAAATGGTTTCCTCTACGAGATAAAAAAGACTTCTTTAAAAGAAAATTTGACAATCTCTCGTTTATTAATTATGTTGAACTTCTACCCATATTTTATAGATGTTTGATAAAGTTTAAGGTACTTTAAAATATTCTTTTTATGAAGATATTTAACTTTATAAATAAAAACCAGAAATAATAAATTTATTTTATTTTAGGTTAAATTACAAGTTTAACGTTCCTAAACTTTTGGGTTTATGTCAAATAAGTCTCTGAATTTTAAAAAGTTTCTAACAAATCCTTGAAATTTTTAATTTTTTGTCTTTCTTAACCTTCAATTTTATATCTAATAGATCATTGACTTATTTGTCATTTTTTTCCTGCAAATTTACGGATCTATTATATACAAAATTGAAAGTTTAGAGTCTTATTAGATACAAAATTCAATTTTATATCTAATGGACCCATTAATTTTGAAAAATGTTGAATATGTCAGAAACCTAATAGACACAAAATTAAAAGTTGAAGGACCTAATAAACACAAATCTTAAAGTTTATAGACTAAACTTGTAATACTTTTTTTTTTCAAGTCTTTGACATTCGTCACATTCCGCATTTCATCCGATATGTTGCTTCCTACATGTCAAAATTTAATAAATATCTATTGCTTGTGACCAATGTTTTTCCGTTGAATGGAATCGATAGGTTAAAGAATTATAAGAGTTTCTTAAAAATATGTGACCTAGTCCTAGAAAGTAGGTAGGTTTTATGTTTAGGGTTGCCTTAAACATGATGTGGGAAGGGATTGATGGTCAATGAATTGGTCATTCAGATTCAAGTGGGTTTTATTTTATTGTCCTAGCGTGAGAAAAAGTGCCCTAATGTAGGACACCCCTCCCTCCAAAACATTGCAATAATTTCATTAAATTAAGTGCAATAATTTCATTAAATTAAGGCACTTGGATTCTTGGAGACTCAATTAACAATATTTTTTTAATTCAACAAACTGCCCATTTAGTTAAATTTATATATTACAAAAATCCAACTTGCAAATATTAAAGAGAAAAAAAAGAAGAGGTTCAAAACACAGTTTTTTCCCAAAGCTTGAACTGGGGAAGGAAGCTTCATATCGAATTTAAAGGCCGACAATAGTTTATGGACTACCAACGAGCCACAATGTTTTTTTTATCAATATAATTATAATCACTAAAAATTTGAGGGTTTATGGTTTATTAATATAATTATCTGACTTTTTGTCGTATGTGATTTGTTTTAAAAAAATTAAAAACTTTATCCTTGCATATATAAATAGTATTGTATATGGTAGATATTCATTGGATTACTTGGAGTCTATTCACTTAGAATATTATAAATATGTGTAGGCATGAAGCTTATAAATAAAAAGAGATACTAAAAAAAAAAAAATTACTTGGCAATAAGAAATTTATCTACTTTGCTCTCTTTTCTTTATTGTGTTTTTGTATTTTTTAAGTTGTTCTTGTTCACAACACGTTATCAGCACGAGTCTGATCTATCATTTTCTTTACTGAAGGTAAGTTTCTCAAATTTGTTTTCATGATTTGTGTTATGAACATTTTATATATATGCAGTGCATTTATATTATATACACCGTATTTACATTGTGTATTGGACGTTGACGACCTATTATTTTGTGCATGTTAACCATGTCATTTTTAATATGTTATGGTCAAAATGTTAACTATATATTGTACGATCTAATGACAACACTAGACGGGGGTGAATAGGGTTGCTACCAAATTTTTTTTTTTTTTTTATAATTTTAATCTAAAAAATTTAAGAACTAATTAAACAAAAATTAACAAGTGAGATCTAAAATAACTACAATTTGCAATCAGGATAGTTTATCGAGCAACAGAGCAGATTTAATCCTAAAGCATGCATTCAACAAAAAATTGCAAGAAATTGAAAGTAAGAGTAAGGGAAAGAGAACATCGAAAATTATAGTGGTTCGGCAAATTGCCTACTCCACTCCCCAAGACTCCTTCTTGGGTATTTCACTACGAGATCCTTTTGCGGGTGAGAACCAAACCAACACGACCCTCTTTTACTTAGGCTAAAGAGAAACCCAAATCTTTTTACTAGTTCAGGATTAAACCAATTTAATTTTCACTCAACCCAAGATGTATCCCACACCTTAATACAAATCCCAAAAAATTTGATAAAATAAAATTGCTTCTTGAAAGCAATATACACTGATTTTGGAACACGAAAAATCGCTCTAAAAATTTCACACACAATAGCAAAAAGGCTGGTTAAGAGAATGGCGAGATTTCTAAAGAATTGGAAGCTTTTGGAGAGTTGAAAGAGAATTTCTTGCTGCTGAAAAATTTTCAAACAATGTTGTCTTATGAACAACAGAGCATCAATTTTATGAAAATAAGGATTAATGATGGCCATTTGATTTAGGGCAATAAGAATGGATGGTTGGGATCAAAGGAATGAATTTTGGAAAAGATTTTGATGTGTAAAGGGAATTTAAAAGAATACCTAGCTGGACAAAACAAAGCACAGTAGCGAGACTGTGCAATTTTTCGTACTCTCGCGTTTCTGAAGGACACACCAAGCGCGTGGATTCGGCGACAACACTGAATTTCTTTTTTTTAAAAAGGCATATGTATATATATATATTGGAGTTTTCGAATTTCAGATAGCTTGCCACACGTCTTCTTTTTATTCGTCCACGTATGCCACGTCACTTCCACATCATTATGCCACATCATCGCCACGCCAGAAAAGTAGCTGTTGGATGCCACGTCAGATAAATTTGACCGTTATGTGTCAGCAAAATTTGACCGTTATGTGCCTCGTCAACCGCCGCGTCATCTGCCACATGTCATGCCATGTCATCTTTTTTTTTTTTTGTCCAATCTTCTTTTGCTCATATCTTTTTCGTTTGGACTCTGATTTGAACGATTTTAAGTGTGTTGGACTCGTCTTTCGAGCTCTACAAGATAGACTCTTTGAAACACTGAGATGGTTAGTCTAAAAGAATGAGTTTGTTATCATCAAAATATTTAGTTTGATTGAAGCTTTAAAGCTAACATATATATTTTTTTTCATAATTTTATAATTGAATTCATGGTTTATGATTCATCTCATTTTACATGTTGAATTTGATGTGTAGTTCGATTCATAAAATTCAAATGCTATTATCATTTTTTTTTCTTCTAATTTTTATTAATTACTTGATGCTTTTAACATAAAAATTGACTATAAGACACCCTCTATCTATGGATAGTTCTGTTTAGGCTGAGATATTTAAGCTAATTGAAAGGAAACACCTCTACTTGAGAACTGACATGGGAGTTGTAACTTAGTCAATTTTGTGTTCTAGGTGATGTAGTAATTAATTGGATTTCTTTTAATAAGTTGTTCCGTCATCTTTTCATAAAGAAAGCATGTTATATATATTGGATATATGTTTTACAAACAAAATGCAATATAACAATGCTACAATTTTTTTTGTATGCATGTATGATGTACTTATTAAAATTCTAATGTAAGCATACTTCTTTCTGATAGTTTTACAATGGAAAATCTTACAAAACTAGAGTTTGCGGCTCTTGATAGTAATGGAAATAACTACTTGTCATGGGTCCTCGATGCCGAGATTCATTTAGATGCCATGAATCTTGGAGAAACAATTAAAGAAGGAGATAATGCATCTAATCGAGAAAAGACAAAAACCATGATATTCCTTTGCCATCATCTTCATGAGGGATTGAAAATAGAATACCTTATGGTAAAAGATCCCTACAACTTGTGGCAAAGTTTGAAAGAAATGTTTGATCATCAAAAAACTGTTATTCTTCCAAAAGCTCGTTATGATTGGATGCACGTGAGGTTGCAGGATTTTAAATCAGTAAGTGAGTATAATTTTGCATTATTCAAAATTAGTTCAAAATTGAAGTTATGTGGAAAGAAAATTACTGATGAAGATATGTTAGAGAAGACATTATCTAATTTTCATGTCTCGAATATGCTCCTGCAGCAGTAATATCGAGAGAAAGGGTTTAAAAAATATTTTGAACTTATTTCATGTCTTCTTGTGACTGAACAAAATAATGAGCTATTGATGAAAAATCATAAATCTCGACCAACTGAAGCAACACCATTCCTTGAAGTGAATGACATAGTGTCCAATAATCGTGGTCGAGGTTGTGGTCATGGTCGAGGTCTTGACCGCAGTAGAGGAAGAAATAATAATTCATTTCGTGGTGGTCGTCATTCAAATTTTAAGAAGACCACAAATAATGATGATCATAAAGGAAAATCTCCTTAAGGAAAGAGTTTTAAAAGTGCCAAAAACTAATGCTTTTGATGTGGCATGAAAGGACATTGGTCTTGTACTTGTTGTACACCTAAGCACTTAGTAGACCTCTATCAAGCCCTTTCATTAGTTGTGTTGGAATGGTCATAAATACACTATTGTATATGGTAGGTATCCATTGGATTATTTGGAGCTTACTTGGATTATTTGGGGCCTACTGACTTGGATTACTCGGGGCTTACTCACTTAGATTACTTGGAACCTACTCACTTGGAATACTATAAATATGTGTAGTATGAAGCTTTTAAATAAAAAAAAGATACCAAAAAATAATAATAATTCACTTGGCAAGAAGAAATCTATCTACTTTGCTCTCTTTTCTCCATTGTGTTCTTGTGTTTCTTAATTTGTTCTTGTTCACAACAATCCTGAGATGATTGCACATTTCTTTATTTATTATTTTGAGAATTTAGATGCTAAGAATCAAAGACGAATTAATATGTAATTTAAATGCTGAGAATGATGATTTAATAATAAATTAAGTTTAGCTAAAGTGAGCATAGCTCAACGGAAATTAGTAAGTACTATCGATCAAGAGACCAGATGTTTAGTTGAACTAAAAAGAATAATAAAATAATAATAATAATACATTAAGTTTTAAAATGTGGAAACTAGGTACCAACCCTATGAAAATCATGAAATTCATCTAGTGAAGTTGACATAGAACTCCCTTATAGCGCCCTTCATTTATTGCAATATAAACATGACAACTTAGATGCCTAATTGAGGGCTAACATCCCTAAAAGTTCATGAATAATCTCTTAATAATTCTTGTATGGTCACATTTACTAGAGCAAAGAATTGTATGATATATATATATACTGACAGTGACATTTTAAAAAAAAAATGAAAAGCCACAGTCTCCTAGAATTAGAAAATTTTGAGGATTTGCTTTCTGATTTGTCTCTTTAATATTATTAAAATTTAGATTAAAATATTTTTTTAGTCTCTATACTTTGAGTATTATTCTATTTTAGTCCATGTATTTTTAAATGTCCAAATTTAGTCTCTATGCTTTCAATAAATCTTAAAATTAGTCTCTACTATTAGTTTATGATTAACTTTCCTAAAAAAAAGAAAATCTCTATTAGTTTTTCATTTATAAATTTTGAAAAGATATTGACATTGTTTCTTTTCTTGAATAGAAATTATTATTATTATCATTTTATCAATTTCGATAAAAATTAACTTCAAACTAATAATAAGGACTAATTTTAAGATTTATTGAAATTCTAAGAACTAAATTTAGACATTTAAATTTATAATGACTAAAATGGAATAAGTTTTAGAACATTTGAAATTGTAAGGACTAAAATAATATTTTAACCTAAAATTTATCTTCTAGGATTGGTGTCTCCCTCTAACTTTTTGCTTCATTCATACATCAACTCTAATGTACTATAAATAACTATAGAATAACACGATTTCTATTAAGGTATGAATGGACTTTTCAATTAAATTTTAAATAGGTAAACTATAAAATGATTTTTCTCTAATCTCTACTTGTCTAAAGAAAACATAATGATTGATTTTCCATTAATGATTGCTAGTTGTTTTGTTGTTAGTTATAAACCATCAAATGATATTTCCTTTGAGAATTAGAAAAACCAGCAAATTAAAGCTAAAAAAACCCCAGCAAATTAGGGGGAATGTGTGGTGTGAATTGTGATTGGTTTTCAACTAAAAACAAACAGAGAGGATCCACCATACTTGTATGTGAACCCGCAATAACTTTTGCAATTATAGGACTTTGAAAGTACAAATTTGGCTTAGCCACTTTTTTTTCTCCTAGTAAGAACAGTTGTCATCTACAAAGATATGAAGGATCTTTTCTATTAAAGAAAAAGTTTTGTGTCGAATATTCTAAAAAAAATACCTTAAAAAAAACCCACAAATTTTATTAAAGAAAAAGCTTTGTGTCGAATATTCTAAAAAAATAACCTTAAAAAACCCACAAATTTTATTTTGGTTTAAATATAGTTTTAGATGGTGTAGTTTACTCTTATTTCTAATTTGATTCTTAAAGTTTGAAAGTTTGTATTTTAGTCCTCAGATTTTAGTAGGCCATTAGATTTTTTAATGATCGATAGTGGCAAATCTTGATTGAGATGTTCTAGATTTTCTTGTCAGAATTCTTTATATATATTTTTCCAATTTCTTTCATTTTTCTCTGTTAATTAAACCTATCTTATTCTAGAACTTCAATGCAAAGAATTCATTAATTTAAAAAAAAAAAAAAAAAAAAAATCTTATATAAGGATTGTAAAAGAATTCACAGGGAAAAAAAAAGCATCTTGATCTTATTGTAAAGATTAAATTATAGAAAATATCCGTGGACTATGAGTCTCGTTTCAATAATACCTCTGATCTTTAAATTTTTTTTCAACATTACTCTTACCGTCAAGTTTTGGATGGAAAACGTTAAAGTTACGTTTCATTAATATCCTTGACATTTCAAAAACAATTAAAATATCCTTAGTGGAAAACGTTTCTTCTTTTTCTTCTTCTTTTTGCAAATTCTTCCTCTATAAAAATTAATGTGAAACGTTACTTGTAAAGACTATATGCAATAGAACATTAGATGAAAACAAAGTTTGAAATCGAGCTTTCTCTTTTTAAAAGTGTAAAAGAAGATATGTGGAAGAAAAAACACTAAAGTTTTTTTTTCCTCTCTCTGTTTGTATGTGTTAGTGATAAGTAGGAAATTAATGTGGTTTTCAATTACTATGAATAAGTGGTGAAGGAAAAGAGGTGTAAATTTTTTTTTGGTCTTCGGGGAGTTATGAGGGAGGGTTATGGTTATGAATTTTGAGTTTTTGGAGTTTATTTAGTCAAATTGTTGCTACGACCTTTCAAATGCTAATAAACTTGAAAAATGTGAGTTTGGTCTAGTTTACAAGGTTAAGTAATCAAAAGTTTGATACGTGCTTTTTTTTAATATTTAAGAAGTGTTAGAACCGCTATATGACAATATTTTCATTTATTTTTTCTATATGAATTTAGGAAAAGCTGATGGGTAATGATTGGTGAGTAAATAACTATCAACAAAATAAAATCAAGAACATGAAAAATTCAAGAATGAAGCAAAAGTCACATCATCAAGCTTCAACATAAGAATTTGGCTCTTGGATGTTGTGTTGAAGGAGAATAGAAACTTATGATCTATGAATACATGACAAATAAACATCTCATTAATTTTCATGGAAAAAGAATTTGTAGAGAGAAGAAGAATAAATGTTGAAATATTTTTGAACGTTTATAAAAGGCTAAAGGTATTATTAAGATGAGATCTTGAGATATTTTCTATAATCTAGCTTATTGTAAATAAAGAAAATATACGTCACCTCAGGGGTTAATCATTCATCGGCTCATGTTATCCGATGAAAAGTATTATTATTTTATTTTATTTTATTTATTTATTTTATATTCTTCTTGACGAAGATGAAAAGTATTATTAATTGTGTCAAATCTGTGATATTTGATTAGACGGTTAGTGGAAGAAGCATTTTCATTTTATTAAAACTTAATAATCTCAGATTTGATATCATTTTATTTTATTTTATTTGATTGAATTCGAAGCTTGCTTTGGTGTTGTCTAATCAAGGACCATGTCCTCCCTTTTCCAAGAAGCAATTGTTTGGGTTAAGGATTTTGAGTATATGAATTTAGTTTTCAAAGTTAAGCTTATGTTTTAGCGAATCATTTATTTATATCTCAAGTTATAAAATTTACTAATCTCACAAATTGAAATAATAAACTTATAATAACCTATATTAACTTTTTAAATCTCACGAATTTCAATTTTTTTTTTTTTTTTTAGTTTTATGTTTTATTAGAAGATACATCAACTTGTGAAAACTACTTATCTCAATATATATTTTTTCCTTCAATTCTTATTTTTAAAAATACTAGTGTATTACTGCATGCATTTCACATGTATATTTTTAGATTTTAAAACAACTTAATTTTCGTTTGAGAAAAATGTTATTAAGTATTATTATTTAAAAATTAATTAAAATTATTTTTATTATGTTTTATTAATTAAATTAAAATTAATTTAATCACTTAGATATTAAAAATTTTTTACTTTTATTTATATTTATTTATGCATACTATATTTTTCCTTGTTTTCTTTTTCCAAGATTAAGCTGGTAAACACGCTATTTTCACTTATGTATTTTTTTGGGTTATAAGTCAAATTTTAAAAACCAAATTAAAAAGATAGTTTTTTTCCTTTTAATTTGGCTAACAATTCAAATGTGTTTTTAATAAAGTGAAAATATACCGAAAAAATTATGAGAATGCAGCATAATCTTACAAAAATAGGAAACTAAAAATGAATTCATTATCAAATGAGATCTTGGATGTTTTAACACGATTATTAGTATGATAGGCAAATAAACATATGGATGCTTTCTTTCAATCGATAGTCTTCTGGCCATAAATTTTCTGAATGGTCTTGATTTTTAGCCCTTGAGGCTTTTGTCTAATGAAATTCTGGTTAAAACTATCAAAAAGAAAATGTTATTTATTTATTTATTTATTTTTATTTTTTTAGTACAATAGAAAAGGTTAGTTAATAGACTTTTCTTATGAGGCATTACAAAAAATGACCCTACTATTTCTATTAGGGATGTATGAAACCAGACCAATCCAATGAACTGAATCAAGTATATTTGATCGACTAATCATGTTAATTACGGATGGTTCGGTCAACGGTCCAATATATACTGTTGACCAAATCAATATTATTATTTAGAATAAATTTTAAGCTGTTTGCCCTTTGAATTTTTAAGGTTATGACTAATACGTCTCTTATTTTTTAAAAGTGTCTAATAAATTGCTAAACTTTCAATATTGTATTTAATAAATACCTATCATGGATTTGTAAAAGACAAAATTAAAAGTTGGTCGGGTGAAACTTGTGGGTAAAAATTAATAAGAAATAATAGCTTAATCCTAGTACAAGTAGCCAAGTATACATTGTCGATGCAAGTAATATAAAATTGGAAGTATTCCAAAGTATCGAATCCCAAGGGAACGGGAACAACAAAATTAATGTGTAACCAAGATTTTGAACAATAACAACTTTAGTAGCCAAAAATATAAAAACACAAATATTTTGGGTGTGAGATTAACAGCAGAACTGAAAAATAAAACTTAAAACTAATTTAATGGACACTCAGAAAAATGCATGGATTCAAGTCAATTACTGCATGTTGGTAAGATTGCCAACTAATTGCCACAACAATCTGACATTTCACAAAAACGTGGTAAACAGAATCAACTCCCATTCAATTTTGATTCAAAACTTTTAGAACACTAAGTGATTGGACCTATATGTCTATGATCAATCGTACTTAGGTAATTAAAATCGCATTCTTGGTTTTGAGGGACCTGTTCTATGTCTAGGATCGTGTTTGGCTTATGTCTAAGCTATTGCCTCTTTGCTTTTACAAAATTTGTCTTCTTCTAACCCTTTCGATATTAGATTGGACGTAAAAGCAACCCAAGTTGATCATTCAAGTGTTCTAATAAAGAAATAAAATTAGTAAAAACAAACTATGTTAAGCTAATGCCGATTGCTTTTGAGTTTATTGGCTATGCATCCTTACCTAAGGGCATTCATGTTCTTGACTCTCTATGGAAGGTTTAGCTCATTATTAAGTATAAAAACAAAACTGAATAAAAGGCAAACGCCATGAAAATAGTAAGAGGAAATTTACTTGATGAAACTGAGAAAGTAAAACACTAAACAAAGGGGAAGAAATTACGAAACTTAATGAGTATATAATGAAGAGAATTCAGTACAACGGAAAACTAATAAGAACAGGAAGTAAACTAAGCTGAAATTGTTCTGAAGAATAAAACCAAATGAAAAGCAATACATAGAGATAAATCTAAGCTAACTCGATTACACCCTTAGTCGATTTCCCTTCTTATCTTTCGAGTTAGAGGAGATCTTCACAACCCTAGGTTGAGTATAGGCTTGGACTTGGGGATTTTCTCAAGAACGGAACTGGAAAAAAAATGCAGAAAGATAGAAAAAAAAAAGTAGAATCGTGGGTTTTCTTCCAAGGAGGAATTATGCCTTTTTGTGTGTTTTTTTCTCTCTTTTTATAGACAATGGTGGCTAAGGTTTCTTCTTGGTGCCCCTCTTACTTGTGAGCCCCAGATTCTCGCTTGATTTAGTGGAACAAATCTACCTTTTTACGCATTATTTCATTATTCCAAAATCTGCACTTTCCTTTTTCGATTGTTGCAGCAATCCATCAGCAATCTTTATTTTTCACCAAAACGGCATAAAAAACACCTTAATTAGTGCAAATCTTGGAAGATTTATGCTGTTTTTCTTGGAATTTAAATGAATTTATAAAGAAAATGTTAATAAAACCAAACATAACCTAAATTTATGAGCTAGATAATTCTCAATTATGAGAATTATCAAAAGTTCAAAGCTTAAAGATTTATAGAGAAGAACAAAAATGTATAAAAAATAAGGAGAGAAATAAGAGAAGTAGTAGAATTATGGCTTGGGTCTACTTGGACTTAAAACTACTGGTTGGTAATGCCATAATGACTAACAATGTTGAATATTTTACATCAATTAACAATATTTCATATTGTTAATCTCTCATTTCGATCTATATTTTCACTCAACACACGCATCCATAAAATCGCTATAGTGTTAGTGAATTACTCTCATAAAAAGAGAATTAAACTTAGTGCTTGTCTTCAAGAAGCAGTGAGCTTCTGTTTGCTATGACAACCTACGACCTCTTCGCCAGTTACTTTCTCCTTTGATGTGTGTCGTTCACAATCTCCGTTTAGTTGGTCTATTTCTATCATGTTTTTCTCAAGTAAAGTACAAATATTTCAAAATTATGCAAAAATAAAATCATCTTAACAAACGAAATAGACCACCTGGATATAAAAGAAGTCCTCCAAACCTCAGCTTCCCCACGAACAAATGCTGAATAAAATTTCGTCCAATCCTTTTGATACGAAGGAAGCCCTCCAAATCTTAGATCTTAGCTTTCTTCACTTTAGACATGGCCCAAATGCTTTGGAACAATGACGTAATTTCTATTAAATTTGATTAATTCTCCTCCAAATTAGAATTTGATCACTCTCCTCTTCTACATGTTTATGAATTTCATCAATTAGAATTTTAAATAGGTAACCGCAATGACAATAATTGTCAAAAATAAATTTGTAACTATTTGTTAAATGACCACAAAAGTAATTAATTAATTCAATTACAAGTAAATTGATTTCTTTATTTGTTTAAATAATTTAAATAACTAAATAGGATACAAATTTTACATTTTCATTAAATTATAACCACTCACATGTTCAAAATTCAAACGTAAAAAACTAAATTAAATTGAATATTTATAATTTCAAATTTTGGAAAATGGAAGGAAATGTTTGTAATTTCTACAATATTTTAAGGATTATAGATGAGTATGTTATATATATATATATATGAAATTGATAAATACTTAATATTGAATAATTAATTAATTTTAGGACCATTTTAGAATTTATAGAGTGGTATATTAAATTATATAAAAAAATGTGGGTGAGTGGGTGGGTGTGAAAGTATTTTTTTTATTAACCATTTATTTTTTAATTATAAAGAAGTTAATTTAATAGGGAGAATTTTGATATTATCTTAAAAACTAAGGATTATAGATATTTATGATTAAAATTAAATATATAATTTATTAATTATTGGTAATTAATTGTAAATGACATTTTGTAAATTTAAAACTTGATAAAGAGACAAAATAATTCAAAATTTTTTTTTAAAGATGGTAGCTTCTTAATATATTATATATATTATAAACCTTTTGAATTTATAACATGTTTTTGAAAATAGATTACATATCAATAGAAAATGTTAGAAAATAAAAATGTTTGTCCTCATTTTATTAAATCTCAAACTTACAAGCCATATAAAAGTTTTTTTTAATTCAACAACATATAGGGTATGAGATTTGAACTTCTGACATCTTGATAAATGAGATATATGTCTTAATCAGTTAAACTATGCTTAGATTGACTATAAATCATATAAAAAAAATATTTAAATTCGACTATATTATAAAATACATTTCACACAAATTCAGACTCCTAATTTTTTTAAAAAAATATATTTGTTACTTTTCAGTTAGAGATTACACAAATCAAGACTTCCCAAATAAACAAATGTCCCCTAGAAATTCCTTTGCCAATTTTGAAATGGGAACTAATCAAAGTGCTCTCATCAAACATCCCAAATGTGGAAATTATTCCCATTTCCCCCCCTTTTTTTTCCTCTTGTTAATTTCATTGATTTTTAAACCCAACATCTCCATGTGAGCAAAAATTTTAAGAAATTCTCAAGTGGTTCCTTTTAAATTCATCTTAAATAGCTGTCTTATGGCAACTTTCAAGCCAGCCACCACCATAAATACTACTGTAAAATCTCATCTCCTTGTCATTTCCATGCCAATTTCCATTCCTGTTTTTGTCATATAAAAAACAACAAAATAACAAAGAGCCTCTTTTGTTTTTTTTGTTTTTCCTGTGTTATGGCTCATAGAAGCTTATACTTGAACTTGTTTGCCCTTATCACTCTTATCATTTTTCTCCTTCACTTCCTCTCTGTAACATCACGGCCACTGCATGACATTCATCCACCGGCCATGGCCGCCGCCATTGTGGTCGGCTCCGGCAGTCACCATGCAATAACACCTCCTGCTCCGGCGTTCTCGATAAACCGGTTTAAATATGTCGAGATGGACGCTTTTCGGCCGACCTCACCGGGGCACAGCCCCGGGGTCGGCCACAAGGATCCACCCGGTGCGCCGTAGGCAGTGGCTGCCGTTGCCGGTGCTGCATCTATACAGCCTGATTTTGCAACGTGATTTGTGTATTTCTTCAGTTTGGAGAATGATTTTGGGATTGTGTTATTTTGTAGTGTGTTTTCTTATTGGTGTGCTTTTTGATTGAAAGTTTAATGCATCCTTTGGCTCTTCCTCTTTCATATATGTAGTTTTTCTCCGTCAAAATAAATAGGTTTGTATTTGCTATGCTTTAGGAGTATTAGTTAATTCATTACCTTTTAAGGTTGTCTACAAAGCAATGTTAAACCGGTTAATATGATTGAAACAGAGTTTAAATATGTTCTTCTGTGGTAGGTTGTAGGTTTGAATCTCTTCTCTTATTTATGAGATGTTAAATTATAAAAACTATTAGACAGTATGATTGAGTGATTAATTTTATTTGTTAGTTTTATAATAAATTATCCTAGCTCAATTTAAATCGTGCCTTTCATTGTTAAAATTTATTTGATCGTGTATATTTTATGATCATTTACTCTGTATCTTTCTCTTTTCAATCTTCATATATTCACTAAGATAGTTATAAGCTCTTCATTACTCAAACACTCGTAAGCTCCCCACAACACTTGTGTTAAAAAGAAACTTTAGAAGAAAAATCCTCTACATAATTTAGATTGAGGGAGGTTAAAAAATACTAATTGTATTGACAAGTAGTCATATACATAGCCCTCGATCAATGATTGATATTCACATAAACATTAAAATTATTTAAACTCAAGCTATGTCAAATATAATTAAATTAGGTAAAGAAGATGAAGGAGAAATAAAAGTTGTAATTAAACAATGAAATGATGTAAGTATGGATAGAACGTGGATTCATAAATTATTGATATAGATATATCCAAATTTTGATTTAAATCCAATATATAGCTCTCAAATACGGCTTACAACTTTCATCGTGTTGTTTTTCGCTTAGAGGACAGTACAAATATATATTTTTTTAAAATTCTCTGTAAATAACTTTCATCGTGTTGTATGTCCAAGAGTACTCCCTGGGCTACTCATCTTTTCTAGAAAAATAGTGGTTTTTAGGAGCCATATTTTTTAAAATATCTTTCTTGATTCCTTAACCTTTTTTTATTGGTTATAACCTTTTTGTTTTTTAAATCTTATCTTCTTCCCATTTGAGAATATATTTGGAGTTAAAAATTATTTCAAACTTATTTATATAAAATCCGTCTATTCATTTTTCTACTAAATTTCTTGGATTAACTTTTACCATATTTGACAATATGTGTAGAGTCTTATGAATAAGATACCTATTACCATCTCAAAAGTAAATTGTTCAAATCCTCCACAATGGTTGAACCAAAAAAAAGCTACAATGTCTTTTTCAATTATAACACAAATTATTATAATAATTTTTTTAAATTATTATTATTATTATTTTTTTATAAATGCACATAAATGACTTTCAAGTTAATGATGTCGATGAATATTATTAAGTTCTTTTTTTCTGTTCTTTTGACTTTTGAATATTATATTTATACCAAATGTTTGAATGTACAATTTAATTGGAATATTATCATGAAGGGCTTATTTAATTGATTTTTTGTCCATTTCCAAATAAATGGTGAGATGTCTCATAATCATTCATATTGAAAATATGCAAATTGTTGTAAAATGAGAGGCGAAACCGGGCACCAAAACTTTACCAAAATATATAATAATAATAATATATAATAATAATAATAATAATAATAATAATACAAGTGTTAAAATATAAATGGATTATATATAGATAATATAAATAAAAGAAAATGGAGATTTATGGCAAATTAAATAAACAAATAAATTAGAGAAAGTGGAAGAGAAAAGAGAGAATTGGAGAGTTTTTTTTACCAAAAATGCATATCTCATTTATCCAAAATGAACCACTATTTATAGGCAATTTGGAGAGCATGATGTGGTCCATTTGGACACCAATCTATGGCCTTTGTTGGACACATGGAGGACACTTTGGCTATGGAGAAAAAGCCACTTGGCATGGATATAAATGGGCATGTGGAATGGGCATTTACTTGTCATATTTACAATACTCCCCCTTAAATGCCCATTTATATAAAATATGCCTCGTTAAAACCTTACTAGGGAAAAACCCAATGGGAAGAAAAACCCTAGTGAAGGAAAAAGAGTACATATTTTATATAGTTTACTATAATACATTCACTCCCCCTCATGGAGACATCACTTAAAGTCTTTGAATCGCCGCATTCCAATGCTATATACTAATTTATCGAAGGTTGCAGTTGGTAATGCCTTCGTAAATAAGTCAGCCAAGTTATCTTTCGAACAAATTTGTTGTACAGTGATATCGCCATTTTCTTCAAGATCATGAGTATAGAAGAGTTTTGGTGAGATATGCTTTGTTCTATCTCCTTTGATATATCCTCCCTTGATTTGAGCTATACATGCTGTGTTATCTTCGTATAACATCGTTGGAAGAGGTTTACTTGAAGATAAGCCACATGTCTCATGAATGTGTTGTGTCATCGATCTTAGCCATACACATTCTTGGTGGGTTTTATGTCCTAAAACTCGTGGTTTTGTAAACTGAATGTATATTCTATTTTACTATAAAGATGTTATTGAGGTTTATTCAGTAAATGTGTTATTGAATAAAGTGAATTGTGTATTCTATAACCCAAATCCAATGAACTAAGAACCCTTGGCTATAGTATGTATACTTGAACTTTATGTATGACATAAAAGTGGATCAAGTTCGAGTAATAGCCAAAATGGTCTATAGTATAAGGATAAGGCTGGGTACCTTATTCTGGGGACACTATGGACGCGGCCCACTTTGTATAATACTAACGATGTGATCCTGAATCGTTCATGTGGAGACATGCGAGTGGGGGCGTCCTATGCAATGAGTTTGCATAAGACCGGACCGCGAAATAGTCACTTAGACTTTATAACTCCGTTTACTGTTTTAACTAACTATATTCATACGATGACCTAGGTAACTCGATCTTAATCCTGAGCGTGCTATGAACTCCTGTTTATTCGGGATTATCCTTAGATTTGCATGGGTGAGAGTGGCCCGAGATTGCCGACTCAATAAGCCTCCCATTTTGGGGATAAGACCGGATAGATAGTTGGGAACATAGTCATGCAAGATGGAATTCACTCCTACCTGCTTTAAGGATTAGTAGAGAGGTTGTTCCCTTAAGTGCTGACTCCGGGTCTTGAACAATGGGCCCACCCTCTCATTGGCCCGAGAGGGATTCGGTTTGTTGGTTGGACCACAAACCAATTGTTCATTAGAGGATCAGTGGGACTTAAGGAACAAGAAGTAATTACAGGGGTAAAACGGTTTATTTGACCCAGCTGTAATTACGAACGACATGTGAAGGATCGACTTACTAATCATGGTTATATCGAGTGGACAGAAATATATCTACAGTGAGGAGAGTGCAGCCACTGGGCTTTAGTGGAGTGTCTCGGTGGTTAACGAATGTTGATTAGCTAGGCTAAAGAGTTTGGCCGGTTAATCTCGTATCGTTGGAGCTCATGATCTGTAGGTCCATTAGGTCCCCTTACTAGCTCAGATTAAGCCTTGGAATAATTTGAGAGAAAAGAATTTGAATTGTTCAAACTCGGTTTTGGGAGTAAACGTTAATTATATGCGATATACTTAACGTACTATAATTTAATTATGAATTAAAATCACAAGGAAGAGAGAGGAACATATTTAAATGTGATTTAAATATTTGATCGGTTTAATACGTGAATAGGGATTCATGTATAAACGATTGGTCATAAAAGAGAGGGATTGGTCTAATTATTTAATTAATATTTGATATTAAATTAAATAATTAAATGGTTTAATTAATTAATCAAGTTTTTAAATTAATTTTGATTTAAACTTGACTAATTCCAACCAAATGTTGTCTTCCAAAAGAAGACAAGTGTTGTCTTCCATGGGAAGACAAGTGTTGTCTTCCATGGGAAGACAAATGTTGTCTTCCATGGAAAGCCTAATGAGGTTTCATTAGTTTCTATAAATAGAGAAGCAACACAATGGAGATTAGAGATTAGAAAAACAAGAGATTTTTGTAGAAAACTCTCTAGTTTTTTTATTGAGATCTTTACTCATTCTTCTCCCAATTTCTCTCAATCAAAGATCCCACAATCCATTCCAAGGGCTGAGAATAGTAGGGAAGACTCTAGTGGTGGTCCAAGTATTGTTGGTGATCCAAGATTTGCAAAGAATTTGGAGAATTTGAGCTACAAAGGTATGTGTTCATACTTTCTGGTTTTTTCCAGTTTTGAGCATGTTTTTGTTTGGTTAAATTGATGTACTTTGAGTGCTCGAGATCCGAAATTGCTTCCGCTTTCTTAATATTAACCCCTTCAATTGGTATCAGAGAAATTTTGAGCACTCAATTTGCATCGGTTTAAGCTCGGTGGGTATCATTTAGAAATTCAATTTTCTGGGCGTCTAAAGTGGTACTTTCGGTTTTGGCATTTTTTTTGAGCTTTAATTTGTAGTCCGTTTTGTAATTGCTCAAAAGTGTTTGAGCTTTAATGTGTGAAGAAGAGTCTGTAAAATTTTCGAGTTGATCGGAGTCCCGGAAGGCCTTCAATTTGAAGAAACAAGCTCGAAAGGTCAAGCTGGAAAACAGAGCAGAAGCTGCTGTTTTTTTTTCAGCAAAATCCGGTTCTGCTGTATTGAAGCTCAGTTCAAGTTTTTCAAGCTGGTTCGGAGCGTTTCGAAGTGTTCGGAAGCGTCTCAACCTAGTTATTAAATTATTCTTGTAATAATTTAGTTGTATGCTTGTTTATGATGCCAAAACCGGTCCACTTTAGTGTGTTTAATTATTTATGCATTATGAATGTATGTTTTAATTAAATCCATATTTGTATGTGCATAAAGTATGCCATATAGATTTAAAATCCCACCATAGGAAGCATGCTCCATGCATTGAAAGTATGTTATAAGTGTTATAATGTATAGTATGCATGTTTAGCATTTCATAAGTATTAATATAAGAGTTGTATTAATTTTATGAAATAGATGTTGTATGTTTTAAGTATAATTAATATAAATGTTATATTAATTAAAAATAAAGCATACAACATATAGTTGCCTTAGTATAATATAATTGTTATATTAAATGCATCAAAGCATTTCCATGCATAATTCATGTGATGAATTTTTACTCTATGTTTATTTAATTGTTCATGTGATGAATGATCAAGCACTCAAACATAGAAATGCATACAAACCTAGGGTTTAATTATTTAGTTTTAAAATGGTTTTAGAATTAAAATAATTAGACCATAGGTTATCTAGTTCTAATAAGATTAGAATTAGGCAACCAATAATTTATAAACTATGATTAAAGAGGGACTCTGTCTAAGGAAGGTTCTGGCTAGGCTGGGGTATTTAAGATGACGGAAACGAAACACCCCTACCTGGGAACCGACCTGGGAGTGAATTTAATCCAGAGGTTTATAAATTATTCCTCGTGAGCGACGTTAATTAAAAAGTTTAATTAAACTCGTAGACCTAAGTTTTTTAAAGGGTTAATAGACTTAGGTAATATCAAAATAATCGTTATATTGATAAACTTAGGTATATTAATAGCCGAAATATGCCTGAGTAAAATTATACCCAAACCGTCTAAAATACTTAGTGGGAGTGAAATGTATATATGATATATCAATTTCCTCTTACGCTCTCTACAAAGTTCACACCGTGAGATTTATGCTCGGCCTCGTGATGTCAATAGGGCATCCCCATTCGGATGGTGTTTGCATAAATCAAGAGCAAGGTGAATGGAGAAAGTATTTATAGTAAGTGGGAGAAGGAAGTGTGTCAACACATCCTACAGTCTCCTCCATTAGGTTGGACCGTGAGATTCCCATGTTCCGCCTGCAGGTTGCCCGTAGTAGCACCATCCATTCGGAGGGATGTAACATGGGAGTCGGAACAACTCAAACTCCAGAAATGGATAGGGTCTCCTAGGTCCATTCCCAGCTTTGACTTTCCAATTCGGTAGCATTGTTGGGGCCGACCTCTGAGGTCTGAAAATGGCGGGTCACACTTACAAGAATTACTAAGTGTTAGTAAATTCTTGACCAAAGTAGCGATAACTAGAATGCTATAGGAATAAGAGTTATTCCGGTATTAGCATTTAGTCAAGAATGTCTTGGTTCAGTGAAGGAGTGATTGACTGCCCCTCGGTAGCGGTTGCTCTGACTCACTGAAGTATCGTTGCAAAAACAATAATGAGTTTATGGGTACATTATTACTTTTGCTAAATTTTTTAATTGGATGATGTAATGGGTTAGAAGCAATTCACTAATAGAATATGTTTCAATTTTCAGCATGTCGAGCTCTTTAATCCAGTTACTAGCCTCCGATAAATTAAACGGCGATAACTACGCAACCTGGAAATCGAACTTGAATACGATTCTAGTTATCGATGATCTAAGGTTTGTCTTAACGGAGGAATGTCCTCCCCCTCCCGGCTCGTCTGCAAACCGAATTGTTCAGGATGCATTTGACAGATGGACTAGGGCTAATGATAAAGCCCGAGTCTATATCTTAGCCAGCATATCTGATGTGCTATCTAAGAAACATGAGAGCATGATTACCGCTAAGGAGATCATGGGATCATTACAGGCGATGTTTGGACAACAGTCCTCATCAATCCATCATGATGCTCTCAAGAATGTTTACAACTCCCGTATGAAGGAGGGAACTTCTGTTAGGGAGCATGTCCTTAACATGATGGTCCACTTCAACGTGGCAGAAGTAAACGGAGCTGTCATAGATGAGAATAGTCAGGTTAGCTTTATAATGGAATCTCTTCCGAAGAGCTTCCTACAGTTCCGCACCAATGCGATGATGAACAAAATAGAGTATAATCTGACTACTCTCCTCAACGAGCTACAGACTTTCGATTCCCTGATGAAAACAAAGGGAAAAGAGAAGGAGGCAAATGTTGTCACTTCGAAGAAGTTCCCAAGAGGATCGTCCTCTGGGACTAAGTCTGGTTCTTCTTTTTCTAAGAATAAGGGTATTCAAAAGAAGAAGAAAGATAAAGGGAAGGGAAAAGCTCCAGTCATGAGTAAACGCAAGGCTAAAGCCGCAGATAAAGGAAAATGTTTCCACTGTGGTGAAGATGGGCACTGGAAAAGGAATTGCCCAAAGTACCTTGCAGAAAAGAAAGCTGAGAAGGAAAGACACGGTAAATATGATTTACTTGTTGTTGAAACATGTTTAGTGGAACATGATGATTCCGCCTGGATACTAGATTCAGGAGCCACTAACCATGTGTGTTCTTCTTTTCAGGAAACTAGTTCCTGGAGGCAGCTTGAAGATGGTGAGATAACTCTCAGGGTTGGAACAGGAGAGGTTGTCTCAGCCAGAGCAGAGGGAGCGGTAAAGTTGTTGTTTAGAGATAGATTCATTTTACTAGAAAATGTACTTTTGGTTCCTGGAATCAAAAGAAATCTTGTATCTATCTCTTGTTTGATTGAACATATGTATAAAGTATCTTTTGATTATAATGAAGTGTTCATTTGCAAAAGAGGTGTACGAATATGTTCTGCTAAACTTGAAAACAACTTATATGTGTTAAGACCAACAGAGGTAAAAGCTATTTTGAACACCGAGATGTTTAAAACAGCTGATACTCAAAATAAAAGGCAGAAATTTTCTCCAAGTACCTATCTTTGGCACTTGAGACTAGGCCACATTAATCTCAATAGGATTGGGAGATTGGGAGATTGGTTAAGAGTGGTCTCCTAAGTCAGTTAGAAGACAACTCCTTACCACCATGTGAGTCTTGTCTTGAGGGAAAAATGACCAAACGACCTTTTTCTGAAAAAGGTTATAGGGCCAAAGAACCCTTAGAACTCGTACATTCGGATCTCTGTGGTCCAATGAATGTCAAAGCTCGAGGAGGGTATGAATACTTCATCAGTTTCATTGATGATTATTCAAGGTACGGCTATCTTTACCTAATGCATCATAAGTCCGAAACCCTTGAAAAGTTCAAGGAGTATAAGACAGAGGTTGAGAACATATTAGGTAAGACGATTAAAACACTTCGATCAGATCGAGGTGGAGAGTATATGGATTTGAGATTCCAAGACTATATGATAGAACATGGAATCATATCCCAACTCTCAGCACCCGGTACACCTCAGCAAAATGGTGTATCTGAGAGGAGAAACAGAACCCTGTTAGACATGGTTCGATCTATGATGAGCTATGCTCAACTGCCTAGTTCGTTTTGGGGATATGCAGCAGAGGCTGCTGCATATATTTTGAACATGGTTCCCTCTAAAAGTGTTTCAGAAACACCTTATGAGTTATGGAGAGGGCGTAAAGGAAGTTTACGTCACTTCAGGATTTGGGGGTGCCCGGCACATGTGCTGGTGCCAAACCCAAAGAAATTGGAACGCCGTTCAAAATTATGCCTATTCGTAGGATACTCCAAGGAAACGAAAGGTGGTCTATTTTATGATCCTCAAGAGGATAAGGTGCTTGTATCGACAAATGCCACATTCCTAGAGGAAGACCACATGAGAGATCATCGGCCTCGAAGTAGAATTGTATTGAGCGAACTTTCTGGGGAAGCTACAGATAAATCAACAAAAGTTGTTGATCAACCTGGTCCTTCTCAAGAGTTGAGAATGCCTCGACGTAGTGGGAGGGATGTTAGACAACCCGACCGTTACATGGGTTTGGCTGAAACCCAGGTCGTCATACCTGATGATGGCATTGAGGATCTATTGACCTATAAACAGGCAATGAATGACATAGATAAGGACCAGTGGATTAAAGCCATGGACCTCGAAATGGAGTCAATGTACTTCAATTCTGTTTGGGAACTTGTAGACCAACCAGATGGTGAAAGACCTATCGGTTGTAAGTGGATCTACAAGAGGAAACGAGACCTAGCTGGTAAGGTGCAAACCTTTAAGGCTCGACTTGTGGCAAAGGGTTATACCCAACGGGAAGGGGTGGACTATGAAGAAACCTTCTCCCCTGTTGCCATGCTTAAGTCGATTAGAATACTCTTGTCCATTGCCACGTTTTATGATTATGAAATTTGGCAAATGGATGTCAAGACAGCCTTTCTGAATGGTAATCTTGAAGAGAGTATCTATATGGTTCAACCAGAGGGGTTCATAATTCAGGGTCAAGAGCAAAAGGTTTGCAAGCTTAAACGATCCATCTATGGATTGAAGCAAGCATCTAGATCCTGGAATATAAGATTTAATACTGCGATTAAATCTTATGGCTTCGAACAGAATATTGACGAACCTTGTGTTTACAAGAAAATAGTCAATACTACTGTAGCTTTCTTAGTCTTGTACGTAGATGATATCCTACTCATTGGGAATGATGTAGGATTCCTGACTGACGTAAAGCAATGGCTAGCGACCCAATTCCAAATGAAAGATTTGGGAGAGGCTCAGTTTGTCCTTGGAATCCAAATTGTTCGGAATCGCAAGAACAAAACGCTAGCATTGTCTCAGGCATCTTATATTGACAAAATGTTGGTTAGATATAAGATGCAGAATTCCAAGAAGGGTTTATTACCTTTCAGACATGGAATTCATTTGTCGAAGGAACAGTGTCCTAAGACACCTCAAGAAGTTGAGGATATGAGATACATTCCCTATGCATCAGCTGTCGGTAGTCTGATGTATGCCATGCTGTGTACTCGACTTGACATATGCTATGCAGTGGGAATTGTCAGCAGGCATCAGTCTAATCCAGGATATGATCATTGGACTGCCGTTAAAAACATCCTCAAGTATCTTAGGAGAACGAGGGACTATATGCTTGTGTATGGTGCGAAGGATCTGATCCTTGCAGGATACACTGACTCTGATTTTCAGACCGATGTAGATTCGAGGAAATCCACATCGGGATCAGTGTTCACTCTTAATGGAGGAGCAATAGTTTGGAGGAGTATAAAGCAAGGTTGTATTGCTGACTCCACCATGGAGCCTGAGTATGTCGCAGCTTGCGAAGCAGCGAAGGAGGCTGTATGGCTTAGGAAATTCTTTACTGATTTGGAAGTTGTTCCAAATATGAATTTGCCTATCACCCTTTATTGTGATAATAGTGGTGCAGTGGCAAATTCTAAAGAACCTAGAAGCCATAAGCGCGGAAAGCATATAGAGCGCAAATATCATCTCATCAGGGAGATTGTGCAACGAGGAGACGTGATAGTCACACAGATCCCTTCGGAGCACAACATTGCTGATCCGTTTACAAAGCCCCTCACGGCTAAAGTGTTTGAGGGACACCTAGAGAGTCTAGGACTACGGGTTGTACAGTAGGGCAGTTTTTTACCTCAGCATGTTTGACTCCACTGACGTTTTAGTCCAAGTGGGAGTTTGGTGGGTTTTATGTCCTAAAGCTCGTGGTTTTGTAAACTGAATGTATATTCTATTTTACTATAAAGATGTTATTGAGGTTTATTCAGTAAATGTGTTATTGAATAAAGTGAATTGTGTATTCTATAACCCAAATCCAATGAACTAAGAACCCTTGGCTATAGTATGTATACTTGAACTTTATGTATGACATAAAAGTGGATCAAGTTCGAGTAATAGCCAAAATGGTCTATAGTATAAGGATAAGGCTGGGTACCTTATTCTGGGGACACTATGGACGCGGCCCACTTTGTATAATACTAACGATGTGATCCTGAATCGTTCATGTGGAGACATGCGAGTGGGGGCGTCCTATGCAATGAGTTTGCATAAGACCGGACCGCGAAATAGTCACTTAGACTTTATAACTCCGTTTACTGTTTTAACTAACTATATTCATACGATGACCTAGGTAACTCGATCTTAATCCTGAGCGTGCTATGAACTCCTGTTTATTCGGGATTATCCTTAGATTTGCATGGGTGAGAGTGGCCCGAGATTGCCGACTCAATAAGCCTCCCATTTTGGGGATAAGACCGGATAGATAGTTGGGAACATAGTCATGCAAGATGGAATTCACTCCTACCTGCTTTAAGGATTAGTAGAGAGGTTGTTCCCTTAAGTGCTGACTCCGGGTCTTGAACAATGGGCCCACCCTCTCATTGGCCCGAGAGGGATTCGGTTTGTTGGTTGGACCACAAACCAATTGTTCATTAGAGGATCAGTGGGACTTAAGGAACAAGAAGTAATTACAGGGGTAAAACGGTTTATTTGACCCAGCTGTAATTACGAACGACCTGTGAAGGATCGACTTACTAATCATGGTTATATCGAGTGGACAGAAATATATCTACAGTGAGGAGAGTGCAGCCACTGGGCTTTAGTGGAGTGTCTCGGTGGTTAACGAATGTTGATTAGCTAGGCTAAAGAGTTTGGCCGGTTAATCTCGTATCGTTGGAGCTCATGATCTGTAGGTCCATTAGGTCCCCTTACTAGCTCAGATTAAGCCTTGGAATAATTTGAGAGAAAAGAATTTGAATTGTTCAAACTCGGTTTTGGGAGTAAACGTTAATTATATGCGATATACTTAACGTACTATAATTTAATTATGAATTAAAATCACAAGGAAGAGAGAGGAACATATTTAAATGTGATTTAAATATTTGATCGGTTTAATACGTGAATAGGGATTCATGTATAAACGATTGGTCATAAAAGAGAGGGATTGGTCTAATTATTTAATTAATATTTGATATTAAATTAAATAATTAAATGGTTTAATTAATTAATCAAGTTTTTAAATTAATTTTGATTTAAACTTGACTAATTCCAACCAAATGTTGTCTTCCAAAAGAAGACAAGTGTTGTCTTCCATGGGAAGACAAGTGTTGTCTTCCATGGGAAGACAATTGTTGTCTTCCATGGGAAGACAAATGTTGTCTTCCATGGAAAGCCTAATGAGGTTTCATTAGTTTCTATAAATAGAGAAGCAACACAATGGAGATTAGAGATTAGAAAAACAAGAGATTTTTGTAGAAAACTCTCTAGTTTTTTTATTGAGATCTTTACTCATTCTTCTCCCAATTTCTCTCAATCAAAGATCCCACAATCCATTCCAAGGGCTGAGAATAGTAGGGAAGACTCTAGTGGTGGTCCAAGTATTGTTGGTGATCCAAGATTTGCAAAGAATTTGGAGAATTTGAGCTACAAAGGTATGTGTTCATACTTTCTGGTTTTTTCCAGTTTTGAGCATGTTTTTGTTTGGTTAAATTGATGTACTTTGAGTGCTCGAGATCCGAAATTGCTTCCGCTTTCTTAATATTAACCCCTTCAATTCTCGACTTGCTTCATGAATAGCGAGGATTTCAGCATGATTTGAAGAAGTGGCCGTTATAGTCTGTTTCACTGATCACCACGATATAGCAGTTCCTCCACATGTGAATAGATAACCTGTCTGAGATCTAGCTTTGTGTGGATCAGATAGATAACCAGAATCTGCATAACCAACTAGATCATATTTTGATTTGTTAGAATAAAATAAACCCATATCAATTGTCCCTCGAAGATATCGGAGTACATGCTTAACTCCGTTCCAATGTCTTTTTGTAGGATATGAACTATATCTAGCTAATAAATTTACTGAAAATGCAATATCTGGTCTTGTGTTATTAGCCAAATACATAAGTGCACCAATTGCACTAAGATATGGTACTTCAGGACCAAGTAGTTCTTCACTGTCATCTCGAGGTCGAAATATATCTTTCTTTACATCCAGTGAACGAACTTCCATTGGAATGTTCAATGGATGTGCTTTATCCATATAGAATCTTTTTAAGATTTTCTCTGTATAAGTTGATTGATGAACAAATATCCCATCTGCTAAATGTTCAATTTGCAAACCAAGGCAAAATTTTGTTTTTCCAAGATCTTTCATCTCGAATTCTTTCTTAAGATATTCTATTGCCTTGGATAACTCTTCAGGAGTTCCGATTATATTTAAGTCATCAACATATACAGTTATAATAGCAAATCCTGACTGAGATTTCTTTATAAAAACGCACGGACATATTGGATTATTTTGGTATCCTTCTTTCAACAGATATTCACTCAGGCGATTATACCACATTCGTCCTGATTGTTTTAATCCATATAATGATCTCTGTAACTTTATTGAATACAATTCCCGAGAACTTGATTCATATGTTTCTGGTATTTTAAATCCTTCCAGGATTTTCATATAAATGTCATTATCCAGAGATCCATATAAATACGCCGTGACTACATCCATTAGATGCATATCAAGCTTTTCATATACAGTCAGACCAATCAAATATCTTAGCGTTATTGCATCCACCACAGGAGAATATGTCTCCTCATAATCAATACCAGGCCTTTGCGAGAATCCTTGTGCAACAAGTCTTGCTTTATATCTTGTGACTTCATTCTTTTCATTTCTTTTCCTTACAAATACCCATTTATATCCCACAGGTTTGACGTTTTCCGGTGTTGGGACTACTGGTCCAAAAACCTCACGTTTTGAAAGTGAGTTCAACTCTGCTTGGATTGCTTCTTTCCATTTCGGCCAATCCTTTCTACGTTGACATTCTTTGATAGATTTTGGGTCAAAATCATCACTTTCATGAATAATATCGTGAGCAACATTATAAGAAAAAATGTTGTCAATAATGATATCATTTCGGTTCCATCTCTTTCCTGTTGTAACATAGTTTATAGAAATTTCATTATTATCCTCAAGCGTTTGATTTTCACCAATACTCTTTTGAGTAGTTGTATTCTGGATTTCTTCTGGAACATCCATACCTTTTATTGAATCATTTTGATTCTCAACTACTTTTCTTTTCCGAGGATTTTTATCTTTAGAACCTATTGGTCTACCACGCTTCTGGCGTGCTCCAGACTCATTATTGACAACTTGTTTCTTTGGGATATCAATTTTTTATGGAGCATTTGCAGCTGGTATATATGATTTAGTCACACTTTTAGTATCTGTGAATGCATCTGGTAGTTGATTTGCTATATTTTGCAAATGAATTATCTTTTGAACTTCAAGTTCACATTGATCTCTACGAGAATCTAAATGAGATAATAACGATGCATTCCATGTAATTTCTTTTTCCAACTTCTTAATTCCTCCCCCTAATGTTGGAAAATTTGTCTCATTAAAATGACAATCAGCAAATCGTGCAGTAAATACATCACCCGTCAGGGGTTCAAGATATTTAATAATTGATGGGGAATCAAAACCAACATATATTCCTAACCTCCTTTGAGGACCCATCTTAGCACGTTGTGGTGGAGCAATTGGTACATATACTGCACATCCAAAAATTCTTAGATGGGAAATATTTGGCTGCTGGCCATAAGCTAATTGCATTGGGGAGTATTTATTATAAGCTACTGGCCTAATACGTGCCAGTGATGCAGCATGCAAAATAGCATGACCCCATACTGATGTAGGAAGTTTAGCTCTCATAAGCAATGGTCTTGCAATTAGTTGCAGACGTTTTATAAATGATTCTGCTAGACCATTTTGTGTATGAACGTGAGCTACAGGATGTTCAACACTTATCCCAATTGACATACAATAATTATTAAAAGTTTGGGATGTAAATTCACCAGCATTATCAAGTCGAATGGTCTTAATTGTATTATCAGGAAATTGTGCTTTTAACTTAATTATTTGAGCAAGTAATCTTGCAAATGCAAGATTTCGACTTGATAATAAGCATACATGTGACCATCTGCTGGATGCGTCAATTAATACCATAAAATATCTAAATGGACCACTTGGTGGGTTAATAGGTCCACAAATATCACATTGAATTCGCTCTAAAAATGCAGGTGATTCAATCCCCACTTTAGCTGGTGATGGTCTAATAATTAATTTTCCTTGAGAACAAGCATCACATGACAACTCATTGGATTGCAGAATCTTCTGGCTCTTTAAAGGATGTCCATGTGAATTCTCAATAATTTTTCTCATCATTATCAACCCTGGATGACCCAATCGATCATGCCAAACACTGAATATTTCTGGATTCATGAACTTCGGGTTCATTATTGCATAACTTTCGATTACTCGTATATGAGTATAGTATAATCAAGAAGAAAAAGCAGGCAGTGTTTCTAATATACGTTTTTCATGTGAAACAATAGATGTTATATAGAGACACTCTATATTATTTTTACAATCAGTTTCAACATGATAATTATTTTCACGTATATCTTTAAAACTTAATAAGTTTCTTTTCGATTTGCTAGAGAACAGAGCATTATTAATTGTAAATCTTGTTCCTCTAGGCAAAATAAAGTTTGCTTTTCCAAAACCTTCAATCAGATTTGCAGAACCTGATATAGTATTGACTTTTGCTTCCAGCATTGTCAATCTAGTAAAATATTTTCTATTTATGAGTATCGTGTGCGTAGTTGCGCAGTCTGCCAGACATAAATCCTCATTGCTCATTTTCGAGTTACTCAACATATTGAAATTGTTCATATTTCTTCATTGAAAAGAAAAGAAAAACGATTACAAAGAGTCTTAAATATATATACAAACAAAACAACAACAAAAACATACTAAACAGTACTTAATTATATATTTTCATACAAATCATCCTCTACTTGTTTGATTGCATCAATTCTCTCTCCAGGAGATTCAAAATAATCAGCTACATCAAGATGCATCATATTGGAGGGGTCAAACACATCATCTTCTTGAATGGCAAGATTTACCTCCACATTCTTTCCTTTTCCTTTTTCCTTCAGGGAAGCTTGATAGAGATCAACAAGGTGTTTTGATGTACGACAGGTACGTGACCAGTGCCCAGTCATTCCGCACCGGAAACATTTATGTTCATCACCTTTCGAACTTCTATCTTGTGGAGCCTTTCCCTTATGATCATCACTTCGTGTGAGTTTCTTAAAATTATAATGTCCACCACGAAAATAGGTATTTATTCCTCTACCGCGGTCCCGACCTCGACCACGACCACGACCTCGACCACGGTTATTAAAATTCACAGCATTCACTTCAGGGAATGGTGTTGCTCCAGTTGGTCGGGATTCGTGATTTTTCATCAATAACTCGTTATTTTGTTCAGCAACGAGAAGACATGAGATAAGTTCAGAATATTTTGCAAAACCCTTCTCTCGATATTGCTGCTGCAGGAGCATATTCGAGACATGAAAAGTGGAAAATGTCTTCTCTAACATATCAACATCAGTAATCTTTTCTCCGCATAATTTTAATTTTGAACTAATTCTGAAGAGTGCGGAATTATACTCACTTACTGATTTAAAGTCCTGCAACCTCAGGTGCATCCAATCATAACGAGCTTTTGGAAGAATAACTATTTTTTGATGATCGTACCTTTCTTTCAAACCTTGCCATAGAACATAGGGATTTTTTATTGTAAGATACTCCATTTTCAATCCCTCGTGAAGATGATGGCGAAGGAAGATCAGGGCTTTTGCTTTTTCTTGATTTGATGCATCATTTCCTTCTTTAATTGTTTCTCCAAGATTCATAAAATCTAAATGGATCTCAGCGTCAATGACCCATGACAAGTAGTTATTTCCATTAATATCCAGGGCCGCAAATTCTAGCTTTGTAAGGTTTGCCATAATAACACTATCAAAATAATAATATATATTTATATTAGAAATTTAACATAAACCAAATGTGTAAAAAAAAACTTACCCATAAGACTTACCTTTAGCGGGAAAAATGATAGAGTCTCGTGCTGATAACGTGTTGTAAAATGAGAGGCGAAACCGGGCACCAAAACTTTACCAAAATATATAATAATAATAATATATAATAATAATAATAATACAAGTGTTAAAATATAAATAGATTATATATAGATAATATAAATAAAAGAAAATGGAGATTTATGGCAAATTAAATAAACAAATAAATTAGAGAAAGTGGAAGAGAAAAGAGAGAATTGGAGAGTTTTTTTTACCAAAAATGCATATCTCATTTATCCAAAATGAACCACTATTTATAGGCAATTTGGAGAGCATGATGTGGTCCATTTGGACACCAATCTATGGCCTTTGTTGGACACATGGAGGACACTTTGGCTATGGAGAAAAAGCCACTTGGCATGGATATAAATGGGCATGTGGAATGGGCATTTACTTGTCATATTTACAATACAAATGTTGATTATAAAAAAAACCCAATAAATAAAGTAAAGTTATGGAGGTTGAGAACTAATATTAATTATTAATATTCTTTTTTAAAAACGAATCATAGGTAGATCAATTTTTATTATCAAAAAGGAAAAAAAAAAAAGAAAAAAAGAACTCACACATATACATGAAGTGCATATACTTTCTCACTTTTATCTTTTTTTTTTTTTTGGAAATAAACTTTTATCCTTTTATAATTTTGATATAAAAAAAACCACTATCAAGCGACGGTTGAGATGACACTTTTTGAGGCTCTCTATGGGTATAAATGTAGGTCACCAATCACTTGGAGTGAAGTGGGAGAGAGTTTGATTTTAGGACTAGAGTCAGTGCAGAAGACTAATGACGCCATCGACTTAATCAAATAGAGAACAGAGACAGCTTAGAGTCAACAGAAAAGCTATGCTGATATCAGGAGAAAGGAATTGAATTTTGGAAGTTGGAGAATATGGTGTTTTTAAAAGTTTCGCCATTGAAATGAATTTTGAGGTTTGGAAAGAAATGGAAGATTAGCCCAAGGTTCATTGGATCTTTTGAGATTTTGGGAAAGGTGGGTGTAAAGGCATATAGCTTTGGTCTTACTGCTTGCCTTAGATCGAATCCATAATACTTTCCATGTTTTCATGCTTTGAAAGTATAGGGCAGACGCATCTCACATGTTAAGCTATGAACCATTACAAGTGAAGGAAGATTTGACTTATGAGGAGGTTTCAGTTTAAATTTTGGACTGCAAGGATCGAGTTTTAAGTAATAAAACTATCATTCTTGTAAATGTTTTATGGAGGAACCATCTTGAAGAAGCTACTTAGGGGCCGTTTGGATGGAGGGAAACAAGGATGGGAATGGGTAAGAGTTTTAGATCTCCTTGTTTGGAACAGGGTTTGCAGGCTTGGGCATGAGTATCACTTATGATGCATCATTTTTTCTCAGATTATTGAGTTTTCTATACTCTTAAAAAATGGTGGGTTTTCTTGATATGCACCCACTCTCTCTTCCTCTCTCTCCTTTATTAATGTTTAGTATATATATATATTCATTTTCAATAATTATAATTAATTATTTAATTAAAAATATTTATAATTAATTTATTTATTTCTATTGGTTGAAATTAATTTTGTTTAGTTCATAAAATAATGTACTAAAATAATATTTTTAGGATTAATTTCATAAAACAAGCATAAACATCCATTATAAAATCCATTATGAAAATATTAAGTCACTAATTAATAATATATTTAATCAATTAATTACAAATATTATTAATTTATAGTAAGGATAATCATTATAATTAATTATTCATGAGTTATTTGTGATCAATTCATAATTAATTATTACTTTTTAAAAAATTGTATTCTTTTTTGAAATTCTTTTTTATTGTTTTATTAATAATGATAATAATTATATAAGATTTATAAGATCAATCTCATCAAATACATTTGGACATTATTTATAGAACGCAATTGTCTATTTGAATATTTTTTGTGGTTAAAACGTTCTTACCTCTCATGAAACAAACTTGCAAAATATTGACCTAACATGTTTATTGTCTACTTCATCTATGACTTATAATTAATTAAATTATATTACTTTTTAGTACAACACAAATGAGGGTAGGGAGATTTGAACTTTCGACCTCAAAAGAAGAAGTACATGTCAATTAAACTATATTGTTAGTACATTAATTAAATTGTATTTATTTATTGGAATATTTAATTCTTTATTTAATGTATCACAATTACATAAGATTTAAGACTTATATATTAATCTCATCAAACAAATATAAATAGCATTTGTTTATATAAAAATCTGATAACATTCCCATATAGAACTAAACACATTCATCTTATTTCCAGGCATTTATTATTCTCATACATCTTACTCCCGACATTTATTACTCATGGGCATCCAATAAAACCTTAAACAAAACGGCTCCTTAGAAAACTAAAAAAAGACCTAAGGAAAAGATATCCTAAGTTATTCTCTTAACAATTTATGCAAATTTTAAGGACAAAATTCTTATTAGATTGGGTGTTTGTAACAATAGAGAAAAAAAAGGATTTTTTATTTTATTTTATTTGTTTTATTGATTTTCTAAAACCCTTTTGAATTAGAGTTTATCTTCTTTTTAAAGTAGGAGATAAATCTTTATTATCTTTTTTTTTTAAATCTTTATTATTCTTTTTTTTTAAAAAAAAAAGAAAATATTCTTTTTAGGGGTTTTAATTAGGGAGAGAAAAAAAAGCGTTCTGCAGTTTCCTTTCCAAAGAAAAAGCAATAAGTTTTCTCTCTTCTATTCTTGAGTTTTGTTTTCTTTCTTTCTTGATTATTGAACTTTTCTTGAAAATGTTTTAGGTTTTGATTATTTTTTTGTCCTCTTCTTGATTTATTAGGGTGAAATTTATTTTTGAATCTTTTGCCCTAAAAATTTTTTAGGTTTTTAGTTTGCTTAATTTTCATTAAAGTTTTTTCTCTTATGGCTTTTGGTTGAAATTGAAGGTTTTGATCATGGGAAATTTTTAAGAATTTTTCCACTTTTATTTTCTTCTAAATTGGGACTGTTTATTTTGGACTCTTTTTGCATAAAAAAGTTTACCCAACGATTTGTTTCTTTAAGGTGTGATTTATAGCATTGATTTCTACATGAAAAATGTATGTTTTTAAGGTTTTTACAGCAGTTTTTGGCATTTTTCAGATCTGATTTTTTTTGTAAAACAGTAGCAATCGTATTCTTTTAATGTTAATTTTGAAGAGTTTTGTTTTATGAAACAGAAATTTTTTTGGGTTATTTGTCTATAATTTATGATAGTTTTGAAGGTTTTAAAAGTTGTAGAATTGACAAATTGTTTGGTATTTTATTACGTATTGAAAAGCATTGATTTTACAGATTTTAGTTTTTAATTGTGTTTTTAACCCAGTTTTTCAGTGCTGTTTTTTAGTCCAAGAACTCTATTTTTTACAAACTTTTTATGCAAAAAATTGTTTTGAATGGGAAAAAATTGGGTAGATAAGATTGTTATTTGACAAAATAGAAAATTGTTTGTATGTTTTGAATTGGAAATTTGGAATAATTTCGTTTTGATTATTGTTATTTGACAAAATATCTTAAACATGTTTTTTCTTATGTGATTTGTGATTGAAATTGTTTGTATGTTTTGAATTGTTTTGCTAAATAAAAGTAAATGTTTACCGTATGAATGTTTTGAAAAGTATTTGATTAGTTCAATAGGGCTTTCTGGATATGCAAGTTTTTATTTTTTGGAATGCTATGCTTATTTGTGGTGGTAGCCTAAACTGAAATTGATGGAATTCTTCTTGTTTATTTATGAGAAGACGCATTTGTGGAAAGACACATTTGTGGTTTAGCATTCCTTTGGAATGAAGATTCATGTGTGTGTTATTCACTCACGTGGTCTCCCACTTAAGTAATTATATTGATTGTTCTGGTCAATTTTATCGACATCTCCGATTGAAAGTGTAACGCCCGACTTTTTCAAAAATGTTAATTTTGGAAATTTTAGAATTTAATTTGAAATAATTCCCAATTTGCAATTTTATTTTTTTATTTTTTTGTTGGGCTAATTTGAAATTTCATGGTTAAAAAAGGGGCATTTTTGGAAAGTGGAAAGTTGTTTAAAAAAAAAAAAAAAAAAAGAAAATACCATCCTTATCTCTCCATCTTCTTCTTCCTCCCTCTCACGCAACACACACACACACACACTCTCTCTCTCCCTCCCTCTGGCCGATCACCCATCCTCCACCGGTCTTCTTCTTCTTCTTCTTCTTCTTCTTCCTCGTCGGACTGCAGCCACCGCCGAAGCTCCAACCTCGCCGCCGGCATTTTTTTTTTTCTTTTCTTCTTCGTTTTCTTCCTCTGCCGACAGCCACAGTCGAACCCCCCATCCGTCTATCTTCTCCATCTTCCTCGCTCACCGCCGCGTAGCCCGATCTCCAACTGAGCAAGACGCAGTCGCCGGAAGCCGTTTCCATCCAACCCGAAGCTGCGCAGCTCAGACCTCACCGGAAAACGCTGCACGAAGCTCAGATCCAACCCGCCGAGACCAGATCTGTTTAGATCCGTGAGCCACGCGCTAACTGGAGTCCTCACGCGCCGGCCACGTGCGCCACGCGTCGCCGTTCGCGGCAGCCCGAGCCGCTGTCTCCGATTCCAATTTTCGAGCCTGAACAGTCCCGGTTACGATCGTGTTCCAATTTGGGTAATTTCGTTACTCAATTGAAGTTAATTAAGGACTTTAATTAGATCGATCGTTGACCAATGGACTTAATTTTCAGGATATCGATTGGAGGATCAAGCTATCGAATTGGAGACAATGTGTTAAATTTCCAGCAAGGTTGTTAGTACTGAACAGCCACCTCTCGAGACTAATTAATTTTGGGTTAAGCAGAAAGCCAGAGTTTGGAGGAGATCCTCACTGCTAGAATAATATTAATTATTCTATTCGAGGTAAGTAGTTATTGGGATTTTAAGCCCCTTTTAAGTTCGTAAATGTTTTGGAATTATGTTTGATAAATTGTGAATTGTGAAATTATGCTTGGAACCGTGTTTAGGAAGCATGTAATGGTTAAAGGATATGTTCGAAGGTATATTTTTGAGCTAAAATGGCATAAGTTGTGGTTATAGTTGAAGATAGGGGCTCAAAGTAAAGAAATATTGTAGTTAACAAGTGTATAACCTTAAAATTTTGCCTAAGGTGGTGATTGTATAAGTTTTAGCGTGCTTGTGGTAAATTGTGGAAATTCAAACTTGCCTAAACATGGTTATGGAGAGAATGGCGTGGTTAGCTAAAGAAATATGAGGATTATCGCGATGGGCTTGTGATTGCCTAGAATTGTTTCTATTCTCGTTAAGTTCTCAAGGATATAAGGAAATGAATAAATTTGATTGTAATTTTCTTTATAAGCATAAAGGTATGGATGTTTGTTTGAAATTGAATGATCGTACGTGTCGGGATGTCTAAGGGGGTTGGTTAGCTACTGAACGCAAAATACTTGAGCTTTCAGATTGAATGGTTGGCTGAGGATTAGATTCATGAGATGTTGGGTGAGATAACTGCGCATGGGATGTTTAAACTATTGAGTTGTTTGGTTAGATTTGAAAGAAACGGCTTAGGAAAGTATGTCACTAGCGTTCGTTGAAGCTATGGATAGGTGGAGAACTTGTTTAAGATCGTTGATAAGTTTATACACGAATCCTTGTTCGAGGTTCACGAATGTTGGTTAGTGAAAAGTCAGGATTAGTGATTTCGGTTGCTAGTTGAAGGGCAATCGAGAATTTTTTGTTAGTAGATGATCCTAACTGTAAGGACTTGGTTCAAGGGTGATTGGGGTATGATTACTTGAAAGCCTTAGTAATTTGTTTGCTTGAATAAGCAAGAGGTATAGTCGGTGATTGGTCGTTTCAAGTTTGTGCCTGAACCATGTCTACCTTCGTGTGTTTATTGTTGTGTTCATGGTTCGGTTATACTTGAGAGTTATGGGATTGGATTTGTGGGAAAGGTTGGTGATTTGTTGAAGGGTTTGGCGCCCTTGGCGTTCCAATCGTATTGTGAATAAGGGAGAAATAGTTGCTCGACTTCACGAATTCTTTTCCCATATGAGGAATAGATGCATGTGGTGAGATAGGATGGGCACGAGGGTTACTTTCCCTCTTTGCTTATGTAAAGTAGGGGATGTTTTCCCCATTGTATGTACTTTCGAATGTCGGGCAAGTATGTGATTGGGATACGGACTTGATGGATGAATTTGGTATGATGGATGATCCGGAGGGTTTCAAAAGTGTTGTGAAAGTATAAAGGCCGTTAGATTTGTGGTACCTACCATGTTTCTGTCGCGATGTGCGAGTTTGTAGGCCTAGAATGTTAACTTGAGATGTGTTGAGCATAGGGGATGCGTTTCCCTATTGCCAGTGAGCTAGCTTAGGGGTGATTCCCCACTGTGTTGAGCATAGGGGATGCGTTTCCCTATTGCCTGTGCGCTAGCTGAGGGGATGAGTTCCCTGGTTACCTGTGTGGCTATTGAGATGTGTGTGAGGGTTATATACCTTCACATGTTTGGGTTCTAGATAACATGACTCACATATGTGACACGAAATTAGAGTCAGGAGGTGGTAAAAGTCGAAGTTGGTTGAATGAGCATTTAAATAACTGAAGTAAATATCTGAAGTAAATACTTGAAGCTCATAATTTGAAGTATGAGCACGAGTGTAAGTAAAGAAAGTTTGCCTTCGTGGTAGGTTTTCTTTAAGTTTTGGACCCTTAATGGGCTACTTACTGAGTATGTTTATACTCATGTTTGCTACTTTGTTTGTTTTGCAGATTATACATATTCTAGGGGTGGATGACGCAAGCGACGACTTGACGAGACTATGGAGACTCCACCAACATTTTTTTTCCCTGTTTAAACTTTTAGTTTTGTTTCTTTGTCCCTGTTGTTTGTTGGTCTGTAAAGTTTAAATTTCTTTCGCTTCCGTGTATTTAATTAGAAGTTCTTAGGTTCCTTTATCTGTTGGTTGAGCTCAGCATCATTTATCGTAGTTTGGCGGATGCTGAGTCTGTTATCTGAAACATAGCAGTGTTATGCCTCTTTCCAGGTCGTTGTAAAATTTTGGATTCTCCTAGTTACGTCGTCATGCTGCCGAAATTTCGGCATGAGCGAGGTAACTAGGTCGTGCTTCCGCATCTAGAGAGTCATAGGAATTCGGGTCGTTTCAGAAAGCTCTAACTGATTGAAGCTTGTTTGTTGGAAGGCACAATTTGTAGTTTGGCATTCATTTAGAATGAAGATTATGTGTGTTATTCACTCACGTACCTTCACACGTAAGTAACTATATTGAATGTTCTTGTCGATTTTTATCAACAACTCTAATTTAATGTTCTAACTGATTAATTGGTGTTATCGACATGTAACCATCATATATGTTCTGAAGGCTACTTAAATAATGCATCTTCCTACTATGATATTTGAAAATATTGATTGATTGAAAGTATTGCTTGAATTGAAAGTGTTGATTGATTGAAAGTTGATTCGAAAGTTTTGTTCTTTTAAAGTATTGAATGAATGACAGTTTTAATTTGATAATTTTGATATTTAAAAGTTTTAGTTTGAAAAGTTTTGGTTAAATGAAAGTTTTGTTCCATTGAAATGTTTGTTTTTGAAAGCTTTTGTTTGATTGAAAGATTTTGTTTTATTTTATAAAAAAAATACCTATTGTCTGAAAGTTTTGATAGTTGAATGAATCAAAGTTTACGATTGTTTTGAAAGAAATTGAATTTTAGAACTTGATGTGGAAATTGCTTATTGAGTATTTTTGTATTCATTTTTGTTTTTTCCAAAATGTTTTCAAAAGAAGAATCAAGTGATAGTTTCGAAAGAAGTGATGTTTAGCGTTCTGGTGCAAGATTTTGAAAACTGTTATTAAGGATTCAATAGTTTATTTTAGAAATTCTTGTTAAGAAATTGGTTATGCTAAATTTGTTTAAGTCTATTTTAGTTTCTAATTGTTACGCTTTCGCATTATTGTTAGAATTAAGACCGTATTGAAAAATACGGGTGGTTACCTAACCAAATAGTAAATTAAGAAAACAATAAGAAAAATTTTCAAGAATTGTTATAAAAAAAATAGACTATTTTTTAAATCTAAAATACACGTCAAAACACTGTCACCATTTTTCCCTTTTTTTTGTGTGTTTGCGGAAGCAAATCACATATTTTTTTCATCGTCACTTTAAAAAAAAAAAAATGAAAATCCTAAAAATATCCTTGAGATTGAAAAATCATGCATCCTCAGCTAGTCAATATATTTTAAATATTGTAGTTTTTAAAATGCAGTAAAAGATCAACGACCTTCAACTGCCGTGTTCGACGACCTTAATCCAGCTAATAAAAACTACAATATTTTCTTAAATAGTTTAAAACATACAATATTTTTATAATAAGTATGCAAACTTACAATATTAATAAAAAAAATCTAATTTATTACATATCAATTCATTTATACAATTAAATATCCACTTGGTTGACTTAATTGTATGGCCCTTTTTTAAGCGGATACTTAAAAATCAGATATTTAGATATGTGTCTATTCAATCTACATTCTATTCAATCTATATTGGAATATAAATTATATAATTTTTTTTGAAACATAAGTTATATAAATTCCATGCTTAAAGTGTTGCATTGATATATCAGATATTTAGATATGTGTCTATTTAATCTATATTGGAATATAAATTATATAATTTTTTTGAAACATAAGTTATATAAATTCTATGCTTAAAGTGTTGCATTTTGAATATCAATGGAATGATTTTCCAAGCTACAACTATGTAGAATTAGTAATCTTCTTAATTTGGATAATTAGTTGACCATTTCCTATAAGTTTTAGAAAATAGGTAAGCAAGTAAACTTATTGATTAGACATTTAGGCTTGGATAAATATTAAAATTTTAGACTTTTAATTTTATCAAATTGGATTCTAAATTTGAATAAATGTTACAATTTTTGCTTATGATAGGTTTTCATTACTTTTACCCACTAATTTTTTTATAAAAAAATCTATAAAATATCCCAAAATATCTTCTACACAAGACCAGGCTTTTAAGTCAAATTTGATGAAATTAAAAGTTTATGGTAAAAATTGATTCACATTATCATGATTGGAGTAAAATTTAAATTCTCCTAATTTATTTTTACGAATTTTTTTTCTCACCCACTCATTTTAATATTAAGGTCAGTTTGTCAAAGTGAATATAGCTTAATAGTAATTGATATGTACTATATTCCTTGAGGTTTTAGATTCAAATTTTCCCTACATCCATTAATTGTATTCAAATATATATAGAGAGAGAGACAGATATTAAGGTCCATTTAATTTTTTGACAAATAATAAATGTTAGAGAGGTCTCTTTCATAGAAAAGTTGTCTTCTTACCTCTGCACAAAAAAAAAAGAGTTTGTTTTTTTTTTTAATTCATATTTAATTATTTAAAAATACCTTTTCTTTCGTTTATAATATCGATCAGTAACGTTTTTAATTCTCAAAAAACCATAATAAAACTACTATAAAATAAATAAAAATTTTGAATAATAAAAAAGATATATGTTTGCAGTGTTCTCGAAAAAAAAGGAAAATATATATATATGTGTGTGTGCTGGCAGAAGCAGAACCAACCTTAATTTTTCTTTTTCTTTTTTTTTTGAGTTGAGAACAGGAAAATTTTTAGTACTTGTCCACACTATATTTTTTGGTTTATAAATAATTTTTTTAATTTTGATGGACTCCACATAAATTGAGAAATTGAAAAGGATGACCCTTTTTTTGCTGCCAAAACGAAATATAACCGGGTGTTTTTGAATAACGATGAATAATCTTTTGCTTACGTCACACCGAAAGCAAGAGTACGATAAAATCTAACGAGAACAAGAGGCCATTTTCAACCTTCTTCTCCTCGCACGCTGGCGCCAATCCATCTCAACTCTGGAATCCATTTGCGTGAGTATCAAATTTGGAATTCATTTCAACCACCATCTTCTCAATCTATTTTCAACCACCTTCTTCTTCTCCTTCACGCACAACAGGATTTCCGGCGTGTTCAGCACAAACAGAACTTGGAAGGTTAAAGATGGTGATGGGGCACGGTGTAAGTTGATGTTGTTTTTCTCATTTTCGTTCTTCTCGCTCTCGTTGGGGTTTCTCATACTCTCGCTCTCGATTTGATAGTTCTCGTTGGGTTTTCTTGTATTCTCGCTCTCAATGTGACATAAGCAAAATGTTATCTATCGTTATTCTAAACGACCCGATGATATTTCGTTTTAGCAGAAAGAAAATAGTTATCTGTATAAAAAAATTCTAAATAAATATTAGTATAGAAACTTTTCAATACTACCGTAGTCCTAGTAGAATTTTTCCCAGAGCCAACCTTAAATTAATTATAGATGGGGACTTAATCAAATTTCTTATCTGGCGGAAGATGGTGGATGTACCTAATAAATAAATAGAGCATTTATTGCAAGCAAGTAGCAAGTAGCAAGTAGCAAGTAGCGATCATCTAACATTTCATTTCTTTTTCTCTTTTTCTTTTTCCCTTATCATTTATATTATGTATTAATTGTTGATTTTCATTTTCAAAGTGAGCATAACTTAACGGTAATTAATATGTATTTTCGACCAAAAATTAGAGGTTCAAATCTCTCATTCCTAAAGGTTGTTAAACCAAAAAAACAAAAAAAATCATTCTCATTTATATTAATGTATTCTATTTTTTTGTTAATGAACTTTGAATGCGTGCATTTTTATCTTAAAAAAAAAAAACGTGTGCATTAACTCAACCATTTATAATTGTCATACTCTCCACCCAAGATTTTAAAACAAAAAAAAAATTAAAAATCACTTTTCGTCTTTTAACTTTTATAAGAGAAACAATTTTGTCCGTAAATTTTAGTCCTTATATTTTCAAATTTGAAACAATTGAGTCCTTAAACATCAGTAATGTAACAATTTAATCCTTGTATTTTTAAATTTGTAACAATTTAGTCCCTAAACTTTAGTAATGTAACAATAGTCATTGTACTTTAAAATTTGTAACAATATTTAATCATACAGTAAAAAATTTCATCAAAATTAAGCGTCAATTTTTATAATATAACAACTTAGTCTTTATAATTTATAAACACATTTGATTTTTAATCAGTTTATCGATCTACATATTTAAGAAATCTCATCAAATCTTAACAATATTTTTCACGGTAAAGACTAAATCATTTAAAGTACAGAGACTAAAATGTTACATATTAAAGTTCATACACTAAATTATTACAAAGTTGAAATTACAAGAACTAAAGAATAGTGTTAGTGGCTTGATTTTTAATTCATTAAAATACAAAATTATCTTTAAACTTTGATAATTATGTCTATTTATTCCTTAAACTTTTAAAATAATAATAATGATATAGTATATATTTGAGGCCAATCTAGACCTTATATCTTCAACCAAAATGTTAGAAGTTTAAATTTTCACGTGTACATTGTTGAACTATATATATATTTGAGACAAAATTTGACTTTTTGATTTTGAGTTCAGCAACATTTGAAGGTTGAAGACTTAAACCTCTAACTTCTTGATAAAAAAATACCTCCATCAATTTAGGCATGAGTTGTGGACAAAAATTTGACCAATTTGCACAAATATAATAAATAAATAGATATAGTTGAAGCCTTGCAGGAGACAATCCAACATAATAATGGGACACATTATACGTGTGCCTAACTGTACCACGATATTTTGACACAAAAAAAACAAAAAAAATCGAAATTACAGAAATTGGACTGCTAAGTCAATCGCTACTTAAACCTCAATTCTCTAAAGTCAAAAAAATAATTCATGCTCTGCATTGTGCCACGTGTCCTCTCTAAAAAAGATTTTTTTTTTTTTTTTTTTTTTGAGTAGTTTGTTTATTTATTTGGAGAAAAGAAAGAAAACCAAACGCTTTCATTCAAACTCGAATGACTGAAGAACCTGGAAAGCGACGAAACCTAAAAATGGGATATTTCGGTGCGACGACGGAGAGTTGCGGCGGCGACGGCGAAGCAAAACGTCAAGTCAACCACTGTGTCATAGAGCTCCACGGCGGCGCCGACCTGCTCCACGACGGAGCACCGGCGGGAATTTCACAACATGCAAACTCAAACTACTCCCTCTCCGCCGCTGAGATGGAGTCTCTCGCTGCTCTCTGCGACACATTCTTGCCATCGGTCGCCGCCGCCACCGCCAACAGATCCGCCTCCATGTTCTTTGAGACTGCCGCCTCCACCGCCGGAACTCCCGAAAGGGTAAAGATCGCACATCAATCTCTACATTATTATCGAATCTCTGGAGATCGATGCATGCATGTATACACACATGTAGAAGAAATTTTTATAGCAATGATATATATATATACACACTTTTAAATTTTAAACATTTTAAGAGGGAAATTTAGAAAAAAAAAATGTAAAGTATAAAGTAGGGTGTATATAAATATATTTTTGAATTTGTGTCAAACTAAAGAAGGAATTGTTAAACAATACTTCCCTTCTAACTTGGTTGCATAAATTCCTAGTACTCAACGACATAGTGTGATTTTTTGTTCTTTGAAAAAAATGGTTTCTCTTCTCTCACACTTTATGTGCCTCCCCTCTCTCATTTGTAAAAAAATTAGAATATCTCTTTCGTCGTACCTTTTTTAAATACTCAAAATTAGAATATGTCTTTCGTCATATGCTTTTTAGATATTTTGAGTATGACAAAAGTGATTTTGATAATTCTAAAACCACTCTCAAACATGATATTAGTGTCGGCCAACAAGCAAGGGTTGGGTATTGCCGATTAGCGTCTGAGTATACGAATATTGCATGCAGGTGAGCGAGATGATAAAGGAGAGAGTGAGACATCCAAAGAAATGGTTGGTGAGAGTGAGCTTATGGATGTTATCAACATGGTATGGGACATATATTCTTTGTGGGAATGGAAGTCTTTCAAACCATTTCCCATACTTTCAAAGATTTCCAAAGGTTTCTCAAAAGAGAAGACAACAAATTGTGCTCTCATGGTCCCTAAGCTATTTTTTTCTACTCAGAATGTGGTTCAGAACCATCAAGATCTTTTGTCTCCTTGCTTTCTTCACACAGGTAAGTTTTTTTTTTTTTTTTTTTACTTTTTCTTCTTTGAGTTCCATTTGGGTTAGTATTAATTCCTCAGGTTAAGTCGATTTGTGTTCTTATCACACGTTTTTAAAAATAAATAATAAATAATAAAAAATGTGGGAGTAGGATTCAAACCTTAGTCGTAGTCTTGGTCAAATAATGATTTTAAATTTAGTTTTATTGGTAGTTGTTAAGTATATGAGGATTTTGAATGTTTTTTAGATAGTGGAAAAAATAAAACACCGCAAATTAACCAGCTTATTTTAAAAAAAAATGAAATTAAAAATAAACTTGTTATTGTATAAAACTTAAGTTATTCTTCTAAAAAAAATCTTACAAGTATTTGTTTTTTCAAAAGAATACAAATAAAAGAGACTTGAACCTGAATCAGATATTAATCCCACCAATTGAATTATATCCAACCGACAAAATTTAAACCTTTTAAAGATATGATAATATGTCCTAGACCAAGACTCAATTATTGACATGAAAGAGTGTTTTTTTCCTTTATTTTTTTAGTACTTATCCATGGGTTATTAATATAAAATTGGGAGTAATTCACATGAGAATTTGATCTCAAAATAATTCTCACTAAATTTAAAACAGCTTTTTAGAATTCTATATATTAAATAAGTCACTGTCAAATCAAATATAATATGGTTGGATGGTGTAGGAATCTATACCTTCTTTCAAATCAAAAGTTTGGGCATAGTTAATAATCATTTGATTTTTAATTTTTAATTTATAAAAATTAAACGTATAAATTCTACTTCTACTTATGAATTTTCTTGCTTTGTTGTCTACTTTTTATCTATATTTTTAAAAATCAAACTAAGTTTTAAAAACTAAAAAAAATAATTTTCAAAAACTTATTTTTAAAATTTAGTTAAGAATTCAAATGTTTTATTAAGAAAGATGAAATTCATTATAGAGAATTGATGAAAAAATAAGCATAATTTTTAAAAGTCAAAAATAAAAAATTAAATGACTATCAAATAGGCCTTAAATTTTCACATCGAATGCATTACATTAGTTGAACTCATAAAAAACAAATAAATAACCCCATAGATTCAAAATTTTACAGGTTAGAATTGAAAGTCAAAAAGCCAAAAGGAGTAGAATTTGGACAGTAGCATGTTTAAAGAAACAAGTGTGTCAAATGGCTTAAATAAAGAACGTGTAGTGCTCTACTAATAATATTCACAATAAATTTTAAGAGAGAGAGAGGAAGTACAGAAACGTTATATTGCAGAGGGCGGCAGTACGTCAGTAGCCGACTACAATGTGGCAAAAAAAAAAAAGGGGGTGTAATTTCCCATCAACTCATTTTAATTAAGAAAATTATATAAAAATATTGATTTAAAAGTGGCTATTTACATTTTTTATAGGTGAGAGATTATACATATAAAAAGTTAGAAATTTTGTTTTATAACCTTTTAATTTTTGAAAATTGTATTTATATTTTCACAATTTCTTTACGATGATCTTTATTTTTTTAAGAAAATATTTAAATACTTAGTTAAATTCTAAAAAACAAAAAAATACTTTTAAAAGCTACTCTTTGTTTTTTCTTCAAATTTTATTTGGTTTTGAAAATATTTGTAAAAAGTAGATAACAAAGCAAAGAAATTCATATGTGAAAGTAGTTATAAATTTAATTTTTAAAAATAAAAATTAAATAATTAAATAATTATCAAATAGGACATATAATGTAAAACTCTACCTCTTTTTAAGAAAATTTTAGACTCTAATACTGTTAATAGCAAAGATGATGATGAAATTTTCTAGAAAAACAATAACATAGACAATTTCTTTTTGGGCTAAATTATATTTTTTTAAAATATTCTTGAACTTTGTTCTTTATTTAAAAAATATTTTTAATCTTTTAAAAATTATAATATTACCTTTGACCTTTCATACATATTTCAAAACTACTTTAAAATTGAAAAACCGTTAAAATGGATGAAAAGAATATCGCGTACTTTGAAAAAAAAAATGTCTTGTTAGACTTAAGACGAGGGATTGATGCATGTAAAAGCAAGTTTATCCATTCAAGTTTGATCGAGAAAAAAAAATAATAAGTTTGAGCATATCGTCTTAGGTCTGGTTTTTATTACAACTGACAACCTGACACCAATAAATGGTAAAAATACCCAAGGTCCCAGGCCAATGGATTAAGTTTCCTCACCAAGATTTGTCACTTTCATTTCATCTCACTTTTATTACTAAACTCCCGTCCACAAGGTTGACTTCTTTACAATCTTTTAGAAAAATGTATCTTTTCAATTATTATTATTATTTTTTTTTTTTTGGCTTTTAGATCCAATGAATTAAATGAATTCAGTCATTAAAAAAATAAAGAATTTAATACATTTAATACATTTTTATTTAGCAGGTTTATTTCTAAAATAATATGTAAAAAATAGTATATATATATATATATATATATATATATATATATATATATATATGCCATTTAATTCTATTACTTGTTTTCAAATGAACTATTGTTTCGATTTTTTTTTTTTTTTTTAAGATTGGCTTTAGGTTTTGTGATCCAAATAATACAAACTCTAAAAACAATATTTTTTTTTTTTTTTTTTTTAGTCTTTTCAGATTTTAAATTCAAATTTTTAAAATGTGGAATTACACTAGAAAAAAATCAAAATTTTGATAGATATACTATTTCAAGTTATATAAACCCATTCTTGTTTTTTTTTTTTTGTTAAAACCAAAACGTGTATAACAATATAATATTATAAAATAATAATTACACAAAATTTATAACATAAATATGTTAATAAATTAATGAAGAATATTTTAGATTCTACTAAATATTTAGTTGGTAACAACTACTGTTTTTATTGTTTATAAATATATTACTAAACACACTTTGAGCAATTATTTAAATTGAGATCCAACTTTTAAATTTGCTACCAAGTATATATTTGAAAACATTAAAAACATGAATACTTTTTTTTTTTTACTGAATCTCTTTTTTCAAAATTTTGGTGTTAAATTACTAAACCACACCCTAAATCTCTTGTTTTCAAATCCCTATTTTTCGATCACCTAGATGAAGGGCCCGTTCGGATTACCTTTTAATGTAAGTATTTTTCAAAAATGCATTTTTTAGGCATTTTTTATAAAAACCTTTTAGAATTACAACTCTCATATGTTTGGTCACATTTTCTCAAAAGTGTATTTATACACAAGTTTGTATGGTTTGCTCTACACTCAAAATGTTTTTACTAATGTCAAATTATTATAAATGACGACTATTAAACACTATGAACTACTAAGTTTAAATTTGTATTTAAAACACTATGACAAGCCGACCACTATTGGAGGGGTCACTAGTCACCGGATGTGGTTGTCGACAGTGATCAACAAATGTGGTCGCCAAAGATGGTCCCCAGCGGTGAGTGCATGATCGTCACTAGCGATCGAAGGTGGACGATGGTCGCTAGCAGTGGGCTACAATAGTGTGAGGATATTTTGGTCATTTTCATATATCATGAAAATTTCATAAAAATTTAGGAGGGATTTCAAGTCACACTTAAAAACCATTTTTCTAAAACTTGATTTCAAGTGTTTCACTCAAAATAGCTTATTTCTCAAACTTATTTTTTGAAAAATCATTTTGAGTAGTTGCTGAACACTATAAATCTTATTAAAATGACTTTTTTTAAAAAAAAAATCACTTAGAAAGTTAATCCAAACAACCCGAAAGCACCTTAACATTTTCTTTTTTAAACCATTTTTCATATGTTGAAATGACCATTAAAAATACTTTTTGGCGTTATACTTTTATTAATAAGGTTTTTTTTTTTTTTTTTTTGCAATGGCAAAATGACCATTAAAAATAATGTTGGGCATTATACTTTATTAATAAAGCTGAACACCATGAAATGTTCATAAAGTATCTGAAAAAAAAAACATTAAAAATAAATTTATTTGCTCTCTAATTTATTGAGAGAATTCTTATGAATTCAATTCAATTCGATTCTGCATTTATTTAATGAGATAGTAAAAGGGCGGCCCGCATAAATAATAGGTCAATTGCTCTTAGTTCAAAGATTTGTGTGCACAGTATCACGGTCGTACTCTTCCAACCGTGCGACGTTATGATTTTTCGCTCGATCATGGCTAGTCTTAAGGGAAACTCAAGTCCCAATTCACTTTTCGCAACCCTTTGTGGCTTCGTTGGACCTTAGGCAAGATTCTTTCCCTCAACCAAGCTTCAGATGATACGTAACGGAACTTTACTTGGTCATACACATCGCCCGTACATGTATTTTTACTCTTTCGCGACTCTAGCCAACTCGTCCCTACTCTAGGCCAAGTCTTAAGGCTCAACCTTACCTCTACTTTGGGCCAAGTCTTAAGGCTCAACATTGCCTCTACACTAGGCCAAGGTCATCTAAACACAACGTCGCATTTAAAATCATCATATTGGTTCTCAAAAACATGCCCACAAAGCTTCTACATCGATCTGAAACTTCACCAAGATATGTTTGGACCCTTTGTTGGGTCAAAACGACCTTAAAGCGCTCAACCGGAGCTTAACGAGTGATTTCTGCACTTATTGGGGCATTATAACACAAACTGGGAGCAAACTATGCAAATTGGAGCATTTCAGGCCATTATAGTGCTTACAGGGACATAATATGGGAAAATACCGTGCTAACCGAGAACCCTTGAGTCCCACTAATGCTTCTTGATGCCATTGCGAGCATTGGGATGTCATCTGACTTAGTTGCTCACTCGAACATGCTTATCAAGAACCGGCCCATGGGTCGTCTTCATAATCAGGTCCTCCCAACATCCATCCATCTGAGGCATAATCGAGGCATGAACCCTTTCGTGCCATGTCGAGTCATTTTTGTATAGCGTGTTACAGCCTGGCCATATGTTGCAACCTCCAACCCACGGGAAATGGTGCAATGTCGGCACACCCGTGCCATCCGACACTGTTCTTGGAATCTCATTCCCAAAGGAAGGCACCCAAGACCATAAGGCCCAAGGTGCAATGTTGGCACACCCGTACCATCTTGCAATGCTCGTCCACACCATGACATACGCATGTGCCATAAGGTGGTTCACTTAGGCCATGAGGCTCAGGGGTGGTGGAGAGCCAATATCATGCCTCCCCCTAAGGTACATTCTAAGGCATATTTGGTCTGACACCCATGCATGTCAATTTGGTAAGGGATCATACGCTAGTGTGGAGTGCTCGTTTGGATTCCGATCGACATGAAATCTAGCGAGCTTACATCTTTTACCCATATATAGACTTAACTCTAGAGTCACTCATCAAAACTCACGATGAAACTTCGACTTTCAAGGCTATGGCCTGAGGCCCCATCTGGCCCCCACTAAGCTTGTCACTGACACTGCTAACGTCACCGATGTCACCATTCTTGCTTGCACCTTAGCTTGTCTTTCTTGGCCACTGTTCTTAGTGTGTTGGATGATGCACCGTTCTCCTTGGTCATATCATGACACTTCTTTGTTTTGGCCCTTGCGTGTCGTCTTTTTTCTGTCTACTCTTTGTGGGGTCACCACCTCTTTTAGTATGGTTGTGACACACAACATGTTTTTGTTTTTTCTAATCCTTGATATGTGGCCACCATAGATTGAACTCATTCCCTCTAAGCTTTTATTTTTTTATCAACCCTTATTGACCACTAAGCCAACCCATAATGGTTGTGTAGCATAGTTTTTCAATTTATCAATGAGGATGAAACTAACTGCCTAGTTCTTTGTTTGTTATAATTCTTTACTAAAAAAAGGTTTATTATAATTCAACATAGTTAAATTACAAGTTTAGTCCATGAACTTGTCTAATAGGTCCTCAAACTTTCAATTTTGTGTCCAATAGGTTCTTGAATTTTAAAAAGTGTCTAATAGATCTTTAAACTTTCAATTTTGTGCCTAATAGGTTATTGATCTATTCAACATTTTTAAAAATTTATGGACAAGTACAAAATTACAAGTTTTAGGTCATATTAGACACAAAATTCAATTTTTATATGAAATAGATAAGTTAGTTTTTAAAAATTATAAAATATGTCAGTGATCTATTAGAAACAAAATTGAAAGTTCAAGGACATTTTAAAGTTTAGAAACCTTTTAGACACAAGCTTAAAGTTTACAAACTAAACTTGTAATTTAACTACCAATATATATATATATATATAGTTAATATTTTGTCATTTTTCTATAATCTTTAATTTATGCATCTAAAATTTCAAATTTGAAAGATTATATAGATAAGAAACTAGGATGTAAAACTTTACCCCATGAAATTTTTTTTGCTCCGCGGCTGGATCAGGTTGATGATAAAACGAACAACATATCATGGCAAGCAATAGACTACCCCGGAGCTGACCCCCAATTCAAAACCAAAACCAAGCATTCAGAAGCATCAAACCTGAAAGAAAATGGTAGATCAAGAGAAGATGATGAATATGAAGAAATGCTTTATGGACCTTTATTCAAAGGCATTGTCAATCTCGAACACCAACAAGTAGCAGCAGAAGCACTTAGAAAGTTTGGATTTCCAGTCACTCTTCTTTCCCCAATGACCAAAGCTTCCAGACCTTCAATGATCATCAAGTGTGACGCGGTGGTGGTCGGGTCCGGGTCGGGCGGTGGAGTGGTGGCTGGGGTGCTGGCCAATGCAGGGTACACTGTGCTTGTATTAGAGAAAGGAAGCTATTGTGCAAGAACAAACCTCTCACTCCTTGAAGGACCAGCCATGGAAGAAATGTACCTATCAAGTGGCTTAGTAGCAACTGATAACATGAATGTGCTTGTACTTGCAGGCTCTACTGTTGGTGGAGGCTCAACAGTCAATTGGTCAGCTTCAATTCAAACACCAAGCCATGTAACAAGAGAATGGTCAGATGAGTATGAATTGGAGCTTTTCAGCAGCAATTTGTACAAAGAAGCAATGGAAGTTGTGTGTAAGAAAATGGGAGTTCAATCAGAAATTGACAATGAAGGCTTTAACAATGCAGTTTTAAGAAAAGGGTGTCAGGAATTGGGTTACCATGCTATTAATATTCCTAGAAATTCAACTTCTGATCATTACTGTGGCTGGTGCTGTCTAGGCTGCAAAGATGGGAGAAAGAAGGGCACTGCAGAGACATGGCTTGTGGACTTGGTGAGGTCGGGAAATGGCGCGATACTTCCCGGCTGCGAAGCCATTAATATCATAACGGAGAAGAAAGACGGGAGCGAACGCAACAGAGCGAAAGGCGTTGCGTTCAAGTTCGGATGTGGATTGGGAGCGAAACAGATGTGCTTGGTTGAGTCCAAGGTGACTATAGTAGCATGTGGGGCTCTCAGTACTCCTCCATTGCTGAAAAGAAGCGGCTTGAGGAACCCAAATATTGGCAAAAACTTGCATCTTCATCCTGTAACAATGGCGTGGGGTCATTTCCCTGCAGAAACTGGTATGTGATAATTGATAACATCATATTTCTACCAAAATATATATATATAACATAACACAAGCATTACGATATGGTATTTGATTCCAAAAACTGGCTAGAATTAGCATGATTTGACCTGCTTTTTGAAAAAAGTATTTTAAGTGAAATATTTATTGAAAGTTTGTTTAATTTTTAAACTTTCATATTTGTGTCTATTTGATCTTTGGACTTTAAAGTGTCTGATATACTTTTAAACTTTCACTCTGGTGTCCAGTACGTCTCTAAATTTTCAAGTTTGTGTCTAATAAGTTCCTAAACTTTAAAAAGTATCTAGTAATCCTTAAACTTTTAACTTTGTGTCCAGTAAGTTCTTGAACTTTTTATTTTGTGTCTAATAGGTCTTGAAACTATTCGACATTGTTTAAAATTCATAGATCTACTAGACACAAAAGTGAAAGTTTATAGTCTAACATAAAATTCAATTTTATATCTAATAGATCAGTTAATTTTTAAAAATTTTGAATAAATCAAGGACTTATTAGACAAAAAATTAAAAGTTCAGGAACTTATCAGATAAAGAATTGAAAGTTCAAAATCTATTAAACACTTTTTAAAGTTTAGGGATCTTTTAGACACAAACTTAAAAGTTCAAAGACTAAACTTGTAATATAACCTTTATTACATAAGCAGTCTCGAATGAAAATTAGTTAGATGCTTTCTCTAACCCACTTATGATTATTGAAAATTCTAAATTTAACCGGTCAGAAACACTTTTTACCATTCTTTAAATCTTTAACCAAACACTACCATTTTTTCAACACATATACTTTTTAGTCATCCATATGCACTTAAAAAGGCATGCAAAAGCAAAACACACACTGAAGTTCATTAACTCAATTATATTCTTCCTTTACAGATAAATCATGGCCAGAGGAAGACAAGAAAAGCTATGAAGGTGGGATAATGACAGCCATGTGCAACATAAGTTCAGAACCAGATCAAGAACCTGGATATGGAGGAGCAGTAATTCAGACACCAGCATTGCACCCAGGACTCTTCTCAATCTTAATGCCATGGCTCTCTGGGACAAATATGAAACAAAGAATGTGCAAATTTTCCAGGACAGCCCATGTATTTGCACTGGCAAGAGACAAAGGGTCAGGAACAATCAAATCTCCAATCTCATTCAGTTACAAAATGGATGATGTGGATGAAGAGAATCTACAGAAAGGACTGGAGAAGGCTTTGAAGATTTTGGCAGCAGCTGGGGCAGAGGAAATAGGAACCCACCATAACAAGGGAAGAAGCATAAATGTGAAGAAAGTGAGCTACCATGAGTATGAGAAGTTTGTGAAAGAGGAAAGTTCAAGGCCATTGAAGGATTTGATGACGCCAATCTGTTCAGCTCACCAAATGGGGAGTTGCAGAATGGGAATTGGAGCGAAGGATTCTGTGGTGAATCAGAGGGGGGAAACATGGGAAGTGGAGGGGCTCTTCATTGCTGATTCCAGCGTTTTTCCAACTGCTTTGGGAGTGAATCCAATGGTTACTGTTCAGGCTATTGCTTATTGCACTGCACAATCTGTCCTTGAAACTCTTAAGAGGAAGAGAAATTGATGTAATTTGGGGATAATAGCACATGGTGTTTGTAATAAAGGAAATGTTTGGAGCTCAGTTGGGAATGTTTATGCTTTTGATGTAAAATCTGAAAATAATATAATGAATAGTGTACTTCATTGAGGGTTGGACAAAACTAAGATGGGTTTGTACATACAAATCTTCTACGAAATCAAAAGGCTATTTGATTGTATACAGCATCTTTTCAAAATAGAATCTACTTTAAATTTAGAAATATTTAACATACTTTTTCGAGAATAAGAACAAAATCAAAATTTAGGTCACAGTTTTTTTTACTTCAACAACAAATGGAGTTGGGAGATTCAAACTTTTGACCTCTTGGTTGATGGCATATGCCTTAACCAGTTAAGCTATGCTCGAGTTGACAAATTTAAGGTAGAATGGAAATGAAGGAACCGAAAATCACTCTCTTTCATTTTCATTGTTGGTACTAGTATTTACTACAAGTCATAGACTCGGTCCCATACCAAATTAGTAATTCTCTTACATGAAAACCTTTGACTCTAACTCTCTCATGTAATCTTGGTTCATTGGTTTGAAAGGGACAAATACAAGCAAGCATCCCACTTGCAGAAAGATTAGGAAAAGGATGTATGTATTACATTGAATACATATAAGTCCATGTGTGAAAGCAACAAGTAGCTCTTGCTACCAACTCAGTATCTCAAATTGTCAACCCCAGCATAACTAGTTAAGGCATATACTCCCAACTAAGAGGTCAGTAGTTCAAATACCCCTCACCCTCACATATTGGTATCTCAAATTTGTTAAGAGGATAATTAAATGGAAGTGAGAAAAGAGGGGGAGGAGGGTGAGGCATCTTTGAGGAACTTTCCAAGAAGAAGAAACATTTGAAGTTGAAGCTTCCTAATTTATTTGAGCATCTGCTGCCAAAGGCTTTCATTATTCCATTCTCCCATGAAAACCCATTTCTTTAAAGTCATCAGTCAGCTGGGTCCCTCACAAAACCTGGTTCCTTCTACAACAGGTCAGGTCAACTCTCTCTCTCTCTCTCTATCTATCTCTCCCCTTCCTAGTTTTCCTTTTCTATTGGCTTTTCATATGGTGGAATTTCAACCCTTTTCCTGTGGTTGATATGTTTCAGGTAAACCGGTATCTGGGGAAAGGGTGTACCCTTCAAATAAATTATTGTCAAATATTCCGAGTCCACCAACCTAATTATAATTAAGTGCTCACTTAATTGGTTAACGACATTACTTATCTCTCTAATTAAAGGTTATATATTCAAAAAGACAAAAAATAATAATAATAATAAACTTCGTGAATTTAAATTTTAATATCTGCTTGAACTTTCCCCCTTCCTCTGTATTTGACCAGTGATGAAGATGAAAAACGAGAGATTTGACTCGAAGAAAATCTCTACTTTCACAAGTCAAGAGCGAAAATGATGAATTTTCCACCACTAACCTCGAATAGCCTTTCCCTTTCCAATTCCATGATTTAAACAAACAAACTCCCACTTCTTCTTCGATCTTCTAGCCGCCATGGAAAAGCCTCCATCCAATTTCGTGATAAGCTTTTCCATTGTCGCCATCCTCACCCTCGCCTCTTTCGCATCATGTATGGCTGCTGAATTCAACAGAGCAAAAGTAAGTTTTTTTCACTTTCTTTCTTATTTGCAATATTGATTTTTAATATAAAAATTTCCTGAATCTGTCGTAGAAAAAGGACCTGAAATTGAACGGCAGATTCTGTTTTCTGCCTGAAAGTGAAGCATTCAAATTGGGAGTCGCAGGTTTGATCTGTTTAATAATGGCCCAGATCATCGGAAACACTATACTCTGCCATAGCTATTTGCCAAAGGATAATAGAAAGAGTTGCAGTGTCAAAAGGCCTCTGCTTTCAACCACCCTTCTCATCTCTTGGTCGGTAATTGTTTCTTCATATTAATCTTCTCTTTTTCTGTATTTTTCAGTTTATTTGGGGAAAATTTTGCGTTCGAAATTAGTAACAGAAACAAAAAACCTGAAAGTATAAACATTGTTTGGTATTTATTGTTACTGTGCTCAAATTTTTTAGACAATTTTCAGAAAGAAGTTTGTGAAAAATCAAAATGTGAATTTTAAAATGAATAGCAGTGATCTGAATTCAAGTTGCTTTGAATTTTTCTGCAAAATAAAGATTGTTTGAATTGGCATTTAGACAGATGACTAAAAAAATAATATGTTAAAGAACGTGGCCAGCTTTGAGGTGGTTCGGATTCCTATACATAGGATCCAAGACCTAGCAAATTACAAAATAACATTATTATTAATAATAAAACGATTATAGTACATGAGAAATATTTGAAGAATAAAGTAATTTTTAAAAATATATAATTTTAAAACTTATCTTTACAACCATAACGATTTTTGAACTGGTGGTAAAAGATAGTTTCATAAGTATGCAAAAAAAAGGAATCTTTCAACTTTCTCCAAATCCCCTATTTAATCGTTGCCTCTTTTTTAAATAGTATGTCATATAATTCAAATAACTTTTCAAATTACTCTATTTTTCCTATAATTTTGAAAAACATACACTATTTATTGTTAAAAGAAAGTGTAAAACATGGCATATATATATATTGGGAAAAAAATAGTCTTATAGGGACACTAATTAGAGTATAAAAAAATAGGCTAAATACATGTTTTAATTTCTAATATTTTGATTGTTTTTCAATTTAGTCCTTTATATTTTAATATTTTTTTAATTATATTTTCTTTATTAGTGAATGTTAAAATTAATTAATGATGAGTTTACACGAAACAAGATACTTGGCGTGTAGGAGAAATTTAGATAATGAATTAGGCCACTAAAGAATATTAGAGAAGGGATTAGAAATTTTTTGCTTTGTAGGTGGTCAATTTCTCTTGTAAATCTCTTCCAACTCAACAATTATCATGCTATATAAGTTTATAATCAACTAATTTCAACCTTCATCAATAAGAAGGGTATAATTGAAAAGTATTACAAACATGAAGGACTAAATTGAAGCTTTGAAATAATAATATGGACTAAATTTTAAAATATATAAAAAACAAAAAACAAAAAAAACTCCAACATTCAAGATTTAAACATATATTTAGGGTTGAAGCATAGTCCCTAAATTTTCAAGTTTGTGTATGGTCTCAAAACATTTAAAAGTATTTAATAAGTCCTTAGACTTTCAATTTTGTGTGTAATAGGTCTTTGATTTATTCGATTTTTTAAACAAATTCATGGACCAACCAAACACAAAAATTAAAAATTTTAGTTCCTTGACCTATAATTAGACTAAACATATATTTAGGATTGAAGTATAGTCCATAAATTTTTTGACCTATAATTGGACTAAACATATATTTAGGGTTGAAGTACAGTCCCTAAATTTTCATATTTGTGTCTATTTGGTTTCAAAACATTTAAAAGTGTTTAATAGGTCCTTAAACTTTAAATTTTGTGTCCAATAGACCCATGAATTTTCAATTTTGTATGTAATAGGCAAATTTTTTTAAAAAAATTACAAACCAACCAGACACAAAAGAGAGAATTTAAGTTGCATTAGACGTAAAAGTCAATTTTATATTTAATAAATCAATTAATTTTTAAAAAATTTGAAATGTCAAGAACATATTAGACACAAAATTAAAAGTTTAGGAACCTATTATATACAAAATTGAAAATTGAGAAACGTATATTAGACATTTTTTGAAGTTAGAAAACGAAATCAACACAAATTTGAAAGTTAACCTCTATTTAGAAAAATAATAAAAGAGAGGCTAAAATGGTAAATAAAATGAAATACCAGGGTCAGCTTCGGAGTTGCGGTGGTCATGATGAGTGGGGCAACCAGCATGAGCAGAAGACAAGAGTATGGGAAGGGGTGGGTGGAAGGAGAATGCTATGTGGTCAAAGACGGAATATTTGTTGGCGCGGCCTTATTGGTTCTCATTAATGGTGGCTCCACCATAGGGTCAGCCGCCATTGGAAGGAGGAGCCACGTTAAAGGGCCCAATCAAATACATGCACAGATTGGATAACAACAGAAGTTACTAGTTATACTATAACATCATCAAAATATTTTCTCTCTTTTTTTTTTATGCATTTATTCGATTATCGATAAAGAAAATGCCCCAAATTCCCACTTATAGTGCTAGTTTTTTTTTTATCCCCCTCTCTTCTAATTTGTATAGTACCCCCACAAAACAAACATTTATTTATGGTTATGGTTTATAATCTCCCTCTCAAAATTGAAATGTATCATTATCGATGTATTTAATATCCTTTCTGATATTTGTAATGTTTCTATTCCTAAAAATATGACCTAGCATAAGTATTAAATTATGAAAAATGAATAAAATAATATAAATTTAGTTAATTTGATTTGGGCTTATTTCAATTTGGTCTCATTGTTTTAAAATTTTCATTTTAGTCCACGTTGTTTAGGCTTTGTTTCAATTTGGTCGCTAGTTTCATTTGACCCCTATGATTTGGTTAAACTTTACAAATCACCCCTAATAATAGTCTTTTACTCCCTTGAAAAACCTACATATTTTTCTTCTACTTTTTACTCAAGACTCAAGCATAGTTCAATCAACTAGCAAAGTTGAAACTCATCCCAATTCATAGATAACATTATTTCATTGCCACATTAAAAAAAATGGCAATATAATAACAGTAAGGGATAATTTATGATGTTTGACTAAGTTATAAGGGCCAAATTGAAAATTTTAAAATCGCAAGGACCAAGTTGAAACACAACTCAAACCATAGAGGCTAAATTTAAAACTTTTAAAATCATAAGGCCATATTCGTAATTTAACTTATAAATCTTCAAAAACAGATCATGAAAACAAACACAAAAATATCAAATGTTAGATTTAAGAAGATAATATTATAATTATAAGCTCACCATCTATATGTGGATGATGGAATAAAACATTTTTGTCTGCACCAGTTGAAAATTAGAGAGAAGAGAGTGATTGATAAAGAATAGGCCGCACCAGCTGAAAATTGAGACTATTGAGACTTTCTGGCAAGTTTGTAAGTAGAGATTAAATAAGGATTCCAAGTTCCAGGCCTGCCATGACCAATATCATATTCATACATGTAATGATCAAACCACAATTTCTTTACTTTAAATAAGCAGGCATGATCACATCACAAGCAAGAAAGGAAGGTGGATTCGATCTGGAAAGTTGTCTGATCAGAAAATTAGGTCACAGCCAGTCAGACAGTGAAAAATTTTACTTGTTATATAGTTTACTTTTTAAAAAGCATTTTTAATAGCTTGACCAGATTTTAAAATTTAGAAAAAAAAAAAACAAAAACAAAAACAAAACAAAACAAAACAAATTTTTTATTACTACTACTTCCTAAACATTTTTAAAAATTAAAATTTGAAAATCAATTATAAAACAAAGAAAAAAATTATCAGACCTCTAATTTTTAAAATTTAGTAAAAAGTTTAAAAAAGAAATTAACAGAGAATCAGTTTTAAAATAGAAATCTAAACAAATGCCTCATTTGACAACCATTTTGTTTTTCATTTTCTGTTTTTGAAAATTATGCTTGTTTTCTTCCATTTTTTTTTTTTTTTGTAAATTGACTTACACACATTTGAATTCTAAGCCAAATTTCAAAAGCAAAATCAGTTTTTAAAAAACTAGTTTTTTCAGTTTTCAAATTTTGGGGTGGGTTTGAAAGTAGGTAATAAAGCAAGAAAACTATAAGTGAAATAGGCCACCAATCATTTTTCTTCAGTCTCAAGAACTTTGAAATAAAAAGGCAACGTTCAAGATAGAAGTTGTTGAATGAATGAACTACACAAGCAGAAAATTTTTCATAGGATATACATAAAAATCATGAATGCATGCATCAAATATATGCTTTAAGTTACCAAAGTCTACCCCAACCCAATGTGCAACAGGTGAAGGTGTTGAAGAAAATAATTACAAGGAGATATGTGCATATATGTCAATTCAATAGCAGTAAGGCCACACAAACAAGAGGCTAAGAATTCAGAATGGCATGCTCCCTTCAAGCCCTCTCCCACCATAATTGTATCCCCGTCCCAAGTTTTTTGAGCCCCAGAAATTCTCACCACGTCTAACGCCATAGCCAACATTGCCGCCCATTTGTGGAAGGTCACCGCTTGTCTGCAAAAGCCCATTTTATTTCTAAGAAACAGTTCCACTTATATGCTAAGAAGCACGGACACTTTTGTTTGGCTAGCATATCTGGATACAGACATGTGTCCGACACTTGGACACTCCAACACTTGTTGGACATGTATCGGACACTTATTAGCACAATAGAAGTGTGTTAGACACTAGTTGTACAAAGTAAATATAGGTCCAACATTTGTTGACATGTAACGAATACTTGTTACATATACTAAATAGACACATAATAATATATGATAAAAATAATAAATTTTGAGAGCGAAATACATCAAACTCATTTTTTTAAGCATATAAATGCATAAACTTATTGACTTAATTTCCTTCTTTTATAAAAATGTAGATTTTAATAAACGTGCTTTGTCGTGTCCCTATCCTAGATTTTTAAAAAATGACGTGTCTATGTTTGTGTCATATTTGTGTCCTCATCCGTATTTATGCTTCTTAGCTTATCTGCCATCAAAACAGAAATATACCAGAAAAACAAAACAAGACAAAACCTCATAGTCAAATTTCAATGGCCTGGAGAACTGGTTGTGTCCATTCCTCCACGTCCAAGAGAATTGTAGGAGATTGTATCGAAGAATTCATCCTTGTTATATGCAGGCTGCAAAAACAAAACCAAGAGGAGGAAATTAATTAATACCAATATAAAGAATGAAATGTATGATATTATTTCAAGCCATACCTTAGCACTTGGTATCGCCCAATGTCTCTCTTCCTCATCCTTCTTGAACTTCTCATTCATGGCTTGAAAATCAAATTCTTCAGTGAACTACAATTTGAAGAGTATTGAGACAACAACTATGTTACTAAACTACTCTCAGGACTACAACAATTTAGAATTTAGAATTTAGAATTTAAAGTTCTTGATTGCAAACAATAGTCTATATGCAAAGAAGCAAGATACAAGGATTTAAAACGGAACCACGGAAGAAGAAACGCTTGCACATTTTTCATGCCTGGTGATAAAATTTCGAAGGATAATGCATTTCAAGTTTAACCCCTACACATGCCTAGAGGCAAAGAAGAAAGGCTTTCCATTCACACCCTTGCACATCTGAAGTATCATCTTTTCAAATATTTGCTTTAGATCCTGTGATTGCATCATGCTTTTATAAGCAGTATTATTTTGATACAAGTTCTTCAAGCACCATGTATTATCAAATTATCCGATGTCATATTCATACAAGTTCTTTAAGTAGCATGCATAGAAGTTTTCCTCTTTTTCTCTTAGTAGGCATCCGTTACCAAAACAAAAATCGATCGGATCAAAAGAAAGGGAAATTATTATAAGCCCTATGCTTCACACATCTAACTTGTTTGCATGGTCTAGAGAGATCCATCAACTAGACTCTTAAAAGTGGTCCAATCGCAAGTGAGGTCGTACGATTGGGACATGTACACTCACCACCACCTATACCTTATATACAAGACCTTGTTTTAAGTTTTTAGCCTTCCTTATCCTAGATCACTCCCACACCAGTCTAGTAGCAATCGAGACTGTACTACTCAATTGTGTTAGGCCCAAAAGGCTAGGCAACATGTCCCCAGCCAAATGCCAAAGTGGTTATGTCTAGTAATTATTATGTCCCCCCAAGCCCACCATGTTATGATACCCAAGGTAAGTAGAAGCTTGGTTAAGTCAATATCCCCCACTATGTTATGATACCCAAGGTATGTAGAAACTTGGTCAAGTCCATATCGTCACAGAGGAACGCCTACATCTCTAGATCTAATTTATCTACTCAACAATCCATTCGGTGAATTTAAGGGATTAAAAAAAGCAATAAGAAGCATAAAACATTTTCAGTGGATTCATGGAACAACATTGTATCAGTTCATATATATATATACATATATATTTGAGTAACTTTTAGGTTATAACCAAAAATACCACCAACTACTGCTTAAAGTATGGTCTAGACTGCATATCTACTTGTTCGAGAAGAAGAAAAACTATTCAATATTGAGCTCAAAACCACTTACTTAGTGCTCAGCATAAATCAAAAAGTTACACAAAACAAATAGACCAAATGATGTGGTTAAACTATAAGGAAGTCATTATATAAAAATAATTTAGAAAACTGTATAAAACACAAAAACCTGTTGAGCAGGTGTCTCTCTCAGAGATGGAAACGAGGGTGCTTGATGTTCAAAAGCAGCAATTGATACCGAAGAATTACAAGGAAAATGTGTAGAAGCACCCAAGTTCCTTGCCTCAACACACAGTTTCTTTGTGGAGGAAAGCACGTCTGCCCCAGACTGTGATAATTGATAAGGAGTTAATGAAGATGCAGGCAATGCAAGCAATGGACCTGAACCCAAAATAGAAGGTGCAGTATTCAGAACAGACTGCCTGGAAAGAATTGATGCTGGGTGGAATATAGGTTTACCCGTAATTTGAGCTTTCTTATTTCCAATTTCTTGCCAGATTGGAGGAAAGGAAGAAGTTGATGTCATCGCTGTTGAATGAGATGGTGAACAAACATCATGAAGAACAAAACAGAACATGGTTGTGAACCGATTAGCTGATACAAGACTAGGACGTGCAAAAAGTAGAAATGATACAGGATCAGCACATGCACGATGTAAGTTTTTAGTAAATCCTAAGCCAATATTTGAATGATTTTGAAGAGTCCATTGGTTCTCTGTTGCCAATTGAAATGACAAAGTACTTCAGAGACTGGGAAATATAAAGTGATTCCCCATTGTTTTCCTTTTTCTTTTCTGGCTCCTGCTCCGGCTCAAAAATGACAGAGAAACAGTATTTTGTATGGGCAATGAATAACGATGTATATTGTTACCTGCAGCTACAGATTGATGTGAAGACAACCTGCTAGGATACTGTCCATTATTAAAAGCCAGAGTATCTTGGCACTGTTTTGAGACCGTCAATGTTTCATGTCCAACTGAAGCATACAGTGGTGAGATCGAGACCCCAGTATGATTTGACTGCACAGGAAAAGCTAAAATAGTTTTTCTTTTTCATGTAAAATTGTGCTAATTCTTTATATAATAGTCAAACAAGAGTACCTGGATCATAGCAGGGCCATCATGAATCTGTTTGTCTGTTTCAGCAAATGAGGGGGACTTGAGTTGCAAATCCTGGTATAATAAAAAACCCTTTCTAAAATGGATTCAAACTACATCAAGTAGTATTATTTAAAAAAATGTACAGCAAAAACTTGCAGAATAACGTGCACATACCCCTTGCAGAATAACGTGCACATACCCCTTTAAACATGCAGTGTTAATATTGAGTTTTTTTACAACAGCAAAATCATTATCGTAGCAGGTGGAAATAGATTAAGGTAGATGGAGATATAGCGTAGCTGAAATTGAGACTTTTAAGTGAGAAATAAACGGGAATGTGATCTCATGACCTAAGAACAGTTTGGCGCCTCTGAGCAGTTCCTAGAGAAGCTCTACCTTAAGATCCAAACTCAAAAAGTGGGAGGAGAAACTGGGGGGATGCTGAAGCTCAGGGTTGTATCAGGACCTCATTTACAAAAATTAGAAGAGAGAGATGCCATAAATTCCATTGTTTTCAAAGGTCAATCTTTGAAGATATGCATCTAATGCCATGTTTCTTGTCTCTGTTCTATAAACAACTTTCTGAAAATTCAAAAAGAATTTAAAAGTTAAATGTGAATCTCTAAGAAGCTTCATTTAGGTAACACTAAGGCTCCTACTGTAATGCAATCTGAGTGCCTAATATTTTTTATTTCTTTTTTCTAAATGGCATCATACATCAATACAGGGGATGCATACAAAAGGTAAAGAGGAACTCAACAGTAAAGACCAACAAGAAGAAAAAAAAAAATATAAAAAAATATTAAAAGGAAGCTGTCCAATTTTGGAGATAAAAGGATGGAGGAAGAGGAATGCAACAAAACTTGTGATAGAGAACTAAAGGGAGGTCGAAAAATGAACACTATATCTATATCATGGCCTGACATCTTGAATTTCTATTTTTTTTATATTCGTGATATCTTGTCTTTCTATGTGAAGGATAAGACGCGGAAGCAGACAGAGATAAGTAGTTCAGTTTTCTTTGAGGTGGAAGGTAGTTGGGAAATTTCTTTAAACAAGATTTATTGTGTAATTATTTTTCTTGGCAGAATAAGAAAAGGAAGAAGAAAATGTTTTAAACTTGCAACAGGAACACGATATCATGCATCTATAACAGTAATGAGTTATAATAATCACCAACTTATCAAATGTTTAGATGACTGTCTTTGGTGCTGCAATCGTGGGAAGCAAAACATGCATACTTCTATATCACACCCATTTCGCTCCAGCATGGTCAAAAATAGGTTCTGATAGAGCTTTCTTTTTTTTTCTCTCTTTCTCCATTAACAAACTACAACCAATAGAACACTCGATTGAACTGATGATCCCAAATGGATATCTTATCTGTGTATGATGGCTACAATTGTTGCTACTACTAGACTTCTACATGTATTGGATTTCTATATTACAATGGCACTAACAGTAATAACAACAACTATCATGAAAGTCACAAACACGAGCAAAGCAAGTTCACTCTAATGTTTTCCTTATAAAGTTCAAGCTTGAAATTTAAAGTTCACTCTAATGTCTTCCTAAACATTATATTTTAAATTTTAAAGCTCTAAACCAAATATGATCATGCATTGGCCTAATGAGGAGTGATGAGATGGAAATGTAATAAAACGCATCTCCATTACCTTGATGTCACTGCCTCGAAACAGAATATACTCATACACCTTATCACTTGGAAGGATCTGTGGGCCATCGATCTTTCGTCCTTCTGTCCCATAAGACCGAACTGTAACAATAAACGCTGTGACTCTTAATATTTAAGAAGTATTGAATGCCGTTCTAATAGATATCGTGATTTACCATAACTAGTAATCTTAAGAAATTTGTCGAAATAAATCCTTATTCAATGAGAGGCGTTACTAAGAAAAACTGAAATGAAGTACATAAAACTGATCATACTAAGAACTAATAAAGGTTTGGAAGATAAACCAACAAAAATAAAATAAACATCGGCGTATACTGGCAGTTACCGGAATAGAATCTTCTGTTAATTATCTCCATCAACGATACCAACTATTCTGTTAACAAGTAATGACCATACATTTGCCAATTTATTAGATAAATTCAAACATGTAAACACCGGCATTCAAATTACAATAAGAAGAAACAGAGCCTGGAGATAGACTCTTAGTATATTGCGATTTCGTACATACCATTCGTCAGGCCGATGGTAGACTCTTGAATGTTGAGGTGGAAGAGAATGCCTTCGTAACGAATCTCGCATTTGGAAATGAGACTTATCGAGCTCCCAATGTATGATCCCACGAGATTAGAAGAAACGCCAGAGCCAGATTCAGTCGCCATCGATCAAGAAACCCCCAAAACCTCAAAATGGATGTTAAATACCAAACAGAAAAGTGAAGTGAAGCTGAAGTTTAAAGAAACAAACTCGGTAACTTGCTGCGATCCTGACGATTAGGGTTTTTCTTCTTCCGCCAAGCTTGATTTGGTGCACCGTCGCTCTTACTTTCCCGATTCTTCGTGTCGAAGTCCTTTGAGAAAGGAGAAATTTGGTTGACGCTGCCGCTAACTAGCAACTTCCTTACGATCATTGACTCTTGGTCAAGGGTATTTATATAGTAGCTGGACTGGGTCGGCGCGAAAACTTTTTGGCACGTAACTTTACATTTATTTTTTATTTTTATTTTAAAAAATATTGGTAGTTTTTATATAGGGGTTTAAATACCTAAAATTTCGTATGCACTGTTCTAAGTTCCATTTTAGGTTAAAATGATCCCCAGAAAATTAAGACATTGATTTATGTGTGTGAATTTATATTTTTTAGCTTGCGGTAAAAGATTCATGTCTTCTTGCATTGTCCTTGTACTTGGCAATCATACCTTCACAATAGATTGAAGGACGAAGAAGTTTGACGAACTAATACGTATGCGACCACGATCCTAACAATTTGTCGATCAATTTTCTTTTTTCTTCTTTTACAATTTTCGGATCAATTTGTGTTTCTGGTTTTGCTAATTTCTTTTCTTCCATTATCGCCGGAATAAAATCACTGCCGTGTTTTCCAATCTTCTTCTTCTTCTTCTTTTTCCTCTTCTTCTACTTCTTCTTCTTCTTCTTCTTCCGCCGTAGAATTCTTCAATCTTCCTCCGAGCCGATTGACCAACGGCTTTACCCTAAGACCGAAGAATATTCAATGACACTGTTAAATCGACATCGTACCTGAAGATCTGAATTGACCACTGGCTTCTCCGTCATTTATGCACTAAAGCTTCAGGCCATGATTCTTTCGTTCTAATTCTTCAATCCACCGTTGTTTACATGAAAATCCTCCGATTTCACACAGTTGAGGCCATGATCAATGACAGCACGGATAAATATCGCTGTCTAAATCAACGTCTCTTTCCAACATATCACTGGATTCTCCCTTTGCATTTTCTTCCCTTTGGCAATGCGATTGAGAGAGGCGGTTGATCAATGACAGATTTTCTATCTCGTGGCTCTTTTTCCGATCATTTCAAATAATCTTCATATTCATAGAAACAAGATTCTGCATCGTCGGATAGGAAGAGGAGCGCTGTTTATGAATTGGAAGATTGAGGATGGGGGTAACTTATATATAGTTTGCGAGTGGTTGGCCAAGTCAACAAAATAGATTTGACCAGGTCAATGGTCAAGACCGGTCAAACATCCAGCTGTCAACAGCACAGATATTAATAAATCCATGTCATTTTGACCTTTATCTACGAATTACAGTAAATTCTTTTTTTTTTTTTTTGTCGATTTATTGTTTTATAATCTAAAAACGAATAGTTTTTTTTTTAGATTTTTTTAATGGATTTCGAAACAAATATTAATACATTTTTAAAAAGATTATATTAGTAAGTATACAAATATAAGTCATTTAAAAAAAAGTATACAAATATAAGTATTTATGATAATTTCAAATATAGTTATTTCTTTTGATTTTTAATTACAAATTTACAAGTGATTAAAATTTTAAAAAAAATCTTTTTTTTAAACAATTCTTAGGAAATGGAGATGAAGCTGGTTTTTGGTTTTTGAACCTAGGCAAAAAGCAAATAACAAAATAAGGAACCCATAGTTGGAAGTAATATTTATAAGCTTAATTTTCAAAAATCAAAAACCAAATAATTATGAAGGAGACCTAAATGATAGAAAATGGTATGATATATTTCTAAGTGCTATATTTAAGGGGAAAGAAATGCATAGTGGTGCACCTGCCAAGGGGATAGTGGATGAGAGCTTCGAGACCACATGGGACTGTTTGAGACACTAAGTGGGTTATAATAACATGGGTTATAATAGTCTGTAGGTTATAATAGTCTGCGAAATAATATAATATTGATTAAAATGCAGAGTTGTTTAGTCTTGAATTATAATAGTCTGTGTTTGGGTTGCAGAGTACTCCACATGTTATTATAATATAGGTTATTATAACTCTTGGCCCAAACAGCCCCTAGATGTTTGCAGTAAAATCAGGGTTTGATAACCCGATTCTTATTCGATATGATTTTGTAGGGCCTTATAGTGAAGTTGATTGTCTGCATTCTTTAAACAAGCTTTGCATCTGTCACCTCGAGTATAAGTCTTATGTAGGTCTTTAATGATTATTTTCTGAAAAAACTCATGCCATACAGGATGTTCCCAGCAATCTTTTAAGAATTTTAAGGAATTTTTTGGTCCCAATAGAAAAGAAAAACCTTCCCAGGGCTACCAAAATGTTGTTTCGTCCTTCATTGATGGGGTCGGTCGATATGGCTTGGGACAAATGTTCGAATGAGGGTAGATCTTGGAGAAGAAATTGAGAAACGAGTCCTCTATATCTTGATCAGCATTGACCAAACTCCATCTTCACTAATGATTTAAAAGACTATAGAGCTTCTTCGCTTTGAGGAGGCAATATGTGGACAAGTTGGAAAGTTTTTTTTTAATAAGAAACAAAAATTCAATATAAAAAACCGAGATTACAAACGAGGGAGAGAAGGGAAGGTGATATATCTCCACACGTCAGGATCCTTTAAATGGATGTTAGATACCAAACAGAAAGTGAAGTGAAGCAGAAGTTTGAAGAAACGAACTCTGTAACTCGCCGGGATCCTCCTGACAATTAGGGTTTTCTTCCGGCAAGCTTGATTTAGTGCAACGTCACTCTTGCTTTCTCGACTCCTCATGTCGAAGTTGAAACTATTTTGGCACGTAACTTTATTTATTTATTTTGTAGAAGTGGTAACTTGTTGTGTAAAGTTTAAATGCCTAATTTTTGTTTAGCTTGGTGAAAGTTTCTTTCTCCAATCTTTCTAGTAAAAAGATTGGTATCATCTTCCTGACCGGGAAATCAGACATTCGTAATTGATGGAAGGACCAAGAACTTTAAGGAGTAAGAAACTTTAAGTATAATTGATAATTCTCAGTTATGAGAATTATTCAACTCTAAAACCAAGTTGTTCTTGCTAATTTTGAGGATTTTTGTTGACCAACAAGCAAGATAAAAGTAACATTTTGTATAAATTCATGCAAGCTTGTTGAAACTTGATGATTACAAGAATTTTGAGAAAAGATAAAGAAAGTAGCTTAAGTTGTTGTCTTTTGTGCAGAATTGAAGACTTTGCAAAAGGAATGCAATTGCATTCCATTTGCAATGTAACCAGAAGAACAGAGGAAGGGAGAATGCGATTGCAAACCAATTGCATTCTATGGAACAACAAGTCAAGCTCGAAATTCGCGGGAATCACCAAGATTTGCGTGATTTGCACAGTTTATGGAGAATTTGGATTTGAAGAAATGAAGACTTTGCAAAAGGGAATGCAATTGCAATCCATTTGCAATGTAACGTGAAGAACAGAGGAAGGAGAATGCAATTGCAATCTAATTGCATTCTCTGGAATTACAGACCAAGTCCGAAAATCACGCAAATCACGCCAATCATGGATTTTGTGCACGATTTTGGAAGATTTTCATCCCGATTTGATTCCTAGAAGTTAGCCCATGGATTGAGGATGATTTATATGGAAACCCTAGCCTTCAACGCCTATAAAAATGGTGGAAAACGAAGCAAATGGTGGCTGGGTTTTCTGCTGCTCGCCCACAGTTAAAAGTTTTTTTTAGGGTTTTGGTTCTGTTTTTGTTTTATTTTCTCCCGAAGAAGTTCTGGGTTTATTTTGTTTATTCCCCTTTGAAGACAGCAGCGTTTTCAAATCATTTTTGTATTAGATCAGTTTCATTTCAATTATTTGTTATTTTTGCAATTATTCTCTACATTGTAACTCGAGTATCCTTCGATTTTAGCTTCAATCAATCGAGAAGACAAGTCTCAGCATATTGTTACTGATTTTTCCATTAATCTTCGACCTGTGCTTTCGGTTTCTGCCCTTTTCCAATCGTGTTCTTTGTATTTTTCTTTCATTTGGTTACTTTTAGCCAAGTCCTTGTTTCTTTTTTCGTGGGTATCATTTCGTTTTTGTTTAAAACTGAATTTTGATTTACAGTAGCTAGTTTATTTTCTTTTCCTGTAGGTTTCCCTTTTTCTTTTAATAATTGAATTATGGTCTTTATCCATAAGATTTCCTTTCTTTTGAAAACAACAAGATCTTGTTTCCAGTAGCTAATTTTAGGAGTTATTAATTTTCTTAATTTGATATTTTTCTTGTTGGTAAGTTATTTAGGTTGTCTTTAAAATTATTTTTTTTTCTCCTCTTTAAAACTATGAATTTTTCAATCAATCATTCTGGGATTTTTACTTTTTCTACAATGAGCTAAATTTCCTCTAGGGGTTCAAGTTGGTAAATGCCCTAAGGAAAAATGTAGAGCTCTAAAGCATAAACAATCTAGTTAGCATGTGTACTTTGTTTGTTTTTGTTGAATTTAATTTTGGGTAAACCTAGCCGGCCAACTAGTGCTTGCTCATCTAGCTCAAACTTAATATCAAAAGAGTTAAGGGAAAGCCGATGTCACAAAAGCAATTGAGGAAAAGGCTTAGAAATAAGTCCTGAACATCGACCCTAGACATAGGGCGAGACTCCAAGACCACTAGGGTTGTGTGCGAATTATCTAAGTTAGATTAGCCATAGACGTATAGGTTTAATCACTTAGTCTCCTAAAGGTTTTGAAATCAAAATCGAATAGGAGTTGAACCCGGTTTACTTAGTCTCACATGTTAACTATGATTGCAATTGCAAAGTGAGTTGCATTCTTCCAAAGGTGCTTGCATCACTTGAATCCCTATTTTATTCTTCGAATTTTCACTTATTTGTTAAAACCAAACTCTCGCATTTTGAACTTTCGGTTACCCCCATTGCGATTTGCAAACATACTTTGTGGCATTCAAAATAGATTTTGTTAAACCCCGTTCCCTTGGGCACGATATTCTGGAATACTTCCAGTTCTTTATTACTTCGATCACGTGCACTTGCGTGTTAGCGGATCAATAATTGTTCGATCGAGTGTACTTAAAATGATAATGAAAATGAAGAAACGAGATTTGAACTCAAACCTCCTCGTCTGATACATTTTAAATCACAAATAAATACTCTAACACTTCTAAAATTCTTTAATCTGCATTTATGACCTAAGACGGAACTAAATCGGCATCGTACCTGAAAACTGTCGAATTGACCACTAGCTTCTTCATTAATGCCCTGTAGATTTTTCAGGTCATTATATATACTATGCCTGAAGAACTTCATTTATGCTCCGTCTTTGCATTCTAAAACGCTTCACACCGTTAGAAGGAAAAAAAAAAAATCATACCGTATTTTACGAACTCCGCCGTTTTTTTCCACTAGAATTCTTATGTTCTCGCGTAATCCACCATTTGGTTTCTCCTTCCTGCATTTGTGACCTAAGACGCTAGGAGAAGAATTAGCGACATAATAAATTGACATAACCTGCAGACAGACCGTCCTTTACAAACCTTCATCATTTTTCCACTAAAATTCTCCTCCATCTCAGACCGACAATTGGCTTCTCCGTCTTGCATTTGTGCCCTAAGACGCCTTAATTAGGTCATCCAATTTCAAGAGAAAAATCGGCGACAGAAAAAATCGACATCACCTGAAGACCGTCATTTACGTACTCCATCATTTTTTGTACTAAGATTATTCTGTTCCAGCCAATCCTCCTTTATCCTTCCTGCATTTATGACCTGAGACGCCTCACGCCATTAATTGAAGAATAATCAGTGACAAAATTATAAATAAAATCAAACCGTATCATCTTTCCACTATAATTCTTCTTCACGCCACAATCTACCCTTGGCTTCTCCTTCCTGCATTTGTAACCCTACGATGTTTTAGATCATCCATTAGGTGGAGAAGAATTGACGACAAAATAAAATCGCAGTCAATTTTTGAGAAATACATGAAGAGCGTATGAAGATTAGTGTCTTTTTCGAACTCAGATTTCTTCTCGTCGATCCTTCTTTATATCGATCATTGAGGCGGTGAGATCAATGGCAGGACCGTTCCATGCTCTTCTTCCTTCTTCATCGGTTAAGAATTTCGATCGGTCCAAATCTTCTTCATCGGAAGAGGAACGACGAAGAAATAAGAGGTCGAGGGTTACTTATATAGCTTCCGAGGTTCTGACCAAGTCAACCAAAAACATCTGACTAGGTCAATGGTCAAGACCAGTCAAACATACAACTGTAAAAATAGTAATAAATCCTATAAATTTTAACCTTTAATATACGGTTTTTTCTTTTTTGAATTCAACCTTAATATAAATTATACATTACAATGAACTTTCATTTTTCTGATTTTTTTTAAATCTAAAAGGCAGCATGGTTACAGCCATCAACTCTTTTTTCTTTGTTGTACTAAAAAAATCGAATGACGATATTCTTTGTTTTTTTTCTTTTTTAAATGAAGTTAGAGATGTACGTATGTTTAAATATTATTTCATTGGATTTATTTATTTGTATTGATTAATTTTATAAAAATGCTTAATAGGTCTATCAACGTAAGAGTGTGAAAATCAACATATATATTTAAAACATGACAAAGATAATAGAGTTTTTTTCTTTTTTTTTCTTTTTTCTTTTTCTAGAATGCCAACAAAAATGTGGTTGAACAATACATTATTGCTACTTACTCATTAAATTAAATTAATGTCCCTATTGTCAATATAACTCAACTTATTAAAGCATGTGCTCTTGACCAAAAGGTCAAAAGTTCAAATCTCCCACTTAACTTATTGTTGAATTAAAATAAATAAATAAATAGTGTATTATGACAAGTTAAAAAACACTATAATGGATACACTTTTTCTCTCCATTTTGCTCATTTTTTTTGTTTTACATTTATTTAAATTATAATTATTTAAATATTATTTTAATAACATAATTATGTTTTAATATTAGTTTATTTATTATTTTTAACATTAAAGATGAACTTTTTTTTTTAGTTCAACATTTATTTGTTGAGTTCAACATTAAAGATGAATGGAATCTAAAGAAAAAAGCCTATTCCACCTCCAAATAGGATACTAAGCTTCTAATTTACAAATAACCATGATTTCTTATCTCTCTAGATTAATTATGTATTTATCTTCCTGATATATATATCTTCCTCTTATACAATGCATTATCGTGTAATTTCTTAAGAGGTCACCGCCGGTGAAGACGATCTTCGCTGTTAAAGGAGGAAGTCGTGGGGGTGGGTCTACGTCAATCGTTGTCGACTCTGTTATTTTAGGGGGTTAAAAAATGAGGTCCAAACTGGGTAAACTTCTGCCATCCAAGAGATGGAAAAGATGGATAAAACAAAGAATAGTGATTTAGTAGAGGAGAAAATAGAGGGTCACGGGATAAAACAAAAATTGTTAAAATACCATTTTGATACTTGTACTTTAGATTTTGTTCAATTTTAGTCATTATACTTTTAATAAAACTTTGGTCCATAATATTAGTTTATTGTTAATTTTTCTTTAAAAAAAAATAGTTTCTATTAGCTTTCCCTCTATAAATTTTGGAAATATGTTCACATTATGTATTTTATTGTATTAAAATTGTTATTATTTAATCAATTTCGATAAAAATTAACTTCGAATTTATCATAGGGACCAGTTTTAAGCTTTATTGAAAGTATATGGACTAAAGTTAGACATTTGAAAGTAAACAAAACCTAAAGTATAGTGACTAAAATAGTATATTGACCAACAAATAATTAAAAGTTAGTATGTGGTCAAATAAATGTCATGGGAAAAATAAAGGGTTCAGAGATAATGAGTTTAATCTATGGTGGTCACTTACTTATGATTTAATATCATACGTGTTTTTCGACACCAAATGAAGTAGGGTCATACGATTTTCCTGTGAGATATACACACATATATAATAAAAATAAAAATAGGAGTTTGATGAACTTTGTCTATGAGATTGCCAAATTTAAGGCTCTGTTGGATAATCATTTAGTTTTTGAAAATTATGTTTGTTTTCTCCTAATTTACCTGCAATGTTTTTCATCTTATCTACAATAATTTTTATATTTCTTAAAGAAACATTTAAATTTCTAGTCAAATTTCAAAACACAAACAGTTTTTTAAAACTTTTTTTTTTTGTTTTCAAAACTTGACTTGATTTTTGAAAATATTTGTTAAAAGTAGATAAGAAAACATGAAAATCTATAGGTAGAAGTAATATTTATAGGTTTAATTTTCAAAAATCAAATAATTATCAAATGAATCCTAATTTATACCGTTTCTTAGTTTCGGTGGGTTTGGTCATCACAAATATGGTTTTTCTTTTGATTCATCGAATTTCCTCTAGAATTGGGATTTGGGCAAAAGTGTTTGGTGGGTTTTTTTTTTTTTTTTTTTTTTTTTTTTTAATGAAAATGGGATTAGATAAGCTAGCAAAAAAGGACACACCTTAGCCTTAGGTCAATAAAAAACCATCTTTAGACTCTATGCTTCTTTTAAACAAATTATTTCTATACTTAATAAATTGAATGTCATATTTTTTGTAGGAAAATACCCATGTGGGAATGCTAGCAATGGAGCAACAAAAGACAAATGCAGCTTGCAAGGTTGTTAGCAATCGAGACTGATTTGGCTGCCTATAGACTCCAATCGCATTAGATGATGGTGGGTGAAATTAATACAAAATCTATTCATCTTTACTTATTATTTTCAAACCACGGGTTACATACACCCAACGTGTTTTTTTTTTTTTTTTTTTTTTTTTTTCCTCCTTAAATTTTTGCATATAGTATATAGAAATAATCAATTCTCATTAATAAAAACAACACCACGTCAAACACAATTTTAAAATTATATTATTTTAATTGTTTTTTTCTTTTATTTTTTTATGAATTTTTTTAAGAGCAAAACTTACCAGCTGTCCAGCCAGTGTGGTGCAGCCCACTTGGACACCCCATATATTTTTTTTTTTTTTTAAAAACAAAATAATTTTTTTTTCTCGTGGACACCAAATGGGCTGCACCATACTTACTTGTTGTTTAGGCAATAGTAAATTTTTTTCCTTTTTTAATATATAATTTTGGACCTTTTTGTATTGTTTTGTATTCTTTCTATTGTTTTTATAAACTCCAAAACAGCATTTATAAAATAACAAAAAATATTATTATTATTTTTATATATGCCAATAGCTTTGTTTTTAACTAGAGTTATCAATTATTGTGCTAGTGTGTATAAATTGTATATTATAATTATTTGTCTTGTGATATTAGGTATGTTTCATTAATTAGTATATATTTAATCCATTAAAAATTAATGCAATATTACATTGTGTTATTATCTATTAAAAAGATATATGTTTTTATATAACAAATACAATTGAAATTTCATGTGCATTGCACGTGTTACAAACTAGTGACTTGTAAATGTGCGACGGTCACTAAAACAAATTTTGTAATTGTTAATTCGAACTCATTAGTTAGGTACCAATTGCCATTCTAATCCCTCCATCCAAGTATTGATGCATGTCAATCTAGATAGACCACTTTTTTTTTTTTCCTGGTGTGAAAACAAGCCAGCATATTAAATACATGATTGGTTATTGAATACTAACCATTATGTTTTTGAAAATTAAGCATGATTGACTTTTGTATACTAACCATTTTATTTTTGAAAATTAAGCTTGCTTTCTCGTGATTTCTATAGTTTTCATTTTCTTAAGTAAACATTTGAGTTATTAGTCATATTCCAACAAAAAAAAAATAAGTTTTTTAAAAACTACGGCTCCGTTTGATAACCATTTGGTTTTTAGTTTTTGGTATTTGAAAATCAAGCTTGTTTTCTCATGATTTTTCTACAATTGTTATCATATTTCTTAAGCAAACATTTGAATTCTCAGTCATATTCCAAAAACAAAACAATATTTTAAAAACTACGGCCCCATTTATTTTTGAAAATTAAGCTTGTTTTCTCATGCTTTCTCTACAATTGTTTTCATATTTCTTAAGCAAACATTTGAATTCTTAGCCATAATCCAAAACACAAAAACAAGTTTTTAAAAACTTTTTTTTTTTTTTTTCAAAACTTGGTTTGGTTTTTGAAAACATTGGTATAAAATAGAAAACAAAACAAAAAACTTATTGGTAGAAGTAGTATTTATAAGCTTATTTTTCAAAAATAAAAAACCAAATGATTATCAAACGTGATCTAAATTACATGTACTTAACCAATGCGCCAAATATTCCTTTCATTTTTTTTTGCAACATTCTAATCACATGGAATTGTGAAAGGAATTTTGTAGTCTGACATGAAGAGGTCGTGTATAAGTCTCTAAGAAAATCATATTGTGGTAACTAAGACCCCGTTTGATAACCATTTAATTTTTGAAAATTGTGCTTGTTTTCTCACAATTTATTTACAATGGTTTTCATCTTATTTACAATCGTTTTCATATTTCTTAAGAAAACATTTGAGTTTCTAGCTAAATTCAAAAAACAAAAACAGATTTTTGAAAACTATTTTTTTTTAGTTTTCAAAACTTTGCTTGAATTTTTAAAACATATGTAGGAAGTAGATAAAAACACATGAAAACCCATAGATGGAAAACATGGAAACCTATGGATGGAAAACATGGAAACCTATAAACAAAAGTAGTATTTGTAGGCTTAATTTTCAAAAATCAATAACTAAAAACTAAATGGTTATCAAATGATTCTTAAAAATATATGTTTAAATCATGTTGCATATTAGTTTATAACTTTGCCCTGTATTTTGTTCTTTAAATTTTGCATAAAATATATTTGAATTATAATCATTTTACCCCCACCCTCCCCCAAGAAAAAATGGAACTTTTCAAACCCCAACCCGCAAGACCTACCACGTGTCTGGCTTAAATTTTTTAGTACAATAAATATAAGGTAAGGAGATTTGAACCTCCGACCTTAAGAAAATGAGTGTATGCTAATTATCTTTGATCTATGCTCAATTTAGATGGCTTCAAATATTTATGTGTTTGAGATATATACTTATCTATAAAATATGCACATATATTTTGAAAAATTAATAACTATCAATATATAGATACTAAAACGATAAATATGTCTTTTCGTCTAACGTTAGGAGAATATGATAAAATGATTTAAAACGCGTGAATTGAAGGTCGATCCAAACATGACTTGTGGACAGAGTACTCATTACCATTCTAAATGTGGATGATTCAATTTCCTGATTGCAGTTGTTAAACTAAATAAACACATGTGAACCAAATTAAAAACAAAAATGAATATAGTTTAAACTGAAAAAAATATATCAACTTTTACCATCAAGATGGACAATGTGTGCCAATTTTTACCCTAAAATGTCATAAAAGTGCATTTAAACTATAACCATTGCAATCTTTACCTTCTAATAGATTTCACTTGAAAAATTGTCAATAAAAAATTCTTTAATGCAAATGATTTTGTGAGTTTTGAAATGTTTATTTAATTGTCGATTTTGTGCATTAATTATACTTAATTTTGTGCTTGATTTATATTGGAATTAGTAAGTCCTGGGACTGTTTGGGGCAAGAGTTATAATAATCTGTGTTATAATAACCCGTGGAATACTCTGCACCCCAAACACATACTATTATAACCTCAGACTAAACAACTCTGCATTTTAAATAATATTATATTATTTCACAGACTATTATAACCCACAGACTATTATAACCCACAGACTATTATAACCCATGTTATTATAACTCACTCAGTGTCCCAAACAGCCCCAGATTTTTACTTTGTGAAAATAGACCACGAGGTAAATATTGAAACACATAAATGTGAGCTTAACGTGCCTTAAAAAATATATTTTTTTAAAATATTTATTCATACGACACTTTTATAACCATGGTTTAATTAAAATCTTCATGTGTTTGGTTATATATATAGTGATTTTAATTACAAGTTTGTTTGATTGTATTATATTTAAAAGCAATTTTAGTCTCATGAATACCTAATTGCCATAAAATGATTTTCAATCAATCAAAGTGAATAACTTTTTAGAGTCTCAACTATAAAGTGAATATTCAAAAAGTAAATTTTAACTATTTAATTTTTTGAAAAATAATTTTTATTTTTGTTGTTAAACACTATAGATTAAAAAAAAATCATTTTTGTCTCTAAAATTACTTGGAAAGTCCATTTAAATAGGATTAGATTATATAAACAAAAAAAAAAAAACCATGAACTCTGCTCCTTATTTAAAAAATATTCTTGTTCTTTTTGAAGTTGCAATATTACCCTTGATATTTTTCAAACGTTTCAAAACTACCGTTGAAATAGAAATTTGTTAGAATGCTAAACAGAAAATCAACGTGGTAATGATCTGAAACGACGTAACGGTGACTAAAATGCTTGTTTAGATTGAGTATGAATGAACAACATTTAGACATGTTCAGACATGTCGACTTTTCGTTTAACAATCTAGATAATTTTGAAATATTTATGAAATATCAAAGGTAATATTATAACTTTAAAAAGAATAAAGGTATTTTTAAAATAAGAATATTTAAATACCATTTAAGTTCACGATTCTATTGGAGGAAATTAAAAGTTGAGGGTGAAAATTGAAAATAAAAATGAAGGGGTAAATTTTGTTTTTTTCCCACGCGCACGTGATACTCGTTTTTTTAATTAAAAAAATAAATTCTAAAATGATTTTCACTTTCTCGTCTGTAAATAAAAATTCCCTGGAATCTAGTGAAAATCACCGGCTGAATTAAAAAGAGACGCGATTAAATGTAAGTTTCAATGATTTAATTTATGTTCATTTAAAAAAAAATTATGTTTGAACAAAAAAAAAAAATAATGTTTATCTCCGCAAAAAAAAAAAAAAAAAAGGTTTATAATTTATACATCCTTTTATTTTCCTTAAAAATCAATTTGTTCGTCACAGAAAGATGTGAAAATTTTCGATCTGAATTGACGAAAAACACACGCAACCGTACGAAGAAGACGAATTAGGAAGAAGAAATCTGTCTTTCACAGAGCTGCGAAGAACCACCTCCCTCTACTTCTCCGACCTCCGGCGGCCGCCGGCGATTGCTGTGTAGCCATTCATACCGAATTTTCCAATTTCCGATTCAATTGTCAATTTCAGAAGTATTGATAAGCTCAGTAGTCTGCGGCTTTCTCTGGATCATAAACCCTAGAAGTTTTATGTTAATTTCTGTGGATTTCTGTGAAACGAAGGTTGTTGATTGGAATTAGTTTGAAAATGGAGCAGCTGAAAACGATCGGCAGAGAGCTTGCCATGGGGTCTCAGGGAGGGTTTGGACAGTCGAAGGAGTTTCTGGATCTGATTAAATCGATCGGTGAGGCCAGATCCAAGGCCGAAGAGGAGCGAATTATCATCCACGAGATGGAAACTTTGAAACGCCGTCTCACCGATCCCGACATTCCGAAGCGCAAGATGAAGGAGTACATTATTCGTCTCGTGTATGTTGAGATGCTCGGTCACGATGCCTCATTCGGCTACATCCATGCCGTCAAGATGACTCATGACGACAATCTCCTGCTGAAGCGCACTGGTTATTTGGCCGTGACACTCTTTCTTAACGAGGACCACGACCTCATCATCCTCATTGTTAATACCATCCAGAAAGACCTTAAGTCTGACAATTATCTCGTCGTCTGTGCGGCTCTCAATGCGGTGTGTAGGCTTATTAATGAGGAGACTATACCAGCAGTGTTACCGCAGGTCGTCGAGCTTTTGGGACACTCAAAGGAGGCCGTTAGAAAGAAGGCTATCATGGCTCTTCATCGCTTCCATCAGAAATCGCCTTCTTCCGTATCGCATCTCCTCTCCAATTTCCGAAAGGTGGGGTTCAAAGTTTGATACTTGTAGTTGGTTTATATGCAGTTCAGTGCCGTGCGAAGTTAGTTTTTTTGCTTTGGTTGCAGAGACTGTGTGATAACGATCCTGGAGTCATGGGAGCCACGCTTTGCCCTCTTTTTGATCTCATTACCACGGATGTAAATTCCTGTAAAGATTTAGTTATCAGCTTTGTAAGCATTCTTAAACAAGTAGCTGAGCGCAGATTGCCGAAGAGTTATGATTACCATCAGATGCCGGCTCCATTCATACAGGTCTGATAATCTCTGCAACATTAATAACAAAAGTCTTCTATAGGTTACCTTGTGCGTTCTGCTTGATAAGGTTACTTAGCTGCTAATTTGACTTCTGCAATGACCATTTTTTTTTTCTTTCAATTGAAGTGAATTTAATTGTACAGATCAAATTACTGAAAATTCTTGCATTACTGGGTGCTGGCGACAAGCAAGCAAGTGAACACATGTATACTGTTGTTGGGGATATATTTAAGAAGTGTGATCCTTTAAGTAATATAGGTAATGCTGTACTTTACCAAAGTATATGTTGTGTTTCTTCAATTTACTCGAATCCTAAGTTGCTGGAAGCTGCTGCTGATGTAATCTCTAGATTTTTAAAGGTTTGGTTATACTACCTTGTCTACTGTATGCTCTATTAGTGGTATTAATGAACTTTGGCTTTGACCTGTATTTACTTTGCACAATTTTGTGGCCAGAGTGATAGTCATAATCTAAAATATATGGGCATTGATGCACTTGGTCGACTTATAAAGCTGAGTCCAGATATTGCCGAACAACATCAGCTAGCTGTGATTGATTGTATGGAGGTGAGTGATATTCTTCTTTCTCCGCCAGGTGGCTAGCCTTTATAAAAATGTGATTTATATGTATGCAGATAGGGCCCTTACATGTATAGTTGTTTGTTCTTTTTTGTTTCTGTGTATGAAAATGGATTAAGCTGCATTCCAAATTTTTATTTTCATTCTTAAATTTAAAAGTGCAAGCTGTGAAAGGACAAGCATGATTGTCTCATCAAGCAACTAGTAGTCTACTTATTTATGTGGCAGTGACTTTCTTGGGTATAATTCAAAATAATATGTAACTTATCCAATCTCAATTACAAATATGTGGTCTACAACTCAATATTCAAGGTTGATTTATATGCATGCTACTATGAATTATATTTGATCCGAGTTTTGGTGTTGTTCCTCAGGATCCAGATGATACTTTAAAGAGAAAAACATTTGAACTATTGTATACAATGACCAAGTCCACCAATGTGGAAGTGATTGTCAATCGCATGATTGAATATATGATAAGCATTACAGACCATCATTATAAGACATATATTGCATCAAGATGTGTTAAACTTGCAGAGGAATTTGCACCTAATAACCATTGGTTCATTCAGGTATTTGGACTTTGTCTCATTCTTGTTTGTTTGTTGAGTGATTATTCTCACTGTTCTAGTGTTAGCAAAATCCCTTAATCCTCTTCAGACCATTAATAAAGTTTTTGAGCACGCTGGAGATTTGGTGAATATTAAAGTTGCACATGATTTGATGCGGTTGATTGCTGAAGGATTTGGCGAGGATGGTGATACAGTAGATAACCAGCTGAGATCATCTGCGGTGTGTAACTTCATTATCTCTCTCTGTCATTTTGTTTGCAAAAATGTTATTGAAGGCACGATGTTATAGTATCATGTATGTACTTTTGTGTATCATGTGGTAGCGTCATGCTTCACAATACCATATTCTTTTAAAAAAAATTTATATCGTGTGCCTCTCGAAAAGCTTTTTAAGTTTTGGAGAGCTGTTGTGCCTCCCTTCACGCTTTTAAATAAACAGCAACTATATTGTTTGTGTTTTTAAGTTACAATGATTGTTTAGCATCTCCTAGCATCACTCTGGGAGCCCTTAGGAGTCTGAAAGTTTCTTTGTTGCCTCTCATTGATAATCAACACATCTTTTTATTTAAATACGCTGTTTCTTCCTTCATGTATTTCATTTTCGTTTGGTTTGATATACATTATGTACCAGGGTATACAGAAGCATTTGTATGTGTCCAAACTTATATTACATCTACTGTTTATGTTCCCCAGGATAATATAATTATACTTGTTTTAAAAGTGGACATAAAATAGCACTATTATGTATTAACCACCATAGATTGTTCTAATGGTCAATAAGGGCCAACATAAATAGTAATGGACTTAGAGGGAATGAGTTCAAGTCATGGTAATCACCTACTTAGGATTTAATGGTCGAGGTACGCGTAAACTGGCCTAGATACTCACAAACATTTCTTTTATCCTCCAAGTTGTATCTGGAATGTGCTGGCTATAAGTGAAACAACAAGGATTGTATATTTCGGGATTGAATGTTAATGAATTATTTCTTAAACTTCTGTCCTTTTCTGAAGTTGTTTCCCTAATAAAGTAAACTATTTACCATGCACAGGTGGAGTCATATCTGCGCATTATTGGGAACCCCAAGCTTCCATCTGCATTTCTTCAGGTACTATTCTCCAATCGTGGATCTAAAAAACTGCAAAAATAACACTCTTTTTTTAATATCTTGAGTTAGTTCTGATTTCAGGTCATCTGTTGGGTTCTGGGGGAGTATGGGACGGCTGATGGAAAGTACTCTGCTTCATATATTGCTGGAAAGCTCTGTGATGTAGCCGAAGCGTATTCAAATGATGAAAGTGTCAAGGTATGCCTACAATCTTGAAGGCCTTAACGGTATAGGGAGGTTAAGGTGGTTAACCTTCCTGTTCATTGTGACTGTATTGCCTCAGTCTATTTTTTCTTTTAGACATGTTAAATATAATGGGATGGGCTTTAATTTCTTTACAAAATAAGGAAATTACTTCATTGTTATGTTTTTTCAATTTTTTTATTTTTCACGATAAAATATAACATGCAATTTCAATGATTTAGGACTTATAGGAACCATATTTAGTTTTTGATTTAGAGACTTCACAAATATGGATGAAAAAAAAAACCTGTAGTTGGCAACATTGTTCATTTAAAGTTGCAATAAAATCACATAAAACAATAGCTGAGTTTATAACGAACATATTACTGAAAAGACCACCAGTTTAGATTTTTTTGCACCTTCTTCTCAGTTTTTCTCTAATTTTTTCATTGGAATTTAATCTAGTTGATTGAATGATTTGGCATTGGCGTCATCTACTTGGAAGTATAAACAGCTATGGTACAGCTGTAGTCTCATTGCAGTTTTTTTTGTTATCTAACCTGTTATCAGCTGCGTACGGTTCTGAGGCCAGAATGTTCTTAAATGCCAATAAGTTGTGCTATGGGTTTACAAAAGGAAGTGCATTTTTTATCTTTCTGTAAAATTATAAGCATTTGATCGGGATATATTTTTGCTTTTCTTGGAGGGAAGCAGTTATTGCCTTGTTTCCAACTGCCGAACCTGTCATTTTCCTATTGTCTAATTTCTGGAACATAGAGCTTTGCCATGATTTTTTAAGAGTTATAGCAACGTATATCGTTGACTCTAAAGTGATGATGTGGTTCTCTTTGAAGGCTTATGCGGTGACAGCTCTCATGAAAGTATATGCATTTGAGAAGATGTCCGGGAGAAGAGTGGATGTGCTACCTGAGGTAAATTTAAGACGTTTATGTTTGCTGTTCTGAAATGAATGGTTTCATTGGAAGACTTACAAATTCAGCTGGTTGTTGAATTCAGTGTGCGGAACATGGAAGGGTTAATTGGTTTACTGTTCAATAACTTCGTTCTTCCCCCTTCCACTTCTTGGTTTCTTTTTTCTTTTAAATTTAAATCTTGATATCAAGCATCTGATGTGTCACTAGTATTTCCATTGAACGTTCCTGTCTTCACTATGTTTGACAGATAGTATTGGGTGTTCATTCTTTTCTTACATCTTACTGCGTTCATCTCCTTGCTATTTTTTTTTCCAAATAAAAAATAAAAAATAGTAAAAATACCTATAATGAATTGGTGTATTTCAAACTGTTTCTTCTCTGGTTGCAGTGTCAATCTTTGATTGAAGAATTATCAGCATCCCACTCAACAGATTTGCAGCAACGTGCGTATGAATTGCAGGCCACCATAGGCTTAGATGCTCAAGCTGTTGAGAATATAATGCCAACTGACGCAAGCTGTGAAGATATTGAGGTCACATTTTTCACTGCAAGACTATTTATTTCCTTTTCCCTACTGGTCATAAAAGAAAGCCATTTCTTCTCCTCTATTTTCTAAGTGAAGTTTTTTGGCCAACTTCTCTTTTTAATATACATATGTTATTTCTTTTCTATCTGATTTCCATTTCTAAGTTCATAACCTGATGAAATATGGACTTAGAGTGTGTTTGGTATACATTTTAAAATGTTTAGGGAGGACTAGAAGTGTTGTTTTAAAAAAGTGAGGGTGTTTGGTTAAAATTTGATTTAGCTGTAAAAATCCTTTTGCACTTCTTAAAATTTCCAATAATCGAAAGTAACGAATAAACTCAAAAGTGCTTTTAAATGAAGCATTTAATTAGTTTTCTTCAAAAAGTGTTGCAGTTAAATATACTTTTGAAAAAGGCATCCCAAACTCATAATTAATCACAAATTTTCATTGAATTTGATACTATGCTGTAGTAGTAACATACTTCAATTCTCCTTGCAGATTGATAAAGATCTTTCGTTCCTCAACAATTACGTGCAACAGGCACTAGAAAATGGTGCACAGCCTTACATTCCCGAGAGTCAGCGATCTAGGATGGATGACATTAGTGCCATCAAAAGTCTTGACCAACGTGAAGCTGTGTCACACAGCCTTAGGTTTGAGGCCTATGATCTCCCAAGGCCTCCAGTGCCATCAAGTGTCCTTCCTATTTCACCTGCAATCTCAGCTGAATTGGTTCCTGTACCGGAACCATATCATCCTAGGGAGACATACCAGTCTACATCAGATCCATCTGTATCAGATGATGGTTCATCTCGAGTCAAGTTACGACTTGATGGTGTTCAGAAGAAGTGGGGCAGGCCAACGTACTCTTCTTCTGGTTCATCTGTGTCTACTTCCACTCCTCAGAAAGCAGTAAATGGTGTTTCACAAGTAGATAGTACTAGTTCTGTAAGCTTGAAACCCACAACTTATAACCCGAGAACTGCAGAACCTGAGATTTCTCAAGAGAAACAAAAGCTTGCTGCTTCCTTATTTGGGGGTCCATCCAAAATTGAAAAAAGGGCACCTTCTGCTGCCCATAAAGCTACCAAGGCACACCAGGGTGACGATAAGCTTCATGCAGCAAAGATAACAGTCGCATCTGCAGAAGTTGCTGCGCCGAAGGCAAGCCACCAACCACCTCCTCCTGACCTCCTCGACTTGGGTGAACCGGTTGTCACCAGTAGTGCACCATCTATCGATCCATTTAACCAGTTGGAGGGGCTTCTCGATGAAAGCCAGGTTTCTTCTACCGAGAATCCTAAAGCTGTTGGACCCAATAAAGCACCAGATCTTACGGCATTATATTCTGGGACAGCCATGAGTGGACAAGGAAGCAACATTGTGGATCTCCTAGCCTCCAACAAGGATGACTTGGATTTTTCTTCTGGATTGTCGAAAGTGGCTGCAAAGACGGGTCAGGGAGAAACTATCATTTCAAATCTGGCACAATTTAGCAAGGGCCCCGACGCAAAGGCATCTTTGGAAAAAGATGCAGTCGTTAGGCAGATGGGTGTGAACCCTACCAGTCAGAATCCGAACTTGTTTAAAGACTTACTTGGCTAAGAAATGTCAGGGAATGCCCCAGGGAGACTTATTTATGTTTGTGCGCATTATCATCTTCTAGCTGATTGGCTATGTGATCGGGAACTACAATTATCCAAATGAAAGACGCAATTGAAACTGCACACGCACCTGGAACAAACTGCATAAAAACCTCGAAGGTTGTTAAAATCCGGTGCAGGTATGTACTTATTGCCAGATTAGTTTACTTTTTGTACTAGTAGAGACAATGTTGAGTTTTTGTACGAGTAGAGACTTGGAATTTTCAGACGTAAACTCGTTTACGACGAGTGAGAAAAGTGGCAAAATTTTCCAGCAAGCGTGGGGTTTTGGAAAACCGGAGAGGCAACCAGAAAATATTGTGATGTTTGTTTTGTTTTGTTTCTTATTTTCTTTGGCCCCCAGAAGAAGTGAGAGTCCATTCTGTTATATATTTGATTACAATGCTGAATAAGGGAAGGTTCTTTCTTTATCTTTTACTTTTTATTCTTTTTCTCTTGTAAGTGGAGTATATTGGACAGGTCTCTTTCAAATACACATTCTTCTTCCACCACCACCTCCTTTTGCATTATGAGTTCAAGTTTTGGTGAACCATGAGAAGCCTTTTCATATCCTTCTCTTTTTCATTTTTTTAATTCACCGGAGGGATTCGAACTTTTGACCTTTTGGTCGTGGATATACACCTTAATCTGAAGAGCTATGCTCAGGTTGGTGAGAACTTTTTGCATATCAACAATTGCTTCAAATTGCCCTTTTGGCTATGCTGTCTATTAGTTGCACAACATACACTGGTTTTCAGTATTTATTTATATGTTCGTGTAATTTGCTAAAATTTTCAGTTATCTGTTCAACGGAATGAATTGAAGTTAGTTATGCTAGGGAGCATAAAACTGAAGTTTCTTAAACATGCTGCTTTACATAATATAATCTCGAGAGCATATCGACAAAGGCTATGGATAAAACTTATGGTCAAAATTTTATGGTGGTCGTCTATTTGAGATATTAAAATTTTATGAATTTTATGATAAACAAATGTTTTAGAGTTTGAGATATTAAAATTTTAAGAGTTTTATGATAAACAAATGTTTTAGAGTTAGAACGTTGGTTAGTAGGATAGACGTGAGTTAGTCTTTGATATTCCCTTTTTTTTTTTTTTTTTTTTTTTTTTTTTTTGAGATAGAAATATGATCGTAATTGAGTGCAAAGGGAACTAACTTAATTAGAAAGAAAAAAAAAAAATGCTTGTATGCGTATTCCTTTGAAATGGCAACCAACAAATGACGACGTTTTATAGTTTGGAATTGCAGTGAAAAGCAATATTGAAAGTGGATGTTATTTAAATCAATTATTAGTATTAGAGTTACTAATGAGTCATTATTATAAAGTACTTACATGTCAACTTAAGTATAATTTAAGTAAGGTATTGGTACTTTTATTAATTTAAGGTTATCTCCACTTCATATATATATATATATATATATTTAAAAACATATGTACATACATGATACATTTGGAGGTAGGAGGTTGCGCTCATGTCTTCTTTACAACTGTTAAGCTTCAAAACATAATTTAAAATTCAATATCATTATTTTTATAGTATCATATTTTTGGGAAAAAAACCTCCCACGCTGGAATAAACAAAAAAATAATTAAAAAATTAAAAAAAAACAACAAAATAAGAAACACAAGAATTTATGTGGAAAACTTTAAAATTGAAAAAAAAAATCACGAATAGAAAGAAATTGTATTGTGTAAAAAATTATCACAATCACACATAATTCTCTCTTGATCCCAATTACAAAGAAACACTTTCTAAAAGCTTATTATCATTCACACAACTAGAGTTAGTATACTAAGCTTAAAGTATCTGTACTGATTTGAAATGCTCTTTGTCTGATACATCACTTCAAGTTCTCTCAAATCTCTTTGGCTGTCGAAATTCTATGTACACCTCCTTTTATAGTACTTGAAGCCCGTCACTTCCTTGCACCTTTTCGATGTGAGAATGCTACTATATGGAGATGGATTATTCAAATCTCTGACTTCTTGGTTAAGAGTGAGTACATGTCAATTATCGCTGAGTTAAGCTCATTTTGGCAGAAGATAAACATACTTGGTTAAGAGTACATGTCAATTACCGCTGAGTTAAACTCACTTTGGCAGAAGATAAACATATCATTTCATAAATAAATAGCGATATATTTGTTAATATGAATGTTTTGATTCATATGCAGATCGATTTTTATACAACTTTGCAAAGGAAATTTTTTTTTGTTGATAAAATAAATTTAAATTATGTTAAAGTTTTCAAAAAATGTTCAAATTACATTATCGATAAATAACTAAACTTTATATTAATTAATTACAAATAATAAAAAAAATCATTTACGTTTTTTTTTTTTTTAAATGGCAATAACCATCCCTTAACTATAAGAGTTGTTACAATCCTACAATCAAATTTTCAATTTGATTAATTAGATTTATAAACTTACAAAATTGTTACAACTAAGCACTCGAATATAGCAAAAATGCTCATTATGTATGAACTATAAGTATCGTTTTAATCAAACTCTCAAACTATAAGATTATTACAATCAAATCTAAATTATTTACCTCAATTTTTTGTTTTCTTAAATCAAGACGACAACTCAATATTGATCTAAAAATCAACCTTTCTTTAATGGTCAATGTTATAGTTTTCAAATTTTATAGAGTTAAAATTGCAAAACTGTTATAATTCTAAATTTTAGTTGTAATAATCTTCATACTTCATGGGTGGTTCCTACCTTTTGCAATATTTAAGAGCATAATTGAAAATTTTAATAAGTTTAGAGGGTGATAGATAAAATTGAAAATTTGAGAATATGATGATACAACTGCAATTATTTTTTTTATCGGGCCTGGCCCACTTTAAATCTGGGTGCTCCGACTTCCTTCTAATCCTTTCGGCATCTCGTCTATCTGGTAACTCTTTGGGAGCAAAAAAAAGAGGCTAAATTATCAAAAATACCCCTGAACTATGGGGTTGGTTTCAATTATACCTTAAACTTTGAAAAGTTTCATTTTAACCCTTGAACTTTGATATTTATTTCAAAAATATCCTTGAAGGCTTTTTTTCATTAAATTCATGGTCGGAAAATAATGTTTTTGCATTTGTATTGTTGCTTATTTGAACATATACATTGAAAAAAGAAAAATCAAAATATATGCATATACGTCATTTTTCTTCCATAAATTTAACGAAAAAAATCTTCAAGAGTTATTTTGAAACAAACTTTAAAGTTCAAGAATTAAAATGAAACTTTGAAACAAACTTCAAAGTTCAAGAGTTAAAATGAAACTTTTCAATGTTCAGTAGTAAATCAACCTCATAGTTTAAGAGTATTTTTGATAATTTAACCCAAAAAAAAAAAAAAAAAGAGACCCGAAATAACCGCCATTTGGGTCTTTATGCATCTGAAAAAACCCTAGAAGCTTACTTGGAGCTGTGCGTGTGCCATACGCTTGCTCGTATCTCTTCTTGGCTTCGCCCGTTGTTCTTTGATTACCTCCTTGTTTTCCTATCTGATAATCTTCCGCTACTGTGAGTTTTTTTTTTTCGTTTTTATGTTTGCTCCATCTAGGGTTTTTGGACGCCTTGATTTTGATTTGGTTTGTTGGATTGTATGCATCTAATTGTTCCTGTAATTCTGCGCAGTGATTAGATGGCGGATCGATTGACGCGTATAGCTATTGTGAGTTCGGATAGGTGCAAGCCTAAAAAGTGCCGTCAGGAATGCAAGAAGAGCTGTCCCGTTGTTAAGACAGGTATTTTATGTTTTTTGTAATTGAGAATCAAATTGTGATGGTTTTGTAGATTTTGATCTCGTTGATCTGATCTACTGTCGGATATGTATGGGAAATGAGGATTTCCACTGGACAGATGCTAATTTTGTTGTTCTTGTAGGGTTGTACATTCATGTATTACTGTCTGTCTTTGATAATACTAATTTTATTAAGGCTTTCAGTCAGCTAGAGAGTTCTAGTTCAACTAGTTTGTCCCCTGGAGTAATCCGATGATATAACTTTATTCGGAAACCTATTTTGTCCTTGCCAAAACATGTAGAATTACCTTCCAAGACAGTCGCCAAAACACCCAGCGACTTAGACTTGAATTTGTTATTCATTCCGATTGTAATTCTATATCCAAGGGACCGGAATTTGATTGCGGAAAATTTTATAAAATAGTCGTCTATCTTCGTGCATATTTTGCATATTTGTTTGCATCATTAATATACTTTCAATTGGCTTAAAAAGCGTATCTACTTTTATAAACAGTTAATAATATGGTGGCTCTTTCCTTGTTGTTTAATTGCTCACCTTTTTTTTCCTGGGCGGATTATTATGCTTCTGGGGTTGATTTTTTTGTTCTTCTCGTGAGAGTTCAATTTTTTAATCTCTTCTTAATATATGATAAATAAGTTTAGCCATTTGAACGTTGATTTGATATGAATTATGAACAACTTCTTTGTATTATTGTTAATTTGTTATTATCATCATCATTATTTTATCTTTTTCTCAGCTTGTAATAATTGATTCATGCAAACAATTTCTTATTTTGGATCGATTTATTTGCGAAGTCATTAATTTTAATCTCTCTGCAGGTAAACTGTGTATTGAGGTTACCCCAGCCTCTAAGATCGCTTTTATCTCAGAAGAACTATGTATTGGATGCGGTATATGTGTTAAGGTTTGTGCAAGTTGTGGTTTGTGTGTGTGTGTGTGTATGAATCAATTGTTATAGATTTCTTATGAGTAAAGGAGTAATTATAATGGACTAATGTGCCAAATTGTTCTGGCCGAATAATACATTGATACAGAAATGCCCATTTGAAGCAATTCAAATCATCAATCTGCCAAAGGATTTGGATAAAGATACAACACATCGATATGGTCCCAACACCTTCAAATTGCACAGGTTATTTCTTTACCAAGCTTGTAAAATTATAAATTTGTTTCATCTGGTTCCAAAATTGAAGGACAATGTGGTTGCAGGTTGCCAGTTCCTCGGCCTGGGCAAGTTCTTGGTTTGGTTGGAACCAATGGTATCGGGAAGTCCACTGCACTGAAAGTTTTGGCTGGGAAACTGAAACCAAATCTTGGTCGTTTCAATGTAACATTCTCCGTTGCCTTCTCTGATTCACTTTGTTGTGGTATATAGCTCACACCCTTTACATGCATATTTGCAGAACCCTCCAGATTGGCAGGAAATATTGACATACTTTCGGGGATCTGAGTTGCAGAATTATTTTACACGTATCCTTGAAGATAATCTAAAGGTAATTTTAAAATGCTCTACTATCTTAAGCTTTCCTTCACATCTTTTACACGTTTTCAAAAAGTAATTAATCTAGTGAATGGATATTGGTACAGAATACAATGTAGGAATATTGGTATTCATGTCATATAAATAAATATGTAAAATGATTATTTTACTTATATTTCATTCAATTAAAATTTAAATGGAAGACACACTAAAACATGAAGTAGGGATTCTGATTGAACATAGTATTTGTCCTCTTTGCATCCTTACTTTTCTTGATGCCCTTATGAATCTTAAATCTATCATCTTAATTGATTAGTTTTCTAAAAATTTGCTATATTTCATCCAGGGCTTAAATAGCAAATCTGAAGGAACTTTATGAAAACTTAGATTATTGTTCTAATTGTTTTTGAAACTTTATGGGGAAGTGCATTGTCTTGTTGAACTTTTATCACTAGGAGGGGAACTGGGAAGATAGAAATCTGCTAGTACCTTCACTATGATGAACACAATGTTAACTGCATAGCTTGCCAACAAAGGACACTGCAGTGCCATCATTCTCCAGAACTTCACCAATTAGCTTTATAATCTCAATTGGATTTCCTGTTAGAGTATTAATACTATCGTATATTGTTATTATTGAACATAGATAAGGAATAGACATGCCTGGAGAGCGCTACTTAATGAATCTTTTAAAAAAACCATTTTATAATGTTGTGATGCCAACTCCCCCTTTCTAAAAAAATTAAGATTACTCTACTTTGGTGATTATGTTTCCTTCCATCAATGAAGATTTCATGGTGTTATGGCATCTCATTTAGACCGTGATTACCTTAGATACCCTGTAATTCCTGCATTGATTGCGTACAAATAACTGAATGTTTTCAAGGATGGAAGTAGTAACATGCTTGATCAAAGTTTGATGACCCATTCTTTACTTTTATGTCAGGCAATCATAAAGCCCCAATATGTTGATCATATTCCAAAAGCTGTTCAAGGGAATGTTGGCCAGGTGCTAGAGCAAAAAGATGAGAGGAACGTGAAGGAAGAACTCTGTCATGATCTTCAACTTAATCAGGTTATTGACCGCAATGTTGGTGATCTGTCTGGTGGAGAACTTCAAAGATTTGCCATTGCTGTTGTTGCCATACAGAATGCAGAGATCTATATGTTTGATGAACCCTCAAGTTACCTTGATGTGAAACAGAGACTTAAAGCTGCTCAAGTTGTTCGATCTTTGCTTAGGCCCAATAGGTAATTTTTGTCTCTTTTTATTGTATTCCTAGCATTTTTATGTATGCATATTTATTTCTCTTATTTAGTTTGATGTCGTTCATGCATCCTTTTGCAGCTATGTAATTGTTGTGGAGCACGATCTTAGTGTCTTGGATTACTTGTCTGACTTCATTTGCTGTCTTTATGGGAAACCGGGTGCTTATGGAGTTGTGACCCTTCCCTTCTCGGTTCGAGAAGGAATCAACATCTTCTTGGCTGGTTTTGTTCCCACAGAAAATCTACGATTTAGAGATGAATCTCTTACCTTCAAGGTGGTGATTCTGCTGAGTTTCTACTCCAGATTGGAACATTGATGTCATTACAATTTGTCCTTACTTTTTTCTTCTTCTAGGTTGCTGAGACTCCTCAGGAAAGTGCAGAGGAAATTGAAACATATGCACGATATAAGTACCCAACGATGACTAAAACTCAGGGAAATTTCAGACTCCATGTGATTGAGGGTGAATTTACTGATTCACAGATTATTGTGATGCTCGGTGAGAATGGAACAGGAAAGACAACATTTATTCGTATGCTGGTATTTGGTCTTTCCATTACTTATTTACTAAAACCTTTTTTAAAGTAGTAAATAGTAAATGTCCAAGGAGTACATATCCGCTTCCTAAGCATTTATCCCACCATTGACTATATTTGCAGGCTGGTTTGTTGAAACCTGATTCTGTTGAAGGTTCTGATATTGAGATTCCTGAGTTTAACGTTTCCTACAAACCCCAGAAGATCAGTCCTAAATTTCAATCTACTGTCAGGCACTTGCTACATCAGAAAATAAGGGAGTCCTACATGCACCCGCAATTTGTTTCAGATGTAATGAAGCCCTTGCTTATCGAACAATTAATGGACCAGGAAGTTATGAATCTTTCTGGAGGAGAGTTGCAGAGAGTTGCGTTGTGCCTCTGCCTTGGGAAGGTACATTTACCTTGTGACTTTAGTGTTTCTGTCAAATAATATATTTTTCATCTAATACCTTCGGCAAGCTGTATTAGCAGTTTAGTTTCACATGTGTGGTTAGGGCAAAGAAATCTGTATGCCTGGACCTTTATATTGAAAGTATTTGCATGAGCCTTGAGAGAGATGATTTTTCCCAGTGCCAAATATTATTATTTACTTTTTAACTAATATTAATCAGGAATAATCACAGGGAAATGATTAATATATTGGTTTTATTCTAATGCTCGCAGCCTGCAGATATTTATCTGATAGATGAGCCGAGTGCTTACCTTGACTCTGAGCAGCGTATTGTTGCTTCAAAAGTCATTAAGAGGTTTATTCTTCATGCAAAAAAGACTGCCTTTGTGGTCGAACACGATTTTATTATGGCAACTTATCTGGCAGATCGAGTTATTGTTTACGAGGGTCAGCCATCAGTTGATTGTACTGCTAACTGTCCTCAGTCGTTGTTGACTGGAATGAATCTCTTCTTATCTGTAAGACATGCTACTTCTATCCCTGATTCTCATTCTTTCTTTTTGTGATTATTACACTGTACCCTAAGGCAAAACCAAGGTCATCGGCAATCCTAAAACTGATAGGGGCAATTGCTCCAGATCTAGTGGTGGTCATTGACGGGTCTCATTTTGATCGATTGCAGCATCTTGATATTACGTTTAGAAGAGATCCAACAAATTACAGGCCAAGAATTAACAAGGTCGATTCGGCAAAGGATCGGGAACAAAAGTCAGCTGGCTCCTACTATTATTTGGATGATTAAGAATTTTGCAGGTGTAATTCTTCATTCCTCTCCTCCACAAATTCTCTCAACTTACTTACCCCCTTACTTTTTTTTCATAATAAAATGTAGTTTTCTCATGTTTGCTTGCAGATGCTGGTTTTTTTTAAAAAAAACTTATAGAGGGCACCACTTCTGAAGCCAAATCGTCGAATCTCCATATCTTTAAAAGAAAGAGGTGCAAAAGGGGAGGATGTTTTCATTTTGTGGAATCTGTGTTTTGGCTTATTGCTTTAATTTAATGAAGCAGGGCATTGCACCTTCCTGATTCTGCATGTAGTATATTTCTCTTATGACCTGCTCTTGCAAATTCAACCGTTTTCTCGGCCATCATAAGGCAAGTCTGAATGTTCGTTCACTTTTTGTCCTCCTGCTTCTAAAATTGTATTTGTTTAGATTTGCAAACATTTTGAGGAACAAAATAGTATTTGCACATTTTAGATATTGTAATGCGGCAATTTTCTTTCGCTCAAGTTAAAAGGAATGAGTAGATTTTATTACATTACGAGATTTGTGTTTATTTACTTGTTTTTTCTTCATCTCAATCTTCTTTTTCAAATAATCTTATTTGAGCATTTTGTCTCTGAAATCTTTTTTTTTTTTTTTTTGGTTTTGTAGTTTTTGTTGATTTTGTTGTAACTCAGTCAATTATAGGATAAAATATGCAGTTAAGTTTGGGATGTGATACAAAACTAGGCAACCAAACATATTGAGATTAGTTGAGGTCGTGCAAGTTGCCTGGACACACACGGATATATAAAAATATATATATTGTCTGAAGGAAGATCAATTAGATGCATTGTTGATTTATCTTATTTCAAAATAATAGTTGATAATAAGAAAAATCTTTAGGCCTTCTGTTTTAATGATGTCCTTGCTCCGAACTTGGTTTAAGAGACAGATTAGTAAAGGATACTTAAAAAATATGTATATATATTAGAAAGGAATATTATATCCAACTCCATGATCCTTTGTTGTATCTAGTTTTTGTTCTACTGTGTACTCTTATTCCTTTTCCTGACTATTGAATGCTATTACTAATCTGTCAAAACAAGAGTAAAAAGAGTAAAAACAAGTAATTTTATTCAGATAATTTATCAAGACTAAATTTTAAAAGAAAAAAATCTAAAGTTTTGTTCTTCCTTTCTTTTATAGGGGACTATTGAAGGTTAGATTAAGGTTAAATTATCAAAAATACCCTTGAACTATGTGATTAGTTTTAATTATACACCTGAACTTTGAAAAGTTTCATTTTAATTTTTGAACTTTGAAGTTTGTTTCAAAACAACCCTTGAAGGTTTTTTCCGTTAAATTTATGGACGAAAAATGACGTATTTGGATATGTTTTGATTTTTTTTTCAATGTATATGTTCAAATATGTTCACATAATCAATAATATAAATGCAAAAACATCATTTTCCGTCCATGAATTTAATGAAAACAAGCATTTAAGGGTTGTTTTGAAACAAACTTCAAAGTTCAAGGGTTAAAATGAAAATTTTTAAAGTTCAGGGGTATAATTGAAACCAATCTCATAGTTCAGGGGTATTTTTGATAATTTAACCGTTAGATTAATGGTTAAAGTACCACTTTGGTCGTCATGTTTTTTTTAGTTCATCGACGTGTGAGGTGAGGGGATTCAAACCACTAACTTCTTAGTCAAGGGCATATGTGATCATGTCGAGGGTACCATTTTGGTCCTTGTACTTTGAGATTCATTTTATTTTAGTTAATGTACTTTCAAATGTCTAAATTTAGTTCTTGGCAAAAATCAACTTATACCCCCAAACTTTGGGAGTTGTATTAGTAAAAACCATAAACTAATAATTGTATCAATTTAAACCTTGAATTTTCATTCGTGTATCAATTCACACCCTTTGTCAAATTCCGTATGAAGAACGTTAGTTTGCATGTGTGCAAACTTATAATTATATCAATTAAATTGGGAGCCTAAATTGATTCACTTATGACAGTTTAGGGGTTTAATTGATAGAATTATAAGTTTGCACACGTGTAAACTAATGTTTATCAAATGGAGTTTAATAGAGAGTGTAAATTGATACACTTATAAAAGTTCAGGGTTTAAATTGATACATTTATTAGTTTAGAGTTTTTGTTGATACAACTCCCAAAGTTTTGGATATAAATTAATTTTTGCCTTTTAGTTCTTGTACTTTCAATAAATCTTAAAACTAGTTATCATCGTTAATTTGAAAGTATGGAGATGAAATTTGAACATTTGAAATTACAGGGACAAAAGTAGAACAAGTTCTAGAATACATGGACCAAAATAGTATTTTAACCTAAATTAATTTTACCATTTTATTAAGGCTAAATTTTATATATATATATATATATATATATATATATGTGTGTGTATAGATGTATATATATAGATGTATGTATGTATGTATATATATGTATGTATATAACCCTTTGAACTTTGCCCCTTGTTTACAAAATACCTTTATTCTTTCAAAAGTTGCAATATTACCCTTGACATTTCATAAACGTTTCAAAACTACCCTCGGAGTAGAAATCTATTAGAATGTTGGACGAAAAATCGAGATGACGATGACCTGAAATGACATGGCGATGACTAGAATGCTTGTCTAAATTATGTTTGAAAGAACGACATTTAGAAATGTCAACTTTTCATTTAGCTTTCTAACGATTTTTCTACAAACATTTATGAAAGCTCAAAGAAAATATTGAAACTTTTGAAAATACAAGGGTATTTTTTTAAACAAGGGGCAAAGTTAAAAGACATTTTTTTTTTTTTTTATAATTTAGCCTTTTATTAAAAATAAACCAATCAAACCACGCACATTAAGTTATAGAACCAACTTAAATATAATTCAACTGGTTAAAACGTTTAATCTCAACTAAGAGGTTAAAAGTTCAAATCTCTCCCCTCTAAATATTCAACTCAAAAAATCAAAAAATATAGAGCCAAATTCAGTTTAGGAGTGGGAGTGATATAAGGAGGAAAAAATTTTCAATATGTCTAGGACAATTTGTCTTTTAATAACCACTTGATGAGAGGTAAAGTACCACTAAATTACTAGAGCCATAATAATCAATCAAAATATAAAAGGAAAGCAAAAAAAACATTCCAAAAGACTGTTCACCTAATGATCATTGACAAAAAATACTTGAGGTTTTACCTGCGAAAATCATACTGATCTTTTTTCAGTCAACCTAAGCATCATTTATCTGATTAAAACAATCTCAACCAAAAACTTAGAGATTGAATCCAATCTTGAAATTTAAAAAAAAAAAAAAAAAAAAAAAAAAAAAAAAAAAAAAAAAATCAAGTAAAATACTAATATTTTTCTATCTGTGAAATGATGTGCATTTTACTTCCTCTCTCTTTTATTTAAGTGTACAAAGTCAAAACTTCCACTCATTCAGAGAGCCCAATACCATCTTTCTTTGTGAGCATACAGATACAACTTTTTCCATCTTACATAAAAAACAAGTCTGCTCATCTATCAGAACGAGTGGAAACTAAATTAAATCTATCTGTATTCTTTAACTCTACGGTAATCCGCAAGAACACAAAATAAAAAAAGTAGCCTCAATTTCGACCTCCAACGATACCAGTACTCGAACAGCCATTAATCCCAACTGAGCCTCTGCTTCAAATTCCTCATAGTACTAAACAAAACATCCTTGAGAATGTCTTCGTTTCCTCTAGATTTAAGTAAAAGCTCTCACCATTGACCTTATAAAGGAGGTCGATCTTCCTCGGGCGTTCGAGGCAGGTGTGGTTTCCAATCAGGTTTCTCGTCCCAGTACATGTCATAATATATGTGGCCAATAGTAGCTTTCTCCACACAACACCATATGCCAACGTAACGCTTGACACGGTTCCTGAACTTCTCTTCCCTTTTCTGTAAATCAAATTGTAATTAATGTTTATGAGACTTGACATGAAATCTGTTTGTTAATCAAATTAATCAAAGGGGCATGTTGTTGTTACCTTATCAGAGAAACCAGGGAAGGCATCTTGCATTGTGGAGAACTGGATGACTTTGACATCCTTGAATGTGGAAAATATTGCCTTGAACTATAAGAAAAACATGAAATATAATAGAGTAAGTTCAATGGAGCGATGGACTTCTTATTATAACTTTATAGCCAACTTACAACAAGCAAAAGGGGATTCCTACAATGCACAAACAGATGTTTGAAGCAAACCAGAACCGCGATTCTAATGATTAAACATTGAGATCACGAGCATCCCGTTTCATGCCATTTTTCATAATTTTTATTTACTAACATGAAGCATCATGTCAATTAATACTTGACAACAGTCCTCACAAAATGTTAACAAATGTGACCCTTTTGGGAAAAAAAGCTTTTTTTGCAAGGGGTTATTGGCTCCATGAATTTCCCAAAAGATCTATTATCTGTAGTTTACAGACCCTGTTATGTTGCTCTGGAACTACAACAGTAGTTAAAATTACAGCAATATAACTTTCAATCTCAGTGCCGTCCTATTGATTCGCAACCCCAAGCAAATTGTAGAAAGTATAAGATGCGTATTATTCGAGTCGTGTAATACAATCATCATATTACTAGATGATTTAAATCTTTATTTTGATTAGGGTGAACTTTGAGCAGTAAAAAAGTTCATATGTCAAAAACGGCAATTACCGTGTCTTCGTTGCTGCCCTTAGGAAATTTAAGGACACCTGGATGTACTGTATCATTTGATGCATGACAATCTTCACTTTCTTGTTTACAAAGCTGAACATCAAGCCATGATTCTTTCACCTAAAGACATAGTAACAAGGTAGATATTCCTCAGCAAAATGCTATTAGTTAAGAAAAACTACCAGTTTCTATAATACCAGTTGACACTAACCTGTTTTGGGAGTAATGGATTGTCCAAGAAAGAATACTCTCTAAAGTTGATTCCTGGGCCAAACTCTTCCTCTGCTAATTCTTTTAACATCACATTGATCTGCTTGGCATAAAAATGAACAAAAATATTGTGCATCATCGTTTAACAAATATCGTATCTTTAATTGAAATGTTACAGAAAACGAAGGCATTGACAGTATAAATGAATAAAAGTGTCCCTTTTTGAAGTCGACCAGACAGGTTAAAGGCTTGACTTTGTGATTGTGGCATAACTTCAATTTAATTTGTCAGTTGAATGTCTGTTTCTTTCTGTAGTGGATTAGTTGAATATGAATACTATTCCCATCTAAATCTTAGTTTAAATTACAAGTTGAGTCCCTGAACTTTCAGTTTTGTGTCTATTTAGTCCCTAAACTTTAAAAAGTATCTAATAAATCCCTGAACTTCCAATTTTGTGCATAGGTCGTTGAACTTTAAAAATGTCTAATAGGTCCCTGAACTTTTGTGTGCAATAGGTCCCTGACGTATTCGAATGTTTTTTAAATCAACTTATCTATTAGATATAAAATTGAATTTTATGTGTAATAGAAACCTATACTTTAATTTTAAAAAATGTTGAATAGGTCAAGGACCTATTAGACACAAAATTGAAAATTTAGGGATCTATTGAGTACAAAATTAAAGGTTTAAGGACCTATTAGACGCTTTTTAAAGTTCATGGACCAAAAAGACACAAATCTAAAAGTTTAAGGACCTATTAGACACTTTTTAAAGTCCAAAGAACAAATAGACAAACCTGAAAGTTCAAGGACTAAATTTGTAATTTAACCTAAATCTTACTATGCCTGTAGATCCCATAAAAATTAAAATCCTCACTGTACTTATAGACTTATCCAATTAGGATTGACATTATACTAACATGATGGGGAAAAGCACATTAAGACAATATAACTGTTTCAATTAATTCAAAATTTTTGCAGGTACCTCAAAAACATGGTCCAACGGGCAAATAAAAGGCTGTCGAGTCACAGAGCCCTGCAGAACTCCAGGATGTCCAAACCATAGCCTATCTAACCGGCACCACAGTGGAGGCATAATCTAGAGTTCACAAGTGAGACAAAATGAACAAATTACTGACTATCAATTTCTTAAGTAGCTGCAAGTGCAAGAACATCCAAGAGATGTGGTTTCGATCTATTATACACACACAAACTTGCAGAAGTAAATAATTTATTTACTCATTCCTCCTATAAACTTTTTTTTTAGTTGACATGCAAAAGGAACCTCTCACCGTTTATGAGCATCGTTAAATTACGTATCATCCCCTTTTACCCTTGACTTCGTTGTCGTTAGAATTCCTTATCAGTTTCTCTACTGAAAAGCTTAATGACTTAACACCTTTATTGTCTCTCATAACTAGACTCAGGGTGCCCAAAATCTACATAGAAATTAGTGGGATAGGTACTCCCTAGATAGCCTGGTTATTTAAACAAGAAAAGAAAAAAGAAAAGCTCAGGGAAAGAGATATTGGCAATGTCCTTCTTTTCTATCAGTTCACCCCAAAACATGTTACCCTCTTTTCTACTTAATATTTTATTTGCTCTGAAGCATGAATGTTGATACATGAAATGTTTGACCGTAGAAAGTCCATATGTATGTATTGCAAAACTAAAAGCAATTCCTCCCTTAGATTCAAGTGTTCTTACCAGTGTACGATTCAATAATGAAGCAATAGCAAGTGCAGTTCTTATTTGTTTCATCTGAACATAAAAAACAAATAGAAACTGAGAACTGGGACATTTTAGACATCGTATGAGAAAAACTAGGGTTTATTTTTAGAACACACAACCTGGTAGTTAATAAGAGTAAAGTGTGTATCAAGGTTATGCTCTCCTTCTAGTATTAAGCTCTTAGGAATTGATGGCTTAAATGACAGGTAACCTCCTGCAAAATTTCCCAAGAAATGAAGCGTTATTAAACATTAAAGCATCGGTCACACAATATCTTCAACAGTGGGGCAAGCGATTCAGTTGATCATGAAACCACAAATAATTTTGAAAATCTTCCCTAGAAACACCAACATGAAGCGGATTCTGTTATGACCCATACAGGGTAACACAAGAACGATCACAAAAGCACATAAAAGTATTCAAAGGTGAGGGACAGCAAATCAGAATGGCTTGAATTCTTCAATTCCCTTGAGCAGAAGATTTGGAAAATGATGTGCATCATGCAGTAGAAAAGAATGATCCATGCATCTCATACAAAATTTACCCGGTGCATCAAAATACTCCGGAGGATCATAGAAAACCATGGCCTCACGCAGTCTGTGGCGCTTTCCTTCAGTACCCGCATACTGGAATGTTGTATGAACAGCATACGGCTCCAATCTAAATTGTTGAAACATTGCCTGCCATTGTAGTTGGATGAGTAGATCAATGAGATACATTTACATGGCTATTCTGATTAAAAGGATGCCAAGACCCGAACACTCACGGATACTTTAAAAAAATAAAATGCTGATGCAAAAAGTGGAGGTTCTACCTGGACAAAGTAGGTGTGTCCACTGCAGAAAATACTTGCTGGTAAAATTCCTAGCTTGAGATTACCATCATGAGCATATACGAGTCCACTATCTTCATCAACAGATGGTCCATATTTCTTATGAATAAGTTTATTGAAACCATTTTGATCCCAAATCTTATCATCAGCTAGGAGCATTTCCCTCCACTCCTTTGCCAATTTTTTTGATGCTTGTGTAGGCCGCCAGTGGAAAATTCCAATATTCAAGGCACCAGTGACTGTTTCAAAAGCATTACCACCTTTAATCTTGATATGGAAGAAAGTGCAGGATACTTAATCTAGAATGCTTAATAAACAAATTATTCAAGCAAAGATTACAAAAGTATATTTCAAAAAGCAGATTTCCAAAGAAATTTTGAAAAATGCTTCGGTTAGAGATTGAAACTTCAGTTGCACAAAACAATATCCTGATAGCATTTGAACCTCTTTGAAGACAAGAAGATGGCGCCATTCAGTCATGGAAAAACAACTTATAGAATCATAGGCGTTAGCAGTATCCAAATGAACCTCTGCATTTTCAACTTTAAAATGTGCTTACGTTCTCTTGATTTCATGTACATTCATGAAACACGCACGAAGTAAACAATGTCAAACAGTTTTAATTCTGCAGCCCATAGAAGGAGCTAATGCTGTAGACTCTTTTTGTAGTTGTCAAAAATATGCTGTGGACCAACCATCCAAGAATAGTAATGAAGACATCAATGACCAGCAAGTATTCATGCAACAATGCAGAAAATTAAGCATGATACAATCAATCATGGGTCAGGCATACCCTAAAAGTATTAAATTAAAAGCCCATGCTTGCACATAGTTTTCTTTTTCGGCCTAGGAAAAGTCAAGAAGTGGTTTTAAATCAATGTCATGGAAGAATGGAGAATATTAATACTTCACCTTGGTTCCATATATCCAAACTGTCATCAACCACTGTTGGTACAACCTGATCACTCGAAGTTAAGACATCTGCTTCAGGGTAACGAGCAAGATATGGGAGCGGATTCTGTTACATGAAACGACTTATGAGGTGACTATTTTTCAAATAGTAGTATTAAAGGAAATCTGAAATGAATCTACAAAAGATTTTAATAAATGAAAACCAACAATGAAAATGCATGTACAATGAGGATTACAGTTTTTATCTTCACTTTTCTCTGCATTTTTACTGGTTGTTTTTTCTGAACTAAGGATAAGAAATCTCAATAATTTTTCTCATGACTCTCATGTGACCCACCTTTGAATAATAAAACAACATCAACAAGATTGTTCTACCAAATAATAATAATAATAATAGAACAACTTCAACAAGCTAAACATATCCGGAAAGTTTTGACATGTTGAATATGTCTTGTTATAGTATTGAGATCTGGAAGTCTCTCTCGGCAAGTGCCCGAGCAGAATATAATCAGTAAAACAAGTTTGCCATAATAATGGGTCAATATATTGTCAATATTGTTAGTACCAACGTCAGACCAAAAATTAGAAGTAGCTTCTCAGTGAAGGATCAGCCAAATAACAATTCCGAAAAGTACCTTTAACCAGACCATGTCTGTATCACACATCAACAACTCAACACCATAAGGGAGAATTGAATCAATAAGAATCACTTTTTCTCTTCCCATCTTATGAAATGTAGGCGACCCCCAGCCAACATCCACTGTACTCATATGGCTTCCCATGTCAAAAACTGGAATACCTTTCCAATATAAAGCTTCCAACAGTTTCGTATCCATTGCACCTGAAACAATCATCCAAGCTTCCTAAACAGATTTTCAAAGTAATGAACAGTATATATACTCATTCCTATTCAAAGGAAGGAAAAATAATCAATTTAGTAACAGGTTGCCACTAAAAATGATATTAGGAAGGATTCAGTAGCTTACCAACAAGAAGATTAGAAAGACCAAGATCTGTCAAATGCTTAACCCAGCCAAGGATAAAGTCCATAAATGCATAGTTACCAAATGTCACTATTATTATGTTATCTTTTGCCCTTTGCTGAACTAGTTCCTTGCTTAGATGAAAAGTCTCCGGAGGTGGCAGAGTTTTGGTGTCTGGAGCTTCCCAAATTGGTTTTTCCCCCTTGTTGTGAACATCTGTGCTGCGGGAATCTGGAGTAGACGCTGTACTTGGTTGTGTTACATTTGGCCCTTGATCCTTGATTAGAGTTGAATCGGAATCTAGCAAGAGAGGGGTAAGTCACAAAGGAACACAGACAGTGTCAATTTATGATAGAATTACGAACAGGGCTTTCACAGAGGAAAGGAAAAAAACTTGCATCATGACCCAATAATCTGTTTGCTGTTTGGATATCAACAACCAGGAGGGGAGATTTATTAGGGAACTAGGCTTGGGATGAGGAAATCAAACTTCACCTCATACTCTATGGATACAACTAATTAACCAATGCCACAATTCCATGAGGAATAAACGATGCTTTGAAGGGTCAGTTTAAAAAACCATACGTTCCACACAATAGCCAAGAATCAAAATTTTACAAGTGGGTTGGAACTCCAACAATGTCGGATAACAACACAATAACTAAAACTTGAAGGTTTATGGTAAGAAGGGTTTTACCAAGATATCAAAGAGAGAGACAATTTTCAACAGCACCATTGTTCACAAATAAAAATTGACCAAAAACATCAATGAAACAAGATTTGGTCTCAACCAAGCGCAAATCCAAATCCAATTTAGCTAACAGTACATAAAGTAAACTAATCCAACATCTAAATGCAGTCAAATAAAGCAAGTAAATCCGCTAAAGTTCTATACATCAACAATCACGATCTACCATTCATCCCAATGACATGAGAGCAACAAATTCAAAGAGAGAAACAGAAAACGTACTGGTAAATTCAGAAGAACGGGACGACAGCCAGGAGGAGCTGGAATCAGAAATAGAGTTTGAAGACGAATAAACAGCCGAAAATACATACAGCGACGAGAACACTATGCCGGCAGTAACCGTCGCATAGATCACCAAGAACAGAGGCCTCGTATTGATTCCGTCTTGACACCCATTTCCCCAAACCATTTTTGCAGAGCCTTCAAATCGTCGATTCTGTGAACTCTTGAAAACCCAACAGCAAATTGGTCCCAATTTCGCCTAAATCATCGCCATCGCTCTCAATTCCTCCTCCAAAAGCTGGAGCTCTCAGAAGAGAGAAGGAAGAGTGAAAGAGATGGGAGTTTGGGGATTTAGTGAGTTCTTGCTTGTATATTCGGATCAGTGAGCCATTTTTGTGGCCAATCTCGTGAAAGTCAACTCTCTCTGTTTGTCTCTCGGTGAAGTTGCCATTGAATAAGCCCACAACGGAGACAAATTCTTGTTTATTTAAGGACAGCTTGGATTTGGGACTTGGTAGTAGACAGCTGATCTTATGCCTTTACGATCCCAGAGAGAGAGAAAAAAAGACGAAGAAAGTGAGAGGTTCGTTGAGCAATTGATGAATCCACCTTTGACCAAACTCTCTCGTCTTGGCCAGTGCCCAGTGGCCACCATTTTTTATTCTTAGCTTGCATTTTATTTGGTTTTCTTAGTTCCAAGTCTTCTGTTTTTTAATGATAATTGATATCTTATAAAAAAAATTATGAATGTAGTTAAATAATTTTTATTATTTTTTTTAGTTTAATAACTATAGAGTGAGAGATTTAATTATTGATATTTAAGATGATAATTGATATTTTATCCACTAAATTTTGCTCAGATTGACAACATAGTTCAGCTAGTTAAAACATAAATAATTGTCTAAAATGTCATATATTTAAATTTCCTCTTCAACATGTTTTCAAACTCAATATATATATATATATATATATATATATATATATATATATATATATTTGTGATGTTATATTTGAATAATCCAATATTACCTCAATAATTCTAAAAGTATTTCAATTCGAATTTGATTAAGTTAAACGTCACAAATTATTTATAAGCCCTATACTTTGATAATATAATAAATTAACATAATTAGCCAACTAAAAAACATATAATCAATGTCGTGTAAGATAAATAAGCATCTGGGTATCAATGTCAATAATAAATGGTAAGATTTAAACCAACATTAGCATAAGTCAACTAAAGTATATATCATCGATCAAGAGGTCAGAGGTTCAAATACCCCACCTTACATACTGTAAAATCAAATAAAAAGTTCAAATTTTTTAAAATATAAAAAGGTAGTTGGAATTAACCTCAAACTACAAGAATAATTTCATAATTTAACTTGCTTTATTTTAGTGTATTCATTTCCTTTTGCAAATTGAATAATTCGAATATAGTAATTTATCTGTTGTTCTGAAGCATCTCCCTTTTTTGTCAAAAATAAAATAATAAAAGAGATGCACGTCCCTCAGTAATATTTTAAGAATATTTTTGTATATGCAAACTATTTAGTTATTGTCATTTAATTTTTCATTAATTATTCAACCGAAGTGAAACAAACGTGGAAGTTCAAATACCCAATTATGAATATTTATTCTTATTATTTTTTTAGAAAAAAAAAATCAAACTATATATGTTAGAGGTTGTACCACTTAAATTTCAACTATATGACCTGCACTTGCTCGAACTGGAATCCTGCCAATTTCAAGTTCTCATCGTGCTGAATTTCTCGCACTGGGATAGGGTCCAGCACCGACTCTTCTGAATCTCCAAAGATCAAAATTGAAACACCTTAAACTTTCATAAGTAAATCATTTTAGACTTTTAAGAAATAAATGTTAGAATTAAATAGATAATAGTAAATTGTTATCTTCTTGTATTTTTCTATTTTTCTTTACTTATTTAAGAATAATTACACGATAATTTTTCTTACTACTTTAGTAGAACTTTAGAAGAAAAATAAATTTAGTTAAGTGATTTTGTGCTGATTCTAAATGAAATTAAGAGGAAATAGTTGTAAACCACCAACCTAAATTGGTTCTTAGAATTTGAATTGATAAGACCTCGTTTGATCATTATTTGATTTTTGGTTTTTAGTTTTTAAAAATTGTACTTGTTTTCTCATCAATTCTTTACGATGAATTTCATATTTCTTAACAAAACATTAGAATTCTTAGCCAAATTCCAAAACACAAAAACAAAATTTTGAAAACTATATATTTTTTTGTTTTCAAAACTTGGCTTGGTTTTTGAAAACATAGGTAAAAAATAAATAACAAAACAAGGTGTTATGGGTGAAATTGACCAACAAGAACAAGTTGAGTGAAATGCTACTATAATTGGTCAAACAAGGAAAAGAATCCCAATACGAAGTCAAAACGGACCAAAATTGAAAGAGAATTGGCCCAGTACAAGAAAGGACGAAGAAATGTGCTTGGGCCGAAGCCCAAGCCCCGTGGTCGACCTTAGCCCTAACCACATGGCAAGGCCTTTATTTGGGCCTTGCCTTAGTCCCTCATAATCCGTGTACCCCTAATCCCGCCTCGTTCGGTCCTTTCATTCCCAATTGAATACGAAAAACCCTAGGAAGATATTTAAGCTCTCTACAGAGAGGAGGACAATGCAAGTTCATTCGAGCCTTCAAAACTCTCCTAGAAAATTCCAAATATTCTCTAAACTCTCTATGACTTAAGCATTAGAGCCTCAGGCCTCGTTATTCCCCCAATAATACAAATTTACTGTTGTTGTCATGTAGAGGTCATGTGAGATTTCTCTTATCTAAAATTTGGCAACAACACAAAGAAATTCATAGATTGAAGAAGTATTTGTAGGTTTAATTTTCAAAAACTAAATAGACCTACATTTGAAGTTTTAATTGTTACCATCTAAAAATTAGGGGTATAAAATGATTTTTTGCGCTTTTTTTTCCTTTTGAAAACATGTTAAGGCAATATTTGAGAGAGAGAGAAGGGAAAAAAAAAAAAAAAAAAGCTTTTTGAAATTTGATCGTATTTTATAGCGAGCTGGGCCCATCAACTCAAAGTTTGGGCCATCGGCCCAATTCGAAGAGTCTCGCTGCAGGATGCACGCGTTGTGCAGTTGTGGAGAATCCTCACCTGGTATGGTTCCTGTGATTTCGGGTGGGTTATTGGGGGTCGGTCGTCATTCTAAAGGCCGGAACTGCCGGCTGCCAGCTCCGGTCACCGGCCGACGAAGATTATATATCGGTCTATTCAGTGTTCACAATCCGATCGTTGCAGGAGTTCGAAATTCCCATTGGTTGATCTGAAATGTCCATTCCAGATGAAGAAGACGAGTTCTTGGCTCATTTCCTCGAATCAGAGGTCCTCTCGGAGGTCTCCGACAAGGTTTCTATCCCTTTCCTTTTTCTATTTCTCCGATGTTGTTTGTGGAGTTGGACCGGTTGGAATTTAGGAAAATTAAGGCTTATCGTTCAAACATGTTCGTTTGTTTCTCCAAATTTTATCATGTTCATGCCGATTTAGGGTGAATTACATCGGATGATTATGAATTTGAGTGCGGATTTTTGTAGGAAGAGGGGAACGCAGAGGAGGAACCAAAACCTAAGAGAGCTCGAATCGAACAGATTAACCCTAATGAACAAAAAGAGGTAGCTTCCGTCACTACTTCGTCCTCTCAATCCAAGGGCGTCGTTCCCGGGAGGATTGAAACTGGAATTTTCAGTAAAATTCCTCTGGAGCTCTTCCGCCATATCCTCAAGTTTCTGTCATCAGAGGTATTGTGAAGAGCCTTTTTTTTTTCTCTTCTCTTTTTTACTTTGTATGCTCCATCTCCATTTTTGTTTTTCACTTAAATGCATCTTTTCGAGCAGGATCTGATTTCTTGTTCACTGGTTTGTCGGTTTTTAAATTCTGTGGCGTCTGATGAATCATTATGGCGAAGATTGTGAGTAATGGCATCTTATTTATCCTATCTATCTGATCTGTATGCTACTCTATGGCGAAACGTTAATTGGTTTTCCTCTGTGTCTATGGACACTTAACGCCTGCAATTCGTGTTCAGATATTGTCTGCGATGGGGTCTGTTGCCCACGACCAAGAAGTTGCGCCAATGTCCTTGGAAAAAACTTTATATTCAGGTTCTTCTTTAAACCCTTAGTTAAGAAACGATCCTAGATTCTGTGATTTGAAATAGAAGAACTGATTTTAACTTCTTTATCTTGTTTGAAACTTTGAAATGAATGTAATTACATTCTTTTTGTTTGGATGTTTGTTAGAAAGGAAAAGAAAATAAAAGGTTTACTAATATAGACTTCCAATTTAGCTTTATTAAAAGAAAATTAAAATATTATAAGGTTAAATAAGTGATTTACTCAAAATTGTATGAAATCTTACAAACAACAAAATCGGTTATAATTTTAAATCACCCCAGGAAAGAAAGAGCTTTATACTGGTTCTCTTGAATCTCACATCACTCTTTGGATCTGGGAGTACTGTTTGGGGGGGGGGGGGGGGGGGGGGGGGGGGGGGGGGTGCGGCAGTATATTCATTTTTTTAAGGGCTCTGACTGTTTTATTTGTTGATTTTATTATCCTCTTGGTGATGAACTACTAATCACCCATTTTTTCTGTCATCCTAGCGTGACGGGGAGGATATGACTCAACTGGTTCGAGATTGCTCTTCTGAGTTTAAACAGTACTACGTCCAAATGCAAGCAGCAAAAAGAAGTCAAGCTCCTCTTCCTTCTCAGGTATCTGATTTTCGCACAAGCTTTTATTGCTGCTAAAGAATCGCCCACATAGTGTCTGTTTCTATATCCTCATGTTTAAAGAAAGGGTTGAATAAGAGTTCGTGCACTGTTTCATTGGAACACAACATCCTTTATAGATTCTTTTTTTGATATGTTTTTCTATTACTCTGTATTGATTTTATTTTTCCGGTAAAAAAATAAACCATTGAGTATTTGCAGGTGCAGGATGACCAAATAATTCTTGATAGGACCGTAGCTGATCAAGTATCTACATGGAAAAGCAGCAGGGGCTTGACCGACAAGATAGTCATAGATCACACTTGTTCTGGAGAAACATGTACATATTACCAAATTGGAGATGCATTTGTATGTGAAAAGACTGGACTTGTTCATGGTAGGATATTCTTCTCTCTTTTATATAAAATTTTTGTTATGGATTACCCAGTGGCTTTAGTACCTGTGTAATTGATGAGTCGCATGTTTTCTTTCTAGTGTGTGATGACACATGCAGAGAAGTCATTATGGATCCCAATGATGAACAACTTGTCTGCAGAATATCTGGACACTGCTTTGATACTCTACTTTTGCCAGATTCTATGGAACCGGATCCTGTGAGTACAAACCTCCTTCAATTCAAATGTTACCGACCTTGACTAATCTGATCTTTCTTCTATCTAACTTCCTATCAGAGGGCTTACTACTGAAAATAGAGCAAGACTATAAATGAGCTTTTCTATTACTTGTTCAGATTGAATTGGTGAATAGTCGAGATTTTGGAGTTTTTTTTACTCGTGTCAGTTGAAGACCTCTAATTTATGACCTGTTCTTCTACTAACTGCGGTAGCCACTAGATTAAGCTTCTTTTTTTTGGTGTTTTGAAGGTCTCTTTTGACTACACTAGTAATTTAAGCTCCTTTATGTTAATTTATCAACAGACTTAAAGTATTAGGTCGCCATAAAAATTAATTATTTAATATATTATCCATAAAAATTAATTATTTAATATATTATCCGCAATTCCCTTTACAATGGTAGGAATTTGAAATTATGACTTGACGTTTTGATACCCAAAGTGTAACTTTGTTGGATTAGGATAAATTTAATCATATGTTCTCAACATTCCTCACACGTAGGCTTGATTGTTAGTATGATTCACTAGGTCAGACATGTAGATATATGAAATGATGGAGAAAATAAAATTGCAAGAATTTGGAATTCAAGACCTCTCGTACTAATACCATGTTTCACCTTTGGCCTACCATTAGTTATTCAATATTCTCAACACAACCTTTTTCGTTTATCATATCATGTCTGAGCTGAGTTTTTATTTTTTTTTGAGAAGTTGTCTGAGCTGAGTTTATCTTACGGATAAGTGGAAACTAGAATGGAGTAATAAAATAAACATTTGATTATCTTTCTTGCATATTCTTTCATGTGATTCTTTTTAGTTTTTGCAGTGAAAACATGCCTTCCTCGTGTAATTTTTATGATGTTTATTATTTTAGATGAAAATAATGTTTGTTTTTAGTTTTGTGCATTTTTTCCCCCTTCCATTCTTAATTTTCCAAAAGAGGATTTTTCTACCTCCAATTTTTGGCTTGGGGGCAGCCTCTTGCTCCCTTTCTTCCACGTTGAAATCAAATAAAATTCAGCTTTATTCTTGTTATTTGCATTTTTTTTCCCTTAAACAATAGGTGGTTTTCTCATGGATGATCATTCTTTTATGATTATTCTTCCTCTGTGTAATTTTTATGATGTTTTCACATGGTGCATTTCTTTAGCCGAAATGCAGTCAATAGTTTTCCCGTGCATTTTCTCTCTCTCCCTCTCTTTTGCCAAAGATTTCTCTCTCCGATCCCTCCCTCTTTTTGCTATTTATAGTTTTCTTTCTATATATAATTTTAGTATTTAAAATTGTCAAATAACCTACTCTTTCGTGTCTTGATGCTTATTTTCTGATGCCTCCATGCATTGTGAATCGGTGGCAACTGGGAACGGCATTTTTATGCCTTCATCTTGTAAGAGGTTTATTCTCTGTGTTAACTAATTCCTGTTCACCTCGTGATGTATATCAAACTTGCAGGAACAGCAACAAGCCGGTGTAACCGATGAGGCGGAACCATTCATGGGTTCAGGGCGTTTTGGTAAACTAGCATGATCTATCTATTTTTGTTTACTTGGGGCTTGTTTGGAATGATTTTCCAAGTACCTAAAAACACTTTTTTTAAGCATTTAGAAAGTCATTCCAAGCATAAAAGCACGTAAAAAGTCATTCCAAATAGATCCTTATTGAATTTGTTTTGAAATGAAAAATGCAATTAATTCAAGATTTTAATTTATGGCAGCTCGAGCTTACCTGTTGGGATACAACTGTGCTGATGAGGCAGAGCTAGAAGCTACTTTGAGGTTTTGCTGATTCAGAACTGGAATGAGTTTGGTGGAGCCTTTGTTTGATTGAAAGAAACTCTTGTGGCATCCAATTTTTGGAGAGAATACTGCCTCTTTGTTTGTATTGGTTTATATTAGTTAATTTCATGTGGAGTAGAAGTTTGTTAATTAGGTAAAATATATATATATATAAATTATCAAGTTTCTTACATTCAAAGGCTGGTATGTCTCTCTCTCTCTCTCTCTCTCTGTACTGTAATTCTTTTGTGCTTGAGGAGTTATTATCTTAGGGATTATCTCGTTTGCAATCTGAAGTAGTCTGATGAAAATGGGAAAATGGTTTATGTTTTAATCGCTTTTAAACCAAGCCATCTGAAAGTGAAATCTTATGGAGAATTGATGAGATGGATTTGTGATTAAACCAAATTTATGGCTAAACAAGAAAACTTCATACCAAGAACGAAGGAGAAAATCCTCCAAATTGATGGAGAACACTCAGACTAATATGTCCAAAGCTCCATACAATTTTAGAAGTGGCTATTTATATCCTAAAAAGAAAATAAACAAATAATTAATCAAATCTAAAACACAAATTGATCTTAATTTTTTTTAATAACTGGGAGTTGAAGCTTTGCTCTCCTATAACCTAACATATTAACCATCTCACCGTAGTTGAAAGACTCAAAATTGAACTGCCTTCTTATGTGAAAGGGAGTTTGGAGGTCTTATTGTGATTTTAAGTTCAATATTTTCAAAATTACACTCCCACATAACTAAGAAATGAAAAGAGTCAAAATTGCTGTTTTCTTATGTGAAGGCACTTCGGAGGTTTTGTAGTGATCTACATTAATTTTTTTTTTTAAAAAAAAAATACACTCAGGACTTGACTATTGTCGCCATAATATTCTAAAATTCTAACGTAATAATAAAATTAGCGATTTTGGGGTCCTTCCGAAATTGGGAATTGGGATGGGATTTATTCGAGAATAAGGAAAAACATATCTGGATGCATAGGACTATTAAAAAAAGAAAAAGATAAAATCTATTGCTTAGGCCAGACCAATTAACTTTAGTTACGCAAACACCAACCAAAAGGGAAAAGGGAGGGCCAACTAATAAAATATAAAATACTCAAATAAAAGCCCCATTTGTCAATACATTGAATTGAACCACGAAGTTTTTTTTTTTTTTTTTTTTTTTTTTTTTTTTTTTTTAATTTGTTTTTTTTACTGGAAACAAAAATTTTCATTGAAAAATGAAAAGGGACTAATGTTCAAAAGAGACAAACCCCACAAGGGAGTGAAAAGAAGCAAAAAGTAAACATATAAATGCATTCCAAATCGTAAAACCAACAAAAAGTAAACTTGGTGTTCTCTTTCTAAGCTAACAATCTTGCAAACTCAAGTCCATCGAGACCACGAAGACTCAGAAAATCTTGACCATCCAAAAAAAAGCCAAGAAGTTTAAAATCCTTCACACGAAAACATCAGAATACACATACAGAGCCAATGTCAATCAAATACTTGATAAGAATGTGAAATGAGAATTCTATTTATCCGTTATACTTAAATGTAGATTGTAATAAACAAGAAATTAAAAAGGATAAATATGATCAACTACTAGAGGTTGAAATTTGAGTGATGCCAGTCACAATGAGGTTAAGAATTCTTTGCAAGCAAGTTAGATTTCTGAGGTCATATCGTAAGATGTTATAACAATGGACTGATAGTAAGGTTAAGAGAAGCAGCAATATGGTGTTCCCAATCAAATCTCAATCAAAGAATTTCTTCTTATGTATAAATTTCATCGAGTAGGGGGGGCATTCAAAACTCCAATTGTATTATTTTTTTTCATCATATTCCCAAGTGTAATCATCAAATAGAACATCTTATCTGAAGTAATAGATATCGAATAATTCAAATTTTAGAGACATTACCCGTTATCGACGACGCCATTGAAATACTATGCTCCAATGATCATTTTAACGTCAAATTTCCAGAGTCCCCCCAGATTCTGATACACAAGGAAAGATACACTAATGTCTTCTCTTCTTAACTCTATCATGTTTCTCTTGATCAGAATCATCTGATGAGTAATTATGCTTTCGACCTTTACTTCTACGATGCCTGTTTGTTTCTGAATCATCAGACGAATAAGACTTCCTGTGTCTCATTTTGCTACTTGAATGATGACTATCTGGGCAGAGACCTTTCGATGAGGAGTGTTTGGATCTGCTTTTATCACTTCTTCGATGCCTCTCAAATTCTGAATCTTCAGAAGAGTATGATTGGTTTTTTCTGCCTGGCCTGTGTTCTAATTCAGATTCCAGCTTTTTACATGAATAAGAATCCTTGCGTTTCCTCCCTTTATCATGCCTCTCAGAGTCTGAAATATCAGATGGGCTTGGCTCAGGGCAATATCGATCAGCAATATGAGGCCGCTCAAAGTTGGAAGCATCAGAAGTATTTAAATGCATCCTTCTATGCTTTTTAGTCCTAAGATGCGTTTCGGAGTTGGAATCATCAGACAAATAGGAAATCTTGTGCTTGTTCCTTCTATTTCGCCTATCAAACTCCGAAGTTTCTGAACTCGACTCACTACTGATTTGTTTCTTTCTTTTAGATTTGTTTTTCTTCTTTGATATTCTCTCGTCGTCTTCTACGTCCTTTGCTTTTCTACTAGATGATGACTGGAGCTTTTTCCGTGAGCTTTCCTTTGAAGACTTCTTTTTCTTGGGTTTGCTTGAGAAATTGGACAGCAATTCCGGGACAATACCGCCACCGCTGAGAAAGCCTACAGATTAGATGGGAAATAATCAGTTATCAGCTACAAGCGAAAAATCAGAATCAAAAGATTGTCATGGTGGAAAAAGCATCAACCTCCGTACTCATCAAATATGTCCTCGGCAACTATTTGCTGGTTTGGATCATCAGCATTAAACCCTCCCCGGGGAGGACTAATTCCTGGTTTCTGCTTCAACTCCCACTTCAAAGGCTGTAAATAACATAGAAAAGAAAGCACATGAGAACAAATATTTAAAATGCTAGATTCAGGTTACTAATCAATGATAGAGCAAAAACAAAGGCAAGTAGTGGCATTCTGGGACAGTTATGAAAGTAAAGAATGATGCACATTAGTGTCAGAATATTGCAAAAGCCAAACAGTATACACACTGTAATATAATTTCTCATTTACATACAAATCAACAATATTAAACTAGGTAGTAATGCAATGTAAGTTTCAGACTATGAACAAATCAAAATACTAGCCTCACTGCTCTCTGCATGGGCAAGTATGGTAGTTAAGGGGTCATCTCTTTTCAATCGGCTTTCTTCATTTGGCATTATAGCATCCTTCAACGGACATTCACGGTCACCACTTTGATGACCATAAATCCCACATCTTACACATTTTACATTGCGTACTTCTACACCAAATGGTTTTACTCTCGCAAAAACACCTGTGTCCATCCTGAAAACAGACAAAAAAAGCCATAAATCTCAAACAAACAAGAATCCTAAAGTACAGGACTTAAATAACTTAATATGAATAATATTTAGATTACATAACCCCAAATTAACTGTGAATTTGATACCCAATAACGTACAAGCATGATACTGTTCATTGGCCGTTGGCAGCTTATTTCGTAGATTACTTTTTAAATTTCTTTGAATACAACATGCATTATCTAATTCTTTACCAATGAGGATCCTCCAATATGTTTTAAATATAAGTGGACAAAAGGACAAGCAGACATCCATTCAGAGGCACAACCAATCCAGGAAGTAATAATGCAAAGAAATTGATGTTATATAAAATCAACTGAAAATCTAACTACAGATGTTCTTGAAAACTATATTCCAGACTATAAGGTCCCAAGGGTGATGGACAAACTGTCAATAGCATTTTCTCCTCTTTAAGCAAAAACAATGAGCCATCGTCACTTGTTGCCTTTATGCTAACTGCTAAATAATTAATTTCATCCAAACAATAAGGAAAGAGTTTGCAACATACAAAATCAAGGTGGTACTTATTCTCATTAAATCTCAGCACACTAGCAACTTACCGAGGAGCATTTTTTAAGACTTCAAATTCTTCTTCGGTGGGCAAAGCACGCCCAAACACATCTTTTGGCCTTGATTTCTTCTTCTCACCATGGTCCCTACCGACTGTGCCTGACGATTCTGGTGGCCTACGAGAGGAAGATAAATCTTGCTTGCTTTAATGGGAAAAAACACTTCAAATCATTCTCATCATTGAATATTCCTTTTCCACTTCCATTAGCAGAACAAGAACATAATTAAGAAAGATATAGATGAAGTACCTTTCATTTACAGAGCCATCCTTGGGCAGATCCTGAGAGGGGTTATCACCCTCTTGTTTCTTCCTATCATCAGCGATCTCTGCAGCTTTTGCACTTTCAGCATTGTAACCAGGTGGTCGTACATACATAAAACTAACCGCTTTCATGATCTCCAACTAATCATCAAACACAGATTTCAGCATACATGGCCACAATTCTCCATAAACAATAAGCAGAAAAACAATTCATGACAGCTCGTTAAATAATAAATGGAAGGAAAATTGCAGTCCACTGTCTATTCTCATAAAGAAACTACAGAAGCTGTCATCAGAATCGAAGAGTATACAGAACTACGTTGGGAGAAACATTTCAGCTATGTCATTATCATCGTCATTAAGATCGACTTTGGCATGGCAACTGTCAGCAGCAGGACTTTCTTTTTTTTTTTTTTGGTCAGAAAACATATAGGTAAGAAATTCACAAGATGAGAGAGCCACTCTCACAAAATCCTAGCCAATAGCCATAGAAAACCTTCTCCAATTTGCTATAAGAAACCAGAAAGAAAAAGAATGAAAAAATGATGACGAGATAGGAGACAAACATTAACCAATCACTAAAACTCATAAATTACTACATATCGTTAACCTATACAACTTCACAAAAGTACTAAATGAAAATTTGCTTCAACTCAAAGTGTAAACATCGGAAAGCGAAAAAAAACTAGGTAAAACCTTTTCCTTCTCTTTCTTGGATACGAGAGCAGTCTGGCGAAAGAACTCCTGCTCTTGAGCATACTGCAAACAAAAAAACAAAAAAAAAAACGATTGAGAAGAAAACGAAGAAGAAAAATCTAGTGAGTTCGAAATAACAGAAATGAAGCATATAATTGACCTCGCGAGCAACTTCATCGGCGCGCTTCTCTCGCTGTGAGTGAGTCTGCTCGGCGATCCATTTGCGGCGCTGATTAGGGTACGAGAGAGGATGCCATGGCTTCTGGTTGAGATAGGAATGGCTCCAAGCGGTGCCGGCCTTGGTCTTGTAATCGACTTCGCCGGATCCAGCTTTGTCGGAGAACCTTTTACTTAGCCGTATCCCTCCTCCTTCTTCTCCGTCCATTCTCCGTCGTCGTCGTCGTCGCCGCTGCAAATTCCACGCTTACCCGTCCGACGATCCTTCGACAGTTCGGCAATCTGTCCTTGGCTATTTCTCGGCCTTGATTTTCCAGTCCTCTAAACCATGGGCCTGAAAATTTTACATTTTTATAGTACAAAACCCATGGGCCTAAGGCCCAGTCACACCAATTTGGCCGAGTTGGGCTCATGTTGACTAAATTTAGAGATAACTATATTGGTCTTTTTATACCTCTTAATTTCATTATTGTCCAAGTTCTATGTAATTTCTAGCAGCAGTCCACATATATGCTCAAATCTATCTTAATTTTACTAATTTACCTACAAGTGAACATTTTATATTTAAAATAATAAAAGAAACGTAAAAAGCAAATTAGTACTTAAAGCATATATTTTACAATTATCCATCATTATTGTTTCCTTCCAAACAAGGCAAGTTATAAACTAAAGCATATGTTTTACAATTTTCCGTCATTGTTGTTTCATTCCAAATGAAAACATTCCTCTTACAACCACATTCGAAATTTTCATTCTGCAACCCCATGCGAAAACATTTTTGCAACTTCATTCTCGAAATTCCTCTCAAAAATTTCTTGGGGCAATACTGCTTCATTCTGACACCATTATTTTCGGTGATTGGAGAAACGTATGAGGTTTATCTATGCAATGTCATTTTTGTTTATTTTAGACATTCGTATAGGTAAACACAAAACTTGAAGGTATTGCTTTTTTTGTTTTAGTTTAATTGGGGGAGTGGGAATCAAACCATCAACCATTGGAGATGGTAATTGGTACTTGAAGGTACTACCTGCATAAATATAATATGTGAGGTATATATTTGTGGAATTATAAACACTCAACATAACTTTTTATGTACGATATAAAAATACATGGTGTATGAGAATGACAAACTACAGTATGTTCTAAAAGAAAGTTACAAACTACATTAAACACTACCAAATTAGAATTGGTATGATATACAAATATGAGGCATATCTTGTGTAACAATTGCAAACTACAGTGTACACTGTCATATTATAATCACTATGATATAAAAATATGAGGTATATATTATATAATAGTTACAAATTACAGAAAACAATATCATACTATAATTGGTATGAAATAAAATATAAGGTTTATATTATGTAACAACTATAAACTACACTAAACACTAGCAGATTTGAATCGGTATGATGTAAAAATACAAGGTTTATATTACTTAACGGTTACAAACTACAATAAAAACTATTAGATTTGAATTGTTGTGATAGAAAAATATAAGGTTCACATTACTCAAATATATGTATATATGCTAAAATACAAAATTGTGTTTATTTACCCCAATTACTTATGCAGTCCGTAAAGTTTAAACATCATATTATGTAAAACACATGAATATATATACATAATATATTTATATTAGTCAATGAGAGCATGACTCAAGTGGCATATCAAATGTGTTAACAATCATGAGGTTTATGGTTCGAATCCCCCAATCCCTATTGTACTATATATATATATATATATATATATATATTAAACATCATATTCAACGAAGTGAAATGAGGAAATTAAAAAAAAAACAAAAAAAACAAAAACAAAAACAAAAGAAAATCAAAAACAAAAATTGACATCATCAATTTGGAATACAATTGATTGATAAAATATAAATGACATTAATTGTGCCATAGAATTTCCTTAATTGAAATTTGGATATTCGGGCAAGAGAACAACAAAATCAATGAGTAAAAACCTACCAATGATAATTATGTTATTTTTTGATATTTGTGAAATTATGCTAGCAAAATGACTCATCCACTATAATTTATGTATTATTTATTTATGAATAAAATTTAGCTATAGATATTAAATAATAAATTATGCTAATTTTAGCATCTCAATTAGTTAAGACATTACAGTCTCAATAAAAAATTTAATTTGATTTTTTTTAATCCAAAGTATAAATTAGTGAATACAACAATTATTGCAGTCTTAAAATGCGAATGGTTTAATCTTATAATTAAACTAAAAAATTACCTTGACAACAAATATTGTAATAGAGTTAGACAGTTGTATTGTGATAATAGTCAACATGTGCACACTTAAATACTCACAAATATAATAATAACAACAATAATAACAATTCAACTAAATATTAACTTGAACTAACAACAGCCAATAAGAACATAGCTCAAGAGGTCATAAGTTTGAATACCCCCACTCTCAAATGCCATCAAACTAAAAAAAAAAAAAAAACTAAAGGAAAAAAATTAATTTTTACCCTAAACTTGTTAAGTTGTATCAATTTTTACTATAAACTTTTAATTTCATCAAATTGCACTCTAAACTTAGATAAATGTTGCAATCTTAACCCTAAACTTAAAAAAGTGTTGCAATTTATACCATGTATGATAAATTCTCATTTGAAAATTCATTAAAAAAATTATTCTCATATGCTTTCAATGAATTATAAAATATGTGTGGTACACAATTGATAAGAATAAATGTCAAAGAAAAATGACATTAAGCTAAATTTTATTAAAATTTGTGAGTTTTAGCAAAGTTATTCAATGGATAATTTGTGCACTAATCAAACTTAAACTTGTGTTAAACTTAATATTATTGAAATGAGTGAGTTTACAAAGATTTTTATCTTACTTTTTGTTAAAATGAATAGGTAAATTAGCAAAAATTGAATAGAGAATATAAATCGCAACATTTATAAGTCTAGAGTCTAATTTGATAAAATTAAAAATTTAAGATACAAATTGATACAGCACAAGTTTGCGGGGTAATAATGGCAAAATTTCCCAAAAAAAAAAAAAAAAAACTTGAATTTTAACTTGATTTTCGTCACAAATTTACAAGTGTCTTTTTTGAACAATGGTCTACATTTCTCAAAAAGACCAAATATGCAAATCACAAAGCATCAATAAAACGGCGTCGTTTAGCAATTCAACCGCCATCGGGCTACAGTCCCTGCAAGACGAAGAAAGCGGGAGCCGAGAGAAAGAACAGAACAGAACAAAATTCGACGGATAGAGAGATCTGAGAGAAGAGAAATGGGGACAACAATGGCAGGTCTCGCGCCGGGACTGTCAAGGAAGCTGAAGAAAGTGTTGGAATCAAGGACCGATACGCCGGACGTTCTCGGTTCCCTCAACACCCTCTCCACTTTCTACACCGATAACACTCCTCAGAATCGTCGCAACCTCAGATCCACCATCGAGAATCGCTCTCTTTCAATCAACATCGACTTTCTTCGCGCCTCCGATACTGCCCAGCAGGTTCTTCCACTGATTTCTACGTTTTTTTTTCCTTGTTCAATTCAGTTGACGATTGCTTGAGTGTTCTTTCGCTTTCTCTGCCCATCAGGCGTTGGATCGCGTCGAGGAGGAGGTCAATGCTCTTGCTGATTGCTGCGATAGGTAGGACCTGGATTGCTAGGATTGATTTAGTTTTTGTACTGCCTTGCGTTTTCTTTCAGTTTATTGGTATTTTTAGTTGCGGTCTCTGTCAATTGACTCTCAGTCGGTGAGATCATGCTTAATCTGCTCTTGGAGGTATATATAAAATTAATCCCCGAGGCGATTCGCTTTTTGAATGTTAACATTTCTGGGCCTTTTAATCATACGGGTTTAGACGCAGCTTATTTACCAAATCCCTGCCTATGGGAATTTGGTGTGGTTCTCTTGGCATTGCCATTTCCATAGATTATACTGTACAGCCGAGGGGTATAAAATGATGAATAGTAGTATCCAAATTAGAAATATGGCGCGAATTTTAGTATAGGAAAATTCTCAGCGCTCAGGTATTGTGCATACTTCAAGGGGTCTTATCTAGTTATTAAACCAATCGTTCAGAACATCAATTTTACTTACTAGGTTAATGTTTAATGTATTAGTCTCTTGGCTTTTAAAATTTTACTTGAAGCTTATTTTTTTTTAGTTCAACAACCTTTGGAGGTGGGGGATTCGAATCTCTGACCTTTTGATCAAAGTCACATGTCAATTACCGCTAAGCGAAGCTCACTTTGACTTTTACTCGAAGCTTCTGAATGTGTGAATTACTTGGAAAGAGAGTTGGAGTTTTTTTATTTGGATCACTAGGTGTTGTGGCTTGTGCATTTTACTAGACAAATAATTATAAGTAAGAAGAGAGAAGAATAATACTCATTCGAGACTTTGGTTGGATCAATACAGGGTCTGGTATCGTGAAGTCTCAGGAGAATTAATAATGGTTGTAGTTTTCTAACCATTTTGTGTCCTTTGGTGTCTATTCTGAAGTATTTCATGAATTCCTTGTTTGTTTAGTTTCTCTTCAGAAAGGGAAGAAAAATATCTCGGTGATCATTTCTCCCATCAATTTCTTATTACCTTGATAATTGTATCTCATCATGCAAAATGAATTCACATTGTTAATACTTTCTTGAATTTAGAGAATGGAATTCGATCAGACCATGATGCAATTTTATATTGAATTTATTACAGAATTGCAAAGGCTTTAAATAGTTCTAGTGCTAGCATCGGGGACATTATTAGTACCACAGAGCGGCTAAAGCAGGAACTTGAAATCACTACACAGAGGCAAGAGATTGTTTCATGCTTTGTTCGTGATTATCAGATATCTAATGAAGAGGTAAAAGTTTAATTTTATATATTTCATGCTGCCTTCATGGATGGAATAATGAATTTAGGCTTGAATGACGTAATAAATACTTTCTTTTACTCCCTGGCATATCCACAGATAAATGCACTGAGGCATGAAGATCTAAATGAGAAATTTTTCAAGGCTCTTACCCATGTTCAAGAAATCCACGCTAATTGCAAGACACTGCTAAGAACACATCATCAGGTAATCTCTTTTTTTTTTTACTGACTAACACACACCAAATTGATGATATATCATATATGTGGCTTAATAAAAATTACTCTGCTCCGCTGCAAACGTATTTTATGGCCATGCTTTTGGATGCAATTGAATTTTAACTAATTATGGGCAGTTTTGCTGTCATTATTAAGAGTGATTGGCACATTTCGTTTTTTATTTCCAGCTAAGCTAAGTGATGAAGTACCCCTTATTTCAAAACGTATTTAATTGTTCGGGGCAATTTTGTTGCCACATGATGCATGCTTATCACCTTGTGTTTAACCTCAGCACACCATTTACGTGCACCCTGGCATGGTGGAGTGACTTAATATGAGAAGTATGAATAGTCAACTTAAGCATAGCTCCGCTGTTAGAACATCTCTACTTCCTTAAGAGGTTGTAGGTTCAAATCCCACTTCACATGTTGTAATATTCTTTAAAAAATATGAGAAGTATGAATCTGTTAGATGTGTGATTGAAAATATGCATGTATATCAGATAAAAATTTCCATTCTTTTTAAGGTTCAAGGTTTTAACATTTGGGTTCTCAATAATTATAAATTAGGCACTCTTAAAAAATAACTACAAAAGAAAAATCTTCATTATGAAAATTTTATTAAACGATGATTTTCATTTGCAGAGTTTCATGTGCTATTGGATGTTTCAATGGAAAAATATTCTCTATTATGCTAATAGTCAGGGACTTCAATGCAGCGTGCAGGTTTGGAGCTTATGGATATGATGGCAGTATACCAAGAAGCAGCATATGAGCGGCTGTGCAGGTGAGCTGCTTTGAATTGATTATTCTTCTTACATATATTCTTAAACTACAATTTTTGAAAACTTGCTGAATAATTTATTGTCCGGTCAAATGAGTATTATATTGTTATATGTGTTTACTCAACTGTTAATTGTAATTCGATTGTTCTGAGATCGTCTGCTATCCAAAAAAAAAAAAAAGTTTCTGGAGTTTCAAATGCCACCTATACACGTGTGAAGGTGTTTCTATAAAAATAAAGTTTTTCTAAAATTTTCTCCTACTCCCATATAAAATTGTTACTGGAGGTTATTAGTGTTTTTGTTTTCTCCTGTTTGTTTTTGGTAATAACGTTGGACTTTAGAGGGACTGTGTTGTTTCGTTGTTTTGCATATTCATGTTATGATGGAGATGTATATATTTGGTAATGTATGATCTCATTCCAGGTGGGTTCAGACAGAGTGCAGGAATCTAGGAGAAACTGATAATCCCGAAGTCAGTGAACTATTGAAAACAGCTGTTCGCTGTCTCAGGGAAAGGCCTGTTCTCTTCAAGTATTGTGCTGAGGAGGTGACATAATTGTTGATTGATAGTAGGATTTTTTTACCCTCTTTTTTCTTTTCATTAAAATTATTACTAATGTTGTAGGTTGCAAATATGAGGCATAATGCATTATTTAGAAGGTTTATCAGTGCTCTTACACGTGGAGGACCAGGTGGCTTGCCTCGACCTATTGAAGTACATGCCCATGATCCTTTACGTTATGTCGGGGATATGTTAGGGTGGTTGCATCAGGTATGAAACAGACCTTTTAGTTGGTTTAGTATATTCTCTAGCTTTACTAATTGTGCCCCTTGGGACCCTTGTGATATTGGAGTGGCTAACTGTCAAAGATGAGGATGTCTACTCTGATTGTTTACCAGACTGATTATTTATTTTTTATGCAGGCATTGGCATCTGAACGTGAGCTTGTACATACACTACTAGACCCAGATGCAGTAATTGATACTGGACCAACTGCCCACAGATTCTCCCCAAACTTAGAGAGTGAATCTGGAAAACCAGAAAATGACCTAACCTTTGTTTTGGATAGAATTTTTGAAGGAGTTTGCAGGCCGTTTAAAGTGAGAGTTGAGCAAGTGCTGCAGTCTCAACCATCTCTGATTATCTCATATAAACTCAGCAACACCCTGGAGTTTTACAGCTATACGGTGAGTGGATGTTCTATTAACATGAATCACAACGGTCCCTCTACTTTTATTTTCTTTGTTATAACTGTCTGTTAAGTTTTAGATTTCAGATTTGCTTGGGAGAGATACGGCTTTATGCAATACCCTGTGGATGCTAAATGATGCTGCTCAGAAGACTTTCTTTGATATCCTTAAAAGTAGAGGAGAGAAGCTTTTGCGATTTCCTTCCTTTGTTGCTGTTGATCTCTCTCCTCCACCAGCAGTTAGAGAAGGAGTTTCTGTGCTGCTGGAAATAATTGATACTTATAATAGCATGATGGTTCCAGCTTCAGGGAAAAAGGCTGCTTTTGATCCGGTGTTATCTGCTTTACTCGACCCCATAATTCAGGTTTGTTTGTATTAAGACTCTGTCCTGAGGACGTTATATTTTTTAGCTTTGATCCCGACTGCCTATATATGTATGTAATATCAAATCTGTGTTTACTTTGTTTCATGTTTTAGGAAGATGCCTTCTACCCAATAAAACGATGCAGAGGAAGATAACTACGTTCCTCTTTCCATTAGACAAACCTTAATTATTGTTTGCCTGAAAACTTATCATCGATTTTGTTGTGGGATGTATCCCAAGTTCAAATGATTGCTTATAGAAGTTAGAAAAACATGATCAAACTGGCCAGCAATGTTTTCTGGCCCTTGAGAAATGTGGTTGGGAATTGAGATAGCTTGTCGCAGGAAAATTTACATGAAGAAAGATGTTAACTTTTCGTTTATCTGAATGGATTGATGCTTCTACTTGATATGGCTGCCGGCTTCCCTAATAGTTGTTTAATTTAGCTACCTACTTTTTCATTTATATGTGATCATCTTGACATCCTAAATGCAAAAGAATCTCATCTTATTGTACATAGACAAACAGTGGCTTGTTGTGCCTTTATTATGTTTGATTTTGTTATTCCAATGATTGCAGATGTGTGAGCAAGCAGCAGAGGCTCACAAATCCAAGGGAGCTGGCCAAATATCAAGAAGAGGTAGGATGAATTCTGATTCTGGCCAGAATAGCAAATCATCAGTAGATGCACTATTGTCCCAAAGCAGCCCTGCCCCAGCATCTCAGGTTTGAATGACCTCTTCTAGATGCCTACTTTATCTGAAGTTCATTGAGTGGTTCAGTACATTTTTGTTGTCAATGATTCGGATAATTATAATTTTTTCCATCTGAAGAAATGTTGGTTTTCTATCACCTGAGCGCAGGACACTGAAACACCTTCTAAGATCTTCCTAATCAACTGTCTGTGTGCCATCCAACAACCATTATCTGGGCATGAGGTTGCAGCTGAATATGTGAAGAAACTTGGACTAATGATAAATAATCACTTAAGCGTGCTTGTCGAAAAAGAAGTTGATGCAATCTTACGAAGATGCGGCTTATCTCAGAAGATGACATATTTCCATAAAAGTTCAGATGGACTGCGATTGGCCGAGATTCAGGACACGTCTCCCGCTTCGCTTTCAGAGAGCTTGAAGGCTTTCTTTGGGCTTGTTTTGGGAAGTGAGAGTTCCCTTCCAGAGTTTGAGCTTTTGCAGGTTCCCAAATTGCGATCGGAAGCCTGTATTCAAGTGGCTCGATCACTGGCTGAAGCTTATGAGCTTATATACGAGGCAATCATGGATCCCGACAACAGCTACCCAGACCCCAAGTCACTTGCAAGGCATCCTCCAAATCAGATAAGAACAATTTTGGGAATATAAAACTATAGAGTTGTGTGTAGGACATTCTGTTTTGATTTGAGATATCATCCCATTGAATAGTTTGCTGTTTACTATTATTTTTCTGAGTCAAAGCTATAGATTAAACGGCTGTATGCTGTACAGAATGCGGTCTAGATCTATTTCTTGATCAGGCTGCCAATATACTTGCTCTTGTTAATTCTTCTCCCTTTTTTCATCTCCTTCACCCAATTATAGATTATTGCCTATATTCTCCCCGTCTCGTCTTACCGAGAGGCTTGTTGTGATCCTTACTGACCTTACTTGACGAGATGCTCGTTGTTGTAATCCTTATTGAAGTTTATAGTGAGGATTTGAACTGAGCATCTCTGACATTGTTATATTTCCTTCAAGTCATAAGCTACCAAACATATTGTGGTCATCTGCAGCAGAATAAAGTTAGAATGTAGCAGAAGTTTGAAATATGATGAAATTTTGGGGCTTGTTAGGCTTTTCATCCGTTAGTTTTCTGAAATTTTGTGTTTGTATTTTTATTTTAGCATTCAATTCTATATTAAAGTCGTGATGCAGTTTTGTTTACCATTCGTTGCTGTATTATTAACGATTACTTCAAAAAAAAACACTTGGTAAAAGTAAATAACAATTAGGTGCGTTTATCTACGTGTAATTGTAATCCATACATGTAATTGTAATAAATCAAACAAATTGTGAGTTCTATGTGATTATGATTGATGGTGTTTACCGTATTCTGCAATGTGAATTAATTGTGACCCCACGTAATTCTATCATGCAATTTGATGACATCTAAGAGGATATGTAATTCGATTACCATTGAATATTATGTGAGATCCACCCTTTCCCTCTCTTCTAATCTTATTATTTTTTTCTTTCTCATTCCTCCTCTTTCCTTCTTCTTCCTTTTTCCGGAATTTCTTCTTGCTGTGATTTTTGGCTAGACCATATTTGCGAGATTTGCGTTATCAACATTTAGATGAGATCGACATATATTTTTTTTATGTTTTGGCTAAGCCATTGTTTTTATCCGAATCGAGATAATGAGGATATGTTATGATTTTGGAATTTTTTTTATATGTTATTTTTTTGTTTGGTCTATTACAAAAAAAAATTATTTTATAATAAATTAAATAATATTATCTTATTAAAGCAAAATATTGGATTTTTTTTTAAAAATATTTATATCAAGATTTTGTGTTTCCCATCTTGAAATTTGAATTTGAATTAGATGAGCGAAATTTATGATAATTACTATTTTATTTTATAGCATCCTACATTTTTTTAATTTAAATTTAGGTATTAAATTTTTTTCAAGTTTAAAAAATTGAATAAATAAATAAAATTGAAAAAGGACATCTTAATTATGGTAGCATAGTTATTACATTTTAATTAATTATAAATATAAAAAGGCATTATGGTAATCATACAATTTAAGTGGTACGTAAAGTAAACACAATAAATTGTAATTCCATTGCGTTTATCATGATTTAGTAAACGCCCCTAACTTCAAAAAGCACTTGATAAAGTAAAACAATACATGTACCCTAAAGTAACTATTCAAGCTTTTAACTTACTTTCATCATTAAATTTACTAATGATGACTAAAGCAATATGATTAAATTGATTTAAAATTTAAATTTTAATCTAGGGTTAAAATATTTTCACTGTGATTTTATACTTTCAAAAAGCTTAAAATTGACATCACTAGCATCATCAGTCATTAGTAATGAATGATTCAACCAACCAATTTAATTGACTTGACAAATCTTCTATTTCCATCCACCTTCTATGAAATAGGAAAAAAACATATCAGGGAAAAAAATATTTTTCATTTAAATATTTAACTAAATGGGTCAAAATTCGAATTTTACCAAATTGAATTCTGAAATCGAATATAAGCGGTTAAAATTAGGTTAATTACTAAATTAGTCCATAAACTTTCAAATCTGTATCAAATAGATCCCTGAATTTTAAAGCATAAAATAGGTATTTGAAATTTTAATTTTGTATCGAATAGGTTCCTGAACTTAAAAAATTGCCTATTAAGTTCCTCAACTTTAAATTTTGTGTATCTGATAAGTCTTGAGCTTTAAATTTTGTGTCTAATAAGTTATTGACTTATTTTTTTAATATTCAGGAACATTTTGGAATAAAATTGAAAGTTTAATGTCCTATTAGACACAAAATTCAATTTTATTTCTAATAGATTTGGTAATTTAAAAATATGTTGAATATGTCATGGATTTATTAGACACAAAATTAAAAATTCAGAAACTTCTTTGACATTTTTAAAGTTCATCGACATATTTGACACCAAATTGAAAGTTTAAGGACTCGTTGAATACTTTTAAAATTCAGATACCTTAAGACACAAATGTAGAAGTTCATGGATTAAACTTATTATTTAGTCTTAAAATTAGTATTCTCATCTAAACTTAATTTAGAAATTATTAAAAAATCAATTAGTATATCACCCAAAACCTAAAATTTGACCGAAAAAAAAAAGATCCACTAGCCAAAACATATAATGAAAGAGAGAACGAACATGGGTTGGTTTGGTCAAAGTGAGCTTAGCATTAATTGACATGTACTCTCAACTAGGAGGTCAGAGATTCGAATCCTCTTACCTCAAATAGTGTTGAACTAAAAAAAGAAAAAAAGAAAAACATGGGTTGATTTAGTTTTGCATAATTTTATGTATTTATTTATTTGGTTCTTGTGATGTTTTTAGAGTGTACCATGATGTACAATGTTCAGGCAAGTAAAGTGGGCTTGGGAATTAAAAATAAGTTCTTATAAAAACGATGATTTGGAATAACAAGGAAAACAGTGAAAAAATGATAATGTTATGTAAATAAATATTTCAAGGATGGAAATATCGATCTCAACACCAATATCGTCATTTTAAATTTACAGATATATAGATGGATATATTGATAAAATATCGATATCGACAAATATTTCTGTAAATTATAAAATTTTAAAAAATTATTTAAATTCATAATTAAATTGTTTTTACTTCAAAATTAAGTTATTTATTACTATTTACATGTATATTGGATTAATAGATGATATATTTTTATGTTTTATAGATATTTATAAAAGACTAGTTGGATACTACGTGTGATGCACGTGTTTCATAATATTGAAAATGCAAATGTACATATAAAAGTTGAATGTAAGATCTTATGCATGTGAAAAATGAAGAATTACACTCTAATATTATTTTTTATTTTGAGTAGCATTATTTGATTACCCACTTATTTTAAGACTTTAATTTAAACCGAATTATTATTTTTTATTTTGATTTGCATCATTTGATTGCCCACTTAATTTGAAACTTTAATTTAAACCAAAATATTATTCTTTTTAAATTTCTTATTATTTAGTATTGAAAAAATATTTGTTGCAATGAACTTTTGGAATTCAAAGGAATCATTAATTAGATAGTAATTCTCAATTTTAGAACTCTTTGAATCTATGAAAAAAGTTTCGATGATATCTATTGGTTTATTTTTATTTACAAAAGTTCACTAAATCAAAAAGATCTGCCAATAAATTTATTTTTGTTTACAAAAGTTTAATTTCAAACTTTAATTTAAACCATAATATAATTCAAGGAATCATTAATTAGATACACAGTTCCTAATTTTAGAACTCTTCTAATATATGAAAAAAGTTTCAAGGAGATTTATTTGTCAATTTATTTTTATTTACAAAAGTTCAATGAATTAAGAAGATCTATTAATAAATTAATTTAAACAAAAATATTATTTTTTATTTCAAACTTTAATAATAATAAATTGAGAAGTAATGAGTTTATTTTTTTTTATCATAAAATTGCAAGATAGATAATTCAATATTCCATCGAATAAAATAACTTTGACCATAATATTGGAAATTGCAATGACATTATATTTTTAATAACTATTAATAATTATATTTAAATATAATAAATTACATAAATAGGAAAAAATGCAAAACTGTGATAAGACCTCCTAAATCCTAACCTAGTAAACTCCGATTTATCCAAAAAAAAAAAAAAAAGAGAAACAAAAATAAATAAAAAGAAATTAGAAGGAAATAATACAATTAAATCACATTGTCTTTCGTTTTCTGCTGTTGCTTCTACCTTAAGCACCTGAGTTGCAATCATTTTCTTCTCCACCCTCTCCCATGTGTCAAGGATTAGTATATGAATTGGTGTGTATTTACAAATTTGAAAAGAGAAAAATAAAACTACAAAAATAGTAAATTACATTAAATTACTCTCATTGCCATTTGCCAAAGAAAAAAAAAACTACAAAAGCATATAAACCGCAAATTACATTAAATTACACTCTTTCTCTGCAATTTGCAACAAAAAAACTATAGAAACACGTAAAAAGCACTAAATTACATTAAATCACTCCCTCTCTTTATCTATCATTTGCAAAAATATTGAGGTCAGCCCATTCACTTGTTGACCTCTAACATCACTATAACGAAGTCTCTTCAATAATAAATTGGAATTCGATAATAAATTGAAAAATTGGATATGAATGATATGGTTTATTGAAAAGAAATATTAGACTTATATAACAATAGCCATCAAATGAAAATGGGAGAAATCAAAATTTCTCCCTTTCATAGTTTTTGGAATCACTTTAGAAAACATTGAAGAATTCAGTTGTTGATGTACTATATATGGACCGATGATATATGACATTTAATTTTTGTATATTAATCATAATATATCAAAATCTAATATTTTTTTAATATACTTATTAAAAAATATATTATTTCAGTATTATTTTAATTTCATATTCTCGAAAAATAGTTGTTCAATTTTTTTAAAAGCTTTTTTTTTCTTATATATATATATATATATATATATATATATATATATATTTAAATATTAGTTTTTTTTTTTAAAGAAATCTTTCATAATAATTTCATATTCTCAAAAACACATAGGTTTAAAAATATTGTTTTATTTTTTGTTATTAATTTTTTGTATACTCGTTAAAAAATCTTTAAGTATTACTTTAGTTTTTTAAAAAATATTTTTAAATATACAATAAATATTATTTAATATATAATAAATAAGTATTGTTGTATCATTTTATTATTCAAATATGCATTAGTTAGTTGGAAGATTTGATATAAGTATTATTTTATCATTTTATTATTTCAATATGTTTAATATTAAATTTTTATTATTTTATTATTTAAATGTGTTTAATTTATCATTTTATTATTCAAATTATTAAAATATGCATTAGTTAATTAGAAGATTGGAGATTATAGAGATTTTAGAACATTTATTCAAATTAGAGATCACAAAGATTTTAGAATCTTTATTTAAATTGAGGCCAAAAGAAAGAAAAATATTTGAATTAAGAAAGCCAAAATGGAAATTCTATAAATTACAAAAAGAAAAATCAAAAGTTTCTCGAGCACCATTTAGATAATATAGATAGAGATGTTGAAGATATCGATTGATGTTCAAAATTCATGTCAAACTTTATGATCTATGGATTAATCGATGGATACTTTCATCAATGATGGTGAGAAACGGAAGAAATCCCAACAAGATGACAAAAAAAAAAAAAAACGCCATTTCCCAGGGGAACTTCCAAATTCCAATAACCTTAAAAAAAGAAAAAAATAATAATTAATAATTAACGAAATTAATTAATTTAAGTAAGGAAATTAATTTGTCTTCAACTTGAAGAGATGTTCTTCAGATTTGATGCACAGCCAAACACCATCGACCAAACATGACAGTCAACTGAACGCCACCGTCCTCTTCCTCCAGCCCCCTTTTGATTTCTTCTCTGTTTCACTGCTCGACTCCATCTTTATCTCTACGAATTTGATCGGAATTTGAGTCTGTCGACGGCCGGCGGCTAGAGGGATGGCGGCAGCGGTTGGAGGAGGTGGTGGTAATGGAGGCGGTTTGATGATCGGCGGTGGAGATGTGTCGAAGGCGCATGCTGCTATGGCTTTGGTGCAAGTAATCAATGGAGGTTATCATGTTATCACTAAAGTCGCCCTCAATGTTGGGATGAACCAGCTCGTCTTTTGTTTGTTCCGCGACTTGTTGGCGCTCGCGATTCTTGCCCCTGTTGCTTATATTCGGGAGAAGTATAGTTATCATTTCTCCCTATTTCTTCTATCTCTTTTTGTCGTCTCTTTTCTTTGTTGAAATTAGTTTGGGTTTTTCTGGGCTTGTCTGATCGTCGTTTTGATTCTATTTAGTAGGTTTCGGTTCTGCTTCTTTATAGTTTTTGTATAGCGTTGTTATGGCGTCATTTGATTCTCAGGATCATGCCTGTTTGTGTGTATGTTGAATTTTATCTTTTATTTCCATGAGAATCCGACTCTGCTACTTTTGACATTGGATGGAAGATGAAATTTAGGTAGATCGTGCAAGTTCGAATATGTCGGTCTTTCTTACTTTCGACCTTTTTGGCGTCCCTGGGATTTTTAATTGTATAGGCTAGGGCATAATTTACTGCTTCTGGTAGCATTTAGGACTTCTATTTAATTGCTTCAGGCCATGATTTGTTATATTCGTCAATTTCATGTTGACTTTTGAATTAGTTTCTTCTTTTCCCCTTGTAAATTAAAAGAATCAAGTTTGTTATCTTCTGTCTGACATAAACAAAGTGGTTAATGCAAATTGCCATTTGTGAATCATCTTTAGAACTTGTAGAATTGCCACAGATTCGAACCTTTATGATTATGTATTGGTGAATAATGACAAGTGATTATATCCACTTACGATCGTAATCGTAGATTAATTTATGCAAGATTGCAATGTTTGATATATGGGTATTCGACAATCAGGGGTCTTATCTTAAAAGCATGTATTTAAAAATCTAACCAACTATAGCTCAACGATTGAGATATCTATTCCTTCTCTCGAGGTTGGAAGTTCAAATTCTCATCTCCACATTTGCTTTAAAAAAAGCCAACCAATGTAATTTCTCATATTGTATTATCACTCTTATATTTTATCAATGTTTGGCTCTCTAGTATCGTGAGGGGGTGGACATTTTAACATCCTATGTTTCTTTCCCCCCCCCTTTCAGGCGGGTTCGTTTGCCTATGACTCGAGACCTCCTCATATCATTCTTTGTTCTTGGTTTAACAGGGTAAGGTTATATACCATTATCATATTCTTATTTTGTTCTGTACAGTTTTTCATCAATGAAGTACTAATTGCTACTGGTAAAAGGAAAAGAAGTTTTTATGGATCTGGAGAAACATTCTATTTATTACACCTATTTTGCTGTGGTTAGGATTTTTGGTAACCAGCTTCTCTTTCTTGTTGGACTTGGCTACACTAATCCAACTTATGCTGCTGCCATACAGCCTGCCATTCCGGTTTTTACATTCCTTTTTGCTGTTATGATGGGGTTAGTTTGGCCTATTCTCGTTCAATTTTATCATTTTACTGAAAATGTTAGTCAGTGCTGTTTGAAGTGAGATGGATATATGTTCCTTGTTCTACATCGTATCTTGACTTATTTATGCAGCACAGAGACTGTGAACTTCCTCAAACTGGAAGGACAGGCAAAGGTTGGAGGTACACTCGTTTGTGTCTCCGGTGCCATATTGATGGTTTTATTCCGTGGTCCAGCTTTGGTTGGAAATTCTGAATCTGACTTCTTGTTGCATAGCGAAATAAGTGCAAGGGGTCAGCCAGAGCCTGCTGGATGGCTAATGTCTAACTTTCTGGAGTATGGCTTGGATCATTTTCATGTTGGGGTTTTATGCCTGATAGGAAACTGTATGTGCATGGCTGCTTTCTTGGCTATCCAGGTACTTCACTGGCAGTACACCTTTTCTGATAATGACTACATCAATTTTTCCTAATTTGAAACAGCACTTGATGAAAATATCCAGGTTTCTTTTGTTTGTGTTTTGCAAAAGTGTTTGACCTGGATCCTAGGTAGATTTTACTGAACTATAACAGAAGAACCAATTAATGATGAAGTGCAAGGCACAAAAAATCCTTAAGCGAAGGTATATAGAAGCAGAACATGAAAACAATAAAAGACAAGGGATTAAAATGCTATTTTGCCAGGAAAAAGTTGTTTCGGGACATATGTTCCACATGGCAACTGATTATATTCTTTAACTATTTTCTCATTTGGTTTTTCGTCTAGTTAATTTTTAATATGTTATGGCAAAAAGTAATAATTCAAATTCAGTGCTACCATAGACATAAATTTAGAAGCAATTATGAATATAGATATTGACATAGACATTGCACCCTTGATGGTTTCAGAGGTCTATCTAAATATCCTATCGTCTCGTTGTAGGTGGGTGGGGAAGATGCATAGTGTCTTATTCTGAAGTGTTTCAGGCATTGTATTAATACTGCAAGATTATTTTTTCTTCATTTTATAATCAGCAATCTTTAAAAGATCTCTTGTACATTTTAGGCACGGGTGTTAAAGAAGTATCCTGCCAACTTATCGGTCACAGCATATTCTTATTTATTTGGTGCTATATTGATGGTGATCACATCTTTCTTCATGACCAACGAATCCACAGATTGGAATTTAACGCAATCAGAGTTTTTTGCTGTCCTTTATGCTGTAAGTTTGATCACAGTTTTCATACTGCACCCTTCCTTTAGCATTTACTTCAGAACACTGTTCCTTGTGTAATGTTTACGTAATTCAATTCCTTTGAAAAATTCGAGAATCTCTTTTCCTCTCCCATCAGTTCACTTTTGAAGACACCACCTTCACACTTCAAGGAGAAACCATATTATATTTCTATGATCCATCTTCATAAACTAAGAAGAGAAGTTTGGTTTGTGCTTGTTCATTAGATTAGGATTTAATTGTTGATTGGGTGTTCGTTTTTCCTCCATACTAAGTACTCATCTCCCAGGTCTGTGTCAGATCCAATAATCTGGCTTGTGCTTTTTGTATGTAGACTTGAAAAAAAAAAGAGTCAAATGGGCTGAAACCGTTCCCTCACCCCTGACCACCACTGCAAAAAGGGGGGAAGTGAATAGAGATTCTAGTGCAAACAGGGAGAAACAATTTCTCAAGTATTTGAAAATTTTATTGGCTTGAAATTTTATCAACAAGAGTGACTTGCAACATTTGCTTCACAGTTAATATTAGACAAAGGGTTATGAACATCAATTTCCTTTTACAGGGAATTTTTGCATCTGCCATCAATTATGGACTCCTGACATGGTGCAATAAAATATTGGGGCCTGCATTGGTCGCTCTTTACAACCCTCTTCAACCTGCAGCATCTGCGCTGTTGTCAAGAGTTTTCATAGGAAGCCCTATTTATCTTGGAAGGTTTGCCTCAATCTTAATAACATTTTGTGCATTTTGTTACAAGTTTGAAGTTAATATATTCCATGCTAGGTCATTTTACCTCTTCAACTAAAATTTCATTGCCTGGTGTTATTTTCTGTTTGTTGACAGTGTTTTGGGGGGATCGCTTATAATTGCTGGTCTCTATTTGGTTACTTGGGCATCGCATAGGGAACGACAAGCAACTACAGTTTTGCTACCTCATTCAACCAGGTCATCCGAACCACTTATTCACAAAGATACATTGACTAACAAGTTTGCATATCAGATAGGACACATTTTCTCAGGGTCTGCCTCATCACCCAAATCTGTAGATTAGATCAAACTTCTGATGGGATTTTTGATGTAAAGTTCTCACAGTTCAACCTTTTCAAAAGGGTGGCCTCAACGTAACTGCGGTTTTGATTGAAAACCTTCATCTTTTAAAAGTTACAAATGTTGTAATTTTCCAATGGGATTACATAATTCATTATTCTGCCTACTCCTTGTATTGCTAACATATTTTTGCTGAATAAGTTATATCTCAGAGGTCAAAATAGAAAAGAACCATGTTATTATCATCAATTAGCTGCAAAAGGCTTCTTTTCCAGCCTTTTCCAATGGTTGCACTGGTCGTCTTGTGATGAGATTTTTGTTGAGCATATTCTTTTGCTGATTGTTGAAATTAAATACGCGATAAGATATTATAAGTTGTAGATTGTTTTGTTGCTATAATCTACCCCCTCCAATTTGTATTTAGAAAAAAGGTTGAAAGTTGGAACAGGGGAAAAAAGATTATGGAGTAGTTGCAACAAGTATGGCCTAAAAATTATTATTCTGCAGAGTTAGATTACAAGTGAATACAGAGAAGAAGAGATGAAAGGAACAGCTCTCCAACTTCTGTTCCACTCTTGGGCCAGTTGTGCCTCTAGTTTACATAAGGTATTAGTTTGGTAATTGGTACATCTGGTTTGCTTGTGTTTATATAAATGCATTTGCATAGTTTAAACTTTTTGTTAAATGATTAAGGCTATTTTAAAACATATATTAAAAACAATGATTCTTTGTATGTATAAAAAAATGCTTGAAAAAAATGCTTTATATGTGATTCAGGTGTTGTTTGGTCGATGGGATATTTGAAATATTAAATTAGTTACTTATTTTAAGTTCATGATTTTAGGGCCAAATTGAGTTAGGTGTAGTTCTTGTTAATTTAACATGAAAGCCTACTTGATTAAAATATACTTTTTTCTTCTTTGAGAATCTTTATTTTCAATTATTTACACTAAAATTGAGACTCAGAGTCCTATCAATCTACGATGAAAATCAAGTGGAAGGAGATGTTATTCCTTTGATGTTGTTTATCTCCAAATTGTTGGAAAATAAAGATACTACAAATTTTTTTTATGCAGATTAGAGATACTACAATTACATGGGCCTATTTGGTAGGCAATATTAATTATGTTTTATGTTTTGAGATTTACTGAGTTCAGTTAATATGCATTTGACAAATGTGTTTTCGAAAAATGTTTCTAGATTATGTGATCCAAATAATAAAAATTTTGAAAATAATACTTTTAGGTTTTCATTGTATTAATTTTGAATTTGAAATTTTAAAATGCAGGATTATATTAAAAAAAATAAAATTTTAATAAATATAGTATCTCTTATTATAAATTCAATTTATTTTTGTTAAATTAAAATATGTATAATGTATCATGTATGTATAAATTATATGATATTGTAAAATAATAATTATACAAATTTATAACAAAAAAACATGTTCGTAAATAAATTAATAATAATTTATATTCAACATAATATTTAGTTTTGCAACTACTTCATTGTCTATAAATATATTATAGAACACATTTTGAACAATTATTTAAATAGAAATCCAACTTTTAAATTTGCTACCGAACACATATTTGAAAATATAAAATACAACTTTATTTTCATTGAACCTGTTGTTTTCAAAATTTTGTTTCAGATTACCTACCAAACAAACATTAAAATACTCCTGCCATATTTTTAACTAATTGAAATGCATTCGTAAATAATATACTAATATAGTTTTTATTTAGGTTCAATTACAAGTTTAGTCATTGAACTTTGAAGTTTGTGTCTATTTAGTTCCTAAACTTTCAAAAGTTTCTAATAGGTCCCTAGACTTTCAATTTTGTGTTTAATATGTTCATAAACTCTCAATTTTATGTCTAATAAGTCCCTGTTAAATTCAAAATTTTTAAAAATTAATTGATCTAATAGATATAAATTTGAAATTTATGTATAATGGAACTCTAAAATTTTAATTTTGTGTCTATTAGACTCGTGAATTTTAAAAAATTTAAAAGTTTAAAGACTAAATTTGTAATTTTAAAATTTCAGATACTAAACAGATACAAACCTCAAAGTTTATGGACTAAATATGTAATTTAACCTTTTATTTACTTCTTTTGTTTCCATCTTTTCGGTCTCATATCAAACTAAGTTTGATTTTGGATTCCACCCTCAACCTCCAATCCCAATGTCAAAACAATCTTAATAAACGAATATTCATAATTCTTATGCAATTAATTAAAACTAGAATTCTTTATCCCTTCGTTTGTCGTTCAACAAACGGAACCGTATTATTTTACACCAATTAATAATTGTTTCGCTGTCACTCAGCTTAGTGAGTAATGATATAAACAATGATTCTCCACTCCTTTATATCAGCGAGAGAACGGCCTTTCCAAGACTTTCTCCCTTTCACTTTTTCCCGTTCACTTTTGTGCTTCAAATAGAAACCGTCGATTCCCTTCGACCTTTTTTCTGTGCTTTATCAATCTGCAGAGCAGTAACCCAATTGCGAATTTGCAAGGCTTTCATGGTAACTGTTTGTCTCTTTTTCTTTTGCCCTTTTCGTTTCTCCTTTTTTATCCTCGTTCAGCCTTTAATGGGGTTTTAAGCTCTGTGTGTTAAATCCTCGATTAAAGTGTAGAGGAGCTTTTGTTTTGTTTCTTCTTCTTATTCTTCTTCACGTGCACCCCACGAATCTGAAAAAGGGCTATGTATCTTTATTGATTTTCCTTTTTTCTTTTCTTTTGTTTTTCTTCTTCTTGTTCTTCAGCTTTCTGAAGAATCGAATGGTTTCTGGCTCTCTGGCCTGAGGGTATGTGCCAATTGTTCTCATTCTGTTTTCGTTGTTTCTGTTTGATTTTGTTGCCTTAGTGTGTGGGGTTGTTTTATTTTTGCCCTTGATTTCCTGTTTTATGATTGTTATTGAATAGCTGTTGGAATGGAATCTGGTTGAGAAGATTTTATCTGGGTCTTTATTTGGCTGCTTTTGGGGTGTTCTGAAATTGATTTTTTTGTGAAGTTCTTTTGTAATTTTCAGTGTTCACACGATGGATTTTTGGGACTTGCCTGGAACTTTTGGCCTCCTATCTATCTTCTCTCTCTCCAGTGCATTTTGGAGGTTATGCTATAGAATAATGAGAGTTTTTTTTTTTTTTTTTAAATAAATGTTGAAAATTTAGTACAATATATGATTTGAATCCAATCTGAAATAGTGCAACTTTCTGTAATTGCTTGTAATGCTGTGAAATTGAAGCTAGTATGGTGAGGTAATAACCTTTGTGAATTAGAATGCAAATATGTGATGTGATTCTTGTGATTGTGACATCCAGAGTACTATTTGCATCTTTAAGTCTTTACTAAAGTTGTGGGTTTGGAAAGCTTGATCTGTTTTCCCCCTCAAATGAAAGCTTATGTTTTAAGTTTCTGTTCTACATCCCAGTCATTGCTTTAAATTCTGTTGTTAACAATTAACAAATTTGAAGCAAATTTCATAAACTTTTGATGCTTTCAGAACAAGAATATAATGGATATTTTCTCAATACCTTTTTGGGGCTTTCTCTATTTGTGTTCTTTACATGATGTAGGATCCTATATATGTGTTGTAGATTGCACTCAATGGATGAAGTTTCTTACGATTATAACTATTCATAAATTTGAGCTACTTGATTTGAGTTTTCATATTTGAGACCAAAGTAAATAGGATTATATTATTACACGAACTTGATCATTTACAAGATAGTTGTGAATATTAAATGGTTGTTTCTGTTCACATTGTAGCATTAAAACTGAACAAGTAAGATGGTATTCTTATTGGAGAGCTCTGGTGTTGAAGTTTTTAAAAAGTGGCATTGCGGGCGTCGGGCAGCATCCATTTTTGCTTAGATATTGCATAGGGTAAACTAGATATCGGGCTCCGGTTTTTCTTGCTTCTCAGTGCATCGGTTTCTTCTTTGTATATGGATTAGATCTTCATTGGCAGGCATATGAGTCTCTATGAATTCCTCATCTGATTTTCATCATTTTTCTTTTGAGTTTTCTTTATAAAAAATATGAGTAATTGTGGTTGATGCTGATTGCTTTCCACTGGTCATTGCAGGCTTTCAGGACAATCTTTTTCTGCAGATCCCACGTGATTTTTTGAGCCATAAACCAAGAGCCAGTACCCTCTCTTGATATTTCACAACTAGAGCTGATGTTAGTAACTAAGCAATGCAGTTATATCATCATCCTTACTCTTTAAACAGCCAGAAGGTGAGACTTGCCTTGGAAGAGCAAGGCATTGATTACACGTCGTATCATGTCAATCCTATCACAGCCAAGAACATGGACTCCTCATTCTTCAAGATGAACCCAAGTGCAAAACTTCCAGTCTTTCAAAATGGTTCCCACGTAATTTTCGACACCATCGAGATAATTCAGTATGTCTTGCTCTGTAGTCCTTACCCTTTTAATGTGCAATTTCCATTCATGAGATTGGCTGAAATAACTCACTTCATTAAATTGACTTGGGAGATTGTGATTGTATCAACAATCTGGAACAAAATGAAAATTAGTGGATTAAATTACTTGGGAGTAGTTTTTAAGTTCTTTCTTAAACTATATTTTGTTTTGTTAACTGTTTTTTTAGTTTCTTCTAATAGTCTGTTTTTTCAGAACAATTGAAGATTTCATAGGCGAGAATATTGCACAATAATCTTCCACAATTACTGAAAACCATTTTTCCAAAAAAAAAAGTTAGAACAAGCTGCTAAACACCTCCTTTGTGATTATCTCTCTTCAATGGCCATTTCTTTTATGGAGTCGAAAACCCGGCTGTATATCTTTCTAAAGTAATGTTTGTAATGTACTGATGTCACAACTCTGTTCAGGTATATAGAAAGAATTGCAGTTGTCTCCTCAGGGACTGATGACGTAATGCCGAGTAGCAGAGAAGTTGTTGAATGGATGCATAAGATACAAGAGTGGAATCCAAAATTTTTCACTCTTGCACATATTCCCGATAAGTACCGCCTTACTGTCACCAAATTTATAAGGCGGGTGGTGATCGCTCGGATGGCCGAAACTCCCGAAATGGCTGCTGCTTACCATCGTAAGCTCAGAGAAGCATACGAGACTGAAGACAAATTGAAAAGCAAAACTGTTGTCAAACAAAGCACTGAACATCTAGTCAGACTTCTTGATGAAATCGAATTGAAACTAGGCGAAACTGCATATTTGGCAGGGGAAGAGTTTACCATGGCTGATGCCGTGTTCATTCCGGTGCTGGCTCGACTTATGCTGTTGAAGCTATCGGACAAGTATATAGGCAGCAGACCGAACATTGCAGAGTATTGGATCTTGGTGCAGCAGAGGCCAAGCTATAAGAAGGTGATTGGGAAGTATTTCAAGGGATGGAGAAAGCACAAAACACTTCTGAAAACCTGGTGCTTTGTTCATATCAGAACCTTGCTGAGGAGATACTGATGGACAAATAATTATAAAGTTATAAAATTTTATTTATATTTTGTAAATGAGGGAGGAGTTATAGGGGTAAAAAGGTCAAGTGTATGTATTTATTGCCATTTCTTTTTACCTCCCTTTTTGTTATGTTTCATCACTATTGTGTGTTTGTTTCATTTTTCTTTCTTCTTGGACAGGGGATTGGAGGTTGAATCTTGATTTGGATTTGTTATATTGTTTTAAATAAGTGGAATGGTACTGCTATTGAATAAGATACCATAATTTCCAAGTATCAAATTAGGACTGCAAGTGTCGAGCATAGTTCAACTAGTCAGAAGTTTAAATTTTCACTTTTATGTGTTGTTGAATTGAAAAAATAAAAAATTAGGGTTGCAAGTTGTAGGAAAAATAGTAGGTTAAATTGAAGTTGTTTACGCGATTCAATTGACTAGATTAATTAGTGTTGCTCATTCAAACTTGTATAGTGTTATCAGATTAATTAGTGTTAGTCATTTAAACTTGCATAGTTTTAGAATTAAAAATATTTTAGCTCGGTGTACTTTTGGTAGACTTTTCATTGACTTTAATTAGAGGGTTCTAAGTTAGTTTTTCTATTTTTCTTAAAGTTGATAGGTTAGTTTAGAGATCTTAGTGATGTCTGATTTTCATATATTCATTATACACATAACAAAATGAAACAAGTAGAACAAAAGCTTTTAAGAATTAGAGTATTATTTGAATCTAATATATACATAAATATAAAATAAGTTAAAAATTTATTTTGATCCTTGTACTTTGGAACTTGTTTTATTTTAGTTATACTTTTCAAATGTCCCAAATTAGTCCCTACTATTAGTTTATGCCATAAATTTTGAAAAGGTATTCATATTATTTTTTCTCGAATGGAAATGATTGTTTTTATTTTACCAACTTTGATTAAAAAAAATAAATAGCTTCAAACTAACTAATAATGACTAATCTTAAGATTTAATTAAAAATATAGAGACTAAATTTAGACATTCAAAAGTATATGAACCAAAATGAAAAAATTGACAAACATTCACATATGCAACAATACCTCAAAAGCGAAGTTAAAAATTTTCATAGAAAGGTAAAATCTTAACTTCTCTTTATAATTTTTTTTTCCATAAAAGAGAGGAGGCAAAGGCTTTGTTTTTGCTCCACCCATGAAATGTCTTATAATGTTATATGCATGCATGCACATACATTATACATATACATCCCATCCATACACACACATTAAATAAAAATCAAATGCTAACAATATCCAAAGTTTTCATCATATCATATCATGTCATGTCATAACATAACATAACCCAAAGTTTTAGACACTTCAACTTAAAAGTCAGAAAGGATAGAGTTTCAAGACCAGATAGAGGTAGGTATATATATATAATATATATATATGATAGAAAATATTATTATTAGACCCTTTCTTGTAGATTTGGTTGAATAGGCTGCACTCTGAAGGCAAAAGGCATCTGAGAATTGAAATCTCTCATTCTCTGATTGTATCCATTATCCATTTCTCTCACACTATCTCCCATGGTTACCATCTCCTTTTGGTACTGCATTTTACACAGAGTTATTGACTCATTTAACAAACTTGAATATCATATATTATATTATAAGGTTTGAATGTAAAATTACGTGCATTTTTTAATTCAACTATATGTGGGGATGGAAAGATTCGAATCTCTTCCATTTTGATCGAATGTATATGCCTTAACTAGTTGAGCTATGTTCAAGTTAGCAAAATAACAAGCATTTTGAAACGGTAATAAATAAAGCGGAAAAATGTTTAGAATTGAACTTTTTACTATCATTTTTAAACTTAGACGAGTTAAGAGAGGAGCAATTGCCCTCTACGTTATTCTTTGCTTCATCCCGGATTATAAATCTTTCATATGTATGAATATATATAATACATGATAACCTAAAATCATGTAAATTAATTTGATGTGGGAATATATAATAGCTAAAGAGAGATTGTAAATTAAATTACCAGCTCATAGTTGAGGCGCTTATTCTCCTCTTCCATCATTCTTTCCTATTCATATTGAAACCAAAAGGGTTATTTATGTCATCAGAAAATATTGATATCTAAATTTTAAACACATTTTATCAAATTCGCTAAAATATGTCCGGGTTATTTATTTATTTTTTCAAAAAAAAAAAATGTGTGTGCGCGTTTTTAAAAAAAAAAATTATTTGTCTTGGTAATATATTTTCGCCCATGTTTTTCTTAAAATAAATAAAGTTTTTTTTTTTTGTTAAATAAGGTTTTTATTCTTTTCAAAATCGTTGATTTTTTAATAGTGATATCAAAGTGAATTATAACATCAATACTTACCAATTACAATAATTAAAAACAATTTTGAGAAAAACTAGCAATGAGATCAAAGTGTATTGGTTCCAATGTGATGTTTTTTATTTTGGAAAATAGTCTTCAAAATGTTAGTCAAATTTTAATAACAAAATTAGATTTTTGAAATAAGCCACTTTTTCTACTTTTAAACTTAACTAAGATGAATAAAAAAAATAACAATTTCTAAACTCTAAATTCCATTATAGGAAAAATCAGTTTCAAACAGAAACAAGTATATTTTCCTAAAATAAATAATAATAAGCTCAATAAACCTTACGGATTTTTCCTTTATTTTTTTCTTCAATTTTTGCATGCTCTACCAAGAAATTGACTATTGAGAACTTAATTAAGAGAACAGAAGACAGAAAGAAAAATCACATTATAGAATTGAATAAAGTAAATAAGATAGAGAGAGAAATGGATCAATATACATACATTTGTCCTCATCATTTTGATGAACTCCGACTGTATATATCACACAGCAAAGAAATTAAATTAACATTCAAACCAAATTACACACATACAAAAACGAGATAATTAGACCTCGTTTGATTAAGTTTCGGTTTCTTATTTCTTATTTCTTATCTCTTGTTTCTCGTTTTTTTTTTTAATAAAAGAAAAACAGAACTACATTTAGAATAATTCTTGTTTCTTGTTCTTTCTTAAATTTTTTTATTTGAAAGTTAATTTGTAAACTTAAGTATTCCAAATTTTTACTTTGTTTTTGTTTGTTGAATATTTAATATGCATTTTATAAGTCAAGAACGATCCAGTAGTGTTTTCATTCATATATAGTAAAAAATTGATCACAAGAACAAGAAAGAAGAAACTCGATTTCGCTATTCTCAAAACTTATATACAATTTGAGAAAAGTTTCTTGAAAATAGAAAGGGTTATTTGGAGCGCTGAATGGATTATAATAATCTGAGTTATAATAGTCAGTGGAGTTACATAATATGTGTTTGAGATGCAGAATTGTTTAGTCTGAATTATAATAGTCTATGTTTGGAGTTGCATAGTTATTTAACTCTACAGACTATTATAACTCACTCAGCTTCTTAAACAGACCCTTATGGTTTTCGAAAATTGAAAAGAAAAAAAAAACGAGAGACAAGAGACAAGAACGTAACGAAACGACTTGTTATTTGATGAAAATTTTCCGAAAAAGAGGAGAAACGAAAAGGAAAGAGAAGAAGAACCTGCTTCTCACGAACACCAGTGAGGCCATTTTCAAGAGCATCTTCAAGAGCCATTAGCTCCTTGTAGTTGAGAGATGTTATATCTTCTCCTCTCAGATGCCTGTGTTCTCAATCTCGTGCATTATATTATTATTTATTAAATATATCTAGAGAGAAGAAAAAAATATTTTTGAGAATTAAATTCTCCATATACCTGAGCTCAATCTGCATGTTGTCATTCTCTTTCTTAACTCTATCCATTTCATTGCTCAGATTCTGTAATTGTTTCAAATACCAAAAACAATTGGAAAAAAAAAAAAACTATTTTAGAAGGGCTAAAGAATATGTATAAAAGATTAAATTTGCCCTATAATTGATAAGTTTAAGCTTTTGAATTTAGTGATAATTTAACGTGGTATCTTTTTAGCAGAATGCCCTGAGAATTAGAATTTTCAATTTGAAGAGCATTAAAAATGTGTAAAAGATTCAATTTATCCTGATCTATCAACTTAAACATTTGCTCAGATTCTCTAATTGTTTCAAATACAAAAACAATAATAATATATAATAAAACTATTTTACAAGTGTTAAACAATGTGTATAAAAGATTAAATTTATTAGCCTAATCAATAACTTAAGTTTAGCCAAGGTGAACATATCTTAGCAATAATTGACATGTACTCTTGATTGACGTCAAATGTTCGAATCTCCCAACACCAAATGTTATTGAACTCAAATTAATTAATTAAATAACTTAGGCCCCGTTTGATAATAATTTGGTTTTTATAAGTTTTTGGTTTTTGAAAATTAAGTTTGTTTTCTCCCAATTTCTCTACAATAGCTTTTATCTCCTTTAAGGAAGTATTTGAATTCTTAGCCAAATTCTAAAAAAAAAAACAAGTTTTTGAAAACTATTTTTTTTAGTTTTCAAAACATGGCTTGGTTTTTGAAAATATAAGACAAAAAGTAGATGACAAAACAAGTAAAACCATAAGTGGGAGTAGTATTTATAGGCTTAATTTTCAAAAACTAAAAACCAAAAACCAAATGGTTATCAAACGGGGCTTTAAGTTTCTAGGTTTAATGATTGTTTAATTTGGTATCAGACCAAAATGTCATGAAAGTTAAAATCCTCAATTTGAAGAGTGTTAAAGATATGTATAAAAGATTCAATTTATACCAATTTATCAGCTTAAACTTTTGGGTTCGAAGGATATTTTAACAAAAATAGGGTAATTTTGTGTTTCTTTTTCCTATTTTTTTTTTCTCTGTTGGGCAGCAGATCTACAAGTATGAGACTGGTAAATGACTGTTTTTTTCTCTTCCCTCTCTTATGTTTTCAGTTGAAAAACAAATCAGGTGGAGAAGAGGTGTTTCATCAAACCAATACATAATTTGTTACCAGATCTGTTCATGGATGTTACATTTCTCTTAGTTTCAACTTTCCTTTTTTATGCAAAATACTCACAAAAACTATCACAACATAATCTTCAAGAAATCTTTTTTTTAAAAAAAAAAAAAACCCATTTTTTCTCATTTCTAGATCAGTTCATAGATTTCAAACCCCAAATTTTCTAACATACTTTTGTCAAAAAAAAAAAAAAAAAAACCATTGATACATATAGACATATATATACATACCAAAATCAAAGCCAAAGATCCAAACTTTCTTTTAGGGTTTCACTTCCCATATCAAAAAGCTTAGATCTTGACCCTCCTAGGAGAGAGAAAAGGAAAGAAAATTAGAGAGAGAAAAAAAAAATACCTCATGCTTAGCATCCCACAGCCTCTTCCCAGATTGCTTGTGATACTTATCCAAGATATCAATCAACCTTTCAACACACACACACAAAAAAAAAAAAAAAAATCAAACAAAGCTTTAATCTTTTGAGATTATTTAACAAGATAAAAAAAAAGATAAAAATTTCAAAAATTTAATTAGTTTAATTTCTCTTACGGTGTAGAAGGGCTGCAATACTCATGCATTTTTCCAGAGCTAGCAAAAATGACAAGAGAAACTTGAGCATCACAAAGAACAGTAATTTCTTTGGCCTTCTTGATTATCCCATTTCTTCTCTTTGAATAGGTCACTTGTCTGTTGCTTGAGTTTTCAATCCTCTTTATTTCAATCTTTCCTCTTCCCATTGTTTTTCAAGCTTTCTTCTTCTTTTTTTTTTGAGCTAAGGAAATGGAAATGGAGTGGAAAAAACAGCCATTGAAAGAGGGTTTAAAAGGAGAGAGGAAGGGAATAGAGGAGCATTCTATATTGGGTTTGGAAGCTTATAAACTTTCTAAATGATACAGAGAAGGAGGGCTTGTTTATGGGTTGTGACAAGCCCAAGCCAACTGCAAAATTATGTGATTTTTATTTATTTATTTAACTTCTTTTTTTTTTCGGTCATGTTTGTTTGTGTTTTGAACTTCATTTATTTTTTTAAGAAGTTTTTGTTGCATCTTGTTAACCATTGGGTTTCATCCATTTCTCTCACTTTAATTACTTCCCATCAATAAGTATACAAACCCTTCTTTCAAGTACTCAACCTTGGACATAGTTTAACTAATTAAGTCATATACTATCTTTAACCAAGAGATAGTTCAACTGATTAAGGCATATACCCTTAACCAAAAGGTTAGAGGTTCGAACCTCACCATCCCACATTTTGTTGAACTCAAAAGAAAATAAAATTATTCTTTCAAATTTATTCCAAATTTGACAATATGTTGCTAGTGTTATCATCATATTCATTATCTTTCAAGATTTATTGTGTAGTACTGATTGCACTTGTTTTTAGAATAGTGTATGTAGAGATTTAGATTTGAACTTTACTTCTTTTTTTTTTTTCCAACAAATGCAAGATTAGATGAACGAACTCTCAATCTTAGGAAAGATAATTATAAGTGTCGCATCCACTAACTATGCTAGGATTGACAAACTTTTATTTAGTTCAACAATATATGTGGGAGTGAAGATTTGAACCTTGATCTTTTGGTTGAGGTTGTAATAAAAACCAGTTGAGTTATGTTTAGGATGAATGAATTTACGTTATAGAAAGATTATTGATATCACGCTGGCTTATAATAATTGCACTTAACTACACAACATAATGGAAATTTTTATTTCAATTAAAGAATGAATATGTGATGTTTGGGAAAGAAAAAAAAAGTTGGGTAATTATACAAACTTGTAATAAATTAGGATGGTAGTGATCAATTTAAAACTAGGGTTATTAGGTAGTATTTGGAAAGGAAACAAAAGGATTTAAGTGGATGCCCTAAAAGGACACGTGTCAAGCTTACAGCATAGGAGTCTGTGATGGTCATGTCTAGGAAAAGAGTGGGTTAAGTGAAGAAAAAATCTTAACCATCAAATCAAAAAATCAAAAGGGTTTTTGGCTCAAGAAGAAGGGAAGGTGGGATTTTTTATAGGCAAAAGAGCAGATGGGAAATTGAAGGTACAAAGAAAGCAAATGACCCAAAATGGCAAAGGGAACAAAGCATTTTCTAAGTGCTTTTTTAACATGAAAAAAAAAAAAAAGAGAAGCCTTCACTGTCAAAACTGGGTTTTTGAAAGTTCATCAATCAGAATTGGATTCAAAATCCAAAGCCCTATGCCCTTCTTGATCTTCAAAGTTTGAAACAAGAAATCTCAACCTTGAACTGAAAGAAAGAGAGACAGAGAGATAAATCACAATCAATCTAATCAAGAGGTTCAATTCTTTGTATGCCAAACAACCTGCTGTCATATCTTCAAAGCCTTTATGATATATATGTAAATGGGTTTTCAGACTTTCATGGGTTATTTATTTATGGGTTAAAATACAATTTTGGTACTGTAATATTTTGGGCTTTGTATTTTTAAACATTCAAATTTAGTTCAGATACTTTATGTAAATCTTAAAATTAGTCATCAATGTTAGTTTGAAGGTTATTGATACAGATACTTTCTGTAAATCTTAAAATTAGTCATCAATGTTAGTTTGAAGTTTATTATTATCAATAGTGGGAAGGCTAATATGGACTAATTTATGTTTATTTTTTTTAAAGTTAACAATAAACTAAAGTACAATGACTAAAATAAAATAATTTTTAGAGTCCAGAGACCAAAATGATATTTGAACTTTTAGTTAATTTTTGAAATTAGGGTTTGCTTTAAATGCCCTAATTTTCCAAGCGTTTTGATGTGTAGTGGACTGTGTATGTACATTTTGGTAATTTCATGTACTGTTTGAAAATTAGGGTTTGCTCTAGCCTTTCTTTAGATACCTTTTCCTAGCATTTTGGTGAAATGCTGCAATGGGTACAATTTGGTCATTTCCTAGACTTTTGGAATTAGGGTTTTGCTTTAGATATGCCTATTCTTACATTTTGGCACATTGAACAAGCATATTGGTTAATGACCTAATTCTAAATCGATCGAGTTTGGAGATGAAATATGGAGAATATATCTTTTTTCTTCTCGTGCTTTAAAAAAGTTGAGAAGATTCTTCTCTACAAAAAAATAGAGTTTATTTTCTCTTCTTATCCTAACCTGTTTTAAATAAAAATTTCTTATTTTATTAAGAGTATAATGAAATTATTGCATCTACTTTCATCTTATGTAGATTAAGTTATACTTTTTTCATCCATGTATTATCGTGTTTGTATCAATTACTTTTTATTTGCATACTTTTGAAGTTAATTAAATTTCACCCATGTACTTTTATTTATATTCTCAATGTTCCCCATCATAAATGGGTGTTAAAAAAAGTTAATACAAATGTGAAAATACAAGATGGTATTTATTATTATTATTATTATTTATTATTTTATTTTTTTGAGGCAAACAGACGGCAGTATTTAGGGTTACATGCGTTTCGTGTGTACATGTGAAACACAACAATAATAAGATGTACTGCAATAGAATAATTGCCTACGTGATGCATAGTTGAATTTTTTACCTACAATAATAACGAAAGTCAATTACTTTATAGCACACTTGATAAAATAAACGTGTAATTATTATTTTTATTTTTTTAATTTCTAAAATAATTTTACTTTAGTGACTACAATTTTTAATATTTTACTTTAATTAATTTCTAAATTATTAATTGTTGTATAACAAAAAAAATTTCAATCATTTTTGTTTGTTTGATCTCACACTTTATTATGACGAGTAAGATTTAGGATTTGTTTGAAATACCTTACACTTTTAAAAAAAAGTATTTGCTTAAATTATAAGTTTAGTCCTTGAACTTTTAGATTTGTGTCTATTTGATCCCTGAACTTTAAAAAATGTCTAATAGGTCCCTAAAACTTTTATATTTGTGTTTATCTAGTCTATGAATTTTAAAAAGTGTCTAATAGACCCTTAAACTTTTAATTTTGCGTCCAGTAGATTCTTAAAATTTAAATTTTGTGTCTACTAGTTCCTCAACCTATTTGATATATTTTTTTTTGAAAATTCACGTACCTACTTAGACACAAAAGTTAAAGTTTAGGGTTTTAGACATAAAATTCAATTTTATATCTAATAAATCAATTAATTTTTTAAAATTTTAAATATGTTAGGGACCCTATTAGACACAAAATTAAAAGTTCAATGACTTACTAGATACAAAATTGAAAGTTCATGGATCTATTAGACATTTTTTAAAGTTCAGAGATCAAATAAACACAAATTTGAAAGTTAAGGAACTAAACTTATAATTTAACCAAAATATTTCAATAGAAATGTGTTTAATTATATCTTACATTAAAAAAAAGCTTTGAATAACAACTTTTTTTTTGTTGTACTATATTCAATAGTGATTGCATTAATTATAAATATGTTTTATTTTCTTATTACATATTTGGAAGATTTTTAGTTAATCACTTTAAAGTCATTTTTGGATAATCTATCTCTTAATTATTTTTTCTAAAATAGATTTTAAATTAATCTATTTTTCAAGTAGTTTTTATTTATTAACAATAAAAAAAACAGTTTTGATAATCTAAAATCATTCACGAAGTTATACTAACCACATTTTAAATTATTAATTTTTAGATAGGTACTTATAGAAAAAAGTTATTCCAAACACACTATTATATTGAGACAACTCATTCAACCCGAGAAGAATGTAAAATATATTCTCTGAAAAAAATGTAAAAATATATATTGAGGGTTGACATATAACATATTAAACTATATCGTCTAAAAAAAACACATTTATATGGGTCTAAAATGCTATAATTCAAGTAATACAATATTGAGTCTAATGTAATTTCAAATTATGTGTGTATATATATATATCATATATTTATTATGTTTGGTTCTGCAATACCTCACAAAGCCCAACTAAAGCTATAGGTGCTTGGTAGGATGGGCTATCGGCATCTCGAATTAAACAAAAATAAACGAGCCTATATTAAACTTCATAAATGTCTTTTTCTTTTTTTCTTTTTTTTTTTTGAGTCAAAACGGAATGGGACTTCATAAATGTCATTATTGAACAAGTTTTTGGTATGACTTCATCGAAATGAAAATTAAAGTTTAAGAATGAAATTTAAAAGAATTGAATGCTTAAATGTCCGAGAATGAGTGCCAACATATGCCTAATTCAACAATTAAAGTCAACTTGAATATAACTCAACTGGCTTACGCATATACTCTCCATTAAGAGGTTAGAAGTTCGAATTTTCACTTTCATATTTTGTGAAACAATTATAAAAAAAAAACTCAACAATTAAGGTGTTACTCCTTTCTATGAGGCTGGAGATTCAAATCTCCAACCCCCCAAAAAAAAAGCCAAAAATGAGTTTTAAAACCTCTCAACCATAAGTTCACAGCAATTCTAACCTCATATAATACAAAGACTTCAAAATTTTCTTACAATGGTTAATCAAAACAGAACCAACTACAGCAGGAAACAGCCAAAAGATGCAACTGTTTAAGCTTTACTAAATTCTCTAAGCATTACAAATCTACAAAAAGCTAGCTTTCCCGGATTAACAACTCTATCTCGTGATGGTAATTGAAAGCATGAAGCATGAATCAGTAAGATTGATGACTGCATGCGGAACTAGCCATAATTGAACTCATTACCGATCGTGAGGGCAGGAGCCATGTCGAGAACTCGCATGAGAGAATCATCAATGATAATATGGCTGTCTCATTCATGTCAACGCTTGAACTCCGGAACCACATTTCATGTCCTCACTTCTAAACAGATGAGGATCCTGGGATAGCTTTTGCAGGTTCAATGGTTGTTTAAAACCAATTTGAAATGCTGAAATCCCTTAGCTTCCTGAGATGTCTCTCCATATCTTGTCTAGTTTTGGTCCATTCCTCCTTCTCTATCACTGTGGTTGGATCATCTCGTTCGCTCTAGATTGCATCGAGAGTACAGGGGATTAGGCAATAAACAGAGCAGAGAATGCTAATGAAGTCTGTTAGATAAGAAATAGATACCGAATGAATAATCTTGAATGAGTTCCCGTTATCCCGAACTACAAGTAAGTCACTTCTCCTGTCCCTATCTCTTCCTCCTGGAACTGTGACCTATATAAGAGCAAAGGGAAGTATTTTAAGCCTTTTTAACAGATGGGAAGCAGCCTGAAAACTACACTTGGACTTGAAGTTTGGAACTTATCATCGAAACTGTGCGGCGTCAGAAATGATTGTGCAGAACCCAGAAAAAAGAGCCTTACCAAGACTTTTGCCCTGGTGATTGACTTGGTTTTTGAATCAATTACATATATTTCCTCAAAGTCTAGAACAAATTCTGGGTCACGCAGCCTTCGGTTTCTGAAGTGCTTTGTCAAGAAAACCTGCAAAAGTAAAATACATCGCTTAAACCGAAATCCTAACATCCATCACATCTCCTGTCCCCAACAGAATAAAAAAAGCACATTCAAGAGCACAAGAAACTTAAGTTACGAACCCTGTGATTCTACAGGCAACATTTCTCATGCATATAGTATACTGTTCAGTAAATGATGCTACATTAGTAATATAGTATATTGTTCTAAAAAGTAACATTTCTCATGCATATACCGGCTACTCGTATCTTAATGTTGAGTGGCGAACCCCACACTCTCATTTACAAAGAAATTTCAACTATTAGAAGACAAACTGTATTCTCAAAAAGCAATTCAGCCAACATACAGATGCAACACCTATAATCTTTCTTCTTCTTTCATTTTTAAGAAACCAAGCTTTCATTGAGAAAAATGAAAGAAAATATATGGGCATACAAAAAACACGCAAAATTAGTCCACAACTAACTACAAGAATGAACTCCAATCCAAAAGAATAACACTGAGTTGATAATTATAAAAAGTCCAGTTAATGGAAACTCATAATCCCCAAGCTCCTGGCTTTGGATAAATGAAATAATACAGTACCCTCCTTGTCATGAACTGATAGTTGATTCACAATTGAAATTATCATCACTTTCTCTAGAAATCAAGAAACAGAGTTAACAAACACCACAGTCCTGAGTTCATCACCCTTACCTTAAGAACCTCCTTCTCAGACTTGTATAATGGATCTCTGGGTGCATCAATGGGTGGTTCTGTGACATTGTAGCATCCATAATCACTCTGAGCACATCTAATATACTGCAGTTTTGAAGAAAAGTAAGAATTATGATCATACACTGCTGAAATAAAATCAAGCCTCATGCTTAAAAAGAAGTAGAAAATGCCTTTAAATCCTATTTAGGCCCTTAAACATCTTGACCCTCTAAGCTTCTAAATGTTATGTTTAAGTCCCTCAACTTTCAACAATTTTATTTTAGCCACTAAACTTTCCATAAACAACTATTTAATCCTTACCGTCAACAAAAACTTAAAAGATAGTCTATGTAAACATTTAGAAATCAACATCTCAAGTTTATGTTGAATAATTTATTAAACATTAATGAGGATGGTTAAAATGGTGTTTTAATCCGAAATTCAGGCTAAAACAGAATGGTTTACATTATCTATTATGTATAAATGCAAAGAAATGGCAATGGTACCTTCTGAGGCACTGGAGCAAGAACTTTGGGGATGGCATAAACATCAGTGTCTGGAGGAGTAACATACATCTACAGCCAAGATACACATTAACGAAAAATTCTTCAAACTATCAAATGAATCTGAGAAAACGAAATTTGAAATGAAACTAAGTAAAAGAGCCGCTAACCTCTCTGAAATCATAAACATCATTGTCCGGATCCGGCGGCTTCCTGATGAAGAAATCACAGTGCAACAAACTAATCTTATGAAACTCCTCCTCATTTATCCTATAATCCACAATCATCTCCGAATCCCATCCCTGCGTCGACACGAAGCTTTTGCTCTGCACAATTGAGATATTCTCGTCGCCTACACCGTCAGAACCCGCCGCCGCAGCGGCTGCCGCGGCTAGAGGATCGTACTCGATGTCGAAGTCCTTCTTGTTGTCGACTTCCTCCATTTCCTCGTCGTCCATGTCGTAATCATCGGGGCCGCCGCTATCGCCGTCGCCGTCGTCGGAGAAGACGCGGAAAGGGTTTCTTTTAGGGACGAAGAGAGGGGATGCGGAGGGAGTGGATTGCCGGTAGGGCAAGCTTGGGAGGTGGTGAAGAGAGCTTGCGGCGGATATGAAGGGGGCTGGGAGCAGGTGGAATGTGGCCGGCGGCGACGGCGAGGAGAGGAGGAAGACGGTGGAGTTCATGGTGGGCTTTAGTAATGGAGCATAAGTGAACTCTGTGAAGCGGCGGCCGGAGAATTCCGCTGTGTTTTTAGTCGACGGAGAGCGCGGCTTCGTTGATGGATAATGTCAGGTGGATAATATTAAAAAAAATGTATATAAAGATATTATATAAATATCTCTTAAAAAAAAAAAGAAGCTAAATTATAAATAAAAAAATGCTCCTTGAATTTTGCCAATTATTTCAAAGATACCTCTATTCTTTCAAAAGTTACAATATTACTATTGATTTTTGTGTTTCAAAACTACCATTTAGAAAAACTGTCAGAATCTTGGACGGAAAGTCGACATGTTGATTGTCTTTCTTTTAAACTTATTCCAAGCAAATCTCTTAGTCATCACCACGTTGTTCCAAGCAACCATCACATTGATTTTTTGTCCAAAATTCTAATTAATTTCTATTCCAATGGTAGTTCTGAGATATTATGAAAGATCAAGAGTAATATTGCAACTTTTGAAAGCATAAGGGTATTTTTTAAACAAATGGCAAAAAATATGGGTATTTTTTATAATTTAGCCAAAAAATATTATATAAATATCTTAATTTAATTAGTCTTCACCGTAGATTTTTAAAGATCCATTGTTTCATGAAATATATATGGCGATTTGAACCTCCATACGTGTACCACTATCTATTTTATCCAAAATATCGTTGACGGACTGCGTGAGAAACAAAGATGCGACATTATCAGTGGTTTCATTTTTGTGAAGGAATGAACGTTTCACTCCATAGCAAAAGTATTAGATTGTCTTTGATTTTATTTAAAATTTAACTAAAAATTTAGACTTATGCAAACTTATTGAAGTAAATATGAAGATATTTCTGGCGGATCTTTATCTCCTTGATAAAGAGCTTGTCGAAGGCTCTATCAAATAAAATTATTAACCAGACCTTTACAATTTGTAGTAGTAATGGCCATGGTCGATCTCAGGGATTGGATTTCTTAGCTTAATTAAGTACTACAATTACCAATGCTCAATTTTCTATAGAGAACCTAACTTTAGATTGGAACAAGATTAAACTAAATTAACTATTTACAAAGGTTGGAAACCATTTAGAGAGACTAGTGAATATTGCATTACATGAAGTGCAACTATGAATTTGATTAAAGAATTGTAGAATATGCAACAACCTTAAGCCAAGAATTACTAAAATATGCAATTGACTCTCTTAAGCCCAATTGAACTCATGTAAAGTAGTAAATCATCCTCTCGGTCTATTTCTACACCTAAACATGGCATTATGAAATTCTTTTAATGGTTTCTAATATTAACATATTCATTCTCATGCAATATATTAATTATAGTCATGCATCTAAGTTCTTTAGTTAAATTTACTTTCTCAAGCTAAATTTAACCTAACATGCGAAGCTATGGCCAAAAGCTTAGAAAATTGATTCGAGATGCATAAAAGGCATTACGATATAATACAATTAAAAAAAAAACCAAACAAAGTTTAAAAGTACAATCATCCAAGAGTCTAAGATACTCAAAATTACATTCAATATTCAGTCCAATAAATCCTAAAGTTCAAGAAACAAAGTAAAGGGAAAAGAGAAAAAACTGGACGTCGCTTGCCAACACTTATTCCTGTCGTGATGTCCCGCGATCTCGAGCTTTGAGTCTCCTCCTTAGCTCTCCAAAGTGCTCTCTAGGTCCCAAAACAATGCTTTTTGTCGAAATTAGGGTTCTAGGCTCTCAAAAACGGCTCTATTAATCCGTAGGTCAAATTTTCTTTTTATAGAATCGAGATAGCGTTGAGACGCTGTAACAGTAGCGTCGCGACGCCGCTACAGTAGCGTATCAACCTTGTAATAGTAAAAAAAATTGTTTTTCAATCTATAGCGTCTCAACGCTGTATTATAGCGTCTCGACGCTATACCCTCGGGTTTTCTCAATTGTAATACGTCTTCTACTTATCTTTTTTGCCCCAAAGTGTGTCTTTAAGCTCTAATTAAGCTCCAAATAGCTTCAAAAGTCCGGTTTGGCTCAAATTGCTCGAAATCTACAAAATAAATAAATAAATGCATGAAAGCTCACTATAACCATACAAAACTAACACAAATCTAAGCCTAGAAATAGCACACTTTTGAGTGCTATCACTCCTCCATAAAATTAATCTGGGAGCCTCTTGAAAAAAATTCACAAGGGATTGGAAAGGAAGATGTCTAAAGATAATTCTCTAATTCTCCGTTGAGAGATATGTGTTGTGTCTAATGGCTCAATGATACTATTTATAGAGACTAAGGAAAAATCTTTGCCATAATTAAAATATTATATTTTAATATATAATATATTAAAATATATCTTATATTTATTTGAATACCATTCAAATTTCCTACGATATTTATTTATTTGAATCTTATTCAAATTCTATAAATATATTTTATTTAAATATCAAATATACACTGATTATTTTAATATTTAATGTATCAAATACAATAAATATATTTTCCTATTTTATATTTAATATATCTAATATATTAAATATTAATTTGAACACTTTAAATTAAATATTAAATTCGAACATTTCAAATTTTAATATTTAATGTATCAAATACAATAAATATATTTTTCTCTTTTATGTTTAATATATCTAATATATTAAATATTAATTTGAACACTTCAAACTGATATTAATTTGAACATTTCAAAATTTTCTTTCAACTAAAATGATATTTTAGTGTTACTATAAGCTAACAAGGAGACCTTATGGACCTACAAATTATAAGCTCCAATTATACAAAATTAATTAATTAAACTATTTAATTAATCAATTTTCATTCATTAACTCTAGGGTCACTCCACTATAGACCTAAAGTTGCACTCTTATGCACTGTAGGACAAGTTGTGTCCATTGATATAATCACTACATGCAAGTCGATCATTCACGAGTTGTACGTAATTACAGCTAGGTCAAAAGTTCGTTTTAGCTCTGTAATTACATCTTGCACCTTAAGTGTTGGGATTTATGCCCTAAGGCCTCGTAATTAATTAATTATTTAATAATTAATAATAATTTTGATTATTTTATTTGCAATATAATATTATCCGTTATATGAAAAATCCAAGGTTATTAATGTAATCTTGAACAGTATGTGGTTGACATACAGGAGGATCGTGTTCAAGAAATAACCTAAAGAGTCATAGTATATGGATAAGGTTGGGTGTCTTATCCTGGTAAACACTATTGATACGACCCACTTTGTAATAGTTACAAATGATTTGATCCAAATCATTCATGTGGAGACATGTGAGTGGGGGTATCTTATACAATGAGTTTGTATAAGAGTGGACCACGAAATATTTAATCTCTCCTTATAAATCCGTTAATTGAGAAGATTAATATTTCATCAGGATGATCATATGCGACTCGATCTTAATCCTGAGTGAGTTATGAACTCCTGCCTGTGAGGGCTTGTCCTTTGATTTGCATGGGTGAGAGTGACTTTTGTAGCCGATTCAATATGCCTACCATTTTAGGGACTTGACCAAATAGGGAGCTAGGAACATAATCTCACAAGATGAAATTCACTCATTCCCTTATAGGGTAAGTAGATGAGTAGTTCCCTTAAGTGCTGATTTCGGGACTTGAACAATGGGGCCTCACCCTCTCATTGGCCCGAGAGGGACTTAGTTTATAATTAGATTATAAACATATTGTTCATTAGATGATCAGTGGTACTTAAGGTGCAAGATGTAATTATAGGGGTAAAACGGACTTTTGACCCAGCTGTAATTACGAACAACTCGTGAAGGATCGACTTGCATATAATGATTATGTCTATGGACACAACTTGTTCTACAGTGCATAAGAGTGCAACTCTAGGTCTATAGTGGAGTGACCTATAGTTAATGAATGAAAAATAATTAATTAAAGAGTTTAATTAAATAATTTTGTATCATTGGAGCTTATAATCTGTAGGTCCATAAGGTCCCCTTGCTAGCTCATAGTAACACTAAAAGATCAATTTAGTTGAAAGAAAAATTTGAAATGTTCAAATTAATATTTAATTTGAAGTGTTCAAATTAATATTTAATATATTAGATATATTAAATATAAAAGATAAAAATATATTTATTGTATTTGGTACATTAAATATTAAAATTTGAAATGTTCAAATTAATATTTAATTTGAAGTGTTCAAATTAATATTTAATATATTAGATATATTAAATAAAAGAGGAAAATATATTTATTGTATTTGATACATTAAATATTAAAATAATTAATGTATATTTGATATATTAAATAAAAGATATTTATAGAATTTGAATAAGATTCAAATAAATAAATATTGTAGGAGATTTGAATGAGATTCAAATAAATACAAGATATATTTTAATATATTAGATATTAAAATATAATATTTTAATTATGGCAAAGATTTTCCCTTGGTCACTATAAATAGGACCATTGGGTTGAGCCATTCTACACAACACACATCTCCTCAATAGAGAGAATTAGAGAATTTTCTCTAGACCTATTCCTCTCCAATCCCTTGGGAATTTTCTTTCAAGAGGCTCCCACAAGCCTTGGTCCTGTGTTCGAGTCATAGCCAGGAAGACTTTGTGAAAAAGATAAAGATCCGCCAGAATATTCTCCATAATATTATTTTCAAGGTATTTATTGCTTAACATTTGTATTTTAGTTTAATTCTAAATAAATCAAAGTGCTTCCGCTGTGGGTTTAATTCGATTATTTCCTTCATTAAGTACCACTGATCCTCTAATGAACAATTTGTTTATGATCCAACCATAAACTAAATCTCTCTCGGGCTAGTGAGAGGGTGGGGCCCCATTGTTCAAGTTCCGAAATCAGCACTTAAGGGAACTACTCATCTACTTACCCTATAAGGGAATGAGTGAATTCCATCTTGTGAGATTATGTTCCCAACTCCCTATTTGGTCAAGTCCCCAAAATGGTAGGCTTATTGAATCGACCACAAAAGTCACTCTCACCCATGCAAATCAAAGGACAAGCTCTCATTGGCAGGAGTTCATAACTCACTCTGGATTAAGATCGAGTCGCATATGATCATCCTGATGAAATATTAATCTTCTCAATTAACGGATTTATAAAGAGACATTAAATATTTCGTGGTCCAGTCTTATACAAACTCATTATATAAGATACCCCCATTCACATGTCTCCACATGAACGATTTGGATCAAATCATTTGTAACTATTACAAAGTGGGTCGTATCAATAGTGTTACCAGGATAAGGCACTCAACCTTATCCATATACTATGACTCTTTAGGTTATTTCTTGAACACGATTCTCTTTTATGTCAACCATATACTGTTCAAGATTACACTAATAACCTTGGATTTTTCATATAATTGATAATATTATATTGCAAATAAAATAATCAAATTTATTATTAATTATCAAATAAATAATTAATTACGAGGCTTTAAGGCATAAATCCCAACATTTTGCACCTAGGAGTTGTAACACAGTGGATCATGAACTAGCCGCCCATGCTCGGAGATGTGTTCACTTAGAAATCTGAATGGGGAAGTTCACCATTAGGGGTGTGCATGGTTCGGTTCGGTCCAGTTTTGACCAAAACTGGTAACCGAAACAAAACCCTTGATTTTGGACTATTCTAAATCGAAAAAATCGTTGTTTTCTTCGGTTTCGGTTAAAAACCAAACCAATTAGTTTCGGTTCCAACCAGTTCGGTTCGATTTTTAACCGACTTTTGCTTCCACATTTTACCTAGCAACAAACCTTAAACTTAGAGAGAGAAAGAGTGAGAGACGAGTGTGGGAGGCGATGAAAAACCAAGGAAAACCCAACACTTAGAGAGAGAAAGAGTGAGAGATGAGTGCGAGAGGAGATGAAACTAGGGAAGCGGCGATGCTGAGCAACGATTTCAAAGGGACGCCTTGTGAGAATCCAAATGAGAGAGATGGTGATGGTGGTAAATGGTCGTGAAATTGTTGCATGAAGGAGACATTTACAAATAGGCGATGGATTAATCTAGATGAGCAACGATTACAAATGGGTGATGATAAACGGCCGTAAGAGAGACATGACGGAAACGATATGAGTGGACGTTGAAGGAGATGCTTGAATGAGAGAAGATGAGAGGTAAAGGGAGAGGGAGGGGGAAAGAGAGGGAGTGAGAGAGGAGATAAAGTTGATTGTGATGGCAGATGTGACTTGTGAGGAGATAAGGTTGAATGTAAGATTTAGGGTTTGAAAATAGAATTGGGCCTTGGGCTTTGGGTTTGGGGTATTGAGGTGGGCTAATTTTTTTTTCTTTTTTTTTTTATATAGATTTTTAAAGAAATAAACCGAAGATCGAATCAAAAAATTCATTTTTTTTAAAGGTCAAACCGAGAAACCCATCATTTTATTACAAAATCGGACCAAACCCATCGGTTCGTGCTGTTCGGATCAGTTTGTCGATTCGACTCGGTTTTTGCACACCCTTACCCACCATAGATAATTAGGGCAGTCATGTTTGACAGTCTTAACCATTTCCTTTAATTCATCATTTGTCTTGTCTTGTTCTCTGTTATGTTTGTATTAAAAAAAAAAACATGAATGTGTGTGTGTGCGTGTTTTTTTTAAATAACACGGACATGTACTTTGGAGATATATGTTGGCGTTGGCAGGTATCAAGTGGATAAAATGCAATACCGCAACTGTATGGGTCAAATTTTAATATAGTGATTTGAGTATCGAGTATCGTCTCCACAAGGATTGATTTTAATTCATTTAAGTACATCAATTACTCTCATCTAACTTTATTTAGAGAAAGAAATCAAATGCAAACAAGCTAAAGTAAAGAGCTAAGTTAGAAGGCAAAAGATAAATGGAGACACGATATGAGAGAAATATCTTAGGGAATCAATTTCACCAATTAAACTTATAGTCAAAGCTACCAAGATTTGTTTTGCAAATATTCCATAAGCCAAGAAGTGAGGGTATTAACTGACTCTTTCAAACACAATTTAACTCTCATGCAATGTTATAAATCTAATATCTCTATCTAGATCTTAATAACATACAAGACATTAAGCAACTTCTTTTAAGGGCTTTTAAGAGAATTCTCCACTTTCATGCAAGAATTTACAAATAATCATGCAATTAAGTTCTAGCTTAAACCATACTTTTCCAAGCACAAATTCAAACAAATAAAACAAATAATCCGTGATCATTAGATTATAAGCATTAAATACATAAAATCATGAATGAAACAAAAACATTCAATCAAGATATTTAATCAATTAAAACCTCAAGTCTAATAGCTATATCAAAACTCTAAGATAAAAAGAGTTTAATCCAAAGTTTCCAACACTTAAGCAATTAATTCAATTAATATAAAAATCCCCAGTATTAGAAACAAAGATACTTAATTCATACAATTAAACCTCTAAGTTCCTAATTTACAACTAGAAAACATAAACTAAAACTAAAGGAAGAGGAAGAAATTAGCAAACGATGATCGATCCAACATTTCTGTCATGATCTCCACGTCCCTCGAGCTCCGAATCTTCAAAAATGTTCCACAAATGCTCTCAATTGCTCCTTAAACCCTCAATTTTAGCTTGGAATCGAGATTAGGGCTAAAACCCTCGAATTGGCCTCCCAAAATGGCGCCCCAAAATGATGTTTATATATGAAATCACGAGGCCACGTCGAGACGCTACAAGAAAAGTGGCGCGTGCGTGTTTCTGAGAGAAAGACAGTGTCTCAACGCTACCCTGTAAACAACACTGGCCATTTTGCTATATCTCTTCACTCAGGTGTCCGAATGACCTCCATTTTGATGCATTGGAATCGTGATTCGATGTAGAATCTCTCGAAACATGCCTTATGCTCAAATAAAATATTTCCTCTTTGATCGGATGAACTTTGGGTGAAGAAAAGTAAGTAAATACGTTCAACCCTAGTGTAAGTGCACACTGTTGATGCAAATATTAAAATATGAGTATTCCTGAATATCGATCCTATAGGGAACATTGTAACAAAAATTATTGCTAAGCAAAATGTAAGGAGAATTGCAACTTGAAAACTAAAAATTGCAAAAACAAGGTTGGGTTTGGTGTGTTTATTAAAAATAAAAGAATTGCATAATCTAATTGCAAGTTAAAGTGACAAAAATTGCAGAATCGAAAATTGCAAGATTGAATAGCAAACTAAACAGACTTGGTAAAAGAAATGAAAATTTCAAAAGAAATTCTTTATAGAAAGGAGGGGCTCAAGAATGTCATTGCCCTAAGTTGTAAATTGCAAAACCAAGATTGCAAATTCAACCTACTCTACACACAATTGTAAACCAAAATTTCTACTCCTATTCACCTTGAAATTAGATTTTATGAGACTAAGTGAGTGATTTATATGTCTATAGTTCATCTATCTTAGATAATTTGGCTCAACAATTTTATAGGTTTTGGAGTTTTTAATCCCGATGTCTAGGGTAAAGAATTGGCTTATGTCTAAGCTCTTTTCTCCATCATTTGTGTGAAATCCGTTTATCACTAACCTCGTCGGTATTAGATCTAAGCTTGAGTTGCTACCCTAATTGATCAATCTAAGATCTCAACGGAAATTTTATTCAACACAAGCAAACAATTGAGATGTAGGCTTGGTTTTTGTTGAAATTTTGGCTACAATTACTTCTTAGGAAATTCACATCCTTGAACCCTCTAAGAAGTTTAGCTCATAATAAATCTAAAAAAAACTAGGCTAAAGATTAAAACAAACTCCATGTAAAATTGAAGTTGACTACTGTATTACTTTAGGAATAAAGCTTACGGGAAACAAAAATTGTTTATTACACTAAGGAAACGAAAATTGTTACTGCACTAAAGAAACAGAAAATTGCTTTTGTTGCACTGAGGAAACATAACACCAAATGCCAAGGCCAAAAACTCACTAATTAAGCTTCATAATGTTGGGATTTGTGCTCTAAAGCCTCGTAATTAATGATTTATTTAATAATTAATAATAATTTTAATTATTTTATTTGCAATATAATATTATCAATTATATGAAAAATCCAAGGTTATTAGTGTAATCTTGAACATTATGTAGTTGACATACGAGAAGATCATGTTTAAGAAATAACCTAAAGCGTCATAGTAAATTGATAAAGTTGGGTGCCTTATCTTGGTAACACTATTGATACGACCACTTTGTAATAATTACAAACGATTTGATCCAAATAGTTCATGTGGAGACATGTGAGTGAGGGGTATTTTATACAATGAGTTTATATAAGACTGAACCACGAAAAATAATCACTCTTTATAAATCTGTTAATTGAGAAGATTAATATTTGATCAGGATGATCATATGCGACTCGATCTTAATCCTAAGTGAGTTATGAACTCATGCTTGTGAGAGCTTATCTTTTGATTTGCATGGGTGAAAGTGGCTTTTGTAGCCAATTCAATATGCCTACTATTTTGGGGATTTGACCAAATAGGGAGCTTGGAACATAATATCACAAGATGAAATTCACTCATTCCCTTATAGGATAAGTAGATGAGTAGTTCCCTTAAGTGCTGATTTCGGGACTTGAACAATAAGACCCTACCCTCTCACTGGCCCGAGAGAGACTTAGTTTATGGTTGGATCATAAACAAATTGTTCATTATAAGATTAATGGTACTTAAGGTGCAAGATGTAATTTCATGGGTAAAACGAACTTTTGACCCAGTTGTAATTATAAACAACTCTTGAATGATCGACTTGCATGTAGTGATTATATTCATGGACACAACTTGTTCTATAGTGCATAAAAGTGCAACTCTAGGTCTATAGTGGAGTGACCCTAGAGTTAATGAATGAAAATTAATTAATTAAAAAGTTTAATTAATTAATTTTGTATCATTGGAGCTTATAATCTGTAGGTTCATAAGGCCTTATTGCTAGCTTATATTAACACTAAAATATCAATTTAGTTGAAAGAAAAATTTGAAATGTTCAAATTAATATTATATTTAATTTGAAGTGGTCAAATTAATATTTAATATATTAAATATAAAATAGGAAAATATATTTATTGTATTTGATACATTAAATATTAAAACAATTAATGTATATTAGATACATTAAATAAAAGATATTTATAAAATTTGAATAAGATTCAAATAAATAAATATTGTAGGAGGTTTGAATGAGATTCAAATAAGTATAAGATATATTTTAATATTTTAATTCTGAAAAAGATTTACCCTTGGTCTCTATAAATAGGATCATTGGATTGAGTCATTAGACATAACACATATTCTCAAAAGAGAATTAGAGAATTCTCTCTAGATCTCTTCCTCTCCAATCCCTTGTAGATTTTCTTTAAAGAGGCTCCCACAAGCTTTAGTCCTATGTTCGAGTCATAGCTAAGAAGACTTTGCGGAGGAGATAAAGACCCACCAGAAATATCTCAATATTTACTCAAAGTAAGTTAGCTTAATCTTATTTTTTTTAGTTTAATTTTAAATAAAATCAAAGACGATCTAATGCTTCCGCTACGAAGTGAAACGTTCATTCCTCCACATAAAGAGACTATTGCATACTGGACAAAGAAAAATCATTCACAAGCTAAAGAAAAATTGATTTTCATCAACAATACTCATCCAAAACAATATTGTAAATTTGGACAACCTACAAACAACAAAACAAGGCTCTAAGAACTTTTTATTCGAATTAAAACATAAGACAACTCATGAATCAAAAGCTTCAAGAGGAGAATAATTCACTCTTCTTCCTCTACTTTCGAATACGACGAAACCAATAAGTGTACGAAGTAAAGATTGAATCGTTACAAAAAAAAAACGAAAGAATTGAACATGGCATAAGCTCTCGATAAAATAAAGAGGAAATTGAAGAAAAACAGAGTAGTAACTTGAGAGAATCCAACGAGCAAAATTCATTTAAAAAAAAACACCTCCAAAAATTGATCCATTTCTTCACTCATATTCTCTCCTTTTGTAGGTCTTCATTAGGGTTGAATAATGCCAAAAATTCATGCTGAAAATCCTCCAAATAGTGCAATAATTGAGGATTTTCGGATATGGGTTAAATACATATTTTTTCCTTTTTTGGATTTTTTTTTGTTGCTCTAGAATTGCAACTTCATCTTGCAATTTCCACAGTTCCTTGCAATTGCAACTTCATCTTGCAATTTCGGTTATGCAATTTTCGCAATTCATGCACACAAGTTTAGTTTTTAAGAATCTCACTCTAATTGCCTTCATTATTCTTTCTTTCTTATTTATAAGTAACTTTCAACTATTTCCAAATGATCTTAAGACAAAACAATAATATTTTAAGTAATTGGGAGTTAAATAAGCCTCAATTCTAAGGTTTATCACTCTTTTTGAATATTCAATTAAGCTTCAAAAGGCTCCAATATTCACCAAAATACTCCCGAACACTCGGTTTTGCTTTTCAAGCTCGGTTTCTACAAAATTAAGAGAAATATGCATAAAAACTCACAAAATCATCCCAAAAACTAGCATAAATTATAGGAAATAAGATAACATAATTACATGCTATCAAACATCGGTTAAAATAGTTGTTTTTTTACAAAGTTGATGTACTATAATACACATTTTAAAATTTTGAGAGGCCAATTTTTTTTTTTATTTTTAGTTTTAGTTTAGGAAGAAAAAGGATTTAATAGTTAAAAAATGAAAGGTTAAAAAGCACATTTGATCCCTAAAACTTTCATGAAGACAACAATTTAGCCCCTTATTATGTAACAATTTAGTCACTATACTTTCAAAATCGTAACAATTTAGGCCCTGCTTGATAACCATTTAGTTTTTGATTTTTGGTTTTTGAAAATTGTGCTTATTTTATCACATATTCTCTATCATGGTTTTCATATTCTCTACAATAATTTACATATTTCTTAGGGAAACATTTGAGTTTCTAGCCAAATTTCAAAAACAAAAACAAGTTTTTGAATATATATATATATATTTTTTAGTTTTCAAAACTTGGCTTGATTTTTGAAAACATAGGTAAAAAGTAGATAAGAAAACATGAAAACTCATAGGTTGAACTAGTATTTATAGGCTTAATTTTCAAAAACTAAATGGTTATCAAACGGGGCCTTAGTCTTTGAACTTTAGTATCTAATAATAATTTAGTTATTGTGCTTTCAAATTTGTAATAACTTAATCCCTATTGTAAAAAATTCTATCAAAATTAAATGTCAATTTTTATCATTCAACAATTTAGACTTTGTAGACTTTGTAGCTTATAAACATACTAGGTCCGTAATTAATTTATTGATCTACATATGTAAGAAATTTTATTAAATATTAACAATCATTTTCACAATAGGAATCAAATTGTTACAAATGCTAAAGTACATATACTAAATTGGTATATACTAAAGTTCATGGACTAAATTATTACAAAATTGAACGTTGGAGACTAATTCACTACAAACTAAAGATCAAATATCAAAAGTAATTTTTAACTAAAATGAAAATAGAATAAATACAAAAGTTGAAGTCAATGAGTGATATTTTCTCAAAAAAAGAAAAGAAAAGAAAAGAAAAGACACCGGTGATATTAAAAAACGGAATAATTATTTAAATGTTGAAAAGAATTGAAAATAATTATTAAAAAGAGAAATAAAAATAAAGTAATAATTTACCAGTATAATATTTGAATAATAATTTACGAAGGAAACGTTATCTTGGACCAAGGCAAATTTCCAGTTAACTTGCGCAAGAAAATTTACGGTTTGACTAGGTTAAATTTACATTGAAATTTTAGTACAAGAAAATTTACGGTTTGACTAGGTCAAATTTACATTGAACTTGTTGAACAAGAAAATTTACGGGGTTGACTAGTCAACGGAGTTTGAAATTCTATAAAAACGGATGACCTGGCTACGGCGCCGTCTTAGAAAACCCTTCCCGCCATTTACACTCTCTCCACTTTCCCTTCGTTTCATTTTCCAAATCAATTCACTTCCACACTGACATTCCAAATTCCTCTCTCTCTCGTCGAACTTCGACGAAGCAACGGTCGAGATGCTGAAGCCGAAGCCGAAGCCATTCGCCGGAGCCAGCGTGTTCTTGTCCCGCAATCTTGTTGCTCCGGAGATATTCGACGCTCTTCACGACGCTCTGAAGCAGAATGGGTCTGAGGTCTTCCTCTGTTGCGATCCCTCTCGAAACGGGCCTAATGATTATCATGTTATCTCCTCCGCCGATCACGTATGGAATGCCTCATCGATTTTATGTTTAATTTCTCATCCTACTTTGGATTGGTTGTGGGTTTATTGGTTTTTGATTCTTGCTTCCAGGAAAAGTTCGAGGATCTTCGCTCGAAGGGGTGCAATTTGCTAGGTATGGTTCTTGTAGGGTTAGTTAACTTGTAGTTCCGATTCTTTTTTTTTCTTCTTATGTGGGGATAGGATCGGAGTGCAATTATCCACTGGCGAGTGACATTAGTAGGAAATTGAAGGTCTCGATTAATTTGTCAAATGCGATAGGTACTGAATTATCGTTATAGCTTTCTTAATGCACATAAATAGTAGCCCAGTGACCATGTAATATGTACTTCATTGTCCGTTTGCTTTTCGAATAGGCAAACCTAGTTGTTTGAAATTCTCATTTCAGTCCGTCGCCTGGGACCTGATGCTCAAATCGCATTGCAATTTATTGGTAGAGATGGGTTGCTGACGAATTGAATTTCTGCTATTGGGAAGGTCCTCAGTGCGTGCTTTCATGTGCAAAAGAGTACAGACCCCTTCCTCAACAGGGTTTTACTTGCTGCCTTGCTATGGACGGTGTGAAAATTCTGGCATCCGGTTTTCAGGCGGATGAAAAGGTACGTTGCTAATCTTCCTATTTCCCCCTCGTTTTTCGTAGAAGTTTGTTTCTTAATTACAATACAAAATTGCAGGTTGAGATAGGGAAGTTAGTTACTGCAATGGGAGGAGTATTGCATACGAAAGCGTCTCTAGATGTCACCTTTGTCATCGTGAAAAATGTTTTGGCTGCAAAATACAAGGTTTTGATGCTTGAATTTCCCATTTAATTGACATGATGTGTATGTGTATTTAGGCTGTTTTATCTGTATAAATATCCCCACAAATATTAATTTCCAAATTTCTGACAATTATAGTTTAAAAAATGAGCAAGAGGAGGGATGGAAAAACAGATCTTGTAAGAGGATGGTTTTGGGTTGGGGGGTTGGAAAGGAAAGGATTAGTGATAGTTGAAACATTAATTTTGTTTCAAATCTAAAGAAAACTCCTTGAAATATCTGCACTTCTGTAACCATGAATATTACTAATTATTTGAAACACTAAAACAATCCATGGCCTAGAATACTAGCGATGATATGGGAGATACTAATAATGTATCCTTGACTAAATTACGAGAAGGAATTCTTTTATGATACAAAAACATCATCACAATCATTATGCAGCACAGTTGTTATCTTAACACGATGTAATTGTGAATATAATCTTCAAAATCTTCAGCATGCTACATAATTCATGGCATCAAGTAGGGCAGAACTAATACTCAACGTCATTCTTATTTAAAAGCAGAATGGCAACAAAGAGCTACTGAATGAAATCACTCCTCTGAACTCGAAATATTTATTCTATGCATCACAATGTTACTTTACCACACTTCTATCTTATTGTAGGACTTATTGTTCCTTTGATTTAAGAAATTGGTTGAATTTGTTCGTATTGATTGATTAAGTTCAACTGCTGGCTATATTTTAACAGTAGTGATGGATAAATTTAACTGACCAAAGTTTATGTATGCTTTAATCTGTATTTCCTATTTCTTCTCCTGTTTTATACCCTGAAGTCCATGCTAGATTATATTGAGATACCTTATGCGTTTGTTCTATTGAGTGAAGTAAAGTTTTAGTTTGTGATACATTAACAATTCAATCTTTTATGATGCATATCCTATATGTCAAGTTTTGAAAGAAGCTGAACTTCTCTGGTTGATGGTAGAAAGATGGTCTTGAGCTGAAGGTGGTGCTTCTGTTAGATTTGCATGGATATTGGGTGGTTGGCATGATTTTATATTTAATTAATAGTTATAAGTGCAACATACATTATAATGGATTTTAATTTTATTCTACCTGAAATGTTATTGCTAAGATTTTGACAGATACTATAATCTGTTAATATTTCTGTTTGCAGTGGGCACTAAACATTTCAAAGAAACCCATTGTCACAACTGCTTGGTTACAACAATGCTGGATTGAACATCGTGTAGTGCCTCAGGAGGGATATCGAGTCCTTCCATTTTCTGGATTAAATATTTCGGTGTCTAGAATTCCAGCAGGTTATGAGTTTCACAATATCTTATTCCTGCTCAGGGAAAATTGTTTTCTTGTATTCTTTTAGCATTTCTGGTTCTTTTGGGGATATCTGATAAAATTGTGTTCTTTTAACATTTCTGGGTTTCAGATGAGCGCAAAGAGATTGAAAATCTTATCTTGCAAAATGGTGGAAGATATTCTGCTGATCTTACAAGAAAGTGTACACATTTGATATGTAATATATCCTTTTTGTGGTTTTTTCTTGACATCACTTTTGATTTGCACTCTCTTTTTAATTTGAATCAGTTAATTTTATATACTGAAAAGCATCTTACTGCTGCTTAAATTAAAGAATAAATGGATATGGATAATAAATAGTAATAAAACAATTAACTTTGAACAATATGTCTTTGAATCAGCACCCTCAGCATAACAGTTGTACAGATATATAAGCATTTACTTGATTATTCATGATCCTTTACCATCTGGCAGTAATGATCCTTCCCAATGTCAGTCAATCCACTTATGATGATACTATGCTAGTAATGATTTTTTACGGCTGTAGTTTCTTTGTCATATCTCTTAGAACAATCTTAAGAGGATGTGAGATTGACTTGAGTGAGATGCTGGCTCATTCAAGAACAAAATTGCTCACATTTTTATATTTCTCAACAATCTCTCTAGTTTCTATTTCAGGTTGAGTGGTGGGAATGACTAAGCACTCCCACGAATGTTTTTTGTTTGGTCATTGTAAGCATGCTGCTTGCATTGTCAATCATTTCTAAGTAGTAGCACTAGTATGTTTACTTCCTGGGACAATCAAATATTTTTGTTTGAATAAAAAGTTCTCTTTAATGGTTAAGTAAGCTCCTGAAGGTGACAAATACAAGGTTGCACGAACATGGGGCCATATCAATATTGTTACTCGGAAATGGTTTGATCAATCCATAGCTAGAAGAGGTAGGTAGTAGTTTGGGTTGTATATTTGAAAACCAATAATAACTTTTGAATAGTTGACAGTTTGTTGTCAAACAATTTTTTAACTTCGCTAACTTGTTTCAAATCCCTTTTTCCTCCTTTTAATTGATAGCATGTCTTAATGAGGAGTCATACCATGTTGGTAGCGTTTCTGGAACTTCAAATAAAATTGCAAGGGGTTGCTTGACTGCTCACAATAGCCAAGAAAATGTTATTGGGAACTTGCAAGCTGCACCATCCTCATTTATTGCCGATTCAAATTTCTCAGCAGTTTCTGGCCCTGGGTTTCCAGATATGGATTTAGAAGCTACTCTTTCACAGAGCACATCTATGTTTTCAGATGCTTCTCATTTTATAAATGAGGTTGATGTTGAAGTGCCAGTTACAATGGCAAAGAACGAAGCAAACACTGATAATTGTATTGCAAATGACTTCCAATCTGAAGACAATGACCTATATTTGTCAGCATGTAGAATAAAAGTTGTTGGGTTTGAAGCTTCTGAGATGCGCAAAATTGTGAATATGATTCGCAGAGGTGGAGGCTCCCGGTACATGCTGTTCAATGACAAGTTAACACACATAATAGTTGGAAATCCGTCGGAATTGTAATTATCTTTTACTTTTATGCTTTTTATTTTTGTGGCTCATGGTGACATGTAATCACAGCACAATTTTTGTGAACTGTATTGCTTTAATTTGTGAGCTTGGCTGTGTAGTGAGCTTTTTGATCTCATCAGAATGTACTATCCTCACAATCTGAAATGGATTTTGCCATTTGTGAAATTGCAGTGAGAAAAAGGAAGTAAGAGATATTGCAGCTTCAGGTGTCATCCATGTAGTTAGAACCTCCTGGCTTGAGGATTGTGATCGTCAGAAGAAGGAGATCCCTGTTCTTGGCAGACATATGGCCTATGATGAACTTATTCCTAAAGGTTTGATATGTATTGCTCATATACTCAGATATCTTTTTGAACGTCAATCTTAAACCTACCTTCATTCAGAATGCTGCATATTTCATCAGGATGCACGACTAGAATTTGTTTGGAGATCCTTAGCTTAAACGTCTTGTTCTAATTTTTCAAGCTGGATACTTCTGTCTTTGCAGCAACCAGTAAAACAAGCTCCATCGTTATGGATCAGAATAAAGTTAGTAATGTTCATCCAATCATGCCATCGAATGGTTTAGAAGGAAATATTCATGTTAGAATTGGAAAGGCATCAATGACAGAGGAAAAAATTCAAGAAAAAATTGAAGCAAATGTGAGTGGAGACAGGACCATGAAACTACGCCAGAAAAGCCAACCTTCTGCAGCAAATGGTACAAACAAGAGTCAAGAAAAGATGCGGCGTGATTTCACAGTTCCAAATGGGAAGTCATCATGTGTGTTTAAGGGGAAAATATTTTCCTTTTCTCGTTCCTTTCCAGAAGATCGGGTACGTTGTGAAGATTCCTTCCTCTTATTACAAGCAATGTGATCTAAAATGTTCAATATGCACTTTAGGTTTTGGATACATTATTGTGGTAAATAGAATCCATTTCGCCAAAAAGCAGAAAGCAGGAGCCTTGTATTCATTATCAGATGAGTGGAGCAGAGAGTAGTTCATTAGTGCAGCTTTGAAAGCTATATCTAGTTCAACGGTTCCAGCTCCATGACTTTGAAAGCAAGTCTTTGGAGTATATATAATTCTAAATCTAGTGTTCCTTTGACCTCTTTCAGTTGTATACTATTTGCATCTCAAGTAGAATCCCATCCTGTTAAAAGAATGACTTTGCAAAATTTAAGATAATGCCAAATGTCATTTAGCATGTGAAAATAATACCATTTCCATTTAGCATATGAAGACTATGCCTTTGACAACTTCATCCATTTTATTTATGATATACATTCTGACGATCATATTTGAATTCTCTCCTACTAGAGAGCTGAAATTGTTGAATGGGTAAATCAAGGGGGAGGGGAGTTTGTTGAGGATCATATTAAACAGAAAGTGCACTTCACTGTTGAATGTCATGGTGAGACACCAAGGAGTACAGATGTTCGTACTACATACGTGTCAAGTCATTGGGTCCGATCATGTTTAGAGGTACATTTGATTGATTTATTGGGTTTTGTTTGTGTTTCTCTTCTTGGACATAAAACTCTTACAAAGCTGAGTAGTACCTTTTATTTTAGCCACTGCAAGTTTAGATTATCGCATGGGTTGGGTTAGGGTTGGAACTTTGAATTATAAGGGACTTTGGGTTGGTGTTGAGCCAGGCTCTCATAATATAACGGACCGATACTATTGATTGAAAAATGGAAATACAATAAGTTCCATTTTTGTTGTTTAGGGGAAGGTGGTTACATAAATTTAACTTGTCAAAATGATCCATCGAGGGTGGTCTATTTTGGAAAAACATACTTTGTCACTCTTGAACTCCAAAAATTTTCACTCTGGCCCCGTGGCAACAAATAGATACTATTGATGCTTCTCAAATATTTTTCTGTTAACTTTCCCCTTTTAGTTATTGGAGTAATTGAGAAAGTATTGATGCTTCTGCTAGATGTGTTTAGTTACGGCTTTGGAGCTAATTTTGAATTGATAGCTAGAATTGAAAAAATGGTATTTATTTGATGAAATTTGATACCGCTGATGTTTTTCTTCATTTTTTTAACATTTATTATTATTTTTAATTTTTTTTTTATATTGTTAACCTAATTATGTTCAAAATCGTAAACTGATATTTGAAATTACAATTGAACATTCATCTTGTATCTGTTTGTTTATAGTGACGTCAATTTATCATACTGACTATTTCAAATAAATCCGTTATGAAGGATGTATGCTTGTGGGATACCAATGGGCACATTCTCTATTCTCCACTTCCTTGTCGTGTCCCTTTGCCTGGGTTTGAAAATATTCGGTTCTGTGTTTCACAATATGAAGATAAAGATAGAGTACTGTTAAGAAATCTGTGTTTTGTACTTGGGGCCAAGTTTGTGGAGAAGTTGACAAAGAAGGTAACCCATCTAATATGCAAGTTTTCCGATGGGCCAAAGTATGAGGCTGCTTGTAAATGGGGAATACATTCAATTACAGCTGAATGGATATATGAGTGCGTCAGACAGGTAGCTTCACGATTCTGTTGCTCTCCATTATAGATATTCATATACAGATGCATGCCCTGATAGAAATACAGAATCCATTGTGTTTATCTTTCTTTTCTCTTAGAAATGGAATGATATTGTTTGAATACAAAATTTTCAGAGTGAGATTGTTTCTCTTGATTTGTATCGTCCAAAAGAAGTTACAGCTCAAGACAGAGAGGCTGGCTTATGCACTGTAAGTCAGTTTCCTACACAAGCTGTCCAAATGATAGCCGATGAAAGTCAATCCCAGTTCCCTATCCATCCTGCTACCCTGAGAGGCCAATCAGTTGGAACTAACAGTAGCTCTATGGGAGAAGTTGAACAATTAAGTTTTACTAATAAAAAGCCCAAGTTCCTTGACGAAGCTATACAAAAGCGTCCGCCATTTGTTGGAAACAGTCTCACTCATTTTGACTGCAATTTGAACTCCACAAGAGAAACTACATCAAAATCTTCTGTAGTAACATCACGTGTTCCTGATGTTGCTGCCGCAATTGAGGACTTGTTGGAGGAGACAAGTAAGGTAAAATATGGATAGAGCTTTAATTCCATTACTTCATTCCAAATTTTTTTTTTTCACAAATCCTTTTGTTCCACTTTCTTTTTAAGATTCATGATCAGAAGTCACCTGCAAAGACTGGCTGCGACAAAAGTGTATCCTTTTATTGGGATCGATGCTTTTTATGTTTAAACTTTTGATTTCTTTTGCATTCGGTTTAATCCTTAATGGTACCAGATTTTCCCGCCTGACTGTTCCGTCATTGGTCAAGACCATTCGGAAGCTCATCCAATTAGTGGTTTATCTAACCAGTGGTTAAAAAGGTAAATTTTGACCTTTTCTCCGTGGATCTTTCTCATGGAAAGACCATACTGAATAGGAGTGTTTAACGAGACTGTTGCTGAATGGAAATTTAGTGAGACCATCCATCAATGTTGTTATGAAAGTCAGTTTCTTTTCAATTCTTTTGTTTTTTATTCTTCACTGATGAATTGTTTCCTAGAACAGTAGAGGTTATACTTTCTTTCAAATAGGTTTTTTTTAGTAGTAATTTTAATTCAAATCATTCCGAATGCTATTCTTAAAGACCAGTTTTGGAAATAAAAGCCGTAGGCTATTTTTTAAACTAGCTATTTAACAACTGTATATTTTAATGGTGATTTTGCCATAATGAACACTGTAGTGTTTATTTTCCCTAAAAATATTGATTAAAAGAGCATTTCACTTAAAAACTCAACCCTAAAAATCTATATTGAAATCACTCTAAGACTATTAAGTACAAACACATTTCAGTTTTGCCTCTGTAACTCAGTTACTGAGACTTTTACTATGTATATATTCTCAGAGCTGAAAGAAAAGAAGACGTCAGCAATCCTACTACTGGAGATGGGAGTGCAGGCATATATGATGGTTTTAGTGAAACACAAACTGAGTCTCAGGTGTGTGCGCTTGTGTGTTTGTCATTTATAACTCTATTGCAATTATAGTGATGGATTTTTGAAAATTGTCTCCCTTTCTGTCGACAAGATTTCAGGAGAACTAAATAAACTATAACGCATAAGATTTTAGAATCATCATTGAAGTAGAAATTGATACTAGGAACAAACTAATTGTTTTGTTATTAGTTCCAGCCTGTTAACAGCTCAAGGTTTGTAGGTTGTGGGTTATGAAGAGGATTTGTCGGGAAGGCAAATGCTTATAGACAGAGTTCGAACCCGGAGCAGCATGACTTGAAACTGCATCTGCCCTTGTAAATACACAAAGCCTTAAAAATGGAGGTAAGACTAGGAGCCGCGCTGTGAAGGTTTGAATAGAACTTCTCATTTTCCTTTTGAGTTTAATATTATTCAAGCATTATTTTTATTTAGGAGTTGTAGAAAATGTTTGAACCTTGATTGGTTGTACAGTCAGAACCAAAATGACAAAAATAAAAAATCAATGAAGATGAGGATTGTCTAATGAGTCAATGACATCTTCACACTTGTAAGCTGGAAAATTAAGCTATATTAAGCCGATTTGCAAGTAACACATAAGATTTGTGGAGATTAGTGACTAGCTGATACATGGTTATTATACTGCCCTCTAGAAGGTAATCTCTACTCGTTTGCTTGAATTTGGCATTTTCCAATTATGTTACACGTAGAAATTTGTTACTGAGTTCTTTACTATAAATTCAAGTATGTAAGCCCTTTACTGTAAATTCAAGCCTCAAGGCACAAGTAAAGGAAAAGGAAGAAAAAAAAGAGGGATCCAAAGTAAATGCGAAGAGTGAAAAGATGGGGAAAATTACTTGAAAAATTGATTGTATTTATTGAACTACCTCTAGTAAAATTCTCTTTTAGTTAATTGTAGTATAAATTTGATGAGAAGATTAATTTTCTAGACACTTGCTATCAAACTTTTAAATATAATGTCCCCAAAGGGCAACCCCGTTGGTAAGGGCTTGGGGTCTTTTGGTCATATCGGCTTAGAGATCTCAGGTTCGAGTGCTCGGGTGAGCTTAATAAATAAAAACTCTTGATGTCTCCTGAGTCTGGGCCTTGAGGCAGGTGCGGGTGCCCCTGGGTATAGGGGAGCAAAGCTCCGACTCCTAGCTAAAAAAAAAAAAAAAAAAAAACTTTTAAAGATAACATTTGGAAGATTCTTTTTCAATTTCTCTATGAGAATGACAATTAAATGTGTATAGGCTATTTGGATTGCATGTTTTATTGGTGGAGATAGATGATGAATATTTATTTGGAAGCTAAATATAAGATTTAAATATGCGTGTTGGTGGATATGCAAGAGAATTAAATTTCAAGCAGATAAGTTTAATTAATTTAATAATAAGCAATGTTTTATATATTTAAAAACTAATCATGAAGGAAGTAAACAAAATAAGTGGAAAAAATGCCTCTAAAAATATCTTGGGCAAACAAGCTCTGTATTGGTAGGATGATAAAAAATTCATATTTTCTGGATTTTGTTTTTAAAAATCAAGGTAGTCATTTTTTGAGTTTTAAAAAATGAAAAATTTTCATAAAATCTAATTTCATGAACTCAATACATTACATGAATTCATCATGTTATATATATGGTGTATATATGTATTGTATATGTCTATTTATTTATTTATTTTGTAGGGTGAAAATTTGAACCTCTAATCTTTGGATTGAGGTTATAAAGCCTTAACTTATTGAGCCTTGCTCGGATACGCATGTATATATGTTTAATTTGTATATATGCATTTAACAAATAACAAAAACGTGTTTGGAAAAAAAAACAAATAACAAAAACTATTCACTCTTTAAGTTTAAAATATAATATTGGAAAACAATACTAAATATTGGTCCTTCGGACACATTTCACAACATACAACAACAAATGGAGAAACAACAGCAAATTACCAAAGCAAACACACACAACCCCAAAGGGAGAGTGGTTCTCTCTTTTTTTTTTTTTTTTTTTTTTGTGGGGGGATGGGGTGTAGAAAGAAACAGTTGCATTATTCAAATATTGTCACTACTACATGAAAACCCTTGAATGAAAGGCCATCAAGAGAGTGAAGTCTAACAGTATCTCCTTTTGATTCATGTCCCTCACATTGCCCTGACAGCTTGAAACCTTGGTTCCTTTGGAAGGAACTTCTGCTCAGTGTATATGGACATGTAGTCTCCAAACACAAACTTGGGATATCCTTCTTCCACTTCCTGGTTTGCTTTATCCACCAGCTGTGCTGCAGGAGCTATGGTGGCTTCCATTGACGGGTTGTAAAACGAAGCAAGTGATCTCCTGTTCCCATTTGGGGTGGCCAAAACCCGGTGCCAAACACTCTTGTATCTTCCATTGCTCAGGACCTCAATCTGATCACCTGTGTTGATGACTATGGAGTTGGGTAATGGGTGGACATCTATCCACTGCCCATCTTTCAGGATTTGAAGGCCTCCCACCTCGTCATCTTGGAAGAGCAAGATGACACCGCCAGCATCGGTGTGGGCACGGAGGCCGTTCACCAGCTCTGGGTGTGGGCATGGTGGGTAGTGGCTGACTTTGGTGCCAAAGAAGGCCTTTTCCAGTCCTTCACCACCGTTGAAGGCAGCCTTTATGTATCCCTCAGGTAAACCTAAGTTCTCATCAATCACTGCCATCACCTTTTCAGCTAGCTTCTTCAGCTCTGATCTGTACTCTGCCATGGTTTCCCTGCGACAATTGGATTCATAAACAAAATCGCGTAAAAAACTATTCATGAGTTGTTAGGAAAACCAACTTTCTGTTTTTAAGAAAATTTGATTGTATGATATATTTTCACATAGTTTTCATGAAAAAGCAGAAAGTTTGGAGTGTAGGTGCATTGCTTACTTGAATCTAGGAATGTTGGAGGGCCATTCGTTGTTATCATGGAGAAGGAAGACATCTTCCCAATCAAGATTTTCCAGCTTCTCTCCGCTCTTGCTTTCCAGCAAGTCATTCAGGAGCTTCACAGGTTTTGAACTCTTGAAACTTTCTTCTCTTTCCAGCTCGTAGCACTCTGAACAAACCTTCTTCACCCTCTCTAGGAGCTCGTCAGGAATCCCATGGTTCACCAACTGAAATTCAAGCAACATATATTTTAGTCAACGATATTGAAAACATTTAATTAGTGCTCGTGCTCATGCATGAAAACATTAGTTGAGAAAATAGGCTGTCTAGAAACACCACTCTGAAAACATAGAATGAGTGCTCTTGCATTAGAGACATTAGTTGAGAAAATAGGTTGTCTAGAAGCACTACTTTTCAAAGTACTGGCCAACCTAAGTATAACTCAATCAACCGGTTAAGGGATTATATACTCGACCAAAAGACCAGAGGTTCAAATCCCCACCTCCTCATGTTGTTGAACTCGAAAGGTACTCATTTTGACTCTACTTTCTCATATTATCACACCAACCAACCAGAAATGAATAGAATAACTACTAAGTTGGGAAGTACCTGAAAGAATCCCCATTCTTCACAGCCATTTGCTATCTGAGCCAATGTCTTGGCCCTTTCTTCTCCATTAAGCTTTGAGAAATCAATGACTGGGATTTCCATTAGAAGTTGAAAACACTGTTTTTTAGGAAGAGAGAATGAGAAGATGGGTTAAGAACTTAAGATGATGAAGTTGATCAGAGAGTTTATGTTGGTGGGTTTGGAAAGGAAAGGGCAGTCCCTATTTATAAGGGTTTCCCTTCAATTTGGATGTCAACCCTTTAGTAATTAAATCCCTTTTCTTTTAAATTAAGAGAGTACCCCTTTGAAATTGGACGGTGACTTTTTTTTGTAAAAAATTGTTCAAAAGTCAATGCCCTCTGAAGTTCTACCTTTGTTTGCAACATTACTGAAGCACTCAACTCCAAGTGGGGCCCACACACACCTCATCAAGTAATTAATTAATTAATTAATTAATTGGTTTTCATTGATTTATTCATTCATTAATCGTTGCCGACGGTGTTTTGATTGGCTGCAATCTCTTAAACTTGGAGGCTATCAATCATGGGGCTACCATAAACGAGTCCATAATCATTTCATAATGATCGGATCGTTAAGTCTCTTCCCTTTGATTTTTATAATTAATTTAAGATTATTTTTCTTAAAATGATTAAGTATATGATTTAGTTCTTAATGACTGAGTATTATTCTTTTTTAATTTAGGTCTTATTGTTTGAAAATTTTCAATTATCCCCTTTTGATTTGTCATTGTTTAGATTTACGGATGATAAACTCATGTGACATGATTCTTATTAAGTTGGTAAAGAGGAGGAATTACGCCACCCAATAGATGTAAGTTTATAATTCTTCTAAAATTTTATAATATTGGCAAAAAATTTGACTTTTCTTATAGGTGGTTTAATTTCTTCAAAATTATGCCAATTTACTATGATATCATGCAAGTTTATCATCAATCAATAGGAAGGGTGTAATTGAACATTTTTAAATTGCAAGGGACTAAATTGAAAAAATTCTTAAATATTAAGGACTAAAATGTACGTTTAGTCCCGAAAAAAAAGGGTTAAGATGGTGATAAGATCAAACATTAATAAATGTAACCCTAAATCTTTGTCACAAGTGGCAAAAATATGTTTATGTAGCGTTCATCTTGCATACATATAAAAGTAATATGTATGATGTTAATCTTACTTAAAACATAAATCTGTGCCGACTACCGTTGATAATGTTGACTTTTGATCTTCTAGGTCCTTAACTTTGACTCTCTCACATGTATATGCTTTTGATTATCAATGTTTTACCCCAATATTTAATTAACTCTTACACACTAATTTGAAGGCATAGTTTGTGGGTTAAGGAAAAGTGGCTGCATGGTATCATGGCTTTTAGGTTTTAATATACATAAAGGGAAAACACCTTAATTAATGGATAAAATATTTAATTTGTCAACTCTTTCTCTCTCCCTCTAGAAGTAATATACAAAGGATAATTATAAAATACACACTTTTGTTTGCCTATTTTTGCAAATCACGTCCTTGTATTTTAAATTTTTTTCAAACACGTATCGTTATTTGCAAAATTCAGAATTTCAAATTCATTTGTTTTCTGTACTATTGATTTAATTGGAATTGGTACACGAGTTGATCTATATGTGCCACATGTATTAGTTCTCTATTTGTAAATGATTTTAAAAAATTGATTCTCAACTAAATCTAGAGTTTTTGTTGAATTTTTAATGTGCTATGTTCTTATTAGGATAATGAATATAAGATAGTGTAAGTAACAATTAAATAAAGCTCCTCATATTATTTCAAGAAAAAAATAAAAAATAAAAATAAAGCTCCTCATACATTGTTTAATCTAATGAATCAATGGATTGCTATAAAAAGACCATCAATAATATAATGTGGCGTGGGACAAAAAAATTACAAATTGAAAGAGAAATTAAATGAAAAGAATTTCAACATCCATATCAATGAGTCAAATGGCTAGGAAAAATCCATATAGATGCAGCCAAGTGCAAACCTACTAAAAGACTAGAAAATAAATAATAAAATGTATTATTTAATCTTTAAAAAAAAATACATAATCATAGTTGTTTGAGTTAATTTACGTACAACTTACCAGCTTTAGGATAATCAACTAAACCACCTTTATAGAAACTCACAAAAGATTAATAACTTTACGTACTCACAAAAGATATCCTAAGGATAGTAAAAGCAATTTAACCTATGATTTTAAAAGCTTTAGGTTCATAACTTATTGACCTAATAAAATTTTACTCCTAAAAATAAAATAAAATGAAATAAAATTTTATTTACTAAAGAAAATAGTAGCTCTTTTACAATATAGGGATAGGGATCATAATTGCCAACATGAGCATAGCTCATCAATAATTGACATCTATTCTTTCTCTTAAGACTGGAGGTTCAAATCTTCACTTCACATTTATGGTACTATATATATGGAGATCATAACTTTTATTATTCTTAAATTCTCAATAATTAATGTTACATCAATAATGACATTTTTTTTTTGAAAAGAATAATGACATCTAATAGACAATTATATGTCATGAAAGTGAAATAATCAGGGTCGAAAAGACTATTATTATTATTTTTTATTCTTTTAAAATTTAAAATAAATGGGAATGACCTATAATTCAATATGCATTGCAATGCATGCTTGGCAAATCCACATCCTTTGGATATGATTCCAAGTGTTGCAATTTTAGGCCTCAAGGATCTATATATAAAAATCAAATAGAAATAATCATATATATACCATTTTGATTAAATATTTACAAAAATATATATTTTATATTATTTTTCCTAATTTCTTTTCTATACTTTTCTCTCTTATTGCTCCTTACATTAATGCAAGAATGTTTTTAATAAAATATTGATATATTATTTCTTAATATTTTTATTTAATGAATAAAAAGGAATCTGATATGCTTGCAATGCATATAAACACTTCTAGGTGGGAGAATTTAAACCCTAAATAAAAATTTTATATTTGTGAAACTTTACCTTCGAAGAGTAATAATCAAAGTCTTGTTATTAAGTTATTCTAATATTATAGTTCATAACTATCTCTTTGAGCACTAACTTATCTTTATCTTAAACTCTTTTACAGAAGTTTCATGTCTATCATTATTGGATAACTCAGTTAATTAATGAATAATATCCTCAAATAATGAATTCAACTTATAAAGATATTCAATAGCAACCAAATGATTGATTTGCAAATGAAAATCTTTACGTCTATTTGAAAAATGATTGTTTCACACAACTATAGAAGCTTAACTAGATTTTTTTTTTCTTCATTTTACCATGAACTTTTGACTTGAGTGTTAAAATAGCTTAACAAGATGTTAGTTAAATTTGTTTTAGATATGTTTTCTTTTTAGTTCAATGTTGTAATTTTATTTGATTTGTAATTTATACTAAAAAAAAAAAAGAAAGCACCAGAAAGAAAAGATTCTTTTCTAGGACAGACTACCCCACCATAAAAGTTTATAATTATTTTTTGAATTGAACATGGGTTCATGTATATGCTCTCAAGCTAAAATGTCCAGTCAGCTGCCAGTGATTGAAGGAATTAAATAATCCCCAATTTACAATTTTAAAACAATTTCTAACTCTTTTTCTCCATCATTCATGACTACATTTTCGTGAATATCAAAATTAAAATAAAAACAAAACAATTAAAAGTATAATATGTAGATCAAAAGCAAAAAAGTAAATGAATATTGCCAACTTAAACACCTACTCCATTAATGTTTTTGGTAAATTAAAGTACATTGAAGATGTATATGTTTTTTTGAGTCTATCGTATGTGGTGGAGAGAGAATTCGAACATCTAACCTATTGATCAAATGCGACGTGCCTTAATCAGTTCATCAATGCTTAGGTTGACACATTGAAGATATTGTTATACAACTATGTTTATGAATTTAAATTAAGAGTGAGGTATGAAATTTTCATAAAATGGAGCAAACTTTTCCTTCTAACATAATATTTCAAGGATGTATTAATTAAAGGGGACAATTGCCTTCTTCTTTCTTCGCTCTGCCTCGAGATCCAATCTAAATGAGAAACGCGTAAGCTAAGACTCCATCTCATGGGATTGTGATAGCAAATTAAAAGAGTTATAATATTGGGATGCTGCAGCTTGAACTATGTAAGTTCATGCATGCCATATTCATCAAAAATTAAAGGTCAAACACTGTTCCCTAATTTCATCCATTTTAAGAACTCTCTTTCATACACACCACACATGGAGCTGAGTAATGGTTCTCTTACAAACCACAACAATTTGTCTAGGTTGCCTGTACCTACATAGATTTCTTGTCTTTTTTTTTTTTAATTAATTGTTGTTTTGTACTTGCACCTTTAGCTTTCATATTTTTTGTGTTCTTTAGCCTTTAAATTTTGTATTGGGTTCAAATACCATTTTAATCTATGTACTTTGTGATTCATTCTATTTTAATCCTATACTTTTAAATATCTAAATTTAGTTTCTGTACTTTCAATAATTCTTAAAATTAGTTGCTAATGTTAGGTTATGGTCAACTTTTTAAAAAAATAATAATAATTAGTCACTATTTCCTTTTCCCTTAAATTTTGGAAATTCATTCATATTGTATCTTTTCTTGAATGAAAGTTATTGTTATTATTTTATCAAATTTGTTAAAAATTAGCGTCAAACTAACACTGATGACTAATTTTAAGACTTTTTAAAAGTATAAGGACTAAATTTTGTCATATAAAATGAAATGAGTTCTAAAGCCTGGACTTAAAATGATATTTTTATTTTTTTGGTTGAACTTTATTTTCATTTATTGAACAAAAGTTCTGAGTCTAAGTTAAAAAATCGAACGCCTTATTATATATAGTTTTAAAAATTTGTCATCTATTAATCAGGTAATTAATAGACAAAAGAAGTGTCCTGGATTATGGTTTGTAAAAAAAATAGAATAACCTGAAAACTATCGAATGGTCAATTTGAATCGAGATAAAAAAATAAAAAAATAAATTAAAAAAATGATAGAGATGGTTGCATGTTCCATTGGGGTTAAATAATTGAACAACTATTATTATTAATGAAGTACGTACCTTATAAGTAAAAGTATTTGATGATGATGAGGGGGAATATTATTGGCTGGAAAACTATATTAAAACTTATCTTTTGACAAACAAATTATATTTATTACTCATCAAAACCCACTAAACCAGCAAATAAGCCCTAACACTGCCTTCATTATTATTCCAACTCCCATTATGATTAGTCAACTAACAATCTAAGTAGTGAGCATTTATAGTTGTCAGAGGGAGACACTTCCAATTTTTCTAGGTTAAAATATCATTTTGGTCTCTGTACTTTGAGCTTTGTTCCATTTTGGTCCTTGTACTTTTAAATGTCCAATTTTAGTTCATGTACTTTTAATAAAGCTTAAAATTGGTCTCTGTGACAAATTTGAAGTTAATTTTTATCAAAATTGGTTAAATAATAATAATAATTTTAATACAAGAAAATACACAATGTGAACATACTTCCAAAATTTATAGAGAAAAAGCTAATAGAGACTAACGTTTTTTAAGAAAAAATAACCATAAACTAATAGTAGGGACCAATTTTAAGCTTTATTGAAAGTACAGGAACTAAAATTGGACATTTAAAAGTACGGGGACCAAAATGGAATAAAACTCAAAGTACATGAACCAAAATGATATTTTAACCATTTTTCTATTCATAGAATTCTAACACCGAGAAGTGTAACCTCGGTTGCATCCATTTTTGTGCAGCCCCAACTTCAAGCACTAAGTAGAAAAAAATTCTAAAATATTAAAAAAAAATAGTTTGTCACGTGACAAACTGTGAATGACCATTTGAGTGGACTGCACAAAGATGGATGCAGCTCTGGATATACCTAAATTTTTTTCTTTCTAACACTATCTTGCACTTGAATTCACGTAAAAATGTGAACATTTAAATGAAGTTATTAATATTTTTAACTAGTTGGGTTATCTTCGGAATAAAAAGAAAGTTTAATGTGTTAGTTTAAAAGCATAGCAAAAAAATTTTCGTGTTCTCGTGATTGGAATTTGAAACGAGCAATATGTGTTCAAAATATGCTAAAATGATTGCATATAATTGATCTACCTTCATCTATGTTTCAGTTTTCGAACTCCTACCATGTAATTTCCTCTGCAAATGACTAATGATAAGTTTTGAAAATCAAGTACGTAGAAGGGCCTATGGATTAAATTTGAGAAAAATTATAAATGTCAAAAAGATCTTTCTTTTTTGCAAAAGTTTAAAATGTCTTATAGTGCTTGCTCAAACAAATTTAAAATTTAAATATAATATTGTATATCTATAACGTGTTTGACCCAAATATGTAGATAAAAATTGGTAACTAAAATTGAAAAGCCAAAAAATAAAATTTATTTGATCCTTTTTCATAAGGGTGTCTATTTGATTGTCTTTCCTAATCTATTTGGTTGAAGTTGGCTACAAATGCTTGGAGTTAAATTTGCAGCAGCTTCATCAATGAAATATGGTTGCCGCCATACATACATATTTCATCCTCGATTGTTTTCTTACTAATTTTACTAATCTTGTTCTCATTATTGATTATCTACGATACTAGTTCGTTATAAAGTTTTAAGCATTGATATTTTTTAGCTTTTCTCGTGCGTGTGCGTGTGCGTGTGCATGTGTGCGCACATTGTAGATATATGTTGTATATACCTACATTGTCGATATATGTTGTACATTCATATACAGAAAATGCATGTTTGTTCTTGTTTATGAATGAGCAAGCAATCAGATTTTTATGAATGGCTTGATTATTTTATAAGTAGTATGCAATATTAGAGTGTTGATATAATATTAAGTTGGTTAAATTATCAAAAATACTCCTGAACTATGAAGTTGATTTCACTTATACCCTTAAACTTTGAAAAGTTTCATTTTCACCCTTAAACTTTGAAGTTTGTTTTAAAACAACCCTTGAAGGGTTTTTCTGTTAAATTTCTGAACGAAAAATGACGTATTTGCATATGTTTTGATTTTTTTTCAACATATATGTTCAAATATGTTCACATAAGCAACAATACAAATGCAAAAACATCATTTTTAGTCCATGAATTTAACGAAAAAAAAGTCTTCAAGGGTTGTTTTGAAACAAACTTCAAAGGTCAAGGGTTAAAATGAAACTTTTCAAAGTTTAGGGGTATAATTGAAACAAACTCTATAGTCCAGGGGTATTTTTGATAATTTAACCTATTAAGTTTATCATAACCCATTAGCTTAAGCTTTTGGGTTGATTGGTAATTTAACATGGTATCAGAGTAGGAGATCCTGAGTTTGAACCCCTGTAATGTCATTTTAATATTGATTTTCACTTGTTGGGTCTCTGACAAATTTTCAAGCCCACAAGTGAGATGGAGTATTAGAGTGTTGATATAATATTAAATTTACCATAATCCATTAGCTTAAGCTTTTGGGTTGATTGATGATTTAATATAATATCAGAGTCCATGAAGGAAGTCCAAATGGGTATTCGGTCAAAAAAAAAGTTGGTATCTGACCAAAGAATGGTGAACCCAAAGAAGCAACATCTTAAAGGAGCATGTTGAAGATCCTAGACCTCACAATTTATAAGATACATGGGCTACTCATTTCATAGCCAATTGATTTTGAGATGGAACCTTATGGTTTTATAATACGTAGAACATATTTAGAAAACATGTAAAATTATTTTGGTGCTTCGTCCTTACCTAGTTATTTTTCCATTACAACCAACGATTGGGAGTGAACATCGTTCGTTGATGCGAATCAGAGAGGGAGAGACCGTCGTCGGTTGAGAGAGATCGAAGATTTGAATTACTGAATCAGTGCCCTAATCGACCGAAGTTGGACTTACTTGGAATTGAAGGAGAACATAGAAGAACAGTTATTTATTCAAATTTTCAAAAAAAAAAAAATGTTGTCCATGCAGCGTAAGTTAACGACTCAGCATTTTCCCTTCTTTTTTTTTTTCCTTATTCAGTAAATGAAATTTTAATTCAGATATTTTGCAATAGAAAATAGTTATTAGTAAACCATTGGAATTAATGTAATAAATTTAAAATATTATTCTCTAATTAAGAAAAAATTATGCTAGATTAATTAAAAAATTAAATTATTAATCCTAATTTCTTTTTGGTTAATGCTCACTAAACTTTGACAAAAGCAATAATTTAGTATTCGTACTTTCAAGCTTTAACAATTTAGTTCTTAAACTTTATTTATAACAATTTAGTCCATGTACTTTCAATTTTGTAACAATTTAATACTTGAACTTTAGTATAATTTAGTCATTGTCCTTTAGGAACCAAATGTGTTTGTAAATAACACATAATAAAAATCGATACTTTCTCATGATAAGGATTAAGTTGTTACAAATTTTAAAGTAGTGAAAACTAAATTATTATATACCAAAGTTTAGGAACTAAATTGTTGCTTTCATAAAAATTAAAAGCTAAAAGTATATATTTTAACCTTTCTTTTTTTCCCATAACCTTAAATAATTTTTAAATGGGAATATTTTCAGAAAACCATTTATCATTCAGACTCCAAATTTTTGTAGAGTTGAGAAGTTTGAAAACGTAAGTAGTCTTTAAATTTTATTAATGATCTCAACGTATTATGAATTATAATAGTAAATTCATGACAATTAAAAATAGAGGGAAAATGGAATGAAATAAAAAGAAATGTAAAACAAAATATAAGAAAATGAAAGATTAAAGCCTCATTTGATAACTATTTGATTTTTAGATTTTTAGTTTTTAAAAATTAAACCTATAAATACTACTTCCATAGTTCCACCTATGGGTTTCCTTATTTTATTGCCTACTTTTTACATATATTTTCAAAAATCAAGCCAAGTTTTGAAAACTAAAATCTCATTTGATAACCATTTGATTTTTGGTTTTTGAAACTTTAAACCTATAAATACTACTTCTCCCTATGAATTTCCTTGTTTTGTTATCTACTTTTTACCCATGTTTTCAAAAACCAACCCAAGAACTAAATGATTATCAAACAGGCCTAAAAAATGAAACTCCATTGTAGAGAATTGATGAGAAAATAAGCACAATTTTCAAAAATAAAAAATTGAAACCCAAATGATTATCAAACAAGCCTAAAAAAAGTAGATTTCAAGAACTTGTTTTTGTTTTTAGAATTTGGCTAAGAATTCAAAATGTTTTCTTAAGAAAGATGAAACTTATTGTAGAGAATTGATGAAAAAACAAACACAATTTTCAAAAACCGAATGGTTATCAAAGAGAACCTAAATAACAAGATTTAGTTGGTCAATTAGCTAGGTACAGACCAGCTACAGTACAGTTTCAAAACAATTTCTACAAAAGAGTTACCTTGTTTCTATACAACATGGTACATTTAGATCAATCCAATTCTAAAACTGCCCAAGTTTGATCAAAGATTTACAGTTGCATACTACTTAAAGCTTGCATTGTTTGACTAACCACATCGAGCAGCTGCAAATATTCATCCGCACCATCAACGAGACACTGCAGATTGACATGACAATAATGTTGGTTTGCATGAAATAAATGACAATCCAGAAAATTATTGGGTAAAACTCCATTTACATCCACGTATTTTACAATTAAAAGTAAAACCAAACCAAGTAAAATATTTAATCAACATTAAATCTTCAATATAATACGAAGAACTTACCTAATTCAAGAAGATAAACTGGGCTACTTATTAGCAACTCCCATTTTCAGAAGCAGTTTATATTTTTCATGAAAAAGAAATTAAATGGCAATATCTGTTGTCAATTTTTTGTGTCAAGTAGCTGACATCATTGAAAAGCATTGCTGATAGAATGCCCAATATATGCAGGTTATATATATATATATATATATAAAAGATTAGTAGAATCTATTGATTCAAAGTTGTACACACTCCAAATTACAACTTGAACTAATAATTTGTACAACCTGATGCATAATTCACATGAACTTTAGGGAGCAAAAATGCAATTGAACATGGAAATAGATAGAAGTGACCTTATCTGCTTCAGCCAATTTCTTGCATATTCTAGCCTTCTGTTCATCTTGCAAATCATGGGCTTCAACAACCACCTCAAATATCTGTAGGAAACATCAGAGTTTTACGTGTCTCCATTCATCATTTAAAAATACAATAACATAATATAGATTGAGCAATAATAAAACCTGAGAAAGCATCTGAGCCACTGGATATCCTTCTGCAATTACATTATTGACTTCCTTGTTTGCAAGATCAAAGTTACCACTTCTACAGGCAGCAAAAAGCGCATCAACAACCTCCCGAGGGATAACCTGCAAATGATTAAAAAAAAATATACAGTACAACAGCCATAAATATAATTACCCATGAAAATTCTGCGTAAAATATTTTACGAGCAGATTATTCATCATACTTTTGAGAACAAGAAAACATGAAACATCATCTAGTTAAAAATTAATGGCGGAAAACAGAACACTCAAAACTCCTATAAAACTGAAAACACGAAACATCCTCTAGTTAAAAATTCAACCATCCAAAAGAAAAATTAAAATTAACAGATAGCATCTTGCGTATTTATGGTCATTCTCCAATGCTACAGTTTCAGAAAGGATCATGAGCCGGCCAAGGAGTTGGATTCTGGAAGAAGTTGAAGGAACATGGACATAAGGGCAAGGCATATACAAACTGTGTGTTTATAGATTAGCATCAACATTCGACCAGAATGGGAGCAAAGTGAACCATTTGTAAGCATAATCATTTTTAACAATCTGTTTTTAGTATTCTAGGGATGATGACTTATCAAAATTTCACATAACTCACCCCAGACACACTAATCAGATCCTTGGAAGAGATTGATGATCCAAATAAGCGTGCTGCAGACTGGAAGAAAAAAAAAGCAGTTATAAAAGATTGAAACTATTCTATTCTCAACTACATATAGAGTTAACCAACCAACAGTACCGGCACAATATACTGGCTTCTATTATAAAACAGAAACACTTGCTTCAAGTAATAATACGAGAGCAGCAGTAATGAATTCTTAAGCAAACTTCATTTCTGAATATCCAGATAAATAGCTACAACAATTGAGCTTGTTGACAACATGCAATGAGTAATTAGATTTTTTTTTTTTTTTTTTTGATAACCGGGAGTCAGAGCTTTACTCCCCTATACCCGAGGGTACCTGTGCCCGCCCCAAGGCCGACCCAGGAGACATCAAGGGTTTTTATTTATTAAGCTCACCTGAGAGCTCGAACCTGAGACCTCTAAGCCGGTATGACCAAGAGACCCCAAGCCCTTACCAATGGGGATGCCCCTTGGGGGCATGAGTAATTGGATTTATTACCCACCTAATTCTCCCATAATCATGTATTAAGTATTAACGCAACATAAGCTCTTCCCCCTCATGTATTTCCATTATGAGGGATATCAAAGTTAGACATCATGTATGACTCCATCGTTGGTTATAAAATTTAAAGCTGAAAATTGTTCGGAGTCCCAACCGGTGTAAAAGCTAAAGCTGAATCTTTTTTGCAGTACACAGGCATTGGACAAAGGAACTGCAAGGATATATCAATAGTTGCTACTATCATGTGTACTCTTTCTACTTTTCAAGCACTGTAAGTTATATAGGAAAGAAAATTCAAGTATACAATAGCAATGGATGGTCAACAATTCCCAACCCAAATGATTCCCAAAAACAAATGGAAAAGTTAATTACTCAGGCCTCAGGGCATGCAATGATGGATCAGAACAATTGATAACCTAAAGGTTAATTTCATGTAGCCCTAACTAAATATAGAACATGTGGTTGGTTTTCTTCCCCTTAATCATCCAAGCTCCTTATATACTTATGTTTAACATAACGGGGAATACCAAAAGAATAGTTGTCAACTGTGCAATGCTGCAGACTAAATCATACCTGTAAATATGTGATAGCTCGACGTAGGTCCCCTTGAGAGATTGAACTTAAGGTTGAAAGAGCCTATACAGATTGCAAGTTTACATCACACTGGTCATGCCAAATAGCTTATTTCAAACCATAATTTGTAATACTAAGCAGCGAAGAGCAAACCTCTCCATCTAGACTTAGACCTTCTTCATTACTAATGTGCAATATACGCTTGCTCATAACCTCTTCAGAGAGTGGCTTAAACCTGAACTTTGCACACCTTGATGCAAGGGGCTCTATAATCCTGCAGACATGGAAAAAACACTGAGATGACAGTTTAGCTTCCCCACACTAGCACTCGTTTCAAGACTAAGTAAAAATAGACCATGGTAGAAGTCATGAACAATAAAGAAATCAGTTTCCAGTATTCAAAAAATTCAAATGTGAACTATATAGAATGCACAAGACAAATAGATATAATGTTTTCTTTGTACATTGAACAGACGTTGCAAAAATATATACATTACTCTGCATGCTTCCATAAAAGCATATATAAGATTCTGAATGTCAAAGTTTCATGAAAAGAAAGTAGCAAATGGTTCAATATTATCGTGCTCCTGCTCATCCACAATTGTTTTCAAATATTCGACTCCTGTACCGTTCGTGAATTTAATGTTTAAAACAATTAAATTGCAATCTAGTTACAAGCTATTATGGTCATCTACAGTTTTGTTTAAAAGAAAAATTATAGTCATCTACAATTGTTTTCAGAGATTTGAGCCTCATACCCTCTTTCTCTCTCCCTCAATGATTTTACCAGAAGCAAATTACCACCAACTCTCCCAATGGTCTGTCATAAGTGGCTAATAAATGAAAACATCTTATGAGCTATAACTATTAATTGACTCCATAAATTACCACCAACTATCCCAATGCTCTGTCATATAAATATCAAAAGCATGAATCCAAAAACAAAATCAACAACAATAAATAGGAGACTGTCATGAACATCAAAAACAAAACTCTAGAAAGAAAAATAACACTATAAAAGGAAGCGAAGCTTCACCTGCTGATATAGTTGCATATAAAAAAGAATCGTGTTACTTTGGAGTGTGTTTCCATGGTACGCCTCAGGGCATTCTACATAATGTTCAATATTAGGGGAAAAAAACTAAACTCATAGTAACTATAATAAAGCAAATAGATTGTATCTAGACTGCGATCACACCTGAGCATCTTCAGTCATTGAATCAGCCTCATCCAGAATGATTATCTTGAATGGTGGACAAGGATAACCCCTAATTTTTTTTTTTTTAAAAAAAAAAGGTGTGAAGTAACAGGACTATTATGAAAATGTTATAGCTAAGATTAAGAAAATTACCCTTGGCGTTGGCCGCTGCTTACTGCAACACCAGCAAAATCTTTAATCTTAGTCCGAACAACATTGATCCCACGGTCATCACTTGCATTCAATTCCAAAACTCTGGACTTGTAAAGTTCAGGACTACAAATAATATTTTTTACATCAGATATTTTTTTATATCAAACAAAAAATTTAAAAGAAATTAAAATAGTCCATTTCATATTTTATACAGCAAAAGCAATTGTTTGAACATTTGAATTAATCCAAGTAGATTGAAGGGTTTCGTTATCAAACAAGCAAATCACAAATGCTTTGAGCAAAAACCTCCCGAAATCTTGATAACTAGCATTTAATCATAACCATAGCGAGGCCATGATTTATTTATAGTTTCATGTTTCAACTTCTATTTGTTGATAAAGCTCATAGATAGACAATTCAGCCAAACCCTTAACCAAAAAATTACAAACGAGGATAAGAAACCTAATTCCCCAGCTGCATAGAATCCAAGATATCTCTTACAGAGGATTCTAAAATACCCATCCTAAACTTCCGCGAATCCAATATATTTCTTAAAAGGGATTCTGAACTACCAAACACAAATTCACAACTTCCACAAAATCAATAACAACAGAAGAAGCACAAATATACGAACAGATAGGAGCAGATACGAACCCGAAAAGTTGATGGGCAATCGCGAGAGCGGTGGTGGTTTTTCCGGTACCAGGCGGGCCATAGAAGAGCATGTGAGGACACTGTTCAACCAACAATCGAAGATTAAAAAAAATTAACACTGTGTTGAGAAGAGAAATACAATCACCACCATAATCAAAAAGAGAAGTGGATGATAAATACACTGGAAGTCTCGAGGGTGTTGGTGAGGACCCGAACCACTTCATCCTGATGCGCCACATCTTTCACTTGCTTCGGTCGACTGTCATTGGAGAAAATGGACGACGGTTGAGATTAATCAACACATTCTAAAGAAATGAGTGACATGAAAGAAAGGGAAAGGGAAAGGGAACGTACTATTTCTCCACCCATGGTTGAGAGCTCTGCAACAATGGCGCCATTTCTTTCCCTCTACAGCCACTGGTCCACCTTCCTGCACCGATAATAGGGTTTTTGTTTTTCCCGCGTTCAGTCGGAGAGAGGAAAACATTCGAAGACTATGTGGGCTCTAGGCCATTTTCTTATTGGGCCTGAGGCCTCTTTTATATTATTGGGCTTTAGGCCACTTCATCTTTTTGCTTAAGTTTTTGTCTTTTAACCATTTTTTTTAAAAGTACAAACCGAAAGAAAAATCATTAAATGACTGTTTGGGGCGTGGGTTATAATAACCTGTGAAGTACTATGCACCCCAAACACGGATTATTATAACTCTAGACTAAAGAACTTTGCATTTTAAACAATATTATATAATTTCACAGACTATTTAACTCACATACTATTATAACTCATGTTATTATAACTCACTCAGTGCCCCAAACAGCCCCTAAGAGTCTATTTAGGGCACTGAGTGAGTTATAATAGTTCTTAAATAATTCTGCACCCGAAACACAAACTATTATAACCCATACTAAACAACTCTGCATCCTAAATACATATTATATAGCTCTACAGACTATTATAACTTACTCAGCGCCTCAAACAACATCTAAGCATATTGTGTCTAAAAAAAAGTTATATTCATATTGGAATTTTTTATTCTTACAGTTTGTTTTTTGGAATTCAATAATTATAGGGTGGAGGATCGACCCATAGACCTTCAAAATGGCAATTAGTACCTTGTTTACAAAGTCATGCTCGAACTGACTTTTTTTATTCTTACAAATGAAATAAGAGATATTTGAACTTTAAATTAAAAGGTTGTAAATCAATTAAATTAGGTAAATATAGATAGATACATCCATATATGAAGATTGAAGATTTGATGAAACTAATTTTACTTGAGCATGCATGTTGGATCATTAGATGTTTTTTTCTTTTTCTTGAATATATCAAATTTTCAAGAATGGGTTGAAGTGGGAATAGATAAACTATTCGTTTGTACAGTATCTAAGAACAGTAAATTCGTAAATTTTGTTCTTATCTTTTAGAAAACTCAAGATTATCCAAATCCCTCTATAAATTTCACCCTCACAATAATTTTTGTCGTCTAATCCCTCTATAAATTTCACCCTCACAATAATTTTTGTCGTCCATACGTGCAAAGAGATCAATATCGATTCGAACACGATAACTTTTCTTCTGGTGATGTCTTGGTCTGTGAAACTGTGTGGTTTGTATGCATTTTCGGCACTTGGGATATTGCAAAAAGACAATGGGCTTGCTTAGCATTGATATTAATTAAGGGGAGTTGGTATTTAGGTATATTACTTGTTCACTATAAATTGTCAATGTCCTTGAACAGTTGGTGCAATTATTCTTCTTACTTTTTTGAAAGTTCAATTAAGTTCATGAGTTTGGTTCTTCTTTCCCTATTTGAATAAAGTTTTATGTGTTTAAAGTCTTGATTCTTACCTAAATCTATCGCCTCATAAGAACAAAGATGTGTATAAAGAATCTATCGAGAGTTTGAATGATCCCAACTTTGAAAAAATCAATTTACTCTAGTTCTAAATTAAGAAAAATAATACTTTTTTCTTTCCTACCTTAGTCATGTCTCCTAAACAGAAATAATAATAATAATAACAAAAGCAGTAGGATCGGAGGAAATTTCAAATTTTTAAAAAGAAGCCTAATTTAGATGAAAATCACTTTTCAAACAATCTATACTTTCTTTTCCTTTTCGTTCGACTGTCAAAAATATCTATTGAAAATACCAATTGAGAATCACTTTTGAGCTAGAAAAAAACCCAACTAATAATTTTTCTCTCCATGTGCGTATTAATTTGGTGGACACTGGACAGTCTTTCATAGTTTTTTTTTTTTTCTTTTTTTTTTTTTTTTCCTTTTCACTACATATTGATATTTCTTTTAGTAAAGTTCAAGAAATTCAGTAGCAAGTCTCAATCCTCCATTTCCAAAACAAAGAGGAAGAAAAGTAAATTGGAAGAAGAAAAGCATCTAAAATTCCAAATTGGGTTTTCTAGAAATAAAAGAGAAGTTGGTGTCAAATTTTCATAAGTAGGTAAATGATAAAGAGGAACTGTATGCTTAGAATCTTAGCATCTATTCTTATCTTAATAACCCACATGGAATTAAGGCTGCCCATCAAATTTTCCAATGGTCACACAAAACTCACAAAAAGGGAAAATAATTATTTGGAGGACAACTATTTTTATATTACAACTTGATTTTTATTTTCTTGATAGAATGATAACATTAAAAAAAAATTCTTTTAATATAGCACCTTTCGTTCTAGTCAATAAATCAAACTTAATTTTCAACACTTAAATATTTCTTTGGCTATACATATGTTGATATGATTGGTACAACATCGACTTTTTACTCGTGGCAAATAGAGAGGTAGGTGGAACGGTCTCGTATGAAGGACTTATAATTAATACCTTATAGAAGTTAGATAATGTTAATTACTAAAGATGTGCATGTGGGTTGAATAATCTTCATTTCACATGGTTGCTTAATGTAACATGATCAATTAGGCTAGAATTCTTTGTGCGGTCAAAAATCTCTTTCGATATTAGGTAGAGTTTTTTAAAAAATTCAATCTAAAGCAACTAGTCTAGCAAATATCTGACGAAACGCCATCTAAGTGAAAACAAAAAATAGCTATTCAAGAAATAGATTAAATTTGTATATATAGGTTTTTAATTCCCTAATTTGTTCAATGTCGACGAATAATTAGAATAAATTGTTGAAAGTATTTATTTGAAAAGAAATAAGAATTTTGACGAAATGTCAACGACAGAGATCCCCACTTCGGGAGTGGGATTTTAGCGTAAAACGACGTCAGATAGGCAAGTTGGCAACAACAGGAGGAAAATAAAAATGCGACGCGGAAAAATGGAACACAGCCAATTAAAAGAAAAGAAAAGAAAAGAAAAGAAAAGAAAAAAGACTATAATAATTGAACAAGCAGCCCGCGAGGACCAGAAGTCCTTGTGGTGGGCCCCAGCGGACCCCACACGTGTTATTTGACTTATTGTTTACCGTCCAATCCAACCAGACTCTGGGGACCACCCACAAAAAAAAAAAAAAAAAAAAAACAAAAAAAACGAGAGAATATTATGAATATGGCATAGGTAATGTCCATTCCACATGCCCATTTATTATCCATGCCAAGTGGCATTTTTTTCATAGCCAAAGTGTCTTCTAAATGTCATAGATTGGTGTCCAAATGTACCACATCATCCTCTCTTAAATTGCCTATAAATAGAGAGATTTTTGGAAAAGAAAAGATACCAATTTTTCTCCCATTTTCTCTAATTTTTGTGTTTTTAATTTTCCATAAATCTCCACTTTCTTTTGTTTATACTATATATATATATATATATTCTTTTTATATTTCATCTTTTGTATTATTATTATTATTATTATTATATGATTTGGTAAAGTTTTGGTGCCCGATTTCGCCTCTCAATTTTACAACACGTTATCAGCACGAATCTCTGTCATTTTTCCCGCTAAAGGTAAGTCTTATAGGTAAGCCATTTTTACGCATTTGGTTTATGTTAAATTTCTAATATAAATATATATTATTATTTTGATAGTGTTATTATGGCAAACCTTACAAAGCTAGAATTTGCGGCCCTGGATATTAATGGAAATAACTACTTGTCATGGATCCTTGACGCTGAGGTCCATTTAGATTCTATGAATCTTGGAGAAACAATTAAAGAAGGAAATGATGCATCAAATCAAGAAAACGCAAAAACCCTGATCTTCCTTCGCCATCATCTTCACGAGGGATTGAAAATGGAGTATCTTACAATAAAAAATCCCTACGTTCTATGGCAAGGTTTGAAAGAAAGGTACGATCATCAAAAAACAGTTATTCTTCCAAAAGCTCGTTATGATTGGATGCATCTAAGGTTGCAGGACTTTAAATCAGTAAGTGAGTATAATTCCGCACTCTTCAGAATTAGTTCAAAATTAAAATTATGCGGAGAAAAGATTACTGATGTTGATATGTTAGAGAAGACATTTTCCACTTTTCATGTCTCGAATATGCTCCTGCAGCAGCAATATCGAGAGAAGGGTTTTGCAAAATATTCTGAACTTATCTCATGTCTTCTCATTGCTGAACAAAATAACGAGTTATTGATGAAAAATCACGAATCCCGACCAACAGGAGCAACACCATTCCCTGAAGTGAATGTTGTGAATTTTAATAACCGTGGTCGAGGTCGAGGTCGGGACCGCGGTAGAGGAAGAAATACCTATTTTCGTGGTGGGCATTATAATTTTAAGAAACCCACACGAAGTGATGATCATAAAGGAAAGACTCCACAAGATAGAAGTTCGAAAGGTGATGAACATAAATGTTTCCAGTGCGGAATGACTGGGCACTGGTCACGTACCTGTCGTACGTCAAAACACCTTGTTGATCTCTATCAAGCTTCCCTGAAGGAAAAAGGAAAAGGAAAGAATGTGGAGGTAAATCTTGCCATTCAAGAAGATGATGTGTTTGACCCCTCCAATATGATGCATCTTGATGTAGCTGATTATTTTGAATCTCCTGGAGAGAGAATTGATGCAATCAAACAAGTAGATGATGATTTGTATGAAAATATATAATTAAGTACTGTTTAGTATGTTTTTGTTGTTGTTTTGTTTGTATATATATTTAAGACTCTTTGTAATCGTTTTTCTTTTCTTTTCAATGAAGAAATATGAACAATTTCAATATGTTGAGTAACTCGAAAATGAGCAATGAGGATTTATGTCTGGCAGACTGCGCAACTACGCACACGATACTCATAAATAGAAAATATTTTACTAGATTGACAATGCTGGAAGCAAAAGCCAATACTATATCAGGTTCTGCAAATCTGATTGAAGGTTTTGAAAAAGCAAACTTTATTTTGCCTAGAGGAACAAGATTTACAATTAATAATGTTCTGTTCTCTAGCAAATCGAAAAGAAACTTATTAAGTTTTAAAGATATACGTGAAAATAATTATCATGTTGAAACTGATTGTAAAAATAATATAGAGTGTCTCTATATAACATCTATTGTTTCACATGAAAAACGTATATTAGAAACACTGCCTGCTTTTTCTTCTGGATTATACTATACTCATATACGAGTAATCGAAAATTATGCAATAATGAACCCGAAGTTCATGAATCCAGAAATATTCAGTGTTTGGCATGATCGATTGGGTCATCCAGGGTCGATAATGATGAGGAAAATTATTGAGAATTCACATGGACATCCTTTAAAGAGCCAGAAGATTCTTCAATCCAATGAGTTGTCATGTGATGCTTGTTCTCAAGGAAAATTAATTATTAGACCATCACCAGCTAAAGTGGGGATTGAATCACCTGCATTTTTAGAGCGAATTCAAGGTGATATTTGTGGACCTATTAACCCACCAAGTGGTCCATTTAGATATTTTATGGTATTAATTGACGCATCCAGCAGATGGTCACATGTATGCTTATTATCAAGTCGAAATCTTGCATTTGCAAGATTACTTGCTCAAATAATTAAGTTAAAAGCACAATTTCCTGATAATACAATTAAGACCATTCGACTTGATAATGCTGGTGAATTTACATCCCAAACTTTTAATAATTATTGTATGTCAATTGGGATAAGTGTTGAACATCCTGTAGCTCACGTTCATACACAAAATGGTCTAGCAAAATCATTTATAAAACGTCTGCAACTAATTGCAAGACCATTGCTTATGAGAGCTAAACTTCCTACATCAGTATGGGGTCATGCTATTTTGCATGCTGCATCACTGGCACGTATTAGGCCAGTAGCTTATAATAAATACTCCCCAATGCAATTAGCTTATGGCCAGCAGCCAAATATTTCCCATCTAAGAATTTTTGGATGTGCAGTATATGTATCAATTGCTCCACCACAACGTACTAAGATGGGTCCTCAAAGGAGGTTAGGAATATATGTTGGTTTTGATTCCCCATCAATTATTAAATATCTTGAACCCCTGATGGGTGATGTATTTACTGCACGATTTGCTGATTGTCATTTTAATGAGACAAATTTTCCAACATTAGGGGGAGGAATTAAGAAGTTGGAAAAAGAAATTACATGGAATGCATCGTTATTATCTCATTTAGATTCGCGTAGAAATCAATGTGAACTTGAAGTTCAAAAGATAATTCATTTGCAAAATATAGCAAATCAACTACCAGATGCATTCACAGATACTAAAAGTGTGACTAAATCATATATACCAGCTGCAAATGCTCCATCAAAAGTTGATATCCCAAAGGAACAAGTTGTCAATAATGAGTCTGGAGCACGCCAGAAGCGTGGTAGACCAATAGGTTCTAAAGATAAAAATCCTCGAAAAAGAAAAGTAGTTGAGAATCAAAATGATTCGATAAAAGGTATGGATGTTCCAGAAGAAATCCAGAATACAACTACTCAAAAGAGTATTGGTGAAAATCAAACGCTTGAGGATAATAATGAAATTTCTATAAACTATGTTACAACAGGAAAGAGATGGAACCGAAATGATATCATTATTGACAACATTTTTTCTTATAATGTTGCTCACGATATTATTCATGAAAGTGACGATTTTGACCCAAAATCTATCGTAGAATGTCAACATAGAAAGGATTGGCCGAAGTGGAAAGAAGCAATCCAAGCAGAGTTGAACTCACTTTCAAAACGTGAGGTTTTTGGACCAGTAGTCCCAACACAGGAAAACGTCAAACCTGTGGGATATAAATGGGTATTTGTAAAGAAAAGAAATGAAAAGAATGAAGTCACAAGATATAAAGCGAGACTTGTTGCACAAGGATTCTCGCAAAGGCCTGGTATTGATTATGAAGAGACATATTCTCCTGTGGTGGATGCAATAACGCTAAGATATTTGATTGGTCTGACTGTATATGAAAAGCTTGATATGCATCTAATGGATGTAGTCACGGCGTATTTATATGGATCTCTGGATAATGACATTTATATGAAAATCCCGGAAGGATTTAAAATACCAGAAACATATGAATCAAATTCTCGGGAATTGTATTCAATAAAGTTACAGAGATCATTATATGGATTAAAACAATCAGGACGAATGTGGTATAATCGCATGAGTGAATATCTGTTGAAAGAAGGATACCAAAATAATCCAATATGTCCGTGCGTTTTTATAAAGAAATCTCAGTCAAGATTTGCTATTATAACTGTATATGTTGATGACTTAAATATAATTGGAACTCCTGAAGAGTTATCCAAGGCAATAGAATATCTTAAAAAAGAATTCGAGATGAAAGATCTTGGAAAATCAAAATTTTGCCTTAGTTTGCAAATTGAACATTTACCAGATGGGATATTTGTTCATCAATCAATTTATACAGAGAAAATCTTAAAAAGATTCTATATGGATAAAGCACATCCATTAAACATTCCAATGGAAGTTCGTTCACTAGATGTAAAGAAAGATATATTTCGACCTCGAGATGACAGTGAAGAACTACTTGGTCCTGAAGTACCATATCTTAGTGTAATTGGTGCACTTATGTATTTGGCTAATAACACAAGACCAGATATTGCATTTTCAGTAAATTTATTAGCTAGATATAGTTCATATCCTACAAAAAGACATTGGAACGGAGTTAAACATGTACTCCGATATCTTCGAGGGACAATTGATATGGGTTTATTTTATTCTAACAAATCAAAGTATGATCTAGTTGGTTATGCAGATTCTGGTTATCTATCTGACCCACACAAAGCTAGATCTCAGACAGGTTATCTATTCACATGTGGAGGAACTGCTATATCGTGGAGATCAGTGAAACAGACTATAACGGCCACTTCTTCAAATCATGCTGAAATCCTCGCTATTCATGAAGCAAGTCGAGAATGTGTATGGCTAAGATCGATGACACAACACATTCATCAGACATGTGGCTTGTCTTCAAGTAAACCTCTTCCAACGATGTTATACGAAGACAACACAACATGTATAGCTCAAATCAAGGGAGGATATATCAAAGGAGATAGAACAAAGCATATCTCACCAAAGCTCTTCTATACTCATGATCTTGAAGAAAATGACGATATCACTGTACAACAAATTTGTTCAAAAGATAACCTGGCTGACTTATTTACAAAGGCATTACCAACTGCAACCTTCGATAAATTAGTATATAGCATTGGAATGCGGCGACTCAAAGACTTTAAGTGATGTCTCCATGAGGGGGAGTGAATGTATTATAGTAAACTATATAAAATATGTACTCTTTTTCCTTCACTAGGGTTTTTCTTCCCATTGGATTTTTCCCTAGTAAGGTTTTAACGAGGCATATTTTATATAAATGGGCATTTAAGGGGGAGTATTATGAATATGACATATGTAAATGCCCATTCCACATGCCCATTTATTATCCATGCCAAGTGGCATTTTCTCCATAGCCAAAGTGTCTTCTAAAGGCCATAGATTGGTGTCCAAATGTACCACATCATCCTCTCTTAAATTGCCTATAAATAGAGAGATTTTTGGAAAAGAAAAGACACCAATTTTTCTCCCATTTTCTCTAATTTTTGTGTTTTTAATTTTCCATAAATCTCCACTTTCTTTTGTTTATACTATATATATATATTCTTTTTATATTTCATCTTTTGTATTATTATTATTATTATTATTATTATTATTATTATCATTATTATATGATTTGGTAAAGTTTTGGTGCCCGGTTTCGCCTCTCAATTTTGCAACAGAGAAAATTTAATTAAATCAAATTTTATTCTTTTTAAAATTAAATTACAAATTTAATACTTGATCTTTAAAAAATTGTTTAATAAGTCTCTCCACTTTTAATTCTGTATCTAATAAGTCTTAGAAATTTTAAATTTTTTTTATAATTAATTGATCTATTAGATAAAAATATGAATGTTATGTCTAATGAAACTCTATAATTTCAATTTTGTGTCTAATAGATCTGTAAATTTTAAAGAATTCAAAAGTACATGGACTAAATTTGGAATTTTGAAAGTTCAGAGAGCAAATAAATACAAACTTCAATATTCAATGACTAAATTTGTAATTTAACCAAAAAAATTTAAATTTCATTATTATCTTATGGTTGACATTGTTGCATTTTCGCTCCAATATTTTGGAAAGATTTATTTAGTTCCTAACTTTTAAATTTATTCTATTTTACTTCTTAAACTTTTTTAATGGGTTTTATTTTCTTCTTAAACTTGTAAAAATAATAACTTTAGTTATGGTTGTTAATCATTAATAAATAGATTGCGTAACTTTAAATACATGCATTAACATAATGACATGATATTCAAGTTATAGAGGTTAGTTGAGGAGTGGGTATTGAATAGATTTAACTAGACAGAGAGTAGGATAAATGAGAGACGACAATTGCCTCTTTCTTAGCTCGTTTTAGGTTTTTTTTTTAATTAAAAATTAAGATTTTAAAGTTTTCTCTGTATTTTGTCCTTCATTCCAATTTTGAAATTAAAATTATATATGTACAAATTTTGCAAGTAAATTTTGCCCTTCTATATAAAAAATGATGACTCTGTATTTGAACATTAGACGTCATAAATTAGTAAAGATAACATTTTTATTTTTCAAATAGTTTAGAGACTACAAAAAGACATTTGGAAGTTTTGTTTTCTAAAATTCATAAACTAAAATAAATATGTTGACAGTTCGTAAAAAACTAAAATATATATTATTTTTCTATAATAGTGTGTTAGGATAAAATATTAGTCATCAAAATAAGGGAGATGTCGGCAAATAAGCCAAATTTCTTACTTATTTTATTGATGAAATAATTTTATATTGCTATTCAGAAAGTTTACCATATTTCAATAATTTTGACCGTATATTAATATGTTTAATTTAAAAAAAAAAAAAAGAAGTTTTCAATAAATTGAAGCAAAATCTTTCTCCAACTATGGGGATTCTCTTTCCATGTGATCCCAACATCGTCAATAATTGCATTGCATTAGCATTATAATATATTAATATTACTTAAATCTCCAAACTTGACCTAGTTTTTCCGAGTTGATTGATCCCAATACTATTTTTTTATTCAATAGAATTTTTTTTTTTAAAAAAACCTTTAAAAAAAAGAAATTAAAAAAATGGTAATTGATAAATTAAGTACATATTTAATAGAATTTTTTTGTTTGTTTAGTTGTTTTAGAAAAAGCAATAATTGTTTACAACAACAATTTTCATTATTCTTGAAAAAATATTTAAAATATGACTGATGTCATTTTTTTATTTTAATATTTTTTTTAAAGAAATCAATTTAGTCTCCTGACTATTTTTTTTCTTGCCAAAGTAAACATAGTTCAATTGTCATGTATTCTTATTCTTACGGTTGGACGTTCAAATTTTCATAGCTCATATTTGTTGTACTTAAAAGGAAAACTTTTCTTTTTTTAGTTTTCAATATTTAAAATATGTTATTGAAAATCATAACTAAATAAAAAAAATTATATTCTGAAAAATAGGCAAGTATTCTGAAGCAATGTTAATAAATATATATACACTTTTTCGAGGCAGAAAATTTGTCTGGTCTTTTGGTAGAACAATTTTTAGATAGTAGGAAAAAACATGAACAATATTTTTTCTTCTTTTTATGTTTTTTTTTAATAAATTAATTATTTACAAGTTTACAACTAAATAAATCGGTTAAATTACAAATTTGGTCCATATGATTTAGAGAAAATTAAAATTTAGTCCATAAAGTTTTAAAAATTAGAATTCGTTCTTATAGTTTGATAGCTCATATATAGTCCTATAAAATCCTCATAAATAGTCCTTAGAACTATTTATGATATTTTATCAAATCATAGAAACTAATTCTAACATTTAAAATTATAAAGACTAAATTCTAACTTTCTCATAATTATAGACCAAAGTCAGCATGGTTAAGTGGTTATTGGTATGTACTCTTGACTAAGTTATAGGGTTCGAACCTCCCACCCTTAAATGTTGTTGAACTCAAAAAAAAAAAAAAAAAAAAAAATTCAAAACTATAGTGACCAAATTTATAATTTAACCTAATTATATCGTGATTGAATATTTGATCTTTTTAACCTAAAATATTACCGGTACTAAAAAAAATAAAAGATTACAGAAATAAATGACGCAAACAAACAACAGTAGAAAAAAAAACATTTTTATAAACACATTTAAAAATAAAAAAGTTAAAAGAAAGGTGTGTTTGGCATAAAGTGTACGGCATTGACGTTTAAGGGATTGAAAAAAATAGAAAAAAATTCTACAATGAACAAAGAATTGAATTGCCTACTGAAAAGAGACAACTTCATTTTGTGCCCTAAATTAAACCATGATTAAATCGCAACGGTCAACCCATGCCCCTTCTTTTACCTTTTTAGTTTAGGCCTCCAATTCAACGTCCACTTTTTTGTTTCTTTTTTTCTCATACTTTTTGACATTTTATTACTCTAATTTCCAACTTGTTCTTATTGACCGAAATTTTTTAATCTAGGGTCAGCACGTCTCAGTCACTGCCACGCCGTTTCAAGTCACTGCAATGTCGAATTTTCGTATGTTGGAATTTATGCCCTAAAGCCTCGTAATTAATTAATTATTTAATAATTAATAATAATTTTGATTATTTTATTTGCAATATAATATTATTCATTATATGAAAAATCCAAGATTATTAGTGTAATCTTGAACAGTATGTGGTTGACATACAGGAGGATCGTGTTCAATAAATAACCTAAAGAGTCATAGTATATGGATAAAGTTGGGTGTCTTATCCTAGTAACACTATTGATACAACCCACTTTGTAATAGTTACAAATGATTAGATCAAAATCATTCATGTGGAGACATGTAAGTGAGAGTATCTTATACAATGAGTTTGTATAAGACTGGACCACGAAATATTTAATCTCTCTTTATAAATCCGTTAATTGAGAAGATTAATATTTCATCAGGATGATCATATGCAACTCGATCTTAATCCTAAGTGAGGGCTTGTCCTTTGATTTGCATGGGTGAGAGTGGCTTTTATAGCCGATTCAATATGCCTACCATTTTGGGGACTTGACCAAATAGAGAGCTGGGAACATAATCTCATAAGATGGAATTCACTCCTTCCCATATAGGGTAATTAGATGGGTAGTTCCTTTAATTGCTGATTTCGGGACTTGAACAATGAGGCCCCACCCTCTCATTGGTCCGAGAGGAACTTAGTTTATAATTAGATTATAAACATATTATTCATTAGAGAATCAGTGGTACTTAAGATGCAAGATGTAATTATAGGGGTAAAACGGACTTTTTGACCCAACTATAATTACGAACAACTCGTGAATGATCGACTTGTATGTAATGATTATATCTATGGACACAACTTGTCCTACAGTACATAAGAGTGCAACTCTAGGTCTATAGTGGAGTGACCTATAGTTAATGAATGAAAATTAATTAATTAAAAAATTAATTAATTAAAGAGTTTAATTAATTAATTTTGTATCATTGGAGCTTATAATATGTAGGTCCATAATGTCCCCTTGCTAGCTCATAGTAACACTAAAAAGATCAACTTAGTTGAAAGAAAAATTTGAAATGTTTAAATTAATTTTAATTTGAAGTGTTCAAATTAATATTTAATATATTAGATATATTAAATATAAAAGAGAAAAATATATTTATTGTATTTGATACATTAAATATTAAAATTTAAAATGTTCAAATTAATATTTAATTTGAAGTGTTCAAATTAATATTTAATATATCATATATATTAAATATAAAAGAGGAAAATATATTTATTGTATTTGATACATTAAATATTAAAATAATTAATGTATATTACATACATTAAATAAAAGATATTTATTAAATTTGAATTGGATTCAAATTAGGAAATAAATGTTGTAGGAGAATTTTCAACGGTTTGAATAAGATTCAAATTGATTAGATAAATGTATTTTAATATATTAGATATTAAAATATATTATTTAATTTTTTTCCTAGACCACTATAAATAGGACCCTAGGGGTGAGCCATTGTGTATTCTTCACAACACACATCTCCTCAATGGAGAGAATTAGAGAATTCTCTCTAGACCTCTTCCTCTATAATCCCTTGTGGATTTTCTTTCAAAAGGCTCTCACAAGCCTTGGTCTTGTGTTCGAGTCATAGCTAGAAAGACTTTGTAGAAGAGATAAAGATTCGTCAGAAGAGTCTCCATAGTTCCAAGATATGTTATGCTTAACCATAATATTATTATTTAATTCTAAATAAACTCAAACCGATTCCTACGCTTCTGCTTGGGTTTAATTAGATTATTCCCTTCATCGTCAACATTCTAACAGATTTCTACTCCAAATGTAATTTTGAAATGGTCATGAAAGGTCAAAATGTAGTCTATTAGAATGTTCATGAAAGGTCAAAGTAGAGTAGAAATCTATTAGAATGTTGGAATAAAAGTCAACATGACAGAACACAACTCTTTCAAACTTAATCTAGGGTCAACATGCGTCTCAGTCACTGCCACGTCATTTCAAGTCACTGTCATGTCGAATTTTCGTCAACATTCTAACAGATTTCTACTCCAAAGGTAATTTTGAAATATTCATGAAAGGTAAAAATGCAACTTTTGAAAGAATATGAGTATTTGAGGAACAAAAGGCATAGTGTAGTAGTATTTTTTTCTTATATATAATTTAGTGTAGGAGTATTTTTTTTTTTATAATAATTTAGCCTAACTTTTAAAACCCATATTGAAATCATATCTTCTCTCTTTTTTGTCTTTTCCGAGTTCAATAATATGAGGTAGAGATTCTAACACCTAACTTAATGGTTAATCGGAGAATAGATCAACTACTTAATGCATATAGTATCAACCAAGAGGTTAGAAGTTTGAACTAATAAAAAAATGACAAATATATAAAACCTTAGCTAGTTAAGTTATGTTTGTTTTTTGTTTTTGTTTTTGTTTTTTTTATCCTTAGTTAAGTTATGTTAAGGTTGGTGAAAATAAGTGTGTTTTTTGTTTTTGTTTTTATTTTTTTTATCAATAGTTAAGTTATGTTAAGGTTGGTAAAAGAATTTTCACCTCTCATATGCACAAGAGTTGTATTTTATTTCATATAAATCCAATTATATCACCTATATTTTTTTTAGTGCCATTTTTTTTTTTGAAACGTTTTAGTGCCAATTATATCACTTTCAAACTGTATAAGATATGTACCAAAAATATATATAAAATTAAACGGTCAAATTTAACCTTTTATTACTTTTTGTTTTTTTCTTTTAAATAATGAGAATCAAAGACTTGATAAGTTTACTCTGTTTCCATTTGTAATTGAGTTTGATTTTATAGAGCGTTGATAAATAATTAAAATCCTAAAATCACCGTGATTTTGCCAATTTCATAATAATTTCTTAAGATATATATTTAATAGGTGGCTAATTCTTGAGATTGATTGAGATTCGTGTAAAACTAAATAATTTTTTTTGAACAATATATAAAAAATTCATGAATATAAAAATTAAAAAGACAAATTTAGACGAATGACCGAGATACTATATTTAAATAATAGGAAATAAAAATACTTTTTTAGTCCATGAATTTTCAACAATAGATACAATTAGTCTATGAATTTTTAAAATGGGCATTTTTAGTTCATAAGTTTAGGAAAAAATACATTTTTGGTCTCCAAATTTTAGGAATAGACATTTTTAGTCCATGAGTTTTGAGAAATAGGTTTAAAAGGTCCATCGTATTATTTTTTTTAATTTTTTTTATATAAAATCAATATTCTTTATTAATTTTTAATATTAATGATTTTTAAAATTTTAAAAAAATCTCTCTTCCCTATGTACCCCATTCTCTCTCTCATCTCTCCTCCATCTCTACCTCATTCTCTCTCCTCTCTCTTCCTTCCACCTTCCTCCCATTTTCTTCATCCTTTCCCCTTCTCCCCACCATCTTTTTCTTCCTCTCCCATCTCTCTCTCAATACATCAATCAATCTTAAAAAAAAAAAAGATAAATGATTTTTTTTCACCATGAATCTTCATAAATCTCCAAGATTTCTTATCATTTTCTACCATAATCTTTCCTCAATCCCCAAACTCAAAAGACCAAAAAATGGCCGATGGTTACTCTAAAATCAAAGTCACCGCTACTATCGCTGCAACGTATTGATGGGAGGAGGGGAGAGGAAGAAGGAGATAGTTGAGAGAGGGAAAGAGCCGAAGAAGAGGGTAGGAAGGTGGAAGGAGGAGAGAGGAGAGAGAATGAGGTAGAGATTGAGGAGAGATGAGAGAGAGAATGGGTAGAGAGGAAGAGAGATTTAATATTAAAAATTAATCAAGAATATTGATTTTATATTAAAAAATAATAATATGATGACCTTTTAAATCTATTTCTCAAAACTTAAGGACTAAAAAGATCTATTTCCAAAATCTATGGACCAAAAAGATATTTTGTCATAAATTCAAGGGCTAAAAAGGTCTATTTTCAAAATTCATGTACCAAACGCACCTATGGTTAAAAATTCAGGGACCAAAAAGATATTTTTTCCTAAATAATAACTAAAATTACTATAAAAATCATGGTTATGTGGGCGTGGGAAGGGAAAATGGTATTTGATTCCTTCCACATTTGGGCAATTTAGTCACAACGAAAACACATATTTCACTCATAATTTAAGGTCTAATTGGATTTAATAGATTGAGTTAATAATATTGTTTTTTTAAAAGAGGTCGGTTTCCTCGAGGCTTTTTGAACATTTTTCTTTTTGGTTTTGACATGCGCGTTTTCTTCTGCTTCAAGTCAAAAAGTAACAACGATTGAATGATTTATTCAACACACATCTTTGTCCTTATCACTAAAAAAGCATCCTAAATCATAAATTATTTTAAAAACACATGTTGATATTTGATAAATACAAAAGATATTTTTGGAATTTAATGGGATTTCCAAATACACTATTTCATTCATCTTTATATTTATTCTATCACGATTAAATTTTTATTGCAATATTCTCGTGCCCAACGAAAAATTTACAAAAAACATAATAACAAAGATTATTTGAAACAATTTTTTTTTTGTTTAAATTTCATTTCAGTCCCTCTACATTTAGAATTATTTCATTTTGCTCCAATCTAAAAAAATTGTATTTTGGTCCCTAAAATATTGACATGTTCATTTTAGGCTCCATTTGATAACTATTTAATTTTTGATTTTTAATTTTAAAAAATTATACTTGTTTTCTCACCATTTATTTACAATAATTTTCATCTCTTTTAAGAAAATATTTGTATTTTTAGCCAAATTCAAAAAACAAAAAAACAAGTTTTAAAAACTACTTTTTTTTTTTTTTTTTTAGTTTTCAAAATATGGTTAGGATTTTGAAAACATAGATAAAAAGTAGATAACAAAATAAAGAAATTCATAGGTAGAAGTATTGTTTATAAATTTAATTTTCAAAAATTAAAAATCAAAAATCAAAAAAAAAAACCAAATGATTGTCAAATAGTGCCTTAGTTAAGCTTTCAATTTTTTCTATTATAGTCTCAAAACTTTTGAAATGTCTATTTTAGTCCATGAACTAAAAAAAGATAATCACTTTAGTCTCATCACTATTAGTTTGTTGTCAATTCTTACCTGACTTCAAATATCTGCATATTTGATTCACGCGTAACTTCATTGAGACAAATATTGAGTGAGTGAATATTTGATGAATATTTAGTCATGTTATTTATTTATTCATTTGTGTGTACACTAACCCAAATGAATGAGAGGGAGCTTCCCTTTGTAGGAAAGCACTCATTCCGTTCAAGGTTTTCTATTTTGAACGATCGTTGTAGTAGCAATTATGGAGGAGGAGCGACAAAGGCAAATGTTGATATGTCGAAGGAAGGGAAACGGTACGCCGACAAAGGTCATCAAAGAGGAGAAAGAAGAAGAATAAATAAGAAAGAAAGAGGTTGAAGATCACACCTCACATTATACTATATATCATCAATTTTTAATATAAAATTGATATAATTGGCCAATCAACAAAAACTTAGTATCAACTATCGATTAACTACCATGTCATTTGTCTGTTAGTCAATTAACGATTAATTTGAGTTTAAGGACCATTTAGATTCCTTTTTCAAACTTCAACGATGAAAAGTATTTTGTGAATGATTTTAATATATTATTTCTCTTCCTCCATCTAGAAAACGATTCTTCTAGATGGTAGTTAAGACTTTCAACTTTATATAAAGGGATGCAATGTACGAGTAATCACAAGACACAAAGTGGGGGATAAATAAATATTGATGTCCGTACAATTCATTGTTTTTCTCTATCTAAATTGGAAAAATAATATGCCATATAGTACCATATATACGTATATATTTCTTCCGCTATTCTTTTGGCATCGTGTCTGTGTCTCTATTACCGTTCATTTTTCAAAAGAATTTCTAAAATTAATTTTTAGAATTGCGATTGGATAATTAATAAAAATTATTACTATAAAATATTTAAAATAATTGTTCATAAATTACTTTAAAAATCACTCCTAAACAATCCCCCACTTTTACTAATTCTCTCTTCTTATAATTTTTTTTAAAGCCACGTGTTGGCTAAAAATAAATTAAACAACTATATTTGATTTTATTTCAAATGACGAATAGTATTATTAGTACGATGGAATGGAATAAACTTATTATCAAATGAAACTGAATAAAATGAAAATGGAAGAGAGAAAAAGAAGATGACTAAATACATCGTGTTTATATCCTTTTAGATAATTCTAATTATAAATTTTTAATTAAGTATTCAAAAAATATTAAAATTTGTTGATAAAAAATTGATGTGACATTAAATTATTATTTTATTAACGTATTTAAACATGTCACTTAAAAGAAATAGATTTTATTGATAGACAGGTCGAATTTGGCTAATATGCGATTGAGTTTCTATGTATCAAGTAATATATAAGTGACATATCCAACCATCCTTAGGAAAATAATAATTTTATCATATATCAACTCTTTTAAACAATTTTTTAATATATGTATATATTTTTATGAAATGAACTAATCAAGAATTTTTAAGAGAATAAAGGTAAAATTGAGAAGTTTAAATGATTAAATACTAAATCAAGAATTACCTAATAAAATAGATATCGTTTGATATATTTAGGGAAAAAAAATTTAAAAAACGCTTTTGGTTTTTGAACTTTCATGAAAGTAATGATTTAGTTCTTGACTTTAGTTTTACAATGATTTATATAGTTTCTCTGTATTCTCATTTTTGTAATAATATAGTCATTGAACTCTTGTATGTAACAATTTAGCCTATGTACTTTAAAGTTTCTATCGATTTAGTCTTTATTGTGAAAAATGTTGTTAAGATTTAATAGAATTTCTTAAATATGTAGATCGATAAACTAATTAGGGACCAAATGTGTTTATAAACTACCAAAGACCAAGTCATTACATAAAGAAAACTGACATTTAATTTTGGTAAAAATTTTCAAGATATACATGGATTAATTGTTACAAATTTTAAAGTATATGGACTAAATTGTTTATATACTAAACTTTAGGAACTACATTATTACAAATGTAAAAGTACATGGACTAAATTGTTACAAACTAAAATTTAAGAATTAAATTGGATTTTTTGTACAGATGACCAAAATTTTCCGACCAAAATGAAATATGACTGACTTTCTCAAAAGTAAGGTTATATAACATTTTGCTGCCGTTATCACATCGCAGTTAACGTACCAGCGTGTCTCGTGGACGTTAGCATCGCAATTAATTCCTCTTACTCTCTCTGTATTTTCATATTTTCGTTTAAATTATTACTTCTATAAAAGTTCAGTGACTATAAGCGTTTTTCAACCACACCATATATTCCACTCTAATTGCTTTTATTGTGGGAGGGGTAAGGGTGCTCCATATATTCCACTCTAATTGCTTTTATTGTGGGAGGGGTAAGGGTGCTCCCCCAATGGGTTTGCAGAGGGCGATTGAAGGGGCAATCTAACCTAATCCAACCACCATTAGATTCTCCCTCAAACGCCCTAATTAATAATAATGTCTTTTATTGTTGTGATTGTGGGGGTCTCAAAGGACTGTCCCCAACTCACCTTCAATTTTACATATCTTTCACTTCCTTATATATGTTACGGAATGACAAATTTTTGTTGTTTTTAATACCTTCTCGAAGCTCCTAAATAAAAATATTTTTTAAAATATTTTCAGTGAATATATGTTTAGTGGATTTGTTTTTTTACAACTGTTTTTGAATTCTATGATCAAAATCACATATACTATGAGCACAACATTTTTAATGTTATTTTTTAAATTTAGAAACGCAAAATTAAAAAAGAAAAAGTTATGGTATACTATTTCATGTTATAAACTTATTTTATTTTTAGGGTTTAGGGTTTAGTTGGTAAGTATTAATAATATTGTTTATAAATATATTCCTAATCAACTTTAAATCACTTTTTAAATTATAGATTCAACTTCTAAATCTGCTACCACACACATATATGAAAATACAAAATACAACTCATTTTTTCATTAAATCCTATGTTTTCAAATTTCTATTTTCAGATAACTAAGCAAATGCAGTTTTTTCTATTTTTAGATAACTAATCAAACGCACCCTTAAAAACTCAATCAATACAATATCATTTAGATGTATTTGTATTTCTCTCATAACATTAAAAAAGAATTAAAATAGACTATTTATGTAAATTCATTTTTCAAAGAATTCATTCAAAACATTATTTTCTAAACAAAAATTAGCTTTTATATGTGAAAAATAGTAGAAGAAATGGTCAACCATCCATCAAAAAAGCACTCAATTGTGCTAGTTTATATGCTTATGCTTAGAGTGAGATGTGTTCATTGACTAGATAAGGCCACGTTTGGCTACATTTTTTTTTGCTCCCTCCAATAAGAATTTAAAGATATGAGATATGATAAGTTGCCCTCCACTTCACACACCATAGTATTATGGTTAGATGGAGTTCTTGTTTCATTTGATTTTTAGTGCCCTAACGCATGCTCTCTTCTTTGCAATTCAAGTACATCTCCATCGATTTAACATTTGACTATATCTACATCCATATATTCTATTTCTTATGCTTTATAATTAGCCATAGGAGCACATAAGCTAAAAAGATATTTTGTTCTTACTTATCTCTTTAATTGAACGGACAAAAGTGAAGAAGAGTTATGAATAGAGTTTTAAATTTCGTGTTTATGGTTTTTGACATTGACACGAGAGGTGAATCGACATTTCCATTATATCTTAGAAAAATCGGCCAAATATAACAAGAATATCAACAAAATATCACTAATGTCAACCCAATATTGATAATAAGAAATTTAAACCTTATATATATATATATATATCTATGAGTGTTTGGGCTAGCTTGCGTGCACCTTGATTATTCTCAGAGGATAATCGTCTAATCCTACTACGTTTAGTTGTCAAGGTACCTTGTAGGATATTAAATCCTAGTTAGGTGACCACCATGACTAGAAAGAAATTTAAACTTATTCAGAAATGTTGAAATGCTTTTTTGTTAATTTAAATATTTTTAATGAATTTTCTATATTTATACTTTTTTCAAACATATCTATTGACATCAACATTTTATCTACATTTTTATAAAATTGAGACTTCGATAATTCCATTGAAATTAACATTTAAAACATTGATTAATTATAAATAGTAGAAGAACTTTTATAAATCAAGTGAAAATAGATACGAAGTTTCATTCTCTCGTCTTCGTTATCTTTATTTTCAATACTTATTTGACGGTTTTGTGTCATTGGCAGCCAAAGAAAAGTTAAAAGAAGTTTCAAAGGCTAATAAAGTCATCTATTTTTGAATTTATCCCAAATAATTGTTGGATTTTATAGTAAATTGTGAAAGAAAGTGTTGGTTTGAAACATAAAAAATGAATTGATGTTTCATTTATGTTGTTGTTACTTGACTTGAAACTCAAAAGTTTCAAAATGGTTTGAAACATCAAAAAGTGTTGATGTTTCTTTTACAAATTTAACTTAAAAGTTAAATTTGTGAGTTATGTTTGAATCTTTACAAGTAACTACACAATTGAGTTACTTTTTATGTATGTTTCATTTTGTTTATATTAATTTTATTTTTGGAGAGTTACTAAGTTGCTAGCCTATAAATAGCAACTTGTTTCTTCATTTGAAGCATCTCATTCCATTTTGGAGTATTTCATTCCAATTGAAGAGTACTTCTTCTCTCATCTCTTTCTTTTCTTTAATCTTGAGTCAAGTTGAGAGCAAGTATCCAAGAGTTCTGCCAGATCCGAGTAGTTCAAGGTTGCTGTTCTATCGGAGTTAGTCGTTGTATCCTGCTGAGACGATCGCTGTAGCCTGCTTGCAACCCGTGCAGAGCGAATAATTGTCTTCAGGACAGCACTTTGTAAGCGTGCCTCGACTACTTATTATCTTTATTCTTGAGTTTTAAAATTGTTATTACATACAGTGTCTGTATTATTGTTTACACTGTAATTGTTTGTTGCCAGTTAAGTTGTAATCAAATTTGCTAGTGTTACTCAGTTCTTATACACAGCGAATTATAATTTCCAACAATAATGATATCAAATTCTCTAAGGTCAATGGTTTCTCAAATGTCTTAGCAATTAGGCTAAACAATCCTATATTATTATTATTTTTATTATTATTAATGGCTAAATATCCTATCTAGTGGATCTAAAAATCATGAAATAATCATCTTAAACGAGAAATATTATGAAGTTAGAAAAACATGAAGGAATCATGTTGACTTTTGTAAGAATAATCCAAAAGTTTGGACATCTAATTTTGTCATTAACATTTTTTAAGCATGTATAGGGGAAAAAATGTCTCGTCTTATACTTCAACGGATGTATTATAAATTAAAGGTTAAATTATCAAAAATATCTGAACTATGGAGTTGGATTCAATTATACACCTAAACTTTGAAAATTTTCATTTTAACCCTTGAACTTTGAAGTTTGTTTCAAAACAAGTCTTAAAGGTTTTTTTCGTTAAATTTATGGACAAACAATGACGTATTTGCATATGTTTTGATTTTTTTTTCAACGTATATGTTTAAATATGTTCACATAAGTAACAAATCAAATACAAAAATATCATTTTCCATCCATGAATTTAACAAAAAAAAAAAAGCCTTTAAGGGTTATTTTGAAACAAACTTCAAAGTTCAAGTGTTATAATGAAACTTTTCAAAATTTAGGAGTATAATTGAAACCAACCTCATAGTTCATGAGTATTTTTGATAATTTAACCTAAATTAAATTGTGACTCAAGAATATACTTGAAGAATTTGGATATCGGTTGACGGGTTCCCCTTTTGAAAATTAATTAATATTTTTTTAATTAAACTTAGATAAAATTACAAGTTTAGTATCTAAACTTTTAGGTCTATATCTATTTGATTATTGAACTTTAAAACGTGTTTAAAAGGTTCCTGAACATTCAGATTTGTATCTATTTGGTCTCTGAACTTTCAATTGTGTCCAATATATCTATGAATTTTCAATTTTGTGTCTAATAGGTCTTGGACCTATTTGACATTTTTTAAAATTTACGGACTTACTAGACACAAAATTAAAAGTTTAGTGTCTTATTAGACATAAAATTTAATTTTATATTTAATAGATCAGTTAGTTTTTTAAAAAATTTAATATGTTGGGAATCTATTAGATATAAAATTAAAAGTTCAAAAATTTATTAGACACAAAATTGAAAGTTCAGGAACCAAATAGACACATACCTAAAAATTCATGGACTAAGCTTGTAATTTACCCTTAAACTTATTTTCATAAATTTCATTTTGTTATGATTAAAGGGATCAATATTCTTCTTCCCTTTACCTTATTCTTATAATATTATACATATAAAATAAGTCCGATATTTTCTTTTAACAGAAATTAAAATAACTCTTGATATTTTATAAGCTAATTTCTGTCCTTTTAAAAAAAAAATATTTTAAGTTACTAATATTTTAATCGATTAAAATAAATTCTAAGTTAGTTCTTCTAAACTTATATAATGGATTTATCTTATTTTATTTTAAGATGAACAATTTGTCAGAATGGTTTAATTAATTATAGGCATACTATTAAATTTTCACATGTTCATAAGTTCAACACCGATGTAAGAGATGAATCAACATTTCCCATTATACAGTAAAAAAATCGATGAAATACTAAAAAACAGCAACAAAAAATCATTAATGTGAACATTATATTAGTAGTAAGCCTTATCACTCATTTAAAAAGTGTAAAATGTTTATTTATTAATTTAAATGTTTTTAATTTTTATGATTTTTTTAGAAATATCTATCGACATCGACATTTTATCGACATTTTTATAAAATTGAGAGTTGAGACCTCAATATTTCCGTCGACATCAACATTTTAAACCTTGATTATGACTAAATTTTTTTTTTTTTAAAAAAAAAAACCTAAACTTTGTTCCTTGTTTAAAAAATACTCATGTTATTTCAAAAGTTGCAACATTACTCTTAACCTTTCATAAATGACTTTTGTCATTATTTTTCTCAAGATGGAATGGATTTGATGATGAATAAATAAGAGTTGTAGTGAAATCATCAAGTAAAAATAACAACAAATATGAATGTCAATGTGAACTACTACTATAATAAAAGAAAGCCTTTTGCTTTCAATTTAATGTTCCTGGAAAATATGTGTAAGAATTCATCAAATTTATTTCTTAGCCTACACCAAATGTTCTTTTTAGTTGGGTTGTATTTATAATTTTTATATCTAGTTTCCTTGAACTCCATGTTTTAATATCAAGTAGGTTTTTCCTTCAAAATTATTCTTGTGTTGGATGGAACTAATTCCTTAATTTAGGACAATTTGATGATTTTCGGAACAGATTCAATGTCCAATCATGGAGTGTTCAAATTACTCTGTTCAGATTTTTACTATTCAGGTCCCGTTTGATAACCATTTGGTTTTTGATTTTTAGTTTTTGAAAATTAAGCATATAAATACCATTTCATTCCATAGATTTACTTGTTTTGTTATCTACCTTTTACATACGTTTTCAAAAACCAAGCCATGTTTTGAAAACTAAAAAAAGTAGTTTTCAAAAACTTGTTTTTGTTGTTAGAATTTGGCTAAGAATTCAAATGCTTCCTTAATGGAGATGAAAACCATGGTAGAGAATTTGGGAGAAAACAAGCTTAATTTTTAAAAACCAAAAACTAAAAACCAAATGGTTATCAAACGGGGCCTCAATTTTTCAAAAGTACCGTTGGAGTAGAAAGCGGTTAGAATATTAAAAGAAAAGTCAACGTGTCTAAATTTTATTATTTTAGACTTGATCTAGACAAATATCCTAGTCACTATTACGTCGTTTCATGATATTGTCATGTCATTTTTCTATCAAACAATCTAACAGATTTCTACTCCAAGGATACTTTTGAAACGTTTATGAAAGGTCAAAGACAATATTACAACTTTTAAAAGAATAATGATATTTTTTTTAACAAGGGACAAAATTTAGAGGTTTTATTTTTATTTTTATTTTATTTATTATTTAGCCTGAATTATATACCTATGCAATTTGGAGTTTTATGTTGTGGGAATTTAATAGTCAAATTCCAAGTCTTTAAAAAGGTTCTGTCCTGCACACCTTTTTTCCCTTAAAACTAAAATTAAAATTTCCCTCTTCAATCGAACTGTAAAAAGAAGAAGAAGAAAAAAAAAAAAAAACTGTCTTCAATGAATTTAAAATTAATTTCATGAAAATATTATTTCCAATCCTATTCATTTTATCTAAGCTTTTATACTTTTTTTTTTAGTTCAACAATATGCAAGGTGAGCGATTCGAACCTCCTACTACTTGGTTGAAGGTACATATTTTATGCTAGTTGAACTATGCTTACGTTGATATCTACAATTGTATACATGACATTTTAAAAAAGTTATCAACTTGTGAATTTTATCTTCAATTTCGTCATATTTCGTCGACACCCCTATTTTTTTTTTTAAAAAATTAATGAGAACCAACACTTCTAATTAACTAAGTATGACGTGATTGCCCACCTGAGTGTAGTTCAACTAGTTAAAACATATACTCTCAACTAAGAGGTTAGATGTTTGAATCTCTCACTTCGTTGTTGAACTAAAAAAAACTAGAGTGTGATTATCATGAAAAGTTATTGAATGAAACCGCCACAATGTGACTGTCCTCTAATAACCGTTGAACATAAATTCAAAAATTTGCATATTAATTTATAACAATTGTTAGATACAAATACAAAATATGTTTATATTTTCTCTCTCATACATCCAAAACGGTGTAAAATTATAGTGGACTTTTTCAAGATCAAGTCTTCAAATCATTCAGTATACTCTATCCGGTGTAAGATTATGTTCGTATCTCTAACAATCATATCTTTAAATAGAGAGCCGCTTTTCCTTATTTTTGAATAGTTATTTATTTATCCACTCTTAATTATAATGGAGTTTGCTTTTATTCACATCAACTCGTACTCGCAAGAGCACTCCACAACCACTTTTTAACATCCACTGTACAAAATAGTCTTAGGTATGGCAGTTATGTTTCTTCTATAAATATCTTTGTTTTTGTGACAATCAAAGGGACAAATTGTTTGCCACGTGTCTCAAAATCAACAAAGAGAATCAATTAGGCCCCGGTTATGCATCAATTGTGAATTAACCAAAGTTTGGTATCTTATTTTAAATTGGGGAAAACGCAGAAGGAAGGTAAAAAAGCAATTCATTAATCTGCCATGTGGGTTGAAATTTTATAAAATATGATTAGTAATCTCAATAATTAAATCTTACCCTTTTACATCCCAATATGGATGGTCTTGCTCTTTTTACCTAACAAAGTGAACTTAACAATGATGAAATTTTAAATTAAAAACACACACACACACAATGCTAAAATTTATCTTAAGTAAAGAGAAAATGATGAAATTTGGATTCTAAGAAAATGTAATGAGAACAATAATTACCAAATTAGAAGGTTACTACCAATGAAACCATTCCATGGTGATTTTTTTAAATGATCTTTTTATTGCTTTTATAGTCAATCAATGCAATGAGGAGTTTTTTTTTTTTTTTTTTTAAAAAAAAAATCAATGCAATGAGGAACTTAAAATTAATTCAAAGATACCCTTATACCCTAAAGGATTGGAGCAAGCTTTCTTTTGGTCATTAAAAAATTCATATATAGAGGAGAATATGATACCACCTTAATTCACTAATTTATATATATATATAATATTTATAGTAGATTTTGTTTTAGGTTGATTTGTAATATATGTTTTTGATAATTATTGTATTGTTTTTCTTTTAATAATATATTAAAATGTTGGTCAAAAACCAATTTGTACCCTTAAATTTTAGGGGTTATATAAGAAAAAACCCAAACTAATAATTTTATCAATTTAAACTCTGAATTTTCATGAGTGTATCAATTTACATATTTTGTCAGATAAAACGTAGTTTATACATGTGCAAATTTATAATTATATCAATTAAATTCCTAAACTTTCATAAGTGAATCAATTTAGACCATTTGTTTCAAATAATTGACAATTTTCAAATGGAGAGTCTATATTTTTTAAGAAATCTACACACATGTGAGAATTGATGCATTGATGAAATTGAGTGCCTAAATCGATTCATTTATGACAATTTAGAGATTTAATTTATAGAATTATAAGTTTGTATATATGTAAACTAACGTTTTTCGAACAGAATCTGACAGAATGTGTAAATTGATACACTTATGAAAGTTCAAATTTAAATTAATACAATAATTAGTTTAGAGTTTTTATTAATACAACCACCAAAGTTTAGGAATATAAATTGATTTTTTTCCTAACTTATTGATTCCTATCCCCAAACAAACAAATATATAGCTTCTAAAATTATATAGAATTTTCACTTATAATTGACGAGTAAAGTTTTTAAATTTTTTTTTTTTGACAAAACTGATCAATCAACATCAAGAGTGTGAATTTATATTCTTACAAAAACACAAAAAATAAAAATAAAAATTATTATAACTAGAAGCTTTGACTAACGTAGAAATTCTTATAGAAAGTAGAAAGCTAAAACATGATATAAGGATGAATATAAACATCTTATCCAAGTAACGACAAATATATATTATGAATTAATGAGTGAGAAAGACAAATCAAATAGAGACGTGGAGAATGAGATTATGTGAATGAACCAGAGAATCACATTCTCACGTGCAATTATAGGATCATGCCAATCAATTTGCCTTGGAATTTTCTATTCGAAAAAGGTTTTTTGAAGGGGAGGCTTAACCAATACTTTTTTTTTTTTTATGCCATTATAGATTTTAATTGAGATTAAACTTTTGATCCAAACTCATAGGTCAAATGTCCCTCGTGTCAAACTATCATTCGATCTAATATAGTAACGTGTGCTTCCACAAAAAATTATTTTACGAAGAATATTAAACGCAAATTTACTATAGCCCATCGATTTAAAGCTTTTGAATTTAATATTAATTTAGTAAAAAAATATATGCTTATAGCCCATTGAAAATGTTTTTTTAACTATATATTTGGTTAGACAATCAAAAGAGATTTTGAAAAGTCTAAACATATTAAGAACTACTTAACGTACTTTAAGCCTAAGCACTCAATTAGTGCTTTTTTTTTTTTAAAAAAAATGATTACATTAAAAGTACTTTCACTTTAAAACATCTTGTTTTCGTCAACCTAACCATAATTTGATTATTATTATTTTTTTAGTACAAAGAAGGAAAAACAAAAACGAATTAAAGAGGAAAAAGATCCCTTAAAACAGTCTCAGACACTCAAAAAGGATGTTCTTCTACCCTGTTCATCCTCTCATGGTTAGCCAGAATATGAACTATTGTGTTGCAACATCTTGGAGCAAAAAGGAAGCCTCTAACAAGTCCTTGCTGATGATAAAAGGGAATTTCATCAACTATAGGTTGTACTTCATTATTGAATCGTTCACTCCCTTCAAGAAGTTTCCACATAATTAACGAATATGTTTCAACCCATAATGATTGAAGTCCCGCCTCAAGAGTTGTTTTAGTACCAAAAGCTAGAGCTAAGGCTTCAGCGAGTTCTACAGGTCCAAACAATTTTTGAACATGTTGTCCGTTAGCATAGTTTTGCCATTAGAGTTTCTAAACATCACTCCAAAACCCACAACACCCAACGATATAGATGCATCTGAGTTAAGTTTGAAAGAGTCATCATCATCTAGAGGCATCCATCTAGCATTGTTGTGTATGTTCGAAAAGCTTGTAGAAGGGTAGTCGATCGAGAAGACTGAGTTGATCGAAAGCTTTCTAGGCTAGCATGGCCATCCATCTCATTAATGAAATCCAATGTCCATTAGACTAGATCTTGATTATGTCTTCTCTTCTTCTCCACTAACCAGTTAGTATTTCACTGATTCTAAATTCCCACTAGTGTGAGTGTGAAAATTATCATTTCCATTTGGTCTAGATCCTGAGTAGTCCTACAAAACAAAGAAGCAAAATCAGTATAAATGATGTTAAAAGCCTCAATGCTAGAAGCCAATTTTTTCATATTTTTTTGGGTATTCTTGCAAGCCCAAAGAGCATGGATTTCAGTTTCGTTCGCACGACCACAAGATGGACAACAAGCACCGCTTTCAACAATACTCCACCTTTGTAAATTTTCGTTTGTAGGTAAAACTCCAACACATGCACGCCAAAGACAGATTTTGATCTTTGGAGGACCATTCAACCCCCAAATGTTTTTCCACATTCTCAAGCTCTCTTGTGAAGGAATGAACGTTTCATTCCGCAGCGAAAAAAGCATTGGATCGTCTTTGATTTGATTTAAAATTAAACTATAAAAAAAAAAGATTAAGCAAACTTACTTGGAGTAAATATAGAGATATTTCTGGCGAGTTTTTATTTCCTCCACAAAGTCTTTTTGGCTATGACTCGAACACAGGACCAAGGCTTGTGGGAAAATCCACAATGGATTGTAGAGGAAGATGTTTAGAGAGAATTTTCTAATTCTCTATTGAGAGTACGTGTGTTATTTTTAATGGCTCAACCCAATGGTCCTATTTATAGAGATTAAAGGCAAATTTTTGTCATAATTAAAATATTATATTTTAATATATAATATATTAAAATATATCTTATACTTATTTGAATCTCATCCAAATCTCCTATGATATTTATTTATTTAAATCTTATTCGAATTTTATAAATATCTTTTCTTTAATATATCTAATATACATTAATTATTTTAATATTTAATGTATCAAGTACAATAAATATATTTTCCTCTTTTATATTTAATATATTTAATATATTAAATATTAGTTTGAACACTTCAAATTAAATATTAATTTGGACATTTAAAAATTTTCTTTCAACTAAATTAATCTTTTAGTGTTACTATAAGCTAGCAAGAGGACCTTATGGACCTTCAGATTATAAGCTCCAATGATACAAAATCAATTAATTAAACTCTTTAATTAATTAATTTTCATTCATTAACTATAAGTCACTCAACTATAGACCTAGAGTTGCACTTTTATGCACTGTAGGACAAGTTGTGTCTATAGATATAATCACTACATGCAAGTCGATCATTCATGAGTTGTTCGTAATTACAATTGGGTCAAAAGTCCGTTTTACTCATGTAATTACATATTGCACCTTAAGTACCACTGATCCTCTAATAAAATATTTGTTTATAATCTAACCATAGACTAAGTCCCTCTTGGGCCAGTGAGAGGGTGGGGCTCCATTGCTCAAGTCCCGAAATCAACACTTAAGGAAACTACTCATCTACTTACCCTATAAGGGAATGAGTAAATTCCATTTTGTGAGATTATGTTCCCAGCTCCCTATTTGGTCAAGTTCCCAAAATGGTAGGCATATTGAATCGGCTACAAAAGCTATTCTTATCCATGCAAATCAAAGAACAAGCTCTTACAGGCAGGAGTTCATAACTGACTCAAGATTAAGATCGAGTCCTATATGATCATCCTGATGAAATATTAATCTTCTCAATTAACTGATTTATAAAGAGAGATTAAATATTTTGTGGTCCAATCTTACACAAACTCATTGTATAAGATACCCCTACTCACATGTCTCCATATGAACGATGTGGATCAAATCATTTGTAACTATTACAAAGTGGGTCGTATCAATAGTGTTACCAGGATAAGACACACAACCTTATTCATATACTATGACCTTTTAGGTTGTTTCTTGAACATGATCCTCATGTATGTCAACCACATACTGTTCAAGATTACACTAATAACCTTAGATTTTTTATATAATGAATAATGTTATATTGTAAATAAAATAATCAAAGTTATTATTAATTATTAAATAAATCACTAATTACGAGGCTTTAGGGCATAAATCCCAAAATCTTGTTCTGTAGAAGATGAGGCTTCATTTGCTTCTGTTTGGGCAAGCTTGTAACCACTCTTAACAGATAGTAGCCTTTTCGATCAAAGTGCCAAAAGAAATGATCTGGGTGGGGAGTTTGTTTCAAAGGGATGCTCAAAATAACGTCTACATCTTACTGTAGAAAAAGATTTGAGATTTTTCCTTCATCCCAACGTCCATTGTGAATCAAGTTGCTAACTAAGTTGTGTGACAAAGGACGATGTGGAGTGATGAGTTTGAATGTTTTCTCTCAAGGTACCCAAGGTTCATTGAAAATATCAATATTATCTCCATTTTCCACTATCCACCTTCCTCCCTTGGTGGCTAATTCTTTACCCCACAAGATTCCTCTCCACACACAGGAGGGTCAATGTCCCAACTCTGCATAAAGAAAAGACACATTAGGAAAGTATTTTGCTCTTAAAATTTGAGTCATGAGAGAATCTTCCCTATTTAAGATCCACCAAGTATGTTTGGCAAGCAAGACCTTCTTAAAAAGCTGAAACCTAGCCCGCATCTGTCCTTAGGTATTGTTGCTTTCTGCCAACTCACTCAATGTAATTTATGGCCCTTTTTAGAGCTTCCCCACTAGAAGTTTGCCATTAAGCGATTACGTTCATGACAACATCCAAAGGGTAGATTGAACCAACTGAGTGTGTAAGCTGGAATAGCTTAGGCAACTGCCTTGATTAGAATCTCCTTTCCAGCTTTTGAAAACATTCGACCTTTCCACCCATGCAATGTTTTGTATACCTTCTCCTTTAGGAAGGTTAATGAAGTTTGCTTATGCCTTAAAAGTTATACATTCAAATTTTTACTCCTACATTGGTGAACTAAAAATATGTATGTATGTATGTATGTATGTACATAAAATACACTTTTAGTTTATGAGGTTTAGAGTTTGTCTATTTGGCTTTTTAAAATGACGACTTTTAGTCACTGATATTTGAAAAAAAAAATATATAAATGGTCCCTGAGCTTACCGACTAACCAAAAAATGACATGATAGTTTTATGTTGACTAGACTAGTGTTATGTGGCAAAATATATTAATTTTATATTAATTTTTAGGCGATTAGATTGTGATGTGGCAAAGTGAGGTGACATCTTCTTCCTCACTCTCTCGTACTCTCCTCCTACATCTCTCTTCTCCTCCTCCTCTTTAGCAAACCTTTTTGACACCATTGCCCCTTTCAATTAGAACTTTTTTCAAACTTCAAAGACTAAAATGTTCATTTTAAAACTTCAGAGACTAAATTCTCAAACTTAAACTTCAAAGACCAAAAATATATTTTACCATATATTTTATCTTCAAATGCTATCCAAACTCATCTTAAATACAAGCGTTGTTATGAGGTCGCACTTCTCAAACCTTCAAAGCATTTAAAAGGAAAAAAGAAAAGAAAGAAAAAATCAAAATCTAGGCATTCGACTACATTATTAATGACCAAGCATCTTTTTGAATCTCTCTTTTAATCTCTCTCCTTATAAAAAAGAGTGAGACTTCAAAAAATAAAAATCAATTTTAAACCTTAAACTTAGTAAGTTGTTTCAATTGTAACCTTAAACTTTCAATTTCATCAAATGCACCTCAAATTTAGATAAGTGTTACAATCTTAATCTCAAACTTTAAAAAGTGTTGCAATTTTAACTCTCTAATAAATTCTCGCTCCAAATATCGTTAAAAAAAATGTTATCTTATGCGTTCAATGAGTTATAAGCATATATGTACGCTATGAAATTGATAAAATTTTAGAGAAAAATAACTTGAGAACTTTTTTTTTGGTTGAAATTTATGAATTTTAACAAAGTTATTTAATGGTTAATTTGTGCATTAGTCAAACTTATCTTCGTCCTATCTCAAAAAAAAAAAATTTGTGCAAAACTTTATTTTATTAAAATTAATAAGTTTATGAAGATTTTTACACTTTTTATTTGGTTAAAATTAGTAGACAAATTAGAGGAATTTGAACTGAGGGTAAAAATTGAAACAGTTATTTAAGTTTAGGGTCTAATTTGAAAAAATTGAAAGTTAAGGATCCAAATCGATAGAACCTCACAAGTGTAGAGTGAAATTTTATTTATTTATTTATTTATTTTTTTTTTTTACAAAAGAGAGAGAGAGAGAGAGAGTGAAAAAGAGGTTAAAATAACTAAAGGTTTAAAGAGCAGTAAATACCATTAAAGAGGTTGCTAATTTAGACAAATGCAGCGATGAAAACTAGGAAATTGGCCAGAATTCGCCTGTTATGAATTTTCCCCTCCTCTCTAACGCTGTCTTACATTTGCAGTTTTAGCTTTTCTTCTCTCGAAGGCAACCAATTACAATCTGCTTTCTTGCTTTAATTTTTTTTTTTTTGTTTTTCTTTTCTTTCCATGCAATGCAACCCACATTTTCTCTTCCTATTTTGCCCTTTTCATCCATTGTCAAATCTAGTTTTGTTTTTCACTTGATAAAAATATTTGGATGAATGACTTTAAATTTAAATTTACAAAATTTTGATTCTAGATTCTACTTGGATCCTACGATTGAAGATGTTGTCTTTTATGAATTTTTCTATCATTTTAACTTACTACAAATTTTTGCCTGCATGACATGTATTTTAACATGCATTATTAAATTCTAAACTTTTATTGGATAAAATTTTAAACTCTCGACCAACTTTAAAAATGAAACAAAATTTAGATTTTTAAAATGTATATTTTTTATTTTAGAGATTTGATAAGAAGTTCTTGAATTTCATGTGATTCATTTAATTTCAAAACATAAATATTATTCCTATTTTAATAAAAATAATAAAGTCAATAAAAGATAGACTATTATTATTTGGAAAAGTTTGGAAATTTGAGACAACCTCCAACATAATTGTCAAAAACATGAAAAATGAGATAATCTAGTCGTCTACCTAAAAGAAATTAAAATTTTGACTATCAACAAAAAAAAATTAAAATTAAAATTTTGAAATTATGTAAAGAATAACTAATGCTCCGTTTGATAACCATTTAGGCCCCGTTTGATAACCATTTGGTTTTTAGTTTTTGATTTTTGAAAATTAAGCTTGTTTTCTCCCAATTTCTCTATCATGGTTTTCATCTCCCTTAAGAAAGCATTTGAATTCTTAGCCAAATTCTAAAAACAAAAACAAGTTTTTGAAAGCTATTTTTTTTTAGTTTTCAAAACATGGCTTGGTTTTTGAAAACATAGGTAAAAGGTAGATAACAAAACAAGTAAATCCATGGATTGGAGTAGTATTTATAGGCTTAATTTTCAAAAATCAAAAATAAAAAACCAAATGGTTATCAAACGGGGCCTTAGTTTTTAGTTTTTGGTTTTTGAAAATTGTGTTTGTTTTATCACCATTCCTCTATAATGATTTCCATTTTTCTTAAGAAAACACTTGAATTTTTAACCAAATTCTTAAAACAAAAACAAGTTCTTGAAAACTATTTTTTTTTTATTTTTCAAAACTTGGCTTGGTTTTTTAAAACACATTAAAAGTAGATAAGTAAACATGGAAAGTCATAGTATTTATAGACTTAATTTTCAAAAACCAAAAAATAAAATTAAAATAATTATCAAACATGGCCTAAATCAACAGGTAAATGAAAAAAAAACTCAAATATCTATTTCTTAAGACAATAAATTGGATTAAAGTATTGATATAAGATTAAATTGATCATAATCCATTAATTTAGGTTTTTGAGTTGATCTGTAAGTTAACATGGTATCAGAACAAGAGGTTCTATGTTCAAACTCTTATAAAGTAATTTTCTTTTCAATTAATATTGATTTCCACGTATTAAAACTTTTGTAAATATTCAAGTACACAAACAAATGAAAGTATTAAAATATTGATATAAAATTAAATTTACTATAAACCATCAATCTACTATTTTGAATTGATCGGTGGTAAGGTAACAAAATGAAATACAATTTCATTTTGATTGAATGCGTTCTTTTCAAATTTATATTTTCACATCATTATTACATTAAAAAGAAAACAGAGCAGAGATAAAAGATGTGATACGAATACGATAACTTCAAAGAGAAGATTTTTTTTTAGAGGAAGATAAAATTTCCAATATATATATATATATATAAAATAAAAAGATTCTGAAATTAAGAACGTATCTCGAGAAGTGTGTTCTCTTTCTCTTGGTGCCGTTAATGGACAAAAGTTGCTCGCACTGGATGAGATGGAGTGTTTGGGAGCAAGCAATTCCAGAAAAAAAAGAAAAAAAAATAATTTAAAATTTTATTTATTTAATTTTAATATTAATTTTGCAATGTATTATAATAATTGAGATAGGACATGGAAATGGGCCCCACTGACGGCCACGTGGTTTTCACACCCTCCCTGAACCACTTATATATATCCCCCATCTCCATTTCTCCTTCTCCACCATAATCAGAAATCTCCAATTTCCATTTCCATTTTCAAACATCTTCTTTAATTTTTTTTTTTTCTCTGTAAATCGATCCATTTGAGTTTCTGCAACTCTTTGGAGCTTGTGTCAATGGTGGCAGTTTCTTTGTCAGTCCTTTAACGCCCTGTGACTTCGGGACACAGAACCTTACATTTACATTTTACATTCACAAAATTTTTCAAATTACAGTTTCAACCCTCTCACACTCATTTCCTTCGGAAGGGCTTTTTGGGGTTTTTCCTCTCTGTTTTAATGGCTAACAACCGCCACCATCAAGCTCTCAACGTCTCAGCTCCGCCGCTGCCGCAACACGGCGGCGACAGTGGGTTTGACGACGATGGCCGCCCAAAGAGGACTGGTGAGTGGTGGAATTGGGGTTTGGTTTTTTCTTTTTGACAAGTGAAATTTGAGGTTGAGCTTGATTTTTTTTTTTTTTTTTATTGAATATAGGGACTGTTTGGACGGCGAGTGCTCATATTATAACGGCGGTTATTGGGTCGGGGGTTTTGTCGTTGGCTTGGGCGACGGCGCAGCTGGGTTGGGTGGCCGGACCCGCCGCGATGTTGCTGTTTTCGTTTGTGACGTATTACACTTCCACTCTTCTCGCCGCATGTTACCGCTCCGGCGACTCTGTTGACGGCAAGAGGAACTATACTTACATGGACGCCGTTCGAAACAACCTCGGTAAGAACAACCGACACCGTGCTAGAAATTTTCATGAACAGACCTTTTTTTTTTTTTTTTGAAGAAAAGGCAAAATTTTATATTCTTACCTTTTAGAAGAAATTTTTAAAATCTTTTCTGTTTGGTTGGTGATTTTTTTTTTCTTTTTTTTTGAGCTCAACTACAACTTTAGCTGGTGGATTCAAATTTTTAACCTCTTGTTGATGCTTTAATCAGTTGAAGCAACTATGCTTGGTGGTTGCTGATCAGGAATTTTGATTCTAATTTTTGGTCCAAAATTTTATATTCTAGCTTGGAGGACAAAATTAAAATAATTTGTTTTGGTTTTGTTGGTGATTCAACAGCAAGAATTTGAAAATTAAGAAATTCAATTAAAAAAAAAGAAAAGAAAAGAGTTGTACTCTGTGTTCTCATTATTTTTTATTATGCATTTGAGAGCAAATTTAGAATTGAAAACACAAAGAAAAAGGAAAAATAGTTGTATTTTGTGTTTTCATTATGGTAAATTTTTTATCTTGAAAATTTTCACTTTCAAGGTCATAGAATTTCGACATTATCCAAAATTTTATTTTAGAAACAAACCTGCCAAACAGAAATTGAATCCGAACAAGATACCAAATAAATTATTTTATTTTTTAATCTAAGAAGAATAGAGGCAATTACTTCTGTTTTCTTTTTCTTCTATTTCTATGTTAACATGGAGGAAATAGAGATGGATTTTTCCCTAACTTGTTTAGAATTTGTATATCTCTTTGTGTTTTCTCAGGTGGGTTCAAGGTGAAATTATGTGGGCTGGTTCAATATGTCAATCTTTTTGGAGTAGCCATTGGATACACAATAGCCGCATCCATAAGCATGATGTTAGTATCAATTTTTATTTATTTTGGATCTTTTTTCTTTTTAGCTGTTTTGATTATTTAATGGGTTTGTTTTTTTTTTTAAAACAGGGCAATCAAAAGATCCAATTGTTTCCACAAGAGTGGAGGCAAAAATCCTTGTCATATGAACAGCAATCCTTATATGATTTCATTTGGAGTTATGGAAATTTTCCTCTCCCAAATTCCAGATTTTGATCAGTTATGGTGGCTCTCCCTTGTTGCTGCTGTCATGTCTTTTACTTACTCCATAATTGGACTGGTTCTTGGAATCATTCAAGTTGCAGGTCACTTATTGTTATTGCTTATCTCTTGAAAAAGTTAGTTATTTTAAATCAAATTCAATTCATAACATAATAACAAAGGTTTCTTGTTGTTCATCTTCAGCTAATGGAAAATTTAAGGGCAGTCTTACAGGAGTTAGCATTGGCACTGTTACTGAAACCCAAAAGATTTGGAGGAGCTTCCAAGCCCTTGGTAACATAGCTTTTGCTTACTCTTTCTCCATCATCCTCATTGAAATTCAGGTAAAAAAAAAAAAAACTTTCCCACTGTCCCGATAACCATTTAGCTTTTGGTTTTGAAACTTAAGCTTGGAAACACTACTTTCACCTATGAGTTTCTTTGTTTTGTTATCTACTTTCTAAAAATGTTTTTAAAATCTAAGCCAAGTTTTGAAAACTAACCAAAACAATTCTTAAAAACTTGTTTTTGTTTTTGAAACTTGATTGAGAATTCAAACCTTTCTTTATGAAAGGTGAAAACCAGAGTAAATAAATTGTGAGGAAACAAGCATACATTTCAAATAGGGCCTAGTATTATCCTTCTCAATTGTTTGTCAAAAATAGGGTCTAGTATTACCCTTCTCAATTGTTCGTCGGAGATTTGAACCTATGACCTTTTAGAATATTGTTTTTTATGGTTTATGAGTTGAAATATTTGGTGTTTCATTTCTATGTAGGACACAATCAAATCCCCCCCATCAGAAGCCAAGACAATGAAGAAGGCCAGTCTTGTAAGTGTAGCAGTGACAACAATTTTCTACACGCTCTGTGGCTGTATGGGGTATGCAGCCTTTGGAGACTTTGCTCCAGGCAACCTCCTCACTGGCTTCGGCTTCTACAACCCGTACTGGCTTCTCGACATAGCGAACGTAGCCATCGTAGTCCATCTCGTCGGTGCATACCAAGTTTTTTGCCAGCCCCTCTTCGCCTTCATCGAGAAATTCACGTCGAGCCGATTCCCAGATAGCCAATTCATCAATGAAGACATAAAGATCTCAATCCCGGGCTTCCGCACCTTGAAACTCAACCGCTTCAGGTTGGTTTGGAGGACGATCTTCGTGATCTTCACCACTGTGATCTCGATGCTCCTTCCATTCTTCAATGACGTCGTTGGACTGCTCGGAGCCTTGGGATTTTGGCCTCTCACTGTCTACTTCCCAGTTGAAATGTACATTGCACAAAAGAAGGTCCCAAAATGGAGCACAAGATGGATCAGTCTCCAAATTCTCAGCATGGCTTGCCTGATAATCACCATTGCAGCAGCAGCTGGATCAGTAGCTGGAGTTATTCAAGATTCTAAGTCAATTAAGCCCTTTCACACCAGCTACTAATTCAATAGAAATTTTTACCGGTCATTAATTACTCTGCTGCTGAAGAAGAACAAAAACAAACAGCCTGCTGCAAATGCAAATGCTAGTAATTAATTTCAGCAACTTTTGTAATGGTTTTCTTTTTACTGTTTTAACTGTTGAGTAAGTAGTGAAGTCAGACCCCATGAGGGAGAGTTTGTGAATGGTGAATCTAAGAGATCCACAAGTTTCAATCCCCCAAAAGGAAATCAGAGTATTCATAAGGAAAGTTCATCTTTTAGAAATTGTTACTTTTTCTCCCCTTTTTCCTTTTTCTGTTCTTTCATTCCATTTTTTAATAGAAGAAGAAATTATTGGGGTTATCAGTCAAATTGTGATCGATCCTCTCATAATTGTATGATTAGACGTATGGTTCAATGCGTTCAAGTCATGGTAGTCACCCACTTAAAATTTAACATCCTACAAATTATCTTGACAATTAAATATAGTAGGATTAGATGGTTGTCTCATGAGAATAATCGAAGTGTTCATAAGTTGGTTCGGACACTCAAGATATAAAAAAAAAAAAAGAAAAAAGAAAAAAAAAAGCATGATTTTGATTCTAAAGCTAGGGAGTTAGAAAAAAAGTAATTCACACGAAATGAGATCTCCTCCAATAGAGGAAAACTTTTCTCCTCTTTGTGATAGACAAATATCAATTCAATCTTTTCTTTCTGAGAAATTTAAAATTGCACAATTCTTTTTTCATGGAAAATATGGAACTTTATGGGCACCATTGGAAGTGCACATATGAAAATTCTATGCATACTTTTATGGAAATTTGGTACCTTTAGGGGCACCATTGAAAGTGCACATTTTTTTCCCCATTCCATAGCACAATTGGAAAAATGTTCTTGTGAACCATCCAATCCTTGCCAATGGAACCATGATTCAGTTGACTAAAATATTGGATGAGATCAAAATAAACACCAGGCTCCAAAACAATAAGCATAGTAGTTTCAGAAGATCTTAGAGAAAGATTTTTAGTGTATATGTCAAAAAAAAACACACACACAAGCTCTCAATTTCTACAAGACATTTTAAATATAGTATAAAAGTATAATCATGTAGGCTTCCTTTGATAACCATTTGATTTTTGATTTTTTAAAATTATACTTGCTTTACAATAATTTTTATCTTATCTATTACGAAAACATTTGAGTTTCTAGTCAAATTTCAAAAACAAAAACAAAATTTTAAAAACTACTATTTTCGGTTGGAACTCGAACAGTGCAACTGATGAATAATTCAAGTAACTTCTATATATAATATTTCAAGAGAAAAAAAGCTCTCGTTGCTCGTGACTTTGTTTGTTTGATTTTTTGTTTTCCTTCCACAAGGCTCTTGTTGCTCGTGACTTTGTTTGTTTGTTTGTTTGATTTTTTGTTTTCCTTCCAATTTTTTTTTTCACTTTTCTAGTGTACTTGATTGCTCCTAAGACCACAAATTTTTTCGACATGTTTTCAATGTCTCTTAGAACCAATAAGAAATCTCATAAAATTTTGAATCACATTTGACTTATACCACGTTTTTTTCTTTTCAAAATATACTCCAAATTATTCTCGTCCGTGATAGAAAAAAAAATAATAATAATAAGCAACTAAAATCAGAAGCGTATTTGAATACAGACGAATTGATCTTTCTCTCTATATGGTTTTTCCTTCCTAAACCTTTGGCTTCTACATAAGGATGAGAATTACTCAAGTATGTATATATGAACCATTCCTTTTTATGACATCACACATTGAATTGTTCAAGTTTAATTTCCAATTATTTATTTTCCTTTATAATAATGATGAAAATGTGCTGTAAAAGTGTCCAAAATCCAAAGAAGACTTTCCTGTTGAAAAAGACAACAGTGTTTGACCTTAAATAATACTTAAAAAATGAAAAACAAAGTGTAGTAAAGTAAAACTACCATTTTAGAGGTTGCCATACAAAGTGCCTTTTTAACCAATTGGCAATGGAGTTGTTATCTATGCAATTTCCTCTCTGATGAATTTGTTCCTGTTTTAAATAAACAAATGGATAATCAAATTGTTGGATTAAACTTAAACTTAAGTTAAATTACAAGTTTAGTCCCTGTATTTTTAGATGTCTAATAGATCTTTGAAATTCAAAACGTTTCTAATAAAAATTTTAAAATTTCAATTTTATGTCTAAAAGATTACTGAAGTTTAATAGTGTATGCTAGTATGCATTTTAATCAAGATGTCAGAGGCTTGAATTCCCCTTCCTCCCATCTTGTTGAATTAAAAAAAAGTTTAAACCAATTTTATGTCTAATAAGTCTGTGAATTTTAAAAATTGTCTAATAAGTTAAAGACTTATTAGATACAAAATTGAAAATTCAAGAATTAATTTGACGTTTTTAAATTCAATAGACTTACTAGATACCAAATTTAAAGTTTATGAACATTTTTAAGACAACCTCAAAAGTGTATGAACAAAACTTGTAATTTTACCTGAAATCTAAATCAATTTCATTCAACATTTGCTACAGTCAAATCTGTCAATTAACTAATTAATTATTAACTAACCTGGTTAGGTTTATTGATGGAGATGGAGTTCTGGAAGGGTTAATTTAATACCAAAGTTTTTATTTTATTTTATTTTATCTGTATTCATTTGTTTTGGGCTGGGCTTACATGTGTTTTGTATTTATTCAGTGACATACAGAACACTCAACAATCAGGGCATATTGATAGTCTACATATTGGTCATCCCCTCCTAAATAAAATGAGGGAAAATAATAATTTTTACCCATCAACTTGATAAGTTGTATAAATTTTTACTTTAAACTTTCAATTTCATCAAATTGTACTTCAAACTTAAGATAACGGTAACATTTTTTACCTTAAACTTAAAAAAGTGTTGCAATTTTAACTATCCAATAAGTTCTCACTACAATGATGGTTAAAAAAAGTTGTTTCTTATGCGTTCAATGATTATAAAACATATGTATGATACAAAATTGATAAAATTTCAAAGTAAAATGACATTAGAGCTAAGTATTTTGGTTAGAATTTCTAAATTTTGACAAAGTTATTCAATGATTAATTAATGCATTGGTCAAACTTATTTTTGTGCAAAGCTTGATTTTATTGAAATTAATGACTTTATGGAGATTTTTATATTTGTTAAAATAAGTGGCCGAATTAGTTAAAACTTGAACCGATGGTAAAAATTGCAATACTTATATAAGTTTAGGGTCCAAAATGATGAAAATGAAAATTTAAGGTAAAAATTGACAAGTTTATATATATATATATACTCTTCATCCTATTCATGTAACTTAAAGATTAAACATCCTAGAGATAGCAAAATCCAACAGTTCCCTATAAGTTTTGCATGATGAAATTAAATGGCACATTAATTAATTGAACTGTAAAGAAGCCATATTCAAAGTGTTAAAAGTAGTTTGCATTGAAGAACAGGTGTTGAGAATGTGAACAACTTTTTGTGCAGTGTACATATGTTGAAAATTGCTTCAAAAACCACTTGAACTTTTTGATAATCAAAAGGTTAAGAAATTCTAAAAATATATAATAAGTGCTTCAATAAAAAAACACTTATTTCAGAAGGCGCACCAAACACTGACATAATTGCTGAAGCTACAAACTCAAACAAACAAAATTTAATAATAGATAATTCACATAATGCAAGGTAGAGAGCAAAGCACGAAGATTGCTCTGTTTCCCTGAGGCCCAACGACTTATTTGGATTAACTTATTGATTATTTATAGTTTTTAATAATAGTCCGCAGTGGTCGGCCGGTAGAAGCCAGTGTAATATTCTTCACTAACCTGTGAAGATATTTTATTCACACATGCAACAGTCTGTACAAGATTTATTTATAGAATACTGCCAACTAATACTCAACTGATAATAACAAAATTAACAATTAATAACCATTATAGTTACATCAGTTACATCCCCCCCCCCCTAAAACAAATGCCAAAGGCATGAGTTTGTCCCTAAGAAAAGATAAGCGACTAGAAGTAAGCGGTTTGGTAAAGAGGTCTGCAAGTTGCTGATATGTAGAAATGTATTGAAGACTGATATTATTTCGCACAACACGTTCTCGAATGAAATGAAAGTCTATCTTGACATGTTTTGTTCGGCCGTGAAAAATAGGATATCGCGCAAGTTGTATTGCTGAGTTATTGTCACAGAACAGAAGCGGTGCTTGAGTACTAAAGACACGAAGGTCTTTAAGTAATTGGCGAAGCCAAAACAGTTCAGCGGCTGTAGTTGCGAGAGCACGATACTCGACTTCCGTAGAGCTTCTTGATACAGTAGTTTGTTTCTTGGCAGCCCAAGAAATAGGATTACGACCTAAACAGTTCACAAAACCAGTGGTAGAACGACGATCAAGAGGATCGCCTGCCCAATCTGAGTCAGGATACGCTGTGAGCAGAAAGGGATCAACAATGGTTCGTTGAAACAAAATGCCTCTGGTCATAGTGCCTCCAAGATATCGAAGAACTCGTTTGGCAGCCACAAGATGAGACACACAGGGGGAATGCATTGTCTGAGACAGCTTACTCACAGAAAAGGCAATGTCGGGTCGGCTGAAAGTAAGATATTGTAAGGCACCAACTATTGCTCTAAAGGATTGAGCATCTTCATGAGAACATGGTTGGCCAATGGTTGTACAAGGCTGTAAAGTGATTGGGCTGTTGCAAGGCTTGGCACCACTCATGCCATATTTGGTCAGCAAATCTTTGGTATACTTTGTTTGAGTGACAAAGATACCCTTGGTTGAACGACTGATCTCCAAGCTAAGAAAGAATTTAAGATCTCCAAGGTCAGTCATATCAAATCGGGCTTGTAATTGAGATATTAACTCGGTAATATATGGAGGTGAATTCCCTGTTACAATTATGTCATTGACATAGAGTAGCAGATAGGTGATAGACTTCCTAATAATTTGAACAAAAAGAGATGAGTCAGCTTGTGAAGCCACAAAACCAAGTTGTAATAGATGGGAAGTGAAACATTCAAACCAAGCACGGGGTGCTTGTTTGAGACCATATAAAGATTTGACAAGCTTGCAAACATGATGTGGTCGTGAGGGATCAACAAAACCTTGAGGATATTGCATAAAGACTTCCTCATGAAGAAAACCATGGAGGAAAGCATTCTTCACATCGAGTTGACGTAGAACCCAATTAAACTGAGAAGCGAGAGAAAGTATAATCCGCACTATTGGTTTCTTGACTATCGGACTAAATGTCTCGTCATAGTCTATTCCCTCTTCCTGATGGTAGCCCTTGGCCACAAGACGGGCTTTGTATCGAGCAATACTACCATCAGGGTTCCTTTTTACTTTATAGACTCATTTACTGTTGGGTTTTATGTCCTAAAACTCGTGGTTTTGTAAACTGAATGTATATTCTATTTTACTATAAAGATGTTATTGAGGTTTATTCAGTAAATGTGTTATTGAATAAAGTGAATTGTGTATTCTATAACCCAAATCCAATGAACAAAGTACCCTTGGCTATAGTATGTATACTTGAACTTTATGTATGACATAAAAGTGGATCAAGTTCGAGTTATAGCCAGAACGGTCTATAGTATAGGGATAGGGCTGGGTACCTTATCCTGGAGACACTATGGACGCGGCCCACTTTGTATAGTATTAACGATGTGATCCTGAATCGTTCATGTGGAGACATGCAAGTGGGGGCGTCCTATGCAATGAGTTTGCATAAGACCGGACCGCGAAATAGTCACTTAGACTTTATAACTCCGTTTACTGTTTTAACTGACTATATTCATACGATGACCTAGGTAACTCGATCTTAATCCTGAGCGTGCTATGAACTCCTGTTTATTCGGGATTATCCTTAGATTTGCATGGGTGAGAGTGGCCCGAGATCGCCGACTCAATAAGCCTCCCATTTTGGGGATAAGACCGGATAGATAGTTGGGAACATAATCATGCGAGATGGAATTCACTCCTACCTACTTTAAGGATTAGTAGAGAGGTTGTTCCCTTAAGTGCTGACTCCGGGTCTTGAACAATGGGCCCACCCTCTCATTGGCCCGAGAGGGATTCGGTTTGTTGGTTGGACCACAAACCAATTGTTCATTAGAGGATCAGTGGGACTTAAGGAACAAGAAGTAATTACAGGGGTAAAACGGTTTATTTGACCCAGCTGTAATTACGAACGACCTGTGAAGGATCGACTTACTAATCATGGTTATATCGAGTGGACAGAAATATATCTACAGTGAGGAGAGTGCAACCACTGGGCTTTAGTGGAGTGTCCCGGTGGTTAACGAATGTTGATTAGCTAGGCTAAAGAGTTTGGCCGGTTAATCTCGTATCGTTGGAGCTCATGATCTGTAGGTCCATTAGGTCCCCTTACTAGCTCAGACTAAGCCTTGGAATAATTTGAGAGAAAAGAATTTGAATTGTTCAAATTCGGTTTTGGGAGTAAATGTTAATTATATGCGATATACTTAACGTACTATAATTTAATTATGAATTAAAATCACAAGGAAGAGAGAGGAACATATTTAAATGTGATTTAAATATTTGTTCGGTTTAATACGTGAATAGGGATTCATGTACAAATGATTGGTCATAAAAGAGAGGGATTGGTCTAATTATTTAATTAATATTTGATATTAAATTAATTAATTAAATGGTTTAATTGATTAATCAAGTTTTTTTTAATTAATTTTGATTTAAACTTGACTAATTCCAACCAAGTGTTGTCTTCCAAAAGAAGACAAGTGTTGTCTTCCATAGGAAGACAAGTGTTGTCTTCCAAAGGAAGACAAATGTTGTCTTCCATAGGAAGCCTAATGAGGTTTCATTAGTGCCTATAAATGAGAAGAAACACAATGGAGAAAGAGATTAGAAAAACAAGAGATTTTTGTAGAAAACTCTCTAGTTTTTTTTTTTTGGATCTTTACTCATTCTTCTCTCAATTTATCTCAATCAAAGATCCCACAATCCATTCCAAGGGCTGAGAATAGTAGGGAAGACTCTAGTGGTGGTCCAAGTATTGTTGGTGATCCAAAATTTGCAAAGAATTTGGAGAATTTGAGCTACAAAGGTATGTGTTCATACTTTCTGGTTTTTTCCAGTTTAGAGCATGTTTTTGTTTGGTTAAATTGATGTACTTTGAGTGCTCGAGATCCGAAATTGCTTCCGCTTTATTAATATTAACTCCATCAATTGGTATCAGAGCAATTTTGAGCACTCAATTTGCATCGGTTTAAGCTCGGTGGGTATCATTTAGAAATTCAATTTTCTGGGCGTCTAAAGTGGTACTTTCGGATTTGGCATTTTTTTTGAGCTTTAATTTGTAGTCCGTTTTGTAATTGCTCAAGAGTGTTTGAGCTTTAATGTGTGAAGAAGAGTCTGTAAAATTTTCGAGTCGATCGGAGTCCGGGAAGGCCTTCAATTTGAAGAAACAAGCTCGAAAGGTCAAGCTGGAAAACAGAGCAGAAGCTGCTGTTTTTTTTTCTGCCCAGACCGGTTCTGCTGTATTGAAGCTCGGTTCAAGCTTTTTCAAGCTGGTTCGGGGCTGTTCGAAGTGTTCGGAAGCGTCTCAACCTAGTTATTAAATTATTCTTGTAATAATTTAGTTGTTTGCTTGCTCGTGATGCCAAAACCGGTCCACTTTAGTGTGTTTAATTATTTATGCATTATGAATGTATGTTTTAATTAAATCCATATTTGTATGTGCATAAAGTATGCCATATAGATTTAAAATCCCACCATAGGAAGCATGCTCCATGCATTGAAAGTATGTTATAAGTGTTATAATGTATAGTATGCATGTTTAGCATTTCATAAGTATTAATATAAGAGTTGTATTAATTTTATGAAATAGATGTTGTATGTTTTAAGTATAATTAATATAAATGTTATATTAATTAAAAATAAAGCATACAACATATAGTTGCCTTAGTATAATATAATTGTTATATTAAATACATCAAAGCATTTCCATGCATAATTCATGTGATGAATTTTTACTCTATGTTTATTTAATTGTTCATGTGATGAATGATCAAGCACTCAAACATAGAAATGCATACAAACCTAGGGTTTAATTATTTAGTTTTAAAGTGGTTTTAGAATTAAAATAATTAGACCATAGGTTATCTAGTTCTAATAAGATTAGAATTAGGCAACCAATAATTTATAAACTATGATTAAAGAGGGACTATGTCTAAGGAAGGTTCTGGCTAGGCTGGGGTATTTAAGATGACGGAAACGGAACACCCCTACCTGGGAACCGACCTGGGAGTGAATTTAATCCAGAGGTTTATAAATTATTCCTCGTGAGCGACGTCAATTAAAAGGTTTAATTAAACTCGTAGACCTAAGTTTTTTAAAGGGTTAATAGACTTAGGTAATATCAAAATAATCGTTATATTGATAGACTTAGGTATATTAATAGCCGGAATATGTCTAAGTAAAATTATACCCAAACCTTCTAAAATACTTAGTGGGAGTGAAAAGGTATATATGATATATCAATTTCCTCTTACGCTCTCTACGAAGTTCACACCGTGAGATTTATGCTCGGCCTCGTGATGTCAATAGGGCATCCCCATTCGGATGGTGTTTGCATAAATCAAGAGCAAGGTGAATGGAGAAAGTATTTATAGTAAGTGGGAGAAGGAAGTGTGTCAACACATCCTACAGTCTCCTCCATTAGGTTGGACCGTGAGATTCCCATGTTCCGCCTGCAGGTTGCCCGTAGTAGTACCATCCATTCGGAGGGATGTAACATGGGAGTCGGAACAACTCAAACTCCAGAAATGGATAGGGTCTCCTAGGTCCATTCCCAGCTTTGACTTTCCAATTCGGTAGCATTGTTGGGGCCGACCTCTGAGGTCTGAAAATGGCGGGTCACACTTACAAGAATTACTAAGTGTTAGTGAATTATTGACCAAAGTAGCGATAACTAGAATGCTATAGGAATAAGAGTTATTCCGGTATTAGCATTTAGTCAAGAATGTCTTGGTTCAGTGAAGGAGTGATTGACTGCCCCTCGGTAGCGGTTGCTCTGACTCACTGAAGTATTGTTGCAAAAACAATAATGAGTTTATGGGTACATTATTACTTTTGCTAAATTTTTTAATTGGATGCAAGTAATGGGTTAGAAGCAATTCACTAATAGAATATGTTCTATTTTTCAGCATGTCGAGCTCTTTAATACAGTTACTAGCCTCCGATAAATTAAACGGCGATAACTACGCAACCTGGAAATCGAACTTGAATACGATTCTAGTTATCGATGATCTAAGGTTTGTCTTAACGGAGGAATGTCCTCCCCCTCCCGGCTCGTCTGCAAACCGAATTGTTCAGGATGCATTTGACAGATGGACTAGGGCTAATGATAAAGCCCGAGTCTATATCTTAGCCAGCATATCTGATGTGCTATCTAAGAAACATGAGAGCATGATTACCGCTAAGGAAATCATGGGATCATTACAGGCGATGTTTGGACAACCGTCCTCATCGATCCGTCATGATGCTCTCAAGAATGTTTACAACTCCCGTATGAAGGAGGGAACTTCTGTTAGGGAGCATGTCCTTAACATGATGGTCTACTTCAATGTGGCAGAAGTAAATGGAGCTGTCATAGATGAGAATAGTCAGGTTAGCTTTATAATGGAATCTCTTCCGAAGAACTTCCTACAGTTCCGCACCAATGCGATGATGAACAAGATAGAGTATAATCTGACTACTCTCCTCAACGAGCTACAGACATTCGATTCCCTAATGAAAACAAAGGGAAAAGAGAAGGAGGCAAATGTTGTCACTTCAAAGAAGTTCCCAAGAGAATCGTCCTCTGGGACTAAGTCTGGTTTTTCTTTTTCTAAGAATAAGGGTATTCAAAAGAAGAAGAAAGATAAAGGGAAGGAAAAAGCTCCCGTCATGAGTAAATGCAAGGCTAAAAGCCGCAGATAAAGGAAAATGTTTCCACTGTGGTGAATATGGGCATTGGAAAAGGAATTGCCCAAAGTACCTTGCAGAAAAGCAAGCTGAGAAGGCAAGACAAGGTAAATATGATTTACTTGTTGTTGAAACATGTTTAGTGGAACATGATGATTCCGCCTGGATATTAGATTCAGGAGCCACTAACCATGTTTGTTCTTCTTTTCAGGAAACTAGTTCCTGGAGGCAGCTTGCAGATGGTGAGATAACTCTCAAGGTTGGAACAGGAGAGGTTGTCTCAGCCAGAGCAGAGGGAGCGGTAAAGTTGTTGTTTAGAGATAGATTCATTTTACTAGAAAATGTACTTTTGGTTCCTGGAATCAAAAGAAATCTTGTATCTATCTCTTGTTTGATTGAACATATGTATAAAGTATCTTTTGATTATAATGAAGTGTTCATTTGCAAAAGAGGTGTACGAATATGTTCTGCTAAACTTGAAAACAACTTATATGTGTTAAGACCAACAAAGGTAAAAGCTATTTTGAACACCGAGATGTTTAAAACAGCTGATACTCAAAATAAAAGGCAGAAATTTTCTCCAAGTACCTATCTTTGGCACTTGAGACTAGGCCACATTAATCTCAATAGGATTGGGAGATTGGTTAAGAGTGGTCTCCTAAGTCAGTTAGAAGACAACTCCTTACCACCATGTGAGTCGTGTCTTGAGGGAAAAATGACCAAACGATCTTTTTCTGAAAAAGGTTATAGGGCCAAAGAACCCTTAGAACTCGTACATTCGGATCTCTGTGGTCCAATGAATGTCAAAGCTCGAGGAGGGTATGAATACTTCATCAGTTTCATTGATGATTATTCAAGGTACGGCTATCTTTACCTAATGCATCATAAGTCCGAAACCCTTGAAAAGTTCAAGGAGTATAAGACAGAGGTTGAGAACATATTAGGTAAGACGATTAAAACACTTCGATCAGATCGAGGTGGAGAGTATATGGATTTGAGATTCCAAGACTATATGATAGAACATGGAATCATATCCCAACTCTCAGCACCCGGTACACCTCAGCAGAATGGTGTATCTGAGAGGAGAAACAGAACCCTGTTAGACATGGTTCGATCTATGATGAGCTATGCTCAACTGCCTAGTTCGTTTTGGGGATATGCAGCAGAGGCTGCTGCATATATTTTGAACATGGTTCCCTCTAAAAGTGTTTCAGAAACACCTTATGAGTTATGGAGAGGGCGTAAAGGAAGTTTACGTCACTTCAGGATTTGAGGGTGCCCGGCACATGTGCTGGTGCCAAACCCAAAGAAATTGGAACGACGTTCAAAATTATGCCTATTCATAGGATACCCCAAGGAAACGAAAGGTGGTCTATTTTACGATCCTCAAGAGGACAAGGTGCTTGTGTCGACAAACGCCACGTTCTTAGAGGAAGACCACATAAGAGATCATCGGCCTCGAAGTAGAATTGTATTGAGTGAATTTTCTAGGGAAGCTACAAATAAATCAACAAAAGTTGTTGATCAAGCTGGTCCTTCTCAAGAGTTGAGAATGCCTCGACGTAGTGGGAGGGATGTTAGACAACCCGACCGTTACATGGGTTTGACTGAAACCCAGGTCGTCATACCTGATGATGGCATTGAGGATCCATTGTGTCACAACCCACCCCAGATTAACTCTACCAAACCTAGGATGAGCTATGACGGCAGTAGACCCCATATGTGTGCAATGGAATCTATTGCCAAGTCTTTATCTCTTCTTTAATTATCTAACTTTATCTATGGATACCCCAATAACAGCACAGTAAAAAATTTTCCCTTTACTTACACTAGATGATATGCAATTACTTGATAAGACTAGTGGCAGATTCTGATTAGCAATCTCTGATTGAAACTCAAGAGCAACCTGGTGGAAAAATTAAAAACAAAAGAATGAGCTAAAAAGCCCAATGAGTGGTGATTCATAAGAAAATACATTTTCAAGGAAATTATTTTCTTACTAAACATAAGTTCATAACTATGTGAAATAATGCAAATCACGAATAGTTTAGAAACCTTCGAGATCATTTTAAGACATTAAAGTCTGTAAATAAACATCTCTTGAAACAACAACTCTTAAGTCAACAATTCTTGAAAACATAAGCATAAGTTCGTAATTATAGCTCTGGAAAGCATAAACATAACTAGTGAAATTTATCACAAAATCTGTAGCCAAATCTCTATCATACTATGTACCGAGTAATCTCCAGATACATAGCAGAATATATCTCTATCATACGTGCACGTAGAGCAAACTCTAATATCTGTAATGCTTCAGGTCCAGGATTTGGACCAGGATTTGGAATCCGGATTCGGCACCTAATGGCCCCGGCATTCCCCTGCATCCCCTGCGGCCTGAGCATGCGAGCATACTATGGAAACACATTCTCATAGCATATCGGGTAATCACCAAGGGTACAAAGATCTAGTGGTTTGAAAACCACTTCCAACATAAATCTTTTAACTTCTCAAACTCTTTCTGAAAATCATGCTTTTTCTTTAAACATCTCATAAACTTGAGAGATTTTCAAATAACACTAAACATGTATAAATTCTCAAATAATAATCAAATCTCTCAATAATATAAAACATTTCTAAAATCATATTTTCTTTGAGATCACATCTCAAAAATCTTATACATTTCTCAATAAACATTAAAATTCTTCAAACATCTCATGGATCATAAAATTTCTCAAATATTTCTCAAATGACAATTTCAACTAAAAGCATAAAATATTGGCATTTCCATACCATTTTTGGAAATTCATAACATTCTATGAAAATCTCTTAGCAATTTCTCTAAAATCACACATGATTTATAGAATTCTTGAAAATTCGTAATAATAATCAAATAATAAAAATAATTTATAAAATAAACCACTCACAGAAATATCAACGTCGATTCTTCAAATCATATGCTAGTCCAATTTCTGTCCAATCTGAAATTTCCAATAACCAAATCACCAATTTACAAACTAATTCCAAAAGAGAAATAACATGAATTTCATCTTAATCGAATTAACTAATTTCCAATCTATTTCCCTTATTCCAATTTTCCAAATTATGCCTTCTTTCTCATCCCAACATTCACCAATATACTAATTGTCTTTTCCCAAATAAAACTATTTTATCATTTCTAATTCTTTTCTTTTCAAAATCCATGAAGTATTTTGTCATTTTCTCCAATTAACTAATATTTTCTTCTCTTTCTTCCACAATCCATCCTTTCTTAAAATATAAATAATTTTTATATTTCCAAACTATGTCTCCCAAGTGAGACATCCAATTTCAAGTCCACTTTTCTCTCCTCATAACTCCACTTTATACCATACAATCATTTCCCTTTTCAATTTACCTAATTACCCTTCTTCTTCTTCTTCTTCATTTTCTCAACTTCTTCCACAACACTATGTTTTTCTTCCTTCCAATCCATACCTTTACTTTTTCTTACAACTCTCTAATCTTTTAAGCTTTCTTAAATTAAGTTTCTAGTAATTTCTCTTGGCAAACTTTTCTCTTTACTAATTTATCTTTCCTTCCCTAAAATTAAAACAACCTCCCAACAAAATTGAACATTTCAAATACCCAAATTCCATTTCTTAACTTTCAACATACCCACATAATAACATAAGCAAACTACAAACTTCATCCTCCTATTTCAAAGTATCCATAAGAATTCCACAATCAAAAAAAGAAAAATCCATAAAACTCTCTTTAAAAACCACCTATTTTCATGGTTTCCCAAAAAAAAAACTTACCAATATAAATCTTCTTGCTTGAGCCTCTCAACACCACTTTCAATTTCATGCTTGGCATGCTTAAGCTCCTCAATTTCCTCTTCTCCCTTTCTCCTTCTCTTCATTTCTTTCTTCATTTTTTCTTTTCTCCTCCTTTTCCAGAACACTCCTCCCTCTCTTTTTCATTTTCTTTTTCTTATTTTTATTAAAACACTCTTTTTGTGTGGCTTAACAAAAGCCACACGAAATTTCTTTTTTTTTTTTTCTTTTTCTTTTTTTTTTCTTTTTTTTTTAAATTAAAACCAAAAGCTTCCACTATAAGCTTCTTTTATTTTATTATTATTATTTTTATAATATATACATATTCTTTTCCAACTTCCTTCCTTCCAATATAATACAATACAAATTCCCATTTTCCTTTCTTTTCTAATATATATATTTATTAAATACAATTTGTATTTCATTTTCAAAGTTTCAAATTACTTGTATTTCTATTTTGTCTCAAACTATAATTTCTCCATCAACAATTTCAAAATTGAATAATCCATATATCAAATGCATATATCCAATTGCTAGAAGACCAAAATTAGGTCTTACAAATTATTACTCCATTTTGAGAATTTCGTCCTCGAAATTCAATTAAGGAATGCATTTGAACTTCATTTTTCCATGTTGCATATTTATTGCATGTTTTCTTTTTCTGAGTTCTTAAAGACATAAGAGGGTGTTACACATTGACCTATAAACAGGCAATGAATGACATAGATAAGGACCAGTGGATTAAAGCCATGGACCTCGAAATGGAGTCAATGTACTTCAATTCTGTTTGGGAACTTGTAGACCAACCAGATGGTGAAAGACCTATCGGTTGTAAGTGGATCTACAAGAGGAAACGAGACCAAGCCGGTAAGGTGCAAACCTTTAAAGCTCGACTTGTGGCAAAGGGTTATTCCCAACGGGAAGGGGTGGACTATGAAGAAACCTTTTCCCCTGTTGCCATGCTTAAGTCGATTAGAATACTCTTGTCCATTGCCACGTTTTATGATTATGAAATTTGGCAAATGGATGTCAAGACAGCCTTTCTGAATGGCAATCTTGAAGAGAGTATCTATTTGGTTCAACCAGAGGGGTTCATAATTCAGGGTCAAGAGCAAAAGGTTTGCAAGCTTAAAAGATCCATCTATGGATTGAAGCAAGCATCTAGATCCTGGAATATAAGATTTAATACTGCGATCAAATCTTATGGCTTTGAACAGAATATTGACGAACCTTGTGTTTACAAGAAGATAGTCAATACTACTGTAGCTTTCTTAATCTTGTACGTAGATGATATCCTACTCATTGGGAATGATGTAGGATTCCTGACTGACGTAAAGCAATGGCTAGCGACCCAATTCCAAATGAAAGATTTGGGAGAGGCTCAGTTTGTCCTTGGAATCCAAATTGTTCGGAATCGCAAGAACAAAACGCTAGCATTGTCTCAGGCATCTTATATTGACAAAATGTTGGTTAGATATAAGATGCAGAATTCCAAGAAGGGTTCATTACCTTTCAGACATGGAATTCATTTGTCGAAGGAACAGTGTCCTAAGACACCTCAAGAAGTTGAGGATATGAGACGCATTCCCTATGCATCAGCTGTCGGTAGTCTGATGTATGCCATGCTGTGTACTCGACCCGACATATGATATGCAGTAGGAATAGTCAGCAGGTATCAGTCCAATCTAGGATATGATCATTGGATTGCCGTTAAAAACATCCTCAAGTATCTTAGGAGAACGAGGGACTATATGCTTGTGTATGGTGCGAAGGATCTGATCCTTGCAGGATACACTGACTCTGATTTTCAGACCGATGTAGATTCGAGGAAATCCACATCGGGATCAGTGTTCACTCTTAATGGAGGAGCAATAGTTTGGAGGAGTATAAAGCAAGGTTGTATTGCTGACTCCACCATGGAGGCTGAGTATGTCGCAGCTTGCGAAGCAGCGAAGGAGGCTGTATGGCTTAGGAAATTCTTTACTGATTTGGAAGCTGTTCCAAATATGAATTTACCTATCACCCTTTATTGTGATAATAGTGGTGCAGTGGCAAATTCTAAAGAACCTAGAAGCCATAAGCGCGGAAAGCATATAGAGCGCAAATATCATCTCATAAGGGAGATTGTGCAACGAGGAGATGTGATCGTCACGCAAATCCCTTCGGAGCACAACATTGCTGATCCGTTTACAAAGCCCCTCACGGCTAAAGTGTTTGAGGGACACCTAGAGAGTCTAGGACTACGGGTTGTACAGTAGGGCAGTTTTTTTTTACCTCAGCATGTTTGACTCCACTGACGTTTTAGTCCAAGTGGGAGTTTGTTGGGTTTTATGTCCTAAAACTCGTGGTTTTGTAAACTGAATGTATATTCTATTTTACTATAAAGATGTTATTGAGGTTTATTCAGTAAATGTGTTATTGAATAAAGTGAATTGTGTATTCTATAACCCAAATCCAATGAACAAAGTACCCTTGGCTATAGTATGTATACTTGAACTTTATGTATGACATAAAAGTGGATCAAGTTCGAGTTATAGCCAGAACGGTCTATAGTATAGGGATAGGGCTGGGTACCTTATCCTGGAGACACTATGGATGCGGCCCACTTTGTATAGTACTAACGATGTGATCCTGAATCGTTCATGTGGAGACATGCAAGTGGGGGCGTCCTATGCAATGAGTTTGCATAAGACCGGACCGCGAAATAGTCACTTAGACTTTATAACTCCGTTTACTGTTTTAACTGACTATATTCATACGATGACCTAGGTAACTCGATCTTAATCCTGAGCGTGCTATGAACTCCTGTTTATTCGGGATTATCCTTAGATTTGCATGGGTGAGAGTGGCCCGAGATCGCCGACTCAATAAGCCTCCCATTTTGGGGATAAGACCGGATAGATAGTTGGGAACATAATCATGCGAGATGGAATTCACTCCTACCTACTTTAAGGATTAGTAGAGAGGTTGTTCCCTTAAGTGCTGACTCCGGGTCTTGAACAATGGGCCCACCCTCTCATTGGCCCGAGAGGGATTCGGTTTGTTGGTTGGACCACAAACCAATTGTTCATTAGAGGATCAGTGGGACTTAAGGAACAAGAAGTAATTACAGGGGTAAAACGGTTTATTTGACCCAGCTGTAATTACGAACGACCTGTGAAGGATCGACTTACTAATCATGGTTATATCGAGTGGACAGAAATATATCTACAGTGAGGAGAGTGCAACCACTGGGCTTTAGTGGAGTGTCCCGGTGGTTAACGAATGTTGATTAGCTAGGCTAAAGAGTTTGGCCGGTTAATCTCGTATCGTTGGAGCTCATGATCTGTAGGTCCATTAGGTCCCCTTACTAGCTCAGACTAAGCCTTGGAATAATTTGAGAGAAAAGAATTTGAATTGTTCAAATTCGGTTTTGGGAGTAAACGTTAATTATATGCGATATACTTAACGTACTATAATTTAATTATGAATTAAAATCACAAGGAAGAGAGAGGAACATATTTAAATGTGATTTAAATATTTGTTCGGTTTAATACGTGAATAGGGATTCATGTACAAATGATTGGTCATAAAAGAGAGGGATTGGTCTAATTATTTAATTAATATTTGATATTAAATTAATTAATTAAATGGTTTAATTGATTAATCAAGTTTTTTTTAATTAATTTTGATTTAAACTTGACTAATTCCAACCAAGTGTTGTCTTCCAAAAGAAGACAAGTGTTGTCTTCCATAGGAAGACAAGTGTTGTCTTCCAAAGGAAGACAAATGTTGTCTTCCAAAGGAAGACAAATGTTGTCTTCCATAGGAAGACAAATGTTGTCTTCCATAGGAAGCCTAATGAGGTTTCATTAGTGCCTATAAATGAGAAGAAACACAATGGAGAAAGAGATTAGAAAAACAAGAGATTTTTGTAGAAAACTCTCTAGTTTTTTTTTTTTTTGGATCTTTACTCATTCTTCTCCCAATTTATCTCAATCAAAGATCCCACAATCCATTCCAAGGGCTGAGAATAGTAGGGAAGACTCTAGTGGTGGTCCAAGTATTGTTGGTGATCCAAAATTTGCAAAGAATTTGGAGAATTTGAGCTACAAAGGTATGTGTTCATACTTTCTGGTTTTTTCCAGTTTAGAGCATGTTTTTGTTTGGTTAAATTGATGTACTTTGAGTGCTCGAGATCCGAAATTGCTTCCGCTTTATTAATATTAACTCCATCAATTACATCCAATGGCACTTTTACCACTAGCCAAAGGAGTCAAAACCCAGGTACCCTGTTGGACCAAAGCTTCATATTCTTCACGCATTGCTTGCTGTAAAACTGATAGCTGAGAGGCTTTTGTAAAGGATGATGGTTCTACATCATAAACAACGGTAGCAGTAGCTACAAAAATTCGTCTTTTTGATATGCCAGATTTACCGCCAGTTTGCATAGGATGGCTATTATGCACAAGAGGCAAATGCGAGGATATAGTATCAGTAATAATGGGGCCAGCTTCAACACAAGGACCTTGAACATCAATAGTGTCCATATGTGGACCATCAGTCAAAACAGTAGCTGCAGAGGTGTTATAAAGAGTTGTAGCAGTAGGCATATCAGAATTAATAACAACAGGTTGTGATGTGTGAGGAGAAGATGGAAAAAAAAAAGTGAATATGGAAGATGATAAGGGGAAGGTGAAGAAGTAGAGGTAGATGGCTGAGAAACTAAAGACAAATAAGAGAAAGGAAAAGAGGATTATATTCATAAAAAATAACATGTCTAGAGGTATAGAGACGTTTATTGCTCATATTGTAACACAAATATCCCTTAGAATCTTTAGAATAACCAAGGAAGACACAACGGGTTGTTTTAGGTTGAAGTTTATGAGTAGTATAGGGCTTTAGGAGTGGAAAACAGGCACACCCGAAGGTCTTAAGGATGGTGTAATTAGGTGGTTGATGAAACAAACTTTCAAAAGGGGATTTGTTATTGAGGGTTGGTGTAGGTAGGCGATTGATGAGGAACATGGCAGTGGCAAAGGCAAAAGGCCAAAGATTAATAAGAATGGAAGATTGAGTCATTAAGGTAAGAGCAACCTCGACTATGTGTCTGTGTTTTCGCTCGACAACCCCATTTTGTTCCGGAGTGTAGGCACAAGATTTTTGGTGTTGGATACCTTGAGTTAGAAAATATGAACTAAGGGAATTGTTTACAAACTCGCCACCTCCATCACTCCTTAAGGTTTTAATATTTGTAGACAATAGATTCTCGACAAGAGGTTTAAAGGATTTGAAAATATTTTCAACACCAGACTTATGTGAAAGAGGATAAAACCAAGTAAATTTGGACATATCATCAACAAATGAGACATAGTAATTGAATCCATTAATAGAGGTTTCAGGGGAGGGACCCCATACATCGGTATGAATGAGTTCTAAAGGATGCAAAGAAACAGAAACAGAAGATTTAAAGGGTAATTTGTGCATTTTGCCTTGAAGACATGGATAACTGATACACTTTGAATCAGATGAGATAAACAGTCTCATGGATTTAAGAACAACATTAAGAATAGGGTCACTCAGATGGCCTAACCGGTTATGCCAGATTGAAGTTGATGTTCGTGTTCCAACATGAGCAATAGGACGAGATATATGTGCTGAAGAGAGTGCCGGGGTAGGATGAATAGGGTAGAGACCGTTTATGCTAGGGCCTCGGTAAAAGATCTTGCCCGAAAACTTGTCCTGAATGAGGAAAAAGTCAGTATCGAAAATTATGACACAATTGTTATCAGCACATAAGCGATTTACAGAGATAAGGTTTGAGGACATGAGAGGAACTCGAATAAGATCAAGAAGTTTTAAGGAAGAAGAGGGTGTTGGAAGAATACCACAACCTGAATGTGTTATTGGGAGAGATTGACCATTGCCTACAGCAACTTGCTCTTCACCGGAGTACTCATTGGCAGCAAAAAAATGATTCAAATCGGCGGTTACATGAGAGTTGCAGCCATAATCAATAAGCCAAGGAGTATTAGAGCTAGAGAACGAATTCGCAATAGTATGATAGTTCTATGTGGCCACCATAGTTGCAAGCTGAGCAGGTGGGTGTCGTCCCTGAAAATTATAATTCATGCGATTATAACAATCAATCGCACTATGGCCAAGCGATTGCAGATCTGGCATTGAATCTTGGAGTTTGGTGGAGCCGAAGACGACTTGTTGGGAGAATCTTGAAAGGATCCAGGGCCTCGAATTCTACCATTTGGCACAAAATTTCTGGGTTTAACCCAATTGCTTAGTCTTCGTCCATTGTTACCTCTTCCACAAGATGGATTTGGATGAAAAGGCTGATTTCGAAAAGCCCCTGTCTAAACAATAAGAGCAGTTGAGGAGGAAAAATCATTATCCCGTTTCATTTGTTTATCAATAACAGACTCCTCAGTAACAAGAAGAACATGGAGTTCCTCAAAAGAGACAGATTGTGACCGCGTGCTTAAGGAGGTACGAAAAGTACTATATTCTGTGGGAAGTCCGTTTAAAGCATAGATGACAAGATCCTCAGAATCAATAAGAACAGAGACGTTCGCAAGCTTGTCTTTGAGTTCTTTAATTCTTTGAATATACTGCGTGATAGACTCACTAGATTTCTTGGATATCCTTTGGAGATCAGTCTTCAAATTTACAATGTTGGCACGCGAAGTTGAGGCATAATGCTTTTCAAGGGTCTCCCACATCTGTCTCGAAGTTTCGCAGCCAACTATATATGCAAGGGCTGAAGGCGATAGTGTAGCGTTGATGAGAGTCATAAGAGCATGGTCAGTGGCAATCCATTCTTCATACAGAGGGTTTGCTTGCTGAATTGAAGAGGAAGAATTGCTATCAGAAGAAGATGTGGTAGTAGTGGAGAACGAACAAGGTTGGGGAGAAGACCCATCGATGTACCCAAACAATTTGTGTGCTCTCAAAATCTTGTGAATTTGGAATTTCCAGAGGACGAAGTTGGAAGAATCCAGACGTATAGAAACAAGGTTGCATATGTTGGAGAGGAGAAATATTGGTGAGCGCAGATCATGATCGGAGGAGACAGCCCTGGTAAGAAACAGAGCAAACGCGTGGACAAAAGGGAAGACGTGTGGAAGACGAATCAAGGGATGTTAGTCAAAAAATTGCTCTGATACCATGTAATATTCTTCACTAACCTGTGACGATATTTTATTCACACATGCAATAGTCTGTACAAGATTTATTTATAGAATACTACCAACTAATACTCAACTGATAATAACAAAATTAACAATTAATAACCATTATAGTTACATCAGTTACAGCCAGCAGCCAGTCATAATGTTTAAATACAAATATGAACTTATTAGTTTATAGTATTTAGTAGTCATTCTTTCTAGTGATTTGACACTAGTAGAAGCATTTTGAGTATAGGGTAAACTAAACAAACTTGTATATAAAAATACTTTTGAGAAACTGTAACCAAACATATGAATATTTTAATTTTAAACAATTTTTATAAAAAATGCTTAAAAAGAATAAATTTTGAAAAAATACTTAAATTAAAAGGTAATCCAACGTCCCGTAATCCTCTTCTTTACAAGTTAGAATAAATGCCCTTTAAACTTGAGAACCAGAAACACCTAGCTAGCTTACCATTATTAGCCTGAGAAGAAGCTTCTGATGAACTGTTGAGCTCGACAATAATTGGTTCAGAGAACAATGGAGATGATTCAAATTTGAATCTGGAGTCATCAGTTTGATGTTGTTGGTTCTCTCTGTATAACAACCCCAAAACATTTAACATATGAATCAAAATATTAAGGCCCCGTTTGATAACCATTTGGTTTTTGATTTTTGGTTTTTAAAAATTAAGCCTACAAATACTACTCCCACCTATGGTTTTACTTGTTTTGTCATATACTTTTTGCCTATGTTTTCAAAAACCAAGCCATGTTTTGAAAACTAAAAAAAGTAGTTTTCAAAATCTTGTTTTTGTTTTTAGAATTTGGCTAAGAATTCAAATACTTCCTTAAGGGAGATGAAAACCATTGTAGAGAAATTAGGAGAAAACAAGCTTAATTTTCAAAAACCAAAAACCAAAAACCAAATGGTTATCAAACGGGACCTAAACAGTTTAGTCCTTGCTCGTGTCTATCATTAACTTAAAAAAATGTCTAATAAGTCTATAAATTTTTAATTTTTAACTTTATATGTTCTTAATATTTAAAAATGTTTAATAGATTCATAGATTTTTGATTTTGTGTTTAGTATGTCTCTCACATATTCGACATTTTTTTTTAAAACTAGTAGATCTACTAGAAATAAAATTTAATGTCTAATAAAAATCAAAACTTTCAATTTTTTGTTTAATAGGTTCGTTGAATAAGTCAAAAATCTGTTGGACACAAAATTGAAATTTTAGAGACCTTATTAGACAATCTAGAGACTTATTTAAAAAGCTTGAAAATTTTATGATTTATTAGACATTTTTTAAAGTGACATATTGAGGTTTAAGAGCTTATACTTATAATTTGAATAAAAAGAAAATGAAAAAATTTGAGATATTATAGTAGTTCTTGAAAAATATTGTGGAAAAATAGTATAATGAAAATAATCAATTATCTTCATACTTTAGTAGCCAAATTGAAAATGTACCCTAGGTCAGAGATTCGAATCCTCTAACCCCACATATTGTCCAAAAAAAATATCTAATGCGTCATATATTATTATAAAGTTAAAATATCACTTTAGTCCTTGTAATTTGAGTTTCATTCCATTTTAGTCCCTATATTTTATTAAAATTGGTAAAATAATAATAATAATTTTTATACAAGAAAAGACACAATGTGAACATATTTTCAAAATTTATAGAGAAAATGTTAATAGAGACTAAATTATTTTTAGAAAACTTAGCAATAAACTAACTACAAGGACCAATTTTAAGCTTTATTGAAAGTAAAATGACTAAATTTGAACATTTAAAAGTACAAGAACCAAAATGAAATGAAACTCAAAGTATAGGGATCAAAATGGTATTTCAACCTGATTATTATAATTATGTGATTTGATTATAATTTGTTAATGAGAAATTAAAGACCAAATTTAAATTTTACAAAATTTGATGATTATATTTCAAAATTTTGAATAAAAATAAATAAAATAATTGATTTAAAATCTTGTAACCTTCTGTATGAACAGAATTAAATTAAATTTAATTAAGGCTGTTAAGTAAAAAAAGTTAAATTTTTTTCAATTTTGTATATAATAAACTATTGACCTATTTTCAAAATTTTAAATATGTGAGACTTATTAGATACAAAATTGAAAGTTGAGAGTTTATTAGTCATTTTTTAAGTTCAAAAACTTTAGACATTAAATTGAAACTTTATATATCTATTAGAAAGTCCAAAGATTAAAATAGATACGAATCTAAAAATTAGACAAAAATGATAATTTAACCTTTTGTAAGTGTAGTGTAACAACCAAATAATTTTTTGCTGACTAAATTTGCACCGACATAATAGAGCATTCTTTGGCCCCTTGCACGCCCCAACGACGTTGATTTGATATGCAGGGGAAGTACATCAAGTTCCTCGTTCATATTCGTGCTTGCCTTTGTCACAGAACAGTGAGCTCCAATTAATTCATTTTACAATTAATCCATCTCAAAAAATGGCACAACCAAATACTCTTCGTCTCACTAACCCCCGTCTCGTAGACCAAATCTTGGTGGCAATGCTTCAAAACCGACCTTTCGACACCCACATCCATCGTGCAGCCACTACTTCCACCACCCACCACCAGCTTTGGAGTTCGGAGTCTGTTTCCGATGTTCTAAGGTCAGTACCTCGTTTCTTTTTTCAATCAACCCGATCCATTGGCACCCAAAAGGGTTTTCGCCATCGTGCTCCTCTCAAGCAGAGGAAATTGAAAGAGGAGGCATACAAGTTTCGAAACAATGTGCTTGTTCTCGGCCCTGCTGCTCACAGGGATCCACTCAAGGTCGAGCTTGGATTGAATAAAGCGTTGGAGTTTTTCTATTGGGTCGAAACCCATTTTGGATTTCAACACGACGAGATGACTTGCAGAGAGATGGCTTGCGTATTGGCTCTAGGGAATAGATTGATGGGTCTTTGGGATTTTTTGAAGGAAATGTCCAGGAGAGGGAGTGGGGGGCTTGTTACTACTGCGACCATAACATGTTTGATAAAAGTCCTAGGAGAGCAGGGATTAGTGGATGAAGCGCTAACTGCATTCTATAGGATGAAGCAGTTTCATTGTAAGCCTGATGTTTATGCATATAATACTGTTATTAATGCTCTGTGTAGGATTGGGAATTTCAAGAAGGCTAGGTTTCTGTTGGAGCAGATGGAGTTGCCTGGATTTAGATGCCCACCAGACATTTTCACATATACAATTCTGATTAGTTCTTATTGTAAATATAGCTTGCAAACTGGGTGCAGAAAGGCCATTCGAAGGAGGTTGTGGGAAGCTAATCACTTGTTTAGAATCATGTTATTTAAGGGCTTTGTACCTGATGTTGTGACCTACAATTGTTTGATTGATGGATGTTGCAAAACGTACCGAATCGAGCGGGCATTGGAATTGTTTGAGGATATGAGCAAGAGGGGATGTACTCCTAATCGGATTACTTACAACTCTTTCATCAGATACTATAGTGCTGTGAACGAGATTAACCAAGCAATCAAGATGTTGAGAATGATGCAAAAGATGAACCATGGAAGTGCCACATCAAGTTCTTTTACTCCTATTATTCATGCTCTATGTGAAGCAGGAAAGGTGATCGAGGCCCGCGATTTCCTTGTCGAGTTGCTTGAGGGAGGCTCTGTGCCTAGAGAATATACCTATCAGTTGGTTTGTAATCTGCTGAACTCAGCAGGTGAAGCAAGTTTACTAGATGAAGAAGTGCATAAGAGAATAAGACATGGAATAGAAAATAGGTATAGGGAAGTAAATAAAGTAAAGCTAGTTATGTCCAGGAAAGGATAATGGTGTCTGTAATGTACAAAGACGATAGCTGGACTTTTTTCACAGTGAGGTAAAGAGGGGTTGGATGAAAACAGGGTTTTATAGTTGACTTTCACCTCTTCCTCCTCCGGCGGCCAATTGTGACAATTACCACCTAATTTTAACTAATGTAAGTCTCCTCCTCAAAGATATATATATTTGCATGGTGGATTATTTAGGTCCAGTTTGATAACCATTTTGTTTTGGATTTTCCGTTTTTTAAAATTATGCTTGTTTCTTCACAATTGTTTGATAAGCTTTTCACCTTCCTTAAAAACACTTTTGAATTCTAAGCCAAATTCATAAAGAAAATCAAGTTTTTAAAAACTTCTATTTTTTAGTTTTCAAATTTTGGCTTGATTTTTTAAAACGTTTTTAAAAGGTAACTGATAAAGCAAGAAAGCTATATGGGGAAGTAGTATTTATAAGCTTCGTTTTCAAAAACAGAAAATCAAAAATAAAATGGTTATCAAACGGGACCTTAGTTTATCATTTCCATGATGCACAGTAATGATCTCTCTATCTAGTTCCATTTATGGTCTAAATCTTACTCTAAACTCGTGCTCATGGTACTGATGGCTTCTTTCCTTTCTGTCTTTGTTTGGTGGTGTAGGCTCAAAGGAAAGCATCATTGGTTACAAAGAATCCCGAGGGGGGTGCATGTAAGGTAGATTATAAGCGAAAATTTCATTTAAAGAGATGTGATATGTGAATTGGCATTTTGGATTATATTTAGGTGCTCATACATTTGTGGGTGTTTAAAATGATTGTAAATTATATGCTGTGAAGTGTGACCCCTTTATAATTTTGAGTTCTAGGATATTTGTCCTATTTTTCAGTTTCTCATCACTTTGTTCTTCACAAAAATGCATGCTATCTTAAAGTTGTTTTTGAAAACAGTTTTCTATTTTTGAAGACAAAATACTCAAGTGTAAATATGTTTGGCTAGTTTTTTTTTTCCTGTTATTTTCTTCTCCTTGTTTTACTCTGATTTGTTCTGATCTGTTTTAAAAAACTTGTATAAAAATCTTGAGTTTGTGAAAGGTGATTTTAGATGTAAAATAACCTTAAATCTTTTTAAGCTATCTAATCATTGTATTTTAAAAAATAAAAACTGTTTCCAAGCAACTCCTAGGTTTTGCTTGACAGCAACAATATGCAGATGGATTTTCATTCTTCCAAATGAACTTTGGTTTTTGGAGACACGAATGTTACTCCTAAATATCTCGAGAGGCAGAGTTGAATAAGCGATATGAAGTAATTTGTTATAGTGAGGAAGTTATGTTGGTTGGGCATTGTTACTCATTTTCTGAACTGTAGGTTTCTTGAAGATTCTTAAGCTTACTTTCTGCCTTTTGCGTCTGATGCCTTGGTTTAGTAGCAGTTCAACTTGTATGTCTCACCATTTTCATGTGTAGAGATAGAATCATGAACCTCTTTGGCTGGCTAATGATAGTTTTGAAACTGTGGAATTCCAAATGGTCAGAACTAGCCTATTAGTGACTGGTTTTTTTCTTTTGGATGGTTGGATATTTTTAAGTAGAAGATGTTTCATATTTTACTCTTTGTAGGAGTTTGAATGTTCTGTTTTTCCTTCAACCATAACATATGCTAGATTTTTCTGCTGTCTGGCTGTCTGTGACAATTTAATAGTGGACAGATTCTGTTTTCTTGCTCTCTAAAGTATGATTAACAATTTGCTTGTAGGCTACTCTGGACAGAATTTTGCTTGGTACATACTCAGAGCAGGTCTACTGTGTGACACTTTTGAACATCAACAAGTTGTCCCTCAGGTTGTTTTATGCGCTTTTTGCTGCTTGTAAAAGTGGTAACTTTGATCTTGCAAATAAGCAAGCCAAGCCATTTAATTGCATATGGATATCTAGGGGCTCAGATGCTTTCACAGGTTTTCTACAGATATTTGAGGTGATTGTTGAAGCTTATGATTTGCAAGATGAACAGAAGGCTACATGCAAGCAGTTGGCTGAAGCAGATAAGGCTATTTTTATTCACAAACACCTCCAATAAGGTTTTTGATTTGATTATATATTATGCTATATCTTGGTGTAAGTGTTCTAATCCTTTCGCTTCCTACTCTTACACTTCCCTTTTAACCAATTGGAAAAGCTTCATGTAATCTTCACGGACTTCTGGTCCCTTTTGTAAATTTCATACATCAATGAAATTATTTCTTATAAAAAAAGAATTCATTTTCTTATTGAATTGTGTATTTTCTTTTCTAAGGTTCATGTGATTTGTGTATCAGGCGTGAATATGTTAGTAGTTTTAGTTTATGTGATTTGTATTTGCACAAAGGTAATCATGGTTACAGGTTATATCCATAACAGATTAATAGAAACTACTGATTTTCCTGGTTTTGGTGGACGGACAATTATTGGCAATTACCCGCTCTTGGCGCGGCTGAGGGATTTTTATTTTTATTTTAATATTTTAATAATTTCATTTAATTTTGAATAATTATTTTTTATTTTTAAACTTATTTATTTTATTTAAAGGTGAATGAGGGATTGAATATTCAAAAGTTGTAAGATACCTCACATTTCAACAACATGAACATTAGGGGTTTAGTAACAGAATCTGAAAAATCGAGCTGTCCAATCGAAACTGACTGAACCTACTTCAATCAGTCAGTTCATGTACATTGTTGTTTGAGTTGGTCCGATCGATTTTTCAAGTTGGTTCGATCGGTTTGAGTTTTCTTTGGTCAATCGGTGAGCTCAAAAAACTCAAACCAATCGAACCAACCAACATACTTATATTTTAAAAAAAATGAAAATTCATTTTTTTTTATTAAACTAAACAAACCCTAGGATTTCGTTTTCCTATTCCAATTCAAATTCCAGTGCGCACCGCCCTCCCTCCCCACATTCTTTTTTCTCTGAATCGTCATCCTCCCTCTCTGCCTCTTGCTTCCCTCAGCCATCGTCGTCCTATCTTCTGCCTCCATCGTCTCCATCTCTGATTCTCCCTTTGCCTTCGTCATTTCCATCCCTCTGCCGCTGCTGTCTCGTCTGCCTATAAAATGATGGAGCCAAAGGAATCACGGTGCGTCTATTTGGCATCGAAATCAACTTGGTCAGTTTGGTGTCAATTTGAATGAAAATTGACTTCAATCGACTGTTGTTCAGCTCTAATGAACATAGTTCAATTAGTCAATACACTTATTATCATCCTAAAGGTGGATTTCCTAAAGGTGGATTGCTTGATCCCACCCCATAATCGTTGAACTAAAAAAAAATATACAACATATCCATAGAGAAAATTACACATTATCCTCGTTGTAAAAAGAGTAATGAAAGGAAAGTCCTTGGTCAAGCCGCCTTTATTGTTCTCAGTATAGTTTTATAGTAGCAGCGACCCATTTTAGATTATGGAAACAGGCAGTGTAGTTGGTATGGAAGAATAAACACTATTCAAATTCCAACATCTCTTAATGTTCAAAACGAAAGCCACAAACCTATAATCTTAAAGAAAAGCATACCAATTTGATTGACATACAATTAAAATGCCCCACGTAAGGTAAATACAAAGCAAAAGCAAAAACGTGCAATTTTGACTGTCTTCCCTCCCAATCCCAATCCCCGCCACCATCTCTGAAACTCCTCTTCTCAAAACCCACCATTACAAAAAAATTCTCCATTTCCATTTTTCTTCCCAACGAACACGACGACATGTCGTCCCACCTCTTCCTCACCCTCCTCTCAATCCTCCTCATCGTCTCTTCTTCTTCTTCTTCTTCTTCTTCTCTCTGTCCCATAGACTTCAGCTACGTTCAAACCCTCCCATGGGACACCGCCCCCTGCCGCCGCCAAAACGACGCCGCCGTCCACTGCTGTCAAGCCCTTCTCAGCCTCTTCGGCATCGGCCTAGCCCAACATCTCAAAGACACTTCCCTTTTCCACCTCCCCAATTCCAGTTCCTCTTCTTCATGTCTCTCTTCTTTCCAATCCAAGCTCTCTTCAATCTCCCTTCCTCCTTCTCTCATCCCCAATTGCTTCCAAAACCCATCTCAATTCGTCGCCAATTCCTCCAACTGCGCCGGAATTTTCACTGCCCACGATTGGGTTGCCAAAGTCGGCTCTGCAACTCCCGTCGACGACGCGTGCGGCGGTGACTTGACTGGACTGACCCGCTGCGGCGCCTGTGTCGACGCCGGCATGAAACTCACATCTCGGCTCATGGGTTTAGACCCAAATGGAACTAAGTGCTTTTATTTTACTGTTCTTTACGCTGCTGGAATTGCCAACGAATTGGGCCCTAAAGATTCTAGAGTGGCTTCTTGTATTATGGGGCTGCCATTGAAGGCCTCAGATAGGAACAGAGCATCCCATGTCAGCAGAACCGCGTTAATGGCGGTGGGTTTTGGGTTTACATTCGTTTTTGTTACATTTCTCGTTGTAATCGCGGTTTTGGTTTTGAGATCCAAGAAGAAATGGTTCAAAGAACAAGAACAAGAACAGAAACAGAAACTCCCCAACTTTGGGGCGAAATGGTTCAGTATAACAGAGCTGGAAAAGGCCACTAATGGGTTTTCTCAGAGGAATCTAATCGGCCAAGGCGCAGATGGATTTGTTTACAGAGGCAAGATTTCAGATGGAAGTTTAGTGGCGGTGAAACAAATCGTTGATTTGGATTCAGAGAGGGATGAAGATTTCACCAACGAAGTCGAAATCATCAGCAAAATCAGACATAGAAATCTCCTCTCTCTTAGAGGCTGTTGCATCATAAACGACTCGAATTTCAAATCCCAAAAGAGAAGATTCTTAGTCTACGATTTCATGCCCAATGGAAATCTCAGCGATCGTCTCTTCAACAAAAACAACAACAAAAACCCATTAACATGGCCGCAGAGAAAAGCCATAATTCTCGACATAGCAAGAGGATTGAATTACCTTCATTACGGAATCAAACCCGCGATTTACCACCGCGACATCAAACCCACGAACATCCTTCTCGATTCGGAATCGCGGGCCAGACTCGCAGATTTCGGCTTGGCGAAGCAGAGCAGAGAAGGGCAGTCGCATTTGACGACGAGGGTCGCCGGAACTCATGGGTATTTGGCGCCGGAGTACGGGCTGTACGGGCAGCTGACCGAGAAGAGCGACGTGTACAGTTTTGGGATTGTGGTTTTGGAGTTGATGAGTGGGAGGAAAGTGCTGGAGAGTTGGGATTTGATTACGGATTGGGCGTGGAAGCTGGTGAAATCGGGAGATGTAGAAGCGATTTTGGATGAATCGATGCGGGAAGGAGGAGGGGCAAAAGCGGTAATGGAGAGATTTGTTAATGTGGGTTTGCTTTGTGCTCATGCGAATGTGGGCTTTAGGCCCACCATTGATGAAGCTTTGAAGATGTTGGAAGGGGATATTGAAATTCCACAATTACCAAATCGCCCTTTGCCATTTTCTCATCATTCCTTCAAGGTTTCTTTGCAATTTGGTTCTTCTTCTTCTTCTTCTCAAAGTTCAACACCCCACCATTTCATTGTATAGATGGACATCAATTATGTTTCCTTTTTCATCTTCTTTTAATCTTTGTATTGATTGTTGTTCATAAGGATTTGTTTTGAACTAGTGTTGTGTAAGATGAGATGAAGAGTAAAATACTAGACGAGTAAGACTTGGCTACTGGATGATTTTTACGTACTCGCACGTGTATGAATTAATTGTTGATGAGTGTTGTGAAATAAGTTTACTAGTTTAGTTATAATTGTTTCTTTAGTTATTTGACTAAAAATATAAATGCAATTTCACAACGAAATATCTTATTGTGATCTCCTTTTCCTCTTTTTTGGGATCATAATCTTTCTATCATCTCTTATTCTGTCTATATCTTTAAAATATTACAATTGAATGTGTTTATAATACTTATCAACAATTAATTTGTACATGCGTTACGGTGGGAAAAAAAATCCTGCCAAAACAATAGTGAAGTATTGTTTATCTATTGTGAAATGATAAATTTTGAAAGGATGGAAACAAGGTTGAAAGATAATATTATTTTGTGATATTTTATATAATTTGGTATTTTGTATTAGTAAATGTTTGTATCTCTTAATATTTTCGGTACATTTAGTTATCATGAAAAATGGTGCATTTGGCTATTAACTTTTCATGATGTGAGCATAAAATCGCATATTTAAGAAAAGTAAAAAAAAAAAAAAAAGAGCTAAAATATAAATAACTAAATCATGTGTAATAACATCTTTTTTAGTTTAACAAACATTTAAGGTGGAGATATGAAAAGCCTCTTGATCGAGTGTATACATCTTAACTAATTAAAGTATACTTAAAATTATTCTGTATAACAACATTAGAATACAAATAAATGTATTTTAGAAAAATCTAATTAATTTGCCAAACATCTGGTACACGGCTTTAGGAGTAAAATCAAAACATGCACGTCACCTTGTTAAATAAAAAGTAATTTTCACACGATAAAAATAGTTTAAATGTATACACTTAGGAGCTGTTTGGGGTAATGGTTATAATAACCTGTGTTATAATAACATGTGGAGTACTCAGCACCCCAAACACAGACTATTATAACTCCAGACTAAACACCTCTGCATTTTAAACAATATTATATAATTCCACAGACTATTATAACCCATGTTATTATAACCCACTCAGCACCCCAAACAGCCCCTTATATATTTTAGAACCGAAGATAACAAATGTGGGCAGAGTTCGTTCTTTTTTAGTTCAATAAATAAGAGGGTGATAATTTAAATCTTTAAAAAGGTGAGTGATAGTTTGACCAATTGTATGTAGGTTTAGGATTCATTTGATTTAACTTTTCAAGTGTTTAATTTTTTATTTTTTTAAAAAAATATATAATTTGTAGTGTTTGACAACCACTCAAATTGACTTTTTCAAAAATGAATTTGAGAAATAAGTCATTTTGAGAGAAACAATTTAAACCAAATTTTAGAAAAAAAATGTTTTTAAATGTTTAACTTGTAATCCCTATCAAATTTTCATGACATATGAAAATGACTGAAATACTCTCATACCACCACACTCACTGACCCAAGCTTGTCGAGGGCTCGTCAAATTACAATTTATAAATCGATCTTAAGCTACTTGTAGCATTGAGTGGACCGGGTCGATCTTAGGGAACCGAATATTAATTTCTCAAGTTAAATTTGCAAAGGAGAAAACAAATAAAAATGGGGGTTTTGATTTTTTGAAAATAAAATAAAATATAAGACAATAAGAATAAAGATAGATCAAATCTTACCATATTTCAATTCAAATGCTAGGTTTTATCCAATTGCAAAATTGATCATAGGCACACAAAACGTTTTAACTTAATTATGCAAGCACTTAGTCAACTTATTAGGAAACCCCAAAAAGTAACAAATTTCTTAAAGTCATTAACTCTAACAAACGTCAAAGTTAATGCTATTTACCTAAACAATTTTGACAAAGTCGTTCCAAATTATTTAGATAAAATCATTAAGTGCTTTGGAAAGACTAAGACAACCAATTAGATAAAATAATTTTAATCTTATCAAGATACTCCTTTAATTCCTAGAATTAAACATGCAAGCTATGCAATTATGAAAACTCATAAAACACACACGTGTAATAATCCTAGTGCTTCAAGGTTTAATCAACATGACAATTACGGATCATGCATCATGACTAGCAATCAAGTATATAAAGCAATCGAGACGTCAATTCAATCAAAAATACATGCTCATAAAATAAACACAAGAATCAAAGAATACTTACAATTATAAGAACACTACATTAAAGTTTGAGCCTCACAACATTGCAATTGGCTACACCGACCTATGAATTGGAAAACTTACCTTAGCCGCTCATCGTGATGATGTAGCCAAGGTTCGTCATTGGTTCAATATAGTGCCAAAAGAAAGGTAAAGGAAAAGGGAGAAACACTCTAGAAAATATTGTCTAGAAAAATTACACTCAGAGACCTCTGCAGCTGTCCAAAAGAAGGCTCAAATAGCCTTGAAGTAGACAACTTGCACAAGTAAGAAACCCTAAATTCTATAAATATATTTTTCCAAAACAATTAGGGAATAATATTCAAAATAAAATAAAATAAATAATTTTCTATCTTGCAAAATGTTGGAAAATACATCCAAAAATCGAAAATCCTTTCCTAAATTATCAAAACAAACATAGAATGTTGCAAATAAGAAAAGTTCTAAAGTATCAAAACAAACATATATGGTTGGAAAGATCTTTTGGAGAGCTTTAAAATGGTATCTAATTTGGCTATATTCTCAAACGTGATCAGCAAGATAATGGGAACGTAAGTTGGCACAAAGCATTCTCAAGTACGACAATTTTCCATCATGAGCAGTAATTACTCAAAATATTATAACTTTCATAATACTTGGTAGAATAAAATGAGTCTTATACCGTTGGAAAGATAATTCAATAAGCTTTGATTTGACACCATTGAATATATTTTCATCTCAAAATATCATCATATAATCGGCCAAAGTTGGTATAGAAATTTCGAATCACCTTCGATTTGGTTTGAATTAACTTCGAAATGTTGCAAACTCTCCAAAACTTGCAAATTGCTCGAATCCCTAAAAAAAAAATAATAAAACACATAAAATCCTTTTAACTAACAAGAAATAAGTGTGATTAAATAGGACTTTATAGGTCATATCACTCACTGTCGCCCACTGTCGGCGACAACACCAACGACCCCTTCGACGACCTCCTCCAGTGACTACTGCTGCCCGACCACTCCAATAACAACTTCATTGACAACTCTAACTACTGCTTCGCAATGACCGCTGATGAAAACTTTGACGACCACCTCGACGACCCGACCACCTCAATGACCACTTTGAGCAATCACCCAGGCGACCCAACCACCAAGCAACCAACGTCGTTGAGGTGCAACAGAAAACCAAAAAACTGGAGGGAAAAAAAAAACCAACAACAACCAAACCCAAATCAATCCATTTGTTTGGTTTTGTTATTTTGTGTATAATTAGACATCTCGATTTTATATTAAAGAAAACTTAAATTTTTTAGTTCAGTTCGATTTTTTATTAAAAAATCCAATCAAACAGAACCGAACCGAGAGTATACATATACCCTAAAAAAAACCTAATTCATTTTAATGTATTATAAGTATTCTCAACCCTACCTTTTTCTCCCAGTCTCTTTTGTAGTTCGTCATTTCCCTTTTCTCTCCTCGTCTTCACGTATGAATCTTCACTTTGCCAATCATACTCCTCCTCATCGCTTCACCGTCCGTCGCAATAAGCAGCGCCTCATCGTTACTTCATCGTCCATTGCAGCACTTCTCCATTGCAACAAGCAACGCTTCGCCTTCAGTTTCAGCAGTATCGACTCCCTACTATCGCAACTAGTTCTTCATTGTTGCAAGTATTCCAAGTTACCACAACAGCAGACCAAATATATGATTCCATTCCTTGTCGTTTCCCCTAGGTTTTTTTTCTTTTTTCTTTTAAATTTTAAACCCTAGGTTTTTCTCTCTCTAACCCACCATTTTCTCCTCTTTCCTTTGACTTTAATCACCATTTTTGTTGGGTGTGGCTGAATCACCATTTTTTTTCTCTCCTTCCTTTAATCTAATATAACAAACGAGTGAAGATTCACCATTTTATTAAAACTTCAATTCTCTTTCTTTGGGTTGTGACCAAATCGAACTCTCTCTCTCTCTAACCCACCATTCTCTCTTCTTTGATGTTAAAACAATAATTCAACTTGAGGTTCATCACTTTTAAACTTTATTTGCCTTTTGGGATTAATTATACATCAAACATTTTCTCTCTAGCCCACCATTCTTTTTTTTTTTTTTTTTGAAAAGATCTCTACCAACCATTATTGGTTTCTCTACATCTTTTGATCTCAAATAAAACCAGATTGATAAAAGATAAAAGCCCAAGTGGGTGAAAAAATTCACTGTAATTCATAAGGAGTTTATAATGGCAAAGTGGAAAAAAACCCCATTTGGCCCAAAATCGAGAACTGAACCAACATAAAACTAAATCGACTAAAACCAAACCAATAAGTTTTTTCTTTTATTGGACATTGGTTCGGTTCCTATTTTTAGGAAACTCATTGGTTCGGTTCGGTTCTCGGTTGGGCCCAAAATCGAAGGAACAAAACTGACTATCACCCGTAAATGTCACCGATCACATCACCCCAACAACCCAACCACTGCCAATGACCACTCCGATAACCCGACCACTCCAATGTCTACTTCATCGATCACCCCGACGTCCTGACCACCCGGCGACCATTCCAACAACCCAACAACCACCACTGACAACCACCCTGAAGACCCGACCACCACCACCGTTGTCCACTCCAGTGACTATCTGATGACTTAACCACATCGATGACCACTTTAGCGATCATTCCAGCAACCCGACCAACCCGATGACCACTCTAACGACCCGACCACCCAGCAATCATTGCCAACGACCAACTCGACGACTCAACCACTCTGGAAACCACTACTGACGACACCCAGTGACCACTTCAGCGACCCAAGCACCCCAATGTACATTCCAGTGATCACCTCGACAACTTGACCACTCCGGTAACCTGACCACCCAGCAACCACTACTGATGATCACCCCGACAACCACCATCAACGACCACCCGGTGACCACTCTTGCGACCACTTCGGTGACCCAACAACCCCAACAATCTGACATCTATGATGACAACTTTGGTGATCACCCCAGTGACCCAACCACCAAGCAACAACTACTGATGACCACTTTGGCTACTCAACCACCCGGCAACCGTAGCCGCCGACCAGGCTGACAAACCGACCACCCGAAAACCACCACCGAAGACCACTCAATGACCACTTTAACAACCCGACCACCCTAACAACCTGATCACCTTAATGTCCACTCCAATGATCTTTTCTTTCCATGGAGTAAAAAAACAATCACTGCTAAGGAGTTCAAGATGACATTTGAGGGATTTGAGTTTTCAAACGACCAAGATGCAATGAAAATGGGCTTGGCGTTGTTTATTGAACTGGTGATGATGGGAAAGGATCAAAATATGCAAGAAGATATGAGCATATTGGGCATCGCGAATGATTGTGAGGTATTTACTCACTATGATTGGTCAGCTCACATATTTGAGAGGACATTAAGGAGCCTTCAGACTGCCTTGAATGGAAATATATTCACATCGTGTCTTTTCTTGTATTAAAATTATTATTATTATTTAATCGATTTTGATAAAAATTAACTTCAAACTTATCATAATGACCAAATTTAAGTTTTATTGAAAGTACAGTGACTAAAATTGGACATTTGAAAGTACAATGACCAAAATGATATTTTAACCTAAAAATAAAATGAAACCTTTACCGATAAATTGAGCTACAAAATTGAATTTTAGGTAGTTATTTTCTTGAATAGCATTGACTTGATGCAAAGCAACATTCTAGTCTTGTGGATGTGCAGTGTCTAGCTGATGGTGTGGATGAATATTTGCAATGTAAGTCAAACAATTGAAGCTTTATGTGTAGTATGCAACTGTTAATCTTTGATTAAACTCGGACAGTTTCAGAATTGGAAAGATTAGATTTACATGTACTGTGCCATGCTGTGTAAAAACAAGGTACTGGATTGTTTTCTTAAATTTTTACTCATATTTTGGACAAGAAGAAAATAGGAAAGAAATAAATTACGGACATAATTCCAAAAACCACCGCCATTGATTACGGGTGATTTAAGTTGAGTCAGTCAATCCAATTACTGCATAAGAAGGAATACAGTAGAAAGTAGGATTTATTGACTGAAACGATTAGTCCCACTTCATGATTTGGCACACTTGCTTGTTTTCTTAACTTGCCTAGCTATGTTATACAGGACAAATAATTAGTTTCTATTTCATATGTTGGACGACAAACAAATTATGTCTCTCACGAATTGCATCTATTTCGTTCTCTAACTGGCAACCCATCATGTGAGATCTAGGAGACAAGAAATGATTAGAACCATTCTTATTGCTGATAGAATGAGATTACCAAGAGACAGTCTTAAGACTTAGTTATTCAGCTATTTAACCCATCTGTTAGAAGTTCGAACTTGTGTTCCTTAAAATTTGGAAGTTTCAGTTTGTGTGCAGCTCGTGTTTAAATCGGGTCGAAGAAGCCATCATGGATTGAACTAAGTGGTCAATGAAAACCATGTAAATTTTTATGGAAAAAATCAACCAAGGCCCCAGCCCACCTGTATAAGCCCAAGCTACAGACCCAGGTTGACCACAAGTTGAGTTGAGAACCACAGGCGACTCACACTGAAGGGGAAAAGAGACCGTCGAGTTGGTGACTACCGAGTCGAGGCCCAAAATCTTACCCTTGGGATTACGGTCATATTGACACTAATGTCGAGGGCCAAAACACTATAAATACAGAGAATCACCCCACATTAAAGGTATGCAACCTAACTTTGCTTTGTCGACTATTATGCTCTCAATTACTTGCTGACTTAAGCATTAAAATGTGTTTGACTCAACACCACACTGGTGTGAGATCTTACCGTGTAGGCATCAAACATTTCGAATTGGATTCCAGTTGTTGACCCGACTTTCGTCTGCTCAACTGGATTTTCGCATTAATATAAATAATAAAGGGTCAAGAGGAGAGAGAATGGGTTTAAGTCATAGTGGCTACCTACCTAAGATTTAACATCCTACGAGTCACCTTGGCAACTAAATGTAGTAGGGTCAAATGATGGTCCCGTGAGAATAGTCCAGGTGCGCACAAATGGATCCAAACACTCTAAAAAAAAATCGGGTTGAAGAATAAGTTGAACAAATTTGATTTGTTTAATCTGTGATTAGGTAAGATAATCAAACTCTCTTGAGCTTAGCTTCATCATTCTAAAACGTTCAAAGTGCAGGCGTTATTTTACATTGAAAAGTATAGACAACACTGCATTATTCAAATTATTACGTTTGAATAATAAATTTGTCTATTCAAAATTCTTAAATGTTAGGCACTTTTGTCTTTTAGATAATGATCCTAAGCTCAAAGTCAAAAATGACCCACCAAAATCCCATCGCAATGCCTCTGATTTCGCCGAGATTTCCAGTTTTAAACATTCTCCTTCTTCCCCTACTTAACCCATCTCATCACCTACTTCTCTTCCACTTCCATTTTTGCCACCACTCTTGAGCTTTCAGGCGATGGATGTCGATGAATTTTACAGGCAACCGGCTGCCGTTCCTTTCAAATGGGAGATCAAACCCGGCGTCCCCAGGAACCACCACCGGCCCCGGCAGTTTCCCAGTCCCTCCCCTCAACACCATCCACCGCCGCAGAAGCTGAAGCCTCCTCCTGCTGTAACCCACTTCCACCGTCCTTCCAACTCCCTCCACTCCTCCTCTCGAACCCGGTCCGACCGGTGGCGATTCTCCCGGTCCAACCTCGTCGAACCCGAGCAGGTCTCGGCCGGTTGCTTCCCCTCGCCTTTGCCGACCCGGAAATCGAGCAAGAGCGTGAACCGTAAACCCGAACCGGATTACACCTCTGAATTGGAGACTTTGTCGCGGTGGTCGGTTTCACTTTCCAGTAGGAAGTCGATTTCGCCGTTCCGAAACTCGGTTTCGTCGTCGCCGTCGTCGTTCTCGTCGTACCAGTCATCGCCCCGTCCGACTAGTGATTCTGAGTGGGCCGGGTTTGGGCTCTTTTGATTGGGCCCATTTGGATCATTTAAGACCATGGGCTTTAGAGATGTTGGGCTGAATTTATAGCAGCCCAGTTGTTGCCCCGTCTAGCTAGTGCTTCTGAGCGGGCCTGTTTTGGGCCTTTTTGTTTAGCCAATTTGAAGCATTGAGACTGTGGGCTTTAGAGTTGTTGGGCCCAGCTAAGCCTCGAAAGTTTAAAAGAGTAGAAATAGGAAGCTTTGAATCCCGATTGTATTGTGCTTAGCAATCATAGGGATTTTCTTAAAAACCCAAAAATATGCTATATAAAAAATTAAATTTAAGATATTTTGTTTCCTTTCTTGTGGTATTTGATTTTCTTTTTATTCAAACATATAAATTTCATAAAATTAAAAGTAAATTTTAGTTTAAAAGTTCATATGCTTCATCATAATTTTTGGTTTGTGTACGCTTATAAAGTTGGGTTACTTGGTTGGAGAAATCGAAGTGAATTTATATTTTGTTTATCTCGCTTTCTTTGTTAGTTATTTATTTTACTTCATAAACAAAAGGTACCTTGACAGTATACCTTTTTTGTACACACGCACCTTTTGCAATAAAATTTATATTTTATCAATTACCATTTACAATTAATAAACTATTCTATAATTGTCATAATATTTCTTCAATAAATTTAGTAGATACCTTTTTTTAAGGCAATTTACTTGACACTAGATGTATGTATATATGATAAGTTCCATAGTTCAAGCTTATTTTGTGTAATTTTGTAAGGAGTTTTACGGAAAGAGAAACCAAAATTTTAATGATGAGAGAAGAGAACAAAATTTTAAAGAGGCGTGAAAGAGATGTTCAACGATAGTGTCCGAAAAAATGATATTTTGAAAAGAAAAAAAACCATATATGTATATATATTAGAGACAATATTTTATTGATAAATCTAAAAGTTTATTTTTTTTTTAGTACAACAAATATAAGGTAAGAGGATTTAAACTTCCAAAACCTCAAGAAAAATAGTACATGTCAATTACCGTTGAACTATGCTGATATTAGTATTTAAAAGTTAACATACAACTATATATTTCATTGATACGAATAACATGAATGTGAAACCATTTTTTTAGTTCAAGTTGGGATCTTTTTAGTTTGTGATATAAGGTCTTACCAAACATTAATTGTTGTAATTCTTAAAAATTGTATATTTAAATTTTTGTTACTTCATTAATTGTTTTTTTAAGAAGACTTGTTTGTTTGTGTTGTTTTTAATATATATTAAAAAAAAACACAAACAAACAAGTCTTCTTAAAATATATATACACAATAGAATTTAATACTTTTGCACTTCAAAAACCTTTTATGATTTTAGGTCATCAAGTGGAGTCTAAAACTATATGAAATATAGGTGGTGATGTAGAAAATGTAAGTGCAAAATGAACTCTCTTTCAAACTATTGAATTTTTTTTTTCCTATACTGGAAACAATATTAAATGGCATTGCAATACCTCATCCTCCAACAAAACAACCACAAAACAAGTTTTTTAATACATGAAACACAACAATTAAAATCATAACAGTTCTAATTGAAGGATGAAATGGCATCAGGTGAAAATTATAGATGGATGATGAACAGAAGTAAAAAGGGGTAAAGGTAGGAATAAGACCCAGAAAGAGAAGCAATTTACCAAATACTACCACTTCAACTTCATTCCACCATAACTGATTCTTCTAAGTTCTAACCATCCTTCTCTACCTGAAATCTAATTGCAACATCTAGGTAAAAAGTACATTCAGGTGGTAAAAGAAAACGAAGGAAGCACTTTCATAAATGGTTTTTTCACTTCAACAACTAACTTTCTCCTCTTTCTTTTTGTTCCTTTGTTTTCCCTTTTTACATCTAATTGAATTAAATTACAATCCCTACTATTGCCTCAGGTTAATCTCCCTTTTTGCTCCCAAAAAAGAAAAAGTTAGACGAATGAACAACTCTTTCTCATGGAATATATTATCATTTTTCTTTTACCTGCCCCTCTCCATGGCTGCACAAATCATCAACCTTAAAAGGAAACCAATTAATTCAGGTATCTTCTTCCAAATTCAGCCTAATCCAGAGCTGGATCCAGTAACTGGCCTCATCATTGGGTGACTGAGAGAAGGCTGTGCATTGCTTGGGCCATTGAACATGGCATTAGAAGAAGTTGTTGAGGGCGGCTGCTGCTGCTGCTGCTGCTGCTGCTGAATCGCCGATAAGGGTAGCCTTTGCCCCAAACCAAACATCGGCTGCCGGGGCATGTACGACATGTGTGGATGAAGTGGTTGGTTGTTGCTATACACCGAAACACTCGGCTGGGATGGTGGAGGCGAGATCATATTCTGCCGACTGTTGGAGCTATTGTTGTTCACCATGGGAGGGATAACGCCTGGTAAACTCGCAGGTGCGGTAACTCCAGCAGGTCCAAATTGCACACCTAACATTCTTGCTCGCTCTGCAACAAACCTCTGCCTTGTCCTCTCAACTTGTTCGCATTCCTTCATCAAGAAGGTTTCTACTTCTGCAAACTGCTTTAGCTTCAACTCCAGTCTTTTTAACTGTTAGCATAAATTTAGACAAAACAGAGACCATCAACTTCTCTTTAAAAGTGAAATGCATAAGTTTCAACTTTTCCAACAGACGGTCGATTTATCAGAATTGGGAAAATATACGAGGTGGCCATCTAATTAAATGTTCATTGTTTGATTTTATTTTCCTTCTAAAAAAAATTATGGCCTAAACTCATGAACAGGTTTTTAACCAATAAAACACTGCCACATTCAGACGCGAAAGAACATGAAAATTTTTTAGAAAATGGTCAAATATAATGCATGCACGTTCAAAAACCCTCTGTCAGTCATTCTCATTTCAAGTCCTAGGCTTAAATGTATCATGACTAACCAATGTTTAGCAGTCAAGTCAACAGGTAGTAGTTTTTTCAAAAAACACGAGTCAAAATGTAGTAGTTCAATCAGAACAATAACTAATAAACATATAGTTCTGAATGATTAAGCAAAAAGGGCCCTAAGTTTCTGACTACGTCTACTTATAGTTATAACAGTCATACCTGATGATTTATAATATTAGCAGACAACCGTTGGATTTCTCGTTCTTCATGGTCTGCAAACAATTTTGCCTTTGTTGCAGCGGCAGCAAGGCCTACTTTTGCTGCAACTTTAACTCTTTCAGCAGATAATAGTGTTAGCTCTGTCTCTGCCTTATTCTCATCTGAATTGACCATATATATTGAATAAATTTCATAGTAATATAAAACATTAGTCAAGAAAGAGAACAAGAATAAGGAAAAGTCAATCTCAAACCATACCTTTTTGCTTGACTGAATTTGGAAGTTCTCCATAGGAGCCACCGTCTCTGCCATGTGTGATCTCCACATTCGTCCTTAATATAGAAAAAGAATATTCAATCTTGAAATAAATCATAATTTAAAAATAGAACTCATGCTAATGATGTCCACAAGATTAACTCTGGGAAGTTGGAACCTGTTTCATCCTCTAAAATATCCCACATATATAACATTAGCTTAGATGCCATTATGTGCTATTAGAGCTCCCTTCCCCTCAGTAAAACACACATACGTGCACAAGCTCCTTTTTGTGCATGTTTTTCTTTTAAATCTTGTTTGTGGGATAAGTGGCATCAAGATCTACTAATCTGGTGTCAACACTGAAGCAAAGCTATATTATATGCATTAAAACAAGTTTCACTTTCACACATAAAATAGTTACTCGCAAGAACCCTTCCAATTAGGATCAACTGCAGAATCATACCCAACAGCCTTAACATCAGATATAAGATCTGAAAATAGTTCAAACCAATCAATATCTTTTATCCTTGCAGTCAGGAAATTAGTCATGGAACGCTGAACAGGAAGAAAAGACAGTCTCTTAGATAAAACTCATAGTTCAGATATTCAATTGACTTTGAAAATTTTTAAATCCAACAGCAATACAATATCCTTGGCAAATTTAGCTATGATTGTGAGACCGTCATTGATCCCCAGTACCAGAAATAAAACTAAAACAACATAGATGATCACAGTAGACTATGCACCAATTGTAAATGGACAGGGTAACGCAATATTTTGCAGTTACTGAAAAAGCAACGTTTTCAAGGTTAAAAATTAACATCTTTTGTTGAAGAAAAGTATTAAGTAAATAAGTGATACATTTAAAATCAGGAAGAAAATGCAATTTACCTGTTAGCATTCACAGAACCTTCCATTTGAAATATGCTCCCAGAAGAAGCTGCACTGTCCTCAGATAATGCAGCTAAGGATGCATGAGCACATGATGCAGCAACTCTTGGTCCAATAGCAGATGCGAGAAAAGCAACCTTGCAAATGTCCAGAAGTAAAATCAATTGCAACCCTATTTACCAAGTGTAATACTCGATTTTAAAACTCTAGGCTCCTTCAGTCAGATATAGATCAATATTAAATTGGAAATGAAGAGTCCAATATCTCCAGAAAGTGACTTCTTAGCAGAATAAAATGTAGAAATTTGAAATCAATAGCCCATGCTTTCAAGGCACAGCAAGACAAACCATCTATGGTGGAAACAGCAGCAAGTCAAGATATTACCCAAAGTACCATTTATTGAGATCAATTGTAAAATTAATGAAAACCCCTTAGTTACATTCATTTTAAAACAATTGTAGCTAAGTATATGATTTTGCATTCTTGTTGAAGGTAAGATAGGAAAAGAGCTCAACTTTCTCTTTCCTTTTTCTTCATTTCTTTCCAATAATAATAGTGAGAGTCAAGCCAATTCAACGCTCAACTAATCTTCTAGACAACCTCCTAACCCTACAATTTGTATTGAATGTGATTTTTTTTTTTAATAAGAAACAAGAGACTTTCATTCAAGGAAGCAAAAGTGCCAAAAAAACAAAAAAAAAAACAAAACAAAACAAAAAACAAAAAACAAAACAAAACAACAACCTAAGGGACAAAGGGATAAGGCATCTCCTCTCCCAAAGGAAGGATTACAAAAAGACCTTCCAAATTGATGGTGCCTATAGAGTAGTTACAAAACAAACTATGTTGTGCACTCCAAGTAGAGCCAGTAAACTGTACAAAATCACAAAAAAGGTAAGAGAAGACTCCTTATCCGAGAATAACCCTAATAAGATTCCTCCAAAGCACTCTAGCTTTGCCCTTCAAAAACCACCCAGACAAAGCTTCAGCCAACCACTTCTCCAAACACCGAGGTTTACACCCCTGCAACCCAAAAATCTTGCCAAAGAAGTTCCACACATTTTCAGAAAACTCACAGTGAAGCAACATATGAGACAGAGACTCCTCATTTTTACAGCACAGAACACAAATGTTGGGGGGAAATACACAAAGTAGGAAACCTCCTTTGAATAGGATATTTTAATACTCATGACCACCATACTTTGAACAATGACATCAGAGAATCTGGACTTATCTACCACTTACCCATTTGAAACAAAGCCAACCCATGGTGATTGCATAGTATTCTCTTCGGGTCTTATTACTAGTTCAGTCCAGGTCGCAAACAGCTTCAAATGGGTTAGCCTCCTAACCCTACAATTTTATCTTGTGTGCCCACTTATTACTCTGACACAAGCTACCAATACTAGTACTACAACTAGTTCACTACAGGTCTCAAACAGCTTCAAACGGGTTAGCCTCCTCACAGCTCTCTTCCCTGCCTAATTGTCTGATACTCATTATTCCAAATCATCATCCAGGTAATCCTTTTTATAGTTCTATTACTCATTCCCATAAATGACTCGCTGACACAATGAAATGATGTCACAGCCAAAGAAAATAAGTAGATAGCAGAAAATTTTACTTGAGTGGAGCAATCTATGATAAAGATACATGGAGGAACTAGATGCTCAAGTGTTGGGCAAAATACATGAAAGATTATATTTCTGCACTGGTATCATTTTTTAATATGGTTTCTTTTCAAGGTCAATGGAATATTGTTCTGAATCAATTCAATTCTTCCAATTTCTGTGGAAGACATGTAAAGCATCAAATAAATGGACACATACCAACGCCATGACTGGGTTCCCAGAATTAGCAAATGGGAGCCTATCATGCATCTCTTTATTGTCTCGAGAGGAAGATCCTATAGAAATAAACAAATAATTAGAAAGAAAATGTCAAAAAGCCATCATTATGAGAGTAACCGTTAGTTAAAAGTTCAAAAGTACCTGCTACATTTCCATTCATACTTGAATGTGACCTCTCGTTATCTTCTCCATGTGAAGAATTGGATGAGAGAGGAACACCAGGCACATCAACATTTTCTAAAAGACCATCCTCCACTGATAGACGGAGAAAATGTATAATGCATTGAGCTTTAGACTTGGACCCAACATGTTCTGTAATTTCATTCCAATTCTCATTATACAATTCTATCGCCTCTAAAAGCAATAGAGTTTCTTGATCAGTCCAATTTTCGCTATCTAGTTCACCATAATCTTTCGTCATGTCCACCCTCAGAAAATCAATGCTTGAATGACAAGCAACATATTTGCCTTCATGGTAGCAATCGGAGCAAAGTAAAACATCAACCTGTTGCAAGGATGTCAATAAGTGAACAAAGAACAAAGATCCAAAAGGATTTCAAGAGATTTTCTAAAAGTTATGCATCAGAAGCAATTATCTTGCATGGTAGAGGCCCACTATCAACAGCTAAAAGAGACGATTCCTACTGCCTAAAGGTCCAGACTTTGATGTAACCTTTTCCAAGATTCCAAAAACAGAAACCCTCTCTGTCACCTACTCATCGTTAACGTTCCTTCTAAAATGAAAATTTGTCATTTGATTTCCCCTGCAAACACTTAAATTACAGAGCTTTCGTGTTCAATCAAGCAGAATAAAAAATCCAAGGAAGCCTAAAAACCAACAACGTTTGATTGGTCCAACAGTCCTCCCTAAAAAGGTATGGTTCTAACTCCATTTTCAATCTTAATAAAGGACATAGGAGTAGAGATTCTACTTTGAGATGAAAGTTCAAGGACTTCAATTGCTAATCCTCATAACCTCTTTTGTGCACCATCTATCACAATAAATCCTGTATATGCAGGTTCAGCAATGATGCGGTCTAAAAGAGATTTAGGGTGGAATAAACATGCACCAAAATGTTACATCCTAGATCAAAAAATTATAAATACTTAAACATGAAAGAAAAATAGTTGACAAAATCAGAGGTCGGAAGAAACAAACAACAACAAAAATACCGGTGTGGATATGCTTGAAGAAAAAACTGCCTAGTCTACTACTATTTCCTCTCCTTTTCTTCCTCTGCAAAATTGAACGGCCTATACCCCAAGGTCTCTAGAATTTACCATTTGGGACAACCACATGGGTTCAATAATTTAAAATGCTGTCATTTTTGTTTTACTCTCAACAGGAAAAGGTTTTGAGTGCCAGGGCCTACCACAGCATTGCTTTCTTATTTTCATTGTATTTATTGTCTCTAACTGTATTTATCTTTGCCCTGACAATCATCATTCTTTCAGGCACATACACAAGCTTCATATGCTGAGGTACTCTGAGTCAGACAAGCAATGGAGTACAATAGCGTGATAGAAACTAACCTCCTTCTGTGATTGGTAGTATGCAATAGGAACAGACCGAGAACAAGAGCTACAATGATTTTCAGCTAGACGCTCTCGAATTCTGTTATCCAAATCACATATACCTTCATTGTCATCATGGCATGAAAGTGCCGAATAAACATCAGCTGCCTTGAGCCTACATTTTGGTTTGTCAAATTTGATCAAGCTATCAATAGGCTTCAAAGCAGCTGATGGCACATGAATCTCACCGTTCACATCTTCTCTCAAGTATGAACTGCTATTCCATGGTTCACAACTAGGTGTCGGGGCACAATAATTAATAATACCCCAATGATCAAGAAATCGAACAATTCGAGTTAAATCTTCATTATTGACACCATCAACCAATCCTTGGCAGTCTGAAACTGTGACCCTTTTCTCAGGATTCTCCATGTATTTGGCAACAACAAAATTTCGAATTTCCATATACTTCTCAGGAGTGCGGTCAGGCAATTTCCCAGAGAAAAAATGCGGAACAACTTGTCTCTCAAGTCGATGCACAGTGGCAGGTGAAAACCAATCTGTTTCCAACAAATCAACTGTCACATAATAGAAATCTGCTGTAGGCATGTAACATGTTAAATAGTATTCCTCTCCCCCTCTTATTCAATTAGGTACATGTAATCCTGATGCACAAATTGAGTACAAATGCATCAAACTTGCTACCTACATATACTAACGTTAACGTACACAAACTCTATTACAAGTTTTCTACCCACGCAGATCCTGACTTAAAATTCATCACACTAACAATTACAGAACTCAGAGAGAAAAACTTCTATCGAATTCAAGCTATTCAACCAGATAGTTTACATCTAGAGCTGATGTTACGTTTGGGAAGAACAAGCATTAGAATTCCCTAAATAGCTGTTTACAGACACAATTAGCTCTCATTTTTTCACAATAATGCTAACAAAAGTCGTGAACTTATCCCACAGCAAACGTAAGGTACAGATGGTAATGCATATTGTTTTCCCCCAAAATATATATGTGGGAATTCATTAACTTGAGAAGGACAAGAGGATCAGACCTGAGTGCATAGGAACAACATGAACCCTACTCCCAAACCTCTTAACCACGCCACGCCCCTCCATAATCGGTGGTGGAGTTATTACATACGCCGCATTCCCGGCCTCCGCCCTCTCCTGATCCAGCAAAGCCGGACTATCCGCAGGCATAGCAGACAGCGCCTGCAGCTGCCCGTAAGACACGTTCTCCAAAATCAAGGGACTTCCGGGCAGCCCCTTACTTTCTCCGTACTGATTTGCCCTCTCCATTGCCACAATGTCCAACACAGAAGAGTGAGGCCGAGTGACAGCCCGCTTGACCATCTGAGGAAACTCGGAGACACGCACTTTATCATCCGACAAGAGTTCAGTGTCCTGAAGGCTCGAATTGGGCGTCGGCAGAAGGTTATTAGTCGGTGGGTCCTCAGAATCGTCGTTATCGCGTTCCATTTCCTCATTTTCAGCGGCGGCAAGATCTTCATCTTCATCGTCATCGTCATGCTTGTTGCTGCCGTTGTTATTACTGTTTCCGTAGTTGTTACTGCGGCCAATTTGCGAGTCCCTTTTCTTCTTCTTCCATTTGCCGCGAGACCCTGAGAAGGGTTTTGTCAAAACCAAAAATTACACACCATAAACAGAATTGCAACATGAGAAATGAAGTGGAGAATGCGTAAATGATGAGATTTCGCAGAGAGAAGAAGAAGAAGAAGAAGAAGAGGGGAGTGAGAGCGAGAGAGTGAAAGAGAAATTTTAGGTCAGAAGAAGTTTTACCAGATGGGAAGGAAGGGGAAGCTGGCATTGTTGAAGGAAATCACAGGGGGGAAAGAGAAATTTGTGGGGTCGTTGATTGTTGTTATGCTACGAAATTGAAAGCATGAGGAAAGATGAGGAGAGAGAAATAGGGCTCTGCTTTCTCTCTCTAAATTGCTCTATCTCTCTCTCTCTCCTCTCTTTGCTTTGCGTTTGCATCTGAGAGAAAGCTTTGGTTTTCGTTGCTTCGTTTCTTTGGCTCTCTTCTTTGCCAAACGAAAATGTCAATACGATTTTTCTTTTTCTTTTTCCTTTTCCTATAGCCTTCCTTTCTTCATCCTGTCTTCACAATTTTCCCACGCCCTCATGCGCGCGTGGCTTTGCTCCACCATTTTTAGGAATGTTTCGGGGAAATGGAGAAACTATTTGCCCTAATTCAAATGTGTGAATTCCATTTGTTAGAAGTGAGCATTTCAAAATGAAAGAGTGTGTTCTCAACTCTCAAATTCCATGGCTACGAGAATTATTCAAGGAAGTTGGTACAATATATCTAACGATTTTATATCGTTGAATGTAAGAAAGAGAGACTAAAAATTATGATTTGACCATACATCTAATGGTTACGAAGGTGACGGTTATATTGAATAATTTTTTTATGAATGTAACCCTTTTAATTTGATTAAACATGTCGAATCACATCAAATAGTGAGTAGAGCAAGTTGATAGTGAGTAGAGCAAGTTGATCCAAGTCAAAATTCTTGCGAATAATACATCCCTTTTCATCCTGGCTAACAATCGTTAAAAGTTTGATAACCATTTATGTTTTTGTGAAGAAATATATATATCTCATATCTCCTATTTCTGCATTCTCCTATGTTATTTGTCAAATAACTTAATAGTGGTCAACAAACGATTCTAGCTCGCCAAATGGTGAGTAAGTACTTTTTCAATTCTCACTGTCCAACTTAACTAGCAAAGACCTACTAATGAGAGCTTATAAATTAGCTTATGCACTTGAGAAGGATCAAGTACAATGGAAATTTGTACGAGTTTAATAAATTGTTAGTTTTTTATCACTCATTTGGTATCCATAACCTATATATTTTTATTACAAATAATCATCAAGTTGTCCATCAACTTATGACAAGGAGTGAAAAACAACCAATCAACATAGTCGTTGTGCCTAAATGTTGTCTTTAACATCTAAATGCCACCTATGACTGGCTTTGTTTGTAACAATTCTTTTACAAATACAATAAATGGAATTTACTCAAACCACCAACGAGTACTTGTTAGGTTGAATATCACATTACAAAAATCTACCCAAATCAATACTTATATAACTCAATCATTAATGTCCAACTCATGTGAATTATACATCAAGACTAACATGCACCAAATCAACGTTAGCTAACTTCTCAGCAAAAATTCCAATGCGACACTCCCTTATGGTAAAATATACTTGGGGCTCGCTATTAAGAAACTCTACGTGTGCGTGTTTTGTTTTTCTTTTTGATGTTTATGATGGATTTCTTTTAGTTCAACACATGGGAGTGAGGAACATTTGTGATGGTTTTAGTAATTGTATTAGGAAGAAAATGACTTGATTATTTCATGGTCATCCCATTCGAGATGAATGTTTACAAAGTCATTTTTTATATTTACTTTTTTTTGTCGCATTTAAAACATGTTATATTTACAATCACTCTTATATTAAAATATATATATTTATATTTATATATACATTTTTTTTAAATATTAGGTCGCCCATCTAAATATTCCCATTAAAAAACTTGGGCTTATACGAACTCAAAGAAAAAGAAAGTTTGGGCTTTTACCATAGAACAACGCAGCCTTGTTGCAATCTCCACATAAATGGGCCGCATGTCCAAATCCTCACCGAAACACTGAAACTTCTTGATTTGATCATCAACGCGCGCTTTGGCCGACGGTTATCTTTCCAAAATCCGGCACACTGGAAATGAGACACCCTCCATTCTTCTTCCATCTGCTGTTCTTCATTTCGCGGTGTTCTTTAAGCGTTCTAATCGATGTAATTATTTATGGAGTATTTGCATTTTCATTCCGCGTTTGATTCTACAAATTTGATTTACCCAACAAGCTTCTTTGATTGTTCTGGAGTGCAAATCTTCTCTGCGAGTGAAAATACTAATGATTGATACTCAATTCCGTCGTCAATTAAACCCTAACCCCTTTATACGATCGTCTCTTCTAGTTAAGATGGTATTGTTTTCATTTCTTTTCCCATCTAGGTCTTGATTTTTCACGTTTTCATTTTTCGCAGGAGGGTTTTCTTTTTGTTGTGTGTTATTAGTTTTTAGTGAATGCTGAATCTATACGACGTAATGGGTAATGTAGCCAGTTCATTGGCCTCCGGTTTCTTTTCGGCCATTGGCAAAATCTTTGGATCCCCACTCGATTTTCTCTCTGGAAAATCCTGCAGGTTGGTACCATTTTTTTTTTCTGTTTCTTTTGCTTTTCTCATCATGTGGCTTCTGCGCGCAAACCTAATCATTTACCTGATTTTGTCATGTTCTATGCTTTTTGATTGAGTATCGTTACCTAATTTTGTCGTATTTTGTGCCTTTTGATTGAGTATCGTTTACCTGATTTTGGCACTGCCTGCACATGTTTGCAGTTCAGTTTGTGGATCAACATGGGATTTCATATGCTACATAGAAAACTTCTGCGTTGCCAATTTGCTAAAGATGGGCATGGTCGTGATCCTTGTATACTTTGGTGAGTGAAACAAGAAAGTCTGTGTGTGTCAGAATTTTGGTTTTTCTAATATGTTAGGATTTCTCTGTTTTCTGTGGTTGGGAAAAGCCAACATTATAGCTTAAAACATTGCATACCACGGTTCAAAGTTATCTAATAATACAACTCAATATCTAAGCACTCTTGGGACATGTTTGGAGTGATTTTGGAACGACCAAAATCACTTTTGTCACGTCCAAAATAACTAAAAATTGCATGATAAAAGTGATTTCCAAAATCACTTTTAAACATGCTCTTAGTTCTGTTAGCATAGCAAGGTTACCTCTGGATCAGATTTGATTACAAGTTACAACTCAATACACTAAAACTTCCTAAAATATCAGACCCACCCACTTCTCGTATTTACAGAACCTTTCTAGTTCAATAGTTGTAAACTAATTTGGTAAGGTATGGAAAAATCCAACTGTTTCTTCTACATTTCGAAATATAATTCATCTCTCTCAACTTTATAGTTTTCAAATTAAGTTGCCTATAGCAATGGCTTACTGATGTAATGGTAAAATGCCAACTAAGTTGATATATATGGTATGGAAAATGTAACTATTTCCCCCGTGTCTCAAAATGTATAATCCAGTTTTTTTATAACATCTAGTTATTGGAATGAAGTTTTAGGTCATCAACATTTGGCTTACTGATGTAATTGTAATGAGGAAATACAATCTACTGCTTATCACCAAATATGGTTTATACTTTATATATTATATGGCCATATACTACTATGCCTGGTGTGACTCTAAATCATAGGCTCGCAAGATCAAAAGAAAATTCTTAGGAAAGGGATCTAAACCCAGCTTAGATGTTTTAGTTTCAAGTGATTGTAAGAATTTTTAGATGCTTTAGAACTCTAGTACCAAATAATATATGTGCATTGTTGCTTGTTGTTTATTACTCGGAACATTAGTTCAGCCTTGAATTTGCTTTTTCTTTTTTTGGAAATGAATGCAGTTCTTTTACTCCTGTATTTATTGCATAAAATTGGGATCTTTGGATGCATCGGTCGGGGGCTCTGCAGAATGATATGGACTTGTTTAGCTTCCTATTTCTATGCATGGGAGTACTGCTGCACTTTCATGTGTATCAAGCTTGCCAGTGTCAAAAGAACAAGAAGACGGCGCTATAGAAGAGACCTGGAAGAAGAGTTTGAAAGTGAAGAAGGAAAACTTCAATGCGAGTCATCCAGTGATTTGAGCAATGGCCCCAAACACGTCGAGTCGAGAAGTAGCAAACGGGCATCTCGTAGATGGAGGAGGAACCACAGAGGTTCTCAAATGAGAAAGGCGTTGAGGCCGAAGAGTCATGGAATTCGAGTAAGGAGCGGTAGAGTGTTGGTCTATGGTAAGCATAGAAGAAAAGCCACTGAGGTTGGGAATCATTTGAATTTGATCCATAGCTCTGGAATGCATGGATCATCCAAGTTTGTGCATAAAGAAAGAAAGTATAGAAGAGGAAGGCAAAGATGATAGCAGTTGACTGGGTAGATAACTGTTTATTTTTGCTAAAAATGATTCTAAAAATGTATGAATCTGTTTGTTTTTTGCTCTGATCATTGTTTAGGGTTAAATTACAAGTTTAGTCCATGAACTTTCAAGTTTGTGTCAAATAGGCCTTTGAACTTTAAAAAATATATAATATGTTTCTGAACTTTCAATTTTGTTTCTAATAAGTATATGAACTTTAAAAAGTGTCTAATAAGTCTCTAAACGTTCGATTTTGTGTCTAACAAGTACTTCAACTTTTAATTTTGTGTCTTATTAGTCTTTGATTTATTGAACATTTTTTAAACTTCACGAACCTATTCGACCCAAAATTGAAAGTTTAATGTTCTATTAGACACAAAATTTAATTATATGTCTAATGGATTCATTAAATTTAAAAAATACTTATTATACACAAATTTGAATGTTTAGAGACATATATGACGTTTTTAAAGTTCAATGACCTATTAGATATAAACATGAAAATTACTAAACTTGTAATTCTAACCTTGTTTTATTATTTCCAATTGTTTATTCAATATCAGGTTTCAAGTTGAGGAATTTCGAGTGCTTTTTTGGGGTCTCACTTAAATCTAAATAAATAAATGGCATTATTTAATAATAACAATTTCCAGTTTTGAAGTTTGATTTTGTAATTGATTGTGATTGTACTAATTAATTATACGCTTTCCTACCCATTCAAAAAAAAAGAAAAAAATTATGCTCATTCCTATAGGCATCAGCCAAAGCCTATTAGATACAACCGATTCGGTCTCAGTACCAAACAAGCTTTATGACTTTTTAAAAATAATTTGTCAGTGGCTTGTAATTGGACAATATTAAAAGTTTGATGTTTAAATTGGGTAAAAAGAAAATCAATTTTTCTCAAAAATATATAATTTTAATTGTCATAAAATTTAGATTCCCTTTATTTCATTGCACTCGGTGACTCTTTAATATTTTTGTTTACATACCAACCATTTTTGAAAAATGATTAACTTGAGCGTTTGAAGTATTATTTTTACAAGGTAGAGATTGACATGAGATTCCATTTTTATCTCAAATATACAAAAGCAGGTAAATAAATTCTTAAAAGTACTAATATTACTTCTTCTATTTTTTTAGGTTAAATTACACATTTGGTCTCTATGGTTTACAAAATTTCATTTTGATTCTTGTTTTAAAGTTTCAATTTGGCTCCTATGGTTTGAGTTTAGTTTCAATTTAGTCCTATAATTTTCAATTTTCAATTTGATCCCTATGATTTAGTCACACTCCACAAAATTGTGGCAATACCATCTTGACAAATATTTTTTCATGTGGTAATTTTCTACTTGGGTAGTTGAGTTAATTGATTGTATTAGGTTTTAAGACTGAGATTAAAAAAAATAAAAGAAAATTGGTGGTTTTTTAGTAGGTAAAATACAATTTATAGATGATTTGTGAGGTTTAACCAAATTATAGGAAATAAATTAAAACTAACCTCAAATCATAGAGACAAAATTGAAACTTTTAGAATCATAAGAAACAAATTAAAACTAACCTCAAATCATAGTGACGAAATTGAAACTTTTAGAATCATAGGGACCAAATTAAAACTAAGCCCGAAGCATAAGGATTAAATTGAAACTTTTAAAATCATAGGAATAAAATTGAAACTTTTCTCGAACCATAGGGACCAAAGTTGTAATTTAGCCTACTACTTTTTTTTTTTTTTTTTTTTTGCAAGTGTGAAAAAGAACTAGAAAACTTAAACCAGTCTTGCATAAACCACACATCTATCAAGTTTTCCGACTAAATAACTGGATAAATCTACAATCTCAATAATAGAGGTTGTTTTAAATGGACTTTTAATTCAATTGTATTCATACTTTAATTTCTTCCCCTATAAAGACAATTCATTTTGAAATAACAATTTTCTCCAAAAGAAACCAAAAGAAATAGAAAAAAGAATCATTTAAAAAATGTTTTATGGTCAAAATTCATGCATCTAACAACATAGTTTTTTCTTCCATTTTAAGATGAAGCAACTTAATTTAGCAGCCTTCAAACATTAGTGATGGCTGAGTTTGGTCCAAACACTTGACTTGAAAAGAGAGAGGAAATTTCCTGGTAATTTTCTTTACCAAAAAAATGCATATATTCTAAGTATTTACCCAAAGTTCTAACTTACTTAATTGTCTCAATTTGATAAAATTCAATTCCTTGCTTGGTGGTTCAATGAACTTCCACAATTATTTATTAATTTTCATGCCTAGTTGATTATTAAAATATTTCTATTTCGTTTGCTCAACGACTTTTCTTTTAATTATTAATGCATGGGCGGTTTCGAGTTTTCGTATTGCCTGCAAAAATAAGTGTTTTTTTATTCAATATTTTAATCAACTGTAATTGTGATCATGACATTTTTTTTAAAATAAAGTGTGGGATTGGAAGATTCGAATTTCTATGTCTTAATTAATTGAGTTATATTCAGGTTGACGTGATCACACCATATTAAATTACAATAAAGATATTAAAATTCATACACACAAATATTTTTTAAAATAGTTGTAATATTTGATTATTAATAAATGTTGAATACTCCTTAGTTGAAAAAAGGAATAAACAAGGGAAGAGTAATAATATGAGATTTTGCATTTTACAAAGTGGGTTGGAAATTTGGAATTGACCAAAATGACTTTGGAAAATAGACATAAGAAAAGAGAAAGGGAATTATTTGAAATTAGGTGATAGATTCTATGCTTTTTTAGGATGACATTGCTTTCACCTTTTTGTTATTTTATCCACCACAAACAATAATATGCATACATGTGTTGTAGACTTATCTTTAATATGATTTGTTACCCTACTTTTTGTGATTCATTCATGCATCTAATTATTGGTTTTTAAGTCAAGCTTTGTTTTTTTTTTCCACAAGTATAGCATCATTGTCTTTTTTACACGTTTCTTATATGATCTAAAAATAAAAAATATATATATATGTAATTATCAGTTGTAAAAATAACTATAAAATTTACCCAACTTGTTTTAGATTACCCTATGAAATTGAGATGCAATTGCATTGTCAATACATTTCAACTGAGTGTTGGATCATTAAAATGGGACGAAATACACTAATTTTACTATATACATCTTTTTTATATTGAGATTCAAATATTACTAGATTGTCTTTTTTTTTTAAGAGATTGAATTGGAAGAGGGAATTTACAATAATATGAAACATGCATTCTAAAAAAACCACAAAATAAAAACTAGTCATTTTAGCTCGAGGAGGAAGAAAGCGCAAATAGAAATGTTATTTCTATGCTGTCAGTTGAATTATAAATTTATCAACCCAAACATGGTTTAACTAGTTAAAATGTATTATACCTTTAACTAAAAAATCAAAAGTTGAATATTCACCCCACATGTTATTGAATTAAAACAAAATAACCAAATCATAAATTTTAATTAATATTTGCAATCTTTCACATGAAAATGTCCACAATACTTTATTTTTTAAAGTTTAACAGTATGTGGTGTGTAAATTTAGATCTATAATTTTATAACTAATTGAGTTATATTTTAAATTGATAAATTGACGTTAGCTCCCGAACATTATGTATCCTCACATTCACTACTTTAGCATATATTTTATTCTTATATTATATTCCCCTCTTGTCTATTTATTAGTATTATTGTTATTTGGAGGAGAGAGAGAGAGAGAGAGGAAAAAAAAAAAAAAAAACTTTTCAAGCCACGAAAGCGTCACGGTCAAATCTCATTGGTTCAAGTTTTGACTCCAACTTTTTTTTTTTTTATTTAACTATTCCGATTTGATAGCCTTCAAGAATGTCCGATATGTTTTTTTTTTTCCTTTGTTTTTCAAAAGAAGAAATGGGGAATGACGTGTTGCCTTTTTTGTGGACTTTTTGTTTTTTTTGTTTGAATTTAGATGAAGTTGCAAGTTACTCGTTTATTTATAAGAATACCATTAAAATTCACTATAAATGGAACCATAATATTGTAATTTGTTCAACAAGTTAATAGTCAATATTTTTTTTTTTTGTTTTTTTTTTTTTTTACTTATTTCAAATTTAAAAACGCATGCATATAAAGTATGACGATGACGTAGACCATGTGTTGTTTTTCTTTTTCCTCAATAATTTATTGTATCGCAAAATCATAAGAATGGAACAAGTGATAAGGTAAGAGAGATTGTCCTTCATCCTTATCTCCAACTTTAAAAGAGTAGTACCAAAATTAAATGTACGAACTCTCTTTCTCAATTAATTCAAATACTTAGTTTAATAACGTAAACAAATTGTTCACCAAATATTAATAGAACACGATGTTTTAAATGTCGATGTTAATAAAAATGTCGATGTCTCAATCTTATTAAAATGTTGATGGATATTTTTAAAAAAATATTTAAATACAAAATATTTAAATTAACAAATAAACATTTCATAATTTTTAAATAAGTTTAAAATTCTTATTATTAATATTAGGTCCACACTGGTGATATTTGTTGATATTTTTGTTATATTTTTTCTATTTTTTCTATGATACAATATGTAAATGGTTCATTCCCCTCTCGATGTTGAATCCACAAACATATGAAATGTCAACATGAAAATTTAAAACCTTGAATTAGAACTACAAAAATCAATATATTAGAATTTCAAAAAAAGTGATTCTATTTACCTTTTATTAAAAATTAACTATATTTGGGATTGGATTCCTCATACGAAACTACAAAAAAAGTTAAATTATCAAAAATACCCCTGAACTATGGGGTTGGTTTTAATTATACCCCTGAACTTTGAAAAGTTTCATTTTAACTCTTGAACTTTGAAGTTTGTTTCAAAACAACCTTTGAAAGTTTTTTTCGTTAAATTTATGGACGAAAAATGACGTATTTGCATATGTTTTGATTTTTTTTTCAACGTATATGTTCAAATATGTTCACATAAATAACAATATAAATGCAAACACATCATTTTTCGTCCATGAATTTAACAAAAAAAAAATCTTCAAGGGTTATTTTGAAACAAACTTCAAAGTTCAAGGGTTAAAATGAAACATTTCAAAGTTATGAGATATAATTGAAACTAATCACATAGTTCATGGGTATTTTTATCATTTAACCTTACAAAAAGCTATTCTCATAATTGTTTATTACTTAAATTAATTACAAAATCATATAAAATCCCTAGATATACTTTATAACAAAATCATATAAAATCCCAAGATATAATATAATCACATGGTTCGAGTACATCATCACTAATTCACAAAATAAAAATCAATTTAATAAGCTTTAAAACAATCAAAGTGATATCAACATGTACCTACAAATTGTGACAAGTCACTTCAAGTTGTACGGAAATTACATTTTTTTTAAAATGTCACAGACCAATGAGATCTTGCCACGATGACGGCAAAATTGCATTATAATTAGGTACACGACAGAGGGGGGTTTGTATTGAATCACTGTCACAGCAGATTGTGCAGGTCACCGTCATCTCCATCACCGGCCACGTGTCCATCACGAGGAAGTGGAAAAGGAGATTCCCATTTATCTCGTGGTTGATATGGCGTTTGTCACCACCACTTGGTAATCCTTTGTAAAAATAGGAGGTTACGTGGCGCGATCTCATTGGTCTGTTTACCCAAGGGAATGATTTCCCGGCAAAGACGAAGATAATGCATGTAACGGCCACCGAAAGCGAGATCGATTGTGCCACGTAAGGCGCTCGCAATTCCACGCGTTATCTCTTTTGTTTATCTATTTCCGCTTTTTAGTTTTTGTGATGTGTAGTTTAACTAGGGTATTTTTTATTAATATTGTAGTTTTTTAAAGTTATTATAAAAATATTGTTGTTTTGAAAGTATTTATAAGAATATTGTTGTTTTAATTAACTGGTGGATGGTCGTCTCTTCAAGAGACGACCATGTACACTCGTTCGAGATGGTCGTCTCTTCAAGAGACGACCAAGTGTAAGCGGCAGATGGTCGTCTCTTGAAGAGACGACCATCCCAGAAACTTTAATAATTATATTAGTTGACATATTGGTCAGCTGACTACTCTAAGACATAAGGGGCTTAGATTCGAGCATTGTGGAACGCAATTTTCAACTATTTATTTCTTTTTTTCCTTTGCTTTCTCTCTTTCTTTTTTTCCTTCCGTTTTTTTTTCTTTCTTTCTCTTTTTCTTTCTTTTATTTGTTTTATTTAAATCAAATAAGATATCTTCCGTTTTTTTTTTAATATTTGAAGTAAATTGAATATTCTATTGTAATTTATTCTTTTTTTAAGAAATTGAAATTTATTTTAAGTATTAACTATTTAAATATTATATTGCAATCGACTTTGGGAGAAGAACAATTTCGTTTACGTCATTTTGAGTTGATTTTAAATAAAATGATCACGTTATTCAAAATTATCATGTAATTTTTTCTAAATAAATAAAGAAATACAAGAAAATGAAAAATCACTCATATTAGAAAAGAAAATATTTAAATAATTAATACTTAAATAAATTTCAATTTCTTAGAAAAAATAAATAAATTACAATAGAATATTCAATTTACTTCAAATATTAAAAAAAAAAGGAAGATATCTTATTTGATTTAAATAAAACAAATAAAATAAAGAAAAAGAGAAAGAAAGAAAAAAAAACGGAAGGAAAAAAAGAAAGAGAGAAAGCAGAGGAAAAAAAGAAATAAATAGTTGAAAACTGCGTTCCACAATGCTCGAACCTAGACCCCTTATGTATTAAAGTAGTCAGTTGACCAATATGCAAACTGGCATAATTATTAAAACTTCTGGGATGGTCGTCTCTTGAAGAGACGACCATCTACGCGTTTTTTTTTTAAAAAACGAAAATGTGGGGGATGGAGACGACCATCTACGCATTTTTTTTTTAAAACGAAAATGCGGGAGGTGGTCGTCTCTTCAAGAGACGACCATCTGCCGCGTACACTTGGTCGTCTCTTGAAGAGAAGACCATCTCGAACGCGTGTACATAGTCGTCTCTTGAAGAGACGACCATCCGCCAGCTAATTAAAACAACAATATTCTTATAAATACTTTCAAAACAACAATATTTTTATAATAACTTTAAAAAACTACAATATTAATAAAAAAAATACCCAGTTTAACTGAGGGTACGATAATTATTTTATTTTAAAAAATTAAGTCTATAAATATTTGTATTCACCTATAATTTTTTTTTTATCTACTTTTTATATATGTTTTAAAAAATCAATTCAAGTTTTGAAAACTAAAAAAAAATAGTTTTCAAAAACTTGTATTTGTTTTTGGAATATGATTAAGAATTCAAATGTTTCATTGAAAGAGATAAAAATTATTGCAGATAAATTGAGAGAAAACAAGTTTAATTTTTAAAAACTAAAAATCAAAAACCAAAATGGTTATAGAACAAAATCGTAGTTTTTAGTTTTTGAAAATTAAGCATATGAATACTACTTTCACCTATGGATTTCCATGTTTTTCTTATCTACTCTTTACATATATTTTAAAAAATCAAGCTAAGTTTTGAAAACTAAAAAAAGTAATTTTCAAAAATTTGTTTTTGTTTTTTGAATTTGGCTAGAAACTCAAGTGTTTCCTTAAGAAATATGAAAATTATTATAGAGAAGATAAAAACTATTGCATATAAATTGTGAAAAAACAAATATAATTTTAAAAAATCAAAAACCAAATAATTATCAAACGATGCTCAATTTTTTTATTTTTGATTTTTAAAAATTAAGTCTATAAATACTACTTCTATTTATTAATTTCAATGTTTTCTTATTTACTTTTTACATATGTTTTCAAAAACCAAATCAAGTTTTGAAAACTAAAAAAAGTAATATTCAAAAACTTATTTTTGTTTTTAAAATTGGACTTAACTCAAATGTTTCAAGATGGAAATCATGGTAGAGAATATGGAGACTATTGTAGATATTGTAAGAAAACAAACAAAATTTTCAATAACCAAAAACAAAATTTCAAATTTATCAAACGGCCCTAAATTATTAGAAAACATTATTCAACTATTATTTAAAAGAAACAACTTTACAAAAATACAACTTTTGTTGAAGGTTACCTAGTTAATCGTTTCATTAATAATTTGATATATCGTATTTCTGCGGCAATCGACAATTTTTTTTTACCTTCTTTTTTTGGTATGATCCAAATATTCTGGCCAGTAGATTAAATCATTTGTTCTTATCCCAATATTGAGAGATACAATACTTTATATATTGGCATGGTTTTGGATTTTGAGTTTTTTAATCTATTTTTTAATTTAACTAATTTACTTAAAATTTTTAGTTTTATTGTCTATTTTTATAAATATTTTCAAAATGCATAGTCTAATTCTTGAGAAATAAACAAAATAGAAGCAAGACTTGGTTTACCTTCTTAACAGTTGACTTAAATACTCAAACGTTTTTTTTTAATAAAAAATATATATTTCATAATTTTTTGTTAATTTAAAAGAAAAACATGAAGCATGTTAGTTGATTAAGAATTTCTTTATCTTTCTATTCCAATTTTATTTAAAAAAAAATTCAATTAAACCCGTGATTTTAAGCTAAAGTAATCGTTTTTTAAAATTAATTTTCCTAATATAACTAAAATTTAAACATATTTTTAAGACAGAAACGGATCAAATGATTACCATTTAATTTAAAAAGACGATTCTAAAATTAACTTAAGCTTAGGTTAAACAAAAATTAAAGTTTAAAATTATCCTTAAAAAGAAAGGTTAATTTTTTTTATGCGGTAAATAGCTGCAATTTTGTACCGAGAAAATAATTTATATTCCACGTTGTTTAACTAAAAGGTTACACCAACAATATCAATAACTTGTTTTTTTTCCAATAATACATATAATTTTGAAATATCCAATAATATAGAAGCGTGGTAATATATTTAGATATATCATCAATCCATAAAAATAAATTGAGACCTACCTAAAAGAATAATTCAAATCGTTTGCATCATTAATGTCATCCAACAGAAATAGAACACGTGGAAATCATGGCTGACGTGTCGTACCAATCCACCGTTAAAACAATCGGCCGACTTCACCCGTGATCTTCTCGTAATCGTACCGAACTCAAAAAGCGGTCCCCAAAAGACCCGACCCGGCTGACACAACAAGCGCTACAGTCCAAACCATATTTCGTAAGTAATGACCAAATCACTTCCCCCACCAGCGCTGCTACGCACGCGTCCCACTTTCTCTTTTGCCACGTGTCACGCATTGGGGACCACGGCAAATTTTTACCGCCCACGTGTCTTCTAGAAACTGTGTTCCGATCAGTCCACGTGTCCCTGCTTTTACCTCTATAAAACCCACCTCTACCTCTTGCGCTCCGAGTTTCAAGCGCCGCATAAGAAAGAGCTGTGAAAGGAAAAAAAAAAAAAACAGAAGAGAAGAGAAGAAATTATGGCCGCCGATTTACAATTGCCGCCGGGATTCAGGTTTCATCCGACGGACGACGAGCTCGTGATGCATTACTTGTGCCGTAAATGTGCGTCGCAGCCGATTTCGGTGCCGATAATCGCAGAAATTGATCTCTACAAATACAACCCTTGGGATCTTCCTGGTAATTCTTTTTTTATAAACTCTCATGGAGATTAATTATATTAATAGCGATCGGAGTGTTGACGGTGATGATTAATTATGTGTGTTTTTTTTTTATTGTTTTTTTGTATAGGTCTGGCTTTGTATGGAGAGAAGGAGTGGTATTTCTTTTCGCCGAGGGACCGGAAGTATCCGAACGGTTCGAGGCCAAACCGGGCGGCTGGGAGTGGGTACTGGAAGGCGACCGGAGCTGATAAACCGATTGGACGGCCGAAGCCGCTCGGGATTAAGAAGGCTTTGGTGTTTTACGCTGGGAAAGCTCCCAAGGGAGAGAAAACCAATTGGATCATGCACGAGTACCGGCTCGCTGACGTGGACCGCTCGGCTCGCAAGAAGAATAGTCTAAGGGTATATTCTCGCGTACCAATCCTTATTGTTCTATATTTTTCTAACACTCATGGTCTCTGTTTTCTTGAGATTATTTGAAAAAAAAAAAAGACAAAAACACAAAAACTCTCCTCTCTCTCTCTCTCTCTCTTTAAATATTACCATTAAGTTTCCATGTTTTTAATTTATGTCTAATAAATTTGTGTTTACATTTATTACACAAAATTAAATATTTTAATTATTTAAAGTTCAAGCAAAAAATTATTAGCAGCGATAATCCATCTAAGGTTTGATAGTTCGACCACCACCACACCAATTATGAACCTTCTCATCCCAAATAATTCAAAACAAAAATATGCCAATTACCAACCATCTAGAGGCAATCCCAATCCCCACCTCCAATGGTTGAATTAAAAATAAATAAAAATTTCAGTTTCAAAATAATTCTTTTAATTTAACAAGGGTGAATATTGAACTACCAACTAATGGTAATGAGTATTTTAGGACATGTTTGGTAGTGTTTTTAATTTTTAGTATTTAAAATCACTCGAAAATATGATTTTAATTATTTTAATTTAATTTTTATGGAATAAAATTTGTGTTTGAGAATGAAATCAAACTCAATTTTTAAAAATATATTTTATAGTAATTTTGGATGGTCAAAAATGACGTTATAATTAGGATTGAGAATTTAAGAAAATGAATAGGGGTGTGAAGAAGTTGCTTACTCATCAAGGAAAAAGATTCCGTCTAATCCGTTGAACGAGATCGATAAAACCATGACCACAAACACAAATCTCGAGAACTTTTTCTCACCTAAATTAACAAAACGCCTCTAATTTTGCAGCTAGACGATTGGGTGCTCTGCCGCATATACAACAAAAAAGGCGCAATCGAAAAGCAACAGCAGCAACACGTTTCAATCAATCGGCCGGAATTGAACACAATCGGATTCGTAGAAAATGAGGATCAGGAAGAGAAGCCGAAAATCCTCAACGACAGAGCAGTTTCCGGCCGGGTTCCGTCGCCATCGACGGCTCCACCTTCCTCCGGCGTAGTGAACGACTACATGTACTTCGAGGCGTCGGATTCGGTTCCTCGTCCTCATCCGGACTCGAGCTGCTCCGAGCACGTGGTGTCGTCGGAGTTCACGAGCGAGGTCCAGAGCCAGCCGAGATTGAAGGAAGAGTACTCTGGATTTCAGTACAACTTCACCGACGCTTCACTGGAGAACGCGTTTTGTTCGCAGTTTCCGACGTTAAATCAGATGTCGCCATTGCAGGATATGTTCATGTACATTCAGAAGCCGTTCTGAATTCGACATGTCGGCTTGATCTAAACGTCCGTTTCGGTTTTGGAAGCTGATCGGATTTGTACGGGGGCTCGATGACTGCCGTGCGAGGATTGCGCCGTGGGAAACCGCCGTGATGATGAGATCTAAAACCGTGGCAATGTGCTACTCGGCGGTGGGAGCGGCGGCGCCGCGACGACTCACGGCGGACGTTGTAACCGACTTGTATTTGTAGCGTGAACCATTTTAGCACGTGTATTGTCGATGTGTATATTGTGTCAAACGTGCCAATGAGTCAATGACGAAGAAACGTTTTTAATCTTGTTTGAATATGCAACTTGCTTACGTTTTTTTAGTAAACAATGTTTTTGCTTGGAACTTAAATTTGCTTACAAGTCAAGATATAAAATTACTACAAAATAATAATAGTAATAACGACGAGTATCATGTTTGTTAATGAATTATTATATATTAAATAAAATTTCAGGAAGTAATATATATATCTATGTGTATATATATACATCAACAATTGAGAGATCAAATCATCGATTCTATGTTTTGTTTAGAGGACAACATTTTTTTTTTTTTACAACATCAGATTATTGTCCATTATGGACTGAGAGTTTGGGATTATTTTTGTTTGTTGTACTGAAAAAAAAATCTATAATTAATTAAATGATTAAGACTTTAAGTCGGAGCAGTTCTGAAGTTGGTTCTTTTTGGATAGAATAAATTAGTTTTTGGCTATTAACCTTATTTCAAATCTCGAGGATTTTTTTAATATTGTATTTTTAAAAACTTTATTATTAAAATATATTTATTTTTCAAATTATTTATTAAAATATTATAATTTTAAATAGGTGGATGAAGTTCATCCCATGTATGTCTATTCAAGAGACGATATTTTCAAGAGATGAACTTTGAAGAAAAAAAAGTAATAAGTATTTTTGATTGGTTTGTCGTCTTTTAATTTTGAAAAAAAGTAATAAAAAAATAAATAATATTTCTAATTGTCGTCTTTTCAAAAGATGAACTTTACAAAAAAAATAATAATAAATATTTTTGATTGGTTTGTGGTCATGCGCATGTTCTAACATTTTTGTTTGATTTATTTTTACTTTTTGTTTTTTAAAAAAATATCGAAAGTTTTTCCTTTTTTTCGTTTTAAAAAAAATACCAATGGTTTTCTTTTTCTTTTTCTACTTTTTTTTGAAATTTTGAAATTTAAATATTTCTATTATCTTATAAAATAAAATAATTACAATTTATTTAAAAATATTTGTTCTCACTTCTTTATAAAACAAAATAATCACAATTTAAACAAAATTAATTTAGGTTTAAGTATTTTTGATTGGTTTGTCGTCTTTTAACTCTGAAAAAAAGTAATAAAAAAATAAATAATATTTCTAATTGTCGTCTTTTTAAAAGATGAACTTTACAAAAAAAATAATAAATATTTTTGATTGGTTTGTGGTCATGCACATGTTCTAACATTATTGTTTTATTTATTTTTACTTTTTGTTTTTTAAAAAAATATCGAAAGTTTTTCCTTTTTTTCGTTTTAAAAAAAATACCAACGGTTTTCTTTTTCTTTTTCTACTTTTTTTTTTAAATTTTGAAATTTAAATATTTCTATTATCTTATAAAATAAAATAATTACAATTTATTTAAAAATATTTGTTCTCACTTCTTTATAAAACAAAATCATCACAATTTAAACAAAATTAATTTAAATATTTTTTCTTCTCTTATAAAATAAAATAACTACAATTAAATCTTCTTTTAAAAGAAATTGTAGTTGTTTTGTTTTACAAATAAGTGAAAATATTTAAATTTAAATATTGTTAAGGAAATTTTAATTATTTTATTTTATAAGGAAAAATTGTTCGTATTTACTTATTTAAATTACAAATTTGTAAAGAAATAAAAAAAGTTGATGGTATCTTTCTTAAAATTACAGTTTAAATATTTTTTAAGAAATTGTAATTGTTTTATTTTATAAGGAAATCAAAATATTTCAATTTCAATTTTTTTAAAAGAAAATAAACAAAATGGTTGGTATTTATATATTTAAATTTCAACTAAAAAGTAGAAAAAGACAAAAAAATGGTTGGTATTAAAAAAAAACATACAAAGTAAAAATAAAGGAAATAAGCGCGCATCATTATCCATTTATTATTGTTTGTGCAAAGTCCGTCTCTAAAAGAGACGACCTCTTCTAAATGACACATACAATATATTGTCTCTCTCGACATGTAGCCGCATTATCAAGTTTGTAGACCACTTTCATCTACCTATTTAAAGCTACACTATTTTAATAAATGGTTTGAAAATAAATATATTTTAATAATAAGTTTTAAAAAATACAAAAAATCCCAAATCGCGAAACCTAATATTATTACAATATCAAACTTTGTTTGAGAAAATTATGTTTATTTAATAGAATCCGAAATAATGGAAAACTAATGGGCTTTATGAGATCGATAACAGCCCATTTCAAGCATGTCAAACCACCGGTGCGAATAGGCCCACGAGGCTCAAGGCGTTATATGATGACCAGAATGAGTTCGCTCTTCTGTTGCCGTCGGCCTTTTTGTTTAATATATTTTTACAATTTTTTTTTTAAAATTTATATGAATTATTTAATACTTATTAATTTTTACCTCTAAACTTATAAAGTTGTATCAATTTTTACTCTAAACTTTCAATTCATCAAATTGCACTTCAAACTTAGATAAGTGTTGCAATCTTAACCTTAAACTTTAAAAATTGTTGTAGTTTTTACCTTTTGATAAATTTTTGTTTGAAAAATCGTTAAAAAAGGTACTCTCATATGATTTCCATTAAATATAAAGCGTATTTGTGATGCAAATTTTCAGAAAAATCAACATTAGAGCTCAATTTTTATTGAAATTTGCAAGTTTTGGTTAGTTTGTGTATTGATCAAACTTAATTTTGTGCAAAACTTGATTCTATTGAAATTATTGATATTATAGATATTTTTATATTTATTTTTGTTAAAATTAGTCAGTGAATTAGAGAAAACTGAATAAATGGTAAAAATTGCAATACTTATCTAAGTTTATAATTCAATTTAATGAAATTGAAAGTTTATGGTGAAAATTGATACAACATAACAAATTTAGTGGTAAAAATTGAAAATTTCTCTTTTATTTACTAAAGTCTCGTTTGATAACTATTTAGTTTTTAAAATTAAGCTTATAAATATTATTTCCACCTATGAGTTTTCTTGTTTTGTTATCTACTTTTTACCTATGTTTTCAAAAACCAAGTTTTCAAAAACGCATTTTTATTTTTGGAATTTGGTTAAGAATTTAAATGTTTTCTTAAGAAAAATGAAACCAATTGTAGAGAAATTATGAGAAAACAATCATAATTTTAAAAAACCAAAAATTAAGGCCCGATTGATAACCATTTGATTTTTAGTTTTCGATTTTTGAAAATTAAGCTTGTTTTCTCTCAATTTCTCTACAATAATTTTTATCATGCTAAGGAAACATTTGAATTCTTAGCCAAATTTCAAAAACAAAAACATGTTTTTAAAAACTACTTTTTTTTTCTTAGTTTTCAAAAACTTGTTTTTGTTTTTGAAATTTGGCTAAGCATTCAAATGTCTTCTTAAGAGAGATGAAAACTATTGCAGATAAAATAAGAGAAACAAGCTTAATTTTCAAAAACAAAAAACAAAAAACTAAGGCCCCGTTTGATGATCATTTGGTTTTTGGTTTCTGGTTTTTGAAAATTAAGCCTATAAATACTACTCCCACCCATGGATTTACTTGTTTTGTTATCTACCTTTTACATATGTTTTCATAAACCATGCTATGTTTTAAAAACTAAAAAAAGTAGTTTTCAAAAACTTGTTTTTGTTTTTAGAATTTAACTAAAAATTCAAATGTTTCCTTGAGGGAGATGAAAATAATTGTAGAGAAATTGAGAGAAAACAAGTTTAATTTTCAAAAACCAAAAATCAAAAACAAAATGGTTATCAAACGGGGCCTAAGGTTTCATTTGATAACCATTTGATTTTTGAAAATTGTGCTTGTTTTCTCATCAATTTTCTATGATGAGTTTCATATTTCTTAACAAAATATTTGAATTATTAGTCAAAAAAAAAAAACAAGTTATTGGAAACTACTGTTTTTAGTTTTCAAAATTTGGGTTGGTTTTTTAAATCATAGTTAAAAAGTAGATAATAAAGCAAGAAAATTCATATGTAGAAGTAGTATTTATAAGCTTAATTTTTAAAAATTAAATAATTATCAAATATGACCTAAATAATTATCAAACGGGCCTAATATACACATTTTTTGTTTTCTTTTTTTAGCTCCTGAATAGTTGCTAGTTTAACACTACTCAATTGTCTATTAAAACCGACACAAAATAATATATATATATAATACAAAATAGAGAGACAAAGAAAGAAAGAGAGAGAGAAGAAAAATCCCAAAAACAAAAAGAAAACAAAAAGGAAAACATTGATGGATGTATGGTTTAGTTTAGGGAAATTCCGATGGGCGGTGTAAGGAAGAAACGTTGCAGTTGAAAGCGAAACGATGCCGTTTTGCATCACAATACTCTACTTTCTTGGGCCCCACACTGTTCAATTCGATCGGGGGGACACTCGACAGGACATCCCTTTCTGATAATGAGAGGCCCCTCTTCCCCTCCTTGTTTGGTTTCTTCTCATTATTTTTCTCCATTTTGTTTCATTCTCTTTTGTTTCTTACCCCCCTTTTTTTTATCCTAATGAAAAAAAAAAAAAACTCACCTCTTTTGCCTTCGTATTTGTTGGGTCGGTCGAATTTTGATCTCGAGCTTTCAATCACTGGTGTTGACTTAAATATGGCTAGTGTATTCGAATGTGAGTTCGCTTGCGTGGATGGTGGTAGGTTTGAAATCTCTTTCCTAGCCTCATTATATTAGAGTTTAGGTAAGTGGCAAAATCAATGTTATCTTCAAACTTTGCTGTAGAGTTCTAAAAATGCCAACGAATAAATTACTCGAGATTGAGAAAGTAAAAGTTGAAGTTTTCTTTTAACTCAAATAATGAAAAACAAAAGAAAAAGGGTGCTTACTTTGGGCACTCCTAATTCTAACCAATTACTTCTATTATTATTATGATGATGAAAGACTTTATATGATTGATCCAGAATAATATATATTTAAATAGTATGATTTAAAATAAATTATAATGTTGGAACAAAAATTACGGGTTCTTATTATCAATCCCTATGACATATTTGAAAAAAGAATCCAATACTAGCTATTCATACAAGATTGATTGCAAAATCTATATTGAAATTCTTGAAAATATATAACACTCATAAAATGGAGGGTTTTTTTTTTCATTATTATTATTTATATGGTTAGATTCCATGTGGTCAAAACTAATTTAATATTGAGGGAATAAATTTATTAAGGTGGATGGTTGTCCAACATTGACATGTGCTGTGAGATTCTCAAAGATTCAAAATGTTAATTCAGTTTGAGAGATCCAAAAAAAAAAAAAAAAAAAAAACCTGCTGATGGAGCTGTTACATTTGTACATTCACTATCTGTACCTTATTATGTCTTATTACTTTTTTTAAAAAATCATTATTTTTTTTATAGCTTTGACATGGACATAGTTCACATTTTCCAATACAAGCTATTTTCTTTAGGGAATATTTATAAACTCTTTTGCATTTAATTTATTGCAGATTGATTATGCTGTCTAACTATAATTAGAGGTGTAAATTAAATTTCGATAAAATCAACTAATCTCATCAATTTGAGTTAATTAAAGTGGATTGATTCATGATGATTGGTCGGGTTCAAATTGTATATTTTGAAATTGAAAATATGTATATGTATGTGAATGTTAATTGTAGTTTATTTTAATTGTTTTTTTTGGGTTAAAAATTTCAATTTTTTTTTTAAAAAAAGAATAATAAATTGGGTCTTTTTATTCATACTGATACAAGAGCTGAATTGATCCTACTAATTTGTAATAAATATAAGGTTAAATTATAAGTTTAGTCTCTCAACTTGTACATTTATGTCTGTTTTGTTTTTAACTCTAAAAAATTGTTTAATAGATTCCTAAACTTTAAATTTTATGTTTAATAGGTATTTAAACTTTAAAAAATGTCTTATAAATTCTTAAACTTCAATTTTGCATCCAATAGATCTTTAAATTTTTAATTTTGTGTCTAATAAGTCGAGATTCTTAACCTATTCAACATTTTTAAAAATTCATAGACATAGTAGATACGAAATTGAAAGTTTATGGTCAAATTAAGCATAAAATTCTATTTTATAACTAATTGATCAATTTATTTTTAAAATTTCAAATATATCAGGAACTTATAGACACAAAATTGAAAGTTGAAAGACCCATTAGACGGTTTTAAAATTCATAGACTTATTAGATGCACAATTGAAAATTTAAGGACTTATTAGACGTTTTTCAAAGTTCAAAGACATTTTAGATACAAATTTTAAAGCTTTGGGACTAAACTTATAATTTAACCTAAATGTAAAATAGTAACTTAAAAAGTATCCTAATTATAAGACAATGTTTAAATGATTTACCATACTAAAATATTTTTAAAAAAACAATCACCAGATATATATGATATCACATTTTTTTAAAGTAAAATTATATTTGATTAGCTTGTTTTCTTTTCCTAACAAAATTAACCTAATGGCAAAGAGATAAAAAGATTAAAAAAAGACAACTCAATTATAATCCAAACAAGGAATTATTTAGCATTTTGGAGTGATTAAATCCAATGGTTTTGGTTTATATCATGATGATATCTCTTGAGGGTCCACTAAATCTAGACCACATGGGTGGTTCTTATCAATGCTTTCCCCTCCTTTTCCATCTCTTAATTCTTGATTTTATTGTCACCACTTAAGTCTCTGTGCTGGCCACAAAAATTTGATTTTTTAGGCCAAAAAATTGTCACTACTACAAATTACTATCATTGCAAAGTAATATCATCATTGATAAGCATTTTTTTTTGGTTCAATGAAATATTAAAAGTCTCTTTTGTGAGGATAGGGTTTCATTTGAATGTGCTTATCAAGACTATTCTAAAATTATCTCTTTGTTTTTTTTTCCTTCAAATAATTTGTTTTTAATGTTATTATATCTTGGTTTTTTTATTTGAATTATCAGATTCAATGAAAAATATTTTAAATTATCTTTGCCGACGAATATATTTAATAAATATATTGTAAAAAGTCAATATATCAATATAAAAATGGCGAGATAGCGATATCAATTTGACTAAAGTATTCTCTCTTTTTTCTTGTTTGTGAATTTTTTTTTCAATTTTTTTATTAAAAAATACTTTACGAACACGCTAGATAAAAATTTAAAAAGTGTAAGAACTTATTCTTGTTTTTTAAATGCGTGTAAAATTCAAAGGTCTTTTAGAAACGTGAATAAGAAAAGGAATAAAGAACATACGAGTGACTAAGTTTAATTTTTTTAAACTATAAAAACTGAACAAATTAAATTATTTGCAACCAGATAAAAGCCTTTGTTGTGGAGCGGAGGACATATAAGTTCTAATATTCTGGTACATTGCCTTTGCAAAAAAAGAAAAAGAAAAATATTATTCATTAAAACAACCAATTCTTTAAATATATGATATTAGCACTGCCTACTGAAATAAATTCTTTGCCTAGCTTAACTTTCTTTCTATATACCAGAAATCAAAGGTATAAATTAGGAAGTATTTTTGCTAGTTCAATCTATGCTAAATATATGTTTTGGTTTCTAATGTTCATATATATTTTTAGTTTAATTTTTATTATTTAAAAAGTTTCAATTTAATCCCTTATGTTATAACATTTTTTAATTTAGTCTCACACCATTGGTAAATATTAAAATTATCTAATAATAAACATTCATAACATAATACTTAGTAAGGTGACAAAAGTTAGAGTAATAAATGTCATCCAAGAAAGGAAAATATTACATTCATCCTTCAAATTATATGAGAGAATAAAACTAAAATGTCCTTCCAATTTCTTAGAAAATTTGAAGGATGAAGTGAAAATTTTCATTTTTTATATGACATTAAGAACCTAAGCTTGGTGAAGGAATGAGAAGACTTGTGTATAAGATCATAACATGAGTAATTCGACGGATTTGCATTCTTCCTATATATCCACTCATGTAGTGCTTCATTGTACTATATACATAAGATCCATATGTATATAAATATAATCATTACATCCATAAAGTCATATGCTTTAGAAAAAGCTTGTAAAGTTTTGGGAAAGGGTTTTAATTATTGATAAAAAAGAATAGTCTACTTCAATCAATAAGTCCTTAGGCATGACCATACATAACATAGAAATCACACTTAGGAAGGAATGAATTAACTATAGCAGCAGGCCATAGCGAAACTAATTGCAAAATAGGGAAATTTGTCATATTAAAATTACCTTATAGGGAGGTTTGTTTGATATCCAAAAATTGCTCAGTAACAGTTAAACAAGTGGGGAATGCCGAGGTAAACCAAAATTTGAGTAGAGCTACATCTAAGTGTTGGCTAGGTTTGTCTTGTAGTAAGAGGAGCAATTACGAACATTGTAAACCATCCCATGAGGGTGGAGAAGGAAAACTAAAAAGTCCTTCCAATTTCTTAGAGAATTGAAGGATGAATTACAAATTTTCATCTCTTAGATGATCTTTTTATTCCTCTAAATTTTTGTCAATTCACTAAGAGTATGTTTGAAATAATTATAGTTGAAACATTTTTTAAAAAAATATTTTCAATCAAAATGTCATTATAACTTACATTTTTCAAAAAGTATATTTTTAAATAACAAATTTATTTGGTTACACTATATTCAAAAGTGATTCTATTAATTATAAATTTGTTTTTATTTTTTATTATATATTTTGAGGATTTTTTATTAATCACTTTAAAGTCATTTATGGATAATCTCTCTATCAATTTTTTTTTTGTTTTTTTTGGTACTTCTATCAAGTGTTTATTTAAAAACCTTTATTCAAAAAAAGGTTTTTAAATCAATCCTTGAAGCATATTTTATTTATTAAGATTTTCTTTTATAAAAAAAACCCACTTTTGATCGCATAAAAATCACTCAATAAGCTATACTAAACACAATTTAAATGATTAATTTTTCTAAAGGTGCTTCTAGAAAAATTAATTTTGTTCAAAAAGTATTTTTTTCTACAAGTTATTTCAAACACACTATAAGCATGGTGTTGCATGCAAGTTTATCATTAACCAATTTTAACATTCACTAATAGTGGGAGTCTAAATTGAAAAATGTTAATACATAAAAAATTAAATGAAAATTTTTAAATAATAAAAACAAAATTGAAAAATACTCCAATGTTAGAAACTAAAAAGTCTAAAACATATATTTAGCCTTGGACATTCTCTTTTTAATGTCCTGAGGGCACCAACAAATTTCCCACTAGGCCTTAAGGATAAAAATAGGTCATAGTAATAAATAAAAAAAAAAAAATCACAAAAAGAGTCACAAAAATTCGAGCCTTAACGTATTTTGGTCGGGGCATGACTCCTTCACTTACTGGTTTTTCTTCTCAAAAAAAAAAAAAAAAAAAAAGAAAAAAACGGAAAAGGTTTTTTCAATAAAAGTAATCATGGTATTTTATTTAGACGATCAAATTTTAATTAATTCTTCAGATTATTTTATCGAAAATCTTCATGTTTAGGACCAAAACAATAACACAATAATAATATAGTGGGTTAAATTAAATGCCAAGCAAAGTGGTTTTTCACATTGGTCAAATGGAAATAATTGATATAAATTTAGGTTCAAATATCATTTTGATCCTCAAACTTCTAATTTTAGCCTTTGTATTTTCAATAAATTTTAAAATTAGTCCCTAGAGTATGTTTATTGTTAAATTTTTCAACAAATATTTAGTCACTATTAATTTTTCCTTCATAGATTTTGAAAACATATTCACGTAATGTCTTTTGTTGCATGTAAATTATTATTGTTATTTAATTAATTTTGTTAAAAATTAACTTCGAATGACTAATTTTAAGATTTATTGAAAGTACATAAACTAAAATTAGACATTTAAAAGTACATTCACCAAATTATAATGAAATTTAAAGTTCAATGACTAAAATAATATTTTAACCTATAATTTATTAGTCAAATGGGCAATTAATATGATATTATTGCATGGTGGATGTTGTCCATTCAAGCTAATAATGCAAACGCTCCCTTAATATTCCATATTTTCATTATTCTTTTAATTACTATTATTATTATTATTATTATTTTTTAAAAAGATTGCTCTCATTAAAAATTTTAATATTTTCTTCCCCTTTCATTAACTGACAAGTTGAATTTGGAAAGCTTCTTAAAAAAATAAAAGTTGGATTTGGAAAGTAATCAAGTATTATATCTATGCTTTCTATTGTAGTTTTTTTTACGCCGAAGATAATATTGAGGAAGAGAATAAGCTCTTAGTCTATACATTGAAGCTGAACATTATATATATATATATATATGTTAAAGATCACATATACCATACCTATTAGTTACAAAATCGCTATAAATAGAGATTATAGATCATTAAAGTAATAAGTAATAATAAAAACTTAATTGATAAATTAGTCTAACATACGCGAACTCAAGAAAAAAAATCATATTCGATTTTTTATGTTATTTTTGTAAATAAAAATAGAAAAGCAAAACTAGATCATCTAATTATCAAATTTGGTACTTGGTATTAAGTGTCAGATACAGTTATTTTATATATTGTAATTTGTTGGAATTTATATTTCATGTGTTGTTTTCAATTATAATAAAATTGAATATAAGCCAAAGTGACCTGTACTCTTTTTTTAGGTTCAAATTCGCATACCTCACATTTGTTGTACTAAACAAAATAAAAAATAAAAAATAAATATTATGTTAAAATACCATTTTGATCCCTATACTTGAGATTTCATTCTATTTTAGTCAACGTATTTTCAGATGTCCAAATTTAATCCTTGTACTTTCAATAAAGTTTGAAATTGGTCCATATTGTTAGTTTATTGTTAACTTTTCCAAAAAAAAAATATATAGTGTCTATTAGCCTTTCCTTTATAACTTTTAGAAATATGTTCACATTATGTTTTTTCTTGTATGAAAATTATTAATATTATTATTATTTTATCAATTTCCATAGAAGTTAACTTCGAACTAACAATAGGAACTAATTTTAAGATTTATTGAAAGTACAGATACTAAATTTAAACATTTAAAAATATATGGACTAAAATAGAATAAAATCAAAAGTAAAAATTTTAACCAAAATATTATAACCTTTCAAACAGGTGAAATGTATTAGGTGGACAATAAGGCATGGTAAAGACAATGATGTACTAGTCTCAATTGAATTTCTAGTCACTGTCTCCACCTCATTTTCTAATTTGGGGAATTTAGATTAGGGTCGATAAATTCTCACTCGAGGATGGGAGTTTTATATTGAAAAAAAAAAAACATCTTCATTTCATATTTATTTTTATAAAATAACAACATTGATATTTATATTTTTTTACTAGTTTAAAATTTAAAATGGAAAATATTCAATATTTTATTTAAAAGTACAATATAAAAAATTAATAAATTTGTATTAATAATGTTAAAAAAAAAAGCATCCGTGAAGGAGGAAAATTTATTTTTGTATTATCGAAAAAAAATCAATTCTGATTGGGGATTCATCATTCCAAGTCTCTGAAGATCTTATCCATTTCTAATTATCCGTAGTTTAGTTGAGAAATAAAAAGCAACATACTTCAATTAGTTAAGGGGCATAGTATTATAGATCATAGATTCAAATTTTTACCTCACATGTTGTTAAACTAAAAGAAAGGTAAATAATAAAAAAACAAAGAGATCTTAAAATCACTAAAGTTAAAAACAAGATCATCATCAAATTTATATTAATTACCAACTTGAGCATAATTCAACTTTTTTTTTTGAATTCAACAATATGTGGGAGAGGTTAGAGGTCACATGTTTTATGCCAGTTGAGCTATGCTCATGTTGACATAATTCAACTAGTTAAAACATTATGGTTAAAATATTATTTTGGTCTCTGTACTTGTTTTGTTCCATTTTTGTCATATACTTTCAAATGTCCAATTTTAATCTCTATACTTTCAATAAAGTTTTAAATTGACCCATATGATAAATTTGATTTTTTAAAAATCAAAATTATTTAAATAATAATAATAATTTCAATACAAAAAAAGACACCATGTGAACATACTTCCAAAATTTATAGAGAGAAAACCAATAGAGACTAATTTTTTAAAAGAAAAATTAACAATAAACTAATAGTAGAGACCAATTTTAAGCTCTGTTAAAAATACAAAGACTAAAATTGGATATTTGAAAGTACAAATACCAAAATAGAACAAAGCTTAAAGTACATCGACTAAAATGATATTTTAATCAAACATTATATTTTTTACTACAAGATGAAAAAAAATTGAAAAACTAAAAAAAATGTATATACACAAATTTTTACTCAAAATGAAAAAAAAAAAAAGAAGAAAAGAAGATAGGGATAAAAATAAAACTGTAACAAAAAGTTTTGTAGTACATAAAAAGTAGCAAAAAGAAAAAAAGAAAACAAGGAAAAAAAGAGGAAATAGTGCGTCGGGAGTGAGGGAAGTGGGGCAATGGCTTATTGTCATTTGCGCTTCCTCTTCCAACCGATTCCCAATCACCCGCGCTTTTATGACAATTCCAATTTTCCATTTTCATTTTTATTTTTATTTTTTCACAAATTAAAAGAAAAAAAAAACACAAAAAGATAGGAAAAAAAACTGCACACATCACACATGGAGGAGTGGAAGCGAAAAGACTGGGACTGTGAGACTGCTTCTTTTTCTCTTTCTCTCTCTTTTTCTCTCTGGCTGCCGTTTTTCTGATTCAGGTCTTTCACAAGTAAGCGAATTCCTAGTTCATCAGCCCTGGATTGAGGTACATTTTCAATTCGCTGTTTCTTTTCCCACTTCGAAAATGACGTTTTTCTTGCCCTAGATTCTGTGACGCTACTGCTGATCTGATCTCCGTACTTTATTTTATTCATTTTTTTTTCTAGAAATTGAAATCTTTACTTCTCTCAATTTCTTATTTCTTTGGCAGTTTTAAGGAATTGGGTTACTGGGATTGGGAGATCTTTTGCTGATTCAGCTTTGATCTGCTTGTTGCGGCTGCTGTTTTGCAGTGGATTTCTTCTGGTGTCTGCTTTGTGGAGGAAAGATCAAACTCCAGTGAGGTTGCTTCCTTTTTGCTTTTGGTGGAAATTAGCTTCTCTGGCTATTTGGAGATGGAATTGAATTGGGTTGGGCGGTAATTGAGGTTTTGATGCTGCTGGGTCGGAAGAAGCGGCCTCCGACGTGTGGTGGAAGGGGGAAATTTTTGGGCATCTGCTTATTCGACTTCTTGGTTCGTGTTAGTTAACTTGATTTGCTTGAAACTCCGTTCTGCAAATTTTTTATTGCTATTGAGCTGAAGTTCTCCTTTAATGTCGAGATGTCTATATGGTCTAATTGCGGATCTGAACTTATTGATGCTCAAGATTGTTAAGCATGGCTGTCGAAGAGTATTTTTGGCAACTATGATGTAGCTTTCTGTATTAGGCAGTCACTCAGATCGAACAAAGAAAATCTTTTAGCATCTCTAGATTTCAACTTGATCTTTAATCCTGTGTGTATGTACACCTTATGATATTTTGGAATTGGGATTTTGAGTTATTTCTGGTATATATTTGTAGTTTAAACTCGTTTATGAGTTTATCACTGCTTTGTAACTGGTTCTTAAAGAAGAAATTAATTTGAGGAGTTTTGAGGATTTATGCTTCAACTTGCAGGCGAGCAGGGTGAAAGCTAAGGCAGTGAATTCATGAAATGTCGAAGTCCCCCGCCACAGAACAAATTGAGTCCCTATCACCTTCTACTTCTATCCCTCGGTAAGTTTGGTTTCTTCCTTTATCCTTTTTTGTGTGTGTGTCAGTTGCTCTTATTAATGGAAAATATGGTAATATAGTAACGCAATGTTTATAATCCTCTCAAAGTGTGTAAAAGTAGATAAATAATAGAATTTAGAGCAGTTAATTTGTCCTCAACTTTAGGCTAATTATCAACTCTGGGTAAAATATATCTCGTTCTTGTTAAAATGAACCTCATGGTTATAAGATACTGAGCATGGATAAATTCCAATTATCAGGGAAAATAATGGAGCAGCAACTATGGACGATCCAGAAACTACAATGGCTACTGTTGCTCAGCTTATTGAGCAACTTCATGCAAGCATGTCTTCGTCACACGAGAAAGAACTTGTTACAGCACGCCTTCTGGGAATTGCTAGAACACAAAAGGATGCTAGAACAATCATTGGTTCTCATTCTCAAGCTATGCCTTTGTTCATCAATGTCCTCAGAAGTGGGTCTTCTGTGGCAAAAGTTAATGTTGCTAGAACTTTAAGTGTTCTATGCAAAGATGACGAGCTACGCTTGAAAGTGCTTCTTGGTGGGTGCATCCCGCCATTGCTCTCACTCTTGAAATCTGAATTGGTTGAGGCTAGTAAGGCAGCAGCTGAGGCAATCTATGAAGTTTCTTCAAGTGGGCTTTTGAATGATCGCGTTGGTATGAAGATATTTGTCACAGAAGGTGTTATACCCACCTTATGGGACCAACTAAATCCAAACAATAGGCAAGACAAAGTTGTAGAGGGATTCATTACTGGATCTTTGAGAAATCTTTGCGGAGACAAGGATGGTTATTGGAAAGCCACACTTGAGGCTGGGGGAGTGGATATCATTGTTGATCTTCTCTCTTCTGACAGTGCTGCAGTTCAGTCAAATGCAGCTTCTCTTCTAGCACGCCTAATGTTGGCCTTCAGTGATAGCATAGCTAAGGTTATAGAATCTGGAGCTGTGAAAGCTTTGCTTGGGCTTGTAAGTAAGAAAAATGATATTTCTGTCCGTGCAAGTGCTGCTGATGCTCTGGAGGCTCTCTCATCAAAGTCAACTGGGGCCAAAAAAGCAATTGTGGATGAGGAAGGTATTCCGGTACTTATCAGGGCAATAGTTGCCCCTTCTAAAGAGTGTATGCAGGGTAAGCATGGCCAGTCTCTGCAGGAGCATGCAACACGAGCACTGGCTAATCTTTGTGGTGGGATGTCTGCATTAATACTTTATCTAGGAGAACTTTCACAGTCCCCTCGCCTTTATGCACCAGTTGCTGATATAGTTGGAGCACTTGCATACACTCTAATGGTTTTTGAGAAGTCCTGTGATGACGAACCCTTTAATGCTACCAAGATAGAAGATATTCTTGTAACGCTACTAAAGCCTCACGACAATAAGTTAGTTCAGGAGCGTGTCCTTGAAGCTATGGCTAGTCTATATGGTAATATATATTTCTCAAAATGTCTAAATAATGCAGAAGCAAAAAAGGTGCTTATTGGACTTGTAACCACTGCTGCTCCTGATGTGCAAGAGTACCTAATACCCTCTCTGACTAGTTTATGCTGCAATGGGGTTGGCATCTGGGAAGCCATTGGCAAGAGAGAAGGAGTTCAGTTACTCATATCATTACTGGGGTTATCAAGTGAGCAACATCAGGAGTATGCTGTTCAGTTGCTGGAAATCTTGACTGACCAGGTAGATGACAGCAAGTGGGCTATCACTGCTGCTGGTGGAATTCCTCCATTGGTTCAGTTGTTAGAGACAGGTTCCCACAAGGCAAGGGAGGATGCAGCACATATTCTGTGGAATTTGTGCTCCCACAGTGAAGATATTCGAGCCTGTGTTGAAAGTGCAGGTGCCATCCCAGCATTTTTGTGGCTCTTAAAAAGTGGTGGATCAAGGGGCCAGGAAGCCTCAGCTATGGCACTTTCAAAACTTGTCCAAACTGCTGATTCTGCTACTATAAATCAGCTATTAGCTATGCTCTTAGGAGATTCTCCAAAAGAAAAGGCTAATATAATTCAAGTTTTAGGTCACGTGCTTACTATGGCGTCATACGAGGATTTTGTGCATAGAGATTCTGCAGCTAATAAAGGATTGAGAACACTTGTTCAAGTTCTTAACTCATCAAATGAAGAAACTCAAGCCCATGCTGCTTCTGTTCTAGCAGACTTATTTAGCACAAGGCAAGATATTTCTGATAGTCTTGCAACTGATGAGATTGTACATCCTTGCATGAAGCTCTTGGCCAGCAATACTCAAGTTGCCACTCAATCAGCTCGGGCATTGGCTGCCCTCTCTCGGCCCAGCAAGACAAAAGCAATGAATAAGATGTGCCATATTGCAGAAGGGGACGTCAAGCCTCTGATTAAGTTGGCTAAAACATCTTCTGTTGATGCTGCTGAAACTGCAGTTGCTGCCCTGGCCAATCTTCTGTCTGATGCACAAATTGCTGCAGAAGCTCTGGCAGAAGATGTTGTCTCAGCTCTAACGAGAGTTCTGGGAGAAGGAACTCCAGTTGGTAAGAAGAGTGCAGCTCAAGCCCTTCATCAATTGTTGAACCATTTTCCACTTGGTGATGTGTTTGCAAGCGAAACTCAGTGTCGTTTCATTGTCCTTGCTCTAGTTGACTCCTTAAGGTCTATGGATCTGGATGGGAATAATGTTGCTGATGCTTTAGAAGTAATTTCACTCTTAGTTAGGACCAAGCTAGGAGCTAGCTTGACTTATACACCATGGTCTGCTCTTGCTGAGGTTCCTTCAAGCTTGGAACCACTTGTATACTGTCTTGCTGAGGGACCATCTCCACTGCAGGACAAGGTGATAGAAATTTTATCAAGACTGTGTGGAGACCAACCTGTTATTTTAGGTGATTTGTTAGTTGCAAGATCAAAATCACTTGATTCTCTTGCTAGTAAAATAATAACCTCTTCAAGTCCAGAAGTAAAGTCAGGAGGGGCTGCATTACTCATTTGTGCTATGAAGGAGCACAAACTGCAGTCAGTGGAAGCACTAGACTCGTCTGGATGTCTTAAACCTCTTATATATGCTTTAGTGGGTTTGATCAAGCAAAATTCTACTTGTTCCTCTTCAGACATTGAAGTTAGGACCCCTAGAAGTTTTATGAAACGAACTACTTTCCTAGAAGGAGATAGGCTTGATGCTCCTGACCCAGCCACAGTTATGGGAGGTACTATTGCCCTCTGGTTGTTGTCAATAATTGCTTCTTTTAATCTGGAGAACAAGGTCGCTGTTCTGGAAGCTGGAGGACTTGAGGCCGTGTCTGACAAGCTTGGTAGCTATACTTCTAATTCACAGGCAAGTCATTTGTTAACTTAAATTGTTCATTCCCCATAGAAATGATTATTTATTTCAAATTATTCTCTCCCTCCTGTTGTACTGGTGTTACTGTGTCAGGTGAGCAAACTTTTTATATTCATTCAAAACTGAAGTTATTATTATTGCTGTCAATGCCTACCCAAATTTGAGAAAATATGCTTACGTAAGGAATATTATAGTGTTCCTTTTAACTTCTTTTCTGGAAGAATTGATTTGATACTAATGGTATGTATCACACTGGCATTTACATAAAATCTAAACTTCTTAGCTCTTTTAAAACCAAAAGTATCATTCTCAAAGAAATGTGTTTCCTTGCAAATAGTTTTTTGCCACTTTCCGTTCCATCATCTCTTATGGAGTAAGAATGGCAACTTAAAATGAACATCTTTTAAACAAAATTATCATTGCTAGGGTATGCAGTGAATGTTAATATCTGCTGGAGATGGTGATGGTACGTCTGTTTTGATGAGCTTTAATCTAAACAACATCAACGATCTATTTATCAAAGCTCGAGTGGTGCACGTACTTAGCATGAAGTGTCTTGCTGCCATGTTTTCCTTTAGACTGGATTCTTATAGATTTGATATGTGAATATCATTGTAACAGGTAGAATTGGAGGATATGGAGGGTATATGGATCAGTGCTCTGCTCCTCGCCATCTTGTTCCAAGATGCAAATGTTGCCTCGTCCCCTGCAACCATGAGCATTATACCTTCACTTGCCTTTCTGGCAAGATCTGAGGAAGTGAATGATAAATTCTTTGCTGCACAGGCAATGGCGAGTCTTGTTTGTAATGGTAGCAAAGGAGTAAATCTTGCCATTGCAAATTCTGGTGCAATTGTTGGGTTAATTACTCTAATTGGGTTTGTGGAGGCGGATATGCCAAACCTTGTTGCTTTGGCAGATGAGTTTTCTTTGACATGGAAACCAGATCAAGTTGTTCTTGAGCGTCTATTTGAAATTGAAGATGTTAGAATTGGGTCAACTGCACGCAAAACTATACCTCTTCTAGTGGATCTTTTGAGACCATTACCAGAAAGACCTGGTGCTCCTCCTGTTGCTGTTCAGCTCTTGACTCGTATCGCTGATGGAAGTGATGCAAATAAATTAATGATGGCTGAAGCTGGAGCTGTAGATGCTTTGACAAAGTACCTGTCTTTGAGTCCTCAAGACTCAACAGAGGCCATAATATCTGATCTATTGAGAATTTTATTTAGCAACCCCGATCTTATTCGCTATGAGGCATCAGCCAGTTCCTTGAATCAACTTATAGCTGTCCTACGTCTGGGGTCAAGAAATGCAAGATTTAGCGCTGCAAGGGCCCTTTTTGAACTTTTTGATTGTGAGAACATTAGAGATTCTGAGCTAGCCAAGCAGGCTTTCCATCCATTAGTTGACATGCTCAATGCCACATCAGAAAGTGAGCAAGGTGCTGCTCTTGCTGCGTTAATTAGATTGACTTCAGGACATTCTTCAAAAGCAGATTTATTGAATGATGTGGAAGGAGCCCCGCTTGACAGTTTATGCAAAATTTTAACTTCTTCGTCATCCTTGGAGCTGAAGACAAATGCTGCAGAACTATGTTTTGTACTGTTTGGTAATATTAAAGTAAGAACAAATCCAATTGTCTCTGCATGCATACAGCCACTCATATTGCTGATGCAGTCTGATTCAGGTGCAGCAGTAGAGTCTGGGGTATGTGCACTTGAAAGATTGTTGGATGATGAACAACAGGTAGAGCTCACTTTACCCTATGACATTGTGGACCTCCTTGTTAGTTTGGTCTCTGGAACAAATTATAGATTGATTGAAGCTAGCATCTGCTCTCTCATAAAGTTGGGAAAAGATCGGACTCAACTCAAAATGGATATGGTTAAGTTTGGGGTCATTGATAATTGCCTCGAGTTGCTTCCAGATGCACCTAGTTCATTATGCTCCTCAGTGGCGGAACTGTTTCGCATTTTAACAAATAGTAATGCAATTGCTAGGAGTTCAGATGCTGCAAAAATAGTGGAACCTCTTTTTTTGGTTTTGCTTCGTCCAGATTTTAATTTGTGGGGGCAGCACAGTGCCTTACAAGCTCTTGTAAATATTTTGGAGAAGCCGCAAAGTCTTTTGACTCTAAAACTTACTCCTAGCCAAGTTATTGAGCCTCTGATTTCATTTCTTGAATCCCCATCCCGTGCTGTCCAGCAGCTTGGGACAGAATTATTATCTCATCTTCTTGCACAAGAGCATTTCCAGCAAGATATTACAACCAAAAATGCAGTTGTGCCACTTGTACAGCTTGCTGGGATTGGAATATTGAATCTACAGCAAACAGCTATAAGGGCATTGGAAAAGATATCCACTAGCTGGCCCAAGTCTGTTGCTGATGCTGGAGGTATTTTTGAGCTTTCGAAAGTTATTATACAAGAGGACCCTCAGCCTCCTCATGCTCTTTGGGAATCAGCCGCCACGGTTTTGTCAAATGTTTTGCGATTCAATGCTAAGTACTACTTTAAAGTTCCTGTGGTTGTTCTCGTGAAAATGTTGCATTCAACTGTGGAGAGCACTATCACGGTGGCTCTCAGTGCTTTAGTTAATCATGAAGCTAACGATACATTAAGTGCTGAACACATGGCGGAAGCTGGTGCTATAGATGCATTGGTGGACCTTCTAAGATCTCATCAATGTGAAGAAGCATCTGGAAGATTACTTGAAACTTTATTTAATAATGTCAGGGTGCGAGAGATGAAGGTTTCCAAGTACGCAATAGCACCCTTATCACAGTATTTATTAGATCCACAGACCAGATCACAGCCCGGCAAGCTTCTCGCAACATTAGCATTGGGAGATCTGTCACAGCATGCAGGACATGCAAGAGCCAGTGATTCTGTTTCTGCCTGTCGAGCGTTGATAAGCTTGCTTGAAGATGAGGCAACAGAAGAAATGAAAATGGTGGCTATTTGTGCTTTGCAAAACTTTGTCATGCACAGTAGAACAAATAGGCGAGCAGTTGCTGAAGCGGGTGGAATATTGGTCGTTCAGGAGCTTCTTTTGTCTCCAAGTCCAGAAATTTCTGGTCAGGCAGCATTGCTGATAAAATTCTTGTTTTCTAATCACACATTACAGGAATATGTATCGAACGAGCTCATCAGATCTTTAACAGGTAGTTTATGCCTGGAAGTGTTAAATCTCTTTATTCTTCTTCCTTTTCCCCCCTTTTTATATCTTCTTCTACACTGAACTTTTGTTCAGGAGGGTTAAAGAGGTGATGACTAAATATTGGTCGATGGTTTACTCTATATTTAAGTATTATTGCTTTAAAGATGATCTTTTCTGTTGGTTTCTTTTTTAAAAAAATATTTTTTCTCAGTTTATTCCTTTCTCCCTTTGGTTTCTAATATTGAAAATGAGTTACATTGAATATTTTGTCATGCAGCTGCACTAGAGAGGGAATTGTGGTCCACAGCAACTATCAATGAAGAGGTTTTAAGAACCTTGAATGTGATATTCACCAACTTTCCCAAACTGCATATTTCTGAAGCAGCTACTCTTTCCATACCTCATCTGATCGGAGCTCTAAAATCTGGTAATGAGGCCGCTCAGGAAACTGTGTTGGACACCTTATGTTTGCTAAAGCATTCCTGGTCGACCATGCCGATAGACATTGCAAAGTCTCAAGCTATGATTGCAGCTGAGGCCATTCCTATATTGCAAATGCTGATGAAAACCTGCCCTCCTAGTTTCCATGACAGAGCAGATAGCCTTTTGCATTGCTTACCAGGTTGCCTGACTGTTATTATTAAGCGTGGGAACAACCTAAAACAGACTATGGGAAGTACAAATGCTTTCTGTCGATTGTCTATCGGAAACGGCCCTCCTCGACAAACAAAGGTAAGTAAGCTATGTTAGGATTCACTCTCTTAAAACCATTTGCTCTGTGTTTGCCTTGTACTTGTTATCTCTTTATTCTTTCACTTTCTTTTTTCCATGTGATGCTCAAGTCAAATGCATCTTGGCAGTATTCTCAGTTCTAGTTTATAGGAAACTAGAATTTACATAATTTTCTCTTCTGATTTGTGAGGATTAGCTAAAGTTGTTTTCTGGCCATGGTCAGGTTGTTAGCCACAGTACATCTCCTGAATGGAAAGAAGGATTTACGTGGGCATTTGATGTGCCTCCAAAGGGGCAAAAGCTGCACATCATCTGCAAAAGCAAAAGCACTTTTGGGAAGGTAATTATCCCTCTTGTTGTAGTATGAGATGATAATTATTTCATCAATTTGTTTTCTCAAATATTTATAACTGAAAGATGAATTGTCCATTTGGTTTGATCTTAACTTTTTTATTTAGTTTTTGACAAACTTGGGGCAATTGCTCCATTCTTTCCTTCTTTCTTTTGCTCCACACTTAGACACTACACTAATTGTTTTCTAATGCGTTGTTAGAGATTTTCTTCATTTACCTTTTGAATGCTAATCCTCCCTTGCTGATTGTAAATTGCTCTTTAATTCTCACTTATGGGACGTAAAAGAAGAGTAATTTGTATTGATTAGGCTCTGTTTTGTTATTGCTCACAACCTCAGAACCAACGGGCACCATCCTAAAGCAACAACCTTTCATTACCTTTGTTCTAAATCGAGAATTTTTGGTCCTTTGCAGTCTACTCTGGGACGAGTGACCATCCAGATCGACAAAGTTGTAACCGAGGGATTGTACAGTGGACTATTCAGCCTAAATCACGACGGAGACAAAGATGGCTCTTCTCGGACGCTCGAAATCGAAATCATTTGGTCAAACAGAATATCAGATGAAGAACTATGATGTTGCAGCATTAGTACACCATAATGGAGAGTAAAAAAACAAAGCTCCGAAGGTATCGAAATTCTGCTTAATGAAGTAGTGAGGGAGGTAAGTTTGCTTGTAATTATTCATGTCATATGGAAGTTTCAATTTTGTAGCATGAAAAAAGGAAAAAAGAGACCACTTTAAAATGCAAGTGTAAATTATATTTTCTAAAATCTCCTGAGAATTTGTGTGAAGGAAGGAAGGAAGGAAGGAAGAAGAGTAAGAGAGGGTACTTAGAGTTTTGTTGTACAGGCTTTAGTCTATAGAAAGAAATGCTACAATTACAAAGAAACTACATGTGATAAAATGGTTTCAGCTTTAGCACGAAGGTGCAGATTTGTCAATCAATCAAAATCATACGAGGGACGTCATACATTATCTTGCTTTTTTTTTTCTTCTATTTGTAGAATTTGCAATTTCTCTGTATTTATTTATTTAAATTTTTGGGTTGGTTAATATTAGGACCAAAACCGACCAATCCGAATGGAGGCAGACTGATTGAAGGGTCAGATTGGGTTGGTTAATATTAGTAGGTTTGGTTTGATCATGTAGAATAGATACGTCATAGTCATAGATGACTTATTTATAGTAAAAATTTATTGTAATTTGAAATATATATATATAAATTAAGGTATATATATATATATTTTCATTTTAATAAGAGACTTGAAAAGAAAAGATCTTAATAGAAAATGTTAAATTATCTCACCCCCTTTTAGTGTGGGCCGTGGGGTTGAGAACTTGAGTGTAAAAAAATAGGGGTATAAATGGGTTTATTCAAATTTAATTTTGGCCAAAATTAACATGGAATGGAACGGATCCTTCCATTTAATAAAAATTTGATAGTTCCATTTTAGACTTGAGGTTAAAGATTTGAATATTTAAGGCATATTTTTTTTATTAAGAAGTTTGAGATTTGAATACTCGTGGGCTTCAACTAAAAAAAAAAAAAAATCATTTTCCACTCTTCATTGTTAAATTAATAAAAAAAAATTGTCACCTTTGCCAAAAAAAAAAAAAAAAAAAACAATTGACCCATTGTCTTTTTTTGTTTTTGTTTTTTTGGGTTCATTTTCCTAAAAAAATTAAAATCATCAGTCTCCAACCCATTTTCCAGTGAGAATTTCATTCTCTAGTAGATCCAAACAAAGCTATTAATCCATCCATGTTTATCTCCAAAAAGAAAAGAAAAAAAAATCCATCCATGTAAATCCAATTCAAGCTTCTCTCTCGCTCTCGAGAAACCAAATTGAAGCTCATTCGTAGAACTTACATATTTTCATTTCTGAAATTTTGACGTTTAAGAACCTACCTGAATTCCTTCATATTTCTTTATTAGGTTATGTATGTTGTTAACTTTCTGCGACATTGTAAGAATTTTCCATTTTTTTTTTTTTTTTTTTTTTTTGAGTTCAACAACATTTGAGAGTAGGAGCATTTGAACCTGCGACCTCTTGGTCATAAGCACATATTTTAAAATACATCATTGTAACAACTCTCTATCTAATTATAAGGGGAATCATCATTTATCGTATCCTATGTAACCCCTTCAAAAACAAGAGCTATTATATATACCTTTCCTAGATATTGATTTATCTCTCGAGTATAAGACATCTTCTCCAGCCATTACACACCTTGAATGAGAAAACTTGTCAATTGATGATGAAAATATTTTTAGAAAGCACTATGCAATGCATTATACAAATAAAAACACCACATACCATGCTTCATTTCTTGGTAGATCTATTGCAGTTTGCAGGAGCCCAACCGATCTGCTGTCTCTCATTGTCGTAGACCACGATCTTATCGAGCAAAGAGATATCTGTACATGAATTTGGGGGGAAAAAGGGGTAAAAAGAAAGCTGAAATGTTGAAGAAAGCATGTGAAAGGAAAGGCCCAACAGTGTTTCTCAATATCTTTACCTCCAATCAGGTTATCATTTCCCAATCCTACTTGGGATCCATTCAAAATTCCCAAGCAAACATTACCCAATTTCTGCAAAAGAAAGAAGAGCTTGTTACAGTCTGTTCCATAAGTCTTATTTTGTGCGCTAACATATGGTTTTAGTTAACTATGGATAAATAAAAGAGATGTTTGGAGAACTCACACTAATAATTAGATAAGCTTGAGGTGGTATTTGAAACTGAACATTCTTGGAGTTTGTAAAGCTCAAGGCCAAGGGCTTGAAAAAGTTTCTCACATCAACCACTGATTTGAAAGCTTTTGAGCCTTTCCAGCACACTGGAAGGGTTTTATCTTCAGGTGCATCTCTTAGAGGTTGTCCTTTCAAATCATTCCTTAACTGGGATGTCATTTCAGATTATTAGTTTCTTTCTACAAACTCCTACTTCTGATAATATCTTATTCAACACATTTATAACTATAAAAAGATTTCCTGTTTCCATCTCACCAGATTGAGTACTGCTCCATAGACTTGGGTGTTAAAGTAAGTGTAGGAGCTTCCACTGTCAAAAGTCAGGGTAAGGCCTCTAATTCCAACAGCCTTCCCACCAAAATAGACCTCTGCAGGTCCAGATGAGTACTTCCTGAGAATGAAATCAAATACAAATTCAGTCAACTACACAGATCTTTAAGAAGCAATGATCAGTGTCAAAAGTTATCTGATTGCTGAAGCCTTACTGACCCTCCTGCAGTGCGTAATATCGGCGTCCACGACATCCCGGAAGATGGAACAAGGTCTCCTCCAAAGAATAGAAATCCTCCCCCTTGTCCGCTGAAGCAGTGACCGATTATGTTGCGTACATGACTGAGGGCGCTTAGCTGTGTTGCAATGGTGGCTTTACTATTTCCAAGCCCAAGGACACCAGCCGTTGAAGGAGGCGACGGCAAACCGCCATTATGCTGATCATATCCACAACTGCAGACAGGAGAATCCGAGGAAAGAAAGATTGGTATCAAGTTTCCTAGAATAAGAGCCAAAAGAACTACTGTTGGCTGGCCAAACAAAGTAATCAACTACCAAAAGAATGAGAAATGTCAAAGGAAACTGGTATTTTATACACACCCAAAGCCCAAATTGGGAGCTAAGACAGAGCCATTAGTGAGTCTCATGGGAACAAGATCTTTGACCAATACACCAATGGATGATCCATGGTCAGCATACTCGACCTGGTAGTCACATTGATCATTTGGGTTCTTGCAGGGGGCTTTGCCTGGGGAGAAAAGAGCTGCACACAATGGTTCTTCACAACGCACAACGTTATTACGCGGTCTATAGAGCTTATCACGAGGCTACAAAAGTAATCGATGACACAAAATTACTATAGAACTTAGTAACATCTCTTCGAAATCAGAAGAAACGAAAACAAAAATCGATTTGAATACAACTAACCAGAGTGCAACCAGTACATGGAGCATCACATTGGACCCAAGTGATGTCACTCCCAGTGTCAATATCCAGTTCAAAAACCTTCGGCGGATTGCCAATGTTGACGGAAACCGTAAAATGCCTGCAGATTCCAATCCATAGTGAAGGAAATTTCAATAACCAATCATAACAAATGATCCAAACAAAACGAGAGAAAGAGAGAGAGAGAATCAAAATCAAAGATCAAGCAAGAAACACAAAACACAAACCCTAGAGGATAAACATTTCCTTTGACGGGAAACACGACCGACGAATCAAAACGATTGCTCTCCGGTAGCTTCCGGTTGGCGAGGCAAAACTTGTCGGACAAGAAAACGGCGAAAGTGGCAAAGAGAATGAAGAGAGGCAACAGATTCAGCCTATGCATTTCGCCGAGAATTCGATTCCGTTTTCTGTCGTGGGTTCGAATCGGAAGCGAGAAATGGGGGTTTAGGTGGTGTGAACAGAGGAAGCTCAGAGCAATAAGGAGTTTAATGGCGGCTTTGGATTGTGACAATGGACCAAATATCTATATATATATATATATAGAGATGTGGGATCAGTGACGAATCTGCGAGAGAGGGAAAGAGGGCCCTTGGAGCTTAGAGCTCTCAGAAGAAATGGAATTCAACCGATGACTTTGAGGTCTTTAGCGCAGAATAAACGAAGAAGAAGACGCAGAGAAAGAGACAGAGAGAGAGAGTTTAACCGCGTTCAAAACGCGGGACGCCATTGGTCTTCGTACCTTGTTTTCAAAAGGTCGAAATTACCCTCTCTATTTTCCATTTAGGTTAAATTACAATTTATTTTTAAGAACAATAAATAGAAGAATAAATATCAATTACTATTGAGCTAAGTTCATGTTGATACAATTTTAGTTGTTGAACCTTCGAATTTGTGTTGAATAAGTTAATTTGGTCTTATAGTTTTGAAAGTTTTAATCTAGTCTTTATGATTTTAAAATTTTTAATTTTACTCTTATAATTTGGTTGAGTCTATAAATTGAGCATAGCCCATTTGAGTATAGCTCGATTGGATAGTTGAAACTATTGAACATTTATTTTTACCAAAAAAAAAAAATACTATTGGGACCGAATTTATAGTTTAACCTTTTAAATAATGCACTAAATAAATTTAGCTATAATTGACATGATTCTATTTGAAAGTCATACAAGAGGTTGTTAATTGTTTAAGATATTAATAACTTTTTTTTGGTGAGTCAAAAGTTTGAATTTTCACCCACATTTTTAATGATATTTTAAAAAAATTAATTGATGTGATAAAACGACAATTGGATAAACTAATATATAATACATGTACAACAAAGGTTTTAGATTGTCAAGATGCTGATTCAACTCTATAATAATTATTTATTATAATAATCATAAAAATAAATATTATTATTAAAATTTCACTCTCGAAAGTAACTTCTTTAAATAATGTTTAAGTAATATGATTCATGCGGGTCTTATTGTGACATAATATTAGACGTTAATGTTATGCATATAGTTATTGAAGTATATATTAATTAAAGATTTCTAAATAAAATATTATTACAAAAATTCTTGACAATACAAACATAACTCAACTAATTAACATATACTCTCGATTAAAAGGTTAGAGTTCAAATCCCCCGCTCGAAGAAAAAGAAATTACAAAAAATCTTAAAATATAAGTTAGAAATAAAACTAAACTAAATGGTCAATAGTAAATGATAATTTGTTTTATTAGTTTTATTTTTTTCATTTCTTAGTAACTCATTCCCTAATCCATATTTGATACTTTAAACAATCATTTAATTCCAAATTTACCAACTTTTTACATAAATATTCAAAAACTTGAAACAATAAACTTAATTTAAGGTCAAATACTAACTAAAAAAAACACTTCTCACTCCATACACTCAAAAAAATCTTTAAAAAATCATCATATATTTCTTGCTCCTTTTAATTTCATTAAATTTTCAATCTTCCAAACTTGACGTAGATGAACCAAACATTTGAAAATAACAAAAAGAACTATAATTTATTATCATTATTGACCAATAATAAGTTTGAATTAGTCATCACCATTACCAACTACACGATATCTATATACAAGTATAAATTACGTAAGAGTTTTCAAATTTTTTGCTTAAATAATTTCCAATGTAACTCTCTCCCTTATTCTCTACCTGTCCAGTAAACTACTAAGCTTTCTTTTTCATATCTATGATCAATAAAATTGGAGTTCTTTTAAGTCAACTTACAAACTATTTTAAACACGTTTAAAGATAATCTAAACATACTTAATGTTCTAACCCAACTTATAAAATGAGTTTTTTTAGAGATGATAAAATATAGGTTAAAATACTATTTTAGTCATTCTATTTTCAAATGTCCAAGTTTAGTCTCTGTACTTTTAATAAAGTTTCAAATTAGTTTATATTATAAGTTTGAAGTTAGTTTTTATCGAAATTTGTTAAACAATAATAATAATTTTCATGCAAGAAAAGACACAATGTGAATATATTTTCAAAATTTATAGAGGAAAGACTAATAGAGACCCTATATTTTTTTAGAAAGTTAACAGTAAACTAACAGCATGGCCAATTTTAAGTTTTATTGAAAATATAAGGACTAAATTTGGACATTTATTGAAAGTAAATAGACTAAATTTGAACATTTGAAAAATACAATAACTAAAATAAAATGAAACCCAAAGTATAGGGACCAAAATGATATTTTAACTTAAGGGGCCATTTGGTTTAAAGTTTCATTGGATGCCCATGGGTATTAGAGGCTTGTGAATGAGATGTCTGGAAATAATAAATGTATGAGTTTTCATTTAGGTCCTTGAGGTTTGAGTTTGGTAGCATTTAAATCCTTGAGTTTTCAAATTCGACATTTTAGCCTATGAGGTTTGGATTGTGTTGCATTTTGGTCCCTTAATTGGCGCCACATTTATTCTTTATTAAAAAAAAAATATTTTAAATTTTTTCAAAATAAAAATATATATTTAAAATTCTTAAAATAAAAAACTGTTTTTAATTTCTGTTCTTCTTCTCTCTCTTCCTTCTCCTCTTCCCTCTTATTTCTCCCTCCTCCCATCCTTCACTCCGCCATTACATGTTCATAGTCTCTAACTCTTTTCTTTAATTCAACAATAACATTTGAGGACGGGAAGATTCGAACTTCTGACCTCTTTAGTACATGACAATTGCCGCTGAGTTATACTTACTTTGACAGTCTCTGACTGTTTAGTGTTGCATTATCTGGCAACTCAATTTTTTCTTATTGACCAACTTTGCAATTTTTCCAATTAGATACTGAACAATTAGATCGGATTTTTTTTTTTAAAAAAAAAAAAAGAACAATTAGATCCGAAAGGCAAATTTAGTATCTGTCAGTTGATAAAACTCAGCTGACTGAAGTCGAAGAGTCACATTGGGGTGGTTAGTGCAAGCAGTAGAAACAGCTATAATTGACTTATTTAAGGTAAATATTTGATAAATTAATCAGTTGTACTTTTGGAAAAAGAATTTAAAAACTAAGGATTCCCTTTTTCAATTTTAATAAGAGATGAAAAGTTCTCAATACAAAATGTTGAATTATCTCGCCTTTTCTTTTTTGTGCATTGAACCGAGAAAAATGCAAAACCCCAATTGAAACTGCTCACTCAACAAAAATCAATTGAATTCACAAAAGTAAATCTAATACAAATCGGCCTATACATTTTCAGTGTATGCTTATGAAATCAAATTTATTAAATTGATTTAGAAACCGACCGCCAACCAAACCGACGTCGTTTTAGTAATATATGCCCTTTCGGCTTTCAATTACATCCTTTTATTTATTGGTCATAAAGGACCAGACTCAAAATACATCATAAAGGACGTACTAATATATATTATATATTATATAGATAACTCCCCAATTATTGATCTATCTCTTGGTCATGGGTAGTCCAGTTAGCCATTGCCCACCTAGAATGGGAAAATTTCTTAATATATATGATATGATGAAAAGTAAAGTTAATGTTCAAAAAGCACTGTGTATTGTACAAATGAAAATGCCACATACCATGTTTCATTTTTGGAAGATCTCTTGCAGTTTGCACGAGCCCAACCGATCTGCTGTTTCTCGTTGTCATAGACTACGATCTTATCGAGCATAGAGATATCTGAACATGGATTTGAGGAAAGAAAAAAAGTTAGAAAAGTTGGCAGAAAGCACTTAAAAGAAAGGTTCAACTACAAGTTTACGCTTTGAACTTTCAAGTTTGGGTTTATTTGATCCGTGTATTTTAAAAAGTGTCTACTAAATTCTTAAACTTTCAGGTTTGTGTCTATTTAGTCTCGGTCTAATAAGTCCTTAAACTTTCAATTTTGTGTCCAATAGGTTCCTAAGTTTTCAATTTTGTGTGATAAATCTATAACCTATTTGACGTTTTTTAAAATTTAGGGACCTACTAGACACAAAGTTAAAAGTTTAAGTTTAGGTACTGAAGGTGCTTCTTTGTTGATCCCAACAGTGTTTCTCATCTTACCTCCAATCAGGTTAACATTTCCCAATCCTTCTTTGGCTCCATTCAAAATCCCTAAGCACACATTACCAGATTCCTGTAAAAGAAAGAGGAGTTTGTTACAGTCAGTTCCACAAATTTTATTTTGTTCCCCAATATGGATGGTTAAATGAGATGTTTGAGGAACTTACACTGATTATGAGATAAGCTTCAGGTGGTATTTGAAATTGAACATTCATGGAGTTTGTAAACCGCAAGGCTAGAGGCTTGAAAAACTTTCTCACGTCGTCTACAGATTCAAAAGGTTTTGTGCCTCTCCAGCACAGTACAAGGGTTTTATCTTTAGCTTCTTTTAGAGGTTGTCCTTTCAAATCATTCTTCAACTGGAATGTTAATGTCATCAAAGATTATTAGCTTCTTTCCACAAGCTACTACTTTCTAGTTTTTATAATATTCTAGCCAACACCTATGAAGCACATATACAGATACGACACGACATAGATACAGTGACACTTTTTAAAAATCAAAGACACGGACACAGCAAGGACATGTTTATTAAAATATACATTTATAAATATATATAATTTTTAATACCGAAAGGAAATTCAGAGCCAATAAGTGCATGCATTTATAGCTTAAAAAATGGGTTTGATGTATTTCGCTCTAAAAATTTATTCTTTTTATCCTATATTACTATTTGTGTCTTTTTTTTTTTTTTTTAATTCACTATTTGTGTCTATTTGGTATGCTTAACAAGTGATTGATACATGTCTAACAAATGATGGACCTATATTCACTTTGTACAACTAGTATTTAACACATGTCTATTGTACTAAAAAGTATCTGATACATATCCAATAGGTGTCAGAGTGTTCAAATCTTTGACACGGACACCTTCGCCAAATTAAAGTGTCCGTGTTTCTAACACATTTATAACTATAAAAAAGTTTCTTGTTACCATCTCACCAGTTTCTCTACTACTCCATAGACTTTGGAGTTGAAATAAGTGTAAGAGCTTCCACTGTCAAAAGTCAGGGTAAGGCCCCCAATTCCAACAGCTCTCCCACCAAAGTGGACCTCTGCAGGTCCAGCTGAGTACTTCCTGAGAATGTATGAGATCTTAAGTCAACAACTACACAGAGGTTTAAGAATCAATATAATCATCAATCAATTTCAAAATTTATCTGATTGCTCATTGCTTACTGACCCTTCTGAATTGCGTAATATCGGCGTCCACGACATTCCTGAAGATGGGATTTGGTCTCTTCCAAAGAATAGAATTCCTCCCCCTTGTTTGTCGAGGCAGTGTCCAAGTACATTGTTGACAAGACCGAGGTCGCTTAGCTGTGATAGGATTGTAGCTTTACTACTACTAAGGCCAAGGATACCAGCTGTTGGAGGCGATGATGAGCCACCATTGTCCTGATCATATCCACAGCTGCAGACAGCAGAATCCGAGGAAAGGGAGATTGGTATCAGGTTTCTTAGATGAAATGGCAAAAAGAAGGTTAAATTGCAAATTTGGTCTCTATGGTTTTGAGAATATTAGAATTTAGTCCCTACGATTTTAAAGGTTAGACTTAGTCTCTACGGTTTGATAAAATCCTCATAAATAGTCCCTATGGTTTGATGAAACTCTCATAAACCGTTCCTATGTAGATACTATTTATGAGGATTTTATCAAATCATAAGAACCGACTTCTAACTTTTAAAATCGCAAGGGCTAAATTCTTACTTTTTCTAAATCATAGGGGCCAAATTACCAAATTCATAATTTAACTAAAAAAGAATTACTATTGGCTGGCCAAACTAAGTAATAAACTTCAAAAAGTTTAAGCCCAGTCAATAGTCATTATGTTTTTAAAAATTAAGCTTATAAACACTACTCCCAATAATATATTTCGTTTTTGTTTGTTATCTACTTTTCACAAATGTTCTCAAAATCTAAGTCATAAATTCAAATATGTTTTTGAGAAATAGGAAAGCAAACCGAAGAAATAGGAAGAAAGCAAGCATAATTCTTAAAAACAGAAAACTAAAAACCAATCATTATCATGGTAGAGACAGAATGTTAGTAATAAAGCAGAAATAACAGTGTCAAAGAAGAGTGATAAGTTGTATATATACACACCCAAAGCCCAAATTGGGATTACTGACTCTGCCATTAGTGAATTTCAGGTGAACTAGATCTTTGACCAGTACACCAATGGATGATCCACGGTCAGCATACTCGACCTGGTAGTCACATTGATCATCTGGATTCTTGCAAGGGACCCTGTCTGGGTAGAAAACCGCTGCGCACAATGGATCTCCACAACGCACAGCGTTATTATGCGGTTTATAGAGCATATCAGGAGGCTACAAAAGTAATGGATACCACAAAATTACGCTACAACTGAGTAATAACTCTTCGAAATCAGAAGAAAAGAAAACAAAAATCGAAGAAAAATCGATTTGAATCCAACTAACCAGAGTGCAACCAGTACAAGGAGCATCGCATTGGACCCAAGTGATGTCACTCCCAGTGTCGATATCCAGTTCAAAAACCTTCGGCGGATTGCCAATTTTGATGGAAACCGTAAAATGCCTGCAGATTCCAACCCATAATCGAGGAAATTTCAACAACCAATCACACAAATCATCCAAACAAGACGAGAAAATCAAAACACAAAACACAAACCCTAGTGGGTAAACATTTCCTTTAACTGGAAACACAATCGACGAACCAAAACGAATGGTCCTCAATTGCTCCCAGTCGGCGACGAAAAACTTGTCGGACAAGGAAACTGCGAAACTCGCAAAGAGAATCGAGACGAGCAACAGAACAGGCCTATGCATTTCGTTTTATCGGTTCGATTCGAATCGGTACGGAGAAATGAGGGGTTAAGAGGAGTGAACAGAGGAAGCTCAGAGCAGTGAGAAGTTCAATGGCGGATTTGGAGAGTGAAATTGGAGCGTATATATAGAAGTGGGAATTCATTTGTGTATATGACAATGAAATCGAAAGGGGAAGGTTGGAAAATTAATGCAGCACGAAGAAAATGGAATTCGGCCGACGACTTGCGGTCCTTATCGGAGATGAAGACGAAGAAGCAGATAAGAAAGAGAGAGACAGAATTCAATCACGTTCCAGAACGCGGGCTGTCATTTGTTCTCATAATTTGTGCAAAAAGTCGAAATTACCCCTCTCTATTTGTCTACTTGAGTTTACTAACAGTTGTTCTGATTTTTGTACACATTAAGGGGCTGTTTGGTGCGCTGGTTTGGAATCAGAAACCCTGGGGTTCTGGAACCCTGGGGTTTCTTGGCTGGAATCAGAAACCCTGGGGTTTCTGAATCCTGTGTTTGGGGTGCAGGGTTGTGTTGGGCTGGTTTGCTGAAACCTGTGTTTGGGGTGCAGGGTTAGGTTGGGCTGAGTTTGTTTAGTCTTTTTTTTTTTTTTTATAATTTTTCAAACTGTTTATTATTTTTAAAAAAATCTTACACTGTTTTTTTTCCTACTCCATTTTTTTAACTTCATAATTTTTTTGGTGTGTTACATACCAACTATTTAACCAATTATGTAGAGCAATTGTTACCAACTATAGTTCAATTTGAATTATACTATGTGTAGTTTGTATAACTATATGCTATCTCATTCACTCCACTCATGATGACATACAATTGAAGATTATGCGTAGCAACATATAATTAATAGGTGCAATGTAAGAATGGTGTTGCCAATGGTAAAGTAAAACCAAAAATTAGAACTAAGATCTAGTTCTAAAAATATCATAACACACATTCCAGATGAAATGATAAGAAAGTAGAAGTAGTTGTCCAAATACAAATGTAAGTCATAAGAGTGGTAAATGAAAGAGATGAAAAGAGAGTCAGGTTCTAGGTGCTTTCCCCAAAATTTTCACGTAGTAATCATGCTTCCAATCTGGGGTGAATGTAAAGAAGGAGTTCAACATCATACTATCCGAGAGAATAGTCTTTGCAACAGCCATTCAATCTTGCCTTGTCATCCTTGGGATCGCCTTTAGTTTTGCATATAGCTCGTCCACTTTGGCCCTTTTAAAATATTGACTAGGTGGTTGGGTCGCTAGGGTGATTGTTGGAGTGGTTGTTGGGGTGTTTGGGTATGCCGAGGTGGTTGCCGGTGGTGATTGCACGGTGGTCAAGTCGTCGGAATGGTTGTTGGGTGGTTTTCAGCAGTAGTTGTCGGGTCACTGGAGTCGTCATCAGGGTGGTCATGTCGCCGGAGTGGTCGCTGGGTGGTTGTGGCAGTGGTTGGGTTGTTGGAGTAGCCAGAGTGGTCACCAAGTGGTCGTCAACAGTAGTTTTGGGTGGTTGGGTTACTAGGTCGTCGGGATAATCGTCGAAGTTGTCATTAGGGTGATCAGATCACGGAGTGTTCACTAGGTGGTTGTCTACGGTGGTTGCTAGATGGTCAGGTTTTCGAGGTGATCATCAACTATGGTTGTCGGGTGATCGGGTCAGTGAAGTGGTTGTCAAGTGGTTGTTGTCGGTGGTTCGGGCAAGTCGGGTTGTTTGAGTGGTTGGGTTATCGGGGTGTCGAGTTGTTGGGGTGGTCGAGTCGTAGGGGTAATCGTCAAACTGGTCTCTCGAGTTCTCATCGCAGTGGTTGTTTGAGGTAATCGTCAGCGGTGGTCGGGTCACCGTTGTGGTCGTCGGAGTTGTCGTTATCAGTGGTTGTCGGGTGGTCACCGGAGTTGTCATCAGAGTTGTTGTCGAAGTAGTCGGAGGTAATCGTTAGCGGTGGTCGGGTCGCCAATGTGGTCTTCGAAGTTGTCATCGGAGTGTCGCCGGAGTTGTTGTCGGAGTGGTCGCCGGAGTTGTCATCGGAGTGGTCGCCGGAGTTGTCATCGGAGTGGTCATCGAAGTTGTTGTCGGAGTGGTCGCCGGAGTTGTATCGGAGTTGTCGTCGAAGTGGTCGCCGGAGGTGTCATCGGAGTGGTCGTCGGAGTTGTCATCGGAGTGGTCGCCGGAGTTGTTGTCGGAGTGGTCGCCGAAGTTGTCATCGGAGTGGTCACCGGAGTTGTTGTCGGAGTGGTCGCCGAAAATGGAAAATGGAAAATGGAAGAGGAAAACATGGCACAAACCCCATGGGGTTGTATTGTTGTAACCCATGGGGTTGTGTTTCAAAACCAAGGGTTTTGAAACACCTTGTGCCAAACATGGTTTTGGGTTTGGAACCCAAACCCATCCCAACCCAAACCCATGGGCCAAACGGCCCCTAACAGTAATAATAGTTTAACTCGTTAAAATATTATATTCTTCTAATTAATTAGAAGGTTAGAATTTAGTTATCTTATCACCTCACAATTCACATGTTGTTTAATATAATAATAGTTATTAGAGTTAAATACATTTTTGGTCTTAGAATTTGAACTTATTTAATCCATAAAGTTTTGTTTGACAATTATTTAATTTTTTAAAATTAAACTTATAAACACTACTTTGTTAATCCACTTTTTACAAATATTTTCAAAATTCAAACCAAGTTTATTATCATTTTGGTAACTTTTGTACTTTTTTTTCTTCTTTTCTCAGAAAATATAACTACTTGAATTTTAAGTAGGTTATTATTTGATTGCGTGAGTTAGTAAATAAATTGGAAATATGGTTCAGTAATAAATGCTCAACACCTGCCCCGACATTGGTCTTTCACTTTGGGGCTGTTTGGGGCATGAATTATAATAACCTGTGTTATAATAACCCATGGAATACTCTGCGCCCCAAACACAGACTATTATAACCTCAGACTAAACAACTCTGCATTTTAAACAATATTATATTATTTCACAGACTATTATAACCTATGTTATTATAACCCACTCAGTGCCCCAAACAGCCCCTTTGTGTTCCAAAGGTTAAAATTACCATTTACCCCTCTCTAGTTTAGTTTTATTGTGGTAAATTTAGTACTTGAATTTTAAGTAGGTTATTTGATAGTGTATGTTCGCACGAGATTTTCGAAGAAATTTGATTCGTGGAAATGAACTTGATTTTATTGATTTTTGTGACGTGTTACAATCTCTAATATTTATCCTCTGATTCTTTCTCTCGAATATGTAAGCTTTGAGCTCTGACTTGTTGATTTTCTTGGATCGGCCTGTGGGCCTATTGATCATCTTGGATTGACTTGTTGGCTTGTTGATCTTGAATTGGATTGTTGTCTTGTTGATCTTAGATCGACCTATCGGTTTGATGATCTTGAATCGGCCTGTTGGCTTGTTGATCTGGATCGGCCTGTAGGCTTGTTGATCTGGATCGGCCTGTAGGCTTGTTGATCTTCTTGAAGTCTTTCAGTCGTTGAATTTTCTAAGTCCTGAATCTTGGGTCTTCTGATTTCTCTAGATTTTCTGACTGAACTTGAAGCTTCTGAATTTTGACTCTTGGAGACTCTGCACTCTCTGGCTGAATGCTCTGGATTATGCCTCCTCTATTTATAAAGTTTGGTGGACCTTGTATGGGCTTGGGCTTAGTTGACTTTAGGCCCAACCTTTGGACTTAGACTTATTTAGGCTTAATTCAATCCTTTTTTAATAGGCTTTAATTATTTAAATTTGGCCCAAATTTCTTTTTAATGACTTTGGACTAAACTAATTTTGTATCCAACTGCCATGTGGCATAATTTGATTGGACTGACTTAAGTCGTCTAACATATCAATACTAGACATGTGACATTATTTAATTTGCCAATTTTTCATGACTTTTAATTTAGTTTGAGGACACTTATAAATTTGTAATTGGTCTCAAATCTATTTTATCACTAATTTAAATTAATGACATGAAAATTTGTGAGGGGCCAAAATTTCTCATTCAACAGCGTAGATGTAAATAAATTGTGAATATGGTTGAAGTAATAAATAATCTGCCAACTTAGCATAATTTAATTGGTTAATGCATATGTCATTGACAAAGAAGTTAAAGGTTCAAATTTTCTCACTCCAAATGTTGGGTTAAACATAAAATAATAAATAATAAATAATAAAAAAGATTATAGCTCAATCGATACATTGGTCTTTCACTTTGGGTTTAAAAGCTTGAAATTACCCCTCTAGCTTACAATTATTTTTGTAAAATTTATACTTAAATTTTAAACAGATCACATGTTCGCATATGTAAATTAAATAAATTGTAAATATGATTGAAGTAATAAATGCCAAAAGTTGAAAAAACTACCCGAACATTGGTATCCCACTTTGTGTTCTGTTTGGAAGGTCAAAATGACCCCTCTTTAATTTACTATAATTTTTGGTAAATTTATTACATGAATTTTAAATAGGTTATTTGTTAACATATGGAAATAAATTTTAAGTAAATTATCACTTCGGTTGACATATATTAATTTCAACCTAACTTAACTTGTTAAAACATAATGACCCCTCTTTAACTTTTCGTATAAGTTTAAGAAAAAAAAATTGAACCACAATTTTAATGTTTTTTTTTATAAAACAAACATTATTGTATATACCATACAACAAATATTTTAGATTGTTAAGGTGGAGACGTTGATTCAACCCCATAATATATTTATTATAATAAATAGAAAAATGAATATTATTTTTAAAATGTCGCTTCTTTAAATAATGTTGAAATAAGATTTAGAGTTTAAAAGGTCAAAGTTATCCCTCTAGTTTACTATTGTTTTCATAAATTTCCATACTTAAATTTTAAATTGGTCATTTGTTCGCATATGTAAATAAATAGTAAATATGATTGAAGTAATAAATGCCTAAGTTAAAAAATACCTACTCTAACATGGGTCACTTTATTTTCTTTCTGAATGGTCAATTTCAATATAATAATTTGTTCAAACATATATAATTTTACTTGTTAGTCAAATCAAAAGTTAAAAAATTTAACTCACAATTTTAATGTTGTTTTTTTTAAAAAAAAATTGAATTGACGTGATAAAACAACCATTAATATATATCATATAACAAATGTTTTGTCAAAGTGGGGACGCTAATTAGACTCCATGATAATTATATATTATGATAAATAGAAAAATGTTCTCGTACTAAAAAAATATATATTATTAAAGTATCACTTCTTTAAATAAGGTTGAAATAAGATTTTTTTTGGCAAGCAAGAACATTGTAGTCTTTTTTTTCTCTAAAAAAATAGACTTTTTTTTTGATAAATTGTAAACTTCCTTAAATCTAATAGGGGCCACGTGGGCCACTAAATGATATTCCTTGTTGACCAAATGGCAAAGCCACATAGGAAAGTTTGTGCGTTCACACCATAATAGAAAAAATATATATATATATATAAATAAAAAGACGCAAAGACAACGCGAAAGCTTAAGATTAGCGCTCGTGGCACGCATATGGTTGTTAAAGTAAATTTTAATTAAGATTTTTAAAAAATATATATTTTAAAAACTACATAAGATATAAATGAAAATAAAAAAGTCAAATTTAAATATAGTTGAACATACACTAAAAAGTTAAAACTCTGAATCTTCATTCTCATATGTTTGTTGAACTAAAAAAAAATTGATATAAAAAATTGATAAATATTTTTTTATTAGTTTTTAAAATCATTTTGGAAAGGTCAAGTTATACAAAAGATTTTTTTTTTAAATTCAAATTATACAAAAGATCTTTGAAATTTTAGGTATGTTTTAATTATGTCTATAAACTTTGAAAAGTTTCATTTTAACTCTTGAAAACTTTAAAATTATTCAAAAAAAAAAAAAACCTAATATGTCTTTCTATTAAAATAATGAATGAAAATTTAATACTATGCTAATAATTAACCTATAAACTAATTTAACACGTTTAAAGATAATCCAAACATACTTTTAACGGTTTTTCTTTTTTTCTTTTCTCTTTTTAGATAATTGAAGATATTTTAAAACAACCCTATTTTAGTACATTCACAATGTCTTGTGATTGAGCTGTCATACGCCATTAGACAACACAGGAAAGCTACAGGTTTCAGGAGAATTTTCAAATGATGTGTTGAGCAAAGAATCCAACGAACTTTTCAAATTTGACAACTTTTTAACAAATGTCCACTTTCTTTTTATCTTTTTAACTTCCATCTCATAGTCCCCATGAAAATTTAAAAAAAAAAAAAAATCATTTTCGTGGTTATCATCTCATTTTCAAATTATTCACCGACATTTTAAGTATTTATCCATATAAATGTCTATTCATCAAGCAAACCAACAAAATAAATATGCTTGTGGATTGAAGAGAGATTTGGGACTGATTATAGAAATAGTGATTTTAACAATAACAAAAAAATGATTGGTTTATAATTGATATATTAAAATTGGTTTTTATATAATCATTTTAATGTTTAGTTCTACACTTTTAAAAATGATTTTCACACCTATATGCGATATTGAATGATTGAAGGCATGTTTGTGAGTGATTTTAGACTAAGTGTTTTAAGCCTAAATGATTTAATTAGACTTATTTTTGTAAAAGTATTTAATTATAAATTATTTTAATATTTGATTCCACAATTAGAAAATAAATTTTGATTCTACCGTGTTTTTTCAAGATTAATGTTTGTTTTAAAAAATAATTATAATCTTCAAATTACTGAAAAAAAAATGCATTACATATGAGGAATAAAAATTAGAGGGTGGTGAACAAAAGTTATAGAGAGAGGCAAAATTAGGAGGGAAATAAAAATTTAAGAGAAAAAATAGAGAGCTAAAGGAAATTTTCAAAGAGAAAAAAAAGGAGTGAAACAAGGAGAGGCAAAAATTATAGAGTGGGACATAAAAATTAAAGAGAGAATTTTAATGGAGGGAGCAAAAATTTAAAAATAGAGAAATAAAGTTAGAGAGATATAAAAACATTTCAGGGAGGAAAAAAGGTGGGATATTAGTATAGATAACATAAAAAATGGTGTGGAAATGAAATTTAACATGGTTTCTTCAAATAACCTTATATAACCTTTTGTTGATTTAAGCACATATTTTTTTATTTCATCTCTCATTTTCCTCACACTCTCATTTCCTGACCTCTCTCACTTTTCCTCTTTCTCTCTCCTACCTTTCTCTTCTCTCTCGTTAATTTCAAGATTTGATCGTCCCTAATTCAAGAGCGAGAGGGAAAATGGGAAGACAAAGCGAGAGCGAGAGGGCAAGGAAATGGAAGCAAGAGCCAAGAGGGAAAGGAAATGGAAGCGAGAGCCGAGAGGGAAAGGAAATAGAAAATACGGAGCAAGAGCAAGAGAGAAGAAAATGGAAGCGAAAGCCGAGAGGGAAAGGAAGTGGAAGCGAAAGTGAGAAGAAAAATTGGGAGTTAGAGAGAGTGAGAGGAGATAGGTCGAGAGCCAAAAGAAAAAAATAATAAAAAAATGTTTGATGACATAAGCAAAAGGTTATATAAAATTATTTTGAGAAACCAAGTTAAATTTCATTTTCACATTATTTTTAGATCATCCGTACAAAAAATTCACAAAAATTGTAGAGAGAGAACAAAAAATTATAGATAAAAAAGTAAGAGAGATTTAAAAAAAAAATTTAGTGAGAGAAAATTTAAAGATAAATAATGATAGAGAGAGACAAAAAAAAATAGAAGGGAAAAAATAACTTTTCACATAATTTTAGGACAAAATAAAATAAAATTGGAGACTTTTTAAAATAATGGAAATAATAGTAATTTTAAAAACAATATCTCTCAAAATCACTTGAGAATCATCTTTCAAGTGATTGACGATGAATCACTTAAAAGTGACGTTGAATTAGTCCAAAATCACTTTTCTCTCATTGCCAAACATCACCATTTTAAAATATAAGTGATTTTGGAATAACCAAAAGTGATTTTGGTAATTCCAAAATCACCTCTAAACATGCACTAATTTTTGTTTTTGTTAAAACTCACTTTTGGCTTCTAAACTTTCATGGAAGTAACGATTTAGTCTCTGAACTTTGATTTGTAATGATTTAGTCGTTGTACTTTCACTTTTGCAACAATTTAGTCTATAAACTTTAGTGTGTAACAATTTAGTCCTTGTACTTTAAAATTTGTAGCAATTTAGTCCCTATTATGAAAATCATTGTTAAAATTTAATGAGATTTCTTACACATGTAGAACAATAAACGAATTAAGAACTCACTATGTTTATAAGCTACAAAGTCTAAATCCTTAAATAATAAAAATCGACATTTAATTTTTGATGAATTTTTTTACGGTGGGGATTAAATTGTTTCAAGTTTGAAAGTAATGGACTAAAGTGTTACGTACTAAAGTTTAGGGATTAAATTGTTTCAAATTTGAAAGTAAGGGACTAAAGTTTAGGGACTAAATTGTTATAAATCTGAAAGTACATAAACTAAATTGTTACAAAATAAAGCTCAGGGCCTAAATTGCTACTTTCATTAAGTTTAGGGACCAAAAGTGGTTTTTAACCTAAATTTTTATTTTTAAAAAATAATTTATTAAAAAATTAACAACAAATGACTTATGACTAAAGTAGTATTTGTGTCCAAATTTTTTTTTTTTTTAGTTCAACAATATATACGTGGGAGATTTGAATCTCTGACTTCTTAGTGGAGGAAACATGCTTATACTAGATGAGCTATGCTCAATGTTGGCATTTGTGTCTAAATTCAAATATTAAAACAAATCATATTTTATGTCATATTGAGCATAATTTAATTGGTAAAACATTTAGTGTCAACCTTAGCATAATTTAACTAGTTAAGACATATGTCATCGGCCAAGAGAATTGACATTCGAATTTCTCCACTCCCACATCTTGTTGAACTAAAAAAAACAAAGAAGAAATTACCTTCTTGGTCCTTGAGTTTTCAAGAATAGGTGCATTTGGTCCATGAAGTTTTAAAATATATCATTTTAGTCCAAATTTCTATTATCCAAAAAAAAAAAAAAACTGGTTTTGATCAAAAACTTCATTCGTGGGAGTTTTGAAATTGGTTCCTCTGTTTTTTGAAGAAAAAACAGAGTATGTTTCTGAAACCTATAAGATAGAAGATTTTCGAAAATTGTGAGGATCGTTTTTAGTCAATACGATTTGGGAAACTTGAATCTCGTTTTTGATTCTCAGGAATTCTCGTTTAGGGAATTTGGGAATTTCTGGAAGGCAGGTTGATCATGAACAAGGATATTATTTAAATAATAGTTGACAAAAATGGGTTTAAGACGTTCTTTGTTTTTATTGGATATAAAGCAATCCAATTGTTTAAGAAAGTATTTGACTCATGAATTTGATTTATATACTTTTAACATTTTTCTTTTTTTCACCCAAGATATCTGTTTGAATGCCGAGAAAATTGGAGTGAAAGATAATTTTTTTGACATGGGAATGGAAAAGAAAGGAATGGAAAAGAAAGGTGAAGAGTAATTCTTCCATTAATTTAACCACTTATTTGTATTGTAATATTCTAAAACAAACAAATATTAAATAACTAAAGTAGTAATTAAACGCCAAACTAAGTACAGCTCAATTAGCATAAATCGTGTAAACTTTAAAGGTACAAAAACTAAATTTAGACATTTAGAAGTACATGAATTAAAATTGGATGAAACCCAATTTAGAGGGACTAAAATGGTATTTTAACCATTTTTTTTAGTACAAACAAATAGTAGAGACTAATTTTAAGTTTTATTAAAAGTACAAAAACTAAATTTAGACATTTAGAAACACATGAATTAAAATTCTTAGTGCGACTAAAATGGTATTTTAACCTTTTTTTTAGTACAATAGGGGTTAGAAAGATTTGAACTTTTTTTTAGTACAATAGGAGTTAGAGAGATTTAAACTACAGACTTCGACCGTTAACATATTCGATATGTCAGTTGAACTATGCTTTCTTTTGCGTATTTTAACCTTTATGATATAACGATAAGTACAATTAAATTAATTTCAAATAATTAAAGGCAAATATATATATATATTTATATATATATATTGGACAAATCCAATTAGATAGCTTAAAAAGAAGGGGGTGCCACGTAATGAATGGTCCGATTAACAGAATCCCGCAAATAAAATGCAGTTTCAAAAACTTTGTTATTTGGTTAACCTTTCAATTTTTTTGTGGACACAGTAAAAAACATCTATTTTCTTTCTCTTTCACGCTTCCCCTCTCTCTCTCTCCCTCTCTCTCTCTCTCATTCATGGTGGATCTTCCCCAGGCTCTTGGCATCTCCTTGCGAAACTTCTTCAAATCCTACAAATCCTTCTTCAAAAAATGGCATTCTAAGGTTAAGAATTCCAAGAAGGATACCGATGTCGTTGATCCCAAACACGACGCCTCCTCCGATGCCACTGCTAACGATGGACCTTCTAAGGTACGTCCATTCGTCGATTACGTTTCTGTTTTAATCACGCTTTAAAAGTTTTTCATGATTAAGCGTGCATATGAGATCTCGAATTCGAATTATTGATTTTGTAATTTCGTCCTTCTTTCTGTCTTTTTTGTTCCAATTCTGTATTGTTGATTTGATCTGCGGCTGAATTTGATCGAACACATAGAAGGATGAAGAAGCCCTAATTTAAAGAAATTTAGGCGTTTAATCGATAATAATCATTGTTTTCAGGATCGTGAAGAAGTTAAAAAGGAAGGACCGCGACCGACGACGATGAAAGGCGGCCAGAGCTTTAGATATGGAGGCCGGAGCATGAGAGAGAATGATCCGACGAGTTTCAGGCCTCGAAGCTATGACAGTTCTCTGTCCAGGAATGCGAGTCGGAGAGGTCAAAATCCGCCGCCGTCGTCGTCGTCTCTGTTTCGGAGCATGAGCAGGAGGAGCACGGAATCGATGCCGTCTCGGGTGAGCAGCGAGCGGAGAAGCATCGATTCGATGTCGTCTTCTCCATTGCTGTCGAAAAGCGGTAGCCGGAGGAGTACGACGCCGATCATGTTCTCGAATTCCTCCGGCGTGCTGAAGCCGGCGCCGATCGAGAAACAGCTTGAATGCACTCTGGAGGAGCTCTGCTTTGGATGCATGAAGAAAATCAAGGTCACAAGAGACGTCCTCTCGAACACGGGGTTCGTCCTCTCTTCTTCTTCATAAACCCTATCGCCCTTTCGATTCATAGCATTTTAATTTCTTTAGATTAATACATAATCTTTCCGTTCTGAATATTTAAAAGACAAATTAGAGTAATTCTTTTTAAATCTTATTTTTTAAATTTAAATTATAAAATTTATCTCTAAATTTGTGTTTATTTAATCTCAAATTTTTAACAAGTGATTGCCCTTTAATATATTTTTTTAGTTCAACAATCTAGGGGTATGAACCAAACTGAGCATAGCTCAACTTGTTGAAGTAATATAATAATAATAATAATAAATGTAGGTTCAAATCTCTATCTCACACATTATTGAACTTAAATAAAATAAAATAAAAAATTTATAGGAGTAGAGATCTAAACATCTTGAAGACAATAGTATAATGCCAAAATTAAATTTTGTATCTAGTTATTGTCATTCTTGTTGACTTATCTTTGATACTTACGTAAGAACATAGGTCACAAACTATATTATTTAAGATATGACGTGTTGATTTTTGGTATAGTGAACCAACTTGACATAAAAATGAGAGTGAAGCAACTTATTGAAACCATTCAAACTTTTTAAAGTCGATGGACTAAATAAAAACAAGTATATTCACCAAATTTATAACTTAAGCTAATTGTTTTTAGGTTAAATTATAAATTTGGTCTCTATAGTTTGGATAAAGTTAGAATTTAATTCCTATGATTTTAAAAGTTATAATTTTGTCCCTACAATTTGATAAAACCTAATAAATAGTCCTACCGTTAAAAGCTACTAACAATTAAGTAGGTAACAGTTAGCTATCCTGTCACATACTCAATTCATTAGTAGCTTCTAATGGTTACATATTCAATTCGTTAGTAGCTTCAACGGTAAGGATTATTTATAAGGCTTTATCAAACTATAGGGACAGAATTCTAACTTTCTCCGAACCATATGGATCAAATTTGTAATTTACCTTGGTTAGTATATAGTTTTGTTAATCTAAAATAAATGAAAGGGACAACTGTGTCCCCTCCTTGCTTCAATTAAAAAAATAACTGAGAGATTCCATTGGTGATTGACAGGCAAGCAATAGAGGAAGAGGAAACACTGACGATAAAAGTAAAGCCAGGGTGGAAGAAGGGGACAAAGATAACATTCGAAGGAATGGGGAACGAGAGGCCAGGCAGTTACCCAGCCGACATGTCGTTCGTGATAGCTGAGAAACGACACTCATATTTCAAAAGAGAAGGAGACGACTTGGAGCTAACAGTGGAGATCCCATTGCTCAAAGCTCTAACTGGTTGCACCATTTCAGTACCTTTACTGGGAGGAAAAGCAATGAGCTTGGAGATCAACGACGTCGTTTGGCCTGGCTACGAGAAGATCGTTGAAGGCCAAGGTATGCCTAAACCTAAAGAGGATGAAAAGAGAGGCAATTTAAAAGTTAAGTTTCTGGTTGAGTTTCCAACTGAATTAACTGACCAACAAAGATCTGATGTTTGTCGAATTTTAGAGGGTTCTGACTATTCTTAGTTCAGGAATTATTGGATTTAGGAATTGACTATATATTTTTCTTTTTGTTGGTTTGTTTGTAATTTATGTTCTTGGTTTTTGATTGAAAAAAGAAAATTTTGCATTCTTTGCATTTAATTGAGACAAACCCCATCACTTGATTTTTGTTTAGGTAGAAGAGAAGAAGCCTTTTTTTTTTTTTTTTAAATTCAATGGAACCACTAATCTTTCTTGAGAAACATAAAAAATGAGTACTATTCATTCAACTTTACCTTATTAGGGCTTTTGTTTGGAATGCTCATCCCCTAACCCTAAGGTCTCTGGTTTTGCAGGACTTTCTAATGATCTCATCACTACTTTATCTTTTAGAGGATATCTAGGGTTGATAATTGTTTGAATTGCAATAGTTGAACTCAAATAATCTTAGATTATGTGTATGGATCTACTTAGGCATTGCTTGATAAACCAACTATTTTGGCCCCATTTGATAACCAAGTGATTTTTTGTTTTTAGTTTTTGAAAATTAAGCTTATTAACACTATTTTTAAAGTTCCTTTGTTTTGTTATCTACTTTCTACCAATATTTTCAAAAATCAAGCCAAGTTTTTTTTTTTTTTTTTTTTTTGATAATTTTAAAAATTAAAGAAAATAGTTTTTAAAAACTTATTTTTTGTTGTTGGAATATGACTAAGAATTCAAATGATTACTTAAGAAATACCAAAACCATTGTAGAGAAATCATGAGAAAATAAGCTTAATTTTCAAAAACCAAAAACAAAAAAAACAAAATGGTGTTATCAAATAGAGCTTTTGTTTTTTATTTTCTATTTTTTAAATTTTAGTTTATAAACACTACTATGCCTATGTGTTTCTTTACTTTGTCTTCTACTTTTAAAATGTTTTCAAAATTTAAGTCAATTTTTTTTTTAAAAAAAAATTCAAAATTTTGTTTTTGTTTTTAAAATTTGACTAAAAATTTATATATGTTTGCAAAATAGTGAGATCATATTATAGAAATTGATGAGAAGTACGCATAAACTTTAAAAACTAATTTCCAAATTAACGAGCAATTATTTAAAATTTGGGTGAGGTAGTGTGAGGTTGTTTGTTTTTTTTTTCTTTTTTTTTTTTTTGTGGTGAAAATTTTACATTTATTTTATGAAAAATTAAAATATATATATATATATATATATATATATATATATATATATATATATATATATATATATATATATATATATTATGAAGCAAACTTAATCTTACTAGATTGAAAATCAAAATATAGAAAATATATATTGCAATTATTATTAATGAACAAGAAACAATAATTATAATTGATATATATTAAAATAAATTGGGGGCAAGGGCAAGAAAATAGTAGGATTTAGGAATGACAAAAATACTTGAGACCCAAATGAAGAAGAATTTTTAGAGTTGGGATAAAGAATAAACTTCCTGGCATCATCCTATTATTGTAAAACTTTTAAACCCTTTCGACATTAGGTATAGGAAAACCTCACTAATTTAATTGAATTGGAGATTCCCGACCATATCTAATTATCCCCACCGTACATGTTAAACTTTTAAAAAAACAAAAAATAAACTTTTTTTTTCTTTGAAAATGAGAGTAATATGCTCAGTATAATGTACGATTTCAGATCGTGCAAGAAATTGTCCCACTGATTTTTATCAACGATATTTTTCTAATAACTCTAACAAACACTTTTGTTTGCCAAAGTAAACATAGTTCAGCAGTAATTGACATGTACCCTCAATTAAGAGATCAGAAGTGCAAATCCCCTAATCCAAATGTTGTTGAACTCAAGAAAAGTAATAATAAAAAAAATCAACATTTCATAAGTCTAATTATAAATCAATAATTTTGATTAATTTTTTCAAAATAACTTTTACAACAATCAATTTATAGAACTACTAATTTTTTTCCGAAGAATTATAGAATGATTTATTGAATGTACTTGTAAATTCTCTTGCGAGTTATACAACTATAATCACAAACTATGTAAATATGGCACAATTTTGAAAACGAAGAGAGAAAATCACAAGGCAACCCATGGGAAGAAGACATAAATAACAAATAAAAAAGTTAAGAGCAAGATGATGCTTATGACCAACCAAAAAGAGCACGAATGAGTCCCCATATGTCACCTCCAAGAAGAGCTTTGAGAATTCTCAGCTTTCCCTTCGTATACGGCGGGTATCTCATCGGAGCATCGCCTACGAAACTTCGATAAAGAACAGCCTTCTTATGGCTAAATGCATCAAAAGAAAACTTCCCATGGTAAGCTCCCATTCCACTCTCCCCAACTCCTCCAAATGGTAGTGTGCTAACTGCCAGCTGCACATATGATCAAAAACAAATTTGCAGTCTCTTCAATGTTTGCATTTCTAGATCATTCTACCCAACTGAACTAAGAGTGTTTTATTATCAAACTAAATGCAAACCTAATATATCTTGCATACAAATATTATCATATTAGAATATCATAAAATTAAAAAAAAAAAAAAACAAGATTGATTTGGTATATGTATGTTCAATTTTTATGAATCTCAATTGATTTCTCGTTGCTGTTCAGAAGATAAGTAATAGGTAGGGATGACGTGATTTGAACCTATGACATTTTGTACCATGGTTGAGTAACATATCGATATAAAAGCAACATGGATGGAGATCAATGCGAGATGCTTTAGGGTTAACTGATCTACTTCGAATCTTTGGTTTCAAGCTAACATGAATAATTTCACCCATGACAACAAAAGTAATCAAAACTTGTAGTTAACAACATTGTCAATACCAACACCATGGGTTAGCCATTGTTTAAAAAAGGCTAGGTAAATAATAAAAGGCTTAGAGAGAATGGGTTCAAGTCATAGTGGCCACCTACTTAAGATTTAACATCCTACAAGTGAGAGTCTCGTGGTTGGTCTGTGAGAATAATCGAGAAGCGTGCATGCTGGCCCGAATACTCACATATATCAAAAAGAGAGAAGAGGAAGAGAGGGGAAAAAAAAAATAAACAGCAGCAACAAAGTTGCCAATACCTAAAAAAAGAGGTTTCCATGCTAGCGAACTTGGTTCTATAGGAATTATGGACCATTTTTATGTAATTGTTAGAATCTCTCTTTTTCTATGATTAACAGACTAAGATCTCCATATCTCCTTGATAATCAGGAAACTTGAGACACATTTTATATTATCTTAGTATTTTTAACCCCATGAAGATTAGCTGTGGTATTTAAATCCCCCACGCATTCTACACCAGGATATCGATTCTAAATGGTGATATTACCCTTCAGGTGTATGCCTCTATGCAGAGAATTTTTACCAATCAAGTTCTAGTATGGATTATGAAACGAAGAAAAAATTCTTACATGTAAGGTGGTGTCATTGATGGCCACACCCCCGGCAGAAATAGAAGCCACGAACTGTTCCTTGAGCTTCTTGTTGTTGGTAAATAAATATGCTGCAAGTGGCTTTGTGCCCGAGTTCACTACTTCGAAGCTGTCCTCCACTTTGTCGACCTGCTCCAGCAAAAAAAAAAAAAAAAATTGAGGAAGAAGAAGAAGATTGTATTATTCATCGTCCATTATAGTTCTCCATTCAAAAAAGAGCAATTTCCTCATATTAGCAGTTTCAGTCAATTGTAGGCCTACAGTCAACCTTTTGCCCGTATACATATTATATAATTAATTCATTTTGTTTTTGTGTACTATTATTGATGTCAGAAGTAGTTAAGGTAATAAATTCCCTGAGCTTGACCTAAAAATTTACTATTTATTGTTAAAGAATAGATTTTACATTTGAGAGGGTTAATAAAATCAATGAATTTTGAATGATGCGTCGCCGGCACGATGGCAGTGCATAAAATCAATGAATTTGGTCCTGTGCAAAAGAAGTTTACGATGTTTCCTTATTTTACCTGATCAAAACAAAAATATTAAAAGAAGAAGAGAACCCTACAATTAAGTCTATTATTTTTACCGTGAGAATGGGAAGTAAGGGACCAAAGATCTCCTCCGTCATAATCAGAGAGTCTCGAGGGACATCCAATAAGAGGGTCGGAGTAATCTGTCTGCATCATGGAAACGGTACCGCTCCTTAGCAGTTAATATTTAACTGATAAACAGACAAAAGAACAGGCCAGTGATTTAATGTAACATACAATTTGGTTTTGTCCCTTTCACCTCCATGCACAATCTTGCCAGAAACTTTATCATCATCTAAGAGCTTTGACAAGCGAGCAAAGTGGTTAGCATTCACAATGCGAGATAAATCTTTAGTTTCCAACGGATTCTTTCCGTAAAATCTCTCCAGTTCTTGTTTCAGAGACTCCACCTAGAGACATGAACATGAATTTGAAGATAACCAAATTGAGCAAGTGCAACAAACCAAACTTATTTGTGTAAGAAAGGGAACTTACCAATTTTGGAGCAAATTCTTTCGTAGTTATGATATAATCAGGAGCAATGCATGCTTGGCCATTGTTACAACCCCACTTACCAACAATAATCCGCCTACACGCAACCTTTGACAAACAGATATATTTGAATTTGTATAAGATGCTAGTAACTAATACATGGTAGCATTAATAGCTAATTGAATTCAACTGGAAATGTAATGATGCTATGAAGGGGAGGGGGAAAAGTACTTGTAAATTGATTTCTGAATCCACTACTACTGGAGATTTTCCTCCAAGCTCTAAAACAACTGGTGTGAGGTGCTTGGCAGCAGCTGCCATCACTATACGCCCCACTCTTCCATTGCCTGCAAGTTTAGAAGCCACTAGTTTAAGAAAGAGCTGATTTGAGCAAAAGGAAATGAGAGAAAAGCCACCAGACACCCTCCTGTATTTGCCAGCGTTTATTTTTATAAACATTGCCAACTATCACCACTCATTACTAGAAATTATAAAGATAGATGTGACAGGCAAGTTAATTTCCACACCTGGAAGCCAAATCTGAAAAACTTATTACAGGAAATTTTCTGAATAAAGGAACTACAAGTTCATCCCTATCAACTGGGCTTATCGGTCTTTCTTCATCTTACTATTAAAGTCACCCGTCCCACCTATCTACCTATCTATTTTTCTCATTCTTGTAGTTAGTGTTGGGACTCCTTTTGTGGGCTTGTTTTTTTGGTATGCCTTTATACATTTTTTTATTTTTCTCAATGAAAGCTCAGTTTCTTACGGAAATTTTTTATTAAAAAAACCTATTTAAGTCCCTCAATCTTACAGTAAAGTCTCAAACTAGAGGCTTATTGGCCTTTCATTGAATTTATCATACCTTCCTTGGTTCAATATGGTCTGGATATAACTATATATGAAATGAATCCAAAAGAAATTTTACGTATAAAATAGACTGCAGACAATATGATCATATACCCGATGTTAAACAAATGTGCCCTTTAATTTTCAAGCTAAAGGGAACAAACCTGTGTAAAATATTTTGTCCCACTTCTGCTCCAGCAAAGCAGAAGTTTCAGAAACAGCACCCTCAACAACTTTTACAGCAGAAGTATCCAAATATTTCCCTAAAAGTTTTGCCATTAAAGATGATGTTGCTGGGGCAATTTCTGATGGCTTTAGAACCACAGCATTACCAGCTGCTATTGCTCCAACAACTGGATCAAGAGATAATACTGGGAAACGTGGACAAAAAAGGTTAGTGTCTATAATATCAATTGTTAAGACAATTGTAAGGCTGCAAATGATTTTTAATAAGATATGATAAAAACACATATTGACACTGACGTACAGAATGGATAATTCCAAGCAGAAATGATCAGGACAACACCGAACGGTTCTGGTACAATTGCAGCAGACGAAGGAAATGTGGTAATTGAAGTTTTAACCTGCAATGATAGAGTATAATGTTATCCACAGTCGGAGAATGGATATAAAAAATATATATCGAAATAGATGTCCCATCAACAGAAAGTTCGTAATACCATTTACCTTTTCTGGTGCCATCCAACGCTTGAGTTCTTTAAGTGCCAATTTACACGAACTTTTTAATAGAGCTATCTGCATAACAAGTCACACATCAGTTTAAAGGGGAAGAAAACTTCAACTGATCTGAGAAAAAATTAGCTGAAAGAACCTTCATGAAATAATTAACTGTAATAGGGGAAGTAGGTGGATCTACCTCTCGGCATAGTTTTAACATTCAAGAATTTATGACCCTTGAAGTCTATATAAAAATTAAAGGAAAACAAAAACTAGTGGAAATATGACAGGAATGGATAAAACAAAAAAAATATTTCAAAATGCAAAGGTAGTAGGCATCCAATATCTTGAAGTTATCTAAACTCCATGATCTTCCAATATAACAAGTATCTGTTGTACTATGTAAATTTCATTTCGATTTTTGGCATCACTATTTTGCAACTTCAACTAAAATTATCAGAATAAATTACTTAATTTTGAGTAAAGCCTGCAGGTTAAAGAAGTTCAGGGTCTTAGCTTAAATTGATCAGCATCTGGCCACTGACCCATCATGACCAAAATGACAATACCCCAAAAATAAACCGTATATAGAATTCTTGATTTCGTGCGGAGAATCCAAACAACTCGACCAGAAGTAATAGTGTTAATTTAGAAGATGCATGATGCATGATGGTCATTATTTCTTTTATATAACAGATCATTGTCAAACACTGGCATAGAAATACACTTCCGAAACAATCTTCTATCCTTTGTCGAAACTCTCCTTGAATAAAGCATAACCCTCCTAGTTATGCATAATAAGTAAAGCAAATCTCTTTGCTTTTCCTTCAAGGCAGTCAGACTTTTCTTGTTCATAAAAGATTTGTCATCTACCAACCATCCCCCATAGCTTCAAAATGTCGCAAAAACAAGATTTCAAGATGAAGCCGTTTGCCCTTTTTTTTTATGAGAAACAAAAAGCTGTTTGCCAAATGATAACAACTCTCGTGTCCAAACGGGTAAAAATGTAAACCTAGGAAGATTTGAAGTAAGCTTGTCATCTGAAAAAAAACCCTTCCAATATAAATATAACTTGAACCACTTTTTAACTGTTGCCACCCATGTATCAATACCCCATGGAAGAAAATTTTCGGTCAACTTTGTAGTCAGACAAAAAGTATTTCTCTCTTTCATTTCCTTTGCTCGACGATTTTGGAGTACTAGTACTTTCTACGGGAGGAGCGAAGGGAAATAGAGAAGACAAGCACAAAGGTAGAAATGTGGTATTAAAATACCAAATAATTCCAAGGGACATAAATAGAGAGTTCTACTTTTTTTTTTTTTTTTTTGAGGAAATATAGAGTTCTACTTGATTGACTACTAACAAGAAAGGACATCGAGCCTAATAAATGAGAAATTCTAACTTTGAAATGTGGTTGAAGCATAGAATGAACACCAATAAATATCTTCCATTAATGGCAGCAGTAAGTTAACTTCCATGATCAGTGGTCCCACACACGAACTGCAACTGCGAGACACTACCTGTATTTGGTGAATGTGAGGGAGACTGAGAGGAGGAGAAAGGCAGACGGAATACGAAGGATTGGACATTTAGACAAACAGGTGCCGTTCGTTAATTCAACCACCAGAAAGCACCTCAGATAACAGAACAGAACATTTATGAACAAAATCCAACGCAAGATTCACAAATCTGACGAGACTCTGATCACAAAAATCATTAAGAATAACGAGCAAACGGTTCAAAAAAACGAACAAGAGAACAGGTCAAACACGAGAACCGACAGAGCATCAGAGCAGTGAAGGAGTTGAGTTTTAGAGCGAAGACCTCATGAATGATGGCTTCCACCACAGGCTTGGAGAGGTCAGAGCGCAGCGCATCGCAGATATCTTCCTCGTGATCAACGCTGAGCTTCAAGAGACTCTCAAGCTGCGACACTCTCCACTCATAGCTCCGAGTCTTGCCGGAGGCAAAACTTCCTCTCAGCTCCTTCACCAGCTCCGCCGCATCGAACACCTCCGTCTCCGACATCGCGAATCGCCGCGCGCCGCCGCCGACAAGTATCAGGATATACAAAAAGAGAGAGAGAGGATTTGTAGGAATGGATTCGAGTGATCCTTGGGCGAGAGAGTGAATTATCGAAGTGATTTCAGGGAGCAGGCGAATCGTTAAGATAGAGGTGTCGCTCATGGATCACTCTCCATTTCTCCATTTGCGATGCCACCAAGAAACTGCGTGTACTTCACGCGCTTGCGTATAGGGCGTTGCCGCTCGGCCGTTCGTTACTCTGGTGCTTTCGTATAGTTCACTGTTTCTTTAATTCGTACTTTATTATTATTTTAAATCTTAGACTACGTTACAAATTTATACTCTTACATAGTATTTAAAAAGAGTAGCTTATCTCAATGGTAATTAGTGTATACTTTTGATCAATAGATTAGAGATTTAAATCTTTCATTTCACGTTCTGTTGAACTCAAAATAAATAAATAAAAAGTGTATCAATATAGGAGCATAGTTTAGTGTTTAGGTATATACTTTATTTTCAATGTTGGAGATTTAAATTCACCACCTACGTCTGTTATATGGTGTATATGGATCTTTAAAGTGTAAAAGTCTTTAATAAGCTGATAAACTTGTCAATTCAAACATAGCTTAATGAATAAGATATTAATTATCATCTTAAAAGTCAATGGTTCGAACTTTTAACCTACAATTGTTGAACTCAACAAAATAATGAGCTGATAAACTTTAATAGTAATTCAGTCTTTTTTTTTATAACAAAATGATTATTTTATCTTAATCTTTAAATGGTTCTTCAAATGCATTGATAACTTTTTTTTTTACTTATCTATTTATTTATTTTAGAGATGGTAGAATCATCAAAGTTGTCCATTTAAATATAGTTCACCTAGTTAAAATATATGGCCTTGAATAAGAAGGTGTTTGGATGTTGTTGAACTATTAAAAATGTTCAATTACAAATTTAGTCTCTATTGTTTTAAGAAATTAGAATTTAGTTCCTATAATTTTAAAAGTTAGAATTAATCCATATGGTTTGATAAAATCCTTACAAATAGTCTCTATTGTAGAAACTATTTATAAGGATTTTATCAAGCTAACCAAATTCTAACATTCTAATCCTTAAAATTATAGAGAGACTAAATTCTAATTTTCTTCAAATTATACTACCAAATTTGTAATTTTACTTCACAAAATGTTATATGAAATAAATAATAAATAAAATATCTTGCAGCTCAAAAAATATACTATATGTCTTGCACGCATCAAATCCTACCACGTATCATAACTCATGCTATTAATTAATTATTTCTTTTCATGATAACCCACTAGTATTTTTATGTACTAATCACGAATCATCAAAAAAAAAAAAAATGAAAATTCAAGCCTAACTTAATAAATAAATAAAATTTAAAATACCATGTTATTCTTTTTTTAGTTTTATTTCATTTTAGTTACATTTTAAATGTGAAAATATAGTCTCTATACTCTCACTAAAGCTTAAAATTGATTATTCTCAAAAAAAAAAAAAAAAAAGCTTAAAATTGATTAGTTTATTAATAATTTTTTTAAAATAAATAATTTATGGACCTTTTCTCTATAAATTTTAAAAATATATTCTCAATATCTATTTTATTGACTGACATTTATTATTATTATTTAACTAATTTGAGCACAAATTAACTCTAATTTGAAGCTTTATTAAAAGCACAAGACCCCGTTTGATAACCATTTGATTTTTGATTTTTAGTTTTTAAAAATTAAGCCTATAAATACTACTCCCACCCTTAGATTTACTTGTTTTGTTATCTACCTTTTACCTATGTTTTCAAAAACCAAGCCATGTTATGAAAACTCAAAAAAATAGTTTTCAAAAACTTGTTTTTGTTTTTAGAATTTAGCTAAGAATTCAAATGCTTCCTTAATAGAGATGAAAACCATTGTAGAGAAATTGAAAGAAAACATACTTAATTTTCAAAAATCAAAAATTAAAAACCAAATGGTTATCGGAGCTTAAATTTCAACATTTGGAAATATAGAAATGGAATAGAACCCAATATTTTAACCGGAAATAAACTACCTAGAATAAATCGCAACTAAAATTTCCGACAAAATTTAGAGACAGGGAGGGAGAGAGAGAAAATAATAATAATAATAATAAAGCGACAAACCTCATGAGCGAAGGCTTCGAATTCGGGTTTGGAAAGATCGGAATGGACGGTATCGACCATCGCTTGCTCGTTTTCATCGACCAATTTCAACAGATTCTTCAGTTGCTTCAGTCTCCATTCGTAGCTTCTCGTCTTGCCGGAATTATAGCTCTCCCTCAGCTCCGCCACCACTCTCTCCGCCGCTTCTCCGTCGAACACCGCTTTCTCCTCCGCCATCGCCGGAACCGATGAGATCAGAGATAGGAGAGAGAAAAAGAGAGAGAGAGAGGCTGAAAAGTAGTGAAGTTTTCTGATCGCTGTTCTCCACCGAATAGAGATTATAATGATGACACAAAGAACCAAGACAAAATAGGAAAAAGGCAAAAAAAAAAAGTTATCAACTTATCGCTAAAACTTTGGCTCCTAATTTACTTTCTTCAATTTCCCTTTATTGTATTTTCATTTTCTAAAAAAAAAAAAACCAAAAACAATTCTTGGTTCTTCTGTTGTAGTGCCTGAATTTGTATATTTATTATATTTTAATTCTTGGATTTTTAAAGTTTTCTAAAATTTTATGTGAAATTCATTTTTATAAATTATTTAGTAAAGGTTTGACATATATATTGTTTTGAAGGGGAAAAAACTACAGGTTTAGATTAAGTATCAAATTCCAAAGTAAGGATTGGTGAAAATTTAATGATAATGACAAAATTATTATTTTTTATAAAATTTAGAATTTCAAATAAAATGATTAGAATGGAATAACTAAATTATAACCTTTTAAATATTTAAAGATTAAAACAAAATGATTAGAATGGAAGAACTAAATTATAACCTTTTAAATATTTAATGATAACTATTTGTTTTTTATTTTTTAAAATTGTGATTGTTTTCACATTATTTATCTACAATAATTTTCTTATTTTTAAGAAAATATTTGAATTCTTAGACAAATTCCCAAAACAAAAAAAAAATATATGTTTTTAAAAACCACTTTTTAGGTTTCGTCTGATAACTAATTTGTTTTTTAAATTTAATATTATAAAACCTACTTCTATCTATAGTTTTTTAGTTTTATTACATACTTTTAAAAAACATTTTCAAAAATCAAGTCAATTTTTGAAAACTACATGATGCGAGCTTGTCGAGGGCTCGTCAAATTAAAATTTATAAACCGATCCTAAGCTACTTGTAGCATTGAGTGGACCGGGTCGATCTCAGGGAACCGAATATTAATTTCTTAAGTTAAATTTGCAAATGAGAAAGCAATTAAAAAGGGGGGTTTTGAAAATTTTCTTACTTAATGAAATAAAAATAACAAAACAAAACAAACACTAAAAGGGAAAAATCAACTCTTACCAAGTTCCAGTTCAGAGGTGCGGTTATATTCAATTGCAAACATTTATCATAGGCATTCAAAATATTTAATCTTAACCATGCAAGTACTTGGTCAACTTATTAGGAAACCCCAAAAAGTAGCAAATTCCCTAAGGTCATTAACTCTAACGAACGCCAAGTTAACGCTAATTACCCAAACAAATCTTTACGAAACCGCTTCAATTTATTTAGGTAAAGGCATTACGAACTTTGGAACGACCAAGACAATCGATTAGGTAAAACAACTTTCACCTAATTAACATGCTTCTTTAATTCCTAGAATTAAACATGCAAGCCATGTATCATGGAAACCCATAAACATACACATGTGATAATTCTAATGCTACCGGTTCATTCAACATTACAATTACGGATCATGATCGTGATTAGCAATAAAGCATGTAAAGAGATTAAGGCGTCAATTTAATCAAAATACATACTTATAAAATTAACATGGGAATTAAAGAACACTTGCAATTGAAAGAAAACTAAGTTAAGGTTCAAGCCTCACAATGTCGCAACTGATTACAACCGACCTCTAAACCGAAATTGCAGAATCTAGCCGAGCATCTCCATAGAAAACTTCGAGTGCAAACGAGCTTGATTCGACACCATGGTTTGATGAAAAACTCCTAATCTATCCTAAACTACTGAAAAACAGAGAGGAGAAAGCCTAAATTGGTCTCATGACGGCTGAAAATTGGAGACAAATGACCTAGAGGACGAAAAAATCTATATATAGGAATCGACGGAGCGTCTAGGGGCTCTCCGCAGTGTCGAGGGAGGCTTCAGGGAACTGCCGATAGCGTCTAGACGCTCTGGACAGCGTCTAGACGCTACCCAGCGCGCAGCACTGCTTATTTTTGCTCTAACTTTTCGCTCAGGTGTCCGAATAACCTCCGGTTTGATGCGTTGGAATCGTGATTCAACGTAAAATCTCTCGGAACATGCCTTATGCTCAAATCCCTACAAAATGATCAATTAATTACATTAAAACCTCCCAACTAACATGATTTAAGTATGAAAATATAGAACTATGTTAGTCCTATCAATACAAAAAAAAAAAAAAAAAAGTTTTAAAAAAACTTAATTTTGTTTTTGAAATTTAGTTTAGAATTGAAACATGTTTTAAAAAAATGTGAGAAATTTACCCATAAATTAAGAGGAAACAAGTATAGTTTTCACAAATAGAAAACTCAAAACAAAATGATTATCAAAATAAGGTAGTTTTCAAAATTCGACTTAATTTTTGAAAATATGCATAAAAAGATAACAAAACAAAGAAATCCATAAGTAAAAGTGATTTGATAAGCTTAATTTTAAAAAATCAAATGGTTATCAAATTTAAATATGATTTAAACTTATTTAAAAAAATTAAAATATTAAATTAAAAAAAGTTCGTTAAATAATTATTGATTGTTATATGAATCTTATGCCTTTGGATCCTTTCCCACCTTATATAATTGAGGAACTATATTTGTTTGAACAGGGGGCTACTTAAAATAAAATTTTTATTTTAAAAATAAATAACTTTAGCCAATAAACTTTCTCAAAAAGATATTTATTTTCATCATCTATATATCATATGGTTCAACTAGTTACTATATTTAGCCGCAAAACATTTTTTTAGTATTTAATATCATTATAATTGAATCGAATTCAATATTTTAACCAGATACAAATAAATTATAATATGAACTTAAATACTTCTAATATAATTTTTTTTTTTGAGTTTGACATACTTTCTAATTTAAACATTTATTATTTTTTTTTTTTTATATAAAAATAGTTTCAATTAAAACTCTAGTGTGTTTGGTCACAATTTTTTAAAAGTTCATGAGTTGTTTAAAAATATCTAAAAGTGATTTTACAATGCTAAATTATACCATAAGGTGATTCTAAAGTGATTTTCGATCAACCACCTTAGAATCACCTTTTAGATAATCAACTTTAAATTGATTTATTTAAAAATTGATTCTAAACCAATTTGATGATTATCTAAAAGTATATTTTTTTGGTTACCAAATACTCTATGTTTAAAAATATACACACACATATACACACTTTTAGCCTCCACAATCACGTAGGAGCAGTTTGGTTTAAGGTTTCATAAATGCACGTGGATAAATGATGACCGTAAATAATATGTTAGGAAAAAATATTATTGGGAATAAAAAATTACTTTATTTGGATATACATAGAAATGTTATCAAGATTTTATGGAACAATTTGTGTTATATATTTATTTTATGGAATTAATCCTATCAAACTTATATTATTTTAATTGATTAATTAATAAGACAATCAAAATCAATTAAAAGTATTAATAAATATTATTAATTAATAATCAAATAATAATTTTAATTAAACAATTAATTATATGTATTGAAAAATGAATACTTATACTAATTTAATTTAAATATATTAATTAATATTTTAACTACTATCATTAATTACGTTAATTTAATATTTTTGTCAAATTAAATAAATATTTTAATAAAAAAAATATATGATTATTTATTTATTAGAATCGAATATTTAATTAATTTTAATTAATTTTAATTCATAATTAATAAAATAATATAAAAAATATATATTTGAACAAACAATATATATAAAAAAGGAGGCAAGAAAAGGAAAGAAATGTTAATAAGGAATATTTCAAAAATGTTTTATAATTATGATATGTTAATAATGAATGAAGTTATGAAAATCAATCTCTAAAAATAGTTAATTGATTCTAAATAATCAATAAGAAATTAATTATAATTATTGAAAAATAAATTTTTTACTAACTTAATTTAACTTATCCTAAATAACGTATTAAATATATTGTTAACTAATTAAATAATAATTTTAATAAATAAGTAGTTGCATTCACTTAATAAGCTTTTATTTGTAAAATGGAACTAATTAAATATATATTTTGATAACATATTATTGGTTTTTTATAATTAAATATATTAATTTTGGTATATCAATATCAATTAGTTATTTAATTAACAATTAACTATATTTTAAAATTACATATAAAAATAAAAAGTAAAGGAAGAAAGGAGGCAAAGAGAAAACTCCAACTTTTATAAGGGTATAGAATACCTAGTCCACGAGAATAATAAGAATAAATGATGTTTAGGAATACATTATTCTCATATCCGATCCCATAAATTTTATAGGGTATATAATACCTAGTCCACGAGAATAATAAGAATAAATAATGTTTCGAAATACATTATTCTCATATCCGACCCCATAAATTTTATACCAAACAAAGGTATTGTATCACAAACCCTTACTCATTCTCTCCTAACCAAACTTCTCTTTAGTTTTAGACTTGTAGTCTCATTCATAATGGGGGAAAACGAAACAACAAAAAATCTTTCATAATGATTTAGTGTAAAAATCTTTAATTTTGAGAATAAATTTATAAAAACTATTCATGTCTAATTTATTTTAAAAAAAAAAATTAAAATTTCACTTTTTAACCCATGCTTTTGAAATTTTAGTCCAATTTAAAAAACTACCTTCAACAGAGAAATATTATCAAAGTTAAATTGTGTATGTTCCCTGTCAATTAATTATGATTTTGTCGGTAATTAATGATATTGTAATTATGAAAGCAAAAGGGACAACTGACAAGTTATTTAAAAAAAAAATTTGATAGAAGAAGAAACATCTTTAAGGCATTGTAATGATCAATCATTTTCTAAAAATAGTTGTACAAATTGGCAAACCTTTGAATCTCTAGCCATCTTTTGAAGATCGCGTCTGGTAAGTGTGATCACGTTGATTAATCAAAAGAAAATGGAACGCATATCTCAAAATAAATAAATAAAAAATAAACCCATTAATTATCTTATTCATTTTGAACGCAAAATAAAAAAAGTCTAACCAAGTAACCATCCTATCAAGATTGTTCCAATGGATCTAAATCAACGTGGGCTTATTTGAATCACACATTTGAGGATTATTTTTTTATTTGTTTGTTTAATGAGGAGGTGGAGAAATTTAAACCCCTCGATCTTTAAAGAGTTAATAAATAATACATTAAAATAAAATCATCGCGGGACTATTTGAATCACACATTTGAGGATTATTTTTTTATTTGTTTGTTTAACGAGGAGGTGGAGAGTTTCACCCTTGATCTTTAAAGAGCTAATAAATAATACATTAATTAAATTACAAGTTTATTTTTTGAACTTTAGAATTTGTGTCAAATAGATTTATGAACTTTTAATTTTGCGTCTAATTAGTATTCGAACTTTAAAAAGTATCTAATAAATTTTAAACCTTTAATTTTGGTGTCTAACAAGTTCTCGAGCTTTCAATTTTGTGTCTAATAGGTTATTGACCTATTCGACTTTTTTTTTTAAAAAAAAACCACTAACTTATTGGACACATAGTTGAAAGTTTGACATCTTATTAGACACAAAAGTTGTTAATTTTAAAAAATATCGAATAGGTCATTGAATTTTCGATTTTGTGTCCAATAGGTTATTGACTTATTAGATTTTTTTTAAAAAAAATCATGGATCTGTTGGACACAAAATTGAAAGTTTAGAGTCTTATTGGGCACAAAATTCAATTTAAGGTCCAATAGGTCAATTAATTTTAAAATTTCAAAGTTGAGAGTTTAAGAGCTTATTAGGCACTTTTAAAGCTCATGAATCTTTTAACACAAAATTGAAAGTTTATGGATTTATTATAAATTTTTTAAAGTTTAGAAACCTATTAAATACAAATTTCAAATTTTAACGACTAAATTTATAATTTGATCTAATTTTTAATAGTAGTACTAAAATCACATATTTGAAGATAGTAGTTTTAAACATACAAGTATTTCGATTATATGGGACCAAAAAAAAGTATTTTCATAATAATTGATGAAAAATAGAAAACTCTTTTGAAAACAACTTATCCTTATAAGTTTTATTTGGCTTAGAAAATGCTTTTAACATGATGATTTTTAAAACGTAGATATAGGAAAATAGTGAAAAATATGGTAGACCAACAATTTATCCTTATTGTTGTAAAATTGAGAGGCGAAACCGGGCACTAAAACTTTACCAAAACATATAATAATAATAATAATAATAATAATAATAATAATAATACAAAAGATGAAATATAAAAGAATATATATATATATATAGTATAAACAAAAGAAAGTGGAGATTTATGGAAAATTAAAAACACAAAAATTAGAGAAAATGGGAGAAAATTGGTGTATTTTCTTTTCCAAAATTCTCTCTATTTATAGGCAATTTAAGAGAGGATGATGTGGTACATTTGGACACCAATCTATGGCCTTTAGAAGACACTTTGGCTATGGAGAAAATACCACTTGGCATGGATAATAAATGGGCATGTGGAATGGGCATTTACATATGCCATATTCACAATACTCCCCCTTAAATGCCCATTTATATAAAATATGCCTCGTTAAAACCTTACTAGGGAAAAACCCAATGGGAAGAAAAACCCTAGTGAAGGAAAAATAGTACATATTTTATATAGTTTACTATAATACATTCACTCCCCCTCATGGAGACATCACTTAAAGTCTTTGAGTCGCCGCATTCCAATGCTATATACTAATTTATCGAAGGTTGCACTTGGTAATGCCTTTGTAAATAAGTCAGCCAGGTTATCTTTTGAACAAATTTGTTGTACAGTGATATCGCCATTTTCTTCAAGATCATGAGTATAGAAGAGCTTTGGTGAGATATGCTTTGTTCTATCTCCTTTGATATATCCTCCCTTAATTTGAGCTATACATGCTGTGTTGTCTTCGTATAACATCGTTGAAAGAGGTTTACTTGAAGACAAGCCACATGTCTGATGAATGTGTTGTGTCATCGATCTTAGTCATACACATTCTCGACTTACTTCATGAATAGCGAGGATTTCAGCATGATTTGAAGAAGTGGCCGTTATAGTCTGTTTCACTGATCGCCACGATATAGCAGTTCCTCCACATGTGAATAGATAACCTGTCTGAGATCTAGCTTTGTGTGGGTCAGATAGATAACCAGAATCTGCATAACCAACTAGATCATACTTTGATTTGTTATAATAAAATAAACTCATATCAATTGTCCCTCGAAGATATCGAAGTACATGCTTAACTCCGTTCCAATGTCTTTTTGTAGGACATGAACTATATCTAGCTAATAAATTTACTGAAAATGCAATATCTGGTCTTGTGTTATTAGCCAAATACATAAGTGCACCAATTGCACTAAGATATGGTACTTCAGGACCAAGTAGTTCTTCATTGTCATCTCGAGGTCGAAATATATCTTTCTTTATATCCAGTAAACGAACTTTCATTGGAATGTTCAATGGATGTGCTTTATCCATATAGAATCTTTTTAAGATTTTCTCTGTATAAGTTGATTGATGAACAAATATCCCATCTGCTAAATGTTCAATTTGCAAACCAAGGCAAAATTTTGTTTTTCCAAGATCTTTCATCTCGAATTCTTTCTTAAGATATTCTATTGCCTTGGATAACTCTTCAGGAGTTCCAATTATATTTAAGTCATCAACATATACAGTTATAATAGCAAATCTTGACTGAGATTTCTTTATAAAAACGCACGGACATATTGGATTATTTTGGTATCCTTCTTTCAACAGATATTCACTCAGGCGATTATACCACATTCGTCCTGATTGTTTTAATCCATATAATGATCTCTGTAACTTTATTGAATACAATTCCCGAGAACTTGATTCATACGTTTCTGGTATTTTAAATCCTTCCGGGATTTTCATATAAATGTCATTATCCAGAGATCCATATAAATACGCCGTGACTACATCCATTAGATGCATATCAAGCTTTTCATATACAGTCAGACCAATCAAATATCTTAGCGTTATTGCATCCACCACAGGAGAATATGTCTCCTCATAATCAATACCAGGCCTTTGCGAGAATCCTTGTGCAACAAGTCTCGCTTTATATCTTGTGACTTCATTCTTTTCATTTCTTTTCCTTACAAATACCCATTTATATCCCACAGGTTTGACGTTTTTCGGTGTTGGGACTACTGGTCCAAAAACCTCACGTTTTGAAAGTGAGTTCAACTCTGCTTGGATTGCTTCTTTCCACTTCGGCCAATCCTTTCTACGTTGACATTCTACGATAGATTTTGGGTCAAAATCGTCACTTTCATGAATAATATCGTGAGCAACATTATAAGAAAAAATGTTGTCAATAATGATATCATTTCGGTTCCATCTCTTTCCTATTGTAACATAGTTTATAGAAATTTCATTATTATCCTCAAGCGTTTGATTTTCACCAATACTCTTTTGAGTAGTTGTATTCTGGATTTCTTCTGGAACATCCATACCTTTTATTGAATCATTTTGATTCTCAACTACTTTTCTTTTTCGAGGATTTTTATCTTTAGAACCTATTGGTCTACCACGCTTCTGGCGTGCTCCAGACTCATTATTGACAACTTGTTCCTTTGGGATATCAACTTTTGATGGAGCATTTGCAGCTGGTATATATGATTTAGTCACACTTTTAGTATCTGTGAATGCATCTGGTAGTTGATTTGCTATATTTTGCAAATGAATTATCTTTTGAACTTCAAGTTCACATTGATTTCTACGAGAATCTAAATGAGATAATAACGATGCATTCCATGTAATTTCTTTTTCCAACTTCTTAATTCCTCCCCCTAATGTTGGAAAATTTGTCTCATTAAAATGACAATCAGCAAATCGTGCAGTAAATACATCACCCGTCAGGGGTTCAAGATATTTAATAATTGATGGGGAATCAAAACCAACATATATTCCTAACCTCCTTTGAGGACCCATCTTAGTACGTTGTGGTGGAGCAATCGGTACATATACTGCACATCCAAAAATTCTTAGATGGGAAATATTCGGCTGCTGGCCATAAGCTAATTGCATTGGGGAGTATTTATTATAAGCTACTGGCCTAATACGTGCCAGTGATGCAGCATGCAAAATAGCATGACCTCATACCGATGTAGGAAGTTTAGCTCTCATAAGCAATGGTCTTGCAATTAGTTGCAAATGTTTTATAAATGATTCTGCTAGACCATTTTGTGTATGAACGTGAGCTACAGGATGTTCAACACTTATCCCAATTGACATACAATAATTATTAAAAGTTTGGGATGTAAATTCACCAGCATTATCAAGTCGAATGGTCTTAATTGTATTATCAGGAAATTGTGCTTTTAACTTAATTATTTGAGCAAGTAATCTTGCAAATGCAAGATTTCGACTTGATAATAAGCAAACATGTGACCATCTGCTGGATGAGTCAATTAATACCATAAAATATCTAAATGGACCACTTGGTGGGTTAATAGGTCCACAAATATCACCTTGAATTCGCTCTAAAAATGCAGGTGATTCAATCCCCACTTTAGCTGGTGATGGTCTAATAATTAATTTCCCTTGAGAACAAGCATCACATGACAACTCATTGGATTGAAGAATCTTCTGGCTCTTTAAAGGATGTCCATGTGAATTCTCAATAATTTTTCTCATCATTATTGACCCTGGATGACCCAATCGATCATGCCAAACACTGAATATTTCTGGATTCATGAACTTCGGGTTCATTATTGCATAACTTTCGATTACTCGTATATGAGTATAGTATAATCCAGAAGAAAAAGCAGGCAGTGTTTCTAATATACGTTTTTCATGTGAAACAATAGATGTTATATAGAGACACTCTATATTATTTTTATAATCAGTTTCAACATGATAATTATTTTCACGTATATCTTTAAAACTTAATAAGTTTCTTTTCGATTTGCTAGAGAACAGAGCATTATTAATTGTAAATCTTGTTCCTCTAGGCAAAATAAAGTTTGCTTTTCCAAAACCTTCAATCAGATTTGCAGAACCTGATATAGTATTGACTTTTGCTTCCAGCATTTTCAATCTAGTAAAATATTTTCTATTTATGAGTATCGTGTGCGTAGTTGCGCAGTCTGCCAGACATAAATCCTCATTGCTCATTTTCGAGTTACTCAACATATTGAAATTGTTCATATTTCTTCATTGAAAAGAAAAGAAAAACGATTACAAAGAGTCTTAAATATATATACAAACAAAACAACAACAAAAACATACTAAACAGTATTTAATTATATATTTTCATACAAATCATCCTCTACTTGTTTGATTGCATCAATTCTCTCTCCAGGAGATTCAAAATAATCAGCTACATCAAGATGCATCATATTGGAGGGGTCAAACACATCATCTTCTTGAATGGCAAGATTTACCTCCACATTCTTTCCTTTTCCTTTTTCCTTCAGGGAAGCTTGATAGAGGTCAACAAGGTGTTTTGACGTACGACAGGTACGTGACCAGTGCCCAGTCATTCCGCACCGGAAACATTTATGTTCATCACCTTTCGAACTTCTATCTAGTGGAGCCTTTCCTTTATGATCATCACTTCGTGTGGGTTTCTTAAAATTATAATGTCCACCACGAAAATAGGTATTTCTTCCTCTACCGCGGTCCCGACCTCGACCACGACCACGACCTCGACCACGGTTATTAAAATTCACAGCATTCACTTCAGGGAATAGTGTTGCTCCAGTTGGTCGGGATTCGTGATTTTTCATCAATAACTCGTTATTTTGTTCAGCAACGAGAAGACATGAGATAAGTTCAGAATATTTTGCAAAACCCTTCTCTCGATATTGCTGCTGCAGGAGCATATTCGAGACATGAAAAGTGGAAAATGTCTTCTCTAACATATCAACATCAGTAATCTTTTCTCCGCATAATTTTAATTTTGAACTAATTCTGAAGAGTGCGGAATTATACTCACTTACTGATTTAAAGTCCTGCAACCTCAGGTGCATCCAATCATAACGAGCTTTTGGAAGAATAACTGTTTTTTGATGATCGTACCTTTCTTTCAAACCTTGCCATAGAACGTAGGGATTTTTTATTGTAAGATACTCCATTTTCAATCCCTCGTGAAGATGATGGCGAAGGAAGATCAGGGCTTTTGCTTTTTCTTGATTTGATGCATCATTTCCTTCTTTAATTGTTTCTCCAAGATTCATAGAATCTAAATGGATCTCAGCGTCAAGGACCCATGACAAGTAGTTATTTCCATTAATATCCAGGGCCGCAAATTCTAGCTTTGTAAGGTTTGCCATAATAACACTATCAAAAATAATAATATATTTATATTAGAAATTTAACATAAACCAAATGCGTAAAAATGGCTTACCTATAAGACTTACCTTTAGCGGGAAAAATGACAGAGATTCGTGCTAATAACGTGTTGTAAAATTGAGAGGCGAAATCGGGCACCAAAACTTTACCAAAACATATAATAATAATAATAATAATAATAATAATAATACAAAAGATGAAATATAAAAGAATATATATATATATATATATAGTATAAACAAAAGAAAGTGGAGATTTATGGAAAATTAAAAACACAAAAATTAGAGAAAATGGGAGAAAATTGGTGTATTTTCTTTTCCAAAATTCTCTCTATTTATAGGCAATTTAAGAGAGGATGATGTGGTACATTTGGACACCAATCTATGGCCTTTAGAAGACACTTTGACTATGGAAAAAATACCACTTTGCATGAATAATAAATGGGTATGTGGAATGGGCATTTACATATGCCATATTCACAATACTTATAAGTTTTATTGTTTTTAGTTGACCATTTGTCTTTTGAAATACGCAAATAAATAAGAAGGTTACCAGTTTTGAAAAGACTTAGTTTTAGTCCACCAACCCAAACCACATCACATCACACAACCTCATCTATTCAACATTTTGTCAAATGTTGTTAGGTATGCCAACTAAAGATTAAAAAAGAAAATCATAGTTAGAGATCAATTAAAATATTTTATTAAAGCTCATGATTTATATGACCAACCACAGTAAATGAAGTATGGTCATGTTAACTCATAGAGAGCTTAAACATTCAAGATTATGATCATCTCCTCAATCAACTAGCTCTCAATCGGCTATAATACCAAATGTTTTTAACCTAATTTCGAAATAAAAATAAAAGAAAAAATTAGAAATTAAAAAAGATAATAGATTCATTCGAAGAAGCCTAAACCTCCATTTAGGATTTTCAAGCAATCTCAACCTCCCAATTAACTTCGAGAGTTCAACATAAAAGTTTTGCATACCTCTTTCTATCTTCTTTCCTAAATTTAATTAAACAACCCACTACCAAAAATCTCTAAAACTAAGCCACTACTATGACTTTCATTATTATAGGAATCCACCCAATCGCTTAATTAAGTAACTAAATTACAAATAAAGAAAATAACAAAAACAAATAAAAAACCTAACAAAAATAAATAAAATAGAAACCAAGGGATCATAACATACTAGATCGATAACTAAACCCACCCAGACCTAGCATTAATTAAGTCAAACAATTTCAGTAAACTTGAGCATAGTTCGATTGGACAAAACATATATCTTCGACTAAGAGATCAGATGTTCGAATTTCCACCTCAACATGTAGGGATTTTCACAGGGCAGGGACAGAGATGACTTCCTTGTCACCATCCCCGCGCCTCTTTTAATCCTCATCCTATGAAATTCCCCGTTAAATTTTGCAGAGATCAAGGCTTTTTTTTTTAAAAAAAAGAAAATCAATTGAATCAAATAATTCTTTGGATAAATTTTCAAATAGTTAACTTTTCATTGAAATTATCCATTAATTTTCAATTAGATAGTTAATTATTCATAGAAAATCTTCACTTAAATAGTTAATTTCCTAAAAAAAAATATCTATTTAACGACAAAATTCTTAAACCTCTTAATGAAAACAAAATAATATTTCATATTAAATTATCTAATTATCCATACATATAATTCAAACATATCCAATTATCTCGTTTAGCTTACGGGGATTTTTTCTCTCATTTTCCTCCTAAACGAGGATCCTCTGTCTCTATAGAACAGATCCAATTGTCCAATTGTCCCGTTATAACATATCTCCATAGAGAAAATGAACGTCTCTATCAACATGTTGTTAAACTAAAAAAATTCAAACCATTCCAAAAGAGAAAAAGAAAAAGAAAAATAGAAAACTATTTTGAAAAACAATTTATAGAAACATGTCATAATCTTTCCAAAAAAAGTGGGATGGAATGCAAAAGCGTTCACGTTTGAAAAAGAAATTGATCGGAATTTAGGGCAACACCAAACCAAGGCTGTTGTAACAAACTTTACCTGTAAATATAATGCCATCACCAAATTTCCATCAATCTCTTGTTCCTTGTTGCAATTGCAATGCTCAAGCCATATTATTCTTGCCCATCTTTGATTTTTTATTTTTTTTGGTGGTGTAAATTAAAATTTTAAAAAATTAGAATGACAGGGGATAAATTATTAAAAGTGACGGTTTTGTCTTTCTTAATTATTGGATGAATAATTCCAAAAATGTATTATTCAATTTCAATTATATAGTATATGAAAAGGTTGACATATGTGGATAATGGAAGTGACATTCATCACGATGACATCATTACATGTTGTATTATTTTTCAAGCTAACTTATAATCCAACGTCCAATAAAGATTTTTTAAATCTTTATCCTTATCTTATTTTCTACTTTTTTTCTACAGAGTGGGACAGGCGTGGATTTTTATTTTTATTTTTTTCGGGTGAGTTCAGACAGGTGCGGAGTTTTTTTTTTTTTTTTTTTTGAAACATAACCCAAGCACGACCAACTATCACCGACATAACCCAAGCACGACCAACTATCACACCCGGTCCCTCTCAGAAAAGAGGGAAAGCATATCCGCTGGAAATCCATCATTTCAGACCAAATAACACCCTGAAAAAGAGGCCAAAACTGCTAAAGCATGGGCAGCTGTGTTATCCTCTCTCGGAATATTACAAAAAAAATATAGAGCTAACACTCCTAGAAAGCAACAGAATATCATCAACAACAAAGTAGATTTTAGACAGGTCGGAATCAAGATGATTAAGGAGATTAATAACCTCTCTAGAGTCCGACTCGGAGTTGTTCTTTTGAAAGTAGGTAATATTATGTCTTTGATTTTTTTTTTAAAATTAAACTTCATTAATAGAAGAAAATAACACCTTTTAAAAAAAAAAAAAATCGGAGTAACTTTTCCTTGCAATAGTTGGAAATAGCCCAAAATATGTTCCGTCTTATATAAACAACTCTCTCTTTAAAAAATTAATTTTTATAGTACCTTTGACTTATTTTATTTTATATTTACAATTTAGTTTTACCTTTTTGTCATTAATTAATGGTCTGTAAATGTTTTACCAACCATTTAACTATCAAAACATTTAATTAACACGATTTTATCAATGGCGAGATAATTAAAACGAAGAATATGAATACAAAAATTTAAAATTCTAAAACTCAAAAATTTTCGATCAAAACGCAACAATTTTTCAAAAAATAATCCAAATAACGTCTAGAATGGTTTGAGGTTTAGTTAGAAACACTTTTTTTTTTAACTGAAAATCGAGAAAACTTGCATTCCGATTGGAAAAACATACATTTATGGTTGGATACATAAATTTCGGCCGAGATTGATGTTCATGGTCGGAAATTTATAAATTCTGACCGGAAATTAAGGGCCTGTTTGGTATGCAATTTGAAAACAGAATTTTGAAAACAAGGGATTCAATGAAAACAGAGTTGTATTTCATGTTTTCAGATATGTGTTTGGTAGCAGATTTAGAAATTAGATTCCAATTTAAATAATTGTTCAAAATGTGTTCTATAATATATTTATAGACCATTAACTAGTTGTAGTTGCAAAACTAAATATTAGATTGAATATAATCCATTATTAATTAATTTATGAACATGATTTTTATTATAAAACTTGTACAATTATTATTTTACAATATCATATAATTTATAATATATCAAATTATACATATTTTAATTTAACAAAAATAAATTGAGTTTATAACATCAAAAACTATATTTATTAAAGTTTTGGTATTTTCTAATGTAATTCTGCATTTTAAATTTTCAAATTCAAAATCTGGATACAATGAAAACATAAAAAAGTTGTTTTCAGACTTTTCACTATTTGGATCACAGAATCTGGAAATAGTTTTTGAAAACAAGTCTGCCAAACGCATATTCACTGAACTCAGTGAATCTGAAAACATAAAACAGAATCTGGATTGCATACCAAACAGGCCCTAACATTTCTAGCTAAAAATGAAGAAGCTCGGGCGAAAAATGATGAATCCCGGGCAGGAAATTTGTGAATTCCGCCTGGGAGTACTTTCTGGCAAAAAGTTTACGTTTTTTTTTTTTTTTTTTTTTTTAAGAATTTCCGTCAAAAAGTTTAACAAGTTTTTTATTTTATTATTATTATTTTTTTTACAAATATTTCGGCATATGTTTATGTACTCTTATAAAGTACTCTTATATTTTCTTTCAAATTTCAGTCGGAATGGATTTTTCCCAATCTATTTTTTAATTTTAGTCTTAAAGATGCATAAATATCCACAATTTTTTTTGCAAAAAACATAAAGTATTTTTAGAGTACAAAATGCCTATATATTTGTATTAAATTTTTTTTAGAGTACAAAAACATAAAGTATTTTTTCCTTTTGCAAAAAATAGTGAAAAACATGTTAATAAGATATTTTGGCAGTTTAAAAATTTTTGGGTTTTAGGATTTTTAATTTTTGGGTTCATATTCTCAATTTTTGTTATTTCGTCATGGATAAAATCGTGTTAATGAAATGTTTTAGTAGTTAAATGGTTGGTAAAATATTTATAGACAATTTGGTAGTATTTGCCACAATTAATGAATAAGGACAAAAAGACAAAACTATATTTAAAATATAAATAAAATAAGTCAAATGTGCTATAAAAAAAAACTATGTTTTTAGAGCCAAATTGAGCGTAGCTCAGTGGTAATTGACATGTACTAAAAAATAAGTCAAATGTGCTATAAAAAAAACTAGGTTTTTGAATTCCCCAACTTCAAATGTTGTTGAACTCAGAACGATAAAAAGAAATTTTAAAAAATAATAATAAAAAAATTAAAAAAAAACTAAACTAAATTTTTGGAGAGGGGTCATTTATGTAAAGTTCAAAATATTTTGGGCTATTTCCAACAACTACCTTTTTTTCCTTAATCTAACTAAATGCGAGAATGAGAACAAGGAAGCCCTCTTTCAATCTCAAGGCGAAAAGGAAACATGAAACCCTCATAAAATTACATCAATATGACTCTAATAAGTCTAAACCGCATTCTCTTACAGTAAGTTCTTGCTATACTTTTTTTCTTTCTAACCTAAGTATCAGAGCATGTGTGACAAGCACTATATCGGTGTGTAGCTTTTTTTTATTGTGTAGGTCACTTTTTTTTTTAAATAAATAAATTTATCATTGAAGTACGTGCAAATCATGTGTGATCTCAATCCAACAACATGGACTACCATCTCGACCTTCCACTTGATTCGACGGCTCATTGGCTTGCTCATACTTTTAATTGAATCGAATTCTTTCAGGTACTTTAAATTGGATTTATACATAGTCTATATCATTAACGTCAATAAAAATTTGAAAAAAAATAATTAACGTTAATAATATAATGTTGGTATAAGCTGACATTTATAAAAACAATGGGCCGTTTGGATTGAGAGTATAGGGATGGAAATAAATGTGAGAACGAGCAAGGAGTACAAAATCTCTTGTTTGGTTCAATGTTTTGAGGAATGACCATGAAAATAAGCTATTCCCATGGGTTTTGTATATCCATGAGTAAAGATATTTGATACCCTTGCAAAAATATGGTTTTCTTCATGCTCTTCTATCTTTCTCTTATTTTTGTAAATATCCATCTTCCTTTTAAATACACTAGTTAGTAACACATGCGATGCACGTAGAAATTTTTAGTTTTATTTTGCAATATAAAAAACTAAAGTCTCATGAATTTATTAACTATTACAAATAAAATAGCTAATTAAGATGTCTTAAAAAGATAATACAATAAATGACTAAAATATACAAGAATTTAAATGTCACCTGCCCAAAAAAAAAATTAAATGTAAATATGATAAATATATTGAAAAAAGAAACAATAAATTATATTCCTAGTCCAAAGTACTTGTCATTCAAGATTGATCTTGAAACCCTCTAAAACCCATAAATTATCTATTTTTTTTTTCCATACAAATTTCCATAAAAACAAATTAATAATAACATAAAGTGCTAAAATTTACTTTTAGGAATTTGAAATGATTTGAAAGTTAACTAAATTATGTGATCTCAGTCGGGATCAACATTATTAAGTCATGGTTTAAATTTATTTTTAAGTTAATGAAATAATTCGGTTAGTTAGATTTAGTTAGTTAGATGTGGTAAGATTTGATATATTGGATGTGAGTTTTTTTTTAGCAAAGATTGCAATATTTTTAATTGCATCACGCAAAGTGGTGTACTTAAAGCTCAAATAAAAAAAAATAGAGAGAAATATTTGGTTTTTCTTTTATTCTCTTTTTCATGAATTTTATTTTGATTATATATTTATATTATTAATTTAGTTGTCGATAGTTTATTTTAAATTATACTTAAAATACGAATATGATTATGCATGTCAAACAATATAGAGAAAAATGCCATAAAAAATTGAAAATTAGCGATTAAAGAATCCATTATTGTGAATAATGTAAAAAATAAAAATAAAAATGAAATAAGTTTAAAATTAAAAATTTAAAAAAAATGATAGATAACAGTACCTCTTAATTGACAAAAATAAGTTTATGAATTCTCAGTTAATACTTCATTGTGACGCAATTCAATGTTTCCCTTCTAAAAGACATAAACTTTTAATTTCCATTCTTGTTTTTGCCACGATCACTTGACATTTTGGTATGAAAAAATAGATAGTGTATGTATTTGGCAATCATGTTATTTCCTTTTTATACATATATCACATCTATAGGATGCATAATTCATTGTGTAACCACCTCCACCCGAACAGTTGTGTCTCATCTACATTTATTGCACCCATACATGTATACACTTGAAGAGTCATCTCTCGTCAACAAATAAAAAAATGGAAATTCACTAAAAATATAAGGGCAAAAGAGCAAGACAAAGATTTTCCTCTATAATACATTTTAATATAGTGTAGATTAAAATTGAAAAAATGCAGCGATCCATATGTTGTGAAATTTGGGTGAAAGCCCAAGTTTTCCAGAAATTACAGTTTCTGTATGGTTGGGCGGCCCAAAAATGAATCTGATCGAAGAAGCCCATAAATGCTGGCCCAGTGATGGAGCTACGGGCCAACGGTTCTATCGCGTTAAAGAAATTTAATGAAAAAAGTGTACAGAGCTAAAATATAAACAATCAATTTAATATCAATATCTAATTCAATATAATATTTTCAAGCATCCATTTGAGTTTTCTTTTTTAATACTACAATTTTTTTTAGCTCAACACAATATGTAGGATAATGATTTGAACCTCTGACCTCTTGGTTGATAATATACATCGTTGAGTTATGTTCAACTTGACTTTTTAATACTACAATTGTAAATGAAGATATGAAGATATTAATTTGTTATTCATCATAGGAAGATACAAAATATTTTTTTAGAATATAACATTGTAATTTTAGAGGTGGAGATTCAAACATTAGATATTTAGAAAAAGTTATTGATTATTTAACTATTTAACTACATTTAAATGCACGACGTTTTAATAGGGATGCAATTCAATGGGTTTGAAATCTTTCGTCCAATGACAATTTTTCAGGGTATCAAATCTTTTTAAAGATTCAATATTTAATTTCAAAAGATGTACAACTTTTTTGCCCTTTTTGAAAAGTAAAAAGATGTACACATCTATGAAGCTAAGATAGATTTGAAAATCAAATTATAGACTTTGACTAACTATAGATATTGAGGTTTGGGGCACTTGGATTTGAATTCCAAAGAGGAGTGGGTCCAAGGCAGTGACTTTTGAAATTGAGAAAAGTAATTTTACTTTATTGCCCTCTCCACATTGAAAGGGATGTTGAAAAGTTTTGCTTCCAATCAGGAAGCAGCCTCTCATAACCTTCCATCCTTTGGAAGCTTTTATGTCTCGTGCGAGGGATATAAAAGAGATTTACCATCTAACTGTTTGAATAACATGTGTGGGCTTAGACATAGTTACGACATCAATAACTTCTTAGCTTCTTTCATTATTGTTGGATTAAATAGTTAATTCAAATATAGTTCAGTGAACAACGTATAGTCAATCTGAACATAATTTAACTGGTTAAAACATATATTATTGACTAAATATTTACCTTACTTTTTATGAGATTGAAGGTTCTATCATCTACAGTTATATTTGTTGGACACAAAAATATCATAGATTCAATTTATTATTATTACTAGGTTAAATTACAAATTTGTTACATTTATTATTATCCTCTATCGTAGGTACTGTTTATGATAATTTTATCAACCATAAGGACAAATTTTAAACTTTTAAAATCATAGGAATTAAATTCTAACTTCTTCAAATCACAATGACCAAATTTATAATTTAACCTTATTATTATTATTATCATCATTAGTTAATATAGAGCTTAGATCTATTGACTTTATCAGGTCAAATTTTCATTTTCAACATTAATTTAATATGTCCGTTCAATATGATTTAGGTTACAATTCAACCAAATCAACTTGGTTTGCTTTTATATGTTTATTTTTTTAATATAAATTTTAATTTGTAATTATATTTCATTTACATCTCTCTCACATCGTGGAAGAAATTTCCTTTCATTCGATAAAACCGGACACAAATCCAAATTTGGGACCAAATACAAACCAACAGTTTTTTTTTTTTTTTTTTTATCACTTGTATTTCTTGGTTTATTTTAAGTAAGATTCTTAATTTGTGACTCATTATTTAACTACCAAACAATTTTTTAACATAAGAAAATTATTGGCCACTTTTATTGTATCAATATCAAACTATTTAATTGTCAACACGTACCAAAAGTGTCTACATCCTCCTTGAGCGACCTATTGCAGTTAACCAGAATTCACCTCTCCTTTAAGTTTTTGTTTTTCCTATTTTTCACTTCTTTCGTGTATAAAAAATACATATAAAAAAAATATTGTCAATGTGAACATAATGAAGTAGTCAAACTCAAAAACACCTTTTTTTTTTTTTTTCTTCCAAAAGTCGTTTTTTGAATCGTCACTCTACACTTGACGTACGATGGTGAATTTAAAAAGAAAAAAAAATAGAAGAATTTCTTTAATTTAAGTATATATACAAGGACAGATCTCTTTGGAGACGTGGCCCCCCAAAGTTATTGAACTTTTTTACATATAACATAAGTAATACCTTAAATATATACTATTAGTAACACATATTTCACTTAAATGTAACAAAATGTAGCTTGTCTCAGTAGTAGTCACGCCTTTGGCAACATGAGTATAGCTCAACTGGCATAACGCGTATATTCTTGATCAAGAAATTAGAGGTTCGAATCTCACATATTATATATATATAAGACACGCCTTTGGCTCTCCCTAGCATGCATGGGTTTGATTCCTCCAAGCATCATTTTTTTTTATATTAGTTTTTTTGTTTTAGTAACACACGCGTGCGTGTATGTGTGTCTTCTCTCATTTTAATAAATGTTGTTTATATTAGCTTTTAATAATACGTGCGATGCATGTGGAATCTCAAAGTTTTACTTTAAAGTGAAATAATCCAATTAATTATTTATTTTTGAAAAATTATTTATGAAAATGATAAATATTAGGAAAAAATACATTTTTGGTCTCTCAATTTGTAGGTGAGTTTCTATGGAGTCCCTAAGTTTCAAAATCGAACAATAAGTCCCTTAATTTGGTAAAATAGTTCAATTGAGTCCCTTCACGTTAACCACCATTGATTCTTTAACATATTATTGACGTGGCCATTTTTAATATTGAAATAATAATTTTTGAAATAAAAATAATTATTATTATAATAAAATAATAAAACTAAAATAAAAATAATTATTAAAAAAAAAAAACCATTCTCTTCTTATTCTCCTTCTCCTCTCTCTTCTCCCCTATGTTTCTTCTTTCTCTCTCTTCCCTTCCCCTTCCCCTCCCCTCTCTTCCTCCCTCATATTTCTTTTCTTCTTCTTCTTTTTCATTTTTCAAATCTCATTATGCAAGCCTCCAAATTTGACGAAGGAAAAGGTTTTTTTTAAAAACAATTATTTTTAATTTCCCTTCCATGATTTGGAGCCCTAGGCAACGAATCTCTCCCCATTCGATTCTTCTTATTCTCTGGCCACCCTTTGATGATGCTCCGACAACAACACGAACCTAGACCGGCAACGACGACTCTGCTTTTTCTCCGGCGAGCACGCGACACGAAACCCACACGCGCGGCGGTGCTTCTCCCTCCGAGCAACGGAGGGGAGAAGGGGGAGGGAAAGAAGAAGGATAAGAGAGAGAGAGAGAAGAAACATAGGGGAGAAAAGGGAGAGGAAGGAGAAGGAGAAGAAGGGTTTTTTTCTTAATAATTATTTTTAGTTTTATTATTTTATTATAATAATCACTATTTTTATTTTAATATTAAAAATGGTCACATCAACAATTTGTTAACGAATTAACGGTGGTTAACGTAGAGGAATTCAATTGAACTATTTTACCAAATTAAGGGACTTGATTGTTCGATTTTGAAATTTAGGGACTCAATAGAAACTCACCTGCAAACTGAGGGACCAAAAATGTATTTTTCTCTAAATATTATTGAAACTTCATTTACCCTAAGAATTTAAAAGTTGGTGGTAAGTAAAGAGTCTTAACTACTTAGTATGGATGCAGATACAACTACAATTTATGAGGAAAATAATTTTTAAATATAATAGGTTCTTTTTTAAATAGCAATTATATATGTATTGTGTGATTAATTTAGAATGCATATGAAATTTGATATAACTGTAATAAATTGGTAGCATTTTAGAAATCACACGCAATTACATACTATGAATGTATATATTTGTTGAAGATTTTTAGGTTGCAACCTATTGAATTTTATTGGACTTCAAATCAATATAAAAAAATTTATTTGTAAGTTTAGAAATAAAATTAAAATAATAATTTTAGAAGTATATCTTTTATACAAACAACTTGACCTTGTAAACACTTTTCTTCCATTAAAAAAACAAACAAACAAACAAACAAACAAACAATAAAGAAATAACTCTACCCTCGTACCCTATTTTTTCATATGTGTATTTTTTTAAAACACATATGGAAAGGAGGGAGAAAAAAAAATTGTTGCTCTCTTTGTCTCCTCCAATGTAATTTAATGTAATTTTTCATGAATTAAAAATTTGTGGGTAAAATAGGAAGCTAAAGATTCTCCTCAACATCAGTTTTTATATATAATCGGTTAAAAAATGTTTAGAACATAAATTTTAAAATGAATCTACTTTTCATTGAATTTAAATAGTAAATATTTGTAATTTGACATGGAATTTAAAAGTAATGACAAAGATATTGCTAAAACTATATTTATAATTTTTTTTGTTCAATTTACAATGAATATGATTTTCATTGGAAGTAGTTGAAAATCTTTGATACATAATTTTCTATAGTAAAATATAATTTTTGAAGAAATGTACTTTTCATTGAGTTTAAAATGTAAATACTTGAGATGAAATGTTAAAGTAATGAAAGGATAAAAATGAAAAAGAAGAAATTGATGAAAATAACACTACCTCTTCATCGACGAAAATAAGCTTTTGGATTTTCAAGGCCTTATTTTGACATAGTTCAATGTTTTCTTTACGAAGAACAAAAACTTTTATTTTCCATTCTCTTTGGAAGGCTTTGAGCTCTCTTATAAAAGAAACAATCCTTCTATCACTTGACATTTTGAAAATGAAGTTTGGGAGGAAAAAAAATCAGAAAGATTTGTATTTATTATGTGAAAGGATGTGATTTATTTATTAAAGGATGTGTCTTTATGATTTTAAAGTTCAATCTACTAATCATGAAAGAAAAAAAAACACAAAGAGGTACCGTGTGAGGTTAGTAAGAATTACAATAGTGGAAGTTGAGAATTGTAAGGAAAAAAATACACAAAGAGGTACAATATGGACAATAAAGGCAATAAAGAGACGTAAGAGCGTGAGTAAGAATTACAATAGTGGAAGTTGAAAATTTTAAGGAAAAAAAAAAGAAAAAACATAAAGAGGTACAATATGGACAATAAGGGCAATACGGAAATTGTGGAAAAATATAAGGGCAATAAGGAAATGTAAAAATTCTCCCATCAAGCCCCTTTTAATATAGTATAGATATAGATATATTGTTTATATAGCTTTTTGTTTTATTAATATATATATAACTCTTCCATTATAATAATATTAGTTTTATGTTTTTGTAATGTATTTACGTAGGTAAAAAAAAACTATTATCCTCTTCCATTTTAACACTACAAGAATTTTTAGATTTGCCGACAAAGTTTTTTTTGACACAACACTGTTTGTCGAGAAAAACATACTTATCCCGACGAAAATGGCAAGCGTCGAAAAATCTACGCACTTTTTCCAATGCTTGCCATTTCGTTAGGACTTTTTCTGACGCTTGCAAATTTCATCCGTAAAAGTTGGCTATGCCGACGAAAACGCTTGCGTCAAGAGAAATGAATTAAATGAAATTCACGTTTCACTTCTCTCGACGCTTTTTAGACCTATGCCGATGCTTTTTTTTTGCGTCGGAGAAAGTCACGAAAAATAAAAACCCTAGCCCTCTCTTCTTCTTCTCCTCCTCTCCTTCTTCTCTTTGTTTTCTCTCTTCTTCTTCTTCCTTTTCTCTCTACCATCTACGTCCAAAACCTCATACCGTCACCTCATCTCTTCTTCTTCTTCTCCATTTTCTTCTCTATTCCTTCACTCATGCCCTATCTCTTCCAATTTCGGCGTTTTTCTTGTAGGTTGTGGTCCGAATTTGGGCATTTTGAGGGAGAAAATATTTGGAGTTTGCTACTTTTTGCTGTTTCTCATCATATAGTTCCATTTTAAGCTTGTGGGTTTTATTTCCAAAGGTATTTATTTAATTTTAACTTATGTTTGTCTAGTTATTTTTAGGTTTTCTCTCTTTCTCAATACTTTTTGTTTTCTTTGTTCACAAATTCCATTGGTAGCTTGGATTTTCTTCTTGGTTAAGCATTTGGAGGTATATAGAATTCTTACACCGTGTCTTTGTTAGTTTATTTAAGATTTAAACTTGGTTATTGAGCCTTTTGAAGTTAACAAATTTTATTTTGAGTGTATTATGTGTTCAAAGTGTGATTTGGAGAATATTTGTCTGATTTGGAGGCTATTTATGTGATTGATGTTTGGTTTGGAGCTTATTGTTTGATTAAAGTATGATTAAATCGTGATGTTGAATTTATTGTGTGTTCAAAATGTTATTTGAAGCTTAATTATTTTATTAAATTGTGATTTGTGGCCTCTTTATGTGATTAAAGTTTGATTTGGAGCTTATTGTGTGATTAGAAGTGTGATTTTGAGCCTACATTTGTGTGATTAAATTGTGACATCGAGTCCAAGTGTGTGATTAGTTTGATTTTGAGGCTACTGTGTGTGATTGAATTTGATTTATAGCCTATTTTGTGATTTTTATCCTATTGAGCCTATTGAACATTAAAATGTAAGTGTTACTTTTTAGCTTAATTTAAAGTTATATGTTGAGTTAGAGAGTTATATTTTGAGCTTAGTGAAGATTATATTGTGATTTTGTTCTCTTAAAATCCCTAAGTACCTTGTATATGTACGTCCTTGGAACTAGGTTGGTGCAAAAAATGCAAGACTCAACACGTTTCCTTAATAGCGATATTTATTTAAAATTGAGTACTTTTGGATGTTTGAGGGTTAGTTTAAGACATTTGGAGAGAAGTTAGACACTTTTGGAAGAGTTTGGAGTGAGTTTGGTATGAGTTAATCATCTAAAATTTGTACCGTAGACACTTTGGAGTGAATTAGGCACTAAACTTTCATTAAATTCTATCTATAATTAGTAATAGTTTCAACTTTTGATTTTTAACTTTAATAATAAAGTTTTGCTTTATAATTTTCTATATATAATTAGTAATAGTTTGTCCATCTTTTGAATAGACTTATTTTGATTGTACAATGACAAGCACACAAGATGATCTCTTCTAATTAGGTATATATGATTTATTTGATGTTATAAAATCATTATGAAACTTATTGTCTTTTATATGTTTGGTTGCATGTTATAATGTATTTTACGTTTAATTATTAGCTTATATGGCTATTTAGAAATTATTGTACCCATAATTGGGTTTAGAAATCAGTTTGGGTGAATTAAACTCTTTTTAGCTACTTTGTAGCTTCCAAGGGGCGAAGTAGACACTTATAGGTCGTTTTGAGTTATTTTTGGCCTCAAAGTATACTTAAGCACCTTTAAGACACTTTTGTAGCATCGGGGGGTTGGTTATGTGCTTAAGTTTCATTTTAGACACTTTCTAAATTTCTTTGAAAGTCAAAATGACACTTAGACTCTTTTGTGCTTTAGTTTCACTTTAAGAACCTTCTATTATTTTTTGTTTTGTATTTAATTTTTTTTGTATTTATTGTATTTTTTTTTCCAGATTTGTAGTTGTGTAATTTTGAAGACCTATTTTCCAAAAATATAGACGAAGACGAAGATTGAAGCTTTCAAGATCAATTGTTTTCTTTCCGATGTATTTGTTTTCTTTTTTCGAACTGTAGTACATGTAGAGATTGAACCTTTTGTAATCAAATTATTGCATTTCAATACTATTGCTTTTTATGATATCATTTTTTGTTTTAAAATGGTACTATAATGAACTATCAAGTAGTATAGAAATAAATAAATAAATAAGAGAGAAAATATATTTTTCAGGGTTTTGCCGACGCACACTGCGTCGGCAAAAATAAACTTCTCTCGACGCATACATTAGTCATTGGGAGAAATTTTTTCCCAATGCAACACATTGCGTTGAGAAAAGGCCATTGTTCCCAATGCAAAGCTATTTTCGTTGGGAAGTGGCTTTTTCGACAGCTTTATGCCGATGAAATTGTCGACGAAATATTTTCGTTGGCCAAGACTTTTCCCGACGTCAGAAAAAAGTGAAAAATCTTGTAGTGTAATTATTATTATTTTTTTGTTAATATACTTGTTTATAAAAGGTTATTATTACTTATTGATTTAAACATATATAGAAAACTATTGTTAGAAATAATTTAGACCTATATATTTTTTTATATAAATGTAAACAATAAACCACATTTCCTTTAAATAATTCTATCTACAAAGTATTTTTATTATTTTTGCAAAATTCCTAATAGATTCTTAAACTTTATATAGTGTCTAATATATTTTTCAAAGTGTAAAAGAGAGCATAGCTCAACTGGCATATTGAATGTATTAAAGATCACGAGGTCTATGGTTCAAATCCCCCCCCTCCAACCTCTATTGTACTAATATATATATATATATATATATATATATATATATATATATTTCACTTTCAATTTTATATCTACTAAGTCCTCGAATTTTCATTTTTGTGTCTTATAGATCATTGACATGTTTAATATTTTAAAAAAATCAATGATCAATTAAACACAAAATTGAAAGTTTAAGGTCTCATTGGACACAAAATTCGATTTTATGTCTAGTAAATCAATTGATTTTTAAATTTTTTGAACGTCATGGATCTATTAGACACAAAATTAAAAGTTTAGGGACCTATTGAATACATTTAAAGTTTAGAAACTTATTAGATGTAAGATTGAAAGTTTAGGAACCCATTATACACTTTTTAAAGTTTAGAAATTGAATAACACAAACTTAAAAATTCATAAACTCTAGTAATTTAACTTTTTTTTTAATTATATTTATATAATGTAATTTTTTGGCCCCCAAACATTACTTTATGGGTCCGCCCCTATATATATATATATATATATATATATATATATATATATATATATATATTAAATTACAAATTTAGTCCCTATAATTTGGAAAAAGTTAAAATATAGTCTACACAATTTTAAAAGTTAGAATTTTATCTTTATGATAAAACTTCATAAATAGTTTCTATAGTTTGATAAAAATTTTATGAGTAGTCTATACTATAGAGACTATTTATGAGAGTTTTATCAAACTATAAAAATTAATTTTTTAATTTTTAAAATTATAGGGATTCAATTTTAATTTTTTCAAAGCTATAAAAATCAAATTTGTAGATTAACCACGCACGCATAATTGGAAAAGAAATACGAGAAGAATTTATTCTTAGGCAAAAAAAAGAAAAAGACAAATAAGAAAGGAAACAAAAGCATCTGAGTTGTGAGTTCTGATCGCGTTTGACAAAATGCCATGCATCTGATGCGCTATCACGTGTTCAGCACATCGATGCCACGTGGCAACATGCACGACTAGGGACCACCGTAATTAAATGCTTCTTGTCTACAAGCACTCTTCGCTCTCCCCAATGAATGTATTCCAAAGCAAAGCCGTTTTGAAGAAAAAAAAAGGACAAAAAGAAAAAATAGTTAATTCACGTAATTGTTTTCCAAATGTGCATTTTCATACCTATATTTTCAATTTTTATCTATTTTGATATTTGTATTTTTTAAAAAGTTTAAACTGAATAAAGATTCAAATATCTGATATTTTGATACACGATATTGTTATAGTGAAATTGGACCAAGAGAATAAACCCAAAATGTATGGGAAATCAGAGGACAAATAAGACAAAAAGGCCAAAAGCATGACAAAACCGAACCGACATAGAAGGACCGAACCACATAATAAAGAAGAAGATGAGAAATAGGGTTGAAGCCCAATTTCTTAAGAGCCCGAGGCCGGTCTCATAGTCTGAGGGTTGGCCTCATAAGGAGCACGTGCCCTACATGTCCTCGGTTGGTGTGATCTCGTTTCAGCTCGATCCATTCCCTTTTTGACCTAATTCAAAAAGGAGTCAACGAAAACTCTAAAATGGTCATATAAATGTCCTTATTCAATTAGAAAAAAGATAAGCGCTTCCTAACCCTAAACTCTTGCTGCATCTAACTTCTTTGTGCTAACTTAAGCATCGGAGCTCGTGTGGCAAGCGCCACACTGGTGTGTAGTTTATTGTTCTTTTACAGACCATGTTCTTCCCTCTTCAAACAAGTTCTACCATTGTTGAAAATTTTTTCTAGTTAGATTTTGGCAACAACGTATACAATACATTAAATAGTCAAGTAATGCTTAAGTTAACTTTTTATTTATTTTTTCCTATGAGTATAGTACAACAAGTGGGGACGTGAGAATTTGAACCTCCGACTTCAATAAAAATGAATATATGAGTCAATCATTGAGATATACTCGTTAATTTTGATATTTGTAGTTTCAAAATATTCAATTTGATGACAAACATTTTAACTTTGGGTACATTTTAGTGAATGTGTTTTAAAAACATTTATTTGGGTTCACATACTTTAAAAGTTTTTTTTTATTGTTTACAAAATCTTCAACACACAGTACTAAACACAACAAACTATTTTTAATATAAAAATATGACAATATTTAAAAAAATATACTGAGTACGGTATTGTGTTGAGAGTACCATTGGATAAAAATGTGATTAAAAAAAATGATTAAAATGATCACTTATTAAAAATGAGTTAAATTACAAGTTTAGTCTTTTAACTTTTAGATTTGTGTTCTATTTGGTTTCTGAACTTTCAAAAATGTCTAGTTCATGAAATTTCAATTTTGTATCAAATATGTCCTTAAAATTTATAAACTTTCAACTTTGTGTCCAATAAGTCTCTAAATTTTCAATTTTCATCTAATAGATACTTGACTTATTTGATATTTTTTTAAAAGTCACGAACTTACTAGACACAAAATTGAAGGCTAGGATCTCATTAGACATAAAATTCAATTTTATAAGGACATGTCAGGGATGTATTAGACAAAAAATTAAAAGTTTAAAAACTTATTAAACATTTTTAAAGTTCAAGTACCTATTAGATACGAAATTGAAAACTAAAAAATTTATTATTGATAAGGACAACATAATCTCTACCTATCCTCACAATAGTATGATATTGTCTACTTTGGGCATAAGCTCTCATAATTTTTCTTTTGGTTTTTCAAAAAAGCCTCAAACAATAGAGATAATTGTTTTCACTTATATACTTATGATCACTTTCTTCTCTAACTAATGTAGGATCATGTTTGCACTCCCAACAATTACATACTTTTAAAAATTTAAGAATCAAATAGATATAAACTTAAAAGCTAAGGCTCCGTTTGATAACCATTTAGTTTTTGATTTTTGGTTTTTGAAAATTAAGCTTGTTTTCTCCAAATTTCTCTACAATGGTTTTCATCTCCATTAATGAAACATTTGAATTCTTAGCCAAATTCTAAAAACAAAAACAAGTTTTTGGAAATTACTTTTTTTAGTTTTCAAAACATGGCTTTGTTTTTGAAAACATAGGTAGAAAGTAGATGACAAAACAAGTAAAACTATAGGTGGAAGTAGTATTTATAGGCTTAATTTTCAAAAATCAAAAACCAAAAATCAAATGGTTATCAAACGGGGCCTAATTGATTAAATTTGTAATTCAACCTTAAAAATATGTGATGAAAATCAATTTTTTTAAAGATGTACAATAAAGGAAGTGGATGGACAAAAGTTGACGAAAATAAACAAAAATCCAACAATGCGTGAACTAAATTTTATTATTTATTATTTATTTATTTGGTTATCGGCCCCGCCCCTACTGCAAGTCCAGGCGTGACCCGCCGGACCACGGGTTCAGTGTGCCCATATCCATGCCCATGCGATTTTTCAAATATGTCAAACGCAGGACCCACTGCCACGTGGTTTTAGAATTATCATTAGACAACCTATTTTTAAAAATGTAAAAAAAAAAAAAAAAGACATTGTCAACGAGTACAACTCAGCAGCTAACACACTTAAAAATAAAGTTTGAATCTCAATCCCATATTATATTGAAAAGAAGCGAGAATGTTAAACTTTGTATAAAATTTTAAATTCATATTTCATAGTTGGTATTGAAATGATGTATTGGATAATCTAGGTCCCATTTAAAAACAAATAAACCAGTTTGATTTTTTGTTTTCTGTTTTTGAAAATTAAGTCTACAAACAAGCAAAGCTAAGATTTGAAACTAAAAAAACCATGCCTCGTTTAATATCACTTGGTGTTTGATTTTTTTTTTTGAAAATTGTATAGTTTGCCTATCATTTCTCTACAACAGGTCTCGTGAATTTAAAGAAAATATTTGAGTTCTTACTCAAATTCTAAAAACAAAAACACGTTTTTGAAAACTATTTTTAAAATTTTTTCAAAACTTGATTTGGTTTTTAAAAACATATGTAAAAATGAGATAATAAAACAAGGAAATCCATAAGTGAAAATAGTATTTTTAAATTTAATTTTCAAAAACCAAATGGTTATTTTAGCCCTGTTTGATAATCATTTGGTTTTTGATTTTTGATTTTTTAAAATTAAGTCTAAAAATACCACTTTTCTCTATGGTTTCCAAATTCAAATGTTTTCTTCAAACACAGTTTTTTAAAATAAAAAACTAAATAGTTATCAAATTGAGCTGTAGTTTTTTAGAAACTTGTTTTTGTCTTTGAAATTTGGCTAAGAATCCAAATGTTTCCTTAAAAAAAAGTGAGAAAACAAGCACAATTTTCAAAAACTAAATGATTATTCAAGGAAACTAAATGGTTTTTCTTTTTAATTTAACAAATGCAATGTGGAAAATCAAACTTTCAGTTTTAATGTAGTCAATGTTTTGTCTACCAGACTAACCTTAGACTTGAGGAAAAAAAAAACTTTGAGCTTGCATTTGAACATTTTTAGAGTGTGTTATAGCTTATAGATAATTTATAGAGAATTTTTTTTTTTTTAAGCGAAACAATGATTCAAAAGGCACTTTATAGAATATTTAAAATTTCTTTTGATTATTCTCTAGTGTTTTTTAAATCACTTTGAAAGTCATCTTAACTTCACTTTTAGCAAGTTGGGACCAAAACCAAGAAGATTTATCCCTCAAAATCACCCAAGGTAAAAACATTTTTAACAGAGTTAAAAGCACTTAAAAGGTGTTATGCGAACCTAAAAGAAAAAATCAATAAATTTAAATTGCTTTTGTTCTTATGTTTCACAAAAAAATATTTTTATATTGTGGTTGACATAATTTCTTAATTGATTTTTTATGTAAAAATCACTTTATAATAATTTGATATTTGTAGAATTACTAGTTAGTCTTACAAATAAACATGCAATAAAAATTAATTTAAAAAAATATATATTGGAATGAAAACCACTTTTTTATTAAAATGTTATACGATTTTTTTTTAAGTGTTTAAACTAAAAGACATATACCAAACACATTTTTTTAAGATGGTATGATCAAACATCAAAAAATTATTTTTAAGTACTTTTGAGAAAAGAACATGTAATTAAAATGCCATGGAAATTGATTGCTTTGCTTGTGTTTTACTTTTCTGACTTACCCAAAAAAAAAAAAAGTCATTAAAAAAAAATTAAGACAGGCTTAAAGGGCAACACGAACAAAGACATTCTGCCCAACCAAACAAGAGTTAACAACCGCGTTTCTGTCATCCCTTTCTTTTTCCAACCTCCCACGTTTATATTTTCAACTACCAACTCAAAATAAATAAATAATAAAAATAAAAAATCAATGTATCATTCGTTATTTTTAATCCACCAAACATGTAAATATTCACCACGTCATTTTCATTAGAATGATTTAACCTTATATCAAACTATATAGATTTATATATTCCATCTTATGGGAAGAAAAAAAAACAAAGTAAATATTTACATAACTCAGACCTATAATATTTATTTATACGATTTAACAAACATTTTTGTAATTGAAGCATATGAGTGAGAAAACAATTGATTTTTCTTTTTTAAAATTAAATTGTAAGGTTTGTCAACTTCATTTTACTTATCTACATCTCATATGTATTTTTTTTTTCGAATTTCTATTGAACATCTTAACTTCATCGTTATGTTTATAAATATACAAGTATTAAATTATTACAAACAAAATCATGCAAGTGAAAATGTTACCAGAGTATTCTGTAAGAAAACAAAAGTTACTAGAGTAGAATCATGGGTATATTTAAAGCACTTTTGTAATTTAAAAAAAAAAAAAAAAAAAAAACTCTTCTCTTTCATAATCATGGTATTTACTAGTAGCGTTAGAGTGCTTTAGAAAAAACTGAAGCGCTCAAGGTATTCGTAGAGTGTCCAAATGTTTATTGAAAAGCACTTCAAAGTTCAACTTCAAACACATTTTTAAGTGTATAAAACTAAATCCAACCCCTTTTTGTCAAAGGTTTTTTTTCTTCTAAAAAGCACTGGATCTAAAAGCACCTCAAACAATTAGTCTAAGCATAATTTAACTAGTTGAAGTATTATATTTCCGACTAAAAGGGTTTCGGTTATATTTTTCACCCTCACGTGTTTTTTTTTAATTAAATTACAAGTTTAGTCTTAAAATTTTGAGGTTTGTGTCTCTTTGATCCATAAACTTTCAAAATTATCTAATAAATCTATAAACTTTCAATTTTGTGTCTAACAAGTCCCTAGTAAATTTAAATTTTTTAAAAATTAGTTGAACTATTATATATTAATTTGAATTTTATGTCTAGTGAAACCCTAAAATTTTAATTTTGTATTTAGTAGATTCGTGAATTTTAAAAAATTATAAAGTTCAGGGACTAAATTTGTAATTTTGAGAATTTAGGGACCAAATTGACACAAATTTCAAAGTTCAGGGACTAAACTTATAATTTAATCTTTCTATTTTTTTTTTTTTGAGTTCAACAATATATAAATGTGAGAAGATTTGAATATTAACTTAAAATATATGTCATAATCAGTAAAGTTATATTTAAACTGGTTACCTCTTATATAATTGAATAAAAAAAAACCTCGAACACATCAAATAACATATTTTAATCAAAGAAAATAAAATAAAATAAAAAGCTAAAAGAAAGTTAAAGTCCTATTAAATGAGCAAAATATTATTTGGAAATTAACTCCGTAGAACCCCGTAAACCAAAAATGGTATTTAATTACCCTTTAAAAAAAAAGGTCCACCTCCTACTTTTCACACAAACGAAATCATTGTAAGAAAAAACAGGCGGCAAAAAAAAATAAATGAAGTTTTATTTAAAAAGGGGAAAAAAAGAGAAAAGCGAAAGGAAAAAAGAAAAAAGAAAAAGGAAAAAAAGGGCTGAAAGCGGCAATGCAATAATGACAAAAACAAATCGGTTACCAATGGCGGGTTCCACGAGCCTCGTGTTCCTCTGTTTTTCCCCTTCTTCTTCTTCTTCTTCTTCTTCTTTTCGATTCTGAATTTCAATTCAATTTCTCTGAAACACACAGACAAACAACCAGGCGAGTAGACCGAGAAAGAAGAAGACCCACTGGACAAATTTGCTCAGATCTCCACCTTCACGCATTCCCATGTCTGGTTTTCCTTTCCTTTTCTTTTTTCTATTATTCAATTTCTTTTGCTTATTTTTTTATGTCCAAATCATTGCAATTTGTGAATTCGGGTTCTTGTTTTTATTTTCAGAAATTGGGATTCTGTAATTAATCCGACCTATTCCTTCTGTTTCTCTCTCTGTCTCTGATTCTGTGCTCCTCGCATGGACGGCTATTACGCGTTCTCATCGATCTCAACGGTCTGTGGTTCTTCCTTCTTGACTTGTGCGCCGTTTCCCTCTCTTTCTATGGGGTTTCTTTTAACTGTTGGGTTTGTATTTGGAGATTTGCTGAAATGTGTGTGAATCGGAGCTCGGCATTTACTGTTGGAGTCGTGTTTTTGTATGATCTGCTACGCGATCCATTTATTCATTCTTTGCATTCTGTTTTTCTTCCGTTTTAGGTTGTGTTCTTTGATTTGTTGTGCGTGTTTGTTCTGAAATTTGCTTTTCTTGTCCAGTAGATTATTTCTGGATCTGGAGTGATTGATGTTGCTCATGATGCTTCTACCTGTTTTTCATCTCCAACTATTTGGAATCGGACGGATATGGCGGCCATGATTACGAGGGTTATGCTGGTGTTCTGTGGTGGTATTGGCCTAGGGTTTTGCTCTGGGGTTTTTCTGTGGTTTTTGTTACCATGGGCTGTGGAGGATCCAAGGTGGACGAGCTTCAATTGGTGACTCTTTGCAGAGAGAGGAAGGAGTTAATCAAAGCCGCGTCTCGCCATCGTTACGCTCTTGCTGCAGCTCACGTTACGTATTTTCAGTCTCTCAAAGACATTGGCGAAGCTATACGCAAATTTGTTGACGAAGAGATTGTGATCTCTGGTGCTGATTCTTTATCCTCCCATGGCTCTCCTGTTCTTACACTGCCATCTGATGAAGGGAAAGGGAAGAGGAGGAAGCCAAAATCGGGTGAGAAACACATAAACTCGTCTTCGTCGTCCTCGATTTTGCATTCTGTTTCGATTTCACATGAACACTCTCCTCACGAGGACGAGATCGATGGCTCTCACTTGCATTTATCATCTGGATCGGATTCTGAATCTGAACAAAACTCTTCGGGTCATATTCACATTGAGGATAGTCCAGTACCAGATGAAGGTTATAGCCATCCTCCTCCTTACGCTTATCCGCCAGATTGGAGTTCTCCAACGAATACATACGCCTATTATATGCAGAGGTCAACTACTCCGGCGACGACGGTAATGTATGATGGACCGGAAACACATAAAGCTTCAGATGGGCAGTGGCCTGATCCGTCCTACAGTTATCCGCCATATCCGCAGTATGGAAATGGAGGGTTCTATGGGTTTTCAATGGGTTCACAACCGGATTATAACCTGTATAATCAGCAACCGAGGCGCCCCGCTACTCCACCGCCTCCGCCTTCTCCGCCACAGGTCTCTGCTTGGGATTTTATGAATGTTTTTGATGGCTATGATAATGGTTACCAGGATTATAATTCGGGGAATAGATATGGATATGGTTCCATTCAGAGCAGTCCTGATTCCAATGAAGTGAGGGAGAGAGAAGGGATACCTGAGTTGGAAGATGAAACAGAGCCCGAAGCTTTGAAAGAAATTAAAGAGAGGAAGAAATTGAATGTGGAGACGATGAATAAGAATATGAATTCAGGGGAGGGGACATCAAAGTTTGTTCCGCCGCAGAGTAGTGAGGACAGCTCAAAATCAGTTCCATTGCCACATAGTGGTAGCTCAACGGTATCTAAGGAAAAGGGAATAATTAACAGTCCTGATACAATTGTGTCGAAAAAATCGGAACAGGAGGAGCCAGTGGAGAAGAAAGAGGTGAGTTTTGAGATTGAGGAGACTTCGACATTAGATGTTGAATCCTCCAAGAAAAGTAATTTAGCCACATTCACTGCCTACGGTACAAGGGACCTTCAGGAAGTTGTAAATGAAATTAAGGATGAATTTGAAACTGCTTCTAGCTATGGGAAAGAGGTCGCAATGTTGCTTGAAGTGGGGAGATTGCCTTACCGGTCTAAGATCACTGTACTTAAAGGTTGGTACTCAAGAACTGGTCTTTAACTTTTTCTTCTTCTGGTTATATCCTTAAAACATCTCTCTCTCTCTCTCTCTCTCTTTCTCTCTCTTTTAAACGAACTCTTTTCGTAATTAATCTGCTAACTGCACTTTTGTAGCTTCTTGTTAAAAAAAAAATGAAAAAAATGAAAAACTGAAACGATTATCATTTTTACATGGATGAATAGAATAATGGAGGGATGTAACTCTAAAAGCAATACATGGTATGATGGTATAACAGCAAGTTTTGTTGTTTATGGCCTTCGGTATTCTAATCTAGTTCTTTGGGTTTACAAGAAGTTAAAAACTGTAAGTTTGAATCTACTTGCTTGCTTTGGGTTTTATTGGAATTTGAAAAGTTTGATCTCGAAGTAAACCTTGGGACTGAACTTCAAGAGGCTGCCAAATGTCATGGTCATGCTTGTCCAGGGCGTGTTGCCCGTGGCCGCATGTCCATCTCAACCCCTTTTAGTCATGCTTTCATTGTATATATGTCTTATTGCTTTCTAGTTAGCTTTACTTGTATTTTTGTGGCTGTATGACTCCTCGCCACTTTGCATGTTCAAGCCTGTCAAAGGCATAAATCCTAGAATGTACTATAGGGGGGTATGACTAGTTGTCCAACCTTCCTACCCGGAGTTATATGCTATTAAGCCGTTGTTGTCCCTTTCTTGCTTACTTGTGTATAACAAAACCTTTTCTCAAAATGCTTTCAAAACACTTTCTCTCTCACGTTTTCTAAAACCGTTTTCTCCCGAGACCCGAGGGGAGGCTAGACCATATACGGAAGTAGTCCGCAACTTCCGTTTTGCGTACGGCTGACTTGTTCGCTGAGCTAGAGCAAGTGCCGCACGGTTGAAGAGCTGCGACTGTGATACCAGACACATCTCTAAAATGTTCCTTATATTAAGGTTTTCTAAATACTTATGGATTGGATTCTATTTATTTCCTACTGCTTTTATATTGGTGAATATTTGTTTCCCATTTGCTAGTGGTCTTAAAACATGGTATATAAAGAGCGAACAAATTAGTTTGTGGTGTTACAAAAATTCCTGGTATTGTGCAGTTATTCTTTCTCGGATCCAGTACTTGGTGGCCCCTTCCTCAGCATCTTCTCAGCCGCCATTGATTTGGTTGGACCCTAAGACAGTGAAAATGGCAAAAGCATACTCTGGGGCTGGCAGTCCTGGCAATGAGTTTGACTTGAAATCTGGAAGCCTTTCATCTACGCTGGAGAAGCTTTATGTATGGGAGAAGAAACTGTATAAAGAAGTTAAGGTATTGATGCATATAAGCTTTATGCTAATTTATGCTTATTGATTATGGAGTTGATTCTATTCCAGAGGTGCTCCTTAATAAATGCATTCAAATATGAATTTGTAAAGAGTCTAGGTAAACTAATTGTTTTAACTTTGACATGTGTACTGTCCCTTCTTCTTCCTGATTCATACCCCCCCAACCCCTTTTGTTACATTTGCGATAGAGAACGTTTGTCATCCTTTTCAATGTGAACCTCGTCAAATTTGGTGAAGGCTTTTTACGATCGAGAGAATTCATGTATGCACACAAAAAATTACACACTCTAATAAAAAAGAAAGGAATTGTTATCGAGCAAGGACGTGCTCACGATTTTTTGATTCAATGAACCTGATTTTTATACTCTACTTTTTCTGAAGAGAACACAAGCTCATTCTCATTGCAACTTTCTTTTGGTCTTCTGTTATTAGGGCGGTTGTTCTAGTGATCCTTGCCAAATGGCTCTTGTTTTGTTGCTGGAAAGTGTGAGAGTACTAGTAAGGGGTAGGTTGGGAATATTAATAGGATATTAGTTAGGGCTTAGTGGTAATTAGCTAAGGGATGTCTGGGTTATAAATAGAGGAGTTAGGGTTCTTAGAAGGGGTGGATCATTTTAGTGGAATAGTCCATAGTAGTATTAGGGAGAGAGATAGCTCTCTCGAAAGGCTATTACTATATTGTAGTTTCTTTGTGATATTGCAATATATCGGTTACTTGTGTTCTTGGTATTTGGATTCCTAACAGAAAGCTTCAGCTGCTGCAGAGAGCTTTCTAGTTTAGGTAGCAGATGTGTTTAATTTAAACCCAAATAATACAACTGACATTAGAATAATTATTCTGTGTGTTTAATTTAAACCCAAATAATACAACTGACATTAGAATAATTATTCTGTGTTAATTATTTGATGATTCTTGTCCCGTGAGGGACATCCGATAAAATTGGAACGATATAGAGAAGATTAGCATGGCCCCTGCACAAGAATTATTTGTTGATTCTTCGAGTTGTCTAGGATCGAGCTGAAGTAACCTGTTTAGACATGACATATGCAAACTACTACATCTGGACATGACATTACTGTTGTCCTTGAAACTATAAAAGTAAATAGTGTGGGAGAACGGAATTAGAAAAATTCTAAACGAAACTGTATCTAATATTATGTTAGTAACATGCCAACGTTAAAAATATTCATCAAGCCATTTTCCCTCCTGCTTGAGTATTAATTTTATTATCTCTGTGGTTCTAGCTTCCGAAGCATATGAATGACCCTTAATGATGGTTGCACATTATGAACTAATGGGGTGAAGATAGCTATGAATTTTTTGGTAGAATAGCAAATGGCTCGAGTGATGTTGTGCAGTTGGCATGAAAACCGTTGTCCCATTCAGTACAAATCTTGAATGTGATGTTCTAGGATTGGTGCATGTTAGCTTCACTGCATTTACTTAGGTGTTTGGATAGAAGTAACTTTCCTGACTCTACTGTTTTGTGCTTTTTGCTAGGATGAAGAAAGGTTACGTGTTATTTATGAAAAACTGTGCAAGAAGTTGAAAAGGTTAGATGACCACGGAGCTGATTCCACTAAAATTGATGCTACTCATGCTTCTATTAGAAAATTATTGACCAAGATCGACATATGTATCAAAGCCGCTGATGCTATATCAAGCAGGATACATAAGTTACGGGATGAAGAATTGCAGCCTCAATTAACTGAGCTGATTCATGGGTATTCAAACACTTCAGTTCTTGATTAGTCAATTCTTTTATAGTCTATCGTTGCAATGATTTGTGAAAATAGATTTTATATCCATAGTTGAATGTTTATTGGGGAACTGTATGAGATTTTCTCTTCTGCTAAAGATGAAATAGAGAGATGCAATGTACGTAAGTTATTTAACTTATTTTAACAAGGGATTCGCATGATACTTTTTAAATGCTTAGATTAAATCACTTTGAACAACATATAAATATAATCTGCCTATTAGCGTTGGCAGTTACTAAGGCATCGTGGTGTACAAGTAGCTTGACATGAACAAGTAATGAATTTTGCACGTTATGTTCGTATCATTATAGCTCGACTTGGTCTTCATTATTAAAACCTCTTTGTTACATGCAGGTGGATAAAAATGTGGAGATCTATTCTCAAATGCCACCAGAAACAATTTCAAGCAGTCATGGAGAGCAAGATTCGCTCATTAAAAGCTAGAACTGGGTCTAGAAGAGACGAGAGTTTGAAAGCTACTGTGGATCTTGAAATGGAACTTGTCAATTGGTGCACCAGATTTAACAATTGGATTCGAACCCAAAAAGCTTATGTTGAATCGTTAAATGGATGGCTCCTACGATGCCTTAACAACGAGCCTGAAGAAACAGCTGATGGAGTTGCTCCTTTTTCACCAGGTCGGATGGGAGCTCCACCGATTTTCATTATTTGCAACGATTGGCACCAAGCTATGCTTGAAATTTCAGAAGATAAAGTGGTTGGTGCCATTCATGGTTTTGCTTTAAACTTGCATGAGCTATGGGAAAGGCAAGATGAGGAACAACGTCAGAGAATCAAAGCCAATTTCCTTTACAAGGATTTTGAAGAACACCTTAGAACCTTAAAAGTGGAGAGGGCAATGATAAAACCTGACCAAGATGAGGCATCAGGAAGAACTGCACTTTCAAAAGCTCCTTCTGAAAGTGGAGTTTCACCACCGGATGATCTGAAAGTTAATTTGGATTCACGGAGGAAGAAGTTATACGACGAGAGAGCAAAACACAAGGATGCCATTAAACTGGTTCACAATGCTGCTTCAAATAGCATACAGGCCGGCTTGGTTCCAATCTTTGAGGCTTTGGAAAAATTCAGTTCTGAGGTCATGAAAGCTCACGAGCAAGTCAGGCTTTAAAACTCTTAGAGGCTAATACCTGAAATACAATTCAGCTCCGAGTACCCTTTCAGGTTTGTATTATGCGGTACATGGCCTACTGGATCATGTTGTCGCACTGCATTGGGTTGTACAGGATTGTATTACGATCGGCAGATTGGGAGATACACTACTACATACTGGCACTTGCAAATTCTGGTAGGCATTTATTTAAGAATCCCCTCCCTTACATGTACATATATTAGCCAATGAGATCAACTGGTGTATGTAAATTATTAGGCTAGCAGAGCAGAAGGAAACCATGGAAAAGGATTAGAGACACTGAGACAAAAGAAAAAAAATGATGAGGAGAAGCTAGAACTTAGAAGTGAGATTTTTGAAATAGGAAGTTGGATTATAATTTTGAAGAGGATAGGGATCTTTTATAAGGGATCAAGAGAACATAGATTGTAGAGGTCTGTGGTATTCATGATGGTTAGTGATGTGGCTTGGAGAGCTGTCAAGATGGCGACCTTACTTGAACAAGATCTGTTCTTTAGGTTCTGTTCTTTAGGTTGTACAACTATGTCCATGAATTTTAAGGTGAGCGGTAAAGATGGTGCAGGTTTTGAAAATTTGGTTTTACTGGTTTAGTATTAGCACCTTCATTTGGATGGATAGGAACAGGAATGTTGTATAGAAATTCATTTATTGGTGCATTTGTTGCAAGTTACATTAGGTCCTAGAATCTCTAAATGGAAGAACTAACCCAAATTTTGATAATTTATGTTTTAGAGAGGAATAGAGGGCTGTTGGTTATTCTTTTTTTCTTTTCTTTTTGACAAGATACAAGAGTAGGGACTCAAACATTGAACCAAAATTTTAAATTAATTGAGTTATGTTAGTCAATTGTGACAGCTATTTCATGAAATTTGCCGAAGAACTTACTAAAATAAGTTAGCATTCTCATTGGTTGGAGTTGGTTTTTACAAGAACGAAACATGTTTTTAGTTAATTAAAAATGTTTTATGTTATTTAGTTTATTTGTAAAATGTTTTTAATATAAAATCATTGATAATAACTTGAACTTGAAGAAAATAATTTACAACTATGAAGAGATCTACAATTTTATTTATTCTTATTAAATGTTTGGTTATGTATTACGACTTGAAATGTATTAAAATTGTTCATTTAATAAAAATTATTGATAATTGTAACGAGATTAAAGAAAATTATGTGAAGTTTTCTTCGTATTAGCATTTAAACATGAGAGTGAAGATTTAAACCCGTAATTGGGCAGGTAATTAATGTTATGCTTTTTTTTTTTTTAAAGTAGAAACTTCATTAAAAAAGTTGTTACTTGGGCTAAATAAGGCTTAATGTCTCCCCCAGTCACATTAATGACAACCTGGTTAAAGGATATAAAATGTGAAATTTGCCAATTTATGAGAAATGGTTTTAGAATTTAGGGGGAAAAAATCTATTTTTTCCTCTAAACTTTTCATGGTTGTATTAATATTTATCATAAACTTTCAATTTCATAAAATTGGACTCTAAAATTAGAAAAGTGTTGCAATTTTTATTTCTATTCAATTTTTGCTAATTCACCTATTAATTTTATCAAAAAGCAATACTATAAACTAACTAATTTTAATAAAATCTAAGTTCTACTCAAATTTAAGTTTGATCAATTCACAAATTTAAATTTACAATTTTTAACAAAATTTAACTTTAATGTCGTTTTTCTCAAAAATCTTATCAATTTTGTATCATATATATATATATATATTTTATGATTCATTAAACACTTATTAGAGTACTTTATTTAATGATATTTTGAACGACAACTTATAAGAGGGTTTAAATTGCATTACTTTTAAAAGTTAAGGTTAAGATTACATCTATTTTGAGGTTAAGATTACAACATCTATCTAAGTTTGAGGTGCAATATGATGAAATTAAAAGTTTGTGGTATTAAATTGATACAACTTGACAAGTTTAGTGGTGTTTAGGGGTAAAAATTGATTTTTACCCTAGAATTTATCTTAGAGTGTTCGAGTTCATAATTCACATCTTGAATTAGGTTTTCATTATGCTGAACAATGTTGAAGTAGTTTGGAAGTAGATGAGTTTATCTTCTAGAGTATTTTATTACAAATACCGAAATACAATGGTGAAAATTCAAATCTACGATCTTTTAAAATAAATTATAAAATGCCTTTACTATTAAGCTATGCTCAAATTAGTAAAGATGAACTATTTGTATCATTATTATAGTTTATTTCTTTTTGAAAATATAACATTGCAATTCTTTTTTAATTTGAATTTTTTTTTTGAAATGTTTTGAATTTGAAATATAACATTATAATTTAATGAATGAGAATTCAAATATTTAACTTTATAATAATGTCTTAATCGTAAATAACTGCTAAACTACTGTTGACGTGTAATACCTACCACCAAAAAAGATAATTTTATGGCTAAATAATAATAATAAAAATGATAAAGTACTCCAAAAAAAAATTCACATTATAAATAGAAAATGCCCATTTCATTCTCCGTTTCTGTAAAATTACACATTTAATTTTGCAGGGATTGGATTGGAGATTCCCCTTGGAGAATTTGCGGAGATAGGGTTCCTCATGGAGAATTATTTCCCTTTTTTTTTTTTAATAATTTTGATTAAATAAAAAATATATTTTTTTAAAATTCCTATTTTAATTGTTAATTATTAATAAAAAAATCTATTTAAAAAGATTTTTTTTAATTTCCTTAAAAAAACAAAATAATACTTCATAAAAGTTTAAATTTAAGGTTTATTGTATATATATTAAAAAAAATAAAGAAATCAATGTGAGATGATAAACAAGGATGGTAAATGAATTTCCGTCCGGTTTAGTAACAAGAAAATATTTTTCCGACTCTCTCCTCCATTCTCCACCTAAACGGATATTACTCGTAGGTAAAATGAACATGTCTAATTATAAAGGTTCTTTCAAAAGACGACATAAATAAATTAATGGTATGATATTGTCTACTTTGGGCATAAGCCTTCGAGGTTCACCTCCTTTGTTCGATACCCGAGGATTCTACCGACCATGGCTCAAGGGCATGACTTTGATACCAATTGATAAGGACAATGGACCTCCACATATCTTCACAATGGTATGATATGTTTTTGGTTCCCCTAAAAAGCCTCATACCAATGGAGATAATTTCCCTCACTTATAAACCCATGATTTTCCTCTTATCTAGCTGATGTGGGACTTTGGTCGCACTTCCAACAGAATGTTCAAGAGTACAAGGGCCCTCATGATATGCAGATGGTATTTAGAATTGTCCACGGGGCGGGGCCAGAGATGGCTTCCCCGTTCCCGCCCCCATTTCATTTCCCGTCCCTGCAAAATTTCTCATTTAATTTTGCGGGGATCGAGTTCTTTGCGAGGAATTATTTCTCGTTTATATTTTTGTATTTATTTTTAAATTTTGATTAAATAAAATAATTTTTTAGAAAAATTCTATTTCTATTATTAATTTCTAATGGTAAATTTGTGTTTAAAGAGAATTTTTTAAAATTTTATTTAGAAAAATAAAATAATATATCATAAAAAGATTAAATTTAGTATTTATTATTATATATAAATATATATATTAAAAAAAATGAAGTAATCATGCCGGGATAGGGAACGGGGAGGGGACAGGGTCGGGGAATATATTCTCCGTCCCCGTTTGGCTAACGCAGAAAAATTGCCTCCCACACTCTCTCCCATTTCCCGTCTAAACGTGGATTCTCCACTCCATTAGGGGCCGGTCCCCGCATGTCCATCCTCGCGAGAAAAATGAACTATCTCTAATGGTATTGTAAAATATGTGACGAGACAGTTTGGGCCACCATCTGTTGAAATAAACACTCTGGAGTATGCCCAAAATTTCATATCTGAATAAGATTGGTATTGTGAGTACTCTGCGTTCTTCCTCTGGTTTCATTCCTACTTGGTGAAGCAGCTGGAATTCTCACATTTACTTTACTTGCAGGTTGGCATATTCCCTCAATTTTCTGGGGAGGAGTTTGAAAACAATACTTTCAGGATTTTGACGTGGATGCTCTTGAGAAGTTTGTTGAAAAATCAATTGTACATACAGTAACTATCATGGATGGCGACCCAGCAAGCAATCAACGTCTAGTTGAAAATTTCATGTTTAATTCACATTCGAAGGTTAGAAGGAAACTATGAACTATACCTTCGTTTATGTAAATGATTTAGTACAAGTAGAGAGAGATATAAATTTTGCTTAGACAAGTGAACCTCTAACATTTCATTTTTTAAAATGTTTATCATCATTTGGAGAATATTCTAAAGTTCTTTTCTCAAGGATTATCTAATTAAAATTCCGTTTTCAAATTTGTAGGTCGTGTTGTTTATAAATTTTAGCAGCGAGATTGCCACTTCCTTTAAATACAAGTATCGTGAAATTGCTGAGCCGTACAAAGGAGATAGCCTCGGTTTTCTGATGTTAGTTCTCATGCGATTAAGGTCCATAATTCTTCGATTTCCCTTTATTATCATTGTAACTTTGAAGTTTATTTATTTGTTTGTGTTGGTTTCAGTTGTTTGGTTACTCCCACTTAACATATATGTTCAATAACTTGTTCAATTTTTCTTGGAAATTACAGGAATATGGAGTTGAGTTTATTTATTTGTTTGTGTTGGTTATTTAATGTGATTGAATGTGTTTGGTTTTTGGTTCTTGAAAATTAAGCCTATAAATATTACTTCTATCTTATGGATTCCCTTGTTTTGTTTTTTACTTTTTACATATGTTTTCAAAACCAAGTCAAGTTTTGAAAACTTAAAGCCCCGTTTGATAACCATTTTGTTTTTGGTTTTTGGTTTTTGAAAATTAAGCCTATAAATACTACTTACATCCATGGATCTACTTGTTTTGTTATCTACATTTTACCTATGTTTTCAAAAACCAAGCCATGTTTTGAAAACTAAAAAAAGTAGTTTTCAAAAACTTGTTTTTGTTTTTAGAATTTGGCTAAGAATTCAAATGCTTCCTAAGGGGAGATGAAAACCATTGTACAGAAATTTGAAGAAAAGAAGTTTGATTTTCAAAAACCAAAAATAAAAAATCAAATGGTTATCAAACGGGGCCTAAAAAAGTAGTTTTCAAAAACTTGTTTTTGTTTCTAGAATTTGGCTAAGAATTCAAGTGTCTTGTTAAAAGAGATGAAATCCTTTATAGAGAATTGATAAGAAAACAAGAACAATTTCAAAAAACCAAATCAAATAGTTATCAAACGAGGCCTAAACTTTCAGTTTTGTGTCTAATAAGTCTCTGACATATCCGAAATTATTAAAATTAAATGATCTATTAGATATAAAATTGAAATTTATTTCTAATAAGATTCTAAACTTTCAATTTCTTGTCTAGTAGCTAGGTCCGTGAATTTTAAAAAATGTCGAATGGATCAAAAATATTTTAGACACAAAATTGAAAATTTAGGGATATATTGGACACAAAATCAAAAGTTGAAGGACCTCTGATACACTTGTTAAAGTTCAAGGACCAATTTAACTCAAACTTGAAAGTTCAGGGATCTATTGGATACCTTTTAAACTTCAGGGACTAAATAGATATAAATATGAAAGTTGAGGGATTAAACTTATAATTTAACCTATAATTTATATCTTTTTGGAAATATAACATTACAGTTTTTTTTGAATTTGAAATATAACATTACAATTGCATGGTGAGAATTCAAATATTTCAACAAATTACTAATGTCTTAGCTCAATTGATTTAGACATATACTCTTGACATAAAATTAGAGGTTTGAAATCCCCCACCTCCCTATCTTCTTGTACTCATTAAAAAAAAGGTTAAAATACCATTTTGATCCCTATTTTTTAGGTTGTATTCCATTTTGGCCCCTATACTTTTAATGTCTAATTTTAGTCTATGTACTTTCAATAAGCCTAAAATTGGTCCATATTGTTAGTTTATTGTTAATTTTTCTTAAAAAATAAATTAGTCTCTATTAGCTTTCCTCTATAAATTTTAGAAATATCTTCACATTATATTTTTTCTTGTATTAAAATTATTGCTATTATTTAACCAATTTCAATAAAAATTAGTACATAGACTAAAATTGCATTTTAATTTTTAAATATTAAAAAAAAAAAAAAAAAAAACTGCTTAACTACTGTTGACGTGTTATAACTTATACCGCACACCACCAAAGAAGATAATTTTATAGATAAATAATAATAATAATAAATTCACATTATAAACGTTCTTTAGAAATACGACACAAATAAATTATTAAATTTACGGAAGAGGTCAGAGTGGCCCATCCAAGTTTGTCATAAACAAGAGCCAATTCGATGTGGCAGGTGAAAACGTCCAAAAGCACATGCGGAGCACGTGGTTGTAAATTGCAATATTCCAATATCCACATACGCCCTCTCAATAAACAGGGAAGCGAAAAATCCCAGACACAGAAGCCCCATTCTCTCTCATTATCTCTGTAATCAATGCTGTAACTGCAACTGTGAGAGAGAGCTCTGATCAATGGCCATGGCGTCCGCCATTTCTCTCTGTTTCTTCACTCTTTTCGCTTTACATTCTCCTTTCTTCGCGCACACAGTCGCCGGGACCTCCGACTCCGAGGAGTTCGTCGTCGAGTTGGACCGTTCTAACTTCACCGACTTCGCAAGCAAGCTCGACTTCCTTATCGTCTCCTTCTACACTCCTAGGTGCACTCATTTTATCTGTTTAATTTAATTTGTGCTTCTTTTGTGTATATAATTTAGTTCGTTCACTGATGATCGCTTCCGATTCTTGCTTATTGCTTTTGTTATTTTTATCTCTACTTGTTTCTGTCTTAAAATGAAGTAGGTGAACTAGATGTTGCCATTAGTTATTACATTCCTTTCATTATCTTCGTCGTACTACATTCCTAGGGATACTGATTTATCTGCTCAATTTGTGGCTCTTTTGTTGACCTTGATTGTGTAATTTAGTCGATTCACTGATCACGACCGATTCTTGCTTGTTGCTATGAAATATGTGAATAAGGTGTTGCTATTGGTTTTTACATTTCTTTCTTAGTCTTCTTCGTAGATTGTTACTTGTATTTAGGTCGATCTGTACAATTGTCAAAGTTTCCTTGCTTGGCTATTAATCGTGGCGTTTAATTACTACTTACAGCGATTCTGTTGTTGATAATTATGTCCTTCTCTCCTTTCAGATGTGGACATTGTAAGAAGCTGGCACCGGAGGTAATAAATTTCTGTTCCTAATATCAGTAATTTGTAATATGATTTTTGGAGTGCTATTGGACTGATTTTGACTCTCGAGAATTTAGGTACCGTAGCTGACTGACTTGTTGAAGCATTTTGTAGTATGAAAAGGCTGCAAATATCCTGAGTGAGCATAATCCTCCTTTGACTTTAGCAAAAGTCAACATTCTAAATGAAGCAAACACGGGACTTGCTGGATCCGATGGCACCATTTCTATTAAGATTGTGAGAGAGGGAGGTAAGAATGTTCAAGAGTACAAGGGCCCTGAGGATGCAGATGGTATTGTAAAATATGTGAAGAGACAGTATGGACCTCCCTCGGTTGAAATAAACAGTCTGGAGGATGCCCAAAATTTCATATCTGACAATAAGATTGCTATTGTGAGTACTCTATTTTCTTCCTCTTGTTTCATTCCTACTTGGTGAAGCAGCTGGAATTTTCATATTTACTTTACTTGCAGGTTGGCATATTCCCTCAATTTTCTGGGGAGGAGTTTGAAAACTATACCATCCTAGCCAAGATATTGCGTCCTACTGAGGAATTTTTTCATACTTCAGATGCCAAACTTCTTCCTCGTGGTGAATCATCTGTCACTGGTCCCTTAATGAGGCTGTTCAAGCCATTCGATGAGCTCTTTGTTGATACTCAGGTAATGGAGAATTCTCCATCTCTGTTTTCTTGTGAAGCAATTATCCTGAAATTTCACAATATGCTGCAAACTGGGATATTCTTATGGAAGCTACACTTTCAGGATTTTGACGTGGATGCTCTCGAGAAATTTGTTGAAAAATCAATTGTACCTACGGTAACTATCTTGGATGGCGACCCAACCAATCAACGTCTAGTTGAAAATTTCATGTTTAATTCAAATTCGAAGGTTAGAAGGAAACTATGAACTATTTCTTGCTTTATGTAAATGATTTAGTACAAGTAGATGAAAATTTTGCTTGGACAAGTGAACATTCTAACATTTCTAACATTTCATTTGTGGGCTTGGTTTTGTTGGATGCCCTTGTATGCCTTCATTTTTTCTTAATGAAAGCTCGGTCTTTTATTAAAAAAAAAACATTTATTTTGAAAATGTTTATCATCGTTTGGAGAATATTCTAAATTTATTATTTCTCAAGGATTATCTAATCAAAATTCCGTCTGCAAATTTGTAGGTCATGTTGTTTATAAATTTTAGCAGCGAGATTGTTGCTTCCTTTAAATACAAGTATCGTGAAATTGCTGAGCTGTACAAAGGAGATAGCCTCAGTTTTCTGATGGCAGATCTTGAAGTTAGTTCTCATGCGATGAAGGTCCATAATTCTTCAATATACCTTTATTATCATTGTAACTTTGAAGTTAATTTATTTATTTGTGATGGTTCCAGTTGTTTGGTTACTCCCACTTAACATATATGTTCAATAACTTTAATGTTCTTTGTTCAATTTGTCTTGTAAATTACAGCAATATGGAGTTGAGGATAATCAAATACCCTTTATTACCCTACTAAGCGATAAAAAGAAGTATCTGATGCCCAATGTGGAGCCTGATGAAATTTCTCCTTGGTTGAAAAAATATAAGGTGATATATCCCTCTCCCTCAGTTTAAGTGTGTCATTTTTCAAAATTTGCAGGGTGTTTTTTCATTTCTCAACCTCAGTTTTGAAGGTTAATTAATTCATATTGATTGCTCTGGGATTTTCTGGTGACTGAATTCCATTACTGCAGAACGGAGAATTGGAACCATACATAAAATCTGAACCTATACCAGAGCATAATGACGAACCTGTGAAAGTAGTGGTAGCTCACACATTTCACGACATAGTTTTCAACTCAGGGAAGAATGGTATGTATTAAGCACATTCATTGGCTCTTACGTGAATTAAAAGGCTATTTAATGCGATTTTCGATTTTAAGCTCAGTATTTACATTGCTCTTAAATTGGAAACTTGACTTCGTTGGAAATTGAATCGGCCACTTTTTGGCTCTGTGGACCAGTATCCACTTAAAGTCTTTAATGAAGTGAAAATAAGGATTGTTGTGATGTGAATGGGGGCTGAGATGACCATGAAATATCGAATATGGAAATTATCTTTGTTATTCAGTATTTCAGTTAGTAATTCTTAGTTGCATACTACACTAGAAAGGAATTTGGCACTTCACTAATACGTGCTTCGCTGCAGTTTTGCTTGAGTTTTATGCTCCTTCGCATAGAGACTGCAAAGAGCTGGCTCCAGTCCTTGAGGATCTTGCCATCTCATATCAAAGCGATCCTGATGTCATAATTGCTAAATTCGTAAGATATATATTATGTATTTTAAATTTTTATTAATTTAATAATAATAATTATTATTATTATTAGGTTAAATTACAAGTTTAGGCCCTAAACTTTTAGCCTTGTGTCTATTTTGTCCTTGACTTTCAATTTTGTGTCTAATTGATCCCTAACATTCAAAATTGTAAAAAATTAACTGATCTATTAGATATAAAATTGAAAATTTCGAGACCTATTGGACACAAAAATTGAAAGTTTAAAGACTTATTAGACATATTTTAAAGTTCAGATACCAAATAGACTCAAATCTAAAGTTTAGGAACCAAATGGATACAAACCTCAAAGTACAGGGATTAAACTTGTAATTTAACCTTATTATTATTATATATATTTTTCTGCTACATTTAGTTATCTTTTAAGTGCTAGCTCCATAAGCTAAAGAATGGATTGACTTGAGAGTGACTGTTTTTCAGTTTTAATGCATGACTTTGGATACGAGATTGAACTATGGTCAGGTTCCTTAATTTTGGTTTTGCTACCTCTGTAAAAGAAAATATGAAAAAAAAATTAAAATGATAATTTATTCTGATTAAATATTTGAACGTTAATTACGCAAAGTTAAATAAAAATGATCTGTTTGTTTGATGCATTGGTGGTTAGCTAATCATGCTTGATGTTGATTGCATAACTATAAACCTCCTCGACGTCTAAAACAAACCTCTTTGAGATTTATGCAAGTTGAAGCATTCATCAATATGGTGTATTTGACTAACCATGATAAAATAAAGGTTAAATTGAAAATTTAGTTCCTAAACTTTCAAGTTTGTGTTTATTTTGGTCATTGAATTTTGAAAAGTGTCTAATAGGTGCTTGAATTATCAATTTTGTGTTCAATAGGTCTTTGAATTTTAAAAAGTATTTAATAGGTCTTTAAACTTTTAATTTTGTGTTCAATAGGTTTTTGAATTTTCAATTTAGTGTCTAATAGGTCTTTGACCTTTTCAACATTTTTTTAAAATTCATGGATTTTATAGATACAAAGTTTTAGTTTATGGTCCTATTAGACATAAAATTCAATTTTATAACTAATAAATTAGTTAATTTTTAAAAAATTTGAATATGTCATGAGCTTATTAGACACAAAATGGAGAGTTTTGAGTGCATTTGATAGCAGATTTACAAATTGGATCCCAATTTAAGCAATTGTTCAAAATGTGTTTGATAATATATTTATAAACCATAAAACTAGTTGTAGTTACCAATTGAATATTAAGTTGAATTAAACTATTATTGGTTAATTTATAAACATGTTTTATGTTATAAATTTTGTATTAGTATTATTTTACAAGATCATATAATTTACAGTATATTATATTATACATATTTTAATTTTTTTTTAAAAAATAAATTGAGTTTATAACATGAAATACTATATTTATTAAAGCTTGTATTTTTTTTTTTAATATAATTCTGTATTTTAAACTTTCAAATTCAAAATCTTGATACATTGAAAAGATAAAAATGTTGTTTTCAGAATTTCTACTATTTGGATTATAGAATTCGAAAATAGTTTTCAAAAATACACTTGTCAAACACACATTCGCTGACCTAAGTGAATTTGGAAACATAAAATATAATTTAGATTAATATTATATATTTTTGAAGTTAGAGATTTATTATACAAAATTGAAAGTTCATAGACCAAATAAACACAAATCTAAAAGTTTAGAAAGTAATCTTATATTTAACCTAAATCAAATCTTTGAAAAAGTATTCTTTGGGTTAAGAATACCTCAACATGATTTGAACTTTAGGTTGCTAAAAGTTTTGATAATCTGTATAATTGCATTCACTATATATCTATTGTCCACCTAACTCCTGTAAATTTGTGCACAGCAACTTTTTGTGTCATATTTTGACCCAGTATACCTTTTAATTTAAATACCTATTAAACACTTTCTAAAGTTCAAAGATCTATTAGGAAAAAAACTAAAAATTCAGAGACTTATTAGACATTTAGAAAATAAATAGTCACAAATTCGAAAGTTTACCTTTTAGTTTTTCAACATTAATATATGGAGTGATGGTGACTTCCTTTGGGATGTCTATGATGATGCAATTTATTTCTATAATGCCTGCAGGATATTTTCGCAAATGACTTAGTACATGACTTCGAGATCTGGGCACTCCCTACTGCTTACTTCAAATCAGCTGATGGGAACATATCTAAATACTCTGGGTATGCAACCAAGGAAGACTTCAGAGATTTCATTGAAAAGAATAGGTCTAAAACTGCTGCTAAAGATTCAGGTGTGAAGGATGAACTCTAAAGATGGTAAGCTCTTACATTTTCTATGGTATGTTTCTATTTTCCTTTTCATGTCACAATAGTTACTGCCTGTAAAGAGCTCCCCTAACACATCCCTTGGCTGTTTTTAACTTTGAGGCTAGGAAGCCAAGCACATTTAATGTTATTGGTATCAAATGTGTCAAATTTGTAACATTGCTGGACCTACCCTGGGAAGTTAGCATAGAGTTTGCAAACGTTAATCATTTTAATCTTTTGATATTTTCAAGTATGTGCTTGACCTCTCAGTTTGTGTTTCGATGCATTCGTTTTAGATATTGAGTTTTTTTTTTCTTTTTGAGTACAACAAATATGGGGTATGAGAATTTGAACCTCCGACCTCAAAAGAATGACTAAATGTCAATTACTACTGAGTTATGCTCATATTGGCAGATATTGACTTCTTTTATTAGCCTAGGATAAACAATTCTGAAGGTCATTTTACCTTATTGTATTTCTCCTTATTCCTCCTCTCCGTTAAAATTTTATCTACCAAATGCCAGAGAATAAATTAACCATGAGTCCATGACATCCCCCTAGTTCTCCAATGAATCGCCCTGAACTCACGTGCTTTGTTATATTGAACCCATTCCTCTGATATGCACATGGCCAAACTAAATAATGTCTCATTGGTATTTCATGTAAGCATCCATTGTTTGCTGATAGCTAGAATTATTATGGTTTATTCATTTATTTTTGGTTAAATTACAAGTTTAACTCCATGTTTGTATCTATTTGGTCCCTGAATTTTAAAAAGTGTCTAATAGGTCATTGAAATTTAGAAAGTGTTTATTAGGTCCCTGAATTGTCAATTTTGTGTCTAATAGGTGCTTGGCCTATTCAACCTTTTTTAAAATTCACGAAACTTTTAATTTTATATCTAATATATTTGTAAATTTTTAAAATTTTGAATATGTCATAGACCTATTAGACACAAAATTAAAAATTCAAATACCTATTCGATATCTTTAAAGTTCAGGGATTCATTAGACAAAAAATTAAATTTCAGGGACCAAATAACCACAAAACTGAAAGTTCAAGGATTAAACTTGTAATTTAACCTTTATTTTTTCTGATTTAGAATGTTTGATTATGCTATTCCAAGTTTATTTCCATGTACAGGTTGAGTGCTTTGGAAGGGGCTGTTAGGGTTTTACGGCCATTTTGATCGATGGGCGTCTTAACGGAATGTTATTGCAAAGCCAGTTTTACATTGTTCGGTGAGTTAGTTACCCATTATTTTCCCAGTTTTTACTTCCACTAATAAGCTGACTTATTCATGACTGATGGCACTTTGTAAGTCATGAACGAAGTTCTGTGACTGGAAAAGAACTTGAGCTATAATAATAGTCTCAATGTGTTCAACGTGTGCTTCCAATTTTACCATTGCAACTGTTCTGTTCCTGCAAGACGGCTATTGTGTGATATATATATATATATATATATATATATAATCAATGGCTGATCCAAAATTTTATGTCAAGAGAGCTTGATATATTTTGATATTAGTTTGTTTAATAATTTTTTTTTTTTTTTTACTTTAGACCCTCGAGAAAAAGGAAATTTCATTCACTCAAAAAATTTTAAAAATTTCCCACATCATTCTTATTTCTTTTTCATCATGTTTCCTTATACAAATGCTTCACAACCATGCTTATTCTTTATTCTCAAGTCTCTTGACATTCTAACTAATTATCTTCATAAATAACCAATTCCCTTTTAACCTACTGCTTCATAATCATTTCATTAGCTTGAAATTCTCATTCCACTGGGCCAATAATATTTATATTTAGGAAAAATTGCATCAAATCACCTCTGACTTATGGAGTTTGTTACAATTACATCTTTGAATTTTTAATTTAATCAATCAACCTCCTGTACTTTATTAAGTGTTGTAATCATATCCATGAATTTTTAATTTAATCAATCAACTCCATGTGCTTTGTTAAGTGTTGTAATTAGCCTCCGGAACTTAACAAAGTAATAGTGAGCTAAAAACAATAAAGACCATCAATAAAGAGAATCCAAGATATTTCTTATGGATTATGAACTACCAAACATAAATTTACAACCTCCTCAAAAGCAAATAAAAATTGGAGAGGCATAAATACAACTATATAAAATCGATAGGAGCAGATAAGGGCCCGAAAAGTTGATGGGCACAATAGTGGCGGTGGTTTTTCCGAACAAGACCTGATCTTGGAAGAAACAAGATCTTCTCCAAAATCAAATGAAACTAAATAACAATTAAATTAAAACACAAAAATAAAAATAAAAACAACACCCTTGCCAAGGATCGAACCCGGGTGACGGAAATACTTACCACTATACTACAACGACTACATTGATATTTGGACAAATGACATTAAATAACAATTTAATTAAAAATAAAAATAACGCCGTTGCCGGGGATCGAACCCGGGTCACCCGCGTGACAGGCGGGAATACTTACCACTATACTACAACGACAGGATTGATAATAGAAAACAAATGAAACTAAATAAGCTTAAACAATCATCACTGTCACAAGAACTTCCCTGAATTTATAACAATAGTGCTTTTCAAAAAAAAAAAAAAATAGTGGTCTTGCATCTTAAACATATTCTAATAGAATTTAAGTAAAATATCCATGAATGTTACTGGTTCTGTGGTTTTCGTTGCAAAATATCCATGATTTTTAACACAACCTTATTAAGTACTTTTAACTTGGATTAGAGATGTCCGTGGGACGGGTTGGGAGATGCTTCTCCGTCCCCACCCCCTATTTCATTCCCCGTCCCCACGAATTCCCCATTTAATTTCGCGGGAATCGGGGTAGGGATTACCGCAGGGAATTATTTTTCGTTTATATTATTTATTTATTTTTTAAATTTTGATTAAATAAAATAGTTTTTTAGAAAAATTCTATTTAAGTTATTAATTCATAATGGTAAATTTCTATTTGAAGAGAATTTTTTAAAATTTTCTTTAGAAAAATAAAATAATACATCATAAAATATTAAATTTAATACTTATTATATATATAAATATAAATATTAAAGGAAAAAAAAAGTAATCAAGGCGGGGTTGAGGACAGGGACGGGGAATACATTCCCCGTCCCCGTTTAGCTAACGGGGAAAAATTCCCCCACTCCCTCTCCATTCCCCATATGAATGGGGATTCCCCGTCCCATTAGGGGCGGATCCCCACGGGTTCCGTCCCTACGGAAAAAATGAACATCTCTAACTTGGATCCTTTCTATAGTTTTAGGATGGAATTTAGGATGGAATTGAGCATAAAAACTACATAAAAATTAGCCTAAAAGAATTCCACCAAAGTTTGTCCAGTTAGCAAAATGGAGAGTAGAAATTGACCAAACAAACCACATACAGATATAAAGCAGAAAAATCACATAACAATTGAGACATCAGAAATGTTACAAGTATTGTAAATATAAATGCCCATTTCCACATGCCCACCTTATTTCCATACCAAGTGGCTTTTTATCCATAGCCATAGTGTCTTCCATGTGTCCAACAAAGACCATTGATTGGTGTCCAATTGTTCCACTTCATGCTCTCCCTTATGCCTATAAATAGATACATTTTGGTAAAGAAATAATAACAATTTTTCTCTAATTTCTTGTGTTTTTAATTTTCCATAAATTTCCACTTTCTTTGTTTATATTATATTTATATATACTCCTTTTATATTCCTTTAATTGCATTATTATTATTATTATATATTATTATTATTATTATATATTATTATTATTATTATATGGTTTGGTAAAGTTTTGGTGTCCGGTTTCGCCTCTCAATTTTACAACACGTTATCAGCACGAGACTCTGTCATTTTTCCCGCTAAAGTGTTATTATGGCAAACCTTACAAAGCTAGAATTTGCGGCCCTGGATATTAATGGAAATAACTACTTGTCATGGGTCCTTGACGCTGAGATCCATTTAGATTCTATGAATCTTGGAGAAACAATTAAAGAAGGAAATGATGCATCAAATCAAGAAAAAGCAAAAGCCCTGATCTTCCTTCGCCATCATCTTCACGAGGGATTGAAAATGGAGTATCTTACAATAAAAAATCCCTACGTTCTATGGCAAGGTTTGAAAGAAAGGTACGATCATCAAAAAACAGTTATTCTTCCAAAAGCTCGTTATGATTGGATGCACCTGAGGTTGCAGGACTTTAAATCAGTAAGTGAATATAATTCCGCACTCTTCAGAATTAGTTCAAAATTAAAATTATGCGGATAAAAGATTACTGATGTTGATATGTTAGAGAAGACATTTTCCACTTTTCATGTCTCGAATATGCTCCTGCAGCAGCAATATCGAGAGAAGGGTTTTGCAAAATATTCTGAACTTATCTCATGTCTTCTCGTTGCTGAACAAAATAACGAGTTATTGATGAAAAATCACGAATCCCGACCAACTGGAGCAACGCCATTCCCTGAAGTGAATGCTGTGAATTTTAATAACCGTGGTCGAGGTCGTGGTCGTGGTCGAGGTCGGGACCGCGGTAGAGGAAGAAATACCTATTTTCGTGGTGGACATTATAATTTTAAGAAACCCACACGAAGTGATGATCATAAAGGAAAGGCTCCACAAGATAGAAGTTCGAAAGGTGATGAACATAAATGTTTCCGGTGCGGAATGACTGGGCACTGGTCACGTACCTGTCGTACGTCAAAACACCTTGACTCTATCAAGCTTCCCTGAAGGAAAAAGGAAAAGGAAAGAATGTGGAGGTAAATCTTGCCATTCAAGAAGATGATGTGTTTGACCCCTCCAATATGATGCATCTTGATGTAGCTGATTACTTTGAATCTCCTGGAGAGAGAATTAATGCAATCAAATAAGTAGAGGGTGATTTGTATGAAAATATATAATTAAGTACTTTTTAGTATGTTTTTGTTGTTGTTTTGTTTGTATATATATTTAAGACTCATTGTAATCGTTTTTCTTTTCTTTTCAATGAAGAAATATGAACAATTTCAATATGTTGAGTAACTTGAAAATGAGCAATGAGGATTTATGTCTAGCAAACTGCGCAACTACGCACACGATACTCATAAATAGAAAATATTTTACTAGATTGACAATGCTGGAAGCAAAAGTCAATACTATATCAGGTTCTGCAAATCTGATTGAAGGTTTTGGAAAAGCAAACTTTATTTTGCCTAGAGGAACAAGATTTACAATTAATAATGCTCTGTTCTCTAGCAAATCGAAAAGAAACTTATTAAGTTTTAAAGATATACGTGAAAATAATTATCATGTTGAAACTGATTGTAAAAATAATATAGAGTGTCTCTATATAACATCTATTGTTTCACATGAAAAACGTATATTAGAAACACTGCCTGCTTTTTCTTCTGGATTATACTATACTCATATACGAGTAATCGAAAGTTATGCAATAATGAACCCGAAGTTCATGAATCCAGAAATATTCAGTGTTTGGCATGATCGATTGGGTCATCCAGGGTCAATAATGATGAGAAAAATTATTGAGAATTCACATGGACATCCTTTAAAGAGCCAGAAGATTCTTCAATCCAATGAGTTGTCATGTGATGCTTGTTCTCAAGGGAAATTAATTATTAGACCATCACCAGCTAAAGTGGGGATTGAATCACCTGCATTTTTAGAGCGAATTCAAGGTGATATTTGTGGACCTATTAACCCACCAAGTGGTCCATTTAGATATTTTATGGTATTAATTGACGCATCCAGCAGATGGTCACATGTATGCTTATTATCAAGTCGAAATCTTGCATTTGCAAGATTACTTGCTCAAATAATTAAGTTAAAAGCACAATTTCCTGATAATACAATTAAGACCATTCGACTTGATAATGCTGGTGAATTTACATTCCAAACTTTTAATAATTATTGTATGTCAATTGGGATAAGTGTTGAACATCCTGTAGCTCACGTTCATACACAAAATGGTCTAGCAGAATCATTTATAAAACGTCTGCAACTAATTGCAAGACCATTGCTTATGAGAGCTAAACTTCCTACATCGGTATGGGGTCATGCTATTTTGCATGCTGCATCACTGGCACGTATTAGGCCAGTAGCTTATAATAAATACTCCCCAATGCAATTAGCTTATGGCCAGCAGCCAAATATTTCCCATCTAAGAATTTTTGGATGTGCAGTATATGTACTTATTGCTCCACCACAACGTACTAAGATGGATCCTCAAAGGAGGTTAGGAATATATGTTGGTTTTGATTCCCCATCAATTATTAAATATCTTGAACCCCTGACGGGTGATGTATTTACTGCACGATTTGCTGATTGTCATTTTAATGAGACAAATTTTCCAACATTAGGGGGAGAAATTAAGAAGTTGGAAAAAGAAATTACATGGAATGCATCGTTATTATCTCATTTAGATTCTCGTAGAAATCAATGTGAACTTGAAGTTCAAAAGATAATTCATTTGCAAAATATAGCAAATCAACTACCAGATGCATTCACAGATACTAAAAGTGTGACTAAATCATATATACCAGCTGCAAATGCTCCATCAAAAGTTGATATCCCAAAGGAACAAGTTGTCAATAATGAGTCTGGAGCACGCCAGAAGCGTGGTAGACCAATAGGTTCTAAAGATAAAAATCCTCGAAAAAGAAAAGTAGTTGAGAATCAAAATGATTCGATAAAAGGTATGGATGTTCCAGAAGAAATCCAGAATACAACTACTCAAAAGAGTATTGGTGAAAATCAAACGCTTGAGGATAATAATGAAATTTCTATAAACTATGTTATAACAGGAAAGAGATGGAACCGAAATGATATCATTATTGACAACATTTTTTCTTATAATGTTGCTCACGATATTATTCATGAAAGTGACGATTTTGACCCAAAATCTATCAAAGAATGTCAACGTAGAAAGGATTGGCCGAAGTGGAAAGAAGCAATCCAAGCAGAGTTGAACTCACTTTCAAAACGTGAGGTTTTTGGACCAGTAGTCCCAACACCGGAAAACGTCAAACCTGTGGGATATAAATGAGTATTTGTAAGGAAAAGAAATGAAAAGAATGAAGTCACAAGATATAAAGCGAGACTTGTTGCACAAGGATTCTCGCAAAGGCCTGGTATTGATTATGAGGAGACATATTCTCCTGTGGTGGATGCAATAACGCTAAGATATTTGATTGGTCTGACTGTATATGAAAAGCTTGATATGCATCTAATGGATGTAGTCACGGCGTATTTATATGGATCTCTGGATAATGACATTTATATGAAAATTCCGGAAGGATTTAAAATACCAGAAACATATGAATCAAGTTCTCGGGAATTGTATTCAATAAAGTTACAGAGATCATTATATGTATTAAAACAATCAGGACGAATGTGGTATAATCGCCTGAGTGAATATCTGTTGAAAGAAGGATACCAAAATAATCCAATATGTCCGTGCGTTTTTATAAAGAAATCTCAGTCAGGATTTGCTATTATAACTGTATATGTTGATGACTTAAATATAATCGGAACTCCTGAAGAGTTATCCAAGGCAATAGAATATATTAAGAAAGAATTCGAGATGAAAGATCTTGGAAAAACAAAATTTTGCCTTGGTTTGCAAATTGAACATTTAGCAGATGGGATATTTGTTCATCAATCAACTTATACAGAGAAAATCTTAAAAAGATTCTATATGGATAAAGCACATCCATTGAACATTCCAATGGAAGTTCGTTCACTGGATATAAAGAAAGATATATTTCGACCTCGAGATGACAGTGAAGAACTACTTGGTCCTGAAGTACCATATCTTAGTGCAATTGGTGCACTTATGTATTTGGCTAATAACACAAGACCAGATATTGCATTTTCAGTAAATTTATTAGCTAGATATAGTTCATGTCCTACAAAAAGACATTGGAACGGAGTTAAGCATATACTCCGATATCTTCGAGGGACAATTGATATGGGTTTATTTTATTCTAACAAATCAAAGTATGATCTAGTTGGTTATGCAGATTCTGGTTATCTATCTGATCCACACAAAGCTAGATCTCAGACAGGTTATCTATTCACATGTGGAGGAACTGCTATATCGTGGCGATCAGTGAAACAGACAATAACGGCCACTTCTTCAAATCATGCTGAAATCCTCGCTATTCATGAAGCAAGTCGAGAATGTGTATGGCTAAGATCGATGACACAACACATTCATGAGACATGTGGCTTGTCTTCAAGTAAACCTCTTCCAACGATGTTATACGAAGACAACACAGCATGTATAGCTCAAATCAAGGGAGGATATATCAAAGGAGATAGAACAAAGCATATCTCACCAAAGCTCTTCTATACTCCTGATCTTGAAGAAAATGGCGATATCACTGTACAACAAATTTGTTCGAAAGATAACTTGGCTGACTTATTTACAAAGGCATTACCAACTGCAACCTTCGATAAATTAGTATATAGCATTGGAATGCGGCGACTCAAAGACTTTAAGTGATGTCTCCATGAGGGGGAGTGAATGTATTATAGTAAACTATATAAAATATGTACTCTTTTTCCTTCACTAGGGTTTTTCTTCCCATTGGGTTTTTCCCTAGTAAGGTTTTAACGAGGCATATTTTATATAAATGGGCATTTAAGGGGGAGTATTGTAAATATAAATGCCCATTTCCACATGCCCACCTTATTTCCATACCAAGTGGCTTTTTATCCATAGCCATAGTGTCTTCCATGTGTCCAACAAAGACCATTGATTGGTGTCCAATTGTTCCACTTCATGCTCTCCCTTATGCCTATAAATAGATACATTTTGGTAAAGAAATAATAACAATTTTTCTCTAATTTCTTGTGTTTTTAATTTTCCATAAATTTCCACTTTCTTTGTTTATATTATATTTATATATACTCCTTTTATATTCCTTTAATTGCATTATTATTATTATTATATATTATTATTATTATTATATGGTTTGGTAAAGTTTTGGTGCCCGGTTTCGCCTCTCAATTTTACAACAACAAGATCATAAAAGAATAGTCGAAACTTACCCGATACAGCTCCCGGGGCTTCATCTATAGCGTAGATACTTGTATATGGCTGTCCATTCTTCATACAATTCTATTAGGCTTCCATGTATAGACAGATCTCATCACTCTTCAAAGGACCTAATGAGTTTGGAATCCAGTCTTCGAAGGGGGAAAAAAGTCGGAACTAAAAATCAAAAGAGCCTGCAACATCCATACCTAGCAAATTGCATTTCAATCATAGATTAGGGAGAGATGATAAGAAGGGACAGAGGAGTCGTCCAAACATCTCAGCATCTGAAGAGAAATTTCAGTCAGCAAATTGCATCCCTAGCAAATTGAGTTCAGCTAAGAGATCATAATGGCAACTAGTACACACTACAAATAAACTAAGAACCAAATTTCAAGTTAGCAACTAAAAGGAATGAAGTAAAGTTGGTTTTAACTAGTCAAATATAAGTCATTAGGCTATAGTTCAAATGTTTCAATATAATCTACCCAAACATATCTAGCTTCTTCGAGTTGGCAATAATTCAAATAGCAATGCAATTTCAAATCTACTATACTACTATCTCCTCTACTATTTCCAAAGCAATAAGCCATGCATGTCTTCCAAGTGTAAACTCTTTGTAAGATTTGGGTTAAAAATTAACTGGAAAAGAACAATTAAAACGTGGAGATAAACCTAAGGGGCATTCAAACATCGGGGTCGAGAAAAGAAGGGCACCAACCCATAATGATTCCTAGGGCAATCCCATCTACAATCCTAGAAACAATTAATTAGCACGTAATATTTCAACTCATAAGTTAAAAGCTCTTATACTAATAATATTCTGCCCTGAATATCACTTCAAATACACAGAAAATGGAGATCCAAGTCTTCTTGGCTGCATTATCAAAGTCATCTCACTTTTTAACTCAAAGGTTGTCGGTGACATTCAATTGCTATGTTAATCAAAATAGTGAAACAATATGCAGCCAATTCAAAGTTTAATGTCAATTTCACAAACGGATTTTATCCTCTTTAAAGTAAACAAGGACTAGGAGAACACCTTGCTAACAATGAAACCAATAACATAATGGAGACAACAGCTGTTAGATAATTAAGGGAAAGAAATGCTAAATTGGGTCCTCACTCCTCACATGATTATGTACTAATTAAAAACATAATATGGAAGTTAACCTGTTTAACAAGTAACATGATAGGCCCGAAGAACAGACTCTCAAGTTTTGCAGACTATGGTGAGGATGATACATGTGAAGAAGCTCAATGAGCAAAAGTATGTGTTTTATTTACTTGAAAAAGACAAGAAGTCTTTACACGAGCTGTTGAGTAAAAACCAATTACTTGCACTCGTGAGATGTAAAGTAAAATTACACAGCATCTTTAGCCATAACAGATGGAATTCACATTACATAACTCTGACAGCCATAACAGATGATCAGACAAGCTATCTTGGGCCTGAGACCTGTTGCGAAGATATGTAAGAAAAAAAGTAGTTTGAACCACTCGTACAACTAGGGAGTGCATTTGTTGGTGAATATATTATTGACCCGTTTTGGTTCCCTTCCTCCTCTATTGTTGAAGCCTCGGTAAACCTACGCCCATAAAAGCGCAAGAAATTCAACGACTCATTTCTTGGCTGACTTAAAGGAATCCCACCTTCCAGCATGCTGACTACCATATCCATACTAGGCCTTAGTGCAGGTTCCTCTTGAACACAACACAAAGCAATGCAAACTAATTTCTTCACCTCTTCATATGACACACGCCCCTCTAGCCGTGGATCAGCAAGCTCCAAGTACCTTCCTTGCTCATGCATCTCCAATGCAAATAAAGGAAAATAAACCAGTCCTGATCCAGTTGAAGATGATGAATGGAAACCTGAACTATCACTGCCAACCAAGCTATGGTCATGGGATCGTGTTGTGCAATTTTTCCTCCCACTTACAACTTCCAATAGCACCATGCCATAACTATAGACATCCGTTTTTTCTGAAATTGCTGAATTTGTGAGCCATTCAGGTGCAAGATAACCGCGTGTACCTCTCATTGTTGTAAATAGACCTGACTGTTCAGGTGCTAGAAGCTTTGAAAGACCAAAATCAGATATTTTTGCCTGAAAGGAGTCATGCAATAAAATATTTTCTGGTTTGACATCACAATGGATGATTTTATGCTCACAGCCTTTATGCAAATATGAAAGCCCACGCGCAGTTCCAAGTGCTATATCATATCTCTCTTGCCATTCTAGAACTGGTCCATTGCCAAAAAGGGTACGGTCTAATGAACCACGATTCATATACTCATATACAAGAAGGCGCTCTCTTCCTTGGGCACAAAACCCTTTCAACTTGACCAAATTTGTATGATGTATATTCCCAATGACTGCAATCTCAGTGCAGAATTCTTTTTTCCCTTCAACGCCTAAATTTGTTATTTTCTTCACCGCCACAATAGTTTTGTCTGGCAGTATACCTTTGAAAACTGCACCAAAACCACCAGATCCTATTTGGATTTTAAAATGATCTGTCGCAACCTCCATCTCTTCCAAAGAAAACCTTCTAGGCAAACCTGGAATGAAAAAGCCATCCAATTCTACCGACGCACGTGAGCTAACATTCCCTAATTTCATCTGCATTCTATTGGAGATTAATCGTCTCCTCCACCAAAGGAAATACAAAGTTAACAATAGGAGAAACCCAGAAATTGGCAAGAGAATGAGAGCGGCTACTGGAAAATTCTGTTTATCTTCACTAATGAAGCCTGGGGGAGAAGATCCAACTTCAACTTTAATATAGCCCAGCAGATTGTTTACGAATGTACTACTCTGTCTGATTGTCCCTAACCTGTCTTTGATCATGTAGCAAGAACCTGATGTATTTCCATAGAATATGCCCAAACATGAGCATTCCCTTGAACAGAGAGCTTGGCAGGACGAGATGTTCACTCCATATCTATCCGGCTCAGAGAAATCAATTGCAAAATATCCTATACCATATCCCAAACTCAAATACAAAAAGACTGGTGATTTGATCTTATCTCCACCACTAGAGGAGTTGCAAGAAGAAGCCAAAACAATGGAATTATCAATTGGTTTACAGCCCCAGCCACCCAAGCTTGGTGGAACTGTGTTAAAACTTGATGGACAGGAACAACTAGGGGTGTTGGATGCACTGTCCTCATTGCAAAGACCAACTTGACCACAAAAGAATGGAATTCGACAATTGTCAACCGGACCTACAAATTCTTGTGTCCAACCAGCACTAGAAAAGCTCTTGACAATAAATTGGCCAGTTGACTCCAATTTGGCAATTCGAAAGTCGGAATGGGGTAAGATGACTTCAATTACAACAATAGAACTGTTACGAGCCAGCAGGTAGAGGCCAGTTGCATTTACAATCATATGTTCCACTACCGCATTTGAGTTTATAAAAGCATTTGCATCCATGGACAATTTCCAATAGATTTGTCCATACCATTGTAGCACAGCATCAGATGCAACAACCGAAAAACTATAATTACTGCTCGACAAGTTTGAACTTGAGATTGAGCTGAGCAGCACAGTACCAACAGGCAAATATTGTCCAACTACAATGGTGTCAGTTGGATAACGGAAACTCTCCCAAAGGGAGACATTTGATCGATCAAGTAAGACAAGATTACCTATTTCGGTTAGCCTCAACGCATATACCGCTGACTGTAATTGTGGAGTAGACCATCTGAGATTATCATCGCGATCAGTAATGGAAATTCCCTTAATGGTAATATTAACATTACCAGTGCTTGATATGGGAGCATTACGGTTAGCAGACCAGATGATTGTGTTAGAGGCCACATGAATAACACACAAGTAGAAGCTGGATTCTTGAGCCAGAGGGTTGATAATAGCGGCCCCGTAAGTTTTATTGCGAGAGTACAAGAAGGCACCACCATTATCAGCAAATTTGATGTTGGAAGCCAAAAGATTTGGGTATATGAATTCGGTGTAGGATATACTGGAGACAACGGGCAGAAAAAATAATATTACAGAGATGAACAATGGGGATCCCATCAAGGAAATTAGAGAAGACAGACACAGGACAGGAGATTCTTCAATGGTCTGAGTGAAACTAAGTAGCTTTGTTTGTCTCCATTGCAATTTGCAAACTTGTTTCTTGGCTAGTTGACTTCTGAAACTCTATCTCTCTCTCAATTGGTAGGCTAAGATAGGCAATCAATCAGTTAGTGCCTCCATCAGTTGGGGGTTCAAGATTTAAAATATTCATGAAAGGTCACAACTCACGTCAGACACATATTTAAATAATTTAGGCAAATTTGACCTAACTTCAGTTCTCTAAGATGTATAAACCTTAGAGGTCGACAAACAAAACACCCTTTCCTTCTAATAAAATATGCAAAACTTGGCATATAAAATTCTACTTACTTCAATCAGATCAATACATGATATTGCCAAAAATTTCAGCGTACATTAACCAACACACTAACAAATTTCAACAAAGAACATTTTCCAATTCTGGTTGAGTGAAAGTCATATCGACAGACAATTGGGGAGCATAATGAAATGTGTTTACCCGGTGCTTGATCGTGCTGTCACCGCCTATAGCCGAAAACGACAGAATGGCTCGGCCACGTTCAACTGAGTCGATCCCGTGGTGCGGAAAGAACTGCTTATCCTCAAAAGCAACAATGGCTTCCAGCGAATCAAACGATGATTCTCGGCTCTAGCTTCCGAGCTGAGAAATCGGAGGCAAAGCATGGCGAGAGAGAAGACTAACTCTGATTCGAAATGAGAGTGGTGGCTGCGGGGTTCCGATCCAGGAGGAGCTTGGCGGTAGACTCTGCAGTCACTTCGAAACGCCGCCAGAGTTGAGAGATTTGAATTTATCTCAGTTCTCTTCTTACCGTTAACTTTTAGAAAATACCTGATAATTTGTTTAAAAAATATTCTCGAATTTTCACCAAAAATACTTTATGTACTTTCAAAAGTTTCATCAATATTCTTAAACTTTCAAAAAAAATTCAAAAATATTTTTACTGTTAGTATATGGACATAAATCGTTAGTACCTTATTTTAAAATATTGCTAAACTTTATGAAGAAAAATAGAGGAAAAATGAGGGTATCTTTATGAGGGGAAAAAAAATGAGGGTATCTATATGAGTTGTTTTCAAATTGGTTATTTTCTAACTTTAAAGAACTTCAAAGATATTGACTATTTAGGTTCTTATATTTATGTTTGGGTGTACTTATAAATGAGAGAGAGCTCATAATGTTTATTTAAAGTTCTAATATTTAAGAAGATATGAGAAATGAGGGAAGTTTTAGAGATTGAAAATAGAAGAAAAGAGTAAGAATGTATTGAAAAAGTAAGAAAAAAATAGAGAAAAATAGAGAAGTGTTAGACCATCGATTGAAGCAAATCATGAGAGATAATAAATAGAAGAGGAAGGTAATATGGTGTATATAAACGATTTTCGTCCATATACTAATGGTAAGGACATTTTTTAACCCTTTTTTTTAGGTTAAGGGTATAAATGCAACTTTTGAAAGTTTATGGATATTTTTAAAACAATGTACCAACAATTTTTGTCCATATATTAATGGTAAGGGTATTTTTGAACTTTTTTTGAAAGTTTAAGGATATTAATGAGTTTTTTAAAGGTTTAGGGGTACTTTTGAAACAAATTACTAATGGTTTTCATCCAAAACTAACGGTAAGGGTAACTTGTTTTAAAAGTTTAAGGGTATTAATGAAACTTTTAAGAGTTCAGCAGTATTTTTAAAATAAAATACAAAGTTCAGGGGTATTTTCTATAATTTATCTTTGGTCTTTATTTTATTTTTGTTTTCCAACTTCTAAAATGAAAATACTTGCCTCCTTTTTACCCTTTTTTTTATAGAAAAAAATCAATTTTTACCCTTAAATTTGTGAGTATACCGAGCTTAGCAAGTGTTGCAATCTTAACCATAAACTTAAAAAAATGTTGTAAATTTTACTCTCTGATAATTTTTTATTTGAAAAATCATTAAAAAAATATATTCTCATATGGTTTCAATGTATTATAAAACACATGTATAGTACAATATTGATAAGATTTTGAAGTAAAAACGACATTAGAGAAAAAATGTTATTAAAATTTGTGAGTTTTGAACAAAGTTATTCAATGATTAATTTGTGTATTAATCAAATTTTATTTTATACAAAAACTTAATAGTATTGAAATTAGTGAGTTTATGAATATTTTTACATTGTTTTTTTGTTAAAATTAGTGGGTGAATAAATGGAAATTGAAGAGAGGGTAAAAAATGACATTTAACTAAGTCTATGGTCTAATGTGATGAAATTGAAAATTTATGGTGAAAATTGATATAACACAACAATCTCAGGAGTAAAAATTGAATTTTTTTATTATTATTATTATTTTTTTTTTTCTGTGTGGGTTTCTAACAAGGAGTTTAAGAGATCTGAATGGAGGTTTATTGCAAAATTTACCATGTGCTTGATTTAAATACACTCACTAATTTTAACAAAAACTAATACAAAATTTCAACAAAAACCAATTTTTGCTCAAATTAAATTTGATTAATACACAATGTCGACGATTTGAATAAATCTTATAGAACTCACAAATTAAAAAGAAAAAAAAAGCTTGATATTTTTATTTGAAGTTTTGTTAATTTTGCACTAAACATATGTTTTATATTTATTAAATACACATGAGAAAATTTTTATTGACAAATTTTCAAACTAAAATCTATTAAATGGTAAAAATTATAATATTTATTCAAGTTTAAAGTAAAAGTTGTAGTATCTATCAAAGTTTAAGATTTCTTTTTTAACGAAATTTAAGATCTAATTTAATGAGATTGAAAGTTGGAAAAAAAATTGATACATTTTTGCCAATTTCATACTAAGTTTTGTTATTAATCCTAAAGGTAAGCAGTTGTCACATTTTTATGCTAAATTCTGTTATTAATCCGAAAGTCACATTGCTGTGGTCAACATAAATTCCTACTAAACCAATGAGGGAGAAATATTGTTCTTACTAAAATGCCTATCTTGGTTATGAACTTTCAAACTTTTTTAGTATGAAGATAAATGAAACTGTAAGAGAGCATATTGATTTTTTTAAGTGATGGACATTAATTTAACACTTCAACGCTACTAAATAATTATTTAGCAGCGTTGAAGTGTTAAATTGAAAAGAAAAATGTTAAATTACAATATTGGTAATTGATTGCAGTGTGTAAGAGTTCAAAAAATTTTAGGCATCGTTTGATAACTATTTGGTTGTTGATTTTTGACAATTAAGCATATAAACACTACTTCCATTCATGAGTTTATTTGTTTTGTTATCTATTTTTTACATATGTTTCAAGAACCAAGCCAAATTTTGAAAATTGAAAAAAGTAATTTTCAAAAACTTATTTTTGCTTTTGAAATTTAGCTAAAAATTCAAATGTTTTCCTAAAAAATATGAAACTCATTGTAGCGAAATGATGAAAAAATAAATATAGTTTTTAAAAATCAAATGATTATCAACCAGCCTTAATTACATACTTAAACTGCAATTTTCTCTCTCTTTTTTTCTTATTATGTCCCTCTCTTGATATCAACATGTTTACTTAAACATTAACATATTGACTAGACAATAGAATAATGATTTGGCATGACATTATTCAATAAGCAAGCCAATTGGATAAGATAATAGTAGATGAACAAAAAAAAAAAAGGTTAAATTTTTGCCAACTCAAGTTGGCATTTATTTCATGTAGTTGGCTGATTTACTCATATCATAGTATGCTAAATTATCATTTACTAGTTAAAGGGAGCATAACTCAATTTCAATGATAATTTACGTGTATTTATTTTCTTGAGGTAAAAAATTCAAATCTTCTTACTCTATATTTGTTTATTAAAAAATAAATAATAAATAATTATTCATCAATCAAACTCACACTTAACGTCAGCCTACAACTAATATTAATAATAAATATTTATTTGACTAAGAACTGAAAGGTTAAAAATATAATAACTCAACTTAAATTTTATGAATTAATTAAACATTATCATTTGCCAATTTGAATACATCTCATCTTGCTGACACATTGTTAGGGAAAAAAAAAAACCTTGATGATACATTATAACTTACAAAATAAAATAAAATCTCCACTATCACATATTTGGAAAAAAAAAAAAAAGAAGCATAATCGTGAAACTAAATTCACGATTCCAATAAGCAAACTATTACAAACTATTTGCAGTCCAATAGTTTACCCAAATATTTGTTTTAATTTGTGTTCCAATATAGTCGTCGCTTAATTATAGAAATGTGGAATAAATAATTGGATAATATTTGACTGCATACCGCAAATTTTTTTTACCTGTTGATTCAATCCTTGACAAATAGGAAATAGAAAATATTTTTCACTCTTTTCTCTCTCCTTGTTGATAATAATTGAATGATGGGGCAAGGAGATTCTTGCACACCAATATGCGCCAAGTATTATCCTAAATAATTTTAACAACAACTCTACTTAAATAAACCTCTTAGTTATATGTAAATTATAATTTAAAAAAAAAAGCCTCCATTCTCACATATTAAAAAAAAAAGAAGAAAAATTCCTCGTGAAACTAATGATTATAATAAGCAAACTATTGTCAACATTTGCAGTCTAGAGATGTCCACGGGACGAAGCGGGGACAGGGATGGCTTCTCCGTCCCCGTCCTTACCCCCATTTGAATCCTCATCCCAGAGAAATTCTCTGCTAAATTTTGCGGGGATCGGGGAGGGAATTCCCCGCGGAGAATTCGCGAGAAATTATTTTCGTTTAGTTTTAGTTTTTTTTTTTTTTTTTTAAGAATCAAATAATTTTTTTGATAAATTTTTAAATCATTAACTTCCATGAAAAATATTTATTAATTTTCAATTACATTGTTAATTATTCATGAAAAATCTTCATTTAAATAGTTAATATTCTATAAAAAAAAATCTCTATTTAAAAATAAAATTCTTAAACCTCATAATAAAAACAAACCACATTTCATATCAAATTATCAAATTAATCCATTCATATAATTCAAATGTTTAACTATATAATTCAAATATATCCAATTATATAAATCATTAACAATAAAATTTTAACATATATATATATATAAAGAGGAACGGGGAATACATTTCCCATCTCCGTCCCTATTTAGCTCGTGGGAAATTTTTTTCTCTCACTCCCTCCTTCATTTCCCACCTAAACGGAGATTTTCCATCCCGTTAAGTCGGATCCTCACAGAAAAAATAGACATCTCTAAGTCCAATAGTTTACCCAAATATAGTGTCATTTTATTATTGCAACGTGGAAGAAACAATTTATAATAATAACACTACTTAAATCTTTTTTATTTTCTATTTTGAGACGAGCAATACTTAAATAAAACATTGAAAGTAGAGATAACATAAATGTTGATGCGATTTCTGTCAAATCCCATACTCATCATTTACATTACCCATCCCCAGGAGACATGAACCTCAATACATTCTAACAATTTTTTTTTTTTTGTTTGAAGGGGCAAAACATTCTAACATTAAACAATACAAATAAATTAATAAATAAATAACAAGCCATTATTTGACCGAAAACGGCAGCTGGTGACGTGTCCCTAGCCAACCAAGCTTTTGAATTCAATCCAACGGCCAGTAAAGTTCTCCGCGCCGCCGTTCGTTGTCCGCCCTCCGATGGAACTGGGAAATGGGCCCAACACCGAGCCCATATTTCCCGTCCACCTTCACGTCGAATGCGACAAAGTCAATGTCTTTGGAATAAACAACACGTTGAAAGTGATACTGAAACCTACAGCTGACGCACATCGGCACTAACATTTATATAATTTTAAACTTTGCAACTGTTAATTTATTATTAACTAAATTGTGATTATTATATATATATATATTTGAAAAATAAGAAGATTATCTTTCAAAAAAAAAAAAAAAAAAAGAAGAAGAAGAAGAAATTATTTTATACTTTTTAAAACAGACTGTTGCTTTCCTTCTCTTTCTTTAGTTATTTGTTTAGGTTAGAATGGGTCTCTAACATTTATTTAATTATTGTTGTTTTCCCCTACCAATAATATTTAAGTTAAAATATCATTTTGATCCATCTACTTTAAGTTTCTTTCCATTTTATGTATTTTGTACTTCCAATGTTTAAATTTAGTCCCTATACTTTCAATAAAACTTAAAATTAGTCCTACGGTCAATTTGAAGTTAATTTTTATCGAAATTGATTAAATAATAATAATAATAATAATAATAATAATAATGTTCATGTGATAAAAGACACAAAGTGAATATATTTCCAAAATTTATAGATAATAGGCTAATAGAGATTATTTTTTTAAGTTAACAATAAACTAACATCGTGTACTACTTTTAAATTTTATTGAAAATACAAAGACTAAATTTAGATACAGACTAAAACGGAGTAAAACTCAAAATACATGAACTAAAATGGTATTTTAACGTAATAATTACTTAATGACTCATATGATATTCTTATTCAGGGCGGAAAATACTTTTTATTTTTTGTTGCAAAAAAAATGTCTTGTTCTTTTTCTTTTTTTTTCCCTTGAGTTCAAGTGTTTTGTTCATTTCATGATAGGCCAACATGTACATCAAGGACTAATTTTATAAGTTTTTAAAATTTCAAACAAGTTGATAAATATTATTAGAGAAATTGTATGCCTGTATTAAGTTTCATATAATTTATAAGATTGTTAATCTTAGCATAATTCAACTAGTTAAAGGTTCGAATCCTTCAACTATTTAGAGGTTCGAATCATTTATTTGAACTAAAAGTTCATATAGAGTCAAAGAGGGCATAGCTCAATTGGTATATCGAATGTGTTAACGACTACGAGATCTGTGATTCGAATCCCTCAAACCCCTTATTGTACTAAGAAAAAAAGTCCAATATAGAGCTTAGAGATGCCTGTGTATGGGCCGTCGAAGAACAAGCCCAACATTGATACTTGTTGGGCCGTCATTTGAACGGCCAAGCCCAATATTGACACTTGTTGGACCGGGGCCGCTAATCCATTAAAGCAGAAACGCCGTCGTTTAGCTGCTATTGGCATTGGTCATATTTTTTGAGGGTGAACCTGCAAAAATTTGGACGCGCCAAAATGAACCATTCTTCTTGCTCTGGGCTTCAGAGTACAGAGAGACTGTAGCGATAAGCCGGTGACCGCCGGCAACCGCCGGGGATGTCTGTAATCGGATGGTATGGACCTCTGATTGATCTCTCTGAAGCTGCTCTTCACGTTGGCGATTTTGTTCAACTCCTCGTCTTTATTCATCGATCCACTCCTGTCGAGGTTCCTCTCTCTCTCTCTCTCTTTATTTATGCTCACAATCTTTCGCACTGAACTTTCGATAATTCTCGGAGAAACTGTTATTTCTTTGTATATAGTACAAATTTTCCAATGGCGGAGAGGTATTAAGGACGGACATCAAGGTAGCCGACGATACGCGGTCTTTTTTCTCTGTATCACTATGGCAGAAGAAAATGGCAGCCACAGCGATTCCAGGCGATGTTGTATTGTTGCAGAGTAAGCTCCGCCGCGTAATTATTACTCAGTTATTGGAAGGACGGATTGGACTTTCGCTAGTAATAAATTTCATTTACAGTTTTATGTTATGATTTCCATGGCTGTTTATTTTTTATTTTTTGGTCCTTCGTTCGGACGATTCAGATGTGAAACTAAGGAAATTCGGAGATTCAGTTGAGGCAACGACTGTGCATTGCTCTTCCCTAGTGTGTATAATTCACCCTTACGAAACACTCGTCTCTAAAGGTGTAAGACCTTTAATTTATGCCTCACTGTGGTTGCTCTTAATTTTGAAGTAATTGCTGCAATTTGTTGCACATTTCTTTAATAGCTGAAGAACTGGTGCATATATATATATATATATATATATATCTTGTGGCTCTTTGAGTTTATGACTCCATCTTAGCAGTGTATTGTTAAACAAAATATGGTTGGATTGTAATTGATGGTCTACTGGGTTTAGGGATTAGTTAAATTGTAGTTGAAGTACTGTCTATGAATACTTTAATTGTTAACGCATTGCTTTTACGAAATTCGTATGACCTTATATCAGTTATAGAAAGCTTTCTTCCTTATTAATCGACTATATTTTGGATAGACTATGGAAATGAAATCTAAGATGCAGTCTTTATATATATAGGTGTAGATGAATTAACGGCCAATGGTCGAGCTGGTTTAGCAGCTAAAGAAAAGCTCGGGAAGGTTGTAGAATGGGTGAAGGGGGCTGGATCTACCTTCCGCAACATAAAATGGCGTAGTGACCAAGTATTCAATTTTTGACCCACCAATATATTTGTTATCATTTCATAATTCATGCAGTCTCTCCATTCTCTTTTACCTGTGTGTCATATTGAATATGAAAGCATGACATCTATAGATTTATATTTTGTCTGACTGGTTTAATTTGTGGGAAGGTAGGCTGTGTCTAATTTAAACATTTTTGCGATGTGACATTATCCTTTTTTTGATGGCTGGAAAATAACATTCGTGATCGATCGTCTTTTCTGATTCTTGAAGTCATAAAGTATTCTTCTGATACCTTATTCATATGCAGATGTTTTGTTGTTTTTCTCTTTTCTTATATTACCTTAGACGCTATAGTTGGCTTCTTTTTTGGATAACCGGGAGTTAGAGCTTTGCTCCCCTATACTTGGGGGCACCCGCGCCCGCCCCAAGGCCCGGACCCGAAAGACATCAAGGGTTTTTTATTTATTAAACTCACCCAAGAGCTCGAACTTGAGACCTCTAAGCCGGTATGACCAAGAGACCCCAAGTCCTTACCAACGGGGCCGCCCCTTGGGGCCTATAGTCGTCTTCTTATATTATCTTAGACGCTCTAGTTGGGATTCATTTCACTTGTGAGGTTGATTTGGATTATGAACTCTAAGGACACGACACTAGAAGGAAACCTCCCTTAATAGGGCGGAGGCATGGCAGATAGAGAGGTAGAGAACTTACAATTTGCTACTTTTAGAATGAAAGCACAACTGACAATACCTTATTAAACTGTTGAATGTAATTTTGAGAATATGATAGGATTACGCTTACTCCAAAATCCAAATCACATTCGTCCCCAAGGGGCGACCCCATTGGTAAGGGCTTGAGGTCTCTTGGTCATACTGGCTTAGAGGTCTGAGGTTTGAGCCATCGGGCGAGCTTAATAAATAAAAATCCTTGATGTCTCCCGGGTTTGGGCCTTGGAGTGGGCGTGGGTAGCCCTGGGTATAGAGGAGCAAAGCTCTGACTCTCGGTTATCCAAAAAAACAATAAAATCCAAATCACATTTTTCATGGTCTTAGATACAAATTGTTTGAGCATAGGTGAAGATCTGAGCATGTAATCCTGTACCGTTGACTGTAAGGTCTTTTCCCTTAAAGATAATAGTTTTATTACAATTTTTCATATATAATGTTGATTATTATGATACTTATTGATGCAGTAGATCAAACTTTTTGAACGAACAATCGATTGGATTTGAAATTTCTACATTCATGGCATATCTTTCATTATCTGATTACCTAACTCCATATTAGACCCAAGTCCTAAATCTTTTGATGTATTTATCATGTTGGACAACCTTGTCAGAAAAAGAACCATTTCTTCCGCAACTGGAAATTGCCAGAAAAAAGGATGTCCAGAGACTGTCTCTTGCTATCCGAAGTATTATGTCTAACTGAATCATGTAAGGCCATATTTGATGCATCAATTGGTGAAATCTTTTTGTTATCCCCCTGGATGGATCTCGATGAACCTCGAAAAGAAAAGATGTTTGTCAGGAGGCGATTGTACAATGATGAAGATTTTGGTCTGGCAGAAGATCTCATTTGCACTGGTTGTCAGTTATGTGGTTCACCTTTAGGTCTGGAAAGTAGGTACGAAAGGTTGCAGTATTTTGTATTATTTTCACTGGAGATGGTTTTAATTCTGATTTCTGAACACTGCTTGCCCTTCAATTGCCTTCAGGTCCGTGGTTGATCAGAATTCTGTTCCACTTTATTGTCCAAAAAGCTTGAATCGCCTTCATGTAGTAAGCATGATCTATAGGCCTTTCATGGTATGGACTATTCTTGCGCTTTCTTCATGTTCTAGATTCTATTTCACCTTTGATATTAGTTGCATGACTATAAATCGAAAATGTCATTAGGATGGTTACGATAGGCATTAAATAATCCAGTATTAAGTACTTGGGAGTATTGCTAGCATATCCTTCTTTGAACTCTGACAAATAAATTCTCCACGAAACATCTCCTTTACAAACACCATGATTGCAACCATCTTTTTGATTGCTTTGAAGCTGTGTTATGAGCCTTCTAGTTTCAATGTATAAACATATGAATAGAACACATCAACTAACCATCATGCTATTTTTAACACACACACACACATATATATATCCTACATTTACCTGTATTATGTCGAGCTTTTGCATAGTTTTGATACCTGAAATTGTCTATATATTGGTATCACTCAACTTTTCGTCTGTCTTTTTAGTTGCACTTTGGGAATTCACGTCTTTCCTCTCTTTAGACCACTTTTTATCAATGGCTTGTATGAATCTATGATGTCCCTAAAGCTTCGAATGCTGATGAATTTTCCATAGTGTTCAGCAACAAACTTACAAGTATGTTATCTAGCACATTTTTCACTCTCGATTGTATCCAAAATAACCAAGCCAAACATTGCCCGACATCCCAAAATCTATATGCCAGATTTGCTGTTCAGGTTCAGCAATTAAAACTATCATCATTTTGTTTCATCACGCTGACTATTAATGTCATATATTTGTTTTATCTCGCCTATTTAGATAGTTTTGTATTAGCTGCACTCTGAATCTACTATATTGTTCTACTGCAGTTATACGTGTGGGATGAATCAGAATGCATTCCTCTGCTTGTTAAGAATCAAGCTGCAGAGGTCTTGTTTGGTAACATTAAAGCTGAAAAGATTTACTCGCATTACAGTTGGCATAAATCGAACCACTCCGGTGCTCTGGTTGCTAATCCCCCTCGAGCTATCTGGAAAGGAGAGAGACCCTCTAAAAATTTATATCTCATCTGGTTGATCTTTCTGAAAATGTTGCTGCAACAAGGACAAAATAGCCCTCTGAAATTTGGAGTAGCATACCAGCATGGACAAGGAGAATGGGAGATTGAGATGGTTTCTTTGACATTCCCATGCTTAACCAAACGGTCTTTGGACTGAGCACAGTCTAAAATTTCTGAAGCAATGAAAATTAAAATTTTATTTCTTCTAGTAGTCGAAGAGGGTACAAGCTGGCCCAAACACCTCCGAATATGAAAAAAAAAAAAACATTTTGTTTTCTAATAGAAGAGATATTAAAGTTTGGAAAAGGGAAGTGGAGAACTTTGTGTATAAAGATTTATTTGAGTTTCAAACCTATTTACTTCTGACACTGTGAGTTCTTCAAAACTACGCCCCGGCCTAACTATAAATTTTCAACCCGGTGTAAATTCATACAATCCTGTTATATTCTCCATCTTTTGCTTCAGAACAGGGGGAATTTCTGAATGTGGATGATTTCTTTAAGGGAACAATGAAACTAAATTCTCGAAGTCCTTTATAAAAGCTTAATGCACAAGAGGATTTTGGTTTCAGGTATAATATTATTGCAAAACAATAAAGTAGAGGCAGTTGATTTTGTGAAACCATATCTCACGCAATGTCAGTGTTTTGAAAGAAGGCTGAATAAATCAGCCTAGGGCCATAGCACAAAGGTACTCATCATCGAACACAGTTAGGGGAGAAAAGGTCGTTAGGCACGACACGAGCGAGTGACAAATGTGTAAGTATGATATCAAGAATGGGATTCAGATTCGTTAGCAGAAGCTTCGGCTGCAGAGTTTTGGGCTTCTAATAGCTTCATTTGACGCTCAGCATGTTCTCTTTCACAGGCACTAACTCCCATTATAATGTCAAGCATTGTACCAGTTGTGCCAAAAAACACTAGGGGTGCCAGAGATTTCCTCTTTATTCCCACTGGAATTGCTAGCAAGGCTCCTGCTACTGAGAATACCCAAGTTCCCAACGCACTGTGAATGCCCAATGATCAATAAAATCTCAAGATAAAAATCCAGTTGAAAGAACACAAAATAAATAAATAAACTATAAGGTTACAATAGCACTATGCTTGAATGAGCGGAAGGAAGCAAGATTACGGATAGGTTTGGGAGTAATTTTGAAATGGTTAAAATCATTTTTGTCATGTTTAAAATAACACCGAAGCATGTCGTTAATAATTCGAAATCAACTTAATGTTTGATTCTACACTTTTAAATGCGATTTTCATATCATAAAAATTGATTTTGAATAATTAAAAACATATTTCGGAGTGATTTTGAATACGACAAAAGTGATTCTAACCATTTCAAAATCACTCCCAAACATGTCCTACCATAGCAAAATGATCTAATTTAGATTACAAACTGTAAAACTTCATAAGATTCTTTCTGTCATCTTAGCCAAACTACCTTAAAAATAGCTAAAATTAATCTGAGAAACAACTAGGTTGATATTTACCAAAGTTTAATATAACATAACATTTTGAACTAAATTTGCACTTACATTCGATGCACCAAACAAGCAATGGGATTCAAGGATAAATAAAGTATAAGAATTTGGAGTGAACAGCCAACTTGGCGGAAGTTACATTACATTAGACTTAAAGTTTGGGAACAAAACAGGTACATGTCCCTCATTTCTCATGGAAAAAAATGCCCAAATTTTTTGATGAGGAATTTGAGATATGCACAACAAGATGGTGTTCTCAGATAAAGATTCTAAAGGAATTTTACATTTTCAAGTATACACTCCAGTTTTTAACATTGGGAAAGGAGAAAGGCATCAGAAAGAGGAACATAGATGATAACAGTTAAGAAGAAAAGAGAAGGTGAGGGGAGAGAGCTTACTTTGAGACTGAACACTCCTCAAGATGTTTAACATTTTCTTGACTTCCCATATCTCTCCCTCGATTAAATGAACTCAATTACTTATGAGAAACAGCAGCAAAATTCAACTCCAATATTAGCTGAGAGAGAGAGGGAATGACAGAACGTTAGCATAAAACATTAAAACATTCAGGTCTCATTTGATAACAATTTAGGCCCCGTTTGATAACCATTTGGTTTTTTGTTTTTGGTTTTTGAAAATTGTGCATGTTTTCTCACAATTTCACAACGTGGTTGTCATCTTTCTTGAGGAAACATTAGAATTCTTAACCAAATTCTAAAAACAAAGCAAGTTTTAAAAATTTACTTTTTTTAGTTTTCAAAATTTCGCTTGTATTTTGAAAATATTCACAAAAAGTAAATAACAAAACAAAGAAAACTATAGGTGGAAGTAGTGTTTATAAGCTTAATTTTCAAAACCATTATCAAACGAGAGTTCAACACTCTGAATATCAAAAGTCAAGCATACACATTTCACGGTTAGAACTCTTGAAAAGAATCGCCCCGGGAAGTTATAGTGGAATATACAATATAGTTATCCAAAATAGTTCAATATTGATTGTTCAAGGAATTCGGACAACATGACCCTGTAATTTATTTTTTTAAAAAAAACACGCCGTATCAAGAATTACAGAGTATTTTCTCCAGCAAGTTATCAATGGATACGAGGAAAGAACAAAAAGGAAAATGAAAAGCAAGTGATTAAATATCAGCACACAAACTATCCCAACTTCGAAATAATTCAAGGGATTTCAAGAAAATGCATCTCCAGAACAGTCAACTATCAGAAAGAGGTGTCCATAGAATTCAATTCATCAATGGTGCAGATACAGTAAAACACTAGTTCCATCTCTTCATAAACAAGACACAGAAATCAACGCAGAATTAGTAGTTCCTTCTAGGTCAACTTCCATGGTCAACCAATTATCAAGAGTGAAGGCTCTAAAACCCTATCATAAACCTACATTTCCGTTTACATCCGTTCCTCAACTCGCATCACCATAATTGTCATCAATAACAGAATGAGCCAAGTCCTAATGATCAAATTTGATGAGTAATTAGAATTAACAACACAATGCGAGCTAATCGCTCCTATTTGCAGAAAGAACGAAGTCGAGTGTTCGAAGAAATCGGGTGGAATGAATTAAGCAAAATTAAATTTATCGCAGATAGAGAGAGAGAAAGTGAAGCGAGAAGGAGAAGGATTGTGGATAAAGAAGAAAAAGAAGATTTCACACACCTGAACACTGGTTAACGGTGGGGATGGCGCTTCTCCGGCGAGGACCTTACGGACTTGGATCTCGGACGGTTGATTTTATGGTTCCCGTTTGAATCCACAGCCCTAGCAGTGTTAAATGTTGACATGTCGACATGTCGATTGTTGCAGTGTCATTCAAAATTTTTTTTTTTGCTAAATTATAAAAAATACTATTGAATTTTATATTTTATTTCAAAAATATCTATGAGCTTTCAAAAGTTTTATTAATATCATTAAATTTTAAAAACAAGTTCGAAAATATTTTTACCGTTAGTATATGGACATAAATCGTTAGTATATCGTTTTAAAATATCTTTGAACTTTCAAAAGTTGTATTAATACCTTTAATCTTAAAAAAAAGTTTAAAAAAATGTACTTACGGTTAGTATAGGGATGAAAAACATTTATTTACACCTCATTACGTCTCTCTTCCATTTATTCTCTCTTTTGATTTGCTTCGATCTATGTCCTAACACATCTCTATTTTTTTCTCTTTTTTTCCCTTTCTTTTTCAATACCCCATTTCTCTCTTCTTCCATTTTCCAATTTCTAAACTACCTCATTCAATCAAGCTATATAGACTATAACAAGAAGAAATGAGAATAATGGAACCACCAAGAGACCTTATGACTTAAATGATTTAACAAAGGTTGTATGTTAGTAATTTGATCAGTTAGTACATTTGAATTTAATACAGAAAAAGAGACATTGAGAATTTGGGTCATAATTTTGAGGACATATTGGGAGGGAAAAGAAAAAAACATATGCATTATTAAATTGTAGTGGATGATGATTTTATTAATCTTTTTTGCAGTTCAAATTAGTCTATTTGTTATGGTTAGTTAAGAATGTTTCCCACGATTGAGAATTGGACAAATGGAGAAAATTTGAGAGTATCTATATAAAAAAAAATGAGGGTATCTATATGAGTTGTTTGCCAATTGGTTCTTTTCCAACTTAGATAACTTTAAAAACATTGACTAGCTGTTGAACTTTTTTATATTTATGTTAAGCATACTTAGAAATGAGAGAGAGTTTCATCTGTTTATTTAAAGTTCTAATAATTTAAGAAGATAGGAGAAATGAAGAAAGTTTTATAGATTGAAAAATGGAAGAAGAGAGTAAAAGGGTATTGAAAAAGAAAGGAAAAAAAAGATGAAAAAATAGATAAGTGTTAGGCCATAGATTGAAGCAAATCATGAGATAAAGGAAATAGAAGAGAGAAGTAATGAGATGTAGATAAATGGTTTTCGTTCATATACTAATGGTAATGACATTTTTTAACTTTTTTTTTAAGGTTAAGGGTATTAATGCAATTTTGAAAGTTCAAGGGTATTTTTAAAATACGGTATTAACGATTTCTATCTATATATTAACGGTAAAGGTATTTTTGATTTTTTTTTTTTAAAGTTTAAGGATATTAATGAAACTTTTGAAAGTTTGAGGTATTTTTGAAATAAAGTACTAACAGTTTTCATCTAAAACTAATGGTAAAAGTATTTTTAAACTTTTTTTTAAAAAAATTAAGGATATTAATGAAACTTTGAAAAGTTCATAAGTATTTTTAAAATAAAGTACAAAGTTCAAGGATATTTTATATAATTTAGCATTTTTTTTTATAAATAAATATCACTTCACAGTTCACAGTCGCCTGTGACCCGCCACCTGACGCTCTAACGGCCGATAATCCAGCGTCCTGTGTATATATATTCGTTTCTTTCTTTATTTTCTTTCTTCTTTTATAACTTCTCTCACTAGACATACACACACACACACCTTTTTTTTTTTTTTTTTTTACCTTTCATTTAATTACTTTTCACATCAAATTTTACAACACACACACATATATATACTTTTTTTTTTTACCTTTCATTTTATTACTTTTCACATCAAATTTTACAACTTTCCAAACATCTTCTAAACCACACAAAATATTTTTATTAATTGTTTTTTTATTCTTCATTTTAATTTTTTATTATTTTTTACAACCTATAAATAACCCTTCCATTTTCACTTTCCTCACACTTCAAATTCTCAATTCTCTCAATTTCTGTCAAAATTCTCTCTTAAATTAAGAGTTTAGCTTCTAATTTACTTTTTAATCTAAGCTTCCAATTCATCTTTAATCTATCTTCACTTCTTAAGTTATGTTTTAAGGTTATTTTTCGAATTTTGTTTTATTAATTGTATAATTTTTATTTTTGAGTTCATTCAATTGTATAGTTACTAGCTTGTTAATTGTTATTGCTTTTACTATTTCATCAATTGTTATTTGTATTAGTAGTTCATTAAGTAATCTTTATTTTTTTTTAATTAATAAGTATATATTTATAATTATTAATTATTTAATATTAAATTTTCATTCATTAAGTAACTATTTTATTATGTTTATTAATTATTGTATAAGTGTTAGAGCTATTATTCATCAAGTTGATTATCTTATTAAATTCTTATTTTTTATATAATTATTATTATTGTTGAATGATATTGAAATGATTGTTCATATTCTTCTTAATTATATAAATGATTTATTACTTATATTGTTTATAAATTATATAATATATTTATATATCTTATTGTAATTTGAATAAATTGACCATACTTTATTCTTCAATATATAGTTCTGTCTAGATTGATGTATTAAAGTTGACCGTGAAGTAACACCTCTACCTGGGAACCAAATTGTAAATTGAGTTAGTAATTTTTATTCAATATTTTTTTTAATGTTTGTGAAGTAAATAATCTATTGTGTCAGTTGTGATAATTTTATATTAATTTTGTTATAATGTTTTGATATTTATTATTGTATTTTGGTTTGTTCATAGTGTTCATAAATAGAAGGAAAATTCTCGGGTCTAGCCTAAGCTTATTGTAGTTCAATGGATGGAAATAAATCTGGCACTATATGCAATTTTTGCCAACTAGCGATTATTAAAAGTAGTGGCTTCACAAGATTTAAGCACCATTTTATCCGAAAATGATTTGAAAAAGAACACCAACCTTGCCTCAACGTGCCACCAGAGGTGAAACAAGAAATTACAAATGCGTTGAAAATGAAAGAGACGAAAAAAATGAAAGACATGCAAATGGAGTTGCGATATAATTTGAAAGGTTATCAAGACGATGACAGCAGTGGGATCTGATGTTGAAATGTATCACATGAGTTACACAGAAAGAACAACATCGTGAAGTTGTTTGTAACTCAAAAAAGATTGCACAAGACGAAGAATAACTTCGATGGAGTGGACTTGAACGAGGTTAAGGTTCTAGTCAATTCCAATAGTCTAGTAAAATGAAGGAGCCCTCATATTACAAGTCCAAAGGAGCTCGACGAAAAAGAATAAAGGATAGTCTTATAGGAGTGTTCATTGGTGACCCCTTGTACAACTTTAATAATGGATCCTATTGTTTAGTGGAATAATGACATCTCCAACTGTTTGTTTAATGGACCATCTCGTAAGCATTTCATCTATTCCTTTTTGTCGGACTCCTTGGAACTTATAATATGAGGGCTCCTTCGTACTATTAGACTGTTGGAATTGACTAAAACCTTTACCTCGCTAAAGTCTACTCTGACAAAGATCTTCCTTTTGTGAAGTCTTTTTTGAGTTACGATTCATGACAGATAATATTTCTTACTTTCACAAATATATTGAAATCAATGAAATTAAGTAAATATATTAGATCAATGAAATTAATTATTTATTAGAACTAATTTTAAAAACTATTTGTTAAGTTATTAGCTAATTGACTAATAATCAAACCTGTTAAAATTATTTCAATCTTGATTAGTTCGCTTAGTTAATATTTTGCCATTAAATAAGGCTTCTAGAATTAATTTCACAAAACAAATGTAAATATTAGGGCAAAATGCAGTTTTGGTCCCTCAAGTTTGAACTTGATGTCTATTTGGTCCCTAAAGTTTCAAAAGAGACACTTTAATCCTGGAGGTTTAGAAAATAGTTCTAAATGGTCCTTCAGTTAGATTGACTGTTAGTTAACTAATGAAAAAAATGACATGGCACTGTTGACGTGGCAATTTTTAAATGAGGTGTCATTTTTTTTATTAATTTAAAATTATTTTAAATTTACGTGGCATTTTTTTTTTCTTTTCTTCTTCTTTTCTCGTTCATTCTTCTCCTTCCCCCTTCACTTTTCTTCTTCCCCAGGCAGAAGCTTGCCGTCATTCAGTACCACCTTTCGTCGCCGTTTTAGAATGCATTGACCATCAGTTCACGCTGACGAGTTTTTGTCAGTTTTCAGTTTCACTCAAGTCATGGGTTCTCTTGAAATGTCGGAAAATAACTTCTCTAGTCTGTTACAAAATATCTATCTCTAGGGATGTAAATTTATGTATTTTGGTATTGAAAATAAAATTTATGATGAAATCCCACCGTCAGACTCATATGGAAAATTCCTCCAGTTTCTTTCATGGTTCTAAGTCAGTTTGAATCGTTTAGAATAGGCGGTGTCGACAAGGCTTTTGGGTCTTCCCTCTGTTTTGATTATTGATTTTTGGATTAATAATTTGAGCGGTGAAATTTTTTAAATTATTTAGTGAAAGGGAGGAATTTTTTAGAATTGTTCATGTAGACAAATAAGATTTGTTGTGTGTTGCTGTCGGAAATTTCTGGCGCAATCAATTTGGTTAAATTTGATCTCAGCAATAATCTATTGTTTGGTCCAATGCCTTCAAAAATTGGGAATCTCAAGAGGGCTAAATTTTTTGTTTTTGCATCAGCTTAAATCTTCAATACCCAGTTCAATTTCTAAGGTTAAATCTTTCAATGTCCTAGATCTTTCCTATAATTACTCAATGAGAAATATCCCAAAAATCTTGTGAATTATTGCGCCCAAATTTGATTAATTTCTTAAGCAATCAACAACTCTCTAGTCTAATACCTGTCTATAATCAAGGGGGGTTTTAATGGAAAGCTTTTCTGGAGAAGAATAAGAATAGAGAGAGAAAGGAGAAAAGGGGAAAAAGGAGAAGGAGAAAGTATAAAGAAGGAGGAGAATAAAAGAGAAATTAAAAAAAAAAAAAGAAACAAGAAAAAAAAAGCCACGTAATGAAAGAGAGGCTCATAAGATTAAAATAATTTTAAATTAATAAAAAATGACACCTCATTTAAAAATTGCCACGTCAACAGTGCCATGCCATTTTTTCATTAGTCAACTAACAGTCAATCTAACTGAATGACCATTTAGAACTATTTTCTAAATCTCGAGGACTAAAATATTTCTTTTGAAACTTCAGGGACCAAATAGACATCAAATTCAAACATGAGGGACCAAAACTGCATATTGCCCTAAATATTATTTATTTTGTAAAAAAAAAAAATCCTATAACATTCTCGTACAATTCCAAACACCAAACACAATTTTATTTCATTCTCGAGCACCATTTTCTCGTAATTTTATTAGAGTCAAATGAAGCATGTATCACACATGTGTGGCCAAATGAAACGAGTCCATTTTCCTGCCAGGCGATTGACGCAGCCCTGACGAGGCGCTGAACTCAATCCGAATAGCAATTCTACCAAAACAAAAATCAAAGTAAAACTTCTCACATTTCTTCAATAGTCTTTACTTTTTCTCTTTTGTGCAGCTTAAACTAGAAATTTTGTTCCAATATGCAGAATTTCTAATGCAGATCCAATGCACTTGGACTCTCCATCGCGTTCAATTGAGGCCTTCCGTTTTGTTCAGGTGTATTAATATCAACCCAAGAAGAAGCTGTTTTCGCTCATCTGTTCTGGCCACCATGTCCACCGTTTCGACTGAAAAGAGCGCCGGTTCCGACCAGAATGGATCGACCCATAACTCAGAGAAGCAACTGCAGGTAAACCCTAGCTCTGTAATCTCTTATTTCGTTTCATTTGATGGATTTCTATGGTGGGTTTTTGTTTGATTGAGATGGGAAATCACAAAATTATTTGATCCTGTCGCCTTTCCGTGGAATTGGTTTTGGTCTACTCGTGTTCTTGATTAAATTCCCCTTTTATTGATCAATGCTGTTAAATCACTAATGAAACCAAAAGCTTAAATTGATGGGTTAGGTTAAATTTAATTATATCAATAATTTAACACTTCCTCTCAAAGTGGGCTTGAAAATTTGTAGAAGGTCCAACAAGTAAAAATCAATATTAATTGGGAAGGAGATGACATTATTAAAGGGATTCGAATACATAACCTCCTACTTTGATACCAACTTTTGGGTTGGGATTGGTGATTTAACTAGTTTATGGAACCTTCTCAATTTATTGGGATTTTTCTTAACGAGAGCATTTTGTGCAACTTGAGGAGTTGTGATTTGTTGGGTGAGCTTGGAGATGGATTTTGGGCTGCTTAATACAGGAAGAGCTGGGTTATGAATGATTGATTTCAGCCCTTTTTAGTATATAATCTTTTTGGTGTGTTTGGAATGGATCTGTATCTGGTTAGTGGAGTCTTGGAAGGATTTGTTTTGTGGCTTGTGCATGTGCTTGCTTGAGAGTGAGACCTCTTTACTGCTCCGTGTTTGCACGCTTCAAGTTCTTTAATGTTCATGGATCCACAGATCATTTTTAAGTTTCCTTCATGCATATTGAAAGAACTGAAGAGCCGCATGGTTAGGATTTAGGGTGAGTTTGGAATGACTTGTTAGAAAAGTGCTTTGAAGTGAAAACACTTGTTCTGTAAGCATTTTTGGAAGAAATACTAGTTAAGTGTTTCTCCTAAATGCATTTTAAATGTTATTTAGACCTTTTAATATTGCTTTTGATTATCTAATCATTTGAAAAATATTTTTAATGGGCTAAAAAGCACATTTGATCTTTTCAAAAATTCATCTCAAACCCACCCTTACACTTTTTTGTCAGTATTTATAGTAATCTACGGCCCCGTTTGATTGCCATTTAATCTTTTCAAGAAATACGAGCTATTTGTTTTCTCACATTTTCTTTACAATGGTTTTCATCTTTCTTAAGAAAACATTTGAATTCTTAACCAAATTTCAAAAACAAAAGCAAGTTTTCAAAAACTACGGCCCTGATTGATAACTATTTGATTTTTGAAAATTAAGCCTGGAATACTACTTCTACCTATGAGTTTTCTTGTTTTGTTATCTACTTTTTACATATGTTTTCAAAAACCAACCCCAAGTTTTGAAAACTTAAAAAAGTAGTTTTTACAAACTTGTTTTTGTTTTTGAAATTTGGCTAAGAATTTTAATGTTTTCTTGAGAAAGATGAAAGTCATTGTAGAGAATTGATGAAAAAACAAGCCCAATTTTCAAAAATAAAAAATCAAATGGTTATCAAACGGAGCCTAGTTTTCAAAACTTGACTTGGTTTTTGAAAACATTAGTAAAAAGTAGATAACAACATAAAAAAACTCATATGTGGAAGTAGTGTTTATAAGTTTAATTTTAAAAACTAAATAGTTATCAAAAGGAGCCTAAATTGTCAGATTGCTTTTTAGTAACTATAAGCTTTTGCATTGCTCTTACATTTTACCAACCGACTGTCCACTAACCCAACGAATTTTGTAATTATGATATTTTATGAAGTACTCCAACTATGCGTCCTGTTTTGTAAATCCCATCAGTTTTTGGGGGATTCCTCATCGTTTTCGTCTGTTCTTCTTTGTTTCTTGATATAAGTTCCTTTTACGATCAAACGAAAAAATTGTGGGTTTATTTTCTACCTCTCATCGTTCAGCCATGCCATTGGATTTGTATGTTACAGAATGTCTCTCTTTTATTAGGTAACGAGTTGTTGGTATTACCAATATTTTGATGAGTATACCTGAAGTTTGAATCTACTTCACTAGCCTTTAATTGGATTTTCTGGTGAAGCTAAAGCACCTAGTGTGAGCAGTATTTTTGCATATGCCTCACTTCAATCAATCCCACACTTTCCTGCTTGTATTAAACGGCTGTTAATATGTTGTTCTTATAGTACTAATTTCTTATTGATTTTCTTCAACGTCAGAAGTGAATATAAATGGTGATTATCTATGTTTTAGAATTCTTGGATGCTCTTATTGTCTGACGCCTAGATTTGGATTCCTTATTGGCTGAAGAAGTTTTAAATATTTCATATAATTATATAAAATAGGAACCGATGTATTTTTTCACAGTAAGGAAGACATTATTAAGGACTATGCTTGAATGGAAGGATAGTTATTCATCAGAACTTCAAAAGTAGGATACTTTTTAACGTTAGCCTTATCGACATTGCTTTTGATATAAGCTGAGCTCTGTTTGGTAGGTTGCAAATCGGCTGGAAAAGTTCAAAACGACCATTTTCACTAGAATGAGTAATTTAGCAATCCAATATGGGGGAATAAACCTTGGTCAAGGCTTCCCCAACTTTGACGGTCCTGAGTTCGTAAAGGAAGCTGCAATTCAAGCCATCAAGGATGGGAAAAATCAGTACGCTCGTGGATATGGAGTGCCAGATCTGAACTTGGCCATTGCTGAGAGATTCAAGAAAGATGCTGGACTTGTGGTCGACCCCGAGAAGGAAGTTACGGTTACCTCCGGGTGTACCGAAGCAATTGCTGCAACCATGCTTGGCTTAATAAATCCTGGCGATGAGGTGATCCTGTTTGCTCCTTTTTATGATTCATATGAAGCCACTCTATCAATGGCTGGTGCCAAAATCAAATGCATCACATTACGCCCTCCAGATTTTGCTCTCCCTATAAATGAACTCAGGTCTGCAATCTCGAAGGATACGCGAGCAGTTCTTATTAACACGCCACACAACCCAACTGGAAAAATGTTCACAAGGGAGGAATTGAATGAGATTGCTTCTCTCTGCATTGAAAATGATGTGTTAGTTTTTGCTGATGAAGTTTATGACAAATTGTCTTTTGAAATGGACCACATTTCCATAGCCTCTCTTCCGGGAATGTACGAGCGTACCGTTACCATGAATTCGTTAGGGAAAACATTCTCCCTCACTGGTTGGAAGATCGGGTGGGCGATCGCCCCGCCTCATTTGACATGGGGAGTGCGACAGGCACACGCTTTTCTTACATTTGCTACTTCCACTCCAATGCAGTCGGCTGCTGCCACAGCTCTCCGAGCACCTGAATCATACTATGAGGGGCTGAAGAAGGATTACCTGGCAAAGAAAGCCATTTTAGTCGAGGGGTTGCAGGCAGTTGGTTTCAAGGTCTTTCCATCAAGCGGAACCTACTTTATTATCGTCGATCACACTCCTTTCGGGTTAAAGAACGACGTCGATTTTTGTGAGTATCTGATCAAAGAAGTTGGAGTTGTTGCTATTCCAACCAGTGTGTTCTATCTAAACCCAGAAGACGGTAAAAATCTAGTTAGATTTACATTCTGCAAAGACGAGAACACCCTCAGGGCTGCAGTCAAGAGGATGAAGGAGAGCCTAGTTCGAAACTCATGATTTCTTAGCCTAGTTTCGTCGAAGAATAAATTTTATTTCATATACAATGTTTCCATTCGAGTAGTATATGGGTTAGCTCTTTCTCCAAGTACTTTGGAGTTCAATTTATTGCATCAATGAATGGATAAATCTAATCGAATAATCATTTGTAGTTGCTTTGTTTGCTTGTAGTTGTAAAAATAAGCAATTTTCCTATTCAATATAGCTGCATTTGTTGGTTAAATTGTTATGAACTTATGACTAAATGCACGTAGAATTTTTAGAATACAATGGTGTAAGCAGGTTGGTTTTGATCGGTATGATTTCTAGGTGAATTCAAATCAACCAATAGGGACAGTTTAAACTAATCAAACCAACTCAATTCAATTGATCTCGATTCACACCCCTAATAAAATATTATAGGTTCACTCTTTAACGTTATTTAGTTATCTTTTTACCAACTTTCTAGAGGAGTTAGGTTAGTTATACTTTTACTCCATCTCCTTTCTTCTTTTGTTATCATATCAGCTCTGAAATAATTTTAAAATTTTTGCTTGTTGGCTAAAAGAACATAAAACAACATTTTTAGCACATTGATTGCTATTTTTATCAATTAACTAGTAAATTTCCCTTTAAACATGTCGAATTCTTTGTTTAGAGAAAAGGTCTAAAAAAATTAAATTAATTTAAACGAATTTAATAGAATAAGAAGGGAAGTCAAATGTAAACAAAATTAGTAACTTGTCATTTTTTTTTAGGAAAATTCACTTGTCGTATTATAGTATATAAATATCAAATCTTATTATAGCATATGATATATTTTAAGACAACAAATTGGTTATTAGAGTTAACCTTAACCATGACAAATACTGATTTATGAGACTTAAATTTCAATTAATTAATCATAAATTATTAATTAACTAATATATCTTATTATTAAATTATTATATCAATAATCATTAAATAATTCTTAACTACGTCCCAATTATTGTTAACCATCTCTCCACTTCGTCATAAAATAATAATATTTCATGTTGATTAATCAAATCAAATTTGAACTCGCTAGACTTTTATAAAATTTTCAAAATCATTCTCATTAAAAATGAATTTGAAAAATAAAGCATATCAACAAAGAATTTGAAATAGCATTTGTGCACACCAGATTTCAATAAAAAAATTTAATTCGTGGATTGAACTTAATTTTATTGATTTTGTATAAGTGTTATAATCTCTAATTTTATTCTTTCTCAAGTATGTAAGCTTTGGACTTTGACTTGATTGGCTTGTCGACTTGTTGATGGCCTGCGACTTGTTGATCTTTTTGAAATCTTCTAAGTCTTGAATCTTTTGAATTCTAACTTCTCTAAATTTGGGTCTTGAATCTGTATGAATTTGAATTTTGATTCTTGGAGCTTCTGAATTCTCTAACTGAATGCTATGAATTTTTATCTCCTTTGAATGTCTTAAAAAAGGGGTGACCTCCACTATTTATAGAGTTTGATGAACTTTATATGGGCTTGGGCTTTTGACTTTGGACCCAACTTTTGGACTTAGGCTTGTTTAAACTTAATCTAATCTTTTTAATAGGTTTGGATTATTTAAATTTGGCCAAATCTATTTTTTTTAGTGATTTCGGACTAAATTAGCTTTGATTCCAATTGCCACATGACATAATTTGATTGAATTGACTTAAGTCGCATGGTGGATCAATATTAGAGAGGTGACATTATTTGATTTTCTAATTTTTTATGTTATTTAATTTAATTTGATCACAAGTGTAAATTTGTAATTGATCTCAAATTTACTTTATCATTAATTTAAATTAATGATGTATGAATTTGTGATTGTCTTGAAATTTCTCAGCATTATTTTTTAAATGAAAAAAAAAATTAATTTCTTTTAGATCACGCAGTTTAAAGTGGTGGTGGAAATTTCCGAAAAGGGCATTTGCAGAAAAAATAAAATTCCGAAAAGGGTATTAACTGCCATCCAAAAGTCTCATTAATTACCCCAAAAAATTTAAAAATAAATAAATAAAAAGCGACCCCACTTTCACGCTTCCCAATAAATCACTCTTTTTCAGCCTTTGCTTCCTCTCTCAACCCCGTCTTCTGTGTGACTACGATTTTTCACCCATATAGTTATTATTGTTTATTCATTCAAAATAAATTTAAAACCCTAATTATTTACAAATCATTTTTAACCGTTTCATTTCTACTCAAGTATTTGATATGTTTTAGTTCAACTATATTATATTCTCATGAAATTTGAGCAGTTCAAATTTGGTGCTAAGTTAAATAAGTGATGAAAAATATAGTTTGAATTATTTAAAAGGAATATATATATATAGAGTTGCAGCGAGTTGGTGAAAATTAAACACTGATGTAACATGGAGTGATTCGAAGGGACAAGAAGGAATTGGTTGGATTGTTTGTGGTTGGAAATGACGTCTTATCTGTGTTGAACATCGTTGTGTTCGTTGGTATTAATCAATTTTACTTCTCGAGATCTATGTAATTACAATTGGTTTGAGATACATTGTTGATCGATCTGTTTCAGTAATAGTTCAATATGATTCCCTCACTTCAATAAGGCTTCTTAATTGTCAAGAAGAAAATTATATCGAAGTTAATCAATTTGTGTTGTAGATACAGAGATTGGCCAAACTTTCACTTACATTAATCGTAGATGTGATGTAAAGACCGATTTGTTGGCAAGTAGAACTTCTTTATTAGGGATGGATGATACTTGGTTTGAAGAGCTTTCTGTGGGCCTTCACCATTTTCTTCAGCTTTGATGTAATTGTGTTAATATATATATCTATATATATATATATGTATAGATATCTATATATATCTATATACATACATACATATACACACACATAGTTGGAATTTTAGTCTTATTTGCACCATTCTTTGGTTACAGAGTCAAAGTAGAATTGCTTTATTTATTTTAAAGTAGATTCGAAGTTGTTCTTAAAGTTGAATTTCCATGAATGGAAATTTTCATTTTTTTTATTTTAATTGCCTTAAACGTGAAAATGACGTACACAATATATGTTTCAAATGTACAAATTTAATTTTTATACTTTTCAGTAAATCTTAAAACTAGTCAATACCTAGTTAATTTTTAACGAAATTAGTTAAATAAGAATAATAATTTTCATACAAAAAAGACACAATGTGAATATATTTTCAAAATTTATAGAGGAAAAACTAATATAGACTATTTTTTTTTTTAGAAAAATAAACAATAAACTAACAATATGAACCAATCTTAAGTTTTATTGAGAATATAATGGCTAAATTTGAACATTTGAAAGTATAGAGACTAAAATAGAATGAACCCAAAGTATATAGACCAAAATGATATTTTAACTTAAATTATTTAGAAACTATTTATTAGTTTTAAATGGTCAACAACATATATATCCATTTCATTTGCATTTTTAATCTAGTAATGGTTTTTGAGATTTGCAAATATAGCAAAAAAATTTAAATCTAATTTCTATTTTTTCATTATTTCAATTATACCCTCATTAGTGTATCAGCATGTATATCAGTAGTATATATGATATGTTTTTTGTTTTTTGTTTTACAATGTTTCTTTTTATTATGTTATGTATCAACCCATACCCTACTTATTAGGTACATCAATGTTGGGTATATCAGTGAAAATATATGCCTAAAATAAACTATATTAGTAGTATATCACTAATATACTTCATTTTAAGTATATTTGATATACTGAATATGAATTACTGATATATTGTTGATATACTTCATATTAGGAATATTATTTCATTGATATATCTAAATAAACTATATCAATAGTATATCATTAATATATTCCATTTTAAGTATATCTAATATACTAATCAATATGAATTACTAAATTAATATACCTAAATAAAGTACATCAGTAGTATATCACTGATATACTTCATTTTAGGTATATATGATATACTGAATATGAATTATTAAATTGATATACTTAAATAAAATATATCAATAGTATATCATTCATATCATTTTAGATATATCTGATATATTGAATATGAATTACTAATATACTCTTGATATATTTTATATTAGGAATGTCATTTCATTAATATATCTAAATAAACTATATCAGTAGTATATCACCGAAATACTTTAGTTTAGGTATATCTATATTGAATATGAATTACTGATGTATTGTTGACATACTTCATGTTAGGAATGTCATTACATTGATATACTTAAATAAAGTATTTCAGTAGTATATTACTGATATACTTCATTTGAGGTATATCTAATATATTGAAAATGAATTACTGATATACTATTGATATACTTCATATTAAGTATGATATACTGAATATGAATTACTGATATACTCTTGATATACTTCATATTAAGTATGATATACTAAATATGAATTACTGATATATCATTGATATACTTCATATTATGAATGTCATTTCATTGATATATCTAAATGAAGTATATAAGTAGTATATCACTGATATACTTCATTTTAGATATATCTAATATATTGAATATGAATTACTAATATACTCTTGATATACTTCATATTATGTATATCTAATATACTGAATATGAATTATTGACATACTGCTGATACACTTCATATTAGAAATGACATTTCATTGATATACCTAAATAAAGTATATCAGTAGTATATCGTTGATATACTTCATTTTAGGTATATTGACATACTAAATATGAATTACTGATATACTCTTGATATACTTCACATTAGGTATATCTGATATAATGAATATGAATTACTGATATGTTATTGATATTCTTCATATTAGGAATGTCATTTCATTGATATATCATAATAAAGTATATCAACAGTATGTCGCTAATATACTTCATATTATGTATATCATTAGTATATCAACAATATATCACACTGATAGACTCTTGATATAAACCAATGACACGCTTGCAATTGGATTAGATATTTTTGCCATCCTTGCAGCTGGCCCTTTTTAAAATGTCAAATTTAATCTATGAAAGAATAACTATTTTAGTTTGTAAGTCATTGTTGTCTAAACAATTGACATTAACAACAATCAAAATAGTTATTTTTTTAAAAAAAAAGTTTAGATAACAAAATAAACATTTTGCAAAATTTATGAACCCAAAATAAAATAAACCTATAAGTTTAAAACTCACCAGCAAACCTTTTGAGAGTTCAATAGTAAAATAGAAATAAAGATCAAAATGAGATTTAAATTAAAACAAAAACAATAAACTAAAATAAATTTTGAATGCAAAATTTAAGAATCAAAACAATAAACTAAAATAAATTATGAATATTCTAAATTATATTTAAATATTCTAATTAGATGCTCATAATCTCCATAGATTATCTTCTCCAATTATCCCTTTCATTATTTCTCTAATTTTCTTTTTGAATTGGGATTTGAAAGATAATTTCCCTTTGAAATGTGTAAATCTTATAAATCCTATAAATAGTGGCTGTTGAAACTTTTTTTTTTTTTTTAATTCAACAACATTTGAGAGCGTGAGAATTCGAACTTCTCACCTCATGGTCAATTATTGAGTCATGCTCACTTTGTCAACATTTTTTTTTTTGACAAAGGTTGTTGGAACATTTGAAATATACACACACAACTTAATAGAATATATTTGCTCTCTACTTTTCCTACTTTATATTTTACTTGATATTTCTTCTTGTTGCTATGGTTTTATAACACTAAAATAAATGTTGAATGCAAAATTCAAGCATCAAAACAAAATGTTAGAAATCATTTAAATGTTTAAAATATTAGAAACGAAAACGAAATTAAGAATTCAAACAACATTAAAACACATTTAACTTAAAAATCCTTAAATTAAAATATCACTAAAACATCAAATTCACATATATAGATAAAACATCTACCAAAATGTTTTTTTTTTTTTTTGATACAATCTACCAAAATGTTTAGGCTTACCCGTTCAACAAACAAAGAGAACGTAGACCCAATAAAAATCCACCCAACTACGGTTACAGTGGTCCCAATCGTCCGATCAAATCATGATTTCAAATTCAACGGTGATTAGACCACGACGTAACTTTCTTAAACCAACATCACCAACATGGAATCATTATTAATCTCCGAATCTCAATCCGACGACCGTAAACATCCCGCGGAGACCGGGACGTCGAACAATTCAATCTGACCGTCAAACTAATCAACGGCCCAGATTACACGCCATTCCTCACCGGACCCCACCCAACGATTCTCAGTATAAATATATGAACCTGGTCCATCGTCCCCGATTCGCACCATTTTTATCCTTTTTTTTTCCTCTCAATCTAATTACATTACATTCGAGAGAAATCGAAAGAAACTTGAATTTCTTCTTCGTTCTCTTCTTCAATTTTCTCTTCGGATTTGTTCTTCTTTTTTCTTTTCTTTTTTTTTTTTTTTGCGAATTTGCGCACTGTGATACTGCTTATCCTGCGCCGTTGCTCTGGAATGTTGCCGGCGGAGCACAGAAGTACTTTTATGATAAGTATTTCAAGGTATAGGGGTGGTTTTTGAAGGACAAAAGGTGAATTGAAGATTCTTGAAGATTCGGATTCGGATTCGGTCTTAATCGGACTCGTAATGGATGGCCAGAAAAGTCAGTTGAAGCTTACGAGAACTCAGTCGTCGTTACTCCGTTCGTCACCGACTTTCCGATCGTCTATTCATAGTTTATCGTCCGTCACCGAGGGGGACTTTATCGCCGGTCATCAGGAGGATGACGATGAAGAGAAGCAGAGGCCTAAGAAGCCTCGTAGGTCCGGTTCGTCGCCGAGAACCGGATCGAACCGATTTGCGAACCGCGTTCTTGCTATGGCTTTGCTTCTTTGCTTTACCTTCTTCTCGTTGCTCTTCGCGTTCTTCTTTCTGAGGAAGGATGGGCTACTCCCGTCGGAAAATGTGTTGTTGGCACTGATTTTTGTTGCTATTACGCTTGTGTTTGTGAGCAAGAATAAGGGGTTAATTTTACAAATTCTTTCGTTTGTCAAGCATTCATGGCACGAGAATGCGAACAGATTCTGTTTCTCCAGGACGGATTCGACTCCGATCCAGTGGTACATTGGGGATTCGAATGAAGCCGAAGACGACGCCGAAAAGCAGAGGAAAATCATCAGAGAGGGCGTAGAGTGCTATAGCAATGGCGATTTCTACGAGGGAGAGTTTCACAATGGGAGTTGTAATGGAAGTGGGGTTTACAACTATTTCCTAAGTGGGAGATACGAAGGGGATTGGGTCGATGGGAGGTACGATGGCTATGGCGTCGAGAGCTGGGCGAAGGGAAGTCGTTACAGGGGTCAGTATCGACAGGGTCTTAGACATGGATTTGGAGTATATAAGTTCTTCACGGGGGATTCCTACGCCGGTGAGTGGTGTAATGGCCAAAGCCATGGCGTTGGGCTTCAGACTTGCGCTGATGGTAGCTGCTATGTTGGCCAGTTCAAGCGCGGCGTTAAGCATGGTCTTGGATGTTACTATTTCAGGTAACTTTTGCAATTATTGAGGCATTTCAATCGTTTTGGTTTGTTTCTTCTTGTTTTTGAGCTCTAAACGGTTTCTCTGAAGCTTTCGTGCTTGAATTTCATCGGATCACTCTTTCCGGATTTGGATTGCTTACAGTTAATACAACAGTGAAATATTTTATCCCAAAAATTTGGTTGTAAGATGTCATAGGCGCTATGTCTAAGTTCAATTTGGTTGCATTTTTGGTAGGAATCTGGTTGATTTTATTGGTATAAATTATCTTTGTATAAACGTAATCTTGCTAGAATTGGTAACTACAGTCATCTGGTTCCAGGCTGTTTCTCAATTTGTTTTAGTTTTATGAACATCTGGGGTCTGAAGCGATTTTGGTTATATTTATCATTACTTAAAACAAAGAAACGTCTCTGTTTGGAATTCGCTCTCATTTCACTGTGCATAATATTTTCAAATCTACCAAGAGATAGAATATGTAAGAGAAAATTGTGAACTCAATTTGACTTTAAATACAGGATACTCCTTGATGACCCATCTCATTAATTATCTTGTTCTTTACGCGTCTAGAATTGAAATGTCATTTGTTTATGGAGAAACTAGCTGGCTGGTTTTCTGTTGGGGGTACATAAATTTAACTAGAATCCCAAAATGCATTTGCCTGTGCTGTAGAAATGGAGATAGATACGCTGGAGAATACTTTGGGGACAAAGTACATGGTTTCGGAATTTACCATTTTGCAAACGGCCATTGTTATGAAGGATCATGGCATGAAGGTCAAAGGCAAGGCTATGGCAAGTATGCTTTTCGAAACAGCGAAGCCAAATGCGGCGAATGGGATGCAGGCAGCCTCAAGCATCCTCTCTCGGCGCTAAGTGATGCCGTTCTCCAAGCCGTTCAGGTACCTCAACTTTTCATCTTGTTCTTAATCATAACCCATCCATTGATCTGTAGTGTAGTCACCACTGTTATGAGAGTTTTTAACTGTTAGTGTGAATTGAGTTCATTCTGATTTCTAACCCTGTTTGTAACAAAATGCAGGCATCTAGAAAGGCAGCAAGGAATGCTATAAACCTGCCCCGATTGGATGAACAAGTGAATAAAGCTGTGGTTGCTGCTAATAGAGCGGCCACTGCGGCCAGAGTCGCCGCCATCAAAGCCGTTCAAAATCGAATGGATGGTAAATTTTGCGATTCAGATGTGTAAGCTTAGCTTTGCTTGTTGCTAATTTTATAGGGCAGGCATAAAAACAAAAACCCTGGTGGCTAAAAACTCACCGGAGGTGTTTTTAAGTTTCTTATCATCACACTCTACAACTTGTATATACCATGTATATTAATGAAATAGAGCGCTCTCTCTCTCTCTCTCTCTCTTTCTCTCTCTAGATTTCAACTCTCGTGCCCTCACCCCTAAAGAACCAGACATTCATGTTTATTTAAGGGTTAAATTACAAATATAGTCTCTGAACTTTCAAATTTATATGTCTATTTGGTTTCCGAAACTTTAAATAGTGTCTAATAGATCTTCGAACTTTCAATTTTATGTCTTGTAGTTGTAGGCATTAAACTTTAAAAAGTGTAAACTTTCAATTTTGTGTCCAATAGGTCTTTGAAAGTTCTTAAAATTCCCAAAATTGAAAGTTTAAAAACTTATATTTTTAAACTTCAGGAGACACAAATTGAAAGTTTACTAAATTTGTAATTTAACCTTATTTAATTTTAGAAGTTTTTTGCTCCCTTTTATTTATTGAACTAACTAATCAATTTTTCAGGTATAAGATTGGGGCAAGACATTGTCTCAATAAATAAGCATAATTCCCACCTACATATCTGTATTATGAAGCCATCTGTATCTATGAACTCAAAAAAAAAAAGTCATCGTCTAGAATTTTTTATTTTTCATTTAAATGATTCTATAGTCTCAATTTCAAACCCAAAACTATAATAAACATTATTTTTCTGGGTAGGTGGACGCAAAAAGGGGAAATTTGTAGCCAATGTAGCTCTAATCTTTTGACTTTGAAAATACTTCAAACTTCAACTATATCATTTATTTCAACTACTATTTCTTTGGTACATGAGAAATATCTGGATATTGTTGGTTTCACCACTAGATAAAAAAAATTCATTCATTCACATAGATGTCTTAGTTTCAAAAAATTTATAATACTCGTCCTTAAGTTTCAATTTTGTAGCTAATAGGTTTTTGGTTGTTTAATAGGTTTTTAAACTTTCAACTTAGTATTTAATAGGCCCTTGAAATTTCAATTTAGTATCTAATAAGTATTTGAACTTTCAATTTTGTGTCTAACAGGTTTTCGACGTTTTTTAAAATTCATGTATACAAAATTGAAAGTTTAGAGTCGTATGAGATACAACATTCAATTTTAGAGTTAATAATCCATCAATTTACAAAAAAAAAAAAAATGTTGAATATATCAAGAATCTATTAAACAAAAAATTGAAGGTTCATGTATCTATTCGATAATTTTAAACTTCCAAGACCTATTAGACATAAAATTTAAAGTTTAGAGATTTATTAGATACTTTTTAAAATTCAGCGAACTGTCAAACACAAACCTAAAAGTTCAATGAATAAACTTGTAACTTAATGAAACTAAAACTAAAATAGATTGATATGTTATAATCATGAACAAAATTGTATCTAAACACAATAGAACTTGAATTCTCATGTGTTGTTATAAAGATTATAAATATATTCAATGAGAATTACAATGAATTATCTTGATTTTTTTTTTTTTTTTGGGAGTGGGGGAACAAAATGGAAGAAATTGGGTTATTTTATGATGCCAATAGAAGGAAGCCATGTGCCATGATTCTGTCCAATGGGATAATGGTAGCTTTGGGGCACTTGGTCTTAATTTTTACACATAGCACATGGCTCCATCATGTGTATGATGGTGGAGATTAGTTCTTTTTCTACCAATAAAAACTCTCTCTTCAAAACCATCATGAGTAACCTTTTCTTTGTTTTCTTTCTTCTTTTTTACCTTTTATTTGACTTTTAATCAACTTATTTTACTTTCCAACTGCTTTTGCTTACTATTCTCATTAGTTTAAATGCTTTTTGGGGACCTCTTTGCAGTTCAAAATCTCTTATTTAAATCCCAAGAATCAATTTCCAAAAAGAAAAGTTCAAACCTTTTTAGAAAACAAAAGAGTTTAAAACTCTTTTTAAGAGAGATTTGGTGGATAGATTTACTCATCTTTAGATCACGCCATACATGATTTCAAGCTATATAAATATAGTCTACACTAACTATTTACTTTTAGAAATTTAAATAACATGTTATACAAATTTGGCTAAATTATTAAAAAAAAATACTCTTGAACTTTGCTATTTGTTTAAAAAATACCTCTATTTTTTCAAAAGTTACAATATTACCTTTGACATTTCATAAACGTTTCAAAACTGCCATTGAAGTAGGAAAACGATTAAAATGTTTGATGAAAAGTTGACGTGTTTGAGTGTCGTTCTTTTAGACTTAATCCAGACAAGCGTCCTAGCTACTGTCATGTCGTTTTAAGTCACTGCCACATCGATTATCTGTCCAACATTCTAATAGATTTCTACTTCAAAGGTAGTTTTGAAATGTTTATAAAAGGTCAATGGTAATATTGCAACTTTTAAAAGAATAGAAGTATTTTTTAAACAAATGGCAAAATTCAGAGGTACTTTTTTTATAATTTAGTCTACAAATTTCAATTTGTTGGCGACACAAATTCTTCGAGCTAATCCGAATGCAGTGATTACAAATTCAAAAGTTTCAACTTTTCAAACCACACAAATTCAATTTGAAAAATGAAGAGCCAAAAGGATGTGCAACAAAAAGAAAAAAGAAAAAAAAAAGAGGGGAAGGAAGAAGGCAAGTCCAAAACTTGTTAAAAAGGGAAGGTTAAGAATTGGATTTTAGTGGTTATGAAATGATGGATGCTTCTCAAACTTTTTTTTTTTTTTTTTTTTTTTTTTTTTTTTTGGGTTTTTTGACAAATGCTTTGAAATGGGGTTTGGTTTAAAAGGTTGGCTGTGGGAATGGCCAAAAACAAACATGGGTTTTGCTAAGCTTAATCTCTATCAACACTCTGTCTCTGACACACAACAAACACACATGGAGGAAGACAAGCACTGTGTGTGAGAGAGTGAGATTAGTGTGTTTTGTGTTTTGCATTATTATGCTTGTCTCTTTGTGCAATGTCTTGTAGTTATACTCTTCTTCTTTACTTTTCCCATTGTTCTTATTATTCTATGATATTTGGTTTGAAATTTTTGTTGGGTTCTTCTTCTTTTTTCATAATCAAGTTTATTCCTTGGGATGTGAAGTTAAAAACATATATATGGTTTACAGCATGATTTGATTGTATTTTAAGAGAGTTGCATTATTCTTATTATTCTATGATATTTGGTTTGGAATTTTTGTTGGGTTCTTCTTCTTTTTTCATAATCAAGTTTATTCCTTGGGATGTGAAGTTAAAAACATATATATGGTTTACAGCATGATTTGATTGTATTTTAAGAGAGTTGGTTTAATATCATGGACATGTTTTCACTCAATTAAATACTTTTAAGTTACTCTTTAATACTAGATTGACAGTGAGAACAAATTTAACAACCAACTTTGAACATAATTCAACTAGTTGAAATATACATCTTTCATCAAGAAGTTAGAAGTTCGAATCTCCCGTCCCAACACATGTTATTGAACTAAAAAAAAGTAGTACAATTTAACTAGTTAAAGTATTAGTAACATTCTTAGTACGTTGAAGGTTTGAATTCTTATTCTTGTCTCTATGTTGTTATATTTTTTTAAAAGGAAAAATTTTAATAAACGATTGAAAAAAAAACATGTTTTTACTAAATTTTCCTTCACGTAAGACAAAAAAAATTTCAAACCTTCTCATAATTTTTTTATTTATTTTCATTAAAGATCTTTTTTTTTTTTTTAGTTCAATAATTGCGAGAATGGAGAAACCATTGACCTTGAGATGATAATTGGTCGTGTCTGGATTGATTATTTTCATTTAAGAACCTCAAAGGGAGAGAATCATATGGTCTATTTCAAATAATCTTTCATAATCTATTAATAACTATATAGACCTTTAGACTTTTGTTGTATGCATTTGAACCATAACAATATGGTTAAAGCTTTGGTTAGAAAGCCCAATTAAAAAGGATTAAATGTGATATTGCATATATAACTGTTACCCACCAAACAAAAAGAAACAACTTTTCATGTGGCAATTTAAAACCTATGTATCTATCACACAAAACCCTCCATTTCCATCATTGAACCAAAAATGAAAACCCTTTCATATACCAATTTAGTGGCAATGTATATAAATTGAAAAAAAAAAAAAAAAAACCCACAATGATTCTTCAAAATTTCTCTAGAAAATGTACTTTCTATGTCACTTTATCTACTTATAGATTCCAATAAGACTCAATAATGCAGCCATTTTCTTTACTCATAGTTCCATTTTTATTTATGAACAAAGAAAAAAAGGGTACATTTGCAAAGTGGTGTAAGAAAGGCCCTTTAATTTGGGAGCTTTTGTTTTTGGGGTTTATTATGTATTGGTTTTTTTTACCCATCCTTTTCTGATGACAAAAGAAAATAGCAACACAGGTAGGATTGAAAGAAACTTGGGCCTGTATTTGAAAAGGAAATGTGCCAATATCACTGTTTTATTTTTTTAATTACTGCACTTGTCAACTTTCTAGGTTTTTTTAACCTTTTTTCTTTCCTTTTTCTTTTTGGCTCTTGTGCTAATGCCATATTACTGTTGGATTGGAATCATTATTTTAAACAATATGGACCTCCCCTTCTTAAAAGAAGGCTTTAATATTTGATCTCTTGAGTTATATTCTCAAGATGACATCTAAAAATTGATATCAACATAAAAGAGTTTATAGTAATGAATAGAGGGTGTATTTTCTTTTAAAAAAAAATATTTATTATTTTTTTTTTAATACAAAAATGTGGAGTATGAGGATTTGAAAGCAACAATTACTGCTGATATATACTCACTTTGGCCAAAAAAATGTTTATGGTATTAGATTTTGTTGTATAATTTAAAAAATAATTTTACTATAGCTTTTTCTTCTTATCAAATTTGGCTCACTCAAATATATAGTCAAGTTGTTAGATTCTTGTGTCTTCTCTTTTGAACTTGCAAGTTTAAATCTCTTAAATAGAAGAAAGTATATATATAGGCAAAATACTCCAAAAAGATTCTTCAAATTTTGACAAAACAATTGAATTTTGTAGTTAAGATTGTTAGCTTTTCTTATTGTTGGTCATTTTTTCACACTTGTTTCTCATGTCTCTACCCTTCATTATCTCTAAATACATATTGAAAGTGCCACTTAAGACTAAATAATTCATTTTATTTCATTATCAAATAGATGAGTGTGCGTAATAATTCCAACGCACATGAGAGAATAAATGTCTCCAAATATATACACAAAACAAAGGTCCCAAGTTCAATTTCTTATCTTTCAAAATAGGAAAAAAAAAAAAGAAAAAAAAACCAGTCAAGAAAATGAAGTGGAAAATTCAAGGGTTTTATCTCCTTTAATTTTATTAAATGATGTATTAGATCAATATTTTGACTTTGTAAAAGCTCAAAACCGACCATAAAGAAACTTCAAAGAACATTCATAAGCATCCATTTATATCAAAGAGTTTGATTTTTTTGGTCAATATCAAAGTCTTATGTATTTATAATTAAAGTTTTCAAAATGACCGATATTTTAATTAATAAAGTCGTGTATCATAACATGATGGATCGAGGTACGTAGGTGTGATTCTCTTAAATGACACTATCTCTCATGAACACGTTTTTCAATTCAATCGAGTATTCTTTGCTTTGAACCCACTCATTTGGCATTTTTTTTTTCTCTTGTTTGATTTGGTTGAAGACATTACTTTGTATCATTTTAATAAGTATTTTGATGCTTGAACAAAATAAGTTACTTGGTCAAACATGTTATACTAACTTCTACACAATGACTTTTTCGGAATGCAATTAAAATGATATAAAGTATTGTCATCAACCAAATCAAACAAGAGAAATTGATATGAACAGGTCAAGGATTTCAAATTATGATCAACATTTTTATTTAAGAGTTTTGGTTTTTTTCTAATTTTACCCTTCAATCATGTTGAAGTTAGGGTATTTTAGTCTTTCTTATTTAGAACGATGAATTGGGCATTAGGGATGTCCATTTAACCCGTGGGGCCGGGGGTTTGCCCCGCGGGAACCCCCCCGAATGGGGCGGGGAATCTCCGATTACACTGGAAATGGGGGAGGGAGCGGGGAGGTTTTTTTCCCCGTTGGCTAAACGGGGACGGGGACGGGGAATATATTCCCCGCCCCGCCCCGCCCCGCCTCTCCCCGATTAATAAAATATATATATATATATATATATATATATATATATATATATATATATATATATATATATATATATATATATATATATATACCTATAAATAGAATTTTTTTTTTTTAAAAAAAAAAAACTATAGTAGGAATTAGTTTAAGACTATTTTGTTATTAAAAAAAAAATTAAAGTCTATGTTGTAATATTGAAATTTAAATTTTTAGAAATTAAGTTGTTTCGACATTATAGTATTTTTACTTATGGTATATTATTGTTTTTATTAGGAAATTTTATAACATTTACTTTAAATAGAATTAGATTGAAAATTATTCATTTAGAAATAATTTTTATTATGGTTGAGAATAAATTTAAAAAATAAAAAAGATAAAAAAAAAACAAAAAAAAAAAAGAACGGGGAAAAATTCCCCGCGGGGAACCCGATTCCCGCAAATTTCGCGCAGGGAATCCCCTCCCCAATCCCCGCAAAATTAAACTGGGAATTTCGCGGGGACGGGGAATGAAATGGGGGGCGGGGACTGGGACGGGGAATTCATTCCCCGGCCCCGCCTCGCCCCGTGGACATCTCTATTGGGCATCAAATTAGGGTTTTCATTTTTAGCCACCAGTATTAGGGTTAGTTGAGCCCATGGTTCGAAATGTCGATGTCGATGGAAATGTCAAGGTCCAGATTTTACCGAAATATCGATGGAAATGGAAATTTATGGAAATCGTGGAAATTGGTGGAAATTATTTGAATTAGTCAATGAAACTTTAATTGTGGCTTAATTAAACTATGATTGACCATTTTTAAGCATCATACCTAAAAACTAAGACAATATTTAGATATAAATGTCAATTGAAATGTTGATGCGAGTAGGAATTTTGAAAATAAATATGAAAATTGATAATAAAAAAAATTGAATTATTTCATGAAACTTTACTTGTGATTTAATTGTACTATAATTGGTTATTTTTAACCATCATATCTAAAATATATATAATTTTATATTAAAATGTTAATGGAAATGTCGATGTTAGCAAAATTTTTGAAAAAATTATGAAAATTATTTGAATTATTAAATGAGATTTTAATTATGATAACTTAATTAAACTATAATTAACCATTCTAAATTGACTATACAAAATAATATCAAATATTGATAAATAGTTACAAAATTGAAGGAGATATGAAATATTTGCATATGATAAAATCATTGTGAATTGTTTAATATAAAGCTCTTAATTTAATAAAGAAATTTGAGAAATTGGAGGAAACTTGAGATAATTGGACAGAATTGGAGTGTAATAGAGATTGAGGTAAATAAAGTAAAAATGAAATGGATATTTATGGTGGAAAAAAATAATAAAAAAATAAAATGTAGAATTTAAAAAAATTAATAAAAATATTTTTTTGTGATTTAGCTGTTTGGAAATTTTAAAAAATTCGATGTGAAGTTAATGTGAAAAGTGAAATTGAAAGTAATTACATGAAAAAATAATATATATATATATATATATATATATATATATATATATATATATATATATATATATATATATATATATATAATTAATCGTCATTGAAGAATAAATTAGAATAGTAATAAAAAAAATTTTGAATCATTTAATTAAAAATTAAAAATAAATAAATAAACTAAATAAGTAAAAGTCTAAAAGAAATGTAATAAATAAATATATTAAAAGCAGGGAGAATAATTGATGTAAGGGAGAGATGCAGCGTGAAAAGAAGAATTAGGAAAAAAAACCTATTGAGAGTTTGTCCCACATCGGTAGATTGAGAGAAGAGGAGTGAAAAAATTATCGGTTCAATTACATATTTAATCTATGAACTTTGAGGTTTGTATCTATTTAATCCCTGAACTTTCTAAATTACAAACTTAGTCCTTGGACTTTCGAATTTTTTAAAATTCACGGGTCTAATAGAAACAAAATTGAAATTTTAGGGTTCCATTAGACATAAAATTCAAATTTATATCTACTAGATCAATTAATTTTTAAAAATTTTGAGTTTGACAGAGACCTATTAGACAAAATTAAAAGTTCAATGACCTATTAGACACAAAATTGAAAGTTTAGGGATCTATTAGACACAAAATTGAAAGTTTGGGGACCTATTAGACACTTTTAAAAGTTTAGAGACCAAATAGACACAAACCTGAAAGTTCAGGGACTAAATTTGTAATTGAACCAAAACTATCTATAAATGCTCACTCTCCTCCCAACATCTCTCACCTACTTTATGTATTGGGCTGGGCCTTGAAGGAATGGGACTTAGGCTTTGTTCAGTTAAAATTTTTATGACAGCTGTCGATATTTCGTGGAAATATCGTTAAATGTCGACGAAATATTACAAATCGTCAATATTAGGAGAAAAACAACATTCTCCTCTGTTAATATTTCGAGCCAGTCGACATAGCAACATGTCGACCGAAATGTCGACATGTCGCTCAATATTTTCTTCCATGGTTGAGCCATAAAATTGGCTATTTAAAGCCTAAATTATTTCGATGTAGGGTTGTTGAGTTTTGAATAAAAATTAGAGTGTTTTTACACTTGAGAGCCATAAGCCTTGTCACTTTGCAACTCTGATTCCAGGGTTGCATGCTTGAACATTCAAGTTTGGGATTGATCCACCCCTTTTATGGAGTATTTGTTAATTAGGGGTTTACATAACCAAAAAGTTCCTAATTACAAATCACTAGGATTTCACATCATTTTGATATCAGAACATCTTTGGTATCACATCAGAAAGAAAAATATTAAATGAGTGGGGTGCAAATAAAGTAATTAGAAGGTGAACATAAGGGAAGATGTAGGTGAACAACCAAAAGCCATAGTCATTTTGGTCTTCAACATCATGTGAGGATTTGGTAAAGAAAACCCAATTCCTAAACCTCACACCAAAACTCTCTCTCTCTCTCTCTCTCTCTCTCTCTCTCTCTACATAATATTTGATTAAAAAAGAATAGTAATCAATCAAACTAAAATTATAATATATATATATATAGTTTACCAGAAAGTGGGTGTTATTGATAAGTTGTGACCTTGATCACACAGGATGACAATACATCAGTTTGGACCCAAACTTTAAAGTACAAACAAACTTATTATAAGTAAATTTATGTCACGTATTTGTCACTACATGAATAAACTTATAATAACTTATAAGTAAACTTAAGTCATGTATTGTCAATCTAAACATACTCAATTGGTTAAGGTATATATTTTTGCCTAAAAGGTTTGAGATTTGACTCCATACTTGTTTGAACTAAAAAAATGGTAAAATATACTTTTGGTCTCCGAGACTTGAACTTAGTTTCTATTTAATTCTTAAGTTTTCAAAACTAACATTTTTGGCCCTTGAGATTTGAAATTAGTTTCCATTTGGTCCTTGAGATTTCAAAAGTGACATGTTTGGTTCTCAATGTTTGAATTTAATTTCTAATTCATCCTAAAATTTTGAAATTGATTTCTAATTGGTCCCTAAAGTTTGAAATTGGTTACTTAATAGTTTTTGAGCATATATATACTCATTTAAAAATGCACATAATGAAAGTCTAGTTAAGCATATGTAAACTATCATGTCATCATTTCATTAGGTCAGTTAACGTCAACTTTACTAGGGACAATTTAAAAATAAATTTCAAACTCCAAGAATTAATTAGAAATCAAATTTAAACTTTGGAGATTCAAATATGTCACTTTTAAAACTTTAAGGGCCAAATAGAAACAAAATTTGAATTTCAAGGTCCAAAAATGTTAGTTTTAAAAACTCATAACCAAATAAAAATTAAGTTCAAATCTCAGGGACTAAAGTCGTATTTTACTAAAAAAAATTCCCGTTTTTGTCATTAAATAAATAGGTCATGTATAAATCTCTTGGAAACGTATATAAAGGTATTGGGCCGGATATAACAAGTTTGAGCCCAAAAAGTGGCAATTCAGGAAAGGTTCGGCCCAACGACGCAAAACTTCGGAACGGCCTCGGAAACCGAAAATCCCACTAAATCATGAAACCCATGTACTTCCATTCGACAAGTGGCTCACACACGCTAACTACTTAGTCCGGATCGAATTCGATTTTTTTCTTTTTTCTTAAAAAAGGACATTTTCAAATAACCCAGATTTCTAAATAACATTAGCATTAGGTAATAATTCTAAAAAGAAATAAACGTTAAAATTTACTTTTAGTCCTTGAGCTTTTGATTCCTATACTTTTAATTTTGTAACAATTTAATTTCTGAACTTTAATATGTAACTATTTAGTCTCTATTGTAAAAATTATTGTTAATATTTAATGAAACTTATTTCATAAGTATATCAATAAATTAATTAGAAATTCAATATGTTTATAAATTACAAAATATAAATTGTTAAATAATTTAATTTTAATGAATTTTTTTTACAATAGAGACTAAATTGTTACAAAATTTAAATACATAAATTAAATTGTTACAAATTTAAAACTACAAGAACTAAGGACCGTTTGATAACTATTTAGTCTTCTGTTTTGTTTTTGGTTTTTTAAAAATTGACATGTTTGATAATCAATTCATTTTCCTGTTTTTTAAATTTGAGAAACGTTTTTGAAACTTATAACGAAAAATTGAAAACGAAAAAAAAAAAGTTTTGAAAAACGGATTTTCAATTTCGAAAACATGCCCGCCGGCCGCCTGTTTTGGGCCTTGGGAAGAGAGATTGCGACTCTTTTTTTTATTTTAATACTGTTTTTCCTTTTTTTTTTTTTTAATGATTTCCTTCGTATCCTTGCAATTTTTAGAAGTTATTTAGAATGTTGATTGAGTTATAATAGTCTGTAGAGTTATATGATATAAATTTATTTAACATAAGTTATAATAGTATGTGTTTAGAGTGCAAAGCATTTCATATTATTATAACTCACGTTCCAAACAACCTTAATTTTTAAAATATAATCATTGCAACTTTAATTTAATATTTTAATTTTTTAAAATGTAACATGTTATTTAGTAATACTCAAATAAACTACATATATAATTAATATATTGTCACACAATAAATTATGTAATTTAAATACTCAAAATATCACATGGTTAAATTGGATTGACAAATAGCTTTCCGATTCTAACGTTCTAGTCAAACGAAATTTTGGTATTTTAACAATGCTCTAGGAAAAAATTGCAAATTTAGAGCCAAAGTTAAATTTAGCATTGTCTCTTCATAAACTATGTTCAAACTTAAATACTACTTTTTAATTAAGACAATTTTTTAAAATAATTATTATCTTATGATTGAGTTATTAAAATGAAAGTTAGCTTGAAATATATATTTTTATTCAAAACTACAAGTAAAGGGTAGTATTTAAATTATAACCAAATTTAAGTAATATATATTTTATTATTTGTATCTTTTATAACATTATTAATATGTTATTTGTTATTTGTACCTTTTAGACATATTTATTTTGTTTCTTTTATTATTATTATTATTATTAATGTTACTATCACGGTTTAAATTATCGATGTCGACGAAAGTGCGAGGTCTCAATTTTATGAAAATGTCAGTAAAAATATTGGTAAAATGTCGATGTCGATGGATATTCTGAAAAAATAATAAAATAAAAAATATATATTTAAAATTTATGGCTAAGAATTCAAAAAAAAAAAGTCTCTAATAAAAAATCAATGATCTTTTTTCTTAAAAATTAGAAAACCAAAAACGGTTATCAAACACATTTGTTTTCCTATTTTTAAAAAATAGAAAATAAAAAACAGTTACCAAATATCTATGGTTTTTGTTTTTTAAAAACAGAAAACCAAAAACTAAAAACAAAAAAACAGAAAAACCAAAAATAGAAAATCAAAATGGTTATCAAACGGAGATAAATTGTTACAAACCAAAGTTCAATGACTAAATTGTTACTTTTATGAAAGTTTAAGAAACAAAAGTGATTTTTAATCCATAAATAAATTAGAATTTTTATTAGGAGTGAAATGCTATATAATCTATTCTAGGAAAACATTTGAATTCTCAGCCAAATTTTAAAAATAAAAACAAGTTTTTGAAAACTATTTTTTTTAATTTTTAAAACTTGGCTCGAATTTTGAAAACATAAATGTAAAGTAGATAACAAAACAATAAAACTCATAAGTGGAAGTAGTATTTATAGGCTTAATTTTTAAAAACCAAATAAAAAAATATAAATGTAAGTTTTGTTCAACTTTTAGAATTTTATCTAACAGATATTGAATTTTTTATTAAAAAAAATCCAATAAATGCCTAAATTTCTAATCTTTATGTCTAATAAGTCTTCTATTCTCAATTGGGACTATTTTGAGTTCATTAACTTTCAATTTTAAATGTATAAGTCTTCTAATATATGACACTTTCTACCGTTCAATATCCTATCACACACGTCAAAATTTCTTTCTTTATGAATTTTGGTTAAAAGAAAACTAAATTGGTTATAAGACATTATATTCTCTACTAAAAGGTCAAAGGTTCGCATCATTACTCCTACGTGTTCCTATGAAACATTTCTAGTATTACAGGATTACCATAATTCCATTGTTCATATTATAGTATTTTTAATATTGTTAGATTTAAAATGGTGCCAACATGACATGTAGTAAATCAAAAAAGTATTCATACTCCCATGGAAAAATTTCTAGTACTATTGTAATATCTATGACTCCTATTCATAATTTGACACATCATTAAATGATATATTAATTTAAAAGGCTAAATTATAAAAACAAAAATAAATAAATAAATAACCCTAAACTTTGTCATTTGTTTAAAATACTCCTATTCTTTTAGAAGTTGCAATACTACTTTTGACCTTTCATAAATGTTTCAAAACTACTCTTGGAGTAAAAATTCGTTAGAATTTTGGACGAAAAGTCAACATGACAATGACCTAAAACGATGCAACAATGACTAAAATACTTGTCTAGATTAATGTGGAAAGAACGACATTCCATCAAGTTCACTTTTCATCTAACATTCTAAGAAATTTCTACTTCAATTATAGTTTTGAAATATTTATGAAATGTCAAAGGTAATATTGCAACTTTTGAAATAATAAAGATATTTTTTAAATAAGGGAAAAAATCAATTTTTACCCATAAACTTTGCATGTTGTATCAATTTTAACCCTGAACTTTCAATTTCATCAATTTAAACCTCAAACTTTGCAAATTGTATCAATTTTAACCCTAAACTTTTAATTTCATCAATTTAAACCTCAAACTTTACAAATTGTATCAATTTTAACCCTAAATTTTTAATTTCATCAATTTAAACGTCAAACTTGAATAAGTGTATCAATTTACACTTTTGTTTAAGTTTTCGTTTCAATCACTATTAGAAAGATTTCCCACATATGTCCAAAGCTACATGTTGCTCTATGATAGGTACTTATTTGTTATTTTTTTAAAAATAAATTTACTAAAAGAATAATTAAACAATTCCAAATCGAATCGTCACCATCATATATGAAAACCACAAACTTGACTTTTGAAAGTAGGACTCACACAAAATGAACACTTGTGTGTCTCCCTCGCCATTGGTGTCGATACCAATGACGACAAGTATAAAGAAGATTGAGCTTAGCTAAAATGCAGAAGAGAACAAGAAAGGCAATGGCAGATAAAATGACGCCTATGAACACAATGAACTAGTCTAGTCGACCTTGTCGGCCCCGTCGACAATCTTACAGAGAATTAAAGTGACATCGATGCTGGAGAGAAAAAAGACAAAAATTCTAACGAGAGTGATGATTCTGAAAGTTCCACGTTCATTGCAGTGGATGGAGGACAAATCAAGCTAAAGGCTGATGAGAAATTAAAAAAAAAATATTGGCAAAGGATTCAAGAAGGATAGTACTCTATTGAGAAAAAATATGGCGCAAATAAGCTTTGATTCTACTAAAAGTCAGTGGATTGAGTAGAATCATACCTTACAATTGAAATACCCTCAATTAATTAAATGGAAAAAAAAAACAGTAGAATCAGATAAGATAAGAAGTAAAAAAACAAAAGTGAAAAAAAATAATGCTCTAAATTGAAAGACATTATGGAGAGTCTACTCCAATTTTCTTCAGCAATTTTAATTTTTTGAAAAAAAATAACACATACATACTTATTATAGAGCAACACGTGACTTTGGATGTATGTGGAAAACTTTTCTAATAGGGATTGAAATGGAAACTTAACTGATGGTATAAATTGATACACTTATTCAAGTTTGAGGTTTAAATTGATGCAATTAAAAGTTTAGGGTTAAAATTGATACAATTTGCAAAGTTTGAGGTTTAAATTGATGAAATTGAAAGTTTAGGGTTAAAGTTGATACAACATGCATAGTTTAGGGTCAAAAATGATTTTTTCCCTTTAAATAACTATTAGAGTTCATGTGAATTTTTAGCCTATTTTATAGGTCATACTTTATTCTTAAATGTTGTTATGATAAGCAATATATGAAGGTAGTATGAAAAAATTTTGAGACTACAACTACAATAGTACTAGAATTTTTTCTTTATTCCATAGTACTGAAAATTTTCTGTGTTCCTATGCCTTGCTAAACTTAAAATAATAATAAAAATAAAGAGAGAGAGAGAGAATTTAAGGGCAAAACAAAGAATTGCATCAGAAACTATCTTCTTCCCGCGGAAGGCAGCCGTTAATGATCTTCCCTCCATTCCAAAACTCAACACAAACACTACAAAATTAAGAAGCCTACCAACAAGACAACTGTCTGTACCACTTCCCCACTCATCCTTTTCTTCATCTCCACGAAACACTCTAAAACTAAACAAAACTCAAGATAGAGAAATGGCGATGGCAATGTCAAAAAACACCACAAAGAATTGCTTTTGCAAACCCACAAAGCCATTCCTTTCTCCTCCCCCTCCCCCATCGTTCTCCCATAATATATAAAAATCTTTCCATTTTCAGATTCCGTTTCCCAAATAAGAAAAACTAATCACCAATTTCCAACATGTCTTTGAGCCCTCCTCCACAGAGAAACAACAACCGCCAGACCACAACCTTCCAACTCTACTGGTGCTACCAATGCCACCGGATGGTCACCCTCGCCGCCGCCGCCGCAGACCCTTCGGAGCTCATCTGTCCGCGCTGTTCCGGCCTGTTTCTCGAAGAGCTCCGTCTCACCCGCCCCGAACTCGATCCCTCGCCGGAGACTCGTTTACTTGAAGCCCTCTCCCTAATGCTCGACCCGCCGGTTCGGCTCTTTAGACTCCCCGACCCGGACCGACGCCGTCCACCGCCGCACCGGTTCGACGATTTCGACCGGCGGCCGTTTAGTGATCCAGAAGGAGACGAGTGGTTCCACTGGCGAACACGGCGGCGAACCCGAAGCCTGGACGAGAGGGGCGATTCGGGCCTGCAACCCCCAAATCCGAACCGGTCTCGGACTGTCATCATTCTCAGACCCACAGACCCATCTCGGCCGATACTTCAGCCCATAATACCACCGAGAGCAGACCCAAGAGACTACTTCATCGGGCCACGACTCGACGACCTAATCGAAGAACTGACGCAGAACGACCGGCCGGGGCCGCCGCCGGCGAGCGAGGGGGCGATAGAGGGGATACCGACGGTGAAGATAGAGGCGGAGCATCTGAAGAACGACTCGGTGTGTCCAGTTTGTAAGGAGGAGTTTGAGGTTGGGGGAGAAGCAAAGGAATTGAGCTGCAAGCATATATACCATTCGGAGTGCATAGTGCCATGGCTTCGGCTTCACAACTCTTGTCCGGTTTGCAGGCAAGAGATGCCGCCATCGCCGCCGGAGAATCAAGCGGCGGCGGAAAGTTCTGAAGATGGAGATGGAGAAGGGATTGGGAGAAGATGTGCCAGGTGGTGGGGTCGGTTGGTGTCTAGGCCTTTTCGTAATAGGTTTAGGCAGCTTAGTCCTCCACAGGACCGCAACAATTCTTCTCGAGGTGATGCCTAACTTATCTCTTATATGTTCAATTATAGTGGAATGTTTCTCTAGTAGTATTGATATAAAATATTGTAAGGTATTCAATTAAATAAAGTTTGTATGAGCATAAATTAGAGATGCACGTACTATAATTAGGGATCTCTCGAAGGTGGTGTATTCTTAACCTTCATTATCTGTATAATGGGCTACAAAATCATGTGTAAAAACTTTTCTTATTTTCATTTTCTTGAAGTTCATACGGCTTATATATTGCATTGTCATTTCCCTTCTTCCCATCATTCTATCATTTCCAGGAAGAAATCGATAGGTATAATACCTTCTAGAAAATTAAAAATGAATACAATTATTTTATAATTTAAAAAAAAAAAAAAAAAAAAACTCTACTTTCTTAAGGGACCATAGGTTCAAATAACCTCACTTTATGTTTACAATCTGACATACTGATATTGCAAATAAAAGAATAAAAAATTGATAAATTTTTCTAAATTGAACATAAAAGCATAAAAGTTGAATTTTTTTTTTTTTTTTTTAAATGCTTCTGGTAAAAAAAATCATATATTCTTTCAATCACAGATTCTGACTCAGACATTTTATTCCATTCTCCAGAAAGTAATTCAAGGGGTGGTTCATTCTACCTCTTTTCCTTAGCCCTTCTAATGTCGATGTTTATGCTGCAAATAACTCGGATTTTACTTGACCGTCTTCGTTAGGAATGTAAGTACGTATGCAAATGCGAAGAAACTGTGGAAAAGACAACATATCAATAGATTCATTACCACGGTGCATTTGGTATGATGCCACTCCACTGCCTTCTTTCAAATGTCTTCTAATTATTCTACAGTTTCAGCAAAAGCACTAATCAGATGATTCAACTCTTTGAACTGCAGGATTGAGATTATCCTCAAAGATCGCAGTCTCCAACATACATCTTTTCTTATAACTGATTGTGTTAGCTCAAAGCATGTTCCATGTTCTAAACTAAAACACTTTCCTGAAGCCCGTGCCCATATTACACTGGCAGGATGTAATTTCTACCCGATTTATACCCACTCATGCAATAAAGATTCAAGAATAAGCATTAAAAAAAACATGTAAATGCGTGAAGAGTGATAATACTAAACTTACCTAAATGATACAAGAAGGTACTTAGTCTTTACCTTGTTGGTAGGTTAAAGGTTGGCGTTAATTTCAGGAGCACAAATGCATTTGTACAATTCTCTTAAGGGAGGAAAGTCAAGTGCTGATGTGAAACCAAAATTCATAATTCATACTTACCTTGCAATTTCACTCTGATCATTAAACTTAAATTACCTGGCGGTCATCATTTTTACAAACAAAGGCGAAAGGGCAGAAATTTAATCACCAGCAAATATAGTCAGAGAGCTTAATGAAGATAACAATAGCTTTTAGAGGTGCTAAAGGTGCATTATCGCGAAACCAAATCTTATAATAATTATAAATTGTTATAAAAAAATTTGCCAAATGTTCGGCACCATATCATTTAAACAGAATCTTGAACAAAACTAGAGCCGTTACCCGCCTTTTGTCAGAATTCTCTTCTTCAGTTGCTATGGGAAGCACAAGCAGACAAAACTGTCAGCATGCATGCTTCACTTTATGGGAAGATCCAGCATGGAACCCTTCTGTGTATGCATCGTTCTTAAATATCATCTGCAATCATAAATGCATCGCAAACCATACGCTAAGAGCATTAAACTGAGCTAAAAAACACAATAATCATGACTGTTTTACTCAAAATTGAAAGACCTGTAAGTAATGGAAGTATTTTAAACTTTGAAATAGCAAAGTTGTTTTTCGTTGCTCCCGAAGAAGCAAATAAAAAATCACTATTTTAGGTAAAATACTCACAGAAAGATTGTTCAACTCTGAGCTAAGGTGTCTCTTAATGTTGTTTGACACCACAGCTCCCAACTGTTCTCCATATTTTTTAATACTCTCCTCTGTGAGCTGTTAAACTTGATTCTGTCAGTTCAGAACAGTTTTGACTAACTGGATACTAATGCAAAGAACAGTGTTATAACCTCTGAAAGCACTATTGCCGATGTCTTATCAAGGATCTCTTCCACAAATTTCTCCACATTTGCATAGGATGGTCGTACTTTTGGTACGGCTTTGTCCTTTCCAACTTTCACAGCAGAAGATGGTTTGACTATGTCCACTGTTTTAAAGAGAGACACTCGTTACTTTAGCAAAGAGAAGATCATGCTACATTGTGAAACCCCCTAGTTCCTAAATGAGGTAGGGGGGAAGACAACACACCCATCCAATCATCGTAATTAATAAACTACCATAAGGCATTACGAATTATTTTATTTGCCTCAGGTGCAAACCATGAATGAATCAATGCATTTATCTTACAAGAAAACATGTGGGCATTCTTCAATATAAAGATAGAATTGATTAACAAGTATAGCAATAAGGCATAATAAGACATTTGCTTGACGTTACTGTCAGGCCATAGAGCAGTTAGGGCCAATCAGTTGACTTCAGTCATTATTTAGCAAGAGAAATGGTTGGAAAAGAAAGCAGTGACAAAAATAAATTATACCTACATAAGTATAAAATGAATCCAAAGGCAAAACTAGATATCCCTATACGACCTAATATTTACTTAGTCCAGTCCTTGAGTCCTGAAGCAATAACACCTACATACAATTTCATCGCCTACACTAATTAGTCTCCCCTATCTTTTTGTACTATATAATTATAAGCTCAATATACTACCTGCAGCTGCCTTAGACTTCTTGTCCGCAACACCCTGATTTTCATTAGAATCTGGACGTGAAGATGCTTTCTCTGGAGTATCAGGCACGAAGGCAGAACCAGATGGAACAAGTCCAGCAAGATCGGGGGGTTGATCCTTTCCTACAGAAGGATTAGCCTGCAGAGAGGGAATAAAAATCAACAAATAATCAACTTTTTGGATCATCTTATTGATTACCAGATATGGATTCACCTCCAAGTCAATATATGAAGGGTCTCTCCCAATCGATTTAAGGAACTTGTCGAGATTACTGGTATTAATGGCTGGAAACATAAATATATAAAGTGGATTAGAGTCTAAATTATAAAAGAGGAGGCAAAAAGTTCTACTGATTATTCCACACTTATGTGAACAGGCAAAGTTCTACTGATTAATCCACACGTATGCATGACCAAGAATGTTATATCACGTAAGATCAACATGGAAGAACTTTTCTATAATAAAAACAAGTTTTCATTTCCACATTTATCGAGTAAGTTAAACATGGAAGAATGGTATGTGGTTATCAGAGACAGCCACCAAATCCAATAAAATAAAAGCAGTCAACAAATTGAAGAGTGGAACACTGAATAACATCATCTACTGGAAAATATATAGCAACACTAAAAGTCAGAATTGGACTGTTAGAAATCTGAAATCTCAGCAACACATGCATCGCAAGGTGCATAAAGGAAGAAAGTATATAAAAAAAAAAAGTATGCCTCACTTACATATTGATGTTTCATTTGACAAAGGGTGGAAGAAGCAGAATTCCTGGCTTTTAAATTCTTGATCCAACAACAAGGCAACATCTCTGCACAAGGAAAGGGTTCACAATAACACACAACAATAACATGAGCAAAATACAAAAAATAGATGGTCTATTCATGCAAAGTTAATGAGCACCAAATAAAAGACAAAAATATAATATGTTGTCTTATAATAGATTATCAAATGATCCCAGGTCCTACTGTTAGGAAAAGTTAGCTCTTCCTTCCACCACTGGAAGATTGAACATTTGCAAAATGTTCCAAGTATTGTCCAAGTCTTAGCTACATAAATCTAAGAGAGATTTCCTAGCAACAATACAGAATAACAACAAAGCATAGAAAGCTACTGAAAATGAAAAATGAAACATGTCAAGTACCAAATTTGGGTAAATTGTTGATAGATGCGTGAAAATAACATTCAATGACCAAAGAGTGTATCGATTCATTACCGTGCTGTTTTATTGATGAGTGCAAATGGAGTAACACAACCCAGGGACACCTAACCGACAAATGAAAAAAAAAAAAAAGTAATCAAATGACAGTTATCTGAATAAAAATCTAGAACTGTACAATTGAATTGTCATCATCTATGCATAACTAGCATAAATTGAATAGTATCAATTAATTGGTGCAAGAGAAAATAACTTATGCAGTCGGCATCCTTTAAAGCCATGCAAAAATGACACGACTAAATACGAATTAACTTCACATATCATGTTTCTGCAAAGATATTGCAATTCATTGACTCTTTTAGGGTTCGATGCATCTATTTCCATTGTTGCCGATGACTTTTTGCAAATAATTAAATAGCTGAACCAAAACTGTAACTTTTTATAATAATAAGATAATTAGATATTGTTGATTACTTGTAAGTTAATATCCCTTGTTTCATGCCCTGAGACTCTTGAAACTATCAAATATTAGTACACCTCTGTATCATAAGAAGTTAACACCTCTCATAGAAAAGAATTGTGCCTCATGAGAACGAACTAAAACTTAGTCTTTATGTCTGATAAAGTGGCCGAAGAATAATATTAATTTGTAATTTATTCTCCAAAATATAAAAAGTCTCTTCAGTATTTATTGCTAATACACAGTCAGTTGTGGTAATTTAGACCGTTCATACTTATACCCGCAAAGTTTTATTAAAAAAAACAGAAGACAAATTAAAGAACGAGGTGGTCCTATAAGTGATAGTAATGGTGATACTGAAAATTACCTTCAGAATATTTATTTAACCAAAAAGCGATAATTGAAGGACGTTGGTTTATATATGTACATAAATACACACACTCTCTCTTTTATGCAATCATTTAATTTTAGTAATACTGAATTTTATACTTATATGAGTTACAATGGTGTTTTTTATTTAAACTGAGAATTGCACCTCATACCGCTTCAGGCCACCTTTAACCTTCTAAGAAATGTTCAAGTGCCTAACCTTCATTTAAATCAGATATTATTAATTGAATTTGACTGCAATTTCACACATGTAGCGTACCTTGAAATTTAAAAACAATAGCAAAGGTTACTTAGTTAAATGGAAAACACATTCAGATTAATGAAAAGGGCAATAAAAAAAATTAGAGTGACAACTAAGTTGGTTTATTACACGTGCTTCCATGAGCATAAAATCATTGCTAATAAAATAGGCAGGTGCAAGCGAAGAACCATGGTATCATCACTATCAAATTGATCAAAAAATGAGCCCATGCAAGATCCAACGCAATGAAGTGAAAGAATTATTTCAGCGTGAAATCCCTGAAATGGCTATTTCTAACCTTAAGTTTCTCTCCCAATGCTTCCTCGGGAGCCATTCTCAGACCTCCTTTCCCCAAACCAAGTCTTGCAGATAGAACTGCATGACTAAAATTCACCATGAATCACATCGCACTATAAATATATGATCATAGACATTGTATCTTCAAAAACCACGCACATTGACGGGCCAAGACTCAGAGACACTTTATAAGAAAGTTTTTTAACAGAAATGACAGGCATTAGTAAAAATGTACCAGACCTTTCAGGTCCACTTTGGTGTCTGCCAATGCTGAAACAATATAGTATCGATTCTTTTTGTCCTGCCAATGCGAGGAAATAATTGCAGGTGTTAAAAACGTACACTGTAATACAGAATGAAATAGTCTAATAACTAGAATTATGGAGCAGAAACAGTCTGTTCAGAAGTCTACCTTCAAAAACAGATTCTTACTGAGACCACCCCCCAAATTTCCAACATATTTTGCCTGATGTAAATTCGATAAAACAAGCTTCCGTTAGCTTATATATAACTATATTAACATTATAATGATAAGGATGTCTTCATTCTTTTCTTTTCATACAGCATTACCTGAGCTTCAACTGTCAATACAGCCGGATGTTCGTACTTGGCAAAATCAATTTGAAGATCCTACAGAACATTCTTAATTACATTAGCGAGAGACAATGACACATAAAAATGAAAAGCAAATACACATAATTTAATCAACAGATATCAATCCAGAAACAATACAGAATTAAGCAAATAATCTCACTCCCCAGTCTACTGGAAATCACTAGGAGGCGTCGGTACAAACAACAAATTCCGACGGAAACTATAGTATACGTCTGTCACTCTGTTCTCAGCACTACTCTAAGCAAGTGAATTATAACGTCAATCTCAAAACAACAAGAATTATCAGAGTCCTACAAAAACCCTACCACAGGTCTCAAACATTCGATCAAGGGAGAAAAAACCTATACTCTGAAGTTCAGCACAAGTAATAAAACTTAATCCATGGAAATTGATAGAAAGAGCACGAACGGAGTGAAAAATCCAAGCACCTGCAACAACGCGAGCAATTCTTCCCTGGTGTAAACCTCCTTCGCCATACTGAAGCAGAGAGCTCGAATTCAGAGCAAAGAAGTCCGCCGTAGAGAGAAAGAAGTTTAGGACGAAAGTTTAGACCAAGATGGACTGCGGAAATCAAAGATCAACTGCGAAGGGCCCCCCGAATGGTATGAATCCATGACGCCATTGCTGATTTGGGCTTCTCCTTGCTTTCTTGGACCTACGGTCCAAATCGATCAACAACCGAAAACCATAACACCCCCATGGACCCCCTCTTGCGTTGAATTGATGTCGACTGAGCTTATGAGGGTCTGAAAGAGCCCGAATTGGAGACTTTATATTCCCAATTTAGCCTAACCGCGTAAAAGCCCGGCCCATAGAATTGTTCGATGGTCAAAAATTCAACGTGAGAACGGTTGACTCTCCGCCACGTGGTTACTACTTATTTAGGTAATTTTCAATTTTTTTTTTGTTTTTTTGAAAAATCAGCCATTTTCAATTTATTCTTAAGGGAATTTTTGGTTTCCCGTTAGCTGAGCCAAACCCATGTTTAGTTGGCAGTTTTGTAAACCCAAAATTTTCACAGTACATATTATTCTATCTCCAAGGTTTGCTAAAGTATTTTACCTTACTCACCATGTTTGTTACAGTACTTTATTCATACTCTCCAAGTTTGCTACCGTACGTATTTTGTTTTAGTCACTCTTCTAAAATGCATTAAATTTTTAATAAAATATATTAGTTAAATAAAATTAATCAATTAATGATAATTTTATAATGAATAAGTAAATAAAAATAGTTAAAATTCAAATAGTAATAATTAATTCATAAATCAATATGTCTTGTTATAAACTTCATGTTTTAGAGCAATTATAATGACAAATTTATAAGGAGGAATTTCTTTGTATTTTGTTTCCACACTAATAAACATTAGAAAAAAAATGATTACATAACAAACTAAATATTTATTTTACAAAAAAAAATATTCAAAAAGTGTTCATATTAACAATATTGTTAAAAAAAAAAGTTATTCATTTATAAAGTAATGGTTACTCATTTATAATAAAATTTTTATTACCATGTAAATTATAATAATTATTTTATTATAAATTCCAAACCACGCATGTTATATAAACCCATATTTAATACGTCCATTTCCATTTTAAAAAAAATGTTCATTTCTCTAAATCCACAATTTTTTCAAACTCATTTTTCTTATGAAAATGTAAAAATCACGTTATCATAGTCAAATAAAGACATAATATTTGTAAAAATCAACATGCTTATGTGTCTAAATATGTTAATAAAATAATAATTTAACGACACATCAACTCTATATTAATAAATTTAACATATTTTTATAAGATTGCCTAATTGAGGATTTTTAATGTATGAGAATTTAAGGCTTCATTTGATAACCATTTGGTTTTTTGTTTTTTAAAATTAAGTTTATAAATACTACTTCTACATAAGAGTTTCTTTGTTTTGTTACCTACCTGTAAAAATATCTTCAAAATCCAAACAATGTTTTAATTTATTTTTTAAAATTTTGGCTTAAGAATTCAAATTTTTTTTTTCAAGAAAGGTGAAAAATCAAATTAAATAAATTGGGAAGAAACAATCATAATTTTGAAAAGAATAAAATTAAAAGCGAAATCATTATCAAAGTGGGGCTAAAATATTAAAAACCAATTTGAGAATTACTCAAAAGAAAGGTATCATTTAGTAATTTAACGAAAAATGGAATATAAATTTGTCGGAAAGTGAAACTGTAGAATAAAATTTATAAAACTGTGATTTATTTATTAAAATTATTTTGAAACCAGACTTGAAATGACGTGTATTAAAAAACTTGACAATGGGGCTTGAAATTTGTATAGAGCAAATGGGGTCCTAAAAGATCTTGTAAAATAGTTTGTTTTGTTGAGGAACAAGCACCATGGTTCGCGAGATTACCCAGCACGGTCCAAATTCAATGTAGCATAAACAATTCAAGATGGGACTCCATCATTTTGTTCACACCACAACATCATCACGTTTCATCCATTAATTTGCTTCATTTTTTATTTTAAGTCGGTTTGTTATTTTTTTAATTCAACTTATGGAAATTATATGTTTTTTTTTCTTTGATTACCATGACTTTTTTTCCCTAAAAAATTAAGATATGGTATCTGCTTATTACTTCATGATAATGAGTTTTGTGATAGGTAGTACAATGGCGGATGAAACATTCCTAACTTACTTGATAAGTCGAGAATTTTTCACCTCATATATGCATTCTTATATTCTTCAAACAATATATATGTTATTGGTATGTGACTTTAACAAAGTACATGAAATGTCACTTTACGTTAGTCTTGTCGTCGTGGAACAAATGGAAAAATAAAAAAAAACCGTTATCAAACACCCACATAACACAGTGATTAAGTGCACACTTAGGTACTTCATGGTGCCAAAGTTCAAACTTGCAAGTTTGCCATTGTTATTTCTTTAATACCAAAATTTTACCTTGTAAATAAATAAAGAAAGAAAGAAACTTTTGAGGGGGAAAAAATGGTTCAAATCTCATGATAACTAACTACCTATCTATACTATTAAAATCATGTCTTAAATAATACATAATTTCAAGGGCAAAGCCACAAATTTTCATAGGGTGGGACAAATATACAATATTTGAAAATTTTTAAAATGACCAAATCATAGACAAAACTTACTAAGAGATCACAGGTTTAAATTTTTACCCTCATATATTGTTGAACTAAAAAAAAAATAAATAAATAAATATAAAGACGACTTTAAATCTTAACTTTTTTTTCTTGTAATTTTTTAAATCTAAGATGAATTAAATAGGAGGTAACTTTTTCGCACGACCCTAAATTAGCTAACAAATTCTCGGACCAAACTTATAATATAACCTAAAATTCAAATACTTATATATAAGTTGACTAAATAGTTATATCCACCAAAAATTTGGCCCTATTTTCAGGAAAACATTTTCTTTTTGTGTGTTGGCAAATCACACAAGTATTATTAAACAAGCATAGTGAGAAAATAGAACAAAATGGAATTTAAGCCACAGCTAGCATAGAACAAAATGGAATTTAAATTTAAGCCACAGCTTGCAACAAATATGCAGTGAAATTAATTAAACACAGAGAGCGACATTTGCTTGTATACGATTTCTGATTGATTTCCTTTGTCGATGGTGACATTGCTGAGGGCTAACCTCACTCACCCAACCAACAATTGAATATTTAATATAATATTATTTATTTTATTTTTCACGAAGAAAACATAATAATAATAATAAAAACAATAAGTTGTTAAGCACTTGAACACTCGTATGGATGGTTTTGATTGGATGAATCTAGTAGGTCGTGTTTTATTTCATCATGAAAATAAAATTTCAACCATTTGAATTAATTATTTTTTGGATGGAGTTTGCAAGTGGAAAAATATTAAATAGTTAGCTAATAATATAAAATTCAAATATTGTGAATTTATAAGCAAAAATTTAATTGAACATGAACTCATCTAAGAAATCATTCAGGATCAGAAGTTTGAGTAAATAAGAAGAAATGAAGGGTTCTTACTTTAATTTACTGTGACATTAGAAGCAAAAATCTTATTTTTCCCTTGTAAAAAAATTTGAACTCAAACCAGAAACCAATTAAATTGAAATAGTTAGATATATACTTGAAATTATTGAATTTTTAAACAAGGGACTTGTTATGGGTGAAATTGGACCAACTAAAATAGGTTAGCTGAAGGGCTGCAATGAAGGGCCAAATAAGGAAAGAAGCCCAATACGAAGTCAAAACGAACCGAAACCGACAGGAGACCGACCCAAAATGAGAAGGGATGAAGAAACGGCCGAGGCCGACCACATGGCAAGGCCCAATTTTGGGTCTTGCCTGGGTCCCTCATGGCCAATGTGCCCTCGGTCCAGCCCAATTCGATCTTTCCTTTCCCCATTCGAAGACGAAAACCCACAAAAAACCCTAGGAATGAAGTTATTTAAGCTCTCCCTCACGGGGAGAGCAAGTTAAGTTCATTCCAGCTTACAACACTCTCCTAAAACTCCTAAATTCTCTCAAAATCCTCTTTGACTTAAGCATCAGAGCCTATATGGCCTACACCACACCGGTGTCCAGGTTTTTCTTGTCACGTAGAGGTAGGGTATGAGAATTTTAACCTCTAACTTTAAAGGAAAAGAGTAATGTCAATTACCGCTAAGCTAAGTTATTGCGGGCTAGAATCTAATATTTTAAACAATAATTATTAAGAAAATTTATAAATAATTTTCCTTTTCACGCGGTTTGTCTAATTTGAATAAATCAAAAAATATCTTGTTATTAAAAAGAGCATATTACTTTTTAAAAGATTTTGAAATTTAGTGATCCATTTTGTTAATTTTTGAAAATTAGGAATAAGAGTAAACAAGAAGGAAGGAAAGTCTTACCTTATCCTAAAATTATACATAAAACTTACTATTTGTTATTTTTTTTTTTAAAAAAAATATAGCCTTAAACCAGTTAGTTTGAATTAGTTTTTTTAGTTCAACAATTGTGAGAATAGAGAACGAATACATAAACCTTTACGAAGGTAATTAGTGTTTTATCACTGAATTATTCGAATTAATAAATTCGATTAGTTAATAACTTGAAATGATTGGATTTTTAAACATGTCAAATTCTGACTCGCGAGATTATAATTTAATTTCTTATACAATAAATGTTAAGAATTTGTTTTAAAACAAATTTCCCTCTTAAATATTCCTCTAATGTAAGTCAATGTAGGGGAAAAAATTGTCATTAGAAAGGGAGTATTACTTATAAAAAGATTTAGAAATTTATTGTAATTTCCGAAATTTAGGTGAGAGATTTTGTAAGATTTTGTAAACGATAAAAAAATCAATCAATCATATAATAATTATATCGCAATCCTAATCCAAAGATTTGACGTCAAAAAACTGGAAGCAATTAAGCTGTATTCAACATTGTAACTTTGAAAAGAAAACCTGATGTGATTCACATGACCGTAGGCATCAATCAATCACACTACAACTACCCTACCCTATAAAACAGGCTATCGGATTTCCTTTTTTTGGTAAAATATTTTCGCCCTGTTTTAAAATAGTTTGTTGCTTAAAAATTGAAAAGAAAAAAAAAACAAATGGCTATAGAATTTTTAAAATTAATTTTCATTAAAAAAAAATAACAATAATATCAAAGATAGAGACATATGTTTGTGTTTTATATGTTTTCTTTCATATTTTTTGTAAGTTTAATATTCACACATAATTATTAGTTAGTTTAAAAAAAAAACTCAATTTAAATCGTTATGTTTTTAAATTAAGCGAAACAAAATAATAATATAATAAGATATATTTTTCAAATAAGTTTTTAAAATTAAAAAACAACGTACAAGTTACAACGCATTAAAAGAATCATTCGTAGAACAAATTTTTGTTCTGGATTTTGAAACTTATTATAAAAATGGTATTTTGAATTTATTAGAAAAGTATAATAATTTTTAGGGGGAAAAAACAAAAAAAATTGAGTTCCCATATTACTTTTAATTAAATAGAAATTTTCGAAAATTTCAATTAAATTTTTATTATATGTCTGTACGTTGTACAATAATTTTGACCAAGTACATATCTCTTTATAAACAGATTTTTCCTTTTGCGTTTTTCTTTTCTTTTAAAATTTTTTAACCTGGTATAATTTTCTAATAAGTTTGAAAGTAGCCTTCTTTTAATATTTCCACCAATTTTACATTACGCCGCTTCTCATGTATCCAACACACCTCTTAATTTAGCTTAAAAACACACACACACACCTCTTAATTTTTTTTTATTAAGCAACTTAATTAAAATTCGTTAATACTCAAGAAAAGAAAACTTACGAAATTAAAATTTATCATTCATATATAATTATAATATAATCAACAATTAATAACAATGATTACTCATTACAAAAATTACATAAAGTTTCATCATAAAACCAATTCCCACAGAAATTAGTTTGGAAAAAAAGACTAATCTCATGCGAGCTCGTTGGTTCGCCTATGAATCAATCACACTAAAAAGCAAAAAAATAAATATATTTTTGGTTACTGTCAGTAATATCTTCAAGCAATTTACGAAGATTTTAAATAAGAAAAAAAAAAGATAATATAATGTAGGTTTTTCTGAAATTAACTACCGATAATTTTGATTTTTTTTCCTTCAGCAGAAACTCCACAATCTGATGTCACTTTCTTCTTCGTAAAAATCGTGAATTTCAGCCTCAGGCATTGAATTGAAATCGAACCAATCTCCGGTGAGCATTTGGTCAACGTATTTCGGCGACTGAAGGGCATCAAAGTAATTGCACCAAGAATCCATCTCAGCCGTCGAAGGATCGATTTGATCGTAGAAACTATCGGACGACACGGTGACCGACACGTCGTCGTCTGGCTGATCGGACGGAGTGGAGGAGAGCGACGGGGAAGAGACGGCGGGGGACGGGGGAGTGACGACGGCGGCGACATTTTCCGGGAAGCCGTTGGCGGCAGCGGCGGCGACACGTTGGATGGACTTGGGGGACATAATGGCGGCGTCGGAGGAATCAATGTGGTGGTGGTGGCAGCGGACGTGGCGGTGGTCGGAGATTGGAATAGAGTTTGCAATTTCCGGGAAGTTGAGGCTGGCGGAGGCGCCTTTGAGACATAAAAGAGCCGCGTCGTAAGCACGCGCCGCCGCTTCTGCCGTCGAATAAGACCCCAACCAAATTCTCGTCTTTTGATTTGGCGCTCGAATTTCCGATACCCACGAGCCCCAACTCCTCATTCTAACTCCCTTATACTTCTTTTTACACGGAGGAGGCGCCGGAAAGGATTCCGCCGCCGTCTTCTCCGCTTTCTTCACCATTTCAAAAACTCCCAAATTTGGAAGAAATGAAAATAACAAACAATGCTGAGACCAAAAGGGGGAAAAAAAAAACAATGGGTTTCTTTCTTCTTTTTTTTTTTTTTTGTGAGAGTGTTTTTGATTTTGGTGTGAAGTGAAATAAAATGTGATGGGCAAGTGAAGGAAAGGGTGAGGGAGTTGAGATTTATATATAGATGAAGAAATTAGGGAATTGAAATTTGAGTGTGGATCTAAATGGCTTATCTGTTAGTCAATCAAAGTATGGCTGACTACACATGCAAGAATGGGGGACAGATGTTTTTTCTAGCATTTAATATTAATGTGGCTGCATCAGAATTACTATTTTGCCCTTCCAATTTATCCAAATGGATGTGAAATCTAGCTGCTTTGAAGTGTATCGATTGAGAATTGGTCAAATATGATTTATTCTTTTGTGATGTATATGTCCCTGGTGGAGTGCCCTCTCAAAATGTCTGCTTGGGTGTGAGACTATTGCACTCTTGTCTAAACATTATGTCCTTTCATTTTTAGAGTTATAAAATTTAGGTTCAAATCTTATTTTAGTTTCCGTACTTTCAATTTTGTTTGTCTATTTTTGTTGATGTATATATCGAAATAATGTTTATTTTGATCCCAAGATAGAAAGATACGTGTTTTGATGGTACATAGATTAAAATGAACTAAAGCTAACATTTTGATCCATAAATAGAGTGTTGTGCATCGACAATACATAGATCGTAACAGACAAACGCTAAAAATATAGTGACTAAAATGGATTTTTAGCTTCATTAGAACAATCAAAGGTAAGATTAGGAGTGATGGGATGAATTGGAATAAGTTAGCTCCAACTAAGTCGTTGATTTAAAGTATAGTTGTCAAAAGGTTATGTTTAAAAAAACATTAAGTTAAAATAGTAATATTATTAGGATTGAATAGATTGTAGATTTTTATTTGGTTCATTCCAATTTTGAATGATTTGGATTAGATGATTGATATATTTTTATTTTTTTTAGTTTAACAACATGTGGACTAATGGGTTTTGAAGTACTTTGATCTCTTGATCGATTGTATATATTTTTACCAGTTAAGTTATATTCAAGTTGGATAATTGATTCAACACATACTTCGATCATAACCCTATCTACTTATACCCTTCACCAAATATGTTATTTTCGATCGTACGCTATATTCTCAAATTTTCATATATATATATTGGCTCACCATTCCGATGTTAGCACTCAATAAAAAAAAGTTTTTAAAAAAATCTATATGTTTTATTGGATACCGTAAGAGTTGAATTTTTTTTTTTCCTTCACGGATTTCTATTTACAAGGAGTCAAACTTGTAAAAAAAAATGCAACTTTCAGTTAGAAGACCAAGAAAATGCTTTACTTCATATTAAATGCCTATTCTAGAAATCTAGGTACTTTTATTTTTTTTATTTTCTCTTGACTTACCATGTGCAAATTAACACTAACGCATAAGCCTACCCCAAACAAAACCAACAACCAACCAACCAAGTTAATTTTTAGAGAAAAAAACAAAAGAAAACAATTTTAGAAGAGCAAAAATGTAATTTCAAGCTACATTGAACGACGTACATTATGTTTTAAAAAAATGATGCATTTACGTACATAAGAAATAAAGAAAGAGACAAAATCATAGGATAATAGTACCATATAGGCAGCTTCCGAGATTTTGCGCCCAGAGATCCTTCATCAATGCAAGATCTTTCAAGCCAACACTTTTTTCTTAAAAATATGGAGGTAAAATATATTTTTCATCCCTACTATTTGAATTTAGTTTTTATTTCGTCTAGAAGTTTTTAAAACTAACACTTAATTTCGTTATTTATATTCTAATTTAGTTTCTAATTGATCTTCTAAATTTTAAACGTGACATGTTTGGTCATTAAAATTTAGATTTAATTTCTAATTAGTTTCTAAAGATTAAAATTGATTTCTAATTGTTCTTTGAGTTTACAAAATAAATTTTAACTAATTTAAAATAAAAATATGTCAGTAAAAGTCTATTTGGCATATTTGAATTGTCATATCATCATTATGTTATGTCAACTCTATTTACGAGCCATTTAAAAATTAATTTCAAACTTTAAGAATCAATTAAAGATCAAATTCAAATTTCAAGAATCAAACATGTCCATTTTAAAACTCAAATAATCAAATAAAAACTAAATTTAGGTATTTTCTAAATAAAAAAATTAAATTAAATTATCAAGAATCAAAATGTATTTTAAAAATATAACAATTAAATAGAAACTACGTTCAAAATTCAAATCCTAAAAATCAGGACAATTTTAGAGTATTTTGTCCAAATATAAATTATAATATTGATCTGAAACATAAAGTTTAATTTTAAAAAAGCGAAAAAAAAAGAGGGATAAATGAAACTGAAAGACGCGGAGTCTGATGGAGCTCGAACAGCTGTTGCTCCACTGTCATGCATGCAGCTGAAAAAACGCGTTTTACAACATCACTTATCTTTGTGTAATTTTCTTTGTTTTTCTTTCTTTTTTTTTTTTTTTTTGAATTGATTTGATAAATTTACAGACAATAAAAAGAATGACGTCTCAACCGTTTTTTTAAAACTGCTTACGGAGGATGATTTGACTTTGTTACCGATGCATATTTGATAATAAATGGTGTGAGGCCAAGTTGTAAATTTCAGATTCTGATGGGTACGTACGGCCAAGATGATAATCTTTGTTTGATGGTATTAAATTATTCGTAGGGGTTTTTTTTATAAAAATAAAAAATTGAGGGGGGAAAATAAAAAGGCCGTCGGGAAGCTTTTTATGGAAAATGACCTGCTTTCCAAGCTGGGCCAGTGGGTTTGTTTGAAGGCCGAAATTTGACAACTGAAGCTGCTTCCTTCTACGTGCTTTACAGTATCAAAACTTTTCACTGCACGTGAAGTTTTATGACTCGTTTGATAATGTTTTTATTTTTTATTTTTTATATTTTAAGAAATAAACATGTTTGTTAAATCATCTTATTATTATTTCTAAATTTTTAAAAACGTTTCTAAAAAATAGACAAATTTTGAGAAACTACAAAAAATAATTTTTCAAATTCTGTTTCATGTATTCCTATTTTTCTTTTTTCTTTCTACACCCCTCTCTTCGGTCTCTCTTCTTTCTCTCTTTTCTATTCTTTTTTTTTCTTTTTAATAGTTTTTTATCTTTTCATTTTATCTTTTTTTTTTTCATTTATTTCTTTCTCTTCTCTCTCTCTTTTTTCTCTCTTCCATCATAATCTTTTTTTTTAATAATTTATTATCTTTTTTTTTCTTTTTTCTTTTCTCTTTTTGTTTGTGTTTTTCTCTTATCTCTATTTTTTTTTTACTTTTCGTTAACGAGTTTTAGTTATTATTTCACATTTAAATCTCTATTATTTTTCCTTTTGGTATGATTTTATTTTATTTTTAAATAAATAAACTAATAATGTATTTTGTGTTTACCATTAAATGTAAAAATGTATATATTCTCTCTCTCTCTCTCTCTCTCTGATTTTATTTTTGTGTATTATTGGCTAATGCAGTTTTAAAGAAAAAAATAAAAATAAAGTTTATTATGAAATTAAAGAAATGTGGTATGCTTGATTGTCTAAACCTTAGACAATTTACAAATTAGTCTAATTGAACTAAGTTGTGTAAGCCAAAATCGTTTAAGGTGAATTGATTGGAGTGAGAAATTACATTGTAAATCAAATTTGAACAACATTTGAAGGATAAAATTTATTATTATTATTAAGTTTGTGTTGGGCCTGAATAAAATACTATAAACTATTTATAATTGTTTTATATTTATTTTAATGCATGTTATATGTTTTATTATATTATATGTACTACATATTATTTTTATTAAAAAACAAGAAACAGTTATCAAATTCATGTTTGTTTTTGTTTTTGTTAAGAAACAATAAACAAAAATAGTTATCAAACATGTTTCTATTTTTAGTTTTTAAAAAACAAGAAATGGGAAACAGGAAACAGGAAACGAGAAACAAGAACGTTATCAAACGGGCCCTCATTTATCACTTCGTTTTTTTTCTTTTCTTTTTTGTTTAAAGTTAAATAAATTGGAGTTTAAATTTTAACCATGGTTAAAATTACTAGTTTAAGAATTTTAGGGTAAAAAGAATGTACAAACTGCTAGGTTTTCATTCCATATGAAATTGCATAACGGATACAAACCTAAAATACCTATTTATAGTAATCAACGGTAAATCTAAACTAATGAAATAAACCTAATTCCAATTGCAAACATAAACTAAATCTAACCTAATTTGAATAACATAATCTAACAAATTACCTTTTGCAAAAAAAAAAAAAAAAAAAGTTAAATTATAAGTTTAATCTTGAACTTTGAAATTTGTGTCTATTTGGTCCATGAACTTTCAAAAGAATCTAATAGGTTCATAAATTTCAATTTTGTATCTAATAATATACCTATGAACTTTCAATTTTGAATCTAATAGGTTATTGCCAAATTTGAAATCTTTAAAAATTAATTGATCTTTAGATATAAATTTGAATTTTATGTCTAATGGAATCCTAAATTTTTAATTTTGTGTCTAGTAGATTTTTAAATTTTAATAAACTAGTTGGATACTACGTCCGTTGCACGTATTTTGAACATTAAATATGAAATATACATATAAAAGTTGAATGTAGGATCTTATACATATGGAAAATGAAGAATTGCACTTCATTATTATTATTTATTTTGGTTAACATCATTTGATTACCCATTTAATTTCAAACTTTAATTTAAACCAAAATATTATTTTTCTAATTTTTTTTAAAATTTGCATTATCAAATAATTGAAAAAAAAAATTGCAATGAACTTTTCAAATTCAAGAGAATAATTAATTAGATAGTAGTTCTCAATTTTAGAACGTTTTGAATTTATGAAAGAAATGTAGAGGAGGTCTATTAGTCAATTTGTTTTTGTTTACAAAAGTTCATAGAATCGAGAATATCTATTATTAAATTAACTTAAACAAAAATATAAGTTTTTTATATCAAACTTTAAAAATAATAAATTAAGAAATATTGAGTTTATTTTTTATCATAGAGAATCTCCCATCAAATAAAATAATTTTTAGAATCTGAATATTAATTGTTACCAAAATATTTGAAATTGCATTGACATTATTATATTTGAATATAATACAATTACATAAATATGAAAAAAAAAATGCAACACTGTGATCATACCTTTATAAATTATAACCTAGTAAACTTTTATTTATTGAAAAAAAAAAAGAAACAACGGACAATAAAAATAAAGAAGAAAATAATACACTTACATCAAATTGTCTATTGTTTTTGTACTTCTACTTGTACCTTAATGAACCAGAGGTGCAATTATTTTATTCTCCAACTGCTTCAATGAACCAAAGTTGCAATTGTTTTCTTCTACACCCTTTTAATTAGGATTAATAGATGAATTGATCTGTATTTACAAATTTGAAAAAAAAAAAAGAAAAAAAATACAAAAATAGTAATTTACATTAAATCAATCTCCTTACCATTTCCAAAAAAAAAAAAAAAAACGTACATAAGCAATAAATTACATTAATCACTCTCTTTCTCCGCCGTTTGAAAAATAACCTACAAAAGCACGTAAAAAATAGTAAATTACATTAAATCTCTCTATCTGACATTTGTAAAAACAATTGGAGGGAATTCACTTGTTGACCTCTAACATCCTAATGAAGTCTCTTCAATAATAAATTATTTGAACCTTGAGAATTGAAGATTTGGATACGAATGTTCTAGTTTATTGAAAAGAAATATTAGACTTATATAAGCATCACCACCAAAAATGAAATGGGGGAAATCAAAATTTCTCTCCTACATAGTTTTTGGAATCATTTAGAAGATATGAACAAATAAAATTATGGGTCGCACTTTATATAGACAATTTATGGCATTTAATTTATTCAAATATGCAAATATTATATGGTCGATTTATAGATTCAAGATATTAATCGAATTGTCTACATAATATAATATTTTCCTTTTTTATTTTTTGAATAAGTCGTGATATTTTTTTTAGAGATGATTGGAGATTATTTTGTTAATCACCCTTTAGAATCACCCTTTAATATATGGGTAAGATATGAGTAGAGATTTTAAAACATTGAACTCAAATTTTATTTGATACAAATTTTTTAATTTTTTGTTAACTCACCCTTTATTAATCGATTTGTGTATAAAAATTTAATCTTTTTTTTTCCTTTATTTTTTTAATAAACCGTGATATTTGTAGTTTTATCTTATATTTTAATCTTTTAAATATGAATTTAATTTTTTTAATATTAATTTATAAAAAAAAAACAATCTAATTAGAGATCTGTCGAGATTAGTTTTAAATATTAAGTTATTAAAAACAATCTTATCTTTTAATCTTTATTTTAAATATGAATTTAAGAAGTTTTAAACATCATTTATGAATATTCATTTAAAAATTAGAGATCCGTAGAGATTTGAGGACATTCATTCGAATTGAGGACAAAATCAAAAATCTTTCAATTAAGAATGACGTAATGGAAAGTTTTCAAATTAAGAAGGGGCAAAAATGGAAATCAAAAGTTTCTTAGTATAGATATAGATTTGAAAGTTAAGAACTACTTTTGTAATTTTGAAAGTTCAATAACAAAATAAACACAAATTTCAAAGTTTAGGAATTAAATTTGTAATTTAAGGCCCCGTTTGATAATCATTTGGTTTTTGATTTTTGGTTTTTGAAAATTAAGTCTATAAATACTACTCCTACTTATGGTTTTACTTGTTTTGTCATCTACTTTTTGCCTTATGTTTTCAAAAACCAAGCAATGTTTTGAAAACTAAAAAAAGTAGTTTTCAAAAACTTGTTTTTGTTTTTAGAATTTGGCTAAGAATTCAAATACTTCCTTAAGGGAGATGTGAACCATTGTAAAGAAATTGGGGGAAAACAAGCTTAATTTTCAAAAACCAAAAACTAAAAACCAAATGGTTATCAAACGGAGCCTAAACTTTTAACTTTTCTACATGTTGAATTGTAATGTACTTAGGTTGCCATTTACAACTTCATTTGCTATGTAATATATATATATATATATATATGTTCAAGAGTTGGGTTTGATTAGATTAAAAGTCTTACCAAAATTTGAATCAATTTCAAACATTTTTTCTTAGAAGAATCAATTTTTTAACTTAGTAACAAACTACATGCTGTACATATAGACATTCAGTCGGGAAAAAAAAAAGGTCATCTATTCATTACATGAATGAATATATTATATTATTTCAATATATATATATATAACATAGATGAATATGTCATTTAAAATAATAAAAAATGTACACTAACATAATAACAAGATAATAAAAATTTTATGATATTTAAAAATATAATGAATATTAAAATTAGATTTAAACTCATTTTTTAGGTCATTCGTGAAGTATTTATAACTAATACTTAGAGTTACGTCATGTTCACCTTATAATAAGGATTTTTTTTAATTATGTAGTACTTACTTATTTCATTTATAATTTGACACGTCATTAAATGATATATTAATTTATTATCTGGGTTTTACACACTATTCATAAATGTTGCTATAATGACAAGCAATGAATAAATGTAGTGTGAAATTTTTTTCATACCACATGGTACTAAAAAATTTCTTCAATTCAAACTTTAGAGTGAGACTGCAACAATAATGAATCACGAAATTAATAACATTCTTGATTTTAGTGTCAGGACCACTAAAATTCATTTTGAATAAAATTAATAGACATTTAAATAGATTGACCCCAATTTGAATGCCTAAATATATTGTTAGTATCTGCATTTAATGTTAAGTCAAAAGCTTCATTTAAATAGTTAATTAAATTCGTATGCAAAAATTTGTACAGAATAAAAAAAAATCCTAATCCCAGCCCAATTGAAAATTATAGAATTATGTAATTCAATTTCAATGATATTAGTTGTCTGATACTTATAATTTACTTTAATTCCCACGGCATAATTCCACAGAAACACGCACGAAGGTTCCAGTTTCTCACTCAAGAAATAGAGATTTTTTTTTTCAAACTTACAGCTTATACATAAATAATTGATTTGACGCCATTTAATAACTGGTTATTTAAAACAAAAATAATAAATTTAAGTACCGTCTGTTTTTATAATCATCCCTTTCGTTTAATGTAATGATTGATTTGACGAATAATATGTCTAATTTTTGTAATATAAGTTTTTAATTATAAATATGGTTGTCGGGACCCACTTGACAACTAGTACCTCGGATTTGTACGAAAACTGAAAAACGCTTTTTTCCTCATTATTAATCAAATTTCCGGCCTCACTAAAAAAACCCAAAAATCCAATTTCCAACACAAAATTGTTCTTGTTAGAATTATCATGTGTGTTATGGTTATGGGTAAGGTTTGTTCATGAGGACAATTTTAAAATATAACGGCCTGTTTGGATCTCAAATATAAAATATTTGGGAGTTAAAAACATAAGTAATTATTATTCATGAATAAAAACAATTTATGCATGTGTTTGGATATGGATAATAATTAATATATGAGAATTAATTATTACTTTTTTCTCTCTTCTCTCTTCTCCATTTTCCAAGGAAAAAAGTCCCAAGTAAAAAAAAAACCCATATCCTACATTGATAATAAAATCCCATGGTTCATGGGTTATTTTTATTCATGGGTAATAATTACTTAGGTTTTAAAAAGTAAAGACCAAGGAAACAAACATTGGTTTTTTATACCATTGCCAAAATCCATCTCAAAACCAATGAAACAAACGGGGCCTAAAGGAAGTAAAAGAGAAAATATGCAAAGAATAACTCAACACGAGACGAGATGAACCAAAAGGAAAAAGGAACAGGACCTCCAAGAGATGAGAAGGAGGGAACTTGGGCCCAAGGCCAAAATTCCCAGGTCAGCCTCAGCCTAGGCCTAGGCTGACCCCACCAAGGGGTCGAGCTCAATTCCCCTGTAATCCATGGTCCTCATTCAACCCGCTCCAACCTTTTTTCTCATCCTAATTCACCACAAATTCATTATTATGTCCTAGAAGGGTCATATAGCATAAATTAAAGACAAAACATGGCTAAAATGCCCAATATGAAGTCAAAACGGACCGAGACCGATAGAGGACCGACCCAAAATGAGGGGGAGAAGAAGCGAGCTTGGGCTTCGGCCCAAGCCCGTGGTCTGCTTGACTGAGGCCGACCATATTGGCCGACCATTTTGGGCCTTGCCTCGGTCCCTTATGGACCATGTAGCCTCGGTTCAGTCCAGTTCGATCTTTCCTTTCTTATTCGAAGATGGAAATCAACGAGAAAATACTAATGAAGGAGTATTTAAGCTCTCTCTTTAGAGGAGAGCGAAGTAAGTTCAACCATTCTCCATAACTCTTGCTACACTCTCTAAAAAAGTCTCACAACTAATTTAAGCATCGGAGCATGTGTGGTAAGTACCACACCGGTACGTAGCTTTTTCATTTGTCTTGCAGGCCACGTGTTCTTCCATGATCTAAACAAATTTATCGTCGTTGTCACGTGAAGGCCAAGTGAGTTTTTTTGTCCTGATTTTGGCAACAACAATGTGAATTGATTTAATTTTGTAGTAAAATTTACGTGCGGGTGGGAAATACACATATAGGATTTTATAAAACTTATAAAATTGTTAATATCAAATTAGTTTGATCTTATTCCTCCGAAATATATATTCATTTTCTCCTCATGGTAAATCTCGTAGCACGTAGTTAGTTTAGAAGTAGGATTGCATGTTATTATTACTAATTTTCGAGTTAAAACTATTATATTATTTTTACGCTGACAATTGATGGGAATATATGGTATAATATAATTCAAATATTCATATAATAAAAGTAAAACATTAGAAAAATATTCTTTCCACCTATGTGTATAGCTCAATTAGTCAAATTTAACTTTAAATTTTTAGTTTGATAAAAATTGAGCATTAAATTTGAATAGATAATAAAATGAACATATTCTCAAATCAAACTAGAAAGTTATTGACAAAAGAATTAAAAGATGAGATCGCACAAAATTAAACCAACAAACATAACAAAACCAAGCCAAATAATATTATATAAAAAAAAAACCAAATAAAATACACCATAAATTGTTAAAATCTAATTGAAAAGGCTTCCAAACACAACTACACGAGATCAATTGTAACGCCCCCAAATTTTAACATAACTTAGGAAACATTACTAAACTCATGACTAAGATGCTCCAAAAATTTCGGCAGCATAACGACATAGCTACAACAATACCAAAATTTTCCCTAACACCTGTTGGAAAAAAATATAACACTTATATATCCAGAGTAACCAAACCACGACTTCCAACTCCAACTCAATAAGTTATTGAAGATTCACAAACGAACCAACATACTAAATATGTAAAGTACTAGATCAATTCATTAATTTCAAGCAAACACAATCCACAAAGGTAAAGTAACCTAAATGTCTATTATTAAACTTTCAACATAATTAATACACCTAAGATAAACCAAACTCAAACTTAAACTTTTTAAAAATGAAACGACACTCCAATAACCAACCTGTAATTCAACATAACCGACTATAAAGGTAATTTAGCTAAGTAAAGTTCAACAAGGACAACTACTAAAGTAATTAAAGAGCTAGCTATGGTCTCTCCCTTCTTTTGTCTCCTCTTCAGCATCACCAAGGTTGTAGTTCTCATCATCACTTGCAAAACCTTGTGGTGGGTCAATACATAATGCGTACTGGTAAGTAGCTCACACCCGAGGAGCCATCAAACAACATGTTATTCACACGCATCCAACATGCTCTTAAAAATGAATAACACATGAAACATGTTCAACGCACATAAACAAGTAAAAAACGAGAATTGCCACGTATGAAATCATGCATCACGACATGCACACTAACTCCACTCAAGCTCCACAACTCACTCAACACTCATAGTTAGGCGTTACAAAAACTTTCCAAGATTGATCCTTTTGAGGATCATTGACCCTTGACCATTTATACCCAGGGCCTCAACGCTTCTCTACGGAGTTCGGCATTCGACCCTTGACCATTTTTACCCAAGGTCTCGAACTGTGCATTGACCCTTGACCATTTGTACCCAAGACCTCGATGGCTAACGATGTATTGACCCTTGACCATTTATACCCAATGCCTCAATACTTGCCACACCGACCCTTAACTATTTATACCGAAGGGCTCGATGCTCATTTTTATCCAATATTGGTATGTCGACCTTCGACCATTTATACCTGAGGCCTCAACATCCAATAATGACATATAAACCCTCGATCATTTGTACCTGAGGCCTTGATATTAACTTACATTCCTTAAACAATACCAACCCTCGACCATTTATACTCGAGACCCTAGCATCTTGTTTTTTTTTAATCATAAACTCAAGATTTTGTCGCCTAATATTTTTTTGTCACTGAATCTACTTATTAGTGATGCATTTGATTTTTTCGCCGAAAGTTTCATCGCTGAAAATGTTTTTTCTTGTAGTGTCACTAATGAAGCTCACAATAACCCATAATGCAATCCTAAACATGCTCTCTAGACCATGCTTACAACCCACTATCCACAAGATCATGTTTTCAACATAAACATCATAGCATTACACAATCTCAAGCAATCTCAACATTCAGCATCCTCCAAACCACAAGAGTAAATAACTTAACATCACAACAACTCACACATATCAAAACATATTACTCATAACAACTCATGGAGGGATACATATAGATCATCGCATAATAACATCACAAGAAAACATACAACATGCTTAACACATTCAAACAGACTATCAGGTAGAATTACCTAAAGCGCTCCTAAAAATAATCCAAAAGGCTTCTAAACAAAGAGACAAGCTTTTAGGGGCTAAGCTTAGTTTGAAAACCTTTGAGCAAACTAGAATATGATCAAACATGGTATATTTACTTAGAAATAGTATAAAATGCTAAAGTGAATTATCTAAATTCAAGCCAAACTGCAACCAGCATCAACTAAGGGTTAGAAACCAACTCACAACACTTATGCGAAGTCTCAAAAGGGTCTAAAGGAGACCTTACCACCCAATACTTACTGAAATAGTTTTGCTCACTTGCTGGAAAGTATTCGAAAAGGCTCTAAAGTGGTTCAGAACTACAAGCAGCAATTTCAAAGGTTAGAAACGAATTTACAGCACCTTAAACATGATTCAAAAGGGAAAGAAATTCGCTGAAACTTACCAAAGTAGCTCGAAATCTCGTTGTTTGATGTTCGAATTAGCTCCTCTTTGCTAAACCGACGTCGATGGCTTATGGATAAACCAAAACAAAACTATTTGGGTTATGGGTCACGGTCTAAAGTATTCAAAACTACAATTAAAAAGTATCCGAGCGTTAGAAACTAATTCAAGATACTCTAATGAAGTCCGAATGAGTTTAAGGGGTGCTAACTTTGCAAAAATAGGCCCAACGCCTTATTGAATCTTGTTTGAGAGTGCTCGAATCAACCCAAAACTGCAAACCCAAGGTCCTTACACTTTAGATCCTAAGCCATAACACCTAAAGTAATTTGCGAAAGGTCTAAAATGCATTAAAACATACCGAAATAGCCCTTATGCTTGATGTTTGCTGCTCCAAAGTGTTCGAATCGATCATAAACTAAAAATTGGAGGTTCCTACATGTTAGGACTAGAGTTACAATACTTAGATTGATTTGCAAAAGAGATGAAACATGTTAAAACTTACCGATCAGTGCTTAAAGGACTGAAAAGCTTGCTAGTCGATGTTCGAAGAAGCCTAAAATTGCAAATCAAATATGTTTTAACTATGGGTATTGTAGATTTAAAGCCAAAGGAGAGTGGGTCAACCTACCCCTGTTGAAACGGATGGAAAAACACGCGGGTTTGAACCAAAATCTCCAAATGAAAGCTATTGTTTGCATGGGTCTTTGCTGACTGACTGCAGATCTGAACATGGTCGTGGTCTTTGTTGTCGAGAGCCGGAAACGAGCTAAATAGAAGGGGCGTTGTCTGGGGGAGAGTTGCCGATCATGGGTCTCGCTGGAGAAGACGTTGCCGTCGCATGGGTCTTGTTGTTGGGGTCATCCGCGGTTGCCACTATACTGTCGTGGGTCACTTGCTCGAGGGTGTGCCCTTGGTGCTATCGGAGAGGAAGAAGATACGAAGGAGAGGGCTGGCCGACTGCTGAAACGTGTGAGAACGAGGGGGAGGGGCTGCTATGCGTGAGGGAGAAGGAAGAGAAGAATAATGGAGGCTAGGGCTTTCTTGTTCTTCTAATTTCCTTTTTTCCTTTATTTATCCAAAAGAAAATGACAAATAAGTAAAAGAAAGGGAAAAGAAAATCTAAGTGTTTTCAGCTTTCTAAATTCTCTCTTATTTACTAAATTTAAATGGACTAAGCTTGAAATTTTAATTTTTCAAATTAAAACTCTAACCCAAATACTCTAAAATAGTCTAATTTATAGCGTGAAACGTTACATCAAAAAATAGCTGTAAATATATATAGTTGTTCATTGACTAGAAAGTCCACTTGTCACAAATATTTAAATAAAAATGTTAACAATATAACAACTCATTTAATTGAATATATTGATTTTTCAACAGAAATTTTCACGTTTTTTAAATTGACATGTTTTTCTCAAAAAAAAAAAAACAAAAAAATTGGCATGTTCATACATGCATACAGTTCATAGACCTATTTTACATTCTAAAGTTTATGGATTTTTTTTTAGTTCAACCATTGGAAATTTTGAGATTGAACCATTGACCTTTTAAGACAGTAGTTGGTGTCTTATCTACTGAATTATGTTTAGATTGACTTGAAATTTTATGAATTTATATATTAGATACAAAATCAAATGTTCATAAACGTATTAGATACTTTTTAAAATTCATAAATTTATTTACAAACAAGAAAATTTATCGACTAAATGTGTAAAATTAATTTTATTTTTTAGTTCAACAATTATAAAGTAAAAAATTGAACCATAAATTTTTAGTATAAAAATAGGTACTTTATCTCTTGAGCGATGCACGGATCGACACCTAATTATTATTATTATTTGTATTAAAAACTGCTGTAAAAACCTTTATTACTCGGCCGTACTTATGACCTTTTTTATGTCTGCAAATCTGGAGGTCACTCAGTGTACCCTCAAGTTTACGAAATGAAATCCAAACCAGCTGTCACGTCATAGTCATAGGATATTCCATTTAAAAAATATATATATATATTTAATATTGTACTGTCGTTTTATTTCCCCGAAAACAGTACACAAGTGAAACAAACAGTGTCGTCCGTCCGTACACAGTTCTCTCAAAACTAAACAAATTCACATTCCCAAAGCCCAATTTAAATATTTCCAAACACGGTCTTAAATTAATTATTTCATGTTCAAATTCCGATCAATGCCTTTTTATCTCACATGTTGTCGCCACCTTTGTTTCGTACCTCCAAATGAATTTCCGTCGTGCGAAATTATTATTATTATTTTTTAAATAATTAATTGAATCTTGGAAATTAAATTTTATTCGCTTTTGCATGTGGTATTTTTTTTTTCGTACGCGGAGAATCAAAGAGGACTTTTTTGTTGTTGCGTGGAGTTGGGAGGAAGTTTCCTTTCCCATTTTGTGTATTTTTGGTTTGTGTCTGTTCATTTTTATTTATCAGTATTCAAAAAGTATAATTGGGTTATTTAATTACTTATAATGAATATTCAAATTCAGTTTTTTTTTTAATATTTATCTAATATTAAATACCGAAAGAAAATGAATTTAATTTTTAAAGCTCTGTTTAATGATAATAAACTTTTTAAAGGTAAACTTGTTTGATTATTTAGGCCTAGTTTGATAACAATTTAGGTTTTTGTTTTTTTGTTTTGAAAATTTTATTTGTTTTCTCAAAATTTCTCTACAATCTTGTTAATTTTTCTTAACAAAACATGTGAATTTTTAGTTAAATTTCAAAAACAAAAACAAGTTTTTAAATTATTTTTTTTAAAAACCTGGTTGGATTTTTAAAACATAGGTTTGGATAACAAAACAAAGAAATTCATAGATGGAAAAAATGTTTATAAGCTTTATTTTAATAAACCAAATGATTATCTAATGGGTCTTAATTTTTTTTAATTAAAAAAACACATCATACAATCCTAGTTTGATTTTTTAAAGCCCGTTTTCTTGAAATACATTTTTTTTATTTAAAACATTTAAATCACCTTTTAAAAAGAAACTATAAACAACACCCCCAATAATTACTTATTTCATAATACATGTATTTAATTTATTGAAGTAAAATTATATAAGTTTTGTCCCAAAACTTTTAGAATTATATCTAACAAGTTCCTACACTCTCGACGTTGTGTGTTTGAAAGTCCTCGAGATTTAAAAAATGTCTAATAAGTTTGAGATAAATTATTGATTTATTAAACACTTCTTCTACGAGTTCAGTGACATAACGAATATAAAATATAAAAAGTTCAATAACATGTTACACTTTGAAATTTAAAGATTATCTATTAGAGTTCAAAGGGTTGTTATACATAAATTTTTAAATTTCAAAAATCGAAATTATAATAGTAGCATAATAAAGTAAAAAGTTCATAAAGTTAATAGATTACATGCATTTCGAAGATTGAACTTGTAATATTAACTGATATGGAGAATAAACTAAATATTATATAGTTTATAGAGATTAAAATTGGATGGGTATGTGAAGGGAACAGGTGAAGGAATTGACTGCTTAACTGCACAAGTTGTGTTGTTTGGGGCAATAAATTTGAGGCTTTTTTTTTTCGCTCTTAACTGGCAAGTCTACCACCGTACCTGCCCTCCGTACTCTTCATTCATTAATATCTCTATTCACGTGACGCTTTCTACATTCCCCCAACCCTCTCTACCTTTTGTTTTTAATTAAAACCTAAATTTAAAAAAAAAAATTACTCGTATTGATTTACAAGTTGTAATATTACCCTAACTTTTTATAAATGTTTCAAAATTACTATTGAAATAAAATAATTGATAGAATGTTGGATAAAAAGTCAACGTATCTTATATAATGTCGTTCTTTCAAACTAAATCTAGGAAGTTTCTTAGTCACTGTCACGACGTATCATGTCATTGTCATGACAATTTTTCATCCAACATTCTAATAGATTTCTACTCTAATAATAATTTTGAAGCGTTTATGAAAGGTCGAGGGTAATATTGGAACTTTTGAAAGAATAAGGGTATTTTAAAAAATGACAAAGTTCATGAGTTTTTTTTTAAAAAATATAATTTAGCCTTAATTAAATGTTGGTTAAATCACAAATTTGATTCTCATGGTTTTGAGAATGTTAGAATTTAGTCGCTATGGTTTTAAAAGTTAGAATTTCCTCTTTATGGTTTGAAAAATCAAATAGACTATTTATGATAATTTCATCAAACTGTAAGGACGAATTATATCTTTTAAAACATATATAAAATTCTAAATTTCTTCAAACTACATAGACCAATTTTTAATTTAACCTTAAATGCTGAGTTCCAAATTTATTCCAAAGTTTTTTAATGTTGCATCCACCTGGTTCTTCACAAACTTTAAAAAGTGTTTAATATGTTCATAAATTTTTAATGTTGTGTTTAACCGGTCTCGTAAACTTTTAACTGTGTTTTTTTTAGTTATTTTAATTATGTGTCTAGTAGTTTATTAAACTTTCAATTTTGTATCAAATATTATATGACTTATTCGATATTTGTTTTTCAATTAACATATCTATCATATACAAAATTGAATTTTGTGCATAATAAGGTATTGACTTTTAAAATTTGTGTTTAAAGAGTCTTGTGACTTTTAAAAATTATTGAATAGGTTAGAGACGAAGTAGATACGAAATTTAAAGTTGGGAGATCCATTAGACACAATTTTCAAGGACTGCAGTTGTAATTTAATTTTGAATAAATCATTTCCCGTCTACTGTATATCTTTAAAAAAATTTACAGTGGTCTATTCTATTTTAGTTGAAGAACTTTCACCAGGTTTGTTTTAGTTTTTAAACTTTTAAAACAAATCATTTGATAATTTACTGATATTTTGTTTCAAAAAAACATTGCTGACGGTCCCTTCTATTGTGCGAATCTAAGTCATGATATTAATTCGTTAAAAGAGAAACAATGGTAAATAACTCAAATAGTTGATTTTTCAAATTTCATGCAATGAAAAAATGTGTTAAATTGCAAGTTTGGTCCATGAACTTTCAATTTTATGTCTATTTGGTTCTTAATTTTTTTTAAAAAAATGTCTTATTGAACTTTCAATTTTGTGTCTAATAGATACCTAAACTTTAAAAATGTCTAATAGGTCCATGTAGTCTCCATTTTGTGTCTAATAGGTCTCCCACATATTTGAAAATTTAAAAAATTAATAAATCTATTAGATATAAAATTAAATTTTGTGTTCAAGAAGTTCTTGAAATTTTAATTTGTGTTTAGTAGGTTTGTGAATTTTAAAAACCATCTAATAGGTAAAAGGCCTATTAGACACAAAATTAAAATTTTAAGGACCTATTGGACACAAAATTGAAAATTTAAAGACATATTAAACACTTTTTAAAGTTCATGAACCAAATAGACACATATTTCATATATGAAAATTCAATGACCTATTAGACAAATTCACATTAAATTAAATAGACACAAATCTAAAAATTCAAATACTAAACTTGTAATTTAACCAAAAACATATTTTGAAAATTTGAGAACTAAAATGTAAAAACTTGAAAGTTTGAGTGCCAAAATATATGTTTTTTTAGTTAATGAACTAAAATGAGATTTGAACTTGTATTGTCAACGTGTTTTTTTTTTTTTTTTTATCATGATTAAGGAGTAGAAATTCAAACATATGATAAGAAGAGTGTCTAATTGTTTAAACATTGTGTTGTGTTTTGGTTAGTTCAATCGATCAAATTTAACGTAATTTTATGAAGATGAGTCCATAATTTAAATAAAAAGAATGCAATCAATATTTTTAATTTGTGTTTTCTTGTTTTTTTTTTTAAGTACATATTGATACTTTGTTAATATCATACTTTTAAAACTTTTACGAGGTTCAACATTTTAAAGTTGAGTTCACACAGTTTTTTACTTTATTCTATGACTGGATTCGAATATTTGTCCCAACTATACTTTGGCCATTTCGTGTATTTTGGTTTTAAGATGTGACAAAATTAAAAACAATAATAACGTTACAAATCGAATTGTATTTCAACTTTTAAAAAAAATCTAGAACTTCATTTAAACGAAGACGGGATAAAACAGACTGGCCAGTGGGACAATGATGATGCGGGTGAAAACGAGAGTTAAGGGGTTTAAAAAAAGTCGTGACCAAGAATAATGACGAATAATAAAATTAAAGAGACCCAGGTGGATGACATTTTATTAGGATATAAATTATTTACTTTTTTTTTTTTTTTTCTTTTGAGAAATTTCGAAGAAGTAGCCAAATAATCAATTAACTAACCGTTACGGAGCAAGCCCATCTGCTTTAATGGTGGATAGCTGTTTCTGTTGCCCGCTCTACGTTATCATGATGTAATTCGAACACACTTTTTTTTTTTTTTTTTTTTTAATTATAAATTTAGTTTTCGAATTTAAAGTTTGTGTTTATTTGGTCATTTAACTTTTAAAAATGTTTAATAGATTTTAAAGACGTCGTTTAATAACTATTTGATTTTTAAAAATTGTGATTATTTTATCACAATTTATCTACAATAGTTTTTATCTTATTTACAATAGTTTCTATAGTTTTTAACGAAACATTTGAGTTTTTAGCCAAATTATAATAACAATAACAAGTTTTTGAAAACTACCTTTTTTTTTTTTTTTTAGTTTTCAAAACTTGGATTGGTTTTTAAACACATATGGAAAAAGTAGATAAGAAAACATGAAAATCCATAATTGGAAGTTGTAATTATAGACTTAATATTTCAAAGATCAAATGGTTATCAAATGGGGCCTAAACTTTCAATTTCGTATCTAATAAGTTATTGAACTTTCAATTTTGTGTCTTTAGATCCCTAACAATTTTGAAAATTTTAAAAATTAATTGATCTAGTAGATAATTTTTAATTGTGTGACTAGTAGATTCGTGAATTTTAAAAAAATCAAAAGTTGAGAGATGAAATTTCTAATTTTAAAAGTTTAGAGACCAGATAAGCACAAATATCAAAGTTCATGGACTAAATTTGTAATTTAGGCCCCGTTTGATAACCATTTGGTTTTTTATTTTTGATTTTTGAAAATTAAGCCTATAAATACTACTTCCACCTATAGTTTTATTTGTTTTGTCATCTACTTTCTACCTATGTTTTCAAAAACAAAGCCATGTTTTGAAAACTAAAAAAAATAGTTTCCAAAAACTTGTTTTTGTTTTTAGAATTTGGCTAAGAATTCAAATGTTTCATTAATGGAGATGAAAACCATCGTAGAGAAATTGGAAGAAAATAAGCTTAATTTTCAAAAACCAAAAATAAAAAACTAAATGGTTATCAAACGGGGCCTTAACTTTTTATTTATTGTTTTTGTTTTTTAATTGCAAATAGAGCTTTACGGTACTAGAAAGCCCAATATTAACACAGTGAGGCCCACTCCAATACTCACAAGTCCAAAACACACGGTCTACGGAAGCAAGTTGGGCCTAAGCCCATGCTTCGCCGACCACTAATTGACTATTAATGGCCCAAAGATCGCATGTAGCACGTAGCAGCTTTATTCGGCCTCATGCCTCATAAACTCTATCTCTGGTTTAAAATATCCTTATTCTTTCCAAAGTTATAATATTACCATTAACTTTGCATAAATATTTTAAAACTATACTTAAATTACTGTACTGGTGACTTTTTTTTTAAAGTCAAAACGATAATGACCTAGTCTTTTAAAATAACGATGGATAACCTTATGGTGACATTACACCTAGAGCGAGAGTACGATAAAACCCAACGAGAGTGGGAGCCATCTTCAACCTTTTTGACTGAGAGAGAGAGTATGAGAAAAATCCAACGAGAGCAAGATGTTATCTTCAACCTTCTTCTTGCAGAGCGAGAGTGATGATAAAATCCAACGAGAGTAAGAGTCATCTTCAACCGTTTTGATTGAGAACGAGAGTACGAACAAACCAACGAGAGCAAGAGGTCATCTTCAATTCAACTTCAACCTTCTTCTCGCATAGCGAGAGTGACGAAAGCGTATAAGGGTGGGTTAAAAATAAATTATAGATTTGATGCCTAGATTTGAGGTGGGTTGCTGCCAGCATGCATGAAGGGGAAGAAGAAGGTTGAAGATGGGTTGAAGATGACCTATTGCTCTCGTTGGGTTTTATCATACTTTTGTTCTCGGTGTGACATCAACAGAAAGTTATCCATCGTTATTTTTAAAGACCATGTCATCCATCGTTTTGGAAGCAAAAAAAATGTTATATGTACAAAAAAACCCACTATTCTTGGAGTAGAAAAACCATTAGAATGTTGAACGAAAAGTCGACGTATATGAATGTCATTCTTTCAGACTTAATCCATAGGCATAGTTCAGTTCCCAGCACATCGTTTCATGTTATTGTCATATCGATTTTTCATCTAACATTCTAACGAATTTGAACTTCAATGGTAGTTTTGGAACGTTTATGAATGGGTAAGGGTAATATTGCAACTTTTAAAAGAATATGGGTATTTTTGAGGCAAAGTTTAGGAACAATTTTTATAATCTAGTATTTTTCATAAATACCATATCGAAAGGAAGTAATAAAAATATATAAAATATATATATATTAAAAAAATAACAAACCACTGGGTGAGGTGGGGGTGGGAGGTGCAGTGTCAAAATGGGTAATGTCTGATTTATGAACATGAAGATTTAAAATAATTATGATTTAAAAAAAAAAAGTTATAGAAGTACCAACTAAAATAATTGTGATTTATGAACATGAAGATTTAAAACACGTAAATACCAAACCAGTATTTGAAGGTGCAATCTCAAATTTTGGTAATTTCTAACAAATTTATTGGATAGCCACAAATATAGTGGCGGATCCAGAATTTCATGTCAGGAGGGGCACAAATTCATATTAAGTTAAATTACAAGTTTAATAGTTGAACTTTTAAATTTGTGTATATATGATCTCTGAACTTAAAAAAAATTACTAACAGATCCTTGAATTTTTAATTTTATGTCTAATAGATCTTTAAAGTTTCAAGTTTGTATCCAATAGGTCTCTAACATATTCAAAATTTTAAAAAATTAAATGTTCTATTAGACATAAATTTTAATTTTGTATCTAATAAGTCTTAAACCTATTTGACACCTTTTTAATATATTATTAGTTACAAAATTGAAAGTTTAAGATTCAATTAGATACAAAATTAAATTTTATGTCCAATATAGATCAATTAATTACAATTTTTTTTTTAAATCTAAGACCTATTAGATACAAAATTGAAAGTTTGTGAATTTATTAGACATTTTTAAAATTCAATGACTTATTAGACACAAAAATAAAAAGTTTAAGACCTATTAGACACGAAGTTTAAAATTAAGTGACTAAACATTGACTTTTAAATATATTGATATATAATATTTAGATTAAGTAATATTAATTAAAAAATATAATAAATCATTATAGAATTATCAACCTAAATATATAAGCAAAAATGAAACTTGAAATATTTAAGATTTTTTATAATAGAATTAAGTTTTTTTTTAATGCATTTAATTTTTCTAAAATATGTACAAAAGATCATTCTTTTTGTATATATGTGGGTAAAATTTTTAAAAAATTAATTAAATTCTAACCGTACCAAACTTACTAGGTTTTGATCTCGAGATCTTGTTGAGCAAAGGTAAATCCATGCCCCATCTTCAACCAACAAACCAAGAGAGCTTTTAAATTTTTAAGTTAAACTAGTGATAAATATATATAAAACTGTAATGTCGGGGGGCACGTGCTCCTCCTGGCCCCAACGAGGATCCGCCTTTGCACAAATATAAGCACAATCATAGATAAAATGTCTCAAAAGTATTCAATTGTCAGCAACTACTCTTAAACATAATGTTAGAGGTTCAAATTTTCCGTCGTTAAACTAAAAAAGATATATAAATAATCGATGTGCACGTGACTTTTTTTTTTTTATTAATCTATAGTTACCATTATTTTTAAAATTTGTATATTTGTAAATTTTTGAAAAATAAGATTTTTTTTTAGTAGAACAAATGTGGAGATGAGATGCAGATTCAAACCATTAACATCGAAAAAATTTATATGTGCATGAACTCTGAACTATGTCTATATTAGCATACAATCTCCTTTTTCATTATCGTATTTATCCATATGATAAAAAAATTTAGATTATTAATATATCCTTTAAACTCAAGATTTGTCTGAACTAAAAAAGATTTTTCATCAATTGATTTTCTAAAAAAAAAAATGTATTAAACTGCATGGTATTGCTTTCATTGTTTTAAAAGTTACATTTTGTTGAAAACGATTGCATGTATAAAGTTGTTGTTGTTTTCTATATATTTATTTTTAAGTTTACAACAGGTATAAAGTTTCAATCTCCCAAGTCCAATCGCACAATTTTTTTAAGGTTAAATTATACAAAGTACTTTGAGTTATGTTTCAATTATGCCTCTAGACTTTGAAAAGTTTCATTTTTATCATTGAACTTTGAAATTTGTTTACAAAAAATCTTTGGAGATATTTTTTTTTTGTTAAAATAAGATGAAAATTGACATGACGACTAATGTGTGAAATTGAAAGACACACTTGACGTTGTTTGATGTGACAGTTGGTATAAAAATTGATTATGTAAATGATTTTAACGATATTTTTTAGATGAAATAAATGGTAACAACGATGTTAATCTTCTATATAGTTATAAATAATATCACGTACACTTTCTAATTTTTACATATTAACTAACATGTCAATTTTTTTTTAATTATTTAACAGAAAAAATATCTTTTTGAATCAATTTCAAACTTCAAGGATATTTGTTGGAACAAACTTCAAAGTTCGAGGGTAGAAATTAAACTTTTCAAAGTATGGGGCATAATTGAAACATGTCCCAAATTCAAGAGTATTTTGCATAATTTATTTTTTAATAAAAAATACTTTTATTGATTTATTTATGGTTAAATTATAAATTTAGTCATTTGATATTTGTGTCTATTTGGTCCCTTAACTTTCAAAACTATAAATTTAGTCTTTGAACTTTCAAATTTATTAAAATTCAAGGATCTACTAGCTACAAAATGGAAAATTTTAAGGTTCCATTAGACATAAATTTATAATTCAAAGTTCGCTTATTAGACACCTATTAGATACTTTCGAAAGTTTAGAAACCAAATAGATACAAGTACCAATGACTGGTAATTTACCCTATATTTATTTAAGCGATTTTTTCCCTCTTCATAAGTATTTGAACTATTTATTTCCGATTCTTCAAGTCCAGCAGAAACCGAAAAGCATTATTTATTGAGGAAGACAATAACTCAGCCTTCAAATTGTAGCCCACGTATATGACACCACAAACACCACTTATCCACGTAAACAAATACGGGCACCTTGACACAACAAGCTGTCGAAAGCACAAATCATGCCACTGTTTATTTTCCCTCATTTGTGATTGTTTATTCTTGCCTCGTAGCTGCTATTCATTCATTGTACACTTTATTTTTCCATATACTGCTTAGTCAATGTTTCTATAAAGCTTGTGGTACAAATCACATAAAGCCATCAACTAAAACAACAATAGTACACATCGTTTGCATATCTCTCTCCTTCTATTATTTGCCAAAATCAAACTTGGTATCAGAGACTTCTTTGCCCAACGCCCTCTCTAAACTTCTTTTCTCCTTTATTACAATGGCAATTAAAAGTTCTACTTGAACCTCCAACACACAAAACACAACAACCATAACTACAACCACCACTCACATCTCTCCCTTTTTAAATCCATTCAATTTAGCTTTGTCCATAAAACTTGATGAAAACAACTTTCTCCTGTGGAAGAACATGATTGTAGCGGTTCTACGAGGTCAGAGGCTTGATGGATACGTATTAGGAACCAGGATCTGCCCATCAGAATTCACAGTCACAGGGACGGATGGAAACACAGTACGCTGTGTCAATAAGGAGCATGAAGAATGGGTGACTATTGATAAAGCACTCTTAAGTTGGCTTTATGGATCTATGACACCAATAGCAGCTTCTGAAGTAATTAACTTCAATACCTCAAGGGACATCTGGTTGGTGCTGGAGGCACTCTATGGTTCAACAAACAAGTCGAGAGTGACCCAATTGAAGCAAGCACTTCAAACTACCCGGAAAAAGAACACAAAAATGTCTGAATATCTTAGTACCATGAAATATATAGAAGAAAACATTCCTGTAAGGTCCATCATCTCTAATATTTTAATCGATCTTGACTCATAATATCTACCAATCATATGTCAGATAAATGGCCGAGGAGACATGAAATGGCATGAGTTCCATGCTACCTTGCTCACGTTTAAGAATACTCTCGAGTACACGACTTCAATACAAATTGGTGGTGAATCAATCAATCCATCACCCAACTATGGAGCACGAAGCAACGACTTTAATCGCAATGCATCTTCACCACATCACAATAACCAAGGTTGAAACCATAATTTCAACCAATGGGGAGGAGGTCGAGGAAAACCAAGAGGTTGAGGAGGCAGATTTGGAAACAATTCGAAACCTATCTGCCAAGTCTGTGGTAAGTATGGCCACTCTGCCTCTGTGTCATCATAGGTTCAACAAGCAATTCACTCAAGATGAATTTACCAACTTAAGTGGTACCAATCAGAATGTAGCCTACTTAGCCACCCTTGAAATCGTCAATGATAATGCTTGGTATGCTACCAGTAGGGCCACTTCTCCTACTACCTCAGATGCAAACAATCTCTATCAAAAGGTTGACTACCATGGTAATATATTTGTGGTTGTAGGTATGGTTCAAAACTCAACATCGATCATGTAGGAATAATAAACTTATCAAGCTTGGATGCCAAATATTTTTTACTATCACTAAAGCATGTCTTGCATGTTCCCAAAATTACCAAAAACTGGATCAACATATCTAAACTTATTGCTGATAACAAAGTTTATGTTGAATGTCACTCCAATTTTTGTTTGGTGAAGGACAAAACAACCATGAAAACACTGCTACATGGGACGCTTAAGAATGGCTTGTATCAAATGGACCTTGTTGTGCACAATCATCCATCCAAAGAACCTCCATGCCCCACTACTAGTCATCTTTTCTTATTGAGTCCAACAATATTATTTCTAAATAGTCCATTGTAGTCAGAGATGTGTTGCATCAGCGACTTAGCCACCCATCTCATCGAGTCCTCAATCAAATTCTAAATTCATATAAGTTGTTAGTTTCATTGAGGAATACACATGATTTTTGCAATGCTTGTCAACTGGGTAAATTCCATAAGCTGCTATTCTTTTCCTCACAAACACACACATTTAAACCATTTGAACTTGTCTTCACTGACCTTTGGGGTCCTACACCCATGCCCTCTCCCACGATATACAAATACTACATTAGCTTCGTCGATGATCTAACATGGTTCACATACATCTATCATCTTAAGCAAAAATCTGAAGCTCTCCCAGCCTTCATTTGTTTCAAAAGTTAGGCTGAAAATCATCTTGAAAACAAAATCAAAATACTTCAATCCGATGGGGGAGGTGAGTTTCTATCCTTCACTCCCTTTCTAAACCAATGTGGGATCCTATTTCGCCACTCTTACCCTTACACTAGTGAACAAAATGACAAAGTATAATGAAAACGTCGCCACATAATCGAAATGGGACTCACACTCCTAGCTTGAGCATCCATGCCCCTTAAATTTTGGTGGGAAGCATTTGAAACATCTGTCTATATCATAAACAAACTTCCAACTCTAACACTTCAAAACATCTCTCCATATGAAAGAATTTTCCATCAACCTCCAAACTACAAGTTTTTCAAAGTATTTGGATGTGTTGCCTACGCCTACCTAAGACCCTATCAACATCACAAACTCAGTTTTAGGTCTATGAAATGTGTTTTCATTGGTCTCAGTGAACACTACAAGGGTTACAAATGTCTTAGCACCACTGGTCGAACATATATCTCACGTCATGTAACCTTTAACGAACAAGAATTTCCTTTGGTCTTGGCTTTGAAGGGAATAATCGAATTAAACCCACAGCGGAAGCATAGGAATCGTCTTTGATTTATTTAGAATTAAACTAAAATACAAAGGTTAAGCAATAAATACCTTGAAAATAATATTATGGAGAACATTCTGACGGATCTTTATTTTTTCCACAAAGTCTTCCTGGCTATGACTCGAACACAGGACCAAGGCTTGTGAGAGTCTCTTGAAAGAAAATTCCCAAAGGATTGGAGAGGAAGAGGTCTAGAGAGAATTCTCTAATTCTCTCTATTGAGGAGATGTGTGTTGTGAAGAATGGCTCAACCCAAGGGTTCTATTTATAGTGACCAAGGGAAAATCTTTGTCATAATTAAAATATTATATATTATATTAAAATATATCTTGTATTTATTTGAATCTCATTCAAATCTCATAAGATATTTATTTATTTGAATCTTATTCAAATTCTATAAATATCTTTTATTAATATATTAAATATACATTAATTATTTTAATATTTAATGTATCAAATACAATAAATATATTTTCCTTTTTTATATTTAATATATCTAATATATTAAATATTAATTTGAACACTTCAAATTAAATATTAAATTTGAACATTTCAACTTTTAATATTTAATGTATCAAATACAATAAATATATTTTTCTCTTTTATATTAAATATTAATTTGAACACTTTAAATTAATATTAATTTGAACATTTCAAAATTTTCTTTTAACTAAATTGATCTTTTAGTGTTACTATGAGCTAGCAAGGGGACCTTATGGACCTACAGATTATAAGCTCCAATGATACAAAATTAATTAATTAAACTATTTAATTAATTAATTTTCATTCATTAACTATAGGTCACTCCACTATAGACCTAGAGTTGCACTCTTATGCACTGTAGGACAAGTTGTGTCCATAGATATAATCATTACATGCAAGTCGATCCTTCACGAGTTGTTCGTAATTATAGTTGGGTCAAAAGTCCGTTTTACCCCTATAATTACATCTTGCACCTTAAGTACCACTGATCCTCTAATGAACAATATGTTTATAATCTAATTATAAATTAAGTCCCTCTCGGGCCAATGAGAGGGTGGGGCCCCATTGTTCAAGTCCCGAAATCGGCACTTAAGGGAACTACTCATCTGCTTACCCTATATGGGAAGGAGTGAATTCCATCTTGTGAGATTATGTTCCCAGCTCCCTATTTGGTCAAGTCCCTAAAATGGTAGGCATATTGAATCGGCTACAAAAGCCACTCTCACCCATGCAAATGAAAGGACAAGCCCTCACAGGCAGGAGTTCATAACTCACTCAAGATTAAGATCGAGTCACATATGATCATCCTGATGAAATATTAATCTTCTCAATTAACGGATTTATAAAGAGAGATTAAATATTTCGTGGTCTAGTCTTATAGAAACTCATTGTATAAGATACCCCCACTCACATGTCTCCACATGAATGATTTGGATCAAATCATTTGTAACTCTTATAAAGTGGGCCGTATCAATAGTGTTACCAAGATAAGGCACCCAACCTTATCTATATACTATGACCCTTTAGGTTATTTCTTGAACATGATCCTCTTGTATGTCACCACATACTGTTCAAAATTATACTAATAACCTTAGATTTTTCATATAATGGATAATATTATATTGCAAATAAAATAATCAAAATTATTATTAATTATTAAATAAATTATTAATTACAAGGCTTTATGACATAAATCCCAACAGGCTTCCCTCAGTTACATACTACCCTCACTGCTCCACCAACAGTACCTACCGGACCTCTCATTTTTCTTCTACCACTCATTTCTCCTTGGTGTACACAACAATCTCAATCTGATGCAAGTCCTTCTTCAGCAACCTCTGCTTCAGTCACCTCCATGGACACCTCACCAAGTATGTCACCTTCCCCTCCTTCTAATGCTTCCTATGCTAAATCATCTACCCCATCACAAACCAATTCAATTCCCTCACCATTATCCCCACCAACAGCCCCACATCCCATTTTGCCCCACATACCAAATCCTACCATCCCACCATCCATAAACAATCACCACATGATCACTTGGGCCAAGAATGACATAACCAAACCTAAGGCCTACCTTGATACCACCCAATCCCCTTCCTCCTATCTTGAACCTCGAATAGTAAAAGAAGCTTGACATCCTCAGCTTGGAATGCTGCCATGATGGAAGAATATAAAGCACTATTAAATAGTGGAACATGGACCTTTATACCACCATCTTCCTCCTACAGCTTGGTTGGCAACGAGTGGGTTTTCAGAGTTAAAACTAATCCAAATGGATCTCTATCTAAATACAAAGCTCGCTTAGTTGCAAAAGGTTTTCAACAATGATCGGGAATCGACTTCATAGAAACTTTCAGCCTTGTCATTAAACCATCCACCGTACGTATCATTCTGACCTTGGCTATCTCCTACAACTGGCCAATCCGTCATATTGATATCAACAATGCCTTCCTAAAGGGTGATCTTCAGGAGATTATTTACATGGCTCAACCTGCTGGTTTCGTTGATTCATTTTGCCCTAACTATGTTTGTAACTACACAAATCTCTTTATGGTCTCCACAGGCACCTTGGGAATGGTGCAATAAACTTCGTGCTACTCTTATCTCCTTGAGCTTCAGTAATTACCGTACTGACTCTTCCCTATTCTACTTGTTTAAAGGTACCATAAAGATTTTTGTACTAATCTATGTTGATGATATCATCATTACAGGGAACGATTCTCTGCTCATTCAACATCTCATTACACAACTCCATCGAACATTTGCTTTTAAAGACTTGGGCCACCTTAATTTTTTTTCTTGAAATTGAAGTTTACAGGAATCCTAGTAGAATCTACCTCACTCAACAAAAATACATCACCACATTGCTAAAAAAATCTTGGTTTTGAGCACCCTAAACCTGTAAACACTCATGCTGTACATGGGAAATACCTATCTACTTATGAAGGCAACCCTTTGAAAACCCACTCTTTACCATAGTGCCATTGGAGGACTTCAATACCTCACACATGCTCGACTAGACATATCATTCATTGTAAATTTCCTCAGTTAGTTTATGCAAGCACCCACTACATCTCACTGGCAAGCAATCAAACGGGTTTTTCGGTATTTAAAGGGCACATACAATCATGGTTTGCACCTAACTCCTTCTAATGATATGTCTCTAACGGCTTATACAGATGCAGATTAGGCTTGTTGCCTTAATGATCACAAATCAACATGTGCTTATTATGTGTACCTGGGCAGTTCCTTAATCTCATGGTCGTCAAAGAAACAATACCATCGCCCGTTCCAATACATAATTAGAATATCGTTTGTTTGCAAATATTGCTTTTGAGCTCGCATGGTTATCTTCTTTGCTATCTAAACTTCATAAATCATCGCCGACCACTCCAATTATTTGGTGCGACAACATGAGTGCCATTTCGTTGGCCTCCAACCCCGTCTTTCACTCACAAACAAAGCACATTAAATTAGACCTTCACTTCATCTGTGACAAGCTCTTCAAAAAAGACATTGAAATCCTGTATGTACCTTCCCAAGACCAAATTGCCAATGCTTTCACCAAGACTGTACCTCCCTCTGTTTTTCTCCACCTAAAGCACAAACTCTGTATTCGTTCTTCTCCCACATGTTTGAGGGGGGATATTGAGGAAGACAAGGATTCAACCTCCAAATTATAGCCCACGTGTATGACACCATAACACCACTTATCCACGTAGACAAATCTGGACACCTTGACACAACAAGCTGTCAAAAGCACAAATCACACCACTGTTTATTTTTCCTCATTCATGATTATTTATTCTTTCCTTGTAGCTACTATTCATTTCTTGTACACTTTATTTTTCCATATACTGCTTAGTCAATGTATCTATAAACCTTGTGGTACAAATCACAAAAAGCCATAGAATAAAACAACAATATTGCACATCGTTTACATATCTCTCTCCTCTACTCTCTGCCAAAATAAAACTTTCATGACTTTCAGCCCTATACAATCAAATACTTTGCCTCTTCGTTTCCATGGATAGACGAAATCCAATTCGGCTTTAGTACTTCTTTCTAGGGTTACTGATTCTCCATTGATAACTAGAGGACGAAGACACAAAAATATGGCAGCGTTTCTTGAAGATGCTGAAGCGTCAAAGCTATTTTCGATTCTCCCAACAGTAAACAATTTTCGAATGTAATCAAAAGTCCAATCCATGCCGTAACATTAGGGCTAAGAGACTCCTCATTCGTCAGACTTTAGATTAAATTGGATGAAAGTAACGATTCAGCGCATAGACGACCATGGTAATATATATGAGTACCATGGAAGAAAACCTAGGGGATTTCTTAGAAATCTGCTTGTCTTTCTTCCATGGCGGGTGGAATCATCTTGTGCGCTTCTACTTTGTGGTAATCGTTCGTATTGTTCTACTTCATCAGTCGTACGCTACTACTCACGAAGGTGCTTGGCTAACAATTTCGAACTTCGAAACCAAGTGCCTGTCTGGAGTTCTACGCCGAAACGCCTTGGGTTTGGAAGAGTACCTATCTCGTCCACGACGATCATGAGAATGCCACTTTGCGGACCATCTCTGTGACGACACATAATTACTTTTGATTGTTCATTTGTTTATCTGTAATTTTTGCGAACGATTGTGATTTTTCTGTTTTGATGCCTGTCGGATATATGTTACGTCTTCTTACAGCAAGAATCTTCACGACGAGAAGAATGTGAGTGGCGGACAGTTCGGATTTACAATCGAAGAGCCTGGAAACTACTCGGCCTGTTTCAAGGTAGATGGTGGCATCGCCCTCAATTTCAATTGGAAAACTAGAATTGATGCCAAAGATTGGGAATAATCCATCACGAAGACATTAGAAAATACCGAGGTTCCTCATTAATTTTGATTCCTTTGATGACATTACATGCCTACGTTGATTTAGATTTTCTCTCAGATTTTGGATTAATAGCTCTTTCCCCCCAATTTTACAATGAATGCGCAGGTATAGTTGAAATCAGGGTGAGAGAAAACTTGAATCATTGGTTGAAACGATTCACGACAATCTACTCTATTTCAGGGCTCTATGCGTATATGACATCCTCCTTAGTTCTTTCTTTCTTAAATTTCTTGAACTTTTCTTGAACTTTTTTCAACTTCCTTACACAGGATATGCAATTGTTTTCTTCTCTCTTGTTTTCTGGGTTTGTAAACAGGGAAGTGGAGATGTTGGAAATGGATGAAACAACGAGAAAGAGAGTTGCATGGCTGAGTATAATGTCAATTGGCATTTGAATAATGGCTTTAATTATTCAACTGAGGAATCTGAAGCGTTTCTTTCATAAGAATAAGCTTATCTAACTGGATTTTGACTGCTCTTTGCATCAAACATTCTGTGGAGGACCAGCCATTGGATCAGGCAACCTATCTATGTCGGAAAACTTGTTTGTGTTATCTTCTAAATTTTCTTAATTTGCTGTCATTTTGCTTAATGAGTTGTTCATAATATCACTAAACTTTAATTTGTTTTGTTGGTTGTTTGTTGCCTTTGCTATCTTGCAATTTGGTTGGAATGAGTTTGTTTAAGACAATTTTAGTTTCATCCATTGGAACCATCACTTGAACAAATGGTAAAATTGATGTTCGTTTTAGTTGAATTTCTGCTTCTTACGATAATTTTTTTGCTACAAAAAATCTGACTACTTTTTTGGTTATTTGGTTCATGAGTTTGATCAATATTATTCCTCTATATTTTCTTTAGGAAAAAACTTAGGTGCAGTGCAGTCCACTTCAACGTGCATATAATTTTTTTAAAAAAAAGAAAAACCAATTTTTTTTATGTGGTCAAGTGGGCTGTGAAAGACTTGGGTGCAACATCTCCTTTTGTAAAAGATGCAAAAAGGTGTTGATACATCATTCTCTCTCCTAATTTGTTTTAATGTAAAATTTGAATTTTTTTTTTTGTCATCAAAACTTTACTATTAAATTTGAATGTTTTCATGGTTGGATTTAGTTAATTTTTTTTAAACTATATTTATAGTCAAGTATTATTAACTAAAGTGAATTATTGATTTGTTTTGGTTAATTTTCTTACTTATTATCGAGTAAGGTTAATTTCACTATTTAAATATTTTAAGTTTACGCTTGAAATATTTAATGAAATTAAAATTTTAAGACATAAAGCTTTATCCGTCAAAAAAAAAAAAAAGGTTAAAAGTTAAAGCTATTCTTAAAATAGCTCTATTATTTATATTTGGTAATTATACCTCAAAAATAAAATTTTAAGTAATTCGATCTGATATTTAAAAATAATAATTATAATATTTTTGTTGTATATATATATATATATAAAGTTATTTTTGTTCAACAACGATAGGATGAAGAATCTAATATAGACCTTTGAGATGATAATTGATATTTTATTTATTAGAGTTTTATATATTTAAAGTAAATAAGTATTTGTATTAAACGAGTATTTAAATTAACATAAATAATGTTTAATAATATTTTTGTTTTATTCGTTTTTTTTTTCATCTTCAAAATAAACAAGTACTCGTGTTGATTTCTATGCAAACAACTGAACAAGTATTTTTGCTTGAATTGCTTCTTTGTACTAAAAAAAATTCTGGACAAGTATTTAGGTTAACATGAATATGAAAATATAGGAAAATCAAACTGGTTGGCAGAAAATAACAGAAAATACGTTTATTTAATAAAATAGGAATTAACACTAAAAATCAACCTGAAAATTAAATTTTAGAAAGCCATTTTTTTCAGTAGCTGGGGATTCCCAGTGGAAAGAACCCAATTCTAATCTTCGGGCCACTGGAGGCCGACCTGTAAGAATGATATCTACAACTGTTGCGACAATTTCGCGACCTTCTTCTACATTATTATTGCTAAAAGCGCAAAGAGCTCGTCGGATTTTGACTCCTTCAGCTTCATTCTCTTCATCTTCTTCTTCGGTTCCTTCTCGCAAACTGATTCTGTACTCGAAGCCCGGATGCTGTTTGTGCGATGGCCTCAAAGAAAAACTACAGGCCGCCTTTCTGCTCGCCGGCCCTAATTCCCTCCACGACGTCGATTTACAGGCACTCATTTCACTCCCCTCTCATTGTAATTCGTTTCCTGTTTTAAGCGTTTCAATTGAATTTGTGTTGTTTGGTTTCAATTTCAAGTAGGTGAGGGATATCACCACTAATCCGGAATGGGAGAGAGCTTACCAGTATGAGATTCCCGTGCTGGCGAAAGTGCTCTCGGATGGCTCGGAGGTTGGTTCTATTCATTCATTCATTCATTCTTGTGATTCCGATTAGTAGGAGTATTAGATATATTTACCCTTGTAAAACTATAATTAGTTACCTTTGTTTATTATTAGTGCAATGTTAGTTAGATGGGAGTTATAGTTTCTGTTTTCATAAACTTCCCAAATAATTGTATAAATACCGAGAGAACTCATTTTTAAATACATTAGAGTTTTCCTCTCATTTGTGATATGGTATCAGAGCAAAATTAGCTCTTCCGTTCAACTCTGTTTTTCTTGTCGCATCTTTCTTCCTTCTTCGTTCTTCAATGGCAGACAAAGGGACTATTAGCGATGAGTTTTCTGCATCTATTGATGCACAGATGAATCCTTATTCTTTGCATCATTCCTTTGCACCTACAAGCGTCTTGGTTACTCAACCACTTTTAGGCGCTTCGAACTACAATTCGTGGAATCGAGCAATGTTGATGGCGTTATCTGGAAAGAACAAGGAAGGATTCATTGACGGCACGATCACGAAACCACAAGGCACACTTTCGGCGGCATGGAAATGCAATAATGATATAATTGCCTCTTGGATTTTGAATTCGGTATCAAAGGAGATAGCAGCAAGTTTTGTTTACACAGGATCTGCAAAGGCAGTTTGGGATGAACTTCGAATTAGGTTCAAGCAGACAAATTTGACCACGGATCTATCAATTAAGGAAGGAATTAGTCACCTCCAGTCAAGGTAACATGACTGTTGAAGTTTATTATACTAAACTCATCACTATCTGGCAAGAATTGACCAATTACAGACCTATTTTTTATTGTTCATGTGGAGGATTACAACCTTTTTTGGATCATTTAGAGTCAAAATTTGTAATGATATTCTTGATGGGACTGAATGAGCATTACGCGACAGTACGCGCTCAAATCTTGGTGATGAATCCGATTCCTTCAATAACTAAGGTTTTCTCACTTGTGATTCAAGAAGAACACCAACGTTCAACTGCCATTTTCGCACCTCCTGAGTCGATTACCTTACTTGCTGCCCCTACTGAAAACTCCAAGAAGACTTCATCTGATCGATACTGTAAGAAAGAACCTCAAAGGCTTGTTTGTACACACTGCGGAATCAAAGGGCATGTAATCGACATATGCTATAAACTCCATGGCTATCCACCTGGATACAAGCAGAGAAATTCAAATACCTCCACAGAAGAATGCCTCCACAGAAACTTCTGGACCAGTTCAGGCTACATTTGTTCCAACCAATGTCGTTACACAACCTAATTTCTTCAACAACCTTAGTCCAAGTCAGTACACTCAATTGATAGAAATGCTATCAACTCATCTCCAATCTGCTAAGACTGAATCGATTGTTGCTCCCACCATTCATACCACATGTATTTGCTCCCTAGCATCCAATTTTTCTGATTCTAAAAAGGATAGTTGGATATTAGACTCAGGAGCTTCTCGGCATATAGGCAATTGTCACTCTTTATTCCACAAATGGCATCGAGTGCATGATGTTTCAGTTGTTTTACCTACTGGTTTTTGTGTCAAAGTTGACTTCATCGGTGATGTGAGGCTTTCGCCTGCCTTATTGCTATATGATGTCTTGTTTGTGCCCAAATTTGCCTTCAATCTCATCTCTGTGAGCTGTTTGTTGAAATCTAGAAATCTTACTCTCAAATTCTCTGCTGACTCTTGCATACTACAAGACAGATTGCAATCGATGATAATTGGCAAGGCTGATTGTTACAATGGGTTATATTTGTTGAATCCTCCAGATAAGCTGCCCTCTTCCTCTGTTTTTACATCTTGTGCTGTTAATATCTCTACATGGCACAATCGTTTGGGGCATTTATCTTCACAATGCTTATCCTTACTAAAAGATGTTTTAGATTTGCCGCATTTTTCCCATAATGGTCCATGTCATATCTGTCCATTAGCAAAATAGGATCGCTTATCTTTTTCTTCAGATAATCATGTTGCATCTAGTATTTTTGATTTGGTACATTGTGATGTATGGGGTCCGTTTAAGGTCCCTACATATGCTGGCTATAAATACTTTTTGACTTTAGTAGACGACTGCTCTCGTTTTACTTGGACATACCTCATGCGCCAGAAATCTGATGTCTTATGCATTGTCCCTCGGTTTTTTGCACTTATTGAAACACAATTTGGAAAGAAAATCAAAGCTTTTCGCTCTGACAATGCACCATAACTTAAATTTGGTGACTTGTTTGCTGAAAAAGGGACCATTCACCAATTCTCATGTGTTGAGAGACCACAACAAAATTCGGTAGTTGAGCGCAAACACCAACACCTACTCAATGTGGCTAGGGCCTTATTCTTTCAATCCAAAGTTCCTCTCAGATTTTAGGGAGACTGTGTTGACTGCCACCTATCTCATCAATAGAACTCCAATGCCCTTACTGTCAAATAAATCACCCTTTGTGGTTTTATATCAGCAGGAGGCTGGTTATTCACATTTACGAACATTTAGATGCCTTTGCTATGCTTCTACATTAACAGCCCATCGATCCAAATTTGAGCCCCGTGTTGTACCTTGTATATTCCTTGGATATCCTTTTGGAATGAAGGCTTACCGGCTTTATGATATATCAAAAAGGCAGATCCTTATCTCCAGAGATGTTGTGTTTTATGAGGATTCTTTTCCTTTCCACATCACCACTGACGATGAGCCCTCAGTCGATGAGTCTCCTTTTTCAGAACAAGTTTTACCTTGTTCCATTCTGGACATTTTTACGTCTGATCAACATTTGACTGCACCTTCTACTCTTGGTACTGTCCCATCACCATCACCTACTTCTGCTGAACATGATACATCTCCACTGGATAATACTGGCAGTCTTGATATATCGGAGCCCTCTGCTTCTATTGGGGACGAAGACCTTTCAAACACCAATATTCCATCTGGGAATCACACTCTTTTAAGGCGGTCTTCCAAACATCATCAACCTCCTGGTTTCCTAAAAGATTATCACTGTAATCTTTTACATCAGTCCACTCCAGCATGTGATGCCCCTCCATACTCTCTGAGCAATTATTTAACCTGATCATCGTGCCTTCATTCTCAATGTCTCCACGGTTTTTGAACCATCTTTTTACCATCAGGCTGTAAAATTTTCTCATTGGAGGAAGGCTATGGAGAGAACAAATACATGGAGCATAGTACCTTTGCCTTCTGGTCATCGTGCCATAGGTTGTAAATGGGTATACTTAGTCAAATATAAGGTTGATGGATCGGTTGACAAATACAAAGCCCGCCTTAGAGGTTATAACCAACAGGAAGGAATAGACTTCATTGACACCTTCTCCCTTGTTGCAAAGGTTGCTACTGTTAAGCTTTTCCTTTCCTTATTAGCCTCCTTTCATTGGCCGATTGAGCAGATGGATATAAACAATGCTTTCCTAAATGGGGATCTCTTTGAAGAAGTTTACATGACACTTCCTTTGGGCTATTATTCTGAATATGCTTCCTCTTCTAAAGCTCCATTTGTTTGCAAATTACTCAAGTCCATATATGGCTTGAAGCAGGCTTCCAAGCAATGGTTTACCAAATTTTCCTCTATTCTGCTTGCTCATGGTTTCTCTCAATCAAAATCAGATTATTCATTGTTCACAAGAGGGGTTGGTGATTCGTTTATTGCACTTTTGGTATATGTTGATGACATCCTGTTAGGTATCTTTTGATTTCCTGTTTAATCAAGCAGAAAATACACAATTCCACAACAAGATAACAAGCAACACTGTTCTATTGAGAGTTCTTCAATAGACAGTGAGATATATATTGATATTATTGAATGCAAACAACAGAAATGACAAGATGGATATTATGCCTCAGCTACTGGAAAACCATAAAGGTGCCCCTCCTCTCTCTACCACACTCCAAATATTTCCTGCCTCTCTTCTTTCTTTCCCAGCCCATATAAGGCCCTCACTCCCATACAAACCGTACACCCACCCTTGCCAAACAGAAAAGGTCCCCACAGACCGTTAGTACTCTATTCCCACTTTACCCCTTCTTTTATATGTTTTAGTAATAGGAGGCCTAACAATACCCCCCGGGGTCAGATACACCTTGTCCTCAAGGTGAAAATCAGGAAACAATTTGTGAATAAATTGAACTGACTCCCAAGTGGCTTCACAATCCTGTTCTCCTTGCCATTTCACTAACCATTCTTCCTCCCCGGCTGCAGAATTCCACCTTAGCCCGAGCACTTCCTGTGGAGTAGCCCTCCATTCATAACAATCCGACAAGTTGGGGACTTGTTCCTGCACTGTCACCGTCAGTCCAACCATCTTCTTGAGTAGGGAAACATGAAACACATCATGTACCATAGCCTCATTCGGTAATTCCAGGCGATACGCTACTTGACCCACTCTTGCCAGTATTTTGAAAGGACCAAAATACTTAGGAGATAATTTCTCGCATCGTTTCTTTGCCAACGATTTCAAACGGTAAGGCCTGATTTTCAAGTACACCCAATCTCCTTCCTCGAATTTGACCTCCCTTCTTTTAAGATCCGCATATTTCTTCATTCGTTCTTGTGCCATTCGTAGGTGTTCCTTTAATGCTATTAAAGCCAAATCCCGGTCTTTGAGTTGCTGCTCTAGGGTGTCATTGGAAGTTTTCCGATCTCCATAGGACACTATAGGTGGGGGGTCTCTACCATAAACTGCCTTGAACGGGGTCGTATTGATGGATGCATGGTGAGTGGTGTTATACCAATATTCAGCCCATGAAATCCATTGTTCCCACTTTTTTGGATGTTCCCCACAAAAACATCGCAAGTAGGTCTCCAAACACCGATTGACTCACTCCGTTTGACCATCCGTTTGTGGGTGGTAGGCTGTGCTCCTCTTTAATTGTGTGCCTTGTAATTTAAACAACTCGTTCCAAAAATGACTGACAAATATTTTATCTCGGTCGGATACTATGGATCTCGGGAATCCATGCAGTCTTACCACTTCTTGGATAAACAAGGCAGCTATTTCCTTGGCCGAGTAAGGATGTTTGAGTTTCAAGAAATGGCTGTACTTACTTAACCTGTCAACCACTACCAAGATCGAGTCAAACCCTGCAGATTTAGGTAACCCTTCGATGAAGTCCATCGAGATATCTTCCCATATAAGGTTGGGAATAGGCAATGGTTGCAATAAACCAGCCGGTGAAATCGCTTCCCCTTTGTTTCGTTGACATACCGAACACTTCTCGACGTATTTTTTCACTTCAGACTTCATATTCTTCCAGAACAACTCACTTGTCAATCTTTTATAGGTTCGCAGAAACCCCGAGTGACCCCTTAACACTGAATCATGATAAGTGTGTAATAAAGTGGGAATCAAGGTTGACTTACTTGATAACACCAGCCGGCCCTTGTACAACAATTTGTCCTGTTGCAAGGAATACTTTGGGTGCGATAAAGGGTCGACTCTTAACTCATCACAAATCTTCTTCAATTCAGGATCTTCTTCGACTTCCCGAAATACCTCTTCCACATTGAGGATGGTTGGCACCGAAATGACCCTCAGTTCTCCTTCGTGATTCATTCTTGATAGGGCATCTGCTGCCTTATTCAACTGTCCGGGGTTATATTTTATCTCAAAATTGTAGCCTAAGAGTTTAGTAAGCCATCTCTGATATTCCGGTTGGACCTCTCTCTGATCTAGGAGACTGCCTAATGCCCTTTGGTCGGTTAGAACTGTGAACTTCTGCCCCAGCAAGTAGTGTCTCCACTTTTGAACCGCCAGTACTATGGCCATCAACTCCCTCTCGTATATCGGCTTCATTCGGGATTTGTGAGATAGAGCCTGGCTAAAGAAGGCTATAGGTCTTTGTTTCTGCGATAATACTGCTCCAATACCAATCCCTGAAGCATCCGTTTCAATCATGAAGGGTATGGTGAAATCGGGTAACGCGAGGACTGGTAAAGTTACCATGGCCTGCCTTAAAGTCTCAAAGGTTGTGGTGGCTTCCTCCGTCCAATGAAACGCGTCTTTTTTTAGGAGTTGCGTGAGAGGCTCAGCCATTTTTCCATATCCTTGCACAAAAGGTCTATAATACCCAGTGAGGCCTAAAAAACCTCTCAATTCCCTGATGTTACTCGGTAATGGCCATTTAAGCATCGCCTGAACCTTTTCTCCATCAGCTTCGACTCCCTTCTCAGATATGACATGTCCCAAATAAGCTATTTTGGACTGCCCAAAAACACATTTCTTCTGATTCGCAAACAAGGCATGATTCCTTAGTGTTTCTAACACCACCTCCAAGTGAGTCAAATGGGTTGGGAAGTCTGGGCTGTAAACTAGAATGTCATCAAAAAATACAAGTATGAATCGACGAAGGAAAGGACGAAAAACCTGATTCATCAGCGATTGAAATGTAGCCGGCGCATTGGTCAGCCCAAACGGCATCACCATAAATTCATAATGGCCCTCATGAGTGCGAAATGCTGTTTTTGGAATATCCTCCTCCTTCATCCGGATCTGGTGATAGCCAGACTTCAAGTCCAATTTCGAAAAGACTTTGGATCCGTGGAGCTCGTCTAACAACTCCTCGATGACGGGTATCGGGAACTTGTCTGGGATCGTTGCTCGGTTCAAAGCTCTGTAGTCAACGCAAAAGCGCCAACCTCCATCCTTCTTTTTGACCAACGGCACTAGGCTAGAGAAAGGGTTGGTGCTGGGTCTAACTATTCCTGAAGCCAGCATCTCGGTAATCAGGCGCTCAATCTCGGATTTCTGGGCATGTGCGTATTTATATGGTCTTACGTTCACCGGCGGTTGCCCCTCGGGCAGTACAATTCGGTGGTCGATCTCCCTCTTTGGTGGTAAACCTTCCGGTGGTTCAAACACGTTCTTAAATCGGTTTAATAGTGTCTGAATTCCAGGTTCTATCTGCAGTGGCTCTGTTTCTGATTTTGATGGAGATGTTCCGACTCCCTCATCGATATTCACTCCAGTTAATTCCACCAAATAGCCTTGATCGTCCGCCATCCAGGATTTTGCCATCATTTTCAGTGAGACCTCGGCTTTAGTTAGTGAGGGGTCTCCTTGTATCACGACCTGATTTCCACCTGATTCAAACGACATCTTCAAAGAGGACCAATTGACATTCATCTCCCCCATCTTACGAAGCCACTGCATGCCCAGTATGACTTCTACATTTCCCAGCTCTAAGGGTAAAAAATCCTCACATACCGATAATTCTGGAAGAGTCACAACTAACGACTTGCAAACCCCTTTCCCTTTCCCGAATGAAGCCGATATACGAGAGGGAGTTGATGGCCATAGTACTGGCGGTTCAAAAGTGGAGACACTACTTGCTGGGGCAGAAGTTCAAAGTTCTAACCGACCAAAGGGCATTAGGCAGTCTCCTAGATCAGAGAGAGGTCCAACCGGAATATCAGAGATGGCTCACTAAACTCTTAGGCTACAATTTTGAGATAAAATATAACCCCGGACAGTTGAATAAGGCGGCAGATGCCCTATCAAGAATGAATCACGAAGGAGAACTGAGGGTCATTTCGGTGCCAACCATCCTCAATGTGGAAGAGGTATTTCGGGAAGTCGAAGAAGATCCTGAATTGAAGAAGATTTGTGATGAGTTAAGAGTCGACCCTTTATCGCACCCAAAGTATTCCTTGCAACAGGACAAATTGTTGTACAAGGGTCGGCTGGTGTTATCAAGTAAGTCAACCTTGATTCCCTTTATCGGGTAGAGTCACCATCCGAGTCATAGATGTGTTTTCAATTCTTGGGTTAGCTTTCGATATTACAAAAGGGCTTGGTTTACTCTCCAGCGCTACCGTGGGTTTACTTGCCTTTGAGCCCGGCCCACCAACCACCTCTGTTAACGCCAAACGAAGGGCCAATTCGCGATCCTCTATCAACTGGGCCTGTTTCATTATGTCTTCGAGCCCAACCGGTTGGCGACTAATCACCGAGGCCCTAATCGTCGGTTTCAGCCCATTGAGGAAGGTGTTCTCGAGTACATCCTCCTGTAACTCCGGTAACGGCGATGAATACATCTCGAACGTTTTCCGATACTCAGCCACCGTGCCTTCTTGCTTTACTGCCAGAAATCGCGCGCACAAGCTACCCTCCTGCGAAGGCCTAAATCGTTCTGTTAGTCGTGTTTTCAAATCATTCCACGTAACAATCTTCTTTCGATTATTCGCCCATCGGTACCATTCTACGATCTCTGGTTCAAAGCTGATAATGGATACCGTGATCTTCTCTGTCTGTTAGCTGGTATATTTCGAAATAGTTCTCAGCGCGGATGATCCACGAGTCTGGCTTTTCTCCGTTGAACACCGGCATCTCCAGCCTCTTCATCTTCGTTCGTTCTCTAACACTGCCGTCCTTCTTCATCGACGACTCCCCTTCCTCCAGTCCTTTTGATTCCGATAGATCCTCTACCTGTCCTCCTTCCGTGGGTTTCGGACTGGACGACTCCGTGATTGACGATTTCCCCTTGGAAACGGCCATCTCCGACATCAAGTAAGTGAGTTTCTCCACCGCTTTCTCGACACTCTGGATTGAGCCCTTCATTTCGCTCATTTCCTTTTCGACTAGTGATAGTCTCTCCTCCACCTCCTTCTGAGCCATATTCCTTGTTCTCCCCAGGATGACGGGCTCTGATACCAATTTGTTAGGTATCTTCTGATTTCCTGTTTAATCAAGCAGAAAATACACAATTCCACAACAAGATAACAAGCAACACTGTTCTATTGAGAGTTCTTCAATAGACAGTGAGATATATATTGATATTATTGAATGCAAACAGCAGAAATGACAAGATGGATACTATGCCTCAGCTACTGGAAAACCATAAAGGTTCCCCTCCTCTCTCTACCACACTCCAGATATTTCCTGCCTCTCTTCTTTCTTTCCCAGCCCATATAAGGCCCTCACTCCCATACAAACCGTACACCCACCCTTGCCAAACAGAAAAGGTCCCCACAGACCGTTAGTACTCTATTCCCACTTTACCCCTTCTTTTATATGTTTTAGTAATAGGAGGCCTAACACATCCTCATCACTGATCTTTTTCAACATGAAATCTTAGCTGTCAAAAACATTGTCCACTCCAATTTTTTGCTGAAGGACTTGGGCCATGCTAAATACTTCTTGGGGCTTGAGTTATCTCGATCCTCAAAAGGAATATATATCAGCCAACGAAAATATTGTCTTCAAATACTAGAAGATTGTGGTTTATTAGCTGCGAAGCGGGTTTCACAGCCCATGGCATCAAATTTAAGATTATCTGCTCATTCTGGAGAACCTCTTGATAATGATGTTGCCTTTCATTATCGACGGCTTGTTGGACGGTTGCTATATCTGCAGATTTCTAGGCCCGACATATGCTTTGCAGTTCACAAGCTCAGCCAATATATCTCCAAACCTTATACTAATCATTTGTCTGCTGCTCAACACCTTCTTCGTTACATCAAAGGGACTATAGGCCAAGGATTTTTCTTGCAGCCCCAACTAGTTTTCAACTCAAAGCTTATGTTGATTCTGATTGGGGATCTTGTCCGGATACAAGAAAATCAGTGACTGGTTTTTGCATTTTCTTGGGGGATTCTCTTGTTTCTTGGAAATCGAAGAAACAGGCTACAGTTTCTAGATCATCGTCAGAGGCGGAGTATCGGGCCCTTGCTATGGTGACTAGTGAACTTACTTGGTTTTCTCATCTCCTAAAGGATTTGCACATCAATTCCCCGGCTCCAGCCTTGATCTATTGTGATAATGCAACAGCTATTGCCATTGCAACCAACCCAACATTTCATGAGAGAACCAAGCACATCGAGATCGATTGCCATTTTGTTCGTGGCCTAATTGATCGCGGTTTAGTCAAGCTACTCCCAGTTCGATCACAGTACCAACTCATTGATATGTTCACTAAGGCACTCTCAGCTTCTGTCCTTCAGAGTTTTTTGGTCAAGATGAATGTCTTCAACATCCACAATCCATCTTGAAGGGGGGTATTAGATATATTTACACTTGTAAAACTATAATTAGTTACCTTTGTCTATTATTAGTTCAATGTTAGTTAGATGGGAGTTATAGTTTCTGTTTTCATAAACTTCCCAAATAATTGTATAAATACTGAGAGAACTCATTTTTAAATACATTAGAGTTTTCCTCTCATTTGTGATAAGGAGCCTGTATTTTGACGGTTCTAGCTCATTCGGGAAGGAGTGTGTCTAATTTCAGATTTGTGGAGAGCTCTTCCGGGGGCTTTTAATCTAGAATTGTGCCTATGGATTTTTAAAATGATCAAATGGTTGTGCATTAACGTTGGATGAAGAGATGTTTTTGTCCTCTACTCTACTTGTGTTTAAATCCTTGGCTGAAGTTGTACTCTACTGAATTTCTATTTTTCAAACTTCTGTTGCACTAGATTAATAACCCTTTGCTCTTGCATTTAACGTTGGAGTTTGAGGTTCCAATGAGGTGGTCACCTCATCTTCTGTCCACATTTAAGTTATTGGATGACAATAAATATGAATCCAGCTGGGATTGTGATTAGTCCAACGAGGAAGGCTTTTATCAATGTACTGGTAATTGTTTTGTATCTGCTTGATTCAATCATTTTCCGTTCTGTTTTGTATAATTTTGTTTACCGACTATTTAAAGTATTTTGTTTCCTAAGTTTATCTCTCTGTATTCTGTCTCGACATAGTCATCCTGGATTCCTGTATACTTTAAAGCCAGTTTTAGAGTGCCCAAAGTCATATTAAGTGTAAAAAGATTTAAAAAATAATAAGAAAAAAAAACCCTGCAACTAGCTATCTGAACCACTAATTTCTCCAATGAAGGTTTGATACGTCATGTATAATGAATGACCTTATCTACATAGCAGGTTTCCTCTACAAATAGGTTTCCTTGGTGTTTGAAACTGAGACAGTCAGAGTTGGTAGCTGTACTACGTTGTGTAGGAATCAGTATGGGACCAAAGCGTTTAAATCTTAATTTTGTTGGTCCTGTTTAATAGAGGAAACCTACTGAAAATTATTATTCAACATGACATTCAACAAAAGAAGCCTTCTGGTGAATGGCCTTCCTGAAAGCTCACTTGGATCCACAGCAATATTATATATAACATTTCTTGAATACCAGTCAATCAAAAGGGCTTTACCAATGATGATGGCTTGTTGAAAGGATGCTGTAACATTTGAATGAACTCCACAGATTTGCACAGATATCTAGATGTTATGAATTTGCTGAATTACCTGACATTTAAACTAGGGAATTGGGTTGATAACATTAATACCCTCTATTGGTAAAGATTCAGAGGCCTATTCCAATTGAAACTCCGATGTTGCAAAGATAGACCTGAAGCAGAAGCCTCTTATACTATCGAAGCTGCACATGGTTACTTATATCTTCATTTTCTGTGCTTAAGTATTCTGTAAACTAAGCTCGCTAGAGCTATACCTTCCTAGGACTCTTTGTATGAACCAATTGTGATGTGGGTTTCGTTCTTAGGGAGGGAAATATGAAACAAGTAAGCTATTGGAAGGGTTTTACTGTGAATTGTCAAAATGACAAACAAGATGCCCATATGGTAAAGAAAAAAGCAATGTATATGAAGATGCAAGTCACATAGAGGTCCATACATTCTAAATATTCTCTCATATTAGTTTCATCTTTCTGTTAGAAGCCAAGTTACCATTTGGAAAGCTCTAGAATGCATCTCTCTCCTTAATCACCCCTCAACCAATGGAGGTCAATGGACGAGATTGAGTATGTCAACTAGGTGGCATCTCTAAAGAAAATCAAGTAAAGATAATTAACACAAAATGTTGAACTATTTTTTTTTTGGCTTTGCTGTGATCCCAAAACTTAATAACCCTCCTTCCTGGGTCAAGGTGCATTACTCCCGTTCAATTATTCTCGTGCAACTCTTTTCTGGCTTGACTGAGAGGGAGTTATTGCTCAATAGGTGTCACTTAGAGGATTGCCTTTTTTTTTTATTGTTGATGATCATAAAAAAAAAATAGCATATCTCTCTCTCTCTTTCAGTTAAAAAAATCATTAAAAAAAAAACTCAGTTACAAACTTACGAAAGAAGAGAAGAGATCTCCCTACAAGCCAAACAACTTACAAAACTGCACCTCAATTGGCAATAATCAAAGGAAAGGATTAACCATCATGAGTTGGTCTAGTGGTCAATAAGGCCTTAGGGAAATAAGAGGGAATGGGTTCAATCTATGGTGGCCACCTACTTAGGATTTAATATTCTACGTGTTTCCTGTCAACCGAATGTAGTAGGGTCAAATGGTTGACTAGTGAGATTAGTCGAGGTGCGTGTAAACTGGCTCTATGGAAAGAATATAGCATAACTCTACAATTTATGAAAGTATATGACGAATATATTTATGCTATGCCAAGTTGTCAACATGAACATAGTTCAACGGTTAAAACATCTTTACTTCCTTTTAGAAGTCGTAGGTTCAAATCTCCACCCTACATGTGTTGTTATAATAAGACCAATACATTTACTAAAAGTGAGAAATATTAGTGTAATTATTTAAGGAATACTATGACTCTTAAGACTGGTTTTTTTGGTATAATTTATGTTCAAAATTCTTCAAGCCAAATGGAATATGTCTTTTGCCTTGGCTACCTTTGCCTGACGAGGTAGCCTACTTTGCTGGGATATGGAGTTATTTGTACATTTATAACCGTGCACTTTCTTCTCCCAATTATAACCTTGTACTTTCTTCTCCCAAAGTTTATGACAAATTTGTCATATACGTTACTTTGTTCACCTTTTCTTTTCTTTACCTTTTATGGAAAGGGGAAGGATAAACATAGTTTTCATTTTATTTTATTTATAAAAATAATTTTTAATCTGAGTTTTTTATAATATCTTGACTCAGATAATTATTGTTTATTCTCATACTTGTTCCTGGCCAGTTTTTGAGAAAATAAATTAAACAATCTTGCAATCCTAGAAAACAAATAACGATGCAGTGTGGTTATTAAAATATATATTCTATAATAAAATTTGAACATCTCATGTTCCCTTGGAATATTTTGATTCTAAGAGGTTTTATCTGGACAATCGTTCATTTTTTCTTTTAGTTTTCGAGTACTCTTGCAGACTTATTTATGCCGTGCTTCTGTTTGCTTAGGTCTAATGTCTTCATCTTTTTATTCTTTCTTTTGGACTCTTTATATGATGCCTTGTATGATTTGAGTTTGTGTTGATAGGTTAGTTTAAACTTTTCTTTCTCCATCTTACGTCAATCCAAAACTTTCTGAACATTTTCCAACATTGAGATTATTCTGTGGCTATATTGTCTTTTCTTGGAGTCCCTGTAAAATTTGGATCATAATTTGTTTCCATTATTTTATGGATGTTATGTAGCCTGAAAATTTTCAAAATTATGATAACCTATAGACTTAACGTAATCATTTGATTAGCTTCTGACATTCTTATCTACAAAAACTTCTCTTTTAAATGAAAGCATTCAAATTTGTCATTCCTTTGATGTTTGACCTCTAACCCTCGACAGTAGTTAGAATTCATGTATTTGCTAATAGCCCATATGTGATAACGGCAGATTTATAAATCTAGGCAATCTGTTTTTCTGTAATTTACTAAATTAGTCACGTTTCATGTATTTCTAATATCTTGTAACTGGTAAGAGATAGCAGCAGAGTTAGAAATCTAGGTCAGGTGTATAATTGTATTGTACACCTTAATGTATGTTTTACTATAAACTGGTTTTAGTATTTAATGGAGCTCAGGTGTAGCAATTTAGCCCGCTATTATCCTCAAAATTTATGATAAAGAAATGTGCATTTTTTATATGTAGAAAAGATGTATTTCCTTTTGTTAGATACCAAGTATTCTCAATTATTCCGTTCGGGTAACTTAACATTGGAGATATCCAGATACATGTAGAGTTATAATGATCTCTATGGCTTTTTCCTTTTTTTCCCTTCTATTTCTATCTTGAGTCGTCCTTTTCAGATAATACATAGTTACACAGACGGCAAGTTAGCTTATTAATCTAGGTTCTGTGATTTTTGTGCTCTGTTCTCTTAAATTTGGGTATCGGGAGTTTTCCTTATGTACTGTTTCGTGATGTCATGAACTAACATGCACTTGAAACACAAAAGCAATCACAGACAAACACTAGCTGATCCTGACTCATGGCTCACTGATGGATGTTGATTCCTTTTTTGTATTATTACTCATCTTTTGACCAAATTTTCATCAAAGGAACCTTGCTTTAATTGGTGGAATTCCTTTTAACACCAGTGCCACGTGTCAAATGAAGCAAATCGATGTAATGTTTGTGTTCGAAAGTTCTTCTCAGACTCTAGAGAATAGAGATATTCTGTCCTTTCATTTCCCTTTTCTTTTGGGTGCTTTTAATATTTTCCGTGTAATGCTAAACACATTGCTTCCCTTTTTCATATGCAATTGAATCATTCCTGAATCTGAAATTCATATAGAAACTTTACACTTTAGAACATGTTGTTTTGAATATTCAGTTTAATTTTTACCTTACTAAATATGTGAACATTTATGGCAGGAAGCACTTCCTCGGCTATCTCCTCGTCTGGGGGTGGAGTTCATTCAGAAGAAACTAGCATCTGCCTTGCAGTAGGAGACCAGCATTCTGGTTCTGTAATTAAAATCCTAATCTCCACAAGCTGTATTTTAATTAAAAAAAAGAAAAACTTATAAATATTCTTTTTATTCCAACTTGAGATAAAAGATGAGGACCCATTGATGTATCGTCTGGCTTCTTTTATTCACCAAAAAAAATTGTGTCGTTTTCACTTTCTACTATACGATATTTGACTATATTTCTCTTTGCATGAAATTATTGACCACCATTATCATAATCTATTCAAATACGCCATCGATTCCCACTCTTTCTTTCTTTCATTAATTTCTTTCTTTCATTTTTTTTGTGACAGTGACAAGTCATTTAATTATGCTTCAGAAAGGGTTTGCAAAAAAGGGAGGAGGGGGAGGGGAAAAAGTGCAGAAAAGTAGAGAATTTGACCTGGTCAAAAGTTGCAAACATGAGCAAACATTTGAAAGTTTTGTAGGTTTCTTATCTCCACGGTATATCTCTCACTTGAATTATTACCAGAGTTCCAGACTTGTAAGTTTACTCAATCTCTCCTTGGTTCATTGCAAAAACCTTTCTTTTTGTTAGAATTGATCTCTTCTTATATTGTGACAGCTCAAAAAAGAAAAGGCTTTAGCTATGAAATATGATCTTCTAACTTCTTTCATCTCTTTAAAGTAACAAACAAAAAAAGTACCTAATAGTTCTTTTCATGAAGGGGAGGAGGGTCCTTTCCCCGACTTCCCGCGCTGACCATGTGATCTATTCTGCTGATCCTCAAATTTTACTGCTAGATTCTGTTCGTTCTTTGTCATTGCTTGATTCTCTATCTCCCATTGTTGAAGGAAATCTGCACTGTTTTTGAAATCATATTCAAGATTTGCATTGCCTTGCCACTCAAGCAAGGCTGTTTTGTTATTCCTCCTTTATTGCATCTTTGATTGGCTTGACCATCAATCAATCATCAAACACTTGCTGCCAAAACAAAGGCGCTTTTGCCTTTTCTGTGTATTGTAATGACAAGGTTTCATTTCATTTCTTTGATCCCTACAGCAAACAAACTTCAATTCCTTTTTTTTTTCCTTTTAAGAAAAGGATAAAAAAACTTTGTTTGAAGAACTTTATGTAAATGGGGTCTCTTGCTTTGGAGTTGTTACTTATTATTTTACACGAGGAAAGTTTGTGCAATAATTAGATTAGATTAGATTCTTAGCACTTGGGATTTGTAAATTAATGGCAACTTATTTTCACCACTTCTTTTAATCCTCGCTTTATAACAATTTTTCTTTTTTGAATTATGAGCACTCTAGTATATATTGCATATAATATGTATGTCTTGTTTGGCAGAACTTTCTTAAAGGTTCTCCTTTTTCCTTTCTTTCATTTTTTTGGGATTTGATATGTTCTCACAAAATCATCTGCTTAAATTATTCATCCATGCATGACACCAGGTCAATAGACGAATGATTTAAAGTTGTGAATAATTTTGTTGGACTTTAGCTCCTTTAACTAATTGGAATTTGGAGATGTGAGGGGCCATTTTGAAATTGTACTTAAATAATAGTTTTCTTATTTTGAAGACATGTTTACTGGGATAATTTCTATTGTTTTTTCTATTATTATTAGTATTATTAGTTTAAGGGTATGTTTGGGAGTGATTTTGAAATTGTTAAAATCACTTTTGTCATGTTTAAAATTACTCTGAAACATGTCTTTCATTATTCAAAATCAACTTAATATTTGATTTTATACTTTGAAAAGCAATTTTCATACCATAAAAATTGATTTTGGTCCCAAACATGCTCTAAGAGAGGTTAAAAATCGTTTTTGGTCCTTCATCTTTCATTGAAATAACAATTTAGTCTTTGAACTTTGACTTGTAATAATTTAGTCTCTGTACTTTCAATTTTGTAACAATTAAGTCTTTGAACTTTAGTATGTAATAATAACAATTAGTTCTTGTAGTTTAAAATTTGTAACGATTTAGACACTAACATGAAAGTTATTGTTAAGATTTAATGAAATTTCTTACATAGGTAGACCAATAGACTAATTAGAACCTAAGATGTTTATAAGCTAAGTCTAAATTGTTAAATAATAAAAATTGGCATTTAATTTTTATATAATTTTTTACAGCAGGGATTAAAGTGTTACAAATTTGAAAGTGTGGGTATTAAATTGTTATATACTAAAGTTTACTAAATTGTTACAAAATTGAAAGTAGATGAACTAAATCGTTACATATTGAAGTTCAAGACCAAAAATGATTTTGAACCTTAAAGAAAAAAGAAGGGGATTATAGAATAAGAAATAACGGAAACAATAACAATAAGGGCAGGCTAGAAATGCTGTGCTGTTTAACGAGGGTTCAATTTTACAGCCATGGTAAATAAAAGAAAAAACATAAATATAATTATAATAAAAAGTAGAATATTTATCAATGGATGATTTCTGTGATCTTAATCAATAACTAACTCAATCATCAATTCGTTTTAATTTTTTTTTAATTTAAAAAAAACCATTTTTACAAGGGAAATTGTAATGGATAGCAAAAAAATATTATGATATTTGCAAATTTAGCTATTGTTTTTTAGATTTGTAAATTTAGCAAGAAAATTTAAATCTGATTTTTTTTTTATTATTTCAATTTTTTCCTCATTGGTGTATCAGTAGGTATATCATTAGTATATCTGATCTACTTTATATTTGATATATATGTCAATTGATATATACCTAAAACGAAGTATATTACTGATATACTACTGATACACTTTTTTTTTTGGGTATATCAGTTAAATGATATACTCTATATGAAGTATATCAGTAGCATATCGGGGATATTTTGCATATTTGGTGTAACACTGACATACTTCATTTTAGATATATCAATGGAATGGATATATCTAAAATGAAGTATATTACTACTATGGCATTAATTTATTGTTGATATACTACAAAACAAGTGTATGACTAAACACATGTATCAATTAAAAATTAGTGTATCAACAAAAAACTAGTGACTAAAAACTATTGATAAAGTCAATAACCTAAACATGGCTTCACAACTTGATCTCATCACATTTTGAAATACAAAAAGGTGAAGGAGAAACAAAGAGATGGTGAAAGTGATATTTGTGTATCGTGTGTTTATAAGTAATTTAAGTTATGAATATCCTTTTTAAATGCCCATGTGTTTAAGTGTAACGAGGTGAAATAAAGAGAAATGAAGGTGATTGAATTGAAAAAAAAAAAAAAACAGAAGTAGTATATTAGTGATATACTTCATTTTAGGTATAAAGTACTGATACATTGTTGATATACTTCATATTAAAAATATCATTTCACTGATGTACCAAAGTAAAGTATATCAGTAATATACTTTATTTTAGGTATATCAGTAGTATATCACCAGTATATATGATATACCATTGATATACTTAATAATATTAAAACACGCGAAAACACTGGAAATGGCAGTTTGGACTTTTTCGATTTAGCTTTTGGGCTGGCTTGAATTTTTTTGCCATATTTGCAAATTGAAAAAAGTGAAGTCACAGCTTGCAATAAGTCCATAAAATTTTGTCATCCTTGCATAACTCTTTTTACAATTACAATATAAAAGTCAAATATGCGAATATTTTAGGAAATAAGTCTACAGTACAAACTTTTCAAACAACACTATGTTGCCTTCATGTATTTTTTTATATTATTTTCTAAGTAATTGATAATTTACTATTATTTAATTTATTTTTATAATTTATAATTTTATAAAAGGATTTCAACCATGTATTTAAAGTTAAAATAAATAAAAACACCGGAAAGTGTCTTCTACAAATTGTTTTTCCTCATTTTCACGTCTCGTTAACTTTTTGTCATCTCTCTTTCTGTATTTGATATTCATATTTTATTTCAATAAGAATTCATGTTATCATCTGTCTTTTCCTTGGTTCCCTTTTTAAAAATTCACGTTCTTTAAATATCATCCAAATAGAGCGTATGGGACATCCATATTGCCATCTTCTTTTTCCTCTTTTTTTTTTAAAAAAAATGGACTTGACAAATTTTAAACAAATGAAACTTTTATATATCCCATGTAATAGAAATGTACATGAGTTGGGTAGCAACTTTATAAATTTAATTTAATAAATTGGTATAATTCTAGCAAATTTAGTTAGAGAATGAATCTCACTTGCAAATGATGAGATATTTGAGTTTGATTGATCCAAGTTATTTTACTTGCTCATTTAAAACTTTAAACAATAGTGAAAATACACACACACATATATATTAAGAAAACAATAGTGAAAATATTAGTTCTTAAACCTCTACTTGCATACTTTCATACCTAATTTAACTATGAATTTAACATAGATTTATTCATTTGAATTATTAGTGAAGCAATCCAACTTGGCATGGAAGACAAATTTCTTTTCTTTTTGAAAGTAGACAATTTTCAATAACTAGTTAATCCTCATCTCTCTTTTCAGAATGTTGTTTCTTTAAATTTATTAACTCATACTTGTATATCTAACATGCTTAAAACAATGCATGAATCTACGAGCGTAAGTTGAAATGAAGTGTAGCCTTGTTTATAATTTTCAAGATGCCAATCATTTCTTAAAGGATAATAGTTTATATATATACAATGACGCGAATAATTGGTTTTTTTGTTATATGTATAAATAATTTATAGTGAACAAATTGCTCACCTTTTTTTTTGTACACTTAAAATTATGATTTTATATGAAAAATTATACTAGAAGAGCTTGATTATGATTTGATATGAGTACATCCGACATACTAATCAACCAAGATTTGAATATTTTTCATAAGCCATATCTCTTTTTGGAGCATTACAAGAAGCAAAAGGAAAGATGCAAGTAGATGTATATTGCAAAAACTCTAGAATATTGTTTTGACATATCCTTTATTTTATTTTATTTTATTTTTTTAACATTTTAATATTGCTCAATGAGATGATAAAGGCTTATCCCCACTTATTTTTCATCCATAAAAAATTTATAAAAAAAATCCCTATCACATTTTTTTTGCAAATGATTTAGTGACGTGTCCACCACCTGGTTCCTAATTGGAATCCTAAAATGAAACCACACACTCGTTTTTCAAAACTTTGATTAATTGAACTTTGCGAAACATAATTTATTTTAATTAATAGCACGAAATTCTCGAAATTTTGATAATTAATGATTAAATCGTGACACGTTTTATTTGATGTATTGTAAAAAAACCAACCTCACTAATAATTAAAAATAGGTATGATGATACTATCACTAAACATTAAAAAAGAATGTGTAGTTAAGAATTTTCAACATTTTTAATTGGTTTGTTTATATAACAACACAAATGTTTCAAGACTTTGGTAAATTTCAATTTTATGGTTTGTCATATTCATTTATTTAAATTAAAACATTCCAATTCATTATTTTTAGTTCAACAGTTGTAGGAATGAAGAATCCATCGATCTTTAAGACCTTATTAATTGAGTTATTTTAAAATGGTCATCCTAACCTAATTAAAATCATACATGTTGATGTCACATAATCATTTATAATAATGAATTTTAATATTTTATTGTGACAGAGACTTTATTTTTTTTATTTGAAAAAAGCAATATATATAAATACTTTTTTTTAAAAAAAACCTAAATTATATATTTGATTGGTAAATAATAAAGAAAAATATCACTCAAAATGAAATGCCTCGCTACTCTTCAACGTGATTTGTTTTTATTTGATAAAATATATTAATGGACTTGTTTAATCATTAAATTCGGTATTGATAAACTAATAAAAACTTAAATCTCTTGATAAAGTAAGCATAAATGTTTAATTACGTTCCCATTTTTTAACTCTAATTTTTATGTGGCATAGCTTTTTTCCGCAGTATGTCGGAATTGCCCTTGGGCAATAATTCTATTAATATTTGGGATTGAATTTTATATGAGTCGGATTCACTTTATTTACAGCCACGAACAAAAGTCGGCCACTAATAATCTACTTATTTCAAGTGGTTTATTATAATCAGTCGATTGAAGTCCATCAATTAATTGATAACTACTTAAACAATTATTAATGTTTATATACGCTAATGATTGGTGATTGGGATACTACAACATTTTAATATGATTTATATTTGTTGCTGATGTCAATATTATCTCTTGGACTCGGAAGATAAATCAATAGTGCTATTTTTTTTTCTTTTGTACTTTTTTACCTTCAGAAATTGATTACACAACAACAGTTTTTTAATGATGCGATATAATTCAAATTTCAACTATCTATACTGTTAAAGAAAATACTACTATCGACCAAAAAATCATAGGTTTGAATCTCTCACTCCCGAATATGTTTAATAATAAATGACACAAATCTTAGATTTATACAAGTGGGCAAGTTAAAGGAGGCCCTTCTATAGTAATAGTTTTCATGGATTAGTGAATTCTACCTTGTTGGCTATATGGATTAAATCTATAAAAAAAAAAAAAAAGGTGGTGTCCACTATTCAAAAACATTAATTGAATAACAAAAATTAAAAAAAAAAATCCCCACCCAACCAGCTGATGTCCTTTTGCATTCTGATGGTCAATGAACCAAAACTCCACTTGCAAAAAATAATAATAAATAAATAAATAAATAAACCCAAAAATATTTTAATTTAAAAACAGTGAGAAAAAAAGAAGGCATATATTTGTCTTCATATAGATCCAAATAATAGCTCTGTCTCTCTCCTCACCATTCCAAATCCCACCAACAAAATAAATAAAACATAAATGGATTTCATATTACCACAGTGTTAACTTGGAATTGCATTATGTGATTTCCAAGTGGATAATACAAACCCCAAATTTTTTTTTTTTTTTAAAAAAGCCAATTTTTTTACATTAGTGCTTTAGCTTTTTTTCTCTCTCCTTTTTTCTATATGCTTTAATCAGCTATAAGAAGCCCCATAAGCTCTCATCTTTTTTCACCAGCCTGAAACCATTCAAATCTTCTTCTCTTTCAAACATCTAGACAGAAAAATCTAGATTGATAGAAAAAAGAAAAAAAAAAAAATGGGAGCTGAAACTGGGCTTGCAATGTTTTGTGGAATGCTTCATAAAATAAAACCCTACTTGGCTATGATTTCTTTGCAATTTGGATATGCAGGAATGTATATCGTTACTATGCTTTGTCTTAAGAAAGGCATGAACCATTACGTTCTTGCCGTGTATAGACACGCCGTCGCTACCATTGTCATTTCACCTTTCGCTCTCGTTCTCGAAAGGTTCGATCTCCTTTCTCTCTATATTTTGTTGTGCAGTTTGAATTTGAATCTCTGCATGCAGAGAAGTTATACGAGAGACATTGTGATTTTGAAAATGCATTCAATGGGTTTTTTTTTTTCTAACTTGAGTTTTTTGTTTTTTGTTTTATAGGAAAATAAGGCCGAAGATGACACTCCCCATCCTTATTCGAATCATGCTTCTCGGCTTTCTCGAGTAATGATCACATGCATTAATTCAAATGTTCTTGCTGATTTTATGTTTAAATTATTATTATTAATGTTGTATTTTAGCTTTTGAATATATTAATTAAGGTTTTTCCTTTTTTTATTATGATTTTGGATGAAAACAGGCCTGTGTTGGATCAAAATCTATATTACGTGGGTTTGAAACTTACCTCAGCAACATTCACATCTGTCACCATCAATATTCTCCCTGCTGTAACCTTCATTATGGCTCTCATTTTCAGGTATTTTTATTTTTATTTTTACTGTAAATTTCATTTTTCACTAGATTCCAAAAATTTGGGTAATTTTAATTTAATTTGATCATTTAAATCTCGTTTGATGATTATTTATTTTTTTTTTATTTTTTATTGTTAAAAATTAAATTTATAAATACTATTTTGTTTCATATTGCTATATCTATTTTTTCTATATATTTTCAAAAATCAAGCTAAATTTTTTAAACTAAAAAAAAAAATCAAAATTTTGTTTTTGTTTTTAAAATTTAGCTAGAAATTCATGTTTCCTTAAGAAAGTTAGAAACCATTTAAGAAAATATGAAAACTATTATAGATAAATTATGAGAAAACAAGTACAATTTTCAAAAATTAAATGGTTATCAAGCGGGCATAAATTTTTTCAAAAAAGTTTTTGATTTTCTTGTCTATTTTCCGCATCACATCCCTGGATTATAATATATTCACTGTGCTTTTGAAAGCTCAACAACTGTCGGCTGTTTCCATTATTAATCGTGATCGATTACTATCTATACTTTAATGGGTTAAAATGTTATTACATTAAGAGACTAGCTAATTAATTATAATTGCCACCTAATTCGATTAATTTAATTTAACAATGGCTACCCAATTCAAATTTTTTCATAATTTAGTCACTAGTAATTAAAAAAAAACCCTTCATTTTCTAAATTTGAAATCTTGTTTTTACCTTGTTCTTTTAAACCTTATCTTCTAAAGTACAAATCGTGTCATTACTTTAATAAGAAAATAATTGTGGACTAAAATGGTTGATTTAGCATGATTTTAATTTTAAGTTAAACTTATTGTTTTCATTTCCCTTTTTCATTTAGTAAACCTATAGACGAAAACTTTTTATTTCATCCAAAACTAAATTTAAAATCACTTCTAATAATATTTCAAGATTTAAAACCATTTCTTAAAGTTTCTCGATTTTGAAAACGAGATGTTGTAACATGAGATGTGATTTGATTAATTAGGCTGGAAAGTGTGAACTTCAAGAAGGTTCGTAGCATCGCAAAAGTGGCAGGAACATTGGTGACGATCGGCGGAGCAATGGTGATGACTCTATACAAAGGACCGATCGTCGAAATCTTCCACGGCCATGGACGCCATGCCGCCGAGCACAGCAGCAGCAGCGAATCCGCCGACCAACACTGGGTCCTCGGCACCCTCATGCTCCTTGGCAGCATCGTCGGCTGGTCCGGCTTCTTCATCTTGCAAGTAATTCTCTTTAACTTCTCATATCTAAAAAAACACCTGGATTTTTTTTATGAACTTTTTAATACAAATTTTTTAACTTAGATAAACTAAAAGGACAATTGCTACCTCTTTTCTTTTTCACTCCATCTAGAACGGAGCGCAAAAGGAAAGAGATTGCCCTTCTCTTTGTATATCTAAAATACTTAATATTTTGTTTAAACATGAAAAAAAGTTAGAATGTAAAATTTCATTGCTTAATAAAATCTATGGTTCTGTCCCTGCTCGTAGTCGTTCACATTGAAAAAGTACCCAGCGGAGTTGTCGTTGACGGCCCTGATATGCATCTCCGGCACGGTGGAGGGCTCCATTGTGACGCTTATTATGGAGCGTGACTTTAGCGTGTGGGTCATCGGCTGGGATTCTCGTCTTCTTGCCGCTGTTTATACGGTATGAACACATTAAGAAAAATGTTTTAAGTTTTTGAAATTTATGCTGGTTTTCCTACCATTTCTTTGCATAATTTTCACATTTTCTTAAAGAAACGTGTGAATTATTAGTCAAAATCTAAAAAAAAAAAAGTTTTTAAAAACTATTTTTTCAATTTTCAAAACTACTTAATTTTTGAAAATATTGATAGAAGGTAAATTACAAAATAAAGAAATTTATAGATAAAAGTAGTATTTATAAGTTTAATTTTAAAAATTTAAATGGATATCAAATGGGTCTAATTAATTAATTTTTTATATAGTTAATTGATTAATTATATATTTTTTTAAAAAATTGCAATTATTCTCTTTGTTTTTGTTTGTTATTTTTGTTTAACTTAATTAATTTTTTCAGGGTGTGATATGCTCTGGACTTGCTTATTATATACAAGGCGTGGTGATTCGGCAACGTGGCCCAGTTTTTGTTACCTCTTTTACCCCTCTTTGCATGATTATTACTGCCTTCCTTGGCTCCGTTGTTTTGGCTGAGCAAATTCACCTTGGAAGGTAATTTCCCCTCCAAATCTTTTACTCTCAATCAACAGAGAAGTTAAAAAAATCTTTTTTTTTTTCTTAGGTTATAAAATTTGAGCGGTTAAGTTTCGGGGTGTGTGTTCGCATGCCTTTAAAGTTTGAAAACATTCAAACAAGTTCTTAAAATTTTTAACATGTCTAATACCTTGTTGAATTTTATGAAAAGTCTAATGGATCTTTGATTTATTAAACATTTTTTTAAAGTTTAGGAACATATATATTAATCATGAAGTTAAAAGTTTAGATGTTTTTTTTTTTAAATTTGAAGACCTATTAGACGCAATCTTTAAAAGTTCATAAACCAAACTCGTAATTTTACCATAATTTTAAATATTATCCTTTGAAATAATGGAAATGATTTAAAATTCTATCTTATTTGAATATAAAATATATATTTTTTAATTTTGTTGCTTTGAAGGTTAAAAAAATTGAAAAAGAAAGAAAAAATAAATAAACATACAAGTTTACTACCATAGTAGCTAGTGGTTTAAATAATTAATAATTTAGTTTAAAATTTTGTGAAATCCCATGAAACTTGACAATTTTATTCTGAAATATTTTTAAAAATAATAATAGGACTTTAAAATAATTCACTAATCATGATATTCTTCATTCCCAATCCTTTAAAATTCAAACTTTCTCAAAATTGACATTTTTTTTTTTTTTTGCAGCGTAATCGGAGCCATATTCATAGTGATGGGGTTATACTTGGTGGTATGGGGCAAAGCCAAGGACCATCTAAACAAATTAACCAGTCAAAAAGGCGGCGCCGCCACCGAATTACCTATCATCGCCGAGCCGGAAACCGCCGCCGCAACAGCCAACGAGCGGTGCTCTTCCAAGGCTCCACCGGCATAATAATTGTGAGAGCTGTCGAATCATGAAGAAATGAAAGAGGCGGCCCATTTTAATTTTCAACTTTTTCGGTCTTCGTTAACTTTAATTTTCTCATCAGCATATATCTTCAGAATATATATAAATGTTGGTGTGGTTTTTTTTTTTTGGGTGGGTTTAACTCTATAAATGTACGAGCTTTGGCTCGTATTTCTTTCTCTATTTGTAATATGTAGATATTGGGGCTTCAAAGTTCATTGTGATGATGTTATAAAAGATCATGTAATTCTACATATATTTTGATTTTGCCGTGTCTTATAAACCAACAATGTCTTTCCTATCCGATTTTTGTTTCATTTTCATTAATTTCCACAATTTAATTTTATACAAATATTAAACAAGGGCAAATCGTTAGCTTGAACATAACTCCACTGGTTAGACATGTACTTTCATCTACAAAGTTAGAGGTTCGAATTTCACTCTCATGTGTTATTGAGATTGAAGACAAGTAATTGAGGGCAAAATCCACTTTGTCTTGGATTGAAAAGAATAAATTATATTAGAAAAGTTACATTACCAAAGTTTGAAGCCACCATCGTCAAATCTATCATGTGGAGAGCAAAAAGCTCGTAAGGGCTCATCACTTTTTATCTTCCGCTCCTTCTGCATGGACCAAACGCAATTCATTCTTTCGAATTCAACTGGAATCAACTGCACATGGTAGCAATTAATTGTCTTATCTACGTGTCGTTTTCCAAAGGGAGAGATGTACCTCTTTGTTTGATCAAAAGAAAAAATAACTATCATAGCAACCAAACTAAAATTTTTAGAATTCAATTGAAACTAAATTCATATTATATGATTCAAAGTTGAAACTTTTAAAAGTGTGTAAACTAAGATGAATGTTGTGGAAGAAATCAAAGATTTGGCGTCTTAGGCAGGGGAAGTCGTGTTCTCCAAATGCCCTAGAGTACTGTGCAATACAACCAATCATAATATGGCGTGCGCAACTGTTGCTCGAAGGAATTTTTTTGTGCAATCACCTCCTTCCTTGCTGGAAGAGAGAGTGGATCTTTAGTTACCTTTCTAGGGTTTCCTCTTTTTTTAATAGAGGATGCTAGTTGTACATGTACCTAACTACTTTGGTTGCTTTTATGAATATCCTTTTTCAAAAATAATAACAGTAGTAATAATAATGGAAAATTTGTACAGAAGACTCGTTTTCATGCGCCTTGATGCAATTTGACACGTATTTTGAAATTAATGACATATGACCATTTCCATACTTTGCATCCCGTTCAAATTACGTGAGGGCATTGTACTCTCACTCTTGCTCTAACTCTAGCTCTCTAGTTCTCAGTCTTGTTCTCTCGCTCTCGCTCATGATAGTAATGAGTGGTTACCATTTGGAGAAAATAAAGAGACAAGGAGAATCGCTCTCTAGCTCTCTCGTTCTACTTCTCGCTCTAGCGCTCGTTCTCGCTCTCGCTCTAACTTTGCTACTCTAGTTCTTCTCTGACGTGATTTTTCTTGTCACTTTTTTTTTCTCCAGATTTTCAACCACTCATTTGAGCGAGAGCGATAGCTTTTCTGCGTACGAGGAAAGAGAAAAAACAAGACTGCTTCATACTGCCCTCATGTGTAATTTTGCGCGCATTGCCACGTCAGAATGAGTCATATTTCATTATTTTCAAAACGCAGGTCATCAGTCATTAAAGCGCTGAAAAACAGGTCATCCGTACAAAAACTCCAATAATAATACACCTAAATCATAGTGGCTAAATTGATAATTTAACCTCAAACAAATAAGATCCCTAAGTATCACCTTAATTCATTTCTCTAAATTTTGAAAATTACAAGATTATACATTAATTTCATCAAAACATTAGAGTAAAATGTTGTCTTTTTATCGCAAGCTTTTATTGTTTGGATAGAGATTAAATTACTCTAAATAAAAAAAAAAATTATTTCAAAGATTCTCATTTAGCACATAAAAGCGTACGAACAAATTTTAAAAAGGGAGGGAATCCTATTACAAGCTCAACGTTAGACATGATGAGATTCTGAAATAAAAGTTTGAACGTGGAAGTATGAGAGTACATTCACCTTTAATAAAAACAGCTTCACACATATAGATGTGATTAAAGCAACTTGCATTTCTTGTCCACAAGGATGATATGAAAAGACTAATATCAACGAATCTTTCCTTTTTTTTTTTTTTTGGTTAGATGAATCTTTCATATTTTTTAAGAGGAATCTTTCATCTTTTCATATATTATATATATGTAAAACTTTGGTGATACACTCATACACATTACTTCCATGTGTGTGTATGTCGACTTGTTTACCATCTTTAAATAATTTTGTGATTTTAGAAAATTTTAAAAGAAAAAATGAATGGTTAACATAAATATTTTATCAAGTTAACTTGAGCATGATTTAACTGGTTATGACATATGTTATAAATTAAAAGGTTAGAAGTTTAAATATTTATTCTCGCATGTTGTTGATAATTAAAAAAAAAAAAAAGCACATTTATGAAAATGACTACATATGAAAAAAAATTAGTAAGGTTAAATTACCATGCATTGAAGGGCTGTTTGGGGCAATGGTTATAATAACTTGTGTTCTAATAACCTGTGGAGTACTCTGTACTTCAAACACATACTATTATAACCCCAGACTAAACAACTCTGCATTTTAAATAATATTATATTATTTCACAGACTATTATAATCCATGTTATTATAACCCACTCAGTGCCCCAAACAGCCCCTGAGTGATTTCGCCAAACATGCGAATTGTTACAAGTAATATGGTAGTTTGGGTATCGTGTTGTTTTCTGTGAGGAAAATAATATTTACCAAGTACCAAATTCTTTAGCCCCAACTTTACAACAACACCAAATAATTACTCAAGATGAAATTAAATCAACTTTCATTTAAATTGCTTAAGGAGCAACACAACTAACGAGACACGGGAAAAATTCATACGATTGCAATTCTAGAGTAATGACTTCAATTCATTGTTATTGCCTTCCTAATATCCATTAAAAAATAATTGACATTCCTCTATCTTAGGTTGTCAGTAAGTTATACCTTATAATATATTTGATATTCTGTCTCAAGTGATGATGAATTTCTCTAAAAAGTAAATTATCTATATACATGACAATTCCAACAATTCAAATAATAAAGAGCATATAACTTAATGCTTGCCACAAAATCTACAATAATATTTGTATCTCTTGTATAAATTAGAAAAAACTATTCAACAGTATCAACAATTTTTGTTTCTCGGCCAAGAATCATGCATGACATTAAATTGATGCAAAGAATGACCACATCTTAGCATGCATTAAACTTATAACAATTTTCACAACCAAGTATGAAATAGAGATACCGACTATTAAGTTGGAAGATGTGGGATTAAATAAATAGTTACATCAAAACCATAGAAATTAAACGAAATTACTTCATATTGCATATCATATTTTCTTTAAAAAATCATGATCATGAACTTTCGTAAAAGTAACAATTTAGTCCATAAATTTTAGTTTGTAATGATTTAATATTTTGTTATAACAATTTAGTCTATAAATTTGAGTATGTAACAATTTAATCATTGTACTTTGAACTCTGAACAATATATGCATTCTTTATTGTTAAAATTTAATAGAATTTCTTACATGTGCGTGGAACGATAAACTCATTAAGGACCACATTTTTTTATAAGCTATAAAAGACTAATTTGTTATATAATAAAAATTCACACTTGATTTTTATAAGATTTTTTATACAGTAGATATTAAATTGTTACAAAATTTAAAATACAGTGACTAAATTGTTATAAATTTAAAAGTAAAGTGACTAAATTGTTACAATTTAATCAATTACCAATTAAAGCTCAACAACTAACTTGTTATTTTAATTTCACGAGGTCAAAGACAAGAGGTGTTTTTAACCCAAAGAGAAAGTAAACAAATTTTGACCATCTCTCAATTATTCGTTCTTTGTGTTTATTTCTCTCTCAAAATCTCAAAGTTTGCTCTCAAAATTGTATTTTGCTCCAAAATCTCCCGTTTTGTCTTCTGTTCTGGAGGCAAAGGTAAAATAAAATTTATGGAAGTGCTTAGATGTTTTTTTTTTTGTTTTGTTTTTTATTTTTGCTTTCTAGCTTGGAAACATCCATTATGGCCTTCAAAGACTAATCTTTAATTACATACAAAAACAAATGAAAAAAAAAAAAAACAACATCAATAAATATTAAGAAAAATGACATAAACTATACATAATAAGTGAATGTAAAATTCACTTATCAGTTATCACATGTTTAGTCTTAAAACATATCTCAAGTTGTATCATATAGGTCTTTTAATTTAAAAATATTCAATAAATTCTTGAATTTCCAATTTTATGTGGTTTTTTTAGGAAAAAAAAAGTTTAATAAGTCTTCAAAATTTCGATTTTTTTTTTGTTGTTGATTAAGCTACGTTTTAAAGTCCACAAACACATTAGACACAAAATAAGCAATGGTGGATTTATCCACAAACTTAGGGGCTCCAACCCCCTCAACTTTTAAAATCTATATATCATAGATAAAATATAGATGTTTAAAAATCACAAATAGGTACCAAAGTGAGCATATCTCAATGGTAATTAGCATTATTCTCGATTAAGAGGTTAGCGGTTCAAATCTCCCACTCACAATTGTTGTTGAACTAAAAAAAAAACACAAATAGGTATGTCGACTTGGTGGCAACACACTTAAGCCCCTCTCACTTCCTCACAGGCAGCCTATGTTTGATCTTCACCGATGCATTTTTGTACAGTTTGTACATATTCACTGATGCATACAATGCTATAATTTTTGTTCTAGGTTATTATTATTTTTGTTTTAATTTGATTTTTTATGCATTGTGTGTGTGTATATATATCAACCAAAATTATATATTGTTTTTTATTACTTTAAAACATTATAAAATTTTAGACTTTTATATTGTAAATCATATTTTCTTTAAAAAACTATATACATATCTAAAAATATGATTGATAACAAATATATAATGTTTTTTTTTATTCGAGCCTGTGACATATGATGCTATAATTTTTGTTTTAATTTATTTTTAAATTTGATTTTTTCTTGATATCAAGTATGAATGAAATATAATAAAAATACTTTTAAGAAGAAACTGTAATCTTATAAATGAAAAAAATAAAATTTACTAATTATTTTAAGTTGCGTTTTTTTTTTTGTATTTAGTTAGAAAAATCAGTCATGCTTCTATTAAACAAAGTAATTTCAATATATATTAATGTATTCAAAGTTATCTTCATATACATTTAAATCCTCGACATAAAGTTTCCGATTCGTTATTGATTGGAAGGAAATGTTTTTACAAGACACAAAATTCAATATTTTTGTCTATGGATGTTCATGGGGCAGTGACAAATTTTGTGGGGAATCAGGTTGAGCAATTATTCATTGTTTAATTTTTTAAAATTCAATTAAATTAAATGAATTATTTAGAAAAAAGTTTAATTAAATAGTTAATTCTCTAAGGAAAATCTCCATTTAAACGGTTAATTTCCCACAAAAAAATCCTCATTTAAAGTGAATTTTCTTAAACCTTTAAAAATAAAATAATATTACATATCAAATTATCTAATTATTCATGTACAAATGTTCAACTATATGGTTCAAACATATCAAATTATTTGAGCCATTAAACAATACAACTTTATATATAATAATAATTAGTTAATCTAAAAATAATAATAATAACAACTATTCATAGTTACAAAAATAAAAATAAAAAAGGCAAATGGGGCGGGGTCCAGGGGATCGAACAAGGTGAGGGTGGGATTCCCCGTCCCTATTTAACTTAGGGAGACTTTTATTCTTTTTCCTCCCTCCCCCATTCCTCTCCTAATTAAGGAGGGATTCTTCGCCCTATCCCTACAGGGAAATTAATGAACATCCCTAATTTTGTCTAAAGGGTTCATAAATCTTAACAATTGTTAAGCTAGTTAAAGACCTATAAGACATGGAACTAAAAGTTCATAAATTTATGATACACTTTCAAACTTCATGGATTTATTAGACGAAAAATTGAAAGTTTAGAGATATATTAGACACTACTCTAAAAGTTGAGGCTCCATTTAAAATTGAAAGTTTAGAGATATATTAGATACATTCCTAAAAGTTGAGGCTCCATTTGATAACCATTTGATTTTTAGATTTTGAAAATTGTACTTATTCTCTCACCATTTTTCTACTGTGATTTTCATCTTTCTCACATAAAAAAATAATAATGCTTAGTCAAATTTCAAAAACAAAAAAAAGTTTTTAAAAACTAAAAAAAAAAGTTGTAAAAACTTGGCTTGAATTTTTAAAACATTTGTAAAATGTAGATAAAAAAAAAAAAAAAAAAAAAAAAACATAGGTGGAAGTAGTGTTTATTAGGGGTGATATTGGTTTGATCTTTCTTGATTTTAGGTCAAATCGAGACCGAACCGAACCAATAGTTTTTTGTAAAGTAAGAACCGAACCAATGTCCAATAATGTGCAAAACCAATTGGTTCGGTCATTTTCGGTTCAGTTCATAATCGGTTTGGTCTTCGATCTTAGGTTTTGTTGGGCTTATATCTTTTTGGGCCCACTTTTTCCTTTTTGATAATTCTCATTTATGAAGGTTATTTGGCCTTTATATTTAGTTATTCTTGTTATTTTATGTGAGTTATTAGACAAAAAGGCTAGCAAAAAGTTGGTTTGAGTTGAATTATTGTTGGAAGTTGATAATTCTCATAATTAAGAATTATTTAGCTCGTAAATGGAGGTTATGCTTGAGTGATCGAGTGAACTTTAAGTGAAGAAAAGTAAGTAAATACGATCAACCCCAATGCAAGTGCTCACTGTTAATGCAAGTAATAAAACATGAATATTCCTGAGTATCGATCCCACAGGGAACGATGTAACAAAAATATTGCAAAACAAAATGTAAGGAGAATTGCAACTTGAAAACTAAAAATTGCAAAAACAAGGTTGGGTTTGGCGTGTTTGTTAAAAACAAAATAATTGCAGAATCTAATTACAAGTTAAAGTGACAATGATTGCAAAAATGAATTGCAGAATCGAAAATTGCAATATTGAATAGCATACTAAACAGACTTGGCAAAATAAAATCTTTAGAGAAAGGAGGGGCTCAAGAATGTCATTGCCCTAAGTTGTAAATTGCAAACTAAAATTACAATTCCAAATTCTACATTCAATTGTGAACCAAAATTACTACTCTTATTCACCTTGAAATTAGGTTTTAGGAGACTAAGTGAGTGATCTATATGTTTATAGTTTCTCTATCTTAGGTACTCTTAGATTTTGGAGTCTTTGATCGCTATGTCTAGGGTAAATAATTGGCTTATGTATAAGCTATTGTCTCCATCACTTCTGCAAAATTCGTTTATCACTAACCCTGTCAGTATTAGATCTAAGCTTGAGTTACTACCCTAGTTGATTAATCTAGGATCTCAACGGAATTTTGTTCAACACAACCAAACAATTGAAAAGTAGGCTTGGTCTTTGTTGGAATTTTGACTACAATTACTTCTTAGGAAATTCACATCCTTGAGCCGCTAAGAAGTTTAGCTCATAATGAATTCAAAAAATTCAAACACAAAAGTTGAAAATAGACTCCATGTAAAAATGTATTAACCACTGTACTACTCTAGGATAAAATTGAAAGGGAATGAAAATGCTTGCCATAGAAAATAAGAGTGAAGGCTGGAGGTAAGGGATGAAAAAAACATTAATTAAACTCCATTAAATTGAAAATAAGCTTGTTAGACAAAATACCCATAACCAAAACTTCTAGAAAAATAAACTTCAATTGCTTCCTCAAACCAAAACTCAATTCTAATGCTTAATACAATAGGTAAGGAACAAAAAACATGAAAAATTACAACCCAAAGAACTACAAAACAGAAATTGAATTCAAACTACACTACGAGCGAGCTAGAAGAAAACTTGAACAAAACCCATTGTTTCCCTTAGATTTCAATTGATTCAATCCCAACTATTTATAGGAAAGAATGAATCATTTCCAACCAAGTTTTCGTTGGATTAGATTGGAAAATCTAAGGAAAAACATAACCAAAAAACTGCAGCAACTCTTAGAAAAAAAAAACAGAGGAAAACGAAAGAAAAACATAGGAAAAACAGAAAGAAAACCCATGAGCAAAACTCCAAGAAAACGCCTAAAAACAACCACCGTCGTTCTCCACTCCACTTCTCTCCTTTTATAGGTCTTCATTATGGTTGAATAATGCTCAGAATTTGTGCTCAAAATCTCCCAAATAGTGCAGTAAATGAAGATTTCCGTACATGGGTCGAATGCATATTTTTTTTCCTTTTTTGAATTTTTTTTGCTGCTCTGATAAGCCTTAGAATTAAGGCTTATTTAACTCCTAATTACTTAAAATATTCTTGTTTTGTCTTAAGATCATTTGAAAATAGTTGAAAGTTGCTTGAAAATAAGAAAGGAATAAAAATGAAAGCAATTAGAGAAGATTCTAAAAAAAGTTAGGTTTGTTTGCAGGGAATGTGGAAATTGCAAAATCAAATTGCAAATTTGTGATTCTGCAATTGTTTCTAGAGCAGGGAATGTAGAAATTGCAAAATCAAATTGCAAAATCGAATTCTGCAATCTGGAGCAGTAGAAAAGTTCAAAAAAGGAAAAAAAATATGCATTTAACCCATTCCGAAAATCTTCAATTACAACATGATTTAAGGGAATTTGAGCACGAAATTTGGGCATTCTTCAACCCTAATGAAGGCCTATAAAAGGGGAAGAAGAGGAGGAGCAACACAATTCGGATTTGGAGGCAATTTTGGAGTCAATTTTCGTGGGTTTTCTTTTTTTCTCTGCTTTGTTTTTCTGCAACTTTCTGTTTCTTTTTTTGCCGAGGAGTTGCAGCTGCTGTTTTCCAATTTCTTCGAATTTTTCTTGTAATACTGGCAATGTTAGCAGTACCAAGTCGTTGTGGTTTTGATTTCTTCGTTTATGTTACATTTTTGTTCAATTAAAATTCTGTTTTTCAAGATTCTATCCTCTGTTTTTTTTTCTTTCAAGTGCAGTTTCTTTGGGAGCATTGTTTGTATCTAAGTTCAATTATGTGGGAATGGTCATCAAATTCAAAGGCAGAAGGAAGAATACTAAAAATTCATTTGGATGCCCTTTGATTCCTTGCTTTAAATCCCATTGAGAATCTCTTCTTGAATTGTTTAGCCTAGAATAGCACTACAATTCATTGTCTTAATTATTCAATTTACAAAACTTCTAATATGAATTTTTTCTCAAAAATTAGTTGTAATATTTTTAGTTTTAATATGAGCTAAAACTTTTTAGGGGGTTCAAGAATGTGAATTCCCTAAGAAGTAATTGTAACATAAATTTCAATAAAAACCAAGCCTACATCTCAATTGTTTGCTTGTGTTGAATAAATTTTCGTTGAGATCCTAGTTTGATCAACTAGGGTAGCAACTCAAGCTTAGATCTAATACCGACGGGGTTAGTGATAAACGAATTTTGCACAAGTAATGGAGAAAAGAGCTTAGACATAAGCCAATTCCTTACCCTAGACATAGGGGTTAAGGACTCCAAAACCCATAAAATTGTTGAGCTGAATGATCTAAGATACATGGACTATAGACTTATAAGTCACTCACTTAGCCTCCTAAAAACTTAAATTCAAAGTGAATAGGAGATGCAATTTTGGTTTACAATTGAGTGTGGAGTAGGTTGGAATTATAATTTTGGCTTGCAATTACAACTTAGGGCAATGACACTCTTGAGCCCCATTTTTATCCAAATTCCTTTGAATTTTCATTTACTAAGTCTAGTTAGTTTGCCATTTCTAGATTCTGCAAATTTTTTTTCTTATTTCGATTTTTGTCATTTCTAGATTCTGCAATTAGATTCTATAATATTTATTTTGTTTTACCAACAAACCATCCCAACATTATTTTTGCAATTTAGTTTTCAAAGTTGCAATTTTCCTTACATTTTGCTCAGCAATATTTTTGTTACACTGTTCCCTTGGGATTTGATACTTGGTACTCACATACCATTTTATATTACTTCGATCGCGTGCGCTTGCATGTACAATTCGATCAAGTTTTTGGTGTCGTTGCTGAGGAATGACAGTTTTAACAAAAATTATGTTTTAGCAAAAATTGTAAGAGAAATTGCAACTACAATTTCTCCTATTGCATGAGGAGCTCGATTTCACTTGTTGAGGGAGAGAAATTGCAAGAGGAGAAAGACACAACATAGGGTTGAATGCTTGAGGAAATCTATGAGATGGAAGAAGACATCATTGTAGCATTGAGCGCACAAACTTCATCATTAAGCTACATGATGAAAAATTTGATGATGGGAAATCCTATAGCTCCTTTTAACCTCATCTCTTCTATTTCTTGTGTTTATTGCAAAGGAAGTCATTCATTTGATAATTGTCCCTATAATTCTGATTCTTTGTGTTATGGATTTTTACCCAGCTTTGCAAATCAACATCAGTACCAGTGCTTCCAGCAAGGGAAGATGATTCCAAAAGATCCAAGCATCGAAGAACTCGCGAGGGAATATAGAGCAAAGAACGATGTTGTAATGCAAAGTCAAGTCGCATCTCTACGGAGTTTGGAAATCCAGGTGGAACAAATTGCATATGAATTGCATAACAGGTCCCAAGGAATTTTTCTTGAGAACAGAGAGACTTCAAAACAAGAAGAAGAAGAAAAAGAACATGAGGTGGTGTCACTTAGAATGGAATTGGAACATGAAGACCTTGAACTCCCAGTAGAAGCAAGAAGCGCTCCAACACTTGACGACATTAAGGAGCCAAAAGGGATAGGAGAGATAAAAGAAGAACCACCTCAAGAATAGAAGGAACAACAAAATGAAGTTGTAGTGAGCCATACAGTTGCAATTTCACAGCAATTGACATCCAAAGTGTTCCCGATACTAGAATGCCCTGCTTTCGCTTATTGTAGTTTGCAGGAATGCAAAATCAAGAAGAATGCAGAAATTAGAGCATGAAGGATGACAATATGCAGTATGTGACACAAATTGCAACTACAATTTCTACTTCCAAAGACACATTTAAATCTCTTGAGTCATCAAAGCCTGTTGTGATCAAAGCACCTCAATTACGACTGAAACCGTGTCCAACATCGAGACCTAGGTGCAAAATGAAATAACATAGTTGCGGTCTCCCTACTGGAATTGGATAAGTCACATTGTCTTTCTTTTGCGTTAAAATTTAAAAAAAAAAAAGCAACAAAAAAAGAGAGAAACTTTCAACTTTTGAAATTCCAATTTGAATGAATAAGTTAATTCAGGAAATCTCTGTCTAAGGAGAATCCTGTCGAGGTTGAGGTACTTAAGTTGACCGCTAAGGGAACACCTCTACCTGGGGATTCACCTGGGAGTTTGATGAATCAACTTTGAGTTCAAAAATTGGAATTTTCAAAAAGTAACTTTGCATTGAGAAAAACTGTGTGAACTTTTTGATGCTCTACTCTTGAGTTTTAGGAAAATATAAGAAGAAAGAGCGGGAGGAAGAAATTGTAGTCGCAATTGCGAAAGCGAATTACAATTGCAGTTTCAGGAGAATTCTTTGTCAAAGACTCCAACAACCCCAAGGATAGTAATGACAACAACACATTTTTCTCTGCATAAGGGAGTCTCTTTTTAACCTATCTTTCTGACTTTGTTAATTGTTATGTTTTTTTTTGCTTTAAGGCTTAGTTAAGTTCTTTTATGTTTATTTAGTTTATTTGCTTTCATGAAAAAAAAAAAATCTACTCCTTGCACAAGCATGCCATAAAAATCATGTTCAAAACAAGTTTATAAATTGTTTTCTTTGGTGTTTCGTTAAAAAAGCTCTTAATGATGATACCTAGAGTTCTCTCAACTTTCAAGTGCTTTTACACACAACTTCAAGTTTTCAAGATCATAAAACTTGATAAATTCTTTTTCTCCATAAAACATTCAAACCCAAACTCCCATTGTGTTTATCCCATCTAATGGACTTAGGAGAGTTTAGCTTTGATGCTTAGCATGTTAAGTGACCCAACTATGTACCCCAAACCCTATTCTTCTAGTTCTTAGTCAATTGGGACATTGACCCATTTAAGTTTTTTTTTTGGGGGGGGGGTGAGTTTTGTAATACTACCGTTGTAATATTATGTCGTTGTACTAGTATGTTGTTGTAATATTATGTTGTTGTAACAGTATGCCATTGTAGTATTATGTTGTTGTAATAGTATGTTGTTGTAACAGTATGTCGTTGTAACAGCTGCTAGGATTTCAAAAAAAAAAAAAAGATACTCCTCCTTCTAGAGTTAATTGAGTAACCAGAGGCAGTCATGACACCCATGATTTCCTCTGCATGAAAGGTTAACTTAGGAAGTGAGTATGTGAAAACGGTCTTAGTAGTGATTTGTGCTCATAGTCAACTACTTTCACCACAAAGTGTTAGTAAGTTGGAACGAAGGTACAAGTGACAGTAACACTCTCATCAAAAAAAATTCAAAAGAAAAAGAAAATGAGGCCTAGCAGCAACTTTACATAAGTTTGGGGGAGAAAGAAAAATGTTTGTAATGTGAGTGAACTTAGCTTGTTGAACAAAGAAGACCTTCCTAGACTCTATGATTATGACTTCGGTAGGATAAGCATAATAGGTGGGTTTGCATAAGAATGTTTTATCTTGAAAAAGAAAAGTAAAAGTTTTATGTGACAAAATATTGGAATTGTGTAAAGTGTTAAAAGTTTGAGACATCTTATAAACAACATATTCATTTTTTCAAAAATACCATTTGAAATCATTTTGTGAAGTGTTTGCTTGTGTATGTGCTATTTATTTTCTAATTGCTTGAGGACAAGCAATATCTTAAGTTTGAGGGTGATAATTGCAACTTCATCTTGCAAATTCGGTTATGCAATTTCCACAATTTCTGCACACACGTTTAGTTTTTAAGATTCTCATCCTAATTGTCTTCATTCTTTTTTCTTCCTAATTTTTAAGATTCTTTCAGCTATTTCCCAATGATTTTAAGATAAAATAAAAATATTTTAAGTAATTTAGAGTTAAATAAGCCTTAATACTAAGGCTTATCATTGAGGTTATTAGCAATTCTTTTTATAAAATAATTTAAATTCCAAGAAAAACAGCACGAGTCTTCCAAAGTAAATTAAAATCAATAAATGAAAGGAAAATAAAATATTTGCACTAATAAAGTATTTTTTGCTGTAGTTTTGATGAAAAAGCACGATTGCCACAGGATTGTTGATGAATTGCTATAGCAATCGGACAAGGAAGACAGATAAATGGGATTTTCAAGATTTGTCAAATTTGGAAGATTCCAACATTTATTTCTCCTTAAATCAAGCAACGATTTCATACATCAAGCCGTATATGGAGTGAAGAAACCCTAGCCACCATTGTTTATAAAAATGAAGAACAAACACACAAAAAGGTGAAATTCCTCCTTGAAAGAAAACCATTTTTATGCATTTTTTATATCTTCATCTTGCTGTTTTTCTTATCCATTTAATTGTTTTTTCGTTATGCACTTTGTTTTTCTAGTTCTATTCTTGAGGAAGCCCAAAGTTCAATCCTTGGCTCAACCTTGGGTTGTGAAGATCTCCCCTAACTCGAGAGAGAAGAAGGGAAATCGACTAACAGTTGAAATCAAGTTAGCTTCAAAGTAGTTGTAGTATGTATTTTTCCTTTATGCTTTGTTGAGTATGACAATTCTCATTCAGTTCTTATATTCTGTTATTGTAGTTCTTCATTGTACTATTTTATCATTCATTTATATAAGAGTATCCAATAAGTTTTTTTTTTTTTTTTACTATTTATCTTTTACATACTGTTTTATACCTCTTGCATTCATTAAGAGTTATTTTCCATTTACTGTTTTTATGGCGTTTACCTATAATTCAGTTATGTTTTTCTACTTAATCATGAGCTAAACCTTCCATGGGGATTCAAGAACATGAATGCCCTAAGGTAAAGATGCATAGCCAATAAACTCATAAGCAAGCGACATTAGCTTAAACGTGGTTTGTTTTTACTTCTTTTTTTTTTTTGGTTGGAACCCTCGAATGATCAATTTGGGTTGCCTTTAAGTCCAATCTAATACCAAAAGGGTTAGAAGAAGACAAATTTCGTAAAAGCAATGAGGCAAAGAGCTTAGATGTAAGCCAAGTTTGATCCTAAACATAGGACGAGCCCCTCAAACCTAAGAATGTGATCTTAATCACCTATGTATGATTGGCCATAGACATATAGGTCCAATCACTTAATCTCCTAAGGGTTTTGAATCAAAACTGAACGTGAGTTGATTATGTTGACCATGTTTCTATAAAATGTTTGATTGTTGTGACAATTGGTTGGCAATCTTACCAACGGGCGGAGTGGACTTGAATCCCTGCATTTTCTGAGTGATGTTTAACTAGTTTCGAGTTTTTGTGTTTTCCATTATGTAGTTATCCTCCCACTCAAAATATTTTTATTTTTAATTATTGGCTACTAAAAGTTGTCGTTGTTTACAATCTTGTTGCACATTAATTTTGTTGTTCCTGTTCCCTTGGGATTCGATACTTTGGAATACTTCCAATTTTATATTACTTGCATCAACAGTGTATACTTGCACTAGGGTTAAGCTTTTATTCTTATTAATTTTTACCCACAAGTTTCATCCGACCAAAAACCTTTTAAATTAAGTAAATGGAGAAAAGAAAGGCAAAAAAAAAAAAAAAAAAAAAAAAAAAAAGAAGAAGAAGAAGAAGAAGAAGAAGAAGAAGAAGAAGAAGAAGATAAAAACATTGCTTACTTAATGTTTTGTGTATGAAATTAAAGATTGCAACAGAATTGCAATTGCAATTCCTTCATATATGAATTTTAAAGAAAAATCTGCAAATCTCCAAAAATCTAGGATTTTTTTGGGATCTTGTCTCAACGATTTCAGCAGGGATTTTGGCCATAATCGTGCATCGTTCAAGAAGGAAACCCTAGCCCAAATCCTCTATAAATATTGGAGAATAAGCCGCAAGGAGGATCATCGTTTTCCTACTTTTTTCAGCCTCAAGTATTGATGTTTTCATGATTTTCTGCGATTTTTTAAAATTTCTTTCTACTATTTTTTTTCCTCTTTTCCAGCCCATTTGAACTTCAAAACTCAGTCATTCCTCAACGAAAGTTAAAGATAGTGAATGCTAAATTCCCTTTGAAAAAAATGGCATTGAGTCGATTGAGTAAGAAAAGGAAAAAGGGTTGTTATTTGATCGGTGTTCACGCAAGCGCACGCGATCGAAGTAATATAAAATGGTATCTGAGTATCAAGTATCGAATCTCACAGGGAACGGAGTAACAAAGATTTTGTTTTGCAAAAGTGTAAGGCAAATTGCAAGTTTGAAAATAAAAAATACAAAAATCAAGTTGTTGGTGGAAAATCGAAATTGCTAATTCAATTGCTAATCCAGAATGGCAATGTTGGAAATAACAGAAATTGCTACTCCAATTGCTAATCCGGAATGGCAATGTGCGAAAAGACTAAAATTGCATAATTAAATTGCTAATCTAAATTGGCAATATGAAATGACAATTTGAATGAACTTAAGAATGAAATGATAAAGGATGGGGCTCAAGAATGTCATTGCCCTAAGTCGTAATTGCAAACCAAAATTGCAATTCCAACCTACTCCACACTCAATTGTAAACCAAAATTGCATCTCCTATTACCTCAAATTGGGTTTTTTAGGAGGCTAAGTGGGGGCTCTATATGTCTATAGTCCCTCCATCATAGATGATTTTTGGCTCACAATTTTATGGGTCTTGGAGTCCTTAATCCCTATGTCTAGGGTAAGGAATGGCTTATGTCTAAGCTCTTTTACTCCATTACTTGTGTGAAATCTGCTTGTCACTAACCCTGTCGGTATTAGATCTAAGCTTGAGTTGAAACCCTAATTGATCAATTTAGGATCTCAACGGAAATTAAATCAACACAAGCAAACAATTGAGATGTAGGATTGGTTTTTCTTGGAATTTTGGCTACATTTACTTCTTAGGGAATTCACATCCTTGAACCCCCTAAGAAGTTTAGCTCATATTTTTAATGAAAAACATAAAACTAATTTTAAAGAAAGATTTCATAATGAAATTTAATAAAAAAAAACTAACTTATGAAATGTAATTTGGGTTTTCCTAGAGATTCAAGCAAAAGTAAATAATTGAAATTAAATCAAAGTGGCAAGGGTATTTGAGTAAATTTCCTTATCTCTCCCTTTTGCCTTGACTTGTACAAACATAAATGGAAAACTTTCTTACAGAAGCTGAACGAAGGAAACGAAAAAACAGAGCATGAAGATTTAAGCAAAACCCATTAACTTGACTTGAAATTAAACTCAAAATTACATCAAATGAGATTAGAAAAAAATGCAAGCTAACTCCTGTAATACAATTGAAAGAATTCAAGATGAGACTTGAATTAAATTAACCAAATATGAACAATATCAAAAACAGAGGCTACAAAAAAAAAAAAACTAAAAACCCATGATGTTTGCTTCTAAATTCGTCTCCGAATTGACTTCTTTTCACTTGAATTGGACTAGAAAGATTGAAGGACATATAGAACTACATTGCATCAGAATTTTGGTAAAAAAAACAGCAGAAAAACGCATAAAACAGAGGCCAAAAACGTGAAAAAAACCCACGAGCAAAAACTCCCAAAAACGCCTCCGAAATTGGCTTCCATTGCTCATCCTCTTCTTCCCTATTTATAGGCCTTCATTAGGGTTGAAGAATGCCCAAAAATCGTGCTTAATTTCCTCCAAATCGGGCTGTAATTGAAGAATCTCGAAATGAGTTTAATGCAGAATTCTTTCCTTTTTTAAAACCCAAAAACCCACGAAAATTGGTCCTTCAATTCGCCCTCAAAATCCGATTAATGGCTCATCTTCTTCTTCCTCATTTGTAGGCATTCATTAGGGTTGAAGATTGCCCAAAAATCATGCTCAAATTCCCTTGATTCGTGCAAAATTTTCTCTTCCCATTTATGGGTTTTTCGTTCGCGCCCAGAAATTCCTGCCCAGAACATAGATTGCCAATCAAATTGCCAAACCAGATTGGCAATCTGATTTAGCAATGTCACATTCCCTGCTCCAGGATTGCCAATTCGCCGGTTTGGCAATGGTCTGGCAATTGGTTTGGCAATTCCTGCAAAAGAATCACAATACTAAGAAATCTTTTCCAATTGCTACCATATTTCATTATTTCCTTCTTTCAACAATATTTCACCATTTTCAATTAATATTAGGACAAACAAGAGTTTTTTCGAGCATTTGAGGATTTAAATAAGCCTTAATTTTAAGGCTTATCATTATTCTTCCATTTTTGGAATTTATTTTATGCTTTGTTATAGTTTATTTTGTTCCAATCTTAGGAGATTTTAGCTATTGCATTTTGCTTATTTCAATAGTATTTTTAGATTCAAAATAGTTGTTAAAGTTTCATTGTAGTTCGACGTGAGTTCTTATTACTTAATAAAGTTTCCAGCTTGTTTCAAGTTCACCCTTCTGCTCAAGTTAAGTTTATTCAAGTTTTTATTCTAGTTAGGTTTTTCTAAGTTTTGTTAAACTCTCATTGACTTAATTTTGGAAATTTCTAATCTTTTTCCTTTACTTTTGGTTATGAAACTTCACTCAGTTGATGTTTTGTTTATTATTTTTGCAATGATAAGCTAAAATTCCTTAAGAGATTCAAGTTTGTGAATGCCCTAAGAGGAAAAGATGTAAAGCTTCAAGCAAAAGCAATTTAGCTTAACACTTGCGTCTTGTTTGTTTTTGTTGAGTTTAGTGTTGGGTAAACCTAGTTTCCCACCTTGTGTTGCTCGTCAATCTTAAACTTAATACTGAAAGGGTTAAGAAAAAACCGATGTCACAAAAGCAATAGAGGAAAAAACTTAGAAATAAGAACATCGACTCTAGACATAGGGCGAGGCTCCAAAACTACTAGAATTGTGTGCTAAACTATCTAAGTTAGATTAACCATAGAAATATATGTTTAATCACTTAGTCTCCTAAAAGTTTTGAATCAAAATTGGATAAGAGTTAAATTTAGTTTACATGCAATCTTTCTAAGGGGCATTGTCAACTTGAATCCCTACTTTATTTTCATTAATTTTTCACTTTACGCTTTTAGCAAATTATCTTCTCAATATTTTCAAAAATCTCGGCACCTCAATTGCACTTTAAACACCATATTGCATTTCTTGAACATAGTTAAAATCCTGTTCTCTTGGGATATGATATCCGGAATACGTTCCACTTACTACTTGCTTCGACAGTATGCACTTGCATTGGGCTGAAATTAATTTTAACACGTAACTTTCACCTGATTACTTTTAACTCAGATTTTTTTTGGCCCAAATCTAAGATTCGACGATGTGGTGCTTGCAATCGATGGTGAGGTTGTTGGTGTAAATCTTGTGAATCAACAACGAGGTTACTAGAATCGGCGGCGAAGCGACGATATAGCTACATCTGCAAGGCTCCTTCTTCAAATCGACGACGAGATTTCTTTTGCAACGCAATGGCGACGAGGCTCCTTTTGCAACCGACGAGTAGGCTACTGCAAGATGAACGAGGCTTGCTGCGACGGCTTGCTACTGCGATAGGACTAAAGGTGAAGTGATGCCCAATGGAGAGGATTAATGGATATGAAAAGAGGAAAAGTAAAGAAAGAAGAGAGAGATGAAAAAGAAAGTGCAAAAAGAGGCAGAAAGTGAAAATGAAAGAAATTAGGGTTTAAAACCAAACCGAACCAAAAAAGTTTCATTTTTCTCTCAAGCCAAACCGACATGTCCAATATTTTGCTAAAAAATCGAACCAATCCACTGGATCCGTTTGCTTTAGTCGATTTTCGGTTATTTGTACCACCCCTAGTGTTTATAAGTTTAATTTTAAAAAACTAACAACAAAAAATTAAGGCCCGTTTGATAACCATTTGGTTTATGAAAATCAAGTCTATAATTTATAATTTCCACTTATGAGTTTCTTTGTTTTATTATCTACTTTTTACCTATATTTTAAAAGACGTAGCCAAATTTTAAAAACTAAAAACATTGGATTACTTTCTTTGGCGGATGTCTAGTTGATTTCTACTTCTCAATTTGAACATGTGGTTTAGTAACATTTGACCAATTTATCCAGTGAAAGTGACACAATAATTTACGCATCAAACTTCTCCATTGACACCACAAAATTTCATACAAGGTCATCACAAAATTCAAATAAAGTTTCAAACTACGTCATTCCCGAAATAGTATCTACAAAATATAATTTTTTTTTGAAAGATACAAAATATAATATTTACAACAAATCAAATCTATTGAACTATTTTATATTATATTTAACATATACGAACCTTCATCGATTTTCTAATCCAAAAATGTCGCCAGATTTTTTTTAGTATCTCGCTAGTAAATTGTTTGAATCTCATGAATTATAAATATTAGATAAGTTTGGGAGCTCGTATTATTATCATAATAAATTTAAGGTGTAAATATCATTTTGGTCCCTATATTTTGAATCCTGTTCTATTTTGATTCACGTACTTTCAAATGTCTAATTTAAATTTCTGTATTTCAATAAAGTTTAAAATTGCTCATACAATAAGTTTGAAGTTAATTTTTATCTAAATTGGTTAAATAATAATAATATTTTTAATACCAAAAAAGACACTATATGAGCATACTTCTAAAATTTAAAGAGATACTAATTTTTTTAAAGAAAAATTAACAATAAATTAATAGTATGAACTAATTTTGAACTTTACTAAAAATACAAAAACTAAAATTAGACATTTAAAATTAATAAAAATAAAACAAAGTTTAAATATAGGGATTAAAATGGTATTTTAACCTAAATTTAAAAAGGTAGATTTATTAATTAATCAAGAATTAAGATATCACAGTAAATTAAAAGAAAAAAAAAAAATCATCGTCAGCGCGGGAACAAACGAGCTGATTCCCTCCAATTTTATCTTCCCCTTTCCCCTCCGAGGTTTCTGTGGTACTTCAGATCACGTTTCGTTACGAACAATGCTTAAGCTCACTCTCAAGATTCTCAAATTCTCTCAAAACCCTAGTTCCCAAATTTAACTCAGCTGATCACTGACAATTGGGCGTAAATTAATGGAGAGTCCGGCTGAGCAATCGGGGAATGCGACGGAGGTTGACGCCACTGAGATCGGCAAACGGGAGCTTAGGAGTGTTCGCCGCCGACTGGTACAGTCCACGCTGCTTCCTCACAAACCTCAAGAACAGGAAGAGAATGGAGGAGATCAAGAGGAGGAAAACAATTGCGGCGAGGAGGAGGAATTATGCGGGAGTCAGGGGAGTCAGGGCAAGAAGAAAAGAAAGTCGAAGGGAAAGACGACTCCTCAATCGAGAAGCTCGAAGAAGGTGAAGTGGCTTTAATTGGGTGATTTACTACTCTAATTTCTTCATGATTGTCGATAGGCCTGAGAATAGTTGTAGCATGAATAGTTCAGTTAGACTAAATTGCTCAATGTTTTGAGTTGGGATAATGCTGGAATTAGACATTGAAATACGATGTATGATATACTTTTTTTTTTTTTTTGGTTAATTTCAAATTGGAAAAGGTCTGCATCTCTACATAAAACTATATTCATTTCCAAGACGAAATAATTATATTTTACATACGGCAGGCGAAGGAGAAGCGAGCGGTAAACTTGACGCCAAAGAAAATTTTACATGCTGAAGAGGCAACTTCAACTCCAACTCCAACAATTCCAGACTTGCGACTGGAGGCGAAAATGATTAGAGAGGTCAATATTATAGCTTGTTGTCGCTCTATCACAAATTTAACTTCTTACCCAGGGTCAGCGATGATGGCACGGTTTTTAGTTCTTATTCAAGGCTGCTAAGTTTCTGCATGTCAATTATGAACTTGTGTTCTGTTAGTTGCTAGTTTGTGCTCTCATGACGTGCCACGCGTAGAGATTTGAGTTTATAAGTCGGTTTTGGTATTTCCACCCGTGAATTTGGAGTTTGAAAACGAAGTGATTATTGCATTTATCTTTGTTCAATGTCGTTACATTAACTATTTAAATCTCCAGTCCTAAGCCCTCATTCGTATGATCAGGAAAATTCACGGATGTTTGCAGGACGGCAAATACATCCCTTTTTCTCATCCCTAAAAGCAGGGAGGAAAAGTCAAGAGGCAACTCAATCGGCAGAGAGAGGGTGCACTGTTGAGAGAAAGGAAAGTGGAACTGATTGTAATCCAATTCATGTCTATGAAAGAACTGGGGTATGGTTTTCTTGTCATAGCTTTATGTATAGCATGCACGATCATTTGTGAAGGTTAGTACATGCAAAGAAAAACCCAGATTATCTGTAGTTACTATCTAAATACATCTGTACGATAGCACTGTCTAATAATACCATTTTTTACACTACCCCACCCACCCCACCCTTTCATTTCTTCCATTGGTAATCCACTGCTCTTGACTTGGTATCCTCCTCAAAATGTTGAAGAGTAGATCTTTTATTTTTCATCCAGAGTAATGATATTGATAGTACCATGCAGGATGATGAACTATCGCCAGACTGGCAAAACTGGACATTCCTTGACAGAAATATTGTAAATAATGGTCATACATTACAAAACACTTGTTCATCAGTATTTGGAGGCTGCGTTAAGTCTTTTAGTTTAGATGACCTTCCCATTGTGTTGCCTGCTTCTGGTGCAATTGAGGAGCCCATGGATCATGGTTCCGTCAAGCAAGAATGCATTAAAGAGTTAACATCAACTGTATACAATGTGGATGCTGACAAGGAAATGATGCTCCGTCACCTCCTAAGTAGTGCAGAAGTGGTATATTTCATCCTTCATTCATGTGTTACTTTCCTTCTTTCTCTACTTTTGAAAGTTGAACTCGTTTTAATTTCACAATTTGTAACTGCCAGTGCCTAATTTTGAACTCAAATAATTTCGTTCTCATGGATTATTGTCAGGATGGTAACCTGAATAAAACAAGTGGGCTTAGTGATTCTGAAGCAAGGCCAATTCTTGAGCATCAAAGTAGATTTCTTCAGGACAGGTTATTACTGTTATGAACGATTAAGTTCTTTGACCCATGTTCTTGTTCCCAGAAAACCTTGAGTTTGATTTACTCTTTTTTTTTCTCCTATCAAACTCTGCCTGTCTTAATCATGATATCAAACGCTATCAGTTCCATACTTATAGTTTAAACTCCAGAAACTAAAATCCTTTTTAATAGAAATTTAAAGCTCTACAACTTAGTTTAAAATTTTGCATGTAGTTTTGTGTTGAGCGTTGAATGTTAGTATGTTCCCCCATCTTTTCCTGCCATTTTCCTACTTATTTTTATAGTCAACTTTACTTTTCAATTTACCGAGGGAATTAATTTATATGAGAGGTGGAAGAAGCGTACCATGCAGAACTATTGAGCAATAATTTGAAAATGCTGCGAATATTTATGGCTTTAGTGTATGATACCACTAGCTAATGTGTGATCATTTCACTTATTCTTTTCACGAGTATAATATTCGTCCATTTTAGGAATGAGATTTAATATATAATTTGGTTACTTTACCGCTCATTATGTTGCTGCTGTCAGTTTATTAGTACTATTGGCAAGCAAACTTGATTTGAGGTCAATTCATAATTTATGAGGGAATTCGTAGTTTTATACCTTCATAGTTTTATATGTCGTGGATTATATTATTGTTGTCCGATTAATGCATCATACATCCTTATGAGTGGCTCCTTGCATTTCTAAATGTTTCAACATTTCAGTCGTAGTTTTCAATAGGTATCTTTGGTGTCTGGGGAGATGATTATGCTTTTCTCAAAAACATTTATGCTTAATTTCCTGCCTGCTTTTTTCTTATTATTTGATCATGCAATTTTAAAAATGGTTTTGTAATAATAGAATGCAGTCCTACTACCTTCGTTGTCAAAGCCGTCCCAAAAATTGTTTATGGACATACAAGTATCAGCCGAAGATGGCCATGGAGGTTGGCTGCCAAATCTATATTAGCAACAGCTTTCTGGCTTCTGTTTTCCTCTACTATCCCTTCTCTGACACATTGTTTTGCAGGTATGTGGTAATCTCGAATCAGTCAAGTTTTTGAGTGAGTGGCTACATCTCTGGTATGAAAGGAATTCCCAGAACAACAAAGATTTTGCCGGGGGGAATAAGTTCCAGAAGCAAGATGACAATGGTAACTGTTCTCAGAGTGATTCTGACTATGAAAGTCCAGATGGAGAGGATAGCCTGAAGAATGTACTCCTTGTCACGGGATCATCTGGGGTATGCAGAAACTTACTATTATCACCTGATCTGTGTTTACATTTGTTGGATTTTGTAATTTCCATTGAAACAAAGTAAATTCTTGTCTAGAAAGCTGTTTCTTTTTAGTAACACATCTTAAAATTAAGTTGAAGCTGACTTTGAGCAACTCCGTAAGTTTTTTGTTTGTTTGTCATTGTGAATGCAAGAAAGTAAATAAATAATATGTTTGGCTGCTGTATGTTTCTTTGCCACTTTTTTGCACAGAAAAATGTCTTCTGAATATTTTGAACTTCCATGGTGTTGGCCATGAAAGCGACTGAAAGTTTATTTTGAGGTGCAGCGGTGCCATATTTCTAACGTAATTAGTCTTTAGTTCTTGCAAATCATCATATTGGAATAGCATCTCTAGTTGAATATCGAATGCTTGTTTTTAATGTTTCATTTGTTCTATGAAATAAATGTTAATAGAGGAAAATTTGTCATGAAGGAAAGACAAATTTATATGAATTTGCAGTGCATTTTGTCCTACATACCAATTTATTTACTCAAATTTACTTTCCTTTTCTTTTATTTTTATTTTTTTTATTCTAAAAAGATATAGGAAACAAAATTTAATAGGAGTTAAAAGATTAATCTGTTCCATTGGCAAGAATTTTGAAAAGACCATAATTACAAAAGTACAATTCTCTAATATGACACCAACCTTCTTTTCTCCTCCTGTCTCTTCCGTTACCAACCCATAATTTCTACATCCATTTTTATATTTGTGTATCAAAACCTCTTAAAAAAATGGGTACTTAAAACTTTGTTGTATATCAGTTATGTCAAGACAAAGATAGCCTTTTTTTTTTTTGGAAAGGGGATAGCCTTTAAATTTGCCTTAAGACTTTGGCAATTCTGCTCTTTTTATGGTGCATGAGTTTGTTGGTCACGCACGCTACTTGAGGTGTTTCTAAAAAGGTTGAAGTCTTCCAGATGTTTGGCAAAAAGAGAGAAAAAAAAAAAGAAATAGGAAAATTAGAGATGCAAATAGTCAAGAAGTTAAATGGAAAATACAAGTCTTTGATTCAGTTTCTTCCTCCCATAGCAACTTGGCAGCTACTCAGCAATTGGAGGATAAAAATAGTAAGAGTTACAAATCACGATGCGATGTAAAAACATTTAGTGGATTTCTTCGAATTTCAAGTTGGTGGTCTATATGTTTTACAGTTATGTTGGCTTTTCTTGCTGGCCTCTTTTATTGGACTGTTAATATTCTGCTTTTAGAATAACCCATCTTTGTTATCCATCTAAACTGTGCTTTATATTCTGAGTACTTTTGAAGCTGAAGGTCCTTTATTTCTCCTAAGGGTTGTGGGTTGTGAATGTGGGAATCAATTCTCTTTTCTGTTCATTATTTTTCTCTTTGGTTAAAATGTTTCTATATGTTTGCAGAGTGGGAAATCTGCAGCCATTTATGCTTGTGCTGAAGAGCATGGTTTCAGGGTTTTTGAGGTAATGCTAATTTGGCATTTTTCCCATTAGTCTATTTCTCCTGTTTTGTGACGATGGTTGCTAAATTAAAATTTTAAGCCCTCAATGTTCTCTTAGTTATAGATGCAAAAAGATATTGGTTAAATTATAATTTACCATTGATGTTGTGTAACATGCACACTCAGTTAATTATAAAATGTTTTTCCCTTGATAGGTTAACTGAGTTATGCTTTCAGTTCCTACATTATTTGTTAGTTACGGTTTCCCAATGGAATTCCACTGCACCCTTAGATCAACGAAGCTTAATAATTTGTGTATAAGAATGATATACCTTTATGCCACACCTTCCAATAAAGTGTGGTTCATTGATGATTAAAAAATTATTTTGAAGATGCTTCAGAAATCATGATGGGGGAAACATGCATTAAATCATCTAACCGTTGGGAAAACTCTTGAAGTATCTATTTTGTTCATTTCTTCATTTCATTTCATAAAAGCATTACTAGAATATCCATAGTATTGATATTTTCTACTGCTTGGACCCGACGGTTTATAAATTTTAACGAGAAGGAATTTGACCGTGCCTGAACTTGAAATTGCTCTTTTCAAGAAAAAGCAAATAGAAAATCATTGCTTTTTTGATGAATAAGTACTTGTTTATCCCTCTATTATCCAAAAGTAAAGATTGTGTAGGTTCTCATTGATTATATCAATAAACTATTCTGCTTTGCCAAGTGAATAAACTTGGCAACAAGGAATTTGCTGCTGCTAAACTTGAATGATTTTTGTTTCGGGCAAGAGATGATACAGAGGCCTTTATATTTGTTGAATATGTTGGGGATATGTCCTTCATGTATGTACAATTGTCTTCCAAACTCATCAAATGACTTAAGATTTCATCCATCAGAGATCAAGACAACGTAAGGACCATCTAGAAACTTGACTATGTCTGAATTGGGACTTGGGAATTAGGAGGAAACTCTTTGGAAGAGAACTTGATAATTGGATCAGACTTAGAGATAAACTTGCAGTGGTTGATCTTAGTTCTAACAAAGATGGGTTGACTTAAGTCCACTTTTTTGAATCTCATCCCTATTAATTCTAAATTGATGTTGCCTATTGAAGATTAAATAAATATCCCTAATTAGCTTAAAACTGGGCTCTATATGTATTGTCTTGATGTCTTCATGTTCTTGATGATGAAATGACACAACTTTCCCGTTGTCAGTTTGTAGCCAAAAGGTAGTTTTTCTTAATGATATTTTGGTATGTCTTTCAGCCAAGATCCATGGTGAGAGCTTTTGTTGTTATTTTTATGGATAGAAAGAAATCAAAGGACTTATTATGACAAAAAAGAATTCCTTAGATAGTTTCTGTAACTTCGCACAGTTTCCAGCTTGATTGGATTATTTTTTTTAGTAACTTTTTAACTTTTGTTGTTGCTTTTATGGATGGAAAGAAATCAATTGACTTTAATTTTAATAAAAAAACCTTAGTGCTCTTTTGTTTAACCTTGATTGGAGGGCCTTTTTGCAATAGATTCCTTATGATGGTGGTCTCCTCTACCCCCAGCCTCTATGTAGTAACTCCTTTTTTGACTGGTGCTGATGGTTTATAAATATAAATCTTATTTCTTATTTAATAAATAAACTTGACTGTGTCTAATCTATTGTCCTTCAGTTCAGTGCATCTGTCATTCGATCAGGAGCTGTTCTCAAGCAGATGATTGGAGAGGTTTTACATTCTCATCAGCTAAAATGGTCCGTTCTATTTAAATTTTGGCTTAGATTTCTTTATGTTATTATTTCTTTCTTAAACTTTATATATTGCTCATTCTGCATGTTTTTGGTTACTTCTTTTTTATTTTTATTTTTTTTTAAATTTCAATGTCTGGTGCATATTTATTGCTGATTTCTCCTTCAAAAAAGAGCATCAAATTATGCCTGGATGTCCATTTTGATATTGCTCAATCAACTATATAATCAGCTTTTTGTCAAATCCTTCTTTTTGCTGGCCATACATCTTTTTCAGACTGATTGAAAAGATGGTTATCTTACAGGTCAGTAAAAAATTCCCAGGGGTTGAGGAACAATTTTATTGAGAAATGTCCCTCCTCTCTTCAAGAGAGTACAGCAGCCACATATTTTGCTAGTGAGGTGATTGAACTCATCCCTTTGTCGGACGATGATTCTAAAGATAACATTAAAGGTGGTGGAGAATTTGAATACATCGCATCTGAAAGCACCAGCAGCCAAGGTGAAGCTAAGCCTTTAATTCTTTTAGAGGACGTGGATATCATTTTTCTTGAGGATCGTGGTTTTATTTCTGCAATTCAAGAGATTGCTGACACAGGAAAGGGGCCCATAATTTTGACCAGCAATAGTAAGAGTGCTTACTTGTGGAATTAATTTCATTTCGTAGGAATTTTACAGTTTTCAATGATGAATTCACTCTTGTTTTTATCCTTGAACTATAGGTAGCGATCCTGTTCTTCCTGATAATTTGGACAGGCTACAGGTCTCTTTTATACAACCATCATCAACGGAACTACTCAGCCATTTATATATGGTGTGTGCTTCTGGCTCATCTACTTATGACATCTTACTTGAATTTCCATTCAATTGATTCATTATTGCTTCCCTTTCAGATTTGTGCTTCTGAAGGAGTCAACATCCAACCATGCTTACTTGAGCGTATTATTAATTGTTACCACAAAGATATACGGAAAACCATTATGCATCTTCAGTTATGGTGCCAGGGTAAAGGATTTAGAGGTCAGTCATGCTTTCCAATTACAAATATGATTGTCATCGTTAAATCTACCTTTTCACTGACTTTATTTTCCTTTTACATCATTTTGGTTGTCTATATGACTATGACCACTCTTTGATTTCATAGTCAAAAGCTAATCACTTGTGGTCCAGTGATATGAAGGATTCTTTGCGTCCTCGAAGCTTATCTTGACAATAATTTAGCCTGTCATGTAATATGTGCTTGTGTGCAGCAAGGCAACATTAACTGTTCTGATAGTGATATTTATTGCAAGATTTTGATGGGTTTTAAAAGTTATCAAGTTTTCAAGGATTTGAAGTGAGGACCTTGGAAGTATCTAGACAGAAGTTGATACATACAATTTTGTTACTTTAATGAAATCTGTTTCCTTTCAAATAATAATAATAAATAAAAAGAAGAAAAATAAGTTGATACATACAATAGCCATAAATTTTATGGTTTATCAATATGGTGACCCAGTGGGCCGTTTTATTGCCAAAACTAACTTTGAACCAACCCATCAGTTTATTCCTGGGGGATTGCAGCCCTACTTGCCACACACCTATGGACAAGTTTGGGTAGCCATTCCTTTAATATACATTGAGATCTAGTTGCTTGACAAGCAACTGCATCCTATAGCAAATTGCAGTGAAGATAGCAGTGCAGTGGGCTAGAAGAAACATGACACCATGCTACTACTACTGCTACAGGGTTTCTTGAGCTAATATGAGCTGTTTAATTTCTTATAAATAATTAGCAGATTTGATTCTTTTTTAGTGTTTATAATTGTACGCTTCCTCGGACCCACTTGGCATACTCTAGGATGAAAAGTTTCTTGCTTGCATGAAGGCAAGAGATGTATTAAAGGGGTCATTTGAGTGAAGTGAAATGTTTAATTTAAAAATAAAAATATAATTATATATTATACATTGATTGGAATAGTAACATTTTCATGATTAGGCATAAATACACTATTATTTAATAAAATTTACTCTGTAGTCCAATTGTATTTTTAAGAGAATGAATGAGACATGGATGAGAAAAAGATGTTTTAGGCACAAGAACTAGAAAGAAGTTGAAGACTCCCTGCCCCCCAAGGGGCGGCCTCGTTGATAAGGGCTTGGGGTCTCTTGGTCATACTGGCTTAGAGGTCTCAGGTTCGAGCCATTGGGTGAGTTTAATAAATAAAAACCCTTGATGTCTCCTGGGTCCGAGCCTTGGGGCGGGCGCGGGTGCCCTCGGTTATAGGGGAGCATAGCTCCGACTCCCAGTTATCAAAAAAAAAAAATGTTGAAGACTCCCTTTCTCCACCAAGATGTGAAAAAGTGACCAAGGTGATCACTCATTCATTGCTATGGATGATCGTAGGGGCATGCTCATCGGCACAAACAATGCCCTTGAAAACACTACTGAGAAGAGTTTTTTGAACACAATATTTGCTTATTTTAGGGCAAGGGAGGGGTGGTTGGCGTTGATAGATTTTAACATTATGGAATTTGCACGTGTTCCTATTCCCCCCTCCCATACACAAACCCTCATATTCTACAGTTCCTCAGTTTTTTTTTACTATTATTGAACTCTGCGATGCTTTAATTGAAACGAGGTGATTGCTTCACTAAATGCAGATCCTGATGCTTTTGGAAAGAAAGTACTTGAAATGATTTTTTGTTTGTGTTGGTCATTTATCTTACGGATGTATTTGATTGTGCAGATAAAATTCAGAAAAAGTATGGCTCACTTTTATTTGATCTTGATGCTGGCCATCAGATACTTCCGGTGATAATGCCGTGGAGTTTCCCATCTCAGTTATCAGAGCTAGTTTACAAAGAGATCACAAAGTCGTTATTAAGAATGGAAACAACTTCTTGCTTGTTGGAGGTAACTGAAGGTGAATTTTATGAAGAGGAAATGCAGAATGGCCAGCCCTATCAAAATTATGAAGACAGTTGTCTTTTAGAGGCCAAGAAGGCAGCAATGTTGAGTAGGAATGGCTCTATTCAAGATCACAATGAATTTGCAGTGGAGTTTGATGCTGCACATGAGTGTTCTGATATTTCAGGAACCCCTATTCCTTTATCTCGGCAGAAGCGCCGAAGAAGGCTGGATATGGTGGTGTCTTCTGATTCTGAAGATGTGCCTATCAACAAGGAATGTTCTCTAGTACCAAATAAAGATGACAGTATATTATCGTCTCACCAACCAGCACCTCCAAATTACTCAAGCCCATTAAATGGGCTGCTTTATTATATGACAGATAATACTGTTGAAGATCATTATCCATGTTCAGAAACTGCAGGTGGTATAGATCTGAATGAGATGTTGTCTATCACTACCTCATACGTACCAGAATCAATCTTTGTTCCTGAGACTGAAATTCATGATACGGAGCTGTTTCCCGAAATGGCATCTCATGGTGATGCTGGTGCCAGTCCAGAAGTTTCTGTGAATGAGCTTTTTCAGAATGTGTTATCAGTTGAAGCCAATAGTTTTGATTCACCTACACATACTGTTCAAGAAACTACAGCTGTGTTGGAAAATACTTGCAATGCATTTAATTTATCTCGCCAAGAGGGGGAAGGATTTTCTTGTAATGGACATATGGAAAACATTATCAGAACGTATCCTGTGATGGATGAGTGCAGCCGTGTAGACTTCAACAAGTCCAAGTTTATAGAGAAACCTGAATTGAACGTATCCGGTGATTCAGTGCATGAATTGTGGAAACAACTTCGCCTCCATCACTTGGATCTTCTAGGACATCATGTCATGCCAGAAAAGCAAGAAACCGTCCAGATTGTCGAACTAGTTCATAGAATGAGCCATCTAATTTCAGATTCAGACCTGTTGCTGTCTTCCTGCCAACCACAAGTAAGTGCTTTAAATTGCGCATATCACGAATTAGTGCCCACAATGTTAACCATATTTCTCTTTAGGATATATTGGAGACGCCAACTTTTGTATCTGAGGAACCGGACTCGTTCTTCTGGGGAGGTCAGCAATTGCAAATGTCATCTACAATTGCTCAGCATGGATTTTGCTCCATTGCGAGTGATATTGCTACCACGGCTTCTCGTGTGGGCTTCGATTGCAGGTTGGATATTGTACCAGAGATGCTTGCCTCTACTACTAATACAGCAGCATTGGGAAAATTAATGAGGCATAATATGATGGATAACTCCTCATCCACTAAGAAAGATTTGGAACTGAGCCTTCCAGGAAATAGTCATATGCAAGAGAGGTAAGAGACTGAAATCTCCTTTCATATGGATTTTTGCACATCTTCTAGGATGATTTAGGATTCCAGCTGGCTCATCAACTTATACCCTGATAATAATGAAAAATTTGAAACTATGTTGACCTTAAATCGTTTAATTAATGAATCAAATACGTAAGATGACTGAACGAAGCAGCAAATAAATTTTTTTTCCTACAGTAAGTTGGTAACGGTAATTAAATATATATATTTTTTTGCCAAAACAAAATCAGCATTTTGTAAAGAACTGACAGCATAGTTTAGCCCCCGGTTTGATAACCATTTGGATTTTTGATTTTGATTTTTTGAAAATTAAGCTTGTTTTCTCTCAATTGCTCTACAATAGTTTTCATCTTTCTTAAGGAAACATTTGGATTCTTAGTCAAATTTCAAACGCAAAAACAAGTCTTCAAAACTTAGCTTGAATTTTGAAAACACATGTAAAAAATAGATTACACAATAAAGAAACCTATAGATGGAAGGAGGGGTGTGCACGGTTTGGTTTGGTCCGAACTTGGTTCTTAAAAGTTCTGAATTGACAAAACCAAAATTTTTTCAATTTTGGTTTAAAATCGAACCAACCAGTTTCGGTTCTTAGTGGTTCGGTTTGGTTTTAAATCGATTTTTCTTTTATCTTTTGCAACAATATTATAACTTTTAACTTTTGTTCCTGTGGAGCAAAAAGAAAAAAACATTTGCTGCCCAAAAGAGAAGAAATGCAAGATAGGAAAGAGAGTTGAGAGGAAGAGAGAAATGTGGGTTTTGGACTGCAATGACTTTGACGATGTGGGTGAAGGATGTCAAAAATATGATGATGGTGAGGATGAGAAGGGGAAGGGCGGCGAGGAGAAGGGCGACGATGGCGAGGGGGAAGAGCGTTGATGGCGAGAGGAAAGGCAACGGTGGATCGTGAAAGAAGATGGGGGTTAGGAGAAAGAGAGAGGGAGAGAAAAGTGGAGACGAGGGTGAGAAGGAAGAGTGAGAGTGAGGAAGAGAGGTGGGGGAAAACGTTGAGAATTGAGAGGATGAGATTAGGGTTTGTGTTTTAATTTAAGTTAGAAAAGACAAACCCTAAATCATTTGGGTTGGGATTCTTGTAGTGGAGTATTATGTAGTGGGCTTGATTAAGGTATAAATTAGGTTGCTCTTCTTAAGTTTTTAGGATTTGGTTCGGTTAAGTTTATTTAGTTTTTTAAAGAACTGAATTGAGGATCAAATCGAAAAAGTCAGATTTTTAAAATAGTAAATCGAGAAAACCAAATTTTGCAGAAAAATTGAATCGAACCAATTAGTTTGGCTCTCGGTTTTTCAGTTTTGTTCGGTTTCTGCATACCCCTAGGTAGAAGTAGTGTTGATAAGCTTAATTGTCAATAACCAAAAACTAAAAATCAAATAGTTATCAAAAGGGACATTAATAATTCAATTTCCATATTCCCTATTGAAGGCAAATTTTCTCACTCGTTCTAACTTCAAAGTGAGCTGTTTTTTATTTTCTCACAGTTGTTTTGAATGTCTTCCATGTAGAGATATGAAATCACGCCTCTTCGACGTAATTCAGCATGTGGCTCCTGACAGATTGTATTTGGCATTGAAAGGTGTACAATTCTTCGAATATCTTTCTTCATTGCGTTGCATTTCGAGATCAGAGACTTTACGTATCTCAAAAGGCACTGATAAGAAGAAAAGACGAAGGTTTGTACCAATAATGAGAACAGGTTTTCTTGCAACTTTAATAGAAACTCTTACACCCTTCACTTTTCCGACCCCTTAATAGTTTTTGATTGATTTGTAATGCAGGGGACGGGTTGCGCGACACTACCTGAGTACTGGTTCTCATCTGTTCTCTCCTGGAGATATAACATTGCTGGCACAATCTAACCTTCCATATAAAGATATTTAAGGATGTTAATGAATGCTGTATTCAGCAATTCATTCCCAAGGAATGCTAACAAGGCAAAATTACTAACACCTTTATGTTACTATGATATAGTGAATAGCTCTAGTGAATAAAAAGCTATTGAGAGGGAGGGCTTGATTACATTTAGATTAGGTTGGTAGGTTGTTTATGCTTGTGATTAAATTTCCTCCCATTATTATCAAGCTTACACTGATTTTTTTTGTAATTAATAGAAAATCTGTATTTAACAAGAATGTCCAGATTGACTTTTTTTGCTTTGATTTGAAAGCCAACCTCAGCATAACTCTAGTTAAGACATTTTTGATTAAGAGGTTAGATGTTTTAATCTTCATACCTTGGAATGTTGTGGTAAACTCAAAAAAAAAAAAAAAATGATAGGAACGTTTGCATATTCCATGAACTTGAATTTCGGGCTCTGGCACTGTGAATTTTAAAATTACCTGTTTCAATAATTTTAGGCCTGGAAGCCCAAAAATAGTTGGATAGTGCTCTTGATTTGGCTGACACACGCAGTGGTACAAATGGGAAATTAGTTTCGACGGATGCAAATGAGTGGCAGGTAGAACTCAAAATTTAATAATTTTTTTAATGAATTAATTATTATTTGGTAAAATTGACATTAAAATAGAACTTTAATTTTATTTTCTCAATTTAATTAAAAGAACTGTTTAAATGAGAAATAAGGTTCTAAAATGAAATCGAATAATTTTTCACAAAACATTGTATCTCAAATTTTCTTTCAACGTAATTTTCTATTCTATAGGTTTTGTTATTAGTTTTAGAATTATAGTAGGTTCATTGTGCAATATGAAAAATTGAGCAAATATGCTTTTAACTTCGTAAAATTTTGCCTCTTTGGTTGTGTGGCGAGGACTTTCGTGCCTCTTTGGTTTAATGATATCTTTCTTTTCAAAAAAAAAAAAAATCGTAAAAGTTTGCCAAAAACGATATTATTTTATTGATTCGTGAACTAAAAGGAGCTCTTACTCCTACTTTTATAAATAGTTTTAAATTAAACTTACAACTATAAGAAATTGAGCCCCTAACAATCTACATTGTTTTTATAGAAATTTCATTACTTGAGTTTCTTTAATATAATTCAATTAGTTGAGATATTGGGATAAACTTAAGCCTTGTTTGCTTACTTAATCTGTGGAACCCACTTGGTTATCGAAATCAATAATGGAAATTATATTTAAGACTCACTCCAAAATCTATAATTTATTGTGATTTCTTATTACGTCCAAAAAGTTGATCAAACTCATTCTCATTTCTTATTACGTGGGATTCACACCATATTTTTTGAGTTACTTTACATCCTTTGCTCTTTTTCTTTCCTTTAACCTCACACAAATTTTGTTTATTATTTTTCTAACTTCTCCTCACGTCTTATTTCTTCTTCATTTTCTCTTGACCCAGCCTGGCCTAAGTGTCTAACAAAACAAACCAGATTATTACCTTTTTTTTATTTGATTTGAAATCCTCAAAAAACCTTAATTGGACATGATAGGAAAGTCAACCTGAGTATAACTCAACTGGTTAAAGGCATATATATCAAGAAGTCGAGTCTTCCACCTCTAAATGTTATGTTGAATTAAAAAATAATTAAAAAAATGATAGGAACATTTGCATATTCCTTGAACTTGAATATGCGTGGCTCCGCCACATGCGCGAGTTACATGGGTACAAGTGCAAAATCTGTGGGTGGAGATGGATTTGATGACTACTTTGAACTCCGAGTTTCACATGGAGTTACATTTGTACAAGTATTCTTTCTTCTATTTTTCCTTATGTGATAAAAAAGAACACTGAAATTGTCGGGATTTATATTTTAATATTAATTTGTTCAATAAAAAGTATGACTATTTTTTTATGGGTTAGAAAATAAAAGTAACAATTAGTCATTGTACTTTAAAATATATAACAAGTTAACCTTACTATGAAAAATTCTTTCAAAATTAAGTAGGGTTAGAGGATGTGGGCTGACGTTCACACCACTATGCCAAGAGACAATTCCTGATTTAAATGGGATCAAATATATACTAATATTTAAACATTTTCAAGTTAAGGGAGCTCGAGCCGCCCTGGACTTTCCTCTCTGCAAATTCTTCCTTCATGACAACTAATGAGAAGTTTTGCTTATTTGCCATGTATTCATAGATTAGAAGTTTTTGTTGATAGCCTGGTATTTACTCATCAATCACTACCTATAAGCTTTTCCTGAATCAATAGCTTCACCACTAATCATTCGGTAAAATTGACATCAAACAATAGGAACGTGGTGTAAACAATGTTGAGAGAAAAAAAGATAGGTAGATGAAAATGCACGAATGTTCTATTTGTCATAGAATCTTCTCTTCTTGACAAGCATTGGGTGGTCACAAGCGCTCCCATTGGATCACCTCCAATGCCTATTGCAAATATTCATCAGTTTCATGACTAGGGGTTGGCCCCCCGCCTTTTGATTCAATTTCAGCAGTGTTCTTCCACTCGACCTCAAGCTTGACCTCAACCTCCCAACGATGAAGTCTGGCAACCGGTGCTCGAGGTGTCAATGGAGATTTACTTGTAGTCTTGGATTTGTAAAATCGACAAGGTGGATGAAAATGATTAGTGGTGAGCAGCAACAACACCCAACAACAAAGACGATGTTAACCATGACAATGGAGATACGTTATCATCAAGAAGGAAAAAGAAAATAACAGCACAAAAACAAGAATAACAATAACATCATTAATAATAATAATAATAATGTGGAGGACGAGTCCGAAATTAGCAAAACTTAATGAGCTAAAGGATATGAACATGAGGGGAGAATTCTTTGCCATGGTGGGGATTGGTTCAGCAATTGGTTTGAGAGTTGACCCTTGATAAGTTTAAGCAAACTCATAAATTCCCCTCTTCTTTTTCTTTTTATTTCACATTCTTTCTTTATGTGAGAGAAGATGAGGGATGGCGGGATGGTTTAGACGATGAGAGTTGCCACCCCAAAAATGAGCACAATTTGGATGCAGTCCAGGCTACACTTATATTTGTGCAGCCACTCCAATGTCGGTTAGAGCCCACAGTTCATATTTATTACATGCCACGTGGGCCTGGGCCGGCCCGAGTCCTTGTTATAGGCCCATATTTTGTTGTTTTTTTTACTAAATTATAAAAAATACCCTCGAACTTTACTTTTATTTAAAAAAAAAATACTCTTATACTTTTAAAAGTTGCAATATTACCCTTAATTTTGCATAAATGTCTAAAAACTATCATTCAAGTAAAACATTCATTAGAATGTTGGACGAAAAGTCTATGTGGTGAGTCATCGTTCTTTTAGAACTTAATCCATACAAATGTCTCAGTCACCACCATGTCATTGCAAGTTGCCGCCATGTCAATTTATTCGGAAAAGCCACAAGAAATGTAAATCTCCTAATTTAATTGACTATAACCAAGCATCAAAATCAAAACTTATAATTTAATTAATTGGGCACAATAACATTCCATATCAATTAAATAATATCATTAAAAACAAATGAAATAACTAAACAAAAACTAACTAATTGAGATAGCTACAACTTAATTAATTTTGTTTATTTGAGCCAACTTCTTGCTACATTTTTTAATCATTCGTGACAATTATAGATCACAAAATCATAAATAACAATAAATTAAGACATCAATCTAATTAAATATTTAATCAATCATAAAAATTAAAACAAGAAATAAAGAATTCTCGAACTAAAGATAACATTTTATTTAGCCTAAATCTAGTAGTTTTAGAATTATAGTAGGCACGTTGTGAAACATGAAAAATTGAGCAAGTACAACTTTAACTTTGTGAAATTTCGCGTGGCTTCTAGTTAGAACTTGGAGCTAAGCCAAAAGCAATGTTATTTTATTGATTCTAGTGTTAACTAAAAAGAGCCACTACTCCTACCTTTATAAATAGGTTTAAATCAAACTTACACCTATAAGAAATTAAGCTCTAACAACCTACAATTTTTTTTCCAAAAATATTATTTGATTTTTTTTTAATATAATGCTATTAGTCGAGATATTGGGATGAACTTAAACCTCATTTACTTACCATTAAGAATGGAAATTCTAGAACTCACTTGATGGTATTTACCACAATAGGAATTAACGGTACAACCCAGTCCAAAATCTGCAATCTTATTGCAATTCTTGGTTATGCAGTTATCGATCTCGTTACTAAAAGTTTTATATTTTGTATTGTCTAAAATTAAAAGTTTAAAGATTTATTAAATAATTTTTAAAGTTTAAGAAATAATTAGATATTTTTTAAAATTTAAAGACTAAATAAATACAAAAATGAAAGTGGTCTAAACCTATAATTAAGACTAGAAACTACTTTTTTCTGCTCATAAAACTGCCCTAAGAAAAGGTCAACAAATAGGCCAACTCGTGACGGGAACACGAACCAGTACTTTGAATGAGAAATTGAGAATGGACCATTTTGACACTGTTCGTCGATCTCTTCCAAAGATCTTTCCCAGTTCCCACCTCCAAAAAAGCTTTCTTTTATTTTATTTTCCGAACCATATCTCGGTAATGATAGATTATTCAAACGATATATATATATATATATATATATATATAAAGCTTCTGAAAAAGATGCAAGCAATAATAGTACAGAGAGTCTTCCCTATCATCATCAAAATAGGCAGTAGCAGTACTGTTTTTATTTGCATCAATGTTATAAGTAAACTGTAAAGCCACCTCAGCTCAGTGACTCCCGTGACTCAAAAAAGTTGTAAAATCATGGCTTTGTATTTATCACCCTGTCCCATTTCAACCCTTTTCTCTTTCTTCCTCTCTCTCTCTCTCCTAAAAGTGAAAAACTCAAGTTTCTATATAACCTGCAACTGCCAACCATCTTCCTAGCGAAAAGGGGTTAGCGCTAACGCCAATATAGCTGAAGAGGTTCATTTTGTAAGGCAACTAAAAGAGAGAGGCTTGAATTGAAGACTTCAAAAATCAAAGAAGTGGGATTTGATTTTTACCCTACAAGAAAGTAAGAAAGTTTGGCTCTGCAGCAAAAGCTTTAAACTGAGCGTCCATGGAAGGGTTTGAGAGGTACGGTAAGAAGAGGGTGATGGTGGTGGTGGATCATACATCACAGTCCAAGCATGCTATGATGTGGGCTCTAACTCATGTGGCTAAAAAGGGTGATTTGTTTACTCTTCTTCACATTGTTTCTCACTCAAACAAACAACTCTCTGAAACTCCTTCTGATTCTTCTTCATTTCTTGCTAACTCTCTTGGCTACCTCTGCAAAGCTTCTAGACCTGAGGTATAAGTCCTTTATTTTGCCTTCACTTTGCATTTATATCTTTGGATTGGATGTATGAAGTGGATATATATATATATATCCTCCTAATCTTTCATGGGTTTGGCTTGATCTTTCTGCTCTACAACATTCAACTTCGTTCCCAAGCTTTGCTTGAAAATATTTTCACTGTTTATCATCCTGCAAACTCAAGATAAATGCATGTAATTTCAGTTTGTAATGCATTTACATTAAAATTTAAAAGAAAATGAAAAGACACGAGAATATGTATGGGGGATAATATTGAGTGGAGTATAGATCTATTGAAAATCATTGAAAAGGTTCAAGCTTTGATTATGGGATGTCAAGTTTAAACTAATTATTTCTAATTCTCTCTCACTTGAAAAGTATGTGTGGGATATGGGCCATATGGGGAACAACTTGGAAATCTATCTTTAATTTAACCCCTTGGTTTTCCCTCCCATGCATGTGTTAATAAATAAAATATAAGGGGGAAAAAGCAAATAAAAGCATAGTAAGGAGAGAAATCTCGAGTTGCACTAAGCCACTGGCTACTTAGCTAGAGGTTTTCCTAGTGCTCCCCCATTATCCAGTTGCACTAAGGGGGAAAAGAATGAACCATCTTTTAAAGTATTACAGATCAGTGCAGTGTTGGGTTCTATGGGTGATTTAAATTTTGGTTCAAAATTTCAGGTGGAAGTCGAAGCACTTGTGATTCAAGGCCCAAAACTAGAGACAGTTTTGAGCCAAGTGAAGAAGCTTGAGGCATCTGTTTTGGTGGTGCCCCAGAAAAAGCCTTCTCTCTTTGGCTGGTGGGTCCCAACCTCTTCCATCATATTATTATATGTATTGGCCTTTTCATCCGAACAAAAATAAATAAATAAATAAAGAAAAAAGTTTGAATGGTCATGATTACTAACCTGGTCGCGACATGGTCATTTTTCTTCTCTTGCAGCTTCTGTGGGACCAGCAGCTCAGAGCAGCTTGTGGAACAGTGCATCAACCATGCAGATTGCTGTACAATTGGGGTTAGAAAACAGACCAATGGCATGGGCGGTTACCTTATCAACAGCAGGTGGCAGAAGAACTTCTGGCTTCTTGCTTAGTTCTCCTCTAGATTTTAGAGACCAAAAAATCACTGAAGTAAAATCTCATGTTTAACCTGTCATCGTCCATCATGTTAGTTCTAATCTCAACTCTGTAACTAAAAGCTAGATTAGCTTAGATGCCTTTCATATTGTTGAACTTTTCATCAAAGTTGAATGAATGTCTTTCATAAGCATTTTAATAATCAGAATTTCAAATCTTCCAGTCCAATAGGATATAAAAATCGATCCATTCAGATGAACTTGAAAACCGAGATGATTCCCATTCCCAAGCAATAGAGCAAGGAAAGTTGAGATGAAATTTCAGAGACGTCACAAACCTGGAAATTCATTTTCTGTTTTGGTTTTAGAATTTGAATGGAAAGCGAGATTAAGGAGGAAAATAGTTGGGAATTCTAATAATAACTGCCTCTTTAATCAGAGACATGAGGTAACTAAGAAAAAAGGTAATATTAGTCGCTCATTAATATGCTAAAGCTACAAACAACAAAATATATGGAGGAGAGATAAAAAGACAGCATAATGATGACGGTACAAAAAATTGAAGTCGCCTAAAGCAAGTGAACAGAACGAACAAGCCCCGAGTATTCTGTTTTTGTATTCTTTTGTACTCCTTTTCTCTACTACCGTTGTGCCAACTATCAAGAACCTCAACTGCGACGAAACCAATCAGACCTTATCATCTAATTTGTCATTTACTAGGGGGAGCAGCTCCATCCGACTCCGAGGGGTCCGAGGCGTTCTAGGGGTTCGAGGGGTTCCAGGTGGCTGCTGTGAGATAAGGTGTCTTACATAGCCATAGAATGTACAACCCAGAAGTGTAATTGCACATCCAACTGCATTTAGCATTGAAATCGGGTTTCGAAATATCGACCATGAAACGAGGACAGCAACAGCTACCTGGGCATAATGAAAGTTCAAATGTGACTCACCAGAGTATTATATTAAGAAGGGAAAATTTAAATAGGGAAAATTTTAAAAACATAAAAAAACAAAGGAATTATAATGATCTATTCCAAAAAGTAAAAACAAGTTGCCTTGTTGAGTATTGTTGACAAGGATGATGTATGCAGATAATTGGAACACAATAATCTTACCTTAAGGTTTCCAGCAACATTGAACGTCACAGCAGTTGTGGAATGAATCACATAAAATATAGAGAAGTTAAGGCAGAAGGCCATCACCCCAGAGCTGAAAATGATGATGAGGGACGAGCATATAGACTGGTGTGTGTGAAGCCAATCAAGAACCCCATTACCTTCAAGGAGCATTGCAGGTACCGCCAAGATCATGGTCGCAAAAGGTGCCATGTAATACACTGTATTTATGCTAGTGTGTCCAAAAGAAAACAAACACCAAAGTTCAAAACATTAGCAACATAGATAGAACAACAAAAAAACAAAGAACCATTATCACAAAATCACTGTTCGTTCGAAGGTAGAGAATCAATGGAAGAGGGGGAAGGAGAAATAATATAAATAAGAAGACAGGTTAATTTGAAAAGATGTAAAAGTTCATTCACCATGTCATATTATAGTTTATGAGGGAGGAAGAAGCCATTGCATTTAACCATCCATGCCAGTGATAGTACATGTACAATGAAGAAGGATACAACATGAAACACAAATGTGTAGTATTAAACAACAAAAAAGTGGCTGCAAAAAGGAGCATGATGTATGCATATCAAGTACATACTTACAGTCTTTCAAATGTTCATGTTTACAAGATTATAAGTATAAAATCAAGATTACAAACAAGAAGACTGAGTAATATCAATAGTACTACATTAAATACATCTCAATAATGCAACACCTTATGAGTTATGACAAATACTTGTAAAGAAAAAAAATAAAACAAACCAGTAAATTTTTAATGAATCAACATTCTATATCAAAAACATTGAAAAAAAAATTCAAAATCACATGTATTCGTACAATTATGTAATTTTAAAAAGCATCCATAATTGGTTCCATAATTATTTTCAACATTCATAACTATCTAGTGGTATTTGTCTTTTGTTGTGAAGGAGGACCAAAACGTGCCTCAGTGCCACAACATATGCAACTTAGTAGAAAAGAATTGTAATAAATTATATTATAATTTTAATTTGAGTGACTGATGAGAATCAGAATGTCAATGCTTGTTGGAGGTGAATACTAACACACTACCTAAGCTAAAATACTCGTGCTTCCCATAATGAGAATCCACCACCAATAATATCATTCGTTACTAATTGCATGTTATTATTTTTACAGTTTTACTAAAAGAGGAGGATGCGAGGAAGGGAACTGACCGCGTGGTATTTTGATAGCATTGGCAGGAATCAACAGAAAATAAAAAGGTTGAATTGCTAAAGAGAGAGAATAAAACAGTCTGGAACAAAAAAAATACTAGCAATGGCAGAATTGATCTTCAGAGCTGGGTAAATGCTCTCTTTACAGACCCAAAGAAGAAAAACAGAAAGAAAAAGGCAGCTAGATGAAAGAAAGTGGTGAAAACTGAAGAAGAATGGAGAAAGTATGTGAATGAAATTTACCTCACTGGAACTGTTCCACTAATTCATTGTAGACTAGGGAACACTTTCAACATTTTTTCCAATTCATCCAACCAAAACTAACGACTGCTTCATACATATGAACACATTCTCTTTGGAAGTCTTTGCAGGTTTTAATTTATATTCGATATATGTCTATAAGAGGACGGAGGAACTAGATGGGATTTGGCTGTTCTGTATCTATGATATGAACAATATAATCTTACTAATTCCATAAATGATACTGAACACATCAAATACTTATACTTTAAGGTTATCTCTAATTCGGGGTTTTCAAGCAACAGCAATCTATAATTCAACAATCTATCTAAACCCAGAAAAAGAATGCAACAACCAGGATCTCAGGATGAAACTTGGTTTTAAAAGAAATACTGAATCCAAAAGAATTAATCAGGCATAAAGGCAGTACCTGTCAAACTTGTATCCATGCAATAAGGACTCTGCAAGGATGGTCTTTGTGGAGGTAGCCAAACAACCAAATAAGGCAGCACAAAATCCAAGCATGTTAAAGCTCATCTCAGTCACAGAAGTAAGAAGAATTCCTCCAACAATGGGTATCAAAGATGCCCATATTCTCCAGTCAAAGTACTTTCTCCATACAAGCCATTGTAAGACAACTGGTACAACGAAGTGACGTCAAAAAAGGTAACCACAATTTAAAAATTGAGAATTTCGAAATAAAATAAGAACAATAACAAACAATAGATAATCAGGAAGTAAATTGAATTTAAAATTGCACCTGTGGTCGCAGGAGTGAATGACTTTATTGTCTGCATAAAAGAAACCGGAATATAACGCAGGCTCACATTCCCCAAAACTATGTTAATACAAAACACAAACGACATGGGGAATATCCTTCTCCACCGATCTTCAGGGTCAACAGAAATGAGCGGTTTAACCTTCAACACTTTAATCGCCATATACGCTCCAATGGCAGAGCAGATGAAGTGAATACAAGACACTGTTAGAGGAAATTTAAAATCCAATTTCTGCAGAAAACCAAAACGAAAGGAAAACAAACAGATCAATTAACAACGAAGTAAACATCTAACGAGTAAAAAAGAAACAAATTGAACACTACGCAACCCAATCAAGAAACAACAAGTGAAGAAATGGAGAAAACAGCGAAAATTCAGCAAAGACCTGAAAGATCCACTTGTTCATGATAATGACGGTGACATTGAAACCCCACCATTGAAGAATTGCGAAGAGAGATCTAATGGTGCTCCACTGACACAACCAAGCCTCCTCCATCTCTCTCTCTGGCCTCAGACCCCAGATCACCGAATGACCGAGCGCAAAATCCCAATTAAAAACTCCACCTGAATTCGAAATTCGAAAGAACCCAATTCAGCGTAGTTGGGACCTGAAGAAAATTGTGTAGCAGCTAGAAGTTAGAGTATATGAAACGGATGAATTTGCGCCCAAAAACGCAATAGGCATGCATCCGCCGAGGATCGCACTCCTCTTTCTCTCTCTCTCGAATTCAAATCCTAAAAACGCTTCACTTCGTTCATTCGTAGGGTCTGTGCTCAAAAGGAGAAGGCCATGGCTTATGGCTATTATGCGATTGAGAATTGAGATTTGAGATTTGGCTAATGGATTTAGGCTTATATTTTACCCTTTGCAAATTGCAAGGTAAAGTCCTTCCCAACGTATAAAAGAGAGAGACGGTCTTCTCCTCTCTTCTCAAAAACCCGCCCCAAAAGGCTTGGGGATTGTGGGTCCCACTTGCCACGTGTCCATTACTTAAGCGGGTCAAACTATCAACCGCACGCCAGAAAATATCATCCGTTCGTTTTATTGTTTTTGACCAATTACAGAATGTTGACCCATCTTTCTACCGTCCGATGACTTTTCTTACAAAATAATAATAATAATTATTTTTAATTTAAACTTGTTTTTCTTTTTGAAACATTACGGGTGGGGTGATACTGGTAACGGCGGAATCTGATGAGTCGATTAATTATATTGTGGGGCCGGTCTCACTAGTAACAGCTGCACTTTATGTTTTCCCCCTCTTTTTAAATAGCATAATGTTTTATTAATTAATTTATAGGGTTGGTTTTTTTTTTTTTAGGTTAAATTACAAACTTAGTGGTGTATATTTTTATTTGGTTCCTGAACTTTTAAAATTATAAATTTAATCTTTAAACTTTCAAATTTTTTTAAATTCACGGATTTACTAGATACAAATTTAAAATTTTAGAGTTTCATTAGATATAAATTTTAAATTTTATATCTATTAGATTAATTAATTTTTAAAAATTTCGAATTTGTCAGGACCTATTAGACACAAAAATTGAAGTTTAGGTTCTATTATACACAAAATTTAAAGTTTAAAAATTTATTAGACACTTTTGAAAGTTAGACCAAATAGATACAAATCTCAAAGTTCATGAACTAAACTTGTAATTTAACTTTTTTTTTAGTTCAACATCAAGTGAGGTTGGAGGAATTCAAACCTCTGACTTCTTAGTCGAAGGCATATATCTTAACCAGTTGAACTATGCACAAGTTGACATGTTTAGTCATTCAACTATTAGAATAGTATGTAATAGGTTCTTAAATTTTTTAAAAAAAATATCAAACAAATTCTTGAAAAATTGCTTAGTAGGTTCATGAGTTTTCAATATTATGTTTAATAGACCATTGATTTTTTTTTAGACCTATCAAATATAAACTTACAAATTGAAATTTTTATTATATTTTTTTTAATATATGTGAATGTTTGTGCCAACTTTTTTTTAGTTCAACAATATGTGAGATGAGAGATTCAAACCTCTGACCTTTTAGTTGAGAGTACATGAACTATGCTTAGGTTGGCATGGGTCAGCTTGCGTGTACCTAGAAAACCGCTTTGACCTTACTATATTTGGTCGCCAAGAAAATACAGATATTAGATAATTTTTAAAATTTATGAATATGTTGAACAAAACATTGAGAGTTATAAAATTTATTTGAGAAAACTTTTAAAGTTGTATTTATTAGACACACTCAAAATTCAGGAACCAAATTTATAATTATAATCTAGTTAATTTCCTTCACTTTTTGTTTATTCTATTTTCTTTTCTTTTCTTTTTATTGTTTTAATAACTTTGGTCTATTCCATTTTCAAAAAAAAAAAAAAAAATTAAAATTTGTATTTTAGTTAGTATTCTTGAATTTTAGTTTTTGAACTTTTACTTATTTATTTTTAAGGGAAGTTTTAAAACTAAAAAAAACGTAATCATTTTGGTTTCTAAAATTTGAAAATGTTTATTTTAGTTTTTGAACTTTAACAAATTAACCAATTTATCATTTATTGTTATTTTATGACCTAATATATGTCTACCAAATATGATCCAACTTAAATAAAAAAAATACATACCTTTTAAAATTTTAATGCAACAAAGAGAATGCCATACATATATTCAAAGCCATGTTATTCATCTATTAAATTATTGGTGGAAAAATAATGGAGAGAATCAAAATAATTGTTTTAAAAAAGTTTTAAGAGTAAAATAAATATTTGAAAGTTTATAAATTAGAATGAAATAAACTAATAAACTTAAAAGTTTGATTAAAATACTATTTTGGTCCTTGTACTTTGGGTTTCATTCTATTTTGATCATCGAATTTTCAAATGTTCAAATTTAGTCTATGTACTTTCAATAAAACTTAAAATTGGTGTTGCTAGTTTATTGTTAATTTTTCTAAAAAAATTTAGTCTTTATTAACATTTCTTCTATAAATTTTAAAAATACATTCACATTGTGTCTTTTCTTGCATGAAAATTATTTTTATTATTTAACCAATTTCGATAAAAATTAACTTCAAAATAATAGTAAGGGCCAATTTTAAGTTTTATTGAAAGCACATAAAGACTAAATTTAAACATTTGAAAGTATAGAGATCAAAATAGAATAAAACTCAAAGTACATGAACCAAAATGATATTTTAACTTAAAAATTTTATAAGCTAAAATAAATATAAATATTTTTTAAAGTTCACATACTTGAATAGAAGAAACAAAATCTGAAACTAAAATGGAATTTGAACGGGGTGATAATTTTTTAAAGTAAAAATATTGACACTAATGAATATAATTAGGCAGAAAAAAAAATTAATGCAAGCGTTTGGTAGTTTTTCGAACCGTGGAATATATTAATAATACAAGTGGAGTTTGGTTTGATGCTAACAGCGATTAATGAAACATTATTAGCCAATTAATGGACCGGAAAAACAAGGCTGTTATTTGTCTTTTCGGTAACCATTTCATACTTGTGAATTTAAATTAAATGCATGCGTTAGTCTCAAGCATAAAACTTATACTGGTTGAAGTCAGTTTTAAAATAAATTGCATTTATTAATCTTAAATACAATCTGTCGATAATTGATCTTTTTTCTTTAAAGTATTGCACATACCATGGGGAGAGAGAGGTAGGGCTTCAAATAATAATAATAATAATAAAATATTTCTTTCTCTTTAGTTCAAAATATGTAAGGTGGAGAATTCGAATCTATGACCTCTGGGTCGAGTGTACATATTTTATGTTAGTTTTTTTTTTTTGAAAAGAAAAAAAAAAACTAACATAAAATATGTACACTTGACCAAGATGTCAGAGATTCGAATTCTTCACCTTACATATTTTGAAAAAAAAAATATCTAAATTAACAAATCTAATCTCCAAATAAAAGAATGTCTAAAAAAACAAAGCATCATTAGGGACATCTCAAATGCGATATAAAACAAAACTTTGGCATACAATGTCATGTTCGCTCATTATATGAGCTAATTAAATCGCATAATTGGGGAAGCATATTAGGAATCAGCCGACCTTGTTTTTTTGTTTTTTCTTCTTCTTTAGAATAACCTACATTAGTTGTAAACAAAATATAACTAAAAAAATTGTAACCAAAATAAAATAAAGTTAAAATATCATTTTGGTCCATGAGATTTGGAACTTATTCTATTTTAGTTCGTGTACTTTCAAATGTGTAAATTTTGTATCTATACTTTCAATCAAAATAGTCTCTATCTCTATTATTAGTCAAGACTAACTTCTATTTGCTACCTGAGTATAACTCAACTGATTAAAACATATATCATCAATTAAAAAGTTAAAGCTTCGAATCCCCACCCTCACATGTGTTAAACTAAAAAAAAAAGGTTGACTTCTGAAACCATCCAAAAAAAATGGTTAACTTCTATTTGATTTGGCAGAATAAAAAAACACCTCAATTCAAGAAATGACACAACAATAATATGTTTTTTAAATTTTTAAAAGAAAATTCTTTAGTGAAAGTTAACTTAAACAAGATCTATTGGAAGCATAGAAACTAAATTGGAATATTTAAAAATATAAAAATTAAATTCGAACAACTGAAAATATAGAGACAAAAATGATATTTTAAGATGAAATATATATTGGGAAATTGGTGCGAGTAGAGCACGTGTACGTGGGGCAATTGGACTATAATAAGAAACGCCTATGAGCGGAGGCTCAAGATTAGGGGAAATTTGCACGAAAGACTCATTTTCACTCGCCTTGATGCCATCTGACCCATGTTCTAAAATTAATGACATATGACATTTTCCGTACTCTGCATCCCGTCCAAATTACCGTGAGGACATCGTACTCTCACTCTTGCTCTAACTCTCTCTAGTTCTCGATCTAGCTCTCTCACTCTCGCTCTAGCTGTCACTCATGATAGTAATGAGTGGTCGAAAATCTGGAGAAAAAAAAGAGACAAGGAAAATCGCTCTCTAGTTCTCGCTCTAGCTCTCACTCTTACTCATGATAGTAATGAGTGGTCGAAATTCTGGAGAAAATAAATAGACAAGGAAAATCGCTCTCTAATTCTTGCTCTCGCTCTCGTTCTAGTTCTCATTCTCACTCTAGCTCTAGCTCTGCTGCTCTAGCTCTCCCTCTAGCTTTTCTCTGACTTAATTTTTTCTTGTCTCTTCTTTTTTCCTCCAGATTTTCGACCACTCATAGCGAGAGAGCTAGAGCGATAACATTTCTGCGTATGAGATTGTGAACAAGCAAGACTGCTTTATATTGCCCTCATGGGTAATTTTGCACGCATTGCCACGTTAGAATGGGTCATGTTTCATTATTTTCAGAACGCAAGTCATCAGTCATTAAAGCGTTGGAAAACAAGTCATCCGTACAAAAACCTCCAAGATTAGCTCAACCATGCATCAATAATGCATTATGCATCCCACCCCTACACTACAGCTCATTAATTACATTTTTTTTTTCACTTTAAAAATCTTCTAAACGACAACTTTTTCCCTTAAAAAGAAAACCTTATTTTGCCTCACTCTTAATTATATTGGGATAAATATATTCTTTATTCTTTCTCACATGTATTTCTTAAAAATTCTACTTTTGAAGTTCTTATGATTGAGTCATCGAAAATGAAGGTGCACCTTGTTGGTATAGATAGTAACTATCAATTTTTAAAAAAATACATGCATAAATTGTGTTGGGAATAAATTTAGGGAATAATTTTTTTAAATAATTAATATAAATACATTAGTAAATTAAAACAACAAAGAGATTAGAACAACTTTGTAAACTATAAAATTTAAATTATGGATTGAGATACGTTAATAAATGTTGTCCATAGAGAAAATGCATTTCCACTGCAATGAGTTATTTGACACTCTACTCCAAAGGTAAAACAATCCTTCAAGAGACATTTTGTGCAACTAGGCCCTCTTATGAATCCCTTATTGCTTGTATTCTCAAAATCAAAATATTTCAGAACAAAAACTTCTAGTTTGGGAGAGAAGTGAGAGTGAAAGATCCTCGTAGAAGGACTCCAAAAGTTTCCTTTACAATGGAGACTTATTAGTCAAGTCAATTAAACCACAAGCTATTCCACTCCCTATTCAATAGGGAGAGTAAATTGACTGGTTAAAACAAGTAAAAAATAATAGAGAATAATAAAAGAAATAAAAATAAAAACTTAAAAATATCCAACAAATTGTTGAGCTGAACTCAAAAAAAGAAAAAAAAAATTGTTGAGTTATGCTCTTGTTAACTTCCATCTATTAATGTTAATGTTAGTTGATTATAAACTTATATAACATAATAGTTAATGAGTTTGACAAAATTTTAGTTGAGCAATTAGGTAATGTAAGAAAAGAAAATATTCTAATTTAGCTTTCAAATTTTTAAGAAGGGAGAAATAGAATTGATCTAAAAATTATGAATAAAGGGGGATTTAGTAATTCTACCTATGTCAAAGTGAGCATAGCTTAATGGTAAATAACATGTATTCCTTCTCTTGAAGTCGAAAAAATAAATCTCGATACTTTACATTAAAAGGAAACAAATTAAAAAAAAAAAAAAAGCCACCCATAAATGAATGGTCATACCTTGTAATTGTATAGATTGAACAGCACGTTTTGTACAATGCATTTGGTAACAAACAAGGACGAGTACAGTCATAAAGGAAGTAATTGGATTTTCATTGTCAATTTGCCAACCCAACCTTACAACGTTTAGTCTTGTCTTCTTCTCTCGACTTTTTAAGGTCTTATTTTACATTTAATTTTGGTATCATTTAAAAACAATAAAAGTACAAGTAGGGTGGAAAGATTTACAAGTAGGGTGGAAAGATTTTCTTAACATTTGTTTGGTTAATAGTTTACATTTAAATACCAATATGAGATGCTCATAGGGCGGGACAGAAACGGAGTTGACTTTCTCTTCTCTGCTTCCATTCTCCATTTAATTTTAAGTCTTTGTAAAATTCTCCTTTAAATTTTATAGGAATCAGAGCAGAGATTTTCCGTGAAAAATTCACAAGGATCGGATTCTTCGTTTAATTTTTTTAATCTCAATGAAATAGAAAGATTTTTTTAAAAAAAAAATCTCTATTTAAATGGTTAATAAAAACAAAATAACATTCCATATACATATCAAATTAAGATAATAGAGGCTCCGTTTGATAATTATTTGATTTTTAATTTTTGAAAATTATTCTTGTTTTCTCATCATTTATCTACTATAGGTTTCATCTTTTTTTTAAAAAAACATTTGAATTTTTAGCTAAATTCCAAAAATAAAAACAAGTTTTTTAAAACTACAATTTTCAAAACTTGACTTGATTTTTGAAAACATATGTAAAATGAGATAACAAAACAAGAAAACTCATAGATGAAAGTAATATTTATAGGCTTAATTTTAAAAAATAAAAAATAATAAACCAAATTATTATCAAAAGGAGTCACAGTTAAAATGTTCAGTAATGATTTTTAAAAGTTTAAATTTAAATATTACCATATAGTCTCAAATAGTTAAAGTTCAAACTTATCAAATATATAAGTCATTAAACAAAAAAAAAAAAACATTAAAATTTTACAATATAACATAGTCTCAAATAGTTCAAATACATATATAAAGAAAAAAATTAAGGCTCATGTCTCAATTCCCCACTTAGCCAACAGGAAAAAATTTCTCCACCTTTCCTCTTCGTTCCCCTTCTAGACAGATGGGCGCAGGTTCTGACGCAAAAAAAAGAACATCCCTTAATGTGAGTTTCTAACTGTCATGATGTTTTTGTGTCAAATAGTTATTTGCTTATTAAACCAACAATTTTCCCCAAATTATTTGGTTCTTAATAACAATTTGGTTCTTGTTTTCCTATTTAAAAAAGTACGTTGGTTTATTCATAATATTAAAAAGCTTTTGGAAGAAAATTATAACACAAATGAATTATAAGAAAGAAGCATGATTTTTCAAAACATAAAGTCAATAACAAAGTCGTTGAGTAAGCCTTTCACTTTCGAGTAGAAAATGATGGGATAATTAAGACATCTTCACCTCTTTAAAAGAGTTGTTATTGTTAGTGCAAAGTTTCAAAACAACCCTCAAATGATCGATTATATAACAAAACTCATGTAATGTGATTGTCAGCTTTACACTTTTAGATATATAAAAAAGAAATTTAAAAATATTTTTCAATTAGATATCTAATGATTGTGAGAGTGCTATTCATATTGTAATAGTCACATTAAAGAATTTTTTGGCTAAATTACAAACTTAGTCCTTGAATTTTATAGTTGTATTTAATATGTCTCTAAACTTTTAATTTCGTGTCTAATAAGTTTTTGAATTTTAAAAGTGTCAAATATGTCTTTGAATTTTCAATTTTATGTCCAATAGAGTTCTACATATTCAACATTTTTTTTTCAATTCATAGGCTTATTATATAAAATTGAAGGTTTTTCTGAGTTCAAACAACATGTGAGGATGAAGATTTAAATCTCTGACAGTTTGGTCAATAATATATATCTTAATAATTTGAGTTAAGCTCAGGTTGGTCATAAAATTGAAAGGTTAAATCTTATAAAACTATGTCTTATAGGTTTGTAAATTTTAGAAAATATCAAATATGACAGAAACCTATTAGATAGGAATATCGAAAATTTAAGGGCTATTAGACACTTTTAAACTTCAAATATTTATCAGACACAAAATTAAAAGTTTATGGACTAAACTCGTCTTTTTTTTTTTTTTAAATATATGGGGTGGGGTATTCGAACATCTGATCTCTTGGTTGAAAGTATATGTATGTTAATTGAGCTATGCTTATGTTGGTAGACTAAACTTGTAATTTAACCTAATTTTTTTCTCCCCACGAGGCACAAGCAAATGAAGGGCACGTGGGAGAGATCTAAGAATGTGCCATGAAATTAGAAAGAGAGCAAATTGTTTGGTCAATTTCTTAGGAAGCAAACTAGGTTGTTTCTTTTTTTCTCTCTCTTTCATGTGATGTGATTGAGAAGTGTATGCGTTACGATAGCACAATCAATAAAAGCGTTTGGCAAAAATGCAATGCCAATTCCACTTTCCCAAGAAAACAAGCCAATTCCTTTGTTTTCAAAAAAAAAAAAAAAAAAAAAAAAAAAAAGAAGAAAACAAGCCAATTCCACATCAAACTTAGCCCACTTTTCAACCCTTTTTTTCCATTTCTATTTATATATTTATTGATTTTGGCATGTTGTTTGTTTGAATGTAAATGTGTTTTTTAATACGGACTCCAGTCATTTTCACTGCATTAATCATCATTGAAATTAAATCTGAAATGCACATACTAAATCAATTAAAAATTTTAAATTAAGAGTTTATTTGGTAATGATTTTATTATCTTTTTAGAAGTAAATGTTTTACCATGTAATCTAATTTGAGAGTTTTTTTTTTCTTTTCCTTTTTCTTTTCTATTTATATATTTATTGATTTTGGCAGGTTCTTTATTTTGATGTAAATGTGTTTTTTTAATATTGACTTCAAGCATTAATCCTCATTGAATTTGAATCTGAAATGCACATACTAAATCAGTTGAAAATTTTAAATTAAAAGTTTATTTGGTAATGAATTTTATTATCTTTTTTTAGAAGTAAATTTTTTACCATGTAATCTATTTGAGAGTTTTTTTTTCCCATTTCTATTTATATATTTTATTGATTTTGGCATGTTCTTTGTTTTGATGTAAATGTGTTTTTTTAATACCGATTCCAGCCATTTTCACTGCATTAATCCTCATTGAATTTGAATCTAAAATGCACATACTAAATCAGTTGAAAATTTTAAATTAAGAATTTATTTGGTAATGATTTTATTATCTTTTTAGAAGTAAATTTTTTACCATGTTATCTACTTTGAGAATTGTCTTAAAATTCTAATTGAATTAAAAAATGTGTTTTTAATGGCAAATCTCGCATAATATACATAGAGTTATCAAAGTATAACCTGAAAAACATTTGAACACAAGTATATTGGTTATTATATTTAATCAAGGTATATAAACTACAACTAATTTTCTTAAAAAAAACAAGAACTAATAAATGTACATTATTGATTATAGTTAATCAATTAATAGACGCTAAGCTAACTTGAGCGTAGTTCAATGGTTGAGAGTTTGAGACATCTACTCCTTCATTTGAAGTAAAAAAAAAAAAATTCAACTCCACATTTGTTGTAAATTGGTAGATATATCGATAATTAAATTTAATTATTAATGTGTATGTATATGTGTTGTTATTATAGTTTATCTTTTTTTTTTAACAATATATAGGGTGGGGGATTCAAACCTCTAACCTCCTAGTCGATAGTACATACTTTATGTCAGTTAAACTATGCTCATGTTGGCTGGTATAGTTTATGTTCAAATATCATTTTGGTCTCTTACTTTAGGTTCCATTCCATTTTAGTCTTTATACTTTCAAATGTCCAATTTTAGTTCCTATACTTTCAATAAAGTTTAAAATGATCCCTTTTATTATTTTATTGTTAACTTTTCTAAATAAAATTTAGTCTACATTAGCCCTCATTCTATAAATTTTGGAAATCTGTTCACACTATGCCTTTTCTTACAAGAAAATTATTCTTATTATTTAATCAATTTCGATAAAAATTAACTTCAAACTAATGGTAATGACTAATTTTAAGCTTTATTAAAAGTACATGGACTAAAATATAATGAAACTCAAAATACATGGACCATGATATTTTAACCTATAGTTTATCTATATACTAAGTATATGGGTGACTAATATTCTTTAAAAAAAATATGTTATATTTACAATTATTTTAAAAAATATGCTATATTTGTAATTGCTGCGATACACATTTGTAAATAATTAAATAGTGAAAAATTAGACAAAAGAAAAGTTATCAGTAAATAACCTAGTTTTTTTCCTCTCAATTTTGACAGTTGGACAGTATAAATTACAGTGACACCAACAATGTCGGTGCTTCGAGTTTCAGATTCGGATTCACCTCCCTCGCAAGCGCCAGCTTTTTTAAAATCATCCTCAATAGAATTTGTCTTTTCTTCTTTTTATTTTATTGTTTTTTTTTTCAAGGCAGTCCGCCTTCAAATTTTAATAGTCCTTTCGCGGAAGATTCTTAAAAAGGGGGCATTTTTCTGATACCGTTGCATTGCCTTGCAACACGTACGCAACTCATTAATAACACGCAATATCTATTTTTCAGAAGAAAAAAAATATTTGTCACAAATTACAATATTTGGAGCTGCGGCCTCTCAAAACTTTGCAGTTAATATTGAATTCACGTTGAAATTGAATTTGTGTAAAAATTTAAGACTTTTTTTTAGTTCAATTGTCTTAACCAATTGAGTTAGGTTGAGGGTGATAAATTTAGATCGCATATTGTATAGTTGCTTAAATTATATAAAATTAATTTATAGTATACATTTAGAAGAAGAATTTAAACTGGTTTATCAAAGAGTGAGGTTTTTTTTTTTTTTTTTTTTGTAGAAGAAGACAAAATTCATTAAATATCCAAAAGAGGTATACAAACACTGGCAGCATGGGGCATATGCCCATTCTGATATCAATTCATTACAGTGAGTGCTCACTTTAAAGTTGGCTTGACATGCCTCCCCATTTAACACTTTATAGAAAAACATTTCTATAAAAATGGTTTTAATTAAAATCATTGTCTGTTTAATTACATTTTTAAAAAAAAAGTGATTTTAATCACTAAGGCCCCTTTACATAACTATTTTGTTTTTTATTTTAAAAAATTAAGTCTATAAATACTATTTCTACCTATAAATTTCTTTGTTTTGTTATATACTTTTTATATATGTTTTCAAAAACCAATCCAAATTTTGAAAACTACTAAAAAAAAAAGTAGTTTTCAAAAACTTATTTTTAATATTCTCTTAAGAGAGATGAAATCCATGGTAGATAACTAATGAGAAAATAAGTACAATTTTAAAAAATCAAAAACCAAATAATTATCAAGTGAAAGTCTAAGTTGTCTAGTACACTACATTTAAAAGTGATTCTACAAACAGTTTAATTACTATGAAGTGATTCCCAATCAATTACTTTAAAATCACTTTTTAGATAACCAACTTTAAAGTGATTTTCTTTTTACTAACCTTAAAGTGATTTTCTTTTTACTGACTTTAAAGTGATTCTTAAAAAAAATCATTCTAAATCAATTTGATTATTTCAATAATAATTTTTATTCGATACCAAACACTTTAGATTAAAAAAGAAGAATAGATCCTCAAAAATCACTTAGAAATTTAATCCAAATACACCCTAAAAATAAAATCAATGGAAGATTAAATGAAATTCCACCTCACTGCATCAAGTTCAAATGGAATGTCGGTTTAGAGCCACGTCCAAAAGGAAGAAAAAGAAAAGATGCTTTTCCAAAAGAATTCGCTCAATAACTAAGCAGATGGTGATATGTTATCATATTTATAGCAAATATTCTTTAAATTTCTCTTCATATATTTTATATTTCTGTTGTATTTTTTATTTTTTATAATATTTTTAAATAGATGTAAAAGATGGCTGTTTACCACAAAACTAGATAGCTGTTTTGTTCTCAAGGGATTAATGGCAAATGAAAAAGAAAATCTAATTCCTTACACTCTTCGTTACTTTTTTGGGCCTCAAGCATACAAATATTTAACTTCAATGGGTTATGATTCATCAGCAATTTCCAGATCAAACGAAACAAAACTTCAGAAACAAGAGGAAACTAACATTAAACCATAAGTTTAGAGCCTTGTGAATTTGCATCTTCGATTGCGGCATTTCCAGCTCCTGCATGAAAAATAAAAAGTGGATCAGTGGATAAATCTGTAAAAGCTAGCTTATACAATAATGGTCACCTTCTCAGATCTCAAATAAGTTAAACTTGCAAAAACCAGCTTTCACTTGCATATATTTGACTTGATATATAAAAACAGAGATGGGATTTGCTTCAAATGTAATACATCTGAACTAAGTAATATGCATAAGAGAGTGAATTTTATTATTTTATTTTTTTAAGAAACCGAGCCTTCATTAAGAAAAATGAAAGAATACAAAGACAAACAAAACACAAGCCTGAATAAAAGGACTCCAAAACAAACTACATAAAAGGACTCCAATCCAAAAGAACAAGACCAAGGTCATAATTACAAAAAGACCTAGTAACTGAAGCCTAAAGAGAGGCATTAAACCTAGCCACCTCCCAAACCTCCTCATCTGAAATTATATGGGGGGATTTGAACTACTCTCAAGTCTCAATTGAGATAGCATTAAATCCTTGCTAGACTTAAAACTCTCAAGTAATAGATTATGGTTATTATAGGTAACCATTTAATGTGTTCTGAACATTGTTCTGCATGAATTCAACAAGCAAAAAAGATTAAAAGAAAAAAGGCATCAAACCATGCACTTGAATCGTTTTTAAAAGAAAAAAAATCCACTCATGCTGTTTTTATCTTCCAGTCTACTTGGGCTTATGAGTTATGACCCATTTGTACTAAAAGCACAGACATTCAAGTCAACATGACCACCAATTCTCGAGTAAAGATCTTTATAACTCCCCACAAATTGTGAAATGCATACTACAGTCGTCGTCCAAAGGGTAATACATTCACAAGGTTGACAGAAGTAATAAATTTCTATTGGTAAAAATCACAGCCGATCAAAATTTCCTTGCTAGTTGCTATCTAGTAACTTACCACTCTCAATTGGAAAGGTAAAGGACCAAAAAAATGTTGAAGTGTTTCTGCTGGTTGGTGTGTCTTGATGGGGCTAAACACGATGAAGAGACTACAAACAGGATGTCCATTGATGATCCTACAACCAAGTTGGTGCTTATCATGTAGGAATTCAGAGGACCACAAAGCCATTTACTAGTTTTTTTCTCCTCAGGCAGAAAGTTTTGTGAAGCTCTTTTCTTCTTATCAACTTTCTCTCTGTTCTTGATTTCTTGACTAAAGGATAGTTTGATGCAGCTTCTGTGTAGAACCAACTTCAAAGGAAAGGCAAAGATCCTAGGGAAGAATGCAGTCAAGGACTAGAAATGGGGACCTATGGCTAGAAAGAAATTGACAGATTTTAAACATTAGGAGGGATAGATATTGGGAAGAAGTCCGTAATTTGAAAATTTTTCAATGTTCTTTTTGATTTTCCCCTTCCAACTCTTTTTGCGACTATTCTGCTTTGTAATTAACTTCAATTGGAGTGCCTTTTTAAACTCCCAATAGGAGAAATTACTTCCTGTTGCAACAAATCTTTCCAAGCGTCTCCTTCTCATATAAAATCACAGCTCAATAACAATATCTTCCCGGTAAAGTTTTATGCAGCATGTACTATCCTCAAATTCTTCTCCCATAATGACAGACCTCTACATCAGTTGTACAGGAACATGAACTTAATAAGCATAGAACCGTTGAACAAACTTAAGTTCAATGACATGGTCTATCCCATTATACAATTCAATGCTCATCATTTCAAAGGTACAGAAAAAAAAAAAAAAACTAGTCCACAAAAGTAATATTCAAAACATTTTGACATTAAAAATTGTGAACTGGTTCATTCTTTATCTTTAAATTAGACATCAATTTCAGCATCCAATGGAAGAACATGCAATTCTCAACACTGTGTCAGTGTAATGGTGGTGAGAACCATTCTCTTTACTTTCTTTGCTTCCTTGGTTGTGGCTGGTAGTTCTGAGAGGATTAGAATCCATGACAAACAAGAACACGGTTATTAATTATGACAACACTCAACTTGAGAATTAGACGATGAGAAACATCAGGCCAATACTGATAGATGTAGTAACGGAACCGAATAATTTTCCAACTACGAGTAGGGAGCTTGAAATGCTTGGAATGAGCCATAATTCTCAATGACGACACTCAATTTCTAAAACGAATCTATATAAATACCATTTCCTTCAAATAATAACTAACATTTCGACAAAATTTTACTGAACATTCACTTTTTTAACAACAGAAAGTACAAAAAACAAACAGAACATCAGAAAAAACGAGAGCGGAGAGAAAAGGAAAGCGTAAATTACCGGAAGGGGATATCGGAGCTTCGCCGTAGACAGCTTTGATCCTGGCGAGAGGGACCAAAGCGGACTCGGTTGACGCTTCGGAGAATAGCTGTTGCTTCCAATCCCACATGGTTTTCTTCAACGCTTTATTGGAATTGAGAAGTGAATCTTTCTCGGCCTCCAGAGCTTCAATTTCCCTCTGCTGCTTGATTGACCTTGCGCTCAGTGCCCCAAAGGAAACGATCAAACAAACGTTGATTAAGGTGTTGTTGTTGGTGGCATTGGTTACAGTGCGAAGAAATTTGGTGGCCAAGTCCATTCCGGAACGAAGCTCGGGGAAGTCTGAGGTTTTTTCAGGTGGTCGTCTTCTTGAGGGAAAGAGAAAGAGAAGATCTTCGTGGGCTTGGCTTGGCTAGACTTGGAAATGGAATGAATTGGGTCGTGGCGTGGGCTTACGACCCAGTACATTCCTTAACCCATATGGGGAAGAGTAATTAATAAATACATATTTTTAATTGCTTTGGAAAGAGCTTTTTTCTTTTTCTTTTTCTTTTTTTTTTAATTTGAATTCAACAACATTTGAGGGTGAGGAGATTCGAACTCATGACATCTTAATCATAAGCATATACTTCATGCCAATTGAGCTATACTTTTGCATTAGCAAGGTTTAAAATGTCGATGTTGATGGAAATGTCGAAGTCTCAATTTTATAGAAATGTCGATGTCAATGAATATTTTTGGAAAAATTTTAAAAATTCAAAATTCAAAAAAAATATTTAATTTAATAAATAAACATTTTATACTTTTTAAATGAGTTAAAATACTTGTTACAATATTATATTCACGTTAAAGTTACATTTTCTTGTTATTTTTTTTAATATTTCATCAATTTTATACGGTATAGTGGAAATGTCCCTTATGTCGATGGAAATGTCAACATGTCGACGAAAATTTAATACTATGCATTAGAATTATAATTTTTACCTTTTCATAGGCCATTAAAAAAGTATATTCTCATATTCACTTAATAAACGATAAAATATAGGTAAAGTACAAAATTGATAGGACAAAACTTGAATGAATGGTGTAATCGTTACTTCTTGATAAGTTGTAAAAAAGATATATATTTTCATGCTCGTTTAATGACAGGAGTTTAGAGAAATATGATACTAGATTTTTATTATCAATTTAATTTAATTTGTGCATGACTTGATTTTCATTGAAATTAATTAATTTTTTGAAAGATTTTTACATTGTCTTTTAAATAAATGTAGCAAGAATTAGTAAAAGGTGAAAATTGAAGAAAATCGAACATAAAATTGAAAGTTTACAATTAACATGATACGTCTTTGCCAAAATTTAAAGCTACCTATCTATCTATCTATCCATTTATATATATATATATATATATATATATATATATATATATATATATATATATATAGTGGTAACTCAATTTGACAATTTTCTGAAGTGTCTATTACAAATCACATCCCTTCGATTGAACATTCTAGTTTTCAATACCACACAGCAAGCACTTGTAATAGGTGCATTTTCAATGTCTCCAATTTGTTTTACTATTGAGTGAATTAGGGAATTGTGTTGGACTGCCAAGTAAAAAGGATGAGGGAGTTTTCTGCGACGATTCACTTATGGTGGGAAATCAAGGCTTTTATTCAAGTTTTACAATAATATGATATCACATATGGGAAAATACAGATCCATTTGCATTTAATCAATGGAGGGAATGCATTTATGCATGCCAACTTGAGCATTAGTTAGTTAAGGCATATGCCTTCAACCAAGAGATAAGAGGTTCGAAACCCCATTCCACATGTTGAACTAAAAAACAAATACATTTATGTACATTGTATACTTATTTGATAGGGTACAGAGAACATCATTTTGCCACGAAACCAATTTTAGTATTTAGACACCACAATCACAATGTATTCATTTGCTGGTGCAGAATGCAGATCAGTTCATTCCTAAATATAGTAATATAAGCTGTAGGAAGTTACATCAAACCCTCACAAAGTAGGTCAACTTTCTCAAAGAACACACAAAAGGAACATCTGAGATTAATATGGACAAATTTATAAACATAATAAGAAGTTGCTTACAGGTTTGATTTCTTATCTTCAGAGTACAAAAGATAATTCCAAGTTGGATTCTTCGGGATAAAGGTGTCCTGAAAGACAAAATTGTTCCACTTAATAAAAAATATCATGCTAGACATGAAAAACAGGTTCTAAATATAGAACAAATCAAATAAAAGATTGTATGTCCTTCAGCATCGCATGTCTAAGGATGAGGGCCAAAACACATCAAGCACCCAAGTCCTAATTTACTAACATGTATGTCCCTCTCATCTCGCTTACACGCAACAAACAGAAAAAAACAGAAACAGAACGTGCTGATAAGTAAAGAAATGAATGGATTTTGAAGAGTTGCAGATGGCCTTTTGATTGGGTAATGAAGCAACATTGTCTACTGATTATTCCCTAACTTTGTTCTAAATTAATTTGGTTTAATTGTTCAAGAAGAATGAAAGTTGAAACATTGGAAACGCCAACTGTATACTTACTGACCTTGAAGGTCCTCCTCATTTTTGTAATTCTCATTAACTAAAAGGACTTACAAAAAAAGAGGGAAGGACAATGCATCCAAACCCATTCTACCACATAAAAAGGAGATAGTAAGAAAGCTCTCTTGTTTGTAACAATCAAAAGAAGGAGCAATTATGAATCTTCAGCAAGAGTATACCATCAAGATCCTACGAACAACAAATTTCTAGATTGCCTGAATACTCATAGATCCTACCATCAAGATCCTTTTCTCCTTTAATAGATTTATAGATTTATAGATAGAAAGGGGCAATTCAGCGATGTGTTTCATAAAATACAGAACTTGTCTTCGTACCTTAAAACTCACCGATTGTTATTTTCTTTGTAACAATCAAAAGAAAAAACAATTATAATTCTTCAGCAAGTGTATACCATCAAGATCCTACGAACAACAAATCTCTAGATTGCCTGAATACTCATAGATCCTGCCATCAATATCCTTCTCTCATTTAACAGATTTATAGATAGAAAAGGGCAATTCAGCATTGTGTTTCATAAGATACAGAACTTGTCTTCGTACCTGTAACTAGCCGATTGGGATTTTATTTGGGAAGTGATAGAGGAAGGTGGGGAATCTCATCTAATCGAGGTATGAGGAGGGGGATTATTAAAATTGGGAATCTTACAAGTAAGAAACTAGCCCTTCTGTCTAAATAGATATTGCATTTTCCAGAAAAACAAAGTTTCGCAGCGCACAGTTATTCTTAGCATGTATGGTTGCATTCAAGTTCTTGTGTTTTATTTGCCCTAGAGTCATCTCTATATGGTTACCGTATAGGAAGGAAGAACATAATTCATTTCTAAAATCGAACTCGCAAACACCTCCTACAAATTTAAGAGAAGCTACTTTGGAAAAACATCCAACCTGTCAGTTTACTTCCATAGCCATATACAATCGCACAAGTAAATAGCGGCATTAAATTTCAAGATGAGTAACAAACACACAAGAACGCAGCCATGACCCTAGATAAGCAAACTAAACCTAAACTACACAAACGCAATAGTAAATGAAGACTAAACAAGTTATTCAGAACTAATTCAAACCGACAATCAAAATTACAAGAAACCCTAGAAGTTGCAGAAAAGAGAACTCACAGAAATGTAAGAACAGGAGGGAGTGACGGACAAGGAATGGGCGTTGGCGTGATTGAAGGCGGCGACGCAGAGATGAGAAGCCAATCCCAAACCCCTTTTGGAAGAAGGAACGAAAGTGTGAATCATATCCATGACTTTACCTTCATTTTTGATCACGTACTGAAGATATGCCTTCTTGTCCTCTGTTTCGAATCTCCGTTGGGCTTCATTCCAAATAATCTTTGGGGCGTCGGTTCCAGCTCCTGCTATAGGGTTTGTGCTCGCCATGTCTTCTCCTTTGAGATCTCTGCAACTCAACTACGTAGATAGCAACGTGGTTCGGAATTCGTATCGAGCTTGAATTTGATGTGGTGGGGAGATGAGATATATATATACATATGGGATCAAGTTCGGTATTTTTTTTTTAAGTTCAACCGCATGTGGAGAATTTGAATCTCTCACTCGGTGAGTAAATGTCTTGACCAGCTAATAAACTAGGTTGGCTATCAAGTTTGAAATTGGCGGACAGGAGTTGGGGTGTATATATATATCAGTTTGATTGGGTAAGAAGAAAAATACTTGTACATATTGATCTTGACTTGTGCATGTAAATGTTTAGTTGTCAAAGATTTCATCTACTTTTTTATTAAATGCAATAAAAATATATCAATAAGAAAAACACCATATAAGAAAGTTTGAAAGATATTCTACTAAGCAAGTATTGACCAACTGAAATTATTGAATTTTCGCATTTTTGTTAATCAAGTAATCCAATTTGATTAAGTTCTTCAATTTGGTTCAACTGGTCAATCCACATGTTATTGAACTAAAAAAAATCAATTTGATCAATTATTTGAACATGAACACTTCGTTTTTTTAAAGAATATACTATTTTTTTTAAGGTGTGCGACACGAAGACTTCCTAAGTGGTCACCTAACTTAGTACTACTCTCGCCTAAACATGCTTAACTGCAAAGTTTTGATAGGATCCGATGCATTAGTGCTAATATGATTACACCCTTTAAAGAATATACTATTATTGATTGTGGAAATAAGAATTTGAACTTAAACACTTCATTTTTTTTTTCTTTTTAAGAATATACCATTACCAAGTGTAAGCATAGAAATTCGATCTTCAACATGAACAGAAGCTGAGTAATGCTTGAACTTATGAGTTTTACTTAGGTTAACACACTCAATAATTTGTGCTATAATTTTATAATGCTTAATCGTCAAAAATTTTATGGCTATTTCCACATCAACTTGAATATTCATAAGCTCTTTAAAGGTCATTAGATTTGAATTCTCACATGATAATCTCTTTTTCTTTATTTGCAATATAACATTACAAAAAACATTATATATATATATATATATATATATATATATATATATATATATATATATATATATATATATATATATATATATATATATATATTTTTATAGCATTGACCTCTTATCTTTTAAAGACATTTCTTCGTGGTGAAGACATTAGCCAACAAACAGTCTTTCTTTTCTATTCATTCAACCTACGTTATCTAATTAAGTATTTTTCCTTCCATGTCCGGTACCAATTATTTATCCCTAATGATGAAAGTCGAGATAAGAGTTAATAGACACTACATAAAATTTCTCATTAAAAACAAGTCACTCATAGAAAGTACATATAAAACAGTACAAGCCCAACTGATTTGAGCCCCTTATATAAAAGGATTATTGTGCATACAAGTATAATAAAAGTAGAGAGCCTGTACCTTGATGGTATTTATTTGAAGAAGATATTTTCAATGGAATCTGCATCGCAAGGTAATGTCCACATAATATCAGTCCACAACTCCAGTGTACTGACTAAAATTAGAAAGAATATCACACAAATGACAAGACGAGCATGGAGGTTTGTCATAAAACCTGCTCATTACCATCACTCAATAAAATACAGTAGGTTCAGTTTGACAGGAACAGAAGTAAGATAGTATCAAAATCTCCTTAAAACATTTGAATAATGAAAAATTCATAGACGATTGAACAACTTGGCGTCGTTTAATCTGCACGAGATTGGCCTGCCCGAGAAGAGAGAATGATACCAACAATAAGACCGTAGAGGGCAAGAGCTTCAGCAAAGATGAGGATGAGAATCATTCCAACAAAGAGCTTAGGTTGTTGTGCATTGGCCCTAAGTGCATCAAATACAGAAGAGCAGATAAAACGTGTGAGGGAGCTAGAATATGATTTGAATAGCTACGTAGTGAATTAGAAAGGGAAAAGAGAAAATGATCTGTAAATCATGCAGCATGTTGCTATCAGTATCTAATGCTAGACAACAAAAAGAAAAGGGAAAATTACCTTTTTGGTCCCTGAGTTTTTAAGATTGGGTGCGTTTGGTCCTCGAGTTTTCAAAATGTACCCTTTTAGTCCCCGAGTTTTGAGAAATAGGTTTAAAAGGTCCCTCTGTTTATTTTTCCGTTTGCTACAGTAACGGAATAATTATTTTATTAACTTTAATAAAATAAAATAATAATTATAATAAAAAAATAAATTTAAATAATATTAAAATAAAAAACCCCAATCTCTCTCCTCTTTCTCTCCTTTCTCTCTCCTCTCCCTCACCCACGCCCCACCTCCACTCTCCTCTTTCTCTCCTTTCTCTCTCCTCTCCCTCACCTCACTCCCCCACCTCCACTCTCTCTCTACTGAAGCTCGTCGCCGGCGCCGGCGCCGGCGTCTTCTCTCCGCTACAACAAGTTGGCTTCCTCTCCTCTCTTTTTTCCTCCAACTCTCCTCTGTGAGACGATTGGAATGGGTAAAGAAAAATGGGTAAAGAGTTGGAGGTGGGGGAGTGAGGTGAGGGAGAGGAAAAAAGAGAGGAAAAAAGAGAGAGATGAAGTTTGATGAACTGCCAACTTGTTGTAGCGGAGAGAAGACGCCGGCGCCGGCGACGAGCTTCAGTAGAGAGAGAGTGGAGGTGGGGGAGTGAGGTGAGGGAGAGGAGAGAGAAAGGAGAGAAAGAGGAGAGTGGAGGTGGGCGTGGGTGAGGGAGAGGAGAGAGAAAGGAGAGAAAGAGGAGAGAGAGTGGGGTTTTTTATTTTAATATTATTTAAATTTATTTTTTTATTATAATTATTTTTTTATTTTATTAAAATTAATAAAATAATTATTCCGTTACTGTAGCAAACGGAAAAACAAACAGAGGGACTTTTTAAACCTATTTCTCAAAACTCGGGGACTAAAAGGGTACATTTTGAAAACTCGGGGACCAAACGCACCCAATCTTAAAAACTCAGGGACCAAAAAGGTAATTTTCCCAAAAGAAAACCACTAACTAAAGGATAGGAAAATATTTTGCAGTTCGAATTTCAAACTTTAAGATCTGGAACAGTATAAGCCAGCATCAATGCCTAGTAACAAAATAAAAAGAACACAAATGAGTTGCAGTCCTAACTCTCCAAGAATGAAGGCTCATTAATCTTGAGAAAGATGGAGCAGTTGGTAAAGCAACCCCTCAATTAGACCACTCATGTGATGATTAATCATAAGTCAAATAGAAGATTTAACATTCGACATATAAAGATATGACTTAATTATACATCCAATATCGACCACTCATGTGATGATTAATCATAAGTTGAATAGAACTATAGAAGAATTAACATTGGTCATATAAAGATATGACTTAATTACACATCCAATATTGAAACCCACTCACGTAAAAGTTCAAGTTACTATTCTCAAATTCTAAAATTTTAACACATCCGATGCCAAAGCACATCATATTTTAACACTAGAGGCAATTATTATCCACCTTAAATAACACTTGTGACTTTGCAAAGTTGTAGCATCTATCAAATTCCGAAATCAGAAATATAGCCATTCAAGATAATTATAATTTATACTATCATATTCGACCATATGAAAAAAAACATCCAAACCATTACAGCCAAAAGGGATAGAGTGTAGACATTACCGAACACCAGCATCACCAACAATCCCAATTGCCATTCCGGCAGAGAGACCAGCAAGTCCACAAGCAAGTCCAGAAGACAGATGAGCATACCCATCAAACAAATAGTAAGACTTTGCTTTTGGGTTTATTCCAGTACTAATAATAACCGCGATGATCAACCCATAAATACCCAACACTCCAGCCATAACAACGGGAACTATAGATTTCATGACAAGCTCCGGCCGCATAACTCCCATGGAGGCCACTCCAACTCCACTCTTTGCAGTCCCATAAGCAGCACCCATGCCTGTAAAAGAGAAATTATTAGCACCAGTTTCATTATACTGCCACTTCAACTGGATAATTGGGTGCTCCAGTTAGGAAAAGATAGGTCAACATGCTATAATGCGTTACTTTGGTGGGGAAAAAAACACAACAGATCCTCATATGTTGTAATGGAATACATAATAGTACAAAAGGCATTAGAAGAAGTATGAACCAATTGTACCAAAAGGCAATAACCCTTTGGACGCTTCTTCTAGAGGGCGAGCACTCCAAATTCTAAGGCTATTTCTCTCACAGATAAAGGAATATTGACTCTAAATTGTATCGGAGTTTTCATGAGCGAATTTTAACGTCAGAATTACTTTTCCGCAAAATCAAAAAACATCTATGTAGTTAGAAGTTGAATATATCTAATCCGATCGACCACATCTCGTCAAGTCATCTCGTCAAAAATTTACCCAATTTCTAAAAGTAGAATAGGAAAATAGATCCACGCCATTTAAATCCAAGGAAACCCAAAAAAAATCTCCAAATTGGCCAATTACAAAAGATTCATCCCCGTCAACTGAGTCTCAGAGTTCATTGTCCCAATTGAATTCCCATCTTAAATCAGATTCAATCAGCGGCCAAACTAGAACTACACCCTAAAATATAATAAGAAGTAGAACAAATTTGATCGATCCGTCCCGCATCGCAATTGGAAAGAGGGGAGAAAAGGGGAAAGCAAAGAAGATAGAGATGCGAAATTTACAGGAGAAAACAAGAGCTGCAGCGGCCCCGAGGAAGCCGAAGAAAGGAGCAGTTTCATCGCCGCTGAAAGCAGATGCCATTGGATTCACAACAAATGTAGCTTCCGAATCCGATCCTGGTCTCGACGCTCCGGTAAGCTCTTCTAGGGCTTTTTTTTGTTCTTCTCCAGATGAAGATATAGCAATACTGGTGATTCGGGAAATAAAGGCTGGAGAAGGCAAGAAGAGGAGTAAGACTAGGTGTAGTCGATGAATCAACCAAAATTTACCTTAATACCCCTCTCGTTCTTTCGTATTTACGGCAAGTGATGTGGAACGTGTAGCCACGGGAACCTTGGGTTGTGGGATTTTTTTTGGGGGTTGGGGGATTATTGTTTATGTTTATTCAGGGAGTTTTATGGAATATTAACAAAAAATACGTGTATATTAATATATTTATATTGATTAATTTTTAAATAAAATAATTAGTAAATAATTCAAGTATAGCTGCTGAGTCTTTCTCAATTGATTAAGGGATTATCTCTTCCAACAAATAAAAAAAAGTATTATCTTCTCAACCAAAAAGTTAGAGATTTGAATCTTCATCTTCAAATGTTGTTTAAAAAAAAAAAATTAAGAGCTAATTAGAGTTGAAGATTTGAATAAGCTTTCGTTTAACACTATAAATTTTTGGTCTCACATCTTTTAGTTAGGCCATATTTGTAAAACTTGTGTTTCATCGACTTCGAAATCCATATTTTTTATCTGTAGTTTTGAGATCGAGATCGATATTCTTTTATGCCTAAGATCAAGATCTATATCTAGCACGAATGAGGATTTGTTATCATTTTTATCATTTTTTTATACATCATTTTTTATTTGGTCGATTACAAAAAATCATTTCAGAATAAATTAAATAATATTATCTTATTAAATTAAACTAACTATATATTTTATTTTTTATTTTTTTAAATATTTATATCAAGATTGTGTGTTTCTCATATTGAAATTTGAATTTGAATTAGATGAGTGAAATTTAAGATAATTACTATTTTATTTTATAAAATCGTACATTTTTTAATTTAAATTTAGGTATTAAATTTTTTTCAAATATAAAAATTTGAATAAATAGATAGAATTGAAGAAGGACATCCTAATTATGATACATTTTAATTAATTATAAATATAAAAGAGCATTATGGTAATCATATCTATTTCATTTAAATTTCAGAGGTATGCAAAGTAAACACAACTAATCATAATTCCTTTGTGTCTCATTCCAAAATTCATTACGGTTTAGTAAATGTACCCTAAAAGAAATCTTCTTTTTTGAATTTTCTTAGATTATAATATATTACTATTATAAGTGGAGTAATATATTATAAGTGGAAATTGCTATAAAGTTTTGTCAATTTGAGTATAACTGAGTGGATAAGACACGTATTACCATCTTAAAAGTCGATGGTTTGATTCCTACTCCATAACTTTTGAATTAAAATTTAAAATTTTTATTAAAAAAATCTATAACAAAGTTCTTAGTCCTTTAAGCTATATTCATGTTGGTTTCTTTTCCTCAAAACTCAAAAGTGAAAAAAGGAATGCAACTGGAGAGTTCTTTGATATTAGCACCTTTGATTATAGATTTACAGTGAAATTCAATTTATTAGTATGAACATGACCTTATTCAATGATGAAAATTTTACACTTCTTAAATTAGTTTTTTTTTTTTTTTTTTGAGAAACTTCTTAAATTAGTTTTAAAAAATAAAAAATTGGTATTTATGTTTAAATTATTAATTTGTATATATACAATTGTTGGTCTCATAATTAACTTTTCTTTACTAATACTAAAAGTGTTAGGATTCAGGGCCCTTCTGGGCCCATGCTGGATCTGCCCGTGAAACAAAGGCTAAGTTGTTGGAGTTTACAAGCTTTAAGTTGTTGGAGTTTACAAGCTTTTGGAAAATTTAACATTTTATTGTTCAAATACCTTACAGCAAATAATTATTCCAAAAAAAAAAGTACAAAATTGACTTAAATATAAAAACAAACAACTAGCCTTGATCGAGTGGCAACAAGAACTTTAAAATAAAAGAAAAATATAACTAAAAATAGAGTTCAAATATGAATAATGGGCTGGAATGAAAACATAACAATGACAAAAAAAAAAAAAAAAAAAAAAAAAAAGCTTCTTCAACAACTTATCATTCTCTTTTCTTAAATCGAATCTCTCCAACCTTTTTCAAGGTGAATTGAATCTTTACAACTTGAGGTTTTCACCCTGGTTGGATCGAGTATAAGGGGGGAAAGAGGTTGAGAAGAAGAAGAACGGACAACAAGCTAAAAAGGAAAAAAAAAGTGCAGAAAAAAAATGGGTCTTCTTCCCAAGGATGAAATCCGTCTGTGTATTTTTTTTTCTTCCATTTTATAGACCACGGTGGCTAGAATTTTTTTTCCTTCCATTGGCTAAAGAATCTCCATAATTCGTGCTGAAATCAAGGTAAAACGTAGGTTTCCATCTTTAAAAAGATGCACCATATTTTTTAGATTCCTTCCATATTTGATAGGCTCACAATTGTCAAATGCGATAGCAACTGCAATTCTTTGAAGCATCAATTTCCTGCATCAAAACAAAGTTTTTAGCCACTTTTTCCTTCTTTCCACTTCTTTTCTTCATCTGGTTCATCTCTAATATGCTTACTAACTTTCACTAAATATTGCTAAGATTTTCTATGCTCATACACATAATTTCATAAAATTTTAAGCATAACTCGAGTCTAACGAGGATAAATAATCCTCAATAATGAGAATTATGAGCAAAAAAAAAATAGAGAGAGAGGAGAGAAGAGAGAGAGAGGTAGAAGTGAGGTGGGGTGAAGAAAAAATGTGATAGGAAAGTTGTGGGGCCCACAATGAGGAGTTGGAATTGGAGTTAATAAATTGTAGGGCCTACAATTGAGGAGTTAGGGTAAGAATAAGTTTGTAAGACCCACAATAGGAGTTAAAATATCCTTAGGCCAACCGCCAAATAAGGAGTTAGGTGGAGTTATTAACTTCTACTCCACCCAACTCTTCAATCCAAACACTAGCTTAGGGCATGTTTGTGAGTGATTTTGGAATGCCCAAAATCACTTTTGACATGCCCAAAATCAATTTTCCTTCAAAATTGTGATGTTTGGCAATGATAAGAAAGTGATTTTGAAAACATCAAAAATCACTTTAAGTGATTCCCGGTTAATCACTTGGGAGGTGATTCCCAAGTGATTTTGTCTCTAAAATGACTATTATTTCATATTTTTAAAAATCTTACTTTTTGTGACTGGTGAAACCCGTCATCTTTGATAAAAATTCATTAATTTCCATTAAAAATTAATTCCCATTAATTTCCAACTTCTATTTTTTTTTTTTTTTAAAATTTCAAAAGCAATACTCTTTTTAGTAATTTGATGGTTCTAAAATCACCTTTGAAAATAAAGGTTAATCGTTTAAAAAAATACTTTTAATTAAATTTAAATCACTTATACAAGTTTGGAACCAATTATTAAAATGATTTATAACTAAAACTTTTACAAAATTATTTATAATTAAATCACTTAGCTTAAAACACTTATTTTAAAGTCACTCTAAAAAATGCTCATAATCATTGAAAGTCACTTTTAATTGTATGAAAATCACTATTAAAAGGGTAGAACCAAACATTAAGATGATTATATGAAAATCACTTTTAATTAATCAATCATAAACAAATCAATTGTGCTAAAATCACTATTTCTAAAATCATTCCCAAACATGCCCTTAATTTTTTTTTATACTTGCCATAAACCTAACCAAATTTAATATTTGACAAAGTATGTTAATTTTTCATTAGAAACTCACATTTTTTTTGGTAAAAAACAAGAAAATATTACGATTTTTTTTAAATACTTGTCATAAACCTAACCAAATTTGATATTTGACAAAGTAATTATTTTTCATTGGAAACTCACATTTTTTTTCTGTAAAAAACAATAAATTATTACAACTGTTTTTTTATACATACCATAAACCTAACCAAATTTCATATTTTACGAAGTAATTATTTGCATTTTCAGTAACAAATTTCTTATTCTTATACTAATTAAAAGATCCGTTCAAAAGTACTAAAAAATTTACCCAACTTACACAAAGGATTCTACAACTAACCAAAGATTGCCACTAGAAAATAAGGAAAGGAAAAAAAAGAGACCAAAGTAGCAAAGGAAAAAAGAAAAACTACACAACCCCAGGGTTCAGAACACTGCACTCCAAACACTGTTTCCTGATTCTCAGGGTTCAAAACACTGCACCCCAAACACTGTTTTCTGATTCCCAGGGTTCAGAAAACTGCACCCCAAACACTGTTTTCTGATTCCCAGGCTTTCAAACCCCCCAGAACAAACCCCCAAGGGTTCCGATTCCAAGGGTTCTGATTCCGAAACGGTGCTCCAAACGCCCCCTTAAAAGCAATTTTCATACTTGAAAACTGATTTTGAATAATTAAAAGCATGTTTTTGAGTGATTTTGTATACGACAAAAGTGATTTTAACCATTTCAAAATCACTCCCAAATATGCCCTTAAACTTCTCCCACAATCACTTTGAGTAATCTCAAAATCAACACCTAACAAAACTTAATAGAAGGACGAAATATAAATAAACTTCATTCCACTTGTATAGCATCATGGAAAACAACTGAAGTGTAATAATAATGATTTTTCTGCTTTGGTAATATGAACTTAAAAGAATAATTTTCCCTACAAGGTTGAAAAAAAAAAGAGAGAGTTTACAAAAGTGATGATAGGGATTTATTTGCCTTGAAAAGAAAAAAATAGAGCATAAATATTTATATAATATTAAAAAAAACAAATAAATAAATAAAAAGTCTGATTTTACACTTTTAAACGCAATTTTCATACCTAAAAATTGATTTTGAATAATTAAAACATGTTTTGGAGTGATTTTGTATTCGACAAAAATAATTTTTACTATTTCAAAATCACCTTCAAACATGTCCTTAAATTTCGCTCACAATCCCTTTGAGTAATTTCAAAAACAATCCCTAACAAAACTTAAAAAATGACGAAATATAAATAAACTTCCCTCCAATTGTATAGCATCATGAAAACAACAGAAGTGAAATAATAATGATTTTTCTGCTTTGGCAATATAAACTTATAAAGAATAATTTTCCCTACAAGGTTGAGAGAGAGAGAGATTACAAAAGTGATTTATTTGCCTTGAAAAGAAAAAAGAGAGCATGAGAGAGAGAGAGAGAGAGAGAGAGATTAAAAAAGTGATTTTAGGGATTTATTGGCCTTGAAAAGAAAAAAGAGAGCATAAATATGTATATACTATTAAAAAATAAAAATAAATAAAAGGTCCTACCGGGAGTCGAACCCAGGTCGCTGGATTCAAAGTCCAGAGTGCTAACCACTACACCATAGAACCCTTTTTGATACTTTCGTCACATAAGAATACATATAATATAATAAGTAAATTGGTTCATTTTGAGACATTCGATGAAAGTGGAATTAAGGACATTATTTTGTTCGATTGTTTCTAATATTATACATGCATAGATATGTTTGTTTCTAATATTATACACGCATAGATATGTACCTATTTTAGGTTATTATGGTTTCTTACTTTTTTTTTAAAAACCAATTTATATCTCTTTAATTTCTCCGATTATATCAATTTTCACCTTAAACTTTAAATCTCATCAAATTGAACCCTAATTAAATAAGTGTTGCTATTTTCACTTTTAGTTAAACTAGTGTATTACATTTTTTTTAAACGTGTGTATTTTTTTTAATCTAACGTGTGTATGATTTTTAATTTTGAAAGAATTTAACTTTTAAATGATTCGGAAAAAATGTTATTAATTATCATGATTCTAAATTTAATTTTACTTTGTTATTATACCTTTTATTTAATTGATTAAAATTAATTTGATAACTTAGATTTGAATTTGAAAAATAGCAAACTACATTTCTATATTTTTAAAAACAAATTTTGGTTAAGGTTCAAAAATATTTTGTAATATAAGTTTAAAAGAATATATTAATAAATAACAAAAATAGTCTTTGGAGAAGAAATTTTTAAAAAACATTAAGAAAAATGAGTGAACTTAAAGATGTAGTAGAACCATGGTTGAGGTCCAATTGCACACTTGAAACTGACATTTACGTGGTGGTGCTTCAATTGGCTACAACGTAGTGATTAGAATGTTAAATACTTTACATTGTTGAATACAATAAATTCGAACAGAAACTAAATAACAAAAAAGTTTTCTACTCCATCTATGTTTGTTAGTACAAGAACCCATGCATAGTGAAAATTGACATTCCACGTTTCTTTTGTTTCCCTCTTATTGTGCTATCATGTTCTCTAGTATTTTGACATAATATAACTGCAACTCACAAAAACTCAATTGTAGAGATTGCCTTGTGTACAAAGAACTCTACTTTTGCTACATTTATATATTTCATAAGCCGAAATATGAATAAGTAATTGTTTTATTTCTCTATTGATTGATTTTAAAAACTAAATTTGTAATTATTTGCTAAAAATTATCAATGTTGATAAACTTACAATGATAATAAATTTTAAAATTTTAATTTGTAACCATTTACTAATAATTACCAATATTAAAACTTACAAAGGTAATAAATTGGTTTCGTGGAGTTAAATTGATTTTTCTTTTATTTGTTTTAAATAATTCAATATAATAAGCTTTTACAATTTTAATTAAATTACATAATCTTCAAATTTAAATGTAAAAGATTAAGAATTTAATATTTAAAATAAGTTTGTAATTTGTAATATGCTCTAAAAAGGATTTGTAATCTATAATGCTTTATTTAGATCTTTCTAAAAAATATTAAGATTAAAAAGAATGCATTTGTTAAAAATTATTATTATCTCAATAAATACTTTATATTGAAATTTTAATTTATTGTTATATTTTAATTAATGTGAATTGTATGTGAAAATCATTTATGGTTTCTTTTACACAAGGATATAGATGATATCTAAACTAACTTATGTATTTTTATTTTGTCAATGATCATTCACTCTATCAAAATCTTAATTATTTTCTTCATTGTTATTAGTATATACTTTAATTTTCTTAATTTTTTTCTTAATTTTCTTAAAATGGAGCTTTTGAATTGTTGTGGAAGTGAGTGGAATAGTCAAAATTAGAGTTAAAGGGAATTAAACAATTATAAAACTATTGACATTCTAAAAAATTTATGTTCTATAATTAAATATAATTTGGTAAAAATATTAATTTTAGAATTAATTTATCTAGATTGATGCAATCTCTTAGGGGGCATTTGGAGCATCGTGTTGGGTTTGGATGGTTTCAGAATTCAAATTCAAAACGTTGTTTGGGCCACTGTGTTCAAAACTCAATGAGTTTGAAACATAGCCTCATGGTTTTGAACAGTGCACTTCAAACACTGTTTTTTGATTCCTAGGCTTTTAAACCTCCAGAACAAACCCTCTAGGGTTTCGATTCTAAGGATTCTGATTCTGAAACGGTGCTCTAAACGCCCCCTTACATTCTAGCTTTGCACATTCCATGCATTTAATCTATATGGATGCATTTAAATTGCACTATCTCATGCCACATAATAAATTTTAGGTTACATTTTATTGTTTTTAATAGATCAATTTTGAAAAAATATAAGGTATTTTCATTTTTTTTATTTTGAAAAAAAATATTTTACCTAATTTAGGTATTTTCATTTTTATTATTTGTAATTACTTTGTTGGTTTATTACAAATTCTATATATTTGCAAGCTAACTTTTTGTTATATCTTAAAATTTTCAACTTTAATAAAGATAAAATTATTTTACTAATTTGATTTCATATTATAATTATAATTAAAGAAAAATTGTTTAACTTCTTGGAAATGAAATGACAAAATTTTTTGCATTCTAACTTTTCATACTTCATAGAAATTATTTTTGATAATTAATTAATTTAAAACTTTGTGAGGAGGAGACAATTTTAGAGTTGAAGAGAAGGAAATAATTATAGAACTTTTGACATTTCAAAAATTTTATGCTCTATAATTAAATATAATTTGATAATAATATTAATTTTAGACTAATTTGGCTACATTGATGCTAACCTTTTATATTTTAGCTTTTCACATTTCATGCATTTAATCTTGATGGGTGCATTTAAATTGCTATACCTTATGCCACATTCTTAATGAAATTTAGGTTACATTTTATGGTTTTTATTATATCTATTTAAAAAATATATAGGTACTTTCATTTTTTTATTTTGAAAAAGTTATTTTACCTAATTTGAATCCATTATTGTTTTTAATTATTTTGTTAGCTAATTAAAAATTCTATATATTTTGAGGCTAACTTCTTTTTTTTTTTTTTAAACTCTTCAAACTTAATAAAAATAAAACTAGTTTACTAATTTGCTTTCATATTAATTATAATTATAATTTAAGAAAGATTGTTTAACTTCATGGAGAATCAAATAACCAAGTTTTTTGTATTCCAACTTTTTATATTACATAAAAATTATTGTTGATAATTCTTTTTAATTAATTATTGATGATTAATCACTTTATAACTATTTATAATTAGTTTAAAACTGTGTGAGGAATATATTAGTAGTTACATGATTTGTCACCAATAAAAGGAATATAGACTTGTAAAATTGATGGATAAGTTTTTATTTTTTTCAACAAAAATTTTTAATTAAAAAAAAACAATACACTGAATATAAAATAACAATAAAATATTAAAAAATAGTAAAATAATTCAAGACCCTAGCGATACAATCATTTCTTTAGATTTGCTCACTTGACAATTGATAGACAAACACTATTATTTTATTTTACAAATTGGAGTTGTCTAGGGAACGAGATATAGATTTGATACATGCATGCAATACAACTTGCCAACATTTAGAGATGCTTGGGTTCGAGATATAGATTCGACACATGCATCGACATCGTCCCTTATGACTTGAATGTGCCACCAACATTTGGATATGCTTTGAAGATTAAAAAGACTTTGAGAGCAATGACTTGAGATAATAAGAATAAAGAAATAATGAAATTCTAAGTGTTTGTGAAAAAATGGTGAAGAAAACTCATTTTTATATTTGCAAAAGGTGAGAGTTACAAAATCTTTTGAATTCCACCACTTTTAAAATTCTATTATGAATTATAATTAAAGTCGTAAATATTTGAAGTTGTAAGAACAACCTTTACATTCCAAGCTTTAAGAATTCTAAACAATTATTATTGATATTTGATTAATTAACTAATTTAATACTTATAATTAATTCTTAATGGCACATCTTGTAAATTGGTAAATCAAAGTAGGGACAAAAGTGTCCAAAAATGTTTTTTTTTCAAGATTCTCACTTTTTAATATATTATAGATTTATGTTAATTTGCTCACTAATTATAAGAAAAAACAATATAAAAATCTCCCTAAACTCAATAATTTCAATAAAATCAAGCTTTGCATACAAAAATTAACCATTAAATAAATTTGTCAAAATTCACAAAATTCAACAAAAATTGTAGCTCGATGTTGTTTTTCTCTAAAATTTTATCAATTTTGTATCATACATATATTTTATAACTCATTGAACGTATAAGATAAATTTTTCTAATGATATTTGGAGTGAGAAATTATTAGAGGGTTAAAATTGCAACACTTTTTAAAGTTTAAGGTTAATATTGAAACATTTACCTAAGTTTGAGATGCAATTTGATGAAATTGACAGTTTATGGTTAAAATTGATACAATTTACAAGTTTAGAAATAATAATTAATTTTTTTTCTCTTTTTTTATACAATTTTTTAAGCATAAAATTTATCACTATTGAGTCATATGAATGAAGATATAACTATAACATCTTTTTTTAATTCAACAACACATGGGGGTAAGAAATTTGAACATCTGACGTCTTGGTCAAAGACATATATCTTAATAAATTGAGTTATGCTGAGATTGTCATAACTAGAAAATGTTTAATTTTAGATGGAATGAATTTTCATATGTTTTAATTTTCATCATATATATATATATATATATATATATATATATATATATATATATATATATATATTTATTTATTTATTTATTTATTTATTTATTTATTTATTTATATAATGTTGATTGTCATATAGATTTAAATATTTAATTACTACGAACTAAAGCTAGAGATACTTTGTAATAAATTTAGTATATACACTATATATGAGTCGAAGGATATGAAAAGATAAAGTTAGGGGGAGGGTATTGTACTAAAGAAAAAGGCAGGAGGGCAGGATCCTATATGAGCCAGATGGGTAAAAGTATGTCAAACTTTTAACTCATTTTCTTCAATCATAAAATCTGAAATTGAAATTGACAATATTTCAATTGCAATTTCAATTTTCTGAGAAAGAGTTTTCTTCATTTTCAAAATAATAATAATTTTCTTCAATCATAAAATAAACAATGGAACATATTTGCAGTACTACTCTCTACCCTTTAATTTTCTCATTTAAATGATGTACATTCGTTTTATCATTAGAGATGTTCATTTTCTCTATGGGAAATTGCTCCTAACAGGGCGAAAAATCCTTGTTTAGGTAGAGAATGAGGAAGGAAGAGGAGGAAAAAAAATTTCCATGAGCTAAATGGAGAAAGGAGAATGGAGAATCCCATTTATTTTTTCTCCGATTTATTTTTTTCTATTACTTTATTTTATAAATACACGCACACACATTAATTTAAAATTTTATTGTTAATGATTTATATAATTGGATATGTTTGAATTATATGGTTAAACATTTTAATTATATGTATGGATAATTAGATAATTTGATATTGAATAGTATTTCATTTCTATTAGGGGGTTTAAAAATTTTATCTTTAAATAACGATTTTTTATAGGAAATTAACTATTTAAATGAAGATTTTTCGTGAATAATAAATTATTTAATTGAAAATTAATGGATATTTCTCATGAAAAGTTAATAGTTTGAAAATTTATCAAAAGAATTATTTGATTAAATTGAAATTAAAAAAAAGAAAACAAACTAAACGATGAATAATTTCATGCGAGGAACTCGTTTATTGTGAATCTCTACCGCAATCCTCGCAAAATTTAAAGAGAAATTTCAAGAGGATGGTGATTGAAATGGGAGGGTGGGGATGGGGACGTGGAAGCCATTATGTCCCCACCCTACAGACATCCCTATTTACCATGAGAGATAAAAATTTACTAAGTCGTGGTTGGAATCCCAGAAAAAAAATTAGTCAAGTGCAAGTGCACATTTCTAACAAATAATATATGGAAGTATTCCAAGAATTGATCCCTTACTTTACTCTCCCCAATTCCTCAATCCAAACACCCCCTTAGAGACTAGTTATAAATTCAAGTGTTTCAAATGAAAAACTTAACCAAATTGTAACACACGGTAACCAAGAGAATACAATGGTGAATTGTGGTTTAGAATGCAATAAAGAGTTAATATGCGCCCCCATGCTTACCACATGTACCATGTTGCCAATGACTAGCTCTAATTCTTCTTTTTATAAAAGAGAATTGAGCTTTTGTACCGTCCTAGACTCTCAACTAGAAGACTAGAATACTTCTAGGCAAACAATGTAGGGTTGAATTGGTTAGATTATTAAATGACTTTTGTGACGTGAAATGTTTAAATATTCTCCTCACTTTTTTTCTTTTCTTTTCTTTTTTTTCCGGTCAGATATGATATGAGATATATTTTATTTTATTTTTGAAAAGTGATATGAGATATCTTTATTTCCCTTACATTTTTAAAAATAAAATAAAATGATCCATATTAAAATATTTGTTCAAAAGCACACGGAGCGTTTGGCAATAATCTCCTTTTTTTTTTTTTTTTGAGCATCAATAAATGCCAGGTCAAACGGGAGACCGTTAGCCTGTCGGCTTATTTATAGGCCATGTCGGTACGATCTTTATATATAAAGAGAGAGGAAAAATTCCTATATATTATAAAGATGTCATTAATATTATGGTAAAATATCATTTTAGTGTTTATATTTTAGACTTTATTTTATTTTGGTCTAACTACTTTTAAATGTCTAATTTTAGTTCTACACTTTTAATAAAATTTAAAATTAGTCTCTATTATTCGTTTATTATTAATTTTTCTTTTAATTTTTTTTAATTAACTTTCTCTCTATAAATTTTGGAAGTATGTTTACATTGTGTCTTTTATTGTATTAAAATTATTATTATTATTTAACTAATTTTGATAAAAAAATTAACTTCAAATTTGTCATAGAGATCAATTTTAAGTTTTATTGAAAGTACATAGACTAAAATTGGACATTTGAAAGTACATAGACGAAAATGAAACAAAGCAGAGACCAAAATGATATTTTAACCTCAATATTATTATTGTAAAATTTGAACATGTGAATGATACACCAATCCACTTGGCAAGTTCTTTGTTCTTTGTTTTTCTTTTAACGGAAAAAAAATCAATTTTTACTCTAAATTTATCCAGTTGTGTCAATTTTTACCATAAACTTTTAATTTCATACATTCAGACATGTTTTTAGTTCAGCAATTGTGAGGGTGGGAGACCAATTATCAATTTGGACCAATTTGATGATAATTGAAAGTTTAGAGTGAAAATTAATACAAATTTATAAGTTTAGGGATAAAAATTAATTTTTTTTGCTAAAAATTATAGGAAGTAGATTGCAAATATAATTTTATTTGTCTAGAGTCTAATTTGATGAAATTAAAAGTTTATAGTGAAAATTAATTCAACTTGACAAGTTTAGGGATAAAAATTAGTTTTTTTTTTCAAAAAATTATAGGAAGTAGATTACAAATATAATTTTATTTGCCTAAGTTTATGGTCCAATTTAATGAAATTGACCGATTAAAATGAAAGTTGATATAATTTCACAAGTTTAAGAATAAATTTTGTTTTTTTTTCCTATAAATTATAGGAAGTAGATTACAACTTTAACCTAAATAATATTTTATCTAAAGAATATAAATTATATTTTACCATGACTATAATTCTAAAACTAGCTGTACTAAAAAAAAATCTAAAGCTAGTTACAAAAATGGCCTCAACTAAATCACTGTAAAGACACATGCACTCCATTCTTTATTCTTGAAAAATAAGTAAAATCAAAATATGTGCATAATTTTTTTTTAAACAAAGATATGTGCATAATCATAACTTGACTATTGAAAATAATGATTTGCCATAGTTGTGGTTGTGGGGCCAAGTCATTAAATAGATGGTTAATTTTATACTTCAATAAAATTACACTAATTCCATGTCAGCAGGAGAGTCTTAATGAAGGATTGACCATGCCACATGGGCTGATATCACCTCAAAAAATTTTTAGTATTACGGGAGTATCATACTTCATTTGTTTATAATATATTTTAATACTAATGAACCTACAAAATTTTCAAAATGACGTTGATGTGACAAACAATGAATATGAGTAGTATAGAAAAATTTTCATACTACGAAAGTACTATAATTTTTTTCGATATCACCTGAATAAAAGGCAGAGGTGAAATGTACGAAAAAAATATATATTAAGGTTAAATTACGATGTTAATATTTTAATTTCAATGAATTTTTATGGGTGTGTCTATTTAACGGGTCTACCATATTTTACATGACAACATTAAAAATATGAGAGCGAATTTAAATTGATAACCATTTAAATAGGTAATGGTGCCTCAATCATTAAGTTATACTTGTTGACTCTATTAAAATTATCTTTTAAATTCTGAATTTATGCCCCAGTTAAAATGATAAGTTTCCCATACCATTTGAGAGGAAGTAAACATATCTTAATCACTAAACTATATGCAAGTGTATTTTCTTTTTTTTAATGTTAACAGCATGTGAAGGTGGAGCGATTTAAACTTCTGACATTTTAGTTGAGAGTATATATCTTAACTAGTTAAACTTTACTCAGGTTGGTGAGTTGATATTCTCCATTAACCTAACATCTATATTTATTAAAAAATATATTTACACCACATACTACAAAATTGGATATTACATGGTAAATGAAGTGTATTAGGTGCACTAATTTTAAGGTGAACTAATAACATAGCTAGATTCATTTTTTAAAGAATGATTGCATATATAGCAATCTGGTACAGATAATAACAAATCCAACACAATATTAAAAGATTGACCAATATAACATAATTTTAATAAAATTCAAATAGAAACATTTTAAGGGTTGAAAAGAGCTATCAACATATCTCAACTCACGTATTTATCCGCGATAGACGTTTATCAACTCATCGGTGATAGACGGATAATAGACGTCTATCATTGATTAGGGATATCCCATCTCGCACCCCATTTAAATTTTTGTCCTTACAAAATTTTTCGTTAAATTTTTGGGGGACTAGGGCAGAGATTCCCCGTAGGGAGTTCACGAGGATCGTGTTCCACGTTGGGAGTTATTTACAATTTATTATGATTATTTTTAATCTTAATTTATTTAAATAATTATTTTGAGAAATCATCAATTAGATAGTTAATTATTCATGAGAAATATTTATTAATTTTCAATTAAATAGTTAATTATTCACATATAATCTCCATATAAATGGTTAATTTTCTTTAAAAAAAAAAAAAAAACCTCTATTTTGAACATAAAATTCTTAAACCTCCTAATATAAACAAAATAATATTTCATATTAAATTATCCATACATACAATTCAAATGTTTAAACATATAATTCAAACATAACCAATTATCTAAATCATTAAATAATAGAACTTTAAATATATATATTAAAAATAATAAAAAATGATAAATGGGATGGAAGCAAGGTCAGGGATGGAGAATATATTCCCCGTCCCTGTCCCAGTTTAGCTAGCAGAAATTTTGTTTCTCTCACTCATTCCCCCATTCTTCGTCTTGCTAGGAGCAGGTCCTAATCCCGTCCCATTTATCTCTTAGAGAATTTTTTTCCTCACTCCCTTCTTATTCCCCATTTATCGACTGAAAACACGTGGGCTTTTAGAAGAAAAATTTTGAATATAAAAAGTCTCCAGTCTAGTGTAAGTGCACACTGTCAAACAAGTAGTAAATGAAATATTCCAAAGTATCGATCCCACAGAGAACGGATGTCACAAAAATCCAAAATGAAAGCAAAGCTGTTCACACAAAGCAATCTTAGTAACCAATATTAATAAATCGGGAAGGTTGTGAGTGTACTAAAAATCAAATGATAAAAAGATGGAATCCGAACATGTTTTTGCCCCTTTAGAAAAGAATTGTGACCTAAAATGCAATTGCAATATTTACTCAAACACCAAGCAATGTAAACAGAGTTCAACTTCCATTTGATTTTAATGGAAAAACCTTTAGAAGCCTAAGTGATTAAACCATATGTCTATAGCTAATACGAACTTAGTTTAATGAGAACACAACCCTGGGTCTTAGAGGTTTCGCCTTATGTCTAAAGTAAAAAACAAGTGCTTATGTCTAAGCTCATTTCCTATATTACTTTGTATGAACACGTAATCTCATTTAACCTTTTCAATATTAAAATTGATTTCTGTATGTTCACCTAGGTGATCAAGTTAGATTCACAATAAGAATGATAATCAATAAAAGCAAGCAAATGCTATGGAATTGAGCAAAGAAAGAAAACACATACTGACTTTAAAATAAAGAAAAATAGAAATTGGAAAATAAAGTGTTGAACTAAAAAGTAAAGAATAACTTGAAGGAATGATAATGAACTTTATTGAAATCAAACTTGCTGTAAAGTAAAGAACTACAAAAATTAAAGACAAAGACTAAAAGTCAACTGAATTAAACTTACTGGAATTAAAGCACTAAAAACAGAAAACTAGACTTGAGAATACAAAGGAAAAGTCGAACTTTAGATAACTTTTACCTCTTCAATTGATCTAAACTCAACATTTTTCAAGGATAGTAAGATCTTCATAACCCTTGTCTTTCGACAAAGCTGGATTGAAGTTTGGGCGGTGTTCCTTCTCCTTTAAGTTGAGAAAGCATAAAACTAAAAATGCATAAAGTAATAGGTCTTCAATTGATTGTGGCCGATCATGGACTGCATTTTCGTGACTTGAATCTTCATATTTATAGCCTCAAAATGCTAGGGTATACTCCATGTATGTTTAAGGCAATGATCGAATCTTTATGAGCTTGATTCGTGGAGAGCATCTTCAAATATCAACGCAAAATCGAACTTCCAGATTTTTCCCTTATTGTTCAGAATTCTGTCTTCAGGCGAAATTGCAGTTGCAATTAGAGTCGCAATTCTGGCAGTGTTCACTTTTCTGCATAAAAACATCAAAAGTCATTAAAAATCAATTATTTTCCTCTTATTTTCTATTTCCTAGCTCAAAATAATCTCTTAACTAATTTTGGCTATTTTCCCATCAATTTATTATATGTATTAGACATAAAAGCGTACATTTGTGCTCATCTTAAGTAAAAAAGTCTAGAAATATATAAAATATGAGCATTATCACTCATCCTATTAGGGGTGGGTTTTTGCAAGATCCTACCCCTAAGGAAAAATGGACATCCATATCATTGGTACTCTAAGAAGTGATATTTGAGAAAAAAAATTACATAAAAATATTTAAATAGACGCACAAAAAATTAAAAAGAAATTGTCATATTTGTAAATTATTTTCGTGTGATACATTTGCAAAATTAAGATATGACAACTAATATTGTCACACATTATAATGCCCTTTTTAAAAAATATATAATTCAACAATGTGAAATGACTTTATCTAATCTTTACAAAAAAAAAAAAAAATGTCTCAATCTAATTAAATCGTATTTTTTTTTCCGTTAAAATGCCGCGTCAGGCGTCAGGTCCAGAGAAATTAATTAAAAAAGAAAAAAAAAAAGAGACAGAGAGACAAAGAAGAGCCACTTTCTCTTTTTTTTTTTTTCCCATCAATTTCTTCAATTTCTGTTCTTCAAGCGGCGGTTCTTCATCATCGTTCTTCTTCCAATTCACCACACCTCGTCTCTTAGAAACTGCAATTTTTTCTAAGGTCACAGCTTCTGTTATTATTGAGTTCGCTCAGATTAACTCGGAACTTGATCGTTACTGTCAAATTGGATTATTGTTTCTAGCAACTGCGATTCGCCATTTACGACCTCGATCTCTCCGTCGACCGTTGCAGCCAGCATCGGAGACGGTGTCGTATTCTGAAGCGGAAGAATGACGCAGTCGCCGATCTTTTACGCCGATGGAACTCACATCCAGTCCTTTTCGTCGGCCTCTCTCTACTCTTCTTCGTCTCGCAGAGATGTTTATTACAGGTTCAATCTGATCTCTGGCTTCTATCTCACACTGTGTAGTTAATTTATAGTTCTACAAATATCTGTTTCTGTTGTACGGTCTCTGAATTACTTTTTGCCTTTTCTTTCGTTCTGATCGGAGGGGTGGGTGGCATTGCCTGATTTTTTGGTTTGTACCTTAATTAAATCGATTTCAAACTGATTAGTGTTCCGAAAGTCGTGATTGCTCTTTGAGTACGATGTGATCCCGACTGCTTTTGGTGTAAGATTGTTTGGTTTGGGTTTCATTGGACAGTAGTTGAGGGGAATTCAGAAGATTTAAGGGTACACTGAAATTAGAAAATGAGTTTTCTGCGTTAAATTGGAATTGGAGAATAGTCAATCACTGCAGTGCAGAAGTAGGCACTGATTGTTCTGACCTGTTTAAGATTCTTGTAGTTATTACCATGATGGAGATGGCCAGTCTTTTTTTATTTTGATGAATTTATTTAAACCAACCATAGGGGAACACGGTTTAATATTGAGATGTGATGGGGGGTTATTGATTAAGCTTGAAAGTTGACCTACCTATAAACTTCCATCGTAATAATAATGAACTCTTCCATGTGGCTGATTTGGTGTATATATTGCAGTTCCTTCTTTTTCATATTTGAAATTCTTCCCTCTGCTTTCTCTGGTAATACATTATTAATTTTTCTCACGTTTCACGAAAAAAAAGGGAGGAGCAACTACCAAATGGTGCTTTTATGAAGGATTGTTTGTACATATGACCTTTTTTTAAAGCAAAACGATGGATGACTTGGTTTTTCAAATAATGATTCTATTGACGTCACACCGAAAGCGAAAGTACGATAAAACCCAACTAGAGCGAGAGCCATCTTCAACCTTCTTGACCAAGAGCGAGAGTACAAGAAAAACCAAACACCAAACTACTTGAATCCCCCACCATCACATGTCAAGGTTTCCAATTCCATGGGTAGCTATAGTGATAGTACTCTCAACTCAACGGCTATCACTGATATTTCTTTTTCTCGATCTTTAATTACACTGAGGTTCAGGATTAGATTTACCAACTTCATCTTCCCTAAAAACAGGGTTCATTACAAGGTGCCATGATATGAGGGGTTCATGACTAATTGATTTGTTGTTTGGATCAGTCTCTCAGGCATTTTCAAGGAGTTAGAAAAAAAGATTCAAGTCACATTATTCTCAAATCTTTGGACATCTTCTTAGGGCATCCCTCTGAGTCTGGGATCACGTACTACCATTTTTTTTAATTGAACATGAAAAAAAAATTCCTCCCCACTAGAAAGAGCAACTGAGAGTAGAGTCTTAAGTTTGATATTATCAATATCGTATTAGCCCCTACTCACCGTTCCAACATCTACAAAAAGGTCTTATTAGTTAGGCTCTTTCATAAAAGAGTTTTTTTTGTACGGATAACCTTTTTTTTGTAGCCAAAACGATGGATGACCTAGTCTTTTAAAATAACGATGGATAACCTTTTGCTGACGTCACATTGAGAGCGAGAGTACGATAAAACCCAACGAGAGCGAGAGTCATCTTCAACCTTCTTGACCGAAAGTGAGAGTACGAGAAAAATCCAACGAGAGCAAGAGGTCATCTTCAACCCATTTTCAACTTAAGAAGATGTCCAAAGAGATGGGTCATATACTTTCATTGAGAATAATGCGACTTGAATCTTTTTTTCTAACTCCTTGAAAATGCCTAAGAGACTGATCCAGACAACAAATTAATTAGTCATGAACCCCTCATATCATGGCACCTTGTCATAAACCTTGTTTCCAGGGAAGATGAAGTTGGTAAATCTAATCCTAAACCTCAGTGTAATTAAAGATCGAGAAAAGAAATATCAGTGACAGCCATTGAGTTGAGAGTACTATCACTGTGGCTACCCATGGAATTGGAAACCTTGACATGTGATGGTGGGGATTCAAGTAGTTTGGTGTTTGGTCAGAATTGAAAATGCTTAATTATTTTTTAATTTTATGTGTGAAATGGTAGATAATGACAATTATACATCTGTTAGTCATCCTCAAATATACATACCCAAGATCAGTTTTGTTAAGCTCAAATTTTGGGATGCCCCAGAGTTGGGAATCCTGCAAAATACCCACCGTCCAATCATCTTTGGATGCTAACCTAAAGTGGGAGGCCTAATACCATTCCCTTGGCTATCCCAGGATTCTCATCAACTAAACCATCTCTATGTAATCTATGCATTTCCTGTTTGCTTTCTGGTCAACTTGTTTATGACAATGGTTTATTTCATACAGCTGTGGTGCTTGTGGATATGAACTGAACTTGAGCTCTTCTAACCGCAATACATCGACCATTGGCTCTAAATATGGTAAATCAATAAAGCGAGGGATCATATCGTTTCTAAACGTTGACGAGAGCAGATTTACACAGGTTGATGAACTTCAATGTGTGCCTCACTTCTCAAAGCACTCTTGGGGCCTGTTTCGGCGAAGAATCAAACTACTCTGTCGTAAGTGTGGAAACCATATCGGAAATGCTCACACAAGCCATACTTCCTCCACCCCACTTGTTTCGGATGGATCAGATTCATCCTTGCCCAATGAAGTCTCTAGGTGTACGAAATATGAAGTTAAAATTCGTGCCTTACAACCCTCATCTTCCCACGAATTTGGCCCCCCAGTTATTTAAACAAGGACAAGGGTTGACTGAATGGTCCTCGGGAGCTAAAAGAATTGCTGGCAGCAGCAACAAATACTACAGGATTATCGGTATGTGCTGTTTACTTGTGAATAGAATCGGGTCTGAAATGGAAGGGAAGTGTAATTGAAAGGATTCACAGTGATTGTTCCTGCAAACTGAAGCATGATTTATACGAGGGAAAGCTACTGATGTTTCTGGTTTGTTTTTCATCATTTTTGTTTTGCAACGTCTAGCTCCACCGAAATAATTTATATGTTAAATTACAAGTTTAGTTTCGGAACTTTCAAGTTTGTGGCTATTGGTCTTTGAACTTTAAAAAGTATGTAATAGATCTCTTAAAATTTCAATTTTGTATCTAATATATCATTGATATATTCAAAAAAAAAAAAAAAAATTAAATTAACTGATGTATTAGATATAAAATTAAATTTTATGTATAATGGAATCCTAAACTTTCAATTTTGTGTTTAGTAAGTCCGTGAGTTTTAAAAAAAATGTTGGATAGGTCAATGTCCTATTAGCAAGGATGCAAATATTGATATTAGTAACAATATCGGTTACTCGATTTTATGGATATATCGACGGATGTTTGATTATCGACGGATATTCTAGGAAATATCATGGATATCACAGAAACTTATAAAAATATTGTGAATTTTTTGGTGAAACTTTAGAATAAGCTTATTTTATCAATAAACTACTATTTTAGGCATATATATCACTAATTATAAGCCAAATATGAATAGTAATACAATAATAGATAATAATGAAGATAAAAAAAATGAATGGACTTGAATACTTCATTAATACGAAATTCGTGCCATACAAGTACATGGTTTAATAATAAGATGATGACCTTGGAGGTATTAACCAGCATCAATATAGTTGATTTGATAGTGACAATATTGTTCCCAACTCAAGGTATTTTCAAATTTTCTAACATAATTTGATATATGTCACACATGAGTATCATGATTAACTCCAATGACACCAATAGGAGGATACCTTTCATCAAATTATGTCTCATCTAGATGAGGATGATATGAAGAATTAAGATAGTACAAAGATTCTGAATTTGAGTCTGGATCATCTTCAGGTGGAAGTTGTGGACCCCATGTATAGATCGATGTAGTCTGTCATTGATTATAACAGTAAGTATTGTAACCACTTGAATGACTATAGTTGCTATTGCTATAGCCATAGTTAATATTGTTATAACCATTGTTAGTATTGCTATAGCCATAGTTACTACTACTGCTATAGCTATAATTACTATTGTTATAGTCATTTTGTCCATGTCTATACTCGATACTAGGTGTCTAAACTCATCCCATCGATACTTGAAACAAGAGATTCTTCATCAAATTGAGCATCGTAATTTGTGGATCTTCTACGGATAAAAGGTTTTCCTATCCAATTGTCTTTCTTCTTCAGGAGTTAAGTTGTAGTGTGTGACACACATGTTTCATTCAAAAGAGTCCATTAAATGATCATCACTATTACTTGAACTACTACTTAATACCTTTTCATGTATCACCATAGGTAAAAGTGTTGGAAATAAAAGTGTTTTGGCTAGTTAAACAACCAAGAATCACTTCAACATTCATGTTGAAGTGAAAATACAATGTCAAAAGCTATCCATAGGTAAAAATGGAAATGAAAGTAAAAATACATTTTTTGTGGTTTTTTTGTTAAAAATAGAAGTGTTGGAAATGAAAATGGTTTGGCTAGTTAAACAAGCAAGAATCACTTCAACATTGATGTTGAAGTGAAAATACAATGCTAAAAGCTCACTATATCAAGTTGGAAATGAAAACTCATCATAATTACATGGAGACAAAAACGTGGATATTGTGCAGAATATTAAGAGATATTTAGCAGATTTTTGGCATATTTTGTCCAAATATCGGAGATATTTCAGAGATATATCGACAATTTCCAGAGATATTTCCACGATTTTCTCTCAACCAAACCGATAAATCAATGAATCGGCAATATATCATCGATATTTTCAATATATCTCCGAAAACCATGTAAAAACAATCCTATCCCCTAAAATCTCTATCGACCCCCTAAAATTCTGATATTCGGCGATATATCGAAAAATTTTGGCAATTTTTGCATCAATGCCTATTAGACACAATTGAAAGTATCTAATTACAAGTTTAGTTCCAAAACTTTCAAGTTTGTGGCTATTGGTTTCTGAATTTTAAAAATATCTAATAAATCTCTGAAATTTCAATTTTGTATCTAATATATCTTTGACATATTCAAATTTTTTTAAAAAAATTAACTGATCTATTAGATATAAAATTATATTTTATGTTTAATGGAATCCTAAACCTTCAATTTTGTGTTTAGTAGGTTCGTGAATTTTTTTAAAAAAATGTTAGATAGGTCAATGACCTATTAGACACAAAATTGAAAGTTCAAAAACATATTGAACACAAAATTGAAGGTTTAAAGACTTATTACGCTTTCTTACCTATTGGACACAAAATTAAAAATTCAAAGATCAGACCAATAGACACAAACTTGAAAGTTTAAGCCCAAAGTTGTTATTTACTCTTAACTTTATATAAGCTCTCTATATCAAGCTGAAACGTTCCACTTTGTTTTCTCAAACCAGAGCTCTTCTGGGGATAAAATTCAAACAAAACGAGGTAAGAATCGATAAGAGCAATCTGTAAGATGACACTTTTGCATGCCAAATTAATTAGAAGATCAGAAGAGATACACAAGCTGTATAAAACAGATGGAGTTCTTGGTGCAAGCTTTTGGCTTGTTTTGTTTTGATCAACTCTCTAACTCTCCTTGGTTTAGTTTCGATTTGATCGTTGCAAATAACTTATACAGTTGATTTTATAATTAAGAATTTTCACATATAATCAAAAAAAATTCATACTTGTTGAAGCATGATTTTGTTAATACCTACCAAACAAATATTGTGTTAATTTAATAACATAAATCACATCAAATATAACTACGAAAACAAAACTGGTGCCTTTCCATTTCTTATTAAGAGTTAAATTCCAGTACTTATGAATAGTTGAAGACAACCTTGAAAAATATTTAAAAGCAAACCAGAATCACAAGACAACCTAGGAAAACGTAGTGGATAAATGAACAGAGAGAATTAATCCTGGACAACCAACCTAACTCCAAGGATAATTTGTCCATATCCAAGTTGTGCAGAATATCATCAGGCATATAATTTTTTGAGGTCTTCGGAGAAAGCCTTCCTAATTATATCTCTTTTAAGCTTGAGAGCAGCAGTTACTAGTCCAGATTCAGGAGTCCATGGGTTAGATAGCAATTTGATTTTTGCAGGGATCTCAAACTTCTCTAATCGTGCCTTCTTTGCTTCCTGTTAAGAAGTATAAAAACATTTATAATTACATAATGCCCATTTTCTTTTAGTTTCTTCAAAGAATACCAAAGAAACTTGTGCTATTTATATCAATTTGGTTCAAAAAACGTTCGTGTATGAGTGTATCATAAAAACAGGATTTTCAAATGTCAATTTTTGCATTCTTTTCTTTGTGGGGAGGGAATGGGGTCAAAAAATTTTCCATTAGCTAAAGTAAACCCGGGACGAGAAATGTCCCCGACCTCGTCCCCGTCCCGATTTCTCTCTTTTTTTAAAAAAATATATACATAAAAGAAACCCTAAACTTAAGCTTTCATGAAATATATGTTTTTATTAGGAAGTTCAATAATTTTTCTTTTAAATGGAAAATTTTCCTTGAGAATTAACCATTTAAATAAAAAAAAAATCAAAAGAATTTATTTTATTTAATCAAGATTAAAAAATATAATAATAATAAATGAGGAATAATGACTTGCAAAATAAAACAAATTTTTTTGCAGGGATGGAGAATTAAATGGGGACAGAGAAGTCATCCCCGCACTGCCCATCAACATCGAATGGCGGAGCTAGGTGAGGACTAGGTGGTTAGTGGTTTTAGGAAGATAGTAAATGAAGAACCAAAGGCGCTCGTGGAAAGCACGAGGGGACTCGAGATGGGATTGGAAGCAAACATGAAATCTAAGTCAGAATACAGATACCTTTATGAGTGATGCTTGCACTTCCTTCACTACTTCTTCTTTACGACAGAGTTCAGCGAAATCGCTTGTATCGATTCCTTGCTTAGAAGCCCATTCTTCTACTGCATGTTGAGAGGGCACAACAAGAGCCACACAGAAACTATGGAAGGGATCAGCGTGCAGCATTATATTGTCAACATACGGGCTAACATTGAGTACGGCTTCAACCTGTAGGGAAACATTTACTTAGAAAACAAAGAATTTGATATAAAAAAGTAAAAGAAGTCATTTACATGTCATACCTTTCCCAAGGAAACATATTCTCCATGTTGAAGTTTGACTATATCCTTCTTACGGTCAATAATTTCAAGGCAACCATCAGCATGGAATTGCCCTATGTCACCAGTGTAGAACCACCGCATTCCCCTCTCATCGACCTTTGCAACAAAGAGAGATTACATCAATTGCAAATTTGAGGAAAGAATACTACAGGGATCAACACCAGCAACAAGGACACTTTACCTTGTATGATTCTCTAGTTTTTTCTTCATTTTTGAAATATCCAAGCGTAACATTTGGACCACCAATTACAATTTCTCCACGTGGCCTTGGCAAATCACTACTTAGGTATCCACCTTCAGGCCAATCAATCAACTGAGAAAGTAAAACAAAATGCCTTAAAGTTGACCATTCACAGTAAAACAACTAATAGAATTGTCATTGGATAAAGAAAGGGTAGGTGCAAAGACCAAGAGTAGTGGTTCTTGCTTTACTCAGTAACCTCAAAGCCAGCAAGCTCTTATTCAAGGTTGGCTATATTGTTTAATCTCCTTTTCTAAGTTTCCAGTGCTGGACATCATACATTCAGGCCAGTGAATTTCACATGACAAATACAGGAGGAAACTATTTTTGACTTAGGGCACTCTTGGCTTTGTGTAATTTCCGTTGAAAATGAATGATGAATTTTCAATATCAGATGTTAGTACAATAGATGCACGGCATAGTTATAAGTAACCCTGTTACCCATTGAAATACCTACTTGTACACAGATAATTGTAAGTATCAAAAAGGGATCACTGAACCCCAAGGAAGCATAGATACCTTAACGAACGAGCAAGGAAGTGGAGCTCCTACACGACCAACGGTCAAGTCATCAAACTCAGAGAATGTCCCACCAGCACAAGTCTCAGTAAGACCATAACCCTGACCTATTGGAGCACTGAAAATAGGATACCATGAGATACATATGCAAGATGGTAACTTGAATACTAATGCGCGCACACATGATAGTTTTTGCAGCAGATATAATTGGATCAACAAAATAAAACGCCACTAAAAAAATATAAACTGGGCTCAAACTCATGAAACAGTTTAAAACCGTATATGCATCTAGACAAGCACATTATTTGGTATCTCTTGTGTAATTTGTATCCAGATTGGATACCAAATAGTCCATAGGCATCTGAAATTTAGAAATCCAGCAGTAAAGCTTCATTTGTTCTTAAATAATTGTCTCTATGACAGGTGCCATCAACTCCGACAGTAAAAGTCTATGGCATTCATAAGATTTTCGTGTCATACATACCTGAGACAGATGTTGATGAATCTTTGGGTATCACCAGAAAGGGGCGCCCCTCCAGACAACAGAAAACGAAGGCGACCTCCAAGAATTGCTCGAACCTTTCTAAACACAAGAAAGTTCCATAAAAGCTTTTCCAGACCCCAAGCCCCAAACCAACTACCATTCATGGCAGATAACCTACGAGAATATGCCAAATCAAACAATTTCTTTGCTAATCCACCTGTCACATTCACCTGGAATCAGAAGACTTTTTATCATTATAACCACCCAATAAATGGATAGCAAAGCATGAGTGTTCAGATAAATGCAAAATGAATAAAAATGTGCATGCAACATTGACGAACCTTTTTAAGAACCCCTTCTCGAACACGATCTAAAATTGCTGGGACAGCCGTCATCACTGTTGGCACAAGAGCAGTTGCATCGCCCTTTGTCCCTCGCTTAATCTTGTTAGATGTATCAGTAAGTGTCAATGGAGACCCATAACCAATAGCACATCCAACACCAGCCATTACATTCTACAGGGCAAACAAAGATAACATATAAGAATTAATCATGAAGCAGCAAAAGAGAAAAATAATTTTGAATTTTACTAAACATTATAAGAGTAACATAAGCTACCAAAATTATGAAAGTCAAAGAATACAAACCTCTGCTGCTAACTCAAGGATATGAGCCATGGGTAAGTATGCGAGATATGTATCCTGCTTCCCGAGACCAGGAACTATAGTCATGACAGCAGAAACTGTAGCCAAGACATTTGCATGTGTCATCATCACACCCTGTATACAGGGCCATTATCAATAAATTATTAGAAGCAGTTCCAGAACAGCACCGCAATGTTAAACAAAATAGTCAACTACAAACAAGTGGCTGCAAATAACACAGAGATGCAGTGGAAAAGAAATCAAGCGCTACAGAACCTCACGGTATCAATAAGTTAAGGAGAATCATTGTGTAGCTTAACAAAGATAAAATTCCAAGATATACTGAGCTCCAAGTTTCCTAAGTAAAGAGAGAATATTCATTGCAGAAGCGTAGGAAATATGATGCAGATAACACAATATTCAGAGCTTTGGTAAATGCAGTCATAAAGCCTGAAAAATAGATGAATCAGAAGGGTAAAAAAAAATGCAACGTGAGCATGGTATAGGTATGTGTGCGTGTATATATGTATGTGTGTGTGTGCAAATGTACATATATGTGCGTGTGTACATAAGTACCTACGTGCAAACATAGATGTTTCTCACCTTGGGCAATCCAGTGCTTCCGCTTGTATACATTATAACTGCAATATCAGCTGAAATGGGTAACTCAGCACCCACGTTAGTTTCTTGGCCAAGCAATTGAACTTTAGTAAATGAGGTAATTTTCCAGTCCCCTTTCTGCTCAGAATTTATAATGCTTTGAGGAATCTCATCCATACATACCACATTCCTCACTGTCTTAAGCTGTCCACTGATACCTAACAGTTTATTCAACTCTTTCTGGCCACATATCACAGTCGTGACTTCTGTCTGGAGATGAAAAGGACTAATATGATCACACATCATGTATAAATAATCAAAAGGGTTCAATTCTAGCAGTGTGATATTTTAATTTCAGGAATTTGCAAGGAGATAACCAACAAAACAAATTGAAGAGATAGGGGGCAGAATTTGAGAACAAAAACATGTTTTTCATAAATACTAGGCTAGTTTCCTGATCCGGTTTCAGAAAAATTTAAGTTGGAATAATGGTTGTGCGAGGAATGTGGAAAATAAAACATGTGGCTTCATTTAATATTTGCGTGCAGCATCCGTGCATGCTTGCATATGAGAGAGAGAGCGAAAGAACCTCATTCAACGAGTGACATAATGCCTCTTCCCCTAAAGATGCATATATAGTTACGACAGTGATATTGCGCCTAAAGCATCCCTGGTACAAGAAAACACACAGCTCATATTATGCTAGAAAATTAACCTTGCAAAAGTTAGAATTCAAATAAATTAATGTAGAATAAAATATCAGAAAATGCACCGACAACATTTCTTGACAAAAGAAATATAAGTCTCAAAAATTGATTCCAAATATTGATGCAATTTACACAAAACGAGACATGAAAGAGAAAAACCTGCAAGGCAATAAACCATTCTTCTCTAGTGTCAGCAAAGATTGCTGCACGTTCTCCCTTATTATGCCCAATTTGCACTAGACCAGAAGCAAAGCTGCACACAGCTTCAAATGATTGACCATAAGTCAGCCACTCATAGTCGCCCAAATGAACCTTCTCAAAGGATTTTCCATCTGCAGTTACTTCAGTTTCTTTTGAGATCAATTTCCGGGTTCCGAGTAAGCGTCTGTCTTGGTGCTGCTTGCAAGAGTACTCAAAGAGCTCTGCAAGAGTAAAGATTCCTTCCCATGCTGTTTCGACAGGCGCAGTGCACTTACTATTCCGAACAGCAAACCCAGGATCCCCACCAGCATCAACGGGCAAGCCTCTTTTCTTTGCTTTTTTGGAATTCCGGAAGAAAAGTGTAACTACAATAGGTACGAGAACACCAACGATATATGCACTCATTTCTTCAAGACTTCAGGCACCGAGTGTAACTATAAGATGAAAAAGAGAAGCAAAATTCAGCAAGATCATTTACAGAGTATCAGTTAATCATAAACAGCGAATGAACCTATATAAAGACTCGATCTGTCGCTGTTGATAAACAACAATGAAAATAAACAAAATGATTAAACCGATAATAAAATTTCAAATACTTTGAAGTCTGAAAGTTTTCCTTTCAAAAAACTAAAAATAGCCTTTTTAAGAAAGCTACGACGAATACACTTTCCCAGATTCCATCGAAAGTAACACAAGCGACGAAAACAGCCGAAAACAGAAATTCCCTTCCATAAACGCAAGGAAAATTAAACCACAAACAATAAAGTAAAACGCCAAAACAACGCAATTCGAGATACCGCAACAAGCAATCACAATCGAAAACAAAACTTGCCAAAGCAAACGAATCAAGCATTCGTACCCTCAGCTTCTTCCCTCACCGCCGATGCAGCCAACAACAGAGCAACAGAGGCAAATTCAGAGATTCCACATTGACAAACACGAAAGATCAAGATCCAGAAACAGATGCGCGTGAAAAGTAGCTGGTAATAGTGATATCCGAGTACTGAGGAAGGAAGGGACCAAATTTATGAGTGGAAACGGAATCAGGCGGAGGCGTCAATGCGGGAAGAGATTGAACTTTCAGCCTACGAAAGCGAATCAGCTCCAGTTTAGGCGATTTCTCTATGATTTTTCAGAGCGCAGCGATGAATGAATGATGACGATAGCACGCTATGGCTGTGGGCTTTACCATACGGATCGACGTTGGGGCTTGAAACTGGGCGACTCTGACTGTGGAAAAATGGGGGATACGGAGTGTGAAGTGCGGATAAATTCCAGATTTCTGATTTAAATCCTGGCCGTTCATGGCAGTTATCAATCTGACTTATTCATTCCATATATGTATTTTTTGTTTTTCCCTTTTTTTCTATTTTCCCTTCTTGAGAGTTGTCAATGGCGTAACGATTAATGTCGGAATATTTATTTATACATTACGTGAGTGTTTGCACCACTTCACTGAGAAATAATAGAATGTAATATTCGTATAAATATTTTTTTACTGAAGATTAAAAACAATATCAGCGGAAACAATCCAACTGATCAAATTTTGTTTTTTATATTCAAAAGGAAAAAAAAAAAAAGATCAAATTTAGTTTTTGAAAATTTTGAACTTGATTGGTTATTAACAATAATTACAATGTATATCTCAAATAAATTTAAGGATTTACAAAATAGTATAAAGTTTTAGGCTTGGCTTATTTTAAAATTTTGAACTTTAAATGATGAAAGTGCTAAATTGCAGCAACGCAATTAGAATGTCTAGATATTTTTAAAAATTAACAAATTAAAATTAAAATACTATTTTGATTCATGTAATTTGAGTTTCATTTTATTTTAGTCCTTGTAATTTCGAATGTTTAATTTTAGTCATTGAATTTTCAAATTTCAATAAAACTTAAAATCGGTCCATGTTGTTAGTTTATTGTTAACTTTTCTAACAAAAATATAGTCTATATTACCCTTCTTTTTATAAATTTTGAAAATATGTTCGTGTTTTTTCTTGCATGAAAATTATGATTATTATTATTTAATCAATTTAAAAAAAAATAACTTCAATCTAACTGTAAAGACTAATTTTAAGATTTATTGAAAGTATAGAAACTAAACTTGGGCATTTGAAGGTACAATGATTAAAATAGAATAAAACTCAAGGTATATGGACCAAAATGATATTTTAACAAAAAAAAAAATTAGAATGTTCAGATGCACGTATTAATTTTTGTCAATAATCATTAAAAGGTAGAACTTCCATTCCAATGGATACAAGTTAAAAAAATCAAATTTAATATATATATATATTATTTTTTTATTATTATTATTTTTGAGTTCAACAACATTGAGGTGTGGGAGATTCGAACCTCTAACCTTTTGTTGACGTGCCAATTACCGTTGTCCTCTTAATATGATTTATTAATTTTAATTAAAGAAATATATCTACAAATAAATAACTTCGATTATAGTCATTTTGGAGTCTATCTGGTCATAGGAATTAATTAATTCCATTTGATGATTATGTTCTATTCAATTATAATTTATTAATCGATGTTTATTAATTAAATGTAAATAATAAGACTAATTAATTATTTTGATCGAGTAATGTTAGAGCCTAGAGGACCTTGCCTAGCTTGACTTTTCTTCATACCAATAATCAGAACAAAATAGCAAACTCCTTGCTTGTCGTTTCGCAATTGAAAAGATGTTCCTTCGCAAATGAAGGATAATTTAAGACAAAAGTTATGTGTGTATATATATATATCTTTGAGACATACAAATGTTATCTATTCATTTTCATAAATCCGTAATTTGAGATTTAAAAATATTGAGGTACGGTTTAAGAATAGAGATGTCTATGGGATGGGGTGGGGTCAGAATGGCTTTTCCGTCCTCGTCCCCGCCTCAGATTTCATTCTCCTTCCCCACAAAGTTCTCCATTTCATTTCGCGGGGATCGGGGGTAAGGATTCCCCACGGAGAATTCGTGGGGATCGAGTTCTCCGCAGGGACTTATTCATCATTTATATTTTTTATTTATTTTTTAAATTTTAATTAAATAAAATGTTTTTTTTAATTTCTATTTAAATTATTAATTCATAATAGTAAATTTTTATTTAAAGAGAATTTTTTAAAATTTTCTTTAGAAAAATAAAACAATACATCATAAAATATTAAATTTAGTATTTATTTTATATATAAATATACATATTAAAAAAAATAAAAAGTAATCAAAGCGGGGCAAGGAACGGGACGGGGACATGGAATACATTCCTCGGCCCCGTCCCTTTTCAGCTAACAGGGAAAATTTCTCTCACTCCCTCCCCCATTCCTCATCTAAAAGGGGAATTCCCACGGAAAAAATAAACATCTCCACTCTAGTTACGATTTTTTTTTTCTTTAAAAAGCCATGGGTAAATATCACTGTAATCATTCCATTGGACAACTCTTGTATTGGGCAAATTCTGACACTTGTCACTCGTTCACCAGCTTTTTTTCTTTTTAAAAAAAAAAAATCATTCTTCAACTGGATTTTATTATATGGAGTAGATTATGCATAAAATTTAACCATGAATAAAGATAATTTTCTAAGGGACCATTTAGTTTAAGGTTTCACAATGCTCATGGATAAAGATATTTGAGAATAAGATAGCTAGGAATAAAAGATTATCAAAATTTTATGGGAACAAATTATGTTTGTACTTATTTTATAGAATTAATCATGATAACTTTATATACTTTTAATTGCCTAATCAATAAAACAATCAAATTTAATTCAAAATATTAATAATAATTAATTAATTAATAATTAATTATAAGTATTAAGAAATAATACTTATGCTGAGTTAATTTAATTAATTAATATTTTTAATAAATATTCCTAATAAAATTAATGTACTAGATTTGTATGATAAAAATAAATCAAATAAATATATGATTATTTATTTATTACAATAGAATATTTAATTAATTATAATTTAGTATTATTAATTATAAATTTATTTTAATTTAACTAATCCTAATTAAATATATTTAAGATATTATCAACTAATTAATTAATAATTTCAGTAAATAAGTAGAATTCATTTAATGAATTTTTATTTTTAGAAATAAATTAAATAAATATTTTAATAAATTATTATTGATTTATTAAATTAAATAATTAATTTTATTAAATGAATATCAATTAATTAATTAATTAACTATATTCAAAATAAAATTACATATAAAAATAAAAAAGCAAAGGAAGAAAGGGAGCAAAGAGAAAACTCATACTTTTGTAAGGGTAAAGAAAACTGTCTTTTATCATATATGATGTCTGGAAATAAAATTATTTCTAGGTAAAGTATTCAAAACTGTGTAACAAATATGAATTTAGTTTGTCTGTGCCCATTCCCACCTAACAAAACCTCCGACCAAACAACATTTAACTATAATCAATACACAAGCTACATGCCAATTTGAGCGTAGCTCAATTAATTCAAATGTGTCAACTTAAGCGCTTAACTGGTTAAGACATACATCATCGTTCAAAAAGTTAAAAGTTTGAATTTCTATTCACATATATTGAGCTAAAAAAAAGTAGTTAAAATGTTATTTATCAGTCATAAAGATTAATATATTCAAATTACCATTCTCACCCACAATTATAAGTTACTATAAGTTTCTTTTTTAAGTTAGACAATATGAAAATAGAGATTCAAACATCAAACCTCTAAGATAGATGCATAATATCTTAATCAACTAAACTAAGCTTAATTAGCTATAAGTTGTAAACTTCTCTTTTATGTGTAATATATAATTCTAAAAAAGAATAAACAAGTATTTGTTTATTTATTTATTTTTTGAAACAGTAGACATATTTTTATTTAAAAGGCTATAAGTCGGTTAGTAAATAAAAAGCTACGTCTAATTGGTTTGGATTTTAATGCATCAGGAGGTAGTACAATACTATGAAAAAATTTAGGGTAATTGTAATGGGTAGCAAATTAGAGTTTACTATTTGCAAATATAGCAACTTTTAAAAAGATTTGTAAATATGGCAAATCTTTTAAATAATTTTTCCTTATTCCCATTTTACCCTTATTTTAAAAAAATATTCGCAGCGATCTTCTTCTTCTTGGTCTCTCATTTTTGCATTTTACTCATTCTCCGATTACGTTTTTATTCGCCGATTAGCAAGTTGTCTTCAAGCTTTAAGAAATGGTCAAAGGTGGATCCCTCGTTTTTTACGATGCATAAGAAATATCAATTTGAAATTCTCTTGAAAAATGCCTCCGATTCGAGCAGTTTAATTTAGGTGGAATTGCTACATACGTTCTGTTTTCATTTGTGGAATTCTGTAAAGGAACTGGAGATGGAGGAGGTGGTAGTGATCGGGTTTTGCACGATGCTACTGGAAATTGGAGTTATAGATAGTGAACACCATGGATTTGAAGATGGAAGCTACAGTCAAGTTGTCATCGAGATTGCCCTAGGGTTTCATGGACCATTTGTCTTTCCAACACTTTCCTCTTGGTTTCAGTTTCATTTTGGCTGCATTTATTGTGTTAGAGTTTCACATAAATTAAATCTAACACTCTTTCACGTTCTCACATTTTATTACTTTGATTGTTGAATTTTATTTCTTCCACCATTGTATGTATTATTGATCAGAGATTTTTGTACACCAAGAACAGAGGATTTATATTTATATTGTATAGTTTTGTAATTCAATGGAAGTTTTGGCTCTCTAGAGATAGATTATGAACTATGGGGATTGATCAAAGGAAATGAGCAAAATGGGAAGTGAAATTATATAATCAAAATATTAGAAGAAAAGGAAGGAAGGAAGGAATTAAGGGAAAAAATGGGGCAAGATTTTGGTTGCTTAAGGTCGGTGGTCGCTTCATTATAAACTAAAATGAAATAACTTAATCAGCAAACCTACTACATTTATTGTGATTAAAGTCTATCAATGATAGAAGTTTATCACCAATAGACTTCAATCACAATACATGTATTGTAGCTATCATTGATAGACTACAATATTGAAGTCTATCAGTGATAGAAGTATATCACTGATAGACTTTAGCCACATTGGTAGTCTATCAGTGATAGATTTCAATCCATGATGATAGTCTATTAGTGATAGACTCTTATCATTGATATACTTCAATCACAATATATGTTATCTATCAGTGATATGCAACTATCACTGATAGATCTGTACAACAACAACTAATCAACAATAATTGCAACAGTGATACATTCATAAGTTAGGTAAAGTACATTGTGCATTTCCAGATGTTCTTTTTGTCATGTGCTTTTTTGGTCATCTCTGTTCTTCTTCCTTGTTCTCATTTTCTATTTCTTTTTCATCTTCCTCCTCATCATCATGCTTCTCATCACTTTCATTTATTAGTATAGTCACTAATAGAATTTAAATAATTGAAGTCTATCAATGATAGACTTATCACTGATAAACTCTATCAGTGATAAGAGACTATTATTGATAAACTCTGTCAGTGATCGATAGAAGTTTATCACTAATAGACTTCAATTGTAGAAACAACAGCTAATCAACGATTGCGAAAAAAAAACCACTTCAATCTTCAATGCTAAAAGTCAAAATTACATCTAAATGTTAAGTGCCTTCCCATGGACTCACATTTGCATTATATGGACTCTCGTTGATTTGTATATGATATGAAAGTCAAAAGTATATGATCTAATATTGAGTATAGAAATGGATTATCTCTAACTTGTATTACATTATATTACGGTGCTAAGTAGATTTATAGAAGCAACTAAACATCAAACAAAGTCAAATAGAAGATTACATTTACTGTGATTACTTCATCAGTGATAGAAGCCTATTACTGATAGACTTCAGTCATCACATGTAGCCTGTCTCTTGTACAAATCTATCAGTGATAGAAAAATCTATTACTAATAAACTAGTACAACAACATCTAATCAGCAATAATTGCCATTTTGATTGGAGTCTATCAATGATAGGCTTCTATCGACTTCACTCACAAACCAAACAAAAAAAACATAATCCAACCAAACAGGAAACCAAACATATTAGAAGAAGCATAATACAAAGAAAAACATAGCAAACTAAACCAATTAAACAATTTGGAAGCGTCTAAACATCAAACAATACCAAATAGAAGATTAAATATGAAAGGACTTAAGTTGAAGTATCTCACTATGAAGTTTATAAGTGCAAGGAGTCTATTGGCGATAGCTTACAATTATTGATAAACTTCTATTGATTATTTTGAAGTCAATAAGTGATAGTCATTAATAGACTTTAAATAATTGAAGTCTATCAATGATAGTCTTATATCACTGATAGACTACCAGTGATAGGAGTCTATCACTAATTAGGGGTGTGCATAAAATCGAAAAAATCGAGAAACCGAACCGGACCGAACCAAACCGATTGGTTCGGTCCGGTTCTTTAGAATTTTATGGTTCTTTCGGTTTAGGATAGTTAAAAACCGATGAATTCGGTTCAATTTTTGGTTTAATGCTTAATAAAATCGAAAATAACCGAACCGAACCGAAAGAAGAAGAAAAATTATATATATATAACTTTAACCCTTAAGCCCACTTTAACTCAAGCACAATTTACCTATTCTTCCATTATTTATCTCTCTGGGCCCATATTTGCTACTCATCCAATCCAATCCAACCCATCTTTAAGTTACTAACCCTACCTACCATATTTTTTCTCTTCCACATTTGCTACACCTCCAGCCGACGTGGTCTTCTCAACCCCCTCCCTATCTCTCTTCTCTTTCCACTTGTATTCTCTTTGTGCAGGTTGCAGAACGATGTCCATTTGTTGTCGTCGTCGCCCGTTTTCCATCGCCGTCGCCGCCCCTTCACACTTTTAGTTTGTGGGTATCGTCTTCTCTTTTGCGTGGTTTGTTTTCTCTTTTGCATTGTCGCCGCCGGCTTCTTTATTTTTCCCTCATTTAGTCGCCAACCTCTCTATTTTCTCTCTTTATTTGGTCGTCATCGGCTTCTCTTTTTTCCTCTATATTCTGTCGTCGTCGCTTCTTTACAATATTATGTGCCTTTCTTCTATGGTCATCGACAGTAGCGTGGATCTGCGGTACTCCTCGGTTAAAACCGAAACCGAACCGAGGTAATCAAAATCGATATAGTTCGGTTCACACCGAAACCGAGGAGAAAATCGGTTCTCTCGGTTTAGGTTTGTTGCAAACCGAAGGGTTCGGTTTGGTCTTTGGTTTCGTCCAAAATGGGACCGAACCGAACCGTGAACACCCCTATCACTAATAGACTCTGTCAGTGATAATAGTCTATCACTGATAAACTTCAATTGTAGAAACAACAATTAATTAGCAATTGCGACAAAAACCACTTCAGTCTTTGTTGCTAAAAGTCAAAATTACATCTAAGTGCTTTCCCATGGACTCACGTTTGTATTACATGGACTATCACCAATTTGTATATAATATGAAAGTCAAAGTATATGATTTGATATTGAGCATGGAAATAGATGGACTATCTCTGATTTGTATTACATGACATTACGGAGATAAGAAAATTTTATTCAAAGTTGAGAACAGAAATGGAACATTTGAAATCATAAAGACTAGAGCAAAATAAGTAGAAACACACGTTTGCAAAATTAAATTTAAACCGCAAGTTCAAGAACAAAATCAAGTTGATTTCTGAACTATTACAACAACTACAAAATGTTTTAAGCTGATTTCTCTATAGCTAGTACTTAACAAGAGAGTCATAATAGTGAAGCTACCACATCTATCTACAAAGACGACAACGAACAACCAACTACGAAGATGAAATGGCATACCACCGAATACGAACAAAAACTGTGAATAAAACCAGAAGAAATTAGCGAAGATAAAATCCAGAAACCGCGAATAAAACTAGAAGAAATCATAGAAGATGAAATCGAAGACGAAACAAAAGAAATCGACGAGCATAGATTGTTGGAGACTTGAAAAGGCAACTAAAATCAAGAGAAATCAAAGAAGATGAAATGCACCATTAGGGATTTTGGTTGAAAGGAAGGTGAAATACGTTGGGCTGAAAAAATGTGATTTGGGCTGATAGTTGTGGATTGTTGATTTGAAATCATTTTGGGCTAAGGGGTTTTTAGTCTTTTGATGCAAGCTTGATTTAATTTTTGCCATATTTGCAAATAGTTTTAAGATTTGCTATTTTTGCTATTATTTTGGCCTGCTTTGGTATCTGTGCAAGTATCCCAAAAATTTATAGTAATATTGTAGTACTTTCTCCTCCTATTCATAATTTAACACGTCATTAAATGATATATTAAACTATGCTCAAGTTAAGGAAATTTTTTTAGTACTCAGTAGTAGTACCATACATACTCCTTTTATTCACACTATAATTTACCTTGATTGAAGGGGGTAGTTTTAGAGATTGAAAAATGGAAGAAGAGAGTAAAGAGGGTATTGAAAAAGAAAGGAAGAAAAAAAAAAGAAAAGTGGTAGACCATAGATTGAAGCAAATCAAGAGAGAGAAGAAATGGAAGAGAGAGGTAATAGAGTGTAAATAAATGTTTTTCGTCCATGTACTAACTGTAAGGGCATTTATTTTATTTTATTTTAAAGGTTAAAGGTATTTAATACAATTTTTGAAAGTTCATGAGTATTTTAAAATAAGATACTAACGATTTCTGTTCATATACTAATAGTAAGAGTATTTTTAAATTTTTTTTGAAAATTGAAGGATATTAATGAAACATTGGAAAGTTTAGAAATATTTTTGAAACAAAGTACTAACGGTTTCCATCCAAAACTAATGGTAAATGTATTTTTGAACTTTTTTTAAAAAGTTTAAAAGTATTAATGAAACTTTTGAAAATTTAGAGGTATTTTTGAAACAAAATACAAAGTTTAGAAGTATTATGTTCGTGTCTTTTCTTGCATGAAAATTATTATTATTATTATTTAATCAATTTCGAAAAAAAATAACTTCAATCTAACGGTGAAGACTAATTTTAAGATTTATTGAAAGTACAAAAGCTAAAATTAGACATTTGAAAGTACAATGACTAAAATATAATGAAACTCAAAGTATAGGGACTAAAATAATATTTTAACACAAAAAAATTAGAATGTCCGAATGCACGTATTAATTTTTGTCAATAATCATTAAAAGGCAGAACTTCCATTCCAATGGATACAAGTTAAAAAATCAAATCAAATTATATATATATATATATTTAAGTTCAACAACATTAAAGTGTGGAGATTCAAACATCTAATCTCTTGGTTAACGTGCCAATTAACGTTGTCCTCTTAGTATGATTTATTAATTCTAATTAAAGAAATATATCTACGAATAAATAACTTCGATTATAGTCATTATGGAGTCTGTCTGGTCATAGGAATTAATTAATTCCATTTAATGATTATGTTCTATTCAATTATAATTTATTAATTAATGTAAATAATAAGACTAATTAATTATTTTGATCAAGTAATGTTAGAGCCTAGAGGACCTTGCCTAGCTTGACTTTTCTTCCTTGTACAGTTATACCAATCAGAACAAATTAGGCCCTGTTTGGTTTGTGATATGAAAATATTTTTCGAAAACAAAGAATTCAGTTAAAACTAAAAACAAATGTCTTATTTTCATTATATCTAAAAACACGTTTGGTTTCAATTTAAAAACTTTAAATTTGAATTCAAAAATTAAAAACTGTATTTGGTTGAAATTTGAAAATGTAGGAAAAGATTAATATGTGTTTCATAGAATCAATTCTTTAAGAAAAAACTAATATAATTGTTTTTTTACTATAGCAAATTTGAACTTATTGTTGCCGAAAAGGAAATGAAGATTGTGGAGATAATAAAGATAGCAGAAGGAGAGATGATTCAAAAGATTTTTGATTTCTTGAAATACAAGCGGTAAATTTTATAAAATGAATAAAACTTTTCCAACGAGAAAAAGAAAAAGAAATTCTTTCTAGTAAGAGAGACAAAAAAACCATTTATCGAAAATGATTAATGTTTATACAACGTTGTACTAGTTAAATCAATAGTATAATCATCTATAAATATTTTCAATAACTTTGGTTTGTTGATATTTATTTTTTGTGGTTTTTGTAATAAAAATTTATTCATAAAAATTTAATGATAGGTCCACTTTGTAGATATAGGTACACTTATGAGTTTTAAAGAAAAAAGATAAATTGTAATATTTGATTTTTTTTTTGTTTTGATGAAAACAATGTTTTTTGAGGAGTGTATCTGTTGTTTTCATAATTTTTAAAAACAAGGAAAACAATAATTTATCGTTTCCAAAAATAGGTCATTTTCGAAGTTGTTTTTGAAAACCGTTTCTGAAAATAATTGTACCAAACACATTTTCATCGTTTTTTTTTTGTATCTTTCATTTTCGAAGACATAAAAATGAAAATGGATCATGAACCAAATGTGGCCTTAGCAAACCGTTCGCTTGTTGTTTCGCAATTGAAAAGATGTCCCTTCGCAATTGAAGGATAATTTAAGACAAAAGTTATATATATATACAAAAGTTATCTATATATACAAAAGTTATCTATTTATACAAAAGTTATCTATTCATTTCCATAAATCCGTAAATTGAGATTTAAAAATATTGAGGTCATGGGTTACGAAAAAGATTTTTTTTTTTAAAAAGCCATGGGTAAATATCAATGTAATCATTCCATCGGACAACTCTTGTATTGGCCAAATTCTGACTTGTTACTCGTTCACCAGCTTTTTTTTTTTTTTTAAATTTATTTAATTTTAAATTTTAAATCATTCTTCAGCTGGATTTTATTATATGGAGTAGATTATGAATAAAATTTAATTCTCTAAGGGACCATTTAGTTTAAGGTTTTACGATGCTCATGGATAAAGATACTTGAGAATAAGATAGTTAAGAATAAAAGATTATCAAGATTTTATAGGAACAAATTATGCTTGTACTTATTTTATAGAATTAATCACGATAACTTTGTATACTTTTAATAGCTTAACCAATAAAACAATCAAATTTAATTCAAAGTATTAAAAATAAATAATTAATTAATTTAATTGGATAATTAATTATAAGTATTAAGAAATAATACTTATACTGAGTTAATTTAATTAATTAATATTTTTAATAAATATTCCTAATAAAATTAATTTACTAGATTTGTTTGATAAAATAAATCAAATAAATAGATGATTGTTTATTTATTACAATAGAATATTGAATTAATTTTAATTTATTATAATTTAGTATTATTAATTATAATATTAATTTAAATAAATTTATTTTAATTTAACTAATCCTAATTAAATATATTTAAGATATTATCAACTAATTAATTAATAATTTCAGTAAATAAGTAGTATTCATTTAATGAATTTTTATTTTTAGAAATAAATTAAATAAATATTTTAATAAGTTATTATTAATTTATTGAATTAAATAATTAATTTTATTAAATCAATAACAATTAGTTAATTAATTAACTATATTCAAAATAAAATTATATATAAAAATAAAAAGTAGAGGAGGAAAAGGAGCAAAGAGAAAACTCATACTTTTGTAAAGGTAAAGAAAACCATGTCTTTTAGCATATATGATGTCTGGAAATAAAATTATTTCCAGGTAAAGTATTCAAAACTATGTAACAAACATGAGTTTAGCTTGTCCGTGCCCATTCCTACCTAACAAAACCTTTGACCAAACAGCCTCTAATTATAATCAATACACAAGCTACATGTCAATTTGAGCGTAGCTCAATTAGTTCAAATGTGTCAACTTAAGCGCTTAACTGGTTAAGACATATATCTTCAATCAAAATGTCAAAAGTTTGAATTTCTACTCACATATTTTGAACAAAAAAAAAAAGTAGTTGAAATGTTATATTTCAGTCATAAAGATTAATATATTCAAATTACCATTCTCGCACACAGTTATAAGTTATTATAAGTTTCTTTTTTAAGTTCGACAATATGAAAATAGAGATTCGAACATCAAACCTTTAAGATAGATGCATAATATCTTAATCAACTAAATTAAGCTCAAGTTAGCTATAAGTTGTAAACTTCTCTTTTATGTGTAATATATCATTCTAAAAAAGAATAAACAAGTATTTGTTTATTTATTTATTTTTTGAAACAGTAGACACGTTTTTATTTAAAAGGCTATAAGTCGGTTAGTGAATAAAAAGCTACGTCTAATTGGTTTGGATTTTAATGCATCAGGAGGTAGTATGGTACCACAGAAAAATTTATAGTAATACTGTAGTACCTACTCCTCCTATTCATAATTTAACACGTCATTAAATGATATATTAAACTATGCTCAAGTTAAGAAAAAAAATTATTGTACTCAGTAGTAGTATCATACTCCTTTTGTTCACACTATAATTTTACTTTCATAAATATTTTTAAATGATGGTGGACCCCACATTATTGTTAAAAAGATGTTGACATGACTAGCAATAAATGAAAGGAGTATGCATACTATCATAGTACTAGAAATTTCCCGTCAAGTTAGCCACCACTTGTGTTAAATAAAAGAGGCTAAATGATAAAAAATACCCCTAAACTTTATACTTTGTTTCAAAAATACCCTTGAACTTTTAAAAGTTTCTTTAATACACTTAAACTTTCAAAAAAAGAGTTAAAAAATACTCTTACCTTTAGTTTTGGATGGAAAAATTTAGTACTTTGTTTAAAAAATAATCATAACTTTCAAAAGTTTCATTAATACCCATATACTTAAAAAAAAAGGTTCAAAAACTCCTACCGTTAATATATGGACAAAAATCGTTAGTGCCTAATTTTTAAAATACCCTTAAACTTTCAAAAGTTGCGTTAATACCCTTAACCTTTAAAAAAAGTTAAAAAATGCTCTTACCATTAGTATATGGACAAAAATCGTTTATCTACACCTCATTACCTCCCTCTTCTATTTCCTCTCTATCCTAATTTGCTTCAATCTATGGCCTAACACTTCTCTATTTTTCTTCCTTTTTTTTCATTCTTTTTCAATATCTTCTTATTCTCTTATTCCATTTTTCAATCTCTAAAACTTCTCTCATTTCTCCAATCTTCTTAATATTAGAACTTTAAATAAACAGGAGGAGCTGTCTTTCATTTCTAAGCATGCCCAAACATAAATATAAGAAATTTCAACACCCAAATAGTCAATATCTTTGAAGTTATCTTGAGTTGGAAAAGAACCAATTTGAAAACAACTCATATAGATACCCTCATTTATTTTCATATAGATACTCTCATTTTTCCTCCATTTGTCCAATTCTCAATCATGGGAAACTTAGCTTTTTAATTGATCACAATAAATAGACTAATTTGAATTGCAAAAAGGATTAATAAAATATTCATCCGCTACAAATTTGGTAATGCATATGTTTTCTTTTTTTCCCTCCCACTAGATGCCTCAAAATTATGACCCAAATTCTCAACATGTCTCTCTTTTTGTGTATTAAACTCAAACGTACTAGCTCAAATTACTAACGTATAACCTTGTTAAAGCATTTAAGTCCTAGTTCGAAGGTCCTTTGGTGATTTCATTATTCTCCTTTCTTCTTGCTATAGCTTATATACCTTGATTGAATGGGATAGTTTTAGAGATTGAAAAATGGAAGAAGAGAGTAAAGAGGGTATTGAAAAAGAAAGGAAAAAAAAGAGGGAAAATAGAGAGGTGTTAGCCATAGATTGAAGCAAATCAAGAGAGAGAAGAAATGAAAGAGAGAGGTAATGGAGTGTAGATAAATATTTTTCATTCATGTACTAACAATAAGGGCATTGTTTATTTTTATTTTAAAGGTTAAAGTTATTTAATACAACTTTTAAAAGTTCATGGATATTTTAAAATGAGGTAGTAACGATTTCTATCCATATACTAATGATAAGAGTATTTTTCAACTTTTTTTGAAAATTTAAGGTTATTAATGAAATATTTGAAATAAAGCACTAACGATTTCCATCCAAAACTAATGATAAGGGTATTTTTAAACTTTTTTTAAAAGTTCATAGGTATTAATGAAACTTTTGAAAGTTTAGAGATATTTTTGAAACAAAGCACAAAGTTCAGAAGTATTTTCTATAATTTAGCCAATAAAAGAAAAAGACCACCACTTGTGTTAAATATAAGAAAAAGGATAGGTCAGTAATGTCAATATAAACAAATGCAACTTTTCCAGTCTAAATTTAAGAGCCTTCTAGAGTCCCTTTCTGGAACCTTTTTTTTTTAAATTTTAAACAACTGCATTAGCCACACAACCACCAGAATTAAATATAAAACCTCTCCTCATTAAAGAAAAATAATGAGGATGGTTCTTTGCCTCGGTCAATGTTTCGATCATATGCAGGATATTCGGCAGTTGACCCTCGAATTTGGCTAAAGATCTGAGCTTTGAATCATTAATAATAAAATGAAAAATGTTACATTATACTCGGCTTACATCAATTTCAGCTCACGTCGACTTCATCAGAATTGCATTTAAAGAGAATAATTATGAGACAGAGACAGAGTTCAGGAATTGACTTAGACAAGAATCGAATTCACTTCTAACTTCTAAGATGGAAAATAATAAATTTTTGGAACACAAAATGGAAAAAATTGTTCATTATCGGCCATTGACCGTAACTGAGATTGAGAACCATTCACTTGCTTTTTTGAACGAGAAATAGCATATTTATTTGAAGGTTGAATCTGTTCAAAGCCCTAGATTTTTATCTCAAAGATTCATACCATATAAGAGAGAGAACCCCCCCAAAAGGATGTAAAGGAAATGGAAGTCAACTGAAGACGAGCAAACAAAAAAAAAAGAAAGTCAAATAGAGGGGATTCTGTGCAATTATATACCGACCAAATGTTTCAGCCTTGTGTGGGTCTTGTATTGATGTTATCATCCTGAGGGTTTCCACCGGGGGCTGCTCCGGTGAACATCTGCATCATAGATCTCAATGCACCATTGAGATCCTGAGGCATTCCATCTCCAATGCTGAAACTGAAATTTCCATCCATACTCGTTCCAGGATCGCCCGAACCATTTTCGCTTCCGTTCTCTTCTCCCCTGTCTTCGGAATGTTGCCCGTGGAATGGGTTTGTAGTATTGGCAGCCATGTTCATGAACATGTTTGAAATTTCGGAAGGTAGAGTGACATTAAATGGCATAGAAGGGAAGGGAGGTGATGGGCTATCATTCCTTGACCCTCCACCAAACTGGTTTTGGGATTCTTGACTTCGACTTGATGACCCCTGCATAGAATTAAATCCATTGTAGATAAATTGTGCAGTATCGCAACTAGGTAGTGGAGTTCGACGAGTCTATAGCAGAAGGATGAGCAAGCAAAACCATAGCAAAAATTAACAGTCTACTGCTCATTACATATTCAAATTGGATCCAATTTGTAACATTTCTGATAACATCAATTGGCTGAACAAGGACACTTTTGGTTGCTGAAGCCATTTCATTGTGGCCACAGAAAGATATTACATACTAAATCACTATGACAAAAGAACTTAGTCTGGATTCTAAGAATTCTGACCCATGACCACTGCGTAAGGTTGAATATTAAGTGAGAGCTAGCAAAGTAGTAAGTAGGGTTCTGAGGAGAGAGCAACATAATGAATAAGAATTGGCATAGATAAAAACATGGCAAAAATTTTTGACTCTTGAATTTGGAAGAGATCAATATCATTTTCATTCTAGGATCGTTCTTAATTATAAAATATCAGGTGGTTACACTGCTTAAATTATGGTATCCGTAGGAAGTGGTCTGTTTCGAACTTCAAAATACAAATATTTGTACAAATCATAGAAGGAGGAATCAATGGCTTTCTTGAACTTACTAACTTTTATAACTCCATTATTGTCTCACAACTTGAGAAGAAGGATAATAAACGCCTTTCCCAATTTTGGAAAAGAGAGAGGATGGGAGGACAAAAAACTTCCGACTAGTGTAGACCAAAATACTCTAGCAAGAATCTAAGGGCCTCAGAAACTCAAAAGCCCAATAAGATATACAAGAAAATATAGAGGGCTTACATGAATTTAACAAAAGGCTAAATATAATTTACACCTCATCAACTATTCTAATAGAAAAATGTTGGTCAAACTAAAAGTTCTGTCTTCATAAATGATCTTAGCAACACGTGCAGCAGATATATTTTAGAAGCTCTCATTTCATTCTATTACAAGATTGAGAACCAACAATCCTTTGTGAAAGGACCCTTTATTTCATGAGAAAATAAAGCACATTGTACCTGCTCATGGTGAGTTTGTCGCTGTGCTTCCTTTAACTTCTGTTCAGCTACCTATTATAAGTCGAAATAAAACATTGTCATACACTAGTAATGTTAAAAGTAATAGAAGAACCAGTTGTGGTAGTGATGAAAGTCACTGTATTTTTTTTAAAAAGAAACTGAGATTTCAATATTGAGAAATATGAAAGAATGAAAGTCAGTGTATTAACTCGAATATTTTCCCTGACAGCTTCGTTGTTTGGATCCAACTGCAAGGCTGCACATTAAAGCTGACATTTTAAAATGCATTCAGATATGTGTAATGAAACATAGTCTGTAAAAAAGAAGACCTAATCAGTTCCAAATACATATAGTTCTCTACAAGTACTTTCACAATTTAACATAAGTTTAATGCCTACAGCAACAGAGAAAACAAGTCAAGATTCTTTTTTCACTACATTTAACTTGCAAGGGTTCTAATGTTTGAAGTCTCACCAACCTTTCATAAATCCTTCATCAATAGCATCACGATAGTTCCCCTGGTCATATAAAGCCAAGCCCAGACGACTATATGCCTTGCTATAATTTGGGTCAATTTCAATAGATTTCAAACAGTCTCTTGTTGCTTCAGAGTATTTCTGGATTTGAGTGTAAGCAGCCGCCCTAAGGAGTAAATTTTTTTTGACATTGAAAAAAAATGCCATTAATAAAAATTAGGGTGAGGAAAATAACAACGATGAATCTGTCTTCAATGTATTAAATTCAATGAAATTAAAATTGGAAGAAAAGCCAAGTAAACCAGGGCAAAGTGAAACTATAAAGACAATGGTTGTGAGCAGATACATTTTTACATTTATACAACTATGCACAAAGATGTAACTATTGTCTGCATTTGTGATTCTACAATATTTAATGTCAAGAAATTTAAAGCATAATATGATAATATTAGAAATATTAGTGGTAACATGAAGAATGACTATTGAGAAATTTCAAATGAGTATCACAGACAAACGAGAAAAAAAAATCTCCATAAGGCATAATCCTTAAGCAAATGGAGTTAACAAACCCTTTTTTCTTTCTTTTTTTTTTTTTGGGGGGGGGGGGGGGTTCCTGCTTCATGAGGAAAGAGAAATGTTAAGTTTCTCATATAACTACGGTTATTTCTTCACAACATTCAGTTTACAAGGGTGGTGAACTAATCTCCATAACTCAGTAAAATGAATGAATGTGTTAATCTGTTTCCTATCTCACACACACAGAAGGAAAAGAAATTCCTTAACTTGTCACGATAAGCTGCTCTATTGCAATTCACATTAATGATGTTTATGATATAACAGCATTCTACCTGTTACAGTAGTAAATGGCATTATTTTCACATAGTGCGATTGCACAGCTATACAACTCAATTGCGTCAGAGTATAGTTTTGACTGCATAGCCCTGTTACCTAAAACAAAACATATTTTTACATATTAGAACCCTTCATCAGCAAGTTGGGCCGATAAAAAGAGGGATTTGAAGATTCAAAATTTTGCCGATTATACTACATAAACAGTGTCTTATTTTATCAAATAAAGGATAAATGTAAGCATGAAAGAGTACATCTAAATAATAAAGAAAAAGGATCTAAACAATATATTTGTGTGAGGGGAGCCTATTTTTACCTTTACCATATTAAATGAGTGTGCAGAAGGACGGGAAATCATAGGATAAAATGAAACAGACTGAAGATTATTTCTAGAGTAGAGATTCTTAGTAGTTGTGATACCAAGGGATTTCAAGGACTCAGCAAGGTTTTTGTGATTAATTTCAGTGCATCCGGATCTTTCCATCTCCTGATACAATAAGAAATTTGGTTTAGGATTATGCACGGAAGCAGGGGTAGAGAGAGAGAGGGGTACTCTTCAAAAGTAAGAGCCTGTATAAGAGGCAATGAGTCAGTAACAGATAAGTTACCAACTGCATTTAGAATATCAAGCAACAGACGCTGATATACGATATATGGAAAGAAAATGGTGCATACAGAGAAATAAAATTCATTTGAAGCAACAAAACTACAAGAAAGATCATACTCCAAGAGCATCATGAAACAAACGTGTTGCTCGCTCGAGTTGGTCAGGATCATCCCTCCCATCTGCTGTGGTTCTAAAATAGTGAAGTTTTTCAAGCGCAAGAACAAATTGCCCAAAAAGTTCATCTTGCAATACTCCTGCAAAAATGATGACCAACATGGAAAAAATGAAAAAAAAATCCAAACCACTAATTTAATTGATTCAACATATACAATTTTGTATAATTCTTTTACAGAAAATATAAAAATTAATAAAAAAAAGAGGAGGAATATACAAAAAGAAGAAGAGCATAAGAAATCCCTTTTCAAATTTCCTATTAGAAAAGAAAAGGGAATCCCTCTTTCAAAGAAGAAAAAGAAAAGATGACAATCGGAAGAAGGAAAAAAAAACTTTAGAAAGACTGATCCTCTAGAATACAAGGTACAAGGTGTCAAGTGAAGATAATATATCTTTTTTCCCCCAAGTGTTCCAAACTCTCCTTTTCTTCAAGGAGACTCGCTTCTTTCAACCCACTTAATCCAACAAAGTGCTGAAAGTGAACATTTTAAAATAATTTTTCCTCCTACTAGCAGCTCCTCCAAGAACGTCTCCATGAAACAAAGGATAATACTTTCTTTGGAAATTAAAATAAAAATTAAATTGATAGAAGAGCTCGATCCATAATCTTAGAGTAAAATTACGTGAGAGAAAAAAAGATGGTTAACCATGAACAACTCATGGGCCCTATTACAAAGAAAACAATCAATATGATAAGAGGAAACAAAATACCATCCTTTTTCTGCAAAAAATTACAAATATTTAGACCCGGTTTGACAACCATTTTGTTTTTTATTTTCTGTTTTTGAAAATTTAAATTATAAACACTACTTCCACCTATGCGTTCATTATCTACTTTTTAAAAATATTTTCAAAATATAAGTCAAAATTTAAAAACTAAAAAATAAGTAGCTTGGCTAAGAATTCTAATATATTTGTAAGAATGGTAAAAAACATACTAAAAATTGAGAGGAAAATCTGAGCTTTTGAAGGCAAACCTTTATATCAAACAAGGAGGCAATAAAATACAGGATAAAAAAAAAGTAAATATAATGGAATGGGAAATCCTTTCTGATGGAAATCCAAAGACGACAAAAAATTTTAACAACTCCAAATTACAAATCATCTTTGAAGAAGCTTTTGTTTCTTGTTCTTTTTTTCTTTTTAAAAACCGCTTTTGTTTTTTTCCTTCCACAATTTCCAGTAAAATTGCCATATATCACTGCAGTCGCCGCCTATTAGTAGCAAGTTAGCAACTTGAGCATAGTTAAAAAAGGAGAGAAGTTTCCCCAAGTCAAGAGAAAATAATGATGAAAAAGATGATGGTGGTCTAATTATTCCGCTTTTCATGTAAACTTGAAGTTGCGAATTTAATCTGAACCTGGTCCAGTGGTCATTGCAGTTAATCTTATGGATGGTGACCAAACAAGTGAAAACTTGTACTTCTAAGTGCAATTTTGCCACCATCCTTTCTAAATGTCCTCCCAGAACACAATATCACTATTGTTTCCCTGCGTTACAGTTTGCAAAATAGAGAGGTGAATTAAAATTTTTGGATGAAATCTCCAACAGCTACAATTACTACATTTCACCGTGATCCAATTTCATATTGAGCGTAAATATTTAATAATTAGAGCATGAAAAAGACCTATTTTCCATGTGTAATTACAAAGCCAGTTCTAGATCTAAGTCAAATTCTTCTTTTCCACATGGCAAATACATAGTACGCCTATATATCTATACTGAGAGACAGTGCTCCAAAATTTTGAATTCACCAAGCATGATCCTTCTACTTCTTCAATGCCCTTCAAATAAGAGTTCACAACTTCTCTACAACCCATGAATCCTAAGAGGGAATCTTGAAGAACAAGAGGTAATAAAAGTGGGATGCTGATGTGTAGTTTCTGTTTTCCATGAATACAGCTAAAATTACATTCTAAAAAGAAAATATACAAAGACAAAGGTATGCAAGGAACAGAAAAAGAAAAGAGGAGAAAACCTACCTAAGGGAAGAGATTCTCTTGACAAATCATCCCCCTGGATTAATTGAGAGAGGGAAAGTCAAAACTCAACATCAAATAATTCAATTAGATAGATATTAATTGATTGAATTCAAAATATTTTCAAACAAACATGAACACTAATAGAAACATTTATGTGTGTACATAAAATTATATAATTTGGATGTTTTAAAGTGCAGAATAACAATACTTAGCAACAACGCTTTTTTTTCTAAAAGTAGACTAAACAGACAACCTTTTCCATGAAAAAGAAAAATGAAAATGAAAATTACTACACAAGATCAATCAAGAGGAGATGGGATCAAATTCAGACCTTACACTCGGGGCATGTAACTACCAACTGGCTATATCTTGATTGAAAAACAATCAGGCCTCAAAATGTTGGAAAGAAAAACACACTGCACATTGTAGAATCTCATTCTGGCTACACATTTGTCCATGTTTACAGATTGAAATACAAATGTTTACATATTTCAATGCTGTCCTAACGATGATAAACTTCATAAATTATGGTTATAGACACAAATGGTATGAAAGCTAATGCGTATATGAAGACATGGAAATTAGCACAGAGAATTAATGACTTAACATTGCTGAAATTCTCTTAAAGAACAGAAAATCAAAAGGAAAGCTGACCTGAGGTTTCGATGACTTTGACAAATTGGCATCAGAATCTTTCACATTGAGAGAACTGTGATGATCCATTGGAACGGCTCCATTATCAACAAATGAATTGGTTCCAGAACGCTGAAAAGATTCCGGTGAACTAAAAATGTCAACTAGCGAATCGAATTCAGTTAACTCGTCGGCAGCAGGAGACTCAACTTTAAACACTTGTTCTAAACATTGTTTTGCGACCTCAAGGCCTTCAACATCAACACCTGGACCCGGCTCCACTGCGCACAAGACAAATATTATCAGATAACGAATTGCTTAATGAAAACCCTAAAACAAACATCAAAGTAGAAACGAACATCACTTAATACAACACATCGCTTCACTCCATTATAATCGCCTAATTTACACAAATTCAACGTGACACCTTACACGATGCATTCTCAATAATTCAACAGCGAAAATATACAATAAAAATCCTACCGTGCAATCGCGCTAATCATAAGAAGAAGAAAAGCCTACTGAAGCGTGCCGAAAACTGCTCAATTACAGCATTACAAGAACAAAAACGATCGGAAAAAGGGAGAAAAGTACAGACCAGAGTTAAGGAAGTCAAGAAAGGCACGAACGATGCGACAAGCGACGGGAGAGTCGGTCCTCAAGTTAGCCATGGCCAAGCGCACATGATAAGAGGGCACGAATCTACAGTTGACGAGAGCGAGGCTCCGCCTGAAAACCTAAAATGGAGGTCTGAGGCAAAATCCGGCGATGAGGCTTAGAATGCTCGGAGTTGCAGAAGTCTTGACGAAGTTTAGAAGCTCAGAAATCAGAACCTTTTGCTGGTCCTGGAGATTAAAAGAGCTATGGCGGTAATTTCCAATTCCGCGCTGCAATAGAACCGAAATATACTTTTCGTGAAGGGAAAGGGACGACAGAATTACGTGGAATATATATCCTTTTTTTTACTAGGAGAATTACGTGGAATATAATAGTGATTAGGGTGTAGCCTGTATGTATACAAAAATTTTGTTCAAAAAAAAAATTAATGGAGAAAAATCAATATTTTAGGGTTAAGTTGAAAATTTAAAGAATTGAGAGACATAATTGATAAAAAATTAATACGTTAGAGCCTATAGGTCAAATAAAATTTTTTAAGGTTAAGGAAGAAGTTGAAAATTTTTAAAAGTTTAGGAAGTACTTCACATATTTAACCTTGCATAACTATTTTTTCTATAGTTTTTTTTTGGGATAAATACAAACTAATTTCTTTAAAATATATTTATATGAATTGTACTTTCATGTGATTTCATCCGGAAATTTTCAATTAATTTTCTCTATTTATTAATTTAAAAATAAATACAATTTATTATATGCATATATTGAGACGGAAATTATTATACATATATTGAAATATCAACATATATGGAAGGAAATTGTAGGGAATGATTGAAAATTGGTTCAACCGAATCAGAGAGAGGCCAAATTCAATCTCTCATTTGGTTCAATTCAATTAGTAATGAGTTTCAATTATTTTTCTATTTATCAATGTTTAAAATGAAAAATATTTTAATTTTGTTGTTTTTTATGAAACATATTGTGTTTTTGTTGGTTTTAAATATATTTTGTTCAATTATTTTAAAGTTTTTTCTTTAATTTCAAAACATGTATTAGTTTATTTTATTTTATTTTATTATAACTATGTAATATTTGGATTCTTTGTTTAAATTTTGATAGGGAGAGAGAAAAAGTTAATTTTAATTCTTTTTTGAGAGTAGTGCAGATGTTCTAATTTTTTAACAGCCAATTTCTACTGCAATGAATATTTTTACCTATATTACTACAACACTTCTAATTCTTCCATATTGACTATTTTAAATCAATAATAATCAATTATAATGGACCACTAAAATTGATCAAATGGTAGTTTTTTTTTTTACAAAGGTAAATAGCACTATTGTAAAGTAATAATAATAATAATCCATAAATAGCACCGTTTTTCTATTTTGTTCTTTTATGCATTCCATTAATCACACGATTACTCTAGAATTTTCAACTTTGTTTTATTTTATATTTTTTTTAACCGGACATTAGATATTAGCCCATTTGATAGTTTCAAACAATCGTACTGACTCACATTTCTCATAATTTGACAAAAGGCCCATATCCAATCCTAAAATATCTCATTTATTTCCTATGTTTCAAAATCTTAGAAAATAATTTTAAGAAATCATACCACCAAAGGCATATTTACATATAAAATGCCAAAATCAACTTTTGTTCTTTCAACTAACAGAAAAATAACTTTAAAAAATAACTGTCAATTCAAACAAAGCTTTAACTCATTAAAGCATACATCCTCAACCAATAAATTAAAGATTCCAATCCCTACACCCAGAAGTTAATCTAAAAAAACAGAAAAATAACTACTTGCAAGAGTTATGGTTATCCACAAGGTTGATCTAAAAAAACAGAAAAGTAACTACTGACAAAAGTTATTGTTACTCACACAGGTTGATCTAAAGAAAAACAAAAAAATTACCGGCAAGAGTTATTTTAAACAATTTAAGAAATTTCACAGTTTTAATGAAAGACTTCGAATTATAAAAACCAAACATTATATATATACAGTATCACTAAAATGAAAGAAAAAGAATGAACAAATAAGAAAGAAACTGTAATTTGTGATACATGGGTCAAAACCATTACTTAAACAATGCAGTTAGTCTCCAAAATTGTTCCTGGGATTAAAGAATAGTTGTCTGATCAAGTTTTTCTATACAAAGATATTTTTCTCCAGTGTTAGGGAGAATATGTACATATGGAAAGGGTTCAAACAAGCCAAAGATTGCATGCAGTTGGATTACAGTTGAGCTTAGAGCTTGCACATCCAATTTTAATTTTTCAGACAGTCATCTATATTTTAACTCTTTTTTTTAAAAAAAAATCCAAAGTGTTCATTTCTATAAAGACCAAACACATTACCATTTCATAACCCTAAAAAAAATGGTTAGGATAGAAAACCAACACCTCAAGACAGCAAATGTTCATATTTGATACTTCCAACAACCTGAAAATGAGCAAGAAAGATTATTAGATACATATTCATATTATCTTCATTCATCACTCCATGCCTGATTTTTTCAAGAACGAGGAAGTTTTTAATTGTTATCCAAAATCATCTAATCCAATACCCAATTGTTTCTCTTCAAAGAGAATAAAAGAAACATCTCCAGGGAAGAAATATAAATGAATCATCAAAATTTAAAGTTAGTTTATCCACCAGATATTCTAGGGAAAATGTGTAAAGAATAAGATAGCCATTGCCTGATCCCAGTGTTAGGCAACTCAAGATCAGAACTTCCTGTTTATAGCACCCTTTTTGGAAAGGTATGATTAAGGACATAACTTTATTAATGCAACTGATAATTGGAGTTTGTTTTAAAACTTGAGAGAGCATACACTTGGACATAAATAAATTATGATAATTGGAATTGTTCCAACATGAAAAAGCAGCATTAAAATGCAAAAATATTATGTTTGGTACAAAAACTAGAAATCCAAAAACTTAATCCTCCTGGGAGGGGGCTGAGAGAGACTGAGAGAGAGAGGATAGACTCACTAAGGTTGCACATGACATGTCTCTAACCCATTGCCCATTTCCATAGCCTGGAGAAACAATTATTTATCAGATGCAAGAATATTTCTTTACAATGACACAAAAGGCAGAGGTTAGTTTGAGAAGTCCAATTACTAGGCCCCGTTTGATAAACATTTGATTTTTAGTTTTTGATTTTTGAAAATTAAGCCTATAAATACTATATCCACTTATAAGTTTCCTTGTTTTGTTATCTACTTTTTACACATTTTCAAAAACCAAGAAGTTTGAAAAACTAAAAAAAGTAATTTTCAAAACTTGTTTTTGTTTTTGGAATTTGGCTAAAAATTCAAATGTTTTCTTAAGAAAGATGAAACTCATTGTATAGAAATGATGAGAAAACGAGCACAATTTTCAAAAACCAAAAATCAAATGGTTATCAAATGGGGCCTAAACAACCATATTGCAACAACAAGAAGAAATAATAGTCTGCCTTCAGTACTTGGTTGTTTGTAATAATACAATCGATAGTTTATATTCGTCTAATGATCATTTTCAGTTTCTTATCTGATGCTGGGTAGTTGGTTCAAGCTAAATTTGGCAAAACAGAAAGCAGAATTCATCTGAATTGTTAGATCCCACATCCCGCAAATGATAATAATTGCTCTCACCTTTTCCACCAGGAAACCATCTGTTATAGTATCCTAACTCTCAGTTTCTCAGCAGTTCAACGTTCCCACTAATATTTGTGACCTGCAACATCTGCCAATTAAATACAAAATACAAAGAAAAGGCTATAACCAGTTTAATCTAAATAGGAAGAAAGAAAAATAATCACTATCAATAAGAACATACAAAGATGTGAAGTCAGGCACTAATCTATTAACCATTCAAACGAGGGTTAATCATTTTTCAGATTGTCTACTGGATATGCACAAGCAAACAACAAGAATAAAAGAATGAAAAAAGAAAAACAACTAGATAGTCGAGCATTGTACTATAATCTGCTTAACATGTGGAAAATCAATGCCATCAAACAGAAACGTCCACCATTAAAAAGAAAAAGTCATACCCCTTTTCTTATTTTGTCAAAGAGAAACCAACGAACTTCTACAATTCTAAACAGCGACAGAGTTAAGAACACAACACTGGCACAAATGTGTGTGACAATAAGCGCTCATAGCTAAGTGGAATTTCCAAATTAGTTGCTAATGAGATCAGACACATAATAGAATATAAGCCAACCCTGGAAGCAAAACTCAAAGTAATCAACATGTTTCCATTCATTAACAATCATTACAAAGCAAGTTGATTGAATACTGCGGCAAAAACTGTTGCATAGAATTTTCAAAGTCATAACAAATCAACCATGCCTAAAACAAAAGTTATGTTTCTATTTTTTAAAAAAGAACAGCAAGTTGAATTTTAGGACCCACAGTAAGTATATATCTCAAGAAAAATTTCTGAATTTAATAATATATGTATCTGCTAAAGATAGCCCTTTGATTTGTTGCTTAACCAAACCATTTCATAAAAAATTGACTGCATAACTTGATATATCACTCAGGAATCAACAAACAAATCTTAAGAAATTTCAACCTTAATACTGCAAGGATTTGTAAGCTGGTCCTTGACATGCATTGAAGACTCATCATCAAAACTGCTATTTGCCAACACATTGTCCTGAGAAGTTACATTCATATCTACACTCTGGATTGACGCATATGCTTCAACCAGAGAAGCTTCTGTAGTTTCACATTGAGAAGAAAATGTACTTTTTTCTCTGTTTGTTCGGAAATTTTGTTGAAAAACTTGAGAACTTTCCCGCAACTCAATTGATGTGGAGATTGTTGGAGAGACTGCCCGTTTTCTCCTCCGTCCAACAATAATCTCCTGATTCACAGTTGTATTGATCTTTGTTGCTCTGGAGGAAATGGTTTCAACTTGCTTACAAGCTCTCATGCTCATTGAGGAACACGGGTTGATTTTTGTTTGCATGATACCCTCCACGAACTTTTTATCACCTCTTGTAGAAGTATTAGTGGGCTTTCATGGGCAATGACAAAATTTATGTAACAAAAGGACAAATCACAAATCATATGGAATTCATAAGATGATCAGTAAAAACTAAAGAATAACTTTAGAGACATACCAAAATGATTTGAGATTGAAATGCCTTAATAACTCTTCCAGCGAAAAATTCATCATAAGCATATTGAGAAAGCTGCCTTGAATTTACCTGGAAAAAAGGGTAATTATCATATGTTATACATCCATTTGAGGTCGTATTCCTCAAGCACACACCAAGTTAATTTTCTTTGGCAAACTTACTCTATATAGTGATAACGGCAGCAAAATCTGCTTTGGGGCACATGACAGGGAGACTCCAGAATAATTTAGGGCAGTTACAAACGAGAGACCAATGTCCGCCAAAATGTGCAGCTTCTGGAATTGAAAAAAATAAAAGAAAAAGAAAAGCTTTCAGTTGCTAAAATTGTGTGCTCAAAAAGGCCAATGATAATATAAATTCATTACTACAAACTCTCACAGGTGATGTTTCGATATCCACAGCATCCTCAACCCTCTTGATGGCACGAAAAATACTGTGCAAATACAAAACAGTATCCTTCACAACATTTACATCTGCATTGACTAACATCTGCAACACAAACAGGAGTGGGCTGCAAAAAGAGCATATTTCAAGCAGAGACACCAATTGATACTATGGAGAGGAAAAAATTTTAACACCAACAATGATTCAAACAGAAGGCACATTTACCTACAAAATTGAGCATATACATTTTCATCTTGACAGTCTGTATGTGGGAAGCCTGAATCATGAGCTAGAATATATATCAAGAATACTACTATATACGCTGGAACAAAAGTCATTGATCCATCTTGACCCATAGAAGTTTGATGAATCTGTGCTATCTTACTGTATTGCTCGATAAATTCTGCCATATATTTAAGTGACTGAAATGAAATGAAGTGTATCATCAGAAAATGAATCATAAAACCATATGGCAAAGGTACCTAAGCATAATAATATTGCTGCATAATTGATAGAAATAGACATACATCATCCTGAAGATCTTTCAAGCTATCTGAGATGCAAAATGCAAAAGCACAAGCATACCGAGTAGGTATAGCCTGCTCCTTTAGTAACTTGTGCGCTTTGTCAATAAATCGCCTTCTAACCAAAAAAGAGGAGTCCTGGAATGGAACAGGAAATAAAAGTACCAAGTGGTCATAAAGGGGTCACTGGGAAGACTAACATCCATTTGCAAAAATAGATGAAGATGAAGCAGGTTGAACTGAATAACATCTACTATATATACATTTTAATAAAACTTCATAAAAACAAATCAAGGAAAAATTTCTCGATTAGTTCTATTTCTTAAAGAACACTTTCACTTTTCTTTGGTCTAAAACTAGTGGGGAAAGATATATTTTGAATCAATTCTTTTTTGCATTAATATATATCAAGATTACATGGGGTTTCATCTCAAAACCAATTGGCAATGGGAGGAGTAGCCCATATATCTTATAAATTGTGAGGTATCTCTTCATCTTTCAGATGTGGGATCTTCAACATGCCCCCTCAAGATGGTGCCTCTTTGGGTTCATCATTCTTGAATCGGATTCCAATTTTAATTTTTGAACTAAACACCCGTTTGGGTTTTATTGGACCGAATACCCGTTCGGGTTTTATAGGCTCTGATACCATATCAAGATTACATGGGGTTCCATCTTAAAACTAATTGGCAATGAGAGGAATATCCCATGTATCTTATAAATTGTGAAGTTTCTCTTCGTCTTTCAGATGTGGGATCCTTAACAATATAAATATGTATTAAAAATCTATCATACATACTGAATGCGCACAAGAACCTCTAGTATAGTTTCTCAGAATTGGAAAATTCCACCACTTTGGATGGTTGACTCATGAATCTCTAGTCATACGACCAATTGTTTCAATTATTTTATAATTATCCACCTTTATTTTTTTAACCAATTACTTAGTTCATTGTATTAGATCTCATACATCGACTTACCAGAACTCTATCTAAAATGCAAATTTTCTTGTTATCTCATCAATACAGTAATAAATATTTAATTCTTGCAGAAAACTCCTCGTACACCTCCCCTTTGATGTATTAGGCATGAAACTACAGTTGAGTTCATAAATGGTGATATTTTCTAAATTCTTCATAAATCTTCTTTATGGTGTTCTGGAATATGGTACAAATTACTGCTTCTTTATTGTGTGTTAGAAACAGGAAATTTTTTTGTAATTATAGTCTTGCTCAACTCCTCCATAATTGGGAGGCAATCCATTAGTTTTTTAGGGAGGGGGCCCCTCACCCTTTGTCTTTAGGCTGTTTTGTCTTCTTTCTCTTCAATGAACCTATTTCTTATCCCAAAAAAAAACCATAAATCTTGTAACCATAGCATGGATTACTTCCAATAAATTGTTGTTTCATAAATACTAAAAGACATCCATTTGGCTTTTCATAATAGGCTATCTTTTATTTCTTTTACAAGCAAGGACAAGACAACTACCAGAAGTTTCAGTAAATGGCAATTACTAGGCAGTATTTAGAGCATTATTGTAGCATTTTGAACAAAACTACTAAATGAGGAGCGTTAAATCCTTGGGTAAAAAAATAAATTACAATCATCAGCATTAAACTCAATGTTAACAACATTGCCATCAACACTTGTTCAATGGAATAACGGTTGTCTGTTTTTTCAATCGAGGGTTTCTCATCCTCCAGTCATAATTAGTCATGTCCTTTGTTTAATTAATTAAGAATTCACACTGCTTGCTTAATGAGCTCCCAGTTTCTAATAATTCATGTTTGTCCGTTTCTTAGCAGATTTATGAGCACAACAACCAAACAAATGCTCCCAGTTTCTTATAATTCATGTTTGTCCATTTCTTAGCAGATTTATGAGCACAGCAACCAAACAAATGTACCTTTGCCATCAAGATTGTCAAACGAAAAATCTCTGGTGTAATTTGTAAATCCCATTTTCTGGCAAGACGAAGAACTGATTTTGCAGCAGCTAATCTGATTCGAGCCTGATCACCATCACTGTATCATAAAATCTCCAGAAGTTTAAAGCTTTGCAGAAGTAAATAATGCCCTAATATATTTTTATTAGCGACTAAGGTTACATAAAAGCTTAGTGGAAGAGAAAAATATCAATCTTGACTGAGAAATTAAAAGAAAAGTGTACTCTCTTGAAAGTAGGAACGCAAAAAAAATGTACATGTTTAGAAAAGAATTGAACAATGAGGGAAATGTGCAATAGTCCAGAAAAATCTTAATTGGATAACAATAAATCATGTAATCATGAAGGAACTCCTTTGGCCACGCTCTTATCTTCCCTCCTTATGGGCCATCCTTTTAAAAGCATGAAGGAACTTCTTAGGCAGAATATGGTTTGGGCTTTTTTATAGTTGATTTGGATTGAAAGAAACCATAGAACTTTTGAGTCTAAGAAAAGACATATCCAGTCTTCTTTGATAGTGTTCTTTTCCTTGCTTTATCTTGGTGTAAATTGAATTCACTCTTTTCCTCTTATAGTATTTCTTCTCTTTGGACCAATTGGAGATGTTTATGGCAACTCCTTTGGTTTGGGGCTTTCTCTTCCCCCATTTTTTGTAAATTTCATACATCAATGAAATTGCATCTTATCAAAAAAAAAAAAACAATAAATCATGCAATCTTCAGAAGGTTGACAAAATTGCAGCTTCAAACCTAAGATTATAGGTGACTAAAATTTAACGAGGAACAATTTGAAATCTGTAGCAATCTTGTATGATCAGGAAAAGTTTCTAAAACAAGTTTTATCCATCAATGCACTTAAATACATACGAAAGGATGATCTCAACAGAAGCTTCACACGTGTTTAGCATCCTTGATAAAATGTTCAGAAACTCGTCAACATTTCTTCTAGGAGTTCCTTGATGTGGCAAAAAACTCTTAACGAGTGTTTTCAGCCCATAAATCTGCAAAAAGAAAAGAAAGAATAACACTACAAAGATGGAGAAAAATCATCCATAGGCCACCAAGTAGGACTAGTAGCTTCTAATGATTCAAGAATACAGCATATCTCCCATTACGTGAATTCCGTGCCTACTAAGTAGGAGTATTGCCATAACAAAATCAATTTTAAATTGCAAGAAGCGATCTTATCTGAGATATTGAATTAATATGACTTTTTTCCTTCAAAAAGATGTTTGCCATTGATAAAATTCTTTCTATTGTTCAATGTCATTGAGACATCCCTGGAAAAATCCTTTAAAGGTACATTTTCTAGAGCATGAGGGTCAATAGGATGATTGAAGATCATAAGTTGATTGAAATTCTCACGTTTAACAGTCATTTCTCAGTCTAATTTGAGGGATTCTCCTGTTATGTCCTGTATTGATTGATTTCAGAAGTGAATGGCTGGTTTCACAGCTCTAGAGATTCAAGGACAATGAAGGCTACTTTATACGACTTCCCCATAGTCCAAAATTAATTCTGTTTACTAGATCCAACCCAATTCAAACTTGAAAATGTGTGGTTGTATCACCAAAAAAAAAAAAAAAAAAGAGAGATCCATGGAAATGGAGTGCTGAGTGTCATTAACAGTTCCTTTTGTTACACACCTCTTTTGTTGATCAAGTTAGATTGGAGATCATTTGTTTGACCTCCTTTTTGGCTTAGGAATCCTTCATCCCTAAGGCCTTTAGGCTGTTCACCTTCTTTTGTTGATATATATTTCTTAGTTTCTCATCAAAAGAAAAAAAAAAAGTGTGGTTGTCTCACCACTCTTTTCTCGAGGTTTTTTGCTAGGTGTCGGGTGATAGGAACCAGAGAACTGAAATAGAAATAGTATTGAATGGAGAATGAATCTGAATCTGATTCAAATCTTTGAGTTGAATAGGTGTATATATTAAATAACCCATCTTATTTCTAGCTACTGAAACCAAGTTAGCCAATTTCAATTTCATGCTTTGAAATTGTATTGAATGGAGAATGAATCTGAATCTGATTCAAATCTTTGAGTTGAATAGGTGTATATATTAAATAACCCATCTTATTTCTAGATAATGAAACCAAGTTAGCCAATTTCAATTTCATGCTTTTAAATTGAGGCGAGGAACTAGAGTCAAGTATTAGCAGGATAAATGAGAAGATATCCAGCAATCACCCTTGATTAGATTTCCTAGATTTCATTACTTGGTTTGTCCAAGAATTTTTCAGGGGCTAATGTTGGGATGAAAAGAATGGAATTGGAGAATCATATTGAAAGATAGCCAGTGCATTCAAGAATCTCAAATCAGGGTTTAGTCTTTCTATAATCTTGGATATGGATGCCAGCTTCACAGAAGACAGAAGATGTTGGTTGGATGTCAGTGTCTTAACTCTTCTCGACCAAATTTTCTATGCTTTCCTCCAATGTCTATTTATTACATGATATTGGACAAGGCTTTTATCTCTGCAATTTGAGGAGAAAATGCCCTAAAAGTTAAAGTTCTTTATGTGGTCTTTTTGCAATATCTATACTATGGAGGTTATTCTTAAAAGGAAGTCAGCTTTATTTCTTTTCAACTGAGTTGGTGGTCTTTGTAGGACAAAAAGTGAAAACATGCATCTTCTTTTTCTTCACTGTCAGGTGACTAAGGATTGCTGGCTGAGATCACTGAAAGTGTTTGGTCTGAAGTGGGTCATTCCGTCTCTAGTGCAACAGGTAATATCCTCCAATTGATGTGCGGTCATATTTTCAAAAGGAAGATTAGAGTTCTATGGTTGAATTATTAAAATAAAATACCACACTAACTATCTAGAAGTTTCTTGGAGTATCTACATAAATTACTTAAATATTATATATTAGTCCTCTCAAGATTTATCTAAAAGATTGTAAATAAATATCTTAGCCTTTTATTGGGATCCAAGAAATTATAGATAATTCTTTTCGATAAGGATAGATTTCATATCTAGGATATTTTTTGTTCATGAAGAGCCTAGAAAAATCTCTTTCCTTGGGCCCCAAGCATCTCTTACCTATAAATAAGAGTGTGTTCCCACATATGCAGGGAGTAAGCAAAGCTAGAAAAAGTGAGAAAAGTGAGTGAAGTGAGGGATTGAGAGAGTGAGAGAGCCTTCTCTAAAAAAGTCATTCTAAGAGTTTGTCTCTTTCCTTTTGTGCTTATTTCTTCACCATGAATGTCATCAAAGTCATTCTATGGGTAGTGTTGAAAGAAACGGAAGAATGTTTAAGGATAAAACAAATAAAGAAACGACGGTGATAGAATCTGGGAATAGTTTCCTGTTTGGATCCCTTATGTTGCTTTTCAATTATTTTTTTTGGTAACTATTCCATTCTTTTGTTACAAGGTATTTGGAGTAACTTTCTATAACAACCACTCTCCTTCAAAGGGTTGATGTCTTATCTTCCCTTCCAGTTTGCAGTGTTTCTTTTTTTAAAAGAAAAAAGAAAGAAAGAAAAGTTCCTTTCCTGAAAAATAATTTTTTTAAAAAAATTATCCAAGTAAATGGCATGTTATCTCCTCATACAAACTCCTCCAATGCCCACCTAAGATTAATGTACAAAACAGGTGAAAATCGCAACTTCATAAACTGAAAAATAAATTAAACCCGAGTCTCTATGTGTTTACCTTTAAATCGTAAGAATTGTTGCATGCAGCATCACCATCTAATTTATTTAAATTATCTGATAAGTCCACCTTCATAAGTAAGGTTAAAAGACTGGTCAAAAAGATTTCACGGAAGCAGAAGGCACTGGCATGGAAGATCAGATATGCATATATAATTATTTTAGAAAAACAAACTTAAAAAAGGAAGTTCGCAAGAATTACTTGGAGAATTTTCTCATATATATAAGGTGTGATCCCTACATCCTGATCATCAAATGTTGAAACAGAATATTTTGCAATACAACCTAAAGATTGCAATACTGTTGGGAGATTCATTCCCCTTTGTAGAGAATCAACAAGTTCCTGGGAAAAAAAAAAAAAAAAGAAGGGTTCCGTAAGCTACTTTCTGAATGTCACTAACCTATGACTAAAAGAATATATGAATAGAAATGCCTCCAAAAGATATTTGTGCGTACCTTACATAGCTTAGAGAACAAAAAATTCCCAGAAGTACTTGCTAAAGCTGCAATGGCAGAAACAGCACTCTTTGATTGAGCACGAGTACCCTCCAAGCATAACCTCTCCAGAAATGGGTATACATCTCTACTAGGGGAAGGGAAACAGAAACAACAAAGAAATTTTAGGATATTTTGCATCCTCAACTATGCAGAAGATCTGTTCATGTGCACCACAGCACTTGTACACATCCAAAGACTCGTGCATCCAAACACTGAAGAGTCGTAGTACTATGACTCTTCAGTGTCTTCAGTGTTTCAGATTCTTTTTCTCTCAGCGTAATGCCATAAATGAGCCAATTAACATCAAACCACCGAAAAACATTATCCTAAGCATACAGCTAGCAACCAAAGACTTCAAACAAGTACGCCAACAAGAAAAAAAGAGAGAGTTAAAAAGTTATAAGACGGCTTCTTATAACAATTATCAATCAAGTATGCATCTTTCAAACATTATTCAAGAGGAAGATTTCTACAGTATAAACATTAGTCAAGCATACATCTTATAATAGTGCAAAAATATCTCCCCTTTTGCAATTATAGCATCAACACTCTTTTACCCAATTGGAGAAATTTTTATTTGTTTCTTATCCAACAAAAGCATTCAAGCATATATCTTATATCAATTGTCTACCTATTTTAGTAGGCAGAAAAACAAGCAATAAAATTGGTCATCCTAAAACGCTACTCCAAACTTCAAAGTAAAAGGTTAAGTTTCTCCCAGCAAGGAGATACTTATATAAAGCAAGGCATCTCGCCTTCTCAACATTGCATAATATTCATCTAAGCACAAAGAGAATCCAAATTCTTCAATAAATATTTAAAAGTTTAAGATTTTTTTTTTAATCGAGAAATCAAACTTTCATTGAGAGAGAAATGAAAGAATATGAGAGAGAAAAAGATTCAAAAGTCAACCTGCAATACATTAAAGAAAAGGCCCAATCAAACTCTCGTAAACATAAAGATCATATCGTTGGTCAATCTATAGTATGATTAACAAGGTCAAGCATTTGACACTAGGGAAGGGAGAGTAACTAGATCAAACACAAGTATTAAACAACGAAGTGAAAGGAGAATAGGTACAAAAACACTGCCCGCCATTAAGCTTCGAAGTTTCCATTTGTTTTTATCTTGAAAAGTAAAATGATGTTTAATGAACACAAACATAAGCATAAGCTGCTAATGGTGATTACCTGAGTTCAATTGATAAGTGAGGGCCTGCTTTTGACAATACTTCGATCAGCTTACTATCAATTGGGTTGCTTTCTTCCAACAACCTTAGCAGTTGGCCTTCCAAGCCTCTGATGAGTGAGGGGAAAATGCTGATAATAGCCTAAGATCAAATGGCCGTGCTGACTGAGTACCGTGTCCTCCACTCTAGTGTGTTTATGTAAAGCAGTGAAATTTTTTTGTTGGGAAATAAGATAATAACTAAAATACCTTGAAAGATTTGAGAACATTTCTTAGTGAGAATCAACTAATATCAATGAAAGAAACAAAACGTCCTCTCAATTCCAATTTTCTAGAGAGAATACACGGCTCTCCTACTATCACTAATTAGAATTTGTAAGCAGTTCAGGACAGTCAGTTTTTTGCCAAAACCAACACCAAACTCACATATTATTTTATGAAAAAAAAAAATTTAATGACACCAAATCGAATAACCGACTAAAACCAACAAAATTTATAGAAACTGAAATGACCAACTATTTTTTAGTTTTATACTTTGGAAGATGAAATCAGCATGGTTTGGCTGCTTTTCTAGGCTTTTTTTTTTTTTTTTTGGTTTCAACTAGCACAACTATCAGTAATCAAAATAGGAACTTGTAGGGAAACCCTTTACAATAGTGTGATATTCAGATACGAACTTGTGCCCTAAAGCAATACAACGATTCCTAGACTATTAGAAAGGGCTGGTAAACTCTCCCTTTCCTCTCAAGAAACCAATTTACTAACAAAAAGCATAATCCCGAAAGACATTCTCGACTACACTAAATACCTTCACACACACACGCTAAAAGGCAATGGTCCCTTCCCCTTATGACTCAACGCTCACTCCCACAAATCGTTTCCCAACTACCCAATGATTGGTGATTTATCCTTCTTGCCCCTCCTCTGATAACAAACCGTAATTGGTGGTCTCACATTACTCCCCTGCGGTACAGAAACCTTGTCCTTAAGGTTGAAAGTAGGGAATTGTTGTTTCATCTCACTGATTGGTTCCCAAGTTGCTTCATGTTCTGGTAAGCCCTTCCACCCAATCAATGCTTCTTCAATTCCTGTGTGATCATTCACCCAAACAGCAAACACTTCTTGAGGCTCAGCGATCCATTCAAAGTCATCCAATAGTATTGGAGATTCTATATGGGCTTCCTGATGTTGTCCAACAACCCGTTTAAATTGAGACACATGAAAGACGGGATGTATGGTGGCCTCATCTGGTAATTTCAATCGATATGCCACTGGCCTTATTTTGTCTTGGTTGCGGTAAGGCCCAAAAAATTTAGCTGTAGGCTTTTCATTTCTCTTCTTTGCTAAGGATACATGTCGATAAGGCCGTATTTTCACAAAATACCCAATTGCACCTCCAAATTCATTTTCGTCCTCTTCTTGTCAACAAATTTCTTCCTTCATTCCTGAGCCATGCGCAAGTGATCCTTCAATACATCCAATGTTAGATCACAGTTACACAGTTGCTGATCGAGTGTTGCATTGGTTGTTTTCATATGTCCATAGAACAGTAATGGCGGTGGTGGTCACCCATAGACGGCCTAAAAAGGAGTTATACCGATTGAAATATGATAATGTTGTTAATTATAGTCAAAGTTAGGGTAAATAGTATATATTTGTATCTTAGGTTATTATTTCCTCTTTTAATTTATATTACTTTAAGTCTATTGAAGATTTGATTAGGGTAGAATATTCTTTCCTTTTATGTTTTATCTTGTACATTGTATTTATACTCATGTTTTGTATGGTTGAAGGTATGAATGAGAATATTAGAAAACTTCATGGTATCAGAGCAGATCTAAAACCCTAGTTTTTTTTCTTTTCGCCGCCGCAGTCATCATCACCACCGCGGCCATCACCTCCGGCGGTCTCTCCCTCCGACTGTCACCTCACGACGGCTGCCTCCTTCCACCTTCCACACCTCAGATCTTGCAACCGCACGGCGCCCTCTTCCAATCGCGAACGACTCTGTCTCCTTCCCGTTTCGCCGGAAAATCGCGAACGTCTGTCTCCTCCCGTTTCGCCGGAAAATCGCAACCGTCTGTCTCCTCCCGTTTCGCCGGAAAATCGAGAACGCCTCTGTCTCTTCCCGAACCCCAGAAAATCGCGAACGTCTGTCTCCTCCCGTTTCGCCGTCCAACCACCGTCAGTCCCCTTCAACGGCAACTCACGCCTTCAACGACAACTCGCGATTTCACGGGTTTGCCGTCCTTAACAGTTTGTCTCCACCTCCGACGCCAACTCCCCACTGGCTGCCGACTACTCCACCTCTTCGTGTCTGTGCAGTACGGTCTGCATATTTTATTTTACTTCTTTTGACCTTTTTTTTTTTATCTGCAGTTTTTTTTTTGAGATGGCTTCTTCAAAATCAATCGACCTAATCACGAATGGTCAAGGGGGATATGATTCATCATCACCTGCCTATATCACGGGTCACAAACTGAATGGACACAATTATATCCAATGGTCACAATCAGTAATGATGTTCATATGTGGCAAGGGTAAAGACGAGTACCTCTCGAAAGAGACTGTGCAGCCTAAAGCAACTGATCCGGACTTCAGGAAGTGGAAAGTCGAAAATAACATGGTCATGTCATGGTTGATTAATTCCATGACCAAGACGATTGGCAGTGCTAAACTTTGTTCTGGACTCTATCTTCTCAACTATGATCATGACTCACTAGCAATTGGAGACAAGTCTTCGTTCTTTTCTTTTGCTTCTAGTAGTAGTAGTCAGTCTTCTTCTTCTTCTTGTGTCAACAAAGATAGTGAAATTATGTTATTACACTATCAGTTAGGTCATCCAAATTTCTTGTATCTCTCCAAATTGTTTCCACATCTTTTTCATAATAAAAATCCTGCATTGTTCAATTGTGAGATTTGTCAGCTTGCCAAGCATACTCGCAACCCCTATCCTCGCATTGCTTATAAACCATCAAGTCCGTTTTCATTGATTCATAGTGATGTGTGGGGCCCTTCAAAAATAAAAAATATCTCTGGGGCTCGATGGTTTGTCTCTTTTGTTGATGATCACACACGAGTTACATGGATCTTTCTTATGAAAGAAAAATCTGAAGTTCACCAACATTTCAAATATTTTCACAATATGATTCAAACTCAATACCAAACCAAAATTCGTGTCCTCAAAACAGCCAATGCAAAAGAGTTCTTTAGTTCCTCTCTTGGGGATTACTTATCAGCTCAAGGGATTCTCCATCTTAGCACTTGTGTTGACACTCCCCAACAAAATGGAGTGGCTGAACGCAAGAATCGTCATCTCCTTGAAGTCACTCGGTGTTTGATGTTTTCTACTCATGTTCCAAAATTCTATTGGGGTGAAGCCATTCTCACTGCCACATACTTGATCAATCGTATGCCTTCTCGAGTTCTTGGATTCTCTACTCCTCGTCAAGTCTTCCTCCAAACATTTCCCCACCTTCGTGTTCAGTCTCTTGATTTGATCCCTAAAGTTTTCGGGTGTAGTGCCTTTGTCCACATCTATTCCCAACATCGTAGCAAATTGGATCCTCGAGCCCATAAATGCATTTTCTTGGGATACTCACCAAATCAAAGAGGTTACAAATGTTACTCTCCTCTCACAAAACGGGTATATGTCACTATGGATGTCACATTCTTTGAACATCTACCATACTATACCAAAACTTCTTGTCAGGGGGAGAGCATGAGTGACAATCAGTTGTGGACCTCATTACTTGAAACTGAACCCGAATCCATACTTCACCCTCATTCTCAAGTTGTTCCTGTGTCTCTTCCAGTATCTCCTGAAAAACATCCAAGTGTCGTCCCTCCAAATGCTAGTGAACGTCTCATTACATATACAAGGAGAAACAAACAAGTTGAGAAAATAGATTCGAGAACAAATCAACCCTCCCAAACGTCTGAACCGGTTCTTACTTCCAATGAACCCATAGGTGAGGATAAAGGTGAGCTAGAAGAAGTTGTAATTCCAGAAGTTGATGATTTAGACTTACCAATTGCAGTAAGGAAAGGAGTTAGGAGTTGCACCATTCACCCTATAGGGAACTACGTATCATATGATGGGTTATCTGAATCATATCGAGCATTTGTTTCTATTCTTGATAATGTTCAGGTACCAAACAATGTTCATGAAGCCCTGAAGCATCCTGGTTGGAGAAAAGCGGTACAAGATGAGGTTGAAGCTCTTGAGAAAAATGACACGTGGACAGTGACAAATCTACCTAGTGGAAAACGAACTGTTGGATGTAAGTGGATATTTACAGTGAAACATAAGGCAGATGGGAGCATTGAGAGATTGAAGGCCAGACTTGTTGCTAGAGGATTCACTCAATCTTATGGGATTGACTACCAGGAAACCTTCGCACCAGTTGCTAAACTCAACACCATAAGAATTATCTTATCACTAGCAGCTAATCTTGATTGGGGTCTCCAACAGTTAGATATTAAAAATGCTTTTCTGAATGGTGACCTAGAAGAAGAAGTATACATGGATGTTCCTCCCGGATGCAAAGAGAGTGCTGATCCAACAAAGGTTTGTAAATTAAAAAAATCTCTCTATGGGCTTAAGCAATCTCCTCGTGCTTGGTTTGGTAGATTTACAAACTTTATTCTCAGTCTCGGATACTCACAATGCCAGTCAGACCATACCTTATTTGTCAAAAGGAAGTCTGGAAATTTACTTGCTCTCTTAATAGTATATGTTGATGATATCATCCTTTCAGGAAATGATGAACTGGAATTACAAATGCTGAAAAAACAATTGGCTCAAGAATTTGAAGTCAAAGATCTAGGAAATCTCAAATATTTTCTAGGTATGGAGGTTGCTCAGTCGAAAAAGGGTATAATCGTATCCCAAAGGAAGTACGTGTTGGATCTTCTCAATGAGACTGGCATGTTAGGATGTAAACCAACAGACTCTCCTATGGACCCTCAAAAGAAATTTGGACTTAATCATGAGGGCACACCAGTGGATAGGGGAAGATACCAACGTCTTGTAGGGCGTCTTATATATCTTTCTCATACACGCCCTGATATTGGATTTGCCGTTAGCATGGTTAGTCAGTTTATGCATAGTCCCAATGAAGAACATATGAATGCTGTGTACCGAATCCTCAGATATCTAAAAATGACTCCTGGAAAAGGACTGTTATTTCAGAAAACAAACAAGAGAAACATTGAGGTATATTCTGATGCAGATTGGGCAGGTGACATTACAGATAGAAGATCTACCTCAGGTTATTGTTCATTTGTATGGGGTAATCTTGTTACATGGAGAAGCAAAAAGCAGTCTGTGGTTGCAAGAAGCAGTGCAGAAGCTGAATTTAGAGCACTTGCTCATGGCATATGTGAAGGCATATGGATTACGAGAGTCCTAAGTGAATTAGGAAAGGATTGTTCATCACCAATACAGATGATGTGTGATAATCAAGCCGCAATAAGTATTGCTAAGAATCTAGTTCATCATGATAGGACAAAACATGTTGAAATTGATCGACATTTTATCTCAGAAAAGGTCAATAATGAAGTGGTTCAACTCAACTATGTACCTACCAAACAACAGTTAGCGGATATCCTTACCAAGCCTTTACCAAGACCTAACTTTGAAGATTTGAATTGCAAGTTGGGATTGTATAACATATACAACCCACCTTGAGGGGGAGTGTTGTTAATTATAGTCAAAGTTAGGGTAAATAGTATATATTTGTATCTTAGGTTATTATTTCCTCTTTTAATTTATATTACTTTAAGTCTATTGAAGATTTGATTAGGGTAGAATATTCTTTCCTTTTATGTTTTATCTTGTACATTGTATTTATACTCATGTTTTGTATGGTTGAAGGTATGAATGAGAATATTAGAAAACTTCAGATAAGTAGTGTTGTACCAGTACTCCGCCCAACATAACCAAGAAACCCATTGTTTAGGTCATTCGCTGCAAAAACATCTCAAGTAAGTCTCCACGCACTTATTTACTACTTCGATCTGACCATCCCTTTAAGGATGATAAGAGGTGCTTCGACATAATTTGGTGCCCTGAACACGAAATAATTCTGACCAGAAATGACTCACAAATATTTTATCACGATCAAATACAATGTAGCGAGGATACCCATGCAACTGTACAATATCCTTAATAAAAACTTTTGTCACGGTTTTAGCTGTAAACGGGTGTTTGAGAGCAAGAAAGTGAGCCATTTTACTCAAACGATCTACCATTACCAAGATTACCTCAAAACCAGCCGACCTTGGTAATCCTTCCATGAAATCCATGGAGATATCCTCCCAAATTCGCTCCAGAATGTCCAACGGTACCGATAGGCCCGAAGGAGAAGTCGCTAATGACTTATTTTTCTGGTAGATCAGACACTGCTCAACATAGGCATTGGTGTTGTTCTTCATTCCCACCCAATATCGTTCTCCAGTCAATCGTTTATACGTCCGTAAAAAAACCGAATGGCCCCCTAGGACTGAGTCATGAAAAGAATGCAGTATGGTTGGAATGAGTGAATAAGTGCGAGATAACACTAACCATCCTTTGTACATTAGATTACCCTGGATCATGGAAAATCAAGGGACACTATCAGCATCATCTTCGAGCTGCTGTAAGATTCTCATCAATTTCGAATCTCTTGCCACCTTCTCACAAATTGTATTCACATCCAAGATGGCAGGAACTGATAAATGTGCTAAATAAGCCACTGGAATCAATCTGGAAAGCGCATCAGCAGCCTTGTTCTCATCTCCCAGCCTATATCTTACTTCAAAATCATAGCCTAGCAATTTGGCTATCCATCTTTGATATTGAGGTTGTACCACCCTCTGTTCAAGCAAGAATTTCAAGGCTCTCTGATTAGTCTTGACTATGAATTTCTGACCAAGGAGATTGGGCCGCCAACGTTGGACAGCTAAGACTATAGCCATGAGCTCCCTCTAATATATTAGTTTACTTTGAGCTCTAGTGGATAACGTATGACTGAAAAAAGCAATGGGCCTCTTTTGTTGTGATAGCACCGCCCCTAGTCCTGTTCCTGAGCATCAGTTTCCACGACAAATGGTCGCTGAAAATCTGATAAAGCAAGTACTGGTAATGTTATCATGGCCTTCTTTAACGTTTCAAAGGCTTTAGCTGCCTGATCAATCCATTCGAAAGTAGTCCCCATTTTCAACAATTCTGACAACGGTGCAGCAATTCTCCCATAGTTTTCAACAAACCATCTATAATATCCCATTAATCCAAGAAACCCTTGCACTTCTCTAATGGATTGGGGCACCAGCCATTCAATCATTGTTCTCACCTTCTCGGGATCAGCTTCAACTCCCTTTGCATACACCCAATGGCCTAGGTATTCAATACGGTCTCGCGCAAATTGACATTTTCCTTAGTTAGCAAAGAGTATTCAATACGGTCTCGCGCAAATTGACATTTTCCTTAGTTAGCAAAGAGTTGATTATCCCTCAGCACATCAAAATTTACAGCCAAATGACGTAAATGTTCATCATAATTGTGACTGTAAATTAAAATGTCATCAAAGAATACGAGGATAAACTAACGTCGGAAGGGCCAAAAGATCTGGTTCATGAGAGCTTGGAATGTGAAAGGTGCATTTGTGAGTCCGAACGGCATAACCAAGAATTCATAATGCCCCTCATGGGTCTGAAAAGTCGTTTTCGCAATGTCCTCTTCGTACACTCTAATTTGGTGATACCCTAACTTCAAGTCGATCTTCGAATAGATTTGGGATCCATTCAATTCATCTAGTAATTCTTCAACTATTGGAATGGGGAACTTATCTGGTACAGTCACATTGTTCAAGGCTCTGTAATCGACACAAAACTGCCACCCACCATCTTTTTTCTTTACTAGCAATACAGGACTGGAGAAGGGGCTAGTGCTTGGTCGAATCACCCCAGCTTTCAACATTTCTTCTACTAATCGCTCAATCTCCCCTTTCTGGACTTCTGCATATCGATACGGCCTCACATTCACTAGGGTTGTTCCCTCCTTCAAATGTATTTGATGGTCGAAGGCTCTTTTATGTGGTAAATTTTTGGGCACCTAAAAATGTTTGAGTATTCATGTAACATCTGCGCAACAATTTGAGGTAACCCCTCCTCAAGTACAGTAATCTCAGGCGCACTCAACGATTGTTCTCCTTCTAAGGCTTTGAACTCTACCAAGAAACCTTGGTCACTGTCTTCCCATTTTTTCGTCATATTTTTTGTTAGAGTTCTTATATTAGTATAATTGTATTTTTGTAAATATAATAATTGGGTTGTCCTTTATTGTCTTTTCACTTTCTCCTAATTAGGTTAACCTTGTACACTTGTATATATATCTCTTTAGTGAATGGAATAGATTTTTCTCATTCTCTCAAACCTTTAGCATTAACATGGTATCAGAGCCCTAGGGTTCTCTAGGAAAATTTTTTCGTCCTTAGGGATTTGTGACCATTAGGGTTTGAGGTTTAGAACACCTTCTTTGAGGGTTTTGGTCTTGCTGTGAGCTTTGTGCATCAACTCAACTAGGTCTGTCGCCGGTATCTGTCGCCGGAATTCGCCGCCGCCGCCGCCACCAACGAGGTCTGTCCACGGCTTAATTTTTCGTCACCGCCTGGCTCTTTGGAAAGCCCAGTCGCCGATCAGTAGGTTCGGAAATTTTGGTCGAAAAATAATCGGAGCGTGAACCACAAGCGCCGCCGGAAGTTTGCCGCCCGTTTCACGCGCCGGTACGTGGAGGCGAGTGCGCCGCCGGTTTTTGCTCCGTTTTGCGTGGGTCAGTTTGCTCTGGTCTCCTCTTTCGTGTTCTGTGTTGGTTTAGTTCATTGGGTGTTCGGTTTATAGTGTTTGAAGCCATATCTTTCTTGGAACCTTTAGGGTTTGCTGTGATTCAGATCTCACCTCTTGTTTATCTGTTTTTTTTTTGAACTTATGGCTGAAAAGAAGGGTATAGTGATGTTGGAGATGATTCCTATGGTGTTAAAGGTTACGGAACATAAGCTTAATGGATCTAACTTTTATGCATGGCGAACAAATATTCGTCATTATCTTCGGAGTCTTGATATGGATGATCACGTCACCGCCGATTCCCCACCGACTGATGATACTAGGAAGAATTGGTTACGAGATGATTCTAGACTTATTCTCCAGATAAAGAACTCCATTGAGAGCGAGATCGTTGGCTTGGTTAATCATTGTGAATCTGTCAAGGAACTCTTAGAGTACTTGGAATTTCTTTATTCCAGGAAAGGGAACATCAGTAAAGTGTTCGATGTGTGTAAGAATCTCTTTCAACCTAATCAAGGTGACAAATCTCTAACGAGTTATTTTATGGAGTGCAAAACTAAGTATGCAGAATTTAATGCTCTGTTGCCCGTGAGTACTGATGTGAAAGTTCAGACTGCCCAACGTGAACAATTATTCATTATGAGTTTTTTGGTTGGTCTTGCCTCTAAATATGATATGGCCAAAGATCAAGTTCTGTCTAGCTCAGAAATCTCTTCATTGGAAGATGCTTATACTAGAATACTTCGTACTGAAAAGTCGCAAGCGATCTTGCCATTTGAGTCTAATAGCGCCTTGGTTGGTCAGACAGGTGAGTATAAAGGAAATAGAGGGGTTGGACCCAACACGTCTAGAGGAAATCCGAACACTCAGAGAGCAAATTCAAGAGATAGTGTTTGCCACTATTGTCATAAGCCTGGACATATGAAACGTGATTGCAGAAAATTGCTGAATAAGGGCCAGAGGTTCCCATCTGCGCATGTTGCCTCTACTCCTGATAACATTGACAAGTCTATTTCGATTTCCGCTGAGGAGTTTGCTAAATTTCGGCAGTATCAAGAGTCATTAAAAGCGTCATCTTCTACTCCCATTACTGTCATTGCCGACACAGGTAACACATCTACATGTCTCCTTTCCTCCTCTTCGAAATGGGTCATAGACTCTGGCGCTTCTGATCACATGACAGGTAATCCCAATTTATTCTCTAACATTCGTTCGTCTACATCTTCCCCTAATGTTACTATAGCCGACGGCACCACCTCTCCTGTTTTAGGATCAGGCACTGTCAATCTTACCTCCTCAATTTCGTTGTCTTCTGTTTTAAGTTTACCACAGTTCTCCTTTAACTTAATTTCGGTTAGTAAACTCACTCGCGATCTTAATTGTTGTGTCTTATTCTTTCCTGGTTATTGCTTATTTCAGGATCTTTTGACGAAGAGGACTATTGGTAAAGGGCGTGAATCTGGAGGTCTCTACATTTTTGAACCACAAGTATCCACAGCTGTTACATGCTCTAAACTGTCATCTCCCTTTGAAGAACATTGTCGTTTGGGTCATCCATCTCTTTCCGTCTTGAAGAGTCTTCGTCCTCAGTTTAATCATTTGTCTTCTTTAGATTGCGAGTCATGTCGCCTTCGTAAATCCTTGTATGGATTAAAACAGAGTCCACGGGCATGGTTTGGAAAATTCACTCAGGTGATTGAGAGTTTTGGAATGAGAAAGAGCAAGTCAGATCATTCTGTCTTTTATAAGCGATCTGAGAGTGGCGTCATCCTGTTGGTTGTGTATGTTGATGATATTGTTATTACAGGTGATGACACATTGGGCATCCAATCACTCAAGACCTTTCTCCATAGTCAATTCCACACAAAAGATTTGGGAATGTTGAAATATTTTCTAGGAATTGAGGTAATGAGAAGCAAACAGGGAATCATGTTATCACAGAGAAAATATGTAATTGACTTGTTGACTGAAACAGGGAAGTTAGGAGCTAAGCCATGTAGTACCCCAATGATGCCTAATTTACAGCTCACAAAAGAGGGAGAATTATTGAAAGATCCTGAACGATATAGGAGGTTAGTGGGAAAGCTCAATTATCTTACAGTAACTCAACCAGACATAGCTTATTCAGTGAGTATTGTGAGCCAGTATATGTCTTCTCCTACTGTTGATCATTGGGCTGCAGTTGAACAAATTTTGTGTTATTTGAAGGCAGCTCCTGGGCGTGGTTTATTATATAAGAGTCATGGGCATATCAACATTGAATGTTTCTCAGATGCTGATTGGGCAAGATCTAAGGAAGATAGAAGATCAACTTCAGGATATTGTGTATTCGTGGGTGGTAATTTGGTTTCTTGGAAGAGTAAGAAACAAAATGTGGTATCACGGTCAAGTGTTGAATCAGAATATAGAGCAATGGCACAATCTGTATGTGAATTAGTTTGGATACGTCAACTTCTTATTGAATTGGGATTTGATATCACAACACCAACAAAATTATGGTGTGATAATCAAGCAGCTCTGCATATAGCATCTAATCCGGTATTTCATGAGCGAACTAAACACATTGAGGTTGACTGCCATTTTGTACGTGAGAAGATACAACAAGGTTTGATATCGACAGGATTCGTGAAGACTGGAGAGCAATTAGGAGATATCTTTACCAAGGCATTGAATGGAGCACGAATAGATTACCTTTTCAACAAGTTGGGCATGATGAATATATATGCTCCAACTTGAGGGGGAGTGTTAGAGTTCTTATATTAGTATAATTGTATTTTTGTAAATATAATAATTGGGTTGTCCTTTATTGTCTTTTCACTTTCTCCTAATTAGGTTAACCTTGTACACTTGTATATATATCTCTTTAGTGAATGGAATAGATTTTTCTCATTCTCTCAAACCTTTAGCATTAACATTTTTCAATGACTTTGGTTTTCATCAAGCTAGGATCACCCTTTAATGTTATGATTATGTCCTTGTGTTAATCTTGATCATTAGAGACTTCCAATGTACTTGGGTTTCTCCTAATGTATGTAGCCACTGCATCCCCAGCACTACATCCACCCCTCCAAGTTCCAACGACAGAAAACTTTCGATCACAATCAGTTCTCCCAAATTCACCACCACGCTCTTGCAGCACCCCTTCCTTTCACTGCCATCCTTGTCCCCATGATTATTCCATAATTAGCTGTTTCCATCAGAGGAAGCTTCAATTTCTCAACCAACCGCTGAGCGATAAAGTTATGAGTAGCCCCGCAATCTATAAGGATTATAACCTCTTGATCTTCAATCATCACTTTCAGTTTAATTATTTCAGGTTGAGTAAATCCTACTACTGAATTCAACGATAGTTCCACTGCACCTCCCTCTTCCTCTGATGGCATCAACTCCTCGCCTGGTATTTCAGCGCTCTCCTCTATGATCTCGAACTCCTCACCATTTGCATGTACGACCATGGTTCTAAATTCCTTGGCCTTGCATTTGTGTCCCACAGTATACTTTTCCTCACATCTAAAACACAGTCCCCTTTCTTTTCGAGACTGAAGCTCTACATCAGACAATCGTTTCATCGGTCCCTCACGCCTTGGCATTGCGGTTGAATTGCTTGACAGCATAATAGTATGTGTGGGTATAATTTCTGGAATCCTCGTGTTCTCCTTCCCTACGTTAACCTGCGACTTAGGGCCCATATTTGGGCTTTTGCCACCCATAGCACTGGGTTTCGTCACTTCAGCCCTGGCCTGTTCTTTGTCTTCTACTAACTAGGCCGTTTCCATTATATTCGCTAGCCCAACAGGTTTCCAACATAAAACTTCAGCCTTAATCGCTGGATCCAATCCATTTAAGAAAGTGTTTTCCAATACTTCGTTCGATAAATGTGGAAGTGTGGCCATCAACAGTTCAAACATATTGCAATATTCGATCACTGTCGTTTCTTACTTTACGGCCAAAAATCGCCCTAGAACACTACCTTTCTTCAACCTCTGAAATCTCTCCAGTAACCTCATTTTCAGATCGTTCCAATCCTTAAATGGTTCTCGTTCCTCCTTACCCCGATACCAATTGAAAGCTACCCCCTCAAAACTTATTACAGCTACTATCAACTTCTCAGAATTAGTTAGTTTATGGATTTGGAAGTACCTATTTGCTCGAAATAACCATGAATCTGGATCGTCACCTCCAAATACAGGCATCTCCACCTTCTTGAACTAACTCCGATCCCCCAACGTTTCCTTCCCTTTTTCAGGCACCGTCTTCCCTCCGTTTGTGGCCACGGGGTTTAAAGTCATTCTTGATTCATTCCATTCCTTCTACTTCTGTCTCGAATCTTCTTCCACTCCCGAGGACTGTGAACGGGATCGCAACCAGGCCATTTCAGCGGCAATCGATGCAACGGACTTTGACAACGACGCAATACCTTCTTCGATAGCAGGTACCCTCAGAACCTTCTCTTGAATGTTCCCTAAATCCATCTCATGATCCACTCCATCTAGTCTCTCTTCCAACCTTTTTTGAGCCATCTTCCCAAATCTCCCCAGGGTGGTGCTGCTCTGATACCAATTTGTAAGGAAACCCCTTACAATAGTGTGATATTCAAATACGAACTTGTGCCCTAAAGCAATACAACGATTCGCAACCCATTTGAGAGGGCTAGTAAACTCTCCCTTTCTTCTCAAGAAACCAATTTACTAACAAAAAGCATAATCCCGAAAGACATTCCCCACTACACTAAATACCCTCACACACACGCTAAAAGGCAGTGGTCCCCTCCCCTTATGACTCAACACTCACTCCCACAAATCGTTTCCCAACTACCCAATGATTGGTGATTTGTCCTTCTTGCCCCTTCTCTGATAACAAACCGTAATTGGTGGTCTCACATGAAAAAAGAATTTAAACAAAAAGAACATACAAAGCAAAACAAAACTCCATCAAGAAGCTAGGTAACATGACTCGTCCAAAATCTCCCTGTCGTCTATTAGTTCTTTTATACAAACTTCTATGGTTAGTCCAATAGAATCTTTCAACAAGTAACTCTGATTGCAGCAAACCAATAATAAATCCACAAAGGCAAGGGAAAAAAAAGGGGGTTTTTTGCGTTTATGCTTAGTGGTGACTGGTGAGTTAATGCATGATATTCCAACTCCACAAGAATTTAACCTTTGAAATTACAGAGTTATTATTTAAGAGAATGAGTATTCTTTGAGAGTGAATAAGTTACATAAACAATGTTTTTTAAATATGGCCGCGTCAACCTAGAATCAACATATTGCAATTTTACTTACCAGTAGAAGCTTGCCAGCAGAAGCCTCCAAATGTTTATTTCCAAGTCTGTTACTCAGAATGCAGTCTAATGCAAAGTGTACATGCTCTGTGCTGAATAAATTATATGAGCACTTTAAGGAGAGTGATTTCAAAAACTCAAAATGAGGATGTTTACTTCCTATCATCCTCAACAATTTGTCCTGAAAAAAAAACAATAATTCTATCAATGAATGCAAGATAATGTACATTAATCATTTGTGAAAAAATCCCATAGCAGAGAGCATAATGCAAACTATAGTCAAGGCCTCATCCATCAAATATATATATATATATATATATATATTCAAAGTCAACCTTTTCTTTTCCCTTCTCCTAATGAAGATGAAATTTTAGAACTAATGAGATCAATACAAGTTCACACAAAGAACAAGTAGAACCTGTAAATAAAACAAAATCAATGTCATTAATGCTCATTACCAAAGAAAATTAAGAACCACTCAACTACCCACAATCAGTGAACCCAGAAAAGTGAGTTCGATACAACTTGGTGCAGACTTGTAGCCGTGACTGACAATTAGTTGGGTCATTTAACATAACACATCTAATGAGTTGATATGGCATGCAAACCAACACAAAGCATGACTTGACACAATGTATACAATGCAACATTTGTTCTATGCATTTCAATAAAACTTTTATTCATATATATTTAATCTTTTGTAAAATTTTGGTACCTTGTAAATATTTTAAAACTTTTCATACACTGTAAAACTTCAATACTTCAGAAAAATTTAGTACCCGGATCCAATTATTCTAGTCCCTTCCCTTGGTTGTTGCAAAAAGGTCTGCCATACCTTCTCAACTTACACTTGATGTTATAAAAAAATAATAATAAAAAAAAAAAAAAAAAATTCAAGAGAGACAATATCAGAATTTAGAGTTATGAAATTTACAAAAAAGCTAATGGGTTTACAAAATGCAATAAAGCAATAAGTTATAACTCTATCACGTAATAAAGCAATAAGTTCACCCATGAACTAAACATATAACTAGCTCATATTTTGCTTTGAATTTTAAGTATTGTATTTGAGACAAACAATTAGCAATAAGGGAGAAGATGAATTTATCGGATCTCCCTAAAGGGACGGGAGAAGATGAATTTATAAACTACCATATAATCCGATATATCAAGTCAACCTATAAACTAAATGTATTGCTAGCTTCTCTTCTACATTGAATTTCAAGAGAAATACAATTGACAACGAAACGCATGTGAAAGGGCATTTTACCTCCCTTTATATTCCTTTTCTGACTTCCAAGAAAAAAATAATTTATAAAAAAACATGATATATATTTATAAAAATATTTACAAACTTACTAAAAGAGAACATCCTGAGACAATCAACTTTTCTCAAATTTTTCTCAATCTGAATTTTCGTGGACTTATGTCAGTATAGACCAGTTTCATAGATCTCCAGACCTCCATTCAGATGAAATAAGTGTACTTCTTCCTACAGTTTAAGAATCTACCAAACAAAATCATAATTAAAGGTCTCAATAGCAAACCATTCATCTTATTTCTAATTGTGCATAAATGAATTTTAAAGATTTTCAACCTTAAACCAAACAATGGCCTTCTATCATGGTAAAGAACTATTCCAAATCAAATAATAAGAAGAGTAGCAGCGAAAAGCCTGAAACGATATAATTCAACTAAAATATCAACCAAAAAATAAGCTACCAAAAAAAACAAGTAAACTACGCACTCTGGTGGCCTCAGCTTCCACAATTGTCAATTCATCAAGTAAAAGCTCCAACGGATTAAAAATATTATTATCTTTAATTTGATTTAATTTATGAAAGGACTCCTTTGCTTTTGTAGGATCTGGAAAGCAGGCTGCCATTTTGACAAATGCAGTTTCAATTTTCTTTTCTGTCTCTTCTGTTCGGCTCTCCTGTAGCAACAAGAAAACAAAATGTAACTAGAAAAAGAAATCCATTAAATTATATGTTAGACAGCAGACATCTATGACTTGTTAAGAAGTTTTCTTTTTTTAATCATAATTCAACTGTGACAATAAAGCATGTTATGAATTTTACCTTTGGCAAAAAGAAAAAAAGAAGTATATGAGACTTCAACTCTATGGTTAACAATAGAATGGATGTCTCACAGAACCATTTTGGGCAAACTATAGAGAGTTGAGTTTTTTTCTCTTTTTCTTTTTCAGAAAAAGGGAGCAAATCACAAATTCGCAAGGTTAATCACAAGTATGATGTGTCGCCTTCTAAAATGCATTTTAAACAAGAATTTCACACTCCGATGACTTAAGATGCATGTAGAAGACTCAATATCAGTTCTAGTTCTTTTGAGAAGAGAAACAATTTCATTAATAAATGAAATGAAAGGAGATAAACACTCCTAAACACCAATAGGTGGATTACATGAAGGAGCTCCAATTAGTAATTAAAGAGGAAAGACTATAATCAGAAAAATGGTGTTTACATTTACACCAATACAAAGAATTAAAGGCAACCAACTCTATAAAGGCCTAAAAATTGTTGACCATATCTCTGAAAAATCGACCATTTCTCTCACACCAAAGGGACCAAAAGAACACCCTGCTAAAAGCCAGCCATAGCACCTTCTTTGGACCACAAAAAGGATGACCAACAAAAATTAGAGCTAAAAGATCAAACACATTATGAGGCAAAGCCAAACTCCATCCAAAAGCTTTTAACATAGAAGTCCAGTAACCATAAGCAAATGAACAGCAACCAAAAAGATGTCCAGGAGTCTCAATGTTTGACATACACATAACACACCAAGAAGGAGATAAAGAACAATACGGCATTCTTCTTTGTAATCAATCAGCAGTATTAACATGTCCATGACTGAGTTCCCATAAGAAAACCTTAATTTTCTTTGGATAGGTATCTTTCCAAATAACAGAATAAAGGTTATTTGAAGTTGGACCATTTGAGTGACTTAAATCTGCCATCGAAGAGCTAACAGTAAAAGACTTTGAGGGGTCTAGAGGCCAAATCCAAGAATTGTTTGAGTTCCTCAAATTAACCGTTGTTTTTTTTTTTATAAGAAACATCAAGAACAAGTATATTCAAAAGAGGAGTAACTGAACATCCTAAGGGCCAGGAGTAGAGAAAACCCCTCCCCAAAAAACTATCTCCAAAGGGCCTGCCAATCGTTCATGATCATTAACAGGCTATAATTACAAAAGACCTTTTTGTGTAACGAAATCCACCAATAGGCCGCATTTTGTACAAGTTACAAAAAGAATTAACACATAAAGACTTATCCTCGAATGCTCTGCCATTTTTTTCCCTTCCATAGAATCCATAAGGTAGCTCTGAAGGCCGAACTTGCTACCACCCTAGCTTTCCCTTTCAAATTCCAAGCATTTAACCTTCAGTGAGCCAATCATCCACCTTTTTGGGATAACAAAAGGAAATACCAAGCAACCCTGCTATGTAGCTTCAAGTTTTGTAGGCATACTCACAGTGTAAGAATAAGTGGTCAATAGTCTCCCCCTCTTCCAGACATAATCTGCATCCCAAAGGTGAGAGAGTCCAACCTCTAAACTTCATTTGCAATCTATCATCAGTGTTTAAACTGAAAGCCAGAGACCATAGAAAAACCTTCACTTTCTTCGGACAAGTGTGCTTCCATATAAGATTAGAAAGTGTCGAGGACAATTTGATAGCTCTTCCAGATAGCCTTAAGAACATCGACTTGCTGGAAAAAATACCAAATCCTTCCAATTGCCAAACTATTTTATCCGAATCCAGACCCAATTGAATCGAGTTCAGTTCCTCCTCCAAAGCCACCCAGCTGGTAAACTCTCTATCCAACAGACCTCTTCTAAGGCCAAGGTTCCATGTTTGATTGCTAATATCCCAACAATCGTAGATAGTAGCTTCTTTTTTGTCTGAGATCGAGTATAAATCAGTAAACCGATTCATGAACGGTTCATGATCGCACCAAGCATCTTCCCAAAATCTGATATTCTTTCCACATATCGCTTGAAACTTAGCGAATTTCTCAAAAAAGGGGTAATTTACCGCAATGTCCCTCCAAGGACGATTCCCCTTCTTCCCTTTTTAAAAGTTGAGATAGATGAGTCCATTCCAAAATTTCAGCTTCATTGAGATTCCTCCGAAGGCCTAGATCCCAAGCAGAATGAGTTGAATTCCAAAAGGAAGCAATAACTTCACGCTGTTTGTTTGATAATCTATATAACCTTGGAAAGGCAGTAGCTAAAATCTCACCATTTAACCATATATCATGCCAGAAAACTGTATGAAGCCCATTTCCAACCCTTTTTTGAATTTGAGTACTAATAATAGCAGTGGTAAGACTAAGTTGCTTCCAAGGGGACTTTGGAAAACCCCTCGAAATTGGGGACGGCCATAAACATTCAGCATTCGATGAATAAAATTTAGCCACAATAAGTTTTCTCCAAAGTGGATTACAACTTCACAACATGATCAGTGTCATGAACAAATGAATCTATAATCCAGCAAACAATTTACCAAACTATAGAATTTAGAGAGAAGTTAGGCAACATACCTTGTCCTTTTTTCGTAGACTCAAATAAGCTCGCAACTCATCTTGTAACCTACAAAGGCAAACAATGAAAGAAAAATGTAAAACATTATAATTTAATCTTACCATGAAAAACATGCTAGTGATAATACCTCTGTTTTTGCAGCAAAATATATCTGAGAGCCTTTTCGTGATGGATATTGAAAAGAGAGAATAAATGGATCCAATGTCTAGTCCTTTCCTCAAGAGAGAGATGAGCTGGGAATAAATCTTCCACAAGAACAAGTTCCATGCACTGGGACCTAAAATGTGGTAATAATTATTATATTTAAAGATATTGTAATAGTTTCAATCCAAGAGATGATAAGCCAACCTGAACTCCTTACAATCTTTATCATAGCAAAGCATCAAAACTTTACATGGAATCTGTTCAAAGTATTCGTTCATAGTCAATTGGCCTTTGGAACATTTATCACAATAATCTTGATACACTTCCAACAATTTCTGAAGGGCTTTTTTCCTAACTGATATCTACACAAAAAAGAATGAATCAAATATTTGGTGAGTTTTCATTGCTTAGTGCAAACAGAAATCACATACAATAAAATACCCTCTTATCTCGTAGTCTTTCAGCAGCTTGAGATATTAGTGTCACTGGAACAAATTTGATATTTGATCGGGCAATATCACAAACAACAATTATTGCTCGAGTTCTCACTCTATCATCCAAGTCTAATAATCGTTCTTCGACTGCAGCTGATATGTTCATGAGTACCAACTAATCAGATATACTATACATAATGGATTAAGAATCTAACAACACATAACTACTTAATCACTGACCCAGAACTTCCAGAGATTCTGAACTAGCAGGATTGGCCATATAACAATCTTTAGCACATTGGATAGCATGAATTCTAACTTCTGCAGACTTGTCACAAAACCTTTTCAAGAACTCCATAAAAAGTCCACGGTACTTTTGTGCTACACAGTGTCCAGGTAGAGCTAAAAGTCTACCAATGATTTTAACCGCTTTTATTCTAACATCAACCTGGTCCGTCTACAAAGGATAGAGATATAATGAGGAAACAAACAAAGTGAGCATCCTGGAAATTATGTAGGAGTGACTATTAGAGACCAGTAGGTGCAGTGTTTAGATGGTTGAAGGAAAACTTTGGGGAGCATTAGAAAGGGTGGTTTCTTGAAAGGAGTGACGCATGTTCTGTTAAATCTCTCTCCAATCATCTGGCCAAAAAGAGGTCTTATTCTTTGGTCAGCTTTTTGCAAAGAGCTTTGGAGATAAAAAATTCCTAAGAGTGTAAGGTTGTCTAATGGACTCTTTTCTGGGGTGAGCTGAACACATATAACAGAGTTCAAAAAGAAATCCCCATCACTGCCTCGACCTAAATTGTGGTTGCCTTGGAACATAAGCACAAATAATAATAATAGCAGCAATAATAATAATAATAATAAATCTAAAGATGTCCCAGATCTATCAAAGATTTGTAGTCCATTAATTTTGGGGGCACAACTTCAAGGATAAGAAGAAACAGCTTTGGGTCAATGTTTGTGTATTGTGAAATCTGGCTTAAACGAAAAGGAAGAGAGTCTTAAATGAGGAAAAAAGCTGGGACTGGATCTGGGATGTTGTTGTCTTTACTTCTTGGAGTGTAAAATCAAAAGCAATTACTCCTCATCTCGTATCATACCAATTGAAGATATATATGGTCACTCATTTGAAACCATTTATTATTAAAAAAGTGTGAGCATGACAAATAGTCATATACCACTGTTGCAACACGAGTGAAGATGGAATGAAATGAACCAACCAAAATTATAAAATGACATACCAAAAGCTCTAGAGTCAAGTTTGGAATCACAGGAAGAAGCATTTGAGGGACACATTGGAAAATTCTAAAAATTATTTCATGGTAAAATTCTTTGAGTTCACTCCCCACAACATCTCTCTCTGAAATACAAGATGTTAAGAATCCACAAATAAATGGTTCAAGCGTCTCAGCACAAGCTTCAATGATTGAAACCGCAAGGCGAGAAGCAGCAGTAGGTTCACCCTGAAAAATGTGAAAAGGAGAGTTTAGTTTGTCAAGGCAACACAAAGTAACTCAAACACACGTTTAAAAAGCAATTTTTTGTGCTTTACAAATCAAATCAAGGCCTAACATAGATGCACAAATTTCCTAAAACAAAACATAAATAAAATCTTTCTGCAGTGACCGGCAAAAGGAGGGAGATCGTTTATAAATTGGAAATTATTAAGATTAGACGTAGATCTAATGACAAGCACCGATAATAGAAATACAATTGGACTTTGCAAAATCGTGAAGAGAGTTAGGAATAACACCTACATGTTGGACTTGTCTGCTAACTCAACATTTCTGTTCTTGTTACCTCCAACATATCTCTTAGGCAGAAAGTTATTATGGACATACATGTGTTATGGAATTGGGTGGATATTTTGGGCATTATAAAACTTTAGGCCAGATTACCATTAGATTTTATTGGCCTTAGCTTCACAGGGGATGTAGAAAAATTTGTGCAGTGTCATTTGGACTTTGCAAAATTGTGAGGAGAATTCGGAATAAAATAACGCCTACACATTGGACATGTCTGCTACATTTCTGATCTACCTATTTTCCTTCTCCTAATGAGGGTTGATTATGAACTCGAGGAGAGTTTTTTCTTTTTTTTCTTTCCTCCTTTTTTTTTTTTTTTTTTTGGGGGGGGGGGGGTTAGGGAAAGGGGATTGATGTAGGGTTGTATTGTACTTGTCTTACTGTATTTTTAATTTTTATGTTCTAATTAACTTTATGTTCGGTTAGCAAGTTTTCTAGTAACCTTAGGTTAAGGGTTATTTACCTCGTGTAGTTATTTCCTTTATCCTTAAACCTAGCCAATATATAAAATGCTCGGGTCCCCCTTTTGTAAAACATTAGATTTTTTATTAATCAAATAGCCCTAAATTTCCTTATCTCAACAAATCAACTAATTATACAATGTACCATCATTCAACAAGATTATTAAAACTATCATACTAAACTAAACTATGTAAGTACAAGAGTACCATATTAACAATGACTGTAAATTTTATCTCTCAGATAGAGCTCTCTGTAAATAATATTTTTAATCCCTCCAAAGGGTAGGGAACAAAACATCAATCTATTATACTTACCTTTTCCTCCTTCACAAGATTGTGCAAAACCACATCTACTAGCGGTAGAGAGGCATCCTCGCTTAGAATATGGGTCATTAGTGACAAAATGTTGTTAATCAAACTAGGCTCATGATCATCTCTATAGAAAAAAGAGCTATAGTAAATATAAATGGTTGTACGGTGAATGTAACCCAACAAATAAAATATAGAGCAGCATGCATAGAATACAAATGACAAGTAGAAGTTTGAGAATCAATAGAAATTATTACACTCAACACACTAACAACTTATATGATCCAAAAATACATATTTTCTATAAGTAATACGAGAGAGCAAAAAGGCATATTATAGACATTTGAGTTTAGGGCTATAGAAAGGGAACTATATTGAATACTCCCCAACGAATCCACTACCTCAAAGGGAACTAACTTGTTTAGGCTTGTAACAGAGCATAAAACGAACATTTTTAAATTTTTTTGAGATAAAAATCCTACAGAACGCACAGGATAAATTAAATTCTTCCTTCAGCAAACTACAAATATCCCAATATACAATACAACTTCGATTCTTGAACACAACAAAACTGACCTATTAAAATTGAAAGTATTAAGGACGATATTTGGGAAATTGAAGGCCTCAAGTTGTAAAAAGACCAAATACTTGGAGGACGGAGAATTATCCTCTTTTAGATTTAGAACACAATAAACAAAAATGAGTAACTTAAAAAATTGGCATGACAGAAAATCAGTAAAATTTATTAAACATACTGATAAAAAGTGTGCAAGTACCAATATTAGAGAAGTGCAAGATAAAGGGTACTGACCTTAAAGCAGAGAAAAATGTATTAAACATCTCCAACACCAAGTCATTGCATCCAATGTCAAGCATTATCACACAACATTTGCATCTTGCCACTGTCTCTAGTATTTTAACCCTCCGAGAGAAAAGAGGACTTGTTGTATCACCTAGCTCCGAAAAAGAGCTCAAAAGAAGTATAAAAACATCCTAAAGTTTAAAAAAGGAAAAAAAGATGGGATAAATTGGATGAAAAACCGAAAGATGAATTAGCGACATGAAGAGTCACTATATAATGCAAAGAGAGTATACATTTAATCAAAATTAATGATTTCTTACCCTTAGATATTTGTCTTCGAAAGGTGGTTCTGGTGCCATGACCCGGAAAATTTCACTAACGCATATAGCTAATAGAAGTCTCACATCTTTATCTCTATTCCGTAGAAGACCATTAATTATAGATTTCCTTAGAGGCTTTATAGAGCTCTCTAATTTTTTAGCTGGTTCTGACTTCCTTGTAGCATCTGGGACGTAAGACTGTTCCAAACATGCAAAAGCATCTACAACTTGCTGCAATGGAAAAATGGAAGATCAAGTAATACGGAAAACAATTGTCGTGAAATGAAAACCACATTTATTGGCAAAAAGAAATTGTAAGAACTGAACTACTGAACATGATAATTCATGGAATTGGTGCTAAACAAAACGAGACTTGGTATTTTATCGATAAGATAATACAGGAAATGATGAATTATTTTCATTCTAATGAATTAACCAAATATCCTAAATAAAATATTCGGGATTATGTATGAAATAAAAAATATGACCGGATTTATGTAGGAAATCAAAATACAACAGAGGAACCGACAATTTTAATGCGTAATTTTTTGAACAGTCAATGGAATTTGTTGTGTCCGTCAGCCCAATAGCTAATAGTTGTGGATGCAGAGAGACAGAGAGGGAGGGAGCGAGCTATTAGTTGTGATGCGAAGTTTTATGGCTTCGTCTCAAGCGTGTCGGAAGGTCCGAGTCCAAACAACTGCAACGAACTAGACACGTTCTTCATTAGCAGGACTGCATCAGTATGAACAGAAGCATCTCCTCCTCACATTCTTAATTGAAGATAATTAGCAAATGAAATACTACACTGAATTTTTCACCCAAAAATTTGAACAAAACCCTAGAAAACCCCTTCGATCTTCGTGAAAACGAAAAAATCGTGTAACAACTTACAATTAGCCACGAAAATAGAACACCGTCAACATATTCAGTCAACAGTAAGCAAAGCAAGAGGAACACTCCCAACGACAATGCGATCAGACTGACAGGAGAAATTAGAAACGGAATTACAACATAAATTTCAAAGTAGAAACATTACCCGGAGGGATTTGACGATGTAATCCTTAGTTGGGCGAGACTGTTTGCACAATTTAGTTCCGACGTCGTGGATAAGTTGCAGCGAAGATTGATCCATTCGCTGAGGACTGAAGTGTGAAACCCTAATTGGGAGGGAGAATAGTAAAGCGCGATGGTGAGGCTTCGGGAAAGTGGGATTTGGCAATGAGCAGATGGAAGAAGAGATCACAAGAAGTGAGCAGTGAGCACAAGAAGCGAGCAAATTTCTGGTAAGAACGCGAACTGGTTAGTATTTAAAGAGACTCCCGCCCACTAGCGCGTGAAATTAACGGGTGACCAAAAAAATCGATGAAGCGCCAGCCCGATCCCAGCCGGTTCGTATAGACCGGATTCGTTCGGTTATATAAGGGAAATTGGGACTTTTCGTTTTGTTCTTCAGAGAACCGAAAGGTTTCGGTCTATATTAAACCAGAGAAACTGAACCAAACCGTAGTTCGGTTTGGATTCCTGCGTAATGGATAAGCGACCAGGTCAAAGATTTGACCTGGTCGTTACTCGAGAGCCCCGTATTCTTTTTTCTTTTTCTATTTTCATTAAATGTTGTTTTTAAAAAAATATATAAGTACGATTTAGGAATGCCTTGTCTGTTAATTTCGGTAATCGACTATTTTGTGCGTGTTCACAAAAAATAAAAAATTGGATATATGTGTGCAACAAATTAGAAAATTACTTATTTTGCTTAAATGAAAAATTAAGCGATTTCAAATGAATGTTAGAAAATAGCTATAATCTATCTGTACATACTTCATGCTAATTGAGTTGTGCTATTGTTGACACATGTCACTTAATTATAAAATAGCTATAACTTGTATGTACATCATGCTAATTGAGTTGTGCTATTGTTGACACATGTCACTTAATTATAAAATATCTAAACTAAAATATATATATATATATATATATATACATCATTTTTAAATATATACACAATTTTACTAATAAGAAAATCAATACACTAAAAAACAAACAAATTAAAACTTTTAATGCCAACTTATATCTTATAAAACTTTTAAATTATAAGTTAAATTTTAAAATATAGTTTTGATACTTTTGATTTGGTTCATATGATTTTAAATGTGATAATTTAGTTCTCATGATTTAATCAAACTTATCCACAAATATAAATCATTTTTACCCAGACAAAAGCATATCAATTATAATTAAGTTACACAGTCAACCAAATAAAAAAAATAAAAATATTTTTTTTAAAGATAAATAGAACTTATACATAAATATATGACCTATCACATATTAGGCTCAACGCATTAATTGTTTGAAATGTGATGTATGAGATATGGTAAAATTACAAGTTCAATTATCATAAACATATTTCAAAAATATCCTCCACAACTCCACTCCACTCACGACCTTCAATCATACCAACACGCATTCTTCTTACCAACATTAACATAACTCAACAACGAAAACATTTATTACTTCTACAAAGCCAAAAATTCAACCTTACCCCCACAAAGTTTAACCTCATCCCTACATTTGTTGCGTTAAACAAACAAAACATGCATTCCTTATTCATGACCCGACCCTCTAATTCTTACGTTTCCGCGAGTTATTTTCTCTATAGCTTCCAAGGTTTTTTGTTTTTATTGACTGAATTAACTCTGAAAAACCATTCTTCCATGCTTTCTTCTTCCCTTAAACAACCTTCCCTTTCCTTCATGAGGGATAGACATGATAGTCGCCGATTGAGTAGTTCATTTGATAAGTTCAGCGATGGACAAATCTAGGTCAAGAAGTGTACTTCAACAAGCCAAGTAGCCATTGATACATTCTACATTCTTCAATTTCCTTGGTTCCATCAATTCATAATAAACTTGACATCATTTTTCAGTTTCTGCAATACAAGCATACAATACTCAAATAATACAACAACAAGAGGAAACGCAGAAATCGTCACATTTCCGGGCACATTCCCATGTTTCATTATTTATACACAGACAGCACGATAAATGACCCAGGAAGAAATAAACAAAAATAATCTCTAAGGCCGGACTGACATATATACACAAAGCTGCAGTAAACTTTGCTGCATCAGCCGGGTACAAAATAATCCATCTTCTCTACAGGCAGGTTGAGTTCTGATGTTTCCACCTGTGTCAGTCAAAGAGTGCAAAAATATTAAGGAGGTACTGAATGAATCATAACGCAGTGGTTTATATATATATATATATATATATATATATATATATATATATATATATATATATTTAATATTCGTAAGTGTGCACCTCGATTATTCTCACAAGACAACCGTCTGACCCTACTACATTTAGTTGCCAAGATAACTTGAAGAATATTAAATCTTACATAGGTGGATACCATGGCTCAAACCCATTTCCTCTAAGCCCTTTATTATTTACATGGCCCTTATTGACCACTAGGTCAATCTATGGTAGTTCGCAATGAATCTATTTAATAGAGCTTAGTGGATTTCTAAAATCAAGGGCAGGGTAGTAAACTTTTGGACCATATTATGTAGATTTCTTTTTCCACTCCCTAAAATGTTGACTTTGCATGAACATATCCACCCAAACACATTAGTTGTTCAATATTCTATTATAAAATTTTCCTCATGACATTCTAACTTCAATTTCCAGCCAATTCATTCTCAATTGTCGTTTCTGAGATCTAATTCTCATGGAGATCAACACACGTGGAACCTTAAACCTAAATGCCTAAAAATGACTACAAGTCCACATTGGTATTTCCTACTAGATTCCACCTGAACTATTGTTCAATCCAAGAGACGAGATCCTGGCGTCTTCCTCACTTAAATGTTTGTTTAGATCTCGAAATTAAGTTGCATGGTGCTGTAAAATAAAAGGCAATTACCTGGTCAAAAGGAACAAATATAAAAGGTGTCAAACCCCGCTTATGAGAAACTGCAGGCACATCTGGGTTGTGTGTTTCATCATCCCGCCACCTTTCCACGATGCCAAGGATATCGTCTTCAGGATCACAAACCTCATTATTATTCATACCGCTAGTAACGAGGGTCAATAGATCCATCCGGTTATTAGCCCCCGTTGATGTTCCTCTTAGCCTACATAGAAATACAGATAAGCAAAAGAAATCTTCAGCTAATTGTAGTAAGTTTCATTACTAATACATGCTATATTCATCAGTTGCAGTTGATTCCACCACAGTACATCCAAAATAAACATTGAAGAGTTCATTGCTGCAGATTTGTATGGGTTACTTACAACCGATTCAAATGTATCCAGGGGGGAAAATCTAAAATCCAAAAAGAAATGCAGAGATTTGTTAAAGGTGATTCTCTAAAAATCAGTCGAAGATACGCAGAATGGTAAAAGGTCATCAGTGAGGTGACCATATCTTCAATTCCATTATAACGCAGATGATGACCAGTAATTGGTGCAAATGAATAACAGACAGAAGCAATTCGAAGGTTAATTGAAATGAATCATAAATGACTTTGAATAAGGCTAATTGAATCCTCTTTACACCTAGTGCTTCGTTAGTCAACTTGCATGTTGCATCTAGACTCTTTTTTATATAGCAGAACACAATTCAAGGGTGTTACATTTTACTAGATTACTTCATTTAAAAAAAATGCACCAAATTCTTTGGCTGATAAGGAACAATACGCAAGACCTATTCTACCGTATAGGTGACCAAAATCCTGAATTATGTAAGATCAGCACATGTAAAAAAATCAGACAATACTAGAACAAACCTCATGCGGATTCTAAGCACGGTAGGACGCGCGCCCGGGTACAAAACAGCTGCTTCAACCTGCAGTGACATGATCATTAGTTCTGGATGTACAAACTGGAGGAAAAAAAAAAAAAAAAAAAGGAACAGGTTTGGACAATAGCTACAGTAAAGTCACAGCTTAAAAACCAACTGTGGAAAACAAAAATATAAATACAAACGTAAGAGAATATTTCAAGATTTCACATCTAATTTAACCATTAACTCGGTTTCTGGACCACCATTATTCGGGAGGAGAGATGCTTGAGTGGTTGAAGGTATAGCTTTAAAACTGCTATTAAGGCTTTTGTTTACCGAGGGTTTGAATCCCTCCCTTTACAAAGAAGGTCAATGCACCATAACACAGCATACTGGTTAAAATCTGAAAAAAGAACATTGTACATCTTTCCCAAAGAGTAAGTAATTTTAGCACTTCTTTTATTCTCACTGATCAGGGTGCCTTGTTGTAGGCCACTTAGCCTCTAAGGAAATCTATGCTCATCTTTTTTATATTAATAAGTGGTTTCTTATAGAATAAAACATTCCAAAAAGAACATAATTTAGATTTACCTTATCATCCGCCAAGGTATAGTGTCCACCAAAAATACAGTCCGCCTTCGATGCACGAAATTTCATGCACTTAGCCACATCCTTAATCTTCTGTGAAGAATTCTAGAAGTAACAAATTAAAATTGCACATGGCGGCGATTAGATATGGAACACAAATATTATTTATTTTGGAAGGACTGTAGATGAGATAGTTAATAGGCACCTTGTAGAGAAACCTCCCAGAAGGGAAAAATCTGATGTAACGGAAGTAGCAGACCTGAAGAAGTTGGAAAAGGAAAAAGGGGCACAGTTTAACATAGAGAAAAGAATGGGAAAATAAAACATTAGTCTAACTACAATGCTCCAAAAGAATTCAGAGCCACTAGATCGTGATTGATCTTAAAATAACCTCGGTCTTCTGAATTCCTGAACCAATAATAAAAGGCCTCTGTGTCCATTATACGCATAAATACCCTTACACTATCAGGTCCGCATAACAAAAATTAGAATTTCAATGGATGCAAGGCAAGGTAACAATCCCCATATGCAGGTCCATGTCAATTCTATGGAAACAGAGGGGGTAAATGCAATAGCAATCACTCTTGGAGCAAGTTTGGTTTTAAAACAAATATAGGGAGGAATTTAAATGCAAATCAGTACTCAAATTACATTTATATCGCATAAACACCTCTGAGAAGTTATTACCCAGGGGTGTAAAGAATAACCAGTCCGGTCTGAAAAGCTGACAAGTTATGACTGGGGTAATAAAATTTTTCTAAAAGAAACTTACAATTTGTTCTTACCCCCCCCCGGGAAAAAAAAAAAAGAAGAAGAAAGCATACCAGGTGAACTGGATTGGTAATCTTCCACTCTGCAACCCCAGCACGTATGTAAGTATTCCTGCTAACATAAAGACCTGAAGCTCATAACAAAAAAAATCAGTTCTGTGCCTTTCAATTGAAAAAGCAGACAACAAGAACGCAGCAGAAAACATATTCCTGACACCAAATGGTCAAATGGGGCAGTCATGAGAGCACCCTTGGCAAACTCCAAAACAACAACAAAGACCTCGCATCCATCGACAGCACTAAACACTAATTCTCTAGCTCTTATAGCACATATCACCAGGCATCTCGGTGGAAAGATGCATGAAAATTAAGTTTATTCTCAATCCTAAAGGTTATCTATAGTGGTTGGAAAAATCCAATTACACGGTCATGTGTTAAATTGTCCGATACATTATCTTTTTCATATCTCTTTCAAATAGAAAATGTTGCAAGGTCAAATAGCAATTCCATTTTCAAGCTTAATAAGACCTTGGATGTGCTGGTTCAAAAACACAAATATTGAAGGCAAACAACAGTCTCTAATTGATATTTTGTTCAGTACAAGAAAAATATATAAGTAGCAAAATAATGCAGACCGTTGGATCGTCATTTTATTAGACATTGTCCACAGTACAAATTGAATTCTAATCAATTCCAACTTCAATGACAAAACAGCAAATTAGTCAATTTCAAGAAGAAAAATGAGCCATTCGTCTCTAAATGTTTATACAGCATCTTAATGAGCAAGTATAAAGCAAATGTATATTTGCTATCAGAAATATGAAATAATTATGAGCTGAGTCCTGAAAAAACTATATAGTTTAATAATTTCCGGAAGAGAAAAATACAATATGACACGAAGGTAAATCATATGCCCAAAATCAATTCAAGAGGACTCATATATCTTATAGTTCTCACCATCGGTGCGGATCCTTGGCCGTAAAAGCCACATTTTTCTCCATGAACCATCATATGTGGACTGCAAAAACTTGTAGTTTTCAACCACACCAGAAAGCTGTAGAGAATAGAACTCATGTAAGGTTTCGTGTTTAACATTTATATGCTATATATGTCAAGAAGATTCTGCCACTAAACCTACTATAACTTCACCTGCCAAGCCTTCAAGCAAGCATTGCGCCAGAATACAGGATTACGAATCGTATATCTCCATTTTCGACAGACACAAGATGCCCGTCCCAGGTCATAAGGAGTCATTCTGGCAAAGACCTATTTAAGAAAAATGGAGCTCTAATAAGAGATTAAGGAAGAAAGACAAAAAAGTTTGAAACGAGGCATTAATCCACCATGAGAACCTTACCTCAAACAGTAACTCATCTGGCAAGCAACGATGTATTAATGCTGGATCGACAAATGGCTTCCTACTGGAACTTCCAAATGGCGCAACAGGTCTAACGTTAACCCCATAGAGATCTGAAATAGAACACCTGAAACAATAAGAACATATAAAAATCCATAATGCAGAAAACTAAGTTCTATGGGGAGGAAAAAAAAGGTTAAACATCTGGACAAACGAGGACTAATGCCATGGGGAAGTACCAAGCCACGGCCTTTTTGTAATGAAGTATTGAACAGTCTTCAACCGCAAAGCTGCTTCGAGTTCAGCAGGGACCTTCAACGCAAAATCTGCAAAAGAAGAGAAAAAAGTTATACCAGAAAAATGCACACAGACAAGGAGGCGCGCACACAAGACGAAATTTATCCCAATTTCAAAATCTATGCTTCTCTGGTACGTGTTTATGAAGGAAAAAACGTGTATTTACCAACAAAATTCATCTAACGTAAAAATTATTAGGTCTACAAAAATAACAGTACTCGCTCCCAGCTTGTTATCTTTGACCAGAAATTGTTATTTAACAAAACTAAAAACTATGTAAAGAATTCATGATAAAAATTAGTAGAACAGAACTTCTAAAATTTCAATTTTGAGTTCGTAGCAGGCGGCTTAATTATTAACTTTTGAGAAGGACAATCAAGAGTCGAAATGAAGCAATCTGTAGAAATTAAGACATGCCTAAACCCTAAAAAACAAAAACAGAAAAAGAATGACCTAAGAAATCACTAAAAACTCAAAGCAAAATCCAGGATGAAATCATAAAATTCGACCGAGTATGAACTTGATCGGATTGTACGTCCCAATACAAAACATACAAAACTAACATACCTGAAGCCATGAGTGCGCAATGGATGCTTCGATTGTGGAATGATTTCGAGTTTCCTGCTCAAATATCTCGGGAGAATTAAGAGGAAGAACAGCGGAGGAGAGAAATCGGAACCGTTGTTCGACAGTTCAACCGAAACCCGCGTCAATTTTTCTTCTCAATTCATTTCATTTCAATTTTACATGATCAAAGAAACACCGAATTGCATAGAATTGGGAATTGGGCCCACAATTGAGATTCTGACATTAGATTAGATCCCGTGGCCAAGACGTGGCATGTAAATTAACCATACGATTAGAACAACAACAACACATAACTTCCAACCCAAAGGCTTTGGTCCCTCTCTGCAACCCCCCCCCCCCCCCCCCCCCCCAAACGAATGGGGTATGGATAGTTATTTTAAACATTCTCTTCCAAATTTCCAATAGTTCAATGAGAAGAAAACTGAATTTTAAAAAATATATTTTAGTTTTCTACATTTTTTTGTCTATTTAATATCCAAATTAGCCACACACAAAAAGTGTAATTTACGTAGTCTTACAAGTAAAAATTGATATTATTAACTAAATAATGACAAGATACATTGATTAAAAAATGTTAGTTAATTTAAACCCAACGGATTGAAAAAAAAAACTGTTAGTCAATTTAAAACCAATAGATCGGGAAACAAATGTTAATTAATCACATAAATATTTTATGCACCAAAAAAAGTTACACAATATAATGTTCTAGACAAAAAAATCAACCTAAACATAGCTCAACTATTTAAAATATATCCTCTCAATCAAGAGGTCAAATATTCAAATCTCTCTCAATCAAGAGGTCAAATATTCAAATCTCTCCACTCCCAAGTATAGTTGAACTGAAAAAAAAAATGTTCTCACAACAAATCACGTGCCTTTTCTTTTCTAGTAAATAGTTCAAATGAACAATGATAAGGCAATAATTGTCCTGGACCAACAATGCTTCTCGAAATATGCACAGTAACCCCATTCATACTTCCTTCTTTATACCCTTTTTTGCTTGTTCTGTGTTATCAAAGCCCTCTCTTCATATTTACAGTTTTGTTTTCCTTTTTCTCTCATGAACTTTGCCCAATGCTCCTTCCAGAGAAGGGAACGCAAAGAAGTTTTGACTGATGCTGTTTCCTGAATCTGTCATCAAACACCCAAAATTAACTCAAAGCTCTATCATGCACTTGTCGCTGTTGTTGCTGTTATCTGGAATCCATCTCTTAACCTCAGGCAATTAAGAAGAGCTTTAAACACACCACCTAATATTCCTCATCAGCACCATAGTCACCGTATCCATAACCATACTCTTCCTCGTTTTCGAAATCATAATACTCATTACCATAAGTTTCTGTGGGATCTTCATGTTCCGTAACATCCTCTTCAATCACCACATTGGAGTCATTGTGTTCGAGGCGGTCTTCTTCAAACTGATTCCTACAGTGGCTTTGTCCAGATGAACTATTCTCTTCGCAACTTGAGGCTTCCTGCTTTTTGTTTGAACCAGATCCAGGCTGCACACAAATTATTAGGTAGGTTATAAGTAGTCATGTGTTTGCATACTAATCGAAATAATCAGGAAGGTTAAATTGTGTTCCCTCCTTTTTTCCACCCTTCCTTCGGGCAAGATTATTTGCCTGTACTAACGATCCAATTACATTTGCCTTGAAACATGCGATTACTAGGATGAACTTAACAATACCAAAACAAGATAGAAGAAACACATAGATAAATATACCACGTCAGAGAAGAGTTCTTCCAACACGTCAAAGTTGACTTTCGAACTGAGCCTCTGCAGAGAACGATTGTGGGAAATAAGTCGTTGGGTGAATTGATGTAACACAACCAAACAATATAGGTTAGCATGGAAAAAACCATGGAATTACGGAAACAAATCCCCTCCCCCGTGCCAAAACAATCATGTGGATTACACTCAAGAGTATCTTAAGAAAAATCATTTGAGAAAAAGGAATACCAACAAAACATTTCATAAAACACATCGTATTCATGTGGTACATACAAGACCAACAAGGCAATAGTTATGAGTGGAAGTTGATTTTAGTGAACTGGACTGGAAAGTAATCCGGCTGGGGAATGCGAAGTTAAGAAACTTAACAACTGAAAATGAGAATAGATCAGATTCAATGGGATAAATGACATGCCCACCCGATTTATGAATTTATCATCAGTTTATTCCGCTGATATACCTTCTTGGTTAGCATTTCACGTGTAGCTTCTGTATCGGCTTGAGCAGGGTTATTTGTTGGAGCTTCTTTTTTCCCTTGTCTCTGCTTTCCAACAGTATAAGAAAACATAAATCATACCATAAAATTTAAAGGTGCAAACTCCCTATCCAATTTTTTTATGAATAAGAACTTTTTATCTAACATGAGATGCAATTTGTTAGATACCTTCTTCGACTTTTTAACCACAGCTGCAGCTCCAGCAACATGACGACCTTGTTTCTTAGCTGCTTGTTCCTGAAAATCATGCATAGCATTCTTATGATTGACATGTAAGCCACATTTTCCCAATGTCACTATAAGTGAAAACTTTCTTTGAAGCAATCAAAGGTTTATTGAGAGGGGCAAGAAGCCTTTAACCTGAAGATAGTCTTTGTTAATTTGTTCCCAAATAATCTTTTTATAATGTGCCTCCTTCTTATTGTTTAGGTAAAAGTTCACCTATAATTTGTGGAAAAACTACAGTTAGCACACCATACCGACACTAGCAGAAATTTAAGAAACCAAAAGCTAATGCAATTAAGTAGTAGGGTACCTCGCTGTCAATAACATCACCAACGTCCTCTGACTCATCATTGGATGGAGAACTTTTATCCTTATGTTTGTAGAACATGCTGAACAATAATGCATCAGCAGTTTTCATCTGAAAACAACAGCAGCATTTACCAATAGCAAAATCCAATTAGTTTTAATAACTGGTAGTTATATCTTTTCAAACTATGGACAGTGACAACCTATTAATACCAGAAAACCTTCATTGTTCAAAAAGAAAAGAAAAGAAAGTCGTTTGAAATTACAACATCCAATTACACACTAGTCACTACCTTCCGCATGCTGACCTTCTCGAACCAAAAAATAAGTCCAACCAGAAACATATCATCTCAAGAACAAATCAGAAAGACAGACTGGAATGGTCAAAGATATTATAACAATGACTACAGGCCTCCAAATTCAATAGAAATGCTAATGCCCGTTAACAATTTTTTAGCAGCAGCTTTAGAGAATATAAGGGAATTACACTGACTATCAGTTTCCATAATCTTCTTCTCGAAAATAAAGTTGTTATTTCAATGTACAAATACAAAATACAGAACAAGACCGTTAGAACTAGCTTCCCATTTACGTCTACTGTATTACCACTTTGTTTTTGAGACATGTACTCGGAAATCGGTTACAAAAAAAATGCAGAAGAATCGTCTTCACCAGAAAGCCAACGCACTAAAACTTCATTTCATCATTGGTTAACCTTGAAGCTAACCTAGATAACTGGAAGCTAAAAACGGTGATTCTTGACCTAAATATGTTCCAATTACGAGGGGGGGAAAAGCAAACAAACAGGCAAATCCCAGAACAATCTATCCTAAAATTTTCCTACATATCATTAAAGATCGTAAGCATGATAACTCGATGGAATACTTACGATATTGATCAACGAATCGCAAATGTGCAGAGCGCAACCAGATCACTCGCCGTCGACCAAAGAGGCTCCGAGAAGAAAAAGGAAGCACTAGCTCCGCCGGTTAGTGATTGAGCACGAAAGAAGTTGAAAAGAAATTCGGAATCTCGACGACAACCCGTTGCCGCCTAAACGAAAAGAATGCAAGTTATATACTGTAAGCAGAGGAGAGAATAAGGGACTCGACCTTCATCTCAGAGAGCCCAATAGTAGGGCCGAGTACATGAACCGGCCCATTTGTTTCTATAAACGGCCCATTCGTTTTTGACAATATATCGGCCCATTCTTATTAGTTGACTTTTACAAATTTTTATTTCAAACGTAGTTTAAAAATCATTTTAAAAATTCCAAATAGTTATAAAATTGGTATTATTGCCTGAATTTTTTATTATAAAAAACTGGTTTTTTAAGTATTATAAAAAACTGATTAACTGTGGTTCTTTTTTCTAGAAAAGTAAAATTGTAATTTGTTAAAGTGGATGTGCAACTGTAAGCGATTATCCTCTCAAAAAATGAATGTTTATATTTTTAGAGGCTAAATTATAAAAAAATACCCTTTAACTTTACACCTTATTTCAAAAATACCTCTAATCTTTCAAAAGTTACAATATTATCGTTAACATTTCATAAATGTTTCAAAACTACTATTGTAGTAGAATTTCTATTAGAATGTTAGACGGAATGTTGTCCACGTAGCGGAACGCCGTTCTTTTATACTTAATCTATGCAAACGTCCTAGTCACCATCACGCCGTTTCAGATCATTGCCATTACAACTTTCCATCCAACATTCTAAAGAATTTCTATTTCGAAGGTAGTTTTGAAGTGTTTATGAAATGTCAATGATAATATTGCAACTTTTAAAAGATTAGAGGTCTTTTTGAAACAAGATACCAATGTTAGGGGTATTTTTTATAATTTAGCCTATTTTTATGTTAAGTACTTATTGTTTAGACTTTACAAGGGGAGCAAAAGATAACAAAAGGGAGACAAAGTCCTAACTAAATCATAACACAAGCTAACCATACCATCTATCATATCAGTCGAGTCGATCCAATTCGTGTTTGTCTCTCGATAATGCTAGAGAGAACTTATGACTTCGCAGATGGAGAGGGATTCGAACCCCCAGTATTCCTATCAACAACCCAAAATGCTTTTCTTGCGTATTCTTGATAAACCAACGTTTATATATAGATGTAAGAATGTCTGTTTGGGAAGTAAGCAGCCCCTTTGACATCTCTTCATCTGCAAAGAATTCTCAATGTGAAACACACAAAGACAAAAAGCTAATCTTTGAGATAGGTCATGCATTGCATATAAATATCTAGATCTTATTTTCAAAAAATAGTTGTAACTATATTTTAATCATTTTAAAATACTGTGTTTCTCAAAAACTCATTTAGTAATTACAAATAAAGACGATCAACTTAAGCGTCTTATTTTAAATAATTATAGTATTGACCCACGTTCTTTTATTGTATTTTATTTGTAATACTAACTCAGTGTTCTTATCGCCAAATTATTAATCACAATTATTATCTTTTTAATCACTCGTTTACTAGATAACATGAATTATTTATAATATATACATCACATTTTTTGTAAATTAGTATTTTTTAAGACAAGCCAACATAAATATAATTAGTGCTTAACTTATGTACACTTCTCTTTAGAAGTTGCAATACTAGTGATGTAATATTTTATTTTAAAACAATTAAAAAAAACCCATTCCCTTATCCACTTTTAAAATACAAGAACTATCATTCTCAACATGCTTGTTGAAGATGAATGGTGTGCTTTAATGAGGAGTTTGTTGTATTGAACTCTTTTTAAAAAATGAAATAAAATAAAATAAAATATGTAGTTAGATCTAAACACTTACTTTTTGAGTAGATGTACTTAACACTAAAAAAAAGCTGGTACATCAGTTTATTAATTGACTGTATATATAGAAGCTACATTAATAATTAATTTTATTATTTACTGCATTGGTATTGACTACATTATAATGTACTCTATTATTGCTTCAATTATTACCATTAATATTAAATTATACATTTAAGTTATTAAGTTTATGCAGTTCAGTTGGTATGAACTTAGGTGAATACATGGCAATTACTCTAAAGTGAAAAGAAGCATTTTAATGCCTCCTCTTTGCTCGCCACAATCTCAAAAGCTGTACGCCAACCCTATAGTTTAAATGAAAATGGGAGGAAAAGGGGGGAAAAACGAGTGCAGCGCTTAGTACATCATTCATTACAAAGGGTGCTTCTTCTAACCAAACTCCTTTCCATCCCTTCGTTAATAGTGAAGCATTGTGGCTTCAAAATATTTTGGGTTTAATCAATCTTTGCATATTCTAATTTTCAAAATGTATCAATAGAATGAATGGTTGATTATTATGCAATCATGTGAATAATTTCTACAATTTGCCAATATAGTTTTTAGTTTTTTTCAATAAATGTAGTTATATGAGATCAAACATTTAATCTTAAAGAATGTAATTGAGTGTTTTGTCTGCTGAGTCATGTTCAATTTAACTACCAAATGTAGTACATAAATCAATTATTATATGTGTGTAAATAATCAAAATTTTACATTAGAAAAATGTGTCTTTTTACTTTTTTTTAGTTCAACAACATTTAGAGTGGGGGATGTGAGTCTCTGACCTCTTAGTCGAGAGTACATGTCAATTACTGCTAAACAATGCTAATTTTGTGCATGTGTCTTTTTATTTGTATCCTCATAAATGGTGTTTTGTTTGAATAAACTAGTCGCCCTTTTTATTTTAAGAGTTTTGTGATAAGGCTCGTCTCTTGCATCTTTGAACTTTTAAACTCGATTGATAAGCATTGTCTTTTTAAGTCTAAAATGAATAAAAACCAAAGGCCGGCATGTAATTTAAATATTTGTCTTGTAATTTGTAGGCTTGTATTTCACTATGCTACTACAACTTTATGTTTATGGTTATTTTTTATTTCCATACTCTTAAGTTACAAGTTATATATTGAATTGATAATATATATATATATATATATATATATATATATATATTGAATCTAGAGTCAAATTTGGAAAGTTGCTAAAAAAAAAGAGTCGAATTTGGAAATACCGTACCACACGTTTGGCTCTTCATCCGGATGAAGCAACTCATAAGTTTTTTGTTTCGTTTTATTTGTATTGGTCGGCTAATTATATTATATTCAGCAAATATTTAAGTCAAATCATTATTCAAATTTATGTTTCAACCACTAACGAAAATAAAACTCGATGAATAAAGCATTTATATTACAAATGAAGAGTTGTTGATCTTTAAAAAAGAGTAGGCTTCAAAAAAAAAAATCAAATCAAATCAATAAAGAGAAAATTAAAAAAAAACTTAGGGTAAAAAAATCAAATTTGACCCCTAAATTTGTCAAGTTGTATCAATTTTCACTCTAAATTACTTTCAATTTCATCAAATTGGACCCTAAACTTAAACATGTGTTGCAATCTTTACCTTCTATTAAATTTTTGCTAATTCACTCACTAATTTAAAAAAAATCAGTAAATCAATTTTTGCAAAAAATTAAGTTTGATAAATGCACAAATCAATCAACTATTGAATAAATTTGCCAAAACTCACAAATTTCAACAAAAATTTGACTTTAATATTGTTTTTCTTTGAAATCTGATCACTTTTATACCTTACATATGTTTTAGAATTCATTGAACGCATGTAAGAATACTTTTTTTAACGATATTTTGAAAGAAAAATTATCAGAGGGTTAAAATTGAAACAATTTTTAAAGTTTAAGGTTAAGATTGTAACACATATCTAAGTTTGAGATACAATTTGATGAAATTGAAATTTAGGGTAAAAATTGATACAAAATATGACTAGTTTAAGGGGTCAAAATTGATTTGTTTCCCCAAAACTTATATTTCTTAGACTTTTTTATGTTATGTTAATTACAAGTTTAAACCCTAAATATTCATGTTTGTGTCTAATAGATCTTTAAACTTTAAAAAGTTTATAATAGGTTTTTGAACTTTCAATTTTGTGTTTAATATAGATCTATACACTTTTAAAATGTCAAATAAATCTATAAATTTTCAATCGTGTATTTAATAGTTTTTTGACATATTCAACATCTTTTTAAAATAAATGAATCCATTAGACATAAAATTAAATATTGTGTCTAACAATACATTTTTTAGTACAATCTAACATAACGTTAAAAGTTTAATTGGCTGCATATCAATGTGCATGAATGGACACACTATCATTAAATGATTGACAGTCAGGAGATAGAAAATATTTTCCACATTTATCTATCCTAGTTGTGCTTTTTCTCTCTTTGTTGTCAACCATTGTGCTTTTTTTTTTTTTTAATTTGCATTTTTTATAATTAATTACATGGAGGTGATTAAAATTTAAAACTACAATTAGCCTAACTATTTTAATTATACTTAGACGGACAGAAATTGAAAATATAGAGAAGAAGATCAACTTAAACAATAAACACAATATATAGTATATAAAACACCAAAGAGAGAAAGAGTCGACCAGACAACCATTTAAACTATTTTACAAATATAATTTCTCTCGAACCATGCAATTTTTTTCTTCCATTGAATTTAGACCTGAATAAACAACAAGACCCATATAATAATTTTTTTTAAAAAAAAAAAAAAAAGTCAAAATTCTTCATTTCAACGTGCCATAGCATTGGCAAGCCATATAATTTATACAAACAATTACAAATATGTGCTCTGCACGTTCATTTCCATGGACCATTCCACGTCAGCAATGTAAAGCCATATTTAAAGCCTTTAGAAAAAAACCAGAGAAGCCATGGCCATGAACAAGCTTCGACCAAAAATGGCGATTTCTGTGCCGAAAAGAAGGTCCATGAACCAATCCAATAAAGTGAAGGAAAGAAAGCTCTGCCTTTACGACGCCGTTTTGTTCAAGCTTCTGTATCGAATTCCTGCTGCGATTTTCTTGATATTAGTTCTGTTTTTGTGGTCGTCTTCAACAACCATTATTTCTGGAAGATTCGTTCATGTTTGTGTTTCTTCGAGAAAGCTTACCAATCTTTATTGCCTCTCTGCTGGCTCTCAACCCAATTTTGAAATTCCTATTCAAGGGATCAATGACAGTGCCGTTTGGTAATGTTTTCATTTTTATTTCTGTTTTTTAAATTTAAGTGAATATTCAAAGAAATTTAAGAAAACAAAAGACAATTTTAAAAAACAAAAAACTAACAAATGATTATCAAAGGAGCCTAAACGTTTAACTTTTGGTCAAAGCTATGTGTTTCAAGTTTTAACCCATTGAGCTAATCGTTGTAACTCTTTTTTACTCTACCATTTGATACATCAATTTCTAAACATTTGATATATATTTTGATACAGGAAATCAGAAACAACAACATTAACAACAAAGGAACTCCAAAATTCCAGTTCCAATGTCTACATAAAGGAAATTATTGAAGTTCCAGAGCCTTCCCAGCCTACAATATCTTCTATCAGCAACAACAACAACGACTCCATTTTTTCTGCAGAATCCCCAAAGGAGATTAACCAACACCATTCCAACGAAACCAACGACAATTCTCCGGCGAAACCAGCCGTGAAAGTGACCGACGACGGAAAAAATTCCACCGACGGTCAGCCAATTACGGGCAAAAGCGACGACGAAGACGAGATTGGCATTGCAATGAAGGCCATTGAAGAGCAGCTACGGCGGCACAGGTCGTGGATGTGGGTGTCGCCGGGGAATGTTGGGGCGGCGGAATGCGGCGGAAGAGGGATTTATGTGTACGAACTTCCGGCGAAGTTTAATAAAGACTTGGTGGCGCAGTGCCACGACATGGTTCCGTGGATGGATTTTTGTAAATATTTTAGTAACGAAGCTTTGGGAGAGCCGATTCCGGAGCTTGGGAAAGGGTGGTATAATACTCATCAGTACGCACTGGAGCCAATATTTCATTCCAGGTAAATTTTAGCTTAAAGTTCAATTTTATACTCTTTGAATTTAAGTTCGTTTCTCAATTTTAATTTTGAAAAGTATAATTTTATCTATTTATATCAGGGACTTAAATAATTTTTCTTAAAAAATAATTATTAAAATTCAAACTCGATATTCAATGCCTCAAGTCACGATTAGAGTCAGAGTCGAACTCAAAAATAATAATGATAATAATAAATAGATGAATAATATATATAATATACACACACATGCACAATTAGAGTTCCATGCACTTCTTATGATTGGACACAAAACTATTTTTTATAGTATCAATTCAATTTTAAGAATAAAATGAGAACGTGAATTTGTAATTGATTAAAAACTTTTTTTTATATATAATTATATTTTAATAATTACTTTTATATGAGACATGAATGTTTTCCCTTGAATCATATCCTCACATTGTCATTTTGAGTGTTTTATTAGTTAAATTTTTATAGAATGGTTTAGAAAATTTTACATACTAACTTTTTATGTCTTTTCATTTCAGTTTTTTTAGCTCAATAATATATAGAGAAGATGATTCGAATCTTTAACTTATTGATGATATATACTTTAACCAATTGAGTTAAACTTAAGTTCATGACCATTTTGAAAACTTAAGTAAATAAGGTTAGACTTTTTCATTCTAATAAATAACATGCAAGCCACATATGTCAATCTAATTATATCGAAAAGAATAGGGAATTTTAAAGTGATGTGTAATTGAGTGGGCTAATGGACTTTCTTTTAAGTATGGGCTTGTTGGTGGTTTTCAATGGGCTTAATGAGGGCCCATGGAAGAGTATAAATAGATGTAGGATTATGGTCTCTAATATACTAAACATATTTTAGTTATTTTATAAGAGAGTTATAATTCTTGTGTGTTTAGTTGAGGTGATAGATCTTTCCTGCTTCATTTATTATGCAATAGGGTAACATTATTAGATCCAAGTTAGAGCATGCAATGTAAAAGTTTTGCGTCTCTAAAGTTTAATTTTTTTTTTTATTTTCTTGTTTTGTTCAATAAATAAGATCCCGTTTGATAACTATTTAATTTTTGAAAATTAAAGTCTATAAATAGTATTTTCACCTATGGATTTTATTGTTTTGTTATCTACTTTTTACATATATTTTTAAAAAAGTAAGTCATATTTTGAAAATTAAAAAAAGTAGGCCCCCATTTGATAACTACTTGATTTTTTTTATAATTAATTATATAAATACTACTTCCACCTATGAATTTTCTTATTTTTTTACTTGCTTTTTTACCTATGTTTTCAAAAACCACAACAAATTCTAGAAAGTAGTTTTTATTTTTAAAATTTGGCGAAATATTCAAATGTTTTGTCAAGAAAGACGAAACCTATTGAAGAGAATTGATGAGAAAACAACATAATCTCCAAAAATCAGATAGTTATCAAATTGGGCCGTAGTCTCAAGAAACTTGTTTTGTTTTTGGAATTTGGCTAAGAATTCAAAAAAATAAAATTTATTGTAGATAAATGATGAGAAAACAAACACAATATTCAAAAATTGAATAGTAATCAAATTGACCAAAAATTCTAAATTCCAAAGTCTAAATTTTTGAATCTAACACAAACTCCTTTCCTCTTTGCTGCTCTGTCCCAAACCAGGGTACTAAAGCACCCATGCAGAGTTTACAACCCAGAGGAAGCCAAGCTTTTCTACGTACCCTACTACGGAGGACTAGACATTCTCCGATGGCACTTCAAAAACAACGTAACCAACGACCTCAAGGACTCATTGGGCTTAGAACTCGTTCAATGGCTCTCAACCCAAAAACCATGGACCCAAAACTCTGGAAAGGACCACGTCTTCGTTTTGGGCAAAATCTCATGGGATTTCCGAAGAAACACCAACAATAACAACGGTAACAATTCAAATTCTTCATGGGGCACCAAATTTCTAGAACTCGACCAATTACAAAACCCCATCAAACTCCTAATCGAACGACAACCATGGCACGAAAACGACGTCGGAATACCCCACCCCACATTCTTCCACCCTCACTCAGACGACGACGTTTACGCCTGGCAATGGAAAGCCCTCCGATCCGAGAGAAAAAATCTCGTCGGGTTCGCGGGCGCCGCCCGACCCGACTCGTCGGAAAACATACGGTCGTTGCTAATAGACCACTGCGGCGCGGCAGAGGACGAGCGGCGGCTCTGCCGGCATGTGGACTGCACGTCCGGCAACTGCGACAGGCCGGAGACAGTGATTAAGCTGTTTTTGGAGTCGGAATTTTGCCTGCAGCCACCCGGAGACAGTCCGACGAGGAAATCGGTTTTTGATTCGTTGATTGCGGGTTGTATTCCAGTTTTCTTCGACCCGTTTACGGCATATTATCAGTACCCGTGGCATTTACCGGAGGATTATGGTAAATATTCGGTGATGATTGATAAAAAGGAGTTGAAGAGAAGTGGTGAAAATGTGGTGAAAAAATTGATGGGAATTTCTCAGGAGAAAAGAGAGGAAATGAGAAGCTATATTGTTTACGAGCTTTTGCCTGGCTTGGTTTATGGAGATTCGAATAATGGCATGGAGAAATTCCGAGATGCTTGTGATATAGCGATTAATAATTTGCTTCAAAGGGTTTCAGTGTTGTAATGAATTGTGTCGTTTTTTTTTTTTTAAAATCATTTTTGCTTTGAAGAGACTGAGAGAAAGAGCACACTTATAAGAAAAATTATTCCAGAACACGTATAGAGAGATTATTCCACACACATATATATACTATTTTTTTTGAGTTCCACAGATATATCGAGTTATTTTAGTTGAATGACATTTTGGAGTGGAGATTCAAAGAGCGGTGGATCCCGAGTTTTTGTTCAAGGGATTTTATTTAAAATTTTGTGAAGATAATTTACAAGCAAACCAAAAAATTCATAGATAAAATTAAATTATTAATTTAATACATTGTGATTGTCTTCTATGATATTTCATATTTTGAAATAGTTGCATAATAACTTTATTATCATTTTTTTTACAATGTATGCTATAAAACTTAAATTATCTATCTTATCATATAAATCTTTTTCAACATAAGCATTAAATAAAATATAGTATGTATGTTTTAATGGTGCATCCATCACTTGAGGCGAACATAAAATTTTATGTCGAAAGATAAATTCTATAAGAAAAATTTTGAATGCATTGATATATAAGAAAGTTTTTGTTTATAGATATTGATATTAATTTGTTCCCTAAAAAGTATAATTGGCTTTTTAATATAAATATACAAAAAATAAAATAAAATAAAAATAATGAAACTTGAAAGAATAGGTAGAATCTTTTTCATATTCTATTATAGCAATTCGAGTTCCTTTTTATGAGATTAACTTTTTAAAATAATATACCATTGATATTAGTTTGTTCAATAAATAGTATAATTGATTTTTTATATAAATACAAAAAAAAATGAAATTTGAAATAATAAGTAAAAAAAATTCCATTCTATTATAACAATTAGAATTTCTTTTCACGGGATTAATTTCTTTAAAAACAATAGACCAAAAATTTAAAGGAAATATGTTTTATAATTTAAATTATAAAATATAAAGTCTAAATTAGTTTTTTTTTCAAGTATATAAAATAATAACATTTTTTCTTTTCGTTGAATATATATAAATACAATAATCTCCTCCTTTTTGTTTTTCAGCATATAAATACAATAATCTCCTCCTTTTTGTTTTTCAGTTGTTATATATAATAATATGAAGGGGATAATTGAATTAAACCCGTAGCGGAAGTGTTGAAATCAACTTTGATTTTATTTTAGAATTAAATGAAAAATAATTTAGGCTAAACAAAACATACATTTGAGATAAATATGGAGATATTTCAAACGGGTCTTTAATCTTCTTACTCCAACTTCAATAAGGTTGAAACTTTAATTCCATAAAGCCTACTTGCTATGACTCGAACACATGATCAAGGTTTGTGGGAGCCTCTTGAAAGAAAAAGAGAGAGAAGAAGTTCAGAGAGAATTCTACAATTCTCTCTAGAGGGAATGTGTGTTTCTTATGAATAATACTCACAATGGCTCACGCCTAGAGTTCTATTTATAGTGGCTTTGGGAAAATAATTAGATAATATATTTTAATATGTAATATATTAAAATATATTTATCTAACCAATTTAAATATTATTCAAATCTTTTAAAATTCTCCTACGACATTTATTTCCTAATTTGAATCTAATTCAAATTTAATAAATATATTTTCTTGAATGTATCTTAATACATTAATAATTTATTTGATATTTAATGTATCATTTATATCAAATATGTTTTCCATCATTTAATATATCAAATATATTAAATTTTAATTTGAACATTTCAAAATTTTCTCTCAACAAAATTGATCCCTATTTGTTCATATGAGCTAGCAAGGAGATCTTATGGACTTACATATTATAAGCTCCAAGATACAAAATTAATTAATTAAACTATTTAATTAATCAATTTTCATTCATTAACTCTATGGTTAATCAACTATAGACCTAGAGTTGCATTGTAGGACAAGTTATGTCCATGGATATAACCACAACATGCAAGTCGATCATTCACAAGTTGTTCGTAATTACAGCTGGGTCAAAAGTTCGTTTTACAATTGTAATTACATCTTGCACCTTAAGTAAAACCGATCATCTAATGAACAATTTATTTATGATCCAACCATAAACTAAGTCTCTCTCATGTTAATGAGAAGGTGGGGCCCCATTGTTCAAGTCCCAAAATCAGCACTTAAGGGAACTACTCATCTACTTACTCTATATGAGAAGGAGTGAATTCCATCTTGTAAGATTGTGTTCACAGCTATCTATTTGATCAATCCCCAAAATGGTAGGCTTATTGAATCGACTACAAAAGTCACTCTTACCCATGCAAATCAAAGGACAAGCTCTCACAGGCAAGAATTCATAACTCACTCGGGATTAAGATCGAGTTGCATATGATTATCATGATGAAATATTAATATTCTTAATTAACGGATTTGTAAAGAGAGATTAAATATTTCGTGGTCCAGTCTTATACAAACTCATTGTATAAGATACCCCCACTTCACATGACTCCACATGAACGACTTGGATCAAATCATTTGTAACTATTACACAAGTGGGGCGTATCAATACTGTTATCAGGATAAGACACCCAACCTTATCCATATACTACAACCCTTTAGGTTATTTTTTGAACATGATCCTTCCATATGTCAATCACATACTGTTCAAGATTACACTAATAATTTTGGATTTTTCATATAATGGATAATATTATATTGCAAATAAAATAATCAAAATTAAGATTTTAGGGCATAAATCCCAACATGATCTATACTATATTAAAAAGCTAGGATCTCTAAACAACATTTTTAGACCATTTTACCCTTCTAAATTTTAGTGAATTCCAAATATACCAATTATGTAAAGACCATCTTGCCCCTTACCATTCTCACATGAATTACAAATAACCAACAAATTTATTGCTTTTATTTATGCATGAAAGATGGAATTGTTTGTAACTGAAAAATCATCATTGTGTTAAATCTATAGATGGCTACCAATTTACTTATTATTGTCATTATTATTATATTGAAATAGAAAACTTTATAAATTCCACATGAAATTTATAAATACAAGACACTGTAATCCAAACTCTTCAAATCCAATTTTGTAACAAAGGGAGAAGTTACTTCGGCGTGCAGGCAAGAGAAAGACCAACAAGAAAGGGCGATACCAAGCAATTGATGAATGAATATAGAGAGATTGAAATTGAGGGAGAAGGAGGTTAATAAATGGATTAAACATAGAGAAAAATCAGGAGCAACATTCCAATGGCGACCACAAACTGTCGTATGTGAAAGGCAACAAGAAAGAGTAATACAGGCAATGACAGCAAATATAGCATTGACAGTGAACAACAATGCTGATGCAGCGAAGTAGTAGTAAACAAATGAAAAAGACAATAGATTGAGAGGAATGGATAACCAAGCTAAGGCGGCAATGACATAGAAGAACTAGGATTTGAGAGAAAAGTACGGTTGAGTAGGGCTTTGTAAACATATCTAACTTTAATTACATAATTTCCATATTGAATTTTATTTATTTAATAAAAATTTTCTTGAATGTGGTGGTATGTTTTTCTTTTTTCTTTTTTTTCAAAAAAGCACAAAGTTGAACATCATTAAATTTCCATATCTATAATTATTTTTATGTAATTGAAATAATAAAATATATATATATAGACCATTTGATATGGTTCAATATAAACAATTTCAAACGATTTGGTTAAGTTTAAATACATGATTTGATTTAGTTTTATACATATGATAATATTAGAATTGAGTTTTTTTTTTTTTTGAAAAAAAATAATTTGTACCCATAAATTTGGTAAGTTGTATCAATTTGCACTCAACTTTTAATTTTATCAAATTGGACCTTAAACTTAATAGTATTGGAACCCTGTTCAATTTTCGCTAATTCACATATATATAACTAAAAAGCAATGTAAAATTTTCATAAACTCACTAATTTAATTCAATAAAATCAAAATTTACGTAAAATTAAGTTTGATCAATGCACAAATTAACCATTAAGACTCAAAATTTAAAAAATGGTAGCTATAAAAATCAATTTTGTACCTTGCAGAATATTTTTTTTTTAACTATCATTCAAACAAAAACTTACATGAGAGTAACAATTACAATAGTTTTTAAAGTTTAAGGTTAAGACTGCAACAGTTGAAAATTTTATTAATAAACATACTCTATCCTTTAAAAAAATTTAAAAACACACTAATAGAAAAAATGTCAAAAATCAAAGATGTATAAAATTTCTACTTTACCCATCATACTTATGTAATTGAATAAAAAACACAAAAAAACATAAAAATAAATTAAAAGCAAGAATTTGAGTAATTTCAAAATCCATTTGACCAAAGTAATCTATAAAAGAATCCTACATCTTTCCTTTAAAAAAAAGAAAGAAGGAAAGAAAGAAAGAGGTAGTCATCTTTAAAAAACTCTGTTTGATATATTCACAAATATAATCTTTTTACAGTTCTACTGCATGTGTTATTATAAAAAAATGTATTATTTTAAAACTATTAATAAAGTTATTTCTATGTATTAAAATTAGTAATTAAAACGCAAAATAAAAAAATAGATACAACAATACTAAATTCAAAGAAGTACATATACGAAATAAAACAGTCAACGAACCATAAAATCTAGAACTCGAAAAAAAAAACTAAAAATAATATTCTAATTAATTTAAATGGGGAAAATTATTATAATTAATAACATTTCACTCAACATATTTGAAAATTAAGGTCTGATAACCATTTAGGCCCCGTTTGATAACCATTTAATTTTTGAAAATTATGTTTGTTTTCTCCCAATTTCTCTACAATGGTTTTCATCTCCCTTAAGGAAACATTTAAATTCTTAGTCAAATTCTAAAAACAAAAACAAGTTTTTGAAAACTATTTTTTTTAGTTTTCGAAACATGGTTTGGTTTTTGAAAACATAGGTAAAAGGTAGATAACAAAATAAGTAAATCCATAGATGAGAATAGTATTTATAAGCTTAATTTTCAAAAACTAAAAACCAAAAACCAAATGGTTATCAAACGTGGCCTTAGTTTTTAGTTTTTGGTTTTTGAAAATTAAGCCTATAAATATTACTTTCACCTATGGATTTCTTTGTTTTATTTCCCACCTTTTACATATGTTTTCAAAAATCAACACAAGTTTTGAAAATTAAAAAAAGTAGTTTTCAAAAACTTGTTTTTGTTTTTGAAGTTTGGCTAAGAATTCAAATATTTTATTTAGGAAGATGAAAGTCATGGTAGAGAATTGTAGAGAAATGACGAGCAAACAAGCATAATTTTCAAAAACCAAAGAGTTATCAAACAAGGCCTAAGTAATTTCAATTAAAAATCACGTACATTACAAGATAAAAAAAATATCTTATACAAAAATAAAACTACATTGATAAATAAATAATCATATGAATTAGCATAAATTTAAAAGTCTAAAAGAATAAAACTCAAAATTTCTACTAAATTTTGTACTTTGGATGACATTTTTCCTCCTCTAAATCTCTTGCTAATTCACTAAGTATTATATTATGTGAGTTTATTAGTAGGCAATTTTTATATTTACCAATAGTGAGAAACTAAATAAAAATATATTAAAATATAATTAACTGAATTGAAAATTTTTATACAATAGGGACTAAATTGATAAAACACTCAAACATATACTAAGTCATAAAAATAATCAACATACTAAATAAGATTGTATTTAAGAATATATAGTAAAACACTAGTAGTCACAAATGTACCACAAAAACCACCTCTTTGAAGGCTCGAACCAGGAATTTAACGTTGGGAAGTCTCAAACTTGGGACTCTGAGGGAGAGCTTGAACGCAAGTACCACTACGCCAGCAGCTAAAGTCTATAGATAATACTAATATAACAAACTTCAAAGTTGAGGGGGGCTTGCCTATGCTAAATCTACCACTGGATTCAAACTTCTGAGCTATTGATTAAAAGTATATGTCAATTACCGCTAGCTATCCTCACTTTGGCATATAAATCTTATGAGCTATGACATAAATTAATGTGTGCTTTTTAATTCTAAAACAAAGTCAGTTTAATTTATATGTTGTATTAATTTATATTTTTTAGTACTGTTTTATTTCACCAATCGTTAGGAAAAAAAGATAATATAAGAATGATTTGATTTGGTATTGATAATTAATAATTTTAAACTACACACGTAAAATTACAACTTTTGAAAGAATACATCTCAACACTTCAAAAGCCGGGGTAATATTGCAACTTAGTTTTTTTTTTTAAAGATTAAATTACAAGCTTAGTTCCTAAACTTCGAAGTTTGTGTCTAATTGGTATATGAACTTTCAAAAGTGTCTAATAAGTCCACAAACTTTCAATTTTATGTTTAATAAGTACGTGACAAATTCAAAATTTGTAAAAATTATATGATCTATTAGATATAAATTTGAATTTTATGTCAATGAAATTCTAAAATTTCAATTTTGTGTCTAATAGATCTATAATTTTAAAAATTCGAAAGTTCAAAGACTAAACTTAATACGAAAAGCAAGTTCAGAGGCTAAACCTAATCATATTGGACGACCCAAAGACCGATGCCATATATCCAGCCACACTGGAAACCATTTCCAACATTGGCAAGGTTGGGGATAGCCTCTATGTTAGGTCAACAAAGATAATGGCATAAGGTTATTGGTGTCTGACTGATCCGCTTTGAGCGAGCTGCTGCTGTTTTGCACTTTGCTTGCCTTTGTATGGGACTGCCTTGTTTTTATGGTTCATCTGCTTGACTCTTGAATAAATATTCCTAATGAACTTTTATGTTGTGATTTAAAAGAACTTTTGTTTGAAGTTTTAGCTGCAGGTCTACGTTTCAGGCTCATTATTAAAAGTTGAAATGAATTTAGACCACTGTGTGTGCCTTGTTTCTTTACCCAATCTTAAATTGTAGCCAATAATGTCCACATGCTTGATTTATGCTTCTCTTATTGGGTGTTAGTTTACTTTAACTGTCCTAATGACTTGTCGAGATATCTTGGGGAGTCTTTCTCTACTTCATTTTCTGCTGATAGACAGGGCCTTGATAAAAGAAAAGAGGCTTGTTTTTTAAAAAAAAAACTCGTCAACCGAGCCAAGAGAGGGATCTTTCTCATGTAAGATTAGTTTTCTTCTTGGTTTTCACTTTTCACCCTCTATCTCTTCTTTTTAGTGAAATGATTTTTTTATTTTATTTACAAGAATGATTTACAAGTGCGGTGGAAGATTTGGATTGAGAGGAACAATAGGATTTTTAGAGATAAAGAGAGGTCAGTGAGGAAGTTTAGGAGATTGTTAGATTTAATACCTACTTATGGGCGTCGGTCACTAGGCTTTTTTGTAATTATGACATTGTCTCGTTCTTTTGGATTAGAGTCTCTTTTTTGTAGTTAGTTTTGGACTCCTGCATCTTTTGGTTTGTTTTTTGTACTCGCTTCTTTTAGGTTTGTTTTTTTTATGCTATTGTATTCTTTCATTCGTTCAATTAAAGTTCGATTTTTTATATAAAAAAAAAATAATAATTGTCAAGCATCCAATGTTTTTGTGATTGCAAGACGCCAATACTCATCGTGCTTTTAGAAACAAATTCCTAGCCATTTTTCATCACATCCGAATACCAACTAGTTTTTTCTATCAATTAATAAAGAAATTAACACAACAAACTCAAATTGTCAACTTAAATTACATGATGAATGCCAGCAGAACCCAACTCAACCACATGCACTAGGACTAGGACGTACATCAAGAAAAAAAATAACTTGTAATGTAATTTGGACCCAAAAATAACTTGTGTAAGCTATAGATAGACTTTTGTACCCAACAGAAAGAACTTAGGCCGGGTTGGAGTTTATCGATTTGGCCTGACTATTTTTTGATCGAGATGATGAGATTATTGAGATCAATAATATATATTTTTTATATTTTAATTGATAATATATATTTTTTATGTGTGAGTTTTGGTCCGACTATATTTTGATTGAAATGAAACCGACATCGATAATATATATTTTTTATACGTGAGTTTTGGCATGCTATATTTTGATCGAAGATTTCAACCTCTAAATCTAAAAACTTAAATTGATAGGTAATTTTTTTTCTAAAGAATATGCAGATTTTTAAAAAAAATAATATTTCTTAATTCCTTTTGGTCAGTTAATTTTCTAACGATTTGAATCAATTTGATGTGTTAAGTATTATGGAGCCCACTAAAGCCCAATATGGTTGGCCCACCATCATTTTTTTTAACCTAAACACATATATATGATTGTATGTGTTTTGCGGATAAGAGAGATGACCGAGAGAGGAAGAAAAATTCTGGCGGCAGTGTACTTTACGCAAAACAGAAACTGAAGAAGAAAATACCAGTGAGCATTCTGTGAGTTTTTCTTCGGAGTTGTTTGCAAGAGCGTTTTTCTCCATTGAAGAGTTTTGTGAGCTATTGTAGAGTGATTCGTGAGCCTTTTCCTTGAGAGACAAGTGAGAGAAATCATTCTGAGGGCATTGTAAACTCTTGTAATTTTCTCCCTGAAATTTTAGTGGAACCTGCATCGGTAGCAGAGAACTGGACGTAGCCAACATTGGGTGAACCAGTATAAATTCGGTTTCAATTTCTCTTCCCTAATCTTTTAATTATCATTCTTGTTGCTTAGAAGTTTAGGTTGGTTTATCTACTCTTTTAAGCTTGTGAGTTCCAATTTTTATTCCGCGGTATTTGGAACCATAACCTGATCTGGGATTTTTAGATAAAATATATATTGTCTGAATCTGGTTGAGTGAATTTAGATTAATTATATTTTATCGGCCCCTAACAAGTGGTATCAGAGCATTCGGGTTGTAGAACGATGTCAGGAGGTGATGAGAAATTGGTTACTTTTAATGGATCAGATTTTTCGTTTTGGAAGTGATTATTTGCATTCCAAGGAATTGGATTTGCCATTAGAAGGAAAGCCTGAAGATATGGGAGAAGCTGAATGGAAAAAGTTGGACAGAAAGGTGCTGGGGACTGTTCGCTTGACTTTGACAAAGAATGTGCAAAGCAGTGTAGCGAAGGCAACGACCACAGCAGAGCTAATGGAAGCCTTGTCTAACATGTATGAAAAACCCTCTGTAAACAACAAGGTATATCTCACAACCAAATTTTTTAATTTGAAAATGGCTGAAGGTGCATCTGTTACTGCTCATATAAATGAATTTGATTTGTTGATGAACAAATTGGCTGCTGTTGAGTTAGAATTTACTGATGAAGTAAATGCGATTTTGTTGTTGAGATCTTTGCCTGATAGTTGGGAAACCATGAAAGCTGCACTTTCTAATTCATGTGGAAAAGAGAAATTGCAGTTTTCACATGTTAGAGCTTCTGTCATTGCAGAAGAGATTCGCAGAAAGGACTCAAGTATTGTTTCTACTTCTGGTTCAACGTTGAATGTGGACAGAGGGAGGAGCAATAATAGAAGTCATGGGAATCGAGGTAAATCAAAAAACAACAGAAGCAAGTCTAGGAACGGCAGATTAGAGTGTTGGAATTGTGGTAAGACTGGACACCTGAAAAGGAACTGCAAGGCCCCAAAGCGAACTGAGGGGAATGAACCATGTGCAAATGTTGTTGTTAATGAGGTGCATGATGCTTTGGTCCTAGCAGTGGAAAGTGCTCATGACCCATGGGTGATAGATTCAGGTGCGTCATTCCATACTACAGGACAACGTGACATTCTTGAAAATATGTTGCAGGAAATCATGGAAAGGTGTATCTAGCTGATGGAGAGCCTTTGGACATCATTGGAACTGGTGACGTGAAATTACAAATGGCGAATGGTTCAGTCTGGAAAATTCGCAAGGTACGTCACGTTCAAAATATGATGAAGAACTTGATTTCTGTAGGGCAGTTAGACAGTGAAGGAAGAAGCTTGTTCATCGGTAGCAGAGAACTGAACGTAGCCAACATTGGGTGAACCAGTATAAATTCGGTTTCAATTTCTCTTCCCTAATCTTTTAATTATCGTTCTTGTTGCTTAGAAGTTTAGGTTGGTTTATCTACTCTTTTAAGCTTGTGAGTTCCAATTTTTATTCCGCGGTATTTGGAACCATAACCTGATCTGGGATTTTTAGATAAAATATATATTGTCTGAATCTGGTTGAGTGAATTTAGATTAATTATATTTTATCGGCCCCTAACATGATTTTCCAATCATTTTTATTTATCATGTAACAATTATAAAATATATGAATATTAATCAATTAAATCATGACCGTTTGTTTAAGATAATTTGGATGTTTCATAATCGAAACAGTAGACTATAAAATCATATCCACAATTATTTAAAATGATTTGGATATATATCTTAAAATCAAACCACACACATAGTTGATTTCGTATATATATTCAACTCCAAATCTTTATTTAATTGGCTTAAAAATTAAATGTAATAACTTAAAATCATTCTTGTAAATGGGTCATCAATTTCCATGTATATATAAAACTTTATGACATTATCTAATATGTCTTATTTTTTATAATAAAAATTCACTTTTACCACTGATAAGCCTTAGAATTAAGGCTTATTTAAGTCCCAATTGCTTAAAATATTTTTGTTTGTCCTAAGATTAATTGAAAATAGTGAAAGATTGCTTGAATTTAAGGAAGAATTTAATGTGATAGCATTTGGAATAGAATTCTAAATAAATTGATTCTTTTTGCAGAAATTATGGAAATTGCTAAATCAGATTGCCAAATCTGATTTTGCAATTGTTTCTGGAGCAGGGAATGTGAAAATTGCTAAAACCAGATTGCCAAATCTGATTTTGCAATTGTTACTGGGCAGAGAATATATGGAAACTTATTATCAGCGTGAATGACGAAACCCATATATGGGAAGAGTGATTTCCTCACGAATCATGGGATTGGAGCGCGATTTTTGGCTGATTTGAACCCTAAGAAGATCTACAAAAGAGGGGGGAAGAAGCTCGAAGCGTTAGTTCGGATTTCCTCGGTTGATTGGACGATTTAGCTTGTGGGTTTTTGTAGTTTTCGCATCCTCTGTTTTTCGGATTTCTGCTGTTTTTGACCAAATTGATTCAAGTTCTATCTTGGTTTTCCTTCAAGTTTGTATTACAGAACATTGTTGCACGATTTCTAGTCTCATTTTGAAGTATTTTGGATTTAATTTCAAGTTTAATTCAAGTTATTTTGTGGGTAGTTGTTCTAAAACCCATATTCTGTTTTTTTTTCCGTTCTTCTTCACCGAGGGCTGTTTTGCAGAATTATCGAAATTTCTTGCTTATGTGATGAATGTTTGTAGGGATTATCTCTTTATTCTAAGTGGAATTCAAGTATGAACTAGTTTGAGGGATAATCCATTTTCATTGAATTGGAATTTTTCTTTTTTGACTCCAGCCCCTGTTTTTCTTCAATTTAACTTCTGTGAAAAGTGTGTGTTATTCAACTTAAGCTTGTGGGAATGATATGGCAGAAGGAAGAAGATTAAAAAATTACTTAATTGCCCTTGATGTTTTGGCTTAATTTCCATTAAACATCATTGCTTGAATTCCTGTAGTTGCCTAAAAATACCATTGCAATTTGTTGTTTAAGTATTCAATTTTACACAATCTTTTAGTATGAATTTTTCCTCAAGAATTAGTTATTATATTTTTATTTTTAATATGAGCTAAAACTTCTTAGGGGGTTCAAGGATGTGAATTCCCTAAGAAGTAATTGTAGCAAAAAATTTCAATAAAAACCAAGCCTACATCTCAATTGTTTGCTTGTGTTGATTAAAATTCCGTTGAGATCCTAGATTGATCAACTAGGGTATCAACTCAAGCTTAGATCTAATACCGACGGGGTTAGTGAAAAGCGGATTTCACACAAGTGATGGAGAAAAAGAGCTTAGACATAAGCCAATTCCTTACCCTAGACATAGGGATTAAGGACTCCAAAACCCATAAAATTGTGAGCCAGATTATCTAAGATAGAGGGACTATAGACATATAGGTCTCTCACTTAGCCTTCTAAAAACCTAAATTCAAGGTAAATAGGAGATGCAATTTTGGTTTACAATTGAGTGTGAAGTAGGTTGGAATTGCAATTTTGGCTTGCAATCACAACTTAGGGCAATGACATTCTTGAGCCCCATCCTTTATCATTTCATTTTCTAAATTTATCTAATTTGCTATCCAATCTTGCCAATTTAGATTCTGCAATTTTTGGTCAATTCAATTCGGCAATTTTTGTTCTTTCAATTATTGTCATTTTAGATTCTGCAATTAGATTATGCAATTTTTGTTTTTCACCAACACACCAACCCAACATCATTTTTGCATTTTAGTTTTCCATTTGCAATTTTCCTTACACTTTTGTTTTACAATATTTTTGTTACTCCGTTCCTTGTGGGATTCGATACTTGGTACTCAGAGACCATTTTATATTACTTCGATCGCGTGCGCTTGCGTGTTACAGTCGATCAACCACTTAAAGGAATGTCAATTGTACCCTTTTCTATTAATTTATTTCATCATTAAGGGAAAAAAAATGAAATGTGTATCAATTCGATAAATTGGACCTCGCTAAAATACTCAAGGCTAAGAGAAAGTCATAATAAAAAAAGAGCTCGAAGTAGAAACAGTAATCAAACCTGGCCCAAATAGGCCCAAGGAGAGACCCTTCGAGCCGGTGCGACCTCTTTGAATCCATATCTAAAGGACAAAGAAAAAGGTTCATTTAATCCCAATTTTAAAATGAAATCTGAAACCTAGATCAATCCTCATATATAAATATATGATTACGACTCAAATGAAGTAAGTCCAAATTGAGCTTGCTACACTTTTTATTGTTTTGCAAGTTGCCTATTTCTCCAAATCAACAAATTTACCTTTGAAGTACATGCAAGTTAGGCAAATTCTCTCTTTAATCAAATCTGCTCATCAACAATATGATATGGTATGGAGGCAGATTCTCTCTTTGGGCGGATTTGTGCATCAACAATATGATATGGTATTGATAGTCAATAAATTTATATTAGAATGATAAATAAATATCTTTACTAGTGTATAGTCACCTTCTTGACTTGTTCTCATCTTTCACCGACGATTACCTAAACAAGAAAAAATAAATAAAAGAAAAGAGAGGAAATATCAGTGGAGGGAAAAAGACGAAAGATAAGTAATTAAGGCGGTGAGAAGTCAACATGAACATAGTTTAGCCGGTTAAAAATACATATTTTTGATCAAATTATCAAAAATTTAAATCTTTACTTCTATATACCTTGTTGAACTCAAAAGAGAGAAAAAATAATAAAGCAGTGAGAGACCATTCAATAAAAAATCATCAAAGGCACGTTGAAAAGTTGGGTTATCCATCTTGAAAGAGAGATTTGATTTTTCTCTTGTTAAATTATTGGCACGACTAAAGATCTCCACCACCAATTTTAGAAGCTTAAATTGATGTGTAGTTTTTTTTTTTTTTTTTTTTTCTTCTTCTTCTTCTTCTTCTTCTAGAAAAAATATGTATTTAAGTTTTTTTAATATTATTTTTAAAACATTTTGGTTGGATTTTTCTCCTCTACAGCGGTTGGAAGCAATTTGTTGGTTTTAATTTCTCCAATTCACGGTTTGCAGTAATTTTATTTCTGAATAAATTTTATTTATAATGTTAGAATTATACAATACGAATATTAGTAAGCTAAATCATGACCATTTATTAAAAATAATTTCTATGTCTTCAAATTAAACTATTTATACTCTAAGGGGCTATTTGTTTCGTGGTAATTTCAATGTCTTAATGAGCATTTTGATTACTTCAATGTAAGATACTTTGGCATATCAAAATGCCTAGGTATCCAATGATGTCCATTTGGGGGCATCTGATTAAATTTGAATGTTCTTTTAAAACATGGGTTTGTAAGATTCCCATGTTGATGGCATTCACTAATGACATATTTGCCCCTTATCAATTTTTTTTATTTTACATTTTTGTTTTATTTAAAAATAAATTATTGTATTTATGCACAAATAAACGATTATATGTAGTTAGCTATATTTATATTTTTCATTTAGATATAAAATAAAGCTGATTTAAAATTCAATTAATATCTAATATTAAATATTTTATAAAAATATCAAACTGGTATAACTCAATTTGTTCTACAAAATAACATATAAATATTAGTATAAAATAAATTGATATACAAATATAATATTAAATTAACAAACATCAAAATGCATGTGATATCAATTTAATTATATTAACTAATAAGTAAATTATGTAAAGGTTAGCAAATGCATTATTGGTATAACACATAATCTTAAGACATTCTCATACATAAATCTTGCAAAACAAACATGGATATCTAAATATTTCCAGACATCTTTATAAACTTTTCTACAAAACAAACATGGTAATCTAAAGATGTCGGACATCTTGATTCCCTAAAAACAAACGGCTCCTAAATCATATGCACAATCATTTAAAATGATTTGGATCTCTCAAAATTAAACCTTTTTTTTAAACGACACCCATATTTGCTTTCATTTGGTATATATATTAAACTCCAGATATTTTTTAATTGGCTCAAAAAATCCAACGTTATAACATTAAATCATCCTGGGCCAATCATTTCTTGAGATAAGATCTTGTGATATATTCTTTTAGGAAATGGCCTATGGGAAATTTGGTCAATAAAGATATTGATTTTTCTAAATGCAATGCAAGGAGTCCCCAAAATGGATTAAGTCAATGAAATCACAGCAAAAATTGCTTTAGTAATGGGTATATTGTGCAAAAATTCAAAAAAGAGAACAAAAGAGGGAATTTGCCGAAAATATATGCCTTCTGCTTTTGAAAAAATAAATTAAAGTTCACTTTTCTCCTTTTTATTTTAGTTGCTTTTGAGATTTTTCACTTTGCATAGATTTATATTAGATTATTTGTTTAAGAAAAAATTGGTACGTCATCATATCTTTCCGTTTCTATCCTCCAATTAATACTGAAAGCTATTTTTATAATATTGTTTCTAGATCAAATCTTTCAATTTTAGAGCGACTAAATTTACAAAGAGCAGTCAATGAGAATATTTAATATAAACAAAGCCTCAAATATAGGTGTGAAAAAGCATCTAATATTCCTAGTAATGTCATTTCACTAAATTTCATGATTCGCATTGATTTCATGCTCTAATTAATAAAAGATTCCCATAATTTCTTCCCTTATCATTTTTTGCATTTCTTTGGCTAAATATGGATTTGTGGTTTTGCTTTAACTAAATCGACAGTTTCTAATTTTAGACCACAAAATCTATTTTTAAGAGAGGTTTGCAAGATTTTGAGAAGATTTGAATGACTTTTGTTTAGAAACAATATAGCAAAAGGTGAAATAGCATAAATCTTTTAAAAGAAAAATAACCCATATGAGGTTTTGAATTTTGATCATGCAATGGATGGAACCAAATGGATGCCAAAAAAATGAAAATGAGATGTAGAAAATTCAAGTCCCAATTGATAACCATTTAGTTTTTAGTTTTTAGTTTTTGAAAATTAAGCCTATAAATACTACTTCTGCCTATGAGTTTCATTGTTTTGTTATCCATTTTTTACATTGTTTTCAAAAACCAACGCAAGTTTTGAAAAACTAGAAAAAGTAGTTTTCAAAAACTTGTTTTTGTTTTTGGAAGTTGGTTAAGAATTCAAATATTTTATTAAGAAATATGAAAGTCATTGTAGAGAAATGATGAGAAAATAAGTACAATTTTCAAAAACTAAAAACCAAAAATTAAGGCCCCGTTTAGTAACCATTTGGTTTTTAGTTTTTGGTTTTTGAAAATTAAACCTATAAATATTACTTCTACTTATGGCTTTCCATGTTTTCTTATCTACTTTTAATATGTGTTTTCAAAAACCAAGCCAAGTTTTGAAAACTAAAAAAAGTAGTTTTCAAAAACTTGTTTTTGTTTTTAGAATTTGGTTAAGAAATCAAGTATTTTCTTAAGAAATATGGAAACCATTATAGAGAAGATGGAAACCATTGTAGATAAATAATGAGAAAACAAGCATAATTTTCAAAAACCAAAAACCAAATGGTTATCAAACGGGACCTAAATAGTTATCAAACAGGGCCTCAGTTATTGCATAAAAAAACGCAGTTATTTGCAAGTTACGCATACCCATTTGTACTTTAGTTTATTTAATAGGAACTTTAAGCAAGTCATATCAGTTTAATAACTTGTATTCATGGTATTAAATTTCCGTCGACATGTCGATATTTCCATTGATATTTCCACATGTCTATGGGTTCGACATCGACATAAGGGGAGAATCGACATTTTCACTATATCGTACAAAATTGATGAAATATTAAAAAAAATAGTAAGAAAATGTAACTTAATGTGAATATAATATTGTAACAAGTATTTTAGCCCTTTAAAAAAATGTAAAATGTTCATTTATTAATTTAAATATTTTTTTAAAAAATTTTTGTTTTTAAATTTTTTCTAGAAATATCCATCGACATCGACAATTTATCGATATTTCCATCGACATTTCCATAAAATTGAGACTTCGACATTTCCATCAACATCGACATTTAAAACCTTGCTTGTATTCAATTTAGTTCACTTGTACCCATGGTATTAAATTTCTGTCGACACGTCGACATTTCCATCGATATTTTCGCATGTCCATGGGTTCGACATCGATATAAGAGGGGAATCGACATTTCCACTATACCGTACAAAATTGATGAAATATTAAAAAAAAAAAGCAAGAAAATGTAACTTAATGTGAATATAATAATGTAACAAGTATTTTTGTTCATTTATTAATTTAAATATATTTTTTTAAATTTTTTGTATTTAAAAATTTTCCAAAAATATCTATCAACATCGACATTTTATCGATATTTCCATAAAATTGAGACTTCGACATTTCCGTCGACATCAACATTTTAAACCTTGCTTGTACCTCAACTTATCTTGAGATAATAGCATGATTGATTGTGTTTTATACTAGGAATTTAAAGGACAATTTTATAAAATAAATTTAAAAAATTAAAGTTCATATGACATGATTGTATTTCAAAATTTGAAATCTCTATTTTAACATTTAATGATCAAGATAGTAAAAGATTCGAGTTGTTTAACAAAATAAAAACACAATAGAGATAATATAATAACTGTCGATAATAATTTATGCTAATAAAAATTAGTTTGTGTCTATGATTTATAATTGTTCAATCAAAAATTGACATGAGCGTAACCATAATGTGTCTATGATCTAATCATTTTCATGAAGTCGAAAGTTCAAATTCCTACCCTCCATATTTATTATACCAAAAACAAAATGTAAATATACTACATTGGATATCTTTTGTGATTATTTTACCTTTGGCTATTTATACTTTTTAAAAGTTTATTCCTAAAAATTGTTACATTTAGAAATGTCCCCTTGCAAAAATATAAAAGAAATCCATAGTCAAGTTATCTCTTAATTCATATCATAAATAATATTTCTATAAGGGCAACTCAACTTTTTTTTCTTCAATTCAACAACATATAGGGTGAGAGGATTCAAACATCAGACCGGCTAGTCAAGGATATATGTCTAGTTTAACCAATTAATCTATACCACGGTGGAAAATTTCGGTCTACATGTCGAAATGTAGACTGACATTTCGACATGTCGACCTGTTCGACATGTCGTCCGGGGGGATGTCGTTTCCCCCCCCCCCCCCCATTTCGACGACATGTCGTCGACACCTCGACATTTTGAGGTGTCGACGACATGTCATCAATATTTCGAGTTTTTTTTTTTTAAAATTTTTATTTACAAACATGAGAACAGGGTTTTTATATTATTATTATTATTATTATTATTATATTTTCGAATTTAATCTTTTCTTTGTTAATAAATAATAAGTAATAGCCTACGTCCACATGTAGAGGGAGAAAAAATTTTATTATATTGAGGAGAAATTGAGTACAAAATACAAAGAGCAATTAGATAAGAGTTTAAATTCCCTCTAATTCTCTTAAATTCATTTCAATTCTCTCAAATTTCCTTCATAGTTGTCTAATTGAATATAAATATTATATATATTTAGATATATGATGTTAAGACTTAAGAGTAATCAATTATACTATAATTGAGTCACAACTCACAATTAAGGTTTCATGAAATAATTTTAATAATTTAAATCAATTTCCATATTTTTTTTTTCAAATTCCTACTCGCATCGACATTTCAAATTTTCAATTGACATTTATATCTAAATATCATCTTAATTTTTAGATGTGATGCTTAATAATAGTCCATTATAGTCTAATTAAGTCAAAATCTAAGTTTCATTGGCTAATTCAAACAATTTCCATCAATTTCCATGATTTCTGTAAATTTCCACCGAAATTTCCATCTACATTTCCATAAATTTTGGACCTCGACATTTCCATCGCCGAAATTTCCATCGACATTTCCATAAATTTTGGACCTCGACATTTCCATCGACATCGACATTTTGAACCTTGAGCTATACTCACATTTAAGATATATAATATCATCGACCAAAATATTAGTTGTTTGAATCCATACACGTATTATTGAGCTAAAAAAATATAATATATACACACACATCATAAATATTTTTAAAAAAATGTAATTAATTAAATCAGAACTATATAATGTATGTTGAAGAAAAAGTGAAATCCGAAATTTACTCGTTTAGATCATCACGGTGACGAAAGGGGAAAAAAGAAGCGTGCGATTTTTCTTTAGTAAATCAAACAAAATCTAAACTGATAAAGAAAAAGCCAAAAAGTAGAGAGAGATGAGTGGTCGTTGTAAAAACGATATATTTTTATCGTAGAGAATCTAAATGAAAGGGATCACACAACACACCATTAAATGAAACGACCATTTCTTCTTCATCTTCATCATCATTAAAAAGCCATAGATTTTCCTCCAAAAACAAAGACAGAGAAACAGAGAAACTAAATTTAATTAATGGGGTTGAATAGTAGTAGCATTGAAGATCATGCAGAATCGGAAGAAGAATGTTTTCATGTTTTGGCAGTGGATGATAATCTCATTGATAGAAAGCTGCTCGAGAGGCTTCTCAAAAGTTCTTCCTATCATGGTCTGTAATCTCACAATCTCTCTCAATTTTACATTTTAGCTTTTTATGTATATATATAATGTTCCAATTCTGAAAATAATCTAGGCTCCGTTGGATCTTAGTTTTGTGTCTTTAAAAATGTTAAAATCTTATATGTTGGTGCCTGTATTTTGGAGTTTTATTCTATTTTAATCCCTATATACTCTGAAATGTCGGAATCTAGTGCTTGAACTTCCAATAAATCTTAAAACTAGTATGTTATTAACTTTCCGAAAAAAAAAAAAAGCGGTGTCTCAACTTCTTTGGTGTATTTTCTTCAATGGAAATTATTATTATTATTTTACCAATTTCAAAAAAAAAAAAACTTCAAACTAATAATTGATAAGAACTAATTTTAAGATTTATTGAGAGTAGAGAAACTAAAATTGGATATTTCAAAGTACATTGACTAAAATTGGATATAGATGAGACTAAATAGAAATACGAAAAATGGTATTTTAATATAGGTGCATACTGGACTGCACCTATATTTTTGCAGCCTGCCAAATTGTTCATCCACAGTTTTGTGTCTTTAAAAATGTTAAAATCTTATATGTTGGTGCCTGTATTTTGGAGTTTTATTCTATTTTAATCTCTATACTTTGAAATGTCGGAATCTAGTTCTTGAACTTCCAATAAATCTTAAAACTAGTATATTATTAACTTTTCCAAAAAAAAAAAAAAAAAAGAGGTGTCTCAACTTCTTTGTAAATTTTGAAAATACATTCACATGGTGCATTTTCTTCAATGGAAATTATTATTATTATTTTTCCATTGATTATTATTATTTTACCAATTTCGATAAAAATTAACTTCAAACTAATAACTGATAAGAACTAATTTTAAGATTTATTGAGAGTATAGAAACTAAAATTGGACATTTCAAAGTATTGACTAAAATTAGATATAGATGAGACTAAATAGAAATACGAAAAATGATATTTTAATATTTTAAAAAGAAAAAAACTTGGGTGCATATTGGACTGTACCTATATTTTTGCAGCCCGCCAAATTGTTCATCCACAGTTTTCCATATGGCAAACTCTTTTTTCTTTTTTTTTTTTAATAAAAATTTAAAAATGTTTATCCTATGTGGTTGGAGTGGGTTGCAAAAAGATGAGTGCATGCACGTTAGTACTGCTCTTTTCAAAACAAACAAACATTTATGCTTGTTTTGTTATAATTTTTTTTTTGTGTGTGTTTTTTTTACGCATTTAAATTTATAGCCATATTTCAAATACAAAAATAGGTTTTTATAAACTATATGTGTAGGTGGATTTGATGATGAAATTTGTTGTGTTAAGTGAGAGCAGTGACCTGCGTAGAATCTGGAGATAAAGCTTTGAAATATTTGGGAGTGTATGATGAGTGCTCATCGGAGAAGAGCAGCCATTGTTGTGGAGCTGCTAATTACACTTCTTCATCTTCTTCTTCACCACTACAACAGGAAGTATGTATTTAAAACTTTCCTTCTCTCTCTTTTTTTTTTGTTTTGGAAGTTCTCTCTTAATATTATTACAGAAAGTTGAGCTGTAAGTTTTCAATTTCATCCCTCAGATCTGTAATTGATTTGATATTTGCTACATGCAGTTGTTATTCTATTAGCATTTAATTGTTCCGCTAACTTATAAAAAATATCTTAAACTTTGTCATTTGTTTAAAAAATAGTCATATTCTTTTAAAAGTTGCAATATTATCTTTGGTTTTTCATAAATGTTTCAAAACTACCATTGGAGTAGAAATTCGCTAGAATGTTGGATGGAAAATCGACGTAGTGGCGACAAAGACACTTACTTAGATTAAGTTTGAAAGAACTACATTTAGATACATTGACTTTTCGTCCAACATTCTAATGATTTTTCTATTCAATAGTAGTTTTGAAACATTTATGAAAGGTCAGAAGTAATATTGCAACTTTTGAAATAATATGGGTATTTTTTAAACAAATGGCAAAGTTCATGGATATTTTTATAATTTAGCCTAATTGTTTTATAAAATTTCCAAAAGGTTAAATTAAAAGTTTAATTCTTGAACTTTCAATTAAGTTTGTGTCTAAAAGGTTTTTGAACTTTAAAAAATTGTCTAATAGGTCTGTGAACTTTCAGTTTTGTATCTAATAGGTCTTTAAACTTTAAAAATGTCTAATAGGTCACTGAACTTTCAATTTTATATCTAATAGGTCCTTGACATATTAAATTAAATTTTTTTTTTTTAATATATTAGATATGAAATTAAATTTTATGTCTAATTAATAGAACCCTAAACTTTCAAAGTGAATTTTAAAAAATATCAAATAAGTCGATGACATATTATACTCAAAATTGAAAATTTGAAGACTTATTGTACACAAAATTGAGAGTTTAATGACATATATGGACCCACTAGGTATTTTTTAAATTTCAGTGACCAAATAGACACCATCTTAAAAATTCAGGACTAACTTATAATTTAACCTTTTCAAAAATATTTTGTAGAGGGTAACTAATTATCATTTGACCAACCTAAATATATCTCAACTAGTTAAGAGTCTTAAGACATATATCATCGACTAAGAGGTTAGAGTGAATCCTCCCACTCCATTATTTTTTATTTATTTATTCATTTAAATTTTGCCACCTCATAGGTTGTTGAAGTATTAAAAAAAAAAACAATCATAATTCGAATTTAAATGTTTTTGTAGAGTTACGTTTAACGGTTTAAGATATTGGTTTGTGAATTGTGACTCGTGTTTTTTTTTATAAAATTTGTGACTTGTGTTAATTAATATGATAATATATATGAGATTGTTTGGATCACTGAGTAAGTTATAATAGTTTGTGGAATTATATCATATTGTTTAAAATGTAGAGTTGTTTAGTTTGAAATTATAATAGTATGTGTTTGGAGTGCATAGTACTCCACAAGTTATTATAACACAGGTTATTAATAGTATGTGTTTGGAGTGCAGAGTACTCAACAAGTTATTATAACACAGGTTATTATAACTCATGCCCCAAATAGCTCCTATATATTTATTGAGTTTGACAATAAAATAAGGTTAAGAGACTCGAATCTTTGACCTCTCAATCGAATAGACATATTTTATGAGTTTAACAATATAATAATATAGTTTGAACATGAACATGTTTTTCTCACGGAAATTCATGATTATTTAGACTTTACTTTCTTTCGTGCGCATGTGTTTTTTTTCAGTTTTCATGCGCCACGCGCATCATTTTAATAGTATTCCCCACTTTCGTTTTTCTTTTTCATTTTTTAGTACTATATAAAACACCTTTTTTTAAAAAAATATTTGAAAGGGTATATCTCGTTCTTTTATTTCTTATTTTCTGTATTCTGTTTTAAATTTTATACAATAAACCATTAAAATTTCTATTTGTATCCAGTTGGCTAAAATTGCATAGCAAGAAAACAATAATAAATTAAAATTTTGAGTGTTATATTTTCTCTTAAGAAATTCCAGTAAATTTTAGGAATAAAAATAACGTTCATAAACATTTTTTTTTCCTTTTTTAGTTAAAAGAGAGAAAAAATCTTACTCGTTTTTCTTTAAAAGAAATAGGAACATTTGAACCATTTTCAATTAGAAAAATGTGATTTTTGTATTTGAACAATTTGAATTTTCCTTCTCAAAAGTTAACAAAGAACAATAAACATGGAAATAACATTAAAAGCAACCAGGCTTATGATGATTTACCGCACAAATCATAGATAATTTTAGTTTGAACACACAATTATAGATTGCGATTATATTTAAACCCATATATTGTTTATTAAAATAGTTATTTTTAATCAAATATAAATTCAAAATACTTAAAATTAATTTAATGTACTTTTTTGCCACACATAATTAATATCAGTGACACTTTTATTTACATGCAGGGGCTGAAAGTCAACTTAATCATGACAGACTTTTCAATGCCCGGAATGAACGGCTATGATTTACTCATACGTCTTAAGGTCAATTTTTATCATGATCAACTTTTAGTTTATTTAGTCTTTTACTCCCACATCGAAAGGCCACTCGACATCATATGCCAAACAAAATGTGATTTTTAACACGTACATTATCTTTAAAATATTATAATTATATCCATTGTTTAAAGAATATGATTATAGCCAATTTTTAATCTTAGGCGTTGATTAAAAAATATTTTATTATAGCTTATTCACCAATAATTTATTTGTTCTATTTTTTTAAAACGTTTTTTTAATACTATCGAAATTATCATTGCTAAGTTAAAAACAAATAAACGAAAACTATTTCTTATATATTCTGAAATTTAGCAAACATCTTTAAAAGACGACAAAACAACATTATTATTATAAATAAATAAATAAAAATTAATGTCGTTTTCGTCTCTACAGTTTCAACTTTTGTAGATTTTGGTATTTGTATTTTTAATTTTTGTCCATTTTTAAGTTTGGAAATATCATTTTAATCCATATAGTTTTATTTCATTTGTTCGTTTTACTCTTTAATCTCGTTTATATTCATCTTCAATAATTTGTTTTTTAAGTTTGTTCATATCTTTGTATTAAAGGGTTCTCAATATGTATAATTCGTGTTAAAATTTTACAAATAAAGACCACTTAAATTGATCACTTTTAAAGTAAAAATTAAAATGAACAACACTAAATGCCCAATAACCAAAATAGATGTTTTGAAAGTATCATAACCATAATAAATACCAATGAGTTGAGGCTTCAAGCACCTTCCATGACACTATTTCCTCGTAAGAAGTTGTTCGGTAGCGATTGACAAGAAAGAAATAATGGTCGTTATTTTGATGATATATATATAAATATTTTTATCACTTGCAGAAATCACGTTGGAAAGATGTGCCAGTGGTGGTGATGTCATCTGACAACGTGCCTTCAAGAATCAACATGTAAATAAATTTAGTTAAATTATAATATTAGTACTAAACTTATAATTTTAATTTTTGTTCCATTATAAAGGTTAGTCCTAAACTTATAATTCTGTGAAATTATCATACGTGACTCTGAAAAAAACTTGTTTATTTATTTATATCCACTTCACAAAACAAAAACAACGTAATCAATTGAATTGTAGGTGCTTGGAAGGAGGTGCCGAGGAATTCCTTTTGAAGCCTCTTCAACTATCCGATTTAGACAAGATTCAACCTTATCTTCTCAAGTCCTCTTGTTGAGAATTCACAAACATTGTACAAATTTCAATGTAAACATCGACAACAATAATAATATGCTACCAAGAAGAAGGTCGTTGTCTCTTCGTCCCCACAACCTTCCGAAAGGAGATCGAAGCCCACAAAAATCAACAGTTGTATTACTTTGTGAAACAACTTAACTAAATACGTTATCCACAGTAATTGTGTTTTTTTAAATCATTTAAAAAATAACAAAAGCTGTGTTATTGAAGATATATTTAGGCTAATAGTTGATCCATGCATGTTGTTGTTGTGTTTTTTTTTCTTTCTTTTTGAACAAAGGTTTTGGTTATTTGGTTGGTCCTTTTGTTTTCTTTGTCTCAATATTAACCAATGCATGGGTTCTTGATAATATATATTTACATGCCATGTCTGCATCTTGGTACATCTAATGTTAGATTTTATGTGAAGCAAGAGAAATATCCACTTGGCCAAAATGCATTCACTTTCTGTCTCTTTACTTATTGTTGTTTGTTTTTTTTTTCTTAAGAGGCCATTTTTGTTTATTATTTTATTGGTTGATATATATTCTAGTTAATTTTTGCTTATTATTTTAACAATACTTATTTTGTTGGAAAATATTATCTATTTTTCCTTTGCAAAAAAAAAAAATCTATCTGTCCCTTTTTGCATATATTTTTCCAGTTTATTGGAAATTTAATAAAGAGATCATGGCTATCTAGTGAGTAGGTACATTTTTTCATTTTTCATTTTAAAATGGACGTTGTTTCAACCTGCCAACTTAACCAACGAGCACAGTAAAATATAATTTTGCTTTCCTTTGTATTTTTATTTACTAATAATTTATTTGTTTTACTTTTTTTTTTCTTAACTTTTAAAAAACTACTATTAAAATTATTGTTGCTATTTTCTTTTAAAGTAAAATGATAACCATTGCTCTTAAACTATTTCAAAATCACGTTTACTTTTATTTTCTTCCCTTTTTTTTTTCACGTTTTAAGTCAAACACATTATTAATAGCTAACGTGTATATGTAATAAGTTTTTTTTTTAATACATATATGTAATAAGATTATACATATATATGTGTATATTTCGATGAAAGTATAAAATGATAATTTAGACATTTAATTAAGAAAATTTTATAAATATGATTAATTATGAATGCTTGTAATAAAGTATTTTTTTTCAGAAGTTACATATTTATTGTCGTAGACTTAGCTTACACATTAGTAATATAAATTATTTATATCAATAACTATAAATTTGTCTTATATTTGTAGAATTTTAGATTTAAGAAGTTTAATATACCATGTAAGTCTACATTGTGCATTTTATTTTCGCTTCATTTTATGATTGTTTTTATTTTGTTGAGTATTCTTCGGTCTTCCCTTATATTTTTTATTTAAATTTCAAATTTTAGTTTATTACTTCACTAGTTTTTTTATTAATAGTAAGTGTTATGGGTGAAATTGGACCAATAAGAATAAGCTGGCTAAAATGCTACAATAAAGGGCCAAATGAAGAAAGAAGCTTAATATGAAGTCAATACGGGCCGAAACCGACAAGAGGCTGATCCACGAAGCGAGAGGACAAAGAAATGGGCGGCCTCAGCTGACCACATGGTAAGGAGTTGGGTCTTGCCTTGGTTCCTTATGGCATGTGAACCCCCAGTCCAGCCCCGTTCGATCTTTTTCGTCCCCAAATCAAAAACAAAAACCCTAGGAAAGAGGTATTTAAGCTCTCTCTTGAGGGGAGAGCAAGGTAAGTTCATTTCAGCCCTCCAATACTCTCCTAGAACTCCCTAATTCTCTCTAAAGGCTCTCTAACTTAAGCATTAGAGCCTATGTGACGTACACCGTACCGGTGCCCGAGTTTTTCTTATATTGTAGGCCATGTTCTTCCCCAAAAATACAAATTCACCGTCGTTGTCACGTGGAGGTTAAATGAGATTTCTCCTGTCCAAAATTTGGCAACAATAGTTGGCACAATCTGTGTGAAACGACAACGCTTGCTTGGAAAATCTTATTGCTTGAGGCAATCTTCCAAAAGAGATGAAAAGAATGCTATAAAACAAATGCTGGAACGCGGATGAAGACGATTCCAATCAAGACCGTCGTCTGCAATGAATGCAGGAAGTCACACCTCCTCAGCCTCATATAGAGGCCGAGGCCGACTAGAAGAAAGCTCAAGGCTAACCAGATCGTTCAAGCTACACGGCAGTGCAGACCAGAAGGATCATGTGAAGAAGTTGACCTGTGTTTATTGGCCGAGGCCAACCACAAGGAGGCCAAGACAGAACAAATCGTTCAAGCTACTGAAAGAGTCTATATCAGATTAGCGGAAGCGATTTATGGATCTAAGCACTCTAATTAGATTAATTTTGCAAAATAAAACACATGCTCAAGCAGAAAACAGAGGATAGAAAAACAACCTTTGTAGCTCGAAATTCTCCTCAACTGTGGGCAAATTCTGATCACGAACACTTCGTGGACCACCATAAGTGTCTTCCCTACTATCCTCAGGCCTTGGAACAGGTTGTGGGACCTTTCCTTGAGAGAAATTGGAAGAAATGTGAGAATGGTTCAAAACCGAGAAACAGAAACTTTTTCTGAAAAATTCCATCTCTTTTGATCTTTCTCCTCTATCTAAATAGATCAATTTTGCTTCTCAAGCAAGTGGAGTTATGACATCAAAGAGATGAGAATGAATTGAATGTAGGAGGTGAGTCATAGAGTGAAGGAGAAGTTCAAACTCTTATTGGACCAACATGAAAGTAAGAGGAGTGGATAGAACTTCCCATTATCACTCTCTAATTTTTAATTCATAATTAAAAATTAATTTAATTTAATTTAATTAATTAAACAATTTAATTAATTAATTAATTATTTAATTTAATATCAAATATCAAATTAAATAATTTGGTCCAATTGCGATTTCTCAAATCGTATGTTCGAATATGAATCCCTATTCATATTCCAAACCGAAACAATATTTAAATCATATTTAAATATGTCCTCCATTAATTTATCATAATTTAATTCATAATTAAACTATGAAACGTTAAGTATATCACATATAATTAACGTTATCTCCCAAATCCGGAATTTGAACAATTCAAATTCTTTTCTCTCAAATTGTTACAAGGCTAAGTCCGAGCTAGTAAGGGGACCTTATGGACCTACAGATCATGAGCTCCAACGATTCAAGATTAACTAGCCAAACTCTTTAGCCGAGCTAATCAACATTCGTTAACCACCGGGTCACTCCACTATAGCCCAGTGGCTGCACTCTCCTCACTGTAGATATATTTCTGTCCACTCAATATAACCATGATTAGTAAGTCGATCCTTCACAGGTCGTTCGTAATTACAGCTGGGTCAAAAGAACCGTTTTACCCCTGTAATTACATCTTTGTTCCTTAAGTCCCACTGATCCTCTAATGAACAATTGGTTTGTGGTCTAACCAGCAAACCGAATCCCTCTCAGGCCAATGAGAGGGTGGGCCCATTGTTCAAGACCTGGAGTCAGCACTTAAGGGAACAACCTCTCTACTAATCCCTAAAATGGGTAGGAGTGAATTCCATCTTGCCGGACTATGTCCCCAGCTATCTACCCGGTCTTATCCCTGAAATGGGAGGCATATTGAGTCGGCAAACTCGGGCCACTCTCACCCATGCAAATCTAAGGATAATCCCAAATAAACAGGAGTTCATAGCGCGCTCAGGATTAAGATCGAGTTACCTAGGTCATTGTATGAAAATAGTCAGTTAAGACAGTAAACGGTGTTAACAAGTCTAAGTGACTATCTCGCGGTCCGGTCTTATGCAAACTCATTGCATAGGACGCCCCCACTCACATGTCTGCACATGAACGATTCAGGATCACATCGTTAGTACTATACTAAGTGGGCCGCGTCCATAGTGTCCCCAGGATAAGGTACCCAGCTCTATCCCTATACTATAGACCATTCTGGCTATAACTTGAACTTGATCCACTTTTATGTCACACATATAGTTCAAGTATACATCCTATAGCCAAGGGTTCTTCGTTTATTGGATTAGGGTTATGACATGAGCAATTCACTTTATTCAATAACAACTTTACTGAATAAACCTCAATAACAACTTTATTGCAAAATAGAATATATATTCAGTTTACAAAACACGAGTTTTAGGACATTAAACCCAACAAACTCCCACTTGGACTAAAACGTCAGTGGAGTCCGACATGCTGAGCAAAACAAATGCCCTACTGTATAACCCGTAGTCCTAGACTCTCTAGGTGTCCCTCAAACACTTTAGCCGTGAGGGGCTTTGTAAACGGATCAGCAATGTTGTGCTCCGAAGCGATCTGAGTGACAATCACGTCTCCTCGTTGCACAATCTCTCTGATGAGATGATACTTGCGCTCAATATGCTTTCCGCGCTTATGGCTTCTAGGTTCTTTAGAATTTGCCACTGCACCACTATTATCACAATAAAGGGTGATAGGCAAATTCATATTTGGAACAACTTCCAAATTCAATAAGAACTTCCCAAGCCATACTGCCTCTTTCGCTGCTTCACAAGCTGCGACATACTCAGCCTCCATGGTGGAGTCAGCAATGCAACCTTGCTTAATACTCCTCCATACTATTGCTCCTCCGTTAAGAGTGAACACTGATCCCGATGTGGATTTTCTAGAATCCACATCGGTCTGAAAATCAGAGTCAGTGTATCCTGCAAGGATCAGATCCTTGGCACCATACACAAGCATATAGTCCCTCGTTCTCCTAAGATACTTGAGGATGTTTTTAACGGCAGTCCAATGATCATAACCAGGATTGGACTGAAACCTACTGACAATTCCCACTGCATAGCATATGTCGGGTCGAGTACACAGCATAGCATACATCAGACTACCGACAGCTGATGCATAGGGAATACGTCTCATATCCTCAACTTCTTGAGGTGTCTTAGGAGACTGTTCCTTAGACAGATGAATTCCATGCCTGAAAGGTAACAAACCCTTCTTGGAATCCTGCATCTTATATCTGATCAACATTTTGTCAATATAAGATGCCTGAGACATAGCTAGCGATTTGTTCTTGCGATTCCGAACAATTTGGATTCCAAGGACAAACTGAGCCTCTCCCAAATCTTTCATTTGGAATTGGGTCGCTAGCCATTGCTTAACGTCAGTCAGGAATCCTACATCATTCCCAATGAGTAGGATATCGTCTACGTATAAGACTAAGAAAGCTACAGTACTATTGACTATCTTCTTGTAGACACAAGGTTCGTCAAAATTCTGTTCAAAGCCATAAGATTTGATCGCTGTATCAAACCTTATATTCCAGGATCTAGATGCTTGCTTCAACCCATAGATGGATCGATTAAGCTTGCAAACCTTTTGCTCTTGACCCTGAATTATGAACCCCTCTGGTTGAGCCATATAGATACTCTCTTCAAGATTGCCATTCAGAAAGGCTGTCTTGACATCCATTTGCCAAATTTCATAATCATAAAACGCAGCAATGGACAAGAGTATTCTAATCGACTTTAGCATGGCAACAGGAGAAAAGGTTTCTTCATAGTCCACCCCTTCCCTTTGGGTATAACCTTTTGCCACTAGTCGAGCCTTAAAGGTTTGCACCTTACCGGCTTGGTCTCGTTTCCTCTTGTAGATCCACTTGCAACCGATGGGTCTTTCACCATCAGGTTGGTCTACAAGTTCCCAGACAGAATTGAAGTATATAGACTCCATTTCGAGGTCCATGGCTTTAATCCATTGGTCCTTATCTTCGTCATTCATTGCCTGTTTATAGGTCAATGGATCCTCTAAGCCATCATCAGGTATGACGACTTGGGTTTCAGTTAAACCCATGTAACGGTCAGGATGTCTAACATTCCTCCCACTACGTCGAGGCATTCTCAACTCTTGAGAAGGACGTGACTGCTGCACCGAAGTGCCTGCTCTATCAACAACTCTTGTTGAAGGACCAGCTTGATCAACAACTCTTGTTGAATCATCTGTAGCTTCCCTGGAAAGTTCGCTCAAAACAATTTTGCTGCGATGTTGATGATCTCTCATGTGGTCTTCCTCTAAGAACGTGGCGTTTGTCGATACAAGCACCTTGTCCTCTTGAGGATCATAAAACAGACCACCTTTCGTTTCCTTGGGGTATCCTACGAATAGGCATAATTTTGAACGGCATTCCAGTTTCTTTGGATTGGACACCAGCACATGTGCCGGACATCCCCAAATACGGAAGTGACGTAAACTCACTTTACGCCCTTTCCATAACTCATAGGGTGTTACTGAAACACTCTTAGAGGGAACTGCATTCAAAATATATGCAGCAGCCTCTACTGCATATCCCCAAAACGAATTAGGCAGTTGAGCATAGCTCATCATAGATCGAACCATGTCTAACAGGGTTTTATTTCTCCTCTCGGACACACCGTTCTGCTGAGGTGTACCGGGCGCTGAGAGTTGGGATATGATTCCATGTTCTATCATATAGTCCTGGAATCTCAAATCCATATACTCTCCACCTCGATCTGATCGAAGTGTTTTAATCGTCTTACCTAATGTGTTCTCAACCTCTGCCTTATACTCCTTGAACTTTTCAAGGGCTTCGGACTTATGATGCATTAGGTAAAGATAGCCGTACCTAGAATAATCATCGATGAAACCGATGAAATATTCATAACCACCTCGTGCCTTGACATTCATAGGACCACAGAGATCCGAATGCACGAGTTCCAAGGGTTCTTTCGCCCTATAACCTTTTTCAGAAAAAGGTCGTTTGGTCATCTTTCCCTCAAGACAGGACTCACATGGTGGTAAGGAGTTGTCCTCTAACTGACTTAGGATACCACTCTTAACCAATCTTCCAATCCTATTGAGATTAATGTGACCTAGTCTCAAGTGCCAAAGATAGGTACTTGGAGAAAGTTTCTGCCTTTTGTTTTGAGTTTCAGCTGTTTTAAACATCTCAGTGTTCAAAATAGCTTTTACCTCTGTTGGTCTTAACACATATAAGTTGTTTTCTAGTTTTGCAGAACATATTCGTACACCTCTTTTGCTAATGAACACTTCATTAACATCAAAAAATACTTTATACTGATGTTCAAGTAAACAAGAGATAGATATAAGATTCCTTTTGATTCCAGGAACCAAAAGTACATTTTCTAGTAAAATGAATCTATCTCTAAACAACAACTTCACCGCTCCCACTGCTTTAGCCGAGACAATCTCTCCCGTTCCAACTCTGAGAGTTATCTCGCCTTCAGCAAGCTGTTGCCAGGAACTAATTTCCTGACTTGAAGAACACACATGGTTAGTGGCTCCTGAATCAAGTATCCAGGCTGAATCAGCATTCTCCACTAAACATGTTTCAACAACCAGTAAATCATATTTACCTTGTTTTGTCTTCTTAGCTTTACTCTCCATCATATGGGAGTTATAAGCATACTTAAGGGTATCATGACAGACCGATGAGGACAATTGCCCAAACATCGCCTGTAATGATTCCATGATCTCCTTAGCGGTGATCATACCCTCATGTTTCTTTGCTAACATATCAGATATGCTGGCAAAGATATAGACTCGGGTTTTATTATTTGCCCTAGTCCATTTGTCATATGCATCCCAAACAATTTGGTTTGCAGACAAGCTGAGAGGGGGAGGACATTCCTCCGTTAAGACAAACCTTAGATCATCAAGAACAAGAATCGTATTCAGGTTCGATTTCCAGGTCGCGTAGTTATCGCCGTTTAATTTATCGAAGGTGAGTTTTTGAAATAAAGAGCTTGTCATGCTGAAAAACAGAACATATTCCATTAGTGAATTGCTTCTAACCCTTTTCATGCATCCAATCAAGAATTTAGCAAAAGTAATAATGTACCCATAATCTCATTATTAATTTGCAACGATACTTCAGTGAGTCAAAACAACTGCTACCGTGGGGCAGTCAATCACTCCTTCACCGAACCAAGACATTCTTGACTAAATGCTAATACCAGAATAACTCTTATTCCTATAGCATTCTAGTTATCGCTACTTTGGTCAAGAATTCACTAACACTTAGTAATTCTTGTAAGTGTGACCCGCCATTTTCGGACCTCAGAGATCGGCCCCAACAATGCTACCGTGTTGGAAAGTCAAAGTTGGGAATGGACCTAGGAGACCCTATCCATTTCTGGAGTTCGAGTTGTTCCGAATCCCATGTTACGACCCTCCGTTTGGATGGTGCTACTACGGGCAACCTGCAGGCGCAACATGGGAATCTCACGGTCCAAACTAATGGAGGAGACCGTAGGATGTGTTGACACACTTCCTTCTCCCACTTACTATAAATACTTTCTCCATTCACCTTGCTCTTGATTTATGCAAATACCACCCGTATGGGGATGCCCTATTGACATCACGAGGCCGAGCATAAATCTCACGGTGTGAACTTCGCAGAGAGCGTAAGAAGAAATGGATATATCATATATACCTTTTCTCTCCCACTAAGTATTTTAGACGGAATGGGTATACTTTTACTTAGGCATATTCCGGCTAAGTCAATATCGCCTAAGTCTACCAATATAACGATTATATTGATATTACCTAAGTCTATTAACCCTTTAACAAACTTAGGTCTACGAGTTTAATTAAACTTTTTAATTAACGTCGCTCACGAGGAATAATTTATAAACATCTAGATTAAATTCACTCCCAGGTTGGTTCCCAGGTAGGGGTGTTCCGTTTCCGTCATCTTAAATACCCCAGCCTAGCCAGAACCTTCCTTAGACAGAGTCCCTCTTTAATCTTAGTTTATAAATTATTTGGATTGCCTAATTCTAATCTTATTAGAACTAGAAACCTAAGGTCTATATAAAACCAATTGTAAAACCAATTTTAAAACTAGTTAGTTAACCTTAGGTTTTCATGCATTTCTATGTTTTTGAGTGCTTGATCATTCATCACATGAAAAAACATACAAGCAAAACATAATCATCTCATGAAAAATGCAAGTCAATTCTATGTTATATGTATAAATTTGTAATTAATATAACATTTATATTAATTATAATTTAACACATATAACCTTTTGTTTCATAAATTAATATAACTTTTATATCAATTTATTGAAAACCCTTAATATGCATAATATATATATTATAACATTTATAATATATTTTAACCATTGAATATAACAATTATATTCTTCAAAGGAAATATTTGTTATAGGTTTATTTCTTAATTAATATAACACTTATATTAATTATTACTTATAACTTATAACTTTTTGTTTCATTAATATAACTATTATATGAATTTCATGAAACCCCATTATGCATATTTAAAATTATAACACTTATAACTTTCTTCCAATGCATTTGAACATAACAATTATATTCATCCAAGGCCATTGTTTGTTATATGTTTAATTTTAATTAATATAACACTTATATTAATTATAATTAATTAATATAACACTTGTTTCATAAATTAATATAACAATTATATTAATTTCATGAAACCCTTTTCTTTTTCATGCATACTATATATTATAACAATTATAACATACTTTCAATGCATGGAGCATGCTCCCTATGGTGGGATTTTAAAATCTATATGGCATACTTTATGCACAATCAAGGAATTTTAATTAATACAAACATTCACAATGAATAATTAATTAAACACACTAAAGTGGACTAATTTTGGCATCAAAAGCAAGCTATTACCTAAATTATTACAATAATAATTCAGAAATAAATTTGAACCGCTCCCGAACACTTCGAACCGGCCCAAAAATGCTTGCTTATGTGTGAACCGGGCCTTCAAAAGGCTGAACCGAGCTGTAACTCGATGAACCGGACCTCAATCAGCTGAACCGGACCTCCCAGGTGGAAAAACCGGTCCCGAACCATTCAGAACCGGTCTGAAAAGAGTTGAACCAGCTCGATGACGTCATCATTTAAGTCGCTGACGTCACCCTTCTTCTCCAAAATGAAATTCATGCGTGAAGTCTGGAGATGAAGGAAAAAAAATCCAGCATCCTCTGTTTTTCGATTTTTTTGACCTTTCCACATTCTCTCTTCAAATTGACGACCTTCCCGAACTCCGTTCGATCCGAAATTTTTACAGCTTATTCTACACACACTAATGCTCAAACACACTTGAGCAATTTGAAAAACATCAACATATTGATACTTAATTTTGATGCCAAAGTCAGATCAACACTTTAGACTCCCAGAATTTATAGACTTCAAAAAACACCCACCATACACAAAATAAATCAAATTGAGTGCTCAAAAACGCTCTGATACCAATTGAAGGAGTCTATATCAGATTAGCGGAAGCGATTTATGGATCTAAGCACTCTAATTAGATTAATTTTGCAAAATAAAACACATGCTCAAGCAGAAAACAGAGGATAGAAAAACAACCTTTGTAGCTCAAAATTCTCCTCAACCGTGGGCAAATTCTGATCACGAACACTTCGTGGACCACCATAAGTGTCTTCCCTACTATCCTCAGGCCTTGGAACAGGTTGTGGGACCTTTCCTTGAGAGAAATTGGAAGAAATGTGAGAATGGTTCAAAACCGAGAAACAGAAACTTTTTCTGAAAAATTCCATCTCTTTTGATCTTTCTCCTCTATCTAAATAGATCAATTTTGCTTCTCAAGCAAGTGGAGTTATGACATCAAAGAGATGAGAATGAATTGAATGTAGGAGGTGAGTCATAGAGTGAAGGAGAAGCTCAACACTCTTATTGGACCAACATGAAAGTAAGAGGAAGTGGATAGAACTTCCCATTATCACTCTCTAATTTTTAATTCATAATTAAAAATTAATTTAATTTAATTTAATTAATTAAACAATTTAATTAATTAATTAATTATTTAATTTAATATCAAATATCAAATTAAATAATTTGGTCCAATTGCGATTTCTCAAATCGTATGTTCGAATATGAATCCCTATTCATATTCCAAACCGAAACAATATTTAAATCATATTTAAATATGTCCTCCATTAATTTATCATAATTTAATTCATAATTAAACTATGAAACGTTAAGTATATCACATATAATTAACGTTATCTCCCAAATCCGGAATTTGAACAATTCAAATTCTTTTCTCTCAAATTGTTACAAGGCTAAGTCCGAGCTAGTAAGGGGACCTTATGGACCTACAGATCATGAGCTCCAACGATTCAAGATTAACTAGCCAAACTCTTTAGCCGAGCTAATCAACATTCGTTAACCACCGGGTCACTCCACTATAGCCCAGTGGCTGCACTCTCCTCACTGTAGATATATTTCTGTCCACTCAATATAACCATGATTAGTAAGTCGATCCTTCACAGGTCGTTCGTAATTACAGCTGGGTCAAAAGAACCGTTTTACCCCTGTAATTACATCTTTGTTCCTTAAGTCCCACTGATCCTCTAATGAACAATTGGTTTGTGGTCTAACCAGCAAACCGAATCCCTCTCAGGCCAATGAGAGGGTGGGCCCATTGTTCAAGACCTGGAGTCAGCACTTAAGGGAACAACCTCTCTACTAATCCCTAAAATGGGTAGGAGTGAATTCCATCTTGCCGGACTATGTCCCCAGCTATCTACCCGGTCTTATCCCTGAAATGGGAGGCATATTGAGTCGGCAAACTCGGGCCACTCTCACCCATGCAAATCTAAGGATAATCCCAAATAAACAGGAGTTCATAGCGCGCTCAGGATTAAGATCGAGTTACCTAGGTCATTGTATGAAAATAGTCAGTTAAGACAGTAAACGGTGTTAACAAGTCTAAGTGACTATCTCGCGGTCCGGTCTTATGCAAACTCATTGCATAGGACGCCCCCACTCACATGTCTGCACATGAACGATTCAGGATCACATCGTTAGTACTATACTAAGTGGGCCGCGTCCATAGTGTCCCCAGGATAAGGTACCCAGCTCTATCCCTATACTATAGACCATTCTGGCTATAACTTGAACTTGATCCACTTTTATGTCACACATATAGTTCAAGTATACATCCTATAGCCAAGGGTTCTTCGTTTATTGGATTAGGGTTATGACATGAGCAATTCACTTTATTCAATAACAACTTTACTGAATAAACCTCAATAACAACTTTATTGCAAAATAGAATATATATTCAGTTTACAAAACACGAGTTTTAGGACATTAAACCCAACAGCTACATGGTAGCGCGGGCCTGAATGATTGCAAGAAGAAGAACCACTTTTGGTTCGAGACCCGAGAAAAGGAAAAACAAAGTTGGTTGAGGGTACGGGAAAGTCCAAATCTCATGCCCAAAGACCAACTAAGAAGTTGATCCTTGGAGGAAATGACAAACTTCGTCATCCCACGGCCAAAAGTTTGGCGAGTAAGGCCTGCATGTTAAAATCTGTAGTGTAGGTCATCTTGCAATCTGATGGCCGAGGACGACCAGGTGAGAAGAAGTGACGATCACATTAGATAACAAAGCCACATCAGAGTTGCAAATTCTGATCAACGTGAAGAGGAAGCTATAGGCCAAGGCCTAAGTCGACTTTAAGTTGAGGTCGAGGCCGAGGTCGACCTTAGGCCAAAGATGAAGGTCGATCCAACCCTGCGATCATAGCATCATACAAAGCCTTGGAAAGCCAAGACGATGAAATCAGGCTTATGAAGTGTGATTGAAGAAAACAAACTGAGGCCAAGGCCAACCTTAGGACAAGGTCGACGCCGTCCCTAAGTCGAAGATGAAGCTACAGGTCCTTCATGAAAAGACAAACTCCAGAAGATCCAAAAAGAGATTGGTAATATCCAGGACAATATTCATAAGGCGCGAGAAGTTGAATGACTGAATCTAGAAGCTCTAATTGAGCATATAGATCCTCCATTCTCTAACGAAATAATAGAGGTAGAAATACCTCCATAATTCAAAGAGTCGACCATCAAACCCTATGATGGTAAAAAGAACCTTGGATTTTTACCGATCTTAAATGGAACTTCAAGGAGTGTTCGATGCCATATGATTGACACGTGCTAGAGTAATGTGAATAAATCAACAATAATATGATTGTTTATGCGCAAGTGTACACATGTAAATGTAACAAGTGTGATCCGCTAACACGCAAGTGCACGTGATCGAAGTAATAAAGAAACTGGAAGCATTCCAGAGTATCGTACCCAAGGGAACGGGGTTTAACAAAATCTATTTTGAATGACACAAAATATGTTTGCAAATTGCAATGGTGGTAACCGAAAGTTCAAAATGCGAGAGTTTGGTTTTATTTAACAAGAGAGTGAAAATTCAAAGAATAAAATAGGGATTCAAGTGATGCAAGCACCTTTGGAAGAATGCGACTCACTTTGCAATTGCAATCATAGTTAGCATGTGAGACTAAGTAAACCGGGTTCAACTCCTATTCGATTTTGATTCAAAACCTGGAGACTAAGTGATTAAACCTATACGTCTATGGCTAATCTAACTTAGATACTTCGCACACAACCCTAGTGGTCTTGGAGTCTCGCCCTATGTCTAGGGTCGATGTTCAGGACTTATTTCTAAGCCTTTTCCTCCATTGCTTTTGTGACATCGGCTTTCCCTTAACTCTTTCGATATTAAGTTCGAGCTTGATGAGCAAGCACTAGTTGGCCGGCTAGGTTTACCCAAAATTAAATTCAACAAAAACAAACAAAATACACATGCTAACTAGATTGTTTATGCTTTAGAGCTTTACATTTTTCCTTAGGGCATTCACCAACTTGAACCCCTAGAGGAAATTTAGCTCATTGTAGATAAAACAAAAATCCTAAAATAATTTATTGGAAATTTCATAGTTTAAAGAGGAGAAAAATAATTTTAAAGAAAACCTAAGTAACTTACCAACAAGAAAAATATCAAATGAAGAAAATTAATTTCTCCTAAATTTAGCTACTAGAATCAAATCTTGTTTTCAAAAGAATAAGGAAACCCTATGGGTAAATAATAAAAATACCATAATTCAATTTCTATTTTAAAAGAAAAAGGAAAACCCACGGGAAAAGAAAAAAAAGAGCTACTGTAAATTAAATTTCAGTTTTAAAAGAGAAAGGAAACCCACGGGAAAATGCAAAGACTTGGCAAAACGTTACCCAAAAGAAAAAGAAATACAAGGAACAAAATTGTAAAATGGCAGAAACCAAGAGCAAGGACTGAAAACTAATGGAAAAACCAGTAACAAATGCAGAAAATTTTCCTTCCTGTCGATTGAAGCTGAAAATCGGAGGATCTCCGTGAGTACAATGAAACGATTGAACACCAAATTGAAATGAACTGATCTAATACAAAATTGAATTGAAATAACTGCTGTCTATGAAGGGAATAACCCAGAAAAATTGCTTAAAAATGAAGAACAGAAAGTAAACCCAAGAAACTGCTATCGGGAGAAAATTAAAATAGAAAGTAAAACCCTAAAAAACGATTCCTCTTCCTCATCGGCTTCTCCCCTTTTTAAAGTCAAAGTCGAGCTTCATCTCCTTCCAAAATTGGATCCATGATTCGTGGGTAAAATCTGGACAATATAATCTTGCTGGAATTTCTCCATAATTGGTGTAAATCGCGTGAATCATGGTGATTTCCGTAAATTTCGGGCTTGCCTTGTTGTGCCTTAGAATGCAATTAGAATGCAATCGCATTCTCCCTTCCTCTGTTCTTCACGTTACATTGCAAATGGAATGCAATTGCATTCTTTTTGCAAAGTCTTCAATTCTGCACAAAAGACAACAACTTAAGATACTTTCTTCATCTTTTCTCAAAATTCTTTTATTCATCAAGTTTCAACAAGCTTGCATGAATTTATACAAAATGTTACTTTTATCTTGCTTGTTGGTCAACAAAATCCTCAAAATTAGCAAGAACAACTTGGTTTTAGAGTTGAATAATTCTCATAACTGAGAATTATCAAAGTGCTAAGTAAATTATCATATCCACAGAGACCAGTAATCTCCTACTTTACCACAAATTAACTCTCAATAAACTCAATTCGTAACCAATAAAATTCATCAAGGAACCAAAATAAAATAAAATAACAATGCTGGAATAAAATACTTGCTAAAACAGAGCGAAATAGAGAAATCGTAAATGAACAAATAATAATTGGACGTAGAACTTTGAGCTAATCCAAAGACTTGGATTAGAGGTAATTCATGCTTTAATTAATTTACAACTTGAGTACATATTCATGCCACTCAACCCACTACAGATCACATGACATTCTCCCGAATTACCTAAAATATATTGTTTCATTCCCATTACTACAGTAACAATTTAACCCATTGTATTATGTGTGCATTAGGTGAGTCATTATCTATAATCCCCTCACTTAGCTAGTTGTTAACCCTAACAAGAAGCTAATGTGGTTTTTAAGATTTCAACTTCTCATTCTTTCCAAAAATTAGAGAAACAATGCTACAAATCGGTTGGCCGAACAAAAATGAGCTAATGAAATAAAAACCTCTTAAAAACCAGATTGAGGTAATGAAATATACTCAGCTGTAAAATTAATCAAAAGCAATCATCCACTAATCCTCACCTTAAGGTGATTAGTTCATAATGTAAAAAATATAGGAAAGAAATTGAAATACATACATGAAGTAAAACAGTGCAGGAAAAACTAAATGGAAAAAGAAAAAGAAGAAGAAGAAGAAGAAGAAGAACATAATGTTGCCCCAAAAAGCTCAATTCAGCATCAACTTCAGCTCCACGGGAGAAAACCTTCCTTATTTGGAAAAACCATTGCCCATGGCCTCCAAAATTGAAAGTTCTTCTCATTTTCTCTCTATCTCTTTTTCAGACCTCTCTCTCTCTCTTCCTCATTTTCGAAAAAACGGCTGCCCAATCATTATATCTCTTTCTTTATGCAAATCAGGGCTGATTAGACAAAACCTCTAAAATGGCAAGCTTCTATTGGTTGAAATAAGTTGACTGTTCTGACATCTTCTAGCTCATTTAATGAGTTGACTTTCTCACGTGCTAAATTTGTGCTGTCTTAGATTAAATCATTTGTAAAACCATTACAAAGTGAACCATATCTGTAACGCCCCAGACCCAGGATTCGGACCAGGATTTGGAATCCTAATTCGGCACATGATGGCCCCGGCATTCCCCTGCATCCCCTGTGACCTGGCCACGTCACCTTACTTGTCTTGAGTTGCTTATAAGAGTAAAGACTGTCCCCACAAATCAACACTGGTCCTTTCAGCATGCTTTGTTCTCACTCACATGCATATACTATGATCCTTTAGGTTATTTCTGGGCCTGGAGTGTTACAATATCAATAGTGTAACATCCATATACTATGATCCTTTAGGTTATTTCTTAAATATGATCCTCCCGTATGTCAACCACATATTGTTCAAGATTACACTAATAACCTTGAATTTTTCATATAATAGATAATATTATATTGTAAATCAAATAATCAAAATTATTATTAATTATAAATAAATAAATAATTATGAGGTTTTAGGGCATAAATCTCAACAATAGTATGGTTAGATAAAGGTTTATAAAAGCAGTTTCTAAAAAAATGGAGAATAAAGAGAGTAACTCACCATAATCTCCAAACGTCATGGAAACTACATAAACGAAATTTTAGGGCCCACGGGCTAATCAATTCCCACTCACAAAAAACTATTTATTCTTCCATCCATGAACTGAACTTGGTCCATCAATCAATTTTTCCTAAGAGATACTCAAGTAATAAAAGAAACGACCAAATGAGGGATTATGACTTAAAATGTAGAGAGACATGAAAACATGTGGTGTGAGTGGACTCCTGTTGCCATATATTGTCCATAATACATAACAACCTATGAGATAACTCCAACTATTCGAGATAAGCTGACTCCCATAAAGAATTCTAGAGTGATGAAAAAAAGGATGGTAAGGTCGAGGAGAACATGTACACGATAGATGTACCGATGTGTGCAATTGGCTACAAGCATGCGTCTGGCACATGTAGCAGATGCACCAAGGAAGCCGAGGCTGATAAGTTTGGGTCGTTATTTTGCCACACGACTCTCACTATTTTGCCTATTTCCTCACATCCTTTCATGGTATCAACTTGGAATGAAGTTACATTTGTTTAGAAAAGTGGGAAGCTACTCGGTTACTGAATAGCCAAGAATCCCTCATGTAGGAGGCTGGAAGCTACCCGCTACTAGATGGCCAAACTTCCATCATACAGGAGGTTAGGAAGTCTAAAATAGTCTATACAAGGCCCCTACGGGGTTTGATGGCAATCCCACTTAAATTTTAGGACACCTTAAAATTTACATATTCTCTCCAATAAAACGGCACCGATCGCAAATCCAGATGATAGTCCTAGCCTTCAAGAAAGATAGAAATGTTCCCTATGGAGTCAGACGACAATCTTGGGGAGATCCAAAGCAAACCTTGGAGTCCTAAAATTTCTCAATGATGAGGACAAACACACTATCCAGAGGAGAATCTTACCTACCAGGAAAGGCCGACCTACGGGGGTAGACGACAATCTTGGAGATGATCTGAGACGCAAAATAAGCGCTACAGAACCCTAAAATTCCTATGGAAAAATGGAGAAATCGATACTCTAGAAGACTGAAATATCCTTACGAGGATAGACAACAATAACTAGAGAGAATTTGAGGCAGACCTTGAAATGTCACAAGTGACTTCAAAATTTAATAGGCTACTTCCAAGTCATGCTCCATGCAATTATTTCACATGCTCCTAATCTCGAATCCTAACTAGGGAGTAAGGGCTAATGTTATGGGTGAAATTGGACCAACAAGAATGAGTTGGATAAAAGGCTACAATAAAGGGCCAAATGAGGAAAAAAGCATAATACGAAGTCAAAACGAACCGAAACCGACATGGGACCGACCCACGAATTGAGAGGGCAAAGAAAACGGCTTGGTCCGACCACATGGAAAGGCCTTCCTTTAGGCCTTGCCTTGGTCTCTCATGGCACATGTACCCTCGATCTAGCCCCGTTCGGTTCTTTCATTCCTAATCGAAGATGAAAACCCACGAAAACCCTAGGAATTAGGTATTTAAGCTCTCTCTTGAGGGGCGAGCAATGTAAGTTTATTCCAGCCTCCAATATTCTCATAGAACTCCCTAATTCTCTCTAAAGACTTTCTCTGACTTAAGCATCAAAGCCTGTGTGACCTATATCATATCGGTGTCCAGGTTTTTCTTGTCTTGCCGGCCACGTTCTTCCCCTCAAAAATACAAATTCACCGTCGTTGTCACGTGGAGGTCATGTGAGATTTCTCATGTCCAAAATTTGACAACAACAATATGCAATTTTTTTTGTTTATTACACACATATATTTAATTAATAAAATTAAACATAAGGTATTGGCATTTATAAATCTAGCATATATTAATTTCTTTTGAAGAAATATTAATATATTTTTTAAATAGTTAGGGCCCGTTTGGATTGCAAATATAAAATATATGAGAGTTAAAAACTTAGGATTTAAATATCTCATAATAAATGTATGTGTTTGGATATGAATGATAATTAATATTTGGAGGTTTAATTATTACTTTTTTCTCTCTTCTCTCTTCTTCATTTCTCAAGGGAAAAAGTCCAAAGTAAAAAAAAACTCATCTCCTACATGGATAATAAAATCTCATGATTCATGAGTTATTTTGTCCATGATAATAATTACTTGGGTTTTAAAAAGTAGAGATAAATAAAACAAACATTAACTTTTTATACGATTGCCAAAACCCAGCTTACGAATGACCCATACACGTAAAAGACACATTTTCTGTGAACTATAAAATAGAACGAATCGGCTATTGGTTTTTATTAGTATTATAAACTATAATAATGAATTAATTCTCTTTGCTTAGATTTGGGATTGCAAGAATGTTGATTGGATGTGACAATTATCCGACAGTATACAGATAAATTCCAATTACATGGAGGTAATGTTTACTTGCTGGCCAAATGTTATCGTTTGGGTAGTTCAATATATCGAACATTGATTGTTTGAATTTTTTGCTCTTTGTTTCTTTATATGAACTTTGCAATATATCACTATTTTTTTACGGTTTGAGAGAACATTCAAAAGAGAAGCCTCTTGGAATATATTCTGTTAAGTCGGGTTATCATCTGGCTTACTCCCTTCTGAACTTACCCACTTCTTCGAGTGACGAGGAAATGAAGGGATGGTGGAAGTTTTTATGGAATAGCAATATACCTAGCAAAATAAAGCATTTTGTTTGGAGGGCTTTTAATGATTTCATTCCCACGTTAGTAAATCTGAAGAGAAGAGGTGTGGATCTGAATGTTTTGTGTACTAGATGTCATGTTGCACCTGAAACAACCTATCATGCCCTATGGGAGTGTAGACTTACAAGAACGAAATGGAAAGATACCCCCTTTTATCAGCTTAGTTGGCCTCGAGATTTAACCAACTTCGCTGATATGCTTTTCTGGTTTAAAAATGTGGTTTCGAATGACAAATTGGAGGAATTTATGGTGATGTGTTGGAGTGTGTGGAATGCAAGGAATAAGACTTTAATGATGGGAATAAAGGATGATGAAGCAACCCCAAGTGATTGGAATTTCAACCTTCTGTATATCCAACAGTTTAGGGAGTTAAATCAGCGTTGCGATAAAAGTAATAACAGAGGCCAAATTGCACAAAACCAGATTTGGAGATCTCCTATTTTTCCAAACTACAAGCTAAATACTGATGTAGCTATAAGAGCAGAAGAAAATTGTTGCGTAATTTTTGCGCAATACCGCAAGTTTACGGGTCAAGTTTTAATATAGTAAAAGAGTGTTCGAGTATCGTCCTCAGGATTGGTTTTCTAATTCACTTAAATACTATGAATATTATTGCCCAATTTTATTTAGAGAATAAAATTGAATGATGGATGCAAGATTTAAATAAAACAATTATAATAAAAATTGAAACAATCAGAGGAGAGAATATCCTAGGGAGTTGATTTCACCTTATTAGACTAAAATAAATAAATTACTTAAACATCCAAGATTGATCAAACAAATATTTCATAAGTCTAGAAGTCTTTTATCATGAATGACTCTCTCGAGGACAAACAATTCTTATGCAATAAGTCAAAACCTACATCTCTGATGATTTTTAACGTTATGCATAGCATTAAGTTCCTTCATTAACAACTTCGAAAGGAGCCTAATCATTATCAAGTTAGAACTACCTTTAGTCATGCAATTAGGATCTAATCTAAATTACCTTTCTCAAGCGTGAATTTAGACCAACATAACATTTAATCCGTGATCAAAAGATTAAAAGCATTAAGAATATAAAAGCATGAATGAAATTAATGACAATCAATCATGGAATTTAAATAATTAAACATAAGGTTTAATGGCTACATCAATCCCTAGAATAAGAAAAGAGTTTAGCCACTCATGTTCACTATCACAAAATCTAAACTCTTAAACAACATTTAAATACTAAATAAAAAGAAGGAAGAGAAAAACTATGTTGGTGTGTCGATTTTCCGTCTCCGTATGATCTCCACAACTTGGCCTTGAATATTTCCCTCAGGTCTCTTCTCACTCTCGTATGTAGAAATTTAGAGTTGTGCTCTCCAAAGTTGAATGCCTTGAAGTGAAGAGAATGTGGGTATTTATAATGGGTTAATCCATATCCTAATCTAATTAGGAATTCATTATTTAATTAAGAATCCAAAATCTAATAATCCATAACCTAATTAAATTAGGAATTCATAACCTAATTAAATTAGGAATATTTTTCTTCTCCAAAAATTGTCCCCAAAATTGGTTGCTGAATTAGCACATTTATCACCATATTTCTTCTAAAATCTTCATTTTGCTCCAAATGCTCAATTTCTACAAAATAAACAATTGTGAACGTGAAAAGCATGTTTTTAAGTCTCAAAACTAGCATAAAATGAAGCCTAAAGATAGCACATATTGTGTGCTATCAAAAATCAAAGTGGGTATAGTGCTGTTATTCGAAACGAGTTGGGCGAAGCAATGGCTACCTTGGCGAGGCCGATGAAGTGGATCACAGAGGTTGATGTAACTGAAGCCCTGGCTGTGAGAGATGGATTGGCGCTAGCTCAAGAGATGGGATTTCGTCGATTGGAGGTGGAGACCGATTCTTCTGTGGTTGTCCATCTGCTTCAACAAAAATCTCATTACAATTCGGAGCTGGGTCAAATCATAGAAGATATACTCTCGATCGCAAAGGAAATGGAGTATGTTACCTTCAATTGGTGTGGTCGCCGAGCAAACAATTTGGCGCATGCAGTGGCAAAGATTGCAGCACGACTTCTATATGAGGAAAAATGGATGGAGGCTGTTCCAGAAGAAGTTCAGGAGCTGTACTTGAAGGAAAGAGTTGTTGATGGGTCACTTCATTCACGAGATGGCCTCTTTTTTTAATTCCTTATTATTTTTTTTTGTCTGTGTACCTAAAAAAAAAAAAAAGAGAGAGAGAGAAGTCTCTTGGTGGGGACCATCAATGACATTTTACCTCATTTTTGCTTTAAAAAAAAAACGACTTTGAATGGTGTGATTATAATTTTTTTTTTCTGAACTTTCAGTATATGAATTTTGAAAATGTAGTCCCTAAACCAAAAAAAATGTTTAAAAAAAAAACCAAAAAAAAGGTGTCATTGTTAATTTGACATTAATTATTTAAGCAAATAATTAGTATATATATATATATATATATTGACAAAAATAATTAAATACCCTAACTTTGAATGAATATGTGTACTGACTTTGGAGGGGTACGTACGGAAATGTCTACGTGTAGAGGCCAATTTTGAAAGGTTTCTTATAAAAGTTCTTTTAAAATTTTCCCTTTTTCTTCTCTTAAAAAAGTTTGCCCTAAAATAAAATTTGGTTTTAAATTTTAAAAACCAAACTAGAGCGGTTACCTTAATTCCAGGTGGCAATTCGCTGTAAATTTCACGTTGCCAGTTGGCAAGAGAAAGTCTGACTCGGTCAAAGCGTAAAAATTACGCTGGTTGCCTTGCCCTATATATAGAGCGTTTCATTTCTCCGTCCTCACTCTGTCGCAGTCTCTGTTTCTCTCTGTTTCACTCTCTCTTCGCAACTGCTTTCGGAGACGAAGAGAAGTTGCTGAATGAAGAGATCGAACTCTCGTCTCTTTCGCCTTCGTTGACGAAACGGCTGAGGTACACTGTAACAGCATTTCGGTGGAATCGACGGATTTCCATTGTGTTATTGTGTTCATCGATATACATCACGACAAGATGATCAAGTGGCGGTCGTTGTTCAGAGACGATATTCTTCCGGTCATTGTTCAGATGAGGCGACTTTCTTATATTCATTGTTCAGAAGAGGCCATTTTCTTCCATCATTGTTCAGAAGAGGCAATTTTCTTCCGGTCATTGTTCGGAAGGGGCTATGATCCCCATCATTGTTTGTACGGCCTCTAAATATCCTGAATCATTAATGGTTGTTTTTTTTAAACAAACGGCTAGATTATTATGTTATCAGTTCGATTTACTTCACGACAAGATGATCAAGTGGCGGTCATTGTTCAGAAGAGACGACATTCTTCCGGTCATTGTCAGGAAGCTCGACGTTCTTCCGGTCATTGTTCAGACGATTTTCTTACCGTCATTGATCGAAAGGGTCTATGTTATTCCGTCATTGTTCAACTTCAGAAGAGGCGATTTTCTTCCGGTCATTGTTCGGAAGGGGCTATGTTCTCCCATCATTGTTTGTATGGCCTCTTCATATCCTGAATTATTAACGGTTTAGATTATCATGTTATCAGTTTGTGCATATTTTTCTCGAAATTTATGGTGGGTAGTGTAGAGTATAACTGCTGGTCTTGGTAATCATTTTTACTTGTATAGGATGTGATTGTGGCAAAATTACACAATGGCATTTCGGTTCTGAAAGATATGTTTTGTCGCTTAGCACCATGGACCGTGATCATCAAGCACGAACGGCAGGAATTGCAATTGCCAGACTTCTAGGTGCCGTGAGAACACAGGGGAGGCTGATGATTGACTTTCCGGAGCAAAAGGTTGTTGTTCCTGGTGCTGGAAGGTAGTTTCAATCCTAGTGGAGAGTGTTATTAGACGTTATAATGTGGAAGGGTAAATTATAGTTCCCTATGATGATAGTGTTGATAGTGCCTCAAGATTTGATTCCTTTGGAGAAACATACAACAAACATTTTAGGCTTTATTATCTGTTAGCATAATAATTCAGCATAGACAATTTTTAACCATATAATTTTGTTCTTCTGTCATAACTTGATTTTTCTTGCTTTGTAAATTATTGTTTACATTGATGCAGAGTAGGAAGTAGTGTTCTAAATGCGGCAAGGATGCTGGGGAGCAATGAATTAGCATTTAAGGCTGTTCAAAGCCAAAAGTTAGAGGTTACTAGTTTAAATTGTTACTCTCTCTCTCTTTCATTTATAACGATAAGATTTTCAATTGAGTAAAATAATAGTTCTTTGAACATTTCTCATCCATTTTATGATCTGTTCTTTCTTTCAGTAGAATAACAGTTGATTGAGAACATTCTTCATCCATTCTATATATGTTCATACTTATACGTTGCCATTCCAATTTATACTTGGGACTATTTGACACTTGCAGCTATGGTTAGCGGTATCTACAATCTATGAGTAGAAAAAGAAACATCAAAATGTGACCCTTCTTTTCACATTTTTTTTTGGCTAAAATTTTGCATCTGGGAATAATCTTTTCTGTGGTATTCATTTTTTAGCTTTGCATTTTAGTAGCTTGAACCACCTTCTCCTTCATGTGTAATACTATAATAAAATAGCATTAGTTGGATGTTGGATTGTATTTTGACCCAATCTAGTATAATGTTATTCTTCTAACATTGGTTAATGACCTCGAAATGCTCGATTTAGCAGGGAATGATGAACGCCTTTCCAATAATTTCTCCCATTTAGCTCCAATCACAGATTCGTATCTGCCAATACAAAGAGACTTGATCAAGAGGAGAGGCTTGTTTTAAAAAAAACTAAGCCATCAACCGAACCAAGTGAGGGATGTTAGGATCTTGCATATTTGTGGAACTTTCTCATGTAAAACTAGTTTTCTTCTTGATTTTCACCTCTTTTTTATCTCTCTCTTCTTTTTAGTGGAAGGTTTTTTTTTCCTCAAGCACTTTTAAAATTAAATTTTACAAGTACTCACTCGGTGTTGCCGTTGCATTCAAAGATGAAATTCAAATAAAAGGTTTATGTTTTTCACTGTGTTGAAATCAAAGACACGTGCTGTTATTATCTCACACACGCACACCCAAAAGATGCAGATGGTTGAATACCAACGACTCAATTGTGAAATTTTTGTAATTTTACCCTTTATGTACAGCATGTGTTTTGGTATTACAGTCTCTCCTTAGAGACAACAGCAAAAAGAGCCATTTTTTGCCGTGCTTAATCCTACATAACATTTGGGAACAGTTGTACGATCTGTAAATCGAAGCATAGATCAGAAAACTTGTCTTGCAACTTGTAAGCCTTGCAATTTGTTTAATCATCTTATGTGCCTAATGAAGCAGTCTCAATCTTGGGTGAAAACACATGCGGTGTTTGACGCACTATTTTGAGTTTGGCAAGTTTTGGAATCCAACCTCAAAATGATATTTGGGCCACTGTGTTTAAAATCCATAGCTTTGAAACACAATTTGGTAGTTTTAAACAGTGTACCCTAAACACTAAACACTATTTTTTAATTTCTAGGCTTTCAAACCCTCCAGCACAAACCTACGAGTTTCAAATCTAAAGGATTTTTATTCTGAAATGGTGGGTCAAACGTCCCCGGTATAAAAGTGGGTGCACATTCAAAGGATGTTAAATTTGGTACGTAACATAATGCTGTTCATTTATGTTCTAAGATTGTAAAACTGGAAGAAGACTAAATAATTACAAGTAACAATTAAAACTGGAAAAAAAAAAATACAAGGAACAATTAAGGTGGAGATAATACTCTAGATAATTTCGATGTTTATATACTCTAGAATAATTTCTTCTCTTTGTTCTTTAAGGTGTCGGAAAAAGTTCATATAAGTCTACTAGCAAGCACTACCTGTAAGATTGAGAAGAAAAAGGGCCATCGTCTCCTTTTCCCAGCCCTTCATTGGCCAGGATTTCAGACTGGTACGATCCCTCTTCTTGTTCTGTTGGGATCTCCTCGTCTTTTTCTTTTCCGCTGCCCAGGAACGCTTTGCCAAAAACGACGGCGTTTTTCTCAACAAGCATCTGCCGCCGAGGTTCGTTTCTGGAGCTTCTACGAATATTTAAAAAACTACGAATATTTGAAAAATCGGACACGTGTCCATTTTTTAAAAATATCTGGACATGGTGGATACGTTCTGGACATGCCATCTGCAAAATATAAAAGGCCCAGCTCGTAGCCCATTGCGAGCCCATAATTTAAGTGCTATCTCAAAAGTGAAAGAGAAACGAAACTCATTGGTGGAGATGGAAAACCATCAAGGAACTGGGCCAAGTGCTACAACTTCGCCTTCTAGTTTACGTTAAGCACTTTAAAAAGAACACACATTTAATAGATAAATGAACTAATAATACCTTGATATAAGTTGTCACCCTACTATGCATTTTGTTCAGCATACTTAGGATGATACACATTAGCACAACAGTCAATGGACCTTTTTAATGGTTGAAATATTCAATTCATTGAAAACATCTTTAAGCTACAGGTTGCTAGATTTATGAAGGATTGTCTTATGTTTAAATCTCTAGTATGTTTGATTGAAATTTTTTTGAATGGTTGAAACGTGCTAACCATGCATGTTTAAATCCTTATTTTATTAACTACTACGCTCATGGGTTGCTAGACGTGAGGAGCGGGAGTTTAAATTTCACTTTCATGTTGCTGCAAAAAAAGCATTGATGATATGGAATCCTGTTGCTGTTGACGATGAGGTAAGTGACTTATTTCTTATTCTCTTATATGTATATTTTAAAACTAACATGTCAAATTGTCTTTATGACTTTTGTTCGTCAACTATGCCTTGCAAATATTGAACTTGCTTTCTCTTAATATTTTTGATAATCATAGAGGGTATGCGAGGAATATGGAAGAGTTTTTATTCTAAAAATTGATACATGGTCTACAATTAAATTATATTTGATGTAATAGTTTTAAATTCAATTCGAGTCTTTATATAAGATGTTGACATTAACAATTTAAATAAGTTTTGATAGAGAAAAATAGAAATAAAACTTGGTTAAAATTGCATGCATGGAGCGTTTGTGGTTACATAGCTTCCTCCTTATTCTTTACTTTTAACTTTAAGCAAAGAGTACTTGTGGAAATTGGAATTGAGTTTGGTTGCAGTAAGCCTACGCCAAAAGACAAGGTGTTATAGCTTAATTGCTTTTCTTTTTTCTTGGTTTGTGTAAAGATAGGTAGAAATTGATCCGTATTAACTGGGATTGATACATGTTGACGTCACTCTCTTTCATCTATTATTTATAGAAGGCAAGCATCTTGGACATTTCATCTCGCTGGGAGAGGAACATGGGGGAAGATCCACTCTCTTCTATTTTGATTTGGAGAAAATTATTTGTAGAGCCTTTTGCATTACTGTGGGTGCGTATTTTTACACTTGTTCAATGCTCAACTTACTAGTTTAAATTGTTACTCACTCTCTCTTTCATTTATAACAATAAGGTTTTCAACGGAGTAAAATAACAGTTTTGTGAACATTTCTCATCCATTTTAACTAAGGTAACATCACACTTCCCAAAGTTATTTTCTAACGTGCCAATAAATCTGTTTTTAAATGTATGTGAAATTTGTTATATTGAGAAGATGGCTTGGAGGTTTTTTTCTTTTTTTGGGGTTCGGTTTTGATAAAATGGTTGGCTCTCATCTTATAAATTTGGAAGCTTGTTTGCCTAGTGGGAATAAGGATTACGAAGAAGTAGAATGAGCCTATTTTTGTGAGTGTTGATGGAGATCTTCGGGATAATAAGATCTTTCTTTTTTTTTTTGTGAAAAAACGGGAGAATAAGATCTTTATGATACAAAATAGTTAGTAGTAGTATAGGTATGATTATTTTAGGGGCCATGTGGGGAGTGTAGATAAAGTGACCTGATCGAAGAGGGAGAGACCTGTTTTTTTTTGGGGGGGGAGGGGGGGGGGGGGGGGTGTGTTTCCATCCTTTTTCACCTGTTTAAGCTAAAAATCATCAACCGATGAACCAAGAGAGGGATTTTAGGATCTGGTTGTTGGATATTTTGTGTCTTGCTTTAATATCACTCTTCTCAGACCTCGTTGAATACAAGGAATTCAAACATTTGTCTTTCCCATTCATGGTGTTCCTTTTGTGAATGTTACAAGTAAGATAGTAATTGACTCTTTTTGAAGTGTTATTTAAACTTGAAGTTTCCAAGTTCAATTGTTTATTACACTCCACTTCTACTTGCCTTCTACTTGCCTTGTTCTTATTCTATCATAGTTCTCTTGCTCATTGCTCTCGCAGTTCTTGATTTTCACCCCTCTTTTATCTCTCTCTTCTTTTTAATGAAAGATTTTGTTTCTTATTACAAAAAAACTTCATTTCTTGCTATACTATGTATGTTTGAATTATGAATTAAACCAAGCAGTTTTAAGATTAAGTTTTAATGGTACTCACTTGATATTGCCAAATGCATTAAAAGCTGAAATTTAAATTAAAGGTGGATGATTTTGCACTATGTTGAAACCAAATACACATGATACTATTTTTTTTGGATAAGAAATAGAGGTATATTAAATACAAAAGAGAACAACCTAAGGGAAGAAGGCAAGGAGCCCCCTCCCAAACGAAAAACTAATGGATCATGGCCTCCCAATTATGGAGGATTTGAGCTAGGCTATAATTACAAAAGAATTTTCTGTTTCTAAGACACCATAAAGAAGTCGTAATTTGTACATTAGTGCAGAAGGATTCAAAGGTTATATTCGAAAGCTCCTCTTATTTCTTTCCTTCCAAATCTCCCAAATGAGAGCCCTGGTAACACACCTTCACAAGAATCTGCACTTTCCTTGTAGGTTCCACCCAAATAAGGCTTCAAAAAGCCACTCCTCCACCTTCTCTGGACAACTAATGTGACAATCAAAAGCTTGAAGAATTTGATCCCACCCTCTCGAAGCAAAAGAGAGCAGCTAAGGAAAAGGTGCTCAATAGATTCTTCCCCCCCCCCCCCCCCCCCCCCCCCCCCCCCCGACATAAGGTACAAACTGACGGAGAGAGAGCCACATTGCAAAATTTTCTTTGCAATTTGTCTTGAGTGTCCAACCTTTTATAAGCAAGGCTCCACAAGAAGACTTTAACCTTTCTTGGGACATTAAACTTCCAGATTGATCCAATCCAAGTAGAACTAATCTTCGAGCTTGTTTCAAATAATTTCAAGAAGGCTGACCTTGTAGAGAAAAATCCTGACTTTTCGAGAGACCAATAAGCTTTGTCAACTCCCTCCCCCAACCTTACTGAATCAATCAAGGCGATCAAACCCAACCAATTATCAAAACTCCCTATCAAAGATGCCCCTTCGAAAACCAAGGTCCCAATTGTTCTGTTCCGCGTTCCAACACTTCGCGATAGTGGCTTCCTTCTTAAGAGAGATACTAAATAAGTCTTGAAAAGCAAGATCTAAAGAAGTGTTCCCCACCCACTTGTCATGCCAAAAGAAAGACACATGATATTATTGTATTATCCAAAATTTCTAACATGTTATATTTTGATTTATGCCATTTTCCCTGAGAATGTTCCTAGGAGGTCTAGTCTGATGCTCTTCTTGGATTGTCTGCAGTTGGTGGATTGCCGAATTATTCCTTTGTTGCTTTAGCCCCACTCCCCCACCACACACATACCAGAAAAATGCAGATGGTATAAGTATTAAAGGCCCTCTTCAATGACGAACAGCAAAAAGACTGCCATTTTTGCCGTGAGTAATCCAAAACAATTGGCCCAGTTGTACAAATCTGTAAATCTTTCTTGACGAGCATATGTCAGAAAACTTCTCTTGCAACTTGTAAGCCTTTCAATTTTTTTTTATTTTCTAAAATCATCATATGTATGTAAATATACTTGTAAAGAAGCAGTTTCAGTCTTGGGTGAAAACGTTATACATGCGAATCCAAGATCATTCAAACGATGTCAAATTTGGTACTAAAATAAATTTATCTTATGCTTTTCATTTATGTTCTAAGATAGTAAAACTTAAAGAAGGATAAATTACGAGGAACAATTAAGCTCAAGATATTATTTATTATTGGATCTTTTCTTCTGTTTCCTTTTTTAGGGTGTTGGAAAAAGTTAATATAAAGTACACTAGCAGCAAGAATATAGGGAATTTATGGGTGGATTCAGTGTGAAACTACTTCAACACTAGGGGGACAATATTTAATGTCCTTTAATCTTGAACGTCTTGTTTCAATCAACACCCACCTTTAAAACCCTTGCTCTTCCAAGAGATTTTTTTTTTTTTTTTTTTTTTTGAGTTCAACAACAATTGAGGGTGGGGAGATTTGAACCTTTGACCTTTTTGTCTAGACTACATGCCAATTACCACTGAGCTAAGCTCTTTCAAGAGATTGGAATGTATGATTTGCAGCATATTTGTTCATCATTTAATGAATTAATTATCTTGGGAACGGAAGGTTGTGGTTTTCTTTCAATTAATTTTTTGGCAACAAGTAGCTCCCTTCTTTCATTATGCATAAAAAATTTGAGAAGTTATTTAAAATGTTTGTTATTGCATAGAAAAGAGAAAAAAATCAAGGGTAGAGACTTCGGTCAGTTATGCTGTCTTCATTTATAATAATAATAATAGTTGTAATATTTATCTGGTGAAGTTGTCCTTTCATGTTTGTTCTTTTTTGTCCGTGTGTCTCTAGAACTACCCACTAGGCAACTAACTCTATGGAAGACAACCTGCTTTTTATTTGATCTCTATGAGTTCGGATATATTGAAATATTTATTTCTTCATAGTCTCTTTTATGAAGTTTTGTCAATGACATAATGAAGTCTTATTTAAATTTTTATGAATGTGCAGGTAATGGTCATATTGGCCATGGCCACTGCAACCAAGGAAATGTGTATCTTTTTCCATGGATGATTTGCCAAGTTGCCCATTATAATGGTGGATATGGTAGGTAGATTGCATGATACAGGCAGTCTCATATATTTGTTTAAATATTATTGATGCAAATTTCAAGGTTCTCGTCCCCCTAAACTTTTGGAAAGTTAAATTTAGTCATTTTGAAGTATAACTTAGTGTAACTTTTGTCGCAAGTTGTGGACTCGGTAGCATAATAAGAAAGAACTCACTGACTGAACAGGTAGGCTTTCTTTTCTAGGTTAAAACAAAAACGAACCTAGTCAAAGAAGTTTTTTTTTCTTTAAAAAGAAAATACTGTGTAATTGAGGGGGAGAGTAATTACGACTCCGTTACAGTTTGAGGCCACAAAGTCGATGTCTTTTTTCTACTTCTACTAGTAAGCTCCTCTGTTGCTGCATTTCTCTTTATTTTCATTTTCTTTTGTTTCTTGTACAGCAAGTGTTGGAGACATTTTTGGGGTGGGATAAGGGAAGTCTTCTGAGTGCAGAGTTGGGTTGCTGAAGGAAATTCTCTTATGAGTAGAGTGGAGTTGAGTATGGATGCATTGTTTTATTTCTTTTTGGAACAAAGTCTCCAATGCCATCGTCTAGTTTCTTTTACTAATCAAGATAGCAACTTTTGATGCTATATAGCTTAAAAGTGGGGCCTGACTGGTATTTTTCACTTATGGTTTATCTTTCTTAATTTTCTTTTGTAGCTATACAAGCCGGCGATTGTTACGTTATTTTGCCAATTTGAAAATTTGACAGTGTGCCTTGGGGTGTTGACATTGACTTAGTGGATAAAGCAACTAATACTTTGATGTTAAGTTGTCATCCTACTATTGATCTTATTAAGCCTTGTTAGGATGAAATTCTAGCAGTATGTTAAGCTTTTAGGCTGTGGGTTGCTAGGTATGTTTAAATCTAAGTGTGTCAGTTGAAAACTTTTTAAATGGTTTACATTTTGTTTAAATCATTATTTTATTAACTACTACACTTAACCTTCCTTGGCATTTCGGCTATGGTCAAGCACATTATCAGATCTTATTAACTACTAAATCTTTCTAGGTGTGGGGCACGTTATAAGTTTCAATTTTGTTGCTTTTAATTGTTAACTTTGATTTTGCTAATAAATGTAATCCTTTGTGTGGTGCTTTCGTCTTCTTTTAGCACTTGTAGTTTGTGGTCAGTGCCTGCATATAAGCTGCTTCTTCATTGTTCCCTTCATCTCCTCTCCTCCACTAATCTCCAATCTCTCTCCTCCGTACATGCCGCTGAGGTTTGTTTCCTAGAGATGTCCCCACCCCACGTGGATGGCTTCAAAACAACTTTGATTTGATCTTTTTCGTGTAAAATTTGTATTGTAAGCTAAAAACTTTTTCATTCAAAGGCTAAGTTAAGATTGGCTACAAAACAACTTTGATTTGATCTTTTTATACATGTAACCATGTGAAGTAGTATTTTGGCAAATGGAGATTTTCTTGGTTATCTTCTTGAGCGCCTTTAATTCTTTTTTTTTTTACCCTAAGGGGGAACATATCATGAAATGTGATTTAAATCATATTCAAACATATGTGAGGTGTCACGTGTGACTTGTGAGAAGGAAGGTGTCTATGAAAAAGCCTTCATCCTATGTCAACAGGACTTGCATGATATGGAACCAATCGTTTTGTATTTCTGTTTGATATTTTTCTTGTTTTGTTAGGGTTTGATCACAGATGAATGAGAAAACAATGCAATGATGATGCATTTTTTAAGGAAGGTGAAAGAAATTAATTGTTGAGTCTTGAGGGAAGAAGGTGCAAGTCTAGTGGAGCTAGTTTGTGAGTTTTGCGTCCTTCATATCCATAGCTTCTGTAGCATGGACTAATAATGTCTTCCTATGAATTATTATAATATTTGTTTTGTTGTTGACATTTGGAAATTTAAAATTGAGCAGCAACTAGCAGGAAGAGTGAATCTTAATCTTCTTTTGAGCAGTTGTCTCTTTTCATTTCTTCAATGAAAAGTTTCTTTTCTTGTTTAAAAAAAAAAAGAGTTGATGAATCTGTTTTTAAACGTGCATGACATTTGTAACTTTGATCTTCGTTGACAGTGACTATGGCAATTCATTTTCTCTATTTCTCTTTATTTTTGTGTGCAGCAATTATCAAAAGATATATAAGGTACTCTTCTAAATGTGGAGTATCGGAATTCGAGATGGATCATCTTGATAGTTGGCCTTTTTTTGTTGATGGTGAAGTAAGTAACTTATTCCTTATTCTCTTTATATTTTTAAAACTAACATGTTCTTATAAAAAAAACATGTCGAATTGTTGAATTTTATTACAATAGTTAATTACCATGCCTTGCAAATATTGAACTTGCATTTTCTTAAGATTTGATAATCATAGAGAGGGCATACGAGGTATATAGAAGAGTTTTTATTCTAAAAATTATTATATGGTCTACAATTGGATTGTATTTGATGATATATTTTTTAACTCAATTCTAGTCTTTATAAAAAAAAATGTTGAGATTAACCATTTAAATCAGTTGAGAGACCAAAATTTGGTTAAAATTGCGTGGGTTAACCATTAGCGGTTACATAGCTTCCATGTCAACCACGTCTTTCCTTATTTTGTTCCTTATACTCATAGTGTTTGGTTGCACTAAGCCTCACCTAAAGACGAGGTCTAATAAGATTAGTTATAAACCCCTTATTAAACATGTGTATAAGCATAGGCGCGAGGAAGGGGAGTGGAGAATAATATGTTCTTATTAGTTAGTTAGAAGGGTGTGCCCATGAGAATATAGTGAGAATGGGCTGTAGATAGAGTAGTATATAGGCGATAAGGAAAGAGTTGGAGAGGTACGTTTTTCGTAGTATTTTGTGAGAGGTTTTGTACTTAGGAGGGAAGGGGAGCTCTCTTAAAAAAAAAAAACTTGATTGCTTGATTGAAAAGCATTCTAAAGCATTTTTTTAAGGGCGTAAAGCGAATCAGAATAGGAACTGTAATCAAATACTTTTCCATTTGATAAAGGAAAATATTACTCTTTGTAGTACCTACTTAATAATAGACTTTGGATTAATTTTAAATATCATGCAAGGCTCAAGATTTGTTGAAGTATTGCTTTTTCTGCCTGAAGTAGAACCACTCAGCTCAAAATCCATAAATGATACAAAGTATGTCAAACATCATTTATAACATTTATCTTTTGGGGGCCTGTGCAGATATAGAAAAGTGTTGGACCCAAATAATGAGATAGTCAAAGGCGGGTTGATCGCTCATGTATGGGTTGAGTTGACATGCTTATATATGGTACTAGGCTCGAATTCAATAAAGTGTGATAAGAAGGCTTTTACCGCTTCATTCTAGCCATGAAGAATCATATTAAAGACCTTATATTATATTGGGTGACCATGGCGGTGGTTATAATTCCTTTTCTTCTTCATTTCCTCTGTTTCTCCTTATTTTCGTATTCTTTTGTTTCTTGTGCAGCAGTTATCGATGGTATATTTAGATTGGCGTGCAAATGATAACTCTTCCCAATCTGGAGTTGGATCGCCAAGGAAATTCTCTTAAGAGAGCGTGGAGTTGAGTGCATTCAACATTGTTTTATTTTTCCCAGTAAAGAGGTTCCCAACTGAGGCACCATACTAGTAATATCTTGTAGGTGATTGTTGTGATGATTTTCCAATTTGAATAGGTCAAAGTACTTTTTGACTTATGGATAAAGGAGTTGACATTGACTTTTTTTTTTTGGTAGGAGTTGACATTGACTTAATGGATACAGGAACTAATACTTCAATGTAAGTTGTCATCCCACTATAGGTCTTATTAAGCCTTGTTGGGATAAGCCTAACAGTTGTATTTACACTTTTTAAATGGTTGAAATATATTCAGTTCAATTGAAAAACATCTTTATGGCTGTGAGTTGCTAGGTTTTGGAAGGAAGATCTTATGTTTAAACCTATGTTTAATCTAAAACATATTAAATGATGCTTGAAACATTCTAGGTTTTATACTTTATCTTATTTACTACTACACAATCCTTTCTTAGCATTTTGACGATAATCAAGTATAGTATCCATTTTTATTAACTACTACACCCATGGATTTCTAGCATTGGGAGTTGTGGTTAGGGCTTGCATACCAAGGACAACTTGCTTAAAAAAATGCATAGACATCAATGTGTATACTTAATTTTTATGATCCAGTTGGAACTTAATTTCGATGAAAATTTTGACATTCACTATCTTATATAATCTTTTATGGAGGCATGCACATTAATGTGTATACTTTTGTGACATTTGTACAATGTATTAAAATATTGTATCCGTTTGTCTTGTGGATACTCCTATATGGTTCACATTCGAATGGTCAGAATACAGAAAAATGTTTCCTTAATCGCTTCTGATTTCATTTTTAAAAAAAATCGTTTATGATTTCAACAACGGTCTGTTTTAAATGGGCTTGAATTGTCTGACTTTTTAACATCTGCAGGTTATCCCTTAGGAGCTAACTTCGTGGTTTCAAATAAGGAAGTCAATTCTGTAATTGCTGAGGGATATCCAGTGGCTCAAATACTTTTACAGGTTTTATTCTTGCTCAATCTATATTATGTTATTGTATTCTTAGAGTATGGATGGAGATACATAATATATTGATGTTTCCCGTAGATATTTAAGGTGGTTTTTGTTGCAGCCCATGATTTGCAAGACTAATAGAAGGCAAGGATATGCCAGAAGTTGGTTGAACCAGATAAGTTCACTTCTATCAGTTTCTTTGTTGAATTGCGTATTTTTTTATATAAAATTTATGTGGTTTATGCATCTGTTCTAGTAGTTTTAGTTGTCATCTAGAGTGTATAGCATCTCATTGATAGTTTTTGTTAGTCCATTTATTGATCAGATTGGATGTATTATTATTTTAAGTTGTAATTTGGAGTATACAACATGTAGATCTAAGTACCATGCTTTCATTGAGATAAAATGAAAGAATATAAAGACAGCCCACTGGAAAAGGCCAACCCTAACTATATAAAAAAGGCATCCAATCTAAGATAATAATACTTGGCGGATAATTACAAAATTCCTTGGAGACTACCGTCCAAACTGAGGCACTAAGCTTGACATTGTACCATACCTCCTTGCTAGATTTCTCAGAATCTCTTAAGATTCTGAAAATGCAAAGAGTTAAAGAGAGAAAAAGAGACTAATTATAAGTTGAGAGAGAGGGGGGAGAGGGGTAACCAAGTGAGGATTGAAATGAGAGAGAGAAGCAATCTGGGAGTGAGCAAGAGGAAGACCGAGAGATAGAAAGCTAGCAGAAAGAGAAGATCGAAGAAATAAGAAAGAAGATTGAGAGAGAGGGGGCTTACCTGAGCTGTAGAGGCGGGGAGACCTGGCGGCAAAGAGCAGAAAGAAGAAAAAGAATCGAGTTGCCTCTCAATAGGAAGAAGACGGAGAAAGATGGGGGGGGGGGGGGGGGGTGCAGTTGTTGTGTGACTCGAGCGGTTTAGTTTAGTATACTTAAAAAAACATATAACCCTAAACGCAAATGCCCTTGCGTTTAGGGTTTTATAACTTTATTTGTTATTTATTTTTAAATAATAACCCTAAATGCAGAAACCCTTGTGTTTAGGGTTATTATAAATTGCAATTGTTTTTTAAAGAAGTCCTGGTTCATTGAGCGGATGCCTCAAATGCTTCATGGAAGGCGTGCACTTCGGCCTCACCTTCTTAACAACGCTTGGCATGCCTTTTAAAACACTGCGAGATAACCTCTTCAACATTGATTTACAGTTCGTATGCTTGGCCACATAAACATCAAATAGCTGGCAAGAACATCCCAAATAGAGTGAGCAAATTGACATCTCCGAAAAATATGATCCAAATCTTTTGTGGCACTCTTAGACCCATTTTCCCCCACCCAAATGGCCTCCCAAAAGTAAGTATTAGACCCATTTCCTATCAAACATTTGACAAACGAAGAAAAGAAAGGATGAGGGCATACTTGCTCACAATTAACCCTATGCCATAAAGCATTAGCCTATAAGAGAAAACGCCTCAAGCATTTAGCCAGAAGGGAATTGTTACGCTGCCGTAGGTTCCCAATACCCAATCCTCTTAGCTTCAACACTTTAGACACAAGCTCCCAACTAACTAGATGAGACTCCACCCTCTTCCACTCCTTCCCAAAGGAAGTCTTTCATAATCTCATAATCCTCCCCAAACTCTTACTAAACTGACAAGAAACCTGAAGAATTATAGGTAATAAGTTGGGATCTTATTCAACACATAATGTATTAGGGTCAATAGGCTTTCTTCTAGAAGGCAAGATGTTTCTTTAAATTCTCCAGGTTGGAATGTTCAAAAACTTTAGGAAAAGGAGAAAAAGGGTGGTTGTGGTTGTGTATAAATGGACATATGGTTCTTATTTGAATATCCTAGGAGATTTGAGATTTCTAAAAGAATAAGAATAAATCAACAAGATGTGAAGCGGTAATTGGTTATTTACGAAGATAATTAGTTGGAGTGTTAAAAGACTTGTGTGAAAAGAGATAAGGAACATATATATCGTTGTTATTTAGAAAAGTCAAATAAGGGGTATTGTGATCAAATTTTATATTTAAGAAGACTCATAGATATTGGTATTGATGGAGAGATCACAGGACGAACATTATTGACCAAATGGATTCGGGATTTGCTAGGGGAATAAGATGAATATAATTAGCTGGAATATTCAAGGATTTTAGGGAAAAGGGAAAAGAGTGGCCAATTAAACTTTGAGATTTACAAGGCAATAAGATGAATAGTAATGAGAAGTTGAGGGGCAATTGGTTATTAATCCAGATAATTAGTTGAGATGTTCAAGGACTTTAAGGAAAATAGACAATAGTAGTTGTGAAGCAATTGGGATGGAACTATACAGGTAAGACGGTAGATAAAAGTACTAATAATATTTGTAAGTTAGGATTGGAGCACTATTGGTCAAGTGGATTTGAGATTGACAAGGGAATAAGGAAATAAGGAAATGGTTATGATGCAGAAGTGAAAACGGTAAAGGGCAATTGGTTATTTATGAAATAATTATGTAATTATGCACATAGGTTATATTTGTAAGTTAAGATTGAAGAATAAACATTATTGGCTGAGTGTGTTGAGAATTGTAAGCGAATAAAATGATTAAGAGGCAAAAGTTAAAGGGCAATTGGTTATTTATGAAGATGATTAGTGGGAATGTCAAGAAACATCATAATGAAGAGTAAAGGGCAATTGGTTATTTATGAAGATGATTAGTGGGAATGTCAAGAAACATCATAATGAAGAGTAAAACGTGGTTGTGTAGTATTTATACAAGGAAATATGACGTAAAAGAAAAAAGAATGATTGGGAAGCAATTGAATAAGGTACTATCATTTTATTTGGAAATCAAAGTTGCTACTAAGTAGTGTTACAAAACCAAAATTGAGGTCTTGTGGTAAAAAAATATATTTAAGGCGGTGGAAAGACGTCATATTAGTATTGATGGGGAGATGAAACGATGAAAATCATTGGCCAAATGTATTTGAGATTTGGGAGAATAAGATAAATATCAAGTAGAAGTTTAGGGGCAATTGGTTGGAATGTTCAAGGACTTTAGTGAGAAAGGAGAAGGGAAAAAGGAAGGTCAATTGAATTTGAGATTTGCAAGGGAATAAAATGAGTACTAGGAGAAATTAAAGGGAAAATGGATTATTAATGAAGATAATTAGTTGGGATGTTTAAGAACTTTGGGAAAAGGGAAAGATTGGCCAATTGGTTGGAATGTTCAAGGACTCTAGGGAGAAGGGAAAAGGGAAAGAGGAATAAGTTAGGCCAATTGGATTTGAGATTAGCAAGGAAATAAGATGAAGATAATTAGTATGAATATTCAAGGACTTAAGGAAAGAAAAGGCACATCTCGAGAATAAATGAATAGAAAGAAGAAGTTATGGGGCAATTGGTTATTAAGAAATGACTTGGAAAAGAGAAAAGAGTGGTTGTGAAGCAAATTGAGATGAAATTATGTGGGTAGTACGATAGATAGAGGTAATGATGATATTTGTGAGTTAGGATTGAAGAAAATACCTAATTGGACAAGTGGATTTAAGAGTTGTACGGGAATAAGATCATTATCATGAAGAAGTTATATGAGCAATTGGATATTCATGATGACGATCAGATGAAATGTTACAGAAGTTGGGACGGCAGAGAGAGGTTGTGAAACATTTGTGTAAGGAAATATGTAAAAAATAAATAAATAATGATTATGAAGCAATTGAATAAGATAAATATCATTTCTAATTGAAAATCTAAGTAACTGCTATGAAGTGTAGTGAAGTAGATCTTGGAGGTATTGTAATGTAGGTATATATTTAGAATAGGATGGTGGAATGACTTGAAATTAGTTTATTGACCTAATGAATTTGAGATTTGGAAGGGAATAAGAATCACTTTGTTTATTTATGAAGATGATTAGATGGAATGTTAAGAGACCTGAGAATAAACAATAAATTGTGGTTGTGAAGAATATGTAAGGAAATAGGATGGAAAAGAAAAAAGAATGACTGTGAAGCAATGAATAAGGTACATATCATTTTTATTTGGAAATCAAAGTTACTACTAGTAAAGTCAAATTGAGGCATTGTGGTCAGAAAGCATATATTTGGGGTCGTGGAAAGACATGACATTAGTATTCATGAGGAGTTTAACAAGGAGCATTATCAACCAAATGGATTTGATATTTTGAAAGGGAATAAGATGAATATCAAGCAGAAGTTAAAGTGCAATTAGTTGGAATGTTCGAGGATCGTAGGGAAAGGAAAAAAGGTAAAAGTGAGGCCAATTGAATTTGAGATTTTTAAGAGAATATGATGAATAAATGAGAGAAGTTAAAAGGAAAAATTGGTTATTAATGAAGATAATTAGTATGAATATTCTTAGACTTCCGAGAAATGAGTAGTGTGGTCGCAAAGCCTATTGAGATGGAATTATGCAGGTAGGACAGTGGATAAAGGTAATGATAATATATGTAAGTTAAGATTGGAGAATAAGTATTATTGACTAAGGGTGTGTTTGAAATGACTTCTCAAGTAATTTTTGATGGCCAAAAATGTTCTTTTTTAAAAAATATATATAGAGAGTTTTTGGTAATGGTAACAAATAAAAATTACTTTTTAAATAACCAAATTGGTTTAAAATCCTTTTTTGGAAGCAACGCTCTAATGTTGATTTTATAAAAGTGATTCTAAAGTGATTGACCGGAAATCACTTCAGAATCATTTTGTGGTAATTTAGCATTTATAAAACCAATTTTAGATTTTGTGCAACCAAACAAACTTGTGATCAAAATCACCTTTAAGAAAATGTAACAAAGACTAAGCGTTTTACTTAAAAACATTTTATAAAAAGTGTTTTAGGGAAAAATATTTTTTAAAAGGTATTTAAATTAGAAGGTCTACTTGACACACTCTATAAGTAGATTTGAGAATTGTAAGGGAATAAGATGATTATCATGAAGGTGTTAAAAGGAGCAATGGGCTATTTGTCATGATAAGCACTTGGAATGCTAAGGGACTTGGATGTTAAAGATCAAACGATTATTTGTGATGATAATTACTTGGAATGTTGGACTTTGTGAAAAAAGAGCAAAGCAGAGGTGTGAAGCATTTATATAAGGAATATGTCATAAACGAAAAAGAAGCATTGTGAAACAATTAAGGTACATATCATTTTCATTTGGAAGTCAAAGTGGATTGTGAATATATCTAAATTTGGCCCGATAAAAGATGTGAAATTGGTTTATTGGCAAAATGGATTTGAGATTCTCAAGGTAATGAGATGAATACCAAAGAGAAAAGTGTTAATTAATGAAGTTAAAAGGGAAATTGATAATTAATGGAAGTAACTAGTATGAATGTTCTAGGACTTTAGGAAAAAGAGAATAACCAGGTTATGCAGCTATTGAGATGGAATTATGTAGTGAGGCTGATGGATAGAGGTAATGATGATATTTGTAAGTTTGGATTGAAGAATAAACATTATAAGCAAGGGGATTGAGAATGGTAAGTGAATAAAATGATTATGAAGTAGGAGTTAAAAGGACAATTGGTTATTTGTGAAGATAATTAGTTAGAAAGTTAAGAAACTTGAGAATAAAGAATAACGTTTGGTTGTGAAGCATTTGAAGAAACGAAAAATTATTGTAAAGAAATTGAATAAGGTACTTATCATTTTTATTTGGAAGTGATAGTTACAACCAAGAAGTGTAGTCAAGTCAAATTTGAGGTATTGTGGTGAAAACATATGTTTAGGACAGTGGAAGGATGTGATATTAGTAATGATTGGGAGTTTGGATAATGAGCATAATTGGCCAAATGGATTCACGATCTACAAGGAGAATAAGCAAAAGTTTAGGGGCAATTGGTTATTAATGAAGATGATTGAGTACATTATGAAAAAGGGAAAAGTGTGGCCAATTGGGTTTGAGATTTGGAAGGGAATTAGATACATAGAAAGGGGAAGTGAAGGGGAAGTGCGTATTAATGAAGATAGTTAGTATGAATGTTCAAGGACTTTAAGAAAAGAAAAGGTAAACCTCAAGGGAATAAGATACATAGAAAGGAGAAGTTATGGAGCAATTGGTTATTACTAAAGAAAATTAGTTGGAATGCTCAAGGACTTGGAAAAGAGAAGAGTGGCAATTGAGATTGAGATTGAATTATGCAGGTAGTATGATGGATAAAGGTAATGATGAAATTTGTGAATTAATATTTTACCCAAAAAAAAATACATGATTGGACAAGTGGTTTGAGAATTGTAAGAGAATAAGATGATTATCATGAAAATGTTAAAGAAGCAATTGGATATTTATGATTATGATTAATTGGAATTTTATGGAAGTTGGAAAGATAAAGGAAAGCAAGGTTGTGAAGCATTTGTGAAAGGAAATATGACATAAAAAAGAATAAAGAATGATTGTGAAGCAATTGAATGAGGTAATATCATTTCTACTTGAAAATCTAAGTAACTAAGTAACTGCTATGAAGTGTAGTGAGGTAGATCTTGGAGGTATTGTAATATAAGTATATATTTAGAATAGGATGGTGGAATGACGTGAAATTGGTTTAATGGCCAAATGAATTTGAGATTTGGAAGGAATAAGAATCACTTTGGTTATTTATGAAGATAATTAGTTGGAATGTTAAAAGACTTAAAATAAAGTGTGGTTTGGAAGCATTTATAAGGAAATATGGTAGAAAAGAAAAAGAATGACTGTGAAGCAATGAATAAGGTACATATCATTTATATTGGGAAATCAAAGTTACTACACTTTAGTAGTGAAGTCAAATTGAGGCATTGTGGTGAGAGCATATATTTAAGGCAGTGGAAAGACATGATATTAGTATTGATGGGGAGTTTAAACAAGGAGCATTATCGGGCAAATGGATTCGAGATTTTAAAGGGGCATAATATGTGAAATGATTGCAAAAAATTAGGTTCTATTGATGAGATAATAACAAGAAGCTTTCCCAATGAAAAATGGGGGAGAAAATGTTGTAATTACAAAAGGGAGTCGTTAATTTACCCCCTGACATAACTAAAAAGATAGTGGATTCAATGAAATTGTCGAAGTTTTGTTGCCTGTCTGAGAAAATTCAAGTCTCTCTTTCCAAATATTCCACAAGAAAGCTCCAACGATAGTGGATTCAATGAAATTGTCGAAATTTTGTTGTCTGTCTGAGAAAATTCGAGTCTCTCTTTGCAAGATTTCACAAGAAAGCTCAAGCCATATTTTGCCAAAGAGTTTTTGTCTTCTTAAATAGGTAAACTACAATGATATTAGAATAAGATGAATATCAAGGATTTGTTAATGGGCCATTGGTTGGAATGTTCCCGGACAGGGAAAAGGAAAAAGGATTTGATATTTGCAAGGGAATAAGACAAATAGATAGGAGAAGTTAGGGAAACATTGGTCATTAATGAAGATAATTAGTATGAATCTTCTAGGACTTGGGGAAAAGAAAAGTGTAGTCGCAAAGCCTACCGAAATGGAATTATGCAGTTAAGGAGAAATTGGTTATTAATGAAGATAAACATATATTTAGGGCGGTGGAAGGACATGATGTTAGTATTGATGAGGAGTTTGGACAATGAGCAGTATAGGTCAAATGGATTTGAGATTTGCATGGGAAAAAGATGAATATCAAGCAAAAGTTAATTGGTTGTTAATGAAGTCAATTTGTTGCAATGTTCAAGTACTTTATGGAAAAGGGAAAAAGGAAAAGTGTGGCCAATTGGGTTTGAGATTGGAAGGTAATAAGACGAATAGAAAGGGATAGTGAAGAGGCAATCGGTTATCTTCATCAATCGGTTATTAATGAAGATAATTGGTATGAATGTTCAAAGACTTCAAGGAAAAGAATGGTCATAAAGCTATCGAGATGGAATGATGCAGGTAGGACAATCGATAGAGCTAATAATGATATTTGTAATTTAGGATTGAAGAATAAATCCTATCGACCAAGTGGATTTGAGAGTTGTAAGGGAATAAGAAAAGCAAAAGTTAAAGGGAATTTGCTATTTTTGGAAGATAATTAGGTGGAATGTTAAGAAACTTGAGAGGAAAGTATTGTTGTGAAGGATTTTATTAGGAAATTTTATGGAATGAAAAAAGTAATGATTGTGAAGCAGTCGAATAAGATTTATATTATTTTTATGTGGAGATCAAAGTTACTACTAAGATGTGTAGTAAAAGAAAATTTGAGGTATTGTGGTGAAAACTTATATTTAGGTTGTTGGAAAAGATGTGATATTGGTGTTGATGGGGAGATTAAATCATGAGCATCTTTAGCAAAAAGGATTTGAGATTTGCATTGGAATAAGATGATTATTATCAAGATGTTAAAAGGGCAAGTGATTATTATGAAGGTAATTAGTTGAATGTTTTAGGACATTAGGGTAATGAGAAAACTCTGGTTGCAGAGTAGTTGAATAAGTTACATATTATTTTTATTTGAAAATCCAAGTGGATTTGAGCTTTCTAAAGGAATATGAATAATATCAACCAAAAGTTATAGGAGAAGTTGGTTTTTTTTCCCCTTATTCTTCAATGAAGATAATAAGTTGGAATGTCGATAAAATGTTATCCAGAAAGATAATTGGTTGAAAAGTTTAGGGACTTGGAAAAAGAGAAGAATGGCTTTAAAGCAATTTGAATAAGTACTCAAGGGAATAGTGGAATGTTGAAGGACTTTAAAGAATGGAAATGGAAATCCCTAGGGAATATGATGAATATAAGTTATGGGGAAATTGGTTAATAACAAATCAAGGACTTAGGAAAAAAAGAGTAATTGTGAAGTAATTGAGACGAAATTATGTAGATAGTACGATGGATAGAGGTGATGATGATATTTGTGAGTTAGGATTGAAGAAGATACATGATTAGACAAGTGGATTTGAGAATTGTAAAGAAATAAGATGATTATCATGAAGAAGTTAAAGGAGCAATTGAATATTTATGATGATTATTAATTGGAATGTCACATAAGTTGGGAAGACAGAGGGAGCCAGAGGGAGGTTTTGAAGCATTTGTGAAAGGAAATATGACAAAAAAGAATAAAGAATGATTGTAAAGCATTGAATAAGGTACATATCATTTCTATTTGAAAATCCAAGAAACTGTTATGAAGTGTAGTGAGGTATTGTAATGTAAGTATATATTTATAATAGGTTGGTGGAATGATGTGAAATTGGTTTATTGGCCAAATGAATTTGAGATTTGGAAGGGAATAAGAATCATTTTTGTTGTTTATGGAAATAATTAGTTGGAATGTTAAAAGACTTGAGCATAAAGAATAAAGTGTGGTTGTGAAGCATTTATTTAAGGAAATATGACGAAAAATAAAAAGAATGACTGTGTGTGAAGCAATGAATAAGGCACATATCATTTTTATTTGGAAATCAAAGTTACTACACTTTAGTAGTAAAGTCAAATTGAGATATGTGGTGAGAAAGCACACATTTAGGGCAGTGGAAAGACATGATATTAGTATTGATAAACAGAGAGCATTATCAGCCCAATGGATTTGATATTTTGGAGAATAAGACAAATATCAAAAAGTTAAGGGGCAATTGGTTGGAATGTTCAAAGGAAAAATGTAAGAGTGCGGCCAATTGGATATGAGATTTGCAAGGGAATAAGATGAATAGATAGAAGAAGTTGAGGGAAAATTGGTTCTTAATGAAGATAATTAGTATGAATATTCTTAAACTCAGAGGAAAAAAGGTATGGTCTCAAAGCCTGTTAAGATGAAATTATGTAGGTAGAACGGTAGATAGAGGCAATGGTGATATATGTAAGTTAAGATTGGAGAATAAATATTATTGACTAAGAGTGTGTTTGTAAAGGAATAAGATGATTATCATGAAGATGTTAAAGTAGCAATTGGTTATTTGTGATGATAATTATTACTTAGAATGTTAAGAGACTGAGAATGTTGGACTTTGTAAAATCTTTACATCGGGAAATATGTTGTACAAGAAAAAGAATGATTGGAAGCAATTGAATAAGGTACATATCATTTTCATTTGGAAGTCAAAATGGATTGAGAATATATCTAAAATAGGCCCGATGAAAAATGTGAAATTGGTTTATTGGCAAGATGAATTTGAGATTGGCAAGGGAATGGGATTAATATCAAAGAGAAAAGAGTTAATTAATGAAGTTAAAATGGAAATTAATAATTAAGGAAAGTAACTAGTATGAATGTTCAAGGACTATAGGAAAAAGAGAATAACCAAAAAGAGTGGTTATAAAGCTATGGAGATGGAATTATGTAGTGAGGCTGATGGATAGAGGTAGTGATGATATTCGTAAGTTATGATTGAAGAATGAACATTATAAGCCAAGTGGATTCTTGTTAGTGAATAAAATGATTATGAAGTAGGAGTTAAAGGGACAATTAGTTATTTGTGAAGATAATTAGTTGGAAAGTTAAGAAACTTGAGAATAAAGAATAAAGTGTGGTTGTGAAGCATTTGAAGAAACGAAAAATTGTTGCAAAGAAATTGAATAAGGTACATATCATTTTTATTTGGAAGTGAACGTTACATCCAAGAAGTGTGGTAAAGTCAATTTTGAGGTATTGTGGTGAAAACATATATTCATAGTGGTGGAAGGACGTGATATTCGTATTGATGGGGAGTTTGGAAAATAAGCATCATTAGCCAAATGGATTTAAGATTTGCAAGGGGAATAAGATTAATATCATGCAAAAATTTAGGGGCAATTGGTTGTTAATGAAGATAATTTGTTGGAATGTTCAAGTACTTTATGGAAAAGAGAAAAGGGAAAAATGTGGCCAAGTGGGTTTGAGATTTGGAAGGAAATTAGATGCATAGAAAGGAGAAGTGAAGGACAATTGCTTATTGAAGATAGTTAGTATTCAAGGATTTTGAGGAAATAAAAGGTAAACCTCAAGGGAATAAGATGAATAGAAAGGAGGTGTTACAGGGCAATTGGTTATTAACAAAGATAATTAATTGGTATGTTCAAGGACTTGAAAAAGAGAAAAGAGTGGTTGTGAAGCAATTGAGATGAAATTATGTAGGTAGTACGATGGATAGAGACAATGATGATATTTGTGAGTTAAGATTGAAGAAAATACATGATTGGGCAAGTGGGTTGAGAATGAGATGATTATCATGAAGATGTTAAAGAAGCAATTGGATATTTATGATGATGATTAATTGGAATGTTACAGAAATTAGGAAGACAGAGTAATGCAAGTTTGTGAAGTATTTGTGAATGGAAATATGACAAATAAGAATAAGGAATGATTGTAAAGCAATTGAATAAGGTACATATCATTTTTAATTGAAAATCTTAGTAATTGCTATGAAGTGTAGTGAAGTAGATCTTGGAGGTATTGTAATGGAAGTATATATTTAGAATAGGATGGTGGAATGACGTGAGATTTGGAAGGGAATAAGAATCACTTTGGTTATTTATGAAGATAATTAATTGGAATGTTTGGAGACTTGAGAATAATGAATAAAGTGTGGTTGTTAAGCATTTGTACAAGGAAATATGACGGAAAAGAAAAAAGAATGATTGTGAAGTAATTAATAAAGTACAAATCATTTTTATTTGGAAATCAAAGTTGCTAAACTTCAATAGTGAAGTTAATTTGAGGTATTGTGGTGAGAAAGCATATATTTAAGGTCGTAGAAAGACATGATATTAGTATTGATGGAAAGTTTAAACAAGGAGCATTGTTGATCAAATGGATTTGAGATTTTGAAGGGGAATAAGATGAATATCAAGCCGAAGTTAAGGGGCAATTGGTTGGAATGTTCAAGGACTTTAGGGAACCAATTGGATTTGAGATTTGCAAGGGAATAAGACAACTAGATACAAGAAGTTAAGGGGGAATTAGTTATTAATGAAGATAATTAGTATCAATGCTCAAGGACTCTAGGAAAAAGAGTGGTTGTAAAGCTATTGAGATAGAATGATGCAAGTAGGATAGTCGATAGAGGTAATAATGATATTTGTAATTTAAGATTGAAGTATAAATCTTATCGACCAAGTGGATTGGAGAGTTGTAAGAGAATAAGATGATTATGAAGCCAAAGTTAAACAAAATTTGCTATTTGTCAAGATAATTAGGTAGAATGTTGAGAAACTTTAGACGAAAAGAGGAAAGTGTGGTTGTGAGGGATTTGTATAAGGAAATTTTACGAAAAGCACAAAAAAAAAAAGAATGATTGTGAAGTAGTTAAATACGATTCATATCAATTTTATGTGGAGGTAAGATATTGTGGTGAAAACATATATTTAGGGTGTGGAAAGATGTGATATTGGTGTGAAAAGAGGAAAGTGTTGATGTAGAGATTAAATCATGAGCATCATTAATGAAAAAGATTTAAGACTCGCATGAGAATAAAATAAATATTATCAAGATGTTAAGGGGCAAGTGATAATTAATCAAGGTAAGTTGAATGTTATAGGACATTAGGGTAAAGAGAATTGTGGTTGAAAAGCAGTTGAATAAGGTACATATTATTCTTATTTGAAAATCCAAGGGTTTTGAGATTTCTAAAGGAATAAGAGTAATATCAACCAAGTTATAAGGGAAATTGGCTATTTATGAAGGTAATAAGTTGTAATGTCGAAGGATGGGGTGAAATAGATAAAAGTTGTTGGGAAGCAATTGGTTTGCAATATATGTCTCTTATTTAGGAATCAAAGTTATGATTAATTGACAGAATTGTAGTAAGTAAAGTCAATTTATAGGCATTGAGATAGAAAAAATAGATAATGGTATTTGTATGTTGATTGAAGAATACATTTGCCTAGTGAGTTTGAAATTTGTTGAGGAGTGAGCTTAACATTAAGGAGAAGTAAATGGACTATTGGTTGGTTATTTGTGAAGATAAATGTTGGAATGTTTAAGGACATGGGGGATAAAGAGAAAAGATTGATTTTGAAGCAATTGAATAAGATATATATGAAGGGGTGAATATTAAGAATGCGGAAGCAATTTTGGATCTTGAGCACTCTAATTTGATCAATTTTATCATACAAAAAACATGCTCAAAACTGGAAAGTATGAACACATACGTTTGTAGCTCAAAATCTCCAAATTCTTTACAAATCTTGGATCACCAACACTACTTGGACCACCACTAGAGTCTTCCCTACTATTCTCAGCACTTGGAATGGATTGTGGGATCTTTGATTGAGAGAAATTGGGAGAAGAATGAGTAAAGATCTAAATAAAAAAGCTAGAGAGTTCTCTACAAAAATCTCTTGTTTTTCTAATCTTCTTTCTACATTGTGTTTCTTCTCTATTTATAGAAAGCCACAAGCTTAGTGAAGAAGCCAATTGAAAGAAGATATGCTTCAAACAATAAGCTTGGTGAAGAAGTTATGAACTTGGTCCATATTTCATTTCCAAATGAATTTGAATTCTTTTTTAATTTTAATTCAAAATTAATATAAAATTAATTTTAAATTAAAATCAATTTTTAATTAATTAAACAATTTAATTAATTTTAAATAAATATTTAATTTAATATCAAATATCAAATTAAATAATTGGACCAATCCTAATTTCTCAAAACGAACGTTTGAACATGAATCCCTATTCATGTTTTAAACCGAACGAATATTTAAATCATATTTAAATATTTCCACCTCTTCTTTATCATAGTTTAATTCATAATTAAGCTATGATACGTTAAGTATATCGCATATAATTAACTTTTTCTCCCAAATTCGAATTTGAACAATTCAAATTCTTTTCTCTCAAATTATTCCAAGGCTTAGTCTGAGCTAGTAAGGGGACCTAATGGACCTACAGATCATGAGTTCCAACGATACGAGATTAACCGGTCAAACTTTTTAGCCTAGCTAATCAACATTCGTTAACCATCGGGACACTCCACTAAAGCCCAGTGGCTGCACTCTCCCCATTGTAGATATATTTCTGTCCACTCGATATAACCATGATTAGTAAGTCGATTCTTCACAGGTTGTTCGTAATTACAGCTGGGTCAAATAAACCGTTTTACCCCTGTAATTACTTCTTGTTCCTTAAGTCCCACTGATCCTCTAATGAACAATTTGGTTTGTGGTCCAACCAACAAACCGTATCCCTCTCGGGCCAACGAGAGGGTGGGCCCACTGTTCAAGACCTGAAGTCAGTACTTAAGGGAACAACCTCTCTACTAAACCCTAAAGCGGGTAGGAGTGAATTCCATCTCGCATGACTATGTTCCCAACTATCTATCCGGTCTTATCCCCAAAATGGGAGGCTTATTGAGTCGGCGATCTCGGGCCACTCTCACCCATGCAAATCTAAGGATAATCTCGAATAAACAGGAGTTCATAGCACGCTCAGGATTAAGATCGAGTTACCTAGGTCATCGTATGAATATAGTCAGTTAAAACAGTAAACGGAGTTAAAAAGTCTAAGTGACTATTTCGCGGTCCAGTCGTATGCAAACTCATTGCATAGGACGCCCCCACTCGCATGTCTCCACATGAACGATTTAGGATCACATCGTTAGTACTATACAAAGTGGGCCGCGTCCATAGTGTCCCCAGTATAAGGTACCCAGCCCTATCCCTATACTATAGACCGTTCTGGTTATAACTCGAACTTGATCCACTTTTATGTCATACATAAAGTTCAAGTATACATACTATAGCCAAATGTACTTAGTTCATTGGATTTGGGTTATTGAATACACAATTCACTTTATTCAATAACACATTTATTGAATAAACCTCAATAACATCTTTATAGTAAAATAGAATATACATTCAGTTTACAAAACCACGAGTTTTAGGACATAAAACCCAACAATATATCGTTCTTATTTGGGAATCTAAGTTACTTATTATAAATGCAATAAAGTCAATTGGGAGATAATGATGGTTAAGATTGAAGATTATACATTATTTCCCAAGTGGAGCTTAGAATTTTAGGGGAATAAGACGAGTATCAAGGAGTTACAAAGGTCAATCGGTTATTGATGAAGATAATTATTTGGAATGTTATGGCAGTGTGGAAAATGAGAAAAGTATTGGTTGTGAAGCATTTGTAGAAGTATGAATGGAAAAAAAAATAAACAATGGCTGTGAAGCAATTGAATTACATATATATTATTTTTATTTGGAAAAGTCAAATAAGGGATACTGTGATCGAAATATATATTTAAGGTAGTGGAAAGACATGATATTTCCATGGATGGGGACATTAAACAATGAACATTATTGGCGAAATGGATTTGGGATTTGCTAGGGGAATAAGATGATTATAATTAGCTGGAATATTCAAGGACTTTAGGGAAAAGGGAAAGGAAAAAGAGTGACCAATTAGACTTTGAATTTTGCAAAGTAATAAGATGAATAAAAAGGAGAAGTTAAGGAGCAATTAGTTGAAAGGTTCAAGGATTTTAAGGAAAATAGACAAGCGTAGTTGTGAAGCAATTGAAATGGAATTATGCATGTAAGCGGTGGATAGAGGTACTAATAATATTTGTAAGTTAGGACTGAAGAATGAATTTTATTGGCATAGTGGATTTGAGATTACAAGAGAATAAGGAAATGATTATGATAAAGTTAAAAGGCAATTAGTTATTTATGAAATCATTATGTAATTTTGCACGCGGGATGTTGAATAGAGGTTTTGATGATTTCGTAAGTTCACATTGAAAAATAAACATTATTGGCCGAGTGGATTGAGAATTGTAAGCGAATAAAATGTTTATGAAGCAGAAGTTAAAAGGGGGCAATTGGTTATTTATGAAGACAATTAGTTGAAATGTCATAAAAAAAACTTGAGAATAAAGAGTAAAATGTGGTTGTGTAGTATTTGTATAAGGAAATTTGACGTAAAAGAATGATTGGAAAGCAATTGAATAAGGTACTATCATTTTATTTGGAAATCGAAGTCACTACTAAGTAGTGTTACAAAGCCAAGTGGTCTCGTAGTGAAAAAAGATATTTAAGGTGGTGAAAAGACATCATATTAGTATTGATGGAGAGATTAAACCATGAACATTGTTGGCTGAATGGATTTGGGATTTGCAGGGATATTAGATGAATATCAAGCAAAAGTTAAGCGGTAATGGGTTGGAATGTTCAAGGACTTTAGGGAGAAGGGAAACGGAAATGTGAGGCCAATTGTATTTGAGATTTGCAAGAAATTAGAGATGAATAGACCGGAGAAGTAAAGTGAAAATAAGTTATTAATGAAGATAATTTGTTGTAGATAGGTTATTTATTTGAAGATAATTAGTTGGAATGTTGTAGAACTTTGGGAAAAAGGAAAAGGAAAAATAGTGGGCAATTGGATTTGAGATTTGCAAGGGAATAAGACGAGAAAGGAGAAGTCAATGGGCATTTGGTTATTAATGAAGATAATTAGTATGTATGTTCACGGATTTTAGGAAAAAGAGAAAATAATGGCTGTGAAATGTTGTCTTGCAAAGTGTAGCTCAACCACTTAAGATATTCCACACTGTCGAATACAAGTAATAAATGGAAGTATTCCAAAATATCGTATCTCAAGGGAACAGTTTAAACAAAATTGAAAGAAACAAAAGATTTCTTGAGAACAACAACTTAAGTAACCAAGTATAAGAATTGGATTTGTTGTTGGAAAAATAAAGAGATAAAATAGATGCTAGGAGAAAAGTTGAGGAGATCACTTAAAAGAATGAGGGAATTCAAGTGCACTCATGTCCTTTGGTGAGAATTGTTATGCAGTTGCCATTGCAATCATGCCTTAACACAGAGTAGTTGTAAACCAAGTCAACTCCTATTCAATTTTAATTCAAAATCCTTAGGAGGCTAAGTGATTAAACCTATATGTCTATGGCCAATTGTACTTAGATAAATTAAGATCGCATTATAGTGGTTTTGGGGGGCTCGTCCTATGTCTAGGATCAAATTCGCCTTCCTCTAACCCATTCAATATTAGATTCATACTTGAAAGCAACGTTGGTTGATCAATCAATGATTACTAAAAACACATAAATCAGTAAAAGCAAACAACCTTTTGTGTTAAATTGGATTGCCTTTGCATGTAAGCTTCACATTCTCACTTATAAGGCATTCATACACTTGAATTCCTAAGAGAGATTTAGCTCAAGTTGATCAAATAAAATCAAAAAGCAATAAAGTAATGTCTTGCAACAACCATAAGAAATTGAATTGAAAAGTTTACTACATAGGCTAAGAAGAGGTTTTTTTAATACCACTGGACTTGCAATAATAAAGAAGAAAAGAAAATCTCAATGAATTAATATAGAATTCTTATTGCAAAAGCTCTCGGCCAACACTTGTTTAATTCAGAATATCAAGAAACAATTAAACAACACAAAATTGCTAGGAATTTAATTGAGCATAAAAAAACAGAACCTATTACTAACGATAGAAATTAAAGATGAAATTCCCTCAACCTATCCTTTTTCCGTTTTAATCGATTCTCCTCAATCTCTTTTAAGTTGAGTCAAATCTTTACAACCCAAGAAAGTCTCCTAGGTTGGATTAAGCTAGATGAATTTGAGATTGGAAGGACATGCGGTAGAAAAGAAGAAAACAAAATGCATAAAAAATGGATTTTTCTTCCGCCCTCGAAAATCTCTTCTCTTCCTTATGTTTCTCTTCTTCTTATAGCCTTCAAGCATCTAGGGTTTTTTCATTTTCTATGTATGGATGATGTAGGAAGTCGTTGCTTGAATTAAGGAGGAATTGATGTCAAAATCTTCCAATTATGGAAAATCTCGTTTTTCTGCCTTCTAGGGTGCAATTGCGTTACAATTGTACTGCAATCCTCTCCTTTCCCTAAACCTGCACAATAACCAACTAAGTCGGTCAAATTTCAACATTTTAATCTATTTCTTATCTTAAGAATTCTCATCATGCTCAAGGATTCCTTAACATGGGAGCTACATACCTCATTACCAAATGCATGGGGATTTCGAGCAATGAAGGAAAATCTGTCAGGTTCAGAGTTACCGCCACTCAACATTAAATTTTTTCCTGCTTTCTTCCCTTCGTACTTCTGCAAAAGCTTCTCTAATGTTAGGTAAAGGTTTAGTAGCCAAAATTCTACCACGTACCTTATCTAATTCTTTGTTGAGATCCAATAGAAATTTGAACACTCTTTTCTTTTCAACTATTTTCTTGTATTTGGATGCATCGTTGTTGCACTCCCAACTATGACTTTCAAACATATCAAGTTGTTGCCACAATCGAGAGAGTTGATTGAAGTATTGAGTAACTTGCATGTCTTCTTGTCATAGTTTGTGAAGTTTCTCTTCTATTTCGAATGATTCAAATGTATTTTCATGATCATAGTACATTTCACAAACAGCTTCCCAAATCTCCCTCATTGTAGTGTATTTGAAAGTTTTCTCCAATCTCTGTGGTCATAGAGTTGATCAACCAAGACATAACCATATTATTTTCAGCTTTCCATAACTTATACTTTTGATCTGTGCTTTCGGGAGTTGAACTCTTATCGGATAGGTAGTCTTCTTTTCCTTTCGCACAAATGAACAGCATGACGGATTAGGACCATGACAGATAATTTCTGCCATTCAGCTTATGGTTGGTAATTTGGGGAACTGCTCCTTCCGTCATTGGTGTAGTATTTGTGGATGATGAAGCCATTGATCTGTCTTTTGTGTTTTCACAAAAAAATAATAATAATAATAATAAATAAATTGGCAGACGACTACAAATCTGAAACACAGAGAGGGGACTTACTGGAAGTTATTGTAGGTTGAGTTGGTAAACAAAAATTAGCACGTGTAATACTTGTGCGTGCAACTCAGTAAACAAAAATTAATTTAAATGAGGCTGCCACTTGGTTTTGACTTGAAGAGAAGCTGCCACATGTTGTTGTATAAGCACTAAAGCAAAAAGAGACCACTAATTGGAGTAATACCCCTGGTTTCTAACCTTCAGTGCCGAAGCAAAACAACCATGAGTGATACGAAGGTGGCTACGAACAAGGCCACGAGCAGACATGAGTACCAGAAATGTTAAAGAAAAAAAAACAGCATCGACCACGAACGGACGTGACAACGGCGATCACGAACGGAAATGATGGCAATGAACGAACACCAACAAATCAAGGGCAGATGTGATGGTGGCAAACGAACGATCAACACTCGAAGCTCCTGATGCATGATGGGCTACCGACAATGAAAACAAGTTGCACACACCACAGAAGCTTCTGATGAGGGTTAAGGATCTCCACCTAAATTTCTTTTGTGAATGGAACTTGAGCGTGGTGTAAATGATTGAGGTCCTCTGACGCAAGGATGCAAGGAAGATTTTGGGACCTCTTAACCGAGGTTTAAGTGTTGATATTGGCTTGAATAGACCAACAAAAGGTGCGGTGTTTTTTTTTTTTTTTTTGGATTACTGTTCTGATACCATGATGGTTTACAAGAGAACAAATACAAGGGAAGGAACAACAATTAAGAGAACAAATAAGGGAACAAAATAAAGGGGAGGATAATTCTAGAAAATTTCCATAAGGATCAATAATCAACAAAGAGCATGTAACTTAGACAGCTTATCGTTAGGATACAACTTAGATAAATTTAAAATCGGCCTCACCCACCTTCATCTAATTCCTCGCGATAGAGTTGGAGCGGTTGGCAATTTTTTTTTTTTTGTTTTTTTTTTTAAGAAATTGAGCTTTCATTGAAAAAAAAAATAAAAGAATAAACAAGAGCATACTAAAAAAACAAAGCACAACAAAACAAAAGGAAAATCCCTTAAATAACTATAGGAACAAAATCAAACTAAGATCATAATTACAAAAAGGCCTAATGACTGACACCTATAAGGAAGTTGTTAGGCCTCCAGTTAATGATACGTATGTGAGAAGAAATAAGGATGGGCCAGATGGGCCCAAGTATGTGACAACTGTTTATTTTACTACTTTGTTTTGGGTTGTTCATTTTGGGTCTAAAAACCCAGTTCGTTGTCTTATTTAATCTCTACTTTGGGGAGGGATGAGTCAAGCATTGGTATTTTGTAAGAACAATTAGTTCTAAAGGAGAGACCAACCCTCTTGAACTGGCTGAGGAATCTAAATCGTATGTATTGTCAACTTTTTGGTTACTTTTGTAAGGTTATACCTTACAAGCATTAAATTTCACCACCTCCCAAACTTCACCACACGACCTCTCCACCTCTCTAAAAATCCAATTGTCTCTCTCAAGTCAAACTCCTCACAAAATAGCAAAGAAACTAGCTTGCCAAAAAATTCTACCATTCTCTCGAGAAGGCAAATTGGATGGCTTGTTTCATCAATTTGATTAAATGAGTCACTTCCCGTTTATATATTATATTATTTATTGAAAATCATATTGGGACGTAGCTGAGTATGTTTAAAACCGAGTGTTGAACATCAAAACAAAATGTTAAACAGGTTCAATTTTTAAAACTATGGAACTGAATAAAGTTGTTGCCAAATTGGATCATGATAATTGCATTTAAAATGGATTGATTAACATTGCAAATATAGGATAAGAGCAAGAACAAGTCTTGTATTTATGTGATAGGTTTACAGGTTCAAAGCAGAATCACAATCAATTTTGAACTCTTTCAGCTTGGGAATACGAAGCCGCCAAATCAAGTTGATTGTTCAAATTGAACTAAGCTAAGTTAAAGTTCTATCTCTCCCTCTTTATGATTTTACTTGGTTGGGCTTACTTATTTATTTATTAGTTTTAGTTTCCCCCCAAGGTTCCATAAAAAATTGGTAAAATTGAATGTTACTGGGTCATGCTTAAAAACAATCCATAAATTTTGATCCTTAGATATGTTTTACTTGTAAAATTTTCTTATTAATTCATATGGTTTTAAGCTGATTTTTTATGAACTTTGTTTCAAAGGATTTAACTGCTATGTATGATGATCTGTTTCGATTCTTCTTCAAGAAGAATTGAAACGTACACTTCTACGGCAGCTCTGTTCTTTCTTTGGCCATTTCTGATAGTTCATTATTGTCATCCTGCCAAATTTCAAGCATTTAAAGTTGTTGCTGCTAATTTCACGTGCTGAGCTCGTCTCCACATGGCATTGATAGTATGATTATGAGTGCCAGCCTGCCAGGTATTCTCTATCTAATTTCTCCGTAACATTTTCTTCAACTAATTTCTCATTTTACATATTTTCTCTTATTCGCTCTTCCTAACTTCCTTTTCATAGACATATAGAAATTCTCTCATTAATCCCCATTTACTTCGCAACTTTTTTTTTTTTTTGTCTCGTGCTAATAAATATCCTTTCTGTAGGCAGTTTGAATTAAGTTAAAATTTCATAAATTACTGGTGGGGTATGTTTGTAAACACTGTTAGGAGAAAACTAACATGTTTCGTCCAAAATCACTCAAGTATTTTCTTATTTGTTTTCAAAAGGTTTCAAACTACTACTAAATATTCAAAATTTTAAGTGTTTTTAGTTAGTTAACAATACTCTTTAAAATTTAAACAAAACTCTTTTTTAAGTACAACAAATATAGAAAATGGAGATTCAAACTTCTGACCTCAAAGGAAGTAGTACGTGTCACGTATCATTGAGCTATGCTCACTTTGGCTTCAGAAAGTACTTTTTTCACAAAGTACTTTGAAAGGCATATCAAACACATTTGAATTAGATAAGAAAGTAACTTATTATTAAACATTAAATAAATTTTGATTCCACACACATTCTAATTCAAAATCTGTCATGTTAAATTGGGGCGTGGCGGCTTTTTTGCTACTATAAGGGTTTTCCATGGACAAAAATGACAAATTGAATTTGTGTTTTGAGTTCAAGTGATCTTAAATTTTGCCATCTTTCACCTCTCAGTCTCAGATGTGACCCCATCTTATTTATTTGTTTGCCTCCTGTTATCATTGTCTTTCCATGGCCCGACCACCCTCTAAAATTTAAATTTCTTCAATTAAAAGTCATAACTTTCATTTATGTTGTCTAAATCTTTTTAATGCTACACTTACAAAAATGAATACCGTTTGTTAAGGTCTAGATTGATAATTATTTAGTTTTAGTTTTTGGTTTTTGAAAATTGTGTTTATTTTCTCATCATTTCTCTACCATTGATTTCATTTTTTTTAAGAAAACAATAGAATTCTTAACCAAATTTCAAAAACAAAAACGAATTTTTGAAAACTACTTTTTTAGGCCCCGTTTGATAACCATTTGGTTTTTGGTTTTTGGTTTTTAAAAATTAAACCTATAAATACTACTTCTACCCATAGCTTTCTATGTTTTCTTATCTACTTTTTAGATGTGCTTTCAAAAACCAAGCCAAGTTTTGAAAACTAAAAAAAGTAGTTTTCAAAAACTTGTTTTTGTTTTTAGAATTTAGCTAAGAATTCAAGTGTTTTTTTAAGAAAGATGGAAACCATTGTAGAGAATATGAAAGCTATTGTAGAGAAATGGTGAGAAAACAAGTATAATCTTCAAAAACCAAAAACCAAAAATTAAATGGTTATCAAACTGGACCTTAGTTTTCAAAACTTGACTTGATTTTTAAAGCATATGTAAAAAGTAAATACAAAATAAAAGAAATCTATAGATGGAAGTAGTATTTATAAGCTTAATTTTCATTAATCAAATGTTATCAAACGAAACCTAAAATTTGAACATATTAACGTGTTACAAGTTACAACTAGATAATGACATAACATATTGCTTTTTCATTTTTTTCTTAATTTCATTCTTGAAACTCAGCTTCCATTCCTCCTAGAACTCTTTATCATTTTTATTTTAAAGTTGCAATTTAATTATTATTTTGTGATGTTTTCATCTTGTCCTTGTTTCTTTTTTTAAGAAACATATATAAGGTAATATTTTATAGTAATTTTTATAAAATTGAATATTCAATCTAAAATCAAGATGGAAGAAATTCTCGATGAACTAGTGAATAAATTACACACAAACTTTCAAAGTCAAACACATATGGGATTTTTACAGTGATAGCCCAAGATTTTGGGCATATTGTCGATCTAACCCACCTTTTCAAAATAAGGTTGTATAACTCGTCAACATTTGAAGCAAATTTACGTGTTTTCCCTCAATGTAAAGCAACCATTTTCTCTCTTTCTTTCCTCTCATCTCCTTCCTCAAGATTTTTGTACAGATTCTTCTTCCTTCTCCTCTCTTTTCTCCCTCCTTTGTCATTTGTCTTCATCGGCTAGCACCCCAACTCTGGTTGTTGACAGAATCGATGGCGAAGCCAGATTGAGACATTTTCAGGGAGGTCGTGATCGTGGATTAGGGTTTCGGCAACACCGGTATAAGAGACAGAGAGTCCCATATGAGGCCCTCCGAGTAGAGATTTGGGGATCGAAAATCAATCAAATGGGGATTTCAAGCTAGGGTTTGTGAGAGGAACAATTGGAAGAATAAGAAAATTACATATTGGGATTCTATTCTCGTTCGCTTTCTTTGATTTTATGCGCCTTTTCTCGCTCGTAATCAAAGCTCTCGTTCTTGTTCACTTTCTCTTCCTTTCACTCTCTTCCTCTTGGTCTCTTTCTCGTTTGCTCTCTTCCTCTTGCTCTCTTTCTCGTTATTTTGTTCATTTTAAACTGAGAGCAAATCGGACATGTCACTTCGAATGCTGACGTTAGCAAAATGTTAGATTGCCTTATTCTTAGCGTGTGGATTAGATTAACAATGGGCTCAATATTTTGGGTCATCGTACAAAATTCCCAACAAATATGCAATATAATCTTAAAAACCAACACCAAGGTGGGTTTTTCGTAAAAATGACTCAAAATTGAAGGCATATTAAAGACCAATGGCCTTGTTTTCTTTCAAAAATATGTTCTTGGCTAAAATACCATTTTGGTCCCTGTACTTTGAGCTTTATTCCATTTTGGTCCTTGTACTTTCAAATGTCTAATTTTAGTCCCTATACTTTCAATAAAGCTTAATATTGGTCCCTACTCTTAGTTTATGATTAATTTTTCTTAAAAAAAGTTAGTTTCTATTAGCTTTTCTTCTATAAATTTTGAAAGTATGTTCATATGATATCTTTTCTTGTATTAAATTTATTATTATTATTTAACCAGTTTTGATAAAAATTAACTTCAAACTTGTCATAAGAACCAATTTTAAATTTTATTGAAAGTACATGGACTAAAATTAGACATTTAAAAGTATAGATACCAAAATGGAATAAAGCTCAAAGTACATGGACCAAAATGGTATTTTAAGCTATGTTTTTTCACCTGTTGCTGATGTAATATGAATATAATTTTATGATTTTGCCGCTCCATTAAATGTTAAATTAACTCATTTTACTTTGTCCTCCACACCAACTTTTAACCTGCCGTCTTTTGTCTAGTATTTCTTTTAACTTTCGGAGTGACTTCTAGTTCTTGCGGAATTCGCTTTTCAAAAATTTCCACAATTTCAACTATCACCTTACCGATTGTCGCTCCAAAGATTTTTGCATGTGCTTCTTGCTAAAATATATTTGCTTGGATCATTTTATGAATAATATTGTAATTTTTTGTGCCAAAGTTGATTTTTCTTGCTCCAAAAGGAACTTTTAGGTGGTTTCATGTTCAAAATGCAACTTTGTGTTATTTTTAATAAACTTATTTTCGACATTCTTAGAGCATAACTTTAAACGAATATGTGCATTCTATGTATTTAGGGTTTTGTTTTGGGACTATTCTCAGTACCAAAATGAACACCAAAATAAAACTATATACATAACATATATATATATATATATGCCATTTCATTTCTTAATTCCCTCAGCCGTCAGATACTATCTTTGGTACCTTGATGAGCACTAAGGCGGATGAGAGAATTCTAAAAAATGAACTTTTATTAATAATGATAATCATCCTAGATGAGCACCAAGATGGTAGAAGAATTAAAAAGAAAAATAAACTTTTATTCATCTATGATGAGCACTAAATCGTTAAGACATAAAAAACATACAACTTTGTTCAAAGTTAAGTTTAGAGAATGTCGAAAATACACTTCATTTATGTTAAGTTATTTAAAACCACGTTGTTCAAAAACACAACTTTGTTCAAAGTCTTAATTGAGGATACAAATTCTATGTCAGTTATGCTATGCTCATGTTGACATGATTAGATTAAATCAAAGTAAAGGAAAAGCATAAAAAATGAGATGTGGTAGCTCAAAGAATTGTTCTTTTTTCATAACAGATAGTACAATAGATCTGTCCCACTACCCCATCTATTTAACTCTCTCTCTCTCTCTCTCTCTCTCTTCCTTAAAAAAAAATCAATCAAAATATACTTATATGAATATAAATATGTGGAAGAAAAAGAACCTGATGGTATGTGTGACATGATTAAATAAAGTTGGACTTTCATTAAAACTTGCACGTTGTTGTTAATTTAACAGTTAAATCCATGGACTTGCTTAAAGTTTAATTAATCTGTCAAGTGGGGATTAGAAAAATAAAACATGTTTTGGATGTCAACTGTTTGCTTATCATTACTTTAATCCTACTTGTGTAGAAGAATGTTAAGATGGGGGATCTCTGTTTGTTTGTATCTCTCGAATTCCAATGGTGTTTACCACCATAACGTGCGTTTTAGGTTTTTCTATTGGATTTTGATTTATAATTTACACAGATTGAAAAATACTAATTTAAATTCTATTTAAATAAGTTCGTCCTCTCTGACTTAGAATGGTGTTGTTTATTCTAAATTAATTAGGATAGCACAAAATTTATTACCAAATCACAGTATTGGGAAGAGAATTTGTAGAGTGATTATTTCGGAATCTTTTTAGAGAGATGGTTTAGAGACGAGCTAATCTTATATGTATCTAAATTTCATACCATTTTTATCTCCATGTTATGAAAATGAAGGATAGATATAGAATAAGTCAATAATAGAAGATATAGAATGTGTCAATGTGATTATGAATATATTGTTCATAATTTAAGAAAAAATGATTGCTTATACGTATGACTTTACAATTGACTAAAGGTGCGTCTAGATTAACTTTTTAAGTGTATAATTTTGAAAAAAAAAAGTCATTTTAATAGAATTTGTACTGTTTGGCGAAGTTCTCCCACTAAAATTTGTACATATCAATAAAAATTCTTTGTAGAAAATTATTCCATTTACTTTTTATTTCTTTTTTGGGAAAATTTTCTTGTGTACTTCCTTTTTTTTCCTTTTTTAGGAAATTCTCATTTTAAAGAAAGTGTAATTTTTCCTACCCCTCTCCTATCTTTGCCCTAAACAAGGATTTTCTACCTCATTCAAAGCAGTCCTCCATGACTTGAGCTAGGGAGCTTTAGTCCCCAAAAGTGACACTCCTAGTTATGATTATATGGTACAACGATCAACTTACTATGAAGTATGGACAACCTCTGTGGCTTGAGCAAGAGTTTTAGTTGTCCATTATTTTTTTCAAAAAAAGAGGCCTCTGATTCTTTTTCTACAAATTTCTTAGCTCACTTTTAACTGATCTATTCTATAAATTTCATGTTATGCAAATAGAAATTAGCAACAATTAGATATGATCTCAACTTGCAAATTGAGAAATCCATAACCATTTGAGATGGTTACTTTCTTTGTGTAACCAAAGAGACTTTAACAATGTAGGTATTCAACTAGTATATTAGTATGGAGAAACTAAACGGTGCGTTTAGAGATTGGTGCTTTAATGTGCCAAATATTAGGTTAATTTTACTAAAATTTATGATCGTGACTGAATTTTCCTCCAATAAAGCTCAGTCACTTTCAACCTCTTTACTCAAGGTTTGGGGTTATCTTATATTGATTATTAGGCAACCACCACAACTTCTTAGGCGGTGTTTTTCATTGTTTTACAGGTTGTTTGGATAGCGATCATAACATTCATAAATATTCATATAACATTCAATGTTTATATAAATATTAGTCACTTCCTTTTTAATAAAAATATTTCTATTTAATTCAAGATTGTGGTAGGTACAATTGTGTATTACTATTAAATGTGATGAGCACACAACTATTTTTCACTTCAGAAATAGTTTTATAATTTTGTCAACCCAATTGAAATCTATCTTAGGTTTTTTTTTTTTTTTTGTTTAAATTCAACATACATAGTAGATATTTGAATATTTAACTTCTTAGTTGATAATATATGTTTTAACCAATTGAGTCATATTCAGGTTGACATCTTTCGAGGAGTTAATGCATGAGATCTCTACTTCCAATTCCTAGCAATATGATTTGGAGAAGGTTTTCGAAATGGAATGAGATTAACCTTAAAATAAACGACTCAATTAGACTACTATAACAGAGTTGTTCCTAAATAACCATTAGATGCAACTACAAAATTCAAATATCTTCATAAAAATTCAAATATCTTCATAAACATTTGAACTATAGTTTTAATGTTCTATTAGACACAAAATTTAATGTTATGTCTAATAGAGTTATTGATTTTTAAAAAATATTGAATATGTCATATACCTATTAGACACGAAATTAAAAGTTCAAACATTTATTTGACATATCAATTCAAACATTGTTCAGTAGATAACATCAATTACCATCGTAAAAGTCGATGGTTCGATCTCTATCTCTGCAATTGTTGAACTAAAAGAAATGACCTATTTGATTTATTTATTTTTTTTAAGTTTAAGGGTATGTTAGACACAATTGCAAGAATTATTAGCTTGGAATAATTTTTCCAACTGTATAGGGGTTTTTCCGTAAATGAAGCTTGCTGAGAAGTGCGATCCACGAGAAAGTTGACTTGTAGGTGCGCATGTTTCGGAGGATTTTCGGCAGTTGTCTCGTTCTTTCATTTCTTTTTTCCGTAACTGTTATTTAATCTAAGAGGTGGATGTCACTGGATCATGTGATTGCCGTTACCCCTTAGAGCACGGTCACCGTCCGATCCGATCCCATCACATTTTTTTCAACTTGACCAATATACCCCTCCACATCTTTCGGACACGTCACGCTTACTCGCCCCATTTTGGACAACTGGCAATCACGAATCACACGCCATTCCTCTTTCGCTTAACTCATTAATTTTTATGATTTTAACTGTTTAATACAGAATGTTTAGTCACTGATTTAATCCCACGCCTTTGGCTGTTGTGGCTGTACAACTCAAGCTTGGAAAAAATTATAGTACTACTGCAGTATAACTACCTCTATTGATTGTTTGTCATGTCAGTATCTTTTTGAAAATTATGTGAAGTCTATTAAAAGTTATATGGGGTCTACTAGTATTTAAAAACTATTTCTAAATTCAAAAACATAATGTGAATAAAGAGAATATAGCGTGAACAAAAGGAATATAGATAGAACATAGTGTGAACAAAAGGAATATGGTACTCTTGTAATACTAAAAAAATTTCCTTCAAGTTTCAGTAATATTAATCTATTGGTCAAAATAGAAATTGATGTGCTACACCAAATTAAAGCATATGCATTAGTTCATGATATAAATTTGTACATAATGTAGGTCAGTATAATTAAGTTGGTAAGTGAACTCAAAAAAAAAAACAAATTAAGTTGGTAAATTAATAGCAAGTAAATATTATTTGATTAAAGTGATTAAATATAGTAGTTAAAAAGACAATAAATAAAATACACAAATGCTTGGTTGGTAGTAATAAGATTGTAGTGCAAATGGTTTTTTTTTTTCCCTTTTTGAAAGGTAACACAATCACTCGTGCTATTACACTACTTGTTTCTCTTTTTGTTTTTTGTTTTTTTTTTTTTTAATTCAATAACATGTGGAGGTGGAAATTTGAACTTCTAATTTTTTGGTCGATGATATAATCCTTAACCAATTAAGCTATGCTCGGGTTTGCTGTTATTACACTATGTTCGTTGTAATTATATACTTCTAAAAAGTTTAATCATTTGACATTATTTTTTGTTTATCTTTTATTCTCTCTTTATTTTTAATTTATTGATATTATTTTTGTTTCCTTTTAAAATGCTCTAATTAATATCTTTTAATTATGAACATCATATTTATGGAAAAATCTTCTCATTGACTATTGCATTTATTTTATATTCTAACATTTTGAATATCTTCTCTTTTATGGCAGAATGACCAAATAGATGGTAAGATGATTTTATCATATATGGTTATTGGAATTTGTAAAGATGTGATTGAGTATATATCTTTTCTTATATTTATAATTGCCTTGTTATTTGATTGACTAATGGGATCTTTTCCATATTTGATTGAGTGATTTTTTGTTTTAAATTTGAATTTTGCTGAAGTTGATGTAGAGTGAAAAACCTTGTAACATTTCTAGTTAACTCTTGAAGAGTTATCTTTTTGTGGTTTTTGTGTTAAATATTGAATTCTTGAGAATGTGCTTCAATTGGAGATTGCAAGCTACTTAAACGGTTGTTGAATACACTACACATTTCACAAGGGGAGTTTGTGAACGTGGATCGTCAAATGGAGCAAGATTGCAGCATAAAATTCAAGAAGGGAGATCTTTTAATTTTATGCATAAAACAATTTGTATTGTGTACTAATCATTTGATAATCTAATCTCTAGGCGTAGCCTCGTGGAGTAGGTTGGGAAACCAAACCACGTTAAAAATGTTGTGTGTTCATTTATTTTTATATTTTTGCATGTCTTTAACAACCATACATGTTTAGCTATTTTATGGATTGCTCATGTAATTAAAATAAATACATATACAAAAGACATTATTGTTCCAACAAGACAAATTAAATAAATTGATATTTAGGTTCTTTCAGCTTCTTTTCATTTTTTAGATTTATGATTCGTATATATCTAGTCATTAAGATTCAACTATTATTTGATTCATATTTGACCGTGTGGTCCCTAGAGTCATTATAGTTGATAGCCATATATAATGTTGGATCTAGGTTTTAAAGAGTAATAATGTAAATAATGTACTCCATGAAGCATAGGAATTTATATACATATAGAACAAAATTAAAAGTTCTAAGTTATACCATATTCTATTATGTGTCACCTTCTATGCAAATAATGTCAATGTGCCTATTATTTGTAATAGAATTCAACGTTGATTCTATATTTGGGATATGTGTAGAAGGAATTTAGATGACATGTATCTTTCAACAATTAGAGTTCACGAGAAGATAGATTAAAAAAAAAAAAGTAGATGGATTTGGTAAATTCATATCATTCAATTTAATTCTTTAACAATATCTCTTTTAAAAAATGAGCACGCACTAATAAAAAGTTGATCAACACAACAAAGGAACATATAGTCAAAATAGATGATCCCTCTATGTTAGAAATAAAGAATCAACATAATCATCCATACACCAACATTTATGTCAATCAAAATCTTGGGATCAATATTAGATCATCAATATTTATAATATCATAAAAAAACTGTTATAAAAAATTTCAAAAAAAATATCATCAATATGAACATAAATAACCGTAACAAAATTCCTAACCCATTTAAGAAACGTACAAAATTTTATATTGATTCAAATAATTTTGTAATTCTTTTAAAGATGCCTCCCAACATTAATATTTTCATAAAATAAATCTCTACATTTCAATCAAGATCGATATTTAAAACTTTTTGTTTAAAAGAGAAAACAGCGAATAAAGATAATTGTCAGCCGGGTTTGCAGAGTTTGAAACGTGAGGGGGGGAAAAGTTTGTAACGGGGAAGTAGAAAAAGGAAAAAAAAAAAATATATATATATATATATATATATAGTCTCGGGACACGTGGCAGAGTTTTGTGAGTATTGCCCCTCATGGCGAAGCCCAGCGTCCCGTACCGCTGAAAATAAATACTCAGAAGTTGTCAGATCGCTTACGCATATTATCTTTATCATTTAATAATTGTGAAGAAAGTTTTATTATGGTCCCACTATCAAGAAAATTCCATCCATGTAATTTCTGGATTTCTTTTTAATACACAACCTTCTTTTTTTTTTTTCTTTTTTTCTTTTAATGTATGAGATTTCAACTTTAGCCCGTTTACTTACCTGAAACGGAATCATTCAATGAATTAGAGAGAAAATTTTCATTTTTATATTTATCAAAATCAATGTATTTAAATAAAATGTAGGACTTAATCTAAAAGTATGAATCACTCATCCAAAAAATAGGTAATTTCATTCCTCTAAAAAAGATGATCAATTCTAGTCTTATTCGGACTCACACTATTTTTTTTTTTTTTGTTACTTTATACCACTTTTCTTTTATCTATCCTTTTTTTCCTTCTTTTGAAAACTTACAAGTCCGATTCACATAATTTTCCTTTTTCTTTTTAAATCTCTCGTAATAATGTTTATAAATATAAAATTCTAATTTTTCTCTTTCTTTTTAAAACTCAAAATTTTTAAATTTTCCTCTTCCTGCCTTATTAACCTCTCGACTACCAATTTTATTCATAATTTAATTTTTAATAAAATAACATAACAATAAAATTGAACAATGTTCCTAATTATAAGGGTTCTTCTAGTAAACAAGAAAAAGTACACCAATATATTATTATATATTAATATCAAATAAGATGTAAATATACAAATTATTATTATTAAATAAAACAATATAAAGTAGAACTGAAACCTTTTACAATAATTGTTTTTTAATTTAAACAATGATTGTTAGTATATTTTTAGTTAATGCATTTTTAATGGATTATAAATATATAAAAGGACATCCTGGTAATCATCATATATTTTATTTCAATTTTGGGGAGTGGTTTATGATTTCGATTCCAAAAAACTCCTGGTAAACAACGTCAAATGAATAACATTCTCACTTCGATTGATTTCATTCTAATTTCAACCCATTTCAATTCATGGTAAGTAAACGAAGCCTTGAGAAATTGATAATTATTTAGGTTGATAATTGGTATATACAATCTCATTTACAAATAACTATTACTGTATTTGTGAAAAATATGTTTGATATAGAAAAATACATGTTTTGAAATTAAACGTTAAAGTAATAATAGTTTAACTATTTGAGTATAAATTCTCATGTTAAAGTTTTGCAAACAATTGAAGGTTTTAATGTTCGTCTCTACAATGATATATTCTAAAAAATATATATAATCTACATACCATATAAACAAGACTCATTTTAAATTGACTGTAAACAATCCAATAACTTTGTACAGATTGCTTGACATTAGATATTTCTCATCCTCTAATAAACTCAAAATACTATTTTTTATTTAAAGTAATAAGAATAACATATCTAAATATATAAATGGTAATACGAGTTAATATCATAGTTAAATATACAACTGGTAAGATGAGTTGTACTGACAATTTGAATAGTGTCTATATATGATATGATTTTCTTTTTTTACCTCGTGATCAATGATGGGGGTTACAATGTCGTTTATCTAAGTAATCTTCATATTTCCTTTTGTAATAAAATCATTGGTAATAATGGCTTTGCATTAGTTTCCAATCATAAATGTTAATTAGACAAATCCAACATCACTCAAATTACATTGCATTGATTTATATGACATTATGCTTTAATAATATAATTACGTAAAATAGTTATAAATCAATAAAGAGAAATAAAAAGAGAGAAAGTATTTAGTTTACTTAGCTTTCTGATAAAGCATTTATTCTATTAGTTTTAATTTAAAATTTTAAGTAAAATTTATAATTAATAAGTAAATCATTATGTTATGCTTTTGGCTTGGGCTAATATATATTGGGGAAATGGTATATAGTCGATGCATTTTAATATGTATAAAGTTTGATATTAAGAACCATCTATTTAATTAAATAAATAGTAGCTAAGAATATAAGGCTAGAGAAATTTGTAAAGGAGAAAAGTGGAAATACGAATCTGACTTTTCTGAGAAAAGGACATCATTTTTTTTTCTTTTTATTTTTCTTTAAAGAAACGCAAAAAGAAAAAGCGACAGTATCTGTGGGGTGTGGTCTCTCTCTGAAACGGAATTTTAAAAAGGGAGTCAATAACGGATTATTTTCAAAAAATTTCAAATTTGAGATAAAAATTAGGTTCAATTACAATTTACAAGTTTAATCCATAAATTTTGAGTATTGTATCTATTTGATCCATAAATTTTTAAAAGTATCTAATAGATCCATAAACTTTCAATTTTATATCTAATACGTCTTTGAACTTTCAATTTTATGTCTAATAAGTCCCCGTCAAATTTGAAATTTTTAAAAATTAATTGATCTATTAGATATAAATTTGAATTTTATGTCTAATAGAACCCTAAAATTTTAATTTTGTGTCTATTAGATTCGTGAATTTTAAAAAATTCAAAAGTCTAAAGACTAAATTTGTAATTTTGAAAGTTCAATGACTGTGTAGTTTAACCTAAAAATTATTTTTATAGAAACATTTTTTAATAAACATTCGGTTCATAAGTACTAAAAAAAATCGGTTCATAAAATATTTTTTTGTAGAGAGAAATTTGTAGATAAATAATTTTTTAGAATTACCTAAAATTGATTCCCAAAATACTATTTAATTTGTATTGAGTAAGAGCATTGTATTTTCGTCCACTTTCAAATATAAATGATTTTTTTTTCAATGTAATTTTTACAAATATTGTATTTTCTAGAGTACTTAGAATTTTGTTTAACAACACCTTGGTGGAGATTTGAATTTCTAACATTTTGGTAGATGATATATTTTAGTTAGACTCATTTTGACGTACTTTTAATTATTTTTTCTTTCAAAATAAAATATTTATAAATTGTGATTTTTAGTGTTGGTACCAATCATATTTGTCATAACATTTTTTCAGTATAACAAATGTGGGATATAGAGATTTGAACCTCCAACCTCAAAAGAATAAGTACATCTGAATTACCATTGAGCTATGTTCAATTTGAAATTCGAGATTCAAACAGATAAATGTGAGCATAGTTCAACTAATATAAAACATATGTCATTGACTAAGAGTTAAGAGGTTTGAATTCTTACCCCATATATTTAAAAAAAAATTACAAACATATAATGTTTTAGTGGTTTTTTTTTTTAACGAAAGTTTTTTAGTGGTTGAACTAATTTAAAAATAAAAACATAACCCTAGTGAAGTGAAGAATGGTTGACTAATATTTGAGATAATTACATTCAATGGTTGGGGATGTGGAAGGTTGGAAATATAAAGAAACGGAAGGTTGTTACTTGGAATTGGATAAAGAAAAAGAAAAAGATAAAAATTGATGCTTTTGAGAAGAGAAGAGAAGAAACGTGCGTAATTACCAAAAAAGCCCTTTGTTATTTTAAGAATGCGCTGAGGGGAACTAATTGGGAAACAACAAAAACGGGGTGTGAAATTACGAAAATATCAGCAACATACCAATAATCAGTCAAACTCAGTACCCACTGGATATCATATAAAATGTACCTCAAACTTATTGCTTTGTCTCCACTAATCTCACTTTTCTGTTCAATTCTCTGCAAATCTCTCTCCTCTTTTCTCTCTCTAAAAGATTTTCCTGAAATCAGGGACACCCTCTAGCCCACCATTGATGCAGCTCACTCCATTTCCTCACATTACCCATTTCACCTTTCTGTAAAGTTTCTCGCTGTTCCCAGTTTTTTACTTGCTGTTTCTGAAACAAACAACCAAAATCTCCCTCTCTATCTTTAATGGGGCGTTTTTTCTTTGTGGGTTTGTTGCATTTTCTGTTTCTAAACCGACATTGAAGAGAAGGATTCTGCGATCTCTTGCATTTTGAATCGCATTGTGATGAAACCCAAAACTCTCCACTACCATGGCTATGATGCTAATGGCTACCAGTGCGACGGCGCTCAGAGCAGTGGCAGTAGCTCTCCCAGTCCCCCTCACTCGCCGCCGCGTTACGCTTCTAAGTGGCGACGAAAGATGCGGTCGAAGCCCCATTGTTATCAGCCGCTACGGGAACTGTTTGTCGGTGGCTTCACTTTCAGGTTTAGCTTTAGACATATGGTGCTTCTTCCTCTGCTTTATATCTCTGGTTTGGTCATGTGCGTTGGCCCTTTCTCTTCTTTTGTCGGCCAGCCGCCTCCTCCTGGTTCGCTTTACCGTAGCCATCAAATGTATCACCGGCTTCATCGCCATATTCAGTCTGATAATTCCTCTGCAATTCAGGTTCAATCCTCTTCCTTCATGCCTATTTTTGCTGATTCTTTTTCTGGGTTTTTGCTGAAATGACGGATTCGTATGGTGAAGTGGGGGGGATTTGAGCTGTGTTTAATCTATTGGCGCCAATTTGTTTGCTAATTCTTGCTTTTGGGTTTTAAACAAGTGGGGTGGGGGGGGGGGGGGGGGGGGTTGTTGTTCTGTAATATTCAGCATTTGTTATGTGAAATGTGATTGTGAAGTTGAATCGTCGTTGAAAGAGATGGAAGTTGAGTAACTCCTTTGCTTGTTTTGGAAGTTTTGAATGGGATTTTCTTGGAGTGAATGGGTTCAGATGCTATATTTGTTTAGATGCTATTTATGTGTTTCTTTTCTCCTGGATCTGAGAGGAAAATTATTTGAAGTTTATGAAACTTCTTTAACTTCTTGATTCCGGCTTGCATTTATTTCTCATTATCAAAACAGAGTGGAGTAATAGTTCATGTACTAGTGTAGGAGAGTGGTTTGTATTGCAAACAGTTATCAATAATTGTTTTATGAAGCTCAAGTTGTGATTGCGGCTCGGGAAGTTTGTAAATGTCGAGTTTATTCACAGTTGATAGTTATTGTCTGAACAACTCTGAAAAGCAAACAACTAGTAAAAACGAATGAAGAGTAAAATAAACCTCTGAAAAGCAGTTGGTCAAACTCTAACATGATTTTGATAGGGCTTCATTTTTTCAAACAGAAATGAGTTGGGAATGAATTTGTCAACTCTAGCACTACGTGGTGCATTTCAATGGAAAAATTATCTCACTTTGACTTCTGGATGTTATAGTAAACAATAAAAGATTAGATATCGATGTAATATGGATTATAAGTCCACTTCCTTGAATGATTTCTTCATGTGCTCATTGCTCTAACCCTGTTAAAATATGTATAATTTCTCTTGCAGTTGTCATCAGTTTGGAAATACAAAAGGTTGAAGGAGAGGAAGCCATGTTCAAATTCAACAACTTCTCGACTTCATTCAGGTATGTATACAGCTGAGTTGACCTAATGTCTAGTGCTAAAGGCTTTGACTTTTCTTAAACTACACTATATTTTTTACTCTGCTTCAATCTTCCCATTCATGTCAAATAACTGTGCAAAACTTATTCTCCAGATTAACTATTCTTTCCTTTGAATTTCAGACTCCAGTAACCCTGCTACTTACTTAATTGTTGATGCTAATGGTGGACTCAACCAGCAACGCTCTGCGGTATGTACTTTTCCATATTTCTAGTGAAAGCTGTATTGTATTGCTAACTTGTTGTTTGTCCTCTCTCTCCATTTACAACAATTCTTGCACCGAAGTTTGAATTTTCAGTTATTTGATTGGCACCTTTGTATGTTAATCTTTTTTTTTTCCTTCCCTTCGACAGATCTGCAATGCAGTGGCTGTAGCAGGGCTTCTAAATGCCATTCTAGTTATTCCCCGCTTTGAGTTCCACAATGTCTGGAAGGATTCGAGGTATGTATATGGAATTCTTGTTTCATGGTATTAAGAGCTTTTTTTCCCCCTTTATTATGACCTTTATTTTCAATTATGTGGTATGATCTTGATAAGGACAACGGAACCTTCACCTATCTCCACAATAGTATGATATTGTCTACTTTGGGCATAAGCCCTCATAGCTTTGTTTTTGGTTTACACCCAAAATGCCTCATATCAATGAAGATAATTATCTTCACTTATATATCCATGATCACTCCCTTCCCTAGCCAATGTGGGTGTACAATCCTCCTATCGAACAAAGTACCACTTAAGCCTCCCCTGTCGACTTGATCCGTCCGCTATCCCACAACGGATCACATTGTGGGATATTCCCTAATGGCGGCGATCACCTATCGCACCATCCACCACCTCCTCCCCTCGGACGAAGATCTAACTCTATCCGGGAGTTTTTGATAGAGTATATACTTGCTTGCCGTCTCAAGTATTTTTTGTCCGATCTGGGGATTCATCCACAATGTTGTATGATTATAAGGCTCACAAACTCTCTTTGTTTGAAACTTGAGGATTTCTCCGACACAACTAAGTTTAAACCATGCTATGATACCAATTGATAAGGACAACAGAACCTTCACCTATCTCCACAATGCTATGATATTGTCCACTTCGAGCATACCCTCTCATGGCTTTACTTCTGTTTACACCCAAAAAGGCCTCATATCAATGGTGACAATTGTCCTCGTTTATATATCCATGATCGCTCCCTTTCCTAGTCAATGTGGGTGTGGGACTTTGTTTGCACTCCTAACATATCTTTGTCCAATGTCGACAATCTACCTTAAAAAATCAGAAATGGCTTAAGTGAGGAATTGTGTAGCTATGTTCTAAGACTTACCTAATTAAAGTATTGAGATAATTCTTTTTATTATATGGTTGCTCTGTTGCAATGTGTTCGAGGTAAAACTGCTTCATAATTGTCAAATTTCATATGTGAAAAATATAATTTCAGCTATGAGTAGAGTTAGTACATACATGATGAATGCCTTTTACATCATATGCATGTGATTAGACAATTGAATGTGGTGCAATTGATAGGTGTGGAACAAATAAAGAAGTGAGGAGGGCTGCCCCCCCTCTTAGTTTATCGTAATTCAAAAAATATATATATATAATACTTAAAATTTTGTAGTTTTCTTCTAGTTTGCCTATAAATTTTTAGGATTGAAAGATCGTGTATATAAAAAAGATAGAATGTAAAATTTTGTCCTGGTCAAAGAAAAGTTTTGGCTCCACCATGCCAACCGACTCAACTTGTTACATGGACTACAATAACTTGTTATATGGTTAGCTACTTGGGCATTCCTAAAGTTCTTGTTGAATATTTAAATTCAAAGTCAATTCCAAAAAGTGCCCCAGAAATTCTAGAATAGATGTGAAAAATGCTATGTTAACGTATAGCTGAAAATCATTTACAAGTATGATGTTTTTGCTCTCCATGTGTTCTTATATCCACTCATTTCTTAGAAAGTTCAAAGTTAGAACATATTGAAATCCTCTCTCCTTTTTTTCTTTTGATTTTTTTCTTCAGTAAGTTTGGTGATATTTATGATGAAGATCATTTCATAGCGGCCCTTGACGGTCATGTTAAAGTTGTCAAAGAGCTACCGGAGGCTTTAATGCAAAGATATGATTATAACATCTCTAACATTCCTAACTTTCACGTGCAAGCTTGGTCTCCTGCTAATTATTATTTGGGAGAAGTTTTACCTGTTCTGCGAAGGGAAGGGTACGTATCAAATGCATATTGGTTGCGCTCAAGCCTCTAATGTTTTCTAAATTCTTATTAATGCACTGAGAACTAAAGGAAATTCTGCCATGCGCTTCGGCTCTAATCTGATTGCAGGGTCGTACGAGTGTCCCCTTTTGCCAACAGATTGGCCATGAATATTCCACCTGAAATTCAATTCTTAAGATGCCTGGCAAATTATGAAGCACTGAGGTTCTCTTCTCCCATTCTGGCTCTTGCACATAAACTAGTTAGCCGGATGATTGAAAAGAGTTCAAGGGATGATGGGAAGTATGTTTCCGTCCACCTACGGTTTGAGGAGGTACTAATGCTTCTTCATCTTCTGGATAACTTATTGTTTTATCTTTTTGTTTGCTTTTGTTACGCTCATCATCTCATATCTGAACTCTAGGACATGGTAGCTTTCTCCTGTTGTGTATATAATGGAGGTGAAGCTGAAAAAATTGAAATGGATTCAATCCGGGAAAAAGGATGGAGGCAAAAGTTCAAACTCAAAGAGCATCTCATTTCACCCGGTCTTAACCGAATTAACGGAAAATGCCCATTAACGCCCTTGGAGGTGCCTATAAGTAACCCTTTTTGTTTTCTTTTCGCTAAAGTTATAACTTTTGAGCAAACAAGAAATCACACAGAATCATGTGTTTTTTAACAATCATGTTGTAGTAATAATTTCTTTCACGAAAGGTTATGTTATGTTGTACTGTTTAATTATTCAATCATTTTCCTATGTTTTACTTTCTGAACTTTGTTCTTATTAGGTTGGAATGATGTTGCGTGGTATGGGATTTGATAATAACACTTCGATTTATTTGGCTTCTGGTAAGCTATACCAGGTAGAGAGATATTTAGCTCCACTACAGGAAATGTTTCCCCTTTTGCATACAAAGGAATCACTTGCAACACCAGATGAGCTTGCTCCTTTTATGGTAAATTTGATCATTCCGACCTAAATGGCTCTGTAGGATCTTAATAAAACCATGACTGCATGATAAAACGTTCATCAACGTGATAAAGAACTGGAAGACAGTGCCTTAAATCACTGAAGCTTTTCCTTCAATATTTGGGAGAATGCAGAGCAAAAATCAGGAAACTTTCTATCATGAAAACATTACTAATACCGCGCTTGCTTAATCTTCCATCTCTTTCAGTTCAACTCTAAAGCTCATACGAGTTCAAAACTAAAATCCTCAAACCTGTTAAATTTTGGGAAGCGAGGCCATAATTTATAATAACATTGAAACAAATTGCTTTTACTCAAAATTTTATCTATTGTGACAACCAGTTCAGAATATTTGATCTGTAAGATTCTATTCCCACCTTGGCCAATTCAAGAGATACCCTATGAAATGAAATGAAAGAAAAGAAAAGGAAAGAAATGTATCAGTGGGCTTTATCTTGCCAGGTACTAATAGTTGGCATAAATTTTATTGACAGGGATATTCTTCAAGATTGGCTGCTCTGGATTATATGGTATGCTTGTTAAGTGAGGTCTTTGTAACTAGTCAGGGAGGTAACTTTCCGCATTTTCTAATGGGGCACCGGCGGTTCCTCTATGACGGGCACGACAAGACAATCAAGCCGGATAAACGAAAGTTTGCTATTTTAGTGGATGATAGAATAAAATTGAGGTACTCACCCATGAGCTTTCAAATTACTTCTTAAACATGTTTACTGAAAGGTACTTTGAACTAAGTAGTTATTCATTATGTTGGTTCATGACTTTGTATTGACACCGGATAGACGAATATTAAGATGAACTGCATAGCATTCTGCCCAAAAGTATCTGTTGCCATCAAGATAACTTTATATCATGTCAATTTTACAGCTGGGAAGAATTCAAGGAACAAATGGGGGTAATGCTTTTGGAGAGCGATCGAAAGGGGCTGATGGTACCAAGAATCAGACGATTCAACAGAAAAACTTCTGTCTACACTTACCCTTTACCCGAATGCAGATGTTTGCAAAAACCCCATAACACCAACTCCACAGACAATAGGTATATGCTCGATCAGCTCCTCGGATCCATGAGATAGCAAGCGGATTTCCCTTCAACAGGGACTCGTTTGCATTTAACATTCCAAATATAATGTAAACTGATATTCTAAGATGGAGGATTCTGCAGTTGCTTGGCGGGAAATGGGAAAGACCATTGCTCTAAATTTTGCTCGGTGTAGATATTCATCGTCTTTGTAGCTCTGATGAAGATGCTAGTTCACGTCAAAAACAAAATGTAATAACTTCTTATATTGGTCTTGAATGAGTGTGAAATCAAACCTCCCCTTTCTTTGTTGAAGTGTTATTGATGATAACTGTATAGAGAGAGCTAAGTCTGAAAGTGAAGTGTTTGTATATGTACATTTTAAAGCTAAAGAACCAAGTTTACAAAGTACTTTATAGACTATCCTCTATCTTTGTTTTCCATTTATTTGAAATCATAATTTTCATTCATTAGGTTCCCTTCCATTATGAATATGGTTGGTATAAAACCAAATTTTTTTTTAAGGACATCTTTAATACAACCTTGGAAGCTGGAAATAATGTGATTGAATTTTGTCGATATTATTATTATTAGTTCTTTTCGGGTTTGTCTTTTATTGGCCACAAATTGGTGAGTGCTTTCTCATGCGCACACTTGAAATATCACAGGAGGAAATCATTTTGACTCTTGAAAACAAGCAATGGGTGCAACTCTATTGGAAGACAATTCATGTTATCAATCACATGAATACTTGAGTCTTTTACTATGCAAACACACTACCAATATTTAATGTAGTCCTTGTACATTGGCTCATCTTGGTCTGTTCACTTTTTCTCAAAATTTTGTTATAATTAAGCCAAATAAATGGACATATCCATTGAACTATATTTTAGTCTAAAAGTTAGGATTTTTTTTTTAATATCCGTGAGTGTTCGAGCCATGTTGTGCTTATTTCAACTAATCTCACAGGGCAAGTGAACCTACTATATTTGGTTGCCAAGGAAACTCGCAAGATCAATATTAAACCCCATTTATTTTTTAATTAGATTTTTAATGAAATCTTTAATATCAACCGTTCAAATAGAAGGGTTGAGATTATTTTTTTTTTTAAGTTAAAAAATATGTGAGATTGAAGATTCAAACTTCTTAACCAATTGAGCCATGCTCACTTGCTCAAGTTCGTGGGTTGAGACTTACACTTAATGTAATGTTCAAGTTAGCATAAGAACTAAATGTATGTTTTATACAAGAATGTTCTTAGTTTAAATATTACTACGGTTTTCAAGCTTTCAATCCTATTATATTTTAGTCCCTATATCTTAAAACAACCCATCTTAACTTTCTGAAACATTTATAAAGATCTGTATTACTTGTTATTAAAATTAAGATCATAACATATGGCAAGTTGTAGCATCAACCACTAGAATAAATTTTTATTCGAACGTGGATGATAGTTGAAGAAGAGATTTACAAATCAATCCTTTGTAGTTTGTATAATTACATAACAATAGTAGAATGAGGATGTTAATTTGACCGTTGGTTGAGTTGTATTAAAAAGTGAAATTTCATATGTGTGTGAGTTTTTGACCGACCTACATTCTTGAATATCAATGTCTGGGACTGATAGGGTGACGCAAGTGGTAGATTTGTACTTTGACAGTCCCACTTGATGCTTCCCGTACACCGCCTGTGATTTTCATTTTTCGGTGATGGATGGATGGATAGATGGATGAATGAATGACACACCCAAACATATATCCAAATCCATTTTTAAATTGAATCTTGACCGTCCAACAGTGACCCTTGAAAAGAAGGAACAACCCGCTCCCAGAGAGACGTGAGAATATGAATGAAGGTGATTGGCTGCTGTGATGATGATAGATAGGGTTTTTAGGCGGTGACAGACAGACACCTCTTCGCCGAAACTTGCTGTTCATTGGGTTGTCTTCTCAGGCTCCCATCACCGTACGTCATTACAACATAGCCCCAGCCCCTCCCCTGTTCTGTTTTCTGCTTCTGCTCTTCAAATATGGCCTCTCTCAGCAAGTTACGAGGGCGGCGGAGCATTGGGCAATGGGCTTTTTAGGTCACCATCTCCTTCAATTTTCTACACCCAGGTCCCTTCTTTTTTTTTTTTAACCCATTATGTTAATTTATTTTGAAATAAAATTAGTTATAAGTTTATATAACTTATAATGAATGAGGAATAATAGTAGGGCTCATAAGAACCAAACAAATAGGCATTGTGTGTTTGTTGTGTCAACTTGGCCATTTAGTTGATTGGGCTGATGATGTGTACTTTAGTATGTGGTCGGAGACAGCGACGCCTAAGTCAATGATAGTGGAGGGGATAACGTTTCGATGGGTAGTAGAGAACATAATTTGACCTTTCTCTCCATTTTTTAGTATATTGGAGAGAATTGACACGACGGTTACAAGTGATTCTAAGCTCTACTAAATCACTTCGACTACGTCACACTAATTGTAATTGTAATTCACGCCTAAGTTAAAGATGGCTCATTGTGCAATGCTACATTTGCTGTAAATGTTGTTAGTTATGTGAGAATTTGATGTGCTAGGTCAGCACCAAGTTCAGTGGCATGCCAATAGTAGGCCACGTCTTTCTCATACACCAATCATGTCATGAGCTCTCATTGGTTGTCGCGAGATTGAATTATATATGACCTTGTCAAGTCTTTTAAGCCTTACCTTCCTCCTCTCACCACGATTGTGAGGGGAAATATTGGTCTTGTTTTGATTGAGTTGATGGTTACCTGTCTCACTATGGCTAGATGAATTCATTCTCTTGCTCGACTAGCCAAGGCGACTTTTGTAGTCTCATGTAGCACAAATTAAGCCCAACAAAATTTTGAAGAAAAAAGAGAGTTAGAAGCTTCACATAGCTTTTTGATTTTGTATATACTTTCAACACAAAGATGATTTAAATATTACATTTTAGACTTTACAACAGAAAGATATTTTTATTTTTTCAAGGCATAGCCAACAAGTGAATAATAAAAAGAGAGAACAAAAAAAAAAAAATAGAAGTCAACTTTTTTTTTTTCGTAACAAAATTTAAGGGAAAGAGGATACAATATCATTATCAAACTTACGTCTAAAAGTTAAAATTCATTCAAAATTTTCAAAGCAAAAATTATAAAGTAAGTCTACAATTATATTTATAGACAATTGTTGGCAATCAATTTATTTTTTAAAATAGGTTTCTAGTTCATGACACGAAGCAAAATCCCAGTGGACAATATGTATTTATAGTTGTATATATATGAAGAAATACAAAGTATAAATTGTATTGGGTCATTGCCAATAAAAATAACTCTTAAAATACGTTCGCTAAAGCCCCACCCTACCAAACTATAGTCTATATGGATAAAAAAAAATACTACTTTTTAAAAAAAATTAAAATTACAACGTTTTATGTCAACTCCGCTTCGTTTCAAAATGAACATGATTCTGATAGAAGTAGTGCCGTGGGCTCCACAAGCGTGCTGCCCAAAATATCCCATCCAAGAGCAATTTTTACTATTTTGGTTCTATTATTTTTTTAGTTCACGTTTTGTTTCTATTAATTTAGGTTAAATTATAAGGTCTCTCTCTCCTTAATTTATTTTTATTTGGTCTTTAAAATTAAAAAAAAATATTTAATAGGTTTTTGAATTTTAAATTTTGTATCTAATAAGTTATTGAATTTTAAAAATATCTAATAATCTTTGAATTTTCAATTTTGTGTCGTAAAAAGTGTTGAAAATGACTTGGGTCTTGAGCCCAAAAAGTCACATAGGAAATAGAATATTCTTGTCTCACATTGAAAAATTTAAAGAAGTGGAAGTGTTTATATAATATAAGCCTATGTGAGTTGGTTAAAAATGGTTATAATAGTATTAAAATACCTCCCCACACATGCATCACTGCCATTCGATCGAATGGGTGGGTTAGAGTAAACGCGCTTGCCCGAAAAAGAAAGTAATTTTTATTTCTTTTTTCTCTTTAAACCAAAACTTTTTTTTAAACCGATTGCTTTTAATTTGTTACCAAAAACCGTAAAAAATTTTTAAACATTTTATTTTCTCATTGAATAGTGTAGATCTGAAATTGGTTTTCCTTTTATTTGGTTTGTTTGAGACCATAACAGTAGGTGCTTTCTGGTTTTTCGAGTAACCAGAACAGTGTTTTCTTCATCCTTTACCTCCAGCCTTCACTCTTAATGCTACAACAAGCAACCATTTATTCTTCTAATTCTGGGTCTCAAATTGGTTATTAGTTAACTCTTCTTAGCATGGAACTTATTCCATAAATTTTTTTGTGGTCTTTGAATTAATTATGAGCTAAAACTTTTTAAGGGGTTTAAGAATGCGAATTTCCTAAAAAGTAAATCTAGCCTAAATTACAATGGAAACCGAGCCTACATTTCAATTGTGCGCTTGCGTTGAATAAAATGTCGTTGAGATCCTAGATTGATCAACTAGGATAACAACTTAAGTTTGGATCTAATACTGTCAGGATTAGTGATAAGCAGATTTCGCACAAGTGATGGAGACAAGAGCTTAGACATAAGTCAATTCTTTACCTTATACATAGGAATTTAAAGACTCCAAAACTCATAAAATTGTTGAGTCAAATGATCTAAGATAGAAAGACTATAGACATATACGTCACTCACTTAGTCTCCTAAAACCTAATTTCAAGGTGAAAAAGAGTAACAATTTTGGTTTACAATTGTGTGTAGAGTAGGTTTGATTTGCAATTTTGGTTATACAATTTACAACATAAGGCAATGACATACTTAAGCCACATCTTCCTTCATTGAGTAATTTTTCTTACATCTTTATTTTTATTTTACATTTCTTGGAATTTTGATTTTGCAAATTCGTTTATGCAATCTGTTTTTGCAATTTTGATTTTGCAATTTATTCATTTGTCATTTCGATTTTGCAATTTTCGATTTTGTAATCTATTTTTGCATTTTGACTTTTACTTCCATTATTATTCTACACCAAACCAAAATCTATTTTTGGCACTTTTTACTTTACAAGTTGCAATTTTACTTACGTTGTTGTTTTTACAATATTTTTGTTACACCTGTAATTACAGGGGTAAAAGTATGTTTTACCCTTGTAATTACATATTGCACATTAAGTACCACTAATCCTCTAATGAACAATCTTTTTTAATCTAATTATAAATTAAGTCACTCTCTGGCTAGTGAGAGGGTGGGCCCCATTGTTCAAGTCCCGAAATCAGCATTTATGGGAACTACTCATCTACTTACCCTATATGGGAATGAGTTAATTCCATATTGTGAGATATGTTCCCAGCTCCCTATTTGGTCAAGTCTCCAAAATGGTAAGCATATTGAATCGGCTACAAAAGCCACTCTCATCCATGCAAATCAAAGGACAAGCCCTTACAGGCAGGAGTTCATAACTCACTCAGAATTAAGATCGAGTTGCATATGATCATCATGATGAAATATTAATCTTCTCAATTAACAGATTTATAAATATAGATTAAATATTTCGTAGTCTAGTCTTATATTTGTATAAGATACCCCCACTCACATGTCTCCACATAAACGATTTAGATCAAATTATTTGTAACTATTACAAAGTGAGCCGTATCAATAGTGTTGCCAGGATAAGGCATCCAACCTTATCCATATACTATGACCCTTTAGGTTATTTTTTGAACATGATCATTTTATATGTTAACCATATACTGTTTAAGATTACACTAATAACCTTGGATTTTTAATATAATTGATAATATTATATTGCAAATAAAATAATCAAAATTATTATTAATTGTTAAATAAATCATTAATTATGAGGCTTTAGGGCATAAATCCCAACACCATTTGCTTCCCCTCATCGTCAAATCAGACTCGGCTGATGTTGTGAACGCCCTATTAAATCCCGCTTCTGCCCTGTCGGAGTTAAAGAACGTCTTGGACAAGGTGGGTGCTGAAGCTTCGAGGAAGAGGATTGTCTTTGTTGTGAAGTGTAATCGAACCTGAAATTTTGTAGCCCATTCATTTGCTAGAGCAGCGACCTTGGAGCTGGTACATCGGTCGGGTTCCCTAGTTCGGAGGAAGCCCTTGTTGTTTGGCTTTCATACTTCCCTCTGTGGGTGTGGCATTTCATTGAATAGGACGGTTGGCCCTCTCTCTCGTAATGAATTATGTTTTTTCCTTAAAAAAAAAACTTTCAATTTAAAAGTTTAGGAACCTATTAGACATTTTTTAAAGTTCATGGACCAAATAAACACAAACATGAAAGTTCATGGACTAAACTTGTAATTTAACAATTAATTTATATCTTATTAAAGTCTTCGTCAAATTACAAATTTAGTGGCTGAAATTTTAAATGGCATTTAATACATATCTTAATTTTTTTTTTATTTCGGCCCGTTTGATAACTATTTGAGTTTTGGATTTTTGAAAATTGTACTCATTTTCTCATCATTTCTCTACAATTCTGTACAATGACTTTCATATTTCTTAAGAAAACATTTGAATTTTTAGCCAAATTCCAAAAGCAAAAATAAAATTTTGAAAACTACGGCCCGTTTGATAACCATTTGATTTTTGGTTTTTGGTTTTTGAAAATTAAGCTTTGTTTTCTCTCAATTCCTCTACAATGGTTTTCATCTCCCTTAAGAAAGCATTTGAACTCTAGCTAAATTCTAAAAACAAAAACAAGTTTTTGAAAACTACTTTTTTTAGTTTTCAAAACATGGCTTGGTTTTTGAAAACATAGGTAAAAGGTAGATAACAAAATAAGTAAATTCATGGATGAGAGTGGTATTTATAGGCTTAATTTTCAAAAACTAAAAACCAAAAACCAAATGGTTATCAAACGGGGCCTACATTTTTCAGTTTTCAAAACTTGGGTTGGTTTTGAAAACATAGGTAAAAAGTTGATAACAAAACAATGAATGGGTAAAAGTAGTATTTATAGGCTTAATTTTCAAAAATTAAAAACAAAAAATCAAATGATTATCAAAGGGTCTTAATGAATAGGTTTCTTAATTTTTAAAGCATGTCTGACATGTAACTAAAATTTTAAGTTGATGTCTAATAGGTCCCTAACCCATCATAGACAAAATTAAAATATAATTGCACAAAATTCAATTTTGTGTCTTGCGTGAATTTTAAAATTTTCGTGTAAGTTAGAGATTTATTAGACGTAAAATGATATGTTAAGTACTTTTAAAGTTTGTGGGTTTATTAGACACAATTAAAAGTTTAAGAATCTACGAAAAAGGTCAATCCAAACATATCTCATTGAATAAAACACTAATTATACTCTCAAATATCGATGTTTCGATCCTCCACCTTGCAACTGTTGAACTAAAACAAATCTTTAAAAAAAAAAATTAAATTTTAGGAATCTGGTAGACAAAAAAAATTGTTGGACTAAATTTGTAATATAACTTTTACTTTTCCTTTTTTTATTCAAAGCCAAACTATAATAAAGCCCTCCCTTCATCTCAATTATAAGTCTTTTGAATTAGGTATACTGTACTGCTCTTATATTTCAACGTTTTCATCTTTCTTCTTGGCGGATTTTGTCTAGGAAAATTAACACCACATGATAAATATATTGATTTTACTTATTTATAGTGTTTAAATTCACAAATCCGACAAAAATATATTTAAATCTTCACCTTCGTTGCTGGTAAAATTCTGGAAAATCGTGTCAAGAAGGCATTTAATCAAATTCATTCAAAGTTTATTATATTACAGAATAAAATAACATCAAGACTTCTCGTACAATCTATTGATGGAAATAAAGTTCAATTCATAGAGTGGGAGATAAATATTTGAATAGTAAAGATAAATTTTGATAATTGAATTTAAAATTCAACTCAGGAGAAAGAAAAAAAAAATGAATAGTTCAAGGGGTTACATGTTGGGCGTAGCGGGGGCATGTGCCCCCACGCCTTTCCTTTTTCCCTTTTCGACCTAATTATTTTAATTTTTGCTATTTTTTTGCATCCCCAAATTTGGCACACAAACATTTATGTCATGTCTTTTTTAAAATCTCTTAACAAATAATAATAATAATATTTTTTTTTTGTTGGTTAATTTTTTAATAAGAAGTTTTATCCTTATGTAAAACTTCTTCAAAAAGCTTCATTCAACATCTTTTTTTATTTTCTTTTTGGATTTACCCCAAACTAATTTGTTAGTATATCACCAATTTAAAGATAGTTTGAGTAATTACATATCTATACTTTTATTTTTATTATTTTTTAAATATTGTACTTTCTTTTTGTTATGGGTTTTAAATTTGAATCCCTAAATAAAAAAAAATTACAATTTACTGTTTTAAAATCACGAAGATATATAGTATATTATATATATAAAGGAAGAGAGATTCAAATATCTAATTTCTTGGTCCAGAGTATATGTATTATTTAATTGAACTGTGTTTAAATTGATAAATACTTTATTAAACTTTGATGGAGTGTACGAAGGTATCTAGAATGACTTAAATCTTTTTGATATGATTAGAAATAAAACAAAGGACAAAAACAGTACACTACCAATTGAGTGTATGCTTTTCTCAATTTTTGGAATACATTCAAATACAACGAAATTTATTTGATTTTTGTATTTATGTAAACCGCACCCAGACTGTAAAAAAAGAAAAAAAAAATTAAACTTTTAAAATTGAAACTGAAACTAATTGGGCAATCCACTACTTGCGAATGGGCCACAAAGTGGGCCAGAACCGCATTTGCTTGTTTGATGATTCATCTTGCACAATCCATTGCACCGCATTTTCTTCACAAACAAACAAAAAAATTAAAATTTAAAATTTAAAAATTTAAAAAAATACTTATTATAACATCCCCTTTTTTATTTTCATCCCGGTCTCCTCTAAAGCAATGTCATTCTTACTCTAAATATCATTTCCTCTTTTAAAAAAGAAAAAAACACATGATTCCATTCCATACTTCATCCTAAATTGGTCTTGTTTTTAAAACAAAAATGAAGAGATTTTGGAAAATAGTACTCAGAGTTGTGTCCTGAAATTAATTGAGAGACGTGTAGGCCCGTTTGATAACGTTATCGTTTTTTGTTTTTTGTTTCTGTTTCTGTTTCTTAAAAACTAAAAACAGAAACATGTTTGATAACTATTTATGTTTCTTATTTCTTGTTTTTTGGTAAAAATAAAATTTAGTACATATACTTTATTTTTTCGTTAGACAATCAAACATACCTACATTTATTTAATTTAATAATAAACTTTATTTTTATTTTTTATTTAAAAATACATTAGTCAATAATACACGCAAGTAAAATAAAAAAAATAGAGAGAATGTATATATATTTTTACATTTAATGGTAAACATGAAATACATTATTAGTTTATTTATTAAATAAAAAAATAAAATCGTACCAAAAGGAAAAATAATAGAGAATTAAATAGAAAATTATAACTATAAGCTCGTTAATGTAAAGTAAAAGAAAATAAGAAAATAAGAGAGAAGAGAAAAACATAAACGAAAATATAAAAGGAAAAAAGAAAAAAGAAAAAAAAAACTATTAAAAGAAAAAAGATTATGATGAAAGAGAGAGATTGAATATAAAGAAATAAATCAAAAAATAAAAATAAAAAGAAGAAAAAAATAAAAAGATTAAAAAGTATTAAAAGAAAAAAAAATAAAATGGAAGAGAGAGACAGAAGAGAGAGTGGAGAGATGGGTAAAAAGAGAAATAGGAATACATGCATGAAACCTGGAAAAAAAAAACAGAAACAGAATTTGAGAAATTACTTTTTGAAGTTTCTCAAAATCTGCCATTTTTTTAGAAACGTTTCTAAAAAATTTAGAAACAATAAACATGATGGTTTATCAAACATGTCTGTTATTGGAAAATGAGAAACATGAACAAGAAACAAGAAACATGAACGTTATCAAATGAGCCCGTAATAAGTTGATTTGAATACACTAAAAAAACTTGTAGTTAAGTAATATTTTGAATGGGATATCTAATGTTATGCAGGTAGTAATAAACAAATTTTTTTTAACCACTTTAACTAATCTCATCGGATAGAGACAACTGTCTGACGCTACTACATTTGGTTGACAATAAACACGTAAGATATTAAAATTTAACGTGGTGGTCATCATAGGTTGAACTCATTCTCTCTTATTTCTCAAAGTCTCTTTTGACCATCAGGACAATCTATGATGGTTAAGTTTAAACGAAGTTTTAAATCATAATCGAATATATTACTTTCAATTGATATTTATCAATGGTATGTATAGGATTACTTTCAATTAATATTTATCAATGGTATATGTAGAGTGCAACTATTGAAAAAACAAAAAACAAAAACAGTTCTTAAGAGTGAAAAAAAGAAAAGTGGAGGATGTTGGAGAATGAAGAACGACAATTGAGATTTTGTCAAAAGCTTTGCATGGCTTCCTTCCACAATCAAATCTCTAACGTTGTTTATTAATTAATTTCTTAAACCACCAAACTCCAGTTGTAAGCTATGGCTACCAAACCATTAACCAAAAAAATAAATAAAATAAAAATACAGATCAGATCTCCGAGTAATATTCTTATTCTCAATAATCGATTTTTTTTTTATTATTTATTTATTAAGTTTGATGGTATTTTCTTATGGTTTGATTTGATTCATTATATATGTACGTATTTTAAAAATTATGGATCCTCGTGGATTAAGAATTAAATATCAGTATATTTTGTCACATAGTAAGTATAATTAATTGAATATTGTATCAATAAAGTTTTTGCTTTTTTGTTTGTATTACGTTAATCTAGCCATTAATTTAAAAAAGACAGCTCTTGTATTAGTGAACTGTGAACAAAACAAGCCACTTTGTTTACTGTGGCTCAAATGACATTATTTAGAGGTTCTTGATTTTCTTGATTTTAATAAGTTGTTTGGTGTTTTTTTTTTTCCTACTAGCATAGTTCTAGTCTAGGGAATATGCTACAATTTCAGTCAAGCTTCAAAGATTATAAATAGTTTTAAAAATGCTGGCATCCACTACTATATATTTTTTTCAGATGTTTCTGCAATTTTAAAGTTATGTTACAAAATAAAATGTGAAATGTAAAATGTGGTAAATAATATTGATTTTTTTAATAAATAAAACTACAAATATTTTTTGAAATAAGTTTTAATAAAGTACAACTTAAGCTTGTTTTCCATTTCAAAAAAAAAAAAAAAAAAAAAAACTACAAAAACACTTAAGCTTGTTTCATAATTAATTTGTTTTAAGTTTTTTTTTTAAGAAAACAAGATTAGTATCTTCTAACGAGATATAAAAACTTGTCTATTTTGTATTTTTAATACTATATTTTTTATATGCTCCATAACCCAATCATACCTTATAATATATAGTTTTATATTTTCTTTTTAAAATTTAGAGTTATAAAATGGAAATAAGCTAAACATGTACGATAATCATTAATCTCTTAAGTAATTTTGTTGTAAAAAAAAGTATTTTAAGTAGTTTTTAATTTAGTCCTTAACTTTTTAAAATTTCCAATGAGGTCATTTTGTATAAAAAAAAGTTTGTTAAATTGGCATACCATGCAAGTGAACAAATTGTGAAACCTATCTTGTCTATTGACAAAATCTAAATTAGCATGTTTCTATGTCCAAATATGTTAATAAAATGATAATTAAATTATCTTGTCTATTAGTAAAATCTATTCCATCCATCAACAATTCATTAGCATATTGCTAATAAATTTTAACAACATTTTTCATGGAATGATCTAATTGTGAATTTTAAATGCATTAAAGTTTTTTAAAAAAAATATAAAGGACGAAGTTGATAATTATCTAAAAGATTATGAATCATTTAATATATTTAGTCAATAAAATAATATAAAATAAATTATTTTGAGACATTGTGTTGCGTCTTTTCCCAACCCAGTTTTGGAAATACAATTTTTACGTTTTAACTTTTATATAAACCATTAATATATATATATTTGAAATCATATAAACCAGTAAAATTGAAGTTGTCTGGGAAAAAAACGTGCATAACATAGCAAGCCAATAAAAAGACAATACAATGTGTGAACAGTCAAAAAGGTAAATCACAAATTTAATTAATTATTCTATTGGAAAATATAAAGACATTTTTTTAAAAAAACAGACAACAATGCCATATTTTCTCAAAGGGATCTCAATATTCAACATAGTCCAAAGAATAAAGTTAGTAAAATAAAAACCAACCTTTAATCCAGTACATTCACATGCGATTTATTAAATTTACAAGTTACTAACTTCCCACTTTATCAATTCGGCTTAAATTTTCATACAACAAGACAAAACCGAAGAGAGGTTGAATGAAAGCAGATTTATAAAGTTTCTAAGTCCTGTCTTTGTCCCATTGTGGGATTTTACTGTAATTAAACACAACAAAATAGTGATTAATAGTGTTTTATAGCATTATTTAGGATATAATGTCTGATTTTGACTCTTATTATTAATGAAATAACATGGACTGTTTTAGATTAACCATTGAACTCTGTTTTAGTTTCGTATTATGCAATGTTCCTCGACTATTTTAATTTGGATAAAGACATACGAGACAGAATGAATGGAAGAATGGCATTTAGGTGAATAGAAAAAGGGCCGAGGGCAAATAGGTAATTACGGAAAAATACTGATGGGCCGCGCTGAAGCTGATCCTAGGTGATTCCGTCACGTCACGATGGGAGCTTAGGAAGAAGGGAATAAAAATAGAGATGCTATGGTTTGAAAATGAAAATATTAAATAAAAAGAGTTAAATTACACGTCCAATTCATTTAAAACTTTTAGATTTGTAACTATTTAATTTCTAAATTTTAAAAAGTATTTAACAAACAATTATTAAACTTTTATTTTGCATCTAATTATTGACATATTTGATATTTTAAAAAATTTAGAAATATATTATATATAAAATTAAAAATTTAAAGTTTTGTTTGACATAAAATATTAATTTATATCTAATAAATAAGTTAATATTTAAAATTTTTGAATATATCAATAAATTATTAAATATTTTTTTTAAATTTAAAAATATATTAAACACAAAATTAAAAATTTAAACAATTAAATACGTAATTTAATAAAAAAGAAAAAATATAAAGGATTTTATAAAATATTTAAAAAAAATAAGAATTAAATTAGCTGAGTTGGTAACTCGGGATTGGATAGTTAGCAATGTTCCCTAGGCAAAGCCGTCTAATTAAAAATTTCTCTCTCTCTCTCTCTCTCTGTTTCTCTACTTTTTTGTTTCTACAGTTTCTCTGCTTTGTATTTCGGCTATTGGGATGAAGCTTGTGTGAGAGTGTTGGATTCCTTCATATTTTTTCTCTAAGCACTGCGAGAGGAACAGTGAGGAAATTTTCAGAGAGAAACAAAAGGGATAAAGGAGCGCAAAAAGGGGACAAACTGCAGAGAGAGAGAGAGATATACGCCGGAGATGCTCTTCCAGCGTCTGATACACGGCGAAGTATCATCTTCAGGCAACCGAATTTTGGGGACCAAACTGAATCAGCAAAGCGAAGAAATGCAGTGCTGAACGCCGTAGGAGAGTGAGGGTAGGGTAAAAATGCGAGAGGGACTGTTATGTGATGAGACTAATGATGTTATCTCCGGCATTAACAAGAAGAAGAAATCGGAGGACGAGAAGGACGACAACGACGCCGGGAAGTTGACTCGGCTTCCTCAGGTGGTTGTTGCTCCGCCTGTGGTAATCGTCGGTCGGAATCGGTCACAAGCTGGGACTAGGAGGGTTACTCCGACGACGATTATAACCACGCAATCTACTTCGACGACTGCTGTTTCTGAGACCGCCGGAGCTCCGGCGGCTTCTGTCACTGCGGCGGCCACCGCCGTGGAGAAGCATCTGCCGAACGGAGATCTTTACACAGGGAGTTTCTCGGGGGGAGTGCCGCACGGATTGGGGAAGTATCTGTGGACCGACGGGTGTATGTACGAAGGTGAGTGGAGGAGAGGAAAGGCTTCGGGGAAAGGGAAATTCTCTTGGCCTTCTGGAGCTACCTACGAAGGCGAATTCAAATCGGGTCGAATGGAGGGGGTTGGTACTTTTATTGGATCTGATGGAGATTCGTATCGCGGATCATGGAGTTCAGATCGGAAACATGGACTCGGCCAGAAACGGTATGCGAACGGCGATTTCTACGAAGGGACTTGGAAGAGGAATCTCCAGGACGGCCATGGTCGGTACGTTTGGAAGAACGGGAACGAGTACGTCGGCGAGTGGAAGAACGGCGTGATTTCTGGTCGGGGAGTCTTGATTTGGGCGAACGGGAACCGGTATGATGGACAATGGGAAAACGGGGTTTCTAAAGGGAACGGGGCTTTCACTTGTGCTGACAGCAGCTGGAATAAGAACATGAAAATCCATCATCTGAATGGGACTTTCTATACGAGAAACGGAAGTAATCATAGCTTCAAGAGTAATGGGCTACTTGAGAATGAGAACTTAACCATCACATTACGGAAGAGATCATCGGTGGATATTGCGAGAGGGAGTGTGGCAGAGAGGAATTTTCCGAGGATTTGCATTTGGGAATCCGATGGTGAAGCTGGAGATATCACCTGTGATATAATTGATAATGTAGAGGCGTCGATGTTGTATAGGGATGGGTTAGGTTTAGATCGAGATCTTTTTAGACAGTTTAGAAGGAACCCGTGTTGCTTCACCGGCGAGGCGAAGAAACCGGGCCAGACGATTTCTAAGGGACACAAGAATTATGAACTGATGCTTAATCTCCAGTTGGGTATCAGGTAAGTTCATGAAATGGGTCGTTTCAGTTAAGCTTGATTGACGAAATTTCTCTCAATTTGCTGATTCTGATTTCACCATGTTGTTTGTGATGTTATTTAGACATTCCGTTGGAAAGCATTCTTCAGTAGTGCGAGAGCTTAAGCCCAGTGATTTTGATCCAAGGGAGAAATTCTGGACAAGGTTCCCAACTGAAGGGTCGAAGACTACGCCGCCCCACACATCGGTAGAATTTCGTTGGAAGGACTACTGTCCTGTGGTGTTTAGGTACCAATTACTATTATTGCTCTTTTCTCATTTTAGGGAAAGATTTATGTGTTTGAATTCTGATATTCTGCATGACTAATTGGGATCCATTGACGAAATTGTGCCTACTTTTGACTTTGATGGTAACCACATTTCTAATTGATCTTTACAGATGTTTGAGGGAGCTATTTCAAGTTGATCCTGCTGACTACATGCTAGCAATTTGTGGGAATGATGCCCTTAGGGAGTTTTCTTCGCCAGGCAAGAGTGGAAGTTTCTTTTACCTCACTCAGGATGACAGATTCATGATAAAAACAGTGAAGAAGTCTGAAGTCAAGGTTAGTTGGTTGCTTCCCTTTTAGACATTATGATGCTAAATTGTTCATCTGGTTATCAGTGCATTTACGTTATACTGCTATTTACTTCTGTCAGTTACTTGGGTTGTAAATTACTCCCTGAGTTGGGAAAAGTGTATTAAAAGGCAATCAATTTTGAAGTTTTCTAGTGCATTCCCAGGTGCTTATCAGGATGCTTGCAAGCTATTATCAGCATGTCTCCCGCTATGAAGATTCACTTGTGACCAAATTTTTTGGCGTACATTGTATCAAGCCGATTGGTGGTCAAAAGGTACACATCATTGAGAGTGAAGTTTGGATTTCTTACATGTTTTTCAGTTGCATCATTGCAAGAATTTACAATGGTATCTAATAGAAGTAATTTGTTATTGTGGAAATTAGACTCGGTTCATTGTGATGGGCAACTTATTCTGCTCTGAATACCGAATCCATAGGCGATTTGATTTGAAAGGATCCTCCCATGGCCGGACAACGGATACTCCTGAGGGGGAGATTGATGAAACCACGACTTTGAAGGATCTAGATCTCAATTTCGTGTTTCGCCTTCAACGCAACTGGTTTATTGACTTTATGAAGTAAGTTCTGTAAATGGAGTTATAAGCTCTTTCACCCTGCTTCACCCTCTTGTTTTTAGAAATCTTATTATCATCAAACATTTGTTCAGACAAGTAGATCGAGATTGCAAGTTCTTGGAATCTGAAGGAATCATGGATTACAGTCTTTTGGTTGGTCTTCACTTTAGAGATGACAACTCATATAACAAAATGGGCTTATCTCCATTTCTACTGCGAACGGGTATGGGATGCTAGTCCTTTCATCATTAGCCTTGGGGGGGGGGGGGGGGGGGGTCACCCACAATAGAAATATATGGGTATTAGAATGCTGATCTAGAATACCTGTGCTCTTTGCAGGTAATAAAGATTCATACCGGAATGAGAAGTTTATGCGTGGCTATCGTTTCCTTGAAGCAGAGTTACAAGACATGGATCGAGTCTTATCTGGACGGTGCGTTTCTTTTCCTTCTAAGTTCTGTTCCTACCATCGAACGTGAATTCATCTCAGAGTGAATGTTCAAGTGAATCGTGATAAATTTCTTTTCTTAAGTGGCTGAATTTAATGTCAACTTTTGAAAATTTTGGCTTGGGGGATTAATGTGCATGTGATGGTTAAAGTTGGCCATAAATTTGGGACTATTGGGTATTCAATTATTTCTGCAATAAATTGTATTGGTTTTCTGTAATAAAATGGAAGTGGCATGGGTTGTCTGTACCACTTCGTGGGGCTGTTCAGTAGGTAACAGTTTTGAGTAGGATATATACAGGTTATGGTCCTAGTATTTCTTTCTCCATAATTACGAGTTATTTCTTCATTCTTCTTATCAACCAGTCAACAATTATTTATATGCCTTTTTTTCTTATAATTTCTTTTTTTGCTCAGTCCAATTGGTTTTTGGTAGTTGAGGAAAATTATGACACTTTCTGCTCAATGATTCTCCAATCTAATGGTACTTTTGTCTTATCATTATTTTTCTCTTGGTGAAAGTTGAGGTAAAAAATTATTGTTGGTTAAATATAGAAGTTGGAAATGAATTAGAAGGCGAATTCCATTGCATGCTGCTAATGATATTTAAAGTTGGTTCTGTACTAGTAAACCAAGTTCTTAAACCTGATATTTCATTTTTGTTTTCAGAAAGTCATTGATCAGAATAGGAGCCAATATGCCTGCAAGAGCCGAGCGATTAACTAGGCGAAGTGACTTCGATCAGTACACCCCAGGTGGAATGAATCATTTAACCCCTGCTCGCAGTGGTGAGATCTATGAAGTAGTCCTCTACTTTGGGATCATTGACATCTTACAAGATTACGACATAAGCAAGAAATTGGAGCACGCATACAAGTCCTTGCAAGTTGACCCCAGTTCAATCTCAGCTGTTGATCCTAAGCTCTACTCCAAACGATTCCGAGATTTTATTGGGAGGATATTTATTGAAGACAGGTAGTGCATTGAAAGGGGTTAGTTCAATACGAAGATTAATACTGGCTGGCTGGTTGGATTGAGATGTAAAGTATCAATGGGACTTAGGACCCCTCCAAGCAACAGCTCACACAATACTAGGAAGGAGGAAGCTGCACGGATGGGTGGAGCCAATGCTTTGTTGATATGGTCCAAAACTTCCATACCGTCGTCGAATGGCGGTGTAGGGTGGTTATGTTTGAATCTCGAAGATGCGATGAATTTGGTGGGAAAGGAGGAGGAGGGGGGCTGGTTGAGAAATTTGTACATTGTGTTTGTTGCTGCATTGCTGCTGCTGCAGGGTGATGGAGGAAATTTAAATTTGGTTTTCTTTTTATTACTTGGTTTAGATTTTGAAGATCCCCTTTTGAAAATTTTTAAATTTTTGGGTGTGAGACTCTTGTGATAGTAGTAGTAGTAGTTAGTATAGGTATATGGAAGAAGAGAGGAGGGGGAAAGAAAAATGAAAATGTCACATCCAGATTGGAAATAGAGGAGGAAGAAGAAAGAAAGAAAGAAGTGGAGAGATTATGATGGAATAAAAGAAAGTGTACAGAGGCTGCTTATATATTATAGGAGAGAAAAGCAATGGATAGAGTTTGATGGGATTCTTTTTTTGTGAGAGATTGAGATGATGATGATATTTGAAACCAAATTTGTCTTAGAATTGTGAGAGAAAACACAAAGGGAAAGAAAAGAAGAGGACCCATATGAGAGAATTGGGATCTCTCTCTCTCTCTCTTTTTTCTTTCATCTTTTGTCTCTTCTCCACGCTTTTATCTGTTGAAGCAGAATACTCTTAATAGCTTCTCTTTCAAACACAAAACACAGTCAATGGACTCAACCCCTCCCCTTCACTTTCAAAACGCTCTTTTTCCTGTTGAATGGAAGTGGGCAATCCATGTGGCATTGCTTTTTCAGGTTGTGTGGCCACCCAAATAACACACCATAGAAAGCAGAGAAAGCCACAGAGAAAAAAAAAAAAGATGCGCTCGCTGGCTGGCTGCCAAGGCAATGCCATTTCTAGTTCTTGCCCACTTCGTTTACCTTCTTTTTTTTTCTTTCCTTCTCGCTGTTCTTGTACTGTATGATGACTGTAAATTTTTAATCAAATTCTTTATTTAATTTCTTTTTCCTGTACTGTACCCAGTACGAGACTTCTCTCTCTCTTCCTTTAAATGAAATTGAATATGAGGATTGAGGAGAGGGATGAAAGAATTGTATCGGTTTGAGAGAAAAAAAAGGGATGCTTTTTATTAACCATTGCTTTGATGGAATTTAACAATTGTTTTAAGCCATTCAGATCTGATTAAAGGTTGGATTTTTATATGGTAAACATCTGAATCCCTTGAGATTATATCTGCTGCTCTCTCTGATCAAGATAGATTATTATTCTTTTTTTTAAGAAATTAAATAGTGAATCCGCACTAATATAACATTATGGGATTAGAATAGATTTGCATTAGATTAGCAGTCAAAATTTACTATCATACACATGGAGGCTGCAGTGCACATGGTGAATTCCACAACGCTCCCCCTACCGGTGTTATTCCAGAGAGATTGGAAGGGTATTTATGTCATTTCGCTTTTGAAAAAAAAATAAAGGAAAAATTGGGAATCGAGCTAGGGCTTTTTTGTTTTTTTTTTTTTTTTCACTGCAGAGGTCAAAGAGTAATAATCCATAAAAAGGGAAGAAAGAGAGACAAGGACCCCGCCCTTGAGCCGGAGTGGGACCCACTACTCTACAGTTCAATTTGGCTTCTCTTTTTGACCTTGTTCTCTTTTTTGCCCTAAGGGCTATTTTACGGTGCGGCCGCTCACAGGACATTCATTTAGGTCTGCTTGTGGGGCCACGTGGCATTTAATCTAAAATTTTGATAAATCAATACAACCGTTTCAATAATTAATGAGGGCCATTACATTATTTCCAATTAATAGTTTCCGGGACTTCCTCAACTTCCTTCACATAATTTCTTTTTCCTTTTTTCCCACCCCATTTTGTGTATTTATTTACACCTTCCTCTATAATTGCTAAATTATTTGTTTTATTTTATTTGAATACCTTCCAATTTTTGTTTGTCTTATTACTATATTCCGTTGGCAAAAATTAAGAAAGAGAGAAAAAAAATAATGTCTTATTCCAACAGAAAAAAGAAAATGATATCCCATCTTCTTATTGAAAAAGAAAAATCTCTCGCCCTTTCGATTTCTATATTTCGTATCCTTTATGATGTGATGCATCGACTGACAAATTGACAATGAGATTAAATTTTTTTTTTTTAAATATTTCTTTTTATCCTTCCAAGAACAAAAATGAAAAACTTCAAATTCATTATCATTGCCATATTGAAACATAAGCATTTTCTAAACAACTTTACAACTACTATACATCTCCTTTAATTTTCTTTTCCTGCATTTCTTTTTCAATTTTAAAGCCATCATTGTATTTTAGAACATTTAACCAATAGGTTGCTCATAAAAGTCAGCGGCATTTTACCAATCCAAACATAGTTCATCGTATTAGACATCAATTTCCATCTCAAAGGTCGATAGTTCAATCCTCCATTCCTACAACTGTTGAACTAAAAAAAAAAGTCAATGACATTTTATTGATAAAAGATTAAATTAGTTTATTATTATCTTATTTAATATTCTTTTTTAGAATATAACATCATAAATACTATAGTTTTTTTGGCAATATATTAGAAGAATAGTTGTCATACATCGAAAATGTGCAAGGAAGTGATGGACTCCAAGTAATATAAAAAGAGTCTATGATTTTGGTTTCAAATCATCTCAATTCAAAATACTTTAAGTTTGGTATACTAACTCTAGTTAAGTAAGTGGTATTTCTTTCTATCCGTGATTTTTTTTATCTGGTTTTGGAGTTTTCCACGTTAATTCTTGTGTTTCTTATTTTGTTGTTTTCTTTTTGATCTCTTAATTATTTTTTTTGCTTATTTCTGCGGTAGTAGTGAGAGATTTTTTCCTAACAAATGCAATGTGAGAATTTGAATCTACAACCCTCTTAAAGAAAACGGAAATATTTTGACCATTATTGAGCTATACTTATATATACATCTTAATCAATATCTCGACCAATAATTAATTGTATAAATAAATATTACATTGTAAAAAGAGAGTTGTTATAAAATAAATTAAAAATGAATGGGTTTAATATATATTAATCATAGAGAGAGTCCCACCATTTTGACCAGGAAAAAGGTTTAGTGGAAATAAGTGAGGCATTGAGTTAAGAGCCTATAAGATTTGGTTGATGAGTGGATGGATAAGTTAATTTGCATATGATCCATTTGGTTATTGTATTGGACATGGTTGCAGACCAAAGTCAAGGATTGTGCCTTAAAAGTCTCTATGCCTACCATTTGAAGCTATGGGCAGCATTAGAGCTTTGGTTTTACAACAATTCTATTTTAATCAAGTTTTATAATATATGTATTCTGAAATAATATTATATGTATTAATATTAAAGTCTTGGTTTGGTTATGCACTTGGCTTGCTTAGCAAGCTTGGGCTGTCACTCAAAGGTGGCCATTAGATTACAATAATGGGATGATGCCATAAATGCCATTTGCAACATAAAGACAATATAATAGAGATGTACCTTCCCTTTCAAGTTTCCACATTTCCACTTATATCCTTTGTTTATTTAAATTCTTTAAACTTTGAGTTTAATACTTCAAATTATGGTCAAATATTAGGGTTTCCTTTCATGAGTTGTAGATTCAATTTTTTTTTTTGTTCTCTTTCTTAATATATGATATTTAAACAAAAAAAACAAAAACATTTAAGTGTATATCCCTTATTAGAAAAATAGATTTCTCAACTAAGTATTCATTATAATCATAGTATTAAATTTCCATCGGCATGTTGACATTTCCATCAACATTTTCACATGTCCATAAGTTCGACATCTACGTGAGGGGTAAATCAACATTTCTGTAATACCATAAAACAATTGATGAAAGACTAAAAAGATATCAACAAAATATTATTAATGTGAACATTATATTAGTAATAAGACTTTTAACTCATTTAAAAAGTATAAAATGTTTATTTATTAATTTAAATATTTTTAAAAAAATCAATTCATATAATTTTTTCAAAAATATTCATCGATATCATGGTATTAAATTTCCGTCGACATTTCCATCGAAATTTCCACATGTCCATGGGTTCAACATCGACATAAGGGGGGAATCGACATTTCCACTATAACGTACAAAATTGACGAAATATTAAAAAAATAGCAAGAAAATGTTACTTATTGTGAATATAATAATGTAACAAGTATTTTAACTCATTTAAAAAGTGTAAAATGTTCATTTATTAATTTAAATATTTTTTTTTGATTTTTTTGTTTTTAAAATTTTTCCAGAAATATCCATCGACATCGATATTTTATCGATATTTCCATCGACATTTCCATAAAATTGAGACTTCGACATTTCCATAGACATCGACATTTTAAACCTTGATCGATATCAACATTTTATCAATATTTACATTGACATTTCCATAAAATTGAGACCTCGACATTTTCATCGATATTGACATTTAAAATCTTGATTATAATATGATATTTTTCACTTTAAATCAAAGCAAATGTAGGTTTTTTTGTCTTTTGGAACTATTTCTTAAAAAATATCATATTATGTTCTTATTTATATGCTTGAAGTTCTCACCATATATAATTTAATTTTGTATCTTGACTTCATGAGTACTACATTTTAGTGCTTTAAAACATGAAGAAGTTAAAGTATAAAATTTAGGTTAAATTATAAAAATACTCCTTATCTTTACCATTTGCTTTCAAAAGTTACAATATTATTCTTAACTTCTTGTTTTAAAACTACCATTGAAGAATAAATTCATTAGAATATTAGACGATAAGTTGACGTGATGGAATGCCATTCTTTCATACTTAATCCATCCAAGTGTGTCATAGTTGCTGCTACATCGTTCCAGGTCACCAACAATGTTGACTTTTCTTCCACATTCTAATGAATTTCTACTCTAAGGATAATTTTGAAATGTTTATGAAAGGTTAAGGGTAATATTGTAACATTTAAAAGAATAAGGGTATTTCTAAAATAAATGGCAAAGTTTAAGGGTTTTTATTTATTTATATAATTTAGCTTAAAATTTATTGACGTGAGCATAGTTCAATGGATCAAAGTATTAGTAACTTCCTTTAAACTTCTTAGGTTCGAATTTGAGTGTGTCTATTAGAATTGTAATACTTAAAACAGGTTAAACATATAAAATTTAACTAAGAAAAAGTAGAGTAACATGCATATATATTAATCATATAGAACACAGAAACTTAGGCTTAGGCTTCAAGACTCAAGAGCATGCATGGGCCGATGGGCTTCGCCATGCGCAAGGAGAGCCGATCAGTCTGTACGGAGAATTTGAAAAAGAAACCTTATATATTATTCTCTGGCGCATACTTAAAAGAAATTTTCAGTACTACGAGAGTACCTATTCCATTTGTTCATACTATAATTTTGCTCTTATAAATAATTATTTAATATTGGTAAACCTTACATCATTTTTAAAATAATGTTGATAGAACAAGTAATGAATGAAAGAAGTACTCCTACTATGACACTAGAAATTTGCACTCTTTCTATTCACAATTTAACATGTCATTACATAATTTATTATTTTATTTTTTGAATCCACATTATATTCTTAAATGTTTATGTTATGACATACAATGAATGGAGCCATACTACCTAGTACTAGAAAATTTCCTCACTTACCATCTCTTCACAAAATTGTATATATATATATTTTAAATGAGCCAATTAAGATTATATTTGTTTCCTATTAACCTCTAATTATTCTACATTGTAGAATTATTGACATGAGCATAATTCAATGGGTTTGAATATAACTCAACTCGAAGTACAAATTCTCGAAGTAAAAAAAAAAAGTACGGTGTGGTAGAAAAGTAAAGTGATTTTGTTTATTGGGGGTAATTTGTATTAATTGAATGAGGTTTCTTGTACTTTGTGTCTTGTTTGTAAATGTAAAGAAAAATATATGCAGTGAATTAAATGGTGTGTACTGAGAGGCAGCAATGGCAGGGAAGTTGCCAAGCATAGAAGCGACCAAAGCGAAGCAGCCTCATTATGCCGTTTTCCAGTTCCAGCTTCCACTCAATGCTCTGCCCAACTCGGCGCCATCCTTGGATTTCCACACGCTTTCGTTTTTCTTCCATCATTATCATGTACAATTTTGAAATTATCTCACATTTTTCAAGTCAAATTAATACGTATATGGGTAAATTTTTTTGAAAATTATAACCACGACCAACCCATATTTCTATAATAGTATATGATATTATTCCCTTTGAGTCAAAGTTAGTATGAATGTTTTTACTTTTGGATTCTATCCAAGAAGCCTCCTACTATACCAGTACTAATTACTTATTGCATGTTCTTGTATAATTTTTGTTTTTGAATTATACTTAGGGTAAATTTGGAATAACAATGCTTGGAAAAAAATGCTTTTAATTAGTGGAAAGCACTTCTTATAAGCACTTTTGAAATTAATACTTATTTTTAAACCATTTTTATTTTTTTTTCTTTTAAAATTTGAAAATTAGTCTTAATGGTCTAACCGTACCAAACAAAACTATGAAAAGTAGGGATTAAAATCACTTTTTATCTTTCCAAAAGATATCTCAAACTCACATTTAAAATGATAAACTATTTGAAAAGGAGGTTGATGCTTAGTTTTAATTATTTTTCTTTATAAATATTTCTTTTAATGTTGGTAAATTCCACATCATTTTTAGAAGAGTGCTTACATGACAGTGATAGACAACAAAATTGAAGAAGTATCTATGCTCTCGTAGTACTAAAAAAAATTCTCTTAAAAACATTATACCAATGATGACGTACGTTTTCTTTACGAGATACTTAGAGGGTGTTTGGCCCACCGTTTTAGATTTGGCTGGTTTTAGAATTCAAATCCAAAATGGTGCTTGGGCCACTATGTTCAAAACTCATGGTTTTTGAAACACAACCCGATGGTTTCAAATAGCGCCTCCCAAACACTTTTTTTTTCTAGGCTTCAAAATACTGTTTTCTAATTCTCAGGCTTTCAAACCCTCTAGAGTTTTGAATTCAAGGATTTTGATTCCAAAACGGTGGGTCAAACACTCCCTTAAGATTTTTACTACTTGTGAACGAAAAATAGCACGCAACCACTTCTAAAGATTAGAAGTAGTTATTTTTAGAGATTTGTATGTGTGTGCGTAGGGTTTAGGAATTAGGAGGTAGTAATGAAATTGTATTGGGAAGCAAAGGAGAATGAAAAAAACAACATTAGCAGAGTTTGGCAGTGAAGCGTGAATGAATGCATGCCGCCCTTTTACGTGCATGAATTAAATTGAATTGAATGCCACAGCCACACACTCATAATTATTCTCCTTTTTCTTTCTTTCTTTCAATTAAATTAACCGACGTGTCGTCCCAAACTATCTCTGCTTAAATCACTATGTCGGCTCTCCCGCATGCTCACACCCCCAGACATTTTTATCATAACTCACGGCGCTTTTGTGCTGATTTAATTTATAAGAGTTGGCCTAATTTTCATAGAGTAATGTTTTTTTTGTCTTTCAAAAAAAAATTCCTTTTTTTTTTAGTGTTTGAAATTAAAGCTCAAAACTTTACTTTTTAACTCTTGCAATAAATATATGAAATTAATTAACACATAACTTGTACGGTCACGTTCCTAGTTTTAATGTTTACAATGTGGCGTGTATTTTGGTCATAGTGACCTATGTATTTAACTTTCTAATAAGCGAATAAGCTTTCAGTTTTTTTTTTGTCTAACATGTTTAATTTATGCAGTTAATTTTGTCTAATTATACTTATGCCACCAAACACTTAAAGCGATACAAAGTCAATCTATCCTATAATCCTTAAATAATATAATTATCTTGACACATAAGTATTAAATTAATAGTGATAGCGATAAATATCGATTAGAATAAAAAATTAAAAGTCTAAAGACCTTGTTCACGCATAATTTTAACAAAGAAATAAGACGCATGTAAATAACTCGTATTTGCATTAATTTTGTGGGTGCAGTAGTACAATCTCTAATGTTTGATATTCTTATTCTTTCTCTCGAATATACATTTGTCTCAAGGACTTTGCAGTTTGTTCTTAAACGTAGATTTGTATCAAAGACTTTGGCAGCTTTATTCTTAAATGTGAATTTGTATCAAGGGCTTTAGCAGCTTTATTCTTGAATATAAATTTGTCTTGAGGACTTTGCAGTGTGTTTTCGAGGTTAAATCTTCAATCAATCTTTAAAGTCTTCAAGTCTTGAAGAGTCTTTGGTCTTCAAGAAATGTTCAGTACCTAAGGATTTTAGGGAGCCTTCTGACCTTTTTTGCTTGTGAGGTCTTTATGAATTCTTTGGTTCTCTTTTGGAGAGTTTAATTTCTAAACCTTCAAATGAAGGAGAATTTTTGTATTTATAGAGCTTTCTATGAGCATGTGGGCTTGAGTTTTAATGACTTTTGGGTCAAAGTTGACTTTGGACCTAACCATTTGAATTTGAGTTTTGTTTAACTATGACTCAAATTCCATATGATCTAATTTGACCAAATTAAGTTTAATTATTTGGTTAAATGGTCATAATGAAGATACATGGCCTTATAATTTCAGGATTTGCCAATTTTTATCTTCAAATTAAATTTAAGACACATGTCAATTTATAATTAGTCCCAAATTAAATTATTTGTAATTTTGTCATTAATTTGTCTAATAACATGACAATTTGTGACTTGGCCGAAATTTCTCATTCGACAGACCTATTTAAAAACTTTAAAATTATAGAAATTAGATAGACATTATCTAAAAGTTTAAAAATTTATTAAAAACTTTTAAAATTACAAGATCTAAATAGATAAAATCCTATAAATATAGAGAACAAACTTGTAATTGAACATTTTTGTTTTATTAGTATTGTTGAAATAGAGAGATAACTATTTGTATGCTTTTTAAGTATTTTAAAATTTTTACCAACATGAGCAAAGTTGGATAGTAATTGACATTTACTCTCTTGAGTTAGAGGTTCAAATCAAATCTCAATAGCCCACATTGGTTGTAAAAAAAAAAAAGCATTTTAAAATTTTCAAAGAGTATATATTTTTATTAAAATTTTCAAAGCGTATATAATTTGTAATAAGTGCCATAAGATATTTAAAAGATAGTATTAATTGGGTAATTGGTTGTTGGATATTAATGAGAATATAGTTGAAAAGATGAGCATACCAAAAGTCAAATGATTACAGAGCCACGAGGGGATGTTTGGTTCTAATACACTTGGGATTTTTCTTTTAAGAAAAAAAATTGAACTAGTCATAAAAACTTGAATTCGTATAACGTATGTCATGTAATACAATTAATGCAAGTTTATCGTTTGAAAAACGTATATAACTTTTTTCTCAAAAAAAAGAAAAGAAAAACGTATATAACTTTATTGTGTGATTTCACACCAATGATACAAAATTCTCTTCCGTTTGCAATAAAGTTAACTTATATACCAAATATAAATTAGAAAAATAATAAAATCAATCGCTAAATTATAAAAAATATCCCTAAATTTTGTACTTTGTTTAAAAAATATTTACGTTCTTTCAAAGTTACAATATTACCCTTGACATTTCATATATGTTTCAAAATTATCCTTGAAGTAAAAATATGTTAAAATGTTTGATGGAAAATCGACATGATAGTGACTTGAAACAACATAGTGGTGACGGAGACACTTGCCTAGATTAAGTATGAAAGAACGACGTTCCACCACGTCGATTTTTTCATTCAACATTCTAAAAGATTTCTACTTCAAGAGCAATTTTGAATCTTTCATGAAAGGTTAAGAGTAATATTGCAACTTTTGAAATATAGGGGTATTTTTTAAACAAATGACAAAATTTAGGAGTTTTTTTTTTTATAACTTAGCCAAAATCAATTTATACTCCTAAACTTTGGGAGTTGTATAAATTAAAACCTCAAACTAATAGTTGTATCAATTTAAATACTAAACTTTCATAAATGAATTAATTTAGATCATTTGTTAGTGATTTATGACTATTTTCAGCCGAAATCACCTAAATAAAATTATTCTTTCTAAAAAATATTACCAAAGTAGCAAGAAAAATTATCACGTAATTTTTTTTCTAAATAAGTAGAGATTAATAGAGGAATGCGAGAAGATGAAAAAAACATTCATATTAATGAAAAAATCTTTACTATCCATTTGATTCAAACATTTCTCTTTAATACGACGTTAATCTTTGCATTTAAAGAAGTTTTATACATATGTGATAATTATGCATTTACAGTTTTAAAATGAAACCCTAAAAGAGGGTTTGAATTGATTCACTTATAAATGTTTAAGATTTTAATTAATATAATTATTAGCTTGAAGCTTTAAATGATAGATCTTCACAGCTTAGGAGTTTAAATTGATTTTTTTTTATATAAATTACTATATAAAAGAATATAAATATACTAAATACAAATTCAGAGTTTTTAATTTCAAATTATCCAAATTTAATTGGTGGGAAGGGAAAGCAAAAGGGATTAAGTGAAAATGACCTAAAAATGACATAATCAAGAGGGCCTACAATGCAAGTTGGACGGTAGAACTTTGGTAAACGAGTTTAGTTGCGGCGGGCATATGTCGGGAGAGAAGGTGCTTTCATACCCTACATATGGGTTGGCTGTTTTGGGGACATTTCCTTTCGCATTTATTAATTAATTACCCATTTTTATTTATGCTATAATAATAATAATAATTATTATTATTATTCATCTACCTAAACTCTATTTTCCAAACAAGAATTCCACTCCAGTAATTATGATGTCTTTCTCATTTTCCAAACCCCAATTATATCATATCTTCTCAATAATGCCCTCCAACATACATGTAAGCACTTGGGAAGTCTCTAGATATGTTTTATTGGAGCAAAATTTTGAATAATTGTTTTCTTTTTAAAAAAGTTGTTGTTATTTGATTTTCTTCTAATTTTACTCATATAAATGACATAGCTTCAAGTTATTCTTTCTTTGGATGTGATTTCAAATGCATGTGTACTACAATAATAAAGTCACACTAAAACACAATCATTTACCATCTCTTTTATCATGGAGACCTCTTTGTAATATACTAGGCTTGAGTTGACAGAAAAATAAAAGAGTAGATATTCTTTTGAATAGTTTTCACAAAGGTGAGACATGTTCTTGAAAGAGTGTACAAGGTATTTCTATTGTTACAATCGTTGTTATCTTCCTTTTCATAATAAAATATAGTTTTTTTTTTAAATATCGGTAAGTATTAGGACCAATTTGCATGCACCTCGACTAATTTCAAGAGACAACGTTCGACCCACGTAGGATATTAAATCCTAAGTAGGTGGCTACCATGGATTGCACTAATGCCCTCTAAGATCTTTATTATTCTCATGACTCTTATTGATCACTAGGCTAACTCATGAACGTAGTCCAATTTAAGGACGATATCTTCCTTTTAACTTCGTTCTTTTGCTCTTATCATTATTTTTGTTTCTGAAAAATGAATTTATGATCTTACAAAACCTTCAAATTCTCCTCTTGATCAATCAAAGTCGATATTTCTACCCGTAAATTTGACAGTCTAGATTTGGAAGATTGTGTGAAAGGAAAGTCACAATACAATCCCATAAAACTTGACCACATTGCCATGCCCTCTTAGCTAGGATGTCTAAATTTGAAAAGAAAAGTCGAAGTGTTTGGTCGACCACATGAGAGCCCCAACATAACGTTTGCATTAAAGGGAACACTCACCCAAAATTCTTTCTTTCCTTCTCTCCATGATTCCATTTCCCCATGTTGCTCCTCTCAAGTCTCAAGTCTCAAGTCTGTTTCAAATGTTAATTAATTCTCAAACTAAATCACTTCCCCTCAAACTCAAAAACTATTACAACCACCCAACACCCATGTTGGACAAAACAAACATAGCCTTAATGATTTTGTCTGATTTCACCTACAATTAATATCCAATTATCTTATATATATGTTTTTATTTATTTTTCAACACCACACACATTTACCCAAAAAGGTTGGCCTGAAAGTTGCATAATTACAATTGGTTTCCTTTCCTATTATTATTATTGTTGTTTTTTTGAGAGCCTCAAAATGAATCCATTTTAGATCCATTTGAAACTTCCTTTTTATGGCTGTTTCAACTGTCAATTGGATTATTGTAGGCTTTTGAGGTATCTCATTGTGTTGTATTGGGAACATGACAACCATTGGTTGACATTTGTACTAAAAAAATCATGGTAATGAGATTTTGAGGAAAAAAGGATGGAGATGTAGAGATGTTCATAGAAAGAAGAGAAAGTTAGTCTTGGTTTCCTTTTGCTTTTAAAATTTTTCTTATACTAAGGTAATATAGATGCTACTTTCGAAAAATTTCCTATACTACGATAGTATGAGTATTACTCTCATTAATTTATAGGTTGCCACATCAACATCTTTTAATAATGATATGGAATCCAATAACATTAAATAATGATATGTGAAAGAAAAACTTTCTCGTACTACTTTCATCATCTTTTAAAAATAGTGTGAAGTCTAACAACATTAAATAATTATTTATTATAAAAAGTTTCTAATACAAATACAAGGAGTAGGTGCTATAGGGGTACTAGAGATTTTTCGGCTTTTGCTTCCCCTCCACTTACACTACAACCAACCAACCACATTGTTCTGATAAATTTGGGCCTATAACATGCCCCGCCCAATTACAGTAGGCCCAAGCCCAGCTGATGATTCTAAATTCCAAATCTTTTCTAAAAAGAATAATAGGAAGACAAGGGGAACCCCACCTCGGCTCACCAGACGACTTTTTGAAAAGATGTGTTGTTTTGAGGAATTTGTCTTGAAAACGTGCAATTGAATAGAAAAAAGAGAGAGATGAGAATTAGTGACTTGAAATTACCCTTTAGCCTAATTTTGTCCAATCACTCTTTTGATATGTATATAATTATGATGTAATAGAAGTGAGAGAGAGAGAACAAAAAACTTGGCTTAAAATCCTTATGTAGAAAGTTTGATATGATTAAGAATTTCATTTGCTTGTGGACTAGGTACCTATAGATTCTTAGTTTTTGTTTGCTATTTGATAGTAACATTTTTCATACTTAAGTTTGATTATTGTTTTTAACTTTTCCAAATAAATCATTGAGGCGAGAATTTTGCTAACTGACTTTTGTACAATTGTTTTGTTCCTTTTTCAATATAATTAAAAATAATTATGTGTTTTATACAAAATGTCAAAGTTGTTGAATTTGTGTAGGGTAAAGGGACGTAGATTGACAAGTTCACAAAATTGTAGCATCTTTGACCTTCTATCTCCTCTCTTCTTCAAACTTTTGCACTCATTGTCAGAGGTTTGAATTATCCACTTCCAAATATTGTTGAACTTAAAAAAAAAAAAAAAAAAACTTTTGCATTCATTGCTCAAACTTTTTCTTCTCAATCTTTAGTTCATATTTCAAAATAGCTCCAACTAAATTTAGAGTTAGGGTTAGGTCAACCCAACTCAACATGAAGTTAAGATATGAGCTCAAACTATTTGAAGTCTCTTTGACCCATGAAAAAAAAACCTTTTTGTAAGAATATTATATGAGAGTGGAAATATGAAATTACTATCTTTACTAAAATATGCTCAAGTTGGTATTATATGAACAAAGCTTAAATGAATTTTGACTAGGATATGGATGAAAGATTTTTTTAATTAACCCTAAAACTTTTCATAAGTTACTAACATGGGGAATTTGCATAAAATTATCAATGAATTTTGCTAACATAGAGAATAGTTCAATGGTAATTGACATCTACTCCTTCCTTTGAAATTGGAGATTCAAATCTCCAAAAAAAAAATTATCCATGAATTATTTTTTCCCATAAAGAATAAAATTACACATTATTAAATTGAAGTTCTTAGAAAATTAGAAAAAAAAAGAAGAAGAAAATAAACTGTGATTATCCATCATATTTCAAATTTCAAGTATATCCAACCGTTGGCCCGACAAACTTTACCTTTTGGGCTGGGCTACGATTACTTGTAGCAGGCCCAACAGGCCTTGGGCCCTTTAATGATCTTGACGCTTGAGAAATAAGGGGGATCGAAGGGAGACGGACTATGGCAACGTGTGATTTTTTAAAAAAGAATATTAAGGTTAAATTACAAAGGAAAATTGTAAGTAATGTCTACAAAAAAAAAATATCTATAATGAAAAAGGATAAAAATGTTTCATAATTGGAGTTTTGTCTACCTAGGAGGAGTGTGAAGAAAAAGTTATGGTCATTCTACCTCCAGTGTATATGGGTATCTACAGTCAGCCCAAGTCAATCGCAAGATTATCTACAACAAAATTGTCCTAACTTTTTGCAACAAGTCCACCACAAGATCCTCTACAACCAAATCGCCCAAACTTTTTGCAACAGATTAGGTTGATCGAATTTTGTGGGTGTGGGGTTGCCGATTCTCTTCATGGAGGTTGCACGAAGGTTGCAAGGTTTTTCATTGTCCACATTCCAGAAAAATTTGATAAAAATCTTTCCCCACATCCTGCCCTAGGTTTACGCATTTGCAAGTCAATATCAATCGTTAATGGCTTCCCATAGTATTCCCATCTTGTTTGATGGTGTTTGAGATAAGGAGAATCGTTACAAGGATTACAAGTCCAGCTCAGTGGTAGTCGAACATGTTGCAACTCTTTCAAAATTCTCTAAATCCATTGCAGCCCAGATTATGTTAAAAAAAATTATAATGTATGAATTGTCTATTTACAATTCATAATTTTGATGACCTTCTAAGTTTGGTAAGGCTTATGATTGGAAAATTTTTCTTATGATGTGCTGGGAGCTATGAAATGGGAGAAATCGATCTAATATTGGCCAATTGCAGTAGAAATAAAAGGTTCACCTAGGATTAATATAAGTTATGAAAGAGTGTGGAGGGAAAGAGAAGGTTGTAAACTTGATTAGAGGTTCATTTGAAGTGGCATACACATTCATTCTTTGGTTTACAGCCAATTTAATTGAGAAAATCTGGGTATATACCTTTTAAGTTCATTATTTATCATTTTATACTTCATGTATATATTGATATTTACGACGTTTTTTGTCAGGAACATACATAGGTGAATGGAAATATAGGAATATCGATCGATGAGGCACGAGGGGTTTTCAAGTGTAGAACATCTTCATAAATAATGGCAGGTAAATGTGATCGATGATTGATGTATCAAGGTTTCCAAATTGAAAAATAGTGGGTCATCATTCTGCTTCTATATGCTTAATGGGTATTTAAACATATTTACATTACTTGAGTTCGTTGGAAAAATCAGTGGAGAGGTATGTTTCTTTATATAGTGTTATGCAGATGTCAATTCTTAGATAGTTCATCATTTCGATCATTGTGGTAGTTCATTTCGATCATTGTGATTTTTAGATTATAAATGTTTACTGATTTGATGTTAAAAACAGAAAATTGTAGATGAAATTACGAATATATACTATTGTTGCGACTTATCTTAAGTTTCGTTTTTATTAGATTCATAGCTGAAGTTACTAGATGTAATCTCACACACTACTGCATCGTGTTTTCATACTCATATAGCTCAATGGTTAGTGTTGCCAACTTCAAGTTAAATGAGGAATACAAACAGTGGCGGAGCTACAGTAGGCTCAGGGGGGGCTGGAGCCCCCCCTGAACTTTAGGAAAGCTATATATTTGTATTAAATATTTCATTGTGCTTATCATGTACAAGTCTTGGCTTTAATGGCACAAGTGCCTAGCCCCTCTTGTGTGTCTCTTGCATGCGCCCGTGTTCGAGTCCAACTGTTGGCATTTTTTCATTTTCTTTTAGCTTTTTACTACTTGCACGCCCAAACCTATAAATCAGCGTTTTTTAGTTTTTATATTAATAACGTTAATACTTTTTTGGATTTTTTTAGTACAATACTTCTTTTGATTACAAGATATATAAAATATATATATATATATATATATTTTTGGATTTTTTTAGTACAATACTTCTTTTGATTACAAGATATATATATATATATATATATATATATTTCATTTGAAAGAAATCATTAAGAAATTTTCAAAAAATATATATATATATATATTAAGAATTTTATTTTTTTTATAATCATTGCTACATCTCCTTTAAATAATTATAGGTTAAATTACAAGTTTAATCTCTGAAGTTTGAGGTTTGTATTTATTTGGTCATTAAATTTTCAAAAGTATCTAATAGATCCTTAAACTTTCAATTTTGTGTCTAATAAGTCTCTGAATTTTCAATTTTGTGTCAAATAGATTCCTAACAAAGTCAAAAAATTTTAAAATTAATTGATCTATTAGATATAAATTTGAATTTTATGCCTAACGAAACCCTAAAATTTCAACTTTGTGTCTACTAGAACACAAATTTTTAAAAATTCGAAAGTTCAGGGACTAAATTTGTAATTTTGAAAGTTCAGGGACCAAATAGACACATACCTCAAAGTTCATGGACCTTATTATTTCAATTTTCATTCTCTTTTTTGTATATTTATATAAAATTCAATCATATTATTTATTGAACAAACTAATATCAAAATATATCAAGCCCCCCCTGACAAAAAGTTCTAGATTCGCCACTGAATACAAATGTATTTATGAATATATACTCATCGCTGGTACTTATCTAGGTCATTAGCTTTATCCTTTATTAGTGTGCTCATGACTTTCTTTGTTAATTCACTAGTGTGGGGTTCTATTCACATTTTCGTCTTTGAAATTAGTCTTTGAATTTGTCACATCAAGAGTTTAGAAATTAAATTGAAATAATGTGATTTAAAAAATCACGATTTTTATATCTTATCTTAATTCAATCTTTTTTTTTTTTTTTTTTTTTTTTTTTAATTTTCAATCTCTAGATTTTATTGATGGTTGTTGCGTTTGAATCTACAACCTCCATATCTCATCCTTAGATTTTATTTCAAAATTTCAATCCTAGATTTAATTATTTCAAAAAAAAATCCAACGTATTTCCCTTGTATTACTTTTTGTTAGCCATTTCTTTAGGTAGAATAAACTTACAGATATCCAATGGAGGTATTTTCGTCCCAACACAGTTGTAGATTTTAGTTAAAAACTGTTTTAGCCATATTTGTAAATTAAAATTCATTTAGACATTTTTCAAGTTAGGTAGGTTAATTTTAGACATTCTCCTTGTTGCCCCAATTACAAATCAACAAATATATATACATTTATGGGTTGGGCCTCAACTGGTCTCGATTTAAAAATCAAAATATTTGATAAGTAAATTTTATGAAAATGGTTGTGAAAATAAAATAATTGTAAAAGGTAGCATATTTTTACATAAATTGTTAATAATATAATGTTGATATGAAATATGTGAAAATATATTATTTATTCTCAAATATTTACACTAGTATATTATTTTGTGTGAATATAGTGGGTTGGAATTGATTTTAAATTTTATCTTTTTTTTTAAAAAAATTTAGATTATTTTCTTATTTATTTATCTAAATAAATCAATTTTTATTTTTCTATTTAAAATCTATTAGATTTATTAATATATTCATGTTTGGGATATAACCAATGTATTAAATTTTCATTAACATATCGACATTTTCACATGTCCATGATTTCGACATTGACATGAGAGGTGAATCAACATTTCCATTATAGGAATCGATAAAATATAAATAAAATAGCAACAAAATGTAACTAATGTGAAGATAATATTAATATAAGTATTTTAACTTATTTGAAAAGTGTAAATTATTCATTTATTAATTTAACTATTTTTTGAATTTTTTATTTTAAATATTTTTTCACGAATATCCATTGACATTATCATAAGATTGAGACCTCAACATTTCGATCGACATTTTAACTTTAATATGACAAAGGGCTACAAAAATTGAGAACTACGAGAAATCATATTAGAATAGATCGAGTAATCTCAATCTCCTAAACGAAAAGGGGAAAAAGGAAAAAGAACATCACCGATTAATGAGATTTGACTAAATCATAAGGACCAAATTGAAACTAAAATTGAAACTAAAAAACCTAAATTGAAAATTTAAAAATCATAAAGATAAAATTAAAATGTTAGATAACAAATTTAGTACATGAACTTTAAAGTTTGAGTGTCAAATTTTGTTAAAACAAAAAAGAGTTTGTGTCAAATAAGTACATGAACTTTAAAAAGTCTTAAATAGGTTCTTGAAATTTCAATTTTGTTTTTTATTAAGTATTTAAACTTTACCATCTCAAAAGTCGATAGTTTGATCTCCCACCTCCACAATTGTTGAATTAAAAAAAAAAAAACTAAACTTTAAAAAGTGTTTAATAATAAGTAACTTTCAATTTTGTATCTAATAGAATTTTGGACTTTAAATTTTACATCTAATAGATCTTTGGTCTAATAACATTTATTAAATTTTATAAATTTATTAGACATAGAATTAAATTTCATGTTCAATAGATCCATTAATTTAAAAAAAATTCCTAACATGTTAAGAACCTCATAAATATAAAGTTAGAAGTTTAGAAAATAAACAATAAAATAAAATAAAGATCATAACAAATTAACATAGACTTAGAGGTGGAAACTCACATTCCAATTTCCACCCAGAAGAAAGTAGTGAAAAAAAAATCTACCAAAGTGTGCATCACTTGGTAGTAAACAAATTTTAAAAAACGCATTTAATAATTTTGTTTATGAGAGGATGGTAAGTAACCCAAGCCACCCAAGAGCCAAGAGGAGAGCGTAGATGATGAGGAAAAAAAAATTAGGCTAAATGATAAAAAAAAAAAAAAAATACTCATCAACTTTACTATTTATTTAAAAAAATCTTCATATTCTTTCAAAAGTTTCCTTGAATTTTTTACAAATGTTTTAAAACTACTTCTAGAAGGCATTAGAATGTTAGACGAAAAATCGATGTGACGGTGACCTGAAACAACATGATGGTAACAAGATGCTTGTCTGAATTAATTTTGAAAGAACGACATTCATACATATAATTTTTTTGTCTAACATTCTAACATTAAAAAACGTTTATGAAAAGTTAATAATAATATTGTAACTTTTGAAAGAGGAAAAATATTTTAGAAATATAGAGTACAACTTCACAAGTATTTTTTATAATGGTCAAATTACACATTTAGTCCTTGAACTTTGAGGAGACCTTTCAAAATTACAAATTTAGTCTCTAGATTTTCGAATTTTTTAAAATTCACGAGTCTAATAGACACAAAATTGAAATTTTATGATTCCATTAGACATAAAATTTAAATTTATATCTAATAGATCAATTAATTTTTAAAAATTTAGAATTTGACAGGAACCTATTAGATACAAAATTAAAAATTTAAAGATTAAATAGACATAAATTTCAAAATTCAACGATTTGTAATTGAACCCTTTAAAATTTAGTAAAAAATTTATTCCAAAGATCACGTACACACGTTCGATTAGCAAGTTGAAAAGACAGTTATTTACGGTCATTAAATAGCCCACGATTTCTGAGATTTTTTTTCAGAATTGGTAATCATTACTCCCCTTCTCAGTTTGCTCGAGACATACAAGGCGCTTGATTGGATTGTGTATAATGTTCGTGTTTTCAAACTATTTTTTCTTCAAATTTGCCATCCAAACGACAAACTCAAGGTAGCCCACATTCCGCAGGACCTTAGTTTTGCGATAAAGTTGATAAAAATGGAGTGAAGTTGTGTTTCTAATTCTGCATTTTTGTACTTTTTTTCTTCTAGGGTTTCCATTTTTAGGGTTTCGAAAAGCTCTTCAGCAGAAAAGAAGCCCTTAAAACATGGAAACATGCGGCATTTTATATGGAGCCTGTTAAAAGCACCAACTTACCAAATGGAAAAGAAAATCTCTGTCGTTTGGTTCGCTGTCCGATGGTTGATCTCCGATTGATAATGGAAAACCGACAGCCCACAAATGGTTTGGTGTTAATTGTTGGGTTCAGCCCTCGAAACCAAGGATGAACCCAGTTCAAGGAGAAGTTATTCAATAAGTTGTCACAATGTAGTTAACAATTTTTATCTAAAAGTTAAGATTTTGAATCTAGTAGTTATACAGTAGTTCTTAAGAGCATGAAAATTATTAAATTCACATCTAATAGTTCAAGAAAATTAAGACTAAAGTTAAAAATCGATTAGGTAATTAAATCTATCAAGATATTATGATCAGATCATAATAGAAAGTACATGAACCTTACGTACTAAAACTAATTGATAGAAAATAGGTTTTTATCCCAATTATCTTAATACCAAGTATAATTTTGTGAAATTGTGGTGCAAGAGGAAAAATAAGACATTGTTAGACATGGTCACATCAATAATGAGTTACACACCATTACAAGACTCTGGTTAGGATATGCAATAGAGATTGCATAGTGAACATTATTCCCTCCAAAAGTGTCTACGAGACAATTTTCGAATTATAGAAGAGTAGTAAAGTTAGTTTACAATACTTCACCATTTGGGAATGTTAAGCTCCCATGCTGAAACAAGCCTAAAAAGCTTGTATATGTTCAAAGATAAGCCTAAGTGTAGGCCACCCTTAAGGAGTACAAGATGGTATTTTATCTAGTCTTAAAATGAATAAGGTATTTGTATGACAAATATCATATTTATAAGAAATGTCAAATAAAAGACTACAAACATTTAATAAGGTGAGATAGTGTTAATAAATTGGTTCCAAGTGAAGCCACTAAATAGTTAACAAAAGTTGTTAAAAATTTAATTACATTTAAAAGTCAAATGGATCCTAGTCATTAATTGGATAAGCCTCATTGTAGTGGGAGAGTTATGAGATGACTCAATCTTTACAAGGACTTAATTGAAGCCCAAATTGTCATGTTAGATGACAAAGTTGAAGGCTTATTACCTGCAAAGTGAGACTAATGGCAAATGGTTAAACCTAATAGGAGAAAGTAGACTGCGAGTAAACTTTCTCACTTGTTGCCATACAAAAGTCTTTAAGTATTATTTAATTCATTGTTGCATATGGGATGTGAAAATGAATGTTTAGAATTCTTTTATGAAAAGAAATCTTAGATAATGCATCTACACAAATCAATCAGAGAAATTTATTCTCAAAGATAAAAAAAATAAAGGTTTGCAAAATAGTATAAGTTCATTTATGAAATGAATTTTACAATTAGATATTTGAATATAAGGTTTGATAAAAGTATCAAAACCTATGACTTTGGATAAACTACATGTTTGAGAGAAATTTTGAAATGGTTAAAATCATATTTTTAATGTTTAAAAACACTCTCAAATGCGATTTATTCACACAATCACAATTAGTTTTGAATGATCAGATACATGTATGTGAGTGATTTAAAACATGGCAAAAGTAATTTTAACTATTTTAAAATCATTTTTAAATATGTCTAAAGCCAACCATCGTTTCTTGGTTTTTTAGATTGGAAGGTCGATTTTCATCCCTCTAATTGTTATATTTGAATCTTTCATCTTTTGATTTATAGAGTAAAATGTTTTAATTGAACTATGCTTAAGTTGGTTATTCCTGTAATTGTTGACATAACAAATTTTAGAAGCTCATGTAACAATTCCAACGCATCAAATTTACTTTGGTATAAATCTACTAATATTAGAGCTCAACAGCTAATATATTAGTTTGCTTACTTGGAATGACTTTACATACATGTGTTTTGGGACCGAGTATATATATATTCGAGCCTCACAGTTAATACACATTGTAAATAATAATGTTATTGAAATGACAATAATAAAAAGTTAGGATTTTAATTAATAATGTCACAATAGCAATTTTAGAAGGAAAAAAAAACATTACAACTATGGAGATGATTAAAACACTAAGGTTGCGAGCACCAATTTGAGATGTTAAGCTTGAGATATGTAAGTCCGAAGTAGAGAGCTTTAGGAAGATTGAGTTATGAGTTTAGAAAAATGTGCAGGGTGAGTTACTATTCAAGCTATTAGTTTCTCTAATTAAACTTGATTCGGCCATGCTATGTCAAAACAAAAAGGATTTCTATTATCTTATAGAATATATCTAGTTCTTTTATTCACATTGTTAAATGATATATATTGACATAACAGATGACGAATGAGAGTAATATCCATATATCTAAGAACTCTACCCCACATGTATAGGGGATGAGACGTGTCATTGCCACGCAGGGTGAGGCTCCTTTGAGATTTAATGAATTTGGGCACTTTGTGTATGAGACCTTTCACCTCTCTTCTCACATTACTAACACTTAGATCCAGACAATCAAGTTAATTCACAGTTTCCCAAAACAATCAAAGTTGTAGTATTTAGTGTTACTTTTGCCATGGGAGGTTCCTTCCCTTTTTGTAAGTGACGAGTCATTGAGTCTGTATATGATTGTAGGGACATGTCTTAACTAGTTAACTTATGTTTAAGTTGGCAATTAGTTAGTATTTATAATCAATAAATTAATATAAAAATTTATAATAGTTTAGGCCATGTTCGATAACTATTTGATTTTAGTTTTTGAAAATTATGCTCATTTTCTCATAATTTCTCTACAATAATTTTCATATTATTTTCATATTATCTACCATGGTTTCTATATTTCTTAAGGAAACATTTGAGGGCCAAATTTCAAAAACAAAAAACAAGTTGTACTTTTTTTTAATTTTCAAAATTTAGCTTGATTTTTAAAAACACATGTAAAAAATAGATAAAAAAATATGGAAACCTATAGGTGGAGTTAGTATTTATAGACTTAATATTTCACTTTAGTGTGACTTAGAAATGATATCAAGTTAATTTAATAAAGTCTAGTTTTCTTTCTTTTTTTTTTTTTTAAATCAATACATAACATAACTTAATTGATTAACAAAATGATACATTTGGATTGAGATTAGTGTTGATATTGATGAATCAGCAGCGGATGCAATGGGAATTAGCTAGGCTGTGTGTCATCAGCGTAATGTAAGAAGACAGCGAGTGTCGCCGCCAAAGGGTTGAAATGGGATTGTCTCGTGGAAACACAGCATTTAATGAAACTCAGTAATTCTTCGTTTTCCATTCCAATACTAATTATATTTCATCATTATCTTCGATTGAAACGAAACGCCATTTCTTTTTAATTCAATTTCCACCCAAAAGCCTCTTCGTCTCTCTTCACTCAAAAACTCTCCGTCGTCCCTTCTTCTTCCGATATGGCTTTCTCTCGTCCCAGTTCTCTAAACCCCAACGCCGACCCTTTCCTCTACACGACGCCGTTTATTCACCCGCCGAAGCTCGACTTCGCCGCCGTCCCCATCCCCATCTTCAAAACGCCGCCTCAACTCCGGCAGCTTCCCCTTCTATGGGCCCCACCGCTGCATGGATATGGATCTTACGTGGATCCATATCAACACCATCAGCATCCGATGTTTGGCTTCTACGACGTCGTTCCACAGGTTACTTCGTCGTGGCCGTGTTCCGATGGTTTTGGCGGCGTCCTTTCTCTTTCTCAGCCGGAAAATGTTTCTGTCGGCAACGGCGAGATGAAATCTGATGGAAAATGTAAGATTAAGAAATGGGTTCCTCAAGTTCGTTTTCGCGTTCGTGATGAATTTCCATCTTCCGTCGATCTCATGCCCTTGGAAACCACTACCGTCATGATCAAGAACATACCCAATCAATTTAGGTGGAAATTTCTTAATCTTGAAATCCCATCTTGCATCATATCATCATTTTCATTTCATCTAATTCTCTAAATAATTGTTACAATAATGTTTAATCTTAGAAATTCAATTCTAAATGGGCACCCATTTGCATGTGAAGCATAGAAATTATGATTATGGCGGTCACATTGAATACTTTCTTTGAACAGGCGACATAATCTTTTGAATATTTTAGACGAACATTGTAAGTGGAAGAATTTAAGTTCTAATCAAAACAACAGCTTCGACAGTCGCAGGTCGGAGTACGACTTTGTTTATTTGCCAATGGATTTTCTGTAAGTGTAATTTCAAAAATTTCTACATTTTTGAAATAACCCATTGTGGCTTTTTTTTTTTTTTTTTTTTTTTTTTTTTTTGCATGTAGTACTAAAATCTCTATTTATAGGAAATATTGGTACGATGGGAAGATTTCAAATTTGGGATATGCCTTTGTGAATTTCACCAGTTCTGTAGCGGCTTCAGAGTTTTGTAAAGCGTATCATCGACGTCAGTGGGAGGTTACAGTCAACAAAAAAGTCTGCGAAATTAAACGTGCTAAACTTCAGGTACATTTCGATTATACCATCCCTAAACGCCGTCGTTTTTAATTGTTTGTTTTATATGTTCTCGAAAACGATGTCGTTTTTGGGCGTGTAGGGATTGAAGGCTCTCATGGAAGCTTTTAGGAACAAGATCTTTTGGTGCCATGCGAATAACTATCTTCCGGTAGTGTTGGAGCCGCCGAGTGATGGTTTCCGGAGATACCGAGTGACACCGGTCGGTAAGCGGATCGGTCGGCCGCCTCCGAGTCCGATTAAGAAATGTGGCTAAATCAGGTAAAATTACTTGGTATGGATGAGTAATCTGTGTATGGTTTTTAGGGTTAATGCTTTGATTACTGAGTGTGGGATAGTAATGTGGTGTAATAATCCTCTACAAGGTTTGAGTTTTCAAAGCAAGTTTCTGAATGTTGTTCATGGCTTTCTATATAATGGAACTTGATGGCAATGTTCCAATCTTTTTCCATGCTTTATGTTGATGGGTAGGGGCTGGTTTAGGTCTCTTTTCATTTCCAGGTTGATTTGGATATTTGATTTTGTGTAGGTTTGTAGAATTAAAATGAAGATAATTGAAGTTTTAAAAGAGAAATTTGTGAGAGAGCCTGTTTGTGAAGTAGTGGCGAAATATATGAAAAGAATTTAGAAAAGAACTTGCCTATAGTGTACTTGAAGGTAGGAGCTGAATTTTTCGATGAAAATCAAATTTTACCCCATCAATTTTCAATCTAAATTTTTAGTTCCATCAATTTGGACCCAGACTAAGCAATTTCTATTATTCATTTTTCACTAATTCATCCCCTAATTTTAACAAAAAGGCAATGTAAAAATCTCTACAAATTCAGTAATTTCAATTATATCAAAATTTGCACAAATATAAGTTTGATTAATCACAAATTAACCATTCAATTGTCTAAATTGTCTAAATTCACAAATTTTAACAAATATTTAACCCTAATGTTATTAATTTTGTACAATGGATATGTTTTTAAAATTAAAATTTGTTGAAAGCAGAAGATAATATTGACGAAAAATACATTTACTCAAGTTTTGCACCACTTATTTAAGTTCTAGAGTAAAAATTGATACCCTGAACAAATTTTGGATTCAAAAATTGATTTTTGCCATTAAATAAAATGTCTTTTGGCTTAAATATAACCTTTCATCCCCTCAAAAGTCAACACATTTTCTTTAATTTCCATCCTCCCGTCACCAATCTCTTATTTACAGGCTACTATTTTTGACTACACACACCGATTAGAGTTGAAGCTTCTACTCACTTTATTTGTGATGTGATTTATTTTTATTCATTTGTTTCCAATACATTTAATAAATAAATTGCCCCCGCTAGCATTTTAAAACAAAATAACAATAATAATGAACTTGATTTAATAACTATCAATTAGTTTTACTTGCTTTAATTTCGGCTTTTACAAAATTTATGTAAAAAAAAAAAGGAAAAAAAATCTGTTTGGTTTATTAACGAAGGTTTAAAATGTCAATGTCGATGGAAATATCGAACTTTAAATTTTATAGAAATATCGATAACATGTTGATGTTGATGTTGATGGTGTTAAATCACCAATTAACCCAAAAGCTTAAACTGATAGGTTATGGTAAATTTAATTATATCAACACTTCCCTTCACTTGTGGGCTTGAAAATTTGTAAGAGGCCCAACAAGTGGAAATCAATATTAATTGGGGAGGAAACGACTTTACAGGGGTTCGAACACAGGACCTCCTGCTCTGATACCATGTTAAATCACCAATTAACCCAAAAGCTTAGCTTTTGGGTTGATTGGTGATTTAACATGGTATAAGAGCCCATTAAACCCAAACGGGTATTCGGTCCAAAAAATTAAAATTGGGATCCGATTCAAGAATGGTGAACCCAAAGTGGCACCATCTTGAGGGGGCATGTTGAGGATCTCACATTGAAAAAATGTAGAGGGACCTAACAATTTATAAGATACATGGGCTACTCCTCTCATTGCCAATTGGTTTTGAGATGGAACTCCATATAATCTAATAGATGGATGTTTTTGAAAAAATTTTAAAAATAAAAAATTTTAAAAAAATATTTAAATTAATAAATAAACATTTTATACTTTTTAAATGAGTTAAAATCTTTGTTACAATATTATATTCATATTAAATTACTTTTTTTTTTAATATTTTATCAATTTTATACGGTATAGTGGAAATGTCGATTCTCCCTTACTTCGATATCGAATACATGAATATGTGAAAATGTCGATATATCGATAAAAATTTAATACCATGTTATTAACAACCACAAACATTTTAGGTAGAAAAAGGCATGAACCATCTACGGTTGAAAAACGCTTGCAATATATCCTTGGTATCTTGTCTTGTCTTATCTTGACGTTGGAATTGTTCCTTCACCATTTCGTGATGTCTGGAAGATACGCTTTAAAAGGATGGATTTCAGCAATAAATGATTATTAATAGTTTATTGATCAAAGTTGCCCTTCTTTATTTATTTTTTATTTTTTTGACAATATATGGAGTGAGAAATTCGAAATTTCAAATTTTTGACTCTTGGTCGAAAGTACATATTTTAAGTCAGTTAAGTTATGTTCATGTTGGTGATCAAAGTTGTCTTTAAATATTCCACATGTGCTTATTTTATTTTTGTACTCTTCAAATATCTATTTTAGTTTTTGAATTTTTTTAGGTCATAGTTTTGTCATTTTGCTTTGTTTTTTATCTCACTTTTTCAATTAGAATTTTAGTGTAATACTAGATACTAATTCTTTTTGGAATATTTGCATAGTTTTATATTGAAGAAGTTTTGCTATGTATAAAATTTGTGTAGGGATTTTGCAAAACAAGAAAAGTTTTAAAAGTACCAGGATTAAAATTGACAAAAGTTAAAGTACATATAAAATTAACTTTGTCCAACTATAAAAACTAAAATGAATAAAAGTTAGAAGTACAAGGAGAAAAAAGATTTAAATTTAAATATTTTAAAATAGAATTTAAATCTTATAAAAAAAAAGATTGGAGAGAGAATGAGAGGAGGAAAAGAGAAAAGGAAGGAGACATGAAAAAAGAAAGAAATAATAATAAATAAAAAAAGAAATAATAAAGTTTATTTTTTAAATAGGTAATGATTACTTAAATAATTAAAAAGTTTTTTTTAAAATAGGTAATGACCTATGAAAACCAGCTAATGGGTTTGAGAAACCACCCGATAACGGTTGGTTTGATCGATTTGAGTCTTTTTTGGACTTGCCGACGATTGACGGTTAGCTTTATTACTACCGACTAACTAAGCCATACAGTTGACCAACCGAAGTGAGTTCGATCGATTTCAATCTACCAGCTTGATTCTTCGACTTGCTTTGCTCACTCCTAGAGAAGTATATAGTGTCACCTTAATTATTAAGCTATTAAGTCAGACAAATATTATGGATTATATGTTATTGACTTGACTTTCATACGAAAATATGTTGAAACTTTTTGTTCCTTGATAAATTAAGAGAATCGGGTTCTTTGGAAAAAAGAGAGAGAACCCTTAAAAAAGTTGTAGGAAAAGGAATATTATTATCCAAGTTAATTTGAACTTTAAAACTTTTAATTTAACTATTTTTTTTAATCTTTTGAATAACAAAAGGGAAATTATAATGGGGAGCAAAAAATATTAGGATAGTTACAAATCTAGCCATAGTTTTTGAGATTTGCAAATATAGTAAAAAAATTTAAAATCTGATTTTTCGTTTTTTAATTATTCCAATTTTACCTGCATTGGTGTATCGGTAGGTATATCAGTAGTATATCTGATATACTTTATATTTGTATATCAGTCAATTGATATATACCTAAACAGAAATATATTAGTAGTATATTAATGATATAATATTGATACAATTCGTTTTAGGTATATCAGTTAAACGATATACTCTATATATATTCGTAGCATATCAGAGATATTTTGCATATTTGGTATATCACTGATGTACTTCATTTTAGATATACCAAATATGGTGAATTAATTTTATTTAGCTATAATTTACGTTTAAGTTTTAATTAGAAGAAATACAAATTTTAAATTTAAATTCACTAGATGGGCAAAAAATGATTTTTATTTTCAAAAACGAAGAAAAGAAAGACAACTAGAATTGAAAGTTATATTGTAAGCCTTCAAATCACACGATAAATTACATGGGATATAATTAGAAAGTGGAAGCAGGAGAAATTTATTTATATAAAACTCAAAAGAAAGAAACTATCCAAACCCAAATACATAAAAACTTAAGTTGCAGACATAAAATAAAAGCTAGAGTATTAGTCAAGAGAATTAACAATAAGTTTCAAATCCTCAAGAAAAACAGCTCCATCCCCATCCCCATCCATAGAAGCCACAATAGCAATGCAATCCTCAAGAGAAACTTCCAATCCCAAATTCACAAACACTTCATAAAGCTCCTCCCCACTCACAAGATCATCTCCATCTGCCTTTAGAGCCTCAAAAGCAATCTTCAAATAGCTTCCCAGCTCCCCAACTTCCACACTCTTTGCATTCATATCCAAAAACTCCCCCATGCTCAGCAACCCGTCTTTGTCGACATCGCCTTCTTCCATCATCATGTTCACGTCTTGCTCGCTCAGGTTGTAACCGAGCGAGCCCATGATCCCCCCGACCTCCGCTGCCGAGATCAACCCGTCGTTGTCCGCATCAAATGCTCGGAATGCTTCTATCAAGCTGAAGATGTGGCTTAGGCTGTCGGTCTCGGCCGAGAGAGATACTGCTTGAGCCATGGTGTGTGTAATTTGTGTTTGGATTTGTGTATCGGAAGCCATGCATAGGGGTGTATTTATATAGGTCAAGTGTTTGTGTTTGGATGCTTAAAGAATGGGAGGAAAATGAAAAGAAAAAGTGGGTTCTGAAATCTTATACGGTTCAATTATTCAGCCACTTTAGGGGAATGAGATTCCTGCCTAGCTTAAACTGTGCACATCTTTTTATTTATTAAAGTTGGTATATGATTCTAACGCAGAGCATCTAATGCAGATGCTTGAGAATATGATCTTCTGGTAAATCTTCATGGTTAAAGAGAATTTATATAATGTAAATTAACTCTGTTGTGGAAATTTAATGATTAATTTACATGTAGTGAGAGAGTTTTGTTTTAGGTTATATCATTTGGTGACTGTTTGTTTTATGGTTTTAAAGAATAAGAAAACTCAGTAAATCTTTTCCATTGATAGTTTGAATGCACTTGAACGGCTGTTGTTTGAAATTCTTCCATGCTATTTGATGTTAGATTTATTGACTTTTGAGATCCATTAAAAAAAAAGGGAATTATTGGGAGACAATCTACTCATTATAGTTCAATAGATAAGGCATCTATTACCAACCTAATGGTTAATGATTTAATCTCTTATTTAAACCGTGCTGTCATAAACATAACTTAACTAAAGTATGGATTAATTTTCAAATCTCAATTAAATAAATAAAGAAAAGATTAAAGTGCGCTACATAATAATAACCAAGGTTCGAAATGTCGATGTCGATGGAAATGTCGAGGTCCAAAATTTATGGAAATGTCGATGGAAATTTCGGTGGAAATTTACGGAAATCGTGGAAATTGATGGAAATTGTTTGAATTAGCCAATGAAACTTAGATTTTGACTTAATTAGATTATAATGGACTATTTTTAAGCATCACATCTAAAAATTAAGATAATATTTAGATATAAATGTCAATTGAAAATTTGAAATGTCGATGCGAGTAGGAATTTGAAAAAAAAATATGGAAATTGATTTAAATTATTAAAATTATTTCATGAAACCTTAATTGTGAGTCGTGACTCAATTATAGTATAATTGATTACTCTTAAGTCTTAACATCATATATCTAAATATATATAATATTTATATTCAATTAGACAACTATGAAGGAAATTTGAGAGAATTGAAATGAATTTAAGAGAATTAGAGGGAATTTGAGAGAATTGGAGGGAAATTAAGATAATTGGAATTGGAGTGTAGAAATGCTTTGAACCTATTATCTAGCGCTTCGAATGACCAAGTACGGGGGTCTCGAATGACCTAAGTGATATGTAAATCAATTTATTTATACACTATTTAAACTCTTATCTAATTGCTCTCTGTATTTTGTACTCAATTTCTCCTCAAGATAATAAAATTATCTCTCCCTCTACTTGTGGACGTAGGCTATTACTTATTATTTATTAACAAAGAAAAGATTAAATTCGAAATATATATATATATAATATAAAAACCTTGCACGTGCCTTAAAGTTTCTCATGTTTGTAAAAAAAAAAAAAAAAAAAAAAAAAAAAAAAAAAAAAAAAACTCGAAATATGGACGACATGTCGTCGACACCTCGAAATTGGGGGGGGGGGGAAACGACATCCCCCCCGGACGACATGTCGACCGAAATTTTCCACCGTGATAATAACTTGTAGTTTCATTCAATTAAATGCTCTATTTTGCCAATTTGAACACAGCTTAACTAATTAAGGTATTTATTATCGACTACAAAGTTAGAAGTTTAAATCTCTACCTCCACATCTTTTTGGCTACATAATTTTAAGTATTCTTTTTTTTTTTTAGAGTTCAACAACATTTGATATTTTATTTATGCATGAGTTTTGGCTATACCATATTTGGATCTTCATCCATATTGATATTGACCATATTTTGATCAATATCAACATCGTTTTGTTAGAAGTGCTAACAAAATCCCACATTGGCTAGAGAAGAAAGAGATCCATGATATATAAGTGAGGAAAATTATCTCATTGAAATGAGGCCTTTTCGGTGAAACAAAAAACAAATTCATGAGAGTTTATGCTCAAAGTGAACCATATCATATCAGTGTGGAGATTTGTCGAGGGTCATTGTCTTTATCACGTTTTTTGTAATAACTTTCGATAATCCATATCGATATCGATAGACAAATATTTGCAGAATGAAAATCTATTATGATTTTTGAAATTTTTTTATACGTTATTTTTTGTTTGATCTATTGCAAACAAGTCATTTTAGAAAATTTGAATAAGTAAATAAAATTGAAAAAGAATATCTTAATTATGGTATCATAGTTATTGAATTTTAATTAATTATAAATATAAATGGGCATGGTAAAGTAAACACAATCAATCTTAATTTCAGTGTGTTACATCCCGTTTTATCCCAATTACGTTTGTGCCACAATCTCATTACGATTGCGCCCAAATTCATTACAATTTAGTAAACGTGCCCTTCATTCGAATGACATTTTCTACATTATAAAATTAAGATATTTAAAACTAAGTAATTAGGAAGTTGTTTATAAATGAATCATGAACCATACAAACGTCAGCCAACAAGATATTTTAAAGTAATTTGTCATCAAAATTCAACTAATAAGTTATTCAAAATTAAGTTACAACAAATTTTCAAACTCAATCATAGAAACTATAAACACAGAAAAATCTGTAAACTCAACACATAAATACTCAAACCAATCTATAATAAAACATCCAATTAAGTGAAAACCATCAATATCTACACACAAAAAAAGCTTTATCATAACATAATCGTCAATCATAAAAACACTCACAACTAACTAAAAGTCCAGAAAAAATATAAACTAAACTAGTAGAAGGTATTAATTTTACCATTTAATTATATCCAAGTTTTAATTTTTCTTTAAAAAAAAAACCAAAGCTTTAAAGTTAAATTTGATCCACACACACCTCTCCTAAATAAGTAAACTTAATAATTAATATAAAAACTATTGGACAATAGTCAATCTAAGCATAGCTTAATAGGTAAGACACTAATTATCATTTCAAAGACCGACGGTTCAAGGTTCAATTTGTAATTGTAAAACTTAGAGAAAAAAAATATTGAAATAAATAACACGCTAGGGTCGTCTATATATATATATTGAGTTCAAAGATTATATCATATGGTATACAAGTTACTTGGGACAGTCAAGAATTGGGCGCGGCCTACACTTGGCTTGCAAGGGGCGGGCCATGGGCATGGTGAGCCCTGATCCTTCGCCCATATCCACCATTTCTTCCCCTATTCTCTCCCACTCAAAGCACTGAATTAACGAGCCCAAAACCAAGCCCACCACTCTCGTGGCTAGCCCTTCCCCAGGGCACCCCCTCCTCCCCGCCCCAAACGGCATATATCTCAACCCATCTCCGCCGCCCGTCGCCGCAGCATCCTCCTCCAAGAATCTCTCCGGCTTAAACACCGCTGCCTCCTCCCAAATTCCGGCGTCGTTGTGGATGGCCCACGCGTTCACCACTAACATCGTGCCACGTGGCACGTGGTACCCACCTACCCTACAATCCGCGGACGATTCATGGGGCACCAACAACGGCCCCAACGGGTACATCCGTAGAGTCTCCTTGATCACACACTGCAGATACGGTAGTCTGTTCAAATCCGATTCCTCGACGTGTCGTTTTTCGCCTATGACGTCATCGATTTCGGCCCTTGCTTTTGCCAGTACGTGCGGATGGTTCAGCAGTAACGCCATGGCCCACTCCATCGTCCCGGCCGACGTGTCGGTCCCAGCCGATAACAGAACCTGTGTCAAAATTTCGTGATTACCAAGCGAAAATAATTTTTCGAAATTAAAAAGGTGTGATTAGTTCAGTTCATAATAATTTACAAGCATGAGGCCAAGGATGATTTCGTCGGTGTAGTAATCGGGATCCGATTCTTGAAGAGACAACATTACTTCGATCATCGTCGTCTTCTTCGATGGAGATTCGTTCATCATCATCATCTGATCTTTCTTCCTAATTCTGTGCTCCTCTATTAGATTCTGAATCAAATCGTCCCTCCTCTTCCGCAGATTAATGTATCTCTTCTCGATTTCTCGGCTAATTCCAATCCATTTCAGTATCGGCAAATAATCGACCAAATTTGCCCGTGCCAGTTGAAACGTTTCCGTGACAATCTCCTGGAAATTCCGAGATTCCTCTGCGTCGGCCGCGTTGTCACCTAAGTAACGCTTTCCTCCGATCATCCTCATCATTACATTAAGCACGAAATCGAAGAGAACAGTTCTAACATCGACGATCTGGTTTGCGTTTTTACAGAGCCTTTGGATTAGGGATTGGACCTCATCGGCGCGGACGGAGGAGAGAGCTTGGATGTTAGCCGAGGAGAGGAGATGAAGGGACGAGATTCGGCGGAGATTGCGCCAGTGGTCGCCATAGGGAGCCCAAACGACGGCGGTGAAGTCGTAGCCTAAATGCTTGCCGGCGAGGATGCGGGGGCGGTTGGCGAAAACAACGTCGTTTTTGGAGAAGCATTCTTCGGCGGCGGAAGGGGAAGAGACGAGGAGAACTGGACGGGATCCGAACCGGAGATGGAGAATAGGGCCGTATCGGTCGGAAATCTTGGCTAAGGTGCGGTGGAGGGGCGGCTTGAGGAGGTGGAGATGGCCGAGGAGGGGGAGGGCTGGGAAAGGGGACGGTGGGCGGTTCTGGATCTTGCTGTGAAGATGATGAATTAAGACGTGAAGGGCGTAGAAGAAGAAGAAATATAGAAGGATTGTTCCCATTTTCTTCAGTGGCTGATCAAGGGAGGTTGAAGAAGAAGGTGAGTTGTGTGTATATCTTTAAAGAAAATAAGACTTTACGGTGTCAGTAAGTAACTATATTTTAAAAGTTGGAACTCACAAAAGAAAAAGATAAAAAAAATAAAAAGATAAAGTAACCAATGGTTCATTAACCACATACCTGTTTTTTTTTTTTTTTTTTTTTTTTTTTTTTTTTTTTTTTTGAAACAGCAAATTCATTAAAGAAACCAACACCCAACTACAAACAACCCCTCTAAAAAATGAGGGGTAACACATCCTCTGGAAAACAGTCTTTCCAGACCAAAGAATTGCCAGAAGAAGAGGCCAAAGCCGCTAGATTATGGGTAGCTTTGTTCTCTTCTCTTGGAATTTTACAAAAAGAGCAAATGTTCACAACGTGGGAGAGACTAATAGCTTCGTCAATGAACAGACTAACCTCCGAGAGATCCGAACTAGACCGGTTCAGCAGATTAGTGACTTTGAGAGAGTCTGATTCCACTAGAAGGGGAGGGTTGCATCCCTTCCAGAGAGAAGCAATCTGCTCAAGACCATCCACAACCGCTTTTGCTTCGAGCACCTTCACCGACCATTTACGATCCACAAAAGTCATCCCGCCGAGAACGGGAGTCCCATTCCAGTCTCGCACCACCCACCCCGTGCCACCTTTGTTGATGCTATCCGACCAGGCGGCATCCGCATTCAACTTCCAGAAACCCTCCTGAGGAGCCCGCCAACAACCAGATAGTTGTCTGCTATTCTTTGCCTGACGACCCGGAGACGATTGCTTATCCTTCAAGTGCAACTCCAAGAGTCTTTCTGTAGAGAGAACCAACGCCTCAACATCAGCGATCTCCTTTCCAAGACGGATTTGATTCCTCCTTTTCCAGACGTTCCACATCAAAATCACCGGACCTCTCAAGTCCTCGATCTTTGAGTTTTGTCTGATACAGTCCCAGTAATCCAGAGGGGACCACCACATACCTGTTTTATAGTGTAAGACTTGGTGATTTGATCTCTCTTCAGTTTTTGTGTAATCTCTCTTTTCCATGTCATTTACTAATGTGAATGCATAGTATTTTACTCAGGATTGTATTAGGTTTTAAGTTAAAATATTATTTTTATTGAAATGAGTTAAATAATAATAATATTTTTTATGAATATCTTTTCAAAATTTATAGAAAGAAATTTTTTAGAAAAGTTAACAATAAACAACCAATTTTAAGCTTTATTGATAGTATATGGACTAAATTTAGATATTATACCGAAACTAAATGAAACAAGACCTAAGGTACAGAGAACAAAATAATATTTTAACCAATTTTTTTTCCTTTCGGTGGTCATTTGACTTCAAATCATTCCCATTCTAAACAGATAAAAACCTAAAACCTTATTCTTTAGAATTTAGACGACATAAATTGAAAATATATTTTTTTAGTCAAATTGAAAAAAATATATTTATATTTTTGAGTTCAATAATTACGAATGAAAAATCAAACCATAAACCTTTGAAATGATAATTGGTATCTTTACATTGAACTACGTTCGAACTGGCTAATAAAAAATTAAAAATAGATTACATTAATTTGTATACATGATAGATATATTTAATTTTTTTTATTCAATTTCTTAGGGAAACAATTGTACTTATAAATGTAAACTATAGATAAAAAGACTGTTAGAATTTGAATGCGGTTTTTCAAATAAAGAATAGCGGCACATCGTATATATATAGAGAGAGAGAGAGAAATGAAATGGACACATCATATTACACAATGGATTATAAAATTGTAGATCATTTTTACATATACACATAAGTTTCAAAATATAATTAAAGTATATTCTATATTTTGGACCTTTTAAAAAGTGTCGTAGAAATATAATTAAATATAAATGTCTTGTTACGCTGTCCAAATCTAACGTAAAAGATTTATTAGTATTACACGTTATTGACTAGTATAATTAAAGTTAAAATATCATTTTGGTCTCTGTACTTTGAGTTTTATTTTATTTTGGTCCCTGTACTTTTAAATGTCTAATTTTAGTTCCTGTACTTTTAATAAAGTTTAAAATTGGTCCTTACTATTAGTTTATGGTTAATTTTTCTTAAAAAAAAATTAGTCTCTATTAGTTTTTTCTCTATAAATTTTGGAAGTATGTTCACATGGTATATTTTTTTGTATTAAAATTATTATTATTACTTAACCAATTTTGATAAATATTAACTTCAAACTTGTCATAGGGACTAATTTTAAGTTTTATTAAAAGTATAGAGACTAAAATTGAACATTTAAAAGTACATGGACCAAAATAAAATAAAGTCCAAAATACAGGGACCAAAATAGTATTTTAACATTCATATTACTTGGCCAATTTTAGCAAAGCACGTAAACGAAAGATGTGTCTGAGAATGTTTTGAAAATCAGTATCATCAGTATGTAGAATTCTAGAAAAAAGACAAAAAAAAAAAAAAAGGATTTTCTTAATGCTTCTTTGTCAACTCTAAGCATAGATAGAACTGCCAAATTATAGATGGGAGTAACATTAACCATGTAGCAATATATATGGATGAGAAATGAACTCAATTGAAATTCTTATCCTTACAAAATAAAGAAAGTGACAGTTAGGACATGTTTACATACCCGTAATGAAAATGACTTCCAATTTTAATGAAAATCAATCGTAATGAAATCAACTACAATGGAAATGAGATCCCATTAAGACTGTTTACTTGGGATTGACTGAAATCATAATCAAAATTTCATTGGCATTGTTTACTTACATTTAGAATTGAAATGAAATATATATGATTGCCAGAATACCATTTTATATTTCTAATCTAATTAATTAAAATACAGCAACTAAAGAATATACTACGATAATTAAAATGCCCTTTTTATTTTTATTTACTTATTCAAATTTTTAATTTTATTTTGAATACTTAGAAAAAAAAAATTTAATAGCTAAATTATAATTTTAAAAAAATGTGGATTTCAAAAAACACATCACCTTGATATAAATACTTTTATTACTTTTTTTTAAAAAAAACCACAATTTTCAAAACAAAATCTACCGTTATTTGATTTAATAAAATAATATTATTTGTTTATTTTAAAATGATATTCTTGTAATAGATCAAACCAAAATCACGTATAGGAGAAAAAAAAGACCTAAGTATCGCTCTCGTTCTCGGCAAAAAATGGCAAAAAATGATGGATAAAACAAAAACTCGATATTGATTTAGCTCATAAGCCAACTTTCGATCTAGATCTCGATATTGATATGGATTTAATCTCGTTATCATTCTCGCAAATATGGCAAGAAATCACAGATACAAGACAAAAACGCTAAACCTCTTCTTCCCTAGCGTTGCTTCATCCAACTTTGTTTCTATTTATGAAAGGGTCACAATTTATGAAAAGGGTCGGTAAATCTATGAGACCTCCAAAACAATAAAGTGTCATTATTATTGCACCACATCAAAGGCAACAAATGAAAAATAGGAGATGAAGGAGAATTACAAAAAGCAAATAAAGAAGAAATTTTAATAAAACCATAAAAATGATGAAAAATAAGCAGAAAAGATAGTGTAGGTCTCACGCAATAATCAATGGAGATGAGATTGAGTACCCTTTTAGGCAAAATGAGATTACAAGATAGGATTACAGATTTCGAAGTGGGGCTCACAATTTATTCTCGTTGCAAAGTGTGGTAAACACAATCAATCGTAATGAAGTAGGACCCACAATTCAAATTCCTATTGATTGATAAACAAGGCCTTAAATTAATGATGCATTGAGAGGACCGTAAAGGTCTTTACGAATCATTTTCTTGAAATCCAAACGGAAACAACTTTTCCTTGTGCTCATCTCTCAAGCCACAATGAAGAGTTGGGGGAGTGAAGTTGGGAGGAGTTAATAACTCCCCCAACTCCTTGTTTGGCCCAAGTAGGGGTGTGCATGGTTTGGTTCGGTTCGATTTTGACCATGACCGATGACTAAACCAAACACATCGGTTCTGTGGTGTCATAAATCGAGGAAACCGATGTTTTCCTTGATTTCGGTTTCAACCTGTTCGGTTCGATTTTTAACCGATTTTTGCTTACATGTTTTACCCGCAGGTAGAGTGAGAAAAAGAGAAACAGCGAGGAGATGAGGGCAAGAGGAAGCTACAGCAACAAGGGGATCGAGGTGAGCGACGAGTTGAATGATGAGGTTAACGATGGTGAGAGACATGAGTGGCTGCAAGAGTGAGACATCGTCCATGGTGGGCAAAGATGGAGAGGAAAAGAAGAAGATAAGATTAAGTTGTAGATAAAAATAAGAAGATGAGATTAAGTTTTAGAGAAAAATGAGAGGAAAAGAAGAATATGAGAAAGGGATAGAGCAGAAGTCCTGTAGGGAAAGAGAAGAAAGAGAGAGAGAAGAAGTGAGGGATATTGATGGTTGATTGAAAGAAGGAGTACAAATCAATCTTGGAAAGTCATGTCTAGGGGAATGTGACATTGGACTTTAGGCTTTAGGTATTAATCATTGGATAGTGGGTTGGCCAAAAGGTTTTTTTAGTTAATTATAAAATTCGGTCCAGTTCGATTTTCTTTGAATTTTTAAAGGAATAAACCCAAACCGAAAATTTCAATTTTTTAAAAGTTTCAACCAAGAAAATTAAAAAATGTATAGAAATCGAACCGAACTAGTCGTGGTTCGGTTTATCGGTTTGGATCGATTTTTGCACACCTCTAAGCCCAAGAATATTTTAACTTCTATTGTGGGCTCCACAAACTTATTAACTTCTCATTTAACTCCTTATTGTGGGCCCCACAAACTTATTAACTCCTCTTCCAATTTCCCATTATGTACCCCACAATTTTCCTATCTCATTTTTTTTTCACCTCACCTCACTCCTATCTCTCTTCTCTCCTCTCCTCTCCATTCTCTCTTTATTTTTTACATATACATATATATATATATATATATATATTTTAATTTCTTTGTTTAAAAAATTTCTTTACTTTTTTATATAAAATTTCTCATCATTATTACTAATTAATGATTAGATATTAAAAAATATTTTTATTTTTATCCTATAATTTTAATAAATATTTAACAAAAATATTTTTGTTTTTATTCTATATTTCTATTTTTAACTATAAATTATATAAGAATGTTTTAGATATGATACTATTATTTAAATTGAAATTCTTAATGCAAATTAGAGTACTACATAACAATTTTTTTAATTGATAAAAATCTCTCTATCTCACTTTTTCCACATGTCACCTACAATTTTTGTTTTAAGTTTAAACAAAAATTACTTATAACAAATAAAAATCCTATCTTTTTTTAAGTTTTTTTTTTTTTTTTTAATAGCTAAAAAATAATTTTATGATTTGAAGATAAGAAAAACACATTTTAAACTAACACAAATACAATTTAAGAAATTAGTATTTAAAAAGGTTAACGTATTAAAAAAAGTACTTAATTTTCAAATTAATCATATTCAAAGTAAAAAGATAAACGGGTTCTCCTTCCAAATTTAATAAAATAAAATTATTACAATAAATAACATAAATATATAGTAATCTGAACAAAAGTATATATGATATTTATTTTGAATGGTGTTAAAAAATATATATTCATTTTGAACTTAATTATTTTAAAATAGCATAAATATTTGATATTTTATTTTTAACTTAGTTATTTTAAAACTTCAAAGAATATATTATTTTCAAATTAATCAAACTTTAGATAATCCATTACATTGATTAGTTAAAAATTGTAAAATATTCATTAAATAAGATAATTTAAAATCTCAATTTTAGGATTGATGAAAACAAATCTATATTATTTATAGAAAATAGAAAATAAAAACATAAAAATCTTGAAGTTTATTTTAATCTCTTTAAATATCTTTCCGAATCACATGTAATATTTAAAAAAGTATTGTAAGACTATCTTTGATTTGAAAACTATCAAAGGCAAATGAATAATTAACGTGAGAGATATTGAAAATAGAATGTGGGGTATTTTGTTCAATTTTTTTTCTTTAAAAAAATTTGTAAAATATACATAAATTAATAAAAAAAAAATCCCAATCTTTGAATTAATGGGAACAAATTCTTAATAAAGAAAATTTGAGAACCAAAAAATTGTTCAAAAAAAAAAAAATAAAATCAACTCAGATTTCAGAACTCAAAGTTTAACAAATCTGCACCCCAAATACAGACTTCAAAATACCTACTCCCTACAACTCCTTGGCCCAAACACAGACTTCTTAACTCTAGATTAAACAACTCTACACTCCAAACACAGACTTCCTAACTCTCCAGACTTATTAACTCGTACACTCTTCAACTCCTTGCCCCCCAAACAGCCCCTTAAGATTCTCGTTGTCCATAAACGACAACAAGTGACATCAGCAAATTTTAAAGACCAAAGGGTTTGTGTCCATAAAAGACAGCAAGTGTCAAGTTTAATCCTAAACTTTTACCTTTGTATCTATTTGATCTTTGAACTTTCAAAAGTGTTATATCTAATAGATCCCTAAACTTTCAATTTTGTGTCTAATAGGTCCCTTACAAATTTAAAATTTTTAGAAATTAATTGGTCTATTAGATATAAATTTAAATTTTATGTCTAATAAAATCCTAAAATTTCAATTTTGTGTTCAATAGATATAACTAAATTTATAGTTTTGAAAGTTATGAAACCAAATAAATACAAACCTCAAAATTTAGAAATTAAATTTGTAATTTAACCTAGTAATTAAACAAAAAAAAATGGCCTAAATTAGTATTTGCGAATCTTTCCATAAACCGCAAAAAGAGAGAATTTATTCATGAATTCACGTCTAAGTCTTAGGCGTAGGCCAGGTGCAAGTGCAACCAAGTTCCGATTACGACAGGCCACTCTTTGCTTAATAATTAACACCCCAAGTCAACAATACGTGGTTGGCATGTAACCACTAGTAATGGTCCACCCACTCCATTTCAACTAATGATATAGTTTAAATATTGTTTTGGTACAGTGATACTTGCTAAGAAGTCATTTTAATAATTAGGAAAAAAATCAAATTTGACCATAGTTATATCAATTTGGATTCTAAATTTTCTAATTCAACAAATTGGACCCTAAACTTAAATATGTTGTTGCAATATTGACCCTCAATTCAAATTTTGCTAATTCGCCCACTAGTTTTAACAAAAATCAGTGTAACAACCTTCATAAACTCATTAATTTCAATAAAATAAAATTGTGCAAAAATAAATTTGACAAATGCACAAATCAACCATTAAATAACTTTGACAAAATTCATAAATTTCATTGTCAAAAAAAAAAAAAAAAAAACTGTAATATTGTTTCTCTAAAATTTTATCAACTTCATATCATACATATGTTTTATAATTCATTGAACACAAAAGAAAGCTTGTTTTAATGATAGTTGAAGCAATAACTTATTAGAAAATTAAAATTGTAACACTTTAAAGTTTGATGTTAAGTTTAAGGTGCAATTTGATGAACTTGAAAATTTAGGGTTAAAAATTGATACAATACAACTCGACAAGTTTAGAGGTCAAAATGAATTTTTTCTTTAATAATTATCAATATTCTCCTATAAATCAGATAGCAAAAACCTGATTTAATACTCTCTCCCTCCCTATGAAAGTGTGTGCGTGTAAAGGCAACATAAGTACACCTTAACTAATATAAGATCTGCATTCCTGTTCAAGAGATCAAAAGTTTGAATACCCACCCCTACATATTTAAAAAAAAAAATTAATATTAAAAATTATAATATTTTTATGCAAAATATAAAGGTTATTTTTTTTTAAAGCCTTTTTTTTTAAGAAAGCAAAGTATTTAAAAACGTAGGGCTCAAAAATATTTAAAAAAAAAAGATTCAAAGACTAATAGAATTCAGATCAGTCATATCTAATCCAATGGCACGTGTATCAGTTTCTAGAATAAATTTTTCTAGATTCTTCTTATACCCTCCATGATTATTAAATATCAAGAAAAAAGAAACATGTTATGATTTGTTAGTTTTGATAAATGTATGTAGGTAGAACAAACCTATATTATTGTTGCGATTGAAAAGGAAGAACATATATATATTAAAATATAGATATATATATGTATATGTTAGTATGCATTTTCACAAAATATAAAATAATAATAAAAAAAACTAACAATGCGTAGTCAATAAAAACAGGGGCAAGATGACTTAACCATATATTAAAAATATTAAGACTATTTTGTAAATGTAATGTAAGATAAAATACAAAAGCTGACGAGAAAACCTGAAAGATGCGTTTGAAAGAGAGCGAAAGACTTGTAAGGGAGACAGAGACCAGAGTAAGGAAGAAGTTGTTCTAATCACAGTTCATTGATTGATATAATTGTCAACTGTATGTCAAATAATTAAATTTGAGACAGAAAAATCTATGAGGAACAGAGGGCAAGAAATTGGTAAATTAGTGTATCCTCCCCTCCCAAATATGCTCCTTAAAAATCAGCTCAAAAGCATAGCAATGTTCCAATATAGATATAATGGAGGCAGCATTTTAAATATATTGCAAGAGTGTTCTTAAGGAAGAAGTATGTATGTTCCATAGAAAACATTTTTCAGCAAAACTAGAGTTAATAATCAAAAGCAACAAAATTGAAATTTAACTCGTGCACCTCACACCTAGACACCCATGGGTGTGGTAGTCAATAAGATTATAAGAACGAACACTACACTTGACCATGGCTAAAACTACGAAAAAGATGTGTAATAGTTAATGAGATAAAGATTTAAGCATAGATTGTTTCAACTTTTTAATAAGTTCTCAATTAAACATACAGTCTTAACACAAGTGATGAGATCTTCCTTCCAACCATATACATCTGGTAGAACTTATCCTACAAGGCTTAATAAAATCCACAGTAGGGTGTCAACTTACATCAAAATATTAGTTCCCTATCCATTAAGTCAATGTCAACAACCCAAAAGTACTTTGCCCTGTTCAAATTCGAAAAACAAGGCAACAAAATTACAGGCTTGTATAGCTACAATTTTAGACTATCAACCAAAAAGGGGGGAAAAAAAGGAATCAAAAGTTGTTGTCTTGATGAATAGGGGGTATTACTGGTATGGTGCAGTTAGGAACTTCTTTAGTGGGAGAAATAAAATAGTGCATCCATGGCACTCAACTCCACGTTCCTCTTAATGAGAATTTCCTCCAGCGACCCAACTCCACACTTGGAAGAGTTAACTTCGTTCGAAGACTTTTGAAGGATGAGAAGATGGTAGATTTTCAGGCTCTTTTGTCTACTATTTCAGCAGTATGTATTGGTTCCAATGAAGATTATTCTAGGCGTTGGTCACTTGATCCTTCAGGTATTTTTTCTGTGAAATCTCTATCCCATCACTTGGTGTCATCTTTGCCTTTGGAAGTCTGGGAGTCCCAGGAGAATAAGCATTCTTTTGTGGATCATGCTTATTGGAAATCTTAATAAAAGTTTTACGACAGAAGAATCCTTCCACCTGTCTACTTCCTTCGGTTTGTGCTCTCTGCTTTAAGGATGATGATACTCTCAATCATGTTTTCTTCAAGTGCTCCTATGCTAGACTTTGTTGGTTCAAGCTGTTTTCAATTTTTAATCTTCATTCGGTTTTCTCTAATTCGTTTAGAAGCAACATTTATCAGATTTTATTTGGTCATGCATTTTTGAATTCTAAGGCTAAGATGCTTTAGAATAATGCGGAACTTTGGTTGGAACGCAATCAAAGAATTTTTCAGAACAAGCATCTTCTTTGGATTGACCCATTTGAATCAGCTCGTCTTAAGACTTCATCTTGGTGCTCTCTGTCAAAGTTATTCGTGGGATTTTCGCTTCAAGACATATGTCTAAATTGGAGTGCTTTTATAAATCATGTTGGAGCGTTGATATAATTAAATTTACTATAACCTATCAACTTAAGCTTTTGGGTTGATTGGTGGTTTAACATGGTATTAGAGATATAGAAGATTGGTTGAGAAGTTGAATTATCTGACAGTGACATGACTAGACATCGTCTTAGTTCGAGTCCTAGAGTCCATAAACGAGCATGTGCTCCGTTTGAATTAGTTCATTATGATGTTTGGGGTCCCTATTCTGTAGTGTCCGAAACTGGATTTCAATATTTTGTTACTTTTGTTGACAATTATTCTCGTATGACTTGGTTATATTTAATGAAAAATCGTTATGAGTTACTCACTTTTGTACTTTCCATGCTGAAATTCAAAATTAGTTTCATGCCTCTCTTAAAATCCTTCGAACTGATAATGCTGGTGAATATTTTTCTCACATGCTTGGATCTAACTTGTGTAAAAATGGGATTATTCATCAATCTTCTTGCACTGACACTCCATCCCAAAATGGGTCACTGAACGAAAAAACCGACATTTACTTGAAACTGCTAGAGCATTATCCTTTCAAATGCAGGTTCCAAAACATTTGTTAGGCACTAACCACAAGCTCCAAGTGCTAAAAGAAGAAAAAAAACACCAGACAAAGGATAACATTTTTCAGCAAAACCAAAGTTAATAATTAAAAGCAACAAAATTGAAATTTATAATGCACCCCACACCTAGAAAGATTTAGTAGTTAATAAGATCTGATACTTTGCTTGAACATAGCCAAAACGCCCAGGGAGGTTAAGTGTAGTAGTTAATAAATAAGATAAGGATGTAAACCATTTAAAAAGTTTTCAACTGACATAACTTATATTTAAACAAAGATACTCCTTCAAAAACCTAGCAACCCACAGCCTAAAAAGTTAACATACTGCTAGAACAGAACATCATCCTGACAAGGCTTTATAAGAGCTGGTAGGATGACAACTTACATCAAAGTAGCAGTTCCTTTTATCCACTATGTCAATGTAAACGCCCCAAAGTATACTGCCGAATTTTCAAATTGGAAAAACAACGCAATGATCACAGGCCTGTATAGCTACAAAAGAAAAGGAAGAAAAGGAAACTACAAATGGATGGAGAATACCAGTCATGCCCCATTTTAAGTTTTATAGCATCAAAAGTTCCTGTCTTGATTAGTAAAAGATAGCTAGACAAAGCAATTGAAAATTTTGTTCCAGAAATAAATTAAAACAATGCATCCACGATACTCAACTCCACTCTACTCATACGAGAATTTCCTTCAGCAACCCAACTCTGAACTTAGAAGACTTCCCTTATGCCACCCTCAAAAATTCTCCAATACTTGCTGCTGCGCAAGAAACAAAAGAAAACGAAAATAAAGAGAAATGCAGGAAATTAAAGACATCCACAAACATAAGCAAGAGAGGAGCTTACTAATAGAAGTAGAAAAAACATCGACTTTGTGACCTTAAACAGTAAGGAAGTCGTACTCGTTATTACTCCCCATCAATTCCACAGTATTTTTTTTTCAAAAAAAAATACTTCTTTGACTAGGTTCGTTTTTGTTTTAACCTTAAAAAAACCAAAAACAAAGACTTCCAGTTTCAGTCATTGAGTTCTTTCTTATTATGCACTTACCGAATTCACAGCTTCCAACGAAAGTTGCACCAAGTCATGTTTAAAATGACTAAATTTATCCTTCCAAAAGTTTTAAGGAGACGAGGACGTATTCCTTCAAAATTTGCATCAACAATATTTAGACAAATATATGAGACTACCTGTAGCATGTAATCCGATATGATAGGAAAACCAGATGTGAAGAGTAGCAAGTCCACTCCTACACACATTATAAACCTCAAACATCATGCAAATTTATTATCTACCTACAACCCACCATTATAACGGGCAACTTGGCAAATCATCCATGGAAAAAGATACACATTTCCTTGGTTGCAGTGGCCATGGCCAATATGACCATTACCTGCTGGAACATTCATAAAAAATTCAATAAGCCCTTCATAATTATATCACAAAACTTCATAAAAGACTATGAAGAAATGAATATTTTCAATATATCCGAACTCATACAGAGTCTACTGCATATAATTTTTTTTTTTTTTTTTTTGACAATTACTGCATAGAGTTAGTTGCCTAGTGGGTAGTTCTAGAGACAGAGACAAAAAAGAACAAACATGAAAGGACAACTACACAAGATAATTATTACAACTATTATTATTATTATTGTAAATGAAGACAACATAACTCTGACCAAAGTCTCTATCATTGTTTTTTTTTTCTTGAACAAAAAACACGATCTTACGTTCACATTAAACACTCAAAGCTAATTCATTAAATGAAGAACAAATATGCTGCAAATCATACATTCCAATCTCTTGGAAGAGCAAGGGTTTTAAATGTGTGTTAATTGAAACAAGACGTTCAAGCTTATGGGACGTTTAATAGTCCCCTGGTGTCGAAATAGTTTCACACTAAATCGATCCATAAATTCCTTGTATATTCTTTGCTTCTAGTGGACTTATATTAACTTTATCTAACACCCTAAAAAAGGAAACAAAAGAAGAGATCCACGAACAAATAATATCTTGAGCTTAACTGTTTCTTGTAATTCATCATTCTTTAAAAGTTGTACTATCTTAGAACAGAAATGAAAAGCATATGATAAATTTATATTATGTGCCAAATTCGGCATCCTTTGAATGATCTTCCATTTGCATGTATAATGTTTTCACCCAAGATTGAGACTGCTTCTTCACGAGTGCACTTAGCTACATAAGAGGTGAAAGTTTTCAGACCTATGCTTGTAAAGAGAGATTTACAAATTGTACAATTGGGCCAATTGTGGTAGGATTAAGCACGACAAAAATGGCAGTCTTTTTGTTGTTCGTCATTGAAGAGAGACTTCCATACCTAAACACATGTTGTATATAAAGAGTGAATTGCAAAAATTTCACAATTGGAATAATGCGGAATTCACCAACTGCAGACAATCCAAGAACATCAGGCTTCACATGTTGCACCTAGACCTACTTGTAACATTCTCAGCGAAATGGCATAAAATCAAAATATGACCATATTTGGATAATACAATAATATCATGTCTTTGGTTTCAACATAATGTAAAATAATACCCCTTAATTTAAATTTCAGCTTTGAATGCATTGGCAATATCAAGTGAGTATCAGTAAAATTTAATCTTAAAACTGCTGGGTTTATTTCATAATTCAAATATATGTGGTATAGCAAGAAATGAAGATTTTTTTAATACGAAACAAAATCTTTCATTAAAAAGAAAGAGAAAGAGGGAGTGAAAATCTGCGAGTGGAATGAGCCAGAGAAATAGAATAAGAACAAGGCAAGTAGAAGTGGAGGGCACTAAACAATTGAACTTGGAAACTTCATGTTTAATCACACTTCAAAAAGAGAGAATTACTATCCTCCTCCTAATAACATTTACAAAAGGAACGCAATGATAAGGAAAGAGAAATGTTCGAATTCCCTGTATTCAACCAGATCAGAGAAAAGTGATATTAGAGAAAAATACAAAATATCCAACAACCGAGATCCTAAAATCCCTCTCTTGGTTGATCGGTTGATGATTTTTAACATAAACAGGTGGAAAAGGATGGAAAAGACCCCCCCCCCCCCCCCCCCCCCAAAAAAAAAAAAAAAAAAAACTGGTCTCTCCCTCTTTTATCAAGGCTCTTTTTCTACACTCCCCCCCATGGCACCCAAAATAATCATATACCTATATTACTACTAACTATTTCGTATCATAAAAAGATCATATTCTCCAGAAAATCTCCATCCAATCACAAGAATAGGCTCGTAAATCCTTATTCCCACTAGGGCAAACAAGCTTCCAAATTTATAAGATGAGACGCAACCTTTTTTATCAAAACCGAACCCCAACAAAATTTTAAAAAAAATTCTAGCCATCTTCTCAGTATAAGTGACAAATTTCATATACATTTAAAAACAGATTTATTGGCACAGTAGAAAAAATAACTTCGGGGGGTGTTATGTTACCTATGTTAAGAGAAAGAGACTCTTGCTTTTTCAGAAACTTCATTTGCAAAGAAGAGGTTCAAAAAACTTCAAGTCTCTTTGAATTGCCACCAAGAGGTGGTCATAATATATTTTAAGCTCCAAGTTCTAATCATCCCACTTAGCAATAGGGATGGCTTCTGGTTTGAATCAACTCTGTGCCCAATCTTGCTTTCCACATGACATAAGGATCTCAAGATCCGAACTTAAGCTTGAGGTTGCTGATTGTTACCCTACCTTTCTGTCAGCAAGAAATTTAGTAGAGAAAGATACCCCAACATTTCACGACAAGTCATTTGGACGTATAATAAATTAATGCCCAATAAGAGAAGCATAAATGAAGTATGTAAACAAAATTGGTACGTTAAGTTTTTATCAGAAAAGAATAATATCATACAACATGCATTTACAATTTCAATGAACTTGAGTTCAAGGTGATAAAAAAAAACCGTGAAAGCTTATCGTTTATGGATTTTGAGCCACAGAATGTGAATGATGAAGTGAAGATCTACCCGGGTGGTTCTAGCAAAGACGACAATATACTCCATGGAACTTCCGACTGATGATATCCGTGAAAGCTTTTGATAATCCATATGGAATTCTCCTTCGTGAGAATCTCCATCTCCCAGAAACCCTAGCATCATTAAGAAATGCAACTCTACTCTCGGAGAATCTTCCAACCTATGTATATCTCTGATACTTGCTGCACAAGAAACAAAAGAAAACAAAAAATGAAGAGGCGTGCTGAAAATGAAAAAGAAATCCACCAACATAAGAAACAGAGGAGCTTATAACTTACTAGATACAATTAGAAGAAACACATTGGTGGTTCTCGCGAAGACGGCAATTCTCCATAGAACTACAGAGTGATGATATCCGTAAAAGCTTTCGATTAAAAAAAAAAAAAAATGGCGAAAGCATCCTATGGCTCATACAGAATTCTCCTTCGTTCTCCATCTCTCAGAAACCCTAGCATCATTGAGCAATGCAACTCCACTCTCTGAGAATCTCTATTCCGCCAACCTAAATATATCTCCAATACTCGCTGCAAGAGAAACAAGAGAAGAGGCGTGCTGGAAATGAAAGAGAAGTCCACCAACATATGCAACATAGGAGAGCTTACTAGAAAGAAAACATTGATTAGCGATTGCAGTGGGCGGCGATCGGCGGCGAAGTGGGCGGTGGTGGCGGCAGACGCTCGGTGAAGGTGAAGTGGGTGGTAGCAGTTTGCCTCTGAGAGGCTGTTTGGGGCAAGGATTATAATAACCTGTATTATAATAACTTGTGGAATACTTTGTACTCCAAACACAGACTATTATAACCACAGACTAAATAACTCTGCATTTTAAACAATATTATATTATTTCACAGATTATTATAACCCACAGACTATTATAACCCCTTGTTATTATAACTCATTCAGTGTCCCAAACAGTCCATGATGATTTTCCATCACCGCTTACGAGTTTTGTTTCTCTTCACTTTTCAGATGGGCTTAATGGGCTCACAATGGGTGCCGACCTGGGCCTTTTATATTGTGCAGATTGCTTGTCCAAAACGTATCTATCGTGTCCGGATAATTAAAAAAAAAATGAAAACGTTTTTTCACGTCGAGCACGTGTCCGTGTTTTTAAAAAATTCGTAGAGGTTCCAGACGAGGTAAAGAACCTCGCGGGCGGATGAAAAACGTCGTCGTTTTCGGCAAAGTGTTCCTCGGCGGCAGAAAAGGAAGAGACGAGGAGATCCCAATCCCAACAGAACAAGAAGAAGAGGGGCCAAGGAAAGATTGAGACTGACAATGAACTTTTTACAACACCTTAATTGCTCCTTGTTTTTTTTTTTTTTTTTTTTTTTTTGAGTTTTAATTGTTGCTTGTAATTATTTGTCCTTCTTTCCGTTTTACAATCTTAGAACATAAATGAATAGCATATGTTAGGTACCAAATTTAACATCCTTTGAATGTGCTTCGAATTGTATATATAGTGCCTTTCACCCAAGATTGAGACTGCTTCACATTAGCTACGTAAATAAAACAAATTAGAGATTTACAGATTGTACAACTGTCCCAATTGTTATGTAGGATTAAAGACGGCAAAAAATGGCTGTCTTTTTGTTGTTGGCCTCCAAAGAGAGCCTTTAATATCGAAACAAATTTTGGTAAAGAGTAAATTGCAAAAATTTTACAATTGGGTCATTGGTATATTATCTATTTCCTAATACAACTATCTGCGTTCTTTGGGTGTGTGTGGGGACAATAACCGCACGTGTCTTTGATCTTAACATAGTGCAAAAACATCAACCTTTATTTGAATTTCAGCTTTGAATGCAAGGGCAACATCAAGTAAAAAATAATCCGGAAAGTAATTATTAATTATTGGTTAATTCAAATATACTGTCGAACAACAAGGTAGATTTTTTTTTAATGAGAAAAAAAAGAAAACCTTTCGTTGAAAAGGAGAGAGATAAAAGGGGAAAAAATAAAGAAGAAAATTAATGGAGAAGAATAACATGGACATGGACATGGACGATGATCCCTGCGGATTCGTCTGCATAAATGAAGTTGGGTGTTCGAAATCTCGCTTGTGAGGTTTGCACATGGTTTTAATTCTCCCCAAACCACCAATTGTTCATCCTTTCCCTGTTGTGTCAATTGAGAAGTAATTCATTAACCAATGGAAGAAAGGTTGTCTAAAAGATATTATATATATATATATATATATATATATATATATATATATATATATATATATATATATATATATATCAATGGGACCTCATTGATTATATATGATAGAATAAACTAAATACCATATAGCTTCTACTACTAGTACGTAGACAAAAGTTATCTTAATATTAAACTCATTTTATCATTAACCGTAGTATCTAAAAATATAACTATTTTGGCATTTACTATTATTTTATCATCCAATATGTGTCGCCTATCTCAAGTGACCAAAAAACAAAATTATATGAAAAAAATAATATTTTTCTTTATCAAAAAATAAAAAAGTATTTCCTAACAAATCATTGTTTTTATTGCCCTTAAAAAATGTTTTTCAACCAAGTATTTTGGCAAAATAATTATACTAGATTGGGTCAACATACAATCCAACATCCAACTAATGCTACTTTAGGAAAGTACTACACATAAAGGAGAAAATGGTTCAGGCTACTTTAGGTTTAGATTAGAAAGTGTTGAAACAAATGTACCAAAAACGAACCGAATAAGCAAATCAAAAGAGAGTATAAGGAAGAAGAAGAACACACAAGGAATTATAGTGGTTCGGCAATGCCTACATCCACTTTTGAATCGATGAGAGGATTTTTCATACTATCTTCGGTATTACAGAGAAAATCGAGAGGTTGAAGAAGCACTCCAAAATCCCTTCGAACTAAAAAACGAAAGGAACCCTCAAAGCAATTCCAAAAGACCCCAAAGAAGCCCAAGTCCTAAAACTCTCAGGCCCACTCCCTCACATGCAAAATGCCACATGTCTTTTTTACAAATAACAGCTCACTGTTAAGCAAAAATATCTGAGTAATTACCTATGGTAAAAATACAGAGTAATTACACATAATGTGTGAGTCAACAAATGAGGTCAACAGAAGGAAAAAAAAATGTAAAGAAATAGGATAGAAAAATGAATACCATAGAACAGATTACTCCAAGACGCTAAATTTTAGCCAAAGAAAGAACGAAAAGAAGAGGGTCACGTTTTGATGTTTCTTTTTCTACTCTTAGTTTGTAGATACTCCAAGCATAGGGTACAAGTGTCAAACAGTCCAAGTATAAGTATGAACATATATAGAATGGATGAGGAATGTTCTCAACTACTGTTATTTTACTGAAAGAAAGAACACATACACATAAAATTGATAACGTTGATCCACTATTATTTTACTCAATTAGAAATCTTATTGTTATAAAATAAAGAGGGGGAGAGTAACAATTTAAACTAGTAACCTCAAACTGAACCCTAAACAAGTGTTTCTACGCACCGAAAGCAATGCAAAGGGCTCAACAAATAATTTTCTCCAACTCTAGGTAGAAAAAAATGGATCTTCCCCATGTTCTTCTCCCATACTAGCGAGATAAAGTGTCCAAAATGCTTACCTCCCATAAATCATAAATGAAAGGTAGTGACGTCAACACGTATCAAAATGCATTATTAATAAATAAAAAAAAAAACTTTAACTCCCAATTAATATGGAGTAATTTCTACCTATCTTTACAAAAACTAAGAAAAAAGATAAGCAATTAACTTATTACACCTCGTCTTTAGGCATAGGCTTTAGTGCAACCAAACTAGGGTTCCAATTTCCACAAGTACTCTTTGCTTCAAAGTAAAAAATGAGGAAGCTATGTAACCGCTAACACTCCACTCATGCAAATTTTAACCCAGTTTTATTTCTATTTTAGTCTCTCATAACTCATTTAAATTGTTAATCTCAACCTCTTATATAAAGACTAGAATTGAATTTAAAAATATATCATCAAATATATAAATTCAATTGTAGACCATGTATCAATTTTTAAAATAAAAACTCTACTATATTCCACGATACACACTATGATTATCAAATATTAAGAAAAAGCAAGTTCAATATTTGCAAGGCATAGTTGACAAACAAAAGTCATAAAGACAATTTGACATGTTAGTTTTAAAATATACATACATCCTGTATAAGAAATAAGTTACTTACCTCAGTGTCAACAGAAACAGGCCAACTATTCAAGACTATCCATCTCAGATTCCACAATGCTTATTTTTTTACCGAATAAGAGACACTTGGTATGTAAGGCCCCAACCACACATTCCAAGGGCTAAAAGAAGAAGAAAGTACACTATACAGAAGTACAACCTTTTTTTAAGCGACATGAAAGTGAAATTTAACTCTCGTTCCTCGCGTCTAGCAACCCATGGGTGTAGTAGTTAATAAGATAGTGATTTAAACATGCATGGTTAGAACGTTTCACCCATCCAAAAATTCCATAGACTGATGCTAGTATGTATCATCTCAAGTATGCTTAACAAAATAGGATGACACATCACATCAAGGTATAAGTTCATTTATCTATTAAATGTGTGTATGACATGGTTTTTAAAGTGCCGATCGTAGTCTAGAAGTGTTTTTTTTTTAGAATTAATTAACCTTTTTATGTAAGGTAAAGAATAGAAGTATTTTTTTTAAGAATTGGTTAAATTTTTATGTAAGGTAATTAGTTCATTTATCTATTAATGTGTGTACGACATGCTTTTTAAAGTGTTTATCATAGACTAGAAGTGCTTTTTGTAGAATTAGTTAGAATTTTAAAGATGACATGCTTTTTATAGTGCTTATCATAGACTAAAATGAGCTGTTTGGGACACTGAGTGGGTTATAATAGTCTGTAAAATAATATAATATTGTTTAAAATGCAGAATTGTTTAGTCTAGGGTTATAATAGTTTGCGTTTGGAGTGCAGAGTACTCCACATGTTATTATAACACAGGTTATTATAATCCTTGCCCCATAACCCTTGCCCCAAACAGCCCCGAAGTGTTTATATAGAATTAGTTAAATTTTAAAAAGATCATTTTTAAACCATTAAAAATACCTTTTACAAATTTTTAATAAACTAGTTTGAGAAATTCTAAAACAAATCAATAACACTTAAAAGCCTCGTCGTTTGATAACCATTTAGTTCTTTATTTTTTGTTTTTAAAAATTAGGTTTGTTTTATCACAATTTCTTACCATATTTTCCATTTTTTAAGGAAAATTTTGAATTCTTAACTAAATTTCAAAAAACAAAAACACTTTTTTTTCTTGTTTTCAAAACTTACCATGGATTACAAATGTAAATAACAAAATAAAGAAATCCATATAATTTAAGTCTATGACATCCCATAAAAAAGTACGACAAGAAAAGAAGAGGACGGAGGAAACTACAAGTGGAGCATACCTGTCAGTTCACTCAAGTTTTATAGCATCAAAAGCTGTTATCTTGATCGGTAGTATGATGCACTTGGGAATTTTATTCCCGGGAGAAATAAAATTAGCACTCAACTCCATGCTACTCTTGAGATAATTTCCCTCAAAGACCCAACTCCACACTTGGTAGAGTTACATTATGCGGTTATCCTATGCCCACTTAAATGTCTTTGATGATTGCTGCACAAGAAACATAAGAATACAAAAATAAACAGAAACAGAGGAAATCTGAAGAAGAAAAAGAGTCACGACCACTGCCATAGTCACCGTCACCAAACACAATAGAAGCTCTTTGACTTGATTCTCCACGGCTAGAATGAAGTGGTGAAACCTTCATATCGTGCTTCAATTTTGCCTTGTACCCATATGTGGACCCAACCCATTGCAATTAGACACCTACTATCTCACGTCCGAGTCCAACACTCTTCTACATCTTGAGTGAAATGATATCTGTGAAAGCTTTCGATGGAGGAAAAAGAAACCGTGAAAAGCTTATCGTCATAATTCAACGCAAATCCATATGGAATTCTCCTTCGTAATCTCCATCGTCTCCCAGAAACCCTAGCATCATTAACCAATGCAACTCCACGCTCAGATAATCTTCCAGTCTACATATATCTCCCATACTTGCTGCACAAGAAAGTAAATAAAGCAAAAAATAAAGAGGCGTGCTGGAAATGAAAGAGAAATTCACCAACATAAGCAACAGAGGAGCTTAGCTTACTAGATACAAGTAGAAGAAACACGTTGGTGGTTCTCATCACATGGAACTACTGAGTAATGATATCCATAAAAGCTTTTGATAAATAAATTTTTTTATAAACAGGGAAAGCTTGTCATCATAATTCGACACAAATCCTCTGGCTCATATCAAATTCTCCTTCGTGAATCTCCATCTCCCAGAAACCCTAGCATCAGTGAGCAGCGAAAATCCACTCTCGGAGAATCGCTTCAAAAGAAGAGAGGCAATCTGGAAATGAAGCAGAAATTCACCAACATAAGCAACAGAGAAGTGCTTACTAGAAAGAAGTAGAAGAAAAACATTGATTGGCGTTGCAGTGGGTGGCGATCGACGACGAAGTGGGCGGTGGTCGGCGGCAGACGCTCGGGGAAGGCAAAGTGGTAGCAGTTGGCCCAGTCCACGATGGTTTTCCATCTCCAATTCCATCTCCAATTTCATTTGCTTCTCACTTTCGAGATAGGGCTTAATGGGCTCAAGTCACAAAGGGGCTGCGGAGCTGGGCCTTTTATATTTTGCAGATTGCGTGTCCAAGACGTGTCCAAAACGTATCCATCGTGTCAGGATAATAAAAAAATCGACACATTTTTCCGTGTCGAACACGTGTCCGATTCGTGTGGACACGTGTCCGTCTCTTTAAATATTCGTAGAGGCTCCGGACGAGGAAACGAACCTCGACGGCACTACAGAGGAGACAGAGGTTGGGAAACAGTGGAGGAGAAAAGATGAAAGGGAGGAGGTCCGACGAGAGAACTGAAGACAAGCCTAAATGCTTGTTGGGGAAAACGACGTCGTGTTTGACAAGGTGTTCCTCGGCGGCGGAAAGGGAAGAGATCCGGTGATCACAAGAAAACAAGAAGAATGCTGGGAAAGTGGATGATGGTCGTTCTCAATCTTAGACTTGAATAACTTTCCCAACACCTTAAAAAAGAAAAGAGAAGAAAAGATCCTAGAGTAAACAATATCTTGACCTTAATTGTTACTTGTAATTATTTATCCTTCTTTAAAGTCTTACAAACTTAGAACAGAAATGAACAGCATATGATAAATTTATTTTACGTACCAAATTTAACATCCTTTGAATGAGCTTCCATTTGTATATAATACTGCTTCATTAGCTACATAAGAGGATAAAACAAAGTTTAATTGCAAATTTGGTCTTTTGAAAAAAAGTTAGAATTTAGTCCTATAAATTTTAAATGTTAAAATCAGTCATTGACTATTTATGAAGATTTTATCAAATTATAGAAATGAAATTCTAACCTTTAAAATGACTAAATTCTAACTTTCTCAAATTATAGGTATTAAATTTGTAATTTAACACATAACAAATGGCAAGGCTTACAAGTTGTGAGAGAAGTTTTCTGACCTATGCTCGTAAAGGGAGATTTATAACTGTGCCAATTGTTGTGGGATTAAGCACGACAAAAAACGCCGTCTCTTTCCTGTTGGTCTTTTCAAGAAAGCCTTTAATACCTAAACACATGTTGTATATGAAGAGTAAATTGCAAAAAATTAACAGTTAGTGGATTGGTATCATCTATTTCTTAACACTAAAACTATCTGCATCATTTTGGGGTGGGTTTCATTCAAGCAAAAGAATAGTGGCCAGAATCACATCAGCCTCCACATGTTCCACCTACTGCGAACAGTCTTTAGCATAAACTCAAAAATATGGCTAATTTTGGATAATACACAATAATATCATGTGTCTTTAATTTCAACATAAACTTGAAAGAAATGGCAACATTGAGTGAGAACCAGTAAAATTTGATCTTAAAAGTGTTTGGTATACTTTTCATAAGTCAAATATACTGAAGTACAGCAGGAAATGAAGATCTAGAAAGATAAAAGAGAGGTGAAAATCAAGAAGAAAACTAATCTTACATGAGAAAGATCCACAAATATGCAACAGACAGATCCTAAAATCCCTCTCTGGGCTCGGTTGACGATTTTTGAAAAATCAAGCCTCTTGTCTTTGATCAAGCTCTTTCTATCAGCAGAAAATGAAGTAGAAAAAGACTCCCCAAGATATACCGACAAGTCATTTGGACAGTTATGATAAACTAACACCCAATAAGAGAAGCATAAATCAAGTATGTGGACATTGGCTACAATTTTAATTCTACCAAAGAAATAAAATAGGCACTTTAAGTTTTATCACAGTAAAATAATTTCATTTACAATTTTAAGAAACTTGAGTTCAAGGTGATAAAAATAAATGCATACATGAATAAAACAATTCTCATTTGTTAAATTGACACGTACATTTTTGTCTGACAATGAAATACTCATGTTGCCTTCAAAGGTAGTCTTATTGTCCTACAACAATGATTTTAAACTGTCCTATCCATACAAGCTTTCCCTCTTGCTGGTAGTTGCTCCTCTATTTTAAATTTCCAAATGTCAACACTAAAACAAAGATTATAATAATTCATAGTAAGACATAATAAATTACTCCATGCTACAAAAGCTATAGATATGAAGGATGGAAAATTCACAAACCACTTCCACTGGACTTGCACCTTCCCTCAAATCCTCAACAATTAATTTCTTTTACCTTCCTTCAGAATGCAACATAAAACCCCTAACAAAACAAGAAAAACATCAACAAAAATACAAAAAGATTGGTTTCATATCAAGACCTTCCTTCTAACCAGTCACACGTGAGACCTCACATATGTTTGAAATTGATATGGATATAAACTCACATTCCATGATATTCAGCTCCCTAATAAAAAAATCAAATGCTCAAGAAGATAACCAAGAAAATATCTATTTGGCAAAATTATACTTCACATGGTTGCATGTATAAAAGATCAAAAGAGAGTCGTTTTGTAGTAAATGTAGTGGTTGATTACCTTAGCGTCTACTACCCAAAATTGGCTTCGGACAGCCTCAAATGCTAATTCATTGCTTCCCAACATCCCTGCCGCATTTAGAACACTACTTTCTACTCTGCATCAATGTGAACAATAATTTACAAAGCAAGAAAAATCAAGTTATGGCAGAAGAACACAAAATTATATGGTTAAAAATTTTCTGTGATTAACTATTAAAGCTTACAGATAAAGCTTAAAAAGTTTGTTATATGTTTCTCCAAAGGAATCAAATCTTGAGGCACTATTCAACACTTTGATAATAGGGAACTATAATTTTATTCACCTTATAACATCTAATAACACTCTCAATTAGGAATAATGCAACTACATTCCAGCACCAGCACCAACAATCTTTTGCTCTCGAAAGTCGATCATCAGCCTCCCCTGTGTTCTCACGGCACCTAGAAGTCTGGAAATCGCAATTCCTGCCGTTCGTGCTTGATGATCACGGTCCATGGTGCTGAGCGACAAAAGGTATCTTTCAGAACCGAAATGCCATGGTGTAATTTTACCACAATCACATTCCATACAAGTAAATATGATCACCAAGACCAGCAGTTATACTCTACACTAGCCACCAATAAATTTCGAGAAAAATATGCACAAACTGATAACATAATAATCTAAACAGTAAATAATTCAGGATATGAAGAGGCCATACAAACAATGATGGGGAACATAGCCCCTTCCGAACAATGACCGGAACAAAATTGCCTCTTCTGAACAATGACGGAAGTACATTGCCCCATTCGAACAATGACGGTAAGAAATCGCCTCTTCTGAACGATGACCGGTAGAATATCGTCTCTTCTGAACGATGATCGGAAGAATATCGTCTCTTCTGAACGATGATCAGAAGAATATCGCCTCTTCTGAACGATGACCGGAAGAATATCGCCCTTCTGAACGATGACCGGAAGAATATCACCCTTCTGAACGATGACCGGAAGAATATCGTGTCTTCTGAACGATGACCGCCACTTGATCATCTTGTCGTGAAGTAAATCGATGAACACAATGGAAGCCCGTCGATTACAATGAAAGAGACGAGAGTTCGATCTTCGTCTTCCCCTTAATCAGAAAGCTAGAGAGGTTGGGAAGAGAGTGAAGCAGAGAGTGAGATTGAGCGTGGGATGGAGAGACCGTGAAATGAAACGCACTATACATAGCGCAAACAGCGTAACTTTTACGCTTTGACCGAGTCAGACTTTCTCTTGCCAACTGGCAGCTCGGAATTTACCGCTAATTGCCACGTGGAACTAACGAAACCGCTCAAGTTTGAAAGGGTTTTCAGGATTTTTTTTTAAATTAATATCGTAACTGTACAAACTTATTATAAAAATATTGGGGTACACTTTTCAAGACACGATCTTTGCCAACATACACATAAAATGTGACTTAGAAAAGTGATTGGGTATTTTTCTTAGCAATTCAAGGATGTTTGGGTTCGAGTTGCGGCCTATACCAGTTTGTTTTTTTATTTTATTTAGCTTTTTCCTTAAATTTTTATTTTATTATTTTTAGGACACTTTTTTTCTTTTTTTTTCTTTAAAAATTTGAAATTGAAATATAAATATTTTCTCTTCTCTTGTAAAATAAAATAATTACTAATATAAATAGCTATAATTAATGTACTAATTCATTTTATAATATATACTAAAAAATTATTTAATAATATTTATTTATGATTGATTATAATTTTTTTTAGAAGTGTTCGTTTTTTTTTAATTTCATTTAATTTTTTCTTTGAGTATTTTTTTTTCTATTTTTTAAGACAATTTTTTTCCTTCTTTATTATTTAAAGAATTGAAATTGTCTTTGACATATTTTCTCTTCTCTTATAAAACAAAATAATTACTAATATAAATAGCTATAATTAATGTGTTTATTCATTTTATAATATTTATTTATGATTGATTATAGTTTTTTTAGAATAATAATTATTTTATTTAGTAGTTAAAATATAACTATTATAATAATGTATTTAAAAAACTATTATAATAATAAATAAATAAATAAATATTCTAAAAAAACTATAATCAATAATAAATAAATATTGACATAATATAAAATGAATTGGTATACTAATTATAGCTATTTATATTAGTAATTATTTTATTTTATAAGATAAGAGAAGATATTTCAAAGACAATTTTAATTCTTTAAAAAATAAAGAAGAAAAAAATTATCCTAAAAAATAGAAAAAAAAAATACTCAAGAAAAAAGCTAAATGTTTTTGTTTTAAAAAAAAAAAAAGAACACTTCTAAAAAAAATTATAATCAACCATAAATAAATATTATTAAATGATATTTTTAGTATATATTATAAAAAGCTAAATGAAATAAAAAAACTTGCATAGGCCTCAACTCAAATCCAAGCATCCTTGGATGCTAAGCTAAATACTCCGCCACTTTTCCAATTCACGCTTTTGTGTATATGTTATATGAGTTTTTATTTTTTTTTTTATAAAATGTAGCAAATGTCGTCTTTTGAAGAGACGACCTTCATCCATGTGTTTAAGGTCGTCTCTCAAGAGACGACATTGATCCAACTAATAAAAAGTACAATATTTTTTTAAATAGTTTGAAACCTGCAATATTTTTAAAATAAGTTTGTAAACTAACAATATTAATAAATAAAAAAAGTCTGAATTTTCAGGGAAAAAAACTTTTTTGAAAGAAGAAAAGGGAAAATTTTATAAGAACTTTTATATGATACTTTTCAAAATTGCCCTATACACGTAGAAACTTCCGAATGTACCCCTCCAAAACGATGGCATAAAATGGCATGTGTTAGGAAATTTTTGTGGTTTATAAATAAATTTTTAATGCTGGTAGATCTCACAAGATTTTCAAAATGATGTTGATGTGGCAAGCAATCAATGAAAGTAGTAAGGAAAATCTTCCATACTACGGTAGTACTAGAAATTTTCTCGTGTAATGTGCATGTAGACCATTTCTAAGTGTGTTCTTCCCCTTGTCTAACGTGTATCTTCCACTAAACCATTTGATGCATGACTAAATCATTTTTCTAAAAAAAATTCTACCTCCAATGACATAAAATCAGGAAAAATTATTCAGTGTTGCCACAATGTGGCTAGCAATTTTTTTCCGTTAGATAGAGAGATAAGTACCTTGAATTTATATCCAATAGTTATTAGAGAATATGAAAATTATTTGATCCACATCCAACCGTTATTATGAGACAACCACATTGTGGCGGCTTTATTGATTAATTTATCTAAAACTAAGGGCAGATCCATGTAGGGGTCATGAGGGGCACGTGCCCCCTAAAATTATTTGTTATTTTATATATTTATATAGCTTCAACAGAATTCTTAAACACGTATGTTGGTTCAGTGGGGAGCACCGGAATGTAGATGTTGCTTTTGGAGTCCTGAGTTCAATTTTTCCTTGCGCTGGTTTTAATAAAATTTTGTTTTTTAGTTTTGTAAGATATTTATATATTATTTTAATTTTAAATTGCCCCTAACGGGGCGGGGAATGGGAGAGAGAATGGGAGAGGGAATGGAGAGAGTTTTCTCCCCGTTGGCTAAACGGGAATGGGGAATATATTCCCCGTCCCCGTCTCTGACCCCGCCCACCCCCGATTAGTTAGTATATATGTGTGTGCGCGCGCTAATTATGATCTATAAATAGAAAAAAAAAATTTAAAAACTATAGTAGGAATTAGTTGAAGACTATTTAAAAGTTAAAGACTATGTTGTAATATTGAAATTTGAATTTTTAGAAATTAAGTTGTTTCGACATTATAATATTTTTACTTATGGTATATTATTGTTTTTATTAGGAAATTTTATAACATTTTCTTTAAATATAAATTATATTAAAAATTATTCATTTAGAAAGAATTTATATTATGGTTGAGAATAAATAAAAAAAGATTAAAAACAAAAAAATGGAAAAAAATTCCCCGCGGGAACCGATCCCCACGAATTCCACTTGGGAAATCCTCGCCTCAATCCCCGCAAACAATCCCCGCAAAATTAAATGGAGAATTTCGTGGGAACGAAGAATGAAATGGGGGATGGGGAACCCATTCCCCGGCCCCGCCCCGCCCTGTGGACATCTCTAAATACAACATATTATTTTGATTTTACGGTTACGATTTAAATTGTTTTTTTTAATTTTTCTAAGCACACAAGCATATATTCCTCTTTAATCTTTAGTAAATTGTTTTAGAACAATTAACTAAAAAAAAACCTTAATTTACAACAATTATTTCAAATTTCATTCTTTTTTTTTAATCATTTTATAATAGTTTATTATAATTTTGTAATTAATATTACTTAATCTATATATTATATATCAATGTACTTAAAATTATACTTATATGAAGGTTAAATTATAAGTTTAGTCCTTAAATTTTTAGATGTGTATCTAATAAGTCCCTAAACTTTAAAAAGTGTGTAATAGGTTCATGAACTTTCAATTTTGTGTCTAATAGATTAAAAAAAACTTTCAATTTAGTATCCAATAAGTCTCAAATATATTAACAAACTTTTTAAAAATTAACTATTGTACTAGAAATAAACTTTAATTGTGCCTAATTGAACATTAAAAAACTATCGAATAGGTTGATGACCTATTATAGATACAAAATTAAATTTTATGTATGATATAAAAGATTTAATTTTTTAAAAATTTGAATATGTCATAAACCTATAAATACAAAATTGAAAGTTCAAGGATCTATTATAAACAAAATTAAAAGTTCAAAAACCTATTAGACTTTTCAAAAACAAAAAAAAAAAAAAAAAAAAATAGACATTTTTTAAAGTTCATGGACCATATAGATACAAATCTAAAAATTCATGATTAAACTTGTAATTTATCCTTATATGAATTTGTGCCCTGACTCAAAGTTCTAAATTTGTCACTGCATAAAACTATGTGCACCAACCATGGCAGATTTAAAATTTTATATCGGGAACAAATTTATATAAATATAGTTTTAGAAAATTACCTTTTTAGTTTCTGAGTTTTCAGGAATATGTGTGTTTCGTTCTTGAGGTTTTAAAATATACTATTTTTAGTCTCTAAATTTTGAGAAGTAGGTTTAAAAAGTCTCTACTAGTAATTTTATTATTATTTTTAAGGTTGATATGACATTTTAAATTTAAATTTTGTTTTCTCTCTCCCCAAAAAGGCAATTTTCCCTATAGTTTTAAATGCATTGGTATATAACATTTAGATTAAATAATATTAAGATTTTCCTACAAAAAAATAATATTAAGGTTAAATAACAAGTTAAGTCATTTTTAGATTCGTGTCTATTTGGCCCATTAACTTTAAAAAGTGTCCAATATATATGTCTTTGAACTTTCAATTTTATGTCTAATAAGAGCTTGAATTTTGAAAAATGTTTAATATGTTCTTAAACTTTTAATTTTATGTCTAATAGATCTTTGAATTTTTTATTTTGTGTCTAAATAAGTCTTTGATATATTCAAAATTTTAAAAAAATTACAGATCTACTTGATACAAAATTAAAAGTTTAAGGTCCCATTAGACATAAAATTCAATTTTATATATAATAGATCGATTAAATTTTTAAACTTTCAAATATGTCAATGACCTATTAGACATAAAATTAAAAGTTCAATGACCTATTAGACATAAAATTAAAAGTTCAATGACCTATTAGACATTTTTAAGCTTAGGGATCTATTATAGATAAAATTAAAAGTTCAGAGACATATTAGACATTTTTAAAAGTTAAAAAACTTGAATGTTCAAGAACTAAACTTGTAATTCAACCTAATATTAATTACGAAACAAAAAAACAAAAAAACAAAAAAACTATTATATAATGATCTATATAAATATATAAGAAACATAAACAAACTTGAAATATTTACAAAAGTTTTTTTTGAAATAAAATTAAGTTTTTTACGCAATCAATTTTTATCAAAATAATTTACTCAAAATTATATATGTCTCTATGTATGTATTACGAAATTAGAAAATAACTAAAAATTAAAGGTTGACGGATTGGGTGCGTTTTTTAAAAAAGAAAATGAGCTTTTGTTTTGCAAAAATATATTAAAAGCTAAAAGATGCAGGAGCCAGGAATCAAATGCAAATGGAAACTAGTTTAACTGAGTGGTAATTGAAATATACTCTCGACTAAGAGACCAGATAAAAGAAACCGAATTGAAGAACTCTAGTAGACTATAACATTAGTATTTGTGAAGCAAAATATAAATGTTATAAAATATATTTTTCTATAAATTGAAAATACAAAGAAAAATAATTTGAGGGGGGCACGTGCCCCTCTATCTCTATCTGGATCTGCCACTAGGTGCTAACTACATTGTTGTTGGGATTTATGCCCTAAAGCCTTGTAATTAATAATTTATTTAATAATGAATAATAATTTTGATTATTTTATTTGCAATATAATATTATCCATTATATGAAAAATCCAAGATTATTATTGTAATCTTGAACAGTATGTGGTTGACATACGAGATAATCATGTTCAAGAAATAACCTAAAGGATCATAGTATATGGATAAGGTTGGGTGTCATATCCTAGTAACACTATTGATACGGCCCACTTTGTAATAGTTACAAATGATTTGATCAAAATCATTCATGTGGAGACATGTGAGTGGGGGTATCTTATACAATGAGTTTGTATAAGACTGAACCACGAAATATTTAATCTCTCTTTATAAATCCGTTAATTGAGAAAATTAATATTTCATCAGGATGATCATATGCGACTCGATCTTAATCCTGAGTGAGTTATGAACTCCTGCCTGTGATGACTTGTCTTTTGATTTGCATGGGTGAGAGTGGCTTTTGTAGCCGATTCAATATGCCTACCATTTTGGAGACTTGACCAAATAGGGAGCTGAGAACATAATCTCATAAGATGGAATTCACTCCTTCCCATATAGGATAAATAGATGAGTAGTTCCCTTAAGTGCTGATTTCGGGACTTGAACAATGGGGCCCCACCCTCTCATTGGCCCAAGAGGGACTTAGTTTATAATTAGATTATAAACATATTGTTCATTAGAGACTCAGTGGTACTTAAGGTGCAAGATGTAATTATAGAGGTAAAATGGACTTTTGACCTAGCTGTAATTACGAACAACTCGTGAATGATCGACTTGCATGTAATGATTATATCTATGGACACAACTTGTCCTATAGTGCACAAGAATGCAACTCTAGGTCTATAGTGGAGTGACCTATAGTTAATGAATGAAAATTAATTAATTAAAAAGTTTAATTAATTAATTTTATATCATTGGAGCTTATAATCTGTAGGTCCATAAGGTCCCCTTGCTAGCTCATAGAAACACTAAAAGATCAATTTAGTTGAAAGAAAATTTTGAAATGTTCAAATTAATATTAATTTGAAGTGTTCAAATTAATATTTAATATAAAAGAGAAAAATATATTTATTGTATTTGATACATTAAATATTAAAATAATTAAAGTATATTTGATATATTAAATAAAAGATATTTATAGAATTTGAATAAGATTCAAATAAATAAATATTGTAGGAGATTTGAATGAGATTCAAATAAATACAAGATATATTTTAATATATTAGATATTAAAATATAATATTTTAATTATGACAAAGATTTTTCCTTGGTCACTATAAATAGAACCCTTGGGTTGAGTCATTCTTCACAACACACATCTCCTCAATAGAGAGAATTAGAGAATTCTCTCTAGACTTCTTCCTCTCCAATCCCTTGGAGATTTTCTTTCAAGAGGCTCCCACAAGCATTGGTCATGTGTTCGAATCATAGCCAGGAAGACTTTGTGGAAAAGATAAAGATCCGTCAAAAGAATCTCCATAATATTATTTTCAAGGTATTTATTGCTTAACCCTTGTTTTTTAGTTTAATTCTAAATAAATCAAAGACGATTCCTATGCTTCTGCTGTGGGTTTAATTCGATTATTCCCTTCAATTGTAGCGTCTCTTTGAATAATTTTTCTGTATTATACTACTTAAAGTAAAAACATATAAATAAGCCTCCAAATAACCCTTTGGGTTGAACTCAAAAATAATAAAAATAACAATTTGGTTTTTAAAAATAAATTAAAGTTCATGAAAGTCATTGCCCCTAATTTTTTTTTTAATTTTTTTTTTTATAATATGTGAAGTTGAGGATTCAAACTTCTAACATCTTAGTAAATGGTACATGTTTTATGTTGGTTAAACTAATAAATTTTTTATTTGTGGCAAACTGTAATTCATTTAATTTTTTCCCAAATGCAATATATACATAGCATTAAAATTTTGTCTTACACATGTAGACAGTCTCAAATGTACCCCTTCCCTACAAGATGATTGCAAAAAAGGTCTCTTGCATGTAAAATGTTGATGGTTGGCAGGAGCTCATATGATGGGCCTGAAGTTCCAAAGCCTGGAGCCGCTTCAGATAAGTCCTAAACAGAGAAGATTTAGCATCGATTTGGTGCTTAAGTGAATGACGTGCACGAAATAATGTCGAGCTAAGCATAGGTTAGGTTGCCTATTTTTAGTGAGAGTATGTCTCCCATATTTATAGTTGTTGGTCGCTGACTCATGTGTCAGAGTTACACATAGGGTCTTTTCCCTATCGGTAGTCGACACGCTCTTCAGCTCGACTTTTGAGTTTTAGGAAGCACGCTTTGCCTCTTTGAGTAATTTGGGTCCTTTGGGCCTCTTTGGATAATTTGGGCCCTTAAGGCCTCTTCGTTCTATGTTGGAGGTTGCGCTCGTGGGCCTATATGTAAATCGACCCATAACATAAATAATTTCAAATCTATCTTTCTCTTGACACCAAGCTATACTACTCTCATGTGTATAACTAATAGTGCATAGATTTTTTTTGTCTACATCTTTTCGTGGTTCATTTTCAAGGCCAACGGGCCCTGTTCTGAAGGGAAAAAATATATAAACAAATAATCTTAAAGAATTTGGTTGAGTGTTTATAAAGAATAAATATTTAAAAATAAGATGTTCGAAGTAATATTGTTGATAATAAAATATTATTTTATTTTATTTTGTGTTAAAATATTATCAAATTGAATAATATGCAATTGTGTTTTGTGGCTGTCCTAAAATTCCATACATCCTAAATTTTGTATGGTAGACAGAAATATTAAATGTGTAGGTTTAATTATCTAGATTACCTAATTAAAATCTATGTTTGGATATATAAAATAATTAATGTCTAATAATTAAATGTGTCTAGTTTAATTTATTTTAACAAATATTTGTGCTTATGGATTAATGTTTGAAAATAATTTATTTTTAATTGATTTTAATATAGTATTGCTGATTATAAATTTTATTTTTACTTATTAAATAATTTAAATTAATACGTATTTTTTCATCTCTTTTTCGTTAGTTTACCACAATAATTTCATGTGAATTGCATTAAATAATTTAATGGGTTAGAAAAATTATAAATATATTTTGTTGGAACAACAAGTCTTTCACAATTTTTCCTTTTATATATATAAAAATCCTCAACTAGGAGAGCACTTAATTATAGATAATAATCAATATAACCTTTCGTATTAAGATTTATGTGATGTAATTTTTTTTTTTTTTTAAAAAGATTTGCATGATGTATGCAACCAGATATTTTCATTTAATTTTTAATTAATATAGACAATTAAAAATAAAAAACCCTTTAAGTCAAGGGTTAGAGAGAGGCTTTTTCAATCTTATATAAATTTTTGGTTGTTGTAATTAACAATCATCATTTTTTTAATATATCTTAGTGGTTTTGTCGTTTCATGCTTTGGTTTTTTTTTTTTCATCAGCGATTTCAACAATATGCCAGTGATTTCAACAATAAATCCAAAGAGAGCATAGCTCAACTGGCATATTGAATGTGTTAACGATCACGAGGTTTGTGGTTCGAAACCACCCAATCCCTATTGTACTAAAAAAAAAAAAAATTCATGTTCACACGAGATTTCAACAAAAAAAAAAAAAAAAACTAACACGAATATAGAACTTGTATTTGTATTGATTTTGTGTACGCATACAATCTCTAATGTCTTTATCCTATGATTCTTTATCTCAAATGTACAAAGTTTTGCAGCTTGTTCTCGAACGTACATTTGTCTCAAAGACTTTACAACTTGTTCTCGAATATGAATTTGTCTCAATGATTTTGTAGCTTATTCTCAAATGTGGATTTATTTCGAGGGCTTTGCATCTTATTCTTGATCTTTAGAGTCTCGAAGAGTTAGAGTTAAGGGTCTTTGGTTTTCAAGTTTTTAGTACGTGAGGATTTCAAAGAGCCTTTTGACCTTCTTTGCTTGTAAAGTAAATTCTTTAGTTTCTTTTGGATAGCTTAATTTCTAAACCCTTCAAATGAATGATAACTCTTTTATTTATAGAGCTTTCCATGAGCACGTGGGTTTGGACTTTAATGGTATTTGTATTTGGGCCCAACCATTAGACTTGGCTTTGTTGGCTTTGGACTTAACTATTTAGATTTGGATTTCGTTTAACTTTAACCCAAATTTTATATGACCCAATTTGATCAAATTAAGTCTAATTATTTGGTCAAATGGTCATGACATGTGACCTTTTAACTTTAGAATTTGCTAACTTTTGTATTAAAATTAAATTTGGGACACATGTCAATTCATAATTAGTCTCAAATTTAATTATTTGTAATTTTGTCATTAATTTGAAATAATGACATAGTAATTTGGGATAACCAAAATTTATTATTCAACCATTCTAAAATTGGAATTGACTCACCATTATGACTTAGTTTAATTTTTTTTAAAAATAAAGAAAGTATTGGCATGTAGTAAACTTTAGAAATATTAAAATACGTGGGAAGCTACAGAAAGAATTGGTATTCAGTAAACTTTAGAAATATTAAAATACGTGGGAAGCTACAGAAACAATTGGTATTTGGTAAACTTTCAAAAATATTAAAATACGGGAAAGCTGGATTGTCTTTGTTAACAATACTATGGACAGATCTTTTTCATAGAAAAAAAACAAAACTATGGACAGATCAATTTGTACGGTTTGTTCAATAATTTTTTACTAGAAAATAAGATGCTCATATGAATTTAATTAAGTCCAAAATTACGGTACTATTTTCAACTTTTTTTTTTCACAAGAGTAATATTTTCAACCTTCATTATGGACTATATATATATAAGTCAAACATGGCTGGTAGCGGAGAAATCACATTTAAGACAAAAATTAAAATTATAGTTTAATCAATGTATCCAATTCCAATAGTTTGAAAGAGGACAACTTATTAATTTTTTTGAACAAATTGCAAAAATCACCACTAAAGCATGGTGATTGTAACAATTGCACTTCTAAACTTTTAAGTGTAAAAATTAAACTTCCAAACTATTATAAATGTAAAAATTAAACCCCTCAACTATCATAGATATAAAAATTGGATCCATTTTACTCAATTTCTCCTCCATAATTCTTCTCTCTATTTTGTCTTTTCCTCTACAGAATCACCCACGCTCTCTACTATTTCTTTCTCTATTTTCTTTCAAAGAAAACTTTCTGGGGGAGGTCCTTTCTAAATTAACCAGTGAATTAAGGTGACCAAAGAAATAAAAATTTTGAGTCATAATTTCTATATGAACCTTTTCTTTTTCTCTTCAGCGATCGGAAGTTGGCCGTCGATTTAGACGATTGGCTCAACCTCAAAGATGCAGCAGATTTACACGTTGTTGAGTATGTTTAGATCCAAAAAACAGAACTCTTTGTTAAAAAAATTGGGCTCTAAATTTCAATTGGGTTTGTTTTCTGTTTTTCTGGAGGGCAGATTTCAAGAGATTGTACTATTAAAAACAAGAACAGTGGTCGGACCAGAGGACACAACCAAAGCAACAAAACTGGAATTTACTGATTGGAAAAATTCTAAATAACAAATACGGATGCCCATGGCTTACGCCGATGATAATGAACACAGCCATCGGCGGCGAGGACTGCACAAGAAACACAGACCCCAACAGACTGATGAGCTTTGCCAGAGATCAAACGCCGATCAAATTCTTGGCGAGAATTTCAGCGAAGGAGGTCATCGGCGGGAGCATATATTTTTATTGGCAAGCAAGAAGATAGTTGGAAAATTGAGAGTTTAGGCCCGTTTGATAACCATTTAGTTTTTAGTTTTTAGTTTTTAAAAATTAAGCCTATAAATACTACTCACACACATAGATTTACTTGTTTTATTATCTACTTTTTATCTATGTTTTCAAAAACTAAGCCATGTTTTGAAAACTAAAAAAAATAGTTTTCAAAAACTTGTTTTTATTTTTAGAATTTAGCTAAGAATTCAAATGCTTCTTTAAGGGAGATGAAAACTATGGTAGAGAAATTAGGAGAAAACAAGCTTAATTTTCAAAAACTAAAAACAAAAAACCAAATGGTTATCAAACGGGGCCTTAATTTTTACCTTTCAAAATTTAAGAGTTTAATCTTTACACTTCAAAGTTTAGAGGTCTAATTTTTACACTTTAAAAGTTTGAGGGTTTAATTTTTACACTAGTTTGTAAAAGTGTAGATTTGATCTTCTCCTTTAAGAGATGATACTAATGCCATATTTATTATTCACATATTTAAAGTTAAATTATACAAAATACCCCTAAACTTTGGGGTAAGTTTCCATTATATTCCTAGATTTTGAAAAGTATTATTTTTTTACCTTTAAATTTTGAAATTTATTCCAAAAAATACTGTTGAACTTTGAAATTAATAAAAAAAAAATCTTTTCCATAAAAGTAAAGATTAGAATTTGGCAAGGTAGGTAATGTGTAAAAATCAGAAGGCATATATGATATGATTTACAACTATATAGAAGATAATTAAGATCGTTGTCACTTGTTACCATTTATTTTATCTAAAAAAATATCGTTAAAATTATTTAAATAGTTAATTTTTACACATCAACTGCCATGTCAATTTACTCGAATAATTTTATAAATAATATCACGTACACCTTACAATTTTTACACATTAGGTCGTCACGTATCATTTTTCAACTCAATTTTAGCCAAAAAAAAAAAAAAAAAACACTCTCCAAGGGCATTCTTTTGGAATAAATCTCAAAGTTTAATGGTAAAAATAAAACTTTTCAAAGTCTAGCCGTACATATTATTGAAACATACTCCAAAATTTAGGAGTATTTTATATAATTTATTCTATTTAATATTGCAATATATTGTTCTCATAGCACAACCCAATTAATTTACACAGAAATCGCTAGAAAAGTTGAGCATATTTCGAACTAATAAAAAAAAAAGTAAGCATGTTTCACACAACAACTAGGGGAGGAAAAAGAAGGAAAAAACTTGGGTGGATCCTAAAATCTACGGTCATAAAACAATGATAATTGGCTTATTATTCTTTCCCAGTCCCACTCAGTCACGTCCACGTTAAAACACCAACAACGAATTAGTAGTGTCGTAGTTCATCTTCTCCAAGTTGGGTTGCACAGCGAATTTAATCATCGGTGGAGGTCCACAAGCCAACGCCAAGGTGTCCGCCGAAGCTTCCGGAAGATGCTCCCTCATGATACTTTCCGTGACCACACCCACACTGAATTCCCACCCTTCCCTTGCACTCGCTTGCACGACGTACCACACTTTGAACCTCTTATCACTCTTAGCCCATTCATCCAACTCTTCTCTTAGCAAAATATCATTTTCCGTTCTATTGGTGTACACTACAAACATCTCAGTTTCGTCCTCGGGATCCTTCAAAACCGCCTGCGCCACTTGATATATCGGCGTAATCCCCGTTCCGCCTGCTAACATGGCCAGCTTCTTGGCCTTCTTTGGCTTGCCGTCGACCACAAAGTTGCCGCGGCCGGTGTATTCTATGTGACCCAATGGACCTTTCACTTCTAGTTCTGATCCGAGTGGGAGCGACTCCAAATGCTGCGACATGAGCCCGCCGTTGGGGAATTTTGGGTGCCTGTTTTTGAAGTAGATTTTTACCACTAGATCGAAGTGGCCCACTTGATCGATGCCGCTCGTTGGCGTGTAGGCTCGCATGCAAAGCTTGCCGTCTATGTTTGCGCATAGGAATATGTGCTTGCCCACTGGTAGTCCAAGGACTTGATCCTCTAAAGGCAACGAGAATCTGAACCGTCTGACGTCGTGTGAGATTGACGTTTTGGAAATTAGTTTGCAGGGGATTTTTTCACGCGGGACTAGAGCCACGCGCCTAAGTGGTGCAATCGTCTCTGTGATTGGAGGTAGCCCATGAACGGAGTTGTTAGGCGATGAGGAGGAGGAATTATCAGAGGCGTAAGCGGTGGTGATGATCAACTCGCCAATTCGGTATTCCTCGAGCATTTTTTTGGCTTTGTCGGAGTGGATGGCGTCGAACTCCTCGGTGCAGTCGGTACCGGCATTGATGAGAATGCTATCGGTGCCGCCGGGATGGTCCTTGAGGAAGGAGGTGCAGTCGTAAACATGGCCGTGGACGACGATCCACGCGGATTGGTCTGAGTTGTGTCTTTTGACATCAGACATAGAGTATGTCTTTGAGGCGGTGTTGATGAAGGGCGATGAGACACTTTTCTTCATGGTTGGGTTGGTGTCGGTTGATATCTCGAGATGCCTCTCTTTGGCCATCCACCCGCCGGATTGATTGCCCGGCAAAGTTGGGTGTTCGAAGACGATCCCTATCTCTCCCTTGTGAGGTTTGCACATGTTGGTTTTCACCCGAAACCAGCAATTGTTCATCATTCCCTGTTGTATCAATTAAGAAGTAACTAGGTGAACAAACCATCTCGGAGGTCATTAGCCCATGGATGGGGAAGAAAGAATAAGGTCTAATCTCCCTCATTTTTGCCTGTTTGTGTTTTTCTATTCTATGCCTCAATTTACTTTAGTGTCTACATTTTTTTTTAAAAAAATTACTACTATTTGGTCTCTAAAGCATCTCATAAGTTCATAAGTTTAATAGGTCTTAAATTTTTTATTTTGTGTTTGACAGATATATGACATTTTTTAAATTTTAAAAAATTAACTGATTTTATAGATATAAAATTAAATTTTGTCTAATTGGACAACTTTCAATTTTGTGTTTAATAGATCTGTAACTTTTAAAAAAAATGATAATATGTTAAGGATCTTTTAGACACAAAATTGAAAAGTTTAAGGACCATATTGTTAAACACTTTTTAAAGTTCAAGAACTTATTAGATTTTTTTTTTTTAAAAAAAAAACTTAATAAACATAAAATTAAAAATTCAAGGATTTATTAGACACTTTTTAAAGTTTAAATATATCAAATAGACACAAACTCAAAAATTTATGAACTAAACTTGTAATTTAATATTTAAAATATACCATACACATCGTCCTGTTAGTACACTCAAAGCTATAACCCTGCTCTAAAAAATTAAAAAAAAAAAAAAACTATAACGTACCCTGTTATCTTTTTGGTGGAAAACCAAAATAGAGATAAGAAGGACGAAAGTTATTCTTTTCCGCATTTTAGAAATTAAAATAAACATTTTTTTCAAAATAGAATAAATCTAATTAAAGTGTATACATTTTTTTTTTTTTAAATCTAAAAGTGTGTAGGGCCGATATGAGATAAATACAAAGAAGAAGAAATTAATATTACCATGAGATTCCAAATGAGCTTCTCAGGTTGAGTGTTGAAGGTTTCATCCCAAGCCCGAACTGCAATTTCCTTAGCCGCAAGCAGGTCGAGCACCTCAACTTCGAGTGACCAAAAGCACCAACACCAATACTTCCCGTATTTTGTAGCCTTTTCAGGGCGGTCTAAATCACATACATGCCACGACTCTCCGCCATCCATAGTCACCTCCACTCGTGTCACTTTCTTTCCCCCTCCTATATTAATTATAAAGTTTACTTCACCTCATTTAATATTACTCACCGACCTTACTCTTTCATATATCACCAAAACTTACAAAGTGACTTCACAATTCATATCCCAAAAGAAAGACTCACCCGAATATGCATATCCCCTCAACGTGTACGGCCGTTGTGTCGTCCATGAATTTATCGGCAATATTTCCTCGTGACATGGCGTTGTTACTACTGAGTTTATGTTTAACTCACTTATAATACACTCCGGCTTGTACCACCAAGCTACACCATATTAATTATCAAAATGAGTTTTATAGTTATGGAAAATACTTGACTTCTCACTCATCAATTAAATTTTTGACAGATAAGAGAAAAGGAGGTAGAGATAAAAAAAAAATAGATGAACTTTAGTCATATCAATATTAGGTAATATGTTTTTACCTTCAGCATTTGCCAATTCGGCATCGACATGGGAAGGGAGGACTTTGTTGTCTCTATAATGATAATAGCTATCGGATTCTTGTGTGGTCACTATAATGCGTTTGAGCCATTTTACCATCCGCCCACCGATGAATCCGGGCGTGATGACCCGCACGGGAAACCCGTGGTCCGGTGCTAAGACGTCGCCGTTTTGCATATAGGCTAAGATTATATCTCTAGCCGGGTCCATGGCTATTTCCTTTCTGACGCTCGTCCCGTACTTGGACCCACCGCCGCCAGGTAAGCATTCGGCTCCTTCAAAGCAAACATTGAGAGCCCCTTTTTTACTGCTGAATATGCCGCATCGCCTCAAAACGTCGCGCAGTGGGACCCCACGCCAGACCGACGTGGAGATCCCGGCGGCGCCCCAGTTGAATCCGATGGTTTTTTTCACCATATTCTGCTCCTTACGGCGGTTTCCGGCGCAGACGAGTGTCACTGGAAACTCGCGGCTGCGAAACTCGTTAACGAGTTGGTCCATAGTGAATCGGGTCGGTTTTTTCACTAGACCGCAAACCTCGACGGTCCAGTCCTCCCACTTGGCCTTGGGGACCGGACCGTGGTTGCGAACGTAATGGAGCGGGACCGGAGTTATGAACCCATGGTGCATCAAACGGGCCAACGGAGGCTCCGAATTGAACGGATGTTTACCCGTAAGACGAACCAACGACCCGTTTCGCTCGATCCAGTTATCGGCAGTCCCGAAATCCCTAGGATCCAGAACCGAGGACTCCAATTCGCCCATTCCTTTTCGGATCAAATCGGTGAAATCGGACTCGTTCTCGTCGTCACTGGAGAATTCTTCGTCGTTCTCCATTTTCACAGGCACCTTCGAATCGGAGCGGAGAGTCGAAGCGGTTTTGAAAGTGAGAATGCCGCCGCCATTCAACGCGGAATCTAAACGAGGAAATTGGCGATTGTTGTGCACTGAAGTCGCCATGTGAGGATGGAGTGAGAAAGAGGGAGTGGTTCTATGGGATTCGTGTCCTCCAGTTCCAATCTTATCTGGGAAAGAAACAGGAGCAGGATTTCTGAGCGATATAAATGGAGGGACAGTAAGTTTATATAGGGAACTGCCATGAAGAAGACAAACAAAGAGAAAAGCAAAGGCAAAAACGAAGTTGCCCATTAAGACTAAAAGAATTAAATATATATATATATTTTTTTTCATAATTTGTTGAGAGACAGAGAAACAGAGTGAGTCGGTTTGGCTCCAGACATATCGCACTTATTGAAGCCGGTGGCTTTAGTGGCTTTATCATTGTTTGTGAAAGTTTGTGAAAGCTCCAAGTTATTAGGCACTGTAACGCCATTCACAAGTAGACGTGTGTATTTTAACACAAACCTTCAAAGAAAATATTGCTTAATTGTACCTAATGTTGAATGATGTGTTAAGTATTTTCCATCCAATACTTCTAACTAGAAAATAATAAATTTCTAATTAAATTATAAGTTTAGTCCATAAACTTTTAAATTTGTATCTATTTAGTCCTTTAACTTAAAAAAATGTTTAATAGCTTTTAAATTTTTAATTTTGTGTTCAATGGAGGTCCTTAAACTTTCAATTTTCTTCTTTCACCTATTCAACATTTTTTAAAATTCACACACCTACTACACACTAAATTAAAAGTTTGGAGACTTATTAGATATAAAATTCAATTTTATTTTAATAGAGCCAAAGTGAGCTTAATTCAACGATAATTGACATATACCATCGACTAAGAGGTCAGAGGTACAAATCCCCCACTCCCAAATGTTGAAACTCAACAAAAAAAAAAATAGACCAGTTAACTTTTAAAACTTCTGAATATATCTTTTTTTTTGGACAATATGTAGGGTGGGAGATTTAAACATTTGACCTCTTAGGTATCTATTAGACACAAAATTAAAAATTCAAGACTTAATTGAATATTTTTAAAATTTAGAGACCTCTTAAACACAAGATTAAAAGTTCAACGACACACTTTTTAAAGTTTATGAGCCAAATAAACACAATTTTATTCTCTCGGTTTTAATTTTGATGGTTATCTTTATTTAGTATAATAGGAATTGGGGGAATTCGAACCACAAACCTTGTGGTTGTTAACACATTCAATATGTTAGTTGAGTGATGCTCTTTTTGGCTAGTCCATAAACTTTAAAAGCTATCGTTATATCTTTGAATACATAAATGTTAGATGGGAGGGGGTGAGAGAATTTTAATGTACATCAAGATGCATGAATAGAATTATCGGTGCTGTGATGATTTAACTGTAACCAAATTAGGCGTAGAAAAATTTTATACTCCAATTCAATGAACCAAGGAGGGGGAATTAGCTGAATGGGTGAAGCCGAAGGGCTAAGGGTTAAAAGACTTGAGGAGCCAAAGAAGAAGTGGCGGATGGAGGCTTCAACGGCCAAAATAGTCCAATAAAAAAGGCGAGTGAATTCAAATCAAGTAGGCACATAAACGAACATAAAGAACCAAAAGCAAAGCAAATTATGTGAGGTAAAAGAAAACAGGGAAATGTTGCGGACAGCTAAAAGTAAAACTAAATCTATAAAGAATAATATTTGGCTGCATATCGACGTGTAGGAATTTCCATCTCTCCTCACACCACCATTAAATTATTGACAATAATGAAGAAGAAAATACGGAATCTCCTTGCACACCACCATTACAACGAGGAGAGAGAAAATATTTTTCATCTCTCTCTTAGTTATGTTTTTTCTCTCTTTATTGTCAAAGATTTAACGGTGGTGTATAGAAAGATTCTTGTGCACCAGTATGCAATCAAGTATTGTTCATCTAGAAAAGAGGCATAGCTCGCAACTGGGGGCGGGCGATTGCAGGAAGGGGGAGAGGAAGGGGTTACACAAAAAAAAAAAAAATTGGCCTTTGGGTGAAGCTTAAGGCCAACCTTTCAATTGCATGCACATTCCATCTTTTCTTTCTAATATGTATAATCTATATAACCGAGTACCATGGACCAAGGCAGGCAGGCAAGCCAGCCGCAGAATTGAATATAGAGCTCTGGATTCGGTGGGCCATCGCCAGGCCAGGACATGGTTGCTGCTTTCAAGAAGCTTCCTTCTTTCAGGAAACAAAACAAACCTCCCTCTGCCCCCACACACACGACATCATCAACATCAATTAAATGTGTTCTTTTTTAAAAAAGAAAAAAGAAATTAACTTTTTGTTTTTCATCAGTTTTCTTTTTCAAAAAACAATTTGTTATTTATATGAACTATTCTTATCCGAAAAATAAGGTAGTAAACTTATGTTTGTAAAAATAAAGTGGGTTACAAACTTAAATTAAAAAAATTATAGTTTTAAAATAGTATACATTGAAGATTGCATCTTCAAAAAGACATTGAAGATTGCATACAATGTAACCCACTTGAAGATTGAAGATTGCATCTTCAAAAAAAAAAGACATTCAAAAAGACATTGAAGATTGCATACAATATAAAATAGTATACATTGAAGATTGCATCTTCAAAAAAAAAAAACCTACTTTAACTTTATTTTTTCAGTTACAGTATTTTCTAAAATTATCTCTTGAAAGTATGATTTCATTTTTTTTTTAATCACTGCATAGCCTTTGTGCGTGTTAACCTTTTTTAAGATATAGTTTGATTTAAACTATACTATTTTTTTTTTCAAAATCTCTACTATAGTTGAAAATACATAATTCTTTCTGCGTATGTCTCTTTAAAAAAACCACAAAATCTAATAATTTTTAAAAACCACCTTACTTTAAATATATATATGCACACATACAGACCAAGTTGGCTACAAAAGTTACATATGAATCCATGGCAATCATTATAAATTTAAATAATAAAAACAATCATAAAGAGAATTTACTTGTTTCATGCGGTTGGTGCAATGCTACATAAAAATGAGTTAGTCTTCTACTTATTATAAGGTGGAATTTTGTTAATTTGTTACGGTCCAATAGAGTGATTATTTGTGCACCTTTTCTCGAATCCATTATGTTACTGTATATTAAAGTGAATTATATAATCCCCACTAAAGAAGAGGCCATGTAATTAAAGCACACTTGATTTTCTTTTTAATAAAAACAAATCTCAACAAAAAAAAAAATCTCCAACACGCTCTCAGTGGCAGTGGAGGCTGCAGGAAGTCAGAAACACATAAAAATTTATGATTATTTTTTAATTTCTTTAAGATACTTGATGCATAAAGAAGCAACGTCCAATTTGATATCTAAAGTCTATATGGGAAATGTAAATTGCTTCATTCTTCTCCTGCCTTCCAAAAATATTCATAGAGTAGTTCGTGTTGTGATTGAAGATTCGTAGTGTTTAATAGTGTAATATTTCGATAATAAACTCCAATAAGATAAAACATAAACACAAGGGGAAAAAAAAAAAGAAGAAACTAAGCATAATTCCTATTGGTAATATTGTAAATTATCCACATGAAGAAAAATTAAGACAATATAAAGACATTGATAGGAAAACTAACGGTTAAAAAAAAAAAAGCCCCCTCTGTAAACTCATGAAAAGCAAATCAGGCCTTCTTATAGGATCAATCTTAAAGAGTAACAAAAGGGCAAAATACCGAAAATATGCAAATTGCAGTGCCATTTTCAGCTGCAATTGCAAACAAAAGTACATCACCTATCCAACCCTTTTCCAACTATTCTTCAGAAAAACCAAAAAATCAGTTGTAAGCAAGCAGAGACTTCGTAACCTATGACTTATTGCACTTCGCCAAACCAACACTCTCTGCTTCCTGACCAACATTGTCAATTTTTTCTTTTACTAGTTAAAAGAAAAATGCGAAGAAACCCTAGACAACTTACCACAAAAGCAAGTTGATATCAGGCATTTGGGATCACAAAGTCAGATGAGTCTAAGCTGACAAAGATCCCACAAGAAAGATTATCGTATTCAGACAGCATTGGAGGGTTCTGGTAACTTGCATCTGATCGGCTTCAAAGATGGCTTCAGGTTCATGTACTGCAACAAAACAATCGAACGAGTTTCAAGTGCCAGGAAAATGTTGTATAAATACAACTGAGTTCTTAAATAATCCCAACTCTGGCAATTCACCTAAAGTCAAATTCTACAGCAGTACTAGATCTTGTTGATTAAATCATAAGTATCCTCATGTGCATTTATCAAAATAGTAGACCCTTGTCTTCTCCAAAATGAAAAGGGAAAAAGAAAATAATGAAGCGACAATGTCAGGTTTGATTTATACGGTCTCATGCATAGTTTGTAGCTCAAACTTACAAACTCAGTATTTATATTCCAATAGATTATCGTAGAGTCCAATATCTAGCTAGCTTATGAGCACCTTAACTTGTCTCTTAAAACAACTAAACAAAGCATAGAGCATCTACAATATTTAACATTGGAATTGAGCCCATGACTTCAGGGAAATCTGAGTTTATAACTTGTCCTGTTGACAACTAGCCAAGCCTATGGTTATCATCCAGACCTCCAAATCAAAAAATAATGGCTATAAAAGTGACATAATTTAAGTTTAAGCAGGGACCGTGCATATTATTGACCAGCAAGTTCTCAACACAATTAAGCATTAAAAAGACAAAATCCATACAAAGAAAAGATCATACTCATTCTTGGATACTGGAGTCAAATTTTCTTTTGATAAGAAAACTGACATTGAAATCAAACAATGATAACCAAGTAATGCAGAAGGAAGAATTTTAATGACAAGATAGGAAGCAAGCACCAAACCTGCTCATAAAAAGCATTAATCTCCTCTTCTGTAAGCGCTTCATCATCTCCTGAATTTTCTTCCCATCCAAGAGAACGAAGAAATGCAGCCTCTTCCTCATCTGTACATAATGCTATACTAGGGCTCAAACTCTTATTCACAGCCTCAGAAAACCTCTGAACCTCTTCAGTGATATTGCCATTGCTAGTCACCTCATCTGTAACAGTAAAAGGATGCACTGCAGCACCAACTACTTCCCCGTTAACTATCCCCAATTTTTCCTTGACAGGGGAAGTGCAAATACCTGAATCTTGGAGACTAGTGGAACCATTTACCAAAGTTTTCTTCTTTATGAGATTAAAGAAATCATTCCTGCTTTGCGATTGAGTTGGGGGTCTCTTTTCCAAAGTGGATCCTGATTTCAGATCTAAGGCAGCCACCTTCCTCTCTAGAGAGGATGGAGGATTCAGGTTGTTTTGGTTCCTCGAAGGGTTAAGTGTTGCTGAAGAGGCAACAGAAGGCTGGCAATTTGGAGTTCTACTGTTGACATTACTAATAGGATTTGAGCCGTCTTTTAACACGCCATTTTCCCATACTGGTTTGAGAACCAGAAATTTCCCATGAGAGGACTTTGGAGAATCAGACTTGACTTGTCCACCTCGAAGAGATTGACTATTATGCTGCACAAGAGGGAGCTGTTGTTGACCGCCCTTGGCAGGCACATTCAGTTCAGCAGTTCTGGATGCTCCTTTGGACTTAGATTTTTCAAAAGAATTAAGAACCTGAGAAGAAATGAGCCAACAAATCTGAGATAATTTAAAGTTTTGCAGACAACACATTCAGTTATTCATTACAATTGTCTTCTACAACATGCATAAGGTTGCGGAGAATGTTATTTCACCAGAAAAGATTTTCAATATGGATTATGGAATAAGAAATATTTCACCACTAAAAGTTTCCAACAAATACCTTTGCCTCTAAGATTCTATTATTTTCATCATTAGCATATCTATTATGATAAAATGATCATGAAAGCTTCTTTGTAACCAAGAATGTCATTTAAAAGACAACTGTTCCCTCATCAACCCTTATAAAACGGACTGAGAAAAAGAAGATTCCCAAGTCAGAATTTAAGACAGAGTATCAGATTTATACAAAACTATGAAATCAGTATTGCTCAAAAATTCAAAATGGGACTAAAACTACTCAATTGAGTACAATGAGAGATGGCTTGCAAATTTTTTTTGAAATTAAAGGAGAATGAGATCGAATATAAAAGGGCACTGGGAAACTGTCCATTTGTAGGGTATGGTAGGATCCTCTGGACCCTAGGGATCCCTAGATGCAGTACAGGCCAATGGGTTGTATTGGAACAGGAAGTCGGAGGACAAGGGAGTTTGTTTAGTGAGATTGTGGCTAAAAATGTCATTGAACTGCTTTACAGGAGACCTGCTTTTAAGAAATAAAACAATGTTCCAAGACTCCTACAAAGAACCTTCACATCTTTGAGAAAATGTTTCTTTTGTTGCTTCCTAATGGAGCTCCAGTTCCAAAAACTTTATAATACTTGGTCCAGCTTTACATGTGAGAGAAACCTTTTTATGCGTCTCAATCTTGTTCACTCGGCTTTGGCTATGAATCTATAATTCTTGTGCTGAACTTGGAGACATCATCTTCATATTTTCATCATTTCTTATAGAACTCGTGCCTTACATTATTATTTTTCAAAAAGAATATATTCACCTAATATAACTCAATAAAATCAAAAGAAATACAATTATTTTCAAGAACAAAGAAAAATAAATAAATTGTTATGCTTAATATCTTAAGTTTCATCGGTATCTGTCTTAATTCTTTCCTTTATTCAAGTAGTTTTTTCGTCGCAAAATTGGCTGAGGCCTACGCTTTTTTGAATCCAATAGTACAATATAGATAGATATATAGACATATATATTTGCCCCTCTTTCTATTATTTTTCTAGTGCAATTTTGAATACTTAAACGGTCGATTCTTTTTTTTCGTCTTAGCTTCCACCTTTCAGAATGAAAACAGAGAAATGCTTCATTATCATCTAAATTGTATTTAGTTGGTTGGATTGCACCTTTTCATTTTTCTTTATTTATTCTTACCCTTAGGGCAGATCCTCTATAACATAACTAAAAATAACTTGATTATTCGATAAATTATTTAATATAGAATTAATATTAATAGAATAGCCATTAACCAATTATTCCATAACCCATTATATAATATAAAATAAATATAAGAACTTTCAATATCAATAAGACATAGTCACACAGTCACAATTACAGATCTTCCATATTCAGCAATAAAATACAATCATAAATGATTATGTTTAACAGTGAGAATAAACTAGTTTCATTTCGACTTTATTACTGAAATTTTATAATTCAAACATTAACTAGAAGAACAACTTCCCACTTGCAACCAGCATGTTCCAATGATCATGAAAGCTCAATTATGTGAGTCGAATGGTGAACACGTAAAACAAATTTGTCTCCTATGTGGCAATGCCATCAAAATATCCAGATTTGAACTTTAGAAAAAGCTCCTTCATTCGTATCCTGCCATCACCTTTTAGCTATTATTTTTTTAGCCATGAGGCCACGTTTAACCTATTAATATTTTACCCATATTGTCTCCAGAAACAGAATGGGCCTAAGATTACCATGAGAAGAAGAATGACCTGCAAACAATTCCTAAAGAAAGCTTCTGTCCATGGATTAAAAATTTTCAATCTCCAAAGAAAATTCTTTACTAATACAATTGGATAGCAGATAAGAAACCAATATTAGACACAGAAAATTAACAGAAGAATATGGAAAAATATAGATTTCCGTTGCATGAACCATAAAACAAGTAGATTTCAGCAATACTGAACTATAAAAAATAGTGTCACTGGAGAAAAACTCACAGAAACTTTAGGCATTGAAGGCGTTACTGGGATTAATTGCCTGGACTGCTTAATAGCCAATTCCTCGAGCCTCTGTGTCTTGACAGACTACAAACAAAGAATGGCATTATATTAACTGCAGTAAATGTGTTCTACAAATGTTTGAGAGGAAAGCAACTACCTCAGTTGACTGGGGTGTAACACGAGCTCTTGTTGGTGCCTGTGTTAAAGCTTCAGCCATCTTACGTGGAGTTGTTGCATTTGGAGACCCCAACCCAGAATTAGCAGCAACAGTCAGTTGAACAGATGATGGAGCAGCTGTACTGCCTGTGACTATAGTTGGCACCTCAGCCAGAGCTGATGTCCATCCCTCCCGACCAATCAAAGTTGAATTTCCAATAGCCAAGCTCTGAACAGATGTGGTCAAACCAGGAGATGATACTCTTCCTACATCTGGTCCTCCTTGCCTTTCTTCTGATCCAAGTGATGGAAAATCCTTGTCAAAAACAGCCTTATCAGTGATACCGTTAATGGTACTTCCTGAATGAAAGCCATTACTATTTGCCTTATGATTATAGCCTCCACTTTTCGAGTCGACAGCAACTCTTTGAGGAAATAAATCACTTTGCTTCCTAGATACCATTGAATGGGAACGCCGCAAAGTTTCCTTCTCAGCTCTACTGGAAAATATATTTACCAGAGGGCCAGAAAAGTCATGACCCCAAGGGTCCCCAAGATTTGACGTTTCTTTCTCCTTCTCACGGTCCCTATCACGATGATTCCTATTAAAACTACTATAAGCATTCTTTCCAGAGCCATTACTAGAGCTCCTCTTTGAGCTTGATGAAGATGACCAATCCAAGAAATCAATGTGCGGTTTATCTATATCACTAATGCTCTTTGAAGTTCTACTCCTTGAGTAATGAGCTTGAGAAGAAACATCTAGTAAACAATGAGTAATAAGAAATTACTGAATATAATGAAATAGTGATGAGAAGTTGGCAACCTCAAAGGAAGACAATAGATTCTTCAAAATAAAAATAAGCGTTCTGAAAAGGAATAGGTTGGTGTCCAAAATATGTAAACTACAAACTACCTGAGTGAGAAGAAGATGATGCAAATTGTTGGGCTGAATTCCCACTCCCAGAAACACTTCCAGAACTTCTCAGCCACTCTGGAACTAATGTAGGCTCACTTCTTTCCATCGTGAGTATTAAACATGATCAAACATGGCAGCATAACACGTCTTGCATCCTTTACCACATTCTTTGAATAATTATTAAGACAACACCACCAGAAGTACTAGTCCTTCCTAATGCCCGCAGAAAATCGTGAAAGTGCTATAAATGTTTATAGAGGCATCAACGAAATAAAAGAGTTAGGCAAGAGACTAGTAGGAAGGATGCCAATATTATAATTTTTTTGAAGGATGGAAAGGAAAGATTTGACTCGACCTAAATAAAAATTTTAATCCTTATCTACAGACTTGCTTACTCACCCTGTCTTGCAGATTTATTCTTCTCCAACAACAAATTCTTTATTAGAAATCAGAATCAATACAAACTGAACATATCGATGCATGACAGTGACATTGTTACTGAGCTCTAATTTACAATGACAGTATCGCTTGAACCCTCCGAATGTTCACCAAAAGCGGCAATTGCAAAGTATCGAAGCCTGGCCACAAAAAAATGCAATGGCAATGACATAAGGACTATTTGAATGAAAATGCAACGGAATGAGGAAGAGCAACTCTCTTTCCCTCATCCATCTTCCCCAAATAACGGATTGGAAGCTAGCGTCAATAACTCAGAAGCCCCTCATCACAGGGTAAAATGGCGGTAGAAATAGGAATGAAGATTATATATACGTTGACAGAGGAAGAATACTCAGAATTTCGACGCAACACTTGAAACCCCGCAATAAATTCAATCAGAAGACCCCTAAAGAGGAGTAAAACATCAGAGAAAACAACAATACAAGTGCAAATAATCAAACCCTAGAGCATGCTACATAACATAAACTTCGATTCCGCACCCTATAATCACAAACAAAAATCTCAAAACCGGAATAAACCAAAGTAAATCCTAGCAAATAAGCAATACGGACGGATTAACGGAGAATACTAACCTTCAGCGCAGTGATTGAAATTGAAACGAACGGAAAACGAAACGAGTTTGTGTAACTGCTCGATGGAACCCTGTATCGAAGCAATGCGTCTGAGAAGAACGCAAAAGTTTGGGAGTGGGAGAAGAGAGCAGATAAATAGACAAATCGGAGAAGAACTTAGGCAAAATGGGGATTGAATTATCGTCGGATATGGAATGGGAATTGAGTTGATGCTTATTGGTCCGCCATGCGAGAGACGACGAGAACGAAGAGGGAATTGGAAGAAGCGAATAGAAGAGATTGATACTGGAAATGTAACATGCGAAGAACGGCACTCTTCACAGGACAAAATAATATCCTTTTTCCATTAAAAATAAAAGAAAAAACCAGGTCCTAACTCAACCATCCCTACGAACCAAATTTATATACAGTAAAATTCATGATTTTTCTTCATTCAAAATTAATGAGATAAAAGAAATTGGTATTCTTTATAAATCAAATATATCATCTATTTGATTCTTTTTTTTTTTTTTTTTTTTTGTTTCTATAGTATCAATCATTTTATCTCGTAATCTACTTTAAACAAATATTTCTCAATCAAATCTTAGCTAAAATTTGAAACTCTATCTCTTGATATTAAATCTAATTAAGATTTCAAATTTTTTAGTTAAAATCATAAAAGATTAATAATGAACCAAACTTAAAACTAAGAACAAGATTTTACCAAATGAAGCCATAATATTTTAATGTAAAAGTGAACCAACAATAACAATAAATAAGTAGTTACTTTAAAACAATAATAATAAATAAATAAGTAGTGTAGTATAAAATAATAATAATATAAAATATATAAAGTAGTGTATTTCTCTGTATTCTAATCTTTTCTTCCGTCTTTGTACTTTAGTTTTTTTTTATATAAAAAATGATATTAAAATGTTTACAAATTATTAGATAAAATCTTAATTGGTTCATTTTTTATGTATGTGTAAATTAGGTTTGAATTCAAGATGGTAGGTTTAAATTAAAGATGGAGTTTCCTAGCCAAAGAGAGCATGGCTCAATAATTAAGGTCCATATGGTTCATGATCTGTTTTCATTTTTATGTTTTCAAAAACAAAAAATATAAGAAAAACGATGAAAATGCGTTTTTGTACAGCTATTTTCAAAAATAACTTCGAAAATGGCCTATTTTCTGAAAAGACAAATTGTTGTTTTCTTTGTTTTTAAAAATTATGAAAACAACGGATACACTCCTCAAAAAACATGGTTTTTATTTTGCATCAAAACAGCAAAATTGTATATTACAATTTATCTTTTTTTCTTCAAAATTCATAAGCGTACATCTATCTACAAAGTGGATCTATCACGTACCTCTATCTACAAAGTGGAATTATCATTAAATTTGTATTACAAAAACCACAAAAAATAAAGATCAACAAACTAAAGTTATTGAAAATATTTATAGATTATTCTACTATTGATTTAACTAGCACAACGTTGTATAAAACATTAATCATTTTCGATAAATAATTTTTTTTTTCTCTTTCTTACTAGAAAGAATTTATTATCCTTTTTCTTGTTGGAAAAATTTTATTCATTTTATAAATTTTACCGCTTGTATTTTAAGAAACCAAAAATCTTTTGAACCATCTCTCCTTCTGCTATCTTTACTATCTCCACAATCTTCCTTTTCTTTTCGGCAACAATAAGTTCAAATTCACTATAGTAAGAAATAATTATATTAGTTTTTTCTTAAAAAATTGATTCTATGAAACGCATATTAATCTTTTCCTACATTTTCAAATTTCAACCAAACATAGTTTTCAAATTTTGAATTCAAATTTAAAGTTTTTAAATTGGAACCAAACGTATTTTCAGATATAATGAAAATAAGATTTTTGTTTTTGTTTTTGTTTTCAGTTGAATTCTTTATTTTCGAAAAATATTTCCGAATCACAAACCAAATGGGCCCTAAGGTTCCATTTGATTTTGAAAAATTAAGTCTATAAATACTAATTTTACCTATTAGTTTTCTTATTTTGTTATCTACTTCGTATGTTTTTTTTTAAAAAAAAATTGTTTATGGAATTTGGCTAAGAATTCAAATATTTTATTAAGAAATGTGAAATTTAATGTAGATAAATTATGAAAAAACAAACACAATTTTAAATAATTATAGTTATCAAATGAAACCTTAATTCAAATATTCGTGCCTCAAATGTTGTTGAACTAAATAAATAAATAAATAAAACTTTCTAAACCTACTTCACCGCAACTTTTCAAAAGGCTTTTTTTCGGGTGTGTGTGTTTATTGACTTTGTGATGAACAATAAATTGACTCCAAACTCCATATGGTAAATACGGGTATATAACAATGCTCAACGATCTAGTTTATTAAAATTAATGAGATGAATTTTTTTTTTAAATTATTTTTTTAAATTCAGGAATTTGAAATCAAAATTAAAAATTTAATATCCTATTAGACATAAAATTAATTTGTTTATTTTTTAAAATGTCGAATATGTTATAGACCTATTAAACACAAATTTAAAAGTCTATAAACATATATGACATTTTTAAAATTAATGAACCTATTAGACACAAAGTTGAAATTCAACAACCTATTAAATACTTTTTAAAATTGAAGTACTACTAGACACAATTATAAAAGTTTAGAACTAAACTTGTAATATAATCCTTTTTCTAATATATATTTTAAATTTTAATGTAATGGTTTGCTTTGTTTTAAAATTTACAATGATCATCTTCATTAGATACTGACTTCGTAGTGTCGACATAAAAATAAAGAAAGTATACTGATTTTTTTTTCTCTTTTTTTTTTTAAATGTAAAAATATACTGACTTCGTAAGTTACTGCTCGTGTGTTTAGAATAATACTTGAAATTATGCAATGTGTTTAATTTTCATCTAACATGTGAATATTTTCATATGTCTATGAGTTTGATTTCGACATGAGAGACATTTCAATTATACAGTAAAAACGATAAAATATAAGTAAAATAGCAACAAAATATAACTAATATTAATATAGTATTAATAATAAGCATTTTAACTTATTTAAAAAGTGTAAAATATTTATTTATTAGTTAATTTTTTAATTTTCTTATTTTATTAGTTAATTTTTTTTTGAATTTTGTTATTTTAAATATTTGTTAAAAATATCTATCGACATTTAAATTTTATCGATATTTTGATCAACATTTTCATGACGTCTACTTAAGACATTTTAAACCTTGGAATTATGAATACTTTTAGATTAAAAAACAATGAGTTAGTTACATAAATGGGCCTAAATGGCCCATTATATTCCAAAAGTGTACATATTGTTTTATAATTTACAATTGTGTACTCCTATTTATAATTTTTATATGATACGTTTCAATTTTATCCCTACTTTCACGACAAGTGTATTCAATTTAAAAAAGAAAACAAATATGGCAAAAATGTTTCAGCTTATGGATTTGAAAAAAATCCTAAAACCCCACATCTCTCTTCCCTAAACGGTAACCACCTCCTTCTCCAAAAAATCGACCAAAATTCTCTCTAATCCATAATAGTCGCCGTCGATTTCATACCAAAAAAGAGGGAGGTCGCCGCCGAGATAGGGTTTCTTCATCATGCGTTTTGATTTCATACCACAAAAGAGCAAGATTTGTTAAAGCACCATTTAAACTGAAGTAAGTTCCTTTATTTTTAGTTTGCATGTTGAACGATTTCATATCATAGCAGTTGATATCACTAAAGTAAGTTTCATACTATTGCATGTTCAAACCCTTACTAATCACTTTCGGTTTTGAACATTTTGTTTTCTAGTGCTAGTATTTTTGAATTAATGAGTATGGGTTCGCTTGTGAATGCCTGTAATCTGATTTAAAATTATGTAAAATGAATGAAGTATTAAGGTATGAATGTTATTTGCTTGAGAATGAACAGTGTGAAAATTTTAGAGGTTTGTTAACTGTAACATAATGTTTGTGAATGACGAAGTTGGGTATGAAATTCATTTGTTAAGGGTATGACAAATATGTTTAAATGAACAGAGGTTAACATATTATTCTGGAATTACATAAATGTTCATGTTCGATAATGAATTTTTATTGGTATGAATTTTAATCGCTTGTGAATGAACATGGTGTATATTGGGTATGAATTTAAATTGTTTAGGTATGAAGAACATGTTTCAATTAATTTTGTTGAAATAATAGTGTTATGAATTTAAATTGTTTAGGTATGATAATTGAATCTTTCGTGGTTGTGAATGAAACTTAATGGATATTAAATCTCATAGTAAATGGAATGAGAAATATGTTTCATATGGTATGATTTGTATTGAATTATATTTATATAAGATAATATAGAAGTATGAAATATCTTTATTATATATGGTATTAGAATACAAATATGCAGTATGAAATCTTTGTCCAATATTTAATTCATATTACTTTTGATATACTTGTTTCATACCAATTGGGGTCGATTATTCCCTTCACTACAATGCTTCCATCCAGAAATTGAAGCAGATAGTGACACGAAAAAATACAGAAAACGGTCATGGTCATCTAGCTTAATGGAAGTGAATGTACCTATAGAAATTAAAAATAGTTCGTATTTTTATTATAAATACTACAGTATGAATAATAAATAGATATGAATGTCTTCTTAAATACATGGATTTTTAAGCTTCAGCATATGACAAAACGCTGGAATCTTGGAGTAAGAATCTACAGGTGATCCTCTAATTTCATCTAGAGTCGCATCTTGAGCACACCATGCTTTTTGGTAACTAATGTTGATACCGAGATCTGATTGAATATAATTCCTAATTTCCTTTGGAGTACTCATTTCACTGCCAGTGATAGTCATCTTGTTTTTGATACAATCTTTAATGACAGATGAAATTGTTTGTCTGTGGTCATTCACAACGTCCAAAGAGCATGAATGGTCACTAACTATCTTCTTCACAATCCAGGTTTCACTTTTTTCATCTCCATATCTGTTGGGTTTTATGTCCTAAAACTCGTGGTTTTGTAAACTGAATGTATATTCTATTTTACTATAAAGATGTTATTGAGGTTTATTCAGTAAATGTGTTATTGAATAAAATGAATTGTGTATTCAATAACCCAAATCCAATGAACTAAGTACCCTTGACTATAGTATGTATACTTGAACTTTATGTATGACATAAAAGAGAATCAAGTTCGAGTTATAACCAGAACGGTCTATAGTATAGGGATAGGGCTGGGTACCTTATCCTGGGGACACTATGGACGCGGCCCACTTTGTATAGTACTAACGATGTGATCCTAAATCGTTCATGTGGAGACATGCGAGTGGGGGCGTCCTATGCAATGAGTTTGCATAAGACTGGACCGCGAAATAGTCACTTAGACTTTTTAACTCCGTTTACTGTTTTAACTGACTATATTCATACGATGACCTAGGTAACTCGATCTTAATCCTGAGCGTGCTATGAACTCCTGTTTATTCGAGATTATCCTTAGATTTGCATGGGTGAGAGTGGCCCGAGATCGCTGACTCAATAAGCCTCACATTTTGGGAATAAAACCGGATAGATAGTTGGGAACATAGTCATGCGAGATGGAATTCACTCCTACCCGCTTTAGGGTTTAGTAGAGAGGTTGTTCCCTTAAGTACTGACTCCAGGTCTTGAACAATGGGCCCACCCTCTCGTTGGCCCGAGAGGGATACGGTTTGTTGGTTGGACCACAAACCAAATTGTTCATTAGAGGATCAGTGGGACTTAAGGAACAAGAAGTAATTACAGGGGTAAAACGGTTTATTTGACCCAGCTGTAATTACGAACAACCTGTGAAGGATCGACTTACTAATCATGGTTATATCGAGTGGACAGAAATATATCTACAGTGAGGAGAGTGCAGCCACTGGGCTTTAATGGAGTGTCCCCATGGTTAACGAATGTTGATTAGCTAGGCTAAAGAGTTTGGCCGGTTAATCTCGTATCGTTGGAGCTCATGATCTGTAGGTCCATTAGGTCCCCTTACTAGCTCAGACTAAGCCTTGGAATAATTTGAGAGAAAAGAATTTGAATTGTTCAAATTCAAAAATTGGGAGAAAAAGTTAATTATATGCGATATACTTAACGTGTCATAGCTTAATTATGAATTAAACTATGATAAAGAAGATGTGGAAATATTTAAATATGATTTAAATATTCGTTCGGTTTAAAACATGAATAGGGATTCATGTTCGAACGTTCGTTTTGAGAAATTAGGATTGGTCCAATTATTTAATTTGATATTTGATATTAAATTAAATATTTATTTAAAATTAATTAAATTGTTTAATTAATTAAAAATTGATTTTAATTTAAAATTAATTTTATATTAATTTTGAATTAAAATTAAAAAAGAATTCAAATTCATTTGGAAATGAAATATGGACCAAGTTCATAACTTCTTTACCAAGCTTATTGTTTGAAGCATATCTTCTTTCAATTGGCTTCTTCACAAAGCTTCTTGTTTGAAGTTTATCTTCATTCGATTGGCTTCTTCACTAAGCTTGTGGCTTTCTATAAATAGAGAAGAAACACAATGGAGAAAGTAGATGAGAAAAACAAGAGATTTTTGTAGAAAACTCTCTAGCTTTTTTATTTAGATCTTTACTCATTCTTCTCCCAATTTCTCTCAATCAAAGATCCCACAATCCATTCCAAGGGCTGAGAATAGTAGGGAAGACTCTAGTGATGGTCCAAGTAGTGTTGGTGATCCAAGATTTGCAAAGAATTTGGAGATTTTGAGCTACAAAGGTATGTGTTCATACTTTCCAGTTTTTTCCAGTTTTGAGCATGTTTTTGTATGATAAAATTGATCAAATTAGAGTGCTCAAGATCCAAAATTGCTTCGGCATTCTTAATATTAACCCCTTCAATATCGACATGAACGAACCATCCATTTGCATGATTCGACAACACATCTAATAATGAGTTTTTCATGGTTTGACTTTATAGTTTTATACTGAAAGTTGTCTCTCAAAGCAATGGAACGCAATGCATTCTGTAAATTAGACTTCCCACTAAACATGTCATTCAATTTAATTTGGAAATCATCTTTGATTTTCCCAATATCAATCTGGTGGTGAAATTGTCCTTCATATTGTAAATTGGTAGAACTAGAAGCAACTTGAAATATATTGCCTAAAATCACTGATAGACTATTCCTATTGTCTACAACTAATGAACAACAAATGGACAAACCATTGGACACACTGTTAAAAAACCATTCAACATCTCGGTCGTCAGATAATTTCATACCCCGCCCTATAAAAGATTGGGGCCCAATATTAGCATATATATCTGGGTATTCATAATTACCTACCATTGATAACTTCATCATTACAGTGTCCATTAAGTTTTGAAATGACATGCCAACATGCATAAATATCTCAGATACATTGTAGTCAATATAATTGACTCTTTCGTTCCAAATACCACTATGTAAAATGCGTACATGAATATAGTTAGTACTTGTAATATAGATATGGTTAACAAAAAGAACTTATAGAAATGAATATACGACATAATGATGAAAATGGGCAAAAAGTTTACAAAATGATAATACGTTAAAATGAATAAAAAATGGAATAAGATACTTACCCATATCATAAACAGAATGAATACTACATAGAAGTTTGAAATAAAAATGAATATTTGTTGAAGAAATTTGGTTACAAAAGCAAACCTAATGGAAGAAATCTGGATTTTCAATGGTGAAGAAATGATGGATGAATTCTGACAGCAATATGAAGAAATGGGTAATGAAGTTGACGGAAAATGCAAAAATTGAAGAGGAAAAAAGAAGTTAAAATGTAGTTTACATGCTAATTAATTTCAAATAAGGACAAATATGGAATATTATGAAAAAATCGGCTATAGCTTTAAAAAAATCAATCAAATTTATTTGTTTTTTTATTATATGATTAATTAATTTATTTATTATGCTATTTTCTTTCCTAAATTAAAATCCGTATCGTTAATAAATACTAAAATAAAATCATATATTTAATTAGATTCCATTAAATAGACGTAAGGGTATTATGGTAAGATAAAAGTAGTATTTAATGGGCAAAAATCCTCATTTGTAAATTTTGTTAAATTAAGACATTTTTAGAATTAAGATGTCTTAATCACCCATTTGCCAGAATTTCTCAAAAACAATTGACCTTAAATAAACAGCAAAATATTTCATGACTATTTATGGGCCCCGTCCAATAATTATTTTCCATATATTTTGAAACTTGGATTTACTTGCATTGTTGGTTGTTCTTGTTAAGTTTTGCATGAGTTATTCGATATGTCATTCAAATTCTGTTTTTATTTTGACGCTCACTAAATTAAATAGATTTTGGAACTCAAAAAAATTAAATAGATCTTGACTATTGAGCCAATATTTATTTGGTAGATTTGTTTTAAAACAAATTTTGAATTATGAGATCCAAACAGTTGAATTTTTTGTAAACAACTTTTGTGTGTGTTAATTGTTTCAGATTCTAAATACCTTGCCATTTTTTTTAGTTCAACAAATGTATGGTGGGAGATCGAATCATCCATCTTTAAGATAATAATTGGTGTCTTATCCATTAAAAAGTTTGTATCTCTACCTCACATGTTGAAATTAAAAAAAGAAAAAAAAAAGTTAAAATATCATTTTGGTCCCTATACTTTAGGACTTATTCTATTTTAGTCATTTCACTTTCAAACGTCCAAATTTAGTTCACATACTTTTAATAAATCTTAAAATCAGTCCCTAATGTTAGTTTATTTTTAACTTTTTTTTAAAAAAAAAAAACCTCAATTAACCTTCATTCTATAAATTTTAGAAACATATTCACATGGTATTTTTTCTAAAATTAAAATTTTATTATTATTTTACCAAGTTTGATAAAAATTAAGTTCAAATTAACAATAAAGACTAATTTTAAGATTTATTAAAAGCATATAGACTAAATTTGAATATTTGACAGTACAAAGATTAAAGTAGAATGAGACCCAAACTCAAAGAACATGGACCAAAATAATTTTTTTAGGCTAAATTATAGAAAATACCCCTAAACTATGGGTTTTGTTTCAATAATACCCCTAAACTTTAAAAAGTTTCAAAAATACCCCTGATCTTTAAAAAAACATTAAAAACTATCCTTACCGTTAAGTTTTGAATAGAAAACGTAAAAATTTCGTTTCAATAATACCATGCACTTTAAAAAGTTTCAAAAATACTCATGATCTTTAAAAAAAGGTTAAAAAACTCCCTTATCGTTAAGTTTTGATGTAAAACGTTAAAGTTTCATCAATACCATTGACATTTAATTGTGTTCATAAGAGACTGTTTTTACCTTTGTCTTCCTGAGTTATGGATTGCTTGCATGTTAATCTTAGTTGTTTAATTAATTAAATTGTTGGCCTAATTGGTGAAATTGACTGCCTAAGATATCTATGTCCTGATTGTTCTCCATCATATATTTTATGTTTTGATCTTATTCATCTTTCTATTTCTTTTTTTAAATAAAATTGGGTAATTGTATTCGTGGTAATTAAGTGAACTAGAACACCAATCATGGGGACGATACTCTGATATTCTTATACTATATTAAAACTTGACTAGTACACTTGCGGTATTGCATTGAATAATTTTACGCAACACTAACTTAGAGAAAGTCATTGCACACTAGCCTAGCTAGCTAGCATTTTTAAGCTGGTTGTTCTGTTAGTTGTTGCACACCTTAAATTTCCAAGTTTAATGCTACATTAACGATTGCTAAAGGAAAACTCATAAGTAGTTTTAAAGCAAATACATAGTGAACTTCAAATTCTAGTGTTAATCTTGATGCAATGAAAAATAACAAAAATGGAGATGAAAGCGGTAGGTGGGTCATCGAAAATTTATTTTTCATCCCAACAATTTGACATTAAATTCAAGCATCTGGGCGTAGCTAAATTTTAAAGGAATTCAAGCTAGAAACCGATCCCACATAGCAAGACTACAACAAATTATCCTTCAACTTCCAAGAATTGAACAAAACTATACCTGCATCCGTCCATTTAGGTTTCCAAATCCATCCTAACAACAATTTAGCTTTTTTTGTTTTTGTCTTTGGAGAGTTACGAGGAAATGTCATGGTTATGATTTTTTTTTTTTTTTGGAGCTTATTTGGTCAAATTGTTACTATGACCTTTCAAATGCTAATAATTCGTTCATTCTCATTAAGGAATAATCTGCAGGGAGAGGAATAAAAATAAACATTTTCTTAAAAAAAGTATTTTTGAAATTTTTTTAAAGGTCAAAAGTATTATTAAAACGAAACTTTAACGTTTTCCATCCAAAACTTAACGATAAGGGTATTGTTGTTACCTAATTTTGTACAGGATAACGCACATGACATCCACGTGACAGCAACAGTGAATTTATGTTTGAGGGGGGAAGAACGTGGTCTGCAAGACAAGAAAGATCTGAACACCGTTGTGGTGCTTGCTACACGGGCTTCGATGTTTAAGTCAGAGAGTGAATGAGAGTGACAAGTTAGGGTTTAGAGAATGAGGAAGAACTTACCTTCTTTATCATGAAGATGAATAGTTATAGTGATTTTCTAGGGCAAAATCCTAAATCAGTGGCTAATTAGGAAAGGGAACATGTCGGAGATGAATTGGATCAAGTCAAAAGAGATAAAGGAGGTGAGCCTGACCCCATGTGGTCAGCCTCAGCCTAGGCAGAGGCCGACCAGGAATTTTGGCCTTCGGGCCCAAATTTCTACCTCCTTTATCTCTTGGAGGTCCGGTCTCTTTTTCTTTTTGATCCAATTAGATTCGTTTTATCTCGTTTTAAGCTCTTCTTTGCACATTTGTCCTTCCACTTCTTTTATAATTCAAAATTGTTCTTATGGTCGAATTTTACCCATAACAAGTATTTTTGAACATTTTTGAAAGGTTTGAGGTATTTTTGAAACTTTTTAAAGTTCATGAGTATTATCGAAACGAAACTTTAAAATTTTTCATCCAAAACTTAATGGTAACTAAGGGTATTTTTTAACTTTTTTTTAAAGATCATTGGTATTTTTTTAACTTTTTAAAGTTTAGGGATATTATTGAAACAAAACTCATAGTTTAGAAGTATTTTCTATATTTAACTTTTTTTAACCTAAAAAACTCACTTTTTAAAAAAAAAAAATAGAACATGCATCATATACTATAATATAATATGAATTATATAATATTATAAAATAATAATTATATCTACCACTATTTTTTTTAACCAAGTTATTATTAAGCACACTTTGAACAACTTTTCTAATTTTTATTTTTAGATCATTAACAAACTGCACCCTTCTTTAAAAAAAAAAAAAAAGTAAAAACAAAAATCGTCCGATTAATAAAAACTTTCGGAAAAAGTACCAAAACAAATCTTAAAAGGACGAAAATGAGATATAAACTTTTATTAAAATTGGACATATTATAAACCTTACAATAAAAGCTTGTACAAATTTCTGCAATTAGAATCGATTTTCCTTTGGCAATTTCAGCAATTCCAAAAGGGATAAACCGGCTGCATATTGGGAAAAAAGAACCCAAAATTCTGCTCAACTCCGGCCGCCTTAAGATCCTCATTGAACATTTCAAACAAAATCCCATCGTACTTCACATTCGGCCTTCTCGGAGTTCCAATTCCACTCGTCACATGTTTCACAAAGTTTCTGTTATACGTCACAGCGTTCTCAATGCTCGTGAACGGCTCGTTCCCTTTGCTCGGCCACCCAGTCTCTGAAATCTCGATTCTCACCCCCCCGGCGCCGATCTTCTCCAGCGCCGCATAGAACGAATCGACCATGGCGTCGAAGAGATTGAAGTAGTTTAGATTTCCGTCGACCACCACCGGCGCGGTGGATGTGAAGAGGGCGTAGTTTAGTGAGATTTGTTGTGGGTTTGATGCGTAGGCGAAATATGGGTACGCGTTCACTAAGATTGGTGCGCCGGAGGAGGCTAATACTTGTGTGATGTCTTTTAGTGGTCCGGCGGCGGCGGCCGTGAATGTTCCGGCGGATGGTGGGAAGGAGACTCCCAAGGCTGTCATAGCGACCACTGTTGTCACCTGTGTATATGATTAAAACAAGTTTAAGGATTTTAGGATTGAATTATGAAATTTTAATTTCAATTTGGTTATGTAATCTGAACGTAACTCAACTTATTTTTACTATAGCGATGAAGTGTAACATAGGTTAATAAAATACTTAGTAATAGATCAAAAATTCGAATCACCATTTTTATATGTTGTTGAACTTAAAAAAAAAAAATTAATTGAGTTTCTATAGTTTCTTTTTTTAAAAAGAAAAAAATTAGCCTAAAGTTTTAAAATTTCTAATTTAGTCCCTACAATTAGGTTAAAATCATAAATCATCTCTGAACTATTTTTTATTCTCTCAAAATCATACCCATCTATTTCTATCTTTTACTTTGGAAAACATCAACTTACTGCCATACAAATAAAAGAGTTACCTATGTTTTTTAACAAAAAAGGGAAAAAAAAAAGTCACAAAATCAATATAGTAAAGAAAATAACAATTTGTGAGATTTGACTAAAACATATAAATCAATTGAAAATTTTTAAATCATATAAACTAAATTCAAACTATATAGAACTAAACTGGTATCTTTAAAGTTGTATATTATACGAGTTAAAAATAAAATATAGAAATCAAATTAAAGCTAAGTCCTAAACACCATATTAAAACTCTCAAACCAAATAAAAAGTTGAAAACATAAAAAAGTTAAATCTTTTGTTTCACAGAAAAAGAAGGAAAAAAATCACATTCAATATAGTAATCACAATAAACCAAATAAAAGGTTGAAAACATAAAAAAGTTAAATCTTTTGTTTCGTAGAAAAAGAAGGGAAAAAAATCACATTCAATATAGTAATCACAATAAGCATAGGTGAGATTTAACTAAAACATAGAAAATCAATTAAAAGCTTTAAAATCATAGGGGCTAAATTCAAACTATAAAAAACTAAATTGATACCTTTAAAATTATAATTTATAACAACGAAAATAAAACGAAACCCAAAATATACAAACAAAATTAAAGTTAAGATCAAACACAAGTAAATTTTTTAAACCAAATAGAAACATTAAAAATTATAAACACCTAATCCAAATAAAGGTCAACCAAATCGAAACATTTAAACACAATAAAAAAAAATCATACTCAAACTATAGAAACTAAATTCATAATTTAATTTAAGTCATCACCTTTATATCTTTTTTTATGCCGGCACTGACAAGCGCCTGCATAATATTTCTAATGGCACTGGCAACAAATGGCGCAGCCGCATCGCCGGGGACAACCTCATTGCCGACGGTGATGTAGGCAATATTGACATTCTCATAATAAGGAACCACATGAGCGTTAACCCAAACATTGGCCGCCATTTGGTTCGTAGCAAAGCCCTGTATGTCTTCATTTCTCGTCCCCAGCCACAACACTAAATTCCCTTTGCCTCGCATCGCATCAAGAACCCCATGGTTCGGTTCAAATATCCGCACAATATTTATCCCACATCGCCCGTATAGATTTATCACATCGTTCGGGACCGGAAGATTGTCCCCGTTCAGCCCGTAGTTGACTCCGACCGTGCCGAAGCCACCTGCAACGCAAAAACTCGAAACATCAGAGCGAAGAAAGAAGAAGACAATTTCAAATTTCGTCTCAATATATAAAAATTTCTGACTCCGCTCGACTTACAGATAAGAGGAAGTCGATGGGAAAGAAGGGATATTAATAAAACGAGCGAGGTAGGCCACGAGAAGTCCATGATGATTCTTGGTGTTCTGCAAAAAAAGATATTTGACGGTGAATTTTTTTTTTTTTTTTTAGTGAAGAAGAAGACTGATTGAGTTGTGTGATGGTTTTTAGAAGTCAATGGGAATTATAAGTAAATTTATACGCAATTAGAGGCTGAGGATTGGCAGAAAGTAATTGGTTTGCAAATTTAATTATGGGATTGAAAGAAGAGATGCGAGGTGGACATTCTATATTTTTTCATTACTGAGACTCATTTGCCTAATAAGGTTGTAATGTAATTACGGTTGCTGTAATTAATTAATAACATGCACGCATGTTGATGTGTTGACTATGGACTGTGGGATTGTGTTTATGGAAATAGAATATTTGTCATTTTTGGATTAAATTACTATACTAGTAGGTTTCTTATTAGATTTTTTTTTTTAATTTGATTATTTTAAGTGGGTATTCTTCTTAGTTATCAACGATGTTAGATGAGTTTTAGGGTGGTTTTTGTCTTTTTATTTTCTGTTTTATTTGGAAGAATTAAGTTTATATAATGCCAATTGTAACGCCTTATCGATATCTATAATATGTGTTAAAAAGAGAGGATATGATGAGAAAATTTTTTGAATTATTGTGTCTTACTTTAGTTTCTAACATTATTCAAAATTATAAAATGGAATTTCTCTATGATTGATGAATAATTGTAGTTTATTGTTATAATCAAATCTAATAAATTAAAAAGAGAGAAGATGAACAAAATAAATTTGAACAATTGTGCCCTTGCTCTAATTTTTACCATTACCATTACAAGCATGCCATTAAATTAATTATAATAAATTAATCATTCAAATTCTAAAAGGCAATTTCTCTCTAGTAATTAAAAACAATATGATAAATTAAAAATATTATTTTATGAATAATCAGATATTATTTTCCTACTCCAATCAAATTAGATTTTAATTTTAACTAATAAATTAAATTTTTGCTAATTTATTATTGATGAATTAATACTATGGCATACAAAATGTATAATATTAACTCTATGAAAAAAAATGTATCGATTGATAATGTGAAGTGTTATTATGTAATATTAATGAGAAAAGAAAGTAAATTTTGTGCACAGACAAAAATTTCCTCAAAATGAATTTACATTTTTTAAATTGATATATTAAAAACAATAAAATTTAGCCTAACATTTATTAAGAAGGCGACTTTATTAAATGAAATTGAAGTGTACTCAAAGTTGATAAATGAATGAAATGTAAAAAGTTAGATTGTAAAAGGATTTACCTTTTCATAGTAGAATTAAATATTTTATCTTAATTATATTTAACTAAAAAATTTGAAAAATTTTGGAATGTCAAGAATTTTCATTCCCTGCAATAAATATTTTATTAATTCTATTTAAATCTAACATAATTGTTGGCTGATTTTCTCTTATTTTATAACAAAAAAAATAATAATACTATCACATCTTTATTTTTGGAGATATTCTTTTAAATTAATGTAAATAATCTATTATTAAGTATTAAATAAACGTAATTTCATTAAAAATGAAATATTCAACTTTTTAAAAAATAATATCATTCTAATTGAAATAAATTTATCATTTGTATTTTTATATATAAAACTAATTTTAGATATGTTATACTTTTTATTTTCAACTTATTATTATTATTATTATTTACTTTGATTTTATATATTTTTAAATGGTACTAATTATAAATAACAAATTAAATTTACCATTTTGTAGTTCTAAAAAAGCTTATTATGAATTTAAAGGAGATATTAATTTTATCAAATAACTTCAATCAAGTTTAATTTACTTCATTATGAAATGAAATAAATTATAAAAATACTTATAAAACATGCATTACACATGATAATAAGAGAGTACATGTAAGTCTGTCTATATTCTTGGTTATATGAATTGTTGGATAATCATTTTGTTAAAATTATATGAATTTATTAAGGTTAATATACCATTTTGTACTTTGGTTCCATTTTATTTTAGTCTTAAACTTTCAAATGTCTAATTTTAGTTACTGTACTTTCAATAAATCTTAAAAGTAATCATTCGAAGTTCATTTTTATCGAAATTAATTAAATAATAATAATAACTTTCATGCAATAAAAGATACTGAATATGTTTTCAAAATTTATAAATGAAACACTAATAAAGACTAAATATTTTTTGAAAAATTTAGCAATAAAATAACTCGATGGACTAATTTTAAAATTGATTGAAAGTACAAAGACTAAAATTGAACATTTAAAAATACAAAGACTAAAATAGAATGAAACTTAAAGTACAGGAACCAAAATAGTATTTTAACCATTTATGAATTATTTTCTTATTTTAGAATGTATTTTAAAATACTTTCTTAAAATTTCAGTCAAATTCTAAAATAAGAGTCTATGTCTATCTAGTATATCAAATTATTTTTATGTATAGTAAACAGTTTTCTCTCTCGTAATTACCAAAAGAAAAAACTCAATTTATTTTTTAAAATGTAATCGAGACTTAAAGTCTTAAACAGTACTTTTTAAAAATAAAAAATATAGAACAAAAATGATCGTTAATAAGCAAGCTTACAAAAAAAAAATGAGGTCGTGTAGCAATCATTCCTAAATTTCTTTATAGAGAGGAACAAAAACAAAAAGAAAGATCCCGAGTTCCAGGTTCTCAAGATTTCAAAGAACATATATGCAGATCATGCTTTACAAAATAAATGAAGATAATGGGCGTAAAAAAGAATGCAGAAAATTCTTCTGGTCTTGCCTTTCATTAAATTTCATCAGAAATATACACACTCCTTTGTGATGCCATGTTGCAGGGTGGGTCCTCACTCCTCACTTTCCAGTTATCACTTCCATTTACTATTGGTTGATCTCGCCGAGGGCTCCCATGAACTGGACTTTATGCAGATCAAAACAAAAAGGTTGAATGAAAGGTGACTGATCATTCTCTTTTATCCTCTTCCCTGTCATCGTCTTCGTCGAACTCGACAGTGTTTCCGCTATCCTTCTCGTTCTGCTCTTGCTTCACGAAACTAAGTTCACTCTCTGGCTTTGCCCGGTTTAGGGATTGAGCTTCTTCATCATCAGATTGAGCTCCAATTTCATCAGAGTAAGCATACCTTCGTTCATGATTGCTTAAAATTAGAATTAAGCTGATTGTAAAGAGAAAAAGAAAGTTGTCATTCATTGAAAAGTATAGAACATACCGTTGAGAACTTTGTGATGGAGCCCAGAGATAGCAGATAACGCATAGTAAAGCAAATGCAAGAAAGTTCCAAAAAGCAGTTATGATCCAAGCACTCTGCCACCTTTCATTAAAAGGATCTGTCGCCTTGAAGTAGACCTATAATATGCAAAAGCTTATCATCAAAACCCGCTTTACAAGACCGGCATTAAAAAACTGATCGAACATTCTCACCAATAGGTAAATAACAACAATAATCATCTGAAAAGAAGATTGGGGACAAAAACCACTGGTGAAATTGAAAGCAAAGAATATGAAGCAGAGTGAGTTCGTTGTCTCGTTAAATTTAGATGTCATCTAAAGAGGAAAGGATTTTTCTTTTTTTTTTTTATCAAGAATCGAAACTTTTGTTTGAAGGGTTCGAAGATTGAGGAGATACAAACAAACAGAGAGATAAAAATATGGAAAGGAATCCTTCCAATCTACTTCAGAATCAAGAATCAATAAGAATAATTCTCTACTTCCTATAAAGGTTCACTTCCCATAAAAAGAACTACAACACGTGCTAGATCATGCACACCTACAATACAACAAGACACGGTTGGCAAGTCCCTAAAACAATAAGGTTAGAGTAGATTTCAGCATGTAATTTGAACTCTATTAGTACCCCTGGAGAAAACTTTCCATAATTATACGCCAATTACTGCACACGGCATGCATCAGTCAGAAGATGCGTGCACTAACTTTGGTATCCTGTTTTTTATATTTTATTTTCCATGTGGTAAGGCTGGAATAACTTGTGGGGAAAAAAATGTTTTTTTTGAATAAAATCGATTTTTCTATAAGCACCTTTGGAAAGTTAATAATTTAAAGTGTGTTTAGTATAGCTTACTAAGTAATTTTAGGAGATCAAAAGTAGTTTTTAAAAAGATCTTAATAAATAAAAAGTATTTAAAAAAATTGGATTAATTTAAAAACCTATTTTGAAGAAACACTTCATAGATGGATTATCCAAAAATGACTTTAAAGTGATTAATCAAAAATCTTATGTAACAAAAAATAAAAACAAATATATAATTAATAGAATTATTTTTGGATATAGTATAACCAAACAAATTTGTTATTTAAAATACTTTTGAAAAAATGTAAGATATAATAATATTTTTATTGAAAATATTTTTTTTCAAAAGTGTTTTAAACTAGAAGGTATTTCAAACGGACCAAGGTTGGCACTAAAAGTGCTGACTCGTGAGCTCTATACATACACCTACATGAATAAAGGAATAAGATGTGTAAAGAGGTTGAAGTCATACCTCATACACTATCCAAGCAACAGAAGCAATAACAGTGGTTACCAAAGCATTTGAGAACTTCCTATATATTTCCAACTTAACAGAGCTCCTCTTCATCTGGAAAAAAAAAAGTTTATCGTGCATAATGTGTATCCAGATACAGAGGCAAAGACAAATTGAAAAGAAAAAAAATTGATGAAAGGATACATGCTATTAAACTTGGCGGATTTCAGGGGCAGGAAAGCAATACCTGTAACTGCTCTAGCGTCCTTGAAAGGGAAGTAAAAATCCATAATATTAAAAATGCATCTAGGCACGCATCAGGGAGGACTAGGAACAGTCTTGCTCTTCCAGAAACATCATTTATAGTCCCAACATACTCCGTAATATCCAATAACTCAGATGCCAAAAAGTAAGTTACCCCTAGAAGAAGAACCTTTGAGGTAAGACCACCAAGAGTGGGCCGCACAACGCCATAACCCATGGAAATTGATAGTATAAGAAGCCGTGTAACTGTTTTCCTTACAACACCAACAGTCACCACCCATGTTGTGATTACAACTGGCCTAATTCCTGTATCATTGAAGTTTACATACTCAAAGTACCAAAGGACCATCTCAAATAACCCGAGAGCAATGACGACTGTGATGCAATGCTGAAGTTGCAGAATATCTCTCCAGAACCTCACATACTGAGATAACCAAATGACAGTAAGCAATAAATATGCAAGGGACATGAATACATAAAATCTCATTAAAGAGAACATCCGTCCGGGTAAATAACCATAGGGATTTTTCCACTTTGTCCTCCCACTCATCACTAATCCTTTGAGATTTGGATCGCATGTTACAAAGAACAAGTTATACATTCCAGTTTTTGTAATGGGAATTTCCGTATCTTCCATACGAGTGTGCAGATAGTTACCACTGAATTGCACATTTAAAACAACAGGCCAGTTAATATCCGATGCAGAAGGTCTTTTAATGACTTCCCCTTGCTTACATCCTTCAAGCTTAGCAAGGTCTGGAGTGCAACATATAGCTCTCTGTCCACCATAAGCAGAGCCACCAATGTTATCGCGATCAGCAGCCTCAAAGATGATAACTTGTATCAACCCGGTGCTATGCTCCATGTCTGTATGTTGGTCAGCAGCAGCCTTGCTCCTCCAAAAGGTGATATTATAAAATCTGTCCCATGTGTAAAGGTCATGAAAATGGGCACAGAATTACTGAGAGAAGAAGGAAGAAAAAAATATTTTTTTTTATAAAAATCCATATGCAGAGTATAAACATTCAGTGAGCTACAGCAGGGCATAAAATTTTCAAAAACCAGTTTTTGTGAATAGTTAAATCCTTCAAAGCATCCTCAAGGATGCATTCAGATAGGTCAATATGATCTTTAGACACAAAAAACTGAATTACTAGCCAAGTTGTTTGAAACAAAATTTTTCTAATCAACTAGCAATTCTAAATATGATTTTTAAGCTAAATGAAATTTTTCAAAGGATATTGTTCTTCATATTTTCATCTTAATGAACCATAACCGTGCCTCCACTTATATGAAGTACCTCAGCACCATGGCGGCAAGATGTTTCCAATAACTAACTTAAAGCCATAGATGTAATCCAGGCAGCACTGAACTAAGTGCCACATCGTTGGAACTGCAGTGCTACTCTGGTCACTTTTTAAGCAAATGTAGTCTTTACTTATACCAATCCCAAAAAGATAAGAAACCAACCTGTAGAACAAGGTTGTGATTTACATGATACATCGATTTAATTCAATTAGGATTGACATAGAAACCTTGGTTTTCTTATTTTATTTTACGTAGAATTCATTAATTAAAAAAAAAAAAAAAAAAAAAAACAGAGCTCAATTCATTCATGTTCTCTTCAAATTACATAGTAATTTACGATGTTCATTGAATTTAATTAAATGGCTAACAGTCAATTAACCAACCTAAGATTAGTACTTTAAACACTAATTAGAAGTCTTACTCATTAGTTATTGAAAACAAACACCCCTAGGGGAGTTTGGCTCACTGATTTGAGTTGGGTTGAGTTGGGTTTAAAACCCAACTTCCCCGTTTGGTCCATCAACAAATCAACTCCCCACAAAATAACTCAACCCCACCATTTTGAGTAATTAACTCTCCACCATTTTAAGTAATTTCACGTAGTTTCCATTCTACAAAGTGTTGCTCGTTAACTCTCCCCAACTCAACTCAACTCAAATCTACCCGACTCAACTCAACTCAACTCAACTTGCCAAACGCCCCCTTGTAATTAAAGAGTTCCACGGATAATAGGGGAAGACGTTGGACTTGTTTGAAGACAGGAGAATCCTTTTCCTTCCCCATCGTAATTCAAAAGCAGGAAGGCAGCGTGCAATACACAAAAATATATGTCCGTGTATGAGTAAACGATAGATCTGTGTAAAGATGGAGTCCTCCCACTTAATGCATTACTAAAGTTAGCAAACAAAAGAAAACAAGAGACTAAATGTGCAACTTGATTTTCTGTCTCACCAATGAATCAGGTTTTAAAGCCAAATGTTACCCCCAATATAACAAAATGAACACAGATCTAGCTCAAGTACAACCAAATTTAAACCCAATTACAATTCAACAACAACTATACACTCAACAAAACTTAACCAAACTGACTCGCAAAAGAAACACATCAATCAAAGACATCCAAAGAGTTAGAAAGAGTACTGGATGGAAGATTGGCCATTGCGGACAGAAGGCGGGTCGGAATTGGCCGAGAGAGAAGCCGCAAGACCTTCACTGCCGCCGGAGAGAAGGAAAGCATTACCGACATCAATGAAAACTTCTTTGTCGTAGAAATGGATGGAGGCATTGGTTAGATTCACTGTGAGTGACAGTAAGAGTACGAGCAAAGCATACAAAGGATTTGAAACAGCAACAGATCTTTGTTCTGCGATATTCATAGCGACGGATCAAACGGCAAAACGAGCACCAGAGAGAGAGAGAGACAAAAAGAGGGATCGGCGTTAGTATGGAAATCGGCAGATTAGATCGGAGTCCGATTGTAAGAGAAGCATTTGTCTCTCGGTCGGTACGAAAGGGAATTCTACCACACGCGCGGGACGCGCTCACCTTGAATGTGATTGATTGAGACAACACATGTATATTCTATTAATTCTAAAATTTTAAAGAAACAAAATTTATATGATTTTAATAATATATCACAAAATCCTTTGTTTTAGAACATATATCACCGAGTCAACATAATTTAATAATAATTGACATGTAACTCGATTAAGATGTTAGAGATTCGAATCTCCTTACATCTAAATATTGTTGAACTAAATAAAAATATAACATAATCACAAAAACTTGATATCATAGATGATAAAAAAAAATTATACAACAAATGAGGGTATAGAAATTTGAACCACTGACCTTAAATGCTAACTTTGGTAAACTCATTCTTTAAGACATCGACTAAGCATATAATTTTTCTCAAAAAAAAAAAAAAAAAAAAAAACAAAGAAGCATAGAATAATAATAATTGTTATTTTTTTTTGGAAAGAAAGCATAAAATAATTATTGATTATTCTATCTAATATACTATTAAAATATTAGAAACTTACCAATAACAAAAAAAATAACTAAATTCTTGATTGTTATTGGCAAAGTTTAAAATGTTGATATTGACAAAAATGTTGAAGTCTCAATTTTATTAAGATGTTGATGGATATTCTTAGAAAAATTTAAAAATATTTAAATTAGTAAATAACATTTTACACTTTTTAAACAAGTTAAAATACTTATTATTTATATTATATTTACATTAGTGACATTTGGTTGCTATATTTTTTATGTTTCATTAATTTCTTTTACGATATAATGAAAATGTTGATTCACTCCCTATATCGATGTTGAATCCATGAACATGTGAAAATATCGATGGAAATATAGACATGTCGATGAAAATTTAATACTATGGTTATTGGTAAGTTTCTAAATTTTTTTCTTGAAACAATAAGTTTTTAATATTTTAATAGTATTAGATAGAATAGTTAATAATTAATTATTCTATGCTTAGTTGATTCTTAAAGAACAAGTTTACCTAAAATAGAATATTTATTTATTTATTTATTTTTGTTTTAAAACAAATCTTTTATTTTATCAAAAAAAGAAAAAAAATCTGTTTTTTCAGCTCAACTGATAAAATGTCATTGATTTATAATTTTCAACTAGGACTCTTAACTTTCACCTTTTCTGTTTCTTTCTAAAAATAAATTAAACTTTTAAAAACATGTTTTTATTTTACTTTTTAAAAAAATTGGCTGAAATTCGATCATTTTTTAAAAGTAATTACTAAAAAGTTAACGTGCAAAGTGCAAACTAAGTAATAAAAAACAAAATAGTTTAAATGTTGAAAATTAAAACATGTATTTTAAACAAATATTTGGCCGAATCTAACATACTTGCATTAAATTGAATGAAAATAAAAATCAATTAGGATATAACCAACATCAACAATAAGGTATTTTCAAATTAAAATTGCATGCAGGATGTGTATTTTTTCTTTTTCGAGTTCAAGATAGGAGTGAGGATTTAAACATATAATCTTTTGGTCAAGATTATAAGTGTTAACCAATTGAACAATGTTTAAGTTGGCTATTAACATATACCCTTAATAGGATATTTGCACTTTGAAAAGTATATTTAAGGCTTAAGATGACATATGCTAAATCACAATGCTTTCATATGATATAAGCAGATGGTTTTGATCAGAAATGTGTAACTGCACTCTAATGGAAGACAAGAAAGTGAAGCAGATTGGTAATATTAGAATGTTTTAAGGCTTTGAATTTCCATCTCTGTATCCCACAAAATTAGCAAGAATATCAGGTTTGGCTGTTGGACTGAGAAACTACTCTCTTTCTCTCTCTCTAAAATATAGGATCCCCTTCAACAAATCACCATCTGCCAGATCCTTTCATATTTGATTTATGGTTCTCCTCAAAACTTCCACGAGTTTGGCAAGTTTCCCTTCCCTCATCTTTGTTTCAGTGTGCAGATTTTCAAGTAGAAGAGGAACAGAAAGCCTTTAGAATAGGAAATGGATTTAGATGAATTAGTTCTGAGGAATGTGATGTCTGTGGAAGAAGCAGAGCTGGTACATGACCCTTCTTCTTCATCTCCTGCAGCAGCCACAGCTTCGTTGTTTCTCGGAAAAAGGAATGGGGACGATGTCGAACCGCAGCCTGATCCGATGGCTGAGGTTTCGCCCTCGGCAGAAGGGATGGATTGGATGCATTACCAACGAGCATTGCTGATTGATTCCAAGTTGCCAGTTTCTCAAGCTGCATACAATCATGGGAGTGTGCCAGATATTGGTGTTTACAATCTGCAGGCCATGTCGATGCTGACTTCGGCTTCTTCGAACTCTGATTTCCAGGAAGGTAACTGTGGACGGAAACGAAGACAGGTGGATGATGTGATGGAGAAAACTATTGAAAGAAGGCAGAGGAGGATGATCAAGAACCGTGAGTCTGCTGCAAGGTCCAGAGCCAGGAAGCAGGTAAGTTCATGAATATTGGTCTTGGTAGCATGCATTTTTTTTTAGTTCAACAACCAAAAACCTATAACCTTTTAATCGATAAGATATGTCTTAACCAGTTGAGCTATGAACCACGAACCTAGTTGAGCTAGGCATGCATCTATTTCTGAAGTTTTCATCAAACACCATAAATTTTAGGACATTGATGTGTTATGAAACATCATATGACAACATTTTTCATTTATATCACCATATGTTTGTTTGTTTGTTTTAATACTCTAGGCTTATACGAATCAGTTGGAGCATGAAGTATTATGCTTGAGGAAAACAAATACTTGGCTGAGAAAGGAAGAGGCAAGTACATTAATTACCATCAACTTTTCACAATTATCAGCGAATAGTTCAACCAGATAGTTATATTTTGATCAAATACTGCGGAGTGAATTTCTTTGGTTAAAAAACTGGACTTTCATTTTCTTTTTCAGGAAGTAGAAAGACTGTTTTCGTCAAATCCAGTTCCAATGCCTAGATACCAACTGCGGCGCACCAGCTCAGCCTTCTTCTAGCTTCTGATCTTCTCCAGCAGACCTCTCTCTTCTCTCTCTCTCAAGTTTTTCCTAGTTAGATTGCTAATTTTGATAACATAGGCGCTTTGTTTTTTAGTTCTTTGTGTTTCTTGTAGAGGAAATATTATGATAACAAAATTTCTTGGGTTATGATAACATTGTCGTTGTTTTTCTACCTCTTTTGTGTTCACACTAGAAATTTTGTCATAAGACATATACCCTCTGATCAGGAGGTTTGAGATTCGAATCTCCCAACCTCACAACTGTAAATTTTTTTGTATCACTCATCTTCTATTAAGAAATTTATCAGCAGTGATACCTGCTCCAGATTATAGAAAATATGACTACTGCTGATAGGAAAGTCAAGGTTTGTGGAGGAGAAACTGGCTGGAGTCCTTTCTATATAAATATACAAATCATGAAACAAACAATTTCACTCTCTTTTCACTATACAAAGAAATGACACAAATAAACAGAATCTGACACACTGAATAAGAACTCAACCTTGTAAGGGGATACAGATGAGGCCTAAAGTATACAATACACCGGCTGTATTACCTAAATCCTATGATCAGAAGGGAAGACTAAGAAAGAAACAGAGGTATAAATGAATCTAACACACACGAACAAAACTGGAAGCTTTGTGGAAGAAACTAGTTTCTTTTCCTTTTTCTGAATATATGAATGTTTTCCTCACCATCTTACAAATGCATTCCATCACCGCACGCTCATACGTTGCTTCTTTCAAGGTTTTACTTGCAGTATTTCAGTAACGTTTCATCTCTAGTTCAACTCCCAAACAGTGTCCAGCTTTTGTATGATCACACCTGAATTATGTCAAAAACCCAAGTAGACCAAGAGAAGCCTTCAACTAGATTAAGGCACTCCAGACTGCCCCATTCCCTTCACCACACTTTTCATGGACAGTCTTGATCCTCTCCACAGATTTGCATATTCCACTGCAACTCCAGTCAAATGATGCAACACACATATTTCCTGCCTGCGCCTTCCACTCACAATCTGCAAATTTTTAATGTCTTCAGAGAAAAACCAGGATAAAACTCCGCAACAGAGTATAAAAGATGCTTTGAAGAATTTGGATAAATAGGGTCTGGGAAAACATTTGTTCTTTACTTCACGTATGTTATCTATATATAAGATCGTCCATATCTAATGAAAATGTTACCAGGGACTAAAATGTTACCAGGTGGAGTCCCGCAGCACATATTGCGTTCATCTATATGCTCGACTTCAAGGCCTATTAACCAAGCACCAAGTGACACGTCTTCGTTGGCATACTTGTGCAAAATTGGCCTGCATCACAAGTTTCAACCCTTTGAATTTAAAATTGCATCATTAAGAAGCAGCTACAAGAGCCCAATCTATGTAAATAATGACTGGTCCACAGACAGATTTCTTCTTAAAACAGAGATAGAGGATATATATCTCTTGCCCAAATTCATAAACGTTTAATTTTAACACTAGGCTGAGCTCATTTACCATTCCATTAGTAACAAACAATTAAAAATCTACAGTCCATAATTTGTAAGTTTTACCATAACTGTAAAAGATAACATAATATAAAATATCAAAACCTAAAAAAGAGCTGCACGCTCAAGTGAGAAAAACTTCCCATCCCTAATATATCAAAGTACATCACATTTTCTTTTAATTCAGTTAATATTAGATGCATTTAGAGAATTTTATAAGAACAAATTTGTATATATGAAGAAACTTTACATATGTACTCTAGACGTTGATGCATGAATAATATTAATTAAAGATGTGATTAAGATGATGTATTTACTTTATGTACTCTAGATGTACACAGAAAAGCTATATGCTTACTGATTAACCGCAATGTAGGTGGCTAGCTCCTTTGAGATTGCATAAATCTGCCCAGTTGCATGTCTGATATACTTATTTCCCTCCTCTCCAAATTTCCAGAATTCAGGCTCATGGTATTTGACAGCCCTATGATAAAAGAAAATGAAAAAATATTATTAAAAATCCTTTTCAAGAATATATGAATAGAAAAGAACAAAAGAATGATATCATCGTGGCAAAGAGGTAATAAATAACAGAGACAATCAATCTCCCTCTTTCCAATGAACATGATAAATAGTCCATGATAATTACTTTGAAGATAGAACAGGTCCAGATTTCATGCACCCAATATAGACTCTGGGCTTTGATCGGTGGTAAGCAAGAGTGGTAGCTAGCATCCCTATATGAGAAAGAATCATAAGAAATGCAATCTTGATAAATGTATTTTTAGTTTTCACATAAGTAGAAAGAATAGCAACTTAACAACATGAAACGTACCTAAATTTACATGGACATCATCATCTATCTTAACATAGAAGTCAGCATCCCATTTAGCAACGGCAGTGGAAAAGAAGGATTTTGTTTTAGCAGACAATTCGTGGTACCCTTCAATATGCTCCTGCACATCATGATCCAGTTTACAAGCTGAATGTCTAATCATTCTTTTATATGATAATAAGCCCATGTAAATTCTCTTACCAGCCTAAGGAAATCTTTGTGCAGGGCATCTTCTGAATCAATTGCACGGTCTAAAATGCTGTTGGAAGTTGCACTAATCATGCAAAAATCAATGAGGTCAGTTCCATTGAAAACAAGGAAGCAATATCAAACTAGTTAAATAATGCATCGGAATTAAACTATACAAATATAAAAGGATGGTGGGAGAATAAGGTGGGATTGTGCAGTTCAAAGAGATAAAATGCTAGAACGACTTCCATATAACAAGACTACTTTCTGAACAAGGAGAATATAGACAGTATGTTAATCACAATCAGAAAAGCGAGTCCAAAGTTACTACTTATTTATACAGGATTGATTTTCCCACATAACACAATAATATCTTAGATTAGTTACTAAAGTAATCAGAAAAAGAAGGTGAAAAGAAAAAGCTGGCAGATTAACAGTTGTTGCTGCTTTTGTTAAAGGGAACCACCAATAAAGAACTTGTTTGACCCATCTACTAACACAATCCAGTTTCAGCAATAGAAAGCAATCCAGAAAATCTCCGTGTGATTATGATTGTAAAACAGAGAACCTTAAAGCCTTATTGTCAAAAAATTAAAGAACATGGTATAACTTGCAGTTTTGTCACTTATGTCCTATGTTGGACAATATTATAATGTGGACAGACAGACCATACATAACTTTTTAGTTTCCACCACACTCCTTTGCGTAGAGAAGAAAAAGAAGAAAGGTTTCTTCTGTTGTATAAGTTTACACTTCCATCTCATATAATATGAAAATGACCATGAATGAGTATTTAGTTTCTACTGCCTTTCTCTGTATCCTTTATTAAAAGAAGAAGAAATTTAAAGCATTCTTCAAAATGCCCATTATGTTGGGTTAAATAGTCAAAGAGTAATTTTGAAAACACTTAAACACTTTAAAACGGCTTTAAAAAGACTTAATTAGTGCTTCTCCCACAAGTATTTATAGAAAAAATGTTTCATCTCAAAAAGTCATCAGTAATTGTCATGTCTTGAAACAATCCATTGCATGACAATAAGAGGCATTCACAGAAAGAAATTTGGCCGACGAAAACTCTCAACACCGTATTCTATAAATGACCTAGTTCATTTATTAAGACTGTTCAGTTGACAAAGGAATAAAGGTTAAAATACCATTTTGGTCCCTGTACTTTAAAATGTCCAATTTTAGTTCAAGTACTTTCAATAAAGTTTAAAATTGGTCCCTATGACAAGTTTGAAGTTAATTTTTATCAAAATTGGTTAAATAATAATAATAATTTTAATACAATAAAATACACCATGTGAACATACTTCCAAAATTTATAGAGAAAAAGCTAATAGAGACTAACTTTTTTTAAGAAAAATTAACCATAGTAGGGACCAATTTTAAGTTTTATTAAAAATACAATGACTAAAATTGGACATTTGAAAGTACATGAACCAAAAGAGAATAAAGCTTAAAGTACATGGACCAAAATGATATTTTAACCAAGAATAAACCATTAAGGAAAATAAGTGACTTTTGCCTATTTTCACCAGCATCTAATTTCAAACAAGTAGCTAGAGCCAAATACCCCACAAGAAACGCAATTCTACCTGTGGCCAATCATAAACCGGACAACAATCCCTTTCTCTCGCTCCAACTGGAGCAGCTTTTCGCCTGACCAAACATCAAACTATGTTTTAGCAGAAAAATAACGTCAACTGATCAAAATGAGACATAACAACAGTGGGGGGGCACCTAAATACCTCGAGGCATCCATGTCTCTCTGACCGAATCTCGACGCCTTCTGCTACTAAAAGCGGTGTTTATCCCAATCACCATTAACATTTTCTTCTTCGGCAGGTTGCCTTTACCAGAAGATTCAATAGAAGGGGTGTAGCTATCAGAGGAATGCATCTCCCGAGAATTCCTAGCCTCCACCAAATCCATGTTAAGCATTGAAATTTTCTTGTCTAAAGATCTGTAAACAAACGTCCAAAAATTCCAAAGGAGGAAAACAATTTGTTTCACTGCTAAGCCAAACTGGAAAAATGATGAAGCGAAAAATTGAAACGAAGACAAGTTGCACTAACTGGATTGCTTCGTGAGTTCTATAGACTTCGGTCATCACATCCCCTTTTTCCGCTGGCTTAAAATTTTCCAAGAAAAATAAACCATACTGAAATAAGTAACAGAATCAGTCGTAAAAGTACGGCAATCAGATGCAAACACTCACCATCTTAATTAGGCTATCTTCAGAGACGATTTGAAGTTCCTGTTCATGCCGACGCCGAGAGATAACCTGGCCATTGGATTCAGGCGCCGACCACATCCTGCTACACAACCCAAAAATCCAAAACCCCCAATCAACAATCAACCCCATAATCATAAAAACAGAGAATCGCATCAAATCAAAAAGAGAAAACGAGGGGGAAATTAGAAACCTGTTTGTGACGAGCATACCGAAAAAGAAGAAGGAGAGGCAAAAGAAAGGAACCCATGTAATAGAAATCTTTCTAAAGCCACGATTCTTCATTTTTCCGGTTTTCTGTTTCCTCTTTGAAATGAGCAAGAATGAGAGAGAGAAAAACGACCCACCAGAGGAAGACAAAAGGAATAATCAAGGGTTTTATAAGGTTGATTGAAGGAAGAAAGCTGAATCAAATTGGGATTTGTGATAACGTAATCAAAAAATAAATTAGGCGCGTTTTTTTGGAAGTCAAAGCGTCAAGGCTGCGAAAGGAAGAATTGAATGGCATTTCGTTTGATTTGCCATCGTCTGCTCCACGCTAATCGCGCCATATATCGTGTCCGCTTTCAGAAGAATTATAAGCCTTTCCTGTTCATCGTTTTCTAAATTGAAATAATTAACTCTGTGTTTATGTCATTACTAATCATGATTAAAGCAGGTCGTTACCCAATTGTGCTTCCGTTTTCGGAAAAGTTGAGTTGCGAGAACATGAATCTGAGATTTTTAAAGACAATGGGATTTTTTTTTAATTTTAATTTTATTTTTTTGAGTTCGGAATCCAACCATCAACTATTTGGACGGTAATATTTATCTTCTCCTCGAATTGGCGAATTGGCGAATTGGCGAGAGAGTGTGGGATTTTAAGTAATTTTATTTTGAAATATATCAATTTTTACACGAAATTTGTATTAATTTTTATCCTATAACTTTATCAAATTGAATCCTAATATGGGTTTGAGTTACATTTTGCTAAATTTATTCGCTAATTTTTACAAAAAGTAATGTAAAAGTATTTCAAAACTTACTCATTTCAACCAAAAAAAAAAAAATTCAAAATTTGCATAAAGTTGAGTTGAATGAATATAACTATTGAATAAATCTTTCAAAACATACAAATTTTAACAAAAATCTATAGATGTAAAGTTGCAAAACTAGTTAAAGTTTAAGGTATATTTTATGACATTTAAAATTTAGACAACCGACCAAATTCAAGATTAATCAGTACAACAAATGTTTAATTGTTTTTTAACCTATTCACATTTAGTTTGTATATATAAAAAAAAAGTATAACAAATATGAGGTAGAGATTTGAACATCCAACCTTAATAGGGAAGTAAATGTCTTAACCCAAGAGTTATATTCATGTTGGCTTCCAAATAAATTTATTGATAGGTAGATTCCTTTTTGAAAGGCCAAATTATAAAAAAAAAATACTATTTTTTTTTAGATAGAACTATGTCATTAGATATATGAATGAACAACCATAATAGCTAAAGATATATGACAATCCTTCGTCACTAAGCACATAAGCCATTGTGGGAAAGGATGAGTCCATAAAGCTGTGAGTCACAACGACCTCTTTTAGTTAACAGATCAGCAATCCTATTACAATCTCTAGATACATGAATAAAAAAGATATTATGAAAAAGAGGAAGTAAATCCAATATATCCTAGATAGTAGTGTCCACTTCACTTAGATTTGGAATTCGACTCGAGCATATGAATATTCAATTTGGAATTTGACAATAATTAAGCAACCTGAATCCCCATCGCATTTGCAAGTCTTAAGCCATCAATAATAGCAAATGCTTTAGCTAACAAAAGAGATGAACAACATGGGCGAGAGCTCTGTAAAGCAGAGATCCTAACACCATCTAGATTATAAATCACAACCCTTGTACCCATAACACCATCCGTATCAACCCAGGAAGCATCCACCACATTTCTCCGAATTTTCGACTCTTGAAGTTGAAACACTTTAGTACCCACATTACCCTTTGGTTGCAAAATTGTCAACTTCAAGAATTCTTGGATATAATTAAGGATCCACTCACATTTGAAAAATAAGTGGCGAACATGGTCGTTCATGGTTGAAATTATTTCTGTCATTCCAAATGGTCCATGCTCCCACACAAAGTACCTAAAAATCCGTATATGTCAGTTCCTATCCACATTTCAACCAAATTTCCTGGATATGCATATTCAAATGACAAAAAAGATAAAAACCAGGTAAAATAGTTCTCCAGATATTCCTAGCTCTCTTACAAAAGAAAAGTGCATGAGAAGTAATTTCAAAATACTAATATTCTTTCAAAAGTTGCAATATTACCCTTGACATTTCATTAAGATTTCAAAATTACCATTGCAATATAAATTCATTAAAATATTGAATCAAAAAGTCAATGTGGCATAATGTCATTCTTTCCAACTTAATTCAGGCAAGTGTCTCAGTCACCGTCACATCACTCTAAGTCACTGCTATATTGATTTTTGGTATAACATTCTAACAAATTTCTACTTTGAGGATAGTTTTAAAACGTTTATAAAAGGCCAATGGTAATATTACAACTTTTAAAAGAATATGAGTATTTTTTAAACAAATGACAAAGTTTAGAGTTTTTTTTTTCTTTTAATTTAGCCTTTTTGAAACTCATCATTTTGATGAAAATTAAAACGTTTGAGTTAGGTTACTAGAAGTTGAATTAGGTTATGGGTAGACTTTCGCAGTATTTACTTTCCAGTCGTGTGATTGTTTTTTTTTTCCCTTCTTAGATTATGTGTTCAAATTAGTTTTATTGTGTGATTTTTTTTTTTGGAAATTTGACATGAGATAGGTTGGTTTGTAATAGAGATGTCCACGGAGCAGGGTGGGCATGGATGAGGATGGCTTTTCCGTCCCCATCCCCACCCCCCATTTGAATCCTCATCCTCACGAAATTTTCCGTTAAATTTTGCAGGAATCGGGTTCCCTGTAGGGAATTATTTCCCGTTTAGTTTTTTTTTTTCTTTTTTCAAAAATCAAATAATTCTTTTGATAAATTTTTAAATAGTGAACTTCCACGAGAAATATCCATTAATTTTCAATTATATTGTTAATTATTCAAGAAAAATCTTTATTTAAATAGTTAATTTTCTATTTTTAAAAAAATCTCTATTTAAAGATAAAATTCTTAAACCTACTAATAAAAACAAAACAACATTTCATATCATATTATCTAATTAATCCATACATATAATTCAAATATTTAACTATATAATTCAAACACATTCAATTATCTAAATCATTAACAATAAAATTTTAAATGATATATATATATCCCCGTCCCCATTTAGCTCGCGGAGAATATTTTTTCCCCACTCTCTCCCCCATTCTCTGCCTAAACAGGGATTCCCCACCCCGTTAAGGCGGGTCCCTGCAGGAAAAATAGACATCTCTAGTTTGCAAGGGGCTTATTACATTTGGGTTAAAATACCATTGTTTCACGTAATTTCAAAATAAAAAGAAATGAGACACATGTAAATAAATTTATATTTATATTAATTTGAATGTAGTGGGGTACAATATCTAATTTGTTCCTCTGATTCTTCCTCTCAAATATACATTTGTCTCAAGGGCTTTGCAGCTTGTTCTCGAATGTGGATTTGTCTTGAGGGCTTTGCAGCTTTGTTCTCGAATGTGGATTTATTTCGAGGACTTTGCAGCTTCTTCTCGAATGTGAATTTGTCTCAAGGGCTTTTATAGCTTGTTCTCGAATGTGGATTTATTTCAAAGGCTTTGTAGCTTGTTCTCGAATGTGAATTTGTCTCGAGGCTTTTGCAACTTGTTCTCAAATGTGGATTTATTTTGAGGGCTTTGCAGCTTGTTCTCGATCTTTAAAGTCTTCTATTCTTCAAGGCTCTGTTTAGAGAGTGTTTGATCTTTAAGAGTTTAGGGAGTTTTATGATCTTTGTTTCTGAATTCTCTTCAAGTTCTCTGAAGAGTTTACACTTCTGAACCATTGAAATGGAGAAGGGAACTCTTTATTTATAGAGTTCCTGAAGGCCTCCAAGTGGGCTTGGGCTTGTCAGGCGTATTAGGCTTGGTTGACTTTGGGCCTAACTTTTGGACTTGGTCTAGTTGACTTTGGGTTTAACCTCTGGACTGGGTCTGGCTGACTTTAGGCATAGCCCTTTTGACTTTCGTCTAAAATTAGTCCAAATTCCATAATTTAATTTAGGGATCCTTGCTAATTTAATTAATCCCTAATTATATATAATTTCGTCATCAATGTTGGGTAATGACGTGGCAATTTCTGATTGGCCAAAATTTCTATTCCAACAACCATTTTGGTCCTATACTTTGAATTTCATTCTATTTTAGTTCTTGTACTTTCAAATGTCCAATTTTAGTCCATGTACTTTCAATAAAGCTTAAAATCGGTCTATATTGTTAGTTCATTGTTAACTTTTTTAAACAAAAAAATATTCTCTATTAGTTTTCTTTTTATAAGTTTTGGAAATATGTTTACATTGTGTCTTTTCTTGAATGAAAATTATTATTATTATTTAACCATTTAAAAAAAAAACTTCAAACTATCGGTAAGTACCAATTTTAAGTTTTATTGAAAGTATAATGACTAAAATTGAACATTTAAAAAATATAGAAACTAAAATAGAATGAAACTCAAAATACAGAGACTAAAATAATATTTTAATATTATATTTTTAGGTAGGAAAATAAGCACACGTTAAAAATATTGTCCCACTTTATTTTATTATGTTTAACCAAACAACTTATATTTTCTAAAGTGGTTGTAAGGGTCTAAAAGAAATGAAAGAAACAAACAAACAAAATATGTACGAATTCCCATCCAACATCTTTTGTTCAAACTTTATAAGCCATAGTGAATCAATTTCTCCTTTGACCTAAGAAAAAAACAGTAAACCAGAAAAAGAAAAAAAAATGTTATAGATTTTTTTAGATTAAATATTGGTAACAGTTGTAAATACACTTATTTTTTCTAATTAAATTGTCACAACCATGACGTACTTATCACAAGTTGACTATTAAGCATCATCTATGGTCTATTAAAATATAAAAAAAAATTGTAAAAATTTAAGAAAACAAGTCATAAATGTTACCTACCAAAGTTTAAAGTCAAATTGTCATCACGAACATAGTTTAATTGGCACAAAAAATGTACTTTCGACTAAGAGGTCAGAGGTTCGAATGTTTCATTCTACATATTTAAAAAAAAAAATTAATAATAACTCTCACGACACAGTCAAACGAATAATATAAATCATTTTGATGATGCATAACACTATTGAAATGTTTGTTTTTTTTTTTTTAAACTTTTTGAATCTTATAAACATTAGATGATATTGTTGTAGGTGTTATAAGCTGTAAATATCAAAATTAATGTACCATTCTGGCCAATATTTTATTTCAACTAGTTGATTTAAAAAATATATATTTTTGAGTTCATTTAAAAAATAAATCTTGAAATGGAGGAAGAAAGCACGAGGATATTTCTTTTATAGTTATAGCTGCAATCCATTGACCGACGACTACTTGCAATGCGAAATGCAAACAAATGACGTAGACCACTCAACCACCATGTTTTTTTTTCCCATCTTCTTCTTACTTTTCAGTTTTATTTGGAAAAAGAGAGAATTATTGGAATGGTCAGAAAATTGCTTTTTCCAACAATTCTCTCCTTTTTCCCGCCTGCTTCCTTTCTCACCTACAACTATAATTCATAACCTCTCCTTCCTCTTGAATTTTCCTTGTTTTCTTTAAAAAGAAAAAAAAAAGAAAAAAAGAAAAAAAAAAGAAAAGAAAAAGGATAAAATTAAACTACTTGATGAAGTTTTGAGTTATATTGAATAGATCTTTGATCATTAAAAAATGTTTAAATACATCCTAAACTTTTAATATTGCATCGGATAGATTCATAAACTTTAAAAAGTGTATAATAAATCTTTAAACCATTAATTTTACATTTATTTATCATGAAACTTTTAAAACATTGTCTAGTAAAACAAATACTTATTAAATACAAAATTAGAAGTACACAAATCTATTAAACACTTTTTAATCATCAATTAACATTGCCATATTCACACATATAGCACTAAGATTTTGATTTTGTAAATATGATAATTTTTTTTTAAATTTTTTCGTGCACCTATTTAGACATTTTAACATATTTTTTTTACTCTCATATACCACTGTATCACTGATGAGCGCCTATCGTCGATAGACTAATAGACGTTTATCAACGATTGACATATTTTATTGATGTCTATCAATATCTAATAGTGTCTATCAGTGAAGACATCTACGTAATGATATACACTTATCATTGGCACACTGATAGACATATATCAGTGATATGTGTCTCTCACTGATTGGCTGAGTGATAAACGTCTATCACTGATAGATATGTGGGGTTGGACATTTAGACGAATATATGTGTGGGGTTGAGACATCAAAGAAAGAATAAACTATTGTTGACTTCAAGACTATTTTAGTTTTTTTTTTTCGTGAGTGGGTTTGAGTTTTTTTTTCCTATATTTGCAAATTCATAATGTTTTTACAATTTTTGCAATTAGTCGAATGCAAACACTCATTTTAAAGTTTAATAAATTATTAGACACAATAAAAAAGGTTTAATGATTTATTAAACACTTTTTAAAATTTATGGACTTATTAGATATGTACTCGAAAACTTGGAGACCATGTTCGGATTTATGCCCTAAAGCCTCGTAATTAGTAATATATTTAATAATTAATAATTATTTTGATTATTTTATTTTCAATATAATATTATCCATTATATGAAAAATCCAAGGTTATTATTGTAATCTTGAACAGTATGTGGTTGACATACGAGAGGATCATATTCAAGAAATAACCTAAAGGGTCATAGTATATGGATAAGGTTGGGTGTTTTATCCTGGTAACACTATTGATACGGCCCACTTTGTAGTAGTTACAAATGATTTGATCCAAATCATTCATGTGAAGACATGTGAGTAGGGGTATCTTATACAATGAGTTTGTATAAGACTGGACCACGAAATATTTAATCTCTCTTTATAAATCTGTTAATTGAGAAGATTAATATTTCATCAGGATGATCATATGCGACTCGATCTTAATCCTAAGTGAGTTATGAACTCCTGCCTGTGAGGGCTTGTCCTTTGATTTGCATGGGTGAGAGTGGCTTTTATAGCTGATTCAATATGCCTACCATTTTGGGGACTTGACCAAATAGGGAGCTGGGAACATAATCTCATAAGATGGAATTCACTCATTCCCATATAGGGTAAGTAGATGAGTAGTTCCCTTAAGTGCTGATTTCGGAACTTGAACAATGGGGCCCCACCCTCTCATTGGCCTGAGAGGGACTTAGTTTATAATTAGATTATAAACAGATTGTTCATTAGAGGATTAGTGGTACTTAAGGTACAAGATGTAATAATAGGGGTAAAACGGACTTTTAACCCAACTATAATTACGAACAACTCGTGAAGAATAGACTTGCATGTAATGATTATATCTATGGACACAACTTGTCCTATAGTGCATAAGAGTGTAACTCTAGGTCTATAGTGGAGTGACCTATAGTTAATGAATGAAAATTAATTAATTAAAGAGTTTAATTAATTAATTTTGTATCATTGGAGCTTATAATCTGTAAGTCCATAAGGTCCCCTTGCTAGCTCATAGTAACACTAAAAGATCAATTTAGTTGAAAGAAAATTTGAAATGTTCAAATTAATATTAATTTGAAGTGTTCAAATTAATATTTAATATAAAAGAGGAAAATATATTTATTGTATTTGATACATTAAATATTAAAATTTGAAATGTTCAAATTTAATATTTAATTTGAAGTGTTCAAATTAATATTTAATATATTAGATATATTAAATATAAAAGAGAAAAATATATTTATTGTATTTGATACATTAAATATTAAAATAATTAATGTATATTTGATATATTAAATAAAAGATATTTATAGAATTTGAATAAGATTCAAATAAATAAATATCGTAGGAGATTTGAATGAGATTCAAATAAATACAAGATATATTTTAATATATTAGATATTAAAATATAATATTTTAATTATGGTAAAGATTTTCTCTTAGTCACTATAAATAAGACCCTTGGGTTGAGCCATTCTTCACAACACACATCTCCTCAATAGAGAGAATTCATAAATACAAGGGTTAGGCCTAAGCCTTGGTCCCATGTTCGAGTCATAGCCAATAAGACTTTGTGACTTTGTGGAAGAGATAAAGATCCGCTAGAATATTCTCCATAATATTATTTGCAAGGTATTTATTACTTAACCCTTGTATTTTAGTTTAATTCTAAATAAATCAAAGATGATTCCTATGCTTCCATTGTGGGTTTAATTCGATTATTCCCTTCAGACCAAACTTGTTATAAAAAAAAATATTATTCCCATTTTTCATTTTTTTAAAACTTTTTTCATTTGTTATAAGAAGAAAGAAAAATATCATTAAAAAAAATAATAATCGTTCCTGTTCACACGAGATTTCAATAAAGAAATTAAGACACATGCAGTGAACTTAAATTTGTATTTGTATTAATCTTGTGTAGTGGATTACAATATCTAATGTTTATCCTCTGATTCTTCATCTCTCTTGAGTGTAATTCGATGAGGGCTTTACAGCTTGTTCTCGAACGTATATTTGATTCGAGGGCTTCGCAACTTGTGTCTCGAAGGTGAGTTTGTTTCGAGGGCTTTGCAACTTGTTCTCGAGTGTGAATTTGTCTCGAGGACTTCACAGCTTGTTCTCGAATGTGAATTTGTCTCGAGGGCTTCGCAGCTTTGTTCTCGGATGTGAATTTGTTTTGAGGGCTTTGCATCTTGTTCTTGAGCATAGATTTGTTTTGAGGGCTTTGTAGCTTGTTCTCGATCTTCAAAGTCTCTGATCTTCAAGATTTTGGTTCAGAGAGTGTTTGATTTTCAAGAGCTTAAAGAGTTTTCTAATCTTTTTATTTATGAATTCTCTCTGAGATCTCAAATTTATGAACCCTTCAAATGGAGGGGAAGCTCTCTATTTATAAAGTTATCCAGGCTCCAAGTGCGCTGGGGCTTGGTTGGCTTTGAGCCTAAACCCTTTGAACTGAGCCTATTTGACTTTGGGCCTAGGCATTTGAGCTGGAAATTTGCTGGATTAGGGTCTCCCATTTGGAATTTGTCTAAAATTGACCTAAATTTTATATAACCGACAATTTCTCATTGGCCAAAATGTATATTCCAACAGTTCCATTTGTCAAAACTATTATTTGGGCATTTGGAAAATTGAGGAGATTCTAAAGATTTTTTAAATTTTCTCTCCCATTGTTTTTTGTTAGATTAATAAGAGAAAGAGTGAAGATCGAACTATCAACATAAATTATTATTATTATTTTGAAGACTTCAATTTTTTTTTAGAAAAAAATGAAGAGTCCAAATTAGTAATATGGTATGCGTTATTGTTCACTACAATATGGTTTCTTTATTATTATTTTTTCTGTTTGTTTCTTATTATATCGTGATATTAAAGTTAGAAAATTTCTAAAGATCATGTAAAAAAAATAAAAATTAAGATGATCTTTACCAATATTTTAAACACGTGGACATAAACGAGATCTTGGATGTTCATTTTTTTTTTTTTATCTTAGGAGTTTGGTCATTTTAAATTTGGTAAGATGTTTTTAGAAACACTCAATTGACTATTTTTAACAACTTTTTATGTCGAACTCAATATATACATGTTCCATTAAAATTTTAATTTTTTAATGCGAACATTCCGTGGGTTTTTCTTAAGGATAAAATATCATTTTCGTTTTTATATTTTAGGTCTCATTCTATTTTAGTCTTTATATTTTTAAATGTTCAAATTCAGTCATTGTACTTTTTTTGAAGTAGTTTTTGTACTTTCAATAAAGCTTAAAATTGGTCTCTATTGTTATTATATTGTCAACTTTTCAAAAAAATAATTAATCTCTATTAACTTTTGCTCTGTAAATTTTGGAAATATGTCCACATTGTATCTTTTCTGGTATGAAAATTATTATTATTTAACCAATTTTGATAAAAGTTAACATTAAACTAATAATATGGACTAATTTTAATATTTATTGAAAATACAATGACTAAATTTGGACATTTGAAAGTACATGAATTAAAGTGGAATGAATCCTAAAGTACATGAATCAAAATAGTATTTTAATCATTTTTAATTTAAAAAAGTTTAAGGTCGTTTGATAACTATTTGGCTTTTGGTTTTTGCTTTTTAAAATTATGTTTGTTTTCTCGTCATTTTTCTACAATAGATTTCATCTTTTCTAAGAAAGCATTTGAATTCTTAGCCAAATTCTAAAAACAAAAACAAAATTTTAAAAACACATTTTTTAGTTTTCAAAGTTTGGTTTGACTTTTGAAAATATATGTAAAAAATAGATAACAAAACAAATAAATCTATAGGTGAAAGAAGTATTACTAAGTTTAATTTTAAAAAATTAAATGGTTATCAAATCTGCCATAAATGCGTCATAAAATTTTAGGATTACATTTGAAGTTAATCATCAGTTGACTTAAATCAAAGTTAATTATTATGAACCACGTTAACCAGACGTTGGCATTGCATTCCATTAATGTTTTTTTTTTTTTTTTTTTTTTGGTTCAAGTTGCGATTATTAATGTGGTGGATAACTAATTGATGGACATATGGTGTCAACATTTCTATTTTTTGTTAGGAAGGTTCTTAAATTTGAGGTGGATTTTTTTTTTCGATGATCCAACTTAAATCTTTCAAAAATGTGTTATTGGCTAAGTTATTATTATTTTGAAAAGTTGCTAAGTTATTTATGCTCTAGTGATAGGTGAGAACTAATTAAATTCATTCAGTTGACTTTAATAAACAACATTACATTGAAGGGGGAAAAAAAGTTCTTATTCTTTTATCCTCTTTCTTGACAAATAAAAGGGGCATAAGTTCTTATAGAATTTTATTGTCTCTATCTTTTGATTATAATTTAACACATGCTCATTTACCAACGATAAGTGATAAAATTGAATATAACAACTATTTTGTTGATGTAACGACAATGTTAATGTGAGGATTCAAGTTCAAACATACAAATTTAAATAAAGTTATGTAATGATGACCCAAATATTATTTTATCAAATAAGCCGCTACAAAAGTATAGTTCAACTAGTGGTTAAGATATATATATTTGGTCAAGAGGTGAAATTCTTATCCCCAAATATTATTGAACTAAAAAAATAAAAATAAATAAAGTTTTAAAGCATTTAATTATTTAATTGACAGCTACAAAAAAAAAAAAAGAAAAGAAGATACAATTCTATTTTATTGACCAAATCAAAGGACGATAGTTAGATCTACCATATTTTCTTTAGTTCACCAACATGTAGAGGTAAACTAAAAGAAGAAGAAAACTTATAAAAGAGTTATATCCAAGTGCAATATTGATTTGTTTATAGATGTAGGTATTCAAACTATTTAGTAATGTTTGGGTTGACTATTCTTTTTAGAGTATAATTATTAATTACAAATAATGTGTCATATTAATTTTTGTACTTTTTATCTACGATAATAATCAATTTTTAATCTTGAAATTTGTAAGTTGTATTAATTTTTGCCATAAATTTTAAATTTCATCAAATTGAACCCTAAACCCTAAACTTAAATGTATGGCAATTTTTACCCTATAATAAATTTTGCTAAATTCATCTACTAGTTTTAATAAAAATTAAAATAAAATTTCACAAAACTTACTTGTTATGGGTGAAATTTGGATTTTATCAAATATTCTAAAACAAGATAAAAGTCAATGTGATAAGAGCCCAAATGAGAAACAGGTCAAGAGAACCCTACAGATTCATATTAACATTTTCAAATCCAATTCCTAGATAGAAGGGAAAACTCATTTGAATCCTTATTAGAAAAGGAATACGGAAAACCTATGTCAAAGGATCCCATAAATATGTCATTATTACTCAAAGAAAGGGAGTTCAACTTAACACCCATTCTCTAAATCTTACCTTCCTACAATTTTATTTACCTCTCTAACTTAAGCATCGGAGTTGGTGTAGCAAATAAACAAATGTTATCGTTGAAGCACGTGAATGTCACCTCTTTCCCAAATAAACAAATTTTATTGTTGAAGCGCATAAAGGTTAGGTGAAATTTTCCTGGTCAGATTTTGGCATCAACAATATTCATTTCGACAAAAAATCAAATGTTGCATAAAATTAAGCTCTATTGATTTACAAAATTGACAATTGAATAAATATTTAAAAACTTACAAATTTCAACAAAGATTGAATTCCAGCATCATTTTTTTTTGTGAAGATTCGTTCAAAATCAACCATTGATTAAATATTTCAAAACTCACAAATTTCAACAAAGATCTCACTTCAACATATGTTTTATATTAAGTAAATAAACTTGAGAATATTTTAATGGATAGTTTTTCAAATAAAAGTTAATTAGAGGGTAAAAATTGTAACACTTATTATAATTTAAAGTAAATATTGCAACATGTTGAAGATCCCACATCGAAAAAATAAAGAAACATCACAATCTTTATAAGTTAATTGGTTTTGAGATGAAACCCCATGTTCATCTACTATGGCATCAAAGTCCATGAAAATCAAACAGATATTCTGTCCAAAAATTGAGATTCGATTAAAAAATGGTGAACTTAAAGAGACATCATCTTAAGAGATATGTTGAGAATCCAACATCGAAAACATTAATAGACTTCACAATATTTATAAGCTAATTGGTTTTGAGGTAAAACCTCATGTTCGTCTAATACAACATTTATCAAAATTTAAAGTATACTTTGATAAAATAAAAAGTTCATACTTTAGAGTAAAACTTGATTCACAGTGATCAAACTTAAGGTTAAAAATTATCCTTTCCATAAGTATTAATACAAAACTAGGGATAATAAAGGAAAATTTTAGGTACCATTTCAATTTAATGATTTTAGTTTTTAGTTTAAGATCACGTTTATTTGGTATCTTATTGAGCTGTCAGATCTCAAGTTTTGAAAAATGCTTTCAAATTGCCCCGTTTGATAACCATTTGGTTTTTGGTTTTTGGTTTTTGAAAATTAAGCCTATAAATACTACTCTCACTTATGTATATACTTATTTTGTTATCTACTTTTTACCTATGTTTTCAAAAACCAAGCCATATTTTTAAAACTAAAAAAAGTAGTTTTCAAAAAGTAGTTTTTGTTTTTATAATTTAGCTAAGAATTCAAATGCTTCCTTAAGGGAGATGAAAATCATTGTAGAGAAATTGAGAGAAAACAAGCTTAATTTTCAAAAACCAAAAATCAAAAACCAAATAGTTATCAAACGGGGCCTAAATAAGAGTAATTCTGGGTTATTAAGTCATTCAACTCCAAAAATGTCTAAAATTAACAAGATTTTCATATGTGGGTTTTTGCACATTAAATACTAATTTCATCTTACCAAAATACTCTTATGTGTATCGAATTGAATCAAATTACATATATAATTTTATTTTATTATTTAGGTAAAAAAGCATTTTTGACCCCTAAACTTTGCATGTTGTATCAATTTTAACCCTGAACTTTCAATTTCATCAATTTAAACCTCAAACTTTGCAAATTGTATCAATTTTAACCCTAAACTTTTAACTTCATCAATTTAAACCTCAAACTTTGTAAATTGTATCAATTTTAACCCTAAACTTTTGATTTCATCCATTTAAACTTCAAAAAGTGTATCAATTTACACATTCGTTTAAGTTTTCATTTCCATCACCATTAGAAAAATTTCCCACATATGTCCAAAGCCACATTTTGCTCTATGATAGGTACTTATTTGTTATTTTAAAAAAAATAAATTTACTAAAAGAATAATTAAACAATTCTAGATCGCCACCATCATGAAAATCACGAACTCGACTTTCAAAAGTAGGACTCACACAAAATGAACATGTCTCCCTCGCCATTGGTGTTGATACCAATGACGACAAGTATAAAGAAGATTGAGCTCAGCTAAAATGCGGGAGAAAACAAGAAAGGAAATGGCAAACAAAATGACGCCCATGAACATAATGAACTGGTCTAGCCGACCTTGTCGGCCCCGTCGACAATCTTACAGGTGATTAAAGTGACATCGATGCTGGAGAGAAAAAGACAAAAATTCTAATGAGGGTGATGATTCTGAAAGTCCCACATCCATTATAGTGGATGGAGGACAAATCAAGTTAAAGGCCGATGAGAAATTAAAAAAATATATATTGGCAAACGATTCAAAAAGGAGAGTACTCCATTAAGAACAAATATGATGCAAATAAGCTTTGTTTCTACTAAAAGTCAGTGGATTAAGTAGAATCATATGCATTACAATTGAAATACCTTCATTTAATTAAATGAAAAAAAAAAAAACAGAATCAGATAAGATAAGAAGTAAAAAAAAAATTGAAAAAAAGTCATGCTCTAAATTGAAAGATATTATGGAGAGTCTACTCCAATTTTCTTCAGCAATTTTATTTTTTTTTTCAAAAAATAACAAATACATACCTATTATAGAGTAACACGTGACTTTGGACATGTGTGGAAAACTTTTCTAAAAAGGATTGAAATGGAAACTTAACCGAGGGTGTAAATTGATACATATATACAAGTTTGAGGTTTAAATTGATGAAATTAAAAGTTTAGGGTTAAAATTGATACAATTTGTAAAGTTTGAGGTTTAAATTGATGAAATTGAAAGTTTAGGGTTAAAATTGATACAACATGCAAAGTTTAGGGGTCAAAAATGCTTTTTTCCCTATTATTTATTAATAATAGGAATTCTAATTTAGGAAAGCCAATATCATAATTAATAAGTTATTTAAATCTATAATTAAAACTGTATCCAATTTGTGCATGATTGTCCATATATGTTTTTTTTAATTATTACGTAAACCACATTCAAACTCCAATTTTTGGATTTTACCATAAACAAACATTCATTGGCCATTTCTGCATCTTTCCGTCGGATCTCTTTTCTCTTTTAACCACAATTCTTCAATTTGTCCAACTTCATTTTGCTCACTGTTTGTTGAATATGAGTAAGTATTTTATTCCATTTTTTATTCATTATCTGCATTTTGTACATTGTTTGCCCATTATCTTCATTCCAACGTATATTCATTTCAATCATTTATTTCGTTAATTTAAATATTGTATATATCCTCATATAACCATCAATACTTATATATGTGAATCGAATGCATATTAACTATATCTATATTACAAGTACTAACGATATTCCTGTACGCATTTTATATAGTGATAATTGGAACGAGGTGGACGATTATATCGACTACAACGTATATGTGATGATTATGCATATTGGCATGTCATTCAAGAACTTAATGGACATTGTAATGATGAAGTTATCAATTATAGGTAATTATGAATACTCTGATATATATGCTAATATTGGAGCCCAATCTTTTATAAAAAGGGGTATGAAATTATCTGATGATTGAGATGTTGATTGTTTTTTAACAGTGTGTCCAATGGTTTGTCCAATTGTTGTTCATTAGTTGTAGACAATAGGAATAGTCTATCAGTGATATTAGACTATGCGCCATCTTATTCTTATTCAAAAACTTATGCTCATAATATTTTCAACAATGAATACTCATATTTGAATATCACATTTCATTGGGTCCTATGTGTTTATGTTAAACAACTCATCATATAGATTCTAAGTGTATTTATAGTTCTAATCATTTTGACCTAAATATGACATTTTTAGGATACTTTAAACAAATATCTAAGTATATATTCTAAAGACTGAATGATATATATTTTGAATCTTTATGATAATATTAAGTTGAACAAATTGGCATGTATGTTATATATATACATGCTCGTTTCTTTGTCACCTGTATGAATAGAAGTCTGTTATATATATATATACATACTCATATATAATATTATCAATTTACAATTGAGTATGAAATGTTTCCATTGATATACCATATCATTCAAATTGGTTGTACCATTCCAACCTCCTCCCCCTCGCCCTCCCCCTAAAATATAAATATACTTGTACATATAGCTAATATGCTTCATGTTTGTCATTAATAATTAGAAATCACAATCAGTTTTCTCAAAACAACTATAATATTAGTAAAGAAAGAAACAACATTTACTAAAAAACTTGAAGTTCACAAAAGAAAATAACGTATATGCCAGCTTTTCTAAGCAAATAAAGGTTCAGACTATAATTCACTTTATATCTAAATCTGCGATATTATGTTGAAGGTTGGGCACCCAAAATCTTAACTATTACTCACTTTCTCTTTTTTAATCTTTGGCTTCAACTGATATGAACTTGGAAGTAAATGGCGAATGCATTATTTTTTATGGGACGATCACTCGTCGCTCTCTCTTGATTTTACTTCCTTTTTCGAATGGACATGTATACGATAATGAATATTGAATATATATTTCATACTGTATCTTATTAATAATGGAATACAATCAGTATGTAACATATAAATCATACCACATATAGTAAATATAATTCATGCTACTCTAATATTATCCAACTGTTGACAATTCCATTGAAGTTTCAACATAAACATATCAACATACCCAATAATTTTCACTTATATCTTAATCCCATGTTCACTTATAAGTTATATGGCACTCTAACCAAATGTCATATATAAATGTCCTTTTAGTAATATGTTTTATATCATATAATTCATACCATAAAAATAATACCAAATGAAGCATATTTGTCATACCATTAAACGGGTAAAAGCCATACCCAATAATTTTCATTCACAAATATGAAGTTTTTAGCTATCCCAACACCACAATTTAAACATTGTTAATTTAAACATGTTTGTCATACCCTTAAACGAATAAAAGTCATATCCATTAATATTCTTCATTCAGTTATCCTAGTACCACAATTTAAATTTTGTTCATTCACAAACATGAAGTTTTCATCTATTCCAATAATCCTCATTCACAAATATGAAGTTTACATTTAACCCATCATCATCCTCAAACATTTCGATAAAAGGAAACAATTACAAACAACTGTTGTGCATAGAGGGGTAAAAACGTAAACAGAAAAAAATCTATTCTATATGGACAGACAAAAGTGTAAATTATGGTCTTGTTGAATAGTTTTGAAATATCATGGGCTATTTAAGCCATCTATGTAACTAACTCTAAAATATATTCCTCACAGTCACAAGCAGCATCCACTTTCCTTCCTAACTTATCTTTCTCTCTCTCTCCAACTCATCTTTTTCCTTTCTCTAAGCTTTTAATATATTATATTTTTCTCCAATATCGTATCTTTCTCTTTAAAGTTGTGATCCTTTATCGCTTTATCTAGTATGATATAAATATTAATGTAATGATAAAATTTTCAAATATACCTATAAAATAAAAAAAGTTATATTTTATTTTAAAAAAAGTTATATTTGATTTTCACAATTAAAAATAAAATTATATATATTTTTAGGTAAAAATAATCATTTTTAAGCAAAAGTTCAATTTTAAAAAAAAAAATAAATGAAAGGACATAAAATATAAAGCGCTTGTATTGTGTTTTTCTAAAACAGAAAGACGGACACGGATTAATTGTCAATTTAATTTCATAAAAACGAGTTAATTACTAATCTAATTCCCCTTGTTTGAGTATAGTTTCAATCTCGTTTTTATCTATATTATTTTGAAAGTTTCAGTTATTTTTTATAATTTAGATTTTGTTTCAAGTTAGTTCAAATGATTTTAGAAGTTTTAATTTAGTCCATATCATTTGGTTAAATTTCACAAACCATCTCTCTTTACTAATTTGACAATTTTTTTACATGACAACGAGTAGATGTTATCTTTTCAGCTAATTACGGGAAAACAGTTTAAAGTGGATAAAAAGGCTAAATTATATAAAAAAAAAACACTTGAACTTTGCCATTTGTTTAAAAAACACTTCTCTTCTTTTAAAATTTGCAATATTACACTTGACATTTCATAAATGTTGCAAAACTACTCTCAAAATAGGAAATACTAGAATGTTGAACGAAAATTCGACGTAGCGGATCATCGTTCATTTAGAGTTAATCCATACAAACGTCTTAGTCACCACCACGTCGTTTAAAGTCATCGTATGTCAATTTTTTTTCCAACATTTTAACGGATTTCTACTCCGATAGTAGTTATAAAACGTTTATAAAAAGTAAAGAGTAATATTGTAATTTTGGAAAGGATAGATGTATTTTTTAAACAAATGACAAAATTCAAAAATATTATGTTATAATTTAACCTAAAAACATATTAAAGTTGATTTGTGAGATTTAACTCAACTTTAAGGATTAAGTTGAAACAAAATCCAAATCCCAAAGGCCCAAATAAATATCTATAAATTATAGGACCAAATTGAAGTTATATCCAAATTATAGCACCGGACATAATCCAACCACAGAGAATAACCGGCAAATAAGGCCCCGTTTGATAACGTTCTCGTTTCTCGTTTCCTGTTTCCTGTTTCTGTTTCTCGTTTCTTGTTTCTGTTTCTTAAAAACTAAAAACAGAAACATGTTTGATAACTATTTCTGTTTCTTGTTTCTTGTTTTTTGGTAAAAATAAAGTTTAGTACATATACTATAATAAAACATATAACATGCATTAAAATAAATATAAAACATATATAAAGAGGTTATAGTATTTTATTAAGGCCCAACACCTAATTAATAATAATAATAATAAATTTATCCTTCAAATGTTGTTCAAATTTGATTTGCAATGTTATTTATCACTTCAATCAATTCACCTTGAACGATTTTGACTTACAATAATTAGTTCAATTAGACGAATTTGTAAATTGTCTAAGGTCAGATAATCGAACATACCCACATTTTTTTAATTTAATAATAAAATTTATTTTTATTTTTTCTTTAAAAATGCATTAGTCAATAATACACGCAAGTAAAATCAGAAAAAGATAGAGAATGTATATATTTTTTTACATTTAATGGTAAACATGAAATACATTATTAGTTTATTTATTTAATAAAAAAATAAAATCGTACCAAAAGAAAAAATAATAGAGAATTAAATAGAAAATAATAACTATAAGCTCGTTAATGTAAAGTAAAAGAAAATAAGAAAATAAGAGAGAAGAAAAAAACATAAATGAAAAGAGAAAAGTAAAAACGAAAAAAGGAAAAAAAAAGATAATCAACTATTAAAAGAAAAAAGATTATGATGAAAGAGAAAGAACGAATAGAAAGAAATAAATCAAGAAATAAAAATAAAAATAAAAAAGAAGAAAAAAACAAAAAGATTAAAAAGTATTAAAAGAAAAAAAATAGAATGGAAGAGAGAGAAAGAAGAGAGAGATGAGAGATGGGTAAAAAGAGAAATAGGAATACATGCATAAAACCTGAAAAAAAAAAGAAACAGAATTTGAGAAACTACTTTTTGAAGTTTCTCAAAATCTGCCATTTTTTTAGAAACGTTTCTAAAAAATTTAGAAATAAGAAACATGATCGTTTATCAAACATGGTTGTTTCTTGAAAAATGAGAAACAGGAACAAAAAACATGAAACATGAACGTTATCAAACGAGCCTAAGAGTCCTGAAATGCAAGCAACCAACGAACCAAAGAAATGAAAGAGACCGATTTATATCAATATCTTTTGCTTTGTCAAATTTTCCAAGCAACCGCACCAACTCCTCAGCCAAGTCGATCAAAGAAACGACACGCTGGCAGTGGGCCCCACTCTTTTTAAACAAGGTGGAGCCCATACGACTATTACACATTTCTGAACCTAGACGTCATTCCGTCTATATAAAAATCTTAGACGTACGTTTTTAGACTGACACGCGCCATTCGCCCACCTTACCTTTACCCAACTAGGATTCTTCACGCTACCGGCTATTCCAGTCATCCGGTAACCCTTCCCCTTCCATTTTTGCATCCAGATTCATCATCGCCTTCTTCGCTGCAATGTTCTTCCCGATTAAACTGCATTTTCGTTTATTTTATTCTAAATCCATTTCGTTTTCCTTTTCCATTTCTATCTACAGCCGGATTTCCGTACCTTAGATGGAAGTTTCTGCTTCGTCTACAACCCCTCCTCGCCGGCCGTTCTTCCGACACTGTCACTGTACTTCTTTCAGGCGTTGTTGTCGCTGTTTCTGCTGTTTCTACTCCTATCCCTAGGCGTTCATTGAATTCATTTTCTTCATCATCTTCTTCTTCTGCTGCTGTTTTCGGGGATTATGGATTTTCGCCACGCCCAGTCGGATCTTTCTCTACGGTTCAGTTCTCATGCCACATCTTCGATATCTAGAAGTTCGATCGGGGACAATTCGAGCTATTTGTGCTCGACGGCTTCGAATTCGTCATATCCGTTGGAATTCCGTGAGCAAAAGGACGAGAAATTCAATTTTGTGAAGGTGGATGCGGATGGTCATAGCGAGGATGAGAAGTTTAGCCTTCTAGGGCAACCCTTGCGTGTGAAGAGGCAGAGAGACGGTCAATCGTTTTTCAATCAGGATGCTGCGAAACGGGTAGCGGTTGCGGATGAGTCGAGCCTTGAGGCGAGACGAGCGTCGGTTTGGGCATGGGGGAATCAGTCGCTTCGAATTGCTGACCCGGAAATTCATGATATTATGACAAAGGAAAAGCAGAGACAATACAGGGGAATTGAGTTAGTTGCTTCGGAAAATTTTGTGTGCAGGGCTGTGATGGAAGCCCTAGGTAGCCATTTGACGAATAAGTACTCTGAGGGAATGCCTGGCGCCAGATACTATACGGGTAATCAGCACATAGATGAGATTGAATTACTTTGTTGTGAGAGAGCGTTGGCCGCTTTTAATCTTGATCCTGAGAAATGGGGTGTGAATGTGCAACCTTACTCTTGTACATCAGCAAACTTTGCTGTGTACACAGGTCTTTTGCTCCCAAAGGATCGAATTATGGGTTTGGATTCAGCATCTGGAGGGCATCTTAGTCATGGGTATTATACTCCGGGTGGGAAGAAGATTTCAGCGGCTTCTATATTCTTTGAGAGTCTACCTTATAAAGTGAACCCCCTAACTGGGTATGTTGATTACGATAAGCTTGAGGAGAAGGCGCTCGATTATCGTCCGAAAATACTCATCTGTGGAGGGAGCTCGTATCCACGCGAGTGGGACTATGGCAGGTGTAGGCAGATCGCAGACAAATGCGGAGCTGTTCTGATGTGTGACATGGCCCATATAAGCGGTCTTGTGGCAGCCAAGGTGTGTGGATTTTTCTGATAACATGGTTCTTGAAATTTGTGATTGAATTCTTCTGGTCAGATTTTAAGATTTCTGCAAGATTATGCCTTTTTTTTTTTGTACTGTACCAGCTATATTTTTCATTGTTATGATAAAGTTTGATTAAGGTAATGTGTCCTTGACGTGGGGTGGGATTATTTTAGCACTTAAGATAGCAATTTGAACTTTCCTCCCATTTTTGCTAATTCATATAACATATCATATTAGCGATCTAAAAGTTAATGACATAACCAACTCATTCATGTTGCGAGAAGCCAAGTATGCCACTTTATATACCACTCATTTATGCCTTTATGACTTTCTCTGCTGCAGGAATGTGCTAGTCCGTTTCAATATTGTGATATAGTAACTTCAACAACACACAAAAGTCTGCGAGGGCCCAGAGGAGGCATTATCTTTTTCAGGAGGGGTTTAAAATCGAGGAAGCAAGGCGTGCTTCTAAATCATGGAGATGAAACTGGTACTTATGACTTTGAGGACAGGATAAACTTTTCTGTTTTCCCGTCATTACAAGGGGGTCCCCATAATAATCATATTGCTGCACTGGCCATAGCGTTAAAGCAAGTGGCTTCTCCTGAGTACAGAGTATATATTCGACAGGTGAAGAAAAATGCGCAGGCTTTAGCATCAGCTTTATTGAGAAGAAAATGCAGATTGGTGACTGATGGTACAGACAATCATTTGGTGCTGTGGGATCTTACTCCTTTGGGACTAACAGGTACTGCACTCAGATATTTGCCTCCTTCTGGATATAAATTGTTTAATTGCACTATAGGTTTCAATATTTCAAATCTTTGTTGTTAGCTCTTCTGTTACTATTGTGATTTGATTTTGTATATTCAATTTCCTTTATGGTTCTCTTACATGATCCTCGAGCAAATATCCTTAGATACTAACTTTTGGTGATTATTTTGTGCTTTCTGAGTCATCATTAATCGTTTTTGCTGGACTATCAAGTTAACTATTGCGGGTTTTCTCTGGGTTTGTTTTGATTACCTTGTCCCTATTAGATAAGACGGAAGGATATAGCATAGCTGTTCCCCTGTTATGTAACCTGGCTTCTCACGCCATGCTATAGTCGTAGGTTCATTGCTTCTCAATTATTGGGGATGTCCATCTATGAGTTTATCATTCAGAAAGAAATTTCTAACCTTGTTTCCTCTTTATTTATAATTCAGATTTTCTGAACACTTTTCCATCTTTACACAAGTTTGTACAATACAGACATTATTATATACAGAGGAAAATAATATTAGAGTCAAGACGACACAAACTCAAGTGAATGTTTTATTGGTTCAAGTTGTCCCTTGTGGGATGTTAGGAAACAACGTCGACTCTTAAAAGTATTGATATAAGATTAAATTTATCATAACTCATCAACTTAAACTTTTGGGTTGAGTGGTGATTTAAGTTGACATAAGAGTAAGAGGTTTTGTGTTCAAACTCAAGTAATGTCATTTCCTCCCCAATTAATATTAATTTCCAGTTGGGCCTTCTATAAATTTTCAAGCCCACAAGTGTGGGGAGAGTTAAAAGTATTGATATAAGATTAAATTTACCATAACTCATCAACTTAAGCTTTTAGGTTGAGTGCTGACCACTAATTTCTGATACTTTTGGTGTTTAAATAGGAGGATCTTCAAAGATAAGTCAAGTTCTTTCAATATGTTTTGTAATTTTGTACAAATTACTTCTTCTTTAGGGTGTCTAAGAAACAAGAAATTCTTTTGTAATTATAGCTTTACTCAAATCCTCCATAATTGAGAGGCGGTGCTTCATTAGTATTTTGTTGGGAGGGGACGGCTCTTAGGCTGTTCTCTTTTGTTGGTTAATATATCTTTGTCTCTTATCCAAAAAAATAATCTATGTTGCAGCCAAGAATTATGAGAAGATCTGTGAGCTATGTCATATTACAGTCAACAAGAGTGCCATCTATGGTGACAATGGAGCCATTTCCCCTGGAGGAGTGAGAATAGGTGTGTAACTTGTCTTATTTAGCACTCACTCAGCTTTTGTTTCCCCAGAATTCTGATGACTGATTGCTCAGAGATAAAATCTATCCCCAGAATTCTGATTACTGATTGCCCAGAGATAAAATCTATATACTTGCCACTTATAAAAACTTATTTTCTTGTTCAGGCACTCCTGCAATGACAACCAGAGGTTGTCTAGAGGCCGATTTCGAGACGATAGCTGAGATTCTTCTTAAAGCAGCTCAGATCACAAAAATAGTCCTTCGTAGGGAACATGGAAAACTACATAAAGATATCATGAAGAATCTACAAAACAGCAAAGATATTATGGAGCTTCGGAACCGGGTTGAAGCCTTTGCTTCTTCATTTGCAATGCCAGGATTTGATATATGAATGTGTGAGCCTCTGCTTTTACTCTACCGCTTCACTTGATAAACCTCAAACACGAATTCATGCCCCTTGTTTGTTTGTTTATCTTTTAGTTTCGTAGTCCATACCCTGTAAATTATAGGAAACTACTACTTAATACTGCACAAAGGTTGAAGTTTGACATGTATCATTCATATACTTGTAACAGTGGATCTCAGGTTACAACAGGGATTTTTTTTTTACGTCAAATATCTTCCATGAGTTGATATCACTGTCGTTGGTTTGCTGCCATGTATACTGTTTTGTCGCGAATTCTTATTTTTGTTGGAGAGTGAATTTATCCTACGAAAAGTTTGTTCGATTGTAAATATGTCATTTTTTTTATTGAAAATTTTCTTTTAAAGCAACAAAATATCTGAAAGAGGCATTCAAATTGCCGACCACCATCCACAGTGGGTGGGAGGCTATCAACCTATTAATTTTAAGTTTTCAAATAACTTATTAGCTAAATTACAAATTTAGTTTCTATAGTTGAGAGAAAGTTAGAATTTAGTCTCCGTTTTAAAAGTTAGATTTTAATTTTATCAAAATCAAGCTATAGGAAGAAATTCTATCTTTTTAAACTATAGGGATAATAGTCTTGGGAACTGTTTAGGGCGTGAGTTATAATAGTTTGTAGAGTATTTTACACTCCCAATTAAGATGTCCACGTGGTGGGGCGGGGTTGGGGAATGACTTTTTCGTCCTCGTCCCCACTCTCATTTCCTTCTCGTCCCTACGTAAATTTTCATTTAATTTTGCAAGAAATGGGGTGGGAATTCCTCATAGAAAATAATTCTCCGTTTATGATTTTTATTTTTTAAAAATTTGATTAAATAAAAAATATATATTTTAAAATTTTCTATTTAAATTGTTAATTCCTCGTAAGAGATTTCTATTTAAGAGAATTTTTTTTAATTTCCTTAGAAAAATAAAATAATATTTAATAAAAGTTTGAATTTATGGTTTATATATATATATATATATAATCGAGTAGGGGACGAAGAATGTATTCTCCGTTCCCATCCCTATTTAGCTAAATGGGAAAAAATTCTTACTCACTCCCTCCCCATTCCCCACTCTGTTAGAGGCGGGTCCCGACAGGACTCCGTTCCCACGAGAAAAATGGACATTTCTACCCCAAACACAAACTATTATAACCCCTAAATAACTCTGCATCTTAAACCCAGATTGTATAACTCCACATATTATTATAATCTACTTAGCGTCCCAAACCGTCCTTAAATTTCAACTTTATTCAAACTATAGGACCAAATTTGATTTCCTAAAAAAAAAAAAAAAAAAAAAAAAGACCAAATTTATAATTTAACCTAATTATTTATTTATTTATTTGAAAACATTGATACAAGTACTACAAGAAAAAGAGAAAAAAAAGCAATTTTTTTAACAGCAAAAAAGGCAAGCTTTTGATACAAGCAAAGTAAGAAACTTTTCTAACATTATAGTGGGGTTTTTTCTTTTTGGAGTGGGGGTCAAAAAAAAAAAGAAAAAAGAGGTTCATTAAATATCAAGATCATGTTATGTACCACTATCTTGTTTGGATATATTATCAACCTGGGACATCTTGAGGGACGAAATATAAAAATGATTAGAACCAATGTCTTCAAGCTCACTTCTTATGATTTGATTAGACTTGGGGAGAAATGAAAACAAGGAAAAAAAAAAGCGCACACGTTTGATTAGAGAGATAAAATCAAACAAGTTAGGAAAATACAAATAAAGGACTAACGAAAATGAAATCCCTTATATAATTACATTTAATCATTTGCTATCAAAACTGAATAGGTAAAGTGAACTTAGCTTAACTATAATTAACTTGTTTGAATCTCTCATTTCAATCGTTGAACTAAAAAAAAAAAAACACACACCATATACTAACAAACCAATATTTTATTTGACTATAAGCGTTTCTCATACACGACATTAAAATCCTCTCCACGAAATTACAAAGTTACTGTACAACAAACAACCAAAACCAATAATAATACTCAGAGATTCAGACTCAAGAATTTTGAAAAATATTCAAAGCATGAAAAAAAGAAAAGAAAAATCTAGAAGATCAGAATTCAGAGATAACAAAGCTGAAATCCATCTCCTTAATCAGATGATCAAACTTTCCAACTTCGACTCCTTGAAAACAAATCCCTGTTCTTTTCACTAACAACCCAGGTTTCCTTTGCAATATCCGATGACATTCTGCAGAATTCAGGCCCTATTTCCATAACCAATCTCTCTCTGTTCTCTTCCTCCATTAACCATTTCAAGCTCTTCTTCACCTTCACTTCTTCCTTCTCATCCTCCTCTGTTTCTTCTTCCTCTCCAGATTCTTCTTCCAGTTCCAGCCAACTCTTCGCCGGAGCAGACCTGCAACGCATTAGCAAAAGGGCGTTTTTGGGTGGCGCCATTGGTGGCTCAATCGAAGCATCATCAACAGTACAGAAACTGTTTCTTTCTTTTCGGAGCCCATTAGTTCCATTTTCCTGTAAAACCATAAACCATTTAGAAAATGCAGTTCTGGAGCTTTCACTTCCTTCAACACCCACTTGATTTCCCTGAGATTTTCCCTCTTCCTCTTCTTCTTCTTCGTCGTCTTCTTCTTCTTCTTCTTCAGTAGTGAAATCTGCTTCTGGGAATGCTCTGAAACACCTAAAATCAAACCGGATGCTGCGTAAACACGTTAAGAATTGCATTATATCTTTCTTGAACCCTAAAGACTCGACCCAATTAAACCTCCTCCTCCGTAATTTCCTCCGATTGTGAATTCTCTCTATCTCCTCCATCACCGATTGCCAGCTCTTGCTGTTCTTCGGCCTGATCTTGATCTGCCCTGCACAAGTCACTTTCGGCGACGACGGTTCCGACATCTCAGACCCCATCGTCTTCGCTTTCGCCCATACCACCGGACTCTCCGCCGATTTACTCCGCCGGTGGTGGCGGCGGTGGCTACGACGAAGCTTGTTGGAATCAGAACCCCTCGCTGGACTACAAAGCGGGTTTGGCATTAAAGCAAAGTGCGATCGAGAAGGAAAACAAACCAACAAATCCGTTGAAGGGATCCCTTTAATTTCTCTACCCAATTTCATAGTGCCCTGGAAAAAAAGTGCTTTTCTGGCATTTGGGTTTTGGGATGTGGGGTTTTTAAAAGACAATCTTTACAGAGAATCAAAAAAGAAGAAGAAGAAGAAGAAGAAGAAGAAGAAAGGAGAGTGAGTCAGGTTTTGGCTTTGGCCCCCTACTGCTTTTTGTTGTCTACTTTATTATCTGTTAAATTTTGAAACACTCCTTTTTGCCTGCCTTAGAAATGGAATAAGGGTCAAGATTGCAAGAAGAACAGGCAGGCGGGGCTGAGTTTCTTGGCCTTTACTTTTCGTCCAATGCATTAAAAAGAGAGGACTTTGAGAAATATTTATGGTAAAAGTCGAGAAGGGGCCACGAGCTTTGTTTCATTATCCAATCATAGTCTCAAGTTGGCGAGCCCATGCCAGACAAATGAGAAATTATTTGAGGATACCGTTACAGTAAGATTGATAGTTTTGCATTGAATATATGAAAAAAAAATTGTAAAAGTATCTCGCTTTTGCGTCGGCGGTTATTAAGAACAAATAAATTTTAAAATTTAAATCTGACGTTAGCCTCATCATAATGGTCTCATTATGGTCTCATTGAATAATTTGTCCAAAAAAAAGGTAATTCGCTCTCACAATCAAGCCTTGTTATTGAGAGAAATGGGATGCATTCTTATTTCATTAAACAAACAACCAACTTACTGTACTGTCCCACAAATATTTTAAATCGACAACCAGATATTCCCACTCCCTTTTATCCTTCTTTGTTTTTTTGATATGGAATATAACAATTCCCCACCCTCTTTCCGCTTAATAATTCATATATCAACACAAATCTTCCAAAATAAGATGAAGAAATGGCTTTGGGCTAGATATATATATTATCTTATGATGTTTTGAGTGTTTTTCAATGGAGAAGATTTGTGAATTGTCTACTTGAACATAGCTTAATTAGTTAAGGTTTATACTTAGATCAAGAAATCAAAAGTTCGAATCCTATCACTTCATATATTGTTAAACTAATATATATATGTTTACTTTTTTGAAACCAAGAAAAAGGCTCTTTTCTATGCTCCTCACCCTTATCTTGAAAAAGTTAGTGGTGGACAATTTTATGCTGGTGAATGATGATAATTAAAATTCTCGGTATCCTCTTAGTAGGAAAATATTGTCATTTTTCAAACAAGTCCATTTTTGTTTAACAAACTTTAATTTAGCCTCTTATGTTTTAATATTTTTCAATTATATTTTTCTGTTGGTGAATGATGATAATTAAACTTACATGACGTGATATTTAGTAATTTCACAAAAATTTAGAAGAGTAATTTCTAAGAGGTGAAGTTCTGAGCTCCTCCAAATTTCTAAGAAGTTGACAAAAGTTTCGACATTTCTTCTTTCATGCAATCAAATTTCTCTTCTAAAATTTTATCAATACACTAGGTAACGTATCACATTAGTTTATTATTTGTCAACTTTAACATTTATTGACAAAAAATGTATAATTGGAAAATGTTAAATTGTAAGGGGATTAAATTGAAACTTTTTAAACAGTAGGAAGTAAATGGAAAAACACCAAAATATTAGAGAGTAAAACATATATTTTTTCTATATTATATGGTATCTTTGGTAGATATGGAACTTAGCTTAGAGGTTTAGACACTTTGTCATTTTAATTTAATGTTAAAATTTTGATATGATGATGAGTATGATATGATTTTGGAAGCAATTTTTTTTTCTTTGAAATGATGTGATGTTACTTTATTTTTCTCTAACTATGATTGATTGATTTCAATAAAGTGGAAAATAGTTCTAAGATGAAAAGAGCATAGTTGTTTAAATTAAATTAAAGTGAGAATGCAATTATGGGGGTTGGAAAGCAATTGAGAGTTTTGTGGTGAGAATTTGGGCCCTCCTCATGAGTCATGAGCATAGAGCCTTGCAGTTGGATTTAGATGACTTTCTTTGCTTTTTGCTTTGGACTTTGGCCAATTATTAACAAACCTCACACTCTCCACCCATGCTTTCATACATGTTCAATCTAAATAAACTATTGAAGGTGATGACATTTAATGCAATTAAAAATCTAATATTTAAGTATTTAGTGATCCAAATCAAAGTTGGATAAGTAGGCTCTCGATCGACGAATCTCACTTCTCAACGAGAAAAAATAATAATAATAGGTGCTTGGAATATTTAGTCCAATATAACTTGAAATTAATATTTGACTTTAATAGCCAAAGTGAGCATAACTTAGCAATAATTTGTATGTATCATCTCCGAGAGGTTAGAGGTTTGAATCCCCCACCCTCAAATGTTGTTGAACTAAAAAAAAAAAGATTTCAATAATCTCTAAACTATGTTTTGAGAACTTTAAAACTACATCTTTTTGTCTCTACAGTTCAATTTTTTTTCGTGGGCCATTAACTTAGTATTGACCTCTTCGATGAAATGTCATATCAATGTCGAGTAGAATGAACATGACCTCCTTTTCTTTCTCTTTTTGATGGTGAATGTAATTTTGGTTTGGTGTGGTGTGGGTGTGACCACAAGAGCATATACCTTATCTTTCTTTTAGTAGTTTTTATCTTTCATTCATTTTCCATAATCTAGACATACTTGTATGTATATCACTACATTCATATAAATTTATTTTGTCATACATTTTTCTCACTTCTTTTTCTACGCATTTTCTCTATGCTCTCTCTCCAATGAAGAGTCTCCATGCAACAAATATCACAATTGCCCTGAAAAATAATAAAGCAAGTTCTATTTTCCTTTTTTTTTTTACCCAAAAATAAGATGAAGAAATAGTTAGGGTTAGTACAATTGATGCGAGAATTTGGTCACAGATCTACATAATCTCTTGGTCGAGGAGACAAAATGAGGTATTGGGTTGACCAAACGAAGAATACTTAGACTGGTGGGAGGCTATGCCCATGCTTTGATGCTTAAGTTAATGCTTAGACCGAAGTAGTGTCAAGCTGAGTTAGGATAACACTAAGTACCTTAATAATGAGATATTTATAGGGTTCTTCCACTATTTTATGGTAGGTTCATACTTAACATGGCAACGAAGATTTCACTTGTGGCTGTGCGTGCCTTGGTTCGGTTCTTACCGAGCTCAGTAGGCTTCTTCATCTTTCGGCTTCTAACCATACCTCCTTGACTCAGTGAGCTAAGCGAGCTTCTTCATGGGCTGTGTAGAACTATTGACACGTGGTGATCAACCCCTAACTAGGACATAAGTTGTTATTAATTATGAAAACTAATATACAAAATTATTACCTAATGTCGTTCTTCAATTGAATAAATAAGAAATAGCAAGAGAGAGAAAAAGAATCGTCATCAAGTAGTCGCATTTTCTTTATCATTCGTGCTTAATATTCGTTATTATTCTGTAGTGAAGTGGGCACTTGTAATTTTTTATTATTATTATGATCATTTGTATTTTCCTTTAGATTCATTACGATCATTTGTATTAATTATTGTGCAACGAGGTAATGATTTACATTCCTAATAAACAACGTAAAAGTAATCAAATTTCATTTCTGCAGATAATTTGCACTCATAGGTCCAAATCAGAAAGCAGAGACATAGGGGGGGTTAAATGCAAAACACACAAAATAAATTGCTGTCTATTTTTGGTTAAATATTTTTTCAGATTCATTAATTCTTACATAAATCATAATGAGTAGAAAGATGAGAAAAAAATTGTTCCAAAAAAAAAAACAAGTTTCAATTCTAAGTTCCTTCTAAGTTCTAACTGAGTCAGGTTTCTGAATCTTGTACGTCCCGTCGTTTTTCCCTGAAAAATCAAATTTCTTCCTTCTACGGGACGTTTAAAGATTTGAAAATGAAAGTTTCTCCTCTTCAATTGATTACTTACCAAATTGAGCGATAAAAATTGTTCAAATTATTCATTAAAAAGAAAATTTCTTCATTGCGAATCGAGATCTCTCTTTCGGGATGGAAAACTTGATGAACAAGATTCGAAAACTGGACGCCTATCCGAAAATCAGCGAAGATTTTTACAGCCGTACACTGTCCGGTGGATTCATCACTATCGCTTCCTCCATTATAATGCTATTGCTCTTCATCTCCGAGCTTCGTACGTTCGCCATTTTTATTTTATCTTTGAATCTGTGCATGCTATGTTTGTTGTGGGAGGTTTCTCCATACACATTTTGGAACTTACTTAGCTCAATTCGCTAATTGGCAAAATCCAGGAATGAAATGATGTGCAGCGACTTTTTGATGGGGCTCTTTGGGGTTGTTTTATCACTATCATGCTTTTTTGGTATTATTATTTTATTCATGGCTTATTAGTTTCTTATTAACAAAATAACTCAGTAGATTAGTAAACAAATAAGTGTTGTTTGGGTAAGTTTGTGTTTGATTATAACTTTACAATTAAATATTGTTTGTGTTCCTTGGCATTTTCCTATTGTCTTGTTTCTGTTTCTTTTTTCTTGGTTATTCTGTTCTTGTTTCATGCACAGCTCTGGTTCTTGCTGCATGAAGAGGGGCTGTTTACCTTTTGTTTCCTATCTTATAACATTTATGAGCTTGCTCTTCTAATTTCAGGTTTGTATGTCCATACTGCAACAGAAACAAAGCTTATAGTAGATACTTCAAGAGGAGAACACTTACGTATCAATGTAATTTACCTGCAAAATGGAAACTTGTCTTTTCTAATCTGCTTACAAGGGTTCATTTTCTTTTACTTCATAATTAAGTTAGTTGCATGTGAACACATATCATATTTTTTTATTTTCCTTCTTTTCTTTTACTGTTCTTTCTTTGAAAATGCTCCTGGACTTGCACTTGAATGTGCATCTACGTAATATTCCTATTCAATGTGCAGTTTGATGTTACATTTCCTGCACTTCCATGTTCTGTTCTCAGTCTTGATGCTATGGACATAAGTGGAGAGCAACACCTCGATGTGGTATGCCATCCTAAAACTGTACTGTAAATGATCGTTGTTTCCATTTCATTCAGTTCGGTTCGCAGGAAAATTCACATATAAGCAGTGCTTGGCATTTGGAATCCTTTGGTTAATTTCAACATCTAAGTATTGCATTTCCTTCTAATGTCTTTTAATTATGCAGAAACATGATATAGTAAAGAAAAGAATAGACTACCAAGGCAATGTAATAGATTCAAGACCAGATGGGATTGGATCATCTCGGGTATATATATTCTTTTGCATTGTCTTTTCAATTACTGTTTACTTTTCTGCATAATTTCCATGAAGGCTTTATTATTTTCCTTTTTTTTTTCTATTAACAATAAATAGAATCAAAACCAGATGGTATTGCTAACGAGCATGATTTTTAGCGGTTGCTGATTTTGGTACCTTGCAGTGTTAACTTTAGGATCACTGAATAATGAGTTGCTTCGTTTCTCCCTTTTTATCGATTCTGTTTCTACTTCATACAGATTGAGAGGCCTTTACAGAGACATGGTGGCAGACTTGAGCACAATGAGACGTATTGTGGTTCCTGCTATGGGGCAGTAAGTGTATACTTCAATTTTTGGATTTTTATGTTGGAACAATGTTTAATTGCATTTTCAAGTTCTTTACGAGTAATTTGAGAGAAATTCAGTATTACCGTACTTCATAGGTATTGATGGGTACATTCAGTAGTTTACTCATTCTTGATCGAACTAGCCTGCCGATTCAAATTTTGATGCATAGCCAATTAAGAATATCCTCACTATAGCTGCGTTTCCCATTTATCTTGAAGTTTGTTTAATGTTGATAGTTTGAAACTGTATAATTGAATTAATTGCTAATTGTATTCATTTTGGTCTTTCTTTCCCTTTGTTCTGTTTTTCAGTTAGATAAGGATTGTTGTAATTCTTGTCAAGATGTGCGTGAAGCTTATCGTAGTAAAGGTTGGGCTTTGTCTCATCCAGATCTAATTGACCAGGTTGGCTTACTTTCTGCATAAAAGCATTTAAAACGTTTCTTTGAGATGCAAATTGTCATTTAAAATTTTGAGTTCATTTGACTGTTTGAAATCCATTCGAATAAACTAAATAGTTTTCTTGACTGAGGTTGACCTTGTGAATGTATCTTAAATTTTGTGATAGTTCTGACAATTTGTTTCTCATTTAGATGCCATCTTATAACAATTGCTTCTCATTAAATAACTAATTGTTAGAGATGATTGAATTTGGTATCATTGGATATGGTTGACACACTTATCATAGTGATAGTCCTGAGTTAAATTGCTCATAACTAAAATCCCTTCAACTTGTCAATTTTTATCGAGTAGCTCAAATTGGCAAGTGAGATTTGTTTTCACTCTAGGGAAATTTAGCATTCAGTTGATTTCTATTCTTCTCTTTGTTTTGTTTCAACTTTTTATTCCCTTCATGATGGGTGTTATCAACCTAATTTACTTGGACCTCGCGGTATTATATTATTTCTTGTTTTTAGAACTTTTGAGTTGCAAGATTGGATTATACTTTCTCGGTGAAATGGAATCTCTCGTATGTTGACTTACTCGTTTTTTTAGTGCAAACGAGAAGGTTTCTTCCAGAGGGTGAAAAATGAAGAGGGTGAAGGATGCAATATATATGGGTTCTTGGAAGTTAACAAGGTGGCTGGAAATTTTCACTTTGCACCCGGAAAAAGCTTTCAACTATCGTACTTCCAGATGCATAATCCGTTAGCATCATTCCAGTGGGATACTTTTAATGTAAGGAACTAGTTTTGAAATGAGAAATTTGCTACTTTTCTTTTCAGGTAACCTGTCTCATTTATTTATAATATTCTTCAGATAAGCCACAGGATTAACAGATTAACTTTTGGAGATGATTTTCCAGGTGTTGTAAATCCTCTTGATGGGTAGGCTTCCTTTTGTTTGTTTGAAGTTTAATAAATTCATCCTTTTACCATAAACTAATTGTGGTATTTTCCTCACATTCTCTCCCATTTTTTCTCTTCTACCTTGGATTCAAGTGTGCAATGGAGTCAAGGAACGCTCAGTGGAATGTTCCAATATTTTATCAAGGTTCTAAGTTTGATATCTTCAATCATTTTTTTCTCTTATTCTTCTCGTTCTCTGGAATTCATATTTTCATGATGACTAAATATTTGCAGTAGTTATTTGATATCTCTGATTGTTGCTCTTTCTTGTGTTTCTCAATGTGGTCTGGCTTTCATTATTTAATTTATAACTTATATTTTGAACGTATTTTTGCTAAATCCAAGACACACTAGTGTGAATGAGGGAGAGAAAAAAGAATTTAAGTTACTGATCTGCCAAATTCTTTTTTAACTTTTCCATTAAGGATATACTGTTCTAAGGATGGATCAATGTGGGGAATATTTTCTATATACATCGTATGCATATATTTCCTGTCTCCATGATTCTTTACCTCTCTAGAGTTATACTTCCAATGCTATGCATTTGCTTTATAACTCTCATCTCACAGGAGGTAGGCTTCCAGATGGTTGCAATTTCTTTACTACTGTTCTGCATCTCATATGTCAATTGGTTGAGTTTTTTATTTGAGAGATGCATTTCTGAAATTCGTTTGCAGGTTGTACCTACCGTCTACAAGGATGTGAAGGGAAAGGCTATTAAGTCAAATCAGGTTGAGTTGAACTTGATTGTTTCCAGTTTCTAACTTTTGGATGGTTGTTTGTTGAGCTTGCCATTTAAGATCCTATATTGGGAGTGCAGTTCTCTGTAACTCAACACTTGAGGGGCATAGACGGAGAAAGCTTCCAGGATCTTCATGGAGTTTTTTTCTTCTATGACCTGTCTCCCATAAAGGTGGGATCTCTGTTTTTATGCAAAAGTTTGTTTGCAAAGACCTTGATTTTTAATCTTTATGTAATGCTTTGCTTCAAGCTCCTTACTGGTTTTTGCCTTGGGATATTACATCTTGGAATTTTTCGGGTGCCTTAACTATCCAATTATATTTCATTTTGCAGGTGACATTCACAGAGGAGCAGGTCTCATTCTTTCACTTCTTAACAAATGTATGCGCTATAGTCGGAGGTAATTTACAAGAGTTATTTGAACCTCAATCAGTTGAGAATATACTAGAAAGTAGCGCGCGCACGCACACAAAAAAACTATGATCACTTTTCCTTTTTCAATCAATTCAACTTTTCATGATTACTTGAATCATTGCTCCACTCTTTTTGAATAATGGAAGCATTCATAGTCATAAAATCTGCTCACAGTTATAAATAAATACTTCCTTTATTGATGCGATCCATGACAAGTTTTACCATGCCCTTTGCCCTGTTAACATTGTAGTTTTCTGATTAACTTTCACAAAAACAAGTCATGAACAAGGCAGATATATTTTTCCAGTTTAAAGTGCATTAAAAAAAAAGTTTGTTTTGTGGTTCTGTTATGATACATTGTCTCAATTTTAATGACTTTCTTCAGGAGTTTTTACTGTTTCGGGGATATTAGACTCCATTATATATCATGGTCAAAAGGCAATCAAGAAGAAGATGGAGCTTGGCAAATTTATGTGATCATCGGTTCAGTTGAAGAGAATCAAATCGTGAGATAAATATGCAGGATGTCTCTTGCTGTCGTTGGTATGGTGCTGCTTTCGATCTCAACTTTCCCGATGATTCCCTTCAATCAATATAGTTTAGTTTTCATTTCCGCTCATTTACATCTTAAAAACTCTTCTTTTTCTTTTTTTCTAGCTTTCCAGATACACAATTTTTTAGTGCTCAAATAGTGTGAATATTTTCCGGAAAGGTAAATAGGTTAGAGGGGCCATTAATTTATTCCCTGATACCTTGTACGAACTTGGAAGTAAACAGGTTTATTATCGGATATTTCTTTTTTGGCAAAATGAAACATTTTAGTAGAATAAAGCACCTGTCAAGCCCAAGATTGACCTGAATTTTCTTTTTAAAATTTTCCTGTTTATCTTGGATGGGATTATTCAGTGCGCATTCTGTAATCTAGTTATTCAAGTTTTATTTGTTATTGTTGCCAAAATATTTCTTTAAGTTATGCTTTGGTCGATGATTATATTGATATTACGAAGCTGAACTAATCATTTGTTTAACCGAAAACATTAGACAATAGTAACAACCAATAAAAAATGATTACAGTTACTACAACTGACAAAAGAAAAAGGAACACCATAATTAAATCATATCATGGTCTAGCAAGAAAAAAAAACCAGCTGACCATGGTGGACATTTACATGGTATGGACAAAATGCCCATATCAAAAGAATTTGAGCCTTGAGTCTCGGCCTGCAACCTTCCAAAAACTCTGTTGCAGGTTCCGTTGAAGATTCCGATCGAATTATTAAGGTAAGATCGATGCCCAATCTATCTCAGAAGGATATTTCTCTAGCATTGAATTCTCCCAAGCTTGATTCTGATCCCATGGCAACTCTGTGAAGTCAGGGAATGTACGATCTGATAAAGGTGAAGACGCTGCAGACCCGTCGCTCTCTGTCACAGCCAGCGACGAGGAGTTCTCCACCTTCACAGCCGCTGTTTCAGCCGCCGAGGAGCAGGATTGGGACCTTGACTTCTTAGCTGCAGTAACAGGCTTCTTTGAGTTGCCTTGTTTCTGTGGCTTGGCCAAGTTATCACAAATTGCTTGGAGCTTTGCATCAACTGAGGATTGTAGAGGCCTATACTCACCGAATTCGCCTTCAACACAGGAGCCTTGGTGCTTGAGGTGGGGGAAATTGAGTCTGGCAGAGTCCCCTCGGAGCTTGAACGCTGCCTTGTCATATGCCAAGGCAGCTTCTTCAGCAGTGTCAAAGGTACCGAGCCAGAGTCGAGTTCGGTTCCTTGGTAGTCGGATCTCGGCCACCCATTTCCCCCAATGCCGTTGCCTTACCCCTCTGTAAAGCTTGGTGGGTTTTGAAGATGAACCCACTTGCTTCATTGTGATCGGCTTGGGGCTGAGGAAGCTGGGCGTTTGTTGTTCATAGCACAGTGGCGGTTGATGTGGCTGTTGGTTCTGTTGCCCCCAAGCAAAAGCTACTGGGGATTGGTTTTGAAGAAGATTGATCTGAGGTTGAGAATGGAGAATTTGAGGTGATGATAACTGATGGGGTCCAATTGTGAATGGCTGTTCGAACCCAATGAGGTTTTGGGTCGAGAACCCATCTGAAAATACCGAGTTCATCGAAGTGGAGCAGCCATTTGAGTACAAAGTGGACTGTTGAGAGACTGAGTGAGAGAAGTTCAGGTGACTGTTGAAGGAAGAAGGAAAAGGAGTTGGTGAAGAAGAAGAAGAAGAAGAAGATGGGAAATTTGTAGAAGCAGAGGAGGAAGCAACTTTAATAAAAGGTACAATTGCTTCCATTAGTTCACCTCCAAAGTGGTCTGTTTGATGTCCTTCATTATAGAAATCCATGGCAGCTGCCATTAGTTCAATAGTTCACCAAAACAAAATGAATCCAAAAAGAAAAAAGAAAAAAAAAATTATTTCCTTACAGATGAACCTGATTCTTGTTATAATAGAAAGAACAGGCCACAACTAAAAATATCAAAGAGGTCTGAAAATAGACAACCCCTTCAACTCAAAACACAAAAAGAAAAGAAAAGAAAACCAACCTTGAGGGACTAAAATTCACCCTCCATGTAGATTGATCATAAGAAGGAACAAAAACAAAAACAAATGAATTAAATTTAAGAAAAATGCAAAAGTAAAAAACAGAAATCCTGGATCTCGATTCTGAAAATACCTGGCTTTGCACAATCCTAAGTTTGGTTATTGTTCATTCCCGAAAAAACAAACCCAAAAACCAGAACCTGAAAAGACAGATAATTAACAGAAAGGGATTCAGAGAAGCGGGGAGTTGCAGAAGGGGGAAACCAGAAGAACAAAGAACTTCAAACTTCAAACTGATTTTTTTTTTTCTTAGCTTATGTCTAAAATGCTCACTGTCTCTCCGCCTACAATGCCTCTTCCCCACGAGCAGCTCCCATTTTATAAGCCTCCAAAGCCTTCAAATTCACTTCCCTTAATCACAGCGTTTAAAAATGATCTCAATTATCCGCCGCAACTTAGCTTCATAATCACGTTCATCATCTCTGATTCTCCTCAAAAGTTTCGTTGACCAGAAAACACTCGTGTTCACACTACTGACTAATTACTTTACACTTTCTTTTGCTTTGCAGTTAATTAATTCATCCCCCTTCTGACAATTCTTGTTTCTGCTTCAAATCTCGTTCGTTGGATGTCGTCGGCATGAAGCTGATGGTTGGCTCCGATTGAATTACTCGACCTGGGAGCCCACACGGTTTTCCAAGCTTTTCTGTCAGTTCATTGGATTACATTTTACATCCTCAAATTTATTGCAAGTGGGCCAATGGGTAAGTGGAAAATTTTGAATTTTCGCTTTTTATTGTGTAATTATGACTTTTTAGTTCTTTCATTTTCAAGATAATGTTCCTATCCTAAGCTTATTAAAGACTTTTCCCACCATACAAGTTTGAATTTTGATGGTTAGATTTTACTTTCCACCTCAATCGAGACCCACAATCAGCCACTAATTGTGATTATAGTAAAAGTTATGATGTCATTTACTGACCTCAAATTAAATAATTTTTTGATTCAATTACAAGTTTAGTCCATGAACTTTAAAATTTGTATCTATTTGGTCCCTAAATTTTTAATTTTGTGTCTAAAGGTCTCCGAACTTTTAATTTTGTGTCTAATAGATCCCCGTCAGGTTCAAAATTTTTAAAAATTAATTGATCTAATAGATATAAATTTGAATTTTATATTTAATGAAACTCTAAAATTTCAATTTTGTGTCTATTAGCCCATAAATTTTAAAAAAATCAAAAGTCTAAGAGCTAAATTTGTAATTTTAAAAGTTCAAGGACTAAATGGATACAAACTTCAAAATTCAGGGACTAAATGTATAATTTAACCTAATTTTTCTATGATAGGAATAGTGTGGCTGCTATATTGATATTTTTTTATTGATTTAATTTAATTAGGTAAAATGTAGTTTATTTTTTGTTCTAAATATAGTATTTACTTCCGAAAATAAGAAGATGATCATATGGGTGGATGATAATAATTGGTAATCTTCTCATCGGTTGACTAAAGAGAATATTTCATGAATTTTATTATGAAATTAATTATTCGTATAATGTTTAAAGGTGAGAACGTGCATTTATTATGGAATTAAATAAAATTATTGGAATAAAAATAGGTTGGTCAATGGAACTGTTTAAACGTCTCTTCAAGTCACGATGGTGGAATTTTTCGAGGGAGCTGGAACCCAGTTGGCTATTATAAGAGAATTTAAACACGGTATTTTAAACCTGTGTCAAAGAATTATCAATGGGCAGTCACATTCACTGAATTTACCTGTTCATTGAATATTTTTGGCTAAATATATCAAATGGTAATTAATCTTTAAAGTAATTCTCAATAATTTTTTTTTAAACTTTTAGTTGTATTTTTAATTAATGTATGAGTTTTAACAAAAGATTATGTATCATTAAATAGTTATTTGAACACATGTCACTTAGAAGAAGTTAATTTTGCTGATGTTGCAAGTTCGAATTTTGCTAATTAGATCAAAATATGTTTATAAATCCATAATTTAGTCATACTTCGTGTTTTTGCTAACAAATTTTAACTACTTTTGTACAAGATAAAGTAATTGAGAATTTTAAATGTTTTAAAAAATTGACAGATCAAATTAAGAATGTAAATGATACAAAATATCTCTAAACTTTGAGGCAATTTTTTTTTTTTTTTTAGTATATAGGAATAAAACTTACAAAACATTAAAGGGAGGGATATGCCTAGGTAGTCATTATTTGCAGCACGAGCAGCCCAAGAAGGAACCTCCTCAATCCAAATCTCAGAATGACAAAATCTACGAGCATACCCAGCAAGATTGTGAGCTAATGTGTTGCATTTCCTCGGAGTGAAGAGAAAATCAATGGTTAGTCCTTGCTGATTCTTCTTGCGTCCACGAACGGTTGAATCTCATTTGCGAACTTATCATGATCGCTCATAAGTTTCCAGAGAATTTGTGAATCCACTTCCGCCCACAAGGGAGTTAGTCCAGCTTCAATCGCTAGCATAACACCCTCATTTAATGCTAGGGCCTCTGCCAGTTCAACAGGTCTCTACAAACTTGGTACTTTCCTGCTACGAGCATAGTGTTGCCTTTTGAATCATGAACTATGGCCCCCATCCCTACTGAATCATCTAGTACTGCAACATCTATGTTTAATTTGAAAGAATTCAGAGGGGGAGGGTGCCATCTGTCACTATCAGCTTCTGCTTGCGTCGTAGTGGAAAGTGGGTCAGAAGGGTCGTTGCGTTGATGTGAAACAGTTGGACCCAATGCTTTGTCCATGTTCGTTTCCTCGATGATATCAAACGCCCAATGAAGTGGGTTCTTCCATTGGGGATGCTTGACTCCAAAGATCCTTTCGTTACATTTGCTCCAAATTGCCGCAAGTGTTAATACCAGAATGCATAGTTCTATTTTATCCAAACTCTGAATGACCCTACAAAAAAGGGAACAAATACCAAGTTAATGTAAATCATTAAGTTTTCTATATGAATTATAACTAGACCAAATATTTTTACTTCCCTAACACTTCCACAACGCATGGATTTCGTTCTCTCCCTCAAAATTGCAAGACGGATAATCACTTCTGGATATGACAATTCGATGGAGAAGATTTTTCCTGGTAGGGAGGGCATTTAGACATGCTATCCACATAAAAATCTTGGTTTTTGCTGATATCTTCATATCCCAGAGAGTCTTCCACAATCCTTCTGTGTCTTGGGTTGATGACGGAGAAGCAAAATGTGCCATCTGCGCAACTTTATATCTACTTTTTACACAGTAGCTGCCTCTCTTGTTATAATGTCAAAAGAAAGAATCTAGAGTAGGGGGTTATGTAAATGGATGCCTTTGATTATCTCAACATCCTCTGGTATAAATAGCTCTTCTAATAACTCCTCATTCCAAACACCACTTGAGATTAGATTAGATACCTTAGTGTTTTTCAGAGGTCTAGGGGAGGAAAATAATTTAAAAGTTGATTCCCTTGGAACCCACTGATCTGAATAAATATCAATAGATGTATAATCTCCAACTCTCCATATGTCAAAGGCCTAGAGCAAGTTTCAATTATGCTTATACTATTTGAAAATTTTCATTTTAACTCTTGAACTCTGAAATTATTTTAAGAAAAATGTTGGTAAGTGATGTCAATCTCTTGAGTTGAAATAAATGAGAACAATAATTTAATCTACAATTAAATTTGAGTTGTAAATTCTCTTTTAAGTCTAAAAACATTATTAACATTATTAAAATCTACTCCAAAATGTAGAAGTATTTTAAATAATTTAACCGAGATGGCCCCACGAGAAAGGTAGGGGATGGAGATTTGGAGATCCAACGGCTGAGATTAGGTGTTGGTGTTATGTATGAGGGGGCAATGCGGACGCCGGCGTTGAATTCAAAGAGCAGGCGACCAAGGAGCGGACACGACAGGGCAGGACTTTCGGGGAGAGGAAACTCAACCATGGTTAAATTGAAGTTGAAGTTGAGTTAAAGTGAGGTTACGGAGGGAAGAATAAAAGCGGGATGGAACAGACCACGTGCATGGGGAAGGAAGGTGCGCGTGGGACAAGGTCTTTGAGTCCGGCGCCTGATTCTGCAGACGGGGCCGTGGGTTTTACTCTTGTGAACTTCCCCACGCGCACTTCCATCTCACGCTGGGTGTCGCAGCTCATTGTGGGATGGTTTGGAAACCACGCGCCAGGTTTCGCGTGGGAAGAGAGGGAGAGTGAGAAGGTGAGAATTGACCAAAATGGGGCTGAGAGAGAGGGAATCCGGAATGGATGTTGGAGCATGTTGGGCGGGGCAGGAAGAGGGAAGAGCGTGCTCATTGAGGCTTTGCACGTGCCTGACAGTCTGCGGTATGAGAGAATTTATGAAGCCGCTGTCTTTCTCTCCCTCTCTTTTAACTTTGAGACCTGTATCAATAAAAATTTTTAATTAATAATTATATTAATTTAAATATTAAATTTTTATAAATGTATCAATTTCTACATTCTATCAAATTTCGTTTCAAAATCGTAATTTTACACATGTGCAAACTTATAATTCTATCAATTAAATTCCTAAACTGTCATGAGTGAATTAATTTAGGCCCTCAATTTGAAAATTAATGTTTATTTATCGATCCTAGCTAAATATGTATATTGGACTGAGTCGATCACAAGGAACTGATTATCAATTTCTCGAATTTCTTTAAAATCGAAATAGGAGGTTTGGCATAAAAACTAAAAGCAACTAAAATTAAAACAATGAAAGTGAAAGGATCTTACCAAGGGCACCAATTTGGAGTATGTTGGGTTAACAGTGTAATATTGATCACTGAAAACCAATGTTAGACTTAATTTCGCAATTAATCACCTCATCGACTTAATCGGAACAGCCAGAAAACCCCCCAAGGTCTCCGAATCAAACTAATTCAACCTAGCAACAAATTAATTCTAAATTAATGAATTAGTTGGGCACAATAACATTCTATACTAACCAATTAATCAAATTACGCTCTAGGGATTAATTAGGATGTGTTATGGGTGAAATTGGACCAACAAGAATGGGCTGGCTAAAGGGTTGCAACGAAGGGCCAAACAAGAAAAGAGGCCCAATACGAAGTCGAAATGGACCGAAACCGACAATGGACTCACAGAGAATGAGTGGGAGAAGAAACGGGCTTGGGCTTCGACCCAAGCTCGTGGTCGGCCAGGCCTGCTGGCCGAGGCCGACCAGGCCGGCCAAGCCCATGGTCGGCCCGGCCGAGGCCGACCAGGCCGGCAAGGCCCAATTTTGGGCCTTGCCTCGGTCCCTCATGCCACGTGTGCCCTCGGTCCAGCCCAATTCGATCTTTCCTTTCCCCATTCGAAGACAGAAACCCACAAAAAACCCTAGGAATGAAGCTATTTAAGCTCTCCCTCAGGGGGAGAGCAAAGGTAAGTTCATTCCAGCTTACAACACTCTCCTACAACTCTCAAAACTCTCTCTGACTTAAGCATCGGAGCCTGTGTGGTCTACACCACACCGGTGTCCAGGTTTTTCTTGTCTTGCAGGCCGCGTTCTTCCCCCAAGAATACAAATTCACCGTCGTTGTCACGTGGAGGTCAGGTGATATTTCTCCTGTCCAAAATTTGGCAACAACAGTTGGCGCCGTCTGTGGGGAACGACAACGCTTGCTGGAAAAATCTTGTGCCTAAGTCAACCCTACGAGAAGATGAGTAGAATGACAGAAAACAAACACTGGAATGAAGACAGAGACGATTCCGATCAGGATCGTCACCTGCGACGAATGCAAAAAAACCAGCCTCCTCGGCCTCAAAACGAGGCCGAGGCCGACCCTAAGCAGGTCGAGGCCAACCTGCTCGTTCAAGCTACATGGCAGCGCGGACCAGATGGATGGCATCAAGAAGCCAGCCTGTATTTTTTGGCCGAGGCCGAGGCCGACCAGATCGTTCAAGCTACTTCGATTGAAAAGCGACTAGATCAACACGACCAACAAGGAAGCAAGGTAAGCCGAACAAACGGAACGAAATCCGTCGTATGCTCGACATCAAAAGGCCAAGGTAAAAGGGTTCGAAACCGAGGCCAAGGCCGAGGTGAGAATAAAACCCTAACCTTGGAGCAATACGAAGATGAGACGGATTTAAGAAGCATAATCAAGGAAAAGAAGCGACAAAGAGCCTTGTCCGAGGCCGAGGCGAGCAATCTTCCGGCTACTTAAGCGACGGATCTGAGAAGTGTCATCGAATGGAAAAAACAACAGAGAGCCGAGGCCGAGGCCGAGGCCAACTTTAGAACTGGGGCCGAGGCCGAGGCTAATTCTGGAACCTGAGGCCGAGGTTGAGGCCAATGTTGATACTGATGCCGAGGTCGAAGCCGAGGCAAGTTCCAGGGCCAAAGATGAAGCGAATAGTTTGCCATGGAGGGCAGAATTATTAAAGATTCAAAGCGAGCTGGACCATATCCAAGGGAATATGCAGAAGGTAAAAAATATAGGGTTTGATATTGACACTTTGATAGAACAGGTAGATCCACCTTTCACTGATGAAATCATGAATGTGAAACTACCTCCCACATTCAAAGTTCCAAAGATCAAACCCTATAATGGAAACAAGGACCCTATTGTTCATCTAGATGTGTACAGATCATGGATGGAACTTCATGGAGTAGAAGATGCAATCAAATGCAGAGCCTTCTCATTCACTTTAGTGGGACCAGCAAGACATTGGTTTCGCAACATAAAAAGAGGATCTATTAGTTCATTCAAGGAATTGGCTCGAGCATTCGTGACGCAATTCTTGGGAGGAAGAGATCAGCGCAAGCCAGCAACTCACCTACTTTCCATCAAACAAGGATCCAAGGAAACCCTGCAGGAATATATTGCTCGGTTCAATAGTGAAGCTTTATGTGTTGAGGATTACACTGACGGAGCAGCGTTGATGGCAATAATTAATGGACTCAGAGATCGAAGACTCATACGATCCTTGGGAAAGAGAAAACCAACATCGTATGTAGAGCTCATAACTCGAGCTCAAAAGTACGTACGTGCAGAAGAATTGCTTCGTACGAAGAAGAAAACTGATGAGCTTGAAAGAAGACCCGATCAATTAAATGATAGGAAAAGGCCAAGTGAGATATTACACCAAAAGGCCAAGAGACAGAAGATCGATGACCAGAAATCACTTCGACTTGGCCACCCATCCAGAAAGTTCAAAAAGTACACTCCAACATCAATTCCCATTGAGCAGATTCTAATGGAGGTACGCCATTCAAACTTATTAAAGCAACCTGAAAGAATGAAAACTAGATCAAACAAGAGAGATAGACAAAAATATTGTCTCTACCATGAAGATCATGGACATATGACCAGAGATTGCTTCCAGCTAAAGGATGACATCGAGGCTCTAATTCGAAATGACTTCTTGAAGGAATACATCGATGTACGTGCAGGAAAAAGATCAAGGCCGACCTCATAAGCGGCCGAGAACGACCTCATAGGTGGCCGAGGACGACCTCATAGGCGACCGAGGCCGACCCTAAATCCTCTTCATACATAGTTAGTTTAGCTTCTATTTTCTTTAATCAAACCATATTTGTTGAGTTTAGATTCATTAAATTCAATTGATAGGTTAGCAAGTCTCATGTAATAGGCTAGGTTTATTATTGCTCATTTTAAGTTGATCAATACAAGTTATGTTTTGAAAAAGAATTTGTACTCAAGCAAAAGAGATCTTCCTACAAGTAATATCCTCCTTCAGTGGGGGCTACTAAGGGGATATGCTTCCCTATTAAACAAAAAGCAAAGAAGCTACATAGGAGATATGCCTCTCTGATGAACAAAAGGTAGAAGCTACTAAAGAGATATGCCTCTCTAATTGAACAAAAGGCAGAAGCTACTAAAGAGATATGCCTCTCTAATTGAACAAAAAGCAGAAGCTACACCAAACGAGCTAGAAAAGTCAACAACTTCAGAGAAACTAAAGTGGAGGCCGACCTCATAGGCCGAGGCCGACCTCATAGGCCGAGGCCAACCTCGTAGGCCGAGGCCGACCTCATAGGTCGAGGCCAACCTCATAGGCCGAGGCCGACCTCATAATCTGATGCCGAGCAAGATGCCAAAATTACTTCAGTTACAAGAATCATCTGACTATGGGAAGATGAATAGATCTTTCTTAAAAGAAGCATACCGTGGAAGCGTATTTGAAAAACATAAGCAACGAAATTATGAGTTAACGAAAACACATGAGACAGAAGCTAAAATATAAGAATTGAGGTTTAATAAGCATGGCCGAGGACGACCACCATGGCTGAGGCCGACCACCTTGGCCAAGACCAACCTCTTCCCAGCACAATGATTACAATGAAGAATTTGAGGAAAGACAAAGAGCTGCAAACACGCGTTTAGACCAGACCGGACGAGGCCGACCAGATCGGCCGAGGCCAACCATACCAGTCTTGCCCCAAATTCTCACTCCATGGCTTATGTCATCTTCTCCTCTTATGATATCAGCTTGAATTGAAGCTACAATTGGCATGAGAATTGCTTTTAAATAAGCAAGAAGCTACAAGAGATCATCTCCAGATATAGTAAATTGAAGCCAAAATCTAAGAGCCTACTCTAAGATACGGCCAATCATGTCATGCAATTAGAGCATGAAACACGCAAAACTCTTAAGCACTTAGGTGCAGAGGAAGCGACCCAGAAGGTTGATTGAACCACAAAAAGGGTTTGGTTGACTGATCTTGGCAACCCAAAAATCTGAGAAAAATCTCACGATGGGTCCCTATTGAGCACGACAAAGCAGGCTTTATAAAGCCAAGCAGAGCGTGATGAATGCAAAACTTCGCTTAGGTGTGGAGGACGCAAGCCCAGAAGATTGATTGGGTCCCTAAAAGGGACTTGATTAGTTAATCTGGGTAGCCTAAAAATCCGAGATGAGTCTCGCGATAGGTTTTTTAAAATAACAAATGAGAAGAATTTGGTTACAGAAAACCAAGTGCAGAAATTACAGACAAGACAGGACTAAAAGGCCCAATTCATATCACAACGAGCTGAAGCCAAATAGGAGAAACTGACACTCTAAAAGACTGAATATCCTCACAAGGATGGACAGCAATAATTAGGGAAAATTCGAGGCATGCCTCGAAATGTCAACAATGACTCCAAAAGTTAATACGTTACTCCCAAGTCAGGCTCCATACAATTACTTCACACGCTCCTAATCTCGAATCCTAACTAGGGAGTGGGGGCTAATGTTATGGGTGAAATTGGACCAACAAGAATGGGCTGGCTAAAGGGCTGCAACGAAGGGTCAAACAAGAAAAGAGGCCCAATACGAAGTCGAAATGGACCGAAACCGACAATGGACTCACATAGAATGAGTGGGAGAAGAAACGGGCTTGGGCTTCGGCTCAAGCCCGTGGTCGGCCAGGCCTGCTGGCAGAGGCCGACCAGGCTGGCCGAGGCTGACCAGGCCGGCCAAGCCCATGGTCGGCCTGGCCGAGGCCGACCAGGCCTGCAAGGCCCAATTTTGGGCCTTGCCTCGGTCCCTCATGCCACTTGTGCCCTCGGTCCAGCCCAATTCGATCTTTCCTTTCCACATTCGAAGACGGAAACCCACAAAAAACCCTAGGAATGAAGCTATTTAAGCTCTCCCTCAGGGGGAGAGCAAAGGTAAGTTCATTCCAGCTTACAACACTCTCCTACAACTCTCAAAACTCTCTCTGACTTAAGCATCGGAGCCTGTGTGGTCTACACCACACCGGTGTCCAGGTTTTTCTTGTCTTGCAGGCCGCGTTCTTCCCCCAAGAATACAAATTCACCGTCGTTGTCACGTGGAGGTCAGGTGATATTTCTTCTGTCCAAAATTTGGCAACAACAGGATGAATTAACTAAACTGGATAACCCAATTTAATTAACACGCTCTCTTAATTATAAAGTCTATCATGCAAACTACGAAATTGAGGAACAGCCTCTAAAACTCAAACATGAGCCAGCCAATGACAAATTTTACAATCTTACCTTTTATTATGTCGCAATTCGTGAACCAATCTAGACAAGCAATACAGTAAAGGCTCTCAACGCTTAATGAGTGTGGTGTTAATTACATGGTTAGACAGAGAGGTCCATAAAACTCGAAATGTTTTTAGTTATGTTTTCCTATTTGTCTTTGGAGATTAATTGCTCTAGATATTAAGTCAATGCTACAAAGCTATAGATAGAAAAAACTTGATGAGTTGTATCTTGGAACTACACACATGATTAGTTTGTAACTTGAAACTTTACACAAATGCTTGGTTCTTTTTTTTACAAGTATTCTTTGGTCTTCTCCTCATTTCTCTTTATATTCTCATGTTTAGGTCAAACAATGTTATTTTTCTTTCTTTTGCTTTCTTTCTAATCCCCATTTCTATTTAACAACTATTAATGAGTTAATTTGTTTATACAATTGTTGATGTGAAACAAAAATGTGTTAATTTGTTTATATCGTTGTTAATGTGAAAAAATATAACTACTTAAATTAACAAATCACATATATACTTGATATTTGATGTTATATTTTATTTTGTGACAATTCAAAGCTTTTTCTTAATATACGATTTCATTTCTCTTGAGTTTTTTTTCCTTGAATTCAACAACATTGTGTAAGTAGAAATTTGAATATCTAACTTTTAGGTTGAGAGTATAACGTTTTAACCAGTTGAGCTATGTTTAGATTTTCCTTTTCTCAAGTGTTATAATACATAAAAATTGCAGCCATATAATTAATTTCACCAACTACCTACTCTAGAAGTTTTGTTGGCATAAAATAAGAAAGAATTGCCATGTCTAAATTCTTAAATAATAAACAAGGAAATATAATTTTATAGCACATGATTCATAATTTAGTTGGTATAAACTCAATAATTTGAAATTTTAATCGATCAATGAAAAGAGGGAAAAAATCAATTTATACCCTGGAGCTTGTATCAATTAAAATCTCAAACTAATAATTGTATCAATTTAAACTCTGAACTTTCATAATTGAATCAATTTAAATTATCTATTAATGATTTATAGTTACTTTCACTTGATTCTATTTAAAATTAGCTTAAAATCACTTAAATAAAATTATTCTTCTCTCAAAATTTTACCAAATTTGTAAGAAAAATTAACATAATTCTTTCTAAATAAGTAGAGAAAAATAGAGGAAGACGAGAAGATGAAAAACCGCTCATATTAATGAAAAAATGTTATTTTTTTAATAGAAGTTGCTGTTATCTATTTGATTCCAATATTTTTCTCTAACTTACGTTAATTTTTATAATCAAAGAAGTCTTATACACGTGTGATAGTTTATGCATTAATGGTTTTAATACAAATTCTAGCAAAGGGATAGTTTATGCATTAATGGTTTTAATACAAATTATAGCAGAGGGTCTAAATTCATTCACTTATGAAAGTTTATAATTTTAATCGATACAATTATTAGTTTGAGATTTTAAATGATAAACTTCCAAAGTTTAGGATTATAAATTGATTTTTCTTCCAAAAAAAAAGGGCAAAAATCAATTTATCTAAACTTTGGAGGTTGTATCTACAAAAACTCTAAAATAGTAATCGTATCAATTTAAACCTTAAACTTTCATAAGTATATCAATTTACACCCTTAGTCCGATTCCATATGAAAAACATTAGTTTACACATGTGCAAACTTATAATTATATCAATTAAACTCCTAAACTTTCATAAATAAATCAATTTAGACCTTATGTTTCAAATAATTGATGATTTTTAAATGAAGTGTATAGATTTTTGAAGAAGTCTACACACATGTGAGAATTGATGCATGATAGCACTATAAAAGTTTTATGTTTATGTTGTTAATTAATGCTAGTTCGATGGAGTTTAGGAACTTAATTGGTTATTTTATAGGAAGTCGAGCAAATAGAGCATTTTGAAGCAATTGTGGTAACCCAAGGTCTATTTGGAGCTTATTGGACGTAAATCGAACAACTGAAGCATGAGAAGCTAAGAAAATACCAAAATGCCCCTGACGAGAGCGTCTCAATGCCTCAAACATCATCAAGATGCTAAAGAGACAAAATGGATCGAATACAGGGTAGTGTCTCAACACTGCTTGTAGCGTCTTGACGATGTTGCAAACCAACATCAAGCAACAAGCGCTCAACGAGGAAGATTTTGGCCTTCAACGCTACCTCGATTTCTACATAAGATTCTTTTCGTTTTAGGTCATGGGAGCTAGGTGTTAGATAGCCGTTTTGAGAGCATTTTAAGCTTTTTCTCTTCTATTTTTAGTAGTTTAGGTTAGATGATAGCCGTTTTGAGAGCATTTTAAGCTTTTTCTCTTCTCTTTTTAGTAGTTTAGGTTAGATTTAGGTGTTTTTGGATTGAGCCATAGTGTCGGGTTTTTGGATGCCCTTTTGAAACATAGGTTTTTAAGATTCCCATATTGAGGGCATATGCTAATGGCATATTTGCCCCTTATCTAATTTTCTTTATTTTACATTTTTATTTTTATTTAAAAATAAATTAATGTATTTATGTACTAATAAACGATCATATGTAGTTAGCTATATTTATATTTTACATTTAGATATAAAATAAAGTTGATTTAAAATTGAATTAATATTTAATATTAAATATTTTATACAAATATCAAACTAATATAAATTAATTTATTCTACAAAATAGCACATAAATATTAGTATAAAATAAATTGATATACAAATAAAATATTAAATTAACAAACACCAAAATGCATGTGATATCAATTTAATTATATTAAACTAATAAATAAATTATGTAAAAGTTAGCGATGACATTATTGGTATAACACATAATTTTAAAACATTCTCAAATATGCCGAACATCTAAGATTCTGGGTATCTAAAAATATCAGATATCCTGATTCTCTAAAAACAAACGGCTCATTAGAATGTTGAACAAAAAATCGTGTCTGAATGTCATTCAGGATGAGCTCTTTCAAAGAAAAAGTTTTCTTTTTATAATTTAGCCTACAATTAAGTCATTGAAAAGACTCTACAGACAGGTATGGTTTTTGTGCTCATGAATTCAAAAAGTTGATAATAAAAGAATGCAATATTAGTTTCAAATTTATGCCTCCCTATTTAAATGATCGAGCAGAAATAGTGGTTGGATTGTAAATCTTAGGAATTTGCTCAAGGCCTGTTTCATGAATCTCAACGCAGACGATCACATGGCCTATCAAAATTGGTGATTATTCCGCTCATACAGTAGATTTTCATTTTAGTAAAAGACAAAACGATACTAAATGAAATCAATATTCTATAGAGCGATCAACAATTTCAAGAAAAAATTATACCATTGAAATTATTAATCAACCTGCGCAACCTTCAAGATCAAAAAAATGTTTCAAAAATTAAATTTGAACCAAACTTTCATTCAAATGTTTGAACTTTTAACCTTATACTTTTACCCTTGATCTACAGGATCGCCACTGAGTAAAAAATCCCAAGCGGCAACCTCTTCTTTTTTCTTCTATGCTGGCTTAATTTCTCAACTTCCATATACAAACTCTTTTCTTTTTTTTTTTTTTTCTGAGAATCCATATACAAACTCTTGAACAAATTATTTACAGGTGCATTTTCACTTCAGTAGAAGAATGGTTCAGCATCATCAAATCATGGAGTCCAAAAACCTATTGTCACGTTTCCTGTTGAACTCTAATAAGCTACCGTAAGTTCGATCAGACACACCAACAAAAAGAGATTCAGTATCTGGGCTGAAGGATATGCCCGCTATTTCTCCAAACATATCAATCTCTTGCCCTTCAACGTAACCAGATTGGGTATCAAAGACATGGACGAAGTCTGCTGGTTCAGCCATAGCCATAAATCTACCATCCGAGCTGAATTTTACAGCTCTTATAGCTCCCATCCTCCCTTTTAAAACGGCCATGGACTCCGACATTTTCCTCACATCCCACAGCCTACAGGTTGTATCTTGGTTTCCCGTGGCCAGAATATGCCCATTTGGATGCCATGCGGAGGTGCAAGAATAGTCTAGGTGCCCTTGAAGACACCCAATAGCCTGTTCAAACCACCTACCATTTAGTATTCAACTATTTCTATACCCCCTTTCCTTCTCTTCCTAAAATGAAGTACAAGAGATTTCAATGTACTGAAAAAGAAAGAAAGTACTCACTCGGCCATATTTCGCATCAGTGATTAAGCAATCTGTACTGTCCCCAAGAACAGCAAGCAGCTTACCATCTGGACTGACGGATGTGTTCTATAAGAGAAATGGTGTAAGGTTACATTGTTGAATTATCAAATTATAACAAAGAAAACCGACTGGATGGCACTCACATTTACAGACCAGTCGAACGAGAAGCACCCAAGGGAAGAAAAATTCTCAGCATCGTAAATCCTGACTTTGGCATCATTATTTGCCGTCATGATCCTTATTTTACTTCTGCATTGAAAGAATGAACATTCATCGTGTTATTTATCTTTTTGTATGCTGATATACACTGGAATTTAATAGTTCACTCGGCCAAGTTTGCCCCACTCATAATGATACTTACGATGAATCTTGATAAATATCAACTGCATTGGTGATGGCATTCTCATTTGCTGTAATTTTTGTGCAGAATGCAACCTCGGGATGATTTAGGTACTAAACGAAGACATAAGAAAGACAACAATAAGATGCTCAGAACTACACAAGGAAAATGTATAGGAAGTTATCAAGTGTTTCATATATTTAACTCCCGAACTGCACACCTTGCAAATAAGTTCCCCTTGAAAACCACCAGCAACAATCAGATTCTCTTTAACCGCCATAGTGCTTATCTGAACTCTGGAAAGTGACTGAGATATCAGTCCAGGGAGTTTCTGCATAAGCCATTGAAACTATAATCAATATGCGCATTCAAAGATCTGGAAAAGATATCTTTTAGTGTCACTTATTAGCATATTTTCCAACTAAGCGACCACATACCAAGGTGGGAATAACTGGTTTAGCTACATTTAGCACTTCTTTGCTCCTTCGAAGCAATGAAGACCAGTGCAATACTGAATAGTTCTGCATTAGGTATACATCATGCTTTGAAGTTGCCCATAACAGATTTCTCAGCTGCACAGATTAAAAAACAGAAGTAGCAAGGAGATATCAGTGGCTACAGTAGGATGTTTAAGAATGCACAGATTAAACCACCAAACTGGTGATAACAAAAAACTGAGTATGAAAATAATCAATCAAAAAGATTCTCTGGTGTGTTTGTTTCAACAAACTCCAGAAAGCAAAATATTTGACTAACTTGTCAGTTAGGAAACTCTAGAAGCCTAAAATGCCATCGTCTGTGACTAATTGACTTCACTAAACGTTAGGAGCTTAAAATGCTGTCATCTCTTTGACTAAATGACTTTACATATGGATAACTCAACTTTGAATAATTTTTTTTTGAGAAGGGAAATAAATTTCATTAATAAATGAAATAAAACGGGGTGTGACCTCCAACACCTCAAGGTGTATTAAAAAGAAGTCTAATTAGAAATCAAAGAAGATAAGCTATATGAAAAAGAATTAATTGCATAAAAGTATCAAAAGTGGAGGAAGAGTTCCTATAAAGTATTCCATTCCAACACAACTATGAATAAATAAACAGACAATTCACCAAATTACCCTGCAGAATGCTAATCCCACACAGCAGGTGAAAATAAACAAGGTTGGTGAAACTGAGTGGCTGAAGTTCCAACTTAACATTGAAAAGAAAATTAGTACGCAAAATAAGGTAAATTTAGAGACCAAGATGATGTTTTTAGGCCTTGCAGAGAAACTACGGACTCGACCACCACCAGACAACCTTGAAACAGAGAGCCATTGGCAAACAAAGGTGTAGGTTGAACTAAAATGATGAGAACAGAGGACCCACTTGGCAGAGGCCGCATCCTCCCTTCCACCCCACTCCAGGACTCTAGCCTCATTTCCGAGTATAACATATTAAACTTTACAGTTATATGATTCATACAATGTTTGACATCCCCCAAAAAAGAAAAAGAAAAAGAGGGGAAAAACAAACCCGAAATGAGATTAATCTATGCAGGGATGCAAAAGTTAACACTAATGATAAATATAAACTTGTGGAGAGATACAAAGAAAACAAGACCTAATTAAATGTTTGATTAGCAAGTGGTGGAAATATTGGAGTCGCTAGGACTGAGAAACTAAAATACTGTCTAATAATACACTAATGCATCAGATGCCACAAATTGAAATCAAGGAAAGAGCAAGACTCCCAACTAAAATTGAGGACGTACATGGGGCATCTCAACGAAAATTATAGTTGACTTGTTTGCATGCTGACATTTTTTACCAAGTAGAACAATGGAATTCTCCAAGAAATTAGATCAACCCATCACCATGACACTTCTAATCCTTGTGTCATCAGACAACAAGAGCCAAACAAAAAAACTTCACCATAAGACAATCAAAGATGAAGCATCAATACAGAACTTGCATTTGAATACTTCATTAAGTGCATTGACCAGACCCCTACGAGTAGAGCATAGAGAATATTTAACTAAAGGAATTTTAATAGGGCCTCTTATGCCTTAAATGCTCAGATGGTTTCCTGTCATACCATTTAAAGGTTGCGCCAGCTGCCCAGTTATAACTCCCACCTGCTTTACATGCTGAAATAAAGTGAAATAGCAGTCCTAAATGGAAAAGAGAGGTTAATTTCATATATCATGTTTAACAGCCAATAAAGCAACACATCTACAGATTCGTCACAAAAAGTTCGAAACAAAAATAAGGATAAACAGTCAACAGACACATTGCATCTACAGCAGGGAAAGACAAAATGATTCGAAACAAAAAAAAAAAAACAAAATAAAATAAGAGGCTATGAGGACGTAATTCTAGAAGTTGCTAATAAATGTAGTTATCATAATTTCCTCCACAGTATAAGTTCAGCCACTTGGGAGAAGCAATAACAAAAAAGTGTTAAGTGCTAAAAGAAATAGTTCATACCATAAGAATAAAGCAAATCAATAACTCAATGATTTGCACACCAACAACCAATAAAAGATCAATTCTATTGCCGCGTGAATCCTTGATAGAGGAAAACTTTTTTAAACTGCAATATGACTATTTTTTTTTCGGGGGGGGGGGGGGGGGGGGGGTAATTGAACCTTGAACGGCGAACTGATTCTAATGAGAAGACATAGAATTAGAAATACAAATTAAAAAGCAATGACTTCCTGACGACGCATATTAACATTAGAACTAAGTGTTACACGGACGAGTTATCAAAGCATCCACTATGGAAGAAAGCCTGTGCAACCGAGTATTAAGGTTAAAAATAAAAGTACAAAGACGATCCAGGGACAGCGCAGTCCCCCTGACTTCCTGACGACGCATATTAACATTAGAACCAAGTGTTACACGGACGAGTTATCAAAGCATCCACTATGGAAGAAAGCCTGTGCAACCGAGTATTAAGGTTAAAAATAAAAGTACAAAGGCGATCCAGGGACAGCGCAGTCCCCCTCTACCAGATATATAAACAGTTCCAAACATTAAAACAGACTTAAATACGAACATCTAAACTGAAAATAACTATCAAGTATGATAAGAAGAAAAAACAAATACTATGAATAAGAATCTCAACCTGGAAATGCACAATTGTTGACTTGACAAGCCTCGTATTGAACTGAAAGTCATAGAAAGTATTTCCCATCTCTACTTGCAAGCATTCCTGTTCAGCAAGAAAGGGAAAGAAAACCAATTGGTTTTTTTTTTTCCAAAAGCACAATATGCGCAAGTTTATCTAAGTGCATGATATTTAAAAGTTTATTCTTCAATCATGTGAGTGTTTGTTTTCAATTTCTGAAACTGGATAAAGGAGTGTAGCCTAGGGCGCTTACGAAAAAGTGAATGAATAGTAACTCCATATTTTATATTATTTAAAAATCAGGAAAGTAAATTAGGAATTACATGAGAATCTGAGACGGTCAATTTACTTGAATCAAACGCAACTTGCTAAACAAAATTGACGTCTCCCATTTTCAATTTGTTTGGTTGCAAAGGACATGAGAAGAGCGATTCTCTTATAGTCATAATAGAGAGAGAATTCAGTAATGGCTCAAAAAAGTTAGATAATGACAGAGTGACTGACCTTCTCGAGGTCTTCGCGAGGGCGTGAGAGGTTCTCGTAGTTTTTGTACTGTTTCAAACGTGTCTCGCGGCACTTTTCTCTTGTAAAATGAAGCCTCTCCCAAGGTATGCCCTGTATATCTTTCCCATTTCTAGCTTCCAACGCAGACGTATCAGTTTTTGAATTGCTCTGTTAAAGTCGAACGTCATTTTCTGTAATTGTTTTTTCCCCCCAACCAAAGCAAACATGAAGAGGAAAAGATCGAAAGGCACGGATATTATACCATCTCGAAATCATCCTCGAAATCAGAGTCCAGAGATTCCACGTCGCTACTCCTCTGCGTTTCGTCGTCATCAAAATTAGCCACGTCGTAATAGTCATCAACAAGGTAATCAAGGAAGTCATTTCCCAAATTTTCCATTGATCTGCAAAACGAGAGACACACTTCCATCAGCGAACAAACACAGTCTTAAACCGCCTCCGAGCCGAGGGCGGAAGCGAAGAGCTAGAAATCCGTTTCCAAAAACGATAACGAAAGTGTATATCCAATTCATATCAAGTTCATCACTAAGCTCCAAAACAAAAAACCTATCTCAGACACATTAATAACTGAAAAATGGCATACGACGATTCTTTCACCAATGATCAGAAAACCGACCTCGCATCGCAGAAGCGAAGAGCAGAGTCGAACAAACAGTACATTAAAACAGAATATAAAATACAGGAAAAGGGAAAAGCAATACCTATGAATGTTGAGAAACCGGGTAGAGAAATTTCAGGTAGTGTAAATCGCAGTGACGAAAGATGAAATTGAGAACAAGAAGGAGATCACACAAGAACTTCAGAAAAAAAAGAAAAAAAAACGGACAGAAAATGCGCTGTGGTAAAAAGCGAAGAGGAGGAAGAACAAGAAGATTCGGAGACTGGAAAGAATTTCTGTGTTCAGAAGAAATGAATCGGAGAAAGAGAGGAAAATACAGGAAGAAGATGATGACAGAGAAGCGTCTAGAGAACTTTGGATGGAAAGCGCGAGGGAAAGCCGAGACTGAAGGCCTGTATATAATGAATAAAAGCAAAGGCGTTATGAATCGGATTCGTGGCTGATGGGTCGGGTCGGGATCAAAGTGGGACCCGACCAACCGCCCATTTTACCGGCACGGCCGTTTCAATTGATAATTAGGGCACGTCGCACGCTTGATGTCCTTGTACTCGTGTGAGGGAAAAGTGAAGGCAGCTTCTTGTTCAGTCGAATTACTAATAAGCCCTTGCCAAGTGAAGGCAGCTTCTTGTTCAGTCGAAATTACTAATAAGCCCTTGCCAAAAAGGATGAGCGTCACGTGGCCAATATGTGGTCGACAGTGATATTTAGAAATGGAATATTAGGGGCCTGTTTGTAAATTGCCTTTTGATTTTTTTTTTAATTTCTAAAACCAATTTATTTGGCTTTATTCTTAAAATTGACAGACCAATTGACCGTGGATTTTTCATTACTCTTGTCATCAAAATATAATTCTTCACAGCTCCGAGATGTTTAGAATGATCAGATTACATGATATTAAAATGCTCTAAATTTCAACCCACAAAAGTCCTTGCTGGATGTTGAAATTTTATACAGTTTGAGTTGCAAACTTTACTTGTAAATGAATTTGACTTTGTTAGAAATAATACGTTGTGTATGAGTACTGAGTAACACTAGCAAATTTGATTAGAACTTAATTAACAACAAATAATTACAGTGAAATAATGGTACATGACAATGTATGTAACAACAATTTCAAAATTCAAGAACAAAAGATAATAAGTAGTCGAGGCACACTTACAAAACGCTATCATGAAGACAATTATTTGCTCTGCACGGGTTGCAAGCAAACTACAGCGATCGTCTCAGCAAAATACAACAACTAACTCCAGTAGAACAACCACCTCGAACTACCCAGTCAGTAGAACAACAACCTCGAAGTACCCACATCTAACAAAACTCTTAGATATTTGCTCTCAACTTGACTCAAGATTAATGAGAAGAAAGAGAGGAGATAAGAATTCTTCAATTGGAATGAGATATACCAAATGAAGAAACAAGTTGTTATTTATAGGCTAGCAACTTAGTAACTCTAAAAAATAAAATTAATATAAACAATATGAAACATACATCAAAAGTAACTCAATTATGTAGTTACGTGTAAAAAATCAAACATAACTCAACAAATTTAACTTTAAGTTAAATTTGTAAAAGAAATTGTTATGGGTGAAATTGGACCAACAAGAATGGGCTGACAGAAATGCTACGATAAAGGGCCAAACTTTTAAAATGTGTTGATGTTTCTGTTGTTGCCAAATCTTAGGCATCAAATTCAATTTTATACCTAATAGATTGGTTAATTTTTAGAAATTTTGAATATGTCAAACACCTATTAGATACAAAATTGAAAGTTCAGAGATCTATTAAACACTTTTAAAAGTTTAGAGACCTTGTAATTGATCATATTATTAACTTCTCCTTTGATTACTTAAAAGTTGTAAAAGATATGAACATCACATCAATTAAAAGTAGGCAAGATCAATAGTACATAAATAAGAAAAATATTTCCATTGACATAGATAGATGGAATGAAACCAAAAATAAAATGATGTGAATTTAAACTTGAAATAAACTAAACCATTAAAGAAAAGATGAGATGTCGGTTGCAATATTAGGAAGGTTCACAATTGATGTGTAAAATAATTTAGAGGGGTACATGAAATGTTGCAAAAGAAAATAACAAATATAAAACAACAAATTATGAAGTATTCATTAAAAAAAAATGAATAGCTTAAATCATATGGTCCTAAAAGTCATAAAAATGGAGAAGCTTCGTTTGATAAGATAAAATGAGGTAGGGATTTGACCTAGAGATCATCTCCACCTCCAACTCCAACGGCTAACCGCTAAATTGAAAAGAGAGGGACAAGTGTCAGTTTCCTTAATCCACACAAACACAAACTTTAATATACTTTGCTCAAACTTAATTATCATAAAAATGGGAGTCCACCAATTTGTTGAATACCACGTGTTTGACTCCTTAGTGGGTGTTTAATAGGCTGCATGGCATCATGTCATCAATCCACGTGCCTCAGTTTGCTATTTCCACTCCCATCTCCTCCACTGCCACCGCTTTCTCTTTCAATTTTGGTTTAGCCTTTTAGAATTTAGCTAGGTAACCCTCATCCATTCCCCCTTTTCCTTGTCGTTATAAAAATTTGGAAAAAATCAAACTTTGACTCTAAACTTAGCATGTTGTATTAATTTTAATTTTAAAATTTTAATTTCATCAATTTAAACTTTAAATTTAATATGTTGTATCAATTTTAACCCTAAACTTTCAATTTCATCAATTTAAACATCAAATTTTAATAAGTGTATCAATTTACACCATCAGTTAAGTTTCCGTTTCATCATCGTTGGAAAAGTTTCTCACACATGTCAAAAGCCACGTGTTACTCTATGATAAGTACTTGTTTGTTATTTTTTAAAAAAAAATTACCAAAAAAATAATTAAATCATTCCAGATCGAGTCGCCACCATCATGAAAATCACGAACTTGAATCTCAAAAGTAGGACCCGCACGAAAAAAATGGACTCTTGTGTTCTCTCTCGCCTTTGGTGAAAATACCAGCGACAACGAGTGTGAAGAAGATCCAGGAGGTGACGTCGTTGAAGCCGGCGACGATCAATGCTGGTTTCGTCGACTTCGGTGGTGAAAAGTTTGAACTCGGCTAAAATCTGGGAGAGAACATGGAAGAAAGTGATAGACAGAATGACGCCCATGAACATAATGAACTGGTTGTAGCAGACTTTGTCGGCCTCGTCGACAATTTTATGGAGGATTAAAGTGACATTGATGCTGGAGAGGAAGGGGATAAAGATTCAGATGAGGTCGATTCCAAAAGCCCTGCGTCTGTTGTGGCGGATGGAGAACAAATCAAGCTCGAGGCCGACAGGAAATTAAAAAAAAAAAAATCAATATTGATGACCGATTCAATAATAGAAGTACTCCATTGAACAAATTTGGTTCAAATAAGCTTTGTTTCTACTAAAAGTCGATGGATTGAGTATAATCCTGCCTTAAAATTAAAAACTCTCAATTAATGAAATGAAATAAGCAGTAGAATCAAATAAGATGAGAAGTAAAAAAAAGTCATGCTCTGAAATTGAAAAACATTATAGCGAGTCTACTTAAATTTTCTTTAGCAATTTTATTTTTTTTTTTAAAATAACAAATATGTATCTATCATAGAGCAACACGTGGCTTTGAACATATGTGGAAAACCTTTCTAACGGGTATTGAAACGAAAATTTAACAGCATGTATAAATTGATACACTTGAAGGTTTAAATTGATGAAGTTGAAAGTTTAAGGTTAAAATTGATACAACCTATCAAGTTTGAGGTTTAAATTGGTGAAATTGAAAATTCATGGTTAAAATTGATATAACCTGTCAAATTTAGGATCAAAAATGGTTTTTTTTTCCTAAAAATTGTATCACCAAAACTTCCATTTCATCTCTAATAACATTTTTAAATTTAATTATTCTCGGTATTATGTTAATTTCTTCCTAATGTTTTGAAATTTTTAATTTTACCTTGAATAAAAATCTAAACATAGCATTAAGATATTTGAAATCTTTAGAATAATACATTAGAAAAATACAAATGTCCTGCAATTTTTTAGAGGAGGTAGTAATATTTTTTTTTCATCGAAAGTAGAGGGAGGAAATTTGAACTTATAATCTCTATGTTAATCATGTTTAAGTGCTTAACTATCAATTAGCCTACATATTAGTGTAAAATATCTTTATTCGAATTAGCTCCTAAAATTTAAAGATTGTTGTAAAATTGAGAGGCGAAACCGGGCACCAATCTATGGTCTTTGTTGGACACATGGAAGACACTTTGGCTATGGATAAAATGCCACTTGGTATGGATATCAAATGGGCATGTGGAATGGGCATTTATATTTACAATACTCCCCCTTAAATGCCCATTTATAAAATATGCCTCGTTAAAAATCTTACTAGGAAAAAAAACCCAATGGGAAGAAAAAAAAACCCTAGTGAAGGAAAAGAGTACATATTTTATATAGTTTACTATAATACATTCACTCCCCCTCATGGAGACATCACTTAAAGTCTTTGAGTCGCCGCATTCCAATGCTATATACTAATTTATCGAAGGTTGCAGTTGGTAATGCCTTCGTAAATAAGTCAGCCAGGTTATCTTTCGAACAAATTTTTTGTACAGTGATATCGCCATTTTCTTCAAGATCATGAGTATAGAAGAGCTTTGGTGAGATATGATTTGTTCTATCTCCTTTGATATATCCTCCCTTGATTTGAGCTATACATGCTGTGTTGTCTTCGTATAACATCGTTGGAAGAGGTTTACTTGAAGACAAGCCACATGTCTGATGAATGTGTTGTGTCATCGATCTTAGCCATACACATTCTCGACTTGCTTCATGAATAGCGAGGATTTCAGCATGATTTGAAGAAGTGGCCGTTATAGTCTGTTTCACTGATCGCCACGATATACCAGTTCCTCCACATGTGAATAGATAACCTGTCTGAGATCTAGCTTTGTGTGGATCAGATAGATAACCAGAATCTGCATAACCAACTAGATCATACTTTGATTTGTTATAATAAAATAAACCCATATCAATTGTCCCTCGAAGATATCGGAGTACATGCTTAACTCCGTTCCAATGTCTTTTTGTAGGATATGAACTATATCTAGCTAATAAATTTACTGAAAATGCAATATCTGGTTTTGTGTTATTAGCCAAATACATAAGTGCACCAATTGCACTAAGATATGGTACTTCAGGACCAAGTAGTTCTTCACTGTCATCTCGAGGTCGAAATATATCTTTGTTTACATCCAGTGAACGAACTTCCATTGGAATGTTTAATGGATGTGCTTTATCCATATAGAATCTTTTTAAGATTTTCTTTGTATAAATTGATTGATGAACAAATATCCCATCTGCCAAATGTTCAATTTGCAAACCAAGGCAAAATTTTGTTTTTCCAAGATCTTTCATCTCGAATTCTTTTTTAAGATATTCTATTGCCTTGGATAACTCTTCAGGAGTTCCAATTATATTTAAGTCATCAACATATACAGTTATAATAGCAAATCTTGACTGAGATTTCTTTATAAAAACGCACGGACATATTGGATTATTTTAGTATCCTTCTTTCAACAGATATTCACTCAGGCGATTATACCACATTCGTCCTGATTGTTTTAATCCATATAATGATCTCTGTAACTTTATTGAATACAATTCCCGAGAACTTGATTCATATGTTTCTGGTATTTTAAATCCTTCCGGGATTTTCATATAAATGTCATTATCCAGATATCCATATAAATACGCCGTGACTACATCCATTAGATGCATATCAAGCTTTTCATATACAGTCAGACCAATCAAATATCTTAGCGTTATTGCATCCACCACAGGAGAATATGTCTCCTCATAATCAATACCAGGCCTTTGCGAGAATCATTGTGCAACAAGTCTCGCTTTATATCTTGTGACTTCATTCTTTTCATTTCTTTTCCTTACAAATACCCATTTATATCCTACAGGTTTGACGTTTTCCGGTATTGGGACTACTGGTCCAAAAACCTCACGTTTTGAAAGTGAGTTCAACTCTGCTTGGATTGCTTCTTTCCACTTCGGCCAATCCTTTCTACGTTGACATTCTACGATAGATTTTGGGTCAAAATCGTCACTTTCATGAATAATATTGTGAGCAACATTATAAGAAAAAATGTTGTCAATAATGATATCATTTCGGTTCCATCTCTTTCCTGTTGTAACATAGTTTATAGAAATTTCATTATTATCCTCAAGCGTTTGATTTTCACCAATACTCTTTTGAGTAGTTGTATTCTGGATTTCTTCTGGAACATCCATACCTTTTATTGAATCATTTTGATTCTCAACTACTTTTTTTTTTCGAGGATTTTTATCTTTAGAACCTATTGGTCTACCACGCTTCTGGCGTGCTCCAGACTCATTATTGACAACTCGTTCCTTTGGGATATCAACTTTTGATGGAGCATTTGCAGCTGGTATATATGATTTAGTCACACTTTTAGTATCTGTGTCACATCCCGCCCCAGATTAACTCTACCAAACCTAGGACGATATGTGATGGCAGTAGACTCCAAATGTGCAATGGAATCTATTGCCAAGTCTTTATCTCTTCTTACATTATCTAACTTTATCTATGGATATCCCCTTTAAAGCACAGTAAAAAAAATTTTCCCTTTACTTACACTAGATGATATGCAATGACTTGATAAGACTGGTGGCAGATTCTGATTAGCTAACTCTGATTGAAACTCAAGAGCAACCTGGTGGAAAAATTAAAAACAAAAGAATTAGCTAAAAAGCCCAGCGAGTGGTGATTCATAAGAAAATACATTTTCATAATAAACATAAATCAAATCTTTGTACGTGCAAACAATGTAGTTTATGCTTGAGATCAATTTAACACGTTAAAAATGTGTAACAAATAACTCTTGAAAACATGAATGGCACAACTAAGGTTTCAACTCTTGAAACCATAAACTCTTAAAACATAAGCACATGTTAGTAAAAACATCGATAGGAGAATCCATAATTACAGCTCGGGAAAGCATAAACATAACTAGTGAAATTCATCACCAAATCTGTACCCAAATCTCTATCATACTATGTACCGAGTAATCTCTAGATACATAGCAGAACATATCTCTGTCATACGTGCACGTAGAGCAAACTCTAACATCTGTAATGCTTCAGGTCCAGGATTTGGACCAGGATTTGGAATCCGGATTTGGCATCTAATGGCCCCGGCATTCCCCTGCATCCCCTGCGGCCTGAGCACGCTAGCATACTATGGAAACACATTCTCATAGCGTATCGGGTAATCACCATGGGTACAAAGATCTAGTGGTTTGAAAACCACTTCCAACATAAACCTCTTAAATCACAAATCACTTTAAATCATAAAAATTCTTAACTTTTCAAGATCTCAAACTCTTTCTGAAAATTATATATTTCTCTAGACAATTGTTCGTAAACTTGAGAGATTTCTGAAATAACATTAAACATTTATAATTTCTCAAATAATCATCAAATCTCTCAAATAATATAAACATTTTCAAAATCATATTTTCTTTGAAATTACATCCTATGAAAGTCATACATTTCTCCATAAACATTTAAACTCTTCAAACATCTCATGGATCATAAAATTTCTCAAATATTTCTCAAATGACAATTTCAACTAAAAGCATAAAATATTGGCATTTCCATACCATTTTTGGAAATTCATAACATTCTATGAAAATCTCTTAGCAATTTCTCTAAAATCACACATGATTTATAGAATTCTTGAAAATTCGTAATAATAATCAAATAATAAAAATAATTCGTAAAATAAACCACTCACATAACTATTTTTGTTAATGCTTCAATCGTAAGTTATTTCAATTTCCATCCAACCTGGAATTCCAATAACCACATCAATAATCATTCTCCAACTCAAGATATTTGTAACCATAATACATTGCAAACAATAATTAATCCAATTATTTGTTTTTAGAAATTATCCAATAGTCCAACATTTCAAATTTCACTTTTTCTTTCATTCATTTAACACCAAAGTACAAATTGTCTTTTCTCCCTTAAATATTAATTCTTTCTCTCCCTCACACACCATTTCCTTTCCATAAAAATAATATTTAATCTCTTCCAATTTCCATTTTTCAAAACATCTCTCTCACGTATCATATACATTCCCCATCAACTTTCTCTCTCTTCATTTAAACCCCACTTGTACCACACATGATTTTTTCATACCCCAATAACAATTAACTATTATTATTACTAATTTTCCATTTACATCTTCTTCTTCCTCTCATTCCCTCTCATCTTCCTCCGTAGCCAAACCGTGGGTGGTTGCCTTCCTCCATTTTCATTTATTTATTTTCTCTCTTCCTTTTCCTATTTTTCATTCCCACTAACAATTGGGTTTTCTATTCTCTTTTACATCTTTTACTTGAGCCAATTCCAAACAAAGAATACTCACAAAAATCCATGAAATTTCTTGGACCATATATAGAAACCCATAAGAATTTTGTACTTGAAGAAAAGAAACCCATAAAATCATCATCCAAAATTTCATTTTTCCTTGCTATTTTCAGAAGAAAAATTGCTTACCAAGTCGAGTTATTGTCTAAAAGCTTCTTTAATCTTGTTCCGGTGTTAATCATGTCCTTTCCGGCGGTTCCGACATTACCACACTTCTTTGACGATCCTTCTCTCCCGTTCTCTCAAACTCTCTCCATTTTTCTTTTTGCCTTTTCTTTCCCCGAAAGCCCATCCTCTTTCTCTATTCTTTTTCTTTTCTTTTTTTTTTTTTAAAACAACCAAAATAATGTATGTGGCTTGCAATCTTATCCAATATGCATGCATGTGGCTTCTTTGAAGCCACACATTATTTCTTTTATTTTTATTATTTTGAACTACACAAAAACTTCCCAAATAGCTTCACCCACGTGCCACTCACAATTCTCTATTTTTTTATTTTTTTTTATTTTTTTTATTTTTTTTTTAAAAAAAAACTACACCAAAATCATACATATTTTCACTTTTCTCTTTCATTTTTCTTTTAACAAAAATTTACCTCATAAATTTCAATTTCCATTTACTTCTAATTTATTCCAAACTTCTCATCTTTCAAGACATTTGAAAATCAAATTACCATTATGCCATATAAATACTAGAAATCCAAAATTGGGTCTTACAATCTGTGAATGCATCTGGTAGTTGATTTGCTATATTTTGCAAATGAATTATCTTTTGAACTTCAAGTTCACATTGATTTCTACGAGAATCTAAATGAGATAATAACGATGCATTCCATGTAATTTCTTTTTCCAACTTCTTAATTCCTCCCCCTAATGTTGGAAAATTTGTCTCATTAAAATGACAATCAGCAAATCGTGCAGTAAATACATCACCCGTCAGGGGTTCAAGATATTTAATAATTGATGGGGAATCAAAACCAACATATATTCCTAACCTCCTTTGAGGACTCATCTTAGTACGTTGTGGTGGAGCAATCGGTACATATACTGCACATCCAAAAATTCTTAGATGGGAAATATTTGGCTGCTGGCCATAAGCTAATTGCATTGGGGAGTATTTATTATAAGCTACTGGCCTAATACGTGTCAGTGATGCAGCATGCATAATAGCATGACCCCATACCGATGTAGGAAGTTTAGCTCTCATAAGCAATGGTCTTGCAATTAGTTGCAGACGTTTTATAAATGATTCTGCTAGACCATTTTGTGTATGAACGTGAGCTACAGGATGTTCAACACTTATCCCAATTAACATACAATAATTATTAAAAGTTTGGGATGTAAATTCACCAGCATTATCAAGTCGAATGGTCTTAATTGTATTATCAGGAAATTGTGCTTTTAACTTAATTATTTGAGCAAGTAATCTTGCAAATGCAAGATTTCGACTTGATAATAAGCATACATGTGACCATCTGCTGGATGCGTCAATTAATACCATAAAATATCTAAATGGACCACTTAGTGGGTTAATAGGTCCACAAATATCACCTTGAATTCGCTCTAAAAATGCAGGTGATTCAATCCCCACTTTAGCTGGTGATGGTCTAATAATTAATTTCCCTTGAGAACAAGCATCACATGACAACTCATTGGATTGAAGAATCTTCTGGCTCTTTAAAGGATGTCCATGTGAATTCTCAATAATTTTTCTCATCATTATTGACCCTGGATGACCCAATCGATCATGCCAAACACTGACTATTTCTGGATTGAACTTCGGGTTCATTATTGCATAACTTTCGATTACTCGTATATGAGTATAGTATAATCCAGAAGAAAAAGCAGGCAGTGTTTCTAATATACGTTTTTCATGTGAAACAATAGATGTTATATAGAGACACTCTATATTATTTTTACAATCAGTTTCAACATAATAATTATTTTCACGTATATCTTTAAAACTTAATAAGTTTCTTTTCGATTTACTAGAGAACAGAGCATTATTAATTGTAAATCTTGTTCCTCTAGGCAAAATAAAGTTTGCTTTTCCAAAACCTTCAATCAGATTTGCAGAACCTGATATAGTATTGACTTTTGCTTCCAGCATTGTCAATCTAGAAAAATATTTTCTATTTATGAGTATCGTGTGCGTAGTTGCGCAGTCTGCCAGACATAAATCCTCATTGCTCATTTTCGAGTTACTCAACATATTGAAATTGTTCATATTTCTTCATTGAAAAGAAAAGAAAAACGATTACAAATAGTCTTAAATATATATACAAACAAAACAACAACAAAAACATACTAAACAGTACTTAATTATATATTTTCATACAAATCATCATCTACTTGTTTGATTGCATCAATTCTCTCTCCAGGAGATTCAAAATAATCAACTACATCAAGATGCATCATATTGGATGGGTCAAACACATCATCTTCTTGAATGGCAAGATTTACCTCCACATTCTTTCCTTTTCCTTTTTCCTTCAGGGAAGCTTGATAGAGATCAACAAGGTGTTTTGACGTACGACAGGTACGTGACCAGTGCCCAGTCATTCCGCACCGAAAACATTTATGTTCATCACCTTTCGAACTTCTATCTTGTGGAGCCTTTCCTTTATGATCATCACTTCGTGTGGGTTTCTTAAAATTATAATGCCCACCACGAAAATAGGTATTTCTTCCTCTACCGCGGTCCCGACCTCGACCACGACCACGACCTCGACCACGGTTATTAAAATTCACAACATTCACTTCAGGGAATGGTATTGCTCCAGTTGGTCGGGATTCATGATTTTTCATCAATAACTCGTTATTTTGTTCAGCAACGAGAAGACATGAGATAAGTTCAAACTATTTTGCAAAACTCTTCTCTCGATATTGCTGCTGCAGGAGCATATTCGAGACATGAAAAGTGGAAAATGTCTTCTCTAACATATCAACATCAGTAATATTTTCTCCGCATAATTTTAATTTTGAACTAATTCTGAAGAGTGCGGAATTATACTCACTTACTGATTTAAAGTCCTGCAACCTCAGGTGCATCCAATCATAACGAGCTTTAGGAAGAATAACTGTTTTTTTATGATCGTACCTTTCTTTCAAACCTTGCCATAGAACGTAGGGACTTTTTATTGTAAGATACTCCATTTTCAATCCCTCGTGAAGATGATGGCGAAGGAAGATCAGGGCTTTTGCTTTTTCTTGATTTGATGCATCATTTCCTTCTTTAATTGTTTCTCCAAGATTCATAGAATCTAAATGGATCTCAGCGTCAAGGACCCATGACAAGTAGTTATTTCCATTAATATCCAGGGCCGCAAATTCTAGCTTTGTAAGGTTTGCCATAATAACACTATCAAAAATAATAATATATTCATATTAGAAATTTAACATAAACCAAATGCGTAAAAATGGCTTACCTATAAGACTTACCTTTAGCGGAAAAAATGACAGAGTCTCATGCTGATAACGTGTTGTAAAATTGAGAGGCGAAATCGGGCACCAATCTATGGTCTTTGTTGGACATGGAAGACACTTTGGCTATGGATAAAATGCCACTTGGTATGAATATCAAATGGGCATGTGGAATGGGCATTTATATTTACAATAAAGATGATATATTTAAGAATATTTCGGTGCATTTATCCTGGATTGGAACAGCGGCGTGAAGGAATTGGATTAGCAATGGTTCTAAATAATTCCATTACGTTCTTCTAGCTGGGGGAGAGAGTCAACATCGATGTGGACAAAATTGCTGGCGTCACAAAAAGAACAAAATAAAAATAAATACTGATTAATACTGAATTAATTGAACGATTGATTTTTCTCTCTCTTATCTCTCTTTTTGAAGACCTTAGACGATTGAATTGATTAATTAGAATGGATTGAAAATAAATGTGTGGCCGTTTAGTGGGAATTTGGTTACGCACTTACGATTTTACATCAACGGCTGAAAATAACTCGCATCTTTTTTAAGTTAGATTACAAATTTGATTCATATAGTCTAAGAATTAGTTCCTATAATTTTAAAAGTTAGAATTTTGTTATTATGATTTGATAAAAATTCACAAATAATCTCTATAATTTGATAAAATCATCATAAATAGTTCATACAGTAAGGATTATTTTTTAAGATTTTATTAAATCATAGAGACTAATTCTAACTTTTAAAATTATAGAGATTATGTTGAAATAGAAATTTTGGCCAATCAAAATTTGTCATGTCATTAATTAAAATTAGTGACAAAATTATTTATTTAATTAGGGATTATTTAAATTTGCAAGTATCCTTAAATTAAATTAAGGCAAACCCAAATATGCAAAAGAAGGGATAACAAGAAGAATGGCAAAATTTAAATAGGCATTTTAAAAAATGTCCAATTTTTATTTTTACTTGAAAAATGTCCAAACAATTTTTATCCAATTTTAAATCGAATTAATAAATGTCAAAAATGTCCTCAATAGAAAATCTGAATAAAAAGATGATACAATTATCCTAGAATTAATCCAAATCTAAATTTTAAAATCACAACAACCATATCTTCTTTAAAATATCTTAAATCAACAACTAATTATATATTCTACAATAAAAAATACATAATAATTAAAATCTTATAAAAATAATATATTAACAAAAATAATTTGATGGATAAAAATACAATTATGAACAAAAAGAAAATAATACCCTCAACCAAAAATTTGGATAAAAGATAATACAATTATCCTATAATTTATTCAAATCTAAAATTTAAAATCACAACAACCATATCTTCTTCAAAATATGGTAAATCAACAACTAATTATGTATTCTACAATAAAAAATACATACTAATTAAAATCTTAGAAAAATAATAAATTAACCTATCTAGAAAAATAATTTGATGGATGAAAATCAAATTACGAATAAAAAAAAAGACCTCAACCGAAAATCTGAATAAAAGATAATATAATTATCCTATAATTAATCCAAATCTAAAATTTAAAATCACAACAATCATATCTTCTTTGAAATATTTTAAATCAACAACTAATTATGTATTCTATAATAAAAATATATATATATACTAATTAAAATCTTAAAAACAACAATAAATTAACATACCTAGAAAAATAATTTGAAGATAAAAACACAATTACGAAGAAAAAGAAAAAAAAATGCCCTCGAACGAAAACATGAATAAAAGGTAATACAATTATTTCATAATTAATCAAAATCTAAAATTTAAAATCACAACAACCATATCTTCTTTAAAATAACTTAAATCAACAACTAATTATGTATTCTATAATAAAAATAGATACAAATTAAAATCTTAGAAAAATAATAAATTAACCTACCTAAGAAAATAATATGATGGATAAAAACACAATTACGAAGAAAAAGTATTTGAACCAAACAAAAATAAAAAAATTCTAATGGCAACGTAAAGAACATAAATACAAATACTGAGATACTCAAACCAAACCTGAATTGATATTTGCATAGGACCAAAACCACTAAAAATCAAATCATACACTGCAAAAAAGAGATAAAGGTTAAATCAATAGGCATTGTAGTATGCAAAATATAGGAAATGCAAATAAACATTCCTTGAATACTTATACTATTCCTAACCTTCAAAGAGACAATATTCGAAGAAGTTTTATCGAACCTGCTCTGTTTTGAGCTTGTCGATGATGCCGATTTTGATATCTTCCCACATCGTGATCGAATCGAGCAAAACCTGAAAAAATCTGGATTCTTCAGAGGGATGGAGCTAAAGGAGATTTTGACTTCTTTACTAATAGGTCTTACGTTGGTTGTTTTTGCTGTTTTGGTGCTTAAGAATCCGACGGTTGATCTCGCTCTAGATTTTGCCGGAGCCAGATCATTGGAAAGGTGGGCACTAATAGCAGTTATGAACTGTTTAGGTTCGTATTTTCATGTGATGGATATTGAATAAACTTTATACAGTCATCTAATTTCTTTAGCTATAGATCCTGCCAAAATTTCAAGCATTAATATTCAAGCCTGTGAAACCCAACATAAAACATACGGGGAAGAAAGCAAAAAAAGAAATAAATAAATAATGTAAGCAATTTTAAAATGAAAAAATAAAATAAAATAATAAGAATCTATTTTAAAATTGAGAACACGATGTACGTATAAAAAAATAAGTTAATTTAAAAATATCCAAACATTCAAAAGTCAAATCCAATAAAGTAGATTTTGAATAACCAAAAGATTTGAAACAAAATTTAAACCCCAGATACACTATATATAAAACATGGGTTACAGGGGCAAAATTGGAAAATATAAAAATTTCTTGCCACATGATCTACACGTGTGGACATTTTTTAGCTAATTCTAATTTTTGGACATTTTTCAAAACCACCTCTCCAATTTGGTCATACGCTCCAATTGCCCATTGAGTTATATGAAATTTGAGTCGATTTTAGATAAAGCCCAAATGGGAGGCCTCAATCCAGCAAAGTTTGGGCCCAAGGTCAGCAAGACTCAGTCCAAAGGCTAGCCCAAAGTCCACAAGGTCCAGTCCAACAGTAAGGCCCAAGCCCACCTGGAGGCCTGGAGAACTCTATAAATAGAGAGTTCCCTCCTCCATTTTGGGAGTTCAGAAATTTGAGATATCAGAGAGAATTTAGAAACAAAAGCTAGAAAACTCCCCGAACAAAGAATACTTCCTCGAAGATCAAGAACACTTCTTCGAGATTCCAAGAATAAGCTCTACAACCCTCGAGTGAAACATACAAGCAAGAGAGAGAATCAGATGATCAAGTATTAGAGATTGTATTCCACTACATTCAAAGTTATACAAATACAAAGTTTCATTTACACGTGTTCTTATTTCTTCACTGAAATTTACGTGTAAACAGATTAAATTTTAACTTTTTTTAAAATTAATAGAACTAAATTTATAAGTTAACTTTATTTTATTTTATTTTTAAGATTAGGTGATTCGTTGGCTGGAGTGGATGAAGTAATTACGTTTGCGATGCCAATCGGCAATGGAGGTTTCGTTGTTTCATTTTCACAATCGTCACGCATCTCCTCTCCACTATGTGCATTTTTATAACCATTCTTTTTAATTGCATTCACATATGTCGGAAGAGTAAGGTTGTCTCTTTGGAATTTTTTTTTTTTAATTTATTTTTCTATCACTCGTGTCTAGAGTCTCTTTGAATATTGGTTTCTAAAAAAATCATTTGGTAGCGTTTTTTTATTTCTAGTTTTTTAGAAACATAAACGTTTGGTAAGTGTATTATTGTTTTTCATTATTAAGAAACCTTTTTAAAATTGTGCACGAATTTTGGAAGAAACCAAATTTTGTTCCTTGTGTTGAGTTTTTTTTTAAACATAATTAAAATAATTTTTTACTTATAAATTATGCATAATAATATTTATAAATAAACACATAAATATTTTAATCTAAAACTAATATTCATGTAATTTTTTGATTTAAAATTTGAGAGAATAAGAAATAATCAATGGTTACCAAATAGATTTCTATATTTTTTTTCAATAGAAAGAAAAGAATAAGAAACATCAAACAATTATTAGATGTAGTAATGTTTTTCTTTCTTAAAAAATGGAACAATAAATAGGAACATGACTGAATGAGTCCTAAATGCCTCATATTTTTTTTTCAAATATAGTTGTTGGGTGGAATTTTCTTTTTTATTTTGAGCCTAACTTAAAAAAATTTTTAAAAAAAAAAAGAAAAAAGAAAAAAACAACAACTTGAACGTTAGACCAAAATGTCAAATAAAGATAGGTAGTCCAAATAAACATGAGGTGAGATTTGGACAATAATATTTTTTAAAAAAAAATTATTAACATCTTGATTAGTTGACATGAGTAATATGAGCACCTGATTCAACCTCTTTTTTTTTTTTTTTTTTAGTTTAACAATAGGGTAGAGATTTGAATTTCTAATCTTTTAGTTGAGGATATAATATCTTAATCAATTGGGATATGTTTAGTTGTTCTCACCAGATGATGTAGAAATAATTAAACGTACCCCCTCTTTTATTCACATAAATCATTTTTTTTGGTACTACGACAAAAGGGGATTTTATTTAGTAAAGAGCAGCTATAGGCTTGCATTGGCTGCAATCAATGAGACATCTACTTCTACAAGTCACAAGACTTCTGGGATGTAGAAGACTCTTTGGAAGTTGAAGATACCCTAAAAAACAGATTTTCTTATGGAGAACATGAATCAATGCTCTTTGCACTCGTGATAACCTCTCTCATAGAGGGATTATTGACAAATGAACATGTCCTACTTGTTAACGTGGCCTTAAGACTGTCATCCATGAATTGTGGCATTGCAAGGGAAGTAGAAAATTTTGGCTAAAATGGTCTTCGGCCTTAAAATTGATTGATATAAATGATTATGATGCTGCTTCTCTCTTTTGCAGGGCCATTCAGGTACTTGATCAAATTGAGCTTTACATTTTTGTGCTCGTTTTGTCAGCTTTGTGGCATAAACAAAATGCCTCTGTCTTTAGAGAACGACAATCCAATCTTGTGGATCCAATACAGTGAACATTGACAGCAGTGGATGAGTTGGATGTTGAGCTAGAACGGTCTCCTCAGTTGCTGTCAAGTTCTCACGATCAATTTGATGCACGGGACCAATCAATATTGGAAGAAAGATCTGTAACACCCGAGACGTTTTGGGTAAGTTTAAAATGTTGTTTTGGTAAAGTTTTATTAAGAATTTAATTGCTTTGAGGGTATTTTGGTGATTTTTGGAAAAGGAAATGGTATTATGGTCATTTATAGAGAAGATATTTTTGATTTTATATTATTATTTTTATTTATTTATTTATTTCTTTCTTTCTTTCTTTCTTTCCCTTCTTCTTCCTCCCGACAGCCCCTCTCCCTCACTGTAATTTTCTCTCTCTCTCTCTCTCTCTCTCTCTCTCTCTCTCTCTCTCGCTCTCTCCGACCGAACACCCATCCATCGTCTTCTTCTTCCGTCAGTCGGACTGCAGCCCCGCCGATCACCCATCCATTTTTCCTCTTCTTCTTCCGTCAGTCGCGAGCAGCTCGCCGTGAGCTTCTTCGCCGGGCAACTCAGACCACCTCGTCACGTTCAGCCCTGCCGAAGCTCACGAACGCTGGTCATCGGTGTCGGATTTGCAGGTGACGTCTCGCTGGAAGCCGGGATTTCGTTCGGTTCGACCAAATCAGTCACCCCAGCTCGCCGGTTTCCGCTCAGATCCGACCCCACAAGTTCGGGTCAACCCAGATCAGCGAGCCTCGCACGAAAATGAGACCTCACGCGCTCCCACGCGCCGATAGGTTGACTCACCCGCCGCCGCCGTGAAGCCCACGCGCCGCCGCTCGCCGGAGTTGGGTAAATTTTGCCATTTGGTCCGTTTCGTCGAGTTATTAATGTTAGAATGCGTTTTAGCGTAATTCGGTTGGTTTAAGACCTGTTTAGGACACTTTTTAGGTGATTTGTCGAGGACCTTGGATTGTACTTGGAGTGGGGACTCGAGAAGCTCATTACTAGTGGAGAAAGGGTATTTTAGTAAGTAAAGATTTAAGGTAAGGGATCTCACAACGAAAGAAGTTTTCGAAACCTAGAGCTAGCCCTATATTTACTTTGAAGTTTATGTTTTCATGTTAAGTATTTAAGAAAGAAAGTGTTTTACATGTATGTTCCTTTTACACTAGTTCCATGAGTTCTATTTGAGTTTTCATGTTAAAAAGAATGGAAATGATATGTATGTCTTTGAAATGCGATTGCCTTGACTTATGCATTCATGAGTATGTTCTAAAACGAGCGGGACCTCATGCATGTGTTGTGTGCTCATGAAAAGATTTATGTAAGGCCGTGACGATAATTCTCCCAAAAGTTTTATGTGGGTTATGAGGGAACCCGAGTCTTCGGATTCTCTATGCTCCCGGGGTTCGAGAGTGCTCCACGATGGTAGCCGACGGGCTTGAGTCTTCGGACTCCACGATGGTAGCCTTCGGGCTGAGTCTTCGGACTCCACGATGTATATTAGCTTTCGAGCTCAACTCTCAGAGTTAGGGGAGGACTCTATTCGATGGAAAATTATGTCTTCGGACTATTTACGAGGCCCTCGGGAGAATTTAATCGTTCACGAGAGCCGCAAGGAAAAGTACATGGTTTATAAAACGAATTTTAGGTCCCCTATTAAAGCGATGGTTTATGATGGTTTTATGATTCAAAAATGACATGTTGCATGCGAGTGAAACTCTTATTTTGAAACTATGAGTTACTTACTGAGTATTATTCGTTAATACTCACCCTTTTCCTTTTAAAATATTTTCAGGTAAGGCTAAGATCGGCCCTAGCGCGTGACCGGAGATCAGCTACTCGAGTCATGGGAGCCGAGCGATCGCTATTCCGCTTCTTTTATGTTTCTGGATGTACATAGAACTCATGTCGAGTTTTTAAATGTTTAGGAGGATGTTTCAAAGTCTTTTAACATTTCTTTGTAAATCGTGCACGTGTATTTGGCTTTCTATGTTTGAATTCACTTGGTTTCTGCTGTTTGAACCCTAGCATCATATTGAGAAGTTTGTTGGATTCTAGGAGGTTGTTTGAAAATCTTAGAAGTGTGTTTTTCTATGTCTTATTAGGTAAGGGTCAAATTTTTGGTTTTCGCGTAGTTACGCCGTTATGCTGCCGAAATTTTCGGTAATATAGCAACGTGACTTAGTAATGACTCTTCGGTAGCGTGTTGAGCCTATAGGGTCGTTACAAGATCTACTGCAGACAATCGATGGCAACCACTTCTAGTACTTTCATATAAATGCAATACAGATGCATCAGTAATTGATGATAGCGTGGGCATGGAGGCGATTGTCCGGAATATCAATAGCAATACGATGCTCACAACGGAATGTTGCCAAACCTTAATTGGAACCGTTGAGATCACTGAAGTCTTAGCCTTAATAGAAGGTATTTCCAAAGCACATGAAGTCAACCTTCATCCGTTATGGTCGAAGGTTGACTCTTTGATTCTTTGGAAACTGCTAACAAATAAGGATAGGTTTGCAAATGAGATTCAGCCTTTTATCGATGCCCTGCAAGACAAACAACAATGTAGGATGGTTGAATATTTTCTCCTTACTAACCGACAATGCAACATAGTAATGCATGAACTTACAAGGCACACTCGAAGGACCAAAATGTCTCTAATATGGGTTGAAGAACACTCTCCTTGAGTAGATGATGCTATCAACCTTGATGTTTCTCCGGCTTAGTTTTCTGTCTATTCCTTTGTTCTCTTTTCTTTTGTATTACTCCAAAAACAATGTAAAAGATAAATGAATGGGAAGGAATTGGAATAGAACAAAGTTAATTGCTTCTAGATTTTGACAAATCAAAACCAAATCCAAAACCAGCAACTAGAAGGCATAAATTAGAAGAATCCCAACGTAGCAGCCCCACTCACGCTCTAAATAAAGAAAGAAAAAAAGAATCGCAAAAGTTTAATTAAAAAAAAATAAATTAAAGAATATTTTAATTTAAATTACTAGATAATGAAAAAGAAAATTAGTATTGAAATTAGGCAGGGCTGCATACCCGGATATTCAATTTCCTACTCCTCTCTCCCACTGTACAATTAACCTTTTTTTTTTTACTTTCCCTATTCAAAATTATTCCTCCACACCCCCTTTTCCTTTTCTTCCCTTGATTTTTTCTACTTTACTTTTTAAAAAAATAATAAATCAAATGGACTTCTTTCTTTATTTATAACAGAGTTTTAATTCTAGAAGAAATCAATTGTATTGCGGACATACATCATAGAAGACATCTAACTTTACAACAGATGCCAATCAATGGGATAAGTTGTTCCTCTAGTTCACATAAGCATGTGTTTTGTCTTTCACGTAAAAAGAAAAAAAAATAGTATTTATATCCATATGGACAAATATTTAAAGTTACATGTGTAGTAGGTGAGATATCAAGTTTAAAAATGGAATGCGAAATAATTAATTAAAATAACTAGTAAGTAAAGACTAGAATAATTGTTATAAAAAAAATTAGTAAAAATTTACCATCTCATTTAAAATTTACCAAATCAACATGTTACATCATTTTTCAGCCAGTCAACTAACGGTCAAATTAACTTAGAGACCATTTAAAATTATTTTCCAAACCTTAGAGATTAAAGTGTTCTTTTTGAAATCTCAAGTACCAAATAGACACCAATCTTAAACTTCAAAGACTAAAAATGTATTTTGTCCCCCAAGAAATCAATTTTTATACTTAAATTTGTTATCAATTTCACCATAAACTTTCAATTTCATCAAATTTAACATGTATTGCCATTTTTATCCTATATTGAATTTATGCTAAATTCATCCATAAATTTTAACAAAAGGTAAAGTTAAAATCAAGTTTGACACAAAATTTTAATTTGATTAGTGCACAACACGATTGAATAAATCTTTTAAAACGAACTCACAAATTTCAACAAAAGTCTAACTTTTGTGTCAATTTCACTAAATGCACATGAATATATTTTCATTGACAATTTTTCAAATGAAAGTTATTAAAAGATCAAAGTTGCAATACTTATCAACGGTATAAGGTGCAATTTGATGAAATTAAAAGTGTAAGGTAAAAATTGATGCATCTTACCAAGTTTAGTGTCAAATTTTATATTTTCCCTATAAAATTTTATGAAAACTAGTGAGGGTTAAAAACCAAAACGAAGTAAGTACAAGGTTTGAGAATTAAAACAATATTTAAACCAAACGTACTTAATATGATTGCCCTAATGCAGTTACCCCTTGACCTCTTGCTCAATGACATATACTTTAACCAGTTGAGCTATGATTGATAAATTTAAAAAATATATTTAGACATTTTTTTACCATAAAAAAATATATGACGAATGTAGCTGCCACTTTTTTTTATCATTGATAAATTTAGAAAATGTATTTTTATTTTTAACCATACACCTAATAATTACATTATGAACGATTATATATTGAATAATCTTTCCTCCTAATCACCTATATTTAATTTTTACCTTACCTTCTTGTCTTCTTGCTTTTTTTTTTTTTTTTTTTTTACTTTAGATTGCTTTTTTACTTTGTAATGGGCAGAAGAAAATATGTGGGTGAGAGAGAAAAAATAAAGTTTAATTTTTTTCATAGTAAATATACAAAAGGACAATAAAGAGGGTAGGAATCATACGTGTAAAGAACTTAGGAATATAACCGAAATATTCATCCAAAAGCCACCACTTGAATAGAGAGCCAAAAAAGATTCTGGTAATAAAACAAAACCATATGATAAAACCTTTTACACTTTTTTTTCCCTTTCGAATATTCCATTTTATTTCATAAAGCAGCCCATTCTCTCAATTTCTACTTCATTTATTCCTTTTTGGCCTTTTTCTTTTTCTCCTCTCTTTTTTTTTAAAATTAAATTACAAATTTAGTATCTATAATTTAGAAAAAGTTATAATTTGATCATTATGATTTTAAAAGTTAGAATTTCATCCTTATAATTTGATAAAATCTTATAAATAGTCTCATGGACTATTTATGAGAATTTTGTCAAACCATAGAGACTAATTCTAACATTTAAAATTATAGAAACTAAATTCTAACTTTCTCAAAATTATAGGGGCCAAATTTAACGTTCCCTTTTCATTACAATTTATCTACCCGTTTATGTAAGCTGCGTACCAAAATCAAACTATTTGCATCTGTTTACAAATATTTATTTGTGAAAAAAGAACACATATATAATAATATATTTGTCCCCTTAATTTAATGGATTTGTTTGGACTATTTTGGAATATTTTATGAAAAAGCATATCATAATGTAATGTTGATAAGAAAACAGATACGTTAATGTAATTCGTTTCAAGGATATGAAACACATGTTACCCTGTAATATTGATATCGAGTTTCTCTTTTAGGAATATTATATTACAAAGAAACTTGGAGATTTGAACTAACGATTTATAAAAATATATAAATATAAAAATTAATAAACTATGCTAAGTTGGTATTGATATGACAAAGTCTATTGTGTAGTTTTAAATAGATTAGAAATAACCATAACTTTTTAAATTTCTCTTAAATGTAACAATACTCTCCCAAATTGTTTTCTTTCTTATAAAACATGTTTACTTGCCAAAGAGAGCATAGTTCAACTGGTATATTGAATGTGTTAACAACCACGAGGTTTGTGATTCGAATCCCTCCAATTTCTATTGCACAAAAAAAAAAAAAAAAACCATGTTTACTTGAATTTAGACTTAGATTCTTTTTTACGTAATGTAAGAGCAACATATAGTTTTGAGGCATCATATATAAACTCATTAAAAGATTATTGTTTGTGTTATTTAAATTAGTTAGACGATATCAATATGAGCATAGCTATATCTTCGACTAAAAAGTTTGAGGGTCAAATTCTCACCTCCATATATTAAAGTAAAAAAAAAAAAAAAAAAAAAGATATGACTATCTGTCACTAATTAAATCTTTAATAAATAAACCATTGAAAAAAAAAACTTCATTTAAACTTGACTAAATATATTTAGCTAAAATTGGCAAATCTAAATCTTGAGAATCCAAATCAGCCATCGAGAAATGGACACTTGGAATTGAATATTATTATATTTTAAAGGGGTCGGCTGTTAATACACGTGTTAGAGAAATATTTGACGTGGTTTAGAAAATAAAGTTGAATTAATTTGCATAAGAATTGTCAAAGTCCATTCCTTTGAACATCTTACTCGGGACTCAGGACTATTAAAATTTTGAATTATATAAAATTTATATAATATGTATGGATATTGGATATAGATAGTAATATTCAAAACGCATTTGACTGTTGGCTGTTATATATTTAAAACGTTTGGTGAACAATATCTAGTTTAGCAGCAACTAACTTTTAATGGTCGGTCGAAGAAAAGTATAGTTTAATATTTGGGCCCATTTTGGTCATGACTGGAAAGTGGAAGCCATATTGCAAGAATGTAAGTACCAAAAGCCCATTAGTTATGGGCCTATGGGCCATTGATATTAATTGATGTGTGGGGCTTGAGGCCCAGAACTTATGTTCTACTACCTTAGAAATTAACATTTTCAGCTTGGGCTAAATGAGAAGTAGAAAAATCTTTATATAATTTAGGGGCAAATTGCACAAACTACCCTTAAACTATGGGGTTTGTTGCAATTTTACCTCTAAACTTTTAAATGTAATTTTAATCATAACTTTAGGCATGTTTAAGAAAATCACTTTTGTCGTATTCAAAATCACTCTGAAACATGCTTTTAATTATTCAAATTATTTTTTATGGTAAAAACCAAATATTAAGTTTATTTTGAATGATTAAATACATGTTTCAGAGTAATTTTGAACATGACAAATGTGATTTTAACAATTTCATAATTATTCCCAAACATGCCTTTTGTTTGGTTGCACAAAGTGATTCTACAAATGTCAAATTATCATAAAGAGAATAGTAGAAGATGAAAAGCTTTAAATTTAAAGGCAATCTTGTAATTTAAGCATTCTTTGGCCTTTTCATGTGGATTTTGGAAATTTTTAATATGAAAAGTTTTTTTTAATTGATTCTAAAGTGGTTGACCAGACATAATTTTAAAATCACTTTTTTTTTTTTTTATAATCAGTTTTAAATTGATTATTGAGAAAATGATTATTAATCAATCTAATTATTTCAAAAGTGATTTTTTTTTTTTCAAACACTCTAGAGTTTAAAAAAAATGTTTTTAATTCTTCTTAATCACTTATACGGTTAATCCAAACACGTCTTTAGTTGTTAGAAAATTCATGAAACTTTTATAACTTAGATAGGTGGTAAATGGTTACTATGAAATTTGAATCTAAAACTCCAAAGTCCATTTACATTTTAAAGTGCCCGTTTGACTATTAAGTTTTTAATCTACGATTGTTAAGGGTCCATTTGGATTACCTTTTCAAGGGTTTATTTTTGAAAAAAAAAATCATTTTAATAAGATTTGTAGTATTTGGCCAACCACTCAAAATGACTTTTTTAAAAAATCAGTTTGATAAATAAGTTATAATGAGTGAAACACTTGAAACTAAATTTTAGAAAAAAAGGTTTGTAGGTGTTTAACTTAGAATCCCTCCCAAATTTTCATGATACATAAAAATGACCAAAATACCCTCACACTACCCCTCCCAAATCTTTCTCCATCTTTCCCTATCCTCCCCACCTTCACTTCCACCATGCCTGTCGCTGCCCACCGCCACCTCATCACAGGCGACAACTCTAGTGCCGATGGTGGTCAGCCTGCAGTAGTCAGCGGCCAGTCATAGTATTTTAAATACAAATTTGAACTTATTAATTCCTAGTGTTTAATAGTCATTCTTTATAGTAATTTGACATTAGTATAAGCATTTTGAGTGTAGGATAAGCCAAACAAATTTGTGTATAAAAATACTTTTGAGACAGTGTAACCAAACATATGAGTGTTTTAATTCTAAATGATTTTTTATAAAAGTTACTTAAAAAATACATTTTTAAAAAATGCTCAAAATAAAAGGTAATCCAAATGGGCCTAAATTAACTTGTGCATTATCCTCCTAACTTGTCATGTTTTTATCTAAATTATTGATGGAAAATCAGCATGAATAACTAAATAAAAGAAATCATAAATCATGGTCAATATGTGACGACAAAGAAAACAAAAATGATGTATTTTATCATAAAAATAAAAATTTTGATAAATTTGATGGAAAAAGTTAACATATTTAATACCAATATACCATTATGAAAATTATTCATATTCAAATGGCAAATGTTTTTAACATTAAAAAGAAATAAATGATTATTTTCAGAAGAAAAAAAAAATTAAAAAGGGCAACATGTTTTTCATCAAAATAACATTGCCAATGATTTATTAATGTGTACAAATGTATTATTGGTCAAACTAAGGTCACTATTCTAATAAACGAAGAGTGCATTTTACAATTTCCTTGAAACATTTTTTTTAATCTAGTTTTTAATTCTTTATTGGATTGAACTTTTTTGAGATAGAACAACTTTTTGACCACATATCAGTTTACATGGTAGAGTGGCAGTGAAAAAGTAACATCCATCCAACTAATAAAAGTTTGGTTAAATTATCAAAAATACTCTTAAACTATGGGGTTAGTTTCAATTATACCCCCAAACTTTGAAAATTTTCATTTTAACCTTGAACTTTGAAGTTTGTTTCAAAATAACTCTTGAATGCTTTTTTCGTTAAATTAATGGACAAAAAATGACGTATTTGCATATGTTTTGATTTTTTTTTCAATGTATATGTTTAAATATGTTCATATAAGCAACCATATAAATGCAAACACATCATTTTTCGTCCATGAATTTAACAAAAAAAAGCCTTCAAGGGTTGTTTTGAAACAAACTTCAAAGTTCAAGGGTTAAAATGAAACTTTTCAAAGTTTGGGAGTATAATTGAAACCAATCTCATAGTTTAGGGGTATTTTTGATAATTTAATCTAAAAGTTTTAATTCCTTGAATAAAACAAAATATATACTCAATTTAGAGGAAAAAGAAATTTCATCAATGGAAAATTATAAAAATAATTTTGGCAAGTTTGTCTATTAATTTATCAATTTTCAATAAATTTTCCAGTATACTGAACAAGTGGATACAAGGGTTGATTGGGTCAGCCCATTCTTTAGCTTTTTGAATGGCTTTAAATCCAAAATTTATTCCTGAACTTTAGTGTTAAATAATTGAACATTTCAATTTTGTGTCTAATAAATTTTTGATTTAGTCGATATTTTTTAAAATTCATGAACCTATTGAACACAAAATTGAAAGTTTAACGTCTTATTAGACTAGATTTTTTAATTTATTTTTAAAAAAAATTATGTTAAGAACTTATTAAACACAAAATTAAAAGTTCAGGGACTTATTTGATATATTTTTTTTAAAGTTTAGAGATCTATTAGATACAAACATGAAAGTTCAAAAACTAAACTTGTAATTTAACCATTAGATTAAGGTTCAATCATTTTAAAAACAATGGACTTTTGAGGTGATTTTTGAATTGTAGACAATTTTATGTGTTGTTAGTATGAATTTTCATTGTATGAAATTCTTGCCCAAGCAAAGTGATAAGAGAACCAACCATGGGAAAGAAAGCTGATCAATTATTGGACTTAAATCTTACTTTTCAATGCTCACTTTCCTTTTGCACTTTTAGGGATAAAAATCTAACAATGAATCTCAGAATATGTTCATTTTATTTCATAGGATAAGAAGAAAAAGAAAGAAATTGTAAAAATGACTGTCATTATCAGACCATTCCAAGAGTGATTATGAAATTATCTTGAGAGAATTGTTTTTAAGGATTATATATATACGTCTTAAAAATACTAATTAGATGTTTTTTTAATTAAAAAAACACATTAAACTGCCCTTAAGAATTTTTAAATATACATTTAGCTGTGTAGCCAAATATTAGGATAAGTTTTAAGAGTGATTTAAAATATTTCTTACTATTCTAAAAGTTAGGAAAGAATGAATCATTTTAGATGTTTTTTCGAGTTTCTAATGAAAGAAAAATAAAAACCTGGTTGGAACGGAGACTTTAATGGGGATGGAAAATGATTTTAGAACATCATTGTAGCTAAGATTTAAATTCAAGAACCATTTGAGTCATGTTCGTTGGTGTCTCCCCTCCAAATTTTTAGAAAATCAATTGTGATACTTTTTGGAGTGATTCCAAAGGTTGGAGAGGAATTGATTGGATTGTGTGACTTTGAAGGTTCTTTGATCTTTGCTAGGTCTCAAAAGTCCTCCAGAAAGCAAAGTGTAAAGCTGTTGGAATTGAAGATCATTCTCGAAGGTTTGAAGATTTTACTTACTCGGTTCATCGGACCCATCCCCCCGCTTATTGTTGAGTCGAACATCAGTAAAGTGGTTGCTCTGTTAAACAAATCTTCCTCCAATTTTACTGAAACCAAGAATTTAGCTAATGAAGTTGAGGCAGTGGCTAGGTTGGTGGGCTTGGTTTCGTTCTCCAAGTGTCCCCGATCGTGTAACACTACCGGTCATCGTCTTGCAAGATTAATCTACTCCTCTGTCTGTAATTTTGGTTTCAATCGGGATTCTTCTTCCAATTCGGGAGTCGATGGAGTCTTTTAGAATTTTGATGTTCCTTTATGGTTATCCTCTATGTTAATGGAGGAAGTTTGGTGTATTTAGTACGGTTGGTTATTTAATAAAGTTTTTCTTTTCAAAAATAAAAATAATAATAATAAATTCGAGAGGGATTTACTCTCAAGAAAAAAAAATCAAGAGGGACTCATAAATAATAATAATAACAATAATTGGTCAATAAAAACTACCAAGATTTTGGGAAAACTAATCTATCTTACATTTTTGGAAACAGGTATAAATGATAAAGGTATTTTTGGTATTTTTCACTTTTTTTTTTCATTTTTTCTTTCGAAAAAATTAAATTGGACTCTAGACTTGAATAAATATTGCAATTTCTAACAATTTTTATTTTCTTAATTTACCCACTAATTTGAACAAAAGGTAATGTAGAAATTTTCGTAAACTCACTAACTTCAATAAAATTAAGTATGGCACAAAATTAAGTTTGATTGATAAAAAAAAATTAACTATCGAATAGTTTCGCCAAAAATATGCAAATTTTAACAAAAAGTTAGTTCTAATGTCGTTTTTCTTTGAAATCCTACTAATTTTGTATCATACATACGTTTTATAATTAATTAAATGCATATGAGAATATTTTTTTTAACGATATTTCAAACAAAAACTCAATAGATGATAAAAATTGCAACACTTTTTTAAGCTTAAGATTATGATTGCAACATTTATCTAATTTTGATGTAAAATTTGATGAAGTTGAAATTTAGGATAAACATTAATACAAGGGAGGTTTAGAGGTAAAATTTCAAGATTTTCAAAATTAAATTTAAACTAAATATAAATGGAATGTAACGGATATGGTGGAGCGTGAGTCATCTCCATTACATTACTCATAGTCATAACTAGAGGCATGGATCGGGTTGGAATCACGAATTTTTTTGCAAGCCGAACCTTTTCAATTTTCAATAATTTTATTTTGTGATCTTGTGTAAATTAAAATCTCTGAATTTATGATGACAAAAAAAAGAAAAAAGAAAAAAACCCTCTGAATTTGAGGCTTTTTATTTTAAGATGCGGCTGCCTCTCATGTCAATATTAATAGGATGTTTTGAGGTATTTCCATTTTTCTAAAAATAAAAGTTCACCATGTGTGCCTCACATTTTCAAAAATCATTTTATTATAGGTGTAGATGTTATAATTTTTCAAATCATAAGACACATTTGATTTTTTCTTTTAAAAGAATAATAGTACCTTTTAAAGAAATGTACTTAACTAAAAAAATACTAAGTTAATATATTGTGAGAAGGTAATTTTAATTATTATAATTTTTTTAGTTTAACAACATGTGGAGTAGAGAAATTCGAACCTCTGACATTTTGATCAAAGATCTTTAAAGTAGCGGATTTACCACATGCTCAAGGAGTAAGGGTGTTCGTGGGTTGGATTGCAAATTTCTTCAACCCAAACAACCTTTATTAAGTAATGAATCCAACCCAACCCAACCGCGAAACATGCATTTGAGTTGGATGGTTTGAGTTATTCGGGTTATATATTCAAATTTTTATTTTAAGAAAAAGTAAAGTGTTGATATGTAAAATATATATTTATTTATTTTTAAATATTGAATTAAGATTAGCAACTCAATTTCTATTATGAATTTTACATTCAAAGACTTATTTAAAAAGTTGTTGAAGAATAAATAATCTAAAAAAAATTATGAAAGTAGATAAAATATATAAAAAGAAACCAACCAACTAATTTATATATAAAAATTAAATTAATAGGTATGTATGTATGTATATATATAATTGTAATATAAGTAAAAAAACTATGTTGTTAAATTAATAAGAAGTTCAAATTGGTTCGGTTCAACCCAATTTAATTTTAGGTGAACCCGCGAACTAACCCAACCCAAAAGGTTTTCATTTGTTTGAATCTAACCCAACCCAACACAAGTTGATAACCCAATCCAAATCATATAAATTGGGTTGAGTTCATCGAATTTTTCGGTTCATCGAGTTTTTTGAACACCCCCGTCGAGAAGGCTCGAGCCTCCTTCAAGTTTTACATATCATATAAACGAAAATTATGTATTGTTTTCATTAATTTAAAATTTTACAAAAATAAATGATTTAAAGTTAAGAAAATTATATATTGTTTCTATTAATTTAAAAAGTTAGAAAAAAAATGATTTAAAGTAAAAAATTTAGATTACAATATGGTAAATCATTTTTTTTTTATTGTATAAAAAATTATTTAAAAATTTATATATATATTTAAAAATAAGTTAAAATACAATTCAGTCTCTATACTTTAGATTTCATTCCATTTTAGTCATTGTACTTTCAAATGACCAAATTTAGTCTCTATACTTCCAATAAATCTTAAAATTAGTCCATACAATTATTTTGAATTTAATTTGTATTAAAATTTGTTAAATAAAAAAAATTACTCTAAACTTGACAAGTTGTATCAATTTTAACCCTAAACTTTCAATGTCATCAATTTAAACCTCAAACTTAGTAAGTTGTATCAATTTTAGCCCTAAACTTCAATTTCATCAATTTAACCCTCAAACTTGAATAAGTGTACCAATTTACACCATCGGTTAAGTTTCCGTTTCAATCCCCATTAGAAAAGTTTCCCACACATGTCTAGAGCCACGTGTTCCTCTATAACATATACATATTTGTTATTTTTTTTTAAAAAAAATTGCTGAAGAAAATTAGAGTAGACTTGTCATAATGTTTTTCAATTTCAGAGCATGGTTTTTTTTTCACTTCGTATCTTTTTTTATTCTACTGCTTTTTTGGTTTCATTAATTGAGGTTTTTCAATTTTAAGGCAAGATTCTACTCGATCCATCGACTTTTAGTAGAAATAAAGCTTATTTGCACCATATTTTTCCTCAATGAGTACTCTCATTCTTGGATCGGTCGTCAATATTGATTTTTTTCTAAATTTCTCGTTGGCCTCAAGCTCGATTTTCCCTCCATTCACCTCTCATTCTTGAATCGGTCATCAATATTGATTTTTTTTTTAAATTTCTCGTCAACTTCGAGATCAATTTGTCCTCCATCCGCCGCAACGGATGTAGGGCTTTCGGAATCGCCCTCGTCGGAATCTTTGTTCCCTTCCTCTCCAGCATTGATGTTACTTTAATCCTACGTAAGACTGTCGACGAGACTGACAAGGTCAACCACAAGCATTTCATTGTGTTCATGGGCATCACGTTATCCACCACTACCTTCCATGTTCTCTCTCGCATTTTAGTCGGGCTCAAACTCCTTACCACCAAAGTCGACGAAACTACCATGGTCGTCGCCACCTTCAATGACGTCACCACCTGGATCTTCTTCACACTTGTTGTCGCTGGTATCAACACCAAAGGCGAGGGGCACACAAGAGTCCATTTGTTTTTGTGTGGGTCTTACTTTTGAGAGTCGAGTTCGTGGTTTTCATGATGGTGACGACCCGATATGGAATGACTTAATTATTTTTTGGTATTATTTTCAAAAAATAACAAATAAGTACATATGATAGAGCAACACGCGGCTTTGGGTATGTGTGGGAAACCTTTCCAATGGTGATTGAAACGAAAACTTAACCAATGGTGTAAATTGATACACTTATTCAAGTTTGAGGTTTAAATTGATAAAATTGAAAATTTATGGTTAAAATTGATACAGTCTGCCAAGTTTGAGGTTTAAATTGATGAAATTGAAAGTTCAAGGTTAAAATTAATACAACTTACCAAGTTGAGGGTCAAAATTGATTTTTTTTCCTAATAATTTCTATGCAAGAAAAGACACAATGTGAATATTTACAAAATTTAAAGAGGAAAGGGCTAATAGAGACCTTTTTTTTTTAAAGTCAACAATAAACTAAAAGTAGGGACCAATTTTAAGCTTTATTGGAAATACAATGACTAAAATAAAATGAGACCTAAAGTACAGGAACCAAAATAATATTTTAACCTTCAAATTATGAATAATAAAAATTATAGCATTATATATGTTATAATTTTTATTATTCATATTTTAAAGTTAAAATATCATTCTGGTCCCTGATGCTATAATTTTTTTTTTAGTTTAACAACATTTGGAGATGAGGATTCAAACCTCTGACCTCTTGGTCGATAATATATGTTATATGTTATATAATTCTTATGAATGGAAAAAAAATCTACCTATTATTTCAAGTTGTGTGTGTGTGTTTTTAATTTTGTATGTTTATGTGGAAAAATTAATCATATACTTCTACTTAACAAAATAATATTAAAATATATCAATTAATTCAATATATATTAATGGGTTTAAAATTATATTTCTATGAATTCAAAACTCTCTAGACAAAAAGTTTTGGATCCACCATTGTGAAGAAATATGTCCAATTATGTTTTAATTAGTAATTTTAATTGTTATAATTGATGTATGTAAATGTTATAAATTTAAAAAAAAAAAAAAAAAAAAGGAACGGCATAATAGGAATAATATTAATATATTTTTCAAAACATATATGTAAAAAATATTTTAAATATGAAAATCACGAGGAGAGAAAAAAAAAAAGGGAGAGGACAGATACAGGGACCACGAAAGTTGGGTATGGATCGAAGTAATTAATAAATAAGGAACTTGTAAAAAGAGTAAAATGATAAATAAAATTTGGATACCAGAAATAATAAAATAAACCAAATATTTGTAAGTGTACTTGTGCATTTTCTGTATAGTCAAAATTATCCCTGCATGTCTACATTTATCTTTGCTTTTTTTTTTTCCCCTTTTCTTAATTAATATAATATTAAATTAAATGTCTCTAATCTACTTTTGGGACATGGAGTCTTTTTCTTTCATAATTAAATAATTGGTTTGAATTTCAAAATTTTCAATACATTGACACGTAGCAATTGTTATATAATCAAAATTTAAATACCTAAAAACAAATTTAAACAATTGATAATCAAAATTGAAATGCCAAAAAAACAAATTTAAAACATTGGATGTGATAAATTTTGATCGGTTCAGTGTACACGCTGGCACGAAGTGAAGAATAAATGAGAGGTAGACTATATAGATGCTTGAAAATATAGATGTTCAATATGTTTAGATTACCTTGTTTGTTTTATATGAAAATTTATAAGGATGTTTGGGAATATTTAGATGATCATGTTTGTTTTGAATGATTTCTATATGAAAATGTCTTAAAATGATGGATTATTCCAACACTACCCTTACCTCTCTTTAGATAATATATATATATATATATATATATATATATATAGCAATTTAATATAATTTGAATTTATATAATATTTTTATCTTTAATAATATACTATTTTATTCTGATCAGTTTCTATTAATTTTATATGTTATTTTGTAAAACAAGTTAGTTTACATTGTTTCAAAATTTTTATAAAAGATCCGATATTAAATATTAGCTTAGATTTTAATTTAAAATACTTGAAATTATTTCAAAGAAGACAATTATATAATCGATAGTAGTTTTTTTTTCAGTGGATTATATTTATACATGGTCAAAATAGAAAATTTATATCTATCTATCTATCTATCTATGTATATATATATGTATGTGTATGTATATTCTATTTTTATCTATCTATCTATCTATGTATATATATATATGTATGTGTATGTATGTATGTATATATATATATATATATATATATATATATATATATATATATATATATATATATATATATATATATATATTGGATGATTACGGTTAGAAAAGTCAAATAAATCGAAAATTCTACTTTAAATTTCTAATTAAAAAAAAAGGTCAAGCTCTGTTTCAAAAAAAAAAAAAAAAAAGCGCTATATATTATACCATTTAAATAGAATTTATTTTATGTATGCAAGTGAAACATATAAATAGTTAATTTTCTATTTGTTTATTAATGAATGAATATATTAATTTATTTTAATTATAAAATGAAAGTATAGAAAATTTATGAATATATATATAAAGAAGAGCAAAAAAGTAAAAAGAAGATACCATCAACATGAGAATCTTGAAAATCCATGATTCATAAGGGCATCAAAAGCTCTTGAGATGCCTCTCGTATGGACATCCTAAGATGTCCAAACATCTCGAGATGTTTTGGTATTCTACATTTATGCAAAATAAATAGGGTAATCTAGATGCTCATCCCATAGGAATCTTGAATTCCCACCAAACAAATAGCCCCTTAATTCATAGGTAGGATTTAAAGTCTTTTTTATTCGTCCGTTGTAAATTTTTAAAATTAAAAGATTATCTATAAAGATATGACCTTATATTTTAGATTTTCCAATGATTTTTTTTATTCTGTCCCATATAATAAGTTGTTCACACGTAATTTCAAAAGAGAAATGAGACACATGAAATTAACTTGTATTTGTATTGATTTGAGTGTAGTAAAGTACAATCTCTAATGTTTATCCTATGATTATTTCTCTCTCATGTACAAATGTCTCAACGGCTGGACAACTTGTTCTTCAGCACGTTGGTATTTTCTGATCGACCTTCCGGCTTATTGATCTTGTTGGATTGACTCTTGACTTGTTGATCGTTGGATCAACCCTTAGAGTGTTGATCGTTTGATCGACCTTTGACTTATTGATCTGCTTGGATCGGCCATTGGCTTGTTGACCACTTGGAGGATTGACCTTTGCATCCTTGAAGAATTTGTCAAAGTCTTGAAGTTTTCTGATCTTCAAAAAATGTCCAGGATCTAAGGACTTCAGGGAGTCTTCTCTTAAAGAGTCTTCGATCATCAAGGAGTATTCAGCACTCTAGGACTTCAGGGAGGGTTCGATCTTCAGGAGCTTTTAAAGTTTTTTGAGTTTTGTTTCTAAATTCTCTCTGAACTCTTCTTTTGAGATATTCCACTTCTGACCCCTTCAAATGAAGGGGAAAACTCTCTACTTATAGAGTTCGACCTCAGGTGGGATGGGCCAGACTATTGGAGTGGGCCTGGTTGGCCTTGGGCCTAAACCCCTTCGAATTGGGACTGGTTGACTTTGGGCCCTTTGGATTGGAACTTTGCTGATTAGGGTCTCCCATTTGGACTTTGCTAAAATTGACCCAAATTTCATATTTGGATTTGTCATAATTTAATTTAGGGATGCTTGCAAGTTTAATTAATCCCTAATTAAATAAATAATTTTATCACTAATGACATGACAATTCTTGATTGGCCAAAATTTATATTCCAACATATGAATGTAATTTTTTTTTCAATTCAAAAACATGGAGGAGGATTTAATTACCTAACCTCTAAAACATATATATGATATCTTAAACAATTGAACTATGTTAGGATTGAATGAAGATAAAAGTAGGTGTCACTATTTTGGGCTAAAGTGGAAAGCTACTTTCACTAGAGCTTTAATATATTACCATAATTTTTTAGAAAAACATATTTTGAAAAATTATAAAATAACTTTCCAAAACTGTGTGTTTATTTCAAATTTTACTAGGACTCTTTTTTTTTTTAAAAAAAAATTAATGTTAAACAAATAATTAATAAATGAACCATCTTAATTGTTGTAAATAAAATTGTTATCAAAGGATGGATTTATAATACATATTAGTTTAAATAATTGATTTTATATTTAACATTAGAAGTATATAATTTTTTTCATTAATATTGAAGTTGAGGGTGTACTTTTCATTCTTCTTGGACATGAATCTAGAAAATTATCTCTTCTTAATTTGTGTAATAAAACTCATCCACCCAAAATAAACTACAACAAAAACATGGGTCAAATTATACATTCAAGGCGCGTTTACCTACATGTAATCGTAATGAATCAAACGCAATATGATATTGTGGATCCCACATGATTACAATTAATGGTGTTTACTATATTTCGCTAATCAATTGTGGGTCCAACGTTATTCTATCCCGTAATCTTATTACATCTAAATGGGTATGTTATCCAATTACCATAGAATATTACGTGGGACCCACCTATCTTTTTGATTTACTTCTCACTCTCTGTCTTTTCTCTCTTTTATAACCTCGATTATTTTTTCTTTCTTCTTCCTCCTCTCTCTTTCTTCCTTCTTCTTTCTTTTTCTGGAATTGCTCCAGGTTTATAAAGAACATTAAAACCCATAATTATTTTTATGGCTTTATTAAAAAATGTATTATCTGTTGTCTTGACCATCATTTTGTCCATGGTTTCACATTTTTAGTAGAATGAGAAGAAGGAATTCACTCTTGAGGGTTATTGTCTATGATTTTTGGCCATATTTTGATCGATACGAGATTTTTTACATTGATAAAATATTTTTTTATTTGTGAGTTTTGGCCAGGCTGCAAGACTTGCATTTTACCTAGAGCGATATATTTTTTAGCGTGAGTTTTGGCCAAACATATTTTGATGATATTCAGATGAGATCGATAAATCAATAATCAATATTTTTTTATGTGTGAGTTTTGACAGACCATATTTTGATTTTTTTTATGCTTGGGTTTTGGCTAGGCCATATTTTGATCATATAATCCATATTTTTTTTTTATAGTTTTGGACAGTCCATATTTATATTGATATACAAATATTTGTGAAACGAAAATCTATTATGATTTTTGGATCATTCTTTTATACGTTATTTTTTGTTTGGTATGTTACAAAAAATCATTTTAAAAAATTTTAAAAATCATTTTAGAAAATTTGAATAAGTAAATAAAATTAAAGAATTGTATCTTAATTCTAGTAGCATAGTTACTACATTTTAATTAATTATAAATATAAAAGAGCATTATGGCAATTAGATCTATTTCATTCAAATTTCAAAGGTAAGTAAAGTAAACACAATCAATAATAATTTTATTATGTTACATTCCGTTTTATCCAAATTACATTTGCGCCACAACCTCATTACGATTGCGTCCAAATTCATTATGGTTTAATAAAAACGTCCTCAGTCAAACTTCTTTGAAATGTCTTGTTAGAACCCATGACATGTCAACAAATGACATATCCAAAATATTTTAGATTAAAGGGGCTTAAATTAAATTAAATTGTTTTTTTTTTCATAATAAGCAAAAAGAAAAAAAAAAGATAGTTTCCTGACCTGTTTTTGTACTCAACAACATTATCTATTTCCATCTATATTTAATGACTAATACTTATCAAATTTAAAGAAAAAATCGAAATAAAATTTATAAACTAATAATTATAAACTAATAGCTAAGGCTCCATTTGATAACCATTTAGTTTTTGGTTGAGTTTCCATATTTTCTTATGTACTTTTTACATATGTTTTAAAAAATCAAGCCAAGTTTTTTTTTTGTGCGTGTCATCCTTGCGCAGGGGCCATGCTAATCTTCTTTGTATCGTTCCAATTTTATCGGATGTCCCCGAAGGGACAAAAAAAAATCAAGCCAAGTTTTGAAAACTAAAAAAATAGTTTTCAAAAAGTAGTTTTTGTTTTTGGAATTGGGTAAAAAACTTAAATGTTTCCTTAAGAAAGGTAGAAACCATTGTAGAGAAGATGAAAACCATTGTAGAGAAATTGTGATAAAACAAATACAGTTTTAAAAACTAAAAACCAAAAACCAAATGATTATCAAACGGGGCCTAAATAATTAAATACCACATACATTTGTTTGATAAATTCAATTTTATAAAATAAAAGGGAAAATTATACAAACCACCCTTGAACTATGAAGTTTGTTATAATCACACATTTAAATTTTTAATTTAATCAATTAACCCCATGTACTTTGTCAAGTGTTGCAATCACACTTATGAATTTTTAATTTAATCAATCAATCATAAGTATTTTGTTAAGTGTTGCAATCAAAATCTTTTGTTAGCTGATGTTAAATTACCATTTAATTGGGCTTCACATGTGTGACTCGCACGTTAGTAGGGAAGAGCAAACTTGTTATTGACAGATATGAAAAAAGAAAAAAGAAAAAAAAAAGGCTGATTGATCAAATTAAAAATTCATGGGTGTGATTGCAATACTTAACAAAATACAGGGGTTGATTGATCAAATTAAAAATTTAAGGGTGTGATTGTAACAAACTTAATAATTAAGGAGTGGTTTGGACAATTTTTTCAATAAATAATATAGCTTACAAATTAAAATTACAAGAGACAAGGAGTAAATTATTTTGTAAGAATAAAAATAATATATAAACATATGTATAGAAAAATAAAAAAGAAATCAATAAATAACATTTCGTAAAAAAAAGGGAGCAAATATACACTTAAAAATAAAGATGAGGCAGAGGTACATCAACATTCTTTTAGTGAGTTAATGTTCCAAAGTTTATAAATAAATCAAGAACTAAATAGACATCATGTGAACTAATTTTATAATTTAATGAAAAGTATTTGTAATTACAATTTGCCAAAAGATGATGGAAACTTATGCCAACAAGTGCATCTAAAGTAGCTAGAAATTGATTAATCTATAAGGATTATTATTATTTTTTATTTTTTGAGTTTAACAACATTTAGAGGTGAGGGGATTCAAACCTCTAACCTCTTGATCGATGGTACATGCTAATTACCGTTGAACTAAGCTCACTATGGCGTGAATATATGAGTTTCACTCTTATGCTCTGTTTGGCGTATGAATTTGGTAAGAAATAATTTCAAATTTCAGAATTTTAAAATATGGAAGTGATTTGAAAATTTTTATTTTGTTTGGAACCCAATGAATTTTAATAGAATTCAAATCGGAAAAAAGTAAAATTTATTGTTTGGATGTTTAAAAGAAATGAAAAGAAAAGAATTATTGTACCATTGTACCCTTATAATTATGCTTTTTTTTTTTTTTGCAAAGATAAACGTGAAATAACAACTTTTACCGTAAATTTATTATATATTTATATTAAAAAAAAACAAGAAGTACAAGTAACCCTAACTCACCTAACAACCTTATTTGATTTCTTCCTTTCCCCATTTTTGCCGCAGTCGCCATTGTCACCAAAAGCTCTGGGTTTTTTTTCTTTTTCTTTCATGTCTCCCTCGCTCCCTAATGGCAGCCACATACCAACTTCATTTATGATTTTTTTTGCTCACTCTTATCTCCCTCTCTGTTATGGTCGTTGTCGATTGTCAGCATGCCCCCATCGCCACTTTTCTTTCTCTATATTTTACAACCTCATGCCGTCACACCAACCTGTCGCCACAGCCCCTCCATCAATCGATCGCTTGCCATTCACAGCAGTCGGCTTGATCACTTTTCTTTTTTGTTCTTTATATTTCTTCAATTCAACGACTTTGAAGGAGGGTAAATTTGGAATTAGGCTTTTTTAATTTAAAATCCTGCAAAATTTGACCTATTTTGAATGTAAATTTTTTTGTACCAAAACAAGATTTTAAATCATTTTGGATTTCAAATTCTATTTTTTCTTTTCGTTCCAAACACCAGAAATGATTTCAATTCCATTATGATTTGAAATCCTTCCAAATCCGAGGTTTCCAAACAAAGGGTTAATCATTCATTTAATTTACATTTTTTTATTACTATAAAAAAATTATTTTTTTGGCTAACAAATATAGAATAGAGAGGAGGCGAGAGTATCACAATCCATTATGTGATGAGGTGGATTGTGCCCCCAAGTAAGTCATCGAGGACGATGACTAGTTTAATGAGGGGGAGAATGCCACAACCATACTAGAAGAGAGTGGTAGGTTGTGACTCTACAAGTGCGAGCAAAGGAAAGGCGATATGCAAGTGGCGCTTATTGGGCCACGTGAGGGCCGAGAGAAGACAAGGAGGATGATTAGAAGGATGATTAGAGATGTCCATTTTTTCTGCAGGGACCTGCCTTAACGGGCAGGGGTGGGGGAAAAAATTTCATGAGCTAAATATGGACGGGGACAAGGACTGTATTCCCCGTCCCCATTGCTCGTTCCCCGCCCCGTTTATTTTTTTTTTTATATTTAATTTTTTATTTTTTAATATATATATCATTTAAAATTTGATTGTTAATGATTTAGATAATTTGATATGTTTGAATTATATAGTTAAACATTTGAATTATATGTGTGGATTAATTAGATAATTTGATATGAAATGTTGTTTTGTTTTTATTAGGAGGTTTAAGAATTTTATTTTTAAATAGAGATTTTTTTTAAAAAAAATAGAAAATTAACTATTTAAATGAAGATTTTTCGTGAATAATTAACAATGTATTTGAAAATTAATGAATATTTCCAATAGAAGTTAATTATTTTAAAATTTATCAAAATAATTGTTTGATTCTTAAAAAAAGAAAAAAAAACTAAACGGGGAATAATTCCCCTGGAGAACTTGATACCCGCGAATTCCTCGTCCGATCCAAACAAAATTTAACGGGAAATTTCAGGGGAATGAGGATTCAAATTGGGGGCAGGGACGAGGACATGAAAGCCATCACCGTCCTCGCCCCGCCTCCGTGGACATCTTTAAGGACGATGCATCATCTAACACATTAAGAAGAGTGTTGAAGAATGCCAACTTGAAGCGCGAGCAAGAAAAGAAGCGACAGTGTCGTCAGTGGTGTTAGTGACATGCTTAATGGGGGCTAGATAAGGCACCAGACCATTACATCGAAAGTCGAAGTTTCGTCGTGAGTTTGAACGAGCAAGTCTGGAGTTAAGTGCAAATGAGAGTAAGATGCAAGCCCACCAGATTTGGTGTTAATCGAACACTAAACGGGCGCTCCACGTTGGTGAAGGAATGAACGTTTCACTCCGCAGCGGAAGCATTGGATCGTCTTTGATTTTATTTAAAATTAAACTAAAAAAATAAGATTAAGCAAACTTACTCGGAGTAAATATGGAAATATTTCAGACGGGTTTTTATCTTCTCTACAAAGTCTTTATGTCTATGACTTGAACACAGGATCAATGATTGTTTAAGCCTCTTGAAAGAAAATGAGAGAGGAGAAGTTCAGAGAGAATTCTACAATTCTCTGTAGAGGAGATGTGTCTCTTATGAAGAATCACATAATGGTTTACCTCTATGGTCCTATTTATAGTTGCCTAGAGCAAATAATTAAATAATATATTTTAATATCTACATATATTTATCTAACCAATTTGAATCTTATTCAAACCTTTTAAAATTCTCCTACGACATCTATTTTCTAATTTGAATCTAATTCAAATTTAATAAATGTATTTTCTTTAATGTATCTTAATACATTAATAATTTCTTTGATATTTAATGTATCATATACATCAAATATATTTTCCCTCATTTAATATATCAAATATATTAAATTTTAATTTGAACATTTCAAAATTTTCTCTCAATAAAATTGATCTTTATTTGTTCATATGAGTTAGCAAGGGGACCTTATGGACCTACAGATTATAAGCTCCAATGATACAAAATTAATTAATTAAACTTTTTAATTAATCAATTTTCATTCATTAACTAGGGTTACTCCACTATAGACCTGAAGTTGTACTCTTATACACTGTAGGACAAGTTGTGTCCATGAATATAATCACTACATGCAAGTCGATCCTTCACGAGTTGTTCGTAATTCTAGTTGGGTCAAAAGTCTATTTTACCCATGTAATACATCTTGCACCTTAAGTACCACTGATCCTCTAATGAACAATTTGTTTATGATCCAACTATAAACTAAGTCCCTCTCGGCCAATGAGAGAGTGGGACCCTATTGTTCAAGTCCCGAAATTAGCACTTAAGAGAACTACTCATCTACTTATCCTATAAGGGACTGAATGAATTTCATCTTGTGAGATTATGTTCCCAACTCCTTATTTGGTCAAGTCCCCAAAATGGTAGGTTTATTGAATCGGCTACAAAAGTCACTATCACCCATGCAAATCAAAGGACAAATCCTCACAGGCAAGAGTTCATAACTCACTTAGGATTAAGATCGAGTCGCATATGATCATCATAATTAAATATTAATCTTTTCAATTAACTGATTTATAAAGAGATATTAAATATTTCGTGATCCAGTATTATACAAACTCATTGTATAAGATACCCTCACTCACATGTCTCCACATGAACGATTTGGATCAAATCATTTGTAACTATTACAAAATGGGTCGTATCAATAGTGTTATCAAGATAAGACACCCAACCTTATATATATACTGTGACTCTTTAGGTTATTTCTTGAACATGATACTTTTGTATGTCAATCATATACTGTTCAATATTATACTAATAACCTTTAATTTTTCATATAATGGATAATATTATATTGTAAATAAAATAATTAAAAGAATTACTAATTCTTAAATAAATCATTAATTACAAGGCTTTATGCCATAAATCCCAATAGTTGACATATGACTCCTTGTCATGTTGATGTGCATGGGTGTCAGACTAACTATGCCTCATAATGTACCTTAAGCCCTAAGCCTCATGGCCTAAGTGAGTCACCTTATGGCACATGCGTGTGCATGGTATGGACGAACGTTGCAAGACGAGTGTCTTGGGCGTATTCCTTTAAAATGGTATTCCAAGGACAGTGTCTGGTGGCACACATGTGTTGACATTGTGCCCCTTCCTATGGGTTGGAGGTTGTGACATAGGGTCGGGCTACAACACGCTATACATAAATGACTCGGCATGGACACATAAAGGTTCATGTCTCGATATGTCATAGATAAATGAATATTCAATAGGTCCTGACTATGAATACGACTAATGAGTCAGTTCTCAATAAGCATGTCTGAGCAAGCAGCTAAGTTTGATGACATCCTGATGCTCAGGACGACATAGTGAAGCATCAGTGGGACTCGAGAGTTTCCTGTTGGCACGGGACTTGCTCGTTATGTCTCGATAAGCATTATAATGGCCCAATAAGTTTTAGTTTGCATAGTTTGCACTTGATAAGCGTTATAAGGTCTTGGTAAGTCCCGATAAGTGCTGAAATTACTTGGTAAAGCTCCGATTAAGCATTTTAAAGCCATTTTGACCCAATGTAGGGTCCAAACACATTCCGATGAAGTTCTAGATTGACGTAGAAGCATTTATGGGTGTGTTGTTGAGAACCAAGATGTTGAATTGAGATGTGACATTGCGTTTAAAGGACATTGGCTTAATGTAGAAGCAAGTTTGAGCCATGAGACTTGCCCTAGAGTAGAGGCAAGTTGGCTAGAGTTGCAAAAAAGTGAAAATACATTTACGTGCAACGTGTTTGACCAAGTTAAGCTACGTGAATATGAAATAAAGCTTGGTTGAGGACTGAAGAACCTCGCCTAAGGTCCGATGAAGCCATAAAGGGAGCGAAAAGTAAATTAGGACTTGAGTTTTCCTTAAGGTTGGCCATGATTGAGCGAAAATTTGTAGTGTCGCACGATTGAAAGTGTACGACTGTGACACCGAGCACATTTATTTATTCCCTATTTGCAACAAGTTTTTTTTTTTCATTTTATTATATCATTTCGCAGTTTGAATATGAGACCATTTGGGACAGGAAGAATATTTATTTAGTTTTCCACTTTATTTTTACAACAATGGCCAATGGGCGATATGAGAATTTCAATATTAATACAATGTAAATATAAAATGTGACAACATAGTATAAAAAGAGTACATGAATGAATCGACACCACATCTGAATGAGGGGGTATCATGAAACTATGTATTAGATTACATGGAGTTCCAAGAATTGAGATCCGATCCAAGAATGGTGAACCCAAAGAGGCACCATAGGGCATGTTGAGGTATCTCTTCATCTTTTCGATGTGGGATCCTCAACATGCCCCCTCTAGATGGTGCTTCTTTGGGTTCCTCAACATGCCCCCTCAAGATAGTGTCTCTTTGGTTCACCATTCTTGAATCAGATCTCAATTTTTAGACCGAATATCTGTTTGGGTTTAATGAGCTCTGATACCATATAAGATTACATGGGGTTCCATCTCAAAACCAATTGGCAATAAGAGGAGTAGCTCATGTATCTCATTAAGAATGTGATGTCTCCCCATATTTCCAATGTGGGATCGTCAACATGCCCCTTCAAGATGGTACCTCTTTGGGTTCACCATTCTTGGGCTGGATCTCAATTCTTGGATCGAATACCCGTTTGGGCTTCATGGGCTCTGATTCCATATTAGATTACATAGGGTTCTATCTCAAAATCAATTGGCAATGAGAGGAGTAGCTATATCTTATAAATTGTGAGGTATCTCTTCATCTTTCCGATGTGGGATCCTCAACATAATGTAAGCATGATTAAGATAAACGTAAAAGAATTGATAATTATTACCTATACCAACAAGGTGCATATTTCTTTTTGATGATTCAATCATAAAAACTCCAAAGTTACTCATGCTAGGCTTGGAACAATCATATGTTGGATGGACCTCCTAGAAATTTTCTTAAGAAGCAAGTGAGTAAGGACAAAACATGTTGAAATTACACATGTTGGTTCGTGGAGACAGTCTTCACTCTCAGAAGCAGCTCAAGACTTGTATGGTAATATGACCAAATCATAGGGAATCCAGGAGAATGTCGGGACCATCAGGTGCCAAATTCGAATTTTCGAATCCTAAGCTTTAGGGCGTTACATACAAAATAGTGCTTAATTTTTTAATTATTAAATTTACCTTTAATGTGTTAGAATTTTTAATTTGATTATTTTGTAAAATATTTGTTAAAAATTATAAACAAAAAATTGATATGCCATTAAATTATTTTTTATTAATATATTTAGATGTTGTTAATTGCTACTTGATACATTGAACTCTAACTTATCCATTAGCGAAATTCGATTTTGGGTATCAACAAATTTCATTTATTCAAAATTGCATGCCAATGAATCCAGATATATGTTAAGATAACAATAATTTATTAGCACACTAGTTTGTTTTTTTCCTCTTGTTTTGTTTTTACAAATTTGTCCTAATTGAAAGCCTTTAATTAAATGTGAAATTGAGAGTTAAAAAAAAGAACCACAAAAAATGAGAATCGCCTTAATATGAGAGATAATAAAATATGAAACTCTCCAAATTACCAAATGATCCTCTACGATGATGGTAGTTGCAGGTTGGAATTAATTGAATTTTGACTCAACAGGTTTAGGGGTTGGGAGTAATTAACATATTAATTTTTAATTGCTAGCTTAATTACTTAAATAAGAGGTTGGATGTTGGTAATGTTAATAAATGTGTTTCTTTTCAATTTTTGGCGGCGAATTATTTTGTACCATTTTTTGTTTGAAAAAAATTGTACAAACCACCCCGAATTATTAGATTTGTTACAATCACACTTCTAAATCTATAATTTGTTGAATCAGCCATCTGAACTTTGTTAAGTGTTGCAATCACACCTATAAATTTTTAATTTGATCAATCAACCTCATGTATTTTGTTAAGTGTTTCAATTAGCGCATTCATTTAGTTGTTGAATTACATTTAACAAAATACAATGGTTGATTGCAACACTTGACAAAGTACATGAAGCAACTTAAAAGTTCATAGGTGTGGTTGTTGTAGACCCCTAAATTTGTCCGTTATTTTATTTTATTTTGCAATTTTGTGAAAAAAGAGAAAATAAAGGAAAATGAGTATATCTTGGTAAAGATTAATTAGCCAAATCAAATATGTAAAATTTGGTAAAAATTAATTAGAGCAAATATCTCATTGACTAATTAATTTGCCAAATCAAATATTTGAAGATTTGGTGTTTTTAATTAAGCCAAATATATTTTTTTATTTGGGAAGGAGATTTCATTATGGACAAATCAAATTTTGAAATTTTTGGAAGGATTAACTCAATCATTTATTTAGGTGTTATTTGATATTATTTTGTTTTGTTTTGTTTTATTCCCTTTTGGTTTTATTTTATTCTTTTCCTTAATTAAAATTGGGGTTTGGGCTATAAAAAGGGAGGAAACCACCTCTTTACACAATCACTCTCCCTCACACATTTTCCCTCAACCACCCACATCTTTCTCTCTCTCATCAAGCCATCTCCACGTTTTCTTTTCTCCAATACAAAATATCCCTCTCAAATTTTCCCTCATATATTCTCTCTCCCCCTACAAAAGTTCCCTCTCAAATCTCCCCACATATTCTCTCTTCCCCCACAAAATCTTCCTCTCTCTCACCCACGATTTTTGACTCCAACATACATTTTATTTTTAAAAAAAAATTTGAAGTAAAAAGAGAAAATCCTCTTTCTTACTTGCTCCACTCAACCAATTGATCCCTTCCAAGGTAGCTTGCGGCAATTTCTTCTCTCCGGTAATACTCCCCCTTATACAACGGTAATCTTTGATGAACATTCTATTTTTCATTCATTGTTTTTATTTTTCCATCATTTACTCAATTGTATTCTTTAGCATGCTTCCTTAAAGATATATGTTTAGATATAAAATAAAAGCATGTTTAGATATTCTTTGTTTGTTAATGTCGTGTTTCGAAGTCTTAGTATATAGGACATTATGCGAATAAATTCTAAGTTTTTTTTAGCATAACAATTACAAGCATGTATTATGTCTTCTTATTTTTTATGTTGGCATGCTATTTAACTAGGAAATTAGAGTTATTTATCATATAAATTTATATGTTAGATTTGTAAATTCTTGTATTTATTATTATATATTTTTTGTACATTTATATTTAGTCCATTGTTTTTTTTTAGACTCTAATTTGAAATAAGGAAATTTTCCAATGATGGAACTTTAAGTATTCGGGAGGCCGATAATTTAAGGTTTTTGAGGTGAAAAATCAATATCTTGGGATGCCGAGATTTGATTTAAATATTTTTCCTTAAAAAAAAATAAAATAAAATTGTGTTCAATAAAGTTTTTTTTGTACAATTATTTATCTTTTCATGAATTCTTCCTTTTTTATATTTTCTATAAAAATACAAAAAAAATTTGCATGAAAAAGTTTTCTTTCCTTAAAAAAAAAAGAAGTTATTTAAAAGGAAAAATATTTGATTGAAGTTTTCCATCTTAAAAAATAAAAAAATAAAAAAATAAAAACTTTTTTTTATAAAGGATACAAAAAATACTTTCATAAAGAGCATTTTCATCAAAGAAAATTTTTTTTTTCTAGGAAACTTTGTTTTGTCTAAATTTGAAGTTTTCCTTTTAAAAAAAAAAAATCTTTTCCATAAAAAATACAAAGGAAAAATAGTTTTATAAAGAGCATTTCCATAAAATGATTTTCTTAAAGATAATTTTGATTTCTCTAAAAAAAAACATCCCATTGATTTATTTTCAAAACATTAAATCAAAATCTAAAATATTTTTTTTAAAAGTTTCACTTCTTTAAAATTAGAAAAATAATAAGGAATTTCCTTAAAAAGAATCATTTTATCACACATGTTTTTAAATTAATAAACCAAACATCTTTCCTAAAAAAAAACTATTCCTATGATGGAGATTAGGAAATCAAGATGTTGATTCCCTAATATTCTTGAGGTGATGAATTTATTTTGGGATGCCAAATTAAATTCAAATAAATTTTGAATGACTTTATGCCACCCATAATTATTGCTCATTATTTAATTTAAGAATAATGATCAGTACAACATGGGACATTTAAAAATCAAAACCAAAAACTTTTTTTTACAAAGGTCATTTTCTTTTAAAATAACACAAGAATTGTAAAATTTCGTTTCATTGAACGAGTGTTGTGGGGTGCTAATACCTTCCCCATACACAAACGACCCCCGAATCCAAAATCTTTTATTCGCAGATCATCTCAACACATTTTTGGGTGCCCAGTCACACCCTCTAAATAAAGGCTGGTGGCGACTCCATGTTCCACCTTTTGGAAATAAAGTTGGCCACTCCGTGTCGCAAACCCGTAGCGACAGTTGTAACAAACTCCAAAGTTCAAAGGTGGTTTTTACAATTTTTTTTTTCTGTTATTGCTAAATGTCATATTTTTTTTCAACAATATGTGGGATGAAGGATTCGAACCTCTAACATCTCGATCGAAAGTACGTGTTTTATGTCAATTGAGCTATATTCATATTGACTTAGATGTCATATTCAATGCATTAATACTGAGGATTATACTGCCTAAACCCTAATTATTTGCGATGTCATTGTCATCAATTTCTATATAATCAAGCATTGTTAATTTTAACAGAAACTATCGTTTTCAGAAAAAAATAAAAAATAAAACAGAAATTATAATGGGTGGTAAAATTCAATGCTTTCAATTATATAGAAATAAGAACCGTTTTTAATTTTTTTACTAAAAAAAAAAAAAGGAACCGTTTTAAATTTTCCAATAATTGTTGTATAATATTACAATTATTAAAACTCATTCAATAGATCTTGAGTCGCAATAAATAAAATATCGTGTTTTGTTAATGAAATATATTGAAATAGTTTGTTAAATAAGTACTATTTTTCCTTGCAAACAAAAACTATTTTATGTGTTAAAAAAAAACAACTATTTTATGACTGTTTTCTTAAAACAATTCTCAATAGCACGTGATTCTTGCTATTTTATTAACATGTGGATATATAATTTGTTATTTTTCAAAATTGCACGAAATGTATTTAGATTACTCATTCAAAGTATACATAATTGTTATGAGATAAATCAAGGCTAGCTATGTGGCCCAATCACTGAAGACACGTGTTCGAGCCTCATCTCGAAGCGCACTGAAGTTAACATCGACCAAAAACGAGCTCAATCAAATGGTCAATCTGAATGTAGAGGACAACCCTGACGCATGATCCGTTGTCTACTAGCACTGACCGTCAGACATGATAGAGAGGCTTTGATACATACTCCCCTAAAAAAGGTAGAGTTCATTTCTTAATAAAGATACACAATCTTACCTAACCACGCCCCGACACACCAGCTTAAACTTAATACTAACTTAAGCTTTGGAGTGTACAGGGCCAAGCACCACACTAATGTAAGATTCCGCTTTCAGGTTGACACGTCAACTAATTGGAGCTCACCTCAAATGACATGTCAACAAACTACCTCGTTTGAAATCATGCATCAAACTATGAAGCTGTTTTATGACTCTTTTATGATTGTTCTCTTAAAACAATTCTAAAATAGCACATGGTTCTTGCTATTTTGTTAACATGTGGATATATAAAATTTGTTACTTTTTAAATTTGCACCAAATATATTTAGATTGCTCATTGAAATTACACATAGTAATTAATTTTTGTAAGGATGTTTAACCAAGCAGCTATGAAGCAGATCTAAAAGGTTTGAAATCGTGTACATAAAATACGAGGTAATTGGTAGTATAATATATACTATGATCCGAAGAATAAAGCTTTTGATTTTGGAATTGTTGGGTAGGAAGATTCTTTATTATTTTTAGTAGATGAAATGTCTTGTTGAAGTGGATCAAATAAATTATAATTAGTATAAAAGTTGAGTTCATGACTTGCATTTATATATCTTTATAGGTTCATTAGGTCAATATTTGCTTAGATTTTAGGTTAATTAGAAGTTTGATATTCGAACTTTTATAATTGTGTCTATTTTGTTTCTTTATTTCACAAATTTATTAGAGATCTTTAAACTTTTAAGGTTGAGGGTGTGAGCAACTGATTTTTGCACTTAAAATAAATTATAATAAACCCACGTACTTTTTTTTCCTTTTCCTTTTTTTTTTTTTTTTTTTTTTTTTTTTTAAAGTTTAATGGGACCCTATTAGTAATTCTATTAATCTAACATTACATGGTGTGATAACTATTAAGGGCAGAGTCGCAAAATAACTACTAAGGGCAGAGTCACAAAATTTATTAGGGAGTGACAACATTTTATATATATAATCTATCAATTTTGGAAATTTGAAGACAAAACTTTAAAAACTTCACTTTTTTATATAATTTTTCAAGTGTAACCAAACAAATTTAACCACATGACCTGTTAAACAAAAATAAAAAGAATAAAAAATTGAAAGTCGGAAAGCTATTACAATATTTTTAAGATACGAAGATTAAAGGGGCACAATCATAAATACCAACCTTTGTTAAAAAACCTTTTTTTTCTAAAAAAATAACTTTGTTAAAACTTTTTAAAAGTGCATGGACTAAACCAACACAGTTTTAAAAATTTAAGGGCCAAACTTATAATTTAACTTAAATTTTAATACATAAATTTATAGGATAATGAAATTTTTATGAACTAGCAAGGTAAGTACTATATATATATATATATATATATATATATATATATATATATATATATATATATGCAATAATCTATTTTAACACGACAAAAGTTCATTTCGACAATTCAACTATATTAGTAAAATCAATTTAATATTTCGGCTAAATAAAAAATACCTTAGAACTTTGCCATTTGTTTCAAAAATACCCTTAATCTTTTAAAAGTTGCAATATATCATTGACTTTTCATAAACATTTTAAAACTACCTTTAGAGTAGACATCTCTTAAAATGTTAGACAGAAAAATCAATGTGGCAGTGACTTGAAATAATGTGGTGGTGACTAGGACGCTTGCTTGAATTAAGTCAGAAAAAATGACATTTAGATACGTCGACTTTTCGTCCAACATTCTAACAGTTTTTCTACTCAAATGGTAGTTTTGAAACATTTATGAAATGTCAAGGGTAATATTGTTATTTTTAAAAGAATATGAATATTTTTGAAACAAATAGCAAAATTCGGAGCTTTTTTATTTTTTTATTTTTATAATTTAGCATAATATTTCCTACCTTTCAATGGAGGGAAAAAGAAAAAAAAAACCTACACTGAGTTGAAAATTGAAGGCCCCGTTTGATAACCCTTTAGATTTTGAAAATTAAGCTTGTTTTCTCTCAATTTCTCTACAATAATTTTTATCTCTCTTAAGAAAATATTTAAATTTTTAATGAAATTCCAAAAACAAAAAAAAAAAAAAATTGAAAACTATATTTTTTTATTTTCAAAACTTGGCTTGATTTTTGAAATCAGAGGTGGAATTAGCATTTACATGCTTGCTTTTCAGAAATCAAAAATAAAAATAAAAAATCAAATAGTTAAGGCAAAAATTATCCAACTCCTGTTTGCATATTTATTTATTTTTAAATAGGGTAGGCTAGAGAATTTAGTGCCTATTAATAAGTTTTCTTAAATCTCAGTGTTTCATTTTCTAAAAATAGAAACTCCGTCCAACTTATAAGATGATTGTTCGGGAAATAATTTTTTCTAAGTAAAAAAAAAAAGTTTGAGATTTTTCATTTTATAAATTATAAGTTTGTTTTGAGCAAACAGGTCAGAATATTCTCACAAAAAAAGTGTCATTAATGAGTGACATATTTAGATCGATGAAAAGTCAAAAAGTGAAGATATGCTAAATACGAGCAAATGATAAATCAAAATAGTATCAAGAAAAATTATGAACGTCAATTTTTGAAACAAAAATACTGAAATTCATTTTTTTAGTACAACTAAAATTCATTTTTGAAGATGCACTTAAGCATCACATTGAATCCGTACATCATTTCAACTATTTTCCATCTCCATTATGATTTATTTTACAATAAAAAAATATAAAAACGAGTTAAATTGCCAATTTTAATAAAAAAAACACATATAATCCCACGATACGTCATGCAAATATTGATTGATTACCAATTTAAATATAATTAAGCGAATAAACCATGTTGATACCAGAATTTAGTAAATGGATCATAGGTAAATTTCTATTGGTAGAAACAGGATGTGCCTGCAAATTAAAACATAAGAAATGAGCTAGGGGGTGGTAAAACATAAGAAATGAGCTAAGGGGGTGGTTCTAAGCCACCTCCACTTCGACGCTCAAGTCAGTATCGGATTTGGAGAGTTCTTAGAGAATAGAGGGTGGTGTTGTGGTGTATCTCTTTAACTATTGAATCGTAGTATTTTATAAGATGGTTGTGAAATTGTTGTCATAAATGTGCACTATAATCACGTTGTGATTCTCGCACCACATTAAATAGAAGAACACAGATCTTTGGTCTAACCGTTACCTAGGCGAGTCGATCATGTCGTTCTTGGCCGATGGAATCGGTCTCGTGGGGCTTGGTCAACTTGGGGGTTGACCTCCAAGCCCCGGGTCTGCCTTCAAGCCCTAGTCGGTCACCAAGGGCCTTGGCCGATCTGACAGCCCTTAGGCCTGGCAGACTTGAGGGTCGGTTATCAAGGGTCGGCCTCCATGCCTTGGCTGCCTCGAGATTGTCCTCTGGACTTTAGTTTCGATGGGTTTTTGGTTTGATTGATTTTACCTCCAACAAAGCACATATTACCATATTCAATGGTTAATAGTTTGAACTTCAAACTACTATTATTAAACTTTAAAAAAAAAAAAGAAAAATATCAATTTAAAACTATTATGCAAAAGGAAACTACGCTTCAACATTTCTAAATTTTGAAGGATATATATTTTTTACTTGGCTATATATTACATAGAAAATAAAAAGACATGAAATAGATCATAACATACATAAAAATGAAAGACCAATGCCAATAAATTCACACAAACGAACCATAGCAAACAAGTGTGAATTTATAACAATATCATTTGATTAAAGATATTATACATCTATTTGGAAGATTTTTTTCGAGTTCAACAACTTGTGAAATAAAAATTTAAAAATCTGATGTTATAATCGAAAATATTATGATTTAAAAGTTGGATGTTAGAATTCTGCCCTTATATTATTGAACTAGGAAAGACAAGAGGTGAATTTATTTACAAACATAGAACTTTGCAGCGTGTTACCGAATATACCCTCCATTTGGGATCCGGAACTCCCATCTACCCAGGGACGTAGTAGTCTATTCGCACTGATTGGGGTGTAAATTGTAATTATCTTAATACAGGGAGCACTTTTTGGGGTTTTTGAAAGTGTTGAAAGGATAATAAATATATATATATTTAAAGGATTGAAAAGGAAAAAGAAAAAAAAAACCGGGAGAAAATTTAACGGTGAACGGAGGAAATCGGAACCGGGGGAAGTTGTCTCGATATTTCCTATATAAACCCCCATGACACATTGCTTTGCCTCATATTTGCATTCTCTTTCTTCCTCGCTCTTGCTTGCTCTGACTCTTAAATCAAAGAGCCCCTCTTTCTCCTCTCTCTAATATTTGTCTCTCTCTCTCTCTCCTTCTCTCTCTCTCTCCACTAATGCATTCAAGGATTCAAGGAGTACCCATAAGGTAAAATTCTCGAACCACATAACACCTTCCAATTTTTTCATCTCCTTTTCGCGAAGAAATTTGGTGGCGTCCCCAAGATCAGTCCGCCTCTAGTAATGAGATTCAAATTGCTTAATTGTTGCCTTTGACTATTGGTTGGTTGCATTAGGTTTGAATCTGTACGTATTCTTGATTAGATTTATATTCTCCCGTTCGATCTCTAACTTAGGTTGTTCTTGATTGCAATCATAATGAGAGATTGGATTCTGGGTTTCGAGTGATTTTGGTTAGTTCTGGCCGGTTTGATAATTTCGACTAGTGAGGAAGAGGAATTGATTGAGGCTGTGTGCATGATTTATTATTATTTTTTGTTGCCCTAGAGGAAAGATGATTGGTTGTCGTGATTAAAGAATGGGTCTATTTGGTTTAATGGCGGCTCTCTTGATCTGTAGCGATTTACTGGATTTTCAGTCGAAGTGTCTTGCACTGCTTTCTGGTACCGTAAATACCTAATTGGTTTGACACGGGAACGTCTTTGTTCTGTTTTTACCAATTATGCGACTTGGTTGAGTTTAAAGCTGCCCCTTACTTTGCTCCAGGTTTACTTGGTGTTTTGTGTCGTGGTGAGTCTGGTGACATTAGTGGTTGTCGTTTGGAACCTTTTTTGGAGTTCTGAATCACGTGCGATTCAATAATCTGGATGGTGATTATGCTTTTTAGTTGTATGCAGTCGCAATTTGTGCATTCTATCTAAAGTTTTACATTTTACTTGAAACTAATTTTGTCGTGCATACATGACTGATGTTTTTATATCACTTCTCGTAGAAGTTGTTCCCTCTTGTAGAGTTGATTTGTACACATTGAGCCCACAGGATCCATACAACGTCGAACCATGATGATTAAGCCTTTATAAATTAGAACTTGGACCTCTTGCCAAATTGATTGTCCTTATCTGTTAATCTTTTGCACATATTTCCCTTTTCATCTTAAAGTATGTTGATGATTATGTCTTCTCTTTTTATGCTACATAATTGTATTTCACTCATGTCTGGACTTGCAGTTGAGCGTCAAGGTTTATTGGACTCTGATCCTTTTCAAGTTCCTCATTGGAGATAACTGTATCAATAGAGCCTGTATACAATTTAGTTTTTATGCATTTTTGTATGACATGGGTTCTCGAGGAAGATTACTATTTGATCTTAATGAACCCCCTGTCGAGGATAATGAAGATAGTGATGGTATTGTCTTCCAGCCTCAGAAGTCTCAACCATCTTCAAATTCCCATGCTCCAGACTTATTTCCAGCATCAGGAGGTCCCCAAAGAATATTAAACAACCATGCCTTTTCTCATGCATCTTCCGTATCAGGTTTTCAGCCTTTTGTTCGGAGTAAATTTGGTTCTAATCCTGAAATGGGAGAAGAACAAAAGAAAATGTCAGATCAAAATTCAAAGATTGCGTCATCATCTAAGTTAAGTAATGTTGAGATTGCAACACCCACATTGGCTACAGGTTCTAGAGACACTCAATCAGTGGAAAGGGAAGAAGGAGAATGGTCTGATGCTGAGGGTTCTGCTGATATAAATGGAGGCAGTGTTTTGCACAAACAGTTAAAAACTTCACAAGAGCAGGGCTTACTTTCTCCTTCCTGCAATGTTTCTGAGAACAATTCCGGCAGCACCAAAGTTTCTGATAGTACCATACATAAAAGTAGTAATCATGTACCTTCAACATCGGATCCAGAGCCAAATGATGGGAAAAACAACAGTATCCTAAATACAGAAAGCAATGTTGTTAAACTTGATACATCCACAGATAGTGTTCAGGAAGAAACTGGGTTGCTTCCGAAACAAAGAGAAGTCAAGGGCATTGAAGCAAGTCATGCTTTAAAATGTGCAAATAACCCTGGAAAGAGGAAAATAGATCAACATCTAGAAGCCAAGCTTGGGAAGAAACGTAATAGGCAGACAATGTTTCTTAATTTAGAAGATGTGAAGCTGGCTGGGCCTATGAAAACTTCAACGCCTCGAAGGCAAACATTTCCACCTCCTATAACCACTCGCATCGTGAAGGAAGTTCATAATGCAACCCAAGTTAGTGAACGTGTTGGGGAAAAGCAGACTGTTAATAAAGACCAGAAGCAAGGTGATGTTTCAAGTCATGAAGGAGGAGGCATGTACTTGGAATCTGGTGAATCAAAATTGGACAGTAATGGTGATATGAGTTCTGGATTACTAGCTCGGCCAAACAGGCCAAACAATGATGGAGATATCCCAGCAGAGGCACTCTTACCACCAATTCCTAGACAGGGTTCATGGAAAATACCTACAGATTCAAGGTTGCAGAGGAATATGCAGGTCTCCAATAGGAAACCAGCTATATCTAATCAAAGTTCTTCTGATCACAAGCAGATAAATAAGAAGCATCTTCCTGCCAAGAAGCAGAATTCTGTTAGTACTCATCAAGACTCATCAGTTGAACGACTTATACGGGAGGTGACCAATGAAAAGTTTTGGCATCACCCAGGTACATTTTTTTTCCACATGGATTTATGATTTGCTGAAATGATTTTTATTATTATTATTATTTTTTGTGCTATTCAGCGTTGATTTCTTTCAAGTTTACATCATTGTGCAGTTGTGTTGAAAAGTTCCCATCTAATTCAAGATTGGTTCAGCTGCTTTAACTCGCAAACATTTTAAATTTTACAGTCTAATATGGTTTTCCATTTGTTTGCCTTGCAGCTGAGCTTTGCTTTCTAGTTCTCATTATCCTCTTTATTGTATGTATATCAGGAGGATGAAGTTGGATTGTGAGACTATGGCGTTAGTATAATGCAGTTAGTTGGGTTGCCATTTACCTGCTTATTTTGATTCTATATCCTATTCTTACTGAAATTGTGGGTTAAGTTGGATCCCTCTGGTAGTGGCTATAAAGTATGATGTTTATCTTGCTCAGGCCCACACATAACAGACGGGATCCTACAGCTACATGAGGTGGGTCTTCCTCTAGGGAGCCTGCTGGATGGAAGGATATCCTTTCATATTGAGTATTGTACCACAAATTTCCTTTATGCTTGAGGGAAATCACTATTTTCTGTGAAAAATAAAATGCTGTTTACTTGGTTTTTGAATTGACTTGTACTAACTGTTTGTTTTTCCATTTTTTCTCTCGGCCTGAATATTTAGGTTTGTCATGTAGTTAAATTCTTAATTTTAGGTATGAAATAATGAAATATATTGAATAGTACTAGTGTTATTATTCTATAACAATAAAATAAAAACAACAATTCTCATTACATGCAGCTATTGTCTAATTTTTCATTTTATTTTTTGAAATTCTATAGTTCGGACAGCTGCCTGTTTGTTGTAAATTTTAAGTTGGTGGTTGAACAGTTGTTCTCTACATTAACCGATTTATTTATTTTTGTTTTGTTCTCCCTGTCAAATAACTGAATGCATTATCATGTACCAGAGGAAACTGAACTCCAGTGTGTTCCTGGTCGATTTGAATCTGTGGAGGAATACATCAGAGTGTTTGAACCTTTGTTATTTGAGGAATGCCGGGCTCAACTTTACAGTACGTGGGAGGAACTCTCTGAAACATTCTCAAGAGATACACATGTGATGGTTCGTGTCAAGAATATTGAAAGGAGGGAAAGAGGTGCTCATAGTTTTATTTTATTTTTCAATTTTCAATTAATTTCATTTTTAGCTATTTAGCGAGTTAAAAGTTCCACTTTACGTTTTGGTTAGTTTCATAATTAGGACAAGAAAAAGTAGGCTTGAAATTTTAGTTCAGTAATATGTTGGACAGTTTGGAGCATATTGAAGTTGGTTTAAGTTATAAACGGTGCTTGCCCTATGATGTGCACAATTCTAATTTATGTTTTTAAAATTTAATGTTTTATCATTAGTTTTGTTGTAAAAATTATTGTTGTCATCAGTATCAAGAAACTATCTTCAGTTGTGTTTTTAAGTCTTCCCCTTGTGTGGAAAAGGGTAATCTTTCTTTTCTTGTTTGTCAAAGTCTGGTATAATAAAAAAAATATTGCATACAAAGCCAAAAACAATGCTAACTTCTTACTATGCACACAGCAATCTAGTTGCTAAACTTGGCTTATTTTCTTAGGATGGTATGATGTAATAGTTCTTCCTGTGAACGAGTGCAAATGGTCATTCAAGGAGGGTGATGTGGCAGTTCTTTCATGCCCCAGACCTGGATCAGGTGTGATATAATATTCCTTTCAAGCTTATAATAACTGTGACGTGATTGCTTTTACATTATGGCTTTATTCTTTCTAAAATTATCTTTAAATCTGCTGAGCAGTTCGATCAAAGAGGAACAACACTCTGTCTGTGGAGGATGATGAAGATCCTGAATCTGGTGGACGGGTGGCTGGAACTGTTCGTCGACACATTCCCCTTGACATCCGTGATCCTGCAGGGGCTATCCTGCATTTTTATGTTGGGGACTCGTATGATCCTAATAGGTAAGTTAATATTCAATTCCATGATGGTTGTTTCTTTGCCATTTTATGTTGTCTACATTATTGTACAAAATGAATATAACCTCTTGTAGAAGAATTTTCAAGAAAAAATATTTTTGTAACTTTTTTATTCTTATGGACTGTACTAGTGAGGTTCTAATTGTTTATTTCAGTATACAATATTAGTGATATTGCTGTTATCCTTTAAATGATGCGCGTCTATAATGCTACTTGAAGGCACTTGTCAAGTATCTTCTCAATGTAGTTCTGAGTGGTGCCATGTGAATTCTACTCAGAAGTATCTTCCAAATACTATAATCTCATGCAGTACTGCAAAGATATTAGCACTGCTTGCAGATATCTTCAAGTCCCATTATTGATACTACGGTAGTACTTTTGAGTTCCAGTTATGAAGAGTAACGGAAAAAATTAATTTAGACAACTTATTTACCCAGTTAAATTATTTATTTATTTATTTTGGGTATGAAGTGGGTTAAAAGTAGGATTTTGGGTCTTGAATATCAATGAGGTTTGCATGGGACTTGACATTTTTTAATGTTGAAGAACAGTCAGAAGATTAATTAGGGTTTGGTTTGCACAAACTTTTCTTTAAGGATGCTTTATTGGAAATTCTGACTGTAGTTTGATTTACGATGAAGATAGTTGTTTGAAAGGAAGTAAAATGTTTTTTCCTCCATTAGATTATTGCATTTTATCACTCATAGCTTGTGTCACTTTTATTTCTATTAGTAAAAAGTATTATTGTGTTGTTATAATTTGAAGTATTATTAAGCTACGTAGTAGTCATTGTCAGTATCCTCAATGCATGGATTTTATGATGTCGATTTCTTATCATTAGTGGCATTATTGTTTTTGGGCCAGAAGAGGATGCTATTTATTTAATTTCTTTTTCTTAAAAAAAAAAACTTATTTTCTTCAAAATTCTTGTGGGGAGGGCACTCCTTAAAATCAACCTTGTAACTGTATGAAATGTTCTTATAATGTTCAGTGATTTTTCATATTATTACTATTTTCTGAATAGCAGGATTGAAGAAGATCATATACTTAGAAAATTTCAGACAAAGAATGTTTGGTTTTTAACAGTGCTCGGTTCTCTTGCAACTACCCAGCGAGAATATGTTGCCCTGCATGCATTTCGTCGGCTCAACATGCAGGTAATTATGGTTGGAATTTATTTGCATTTCCCCTTTAAATTGTTATCATTATGCTAATTGTTTACCATATGTATCAGATGCAATCTTCAATCCTTCAGCCTAGTCCTGAGCAATTTCCGAAGTATGAGCAACAGTCACCTGCTATGCCCGAATGTTTCACGCAAAATTTTGTTGAGTATCTGCATAGGACCTTCAACGGACCCCAGCTATCTGCAATCCAATGGGCAGCAACACATACGGCTGCTGGTACAAGCAGTGGGACAGTCAAGAGGCAAGAACCATGGCCTTTTACACTCGTGCAAGGTCCTCCTGGAACAGGTAAGACACATACAGTTTGGGGAATGCTAAATGTTATCCATCTGGTTCAGTATCAGCATTACTATACTTCTTTGCTTAAGAAACTAGCACCAGAAAGCTATAAACAAGCTCATGAGAGCAGCTCAGATCATGTCTCTACTGGATCCATTGATGAGGTACTCCAAAACATGGACCAGAATCTTTTCCGCACTCTTCCCACACTGTGTCCTAAACCTAGAATGTTAGTCTGTGCACCTTCAAATGCTGCAACAGATGAGCTTCTTGCTCGTGTTCTTGATCGGGGGTTTATTGATGGGGAAATGAAGGTGTATCGACCTGATGTGGCTCGAGTTGGTGTTGATTCACAAACACGTGCTGCCCAAGCAGTTTCAGTTGAGCGCAGAACAGAACAACTTTTGGTCAAAAGTCGAGATGAAGTCTTAAGATGGATGCACCAGCTAAAAGTTCGTGAAACTCAATTATCACAGCAAATCAGTAATCTTCAGAGAGAACTCAATGTTGCTGCTGCTGCTGTTCGCTCTCAAGGATCTGTTGGTGTTGACCCTGATGTTCTGGTGGCTCGTGACCAAAATCGAGATGCATTGTTGCAAAACCTTGCTGCTGTAATAGAAGGTAGGGATAAAATTCTAGTTGAGATGTCACGTCTCCTTATTTTAGAAGGCAGGTATCGATCTAACAGCAATTTCAATATGGAGGATGCACGAGCTAGTCTTGAGGCTAGTTTTGCCAATGAGGCTGAGATAGTTTTCACTACAGTATCAAGCAGTGGTCGCAAATTGTTTTCTCGACTTTCTCATGGTTTTGACATGGTAGTCATTGATGAGGCAGCCCAAGCCAGTGAGGTAGCTGTTCTTCCACCGCTTTCTCTTGGTGCAGCAAGGTGTGTGCTTGTTGGAGATCCCCAGCAGCTCCCAGCCACAGTTATCAGTAAAGCAGCAGGAACATTGTTGTACAGTAGAAGTCTCTTTGAAAGATTCCAGCAAGCAGGATGTCCCACTATGTTGTTATCGGTGCAGTATAGAATGCATCCTCAAATACGTGATTTCCCTTCGAGGTACTTCTACCAAGGACGCCTTACTGACAGTGAAAGTGTTGCTAATTTACCTGATGAGACATACTACAAAGATCCTTTACTTAGACCTTACACTTTCTTTGATATTACGCATGGGCGGGAATCTCATAGAGGGGGATCTGTTTCATATCAAAATATTCATGAAGCACAATTTTGTCTTCGTGTGTATGAACATCTACAGAAAACCGTGAAGTCATTAGGCATAGGTAAGGTTTCAGTTGGTATAATAACACCATACAAGCTCCAATTGAAGTGCCTCCAACGTGAGTTTGAGGAGGTTCTGAACTCTGAAGAAGGGAAGGATCTATATATTAACACTGTAGATGCTTTCCAAGGCCAAGAAAGGGATGTGATTATCATGTCTTGTGTGCGTGCCTCCAACCATGGCGTTGGTTTTGTTGCAGATATTCGTCGAATGAATGTAGCACTGACCCGTGCAAGGAGGGCTCTTTGGGTATGCTTCTATTTTTTTTTCTCTCTCAACTTTTTGCAGTCTCTCTCACACCCCTACATAGATACTTTTACCATTATCTGACAATTTGAAAATTTTGATATTGATCTTTTGTTAAACCAGGTAATGGGCAATGCTAATGCTTTGATGCAGTCTGATGATTGGGCTTCGTTGATCACTGATGCGAAGTCCAGGAACTGTTACATGGATATGGAATCTCTTCCCAAAGACTTCCTCGGACAGAAGGGATCTACTCAATCTACTTTGCCAGGGAAGAACTCTTCCAACGTTAGGGGTCTGAGATCAGCTGTTCCAAGACACAGGACTCTAGATATACACGTGGAGTCAAGGTCTGGAACACCATCGGAAGATGATGAGAAATCAAACTCTTCGGTAATTACTAGGAATGGAAATTACCGGCCTTCTAAGCCTGCTATAGAGACTTCCCCAGAAGACTTCGATCAGTCAGGTGACAAATTGAGAGATACTTGGCAATATGGTATGCAGAAAAGGCAAAGTTCTGCTGGGACAGTTGGGAAGAGAGAGGTTTAATCATGGCTTTTGAATTGGTTTTAATGGTTCAGAAGAAACCTGTTGGTTATGTTATGTGTGCATCTTCATGATGCTCAGCTTTTGAAGCCTACCCTGCATGCTGATCCCGAGCAGTGTCTAGTATGTTATTGTCTTAGACAATCCTAAGGCTAATTAATTGAAGATAAGAAGAGCAAAAACATACAGAATAATGAAATAGGTTGCACAGCATCTGCAGACATCTGTTATGGGGGATCCATTTCTTTGATTTAAGTGGATCCTTTTGGATTACCAGCATACCGAGAAAGGTGAGCATGCTGTTTGAGACTTCTTATCACGAAGTTCGGCCACTTAGATTCTTTTTCCTCATAGTATTGTGTATGCATGTTTAGGGATCAAATGATGGCATCTGGATGTGTTCTATCACGAGAACTAGAGAGCCACAGGCTGGAATGGGAATTGAATTGGGCGCTTGTGGTCAGTGGAATTCCTGTCCTCAATTGCCGTGACTCGCTATTGGTCTTTGATGATTAAACCCTCGTGGAGATGGAGATCGACTCTCCGGGGAGCTGGCCGAGGTAAATTCACATGTAAAAGATGCTCAATGGCACATTGTTTTGGGACAAATAAATGCATTAAGATGACATTTCACAGGCAAGAAGGTGAAGGGTTGCAATGTTGTGTTTTCTCGACCTTTTTAGAGGAAACACGCTTTTCTCAGCCCTTGTTTAGTTTGAGTATATGCTTCAAGGGAGCTAAAATTATATGAGCTACAGCAGCTGGGAATAGAAAACAATTGTACAGAAACTAATGGGGAGCACAGGTTGTGTTGGAAGCCGTCAAAATTTTGAATGGCGTTAATGCCAAATTGACTTGTACATAACCCCCCTTCATTTGAAATTATAGTAATTCTTTTGTTGCAGTTGTCTCTTTTTCTACCCAATTTCTAACTTGATAACACTGCCGGTTCTGATTGCTGGCTGCCACATTTAATATTTGTATGAATTATGAAATTGTGCAGTGTATATTTGTTGTTGTTGTTGTTGAACAGGAAAAACATTACACATGGGGGAGGACTGAGGTTAATGGCAACCATGGGCTGTGTTTTCTTTTTGGAAGCTTGTATTGTATTGGCTAAGTGTATGGAACTGTGTGGACTCATAATTGATCATTCCCCCTGTTGTTTTTCTTCGTTTATGCTCACATCTTGTCTGGAAATGAAAAGAAACGAATCTCCTTTTTACTTCAAATAGAAAGATAGCGATAGAAGAAGGTGAAGGTGCATGTACAAAAAGTAGTGAGGAGGTTTCTAGACGTTGAAAATTGATATTGTTCGACTAAAAAGGCAGAATAGTACCTTTCTTTCACATGCTCCCTACTACGGTACACACTTTTTTATTTTTTGACAGAACATGGTACTCTCTTAAACTCTAAGATCTATTTTATTTCATTTGACAATTATAAAAATGCTCAGGAAACTTTGTTTTCCTTCTTTTTGATTCTCATTAAGGCTCTGTTTACTTCAAGGGAATGAGTAAAAATTTTCATTCTCATCAATGGTGATTACTAAAATTCAAGAATGGAATGATGAGTAAAATGTAGTAAGTTTTGCAGCCCAACTACGTATTTATGACACGTGTTTTTTTTTAAAAAATATTTTATTATTTTTAAATTTCTTCAAATTTTTTTCTTTTTTCTTTTAAATTTATTCCTTTACTTTTTTCTGCTTTTTGGGTTTTTCTCCTATTTTATTTATTTTTTTCAGATTTTTAATTTGTGCATGAGATCAATCTAGAATTATTTTTTCAATCAATTGTACACCCAATTACACATAATTATATATTTGGTGCAATTATTTTCGTTATGAATTTTATTAATTGTACGCCTAATTACATATATTTATATATTTTTACTATTATCATCAAAAGCTAAATCTAGCCATAGTTATTCAAAATCTAACTTCAATCGGCCAATTCACTCCACAAAAATCAGAGGTTTGAATCCAGACACCCTAAATTACAAATATTTCATAACTAGCCAATTGAAATTAGAAACTATATCTATATTTATGAATTACAAAGTAAATATCTTTAGTTATTCAAATGATTATTTTTCAATTAGGAAAATATTATTATTGTTATTTTAAGCTTTCAATTTTTAATTGACTAGTTATGAAAATTTAGGGTGTGTGGGCCAATTGACGTAGTATATAAGCATAGGTAATCAAGTGTACAATTGATTGGAAAAATAATTCTAGACTGATCTCATACACAAATTAAAAATCTGAAAAAGATTAAAAAAAAAAGACCCAAAAAGCAGAAAAAAAAAAAGTAAAGGAAAAAACATAAAAAAAAAATTGAAGAAATTAAAAAAAAAATGTCACATGGCACAATGAGATTGTGCTACATGGTTGCGCTGCAAAACTTACATGTAGCCTAGCCGACATGTAAGTTTTGCTCGAATGAAATTAATTGGTGGGATTTACCACTAATTTGAGAATCCCTACTCATAAAAGGGGTAATTCCATTACTAACATTTATTAATCTTATTCTCATTTCTTATTTTGTCTATAAATGAGGCGCACACAATCTCTTTATTAATTATTTTACAATTTTTTCTCTCTTATTCACACTATTAATAATTTTTTCCAATAAAAAAAATACTTATCTATTCTTTTATTACATGCAATCTTTTTATAAAATTAAAATTTTCTATTTAATTTATTAAATATTTGATTATTTGTTATTTTGTTAAAATAAACTATTTGTGTTACATAACATAACAAGTAAAATTAGTCTATATTCTTTTAATAAAAAATTATTTAATCTTTTTTAGTACCTGTAATTTTATTTTAATATTAAATATGTTGTTAAAATAAAAAATATTACTATAAAATAAAATAGTAATAAAATAAATTTAAAATTATTATTTTAATTAAATGTTATATTGACATATTATTTAGTAATGCATTTTAATTAGTTAAAAATATAAAAGAGGTATCTTAGGCCCTGTTTGATAAGCATTTAGGCCCCGTTTGATAACCATTTGGTTTTTGGTTTTTGGTTTTTGAAAATTAAGCCTACAAATACTACTTCCACCTATGGAGTTCCTTATTTTATTATCTACTTTTTGCCTATGTTTTCAAAAACCAAGCCAAGTTTTGAAAACTAAAAAAAGTAGTTTTCAAAATCTTGTTTTTATTTTTGGAATTTGGCTAAGAATTCAATTGTCTTGTTAAGAAAGATGAAATTAATTGTAGAGAATTCATGAGAAAACAAGCACAATTTCCAAAAACCAAAAACCAAAACTCAAATGGTTATCAAACGGGGCCTTAGGCCACGTTTGATAACCATTTGGTTTTTAGTTTTTGATTTTTGAAAATTAAGCTTGTTTTCTCCTAATTTATGTACAATGATTTTCATCTCCTTTAAGGAAGCATTTGAATTCTTAGTCAAATTCTAAAAACAAAAACAAGTTCTTGAAAACTACTCTTTTTAGTTTTCAAAATATGGCTTGGTTTTTGAAAACATAGGTAAAAGATAGATAACAAAACAAGTAGATCCATGGATGTGAGTAGTATTTATAGGCTTAATTTTCAAAAACCAAAAACCAAAAACCAAATGGTTATCAAACGGAGCCTTAGTTTTTTGTTTTTTGTTTTTGAAAATTAAGGTTGTTTTCTCACAATTTCTTTACAATGATTTTCATCTCCCTTAAGAAAGGATTTGAATTCTTAGTTAAATTCTAAAAACAAAAACAAGTTTTTGAAAACTACTTTTTTTAGTTTTCAAAACATGGCTTGGTTTTTTAAAATATAGGTAAAAAGTAGATTACAAAACAAATATATCCATAGGTGAGAATAGTATTTATAGGCTTAATTTTCAAAAACCAAAAACTAAAAATCAAATGGTTATCAAACGGGACCTTAGCGTTTTTGGTTTTTGGTTTTTAAAAATTAAACCTATAAATACTACTTCCACACATGGCTTTCCTTGTTTTGTTATCTACTTTTTATCTATGTTTTCAAAAATCAAGCCCAATTTTGAAAACTAAAAAACGTAGGCCCCGTTTGATAACCATTTGGTTTTTGGTTTTTGGTTTTTGAAAATTAAGCTTGTTTTCCCCAAATCTCTCTACAATGGTTTTCATCTCCCTTAAGGAAGTATTTGAATTCTTAGACAAATTCTAAAAGCAAAAATAAGTTTTTGAAAACTACTTTTTTTAGTTTTCAAAACATGGCTTGGTTTTTGAAAACATAGGCAAAAAGTAGATGACAAAACAAGTAAAACCATAAGTGGGAGTAGTATTTATAGGCTTAATTTTCAAAAATCAAAAACCAAATGGTTATCAAACGGGGCCGTAGTTTTCAAAAACTTATTTTTGTTTTTGGAATTTGGTTAATAACTCAAATGATTCCTTAAGAAAAATGAAAACATTGTAGAGAAATTGTGAGGAACAAACACAATTTTCAAAAATAAAAAACCAAATGGGCCTTAGTAATTATAATATATTTGATTCCTATTTCGATTCTCGACAGTCTTTGGTTAACAGTATTAATAGATTTTTTTATCTGATTCTAGACAACTCCTAGTAAATAACAACAAAGGAATAATATGCTCATTCTGATTCCTAGTAAGTAAATGAGGCTCAACTTTTTATTTATTCTTAATTTTCGTCTATCTATTTCTCAGTGGATAAAACACCAGTTACCATCTCAAAGGTCAATGGTTCAATCTCCACCTATAATTGTTGAACAAAAAATTTAAAAAAAAAAAAAAAAAACTATATGTTTCTCAGTCTTGCATGATCACTTCTGGATCGTATTCAATTTCTACAAACAAATTTTTGTTACCTATTGATAATTTTTTAATCACCTTGTTGAAAGGATTCATGGAAAGCAACTTAATCTAAGAATCTTAAAATTAGGTTAAATTACAACTTCAGTCATTGAACTTTCAGATTTGTGTCTATTTGGTCCTTAAACTTTTAAAAGTGTCTAATAGATCCCTAAATTTTTAATTTTGTGTCCAATAAATCTTTGAACTTTAAAAAGTGTTTAATAGGTTCTTAAGCTTTCAATTTATTGTCTAATAAATCCCTGAATCTTTATTGTTGTGTATAATAGGTATTTGATCTATTCAACATTTTTTAAAATTCACAAGTCTACTAGACACAAAATTGTAACTTTGAAAGTTTAGGGTACATAAAATTAAATTTGATATCTAATAGATTAGTTAATTTTTAAAATTTTTGGATATTTCAGGGACCTATTAGACGCAAAATTAAAAGTTCAAAGATTTATTAGAAATTTTTTTAAGTTTAAGAACCAATTAGACACAAAATTAAAAATTTAGGGACCTATAAAACACTTTTTAAGGTCCGGAACCTTTTAGAGAGTAAGTTTAGTACATTAGGGACTAAACTTGTAATTTAACCATAAAATTATAGGAAAAATCAATTTACACATCCAAACTTTTGGTGTTGTATCAATAAAAATCCTAAACTAATAAATGTATCAATTTGAGCCATGAACTTTCATTGTACCAATTTACACCCTCTGTCAATTCTGTTTGAAAAACATTAGTTTACACGTGTGCAAACTTATGATTATAACAATTAAACTCTTGAACTTTCATAAGTGAATCAATTTAGACTATCCATTTCAAATAATTAACAATTTTCAAATGGAGAGTCTAGATTTTTGAAGAAGTCTACAAACATGTGAGAATTGATGCATGAACGACTTTCAAATTGAGGGGGCCTAAATTGATTCACTTATAATCATTTAGGAATTTAATTGATAGAACTATAAGTTTGCACTGTGTAAACCATGGACGAAAATGTTGGTCGACATGTCGTTAGGGGGGGAATGTCGTTTTCCCCCCCTTTTGACGACATGTCGTCCATATTTCAGGTTTTTATTTTTATTTTTTTTAATGTCAAACCATAAAATGCACATGGGAAAGGCATGAGACGTGCGAGGTTTATATATATATATATATATATATATATATATATATATATATATATATATATATATATATATATATATATATATATATATATGTATGTATTTCAAATTTAATATTTTCTTTTTTAATAAATAATAAGTAATAGCCTACCTCCATGAGTAGAGGGAGAGAGAATTTTATATCTTAAGGAGAAACTGAGTACAAAATACAGAGAGCACCCAAAAGGTCCCATTCTATATTTTACATATATTTTAGATATATGATGTTAAGAGTAATCAATTATAGTATAATTAAGTCAGAATTAAAGTTTCATGAAATAATTCATATAATTTTAATCAATTTCCATTTTTTTTTCAAATTCCTACTTGCATCGACATTTCAAATTTTCAATTGACATTTATATCTAAATATTGTCTTAATTTTTATATGTGATGCTTAAAAATAGTCAATTATAGTCTAATTAAGTCAAAATCAAAGTTTCATTGGCTAATTCAAACAATTTTCATCAATTTCCATCAGTTTCATATCTCTAATTTTGTAACTATTTATCAATATTCGATATTATTTTGTATAGTCAATTTAGAATGGTTAATTATAGTTTAATTAAGTTATCATAATTAAAGTCTCATTTAATAATTCAAACAATTTTCATAATTTTCCAACATTTTTGCTAACATCGACATTTCCATTAACATTTTAATATAAATATTATATATATTTTAGATATGATAGTTAAAAATAATCAATTATAGTACAATTAAATCACAATTAAAGTTTCATGAAATAATTCAAAATTTTTATCAATTTTCATATTTATTTTCAAAATTTCTACTCGCATCGACATTTCAATTGACATTTATATCTAAATATTGTCTTAATTTTTGGGTATGATGCTTAAAAATGATCAATCATAGTCTAATTAAGCCACAATTAAAGTTTCATTGACTAATTCAAATAATTTCTATCAATTTCCATAAATTCTTCAGAAATTTCCATTTCCATCGATATTTTCGTAAAATCTAGACCTCGACATTTCCATCGACATCGACATTTCGAACCTTGGTGTAAACTAATGTTTTTCAAACAGAATATGACAGAGGGTGTTGAAGGGGTGAATATTAAGAATGCAGAAGCAATTTTGGATCTTGAGCACTCTAATTTGATCAATTTTATCATACAAAAAACATGCTCAAAACTGGAAAAAACTGGAAAGTATGAACACATACCTTTGTAGCTCAAAATCTCCAAATTCTTTGCAAATCTTGGATCACCAACACTACTTGGACCACCACTAGAGTCTTCCCTACTATTCTCAGCCCTTGGAATGGATTGTGGGATCTTTGATTGAGAGAAATTGGGAGAAGAATGAGCAAAGATCTAAATAAAAAAGCTAGAGAGTTTTCTACAAAAATCTCTTGTTTTTCTAATCTTCTTTCTCCATTGTGTTTCTTCTCTATTTATAGAAAGCCACAAGCTTAGTGAAGAAGCCAATTGAATGAAGATAAACTTCAAACAAGAAGCTTTGTGAAGAAGCCAATTGAAAGAAGATATGCTTCAAACAATAAGCTTGGTGAAGAAGTTATGAACTTGGTCCATATTTCATTTCCAAATGAATTTGAATTCTTTTTTAATTTTAATTCAAAATTAATATAAAATTAATTTTAAATTAAAATCAATTTTTAATTAATTAAACAATTTAATTAATTTTAAATAAATATTTAATTTAATATCAAATATCAAATTAAATAATTGGACCAATCCTAATTTCTCAAAACGAACGTTCGAACATGAATCCCTATTCATGTTTTAAACCGAACGAATATTTAAATCATATTTAAATATTTCCACCTCTTCTTTATCATAGTTTAATTCATAATTAAGCTATGATACGTTAAGTATATCGCATATAATTAACTTTTTCTCCCAAATTCGAATTTGAACAATTCAAATTCTTTTCTCTCAAATTATTCCAAGGCTTAGTCTGAGCTAGTAAGGGGACCTAATGGACCTACAGATCATGAGCTCCAACGATACGAGATTAACCGGCCAAACTCTTTAGCCTAGCTAATCAACATTCGTTAACCATCGGGACACTCCACTAAAGCCCAGTGGCTGCACTCTCCTCACTGTAGATATATTTCTGTCCACTCGATATAACCATGATTAGTAAGTCGATCATTCACAGGTTGTTCGTAATTACAGCTGGGTCAAATAAACCGTTTTACCCCTGTAATTACTTCTTGTTCCTTAAGTCCCACTGATCTTCTAATGAACAATTTGGTTTGTGGTCCAACCAACAAACCGTATCCCTCTCGGGCCAACGAGAGGGTGGGCCCATTGTTCAAGACCTGGAGTCAGTACTTAAGGGAACAACCTCTCTACTAAACCTAAAGCGGGTAGGAGTGAATTCCATCTCGCATGACTATGTTCCCAACTATCTATCCGGTCTTATCCCCAAAATGGGAGGCTTATTGAGTCGGCGATCTCGGGCCACTCTCACCCATGCAAATCTAAGGATAATCTCGAATAAACAGGAGTTCATAGCACGCTCAGGATTAAGATCGAGTTACCTAGATCATCGTATGAATATAGTCAGTTAAAACAGTAAACGGAGTTAAAAAGTCTAAGTGACTATTTCGCGGTCCAGTCTTATGCAAACTCATTGCATAGGACGCCCCCACTCGCATGTCTCCACATGAACGATTTAGGATCACATCGTTAGTACTATACAAAGTGGGCCGCGTCCATAGTGTCCCCAGGATAAGGTACCCAGCCCTATCCCTATACTATAGACCGTTCTGGTTATAACTCGAACTTGATCCACTTTTATGTCATACATAAAGTTCAAATATACATACTATAGCCAAGGGTACTTAGTTCATTGGATTTGGGTTATTGAATACACAATTCACTTTATTCAATAACACATTTACTGAATAAACCTCAATAACATCTTTATAGTAAAATAGAATATACATTCAGTTTACAAAACTACGAGTTTTAGGACATAAAACCCAACAGGTGTAAATCAACATTTATGAAAGTTTAAGGTTTAAATTGATACAATTATTAGTTTAAATTTTTTATTGATACAATCCAAGGTTTAGGAGTATGAATTGATTTTTGCCCTAAAATTATTTAGGAGCAATTAATTTTGAAGGAGTTTATTTTGTTCATTTTAAGGAAATCTTGGATGCTTCCTTGTGAATTCTATTTTACCATATTTATTCCTCATGATTTTTTTATTGATATTTATCCAATTTATATGACAATTAAAATTTTCAATTTAGGAGTCGATGCAAGAACTTTAATTTTAAAGTAAGTTGAGATATAAAAATGAATCGTAAACTAAATGCATATATAGATGAAACATACCAAAACAATATCAAATAACAGTTAATAGTATACTTTTCTCATGAATAAAGTAAACACACCAAGAAACATAAAAAGGTATTATCATGAACAAATATTGTAAAAGAAAAAATAGCCATTTTAAATGTTAAATTACATGTTTAATTCCTATATTTTTAAGTTTGTGTTGTTTGGTCCTTGAACTTTAATAAATATCTAATAGTTTTCTGAATTTTCAATTTTGTTAGTAATATGTTCATGAACTTTAAAAGTGTCTAATAACATTCTTAAACTTTTCAATTTGGTGTTTAACAGGTCTTTGAATTTTTAATTTTGTGTCTAATAGGTTCATGACCTATTGGGAATTTTTTTTAGATACAAAATTGAAAATATAAGATCTTATCAGACACAAAATTCAATTTTATATCTAATAAATTAGTTAATTTTAAGAAGTTCAAATATGTTAGGAACCTATTGGATACAAAATTGAAAGTTTGAGAATTTATGAGATATGTTTAAAGTTCAGGAATCTATTCGACACAAAATTGAAAGTTTTGAATTTTATTAGACAGTTAAGTTGAATGACCTATTAAGCACAAACTTGAAAGTCGAGTAAATTTTTAATTCTAACTCATTTTTAATAACTAGACATTTGAACAAAAACAAAGAAAGAAACAACACATCTATCCTTTAAAAAAGAAAAGAAAAGAAAAGGGAAAAATACTTTTTTGGTCTCTTAGTTTTGCATTTAGTTCCATTTTGGTCCATGAGTTTTCAAATTGAACAAATTTACCCATGAATTTTGTATTTCGTATCAGTTTTAGTCCATCCGTTAGATTTTCTGTTAATTTTTAACAGAAAGCTAACGTGACACTTAAATATTATTAAATATATATATATATATATATTTTCTCTTCTTTCTCCCCTTTGCCGCCAGCGGCCAGCGGCCGTTGCTCTCCAGTCACCGGCCGCCGCCTCTGGCTGTCGTGCTCCGGTCGCCAGCTTTTTTTTTTTTTTTTCCTCCCATCTTTCTTGTTGGTCTCTTTCCCTTCCTTTCTTTTTTTTTTTACAAAAAAAAATTCATTTGTTATATTTGCCCATTTAAAAATGTATTTTGCCATTTTTTTTTTAATTTTTTCGTTTTCCTTCTTCTCTCTCCAATATTTCTTCTTGTCCTCTTTCCATTCCTCTCCTTTCTATTTTTTTAAACAAAATCCATTTAAAATGAAGGGGAAATGATTTCGTTTCAACTAATTATTTCCTTTGTTTAAAAAAAAAATTATTTAAACCAAAACTTATTAGTTTCAACTTATTATTTAAATCCCTCCGTTTCAAGTTAAATAATTTTTTTTATAAAAAGTTTGGTTTAAATAATAAATACGGAAAAAAATAAGGGGGAAACTCCCTCTTCAATTCGTTTCAAGTCTAAAATGAAGGGAGAATGATTTCGTTTCAACTAATTATTTCATTCGTTTTAAATCTCTCCATTTCAAGTTAAACACTAAACATAAACATTGTTAAGACGAAAGGATTTAAAACGTAAACAAATATGCAATTGTTGAAATGAAAGGATTTAAAACAAAGGAAATAATTAGTTGAAACAAAATCATTTTCCCTTCATTTTAAATGGATTTTGCTTTAAAAAAATAGAAAGGAAAGGAATGGAAAGATGACAAGAAGAAATATTGGAGAGAGAAGAAGGAAAACGAAAAAAATAAAAAAAAGAGGCAAAATGCCTCTTTAAATGGGCAAATGTAACAAATGAATTTTGTTTTAAAAAAAAAAAAGAAAAAAGGAAGGGAAAGAGAACACCAAGAAAGATGGGAGAAAAAAAAAGAAGGAAACGAAAAAAAAAAATTGGCCAGAGGCCAATAGCCGGCGACCGGAGCACGATGGTTGGAGGCGACGGCCGACGACTGGAGAGCAACGGCTGGCGGCGAAGGGGAGAAAGAAGAGAAATATATATATATATATATCGGTCGCACGATGGTTGGAGGCGACGGCCGCCGATTGGAGAGCAACGGCTAGCTGGCGGCTATATATATATTAAGTTTAATAATTAAAAAATTAAAAAATATATATATTTTAATAATATTTAAGTGTCACGTCAGCTTTCTGTTAAAAATTAACAGAAAATCTGACGGATGGACTAAACTGATACGAAATACAAAACATGGGTAAATTTGCTCAATTTAATAACTATCAAAAGAGAACTAAATGCAAAATTGAGAGACCAAAAATGTATTTTGCCAATTAAAAAAAAAAAAAAAAAAAAAAAAAAAAAAAAAAAAAACTACAATGCGTCAAAAAAAATTCTAAAATTTGGAACACCTTAATTTTGGACATAACGAGGGCGTCGTCAATGATTGCAGAAGTATCAAACGTTTCAGTAGAGCAATCAGATAAAAGAATTTCTGCAATATTATCAAATCAATGATAGTAGAAGTATTAGCCTAAGCCACTACATTTAAAGAACTTTTTCTTTTCTAATACCAAGAATTTTTTTTCACCAAAATTCTCGAGACATACGAATACGATCGCAAGTTGTGCTAAAATGCACTGAATTTTGAAAAGAAAGGAAGCAAATCAGTCGAAATCCTCCGCAAATTAATGGCAGTTTCCCCGCCTTGAAGAGTTGAATTTACCAAGCTCAGCAACTGAGCAAGTAACCAAACGGTACCGACAAGAATTCGAACGGCCACAGGGTTTCATGAAAAGCAGTATTATTCACTAATTCGAAAACGATCGAACCTGGGTCTCAAAGGGCAGCTCCAAGTCCAACACTTGAAGGATTTCTTCCTTCATTCGTCGTAGCTGAGAATGGATTTAAGTAGCTTTCTTCACAATTGCTCAGACTCTGCTCTTCACTGATAATACCCTTTTTCTCTTTTCAACTACTTTTTATGGTTCGAGCTTCGAAGGAATCGCCCTTCCCGCGAAGCCCCAGTTCCAGTGATTTGGTAATTTTTCTTTTCTTTTTGAATTTTTAACCTAAGAATTGCAGATGGGTAGCCTCTCTTAGCAATTTCATGTCTTAGATTAACCATACCTTTGGGTCTATGAGGTTGTATAGATTTGTATGATTAAATGTCTGAAGTTTCCTTTGACAATCTTAAATACTAAGTCAAATATCCAAAGGAAGAGGGAACAATTTGAAGTGGATGATGAAATACTGTATGTTAGTGATGGTTTGGAGAAATCATACTCCTGTATGTGTGGATCAGGGAAAGAGATAAGTATTATTGCAGATTCTATTGGATGAAACAGGAAGCAGCTCTATACTAACTCTGAACTTTTGCTAGTTGGTTGGGTTTTGAGGAGAAAGAGGGCATTTAGTCCTCTGGTTGCCATGAGCTTGTCACAGTGTACAGGACTGGGGAGGTGTTTTGGTTATTAAGGAGGTGGTTAGCTACCGCTCATTCTTTTTCATATTTGATTCAACTTCCATCTCCTCTTCTGGGAAAGGAGAATTGATTGTCTTTATGGGGCTGACGTTGGAAAACAGACAACATTAGCCACCACGTGTCTGTTTGATGAATGTAAGTAAACCTCTTCTTGTTGTGGATGGGGAAGACATTATTAGCCCATTTGTTGGGAGCATAAGAGTTGGCATTTTGTCAGGATCTAAGTTTAATTTTCAAAAACAAGGAGGAATTGATGAGTTTTTTCAGATCTTTAGGGTATATTGGATATTAGTAGTTGAGAATTTTTGAATCCATATGATTTATGATCTTGGTAGTTGATAATAAGTCACAAGGAGGGTTGTTCAATTTGTGCTAGTCGACATTTTGATAACTCTTGTTGACAGTGGAGCTTAAATAACTAGAAATCAACAAGTGTATAGATCCTCTCATCAGGTTTTACAAGCTATGTAGTTTGTGGGGGAGTGCTCTCTTTTCTTTTCGTGCCTCTTAGATGCATCTTTTGATATCTAGGGGTTTAAATTAATTCCCACATCCTATTACCATATCGATAAGTAGGTTATTGACAAACAACATGTGTGCTTGCTATCTGAAATCATGAAACTCTCTTTGTTGGGTAGTATGATTTAAAAAAATGTGGTACAGATATTGAAGCTTGAAACTCTGGAGGCTAGAAGCAAACAAAACATGGGATTATGGTGTTGCTTAAATCTGAAATTTTCTTTTTGGTCTTCAGGTGCATAATTAAAAAACCATGTGTTCGAATTTAGAAGTACCTCCTTCAAATGGTTGTGAGAAAGCTATATTATCTGAAGAACAACATATGAAGGTATTTCCGACAGTTACAGCCCTTAACAACCCCTTCATAAAGTGCTAACTGTTGACTGCTGCTGATCTAGAAACTAGGAAGGCTGAATTGAAATGCTGCCAATTTTTATATGGAGAGTCGCTCAACTGTTATAGTTTAACTCCATCCTTTACAGATTCGTGAGGTGCAGAGGCTTTTAGGGCCATTGTCAGGTAAATCATCTATTTACTGTTCTGATCCATCCATTTCGAGATATTTAAGAGCAAGAAACTGGAATGTGAAGAAGGCTACTAAAATGCTGAAAGCAACTTTGAAGTGGAGGTCAGAGTACAAGCCTGAAGAAATTCAATGGGTACATTACTGCTTTCTTTTGCCAAATCTTTTAGAACTGATGGTCATAAGCCCAAAATGCTCTTATTCTTTCTTGTAAGATCCCGGCCTTCTTTATTTCGTTTTAGAAAGGGGAGCTACTGCCAACTTCAATTCCTGTTATTTGCTATCTTTCTCATCCTCTACCACATTCTTTAATTCAAAGGGCTCTAAATGTTGTATATAGGTCTTGTTGACTTTGGGAATATATTTAACCGTTCAAAAACAACTTGTTTGGTTAACAAAGCCAGTATCAACTTGACAAGTTTTTTAATTCAATACTCAAGCCATGCCATTTTATGCATTTGATAGTTAGATCTGTATTGCAGGACGAGGTTGCTCATGAAGCTGAGATGGGGAAAGTTTATTGTGCGAACTATAATGACCGACATGGAAGAACAGTTATAGTCATGAGACCTTGTTGCCAGGTTCCATTTGCATCATGCAGTCCTAACAGAAATCTACTGGACATTTTTTTTTTTAAATTTTGAAGTTCGTATTCCTCATAGTTATTTTAGAAAGCAGGGGAGAAAAAGGTGTTCTTAGATTGTCTGCCACATTAACTCTTATTTATGAAGATGCTTTTCATTACATTGATGAAATGGTTAAACTAAGATACTTTAGATTTAGCTTCCAAACAGTAAGTTTAACAACTTCGTGTTTTCTCGACCACAGAACTCGAAGACTGTAAAAGGACAGATTAGGTACTTGGTGTATTGCATGGAGAATGCTATTTTGAATCTGCCACCAGACCAGGAGAGTATGATCTGGCTGATTGATTTCAAGGATTTTGACATGTCAAATATTTCATTGAAAGCAACAAAGGAGACTGCACATGTTTTACAGGAACATTATCCCGAACGCCTCGGATTGGCAATTCTATACAACGCGCCTAAGTTTTTTGAACCCTTCTGGATGGTATAATTCATTCGAAGAACTTCTTGCCATTCAAATATCTGAATTTACTGTACATCTCACTGTGATTTGTGGCCCATAGGAGTACTAGTAGTAGTACACTGCCATTTCTGTTTTACTTGCTGCAATTATTTGTTGTTTACACTGCTGGACGACGTACTGTTCAATTTACAGGTTGCAAAGCCTTTCCTGGAGACAAAAACTGCCAACAAAGTGAAATTCGTTTACTCCGACGACGTAAACTTGAAGAGGATAATAGAGGATCTGTTCGATATGGACCAGCTAGAGTCTGCATTTGGTGGAAACAATAATGTTAGTTTCAACATAACCAAATATGCTGAGATGATGAAAGAAGATGATAAGCAGATGCGCTGTTTCTGGTCCGGGGTAAATCCTGCCGCCCCCGTCTCAGAAAAAGCTCAGAGCAGCAGCGCTTTAGTCGTTGATTCTAAAACCTCAAACTCTTCTTCTGAATCTTCAGATAATGAGAGAACAGATGATGAGGTTCATATAACTAGAAATTCAGATGGCAGCTGAGGCAGAGAGCAAATTGTATTTCTTTTAAGTAACAATCTCTTGTTGTCCCATTTCTTGTGGACATGATTAGAAAAGGACTTGTTCTTCTTGAATGTTGTCTGAGAAATTTGTCTATTATTAGCTGTGTGGGTTGACAATGACATGAATACCACCATATAATAATCAAAACATGTTGGTTCTGTTCTTTGTTAAGTTTGTAATTAATTTTTGAAAAAGAATATGAGAGTAATTTGTTTTGAAAATGGAAAGAAATGAATGACAGAAGTGTAATGATTTGTGAAAAAGTGAAATGTTTAACTGGTGCGTGCATTTAAGGCATCCTTCCAAAAGACCTTTCTTTTTATAACAAATGAAAAAGGTTCAGTCCAGTGGACTCGTCTAAGCCCAACGACAATGACTGCTCGACAGCTACCAAACCATTCCCCACCAAAATTTTCAGCTCAATTTTCCTGTTTTAGTTACCCTCAATATTTTTACCTCATTCTAAATTTCAACATTTGGTCATTTCAAATTATGATGTGAGTTTTTTTTTTCCCTCTTTGTTTTCTGATATTTGGTACAAATTTCACCAAATGAATGTGTGTGTGTGTGTATATATATATATATATATATATATCTAATGTTTGTTGTTTTGGTACATGGTAATTGAATAGTTTTCATTTTAGTATTGACTAGTCTAATAAATTCTATGTACGTAAAAAGAAACGACTATTTGCTAATATGAGCATATCTTAGAGGTTAAGGCTCTTCTTGAGGTTGAAGGTTCAAATCTCACTCTCCCATTTGTTGTCTAATAAAAAAGGAAACAACTATTTTTTTTGTTGAGTTCAATAACATGTGGAGTGGAAAGATTCGAACATTTGATCTCTTAGTCAAGGGTATATTGATAATTCTCATTCATGAGAATTATTTGGCCTTTAAACTTAGTTATGCTTGTAATTTTATTCATATTATTTAATGAAAAATAGAAAATGTGTTGAATTTAATCACATTATTGTTGGAAGACCTTTAAATTAAATGAGTTGAGAAAAGAGAACAAAAGAAGAAGGAAACTCACACTTAATGTTTTGGTGTAGAATTTTTATGGAATGCAACAGTATTGCATTTGCTATGCAACAGTATTGCAATTGCTATGCAATAGCAATTTTGACAGATTTGGAAACTAAGGAAAAAACTCAAATTAAGGAATTTCGGGAAGAAAATTTCCCACGATTTCAGCTAAATTATGAGTTGTAATTGTCCATCAACCAAGAGAGAAATCCTAGCATGAAGTCCCTATATATTTGGAGGAGAAAGCCGTGAGAAGAGAGCTTGATTGTGGAGAATAACTTGGTTTTGTTTTGGGTTTTTTTTTAGTCTGTAGTTTTATTTTCGTGAATTGCTACTGGAATTTTCTTTTACATCTCAGTCCCTCACTCTCTTCAATCCCATAACAACGAAAGTTGGTAGTGGTTAAGAGTAATTCCTTGTTCGATTGAGCTAAAAGTGACGAGTTTAGTGTAATTTCGTTTATGTTTCTTATATTACTGTAATTTTCGATTTTGTTATTTAAATTCAGAACCTTTAGTTACTGAGTTCCTCATCTTTTCCTTGTGATTTCTTATTGAAGTTAGTTGAACTTTGGATTTTCTTGGTTTTTGAATCCATAGTTTTTTTTTTTTTTTTTTTTTGGAAAAATTGGTTGTTCCCTTTTCTCTTTTGTTCCAATGAATTCTTATAATTTCAAAGCACCATTTTTTTTTATTTCATTATGAAGAGCTAAATTTCCTTAGAGATTCAAGTTTGTGAATGCCCTAGAGGAAAGATGTAAGGCTCAATAGAAAAAATAATCTAGCTAATTCTTGAACTATTGTTTGCTTTTGGTGAGTTTAATGTTGTGTAAACCCTAGTTGGCTGTCTAGTGTTGCTTGCTAAGCTATAACTTAATACCAAAAGGGTTAACGGAAATGAATATCGCAAAAGTAATGGAGGAAAAGGTTTAGACATAAGTTCTGAAACATCGACCCTAGACATAGGGCGAAACTCCAATACCACTAGAGTTGTGCGTGAATATATCTAAGTTAGATTAGCCATAAAAATATAGGTTTAATCACTTAGTCTCCTAAAGATACTTTATAGAAGGTCGAATAGGAGTTAATTCAGTTTACTTAGTTCTTGAGTTAGCTACGATTTCAATTGTCTTCTTGTTGAATTTCTTTCCAAATGGGCATTAACATCTTGAATTCCTTCCTCATTTCCACTGTTTTTCAATCAATTTTTTTTTTCTTTTAGCTAAAACACATCACAAACCTTTTTATACCCACAATTACTTAGTTGCAATTTTGTCAACGATTCTGTGTCATCTTAATAAATTTTATTAAAATTTGTTCCTTTAGGTACCATCTCTAGACTACTTCCAATTTCTTATTATAGGTTGACATGTTGATTATAGTTAATTATATACAATTTTTTAAATCAAGAAATGTTTTAATTTTATTTCTCCCTAAAAGTGTATACTTCACACATTTTTTATAATGATAAAAAAAAAGTTTTGTTTTTTTTTTTTTTATATAAAAGTACAAAAAATAAAATGCGGAAGATCGAAGAAAAACTTCATTCTAATTGGGAGAATCTCAAATCAATCGTAATTTTCTAAAATTCGAAAAATATGATTGAAAATGAGATTTAAATTCATTGCCAAATAGGGAAATATCTAGAACTTACTCCACCCCCACGATGATCCCTTTTTAAAATTGATGCAAAACTAACTTGTTTGTAATATATAGGGTAAATTAAATGAGATTGATAATTGGTTTAATTTGTGTTTAATGATTGTGATTGGGACAAAGGAAAAACCACTTGCATCTATTCTTAGTTCCAAAGCAAACAACTTTGCTTGAGAATTTCTTATTCATTTATTTTCACAATTATGCAGAAAAGATATATATATATATATATATATATAATAATTGGAATCTGAAATCTCAACTTCAAGTGAGCTGTTTTCACATGTGTGGGTTTCCAAGTCTATTAAGTATATAAATGGACCACTAATTTAGTGGACCTTATATTCCTCCTTAATTTCATGAACATCACATATATACATTATAATAACGAGGGATTAAAGTTATAATATTCAGTTTAAATAGAAATTAGATCGAGATTAAGAATAATAAAACAGCATAATTGGTTTCATTCATTCGAGTAAATCAAGAAATTTACTAGGACGTGGGGCTGGGAATATACCGAAGTTTTCATCGGTGGGCCCATGCCGATTCCTCGGATTCCCATCACTTAAATAAATTTGTTGCAGGAGAATTATTATTATTATTATTTTGTTTTTTTTTTTTAGTTAAACCTATCCTAAAGTCTACGCAGGTTTCTAAAACTTAAAGTGGTGGTAACAATTGCACCTTTAAATTTTTAAAGGCGCAAAATTAAACTTTTAAACTTTAAGTTTTTTTGTTTGTGGTGCTAAGTGGATTATAATAATTTGTAAAATTAAATAATTTTGTAGTTCAAATACAAATTATTATAACTCATACTGAATAACTATGCATCCTAAATATATATTATATAACTCCACAAACTATTATAACTCACTCAACATTCTAAATAACTTCTAAAAGTGTAAAAATTGGACCCCTAAACTATTAAGTGTAAAAATTAAATCCTCAAACAATGTTTAATGTGAAAATTAAACTCTCAAACTATGATAAATGTAAAAATTGAATCCATTTTAATCAATTTCTCTCTCATATTTCTTCTTTCACTCTTCTTCTTCTACTCTCTCTACTTTTAGCCTCTCCCTCCCTTCAATCACTCATTCTCTCTCTCCTCTTTCCATTTTACTCTTAAGTAGAAAATGGAGAAAGGAATTGGGATTTGAAGCATAGAGAGACGGAGTTAGAGAGGGCACTGATGGAGGTTAGGGATGAAGTGGGGAATTTACATAAGGGGTTTAGAGAAGTGGATTGATTAGTGATGGTTTAGAGACTTTAATTGTTAAATCATTATATTTTTGGGATTCTGTTGCCGCTCCATGTCGCCTAAATTTCCTCTTTCATTCACTTTCTCTCTGATCCATACTATTTTTATACTTTTGGACACGATTGTGAGAGATAATTTATATATAATATTTCTTAATTTCTCTGTTTTATCAAATACAATGAAATACCATGATAATTTTGTCCAAGTTGGAGTTAAATACAGTAAAATGGAAAGAGGAGAGAGAGAGAATGGAATGAGGATAGAGAGAGAAAAAGTAGAGAGAGGGCGAGGAAAAAATTACAGAGGGCTGGGTGGAATGAGGAGAGAGGATCAAAATAGAAAGAGAAAGAAGAAATATGAGAGGGAAATTGAAGGAAGTGGATCCAATTTTTTATATTTATCATAGTTTGAGAGTTTAATTTTTGTACTTAGAAAGTTTAGAGGTCTAATTTTACACTTTTGAAAGTTTGAACATTTAATTTTTATACTTTGAAAGTTTAAGGGTCCAATAATTGTTACAACTACGGGTAGTTTTTGCAATTTGCCCAATGTTTAATAAGTTGCCGAACTTTCAATTTTGCATTTAATAGTCTCTAAACTTTAAAAATATCTAATAAGTTCTTCAATTTTTAATTTTGTGTTTCATAGATCTTTCACATACTCAATTTTTTTTTTAAAATTAGATGATTTATTAAATTTAAAATCTAATTTTATGTCTAATAGAACCCTAAACCTTTAGTTTTGTGTTTGGTAGGTTCATGAATTTTTAAAAAATGTCAAAGAAGTCAATGATCTATTAGATACAAAATTGAAAATTTAAAGACTTACTGAAAACAAAAATTTTAAAGTTTAGAGACTAAATAAGTATAACCTAAAAGATTAGGAATTAAGCTTGGGTTAAATTACAAATTTTCCTATGATTCGGATAAAATTAGAGAATTTAGTCCTTATGATTTTAAAAATTAGAATTTTTTGTTTGATAAATAATTTATATAGTTTGATAAAATCCTCATTAATAGTCTTTATATTTTGACAAAAATCTCATACCTTTTTTAAGAGTTTTATCAAATCATAAGGATGAATTATAACTTTTTACAATCATGAAGACTAAATTTTAATTGGTTCGAAATCATAGGTATCAAATATGTAATTTAACCATCTTTTTTGGGTTGTTTTACCAACCACATAAAGGAGTGGGAAGTTACGAGGTACCCCATGTTCCCTTTTTGAGCTCAATAATTTTAAGAGAAAAAAAAAACTCCATTAAATGATTTTTGAAGTAAAACTACAAATAATTTGATTTCTGAAATTGACAGGCTGACGTGGATTCCTTATTTTTATTTATGCAGACGAGTCACTATCGATTGTAATGAACGGACCAGATTCGTTCCTCATTTGCTGGCCCTCTTTTATCTGCTCCTTCTCCACTTCCCTCCCTTCAGTTCTTCTTCTTCTTCGTCTTCTTCCCCAAACCAGAACCGGTTTTTTCTAATTCTGGTTTTACAAATTACAACACACAAATATATCACCATGTCTCTCGGCAAGAGGTCACGTGCTCCGATCAAAAAAACCGCCAGCATGACGGAAATCACCTTCGATCTGGGCGGCTCCACCGCCGACCAATTACCGCCGTCGCTCAGTTTTCCGACAAACACCCAAAAATCCGGCTTCCAACAACTGTCGTCGTCGAGAAATTACAGAAGGCATTCTGTTGATCTACAAGACAACACTAATTTCCTCAGAGCTTGTTCTCTTTGCTCTCGCCCTCTTGTTCCTGGTCGTGATATTTACATGTACAGGTAAATCAAATCAAATCAAATCAAATCTAATCTAATTAAATCCAATAATCCCAATTTTTATTTTCTATTTATGAGTTTTAGATGGGGATTTTGGGTTTTTGTTTTTGAATGAAAATTGAAATGAAACTGAAAGGGACTCTGTTTTTAGGGGGGACAGGGGATTTTGTAGCGACGAATGTAGGCAACAGCAAATGAAGCAAGATGAGAGAATGGAGAAGTGCAGTTTAGCATCAAAGAAAGCAGCAGCAGCAGCGGCGGCGGCGGCTGTGGCGGTGGTATCTACATCGGCGGCCGTTCCACCACAGATCTCCGGGAAGGGAGAAACGGTAGCTGCTTCATAGTTCATTGATGGATTTTTCTGTGCCAAGTGTTGTATCTCGTTATCTATTTATTATCTTCTAAGCAATATTCCCACAAATTCATCCCTCTTTCTTTCTAAATCATTTTTATTTTTCTTTCTTCATTATTGGTGGGAATGGATATGGAATTAATTCCTTTCGGCAAATTAAAATATGAACAAAAATGGTCGATTTTGATGCCCTGTTCTTTAATATTTCTCTATTGCTTCTTAGATCCATTTTCCAAATTGATCCAACCTACCCAAAAAAAAAAAAAAAACAATTTTTCTTACCAGTGAGCTTCTAACAGTCAACTGTTTAATATAATCAACGCAAGGAAGACGAAGGCTCAAGTCAATGAAATACCATCTCCATTTATTCCAGATTGGGTAAAAAGATCAACTTTGGTAGAAATTAATTATTCAAAAACAGAACTAAATTTCATGGAAAATACAGTTTTTTTTTAAAAAAAAAATAAAAATTAATGAGTTAATTGCAGAGGGGACGGGAATCTGAGGCCTTGTCAGCATGGCATGGACTGGGGCCCATATGGCATAACAAAAGACAATATATATTGCTCAAATTGGAGGGAAGATATTCACTTGAAAAGCAATTTTGCTTTTTAATTTAATTGTCACATATCTCACCACCACCACATATACTATAATTTTTATGTATGTTAATTATTTAACCCCAAAAAAAAAAAATCAGAAAAATTTGGAGAAGTGTTCTGTTCCATTCCGATTCCAATAATAATCAGGTGCTTCCACGTGATTTTACTAATTCCTGACGAGAGTGATCAGTATTTTAATAATTAAGTTTAGTGCTCTGATTGTTTGATTTCTGAATATATAGCTTGCTTAGCATATAAGTGATTGTTAATTAAATTATTTTGAACGATCTCCCAACATTTTTTTACATAAAAGAAATTCAAACCTACGATATTGTGACTATGTTAAAATTGATTGGGTATATTATTTTTCTAATAGTAATTTAATTTGACACTTATTTATTTTGAATCATTTTTTTCTTTTAACAAATGTAAGGTAAGAAATTGAACCTTCAACCTCTGACAAAGTAATAATATTTTATCAATTTAGTTATGTTTTGATTGACGTCATTTAAATGAGCTTGTTTTATGCACGGTAGAAGAGATTATAAATAAGCTTTTAAAATTTATGTATGTTGTCATTGTCAAGTAACTCATTTTTATATTTGTGAAAGCTCTCTCTTTTTTATCTTCAATATTAAAACCTATTTCTTATTTTATATTCTCATGATATCCAGAGAGCCTTTTTCTTTTTTAAACAATTAGTTATTACTTTCATAGAGAATCAATCAAATATTTGTATTTAAATTGAGTTCAATCCTGATAGGATATCCTTAATTCATATTTTTATTGACCATGAAATATTACAATATACTTTCTTCCAATGATTTTGAACTGGGGACTTGGGCTAAGGAGAATAAGATTTGTTTTAAGAGTATGTATGATATAGCCCTAACAAAATTATGGTACTAACTAGAAAGGAAATTCTTTTAGATTGAAAATCTTCAAGAATCCTAATGTGTATCTTTATATGGTCCTATATAGAAGGACCATATCTTACTTTCTTTTTCCAATAAAAAGATTTAACTTTTATAATTTAAAAAAAGTTCAAAATGAACTTTTCCCTAACATTATTAGGGAGCAAAATTGCTTTATATATGTTTGAAAGTATACTCTAGCATAATATTTATTTTGACTAGGTTGGTAAAGATGTCGAACTTTTATTAGACAAAATGAATTTAATAACTTTAAAATAAACCATAATTATATAAGTCTACAATTTTAAAAGTTTGATGAAAATAATTAAAAATAAATAAATAAACCAAACCAAGGGCTTTCACATAGCTTAATCCCTAGTGTTGGGTTTTCCTTCATCCATACTAATTCAATCATAATAAGCAAAATAGTTGAGAAATTGAATATTGAAAATCCAACAATAATTAAAAATAGTAAGCTTGTAATGAAAGTAAATCTTACACTTTTCTTGCATTTGAGTTATGTTGTATGCTTGATGAATGGACATAGCATGACAAGTTGTGAAAGTAGGACCTGTCTCGATTATGATTTGAACTATTTGAGAAAAATTTTAAGTTTTTTTTTTATAATATTTATTTTGTTAAAAAGTTTGGCTCATTATTGTTGAGATAATAGTCTACTTCTTCATATTCAACTTGCAAATTTATATTGATATTGATGGATAGTAGAGTCGACATACATTTAAATGAAATTTTATTTGATTTAAAAGAGTATTGTCTATTTCTTTGAAGGTCATCGAATAAGAATATGATGTTTACGAAAGAAAATTGAGTTTTAATATTATAAATTCCAGGATTATTTAATTCTTTTGGCATTTCAACTCAATTATAATACCTTGTAGTCTTGAATCAATTATTTGATGGTGTATCCACTTTTAAAATGTATTGCTGCATATATAGAGTACGTGTTTTAATTATACATTACTAAATTATGCTTCAATAATTATTGAAACTTATTCAATAAACTAAATGAGTAATAAACACATAAAATATGACATCAAGTATCTTGTTCGGTTCTCAACAAAATCAAAATTTGATCATGGGATTCCTTCTCTTCAGTCGTAAGGGCAATGTAGCACCTCACGAACTTGCAACCCATGCTCGACATTTTCACCACTCAGAGATATGGCTAGAAGAACACCTTCATTGGGCTCACTTGACAGTCCAAAGAGATAACTTTTATATGTAGTGTTGTTTTGTACTAAAAAAAGTATCTTGTTCGGTTAATGAAATATAAGTTAATACCAACATGAGCAGAGTTCAATTGACATAAAGCATATGACCTTTGCTAAGAGCTTAGAGGTTCGAATCCCTCACCCCACATATTGTTAAACTAAAAAAAAAAAGAAGTATAAATTAATTATAAAATCAACATTATCATAGATTAGAATTACATGAATAATGAAGGTCTCGTTTGATAACCATTTAGTTTTTAGTTTTTGAAAATTAAGCTTATAAACACTACTTTCACTTATGAGTTTCTTTGTTTTGTTATCTACTTTTTATCTATCTTTTCGAAAACCAACCCAAGTTTTGAAAACTAAAAAAAGTAGTTTTCAAAAATTGTTTTGTTTTTGAAATTTTGCTAATAATTCAAATGTTTTATTAAGAAAGATGGAACCCATTGTAGAGAAATGATAAGAAAATAAGCACAATTTTCAAGAACCAAACGGTTATCAAACAAGGCTGTAGTTTTCAAAAACGTGTTTTTATTTTTGAAAATGTTCTAACAATTCAAATGTTTTCTTAAGAAAAATGAAAATCATTATAGAGAAATGATGAGAAAACAAGCACAATTTTCAAAAATAAAAAACCAATTAGTTATTAAATGAGACCGAAATTAATATATTGTGTTACTAATTAAAAAATATGTTAACCAAAATAATTTTTAAAATTGAATTTTGTTGATTAAAGATGCACAAATATTGATTCAACTATGGTGTAATTTCCAAAATGAGTATAGCTCAATTGGTTAAGAGATATATCTTAGACTAATAGGTCAGATGTTCGAACCTCCACCCCATTGTTGAACTCAAAATAAAAAAGAAAAAAAAAAGAGAAACATGGTAGTTATTGCATGCAATAAAGTTTGAAGTCTAGTGAAACACAATGTACAATACATGAGATGATATGCAATGGTAAAAAAGATCGCGATTATGGCTAACATGAGCATACTTTAACTGACATAAAACATGTACTCTCTATCAAAATGTTAGAGGTTTGAATCTCTAACCCCAGATATTGTCAAAAAAAAAAAAAAGAAGACCACGATTATGTATATTTGAGTGAATTATAGTTTTATTTAATATATTTTATTATTTTTATTATATTTTAATATTTATTTCAATAAATATACAATTTAATTATTTACATTAAATATCAAATCCAATTATGATTTGAAATCGTGTTTGTGTTTCTATTTAGAACCATGCTTATCTACACATCGATTTGTTTCTTTTCTTTTTGAGCTCAACAATTGCAGTGTGGATGATCGAATTATCGATCTTTGCGATGATAATTAGTGTTTTATCCAATAAGCTATGTTCATATTGACACCTACACATCAATTTTTAAGAGCTTCTACTTATTTATTTATTTGTTTGTTTTGATTTGTCATATTTACTAATTAGTGCTAGGCAAACATTTTTCTCAAAATTTTACTCATATGTGAACTCTAAAAAAAAATTATAACTCAATCAAGTAATTGTCTACATGAACATTCATTAACAATTAAAGATATTAGTCAACTTGAACATATCTCAACTAGTTAAAATATTATAACCTCGACTAAAAGGTCAGTGATTTGAATTCCCACCCTCACATATTGTTGAATGGAAAAAAAAAACTATTAACCATTCTTAAATATTGTAGATCAAATATCTACCTTTTATGTCAATTTATGTATATTTTAGTCGATAAGTCACTTATTACCTTATCTAAGGTCAACATTGGATACTCTATCTCATATTTGTTGAATTAAAAGAAAAAAATTATCCACTCTTTATTTAACTTATATATTTTTTTAGTTCATCCATTCATCTAGTAAATCAAATAATTAATATCAATGGCCAAATGGATGAAAAAGAACAAAACTCCCATGAATGAGGAAAAAAGATTTAATTAAATTATAAGTTTAGTCTCTCAACTTTTAAGTTTGTATCACATAGGTTCATGGACTTTAAAAAGTATTTAATAGTCTAAATTTTCAATTTAGTGTCTAATAGGTTCTTGAACTTTAAAAAGTATCTAATAAGTCTCAAACTTTTGATTTTTTGTCCAATAAATTCTCAAACTTTTAATTTTGTATCTAATAGGTCATTGACCTATTCAATATTTTTTTTAAAAAAAAATTACAAATGTATTGGATTCAAAATTGAAAGTTTAATGTCCTAATAGAAATAGATTTCAATTTTATATCTATTAGATTCATTCATTTTAAAGAATGTTGATTTTTTTTAGTACAACAAATGTGGAGATATGAAGATTTGAACCTCCAACATTAAGAGGATGAGTACATGCCAATTATCATTGAACTATACTTATAATGACAAAAATGTTGAATATGTCAAGACCTATTAGACACAAAATTGAAAGTTTAGGCACTTATTTGACATTTTTAAAGTTCAAATACATCTATCAGACACGAAAACAAAAAATTAGATACCTATTAAATACAAACATAAAAGTTTAGGGATCTAATAGAGATAAACTCGATTGTTAATGGACTACACTTTGTAATTTAATTCAAAGATTATTTTTCAGGTATTGCCTAAAAATTTGAAAGCCATTTGTTTATTTATTTACTATTGCTTTTTTTGAGAAAAAGAAAGAAAAATATATTTTTTTCTCCCTCTGTTTTTTTTCCTGTTTGATGTTTGTAAAAAAATTCATGGTAGGGAGGGACGGGAGGAAGTGTTTTTCTTGAGAAAATACCACCATATTGATTATTGATCAATTTCTCTAGACTAGAGCACCCAGCCATGAGTCGACAATCGTCTCGAAACTGTGTCGACACTCGATTGGGGAATGGAAAATGGGGAGACGCAAAAATGCATATGCAAATGGCGAACTGTCCTTTCATGCTCTCCACCGACGCTCGGCTACACAGAAACCCTTTGTTTTATTACAACACAGTGCAGCCCACAGTTGGATTTTAGGTTCGTACTTCGTATTCTGTGTTTGTGTGTGTTGGGGTTAGGGAGCCCCTGGATTCTCTTGTTCCCTTTTAACATTCCCCACTGCACAACTCATCATCTCTCCTTTGAATTCAATCCCCCATTCCTTACTCTCTTGCTCTTCTTATTGGATTCCATTTCTTAATTATCATTTATGAGCTAGTGGGCATTAATTAAAGTTTCCAAGCATCCCCCATTGACCATTGAAGAGCTGCAACTTTTCATTTTTCAGTCTAAACAATGGCTGAAAGCCACATTCTCAATTGTGGGTTGGCTTGGCTTTCATGTTATTGGCTGCTTCCTGTTGCTTCCTTAAAGAACTTTAATTAACTTTTCTGGGTCAATTCCTAAAAACAAGTTCAAACGCTCTGTGATGATTTGTGTCAATTCCATTTTCTATTTGCTGATACATAATTCTGTGAAAAGAACAAGATAATTCATGAATGAATGAATGATGATGATGCAATTTCTATTTCAGATTGGTTCTTTCTTGTTTGATTCAAGAACATGATACAATTGCCACTATCCTATTTAACACCCCTCTCTTTCTTTTTATTTATTTATTATTTTTTTTTTTTTTAAATTTGTTTTGGGATGGAAATGACTCCACTCCTATAATCATCCCACTACTGACAGACACTGTGTGCGTTGAGCTATGTCTCAGTTTGGTGAGTGCCTCTTTTGCTTTGTCAAACGTCTTTCATTATCTTTGGATTACAAGATGAGACTGCATCTGCTACTGTGAGGAAGATATTGTCTTGGCCTATCAAATCTGCAAACTCCGATGCGTGAAGCTTGTGCATCACCACGGGCCCTGGATTTGCTAGAATGAGCTGTTTCCATTGACAAACATAACTTCAGGTTAGGAGATTTGATTTCACCAAGTTCATTGATCACAGTTTTTTTACTGTTGTTTGTCAAAATGATCTGAATTGGTTGCATATGGAAACTAGTTATGCTGATTTTGTAAAAGATGAAGTTTTTTTACCTGAATTTCTCTTTTCTTGAGACTCCCATTTAGCTCTTCCAAAGCATGTATGCCACTCGTGTCAATGTCAGTAACAGCTTCAACATAAAACATAAACGGAAATTAGTTTAATTGGCCCAACAGAGTCTAAGTGTTTTCTCCACTGTGTTATTGGATTCAAAAGGCCTTGAAACAGATACTTACGTGACATTTCAACTATTAGAAACTGGATTTTGTTCTGGTATGACTTTGTCGTTAATTCTTCCTCATCAACCAGCCATCTCAATATCCTGCAAAGAAATTCAACTTGAGCATCATCAAGTTTACCACTGTCTGTGAACAAACTCATTTTTTAATGCATACAACATACACTTTGCTTATTAAGTTGTATTCTGATTCTCTTAAATTTCAAATTTAGGAACAGCAAAGATAGGTTAAAATAGGTGAAAAAAGACGATGTTCAGCTGCATAAGGTGATTTTCATCTGTCTATACCTTTCCTTGATGTAATTGGAGTTGGAAAAGTATATTGCTGAATCAACTCTCACAATCAAAACGCCTGGAACTTTGGTTGCTTCGGGATATTGCAATATGTTTCGGTAAACGGTTGTCCTCGGGATCTTTCCAAGAATTGCAGTCCTTGGTCTGGTAACTTGTAGAAGGATTTTGGCGAAGGAAATGGATACCTACGAAAAGGAAGAGAAAAACCAAATAACTAGGAAGTCAAATACAAAAGTTCTGTTTTGACATTCAGGAGTTTAAGATGGAGTTAGGTAGGTATTAGTTACCGCAACTAGAAGGCCTATCTCAACAGAGAAAAAGATGACGCCGAGGAAGGCTCCCATACAAGCAACAAAATCAAATTTATCAATCTTCCATATCAACTTCGCCGCATGCAATTCGACCAGGTTGATCACAGCGGATATAATGATAGCAGACAAAATTGCGTTTGGAGTATATTGGAAAAGTGGGGTGATGAAAACCAAAGTTAAGAGTACTACAATGGACATCACAATGTTGGAGACTGCAGTTTGGCAGCCAGCCATGTAATTTACGGCAGATCGAGAGAATGAACCTGCAGGCAATGATATGGACACAATCACTTAAAAATGACATGAAAATTAGGATAATTGGCAGTCAAATGAGGCTCTTATTCTGATACATTTTCTTTTCTTTCTTTTCTCACCTGTTGCTACATAGCAGGAAGTCATTGAACCAACAACGTTCATGACTCCCATTGCTACCATTTCCTTGTTCCCATCAATTTGATAGTCTTTCATTGAGGCAAACGTTCTTCCAATCGCAACGGCTTCCTAAAAAGCCAAACAAGAGATTCAGAACATGAACACAAAAAGTGACTACTAAACTTTCTTCCAACCGAAGAGTAGTTTTAGAGTAGGCTCACCGTCAATGCTACCATACCCGCCACGACACCGATCTTGAACCCTTTTAGAAGGTATTGGCCTGAGAAATATAAGTCTTTCACAGATGGGGGATTGATTCCTTTCTCTATGTGTTTCACCTTTACAAGTTAGAAAAATATACATATAAGAAAAGAGAAGTAAAATGGTCAATCTTGGTGGTCGAAAAACGCCTGTGATAGTAACACAATAGTAATTCAAATACTTACAATTGCAACCCCTTCCTTATCGGCACGAGTAAGGTAAACCAAAAGGGTAGATAGAACAACAGATATGAGTGGAGCAATTGCAGGCACCCAGAAGAACTTCTTGTTCCTCTTCCCCTGTGTTCCATAACAATGAGAACAATCATAAGAAGAGAAGCAGTAGAAAAATGGATGTGTATTTTTACTATTGGTGATGGAAGCAAGGGACTTTACAATGAATTTTGCAAATAGAAGAAAACCAAGGAAGGTTGCAGCAATGACTATTGTCTGCCAGTTCCACTGTGACAAAGTATACAAAGTATCCACTATTCAGTAAGAAAGGTATTCAAATTTGCAGAAGCTGATAATCTTTCATTTTTCAATCAGAGGAGAACTCACTCCGTGTTGCATCGTGCCGAATACTGACTGCATAACAGAGATAATATCTGTTTTCTTTGTGAAGTTCTTTATGCCAAGAAAGCCTTTGAGTTGTTGGAGAGCAATGGTGATGGCAGCTCCACCCATGAAGCCAACAATGGCAGCATGGGACAAGAAGTCAATTAGGAATCCCAACCTGATCCCAGAGTTAAAATTTTATACTCAATAAAGTGGAACTTGAGCAGGGGATTTCAGAGGAACATATCAAGACATATGAAACTAACAAGTATTTGAACGTAAATATCCAATCACCTCAGAACTCCAAGTGAGGCTTGTGTGATCCCTGCAAAGAATGTAGCTGTAAACGCCAGCCGTCTGTATTCTTCTGGATTCGTAGCAGAATCGATTTCTGCTTGAAGCAGCGTCCCCAACAAGAGAGAAACAACTGCAACTGGACCAATGGCTATATCTCTGGAGCTACCCATAAGTGCATAGATTAATGGTGGAACAAAACTGGAGTCTGCAAGATTTTGGCAAAGAATGAGATTAGCCTCATAAGAAAATCTTTGATAAGCAGCATTGTCAAGTGTTAACAGACAGCACAAAAACTTACACAATCCATACTCCGGTGCCAAATTTGCAAGCTTTGCATACCCAATATCCTGTTTTGTAAGAAATCAGTCATTAGCAAGTAGCATATTGCTTAAAACTATGCCTTTTTAGTATCTTCCTTGATCCAAAATCAAGTCCCTTTGAAAGCTTAAAACTTTTACCTGGGGAATACAGAGACTAGCAATAGTGAATCCAGCAATAACATCTCCTTTAAACTTAGTCAAATTATAATTTCTTCCCCATTCAAGTATCGGGAAAACGGCCTGGATGCCGAGGATACATTTTCGGCTCTTTGTTTGATCCTTGAATGAACGCAGAGGATCATCAGGGAAAAATGTTTCTTTCACTCCAGACTTGATTTCTTTCAAGAGTTTCTGCTTTGGTGGAACTGCAACTCTGTGAATGTATCGCTCATCCTTTGCTCTATTATCTGAAGATGAACTTCTATCGTCCATCTCCTTTGTTTCAAGCCCCTTGTCAGTTGAATTCTCTCTCTTGTAACTCATTTTAACTGTCAATTTATCACCTGAATTTGTAGGAAATTCGTTGAGAAAAGAATCCAAACGAAGCAGATGGTCAAGGATGCTCAAACAATTCTTTTAACTTGGTGGAACAGAGATTACATATGTACATACATTCAATTCAAAACACTAAAACAATCTAATACAAGTGAAAATTAAAGTTAACAAATCTTCAAGACGAACTATAGACAAAGAAAGCTGAGCCCTCGTGAAAATGAGCGACGAAAGGCTTGGAAAAAGCCCCGATGGATGCGGAAATTAGTAGCCGAGTTCTTTCTTATACACATACACATACATACATACATAGACAGAAAGAATGACGTGGTTGTAATAACCTTAAAATTACCAGACAAATTCTTTCACATTTTTGGTTGCTTTATGCACATATGTTTTTTCTGAGGTCCACAAAGAGCCTTAAAGAATCCAAATGCATGAGAGTTCCATAGGAATAAAAGACTTCACCACCATAATAACGATAATTATGATAATAATAATAATAATAATAATGCCACTTTTGATTGAAATATAACCACTATTTTACTTGAGACTGACACCAAAGGCCCACAATTCACCTTAAAAAAACACATCAATTTCAATGCATTCCCTCAAACATAAACAAAAGACTCTATGCCTTGTTTGATAACAGTTTAGTTTTTAGTTTTTGAATTTTGAAAATTATATATGTTTGCTCACAATTTCTTTACAGTAATTTTCATCTTTCTTAAGAAAGCACTTGAATTTTTAGCCAAATTTCAAAAAAAAAAAAAAAGGTTTTAAAAATTACTTAGTTTTCAAAACTTAGCTTGAATTTCGAAAACATTTTTAAAACTAAAAAGTAGATAGTCATTAATTTTCAAAACCTAAAAACGAAAAATCAAATATCTATCAAACGGGACCTATATATTCTCGAAGAGGGTATCATTAGAAAACAACAATGTAGTAAAGTATCACTTTTACCTCGAACAAAATTCAAGAACAACGATCATAAATTCATAACATAGCAAGGAATTATATCCAAAAATCTAATCATCCAAAGCATCTAATCGTGGAAGGCATATATGATTATCATCATCCCTTACAATGTAGCTCAAAAAACTCCATTATTTCCCAAAATTTTCAAAGAATAATCATAGAGAAAGTTATATATTTTAATTTTAAAGGCTAACCTCGTGTCGTTTGTTCTGCCTCTCATGAAAAGGTATTCCTTGTTCAAAGCTGCTCCAGATTGATTACCTGCTTAAGAAGAGATTATTTTAATACCAAAAAAGGAATTTTTTCGCACGAGGGATAAAATATAAAAGTTTATATATATATATATATGGAGTTGCAATGGAATATATATGACTCACCCTTTTTCTTCTTTCTTGTTCTTCCCCAAACTTGATGGTCCGAAATGTTTGTCTCTGAAAGATCCTCTGTCACTCAAAAAAATTAAAAAAAAATTACTCCAGAGATTTTTTTTATATAGAGCCAAACAAAAATGACGAAATGATGACTACATGCAATGAACCCACAAATTTGCCTATTTTTATGATGACACTGAAACTATTTTTGAAATTCTAGCCACGCATGCATGTGAGGTTTTTTATTTTTGGCAAAAGGGACTAAAATGCAAACTTAAAAAGTTTCCCAGTTCTCACATGATTTTTCTTTTTTTCTTTTCTTCTTCTTCAGACCCCAAACTGGCTCCCTGTTTGGTTCCCGAGAAAACTTATGAAGATCGATAGATTTTTTTTTTTTTTTTTTTTAGTTCAATGGATAGATTTGTTTTATGCATTTATGTTTGTGTTTAATATTTGTATATATATATATATGTATATTGAGCATCGGAATCACCGAAAATAGGAGAGATTAAGGAGAAAAAAAATGTTTATGTGGCGATCGTTGCGGGAGGTGTTGTGGAATGTATAAAAAGGCCATGTGGAATATTGGAGAGGAAAAAGGGATTTAAAATGTAAGGCTGTTATTTGTTGGGCCCACTAACTGACACGTCGGATGATGTTGAACTTGGTCGGTTTTTCGTCGTTGTACGGTATGTGACTGGGCGACCATTTCAAACCCATGAATTTATACTGCAAATTAGAACGTTTACCATCCGCGTTGCCAGAATCAATTTTGGAATAGTAAAATTCTTTCCAAATTTATAATCTATAATCTATTAAAAAGCCATAGTTTCTAAAAAATATTTTTAGATAAAAATAATATATTAAAAAGTCAGAGTTTTTGAAAAAATATTTAGACAAAAATATCCATTTAAATTTTAGTTAATTACATCAGTCAGATCATCATAATCCAATTTAATTGTAAATAGAATAAGATAATTTGATTAAAAAATAATTCGAATTAATTCTTATTAATCAAATCATCATAACCCGATTTAATTTCAAATCCATATTAGATCAGTCAAATCATCTTAATCCGATTTAATTTCAAATCCAATATCTATAATATATTAAAAATCCAGAGTTTCTGAAAAATATTTTTGGACCAAAATATCCATTTAAATTTTAGTTCATTACATCAGTCAGATCATCATAATCCAATTTAATTGTAAATACACAACGATAATAAGATAATTTGATTAAAAAATAATTCGAATTAATTCTTATTAATCAAATCATCATAATCCGATTTAATTTCAAATCCATATTAGATCAGTCAAATCATCCTAATCCGATTTAATTTCAAATCCACAAGGATATCAAGATAATTTGATTAAAAAAATAATTTGAATTAATTCTTATCAATTAAATCATCATAGTTCGATTTTATTTCAAATCCAAACAACAATAACAAGATAATTTTATTAAAAAAGAATTTGAATTAATTTTTATTCTTAATTTGATATGATATCTAATTCGATTCAAAATCAAATCAAATTATATTTTCAATCTAAATTATTTCTATAAATTTCATATGATCTCCAATTTTTTTCCAGATTACCATCTCCAATTTTTCATCAAGTGCTTCTTCTTTTTCACATTTTTTTCCTTTTATTTCACATTTTTTTACACCTAATCATGTTAGTTGATACCACACAAGTTCAATAAATATATATTTTTTTAGGAAATTTAGGATTTAGTTGGTTGAATGTTATTATTTTACATATTCTTTTTCTCATCGTTTTAATTAATTTATAACTAAATTATCATTTTGAGTTTTTATTTTCTAACTAATTTTAATCCGTATGTACGTTTGATATTGTCTTATAAGCAGCCCCACATTTGTAATGCTAAAAAATTTTATAACTTAAAATTAATTAGTAATTAATTACTTATTCTTGATTCATTTTATTTATTTATAAACTCAAAAAATTATTTATTAATTATTTTTAGGGGGTATTTATTAACTATTTATTATTTTTTATATTTTATGAAATTTTTTTATTTACTGCTTGGGAGAAATTAATTTAATCACTTAATCAAGTTTTGCATTTAATTTTTAAAATATTACTTTTGATCGTAAAATTTTATCTATAATTTTAAAACGTTTTTGAAATGTATATTTAAAAAAAAGTTACAAAATAACAATCGTGCTTTAAAAGATACTATATAAATAATTTAATTTTAAGATGTCGTTTATTAATTTTAATACAAGTTTCTTGCTTTCTTAAAAAATATATTTCAAAAAGAAAAGAAAAAAACCACAACTATATTGAATGACATTTTTGTAACTTACACAACTCTTAGTTTTTTTTTTCTTTTAATTTTTTTTCACCTAAGCATCTTAGTTTTTTTTTTTTTTAAATTCACCTATGCATCTTATCGATACCACACAATTTCGATAATTAATTCCACAATGTTGGGTTGTTGTTGTTGTTTTTTTTTCCTTTTTTCAAATCTAAAATATCTCCTCAAATATCTTTCTTTCTTTTTTTTAATAGAAATTTTGTTAGCTCAATTTTTTTTCTTTTTCTTATCATTTTAAATTCACAAATTTAATTATTCATATGTTTATTTATTTAGGGTTTAGTTTTTTTCTAGAAAATTGAAGGTTTAGTTGGTTGAATATTATTATTGTACATATTCTTTTTCTCATTATTTTAATTTATTTATAACGAAATTATTTGGTCTTTCTTTAATATTTGATTAAATACTTTATAAAAATTATCCTTAATAAATATTTAAGAACTTTGAATAACACGTGCAATTCCCATGGTGTTAAACTAGTCTCGTTAAAAGCCTTTTCTAATCTTGTTTAGAATTAGTTTTAAAGGCTTTTAGGCTCCCTTTGAAAGATTATGTTTGGTGAATTTTAATTTTAATCATACTATCATCAAACTTTGTAGCAATATTATATCTTAGAGCCTCTAATTCTTAGATGTGAAAATAATAATTATTATGATTTACATCAGTTAGCCATGAATTCTTTTTTTTTTTTTTTTTGCGATCCCTTTTGTGCACAGCAGTGAATAAAAACAAACAAAATTTAAACTCCTTTTTTCTTTCTAAAATCTTTCTATATAAAGATTTCTTCGAGATTTTCGATTCATAACTATTTTAAAAAACTAGTATTTGTACCAAACAACTATATTAAAAAAAACAAACAAATCAAGAAATAAAATAAAAAAATTAGATAAGAAAAAAAAAATCACAGCAACATCCAGCACCTAAAAAGAATTGATTCAATTTTTGATATCATTGATAATAAAAAGAAGATGGTAATTGAAAGAAGATGATGACGACCAAAAAAAAAAACTGGAAAGTTAAAAAAAAAACCTAAATTGTCAATGCAAAGAAAATCACAAAACTTGAAAGAATTTGCTTAAGCTGATATTGAAATTGTACAAAAGCTTAGATCCCATTGAAAAAAGTGATAGAGGAATTGAAGAAGAATGATACGGTAGTCATTTTGAGAACATGGTAAGTGAAAAGATACAGAAAAAGAACATGGTAATTGAAAGAGATGATGACAACCAAATACAAACAAAAAAAAATAATAAAAGAAGTTGGTAAGTTTTTTTAAAAAAAAACCTAAATTGTCATTGCATAGAAAATCACAAAACTTGAAGCAAAGTTGATACTGATCCCATGGAAAAAAGTGACAAAGAAAGTGAAGAAGGATACCATAGTCATTTTGAGAAATCGGTAAAAAAAAAGCATCCGATTAAAATCAAAATCTAATAAATTTTGGAAATCAAAGAGATTTAAAAAGTGATTTTATATAGATTTAAAAAAAAAAAAAAAAAAATCACGATTACAGTTAAAAGATTTTTTCAAAATCATGTTTCCACCGCATTCCCAAATGCAAAGATTACGAAAAGAATTTTAACTGTGTTAAGTTACTTCTAGTTAATAGCAGTTTATCAAATTGGCTTCCCTAAAAATCTAACAAATTTGCTTGCTCACTTTTGAAATTTTATCATTTATCCTTCCACGTCTGTTCACTATCAATTCCATCTTATCTGTGTTTTTCCTTCTTAGATTTAATTAGTTCTTTCTTTTAGTTTAAGAGAATTTATTGTTTTTTCTTTTTCTCATTTTGTATTTAAATTGAAATAAAAAAATTTTCGATATGATTTTTATATAGATTTTTTCCCCTTAATCTTTTATCAAATATAAAAAAATTTAGAGTAAACAAAATATAATTGATAATTTAAATCATATAAAATTTTATATCATTATCTTATAAAATAATTTTTAAATTAAATATCAACCTAACATTAATTTTAATATTATGTATATTTTAGTCATTATAGTTAATCCACAATGATTGAATATTAATTTTTTAGTTTAATAATTTAATATTAATTTACCAAACAATGTAATTTGCTTATTAATTTACTTTGTATAACACAATTGATTTCTTTTTTACAAGCATAATTGACAACAATTATTTTAACAACTTTAATAATCCTAAACTAAGCCAAATCAAAATCAATTTAAATGTTTTTTTTTTTAATTTTTAAATATTTTTGTGGTAACAATTTACATACTAAATCACTAGATTAAAAATGGGTTACTTGAACTTTCTGTATAGGACAGAAATTTTACATTAATTATTTAAAGAAAGAATATTCAAATCCAATGATGTTACAAATTTAAAAACTTCTACAAATTGATTACGAGCATGTTTAAGAGTGATTTTGAAATAGCTAAAATCACTTCTCTTCCAAAATTGTGATGTTTGGCAATGGTAAGTGATTTTTGAAGTATCCAAAACTACTTGAAGTGATTCCCGATCAATCACTTGCTAGGTAATTCCCAAGTGATTTTTGTCAAGTGATTGTGATATAAAATGACTATTATTTGAATTTTTTAAAAAGTATACGTTCGGTGACGGGTAAACACCGTCATCTTTGGTAAAATTCATAAATTTCTATCAAAAAATGTGTTTTTCTCAAAACCATCACCATTGAGTTCATTCATCATTATTTACAAAATGACAATTTTTCTCTCTCTAAAATTTTTTATAATGTGTATCTCTTACTTTATTATCTTTTTAAATTTTTATTCATTTTTCTCACTTTTTTCTCTCTAATGGTTTTAACTCTCTTTGACTTTTTTTTTATTTCTAAATTTTTTGTTCCTCTCTATAATTTTTGCATCTTTTTAACTTTCTTCTCTCTAATCTTTTACCTCTTGCTCGGTTTTTTTTTCTTGTACTTTTTTGTCCCTAACTCTTAATTTTTCCTCCTCATTAAAGTTTTTTTCCTAAAATTTTTATCATTATGCTCAAATTTTTTTGTTTATCTCTCGATTTTTATTTCTCTATCTTTGAATTTCGCTCTCTTTATTAAAATTCTCTCTCTAAATTTTTAGTCCCTCCCTCTAAAATTTTTATTCCTCTATGTCTCTAACATTTTTTTTTTCTCTTTAAAAATTTTCTCTATCTTTATATTTTTTCTCTCTTAATTTTCAGTTATCTCTGTATAACTTTTGTCTACCACTTTCTATTTTTTTTTAAAAAAATCTCAAATGCAATACTTTTTTTAGTAACTTGATGATTTTAAAATCACCTTTGAAAACAAACATTAATCATTTATTTAAAAAAAATAATTAAATTTAAATCACTTTTACAAGTGTTGAGTCAAATATTAAAATGATTTATAACTAAATACTTTTTAAAAATTAATTGTAATTAAATCACTTAACTTAAAACATTAATTTTAAGGTTGCTCCCAAACATGCCTTTTGAAAATCACTTTTAATTGTATGAAAATCACTATTGAAAGTGTAGAACGAAACATTAAAATGATTCTATGAAAATCACTTTTAATAAATCAATTTTAAACAAATCAATTGTGCTAAAATCAATATTTCTAAAATCATTCCCAAACATGCCCTACAATTTTTGGCCAATGCAACCAAACCGATGGACAATTAAGGTCTCGTTTGATAATTGTTTGGTTGTTTGATTTTTTTTCTTTTTGAAAATTAAGCTTGTTTCCTTACAATTTCTTTACAATGATTCTCATCTTTAAAAAAATATTTGAATTCTTAATCAAATTCCAAAAAAAAAAACATGTTTTTTAAAAACTATTTTTTTTTTTAATTTTCAAAACATGGCTTGAATTTTGAAAATATTTGTGAAAAGTAAATAACAAATCAAGGAAAAACTCATAGGTGAAAATAGTGTTTAGAAGCTTAATTTTCAAACACAAAAAACCAAAAGTAAAAATCCAGATGGTTATCAAATGGAACCTAAAAATGCATATTGTGTCATATCTCTTAATCAATTAGGAGAGTTTTATGTAGTTAATAATCATATATATCATTAGGAATGATATATAAGGTGGAACCAAAAGTTCTTTGAAATATGACTTGGGGTATACTTGGATTAACTTTATAAATGATTATGAAGGATTAAAAACCTTTAAAAAAAAAAAGTGTTTGGCATTTAAAAAAAAAAAAGTGTTTGGCATTTTTTAAAAAAAGAATTAAATTGATTAATAATTATTTTTTCAATAACCAATTTAAAGGTGATTATAGAAAAAAGTGTTTTCTAAAGTAGCTAAATTAATTACAAGGCATGAGCTTATAATTTCAAAAGGAAGGGATTGGTGTGATAAGTTTTAGAGGGCACATCCCAACATAAGATCCTTTAAAAGAAAAGGAAAGGAGATGAACTCATTACCCAACATGCATGAGGTAAATCATGAACTCATATCAAATAGATCAATAGAGAAATAAAAAGGCTTCATTCAACAAGCTCAATAAAGAAATAAGATCATTAATAACATTAGTATTGTATGTTATTTCACCTAGCTAGTTTGTTAACAATAGTTTACTTTTGCTTACTCATACTTAAACTCTTGTAATCTCATTCAATAATAATAATAATAATAATAACTCTCAAAAAACTCTTGTAATTTAAATCTTTACTCCATGTAATTTGTTAATAATAGGTAGTCTTGTTTACTCGTACATTTAGTTGGCATGTAATTTGTGAATTACACAGAAGCTTTATCTTAAAAAAGTAAGAGCATAAATCTCTCCAAAAGATAGCATAAAAGATGAGATAGCAAGATAGAATAAAAGACGAGATAGCATAAAAGATCTGAGATTTCATCCCAAAAAAGAAAAGATGAAGTTGTAAGCTCAAAAGCTCAACATGGGCATATACTTTTTTTTTTAGTTCAACAACATGTGGGATAGGAGGATTTGAACATTTGACTTCTTGGTCGATGATATATACCTTAACCAATTGAGTTATACTTAGTAGAAATGCTCAAAAAATCGAACATAACCGAACCATTCCAAATTGACTGATTTGATTTAGCGATCCGAGAGAGATTGGACACCTCAGTTCTATATTTTAAAAAAATAACAAATTTTGGTTCAGTCGTTGCTTAGATTGGCACAGCTGGCTCATACAAAGGAAGAGAGAGATTGATGATGAAAAGCTTAAAGTCATTTGAGATATGAACTAATTCTAAAGAAAAGCAAAAAAAATCGATAAGTTTCATGCAGTGGCTCTTGTGGCCCAATATCAGCCCAAGCTAAGATAAGTCTGATTCAAAAGTCAAAATTTGACCCACTCATTTAGTTGTAATTGATTCTTTAGATGGAAAAACATATCACTACTTTTGCAACCATACATTCTATTTGGACCATATATTTAGGCTAATTATAAAATTTTAAAATATTTACAAATAAACTAAATATATCTCAACAAATTAATATAAAATGGTCTTTTTAAACAATTAAAAGCGACTTTATTCTTCATACTTTTATTAATATAAAAAGTTACTTTATTCTCTTCATACTTTTATTAAATATAAAAAGGTCTTTTCAAATTTCAAACACATTTTTACGACGCCCGTAATATGTTACAAATCTTCAAAGTATCTCTTTCAAATTGGGCCAAATTAGTAATTTTTCCTGCAATATAATATACATATCTTTTAGTCAATATATCAGTAAAATATGTGGCCTCTTTGACTAGTCAATATATCAGAATTAAATGGAGATTGGCCGTTGATGCGTATATGTTACTTTTTTAGTTCAACATATAGGTGGGTGGAGAGGTTCAAAACTCTAATATTTAGATGTCTTAATTTGTTGAGCTATACTATTGAGTTGACAAATGTGTTAAGTTAAGTTAGATCAATGATAGAAAATAAAGATAGGGAAACACTATCAATATAAACAACTATAGTCTGCAAACATAAATAATTAAAGGGGAACAAAGAGGCGAAGATGAGGATCGATTGGTTGACCAACTTCTTCAAAAATTATATCATAAACAGAATTGGTAACCCTGAAAATAATGAAAATTTAATTATAATATAAGAAATTTGAAGCTACCAAGATGAATTAGAATTAGTTTGTGTTCTTTTAGAACAACCTGGCATCGGATGAATTCTTCTCCATAGCAATTAAAGGCCAACCATGAGTGGATTGATTCTTCATTCTCCCATTCCCAATTCCACCCTACAAGTTTAGTTTTGTGCCATACAAAACTATTTCAATTAATTAAACTCTCTATAAATACAAACTTTATAAACATTACCTTGATGCATATAGAAGGCCGAGACGACTCTCTAACGATGCAATGCATTAGAGCACCATCTCGAGCTCTCTAACAAGATTCAAGTAAATGAGATCAGGAAGGATAATAATTTGAGTATAATTCCATTAATTAAGATATTATACATCTCTATTTTAACGAATGATGATTACCATCTCACCATATCGTGGTCATTTTCATAATTCTTTCTCGACCTTGGCATGGTGGAACAAAGTATTGGTTGGCCGCTATAGTGTTGTTGACCATCAATATGATAACGTAAATGCCTAAGATGCCTCAAAAGATATTAGCGAACTCCATTCAAAATTAAAGTGTTAGAATGAATTAAAACGGCATTTTAATGTCATACTAAAATTTTGGTTAAATTACAAATTTGGTCCTTAGATTTAGAGAAAGTTAGACTTTAATCTCTATAGTTTTAAAAGTAAGAATTTTGTCGTTATGATTTGATAAAACCATGCATAAGAACTAAATTTGTAATTTAAATTTTAAACTAAGCTTTTACTCAACTTAGTTTGGATGGAGGGAATGCAAGAAATTTTCACAGGGGACTAAATTTTTGCCTATCAACTTTTACGATAGATAGTATTTCAGTTTTGAAAAGCAAATTAAAGAGAATATTTTAAAACCTAAACTTCTTAATATAACTATTTTAGTCTAAGACGAACTAAGGAGGGATTACCCTTCCCTCCTTTTTGGTTCTACCCTTAGCTTAAATAATATCATACTTCAATTATTATAAATAAAAATTTGACTAATTAATAGATGTTAATAGGCGTTAACGTTTGAATGTTATTTTAGTTTAATTCCTATGGTTTAAATTAAAGATTTAATTTTAGCACTTTATGTTCTAACATTTCTCAAATATATTCTTTTTGTTGTTGATAAGTTTATATGATATGATACTTAGAGAGTTGAAAGAAATATAGATGATGAATTAAAATACATAAATCAAAATTTATGCTAAGTAGTTTTCTTAGAAATTTGGACGGAGAGAAATTAGAAAAAAATTATTTCTTAGGTGAACTAAATTTTTTCTCTTAAATTTGAAAAGTTCTCTAAATATCATGCCATATGCAAGCTTCATTATCAACCAATTGTTTTAACATTTACCATTATAAATACAATTGAAAAATGTAAAAAAAATTAAATTAAATTGACACCCTTTAACGATAGGGACTAAATTGAAAAAACACCAACATTAAGGGCTAAAACAAAAGTTTAACTCAATTCTTGTCCCAGTTGCAATATAAAATCAGAATACCTGAAAGGCATGGGATTGTGATAGTGATAGTGTGCCTGCAGCCGTCTTGTATTTAGGGTTGGTCTTGCTGCCTGCTTATTGCAGAAAACGACACCGTTTAGAATAATGGTAAAAATGACATTAAATTTACAACAAAAAATCAAATTAATGTACTGGGTTCGATGAAGAATTAATTACCCAGTTAAGATAAAAAAACAAAGGGTTATGAGTAATGTTGATGTGGGATCGATCTGGGTTGGGCGAACCCATGTCAAGAGATCTGAGAATTTGTTCATATAATCAGTATTCAGTACACAACACAAAAATAAAAAATTTAAAACCCTTAAAGAACAACATGATTTCAAAACCCTCCTTAAAGAAGAAAAACAAAAAGAAAAAGAAAGATTAGATTTTGACATACAGAGACAAAGCCCCAAGTTGAGAAAAGTTTGCAAGGCCTGAATTATTTGGGTGAGTATTTGGATAGATTTGATGATATTGATGACTATAAGAATACAATAATTAGGTCAGATGTATATATCAATTGAAAGATTGCCAAAGTTAAATTCATGCTTAATAATTATTATGATGTCGGATTTATAATTTGAAATTTTGGGTTTTGTTTGTTAGGATTGAATGTTAAAATGCTGAGGTTCTTTGTGTTCATTGTGTGTCTCATTAAGATAAATTAAATAAAAGAGAGACAAATTATTAATTCCAAATCGAGACAAGTGACACACACATTAGATCATAAAATAAACAATTATCAAGCATAAAACTCACATAGATATAATCGATCCGCTGCCATCAAGAACTCAACTCTAACTTCTATAATGAAAATTCTCTCTATTTTCTTTTGTTTAAATAAGTGACCTCGTTAGATAATCTTTTGAATTTTAAAAATTATATTTGTTTTCTCACAACAATGTTTTTAAAAACTATGAGCCTGTTTTAAATGAAAATGGAGTATTGAATATACCGCAATTGATGATGGTCGTGGAGTTAAAATCTGTTGAGATCGTTGGAGTTGATTTGTTGTTCCTAGCTCAGGCAAATTCTGTAATCCAAAACCATAGACCAAAATGATCATTTTCAGAGCAGAAATAGAAATGAAAATGAAAATGAGAAAAAAGGGAGAAAAAATTTAAAAAACTTACATTAGAGGAATTGGCAGAAGTAATTTCATGGTTATTTTGGATGGCGTCGAAGTTGAAGTGAAAATCCAAAGAAGGCCCAGAGGAAACAGATTCATCACTAGCATGGTTTTCAGGTTCCATTTCTGTAAAAACTGTTCTGTGAATCAAAATCTGATGAAAAGATAATGAAGTTGAAGATATCAGAGAAAATTTTGAAACATATGAATGAGGAACAGAAGTGTTTTGTTTTTCTTTTTATCCTCAATCCCATATAAGAGTAAAAACAAACGACACCTCTTAAAAGATCAAGCAGAGATGTTTCACAGTTGTTGATAGCATCCAAGCACCAAAAAGAAATCCTGTGGGTCCACACTCGGATTTGGAAAAATCATCACCATTGGGAAATTTGACTCTTGCTAAAGCTCTACCCACAGGGATTATTTAATGAACACACAAAAGAAAAAAGTTACCAAAATAGGAGAACATTAATCACCCATCTTTATTTGCACTAAGCATAGCTCTGCTCGTATAAATCATGTATCCTTGATCGAGAGGTTAGAGGTTCTACAAAAAAGTTGGCCTATTTCGACCACTCTTTATCGAAGGTTATAAAAAACCTTTGAAAAATATATGCATTTATTGAAGGTATTTAAAAAACATTTGAAAAATATCTATTTTTTATCGAAGGTTATTAAAAACCTTTGAAAAAGATTTGTATTTATCGGAGGATTTTTAAATTCCTTTGAAAAATATATTATCATTTATCAAAGGTAGTTTAAAAAACCTTTGAAAATATCTACTTTTTATCGAATGTTATTAAAAACCTTTGAAAAAAATTTGTATTTATCGGAGGATTTTTAAATTCCTTTGAAAAATATATTATCATTTATCGAAGGTAGTTAAAAAACCTTTGAAAAATATCTACTTTTTATCGAAGGTTTTTAAAAACCATTGAAAAAGATTTGTATTTATCGGAGGATTTTTAAATTCCTTTGAAAAATATATTATCATTTATCGAAGGTAGTTAGAAAACCTTTGAAAAATATCTACTTTTTATCAAAGGTTTTTATAAACCTTTGAAAAAGATATTATATTTTTCAAAGGCACTCAAAACCTTTGAAAATTATATTATCCTTTATTGAAGGTATTTTAAAAACCTTTGAAAAATATTCACTTTTTATCGAAGGTTCTTAAAAACCTTTAAAAAAATATATTATATTTATCAAAGGTTTTGTTAACCTTCGAAAAAGGATTTATTGAAGGTTTGTTTAATGCTTTTTTGAAGGTTGTGACCTTCGAAAATAGTCAAATTTCTTGTAGTTATTGGTCGATGTTCGAATCCTCCACCTCACATATATAGTTGAATTTAAAAAAACAAAATAATATAATTAGAGATCTCCACTTCAATTATCAATTGCAGATATTACTTTAAAAAAAATACAGCCCCGTTCGATAATCATTTGATTTTTGAAATTTGTGTTTGTTTTCTCGTGAAACATTTGAATTGTTAGCCAAATTCTAAAAATAAAAACAAGTAATTTTTTTAAAACTATTTTTTTTTAGTTTTCAAAACCTAGCTTGAATTTTGAAAATATTTGTAAAAAAAAAGTAGATAATAGAAACAAAAAAACTCTCATAGATGGAAGGAATATTTATAAGCTTAATTTTCAAAAATAAAAAACCAAAAATTAAATGGTTATCAAACGGGGGCTACATTAACGTGTGGAGAGAGAAACCCTCCGTTAATGGGGAAGAATCAATTTCTTCCCAAGTAAATGTTGGAAAAATTTTATATACTACGATAGTATGAGTACTACTCTCATTAATTATTTGCTAAATAATTATTTATAAAAGAATTTTTTTTAATGTAAACAAGAGTACGTACTACAAGAGTACTAGAAAATTTAGGTAAAATTTTAGTACTACTGGAGTATGAAAACTTCATTCATTGTTCAATAGCATTTAAGAATGGGTAATTGTAATGGGTAGCAAATTAGAGTTTGTTACTAGCAAATATAGCAACTTTTAAAATATTTGCAAATATGGCAAATCTTTTAAATAAAATTTCATTATTCCCTTTTTACCCTTGATTGTTGCGGATGGGAGTGAGAAATGGCCATCAAAAGAAGTGAAGGCCAAGAAGCAACCAAAAGGATGTTTAATTTTAATTTTTAAATGCCTCCAAACACTTTTTCGGAGGACTTTTTTTTCCATTTTTTTTCCTATAGTATTGGATATTTTTTGGGTAGATTTTTCTTTTTGGATATTTGATTCTATGATTAGATGGGAGCATTTTTATAATAGGTATGGATGTTTCTAGCCTCAACCTTTATTATTTCATTCACTAGATTATATGTAAAATTTTATCAAACAATAATAGACTGTTTTATGATAATTTTTAATTTGATTTTGAGAAGGATATTAATCCCACTACTTTATTCAAAGTTGAATGTGAATGTTAAAAAAAATAATCGAAATTAAGTCCTACACTACGTGAATTAAAGTTGAATGAGAAGCATTTTTATAATGTGAATGTTAAAGTCTATCAGTGATAGAAGTTTATCACTGATAGACTTCAATCACAATACATGTACTGTAGCTATCATTGATAGACTACAATATTGAAGTCTATCAGTGATAGAAGTATATCACTGATAGACTTTAGCCACATTGGTAGTCCATCAGTGATAGACTTTAATCCATGATGGTAGTTTATTAGTGATAGACTCCTATCACTAATCACAATATATGTTGTCTGATCGGTATTCACGCAAGCGCACGCGATCGAAGTAATATAACTTGGTAACTGAGTACCGAGTATCGAATCCCACAGGGAACGGAGTAACAAGACCTTGTTTTGCAAAATGTAAGGGAAATTGCAAGTGTGAAAAGTAAAAATGCAAAAATCAAGTTGTTGGTGGAAAATCAAAATTGCTAATTCAATTGCTAATCCAGAATGGCAATGTGCGAAATAACAGAAATTGCTACTCCAATTGCTAATCCATAATGGCAATATGCGAAATACTAAAATTGCAGAATTAAATTGCTAATCTAAATTGGCAATATGAAATGGCAATTTGAATGAACTTAAGAATGAAATGATAAAGGATGGGGCTCAAAAATGTCATTGCCCTAAGTCGTAATTGCAAACCAAAATTGCAATTCCAACCTACTCCACACTCAATTGTAAACCAAAATTGCATCTCCTATTACCTCAAATTGGGTTTTTTAGGAGGCTAAGTGGGGGCTCTATATGTCTATAGTCCCTCCATCATAGATGATTTTTGGCTCACAATTTTATGGGTCTTGGAGTCCTTAATCCCTATGTCTAGGGTAAGGAATGACTTATGTCTAAGCTCTTTTACTCCATTACTTGTGTGAAATTCGCTTGTCACTAACCCTGTCGGTATTAGATCTAAGCTTGAGTTGAAACCCTAGTTGATCAATCTAGGATCTCAACGGAAATAAAATCAACACAAGCAAACAATTGAGATGTAGGCTTGGTTTTTATTGAAATTTTGGCTACATTTACTTCTTAGGGAATTCACATCCTTGAACCCCCTAAAAAGTTTAGCTCATATTTTTAATGAAAAACATAAAACTAATTTTAAAGAAAGATTTCATAATGAAATTTAATAAAAAAAAACTAACTTATGAATTGTAATTGGGTTTTCCTAGGAATTCAAGCAAGACTAAATAATAGAACTAAGCAAGGTGGCTAGGTGTAACACAATCTTATGTCTTTGAGAACTTGGAAAAAGAAAACGTGCAATGAAGATACAACATGAAAAAGTGAAGTTCAAATGCACTTCTTAATTGAATTTCGAGGACGAAATTCTCAAAAGGGAGTAATAATTTGTAAGACCCGATTTTAGTCTTCTAGTATTTGGTTATGACATTTGTTATATATGTTATTTGATTTGGAAATTTTTGAAGGAAAATAATGTTTGGAATAAGATAGAAATAAAAGGAATTTGAAAATGGTGGAATACAAGTGGAATAAGTTGGAAAAAAAATAAATTATTAAAAGAAAAGAAACTTATGAGGGAAGCTTTTAAATAAAATATATAGATAGTTATATATTTATATAAAAGAAAATTTATGTGGCTTGTGTTAAGCCACACAAAAAGAGAAGATTTAAAAAAAAAAATTAAAAATTAAAATGAGGGGAAAGAAGGATTATCACGAAATGAAAAATGGAGGAGGAAGCAAAGAGAAAAGAGAAAGAGAAAGAAGAAGATGGTTGTTGGATTGATTGTGTAGCACCGAAATTGTCAGAGAAACCCATAGACAAAGTTTTCAAGTTCGGTAAGTTATTTTTTAGTTGGTTAACTAAGAAAAAGAATGGAGAAAGTGAAAATGTTATGTGGGTTTCTTTACTTTTATTTTTGTTCAACACCTTTGAGAAATTTCTAGTATGTTTCCATTTGGTGTAGACTTGAAAAGAAAGAATGAAAAAAAAAAAAGACAAAGAACTTTTATATTTTTACCAAGAACTTGTTGGGAGTTTTGATTGTTGTGTTTCATAATTATTGTTGGTATGGAAAATTAAGAAGAAAAGTGATGGTGAAAATAAAGAAATCAAAGGTCTAGAATGGTGGATGGAAATAGGTAAAAGGAAAGAAGTGTTTGTGGATTAAGGAGGAAGAAGAAGATGAATAGTTGAGGGAAATGATATAATATTTTATCATTAAAAGTACAATCAAATACATAAGAATTAAGAATGAGAGAGAAATGTTATTTGTGAACTTGAGCTATTCACGTGAGAGTTGTACATTGTGGGTAAAGAAAATATTATTTTTATTATAGAAGATAAAAGAAATGGTTATGAGGAGGAAAGAGAATAAGGTTATTAAATTGGATTGGATTAAAAAAAAATGATAAAAGTACTTGGCAATAAATGGATGAGAGAGTGTAGAATTTAAAGGTTTGACTAATGGGTAATGTGTAAGGATGGAGAATTTGGTTAATTGATATTTAGTTGGCATTATTGGATTTCTAAATTACATGGTTTAAAGAATTAAATTGTGATATGATTATTGAAATTTTAGGTCGAGCGAAGTTTGGAATGACTAATAGCAACTCGAAATTCTCGCATCGATAATTTTGTGAGTGGTTTATTTTACGAATTGTTTTCATTATTTGATTATTATTATAGATTTTTAAGAATTCTATAATTATGTGTGAATTTGGAGAAAATTGCTAAGAGATTTTCATAGAATGTTATGAATTTCCAAAAATGGTATGGAAATGCCAATATTTTATGCTTTTAGTTGAAATTGTCATTTGAGAAATATTTGAGATATTTTTATGATTATTGAGATTTTTGAAGAGTTTTAATGTGTCTTGAAAAATGTATGAAATTTATATGAGATGTGGATTCAGAGAAAATATGATTTTAGAAATGTTTTATATTATTGAGAGATTTGATGATTATTCGAGAAAGTATAAATGTTTAATGTTATTTCAGAAATCTCTCAAGTTTACGAACAATTGTCTAGAGAAATATATAATTTTCAGAAAGAGTTTGAGATCTTGAAAAGTTAAGAATTTTTATGATTTAAAGTGATTTGTGATTTAAGATGTTTATGTTGGAAGTGGTTTTCAAACCACTAGATCTTTGTACCCATGGTGATTACCCGATATGCTATGAGAATGTGTTTCCATAGTATGCTAGCGTGCTCAGGCCGCAGGGGATGCATGGGAATGCCGGGGCCATTAGATGCCAAATCCGGATTCCAAATCCTGGTCCAAATCCTGGACCTAAAGCATTACAGATGTTAGAGTTTGCTCTACGTGCACGTATGACAGAGATATGTTCTGCTATGTATCTGGAGATTACTCGGTACATAGTATGATAGAGATTTGGGTACAGATTTGGTGATCAATTTCACTAGTTGTGTTTATGCTTTCTAGAGCTATATTACGGATTTCCCTATCTATGTTTTTACGAACTTGTGCTTATGTTTTCAAGAATTGTTGACTTAAGAGTTGTTGTTTCAAGAAATGTTTATTTACAGACTTTAATGTCTTAAAATCATCTCGAAGGTTTCTAAACTATTCGTGATTTGCATTATTTCACATAGTTATGAATTTATGTTTAGTAAGAGAATAATTTCCTTGAAAATGTATTTTCTTATGAATCACCACTCATTGGGCTTTTTAGCTCATTCTTTTGTTTTTAATTTTCCACCAGGTTGCTCTTGAGTTTCAATCAGAGTTAGCTAATCAGAATCCGCCACCAGTCTTATCAAGTCATTGCATATCATCTAGTGTAAGTAAAAGGAAAATTTTTTACTGTGCTGTTTATGGGATATCCATAGATAAAGTTAGATAATGTAAGAAGAGATAAAGACTTGGCAATAGATTCCATTGCACATTTGGAGTCTACTGCCATCACATCTCGTCCTAGGTTTGGAAGAGTTAATTTAGGGCGGGGTGTGACACTAGGGTAAATAATTAATTTTCCTTATCTTCTCCCTTCTGCCATGCCTTCCTACCACTTTAAATTGAAAGTTTCTTTCTGTACAGAAACTAAACAAAACATAAAGGAAAAACAGAGCATACTTTCTGCAAAAAAAAGAAAACAGAGGAAGGAAAAACCACGAAATTAACTCAAGAAAATGCCTCCAAAAACCGAATTAAAACTTCAACTTATTCACTTGAATTAGATGGGATAATTTGAAGGAAAACAAAAATACATTGCAGCAATAACAAAACAAAAACAGAAACGAAAAGAAACAATGCAGAAAACAGAAAGAAAACCGGCTCCAAAACGTCCTCCAATTCGCCTTCAAATCGACTTCTTTTCACTTGAATTGGACTAGAAAGATTGAAGGACAAATGGAACTACATTGCATCAGAATTTTGGTAAAAAAAAACAGCAGAAAAATGCAGAAAACAGAGGCCAAAAACGTGAAAAAACCCACGAGCAAAAACTCCCAAAAACGCCTCCAAATCCACTTCTATTGCTCCTCCTCTTCTTCCCTATTTATATGCCTTCATTAGGGTTGAAGAATGCTCAAATTTCGTGCTTAATTTCCTCCAAATCGGGTTGTAATTGAAGAATCTCGAAATGGGTTTAATGCAGAATTTTTTCCTTTTTTAAAACCCAAAAACCCACGAAAATTGGTCTTTCAATTCGCCCTCAAAATCCGATTAATGGCTCCTCTTCTTCTTCCTCATTTGTAGGCATTCATTAGGGTTGAAGATTGCCCAAAAATCATGCTCCAATTCCCTTGATTCGTGCGAAATTTTCTCTTCCCATTTATGGGTTTTTCGTTCGCGCCCAGAAATTTCTGCCCATAACACAGATTGCCAATCAAATTGTCAAACTAGATTGGCAATCTGATTTAGCAATTTCACATTCCCTGCTCCATGATTGCCAATTCGCCGGTTTGGCAATGGTCTGGCAATTGGTTTGGCAATTCCTGCAAAAGAATCACAATACTTAGAAATCTTTTCCAATTGCTATCAAATTTCATTTTTTTCCTAATTTCAAACAATTTTCCACAATTTTCAATTAGTATTAGGACAAACAAGAGTTTTTTTGAGCACTTTGCAAAAGAATCACAATACTTAGAAATCTTTTCCAATTGCTATCAAATTTCATTTTTTTCCTAATTTCAAACAATTTTCCACAATTTTCAATTAGTATTAGGACAAACAAGAGTTTTTTTGAGCACTTTAGGATTTAAATAAGCCTTAATTTCAAGGCTTATCATTGTCTATCAGTGATATGTTGCTATCACTGATAGATCTGTACAACAACAACTAATCAACAATAATTGCAACGGTGTACATTCATAAGTTAGGTAAAGTACATTGTGCATTTCCAGTTGTTCTTTTTGTCATGTGCTTTCTTGGTCATCTATGTTATTCTTCCTCGTTCTCATTTTCTATTTCTTTTTCATCTTTCTCCTCCTCATCATGATTCTCATCACTTTCATTTATTAGTATATCAATTATAAATAAATAAATAAATGAAGTAGAAGGGTTGAATAATTTTAGCCTACTATTATTGATAAACTTCTATTTATTATTTTGAAGTCAATAAGTGATAGTCACTGATAGAATTTAAATAATTGAAGTCTATTAATAATAGACTTATCACTGATAAACTCTATTAGTGATAAGAGACTATTACTGATAGACTCTGTCAGTGATAGAAGTTTATCACTAATAAACTTCAATTGTAGAAACAACAGCTAATCAACGATTACGAAAAAAAAACCACTTCAATCTTCAATGCTAAAAGTCAAAATCTAAGTGTTAAGTGCCTTCCCATGGACTCACGTTTGCATTACATGGTCTCTCGCTGATTTGTATGTGATATGAAAGTCAAAACTATATGATCTAATATTGAGTATGGAAATGGATTATCTCTAATTTGTATTACATGATATTACAGTGCTAAGTAGATTTATAGAAGCAACTAAACATCAAACAAAATCAAATAGAAGATTACATTTACTGTGATTACTTCATCAGTGATAGAAGCCTATTACTGATGGACTTCATTCATCACATGCAGTGTATCTCTTGTACAAATCTATCAATGATAGTAAAATCTATTACTGATAAACTAGTACAAAAACACCTAATCAGCAATAATTGCCATTTTGATTGAAGTCTATCAGTGATAGGCTTCTATCGACTTCACTCACAATGGTAGTCTATCAACTAAACATCAATGATGCACCATTTTAATGTGATTAATCAACAACCAAACAAAGAAAAAACATAATCCAACCAAACAGGAAACCAAACATATTAGAAGAAGCATAATACAAAGAAAAAAAAATAGCAAACTAAACCAATTAAACAATTTGGATGCATTTAAACATCAAACAATACCAAATAGAAGATTAAATATGAAAGGACTTAAGTTCATATGAAAGAAGTATATCACTATAGAGTTTATAAGTGCAAGGAGTCTATCAGCGATAGCTTACAATTATTGATAAACTTCTATTGATTATTTTGAAATCAATAAGTGATAGTCATTGATAGACTTTAAATAATTGAAGTCTATCAATGATAGACTTCTATCACTGATAGACTACCAGTGATAGGAGTCTATCACTAATAGACGTTGTCAGTGATAAAAGTCTATAACTGAGGGGTTTTTAGTCTTTTGACGCAAGCTTGATTTAATTTTTTCCATATTTGCAAATAGTTTTAAGATTTGCTATTTTTACTTTTTTTTTTGTCGGCTTTGCTATCTGTGCAAGTATGCTTTTAAGAATAGTGTGAGACTCATGTAATAAAATAATGTTGCTAGATCTTTGGTTTTTTTTCCTTCTAAATTATGTTAAGTATGGTGAGATTCAAACCTTTAACCTTTAAATGGAAGTTATAATGTCTTAACCGATTGACTTATGCTTAAGTTGACAACCTCACAATTAAAAAATTACGGATGTGGAGATTCAAATTTGCAACCTCAAAGCCTTAACCACAAAGCTATGCTTGGGTTTGGCATTAGCAAATAGCTTATGTAGACCCCTAAATTTGTCCGTTATTTTATTTTATTTTGCATTTTTGTGAAAAAAAGAGAAAATAAAGGAAAATGAGTAGATCTTGGTAAAAATTAATTAGCCAAATCAAATATGATAAAAATTAATTAGAGCAAATATCTTATTGACTAATTAATTTGCCAAATCAAATATTTGAAGATTTGGTGTTTTTAATTAAGCCAAATATATTCTTTTATTTGGAAAGGAGATTTCATTATGGACAAATCAAAAATTGAAATTTTTGGAAGGATTAACTCAATCATTTATTTAGGTGTTATTTGATATTATTTTGTTTTATTTTATTCCCTTTAGGTTTTATTTTATTCTTTTCCTTAATTAAAATTGGGGTTTGGGCTATAAAAAGGGAGAAAACCATCTCTTTTGGACACAATCTCTCTCCCTCACACATTTTCCCTCAACCACCCACATCTTTCTCTCTCTCATCAAGCCATCTCCACGTTTTCTTTTCTCCAATACAAAATATCCCTCTCAAATTTCTCTCACATATTCTCTCTCCCCCCAAAAAAGTTCCATCTCAAATCTCCCCACATATTCTCTCTTCCCCCACAAAATCTTCCTCTCTCTCACTCACGATTTTTTACTCCAACATACATTTTATTTTAAAAAAAAAAAATTGAAGTAAAAAGAGAAAATCCTCTTCTTACTTGCTCCACTCAACCAATTGATCCCTCCCAAGGTAGCTTGCGGCAATTTTTTCTCTCCGGTAATACTACCCCTTATACAACGGTAATCTTTGATGAACATTCTATTTTTCATTCATTGTTTTTATTTTTCCATCATTTACTCAATTGTGTTCTTTAGCATGCTTCCTTAAAGATATATGTTTAGATATAAAATAAAAGCATGTTTAGATATTCTTTGCTTGTTAATATCGTGTTTCGAAGTCTTAGTATATAGGACATTATGCGAATAAATTCTAAGTTTTTTTTAGCATAACAATTACAAGCATGTATTATGTCTTCCTATTTTTTATGTTGGAATGCTATTTAACTAGGAACTTAGAGTTATTTATCATATAAATTTATATGTTAGATTTGTAAATTCTTGTATTTATTATTATATATATATTTTTTTGTACATTTATATTTAGTCCATTGTTTTTTTTAGACTCTAATTTGGAATAAGGAAATTTTCCAATGATGAAACTTTAAGTCTTCGGGAGGCCGATAATTTAAGGTTCTTGAGGTGAAAAATCAATATCTTGGGATGCCGAGATTTGATTTAAATATTTTTCCTAAAAAAAAAAAAATAATAAATAAAATTGTGTTCAATAAAGTTTTTTTTGTGCAATTATTTATCTTTTCAGGAATTCTTTCTTTTTATATTTTCTATAAAAATAAAAAAAAAATTGCATGAAAAAGTTTTCTTTCCTTAACAAAAAAGAAGTTATTTAAAAGGAAAAATATTTGATTGAAGTTTTTCATCTTAAAAAAAAAATAAATAAATAAATAAACTTTTTTTTATAAAGGATACAAAAAATACTTTCATAAAGAGCATTTTCATCAAAGATAATTTTTTTTCTAGGAAACTTTGTTTTGTCTAAATTTGAAGTTTTCCTTTAAAAAAAATCTTTTCCATAAAAAAATACAAAGGAAAAAAAGTTTTATAAAGAGCATTTCCATAAAATGATTTTCTTAAAGAGAATTTTGATTTCTCTAAAAAAAACATCCCATTGATTTCTTTTCAAAACATTAAATCAAAATCTAAAATATTTTTTTTTAAAAAGTTTCACTTCTTTAAAATTAGAAAAATAATAAGGAATTTCCTTAAAAAGAATCATTTTATCACACATGTTTTTAAATTAATAAACCAAACATCTTCCTAAAAAAAACTTTCCTATGATGGAGATTAGGAAATCAAGATGTTGATTCTCTAATATTCTTGAGGTAATGAATTTATTTTGGGATGCCAAATTAAATTCAAATAAATTTTGAATGGCTTTATGCCACCTGTTGTGGGTGAAATTGGACTAAAGAGATAAACCGGAATTACAAGGGAATCTTGCAATATAAGATTAACCTTTTCAAATCCAATTCCTAAATAGAAGGGGAAACCTTTTGTCCTTATCTAAAAAGGAATATGGAAAACAAAGGTCCTATAAATATGTCATTATGACTCAAAGAAAGGGAGTTCAACTTAACCCTCATTCTCTAAATTATAGCTTGCTACACTCAAATTCTTCTTGCTAACTTAAGCATCGGAGCTGGTGTGGCAAATGCCACATCAGTGCCTAGCTTTTTCTCTTTTGTTGGTCACCTCTTTCCCCTAAATTACAAATTCATCGTGGTTGTCAGGTGGAGGTCAGGTGAGATTCTCCTGTCCAAAATTTGGCAACAATAGTTGGCGCCGTCTGTGGGGAACGAGAGTGCTCTACCTTGCATACATGAGTTGAGAAAATCAAGATCCAATGAAGAGTAAAAAGTCTTGAACAAAGAATAAAGAGATGGGGGCTTAGTTAAAAAAAAAAAAAGAAAAGAAAAAAGGAACCCTAAATTCGATCTCTATCCTCTCTCAAGGGTAAACATATAGTCGCCGGCCCCCTGGATTTTTCTCCATCAGCCGTACGCCTCCCAAGTAGCAACTTGACTCTGACGATGTGATGGCAGTGCAACACTCTAGCGACAAGGAGCTTGATTTGTATTGGACTTTACAAATTCAAAGCCCAATTACATGAAGATACATGAAATTCAATTTCACAAAATTTCTAAGCAATGAAATTTTGCTTAAATTTGATGATGAGACTTATCCAACAAAGCTACGGATTGAACTTGAAGATTTTTACATGAGAAAGTCTCCGAGAAAGCCGCTTACATTTGAAGATTTATTATCGAGCAAATGCAATTGGAGCAAATATTGAAGCTTCAAAATCAAAGATCCTTACGAAATTCCAGAATCTCAGATAAGTATTATTTGAACTTGAAATAAATTCAAGGAATTGATATTAAATTACAATAGTTTATCTCTTATCTTCTTCATAAAATGGCATCTCCTTATATTCTGTGTTTAATAATTCACTAATTCTAGTTAACATTAAAATTATAGTTATCATAGTCTACAAATCTTACTTTTTAAGACTGTTGAAAATAAAGTTTTATGTGAATTAGTAATATAGTGAATATGAACATCATGAATAATTAGGAATGCCATGAAATATTTGAAGAAAAATTTGCTATATGAAAAGATGAAGGTCATAAAATTTTAAATGCATAACCATGCAATTTTTCTTTGCAAGGAAAGTTCTCATTGATTAGGGAACTGAATAAAGGATATGTCTCTCTATCAAACAAAAAGCAAGACATGAGATATGCTTCCCTATTAAATAAAAAGCAAAAGACAAAATGATGAAAGAAAAGAAACTGGGGGCTCACCAAAGCAACAAGGCCAAGATCGAGTCAAAGCTATCAACAACCCCTGGTTCAACCAAGAAGATGATTTGGGCAAATTAAAACATAAAAACTGGAGACTGGTCAAGGCTAAGGTTATCCATATCCCTTAATTCAATCCAGAAGACTAATTTTGGAAACTCAATATGGAGGAAGATTGATCAATAGAGGAATTATAAAGCAAGAACTCCTCAAGATTTCAAAATATTGAGGTTGAAGGTTTAAACAATTAAATATGAAAAACGAGACTACAAAGCAAATTTGGAGGAATCAACTTTGAAGGTTTCTACAAAGTTGCAAAATCACAGATAAGTTTACTTCAAACTTAAACTTCATAGTGCAATATTTAAATTCAATAACCAAATTATGCATGTCATAATTGTTTTGTTATGATCTTTTGTCTATGTTATAGCATCTTCATGCACTCTACACATGGTCTCTACATTTTTGAATTCTTTAAATGTCATTAGCATGATAACATCAAAATGACAGTTTTTGTGCTCTAATAAAGAATTGAACATCATGAATTATTAAAAGTGCCATGAAATATCTATAGAAAGAAATTTATTATATGGAATTCTAGAAGTCTTGAAATTGCTTGCATGATATAACAAGTTATTTAAACAGCAAACCACTTCATAATTCCATATTTTCCTTACATAAGTGATTGGATATATTTCATTCAGCTAAATCAGTATTTCATCTGCATTGAATTGCCTAACTCTCAAACTAGAGGGTGATTTCATATGATATGAAAAAATATCATATTCATGAAAATTATATTTTGAATGCAGAATAATTGATGGAACATTCCAGATTCCACCTATTCAAAAATACACTTATGCAAGAAGAAGCTACAAAGGCTACTAGATGGCAAAAATTTCCTCCTACGGGAGGTCGGGAAGTCCAGAATAGTCCCTACGGGGTTTGATGGCAATCCCACTTAAATTTGAGGACGCCCTCGAATTTACATATTCTCTCCAGGAAAACGGCACAGATCGCGAATCCAGAGGAGAGTCTTAGCCCCCAAGAAAGATCGAAATGTTCCCTATGGGGTTGGACGACAATCTTGGGGAGATCCAAGGAGAATCTTGGAGCCCTAAATTTTCTCCAGGATGTGGACGAACACATATCCAAAGGAGAATCTTACCCACCAGGAAGAGACCGACCTACGGGGTTAGACGGCAATCCTGGGGATGATCTGAGACGCAAAATAAGCGTCACGGAACCCTAAAATTCCTATAGGAAACAGAGAAACCAAGACGCAAGATAAGCGTCATGGAACTCTAAAATTCCTACTGGAAAACGGAGAAACCGACACTCTAGGAGACTGAAAATCCTCACAAGGATGGACATCAATAACTAGAGATAATTCGAGGCAGACCTCGAAATGTCAACAATGACTCCAAAACTTAATAAGCTACTCCCAAGTCAGGCTCCATACAATTACTCCACACGCTCCTAATCTCGAACCCTAACTAGGGAGTGGGGGCTAATGTTGTGGGTGAAATTGGACTAAAGAGATAAACCGGAATTACAAGGGAATCTTGCAATATAAGATTAACCTTTTCAAATCCAATTCCTAAATAGAAGGGGAAACATTTTATCCTTATCTAAAAAGGAATATGGAAAACAAAGGTCCTATAAATATGTCATTATGACTCAAAGAAATGGAGTTCAACTTAACCCTCATTCTCTAAATTATAGCTTGCTACACTCAAATTCTTCTTGCTAACTTAAGCATCGGAGCTGGTGTGGCAAATGCCACATCAGTGCCTAGCTTTTTCTCTTTTGTTGGTCACCTCTTTCCCCTAAATTACAAATTCATCGTGGTTGTCACGTGGAGGTCAGGTGAGATTCTCCTGTCCAAAATTTGGCAACACCACCACCCATAATTATTGCTTATTATTTAATTTAAGAATAATGATCAGTAAAACATGGGACATTTAAAAATCAAAACCAAAAACTTTTTTTTTTTTACAAAGGTCATTTTCTTTTGAAATAACACAAGAATTGTAAAATTTCGTTTCATTGAACGAGTGTTGTGGGGTGCTAATACCTTCCCCATACACAAACGACTCCCGAATCCAAAATCTTTTATTCGCAGATCATCTTAACAAGTTTTTGGGTGCCCAGTCACACTCTCTAAATAAAGGCTGGTGGCGACTTCATTTTCCTCCTTTTGGAAACAAAGTTGGCTGCTCCTCGTCGCAAACCCGTAGCGACAGCTTATATTATATGGATGCAGAATTTCTGGTATTGGACTATTTGAATCTATTGGTAATTGAATATGTCCGTGGGGCCCACCCCTCTGTTCAGTCTTCTATGCCGCGTTTTCCCAACGCACCGGCATGCTATGGCAATTGGCAACTCAATACCTTTTTGTGATTATCCTCAAATCATGGCTTTCCTCTCCAAACCTTCCATTTTACTCGTTTTAACCCATAGAATAGAGAAGGATCCAATAACTTTTTAATGTATTTTTTTCTATTACACATTTAGTCCTTAAACTTTAAAATTTATGTCTATTTAATCTCTAAATTTACGAATTTTTTAAAACACATAGATCTACTATGCACAAAAATGAAATTTTAGAGTTCCATTAGACATAAAATTCAAATTTATATCTAATACATTAATTAATTTTTAAAATTTTTGAATTTTTCGAAGACCTATTAGACACAAAATTAAAAGTTTAGAGACCTATTTTACATAAAATTGAAAGTTTAGAGACCTATTAGACACAAAATTAAAAGTTTAGAGACATATTAGACACTTTTGAAAGTTCATGGACCAAATAAACACATACTTCAAAGTTCAGGGACTAAACTTGTGATTTAACTTACATTTTTTTTCTTTTCTTTTTGGGTTAAACTCTTATAGCCGCACGTGAAAGAATGATTATGGTGTTTGATGTACAAGCAAATTGCTTCAAAAACATTTTCAAATATATTAGGCTCCGTTTAATATATTTTTTTTTGTTTTCTATTTTTAAAATTTTAGCCTATAAACACTAATTCCACCTATGTATTTTTATTTTGTTATCTACTTTTTAAAAACATTTTCAAAAATTTAGTCAAATTTAATTTAATTTAATTTATTTTTAATTTGGCTAGGAATTCAAATGTGTTTGCAATGATGGTGTTACATACTATAGAAATTGAGAGGAAGTAGGCATAATTTGTAAAAGTAGAAAACTAAAAATGGTACATAACATCTAAAGACGTAAAAACTAAGATGAAATAATAGTAAAAATTTAAAGATCAATGATACAAAACTATAGAAAAATTCAATTTTTTAATTGAATATAACCAATTGCTTGATCTCCTCAAGGAGAAAATAACACTACTCAAACCACTCAAGCCAATAAAAATGTCAATCAAGGTGAGAATGTCCAACAATTCTCAAAAAAAAAAAAAAAAAATCACAACCGTATCTAATATAATTTCAATTTAGATGTGATTTTCTCTCCTCTCTTCTTCTCCAAATAAAACTAAACAATAATAATTTAAGATTTGGCTCTTCCAATATCATCATTCCATTCATATGTACATATGAACAAAAGAAAAGAAAAGAAAAGAAAAAATCAATAGTCTGTTCTGAAGCCAATCCACGAGCATTGTCTTAGGCCCAATGGACAATCGAATGGGCTGGCCCATCACCCAGTGAAGCCCAATAAAGTCTCTTTCTCTAAGCTTGTGCTCCAAATTCAACTGCTGTACAACATCACTAAACTCTCTAATGAATGGGGTTTGGAGCCTGGAATCTCCTTCACTATTGTTCCATTTCTGTATATTTTAAAAGCTGGAATGGAGCTCACATTCTCCAACTTTGCCAAATAAGGATGGTCTTCTATCTCCACCTGATGGATGTCCCAATTATTCCAAATTTATCATTCTAACTTCAAAAATTTAACAACAAATTTTAATCCATTTTTACTCCTAAAATTGTCAAGTTGTATCAATTTTTACCCTAAACTTTCAATTTCATCAAATTACACCTCAAACTTCGATGAGTATTTCAATCTTAACTTTAAAATTTAAAAAGTGTTGCAATTTAAACCCTATGATAAATTTTTGTTCAAAATATCGTGATAAAAGTTATCCTAATAATATGCGTTTAATGGATTATAAAACATATATATGGTACAAAATTGATAAGATTTTGGATAAAAATGATATTAGAGCTAAATTTTTGTTAAAAATTATGAATTTTGACAAGATTATTCAATGGTTAATTTGTGCATTGAAATTAGTGAGCTTATGGAGGTTTTTATATTACTTTTTGTTAAAATTAGTGGAAATTGACTAAAGGGTAAAACTTGCAACAATTGTCTAAGTTTAGGGTCCAATTTGATGAAATTGAAAGTTTAACGTTAAAATTGATACAACTTGACAAGGTCATGAGTAAAAATTGAATTTTTCTCAAATTTAAACGCTAGAGTAAGTATATTTTTACCTTGAGAAAGTTGACCGATGGAAACCGCTTGTAAACTTGCTCGAACACTTCTATTCCCTGTTTATGGTAGCTTTTGTTGCAGAACAGAACCACTGACATCCCTGCCAATTCATACCACTACTTAGAAATGTAAAAAACTTTATATGAAAAGATCCACTTTTCTTCTTATTGTTACTTACCAGGAGAAGTAACAAAGTGCCTAAAACGTTCATAGCTAGAAATAGAAACCAAATTAGACCCAAATTTCAAGTCTTTGACATCTTCCCCATGTTGCTTTCTGAGTTGGAGCTGTGCCTCAAACAAAGCCCTCCCCACTTCCTCATTTCCTGGTGTCTCTCTTATCAACACCTCATAATCTTGAATTGAAGCCTCCCATCTTTCCATCTGATCACAAAATTAGGCCAAATCAACAAACAATCTTGAGTAAAGGAGGCCTAAAAAGAAGCTCATTTTGAGGTTAAAATTTTACTTACATTAGCATTGCAATCAGCCCTGCGGAGTCTGGCTTTGCTGTAACATGGCTGTGCCTGAAGAGCAGCAGTGCAATCTTCAACAGCTTTCTCATACTGCCCGAGCTTCGATCGACACGCTGCTCGGTTGCATAACAAAATCGAGTTATACGGGTCGTTTTCTAGTCCTTCACTATATGCAATGCAGGCCTCAGAGAATCTTGAGTCCTTGAAAAGTAGATTGCCCTTCAATCTAGCTGATGAAACTACTTTAGCCCATTTTGCCACTCTGCTTGCCTCCCTATTGGTTGGATCAAGTCGTGTTGATTGTTCTGCTGCTGCCACTGCTTCCTCAAACCTGTAATAATATCAACACAATCAAAAAAAACTTATTCCTCAATGAAATAAAGTCTTAATTCTTGGTTTAAAGATGATTTTTGTTCCTTCTAACCTGCCCATTGTCATGTAAACTTGTGCCTCAATGGATAAAATAAGGGCACTATCAGCTACACTAAATGACTTGGTTAGAGAGTTGGTTTTGAGGGTTCGACCCTTTTGGTAAATGGCATAAGCCTCCTGATGCCTATGAAGCTTCAACAAGGCCTCAGCTTGCAAAGCATAGAGTTTATAAGCTGAATTAGCAACAGAGGAAATTGCATATTTGGTTTCCTTTAACAGAGTATCCCATTCTTGTAACTTTCTTGCTTCAATACATCTATTCAAGCAACTCTGAAGAGCTCGAGCTTTGTTAATTTCGTTTAAGTCACTGTAAGGGCCAGATTGTTCCAAGTGATCCAATGCTTTCTCAGGCTCTCCAATTCTGCAATGAACAAACCAATTCTTGGTGATTGAGCTTTCAAATGGCATAAAAGTTTTGAACCCAATAGAGAAAAAGGAGATTTGTATTGTTACCTGAGATAGGTAGTGGCTAAACGATGATGGGCTCTTTGATAAGAAGGCTGAATCTTTAATGCCTTTTTGCATTCTTCAATGGCTTCCATCAAACGGTCTAAGCCAATCAAAGCAGCCCCTTTGTTGCTGTAATAAACAGCATTCTCTGAATCTAAAACTATCGCTCTGTCATACAAAGCCAATGCTTCTTCGTATTTCCCCTGTTTGTAAGCCTCATTTCCCATGGATTTCAAAACATCCGGCTCTAATCTACCTCTCACGCCTTGAATCTGTCGAAATTCACATGAATTTCTCCTCATAATGTTCCCCATGGTGCCACTTCCTCCAAGCTTTGGACTTGAATTCATCTCTTTCAGATTCTTTGAGAGATAACCCAAATTACCACTTTCAAGCCTTGGACTGTTGTTTGCCGACAGATTCCCACCTCCAATTTGCTTCAAATTACCCAAAACTGACCCATTACTCAAACATGTTCGGATGTGGGTTTTGGGTTCGTTGAATTGTTGCTGAGAATTGATCGCTCTGGCTTGTGCAGAGCCATTGGAGGACGATGTGGAGCTTCTTGCAGCATCGGAAGGCCTTCGACTTTGATTCTTTTGCTGAGAAATTGAAGGTCTTGGTTGGTCCAAAGTGGGCTTTTTGAAAGTCTTCTTATCTTGTTCCACTGAAGTTTTGGCATCGTCAGAAACAGAGCTCCGATTTTGCCTTGTTGGGTTATTAATTTTGGGTACTTTTAAGTTGACATTTTCAGTGTTGTTTGAGGGTAATGAATGAACAGAGGATTTCTTCAACCATTTGCATCGTGGCTGGAAAATCCCTCTCATAAAACCACAACGAGAAATATCGTCTGTTTTTTCCATGATTGTCACTGCAATTTTCTCCTACAGAAAAAATAAAAATAAAAGGGTAATTTGTTAATGGGTCAATGATAAAAAATGGTTTAATGGGTCAAAACCAATTTAGACGGCGTTTTATCAGTTTCCAGGCCAGAAAAAAGCAAGTACAAAAACTGAGATTACCAATCTTAAAACAGAGCAATGACAGAACAGAGGCACAATGAAGAACACAAATCAATACAAAACAAAAATGAAGCAGCTGATGCAAAGCCAATTTTCACAAATAAAATTTGGCTCAATAGTTGGATAAGAATCCACAATAGTAAATAAATATTTTTTTTTGTTTCTGAAACGTTCCATTTTTCAAGTTACATGATGAAATCCAAAGCTATTTTTGTGTTCATTCATTAATAATCTCACACTATTGTCATCAACATTAAACCAAATAAACTCCAAGACCGACAAACAATGAAATAAAATGAAGAAACCCCAACACAAAAATGCATAAAAGATGTAAAAAAAAAAAAAAAAAAAAAAAAAAAAGGATACCTTTCTTGTATTGTAAGCTTGAAGGGAAAATAAGTTGCAGCAAAGAGAAGAGGAAGCAAAATTGAGGTTCAGGTGGGTGAGTGGAAATGGAGCAGATTCTTATATATAAGAGAACAGAGGACTCAATTATTTCTTCTGCTCCACTAATCTTACAAAACAAGGACCGCCCCAAATACTTATTAACCTCGTTGAATTCTTTAAATTCTAATCCAATTTTTTTTTGGTTTCTATATAAACAATTTACGCTTTTGATAAATGATTTAAGTTCAAGAAAAAGAGAGAGAAAAAAAAATGGCTTGAATGTGAAGAATTTGTTGCAATGTTATTGGTGTATATTTATTTATATATATTGTAGAAAAATTAATTGGCTAGTTCTAGAGTGGCTTCCAAGTTACCAACTTTAAATTTATAAATAAAAGGCATTCAACTCAGAGAGGCATTAATGTCTAAACAAATATTGACGTCCCTACCAATTTTATATATATGAATACTGTATAAAAATAAAAATTATTTTTTGATTGGAATGAATTACATATGTTTATTAATTAAAAGAGACCCAGATCTTACCACCAAATTTGGTGGCCCCGGTTCATATAAAAACAAGGTATCTGAATTTTCCTTTTTAAAGAGATGTGTATGATTAAGTTGTCTGGTGCACTTTGGATTGATTATTCGTTAATTAAACAAGGTTTAATTAATCTATGTATTATATATTTTTTTCCTTTGGATAAGAGGCTTCTTCTCTGAAACTACAAACCCAACAACAGCCTCAATTTTATTAAAATGTGTTTGCAGATTAATTAATTAATTTGCGTTGAGCTTCTCTTCAAATTGTAATTTTGAACTTCCCTGGACGGCAGACACTTTTATTAAATTGTATTTTAATATTAATTGATTTGTTCAAAAACTGTACGCAGCGTGTATTAGTTGGGAAAAAAAAATTAAGCATGCGAAATTCTTGTGTCTTTCTTTCATGGCCCAACCTTAATTTTTTATTAGGTTTTTTTTTTTGAGAAATTTAATTTTTTGTTAGTTGGAGATTAGACGGCTAATCAAAGGCTCAATGTATTCGACCTTACATTTAAAAAAAAAAAAAAAAAATTGTGGGTTTCCTCCAATATAATATTCTAATGTAATTTGTTTCTATTATTTAATAATGAATGTTTCTTTTTCTTCTTGTCTTTAATCATATTTTTCACTTAATTATTTAGCTTTTCTGTCTTTCCGGGAATATGACTTTTTCCAGTAATGGAGAAGATTTTTATTAAGTTGACGCGGTAGTCAAGCTCTTTATGTTTTTGGTTAACGTATTGGGAAATTAATAATTTTAGATTAGGAGGAAGTTTCTGACTATAATTATGTAAAACTTTACTAACCATTGACAATCTTACACAGCTTAATAACTTGAGTGCACCAGTTTGAAAATTTGTCCATGAACAAAGTTATCATCTCTAGTGTTTTTCAAACTTGACTTACGAATTTAATGACTATTCTATTAAAAGAAATTGTATTCTTGAAGTTTGTTACATCAAGAGTTGGTAAAAAAATGTTTACATTATGATGTTTATTAAATATAAAACTATATCAAAACTATCAATAGGGTAATGTTGACTTTGATGTATCATGCTGCAATTATGATAAACATTTATCGATCTAATCTAATTAGGTTTAAGTTGAGAGGTCTCTCTTACGTATCATTAATTCTCTATTAATTATGAAAATGAAAGCGAATAAATATAGAATGTTAATTAAGTGAATTTTGACCATGATATATATCTCTATATCTATATTTGGTTTTATTTCTTTTGTACTTTTTTTGTTCTAATCAACTTTTAATTTTACATCATCAATCATTTGAATTAAATTATCTAGATAAAATTAGAGTTAACTTTAGTACTTAAAAGGTAAATTCATTACTTGATGGAGAACATTCCTTTTTCATCTCATCATCTCCATTGAAAATAATTGACAAATTATAACTGTGGTAATCAATTACATGAACAAGAACACACAATTATATTGCTAAAAATGATTGCTAGCTAGGATTGGGACATTGAGATGTAGAATTTGCTTGAAAATTATTCAATACGCATAAATCAAATTTAAGGAGTGGAGAGATGGACCATTTATGTACTTAAAATTCTTTAGTTATTATTGCTTGTTAATTTTTGTGATATATTTAATCTACAAATATGTATTATTTATAAGTCATTTTTGCTCTTTTCACTAAACTCTTAAAAAGTGACATCACCATCATCTAGCTTGTTCTTCCATCACTTGTATTGATATCGCTGTCATATTTTCTCTCTCTATTCTCTTAAGACCAACTTCAAAAAAAAATTTGAAAAGAAAATATGTTAATTTGAAAAGATGTTTTTTGATCAATTTTAATCAAGTTCTATATAATTTAATTAGCAGTGATAATCATAACGTCTTCTTCACACATTTATACACAAGATAACGAAAGCTAAATGCTTACCACTCTACTCTTTCATTTGTTAATTAGGAGAATATTGATGATGACAAGGAAGTTGTCTTTTTTCTTTGTGAAAAAATTTGGGAATTAAAAAAGTAGCTAGACTAAGTAAAAAAGTGTGAAAGAAAAACAAAAATAGCAATCAGGAAAAGTGAAACTTGGCTTCTTTGTTGGAGTAAATTAACGAATTTGTGCAATTGTCGTAATGATACCTTCCACTTTTCATTAGGGGAAAAATGAAAAAGAAAAGGTTAAATTACAAGTTTAGTGGTTGAATTTTCAAGTTAATTTGTATCTATTTAGTATTGAATTTTAAAAAGTGTCTAATAGGTCCTTGAACTTTTAATTTTGAATCTAATAGGTTCGTGAACTTCAAAAAGCGTCTAGCATATTCTTAAATTTACAATTTTATGGCTAATAGGTTTCAAAATTTTCAATTTTATGTCTAGCATGTTCTTGACCTATCCAACATTTTTTAAAATTTATTGACCAACTAGATACAAAATTGAAAGTTTAGAATCTCAGTAGACATAAATTTCAACTTTTATATCTAATAGATTAGTTAATTTTAAAAATTTTAATTGTGTTAGAGCATGTTTAGGAGTAATTTTGAAATATTAAAATCATTTTTGTTATATTCAAATAAAATTATTTTGAAACATGCCTTTAATCATTTAAAATTAACTTAATGTTTGATTTTACACTTTTAAACTCAATTTTTCATACCATAAAAATTGATTTTGAATAATTAAAAACATGTTAAATGATTTTGAATACGACAAAAGTGATTTTAACTATTTGAAAATCACTGTCAAACATGTCTTTAGAGACCTATTAAACACAAAATTGAAAGTCTAATAACCTATTAAACACAAAATTAAAATTTTAAGATGTATGGACACTTTCCAAAATTCAAGTGCAAAATAGACGAAGGAAGAAAAAAAAAAGGTTTAATGATGAGGCAGTCGGTTAGTTAAACTGGATTACAGCTTAATTCTCCAATATCCCAATTCCACGAAACAGCCAAAAAAGAGATTAGAAAATTGAAATGCAAAAGGGTAGCTTTTTAGTTATTAAGGCATGGTGGTTGTATGTTACTGACTAATACCGTGTGTTGCCATTTCAAAAATTTCAATCATATTAAAAGGTTTGATAATTAGGATCAAAAGGGGGCCCCCAATAAGATTTAAGGGATCCATTAATTTTGTTTTTGTGGTAGTTTTGGTTGCCCAATATTTGAATTAGGTGCCCTTGTAATTTGGCACAGAGGGAATTTTAGGGTACTTTACATTATTATTTGGGAAGGGAAGAGATGATAGAGCTAAATAAACATCGTAGCAAAAATGTGGACTTTCTGTCTCCTCAAAAAGCTGTCGGTGTGGTCTGGGTCGGCAATCCCTTTACTGTTCTTAATTCAATATCTCACAGCAATCGACAATTTTGTGTAAATCCCATTTCTTCATTATTGTAAATTTTTCTCCCCCACTTTTTATTTTTTTAACTTTAAAGTTCTTTTTGATTGCCTCCATTGTGTTTCTGTACATGCATGGTTTAATTTGTGAAAATTATTTCGAACAGCTTTTGGGTTTTTTGGGGGAAAACAACAACAAGAATCCAAACTAAATCTCATGGGTCAATAAACTAGAAAAAGAAAATTAGGAAGATAAATATGTATCTCTTTCACCACGTCTGAAAAATTATTGGCTGAGACCACCTAATGGAGATAATTGTATCCTCACTTACATTCCATAGATTTTTTTGTTTGCACTCTTTAACATGAACTTGATCAGTATTCTACACAATAAAGTGTCAACATAAACATAGTTTAGCGGTTAAACTATACTTATTTCTTTGATGTTAGAGGCTCAAATTTCTACCTCTACATTTGTTGTACTAGACAAAAATATAGCATTATTGAAATCTCATAGTGAAAAGCGTATGATTTCGAAATGTATGGATGAAATGAAAATGGCTAAAATACCATTTTGGTCTATGGACTTTGGATTTTATTTTATTTTAACCTTTGTACTTTCAAATATTTAATCTTAGTCTCTGTACTTTCAATAAATCTTAAAATTAGTTTTTACCGTTAGTTTAAAGTTAATTTTTTTTAATTTGTTAAATAATAATAATAATTTTCATGCAAGAAAAAGACACAATATCAACATATTTTTAAAATTTATAGAATGAGAGTTAATAGAGAGACTTAATTTTTTTTTAGAAAAGTTAACAATAAACTAACAATAGAGACTGATTTTTAGCTTTATTGAAAGTATATGGGCTAAATTTTGATATTTGAAAGTACATGATCTAGAATGGAATGAAATCCAAAGTACATGGACTAAAATTGTATTTTAACCCATGAAAATATATCTAAAATTTTAGGGACAAAAAAGTATTTATCCTGAAAAAAATATATATTAACAACATAAAAAGATTAATTCCTTGCCCTTTTTTTAAGGGAATCTCATTTGTCTAAAATTAATTAGAACCTCATTTTTTCATTTTGGTGTGGAACCCACAAGTCATAAAATCATGGTTAGCATGTGACAATTAATATGTTTTTTTTTTATATACTTGTCAAAGACGATAGAAAAAAATGTGCTTTTTTTCCATTTTTCAGACTGTAGAGATTGAATATGTTAGGAATAGTAATATATACATCAGAAAAGGTTGAATTGAAAGGTAACAAAAATAAGATTTTTATAAAATAGGGTAGAGTTTGGAATTGTATGTGAATTAATATTAATATTAAAAATTATCCTAGCGTGAGGTGAGGCAAAGATATATTCCCGAAAATCTCATAAAGTAAAGAGTGCAAGGCCAACAACCGGACATCCATCTTACAAAAACACTATTACATTCATTTAAGACATGAAAAATATAAATAAATAATAAATCGCCTTTTTTTTTTTTTTTGGCCGCACGAGCTTAGCTAGCTCCTAAATTGACTTTCCAAAATTCCAAGTACCATCACACTAATTCTATTCTACCATATTTATTCCACAAGCACCACCTTTCTTTCAATATTCTAAATTCCTTCTATATATACATCACTTTCGGCCGATAATTCTATAAATTCTTACATATCATTTTTTTTTAAATTAGGTAAATTACAAGTTTATCCCTAAACTTTCAAGTTGACGTCTATTTAGTCTCTAACCTTTTAAAAATGTCTAATAGGTTCCCAAACTTTTAATTTTCTGTCTAATAAATCTCTAACATATTTGAAATTTCTAAAAATTAATCAATCTATTAGATATAAAATTAAATTCTATGTCTAATGATATCCTAAATTTCTAATTTTGCGTCTAGTAGGTTCATGAATTTTTAAAAAATTTGAATAGGACAAGAACTTATTAGACACAAAATTGAAAATTCAAAAAATTATTGGACACAAAATTAAAAATTTAGGAACTTATTAGATACTTTTAAATTTTAGGGACTTATTAGATACAAAATTAAAAGTTCACAGACTCATTAAATTTTTTTTAAAATTTAAGGATTAAATAGATATAAAAATAAAAGTTTAAGGACTGAATAAAAAAAGAAAAGAAAAAAGAGTATTAGCATGAGCATATACAGTGAAGGAGAGAAAAGTATTGGGGTATGGAGTGTATATAAAATCCGAAGCTCGAGGCCAGGCTGATTCGCCGACAGAAAAGGCAAAATATTAGAATAGCAATATATTTAGGGTTTATTTAAATAAATGGCTTTTATAAGATATTGCAAAAAGATGAAAATGCAGTCAAAGTTTTCAACTTACAAAAACAGTCTCGCATCTAAATATGGATTTGCCTTTTTTTTTTTTTTTTTTTTTTTTATTTAAAAAAATGTAAAAAAATTAGGGGATTGGGTCCATTTGTCTGGCTGAGATGTACCACGGTTGGTTCCGGAGGTGTATTTAGTAGTACGGGTACATGTATCGAACCCACAACAAAGTTAATTTTGGCATGCCCATAATTTGATATTTCCTTACACTTTCCTTCTTCTTTTCTTCAATTTTGATTGGCAACCAGTTTTTTTTTTGGGGGCTAAATTATAGAAAATACCTTTAAACTTTGTACTTTATTTCAAAAATAGTCTTGAGCTTTTAAAAGTTTCATTAATACCCTTAAATTTTCAAAAATACCCTTTATCGTTAGTTTTGGATGAAAATCGGTAGTACTTTGTTTCAAAAATACATATGAACTTTCAAAAGTTTCATTAATACCCTTAAACTTTAAAAAAGTTCAAAAATACCCTTATTGTTAGTATATAGACAAAAATTGTTAGTACCTCGTTTTAAAATATGAACTTTCAAAAGTTGTATTAATACTCTTAACTTTAAAAAAAAAGTTAAAAAATGCCCTTACCGTTAGTATGTGGAAGAAAAACATATCTCCCTCTTCCATTTCTTCTCTCTCTTGATTTGCTTCAATTTATGGTCTAACACTTCTCTATTTTTCCTTTTTTTTCCCTTTTTTTCAATACCCTCTTTACTCTATTCTTCTATTTTCCAATCTCCAAAACTACCCCCTTCAACCAAGTTATATAGACTATAGCAAGAAGAAAATAGAATAATAGAACCACCAAGGGACTTAAATGCTTAAATGCTTTAACAAGGTTGTACGTTAGTAATTTAAGTTAGTGCATTTTAGTTTAATACACAAAAAGAGAGACATGTTGAGAATTTGAGTCATAATTTTGAGTACCTCGTTATATTTACGTTTGAGCATGCTTAGAAATGAGATAGAGTTCTTCCTATTTATTTAAAGTTATAACATTTAAGAACATAGGAGAAATGGGGGAAGTTTTAGAGAATGAAAAATGGAAGAAAAGAGTAAGAGAGTATTGAAAAAGAAAGGAAAAAAAAAAGAGGAAAAATAGAGAAGTGTTAGGTCATAGATTGAAGCAAATCAAGAGAAAGATGGAATAAAAGAGAGAGGTAATCAAGTGTAGATAAACGGTTTTCGTCCATATACTAATGGTAAAGACATTTTTGAACTTTTTTTAAGGTTAAGGGTATTAATGTGAAATTTTCGAGGTATTTTTAAAACGAGATACTAACGATTTCTGTTCATATATTAACAGTAAGGGTATTTTTGAACTTTTTTAAAAAAAAAAAGTTTAAGGGTATTAATGAAAAATTTGAAAGTTTAGAGGCATTTTTGAAACAAAGTACAAAATTTCGGAATATTTTTGAAATGAAGTACTATAACCGCTTCTATCTAAAACTAAGAGTATTTTTCAACTTTTTTTTTAAAGTTTAAGAGTATTAATGAAACTTTTAAGAATTCAAGGGTATTTTCTATAATTTAGTTTTTTTTTTTCTCAATGTAAAACCTCAAAAGCTTTTTTTTTTTTTTTTTTTAATGGAGAGAGAACTTGAAGGCATGCTTTTAATTTAATTGATGAGATGTAAAGAGTTGACGCTTTCTACACCTGTATGATAGATGCCTTCTAAGTTTCCTAATCCAATCTAAACCGAATTGAGCACGTGATGGACACATGGCCCAAGTATGTGTATGCATATGTTTACGTACGTACGTATGTTACCAAGAATATTTAATTTTGTTCCCTCAACAAGTCAAGGCCATTCATTTCAACCATTGTTATATTGTTTAAATTCTATTTTGATACTTGTACTAATATATATATATTTTTTGGTACTTAAACTTTTAAAATATCTATTTTAATTTTTAAATTTAAAAACATAACTATTTTGATTTATGAACTTTCAAGATATTTTTATATAAAAAATATAACATATATTACTATAAGATTTTCAACTTTTTCTCAACGCAAAAAAGCGTAAAAAAACTATGCTATCTGAAAATATTTGTTTCACTTATTGAACTTCTGCGTCGAGATAAGTAGGCATAAATCCAAACAATGTGTTATTGCATATGGAAACCGAGGATATGTCAATGAATTAGGACACATTGAGAAAAACCTTGTTGGTAGATCCAAAAATTCTTGTAGTGTATGAGGGGATTGAATTTTCCACCTTAGAAAAAGTAATAGATGACTATGGAGCTGTACTCTAATTCATGGGTGGAGTAAAAAAGAAAGGAATGAGCAATTGCTCCCTAGTAGATTGTATTTAATGCAAAAAAAAATTAATTATATAGAAAAGTTAAAGATTTGAAAGTTTTCTATCTAATTTGTTCTTCTAGATTTCTAACTCCAGCAGCTTTGATTATATTGGCCCAAAATGTTTATTTTAGTATTTGAGGTTTAAAAAGATTAATTTGGTCCTTGTTATTATTTTGCCTCATAACATGTGGCTCTAACAAATACACAAATAAAGATAAGAATTAAAATGGTTATTTAAATTGTTTAAAGTTTTTAAAAAAATGAAGGATTAAGATGAAAATGTGAGATGGAACATATGTATGAATTTTTACCTAAAACGATATTTGTTAATTAATTTGTGAAAATAAAAGAGAGTTGGGGGAGAGTTTTGTTTGGTTGTATATTAGTCACGCATCGATGTAGAAACAGAGCTAGGCTAGGGGTAGCGGCTTTATAATTGTTCTCGCTTGAACGACCCTCTTCTCTACACGATGTGGGATCTGCTTAAAATGGAAGGCTTTCAAAATTCAAAGGCGAGAAAGGCAATATCATGGATGGCTTGGATTTACAGAATGGTTAGGCATTGTCACATGGAGGAGTGTGTTGTTTGTTGGGAAATAAGGCTTGGAATTTAAGGCTGAGATATAGAGAAGATCAGAGTTGGGTGCAAAAGAAAATAATAATCGCTTAGAGATGCGTATTTGTAGTTGGTGTAGTGTAAAAGGAGAGAGAAGAGTGGATTGGTTTAACACGTAAAGGAGAAGGGATTGGAGTGGAGTGGACACATGATCCAATGCCCCATCCGATTCCCTAAAATTACCTGTTTATTATTTGACTTCTATTCTATTGTGTATTCCCTCATTAATTCTTACATTGGGATTCATATTTGCAAGACATTCTTTCTGATGATTCAACCTCCTCCAACTTCTTTCCACTTTCCTATGCTCTTATCATGTCAAAACCAATAACCCATAATCTTTACCAACTTCGAAAAATTCGGTTTCCTTTTAGAAAATTAAAAAAAAAAAAAAAAAAAAGTTTCCATGTGGGTTGGACTTGTATACAACAAGAAGAGGCCGGAAAACAAAATTTAACCTCATTTTAGTCCCTAAGGTCCCCCTTCACACACGTAATTTCAACAAAGAAATAAGACACCTATAATTGAATTTAATTTGTATTGCTTTAAATGTAGTGGGGAGTACAATATCTAGTGTTTATCTTCTGATTCTTTCTCTCTCACGTACAAATGTCTTGAGGACTTTGCAACTTGTTCTCGAACTTAGATTTGTCTCGAGGGCTTTGCAGCTTGTCCTCAAATGTGGATTTGTTTCGAGAGCTTTACACAGCTTGTTCTCGAATGTGATTTGTCTCGATGGCTTTGCAGCTTGTTTTCGATCTTCAAAGTCTTCTGGTCTTCAAGGCTCTAGTTCAGAGAGTATTTGATCTTCATGAGTTTAGAGAATCTTGTAGTCTTTGTTTTCTGAATTCTCTCTTAGTCTTCTCTCTTAGATTTTCAACTTCTAAACCTTTGAAATGAAGGAGAGCTGCATGCGGGCTTGGACTTTAATGGCCTTTGGACCCAAACCATTGGACTTGGACTTTGTTGGTTTTGGGCCTAATCACTTGGATTTGGGTTTTGTTTACTTTGACCCAAGTTTCATATGACCTAATTTGACCAAAATTAACTTTAATCATTTGGTAAAATAAAGACATGTGACATTTTAACTTAGGATTTGCCAATTTTTGTCTTCAAATTAAATTTAGGACACATGTCAATTTATAGGTAGTCCAAAATTTAATTATTTGTAACTTTTTCATTAATTTGGAATAAGGACGTGGCGACTTGTGAGTGGCCGAAATTTCTCATTCAACAATTCCGTTTGATAACCATTTGGTTTTTAGTTTTTAAAATTTGAAAGTTATGCTTATAAATACTACTTCTACCTTTGAGTTTTTCCTTGTTTTGTTATCTACTTTTTACATATGTTTTCAAAAACCAAGCTAAGTTTTAAAAACTACAAAACAAAATAATTTTCAAAAACTTGTCTTTGTTTTTGGAATTTGGCTAGAAAATCAAATGTTTATCTAAGAAAGATGAAAACCATTATAGAGAAGATGAAAATCATTGTAGAGAAATTGCGAGAAAACAAGCACAATTTTCAAAAACCAGAAACCAAAAATCAAATGGTTATCAAACGAGACTGCAGTTTCAAAAACTTGTTTTGTTTTTGGAATTTAGCTAAAAAATTCAAGTGTTTAAATTTCTTAAGAAATATGAAATCTACTGTAGAGAAAATGATGAGAAAACAAGCACAATTTTCAAAAACCAAATAGTTATCAAACGGAGTCAAACTTTTTAGGTTTCTTCGATTTTGGTCTCTAAATTTTTGGGTTTGTTTTATTTTGGTCTTTAATTTTTTTGGTTTACTCCATTTTTGTCTTTGTACTTAATGTTAACTTTAGTCCCTGAACTTTAATTTAAAAATATACATATATTGATCTTTGAATTTTTTTTAAAAATATCAATCTAGTCTTTGCTATTATTTCACTTACGCAATACTCGCCTCACTTTGTGGCTTCAATACATGTCTACATTAGAACATTCATACTTATGTTTAAAACCACGTTGTCTATTAGCTAAAAGAAAAATGAAAGAAATAACCAAAATGATTATTTTTTTGGTTAAAATATTATTTTGGTCTTTGTACTTTAGGTTTTGTTCCATTTTAGTCTATGTACTTTCAAATGTTCAAATTTAGTCCTGTACTTTCAATAAAACTTAAAATTGATTTCTATTGTTAGTTTATTATTAACTTTTCTTTTAAAAAAAAATCTCTATTAGTCTTTCCTTTATCAATTTTAGAAATATGTTCACATTGTATCTTTTTTTGCATGAAAATTATTATTATTAATTAATCAATTTTGATAAAATTAACTTTGAACTAATAATAACGGCTACTTTTAAGATTTATTGAAAGTACAAGGACTAAAATGGAATGAAGTTTAAAATACAGGGACCAAAATAACAACTTAAAAGTTTAAGGGACTAAAATTGGTAACTTGAAAATTAAAAAACTAAAATAAAATAAACTTGAAAATTTGGAGACAAAGAATAGAAATTAAACAAAAAAAAAAATGATATATGAATTTGTTCGTCTTAATTAAGTTAAGTTTATTCATTTTACGGATTATTAAACTCAAAGTAGCTCATAAAATTAACATTTTATTGTATGAATTATAAACCCCCACGTGCCAAATAGAAAATTACAGAAACTCAAATTTTGATCATGCACTGTTGTACCTAATCTAAATACAAGTCAGGTAATTAAGTCAAAGTGAATATAGTTCGACAATAGTTGACATGTATTCTCGATTAAGAGGTTAGGGGTTCAAATCTTCCCACCTCCGAATGTAATTAACTTTAAGGTCCTTTAAGAAATTAAATCTTGAACCAATCATCTCCTCCTAAAGAATAGCAATTTTTAGGTCTCTAATTAATCAATTAACCTCTATTCCTATATAAAAGCAATTGATCTTCATCACATTCAAGTTGTATAGAACCTACATGCTTTACCTTCAATTCTGTGTACCATCAATTATTTGGAGTTTTAGTCACGCCTAGTTCAACGTGCATGAATCCATATATTAAGGAGTTTTGAGTGGAGCTAGTCTCATGACTTATTTTTTGGAATTATTGCATATAAAATAAATTAATACTTATTTAAAGGCAAAATTTATCTATTTAATAATAATTAAAATATAGAAAAATCCTCTAAAATCTAAAAAACTATTAATTTGATGTGGTTGTAGAGCATGGTACTCATCTTGGGGTACGTATGACTTTTTTAGAGATGTCATAGCCATGTGCATATCTTGACCCTCTTGATCTTAATTCCATTTTTGCTATAATTACCTGACTTTTTTTCATTAATTTTCAATTAGCTGATATTATTGGAGCTAAAGAAAATTATTATGCGAAGTTAATTTGTTTCTTTCCATGATGTGTGATTGTACATTAAAAAAAATAAAAAACAGAGAGACGGATCGAACGGGATATTCAAATGACCCTTTTAATTTTATTTCTTTTCTTGACTCATTGATTCTTACACTACATAGATTTTGTTGTTATGTGATGTGATAATGGTTGCTTAAATCCTAGTGCGATCTTTTGTTTATTAATATCTTATTAAATATTTCATTATTGAAATTAATCTCTAATAAATAAAAATTTCAATGTCTAGACTAATTCGACAAATTTAAGGTTAAAGAGTCAACCTGAATATAGCTCATCTGGTTAATGTATGTATCTTCGACTAAGAGCAAAAGGCCATAGGTTCAATTCTCCCACCCCATATATTGTTGAACTGACAAAAGGAAAAAATTAATTGATACCCCCAAACTTTAGAGATTGTATCAATTAAAATTCCAAACTAATAATTACATCAATTTGAACCCTTAACTTTCACAGGTTAATCAATTTAAATATTTGTTAGTGATTTATAACTATTTTTACTTGATTTTATTTAAAATCAACTCAAAATCACGTAAATAAAAATATCTTTTCTCTCAAAATTTTACAATTTTTCTTAAATAAGTAGAAAGAATTATTAGAGAAAAAGAAAAAGAAAAAATCATTCATATTAATGAAATTCGCTACTATTCATTTCTCTCTAATATTACGTTAATCCTGAGAGAGAGAGTATAGAGGCCAAGCTCACTGGGCTTCCAAGCCAGTAATGGTGGCAAGAACTAAAAGGGCCTAAGAAATAGTCCACCAACCAGAGCAACAAAATGGTCAACTACAATTGTGCTGTTGGCTAGACCTAAAAGGCCTAAGAAATAGTTCAACTTCTTGGAAACATATCAATGGAAGGCCCACAACACGACACAGAATTCAATGGAAAAATCTTCACAATTGACAAGGCCCAATATTACTATTATATTCCTCTCACTTGGATTTTGTTCACCCTCTTTTCATTCTTCTTTGTTTTCCCCTTGTAATCAGATTCTTTGTGTTTTTCCTTGATTACTTGTGTCAGTTAAGTGCTCAATGTTTTAAAGGAAAAAAGTAAAATATACCACATGGTTATTAAAGAAAAAAAAAAAAGAAAGAAATAAATTTCCATCTGGATTCTAATCATGATTCCAATTTCCAAACTACAATATTTAGCCATATTTATCACAAGTGCAATTTGTGGGGTTACATACATTTCAATCATTTTTAGGGAAAAAAAGAAAAACGGTAGTGATATTCTGTTTCATTTCCAACAATAAACCGAATCTCCCACTTCCTCCCTTTTGAGATTTGGGACAATAAATAGCATATATCTATATATCACACAAATATAAAAGCCCTCAATTCAATTTAATCATTAGTTCACTAAAAAAAACATATACATCAATTAAACATCATTAGTGGGGTTAATAAAAATAAACCCACACTAATTCTCTCTACTAATCTATCCATCTTCCATATTCTATGCTTTAGCATCTTTGCAGCCATTTTGTAGCAGTTATATGGCTCAAAAGAAATAAACATCTTTCCAATGACAAGTGCAAAGGCCTCGCCAGAAATTACTACGACATTATCACTATTACTTCTTATTGGACTTCCAAATCAAAAACTCTTTTCTAATTACAACTCGTCTTGTATTGCACTAAATTAGCATGTTTTCATGTAATCTTTCGCTTTTTCCTTAATAAATGTAACTCCATGCATGGCTGATTAAAATATATACTATCATCTCAAAAGTTAGAGATTTGAATTTTCCACCTCATATATTGTTGTTCCCCACGCGTGCATATCAAAAGAGAGGCAATGTGCAAAACTTTTGAAACTAAAAAAAAAATGAAAGAAAAGAAAAGAAAAAGGGAAATGAAGAAAGGGTTGAAAGAGTTATAAAATGCATAGCTTTTGGAGTTTTTTTTAAAAGGACTCGACAAGTAGCGCACTAAGGAGTGGACAAATGGAGCCCTTTGTCTCCCTGCAAGTTGAAATGCACATGTCTGTGTTTAACAAGCAAAAAACCCACCCTTTACTTATTTTTCTTTTCCCTTTTCAAATATTATATAAACACACACACACACAGATATATATATATATGCCCCAGCTCTGTATGGGCTCAAATTAGGGCATATCTAGGGCTCCAAAGCGCGGGAGAATTTGGATTACATGTAGTTTTTTTAGGGTTTTTGGATATGCTTTTGTAGGGTACCCCTTACTTCCTCCTTTGCTCCATCCATTAATGGAAGAATGAACAAGATAAAGTGTACTATGACAAGGACTTCTCTTCCCTCACTTCCTCACCATAAATCTATAAATTTATATATATACACTTTTTGAATTTATAACTTTATTATTACTATTTTTTTCATTTATGTTTCTTCCAGGTGTTACCTTGTTTATCTTTATCCATTGATTTATGTGTACATATTGCAAATTTTTTTTTTAAAAAGTTTTTACAATCTTTTTCGAATATTGCATTTAGTGTTAGTATGAATATTATTATTGTTTTGTCATATATGCTAGCCCTTTTTTTTTTTTTTTTTGAGAAAATATGATGCCTCTCAAATATATAATTGAAGTCCTTTTACATTTAAAGAGCACAGCTGGGATTTATTGAGAAGAAAGATTCTCTGGTGGTAGCTCTCAATCATAGCTAGCTTGATCTTATTTCTGAGCTTTGACTAAGTCAAAGGCTGATCTGGAGCCAAGATTCCATTTTTTTTCCCTTTCTTTCTTTCTTTTTTTTTATTCATTAACAAATTAAACTTAGAGAACAAGCCGTTGGGAGCTCGTAATTTAGTAAAATGTATTAAAAATTATATTTTAAAAAATTACGTTTAGTGTTATTCTTGAACCTCTAGTTACAAATATTATAATAATGATGAAGTAGGAAGGAACAAATGAAAACATTGAGTTTTCCTTAATTCATGGGGGAAATTATTCCGGCTCCTAATATGGCTGAGGTGTTGTAATTGAAAAATGGTTTTCCTTTTACATTAAAATAAATATGTCAGATCGACGTAATCATATCTTATTTATTATTATTTTATGTATTCGAATTATGACGTGTTAGTGGTTTATTATATTTATATTTCTACCAAAGATAAATTCAAAGAAAAAAATAATTGCCTTCTAACTTCAACGCAATAAAGGGTCACGAGCAAGAATGGTGCAATTCAGAGTTCAAAACGTTGATCAGTTTATGTTTGGCAAGGGAATTTGTTTATATGTTCTTTAATTTTATGGGTTGTATTGTATAAACACATTTTACATGCATTTAAAATTTATATAAAACTTTCTTTCAAATCAAAACCCACAAAAGCAATAAAACATAGAGGCTTACACAGACCAAGGGAGGAGCCAAAAGTTTATTTTTAGCAAGGGGTCAATTTTTAGAATTTAACTTTTCATATATATAATTTTAAAAATTTAGAAAAACAATAACTTTGAAATCTTCATATTTTTAAAATAATTTTTTTAACATAAGACAAACTTCTCTCCCTTCTTCTTCGCTCCACCTTTGACATCAACTCAAATTTCTCTAATTAATTATTTTTGTACAATTCAAACTTACCTAATTAAACCCTCTTACTTTCTAATTTTCAACTTATAAACTACTCAATCTGTGCATAGTTCAATTAGTTAAGATATTATATTCTCAATCAAAAGTTCAAATGTTTAAAATATGTTCTACTTATTGTTGAACTTAAAAAAAAAAAGCTACATTAACCTAGGTTAACTAAAATCAAGTCAAACATATACACTAAAACTATAGGAGAAGCGGAAAGACTTAGTTTTACATTTGAATTTGTTTTTTATTTCACTCTTTTATCTTATTTTAGATTTTGTATTCAAACATTATATGTCTTGGAGGTTCATAAAATTTTATTCTTAGGTCTTAGGTCTTGTAATTAAATTTTTGGTATTTTCATCAAACAAATGTTTGATCACTCGTTTTCAAACTTAATATACATATGTACTACCTCAAAATACAAATTTATGTAAACAATATCCAAGTACAATCTCTATTTTGCAAAGAAAATAAAAAAGCACAATCTCCATTAAATGAACTAGAGAAATCAATTAAACGAGAAGAATAAAACAAATAATTCAGTCATGCTAACATCAAAACATCGGAATTAAAAAAAAAAAAATTAGAAAGAAAGAAAAGAAATTCAACCGACTGAATATTGAATCTTTGGTAAAGGGACCACAAAGAGTTATCAGTGGAGGCAATTAAGTGGTGTTTTATTCATGGAAATGTTGGTAAACGCAAGAAACCAAGGGGAGTTTGATTTTCAATTACATCACAGATTAATGCGCGAAAATGCCCATTTCCAGTGTGTGTTTGCCGTTTCCCTTTTTTAACCCAATTCTAGTTGTTGGTAGGCCATCTCTAAAATCTCTCTATTTCCCACCCTATCTTACTTTTATTTTCTTTATTTTTTTCTCTCTTTCACATTAATATACTCTCAAATAAAACTCAACTTCACAATAAATGGAAAAATGGATCCCTCCTAATATTTGTTGGATGTGAATTCATAAAACTTACATGCTCTCTAATGACCGCTGGATACAAATTTGAAGTAGTTTTTGCAGTTTCTCTCTTATATATCCAAAGTTAAATTACAAGTTTAATTTATGAACTTTTAAGTTTGTGTCTATTTGGTTCATGAACTTTAAAAAAATGTCTAATAGATCATTGAATTTTTAGATTTTATGTCTGTTTGGTTCATGAACTTTAAAAAGTATTTGATGGGTCTTTAAACTTTCAATTTCGTGTCAAATAGGTACTAGAATTTTTAATTTTGTGTGTCTAATAGGTCTTTGACATATTCGAAGTTTTTTAAAATTTATGAACTTATTGAATAGAAAATTGAAAATTTAAAGTCTTACAAGTCATAAAATTCAATTTCATATCTAATAGATCAATTATTTTTTTATACTTTTGAATATGTCATAGATTTATTAGACACAAAGTTGAAAGTTGAAAGTTCAAAAATTCATTAGACACTTTTAAAATTTTAGAGATGAAATAGACAAAAACTTAAAAAAAAACTTGTAATTTAATACATTCAACATGTAAAATTACCAATTACATTGTGGCATTTTCTCAAATAATTTCTCAAAAAATTGTGCCTTTCCACTCTCTCTCTCTCTCTCTCTCTCTCTCTCTCTCTCTCTCTCTCTCTCTCTCTCTCTCATATTCAGTTTGAGTTTGACCCGTTGCCAGCAACCCCCCAGCAACCCCTTTCTGAAATAGCGGGTCCACGTCCACCCATCTTCTTCACTTCCCAAACCCTCCTCTTTTTTTATTTTCTTTTTTTATTTTCTGGGTTCTTTTTCCTTTCATTTTCATTCATCCGATCCTCTCAATATCTTTTCCATCTTCAACCTCCAAAAAAAAAAACCCTAGCTTTGCTTTGCTAATGCTACCCTTTTCTCTTTTAGTTTAGCTTCCATTTTCTATTTTCTCTTTTACAAGCCGTGTCATTATTAGCATCTATTCCAATCTATTTTCTCTTCTTTTTAGAGTCTCCCCGCCCTCTTTTTGCTTCCAACTGAAAGACAACTAAAAGATTTTACCTCTTCCCCGATCATCCCTTCTAAGATTTTGATTCCCTTAAAAAGCTGATTTCGAAGCTCGCTCTTCTCTCTCTCTCTCTCTATCTCTTCCATTGATTCTTTTTTGCACTGCCCTCATAATTGACAGTTCCAGAGAGAGATTCCTCAGTCTTATTTATATTTGATTAGAGTCCTTAAAGGGGCTTAGAAGAGAGAAAGCAAAAAAAAAAAGTAGAGTATGGATTCCGGTAGCGGAAGTTTGCAATCTTCAAGTGGTGGTGATGAAGAGTACGATTCTCATCAGCAACAACCTCAACTTTTTCCCCCGCCGCCACTTTTCTTCAACAGCAATATTCCTCCTCCTCCTCCTCCTCTTTCTTCTCATATCATTTCTTCTTCTTCTTCTGGTTCTTCCTCGATTCCTCATCATCATCATCATCAACAATTACCGTTTCATCTCTCCCACCATAACTACCAAAACCTCCAAGTCCAACCCACTAGTTTCTACGATTTTCCTTCTAATTTCAATTTACAACCCACAAATTTCAACACCGATTCTTCCAATTCCTTTCTGAATCTCGACGTCGTCCGGCCTAATCCCACATCGTTAAGATCTGAACCCACCGACTTCAAAAACCCACCCGCCGCCGAGGGATCTACCCAAAACCAAATCCCGAATCGTTCAACAAACCCATCATCTGGGGTTTTACATCCCAAAGTCACCACAAAGAAGCGAACTAGAGCTTCCCGCCGAGCCCCCACAACCGTTCTCACGACGGACACTACAAATTTTCGAGCAATGGTGCAAGAGTTCACCGGAATCCCTTCTCCACCGTTCACCGCCGGTGGCTCCTCCTCCTACTCCCGCCGCTTCGACCTCTTTGGCTCGGTTAGGACTAACACCACCGCCACTACTCTAGAAGCTCATGGATCGGGATCGGGTCTTTACCCTTCTCGTTCGAAGGTGCAGCTATTCTCATCGTTGAACAATAACAATGTTGCGGTGGAGGATCAAAATGTATCGAACTTGCAGCAGGCACAGGCGCAGGCGGGGATTTTTTCGTTTCAGTCGGTATCAGAAGGAACCCATTTAGAACCGCTCCACATTCATGGCAGCAGTACTAGCCAACAGTTACTGTCAGCGCTGCAAAATGATGAAACCTGGAGAGGAAACGGTGGTGGCACTGCAGCAACAGCAGCAGCAACGCGTTCGAATAATAATGCAGCAGCAAATTGTAAGTTGACGTTTACGGGTTCTTCTTCTTCATCGAATAATTTGCAGCGTGATAAGGAGATATTATTGGGGAATATTGTTTCTACTACTACTACTACCACCAGGGGTGAAAGTACAGTGGATTCCTGGATTTGCCCATCGGATTAAAAAAAAAGGGAGATGGGTAAATTTTTTTTATTTTTCCTTTTAGGTAATCAAAATGGCAATGATGGTGATGCTGATGATTTTAATGATGATTGTGGAGGTGGTGGTGGTGGTGAGGCGATGATGGAAAAGAAGAACGCCCAAGCAACCCCTCACATAGACCCATCATAAAACCCTTTTGGCAGTTTACTAAGGAATATTATTAAATTCAATATTAATATATATGTGTGTGCATATATATATATAGAATAGAATCTTCATAATTGCTTAATTAATGCCCTCCCTAATCCCTTCTTGTTCTATAAATTAAGCCACCTTGTGTTAGTTGATCTCTTTAGATTAATTAATTTCTAGTTCATGTACTTAAAAACCCTCGTGTAGTTTTTTTTTATTTTTATTTTTTATTTTAAATGTTTAGAATTATACCCTTTTTATTTTGAGCTTATGTTTAACATTAATGGGAGGGCATGATATTAAGGAAAAATTATTCAAGCTAGGGAATGATCAGATTAATGCAGGCTACAATTAAAAACTTTATTTGAAATTTATGTGGTATAGTTATTATTATATGAATTGGTTAAGGGGAAAAAGAAGTGTTTGGCGGATGGTTGACGGTGGGTGTTGTATTTTAGTGGATTCAGGTTACAATATAATGGCGTGACATTTGACAATGGGAAGATTTTGAAAAATCGCCGCTCCACTCCAACCGCAGCTACCTTGCCAATTGCCACTGTTCTAAATTTCCGGTCAGAATGGGCCCCACCTTCTAATCCAATTCCGTAAAATATCACGCTATGCTATTGCTGTTGCTATTTCTACCCTAATCTATCATATTCTCTATTATATAATTAGTCATGTAAATATGCTACTCAACCTCTTTTATTTATTGATTATTTATACAAGATTTTCGCATCTACTAGCAATTCCTTTAATTCAAGCTTTGTAATTGTCTAATTTTTTTTTTTTGGGGTTAAATTATAAATTTAGTCCTTATAGTATGAAAAAAGTTAAAATTTAGTCTCTATAATTTTAAAAGTTAAAATCTCATCAGATGAATTCTAATTAACTTTCTCAAAATTATAGGAATCAAATTTGTCATTATTTGACCAATTGTTTTTATTTTTTCCCTTTGTGGATAATGATGGTATTTATTCCTTTCACTAATTTTGAATTAGGATACCAAGTTACGTACTTCCATCCCAAAAAAAAAATTGTGCAAAATGTTTGAGGGTTTTTCTTTCCAACCTAAACTCCACTTGGTATATAAAGAGTGGAAAAGAGGGGATGGGCCAACAATTCCGGGGTGTCGTATCCTTCTACCCTAAAGAGACATTAAAAAGTTGGTTGGAATGGAAGGTTACATGTGTTCCGTACACCTAAGTTTCTATATGGCTATGATTAATATATTAATACTCATTCCGACATATAATATTCCAATGACTCAACCCATATATAATTATTATGTACACATTTAATTTCATGCCTTTTCCTTCACCCTCTCTCCTAAAACTTTATTCTATCTCACTCTCATAATTCAGTACACTAACGTTAATTTAATCTCTTTTTAACAACAGGGTAAAGATATATAGAAATATAGATATTTCAACTTTTGGACTTTGTGTTGTGATGGTATTTAAAATTAGTAGGTTAGAAGTAAAAATGATCATAGACTTGAAATGGGTATATACATTTAATGTGCAATTAATGATATACATTATCAATTATCTTTTTAGTCACCGCCCAAATCTCCTTCCACCCAAATAGTCAACTCTCTTGGGTTTATTTATTCATTTGTGGTCAATTTAGAACTCTCTTGTAATTAAAGATTGTACGACTTGAAACACAGACCAACAACCATGTTTCATATGGCTAAGGTTTTTCATTATTTCATTCTCTAAACGGTATGCACTATTTTTGTATCTTCAGGAATATATATTGAAATGCTAAATTAGATTCGTGTGTTTAGGATTTGGATATTGAGATTAAAAAGTGGAGACACAGAGACAGGATACAATAAAAGGTAAGGAGGCAGCCCTTTACTTGAGTTGCAAACAAATTAATTATTAGATGCTAAAAAGAAATTTTCTTTTGAATAAAGTTTTGATGAGACATTATCCTGGTCTCCTTTGTGGGTTTCAACCCTAGGCCTCAAGTGGTTTTGATTATCCCTTCATGTTCCCCACTACTCTTCCCCCCTTCTTAAACTACCTATTAGACTCACATATAGCATCTTCACATTGAAAAATATACATCTAAACTAAATCTATTAAGATACAATCGTAAAAACTCATAAGTTGATGGTTTGATCCTCCGCGTTAAAGATCGATAGTTTGATCTTCCACCCCGTAAATATTGAACTCCACACAAAAAAAAATTTGAGAAATACTATCAATCGAAACATAACTCAACTAGTTAAGACATATATCTTTGATCAAGATGTTTGAGGTTTGACCTCCAAACCTCATATATGTTGTTGAACTCAAAGAAAGAAAAAAAAATCCTAGAAACCTTTTTTTTTTGTTTTGGGCTGGACAGGTACATCAACACAATCTTATTTGATCTTGCTCCAACAAGCTCATTTTCATGATTTTGAAGATCATGGTAAAATGAATGAGAGCTTCTCTTCAATATTTCCTTTTTTGATTCTGTCCCTTTTACCATGATTGCCTAATACTCAAGCTTGATTTTATTGCTACGCCACCACTAAAAGAGGGGAGAAAAAAAATATTGTTTTCACATTTTGTGATCACGTGAAGTTGACATGATACGGCTTCTGCTTTTACTTTATTAGATCTTTGAGAGAGATTTTCTTAACAGATATTTTTTCACAATGTGTTGGAACCGTTATGAGAATACATTTTTTAAATGAGAGTTATGTCAAATAGCCATTTTAGGAAGGTATAGTTAAAGATGTCATTGTAAACATGAGCATAGTTTTACTAGTTAAAACATATATTCTCGATTAAGATGTTAGAAGTTCAAATTCCACCTTCACATTTTGAACTCAAAAAAAGAAAAAGTTGAAAATGATGTCATTAATTTTTTCTAATACCACAATTGACACATTTATTGCTACACAAGTATATTGATATGTATGTATATGTCATTTATTATTATGATGTATATAGTGATGATATTAAATGTTATGTGTAAAATTATTGAAATGTTTAAAATTTCTAATCAATATAAATATTCATTCATTAAACTATCACTATATATATATATATTAAAAAAGTTGGTATGTTTGATATTAATTAAATTTGAGTTAATTATAAAAAAAATATAGCTACATACAATACAATGCCATCATAGGCAATTGGATTTGTGAGGTACAGAATGGGCCCAGTTGGACAGTAATGACATTCCTCAGCCTTAAGATCGAACGAAAGCCGAGCCCAAAAGAAGAATGGGCCATATGTAAAGAGGTAGAGTAGTGGGCCTGCGGTCCGGCCCGAAATATTATTTTGCGGCGTTGTATAGAATGAAGATGAACACGGCCACACCTGAGAAAAAACCACATTTCCCAGAAGTGGAAAGAGATTGGCGTGGAATCGAGGCGACGGATATTCTACTTTGCTGTGTTATGGAATTCGAGACAGCGAGAGACAATCTTACTGTTACTGGATAAAGCTAAAACTGAAAAATAATAATAATAATAATATTAAACCAATCTTTGGCGCCTACCTAAGTTTAAAAAGAAACATTTTAGAAAAATGGATAAAAATCTTGTTACTAGGATTGGATGGAGAAGACATCTGACATCTGATATTTATAATTTATTCAAAGTTATTTTCAGAAAAGGAATAAAAATTTATTGACTATCCTATCAGTCTTAGTTCTTCCAAAATCTACACATAAACCGAGATTGACTTTACTTTTTTCTTTTTTCTTTTTTTTTTTCTTTTTTCTTACAGGCTAAGCATCAAGATATTCCATCTTCATACATCACTAAATTTCAAGTATCTTGATGCCACCTATACTTTTGATGCCTGATTTATCAAAAGGATTTATTAAATTAATAATCTACAAGAATCTAAAATTTTAAACTTTTATTGGTAGATGAATTAACCTGAAAATTAAACTACAAATCACTATCTAATATTAATAAAAAAAATAAAAATATTATTTTAGTCCTTGTACCGTGAGACTCATTCTATTTTAGTCCTTATATTTTTAAATGTCTAATTTTAGTTTCCATACTTTAATTTTTCTCAAAATTGATAAAATGATAATAATAATTTTCATTCAAGAAAAAATCTAATATAAATATATGTCTAAAATTCATAGCAAAAAAGCTAATAGAGATGAAATTGTTTTAAAGTAATGTAGCAATTGAGACTAATTTGTACATAAAGCTAATAGAGATGAAATTATTTTAAATTAAAGTAGCAATTGAGACTAATTTGTACATAGACTAGATCAACATTTTAAAGTACTAAAATAAAATAATTCTTAAAATACAGCGAACAAAATGACATTTTAATCTACAAAAATTTAAAATAGATTTTCTTTTTTTTTGGAAGGGACCTAAAATAGATATTTATTTAATAAAAAAGTATTTTTTTCAGGAAAGGGAAGGGGGAAAAAGAATAATTAAAGACGAGGATTCTGACTGGAACTTGTATTCTAGGAGGGGATCCAATTGGCATATAAAAGCGAGCGCCAACTACAAATTGGAGCCTAAATTCGCGGGCGGCTCCGGAAGATTAGAAAAGTCAAGGTGGCGAGGGACCGAGATGAAGCAGCAGACGGTGACACTGATTCTGGTGAACCTCGCCGGTGTGATGGAGAGGGCCGATGAATCTCTGTTACCTGGTGTCTACAAAGAGGTCGGTGCCGCCTTGCACACCGATCCTACTGGTCTCGGCTCCTTGACTCTCTTCAGATCGATCGTGCAGGCTTCTTGCTATCCCTTGGCTGCTTACTTGGCCGTGCACCATAACCGAGCCCATGTGATTGCTCTCGGCGCTTTCCTCTGGGCTGCTGCTACGTTTCTTGTCGCTTTTTCCTCTACTTTCCTTCAGGTTCATCCAATTCCATTCTTGATCCTGAATTGTTTTTTGTTTCACTATTGTGTAGCCCTAGATAATACTACATTCTTCGCCATTGTTTTGGCCTCGCCAATTTTGTTTCCTCCTCTTCGCTTGATTGTGTCTTCGTTGTTGGATATTCTGTTTTATTGTATACGTATAATAAGGAATGGAAATTTATGGCTATTGCACGAATCGATTGAAATAGAAATTTATGGCTATTGTATACTTGTTCGTTTATGAATACTGAAGGTAGTCGTCAAAATGGGAAAGTTCGAAAGGAAGTAACCATTAAACGGTTCTGGAATGAGTAAAAATAATAAGCCATATCAATTCATGTTTTAGCTCCGCCTCATCCACTTACTGTAGAAAATTTGTGAAACATTATTACGTAGACTTCATATGAAGATTTGGAACTGGCATACTTCTGGTTTTTTTTTTCCTGGTTGAATCCATGAACATAGTTGTGTAGCCTTGACAGTTTTTAGTGAGGCGTGATCTTTGCTCAGTAAATTGCATCATGCGTTCATCATGGAAATATGGCAGTTACTTGAAAGCATATAGCAAGGGACAGTGTAAGATCACGAAGAATCAGAATCTAGAATTTTTCTTATCATGGACTACTTTATCTCTCATTGTGGGACTAAAATTTTGTGACAACTGACATGTACTGGTATATTAGGAAGTTAGTAAGAAATTGGGGACTGAGAAACTGATATAGACAATTTTGTGATTCAGTGGACTTGTTCCACTCTGTACCCATTTTTTACACACTCATATGTTCTGTTAGAAGCTTGGGTATTCGGAAGCCAGTTGTCTTTGGGAAATAAAGAAATTGATGTGAAAAGCTCAGCATATGGGCCTTTTATGTGAAAGATTAATATATTTTTGGAAAGCATAAAAATTTGGATGTTTTGTTGGAAGAGGGAAAGCCTGCACACATACTTATAGACAATAAATTTTTAATTTCCTTTGGTGTTTAGAAATTGTGTTAAGTCTACAGAACTTGAGCAAGTTGATTTGTTAAAAGTTTTTAGCTGTCAATATATTAATGTGTGGCAGATTTATCAATGCTGGAATTATATATTAGCTGATTATAAGTCAATTCAGATTGTACCCAACAGGTCGCTGTTTCAAGAGCATTGAATGGGATTGGCCTTGCATTAGTTGCACCTGCCATCCAGTCCCTTGTAGCAGATTCAACAGATGACAATAACCGTGGTGTGGCTTTTGGATGGCTTCAAATGACAGGCAACCTAGGCTCTGTTATTGGTGGGTTGTGTTCAATAGTAATAGCTCCAATAACATTTATGGGAATCCCCGGTTGGAGAATTGCATTTCATCTTGTTGGACTAATTAGTGTTGTTGTTGGCATTCTAGTCCGTTTCTTTGCACATGATCCACATTTTTCAGATGACGGCATGAAAACTGGTAATCATGTTCCACCCCATGGTTCTTTTTGGTCTGAAGTGAAGGACTTGGTACGGGAATCCAAGTCAGTTATAAAGATTCCATCCTTCCAGATCATAGTAGCGCAGGGTATCACAGGTTCATTTCCCTGGTCAGCCTTGTCATTTGCAACAATGTGGTTGGAGCTCAAGGGCTTTTCCCATGAGAAGACGGCTTTTCTGATGGGCATGTTTGTGGTTGGAAACTCTCTTGGAGGCTTATTTGGAGGTAAAATGGGAGATATTCTGTCCACGCGTTTCCCAAACTCCGGGAGGATTATTCTGGCACAGATTAGCTCAGCGTCAGGCATTCCTCTAGCTGCAGTTCTTCTGCTCTTCTTGCCTGATGGCCCATCTACAGCAGTTGTCCATGGACTAGTTTTGATCATTGTGGGGTTTTTCATTTCTTGGAATGCTCCAGCTACAAATAAGTAAGTGTCATAGTTGCCGTCATCTTTCTCAGTGTCTGAGGACAACTGGAAAAGTAGTGTCCAGGTGGGGCAATTACATAGAAATTGAAAAGGCTAATATCTAGTTTTACTTAGAAAATTGATTAATAAGCAATACTTCCTTCGAACAACAACCTTTCACCAAAACTAAAAGAACCATATTTGGTAGTTTTGGCTCTTAAGCCAACTAGTCTTGCCTGGGATCTGGAAGGACCAATGTGTTATGAGATAACAAACACGACCTAGAGGATAATAGCCATCATTGGCCATGATAGAATATTGATTACTTATGAACAATATCTAAAAAACGCACATCAAGCATAGAATGTTAATACAGCCTTGGACATTGAATGGATAATAATAGAATTTGTTGTCTCACATTAGTCATATTGATTTCGTATCATGATTTGATTTGTTCTTTTGCAGTCCCATTTTTGCAGAGATAGTTCCTGAGAAATCTCGGACTAGTGTCTATGCCTTAGATCGATCTTTTGAGTCTATTTTGTCATCATTTGCCCCTCCTGTTGTCGGAATTCTGGCTCAGCATGTTTATGGTTATAAGCCTGTCCGGAAAGGATCTAGTGAATCTGAAGAGATTGCCACAGATAGGGCGAATGCAGCATCATTAGCCCGGGCATTGTACACAGCAATAGGAATTCCATTGGCTCTCTGTTGTTTTATCTACTCGTTTCTGTACTGCACCTATCCAAGAGATAGAGAACGAGCACGTATGGAAGTTTTAATTGAATCAGAGATGCAGCAAATAGAATCTGAAAGGCCACCTTCAGGTGCTGGATACTCTCAAGTTCATTTAGCAGAATCAGACGAGCTATATGCTAGAGACGGAACAGTCATTGATATGGATTATGAAGAAGAGGACGATCTAGATTTTAATGATGATGAAAAGACAGCCTTGTATCGCCAGTTGACGTTTTCAAAGTTTGTCAAACATTAGCCTCCCAATGGGATATACTCTGTTGGTGTAGCTAAAAAGCAACTCCATTCCACGTGTTGGACCTGAATCTCATTGGTCGGGAAGCATTATAATTTTGATTTTTGGAATTCTCTGAAATTCAAAACAGAAGATGAAATATTCTTTTAAGAATTATTATAATGAGTAGATATACATCAGTTTATCTTGTGACAGATAATAAGGCTGCGCTTTAAGAACACAAACCGAGCCTTCCTCTTGCAGAGTTTGTAGATTGTCATGTAGGCCTCTGCTGTTTTTACAAGCTTATGTTCAACCAAATTTGTACAGTGAAATCAAACTCGGCTCCTCATATTGGTATAACACAGATACTCTTCTTATTTGGTTTCACTGTGGCAAGGAGTCTAAATTTTGATATGTATCACTAAATTCTTATTTGTATAGCTTCCTTGGATAAGTTTCATAACACGCTCTTTTCCAAGCTGAACATGTTTCTGGTTCCTACTTTCTGATTTTCCAGGTCGCATCAGATTCATGTATTCTCTGTTCTTTATTCATGTTCCAATTTATATACAGGTTCTTTACAAAACTAGATAAGCTCTTAATCTAAAAGAGTACTGAGGTTATCTAATTATGGACGGGCTGGACTCGGCTGGGCTGTGTCATTGGTGAGAGGATTTTTTACCCGGAGATGAAGTAAACGCGAGCCTCTCCCTCCTTTTAAATACTTATTCTGATTATGTTTTTCTCCCCACCACACACGTACAAATATTTATTTTTATTATTGTAGAAATTTATATTAATTTTTAAGTTTCATCTTTGCCCATAGACATTCAATGCTAATTATAAATTTAATATCACTCGTATGCATGAATTTAAATAAGGTTAAGTCATATATTTAGTTTATAAAATTTTGATGGTTTTGTATCTATTTAGTTTCTTAAATGTCAAAGTAACATGCTTTTAGATAAAAGGAGGAAGATTTGGCACAAAATAGTAACAAAATAGGCTCCCTAGATAATGTTAGGACGGGTAGACCAAAAAATTCAGTTTAAAATGTATTATGCCTATCCATTCCATTGAATTTTATGACCCTTCTACTCTTATTTTGTTTGGTAGCCTATTTTTTTTTGTCACATTGTTTGCTTGTTAAGTTTTTTCCAACAATTAGTATGTTACGTTAACATTTAAAAAACAGTATTGATAATAAAAACATACTAGAATTAAAATTGAAAGTCAAAGATATATTAATTTTTTTAGGTTTGATAAAAAAAAAATGGATGTAGCTATCATAATTTATGGACAAAATTTATGATATAGTCATTTAAATATTAAACAATAGGAATTATATTTATTTAAACAAATATTAAAGTCTAATAAATTAATTCGAACATATCTATAAAAAAAAACAAAACAAAATTAATTCAAACAAATATTGACAAATATTTTTATTTTCACTTTTACAAATTTTTACGAATTGAGACCTTGATATTTGACAATGAACTCCTTAATTAAAATAGCCATTATAAGTAAAATTTTGTTATACAATTAAGATATCAAGATAGGCTAAAATATTTTAAAGATGCATGACATTGACTTAATAGGCGTATAATATCAAATAATTGTCAAGATTGTAAGAGAAAATCCACATAATACTATGGAAATCAGTCGCTGACATAGTTTATCTTTCTGTAAATAAAATGTTTATCCTACTGAACAACAAGCTGGAATAGCTCAGTTGGCTAGAGCGTGTGGCTGTTAACCACAAGGTCGGAGGTTCAAGCCCTCCTTCTAGCGTTTTTATACCTTTTTTGTCAAACAATATTTCCTTTTTATTTAATGTTTATCGTTTCAACAAAGCTATTTACCAAAAGCTGGAATAGCTCAGTTGGTTAGAGCGTGTGGCTGTTAACCACAAGGTCGGAGGTTCAAGCCCTCCTTCTAGCGGTTTTTTTCCTATTCTTGTGAAATTTGATTTCATTTTGTTTCGCTCTGCACTATAAATCTAGGCTGATAGAGCAACAGAAGCTAGAAAAGATTGTTAAATTATATTACAAACAGATGTAGGACAACCAGCTGCCAACATAAAATGATAAAACGCCACTTTTGAAATGTTCTAATAAAACCAGAATAACTGAGGGGGAAGGATTGATTGGAAACCACCAGAAAACCAAATGAATGTTTAGCTGCGTTTTGTAGCAGAGATCATTACAAAGCGCCTATTTCTTAAACATCTAAAGTCGACCAGACCACAGCCCGTGCACAGTTCTTCTAATTCACCTTCAGATCGGACGATGTGGCTCCCAAATATCTGCTTTGCAGTCTGTGCGGTGTGATGCACAACATAAAGTTAAAGGGTTAAATGAAGGTAGCAAGAGGCAAAAACGGTAACAAGAAATCAGAATTCTATTATAGGCAAGTAATACTCCTCCAGGAGAATCCCCAAAGTTGTAGAGGGGAAAATTAAAACCAAATGCGAACATACCTCTCTTTGAGTCCCCAAAAATGGTATAAAAGAAAACGGCCCATCGGTTATGAAAGTGCTGGCAACAAATACTCCTCCAGGTCTCAAAATTCTACTTATTTCAGCCACCTGCAAGTCCATTCTGTGCATAGTTAATCACTAAGAGCTTGTCCGTTGATTATTTTAGTGGGATGAATCTATGGTACAATTATAGGTATATGTCACAACATCAGCAGGTGCCAGCAGATATACACGTTTCACACTCATAAAGAGAAGCAGAGTTAGAGTACTAAAATACATTTTCTTTGAAGATAAGTAATCATATCACTCTAGTAACAAGCCAATAACCATCAATACACTGCAGCTTGTGCAGTGTGTTTTTAATTAGTGCAACTACGAAAAATCGGATCCCAACCTATAACCCCCAGATATATATAGCTGAAAACTACTCACAGCAGCTGATGGTGAAGGCCAGCAGTGTAAAGCAGCACCAGCATGCACTGCATCAATAGAACTTGAAGCAAATGGAAGCCGAGCAATATCAGCTCTAATCAGAACCAAGCTCCTTAGAAGAAAAAAAAAATCCATTCAGATTAAAATCTCAAACAACAATATAAATATACTACACAAAGATCATTGACTATAGCAATTGCGCTACTAATAATATAAAGACCATAAAACTAAAAGAAAATATTGTTTACTCTTTGGGGAAGTTTTCCTCTTGTTTAATGAATTCATAGCACTGCTTTAACATATTCTCCGAGTAGTCCAAAGCAACAATAGAGGAAAATAACCCACTCTTGGCAAAGATTCTTGAAAACATTCCAGTTCCACAACTTGCATCAATTATGTTTCCACCTAAGACTGGTGTCACGAAATCTTTTATCAACTCAAACTGCAATTAAAACATCATGTGCTTAGCATTGGCAACATAATCACATCTTGAATACAAAATGTCAATATTACCAGTGTAGTAGACAAGAAAATAGAGACACATTCTGATTAAAAGCACTAAGTTTTCCTAGGTCAAGTGGTCGGCACTAGGGCCTCCCTTCATAGGGCGTAAGTTTGAATTCCCTCCCCCCACATATGTAATATAACATCTAAAACAAAGCAGTAAGCCGTCTCTCTGACTTTGCATTAGTATTAATCAACTGATCCAGTTCCTAATATTGAACCTATACTTATCTGCTGATGTTAAATAAAAAGTACCATGTAGACAGTTCTATATTGAAGAGAGATATAAGAACTGACATCACCTCCTTTTCTGGGCCAGGAAAACCAAGCACTACTGAAAAACCTTTACGCCAGCCCCTCTCATAAAGAAAAGACACCAATCTAGTCCTGATACAGTGAAAAGCTAATAAATATGAGATGAGAAACAAAGGGGAGGGATGCAGCAAGGGAGAGGTATCAAAAAAATTTTAAACGAAACACCCATAACTTCATTTTACTTAATACAACTAAGGCTAGCTAGGGTCAGTATAATTCTAATTCCAACATAGAAAAGATTGAAATAATTCTGAAAATAGCCCAAACCTGTATAAGGCTCTGATAGATACACCAATATGTCCTAGTGTATATTGGATTTGCGGTCAATTTTATTGTAGCAATGGTGTCCCTCGTGTCGTGTATATGGCATATGAAGTTTCTAGTTTTAAACAAGGATGCCTTCTAATGTAAAGCACAAAGATTTATCACCTGGAATCCGTACCAGAATTAATTTCTCTTGTGACTATCAAGTCTTTTGCATTTGAAAGTAAAGTCTAAGTAGCATGCTAATAAGTGCCTGTTCATAATAAATAGCTGATGATAAAATTGAAATACCTAAAAATCTCCGTGACAGCAGGCATGGATTCGCTATTGTTAATTCCACTGCCTACCGTCAAGTCCATATGAGTTTCACTGCCAGTGAAAGACTTTTTACATGTGCCACATTCCAATTGATATCCATTAGTGGACTCCCTGTATCAAAGCATTTAAATAAAGATTACATCAATTACAAAGACGCAATAGAAGAAATAAGGGAAAAAAAAAACTAGGTACAGTACAGTTTCTAACATACAGTGAAAGGCCTGAACCAGCTGCCGCAGTCAATGGGCCATAACATATGGAACAGGCTAAAATATTCTCAATGTTGTTGACTTCCTTATCAACCATAACAGGGTTCTATGCAAAAGCCAGAGATTATTAGATCCAGGAAAAAAGAAGAGCGCAATTCGAAAGGATCAAGTTGACAGGTTATGTAAATTTATTTATTTTTGTCTGACACACTTGTAACAAATTTAAGCTTATCACTGTCTGCTTAACATCTTACTATCCATCAGGAATTAGTAAAGAGCTAATCAAATAAACATAGAACAATGTTTAACTATATTTTCTCTCTCACTACCAGAAAACAACGATCTCAAACCTTGAAGCGGTTGCTGATAATGTTTTGTTACGCCGGGCTAACGCCTTCCAAAAGAAGTTTGGAATTGACGTGGTTGAATTACTCAAACCCTCAGTATAACCCGACCGAACTCAAATCCGCCTAGCCTTTTCGCAACAAAACATATAGGACGGCGCAATATACCATCGGCCATTTCATTTAGCATTTATTCTGCAGGATACATCCTCTCTGTTCTTTGCGATTCTCTCAAACACCAAGCAGAGGAAATTACCAACAACTTCGACCAGAGCCTACTCAATAGATTCAATTCTACAATCTAATTGACAGAGGAAGCAAGAGAAGAGAGAATACAAACCGATGGCTCGATCGTAGCCTCCATAGAAGCAGCCGAAGAAGCTCGAATGGTTGAAGCGGAAGTTCGCAGACGAATGGACAGGGTTGAATTGAAGTTGAAGAAGCAGCGCTTGAAGAAACAGAGTCGAGTGGGAACGAAGACCAACGTTTGCTTGGCAACGATTGCGGCCATTTAAGCGTAACGCTTACGAATTCTTGGGGATAAAGTTCGAAGTTCTGCTCTGGAGTGTTCTTTTCAAAATTCCCCGGGAATAATGAATGGAGATAGAATGCCCATTTCCCACGGTGCACGGTCCCACCGACCATTTTCTCATCAATGACGAGTCATTTTAGTAAATAACAAACATAAAATAAATATAAATATTTTCAAATATTAATCATTTAAAATTTTATAAAAATAGCATATTCCAAAATCAAATTAAGTGTAATATAAGATACTATATGAAAAATTATGCTGAATATAGCTCAACCATTAATATATTAATTTCTCTAGTTTCATATTTATTATTTAAATAATAAAGAAACATAAACACGCCAAAGTGAGAATAGTTCAACTAACCTATCAAACGTGTTAACGACTACGAAGTCTATGGTTCGAATCCTCTAAACCTTATTAGACTTTAAAAAAAACATAAACACGCAAAACCTAAATAAAAGAATGATCATTAATTGGCTCATGATTACATTACGTGAAAGTTAAATATGTCTTAAAGAAACCCACCGCCCATTGCCACGAATGCTATCAACCTATGTTGCTAAAGAAGACCTTTCAACCCACGTTTATGTTTCTGTCTCTGTATTTGTAAAAAGACATGCCCATTGCCATGAATGCTATCAACCTATGTTGCCAAAGAAGACCTTTTAACCCACGTTTCTGTTTCTGTCTCTATCTTCATCTTCCCACACTTCAAAAACCGTAGTTTACAAAAAGAACCTCATATTCAATCTTGATTTAAATCTCAATAGAAAATAAAATTCTGAAATATTTTATTTCTCTAAAATAATATAATGTTGTCATATAAATTCAAGCTAATTGATTTGCTTATTTAAGCACAAAACAAGATTTTTTTAAAAAAATTGTGAAATATTTTATTTCTCTAAAATAATATAACGTTGTCATATAAATTCAAGCTAATTGATTTGCTTATTTAAGCACAAAACGAGATTTTTAAAAAGATATCCTTACGTGACTTTTTGTTCTGACGTTCAAATCTGACAAAAATAATATGATCAGAAAATCTGCAAAACTAAAACAGCACTGACACAGTTTTTCAAATAGTTAATTAATTTCGAGGCCTACAAAGAGCACAATTTGAGTGCTGCTGCTGCACCCAAGTTTTTTCCCCTGCTAAAATTCTCGGGGACAATGGATTTGGAGTTGGAGGAGGCCCTCAATTGTGGCTCTCCCAAAAGTCTGCCACGTGTCTTATTTTTAATTTCTTATTTCTTGTGGTTAGGAATACAGTACACGGTACTTTTCCCTTGTTTTTCTTTTTCTTTTCTTTTCTTTTTTTTTTTTTTTGCTATTTTCTGCTTTGTGAACTTTCCCACTCCCAGATTTTTCTCTCTTTTTTTTTTCCTGTTTAACATTTTTATTTCACATTTTTAGAAAATCAAGCTAATTTTAACTTATTTCTCCCGCTTCTCTCATTTTTCATATTGATTTTAAGGTCGTATTATCTTCTTTTTTTTCAAATTGATATCAATATTAATTTAACATCTTTTCTACATTTTCAAATTTTGTGATCAAATCAAATATATTTGCACTGAAAAGAATGAAAGAAGGAGAAAAGTGGTCAGTTTTTCTTTTAAAAAAATTATATATATTTTTCTTTTGTGATTGAGTTCTCTCAAAATAGATCTCCCTGACAATTTTATTTTTTAAATTGCTAATCTTTTAACAACCAACAGTGAGAAAAAAGTTGTGACTTTTTCAAATCGATTTTATCGTTAATCAATCACTATATATATATTAAAAAAAATGACCACTTTTCTCCTTCAATTCTCTCTGAAAACATTTTAATGCAAATATGTTTGATTTAATCACTAAATTTGAAAATGTAGAAGAGATGTTAAATTAATATTAATATCAATTTGAAAAAAAGATCAATACAACGTTAAAACAAGAAAAGAGAGGGAAATCTTTTAAAAATGTGGGAGAGAAGTGTTAAAAAGGAAAAAAAAAAAAAGGAGAAAATCTAAGATTTGGAAAAGTGCAGAAAGAAAACAAAATAAAACAGAGAACATATATGAAAGTACGGTATAAATTAAAAAAGAAGAAAGAAAAAAGATTATTGGAGGGAGAGACACAATGTGGCCGCCTCTCCTGATAATTTCTCAACACAAACGTGTTTGATTTTGATCACTAAATTTGATAAGGTAGAAGCGATGTTAAATCTATATCAATTTGAAAAAAAAAATCAACACAATGATAAACCAATTTGAAAAATGAAAAAAGAGAGGGAAATCATTAAAATTAGTCTTTTCGAAACTTGTGGGAGAGAAACATTAGAATTTTTTATTTTTTTTGACAATATGTGAAGCAGGAGATTTGAACTCTTAACCAAGAGAGGAGAAAATTTAAGAGTTAGAAAAGTTCAAAAAGTGGAGAATAATTAAAACAAAACAAAAAAAAAGGAGAAAGTACAATAAATATATATATTTAAAGAAACACATGGCAAATTATCAGGAGAGCCACAATGTGGCCGCCTCTCCCAATAATTTCTCCACAGGCCTCCCCTCTCATGTGGCCTTTTATTGTTTTTAATTTCATATAGAATTCCTCTCACCAGCTAGCTAGAAGAGTTGGAAAATTTTTCTAGTATTATGGTAGTATGCATATTCCTTCCATTTATTGTTTGCCACATCAACATCCTTTTAAAAATGATGAGGGGTCCACCAGTATTTAAAAATATTTATGAAGGTAAAATCATAGTGTGAACAAATGGAGTATAATACTGCAGTAGTACCAAAAAATTTTCCAAGAATTTTAAGTCATTTTCATAAACTAGTTTCCTGCATGTTATTCAAAGTTTTAAAATATATATTAATGATAATTTTTTAAAAGTATTTAATCAAATATTAAAAAAAAAAAAACCAAACATATCAACTTTAATTTATAAAGTGGTACATACCATGTAATTTTTAGTGTAAAATAAGTAAAATGAATTGGAGAATAAGCTTTACAAGTATTTTTTTACAAGAGTGTTTTCAAGTCATTTAGTTTTTATAAAAGTGGTTTTTGTTTATTGTTGAACTTGAAGATCTAAAAAAAGCTATCATCCAAAAATCACGTAAAAACTATGGCAAATACATTATAAGTGTACACTTTTTAAGTGTATTTCTATTGAATCTAGGGGTTCGTTTCTCATCTCTTCCCTGAAACTATCTTAAATTAATTGTGATGATTGAAGGAACCATCAAAGATTGTAACCATGAAATGATCAAATTATTTACTAAATACAATCAAAATTAGAAGAAAAGGCATAGATGTGAGTCACGTACATCATTCATGATCACATTCAAGAATTATAGTGTCCACACATATAAAAATCTAACAATTATTGGAAGAACAAAACTTTCACTTAAATTTTCTAGATCAAGATCTCCATTGTAAATTTACTTTACACCCTATCGAGGTATACGACTTGTATCATCCAAAGAGTCATTATCACCATTGTATATTCCATTATTTTCAGTCGCACCGACACTCCAACAGACTAAATCAATCATTCAACACACTCTGAAGAAAAATTGAAACAATCTTGCCCGTGATTATGGCAATGCAAATATCGATTGTGTTATAATTGAAACAAATATATCAGTTAGGTGTTAACAACTAATCTAATATAATTGATTGTGCCCCACATTTGTTTTCAATCTTTTTTTTTCATTAGCCAAATTAGTTAAGGTAAAAAAAAAAATACATACATACATACATACATACACACATATATATCAATATTAAAAAAAGTATGGTTTAAGCTTCCCAAACCCTCTTTGCTATTCACAAATCTAAGACAAATAAGGATCATGTCTTCTCCCACAATGTCCCAGTAGGTTTGGTAAAAACAGCATGAACCCCGTCAGGATCCGGAGCTTTATGTTAGTGCACTTTCGGGTCCATTCAATCTCCCCGTGTGTAAAAGCGCCTTGGTGAGATCCTTGTTATTTAAGTTAGATACTATCGGGGAGATGCAATTCACCACCTTGTCGATATCCTCCATGACAAGTCTAGATGACTGAAAAAGGTGTGTGAAATAGTCTTTTGCTATTTGCCCCATATCTTCGTCCTTAGTCACTCATGTCCTTAAATCATCTTCCAGACCATTAATTTTGTTTTGGGCGTCGTCTTTGAGATGCACGAAGGTGAAACCATTTGATATTCCGATCGCCTCATTTAAGTCAATCCTCTCGTAACCTCTGTTTCTAGTATTTTTCATCCTCTCCCAGCAGCGCTTCTAATTCCTTTGATTTTTGCTTCCAAACCACCATATTTTGTGTATCTAAAGAGGAGCTTCTAATTGTATTATTTCTTTCTCCTTTCGGGTAATGACACCCTTTAGTGATCCTCCTAGACGTTGGTTTTCTTTCTCCTTTTGGGCTGTAATGCAACCTCGGCGGATGCAATTTCAGGTTCAACAAGGAGCTCCATCTCCCCAGCAATTCTCTTATTTTTTCTGTTCACCACCTTCAGCTTCATGAGAAATGACATGTTTCTGTCCACTTGTTGGAGTGGGAGCGTCCAAAGAAGGCTGTCTTTTTTCCATAGATCCGTCAGGCTTAGCCCGTGGTTGTGCCTTGTACTTTCCACTCTTGGTGGATCGAATGGGCCCTTTGAAAGACTTTTCCTTGGGTGTTTTTTTGGTTGAAGGCCCAATACATAAGGGATCGGCCCATTCGTCCCCTCCATTTCCGTTACCTCCTGTTCAAGCCTCAAGAGTTTTGGAAGATTGGCCCAAAAAAATTTCTCACATGTGGGGCCCATCATAAATTGCGTTAAATTTGTTGTAGATGACAATTATTTAACCAAAGACTATCCCTTACATAGGTGTCAACATAAGTTACAAAAAGACCATCCATCATCTACCCAACTAAATTTAAAATCTCATTGTTCATATGATATGTCATCTATTTATATACCTGTTTCGAATGATTTTTTAATTTATGGCCTGTTTGAATCACAAATATTAAATATCTAGATTTTAATAAAACCTAGATCGAGATAATAAATATATATGTTTTGATATGTAGGATAATTAATATCTAGGAGTTAAATGTCTGTATTTTTTTTATAGGTTTTGTTTTATGTAAAAAAATAATTTAAATTATTAGATTTAATAAAAAAAATAATAATTAATTAAAATATTTACATTAGATAAAAAATAAATTAATTAATAATAATTTAAACCAATTAAAATCAATTTACACATATTAATGATTACTTTCATCTCTCCTCCCTCTCTCCATTTCCCAAGTGAAAAAATCTCATCTCCAACATAGATAATAAAACCTTATGGTTAATGAGATATTTTTATCCTTAAATAATAATTACTTGAGTTTTCAAAAGTAAACATCAATGAAACATACATTGGTTTTAAACAAACATGGCCTAAGAAGTATTTTAGAGGGTAAAAACAATATTTGGAAAGTCATTCCAAACTGGCCTAAAATTGATGGTGTTATTTAAACCCTTATTAATTATTTCATAAATTGATGGTGTTATTTAAACCCTTATTAATTATTTTATAAATTGATCAATGAGATCTATGAAGAGAGATGCATCGGTGTGTCCTAGTTCTCGTTAATTACGTGATAAAAATGTCAAATTGATGAGGATAAATGGAAAAAGAAAAAACTTTCTCCTCAACACAAGTTTATACACATACCTAGAAACAAAATCACTAGAAGTTTAGAACATACGTTCCTATCAAAGAGAAAAAGAGAGTATCTGCCAATCAAAAAGTCAAAAAAAAAAAAAAAAAGCATTAGGTTAAAATATCATTTTGGTCTCTCTACTTTTGGTTTCATTCTATTTTAGTCCATGTACTTTCAAATATTTAATTTTAATTTCTGTACTTTCAATAAATCTTAATATTAGTCTATTCCCTTAGTTTGAAGTGAAGTTTTATTGAAATTGGTTAAATAATAGTAATAATTTTCATGCAAGAAAAAGACACAATGTGAACATATTTCTAAAATTTATAGAAGAACAAAGTTAATGGAGACTACCTTTTAGAAAAGTTAATAATAAACTAATAATAAGGACCAATTTGAAGCTTTATTGAAAGTACATGGCCTAAAATGGATTGAAATCCAAAGTACAATTACTAAAGTGGAATCTTAACCGAACCTATACTTTCAAAAGAGGGAAAATCAATGGGATAGCAGCCTCTCTCCCACGTGAAAGGGAGAATTATATTTTACACTAGAAATACCACTTACAATTCATTTTAAATTCTCTAGTATCTCACACAGCTACGTTGTTAGTATCCTAAAAGTTATTAATTAAATTCACAACATAGAGTAATATATATTGAGTAATATATAATAAGTCTGATCTAGTAATAGTAGTTTGATTGGTTATAAAAGTAATTGTCACTTTGGACATGATAGATATAATGCATGTTGTCTTCATGGGATCTAAACCAGAAAATTTTCAGTGGATTTATGCCAGTTTTAAGGGAGAGTTAAAATTGTTGTCATGAATATAAAACGAGTTAATTTTTTTTGACTCTAGAAAAATCTTTTATATCTGGACTTTATGGTTAATTTAGTTGGTTTTCAATGCCAACTTTCCATAAGATCATGATCAGTTTGGAGTAATTTCATATGAATCAAGCTTTTTTTTTTCTTGGGTTGAGTTCAACAAATGTTGGTGGAGAGATTCAAACATTCGTTCGACTTCAACCAAAAGAAGGTGGTAGCTTAGTTGTTGAGCAATAATGCTCATTCAGTCATTCTAGCACACATTTATATACACTTCCAATGTAATTAATATGATGCCCAAGCTGAGAATATCAAGGATAAAGGCCCAAGAGAAGGGTAGTGGACCTAATGGTGTTGAAAGCCCAAGATGTAAAGGCATAGAGACAGAGAAGCTAGTCCAACAAAGTTTGAAGGATACAAGAAGGATCCTGTAACGAATTCTGGCCGAGGACATCTTTTCTCCATCATGAGTGCTCCCCTCATTTTGTGCCACTTGTCCTTTTTATTACTTTTATTCTTTATTCATTATTCTTCATTTTCTTGCCCTAATTGAGGGAATGTTTATGTATAAATCCAGTGTTCTATCACAGTGGAAATAGAGAATAAGATAGCAAGATATATTTCTTCAAAATTCTCTCTGCAATTATTCTTGATTTGGTATCAGAGACAATGGCAAACGTCTCCTCAGTCGGAACCTCTTTCTTGGCCATCGAAATGGAAAATTTTAGCACAACTAGGTAACGTTAATCAAACTTGATTGTGAAAAATTTCTACTATGGAAAAATCTCGCACTACCAATTCTCTGCAACTATAAGTTGGAGGGATTCCTACTTGGTATGAGACCTTGCCCTCCAATGTTCATCCAACAAAATGGTGATTCGTCAAATACTGGAAATGTGACATCAGTGGAAGGAGCATCAAGCTTAAGAACAGCTGCAAGCGGAGCGTCGAGCTCAGAAGTAGAAGAAACACTGAATCCTCAGTATGAATATTGGATAACTGTGGATCAACTAATCCTGGGATAGCTCTACAATTCAATGACACCTGAAGTAGCCACTCAGGTGATGGGTTATGAGAGCTCAAAAGATCTGTTGGAAGCAATACAAACTCTGTTTGGGCTACAATCTAGGGCAGAAGAAAATTATCTCTGACAAGTGTTCCAGCAATCTAAAAAAGGTAACTTGAAAATGGCTGAATTCTTATGTATGATGAAATGTCATGCATATAATTTGAGTCAGACTGGAAGTCCTGTCTCAACTAGAGCACTGATCTTGCAAGTTCTTTTGGGCCCTGATGAAGAATACAATCTTGTGGTAGCTACGATTCAGGGTAAGATAAGTGTATCATGGGAAGATGTACAGAATGAACTACTTATGTTCGAAAAGCAGCTAGAACATCAAAGTGCACAACAAATAAATAATACATTCGGACACAATGCATCTGTGAATATGGTGAACAACAAAAATAATAACACTCAGAAGTCTCCACAAAATTCTAGTTACAATGCTAGTCAACAGAGTTTTGGCAATGGTCAGAGCGGAAATGGAAATCAGAACCAACGAGGAAGTGGTCGAGGCAGAGGATTTTGAAATCCGAATAGACCTATATGTCAAGTATGTGGAAAAATAGGTCACTTAGCGTTAGTTTGCTATAACAGGTTCAATAAAGAATATGCTCCAAACTCAAATTAGAACAGAGGAAGTAACAACAATCAGCCTCAATTCGGAAACAATGCAGGGAATCAAGCTGCAATTGCTCTTGTTGTTGTTCCCAACTCTAATTCGTTTTTAGCCACACCAGAAATTGTAGCTCAATCTTGGTATGCAGATAGTGGAGCATCTACTCATGTTACTACTAATTATGGAAGCTTAGCCAAACCTACATAATATAGAGGTAAGGAACATGTGTGTTGTAAGTGATGGAAATAAATTGTCAATTTCTTACATAGGCATCTTTTGCTTGACTGATGGTAGTAGTATTTTAAGCCTAGAAAATATATTGTGTGTACCTGAAATAGCAAAGAACTTAGTAAGTGTATCCAAGCTTGCCCAAGAAAATGATATATTTTTTTGAATTTCATGGTAATTATTGTCTTGTTAAGGACAAGGCTACGGGCAAAACAGTACTGAAATGGGTGCTTAGAGATGGACTATATCAACTAGAGAATGCAATAATGGAGTCAAGAGATGTCTCTCAAGTAGCTGGTTCTGATGAGGATAGGACATCTCTGTACAAAAATAATAGCATACCTGTTTGCTCTTTATTTAGTGATGGAGTCAATGAAATGTTGTGGTGTCTAAGACTGTTTGGCACAGACGTCTTGGTCATCCTTCATCTAAAGTCTTAGAGTCAATTATTAGAGGATGTAATCTCTCTGTTAAAGCTAATAAAGAAGCTAAGTTTTGTGAATCTTGTCAATATGGCAAAGCTCATGCTCTACCCTTTCCAACTTCTATTTCAAAAGCTATTGCACCATTTGAATTAATTCACTCTAACCTCTGGGGGCCTGCTCATATTTTCTCCACTAAAGGATTCAAGTATTATGTGTTGTTTGTTGATGACTTTAGTCGGTATGTTTGGATCTATCATCTCAAGAAAAAATGTGACACAGTAGCAGCCTTTGAACACTTTTTGAAAATGGTTCAAAATCAGTTTAACACTGTTATAAAAGCTTTTCAATCAAATAATGGGGGAGAATTCACTTGAATACATCGAATATGCAGTCAAATTGGTGTTATATCTCGGTCTCTTGTTCTTATACACCTACCCAAAATGGAAGAGCATGGAGGAAACACAGACATGTGGTTGAAACAGGGCTTACTTTAATTGCACAATCCTCCATGCCACAGTATTTCTGGTGGGATGCCCTTTTGGTCGGAGTTTCCTTAATCAATGGTCTTCCAACCTCTGTTCTTGATGGCAAGTCACCTATAGAAATGTTGTATGGGAATAGAGTTGACTTCAATGCCTTACGAACATTTGGGCGTGCCTGCTTTCCAAACTTGAGACTATATCAAGGCAATAAGTTTGGCTTTCACACTGAGAAATGTGTCTATCTTGGACCAAGCGTATGTCATAAAGGCTTCAAGTTCTTAAGTGCAATAGGGAGAGTATTCATATCTCGACATGTTAAATTTAATGAGTTTGACTTTCCTTTTTCAATAGGTTTTCTACAGTTCATCGGGTAGCTCATCACCTGGATTACACTCTAATGCTACGCCTTCACCGTTAATTTGGTTTCCCACGTCACCAGAAATGACCTTCTCACCTCCCCTTCCCTCCAGCCAACAATCACTCCTCACAAAATACACAAAGTAATCCCTCATCTATTTTGCCACCTGATCACAGAGCCCCTCCACCAAACTGTCCTTCTTCACTACACGTGTCCTTACCTAGCTCAAATGTGTCCACTCCCTCTTCTAACCACTGTCCAATTCTCTCCTTGCCACCTACTGTCATACCACTTGATATCAATGAAAATCTCACATCCTCTCCATCCAGCTCTTCCTCGCACCCTCCTCATTCTCACCACATACCCATGCCAGAAACCATACCTCCTACTATCAGCAGCAATCTCCAACAACCTACACATCTTATGGTAACTCGTGGGAAATCTGGGATCTTCATACCCAAAGTTTGGCTCTCACAAGGACTGAAGAATGATTGGTCAGTTATTGAACCTACAAGAGTCAAAGATAATGAAACACCTCAATGGAAAGCAACTATGGACGATGAATACTCAGCCCTGATAAAAAATGGTACGTGGCATTTAGTCCCTTTCAAGTCTTCTTATAATGTGGTAGGGAATAAATGGATCTTCCATATTAAGAAGAATGCAGATGGCTCCATACAACAATACAAAGCAAGGCTAGTAGCTATTTCTTTGAGATATTTAGTCCAATAGTAAAGGCGTCTACAATTCAAGTTCTAAGTTTGGCAGTGCCTAAGGCTGGAGTTTACGGCAACTTGACTTCAATAATGTGTTTTTTAACGGACATCTAGATGAAGATGTTTACATGAGTCAACCGCCTGGCTACATTGATCCCAAGAATCTGAACTATGTCTGCAAATTAGACAAGGCTATCTACGGCCTCAAACAGGCTCCACGCACATGGAATAACACTCTTAAAGCAGCCTTACTATCGTGGGGATTCATTAATTCTAGGTCTGACTCTTCTCTCTTCATCTTTAGGTCAGACATGTCAATGGTTCTGCTTTTGGTGTATGTTGATGATGTTATAATAACGGGGAATGATACACACTTGATTAGAAAATTAGTTGAAGTGTTGGATACATGCTTTGCTCTTAAAGACTTGGGCTCCTTGAGTTATTTTCTACGTGTGCAGATACACTATCTAGAGTCTATGATTGTTCTAAATCAATCTAAATATGTGGAGGATCTTCTTCACAAGTTAGATCTCAATGATCTCAAGCCAGCTCTCCAAGTGTTGTAGGTAAACATCTTTTGATTGTAGATGGTAAGCCATTGTCTAATCCTTTCATAGGAGCACAATTGGTGCATTACAATACTTGACAAACATTAAACCAGACATCGCATATATCGTAAATCACCTGAGCCAATTTTTAAAACAACCAACATACATACACTGGCAAGCCGTCAAACATGTCTTATGATATGTATGTGGACAAGATACTTTGGGTTATTAATGCAACGAAGTACTGATATGCCTATATCAGCATTCTCTGATGCCGACTGGGCATCAAATATTGATAATAGGAAATCAATAGCAGCTTAGTGTGTTTTTTTTGTGACACTCTTGTCTTCTGGTCGTCAAAGAAGCAAAGTGTAGTAGCTCGATTGAGCACTGAGTCTGAATACAGAGCACTTGCTCATGCGTCTGCTAAAATAATCTGGTTAAAACAACTATTAGGAGAGCTGGCAGTTGGTCAAATGTCTACTCCAGTACTATGGTGTGACAATCTAAGTGCTGGAGCATTAGCTGCAAACCCCATTTTCCACGCAAGAACCAAACATGTTGAAATCAATGCACACTTTGTAAGAGATCAGGTTCTAAGTGGTAATCTACAGGTTAGATATGTTCCCTCATCAGATCAACTAGCAAACTGCCTTGCGAAGCCACTCACACATTCACAGTTTCATATCTTACTCTCCAAACTTGGGGTAATTGAATTACCCTATCGTTTGTGGGGGGATCTCAAGGATAAAGGCCCAAGAGACAAGGGTAGTGGACCCAATGGTGTTGAAGGCCCAAGATGTAAAGGAATAGAGACATATAAGCTAGCCCAACAAAGTCTAAAGGATTCCAGAAGGATCCTGTAACGAATTGTGGCCAAGGACATCTTTTTTCTCAATCATGAGTGCTCCTCTCATTTTATGCCACTTGTTTTTTTTATTACTTTTATTCTTTATTCATTATTCTTCATTTTCTTGCCCTAATTGAGGGAATGTTTATGTATAAATCTAGTGTTTTATCACCGTGGAAATAGAGAAGAAGATGACAAGATATATTTCTTCAAAGTTCTCTCTGCAATTATTCTTGATTGAGAAGGAGTACATGAATGAATAAAGACCATATCCAAATAAGAGGGATCATGAAGCCATGCAAGCATAGTTAAAAAAATTACTTAAAATAATTAACAGTTACTACATATACTAACAAGGTCCACCTACCTTTTTGATGGTCTAATTATAGAAACTTCAAAGTTGAGCATGCTTGGTTTGGAACAATCAGCCTATGTTGAGTGACCTAGAAAATTTTGGAGCTCACTCTTGCAAGCAGTTCAAGACAAATATCAGAGTTGTATGTCGAATCTTGGTTCGAACCCTAGGGGTCAGGTGTTACAATTAAACATCATTATATAAAAATAAAATACACAAAAGCCTACCGTAAGTAGTGTGTTTGTGGTCCTATTCTACCTTTTTATTAAACCCGTCACGATTAAGAAAGATTCCAAACTATTAAGAATGATTATTTAACAAATTCATAGCTAAGTACATGAAATACTTCGTATTGTAAGCTCAGTCCTTTCTCGTTCGGATTACTCAGTTTCACTTGAAATCAAATTCTAACCCACTTGATGCAGCTAACAATACGATAAGGCTTGGAATATTGATCAACTGCTCATCTAATCACGCAATTAAAACGATGACCCAAAGGGGAACAAGAGAAAACCATCTGAAAATTCTAATCGATTATATGAAACCATTTTGATTGGGCAATACATAAATGGGGCTCTCTCTGCAACTTGGGAAGTAGATTTTGAAAACCAGAGCTTAGTAAGTTCCGACTCTGACAAATTTTGTCTCTTGCAGCAAGTCAGTGAAACCGTGGGACTTAAATGAAAGGGGAACGACATAAATTAAAGGCCGTTTAACTAATACCAAGTCCAAGGTGGCGAGAGAGGGTTGAGGACGAAAGATCAGGTGTAGTAATAAAGCAACCGTTTTCCGATGGCCATCCCTTTAACATTTAAAGTGAATTCATGATGAGTTAATGAAGGCAGGTAGGCTTATTACTTGAAACGAATCCTTTTTCCATCTAAGCATTTAATGACCTCACATATCTCCTTTTTTGCAAAGAATAAATCTTGTTCCCGGTCTAAAGAGAGAATTAAGTTTCTGTCTAACCCATTGATTAATTTATTTCTATGGAACAAATATATCTTTAGTTACCAATCCAATTTTTAGTTTAAGATTTTTCAGCAAGATGGGGTATTCTTTTTTCCCGTTCAGGGTGACGAATTATTAAGTCATGTGGCGATGTGAGGTGATGGCTATAAGTGCTTTTAATGGCAGTGGTAGATATACATATAGATGTCGACAGCTTTAAAAGATTTTAGTTTATTGAGTGACCCAGTTGAGGAAGGTTGGAGTTATTATTGATCACTATATTAAAGCCATCCAAGACCTTCCTTCAACTGCTTCTCGACTTCCCACATTAATGGCTGCCATTCAACATACCCACCTTCCTCTTCCCCCTCGTCACCGCCTTCATAAATACATACGAGCTGTGAGTTAATAAGCATTTTTAAGCTATGCTAATCAAATTATTTTACTCTTAATCCAATTTCTGAGCTTGTGAACTTTAATTTGCTTCTATATTTGGACGTTGGCCGGGTTGTTTCACTAATTCGTTGGAGATTTTGACTTTATTGCGTACGTTTAGCGCCATCAAGATCAAGGTGGTTTATTGGTAAAAGAAAAAACAAAGATTGTGGTGTATGTGTGTGTGTTTAATAATTTAATTGATACGTGTAGGGGTTGGTTAGGGTTTCACATCATGGATTTAATTAGAGTTAGGGATAGGCCTGGAGTTGAGTTTTTATTAAAAAAAGAAGCCAACGCCATGCATAGATAGTGGCAGGACGAGCCCTTTATTTGAACCTTCAAAGCCTGCCCCCAACTAGATTCGTCCTTGCAGTTATATCTAACCCCATCGTCCATATTATATGTAGCCTTTTTTAACACACATACACACAAAGTCATCGCAACCTTTTGAAATCAGAACTAGGACATTTCCTTTCACTTACCCTCTTTCTCTCTGCAAATCAAATATGAAGAGAAAATGGGAAGACCCACAAGGAGAAAACTTCAATTCTCCAGCTGATATCGAGCTCCACCTCGAGACTCCGTTACCTTTGGAGTGGCAACGATGCCTGGATATTCAGGTACTAAACTTATTCTCACACAAAAACACAAAATACTATTCTATTCTTTCTCCACTTTTTTTATAAAGATTTACTTTCTCTATATTGATAATTATATACAACTTTCTATATCGGTGGTCACCTTTTTGCTCTAAGTACAGTCAGGACAGATACACTTCTATAACACGAAGACCCAGAAGAGAACCTCCATGGATCCCAGGAGAAAATTGGAGCCTCCTAATAGCCCTGGTGGTGATTCCTTGAGCTTGGACCTGGAGCTCAATCTAAATTGCCAATCTATCAGAAATGGTGGTGTTGAGATCGGTGGTCAATCAAAGAAGAGCGATGGGGTTATGTCTGGTTTGGAAAGGGCTTTGAAACAAGGAAATGGGCGTCCTTCATGGCTAAGATTGGAAAGAGAGCAACAAGAGATGGTTGCGAGAGTTTGCATGCAGTGTCACTTATTGGTTATGCTTTTGAAGTCCTCACCGACATGCCCCAACTGCAAATTCATACACCCAATAGACCTGCAAACCCCTCCAACTACAACCTTGTTTATAGCCTCTCACCCTACTAAGAATAATCAAAGCCAGTCCTTAAAAAGTTTCCCAAATCCTATTCAAAATAAAGTCTAGTTGTGTTTATTGGTTTAATGAATTATCCGGAGGGCTAGAGGCAACTTTGGTTTTGGAATATGTAATTATATGAAAAATAATTATTATTACATGTCCATGTGGTTGTGTTGCAGTTGTGTGAGAGAGATCTTACTCATTTTCTAACCTTTTTTTTTTTTTTTGAGAAATATACTCATTCTCTAACATGTTACATATTAATTCCTATTGATCATTAATGCGACATATCAAAACTTAAAGCATAGTTCTCATCGTATGTACAATTTTTTTTTCATTCATAATAAAAATAAAATAAAGTATGTACAAGATTTTTTTTTCTTATTGTCTATGATCTTAAGTACGTATGTATTAATTTGAAGCTTCATTGGACCCAATCAAGATTCAAAGTCGTTTTAATATATATGAGGATGAAAATATTTAGGTTAAATTACAAGTTAATCAACTTTGAGGTTTATGTCTATATGGTCCCTAAATTTTCAAAAGTGTCTAATAAGTCCTTGACAAATTTGAAAATTTTAAAAATTAATTGATCTCTATTAGATATAAATTTGAATTTTATGTCTAATTGAACCCTAATTTTTTTTTTTTTTTATATCAATAAGTATCCGGACTAACTTGTGCACACCTTGACTAATCTCTCACCCAGACAACTGTCTAACCCTACTATATTTGATTGACATACCTCTTGGTCATCAACACAAACTTTATGTCAGTTGAATTATGCTCACTTTGGCTCTAAAATTTCAATTGTGTCTAGTAGATTGGTGGATTTTAAAATTTTTGAAAGTTCATAGACTAAATTTGTAATTTTGAAAGTTTAGGGACTAAATAAACATAAATCTCAAAATTCAGTGACTAAATAATTTAGCCAAATATTTATGGTGTTTCTACATTTACTCCAAAATCTTGGAAAGTTAATTAAAATATTGTTGTGCATCTGTTCATATATGACAATTACATGCAGCTTAGAAATCAGATTAGTCACTGGACATGACCCAATACATTTATGAGAGGATCTGCAAGCCACGACTAGGTGGACATCGAAAATGTTTCTAACATTATTGTTTACACAATTTTAGGATAGTTTGATTTAAATCTCTGAAAGATTTAGATTAATTGATACATTATTTTACTCTATGAGTCACATAATTTTTTTTAAGTACTTGTTTAGTACTCTTTTTAAGTGTTAGTGATTATTGATATGGCTAGAATATGATTAAAAGTAACTAGATATATAACTGGTATAGTAAGTATGGTTTTTTTTTTATACAACAAATGTGAGATATAGAGATTTGAATCTTAATCGCAAACCCTAAACCACAAATAAAGAGGAGATGTCATTTACTGTTCGCTGAATTATACTCATGTTAGTGGTAGTAAGTATGTTTCGTACTAGTATCAGAGATTTTCTCTCAAATAACTATTTTATTTTCAGTATAATTATCTTAGATTAAGTTCGTTACGCTCTCATAATTTCTTTATTTTGTTTTTCACTTTATTTAAAAAAATATATTTTCAATTCTGAGACAAACTTCAAAAACATAAATAGCTTTTTCCCTAATATTTATATGTAGACTTGTAAAATCATTTCTAAAAAATATAATACAGATAAATAAATTATAAATAGGTCAGGTCATTTTCTAAAAGCGGAAAACAAAAGCCAAAAAATGATTCTTTTATATATACAACGTGAAAAAAATTGAAAACATAGTATTAAGCTTATTTACTAATGATGTATTTGTTTAGTTTTTTAGTATCTGAAAATACTTTTAAAAGTCTAAAAATAATTTTGAGAACTGCTCTTTTTAAAAAATATATGGTACGATTTTAAAAGCAGATTACACAACAAATAAAACCATCAGTAAACAAATGTAATTTTTAGCTAGTCTTTTTAGGGTCTACTTGCTATATATTTGATTTTTTATATATTTTCTAATTTCAAAAATCATGTTTATAAAATAACACTAATTAAATATTGTAATCTACTCGAGAGAGAGTTTTCATGAAAGAAAAAAGTCTTGAACAATAATTCTCATTAAATTACAAGTTTAGTTTCTAAATTTTTAGAATGGCGTGTTGAATAAATTTTAAACTTTCAATTTTGTGTGTAATAAGTCATTAACATTTTAACAAACTTTCAATTTTTTGTTAATAAATCTTTTACTTATGTGACATTTTTCAAAATTTACAAACCTATAAAGCACAAAATTGAATTTTGTGACTAAAATATCTGTGAATTTTACAAGAGGTCTAAAAGATGAGAAACTTATTAGACATAAAAATGAAAATTTTAAGATCTATTAGATACTTTTAAAAATTCAAGGATATATATTAAACACAAAATTGAAAGTTTAGAAACTTATTAGAAATTTTTTAAAGCTCGATGACCTATTAGCACAACCATGAAATTGCCACTAAACATATAATTTAACCAATAATTTTTTTTTTCTGTTTCAAAAAATATCATTTAAAAATAATTTTAATACTAAAAAATTTAGAGGAAGAAGAAAATCAACTTGCTTAATAGTTATTCTAAGGTAAAATATCATTTTGGTCCCTCTACTTTGGGTTTCATTACATTTTAGTCCATGTACCCAAATTTAATCTTGGTAATTTCTATAAATCTTAAAAATTAATCTCCATTGTTAGTTTGAAGTTAATTTTTATCGAGATTAGTTAAGTAATAATAATAATTTTCATGAAAGAAAATACATGTGTGACCATATTTCTAAAATTTTTAGAGAAAAAGTTAATTGATACTAATTTTTTTTAGAAAAATTAGAAATAAACTAAAGTTTGGACCAATTTTAATCTTTATTGAAATTATAGAAACTAAAAAAAAAAATGCATTTTAACCTTAATTCTAATAAATAGTGAAACGTGAGAAACATGTACCGCGGCACGGCATGAATATATTTGATTGTTTATTTCGCTTATTAGTAATTCCCCAACCCAGCTTTTCCTTTTCATATAACTCAACACACTTAAAATCACAAGTTTCAGTTCCTTAAAATCACTTGTTTCAGTTCTTACGGATTCTTCACGATTAAGAGTAGCGTTACGAGGAATTACCTGCGTTTCCTGCTCCAAGCAACGTACATTTTTAGCAGATCATGGAGAGAGTCGAGGCGGAATCCAGAGATGAAGCAATGAGATCCAAAACCGCCTTTCGATGTGCAAAAGCAGCATTTCTGCTTTCTTCGCTCAAATCCTTCCAAAATCGCAAACTCAGAGCAACTGTCGATAAACAGGCGAAGGTTCTCGATTACAATATATGACCACTATCTGCGCTTGTGGTCGTGCACTGGTTTATTTGATTCGATTACTAATCAACTTGAGCTATTTTGAAAAATTAAAACGTCAATTACCTTTCAGGAGAAAGAGAAGCTGAGGAAAGCTGTTGGAGATTTGAAGATCGAGTTGGCTATGGAGCGTCTGAGGAATAAGAGGATCAAGCTCTGCGGTTTGATGGAATTCATTCTTCAGCTCCTGCTGGTTATATCTCTTTCGAGCTTCTTCCTTTTTATCGCCTTCAAATCTACCTGAACTCTAATAGAATCAATAGTAGGACCATGGCGTTTGCTTATCGAACAACCCTAACCAGTTCACGAAGTGCTTCTGGATTTATCGGCTTCCCTTATTGTTTGTAGTTGTGGGCGTGCCTTGGTTCGAATGTGTGAATTTCTTTGATAAGCTCTGTAGATTCTTAAATTTCAAAGGCCTCAGAATTTTCTTGGTTACTTGTTCGATGGAAATCGTCCATTTCATTTCAAGGATCAAAGAGAAACTTCGATACATAGAGGGGACGAGAAGCGCTTTAAACGAATTGCTTCTATTAAAAGGTAAACGTTTCTAATATTCCAAAAAAAAGGAAAAAGTTATATATACTTGACAATTTTTTTTAAAACACAATCATTTCTAAAATTTTAAAAGAACCAGGAAAAAAAAAACAATTGATACATATATTATCAGTAAAAAGGTATATGAAGCCAAAAGGAGAATATATACAAGTAAAGATTAATGTATGAAAGCATATTTAACTAAAGAATTAAACAAATTTGAAAATGTAATTTTTTTAAAAGAATATAATATTATAAATGTGAGTGTCAAAAATTTGAACATATATTTAAAAAGAGGTTACTAATGTTTTGATTGAATTATGTTTGATAAAAAAAAATATCAAACTTTGTTATATTTTTTTTAAATAAAAAAGTGTTCAATTTTTTTTAGATGAAAAATATCAAATTTTTTATATTTTTTAGATAAAAAAAATAAGGTTAAAATATCATTTTAATCTCTATACATTGGGTTTTGTTCTATTTTAGTCCATGTATTCCAATTTTAGTCTCTATACTTTAATAAAGCTTAAAATTGGTCTCCATAATAAGTTTGAAGTTAATTTTTATCAAAGTTGGTTAAATGATAATAATTCTCTCTCTTTTTTTTTTTTTTTTTTTTTTTGAAAAGATAGAGTTCTCTATTTAAACGAATTTGATTCAATCCTCTGTGACTATCAACTCGACTCTCAAATTCATCAAGTGAAGTAGAAAGAAATCGAATATTACTATAACATCGGATGAGTACGTTCAATTATGTCATTTATTTTCATGGATTACTTTTTCTATGTCCTAATCCATTTGTAACAAAACAGTTATTTCAACAGTTCAGTGGAAAACCATGTAAAGTGAAATACGTGAATCACAGTAAGCCTAAGAGTAGCAAATTTTAGAAGGGACCACTGAGCTGTCAATATAGAAGACTGTTTCCTGAGATGAGAAACATTCAAGTCCCCAGCCAATCTTCAGCACGTAGTACGCTGCATTGTCAGTCCCTGTAAACAACCACCACGAGCTACACGCATCGAATTGGACAAGAACAACATGTTCATTATAAGCACACAGATAACAGTTGAATGAAATAAGCAGCATTCGGAAGATGAAACTTGCCTTTCTAAAATATTGAATTTGACACGTAAAGTCATCTCACATCTTTGCCCTATTGAGCAATAGACCAAGTCAATTGTGAGAGAAACAATGAAAGCTCACCTTCTCAGTTCTCTGTTCAATTCTCCGGCCATCCGAGCTATAAGTTCAATTTCAATGGATGCAGCACCTGAAGGGAGAGGCAGTAGACATGAAATTTCATGTGTCCCATGAGCCATGGGGTAGAAGAGGTACTGAAAAACATTTGAAACTTTGCTCCAATATCAAAATACAGGTTATTGGTATATTTCAATCCAAATCTTGTCTGTCATTTATCTGCTCTGCAGATTTTGTTTTCGACCAACAATAATCTTAGATAGGTAGACAACCAATAGTATTTAAATAGTGTTTCGATAGTATTTCCGTACACACTCAATCAGCCAATAATCATAAAGATTGTGTGTTTTTTTCATAAACCCCATGTCCAGACTCCAATAGGAATCTCTCCTCCAGAGTAACTTCAATAAAATGAAATTAGCTGAGTCCACTTCCTTGATCTACACTTCGCATGCATGGACCAGTGATAATGGGTTCTTGTGAGCATAAGAGAAGCGAAATCAATGTTCTTCCCAGTTCCCAATCCCCATTTTGGGAACTCTTGATAGCCAAATCAATGTTCTCTTCCCAATATTACTATAACATTAGGGAGAAAAAAGATTGCAACCACTTATAAAGGAAAGGCCAAATTATTCTCTCCTTGGCGCGTGTTTAGACTAATTTTTGTGCTTGTGGTATATATAATAGTTATATTAGGGCAACTTTGGACCTTTAGTGGTACGGATCCCAAGATGAGAAGTATTTTTTAGAAATGTGCAAATTAGCAAGTTGCTGGGCACTAACAAAATAAAAATAAAAATACATACGGTTCAAAAGACTTCAAATCTATTTGGACTAATCGAGACTTCCACTTGTCTTCGGAGTAGGAATGTAAAGTCTGTAAATATAGTTTTGTCGATGGAATTTGTTCTTGTAATTTTTATTCTTTTTTAAGGGTTTGAGAACATCTTAACGTGCTGACTAAATTTTTTAGGTTAAAATTTTTTTTTGGATAACAAAAACAGCCAAATGGACATCAAATGCTGAAGATTCTACACAAGTAAGAAGAAAAAAACATTAAATTTTCTTTCAAAGAAATCTGAAAACTAAAAGAATATGGTTGAATATACCATTAATCAAATGCATAAGGATCATCTGCATAGGGATTCAAGGACCCTTCCGTAAACAAATCACCAATGTTTGAAGGACGTGATTGACCTCCACCCTTGATTGTCTACATGGAGAGTTGGGATAAAACAAGTTATGCATAATAATACAACATTTAGACGTTACAGCATAAACAAATTTTTTTCTACAGAAAATTGTGCGTCTCTGATATGTCATATTTCATAAAACCAAAATTTTTCCATTCAAAAAAAAATTCCATTTTTATTTTTATAACTTTCTTATAGTTGATTCTAGAGAATTATTTGAAGTTAGCATGAATCAGCAACCAACTAATGCCAACAGCAGTACACAAATCCAGAAGGAGAAAAATACCCAATAGGATATATGGATATAAGCCTTTTCTTTTACCTTGACAGGACCTCTGGGGGTATTTCTTCTTGGAGTTTTATTATGTTTTCTCGGGTCCTGATATACATGAGGAATAAATTTTACTATTGAATAATAATCATGAGATGATCTAGTTTCTCTACATGTGCAAGTTCCTATTGGTTCATTTTAGTGATCAGGTTCATACCTCAAACAGAACTGTACTTTTGGTTTTTCTTCTTTTAGTGATCGTCCTTCCATTTGTAGTTTCAACTTCATATTCATGGCGAGTAACCTGGCCAGCCATTAATTAAGTTTCAATATGCAGGCGGAAGGCAAGTGTAAAACTATATGGAAAAAGTTGGAACTGCACATAATTTCCTTTAGCTTCTATCAAGATATTAATGGTTATATGCATTAATCTCTACAGTTCAGATAATGTGAAGTGCGCATCATTTTAACATACAACTTACCTTCTTATGGTGCTTAGGGATATTTGCAACACTTCCTGTGTTTATGTCCTCTACGGTCTTCAACAACTGTGATACTGGTGTTTGAGTTGCTTGCAGGTAAGGTGATTCCTGTGAGAAGATATAAGATACAAAAGAATTTAAAATGTTGCTGATTAACAGACTTCTTTTCTGCAATTTATCCATCAGTTGTCAGTAGCACCTCTTCATTTGCTGTTCTAACCAGAGCACGCTTGCTTTTTCTGGAACCACCAGAACCTCTCATCTTGATTGATGACATGGAGTAGTCCTGCACCATGACAAGTCATTAAATTATGAAGGATAAACTAAAATTGATATACGAAAATGACGAAGTACTAATTGCAACCTCAATAATACAAAGTGTGGGAGCAAACTAGAGATTTCGTGTTTGAATTTACACCTTTAATATCAGAAAATAAAATAGTATACGTACAAAATTTTAAAAATTTAAAAAGAACAGGCAGAAAAACATAATTGAGGGTGTTCAGTTCAATATTGACAATGGTTGATGGTAAATTGACTCACTCGAGGCTACTTTTAAGCCCCAAGACTTAATGATTGCATTTCTAAAATTACTTGAATTAAATTATTTCAAAGAAGAATATAATGACCAAAATATGACAAACATTGAAGTGCAATGACTAGAAATATATTTTAACCTCCCTATTTTAATCCAATGAAGTTCTATACAGAGAACCAAGATGCTTCTTATAACAATATTAAATTTTGAGAATGAAGAAAAATGATCCAACAAGAATTAGTTTCATGTATTGTACATAATATAAAAAGTATGAAATTGATCAACGGCACATAGATGATAGAATACACCTAGCTACCAGTTCAGGTTACAAGAAAGCTTCAGGGAGGGAAATGAAAAGAAGTTGATTGGTAGTATCACGTGCATGTGCACACTTGTACATGGGACAGGAGATTACCTTCTTTGAATTCACTTCTTGGTCCTCTTGTAGCTTGTCACCCATCACTTTCCATTGCAATTGCAACAAAGTTCTCTGCCTGTCTTCCTGTGACATTTATGAGTAGATTAAGACATGAGCACAATACTTCATACTTGTACCTGAGTTTGTAAGTACTTTGGTTTTTTGGAGATCCAATTCCTCTTGAAGCTTCCTACATTCATCTTCGTTTTGACATCTCAAAGCTTTCATCTGAGCCTCATGTTCACTTCTCAGTGACGTCAATTTCTGGAACATCATAAATTACTGAACTATTAATTAATGGTGTATGGGCTGATAGAAACCAAAAATTGAATAAATATAACCTCTTTCAATTCATTCTCAGCTTGAAGTTGAACACGCTTTAACTCTTCATTGTGGTTGGCTTTATGAATTTGTTCATTTCTGGCATGCTCTTGCTGAATTTGACTCAACTACGAAATCAAAATGTAAGATATAAAAGACTATGTACTCATAGAGACTCGGTCTTTAACCCACAAATAAACATAGAAACATATGACAGTAAGTAAAATTAACGCACCGACAAAGAAGCTTCTGAAATTGTTTAATGAATTACAATTATTGATAGTGACAGATAAGAAATTCAATTACTACTAAACTACAAGTTAACTTCACTCATAAGTTGGCCAAAATGGAAGTACAAGATGCTAATATTTTAACATGGATCAAAAAGAAATCTGATGCATGTCATCCATAATCTAGAATATAAGTTAGTAGTTAGAACACAAGGGGAAAAAAAGGAACAAAGAAAAGATGGTAAATCCAATCGGATGGGCCATGTCAACCATGATTATCTTGATTAGGAAGATAAGTTAAACTCATTTCTTTTTAAATGTTACCAGAGCAGCATGTTCTTCCTGAATGCGAATCAGGCATTGCCTAGATTCCTCTTTCACTTCTGCTAGTTTTTGTTCACAATTTCTTTCCATCTCTTGTACAACTTGATCTGCCTGTATGCTTAAATGAATAAGCAAAAAGTTTGATATTTTAATATGTTGCAAAATATGAGTACTAAGAGTGAACCTTTTCTTTTTCCTTGTTGACAATCTCCAATTTCTCCACTTCAGACTTATTCCGGATGTCATTGATAGCCTAATAGTTTCACTGCTGTCAGCCTAAATAAAGGTAATCTAACCGCATGAAGAGCATTTATGAGAAAAATGGTAACAAATAATACCTGATCGTTTCTATGGGATATTTCTTTCAAATGCCTTGACAGTTCCATCTGTTTACTCTCCAGCATTGTATCGTACTGTCTTTTAGCATCGGAAAGCTTCATTTCAGCAGCAACCAATAGAGCTTGATTCTGTAATAGATGAGTACCTAATCTTAAAGTTAAGTTCATTCAAAAGCTAATCACGAGAATTTGTCATGAAAATCAACAATTGCAACAGTATAATTTACAAAACCTCTTTATTTTCTTCTAGTAGCTTCTTCTCACTCTCCTTAGACAAAAGAATAAACTCCTCCTTTTCCTTCAAAACATTGCGAAGTTGATCACCCTCTACCTCAAGCATATCTGCACGTTGTTTATAATTTTCACTCTCCTTCATCAAAGTACCTATCTCTTCTGCTTTGTCGTCTAACTCTTTCTCCAATTTTTCTATGTTACATTGATTCTCAATTTCTAGTGTGGAAATCTTCTGCAACAAATCTTGCTGCAAGGAAATATAAAATAAAATTAGTTGAATAGCAGTCTTGTCATCAAATTATTTAGAACTGTAGGTGTAGACCGTTGTAGACCATTTTACTCTCAGATGATCTTGAACTTTCTGACAAAGTGCCAATTTTCTCCTCTAACTTGGAAACCAATGATTCTGTCTCAGACTTTTCAGAAACAAGAGTTTCTACTTCAGACTTCAACTTTTGAATTCTCTCTCCTGCTAAACGAGATTCTTCTGAATGCTGTGCCATGAGCGCTTCCTGGACTTTCTGAAGTTCATCTACTTTTTGCTGTGATTCCACATTTATCAATTTGAGTGCATTTTTTTCTGATGTTATACAAATCAATTTGTCATGGAGCTTGTTGTATTGATTTTGGGCCAGCTCTGAAGCAACATCCCTCTCCAATTTGGCCAGCTTAAAGCAAAAGTCGTTTAGATGGTGTAGCTGATTAAATTTCTCTAAAAAAGTTGAATTTTTACGATCCAATTCAACCAGCTGATCAACCAATAAATGGACGAGATTTTCAAGGTTTTTGGTCTCCAAGAGTGACGCATCTAATTTCTTATGAACCTCATCATTATGCATTTCCAAATCACTCTTTTCCTTCTGCAAGTCATCTCGTGAGGCTATCAAACTAATAATTTTATCTTCTTTTGAGTTTGACTCTAGTTGAGCCTCTTCCAGCTTAGAGTTCAAGCCCTCTATGATCAAACTGTTTTCCACAACTGTTTCTTCAAATCTCTTGGTCATAGAGTCTGCAAGAAAGTATCGTAGTAGTCCACCTTTATGAGAATAAAAGTAACAAAACACTGCAAGATTATAATTTTACTTTTCTCAAGTTTTAGATCATCGTCAGCTATTTAAAATATTTCAACAAGCTTTAATAGTTTTATATTAAGATCATGAATAACTTTGAGTCAAACCCTATGATGGGGGAAACAGAAAACTGAAAACTTGATTTTTATCTCCTTTCATAAATCCAAAATTCTAGAACCATGAATGTATTACAACTATCAAGTATGGTAATGCAATTAGAGATTTAGCACGGTAATTTCAACTCCTTGTAATTAAGAATTCTCTGCAATTTTTTCAGGCCAAAATTTGATATAAAAAAAATAAAAGCAGTAGTAACCAAATTTATATTTCATTGTGTCGATGAACGATCATGAATATTCATAATTATGTATTTTATAAAGTTACATTCAACTTCGTTATCTATATTGCATGATAAAAAAAAGACCACATTAAACATTGCTTATTGTCCAAATTCTGAGATACCTATAACAAGTAAAATATGAAAGTATTAATGTATTATAGGTTTTAGGAATCTCTGTACAAAATTCTTCAAGCAGTTGTCTTCCATTCATAATTAACAATGGTAAAGGGATTGTTCAATGTCAATAAAATTTTTGTCTCAGTCCTATTCCCGGCTTTAAGGGATCAAGGTTTGGATTGGAAATGATGTGGTAGAAAATAATTTCCCGCAGGCTTAATTTTCTTTTATTTATATAACATAACTAAATAAACATTCATCAATTCATATATATACATTGCAATTTGCAACTAAGAATTAGTAAAATTAAATCATTGCATGTTAATACATATCTATATTGATAAGCAAATAGAAAAATGAGAGTTGGTTATTGTCGGACAATACTTCTTTGTCCTCATCCCCAAAATGAAATCTTCCATATTACGACAGGAAGATTGTCATCCCAAATTATCAAGCATGCATTGTTGTATGAACTTTCTGCAATTTTTAGCCTTAATCATTATAGTTACCTTTTTCCTCAATCAGATTTGCAGTTCTTTGCAGTTCTTCCCTGTACAATTTACAATTCTCCTCTTTCTCAATTTTGAGCTCTGCCAGCTCCTTCTCACCTATGTTCAAAGTTCAAAAGTATTAGATAACAAGCTGCATTCCAAAGTTTAACAAGATAGCACAGAGATTTTTATGGTACATTGTGAAAATAACCAACGAAATGTTGCAAGAAGAAGTCAAATTAAAAGGTTTAAGAACTTACGATTTCTTATTGTTTCTTCTGCAGACTCTACTTTTATAGACAAGTCCTGCATTTTTTGGTTTAACCCATCAACAGCTGTAGAACTTGCAGATAATTTGGCTTCTAAAACCTCCTTGTCTTTCTCAGCTGTAAGATATAATTAATAGAATGATTAAATTTTAAGTAAGCCATAATTGAGATGAATTATTACTAACAATAAAAAACGGAAGGCTTAAATTTTGAGCATCAGATTGATAACTACCATCTTGAACCTGACTGGCTAAAATCTGTAATGTTTCGGTGAGCTTATCACTCAGTGTCTTAGCCGACGAGAATTTCGATTCCAATCCCTTCCACAACTTCTCGTCTTCTTTCTGCTTCACCTCGAGCTTGGCATTTTCATTCAAGGCATTCTGCAGTTTATCCTCTAAAGCACGTGCGTGCTCCACTGATTTCATCAATTTCGATTTCTGTAAACTTTTCCAACTTAGAAATCAAGTACTCCGCAGAATGATCATAGGAAAACACGTAACTGTGCCGAGAAAAATTAATTCAGACCTAATGAGCCGAACTACAGAAAATAGCACACAGCCTACTCGTGTATTGAGATTAAAGAGGAGAACGTTATTATCGATCAATTTCAATGACCATATAAAGTTTAAATGAAGACGCGCGCGCCACACAAGGAGAATGGAGCTTCATACCGCCATATCCAGATCAGTCTTTAAAGAAGCTTGCTCTTTCATCATCTTCTCTGCATAATATAGACAATACGATCAACATAAAGCTTCATTTCTTACAATTGAATGATTAACACTGAATTCTCCGATTAGAACCTGCAGCAATCTTCAAATTGACAAAACTTCCCGATGAGGGAGACTCCGGAACGGAACGCGAAGAGAAGGAGAACGTTTTCGTAGTTCCTTGTACCGAACCAGACAGTGACTTCAACTGGTTCAGCCTCTTCATGCTTGGAAATCCGAGCTTCTCCATTGTTAAATCGAAAGACAACGACGGAAAGAAAACCTAGTAATTTGTACTTCGACCTCGCTCTCGAGCCCGCGGATTTTCGCATATCAGTGTGACCGAAGTGAATTGGGCGCCAAAGCAATCGAAGTTCAACTAATTTATAGTGTTCGACATCCTCATGCCATGTCAGCCAAGTATTCGGACGTATGAGTTATATTTCAAATCGATGTGGTGAATAAAATTAAAAATTAAAATGCATACTCAATTATTTAAATATCTGAAATCATAAATATAAATCATCATACTTCTCTTTTTCTCTCTCTCTCTTTTTTATTTCATGAAGAAGAAGAGAGAGAAAATTCGAACCTCTAACTTCTTTATCGAGAATATTTACTTTAATCAATTGTGAATTATTTCATTTTTTATCATTTTCAAATTAGATGTATAGATGCTCTATTTGGTAAATTGGCATGCAAAAATAAAAGAGAAAAGGAATCACCAATGAGTTAATAGCATTATTTAAAGTTAAAATTCGAATCTCTTTGACTTTTTAGTCAAGAATATATGCTCTATTTGGTAAATTGACTACTTTGTCCAACTATTTAGTTTTTATATTAATTAATTTTAAAAAAAATTAAAGTTGGATTTGCAACCTGGTGCAGCAGTTAAGTTGCAACCCTTGGTTACATTGTTGGCAACAATTATATTAATGACAAGTTCTACTGCACTTATAATTTTATTAGGAACATAATTTTTTACAATTTCCCCCGACTATCATTATTGTTACGGTTAAAATTTAAATTAAAAATTCTGTAAATAACACCTTCACAGGCTTTTCTCATACAAATAATTCCCGGGAATATCTATTGATGAAGATCCTGGATGTAAATATTTGAATAGTTTCCACCACTCATTGTACCTCTAGTATGCATACATGGGCTCTTGATAATGCAACTAAAGGCAAGGCACTGCAACACCATATCAGAGTCGAGAAGATTGAGGAAGCGATACTGTAGACCATGGCAACTCTCAATTACTAAATGCACTTTTAAGTACATGGAAAACTAGAACACAAAAGAGGCCTTAGTTGAACATCTCAAGTTTTATACTTCCATGTAGTAAAGGAAAATTTAAAATGGGTACATGCATTTAGTTATCAACTAATAACATTTAAATGCCAAGATGATAAATTTAGAAAGAAAAACTCAGGCACAAGCCTTCAACACTCTGATATCCGAGTGACATTTGATCTACAACCACTAATAGAAGTACAGAGTGAAGATGAAAAATGGATGAGGTAGGTTTTAAATGGAGTAACCGTCCCCAGTAAAACCTGCCGTCGTCAAAAAAGCCAGTTTAACCAAACATTACAGAGAACTCAATCCAGTTTCACTCTGTCCAAATCATTAATCATCCCTTCGAGCTGTCAGAAAGAAAGAGAAACACAAGCACGATTATCGTTTCATCCAGGTAATAACGCGTAGAGATGCAAGATGAAAAGAAAATTTTACTTACTTTAACAATTTGCCGCAAGAAGAAATCTCCATAGCGATTTACAGGCTTAGATTCGACAACGTGAATTATGTCCTGCAGTGACATTAATTTAAAATTAAAAGGCAGCGTCCTTGGGGATAGCAATTTTTTAACATACTACATAAATGATTTTTCCTTCGGGAGCATGTAATTAATATATCATCACAGGAAAGAAGTCTGAAAAACATGTCATGTGTTCTGAATTCAAAATGCTTTTGTAAACCAAAGAAGAGGTAATAGAAGAAAAGTAGACGTACATCGTCAATGTAAAAATCCACATCTGCATTGGACATAATTTTTCCAACACTATCAACGGCATGGGTTTTGTGCTTGTACGTCAACAATATCGTCCTGTAAATATAACCAAAACAAAATACCACCAATTAATTAATCTTAAAAAACATGTAGCAGCTCATAAAAATGAGAAGATGATATATCCTGCTGTCTTCTAATTCCAACCTGAGAGTGGATTCATCCACTTCCATGTAAATAGCAAGCTGCCCAAGGGAGATGGTGGAGTACACTTTCAAGAAGGTCCGGATGCCAGATAGTAATTGTTGTTGCTTTACTTCATAAAGAAATAGTTTCAATTGGAGTCTATAGGCATCCTGGAAAAAAATAAGAGACGTGAATAAAATCTCTGAAAGAGAGCCAACACACGCACCACAGACACACGCACAAAAGGTTTCACATGGCCCCCCATGCACGCATAGATTTTGTGAAGAATGATGAAACCAAAGTCATCAATCTTAATCTACAACTCCAATTTGCTCAAACCAAAACTCGAGTAAGATGCTCGTAATAAAATAAATGTTTTTTTAGTACTTATAATAAAATAAATGTTAGTCTTATAGATATTAGAAATCTTCTTGAAATGGCATTTTTTAGAAACTCTAAAGGATACTTGAGTTGAATAGTTAAGGCTCCGTTTGATACCAATTAGTTTTTGGTTTTTAGTTCTTAAAAATTGTGTTTGTTTTCTTATCATTTCTCTACAATGAGTTGAATTTTTCTTAAGAAAAGATTTGAATTCATAGTCAAATTCCAAAAACAAAAACAAATTTTTAAAAACTATTTTTGTTTTCAAAACTTGGCTTGATTTTTGAAAACACAAGTAAAAAGTAGATGACAAAACAAGGAAAACCATTGGTTGAAGTAGTATTTATAGGCTTAATTTTCAAAAACATAAAAACTCAAAACCAAATGGTTATCAAATGGGGCCTAAAGAATCAGTTGAATTACAAACGGTAGAATTCCTATAATTTTAAGGAACTATTAGGAGAAAAAGCCGTTGAACCAAATACTCCCGGCCTATTTGTTTGTTCGTTCATTCATTCATTTTGTTTACAAACTACTTTGTGAAAGAATGAACTACAAGGCACAAGGCCAACAAAATCATACGACTTGGCAAAAATTCATCCAATTGGTAACAATTGTAGCAATATCAAAAGGGAAAAAAAAAACAAGCGCTTGATGAGGCAACAAAAATAATTTAGGTACTCCTACTCACAGCCTATTCATCACTCGACATACTAGAACAAGGACTTGCACGATAAGAGACATAGTAAATAAAATGCACATTGCTTGATCCAAAAATTAAAGAAAATTCAATTCCACATAATGTTATCCTTGATCTCTACATCTCCTCTCCATATTTTTTGACTCATTAAGTAGGGCAAGGCCACTCATTCACCTAATTTCACTATTTTGTATGGTCTCGTCTCACAACACTCAAGTTTAATCCACTCATTCTCCTCTACATATTCATTTCCAAAATAGCTGCTGCTTGCCAATAGTTTTAAAGTACAACTTTAAGAATAAAGATCTAAAGCTTACCTGGTTGTAGTTTACTAGAGGCTCCTCAAAACTAGGAGCAGATGGGGTGATGAACTTCGGACAAGCATATGAGAAAAGCTCATCATAGATGGCAAAAGCCTCCTCATCATACCTCTGCATCCTCATCATCTTTTCACCATACTTCTCCCGCAACTGAGAATTCACAGTTTCATCAACAAGCTTCACTTGTGGACAAAGTGAAACACATATTGCCAACAAGGCATACATCTGCTCGTTCTTCTTCAGAATCTGCTCATACTGAGGAGATTTTTGATGGTATTGCTTGGTTTTATAAATATACAAGAGAATTCTGTTAAATTCATGAATGGCATCCACGTACCTGAAAATAAGGGGAAATGAAATTTATTTTGAACTCATGGTTAAGTGAGAAATGAAGGGAAAAGACAAAGGCCCTAAATACAGCACTCTATAAAATCCTATAGAGATGAAAGATTTAAGATTCAACTTTGCAAGCATTTCAATTCTTCTTCGCCTTCCCTTTTTTTTTTTTTTTTTGATAAGAAACAAAAGAAAAAATATATATTGAGGAAAGGATCGTACAAAAGGGGAGATGAGATATCCCCACAAAGCCAAAGGGTTACAGTAAGGACTCCCAATTGGCCGAAATATGAACAAGATCATAATTATAAAAAGACTTAGCATGAGAACTCCCAATAGAGGCAAAGAATCTAATGGACTCCTGTCACTCGTCAAGGCCGCACACTTTCTCATTGAAGACCCACTCGTTTCTCTCATTCCATCTCCTTTGAAACGTATCCCCTGTATTTAGTTTCCCTTGGATGAAAATCCACAAGAATATCTTCACTTTCTTAGGCACCTTTGCGTTCCAAATACCCTTAGTCATCTCAATATCAACGGGGGGTCGTATGGCCACTCAAAGCAGGGGTTAAAGACCTCACTGAGAAGCATCCATCTCTATGGAGAGTCCATGACTTGGAATCTTCTTTATTGGACAGTCTAATTGACTCCAACACATTGTGTCAAGACATCCATTCAAGAGCTTCCTCGTCTGCCACATTTCTTCTAACAAGCATAACCCAACTGCTTGAAGAATCGGACCAGCATTGGTTGATAAGATTCTCTTTTCTAGTTGTTATGTTAAGATTCTTCACCGTCCATATCAAATCAATATTTCACAAAGCATGTATTCTTCTATAGGAAGCAAAACCTTGTTTCAGAAAAACGAAGTGTACAGAAGAGAGAAGGTAACGTAGGGGTGTATTTTAAATGAAACCAGTTCATTTAGGAGGTTTCTGTCACATGAACCAAATAAGCAACAAATTCGAAGAAAGAATTTGTGCAAACAATCAATCAAATCAAATAACAGAATGCATTAATGTTCACATGTCATGAACCAGACTGTTTTGTAGGTCGCAAACATCCTATAATCTGATTCAGAAATTGCCAAATAGTCATATCCAAATATGTAATCATTGTGAATATTACAATAATTATCTTGAATTCTAATGTCCTGTTTTCTTATTTATCACATGCTCTATGCAAAACCAGGCTGGAAGGATATCTTGCTAATTCTAATAACAGAAAGCCCTCTACATGAACTTCATTTTATGTATACAACATTATCCAATACTTAATCGTTCAAGCCATGGTCATTTATACAGTAGTAATCATCTCTACTATGTGAATCTTACATCTCAATTTTCAACTGCTGAAAACAAAAAAGATGCATTAATAGAGCATTTCCTTCAATTCACAAGAGTAAACTGGCAACATGTACAAAAATTTCAGCAATTTGTTAGGCCATTTGAAACTGACCAAACATTCTCGTCTTCACTTAGGAAAGTGAGAAAGTCAGCAGACCTTGAAAGTTGAAACAAGAAAATTGAAAGAACTCAAATGGAAGGATAGGGCAACATCTAAGGCCTCAAAGAAAAAAAAAGATTCACATGACGGACCCATCTAAGATTATAGAACTTTCCAATAATCCATCCAAAATAATAAGTGGTAACTAGAAGGCACTAACATCATTATAGATATGCACGACCAAAATGCCAAATCTATTGAGAGGTATGCAGGGAGGGAAAGCAGTGCCGCAATAATATAGAACGCTTAAAGAAATGCAGACTAAAAATAATAATAATAATAATACCTGCGCAACATTAGGTTGGCAAACCCATAATGGTATATAGTTGTAATATGGCTTCCAATCACACTAGTAAAAACACCTTGCTGGCTTATGTCAATTGGGAGTAAGCACTTCAAACCAGTGTGATAATCACCTAACAGGCAATGAACCCGGAGCAATCCAACCATGCTGAAATATCCCAACACCTTCAAAACATTACTACTCCCACCACTATAGTCATACCCATCAGTAAGTGTAAATTGTTCAAGACCTTCTTTCTCCTCCTCAAGAATATGAATGATTGAGGATTTCTCCACAAAGGCTTGCAAGTAGTTAAGCACACCATATACATTCCAAGCCTGGAAATAAGCAACCACTGAAGTTAAGCTCCTAGACCTTTCGAGATAGATAGACCATAAAAACCATTAAGACTAAGTGGACGTGACTGCAAGAAGGATGAGTGTATGAAGGCTATGTGCAGATACACCTAAACATGGCTATCAAATTTGGAACAAATATCTGACCTAGTGTACATAAACTCCATTAGAAAAATATGAAAAACAAAACAATATTTTCCACGTTTCATCGGTCTTAAAAGACTGTCATTTGAAGTCTACAAACCATAGGTTTCAAGGCTATTCCAGCTATTTTAACCTCCTTAGGGGCAGTATAGGATTCAAATCCAAGCCTAATTCACTATGAATTTAATAAAACTAAATACACATTAATTCATATAGAGCAATAAGAAGGCCAAGAAGTAATACTGTTTTGTAACCTTTGGAGCTCACTTCCTTGTCTGATTGCAGACAGAGTAACACGCATCCTACATATTTTCATACAACAACTAGATCCCATGTGTCCATACTTTCATTATGAAAAATAAAAATCATAATCGTAGCAACCTGATCGTACTGCCTCAGAAGCGAAATTTCTTGCTCGGTCTTGTTCTTCATCTTGGCCCGGTATTGACAGAAGCTCTGGAACTGATAAACAAACTCATCCACCATATCCCATAGCCACTGGTTAGGCAATTGCATATTCACGACTCCGTGCAAAACCACCTGAAATAGGCTACAATAGTTATCCCATGAGTCAATCCTCTGCTTCAAAGTTGGCGACAGTCTCGCATAAAGATGGCGGAACCACATCTCACGGTAAAGCAGGCAGAAGACATGGTCATTATCAACAAAATGAGCCACAGCATCTACCGACGGCCACGGTGTGTCCTTGAATAGGCGGTCCGATAGGGTCTGGAAGGAGGTTTCATACATTTGATGGGTTTCGTATACATTCTTCTCACGGATGTGACGGTATAGATGAACGACAAAGGACTTGACGGAATCTGGAACGAAATTAGGGTCGTAGCCAATGTCTTGGCCAGCCGGAGACGGCACCGGCGCGTGTCGGGGGTCGTCATAGTTGGCCCGTGAGTCTTCGTAATCGTATGAGGCCATGATGACTGAATTCCGCTGTTACTGAGGTCGACGGAAATTAGGGTTTTAGTATAGAGTTGCGGAATTGGGAAGGAGAAGCAAGGGTTGGAGTAGGACGGCTACTAAAATTTTCAGAACTCTGAACCTCATGGATCGGATTGTTTGGGCTTCGTTGCTATTAATTAGCCCATTAGATGGTTTCAGTAAGCCTGGCCTGGGCATCTCCTAAATTCCTGTATAATCATCAAATGTCTTAAATATTTCTAAAATGTTGATTCCAGCTAAAAGCATAAAATACTGGTAATTCATAACAATTTCAAAAAATCTCAAAACAATGTCTCTAAAATCGCACATAATTATAAATTTTATGAAATTTCATAATTTTTAGCTACATAATAAACTATTTTGTAAAATAAACACTCACAAAGCTCTTGTCGATAGCACTCTGGGTTGTAAGCTATTTCAATTTCTATCTAACCTAAAATTTCAATAACCATGTCAACAAATTAATCTTCAAACCATTAATTAGAAAACCAACTAAACATCAATAAAAACTAGGAAAAATTACACAAATCACCTATGAACTATGGAGTTTTTTACAACCACACTCTTGAATTCTTAATTTGATCAATCGGCCCTATGTGTTTTGTTAAATGTTGCAATCATACCCATAAATTTTTAATATTATATTTTTTGTTTTAATTCTTCTTTTAAATTGATTTTTATATCAAATATAAATGAAAATGAATAAAGATATTTCTAGATGTTAGTAAACTATTTTTTCTAATAATTAATTAATAAGAAACTATAATTACTATAAAATAAAGAATTATTATTATTATTATAAGTTTAATTTTTAGATATTTATATAAAAAATATTAGTCATATTTTCTATTCAACAAGCTAATATAAAAGATATATCAAAAACTTCTTACGTAAGGTGTGGGATCCACCACTATTCTTTGTTATCCTTTCTTTCCTTTTGAACAATATGTGGGGTGGAAAAATTGAAACTTTGGCCTTAAATCGATACTACAAGTTCTTGAAATAAGTTTGATCTTTAGGTATAATATCTGCCTTTTGCCTTTTTGCTATATTATTATTTAAAATTTCAATAATCATATCAACACAAATTAATCTTCAAACCATTAATTAGAAAACCAACTAAACATCAATAAAAACTAGGAAAAATTACACAAATCACCTATGAACTATGGAGTTTTTTACAACCACACTCCTGAATTCTTAATTTGATCAATCGACCCTATGTGTTTTGTTAAATGTTGCAATCATACCCATAAATTTTTAATATTATATTTTTTTTTGTTTTAATTCTTCTTTTAAATTGATTTTTATATCAAATATAAATGAAAATGAATAAAGATATTTCTAGATGTTAGTAAACTATTTTTTCTAATAATTAATTAATAAGAAACTATAATTACTATAAAATAAAGAATTATTATTATTATTATAAGTTTAATTTTTAGATATTTATATAAAAAATATTAGTCATATTTTCTATTCAACAAGCTAATATAAAAGATATATCAAAAACTTCTTAGGTAAGGTGTGGGATCCACCACTATTCTTTGTTATCCTTTCTTTCCTTTTGAACAATATGTGGGGTGGAAAAATTGAAACTTTGGCCTTAAATCGATACTACAAGTTCTTGAAATAAGTTTGAGCTTTAGGTATAATATCTGCCTTTTGCCTTTTTGCTATATTATTATTTAAAATTTCAATAACCATATCAACACAAATTAATCTTCAAACCATTAATTAGAAAACCAACTAAACATCAATAAAAACTAGGAAAAATTACACAAATCACCTATGAACTATGGAGTTTTTTACAACCACACTCCTGAATTCTTAATTTGATCAATCGACCCTATGTGTTTTGTTAAATGTTGCAATCATACCCATAAATTTTTAATATTATATTTTTTTGTTTTAATTCTTCTTTTAAATTGATTTTTATATCAAATATAAATGAAAATGAATAAAGATATTTCTAGATGTTAGTAAACTATTTTTTCTAATAATTAATTAATAAGAAACTATAATTACTATAAAATAAAGAATTATTATTATTATTATAAGTTTAATTTTTAGATATTTATATAAAAAATATTAGTCATATTTTCTATTCAACAAGCTAATATAAAAGATATATCAAAAACTTCTTAGGTAAGGTGTGGGATCCACCACTATTCTTTGTTATCCTTTCTTTCCTTTTGAACAATATGTGGGGTGGAAAAATTGAAACTTTGGCCTTAAATCGATACTACAAGTTCTTGAAATAAGTTTGAGCTTTAGGTATAATATCTGCCTTTTGCCTTTTTGCTATATTATTATTTAAAATTTCAATAACCATATCAACACAAATTAATCTTCAAACCATTAATTAGAAAACCAACTAAACATCAATAAAAACTAGGAAAAATTACACAAATCACCTATGAACTATGGAGTTTTTTACAACCACACTCCTGAATTCTTAATTTGATCAATCGACCCTATGTGTTTTGTTAAATGTTGCAATCATACCCATAAATTTTTAATATTATATTTTTTTGTTTTAATTCTTCTTTTAAATTGATTTTTATATCAAATATAAATGAAAATGAATAAAGATATTTCTAGATGTTAGTAAACTATTTTTTCTAATAATTAATTAATAAGAAACTATAATTACTATAAAATAAAGAATTATTATTATTATTATTATAAGTTTAATTTTTAGATATTTATATAAAAAATATTAGTCATATTTTCTATTCAACAAGCTAATATAAAAGATATATCAAAAACTTCTTACTTAAGGTGTGGGATCCACCACTATTCTTTGTTATCCTTTCTTTCCTTTTGAACAATATGTGGGGTGGAAAAATTGAAACTTTGGCCTTAAATCGATACTACAAGTTCTTGAAATAAGTTTGAGCTTTAGGTATAATATCTGCCTTTTGCCTTTTTGCTATATTATTATTTAAAATTTCAATAACCATATCAACACAAATTAATCTTCAAACCATTAATTAGAAAACCAACTAAACATCAATAAAAACTAGGAAAAATTACACAAATCACCTATGAACTATGGAGTTTTTTACAACCACACTCCTGAATTCTTAATTTGATCAATCGGCCCTATGTGTTTTGTTAAATGTTGCAATCATACCCATAAATTTTTAATATTATATTTTTTGTTTTAATTCTTCTTTTAAATTGATTTTTATATCAAATATAAATGAAAATGAATAAAGATATTTCTAGATGTTAGTAAACTATTTTTTCTAATAATTAATTAATAAGAAACTATAATTACTATAAAATAAAGAATTATTATTATTATTATAAGTTTAATTTTTAGATATTTATATAAAAAATATTAGTCATATTTTCTATTCAACAAGCTAATATAAAAGATATATCAAAAACTTCTTAGGTAAGGTGTGGGATCCACCACTATTCTTTGTTATCCTTTCTTTCCTTTTGAACAATATATGGGGTGGAAAAATTGAAACTTTGTCCTTAAATCGATACTACAAGTTTTTGAAATAAGTTTGAGCTTTAGGTATAATATCTGCCTTTTGCCTTTTTGCTATATTATTATTTATGGTATTTTCTTGAAAGTAAGACTGGGCAATCCGTATAATGTCTTTTGCCATGCTATATTCTTCATCATCGTTGGAATATATTTCTCCACCCTCTCTCGTCCGGACTCCGGTTTACCTTTTTCTTATTTTCTTATTTTACTTTATTTTTTATTATTATTACTATTATTATTAGAAAAAAAAATCAATTTTGACTCTAAACTTGACAGATTTTATCAATTTTAATCCTGAATTTTTAATTTTATCAATTTAAACTTTAAACTTGACAAATTGTATCAATTTTAACTCTAAACTTTCAATATCATCAATTTAAACCTCAAACTTGAATAAATGTATCAATTTATACATTTGGTTAAGTTTCCGTTTCAATCACCGTTAGAAAGGTTTCTCACATATGCCCAAAGCCACGTATTGCTCTATGATATGTACTTGTTATTTTTTTAAAAAAAATTACCAAAAAAAATAATTAAATCATTCTAGATCGGGTCGCCACCATCATGAAAACCACGAATTCAACTCTAAAAAATAGGACCCACATGAAAACAAATGGACTCTTGTGTTCCCCTAGCCTTTGGTGTCGATACCAGCGATGACGAGTGTGAAGAAGATCCAGGTGGTGACGTCATTGAAGGCGACGACGACCATGGCTGTTTTGTCAACTTTGGTGGTGAGGAGTTTGAGCTCGACTAAAATGCGGGAGAGAACAGAGAAGACAATGGTGGATAGAGTGACATCCATGAACACAATGAACTGGTCGTAGCCGAAAGCCCTATGTCGTAGACAATGGTGGATTAAAGTGACATCGATGTTGGAGAGGAATGGGACAAAGATTTTGACGAGGGCGATTCCAAAAGCCCTATGTCTGTTCTGGCATATGGAGGACAAATCAAGCTCGAGACCGCTGAGAAATTAAAAAAATATCAATACTGGCTATCAATTCAAGAATGAGACTACTCTATTGAGAAAAATATGGTGCAAATAAGCTTTGTTTCTACTAAAAGTCGATGGATCGAGTAGAATCATGTCTTAAAATTAAAAAACCCTCAATTAATGACATGAAAAAAAGTAACAAAATCAGAGAATATGAGAAGTGGAAAAAAAAAAAACAATACTCTAAAATTGAAAAACATTATGGCGAGTCTACTCTAATTTTATTCAACAATTTTTTTTTTAAATAACAAATACGTATATGTTATAGAGCAACACGTGACTTTAGACATGTGTAGGAAACCTTTCTAACAAAGATTGAAACGAAAACTTAACCGATGGTGTAAATTGATACACTTGTTCAAGTTTGAGGTTTAAATTGATGAAATTGAAAGTTTAGAGTTAAATTGATACAATATGCTAAGTTTGATATTTAAATTGATGAAATTGAAAGTTCAATGTTAAAATTGATACAACGTGCCAAGTTTAGGGTCAAAAATATTTTTTTTCCCTTATTATTATTATTATTGGGATTATAAATATATAACGTTTAAATTTAAAGTTGTATTATTTAATGAGTTAGATAATTTGATATGTTTGGACTATATGATTTCAACGTTTAGACTATATAATGATAATTTGATAGGTAATATTATCTTGTTTCTACGAGGAGGTTTAAGAAATTTCTATTAGAAGGTTAGATAATTTCATAGGTAACCATTTAAATGAAAAAATTTCAATGGAAATATAACTCTATAATTAAAAAAATTTGAAAAAATTGCACAAACCACCTCTAAAATTATAATTTGATCAATCAGTCTCATATATTTTGTTAAGTGTTACAATCACACTTCTGAATTTTTAATTTGATCAATCCACTCCCTGGTTTTATTAAGTGTTGTAATCAACTCCTTCTAACTGAAGGGTAATTTAAAAATTCATGGGTGTAATTACAATATTTAATAAGGTACAGGGGCCGATTGATCAAAGTAAAAATTCAATGTGTGGTTGCAACATTTAACAAAGTACGTGAGCTTATTGATCAAATTAAAAATTCATAGGCGTGATTGTAACACATCTCATAGTTTAAGAGTGGTGTGTGCAATTTTTCTAAAATTTTTCAAAAGAATTCATTTTATTTAATTCAGCAAAAAAAAAAAAAAAAAAAACTGAACAGTAAGGCCCTATTTGATAACCATTTGGTTTTTGGTTTTTGGTTTTTGAAAATTAAGCTTGTTTTCTTTTAATTTCTCTGCAATAGTTTTCATCTCCCTTAAGGAAGTATTTGAATTATTAGCCAAATTCTAAAAACAAAAACAAGTTTTTGAAAACTATTTTTTTTTTAATTTTCAAAACATGACTTAGTTTTTGAAAACATAGGTAAAAAGTAGATGACAAAATAAGTAAAACCATAGGTGGGAGTAGTATTTATAGGCTTAATTTTCAAAAACCAAAAACCAAAAATCAAATGGTTATCAAACGGGGCCTAAATAATTCACCCAAAATTATCCGCTGGAATTCCCATCAAATTTAACGAAAATTTTTGCAGGAAATAAAATAGGATGCAATGACGCAGATAGAGAAGTCGTCCCCACTCGTGAACATTCCTACTTTTCTCTTGAAAATAAGCATGAGCTTTATGTATAATATTTGCCTTTTGCAGCCTTTTCATTTTGCAGGTTTTTGCTATATTATTTAGGGCAAAAGTCAATTTATACTCCTTTGAAACTGTATCAATTAAAATCTTGAACTAATAATTATATTAATTTAAATCTTAAACTTTCATAAATGTGTTAATTTATATTCTCTATTTCTGTTTGAAAAATGTTGATTCATATGTGTGCAAACTTATAATTGTATCAATTAAAATGAACTTTCATAAATGAATCAATCTAGATCCTCAATTTGAAAATTGTCCGTGCATGAATCCTCACACGTGTGTAGACTTCTTAAAAAATTTATATCATCTATTTGAAAATTGTCCATACATTTAAAATGAAATAGTCTAAATTAATTCATTTATGAATGATTAAAAGTTTAATTGGATACAATTATAAGTTTACACATGTGTGAATTAACATTTTTCAAAATGGAATTTAACGGAGGTGTAAATTGATACACTATAAAAGTTTAGAATTTAAATTGATACTATTAGTTTAAAGTTTTAATTGATACAATTGATACTATTAGTTTAAAGTTTGGCTAAATTATTGAAAATACCCTTAAACTATGTGTTTTGTTTCAAAAATACTCCTACAATTTAAAAGCTTAAAAAATACCCCTTAACTTTAAAAAAAAAAAAATTTAAAAATACCCTTACCGTTAAATTTTGGATGGAAAACATTAAAGTTCTGTTTCAATAATACCTCTAAACTTTAAAAAGTTTAAAAAATACCCCTAATCTTTCAAAAACGTTCAAAATATCCTTACCGTTAATTTTTGGATGGAAAACATCAAAGTTTTGTTTTATTAATACTATTGATATTTAATTGTGCTCATAAGAGACAATTTTTACCTTTATCTTTCTGATGTATGGATTATTTGCATGTCAATTTTGGTTGTTTAATTAATTGTGAATCGTTGGTCTGATTGGTGAAATCAACTCCCTAACGTATCTCTCTCTTGATTGTTCTCAATCTTTTATTTTATATTTTTATTTTGTTTTGATCTTATTCATCTTTCTATTTCTTTCTCTAAATAAAATCAAGTGATTATATTCGTGGTAATTAAGGCCCCGTTTGATAACATTCTTGTTTTTTTGTTTCTTGTTTTTTTGTTTCCGTTTCTTGTCTTAAAAACTAAAAACAGAAACATGTTTGATAGCTATTCATGTTTCTTGTTTCTTTACAAAAGAAATAAAAACATGCATGTGTTTGATAATTGTTTCTTGTTTCTTGTTTCTTGTTTTTAGTACATATAATATAATAAAACATATAACATGCATTAAAATAAATATAAAACAATTATAAAGAGTTTATAGTATTTTATTCATGCCCAACACAAAATTAATAATAATGAAAATAATAATAATAAATTTTATCCTTCAAATATTGTTCAAATTTGATTTACAATGTCATTTCTCTCTCCAATCAATTCACCCTAAATGATTTTGGCTTACACGAGTTAGTTCAATTAGACTAATTTGTAAATTGTCTAAGGTTAGACAATCGAGCATACCCACATTTCTTTAATTTAATAATAAACTTTATTTTTATTTTTTTTCTTTAAAAATGCATTAGCCAATAATACACGTAAGTAAAATTTAAAAAAAAAAAGAGAGAGAATATATATATTTGTTTACATTTAATGGTAAACATGAAATACATTATTAGTTTATTTATTTAATAAAGAAATTAAAATCATACTAAAAGGAAAAATGATATAGATTTAAATAGAAAATAATAACTAAAAGCTTGTTAATGGAAAGTAAAAAAAATAAAAATAAATGAGAGAGAAGAGAAAAACATAAACAAAAAGAACAAAAGAAAAAAAAAGAACTATTAAAAGAAAAAAATATTATAATGGAAGAGAGAGAAAGAAGAGGAAGAGAAATAAATAAATGAACAAAAAAAAAAGAAGAAAAAAACGAAAAGAAAAAAAAGAATTAAAAGAAAAAAAAAATAGAATGGAAGAGAGATAAAGAAGAGAGAGGGGGAGATGGGTGTAGGAAGGGAAAAGAGAAATAAAGATACATGCATGAAACATGAAAAAAAAAATAGAAACAAAATTTGAGAAACTACTTTTTGTAGTTTCTCAAAATTTGCCCATTTTTTAGAAACGTTTCCAAAAATTTAAAAACAAGAAACATGATTGTTTATCAAACATGTTTGTTTCTTAAAAATGAGAAATGGGAACAAGAAACAAGAAATGAGAACGTTATCAAACGAGCCCTAAGTGAATTAGAACACCAATCCTATGAACTATGAAAACTTGACCCATACATTTGGTATTGCATTGAATAATTTGACGCAACACCAACGTAGAGAAAGTCATTGTGCGCTAGCCTACTAGCTAGCATTCAAATGTCCAAGTTTAATGCTACATTAACGATTGCTAAAGAGAAACCCATAAGTTTAAACAAACACAGAGTCACAAAATGAGCTTCAAATTTGAGTGTTAAGCTTGAAACAATGAAAAACAACAACTTGGACATGGAAGTAGTAGATGGGTCATCAAGAATTTATTTTTCCACAATTTGACGTCAAATTCAAGCATTCCCTACCTGAATCAGCCTATTTAGGTTTCCAAATCCATCCCAACAATAATATAGTCTTTTTTTTTTCTTTGGTCTTTGGAGAGTTATGGTTATAGATTTTGGGTTTTTGGAGTTTATTATTTGGTCAAATTGTTACTACGACCTTTCAAATGCTAATAATCCGTTCATTCTCATTAATTTTCATAGAGGAAGAATTTGGAGAGAGATGAAGAAGAATAAATATTTTTCCAGTTAGAGTATTTTTAAAAAAAATTTAAAGGTCAAGGGCATTATTCAAAATGAAATTTTAACGTTTTCCATCTAAAACTTAAGGATAAGGGTATTTTTAAACGTCTTTAAAAGGTCAAAGATATTTTTGTAACTTTTGAAAGTTTATGGGTATTATTTAAACAAAACGTTAATGTTTTCAATTCAAAACTTAACGGGGTAAAGATATTTTTGAACGTTTTTGAAAGATCAGAGGTATTATTGAAATAAAACTCATAGTTTATGAGTATTTTCTATAATTTAGCCTTAAAGTTGTAATTGATACAACTCCAAAGTTTAAAGATATAAATTGATTTTTGCCTGTTATTTACTATTTTTTCTCTTGAAAATGAGTCTCACTCACCATTCTGCATAAGGGCACGACTTGGGTGCAGCTCCAGTGCTCCCCATTTTACAACTAAAAAAAATTTTGGTTTTTTTTTTTTTTTAATTCTATGGTTATAAATGGAGCAACACAAGATTTGGCTACATCCAAGTTTTTTCCTTCAAGAAAAGCTTACTTGGTCAGCATGTAATTATGTGTAGCTCACTTGAGCACCATTATTATTTTTTAAAAATGATAATAATAAAGTAACTTTTTTAAATCTTGTAGTACCCAAGTGGACTATTACACAGACATTTATTTAAAAAAAAAATAAAGTAACTTTTTTTAAATATTGTAGTACCCAAGTGAACTATTACCAGGCAGACATTTATTTAAAAAAAATAATAAAGTAACTTTTTTAAAATTTTGTAGTACCCAAGTGGACTATTATTAGGCAGACATTTATTTTTAAAAAAATAATAAAGTAACTTTTTTTAAATCTTGGAGTACCCAAGTAGACTATTACCAGGCATTTATCTTTTCCGCCTCTCGCTATATTCTTAGAATCTTTATCATCCTCTCTTGAAAATAAGCCTGAGCTTAAAAATAAAAAAATAAAAAAATAAAACTTTTTTTAAATTTTGTAGTATACAAGTGGACTGTGTACCAGGTGGGCATTTCTCTTTTCCTTCTCTCGCTATATTCTTAGAATCTTTATCATCCTCTCTTGAAAATAAGCCCGAGCTTTCTGTATAAAATATACAAGGCTGGCCACTGCATTCGTCAATTGAGCAAGACAATAAATTTTTCTCGAATTATCCTAAACATTAGTCTTCAATGACTTCTCTGCAGTCTCTTCTCAAACCCATTCCTCAGGCACCGATCAGCGCTGCAGAATTCACTGACCATTCTCAAAAGCCACTACGTTTGGCTCGATCTCTCTCTCTCTCGATACACAAATCGCGCAATACCCGACAGTTGTCTTTCAGAGGATTCAGAATTAGGTGTTCGATTGCAGGTTAGTTCTTCAAATTCGTCGTGAGAGTGTTTGATAATTGATTCCACTGGAGCCTTCTTTATCTAAGCAAGTCTGTTTGGCGCGTGTAGGATAGTTGACTCGCTTTTCATAATCTGGTTGTTTACAATCCTGTTCGGGCTTTTGCGATCCTAATTCCTAACTTTCTTTCAATTTTCCATATCCATCGCTCTGAAATCTGAATAATTAAACCAACTCCTTGTCTTGTCGCAGATATTGTTGGTCGTACTTCTGATGCTCCAGTGCTTAGTAGTTCAGAGGTCCACTTTTGACGTCTCTATTACTCTTGAAATTTCTTATATGTTGGGGTTTTTCCATTAACGTTGTAATCGGTGCTCCTTGAATTAAAGTTCATATTGTATAATGTAATCTATTTTTGGGATAGAAATAAAACAACAAAATTAGGCCTTTGATAATTATTTAGTTTTTAGTTTTTAGAAATTGTGCTTATTTTTTCATCATGGATAACATTTGAATTCTTAGCCAAATTTCAAAAAACAAGTTTTTGAAAACTATTTTTTTGTAGTTTTCATAAGTGAGCTTGGTTTTTGAAAAGATAAGTAAAAAGTAGATAACAAAACAAGCAAACTCAAATGGCGGGACTTAGTGTTCTAATTGTTATTTTGATCCATGTGTTTACTGAAGGTGCTTGAAAGATTAAGGGCAAGCCGAGAAAATCAAGAAAACCAGCAACAATTCCTTGCCATGTATTCCAGCTTTGTTGGAGGAATTACGACAGATCCAGCTGCTATGGTAATTCCAATTGATGACCACATGGTTCACCGAGGACATGGTGTTTTTGATACTGCTGCCATAGTGGATGGGTATGTGAGAATTTCATATAGTTTCACCAAGATTATGAATCTGATATCGATCTATTCCAAGACCCGCATAATTCGCACTGTAAACTTATGGGCGTTTATGTTTCTCTGAAATTTGCCAAAACCTAATAATTAGATATTTGAAATGATGGGAACCAGTTGATGTTTACTTACATTTTTTTTCTTTTTTCTTTTTTTCTTTCAAATGTTCAACGTACGTTAAAATTTTAATCAACTTTTAGAAGTATCGGCAATAATATATTAACCTCACTGAGTCTCCAGATAAATTTTCTCTTGTAGAGACTTTTTTTTTTTTACGATTTAAATGGGTAAATCACCTCTGACCTTTCTAAGAAACATGTCTCTCCAAAACACGCTTGGAATAGATATTGGGTAAATCATCTGGAGATGATTTGCCCAAAATTTAGAAGAAGAAGATTGAAGCCTAATCATTATAATTTTGATTACAAACTCTGAATTTAATTCCTGAAGTGACTTAAAGACATTGTGCAAATACGCGACAATGATTGTCTCATTTAAATCACAACACTTTTTAACTTTCCATAATTCTGTAAATGTATGAATTTAAATATAGGACATGTAGAGTTTCTCTTGTGTCACAGTAACAAACAAGAATCTAGACTATGTGTAAAAGAGATCTTTTTTTAATTACTTTGAGGTTGCTTAGATTTTATTTCTTAGTTATTTCCAACTTCATAAATGCTTGTAGCTTTTTTCTTCATTGGAAGTAGGAAAGGCACATTTTTATGTCATGATTTTGCCAGTGTTGAGTTACTGTATAGATTTAATTTATTGTTGACCAAGTTCCGCTCCTTTACAAATGGTTTGACATCTCAGATATATCTATGAGTTGGACCAGCACCTTGACCGCATTTTAAGATCAGCATCGATGGCAAAAATTAACCTCCCAGTTTCATATGATCGGGAGAAGATTAAGAGTATACTCATAAGAACTGTCAGTGCTTCTAAGTGTAGGAATGGATCACTTCGATATTGGCTGTCTGCGGGACCGGGAAATTTTCTACTTTCTTCTTCCGGCTGTCATCAGCCAGCCCTTTATGCAATTGTAATTCAAGGTAAGCCGCCATCTCAACCAAAAGGCATCAAAGTCGTAACTTCATCAATCCCCATGAAACCACCTCAATTTGCAATTATGAAGAGTGTAAATTACCTACCAAATGTTCTTTCAAGTATGCAAGCAGAAGAAAAGGGTGCTTATGCAGCCATTTGGTTGGATAGTGACGGATTCATTGCTGAAGGGCCTAATATGAACGTGGCTTTTATTACCAAGGATAAGGAATTTCTGATGCCTCACTTCGACAAAATTCTAAGCGGGTGCACAGCTAAGAGAATTATAACTCTTGCTGAGCGGCTGGTGAATGAGGGTAGGCTTCGGAGTATAAGATGTGAAAATTTAACCATGGAGGAAAGCAAGAAGGCAGAGGAGATGATGCTTATTGGGAGTGGAGTTCTTGTTTGCCCTGTACTGCAGTGGGATGAGCAGATTATTGGTGATGGTAAGTGCCCTCTATAATCTTTAATTCATAAATAAGATGTTTTTTAAGTTCTGAATCAAGATGTTTGCATCCCCTTGATTACATTGGCCAGGTGAATTTTATCTAAGAAATTAAGATTGGTTTTGGAGAATGATGGCACCATGACATGTTTGTACGAGTGCAAACAAAAGTCCCACATTGGCTAGCAAAGGGAGTGATCATAGGTATATAAGTAAGGACAATTATCTTCATTGATATGAAGCCTTTTGGAGGGAACCAAAAGCAAAACCATAAGGGCTTATACCCAAAGTGGACAATATCGTACCATTGTGGAGATAGGTGAAAGTTCTGTTATCTTTATCAATTGGTATCAGAGCATGGTCTAAACCTAGTGATATGACTCATTTGATAGAAGAGTAGATCTTTGTTCGAGGGGAGGAGGTGGATTGTGCGATAGGTGATTGTCGCTATTAGGGAATATCCTACAATATGATTTGTGCTTGTGCGGGCTAGTGGACGGATCAAGTCCCATCGGGTCGGCATGAGAGGCTCGAAGTGGTACTTTGTTCCAGGAGAGGATTATTAAGAGTGTAAACAAAGTTCCACATTAACTCCATTGGAATGATCTCCATTGGAATGATACCTTTTGGGGAGAACCAAAAGTAAAACTATGAGAACTTATGTCCAAAATGAACAATATCATATCATTGTAGAGATAGGTAGAGGTTCCATGGTCCTTATCACAAGCACTTTACCCTGTGATTCTGAATAATTGTTTTTACAAATAGAAACATATATGTGAAGTTTTCTTGCCACCACAACCACACGATGATCTAAGGAAACCATCATTGTAAGATTTCTGATGGTGGGGATGGGTGCCCTAATTATAGACCTGATGGTGGGGATGGGTGCTCTAATTATAGAACAAGAACATGAAAGCATGGAAGCCATGTTTTATCCATTTAAGAATGTTTTGGTTTTGCTCCACAGGAAGAGAAGGTCCATTGGCTCGGGCGCTTGTAGATCTTATTATCGAGGACATGAAATCCGGCCCCCCAACAGTTCGAACACCAGTTCCATATGAATAACCAAGTCCCAACTTGCCATCTTTCTCTCAGAATTTACTGATACAGCTCCCATGAATGCTGCTAGCTCAAGCGATATATATGGGGACGGGAGATAGGGCGGCAGTTCCATGAGTGATATGTAAGTTATTGTTTTGTTTAATGGACAGTGTTGACTGTTGAGTGTGATGGTGGCTTGGTTGGCGTTGTTTTAAGGGTGGTTGTTTTTTCTTTTTCTTTTTAATAAAAGAAGGGTTTGTTTGTTTTACTAACAAATATTTCTTCTGGTGTTTTTAATGATTGATAAAGCCTTAACAAATATAGTGTTTAAGAGTCGGCCAAGTACTTTAAAATATTTGAATTAATTTAAAAGCTATTTTTTTTTCAAAAAACTCTTGATGGATAGATTATCTAAAAATGATTTTAAGTGATTAACCAAAAATCTTCTAAGTGATTAACCAAAAATCTTCTAAAATGTGCAGTAAAAAAAACATATTTATAATTAATATAATCTTACTTTACCCAAATAATTTGTTATTCGATTTTTTTTTTTAAAAAAGGTAAGATATAAAAATATTGTTATTGAAAATATTTATTAAAAATTGCTTAAATGAGAAGGTATTCGACTCATTGCGTGAATGTTGTGAGAAAACGAAAATGAGGTAATAGAAGCAGAAGCGTGATTTGAGGATTTGGCATGCAACTCACATTCACTAAATATACTATTGCACATTGTAAATTCGTATTTTTTTTAATTAAAAAATATATAACATAATATATTAAAAATTATTTAACATTATTATGTAATATTTATACAAAATTTATAGCTTAAAATATGTTAATAAACTTATTGATAATATTTAAGACTCACCTATGTATTTAATGCGGAGTCTTATACAGAAGATGAAGTTATTAGAGCCTTAAACCAATTGGGGTCTTCCAAAGCTGGTTTGATGGCTTTACAACAATGTTCTATAAGGAGTATTGGTCTATTGTTGGGTATGATGTTTTGAACTTCTGCTTGGAGGTTCTAAATGAAGGCAGAGCCTTGGAGGAGATTAACATCACTACTATTACCTTTATTCCAAAGACTCATGCAGCTGCTTATGTTAAAGACTATCGTCCGATTAGTTTATGTAATGTATTATATAAAATAATTTCAAAAACGATAGCAAATCGTTTGAAGGAACTCCTGAAGGATGCTATTTCACCTACACAGTGTTTTTATTCCTGGAAGAATTATTTCAGATAATGCAGTTCTAGGATTTGAATGTATTCATTGCATCAAAAATAGGAGGAAGGGGCGAGGGTTGGCGACTCTAAAACTTGACATGAGTAAAGCATACGATAGGGTGGAGTGGTTCTTTATTGAAAAATTCATGTTAGCCCTTGATTTTAGAGTGGAGTTCACACAGTTGATAATGAGATGCGTATCCTCAATGTCTTATACCTTTAATATTAATGGAGAAAGGAGAGGTCTTATTAAACCTACCAAAGGCTTGAGGCAAAGAGACACTCTATTCCTTCTTTGTACCGAGGGATTGTCCACCATTCTAAATTGTTTGGAAGCTGAAAAGGAAATTACATGGCTGATGATAGCAATACACTCTCCTCCTATCTCACACTTTTTTTTCGCTGACGATTGTTTGTTGTTTTTTAGGGTGAATTTGTTTGAAGCCACGAGAATAGCTTCAGCCTTATCCAGATATTCCATTCTTACGGGCCAGCGGATAATTTTGCAAAATCAACAATTTGCTTTAGTCCCAATACGGATTCCACTGTCCAGAGGCAAATTATATCCCAAATTGAAGTGCAAAGGGTTGAGGCCCATGAAAGATACCTAGGGATTCCAGTGGCATTTCAAACATCCAAAAAGACATCTTTCAAGTTTATCAAAGATAAGATCTGGGCTTATCTACTGAAATGGAGGCACAAGCTTTTCTCCACGGGAGGAAAGGAAATTCTAATTAAAGCAGTTATTTAGGTCATACCAACTTATACCATGAATTGTCTTAAGCTCCCAAAAGCTTTAATTGATGATTATCATAGAATTTTCGCAAGGTTTGGGTGGAGAGATGAAGGATCATGTAGACGTATTCACTGGTCCACATGGAAGAAGGTTTGCTCCTTAAAACTTGGTGGAGGATTGGGGTTTAGAGACTTAGAACTTTTCAACCAATCTCTCTTGGCAAAGCAAGGTTGGAGGCTCTTGGAATCACCAAATTCTCTCATTGCAAGAGTTCTAAAAGGCAAGTACTACTTTTCTACTCCTTTCCCAGAGTCTAAGGCTCAAAATAATGCTTCCTACACTTAGAAAATTATTATTTGGGGCAAAGAATTGTTACGAAATGGTCTTCACTGGAGAATTGGTGATGGTCACCAGGTGAATATCCTAAAAGATAGATGGTTGGTTAGACCACGATCTCTAAAAGTTCAATATCCCCAAGGAATTGACCCAGATGCTAAGTGGAGACCTTGTTGAATGAGGCCAATCAATGGGATGAGGTACGTATCAAGAACTTGTTCCATGAAGATGATGCACTGCAAATACTAAGCCTCCCAAGACCTATCTATCAAGCTCACGATAAGCTAATATGTCATTATGAGAAGTCTGGTCTTTATTCAGTTAAATCGGGGTACCATTTAGCAAGATCTCTCTTAGATTTGCCATCAAGTTCAAATGGGGAAGGTATTAATGGATGGTGGAAAGCTATGTGGAAATGTGATATCCCTCTTAAGATAAAACTATTTTTTATGGAAGGCATTCCATGACTTTCTTCCTACATCCTTCAATTTGAGGAGAAGATGTTTGGATGTTGATCCCTTTTGTCCTAGATGTAAGATAGGGATAGAATCTTCGTATCACGCCTTATGAGAGTGTCGGTTTGTAAAGGAAAAATGGAAGGAGACAGTTTTTTTTCAAGCAGAATTGGCCACCTAATATTACCATATTTGCTTACTTGATATTTTGGTTATATGTGATACTCCCTAAATAGGAGTTAAATGAATTTATAACTATGTGTTGGTGCATTTGGAATGACTGAAATAGAGCTGTAGTACAAGGGAAGAAAGATAAAAATGCATATATAAATGACTGGAGCTATTGTGTATCATACCTAAAGGAATTTAGAAAGACAATTAGAAAATTTTCCTATCCCAGTGAATGAGGAAAATAATCAACTACGAAGAAGGGCAAAGATGTGAAATGGAAGCCTCCAAAATTTTCAAATTTTAAAATCAATACAGATGCAGCTGTGGATCCACAGGCCCTAACAAGTGCTTACGGTGTTGTCATCCGAAATGAGAAAGGAGAGGCGATGGTTACCTTAGCGAAGCTGATTCCGTGGGTGGTGAACGCTGAATGTGTTGAAGCCATGGCGGTAAGGGATGCTTTGTTGCTAGCTCTGGAGACTGGTTTTACCTGTGTGGAGGTGGAGTCCGATTGCACCACAATCATTCATCTTCTTCAAGTTGGAAAGAAGAATCTCTCGGAGCTGGGAAGTATAATTGAGGAAGCTCTTACCTTGGCCAAACAATTGCAGTTTTGTTTTTTCATCTAGTGTGATTGGAGGACGAATTTCTTGGCGCATGCAACGGCGAAACTCAGGTTGAAACTACAGGGAGAAGAGAAATGGATGAAAGCAATGCCTGAAGCTATCCATGAAACTTACTATCTAGATTGCACTTCTTTTAAGTATCTCCAATGGATTTCTTTAATTTTATTGTTTCCTATGTCAAAAAAAAAAAAAGAAAAGAAAAGAAAAAGACTCACCTATATATTTAATCGATAATTATTACTATTTTTATTATTTATGAACATATTACTAACCACACTATAAACAATTTCTTAAATTGAGGTTTAGTTTTTAAAGTTACCATCAAACACATTTAAAATCATGAAAAACAACTATATATATATATATATATATATATATATATATATATATATTTATTTATTTATTTCATTAAATCTCTTGTGTATCAAAATTGTGAACTAATTAAACGGACTTTTTTTTTATTAATATTGTAGTTTTTAAAAGTTATTATAAAAATATTGTTGTTTTGAAAGTATTTATAAAAATATTGTTGTTTTATTTAGCTGGACAATGGTCGTCTCTTGAAGAGACGACCATCTACACGCGGATTAGATGGTCGTCTCTTGAAGAGACGACCATGTACACGCGGCAGATGGTCATCTCTTCAAGAGACAACCATCGTCCAGCTTTGGTTTTTAAAAAAACACGCGTAGATGGTCAGAGACGACCATCGTTAGATTTTTTTTAAAAAAAAAACACGCGTGATGGTCGTCTCTTCAAGAGCGACCATCTGATCGATTAGACATGGTCGTCTCTTGAAGAGACGACCATCTCCGAAAAAATTATGGTCGTCTCTTGAAGAGACGACCATAACAGAGAACATATCCCCCATTCCTTCTTCAAAATAAACATAACGCCCCCACCTTCCATTTGTAAAACAAAAAACCAGCCCCACCCCTTTTCTCTCTCGTTTTCTTCTACTTATTCTCGACCCCACTTCAAATTTTTGTCGTCATCTCAGTAAACAAAGTTGTTTTTTGTTCGGCATTGGAGCAAAGAGAAGAATTTTGTCGGCATTTTGAAGGATTGCAAAATCTATCTGATTTGTGAGTTTTATTAACTTTTTTTTTCACTATTTTGTGATACTTTCATTTATTTTTATTGTAGATCTCTTGAATGAATATGAATTTTGTTAGAATGGTTGAATATGATTATTGTTGATATATATATATATATATATATATATATATATATATTTATAAGATTTGTTAGATTTACACATTTTTTTAAGATGTATTGAATTTAATTTGTTAAAAATGGTAGGATTGAGTTTTGTTTAATAATTCGTTGGATTTAGTATTTTTCAAATATTTATGTTATTTTTAGGGTTAAGGGTTTAGAAATTAGAGATTGAATTTATTATAATTTTTTTTAAACTGAAAATTAATATTTATGTTATTGTTTACTTTCTTATAGAATATGGAAGACAAATGTTTGGGATTTATTTTGCATAGAAATGGATCTATGATTGATGGAGTTGATTATGACCAACCGGCATGTGGAGGATTTTCTATAAATGTGAATAGTGGGGTCATCTTTGAACAATTTGTTGAAATGGTAGGATTATCACTTGGTGTAAATGTGAGAACAAATCAGCTAAAGATAGTATATAGACACCCTGAGTTAACACTATCTGGATCGTTAACATATACACCAATACCAATTCCTAACCAACAAGCAATGAATTTAATGTTTTCAATTACGATGCCAATTCCAACTTTAGTGCATTTATACATCAGTGTGAGAAGGGTCGACATGGATGTACAAAACTTGGGAGAAACCTCTAGTCAATGTATTGAACCAAGTCAATGTATTGACCCCGAGCCTGAATCAGTTGCCCCACCGTGTGATGGTGAAGATATGGTGGTGGACAATATGTATAAGGATTTCAGAACTGAAACAGATGATGAGTTTGAAGAACTAGACTTTTGTGGTAATGAGCACGTTATCCCTTCGAATACATTCACTGAGTTGGATAACAGTGTAATAAATAGCACTATGGAACATGATCTCATACAAGAACCAGTGGTTGTTGAAGGGAACCAATTATATAAGGGGTTAATTTGTAACAACAAAGAGATTCTTCAACATTTGGTAAAATGCTTTGCTGTTAGGTGTCACGCACCATATGAGGTTGTGGAATCAACACCTGCGATATAGGCAGTACGATGTCAAAAATGGGAAGATGGTTGTAGATGGCGGCTTCGTGCCATAAAAAAGAAATCACATGGCTTTTTCGAGATAACTCAGTATGGTGAGCAACATAACTGTTTTTATTCAGAGTTAAATCAGAGTCATGTGCAGTTGGATTCTACGATGATTGCCATTGAAGTATGTGAAACTGTAAAAAACAAGCCCTCTGTTAGTGTATCAAAGTTACAAATTGACATAAAAGAAAAGTATGGGTACCACGTTCCCTATTAGAGGGTGTGGGAAGGGAAAAAGAAGGCTATGATGAGAGTGTTTGGTGATTGGGATGATTCATATAAGCTTTTGCCCAAGTGGATGTACATGGTGAAGCATGCCAATCCCGAGACACGTGTCGAGTGGAAAGTAAAATATTTTGGTGAAAGTGCAGGTCATGCCATCCTTACTTCGGTGTTTTGGGCTTTCGGTCCTTGCATCGAGGCTTTCAAAAAATGTCGACCCATCATTCAAATTGATGGTCGCACTTGTACGGAAAATATAGAGGGAAGTTATTAATTGCAACAGCAGTTGACTCTAATGGCAAACTACTTCCACTTGCATTTGCCGTTGTGGACGAGGAATGTCGCGAAACTTGGGGCTGGTTTTTGAAACACCTCAGACAAATTGTCACGCAGAAAGATGTATGTTTGATTTCAGACCGACATGGTGGTATAATTTCTGCTGTTAACACTCCAGAAAATGGTTGGACAGATGGTCACTCTCATCATCGGTTTTGCTTACGACACATTGCGAGCAACTTCAATTCAAAATACAAGTGTCGAAAGTTGAGAAACTTGGTTTATCGTGCTGGTTGTCAACACCAAGTTCGTAAGTACAACAAAGTCGTTGAAGATATTAAATTAATGAACAGCTCTTGTATGAGCTTTTTCAACAACATTAGTATTGAAAAATGGACGCAATCCCACGATGGAGGGTTCCGATATGGGTGGATGACCACTAACTTGGCAGAGAGCGTAAATGGAGTTCTTAAAGGCGGTCGGATGCTGCCAATCACTGCACTTGCTCAACTTACATTCTATAAGTGCGTATCGTATTTTGAGAGTAGGAGAGCTGAAATAAGAAAAGCTTCCGCTCAAGGAGAGAACTATATCAGGTAATTACACAACCCATTTTCATATTATTCAAATGATTTTATTTCAATATAATCATACTAAATGAAAAATATATCAGGTATGCTCTTGATATGATTGTGAAGTGGGCATCAAGATCCAGTAAACATGAAGTTGTATCATATGATCGAGAAACTGGAGTATTCCACGTAAAAACTGGGCTCCATTACTTCAATGCTAAAGGAGGGAATATTCAATCTTTGAGGTTAGTTAGAGGAGAAAATGGTTCAGTACATTATTGTTCTTGCAATAAATGGCAATCATACGGCATCCCATGCTCACATTTCATGGCGGTTTGCTCGCACTTGAAGTTGAACTTTGAAGATTTTATTGAGGACGCTTATAAGCTTTCAACTTACGCTGAATGTTATTCGCCACAATTTCAACCGATCCCTCATGAAGACTATTGGATCACATCTCCTAACATGCCTGTTCTATATGCTGACCCGAAGTTGTTGAGACAACCTGGTAGACCGAAGAGTTCTCGCTACCACAATGAAATGGATTGGAGAGATCCAAGTACTCAACATCGTTGTGGGTTGTGTAATCAGTTGGGTCACAATCGAAGGAATTGTCCTTCGAGACAAAGAGAAGCACCTTCGTAGTCCATTTTATGTTTTTTTGTTGAATTTTGTTGTCTTTTTGGTTTAGGGTGACATAAGTGTTTTGTTTAGTTATTAATTTTAGCATCGATTAGATATAATTTCTTGTTGTTTATTTAGTTATATTTATAGTGTTTTGTTTATTTAATTGCTAAGTAGTTATTAATTTTGACCAAAAAACAATTTAATTGCTAAGTAGTGAAATAATCTATAAAATAGTAATAAAATGATAAGTTCACTTCACTTTAATATTAAAAAAAAAAAATAACACATGGTGAATGTCATCAACTAATCTGATTCTACTTGTTCTTCTTCTTGTGATCCTGATCCAGTATGGTACAAATATGTATCATCTTCTCCACGTCCACGTCCACGTCCGCGTCCCCGAACCTGTGCTGGTGTATAGTACCGTGAACTTGGAGTCGGTATCATCATCATCGAAGCGGATGAACCAGCACCATCTTGAGTTTGAGTGATGGGAGGCATGTCGTCCACATCATGGTGAACCTCGTCCTGACGAACATCTTCTAATGCATCATCAGGTTGCGGAGCATTGTTCAGCCGTCGACCACGCCTTCTTTGCCTAGGACCCGGTTGCGGAGCAATAGGGATGCTATACAAATAATGCAACTGCTCCATATTTAGGTCTCCACTGTCACACAAATTCATAACCTCCAAATTTTGTGAAAGGTCTCGAATTTGTCTGAAGCAGGCCCGCTGCGAATGATAATAAGAAGTATACAATATGAATAAATTATATCATAATTAAAGTAAATATAACTTTACATTTTAATTGAAACTTGTACCGCTCGACCATAGGACGCTCCCTCGCGAGTGATGTAGCGCCGAGTAATATTCATATACCAGTCACTGTAATCTGGAGTGGTATGACCATATGCATCAATTGGATGAGCATCAACTATAAACTCTCGACGTCTATGCCATCTATCTACATATGGTGTCAGCGCAATGAGCCAATCTTGTTGCCGGAGGTCTATGTCGTGCAGCTTCGGCTTCGTCTAAGCCACTTCCGAGATAGCTTGTTTCATCCCAAATTGTCGCACCACTCTGTTCGGCAGATGCCACTCAATAATATGAAAACAAACGAGCGGACTCATCGTACGCCAAATATCTTCACCATTTCTACATGTGTCAGGCAATGTGGCCATGACATTGGTGTATGGCTCCCATATCATCTAAAATTCCAAAATATAAACGTTCATAGCGTGCAAACAAATAAAAAATTATATAAGTTCTTTAAGTAGGCACGTACCAAGTCCGGTTTAAGGAGGTCAAACATATATCTGTACTGGACAAGTACATGAGTAGCTGACCCAGTGACACAAAATTGGTCTCTCCACCTACATTAATATTACATTTTAAAATTTAACAAAAGTTATTCAAAGAATAAGCATAAATTAAATTGAATTAAAAATTCCACAAACATACCGAGAACCAAATGCACGACCAACTAAAATTGCGTCGTTGATGTGGCGACGTTGTGGAGCCATGTTGGGAATCGTTCCCAACCCCATAGTTGTAAGAGAATCATAGGGCCAGCAATCTCGCGAGCATCTGATCGACTCGCCTTACACAGTTGCCTATATAACCAGGCTAGGCAAGCTCCACCCCAAGCATATCTTCCTGCAACCCCAAAGTCTGACAGAAGTGGCAGGAACATGAGGTGGACTTTGTCTCCAGATTTGTCGCAAAACAAGCTCCCACCAAATAACTGTAAAATGTATGCTCGGGCATACCTCGCTATGGTCACCTCATCTGCATCATCATTTAACCCTCGAAATTGAGATGCTAACCACGGCAAACTTAACCTGGAACCCCTGATATGGTTGGGACCTGGAGTCACCCCGAACAATCGTTCACATGTCTGACTCCAATTGTAGGTCATGGTTCCAGTGACAGTCTCGCCATCCACTGGTAATCCAAGTAAAACTGCTACATCCTGCAGAGTAACAGTGCACTCCCCGCCAGGCACATGAAAAGTATGTGTTTCCGGCCTCCACCTCTCTACGAGTGCAGTGATAAAGTGCCAGTCTAACTGAATGAATCCTAATCTGGCCACCCCATCTAACCCTACTGAACGAAGATGAGGCACTATATGGGGGTGTAGTGGGATGTTGCGAGAGACAACTGCTTCTCGGCGTCTACAATGTAGTTCTTCTAAACTTCGATCTTGCCAGACAAGCTCTGATCTATGAGACAGTTGAGCATATAAAACTGATGGATCAATTGGCCCTGGGTTGATATCCATAACCTACAAAATCAAATCATTGCCCCTGGGTTTAATTTTTTTTATATATTAAATAATTTCATTTCATAATTTCATATTAAATATTTTCATAATCAAATAAAGATAAAAATTTTCATAATCAAATAAAGATAAAAATTATCATAATCAAATAAAGATAAAATTTTATGACATTATATATTAACTATTTAATAATTTCTTTTCATACTCAAATGAAAATAAATAGTTTTTTCTATATTAATTTCTAAGCCCTAAAACTAACACAAGTGCAATAAATATTTGCAAATAATTAAACTCAACAAATTATTAAAATAAAATTCAATCTTACCATTTTTTTAAAAATTAAATCTAATTTATTTTATAAAATTATGTAAAATTGACAAATTATATATATCCAACCATGATCAACTTCAACCAATTTAACAAATTCATTCAATATCTACTCAAAAAATAAGTGAAACTATAACTAAATATTGTGAAATAAATAATATTCAATAGATCTACTAAAAAATAAGTGAAGTGAAACTATAACTAAATATTGCGAAAACAAAATAAAACTCACGAATCAGGTAGATTTTGTATTCCTTTGTAGTGGTCGGTGCACGTTTGATCTTTTTCCACCAAAATGATCTTCTTTACTCTAATGCCGACAAAACTTTGAAGTGGGGTAGAGAGAATGAGTAGAAAGGGAGAGAAGAATGGTGGGTGGGGTTGAGAGAGAGGGTATAAACCAGAGGGAGAAGAAGGAATGAATAGGGAATGTTTGAAGAAAATTGAAATGTGGGGCTGAATTTAAAGGAATTGTCTCGGGTATGGTCGTCTCTTCAAGAGATGACCATGTCCCGAAATTGCGCAACGTGGCAAGCATGCGATTTCCGTCGATTCCCTTTTTTTGCTAAAAATCGAACGGTGGTAAGAGACGACCATCCGAAAACTCAAACGCCCTCGTTTTGAAAAATAAAACGATGGTCGTGTCGTCTCAAGAGACGACCATCCACGCGTTTTTTCGAAAAAACGCAAAAGGCGGGAGTTTTTTTTTTTAAAATTCGAACGATGGTCGTCTCTTGAAGAGACGACCATCTGCCGCGTGTACATGATTGTCTCTTCAAGAGACGACCATCTAATCCGCGTGTAGATGATCGTCTCTTGAAGAGACGACCATCGTCCAGCTAAATAAAACAACAATATTCTTATAAATACTTTCAAAACAACAATATTTTTATAATAACTTTTAAAAACTACAATATTAATAAAAAAAAGTCCCTAATTAAACACCCTTAATTATTTATTTGAAAATTGCTCAAAGTGCTTTAGCTTTTTTCCTTTTTTTTTTTTAATAAATGAATTAAAAAAAATAGATGGAATGAGGTAAGAACGGAATGGAATATCTTAACGACAAAAAATAATAATGCCATTTCAATTCAACTTTGAAGCTATACGTGTCAATAATCTTACGTGGCTTGGACTATTTTTCTCATTTAGTTTGAAAACAAAGACATAATTATTGTTATAATTTAAACTTTTAAACTTCATTTCTTTTACTTTTGAAATATCAAACCAATTTTGATAATTAAGAAGGTATAGCTCAAACCAACTGTGACGCGTTAATAATCGTAAGAAGAATGATAAAGAATTTAAAATTTTGAAAGGAATGATCCAAATAGATAATTTTCAAAAGGAAATGTCAATTGTCTAATTCATCTATTTTATGTTAGCCAGTAGGAAAATTTTTATTAGCTATTATTAAATATTTGATTGGTATTTATTTTTTTAATAAGAGGAAAAGTCTCTCTTATTCTTTCATTTCTTTACATTCCTCCTCCTTAACTATCAAAATTAGTAGAAAATTACTATTGACCAATCAGAAAGTAAATATTATTTAAGTTAAAACACCATTTAGTCTATGTACGAGTTTCATTCTATTTTAGTCCATATGCTTTCAATAAATCTTAAAATTAGTCCGAACTGTTAGTTTGAAGTTAATTTTTATTGAAATTACTTAAATAATAATAATATTTTTCATGCAAGAAAAGATATAATAAGAACATATTTTTAATTATTTTTTTTTAGAAAAGTTAACAATAAACTAACAAGAGGGACTAATTTTAAGTTTTGTTAAAAGTATAGGGATTAAAATTGGACATTTGAAAGTCCATGACTAAAATACAAGGAAAATCCAAGATACATAAATCAAAATAATATTTTAGCCTATTATTTATTGCTCGCTCTTCAACACAATATGGAAAAGGCAATTCCAAAATTTTCAAAACTATCAGACGAGGGATAGGGTTGTAATGAGAAGAATTTGGGCGCAGTCTAGGTTGCACCCATATTTTTGCAACCAACTCTAATAACATAAAGTAGAATTTTTTTAAAAAAATATTTATTAAAATTTTTTTACTACATGACAAACTGTGAATGGACACTTGAATGAGATTGATAAAGATGGGTGCAGCCTAAGATGAATTCTAAGTTTTTTTTTGGGTTGTAGTTGTGCCATGGTGTGAATGATAAAAAATGAAAGCAATTTATTTAATCAGAAATATTTTATAATTCAATTATAAAATTTTAAAATTTTAAAAAATGTAGAAATATAAAAGGGGTGGCGGGTGATTAGAGTACGGTGCGTTATGAACGAAAATACCAAATAGCAGTTGATTAGTCTGCTTTGTATGAATTGGCAGCAAAAGAAGAAAAAGAAGAAAAAGAAGAAAAATCTCGGCACCATCCCACTCCAAAGCCAACAGTCCCAGGTGGTTCACGTCACTAAAGGATTCTTTTACTAAGCTTCTCGATACAATTGAGGGACGATCAACAATAATCAGAGTAAGAGGGAGAGTTGAGACTTTGAGAGAGCGAGACTGATACGATACTATTGCACAATTTGAATAGTTTAGGAACTTGCAGAAGAACGAGTTTACGATTTATCGCCTTTCGGAGAAGGAGTTTTTCTTTTCTGTTTGAGTGATCGTTTTGGGATAGTCGTGGAGATGGTGAATCCGATGGTTGAACGTGCCACGAGCGATATGCTGATCAGTCTAGACTAGGCCGCGAACATAGAGATATGTGATATGATCAACAGAGATCTTGGGTAGGTGTTGATTTATTTACTCGATTACACTCTCCATCTCCTCTGTTTTCAGTTATTCTTGGTTGTTGTTTTGTGTTTTCTTCACGCAAGTTAATGTTTTCGTATGAATTTTTTTTGAAGGATTACATTGTTTGGCTTTCGAATTTCATTGCAAGCAGTTCTAGGAGTTTGTTTTCTGTGGTGGTAACTTGGTAGAAATGAAAACTATTTTCGCCCTCTAAATTTTGATTTCGTCTTTCGTTTATTTATCATGATGTTCATAAGACCCTCCAAATTAATGATAAATAAGTAAGCGATGATCAAGCTTGCTTATGCAAGCGGCTGACCGAGTGCATATACTCTGTCTTGATTTTATAATTAAGTAGGTAAAGGAGGAAAGGGCATGGCGACGATGAAGCAATTTTCTCTTTCGAATTGAATTGGATGGTGCTCTTACCAGTTTGTGAAGTTTTTTGAATATGCTGCCAAATGGGAGCTTCTATTGATGGAAGAAGCTCCCACGTTGGTGGGTACTATGAAAAGTCTTTCTTCAGTTCAGTTAACGTATCAAAATTAACAGTTTGGAAGAACTGAATCATTTTCATGCATAACAATCATCCAATTAAGTCATCGACATTTTTGCAAATATTTTATCGATGTTGTCTGACATATTTTTCCCATGAGAATAAAGTGAAAAGGCAGATGTTTATTTTGCTTGCATCATTTAACATTTGTATTGAGTTATAAGGCTTCTGGAAGCACTAGGATTTGAGAAAGTTTTGTATTTTTGGCGCCTTCAACTGATGTGGTTATTTCTTTTTGCCTTTGTACTGAGGCACAATCAATCGTCTCTTGGAACATGCAGATTGAAGTTTGGTAGTTAGAGAATCCTATATCTGTTTTGAAGGAATCTGAGAACTTATGTATGAAGCAGTATTCTTTTCATTCTCGTTTAGTGCGAACTATTTAGTTTGATGATGATTTACTAGGCAAACAAAAGATGTTGTTAAAGGAATAAAGAAGCGCATTGGAAGTAAGAACCCCAAAGTTCAGCTTCTTGTACTAACAATAAGTTGCGAACATCGCTATTGTTATAATCACCTACACATGATTTATTTATTGACATGATGTTGGCACTATTTAACTTGCTCACAAACTGTCTTCTGACTTCAAGTCTTGAATACATTTCACCTTTTGTATCTGCCTATGTATATTTTAATTTACTATTGACATGCCTGTGTGTGTATATGTTGTAGCTCTTGGAGACCATCATCAAGAATTGTGGGGACATTAGTTATGCACATGTAGCGGAGAAGGAAATTCCACATGAGATGGTAAAAATTGTAAAGAAGAAGGTAAGATAGGCTTGTTTTTACTCTTACTTTTTATTCTTGAGGGGAAAAAAATCCGTTCAGCTTGGTTTCATGGTGTCTATGATGCATGGTGTAGCCTGACCTTCGTGTCAAAGAGAAGATATTGCTCCTGATAGATAGCTGGAAAGAGGCTTTAGGAGGACCAACAAGACGATACCCACAATATTATGCTGCTTATCAAGAACTATTGGTATGATCAATAATAATGTTATCCATGATATTATGTTGTGTATTGTTAAGTGCTACTCATTGGACATTCAAATTTCATTGTTAAACCATAGAATCTGATTGATAAGGAGATCATCTTGAGTTCCAAACAACTTTGTCTTGTCTGGACCTATATATGTGTAATTATTTTATTGTAGGTAGGAGTAGGACCAAATGATCATCACAATACTTCCTTCAATGACAATTGACATTCTCTGAAAAATTGGTCCTTTTCAGCATGCTGGGGCAGTTTTTCCCCAGAAATCTGAAATGTCAGCGCTTGTACTCACACCTCCGCAAAGACAACAAGCAGGATTGTATAATCAGAATCTCCACAATCCTGATTATCAGCAAGATGCTCCAGGATCCTCTACAGATGTTAAATTTTCAACCTTAAGGTACACTTTTGATAGGTTGTGTGTCTGAACGGACTCCACTAGAAACTATTTAATGTCCTCATCCTCCTCCCTCCCTTCTATTTAGCTACTTTCTGATAGTTAGTTACACGAACTCGCCCTTGAACTCTCAGCTTTAAACTAATTCTCCTCACTTTCTCTTACAAATTCGCCACGTTCCCCCTTTCCACCTTTCTTACACAAGTATAAGTACTACAGTTTGAAGGTCTATTGAAAAACGACAGTGTAATGAAGGGCTGATAATTCCTTCTACACGTAGAGTTTTCTTGCTCAAGTGGAACTGTTTTCTATGAGTTTAAAATTGAGGTTTGATGATCTACTAGTCTTCATTTATTAGACATTTGAGTGGGTAGTTCATCGTACTAATTAGTGTCTTGAATCTTGTTCTGGAGAAACTTGTAGTTCCACCATTAAACTTGTGTTTGACGTGATAGTTTACTTCATTTTTTTGGACATTTTCTCTCTGCTGTCTAATATACTGGTTCGGGATCTTGTGAGACTTGAAATTTATTTTTCAGCTTGACCGAGATCCAACTTGCACGGGGAGTAGTGGATGTCCTTGCAGAAATGCTCAATGCATTAGATCCAGGAAACAAGGAGGTAAGTTATTGATTTGAGAAAAAGGTTAGATTAATGTTGTGATGAAATTGTGTGCTAATAATGTTGGTTTTGACTAATAATATTATAATGTAATTTGTGAATAATAAACTTTTTAATTTTACCCTTGATAATAAATGATTCCCATATTTTTTTCAACTTTTTATGCATTTTAATTCCTTCTTACTATCAATTTGATGTGTCACTTCATTTTGCAGGACATTAAGCAGGATGTTGTTGTTGACTTGGTAGAGCAATGCCTTAATTACAAGTAGAGGGTAGTTCACCTTGTGAATTCAACATCGTAAGACTTTTTTATATTTGGTTTTATATCATAGTTTTTTCAGCTATATTTTTCTATCGTATTGTCATTTTGTCGTCGGTATGCAGTGAAACCAGGAGGTTGGTGTGGTTAAGTACTATATTGGATGTGTGCTTGTAATGAAAATGCTCTGTATATTACGCTTTTGGTGCTTAGATGGTGAAAGTTGCAGGAAGTTAATATCCCTGAAACATAGGTGAAAAATATGATGTCAGTATCTATTGAAAATTTTCCTTTGTTTTTGGTGATATAGATCGTCCCTTGAAAATTATGTTTGCATTACTTTTGTGTTCATTAGGGGGGATACACATATACAGAGCTCATCATATACTTGTTGCCAATTAAGTGTCATGAAAAACTGTTCCCTTTCAATATATATAGATCATATACCAGTATATACTAATTTCAGCTCTATATTTAGGGATGAATCATTGCTCTGCCAAGGATTGTCACTTAATGATGATTTACAACGTGTACTTTCCAAGCATGAAGCAATTGCTTTAGAAACTTCTGTCCAGAAAGAGAAAACCAAGCCTGAATTGGTTGGAGCACGTCGTGATGCTCATTTTCCTCTTGATAACACAGGAGATAACAACCAACAACCTGAAAGGAAGTAATTATATTCTTTGATTTCTTCGAATTGGCTTAGTATACACAATCTAGATTATATTTATTTTTTTGATTTTGCTGAATATTGCATGAATGTTTTGAATTATTAAGCTTGCTGGCTAGAGACTACCGTGCTAATTTTAAAGTATAGGAAGATGTCGGAAGCTTTAAGGTGCTTCTATATCTGGCATTTGTAGCATTTGAAGTGACTACAACTATTAGGCTACTTTCATTTGTTAAACGTCTTTTTTCCTTTGAAAATTCTTTGGACACATATTTTCAAATTAATTTTATAACTTCAGAATCAATATTCATTTTGTGTTTAGCCATTAAACCTGTTGACCAGATAATTTTTTACCATTTTAGATTTGACTTGTCAGTACCAATGAATTTATTGCAGCTCGACCTTGAATACTACTGGCTCAGGCACCCAAACAGTAAATCAGTCATTGCTTACATCTCCTGCCACTGATGGTTCAGCTTCTCCAGCTACGTTTGATCCCAAATTTGACCTACTGAGTGGTGATGACTACATTTCTCCAGTAGCAAACACTTCACTGGCTCTTGTTCCTTTGACTGAGCAGCAGCCAACTACTCCTTTATCTGAGCAGAATGCCCTTGTCCTTTTCGACTTACATTATGATAGCAACCAAGCAACTAATGTTGCTGCAACCCAGTCTGAAAATCCTGGAGATCAAACCTATGCTTCAGTCTCAAACTTCCACCAACACCAGGATTTTCAATATCCGCAAGGTGGGCTGCACCTCAATGGAACTGTCCAAACCCCCAGATCATCTCACTGGGAGCAGTCACTATACACAAATGCTTCTGGTCCTGGTCCCTGAATGGTCTGGTTTCCCAGTCAGGACAGCGCCAACGGTCACCCTTGCCACTTACTCCAGATAATGGTTCGTATATGCATTCGCTAGACATATAATCATGCTTTGGAGACCATAATCCTTTAAGTAAAACTCTATACAATCTTTAAACATATGTTATTAAGGTAGACATAATCACCATACAGTCCACACCTTTTCTCGAACAGAGGAAAAAAACCAACAAACAACTACAAAGTCTTCTAACTGGGTATTGGGTATCCTGGGAGACTTCTTTTCTTTCCATCCGGTTAGAGTCCTTATATTAGTGTAATTGTATCTTTGTAAATATACTAATTGGGCTATCCTTTATTGTCTTTTCACTTTCTCCTACTTAGGTTAACCTTGTACACTTGTATATATATCTCTTTAGTGAATGGAATAGAGTATTCTAATTCTCTCAAACCTTTAGCATTAACATGGTATCTAAGCTTTAGGGTTTTCTAGGGAAATTAGCTTGTGTCCTTAGGGATTTGTGACCATTAGGGTTTGAGGTTTGGAACACCTTTTTGGGGGCTTAGTCTTTGTTGTGAGTTTTGTGCATCAACACTGCCATCAGACCTTCCGTCGCCGTCATCGCTGTCAGAATCCGCCACCGAGGTCTGTCACTAGCTTCTTTTTTCGTCACCGCCTAGCTCTTTAGACAACCCAGTTGCCGATCAATAGGTACGAAAAATTTGGCCCAAAAATACCCTGCGCGTGGACCACACGTACCGCCTGAAGTTCTGCCACCAGTAGTTGCTCCGTCTTCCGTGGGTCAGTTCATCGTGGTCTCCTATTTCGTTTGCTATGTTGGTTTGGGTCATAGAGTGTTTGGTTTATAGTGTTTGGAGCCATACCTTGTTTAGAAACTTTAGGGTTTGCTGTGATTCAGATTTCAACCCTAGTTTGTCTTTTTTCTTTTTTTTTTTTGAAGTTATGGTTGAAAAGAAAGCTATAGTGATGTTGGAGATGATTCCTGGTGTCAATGATTACGGAACATAAGCTTAATGGATTTAACTTTTATGCATGGCGAACAAACATTCGTCATTACCTTCGGAGTCTTGATATGGATGATCACATCATCGCCAAATCACCACCGACTGATGATACTAAGAAGAATTGGTTACGAGATGATTCTAGGCTTATTCAACAGATAAAGAACTCCATTGAGAACGAGATAGTTGGGCTGGTTAATCATTGTGAATTTGTCAAAGAGCTCTTAGAATACTTGGAATTTCTTTACTCTGGGAAAGGGAACATCAGTAGAGTGTTCGATGTGTGTAAGACTCTCTTTCAACCTGATCAAGGTGAGAAATCTCTAACGAGTTATTTTATAGAGTGCAAAACAACATATGCAGAATTTAATGCTTTGTTGCTCGTTAGTACTAATGTGAAAGTTTAGACTGCCAAGCATGATTATTAGTTTTTTGGTTGGTCTTGGCTCTAAATATGATATGGCCAAAGATCAAGTTTTGTCTAGCTCATAAATCTCTTCGTTGGAAGATGCTTATACTCGGATACTTCGTACTGAGAACTCGCAAGCGATCTTGCCATATGAGTCTAATAATGCCATGGTTGGACAAACAGGTGAGTATAAAGGTAATAGAGGAGTCGGACCCAACACATCCAGAGGAAATTTGAACACTTAGAGAGCAAATTTAGGAGATATTGTTTGCCACTATTGTCATAATCCTGGACATATGAAACACAATTGTAGAAAATTGTTGAATAAGGGTCAGAGGTTTCCATCTGTGCATGTTGCCTCTACTCTTGATAACCCTGACAAGTCTATTTCGATTTCAACGGAGGAGTTTGCTAAATTTCGACAGTATCAAGAGTCATTAAAGGCGTCATCTTCTACTCCTATTATTGCCATTGCTGACACAGGTAACACATCTACATGTTTTCTTTCCTCCTCTTCAAAATGGGTCATAGACTATGGTGCTTCTGATCACATGACAGGTAATCCCAGTTTATTCTCTAACATTAGTCCGTCTAAATCTTCACCTAATGTTACTATAGCCGATGGAACCACCTCTCCTATTTTAGGATTGGGCACTATCAATCTTACCAACTCAATTTCATTGTCTTTTGTTTTAAGTTTACCACATTTCTCCTTTAACTTGATTTCGGTTAGTCACTCGCGATCTTAATTATTGTGGCTTATTCTTTCCTGGTTATTGTTTATTTAAGGATCTTTTGAGGAAGAGGACTATTGGTAGAGTGAATCTGGAGGTCCCTACATTTTTTAACCACAAATATCCACAGTCGTTACATGCTCTAAAGTGTCATCTCCCTTTGAAGAATATTGTCGTTTGGGTCATCCATCTATTTCAGTTTTGAAGAGTCTTCGTCCTCAGTTTAATCATTTGTCTTCTTTAGATTGTGAGTCATGTCAGTTTGCTAAATTTCATCGTCTGAGTCTGTATTCCAGAGTCAATAAACGAGCTAGTGCTCCATTTGAATTAGTTCATTCTGATGTTTGGGGTCCGTGTCTTGTTGAGTCCAAGAGAGGGTTTTGGTATTTTGTTACCTTTGTCGAAGATTTTTCTCGTGTAACTTGGTTATATTTAATGAAAAATCGTTCTAAGTTGCTTTCTCATTTTTGTAACTTTCATGCTGAAATTCGAACTCAATTTAGCAGTTCTCTTAAAGTTCTACCAAGTGATAATGCTAAAGAATACTTCTCCCATACTCTTAGTTCTTATTTAAGTGAACATGGAATTCTATATCAATCATCGTGTGTTGATTCTCCATCTCAAAACGTGGTTGTTGAATGAAAGAGTTGCCATCTCCTTAAAACAGCAAGAGCCTTAATGTTTCAGATGAATGTCCCAAAATATTTTTGGGTTGATGCTGTATCGACGGCTTGCTTCTTAATGAATCGCATGCCCTCTTCGGTTCTTAAGGGTGAGATACCTTATCATATATTGTGCCCTAAACTCCCTTCATTTCCTCTTACACCCAAAATCTTTGGTTGTACTTGCTTTGTTGGGGATGTTCGCCCTCAACTCACCAAACTAGATGCAAAGTCTTTAAAATGTATATACCTTGGTTATTCTCGTGTCCAAAAAGGGTATCGGTGTTATTGTCCTAGTCTCAATCATTACTTTGTCTCTCCTGATGTCACATTCTTTTAAGATTCTTCTTTCTTTTCTTCATCTTCAAGTAAGTGTAAGGGGGAGCATAAAGAGGACGAAGATGATTTTCTTGTTTATACAATTATCTTCTCTTGTAAGCCCCCTAGCAATTCATCTCGATATGTTCCTGTTTCTACTCACCCACCTATCACTCAGGTTTATTCTCGACGGCCACCCTCTTCAGTTCCATGCCCTATACCAAAGGCTTCTTCGTCATTAGATTCAGGAACAAGCAATGATCTTCCTATTGCCCTTCGTAAAGGTAAGCACCAATGCACATATCCTATTTCCTCTTTTGTTTCATATAACCATCTTCTACATTTTCCTTCATTGCATCCCTACAGTCTATATTTGTTCCTAAGACTATTCATGAAGCTTTGTCTCATCCTGATTGGCATGCTACAATGGTAGAGGAGATGACTGCCTTAGATGCAATTGTACTTGGGATTTAGTTTCTCTTCTTGCAGGAAAGAAGCCTATTGGTAGTAAGTGGGTCTTTGCGGTTAAAGTCAATCCAAATGGGTCTGTAGCTCGGTTGAAAGCTGGCCTTGTTGCTAAAGGCTATTCACAAACTTATGGGGTTGACTATTCTGACACTTTTTCTCCGGTTGCTAAAATAGCTTCTGTCAGGTTATTCATTTCATTAGCATCCATTCATCATTGGCCGTTGCATCAGCTTGATATTAAAAACGTCTTTCTTCATGGTGATCTTGGGGAGGAGGTGTATATGGAGCAACCTCTAGGGTTTGTTGCTCAGGGGGAGAATGGAAAGGTATGTCGCCTTCGTAAATCCTTGTATGGATTAAAGTAGAGTCCACGAGCATGGTTTGGAAAATTCACTCAGGTGATTGAAAGCTTTGGAATGAGAAAGAGTAAGTCAGATCATTCTGTCTTTTATAAGTGGTCTATGAGTGGTGTCATCATGTTGGTTGTGTATGTTGATGATATTGTAATTACAAGTGGTGACACATTGGATATCCAATCACTCAAGACCTTTCTCCATAGTCAATTCCACACAAAAGATTTGGGAATGTTGAAATACTTTCTAGGAATTGAGGTAATGAGAAGCAAGAAGGGAATCATGTTATCACAGAGAAAATATGTAATTGACTTGTTGACTGAAATAGAGAAGTTAGGGGCTAAGTCATGTAGTACCTTGATGATACCTAATTGACAGCTCACAAAAGAGGGAGAATTACTAAAGATCCTGAACGATATAGGAGGTTAGTGGGAAAACTCAATTATCTTACAGTAACTCGACCAGACATAGCTTATTCAGTGAGATTGTGAGCCAGTATATGTCTTATCCTACCATTGATCATTGGGTTGCAGTGGAACAGATTTTGTGTTATTTGAAGGCAACTCCTGTGCGTGGTTTATTATACAAGAGTTATGGGCATATTAACATTAAATGTTTCTCAAATGCTGATTGGGCAGGATCTAAGGAAGATAGAAGATCAACATCAAAATATTGTGTATTTGTGGGTGGTAATTTGGTTTCTTGGAAGAGTAAGAAACAAAATGTGGACTCACGTTCAAGTGCTGAGTCAGAATATAGAGCAATAGCACAATCTGTATGTGAATTAGTCTGGATATGTCAACTTCTTATTGAATTGGGATTTGGTATCACAACACTAACCAAATTATGGTGTCATAATCAAGCAGCTCTACATATAGCATCTAATCCAGTATTTCATGAGCGAACTAAACACCTTGAGGTTGATTGTCATTTTGTACGTGAGAAGATACGACAAGGTTTGGTATCGACGGGATATGTGAAGACTGGAGAGCAATTAAGAGATACTTTCACCAAGGCATTGAATGGACCACGAATAGATTACCTCTCTAACAAGTTGGGCATGATGAACATATATGCTCCAACTTGAGGGGGAGTGTTAGAGTCCTTATATTAATATAATTGTATTTTTGTAAATATATTAATTAGGTTGTCCTTTATTGTCTTTTCACTTTCTCCTACTTAAGTTAACCTTGTACACTTGTATATATATATCTTTAGTGAATGGAATAGAGTATTCTAATTCTTTCAAACCTTTAGCATTAACCCATCCCTTGTTGATGTGATATAAAGCCGTGGTTTAAGCCTTGGTCTACTACATACTAACTGCAGAACATGCACTGCTTCAATTTTGTGGTCTTAAAATACAGGAAAATCTAACAAACAAATCTCACTCATGTTTTGGTTGGTTGGTCAGGTTCTCAAAACGAATCATCTCCGCCGCCACCTTGGGAGGCTCAGCCTGTGGATGATAATGTTTCGATAACAGGTGATGAGATTCCCCATTCAATGAAGGTAACTCAAGTTGTTTTCACGCATGTACAGAATGTTCTGTGTCCTCAGGGACCTCAACCAATTGGAAACGACCAAGTTGTAGGTGTGTACATCCAGCCAATTGTAAGCAGCCAGATTTCAGCACTGAATGGCCAGTTTAGTCTTAGCAATCGGCTCGATTTGGCACCTCACACCTTCCATGGAGGGCCTTATGGAGCCATGCTTTCACAGCAGACAGGGCAGATGGCAGCTCTGTATCCTTGGCAAATGTTTGGCAACCAATTTCCTGGCTATGGCCACATCCAGCCACAGGGGACACAGTATCTGGAGCAGCGTATGTACGGGCTATCCATTAGAGATGATAATGGCATAAGAAATTCACTCTACCAGGTTTCTACCTCGTCTAATGTGCCTCCCAATAGGCCTTCTAGGCCTGAGGATAATCTGTTTGGTGATCTCGTTGACCTGGCAAAGTTTAAGTCCTTGAAACATACTCCTGCAGCTGCTGGTAGCAGGTGAAAATTGATTTCACTTCTTCTTGATCTTTTTGGCTCCCCCTTCCATTCTTTTCCCTTGTTTCTCTTAATGCAATTCTTTTCCTCATTGCATGGCGTCGGGTGACGTCCACTGTATATATTGAACCTCTGGGCTTTCTTTTGTTTATGTTTAGGCTGCGTCTGAATTTTGTCATTGGAATTCAGTATGTTATGTTGATTTAAATTTTGACGTCCACTGTATATACAAATTCGATGTTTAATATTTACTATTACAACTCAAACTGTCTCACTGAAGAGTTTGATTCAACTAGAGCATGAAAGGTAAGGAACTTGTTTGCTACCAAAGTGAAATAACAGATTTTACATTAGAACTGATGGGAATTATTTTACTCGTACAGGAAGAAGATTAAACTTTATTTCAATAACAATATGCATTTTCTGAGTTTGTGCCGGACGATTGCGCTTGAATATTATCTTTCACAAATGCATCATAGATATCCACAGGGATCAGGGACGAGAACAGCCACTACTCTTTGATACTCTGGCCTAAAAACCTGTCAAACCAATCGCTCGCTTCTTTGACCATATCTGGTGTCATTTCGTGGCCAATCCCAGGTTGTGCAATAAACTGTACAACATAAAATATTATAAGCCATAATTAAAAAAAAAAAAAAAAAAAAAAAAAAGAAAACCACCCTTTTAGGAAGTCCTTTAGAAAAAAAGACTTATTTTTTAAAAGGAAATTCGATAAGAATATAATCAAACTACTATTTTCTAAAGGTTGTTTGTACTTATTATTTTAATTGTTACCACCAATAACCTATTTTCTTTGATAACTAAAATTGTTCTTCCTTATAAGGTACTTGAAAGTGATAATTTTAAATGCGTAATAACCGTTTACTTAAAGGATTCTAAAATTAATTTAAATATAAAAGAAAGTAGAAAGTTATTTTTTCAAGCTCTGACACAACCTGCAACTATCAGAATGAAAAGTGGGAGATATTGAAGACAGAACTACACCATGGAACGAAGCGATAATTATGTTTTTACTTTGCTTCGCAATTGCATGACTCTCCAATTTGACATCAAGAAGTGCTAAATTTACTAGTGGAAAAGTTCGGTTCTAATTTTAAAAAACTAACGAGGCATAATTGCAGCCTGAGACGCAAAAATATGTTTAGAAATTGAAATTCTCAATTCAAACCAGATCGACCATGTATACATACCTTAAAATTTTCTGGACAACCAAAATTCTGATAAACTGTCTGTGTTCTTGATACGGGAGCATCCAAACCGGCAATTGGACATCGAGGATCATCCGCACCTATTATTTTCCAAATCCAAACTGCACATTAACTATATTTGAACAGACTACAGAGATACAATTCAATTTTAAATTTAAAAAGACCCGGAACGGGAAAAAGGAATATGCAATCTTAAACTTGCAGGTGACGCCGTATTAATTTAATTTCTATAAAATTAAGAGACCCACCTATTTTACAGCTGAGTTTCATTATCTTTAAGGAGACAACCACCTTCTGTTTACTGACATGATGTCATGACTATTGCATGCTTATAAATTAAGGACTACCTTTTTGTTCGAACTGCATATTCGAATCTTCCAATTTCTCTAAATTTGACGTTGGTTTGTGATTGAATCATGTAGTATAGGCAGGATATGAACGTTACCATTTAATAACAACAAAGGACGTGGTGCTATTGCTGGAACTGAATATATCGAGCCAAATTGGGAATCTAAACCAGGAGCAATCCTATTCCAGACCTGAATAAAATAGTAAGAAATAATTACGATAATTCAACTTTAAATGTGCGTTATCTAATCAAAAAGCTGGTTATTGAAAGATAAAGTAAGTAAACGGTCTAACATGCCACCCAATGTTAGCTTTTCATTAGGAGGAGAAAAAAGTGCATTTTAAAGGTCAAGGAGATACGAAAGAAGGATCAAACAAACACCCCCAACCTAAGGTTAATTTTTAAAATGGACACTGCCATATCTACAGAATAGAATCTTAAAAAGAAACAACTATTTGGTAATAAGCACAATATAGAAATAGGTTTTGATTGATCATAATTCATAAATTGCATTCAAAACGCAGCACACTAGATCAGAAGTTATTAAACCAGGAACTTGAAACAACAAACCTTGTTCACCACTTCTTTGTTGATCTCATTCATACCTAGTTCAATTCGTGCTTCTGCAGACAAGAATACAAAATGGGTCATGTGTGTATTAATATAAAGTTATTCATATTTTCAAATTATCACAACTTAAAAAAGGCTCACACAAGAGGTTAAAGCGATAAAATGATCTTGGTGATCAGTCAACAATAATTAATCACTTCATTGTCTTTAATTATTTACTGTTTTCTTCTTCCTAGCTTCTGTTTCATAAGTAAGTTTGTGGGTTGATTGGTGATTTAACATGGTAAAGAGCATGAGTTCAAACCCCTGTACTGTCATTTCCTTCCCAATTAATATTGATTTCCACTTGTTAGGCCTTCTACAAAATTTTCAAGCCCACAAGTGAGGGAAAGTATTAGAATTAAATTTACCATAACCCATCAACTTAAATTTTTAGGTTGATGGGTGATTTAACACCCCTACCAGTCACCTTGTTCTGCCCTTAACCAATTACCATTCACCTTACCCTCAAAAACAGGTTTTATACTCTCAACTCGTGCCTGCCACTTGTCATTATCTATGGCCCATCGAAAACACTGCAATCATATCACAAAGTATCAGCTGGCCCCCCTTTCTCCTTTCCAAAAAGGAATATAATAACACAAGATCCAGAGTGCTATCATTTGGGTTAACTACCTGCACGCCAATTATGGGGACAACCACAGCATAGCGAGTGTCAGCAGCAGCAGCAAACCATGCATGCATTCCTGCAATGAAAATGTGAAGAGGTAAGCTTCATATAACAAAGAAAAGGAATGTCCTAATTTGGTCCTTATTATTTTACTTTTTGACTGACCTCCAAGTGATTCGCCAGTAATTCCTATTCTACATGGGTCGATGTCCTCCCTTTTTGTCAGATAATCTGCCAATTTTATTAAGTCCCATACCTGCAAGTAATATAGTCTATTAGCTCTTTGTAAACCAAAATCACTCAATTAGTTTAACTGAAGTTAATCCATTTGCTATCCTCATCCGTTGGTTACATTTGCAGCTAATTGTTCATTCATAATCCCAACAATTCAGCTACCAAATGAAATAAGGAGCTACCGTGTCAAATATGAACGGCATGGTATCACCTCTTTTCCATGAAGATATAAGAGCCTGCACCAGATTATGGCATCAGGTTAGGATTTAACTTTGCTGTAGAGACAAGAGAAGAGCTAAAATGCCATATTAACATATGTTGAGTGATTGACAATCTCAAAAGCAGAGATATAGTTTTCTCAATCAAGAGAAAACGAACCTCTTTTAAATAAAACTAAATTACTAGTCTATCACTTCCCTGGCAGCCGCCAGATTTAATAAAATTATATACCAATTCTGGCCTGAGATTCTGGGCAATATTAAGACCTTGAGTTCACAGTTTCACCAATGGGTGATTAGCCAGTTAAGTAGCGTACATATTTTTGAGTTCTGGAAAACTCATAGATAAAAGACAACACAATTGGCTGTATAGAAGGCGAAGCAACTTAAACTATAACCAGCATACATCGCGGTAGGTGGTTTTGTTCTTGGCCCTTTCACCATGGTAACGAGAATCAATGGCAATGGCTACATATCCCCTCGATGCATAAGCCTGAAAGAAGCAAGAATATGTTGTATTATCTAGTTCTAATAACTTGGTGCTAACAACAAAAGGCAGGAGCAAAATAAGTCATTACCTCAAGCAATGGTCTCAACCACTCTTTGCACTTGTTTGTACTGTGCAGAAAAACAATTGCAGGTCTTTTTTGCTGTCTGCTATCCTTCATGCTTATAATCAATATAGGCAACTGCCCTTGCTCTCCTTCCTATAAATTATTAGTGAATAACTACATTATTTTTTTGTCCAAAAAAAACTGAGAATGTGTTATTTTGTTCCAAAAAAATTATATAGGGACTAAAAAATGAAGAATTTTTTTTTTTTTCCAAAATATGGCAGCGGATCTTTTACTGAATGTTTTGCATAGTTGACAAGTTCTCAGTCTAATTAACTTCTCCTAAGTCCTAATATACCAATAAATCATGTCCCACATATATGTTAATGTGAAAAGTATAAGAACATAGCTTGCCTCCGTAGTTAGATGAAGATTTTCCTCACGAAGCAAGTCCTTCAAATTGCTAAAAGTCGCCTTTGGACAAGATGCCATTGCCTTTAAACAGGTAAAACAAATCAACATATGGCAGGCTACTACTTATAGAAAGATGAAAGAACGAAGAAACAATACTACTTCAACCTTACTGAAGGTTGGCGGGGTGGCCTCCTGAATCAGAGGGTGGTGAACAGGCATTGTGAGCTTCACATTCAGCGGAACTGAGAAATTCAATTAGTAGACATCTTAAATTCATAATTTCTGTTGCAGGAAAAGTAAACGAAAGGTAGCCCAATTAATACAGCAATCAAATGACTGATATGCGAACAGAAAAATGTAGGCCCGTTTGATAACCATCTGGTTTTTTGTTTTTGTTTTTTGGAAATTAAGCCTATAAATACTACATTCACCCATGGATTCTCATGTTTTTTTTATCTACTTTTTACCTATGTTTTAAAAAACCAAGTAAGTTTTGAAAACAAAAAAAAGAAAGTTTTCAAAAACTTATTTTTGTTTTTGAAATTTAGTTAGAAGGTCAAATATTTTCTAGATGGAAATATTGTAGAGAAATTGTGAGAAAACAAGCACAACTTTCAAAAATCAAATGTTATCAATCGGCCGTAATATTTCAACTTCAATTTTAACTTGTACAACAATCTCCGCAAGATATTCCTACTTTTAGGCAAAACTTAACTTTGTTGTTGACCTCAACTCTTCTTACATGAATTTTCTTCAGGTTAATCTTGGCTACCAAGTATCATAAAAGGAAAAGACAATACGCCAGCTGACTAAAAAGATGAGCAAAAAAGTAGACGGAAAAAAGTAAGAAACAGGGCCTTGGCTAAGCAAATAGATGACAACCATTCAAATCGGGCAAGAATTTTAGCAACAAAAAGCTCGAACTTTTCAGGTACCCAGACCAGACATCAAAATTTACAAGGTAACTAAAACAGAGAATAGAGAAATAATATTCAAATTCAATTTCGCACCTTCTCCAGATCGTCTGCTACGCAGAACTCGAAGGAATTGGGCCCGAAGCTTGTCGGCGTCAACAAGATCTCCTTCCATTTGATTAGCTTCGCTTTGACAGCTTCCCCTGGCAGCGACCCGGTCCGAGAATTTAATGGGATCGGAATTTTGCCGGTTCCATGGCAAAGTTGTTGCGTGGCGAAGGCACGTGAGGGAAGGGCGGAGTAGCACGTGAGATATGAGAACTGCCATTATGATTTATAGTTGGGCATTGAAGTTGAAGCGAGCCAATCCGGTCCACGCCCTCGTTTTTCCGATAGTGAATGTCTGACGCAGAGTTGCCGCTTTTTCTCGTTTCCGTTTCCTTTTTTCCAAATCGGCGAATGGTTCCCATTTCTTATCGATATAATATGGTTGCGTAATTTTGCAGTCAACAGGCACTCACCCAACGCCGATAACGACCGTCTTGGCTTGATATAAATATAATATCGACTAGTTTATCATGCCGGCTTCTATGAGTTGCATATTTAATCATCTTAATTTAAATCTATACTTTATTTAATTGAAATAGAATCTTAGAAAGGAGTGTTGACTTTCGCTTCTCCTTTACCTCTCCTTCACCACTGTCTGACCCTATTTTCTTATTGATGGCTAGGGTATCTAGTGTTACGCATACAATCAAGGGAATTTGTTTGAAGTGGCCGACATACAATGAAAAAGAAAACATCTTTTATTATTTCTCTCCCATCCTATCTAGAAATCATACAGCAGAATTTCATTACAACTACACATATTAAACAAATTAATTAATTGCTATATTCTAGTATAAACTTTTTTTTAAAGGAATTGCATACTTGGTTTCCATCTCGCATTGTAGAGGACTTATAGTGCAGGTACCTTTTGAGGTGTATAATATTTCGGTATCGTCTTGGTTGCCAACATAAACCTTTGGGTTGCATATGCAGGGGAGAGAGAACAGATGGCTCTGGACAGGAACTCCTTGAGAGAGTCACCATTAAAATGGCCAATGCAGATATATGAAGAAACCCGCCTGTAACAAGTGGAGTATATATATATGTAAGTTGTAGGTGAAATTGATCAAGAGGTTACAGATTGAGCTGTAGGCTGAATTTCCTGTTTATAGTAAAAGAAAGGAAGTAGTTCAGTACATAAATTCAAGCCCTTGAAAAGATGCGTAGAGATGGAAGAGGGCATAAAGTGAATTTAATGGTTCTTTTCTTTAGTAAATATATACGCATAAAGCGTGTGGATGTGGGAGGCTGATTAAATAATGGAAGTGCGTCTCACTTTGGAGCATAAAGTAATTAATACCTTTCGATGATGTTTGGGTAAGCAAAGTATGCCAAACAAAAATTAGGAATTTATTTGGTTTTAAAAGGCTCGACACCACCCAACCGCCCTAGTAAATTGGCTGCATTAGCTGCCTTTTGAATGTAACATGCATGCCACCATGATCTTGATAAGCCCTGGTATCTGGATATTGTCCACGAGTAAAAGCAGACTGTCAAATATCTACAGTAAACTGTGCAAAAGTGAAGCAGAAATCACTTATTAAAAAAAAATCGTATATTAGGAGCCAGTACCGTACACCTCGAATCTTGTGATTCACGGAACTGCATGCTGACAATCTTCGGTACAAATGCATATTACGTTCTAGGGTTGTACGAGCTGCATCATGTCATGTCTAGCAGCTTCACTGTCCACAACATTTTTGGGAATGAAGTAGTTCCCTAGCAAATAAATTCCGGAAGCAAACAACTCCAATATCCAAGTCTACCAACAACAGATATATAACTTAATTAACGTGATCCAGAAAAAACTGCAGTTCCACCGTATGCCAATTTTATCAAATTAAACCTGATAGAATTAACTCTAAACTTCAAAGAAGTGTGAAGCACCGTTTGGTTATGGTATAGGTAAGACTCAAACTCAACTGGGGCTTCCACAATGATCCTCAAAATATGATCAAAGAAGTGCGGAGTACCGTTACCATACCCTTGGTTCCGTTCTAATTAGACGCTGTCAGAGTTAGAGGAATCTTGTTCAAGTCATTCGCCACTAGAGGACCTTGTTTCTTTCCTCTACCAAAAGAAAATGATGCAGTAGGCAGTAGCACTCTTAGACACAGTCCAAGCCTATACAGTTTAAGGGTTTTTTTTTTTTTTTTTTTGGTTTGAAAAGTTAGTTTTAGGTGTTTGAATTAGGTCTTTGATGACTATAATCAATGATCTTCTAAATAAGGAACAAATGGGGTAGTCCTTCCTGAGAGTCTGGGACCCCTTGTGCCCACATGGGCCACATCAAAGCATTACTTCCAAGATATTTTACGAAAATTTTACTCAAAGGGCACAGCTTCTGAGTTCTGATATCTATCATGAACTTTTGAGAGATGATATTATTATTGAAAAGAAAAAGAAGAGGGACAAAGGAGGACAAACCTTCCTTGGACCAGTAAAATAGAGGGCAATGGTCTTCTCTAGAAGATGACGTGTCCAAAAACAAGGAGCCTTTAAAAGTTATACTCTTCGTTTCTTTCTTTTTTTTTCTTTGTTTATTTTTCTTTTATTATTATGGGGGTTGTAAAGTCAATCGGATATGTGAGTGTTCAAAGCTTACTAGGTTAAAATACAATTTTGGTCCCTATACTTTAAGTTTTGTTCTATTTTTGTTTATGTGCTTTCAAATGTTCAATTTTAGTCTTTGTAAGTTTGAAATTAATTTTTATAAAAAATAATTAAATAATAATAATAATTTTAATACAAGAAAAGATACAATGTGAACATATTTCTAAAATTTATAGAGGAAAAGCTAATAGAAACTAATTTTTTTTAAGAAAAATTAACAATAAACTAACATTAGGGACCAATTTTAAGCTTTATTGAAAGTACGATAACTAAAATTGGACATTTAAAAATATAGGGACCAAAATTGTATTTTTTTTTTCCTTTTGTTTTCCATACAAGACCAATAAAATTATATGGCATGCCCTAAGATATATATGTTATTGGTTTCAAATTTACCATAAACCCTTAATTTATTTCATAAAAGCCCTTTAGCTAACAATCTCCATTAAAATGTCTTATAGAAAATAAAAGAAATTGGGGTAAGATTGAAAATTTCAAAACAAGGATAAAATTGAAGCCAAATATAGGAGAAATTATTCGATGATGCCGCCACAATGTAGGTGGCAGTTTTGTACCATTGAGAAATTGTAAAGGTGTTTTGCTTTTATGTATCTAATGGTTAGACATTTTTTTGGATTTACATCCAACAGTTATTAAGAAGCAACCACATTGTGACGATTTTATTGAATAATTTGTCTAACTTATAGGGACATTTTGTATCATTCATTTGGTTTTCACTTTGGTCTTACTTTATGTATTTGGTTTCCATTTTGGTCCCCTTTTTTTTGTTTTCCACTTTGGTCCACTTTGGTCCTACGTAAATTTATGCATTTTGTTTCAATTTTGTTCCAAACAATTTAAAATTTTCATGACAATGAAAAGTACTCAAAATACTCATAGAAAGAAGCCTTCCCCTAAAATTATAAACGGACAGGAGGGATAAATTAAAAAATCTAAATATAGAAAGTAAAGATTCTATGGTTTAAACTATTTCTAATTTTGCCAACCTAAGGGCTGAGCAGTATATTTAACAAAAGGTCAAAAATTTAAATTTTCATTCCCACACGTTGAACTAAATTTTTTTAAAAGAAAATTAAATTCTTTAACCCAAAGTTGGCTTATACTATATTTCCAATTCTTTAACCAAAGTTGGCTTATGTCTGCCCCTGCTTGTAAATAATAGTAATAATAATAATTTTAAATTTAAATTAAAAAAAATATAATCACATCTGATCTTAAAAGTAAAAAGAATACAAGTCACCATCCATTGTTATTATTCAAGAGAGAACTGAGAAGAAAAAATGCCAAAATTTTAACACAATTTTGACCATGTAGTAGCTATATTTTCTCCCATTGATTTAGAGCTAAATAATAGAAAATAGAAAAGAGGTAAGCATACTTACCGCTTCAGCCATTTGAGTGAATCAGATACTGGAGTGGTTTCATTCGACGTAATTTATTATGCTCTTGTGGTTGCCCATATATAATATACTAGATATAGGAATCCGTCCCAGCTGTGAAGAGAAACACGTTAAATTAAATTAACACTCGACATATAAACATAATGTTAAATTCTACTCCCCAAAAGAAAATCCATGTAGCATCCACATTTCTAGGATGTTAAATTACATATTTGGGCGATCACTCTTGAACTTTCCAATGTTACTAACAAATAATGAATTTTTAATTTTAGTCTAATATGTCCTTAATATATTTGACATTTAAAAAAAAAATTCACAAATCTATTGTTTAGAAAATAGAAAGTTTAAGCTCCTAATTGACCATTTTTTGTCTAATAAATTCATTACTTTTAAGCAATTTCGAATATACTAAGAATTTATTGGACACAAAAACTTTCAAAGTTTAGGGACCTATTATACCTCAAAATTGAGAATTTATAGACCTAAGACACTTTTTAAAATTTTAAAATCTATTAGACAATGACTTCTAAGTTCAAAGGCTAAATGTATAATTTAATTAGCTCTTCCTATCGACGGTAAAATTTACTAATTACACCACAAACTACTAAAAATGACAATACAGAAAAGGAAATTATTAGAGAAAAAAACCATCCCGCATGCAACGCCAGCATCAAGAATCTTATGATACGGGTGGGGAATTAATGAAAGGACCGCAACTTTATGACTGCTCTTGCGATTGGGCTACAACCGACAACCGATAAAAGCAATTGAAGCCTCACTCGTTGTGTGGCCGAAAATGCCAATCTGGTTCTTGTGCTTCCAAATGGGATCGCAATTGATTATACGATGGATGTGATATTTTGTTTGAGAATTCCGTCCTCGAGCGCAGCTGGAAACGAGATTGTGACTGCCGACCGCTCTGTTAGAATAGAACTACCCTAATTCGTCGTTATGCAATCTACTCGTTTCATCAAGTTTGGGGCAAAATTGGAAATCGCTCCAATTCGCTACAACTGATTAATCTGACGAATTAATATCAGAAGGCCAAATATCAAACAATTAGTGTCCAAGTCCAAACAATCAATCTTAACATCAGAATTCCAGCCATAAAAGAAAATCAAATACCGTCGACACGTACTTGTGATCGCAACAAAACAATGGCAATCTGTACGGACAAGATAATTTTGTGAAGATAGAGTAGAGCTTGTACCTTCGGAATCGAAAACTCGTAAGGCGGACAGAGATTGCGAAGAGCGATTCATCTTTAACGCGCTCTCTCTGTCGGTGCATTTGAAATTGATTTCCCGTACGGCGATTGAGATCAGTGGGGATTGAACACAACAAACTCCACCGATCTCTCTCTCTCTTTCTGTATCTGAGACGGCGCGTATGAGAATGATCGGACGGGTGAAATTAAAAATCGAAGTGATCGTGGGAATTGGGTGAATCGGAGATCCGTAGCCACATATCGTCTGATGCGAATGGGTTTTAGGTTTAGTCCATCAGCGGTGATTTGGGGCTCCATTGTGGCGCCAATGGGGTCGGAAAAATATCGGCGGTTAGACTGAGACATTACGTGGGAATATCTGATTCTTTTTTACTTTTTTTTCCCCTAAAAATATTGTAAAATTGCTCGCAAGTTAATTAATATAGCAAACAAATCATCGCTATAATATTCTATATATCTTTTGTTTAAAGTTTTCAACCCACTATGCTCATATTGACAAATTATCGTTTTATATTCTATTTACGAAGATTATCTAGATTAATTTACATTTATACGTTGAATAATTTCTGTAATAACATTTGGCACTTAAACCTTTATTGAACCTATAAAAATTAATTGATTAATATTTTTTAAAGAATAGAAAATTTACTTTCATTAAAGTAATAAATTTAAGATAAAATTAAAAGTATAATATAATAAAAACAAGGTTTAAATACTATTTTACTCTTTATACTTTTGACTTTGGTTTATGTTAGTCCTTATACTTTTAAAATGTTCATTTTGCTATAAATGTAATATACTATTTTTAGGTTTAAATAGTATTTTGATTTTATACTTTTGAGCTTTGCTTCATTTTGTTCATTGTATTTTCAAAACGTTCATTTTGGTCCCTGAATTTTTAAAAAGTGACTAATTTAGTCCTATTTGTAAAATTTAAGCATAAATTTTATACACAATAAAAACTCTTTAATACAAGTTTGTGACTATATATCAAGAAATTTAGTAAATAAAGTGTTATGCCAAAATTATGATAAAAAAAGATGAGAAATAAATGAAAATAAAAATGAAGGGACCAAATTGGTAACTTTTTTAAAGTACAATGACATGAATCAAATCCAAAAGTATATGGATCAAAATGAATGTTTGAAAGTACAATGATCAAAATGAAGCTCAAAAGTTAGGACCAAAATAGTATTTAAACCTAAAAATAGTATATTACATTTATAGCAATTTGCTCTCAAATTTACAGAAATAGCAAAATGCAAAACAAAGGAATAAACCACACAACATCTCGTATTTCAAGAAAAACCACAAAATTATTTATTTTCGTATAAATATAAAAGTGCAAACATGTTTAAGAAAATCGTTGTTTTGTTACATAATTAACCATAGGCCGACCAGCATTAATATATTATATAATTTTATAGTATAGACATGGGGTCGGTGATACTGCAGATTAGGCCATCATATAAGAAATTGTTTCAAGAATTTCTTCCTTTTCAAGTAAACGTTACCATATGGAAAATAATATATCATAAATCATAATTAATAATTCATTAAAAAAATGCCAAAGTGAGCATAGCTCAATGATAATTGGCATATACTATCGATTAAAAAGTTAGAGGTTCGAATTTTTCAACTGTCAAATGTTGTTGTTGAATTTAAAAAATAAATTAGATGTTTTTTTTTTTTTTTTGTAAAATAAAGTACTAAAATTAGATGTAATTTATAGAGTACTAAAATTAGACGTAATTTATAGAGTACTAAAATTTGTCATGTTAATTTACTTCGCAGCAGTATTAAGCACAATACTGAAAGGGAGTGTTCTGTCGACAGTTTTGAGCTAAGCAAGGCAACCTTTCTTGGCATTTGCGAACTCCCAAATGGGGCAAAATCCCACCATTTTTCTCATCGCCGTATAAATCTGTAATGAAAAATTTTCATTCACCGTTAAAAATTGAAATCAATCATCATGCATGTGCATGATACCTGGCAAAACTGGCCTTGAATTGTCATGCTGCCGTGATCAAATAGTTCCGACACGTCGCAAATTTTCAACTACCGTCGTCTTGCCGCCGCCCGCCGTAGCATTAAACGCCAACCCCTATTAATTTAATTTCTTTTTTGAATTTGAAATTAGAGTTTCTGTTTGAAGCCTATATATATATTTGAGTTCAACAATATTTGAGATGAGAAGATTTAAACCTCAAATTTTTTGATCTATGGTACATAACAATTAAAATTGAGTTCAGCTAATTTTGGCTTTGAAGCATTATGTGTTTTAATTTTACCTTTTCTGGCTAGAATCATTAACGACGACCAAGAATGGAGTAACAGTGGCAACGTAACGTTGAAAAGTAAGTGCCGTTGTACTTCTGTAGATCTATGTGACATACTGACATCACATAATTTAAATTTTCAACGCACTTGACAAGGAACAAAAATAACTTTTTTTGTGTTGTTTAATTGACTGATCACTACTCAAAAGTCACATCTTTTTAAGAAATAAAGATAAAGACTAGGAGTGTTTCAATAAAAATTGGGTTGGTTTGAAATGACCTTTCGAATATTTAAAAATAAAAAGTCATTTTAAATAGGTCTTTATATAATTATTTTTTAACTAACAAATAAATTTGTATAATATTATATTGCCAGTGTAAGTATTTTTTTTATTTTTTGGAAAATAGGGTTATTTGTTAACAACTTACTTATCACATGTAATCAATATTTTTTTAAAAAAATCTTAAAATTATAAAAATTAACAACAATTTTATTTTTCATTTATAATTTTTTAGTTAAACTTGTCTAGCAATATATATATATATATATATATATATTAACAAATTTGAAATCTTTTTTTTTTTTTTACTATAACTAAAATGTTATACCCTAAGAAAGTAGAGTATAAAAAAAAACTTTAATTAAACAAAAAAAAACTAAAAACTAAAGTTTTTTTTATAATCGTTTTGTTTGTAGTTTTTAGTTTTTGAAAATTAAGTATATAGATACTACTTTCACCTATGAATTTTTTTTTAAAGACCTATGAGTTTTCGTACTTTACTATATGCTTTTTACATGTGTTTTAAAAAATCAAGTCAAGTTTTGAAAACTAAAAAAAATAGTTTCCAAAAACTCATTTTTATTTGTTGAATTTGGTTAAGAATTCAAATGTTTCATTAAAAAAGATAAAAACCTATTGTAGAGAAATTGAGAGAAAACAAGCTTAATTTTTAAAAATAAAAAATAAAAAATCAAATGGTTATCAAACGGGACTTAAGAGCCCATCAAACCATTTGGTTTTTTATTTTTAGTTTTTTAAAATTAAGCTTGTTTTTTTCCAGATTTATTTACAATGATTTTTATTTCTCATAAGTAAACATTTGAATTATTGGTCATATAAAAAAAACAAAAATAAGTTTTAAAAAACTATATACTTTTGCAGTTTTCAAAACTTGACTTAGTTTTTTAAAACATTAGTAGAAAATAGATAACAAAAACAAAGAATTAAACTTATAGGTAGAAGTAGTGTTTATAAATTAAATTTTCAAAAACCAAAAATAAAAAACGAAAATGATTATCAATTGGGCCTAAAATGTTATGCATGAGAAGAGAGTAGTTCATTCATTTCTTATTTGCAAAAATTGGTTAAAATTGAAAAATGTGAAAGTGTTTTCTAAAATTAGAAAATAAAACAGATAAATTATAATTGGTACAATTTCTTATTTGGGTTAAGATACAATTTCAGCCCATCTATTCCCCGTTGTGTTTTTCGTCCAACTTTTTCTATTCAATATGATTTGATCTCTAACATGCATATAATTAGAATCAAGTCATTGACATTAAAATAACTCTCAGGGAGTCAATTTACACTCAATTAGTCCCATCGTCAACTTTATCAATTAATACTCAATTAATCTCGTGTAAATTTTTTATGGATCTTGCTGAAGATTCAGGTTATTTATTAGCTTCTGAAATTTTGATTTTATACAAAGAGGGGAGATTAAGGTTATAAACATAAGGTCAATTATAAAGAAGAAGTGGACTCCCATCGACACAAATTCCACATCTCACACATTACAATTCGATTGTTACGTTCATTATTGGAAATCTATGGATCAAACGCTGCCGTTCCCCAGCCGAAGATCCCACACAACAAAGGAGTGACCGCCATTGATTAGTTGGACTATGGTTTTGTTTTGTAATTTTTATAATTTTAAAATTTTAAGTCTAGTCATTTGATTTTTTGTTTTAAAATTTTTAAAATTAAGTCTATAAATATTATTTCCACTTATGAGTATCCTTATTTTGTTATATACTTTTTTACACATGTTTTCAAATATCAAGTTCAGTAATTTTAAAAATTAAAAGAAGTAGTTTTCAAAAACTTATTTTTGTTTTTGGAATTTGGCTAAGAATTGAAATATTTTCTAAGAAATATAAAACTTATTGTAGATAAATAATGAGTAAACAAGGACGATTTTCAAAAACCAAAAACAAAAGGTCAAATGGTTATCAAACAGGACTTTAAATTTGTTTGTTAGAAACAAACTTGATTTTTATAAATTTAAAATAAATTCATTCTCAAATAGTTGCCTAATCTCCGATTTGAAACTTGTTTAGAAGACTTTTCAAATGCTTAAAAAATGATTTTTAAGCGTTAAAAAAATATTTTGCAAACACTTGAAAAGCAAATGCAAAATTCAAACATGTTCTTGATTCGTTGAACTGCTTTTTATGTTTTATTGCACTTTTAACCTTTTTTTTTTTCTTTTACGGACACTCTTTAAACATCCTATTATTGGTATTTTCTATTCTATTTTGCCGGCTGCGACCAAAAGGGTACACATTTGTCTTCTTAATGTCTTCTAAAAGTCGAATTCGATCAGTTACCGATTTTTACCACAATCTTATCAATAAGATTATGTAAAACAATTCGTCCACGAACGTGGGTATAAGATAATTTTATTTTCTTGGAGAGTTAAAAAAAATCCCAGGAACATAAACCATTCAAGTTATAAATTGAATTATAAATGTATTTGAGTTGATACAACGAGTATATCTATGAGTTAGGTTGGTTTATATTTTTTCAAAAACTAATTTGAGTTGGAACACAATTAAATTAACCAATCGATCGAAATCATTAGAGTATTTATTTTTTATTTTTTGCAAAATAAGTGTATAAATTATCTAACTTAGTATATAAAACTAGGTCAATAGATCTGTTTTGGTACTTAATCTTTTCACTATTTTCATATATTTAAAAATAATTTTCTTGAAAATTTTAAAACATAATTGAGCCTAAATATTAAACGTTGGATTAGGTTGAATCTATCACCTAACTAATATTTATTTGAGTTTGGCAAATTTGTGACCTAAATACTTAATTGAGTACACAACAAAAAGCCTCTAAATCAAACCTAACTCATCTTAAATATCTCTTAACTAAGTTTATACTAGAATAATGCCCACTCTAAAAACAGTTGATACACTTTAGTCTTTTCATTTAAACTATCCCAGTCTATTATTAGGGGGAAAAAAACGAAAGAAAAAAAAATGTTCAAAATAATCAACAAAACCTAATAAAAATATGTGCTACTACAGAAAATAATATCAATAAAATAAAGGAAAGGCGGAAAGTTGAAGAGACCAATGTCAATCTAGGAAACAAAATCGAGATTCTGGAGCTTAACAATATAATTAGCAACAATCGGAAAATGTGAGTGACTATAAATCCTAAGTTTTAAAATAAATCAATATAAACAAAATCAACATCCGTCCTAAGCAATTTGATGTGACATTGAGAAAAGACATATAGAAAAAAATAGTAACTAGATAAATAGATTTATATTCTTCGACTATTTAAGTGTTTGTAGAGTAAATGTGTCGTTCACAAATTACAATTTGGTTAAATTATACATTTGGTAATTCGTGTAATATGTGGAGAAAGTTAGAATTTACTCAATATAGTTTTAAAACTTAGAATTTCACCCGTATAATTTGATAAAACTTCGTAAATAGTCGAATTATTTGATAAAACCTTCATAATTAGTCTATACTATGGAGACTAGAATTTTAAATTATAAAGACTAAATTCTGACTTTTTTCAAATCGTAGGGACCGAATTTGTAATTTAAACTCGGGATGTTTTTTTTTTTTTTTTTTGAAGCAAACAGTGGTGGGTCAATATGGTGGCCTGGGAGTCTGGTTTGAGCTGGCTTTGGCATACATGGCTGTAAGCAGCAGGTGCCATTTAATTATGAAGAGATTGTAAACAGGATCTCCAACTGATTCACTGGCCCATGCAAATATATATTGGAATCAATACACACAGGTAATTCATGGCAACACGACATTTCACCTTTTTAGGTTTTCTCCGCACTTTTATATTGTCCCCTATACAATATATGTGCATATGTGTATTATATCAATCTTCCTCTAGCTTTTCTTGGCCATGTCCCTTATTCAATTCCCAATAATTAATTGCAATTTTAAGAATGGGTTTCTCTCACTTTTACAATTTTTATTATATATGGCCAACGCGACACATTGTTTATCTATATGATTCTAGAAATTTCAAAATAGTAAATTTAATTAGTATCTTTTTAAAATTCGTTTCAAATCAACCTAAAATAAGAAATGCTTTACTATTTTTCTTGGGACACACTAGCACTAGGATCCTGTTGAACGGACCTAGATTTAGATATGTTCAAGTAGAAATTGGACCTTGGAGATCTAATTTCCTTTTCTCTTTGAATCAGTATAATTTTTAAAGTTTTTTTTAAAAAAATGCTTCTTTTTTTTTTTTTTCAACTTTGGGTAAAATTTGTTGAAAGCAGATTTATTTTAAAGTTTAAAAATTGGTCAATAAATGAGTTTTTAACTTTTGAATTCATGAATTCCTTTTCCAATCACTTTTCTACTTCTCCATAAAAAATTGTGCACAGTTTTTAATATGAGGATAACTATAAGACAATGAATTCTGTAATAGATTTATTTATAATTCATCGGTAACGGTTCAATTAATAAAAATTAAAAATTGGAAGGACAAGATTATTAATAACTAAACACAAACGAGAAGAATAAAAAAAAATAGTTCATCATCTCAAAAGGAATATAATTCAAGATTTCTTAATCATTTAAACCAATAGACTGAGCTACATTTCCTAATATTCACGATAAGTATAAATTTATGTACATATATGATAAAAGCAGCGTGTTCTGCTCATATTCGTGAGAGATCCAACATTAAAATAAAGTAAGGATATAATAAAACTTGAAAAACACTGAAAAATTAATCTAGAAAAGGAGAACGGAGCCAAAAGTTACCCTCTAAGAATTATGTTACAGAGGAATAAAGAAAAATTGCTGGTTAATCGCACAAAAAAGAAAAGAAAAGAAGAAAAAGGAAAAGATTATATGAAGGAAAAAAAAAAGAAAAAAAAAGGAAAAAGAGGGAGAAAAAAACGAGCAGACTGGTTTAGAAAATTTAGGGTTTCCAATGAGGGAGTGGTCGTAGTCCTTAGTCGAGCTCGTCAGGCAGATAGCGTGTAATGTACGCACCAATTAAAAAGCGTTTAAGTGGGAAGGCATCTTTTGCCTTCCATGACACGACAGGCACAAATGGACCATCCCCATTCGTCAAGTAAGCGGGCGTGTAAGCTACGCGTGGTGAAATGGTGTTTTATGTTTTTTAACTTTACTTTTTTCTTGGTTTTTTTAACTGGCTAGGGTTTCCCTTTCGGTTCATTCACGCCCAAACGCTGATATGCCCTTGTGATAACAATCCACAAGAACCCGCCACGTGTCGATCTATAATTACCTCCACGAGTTCCCTCCTCACCCTTTTTTTTTTAATTACACCACTTTCTCTCTGAATAAATAGGTCGTGGATGTTATGTACATGTGGAATGTGGATGGCATGGGCATGGATGATTTTAATACGTACACCCAAAACCTCCTTTCAAGGACTGAAAAAGATTATTAAACCCAAAAAAAAAAAAAAAAAAAAAAAAACACCCACTCCACTATCTATAGATCTCTCTCTCTTTCTCTTTCTCTCTCTCTCAACTATCGAAACCTCCCTTTCTCTCTCTAGGGTTTTTCGAAACTTCGCACTCAAATTCTGCTCCATCGGCTTCGAATCTCATCTTACAGCTTTGCTCCGCGTCTTCGCCTCTAAATGCTCTCTCTACCAGTACAGTTTCCTCGACTGGCCGTGAAGAATCGCTGTCCAGTTAATTCCTCGTCGTTCCAATTGTCAGTTGGCTAAACTTAGGTGCGTTGTCGACTCCATTTAATTTTATCTTCTTCTTCTCTGTCAAATCTTCGATTTGTTTCCTTTTCATCCGTTCAGGTTTTTTTTTTTCAGCTCCTTTTGAGCTGTTTTCTTTATATTTTAGCTCTTTTTTTTTTCTCTCTATTTAGCTCTTAATTTTTGTTTCTGATTTTTTTTTTTTGCTTTTTATTTTCTTATCTGGCTGATTTTTCGAAAGTGAATTGGCTAACATGCCGGCATTTTATGTGTTACTTTCAGTTATTTGATGTGTCACTGGGTCAACTGTTTGTCTCTCTCGAATTTCTGAGCTGAATAAAAACCCTAAATATTTATCAGCGGACCAATTCGCGGCCATCGCCCCTTCCACTGCTGTTAGAATTCTCAGATGGTGAGTATTTTAGGTGGCTTTGTAAAATCCATTTTGTTTATATGTCGTCTAGTGGACCTCCGCTATTTTCAGGCAATTGATCTCAGTAAACCCTAGACAGCGCTTTTCGTACTATTGTACTGAATAATGCTTTTCTTTGAATTATAGGGTGGAGCTGGTTAATTATGTAGTTTATCGTTTGTAATAGGTGAAATTATGGTTTGTAGACATCCTTGCTTGTTATTTATAATCAATTAGGGTTTAAGGTTCATTATATTCGAATAATATGTACTAATAAGTTGCAAGTGATCATTATTTTATGTGTCATGTCAAGTGTCTTCTGGTTAATGTTTGCTTCAGGAGTCGTTTCTCTGGAATTATACGTACTTCTTTCTTGTTAGAAATTGTTATTTTAAGTGAGAAATAAGTACATATGATAACCATTTATAGGTAACTTCAGTAAGGCCTGTATGTTCTTTCTTTACTAAGTTTTTATTGTCTGTAAAAACATTGGATATTTCCAAATGGACTTGTTTGGCAGAAACTCTAGATCTTATTTCTTTTGATACATATCAATTTGATGCTTATCATTTTATTATACTTTCACCATTTGATGATCTAATTAGCTCTGCTGCTTTCGGTATATGATCATAAATTGCTCATCGTACAGCTATAAACAGTAGCATACCAGAAGTGTTCTAATGGACGAGGAGCATCATCAGAAGAATGATTCTAATATCATTTTGAGGACTACAGTCCCATTCATTGAGATTGACTCTTTATTTATAGATCTTTCGAGTTGTATTGATAAACCTGATGCTGGAAATTGTGATCATTTCTCCATGCGGTATGACCTTTACGTTATCAAGTTTAAACGTATTACTGTCTTCCTTTTTTAATTAAGTTATATGGGTTTGTTTGAAAACTGAGACTGGGTTAGCTAGAGCTAATTAACTTGGTTCATGCACTTGCCGTTGATATATTCATGCTTATGTCTCCTAGTGCAGTTATTCACACAAATGGATCATTTTCACAGCTTGGTTTTCATGCAATTATTATTGTCCATACACAAATCAAAACGTTTCTACTTTCTTTCAACTGTTTTGACCAATTTGAAAATTTCAATTGGAAGCTTCAATGAGAATGCAATAATATGCATATACAACACTAAATGGAACTTCCCTTTACTTTTTCGTGGAAAGTGCTACACATGACATAGTTGCTTTGTTATATTGCTATTCAAACGACTAATGTTCAAGATGAAATCAGCATTTGAGCTCACCTAGTTTAACATGTTCTTCCAACATGAATTTGAAACAGACTAATTATTTGAGAGCTAAGAGTTTAGGTTAAGAAAATATCTCGATGAAGTGATGGTTCAATTTCCTGTAAATCCAGTCTGTTGTTATATTATGCCATAAATTATTTTCCTCAAAACATGTTCTCAACATCCAATGTCAAACTCCTTTTCCTCATCAAAATTGTCTTTTGTTCAGTGGATATGCATCTCAAATGCGTGAAAAAGATTGGAAAAAATGCTGGCCATTTGATTTAGATGGTGACTGTGAGTCTGAAGAGACAATATCCTTGCTTCCACCTTTTCATCTTCCGCAGTTCAGGTGGTGGCGATGTCAAAATTGCAGGAAGGAAACTCCTGCAGGTGTTACTAAAAACAGGATTTAATAGTTGACTGTTGCTATGCCATTTCCATCATTCAAAAAGCGCCCCCCCCCCCCCCCCCCCCCCCCCAATGTCTCACTTTAGCATTTTTGTTGTATTCAATCAGGTATTGAGCAATCTTCGAATCTAGATATGCCTGATGCAAGAGAGGCAGTGGCTAATACATCTACGAACTTGTGCAACCTCAATCATCCTCCGTCTTTCAGTACTGAGAAAGAAAAGAAAGCTGAAGGCATTTTTTGTCCCGAATTTTCCATTTTAATATACTACTGTTTCAGGCTCTTGATCGCTTCATTTGTTTTTTCCAGGAGATGAGGTTGACTCTAGATGGATCTTGAATCCAGAAATTCCCATAGCAGCTAGCGTCGTGCCAGAAGTAGAGTCAAGTCTTATGTTAGAACAAAACAAAAGTGATCCAGGTAATTTACTGCTGTTATGATGCCATTGAAGAAACCTGCTTGGAGACCATTGCTGAAAGCACCTCTGTTCATTTATATAGCTTCTCATTGCGTTGCATAAGACATATTTTCTTGCTCCCATATTTTTATATCTTATTTGTAAAACAGCAACTCTTAATTCAGAGCATAGAGAATCCGCTGAAAACTGCAAGCTACTCTGTGGTAATGAAGTTGTTGAGGTTGAGCTTGGTCTTCGAAATCTCAAAGTGATTGAGGAAAATCCTGAAGTCTTTGATGATGAAAAACGAATTTCTGCTCATAATGAACAAACTGAGATAGCTCTTTCATCATCAGGAGTCAAGGTGATTAATCAGGCATGTAATGGAAAAAATGATCCTGCAGAACTTGATGAGAGTAATGCCACAGCATCTGAGCATACTGATATTTCAGTAGAAAATGATACGCAAGATCATTATACAGATAAGTCAGGCAGTTTGCATCGTCGAAAGGCTCGTAAGGTGCGCCTGCTGACTGAGTTGCTGAATAAAAATGAAAATATAAAGACTAATCACATTGATACAGAAGAGTCCCCATCCCATGGGACTTCAGAAAAATCTGAAGGGTTAAAAGAGCTTTCTGCTCCCCAATGTTCAGTGGCTGCCAAAAAGAATATCAGGTGTTCGGGACAGAATTTGAAAAGTAAGCTGCCTCTGGATGAAGATTGCCTTGCTGCAGAGACTTCTTCTTCATACAACGTGGATAACAAGATTCAGGCATTGAAGGGAGATGTGGAAACAACAGATTCGTCTCATGCTAATGAATCTGAGAATGCTTTAATTGAAACTGGATTACGAACTAAGAAGAATCTCTTGAACAAGTGTAGGAATGACGTGAAATCTATTCATGGTAAGAAGAAGAATAGAAAGATCCAACTTGATGCATGCTCTTCTCTTAATATTCCACCAGGAAGTGGTGACAATATGTCTGAGATTTCTCTTAAACACAACGAGTTTTCTGGCAGTGCAATGGATCCATTTCTTTTATTTGGTTCAACAATTGAGCCAATTTCTAGTCTGTCTAAGAGGAAGAGCAAGATGCCTATCATTGATGATAGGCGGGGTTTTACTTGGAGCAATAGCATGCCAAGAAGAGATTCAGTCTCAAAAGAAGTGGAAATCAGGAACAATGAGCCTGTGGTTGTTTCTTGTGCATCAGTGCCGGATGAATCTAGTAGAGGTTTGGATCTTTCCCTCACTAGCTATTCTGCCACTGCAAGAAATGACAAAAAGTCTATTTTCGAGACTCAGGATGGCTCGCGTTCCTTGTTGTCTTGGCAAGGATGTACATCCACAGCAAGCGTTGTTAGAAGCAAAGATGCCAAATCCAAGAAACATAAAGACTCAAATGTTCCATTTAATTATTCAGATACTTTTACTGAGCAAGGAGGGCATGATGGAGTCAATCGTAAGAAAACCACCGGTAGAATGCATTTCCCAAATGGGAAGCAAAACTCAAATTCTCAAGTTGATGATGATAGCTGGTCTCAGTTGCAGGCAATGGTATTAATTCTTCCATACTGTGTTGTTATTGTAGACCATAGAAGAAACAGTTTTATGATGCATTCACAAAGTACTCACGAATGCCTTTGGATTTTTTTCCCCTCTAAATTACCTACGTTCTGCATGGTTCATCTAATTGAAATATCTTTGTGACTAAAATGTTTCTTGGCTTTCAATGGAATCATTCATTGGTGCAAACTTTTAATGATTTGTATAATGCCATAAGGACTCTAGCCAGATGAATTTATATAGTTAATATTTAAAGTTTAAGTGTCGAGGTTATGGATCATATCTGGTTGAAACGTTTGAATTTTTCTCATTTTCTTAATGTTTTATTCACATTCCTTCCCCTCCTGGCCTTTTCCAAGAACAAAGTCTCTGAAGATCAGTCTCTTTCCATTTCTCTCATTTCTGCTATATGTTTCCACCACCGTTCTTTCATCACTGCTCTATTACAGTATTTTCAGGGAACTTTAACTTTAAGTCTCAAACGTGTCTACTGCTTTATTATAAAGCTTGCAGATTCCATCTCTCTATATTCCTCTTCATGCTCAATCCTCGGATGTGTTAATTTTTATGAATGGAAAACTTGCAAAGTTTTCACTCGCAGCTAGGTATCTTGTTCGTTTCTATTTCTTGGAACTGGGAAAACTTATATTTGCAACGACAGATTTAAGAAAGATTGTAAGCTACCTGTCTTTTGTACATGCAGCACTCTCATAAATTTTAATAATAAGAAAAGTCATTGAAGATTGCTTATGGAATCATGAATGTTATAAGATTTATTTATGAAAATTCTACCATTATTTGAATGTTCCTTAGATTTTCCTTTTCCTTTATTTACAGTAAATTTGCTTACTCGTATTCCTTTTATTCTTTCATTTCCAGGTTTTGTTCTTCAATTAGTCTCTATGGTTTGTTTTGTAGGACAATTCAGGGGTAAACAAAGTTGAAAAGAGTAGTACAGTTCAGGAGCACTTGGCAGCTCAGATGAAACAGAGTGAGCATACGGTTGGTAAGATATCTGACCAAAGAGCTATAGATGACATTCCAATGGAAATTGTTGAGCTCATGGCTAAAAACCAGTATGAAAGGTGCCTTGATAATACTGTAAATAGTAAATCCCTATCGAAGACAAGTTCAAAGAAAGCTCAAATTATGAATTTCAGTAATGCATGTGGCAAAAGTGGCTCATTGCAGGAGAAAATCAGTCACAAGTGGAAACCCCAGGTTAGGAATGGGAGAAATAACTTACATACGGCAGGAGATAATGTGGGATACCGCAAACAAAGTTCAGGTAATTACTTTTCTCACACTGAGGGGGGGCATTTTAATATAGACCACCTACGTCAGACTCTTATCCCTCCAGAATATACCACATTTGGACATTCTCAAAATAAGTCATCAAATACTGCCAAATTTTTGGCAAGCAGTACTGGTGAGAATGTATGTTCTCAATATAACCAATATACTGGGGGTCTGGGAGATCAAGAGTCCTCTCATTCCAGGGTGCAATCTTTCAGTGGATATAACTCACACCAGCCTGTTTCACAAAACAATGTAGACGTAGCTCATCTATGGACAGAAGCCCTGTCAAATCATCATCCATATGTACCTACCACTCCTAAAATGGTTGCTTCTCAGTCGACTAGTGTAAATGCTAGTACGAACTATCCTGAATCAAGTAGCAAAGGGGCTATGAATCGAGATCATAATCTAAAGTTTTTTAATCCAAAAGTTACCAACCTTGAAAAAGATGATGGTAATTATGGTTTGGAAAATTTCAGGACCAGTGCAAAGCACCCATTTCCTTGCCATTCTAATGGCATTGAGCTTCCCCACAACCTGATGGGATCATTGGATTTGTATTCTAATGAAACCATGTCAGCAATGCATTTACTCAGCCTTATGGATGCAGGAATGCAGCGCAGTGAAACTCATGATAACCCAAAATTTCCCAAGAAACCTTTTTCCCATGATCTAAAAGCTAAGGATATTTCTAGGATGGATATTGGTATGCACAAGGCCTTTGATACCATAAATTATTCATCTGATTATTATGGTGAAATCCACCCGTCAAAGAAGTCTCACGATTGTTTCCCTCCTGCTTCAGTGGGCGGTGCATCAATTTCTCCTTCCATAGGAAATGAAAGTTGTGAAATAGTTTCTGATTTAACAGGTAAAGTTGCATTGCAATGTAAACAGAAAGAGGTAACTAAGTGCTCCACTTCAACATGGAACAGAGTTCCAAAATCACAGAAGAGTGTATTTACAAGTGGTAGTCTAGGTTCCAATGAAAGAGTTTTTCCCATTCATAGCTTGCAAAAGAAATCTGGTGGTCCTTCTAGTTCTTTGGTGTCTATGTCTGGATATCACAGAGTGGAAAATCCTGGACAATGTATAATAGAGCGCCATGGTACTAAAAGAATGTTGGAGTATTCGAAAGTCAGTTCTGAGTTTGGAATCTGCAGCATCAATAAAAATCCTGCTGAATTTAGCGTACCAGAAGCGGGAAATGTTTACATGATAGGGGCTGAAGATCTACAGTTTTCAAGAAAGATTTCTCCTGAAAAACTATCTGGCTTGAATAATATGGATGGGCGCAAACGCAAGAGGAATGTGAAGCATACTGTTGTAAAACAACATGCATTACGTTATAGTATGTGAGATCATCGTCATGAAAATCACGCTGGTAATACTCTTAAGTCTCTTGCTTCTTGAAATGGTTCGAAATATATTTTTGTCTATGCCATTGGTCATATATGCATCTTTTGAAGTTATCTGACTGCATTTTTCTTCATTTTTCAGCAGGGTTTTAACTTTTAAGTGGTTCCTTTTCATTATTTGGGAACTTTAAATGTCTTGCCGGTTAAAATAATGGTAGAAAATGTAGAAAATATCAGATATGAACTGCTGTTGCACCAAAGGATATCTATGGTTTGGGTAACTTCCCTTCATTATGTTCACCCTCTTTCTGGCACTCTCCAACAAAGACTGGCTGCGGTTGTGCCATCTTCGGTATAAGCTAAGGTCTGTACATAAAACTACATGAATCTTGAGATTCATCAGTACATTTATTGTATATCCAAATTTTGGTTTGAATGTTGTACGTTGTTATACTTCACAAGGTTATGTATATACACTGAGTTCCACTCTTTGGTTTTCGGAAGAGGGTAAGTTACGTCAGTTTTATGCACTGATGAGGTAGCAGTGTGAGAAGGAATAACAGAGAATTAGCTAGACATTTCTCTTTAGAATATATTTAGAAAATCTGAGGGCTCATTGTTGGATTGCTCGTGTTGGGAACTCTAATATTTGTAGCTTTAGTGTGAACTATATGTTGTACTGTGATGTTGTGGGAGTGAACTTGAAATAAAAAAAAAAGAAAAAAGAAAAATGAAAAAACTGCTTGTTCTCTTTGTAGAAAGACAAGTTTGGGTTGAGAACAGTGTTTTGTTCTTTGTCTTTGTTTAGTTCAACAATGTGTGAAGTAGTGATTCAAATCTCTAAGGGCTTCTTTGGTAGGCAATCTCTAAAAACAGAATTTTGAAAATAAGGAATTCAATGAAAACAAAGTTGTATGTCATGTTTTCATATGTGTTTGGTAGCAGATTTATTTAGAAATTGGATTCTAATTTAAACAATTGTTCAAAATGTGTTCAATAATATATTTATAGACCATGAAACTAGTCGTAGTTTTAAAACTGAATATTAAGTTGAATATAAATCATTATTAATTAATTTATGGACATATTTTTTTGTTATAAATTGTGTATAATTATTATTTTGCAATATCATATAATTTATAATATATTATATTATACATATTTTAATATAACAAAAATAAATTGGGTTTATAACATGAAATATTATATCTATTAAAGTTTTTATCTTTTTTAATATAATTTTGCATTTTAAAATTTCAAATTAAAAAATCTGGATACAATAAAAATATTATTTTCAGAATTTTTACTATTTGAATCACAAAATTCGAAAATAGTTTTAAGAGACAGAATTCATTGGATTCAGTGAATTCGAAAACATAAAAAATAATTCAGGTTGCCTACAAAGAGATCCTAACATTTTAGTTAAGATTATAACACCTTAACTAGTTGAGTTGTACTCAAATGAGTCTTTTTGTTGTCATTCTATTTCTAGGTCTATCATATACAAGGTACTAGCCATTATATCAGGTGACATGCGACACCATCGCTCTCTGCCATACAAAATTGCTTTCTCCCTGATTTCTTTGTCAAACTCAATCCGAGTGTACTGATAGCTGTTTCAAATGTGTAAGTTTGAGATGAATGGAATGCAACCTGTAGAAGTTGATGCATCTTTTGTCTATATATCCAGCTTCGTGATTCGAAAACATGTATGCGCCAAGTGGTGTGCTTGAGCTGACCACTTGATGATGATGAAATAACAAAGCATATACAAAGAAATCATTCAGTGTATTAAGTGTGAATAGTTCAAGGTCCTTCAGCCTTCATTCTCGTTCATCATGAGGCCAAGCTCCTATATCAAAAATATTATGAATTTGAACTGCTTTGTCGGTATAAACTTTTTAATTATAGTTTAAGGGCAAATCCAGCTATCGAGATTTGAAGTGGATGATATCCTACGCCGACCAATATACAAATACATGAGGGGTTATCATGGTTAGTACCAAATCACGATGTTTTTTTTCGAAGAACGCCACTTTTATATTATATTTATATTTGTAAATAAAAATCATTTAAGTTCAACAACATTTGGAGGTGAGATGATTCTAACCTTTGACCTTTTGGTCGAGAGCACATGCCAATTACCGCTAAGCTATGCTCACTTTGACCACTTAAGTTTAATTAACAATTCAAAATTTTGGGTGTTAGTTTTTACAACAATATGAAGTAATAACCTAGTTGTTTTCTTTTTGGTATGTTACTTTCGTGAAAATTCATACTTATAATTTTTTTAATAATGGAAAAAATGTCTTAATCACTTAGGCTTCAGTTAATATATCAGCTAATAACTTAATATTTTTATGACACTTGAGAACACGATCAAAACCAAAAATCATTAATTTAAAATAGTGTCATTGATCTTGATTTATGACTCAATTTCTTAATGTTAATTATGAATTCACCGGTTAACATTCTTTTCTTTTCGTTGCACCATACTATTTTTAATAACAACACCATGATTATTAAAAATAATAATTTGTCTAAAAATTGATTTATCACTAATTTAACTAGCTAGTCATTTGTATACTTCCTTGATGAAAAAGTTAATAGGCAATACTTCAAATTTGGTGTTTTTGTATTTGTTATGATTCAATATATTATTTATATCAAAGTGAGCATAACTCATCAATAATTGACATATATTTCTTCCCTTGAAGTCGAAGATTTAAATTTCCATATCCTATATTAAAAAAATATTATTTATATTTATAAGATAATAAGTAACTGACTAACAAAAAGTAATTGACCATTTTTATATTTCCATCCAAAGTTCCAACATAAACAGTTGTAAGTTAAAAGATTAAAATGTCCAAATCCACAGTCCATTTGTTAGAGGTCACATATTTAAAAGTTTTAAGATATATAAATCAGAAATTGATGAGACTCGTTTTAAGTTCAACAACATGTGAGGTAAGAGTTCGAACATCTGAACTTTTGGTTAAGAATATGATGAAAGTTTATATAAATAAAAATTATTAAATAAACTGGTTAATATGGAGTTATTGCATTTTCCCACTTGATGTTGCCTTATCAATAAAAATTAACAACAAACCCAGATCTCTTCAAATAAGACATTCAAGGAACGTATGATTTACAAGCTTGATTTTATCATTAAGAAAGAACACTAATCTATGCATGGCAGGTATAAGCTTTGAAAAATCAACAAAAATTTCAGCAAAGACAACAAAACACACAAATTAATATATTACTCTTTCAAAGTACATATATATATATATATATATTCGCCAGCTAGAAGTTGACCACATCAATGTTTCTTCTTCTGTTCTAAATATTGTCCAGAGGGTTTCTGCTATTTATACCCAATGGTATACTAAAAAAAATGTTACAAAAACATGGCCTCTGAAATTTTCTGGGTCTGGGGTCGGTCTTGTACACAATTTAATTTACTTTTTGACTCGGTTGCTGGTTGACAGAAACAGCCTCAGTCTCAGACATGGCAGATAAGATGGTCATGGACATTTTCCATGAAAATATGACAGAAGGAAAGAAAACAAAAGCCTAGTTTTGGTTCCTTAGAACTTTGATTATCCAAATCCGGAAATTATGGGAACAAGTAGAGTACGTAGCTTTACAGCTAATTAATAATGTCAAACAAAACAATATTTTTGGGATAATAAACTTCTAACTTGATGATCAAAAGGGAAAATTTCTCCAAAAAACCTAAAAAAGTAATCTGGGTTTAAATTTTATGTATCAACTCTCTAGTCTCTACCCCATTGTTTAAGTTTTTTTTGGTTACTTATTCTAATTAAGGACTTGAAAATGGAGTTTGTCTTGTATCTCGATGTAGCAAAATACGCCATTTTCAAGAATAAATTATTCAATGAGGCATTTACAATGTTACTATTTCTTAAGAATCACCGGATGTAAATCTAAAAATATGTCAACTATTAATAACTATTGGATACAAAAGTGAAGAATTTTTACAACTTCTCTCTCACACATATAACAACGTAAAACTGTCAGTCACATATTGATAGACTCTTCAAATAATTTCTCCTTTTCAAGAACCCAAAATATAATATTTTCGAACCAAGATAAATTAAAAATGGAACCAGAGATGTGAATAATGAGAGAGCAGAGAATCTGTTTGACCATGATGAAATTAGCTGTGGGTGTGTAGTACCAATATTCCAGCATATAGATGAGCAGGGCTCACCTTTGCTAGATTCTATTGTCCTCCTCAACTCACTTCCAAGTGTACCTGTTGGACATTGGAATTGGATTCACAGCAAGTTAAAAGCTCTTTAGTAAATGCTGTAGCTGATGGTTGTTCAGTTTGTTCTAATGCAAATGTACCTAGCAAAAAGTTGTGAAAGAGAGCGGATACGAACAAAGATTAGAGAGAGAAAATATGCATAGAAAACGCGAATGCAGCATATTAAAGATGAAGATTCAAGCCATCTTCAAAGATTCAAGCCAACTTCAACAAATGCGAGAGTGAAGAGAATCAATATGAACCCTTTCAACATGCTTTGTTCTCACTCACATGTTTTCTAAGAAAAATTCTAAGAGATCACCCCATGTTTAAGATTGACATCAAGGACGCTTAACTTTAAAGTTCATATGATTGTGTTACTAAAAAAGAAGGTATACCTTGTTGGCATAGAGAGGAGAAGAAGTATTAAAAAATTGGCCGTTGGAAATTTGGTTTCAAATTGGACATGTATGTCGTGACACATAATTTTTCAGAGGAAGAAAGACATTTTATAGCCTTTATGAACACTATTATAACCAAGGAACATACAAGGTGCAAATCTAGGCTCAATTTTATGATTATTATAGGGTCTTAGAGAGGGATAACACAAGCAACCAAAGGTTTTAAGAAAGAAATAATTTGGTTTAAAGAAATACTTGGGTGCAGCCCACTTGAAATACACACAGTAAAAAAAAAATTTGCGGGTGCAGCTCGGGCTACACCCAAGTATATTTCCCATAGGCAAAAAAAACTTTTCCAAGTGAGTTAACTGATGAATTATAGTTGGAAGCCTATTTATTAAGTAAACAGTAATAGAAAATGTATCATCCCAAAACTCTAAAGACAAAGAGGCACATGATAAGAGGGTAAGACCCATGTCAACAATTTGTCGATCTTTTGGTTCAACAATACTGTTTTGTTGAGAAGTATAGGGAACAAGTCAACCTATGTTCTATACCATTAGATTTAAGAAAATGAATGAATGAACGAAATTCAAAAAATTACAACTGAAATGAACTTTAACAAATTTCTACAGTTGTAAACATAACTAAATAACAATCACAAACAAAGAGTTCTAATGATTTCTCTTAACATATGGTAACTATAAATTCTTTTAAACTTCTATTAATCATAGTTGCATGGTCTCAGAAATCATTTTATTCTAACGTGATGTCAGTTAATTCATGTATCATTCTTCTATTCTAACGTCATACAAGAAGAAATAATGTTGACATAGTCCATAGATATATAAACACAAAATGAATAGTAATAAATAATAGCCCTTTCAAAATAGGATTCTCCTGGTTTGGGGAAAAAATGTGGTGTCCAAATTCCGAAAGTGGTTTTGAATGGGCAAAGAAGAGTGGGGTGATATAAGGTGTCACTACCCTAAAAGGTTAGGGGTAAATTAATGTAGGGTCATGATGAAGGTAGAATTATAAGGTCACACGGCCTAATATAGTGGGGATAGTGACAATGAGAAGTGCAAAGACAAATAATGCTATATATTAGAATGACACAATGGGCATTTCAAAAATCAATCAAAACAAAAAAGAGTACAAAGGGACTGTCAAATGTCAGCCTCTCTCACCTCAAACACAGCAAAGCATAACACAGAGACCCTCACCCTTCGCTGCCCCACTCATTGCTGCTTGCCAGCTTTACCAAAAACTTACCCTAACCCTTTGTTTTTTCATTCTCCTTTTAATTTATATATATATAGTTGCTCTTGTTCAATAGTTTAATGAATTGTTAGATCTACGTCAAGTTTAGATTGTTTAACTCGCTTTCTTTTTATTCATGTGAGAGATGTTGCACTGCACTATTTTGCACCCAAAAAAATAAAGCAATATTCGTAAAGAAGATTTTTTTTTTTCAGAGTTCAACAACATGTAAAAATAGAGAATTCAAATTATCTTTAATCTTTTGATCTAGCCTTATATCCTAAGTAGTTAAGTTATGCTTAGGTAGCTATTTTTAAAAAACATCTAATGATAGTGATTGGTTGTTCGGAATGCAAACAAAGTCTCACATTGGCTAGGAAAGAAAGTGATCATGAATATATAAGTGATGACAATTATCTCTATTGGTATGAGGCCTTTTGGAGTAACCAAAAGCAAAGTCATGAGGGCTTATGCCCAAGGCAGATAATATCATATCATTGTGGAGATAGATGGAGGTTCCGTTGTTCTTATCAATTGATATCAAAACATGATCTATGAGCCTTTAAAGTCATACAATATTGTGGATGAATCTTTAGTTTTAGAAATACAATATTATACCATTGTAGAGATAGGTAGGGTGGAGCTTCTGATCAATGGGTATGTGACCAAATGTAACAATATATTTCCTCTACAAGAATAATAATTTTTTGAGTATTTTACTAAAGCTTGTAATCCGAAAATAACTCACAGTTAAAATATTGGTAGCCTGAGAAAATTTAAAAAAAAAGTTGTTTTAAATGTTTTCATTTCTATCATAACACATGCATTTTTGGAGCACTGAATGAGTTATAATAATCTGTAGAGTTATATGATTTGTGTTTATGATGTAGAATTATAATAGTCTGTGTTTTGAATACAAAATATTTTACAGACTATTATATAACTCAAACTATTATAATCCACGTCCCGAATAATCCCTTAATAGTTTTGAGATTTTTCCTAAATTTGGGTTTGTAAATTAACTCAACAGGTAAGCTATAGATAAATTCTTAATAGTCTCTTTCATATCTAAATTTTGATCTTGGTTTAATATGATAATTGTATTTTGAACAAATAAAGATATGTGTTTGCTTCTGAACTGGAAACCATGAACTTGATTTATTTATACAAAGGCAGTGAATTTGTTTCTTGTTTTGTATTTAGAACTTTGATGGTAAAAGTGATAAATTTATATGATATTTCTTCAGATTCTAACCCTTCGTTTGTCGTATATTTAGTACTTATTCTTCATATACGAAACAATGGGTGAACACATGTGTGCCTGCAGAGTGTCTACAGCACATTTCCAATCTTTTAGAAATTATATAAATATCTCTGGAAATGCGAAGTATAAATGTATAGTATACAAATATATATGCTTTAGATTTTGCTTCAGAGTTAAGTATAGAGTGGTATGTATGCGTACATATATACATAATTTTTAATAAATAATATTTTTTGGTTTTTGAATTTAAAATTTTGTATTTACTTGGTCCATAAATATTCAAAACATAGGATTCTCAAAAATAGTTCTACTTAATTATTTGCTATTACTTTTCTGTTATAGTAACATAAAAGCTAATTTCTCTTTAAAAAAAAAACATAAAAGCTAATTAGAATAAGTAGAACTCCATTTGATAATCATTTGGTTAATTTTTTAAAATTAAGCTTATATATACTACTTCCACCTTTGATTTTTTTTTTTTTTTGTCATCTATTTTTTACAAATGTTTTCAAAGTTTATTTTATTTTTTGAATTTGACTAAAAATTCAAATGTTTTATTAAGAATGATGAAAGTCATTGTAAAAAAATTGTGAAAAAACAATCACAATTTTCACAAAATCAAAATACAAAAAACCAAATGGTTATCAAACAAGACCTAAAATAAAATAGTCCTATTTGGTTCTTTTAATTTCTCACTTATCTTTAATTCCCCACCTCATTTTAATTAACAGTTTTCAAATAATTAATATATGATGCTCAATAGTATGTTTTTAACTGATTGAAAATCGTGCATCTAAATACAACTCAACTGGTTAAAATCTTATAACATCGATCAAAAGATTGGAGGTTGGAATTTTCATCTACACATATGAGCTAAAAAAATCAATAAAAAGTTGTGCAACTTAATTCTAAGGGGTGAAGACATTAATTACAACCTCGCTTAAAGGTTTAAAGTTCAAATTTTCACCCCAAATAAGAAGAGACATTAATACGCAATCACCTGAGCTATGTTTAAAACTATTTAATAATTATTTGAGATAAAATTCAAAATTCTGACTTTTAAAAGAGGCTATTACTACCTTAATTTTTTTTTCGTTTTTCTTTTTGATAAAGATTTATACCTTAACTAATTGAGTATACTTCTTTCAAAAAAAATTAGTTGAGTATGCTATAATTTTTTTTTTAAATTCAAAGTATAACTTATAATTACATCATAACTTTTTTTTTTTTAATGTAAAGTAATATATCTGCAACAAATGAAAACAAATTAGAACGGTCACTTTTGAATGTAATTATAACATGAAAGCTGGCAGTTAAAAGAATAATATTAAGAGATAACCTTAAACCTGGGATTAACTTTTTGTAATTTAATAACACACAGAAGGAAAGACGCTGATTTAAACAAGACACGATGCTAATGAACTATACGTTTATGACACGCTAATAAGCAATTTATAAATTAAAAATAAAGGGATAACGTATACTATTTATCTAACTGAACATCATTAACTGTATTTGTCATCTCGAATTACGGATTGATTAACACGTCACGTTCAACTCCGGCCAACCGCCGTCGCCGGATCTAGGGCTGCGGCGGAGCACTCGTCTTGCTGCTCTTGCAGTGCCTTAAGAAGCCGCGCCCCTTTTCTCCTCCCCCTCGCACTACTATCCCCCTGCAGCGCCAAAACTACAGCACGTGCCACCTCCTCCGGCGGCGCCGTCACCGCCGACTCGGCTTCTGACGACACCCCATTGTCGAAAATAACCCCAAGCACACTTATGGCCGATTCCTTCCCTCTGGCCGCCATTCTTCCCATCATCGTCACCATCGCCGGTACCGAAAGTGCGTGGGCCCGCACCTCCGCCGCGCCCTCGGCCACCGTACACATAAGTTCAAGCGACGCCAGTGCCCGCTCCGCAGCCGCGTCTTCCATCTCCGGCAGCGACTCTATCACAGCTCCGACCGCCCCGGCCTCCACCGCAATGTGGCGGTTACCCTCCGCCAAGCAAAGGGCCAACAGAATTTTGGTCGCCGGTTTCGAACCGGTTTTGGTGTTCAAATTCGCGATTAAACCGCGCATCAATTCGGGAGTGCAGTCCCGGTCGAGAGACGGGTTCGGAACCAAGGATCGTTCGAGGAGTTGAAGAGCGGCGAGCCGGTCGGCGTCTGAACCGGAGCAGAGTTGGAGCTCAGCCACGTGGAGTATTTCCTTTAGGTTTTCGGCGGAGATGGGTGGTGGCGGAGGATCGGAAGGCGGGATGGAGAAATTAGAAGGTGGGTCTGAAATTGAAGGTTGTGGTTGAAAAATTGGTGAATGTGGAAGTGGGAATCTCCATTGAGTGAAGCTTTGGGAGGCGGAGGAGGAAGAGGACTCGGAATCGGGAAGCGGCGGACGGCGGGAGTGCGGCGGAAGTGACGGCGGAGGAGGTGGGGGTTGGTCGGAGGAAAGGGAAGGAAGGGCAGGGGAATGAGGGGCGGTGGGGCTTAAAACGGAGCGAGTGCAGTGGCCGAAGAACCCACAAGAGAAGAGCTGAGTCTTGAGCTTTGGTTGTTGAGTTCTCATGGCGTTTTCAAAATTCCTAAGAACAGAGAATCAAACTCACCAATGAAAAGGAAATTGGTATGGAGCTGAGCCGAGCCTTTCAAATAGCTGAATTAGGGACGTGTCTATCTTTTTCTCTGTGTGTGAGTGAAGGTCATGGTACAAACATAAGATGCAGAATTTGGCAGGGCCGGTGACATGACCCTTACTTCTAATCTGACCTGTAAATGTGGACAAACGCTACAATAATATTGATGACTCTTTAAAATCGTCGAATATAGATCTTAAAATTTGTCTGCTCCGTTTTGATACAAAGTCGAGTAATTTCTACAATTTCTCTCTTATATCCAACGGTGCAAAATTTCTAACTTTATTATAGTGGTCTCTTCGAATAATTTCTCATAAGTGTGAGATGTGACTGTGTATGTGGCAATGATGCTTGGAACGAATGCCCTTCAATTGTTGTCACCTTTCTCTCTCTAAATTTATGAACAAATCCATTTCATATCTTACCCATATTGTCTATGCATATAATAGCAGAAGAAAATTGTATAAAGTTGAGAGAACAAGAAGTGTAGGGTTAAGGGTTTGTCATGGTGACGGGTATATGATCCTCTCAAATGGCTGATTAATGCCATATGTATATGAAATTACATGGAAAATCCATAAAATGACTTTTTTTTTAAAAAAAAAAATAAGCTAAATATATGTTTTAGTGGATTTAGTGTTTGTTAGTTGTGGTCCTTTTAAAAGTTTTAATTTTATTCTTTATGTATTAATTTTTTTTGTGGAGTAGGGATTTAAACCTTTGATATTTTAGTTGATATTATAATGTTTTAACTAATTAAACTGATAATTAAGTTTTACAATCACTAAATATTAAAAGAACATTGATATATTAATTTAAAAAGAGTAATTTTTATGAGTTAGTCAATCACTAGTATTCCAACATTTTAATGGGTCAATTTTTATAACACCGAGTAATTTTGGGTCAAGTAAATTACCGTGTACTCTAAGTCATATGAAATGAGTAAGTTTAAAATTTTATGGGCAAGTTTTATGCTTATTTAAAATTTTATGGGCGAGTATTATGCTTATTTCATTATGATTAAAACATAGAGTATTTCTAATCAATTAATAAAACATATTTTGACATTACATCATTGTTTTGATAATTAATTTTAATATTTGTGACAATATGAGGACTTAGTTGAAAAGATTTAGTACATAATGGATGAAATTAAAACTTTTAAAAGACTAGAGACAAAATTGAAAAAATATTCAAAACATTAGAGACCAATATATTGATTTAGCCTTTAATTCAATGAATTCAATTGGGTGTAGTTTAGGTCCATGGTACTGCATGTCTAGGACATTATTTAAAGTTAAATGATGATGTAGAAGCATTTATCAAAATCTCAAATTTATAGAGATACCACTAAAGTATAGAAACATTTTGAAAAAAGTGTTGTTGTTTTTGTGGAAAAAAAAAATCAATTTTGGCCCTAAACTTGACAGGTTGTATCAATTTTAATCATGAACTTTCAATTTCATCAATTTAAACCTCAAACTTAGCAGATTGTATCGATTTAAACCTTAAATTTTCAATTTCATCAATTTAAACCTCAAACCTGAATAAGTGTATCAATTTACACCATTGGTTAAGTTTCTATTTCAATCACCGTTAGAAAGATTTCCCACACATGTTCAAAGCCACGTGTTGCTCTATGATATGCACTTGTTTGTTATTTTTTTTTTAAAAATTAAAAAATAATGAAATCATTCCAAATCGGATCACCACCATCATGAAAACTACGAACTCGACTCTCAAAAGTAGGACCCAAACGAAAACAAATGGACTCTTGTGTTTCCCTCGCCTTTGGTGGTGTTGATACCAGTGACAATGAGTGTGAAGAATATAAGACGATGACATCATTGAAGGCGTCGACGACTATGGCGGTTTCGTCAACTTTGGTAGTGAGGAGTTTGAGCTCGACTAAAATGCGAGAGAGAATAGGGAAGGCGATGGTGGACAAAGTGACGCTCATGAACACAATGAACTAGTCGTAGCCGATCTTGTCGGCCCCGTCGACAGTCATATGAAAGATTAAAGTGACATTGATGTTGGAGAGGAAGGGGACAAAGATTTTGGCGAGCGCGATTCCGAAAGCCTTACGTCCGTTGCGATGGATGGAGGAAAAATCGAGCTTGAGGCCGACTAGAAATTAAAAAAAAAAATCAATATTGGCAACCAATTCATGAATGTGAGTACTCTATTGAGTGAAAATATGGTGCAAATAAGCTTTGCTTCTACAAAAAACCAATGGATCGAGTAGAATCATGCCTTAAAATTGAAAAACCTTCAATTAATTAAATGAAAAAAGCAATAGAATCAAAAAAAAAATAAGAAGTGAAAAAAATCAATGCTCTGAAATTGAAAAACATTATGGCGAGTCTACTCTAATTTTTTTCAGCAATTTTTTTTTTAAAATAACAAATACGTATCTATTATAGAGCAGGATATGACTTTGGATATATGTGGGAAACCTTTCTAACGGGGATTGAAACAGAAACTTAATGTGAGTGTAAATTGATACACTTATTTACGTTTGAGGTTTAAATTGATGAAATTGAAAGTTTAGGGTTAAAATTGAAACAACCTGCTAAGTTTGAGATTTAAATTGATAAAATTAAAAGTTTATAGTTAAAATTAATACAATCGGTCAAAAAGATTTTTTCCTTTTTTTTTTTTTTTTTTTTTTTTTTTTTTTTTTTTATTGAGTTCAACCATAAAGAAAAAAGTGTTGTGAGCTCGTAAAAATGGCAAGAATTAATAAATGAAAAATAACACGTGATAAGCAAGTAATAAACCATCATAAGTATTTATAGAAATACCATTTGTATAGCACAGAAAAAGCAAAATATAAAATCTCTTTCAAATTATTTTCCAAAAGTTAGATAATTAGCTTATATAGCTGCAGCAAACGTAGTAGTGAATTAAACCATTGCTTTCTCATGAGGACATATCTATCGCCCATGTTTGACTTTTAGTCATATATGCCTATGGTTCTCATGTTAAGTCCAGTGAATTGAATATTCAATAATCCATTCCCTCACCGTCCGTGACTTGAACAGAACTCAGAAAATAAAAATATTTCTTTTTTCACTGTCTGAATCGCCTTATTGGAGGATGAGAGAGTAGTTGAGTAAGAACTCCAACTGGGTACTAGGACACTTTACTAACCTTCCAATAACACTCGCAGATTTCAAATCCAGCTCTAATCTCAGCAAATTTTGGATGCTTAAATCCGAACTTTGTGCGAAACAAAGGACTGCGTTTTCCCTGCAAATGAGCCGAGATTTGTGGCTAGTGCCCTAGTTGTTTCTGTAATCTGTATGTTATACGGTGACCCATTTAGTTGCAGCAGGAACTAATCGCCATTTCAGTGTGAAACGTCTTTGTTTCAGGTATTGGAACTTGGGTTTTGGGTCTTGATTATATCCTTTTGGATTTGTTTGATAATGTTAGCAGGATGTTGGAATCTGCAGATATGGTTCCAATCCTAACAGTGGCTTCCTAGGTTCTTGGTTCATTGTTTGGGTCTGGTCTTGATTTGGGTTTGCTTTTCTAGTAGTATTTGAAGTCTCCATTAATTTGGGGAAAGTTGGATAGATGCGTCAAATTCTCTTGTCATGACATTGCGGGCTCAATTGGATGAGCTGCAATGAGAAATTTTTCTTATCATGAAACTGGATTTGTTGTTTACTCAGAGTTCAGCTTGGTGTAGATTTGGAGCTCTGCTCTGTAATGGTAGGTTTCTGGTAGCACCAGTGGAATTGGGAAGTTGGGGTTTTGCGTGAGAGTTTTTCATTTTTTATGGCTTCTATTAGAAGAACTTTGTCCCCAGTTCCTCGACCTGGAACTTCAATGAATGGAGAAGCGTGTTCAGTAGGTTCTCCCCTGTCCAGGTCTTCACTATCTCCTCAAAACTACCCTCAATCTACTGGACTGCACCATTCCCTGTTTAATACATTGGAGACCCAAGCTGCCATTCTTGGTATCTACTCTCCAAGGTCTTCTAGACCGATTGACAAATCGAAACCAAAGGGACCGGTTTGGAGGAGGGCGATGTTCCATTTCTTCATGTGTTTTGTTGTTGGATTTCTTGCTGGATTTACCCCATTTGCATCTACCAACTTATCCATGAATGTCATGTCAAAATATCAAGCTTTCCAGTTTGATAGGATCTCCACTGATGGAAAATCTCAGCCTCAGAATAGTTCTAGCAGCACCATTTCTATTCCATTGGAAAGTGAAGACATGAAGAGTAACCCAACCCAATCAGAGGTTCCACTGTATAATAATGTTTCTTATGATAATTTGGATAACCATCTAATTGCTCAAGAATTAGAGCCTCGAAAGCTACTGATAATTGTGACCCCAACATCTGCTCATCAACTCCAATCCTATTATCTTAATCGTTTGGCACACACACTAAAGTTGGTCCGACCGCCTCTTCTATGGATAGTTGTGGAGATGTCCTCACAATCAGATGAAACAGCTGATGTATTGAGGAGTACTGGGATTATGTATAGGCATATAGTTTGCAGTAAAAACTTAACTGATATGAGAGATGGAAGAGTTCATCAAAGAAATCTAGCCCTGTCTCACATTGAAACCCACCGCCTTGATGGAATCGTGTACTTTGCAGATGAGAATAACATCTATTTGGTTGATCTATTCAAGAAAATGAGGGAGATCAGGTACTTTTGCTATAATATACTATTCATACGTGTAGCTGATCTGTTATTTGTACTTCATTTTCTGGCTTCTGTTTTTCTTCTTCAATTTTAATATAGTTAAAGTTGGGAGATTTCTGGTGCAAGACACACCTGTTAACAGAAGTTTTTCATATTCCATTTCCTGTAAGTATATACCATATCAGATGCCTCATTCTGGTATATGTGCTATTAGGATTATAGTTTTTGTATAGTTTCCCCAGTACAAGATCAATAAGAGATAACTATATCCCATCAAATCTGTGTTTGCTTTCTATCTAGACAGTTTTTTTAGCACATTCATATCTAGACAATTTGCTTTCTAAAAGTATGAATTCTTGGTCTCTTTTTTTCAAAGATGATCATAGAAATAAAGAGGAAACAAAATTTTACTTTACCTCAGAAAGTGTGGAGTCAACATTACTATTCTCTTTCTTTGCATGTACAGGAAGATATTCTGTTGGTACCTGTTACAAACTGTTCACTTATTCTTAATGTTTGAAGAGCGAAATCATTTTTTTCTAGCCGAAAAAGAGTGATATCATTTTTTTTCCTTTTAATTTCTCAAAAAACTGTTGCTAGAGATCTCTTTGGGTAGGCTATGTGTAGTCTTTGCATCATCAATATCTGCATCTTTCATCTCATGAATGCCCTTACAATTAGTTTATTTATTTAAAATTTTCATTTGTAGACGGTTTGGAACTTGGCCGGTGGCCACACTAATAGGGGGAACAAGTAGATCCATTCTGGAAGGCCCCATTTGTAATGGAAGTCTTGTAATTGGATGGCATATACATGAATCAAGTATGAGACTCCGCAGGTTTCATGCTGAAATTTCAGGCTTTGCTTTCAATAGCACCATACTATGGGATCCAGAGAGATGGCGTCGACGCACTTTAGAACCTGTTAGGCAGCTTGATACCATCAGAGATGGCTTCCAAGTTAGTCTTTATTCTTGTTCATTTATAATCCACTTCAATTGCTAGTGAATGGTGATGGTACTGAATGGTGTGACTGAAAAACCATTACGAGAATTATCATGGACCATCAGCTAAAGAATGAGGGAAAATCATAATTTGCAGTCCATTGTTGATCTATGAGTCATGACTGTACTTTTGGGCCTTTGCCACTGTAGAAATACACAATTTTTTTAACAATTATAACATGAGAAAAGTAATATCTAAAACATTTTTTTAATCTGTGATAGATTTTGCTAGCTAATTGATTCATTGGATACTCATACAACTATGAGCTGTATTACTTTATTCATGTTCAACATCATTATTTGAAAATATAGATTTCAGAGTTATACTTGATCAAGATATCCACCGTAGTCTTTTTTTTTTCTTCTTCTTCTTCCTTCCTTCCTCTTTGATGAGAAACGGATAACAACCAACAAAATAGAAGTGCATACCTAAAGGCCTTAGGGATGAGGGTTCCCAAGCCTAAAAGGAGGAGTCATACAAAAGGCCACTAATCTCTCTTTAGAATAGAGGGAATTGCTAACTTGGTCCTAACTCAACTTGCTAACATGAGCATAACTCAACTGGTTAAGACATACTCTCAACTAAGAGGTCAGAGGTTCGAATCCCCTACTCTCATATGTTTGTTGAACTAAAAAAAAAAGATAGAGGGAATTACATAAGGAATTAGGTAAAGCACTCCAATTGGAGGAGGTTGTACTGATTCCCCCAACTCTTTTTACAGATCAAATATTCTGAATAAAGACAAAATCTGAATTATGAGTAATTTTGAGGATAAGAAATGGAGGAAAGGAGGTAAATCTTCCATAATTTTCATATTTGTCTCTTAAAAAACTGGCAACTAATGGATCTGTTCTTTTAGGTAAGCGACTTCATCGAACAAATTGTGGAAGATGAAAGCCAAATGGAAGGCTTAGTGGAAGACTGCTCGAGAATCATGGTTTGGAATGTTGATTTTAAACCGTCAAGCACAGTTTATCCTCACAAATGGTTCATGATGAATAATCTAGATGTCACTGCTTCACTTACATGAGATTCAAGATCTGAAAAGAAGGTGAGTACTTGAAGCTCTCTTTTTCAATGATGATTGTTCTGAGCTAACTTGTCAATGAATGACTTTTTCAATTCAACTGAATGGAAAATGAACAGCAAGAGACCCCATTGGATTTTCAAGTGTAACGAGTCTAGTGGGGTCATTTAAAATTCTTTACATTCTCTTTTATCTCCTACTCCAGACCTACTTTCAAGATCAATGTACAGCAAACTCATCTTTTAAGATGTTTGAAATATAGCTGACTTCTTTTTGGCCTTTATGGACTTTCAAAAGGCTTAAAGTTTTGTTCTATGGTCTGCAGTTCAAATCCAATATGAGTTAACTGTGTCACAGCATCTTTATCAGCTCAGATGGCCTTCCATTGTCCAGCATTATTTTTCAAATTGTTTCTCCTGCGTATGGATTGTTCGGCACTCTTGGTGAGAGGTATGGATGGTGCACTTCCTGCTAGCATTTTTCTAATATATTCGATTGAACGAACATTCACCTTATGTAGCCAATGCAAGCTTTTACTTTGCCCAAATGGCAAAGTTTATGGAGGGAAGTGTTGTTGTAGTACAATTCAAATACTGGTCTCCCTTTCTTTGATGATTTGATATTGTACAGAAGGACTCAAGCGGCATTTTCCTCCCATTGGTAGGGATAGATGCTGAGACTGTAATTGGCAAACTTTCCCTTAAGATTCAGAGAGACGCTTGAAGAGGACGGATTTTGAGTTCATTTTTTTCATCGCAAAAGTTAAAGCAATTTTGAATGACTGTTTTTAGGCGTCAAACTGGATTGCTTTGGTTTGCTACTGTACACTTGCTTTCAAGGTATTTATTTGGTGAAGGCATTTAACATTCTCTCTACTAAACTCTACAGAACAACTCAAGATTAATGGAGAGAGTGCAAACCAATCAGATCATTCAATTTGATTTGATGGGTTCTAATTTTTATTATTTAATTTTCATAATTTTATTCATGACAATAAAAATGAAGATGTATGTATCTAAAACAAATGAAACAATTATGATTGGTTAAAATTTGCCTCCTCGGAAATGGGAGGTTCTTAACGCTCAGAAAATACTGTGACCAGATTCCTTCTCTTGCTCTCTTTTGTGGCAAACAAGAATATACAAGGATTTGCCTTGCTCTGCAATCCTATGAAATTCTCCACTACAAACTCAGTTCCCTCTTCCTTAGTTCAATTTCCAAAGCATAGCATGGAGTGCGAGTCACTCCATTCTCATTCCTTTCCTCAAACTTCAACTTTTAACCATTCCCAAACTGGCTTCCAAAAGATCACAGGAACCGAACTGAATCGAACTGATGGTTCCCAATTTGGATCTGATAGCTCTAGCTTGTCTCCACGGATCCTTCATGGCTCTCATTCTCCTCATCATCATCTTCGTCGTCATGGTTGTGTTCTTTCTATCATCTTCCCTCGCTCTGTTTTCAGTATTTGTGGGGGACTTGTATGATGCTTACTCAGTTTTGTGCGTGTATTATGAAGAAATGAAAGCCGAAATTGAATTGGGTGGTTGTCTAATGGTGTATGGGGTAATGGGGTTTGGCGTTGATGTTGTTTTGGCTGTAAAGTCTCTTTTCCGACAGCAAAATCTAAGATTCACCATAAGGCTTCCACAGAAGAAGGTAAAATAAAAATGGAGGATTGGCATGCATGGCAAGCTATGAATGTTGTTCACCACTTTTAAGAAACTCTCGCTCTCAGTAATAATGATCCTCGTGCTTGAGCTGACTCTGGCTTCTGCTGCCATCATCACCCTTGCCCTTTCTCAAATTATGGATCTAACAGGATGGTGCCACTACAAATTCTACCATATTCAAGTTCTGTTTTTTTTTTATTTTTTTATTTTATTTATTTATTTATTATTATTTTTTTTTTATGTACATCCAATTATTTTGTTAGTATAGGGAAAATAAAGGGGCAGTTTTTTTTTTTTTTTTTTTTTTTGAAATTCTTGTACCCAGTTAAATTTAACCTTCTTTTTTAAATTTGTGGCTGGATATAAATGTGTTCATAATTTTTTTAGTTCAATAAACGTAGGTGTGAGCATCGGATCTTCAATTTTGGAGAAGATAATTAGTGTCTTATACATTAAGTTATGCTTGAATTGACAAATATTTTTATAATTGATTGTATTTTTAAAGATGTTTTGTTTCATTCTACCTTTATTTGGGCAAGGTTTAGGTATAATGATGCTAGTTTAGAGGGTTGTTATTAATTACTATTTTACTTAAGGTGGAGCCTTTTCACAGATAGATTAATTTGGGAGTTGTACATGGGTTAAAAACAATATTTTACTCTTTAACAAAGTTTGTTTTTTAAAAGTTCAACATGTATGCTTTAACCAGTTGAGCTATGCTTGTTGCTCTCGAGTTAAACTCGAAATATTTTGAATCATTTTATATGTTTTTCTTAAAAAATAAAAACTTTAACAGAAACGGATCGAGTTATTCTTCTAATCAACGAAACAAAAAGAAGAAGATATTGGTGTGTTGATGACTATTACAAATGTCACAGTCATGCTTGGCTCCTCCTTACCAAGTTATCATTTTCATATTAGTATATCTTTCAATAATAATAATAAAAAAAAAGCTATAAATTGGAGTGCCATCGGAATCAAATAGATTAAGGGAAAAAAAGGTCAGATTCGATAATAAAACTAATGCTCGTTGTTGAGTGCCTGAGATTCAGGAGGCACTAGGAATAGTGCACTATATACCGCTTTCATGATTATTCATAACAGCAGCAATTATGAAAGTTACAAAGTGCAAAGATGGCGTCTCCCATGGTGGGTCTCATGTTTTTGCTCTCTCTTTACCACTTACTCCCATTTTGGATTACAGAGAGACGCCATCCTTGGGATTATCATTATGATTATCTTAATTATTGATCATCATTATCATATATTACCGATTCCCCGTGGCTCTTAAACAAGCCAAAAGGTATGGCAAACCAATCCATTACCCTTTTACCAGTTTTAAATGTTGCACACTTTAAAAGCTTTGTTAAAGTAGTATATTGTGTTGGTACGTGGTATAAATGTAGATCTATCAATCATCAGATGTTTATCTGCAGTAAAAGTTCAGGCCATATAAAAAAAAAAAAGGTGGGGTTTTCTTTTTCTAGGCTATCTCCGGCGCTTTTTGCCAATGCAGGCTAACTGTTCGACATAAGTTCATAGACCCTTTACTTTATTTTTTGAGTGAATAATAGTATGGTTGATCGTGGAGAAAAGTTTATAATAAAGAAACAATTGGGACGGGACAAGAGTTTATTATTCAAGGGGAATAAAAACAAGGGCCATAACTTTTAGCAAAATAAGGTGACATTCTTTTTACTACTTGCTTAGTTCTGTTCAGTGTTCAGTGTAAATTCAATGGATGCAGATACACGGGTACAAGATTTCTTACTTTACATTGTGATAAAGTCGATAAAGGACAGAGATGAGTACCATGGCAATCATGAAGACGGCCGCTGAGTTTATGGACGATGTCAGTTTAAGTGGAAAACAAAGCAGCAAAGACAAACACACTATCGACCTTGAAATGGGGCCTTTTTTTAAATATGTTTACGGAATTCGTGTCCTCTGTTTGGCTTTCACTTTCCTCAATAAAGTATGAGAATCTTGAAACTCGGGTCCAAAACGTTACTTCCATTTCATCCTTCTCTGTTAAATACCCCAAATGAACTTTCCCTCGCTTCCTCGGGAGCTCGGTCTCTGTTTCTTTCTGTGAAATGGGAATCTGAAGACTGAACGAATAAGTCATGCTCGTCTCTCTTAATTCAGACAGGGAAAGTAAGGCCATGCATTGTCACTTCTCTTGACATTACTGTAATCATTATTTTGGCTAATTGTTATAGAGAGCCAAACTAGAGCAGTGATTACTTGTCTGTTGTGTGTGTTGAAATGGTTTCAGTGAACTCATGTTTAGCCAAATGTTCATCAACTCGGCTGGAGAACATTGATGAAAATGGCCCTGCAAGTTGGTTACCGGGTTCATGTGTTCTACCTGAAACTCCAATTGAGTCCATGGAGTTTCTTGGCAGATCCTGGAGCCTGTCGGCCAAAGAGCTCTCCAAGGCTCTTTCCAGTGCCCATGATGCTCCAGGTCATGTTCAAAATTCAGTGGTTGCCTTTCTTAGTGCTGAAGCACATGATTCAAATTCCGCAGTCTTGAGGGAACCAGTGAGATACCTCTTCCGACTCTCTTTTTAAGTCATGTATCTTTTATATTTAAAGTACTTGCTGTATCTAGCAAAAAGCCAAAAGATCACAGTAGATTTAAAACCATATCGAGCGCACCTGAATAATCCAAATGAGATTGTGAAGCCAAATTGTTAATGTGCAATATTCTCTTGATCTATGACATGTAGATATAAATTTAAAAATTTGCTATAAGTGTGGCAAAGCCCCCTCTTTTTATTAATCCTGCTTGCAGCTTTATAAATTGGCTGTGTACTGAATGTTACAGCTACTTCAGCACTTACCCAGTGGAGACAGTCCTCCAGCTTCACCAAGAGGAAGTGACGAAATGAAGGTACTTTATTTTGAATCTCTCTGCAGCCCACATACGAGCACACACACCAGAGGAAAGATAAATTCTGCAAATGAATTAGTTTTTGCTGCATCATTTGTTATATTGGTACAGAGTATCTCTCAAATTCAGTGAATTGCACATGCATCTTATTTTGAGCAGGAACTATTGTTACTTCACCAAGCATTGAATCCAGAGTTCCTTTCAAATCAACAACTACTTGGAAATGGGGTATGTCTCACTCTTCCTTCAAAACACACACATAAATGGGAAAAAAGAAGCCAAGTACATCATATTGATCATTTTTTTTCTTTGATGCAGCTATACAAGAGCATACTGAGAGGTAATAAAACATTGGGGAGGTGGATGAAGGATCAAAAGGAGAGGAAAAAGCAGGAAATCAGAACACAGAATGCTCAATTACATGCAGCTGTATCTGTGGCAGGTGTTGCTGCTTCAGTGGCAGCATTTATTGCAACGCTCGTGTCGCGAGAAACATCATCTGGTAATCAGAAATGGCCTTCAAAGACATCGGCAGCTATAGCTTCTGCAGCTGCTCTAGTTGCATCTCATTGCATAGAGATGGCAGAGGAAATGGGAGCTAGCCGTGAACATATCTTGAATGTAGTTAACTCTGCAATCAATGCTAGAACTAACGGAGATATCATGACCCTAACAGCAGGAGCAGCTACAGGTGCTAAGAAAACTTCATAAGCAACTAATATTCAGAACCGATGAAGTAAAATGCAAAGTACTTACAACATTTGTATACTAGTGCAGCTTTAAGAGGTGCTGCAACCCTCAGGGCAAGGCTTGAGAAAGGGTTGGGAGGCACAAACTTTGGGGTGGGAGAGGATAAGGTTGAAGAAGATGGGAAAGAATCAAACATCTTGATAGCAATCAACTTTGTTTCCAGAGGAGGAGAGCTTCTCAAACGCACAAGGAAAGGTATTGGTTGCAATGAAAAATTAAAAATTGAGACAGTTAGTAAGCATTTTTAGGTTGAATATTGTCACAAATTGTCAAATTCTGATGTTGCTTTCACTGAGATTAGAAACATGGTGGTGGCAGGGGTTCTCCACTGGAAGCAAGTTTCTTTCAACATAAATTCAAATTGGCAGGTAAGACAAGAAATGGTTGATAGTTACATTGAAGTTGAAGCCTGTCGGATGGATTAAGTGATGAAGTTGTGATTGATATTTCCATTTTACTATCGCAATGCAGCAAGTTTCTTTCTTTATACTCTGTTCATCTTCTCTTCATCAACATTCTTGGAAATAAGTATTCAGAAGTAGAATGTGTTTATATACAGGTTGTGGCAAAATTGAAAAGCAGGCATATGGCTGGAACATTTACAAAAAACAAAAAATGTAAGACAGCTTCATACACAGAACAAATCATCTCTGCATTTGCCTAAACAACATCTATATTGATGAATTATGTTCTGTTTCAGGTATAATCTTGGGTGTTAACTGCGACGTTGCAGCGTGGCCCGGGCGGGAAAGGGAATCGGATGGCGAGCCGAGGGCTTACTTTGGAATAGTAACAACAGATAGAACAATAGAGTTTGAATGCAATGGGAAAGGAGAACAACAGATGTGGGTTGAGGGGATACAATATATGATGAACTTTCGTGCCTACATGAAATGATTCTGACCCTAAAAAATAGGCGTATCGAACATTGGAATAAAACGAAGCTGCTTTCTATAGTTTGTTGTATTCTTCTGTTGGTGACTGTTACCCAAGAATCTAACAAAGATTTAAATTCATAACGTAGGCATGAAAAATATGAGGGATAGTTTCAAAATCTTGATGCACATTTCAAGAAAAATATAAGTTTTAAGATTCTCTTGTAAGATTTTCTCAAAAGGAAAAAGGCAAAGCATTTTGTATGGTTTAGAAAAGAACATAATCTCTTTAGAGTGTTATCCTTTATGAATTTGTTTCAATTACCAATTCTTTCAACTTCTTGTCTCCATAGTTTCTACAAACAATTAATTGGGTTCTTTAAATAACCATTTTTCATAAACTAAAATGGAGTATTAAATTGTTCTCCTTGAAAATAGGTAAAGATAAATGTCTTTTCATTTTCTTCTTTTTAAAGAAAGATATAGACTGTTCAAAATATAATATCCGAACAGTCAGAGAAACATTGTAGCAGCCCAATCATATTGACTGAGTTGAAAGGCCCCATAAATTCTACCGTACACTAGTTTCCATGGGTTCGGATTCTTGCTCATGACAAGCCATTTCATGCTCTACAAGAAAGGGCTTGTTTATTAAACTTTACAAAACTCTAAGAAAAGCGTAATTGAGCTCACTAGTTTGTATAGAATTGTTATATCAAATCAATTGTGCTTGATAAATGAAAATACAGATTAAATAGAAATACTTGCATGACCCTTCTATATCCAATCCATATTTTGCATTCAGACACGCTAAATATCTTATATAAGATTATACCAAAAAGAGAAGTTTAAACTTTAAGAAGTTTTGACTGTGCCTAAATGTCATTATATTTCTCTTCAGTATGTATCATGAATATTATTAATCTTTATCAATTCATACTGGTATTGATCGATTGATATGATATGATAATATATTTAAGATAAGTTTTGGTATTGATCGATTGATATGATATGATAATATATTTAAGATAAGTCTTAGTTATGATGATCTATATGATAGAAAGATAAACTAACACACAACATTCCATTTGTTAATGTCAAAGTGAATAAAACATTCAGCCGTAATTGACATATACTACATTCCTTGAAGTTGGAATCTCTCACTCCACATTTTTTGGTGCAACAAATGCAGAATGCAAATTTGAAACTTCAAATCTCAAGTAAAAGAATAAATGTCTTAACTGCTCAACTATGCTCATGTTGCAGTTATTATATCCCACTACATTAAATCTACATAGGCTCCCAACCCACATTAGTCGAGTTAAAAAAAAAAAAAAATCTAAATATACAATTCAAATGATAAAAAATTACCCTGAAGAAGAAGCTGGAAAGTCAAAAATAGTTAGCTTGAAGCTTTTTCTCAACCCAAGAAGGAGACAACACAGGACTCATCTCATAAAGCTTCTTCATCTTCAAATCACCACCTTCCCCAAGCTCCAATAATCCCTTGTTCTCCTCCCCCATCAACACCTTCACTCTCCAGACCTTAAACGACTGGTCCAAACTCCCACTATAAACCAAAAAACTCATCTCCATGATCTTCTCCATTTCCAAGCTCCCGACCAGGCATCTGACCGGCCCTCTATGACCATCAAGCACCGCCAAGCACTCATGGTAACAGCCCCCGGCCTCCTCCTTCCTCCATATCCTCACCGTCGTGTCCTCCGACCCACTCAACACCAGCCTCTCCACCACCGCCAAACACAGCACCCCAAATCGGTGGCCTTGCAAGAACCCGCCATGGTTATACCTGTAAGAAAGCTTCTCCTTCTCCCAAAAGTTGATGGTCCCATCGGAGGATCCGGAGTAGAGGAAGGTGGTGACGTCGGAGTGGGAGCTGAGAACGAGGGCGTTTACAGGGGAAGTTTGGAACTTGAGTGTCATTGTGAGGGTGTGGGAGTTTTCACGGTATAGTCGTCGCCAGATCTTGACGGTTCCGTCTGAGGAGCAGGTGAAGAGGCAGCCGTCGTTTTGGTTGACGGTTATGGAGTTGACTTTGTCTTCGTGGGCGAGGAAGGAGTCAACGCATTTGCGGTCGGAGATTCGCCAGGCTTTGACGGTTTTGTCGTGGGAGGCGGTGTAGAGGAGGTCTTGTGCGTGGTAATAGGCCATGCAGGATATGGTGTCTTTGTGGAGATGGCTGCTTTCTGTTAATTTGGAGAATAAGAGGAAGGAGGTTTTTTTTGGGAGTGAACACACCTTTTTTGATTTCATATTTTCTGATGCTGTGAAATTCCATACCCGGATTCTTAGATCTCTGTGTGATGTGAACAACATGTTTCCTGATTCAAATGTTGTCAAATTTTCTAATGCAATGATATGTCAAATGTAAAATGAAATGAGTTGCTATTATTGCAATGGAAACTTTTCTGGAGTTGTATCTAGTAAAAAAGTGTCTTACTACATTATTGAACTTTCAATTTTACGTCTAATAATTAAGCTACTAAACGTATCAAATAAGTATTTGAACTTTTAATTTTATTTCTAGTAAATTTGTTGATTTTTAATTTTGTATTTAATTTATCTCAAACATATAAGACGCCTTTTTAAGTTTAGGTAAAATTAAAAGCTTAAAACTTTAGAACAACATCAAAACTTTAGAATTCTATTAGGTTGTTTTTTAAGTTCTTATGAAACATAAGTCACAAATTTCAAAGAACAAACTTGTAATTTAAAGGAATTAAAAATTATACTACAACATATGAGAAAGTAACTATGTTTATTGATTTAGTTTGTAGCTTAAAAATTAAGTGTAATGGGGCTTTTATCACCTATTTATATTGATAAATTGTTTAGGAACTAAATATGTTTTTAAACTACCGGTACTCATTCACATTGCATGCCAAAAATCATATTTCAGATTCTCCCCGTAGAGATTATATTATTAACAGAAATATATGCATGCTAAAGTTTATAAACTAAATTATCAATCCAATAAAAGTATAGGGATTAAATACCTATTTAAATGTAAATAAATCTACTTTTAAAGCTCCGTTTGATAACCATTTAATTTTTAGTTTTTGAAAATTTACTTTTTTTTTTTTCATAATTTTTCTACAATGAATTTCATCTTTCTTTAAGAAAACATTTTTATTCTTAGCCAAATTCAAAACACAAAAATTAGTTTTTTTAGTTTTCAAAACTTTTACAAAATAAAAAAATCACATATAGAAGTAATATTTATAGGCTTAATTTTTAAAAACAAAAAATAAAAAATGAGATGGTTATCCAACCCCTAAATATTTGAGTTTTATTTATTTCTATTATAACTTAGGGCGCTTTCATCCAAATGTATTAACTAACACTACTTCCATGCTTCAAAAATCAAAATGCAAAATAAATATACCAGAAGCAGCAATGGCCCTGACTCCACCAGCGGCGGCCTTGAGATACCCACGCTCCATGCAATCCGGCTGCTTCCATGCACGAACACGGCAGCTATCAGAGCCAGTAAACACCACGCCCTTCGAAATAGCAATCGAGTATATATTCCCTTCGCCCCGACGAAGCGACGCTATACAGTGATAAAGCAAAAGCGGCGAAGGGGTCTGTAAAGGAGACAAAGTCCAAGGCGACTCAGGACTCGGTGGAGGGATCAGCTTCACCACTTTCGAACCCTGACGTGGGCTCGACGCGGCCAACCCCTGTTCATCACCCATCACTCGTCGGCTCGTTTCCGAGGAAATTTGGGACTCAATTTGTGGCGTTGTCGTTTGCTTTTCATCGTCGATCATTATGCTGAGTAAAGACTTGTTGGAATGAAAGGCCATGGCGGTGGCATATGCATGAAAATGGGACAGAGAATAATGAACGGAGCAGAAAGGAGAGTTATGTATTTAAGAAACAGTTGATCAAGCGGCAAACAAGGAGTTGATGTATAAATTTTTGTAATCAATAATGTCACACTCAATGGGGTTCATTAAGTGTATATAACAAACAAGAACGTGTACCCGGCCGATTCTTTTTTGGATTTCCATGATTTTACAACATGTATTTAATTTAACTGTTGTATTGATTATTGATAAGAGATTAATATATAAGCCCCTAAGCCCCTAGCTGGCTGTTGTTTTATAAAATATAATTTGTCAATTCAGCATTTGAATGGGTTGAAATTAATTGTTGGTTTTTTTTTTTTTTTTTTTTTTTTTTTAAAATGGGATAAGAATTAAGTTTGAAGTTGGGTTTGGTTTGAATCATAAAATGTATTGAATTGCGTGCTTTCTTGGTAGTTAATGGCTCATTATTGTTGTTCATATCTGTTTTCATGCCTCCTTTGTTTCGAGTGAGGGTATATGACATAGTAGAGTCCATTGTAGAGAGGTAACTTCCTTTTGATTCTTCTTAATTGTTTTGTAAAAACAGTTAGAAAAAATCTGTGTAAATTTTATTAAGCTGTGTATGAGAGTGTGCAACAAGTTTTAGTAGATGGCGTCTAGGTGAAAAATTATTCAATGATGCTGCTACAATGTAACTACCCCTAATAACTATTAAATATGAATTTGAAAATCTACGTGCCTCCTAATAGCGACGAAATATAAATTCGATATACTTTTGTAGTTTCTCTCTCATACATGCATGTGGCAATCTCCTCGAATAATTTCTCGTAGTAGATGAAAATCATAAAAAAAAAAAAAGAAGAAAAAAAAACTCTTAATTAATAGAGAAAAAGCTAGCATCCATAGTTTCATTAAATTGAAAAGTATTGAATGGTTTCTATTACATCTTAAACAGTGTGGCTATTTATAGCGTTAGAAATGAAATATATATATACATTTTAAAACCCTAAATGCTAATAGAAAAATTAATCTTAAAAAAAATAAACATGAATAAAAGTAATAAACTAAGTTATCGGCTTAACTAATTAAAACTAACCAACTATCTAATATTTTTTTCTAAACCAGGTTTCAAAAGCCTTTTATTATATAATCATTGTATTGTAAGAAACAAGAAATTATAATGAAACATAGTTAGAAAACGAGGGAAAATTCTTCATTAGTTGATAGGCATGCAACCTATAAAGCATTAGGGCTGGCCAAAAAAAAAAGAAAAAAACTTATGAAGTATCTCTAGAAATAGGCTCTCTCAAAATTAGAGAAAATTTAATTTCTAGTACTCCCTTACGTTCTCTATTTATTCCATTTGTTTTCATAAATAATGATTTAATATTGTTGAACTCTTAGACATTTTCCTAAAAAATAATGACGTGGCAATCAATTTAGAATGGAGTAATATTTATACTAGTATAGAAAATTTTTCCTATATTACTTTTCTAAATGACCATTAAGTTGAAGCACACATGCACACATTTATATATGAATTGACATCTCATTCATTGAAAGAAGAAGGGCAAGTCTTTATTGGGAAAGTTGCAAATGGGGGTCATTCACTTGAAAATTGAACATACAAATTCTTTTTCAAGCACATCAAATCAACATATACAAACTCCCTAGAAATAAAATTTAAAGAGTTCGGGAATTAATGAAAATTGAATTAGGATTTCCCAAATTATAAAAGACTGTGGGGATTGACAAGGAGTGGGGGTAATTGAGGAAAAAGAGAATTTCTAATACAATAAATACTATAATAATCATTCATATATATCTCAACATATATAATCATTTAAATTAGCATTTTGTTGAGCAAAGCAAGGAGAAAGGATATGTATGATTTAACTTTAATTTCATTTCCAGTTTGAGGCTGATGTGTGCATATAGATATAGCTTTTTAGCATGTTCACATGTCTCGCTATTTATTTACTCATACTGTTAAATGGTACTTCTGATCTCGTCGCTTTCCCCACGACCCTTTGTTCCATTGCTTTTAATTTTATTCATCCATCTCATAATTTGGACAACATGGCAGCAGTATACCCATGTTCTGCTCCTTTCTTCTTTCCTTTTCTTACACTCTTTACAACACGTTTAGCATTGATTTTAGAAAGAGTAGTTTTAGCGAAAAAGAGTTGCTTGCAAAGGATTTATAAAAGTGATTTTGGTCATTCTAAAATCACTCACAAATATGTCTTTATTAAATTACTTAAATTCTCATAATAAGCTTTTTGAAAGTAACCATTGGTCAACTAGTACCAATTTGAGTATAATTTTATAGATAAGTTATTTACTATATTTCTTAAGCTTAAAATTAGTTCGATTCCCACCTCTTAAAAGAATGGGGGAGTGGGGATTTTCAAATTTTACCTTTGAACTTGACAAGTTGCATCTTACATCCAGTTTCACTCTAAACTTAAACATGCATGGCAATTTTTATCCTAGGTTTAATTTATGCTAAATTCACTTTTTAAAATGAAAGTCTATTAAAGATTAATAAAAATTGTAACACTTGTTCAATTTTTTTTTTGGGGGAGTGGGGATTTTCAAATTTTACCTTTGAACTTGACAAGTTGCATCTTACATCCAGTTTCACTCTAAACTTAAACATGCATGGCAATTTTTATCCTAGGTTTAATTTATGCTAAATTCACTTTTTAAAATGAAAGTCTATTAAAGATTAATAAAAATTGTAACACTTGTTCAATTTTTTTTTTTGGAGTATAAGTAAAGATTGCAATATTATTTATCAAAGTTTGAGGTGCAATTTGATTTAATCAAAGTTTGTGGTACAAGAAAAACTAGTAAACTAATTTTTTTTTTAGTTCAACAACATTTACAGGTGAGAGGATTTGAACTTCTAACCTTTTAGTCGAAGTACATATTTTATGTCAGTTGAGGTATGCTCATGTTGGCTTAGTAAACTGAAAATGAGGATATATAATATTGAACACTAATTACCAGGGTTGATATATATTGATTAGGGTACAATAAATATATTAAAGAGCCATAATTACAAAAGTTGCTACTCGCACCTAAATAACTGAAAAACGGACCAGAACTATGATGGGCACCTTTTTCTGAAATTAAAATTTATTGCATATTGATTGTTTAGGGCTCGTTTGATAACGTTCCGGTTTCCTGTTTCTTGTTCCTGTTTCTCATTTTTCAAGAAACAGACATGTTTGATAAACGTTCCTGTTTCTTGTTTCTAAATTTTTTAGAAACGTTTCTAAAAAAATGGCAGATTTTGAGAAACTTCAAAAAGTAGTTTCTCAAATTCTGTTTCTGTTTTTTTCCAGGTTTTATGCATATATTCCTATTTCTCTTTTTACCCATCTCTCCCATCTCTCTTCTTTCTCTCTCTTCCATTCTACTTTTTTTTCTTTTAATACTTTTTAATCTTTTTATTTTTTTCTTCTTTTTTATTTTTATTTTTATTTTTTGATTTATTTATTTCTATTCGTTCTTTCTCTTTCATCATAATCTTTTTTGTTTTAATAGTTCATTATCTTTTTTTTTTCTTTTTTCCTTTTTACTTTTCTCTTTTCGTTTATGTTTTTTTCTTCTCTCTTATTTTCTTATTTTCTTTTACTTTATATTAACGAGCTTATAGTTATTATTTTCTATTTAATTCTCTATTATTTTTTCTTTTGGTACGATTTTTTTATTAAATAAATAAACTAACAATGTATTTCATGTTTAGCATTAAATGTAAAAAAATATAAACATTCTCTATCTTTTTCTGATTTTACTTGCGTGTATTATTGGCTAATGCATTTTTAAAGAAAAAATAAAAATAAATTTTATTATTAAATTAAAGAAATGTGGGTATGTTCGATTGTCTGACCTTAGACAATTTATAAATTCGTCTAATTGAACTAACTCTTGTAAGTCAAAATCGTTCAAGGTGAATTGATTGAAGTGAGAAATAACATTGCAAATCAAATTTGAACAACATTTTAAGGATAAGTTTATTATTATTATTATTAATTAGGTGTTGGGCCTTAATAAAATACTATAACCTCTTTATATATGTTTTATATTTATTTTAATGCATGTTATATGTTTTATTATAGTATATGTACTAAACTTTATTTTTACCAAAAAAACAAGAAACAAGAAACAGAAATAGTTATCAAACATGTTTCTGTTTTTAGTTTTTAAGAAACAGAAACAAGAAACGAGAAACAGAAACAGGAAACAAGAAACGAGAAACGAGAACGTTATCAAACGGGGCCTATGTTCCATGACATGGGCATGAAAGCACCATGGAATCCATAGGGAACTCTCTGCGGCAGTGTGATCTTGGCAACTGCCTCATCGCTGAATTTTTTTGCGCTATTATATGTATCTGATGAGATCAGAAAACACAAAATTTGAGTATATAGAAATTAATTAGGCCTCATTTGATAAACATTTGGATTTTGGTTATCAAACCCGGCGTTAGTGACAAAAATGAAGAGAGAGATTAGAAAGGAATTTAATTAGCAACAGATTAGTAAGTTAAAAATGGAGTTTAATTAACCTGAGACGTACGTATTGGTGGTCTCATTATGAACATGAGCGATAATCCAACCATCATCTTCTGTGAGGCCATCTTCTCTGGGGACAAAAGGAAGCTCCACTGCAAAAGGAGTTATCCTCAAACATGTGATATTCCACCTTTGTTGGCTGTTGTTGAGACTCTTTTGGCTGCAACTTCCCGTATATTCCTGGAGTTCAGAAATGGTTATTTGATATATATGAACTTGGAAATAATAAAGACGTAAAGAAAGTAATTTTCCATAATTAAAAATCGAATTACCAGCGAAAATTCGTTACTCTGAGGCTCTTCAAAATGTAGCTTCGCTAGGCCCCCGAATTTAAACATCCCTAAATTAAATAGCATTAGAAATTTGGAACACACCAGTAATTAAATACAATATTTATTTACTAATTACAATAATTAATAATTTCAAAGCTTCGATGTTAATTTAACTTTTTTTTCTTTGATAAACGATTGTTGCTAGATAGAACGCACTATCAACTTTTGAAAAAGTGAGAAGTGTCTTAGTCTTACCTACCCAGATTGACATATTAATTCAAGGTTAAATTAGCTACTTGGATTTCTAGTCCATTAGTTAGGTCTTCGAAGAATTTTCAATTTTGTGTTTAATAGGTTCATTTACTTTAAAAATGTCTATTAAATCCTTGAACTTACAATTTTGGTTCAAAATGCCCTTGACATATTCATAATTTTAAAAAATTAACTAATCTATTAGATATAAAATTAATAAAACTAAAACTTTCAATTTTGTGTTCTAGTAGGTCTATGAATTCACTTAAGTCAAGGACCTTTTAGACACAAAATTGAAAATTCATTGATCTATTTGACATAAAATTGAAAGCTTGAAGACTTAGCTATTAGACAATTTTTTAAGTTAAAAAACCTATTAGACATCTTGTAAAGTTTAGTGACTAAATGAACACAAACGTAAAAGTTTAGTTTAATTTAAGTATGGAGATTAGTGATGATTGGAAATACCTGAATTAGAACTAGCAAAGGAGTCAAGGACCTGTGCATATCCAAAATTGTTTTGGCGCCAGTGAAGCGTAAATTTATGAATGGAAAATCCATGGAAAATTGAGTTCCAGTGAGATGTCTTTCTCGGGCCTCTCCTGTTTTAAGGTTGAGCCTCCATTCGTAAACACGAGACAACAACGACCAATCTTCGACTTCACTTGAGGAATCAATAATGTTTTGTTGTTCAGATACAGTTAATGTTTTAAATCTCTCAGAGAACCACTCGAATTTGTTGAGTCCTTTTTCAGGTCCGGGTATGACTGAATCTGTAGCTCTACATCCCCACACCACAACCTGTTATTCCTCAGCAAAACTGAGATCAGTAATATCTAAAATATTACAATATTTGTTTTAGTATTTAATTAATTTACCTCATGGTTGTGTTCAAAGCAGTTGAAAAGATGCATTGTGCAATTGGGTTTCACATGAAACCACTGAATTGAATCGGCGTCTCCATAACGAGGCAGTATTCCGATTCTCGCGTACCCTTTCTTATCGTATTTTATTAATCTGCATTAATAATGCATTTTTAAATGTGAGAAATTGGTCATTATTAATTGATATATAAAACATTATGGTTTGGCTTCGAAGATTGTTCACTTACGGTCCGCCTCTGACAAGTCTGTTCAAGTCGATGGTTACGGGGTAATCCAATATCACATTGTACCTGAATTCCAACTCCGTTCTCATCAGTCAGAGAAATAAACTTTGATTTATCATTCTAATAGTGTCCAATTAGATATAATTAAATTAATTAACTTTGATATCAAGTTTTTATGAGATTTTACGACCAATGTATGCTCAAATCAAAGCTTGGCTTTGCCTCTGTGTGACACCGATCTCATGAGTGAGACTACTCCTATTGAGTTTGACATCCACTTTATGTACTATTCGCTTTCCATCCTCTGAAAATGAATAAACATAAAGAGCAGTAATGTTATTTTTCCTATCGGATAGAAGTCTTGATTAAAAACAGAGACATCCATGTTGTGGTAGCTTCACTCAATAATTTTTATAGGAATTAAGTTGGAGAAGACAAATATTATTGAATGTGATTACTTCAATGTAACTGTTTTGGCCCAAATAGGTGGATGTAGCTTGAAATCTATATCCTTTTAATAACAATTAAATATAGGTTTTTAATACGTTGGCCTCTACAACCATTGGCATAAACATTTGTAATATCATTCTCATATATCTAAAATTACTAACCACATTGTTCGTTGTAGCGTCCTCTAACAATTTCTCCAAAAATGAGACAGACATTCTACCCTCGGCCTCCAACCCGGCCCATTTCCGATTTATCTCCCAACCACATATTTTACAAATCACACATAGATTGCACATACACATTTATTTATTTTTATAATTAAATTGTTAGTAAAATAACATATTATATCTTTTTAAATTTTAATTATTTAAATTGAATAAAAAGAGCATGATTAAAAAGATTCGTTAATAAAAATTACTATTATTTTTTATATTTGTTAATAATTAATGAATATTTTATTTTCAAATAACTGAAAATAATATAGGAGATTTTTTTGGATGGAGATCCCACCCAACTCAGATTCCCCAAATAAAAAAATGGGGCAAGGACGACGAGGGTTAAAAATTCTTGCAAGGACATGGGGAATGCATCACCGTTGCTCCCCATCCTAGATGAAATAATGAGTATATATAGGTAGCAAAAGACTTAAATAGAGAAAGAAATTGTTTGTAAAAGAAAATTATTAATTAAAATTCACCAGAAATAATTCCAATTTCCATGAAGGGTTTGGTTGGATTGACACCCATCACCACCAGCTCCTCGGTTTCTGGAGCTTTCTGTTATTGTACATTGATTGATGACTTAACATGAATAAGAAATGAATAGAACTAAAAATGAACTTGATGGGTATAAAATATGAATTGAAGTAACCTTTGGATGGCTTGTAAAAGGTCTGTTCCAAGCACCATTGACATCCCAATTGCCCAAAGTTTCAAGCGTTGTGATGTCGATCTCTTGGGGGACAAGATTTTCAGCAACAGAGCAAAACTTCCCCGAGTGCTAAAATACGTTGGTGTTGCTGATATCTTTGTGGACTTTGCCGAATCTAAGCTGCAAATAGAAAAAAACCAACACCAAAAAGAAATTAAAGTAGCTAGCTTTGTTACACATATATAATTTTAAGGTGGGTGAATGCAGCAAGATTATTGTTGAAATAAGAGTAGTTAAAATGGGGCATATACCAAGTTGAAGAAAAAGGCAGAGAGAACAGCGAGAGAATGGCCTTCCACAGCAGGAAGGAAAGAGGGTCGTTTTTTTATCAAGGTTTTCGATTCGGAATGAATCAGTTTGGACATATATCTATTGTTGTAGAACAGATTCCATTTGCCATTGCCTTTAATGTCATTGTTGAAATACAAGGCGTGAAGCATTCCTTCTCCCTTCCACCCATATGTAACTCGATCTTCCAAATATTGAGTGGGTCGATTTCAGTCCCCCAAACAAAGGATTCGGCCCTGGATTAACGTGTCCAATGCTTGTAATTATTAATTAGCGTACGATTTGGCATATGCATTTCTATGTCATTATGATTCATTTGATTCTCAAAATTACTTCTTTTTTGTATTGTCATAGATGCACATAATTATAATGATTAGTTAGATAGTAAGAATAATAATTATTAGGAAATCTCTCTACCCACATATTGTTGAACTCTAAAAACAAAATTTCTACATTTGGTATAGGGTTGGTGAATCTGTAGTTGATAAATAAGTCCATGCCCCAAGTTAGCCTAAAATAGGGGTGTTAAACTAATTTAGATATGTAGAATCCTCACCATTCTTTTTGTTTTTTGGAATAGGTCTCTCCATCGATATTTTAGAAGATAAAAGTCAATTTGAGCATAACTCAACTTATAACACATATGTAACTTTTTAAGAGGTCAAAGATCATTCAAATCGTCACTCTACATTTCCATATACATGAATGATCAATTTATATTTACATTACATTGTAAAAATATAGACGAATATAAATAATATCATCAAAATATCACTAATGTAAACAAATAACAGTAATGTAGGAAAATTGCAAAAATCACCCTTTGAACTGGAAGTTGTTACCGATTAAACCTTCAAAACTTTCAATTTGATCAATCACTCTCTCCTCACTTGCAAAATTTTATAATTAAGTTTTTATATATTGCAAGATGCACAAAACCATCTGAACTATAAGAATATTATAATCAAAACCCCTCAGGCCTCAAACTATAGACTTATTACAATTCAACCAAATTTCTTTACCTTTATAAAATTTGAAAACTATAGTATTAACCATTAACAAAATTGGTTCTCAAATTGAAGTTAAGCTACCATATTAATTTTAGAAAATAAAAAATTGATGTAAAGAAGTTGGATTTGATAATAACAATTCTATAATTTAGGGATGATGTTGTAATTTTTCATATTAATAATGATATTGTAAGCCTGAGTATAGCTTAACAAGTTAAGACATTATAACTCTCGACTTAAGAGGCAAGAAGTTTAAAATTTTCTACCCACATATTGTTGAACTAACAAAAAGACTTTAATATGCTCATGTTTGCATTTGAATAATATAAAGAAAAGGTGATGTAGGACAAGATTTAGATATTTAGCATAGGTTTAGTTATTATTAGTTTAGTTGTTAATTTTAGATTAATTAGTTCTTAATTAGTATTTTAGATCTAATTAGTTGTTAGGTTATTTTTGTTGTAAGGCTATAAATAGCAATTATTTAGAGTTGTAGTAGAGCTTTTGGAAATATATTTTGAATAGAACATTTGGTTCTTTTGAGAGTTCTCTCTTTTTTTGGGATGAATTTCCCTTCTTTGGCCATGAATTTGGTCTAACCTTAAATCCGCTGTGTCAATGGGTATTAGAGCCTCGGACTAACCTTCGACCTTCCCGTGAAGGTACGATCACCCATGGATAGCGGTTGAAGACGTCAATGTCAACGATAGACTGCACACACCATTTACATCTACTCCACCATCATCACTTCCATATTCATCAACCCACTATTTTTATACTTCATCTAGAAGTTCCAAACCCCCCAAACAAAAATCACAGTATACTCATCCATCAACCAACCTTGCTCATACTGCATCAAACCCCCATGAATCATCAACCTACAATCCTTATACTCCATCTAGACATTCCAAACCATCCAAATTGAAATTTCGAAAAACAAAATTTAATGAAAACTACACCCACCTACCTGATTTCGTAGGCAAAGAACTTCAAAAACTGTGTGACAAATTAGATGCTCTCACTGAAAAAATTGCCTCCAATTGAATCTATCAAACAATATCTAAGGCTAAAGAAAAGTATTATGAAGGCAGAAACGAAGCTGACCATGAAGAAACCAAAAAAGAAAATGAAGAAACTGGAGATGAAGATGACCCAAAAATTGAAAATGAAGAAGACAAAAATGTCAGAAAAGATGTTGAGGAAGGAGCTGGTTCAGTCAAAGAAATCGAAGAAAAGGATGCCAGACACGAAGAAATCAAAGAAGACCACGATGATATTGTGGCCGTAGACGAGTTAACCGAAAAAGAAGGAAAAAAATGAACTAAAGAAATCAGAGGAAAGAAAAACAAAGAAATCGAAACTGAAAATGCTGGAAAGGAAGCCAATGAAGACGACGTCGATGTTGCAGCTTCATCGAAGGAGGATGCTTGTTGAATAATAAATTTTGGCCAATCAAAAATTGTCACGTCATTAATTTAAATTAATGATAAAATAAATTTGGAACCAATAACAAATTTACACGTGTCCTAAAATTAAATTAAAAGACATAAAAAATTGGCAAATCAAATAATGCCACGTGTCTAGTATTGATCTATTGGACAACTTAAGTCAGCCCAATCAAATTATGCCACATGAAAGTTGGGCCCAAAACTAGTTTAGTTCGAGATCATTAAAAAGAAATTGGACCAAATTTAAATAATTCAAGTCTATTAAAAATGATTGAATTAAACCCAAATAAGCCTAATCCCAAAGTTGGGCCTAAAGTCAACCAAGTCCAAGCCCATACAACGTCCACCAAACTCTATAAATAGAGGAGACCACCTTCATTTGAAGACATTCAGAAGAGTCAGAATCCAGAGCATTAAGCCAGAGAGTTCAGAGTCGAGCATTGAGATCGATCCAAGATTCAAAATTCAAAAGATTCAACGACTGGGAAGACTTCAACAAATTGATCGCTTCTTCATCAATTACAAGTTGACGATTCAATCTCCATCCATCTGAGAATAAGCTTGCCAAGCCCTCAGATCAAAGTGTACATATCGAGAGAAAGCATCAGAGGATTATATATTAGAGACTGTAACACTACTCCAAATTCAATAAAATCAAGTTCATTTCCACGACATCAAATTTCTACGGAAATCTTGTACGAACAATGCTTACGCCGTGACAGTTTCGTCGAAGGAGCCTTTGCTCACCACTGCAGAGTCATTGGAGGGGGCTGCTTCGCCGGAGAGGGTCCTTTTGGCCGCTGTGAACTTGTCGAAAAGTGGCTTGATCGTCGCCTCTACCACCTCAGTCGAGCAGCAGGAGGCGTTGTCGATGAACGTTGCTGTTGAAGAGGAAGGAAACACGTGGCTGTTGAAGAAGAAGGAAAAAAAGATGGGAGTGGGGGCACTTTTGGAATTTTGTTTAGCAGACCTAATTTTAAGTGAAGTCATGCTGGGCATAGCAGCTTAATGGACCACTTATCAACCTTTGGTCATTTAAATGGACATTCAAAGACACATTTCTAGTTCATTTTCAATAAATTTTCATGGAGCATTATTTTAATTCCAATTTGGATTTGGAAAATTTTGCGTCAGGATTTTTCAATTGGAGTTTATCACACTCACAAGAATCAAGAAAGAAATTTTCTTTCATCACCTAGACTCGAGGACGAGTCTTTTTTTTTAGTCGGAGTGAATCTAATGTACGACAAAATTAGATAATTAGCATGTTTTAGTTATTATTAGTTTAGTTGTTAATTTTAGATTAATTAGTTCTTAATTAGTATTTTGGATGTTATTAGTTATTAGGTTATTTTGGTTGTAAGGTTATAAATAACTCTTTGTTAGACTTTTAGAGGAACTTTTGGAAATCGATTTTGAATAGAAAATTTGATGCTTTTGAGAGTTTTCTCTCTTGTTTGGGATGTATTTCTCTTTTTTTACCACGGATCTGACTTAATCTTAAATCTGCTGCATCAAAAGACTTGCGATGTGATCTTCTTAATAATGTGTAGGGTTCAGAGCTAAAAGTTGGAAAGAGGAGGATGAAAACGTTTTATTAATTAAGTAAAGAATTGCACCATTTCTTATGTAGATTCCCTCAGGAAACTCATCTGGTATTGTTCCTTCAACAGTGGTGACTGCAACGAGAAATTATTCGATGAGGCCGCTACAATGTGACTGACAGTTTTTCACCATTGGATGTGGAGAGAGAAGTATCTCGAATTTATATCCAATGGTTATTAGAGAACATGAAAATTATTGAATACACATCCAACGGTTATTATGAGACAGCCACATTGTGACAACCTCATTGAATAATTTGTCGACTGCAACAGCTCTTCCATCTCTTCAACTGGCGCTAAGTTACTCTGCTCCCAATTACACATGCAAATTAAATTAACATTACATACAATATATGTAATCTAAAAATTAACTTTTTGAAAAAGAAAAATTATTGTAATTAATACCTGAGTTGGGTGAAGGGTTTGATCGGAGAATTCAAACACCGAATCAACAAAGCCGTCGAACAGTTTCATGCATGTGTTTTTGAGCTTTTTAAGAATATCAACTTTCAAATGAATCTGCTGATCTTGCTTCAGCTTGTTCTTCGTGGGGATTATTGGCTGTTGAAATTAAACACACAACATTAGTTTTTGAGGTCCGTTTGATAACTATTTCATTTTTTATTTTTAGTTTTTGAAAATTGTGTTTGCTTTCTCATAATTTCTCTACAATAATTTTTTTCTCTACAATGATTTCTATCTTTCTTAATAAAACATTTGAGTTTGTAGCCAAATTCCAAAAATAAAAACTACTTTTTGAAAACTATTTTTTTTAGTTTTCAAAACTTGACTTGGTAGATAAGAAAACATGGAAATCCATAGGTGGAAGTAGTATTTATAGGCTTAATTTTCAAAAACCAAAAATCAAAAACTAAATGGTTATCAAACGGGCCTAAATTATTAGTTAAATGAATGATTTCATTTGAAATAAAAGAGAGAATTAAAGAGAGAGCTAGCACCGTTGAAGAAGAGAGATGGGGTTTGGAAGCAGTGGCAGAACTTTATGTGGGGGGGGAGGGGGGGCGGGGGGGACGATTTCATATTATGTTAAATTACAAGTTTGGTCATTGAACTTTTAGACTTGTGTTTATATAGTCCATGAACTTTAAAAAGTGTCTAATAGGTCTTTGAATTTTCAATTTTGTATTTAATAAATTTCTAACGTTATAATTTTGTATCCACCAGGTATATGACATATTCATTTTTTTAAAAAATTAAATGAAATTAGACATAAAATTTAATTGTGTCTAAAAAGTTCTCAACCTATTCGACATTTAAAAAAAAATTAATATATCTAATTAGTTACAAAATTGAAAGTTTAAGAATCAATTGAAAACAAAATTAAATTTTATGTCTAATAGAACAGTTAATTTTATTTATTTTTAAATATATCTAAGACCTATTAGATACAAAATTCAAAGTTCATGGATATATTAGACATTTTTAAAGTTCAATGATTTATTAGACACAAAATTGAAATTTTAAGGACCTATTAGACACAAATTTTAAAATTAAGAAACTAAACTTATAATTATTTCAGTTTAATATAAATATAATTTTAAATGCATTGATATATAAAATTTAGATTAAGTAATATTAATTACAAAATTATAATAAACTATCATAGAATTATCTATAAGCAAATAATCAAACTTTAGATATTTAAGATTTTTTAAAATAAAATTAAGTTTTTTTTATGTAAATAATTTTTTTTTAATATTTATTAAAGATTATTTTTTTAATTTAAAAATGAAGTCAATTCTAATTGAAAGGGGCGTGCAAAATTTTAATAATAATATATAAATATATATAGAGTAAATTTTAAAAATTAAAATTTCTGAAAAGGGGCATGCAGAATAAAAAAAATTTACATTTCTAGAGGGACACGCACAAACCCAGTTTCGAACACGTTACCGCCCGTGCAACAAGTTTCCTCCGTGCCCCCAAACAATGAACCTCAAGATTTCTTTGAAATTAACTGGAAAAGACTATAGATATATAGAAGATCTATAATTTCAGACGGGGCACGTGCCCCCTTTGGCCCCAACGTAGATCCACTCCTATTTGGAAGGATGAAGAGAGAGGGATATGGAAGAATCATCATCTTCATGCATAAAACTTTTGATTTATGTCTCTTTTGAGTTTTTGCAGGCAAATTGGTTATGTTTTCACAAATTTATACAAAACGAAACGACAGCATTCCATGTATATACTAACTACAAAGGTTTCACAAACTAAACCCTAAACCCTAAATTTGTTCTGTTTTCACAAATTTATACAAAACGAAACGACAGCATTTGTAGTTATATATATATATATATATATATATATATATATATATATATATATATATATAGAGAGAGAGAGAGAGAGAGAGAGAGAGAGAGAGAGAGAGAGAGAGAGAGAGAGAGAGAGAGAGAGAGTCTACATTACACATTCGAGTGTGTTGGAAAGTATTTCCAAAAGAAAAATGCTTCAATTATAAGTATTTTTTATATGTTTTTTATAATATATATGATGTTTAATAGTTTTAACTGAAATTTTAAGTATATGGATTAAATCATTCTAATACTATAATGTTTAGGAAGCAAAGTACAAGATTAAAAATAGATTTTAATTGTTCATTATTAAAATGAAAATAGTTATGATCTTGTTTGTTAGGAGGTGTTTGGATTGAGGAGTTGGGGGAGTAAAGTTGGGAGGAGTTAATAACTCCCCCCAACTCCTTGTTTGGCCCAAGGATAATTTTACTCCTATTGTGGACCCCACAGATTTATTAACTCATTCTCCAACTCCCTATTGTGGGTCCCACAAACTTATTAACTCATTCCCTAACTCCTCATTGTGGGCCCCACAACTTTCCTATCTCATTTTTTCTTCACCTCACCTCACTCATACCTCTCTCTTTTCTCCCCTCTCCTTTCTCTCTCTATTTTTTTACATTATTTTTTTTTAATTTCTTAATTTAAAAAATTTTCTTTATTTTTTATATAAATTTTCTCATCATTGTTACTAATTACTAATTAAATATAAATAATTATTTTTTTATTCTATAATTTTAATCAATTTTTTAACAAAAATATTTTTCTTTTTATTCTATAATTTTATTTTTTAAATATAAATTATATAAGAATGTTTTAGACATGATACTATTATTTAAATTGAAATTTTAATATAAATTAAAGTACTACATAACAATTTTTTTAATTGATAAAAATCTTCCTATTTCACTTCTTCCATTTGTCATCTACAATTTTTTTTAAGTTTCAACTAAAATTACTTATAACAAATAACAATCTCATCTTTTTTAAGCTTTTTTTTTATTTATTAATAGCTCAAAAATATATATAATTTTATGATTTGAAGATAAGAAAAACATATTTTAAACTAACCCGTATTACATTTTAAAAAATTAGTATTAAAAAAGATTAACGTATTAAAAAATTTTGATTTTCAAACTAATCATATTCAAAGTAAAAAGATAAACAATTTCTCATTCCAAACTTAATAAAATAAAATTATTACAATAAATAACATAAATATATAGTATTTTGAACAAAAGTATGTATGATATTCATTTTGAATGATGTTAAAATATATATGTATTCATTTTGAACTTAATTATTTTAAAATAGCATAAATATTTGATATTTTATTTTTAACTTAGTTATTTTAAAACTTCAAAGAATATATTATTTTCAAATTAATCAAACTTTAGATAATTCATTACATTGATTAGTTAGAAAAATAAAATCTTAAATTATGTAAAAAAATTATTTTATTAAGCTTGAAAAACAAATCTTAAATTAAAAATTTAAAATTGACGAAAACAAGTCTCTAATAAAATTGTAAAATATTCATAAAATAATATAATTTAAAATCTCAATTTTAGGATTGACGGAAACAAATCTATATCATTTTTAGAATTGAAAGAATAAAAACGTAAAAATCTTGAAGTTTATTTGAATCCCTTTAAATTAATGGATTGAAATATTTCCAAATCACATGTAATATTTTAAAAAGTATTGTAAGACTCCTTTATTTGAAAACTATCCAAGATAAATGAATAATTAATGTGAGATATATTGAAAAAAAGAATGTGGGGTATTTTGTTCAAAATTATTTTTTTTACTTTAAAGAAATTTGTAAAATATACATAAATTAATAAAAACAAAAAATCTCAATCTTAGAATTCATGGGAACAAATTCTTAATAATGAAATTTTGAGAAATTGTAGAAAAAAAACTATATAAAATCAACTTAGACTTCATAACTCCAGGTTTAACAAATCTGCACCCCAAACACAGATTTCAGAACTCCTACTCCCTGCAACTCCTGGATTGGTTTTTGAAAACATATGTAAGAAGTTGATAGCAAAATAAGGAAATCCATAGATGGAAATGGTATTTATAGGCTTAATTTTCAAAAACCAAAAACTAAAAACTAAGGCTCCATTTGATAACCATTTGGTTTTTGGTTTTTGGTTTTTGAAAATTAAACCTATAAATACTACTTCTACCTATGGCTTTCCATGTTTTCTTATCTACTTTTTAGATGTGTTTTCAAAAACTAAGCCAAGTTTTGAAAACTAAAAAAAGTAGTTTTCAAAAACTTGTTTTTGTTTTTGGAATTTGGCTAAGAACTCAAGTATTTTCTTAAGAAAGATAGAAACCATTGTAGAGAAGATAAAATCCATTGTAGAGAAATTGTGAGAAAATAAAGCACAATTATCAAAAATCAAAAATAAAAAATTAAATAGTTGTCAAATGGAGCCTAAATAGTTATCAAACGGGGCCTTAGTTGTTGGTTTTCCCTCTTGAAGTTATGACACAACAACTGTGCATAAATTAATATCTCAATTCTATTTAATTAACACGAGACTGCTGAAAAGAGAGAGGGAAATAAAAAAAAAAATTAAAAGTAGTTGGCATCGTTCAGAAGATATAAAAGGTCAGCGCAGAGCATGAAGATGGGTTGGAATTAATCGGTAGGGGATTTTTTTTAATGGGATTATAACCAAAAAAAAATTCAAGTTGGGTTTGGTCTGAATCATTAATCGTATTGAATTATGTGGGTTCGGTAGTTAATTAATGGTGTATTTGTTGTTCATATCTGTTCATGCTCCCTTTGCTTCAAATGGCTTTATATAATATTAAAGTTCCGTTTTTGCTTCTGTTTATTTATTTAAGAACAGGCCTTTTATTCTGTAGTTTTTGTATTATAAGAAACCAGTAAATTATCAATGGAACAGGATTTTCTATTTTAATCTACTAACACTCGACGTTATATGAGCGACTTGTATGAATATCAAACAAAATTGTAAAAATTATTGTAGTTAAATTAGAAGTTTAGTCTTTAAGTTTTTAGGTTTGTGTTTATTTTGGTCTCTAACCATTTGTATACATTTTTTGTTTTCTAAAATATTTTTCAGATGAAGGATCAAGTGATAGTTTTAAAAGAAGTAAACTTTAGCCTTCTAGCACAAGATATTGGAAAATGTTGTTAAGGATTCAATAAGAATTTTTTTTGTAAGAGATTGCTTCTGCTAAGTTGCTTTAGTTTGTTTGGTTTCTGTAACACCCCCCAGGCTCAAGATTCGAAATTCATATTCGACACTTGATGGACTCAACATTCCCCTTGCATCACCTACGACTTGGCCATGATACCTACTTGTCGCTTATGGAGAGTGAAGAGTACTGTCCCCACAGATCAACATAAGCCCTTTCAGTACAATGCATTGTTCTCACTCACATGTGCTTCCTAGAAAAATTTCTAGGAGGTTTACCCAACATAAGATTAAACCAAGCTTAATTTTGAAATTCTTATGATTGAGCCATCGAAAAGGAAGGTAGAATTCGAAATTAAGATTCGGCACTGCAGTCAAGCAATCAATAACAATCAAGGTGCCAATTTAATTGATATCGAATGCTCATGAAATTAGGACACAAGAAATAAAGCACACTTGCTTTGAAAAGAAATTACAAACAAGTCTAAGGCCTCACAACATCACAATTGGAATTAAACCGACCTCTGAATTAGAAATAAGAAATCTAGTTGCTCATCACGAAGATATATAGCCAAAATTCAACATGAATCGATTGTACAAAAAGGTAAATGAAAAGAAAGGAACAAAAATTCTCAAGTAGTCTAAAAACTGAAGTTCCAAAAATAACACATGTTTACCTTAGAGTATGAAAAGATTTTATAGTGTATTTGCTAATGTTGCAAGCGCTCCTAAAAAAAATATCAAAACTTTATTTTTTCTTAAAAATATATATATCAAAACTCACTTTTATATTTAAAGTGAATTGCTGAAATTCATTAATAAGACATATTTTTTCACAAAAGAACTCATTATTTCAAAACTCATTCTTAAATTTAAAATAAATAATTTAGATTTTTTTATCTTGTAAATTTGCATTATCAACTATATTTTCTTTAAAAATTCAGATCTATCCTTAACATGCATACAGATACGAAATAATAATAAATATTAAATTTAAACTCTATGATTCGAAAAGAGTTAGAATTTAGTTCTTATAATTTTAAAAATTAGAATTCATCCCTATGGTTTGATAAAATTCTCATAAAGTGACTATTTATGAAGGTTGATCAAACCATAAAGACTATTTATGAGGTTTTATCAAACTATAAAAGACAGATTTCTAACTTTTAAAACAATAGAAACTAAATTCTAACTTTCTCCAAACTATTTGGACAAAATTTGTAATTTAACCTAAGTATTATATATATTTCTCTTTAGTTTATTTTTTAAAAATTTATTTTGTATCAAGTATAAATTAAAATAATTTGTGGCAAATAATTAAAATTTCAAGTTTCATTCCTATTTTTATACATTTATGTACAAAAATACAATTTTTTTTTCAATTGATCGATTATTTAATTAATTGAGCTATACTTGAGTTGGCAAAAGTCATATTTCTAATTGAATAAACTGACATCATTGAATTTAAAATTACCTTTATACGAATTTGTGTCTTCCTAACATAAATTTTTGGATCTGCACCTAAAACAATTTTGATATATAAATTAATAATTCAATTTGATTTATAATTTTTTTTAATTACTTACTTAAAAATTTATTTTACGAACGTTTAAGTGAAACCTCCTTGAATAAAAAAATTCAGGATCTGCCACTAATCCATTCCTTTATTTATTTATTTATTTTGCAAAGCTTTCATAAGCTTGTTTTCCATTTCAAAATAATAATAATAATAATAAAATCTGCTTGGAAGTCTTTCGTCCAAGTTTTCTTTTCCTTTTTTTTTTCAGCTGTAAAACAATTTCCTTTTCTTCTTTTTTTTTTTTCTCAAAAACTCCAAATAAAACAAAACCCTTTTTCTTTTCCTCTTCTCTCTCTTTTTCAATAATCCACTTTTCCAAAATTGTAAAAAAAGAATTTCCTCTTCTCTCTCTTTTTCAATAATCCACTTTTCCAAAATTGTAAAAAAAGCATAAATTTTTTTTTTCTTCTTGAAATAATTGGTACTTCACCATTTCCAATTTTTCAATTTTATTTAATTTCCGTTTCATTTCAAGCTTTTGATAACTCTTTATAGAAGAGTTATTTTTACTTGAATTCTCTTGCTAAACCTTGTTTGTTTGAGGTATTTTGGTAGCTTTTTGGTTACTTAAGTCCCTAATTTAGTGCTTTATTGTTTATTTGGCTAAGTATTGAGGAAACTTTGATTAATGTTTGGATTCTTGCAACTTATGAGCTGATTTGTTGCAATTTGTGTTTTAGGTAAGAGCATAATTAATGAATAGAGAAATGAGTACAGTGAAGCTTTCTGAGCGAAAATGATGCAACAATCTATCTCAGTACAACTCCAAATCTCACACGTGTAAGGATTCTCATTAATTGAGTTGTCCAATTTTAGCCAAGCTGGAAAAGCGTGGACTAATAGAATGCTGCCATATTTTATTCCCTGTCTATTCAGCCCTGATTTTGATGAAAAGGATGAGGTATTTTAAGCTTGGCTGATGGGAATTAAAGAGGGAGGCTGAAAAAGGAAGCTTTTACGAAAAGGGGAAAAGGAAGGGCTAAAAAGGAAGCTGTCTACCTGGGGAAAGGAGCTGAGGAAGAAGGAGACGTCCTTTAGAAGCTTTTCACCTGAGAAATTCTTTTCTCTTCTTATTGTTTTCTTCCTTTTATTGCTTTTCCATTCTTCTTGATTGCTGTAATGGAGTTTCCAGTAGCTTTTAGGAGTTTTATTTATGCTATTATGAACTAATTAGTTTTAAGGCAAGGATTAGGGAACTCTTATATTATAGAGAGGTTCAAGCTATGTGGTTTTATGCTGTTGAACATTGATTGGAAGTGCTTTTAATGTTTAAGATGAATTACGTTTGGCCAACCTTTTTCATCTACTGTTTTCTTGACTTTTGGGAAGAAGAATAGAAAACTAATTACTTCAATTCTCACTAAGACTGATTACAAGTTAAGCTTGCAGTGAAATGGGTAGGTTAGGGATAATCACCCACTTAGTGCACACAAGTAATGAGCTTATTTTGGCTAGTTTAAATGGAAATTTAGCTACAATTTAAGGAAATCTGGGAAGATTTCGTGTTGGAATGCTGTGTGGTGTGATTTAGCATAAGTTTTGCTATAGCATTGAGTCCTTGAAACAGTATAAGAAGCCCCTAATCCAAGCCTGCTTTTAACTCTAAGTAATTTCACCTGTTATTACTTGTTTTAGCTCTGTTGCTTGTTATTTTAAGCTTGCTATTGGTTAAGTTAGGCTTGTTTGATTTCTTTAAAAACCCCCTTGAATGTTGTTTTTGTTTGGTTACCCCTTTTATCACTAAAAGAAAGCTCAAACTTGGTAAAATTCATGGTCTAATCCCCGAGGAGAACGATATAAGTATACTTATCACTTGCTGCATTAGACTGTGTATACTTGTACATTTAGGGTGTTTCCATTCTAAAATTGCATATACTCTGCTAAGCAACAACTTTCTCCACCATCATAATATTTCAAAATCAAATAACTCATATCAAATGCATATCCAAATGCTAGATGACCAAAAGTGAGTCTTACACTTTCTCCTCCATCATAATATTTCAAAATCAAATAACTCATATCAAATGCATATCCAAATGCTAGATGACCAAAAGTGAGTCTTACAGTTTCAATGTTATGCTTTTGCATTATTGATTGAATGAACATGTTGGAAAAAATACGAGTTGTTAAAGTTGGTATCAAAGCATAGGTTCTGAACTTTTAAAATATCTAATAGGTCCATGAGCTTTCACGTTTGTATCTAATAGGTCTTTGACATTTTTGAAATTTTTAAAAATTAACTTATCTAGCTATTAGATATAAAATTAAATTTGATATCTCACTACAAGAATTTTGGTTTCTCCCGACCTTTTTGTTCCCGACACAACAATGTCGTCGGGGAGAAACAGCTTTTTCCGACGCCATATTAACGCATCGGAAAAAGTACCCTTTCCCGACACTATATTAGAGGCGTCAAGAAAGGGTGAACTTTTGCCAATGTCGTTTAAAACAGCGTCGGCAAAATGGGAACTTTTGCCGACGCCATATTAACGGCGTTGGGAAAAGTACCTTTTCCCAACCCCATATTAGAGGCGTCGACAACTTTGCCGACGTAGTTTAAAATGGCGTCGGCAACGGGTGATCTTTTCCCTATGCATTTGAACTGCGTTGGCAAATCGGAAAAAGGTCACACTTTTGCCGACGCCGTTTTAAACTGTGTAGGCAAAGGGTGTCGATGCCTCTAATATGGCGTCGGGAAATGGTACTTTTTCTTACGCCATTTCCCTAACCCCCTTTCTTTTTCTTCCCTCTTTCTTTCTCCCTCTTCGATTTTTTTCTTCTCCTCTGCTGCAGTGCAGTCACCATACTTTCATTGCTTGCACCACCACCCTCCACCAACATCGTCGTCACCCTCCCACCAATGTTGCCGCCGCCCTTCTCCACTGTCTCGCCGTCGCCGCCGTCCATTTTTCCATTAGGTTTCCTTTTTCTAGTTTTTATCTCTTTTTCTCCCTCAATGTTTGAATTAGAACAAACTCTTTTTGATTTGGCTATCTAAAATCTTGATAGAAGTTTGAGTGCTTTGAGTTGTTGTTTATTTGCTTTCGTATTTATTGATGGCAATTTTGTAATGGTTTTTCTTTTGTGTTTATTGATTTTTTGGTTTTGCCTATCTAAAATCTTGATAGAAGTTTGAGTGCTTTGAGTTGTTGTGTAACGACCCGACTTTTCCTATTAGACTTTCTAGGGACGTTACTACATGCATGCTGAAGAAATTTAAAAATCTTTGGTAAAAGACAAAAAGAATTAAAATTTTTACTAAACAATAAAAAATCTTTATGCTCGGGATCCCTTTAAAAATCATTTCAAAACATAATATGAATTATAATGTTCAATTAGTTGAAATAGTTTCACAACACATTGTTTACTAAACAAAATATGTTTTAATTAACACACTATCTAAATGCGGAAGTCATGATTCTCAAAGTCACCCATGACCCTTTCAGCAAACTGCCTTGTCAATCGCCTAAGATATGTCTTTGTTTGTGCCTGAAAAGAAAAACATTTTTGAAAAGGGTGAGTATTTAGAATACTCAGTAAGTGACCTCACTACCGGGGTCAGGATATGCAAACACATACAAAGTGATTTTTAAAACTTTTTTTTTCCTCTAGTGGGTCCTAAAACATTTTCATAGTGGAAACGTTTCCCTTTAACTTTTCTCTTCGGCTTAATGTGGACAATTATCCCGACCTAACCTTTCCTTTTTCATTTAACATTTTCAAGTTTCTTTTCATATGGCCTCGTAAGGCTCCTTTTCATATAGCCTCGTAAGGCTCCTTTTCATATAGCCTCGTAAGGCTCCTTTTCATATAGATGTACATCCATAATTTTAGGAGGGTAATTGTCACAGCCTTCGAAATCATTTTAGCATGAAAATACACATGTATGCATGAGGTCCCAAAACATTTTAAATTTTCATTCAATGATGCAACACAAGGCAACATTCTCATATCATTCATCATAAATCATAAACCATAACTCATACATCACATTCACAAGAATATTTGGCAATCAACAAGTGAAAATCCATTTTCATAAATAATAAAGCATTTTAAAATTCATCAAAAATCATAATAAAACATTTATAAAAGCTTTTCATTTCGAATGTAGTTTTTCAATTCAGTTCCTAACTTGCATTTAAGCATACCGGCATAAAGTCTCTTACCTTAGCTCAAATAGCTCGTTTCCTCTTTTTTTTATGGAGATCTTTCACCTCAGCCTATAATGATTTAAAAAGAACTTAGGTAAGTTTTTAAGGTAACTCATATGTCTTCCATAATGAACTTAAACCTTTAAGCCCCCTATTCTAGTATAGCCTTTTACTTAATCCTAATTTTCCTCAAGACGACCTCAATAGAAACTTCATAACCATGGCATGCTTCATGACTAAAATTTCATACATACTATCATGATTCATAACCATGGCATGCTTCATGACTAAAATTTCATACATACTATCATGATTCATAACCTTTCCAAATACCAATAGAGTCATAAAATAACTTAAAGGGACTTAATCCAGATAACTACTTACCTTGAACAGAATAATTACTATTATTCTGGCAGCGAAAATCTTCTCCCAACTCTGGCCTCCTGATTATCCTTCAATAACCCAAATAAAAATAAGAGTTACAACATTTAGAGCAGATTCCTTGTAATTCCTTAATTGAGCCTCCATTTAACCCAATTTTGGTTAATCTTTACTGAATCAGTACTTGAAGCGAGCTTGTCGAGGGCTCGTCAAATTAAAATTTATAAACCGATCCTAAGCTACTTGTAGCATTGAGTGGACCGAGTCGATCTCAGGGAACCGAATATTAATTTCTCAAGTTAAATTTGCAAAGGAGAAAGCAATTAAAAATGGGGGTTTTGTGTTTTTATAAATAAAATAAAACATAAACAATAAAGATAGGGATAGATCAAATCTTACTAAAATCCAATCCAAAGGTACGGTTATACTTGATTGCAAACATTGATCATAGGCATTCAAAATATTTAAACTTAACCATGCATGTTACACCTATTTCTACATTTTGGGAAAAAAATTGTATATAATAGGAAAGTATAAAAATTAAGAAAGTAAATATTTGGATATTTATGGTTTTGGATAGGATTTGGTTTCTTTTTTATTAATTAAATAATGAAAATTAAAAAAAAAAGAAAAAAAAAAGAAAAAGAGAAAGTGGGATAAATATATTTATTTATTATATAAAACATGTGCTTTATTATTTATTGTTTAATAAAACAAAATGAGGGCTTTTGTTGGAGAAGCCATTTTCGTAAGAGAGGAAGAGGAAGAAAGTGAGGAGATGATTTCTTGATTTTGGGCCATTTTGGAGTGTGAAAATTCAAGAAAGGGATCTCACAACCTTGGATTGAAGCTTTTGGTAAGTTTTCTAACTTTTGATTAAGGTTTCTCATGAGTTATAGAACCTATTTTGGTGGGTTTTCTTGTGGGTTTTCTTCCTTTAGTTGGAAACTCCATAAACTAGCTTGAAAACAAAGATGATGGTGATGATTGAGTAAAAGAAGGAAATTTGATGAAGGTCATGAGTTTTATCAAAGTATGGATTGAAGGGGATTAGTTGTATGTAGAAATTGCAAACTTTTTAGGGAAAGAAAACCAAAGAATATATTCATGGAGAAGAAGAAATGAAAAGAATGATATTTCTTATGGAGAGGGATTACAATGAAGTTATTGGAAACTTTATTTTGGGTTATTGTCTCAATTTCTTGGTAATTAGAAGAGTAAGATGAGGAAAAGAATGGTAAATTCTTGGGTTAGTGAGAAATATAAAGGCTTGGATAATTTAGTGTTGTTACACTTTAATTTTGGCATTAAGAGGTTAGTAATATGTTGACAATGTATGATTTCAGGGCAAGCGGAGATTGGAACCATTTACAACCCGAACAAACCTCGTTTGTAGTAGTTGTGAGTGGTTATTTTATAAAGTATTTCAATTATTTAGTAATTGATGATATTCTTGTGAGATTTGAAATCAATTGCAAATGATTTAGTTATTTAAAAAATTGGAGGAAATTACTTGTATTTCACAAATTGATTATTATTGAGATTTATGATTTACTAAATTGATGAGAAAGTGACATATGATCACTAAATTGAATTCATTTTTTTTAGCATATTTGAATTTGAAGAGATTTTTGTTTATTGAAATTTTAGCTACAATGACTTAATTATTTGAATTAATTAAGCTTATGAAAGGTGAATTTATGAAAATCTCTTGATTGTAGCCAATTGGCAAAAAGTTCAATTATTTGAGGAGAAATCAAGTATTTGTGAGTTTTAGAAATAACTTGATTTTTGAATCATGATTTTAGTTGATCTTTGACTTATGGCTTAAAGTTATGAAACCACAATTTGAGAATGTGTGGGGTTTGAGAACTTATGATGATTATTATATAGAAATTGTTTTCAAACCACTAGAATTGTACCCATGGTTATTACCCATATGCTATAAGAATGTGTTTCTATAGTATGATAGTGTGCCAAGGCCGCAGGGGATGCAGGGGAATGCCGGGGCCATTAGGTGCCAAATCCGGATTCCGAATCCTGGTCCAAATCCTGGACCTGAGGCATTACAGATGTTAGAGATTGCTCTACGTGCACGTATGACATAAATTTGCTATGTTATGTATCTGGAGATTACTCGATGCATAGTATGACATGGATTTGGGTACAAGTTTGGTGATGAGTTTGTTGGTCTATTATTTTGTGCTTTATTTTAAAAGTTATTGTTGCAAAACTTTGTGACGTTTTACTTATCTTGTGTATTCAGACTGTGCGTAATATTTAAAGTTTTATGGAACTTTGAATTTTCCTGTTTAATATAAAAGTTTTATGTCGAGAGGTTATTATTTTTTTTTCCTATTAACTTACCACTCACTGGGCTCTATCAGCTCATTCTTTCTTCTTAAATTTTTCCTCCAGGTAGCGACTGAGTTTCTAACAAGCCTACAGAAGTCGATATCTGCCATTGGACTTGATAGTTTGCATATCATTTTGTATGTACATTTTTACAAATACTTTTTTTTGTGTAACTGATGTGGCTAGTGCCATTTTGGGATTTCCCTTTGGTTTGTAATATGAAACCCACCTATTTATCTACTTTTAAGTTTTGTGGGTTTATATTGAATTTCTGAAATGATGGTTGGAGTTTGAATATATTAGTATGGAAGTATATATATTGCTTTTCAGGTGTGTTTTACTCAGTTTTCAGGGGAAACTCTGCCGAAATTTTTATAAAATTTGGTGTTAATAAAGTTTTGGCTAGCCACTTGTGATTTTCAAAACTAAGATTTATTTTGCAAAGATTGACATTGGATTCCATGGTTTAGTAGGGATCTAATGTCGGCATGCCTCATCCTAGGTTAGTTAGGATAATTTAGGGTGGGGTGTGTCAATGCAAGTACTTGGTCAACTTATTAGGAAACCCCAAAAAGTGCAAATTTCCTAAATTCATTAACTCTAACGAACGTCAAGTTAACGCTAATTACCTAAACAATTTTGACGAAACCGCTCCAAATTATTTAGATAAAGGCATTACGAACCTTGGAACGACCAAGACAACTAATCAGGTAAAACAACTTTCACCTAATTAAGAAGCTTCTTTAATTCCTAGAATTAAAGATGCAAGCCATGCAATATGGAAACCCACAAAACATACACATGTGATAATCCTAATGCTACATGTTCATTCAACATGACAATTACGGATCATGATCATGATTAACAATAAAATATGTAGAGTGATTAAGGCGTCAATTTAATCAAAATACATACTTATCAAATTAACACGGGAATTAAAGAATACTTGCAATTGAAAGAAAACTAAGTTAAGGTTCAAGCCTCACAATGTTGCAACTGATTACAACCGACCTATGAACTGGAATCGCAGAGTTTAGCCGAGCATCGTGATAAAATTTGATACCAGTATTGTCTAAGGAGAAAAGAGAAAATGAGTCTAAAAGCTCTCTAAAAACGTCTAGGCCAAGAGGCCAAAAAAAGATCCCTTTGCTGTCCATAAGAAGGCTTAAATAGCCTTCAAGTAGACAACTTACACAAGTAAGAAACCCTAAATTCTAGAAAGATGTTTTCCCAAAACAATTAGGGAATAATATTTAAAATAAAATAAAATAAAGTAAATAATGTTCTCTCTTGTAAAATGCTGGAAAATACATCTAAAACTCGAAAATTCTTCCCTAAATTCTTAAAACAAACATAGAATGTTGCAAATAAGGAAAGTTTTTGGATTGCGCAGTCTTCATTATTTTGCCCATAACTTCTTCTCCAGACCTTGTATCAACGTGATCTTTATATGGTTGGAAATATCATTCCGAGATCTTTAAAATGATATCTAATTTGGATATATTCCCAAATGTTAGCAGCAAGATAATGGGAACGGAAGTTGGCATAAAATATTCTCGGGTACAGCAGTTTTCCAGCAGGAGCAGTAATCACTCAAAATGCCATAACTTTCATAATACTTATTGGAATTCAATGAGTATTATACCGTTGGAAAGATAATTCAATAAGCTTCGATTTGATACCAAATTTGAATATATTTTCATCTCGAAATATCATGATATGATCGGTCAAATTTGGTATAGAAATTCAGATGCTCGAATCACCTCCAATTTGGTCCGAATTAATTCCGAAATGGTGCAAACTCTTCAAAACACGTGAATTGCTTGAATCCCTAAAAAATAATAATAAAACACATAAAATCCTTCTAATTAACAAGAAATAAGTGTAATTAAATAGGACTTTATAGGTCATATCAGTACTTTATCTTAATTTTACTGAATCTTAGTTCCACAGTCATGTTCAATGGTCCAAGAGATCTCAAAAGTCTAATAATTATCTCCAATTGCAAGGGTGATAGTAAATGGGTCTAATGGTTCAAGGTTACTTCAATTAGATAAAATTGCCTGTTTGATTTCAAGGATAAATTTTTAATCCAGTTCTGATTACTTGCTGGAATTACATCGATTGAACTCAAATTCGAAAGTTTGCTCCTTAAATCAGATTCAGTTTCGTATCGAAATTACCTAAATCAGAACATGATCGGAAGCGGGGCTGTTCGGGCTCGAAAAGCTGGTCGGGAGGTGGCGGCGCGTGGGAGCTATGAGTGAGACGGATCTGGGCAGATATGGGCTCCAGCGTGGTCTAGTCGGCGTGCAAGCTGTAAATTTGTCGAGTTTGTGGCGTTCGAACTTGTGGGTGAGCTTGCCGAACAGATCTGGCCGCAGGTCACACTCCCAGCTCGTTCGGCGACCGGCGGAGGTCGACGTGTGGGCGAGCGGCCTGGCGAGCGGGGTTGGTCTGAGGCAATGCGAGACGGCGGCGCGACGATCGATCTGGATGATTCGCAGTTTGGGGCTTGGCTTACTATGGGCTTGGGCTTAGCTTAATGGCTCTTGAATTACAAGAATGCCCCAAACATCAATTAATTCCATTTTTTTCTTCTTTCTTCCCATTTTACCCTCAAATTCTCAAATTTCAAAAATGCAAATTCTTAAAAATTAAACACCAATACACCTTACACATAAAATTGGCCTTTCAATTAATTTAAATAAAAAATTTAAAGCCTTAATTAATACCTGAAAGTGCCGGTCGTTACATGTTGTTATTTGCATGTGTATATTGATGGTAATTTTGTTACGGTTTATGGTTTGTTTTTTGTTTGTGTGTTTTTAGTTTTAAATTGGAGGATGGATTTCTTGGTGGAATATTGTTTGGCAAATGATTTGAATGTGGTTTGATTGAGCATTTTGGGTGCATGTTGTTTATTGTTGTTTGAATTGGGATTGCTTATACATTGGTTATTCTAATGGGAGGTTACGTTCGATTCTTTCTTGAATTTTTTTTAGGAATTCTTTTATTTTTTAGCCTAGAAGCTTTGGTGCCAAATAAAGAAATTAAATTGATGAGTTAGTAGGATTCAAAGTGAGATTTGATGAGTTAGGGCACATTTTTTTAATGGTTAGTTTGAGTGAGTTTGTGGGGTGTGAATTGTGTAATGGGTGGTGAAGTGCTAAGAGATTGTTTGGGTTGTTATGCTCCTAAGTTTAAGTTTAGTTTTGATATTATGTTCCTAAGTTTAGATAAGTTAGTTAAGTTATTAGATTACATGGGGTTCCATCTCAAAACCAATTGGCAATGAGAGGAGTAGCCCATGTATCTTATAAATTGTGAAGTCTCTCTTCATTTTTTCAATGTTGGATCCTCAACATGCCCCCTCAACATGCCCTCTCACAATTTATAAGATCCCATCTTAAGGGGGCATGTTGAGGATCCCACATTGGAAAAATGTATAGAGACCTCACAATTTATAAGATATATGGGCTACTCTTCTCATTGCCAATTGGTTTTGAAATGGAACCCCATGTAATCTAATATGGTATCAGAGCCCATTAAATCCAAACGAGTATTCGATCTAAAAATTAAAATTGGGATCCGATCCAAGAATGATGAACCCAAAGAGGCACCATCTTGAGGGGGCATGTTAAGGATCCCACATTGGAAAAATGTAGAGAAACCTCATAATTTATAAGATATATGGGCTACTCCTCTCATTGTCAATTGGTTTTGAGATGAAACCTTATGTAATCTAATATAAGTCTAGTGGTTTTGATTGTTTTGATCCATATAAATAGATGGTGTGTGCTACGAGATTGTTTTGCTATGTTTAGTTGTTTTTTTTTAATTAAATGAGTATAGTATTCATTTTCATGCTAAGTTTGTTAAGGTTTATTGTTTGTTTTAATTTGATGAGTTAGTATTCATTTTTATGATAATTAAGTTTGTTAACTTTTGATGTTATGTTAATAAGTTTGACACGTTAGTTGTTTATTTTAATTTGACTAGTTTAGTTGTTATGTTAATTGATAAGTTAGTATATTGATCTTGTAGTGATCATATAATTATAATTAGGTTTTGTTTTTCATAGATACTACGAGGTCGATGTTATTCTCAAAGGCTAGGGACATTGGTTCAACGAGATGTCTTGAGGTTTGTCTCCTTTTTTCTCATGAACTTTTCACTTTTTGGGGCAAACCCATATGCATATATATTAGCATTTTTCCCTTGATTTTAATACTTGGCTTTGGCAATTACTTTGTCTCACATAATTTTTCTTTTGAATCAACTGATCATGCTTTGATTTGTGGTTGAAATATTGGGATGAACTGACATTTGGTTTCAAAATGGGTATGTTATTGGTAGTTTAGGAAGAAGAATTGATAAATAAAGTTGTGAGTATTAAAGTTGAAGATGATAAGTTGTGAGTATTATATCTCTTTATTTGTCTTGTATTTGTGAGTATTAAAGTTGAAAACGATAAATAAAGTTGGGTTTTTTATGTAACCCCTTACACACTTAAAGTTGGGGCTTAATTAAATTTTATTTTTTTGTAGGTGCTTCGGGGTTGATGTATGTGCGAGTAAGATTATGGACGAGATTTAGGATGCATTTACGAAAATTTTTATTTTTATTAGGTGTTTTATGTAATTTTAGTTTTATTTTCAATTTTATATAAACAAAAATTTTGTATGAACAAATTTGTTGTTTGGTTGATATAAAATTTGGCATAAATTTGGTAATTATATTCGAATGAAATTTAGAATATTTTGTTTTATATACATTTATTATCAGGTAAAAAAATCGCATTACCATAATATTCGAAAGAAACAAAAAAATGAGATTAAAAAAACAATATTAAAAATCAATACCAGACTTTTGCTGATGCCGAAATAGGTGGCGTCGGTAGAAGCCGGTTTTGCCGACGTTGAATTACTGGCGTTGGCATAAATGACTTTTGCCGACGCTGACATCAGCGTCGAAAAAAGTGGCTTCTACCAACGTCACCAATTTATGCGTTGGCTAAACCCTCTCCTGACGGGTCTATCCCAACACCCATGCCGACGCCCATTGTCGCGTTGGAAAAGCCTTTCCCGACGAGTTTTTTGGCTTTTGGCGATATTTTTGTGCGTCGGAAAAAGTTCAAATTCCTGTAGTGTCTAACGGAATCCTAAATTTTAAATTTTATGTTAGTAGGTTTGTGAATTTAAAAAATATCGAATAGGTCAAGGAGATAAGAAATTATTAGATATAAAATTGAAAATTCAAAGACTTACTAGACATAAAATTTAAAATTTAAGGACATATTAGACATAAAATTGAAATTTTAAAGACTTATTAGAAACTTAACAATAAACAGACTCATTGAAAATAGGGAGACTATATTTAAACATTTGAAAATACAAGAACTAAAATAAATTGAAACTCAAACTACATGGACTAAAATAGTATTTTAACCTCTAAATGATTAATTATTTTGTTAATCTCAGAACTTTATATAATTTTTAATTATTGATGATATGATACACAGCATATAGTATAATAGTATGACATTTTTTTATATTTACCAAGCGCTGCCCGGTCGAAAAGAGTTACAAAGGCAAAGAAGGGTAAAAAGAAATCAGAACTATGTAAAGGTAAGAAGCCATAACTGCATATGTTTCTAACCGCACCTAAACAACTGAAAAAGGGGCCAGAACTACGATGGTTACCTTTTTTTGTGAATAAAAATTTATTGTACAAAGTCATTGTTTGTTGAATGAGATGGGCATGAAAGCGCCATGAAACCCGTATGGAACTCTGTGTGGCAGTGTTATTTTGGCTACTGGCTCGTCGCTGAACTTTTTTGCATCAATTATATATACCTGATGAGAACAGAAAAAAAAAACATAAAACAAATAGAAGAGAGAGAGATTAGGAACTTGATTAAGCAATAAAATTAAAGAGACAGGAATTAACCTGAGACGTATTGGTGATCTCATTGTGAACATGGGCGATAATCCAACCATCATCTTCTGGAAGGCCAGTTTCTCTGGGAACAAAGGAAGCTCCGCTGCAAAAGGAGTTGTTCTCCAACATATGGTACTCCACTTTTATTGGCTGTTCTACTGCTTTTTTTGGCTGTAATGTCCCATTCATGCATGAAGTTAAAAAACGTAAACAAGACATACAGAAGGTAGATTATTTTTTTTGTGATTAATTAAGAAATGGAATTATACCAATGAAAATTCACAATGCTGAGGCTCTTCAAAATGTAACTTCGCCAGGCCCCCAAATTTAAACATCCCTAAATCAAACAACATTAGTACACCAAAGCAAGTGGAAAATTCAAAGATTCAGGGTTAATTTAAGACTAAATAGACTAAATGGTGCTTAAATTATGGGTAATTCTCAATTTGATTCTTAATTAGATCCTTAATGTTCTAAAAATTTTCGATTGGATCCTCAAGTTATTAAAAATGTGTTAACAAGAAGTTGTTGCATTATTAAAATTTCAGTTTATTTCTACTTTTGAACTTGTGAACATGTCACCTTCTTAAATGCTACTTTACACATAAAACTCAATTTACTCGTCATCAAAATTCAACCCACCTATCAACAAAATCCTTTTTTTTTTCTAAATGACATGTCCGCATGGCATGTCTAGTGTCCAAATCCAAATATGTTTAATAAGTAATAATTTGGTCACATAATAATTCTACTAACAAATTTTGATAAATTTTTATACAGATTGATTTAATTAAAAAAAATTAAGAGAATAAGAGTAAAATTGAGAATTTTGAAAGATTAAAGAATAAATTAAAAATTACCTAAAAGATTAGAAACCTAACTCATATATATCTCTCTCTATATCTATATCTATATCTATATTTATATCTATATATAGCCTTAAATTAATTATTGAAATGGAGTGATGAACGAAAATACCTGAGTTAGAACTAGCGACGGAGTGAAGAACCTGCGCGTATCCAAATTTGTTTTGAAGACCAATGAAGCCTGAATTTATGAATGGAAAGTCCATGAAAAATTGAGTTCCACTTCCACTTAGATATCTCTCTCGAGCCTCCCCTGTTTTGAGGTTGAGCCTCCATTCGTAAGCAAGAGACAACAACGACTCATCTTCAATCGATGAATCTATGTTTTGTTCATCAGAGACAGATAGAGTTAATGTTTTAAATCTCTCAGAGAACCACTCAAATTTGTCGAGTCCCTTTTCAGGTCCCGGTATAACTGAATCAGTAGCTCTACATCCCCACACCACAACCTGTTATTCCTCAGCAAAACTGAGATCAGTAATATCAAAAATATTATAATATTTGTTTTAGTATTTAATTAATTTACCTCATGGTTGTGTTCAAAGCAGTTGAAAAGATGCATTGTGCAATTGGGTTTCACATGAAACCATTGAATTGAATCGGCGTCTCCATAACGAGGCATTATTCCGATTCTCGCGTACCCTTTCTTATCGTATTTTATTAATCTGCAATAATTATGCATTTTTAAATGTGAGAAATTGGTCATTATTAATTGATATATAAAACATTATGGTTTGGCTTCGAAGATTGTTCACTTACGGTCCGCCTCTGACAAGTCTGTTCAAGTCGATGGTTACGGGGTAATCCAATATCACATTGTACCTGAATTCCAATTCCATAATAAATAAATTAAACACTTTGTTTAATGAGGAAAAGAAAGAAAAGGGAAGAAAGCAGCTGGTTGGTTTTACTTTTACCTTCGTGTGACACCTATCTCATGGGTAAGGCTACTTCTATTCAGTTTGACGTCCATTTTATGTACCATTCGCTTTCCGTCTTCTATTAAAAAAAAAAAAAAAAGCAACAACTTTAATTTCAATTTTGTGTCATATAAATCCTAGTATAGGTTACCCACTTACTTTAGGTATTATTTAAGAATCGTGTAAGAATTGTTTGAGACAAGTTTAGATGTTTGGTAGTTATGAGTGTATCTATTGAATCTACAAAATGGAAAATTTAGACTTTATAAGTCTATTAGAATTTTTAATCAAATAATAATAATAAATAAATCTAGGTTAAAATAACATTTTGATTCCCATACTTTGGATTTCATTCTATTTTAGTTTTTATACTTTCAAATGTCTAATTTAGGCCCGTTTGATAACCATTTGGTTTTTAGTTTTTGGCTTTTGGTTTTTGAAAATTAAGCTTGTTTTCTCCCAATTTATCTACAATAGTTTTCATCTCCATTAAGGAAACATTTAAATTCTTAGCCAAATTCTAAAAACAAAAACAAGTTTTTGGAAACTACTTTTTTTAGTTTTCAAAACATGACTTGATTTTTGAAAACATAGGTAAAAAGTAGATGACAAAACAAGTAAAACCATAGGTGAAAATAGTATTTATAGGCTTAATTTTCAAAACCAAAAACCAAAAACCAAATGGTTATCAAACGGGGCATTAGTCGTGTACTTTCAATAAAACTTAAAATTGGTTCAATAATAATAATAATAATTTTAATACAAAAAAAGACACAATGTGAACATATTTTTAAAATTTATAGAAGAAAGTCTAAGAGGCGAATTTTTTTAAGAAAAGTTGACAATAAACTAACCGTAAGGACCAATTTTAAGCTTTATTGAAAGTACATGACTAAAATTGAACATTTGAAACTGCATGGACTAGAATGGAATAAAACTCAAAATACAAATATCTAAAGGGTATTTTAACCATAAATTTATTAGAATTGTTTTAACTTGTAGGAAGTAAAGACTAAAGACATTGCCTCTAACAATTCATTTGAATTTATACTTTTTAAAGTTTAAAGACAAAGGTAGAAGAACTAAAAAACAAAAAGACAAAGGGTAGAAGTTCATAACCACAGGCTTATAATTTAAAAAATAATAAGAAGAAGAAGAATAAAGAAATTGTTTGTAGAAGATAAAATATAAGTGATAAAATTTAACCAGAAATAATTCCGACTTCCATGAAGGGTTTGGTTGGAGCGACGCCCATGATGACCAGTTCACCGGTTTCCGGAGCTTTCTTTGATGGCATGCGCAAGAGAAGAAGAATATGTTATGTAGTTGAGGCAAAAAGAAACAGATGGAAAATAAAGATCAGTAATAATGAGATTGTTTGAAGACGAAATTACCTTAGGATGGCTTGTAAAGGGTCGGTTCCAAGCCCCATTGACATCCCAAATTCCCAAGCTTTCCAACGTCATAATGTCAATCTCTTGGGGCCTAGAATTTTCAGCAACTGAGTAAAACTTCCCCGAGTGCTCAAATACGTTCGTGTTGCTCAGGTCTTTGTTCACTTCACCAAATCTAAGCTGTAAAAATTAATGATCCCAAAAACAAACTACTTAATTTATTAATTTTTTACATAATTAAGATTGTTGAAATGGGAAGGCAAAGTGAAGTGAAATGGCAGACCCAGTTGAGGAAAAAGGCAGAGAGAACAGCGAGAGAATCGCCTTCCACAGCAGGAAGGAAAGAGGGTCGTTTTTTATCAAGGTTTTCGATTCGGAATGAATCAGTTTGGACATATCTATTGTTGTAGAACAAATTCCATTTGCCATTGCCTTTAATGTCCTTGTTGAAATACAAGGCGTGAAGCATTCCTTCTCCTTCCACCCATATGTAACTCGATCTTCCAAACATTGAATGGGTCGATTTTAGTCCTCCAAATACTGGATTTGGTCCTGAATTTATATGTTGAAAATATAGATTCATAAAGGTTAATTTTACACTAATAAATGTTGCTAAGTCTATTCAATTGAGGATCCTACATCCAAAGGATGGAGAGATCTCATAATTTTTATAAGATACATGAATTACTTTTTTTATTGTCAATTGACTTTGTGATAAAACCCCACAATTAGTTTTGAAGATGGAACTCATCTTTATCTAATACTTAGTTTTGTGTTTAACTTATTTTAATGTAATCCTAATAAGTTCCAAGCGCCATTAACAATTTTCTTTATCGTATTTTTGACTTGTTTCATTTGAATAATATAGCACAGAATTTCATGCAGTAGTTATATGATGTCAATAAGTCCAAACTAACCTAAAGATATATATTAATATTAGATGTTAAGGTTTGGACCAGTTACACTTTGGCCTTAGCCACGTTTTTATCTAATATCGATGTTATCATTTTTTTTTTTGTTTTTGGAATAATATATCGATGTTATCTAAACGAAAGGCTGGAAAGAGAGTGAAATATAATAAAGTAAAGAATGCATGCACCATTTCTTAGGTAGATTCCTTGGGGAAATTCTTGTGGGAGTGTTCCTTGGATGTCGGTGACTGCAACAGCGGCTCCGATCTCTTCAGCCGGCACAAGGTTACTCTATTCATTCATATATACAAAATAATTAACCTATCCTATATTAATATAAAAATACTTTTGATCAAGAAAATAATTATATTCTATATATTACCTGATTTGGATGAAGGGTTTGATCGGAGAATTCAAACACCGAATCAACAAAGCCATCCAGCAATTTCATGCAAGCATTTTTGAGGTTCTTAAGAATGTCAACGTTCAAAGGAAACTTATGATGTTGCTGTTTCAGTTTCTTCGCTGGGATTATGGACTGCTAGAACACATTAATTTCTAATTGTTATGCATCATTTCATTTGAAATACAAATATATATAAAAATATATATATATATATAGAGAGAGAGAGAGAGAGAGAGAGAGAAAGAAGAGAGAACCATTGAAGAGAGATTGGATTTGCAGGGATGAAGAGAGAGGAAAATGGAAGGGCTGTGAGAAAAGGAACAACCAGGAAACATCACCATGCTTGAACTTCCCATATATGGCTCTCTTTTTGCTTCTGCCGACAATTTGGTTCGGCCTTCCACCAATTTATATAAAACGATACCAAAGTTTAAAATTTCAATTATCAATTTGTTTTCCAAACTTTTAGTAGAAGTTAAAACTTTTCGTATATTTAGTCAAAATACTTATTTAAAATTTTAATCAAACTTTTGAACTTTTAATTTTGGTTTAACAAGTCTGTCTTCTTAACTACGTTAGCTTAATGTTTAAGCCATTAGTTACGAGCAAGGTTCAAAATGTCGATGTCGATGGAAATGTCGAGGTCCAAAATTTATGGAAATATCGATGAAAATTTAGGAAAAATTTACGGAAATCGTGGAAATTGATGGAAATTGTTTGAATTAGCCAATGAAACTTTGATTTTGACTTAATTAGACTATAATGGACTATTTTTAAGCATTACATCTAAAAATTAAGACAATATTTAGATATAAATGTCAATTAGAAATTTGAAATGTCGATGCGAGTAGGAATTTACAAAAAAAAAATGAAAGTTGATTAAAATTATTTGAATTATTTCATGAAACCTTAATTGTGACTTAATTATAGTATAAATATAATTGATTACTCTTCTTAACATCATATATCTAAAATATATGTAATTTTTTATATTCAATGAGACAATTATGAAGGAGAATTGAGAGAATTGAAATGAATTTAATAGAATTAGAAGGAAATTGAGAGAATTGGAATTGGAGTGTAGAAATGTCTTGAACCTGTTATCTAGCGCTTCGAATGACCAAGTACGGGGGTCTCGTTGCTCGGTCAGCGAGTCGGGTCCAGGGGCGAAGTGCCCTGGTGGGGGTTCGGGGGCAACACCCCCGAAACTTAAGTTATGTGTAAATCAGTTTATTGATTGGGCCTATTCTGTATTACGATTTAAGAGAGTGCCATGTATACACATTCTAAACTCTTCTTTAATTGCTCTCTATATTTTGTTTTGTTTATATAATAAAAAAAAAGAAATACAAAACAAAAAAAAAAAAAGAAAAGAAAAGGAGAGAAGTAGAGAAGACATTTGAGGTTAAAAAAAAAAAAAAGAAATTTCGTCGACAGGTCGTCGAAAGGGGGGGAAAACGTACCTTTGAATTGGATTTTGGTAAGACTTAATCTATCTTTATTTGTTTTATTTGCTTATGTTTTATTTTATTTATAAAAACACAAAACCCCCCATTTTTAATTGTTTCTCCTTTGCAAATTTAATTTGAGAAATTGATATTCGGTTCCCTGAGATTGAACGAGTCCATTCAATGCTACAAAGTAGCTTAGGATTGGTTTACAAATTGTAATTTGACTAGCCCTCAACAAGCTCGCTTCAAATTTGGCGTCGTTGCCGGGGAACTATTGTTAGTTTCTCTATGTTAAATTTTCTTTAAAAAAAAAAAATAAAAAACTTTCTTTCTATTTTTATTTTTTGTTCTTACATGGCAGAAAACTCTCAGCATTATTGGACATTTGGTAGAGCTGCACCGTACGCTGATAAGGTTAGTGAGCTCAAAACTCAAATTTATGAATTAGCCTTTGTTATTCTTCAAGTGGCAATAGGGAGGTTGCAAGCAGTGGAAGCATGTAGGTTATGCTCCCTTCAAGGACACCCCACAGAAGCATGCCCTCAGTTGCAACGGAACTTTATTCCAAACACCTACACATTAAAAGAATTTTCTGGTCATTAAGTGAACTACGAATCCTATGATCCCTACTGTCCCAAATGGGATCAATCCAGTTATGACTATAGACACCAGAAGGAGCAGCAAAGCCAGTACCATTAGATTTCAAACTCAGGTATGTCTTTAGAGACTTTAGTGCATGAACTTGCTAATAGCACTCTCTAGTTTTAGTTGGGAAATCTCCAATTTCAGCAGGAAAATCTCCAATATCAAGAGGCGATTGGAGCTAGAATACAAAGCTTTTGTGACCAAATTACCCAGTTGGCTAATTCAGTGAGGAGACTGAAGAGTCTACAAGAGCAATACTCTTTTGACACTACTGAGGAAAGATTTTATGAGGAGATCGACATAGACAATGACGAAGAGGTTGTGAATTTCACGCTGATAATTCTCATTCATGAGGATTATTTGGTTGTGATCTTTATTCATATTATTTAATGAAAAATAGAAAAATGATTGAATTTAATCATATTATTGTTGGAATACCATTAAATTAAGTAAGTTGAGAAAAAAAAACAAAAAGAAGAAGAAATTTCACACTTACTTAATGTTTTGATCTAGGATTTTTACGGAATGCAACAGCATTGCAATTGCATAGCAATTGCAATTTTGACAGATCTGGAATTTAAGGAAAAAACGCAAAATTTGGGATTTTGAGCGAGAATACGATTTCAGCTAGATTATGAGCTGTAATTGTCCATCAACCAAAAGGGAAACCCTAGCATGAAGTCTATATATATTTTGGAGAATAAGGCCGTGAAGGAGAGCTCAATTTTGGAAGAAGATTATCGTTCTGTTTTTGGATTTTCTTCACCGACTGCAGTATATTTTATTTCTATTCTCTATTTTGTTGTATTTTCTTTTACATCTCAGACTCTAACCTCTTCCTCAATCCCATCAAAACTAGAGATGGTGGTGGTTATGAACAAAATCTTGTTCGATTGAATGAAGAGTAAGGAACTCGGATAGATTGTCTTTTTAATTTCTGCAAATTTATTCTCTGTTATTTGAATTTTGGGAAGCTACTGTACTTTGAAATTTTTTATATATATATAAGTTTCTTTAAGTTGTTTAGTATCTTAAATTCTTTCATTGAGTGATACAACAAAATTTTGGTAATTGAGTTTTTTTTTACATCAAATTGTATTTGCGAGTTGTTGCACGTCTTTCTTGTTGTACCAATAAATTTTATCAATTCAAGTTTACTGTTTTTTTTTTTTTGGTTAATTTCATTATGATGAGCTAAATTTCTTTTGGGATTCAAGTTTGTGAATGCCCTAGAGGAAAGATATAAGGCTCGATAGCAAAAATAATCTAGCTAATTCTCGAACTATTGTTTGCTTTTGGTGAGTTCAATGTTGGGTAAATCCTAGTTGGCCATCTAGTGTTGCTTGCCAAGCTAAACTTAATACCAAAAGGGTTAAGGGAAGTGGATATCGCAAAAGCAATGGAGGAAAAGGCTTAGATATAAGACCTGAAACATCGACCCTAGACATAAAGCGAGACTCCAAAACCACTAGAGTTGTGCACAGAAATATCTAAGTTAGATTAGCCATAGAAATATAGGTTTAATCACTTAGTCTCCTAAAGATACTTCATAGAAGGTCGAATATGAGTTGAATTCGGTTTACTTAGTTCTTGAGTTAGCTACGATTGCAATTGCCTTCCTGTTGCATTTCTTTCCAACGGGGCATTAGCATCTTGAATCCCTTTTTGATTTCCATTGATTTTTTCAAACACTTTTCCTTTAGCACCTCAAAAACTTTTTTATACCCACGGTTACTTAGTTGCAATTTGTCAACGATTGTGTGTCATTTTAATAAATTTTATTAAAACATGTTCCCGTGGGTACGATACTCTAGAGTACTCCAGTTTCTTATTACTTCGATCACGTCCACTTGTGTGTAGCCATGTGACGCGACCTTGTCAAGGACTCGTCAAATTAAAATTTATAAACCGATCCTAAGATACTCGTAGCATTGAGTGGATCGGGTCGATTTCAGGGAACCGAATATTAATTTCTCAAATTAAATTTGCAAAGGGCTGGAAAACAATTAAAAAAGGGGGGTTTGTATTTTTATTAATAAAATAAAATATAAGCAAATCAAATAAAGATAAATCAAATATTACCAAGTTCTAATTCAAATGTGCAGTTTTAATCACTTGGAAAAATTGATCATAAGCATTCAAAATATTTAAACTTAACAATGCAAGCACTTGGTCAACTTATTAGGAAACTCCAAAAAGTAACAAATTCCCTAAGGTCATTAACTCTAACAAACGTCAAGTTAACGTTAATTACTTAAACAATATTGACGAAACAAAACATTGGGCCGAATATTGTGCTCTGCCCATGGTTGCAAGTGAAATCATGTGGATCTCTCATATACTTCAGGATTTATGTATTAATTCTCCAGCTCCTGCTATCATTTACTGTGATAATATGGTTGCTATAGCAATTGCTTCCAATCCTACATTCCATGAGTGTACCAAGGTTTTGCCTAAACAATTGATTGTCATTTTATTTGTGACAAGTTTGATAGTGGCGTGATAAAGGTTTTGCCTGTTCCATCTCAATCTCAGCTTGCAAACATGTTTACAAAGGCTTTGAACTGCTACGGTTCTTCACTCGTTTTTGGTCAAGATGGGTGTCTTTAATCTGCACAGTCTATCTTGAGGGGGGGGGGGGGGGGGGGGGGCCGTATGAAATATATTTACTGCAGTTAAAGTCTTTGTAACTTTTATTATGTACAGTTAGTTTTATTTTGTTACAGTTGTTATGTATAGCAGTTAAGTGTTGGTTAAAGCTTCTGCTTAAAGCTTCTTACAGCTTATTCTACATAAATATTAGAGAGAACTCTGGACTAATACAAGTTGAGATTATTTCTTTCTTAATTGTGATACTTCTGTTCTCTTGTTTTTGTAGTTAGTATTTATATTTTTTTATATTTCATTGATTTTTTTATAAGGTTTAAAATATAATGTCAAATATTTTGATTTTTGAAACTACCAACAAAAATATCAATATGCCGATGGATATTTTATTTCCTGTTAGAAAGAAGCTAATAATTAGAAAAGACAAAATATTGACATGTTGATGGATATTTTATATATAGATTATGGATATTTATTAGTAAAATAAAATTGCTGTGAAAAATTAAAAATAAAGCATTAAGACAAAAGAAACACTTAGTAAAATAACTATCAATAATTGTTTTTTCAGTACATCATAATAATTTTTTTAGAAAAAGTGGATGTAACAAACAATATTAATCAAATGGTTGGGAATTAGGATACATCACCTAAAGGAACCAAAGAACTGAGATGAAGCAAATATGCCAATTTGGCCGTACCCGCCTTATAAAACAGCCTTCTGATTTAATTATGGACTATGTTTTCATTTTGTATATCAATTTATACATGAATTATGATTGCTGTGCAATCAATTAATCAACAACGACGTGACTGAATTGAACCAGTACATAACCCACATTATTTATTAATATCATTTCTTAGAATATACATTATTTATTAATATTGATGAAGATATATTTGATGCTCACACCCATAAATAAACGTTGTCTACGCATAACATGATCACTCAACTGATTAACGTACATATTCTCGATCTTGACCAAAATGTTAGAATTCGAATCTTCACCCACTGAACTAAAAAAAAAAAAACTGGGGGCTTAATTCAACTGGTAAAAACGGGTATATTTTTTCATAAATAAAAAGTTTAAACTCACACAATACATATATGATGCTATAATGATAATAATAATAATTACTAAACTAATATATTAAAATTTTAAAAAATAAATTGTGTTAAGATACAAGTTTAGTCCCTAAACTTTTAAGTTTGTATTTAATAAGTTCTTAGACTTAAAAAAATGTCTAATAGATCAATGAACTTTCAATTTTTGTCTTTAATAAGTCTTTAAACTTTAAACTTTGTGTCATATAGATCTCTGACCTATTCGACATTCTTTAAATTTACAGACCTACTAGACATAAAATTGAAAAATTAGAATTCTATTAGACACAAAATTTAATTTTATATTTAATAGATCAGTTAATTTTAAAAAAATATCGAATATTTTAAAGACCAATTAGATATAAAATTGAAAGTTTAAAAATTTATCAGATACTTTTAAATTTAAAATAGAAGTTTCAGATATTTATTTGACACTAATATTCAGAGACTATTAGACCAAAAAAAAATTCAAAAACAAAAATCAGTACGTAAAGACGTTTCTGAAGGATATACACAGAAAGCGGATGAAATATGGGCCTGAAGTGACGGCCCATCTAGACATTGGCATGTTGACAAAGGGCCGAGTACAAAAACGGCCCATTTAGTATGATGACGTGTACGTATAAGGAATCCAAACGTGTAAATAATAGGCAAGCAAAACGTGGGTATATAATGTAAGTACATATTATGTTGGATTAGTACGGATTCATGAATCTTATTTTAATTTGTCTTCTTACCTTCGATTTGCGGGGTTGATGGACCCAATCGAAGTTGAAGATTTGGGGTCTGTTGAAAAATGAAATGATATTTTGTACCCAATTCCAGTGTTCATCTTCCACATGTAAACCAATAGTTTAAAATGTTTCATCCTATTGTATTTGTGTCAGATTGTGTTGAATTGTTTGGATGTTTTTGTTTTAAGTAGTATATAAAAATGTTATATAAAGATCTATAGGAGTCTAGGACCTATTTTTAAAAATAGTAGTTCAGTGATTAATCCGAATATAGTTCAATAGATAAGTCATTAATTATCATCTCAAATGTTGATAGTTCGATTTCTCACTCCTACAATTGTTGAATTGAAGAAAAAAATATGTTAGTTCAATGTTTTCATATATAAAAAATCGGCTAGTACATAACATAATACTTTTTCATGAAAATTTTGAAGATAAAAAATTCATCTAAGAGAAGACCGTTTCTAATTCCTTCTCCAAATGTTTAAAAATTTGGTAGAAAATTCGAACTTTTTTCTCTTATATGACTTTTTTTCCTCTAAATTTTCGTTAATTCACTAAGTATTATTTTGTGTAAGTTTATCATTAGTCAACTTTAACATTCACTAATAATAAATGACTAAATTGAAAAATGTTAAAACGTAAGGGCTTAAATCGAAACATTTGTAACAATAAGGACTAAATTAGAAAAATACCCAAATAATGAGGACTAATTAGCCTTTTATTTATGAAAAATAAGAATGCTTCTAGGATTTGTATTAGTTGTTTTTAAATATTATTGAGGAATAAAAAAAATTAAGAGGATTATGGAGTGAGATGGAATTAAAGAGGCTAATACTATTAGAGAGAGTAAAGAAAATGAAGGGTGATGGAGATTGCAGTGGCGTAGAATGTAACAAGTACGATAAGATTGATCTATTTGATTTGTTTTTACTGCCTAGAAAACGGTACTACTTTTGTCTTGGCAGGTAGGGTAACATTATTTATGGGACTTTTTTGAAAGGACAATAAGTTAGACTTAGACATTACTTATTATTAATCAGTACCTTTTTTTATCAATTAAGATTAGTTTAATTTTTTTTTACCCTGTTTGGTTACATAGCCAAAAGAAAGGAAACACTTAAAAGTGCAAATTCTCTCTAGTTTTGAGATCTAGATGTAGTGAGTTTTTTTTTTTCCTGAGAGAATTAAGTTTGCTCATATTATTGCTTAGTTTGATGGTAGAAGACCAGACTTAGATAGAGTTGTATATCACTACAATCTTAAATTGGGTTTTATGCGACATGATTGCAATAAATTATTAGGTAAGAATAAAAGAACTTACTTTCCACTTGTTGCTTCTAACCAATGATATGTCTTAGAAATTTCAACCGCATTAGAAATAATTGAAAGCATCACTATCATTATCATCAACCCTTATCACAACTATGGTTGAATCTGTTGGGATAAAACACTTTATTCTAGATATCAATTATACCTTCTTGTGTGAACCTAATAGGAAATTAGTCAAGTAGAAATAATAATAATAATAATATTATTAATAATAACCAAGCACAAGACACCAACAATTTTTAACATGAAAAAACCTCTCCAAGGATAGGAGTAAAAAAACCACGGACCGAAGTCAAAATCTCCACTATAATCAATAATGGGTTACAACGAGTTCTCCCTAGTACCAACTAGAGGAATACAACGATAGGTATCTCAAGATAATAAATCTTGGCAACAAACGACAATATTCCAAGAGAACAAATAAGAAAGATCTCACCCAAAGTGGAACCAACTACCCACTGCAATCTGACTATAGGCATCTCCAAAAGAAATCTCCACCGTTCAAATTGAAGACCCTCGTGTCAGGAACACACTGTCAAAATTTCAGCTCGATCGGACCACGAATCGACCTCCATAAGGCTGAAAACAAATCTGTACAAAAACATTTTCTTTTCTATTTTTTTTTTCTATCTCTCCTATGCCATTTTCAATTCCCTTGCGTGCACACATAATGACCGACAACATCTAACTTAACATTGAAAAAAAAAACAAAAACAAAAAAAAACAAAAAAACTAAGGCCCACACATAGGCCTATAATTTGGGGTTCTCCACAATAAGTGAAAAATAACCTAAAAAATCTCCCTATTTTCACTGTGTGGAGGAACTTGTCATTCTAGCAGTAGAATGACAAAACTCAAGCTTTTCTTTTGGTAGATTTTTTGTCAACATATCAGATCCATTATGATCAATATGTATCTTCTCAAGCTCAAATAGACCATCATTCAATGCATCTCTCATCCAGTGATACCTCACATCTATATGTTTAGTTTTGGAATGAAACGTAGAGTTCTTACCAAGATGAATAACCCTCTGGTTATCGCATAATATCACATATCGTTGTTGCTTGAAGCCAAACTCCTGTATAAACCGCTTCATCCACAACATCTCTTTGTACGCTTCTGCTGCTGCAATATATACTACTTCAGTCGTAGAAAGTGCAATGCACTTTTGTAGTCTTGACTGCCAATACACTACACCACCTGCAAACGTCATCAAGTAGTCGGAAGTGGACTTTCAATTATCTAAATCTCTGCCATATCTGAATTTGTGTAATCGACAAACACTGACTTTCCACCTCCAAAACTGAGCTTCAAACTGGAAGTACCTTGCAAATATCTCATGATGTATTTGACTGCCTCCCAATGTTATTTTCTTGGATTGGACATAAAACGACTAACAACACCAACAACATGAGCAATATCTGGTCTAGTACATACCATGGCATATATCAAGCTCCCAACTGCTGAAGCAATAGGATTCTTCCCATGTCTTACTTCCCTTTATCTGTAGAAGGGCTCTGTTTGCTACTCAGTTTGAAGTGACTAGATAAAGGAGAACTAACTGCTTTGGCTTTACTCATGTTGAATCTTTAAAGCACCTTCTCCAAATATTGCTCTTGTGACATATACAGTTTCTTGGATGTTCTGTCTCGTATGATTCGAATCCTAAGAATCTTCTTTGTTGGTCCCAAATCCTTCATGGCAAAGGATTTTCTCAACTGTTTCTTCAACATCCCAATTCTCGAAACATTCCTGCCCACAATCAAAATGTTATCAACATAAAGCAATAATATAATAAAATCATCATTAGAAAATTTGTGCACAAAAACACAATGATTAAAAGTTGTCTTTTTGTAGCCTTGCACCCCCATAACTGACTCAAACTTCTTGTATCAATGTCTTGGCGCATGTTTCAAACCATAAAGACTTTTCTTCGACTTACACACAAGATCCTCTTTGCCTTTCTCCTCAAGACCCTCTAGTTGTTTCATATAAATTTCTTTGTATAAGTCTCCATGAAGAAATGCAGTTTTAAAATCCATATGCTCAACTTCTATGTCAAGGCTAGCTATCAAACCCAAAACTACACATATAGAAGACATTTTAACAATAGGAGCAAAAATTTCATCAAAATCAACACATTTCTTCTGACTGAATCCTTTAACTACTAATCTTGCTTTGTAACACGGTCTTGAGGTGTGTTCTTATTGTTTCACTCGATAAACCCACTTATTTTTCAGTGCAATTTTACCTTGAGGCAATTTGACCAGCTCAAGACTTCATCTCATCTTTCTTCACATCAATCCACTCACTTTTGTGCTCATCTTCTATGGCCTCTTCATAACTCTCAAGTTCTCTTCCATCAGTCAATAACACATATTCATTAGTAGACTATCTTGTTGATGGACGTCAATCTCTGATATATCTCATGAGTGAAGCATATGTAGGAACTTCTGTCTCTGACAATTGTTCATGAACATTATCATCTACCTCAACATACTCAAAACCATCTACCTCATTTGTACCATCAAACTGATTATTCTGAATCTCATTCTCAGTCTGTGTAAAAGGCTGGGCCAAAAGAACTGAGTCTAAGTCAATCAGATCATCACTATGTTCAGACTCTGTTTTATTTGTTTTCTCGATGTCTTGTATGGTTTGGTCTTCTATAAACACAACATCTTGACTTCTAATGAGTTTCTTATGCACTGAAACATACAACCTGAAACCAAACTCATCTTGACTATAATTAAGGAACACACATGGTATTGTCTTCGCATCAAGTTTTGATCTCTCATATTCAGAAACATGAACAAAAGCTTTACAACCAAAGACACGCAGATGATTATAATATATATCCTTCTTTGACCAAATAATGTTCGGAACTTCAAATCCTAACGGAACACATGGTGTAAGATTTAAAACATGTACAACTGTACTTAATGCTTCATCCCAGAACGATCTGGGTAACTGTGACTATGAAAGAAAACATCTCACTCTCTCAACTAGTGTTCTGTTCATTCTCTCAACTAACCCATTTAACTGAGGAGTCTTAAGAGATGTCTTTTGATGCCGAATACCATGATTCCTACAATACTCATCAAAAGGTCCACAATACTCACCCCCATTATCGACCCTAATACACTTCAATTTTTCACCAGTTTCTCTTTCAACAAGGGCATGAAAATGTTTAAACACTTGCAACACTTGAATTGTAGTCTTCAAGGTATAAACTCATGTTTTCCTCGAATGATCATCTATAAACGTCACAAAATATGATGCACTTCCAAGTGTTTTTGTTTTCATAAGACCACACACATAAGAATATACTAAGTCAACTATATTTGGCTTCCTAGAATGTTGAGATGCCTTAAAAGAAAATCTTGTTTGCTTTCTTGCCAAACAATGATCACATTTTTTCAGAGGTGCATTCTTTATACCATGAAGATAATTTTTCTTGGCTAGAATCATCAAACCTTTCTCACTAATGTGATTGAGTCTCTTATGCTAAAGCTCAGCACTCTCTTCATTGTCCACTGTATTTATGTCGCAATTAGTTATCTTAGCTGCATCAAATACAAAGATGAACACTTTTCTCCCTTAGCTACCACCATAGAGCCTTTAGTAAACTTTCATTTACCATCATAGAAGGTATTGCAGAAACCTTCATCATCAAGCTTACCTATGGAGATTAAATTCATGTAAATATTAGGGATGTGTTTCACATTCTTCAAAATTAGCATAGAATCATTCTTGGTCTCCAAGTGCACATCTCCAATGCCAAAGCATCGTAATTAATGATAATTAATAATAATTTTGATTATTTTATTTGCAATATAATATTATCCATTATATGAAAAATTCAAGGTTATTAGTGTAATCTTCAACAGTATGTGGTTGACATACGGGAGGATCATGTTCAAGAAATAACTTAAAGGGTCATAGTATATGGATAAGGTTGGGTGTCTTATCCTGGTAACACTATAGATACGACCCACTTTGTAATAGTTACAAATGATTTGATCCAAATCGTTCATATGGAGACATGTGAGTGGGGATATCCTATACAATGAGTTTTTGTAAGAATGGACCACGAAATATTTAATCTCTTTTTATAAATCCGTTAATTGAGAAGATTAATATTTCATTAGGATGATCATATGCGACTCAATCTTAATCCTAAGTGAGTTATGAACTCCTACCTCTGAGGGCTTGTCCTTTGACTTGCATGGGTGAGAGTGGCTTTTGTAGCCGATTCAATATGTCTACCATTTTGGGGACTTGACCAAATAGGGAGCTGGGAACATAATCTCACAAGATGGAATTCATTTCTTCCCATATAGGATAAGTAGATGAGTAGTCCGCTTAAGTGCTGATTTCGGGACTTGAACAATAGGGCCCCTGATAAGCCGTGAAATTAAGGCTTATTTAAATCCTAAATTGCTCGAAAGAACGCTTGTTTGTCCTAATATTAATGGAAAAATGGTGAAAAATTGTTGAAAGAAGGAAATAATGAAATATGGTAGCAATTGGAAAAGATTTCTAAAAATTGTGATTATTTTGCAGGAATTGCCAAACTAATTGCCAATTCGCCGGTTTAGCAATCTGATTGGCAATCTGTTTTCTGGGCAGAAATGTTAATGGAATTGCCAAACCAATTGTCAATTCGCCGGTTTAGCAATCTGACTGGCAATCTGTTTTCTGGGCAGAAATGTTAAGCGCGAACGAAGCAAAGATTTTGCACGAATCAAGGGAATTGAAGCACGATTTTTGGGCAATCTTCAACCCTAATGAATGCCTACAAATAAGGAAGAAGAAGAGGAGCCATTAATTGGATTTTGAGGGCGATTTGAAGGACCAATTTTCGTGGGTTTTTGAGTTTTAAAAAAGGAAAGAATTTTGCATTAAACCCATTTTGAGATTCTTCAATTAAAGCCCGATTTGGAGGAAATTAAGCACGATTTTTGGGCACTCTTCAACCCTAATGAAGTCCTATAAATAGGGAAGAAGAGGAGGAGCAAGGGAAGCAAATTTGGGAGGCGTTTTTGGGAGTTTTGCTCGTGGGTTTTTGTCACAGTTTGGCCTCTGTTTTCTGCATTTTTCTGCTATTTTTTTACCAAAATTCTGATGCAATGTAGCTCCAATTGTCCTTCAATCCTTCTAGTCCAATTCAAGTGAAAAAGAGTAAATTTGGAGGCGAATTGGAGGACGTTTTGGAGCCCGTTTTCGTTCAGTTTTCTGCACTTTTATGCACTTTTTCGTTTCTGTTTTTGTGTTGTTATTGCTGCAATGTAGTTGTGTTTTCCTTCAATTTATCCCATCCAATTCAAGTGAAGAAGTTAAAGTTTTAATTCAGTTTTTTTAGGCATTTTCTTGAATTAATTTCATGGTTTTTTTTTATATAGTTTCCTTCCTCTGTTTTTCTTTTTTCTGTTTTTTTTTTTTCTTCTTCATTTTTAGCTACTGTAAGCATGTTTTATTTTAAGTTGGTAGAAAGTCAAGGCAAAAAGGGAGAAGACAAAACAAAAATACTTAAATACCCTTGCCACTTTGATTTAATTTCAATTATGCATTTTTGTTTGAAATTCTAGGAAAACCCAATTTACCATTCATAAGTTGTTTTCTTTTTAATTAAATTTCATTATGAAATCTTCCTTTAAAATTAGTTTTATGTTTTTCATTAAAAATATGAGCTAAACTTCTTAGGGGGTTCAAGGATGTGAATTCCTTAAGAAGTAAATTTAGCCAAAATTCCAAGAAAAACCAAGCCTACATCTCAATTGTTTGCTTGTGTTGATTTAATTCCTGTTGAGATCCTAGATTGATCAACTAGGGTTTCAACTCAAGCTTAGATCTAATACCGACAGGGTTAGTGATAAGCGGATTTCACACAAGTAATGGAGTAAAGAGCTTAGACATAAGCCATTCCTTACCCTAGACATAGGGATTAAGGACTCCAAGACCCATAAAATTGTGAGCCAAAAATCATCTATGATGGAGGGACTATAGACATATAGAGCCCCCACTTAGCCTCCTAAAAAACCCAATTTTGAGGTAATAGGAGATGCAATTTTGGTTTACAATTGAGTGTGGAGTAGGTTGGAATTGCAATTTTGGTTTGCAATTACGACTTAGGGCAATGACATTCTTGAACCCCATCCTTTATCATTTCATTCTTAAGTTCATTCATATTGCCATTTCATATTGCCAATTTAGATTAGCAATTTAATTCTGCAATTTTAGTTTTTCCGCACATTGCCATTCCGGATTAGCAATTGGATTAGCAATTGGATTAGCAATTTCTGTTATTTCCAACATTGTCATTCTGGATTAGCAATTGAATTAGCAATTTCGATTTTCCACCAACAACTTGATTTTTGCATTTTTACTTTTCAAACTTGCAATTTGCCTTACACTTTTGCAAAACCAAATCTTTGTTACTCCGTTCCCTGTGGGATTCGATACTTGGTACTCAGATACCATTTTATATTACTTCGATCGCGTGCGCTTGCGTGAACACCGATCAAGTTTTTGGCGCCGTTGCCGGGGAACGGCAGTTTAACAAAAATTTTGTTTTAGCAAATATTGTAAGAGAAGATTGCAACAATTTCTCTTATTGCAGGAGAAGCTCGATTTCACTTGTTGAGGGAGAGAAATTTCAAAAAGACACAACATAGGGTTGTTTGCTTGAGAGAATCCACAAGATGGAAGGAGACATCATTGCAGCATTGAGCGCACAAGCTTCATCATTAAGCTACATGCTGGAAACTCTGATGATGAGAAAACCTATAGCTTCTTTTAACCCTATCTCTTCTATTTCTTGTGTTTATTGCAAAGGAAGTCATTTATTTGATAATTGTCCTTACAATCCTGACTCTTTGTGTTATGGATTTCTACCCAGGTTTACAAATCAACATCAATACCAATGCTTCCAGCAAGGGAAGATGATTCCAAAAGAGCCAAGCATCGAAGAACTCGCGAAGGAATATAGAGCAAAGAACGATGTTGTAATGCAAAGTCAAGCTACATCTTTACGAAGTTTGGAAATCCATGAGGAACAAATTGCAGATGAATTGCAGAACAGGTCCCAAGGAATTTTGCTCGAAAACAGAAAGACTTCAAAACAAGAAGAAAAAGAAGAATGCGAGGTGGTGTCACTGAGAACAAAAGTGGAACATAAAGACCTTGAACTCCCAATAGAAGCAAGAAGCACTCCAACAATTGACTACATTAAGGAGCCAAAAGGGAGAGAAGAAACCAAAGAAAAACCACCTCAAGAAGAGAAGGAAGAACAAAAGGAAGTTGTAGTGAGCCATACAGTTGCAATTCCACCGCAATGGACATCCAAAGTGCTCCCGATACTAGAATGCCCTGCTTTTGCTTATTGCAGTTTGCAGGAAATGCAAAATCAAGAAGAATGCAGAAAGGAGAGCATGAAGGATGGCAATATGCAGTCTTTGACACAAATTGCAACTACAATCTCTACCTTCAGAAATATATGTAAATCTCTTGAGTCATCAAGGCCTGTTGTGATCAAAGCACCTCAATTACGACTGAAATCGCGTCCAACATCGAGACCTAGGTGCAAAATGAAAGAACACAATTGCGGTCTCCCTGCTGGAATTGGATAAGTCACCTTGTCTTTCTTTTACCTTAAAATTAAAAAAAAAAAAAAAAAAAAAAAAAAAAAAAAAGAAAAAGGAAAAAAGAAAAAAAAAAAAGAAAAGAGAAACTTTCAACTTTTGAAATTCCAATATGAATAAAGAAGTTAATTCAGAAAAGCTCTGTCTAAGGAAAATCCTGTCTAGGCTGAGGTACTTAAGTTGACCGCTAAGGGAACACCTCTACCTGGGGATTTACCTGGGAGTTTGATGAATCAACTTTGAGTTCAAAAATTGGAATTTCCAAAAGGTAAATTTGCATTGAGATAAACTGTGTGAACTTTTTGATGCTCTACTTTTGAGTTGTAGGAAAATATAAGAAGAAAGAGCGGGAGGAAGAAATTGTAGTCGCAATTGTAAAAGCAAAATTGCAATTGCCATTTCAGGAGAATTCTTTGCAAGATTTCCAACAACCCCGAGGACAGTAATTGCAACAACACACATTTTTCTCTGCATAGGGGAGTCTCTCTTTAACCTATCTTTCCAGCTTTGTTAATTGTTATGTTTTTAGTTTGAGGTTTAGTTAAGATCTTTTATGCTTATTTAGTTTATTTGCTTCATGAATTCTGAAAAAAAAAAAAAAAGAAAAAAAAAATTTGCTCCTCACACAAACATGCCATAAAAATCATGTTTCAAATCAAATTTACAAATTGTTTTCTCTGGTGTTTTGTTAAAAAGCTCTTAATGATGTTACATAGAGTTTTCTCAACTTTCAAGTGCTTTCACACACAACTTCAAGTTTTCAAAATCATAAAACTTGATAAATTCTTTTTCTCTATAAAACATTCGAACCCAAACTTCCCTTGTGTTTATCCCATCTAATGGACTTAGGAGAGTTTAGTTTCGATGTGTAGCATGTTAAGTGGCCCAACTATGTACCCCAACCCCTGTTCTTCTAGTTCTTAGTCAATGAGGACATTGACCCATTTAAGTTTGGGGGGGTGAGTTTTGTAATACTATTGTTGTAATATTATATTGTTGTAACAGTATGTCGTTGTAATAGTATGTCGTTGTAACAGTATGTTGTTGTAATATTATGTTGTCGTTGTAACAGCTGCTAGGACTAAAAAAAAAAAAAAAAAAAACCTTTGATACTCCTCCTTCTAGAGTTAATTGAGTAACCAGAGGCAGTCATGACACCCATGATTTCCTTTGCATGAAAGGTTAACTCAGTAAGTGAGTATGTGAAAACGGTCTTAGCAGTGATTTGTGCTCGTAGTCAACTACTTTCACCACAAAGTGTTAGTAAGTTGGAACGAAGGTACAAGTGACAGTAAGACTCAAAAAAAAAAAGTTCAAAAAAAAAAAAAAAAAAAAAAAAAAAAGGAAAGAAAATGAAGCCTAGCAGCAACTTTACATAAGTTTGGGGGAGAAAGAAAAATGTTTGTAATGTGAGTGAGCTTAGCATGTTGAACAAAGAATATCACCCTAGACTCTATGACTATGACTTAGGTAGGATAAGCATAATAGGTGAGTTTGCATAAGAATGTTTTATCTTGAAAAAGAAAAGTAAAACTTTTATGTGAGAAAATCTTGGAATTGTGTAAAGTGTTAAAAGTTTGAGACCTCTCATGAACAATATTTTCCTTTTCACAAACACCATTTGAAATCATTTTGTGAAGTGTTTGCTTGTGTTTGTTGCTATTTGTTTCTAATTGCTTGAGGACAAGCAATATCTTAAGTTTGGGGGTGTGATAAGCCGTGAAATTAAGGCTTATTTAAATCCTAAATTGCTCGAAAGAACGCTTGTTTGTCCTAATATTAATGGAAAAATGGTGAAAAATTGTTGAAAGAAGGAAATAATGAAATATGGTAGCAATTGGAAAAGATTTCTAAAAATTGTGATTATTTTGCAGGAATTGCCAAACTAATTGCCAATTCGCCGGTTTAGCAATCTGATTGGCAATCTGTTTTCTGGGCAGAAATGTTAATGGAATTGCCAAACCAATTGTCAATTCGCCGGTTTAGCAATCTGACTGGCAATCTGTTTTCTGGGCAGAAATGTTAAGCGCGAACGAAGCAAAGATTTTGCACGAATCAAGGGAATTGAAGCACGATTTTTGGGCAATCTTCAACCCTAATGAATGCCTACAAATAAGGAAGAAGAAGAGGAGCCATTAATTGGATTTTGAGGGCGATTTGAAGGACCAATTTTCGTGGGTTTTTGAGTTTTAAAAAAGGAAAGAATTTTGCATTAAACCCATTTTGAGATTCTTCAATTAAAGCCCGATTTGGAGGAAATTAAGCACGATTTTTGGGCACTCTTCAACCCTAATGAAGTCCTATAAATAGGGAAGAAGAGGAGGAGCAAGGGAAGCAAATTTGGGAGGCGTTTTTGGGAGTTTTGCTCGTGGGTTTTTGTCACAGTTTGGCCTCTGTTTTCTGCATTTTTCTGCTATTTTTTTACCAAAATTCTGATGCAATGTAGCTCCAATTGTCCTTCAATCCTTCTAGTCCAATTCAAGTGAAAAAGAGTAAATTTGGAGGCGAATTGGAGGACGTTTTGGAGCCCGTTTTCGTTCAGTTTTCTGCACTTTTATGCACTTTTTCGTTTCTGTTTTTGTGTTGTTATTGCTGCAATGTAGTTGTGTTTTCCTTCAATTTATCCCATCCAATTCAAGTGAAGAAGTTAAAGTTTTAATTCAGTTTTTTTAGGCATTTTCTTGAATTAATTTCATGGTTTTTTTTTATATAGTTTCCTTCCTCTGTTTTTCTTTTTTCTGTTTTTTTTTTTCTTCTTCATTTTTAGCTACTGTAAGCATGTTTTATTTTAAGTTGGTAGAAAGTCAAGGCAAAAAGGGAGAAGACAAAACAAAAATACTTAAATACCCTTGCCACTTTGATTTAATTTCAATTATGCATTTTTGTTTGAAATTCTAGGAAAACCCAATTTACCATTCATAAGTTGTTTTCTTTTTAATTAAATTTCATTATGAAATCTTCCTTTAAAATTAGTTTTATGTTTTTCATTAAAAATATGAGCTAAACTTCTTAGGGGGTTCAAGGATGTGAATTCCTTAAGAAGTAAATTTAGCCAAAATTCCAAGAAAAACCAAGCCTACATCTCAATTGTTTGCTTGTGTTGATTTAATTCCTGTTGAGATCCTAGATTGATCAACTAGGGTTTCAACTCAAGCTTAGATCTAATACCGACAGGGTTAGTGATAAGCGGATTTCACACAAGTAATGGAGTAAAGAGCTTAGACATAAGCCATTCCTTACCCTAGACATAGGGATTAAGGACTCCAAGACCCATAAAATTGTGAGCCAAAAATCATCTATGATGGAGGGACTATAGACATATAGAGCCCCCACTTAGCCTCCTAAAAAACCCAATTTTGAGGTAATAGGAGATGCAATTTTGGTTTACAATTGAGTGTGGAGTAGGTTGGAATTGCAATTTTGGTTTGCAATTACGACTTAGGGCAATGACATTCTTGAACCCCATCCTTTATCATTTCATTCTTAAGTTCATTCATATTGCCATTTCATATTGCCAATTTAGATTAGCAATTTAATTCTGCAATTTTAGTTTTTCCGCACATTGCCATTCCGGATTAGCAATTGGATTAGCAATTGGATTAGCAATTTCTGTTATTTCCAACATTGTCATTCTGGATTAGCAATTGAATTAGCAATTTCGATTTTCCACCAACAACTTGATTTTTGCATTTTTACTTTTCAAACTTGCAATTTGCCTTACACTTTTGCAAAACCAAATCTTTGTTACTCCGTTCCCTGTGGGATTCGATACTTGGTACTCAGATACCATTTTATATTACTTCGATCGCGTGCGCTTGCGTGAACACCGATCAGCCCCACCCTCTCACTGGCCCGAGAGGGACTTAGTTTATAATTAGATTATAAACAGATTGTTCATTAGAGGATCAGTGGTACTTCAGGTGAAAGATGTAATTACAGGGGTAAAACGAACTTTTGACCCATATGTAATAACGAACAACTCATGAATGATCGACTTGCATGTAATGATTATGTCTATAGACACAACTTGTCCTACAATGCATAAGAGTGCAACTCTAGGTCTATAATGGAGTGACAAATAATTAATGAATGAAAATTAATTAATTAAAGAGTTTAATTCATTGATTTTGTATCATTTGAGCTTATAACCTGTAGGTCCATAAGGTCTCATTGTTAACTCATAATAACACTAAAAGATCAATTTAGTTGAAAGAAAAATTTGAAATGTTCAAATTAATATTTAATATATTAAATATATAAGAGGGAAATATATTTATTGTATTTGATACATTAAATATTAAAATAATTAATGTATATTAAATACATTAAATAAAAGATATTTATAGAACTTGAATAAGATTCAAATAAATAAATATCGTAAGAGATTTGAATGAAATTCAAATAAATATAAGATATATTTTAATATATTAGATATTAGATATTAAAATATAATATTTTAATTATGGCCAAGATTTTCCCTTAATCTCTATAAATAGGACCTTTGGGTTAAGCCCTTAGACACAACACATATTTTCATATTTACTCTAAGTAAGTTTGCTTAACCTTTATTTTTAGTTTAATTTTAAATAAAATCAAAGACGATCTAATGCTTCCGTTGTAGAGTGAAACGTTCATTCTTTTCACACACATGGTCTTGTCTTCGCATCAAGCTTTGATCTCTCATATTTAGGAACATGAACAAAAGCTTTATAACCAAAGACACGCAGATGAGTATAAGATATATCATTCTTTGAACAAATCCTTACGGAACACATGGTGTAAGATTTAAAACATGTACTAAGATTTAAAACATGTACAACTGTACTTAATGCTTCACCCTAGAACGATCTGGGTAACTGTGACTGTGAAAACAAACATTTCACTCTCTCAACCAGTGTTCTGTTCATTCTCTCAACTAGCCCATTTCACTGAGGAGTCTTAGGAGATGTCTTTTGACGTCGAATACCATGATTCCTACAATGCTCATCAAAAGCTCCACAATACTCACCCCCATTATCAGTCCTAATACACTTCAACTTTTCACCAGTTTCTTTTTCAACAGGGGCATGAAACTGTTTAAATACTTGCAACACTTGATCTTTAGTCTTCAAGGTATAAACCCATGTTTTCCTCGAATGATCATCTATAAATGTCAAAAAATATGATGCACCTCCAAGTGTTTTTGTTTTCATAAGACCACACACATCAGAATATACTAAGTCAAGTATATTTGGCTTCCTAGAATCTTGAGAGGCCTTAAAAAAAACTCTTGTTTGCTATCTTGCCAAACAATGATCACATCTTTTCAAAGGTGCATTCTTTATTCCAGGAAGATAATTTTTCTTGGCTAGAATCATCAAACCCTTCTCACTAATGTGGCTGAGTCTCTTATGCCAAAGCTCAACACTCTCTTCATTGTCCACTGTATTTATGTAGCAATCAGTTATCTTGGCCTGCATTAAATACAGTGATGAACACTTCTCTTCCTTAGCTACCACCATAGAGCCTTTAGTAAGCTTCCATTTACCATCATAGAAGGTATTGCAGAAACCTTCATCATCAAGCTTACCTGTGGAGATTAAATTCATGCGAATATCAGGGATGTGTTTCACATTCTTCAAAATCAGCATAGAATCATTCTTGGTCTCCAAGTGCACATCTCCAAATGCTAACTGCTTTTGTTCATCCATCATTACCAATCCTAACACTATCAAAATCACCAGATGTGTAGGATGCAAAGAAATCTCTCCTTAATGTAGCATGAATTGAGGTGCCACTATCAATCACCATCGAATAAAATGAGGAACTCTTCTGTGGTTGCAGCAACTCTGTCTGCGTCATTACCATCATCATTCTTCTTTCTTTACCTTTATCATTTTTATTTTTCCTTTTCAGTTGTCGACAATATTTCTTTATATGCCCTTTCAAACCACAGTAAAAACACTCGCATTTGCAAACCGTCCACTCTTGCTTTTGCTTTTATCTCTACCCTTCGGACCTTTGCTCTTACCCCTCTCCCTTCTTTTAATAACAAGAACCTCTGATTCTGAAGTAGAGCCCTGAGACTTTCTTCTCATCTCTTCATTCAAAACACTGTTTTTTACTAAGTCCATATTTAGTACTCCATTTGGGGCTGAGTTCAATAAGGAAGTTCTAAATTTCTTCCACGAGTCCGACAATGAACCAAAAAGCCATAATCCATGTATCTCTTCATCAAACTTGATATTCATTCTAGCTAGCTGATTAATGATACTTTGGAATGTATTCAAGTGATCTGAAATAGATGTTCCATCTTGGTATTTTAAAGCCACCATTCTTGATCAGAAACAATTTACTATTACCAGTTTTCAGGGTATATAATGACTCAAGTTTATTCCACAAAGTCCGTGCATGATTTTCTTCACCAATATGATTCAGAATATTTTCTTCAACCAGAAGTCTAATAATGCCACACACTTTCCTACATATTTCTCATTCTTCATCAGTTTTATCTTCAGGCCTCTCAAGTGAAAAAACAAGAAGATACAAATCTTTCACATATAAAATATCCCTCATCTTTCTTTTCCATACTTGATAATTTGAGCCATTCAAAGTAACTATCTTACCTGTACTCATTTCCATGTTCAACACAAGGTACTTAACTAATCACAACTTGGCTCTAATACCACTTTGTCGGGATAAAACACTATATTCTAGAGATCAATTATCCCCTCTTGTGTGAACCTAATAGGAGATTAGTCAAGTAGAAACAATAATAATAATAATAATCAATCACAGAACACCAGCAATTTTTAATGTGGAAAAACCTCCCCAAGGCGAGGAGTAAAAAAACCACGGACCGAAGTCAAAATCTCCACTATAATCAATAATGGGTTACAACGAGTTTCCCTAGTACCAACTAGAGGCATACAATGATAGATATCTCAAGATAATAAATCTTGGCAACAAACGACAATATTCTAAGAGAACAAATATGAAAGATTGCACCCAAAGTGGAACCCAACTACCCACTGCAAGCTGACTATAGGCAATTCCAAAAGAAATATCCACCGTTCAGATTGAAGACCCTCGTGTCAAGAACAAGCTATCAAAATTTCAGCTCGATCGGATGAATCACCCTCTAAAAGGCTGAAAACCAATCTGTCCGGAAACTTTTTCTTTTCTCTTTTCTTTCTATCTCTCCTCTGCCATTTTCAATTCCCTCGCGCGCGCACATAAGGACCAGTGACATCTAACTTAATAAAACAAAACAAAAACAAATAAACCTAAGGCCAACACATGGGCCCATAATTTGGACGTCTCCACAATAAGTGAAAAATAACCCAATAGAATCAAGTAATGAAATTATTATCATATTTCATCATGTACCAAATAAGTTGATTCGAGCATAACTAAGTAGTTAAAGCACTACGTCAATTTCTTAAAGTTAGAGGCTTAAATTTCACAAACGTTTGTTCAATTCAAAAAAAAAAAAAAAAAAAAAAAAAAAGTAAGTGTGGGATGCCACAAGTCACATGGTTTCAATTTACTTTTTGTTATTTTATCACTTGAATCCTTCATTAATATTACTTTAGCAGATGCATTGAAATGTCCAAAAAAAAAAAAATCCTATGTCCTTGGATTTGTTTCAATTTACTTCACTCCATCTCATATGTTTCTATATATATATATATATATATTACTAGTTTTAAATTTACACCAATATTTTTTAACATAAAGTTACATTAACAAACTCACTTGATCATTCTAGTATAATTTAGTAGATCACACATGTATACCCATCTTAAAGGTGGATGATTCAATTCTCATGCTCGCAATTGTTGATAAATAAATAAGATTAAAATTCAGTTTTGGTCCCTCAACTTTCATGAAAGTAGTAATTTGGTCTCTAAACTTTGATTTGTAACGATTTAGTTCACACTTTCAATTTTGTAACAATTTAGTCTCTGAACTTTAGTATGTAATAATTTAGTCAATGTATTTTAAAATTTGTAACGATTTAGTTCCTATATCATGAAAATTATTGTTAAGATTTAATGGAATTTTTACTTATGTAGACCAATAAACTAACTAGGGACTTAATATGTTTATAAGGTACAAAGTCTAAATTGTTAAATAATAAAAATTGACATTTAATTTTGATGGATTTTTTTACGACAAAGATTAAATTGTTACAAATTTAAAAGTACAGAGACTAAATTGTTACATATTAAAATTTAGAGACTAAATTATTTTAAAATTTAAAGTACAAAAAATAAGATCCTGTTTAATAACCATTTAGTTTTTTGTTTTTGAAAATTAAACTTCTAAATACTACTTTTACCTATTAGATTCTTTGTTTTGTTATCTACTTCCTATGGGAAATTTGCACAGATGACTCACTTTCACGCGTATCGATGCCATTTGACCAGTGTTTTGAAATTAATGACATATGACCATTTCCGTACTTTGCATCCCGTCCAAATTACTATGAGGGCATCGTTGCTCTAGCTTTTCTCGCTCTCGCTCTAGATCGTTCTCGCTCTCGCTCTAGCTTGTTTTCTCTCTTGCTCTAGATTGTTCTCCCTCTAGCTCGTTCTCGCTCTCGCTCTAGCTCGTTCTCGCTCTCGCTCTAGCTTGTTTTCTCTCTTGCTCTAGATTGTTTTCGCTCTAGCTCGTTCTCGCTCTCGCTCTCGCTCTAGCTTGTTTTCTCTCTTGCTCTAGATTGTTCTCACTCTCGCTCTAGTTCGTTCTCGCTCTCGCTCTAGCTCGTTTTATCTCTTGCTCTAGCTCGTTCTCGCTCTCGCTCTAGCTGGTTTTCTCTCTTACTCTAGCTTGTTCTCGCTCTCGCTCTTGCTTTAGCTCGTTCTCGCTTTCGCTCTAGCTCGTTTTCTCTCTTACTCTAGCTTGTTCTCTTTCTCGCTCTCGCTCTAGCTCGTTTTCTCTCTTGCTCTAGCTTGTTCTCGCTCTAGCTCTAACTCGTTCTCGCTCTCGCTCTCGCTCTAGCTCTGCTGCTCTAGCTCTTCTATGACGTAATTTTTTCTTGTCTTTTTTTTTTCTCCAGATTTTCAACCACTCATTTGAGCGAGAGCGAGAGAGCTAGAGCGAGAGCGTTTCCGCCTACGAGAGGGTGAACAAGCAAGACCACCTCATACTACCCTCATGTGTAATTTTGTGCACTATGTCACGTCAGAATGGGTCATATTTCATTATTTTCAGAATGCAGGTCATCAGTCATTAAAGCATTGGAAAACGGGTCATCCGTACAAAAACCCCACTTCCTATCCACGTTTTCAAAAATCAAGTCAATTTTGAAAACTAAAAAACATACTTTTTAAAAGTTTTTTTTTTTTAAATTTGACTAAAAAGAAAAAGGTAAAAACTATGATAAAGAAATCACGTAAAAACATGCATAAATTTCAAAAAGAAAAAATTAAAAGTCAAACGATTATTAACCGGGCCTAAATCATTACAGATCATAAGGACTAAATTGTCACCGACGTAAAAAGTTGAGAGGCCAAAAACTGTGTGAAGAGTAAAAAATTGGAGTTGAATAAGGTATGGGGAAAAAAGAAAACGAATAAATGAAGAGGATCGGGAGACAAAACGAAGCGTGAAATTGGGGGTTCCAAGAAGAAGAAGATAAAGCTATAAATGAAGAGTGGCGTAAGATGACTGTGGAAATGGTAAAAGAATGGATCTGTAAACAAGGGAAAAGAAGAAAATCAATTGAGACTCGAAAGGGACCACCCCCTCTACTCTACACACCCTAGGCCAAGGAAGAAGTAGCAGAAACACCCATTTCTCTCGTGGGCCTTTCTCTCTAGATCTTTATAAGAACTTGTATGTCTCATTTGGAAATGATGCAAAAGTCCCAAACCCCAATTGATCCTCCAAAAAGTAGTTTCCAAATTTTGTGTTCTTCCTTCCTTCCCTCAATTTCTCTCCCTATGGATCACCATGTTCAATAACTCCTCCTAATTCACTCCCCCTCCCCTTCCCCCTTCAAATTCGATACCACCAAATTAATAACAATGTCAGCAACAGAAGAAGAAGAACCACAAAATTCCAATTCCAATCCCAATAACAACCAATCCATCAAGCCCAACAAGCGCGTTCGAGATTCCAGCAAGCACCCACTCTACCGCGGCGTTCGAATGCGCGCTTGGGGCAAATGGGTCTCCGAAATCCGCGAGCCCCGCAAGAAATCCCGCATTTGGCTCGGCACCTTCCCGACGCCCGAGATGGCCGCTCGAGCCCACGACGTCGCCGCTTTGTCCATCAAAGGTAATTCCGCCATTCTCAACTTCCCTGAACTCGCCCACTCCCTTCCCCGCCCCGTCTCCTTCGCCCCTCGCGATGTCCAAGCCGCCGCCGCTAAGGCCGCCCACATGGACCCTTTCCAGTACTCTCCCTCCTCTGTTTCCACTTCCTCCTCTTCTTCCTCTAATTCGTTATTGACCCCGCCCGTGGACTTGTCTTTATCCCCCTCCTCCGCCGCCGCCGCCGACGACGACGACCCCGACGAGCTCACCGAGATCGTCAAGCTGCCCAGCCTCGGCACCAACTACGATCACTTAATCGCCAATAACGAGTTCGTGCTGATGGATTCCACCGAGGGCTGGGTTTATCCGCCGCCATGGTTACGAACCATGGAGGATTGCGGCTACAATAACAACGACAGTACTGACGACTTGGGAATTGGGGATAGTAATTTCTTGTGGGATTATTGATTTTTGGTTTGTTTTCAAGACAACTGTAAATCGTTTTGTGTTTTGTAATTAGATTGTTGTTATGTTAAAAAAAATTTATTTTCTTTGGGATCTTTCTCCATGGCTTAATTAGAAAGTCTATTTTATCGCTCTCTAGCTCGCTCTATCTATCTATCTTTCTTTCTTTCTTTGAGTCTTGACCACTTTGTTTGTTTTGTTCTTTGGGTTTGGTTGGAGTGTTGTTGAAATCTCTCGTGTAAATCTCTTTTAATTAATGCACTTAACTTCCTTGTGGTCCTCCTTTTATTGGTGCAAACAGTTAAAGCAACGATGCAACGAATGGAGTTGAGTTGAGTACCTTCAACCTTCTTCTATAATTCATTTAATTTCATCCCATCGTCTTTAATTTAAAATTTAACCCAATTACAAAATATAAAATTATCACAACGGGCTCCATCTGCGCCTGCATTGCATGGGAATATATCTCAATCACAGTCACTGACTCAGAACTGAGAAGTGATGACGATGACGGTGACGTTGAATTTTTCTGAGCATTTTTGGTGGATTGAAATTTGCCATAAACGAGAATTCAAAACTGACTTATTTTGCGTGGCAGCCCTAATGTCTTATTATGTATGCACTGTCAGTTAGCTCTAGAATTTTGCACTTTTTTCCTCTCATAGATATCGAATTTTTTTTTTCTTTTTTAATTTTTTAAAAGCAAAAACTTGGAGGAAAAGTCTTTGAAATTTTGAGTAATAATAAAATAAGAAAACCCAGTTCCTTCCAACATTCAATTCACTTTCTCTCTTTTTCTTCAAGTCTTTGAGTTTTCAACCTTCAGCAAGTCCAATTTCATCTGATCAAATGGGACACATAAAACAGTAAACTACAATCATTTCTCATTTCTTTTCCTCTCTCTTTTTTTTTTTAAATTATTATTATTATTATTTTAACCACAACTTGATTTCCTCTTGGTTTTGTTCTTATTTGGTTTCACTTTATTGAGGCAAACTTATCAGTCCTCTGCTTAGAATAATAAAAAGTCCTTCCCTTTTTTTAAAAAGAAAAACATTTTTTTAATTGTCTCCAGGATAGACTCGTCCATGGCACTGGCAGGCGGCACGTGCATTTCGTTTCAAATTTTAACTTCCTCAGCAAACAAAAAACAACCCACTCGCATTCACTCAAATTAGACCCAAAATTCATTTTTTTTTTCTAACCATTAAATTGTGATTTTTTGGATTAATTATATTATTGGCGGGTTTATGTCACCTCCATACCAAACGCCGTTTTTTAGGTCATAGGAATTGTCTGCTAATGTTATTTCCATGAATTTTGTGTTTTAAAGGTTAAAAGTTATAGCATGAAAATTGTGAAAACAACACTCCACATAGTACAATTTATGATTGTTCCTCGAACTTTCAATGAGATCCATTACTTCCTAAAATTAAAAAATTATTATAATTAAACTCTACTATTATAACTTTGGTAGTGGTTAAGTTTAATTACAACCACTTTTTAAATTTGTGAACTAAAAAAAAAAAGAGCAATTTCTAACCTTTGAAAGAATAGCTGCAACAACTCTTAGTCATGTTTGAAAGTGATTTTGGAATTACCAAACTTACTTTTGTTATGACATTTTCAGTGAAAAATGAATATGCATTTATAGATTTTTCGTCATTTCAAAATCACTCATAAATATACATTTATAGGTTGGAGGTGATGTTTAGAATTTAATTGTAACAATCTTCATCGTTTATGGGTGATTTGCACTTTTTTTTTTTAGTTGTGAATAAATAGAAGTTTTCCTAACAAAATAAACTACTACAATTTCATAAATGAGGGGGTAATTGCTAAAATTAAAATTTTGAAGGTACAATGATTGTAATTACGTCTGTAGTTTAGGAATGTTTTTTTTTTCCTTTTATTGTATGATCGTTAAAGAGCAAAAATAAATAAATAAATAAATGAAAGGAATATCTTTTGACATGAGACCTAATAATAATTGAATCAATGAGTGAATATTGGGAAATCTTTTTAAATTAATTAAAAATCATTAATATTTTTTTTTTTTTTTTGAGTTCTCATTAATATAATAATTATTGACCTAATAATAGTATTGGGTTATATAATTTTTTTAATGCATGGCAGCTTCTTCTGTATATTAGGGATTTCTTTCTTTAGGCTAGAGAGGGCGTCCATCAACGTTGTGATCTCAATTCTGAAAACCAATGGTCTTCTCAATATATATTAATACCAATTAAAAATCATTTAAGAAAATTAAGATATATATTGCTATATTAATCTTATTTAATTGACCCTATATATATATCTTCTGTGATTGAAAGCAAATGCTTGCCTACGCATTGCTAATGCTATTAATCGTGTACCTAATGTCAGAAAATTTTATACATGAATTTTAAAGAAGAAAAAACATTATAATTTAAAATATTATTATATCTACAAACGCACAATACCTAGCATATTATTTTTAATATCCAATTTGTTAAAACGTACAATTCACTTTTTAAATCATGTTTACTTTTAGGCCATTCATCTGCTTGTTGTTAATTTTTTTTTTTTAATTTCGTACGTGTTTGCCCAACCAATTTTTATTTCACCTTTAGTATCAGGTGTTGAAGAGTGTACGATAAATGATAGATTATTCAATTGATAAATCAAATATATACACATATTTAACTAAAAAAATAATATATATACATGTATTAATTTTATAATAAATAAATAAATAAAAACAAATTTGTGCTGGCCTAGTTAATATCTTCTCATTCTAGATGATGCAGCAAACTACCCTAATTAAGTTACCAAAAAATTATTATTTATTAATTGTCCCCATAAGTCCCCTTCAAAAAGAAATCCCAATATTATTGATAACCTAGCCAACCCTCCAATTAATAGTCTCATTATTTATGAGTATGATGAATACCAAGTTACGAACTCATTATTAATTATTTGACAAAAGAAAATAAAATCTAAAAAAAATCAAAATTAAAAATTATACATTCTAATTTAGGCTTAGATCATATATTTTAGGGAATTATTAGTATACTTGTTTTTATTTTTATCTCAATTTAATTTTTAAATTTAAAATCTACTTTGCATCTCTTTTTAGCTCTATAATTACGATGGTGGAAAATCGAACTATCAACTTTAGTAATACATGACTTATTTTACTGATTGACAATTTACGTTGGATTTTTAATAGTTTCATGGTAATCAATTCTTTATACATACACTAATTCGAATATAGCTTAGTGGATAAGGCACCAATTACTATTCTAAAGAATAAATGGTTTGATCCCCACTCTGCAATTGGTAAATTAAAAAAAAAAATTATATATACAAAACCAGACATGAGGATCATACATGAATTTTTCAATTTTGTGCCAACTCAAGGAAGATCAATTAATGTCAAAGTAACTATAGTTCAGTGGTAATTGACATGTACCCTTGATAAAAAGTCAGAGGTTCGAATCTCCCACTTCTAAATGTTATTGAACTAAAAAAATGTGATTAATTAATTTAATTTTCATGAAATTTATTTAATGGACTTATATGGTCATAATCAGCGACGGATTTAAGGGCTCAGAGGGCTCAAGCTCCATCAACTTCTGAAATTGTTATATTTTATATTTAAAATGTTACTAATTGTAATAAAATCTCTTTTGGCACAGTGGCAAGTCCCCTTTATTTTTCTCAAAGCCTTGTTGGGCCAAGGTTTTTTTAACATATATTTATATATATCTGTGTGTCAGTATTTTGCTCCACGTACTTTGAACTTTTTAAATTTTAGTCTCTATACTTTTAAATGTCTAAATTTAGTCTCTATACTTTTTGAGTTACACGCTATTACAAAATTTTGGTTAAGATATGCAATAGAGATTGCATAGTGAACATTATTCCTACTAAAAGTGTCTACGAGACAATTTTGAGATTATAGAAGTGTAGAAAAGTTAGTTTACAACACTTCACTATTTGAGAATGTTAAGCTTACATGCTGAAATAAACTTAAAAATGTTGTATATGTTCAAAAATAATTAATTTATGGTTAACTTTTCAAAAAAGAAGTAATATATACTAGCATTTTGTCTATAAATTTCTAAAACATATTCACATTGTATCTTTTTCTTAAATGAAATTATTATTATTATTTTATCAAGTTCGATAAAAATTAACTCTAAAACTAACAACAATGACTAATTTTAATATTTTTTTAAAGTACCGATATTAAATTAAGACATTTGAAAGTACATGAACTAAAATAGAATGAGATTTAAAGTATAAGGACCAAAATGTGGTATTTTAACCAAAGTAATATTAATGTGTTCAAATTAATCTTTATACGAATTCAAGCCTCCTGACATAAAGTTCTGGATCCACAAGTAGTCATAATGGCAAGAAATTATACTAAAAAAATTGCAAGAAACTAAGGGGGTGTTTGGCCTCCTGAGTTGAGTTGAGTTGAGTTGGGTTTTAAACCCAACTCACCATTTGGCCTATGGAGAAATTAACTTCTCAAAAAAAAAACTCAACTCTACCGACTTGCTTCAATATTGCGATATTAACTCTACTGACTTGTATAGTAACCCTATTAACATATTTTATCATTGCTTCTCCAACGACTGGTGGCCACTACCGATGACCTTCTCTGACGACCGACGGCCACCTCCCACAACCAGTGACCGAAGACCACCTCCGGCAACCTTCTTCGACGACCGACAACCATATACGGCAACTAACGGTCACTGCCTACTACCTTCTCCAACAATCGACGACAATTATTGATGACCATATCCGGCAACCGGCAGTACCGTCTTTGGCGACTATCGCCATCAACAATTCCCAACGATCGACGACACTCTCATGGTTCAAAATAATATTAAATGCACATGTACTTAGTTGGTCTAACTCTCTGCTCCAACAATATTTCTTCGGACTTACGAACTCGACCTATTGTTGGCCATTACTTATATTTTGTAAACGATAATTATGTTTTGTGAATCATGTAAATAGGCCATTGATGCCTACTAATATTTCATGAATATTCTACTCCTACACGACACTAATGTTGAAAGATATTGTCATTTTCTTGTCATCTTAAAAAAGTAAATACTGGCATTATCTTTTCCAAAGATGTTCAATTTGAAACATGTGTTTAAACAAATATAAACAAACAATGTTCCTTTGCAAAAAAAAAAAAAAAAGTGTGATGGTCAATGTTTTTTTTTTTTTTTTTTTGAAAAAACTCTCTTATAAAGAAGACCCATTAGTAATTGAAAAATGTCATAATAAGGTCCTCATTTGTAAGTTTCAAAGAAGTTCAATGTGTGTTTAGAAAATGAAATATGAGATTTCTATATTTTGATAGAAGTTCAATTGTGTTTAAAGAAAAAAAAATACAAATACATTGCCTTTTTTCCATTCATCAATTACTATTTGTTGTTATAAAGAATGCAACATTTGATTTCTATAAATTGAAAGAAGTTCAATGTGTAATGCAAATATTTGATTTCTATAAATTGAAAGAGAAAACAATGTTACATTGCCTATGTTTGGAAAAAGTCAATTTCTAAAAAAAAGAAAGATAAAGAATGATGTTTTTTTTTAAAAAAAAAAAATTAATGTTGAAATATATATATATTTTTTTGAAGTTGACATCTGAATTCAGTGTTGGAAAGTTGGAAAAATATGTTTCTAGATGAAGGATTGGACAAAACAAAATTAAAGGAAACAAAAATAGTTAACTAAAAATCAATCTACTTCGAATTACAAAAAAACTGCACCAGATACTTCGACAACTCAACTCAACTCTGCACCTCAAACACAGACTTCTGAACTCACTGACAAACAAACTCTACTTAACTCAACTCAACTTTGCCCAACTTTGCGCATCAAACGCCCCTTAACAATCATACCATCATTTTGGCACGTGTTTATGTACCATCCATTAATTAATTTATGGCTACTGGTAAATCCGGTACTACACTTCATGATTACATAATTGATGTTTGGGAAAAAAATCTAATGCCTCTAAACTTTGGAGTTGTATCGATTAAGGCATCAAACTAATAGGTGTCTCAATTTAAATCCTAAACTTTCATAATTGAATCAATTTAAACTCTTCATTAGTGTTTCATAACTATGTTCACCTTATTTCATTTAAAATCAACTCAAAATTACCTTAATAAAATTATTCTTCTTCCATAATCCTACCATTTAAAATCAACTCAAAATTACCTTAATAAAATTATTCTTCTTCCATAATCCTACAAAAGCAGTAAGAAAAATTACCACATAATTTTTTCTAAATAAGTAGAGAGAAATAGAGGAAGATGATAATATAAAAAGCCGCTCATATTAGTGAAGAGTCACTACTATCAATTTCATTCAAACATTTCTCTATAATTTTGTGTTAATCTCTACCTTTAAAGAAATCTTATACATATGTGAAAATTATGTATTAATAATCTTTAAATGAAGTTCTTATCGAGAGTCTAAATTGATTCATTTACAAAAGTTTAAGATTTTAATTGATACAATTATTAGTTTTAAGTTTTAAGTTTTAAGTTTTAATAATATAACCTCTAAAATTTAGGAGTATAAATGAATTTTGCTCTTTCATGTTTTTAAAGGAAAAAAAAAAAATAGGGAAGACAAAAGATAGAGTAGACAAAGGAAAAAAAAAATTAATTGCCTGATTATTCCATAATAAATTAGGTTAATTGAAGAATGATTAAATATTGTACTAAATTCGAAAAGTGAGCATGGCTCAGAGATAATTAGCAAGTATCTTCAATCAAGAGATTAGAGGTCCGAGTCTTCTAAATATTGTTGAATTCAATATATATATATACTAAATTTATCGAAGAAAGACGCCTGTATAGTAGTACATTCCCCGATCAAGAAACGGAATAATTTAATTTATACATCCTCCTAATGCTGACACAGTCACTGGCATAATTTGTTCTTTCAATATAGAAGTAAACTTTGGTCAATTTTCAATTAATTAATTAATGTAAATATAGTTTAAAAACAAATAAGAACTTGTCAAAAAAAAAAATACAAAAAAACAAAAAGAAAGAAAGAAACCATATATATACAATACAATATAGATTAGTCTTTTTCTTTGAATCTAATGATATATTATATTACACAATTAATCTTCAAATCTCACCAGATTTAAATTATATTTGGCCCAACTATTTTCATCTACTCTTTTGATCTTTACTAAATTTTTTATTATTTCATTTATTTTATCCATAAACTTTCATTTACACTGGTATTATTTTGTAATCAAATTGTTATATCATATTCATAGAAATGCATAATGTCTCTAGAGAGAGATTTTCAATTATCTTACACTAAAAAAGGACTACAACATATTTTTTTAATCCCTAAAACATTGAAACATCAAATGAAACAAAAGAGTTAGTGAGAATAATGTATTGACCTAAAAAGCGTTGGGAAACATTAGATAATTATTTAGTTATATTAATTAGTTTGTACAATTGCATGTTGTGATATTGTTTATATACATGTAGTTTTGGTATTAGCAATATATTGGTCAGTTTTATTTTTTGATTCATTCCGATAAAATGTATTAAAAAAAACAGATGACACGTTATTGGAGTCATATTTATAATAAATATATAATTATTAAACTATAAGTAAAAAGAAAAAGATTTGATTGGAGCTGAAGGTAGGAATTAGAGAAATGTAGTTGGGGGTGAATTGATAGCGCTTATGTGTTGTTGTGGAGTGGATTGTGACATAGACTAGGAGTTTAAGGACCATTTCTTGTGATATTGAGAAGGACATGTTTCAATTTCATCAAAAGGCTTTCTCATTGCATTCATTGCACCTCCAATGCTTTCTCCTTCACAAGAAAAACTCTTATTTTCTATATATGTGTGGTCTTCAGTTCTCAATTTAATATAACCCGAAAAATGTAATTGGTAACACATTATATTTTATCCCTTTTAAATTATGTGACAAAATATTGTACAATCCCATATTACTTTTTTTTTTTTTGTTATTGATTAATTATGAAAAATTAATTTTGGTACGATGAAACCATATATACATGATAGGTGAGTTTTACGATAGCAACAATTTCGTTTAACACTTTGGTCCCTAAATTTTAAGGATATAACTTTCAAAAATATATAATTTAGTCTTTAAATTGTTTTTAAAAAGATTCTTGTTATTACTTTGTTGTTAATTGTTTAACTAATTGAATAGTGTAGCTTCAAATATATGTATTATGTTAATATATTAGCTAAGCATGTATTGAAGTCACATAGGTTGACTAAGGCAAACATTGAGTCGACAAATATATTAGATGATAAATTACTAGTAAATACAATTTTTTTTTTTTAAGTCCAGTTTATGGACTAAAATTGATATTTTGAAAATTGCAATGTAAAAAAGGCTATTTCTATAAAATCCAATGACTAAAATAGATTATTTTATTTTATTCTAAAATAATGATAAAAAAAATACATGTTAACACGAGCATAATTCAACAGTTAAAATATTTATTTATTCTCTTAGAGTTGGAGGTTTAAATCTTCATCTCCAATTTAGTATTAAAAAAAAAAGCTTAAAATAGATATTTCAAAATATTTTAAAGACTAAAATAAAATAAATTTAAAAAAATATAAAATAAATGTTAAATTACAAATTTGGCTCATATGGTTTTGAGAAAGAATTTAGTCCCTATGGTTTAAATGTTAGAATTAGTTTCTATGATTTGATAAAATCCTCATAAATAATACCTATCAAATCGTAGGGACTATTTATGAGGATTTTATCAAATCATAGGGATTATTTATGAAGTTTTATCAAATCATAGGAACAAAATTCTAACTTTTCCTAAACTATAGGGATTAAATTTGTAATTTAACCTAAAATGAATGTTAAAATACTATTTTGGTCCATGTACTTTGGACTTTGTTCCATTTTAGTATCTATACTTTCAAATGTCTAATTTTAGTCCATGTACTTTCAATAAAATTTAAAATTGGTCCTTATAGTTAGTTCATTGTTTATTTTTTATTAAAAAAATATATTTTTCATTAGCTTTTTCTTTATAAATTTTATAAACATGTTCACATTGTGTCTTTTCTTGTATTAAAATTATTATTATTATTTAACTAATTTCAAACTTATCATAGAGACCAATTTTAAGTTTTATTAAAAGTACAAATATTCAAATTGAACATTTAAAAGTACAAGGATCAAAATAAAATCTTAAATAAAGAGAGATTAAAATGGTATTTCAACCTAAAATGAAAATGAGATTTGAATCCAAATTAAAGTACCGAGAGTGATAGGTTATTGACATTGACACGTAGTTGGTGAGTTGGCAAAAATTGGATGTTCTGGCATGTATTTAATACGCGCAGTATCGTCATGTCGTCCCTCGTAGGGGCTTGCCGTATGGTATGCACGAGTACGACATAACGGGTAAATTTAAGTTGGGGAAAATTATAGTACTTTTACAATTTCTTTTTATGATGAAGAAAATATAGCTCAACCACCAACTTAATTTAAATGGTTTGTCAATCAAGTTTGAGTTTTAATATAATGTGACAAAACTAATAATTAATAGGTATCCTAATGGGCCGACTTTTAACTAACGATAATGCTATTTTTTTTAATAATCATGCTGGTTAATATATATTATGAGATTTTTGTTGCCCAACATGGTGTGTTAAGCATCTTCCTCATTTCTTGGTATGAACGGCTTGGTAACTAATGAATTTTTAAGTTTTTTTTTTTCTAAAAAAAAAAAAGGAAAACCTTCAATTTCAACGCCTACCAAACCTAAGTACCTCTCTATTCCTCAAAAGAAGTAATAAAAAGTACAAATGTACTATGTCAAATAATAATGCATATCCAATAATTAAGGGTTAAATAGAAAAAATCAATCGAAATATCTTATTAATTTCTTATGAGTGAAATATCTGATTAATTTCTTATGAGTGGATTTTATATTTATTAGGTTACTGGTAAAGTTAGTTTGGATGACTTTTCTTATAGCTTATTAACTTTAGTTTATATTTTTCATTTATGTTTTAATAAATGAATGTTACATTTTAGAGATTAAAATGAAACATTTTCTTGATTGAAAAAAAAAAAAACCTAGGCACCAAAATTGGCACATAGGCCCTCCAAACACGAGAAACAACTTTTTTGTACGACTAGACATAGTGACAACATTCAAACCTATAAATTCGAAATTTAGGTCAAATTTTGAGGAGATTGAAGAGCAATAGCTAAAGGCTTTGGATAATATTTCTCCTTTTCTCACTTTTTTTCATTCTTTAATTTTAATTATTGTTGCAAATTTTTGCTTGCTTGCATTTTTCGATTTTGCTTCGAATCTTGTGTGTGTGTGTGTTTTTTTATTAACAACATTATTTCTATAGGTGAGACATCATTCTAAACATAATGCTTGCAGTTACTTGATCACTAATTGCACATTTTTATATTCAATTTGAGATTGAGAGAGATAAGAATGAAATTGGATATTGAATGTCTAGCCATTTGGTCCCGTTCATAAGAAATAATATTTACAAATTCTTGTGTAGCATCTATGAATCTCACGTGCTTAATGTCTTTTTTGACAAGTTTAAAATTGCACATGTATAGATGTAGAAATTTTCTTGTTGAACTAGTTTCTAATGCCTGAGAAAGATTATTAATTAATTTGAAGGAATTTTTTGTTGACATAGAAAATAAACTAAGTTAATTAGAGTTAAAGAAACTCAAGAGGGATTATAAGATGAAGTCAAAGCCCTAGGCTTTTATTCATTTGATTTAAATTACTTTTCCTTTAATTTATTCGCTTCTTCTAGTTAGTAATTATTCGGTTTATTAACAATTCTTGTGACGACAATACTTACTCACTTCTTTATCATTTGTAACAATTTATTGTAAAATTAGATAATATTTTCCCCACAATTCACTAGCCGAGATTTTGTTAAATCACTTAACTCAAAATTTTAAGTTGATTGATTAATAGTAAATTTAATTATATCAATACTTCAATATTTTTCCTTACTTGTGAGTTTGAAAATTTATTGAAGATCCAGCAAGTGGAAATCAATATTAATTGAGAAGAAAATGATACATCGTAGAGATTTGAATACAAAATCTCCTTCTCTAGTATCATGTTAAATCACTACTTAACTCCAAAAGCTTCAATTGATGGATAATTACCGTACATTTAATTATATCAATATTTTAATCAATTAAGATAAAGTATTTCCTAAGTCGTCAATTCAATAGGATTAAATTAGGGTTGGTTGCAAGGATGACAAAAACTTATGGGCTTATTGCAGACGTGACACTTCACTTTTTTCAGTTTACAAATCTAGCAATAAAACTCAACCCAACCCAAAAGCTAAATCGAAAAAGTCCAAACTGTCTTTCCCAGTGTTTTCACGTGTTTTACTATTATTAAATATATCAATGGTATATCAGATATACCGGTGATATAATACCGATATACCTACAATGAAATATATCACTAATATACTACTGATATACTTTGGTATATCAATGAAATGATATTCCTAATATGACGTATATAAACAATATATCAGTACTACATATGTAGTATATTAGATATACCTAAAACGAAATATATCACTGATATATTACTAATATACTTTATTTTTGCTAAGTGTTTATGTTTTTTTCAATTCAATCGCCTTCATTTCTCTTTGTTTCGCCTCATTACACTTAAACACGTGAGCATTTGAAAAAGGATATTCAGAACTTTAATTATTGATAGACACACGTTACACAAATATCAGTTTCACCATCTTTTTGGCTTCGTTTCTTCTTCACCTTTATATATTTCAAATTGTGATAGGATCAAGTTGTGAAGTTATTTTTAGTTTTTGACTTTATCAATGATTTTTGGTCACTAATTTTTTGTTGATACACTGGTTTTTAATTGATATACTTCTTTAGTAAATACACTTGTTTAGTAGTATAACAGTAGTAAATCAATGATATAGTATTAATATACTTCATTTTTGGTATATCATTTCACTAATAAATCTTTACTGATATACCTTACATGAAATATATCAACAGTATATTATTATTTCATATTTAGTATATCACATATACCTAAAATAAAGTATATCACTGATATACTTTATTTAGCTATATCATTAGTATATCTCTGATATACTTTATATTAGGTATATCAGTGATTTATGTTCCTAAAATGAAGTATATCAGTGATATACCGAATATTGTATATTAATAGCATATCAATACTTCATATTAAGAATATTATATACACCTAAAATGAAGTATATCAATGATATACCAAATATGCTATTGAAATACTTCATATAAAGTATATCATTTTACTGATATACCTAAAAAGAAATGTATCAATAGTATATCTGTAATATACTACTAATATACTTCATTTTAAGAATATATCAGTTGACTAATATACCAAATATAAAGTATATTAGATATATTTGCTGATACATCAATGAGGGTAAAATTGAAATAATAAAAAAATATGATTCAAATTTAAATTTTTTTGCTATATTTACAAATCTAAAAAATCATGGTTAGATTTACAAATATCCCAAAAAAAATTTGCTACCCTATTACAATTCCACATTAAATTACAATATAAAGATCAGTATATATACAAATACAATACATGATAGCCGCCTTTAAGCCAAAAATTAGTTGTAATGTAATGTATATAATAAAAGTGGATAAATAATGATTGGATTTGATTCGATATTTGGATTCTATCTTGAAATTTTCAATGAAGGTTAAAAATGCTCAATCCTTCATATATCTAATTTAAATGTACACTCACCCACAGCCATCATCATTCATGCTTTGCCTGTATAATGATTATATTCCAACACAAATATTAATCACGAGCTCATTATATATGTGTATAAAGTTCAACTCCACAGAAGAAAAAAAAAAAAAAAAAGGTAAATTAAGCTTCCCTCTAAGCCGAAACAATAATTCAGAACGGTACTCGAACAACCCTTGTGAGGCAGTGTGTATATCAGTATAAGTTTTATATATATATCAATCTTATCCTAGACTTGACAATTAGGTGTATCAATTTTCGGCTTAAACTTTCAATTTCTATCATATTATATCCTTCCTATATTTAGATAAGTATGAAATATACATAGATTATGAAAAAAAAAACTATCAAAAGGTAAGAAATTCAACATTTATTCAAGTATAAAGTGAAGATTGCAATATTTATCCAAGTTTAATGTGTAATTTAATGAAATTAAAATTTTAAGGTAAATTGATACATTTTGACCCTATTTGATTTTTGAAAATTAAGTTAAGGTTAAAATATCATTTTGGTCCATGTACTTTGGGCTTTGTTTCATTTTGGTCCCTATACTTTCAAATGTCCAATTTTAGTTCATGTACTTTCAATAAAGCTTAAAATTGGTCTCTATGATAAGCTTGAAGTTAATTTTTAGGTTAAAATATCATTTTGATCATTGTACTTTGAGCTTTATTCTATTTTGGTCCATGTACTTTCAAATGTTCAATTTTAGTCTTTGTACTTCAATAAAGCTTAAATTTGGTCCCTACTATTAGTTTATGGTTAATTTTTCTTAAAAAAAATTAGTCTTTATTAGTTTTTTCTCTATAAATTTTGGAAGTATGTTCACATGGTGTATTTTCTTGTATTAAAATTATTATTATTATTTAACTAATTTTGATAAAAATTAACTTCAAACTTGTTATAGGAACCAATTTTAAGTTTTATTAAAAGTACATTGACTAAAATTGGACATTTAAAAGTACATTGACTAAAATTGGACATTTAAAAGTACATGGACCAAAATGGAACAAAACCCAAAGTACAGAGACTACAATGGTATTTTAACCTAATTTTTATCAAAATTGGTTATATAATAATAATAATAATTTTAATACAAGAAAAGACACAATGTCAACATATTTCCAAAATTTATAAAGAGAAAGCTAATAGAAAATAATTTTTTTTAATGAAAAATTAACAATGAACTATAGGTGTCGGGACCAATTTTGAGCTTTATTGAAAGTACATGGACTAAAAATGAACATTTAAAAGTACAAGGACCAAAATGAAACAAAATCCAAAGTATAGTGATTAAAATGATATTTTAACCTTAAGTTAATTTCTAAACACTACTTCCAAGTTCCACTTATAAGTTTGTCTTTTATTTATTATGTACTTTTGACAAATGATTTTAAAATTCAAGCCAAGTTTTAAGTCCCCTTTAATAACTGTTTGGTTTTTTGTTTTTAGTTTTGAAAATTGTGCTTGTTTTCTCACAATTTCTTATTAGATTTTTCAACTTTCCTAAGAAAACATTTGAATTCTTAGTTAAATTCAAAAAACAAAAACAAGTTTTTCAAAATTAAAAAAATTAAAGTAGTTTTTAAAAACTTGTTTTTTTTTTTTTGGAATTTGACTAAAAATTCAAATGTTTCTTTAAGAGAGATAAAATCATTGTAAAAAAATGTGAGGAAATTGACTTAATTTTCACAAAACCAAACATAAAAAATTAAGGCTCCCTTTGATAACCTTTTTTTTATAAAAAAAAAATTAAGCTTATAAATATTACTTTCACTTATAAGTTTCTTTGTTTTGTTATCTCCGACTTTCTAAACATGTTTTCAAATCCAAACCAAGTTTTGAAAACTAAAAAAATAGTTTTTAAAAATTTGTTTTTGTTTTTGAAATTTGACTAAAAATTCAAATGCTTCTTAAAAAAATGTGAAAATTAAATTACAGTAAAGAAATGGTAAAGAAACAAATCTAATTTATAAAAATGAAAAACTAAAAACTATTGTAAATATGACAATAAATGCCCATTCCACATGCCCTTTTATACCCATGCCAAGTGGCTTTCTCTCCATAGCCAAAGTGTCCTCCATGTGTCCAACAAAGGCCATAGATTGGTGTCCAAATGGACCACATCATGCTCTCCAAATTGCCTATAAATAGTGGTTCATTTTGGATAAATTATATATACATTTTGGTAAAGAAATAACAACAATTTTCTCTCCAATTTTCTCTATTTTCTTTTGGTTTTATTTTGTCATAATTCCATATTTTTCCACTTTCTTTGTTTATATTATATATATATATATATATACTCTCTTTTATATTACAAATCCTTTTAAATTCCAACATATTTATTATTATTATTATTATTATTATTATTATTATTATTATTATTATTATTATATATTATTATATGATTTGGTAAAGTTTTGGTGCCCGGTTTCGCCTCTCAATTTTACAACACATTATCAGCACGAATCTCTATCATTTTTCCCGCTAAAGGTAAGTCTTATAGGTAAGCCATTTTTACGCATTTGGTTTATGTTAAATTTCTAATATAAATATATATTATTATTTTGATAGTGTTATTATGGCAAACCTTACAAAGCTAGAATTTGCGGCCCTGGATATTAATGGAAACAACTACTTGTCATGGATCCTTGACGCTGAGGTCCATTTAGATTCTATGAATCTTGGAGAAACAATTAAAGAAGGAAATGATGCATCAAATCAAGAAAAAGCAAAAGCCCTGATCTTCCTTCGCCATCATCTTCACGAGGGATTGAAAATGGAGTATCTTACAATAAAAAATCCCTACGTTCTATGGCAAGGTTTGAAAGAAAGGTACGATCATCAAAAAATAGTTATTCTTCCAAAAGCTCGTTATGATTGGATGCACCTAAGGTTACAGGACTTTAAATCAGTAAGTGAGTATAATTCCGCACTCTTCAGAATTAGTTCAAAATTAAAATTATGCGGAGAAAAGATTACTGATGTTGATATGTTAGAGAAGACATTTTCCACTTTTCATGTCTCGAATATGCTCCTGCAGCAGCAATATCGAGAGAAGGGTTTTGCAAAATATTCTGAACTTATCTCATGTCTTCTCGTTGCTGAACAAAATAACGAGTTATTGATGAAAAATCACGAATCCCGACCAACTGGAGCAACACCATTCCCTGAAGTGAATGCTATGAATTTTAATAATCGTGGTCGTGGTCGAGGTCGTGGTCGTGGTCGAGGTCGGGACCGCGGTAGAGGAAGAAATACCTATTTTCGTGGTGGGCATTATAATTTTAAGAAACCCACACGAAGTGATGATCATAAAGGAAAGGCTCCACAAGATAGAAGTTCGAAAGGTGATGAACATAAATGTTTCCGGTGCGGAATGACTGGGCACTGGTCACGTACCTGTCGTACGTCAAAACACCTTATTGATCTCTATCAAGCTTCTCTGAAAGAAAAAGGAAAAGGAAAGAATGTGGAGGTAAATCTTGCCATTCAAGAAGATGATGTGTTTGACCCATCCAACATGATGCATCTTGATGTAGCTGATTATTTTGAATCTCCTGGAGGGAGAATTGATGCAATCAAACAAGTAGAGGATGATTTGTATGACAATATATAATTAAATACTGTTTAGTATGTTTTTGTTGTTGTTTTGTTTGTATATATATTTAAGACTCTTTGTAATCGTTTTTCTTTTCTTTTCAATGAAGAAATATGAACAATTTCAATATGTTGAGTAACTCGAAAATGAGCAATGAGGATTTATGTCTGGCAGATTGCGCAACTACGCACACGATACTCATAAATAGAAAATATTTTACTAGATTGACAATGCTGGAAGCAAAAGTCAATACTATATCAGGTTCTGCAAATCTGATTGAAGGTTTTGGAAAAGCAAACTTTATTTTGCCTAGAGGAACTAGATTTACAATTAATAATGCTCTGTTCTCCAGCAAATCGAAAAGAAACTTATTAAGTTTTAAAGATATACGTGAAAATAATTATCATGTTGAAACTGATTGTAAAAATAATATAGAGTGTCTCTATATAACATCTATTGTTTCACATGAAAAACGTATATTAGAAACACTGCCTGCTTTTTCTTCTGGATTATACTATACTCATATACGAGTAATCGAAAGTTATGCAATAATGAACCCGAAGTTCATGAATCCAGAAATATTCAGTGTTTGGCATGATCGATTGGGTCATCCAGGGTCGATAATGATGAGGAAAATTATTGAGAATTCACATGGACATCCTTTAAAGAGCCAGAAGATTCTTCAATCCAATGAGTTGTCATGTGATGCTTGTTCTCAAGGAAAATTAATTATTAGACCATCACCAGCTAAAGTGGGGAGTGAATCACCTGCATTTTTAGAGCGAATTCAAGGTGATATTTGTGGACCTATTAACCCACCAAGTGGTCCATTTAGATATTTTATGGTATTAATTGACGCATCCAGCAGATGGTCACATGTATGCTTATTATCAAGTCGAAATCTTGCATTTGCAAGATTACTTGCTCAAATAATTAAGTTAAAAGCACAATTTCCTGATAATACAATTAAGACCATTCGACTTGATAATGCTGGTGAATTTACATCCCAAACTTTTAATAATTATTGTATGTCAATTGGGATAAGTGTTGAACATCCTGTAGCTCACGTTCATACACAAAATGGTCTAGCAGAATCATTTATAAAACGTCTGCAACTAATTGCAAGACCATTGCTTATGAGAGCTAAACTTCCTACATCAGTATGGGGCCATGCTATTTTGCATGCTGCATCACTAGCACGTATTAGGCCAGTAGCTTATAATAAATACTCCCCAATGCAATTAGCTTATGGCCAGCAGCCAAATATTTCCCATCTAAGAATTTTTGGATGTGCAGTATATGTACCAATTGCTCCACCACAACGTACTAAGATGGGTCCTCAAAGGAGGTTAGGAATATATGTTGGTTTTGATTCTCCATCAATTATTAAATATCTTGAACCCCTGACGGGTGATGTATTTACTGCACGATTTGCTGATTGTCATTTTAATGAGACAAATTTTCCAACATTAGGGGGAGGAATTAAGAAGTTGGAAAAAGAAATTACATGGAATGCATCGTTATTATCTCATTTAGATTCTCGTAGAGATCAATGTGAACTTGAAGTTCAAAAGATAATTCATTTGCAAAATATAGCAAATCAACTACCAGATGCATTCACAGATACTAAAAGTGTGACTAAATCATATATACCAGCTGCAAATGCTCCATCAAAAATTGATATCCCAAAGGAACAAGTTGTCAATAATGAGTCTGGAGCACGCCAGAAGCGTGGTAGACCAATAGGTTCTAAAGATAAAAATCCTCGAAAAAGAAAAATAGTTGAGAATCAAAATGATTCAATAAAAGGTATGGATGTTCCAGAAGAAATCCAGAATACAACTACTCAAAAGAGTATTGGTGAAAATCAAACGGTTGAGGATAATAATGAAATTTCTATAAACTATGTTACAACAGGAAAGAGATGGAACCGAAATGATATCATTATTGACAACATTTTTTCTTATAATGTTGCTCACGATATTATTCATGAAAGTGATGATTTTGACCCAAAATCTATCAAAGAATGTCAACGTAGAAAGGATTAGCTGAAATGGAAAGAAGCAATCCAAGCAGAGTTGAACTCACTTTCAAAACGTGAGGTTTTTGGACCAGTAGTCCCAACACCGGAAAACGTCAAACCTGTGGGATATAAATGGGTATTTATAAGGAAAAGAAATGAAAAGAATGAAGTCACAAGATATAAAGCGAGACTTGTTGCACAAGGATTCTCGCAAAGGCTTGGTATTGATTATGAGGAGACATATTCTCCTGTGGTGGATGCAATAACGCTAAGATATTTGATTGGTCTGACTGTATATGAAAAGCTTGATATGCATCTAATGGATGTAGTCACGGCGTATTTATATGGATCTCTGGATAATGACATTTATATGAAAATTCCGGAAGGATTTAAAATACCAGAAACATATGAATCAAGTTCTCGGGAATTGTATTCAATAAAGTTACAGAGATCATTATATGGATTAAAACAATCAGGACGAATGTGGTATAATCGCCTGAGTGAATATCTGTTGAAAGAAGGATACCAAAATAATCCAATATGTCCGTGCGTTTTTATAAAGAAATCTCAGTCAGGATTTGCTATTATAACTGTATATGTTGATGACTTAAATATAATCGGAACTCCTGAAGAGTTATCCAAGGTAATAGAATATCTTAAGAAAGAATTCGAGATGAAAGATCTTGGAAAAACAAAATTTTGCCTTGGTTTGCAAATTAAACATTTAGCAGATGGGATATTTGTTCATCAATCAACTTATACAGAGAAAATCTTAAAAAGATTCTATATGGATAAAGCACATCCATTGAACATTCCAATGGAAGTTCGTTCACTGGATGTAAAGAAAGATATATTTCGACCTCGAGATGACAGTGAAGAACTACTTGGTCCTGAAGTACCATATCTTAGTGCAATTGGTGCACTTATGTATTTAGCTAATAACACAAGACCAGATATTGCATTCTCAGTAAATTTATTAGCTAGATATAGTTCATATCCTACAAAAAGACATTGGAACGGAGTTAAGCATGTACTCCGATATCTTCGAGGGACAATTGATATGGGTTTATTTTATTCTAACAAATCAAAATATGATCTAGTTGGTTATGCAGATTCTGGTTATCTATCTGATCCACACAAAGCTAGATCTCAGGCAGGTTATCTATTCACATGTGGAGGAACTGCTATATCGTGGCGATCAGTGAAACAGACTATAACGGCCACTTCTTCAAATCATGCTGAAATCCTCGCTATTCATGAAGCAAGTCGAGAATGTGTATGGCTAAGATCGATGACACAACACATTCATGAGACATGTGGCTTATCTTCAAGTAAACCTCTTCCAACGATGTTATACGAAGATAACACAGCATGTATAGCTCAAATCAAGGGAGGATATATCAAAGGAGATAGAACAAAGCATATCTCACCAAAACTCTTCTATACTCATGATCTTGAAGAAAATGGCGATATCACTGTACAACAAATTTGTTCGAAAGATAACTTGGCTGACTTATTTACGAAGGCATTACCAACTGCAACCTTCGATAAATTAGTATATAGCATTGGAATGCGGTGATTCAAAGACTTTAAGTGATGTCTCCATGAGGGGGAGTGAATGTATTATAGTAAACTATATAAAATATGTACTCTTTTTCCTTCACTAGGGTTTTTCTTCCCATTGGGTTTTTCCCTAGTAAGGTTTTAACGAGGCATATTTTATATAAATGGGCATTTAAGGGGGAGTATTGTAAATATGACAATAAATGCCCATTCCACATGCCCTTTTATACCCATGCCAAGTGGCTTTCTCTCCATAGCCAAAGTGTCCTCCATGTGTCCAACAAAGGCCATAGATTGGTGTCCAAATGGACCACATCATGCTCTCCAAATTGCCTATAAATAGTGGTTCATTTTGGATAAATTATATATACATTTTGGTAAAGAAATAACAACAATTTTCTCTCCAATTTTCTCTATTTTCTTTTGGTTTTATTTTGTCATAATTCCATATTTTTCCACTTTCTTTGTTTATATTATATATATATATATACTCTCTTTTATATTACAAATCCTTTTAAATTCCAACATATTTATTATTATTATTATTATTATTATTATTATTATTATTATTATTATATATTATTATATGATTTGGTAAAGTTTTGGTGCCCGGTTTCGCCTCTCAATTTTACAACAAAAACGAAATATTTATAAAACGGGCCCTTTAGCTTTCCAAATTTAGAAGAAAGAATTGATTTGTCTCTGTTTTCTTTAAGCCAATCCAATTGAATGTGAGGTTGATGGAGACAAAAGAAGGGGTGATCCGTAGCGATGGTGTAGCTAAGATTCAGATGGAGATGCATGCAAGAGCAAGAACCCGTCTTCAACGTTCAACCACATACATAATTGGCTAAATTTTCAAAAAGTACGGACCAAAAAGGAGGAAAATGAGAAGAAAAAACAACCCCTCAATTATTTGCAGAGAAGGGGCTCCACTTCCTATTATTTGGATGGTCTTGCCTTTCAAAATATTGTCCAATCATAGCCCTCTCAGTCCTTAATTTCACCCTTCATCATTTATGTGAATTCTGCATAACATCAGTAATTTTTCTTTTTTTTACTTCAACAACGTTTAGGAATGGGAGATTCAAACTTCTGATCTCTTGATTGAAGTTACATGTCAATTATCATTAAATTATGCTAGCTTTTACATCAGTATTTTTACATTACAAAACTCAGCTTGCTCCCTTCATTACTAATACATTCTCAGAAAAGCATATGCAAAAACAGAATATTGGAAGCTAATATTTTATTTTTAAAAAAAAAGGCGTACAATAATTGGACAAGTTTTAAATAAAAACACTACGTTTAGAGTTAGTTTGCCCCCCATCGAAATTTAACTTAATAAGGAACAAAAATTACAAAGGAAAAAACAAGCAATTTAATTCCTATAAATTGTGCATAGATAATAATAATAGGAAGGTGGGGGACAGAATTTAATTTCCAACTCAAGTTGCCTTCAGGTCCTTAGTCATTTTAAACCAACTTGACTATATTAAAGTCTAAAAGTAGTTAATATATATCGTTAATATATTAACCTCATTCAAACCTTACACTCTTTTTATTGTGCCTTATTTAATTCTTTTAAATACAGCAGTACATGTTTGCCCATTTTTGTCAATCTAAATAATTGAGGCATCTGTCTTTGATCAAGAGAGTATATGTTTGAATCCCTCGACCCTACTTGTGATTGAACTCAAAAGAACCATACGGATTTGTTTGGGTAGTCTAGATTATAAGGGTCTATGGAGTACTATGCATTCCAAACACAGACTATTATAATCTAGACTAAACAACTCTATATTTTAAACACGTATTATATAACTTCATAGATTATTATAACCTACAAACTATTATAACTCAGACTATTATAACTCATTCAATGCTCCAAAAAACTCCTACATGTTTTTATCATAATAAAAAAATAGTATTGTGAAAAAATAATTATTAAGCATCAATTTAACAATATTTAGTACATCCTATTTTGATGTGAGCACGAATTTCAAACTAATCGTGATCAAAATAGAAGAAAAAATCATTTATAATGTTAAAATTAATATATAAGAAAATGAGTGGCTAAAAGTATACAGAAAGATAGTAAGTGATAAGGAGAAAAAAACGAAGAAGAAGTAGGTGGTGGGGAGGAAAATTGTTCAATGACAAAATATTCAATGAGGCCACCACAGTGTGACTGTCTCATAATAATTGTTCAATGTAGATTCAATAATTTTTATGTTTCTCTTAATAACCATTAGATATAAATTCGAAGTACTTCTCTCTCTTCATTCAACAGTAGAAAATTGTCAGTCACACTGCTGTGGTGGTCTCATCGAATAATTTCTCTGTTTATATTTTTCAGAAAAAAATTTCATACTATTTTAATTTTTAAAAAATAATATTGTTATTAATTGTCAAGCAAAAGTAGTATATCAATTAATTATATGTTGAGTATTAATAGAAAAATAAATATTACAGAAAGAGAAAAGCTTACTTGTTGTCTGGGCAGTATCTAGCTATGGTGCAGCCCACTTGAGCACTATTGATTTTTTTTCTTTTATAAAAAAAAACAAAACAAAACAATTCTTTTAAATCTTGTGGTGTCCAAATGGGTTATACCACTGCTACCTGCTGCTTGGGCAGCAGATAAGCATTTCTCTTACATAAATACTAGATTTTTTTAACAATGTGAACTCTAACCCACGTGGGCATTCATTCGTCACAATTTTACAATTCCAACCTACCTCATTATTTATGTATATATTAAAAGAGGAAAAGATTTACAACCATCAACAAATTTTATATTGAAGGATGATCCATGAGAAATTTATTTAATCATTAAAGGTCATATAGTTTGACTCTTTTGGCCTTTTCAACGTTGGACAGAGAAAGATTAAAAGTTAATAAAAGTATTAACCAATTAATTAAAAAAAAAAAACAATCAAGATAGGTAGATGCGTACACAAATCATATACAATATATTATATCTTAAAATTATGAATTATTATACGAGATTCTCCAACAGGGGATTTAATTAATACCTAAATCTTTGCCCTCTTCAACATCGTAACCCGTACCCAAATAATTTTAATCTAAACAGCAAAAAGAAAGAGAGAAGAACAAAAATAATTATCCATACACAATTCATATAAAGTACGTCCCTAATTATATTTCAATGCTTTATAAAGTGTGACCACACCAATAACTAAACTATTCACGGTAGTTATGACTTATGAGAATATTATTTGAAAAAGTATCAATCAACAATATCCATCGTAATTTATTAATTAACATGTGCATTCCAATTTTTCTATTTATATAATTCTTTATGGACTATTAGATTTGATGAAGGGCGAAACGTTGGGTTTCGATGGGAGAAATTTTAGCACAGGAGATAAGGTCATTCAAGAAGTTTAATATTAATTATATATTTTTAATTTATATATAATGTATTTTTTAAAATGAAGAAACATCCAAATTTTGGATTTCAGAATGACGGAAGCTAGAGATGGCGAGGGAAAGGGTTGATTTGATTTGGTGCACTAGGCAGACCAAAAGAAAGAAGCTTTCTAGAAATGGAAATGTATATATTAATATTATATTATATAATTTTCCAGCTGCGGGCCAAACCATTTTGGGGGCCCATTCTAGGCCCAACATTATCACTGAAGAGTCAGAAAACTTATGTCTCGTGTCCTTTGACGACAGCCCACGCTCTGACTTGACTTATTATGCCTTCGCAAAAGCTCGTTAATTATTGACCATCATAAAATTTTTTTATGTGTATATATTTAAAATTTTCAATATAGAAATCATATTTCAATAACTTTTAATTTTAAATATAAACATTTCTTATTTTTCATCGTTCTTGCTTAATCTTTGTTAAAAAAGTAACATTGAATATAAAAGTTTTGAATTGGTAAAGTTGGATTTAATTGATTTAATTTAGATTAGCTTTGTGTTTGGTTCGTTTTATGAATTACGATGATAAACTTTTAGGAATATATTTTATGCATTGTTACTCGAAAAGTGCAAAAGTTAGAAGGAAATTTGATTCTCTCTTGTTGCAGCTACAGTTTTGGCATTTCTACAAAGGGACAAATAGATGCAATTTTTTTTTTCTCTACATTGAATGATTAAGTTCCAATTTCCAACAATCATTTAACTATTAAAAATATATATCCTCTTAATAATATATATATGCTCTTTCCACTTTTAATTAAAAACATTTATTCGGCCAGGGTTTGATATTGCAAATTATCTCAATTTTTTATAGGCCTGTAATGGCTGTTGATCTAAGTCTAACTTCTATATATATATATATATATATATATATATACTATTTCCACTTAATTATATTTCCACTTTTAATTAAAACAATTATTTGGTCCGAGTTTGATATGTCAAATCAACTCAAATTTTTATATGCCTATATTGGTTCTTTGAACTTTTTTTTATACGCCTATAGTGGTTGTTATACCTACATATCATGTGATTTTTCAATAATGTAGTTACCACTTTTATAACTATTTGATACATGGTTAAAAAAAGATTTTAATTTATCTCTCACACATCTAATGTTATAAGAATGATCATTATAAATATGGACGTGCAATTAAAAAATGTGTCTTATTTTATTGAACTATGCTAAGGTTAACATTCATATATAAACACACACACACACACAATTTGATAGAAAAGGAACACACACAATAAGACACTTTTTATTATCTTAAAGGTTGATGGTTGAATCCCATCTCACAATTGTTGAACTAAAAAAATTTGATAGAAAAGGAAAAATGAGACTTTAGAGAAGATGAAGAAAAGTCATAAGAACCTAATTTATCAATCTGAGCATAGCTCAACTAATAAAATATCTATTACTATCTTAGAAGTAGATGGTTCGATCCTTTATCCTGCCATTATTGAAAAAAAAAAAAATTCAAAGCAAATTCACGAATTACAATACATCCGGGAAAACCCGTTGAGGCAAAAGCCAGTATTTGTTTGAAACGTTCGAAAATGTGAATGTGGCCCAACACTGCAGCAACTGTTTTGGATCATCGATATGCAAATGGCCCAGTGTTAAGTTAACCTTCTTCTTCATGCTCAGTGGGCTTTTGGGCCCCCAATTCACCACTTGCCGGCTCAATCTTACCGCAATCAGGAGCAGTTATGCCGATTGAAACTCCCATTTGTGCCAGTCGAGCTTCAAGAGTTCAGGCAAAACACCCACTCGAATTCTTCCGCTCTCTCTGTTTTTCTAAAAAGCTCATGTTGGGTTCTTCTAATTCTTCCAGAAAGGTATTCAATTTCTCCTAGGTTACTTTCTTTTGCCTTCTGTGCCCCCACTTGATGATATTAAAGCTCCATTGAGAATTGTTGTTTGCTATACGTGTTTAAGAGCATGGTGGGTGTTGTTTGAATTACTTTGTTGTTGTCTTTTCTGTATTGTTAGAAGCAGCAAGTGAAGCCAGAAAAAGAATGGCTCTCGGTGAGTTTCAGACCCGAGAACTTCATACCAGGCCTCGTCATTGGTTTCATTTTTGGGTTGTTTTTGGATTTGTCAAAGCCCAGTAAAGGCAATGCTAAGAAGGGTTATTTCCTGCCGTCCAAGTACCAACAGCTATCTTCAGCCTCAAACAACGGTGATCAAGAGCTCAAATTGGTTAGTGTTCGTCTTTAATGTGCTGCTTTATTTTAATTTTGCAGTCTGTTTTATTGTGGCCTTTCTTTGGAATTCTGTAGAGTTGGAAATGATTTCTCTCCATGTTTGTGATGGATTATGATCACTACAATAGAATGAAAGGGAAGAATGAAACAATTTTTTTTAGTTTAGCCTCAACTTTGTACGATAAAAGAGAATACAATAGTACATAGGGCTTTTAAAAATTGGCTTTCATATGGGGATGAGGTTTTCTGTTTAATGGCCATGAAAATGGTTCTCTAGTGCTCAAATTTTGAGGCTTGAATTGTTTGTGAGATAAAAGAGTTTAGGGCCATATTTGAGGTAGTTGTGTAATAATATTGCATGCAGAATTAGCTGTTAAGTGAACATGCCTATTTGCCACAATATTAAGCAGAGTTCTAGGTACGTGCTTACACAATCTTTGCTGTTGCCCATCAAGTATCTGTAGTCCGTCCAGCCAGGACGTGATAAGGGAACTGATTAATCGAGGATCAAAAGGGCCTGCTGAAATATGATACAGCAGTTAAACGACTAATCTTTGCTCCGTAACACTTAGCTATACTTATAACTTATATATCTATTGCAAAAAAGTCTTAAAATGTTGTATCATGGTTAATGTTAGAACTTTGCCCCCTTAAGTGTAGGAAGTACACTGACTGCCACATTAAGTCCTTGCATCATGTAACTTGTATACGGTGCTTAGCTGTCGAGAATCGTCTGACATTCTGGCTTTTCAATTGAAGGTCCTGGTTGTTAGGCAAGACCTGAAGATGGGTTCTGGAAAAATTGCATCCCAATGTGCTCGTAAGATTCAAGATGCTGAATTTCATATTTGTTATAGTGTGCATTTGATTCTAGTTTCTAGTTACCTTGGTCCATCTATCACTTCTTGTCTTCCTGCCGTTACCTTAATATTTTTGTATGTTTTTCTGTCAAATTGTGAAGATGCTGCTACTGGCTTGTATGCAGAACTAATGCAAAGGTACTCCTTATACTATTCTACTTCCGAATATCTGCTTTGATCAAATTATGTACTCAGCTAATTCTTCATCCCTCTCTCTTTTCTGCATCTATATCCATTTCTGAAATCTAGTGCAGCCACCGAAACCTTTTGAGACAGTGGGAGCTATGTGGGCAGCCAAAAATAGTTGTAACATGCAAGAATCAACAAGAAATGTAAGCAGGTGATTCCTTTTTCTGAAAATGTAATTATCTAAGTGATAATCATGTGAAATCTTATGGTTTTTGAAAAACTTGTTGGTTTGTGTTGAGGATTGGGAGGAGGGGATGAGAGCATGGGGGAAGGATTGTTTACTGAAGTTACACTTTTGTTGTTAAATTTATTTCTTTTCTCAAATCAGGAATAAACTGAAGGATGCAGCTCAGAACATTGGCCTTCCTACTTTTGTTGTTGCTGATGCTGGACGCACACAGGTACAAACTGCGTTCCGTACTTGCCTACTTGGATGAATTTACCAGCATTTTGATTAATGCAAGAGAATGGTGGGGTAACCGGGAATGATAATGCTTGACATGATGAATTGTTAATGATTATATTTTGGCACAGCCAAATGATTTTTCACATGTTATGCTGACATGACAAGGTTATAAATGTGATGCATCAGCAAGTCAAGGTTATAAATCTCCAAAATGTAAACAATAAGCTGTTAGTGGCTCAGCATTGTATAAAATGGCCGAAAACCCTTGGCTTATAGTTGATGGAAAAAAGCGCTTCATGTTTAGTTTAGCCCAAATTCTTATGCATTTATCAATTTGATGAGCTTTGGAGTGCCTAAAAACGAAACGAACACCTTGGGAGTCATGTTTGTATGAATTTCATTTCACAAAATAAATTCAATTCTCTGGAGCCTGGTATCCTGAAAAATTGGTTCAATGATATGCAGGTTTCGGCTGGATCAAAGACTGTTCTTGCCATTGGACCCGGTAATGCTTCTTTACCTATGATAGAATTCTGTGGTTGTCTGGTTGATTTTCCTCGTATCACTCAGGCTCTTGTGTGTGAATATACAACACATAATCCTTGTAGATTCGCGTTGCTGTGTTAATATATGTAGGTTGAGTTAATGAGTTACAGAAAATTTAATAATTACTGCATATTTTTAACACTCTCTTATACTTGTAGGCATAGAAAATAGCACAAGACCTAATAAATGACGATAACATTAATTGGAGAGAAAATGATATTATAGGAGTTCAAACACATGACGTAAATTTAGTTATTATGTCATATTATAACCATATACACATTCTCCATCTCTCTTTTAAACAGGGCCAAAAGAGTCTGTTGATGCGGTAACTGGAAAACTCCGCCTACTTTAGTCGGGTTGGAATCAGGACATATAATCATACACGATTTAATATATTCAAAACGAAAATGATGAATCCGCGTCTTTCTCCTTCAGCATCATCTTGTTGAGATCTCAAGAAGATTTGGTACACACAGTGGACAAGTTGTAGCTGCTGGTAAGAAAGAAATGTTGTCTGTTGAGTATGGTTACTTCTGAAACATTGTTTAGTTATTGTTGTAAGTTGGTCGTAGTTTGGGGATGTAGAAGTGACATTTGGGCTGACATGTTCTGGATGTAGTAACCTTTGATCTTGAAGAACGTTTTAGAATGTTTTAATGACTCATTGACATTCTCTCTGTCTCTCTGTCTCTCTCTAACTTCTTCTTCTTCTTTTTTTAAGTTAGGTACCTTAACTACTTGAACTATGTTTGAATTGATCAATTAGAAATGTCAATTAGTATAGTTCAAATTGTCCAATTAGTGTCAATTAGTGTCAAATTGACATGTATTCCTTTTGAGGTTGGAGGTTCAAATCTTTATATTCTAATTAGTAGAAGTTGAGTAGGCTTACTTTTTTTCTTTTCTTTTTTTAAATATTAATTTTATAAAATCAATTAGGCTGATATTGAAATAAACTAATACATTTATTTTTTATTGTTTATGTTGTAACTTAATTTTAAGTAAGGTAATAATTGTTTAAAACATACTGTTCTTCCTCCTTTTCTCTTTCTTCGTCCAACCTAGAAAAGGAAAACATTTCATCTTTAAAAAAAATATATCTTCTCTTTCTTAAACCCAAAAATATGATTTTCAAAATCAGGAAAATAGATGTAATTCTTTTTTAAGTTCAACAATACGTTTGTCCATTAGAACTTCTTACTTTTGGTCAAAGATATAATAAGATTAATTCAATTATGCTCAATTTGGTATAAATGTTAGAGTTTTGAGTCATATGTTTTTATACAAAAAAAAATTATGAGATTAAGGAGATGATTCTCTCTCAGTTTTTTTGGGGGGTCAATTCTCACTTTCAATCAATCACAGATATTAGAGGTTTATTTCATAATTTTGTGAATTAATTACAGCAGTTTTTTTTTAATATATATGGAATAATTAGAACAGTTTGTCAATGGTGAAAAAATTATTTCATTAAATATTATTTGTCAATGGTAAAATATTATTTTGATCTCCGCACTTTGAATTTCTTTCTATTTTAGTCTTTGTTGTTTCAAATGTTTAAATTTAGTTTTGGTACTTTCAATAAACCTTTGATCTATTTCTCATTTGAAAAGGTTTTTAAAAAAGGAGACAAAAATAATAATGATCATTGCTTGGAAGTTTACCTTGAAAAAAAGGACAAAAATCAATTTATATCCCTAAACTTTGGGAGGTTGTATTATTAAAATCCTAAACTAATAATTGTATCAATTTAAATCTTAAATTTTTATAAGTGTATCAATTTATACCCTTCGTTAGACTTTATTTGAAAAATGTTAGTTCACACATGTGCAAATCTATATTTTTATCAATTAAACTCCTAAATTTTTATAAATAAATCAGTTTAGACCCTCAATTTAAAAATCGTCAATACATCAATTCTCACGTGTGTGTAGACTTCTTAAAAAATTTAGACGCTTCATGTGAAAATCGTCCATGCATTTAAAACGAAGGATCTAAATTGATTTACTTATAAAAGTTTAATAATTTAATTGATACAATTATAAATTTACATATATGTGAGTTAATGTTTTTCAAATGAAATTTAACAAAATGCGTAAATGGATACATTTATTTATAAAAATTTAAATTTAAAGTGGAATAATTATTAATTTAGAATTTTAATTTGTACAACTCCAAAAATTATTAAGAGGGCATAAAGCAATTTTTGTCCAAAAAATTATTATGGAGGGTGTGCGGAGTGGGACTTTTTTTTTTATTAATATTGTAGTTTTTTAAAGTTATTATAAAAATATTGTTGTTTTGAAAGTATTTATAAGAATATTGTAGTTTGAAATAGGTGGAGGATGGTCGTCTCTTGAAGAGACGATCATCTACACGCGGAATACATGGTCGTCTCTTCAAGAGACGATCAAGTACACGCGGCAGATGGTCACGTTGCGCAAGTTGGGACATGGTCGTCTCTTGAAGAGACGACCATACCCGAGCTTAAAAACGAACCCCACCTTTGCATTCTTTTCAATTTTCATTTTCTCCCTCTCGTTTTCTATTTTCATTCTTCTCCCTCTCGTTTCATTCTTCTATCATTTTCTACTCATTCTCTCCACCCCTCTTGAAGTTTTTGTCGGCATTAGAGTAAAGAAGAGCATTTTGTGGAGAAAGATCTAAACAGCAAAAACGTCCACCCACCATGAAGGAATACAAAATTTGTCTCATTCGTGAGTTTTATTATTTTTTTCGCAATATTTAGTTATAGTTTCACGTATTTTTTGAGTAGATCTATTGAATATTATTTCTTTCGCAATATTTAGTTATAGTTTCACCTATTTTTTGAGTAGATATTGAATGAATTTGTTAGATTGATAGAAGTTGATCATGGTTGGATATATATAATTGTCAATTTTACATATTTTTGTAAAATATATTAGATTTAATTTTAAAAAAATGGTAGGATTGAATATTGTTTTAATAATTCGTTGGATTTAATTATTTGCAAATATTTATTGCACTTTTGTTAGTTTTAGGGCTTAGAATTTAATATAGAAAAAAATATTTATTTTCATTTGATTATGAAAAGAAATTATTAAATAGTTAATATAGAATGTCATAGAATTTTATTTTTATTTGATTATGAAAATATTTAATAATCAAATTATTAAATATTTGATTATGAAAAGAAATTATTTAATATATAAAAAAAATAAATAGTTATATAATTTTTTATTTGATTATAAAATGTCGTAGAGTTAATAAATTTTAGAAATTGAATGTAATATGAAAATAAATTATTCTTGTTGCTTTTTAAACTAGAAATTAAGTTAGATAATTTTTTGTTGAATTAGTTTTTTGTTTTTTAAACTAAAAATTAAGTTATATATTTTTTTATTGGATTAGAAAATGTTATAGATTTAATAAATTCTAGAATTTCAACGTGTTGATTTTTTAGGTTATGGATATCAACCCAGGGCCAATTGATCCATCAGTTTTATATGCTCAACAGTCTCATAGATCAGAGCTTGTTTGGCAAGATCGAAATTTAGAAGAGCTACATTGTAGACGTTGAGAAGCAGTTGTCTCTCGCAACATTCCACTACACCCCCATATATTGCGAGCAAACAACCATGAAATGTGAGCATGGAATGCCATATGATTGCCACTTATTGCAAGAACAATAATGGATTGAACCATTTTCTCCTCTAACTAACCTCAAAGATTGAATATTCCCTCCTTTAGCATTAAAGTAATGGAGCCCAATTTTTACGTGAAATACACCAGTTTCTCGATCATAAGATACCACTTCATGTTTACTAGATCGTGATGCCCACTTCACAATCATATCAAGAGCATACCTGATATATATTTAATTTAGTATGATTATATTGAAACAAAATCATTTGAATAATATGAAAATAGGTAGTGTAATTACATGGTATATTTCTCTCCTTGCGCGGCAGCTGTTCTTATTTCGGCTCTTCTACTCTCAAAATACGCTACGCACTTATAGAATGTAAGTTGAGCAAGTGCAGTTATTGGCAGCATTCGACCTCCTTTGAGAACTCCATTTACGCTCTCTGCCAAGTTAGTGGTCATCCATCCATATCTAAACCCTCAATCGTGCGATTGCGTCCATTTCTCAATACTAATGTTGTTGAAAAAGCTCATACAAGAGCTGTTCATTAATTTAATATCTTCAACGACTTTGTTGTACTTACGAACTTGGTGTTGACAACCAGCACGATACACCAAGTTTCTCAACTTTCGACACTTATATTTTGAATTGAAGTTGCTCGCAATGTGTCGTAAGCAAAACTGATGATGAGAGTTACCATCTGTCTAACCATTTTGTGGAGTGTTAACAGCCGAAATTATACCACCATGTCGGTCTGAAATCAAACATACATCTTTCTGCGTAATAATTTGTTTGAGGTGTTTCAAAAACCAGCCCCAAGTTTCGCGACATTCCTCGTCCACAACGGTAAATGCTAGTGGAAGTAATTTGCCATTAGAGTCAACTGCTGTTGCAATTAATACCTTCCCTCTATATTTTCCGTACAAGTGCGTACCATCAATTTGAATTATGGGTCGACATTTTTTGAAAGCCTCGATGCAAGGACCAAAAGCCCAAAACACCGAAGTAAGGATGGCATGACCACTTTCACCAAAATATTTTACTTTCCATTCTACATGTGTGCCGGGATTGGTATGCTTCACCATGTACATCCACTTGGGCAAAAGCTTATATGAATCGTCCCAATCACCAAACACTCTCATCATAGCCTTCTTTTTCCCTTCCCACACCCTCTGATAGGGAACGTGGTACCCATACTTTTCTTTTATGTCAGTTTGTAATTTGGATACATTGACAGAAGGCTTATTTTTTACAGTTTCACATACTTTAATGGCAATCATCGTAGAATCCAACTGCACATGACTCTGATTTAATTCTGAATAAAAACAGTTATGTTGCTCACCATACTGCGTTATCTCGAAAAAGCCATGTGATTTTTTTATGGCACGAAGCCGCCATCTACAACCATCTTCCCATTTTTGACATCGTACTGCCCATATAGCAGGTGTTGACTCCACAACCTCATATGGTGCGTGACACCTAACAGCAAAACATTTTACCAAATGTTGAAGAATCTCTTTGTTGTTACAAATTAATCACTTATATAATTGGTTCCCTTCAACAACCACTGGTTCTTAGATGAGATCATGTTCCATAGTGCTATTTATTACACTATTATCCAACTCAGTGAATGTATTTGAAGGGATAACGTGTTCATTACCACCAAAATCTAGTTCTTCAAACTCATCATCTGTTTCAGTTCTTAAATCCTTATACATATTATCCACCACCATATCTTCACCATCACATGGTGGGGCAACTGATTCAAGCTCGGGGTCAATACATTGACTTGGGTCAATACATTGGCTAGAGGTTTCTCCCAAGTTTTGTACATTCATGTCGACCCTTCTCACACTGATGTATAAATGCACTAAGGTTGGAATTGGCATCGCAATTGAAAACATTAAGTTCATTGCTTGTTGGTTAGGAATTGGTATTGGTGTATATATTACCGATCCAGATAGTGTTAACTCAGGGTGTCTATATATTATCTCTAACTGATTTGTCCTCACATTTACACCAAGTGATAATCCTACCATTTCAACAAATTGTTCAAAGATGACCCCACTATTCACATTTATAGAAAAACCTCCACATGCCGGTTGGTCATAATCAACTCCATCTACCCCATCAATCATAGATCCACTTGTATGCAAAACAAATCCCAAACATTTGTCTCCCATCTTCTATAAGAAAGTAAACAAGATATCAATTAGAACTAATCTAACTAATATATGCTTCAGTAGTTTTTAATCAAAGTCAAGAACATTTTCTAATAATCAATTTCAAAAAATTATATAATTCAATTTCTAATTTAGAAACCAAAAGAAAACTAATTTCTTCCTATCTTAAATTCAATTTCTAAAATTTACTAAATCTATAACATCTTATAATCAAACAAAAAATTATCTAATTTAATTTTCAGTTTAAAAAAAATTATAATAAATTCAATCTCTAAAATTTAACTACCTAATTTCTAAACCCTAAACCCTAAAAATAACATAAATATTTGAAAAATATTAAATCCAACAAAATATTAAAACAAAACTCAATCCTACCATTTTTAACAAATTAAATCACATATATCTTAAAAAAAATATGTAAAACTAACAAATCTTATAAAATGTATATATATACCAAGAATGATCATATTCAACAATTCTAACAAAATTCATATTCATTCAAGAGATCTACAATAAACATAAATGAAAGTATCACAAAATAGTGAGAAAGATTTAATAAAACTCACGAATCAGACAAATTTTGCAATCCTTCGAAATGGTGGACGTTTTTTGTTGTTTAGACCTTTCAATACCCACAAATTCTCCCCTTTACTCCAATGCCGACAAAAAACAACTTTGTTTACTGAGATGACGACAAAAATTTCAAGTGGGGGTCGAGAACAAGTAGAAAATGCGAGAGAAAATGGGGCTGTAGAGGTGTGTGGGGCTGGTTTTTGCCTTTGAAAAGTGGAATGTGGGGGCGTTATGTTTATTTTGAAGAAGTAGGGTTGTATTTGTTCTCTGTTATGGTCGTCTCTTCAAGAGACGACCATGTTTTTTGCGGAGGATGGTCGTCTCTTGAAGAGACGACCATGTCTAATCCAGCAGATGGTCGTCTCTTGAAGAGACGACCATGTCTAATCCATCAGATGGTCGTCTCTTGAAGAGACGACCATCTGGGTGTCTTTTTTTTTTTGAAAAATCTAACGATGATCGTCTCTTGAAGAGACGACCACCTGCGGGATATATATTTTTTTTTGAAAAGTCGAACGATGGTCGTCTCTTGAAGAGACGACCATTTGCCGTGTGTACTTGATCGTCTCTTCAAGAGACGACCATGTATTCCTCGTGTAGATGGTCATCTCTACCATCCTTCGCTTATTTCAAACTACAATATTCTTATAAATACTTTCAAAACAACAATATTTTTATAATAACTTTAAAAAACTATAATATTAATAAAAAAAAAAAAAAGTCCGTGCGGAGTGCGGACAAAGAAAACAAGGGGAAAGATTAAAAAATTACCTGCCAAATGCCAAAACCCTTCCTTCTTTCCTACTTCCTTGGCGGTTCCTGAAAAACCCTAATTCTCCACTTCTTCTCTCTGTTCATTTCCAATGGCTTCCCGCTGTCGATCTCTTACAAGCCCAACTATGTCCCTTATTAAATCCACCTTAACCAAACCCTCCATTAAACCCAGACCCTCTCCTTCCTTTACTGTCCGTTCTTCGCCCACAATTTCCAGGCAAGCGAGCTTATTAAACTCTTTTCTTTTGCCATTAGTAAATTTTCTCTTTGTGATTTTACCATTTGCTTGGGGCTTTTTTTTTCGTTTAAAAAAATATTTATACATTTCTAAGATTGCTAAAAGAGAGCTTTGATTCTTCAGGTTGGTTCCGCGGTTGGGTTCCCTTGAATCTCTGCTTCCCCTGCATTCAGCAATCTCTTCGGCCCGGCTAACTTCGTGTCTTGGAATCGATTCGATGTCCTCGAGGTCGTTGTCTCAGGGTATGCTCTGCAGTGCAAACCCAGGAGTTTGATATCTCCATTCTTTATAATTTTTTATCCGTAAGCAACTTTTTAACTCTTGTATAAGAATGAATTTTCTATTGTTTGTTATTCATTCTGTGAAAAAAATGCTTATGTGTTAGTTATGATTCTCCCTAAATATAGTCCAATTTGAAGTTTGAATGTAAATTTAATTTTAAGGTTGTTCCATTAGTTTATGGTTTGAGTTTTTTCAATACCACCTTTTTTTCCCTACAAATCTTTGCTCTGATTCTTATCTTCATCTTATTTGAAGGCCTGCTCGGGTGACTGTTTCATATTTGCTTGGGTTTACATTTGGGTTTCAATACTTGTTTCCTGGGTTGAGAGTTATCAAACCAAATAACGAAACCAACTCAAATTGTAATTAAGTTGACATTTGACTGATGACAATAGATACTCCATGGCCGAACTAGGGAATGCTAGTCACATTCTAAGAATTCTCATTTTCTTTTGCTGTGCCAGTACTTTATTACAGGATTTTGATAGTTTTCTCTGAATGCATCGTTCATAGATGATAGGACTCTTGGTTATGCACATAGTATGAACCGTGTAGTGTTGCACCCAATTGTCAATCTGCCCTTAAAAGTGCTAATTTATACGGAGGCCAGATCACATGTACTCTGCTCCAAGTGAGATAGCGATATTTTTTAACAGTATCAAGAGGAGTTATGCTAATTCACAATTCTTCTGTTGTGGGAAATAGTAACACATACAAGAACTCACATAAAGACTATTGCAAGTGACAGTTTTTACGAAGTAGAAGTGAAGTTGGTTTTACTGGTCCTGTAATTTTAACACGTGGGATTAATTTGTTGTAGGGATTTAGTCACTGATGTTTAAAAATCATTCTGTGGATTTTGCGACTAAACATTCTTCGCAATTTAATAGTAGAAATCCTAACATGTTATTACATAGACATACAGAAAGTCTATTAATGGCAATCCAATATGCTCCAATATTATCGGTTATTATTGAAACTAATTTGATGTTTAACAATTTTTCTCAAAGCTTTTAACTAGTTGTCAAAATTTGTGTGCTCCATTGCTGTTGTATGCGTCACTCTGGAACTTAGCATCAATCTAATTTTAGTTCCTGAAGGAAATATATTTTATTGGATCTTGAGAAAATGTAGTAGCTGATATGGATAATGGACTAGCTTTCAGAGGAAGTAGAGAATAACAATATTCATGTACTGCATTTAGTTGTAGTTAGATAGATGAGGACATCTTTTATATATATATATAATAATAATAATTCTGCAGCTGCACCTGTTCTGAGGAGGTTTTACTTCATACCGAATCCAACTTATACACAGTAGGTTTACGTTTAGCATTTTTTTTGAATCGGTGATTGATAACTATAAGAGAGAGATGGGTTGCTAAAACTGCTGCAGTGACTAGTGATGTTATTTGGTGATGGATGGATGCTTCATCTCTGAAATTAAATGATCGAAATATTTTCTGTCATATGCAATGGCCTTCCATATTAGATACTTTATTACTTTATCTGATGTCCATTGATGAAGGGCTCGGTTTAGTTGATTCTCAATCAGCATTTTAGAGGGTAGCATTTGTTTGAACTTTGAAGTAGCTCCTCCACTTGAAGTGAATGCTAAAGTAATTCTGGTTTTTTCACTGATTTTCAGAATTGGGTCTCTGTGTGCCGCGATAAGGGATGGAATTTTAAGAGAATGCTCTGACTGAAGTGTGGGATACACAAAAGGATGGCGAATCAAATACTCTGTTCATCATATTGGAGCTGCCCCAGTCTGTATTTTGTTGTTTAGGTTGAGGTTATAACTGATGAGACAACTCCAGTCCAGAATGTGTTTTCCCATAAGCTTTCTTATCTCAGTATTATCAACACAATATGGCCCCGTAGCGAATAAGACTCATTGCCCTCGGCTTTTGGGTCGTTTTTTTGGGCGCTGCTCTTTGATTTTTTTGAAGAAAACTCAGAAATTCATGAACATTTTTGGATCTGCAAGACTCTATGTTGAATATGCTGCTATTCCAGGCCCTTGGTACGTTCATGCGTACATAAAGAAATGTAATGAACTTGTAGTGCGCACGTAGGTATAAGGTTGTATATTTAATTGAATGTGCGAATATTACCATTATCTATATCTATATGATAAAGTAATTAAATAAATTAGTATGTAAGGTATCTTTAGCACGTGAGATGTGAGTGGGAAGACGAGACGGTGTCGTTGGAGTGTTCCCCATTTCTCATAAACTTTCTTTGACCATGTCGCTACCATGTCCGCATAATAGCAATACAGTCATGTGGCCTTCAATCTCATCTCTCTCTAGCCCTTCTCACTTATCCGCTCATTGGATTTTATCCTCAGCCAATAGATCAATTCCTTTTAATCCTTCTTACCACAATTATTAATGAAAATCCTTTTAGGATGTTCAAATTTGCTTGGCTCTCTCTACTTATATTATGCTTAGTTCTGAAACTTGAGAAGGAACTTTATGGTTTATATTTTTGGAAAGAAAACTCAAAACTGATAGGCACAGGCTGTGGTGATTGTCAGAAAGAAAGAGTTGGGGGAAGAGGGGACAGAGGCTTGTTTACAACCAAAACAATGCAAGCACAGCTATTGAAGCATGCACTATTCTTCATTGGATCACTAACGTTTTTCTTTATTTTATTTCAAAATTTTCTGATTCCCGCTTGCTTGCTTGATTTTGCTCTGTTTTTAATGTCTGGATTTCAGGATGCAGCTTTTTTTTTTTTGTTTCCCTCTTCCCTCCTGCTTTATACAGCTCGTTTCAGTACTAATCATGTTCATTATATCATGTTAATGCTCACCCACTTTCTCTTCTTTTGATTCATTATTTTTTGGGTAAATTAATGATGAGGGTTTTGAAGACCCACAAGTTCGTTTAATGCACCTCGCTTGCCAATCTTTCATCAGCCCAATTTCTATGTCAAGTTTTGAGTTTTTACTTTTGTCATTTTCGAGTCAGCTTTTTTTTTTTAATCAATATACTAATAATTCTGTTAAATTTCAAGTCTAGTTTCTAAAGTTTTAGATTTTTGTTTATTTGGTCTTTGGACTTTAACAAGTGTCTAATATGTCCTTAGACTTTCAATTTTGTGTCCAATAGGTCATTAACCTATTTGACAATTTTTAAAATTCACGGATTTACTAGAAACAAAATTGAAAGTTTAAGATTCCATTAGACTTAAAATTTAATTTTATATCTAATAAATCAGTTCATTTTTAAAAATTTAGAATATGTCAAAAACATATTAGACACAAAATTAAAAATTTGGGATTTATTATTAGATGCAAAATTGAAAGTTTTGAGATTTATTAGACATTTTTTAAAGTTCAGAAATCTATCCGATACAAAATTTAAATTTCAAAAATCTATTAAACATTTAAAAATGAAATAAACACAAATTTAAAAGTTCATAAAATAAAGTTGTAATTTAACTTTGTAATTATAATATATAAAGTAAAGCGTGCAGGCATATAAGCGTTGGGCGAAAGGGAGAGAGAAAGAGAGGCATGTGATGTGACTGGGAGCACCCAAAAGATTAATCCTGAGGTTTTGGACTTGGAGTTGTATTTGTTGATAAAAAAGTGAATCTGAAATCAGCAATCAATTATTACTAATTATCACATGATTGACGCAAATAAATTTTAACCCAATATTCTCTTTGCTTCCCCTCTGGCAGTGGCAACACTAGTTACCATCATCATCCCCTACACTCTAATTCCTTTTCCTTTTTGTTTCATTTTGTTTCTGAATTTTTGTTTTTACGCCCTCTGTCAAAAGTTAAAAGTACAGTGTATGGTTGTACAATTCATTGGCAGAGGTAGCTCGGATTTTTCTAAACATTCTCTGCGTTGCCTATTGGAAGGAACCGCCACTGGATCAGCCGGGTTTTACTGCCATTCATGTTTCTCATCTCTTTCTCTCTTTTTTAAAACAATCTACCGCCGCAGTAAAATTTCCTGCCATTCTGTACTTTTGCCAACTTCAAGACATTACCTTTTCTTTTTTCTCCCCCTTTCTCTTTTCTTTTCTTTTCTTTTCAATTCCATATTTCCCTTCACATTTCACACAATTCCATAACCACTATTCAATTTCTACTCCATTTTTCTTTTATTACTATCTTGCATTCTTTAACATCAAACCATCCACATTTCTCAAATATCTTATAAGTTTTAATGATAAAGAAAAAAAAATAGCAAATCGTATGGAGTTAATATGAAAGAAGATCAGAAATATTAAAGAAGAGTTGATTTAAGGGCAAGCCCAACTTTAGGCTTAAAGAAAAGAGAGAGAGAGAGAAAGAGAGATAGAGAACTTTAAAAAAAGTAATTATCAGTATGCTAAGTTCAAAATTTAAGTTAGAAATTGAAATTAATAAATCTAAAAATTAACCCAAGTACCTCAATCAGATTTTGAAATAATTAGCCACTAATTCAAAAACATTTTCCTTTTTTTCTCTAATTGTCGGGAAACCTCAACGAAGCCGACTGAGGCGCTCGAATCTATTCGAAGACGGGCGTGTGTTGATGGATTAGATAATCGTCGTCGTTGGATACATGATCAAACCCCATACTCTCATGATGATGAAGAAACTGTGGCTGTTGTTGCTGTCCTCTCATCATCTCCTTCTGCCGCCGGAGTTCTAGAACCTTCCGGTGAGAATTCGAGTGCTTCGTGAGGACGAACGTGGGGCTCGCCGCCGGTCGGTATTCCGGTACGAGGCGGCCGGATTTGTACCGGACCCCACAAGCGTTACACAACGTCTTTGGGCCCATTGGGCCCGTTCGCCACTGCGGCGTTTTGTCGGTGGCGCAATGGAGGCACTTGCGGCCTTCCCCGTTCCCGGACGACGTGTCGTCCGGGGTCTCTTTCTTTTTGGCGGTTTTCTTGCCGGTGCTTGGATGTGCCGTGACGACAACGTCGGTTTCGGAAGAGGAATTTGTCGGGGAGAGTACGGATAGTCGGGAGTTCCATATGCAGGGCGCCGCCCGAGACCGCTTGCTTCGGGCGGCTTTGGGCGGTACCGACATTTCGGGGCGGAAACCGGGGGAGTGGTTCCGGTTCATCCCGGTCTGGAATTCTCGGGTTTTGGAATTAGGTTCGTCGGCTTGAGAATTCATCCCCGATATCAGACTGAGCTTCTCCAAGTCGTCGGTGGAGAAGGACTCTTCGACGAAATTGGAAAGCCATTCGAGCTCGGCTAAGTCGTCGTACTGAGGGAAATCAAGAAGACAATAATCGACAAAAATGAATTGAATTACAAAATATTTTGAGAAAATGAAAAGAGATATTCGAATAATTTTTTGTTATTACCGGTAGACAGAGGTCGCTGGAGAAATTAAAGTTGTGTCCATTGTTGGGGTCGAAATTGGGGTAGGAATTGCAGGAATCGAGTAGAGTGTGAGTGGAGGAATCAGTGGAGGTAGGGGTCTGGTTGTCGAAGGTGCCGTCGGTGAAGAGGACGTCGTCGTCATTAGAGAAGTCGAGGAGGTCCTCGACGATGAAATGGTCGGCGGCGGGGGCGGCAGTGGCGGTGGTTTTATTGGTGTCAGAAATGGACTGTCGTTTTTCGGTGGCGAATTGAGAGCAAAATCCGGGCTGGAAATATTGGGGCCGTTCCATTAGGGAAGGCAGAAATGAAGGGCTTGAGAATGGGGAATAGTGAGGAAAGTAGCGATTGAGAAGGAGAAAAAAGTGAGGGTTGGGAAAATGAGAAGAGTGGCGGAGAGTGAAGTGTGAAGAGTTATGGCTATGTAAGATGAGAGAGAAAAAGAAACCGAGAGAGAGAGAGAGAGAACCCTTTTTTTTTTTTTTTTTTTTTTTGTAATTTGCGTCTAAAGGAGACAGGAAGACAGCTAAAATGGATGATTTTGATAGAGATAAATCAAACTGTACATACATACATGTACATTAGACACAAAGGAAAAAGAAAAAAAAAAGTGGAAAGATGGAGAGAGAAAAGGTGTGGGTAATTAGAGAAAGAAATGAAATGAAAAGAATGATATGTTGGTAAGAAGTTAGTTTGGGCGGGGGAGCTATTCTATTCTAAAAAATCCCGTCTGTTTTGACTTTGGGAATTATGCAGTGACGTGTAAAAAACAAACGGCACGTGCCGAAGATGATGATGATGAATACAGCTGTAGGAGTAGGTGCAGTATGCGTTACACTTAGCATTCTCGTATTTGGTCCATCAAATACGTAAGTTAAGTTAATTCCAAAGATTAAGTTTGGTTTTGCATGCATGTGTATGCGTAGTGCATAGGCTTCCAATTTTAATTACTGCACCCAAGTATTTTCCTTTCATTAATCATATTAATATAATATAGAGTTGTTGATGATTGGACGGTAGAGATTGTGCCAGCGTTGATGATGATGATGATTAATTATTAATATAGAGTTAAAAGCGGGGAAAGGAAAGGAAAGGAAGGGAAAAGTACGGGAGAGCAGCGTACGTTTAAATGACCTGAATAGAAGGTGATGTTTAAACTGTCGGCCATCAGAACCACGTGGCAGACATCCAGAATTGAAGGGTGAGGCTGTTAGGCGGGGCCCTTCCCTTATGATATCAGACTCTTCTTTCCGGCAGTGGATAAGGTCCTCCCAATCCTATTCTATTACTGTTCTTCCTATTCCTTACTCAATTCTCCCACTTCTCCGTTTTTACTCTTATTATTATTATTATTATTTTAATACTGAATATTTCAGGAGGTGGAACGTGGAAGCTCTGAAATAGGCAAAATTCAATAACACGAGTATGGGGGTCCAAATTCCACGTGATACTGGTGGGCCACACTGTCAGCCAAGCATGTGACTCGGTGCTTCGCTCGTGTCCAAACCCAAAACTCTTTCCAATATAAGTATTAACATAATATAACACCAAAACGGGGCGTTTTGGGTTGCTTGAGTTTGCAGTTTTTTTTTTTGATGAGAGAGGAAGCACGTGGGGGGAAGGGGAAGGGGCATATCACGTGAGTGATGGGCAAGGCACGTGTAGGAAGCAACTTCCTTTCAAGTTCAAAGTTCAAAGGTTCTTTCTCAAGAGTACTCCATGAGTTCATTCCATAACCATTCTGATGATTTTGCCCTTCTCTCCCGGCTAGTCACATGGGGTGGTGTGGTGGAGACGTCGGTTCTGCCTTTTTCTTTCTTGGTCGTTGCTTGTCTCCAAATCCATGTGGACTTTATTTAACACCCACTCTCTTCCCATTTTCAACTTTATCGCTATTATTTTATTTTCCCCATCATTATATTCTTTTTACCTTCCCATCTTCATTCCCCCCACCCTTACTAATCACCAATTTCTGATCCCAATGCCCCCTTCACTCTTTTCTAAGTCCCTCCCTTTCATATTTTCCTTTTTTCTTTTACCATTCCTTCTACATTTTTCTAACTTCTAAATTTATATTTCCAATATAGCTTACATGATAATAAAACTGAAATTTTGATTATGCAAATTAAATCTTTATATGAATTAGTTCTCGGTGGACCGAAATTAGATTCCAATGTTCTTGGCAGGCTTTAGCAATAGGCCCAAACACAAACTTCGTGGGTTCTAGCTCAGCCCGAATTAGGGAAAAAAATATGGGCCCATTACTCGGCCCAATCATAGTGGGCCACGGCGATTTAACTTGAGTTCTAGTCCAGCCCAATGTCTTCATCTTCGTCATTTATTCCTCTAAGTCGGAGACGACCGGAAACTGTAATTGCAGACGGATCCTCAGGTCTGTTACAGTGAGTCGCCATGGTGGATAAGAAGCAAGAGCAGAGCAACTTTCGACCGGGGGAGTGGTTGAATCTAATGCTGACCGAGCCCTACTATCTCTCTCATTTTCTAGCCTTCTTTTCCTATATTGTAGTTCGAAGTTCCACAAGTCATGTCCTCTTCTATAAAATCACACATCTTCTACTTTGCCGGGTAATTATCCTCACTTGTCGAATTTGGTACAGCTCGTTATTGCCCTTTTCTTCTCTTTATATGGTACCTTTAGTTCTCGGACGACCTAATTTCACATATTGTTTTCTTGTTTCTTCAACCCTTAGGAGCTGCAAGCGATTCTGGTATTTTTTATTTTCTACATGTTTAAGGTATCTTCCACCTCCAATAAAAGTCCTTTTTTTGTACATATTTTCCATTTCCTTGCCTCTGTTCGTTTAATTTTTATTTTTAGGGTAAAGAGTTGAATGTTTTTATTTCGATTACTTAGATTTACCGTCTCTGTTGATATTTAAAAAATATGATTATTAGTTCTAATTGGTATTATCTATTGAATTCTCTTTTCACGGCAGATGGTGAGAAGAGAGACGCCGGAGGCCTTTATTTCCGATATGCTGTTGTTTGTTAAGGTAGTTACTCCGTTTGTCATGGATTTGCGAATTTTTTATGCTGTCGAGTCGACCATGCGTTAATATCCTTGTTCAGTGATCCATGGACCTAGTTGCAATTCGTTCAGGTTTTTCTCGTTGCTCTCGCTTCGATGATGGATTATCACCTTGCATTTTGGTATGTAATGGTGTTTGCAGGTAAGAATTCTTTTTTGGTCTTAATCCGTGTCGTGCACGTAAATTTACTGATGGGTTAAGGAATGATCCTGATAGTTTTGATCAATTGTGATTTGACCGTTTGCTATTTCCTGTTCCTTCTACACAGGGATATACGTTTTTACCCAACAACCTGTCTTCCAAGCATCAGGTTTGAAATAAGTTTAAGTTTTCCTGGGATCTTTCAAAAGCCTTGTTCAACAAATTTAATTGTCTTGTGGATCTAGTAAATTATATGCTAACAATGTGAATTAAAAAAAAATTCCTTTTTCTTTCCTGTTAAATTCTTTTCTTTAGGTACCTGTAATAAGTTAACTCCATTACAACTGGAATCCGTGCTGACTGAGGGGAACAACAAGTCAAGACTCTGGCTGGTTTATTCTACTGTCTCTTTACCTAGTACTTTTATTGCTATGATATTTTGAGATACTACTCATTTCTTCTAGCAACTATTCTCCAATGGAAATCAAGCTGAACGCAGTAATAGTAGGTGTTTTCAACTTGATTGAGTGAGCCACGACATTTTGAGGCAGGAAGCTTAATTTACTTCTTAAATTAGTTTAAGTTTGCTGCTACAAAGAGAGAGAGTAAAACTCATGTAGGAGAATTTCTTTGTCAGTTGAAACTATATGAAGAATTTCATGAACGAACTTGAAATAGCCCAAGCTCTTGGGTTCTTTTAAATCTATAATCTATACATATGAAGCCTTAGTCGATGCAATAAGTTAATGATTGATTGTTATAAAGAAGATCAAGCTATTGAATAGCTTTTCCCTGAGGAAGATAGTCCGTCTATTGGTTTTTCGTGTAGGTCCTTTTTTCTTTGCCTTGTTAATCCCTCTTCTCCCTCTTCTCCGGGGGATTCTATCTTTGCCTCATTGTGGAGGGTGAAAATCCCAAAGAAGGTTAAGTTTTTTGTCTGGCAGGTTGTGCACACAAGAATTAATACCTTAGATAGGGTGGTGAGAAAAGTACCTTCCTTAGTGGGGCCGTGGTGTTGCATTCTTTGTAGGAGTTATGCCGAGGATATCGATCATGTGCTTTTGAGCTGTGAGGTGGCTTATGATGCGTGGAGCCGTTTCTTGGCGGAGTTTGGCTTTGTTAGTGCTAGACCGAGGGATTGTCGAGAGATGATCGAGGAGTTCATCTGTTATCCTCCTTTTCGAGGGAGAGGAAAGTTTTTGTGGCAGACTGGGATGTGTGCTATCTTGTGGTGGCTTTGGGGTGAGAGAAACAACATAATCTTTCGTGGGCTTGAGAGATCTCCTTGTGATGTGTGGTCCCTGATTAGGTTCTATGTTTCTCTTTGGGCTTCGGTGGCAAAGCCTTTTTGTAATTATACACTAGGTCTTATTTTGCTTGATTGGAGGCCTTTCTTGTAGGTCGCCTCCCCTTTTTTTTTGTGGGCTCTCCTTTGTTGTATGCCCTTGTATTCTTTCATTCTTTCTCAATGAAAGCTCGGTTTATTCACAAAAAAAAAAAGCTTAATGCATAAAAAGATTCCATAATTTTTCTAATGTCAAATTCCTTTTCCTTTTTTCTTTGGACGTTTAATAGAAATTACTGGATTGGTTTCTCAGAAGTTAACTTTATTTCCAGAAATAAAAAATCCACCTATGCAAATCCACTACAAGATTTTTTATTTTTCCCAACGCAACAAAGCGTCGGGAAAAGTCTATATTGCGTCAGGAAAAGTCTTGGCCAACAAAAATATTTCGTCGGCATAGAGCCGTCGGGAAAGCTACTTCCCAACGAAAATGGCATTGCGTCGGGAAACATGGACTTCTCCTGACGTAATGCATTCGTCGGGAAAAAGTTTCTTCCGACGACTAATGTATGTGTCGGGAGAAGTCTACTTTTGCCGACGCAATGTGTGTCGGCAAAACCCTGAAATATATATATATATATATATATATATATATATATATATATATATATATATATATATATATATATTTGTTTATTTATTTATTTGTTCATTTATTTCTATACTACTTGATAGTTCATTATAGTATCATTTTAAAACAAAAAATAATATCATAAAAAAGCAATAGTATTGAAATGCAATAATTTGATTACAAAATGTTCAATCTCGATATGTACTAGAGTTCGAAAGAAGAAAACAAATATATCGGAAAGAAAACAATTAATCTTGAAGGCTTCAATCTTCATCTTCGTCTGTATTTTTGGAAAATAGGTATTCAAGATTACACAACTGCAAATCTGAAAAAAAAATAATATGAAAAATTTTAAATACAAAACAAAAAAATAAAAGAAAGTTCCTAAAGTGAAACTAAAGCACAAAAGAATATAAGTGTCATTTTGACTCTTAAAAAAACTTAAAAAGTGTCTAAAGCAAAACTTATGCACACAACCAACCCCCCGATGCTACAATTAAGGTGCTTAAGTATACTTTGAGGCCAAAAACTCTTAAAGGTGCTTAAGTATACTTTGAGGCAAAAAACTAACTCAAAACGTAAAAGTGTCTACTTCGCCCATTGGAACCTACAAAGTGGCCAAAAAGTGGCTAAAAAGAGTTTTAGTGTCATTTTGACTCTCAAAAAAACTTAGAAAGTGCCTAAAGTGAGCACACAACCAACCATCTGATGCTACAAAAGTGTCTTAAAGGTGTTTTAGCATACTTTGAGGCTAAAAACTAACTCAAAACATAAAAGTGTCTACTTTGCCATTTGGAACCTACAAAATGGCCAAAAAGTGTTTAAAAAGAGTCTAAGTGTCATTTTAATTCTCAAAGAAGTTTAGAAAGTGCTTAAAGTGAAACTAAATCACACAATCAACTCATCGATGCTACAAAACTATCTTAAAGGTGCCTTAAGTATACTTTTGAGGCTAAAAACTAACTCAAAACGACCTAAAAGTGTCTACTCTACTCCTCGGAACCTAGAAAGTGGCCAAAAAGTGCTTAAAAATACTCTAAGTGTCATTTTGACTATCAAAGAAACTTAGAAATTAAAGTGCCTAAAGTGAACCTAAAGCACACAACTCACCTCCTAATGCTACAAAAGTATCTTAAAGGTACCTAAGCGTAGTTTAAAAGCCAACAAACATTCCCAACTCATTGAAACTCTTACTTCAAATATCACAAACTCACTCAAACACACTCCACACACATCCCACTAACTCACCCAAACTAACCCTAAAAAAAGTGCCTAATTTATCTATTCTTACTTAAAATCCCACTAACTTATCCAATATCTAACCCTTAAAAATGTGTCTAACTCACTAAAACTAACTCTCTATTTGAATGGCTACCATAACTGCATGATAGCCATACAACCAAGCAAAAACTTTGACATTAAATGAAGAACTTTAATTCACCCAAACCAATTTCTAAACCCAATTATGGGTACAATAACTTCTAAATAACCGTATATGCTATGAATTAAACGTAAAATACAATATAACATACAACCAAACATATAAAAGACAACAAGTTTCATAACGATTTTATAACATCAAAGAAATCATCCATACCTAGTTAGAAGAGACCCTCTTGTGTGCTTGTCATTGTACGATAAAAATAAATCTGCTTCAAAAAATGGACAAACTATTACTAATTATAGATAAAAAATTATGAAGCAAAATTCTATTATTGAAGTGAAAAATCAAAAGTCGAAACTATTACTAATTATAGATAGAGTTTAATGAAAGTTTAGTGCCTAATTTACTCCAAAATGTCTAAGGTACAAATTTTAGATGATTAACTCATCCCGAAGTCACTTCAAACTCTTCCGAAAGTGTCTAACTTCTCTCCAAATGTTTTAAAACTAACCCCTCAAACATCCAAAAGTACTTACTTTTAAATAAATATCATTCTAACCCTCCAAGGATATATTAAAGAAACGTGTTGAGTGTAGCATTTTGTGCACCAACCTAATTCCAAGTACGTACATATACAAGACACTTGGGGATTTTAAGAGAACAAAATCACAATATAATTTTCACTAAGCTCAAAATATAGCACTCTAACTCAATATATAACCTTAAATTTTAATGTTCAATAGGCTCTATAGGATAAAAATCACAAAATAGGCTATAAATCAAATTACACAAGAGGCTCAAAATCAAAGTAATCACACACTTGGACTCGATGTCAGAATTTATTCACACAAATATAGGCTCAAAATCACACTTCTAATCACAGGTTGAGTTCCAAATCAAACTTTAATCACATAAAGAGCCTACAAATAACAATTTAATCAAATAATTAAGCTTCAAATCACATTTTGAATACACAATAAATTCAAAATCACGATTTAATCATACTTTAATCAAACAATAAGCTCCAAATCAAACATCAATCACATAAATAGCCTCCAAATCACACAAATATTCTCGAAATTACACTTTTAACACATAATACACTCAAATAATTTTTTTTAACTTCAATAGGTTCAATAACCAAGTTTAAATCTTAAATAAACTAATAAACACAATGTAAGAATTCTATATACCTCCAAATGCTTAACCAAGAAGAAAATTCAAGCTACTAACGGAATTTGTGAATAAAGAAAACAAAAAGTATCGAGAAAGAGAGAAAACCTAAAAATAACTAGACAAATATAAGTGAAAATTAAATAAATACATTTGGAAATAAAACCCACAAGCTTAAAATGGAACTAGACGATGAGAAGCACAAAAAATAGCAAACTCAAAAAAAAAATTCCCTCAAAATGCCCAAAATCGATCTGCAACCTACAAGAAAAATACAAAAAATAGAAGAGAGAAGGCATGAGTGAAGGAATAGGGAAGAAAATGGAGAAGAAGAAGAAAATATGAGGTGATGGTATGAGGTTTTCGCTGTAAGAGAAAAAGAAGAGAAGAATGAGAGGAGAAGAAAAAGAAGAGAGGGCTATGGTTTTATTTTTTGTGACTTTTTCCGACGCAATAAAGCGTCGGCATAGGTCTAAAAAACGTCAGGAGAAGTGAAACGTGCGTTTTACTTAATTTATTTATCCTGACGCAAGCATTTTCGTCGGCATAGCCGAGTTTTCCCGATGCAATTTGCTCACATCAAGAAAAGTCGCGACGAAAATGGCGTAGATTTCCCGATGTTTGCCATTTTCGTCGGGAGAAGTATGTTTTTCCCGACGAAAATGCTTGCGCCGGTAAAAACTTTGTCGTCAAATCTAAAAATTCTTATAGTGATCCTTACTCCAAACTTTAACTTTTGAGCCACTAATACTATTATGTTGTTTTAGAGACAATATTGACAAGTTCAAATGCTTATGATCAGTATGTCATTTTATCATGTGTGCAATGCTCTCATTTTCCTTGATTTTCTTCAATGTTTAATGGATGGCTTACTTAAATTGCTAGGTAGAATTTCGGGTATCCTTCTCAGCTGATTGCATACGTTCTAGCCGATGCTTGCCTGAGCTATCAGTTACGTAAGTATTTTTCCTTTTTCCGTGTGGATGGATTTGGGGGTGAGGAGAGTTTATATATGTGAAGTTGTGTTGCTTCTGTACTAGTAATTTTTCCTATCTATCTTTGATGTCGTCTTTCATTTAAAAGTTTTTTTTTTTCATGTTTCACGTATGCTCACTCTATAGCACAGCTAGTTTGACTCTACGTTCTTGAAACACTGATATTGTTTTTATGGTTAAAAGATTATCTATTTTCACATAACCATACTTTGTGCTTGAAGTAGCTTAGATGCGTATTCATGTCTCCTTGAGCAGATATTCAAACAAACATCTATCATTTGGAGTAGTTGATCTTGGGCTCTTTCCAAATGTTGCTGAGAAGTTTGGAATATCACTTGGTGGTAATTTTTTTAGAATTTCTTTATGAACTTAAATGTTGTTTTTCAGTAATGAATAAGCAATCAGAATGTCTTATTACTTTCAAATGAATTTAATAGGTAGTATGAACGAGCTTCCTACCTATATCTTATTTGAGAATGCAGCCGAGATTGCTCGCCTTCCAGCTTTGGATTTTGAATTAAAAGCATACCCTCCAATAACCAAGGTATTCTTCCTCATGGAATGGTTTTAATATTTTTTGACCTACTAATTATTTTAATTTTTCTCAAACTGGAGAAGACAACATGCTTGCATTAGTTCATGTAAAGTACTCATAGATGCTTTTTCTTTTCCTCTGAAAGAGATGCCTGTTATCTTCCTTTCATATTGCTTGGTAGGTAGATACTACGACACAATACTGATGAGGATCCCACATTGGAAAAATGTAGAGAGACCTCACAATTTATAAGATATATGGGCTACTCCTCTCATTGTTAATTGGTTTTGAGATGGAACCCCATGTAATCTAATATGATATCAGAGCCCATTAAACCCAAACGGGTATTCGGTCCAAAAATTAAAATTGGGATCCGATCCAAGAATGGTGAACCCAAAGAGGCACCATCTTGAGGGGGCATGTTGAGGATCCCACATTGGAAAAATGTAGAGAGACCTCACAATTTATAAGATATATGGGCTACTCCTCTCATTGCCAATTGGTTTTGAGATGGAACCCCATGTAATCTAATAAGTACCACATGGAAAAAAATTTGTACCTTGATATTCTGTAATAATGTTTTCTATTGTTCGGGCGTTGGTTTGCTTTAATGTTTAATAAATGATGTTACGTGCAATTTGTAGATATATAAGCAGTTTCTCTAGGCAACATATTTCATCTCTTTTGATTCAAGACCTTGGTATGCATGTTTTGGCTGCCCATACATAGGGTTTAATGGGCAGGTCTTTTTTTGGATGAATTTAGAAAGGAAAAAAAAAAGAAAACTGATCTTGAAAATTTCACAAGTTTGTATAAAACTTTTTTAAAAAAAAATAAATAAAATTTCAATACCTGTTGAAAACAGAGAATATTTTACTGTTACTGGATTATTTTTCTTGGTTATTTCCTGAACTAATTGTCAACATACAATTATAAGTAGTGTCTTTGATTGCGTAGTTGTCCTAATTACGATATATTCAAGTAAATAAAATCATAAATATTAAAATTATCTTATAGATTGCTTTCTAAATTGAAGGAACACAAATTTATTCTTAATGTGTATTCTAAGGAAAACATAAATTCTATTTCGTAGAAATTATAATTAATATTGGCCAATCAAATTTCAAATTCCTAACCAATAAATTAATGTTGTAAGATCACTTATTGAGTTAGCTCCTATAGGTTTTCAATATATGCGAGGAGGTTTTCAATTAATGTTTCAACCAATAGATTGAGTTAGCTTCTTTTCTTGATTTAACAAGTCCATTTTTAACATTTTGATCCTTTCTTGTTGCAGCGACTTCTTTGTAGACATTTTGACCTTGATCGGCGCCTCCTTGAGTATGTGTATGGAAAATAGCATCCGTTTGTGCTTCATTCAATCTGCCTATCTGCTTTCCTTCTTACTTCATGGGATCTATGTTAGATTCGAATGATAGTATACACAGAATCGAATTCGATCATGTATGGATTTCAATTATGTAATGGGCTCGAGTTGCAAGCTCAATTATAAACTGGCGATGACATTTCAGTCAGGTGTTTGTAATTTCAGGCTGGGGCATGAAATTTCTGTGTAAGTTGTATACTGACTGAGTTGGAACCTGAGTAATGCTAATGTATTATGAGATTTCATGTTTGAGGCTTAACGTTGACATTCCTTCGACCTTGGAGCGCAAATCTCCTTACTAAGAGTAAGGAGAAAATTTTTGGGTAAGTGGAATCCCCCTAATTTATAAATACAGAAAATTCAATGATAGCCACCATTATTGACTTTGTTAGGTTATCAATGTCATATCTTTACCTAATCGATCAAATCGCTGGTAAATTTTTAAGACGAAGTTGATCAGCGATCCTCTTGTCACTGTCATATTAGATAATTTGTTTTGATTTTGTATGGATTTTTTGTTTGTTCTTGACTTGGTATATGGGAAGAAGTCGTGAGGCTTACTTGGGAGTTTGTAGCTGGTAAAAGATGAGATGATTGGTCAAAATCACTATTTACAAGCCTCAGTTTTTCTTTAAAGAATAACGCAATTTTCATTAGTTTACACCACCCTTGAGAACACGTTAAAAGATAGATGATTTAGAATAACATTTTAAGACAATTTGCAAACATTTGTTGTTGTGTGTTTTTTTTTTTTTTTGGGTTAGTCTTCAAGTAACTTGTGGGGTTTTAATTTTTAGCTGGCCATTAGGTCAAGAAGAATTGGTTAGTGGGTTACAATGATTGCTATGTTGTTGGTTCTTATTTAATTAAAAGTTCTTGTTTAGATGAATATCACATAAAAAAAATTATCAATTTGCTGCTTGAACTGTTTAAATTTGTTGTTTGGATCTGAACAATTGAACCTCAAGATTGCTGTAAACAACCAAACTTTTGTCTAATTTCTTATTTTTTTAATTTGATACTTGGTTAAGGAAATCTTGTCTGGGACTCTTGGTAATTGAAATCATGTCTGAATATTATTTGAAGTGAAGTTTCGGATGCAGATTTAAGCTGCAGGACTGTTCTTAGTGTGTCGTAGGTTGGAATTTGGTTTCTGAAATTAATAAACTAGCATGCGCGGCAGAGAGCCCTGCCAGGTTCATGCTTGGATTAGCATTTCTTAATATATAGCCTCGTTTTTAACGAAACTCTAGACTTAAATTACACGTCTTCCTTCACAAACCAAAACTCTCTCCAAATTTGCAAGTCATTTTCAATTTGAATTCTGTGGCCTAAAAACACCAACCCAAGTCTAAAAAATCCACAATCTCCTACTGCCGTGCCCCAAAATTAACTTCCTCAATGTTCATGTAAAACGAATAGATCATTATAAAGTTCTTTTGTTAAAAAAAACCATCGACAGATTTTGGTTTTTTAGTATATAGTGATATATATATATTTTTTGTATAATTTTATTGAATTTGAATGAAAGAGTAAAACTGAAACCAATCATTTGAACAAACCTACGGGGAGTATAAACGTCAAATTGATAAGTGACGAGGAAAAGACCGAAGAAGGACAGACAAACAGGTAGGGAGGGGAACCAAATCTGAGAAAGCACGCGAATGAAGCGCGTGTAAGAAAAAAGAACAGACCAATTTCAGTCCGATGGGCCCATCGGCCACCATTCATAAAAATGGCAGCCGAGATTTGCGTCAGAAATCGCCGGCGGGGCGATGACGATGGCGATGACAGTAAGTAACTCTGAGTTTCCAAGTAAATGAATTAAATAGCAAATGATTATTAATGGGTTAGGCAAAAGGGTAACAGCCGGACCACCCACGCTCGGCCGTCCATTCCTGTAATTAATTTATAACTTTTAAAAATCTGTATGAAACAGTGTCCTCGTGGAATCGTGTTTGGCGATGTAGGGTAAAAGCAAAGCTACACTGATCTGGATTCGGCGTGCCACTTCTTTTTTACGCTTTCCCCATTTTTACTTCTTTCCTTTCCCAGGTTTTGCCTCACTGTTTTCAGCTTCACACTTCCAACACATATGGTATCTTCTGTAATCTACAATAGCCTTTTTACTCGAACCCAAAAAAAAAAAAAAAGAATTAAAAGTTGGGAGTTTGATATATTTAATGTTTTTCATATTTTTGAAGGTCAGCTCTACGTTTTGGAGGAGCCACACGCGTTGGCGCTCTGATAATTTAGGAGGAAAGTGCATGCATTTCTTTTTATAAAAGTACAACGTTTTTTTTTGTTTTTTTTTTTTTAATAATGATTTTGGAATGGTTTGTTGTTTAAAATCCTTGATATTCTCGTTTAAAAATGCAAAACAGAACTTGTTAATGTTTTTTTAATTAATTTATCTTGTGGTAATTATTTATAAATTACATTACTATTGTATACGTCCCTTTTATTTATTTTCTTTTATTGATGATTTCATATATACATATATATATAATGAGAAATAAGTTAAATTGCAATTTTTAGTCTCTGGGTTTAAACTTGATCTTTATAGTGATTAAAAGTATTCGTTGTAATTAGTCTTCAATTCAATCTCAACCAACGTCTGCATGTTAAAACAATTTTCATACCTAACATTCTTTAAATTACCATGTGAAGTTGACTTGATTAAGTTTTGAAAGGATCTAATTATCTACTAAAATGTTAAAATAAGTTTTTTAAACTTAATTAATAAATATTTAAATTATTTATTGAATGAAACGATGAATTAAAAAGTAAAACAACTCAAGAAAGACGACACAATACATTTTTAACATGGTTCGATTTTCCAACCATAGAATAAGATTAATCAATCAAAGGTTAGTACAATTTACAATCAATATTGATTTATGCATAAAAGAACTCCCTTCTTAAATCATGTCACAATAGTTGATCGACTCATTGGATTGAATCTTTTCAAACACAAGCTCCCCTTGTGTTGTTGACTACCGTTTGAACTCCCTTCTCAATGGTAAATACGTCTTCTCCCAAGACTTGAAAATATTTCTCACAAATATAAAAAGATTCACACTTTTACAATTTCTCATAAAAACACTCTCCCAACTAGGATATTACAACTTTAGAACAATTGAGAGTGAATAAACAAATTTGCTCCACCAATCTTCTTGTCTAGCAATGCTCCAATGTCCCATATATATATATAGAAAATGAATTTGTAGAATAAGGAATGTTAAAATCAATTAAACCACAATCACCTCAAATGAAATCGTAGATAAATCAATTAAGAAAAAATGCCAAAATAAGAATATAGTCGTTAGACACTTACACAAGGCAAATTGAAATACAAATTCAAATTCAAATTCAAACTTACTATAATTAAAGAAAAATTAATAAATAGACCTTAAGAGTTTTTGCCAAAAATGCTAATAAATAAAATTTCTTTCAAGTTTCTACCCTAGTTCTATAGTTTGAGTTTAATTTTCAATTTAAAAGTTTTGTTGTAGTCCTTATAATTTACTTTAAATCTCTCAAATGCCATAGGCTTTTGACATATAGAGCTTGAGTTAAGTAAACAATAAAGATGAAGAAGATCTACACAATGTATGATATTGTCTACTTTCTGCTTTGCAAAGGTTTCACCCAAAAGGCCTCATACGAATGGAAATATTGTCCCCTCACTTATATACCCATGATCTTTCTCTTATTTAGCCAATATGAGACTTTTGTCGCACTCCCAACAATCCTCCCCTCAAACAAAGTACCATCGAACCTCCCTTCAAATAGTCATTTATCAGTCTAGCTCTTATCTAGGCCAACTCCCTTTCTTAGAAGCACACCGCTAGTCTAATAAAGCTCAGCCACAGATCTTCACTATGACTACTTCTTCAAGGCTCATAACTTCTTTTGTTTAGCACCTGAGGATTCTACAGACTCAGCTAAGTTAGTGGCATGACTTTAATACCAGATGTTAGGGACAACTATGCAAAACTTATTTTTTTTTTTTCCTTTATACCCAAATAAACCTACTTAATTTTTTTTTATTGATCTCAAACCCTAATATGTTAACCAATTGGTTAACATGTTATCATCATCTCTCTCTACAATATCTAAAAGTGACTTATTTTTTAGTTCAACAATTACAGGAGTGGGATATCAAAGTATCAATTTTTGAGATGATAATTAATATCTTATCCATTGAGCTATGCTTGATTGTTGAACAATGACTATTACGTGTATTGAAACAGTTAATATCAATAATAAAATTTTAAACATTATAGCATATTGAAATCAAACTCAAATCTCATGCGAACTAAAATGATATAATTTGATCTAAAAATTACTAATATGATTATTGACTAAAATTTTAGTTGTTGTTCCTAAATTAGATGCGTAGAGAAATGTGAAATACATTTTTTAAATGTGCCAAATGTGTTTCTTGTTATGAGATAAGATTTAATCCTCATTCATAAATAAATGTAAAAGAAAAAAGAAAAAGACTTCATCCAAGAGTAGAAGAAGATAAGGAGCCAAATATAGGAAAGGGTAATAAGATAATTTTAAGGCTACCAATTTGCATAGGGTAAAACGAATAGCCCCAACGAGGAGACAAAGAGTACATTCTGTCAAAGTTGTTAGGTGATTAAGGAACAAATATTTATTTCTAAGTATTGAATGAGATCAACAAAGACAAACAAAATAGGAAATATTTAAACTATTCCAAATTTTCTTTTAATCCTTTTTTTTTAAAAAAAAAAAAGAAAAAGAAAAGCTAACTAAATTTGGAGGAAGACGACAAGATTAAGTAAAAAAAAATTTAAAAAAAAAGAGAGAAATGAAATGATGGAAGTTAGTTTTAGTTTCAGGGTTTTTACCTGAGAGTTGCATAGGGTTAATGGGTGAGGAAACACGAGGTCCCACTTTCCCATAAGAATGTCCCTTCTGCTTTTGGCGCAAACTCTGATACGCCGAAAGAAGCGACACGCGTTTCTAATCCTGTGGTCCCAAATCCATCATATCCATGTACATGCGCCGCACCCTAGTATTCCCCCTCCACTCCCCTGTACTTATACTCTCGTATTCGAAATTGTTACAATCACATCTTTAAATTTTTAATTTGATCAATAAATCTCTTAAATTTTGTTAAGTGTTTCAATCATGTTCTTTAACTTTTAATTTGATCAATCAGTCTATATACTTTATTAAGTGTTGCAATCAGTCCCTTCTTTAGTTGTTGTTAAATTATTGTTTAATTGAACTTTACATGCACACGTTAGTAGGAAAAAACAAGTTTATTATTGACAGATTTACAAAGAAAAAAGAAGTACAAAAGTTGATTGTAACACTTAACAAAGTACAAGAGATTGATCGATCAAATTAAAAGTTTAGAAGTGTGGTTGTAACAAATTTTAAAATTTAGGAATAGTTTTTGCAATGTTTCCCTCTCATATTCATACGGTAATTTGTGTGGGATGGGAATATGGGATCTCTCTTTCTCTAAGGGCACTGGTTTGTTATTGGTCCAGCAGCACGATTCTAAAGTTAACAAAGTCACGCGTGCCGGACCCACTCTTTTCTCGGGTCCACACGGGTGGACCACCACCCTCTTCACTTTTGACACATTCTTTCCTGCCTTTTTTCTCACGTTCTTCCCAATTTTTCTCCCTCTTTCTTTTTTCTTTTCTTTTTTGATTCTTCTTAAATAGTAATTTTCCATCTTCTTTTTCCTCTCTTTTTTTTTTTATTCTTCTTAAATAGTAACTTTCGTTCACTTTTTTTTAGGAATAATTTTACCATTATTTTAAATTAGTGAAAATTTAAATTTACGGCTGGTTAAAATTGTTAAATTTTAATAGTTAATAGAGTTAAATGTAATGAGTGTTTTTATCTTTAGATCTATATTCAAATTGACGTAATATAAAATTTAAAACATTGAAAATATATACGTATTATTTTCAAAACTAACACTTTTATGAACTATAAAATCTAAATACAATTTGGATGTTGTTTCTAAAAATAAAATTACGCAACAAAAATTTACTAAATTGATTTGGTTCAGTAAATCTGAAAACAAAAAATTGAATCTAAATAAGATTTCAGGCTAATCCTCGTGTTAGATTAGTTGGTTATGACTCAAGTAAAAGCAATTCATATATATATATATATAATTTCATATAAATGATGTACATACCCCTTTTTTTTATTTTTTTTTTTAAACTACCTCTTTCTTTTTTTAGTTGCTATATTATTGTCTAAATTTGGACTTGGAAGACCAATGTTTTGTTTATGTAAATAATTACAATCAAGTTATTATAAAATGTTGGTTAAATTACAAATTTAGTCCTTAAACTTTTAAATTTTTTAAAATTCACAGATCTTCTAGACACAAAATTGAAAATTTTGATTCCATTAGACATAAAATTTAAATTTATATCTAATAGATCAATTAATTTCTAAAAACTTTGAATATGTCAGGGATCTATTAAACATAAAATTAAAAGTGTAGGAAATTATTGAACACAAAATTGAAAGTTTAAGGATCTATTAGACACTTTTAAAAGTTTAGACACAAACCTTAAAGTTCATGAACTAAACTTGTAACTTAACCTAACTTAAAATGTTTTCGGTTAGGTAAGATATTCAATAAAATCTGACTCATTTTCTCAATTTTTTAATTTGGTAGAACGTTTTCTCAGCTATTTGTGTTTGATAAAATAGATTTCATAAACTATTTATGTTTTAATTAAAAGAAAACTGCTTAAATAAATAATATAGCGTGTTTGCAAAACCCATACGTATTTAAACATTTTTTAATGCCAATCACTCTCCAAATATGTTTAAAGAAGATAATTTAAACTACAACTTCTGGCACCTTTTTTTTAACTGTTGAACATTAAATTTAAAATAGTTCCGCCGTGCAAATAATTTATTCAAAAGACAAAATTATAATAACAATACTGCAATTTTTTTTTTATAACGACAACTAGATAGCTTTTGCCTAAGTTTGTTTTAAAACGATAACCACAGATCAAGTTGCCCTCTTTTGATTTGGAAAAAATATAGAATAGGTAAAGTAAGAATTAAAAAAACAACTAGAATTAATAATTGAGCACATTATGAATATTAAAATTAGAAGAGCAAAAAATAAAAATAAAAATTGCAAAGTGGTGGGGCCTGCATTCTGCACTCTGAGCAGCCCACAAAGAAAGAAGGCATATTTTTATATTCATACACAAAATCTTAGAACCCTTTTTTTACGGTGAGATTAGGATATGGTTTATGGATATGCAATTAGAAAAGTAATTATTTGTTTATTTTGGAAAACCGCGTCTCTTTATAATGAATAATCTCCAAGTCTATTTTTTGATTACTCTTAATAAATAAAAAGGACGCACCATTTTGTTTGGTCTGCCAGTGCTTGCTTAATGACCCAATAATCAAGGGGTCGCTGTTTGCATATGTAATAAAGGTTTTTTTTTTTTTTTTTTTTTTTTTTTTGAAACCAATATATAATAAGGGTTAAATCAACAAAAATTAGGTGAATACATCTCATTATCTTATGTTAATCTGCACGAATTTCAAGGTTTGATATTTGATTGATTAACCCTTACCGTATGTATTTGAAATTTCAGATCGATTTCTATGTCATTTATTATCACTAAAAATAAAATTCTCGTCTAAATAGGTCTACTATTTAATTTTCTAATAACTATTGAATAATGACTTTTTTAATAAAAAAAATTCAAAATTTATCTCATAACTTAGTTGGATAAAGACAATTTTTATCATAAACTTTATATTTAGTTCACTAAATTTTTTTTATTAACAAATCAATAGATCAAGCCCTAGAAAATTAGCGCACATCAACTAATGAATATAAGTCTCTTAAAATTAGTAAATTTCAATGAAATTATAACCTTATAACATTGTCTTTCTTTAAAGCTCGTCAATTTTGTACCCAATACTCTTCAAGTATACATTGAATTGAAATGAAATATTTTTTTAATAATTCTTCAAAAGAAGTCTAACAAAACATCTTTTTTAGAGTTGATGGATAAAAATAACTTTTTGAAATTGTAGATTTTTAAGGAGACGAAAAATGAGTAGTAATGGGTCCATAATTTTGTAAAAGAAATAATGGAAGGTGGTTAATTAAGTTGGTTAAAGCCATCATAATGAAAATGTTATCCCCATCAACAAGGCAGCAAAAATTCTATCACCTTTTTCCCTTTTTCTTCCTCCCTGAAAACGCCAACCTTCCTTTCTTATCACCCAACTCTTTTGAATCATCTTCCAATCATTAATTTTAATCTTATAAACACATTATGTGCATTATGGACTTTTGCATTTAAATGCCATCAATATTCTTTAATACTCCCTGAATTATATTCTTAAAGTATAACTTGCGCTCCATTAATTCTATCAATCCAAATATTCCTATGGACTATTTAATTTACTTCTTTTCTCATAAATAATCTAGTAATAAATAAGCCAAATCCCACCCATTTTGAATTGGAAGGGTATGTTAATGTCCGTAAGTAACATATTTTTACCATAAAAATTCATAAATATTTGACTTATTACACAAGGTCCAAGTTTGTGATAAATATTATTATTATTATTATTTTGTAGTTTAAATCTAATTTTGGTTTATATATTTTTGAAATTTCAATTTTGAACACCATACTTCTAAAAGTGACTACTTTGGTTCCTATGTTCGCAAAATCTAACACAAATTCTATACATAGGGAAATTTTTTTAATAAAAAAGTATAACAATATTTCAAAAAATTTATTGAAAGTAATGTTGGGCTAAAATGGTTATCAAAGAAAATTGAGATTAAAAAAAGGAAAACAAAAGGACAAAAACTATTAACTTTTAAAAAGTGTAACTACCCAAATAAACTTTTTGAAAATACAATATCTAAAGTAGCTTAAATTAATAGTTCTATATAAGGTACAATTTGATAACTATTTAATTTGTTATTTTTGGCGTTTAAAAATGATCCTTGTTTTCTCACAAATTCTCTATAATATTTTTCATCTTCTCTATAATAATTTATATTTTTCTTAAGGAAATATTTGAGTTTCTAGCCCAATTCCAAAACACAAAAACAAGTTTTTGAAAATTATGGTCCCATTTGATAACCATTTGATTTTTAGTTTTTGAAAATTAAGCCTATAAATACTACTTCCACCTATAGGTTTCCATGTTTTTTTTTTTAATCTAGTTCTTACATATGTTTTCAAAAACCAAGCCAAGTTTTGAAAACTAAAAAAATTAGTTTTCAAAAACTTGTTTTTGTTTTTGAAATTTGGCTAGAAACTAAAATGTTTCCTTAAAGAAGATGGAAACCATTGTAGAGAAGATGAAAATGTTGTAAAGAAATTGTGAGAAAACAAACACAATTTTTAAAAACTAAAAACCAAAAACCAAATGGTTATCAAACGGGGCTTATGTTTTTAGTTTTTGAAAACATATGTAAAAAGTAGATTCACATGGAAACCCATAGGTGAAAGTAGTATTTATCGGCTAATTTTCAAAAACCCAAATCGTTATCAAACCCTAAATTTTTAAGTTTGTGTTTAAGGTTCTTGAACTTTAAAAATTTATATAGAGATGTTTAAAAATGTTTGATAGGTCCATGAACTTTCAATTTTGTATCTAATAGATACATGACATATTAAATATATTTAAAAGACATAAAATTGACTTTTGTGTCTAATATAATCATAAAATTTCAATTATGTGTGTTAATAAGTTTACGAATTTTAAAAAATGTCAAATAAGTCAATAATACACAAAATTAAAAATTTAACGACCTATTAAACACAAAATTGAAAATTAGAGATCTATTAGACACAAACAAAAATAAAACTTGTAATTTTACCCGTAGACAAAAAGCTGAAAAAAAAAACCAATATTTTGAAAATACAAAAAATACAAAAAGACAAAAATCAAAAGCTAACATTTTTGAAAATACAAAAAATACAAATAGACAAAAACCAAAAGCTTAGAGTTTGAAAATACAAAAAAATACAAATGGACAAAAACCAAAAGCTTACATTTTTGAAAATACAAAAAAATACAAATAGACAAAAACGAAAAGTATAGATGATGGTGACCAAAAATAGGATATAAAACACACTTTTTCAAATTTATATTACTATTAGAGCACGCGGTAGATTGCATTCACTCGATAAAGAGAGAAAGAGAGACCATAATTTTAGTCAAGTGCGGAGTGCCAAACCAAAATCACAGACCAACGAAATTACATTAAAAAAAAAAAAAAAGCAACGGCAGCAAAAGCAACAGCGACGAACACTGTCAAAAAAGAAGATGGATTTATAATAGTGATGTGAAAAACGAAATTTTGCAGCTCTGTATATGTCTCATAATTTCTGTTCGTGTCCGGTACTTTAAGATTTTTCCCTCACCCAATCTTCACAATCACAACCTTCCCTTCCATTTCACTCTTCCCTTTTTATATCTCCATTTCTCTTCTCCTCCTTCTACGTATACCATTTTCATTTTACATTACACTACTAACAAGTCAAAACCCACCACCAAGAATCGTGTCCGCTTCTTCTTCCAGCAGTTCTTGTTTCTGTGAATCGAATTCTCCTCCCCCACCTCTCTCGCTTTCCAATTCACTGTTGCTGAAGCTGCCATTTGGGGATTTTTGGATGATTATGGCGGAAATGTGTCTTATATGACTTGGTGGAGGGTGGAAGGGAGGGAACCAGAGGGGGGTCTCTGATTGATCGCAACTCTGCTTTGATAAAAAAGCGTCTTCCCTTTCCGGTAATTTTGATTGTTCTTCCTTTCCCCAACGGATTTTTGTCCTCCAATTTGATACCTGAAAGGTGTTTGTTGTTTTGTTTCTGTGGGAATTCAAGTGGGGATGATGGCTGTGACCTCCAGCTGCAAGGACGCTGCTAGCAAGATGAGCAGCTTGGATAATGGCAAGTATGTTAGGTACACACCTGAGCAAGTCGAAGCTCTTGAGAGGGTTTATTATGAATGCCCAAAACCCAGTTCTATCCGCCGCCAGCAGCTCATCAGGGAGTGCCCAATTCTCTCCAATATCGAACCCAAGCAGATCAAAGTTTGGTTCCAAAATCGGAGGTATTGTTTCTAATCATTTCCTTTCTGGGTTCGAGTTTAAAAATTGGAACACCCAAAATTTTGTTTCTGGAACAGAGGATTCATTTGGTTTTCTCACGATTTTTGTACTGTACAGATGTAGAGAGAAGCAGAGGAAGGAGGCATCACGCCTGCAGACTGTGAACAGGAAGCTGACGGCTATGAATAGACTCCTAATGGAGGAAAATGATAGGTTGCAGAAACAGGTGTCACAGCTTGTGTATGAGAACAGCTATTTTCGTCAACAGACCCAGAATGTAAGAACTTGATTTGCTTAACTTTCCTCCTTGAATTTTAAATAAAATTGGAGGATGATGATCAGTAATTTCTCTTCGTTGAAACAAGAATGAAGCACAGAAATTGATTTTTTTTTAAAATTTTTAATTTATTAAAATGAATTTGTTATCAGCTGAATGAAATGAATGTTTCCTTGTTAGTGAGTAATATAATTGTTTTGATAATTTCTTCATCTTGCAGGCGACCCTAGCCACCACTGACACAAGTTGCGAGTCAGTGGTGACAAGTGGTCAACAGAATTTGACTCCGCCGCATCCACCAAAGGATGCCAGTCCCGCAGGGTTAGTAGAATTGGCAGACTTCTTGTGCATTCCCTTCGATTCTTTCCTTTTGTTTTTGTGTTTTTATTTTCTTCTATTGTCCTGGTGTTAGAAATTGTCTTTCTGTTATATGCTTTCTGAGAATTTGGGTTTTGCATATTTCCCAGACTTTTGTCCATTGCGGAGGAGACTTTAGCAGAGTTTCTTTCAAAGGCTACTGGAACTGCTGTGGAGTGGGTCCAAATGCCTGGGATGAAGGTTACTTCCTCTTTTTGCTTTATTCTTCAATCTATATAAAAAATGAATCTTTTTCTACTGTCATTATAATTAAACAACAGAAACTTTGCTAATGTTCTAAGCAACATGCCAAAGTCTATTACCTCGATCATTGAGATGAGAGCTTTTGAAAATTATGCTCTGTTGTCTGCTACTTTCATCAGCTTATTTGTATTTTCGTTTCTCGAGGAAGGCAAAGAGCAAGTTTTCATTATTAAAATGGTGCATCGTTAGTTTGAGAAATAATGGAGTTGTAATTTTAATATCACTGCTCAGCAAAGATCATGTATTTTTTTAAAATGATAACAAGAGGACAGGGAATAAGAGAGAACAAATATTAATTTTTTTTCGAAGGCAGATTTCTAATAGTAAATTTTAAAGCATCTTGGGATAAAGGTTTCAAGTGATACTGCAAATCTCGTTTCTTAATCTTATGTTTGATCCTTGAAAATTTCTGACCTTTCTAAATATCTGTCCTGAGCAGCCTGGTCCGGATTCCATTGGAATCGTTGCTATTTCTCATGGTTGCACTGGAGTTGCAGCTCGTGCATGTGGACTTGTGGGTCTCGAACCTACAAGAGTAAGTGCTTCTAAACATAAAGTTAACTATTTGTCCGATGTAGCATGAAGTATGAGTATGTATAATTTATATTGTTTTATGAAGGTGGCTGAAATTCTTAAAGATTGGCCTTCTTGGTTTCGCGATTGTCGCGCCGTTGACGTTCTAAACGTCCTATCTACTGGAAATGGAGGAACCATTGAGCTTCTTTACATGCAGGTGGCTACTACTAGATAGTAGATTGTTTGTATCAATTTTGCAAACTTTGCAAGAAAATATGAAAATAAAATAAACTTTTGTTGATTTGATTTAGCTCTATGCACCTACTACTTTGGCACCTGCTCGTGATTTCTGGCTGTTGCGATACACATCTCTTTTGGAGGATGGTAGTCTTGTGGTATGTGAATGCCTCGCTTTGGAAATTGCTCCTGGTGCTTTGATTTAATCTGAACTTTGGAGCTAATATGCTTGTATTATGCATTTTAGGTATGTGAAAGATCTCTTAACAATATTCAAAATGGTCCAAGTATGCCACCAGTACAAAACTTTGTAAGAGCAGAAATGCTACCAAGTGGGTATTTGATAAGACCTTGTGAAGGTGGTGGATCAATAATCCATATAGTTGATCACATGGACTTAGAAGTATGTAAAAGCTGCTCTGTATTTAAAGCACAGTTATACTTAGCCTCTGATTTTCAAATTTATAATTTTACCCTTTGTTTACTTGAAAATAGCCTTGGAGTGTGCCTGAGGTTTTGCGACCATTATACAAGTCATCTACTCTACTTGCTCAGAAGAACACAATGGCGGTAAGTCTGTTTTTCTGATCTTATTGTTTCAGGTCTTGAATTTACCCATGGGCTCTACAAATGAAAAACTGGAATTTGAAGGTTCATGCAACTTTGAAGATTATATCCCTAACGTCATTATAAATTTCGTTGTTTTGGATCAGGCTTTACGTTTGTTGAGACAGATTTCACAAGAAGTTTCTCAACCAAATGTTACTGGTTGGGGAAGAAGACCTGCTGCTCTTCGTGCTCTTAGTCAGAGATTGAGCAGGTAAATATGATTTTGGCTCGAGCGTACCTGTTCTAGCTACTTCCTTTTTTGGAATTGTATTAAATGGATTTTACTCTGCAGAGGTTTCAACGAAGCAGTTAATGGGTTTACAGACGAGGGATGGTCTTTGTTAGAAAATGATGGCATTGATGATGTTACACTTCTTGTAAACATGTCTCATGGGAAGACAATGATGGGTGCAAATATTTCATATTCTAATGGCTTTCCATCTATGAGCAACGCAGTGCTTTGTGCCAAAGCATCAATGTTATTACAGGTAAATATTTTGCTTGCGAGCTGACATCTAGATGATGATGAGCAATTGAAAAGTTTCTATTTTTTAATATATAAACGCCTTCTACCAATTCATCAGTCATAAATTAGGAAATTCTCCTTTTCAACCTGTGCCATCTTTTCTTTTTCTTGCTCCATTCCTGGACTATTTGTCCCCTTCTTACATATATATAATGTAAATATAACCAGATTGAGCTATAACGCAGGGCCAGATAGGTTCCATCTGATGATTTTAAACAAGGACATGCCTTGGACACTGTAGTCTGATGGAAAACAAGTGATCTTTTAAGAAATAGTTAAATAAAAAGCCAACTGCGTATGGTTAAACCTCAACAACTGACAATGACACTGTGTTAGCTGTTAGCTTGTTTTTTACCAAGTTTATACATAACACCACTCTTAACGCAAAATATTCCTTTGGAAGCTTTTCTTCTTGTTATATTTACCTGCTCTTCTCTTCTCTTATTTATTCTTGCTTTCTTTTTTATTTTGTAGAATGTCACTCCAGCAATGCTCATTAGGTTCTTGAGAGAACACCGGTCAGAATGGGCAGACAGCAGTATTGATGCTTACTCAGCGGCAGCAATTAAGACCGGTCAGTGCGGTTTACCAGGGTCTCATGCTGGAACCTTTGGGGGGCAGGTTATTCTTCCCTTGGCACAAACAGTCGAGCATGAAGAGGCAAGTACTGTTTAAACAGAAATAATTTCCCATGCCTCAATTTTTTGGATAGCATAACCTATTGTCCTACTTTGCTTTGCAATTTCAAAATATTGATTTAAATTTTCTTACTGGAAACAGTTTATGGAAGTTATTAAATTTGAAAACGTGGGCCACTATAGGGATGATATGCTCATGCCTAGTGACATCTTCCTCCTCCAAGTAAGCAGTCTTTTCTTTAATTATATGAATAAATATAAAACAGCATGCATTTATTAGTTTACTGAATCATAAAGTCACATTGAAGTTAAAGTCTGGCTTGGTTCTTCAGTTTAAAAGATGAAAAGTGATTATTAAGCTAGAACCTTCCATATTATAAAGCTTGGATGGGTAATTGTAGAGTAAATCTCAAATCTATGTTTACTGTTAATTATGGTGCACTGCTTCCAGCTTTGCAATGGTGTGGACGAGAATGCAGTTGGAACTTCTGCTGAACTCATCTTTGCTCCGATTGATGCCTCTTTTTCTGATGATGCACCTATTTTACCATCTGGCTTCCGCATCATTCCTCTTGATTCTGGAATGGTAAATACTTGATATCAAATGTCCATTTTTTTCCCTCCCCGTTCTTTGCATTTGTATTTATTTCGATATAAAATTTGTACATTTGCTAATGCTGCAGGATGCTTCGAGTCCAAACCGCACACTTGATCTTGCTTCAGCTCTTGATGTCGGACCTGCAGGGAATAGAGCTTCTGGTGATTATGCTGGTCAATCAGGAAAATCAAAATCTGTGATGACCATTGCATTCCAATTTGTATTTGATGTTCACCTTCAAGATAATGTAGCAGCAATGGCACGGCAGTATGTCCGGAGCATTATAGCATCTGTTCAGAGGGTGGCACTGGCTCTTTCCCCTTCGAATTTTGGTCCTCATGCTAACCTTCAGACACCAGCTGGTGCTCCTGAAGCACAAACACTTGCTCGTTGGATCTGTCAAAGCTATAGGTATTCAAGAAACTCTTAGCTGTGCATATTAATTATTTCAGTAAACTAATTGTTTCCCTAATTACAAGCTCCTTGATCTGAGGAATTCAACCTAATCGATAGAACGCTATAATGGCTGAATATCGACGGTGTTCATATTAGTGAAGAAGTTTAAAAAAACTGCATTCAAACATAAAGTTAACAGTCTGATTATGTCTCTTCTAAAAGTCTTGTGCCCTTTTGTTTTTCTTCCATAAATTGTCTGGAATTGATTTTGATCCACTTACAAGTGTCTTTTCAATAGTCTTCACTGACTTAGAGAATTTGGCATATTTGCCCTGTTTTTTCATGATGATTTCTTTAAATGATAAGTTTTGTAATAGTCAGTTACTATTGTGAACTAAACCCATCCATCCCTCCTCGGCTTTGTTCTTTTACTTTACCTACGTTATAAGGCAAGGAGCTAATAGTAGGATTCCAATTTTATTTTATCCTCCCCTACAGGTGCTATATGGGCATGGAATTACTGAAAAATGAAGGAAGAGAATCCGTTCTCAAATCCCTTTGGCATCACGCAGATGCAGTCATGTGCTGCTCTTTGAAGGTTTGTTTAAAATTCTCTTTCTATTAAATATCAGGGGTACCTCTGTGCCAATAATAAGATATATATATATTTGAATTCCAACCTTCATTAAGATAAATGGAACATTAAAAAAAGAATGCACAGAACCAAGGCCTAATGAACGTGGTGCCCATGCTTAAGGTTTTTGTTTCATTCTGTGTGAAGTTTCTGAAAGAGTTTTCATTTGGAAACAAGCGAAGAAAAGGACAATTTATTTATTATTTCCATTTAGTTTATATGGAAAATTCAATTTGAAACTGAAACTACTGATTTACCGTAGGTCCTACATTCAACAGAGTTAGACATTTGAGTATGTCATAGATTTTCCTTTCCTGAAGCAAGTGCTTGTATATTGATTTATTAAAATCTCTACGATCATAAGATTTGAAGTGTTTTTAGGACAATAAATCAAAATTAGATTTACATTAAAGAAGTGACATTTAAGTGATGCTGAAAACACAAGGAGTAACGGGAATTTTTAGTTAAATATTATGCTTCCACTTGTAATTTGCCCAATTCTTCAGTTGTCTCTGCAATTTCTCTGTACATGAAGTTATATCCTCTTCTATGAACATGCAGGCATTGCCAAATTTTACATTTGCAAATCAATCTGGACTTGACATGCTTGAGACAACCTTGGTGGCTCTCCAAGACATTACTCTGGAGAAGATTTTTGATGACAATGGAAAGAAAACTTTAGCCACAGAGTTCCCACGGATAATGCAGCAGGTATCCATAACGAATCCCCTCTTTCCCTCCCAACCCAATGATGACCAAATGAATAGAAGCTCTTTAAGTATATTAAAACCTATCGTGTTTTTCCCAATGAATGGATTTAATTCAAATTAGATCTTATGAAGCATGGAACAGACTCCCGTAAAGTAAGTGGAAAAGATAAAAAAGGATAATTTCAGAATCTTGGAGAAGCACAAAGTTGTTTATGTATACAATTTTCATCTCCTCCAATTAACTTAACCAAAGGGAAATATTGAATTCTGAAATAATTCTGAAGACACAAATGCTATAATTAGGCACATCTTAATTCATTAAGTGACCTTGTGCAATGAAAGGGTGCTGCTGGATCCCTTTGGAACAGTTTTCTTTTACCATAGCTATTGTTTAATTTGATGAACATGTGGTAATGTCTTACTGATCATACTCTTTTGAAGCATAATTTCATAAAGTTGAGTAATCTATGTTTCTTGTGGTATGTTAGGGCTTCCTTTGTCTTCAAGGGGGTGTCTGCTTATCAAGCATGGGAAGGGCAGTTTCCTATGAGAAAGCTGTGGCATGGAAGGTTTTGAATGAAGAAGAAAACGCTCACTGTATTTGCTTCATGTTTATGAACTGGTCTTTTGTTTGAAACCCTTAGTCAGAAAGTAGGAATATGACAACTAGACTAGATCAAATTTTCCTGTAAGTTAGATTTCAGAAACAATGAAAATAACCAAGAACTAAATGAGCGAGCATATTGCCCCTAATGGCTCTTTCCCCCCTTTTTCTGCTTATCCTAATCGTTTAGTACAATTTTTTTTATTATTAATACTAAGTCAACAAATCTCTCCGTATTTTTGTAATGATGCAAAATTATTCATTTTAGATTCAAATCCTACCCAATAAACTTTGTACCAATCAAGATATTGTCCTTATCTTTATACTAAACGTCCCTTAACGGATATGGGAGGTTCACATTCTGACCCATTAAATTTTCTCAAATGGTTTTAACTTTAAGAATGTGATGACAGAATACCATTGGCTTGAAGAATGGTGATTTTGATTTGTCCTTTCACTTCTCATGCTTTGCCTGTAAGGAGAACAGATCAGAACTTTGATCTCTGACTTCATCCACCAACCCACTCACATAAATCCCACTATCCTAGCTCATTGGGCTGCTTCTTGTCATGGAGGGGAAGGTCTTTCAATAGTCTTAAAGAAAACCTTCTTGTTTAGGGCAGTCAAAAAAGCAAACTTCTTTACTTCTCTACTTTTGTCTCTGGTTTCTTGAGTTCGACTGATATTTCATTTGAAAACAGAGAATTGTGACTTATCCCTTTCTTTTTCTTTTTACGAATGTGGTGGAGCATCTTGCCATGGAAATGGAGGACATGGAAGGTCATTTGCCTCGTTTATTCTGCACTTTTCCCAAATTAATGTCAAAGATCAAACCTTTTTTTTTTTTTTCAACAGAACTTCTTTTCATGGCTAGCTATCAATCTCTCTAACCTTCTAATCTCTTGACTTGGGCCCAAAAATTCCATTGAAAAAAGAAAAAAAAAAAAAAGAATTGATATTTCCTAGCTGACCAGTCATTTGCTGACACACAAAGCATTTGGCCTGTAAGTTCATGATAAAAAAAGCTTTCACAAACCTTCTTTTTCTGATATGTAGTCTCTATTCCTTTTCAATTTTGGAACAAGAAGTCTCTTTCAGCTCAGTTTCCTCCCATTCTCAGGCACTGTTGTCAAGACAAGATAATGGGGCTGAAGAGAAGTTTGAAAGCAGCACTCAGCCAATCTGCCAATTGATCATTGATTTTATTTGGACTTTTATGTCTCTTCTTGGCTCTAAAGTGGGTCAGTAAAATTACCCACTTCCCACCATCACCATGGCCATTCATGTTATCTTCTTCAACAGAAGAGACTGCCCTTTCCATTAAAACTGATATATTGATAAACTTCTCTTAAGGGTTCCACCACTAATTCACAACTTGGATTTTCATTGGCCCAACTTATCTTTCAGAATCCCTGTGCAAACACTCATCTCAGTTGGCATATCAAATGAAAGAGGGGTAAAAAATGACCATGCTTTACTATGCAATTTTCTACTAGCTCTTTTGTTTATTATCTCTAATATTGATAAAGATTAGTGCTAATATGACATTTCTTTAGTTGAGAGGTGTCGTTTACAGGTTTGCAGAGCCACTTAATCACAAAACCTACGAACCAAATTGCAAAATCTAAAACATGGGTCTTAAAGGGGGAAAAAGCTTAGTTACAACTTACAAGACTGGAAACCCAGAAAAATAAAAAGGGGAAGAAAAAAAAATGGTAAAATATACTTATGGTCACGATTTGAATTTAGTTTCTATTTGGTCCCTAAGTTTACAAAACTAACAATTTTGATCCTTGAAATTTGAATTTAGTTTCTATTTAGTCTTTGAGATTTGAAAAGTGACATTGTTTGGTTTTCAAGATTTGAATTTGATTTCTACTTTGTCCCTAAAGTTTGAAATTAATTTCTAGTTGGTCCTTGAAGTTTAAAATTGGTTTTTAATAATTTCCATATATAATAAATAAATAAAATACATATCATCAAAGTCTAGTTAACATACCACGTTATCATTCTATTAAGTCAACTTAATGCCAACTTTATTAGAGATCATTTAAAAACCAATTTCAAACTTTAAGGACTAATTAAAAATCGAAATTCAAACTTTGATGACCCAACACATTTTTGATACTTCAAGAATCAAATAGAAATAAATAAAATTCAAATCTCAAGAACTAAATAGAAACTAAGTTCAAATCTCAATAACCAAAAGTGTATTTTACTAAAAAAAAAATATATATACAAAGTCCGTTTATATATATTTGGTGATATCTAAGTGGGATAGTTATGTATAGGAGGAGATATTAGATCTTGTTTATTCTTATTTAGTTAAGTTGTTCATTTTTGCTAAAACTTTTTTGGGCTAAATCATAAGTGGCCTTTTTTTTAGTTCAACAACATGTGGAGGAGGAGATTCAAACTTCTGACAATTTGATCCATGATATATATAGTGTCTTAACAAATTGAGCTATATTCAATTTAGCCATAAGTTTGGTCTCTAAACTTTCAAAGTTCTATTTTAATAGGTTCTTAAACTTTAAAAAGTGTCTTAATACATCCCTTAAGCTTTCAATATTATGTCTAATAAGTCATAATTTAAAAAGTTTTAATAAGTCTCTAAACTTTCAATTTTGTGTCTAATCAATTCTTGAACTTTCAATTTTGTATCTCATAAATTCCTTAACTTTCAATTTGGGTGTCTATAAGATCCCTCATTTATGAGATATTTTTTAAAGTTCACATAAAATTAATAGTTTGGAGACCTATTAAAGCACTTTTTTTTAGTACAACAAATGTGAGGGTAGAATTTGAACCTCCAACCTAGAGAAAAAAAAAAGTAAATGCTTTAGTCTTTTGAGTTATGCTCATATGGGCAACCTACTAAGCACTTTTTAAAGTTCAACAATTTATTTATTAAAAGTTCAAAGACCTATTAAACGTTAGTTTTTAAAGTTTAAGGACCTACATTAGACAAAACTTTAAAAGTTCAGTGACCAAACTAGTAATTTAACATTGGTTTATTAATGTGTCCATTAACATTTTAATATTAATAAATTACTTATTTACTTTTCTGGTAATTAAGGTTATAAATAGCGACTTTTAGTATTGTATGGAGTTTTTAAAATATTGTCCTAATATAGAAAGGGGTTTTATAGAGAGGTTTTTCTCAACTTAGAAGTGTTACTCATGTGGTCTCGAGATGGATTTTTCAATTGTTCTCGGCCATTAATGCCATATTCATACCAAATTAAACCCGCTGCATCAAAGAGTAGTATATAATCTATGATTTCTTTTTCCTTCTTTTTTTTTTTAAATTTTGAGAAAGATGATGATGATGATGAAGAAGAGGATGTTATATCTCTTTCCCCCTTACACACTGTGATAAATAGTATCAATGGAGCTTGGCTAAAAAGTCAATATGAAATTGAAAAGGATTCAGAAAGACAATGATGAAGAATAAATATGAATATATATTAGGCCAGGCCTGGAGAGCTACAATAATATTATTGCAGCACCCTCCTGCTGGGCTGCACACACACTATTGAAAAGGTGAGAAGTACAAATGAATATCCCAAAGGGCTGTTGTAATAGGGAAGGAGCATTATTATTTATACATGTGCTTAATTCATTCAAGACAACCAAACAGGGCAAAGTTGCATCAACATACATGATTTATAGTTAGCTATTAGTACTTGCGCTAGGAAAATTCAATGCAATCAATCTAGCCATTTAGTTACTTCTATTTTGAAGTAATGAATTCTTTCTTGATCAATATTACCATTACTACTTTTTTAGATGCATTACTAATATTTGAAAAAATGAGTCCAATTAAGTAAGATATAATCAACTAATTAATGCAGTAGCATTGAGCCAACCTAACATTCTTCAACTGGTTAAGGTATTATCACCTCTACCAAAAGATTAATGGTTTGAATTCCAACTTCCACATATTGTAATTGAACTAAAAAAAAAACTTTTCCATTATAAAAACCATTGACTTGGTAGCACATAAGCAAATTTGATAAGAATGCTATTAGCTAGGATAGAATTAATGTATTAAGAGCAAAGTTTTAAATGTCGACGTCAACGTCGACGAAAAATGCCTAGGTCTCAATTTTATGGAAAGATCGATAAAATGTTGAGGTCGATGGATATTTCTGAAAAAAAATTATATATAAAAAAAAATCATAACAAATATTTAAATTAACAAACAAGCATTTCATCCTTTTAAAATAAGTTTAGATTTCTTATAATTAATATTAGCTAGGTCCACATTTGTGATATTTTGTTGATTTTTTTTGTTATATTTTTTCAATTTTTCTATGATACAATGGAAATGTCGATTCACACCTATGTCGATGTTGAATCCATATACATATGAAAATGGCGATAGAAATTTAAAATCCTAATTAAAAGTATATTAGTAATTAATTAGGAAAGTTGTTAGGGTAAATTGTTATAAATAGAGAGGATGGGAAAGGATGGAGGCAGAGAATTGTTTAGGTGGTTTTAAGCTTGAGTTAGTATACGCAAGAGATGGAAGATTCTGAATGCCTCGAATACTTGGGTTATCCTTGTGGTTCTTTATCTTCAATCACAAATGTTTGAAAATTAAAATAGTTGTTGAGAAGATTAATCAAAAAAATTTACTACTGAATCAAATGTTGTGATAAAAAAAAAAGGTGAGTCTTGGTTAATATTGCAAGATTGTTAATGTTGTATAGAGTATTGCTTATGCTTTACACAACACATGTTGTGCAGTACTCACTGTTTGTGATTTTAGTGACTGATCAAAACCATACTGTCACACTGTAACCATAAGAGTGGGCAATATTTTGTTATCTACCATATTCAAAAAGATGAATGCACGTGTATCCCAATTATTATCACCAACAGGAATTTCCATGTTCAAAAACCAGCAAAATATATATATATGTGTGTGTGTGTGTATTGAATGAAAGACGAAGCAAGAGAAGAGGCAAAAATTTCAAACAAAAATTATAATCTCAATCTGCAAAGTAAAACCAAAAGAAAAAAGAAAAGAAGAGAAGAGAGGAGAAAAAGGAATCCCAAATCGTGAAGGGCTCTCTCTATTGATGGCTTTGAATATATAATGTGTTTCTTTTCTTAGCTTTTTGATTGAATCCATTGAAGGGAAAACAAAAAAGGAGGCTAAGGGAAGAAAGGCAAAGAGCCTTTTGCATGGTCTCCAAGGAGTATGATTGAAATTAGTTTCTTTTTGAGGCTTTTAAGATGAAATCCACTTGACATATCATATATATACATATATTCTGCCAGCAAAATCTAGCTGGGTTTGATACTTCAAAATGTCAGCTATTTTATATCTTTGTGTTTACACTCTTCTTTTCCGACGGAATCTTCCAACTATGTGAACCCCATTATTCCCCTTCTGATAATAATAATAATCCACCCAAAAAAAAAAAAAAAAAAGCTACACAAAGTCCTAAGCAAAAAAAATAAAATCATTATAGCCCTACAACCAAAGCCTTGTGGCTGCGCTTTCTTGCAAAGAAACCACATCTCCCTTTTACAAATCTCGCAATCTTTCTTCCTTTTGACCTTATCAAATTGGTTTCCTAACTTTTTTCTCTTGTCCATACTCACACATTTATAAGGTTATTAATTTAATAAACCAATCAACTTAAAAAGAGTTGAATTTGGATGTACTTCCAAGCATATATGTGCATCGTGATGGCATCATTTGGTTGTTTTCTGCTTCATTAATAAAACCCTAATATAGTACTAAATTAAAAAGTTCCTTTTGGGTGTGTTTGGGATCGATACATGTATCTTACAATGATATAATCTTAATAATATATACGTGCAACATGATTCAATGGATTAACAAAAGCATAATACTTCAATGGTATATTGAGATGACACTTGTGTTCTACATTAACTTTAATTAAAAAAAAAATTGATTTTTTTTAAATCAATGTAAGTTAAAGTGATCTTCTAATATAAAAAACATATGCAGAACATCCCATAAATCTATGACACACCCAACATTAATTTCTCCCCATACACCATATAATTACCTAAGATTATGTTCATTTTTTATGCCATTATAATGCAACTCAAATAACGTTTTTGAAATAGTGGGGGAAAAAATTCTTTGTAATCCCATATGAAGTAAGGAGAAAACAGCATGGTCTAAAATGTAATTATAAAGCAGATGAAATTGACCAACCAAAGTGGGTCGATCCAATTCAAAACCCTTCAAAAATTTTGTGATAAAAAAAGAAAAGAAAAGAAATATTCATACATATATATATATATATATATATAGAGAGAGAGAGAGAGAGAGAGAGAGAGAGAGAGAGAGAAGAGGGTACGTTTTGAAATGGGAAGGTAAAGCATAAAGGCAGTAACTTTAGTAGAGTGTGGAAAGGCTTTTAGGTTGTATATTTGTGTTGTCGTTGTTGGAGGATTGATTTACCTCATCCCAAAGTGCCGACAATGGGACAAAATTAAAAGATGATCCAAACCCTGAGAGAATCGGGGACAATAATAATGTTGTTACTACTACTGCACCCTTTGCACTGCAAATCGAATGTTTTAAAACTCTCCCCTTTGCAGCTCTTTGACCTACCTAATTCAATCATCATCCACTATTCACTTTTTTCCCTTTCTCTTTCGATTATTATTCTACACTAATTTCAACCTTAATCAATGCATCCCTTGTTCCTTTCAATGCTCTTCTCCCTAATTTCAATGCTATTCACTATTCACTCCAAAATAGATATATCATTACCTTTTCCAAAAATATCCAAGAATTTTAATATATTTAATAATTCATTACCTCAAAAATATTGATATGGTAATTTAGTACATAAAACCTAGCTATGATCTAGGGTTAAGTACACTAAAAAGTGGGGAGATAAACTATTAAACCTAGTGGGTGTGATTGTTCTACTTTAAAAATGCTTCTTTTATGTAAGTTAATTACTGATCCTTAGGTTTTAATTTAGAGATATTCTTTGGAATAATGACAAGTTTCAATAATTGTGGTGTGATAAGCAGAAACTCAAAGAGGGTTCTACGTACATTTTTGTCTATTTTGTCACCAAATATGTCCTGCATGTTGTCTGTAAATTATCCTCTCCCAACACCCTTATGTGGGTTGTATGTGCAAAAGCTGGTCCAATAATCAGTGTCTGACGCTCTATTCTCATTTTTCAACACTACTTTCTAGGTTAATTAACCATATGATTATAAGTAATGATATATGGCATCCACATAATTAACCAAGCTTTGCATATGTCAACAAAATCTTCCACCAATCAACCTTAGGGTTTTGTGTCCTTAATTAGGGGTTTGTTTTGATATATATTCTTTTTCTTTCAAGTTTTGGGCTTGTGTAAAGTACAAGACAAAAATGCATAATTTTGTTCATCTTTGAAAAGTTCCCAACTTTATCTTTTTATATATATGTTTAGTTGTTTTCCATCAAATTCTTACTCTTAACATATATAGTATGAGAATATATAATAATGTGAAATTTTAAAAAATATGGTATCTTTTAATGAGATAGTAGCTTTTATACTTTGGTTCATTTTTTATAACAAAAAGGATCCATTGTGTTCAAACAATATATTCTAATGAATTAAATGAGGATGTTGTATACTTGTATCTTAATATTGATTTCTTCTCTCTCTCTAATAACTTAGGAGGGGGAAATGTATTCTTTGAATATGTTGCTGCAAGTTTAGTTTTTTCTCATAGAATACAACGACTATTAATTTCCATAACCATAAAACCACGAAACTAAGTGTTGTTGGTACGCCAACAAGAGCATAGTTCAATGGTAATTGGCATCTACTCCTTTCCTTGAGGTCAGAAGTTTAAATATTTATACCCCATTTGTTGTACTAAAAAAAAGGTGTTGTTGTACTAAAAAAAAGGTGTTGTTCGCTCTCCTACTCTGCAGTTGTTGAATTCAAATATATATATATATATATATATATATATATATATATATATATATATATATATATATATTAGATATATTTAATAGATTCACATTCTAAAAACTTGGCTGATTGTGAAATAACTATTAGAGTGGGACTACAAGATGATAGTGAAATTGAGAGATTGAAGGCTGCAAGACCGGAAATAACTAACAAATTGACTACAAGATTGGAGAACGACTATAAGATGTACGGCAAGATTGAGAGGGGTTGTTGCAAAGATTTTTTTTTTTTCCTTCTTCTTCTACAACAGATGTGGGGTTGCAAGATTATTGTGAGATGGGATTGAGAGACCATGATATATATATATATATTTGACAATATATAGGGTGAAAGATTCGAACCTCTAACCTCTTAGTTAAGAGAGTACATACTTTATTTCAGTTGAATTATGCTCATGTTGGCACATATACAATATATTTAACATACTCGTTATAGACATATAATATATTTTTAAACTAACTACATTACATGGAAGGATTATTTATGGTCGTGTCGTATAAGTCTCTAAACTTTAAAAAAAAATGCTTGATAACTCCTTCATTAAGCTTTCAATTTTTTGTCTAGTAAGTCTATGATCTTTAATTTTAATTGTGTGTCTAATCCGTATGTGACTTATTCAATAATTTTTTTTAAAATTCACAAACCAATAGGCATAAAATTGAATTTTATAGTTAATAGGACTTTGATCTTTTAATTTTGGATCTAATAGTTTTGTGAGTTTTTTTTTTTAAAATAAAAATTAATATGTTGAGAATTTATTAGACACAAAATTAAAAATTCATGAACCATTTAAATAGTTTTAAAGTCCAAAAACCTATTAGACGACACTTTTTGAAGTTTATAGACTATACTTGTAACTTAACCTTATATATATATATATATATATATATATATAATATATATATATATATATATATATTTTTTTTAATATACCTAAAGTCAAACAGGATTGGCAACATCAAAGCTAATCATGCAAATTCACACCATGTAAAAAATTTAAAAATGAATAAACTTCAACTTATTGAACAATAAGTCTATAAATATGCCAAAATTGAGTATGGCTCAACGGTAATTAGCATGTACTCTCGATCAAGAGGTTTGAGGTTTGAATCTCTCATCTTCCAAACGTTGTTGAACTAAAAAAAATCTATAAATATCCATAACCAAATATAAACAATATAATGCATATAATACACATATATTTGAAGGAAATTGAACTTTTAAACATTAAATTATAAAACTAAAAAGTAATTGCATAATAATGAAACTTAATGTGGACAAGGACGCCAAAAGCAATTAAAAGCACAACGATTAGTTTTATTTCAAGATTTAAATGTTGTTACTATATAATTTAATTTAGACTCAAATCATGGGTACCCCAAAATTAGCGATGAATTTATTTGATATAGGGAAATTTGGCCTAAAAATTGATAACAAATATGTGTGAATTAAACTAAAGTTATGCTAAAAAAAAGTGAAGGTTTTTAAATTTCCTCTCAAACACAGTAACTTGCCCTATTTCTAACCTTTATAAGAGAAGGCGATCCATAGTTAAATGGACTCTTTTTTCCCCCATTAACCCTAATATTGCAAGTGCACAGGGAGTGTGAAAAATACGTGGTGTAATGATCTTGGCTTTACCTTTATATAATCAAATATAGTTTTTTGTGTTTTCAATATATATATATATAGTCTTTTGAATAGACTATTATAGAACTTTACAAATTTAAAATCACTTTCAAATTAGGACCACGACCAAAATTCAGTTATCTACTCTAGCATTTTGAATGAATTATTATGTCTACCAATGATGACTGAATTGACAAAATTTAATTGATTGAAGGTTTTCATAAAAAAAAAATAATAATAATAAAATAAAAGAAAAAGAAAAAGAAAACTGTTCAAAAGTCGAAATTATGCCAAATAATGGCTTATTGTCGTCTAGATGATTCAAATCAAACTAAAACAATAAAATACTTTTTCCATTATAATTATAATTATATCTCTACGTCAAACACTAATTATTGAAAAAAATTTCGATGTATTCAATTAGTAAATTACAAGTTTTCTTGACCTTGACGGTTAAGAGGTAAACAATAGTAATACAATATGGATGTGATGACAACATTAAACGAAAATTTTCATTTATTCTCTCTCTTTTTTTCTTTTTCTTAGTATGTTTTTAATCATTATTGTTACAATATAGTATTGTACTAGATTTTTTTTAGAAACTATGATGTAGCTAAATCTATGAACTCTTATATATGTATTATTTGTTTCTACCGAATGAAACACTTGTAAAATGTCTAATTATCCTTGGTTTCTTTTGAATTCAATTTGAGATTCAAAGATGAAATTTAATTTAGCCATTAAATGTTTAATTAAGTCATAGGTTACATTTAGGACAAAGATGTTTGCAGGGCCTAACACAATGCGCATGAATTTTCCTGTGTTTAATACTTTTCAATAAGGTTAAGTATTTGCTATCTACACTTAGAAAAATACACTTAGTTAATTAGAGTAAAGATAAGATTAGTTAGTTAAAGCTGGACCTCTAAATTTTTCTTTAACGGAGTCAAATTATTTTCTTTAGTTCATACACATCTTCTAACCCCTAAATCCGTCGCAATTAAATAATTTAAGATTAAATTTAATGGGTAATTATTGTTTTATTAACAATTCCATTGAAGAACGGACTCCTCATTTTATTACTTATCATGATCGTACACTTGTGAAGAAATCTCACAATAAAAAAAATTTAAAAGCGTAGTAGATCTATTAAGTGGTTACATTGGCAATCAACATATCTACAGTTTTACACGCTCTTTACTATAGGTCAAAAAACATACTACATAATAAAAACATAAACTTGGGGGTCACAATATCTGTAATACCTTAAAGTTAAAACCAAAAAAAAAAAACGCTCAAAAGGAAAAACAAAAACAAAAAAAAAAAAAGAAGCGAAACTCCAAGATCAGAGAAAAATAAAGAAAATGACTGGGAGAGGAAGTTCTAGGTGAAGAAAAGTTTAGAACAGTAAGTCGTTCGAGAAAGAGAGAGTAGGGTTTTGTAGGCATGGTCGGAGGTCGGCCTCGCCATGGGGTCGCTGGCGGTGCAGTTGAGTGCTAAGTTCATAAACCCCACGATCTGGTTCTGGTCGGTGGCGCCGGTAATCGCACCATCAATCCACGTGTCGATATGACAATCGGAATAGCAGTAGCATGCCCATTCCACCAGTTCTTGCCGGTGGACGGTCATCTCCTGGTCAACGGGTCCTTTTCCGGTTAGTAATTGGATCAGAACCAGCCCCAATGTGTAGACGTTGCTTTTTTCCGTTATGTCTCCACTTTCCTTAGCCTCTGCCAGATTTTTTTTTTTTAAAAAAAAAGAAAATAAAAGAAAAGAAAGTAGCTTTCTCAGTTATACGGGCATATATATGATTGTGCATGGGTTGTTATGTGTTCATGCAAATGCTCAAAGTTAATGAAGAAATTCAAAGAGAATTGAAACCATAATTATTGTTATTCCATAAATTGTATATTTAAAGGTCAAAATCACAAGTTTAGTATATAATATTATTTAAGCCTGATATAAAATCTAATCTTTAAATAGTAAGCATAATTTTTATTAGACATTAAATTTAAATTTTAGTATTAAAAACTTTTTAAAGTACACAACCTAGAGATAGACACAATTTTAAATAGCTAGATAGACATATAATATATATCTATGAAAGTTTATGAAAAAGTTTGAAAAATATATATATGGAATAAGTCAACTAAAATATACATTATAACCTCAACTAAAAAATCAAAATTTGAATCTTCACCATCATATATTGTTAGAATTAGAAAACATTTACATAGACATATCAAAGTTATATATAGTTTAGGTGAAATTAAACTTGTACGATTATAAATAAACCGTTTCTTTTAAACCTTTTAAAGTACAATAATTAAGTGGGCACACAACTACTATTGTAAAAGTAAGTGTTTTTTTTTTGTTTTTTTTTTCTTTTGTGAGTTCTGTTATGTAAAAGTAAGTTTTTAAAAGTATATGAATTAAATAGATACTAAAATTTAAGGAAACCAAAAAGTTAAAATTTAATCTGATTAAATCCGTACAATTATACGTACCGGGGGCGGAGTAGTGTGGAGAAACGAAGCTCTTGGACAATCCGACAACGAGGCGGGGTTCATATTTTTCATCGACAATAATCTTCTCCGGCGAAAAATTAGACGCAATAACTCCCGGAGAACAGTGCCGGTGCAAAAACTGCAAAGCCCGGCCGAGTCCGACGGCGATATTCCGACGTCGTTCCCAGCTCAAATTCCCAACAATCTCACTCAGACATTGCCCCTGCACATATTCACGTACCAAATACCCACCTTTCTCCGACCGACACGTGCCCAACAGCCTCACCACATTAGGATGCCGAATCTTCCCCAATTCCGCAGCCTCAGCCCAAAAACTCCATTCAACTATAGATTTCTCGACGTCTTTCGCATTAATTTTCTCGACGACGAATTGAGTTTCGTTGTTGGCCACTAGAATCCCGCTGTGATCTGCTTTCGCCGAGGACTGCAGAATGGCGTCCACTGTGACCAATTTGGCCGCTTTGGGATCGAAGAATTTAAGCTCCCATATTCCGTCCTCGTTTTGCACTCTTTTTGGTCCCATCTGCTGCTTACGACGTCGTATTGTTGTAACTAACACTGCCGTCGCTATGAACAACGCCGCCAACATGAGCGCAAACCACCACAAGTGGTTGTAACGGCATTTTTTGACACGATTTTCGCATGGGGGTAGATTGCTTGTAATGTCGCCGCCGCAGAGATTGTTTCCGGTGACCGCGCTTGCGTTTATGGCAAGAAACGCACCGGTGGCCGGCAATGTTCCGTGAAAGTGATTGTGAGAGATATTTATCTGGACGAGAGATGAAACTCGGCCAAAAACCGGTGGGATTTCGCCGGAGAATTCGTTTTCTGATAAATCGAGGAAGCTGAGAACCGGAATTCGAGCGAGAATCACTGGGATTTCGCCGCTGAGTTTGTTGTGGCTCATGTCTAAACTCACGAGCTTCTTACATGAAGAGATTTCATCGGGAATTCGACCTGCGAGATTGTTGTTGCTCAAATTTAGTTCCATTAGCTCCGGCAAGGTTCTGATAGTCTCCAGGATGGAACCCGAAAAATCATTCGCAGAGAAATCCAAACTCTCGATTTTATTATTCCTGATCAATTCCGGCAAGTTCCCCGAAAACTTGTTCCTCGCTAAACTCATCATCTGGAGAGACGGCAAATCCCATTTGTTGCCGCCGATTCTGCCGGAAAATTGGTTGCCAGAGATATCCAAGAAGTACAGTAGTGGTAATTTCGTAAATTCTGGATACAATTCGCCGGAGAGGCGGTTGTTTTGAAGCCGAACACGCCGTAAACTCTTGCAAGAACAGAGACTCTGTGGAATTTCGCCGATTAGAGAGTTTGAAAAAAGGATGAGCTTATATAAGCGTTTAGAATCACAGAGCCCATCTGGGATTTTCCCTGTAAGATAATTAGTTGAAACATCAAGTACAGTGAGATTGTTTTTCCTTCCCAGTAAATCCGGAATTTCGCCGGAAAATCCATTCGACCATAACTGAAGAATCTGCAACCGAGGCAGAGAAGCCAAAGCTCTCGGAATTTTGCCCGTAAAATTGTTCCCAAACAGATGCAAAATCTCCAAATGCTGCAATTGAATTACAAGCTCCGGAATCTCCCCCGAGAGAGAATTGTCACTAATATCGAGAGAAATCAGATTCACAAGATTGAAAATCGGAGGAGGAATTGTACCTGTGAGACCATTTTGGTAGAGAAACAGATACTGAAGTCGAGTGAGATTCCCGAGAGACTCTGGAATTTTCCCTCTTAGCTTGTTGTAGACAAGATCAAGATGATTTAAAGAACCCAATTGACCAATTTCTTCAGGAATCTCCCCTGAAAAATTATTGTAACCCAAATAAATCCACTTCAGCCTCTTCATTCCTCCCAATTCCCTCGGAATTTCTCCACTCAATTTATTAGACGCCAACGTCAAGAACTCCAACGATGTGAGGTTAGCGACCGAATTCGGAACTTCCCCGATTAAAACATTCCCTCCGAGATCGAGAAACTGAAGATCGAAGAACAATCCGATATCTTCCGGAATTGAACCCGAAATCATGTTGTTGGATAAGTCTAGCGTTTGAAGCCCAGAGACGCCGCCCGTGGGAAGTGGGCCGGTGAGATTATTGTTGCTCAAATTCAAATATAGAAGCGAAGAAGAGGCGACGGCGAACATATTCCGAGGGAGTTCTCCGACGAATTGATTGTCCGAGAGGTCGAGAATTTGGATGTACGGTAGCCGGAAAACAGAATCGGGAACTGTGCCAGTGAGGTTCTTGCCGGAGAGGTCAATGGCAGTGATGTTACCGTTGTTGTTGTTGCATGTGATGGCATTCCATTGGCAGGTGGGAACAGAGGGATTCCAGTTGGAGAGAAGGCGAGATGGGTCTTTGGAAATGGAAGTTTTGAAGGATAAAAGAAGGTCGGTTTCATGGAGGTGTTGTTGCAGAGCGGTTGAATGTTGATTCAACAGAAAGAGAAAGAAGATGAAGAAGAAGAACATGGGATTATGACAGCTTTTGGGTCTTCTCTTCCCCATGACTTAATTACCAGCAGCAGCAGCAGCTAGGGTTTCGGTTCGACCGATCTGCTTTCAGTTTCAAGCTTTAGCTCATCTTTCCATGCCCTGCAATTACCCATATATAATATAACACCCAATTTTTAAACTTTTCCTTTTTTAAAAAAATAAAATTAACAAAATAAAACTATTGGCAAACTATCCATGAGACTATACAGTTTAGTGACTAAAGTATTTTATTTATATCTTTATCATAAAATATATATATATATATATATATATATATAATGATAGTTTGGTAATTAAGGTCATTCTAATAACTATTTAGTTTTTTATTTTTTGTTTTCAAAAATTAAGTCTATAAATATTACTTCCACTTTTTATGGATTTTTAGTAGTTTTCTTAATAAAGATGAAACTCATTATATAAAAATGATTTGAAAATAAGCATAATTTTTATTTTTAAAAATTAAAAATCAAATAGTTATCAAACGAGACTAAGACTTATGTATCTTTATTATTAATGGATGATAGGCTCCATTCATATTTAATATTTGTGATGTGATTTTTTTATATATTTAATATTTGTGATGTAATTCTCTAAATTAATATATATATCGGTTCACAATAAACGAATACTCATCTGCACTTGATGTGGTAATATTTTTAAACCACTTTAAAATAAGCCAGATCAAATGGAAAGGTGAACAAAACAAGTGGAGAAAAATAGATATTTATAACAAAGTGAAGCTGGTTTCGAAAATTTAAATGGATATATAATAAAGATTAAAAGTGGAGTTGATATAATAAAAGAGATGAACTAATGAAGCACTAAGGCAAAGTTTTAAAAAAAAAAAAAAAAAAAAAGAAGCAAAGTTTGGATTAGTATGAACAAATATAATATAGCATTTGTTGCATAATCTAGGAAAGGCAAAAGGAAAAGTTTCAAAAGAAGAAGGGAAAAAAAAAAAAAAAAAACAGCTCGATCACCTTGGCCATCCATGGAGCACGAAAGAAGGAAACAGTCATGAAACGGTCGTGGAAATCAAGCCCCTTCTACACCCTGCATCGCATTATTACAGTCAAACTACAAAAACTTTGTGCTAAAAAGTAATTAACATTTTTGTTGATATATAATATAATGTCTCTAGTTAAAAAAATTAAAACTTGCCCCAATATCATAATTTGAAGCTTTACGATTTAGAGAGGAAGTTGCAGGCATGGCAATGGTAGAGGTAGAGCTGAGAGAGTGACAAAGAATGACTGTATATATAGAAGGATTTGTAGGATTTAGAAAATGGAAATTAATAAGGCCGGGCCAAAGCTTTGTTGAAGGAGATAAAGGTGGAATTACGAAAAGGGGCCTGAGTTTCTTTTTGAGAAATGGAGTTTGAACCCAAACGGCTGAAAGGGAAACAGGGACAGATGTTGGAAAAAGGCTCTGATTTTGTCGGGCTAATTACCGATTTCTCTTTTTGACTGGCGGGGTCCGAAAGCGGACGAGGGTCTGTATCCGTTGAAAATTTATTTTCCAAACTTCTTCCAATCTACGCATTTGCCACTCATGGTTCACTTATTTACAAATTTAGGACTCGCTCATGCATTACCATTAAAATGGAATTAGTTTTTTTGGGAAAAAAAAATCATTTTTAACTCTAAACTTCACAGGTTGTATGAATTTTAACTTAGAACTTTTAATTTTATCAATTTAAACTTTAAACTTAGCAGATTATATCAATTTTAACTCTAAACTTTCAATTTAATCAATTTAAACCTCAAACTTGAATAAGTGTATCAATTTACACCATTGGTTAAGTTTCCGTTTCAATCCTCATTAGAAAGATTTTTCACATGTCCAAAGCCAAGTGTTGCTCTATAAAAGATACGTAATTGTTATTTAAAAAAAATAAAATTGTGGAAGAAAATTAGAGTAAACTCGTCATAATGTTTTTTAGTTTTAGAGCATGACTTTTTTTACTTATATTCTTTGATTATGCTACTTTTTTCATTTTATTAATTGAGGGGTTTTTCAATTTTAAGGCAGGATTCTACACTAGTCATCAATTTTTAGTAGAAACAAAGCTTATTTACACCATATTCTTCCTCAATGGAGTACTCTCATTCTTGAATCAGTCACCAACATTGATTTTTTTTTTTTAAATTTCTCGTCGGCCTCAAGCTCGATTTGTCCTCCATCCATCGCACCCAACATAGGGCTTTTGAAATTACCCTCGATAACATCGATGTCACTCTAATCCTCTGTAAGACTATCGATAGGGCTGACAAAGTCAGCTATGACCAGTTCATTGTGTTCAAGGCACCACTTTTTCCACCACCGCCTCTTGTTCTCACCCGCATTTTAGTTGAGCTCAAACTCCTCACCACTGAAGTCGGTGAAACTGTCATGGCCTTCACTGCCTTCAATGACGTCATCGCCTGGACTTCTTCACACTCTCCGTCGCTGGTATCAACACCAAAGATGAGGAGAACACAAAAGTCTATTTATTTTCGTATGGATCCTACTTTTGAGAGTCAAGTTCATGGTTTTCATGATGGTGGCAACCCAATTTGAAATGATTTAATTATTTTTTTTATAATTTTTTTAAAAAATACAAACAAGTACATATCATAGAGCAACACGTGGCTTTGGGCATGTGTGAAAACCTTTCTAACGGTGATTGAAACGAAAAGTTTATCGATGGTGTAAATTTATACACTTATTCAAGTTTGAGGTTTAAATTGATGAAATTAAAAGTTTATGGTTAAAATTGACACAATCTGTCAAATTTGAGGTTTAAATTGATGAAATTGAAAGTTCATAGTTAAAATTGATACAACCTAATAAGTTTAGGGTTAAAATTGATTTTTTTTTTTAGTTATTTTTTAGTTCAAATTAAAATGACATTAGTTTAATTAAATATATTTTAAAGGCAGCTACGCATAAAGCAAGAGTCAAAATCGAACTCCTCAAGAAAAAAAACAGTCAAAATTGAACCAAACATGATCTAAGTAATGACGTTTGTGTATAATACAACGGGAATCTTGATTTGCATGATTTAAATTTTCTTTAGTTTGTCATTTGAAAATTACTTTAAAAAACAAAGAATTAGATAGAAAATAAAAACAATTTCTAGTTCCAATTTAAAAACTTTAAATTTAAATTCAAAATTTAAAAACTATTTTTAGTTGTGAATTTGAAAATGTAGAAAAATGATTAATATGTATTTAGTAAAATTTCATTCTTTAACTAAAAACTAATTTAATAAAATTATTTCTTATTATAGTAAATTTGAATTTGTTGCCGACGAGAGAAGGAAAACAATGGACAAAGTAGAAAGAGAGATTACTGGAGGAAAAAAAAATTAATTTCATGAAATACAAGCGGTAAAATTTAAAAGATGAGAAAGAAATCTTTTTCGACAAAAGAAAAGAAAACTTTTATCGAAAAGTAAGATATGAAATTTTTTTAAGATTAATGCTTATACGATGTTATGTGTTAGTTCAATTAGTAGTATAATCATCCATAGATATGTCCAGTAACTTTTAGTTTGTTGATCTTTGTTATTTTAAATTTTTATAATAAAAATTTCTTCATAAAAAATTGATGAGAAGTTCCTTTTGTAAATAGGAGTGCCCTTTTGGAGTTTGGAAAAAAAAAATTAAAAAGGATAACATTCAATTTGTTGTTTTGAGAGAAAAGTGTTTTGAATGTATCCATCATTTTCATAAATTTTTAAAACATTTAAAAAAAAAAAGAAAACAACAATTTGTTATCTTTAAAAATAGGTTATTTTAAGAGTTTGTTTTTTGAAAATAAGTATATCAAATCTATTTTTATCATTTTTCTTGTATTTTTTATTTTCAAAAATATAAAAGGAAAACAAATCACCAACCATACAAACCCTAATTTTCTCGTCCCGCAATCAACCAAAACAACAATTGTACGTTTCTGGTCAAAGTGTTAGATAGATACACAGTCCTAATGTTGTCTTTTATCTATTTTATCTCTTACCCAAATTAAAAAATAGAATAAATTGAGATTACATTACAAATTTAGTCCTTAAATTTTATGTTTACGTCTATTTGGTTAATAAACTTTTAATTTTGTATATAATAGGTTCTTAAAAATTTCTAATAGATCTCTAAACTTTCAATTTTATGTCAAAAAGGTCTTTGATATATTCGAAATTCTTTAAAATTAACTAATATATCATATATAAAATTAAATTTTATGTCTAATAAGACTCTAAACTTTTAATTTTATGTCTAGTAGGTCCATAAATTTTTAAAAATATGAAATATGTCAAAAATTTACTAGATACAAAAATGAAAATGTAAAAATTCTATTAAACACACAAAATTAAAAGTTGAAGAATGTACGAGACACTTTTTAAAGTTCAAATCTAGAGCATGGAGAAAATTCTAAAAATTCAAGAACTAAACATGAAATTTAACCCTAAATTAAACAATTGAAAGACGAATATTATAATACATGAAAATGGAGAATGAAAAAAAAGGACTTTTACAGAGAATATTGTACACACGCAGCAGCAGCAGCAGGAGGAGGTGGGAAGTTACAGGAGAATGGGTGGGATAGAATGAAACGAGGACTTGAAAAAGAAAAATTAAAAATTAAAAAAAAAAAAAAAGAAAAGAAAAGGAGAAAAATTGGCAGAGAAGAAGAGAAAAGAAAAAGTGGGTTGTCTTTACGTAGTAGCAATTAGGCACAGCATACACTAATGCCAGTGCTCGTGCACCATCTTTTCTTTTTAATGGGGCCTTTTCTCGAAGGAATATACAGTGTATGGTCTTTGTCATTCCCAGCATGCTTTTTTCCATCTCCATTTTCTAATTAATTTTATCTCTAACCACAACTAAATTAAATTAAATTAAATTCATATAATATATGCCCCCACCAAAGTTTTCCACTCCTTCTTTGATCATCAACACTAAAGTTTATTTGTTTAATTTATATGTTGAGTGCAATTGATCTTCCCCCACTATCTTTCTTCTTTCCTTGGAATAATGCACCTTTTTAGTTTACATTTGTATTTGTGCTTCTATTTCTTCAAAGCAGTGAATTAATTAGGGTCTCATCACATATATATAAGGACTAATATTTCATTAATATATTTTGATTTAGTTAAGGTAGATCGTGTCAAAAAGTAAATAACAATTCTTAAATTTTTTAAAGCATATATAAGTTTGATCGAACCTATAATTGATGTCAAGTAAAATGTTATACTTATATTTTGTTCTTTTGCGTCAAAGGAAAGAGTCTTTCTACTTTTCAAAACTCAAAGAGAAAAGGAAAATAATCTCTATGAAAATTTATTCTATTCATGTATTTAGCTGTTGATAAATGTATATGTTATTTTTTATTTTATAAACTATATATTCTTTTCAAATGCTATTATATGGCTAGAAACAAATGAGAGTATAGTAGTATATGAAAAAAAAAATCCATATTTACTATAGCACCAAAAAATTAATCCATTTTGGGATATTTTGATTTTGTACCTCTAATTTTAGTTTCTCCAATCCCGAAAACTTTTTCTAAAGTGTAGAAGTGACTCGAGAGCATAGAAATTAATCAATTCTCTGCTAATCAAATGCAGCAATTAATTGGTAATTGATATCATAACCCTCCAAGAAAATTATTATTCGCATTCATATATATATATATGATAATTTAAACAAAAATAATAATATAAAATCAAATCATCTTCTTGATTGATCTGTCTGTATAGTGTCCACCACTGGTTTGTGAGTGCATATGCACGCGCAGCCCTCTAAGTATCTCTCCACACAGTATTCCCATTACTGGACTTGACCACTTTACCTTTTTTCCTTATAAAATAAATAGATTTTTTTTTAATTATAAAATAAATAGATTGTAATGAAATGCTGATTCATTTTAATTAATCCCTTTCTTATATTAAACATGTACGAAAAGTTCATTTTATGCCACTTAGAGTTGCCACTGGTCTACCTAATTTGCAAATCCAAACAAAATTAGGGTTTCAGTGCTCCATTTGTACTTGTACTTCAATTCCCATTAAAATAAAAATTGAACTCTTTAGCGTATTTCAAACGTTTTAATATTCTCTAACCTTTTTTATTTTATTTTATTACAAGCGACTTAGATTAAGATTAAGTGAAGCTATGTATCTATCTATTTATGTGTGTCTGGGGTCGAGATTCGAACTTCTAAAATTTTTGGTCGATAATATAATGTCTCGCCTAGTTGAGATATGTTAAGTAATTTGTGGTTAATTATAGGTTAAATTACAAGTTTAGTTTATGAACTTTCGAGCTTGCATCTAATTAATGTCCGACTTTAAAAAATGTTTAATAGACCCCTAAACTTTTAATTGTGTCTCATAAGTTCTTAAACTTTTAAAATATTTAATAAGTTTCTAAATTTTCAATTTTGTGTTTAATAGGTCTTTGACATGTTCAAAAATTTTAAAACTTAACTAACATATTAGATATAAAATTGAATTTTATGTCTAATAGAACTCTAAACTTTTAATTCTATGTCTTACATGTCTGTGAATTTTTTTTTAAAATGTCAAATAGATTAAGAATCTATTAGACACATAATTAAAAATTCAAGGAATCTATAGGGTACAAAATTGAAAATATAAGGATTTATTAGATATTTTTTAAAGTTTACCAACCTCTTGAACATAAAATTGAAAGTTTATAGACGTATTAAACACTTTTTAAAGTTCAAGGAGACACAAATCTAAAAGTTTGGGAGCTAATCTTGTAATTTAACCTTAATTATATATATATATATATACACACTTAGGGAGAGTGAGGTATGGCGTAAGCATGATGTGAAGGCTAATTAAGCAGGACCCGAATCCCTTGATTAAGGGTCTCCCTCTCTCTCTTTTAGGAACTCGTAGGGGTTCATGTTCCTAAATTAGTGCTCCAGTTCATACAATATTAATTAAGCTAAGCTAATCAGCCATATAAAACACTTTAACTATATATAAATAATAATAATAATTGAGATCATCACTTTGGTTTTAATTAATAAAAGACAACTTTGGTTTTATGCACTTCTTTGCATGCTGTTTCCTTTTTCCTCCTTTTGCTAGCCATTTATATTTTAATGCACAGTTCTATATATATCAATGTCGGTCGCTTTGGACCCTACCAAGATTTGTCATTAACCCTAATGGGATCATGATTTTTATTATAATACACTTACATTCTTATCATTTATCCAAATGAATGTCACATGGCGAACATTAAATTCTCTCTTGGAGCTCTAAATCTTTCCTTTTTTGTGATTATGATACTTCTTCCATTACTCTAAATTGGAGAGCTTTCTTTTGAACTGCTCCTTGTATGTTTCTCACATACTTTTTATGAATGAAGTATCTTTTTCAAAAAAAAAAAAAATTCTCCTAGTAACATGCATGAGATTGTGAAAACTTATAATCAAAAGTTTTATCAATCCTTTAAGGGCTCCTAAAGTTTGGAAAAATCAAATATGTAAAGTGACAAATATAAGTTTATTTCTTTGCAAAATCATATGAAATCCATTGATCCAAAGTGCAAATCCAGTCATACTCTCACATAAAGATTGCATTTTATGATAGTGCATGTATTATAAACACATTGGTGCAAAGTACAATAATTGATTATAAATTGAATAAAAACTTTGGAAGCTATGGAAAAGAGACATGACTAGTGGTTTTTTTTCCAAATTATAATGATATATAAATCAAACTAATGCATGTCATGATAAGGAAATCTAAGATAAACATCTTTTCCTTCTAGGCTAATCCCAAATTTAGAGCCCCATATAAATGTAAATAAAGTCTCAATCAAACCAATTAATTCTTTTTTTTTTAGCTCAATATCATGTGGGGGTCGGGTGAGAGAATTCAAACCTCTAATCTTTTAGTTGTAAGAGTAGATATATTTTAATCAATTGGGCTATGCTCAAGTTGGAACCGATCAATTCTATAAGTTTTAGTAAGAGTTCATATGCAGAATCAATTGTAACTACAAAGTTGATGATATTTGAAAAGATGAAAACAGAATTTGCAAAGTAAAATGTCAATATCAAGGTGAATAGGCCCACCATTAATTCACATGCATATGATTTAATTTATAGAAGAGAGATGGGTCCAAGTCCAAGCCAATATGTTATGGACCATTTATCTACAAGGGGCTTTTGAATTTTTTTTTTTTACCCTCAAAAGTTAATTTTTTGCATTGCACGTGTGGAACTCACGAACTAAATGAGATTTGCAAACCAATTGGGCGCAACTTTGGCTAAAGTCGCTACAAAAAGGACTTTGGGATTCGTTTTTAACTTTGATTGGGACCATCGGCAATTATTGCCATCTCTATTAAAACTTGAATCATGTGCTTCTGAGTAGCTATGGACCACTCTTCCCGAATTCGGCCCATTTTTTTTCTGGGCTTTTATTTATTATATCCATCAGAAAAGCCCATATCCAGCCCATTTAACTTTCCCGAGAAAGCTCCCTAGGGCTCTACTCATATAGCACTTGCAATTAATGTTGGAATGATCACCGTGATTGATTTCGGGTTAAATTACAATGTTAGTCCTTCAACCTTTTAAAAGTGTTTCCTAAACTTTTGATTGTGTGTCTAATAGGTTCTTAATAAATTCAAAAATTTTAAAACTTAATTGATCTATTAGATATAAATAAAAATTTTATGATTAATGTAACTCTAAAATTTTAATTTTATGTCTAGTAGATCAGTGAATTTTAAAAAATTTAAAGTTTAAAAACTAAATTTATAATTTTGAAAGTTCAAGACCAAATAAATATAAATCTCAAATCTCAAAGTATATTCAGGGACTAAATCTGTAGTTTTAACTTTGATTTGGAATGGAAAAATAAAGGATTTGAATACTTCGGTTTTTTTTATGGCACATATATTTATTCTATAAACTGTAGACTTTGAGGAAGTGTTTTTGAGAATTTTCTTGGTTATTCACAAGAAGTTGTTTGAGATTACGATAAATTTTGTGTCATATGTCTAGCCAAAGATTGATCAAATTGAGGTTGTATTGATATAATTAGTGGTTTATTATATAGTTTAATTGTGTTTGGACATGATGTTTGTTTACATAAGCATCGTGTGTTTGTTTTAAATTTTTTTAACAGTCAATAATTTGATCTCAATGGAAGAGTTGTTGTAAAATCAAGGTTCAAATATTGGTCCCTATACTTTGGGTTTTGTCCTATTTTGGTCTCTATTTTAGTCCATGTACTTTCAATAAAGCTTAAAATTGGTTCTTATGATAAGTTTAAAGTTAATTATCAAAATTGGTTACATAATAATAATAATTTTAATACAAGAAAAGACACAATGTGAATATATTTCTAACATTTATAAAGAGAAAGCTAATAGAAAATAAATTTTTTTTATGAAAAATTAATAATGAACTAGCTGTAGGGACCAATTTTGAGCTTTATCGAAAGTACAATGATTAAAATTGGACATTTAAAAATACAGGGACTAAAATGGACAAAGTCTAAAGTACAGGGGCAAAATTGTATTTTAACCTAAAATCAATCAATATATAGTAGCATGGATGTGACTGAAGCTTTAGTATGAAGTTGACTAACGATGCATATTATTCAAGGTATAAAGGCCAATACTTTCTTACTTGTTAGAGAGTAAGAAGGCTTCACCGCTGAGTTTTTTTACCTAATAAAAGAGAAATGCAAAGAGAAAGAGCGAGAATATTTTCTTTTAAGAAAAATAAAGGTTAAAATATCATTTTGGTCTATGTACTTTAGGCTTTATTCCATTTTGATTTCTGTATTTTTAAATGTCCAATTTGAATCCTTGTACTTTCAATAAAGCTTAAAATTGGTCTCTACTATTAGTTTATGGTTAATTTTTCTTTAAAAAATTAGCCTCTATTAATTTTTCTTCTATAAATTTTGGAAGTATATTCACATGGTGTCTTTTCTTGTATTAAAATTATTATTATTATTTAACAAATTTTGATAAAAATTAACTTCAAATTTGTCATAGGGACCAATTTTAAGCTTTATTGAAAGTACAAGGACTAAAATTGGACATTTGAAAGTACATGGACCAAAATAGAATAAAGCCCAAAGTGCAGGGACCAAAATGGTATTTTAACTAAAAATAAATATATTTAATGGTGGATAGTAAGAAATTCCTAATAGTCAGCGAGAAGTATTGTTTATAATTCATTCCTCAAAATTAACTAAAGGTTATCATATTCATATAGTGACCAAACAACATTCACCAAAGAAGTTAAATACTATGTTAACATAAAGTTAATAATCAAACAATAATAACAACTTTCTTAGATTGAAAGATTTGATCCCCACTCCTATACCTTTAATTTGTTGAACTCAACAAGTTATACACACACAATAACAACCCTTCCTAATTCTAAATATGAAAATAGCCAAGACCTAATTAGATACACAATACAACTATCTCTTGATAACAAACCTAGTTTAGCAATAATTATAAAACCAAACTTTGAAGTACTCAAGCAAACCCATCATTGAGAGCAATCTCTAGTGATTCAACCTTATAATTTATATAATAAGAAAAGTCAGTCATGGAGACCAAATCTGGGATCACAACTAATGCTTCGAGAGAGCTTATTGGAAGAGCCCAAATCGCTCGAATTTCGTTTCTCAAAACTTTTTCTAGCGATCTTTCTCATGGAACTGGTTAAGGAAAGTTTAGGGTTGAGCCTTGTGGTGCTGTTGAAAGTGTCACAAAATTCCCTGTGACAGTCCACAGCTTTGTCAATGGTTGTGTTGGGAAATTTCAAAACTCTATCTTTTACAGCTTCAGAGCAAAGCCCACAGAGCCATTTCCCTGAAAAGGATCGTTGGACCTCTAAAATGTAGGGTTTTGTGCATTCCTCTTTCAGCCCACAGCAGCTGCACACAGCCTGCTGTAGCTCTACTTCAGCTTCTTCTTCTTCTTCCACTCTGTTCATTGTTATTTCTTCTACTTCTTTGTTTCTCAGTTTGAGCCTTTCAATCTCCCTGCTTAAATCCGAGACTGCTTTTCGAATAATCACCCGCTGCTCGTTCTGTTCAAAGATATATGTTATAGGTTAAATTACAAATTTGGTTTTGATGGTACTAGGATGTCTCAATTTGGGTTTGAGTTTAGTTTTGCTTTGGTTTTTGAGATTTAGGCTCCGTTTGATAACGATTTCGTTTTTTTTATAACCATTTGATTTTTGGTTTTTGAAAATTAAACTTGTTTTCTCTCAATCTCTCTACAATGACTTCATTTACTTTAAAAAATATTTGAATTCTTAGTCAAATTACAAAAATAAAAACAAGTTTTTGAAAACTACTTTTTTTAGTTTTCAAAACTTGACTTGGTTTTTGAAAACATATATAAAAAGTATAAGGAAAACCATAGGTGGAAAACCATAGGCTTTATTTTCAAAAACTAAAAACCAAAACCAAATGATTATCAAACGGGGACTTAATTTTTTGTTTTTGAAAGTTGTATTTGTTTCCTCACAATTTCTTTCCAATGTTTTCATCTTTATTAAAGAATAATTGAATTGGTAGCAAAATTCCAAAAACAAAAACAAGTTTTTGAAAATTACGACCCCGTTTAATAACTATTTAGTTTTTCGTTTTTCGTTTTAAAAATTGTGCTTGTTTTCTCACAATTTCTCTACAATGACTTTCATCTTCTCTACAATGGTTTCTTTCTTAAGAAAACATTTGAATTCTTAGCCAAATTCAAAAAACAAAAACTACTTTTTGAAAACTACTTTTTTTAGTTTTCAAAACTTGGCTTGATTTTTGAAAACACATCTAAAAAGTAGATAAGAAAACATGGAAAGCTATAAGTGGAAGTAGTATTTATAGGCTTAATTTTCAAAAACTAAAAACTAAAAACCAAATGGTTATCGATCAAACGGAGCCTACTTTTTTAAATTTTCAAAACTAGGCTTGGATTTTGAAAAACATTTGTAAAAAGTTGACACGACAAAACAAAAAAACTCATGAATGGAAGTAGTATTTACAAGCTTAATTTTTAAAACCCAAAGAGTAAAAGCTAAGGATCCATTTGATAACCATTTAGTTTTTGGTTTTTAGTTTTTGAAAATTAAGCTTGTTTTTTCCAAATTTCTCTACAATTGTTTTCATCTCCATTAAGGAAACACTTGAATTCTTAGCCAAATTCTAAAAACAAAAACAAGTTTTTAGAAACTACTTTTTTTAGTTTTCAAAACATGGCTTGGTTTTTGAAAATATAGGTAAAAAGTAGATGACAAAACAAGTAAAACCATAGGTGGAAGTAGTATTTATAGGCTTAATTTTCAAAAACCAAAAACCAAAAACCAAATGGTTATCAAACGGGGCCTTAGTTTTTGGTTTTTGATTTTTGAAAATTGTGTTTGTTTTTTCATCATTTCTCTACAAGTGATCTTTTTTAAGACAGCATTTAGTCAAATTTCGAAAACAAAAACAAGTTTGTGAGAACTAATTTTTTTAGTTTTCAAATTTTTGCTTGGTTTTTGAAAACATAGATTAAAAATAGATAATAAAACAAAGAAACCTATTAGTAGTAGTTATAGGTTTAATTTTCAAAAAAACCTAACACTAAAAACCAAATGATTATCAAAGAGACTTGAATAATTATCAAATAAGACCTAAATAATTTCAATCTAGTTTCTATAGTTTGGTCAAGTTTCAAAAACAGGTTTTTTTTTTTTTTTTTTTTTTTTTGTAAGGATGGAAACAAATACACAATATTAATGGGAAACAGAAAAGGACTGACAAAGAAGTGGATGGGAGGGTATCCTACATTCACGTTGACAGCTAAGTTGAGAACTGAAGGCACCTCTCCTTATCAAATTCCTTGAACGCCACAGTCGACTACAACCCCTAGCTCCTTTATGAGCTAATAGATTTTATGGCCTTAACGTATTAACGTATAGAATACATGACACATTTTAAATTTATCAAATATTGAAGGAATGTTTTTGCCAACCTGAATATAATTCGACTAGTTAAGACATATATCTACTACTAAGATGTTAGATGTTTAAATCCACGTCCAACATCTTGTTGAATTCAAAGAAAAAAAAAAAAGAATTGATGTTTTTTTATCTAATTGTTTGTGTTAGTCGATAGTATTTGGATTTAAGGCTAAATAGAAAATATAAAAAATTACAAAAACCACCTCTGAACTATAAGGACTGTTGCAATCACATCTTTAAAATTTCAATTTGATCAACCACCTCTAAGCACATATGAAACTTTACACTTAAGCCTTAAATATTGTAAAGTACAAAAACTATCTTTGAACTACAATAATTTTTACAAGCAAACTCTAACTTAACGTTTTTCAAACATTATAAAATTTGAAAAGTATAAAATATTAACCAGAATTTGGTTTTCAGAGATCAATTTTGAGCTATCCTCTCAATTTATAAAAACTAAAAATTGATATAAAGAATATGAGTTTAATTGTAATATAATCTTATAATTCAAGAGTTTAACACTTATAATCCACATGTGATTTGAGTATTTTGCAATCTTTAAAAGACTTAATTATAATAATTTGATAAGTTTAGATAAGCTTATTGATCACATTAAAAATTAGAAGGTGTGATTGTAACAATTCCTATAGTTCAACAATGATTTTTGCTATGAGAAAATGAGTTGCTTAATTAATTTCAGTGAAGTAAAAAAAAAGCAAATTTAATTAAGTTAACCCTAGGATATGATATGATATGAGAGACAGAATCGAAAGGAGATACAGAGAAAGAAAAGGTTGGTAATGATTAACCATTATATACCTGCATGACTGAAACTGGGGAATTTCCTCTTCCTTCTGTATATGATTGTGCTAACATCAGGAACCTGCACTTTTTACAATATACGGATATGAAGAAGAAGATGAATGCCAGATATCAACTTAAAGGTCTGTAAGTTTAGAATATGAGAAAGAATAATCTTTGAGAAATGAAGAAGAAAAGGAAGTGGAGATATATATATATATATATAGGTGCCTGTGTTGATGCTGAGAGAAACCAAAATCTACATTTTGATTCACTTTTTGTTGTCATTAATGAGCAAATTGCACCACTAGGACTCGATTGGATTACACAATGAACTTGGGTTGCAATTTGGATATTGATGGAGATGGAATGGGACCATGAATTTGAATTTGCAGCTTACTCACATTTCATATATACTTCCAATAATTATATAGAAACACCAAAGTATTTAATTGCTTTTATATTTATGTTAAATATAAAATTGGCACTCGTGAGGGGATTCACGAGCCTATAATGTAGCCAGCTACTCTTGATGATTTAATCATGCATGAATTTAGAGTTTGATTCAATGTTTTGCCCAGATTAAGCATAATTAAAATCTCCCTCGTGTCAAATTTAATCTAATCTCACACAAACATAGAAATATCATCTGCAGTTCATAATTATGGACAAGACCCCAAAAGCCTGAAATTTAGGGACAAATTTAAATATGTTTAATTTATTTCTCTATTGTACTCTGATGGAAATTTCGTCTGATGTTATTTCTCCCGTATGACATTAATATATAAGTTTGTATGGTGTGAATAATTGATTATATCACTGAAAAGTGAAGTTTTAAAATGAAAAAGTTCGGTAAAGAATAATTTAAGCGAAAGGGTTGAATTATATAATAGATTACATGGGGTTCCATCTCAAAATCAATTGGCAATGAGAGGAGTAGCCCATGTATCTTATAAATTGTGAGGTCCCTCTACATTTTTCCAACGTGGGATCCTCAACATGTCCCCTCAAGATGGTGCCACTTATGGTGCCACTTTGGGTTCACCATTCTTGGATCGGATCCCAATTTTAATTTTTGGACCGAATACCCGTTTGGGTTTAATGGGCTCTGATACCATATTAGATTACATGGGGTTCCATCTCAAAACCAATTGGCAATGAGAGGAGTAGCTCATGTATCTTATAAATTGTGAGGTCCCTTTACATTTTTCCAATGTGGGATCCTCAACATTATAAACATCATTTCAAGGGATTATGTTAGGTTTTTGAAATTGAAGAATTCAAATCATAGTTTTAAGTTGGTCCTCTGATTGGACGATCAAGTAGTGCATGAAACTGGAATTCAAGCTTGGTCTTCCAGAATATTACAGGTTCACTTGTGCAGCAGAAAATGAAAGGGAGAAAGATGACAAATTTGACCAATTAAAAAGAAAGAGAGAGTTTAAATTCTAGTCAAATTTCTTCTAGGTTTATTTTAGTCTCTAATTTTAAAATATAATTATTTTAGCCTATAAACTTAAAAAAAGAATAACTAGTTTTGTTTTTTCTATTATCTTGCCACTTATTATCTTACCTAATACGTGTCTAAACCTATCTATATGATTTCAATACATGCTTTGTTAGCCCATTAACACACTTGTAATTGTTGCCTATTTGTTTTTGTTAAAAAGTAAAATGAGAGTAAGAACCAAACTAGTTAGTTTTTTAAATGTCAAGACGATGTCCGATAACAATGGTGTTTTTAGTTTTCTACTTTTAATTATGTTTGTTTTCTCGCCATTTCTATAACATGTTTTTCACCTTTAAAAAAAAAAAAAAGTTGAGTTCTCATCTAAATTAAAAAATAAAATAAAATCAAAAGCTGTTTTTCTAGTTTTTAAATTTTGGCTTAAACCTTGAAAACGTTTTTAGGGAGTGGATAGCAAAACTAAAGAAACACATGAGTGGAAGTAGGACGTGTGTTCATATACTTAATTTTCAAAAATAAAAATCCAAAAACTAAAGGATTATTAAACGATACCTAAGTCCCTAAAATAAGGTTAAATTAAAAGTTTAAGCCTGAACTTTCAGATTTGTGTCTATTTGGTTTCTAAACTTTAAAAATTATCTAACAAGTCTCTAAAACTTTTAATTTTGTGTCTAATAAGTCCATGAACTTTAATTAAAATATCTAATAGATCTCTAACCCTTAAACTTTGTATCCAATAGGTCTCAGACATATTCAAAATTTAAAAAAATTAACTGATCTATTAGATATAAAATTGAATTTTATGTTTAATAGAACCGTAACCTTTCGATCTTGTGAGCTAGTAGGTTCGTGAATTTTAAAAAACGTTGAATAGGTCAATGACTTATTAGACACAAAATTGAAACTTCAAAGACTTGTTATATTAGACACAAAATTGAAAATTTAAGAACTTATTAGTCATTTTTTAAAGTTCATGGACTAAATAGACACAAACTTAAGAGTTCAGAGACTAAACTTGTAATTTAACCCTCAAATAAACCTCTTGAACATTGAGAGATCATAAGATAAAATAAATAATTCATTTAAAATTTTGAGAGACGGAAAAATGAAATAATCTTGAAAGTTGAATGAACAAGAAAAAATTCCAATTATTCTTATTAAAAAGTTATAAAATGGAGAGGGAAGTGAAATTCATTAAATTAAAATTAGTTCGTTGCATGTATTTAACAAAAAGAAAAACATAAGAAGACGGCTGAAGAGAGAGAGAGAGAGAGAGAGAGAGAGAGAGAGAGAGAACACCAAGATGGACTGACTGAGATTTAAGTTGAACAGGGACTCCGTGAATTGCACTGCCATGCATTGCAGCTAAGTGAGAGAGAAAGAGACAGTCAGAAAGACCCATTCAATTAGCTTCAAATATAAAACTCACATACTATTATATGGAGCATGTCTATGTATGTATATTAATATGCATTTTTATTTTATGTTTGCCCTTCTTCACGGGCATCTATCTTTCCTTTTATCTTTTCACTTTTTCTTTCTTAATACTAACCCCTCCATTAATGAATTTTCTATTTTTAGACTTCGCCTTTTTTTACATCAAAGTAACTTTTCTTTTCGGTGGCCAATATGTGCATAGTTCAAACTGGTTAAGACATTATATCATCAATAAAAAAGTAAGAGATTCTCTAATCCCCACACTCTGATTATGTTGTTGAATTGAAAAACAAAAAACAAAAAAACCAAAAACCTTTTCTTTTGAGTGTTGGAAAATATTTCTATAAGAAAACACTTCATGTGTTAGATTATATGTATTTAAGATTTTTTTAGAAATTAAATGAATATACTTCATTAGACGTATGTGAGAAGCATACGAGAGGTAGTGCATAAGTCTTACAGTGCCTTACATGAAGGCTTGTCAATTTAGAGCAATAGGAAGTATCATAATTAACAAAGAGCTGTGGACCATAAGGATGCCAAAACAAGAATATCCTCCCACATATGAAGTTGTTGCCTTCTCTTACTATTGAAAATCTGATCGTTTTTTTTTTCTAGCCATATATTTCCTTAAATTACTATTAGAAAACGCCTCTTGTGTTACGTTATGTGTTTAGGGTTTGATCTTGCTAAATACTTGAAAAAGAAACCATAAGGCACCAAATTAGAACCATCAATAGAGTGTCCCTAAACATTTTCTCAAAAAACCTTTTAAAAGACACATTTCTACTCCTATATATGAAAAAAAGACTAATTTTTTTCTTAGTTCAATAATATGTAGAGGTGGAGAGATTTTGAACTTTTGATATTTTGGTTGAGAATGTATATTTTAATCAGTTAAGCAATGTTCAAGTTGGCAAAAGACTGAATTAAAACAACAGAAAGAAATAAAAAAGTTGATCAAATAAATAGTTGAAGCATTTAAAGACAGAGTTTTAAGAGGCTCATAATCAATCCCACATTGAAAAATCAACACACACACAAAAAAAAAAAAAAAAAAAAAGATATTTGAACAGTGTCAAGCTAAAAACAATCTCATAAAACACCCCATTAATTGTGGTTATGGGTGTGTGTAAAAAGAGGAAGAGAAGTTGAAGAGAGAGAGAGAGAGAGAAAAAAAAAATCTTTTTGATGTGCTATAAATGCAAGACATGCAGTTGAAGGAAGTGATAGGGTACACTTTTTAACTCCTTTAGCAACAAAAATGAAAAGGGCAGTTGGTGTACAATACAAGTGAATTTAATTATAATTACTGTTTGTTTCAGTTAGTACTACAGAAACTAGGATGGTTTCCTACAAAACTATGGGCTGAAGCTAAAGAAATGCATGTCATGTTTCTTCCCCCTGTCCTTCACTTTACAATTAATTCAACTTCAACCCCAGCCCTGCAATAAAAGTAAACCAAGAACAATCATCTCTCTCATAAAAGATCCAACATTTTAGTTTCATCTAATTTACACGTGTGCAATTATACAATTTTAATTTTCAGTGATGGATATAATCAAGGTTCGAAATGTCGATGTCGATGGAAATGTCGAGGTCCAAAATTTATGGAAATGTCGATGAAAATTTCGGAGGAAATTTACGGAAATTGTGGAAATTGATGGAAATTGTTTGAATTAGCCAATGAAACTTAAATTTTGACTTAATTAGACTATAATGGACTATTTTTAAGCATCACATCTAAAAATTAAGACAATATTTAGATATAAATGTCAATTGAAATTTGAAATGTCGATGCGAGTAGGAGTTTAAAAAAAAATGGAAATTGATTAAAATTATTTGAATTATTTCATGAAACTTTTAATTGTGACTTAATTATAGTATAATTGATTACTCTTAACATTATATATCTAAAATATATGTAATATTTATATTCAATGAGACAATTATGAAGGAAAATTGAGAGAATTGAAGTGAATTTAAGAGAATTAGAGGAAATTTAAGAGAATTGGAGGGAAATTAAGAGAATTGGAATTGGAGTGTAGAAATTCCTTGAACCTGTTATCTAGCGCTTCGAATGACCTAGTACGGGGGTCTCGCTTCTAAACTCTTATCCAATTGCTCTCTGTATTTTGTACTCAGTTTCTCCTCAAGATAATAAAATTCTCTCTCCCTCTGCCCATGGACATAGGTTATTAGTTATTATTTATCAACAAAGAAAAGATTAAATTTGAATATATATATATAAAAAAATCATGCATGCACGTTTCTAAGTTTCCCATGCCTTTCCCATTGAATTTCATGGCTATTGTGACTAATTGAACTAACCTTAAAAAAAATATTAAAAAAAAAAAAAACCGAAAAATAGGACGACATGTCGTCGAAAAGGGGAGGAAACGACATCCCCCCTAGGCGACATGTCGAAATGTCGGTCAACATTTCGACATGTCGACCGACATTTTATACCCTAGATATAATATATAACAAATAAGTAAATATTTTTTGAGTTCAACAATAACTGCAGTGGAGGAACTCGAACCTCAGACATTTTGGTTGATGACACACACTTTATGCCAATTGAGCGCTAACAAATATGTAAATATGATATGATATTAATTGTTAATGTATTCTAATATGTCCTATGCTTTTCAATCTTAGAGATATTGCATATTTTCTAAATTTTCAAGGAATTTTGTAATATTTTGTTGGTTAAATTACAAGTTTAGTCATTGAACTTTGAAGTTGGTGTCTAAAAGGTTTCTAAATTTTAAAAGGTGTCTAATAGGTCCTTGACATATTTAAAATTTTTAAAAACTAATTGAATGTTATGTCTAATAGGACCCTAAACATTCAATTTCGTGTCTAGTAAGTTCGCGAATTAGAATATGTCAATGATCTATTAGACACAAAATTAAAAATTCAAAGCCTTATTGAACATAAAATTGAAAGTTTAAAAACATATCAGACACTTTAAAATTTAGAAACCTATTAGACACAAAATTGAAAGTTTGAAGATCTATTAAACACTTTTTAAAATTCAGGAACCAAATAATACAAACCTCACACTTTTGCTTTGTTTAATAAATTTGTTAATATATTTTCAAAATTTTCAAACATTAGGATAATATAATACTATCGGTGTCCATTATTAGCTTTAAATATAATTTTAACCCCTAAATTTATATCTATTATTTGCTTTGATTCTTAAAAACTTTTCAAATTTTGATTTTGGTTCTTAAACTTCATAACAAAATTTTAATTATTTGCTTGATTTGATTTGTACAGTTCAAATTTTAGAGTATCAAGAACAAAAGCGTGTAAATCTTTTTTTCCTAATTAAAATTAATAGAAATGAAATTTTGTATCCCTACTTGAAATTTAGATGTACAGTAATCATACGGTTTTAAATTTACTTTAGTCTTGCTAAAAAACTCCATAACTAATTAGAAAATACAAAGTGTACTAAATAATCCATTTAAAAAGTAAGTGATAATTTAAATGTTAATGATAATCCAATAAAAATATACTACATGTAACGAGATTAATAAGTAATTAATAAGTTAAAACATTATAAAAATTTGTAAATGATTTTAAAACCTACTTAAAATTTGAACTTGTCTTGCCCAATTTGCGTAGATAGACATAGAATAATGCAGCAATTACATGTCGTGTCCCATTCTTGTTCCCAAGGCTTTTGGGAGAAACTACAGATGCCATGGATACAGAAACAATAAGGTGAAAACAATTAAACCACTTCTATTGTGAAATTTTACATAGAAAAATGTCCTCACCTTTCTGGAAGAACAGGCAAAACTAGCATTAGCTATTGTAATTTCTGTGGCAAACCATTCATATCTCCAGCTTTGATATGGGAATGACGAGTAGAGAGGTGATGAATTGATGACGGCAAAGTCAAAGATCAGAATTGATGTGCCGGTCTGCGACATAATCTTCTCAAACGAACTTTTTCCTGGTAATTGAACAAGTAGATGAGCTTGTTAAGCAGTGTTATGAACTCCTTCAAAAGCTGTAACAAGCAATTGACAAAGCTCGAGAAAATGACACTTGCCTCAGTGCTATCATGATCGTAACGAACCAAGAAAAGACACCTGCAGCCCCTAATATCATGCATTCTCCTCTGGACTTCTACAATATGGGCATCGTAGTAGATTGCCTGATCTCTCCTCTCCTAAAAATTTTAACACTCTAAGATGCAGTGGACTACAGAAGAATGAACAATCTACAGGTCGTCCAAAGGGTTTTGCATTAATAGTCACCTGGAAGCAGAGTACAAGATCCCCAATCTTCACCTTTTGGCACTCTGAATGTTCAAGAGGGACAGAGCGTTCTCGTACTGCCTGTTTTATGTTGACCCATTCATCTTCCTCAGCTCCAAATCCGACAAATCTGACACGCACTTCCTTTAATGAATTGGCAAACCCAATCAGACAATCTATACATCCATCCGCAAATGAAAACTTGCATGAAATCATACTTTGATACTCATATCACATGCATATACGTGCATGTATAACTTAATAAGTGTGTTCCTCAGTAAAGTACTTTTACATCTAAAGCCCAGACACCTTTATGAACAATGAGCTCACTTGGTTCAACAAATCAATAACTCCGTGGAAAATGGAAGGTACCATAAATCATAATACAAGAAGAAAAAAGATGTCAGGTTCGAAGACTCACAGCTTCGCCGGAACTAAGAAATCTATGCGTAAGGAACATAGCAACATCATACCTGCATAATATACATATATATATATAAGTGGAATGCCATCAGAACCGCAGCAAAAATTTGAAATGGTAACAAGCAGAAACCATAAATACAGCTTCACCTAAAACCAACATAGAGTTCTCATTCTTTTCTGTTTTATATATTTTCCCCTTAATAACCTGAACATAACAAAGTTTCATGGTAAAATCATCTCCTTCAAGTAGGTAGCAACCACATTCAACCTTTAGTCCATTACAATTTACAATCAGATGCTGAAAGGAAATTTTATAATTCGATTCAACACCCTGCTTGTCCTGAGGGAGCAGACTGAATTAGAGGCCTCCCATTTTAGATATCATGTCAATCTGCATGTACTAAATACTAATCATACACAAACAATGAAACAACCATTCTTATGAATTGAAATAACATCGTAGGAAACCAAAAGTGATTCTTTTTCAATAGCAGCAGCTACTACGTAATCACACTGGCAGTAAGATTTTAAATTGCTACATAAACATGCAATTCAATGCGTATCATATTTCCCAATTCTTGCTTCAAAAAGAATTTATTTGTCGTTTTCCCTTTTTAGAGCTTGTTTATGATAGGAAACAAAAATATCAATGAACAAAAATACTGCAGAGGACCAGGCATCAGATCTGAAAATGGAAGCCAAGGAGTTTAGGAGAGCCAATCATCAAGAAAGGCTCCATAAAGAGAGAGAGCCAACTACATACTATAGACTAAGCCAATCCCACACTTCCCATGAATCCTCTATATTTTCCCTCAAAACTCATATTCCTTTATTCCCAAAGCTCCAACTTGAATTCATGGCTAAGAGGGAGCTAGACAAAATAAAGCTTAATTTTGAATCAAACCTAAAAAATGCTCGAGTAAAGGAGGAAATTGTTGTCTGCTCGAGTAAAAAATATCATATTCCTGTCTAGATAACTCTCTCTTCTATCTGCAGATATCCATGGCTTTATCTTTGGGGCCATATGCAATCCGTAAAAGCATGAATTCAAGCATATATTTCTTCGCTTAATTAAAGATCATCAGAGAAAATACAAAGACAAACACCCAACCAAACAAAACCAATGGTAGTGATTTCTTCACGTACCATGCACCATCCTTTGATGACCTTGCTTCAAATTCCAACTCTGATAAATCTGGGCTCTTTTCACCTGCTTTTAAATAAAGATCATTAGCATGTGGAAGGGGGGGAAAAAAAGGCTCACATCTGCACAAATTTACGCAAAAAGTTGAAACACATTTCCATTCCATGTGCTATTTTTGTTAATTGGGAGTGTGAGTATTCAGTACAGCTTATGCACACTAACTAATTTCATGAGACAACTTTTGACTTTACCATATTTAGTTGTCAAGAAACTCATAGAATTTTAATGTCTTAAGTAGGAAGTCACTATGGGTTTGAACTCATTTCCCCCAAAGTACCTTTATGTTTTTTCACTTGCCCCAATAACCAATACACTAGGCCAACCTATGGTGGTTAATTCCATATTCTAATGTTAAATGGTTCGACTACAACTAGAAAACTAGGGAAGGAAAAAAGAAAAAAGAGGCGCGTGCAATTAACTAATAGACCCAATATAACTACAGTTATAAACAATCAATCAAGAAATCTTATCTAAAAAATGACAGTGGAAGAGAGGACAAAAGATCTCAAGTCCAAGGGCAAGCTAAATACCAGATGTAAATATTGCCTCAACTTGCCCCTTCTCCATGCATTGCACTATATGCTGGTGAAAACTCAACATTTCTACTATGTAACTGTTAATTACTAAAAGTGAGCTCAAGAGGATGCACAATGTATCTTACAGGTATATGTCTAACCACCTTGAGAGGCTAGCTACTATCTACGTCCAAACCTTGCCAAAATAGAAAAATACAACCTACCCCACCTCTACCTCAAATCCCTCCTGATAATAAATAAATATACCCAACCCATACAATACTAACTCACTCTCAGGGGATACATTTTCCCTTTCTAGAACAAATATTCTTCATAGGAGGCTCACAGAATCTCAATAAATTCAAATTGTAGATCTCTCCAAAGCATCATTCAAATTGTTCCAAATGAAACTATTGTTAATTTATGTCCAAACGTATATGTATGAGGGTTGCATTAGTGTTGAAACTAGAAAGGAAGTGCCATTTAACATTAAACCATCCTACAGCTGAGTAACTTTGCCCTCAAAAACATTGGAGACAAATGCTTGCTCAAGTTACCTTCGTGGCCTTGAGAACTTTCCTGAGTCTTATTTGAAGGGCAAGCTTTCGGAATTTCAGACATCCTCTTTTCAATTTTTGGGAAGTCTTGCAGTCTACTTTGGAGCCAATTGTATACCTGTAACATTGTATGAAGACAAATTTTTCACAAGAACCTTTTCTTATCCAAACATGAAAATACAAAAGATGGCCTGATAAAGAACAGTAAATATTTCTTGTTAAAAAAAAACAGTAAATAATGAAATGGAGAAGAGGGAAAAGCAAAAAGAAAAAAATAAACATCTCAGGAGACCTATATAAGACTCTACTGTTGTAATTAGGGGAGACTTGCAGTGGTGCAAGACACCAAACCTAACCCCATTGAATCAAGCTTCAAAAAACTTTTTATTCTTCTCCTGCCCAATACCCACTATTGACCAAAATACCCTGCCAAAGAATGATCCTTCCACAAAAATGAAAGTTACAAAGCATTTCCTCAAGAGAGCTCACTGAACCAGACTTGAGGGCAGAACTCACAACAAAGATCTGCAGGATTTTGCACCAAATGTCGTGAGAAAACGGACAATGAAGAATCAAATAATTCTGATCTTTGGGTTCACATTGAATGAATGCACTACAGAGGTTGCAAGTACAAGAAAGCATACCTCCTGTGAATAGAGTAGTCAGATTTGATCCTCCCATACATACAATCCATGCAAAGCATTGAACTTTTTTACATAGTTTTAAGGCATAAGTCTTCGAGAAAGAGAGTGCAAAAAGTTTGACTTGATGACAACAATTCGGGGCAAAAGGGACCACAAGTGAAGAAACTAATGGACTGAATAATATTTCAGATAGGAAACATAGAACTGGAGAGAGAGGAGGTAGCATCCAACTCCAAGTCAAGGAACTTTAGAAGGGCTTCCCAATTGGCTTTAGTTTGAAGAATAGAGTAGCTACAATAGTTTCAATCTAGAGATGCAATAAGAATACTCTATGCTCTTTTATCCCTCTCCAAAGGTTGGAGGGCATTCCCACTAATCAAATTAAGGGAAAGTCCGGAACATTAAGATGTGATCCTGAACACTCGATGTAAGCTTGTACCACAATGAATCTCTCTCTCCACCAGGAATCTCCACAACGATTTCCAAAGGCCCACAAAAAAAATGTTTATCAAGTTCTATTCACAAAATATACAACAGTAGAAGTAGAATAATATTACAAAAACAACAGAATAAGCAAAAAATAGACAATGTGACAACCTCCATCCACTTTATTACAGGCTTCCCAGCACGACCAGAGGACCGACTGTATGGACATGGAATACCAAAACAAGAGAACTCGACATTATACATACATCATATACATATTTAAAGATTAATTAAAAGTTTTATGATAAACGAGAAAAATGAAACTCACTTGAAACCTTTGGTAACTTTTTGACAAAATTCTCGATTAAGCAACTGTTCTCCTGATTCCTCTAGCAATTTCTCCATTTTCTCTATCTGTTTGCAAGGGTTAAACCCGAGGGGAGATGGGAAAACTAAAATGAATGTTCCTGTTACATTATAAAAGGTATGTACAACGAACTCTCGACCCAAAAAGAATTTATAAATTGATGCAAAAACAATATTTCATTATGGATTCAGTGTTAAGGCATAGAATGAAAGAAAATAAATAAATATGCCTTCAGAACCCTGAATATCCTGAAAATAAAATTTCTCAAAGAGCTCCTTTTTTATTAGAAAAAAACTTCATTTCCATAAAAAGTGTAGCTACAAGAAGAAATAGGGACTAGAAGCTTGGTCCTTTACCAGCAGAAAAATTAAGATCACATAGGATAAAGAATAACAACGAATGTTGTACTTGTACGTAATTAGTTCTGCTTCTCAGGAGGGTTTTTTTTTCCCCTTTAACAAAAAGTAAAGTTTTCATTAAGATAGATAAGAGCACATAAACATGAAACCACACAGAACATATTGGTACGGGTGCACCAAAAGGCAAAGAGTGGGGGTATTTACAAGTGCGCTTCCCAGCTAGTGAAAATCATAACACACGCACATAAGGAGTCCTTAAAAACAAAACATTTTCTTGCCTCCTCATATTTATATTTGCATGACTATTTTTCATTATGATGAAAATATTAGGAAGACTTACTTGCTCTTGTCGTTTCGTACAAGGGTATATTTCTCAATACAATATTTTGCAAGAAGACGCTAAAATTTTGTGTCTGAAGTGAGTTTTAAGGAGGGATTCTCTCTGGGGTAGATGATATCGATATGGTAGTCCTTTTCCAGTATAGGTAGAAAAAATAGTTGATTCCTAACTTATAATTCTCTCTCGTCTCGCCTTTCAAAGGTAGAAGAATACAAATAAAAGATTAACTGTGCCCTAACGTAAGCTTTTGGTACAAGGGTAAGTTAATACTTTAAATGTTGAATGTGGAACAACGATGATGCCTACAGACTAAAGAAACAAATTTAAAGAAAAGCGAGATTCCGCATAACCGTTCCTGTTTGCTAATGAAATATGTTGCACGAGGAAGAACATGTAGTCGAAAAATGAAATTAAGTCCATTCACTTATCATTAACTATTGACGTAATATTACAAATTATGCAATAGTTCACACATCAAAGGAAGTTACGTTGTGGCCTCCATTTAACCCAAAAGCATGAAAAGATACTTCGGGCATCATCATCGAAAAATATAAACAAAATGCATACCAATGGCCTGCGCAACACAGACAGTGAGAGACCGTACTTTGAAATTATAGTTTGACATTGTAAATCCATCAACACCGAGATAATCAAATACATGCTCAGGTTCTACGAGAAATGAATGAGAATCCTACCTCGCCCTTCGTAAACCCAGAAAACATGTGTCTGTCTCTCGGGCGGAGACGCTCCATTCTTGCTGTTGCTGTTACTCGATTTTTGGACCGAGGAGGATTTTCCAGTTCCACGCCTCGTCGAGCAGAAATACCCAAGCGGGCCGCCTGGAGTCTGGACGGGTCCCCCCTTTGCTGCCTTCGAGCTTTTTAGGGGTTTACGAATAATCCTTTTTTTAAAGAAAAAAACAAAACATAACAAAAATAAATACTCTAATCTTTTTGCAATTTTATCTTTATTAGCATATTTCGACATTTGTATGCTTAGGGCTTTTTTTTAGTTCACCAATCTTTTGTGATGGTTGATTCAAATTTCTGATTTCATGATCGAAGATTCATGCCAATTATCGTTAAATATTTGTATGCTTAGATTGGTGTGAACATGTTACGTTTTTTCTTTATTTGTGTGAGAACATGTGTACTTATTCATGTTGTTTTTAATAAATGAATTTTGCTAATTGATGAGTTAAATGAGTAAAATTTATATGTCTAAGGATTCCGTAGATTTGTGTATTGATAATTCTTTATATTTGATAATAAATATTTAAATTGCTCCCTAATTGTGTGTGTTTTGGTAATTGTCAATAAAATTGTTAACAAAAAGTTGATATATTATTAAATTACTGTTTTGTTGATATATTTGGACACCTCACCATGCAATTAACATATTACTCATCAAACACACGCACATAGTGCTCTTATAGTATTTGTTTCGTTTTATCCTACAACATATGCTGATCTAACAATAAATATTTAGATGTTTAAATTGCTCTGTATTCTAACATTTTGGCAAAAATATGTGAATCTAAACACAACTTAAATTAATAGTTAAAATACTACTACTGTTTTTTATAGGTCAAAATTTTGAACATTTACAGTTACGCTATATTCTAGAAATATATATGATTCATTCATGAGCGGATCTAAGAAGGAGTTAGGGGCACATGGTGCCCACTCAGCTTGAAACATTTAAGAAAAGTCAAGAGTGTTATTGTAACGTTTGAAATAATTAAGAGTATTTTTGAAACAAATGTCAAAGTTCATGAAAACTTTTAGGTTAAATTATTAAAAATACCCCTGAACGTTGGGGTAAGTTTCAATTATGATCATAGATTTTGAAAAGTTTCATTTTTACTTTTGAGCTTTGAAATTGGTCAAAAAAATATATTTTATGTTAAAATAAATTATAGAAATTAACTCGGCAACTGATGTGTAAAAATCAAAAGACGTATATAATATTATTTACAACTATATAGAAGATTAAGATCATTGTTATTATTTATTTCATCTCAAAAGATATCGTCAAAATCATTTACATAATCAATTTGTATACATTACTACCGTCAATTTACGTGAATGACATTTTAAATGATGTCACGTGTGCCTCCCAATTTTTAGACATTAGCCATCCTATCAATTTTTATTTTATTTTAATAAAAAAAAACTCTAAAAGGGCGTCTTTTAGAATAGATTTAAGTTTAAAGATAAAAATGAAAATTTTCAAAGTTTAGAGACATAACTACGGAAACGTATCACAAAATTCAGGGATGTTTTTAATAATTTAACCAATTTTTTATAATTTAGCCTTGGGCCAAGAAATGACAAAAACCACAGCCAAAGGGTAAATGTGTAAAATTTAGAAGCGCGTGGTACTTACGCCAACAGTAGGGTCAATTACAGCCAAAGGGTAAAACCATAAAGAACCGAAAAGTGCGACATTTACGAGTACGCTTACATGTTTTATAAATATAAATTGCCACCCAAGGGTAAATCCGTAAAATTACAGGCGCGTAGTACTTACGCTAGCACGCAGTATAAAATTACCACTTCCGGACCTCGGCCGTGAACTCTGAAGAGCAAAACAGTCCAAGACCAAAGATAACACAATACGAAGAACAGAAACGAGGATGGGTCGCTCCCTTCTCTCTCACTTTCTCGTCCTCTCACAGTCTTCTCCTCGCTTTACGCCTTCTCTGTACGTACTTCTTCCATTCTCTGCTCTATTCCTCGCACACATATACACGCAGTATCAAATGCAGGGAAATCTGAGAACGTTTTGGCATTTCTAAGTTGGATTCATCAACTTTCGAGCAGATCATTTTCTGCGTTTGGAAGCAAATACTCCAAGACTCATTCGCTCTTTCCGCTTCATCGGTCTTCAATCGGAAACACTTCCCGATGTTTTTGCAGTATCTCCGTCACCGAACCTGCTGCGGCCGAGCGTCCTCCCAGTTCCGTCAAGTAATTTCTACTTCTACCGCATTCGTTATACTCGACCTCGAATTTCTTACGTTTTTATGGTACGAATTATTGGAGTGGATCAAGAATTGAAGCTACTGTGTTTTTGAGATTTCATTGGTCGCCAAACTGTATAAATTTTCAAGTCCTTAGTTCTACATTTGCCAGCGGAACTTCGCAGAAGCAATAAGATAAACACTAGATAACGGATGGTTTGAGAAAAATGACCGTTAAACTAACTTTTAGAGCAGAGTCGCTTGCCCTAAGCAAACTCTAATGTCTACCTTTTCGAGTTTGAGATTCATCATGCCTACGTATAATGCAGATGCCTCAGAGTTGTCCATCGCATTGACAGTATGTCCTGTATAAGACTAAAATTGTCGACGTCGGTTTACTTGGATGAATGAAACTGCATTGCTAATATTCTTCATTTAAAAAACATTCTTCATTTCACATTGCTCCCTTATTTTTCCCCTTCTCTTTTATATAATGTGTATATATATATATATATTTGCGAGTACTCTGCCCTGTCGTGCAATTAAACGAAGTTGAGTATTGTTTTGCCAGGCAGAGGATAGTATCTGGTGTTCAGCCAACAGGCTCTATTCACCTTGGTAATTATCTAGGTGCAATAAAGAATTGGACTTCGCTTCAGGTTCGTATTACTTCCCATACTTACACAGGCTTATGAATAATTTTGCAATGATATCTCTTGCTTGTATTCTCCGCCTTCCTCGTGTGGAATTGGTCATGTTAATTGTCAAATACTTGGTAGAATTTTTTTATGTATGGCTCCCAGAAAGACTTCATTTGAATGTAGCTTTTGAAGTAATGAAGGTTAGTTAGTTAGGTTCAGTGCTTGTATTACCATTGCTACTTCTTTAACCTATACCTAAGTACCTGTAGGGATTATGCTTGGATTTCATGACGCGCCATACATCTTTCCTTTTTTATTTCTTGAACAAGTTAAATCAATACCTTGGAAGCTGACGGTAGTCTCAAATAAAAAAAAAAAAACCTTTAGGTTCTTAGTGATTCATTCATAAAAGGGAAAAATGAAAAAGAAGAATTTACGCCTATACTAGACAAGGTATAAGTTTGTTAGCTCTATGATCCTCTTAGAAATAAAACAACCTGAGAAATTTATTTTGAGCTCATCATCATTCATTTTCCCCACATGCTAGCTACGATGAAATTTGAATACCCAATTGCAGTGCACGACTCGTTTTTCTTTTGGCTTTTACTACTTGCTATCTTGTCATGACTTTCCCCGAAAAAAACATAAAATGTTCCATTCTCATATTGTTGTAGAATTACCCTATTCGTTTCATGCTATGTTTTTGCAGGACATATATGATACTCTCTTCTTCATTGTGGATCTTCATGCGGTATGTTAAGACAATTGATATTTCATGTTTGTAAACTATGCACAGGTTCTTATCCTCTGGCTTTCTCAGTTTATTGCCACAGGGTTTAGAGTCTTTAGACTATGGGCATTGGACAGAATGTCTGTCCTTGTGTGTGTTGGTCTTGTTGTGACTTTGGATATTATTTGTTTGCTGAGTGGCCATGAAATACTTTGTGTGATTCTCTCTATATGTACGTATTTACAAATTATCAGAATGACTATTACAAGAAATTATATTTTGTTGAAGAAATTGATGAAAGTGGTTCAATGTAGTATTTTAAAAATCAAACGAGGTTAGGAAAGCATTAAGGGGTGGAAAGGACCAAAGGTGCTGTTTTGATGTCTGTGAGCAAGCAATTGAAAGAGACATAATCCTAGGCTTTTAAATGATACCCCAACTTGGCAAGTGGGAGATGCGAGGTGTTGTCCCATTTTTATCGTTGTTATTCTAATTTAAAATGTTCTAAACAAATTGAGCACTGTTTCCATAATCCATATATACTCTTCTCAAATGGGGCACATCATCTTGGTTAAAGGAGGTTTTAGTTTTATGTTCAACTTAAAAGGCAAAAGTGTCTTGATGGAGCCTAGTAGTAGTAAATTTGGAAGTTTATGTCTTGATGGAGCCTAATAGTAGTAAATTTGGAAGTTTACTTTTAGGAGGTTGTCTAAAAAATGGATGGTTGTAACTGCAATGTCTATCATTCAAATATAATTTTAAGATATGGTGTTCATTACCAAGACTAAATGTAATTGTAATCTTATGGAATATAGTATTTTCAATTAGGAATTTTTTATAACAAGTCTTTGGCTTTTTTCTACTACTTGACAATTGTAGCTTACATTTTTATTTTATTCTTCTCATTGTTTCCAGATCACATTACCTTATGATACACATCAACTATGTAAAGCAACAAGAAATACAGCGGCTATTTACTTAGCATGTGGTATAGATACCTCCAAGGTTCGGTGTGTAGGCGTGTGTCTATGATTAGATATGTAGAAGTTGTGTGTGTGTATGTGTGTGTGTGTGTCGCATAAGGGATTTTTATGGAGTTCTTGTGTAAAGCATTTAGGATGTCTATAGCTGTGGAAGATGTATGAATGAAATTAAAGGGCATTATAATGCAGGCTTCTGTCTTCGTTCAGTCTCATGTCCGTGCTCATGTAGAGCTGATGTGGCTGCTTAGTTCAGCTGCCCCAATTGGTTGGCTGAACAGGATGATTCAGTTTAAGGAGAAATCACGCAAGGCGGTGCGTTTATGGCTGTATGATATTTCTGTCTTCTTTTCCAAATTACTTACGTTTCTTATGGAAAAGGGATGTTTTCTTTAAGTCTTTATTGTGCATATCATGAAAAAATGTCGAGACCTTGTCAGTGGAAGGCTTGCAAGCACTAGGAAGAAATTCTTATTGACAGATTTCTATACCTCTCAGTGAGGTGTTATGAGTTGTATTTATTATCAGTGCATTGTTGTTTAAAGTTTGTCTGTTTCGAAGCCCAAAATCTTAAAGTAAAGTTTCTCTGAAAAGAATGAGAAAATAAAAGCTAGCAATTATACCGTTTTTGAAATATGGGAAGGAAAATTTTATGCCTTAAAACATTATCAACTATTTTGTGCTGAATTTATGTTAGTCATCATGCTTTCTTCATGTTTGTGTTGGGAAGTGGTTTCTCAAAACTCAATGTACCTTCTCATATCATCAAGCATCCTACCTTGATTTAATAATTCAGATTGGCGTCTGATACTGCTGACCTGGTTTGGATTTTGTAGGGGGATGAAAATGTTGGCGTTGCACTTCTCACTTATCCTGTCCTAATGGCTTCTGATATTCTTCTATATCAGGTGGTCTCCCCAACATGCAGCCTTTATATATTAATTTGTGAAATTTGTTATGTATTTTCATTAATGATAGCCACGCAGAAATGTTACTAGGTTGTTCCTTGGTTGCCAATTATTTCTGATGTTTATCTCATCTTTTAAATGCTTAATTCTACATTATATGTTTATCAAGCATCCCGTTGTATTACATTATCTTTTACCTATTTGCATGGATGATGCATAACTCGTTTCGAATTGGGTAAAGTTTTAGATATCGTTAAGCTTGTTTAGATCAATTAAGCATGTTCTCTGTATACTCTAACTGCAAGGAGTATATAGGTGTAATTTCCTTTGGTAGGGCCTAGGGGTTTACTTTCCCCTTCTTTTTGTAACTTCATCTTATCAATGAAATGTTTCTTATTATAATAAAAAAGAAGTATAAGGAGTTAATGTACTTTGTAAAAACATCTCTGCAGTCAGACTTTGTCCCTGTTGGGGAGGATCAAAAGCAGCATCTTGAGTTGACTCGTGAGCTGGCTGAGCGTGTTAATTATCTATACGGTGGAAGGAAGTGGAAGAAATTAGGAGGGTGAGAGTCAACTAAGTTTCATATTGGACTATTTCTGTTTACAACCCACACAAAAGGGGGGGGGGGGGGGACCAAATGGAAAAAAAGGTTATTTGACTACTTGTACTTCTTGTCTAATTAATGCAGGAGAGGCGGAGATATTTTCAAGGTGGATTTCTGCCCTTCCTCTACTTGATATCATGTTACCTCATGCTATTGGAAATGGTCCTCAATTTTTATCCTAATGTAGGTTCCTGAGCCACTTATACCTCCAGCTGGTGCACGGGTTATGTCCCTCACTGATGGTCTTTCTAAGGTACATGTGGAAATAAGTTTGTACTGAGGTAATTATCAATTTTATTTGAATGAGTAAGATGGTATGGTACAGTCCCATGTTAACTTGTTTAAGTCCCTTATGGTTTATGTTGCAGATGTCCAAATCTGCTCCTTCTGACCAATCCAGAATCAATCTTCTCGACTCAAAAGATGTAACTGAGCTTTAAATCTGCTCTTTCTTTATATCTTTCCTAATTTTTGTTCATAATTTGGAGCCTACTATGGTTATATATATGATAATAACTGATTTAGTTAGTTGGAAATACATGAATTTTAAATACAACAAAAGCCATTGGCCGCATATATGAATAAATTTACAAAAAGAAAAAAAATTACACGAACATTGACTAGATATATCCTACCTGTTAATGTCGTATATTTTTCTTGTCTGGGGATGATGTAATGTACAATGAATAATTAACTAACTGTTATATGGTCTTTCATGTTATATCCTTCCTTAAATTATATCTATATCAAATAATTATTAGATGACGTATTGGGACCCTTTTTGCTTGAGTGTAGTTGATACATCAGCATCATCTTTCTTATAGGCCTTTATTTCATTCCTCTCTTTTATAAATTATATAATGTTTACATTCCTTAGTTCGCATTTCACTTCCAACTGTTCACTATTCATCTTCGATCCATGAAAATGGGCTTGACACTTTTTCTTGAAAATATTGTAAGGCGATTAGGTTATGTGCTTTCAGGGATGCTCTCTTTTTTGGATTTATTGCTTGCAGTATGTGACAATTATTTGTCTGACGCTTCAATTCTTTGAATTCTAGTGGACATGTTTTCTCTGAAGCAAAATTACTGCTGCTCTTTAGTTTGATGCGATATTAATTTACCAATCCTTGAAGCTGAAACTACCATGTGAAGTTTTTGATGTATAATACATCCAGTGTTTTTAAAGGCTCAAGGCGCACTAAGGCGCAATGGCCCTCTGGAGCCTAGGGGCAAGCGCACAAAAAGGCGCGGGCTTTTTTTTGTAAGGCGCACTATACATAAAAAGCCATAAAATATATATATATATGTGTGTGTGTGTGTATACATGTAGCAATGCTTGAATTTGTTATCAAGCGCTTCAAATGACCAAGTACGCGCGCGCCTTTTAAAACACTGAATACATCTTTGGTTATCCATTTGTTCCATACTTTCTTTGATTTAATATCATGTGAATTCTTTTTCTGCAATGTAGGTAATCGTGAGCAAGATAAAACGTTGCAAAACAGACTCATTTCCAGGGTTAGTCCAAAAGCTTTAGATATTATTGTTGATTTCTCTTATATAATGCTCTGTTATGTGTTAGGTATCTCACTAGTTTCCTGTTTAATCAAGCAGAAAAATACACAACACCACGATAGTAATAACAAAACAACACTGTTCTATTGAGAGTTCTTCAATAGACAGTGAGATATGAACTGATAGTATTGTATTCAGGGAACAAAAGGTACAAGACGATCCACAAACACTCAGCTATTAGAGAGAGCTGAGGACTCTCCTCCAACCTATTCTTACTCCAAAATTTGCCTCCCCGTTACTCCCCTCCAAAGGCCTACAAAAACCCTCACACCCATGAAGGCCGTACAACAGCCCTTCCCCATGCGCCAAAAAGGTCCCCACCAACCGTTATGCCCCTTTTCCCATATTGGCCCTTCTCTTATAAGTTTTAGTAATTGGAAAATTTGTTTCTATGAGATATTTCTATAATGAAATTGTCAACGATATTCTTATCTTGTCTCTTGTGGACTACACAGGTTGGAATTTGACAATCCTGAAAGACCCGAATGCAACAATCTTCTTACAATTTACCAACTTGTTTCTGGAAAAACAAAAGAGGTGTTCTACCTAGACAAGATGTTAAAATTTGAACCTTCTAAAATTTGGTCTTGCTAATATCTTTCATTGCAGGATGTTAAGCAGGAGTGCGAAAATATGAATTGGGGAACATTTAAAATCCTTTTAGCCGACGCTTTGGTCAATCATCTCCATCCTATCCAGGTTTGCTTCTAATTTTGATACTCTTTTAGGAGGTAAGATGCATCTAGTGGCGTGTAAGTGTTGGGAAGAAATTTTTTTACTATAGACCTTGAAGCACATAAAGGAAGCAATGCGGTAAATTTTGTTGAAAGGAACACAGAGATAGGCTCTATGAAGTATGAACTTAGTATGGTAAAGAGGCGCCTGGGAAGACTTGATTGTCACTCCTTCAAATCTCTTTTGATAAGAAACAAGAAAATATGTACTGAAAGGCTAAGAGCCAAGGGACAAGGTGGCCCATTGCCGAAGAGGAGTGAAATGAAAGGCTCTCAATCTAGAGAAGGTGCAAAAAGGTTTGGGTAAAGCACTCTAATTTGAGGATGTAAAATGTATCAAATCACAAAAGTTAAAAAGAATCTGGCCTATCTGAAAATATTCTATATTTTTTTTTCCTTTCTTTTTTCAAGGAGCCAAGGAACAACTCTATGAAAGCTCGGTTATTGATTTAAAAAAAAAAAAAACTCTAGAGACATTTCTTTAAATTACTCTTGCTGTTACTGAACCACCAACTTGGAAGTAACTATGGAAGTCAATCTTATTCCAACTTGGAAATAACTATGGAAGTCAATCTTATTCTTAGGAGGGTATCAAACAAAGTCAAAATGTTGACAAATAAAATTCCACCCCTTCAAAGCAAATCAGATGCTTCTACTGGAATTTGGTACTGGATGGCTTAGTACGGTAGGCATAAGAAACATCCCATTCGCTTCATGTATGCTAGGGGGACATCGGGGAATTTATGTGAGGGAGAGTAGGCTAGTTAGAGGCTGGAGGTTATATTTTGTATTGTACATGTGGGGATAAGCGAGCCCTTTCCTGTTATGCATGGTAGTACCACGTAGGGAGGAAAAACTGTTGGTCATTACGTATGTAGGTATGAGTATTTTGGGAGATTAGACTTCTCAAATGTCTGAACCTGTTATGTTTTACTCTTTTATCTTCTAATGTAGAGCATAATCAATATTTGCTCCCTGATTATATATCATAATACTCTTGATGTGTTGCCAAAAATACCCCCCAACCCCTCTCAATCTCTTTCTAAATATTTGTGCAATAAGGAGAGATTCAAGACCACACTTTTCTCCATTTCTCTTTTGCTCAAAATCTGAGAGTTCTACCCCTTAAAGAGTTGAACCTGGTTTGGTGCTTTCCTTGGTCCACCTCTTTAGCAATTGAACAAATACTATAGTGGGTCACTCGATTAAGCAGAAAGGTCGAGTCATTGGGAGAATGCTATGAAAGGAATTTTATGGAAATTTGGATGGAAAGGAATTACCGAACTTTGAACAATGTGGCAAGAGACTTTAAAGATTGTTGGGATATTCTTCACTTTCAAAGACTTTTTGGAGCTCTATTTCTACCTTTTTTGTAATTAAATTCTTTTTTGACCAATCCCAATTGCAAAAACTTTTTGAATTCCTCCTGGCTTTTGTTGACTTGATATCACCCTTTGTACTTTTTGTCCAGGAATTTTAGTTTCTTATTAACAGAAAAAAAAAGCTATGATACCCTTTAAGGGGCGTTTGGAGCACCGTTTCGGAATCAAAACCCTTGGAATTGGAACCTTGGGGGGGGGGGGGGGGGGGGGGGGGTTGTTCTGGGGGTTTTGAAACCTTTAGAATCAGAAAATAGTGTTTGAGGTGCAATGTTCTGAAGCCTGGGAATCAAAAAACAGTGTTTGGAGTGTATTGTTCGAAACTATGAGGTTGTGTTTCAAACTCATTGAGTTTTGAACACAGCCCAAACAACGTTTTGGGTTTGGATTCCAAAACCTTCCAAACCCAACACGATGCTCCTTTTCCATTCAGTTGTGATAATCGTGAACCAATTAATTTTTAAACTTGTGGTACTTCATGGTACTAATATTTGGAAGTTGGTGATTACTAAGTGGATAGGAACTTTAAATCTGTGTTACCATGTAAAGATGAGCTAGCGAATTAATTCGATCAAGTAACATATCAGTTATGGGCTGGGCTGTAAATACTAAATAGCATTGTCCCAAAGTTCTTTACTCATATATTTGCAGCATTTTTCTGTGTCATCAGAATGTCAATGACTTTGAATTGAGTTATATATATATATATATATCATAATGTTTACCTTTTCTCTCCTTGACTTTTTCTAAATAAAATCTACACCTGTGCCTAATTTTTGAACTATTTAGTTAAGCTTGCAAAAGCAAAAACACCTGTGCCTAATTGGGTTGTTTTTGCTTTTGCAAGCTTAACTAAATGATGTTAGAAGTGGATGGAGGGGCCAAGAAGGTATTCTTCCATCCCCTATCCCTCCCTTTTTGTGAGTGGCCTTTCTTTGTGACTTTATGGAACATTTGGCTTGAGAGAATTTGGAAAGTCTTTAGTGATAAGTATTGTTCCGAGGAGGAGGTTTGAGACTTAGCTAGATTCAATGCTTGTCTTTGTACTTTTGTCACTAAGCTAATGACTATATTGATTGTCCTTTATCTCTCATTCTTTTGAATTGGAGCCTCCATTTTTATAACTTTTGTTTGTGATGTAATAAGATTTATCATGTAAAATTAAGTGCATGCGTAGACTTAGTCTTGCAGAAATGGTTTTGTGTCGTCAGAACTTATTCCTACGTGGCAAAGCTGATTGTTATTTCCAGTTCAATGCTTCTTTTTCTTTCACTTATCCTGAACCTTTGGCATTACACGTCCTTCCTCGGATGCTATTATCTGTGATTGTCAGCATTAGTGATTTTTTTTATTATCTTCAATTTGGATTTCTACTAATGCAGGTCCGCTACAATGAAATTATATCTGATTCAGCTTATTTGGATGAAGTTCTGGCCGAAGGTGCTAGAAAAGCTTCAAGTATTGCAGATGTTACTCTCAATAATGTCTATCAAGCTATGGGGTTCTTTCGAAGATGAACAGAATCGAGCGGTCATGAAAAGATTCTCAATGACAAACATCAATGCAACCACAACCTTCAAAACAAATGGTGGCTTCCCGTTGTCTATAAGTTTTTGTAGAATACAAGCTAACTTATTGTTTATGATAGAAAGTAACTTGAAAAGGCTCTGAAATTTTTTGATGCGGTTTTTATGTAGCACTATTACCATTTTTTCTGTAATGAACTTCTTGGGCATCATATACTGTGATAACTTATAAGTTGGGTACCCAACGAAAATTGCATATTCTTTCATAAGCAATTACGGAACCATGACGAACTTTTCCTAATATAAAAAATGAAGCTTTTGGATTCTGTAATGATTTGTTATTTCGATTTGCCATGCAGTATTTTCTCTGACTATGCACTTGAAACACGTGCTTGCCACCGTTTTATTGTGTATTAACCAAATGCCACCTCATATGGAGGTAACATGAAAGATTGAGAGAGGGTTTGAAACTTGAATTATGGAGTTTTTTATAGGTCAAATGAAGCAAGAATATATACATTCACCAGACAGAAAAACAAAGCCATCATCAATTGAGGTACTTGTAAGATTGAGAATTTTGCATTTTAAATGTTATGGAGTTTGCCAACCTCCACAGGTTGGTTTGGATATACATGAATATTTAGAAAAGAATATAAAAAAAATGTATATATATTATAGAATTAGATACTTACTAATTATTAAAGACTAATATAACTTTCTTAAAGGTTAGTTTCTCTTATTATATTCTATTTTTCTTCAAAGAAAATAGGGAATTGTAAATATTGGACAGGCATGCGAAAGTTGAACCTCAATAGGTTTGACTTTGATTGTGCGATATACGAGTCAATGTAGTTTATAATGTCAAGTAGTAGGGAATTATCATTCTCTTCGCATCAAAGATGGGATAAAGGCTTGCATTAGCAGCACCAACACTACTAACAGAATCTTTCTTTTCTTTATTTTTTTTTCTTTCACAAAATCATTAGAGAAAAAGAAAAGTGTAAAAGCTGAAAAGAGTCTCGTAAAGGGCTTATAAAGTGAAAGTGGAAAATTATCATGGCTAAAATCGTATCTAATTAAGTGGAATGTAGGGGTCCGCCATTAGGATAGGTGCAAGAACTTTGTTATGCCAATGATGATGATACTCACTTCTCAATGATTTTGGGGGGATGCTATTAAGTTTGGAAAGTCGACTTATTCGAAGTTAATGTCGGCAACTTTCCCCTATTGACCTAACATTAAATTAGTAACGTTATTGAATTCTTTCTAATTCATCCTTTTAATTTTTTACCGACATACCTTTCAATAAAAATTGATTCATTTCATAATTGAAGGCCTATTTCTCCTCTTCCTCATATATTAATAGAACATAAGTGTGGTAATTTGATTATAGCAATGATGTGAATTCAAACGTTTGATTCTTAAAATGAACTTTGAAAGGAAATTTTTCAAAGAAAAATGGAGCAGGGGACTTTCTAAGGTAACTGCATCTATTAGGCATTTTGAGTTGACTATATTATAATGTATTATGTAATGCAAAAGTCAAATTGTGATTGGAGATTATCAAAGGTTTTTTTGGTGACAAAGAATGCAAATTAAAGTTGTCCAAAAAAACAAAGGATTTGGATTAGACCGAGGTCATATGGTCAACTAATGTGGGTGGTAGGCATGATGAAGCAGAGGAAAATGTTTTGCAATATGTGACAACTTGTTTCTGTCTGGTCATTTTACAAATGGTTGACTGTTGTTTCCTTGGTGGAGTCTCATTTGCAGGCAATGAAGCACTAACTATTAACTAACTAAACCAAAATCGTTTCAAACCAAATTCAACTTACTCTTTCTTTGCATGTTCGAATCTACGAAGAAAATCAAATTAACAACCTCGTATTTACCATACATGGATTCAAAAATAGAAGTTGAATATATATTTGGACAATAACTTAGGTTTGTGTAATCCAGGAAAAGAAGTAAAATATGTATTTACTACTTGAGATTATTTATCCTAAACTATAAATTTGTTAATCCACAAGGTATATAAAAGTAAGTTTGTTTAATTCGAACTTATATAACCCATTTCTTAATGCAACTATGTTGATTGAAAGTTTTATCCTCCATCTTCACATTTTTTTAAATTAAAAAGTTTTTTTTTTCTTTTACAAATTATAAACATGCAAATCATTCATTTGCACCATCCAAATATAGATTATACAAATTCAAATGTCTCATACTAGACTTTAAAACTAAGGAACTAAGCTTTATTTATCTTTTTAGACCTGCTATATGGAAACCACCAAATTAAGAGTAGTAGTTCCTCCTAGAGTCTATAAAGGTTATATTCTTGTAGGAGTAGCCATCAACTTTAAAATCACATCTTTTTTTTTATCCGTTTTATATTTTACTTTTAAAGCTTCTTCAAACCAATTACTTATTAATTCTAAACCCCTCATTTTGCTAATTTAGTATGATTAGGAAAATAAAGAAATCTTATTATTCTCACGAGTTAAAAATCTTCAAAGCATTCTTGTATTATGTTACGTATAATTTTTATTTATTTGTTCTTGCATATCCATGAAAGCATGCTTTTATTTGTTATTAATAAAAAAAGGGACAAGTAGCAACCAATTCAAGGCTGACATATTTTATATTAAATGATGGAAAACAGTATAACGATAAAGAATGTCAAAATTTTAGTACAGGGAATAGAATACTAAAAACAAATATAGTACCCAAGTCAATGGTGCATTTTTCTTTTAAAAACGCTAGGATTTTTATGTCATGAACTTAAGTTAAATTATATAAATTTGGTTGTATAGTTTTAAAAGTTTTAATTTGGTCTTTATAGTTTATTTAGAGTGGATAAATCATCCCTAAAGTCTTTCGCCCACATAAAAGACTGTAATCTAGTTAACCAACAAAAATTATGAAATAAATACTTCTAGCAACGCATTGCATCTGTTAGAGGGTGTTTGAGACGTGGGTTATAATAACCTGTGGAGTACTCTGCACCTCAAACACAGACTATTATAACTTCAGACTAAACAACTCTGCATTTTAAACAATATTATATAATTCTACAGACTATTATAACTCATGTTATTATAACTCACTCAGTGTTCCAAACAGCCCCTTAAGAGGTAGGATTAGCATTTGCTCGTGTGGACAACTTACCACGTGGACTCCCTTGAAGTCATGGCAGTGCCACATGATTGAACACTACTCGACCCTCAAGGCTCGAAAGCCGAGGAGCTACTTGAGTCTACTGAGCTCAGTCCTAATAGATCCGAGGTGTACACCATCATTGGCTAGATCTCTATAAATATTAGAATCCATTCCATTATAGAGGTATGGGATATGGACTTGCAACTAGATCCTCGCATCAATAACATCAATTTGTGGGGGTGAAAAATCGAATCATTGACCTTTGAGATAATAATTGGTGTTTTATTCTTTGAGATATGTTTTGATTAGTGATCAAATTTATAATCTAACGGTTCGGAATATAATATTTGATTAAAAAAAAACAACATATATTGAAAATTGGGGCAATATTTATTTCATGCACTTCTTTTTATATGCATAAGGACGATATATTTTAATCTAGGGTGGAGTAAAAGATTTATTTGGTGTATAAGATAAAATACTTGGACCAGTTTGATGATCATTTAAGCTCCGTTTGATAATCATTTGATTTTTTGTTTTTAAAAATTAAGTTTGTTTTATCCCAATTTCTCTACCATAAATTTCATTTTTCTGAAGAAAACATTTGAACTTTTAGCCAAATTCTACAAACAAAAACAAGTTTTCAAAAACTTTTTTATTTTTTAGTTTTTAAAACTTGGCTTTAGTTTTGAAACTTAGTTAAAAAGTAGATAACAAAGCTAGGAAACCCATGAGTGAAAGTAGTATTTAGTTTTTGGTTATCAAACGAGCCTTTAGTTTTTGGTTTTTAATTTTTGAAAATTAAGCTTATATACACTACTTTCACCTATGATTTTTTTTAAAATTTTTTATTTTGTTATCTACTTTTTACGAATGTTTTCAAAACTTAAGCCAAAATTTGAAAACTAAAAAAAAAAATAGTTTTTAAAAACTTTTGTTTTTTGAATTTGGTTAAAAGTTCAAATGTTTACCTAAAAAAAACTATTAAAAAAAATTGTGAGAAAACAAACACAATTTTCAAAAACAAAAAACTATTAGGTTTCGTTTGATAAACATTAGGTTTTTGAAAATTATGTTTGTTTTTTCACCATTTCTCTATAATAGTTTTTATCTTTCTTAAGAAAACATTTGAATTCTTAGTTAAATTCTAAAAACAAAAATAAGTTTTAAAAACTGTTTTTTTTTTAGTTTTCAAAACTTGGTTTGGTTTTTGAAAACTAGATAACAAAATAAAGAAATTGATTAGTGTAAGTGGTGTTTATAAGCTTATTTTTTAAAAACCAAATAGTTATTAATTGTGTCTTAATGTTCAATCCCACTACATTGTACTTCTAAATAAATAACTTTGCTTGTCTCAAACAAAAAAAAAAAAAAAAAAAAAAAAAATTACTTTGGCGTTTCTAAAAAAAAAACATTAATTTGGCACGTTTTGCTGAAGGTGACATACGGAGTTTGTGTTCTGTTATGTCATGTTCATGAGAGCAAATTCAACTAGTTCTCTGCACTTGAACGAATCTGCCATGTGAAAGCTCAGCAGTTTCTATCTTTATTGCGGATTCAACCAAAATAATTCGTCTTCTTTGAGTTTTTTCTTATTGCTCTACGGACTGGACACACTCCACCACCACTTAGAGACAACCCAAGCAAAGCTTCTCTCACACAGCACCGTCATTTCAACATCATAAAGCATTCTAAATATTTTTGGGATCCTTTTCCCCTTTAGTTTTGATCTTTTTACTTATAAAGATGGTGGAGTACATGGCTTAAGCATTTTCCTAGTGGTTTTTGGGTGCTTTTTTTTTTTTGCTGGGAATTTTCAGTTAGAGGCTGGAAAGTAAGAGTGATCTAATCTAGTCACCCCTTTACTCGGACCCCCATCCTTATCTGTCGTTTTGTGGTTGAATTGAACCCAGTACTTTTTTTGCCTTAGCTTTAACTAAAGCACGCTAACTGTTTGTGATTTGTTCTCATCCAAAATTTATCTCTGTTTTTGCTTCTTGTCATATATATATATGTGACTTCTGAGAAGATGGTTTGAAGTATAACAGAAATTGATTTGTCTTTCAAGCTCAATCTATAACTTTCCCTTAGAAGAAAAAAATGATCAGGTGTCCTGAGCTTCTTGATCTGATCACTAGGCACAGGGAATGGGGCTTGACTAGAAATGATGCTGGAAGTTCTGTGAGTGAGAACAATAAACTTGAACTGAGACTTGGATTGCCAGGAGAAGGGGGGCTTGCAGAAGGAAGCAGCTGCTTGAATAGTAACCATGAAAGTGGTGAATTTCTTCTCTCTTCTGCTAAGCCATTTCCTTCTTGTTTGAACATTAGAAGCAACAAAAGGGCGCTTTATGAAAAAGATGAAGGAAAAGCAGGAGATGGGAATTGGTTGGATAGAAATGATGAATTCAAACCCCACAAGCTGATTTTCTCTGAGAAAACAGCTGAGAAGGTGTCTTCTCTTACTCCTTGTCTTAGTGCTTCCTTACCATCTTCAGCTTTTCAGATGGAAGCACAGAAGCTGTCTCAACAATCAAAATCTTCATATTTACAACATTTATTGATGCCTCAGAAATTGGACTTGGTGTCAGAGGAGCCATCAAAGCCATGCAGTTTGAAAACAGCTGAGTTTTCATACTTAAATGGGAAATCATGTCCCAACACTGGTTCAGTTCCTGCTGATCCATCTGAACCTAAACACCATGACAAAAGGTTAGTCAGCTTATCTTCTCTTATATCCTATGTTCTAATCATTCTTATCGAACTCTACTTTTTAAGCGATGTATATCATGTCACTGAAACTTTGTATTTCCAGACTATGATTACGTGTTTCATCAGCCCAAATGATCCACCACCAACTTTCTCAAATTGCTTTTTGTTAAGTTGAAATGAGAGTTAAAGACTGTTTTTTTCTGTTTAAACTGTTTTCTTGAAATCTTGGAAGCTGACGTAAGTTTTGTATGGATAATATTACAAGGAAAAAAGAAGTTGTGATATCCAAGCCGTTACCCCTTAACCGGCTTAAGTTCACTTTGATACACAAGTTTGAACTGCAACTGATTGTTTGATGTAGCTTGATACTTGTTGCAGAGGTTCTAAAAGTGACATAGTCGATGAACCAATTAAATATATGATATTATTTGCTTTTGCTTATTATTAAGCCTTTTCTCATTCAGAACGAGTTTTAATTTCAAAACGTATATGACTTGTAAGATTCTCAAGGAAACAAGTAATGCTAAGTAGCTGGAATTCAATATCTTGATAACAGGGCTTCAGTTGCATCAGCTGTTGGTTGGCCCCCCATCCATTCTTTCAGGAAGAACTTTGCTGGCCCCCGCTCTTCAAAGCCTAACCCTCTTGAGTTGTCAAAAGAAACTGTGCAGGAGGAGAATGGCTCAAAACCTGACTGTTGCAATGGACAAATGTTTGTAAAAGTGTGTATGGATGGGGTTCCCATTGGAAGAAAACTGAATCTTCAAGCCTATAATAGTTATGATCAACTGTCGGCTGGCATAGACGAACTCTTCCACTGTCTTCTTGCAGGCAAACGCTACATATTCCTTTTGGATATGATAATTACTAATAAGGCCCCGTTTGATAACTATTTGATTTTTAGTTTTTGAAAATTAAGCTTATAAAGACTACTTTTACCTATGGGTTTATTTGTTTTGTTATCTACTTTTTATAAATGTTTTCAAAATCCATGCTAAGTTTTGAAAACTAAAAAAAATAGTTTTTAAAAACTTGTTTTTGTTTTTGGAATTTGGGAACTCAAATGTTTTCTTTGGAAAAATGAAAACTATGGTAAGAAATAGTGAGAAGCACAATTTTCAGAAACCAAAAATTAAAAATCAAATGGTTATTAAACGGGGCTTAAGTTATAAATTAAATTGGTATGCTGAAATTACTATCAACGGGTTCTTATTTTCTTCTTTTTAATTAACTACAGCACAAAGAAATTATCTGGCTGCTGAAGATGGGAGAAAGATGGAGGAAATAACTTCATTATCTGATTCCAAACACAAAAATGGTCTGTACACTCTAGTTTACTATGATAATGAAGGGGACAGGATGCTTGTTGGTGATGTCCCATGGAAGTAAGCATTTCCCACTGCTGATCTTGTACCGCATGTCATCTAGCATTTTCCTGACCAAATCTAATACAATATTAGGAAAAGGGTCTTTTTTAGGATTAATTTGCATCATTCTCACTTTGTTAAAGTGCTTCCTTGCTTGCTGTTCAGTTGATGTAATAGGAACTCTTTTTCAGCCATTACTTGAGCTTTCTTTGTATGGTGAACATATTTGGCTTCATTTTCATGCAGCATGTTTGTTTCCACTGTGAAGAGGCTACATGTGCTAAAGAGCTCTGCCATTGCCACTGAAAAAAAGTGAAATTCCTTTCAAAATTCAAACACAAACATCTGAAAGGTACCGGAAATGTTCTTGTCAAATCTTTTCAGAGTTTTGGCTGACAATAGCAGCAATTTTGAGTAGCAATGGAAACAGTTTACGTCAAAGAGTGAATGCCAGTTAGGGTTTTCCCATGTAGATTTTTGTTTTCCTATACTTTTACAATTTTGGCAGTGTTATGAAGCTGCAACTTGTAAGCGCAGCCTTGGCTTTCAAGGTTGAGCCAACTGCTGTTGTGTGTATATATTTTATTTCGTTTCTTCAGAAATATGAGTTTTGATTTTGAATTCTTCTTGGGATTTTACAGCATCCCTGATTACAAACTTATGTTTCAGACAACTTGGTCACAGAAATTCATTCATTTTAAGATTTTAACTGATTTACATTGCGTCAAAACACAAACAAGGACCCTAACATCGGTATAGCTCATCGATTAAAGCACTAATACCTTCTCTTGATGTCGAAGGTTCTAATCTCCACTTCACATTTGTTGAACTAAAAAAACACACACAAGGGCAATAGAGTCAATTTTCAGCACCAGAGACAAAAATCCAAAATTTTTGCCTTGTGGGGCGTTATTTACACGGAAAAGGGAAAAGGGGCTAAACATCAAAAGCAAAAGGGAAAAACTTGATTAACTTCCGTCTTCAATTTTCAGGCTTCGGCGCAGTTTCATCCTTCCAACATCCTCACAAACAAAGCAAGCAATAGCAGAGGCCGGCAGAAGAGTTCCACTGCAATAAAGTCTGTAATTTGATTCTACATGCTTCTACGAGCGTCCCCTCTTCTTCGCGCCTCGCACCTTCCATTCCCCTCTGGGATTCACATGGCGCTAGCTGCCCATCTCCCTTTCTATTCCACCTCTCACAGTTCCTCTTCATGGCGATCTTCTTCGCACTTGGCTTTGGTTTCTCAAACGAATGGTTACGACCGCATTTCGGCTAAAATAACTTTTTCACAATTTGTTCGGAGTTTCTACGTTTTGTCGGAAACATACAATAAGGTCCAAAGTCCTTGTGGAAAGATTTTCTGTGGGCAAAGAGAGTATCGAAAGGTGAGGAGACGAGTCCCAAAGAGTAAGAACAAGGAATTACAGCTCAACGTCAGTATCTGTATTGAAGAAGAGTTGCCGGACGACCCAGAAATTTTGGTATCTCATTCTTCACGTACATTTTACACATTTGTCCTTTTTTTTTTTTTTTTTTTTTTTTTTTTGGTTTTTCACATTTGTCCTTTTGTTGTTGTTGTAGTAGTGGTAGTATATGTGCATAGAAGAATTTCTTTCATGACGACAGTGGGAGGAGTAATAATGAGAGGGGTCAAGAATGCGTGTTTTGGGCAATCCTGTTGCATTCTATGTTGTAATTGTGCATGCTATCCTAGTATTTGTCTAGGAATCTACAGGTGGAATTAATTTGGGATAACATTATTGTCATTTGATCTGTGGATGTGGTCTTTAAGTGAATTAATTAACAACAATATTTAACCAATGTTGATGGCATGGTGTTACACCCTTAAGTCTTGAAGCACATGACTTGGTTGGGTGGGCCAAGGCGATTGGGATTTAACCCCGTGACACACGGGCACATTGAGCTAACTTGAGCATAGCTCCATTGACTAAGACGTCAACATGCTTCCTTAAAGGTTAGAGGTTCGAATGTTTACCCCACCTTTTGTTTGGTCTCAAGAAAAAGAGCAGCACGTTACTGAGACGACTTGCTTGTTGACACATTCCTCACACTCTTATACTTATTTTTGGGTATGCAATAATCTAGGAATCATTTTGTACTTTATTATTATTTTTTTAAATCTTGGGAAACGAGAGCAAGAGAAGCAGTTAAGCTATGAAATTCAGTTTTGTGTCATCTTCTCCCAACAATTAAGGAGAACATAGCTTCTCCCAGCTGCTTAACGTGCAATTACTAGCAACAAAGGCATCTAAGACGACTATAAAAATTCTACTTCTTGATTATGAGTGCTTTGACGTTAGAATCTTATTTGAGAGATTTTTGTTTTAAGATATCAAACTTGGATCTGGTCAAATGTGTCAAGAATCTAGGAGTAGAATGAATTTTCATGTTTTTATCTCTTTTTACATTGTTGCAAGGTTCCTTTTTGATCGATCATTTAATTCGTATGGTTTTTCTTTTCTTAATGCTTCAGAGTATTGCAGAAATGCTTCGTTTGAATGTTCCTAAGGCTCTGAAGTTAGCTTTCAACAATTTAAAGGATTCAGAATATATAACTCGAGATAGTTCAATAAATGATGTTGGTTTATTTGATAGTGTTGAGTTGTCCGTGCTACTTTGTAACGATGAGTTTATTCGTAAACTTAATAAAGAATGGAGGGATGAGGATCATGCCACTGATGTCCTGTCCATGTCACAGCATGTCCCAGAACTGAAGCTTCCAATTGTAAGAACTTCAGTGCAAATGAATAAGTAAATAGTGTCTTTGAGAATGATAAATGATCAACTGATTTTTGTATCTTCAGCTTATGTTAGGTGATATCGTCATTTCTGTCGAGACTGCTGCGAGGCAGGCTGAGGAAAGGGGGCACACGCTCCTTGATGAGATTCGGATACTCCTGGTTTGTTACTTCATTGCCTTTTTTTTTTTATTTAAAAAAAAAACCCCTAAGAATTCTGCCTCTACATCCTTATGTTTGAACTAGTAGCATTGCTACTATGCACATAGCATGCGTGCTTTTAGGAGAGCGTCCAAGAGGGCATTTAGAATGCAGGCATGGGTCAATGGGATTAGATTTCACAATCTCATTCTTACACAACCTATACATAGACATTTCATTCCTAAGGCTTCTATTCCAATGCAACGTATACCAATATCACAATTATTAGCACATTTCTAACACTCCATCCTTCATTTTCAAGCATTTGAAATTCATTAATGTGTATTCCAAATCTAGATATCTCATTCTAAGCAATTTATTCTCAGTCTTCATTGCTAGGGCCCCATTTGATAACCATTTAGTTTTTGAAAATCGTGCTTGGTTTCTCACAATTTTTTTACAATAGTTTTCATATTTCCTAAGGAAATATTTGAATTCTTAGCCAAATTCTAAAAACAAAAACAAGTTTTTAAAAACTACTATTTTTTTTAGCTTTCAAAACTTGGCTTAGATTTTGAAAACATTTCTAAAAAGTAGATAACAAAACAAAAAAACCCATAGGTGGAAGTAGTGTATATAAGTTTAATTTTCAAAAATCAAAAACCAAATGGTTATCAAACGGAACTTAGGCTTTCCATTTTCAGATTTCTTATTTCAATGTTGACCAGCCAAACACTTCTAAAGGATTTCATTCACTGCTAAAATAACCAATGGATAAATAAAACAAAAAGTGTTTTTCAAGGCAATAGGAATTCAAATGTTGAAGGATCCATTTCCTAAAAATGGAAAGTTGAATGATATACTTATTTATTTTCTTTTGATTTAGCCTTTAGGAATGTCAACAAAAGACCAACATTTTTCTGTTAGGTATCTAACCCAACTTTAGCCTGAAAATGACAAATCCAAACAGCATTACACAATACAAATGGAGATAAACACTGTGATATTTGGAGTTCTCCAATACACAACAGTAATTTGCATTAATATCAAGGTTCAACAATAAGAACACAGCAGAAACAACAATATAAATAGCCAAACAAACCAGCAATTTCGAGAGTGCTGGAAAACTCTCCTCTCAAGCCTACACAGCTCTCACAATAACCATAAACCTCCTAAAAACCCTCCTCACTCCTTACAAACTCCTTCCTCCAACAACCATACAATAACACATCCCCACGAGCCCACTAACAATTTGACCTCTCTCCAACTCCTTTTTTACCCTTTCTAGCATAAGTGTGCATAATCGGGGGTCTAACAATACCCTTGGGGTCAAATCCACCTTGTCCTCAAGGTGAAAGTCAGGGAACTGCTACTTGATAAAGTTGGCTTCCTCCCAAGTGGCTTCACATGGCAGGTGGTCTTTCCAATGTACCAACCATTTCACATAATCCAAGTCAACATTCTAGCGCAATCCCAAAACATCTAATGGCTCATCACGCCATTCAAATTCCTCAGTCAGCAATGGAGGACGCAGTTGCAACAATGCCTTAGGGCCAAGACATCTTTTCAGCTGTGATACATGAAAAACATTATGTATAGCAGATTCTGGTGGCAATTCCCACTTGTAGGCCATAACACCCACCTTTTCAACAATCTTGTAAGGACCAAAAATTTTGGGGCAAGCTTTTCACAACGGCGCTTGGCTAAGGAACGTTGTCGATAGGGTCGAATCTTCAAGAAGACGATTTCCCCCACTGCATACTAAATTTCCCTAACGGTTTTGGTCAGCATGTTTTTTCATACATTCTTAGGCTAAATGAAGTCGTTCCTTCAAAGCTACAAGTGCCAAATCCCTTTCAATCAGCTGCTGCTCCAATGTACAATTGGTTGTTTTCCTGTCCTCATATGAAATCGAGGGGGTGGTGCACGCCCGTAAACCACATTAAAAGGAGTAGTATTGATGGAGACATGATAATTGGTATTATACCAGTATTCTGCCCATGGTATCCACTTTCCCCATTGTTTCGGGTGTTCGCTACAAAAGCAACGTAGATAGGTTTCAAGGCAACTATTCAGTCGTTCAGAGTGCCCATCCGTTTGGGGGTGAAATGATGTGCTCTTTTTAAGTTGTGTCCCCTGTATTTTGAATAATTCATTCCAGAAATGATTAATAAAAATTATCCCGATCAGAAACAATTGACTCCGGAAACCCATGTAAACGGACTATCTCTTGAATAAACACCGCAACAACTTCCTTGGCTGAAAATGGGTGACATAAGGTAATAAAATGTGCATATTTACTCAGGCGGTCAACCACCACTAAAATAGTATCCTTTCCTACTGACTTGGGTAGCCCTTCCACAAAATCCATCGTTATGTCTTCCCAAATCCGGTATGGTCGTGGTAAAGGTTGAAGTAAGCCCACTGAAGCTACTGCCTCGTGCTTATTTCTCTGGCAAATGGAACAGGCTTCTACATAAGCCTTGACATCTGCTTTCATTCCCTTCCAATAGTGTTCCCCGGTCAACCGTTTATACGTGCGTAAGAATCCTGAATGGCCCCCCATAATTGAATCATGCTAAGTGTGAAGAATCATTGGAATCAAAGTCGAATTAGAAGACACCACCATTCTACCTTTATATAACAATCTGCCATGCTCCAGAGAGAATTTGGGAATTGCATCTGGATCCATTTCTAAGGTCTTCTTAATTTTAGCGAGTTGCTCATCATTTTGGACCTCTTGGTGAATCTGATCAACATCAATGATCGAGGGAACCGTTAAGTTGGTTAATTTGGTTGCTGGTGGTAATCTAGAAAGGGCGTCGACGGCTTTGTTAGCAAGCCTTGGTTGGTATTCAATGTCAAAATCGTAACCCAACAACTTGGTGACCCACTTTTGGTATTCGGGCTGAATTTCTGTTTGTTCCATCAAATATTTTAGGGATCTTTGATCAGTTCAAATAAAAAATTTCTGACCCAAGAGGTAATGGTGCCATCGTTGTAAACACTATAGCCATGACTTCCCTCTCATAAGTGGACTTGTTGCGAGCTGAATTAGATAGGGATTTGCTAAAAAAAGCGATTGGGCGTTGTTTTTGTGATAATACTGCCCCTAATCCAATGCCTAAAGCGTCTGTTTCAATCACAAATGGAAGATTAAAATCGGGAAGTGCTAAAACCGGTAGTGTTACCATAGCACGCTTCAATGTTTCGAAGGCGTGGGTGGCTTTCGGAGACCAAACAAACGCGTCCTTCTTCACTAACTGGTTCAGGGGTGCTGCCAAAATACCATAATTTGCCACAAAACGCGTGTAATAACTTGTGAGGCCCAAAAATCCGTGTAATTTTTCAATGTTCTAGGAAATGGCCATTGGAGCATCGCTCGGACCTTCTCTACATTGGCTTCCACTCCCACTGCTGAAACCCAATGACCCAAGTATTCCACCCTAGGCTGGGCGAAAACGCATTTCCTTCTGTTGACGAATAGGGAATGGTCCCTCAGGACGTTAAAGACCATAGCCAAATGTGTTTCATGGGCATCAATATCTAGGCTGTATATAAGGATATCGTAAAAAAAAAAAAAAAAAAGCACAAATCTATGGAGGAAAGGGCGGAATACCTGGTTCATCACGTATTGGAACGTTGCCGGAGCATTTGGCAGTCCAAATGGCATCACCAAGAACTCGTAGTGTCCTTCATGAGTCCGAAAAGCGGTCTTTGGAATATCTAGTTCATACATTCTGATTTAATGGTAGCCTGACTTCAAATCCAGTTTTGAATAAATGGTCGAACCATGTAGCTCATCTAACAGCTCTTCAATTATTGGAATGGGGAACTTGTCCGGCATCGTAACTAGATTCAAGGCTCGATAATCGACGCAAAACTGCCCGCCGCCATTTTTTTTTAACTAGCAAAATCGGGGTCGAGCATGGACTGTTGCTTGGTTGAATTATTCCCAAAGCTAGCATCTCTCCGATTAACCTTTCAATTTCAAATTTTTTGAATATGAGCGTATTTATATGGCTTTACCTTCACAGGGGGGTGTTTCTCCTCCAATTGGATTCGATGGTCCACCTTCCTCTGTGGCGGTAAACCTTGAGGCATCTCGAACACGGATTCATTCTCACTCAACAAGCGTTGAATGCTACTTGGTAATTCTGCCTCTGTATTTGCCTTAAGCCCATCTTCTTGATCAGCAATGCTAAAGTCCCTTAGTTCAACCATAAAACCTTGATCTTCTTCACTCCACGTCTTGGTCATCATTTTCAGAGTCACTTCTGCCCTAGTGAGGGAGGGATCACCTCTGAGCGTGATCTTTTCATCCCTACAATTGAATGTCATGGTCAAAGCTAACCAATCCACCCCCATGAAACCCATCTTTCTCAGCCATTGCATTTCCAAAATGATGTCTACTCCGCCTAATTCCAGCGGCAAGAATTCCTCCTGAATCATCATCTCTAGTAATTTAATTTCCATTGCCTTGCAAATTCCTTTCCCACGGACAGCTACTCTAGTTCCCATAATGACCCCATAGTTCGACGTCTCTGTGAGAGGTAAATTTAGTTCTTTGATTAGCGATTGGGAGATAAAATTGTGAATGCCCCCACAATCAATCAAGATGATCACGGTTCTTCCCTTCACTTCACCCTTCAACTTCATGGTTCCCGGTGTAGAAAACCCTATCACAGAACGAATATCAAGCTCAACGAATTCCTTCACGTCTAGTTTTCTTGCTTCAAGTGATTCTTCCTCAAAGTCGATTCGTTGCTCAAACTCTGCTCGTTCAACTTCATACTCTCCCAGTTTCGTGACCACGCACACTCGCAACTCTCGAATTTCTCGATTCTTACACTTGTGGCCTACTGTGTATTTCTCAACACACTTAAAACATAATCCCTTTTCTCTCTTTGCTTGATACTCAGCGTCGGACAGCCATCTAGAGGGACCTTCTCGTCTCGTATTAGTGTTTTTTTCTGGAAGGGTAATTGTACGCGTGGGTAGGGTTTCTATTCCCTTACTAAAATTACTTTTGTACCCTAGGCTGCTCTGTTTTGAACTAACAGATTGGGCCCCTTTTTTAATCGGACCCTCGGGCACACTATTTATCTCTTCGATTGCCATTTAAACGCTGTTAGAGTGTTGATATAATTAAATTTACCATAACCTATCAGCTTAAGCTTTTGGGTTGATTGGTGATTTAACATGGTATCAGAGACCTAGGGTTTTCTAGGGAAATATTTTGTCCTTCGGGATTTGTGACCATTAGGGCTTGAGGTTTAGAACACATTCTTTGAGGGCTTAGTCTTGCTGTGAGCTTTGTGCATCAAATCTGCCATCATCATAGCAGAATCTGCCGTCGGAATCCGTCACAGCCGCCACCAACGAGGTCTGTCAACGACTTAGTTTTTCGTCACCGCCCGGTTCAACAGGAAGCCCAGTCGCCGATTAGGAGGTTCTAAAAATTCTGCCGAAAAATACCCGCGCGTGGAGCCGCGTGTGCCGCCGGTAGTTGCTCCGACTTGCGTGTGTCAGCTCGCCGTGGTCTGCTCTTTCATGTTTTGTGTTGGTTTGGATCATAAAGTGTTCGGTTTATAGTGTTTGAAGCCATTTAGTGTTTGGAAACTTTAGGGTTTGCTGTGATTCAGATTTTAATTCTTGTCGGTCTGTTTTTTTTTTGAACTTATGGCTGAAAAGAAAGCTATTATGATGTCGGAGATGATTCCTATGGTGTCAAAGGTTACGGAACATAAGCTTAATGGATCTAACTTTTATGCATGGCGAACAAACATTCGTCATTATCTTCGAAGTCTTGATATGGATGATCACATCACCGCCAAATCACCACCGAATGATGAGACTAAGAAGACTTGCTTACGAGATAATTCTCCTACTTAGGTTAACCTTGTACACTTGTATATATATCTCTTTAGTGAATGGAATAGAGTATTCCGATTCTCTCAAACCTTTAGCATTAACATGGTATCAGAGCAGGAGGTCTTGAGTTCGAACCCCTGTGAAGTCGTTTCCTCCTCAATTAATATTGATTTCCACTTGTTGGGCCTCTTACAAATTTCCAAGCCCACAAGTGAGGGGGAGTGTTAGAGTGTTGATATAATTAAATTTACCATAACCTATCAACTTAAGCTTTTGGGTTGATTTAACAAACGCTAAGTCACGATCCTCGACCAACTGGGCTACTCCATGATAGCTTCTAGTCCGATGGGCTTTCGATTGATAACCTCAGCCCTAATTGTTGGCAACAATCCTTTGAGGAATGTGCTTTCCAGAACCTCATTGTCAAGTTGTGGTAACGGTGCCGACAGCACCTCAAATTGATGAATGTATTCGGCGAGGGTCCCCTCTTGCTTCACGGCTAAGAAACGGGCACACAGACTGCCCTCTTGGGTTGGACGAAAATGCACGAAAAGCCTTCTTTTCAATTCTTCCCAAGTCTTTATCTCCTTGCGATTATTTGTCCATCTAAACCAGTCTATCGCGTCTCGATCAAAATCAATAATTGAAACTGTGACCTTCTCATGCTCAGACAATTGGTGGATCTCAAAGTATATTTCTGCTCAGAATATCCATGAATCTAAATTTTTTCCAAAAAAGACGGGCATCTCCAATTTCTTGAATTTGTTGCAATCCCCACCTCCGTTATCTTTTCTTTCCACATATGATTCTCCTTCATCTTGATTTTCAGCAAGCTCTTGCCTTCCTCTGTCAACTGTTTTCAACTTCTGGGACGAGCTCTCTGTGCCTATCAAAGGAACCCTTAACTTGCCGCTAGTAATATTTGACATAAAAGAAGCCATAGCCCTCTGGTTGTCGAGCACCCCAATGGTGAGTCGTTCGATACTCTTACTTATGCTCTGCAAGGTTCCTTTGATTTCCACAACATCTTTCTCCGTTCCTTCTACTCTCTCTTATATCTGTTTCTGGGCCATTCTCCTTGTTCTCCCCAAGTTGAACATGCTCTGATACCACTTGTGATATATGGAGTTCTCCAATACACAGTAGTAATTCGCAATAATATCAAGGTTCAACAGCAAGAACACAGCAGAAACAACAATATAAGCAGCAAGAACACAGCAATTTCAAGAGTGTTGGGAAACTCTCCTCTCAAGCCTACACAGCTCTCACAATAACCATAAACCTCCTAAAAGCCCTCCTCACTCCTTACAAACTCCTTCCTCCAACAACTGTACAATAACACATCCCCACCGCCCACTAACATTTTCTTCCTTCAAGGAAAATGAAACTTCGGTACAAAATTATGTCTATAACCAAGTAGAAAGAAAAACACCCTAGACTAAGTGAAAAGCAACTATCTTTTTTCCTTTTTAGCCTCCTGAGAAATTTTTACTATCAAGAATTCTACTAAGCAAAGGAAATTGATCATTGCATGGGGTTTGTACAGGTGCATGGATTGTTGCATCTTTTGGGATTTGATCATGAGATTAGTGAAGAGGCTGAAGTAGAAATGGAGAAGGAGGAGGAACTACTTTTGAAGAGTTTAGAGTGGAAAGGGAAAGGGCTAATTCAGAGTGCAATTGATGCCGAAACTAATTTAAACTCAGTTGCAGAAGTTTCAGATGGTAATTTTGTAGTTGTCTGCTTTATTGTTCCACTAAGGACTGCATCCGTGCAACCAAAAATCGTTTGTGTTTATGATAAAGCTGTATTATGTTCTGTACATTTGTTACTGTTCTGATGTTGTAAGATTATGTTCTGTATGTTCTTACTGTTGACCTGTTAAAGACAGGAAAAAAGAAGGTAGTCTTCGATTTTACCGCCCAAGGTTCAGCTATATTTTCTGTGATATGGATGGTAAGAGCCCACTTAAGGTGGATCTAAAGTATTCCATGACTTAACCTTTTGACTTGTATTAAGTATATTAATTTTATGCAAGGTACATTGCTTAACAGTAAAAGTCAAATTACTCCAACAACTGCCAAGGCTCTGAAAGAGGCCTTGTCAAGGGGTGTGAAAGTTGTTATAGCCACTGGAAAGGTAGACCTTTTTCTAAGCTTGTTTTTCCAACTATTTTTTCCGTGGTCTGTTCTGTAACACTTCACTGAATGTTTGGGTGTTTTTGTATTTAAATATCTTGTAGCTTTTGTCTGCTATTGCTTTATTTTCTCAAAATTTGTAAGAAATAATGGTTAGATTTAATACATGGAGTAGGCCCGTCCAGCAGTAATAAGCATTTTGGAGAAGGCAGGTTTAGCTGGAAAAGATGGTGCTGTGTCTGAATTTTCTCCTGGAGTTTTCTTACAGGTTTCAATTTTCCCTCCTCTTTCATCTCTCTTCATTTTACTTTTTAAAGTTTGAGTATACATAGCTACTTCTAGTTATATGTTTGAGGAGCTTTTATGTCTGCAATGCATTTCTTCTTGGTCATTCAAGGGGAAAAGAACCCATCCATTTTCCAGAGGTTTTAGATTTCACTAGATGAGACTTAAGAATCATACTGACTTAATGAGTTACCATTCATTGTTAGGGGCATGTAGCTGTATAAGTATAACATTTTGAAATATCCAAATCTTTTAGGCTCAGCTTTGAACCTTCGTCAGTGAACACAGTCAGTCATGTCAACTGATATCATATGTGAGTGCATTTGTCCATGCACAGCAAGAGTGCTACTAAAAAGCTGTAAAATTTGTGCCTTTGCCCTTTCGCTTGAAATTGAATAAATCTGTCGTCCCTAAATATCAAATTAATTCCTTACAATTTGTTTTGTCATAGTGCTGCATGATTTGACTATTCTCTCTCGAACAAGGAATGGTAATAAGATTGAGGTGTGATTGGGGGAGCCTAGAATCCTTGTCCCTGCATGACTTTCCAATTCAAAAGGGTGTGGGTTTTAGGAGGGCAGGGTCCTTGAGGTAATAGGTCCCTTTGCCTGAAATGAGGAATGAGTTCCTTACAAGGTTATAACTACAAGACCTTGTACACCATTTATTTAGTTTATTTGCACTAATCTCGATAACAGAGAAAACATTGGTTTGTATATAGATTCTAAAAGTTGTACAATACATTCATATTCTTACATTAATTAATTTTAGGTAAAGTTTCATTAATAGCTATGCAATAGTATGCATAATTTGGGTTGGGCGGGGTTGCTCTTAATCCTCAATGCTATTACAAAATGAAACTGGAGAAAATTATTTCGATCATTATTTGATTCTCTGAGGTCCCTGCTTTCAGGAGGAAGGAAGATGATAATCTCTCAGAAGCTGCAATAGACACTAGAATGCACTACCTAATCCTATACATAACCCATGACCAAGCGGGCATACTTTTGCATCCTACCCTATTTGAGTTCTTAGTTCCTGGAATCCCTTATTGGCCTATTTAGGCATCTCCTACAAGAGAATGAATACTGTCATAGGGCCACCACCATATTCAAGCCGTATCCCACATCAATCTCCTTTCTTTTTGAAAATCTCCCTCCGAGGTGCACCCAAACAGACTTGAACATGAACCCTCAACTTCATTTACGGAGTATAGGTGTACGTATAACCAATTCTTCCGAAGTCATAGTTTATTAGATAATGCACAATATAATTCTATACATCCTTCAGGGCATAGCTTGAAATACTCTCTAGAAAGTATTTCGATTGATTCCTTTGGCCTCTTTATGGACCTGTTTGGCTCCTTCTTCGGGGAGTTCTTTATGAACTCTGATCAAAGTAAACAAGACAAAATATAAATTGTTTTCAACTGTTCCTTTTACTCTTCTTTCTTTTGAACCTTCTTTGTACCATAGGAGGGTGTAATTCTACTTATGTGCTTGAAAAAACTAAACAAGTCTAGAAGAAAACAAACGTTTCGTTGATAAGTGAAGACTTTTATTAAAAAAATTAAAATGATATAGAAAACATCTAACTTCCATGATGAAAACTAAGAATACAAGTGAGGGTAATAAGTGAAGACTGAAGGTACAAAAAGAGTGGAGATCAATCCCAATTCAGGGGAGCCTTCTAACTTTTCATTGATATATGTTATACAAACCTCAATTTTATATCCCTGATTACAAACCTCTAAAGTTCCCTTGATTCTATATCTCTTGCAAAACAGAACTTCAAACTTATTTTGCTTATATCTTTATCTTTCAGTTTACTTTTATGTACTATCCAACTTTAATTTATCCATTCTCTTTCCTTGTTGGTTCTAGGGACTACTTGTTTATGGTAGACAAGGCAAGGAAATTTATAGGCGGAACTTAGACCAAGGTGTCTGCAGAGAGGTAAAGTCTCTTGATGCTTTTAAAGATAAGTCTTAAGGATTAAAGCTATGCAAGCACACACGTACTAGATGTATTCATGTAGCGATGCTCGCCAAAGAAAATGACTCAGCTATAGGACCTTTTTCCTAAGTGTGGTTTGATTTTTTTTTTTTTTGAAAAGTGTGGTTCGTAATTAACTGTAAGAATCACAGAAAATAATGAGAATTTTATGAAGAGGTTCTCTAGCAAACCTAATAAACGAGAGGCTTTTTAACCACAAGATGCCTGTTACTGATATCTAAATTTATGTTCTTTGACGTGCAGGCATGCCTTTATTCTTTAGAGAAGAAAGTTCCTCTGATTGCATTTGGTGAAGGCCGTTGCTTAACGCTATTTGATCATCCACTTACTGATGTATTGCACACTATATACCATGAGCCCAAGGTACGTGAACATTTTTTTGTCATGGTTCTTGTAATAGTGTACCTCGTATAGCTGAGTTTAGATAGCTAACTTCTGTGAACTGAATTGTTTAGCCAACTGTATTTCAATGTTGAAAAGCTAGACTTGACAGTTATGAGCGTAGTTAGTAAATGGTTAGATCCTGTTAAGCCAGCCTTTGTAGGTCATCAGCTGCTAAGGCTGTTGATGTAATGACTGCCTTGACTGATTTGTTTTTATAAAGGGGGCGCTAATTAATCCCTCAATTTCAAGCTAGTTTTGAATAGCATCTGAATCTTTCCCTTGCAATAGTCTTGTTCACGAATGTAACTTCATTGATTATGTATTACAGGCAGAGGTCATGTCTTCGGTTGAGAATCTTTTGGCTGCAGCTGAAATACAGGTAAGCTCTCGACTGCTTTGGAAATGCCTCCCTCTCATTTGTATATTAGTAAAGGAAGAATTAAGGGGGGTTTGGTTTTGGTTCCCATAGCAATCACATATAATAGGGAGCTGGTGTATGATTTATTTTAACATCTTTTACACTTGCAGAAACTTCTTTTCTTGGACACTGCCGAGGGAGTTTCACGCATCTTACGGCCATACTGGTCGGAAGCATCAGGGGAACAGGCCTCGGTTGTTCAAGCTGTACCAGACATGCTTGAGATTGTCCCCCATGGAACCTCGAAAGGTAGTGGAGTAAAAATGCTGCTCGATCATTTGGGAGTCTCTGCTGAGGAGGTAGGCTAAAGTTGTCCCTAAGGTCTTGTCTCTCTCTTTTTTTTAGTAGGGAAAAGAAAAGGGTAAGAAAAATAAATATTAACAAGTTCTTGACTTAAAGTCACTGAATATGTCCTTAAAAAAGGTTTTTTTGTTTCTTTTCCACCCATCACATTAAAATCAGGAGAAATATCAAAATTCCAAAAGCACTTCTTTTCATACTATTAGGACATTTCACTCACTGACTGGGTTTGTATGGTTTGGGATTAGACAACCCGAGCTTATATTTGCTATATCTATAAGTTTTCTAATCACTACATTAACTCATATTGTGTTAACTTAAAGCTTGTAAAACCCATTAACTTCTATAAATCACATATACACAAATTAAAATCCAAACAAATATTATGCATATTTAAGCAGAACCCTAATCTACAAAAATCCAAGCTTCATAGACCTATGAAACAAATGCACCCTAATTATATACTTCTCCTAACAACCCAACCGAAGAGCGGCACTGCCCATCTGTACAATCCTTATGCTAAACACCCCACTGATTCCTACTTATGTACGTGAACTTGATTGAAGGTTTACTAGTCCTATGAACTCCCGTTATGAATCTTCTGAAAGTAGAAAGATTGATGGATGATTGACCATCTAACAAAAAAAAAGGAATGTTATGATTGCTTCTGAAACTAGAATCCATAATTTTAGTGCCCTCCAGTTATCCTTGAATAATTTCTGTTGGGTATAAAAGTTCATTCATATACATACATGGTCCTGAGCTTAAAATGGGATTATTACAGAAGTTATACAATACTGAACTTAAGTGGCTTAGACATTACCCTGAGATTGTGCTTTGATTGTTTAGGTAATGGCTATTGGAGATGGGGAAAATGACATTGAGATGCTGGAGCTGGCATCTCTTGGGATTGCTTTGAGCAATGGATCAGAGAAAACAAAAGCTGTTGCTAACTTAATTGGACCCAGCAACGATGAAGATGGTGTTGCAGATGTCATATACCGATACGCATTCTAGAGACAATGCAACTTCGAGAAGCTTCTGATCCAATTTAACAGTCGATTATTGTGATTGAAGGATGCAAATTCTGCCATCCACATATTCTTATTTTTTTTCTCTCTCAATGGAACCAAACTTAGAGAGCGAAGATTTTTGCCATTTAGTAGGAAACATGAAAGTTGTTAGCTTATAGGTTTTTTAAGTTTTATATCTATAGACACAGAATGTCAATGTGTTGAATTACTACTAATACCACATTTTTTGTAAGTCAAGAGTTGGCTAAATATTTTATCCTCTTGTTTGCATATGAATAAACTTCTGTTTCTATGTGCTCAATAAGTAGACTATTGACATGGAGATAATAGAATGTAGAAATTGAATTTAAGATCTATTTTTTATTTTTGAGTTGAATTAAGATCTCCTACTACTTTTTTTTTTTTTTAGTACAAGATCTCTTACTTAATATCATGTTAAATTAGTACTATAATCCATACCAAAGGGTATAAATTATAGTTACCTTATCCAGTTTATTAATACCATCTTGTTATCGAACATCTCTCTTCTATTGCTATTGCATGGGGGGAATCTTCAAATTAAATCTGTATTATACATTTTTTTTTACAGATTTTTCTTTTTTGAGGGAACAGTTGGAAGAATATAACAAGAAAACCTATATTAAATTAGTGAATTGAATAAAATATATTATTAAAGGAAAAAAATGTTAAAATATCATTTTGATATATGTACTTTGAGCTTTTTCTATTTTAGTCTTTATACTTTCAAATGTCTAATTTTAGACCATGTACTTTTAATAAAGCTTAAATGTCTCTACTATTAGTTTATTGTTAATTTTTTCTTAAAAAAATTAGTTTCTATTAGATTTTCTTTTATAAACTTTGGAAGTATAAATTGGTCCCTATTATTAGTTTATTGTCACATGATGTCTTTTCTTGTATTAAAATTATTATTATTATTTAATCAATTTGGATCAAAATTAACTTCAAACTTATCATAGGGACCAATTTTAAGTTTTATTGAAAGTACAAGAACAAAAATTGGACATTTGAAATTATAAGAACTAAAATAGAACAAAGTTCAAAGTACAGTGGTATTTTAACAAAAAAAAATTAACAATGGAATACACCACGCCATATAAGTGATTGATCAAAATTGACAGGTCACTTGATTAGAAATTTTTTATCTTTCCAATTGGAGATTTATAATTCAAAATCTCTTATTTTCCATTAAGTTTAAACATCAATTAAATATTTCGTTCAAACCGCTAATATTTCTACCCAGAAGAGAGACCAGCCAATAAAGTAAACGTACCATTTTCAGTACCTGGTTGGATACTATTTCAATTTGAAGCTGTTCCTCAGTATTCGAACTTGGCTCTTCCAATTCGTTTGAGATCAACGCTACGAAGAAGAAAGGAGGCTCCTTAGTAGGACATGTCCCAGTCCAGTCGCCAATTCGCTTAATCACCCTGGCTGTTCTTCACGACTACAACCATCGCAAAATCATCCACCTTCTTCTACGATGCGCCGCCCAGCTTTCAATGCGTCAACTTTTCGAAATCCAAGCCCAACTCCTCGCCTCCCCCATCCCCTCCATTGACCCCAATCTCATTGCCGTCAAATTCATTGGCGTTTCTTCGTCCCATGGCAACGTGCGCCATTCTGTTCTCATCTTCAATCACTATCTTACTTCTCCAAACATCTTTGCCTACAATGCTCTTCTCAAAGCCTTCGCTCAACACAACGCTTGGCACAGTACTATTGCTTACTTCAATAACCAGTTGGTATTGCCTGATGCTCCAAACCCAGATGAGTACACCTTCACTTCTGTGCTCAAGGCCTGCGCTGGCCTTGCCCAGGTGCTCGAAGGCCAAAAAGTCCACTGTTTTGTGACCAAATATGGTTGTGAATCAAATCTGTTTGTGAGGAACTCACTGATAGATCTGTATTTTAAGGTGGGTTGCAATTGGATTGCCCAGAAGTTGTTTGATGAAATGACTGTGAGAGATGTTGTTTCATGGAACACTTTGATTTCGGGATATTGTTTTAGTGGGATGGTGGACAAAGCCCGGATGGTGTTTGATGGGATGATGGAGAAAAACTTGGTGTCCTGGTCGACGATGATCAGTGGCTATGCAAGGATGGGAAATCTAGAAGAAGCACGCCATCTTTTTGAGAATATGCCAATGAGGAATGTGGTTTCTTGGAACGCAATGATTGCTGGATATGCACAGAATGAGAAGTATGCAGATGCAATTGAGTTGTTCAGGCAAATGCAGCGTGAAGGCGGCCTGGCGCCAAATGATGTTACGCTTGTTAGCGTGCTTTCAGCTTGTGCGCATCTTGGTGCACTTGATTTGGGGAAATGGATTCACAAGTTTATAAGACGAAGCAAGATGGAAGTTGGTCTGTTTTTGGGGAATGCATTGGCAGACATGTATGCAAAGTGTGGATGCATATTGGAGGCCAAGGGTGTGTTTCATGAAATGCAGGAGAGAGATGTTATCTCATGGAGTATAGTAATCATGGGGTTGGCTATGTATGGATATGCAGATGAAGCATTCAAGTGCTTTGCTGAAATGATTGAAGATGGTTTAAAGCCAAATGATATTTCCTTCATGGGTTTATTAACAGCCTGCACTCATGCTGGATTGGTTGATAAGGGGCTGGAGTATTTTGACATGATGGCTCAAGTCTATGGTATTACTCCCAAGGTTGAGCATTATGGGTGTGTGGTTGATCTGCTTAGCCGTGCAGGGCGTCTCCATCAAGCAGAGTCTTTGATTAACTCCATGCCTATGCAGCCTAATGTAATAGTTTGGGGTGCACTGCTCGGTGGTTGTCGGATATACAAAGATGCAGAACGAGGAGAACGCATCGTTCGTCACATAATTGAACTAGACTCCAACCATTCTGGAAGTCTTGTTTACCTAGCTAATGTTTATGCTTCAATGGGCAGATTGGATGATGCAGCTAATTGTAGGTTGAGAATGCGAGACAACAAGTTGATGAAGACACCAGGCTGCAGTTGGATTGAGATCGACAACTCGGTATATGAATTTTTCATGGGGGACTTGTCTCATCCTCAGTCTGCAAAAATATACTCAATGATTAGAGAATTGAAGTGGAAGATGAAGCTAGCAGGATATAAACCAAAGACTGATCTTGTGATCCATAATATAGATGAAGAAGAGAAGGAGGATGCACTTTCTACTCATAGCGAGAAGCTCGCCCTTGCATTTGGACTTATCAATACCAGTGAGGGAACTACGATCAGAATAGTTAAAAACTTGAGAGTTTGCAGCGACTGTCATGATGCAATAAAGATAATCTCGAAAATCGTTGAGCGAGAGATTGTAGTGCGTGATCGAAGTCGTTTTCACCATTTCAAAAATGGAAAATGTTCTTGTAATGACTACTGGTAATCTGAGGGTTGTAGTGACAATCATGCAGCCTTGATGATTCTTCAGTTCGTTCTCAAAATCGAAGGAGAAGAGTTCCTTTTTTGCACATTCTAATATGGGGTGAATGAAAGTAAACATTTTTAAGTAACTTCCGAACCCCGTTTTACCCATGATAGCTCTTTCCAGGCCATTTTCCCCTAATATTTGGAGATTCATGGTCCTAGCTAGACAATGTGCGTGAGAACTTATCTAGCATAATGTGAATTTGAAGAATTTTCCCATTACCCGTAATGACAGATTATTTTGTAGTCTTTCTTTTTGCTTTCCGTTTTCAGAAAAACAAATTGTCATGTAACATAACATGAATAAGAGACAGTATGAATATCTTCAATACCCTTAATATTATTAGTCTTTTGTAAAAAAGAAAAAAGGAAAACATTAGAAGAACTTCTCTAAGTGACAAGAAATTAAAGGTATGAGAGGAAAGATCCAACTGAAGTGTCCGACATAGGAACCTCAACCTTAAAGAGGATGAGCTGGTAATGTGGCTATAATTGATAGGTGTAACTTTGCAAAAATGTGTTAGTTTGAGGTGCAATTTCTTTTCAGAATGAACAAACACATGATGACAGCAAGATTTTGAATTGGCTGAAATCTTCTGAACAGAAAAAAACCACTCTTAAATAATTCTATCGCTAACCATAATATTAAATGAATCTTGACAAGTACATAGAAACTCTGCTCACCATATACATAAAATGAAGTCATCGAGCTGTACCCTCCATTAGGAGGCCTGATATAGTCGAAGATCATTGCAATAATACATAGACCAGCATTTTTCAAGAGCATCATCCTACGATCTTAATGAAGATACAAATGGAGAAACCCAGTAACCACAGATCACCTAGCACAGAAGCAACTACAGTCCCTGCTCAATTAGATAATTGCCTAGCCTTTCGACGATGATGTTGCACTGACCTGGAGTCAAAGGTTCATCATAAATACCAATGATCAAGGTCAGACTAGTCTTCTTAATCGTTATCCCGCCTGTACCCTGATTCGTTCAAGCCAATGAGAACAAAAATATATATACATTAAGTGCGTAGAACTAAACAGGAAAGAGAATCATCTGAAGAAAACTTGGCTTTTGGTTAAGCACTCAGAGATCGTATCGGAAACTAATTCCAGGTGCAATTGCTTTTCTTATGTCGTGAGTTTAATGATTTTTCAGCTCTTTACCACCGATCAGAAAACCAGAAACCAAAAGTTCGACTTCTGTAGTAAGATATAGTAGTGACATGCTAATTGGTTCAACTTCAAGTAAGAAAGTAGAATTTGCAAAGTAATCACCCTTTTTCCTCGTATGACAGCACCTTGTTCACCTTGAATAAAACCATGTACTTGGTGCCACAGTGCCAGTTGGGGTAAGTGATCCAGGTTCAGCAAAATCATTCATAATGGCTGTCAACTCTTCTGGCTTGAACTATCGCAGAAACAGAAAGTACAGAGAACAAAGACAAGCCAATCAGAAAATGCAAAACTAATCAAAACTAGAAACATAATCAGAACAAGATCCAAAACAACAGAGAACAAGTTCCAAAAGAAAAAATGAAGAATAAAGAAGAAGAAGGATCAAACCTGAGGAAAATTGGAGCTCTTAGCCCAAACAGTGCCGTCTTGGCGAATGATCGCAGCAGCAGAGAAACGGTTGCCTTCAATATCGCACATCAAGTGCTCATCCACGTACTCTTGCCACGACATCTTCCTCTTCCGATTTAGGCTCGCTGGTTTTTGTTCAGAAAAATGAGAGCAGCTTCGGGCTCTAAACCAATCGGTGATGAAACACAGAGCAAGCTACTCCGCTTGTGAAATGGGTTCTCCCGACTTGCGTGCGTCCATAGATTCTTCTCTATGTGCTGACAGCTTTTTATGTGTAATTATTATTAAGATTACAAGGTTCCATCTCAAAATCAATTGTGAGGTCTCTCTACATTTTTTTAATGTGGAATCCTCAACATGTCCCCTCAAGATGGTGCCTCTTTGGGTTGGGTTCACCATTCTTGGATGGGATCCCAATTTTAATTTTTGGACCGAATACCCGTTTGGGTTTAATGGGCTCTGATACCATATTAAGATTACATAGGGTTCCATCTCAAAACCAATTGGCAATGAGAGGAGTAGACCATATATCTTATAAATTGTGAGGTCTCTCTACATTTTTCCAATGTGGGATCCTCAACAATTATAATACGGGAAAAATTCTACTCGATGCCCCCACTTTTTCACTTCATGCAAACGAAAATAGTTTCTCCTAGTATAATAACAAGGGGCAGTCGCAAAAATGACAAAAATTTTAGCTCAATTGGTCCCAACCCAGTCGAAATCTACAAAAAGTAGGTCTCGACAAAGTATATCATCAGTCTATTAGTGATATATTGTTGATATACTAATGATATACCTAAAATAAAGTATATCATTGATATACTACCAATATACTTTATTTATGTATACCAATGAAATGAAATTGAAATATGAAGTATATCAATAGTATATCGGTAGTTCATATTCAATATATCAAATATACGTAATATGAAGAATATCAAGAGTATATCAATAATTAATATTCAATATTATATACATAATATAAAGTATATCAAAAGTATATCAGTAATTTATATTAAATATATCAGATATATTTAAAATGAACTATATAAGTAATATACTTTATTTAGGTATATCAATTTAGTAATTCATATTGATCAGTATATCAGATATACCTAAACTTGAATATATCAATAATATACTACTAATATATACCTAAAATGAAGTATATCAGTGATATACTACTGATATAGTTTATTTTAGGTATATATTTGTACTAACATACCTAACATTGATGTACTTAATAAATAAGGTATGAACTGATACATAAAACATAATAAAAAAAATAGTGTGAAACAAAAAATATAATACATGTCATATATACTACTGATATACCAAGTATATCAGATATACTTTGCAAATCTACTTAATATTTTTTGCTACCCATTACAATTCTCCTATGTGCAACCCCGGAGGAGTTTTATGCATTTCTTTAACTACTCTTAAATATTTAATGTAAAAATAAAATTTTGTTAATGCTTATGTAGATTCATGGATTACTTGGATTATGCATGCAAGGATGAATTCAGAAGATATTTTCCTCGGTGAAAAGGACTGTACTATAAATCACATACATTTTACGTTAATTCTCTTCAACATTCAAGGCCAAACTCCCTCCAAGAAAGGGCAGGAAAAATGGTTATTAGTTATTACTTCCCTGAAAGAAAAAGGGAATAGCAGCCATTGTAATTTTTTATTTTGAAACCTGTCCTTAGAGCCAAAGTTAAAGGTCCAAAATCCATAGTAGGTGTAGGCGAAAGCAGTGTTCAAGAGCACAGCATTGTAGGTGCAGCAAATCGTAAAAATTTGCAAGCTAAGTTACCTGTTCGTTTGTACACAACATATGTTGAAAGAACAGAGAATTGGGAAAAACAAATGGGATGACAATTGAATGGATATTATCAATTAGTAATTGTTTACAATCTCTCAGAGACTCAGATGATGCTGACGCTACAAAGTAATGGAGATCATTTTTGAAGCTTTGTACCAATAGCTATTATATCAAGGTTGATCAACTCTTATATACACCAGATGGCTCCGCATTTTGGACAATCCAAGGGTGTTCGAGAACTTTGTGTAGTGGCAGCCGTTGAGAGCAATCCTTGACAAGCATCTACATGGAAAACAATAAAAGCAAAACATTTGTTCACTCAATATACAAATGATACATAGACCAAATATATTCGCTATATTATCAAATGCAATATGCAAGGCTTAACTATAATTATACCTGACTGATAAGATCCTTTGCAGTCGAAGAAATGATTGGTCTTGGAGGAAACTTCAAATCTACTTGCACAATTCTGCACATATGATCATATAAGACTATATCAACAATGGAGAGATCCTATTTTATAAGATCAGATAAAAAGGTTCAATCAAATCTACCTTCTGTATGTGTCAGAGTGTTCCTTAGCCTCAAATGGGGGTACCCCATAGAGAAACTCATAGCACAGGACACCAAGGCTCCAGATATCCACACTTGCATCGTGTTCCACACTCTCCACTGTCAAGAACAATAAGTATTAAGACAAAAGTAAACGGACTTTATAGGATAACAAATTATCTTTAACTCCCCCATTTAAAATTCCCCCCTCTACTATCAGAAAGTAGCTTCAGATACTTGGAGGGAAAGGACAAGTAATTGCACAATGTCCGGTCCTAATATACATACCCATTTCAGGAGGCAGATAATCCAGCGTCCCACACATAGTCCGCCTACGGTTGAACGTGTGCACCGACCATCCAAAATCAGCTATCTTTAGCTCACCCTGTGGAAGGAAAGCCTCATATTACTTAGCGCCAAAGAGAGAATCTTACATTGAGAATTGAGAACCTAATGATTTAATGAAGCCAGCACACCTGGGCACCAATTAGAAGATTTTCTGGTTTGATGTCTCTGTGAATTACATGTTTTCCATGACAGTATATGAGCGCCCTAGCCAATGACGCAACGTACTGCATCATGCACCATAAATTTAAAATGTCATTAGAATTAGATTTAGCATGCACACATATTAAGGTTACAAATTACAAGTTTATTATCCCTCTTCCCACTAGAAAAAGAAATATCCTAATGCTATGTCTATTCCAATATACAATCTCGGAATTTAAAACCTACTTATATGCTGTAACTGTAATTAAAAGAAAAACCTCTACTTAAAAGAAATTCAGGTAGGTGAACCAAGAACCATGGCATCATCATAGAGGGGAGCACTTACAGTAGCAGCACGTCTCTCACTGAAGTACTTGCACTTCTGTAGTTCCTTGTAAAGCTCACCTCTGGGCGCATATTCCAATACCAAATAAATTCGTTTCTGCAGCAACAACATTTAAGGGGGAAAGGTCAGTGGCTGAATATTTCGTAGGACATTTTTAAATTACTGGATTCATTGTAGAGGCTTTCAGAGAAAATATATAATACTTGGTCGTAGAAATATCCATAAAGGCGCAGAATGTTAGAGTGTCTAAGATGGCTCTGTATTTCAACTTCCCGACGAAGCTGATGCTCAACCTGCGACTGTTGTAACTGGCTCTTGAATAGAACTTTCAGTGCCACAATGTGATTACTCTGTTTGAAAGCCATGGAAATCAAGTAAACACTCACAAATTATGAGAAGAAATTGGTGCAATAGACAGTATAATTTCGATTTCCTACCACTCACTAACAAGTAATGATCTTCTCGGGGTAACATCTCTCAAAACCATTATAATTTTACAGTCTTAGTTAGTGTCTGGTCTCGAAGGAACATAAATTTCTGATGAACATTCCGGGTTAGGAACCAGAGAAACAAAACCAGACCAGAAAGTATCAAAACTGACAGCTACTTATGGTTCCCTTTCCCTTTAAAATGCTAGGTAAAAAAAAAACACTTTTAAGAACTGTCAAATCCAAGAAACCAATATTGTTGTGATTTTGAAGGCAAATAATTGTTCTTTTTCAATGAGATCCACAAACAAAACCAATATAATATCTTTCAGTCCCAAGTCTCTCAGCGAGCTGAAATTTTTTTAAGACGTTTTGAGATCACAAAGCTTGCATAATAACAGAAATCACAAAACACGTAAGGTTGAGAGAGTAAAACGAACCCTCTTTTCTCTAGCCAGATAGACATGTCCGAACTTCCCTCTTCCGAGAGGTTTTCCAATGTCAAAGTCGTTAAGCGTCCATCTTCTCTTCTCGACTGCAGAGGCCTCCGTAGTGGTGATCTACAAAAACATTTTAACATTCAAATTCCTATGACTTTCAAAAACGATCCACCTTCCTGGAAAAATAGTCAAGTACCAAACGATAATTTGAAACCCTAACTAGCTGATTTCTTTACTACAAACACAAAAACTAAAATCAATAGTCCTTGTTAGTTACTGACGAACTCCATTAGAATGAAATTAAAACCAGAAGACATCCTCAGTATTCAATTTCTACCACAATATATCAAAGAGAGTACAAGAATTTAGAAACGGAGGTTTAACCGTGTTCATAAACGTAAAATTCTTCGTAGCATCAAACAAGAAAAATCTAAAAGAACATAAACGTCGTGGTATAAAAGAGAGAGAAACACGAATTGAATGATTCAATCCTAATCTTGGAACAAACGAACTCGAAACCACAAAAATCATAATCACAAACATGCTATAACAAATTTCTGTCGCTTTACCTTCTCCTGGGGTTGGTTCTCTGCAGCGATCGCCATGTGAAAGAGAGGGAGGGAGAGAAGAGAGAAGCAGATCGAATGGCGAGAAGAGACAGAAAGAGAGACGAGGAAGACAAGGGAAGCGAAAGGGGGTGTAAGAAAAAGTTATAGAACTTGGCAACGGTCGAATTCGAACGGGCTGCCACGTGGCGTACGCCGCTCAGTGAAAATTTTCAAATTTTTTAGAATTAAATGTTGTACACCAACCATAAAGTCGTCTGCAGTGAGGTGTCCCCACGTGAAGATGCCCTCCATGTGTAACGGTCCAAATTTTATGATAAAAAGTAAACCACATGTTACATTACATTTCCCGGAATATTTTACTTCATACTTATATCATATGAATCAAAGATTCAAATTATGTTGCTAGAAAAACTTGGTTTAAAAAATTGTATTCAAATCCTTTAAAAGAATATATTATTCAAATATTTGACGATTTAAATATACCTAAACAAAAATATGCATATTTCCTTTAAAATATAAGTTCGAATCTCCACCCACATTTGTAACGTAATATTCTTCAATGAAATATAAAAAAAATGTGTTCAAATATTTATACCAAGTGCAATTTTTTTCAGTATTACCATTATCATGGTTAAAAAGAATCCTTATTAGAAGTAGTGAAATAGAATGAAGGTAAAAACTTGTCATTAGATATTTGATTGGATAAGATAAGGAGGTTATCATAGAGCCTATCTCGATACCCCACTAAGTGAAAATCACAAAATGATTGAATAGAGGATTTGAACTTTTGACACTTAGAGAGGTAAGTAATGTTTGAAAAAACTGTCCAATTATTATTTGATAACAAATCATTTGTATGTATTGGAGGTAGAGATTTTCAGTATAATAAATGTGGAGTTGATCAACAATGAATTTGCTATAACCAATACAAAGTCCAATTAACTAATTAAAGCACTTTTTAAAAGTTTTCTATAAAGTTTAGCAAACTTGGTAAAGAATACTAGAAAATTTTAAAAACACTTCAGGGCATTTTAATTAGTATTTTGTTGAGAGTACTCAAAGAAAAAAACATATCATTGCAGCCAAAGTTATCTCATGCTCACTCTAAACCGTGTTAAATTGATTTGTTCGAATCAATTGATTCCTCATACTTCCTTTTCAGCTCAAATCTTTTTGTTGCTTATCACTCTTTTGCTACAACATATACATATCTAAGAGAATCTCAATACAACTTGTAAACATCCAATCTCCCAACTAGAGATGTCCACGGGGTGGGGCGGGGCCGGGGAATGGATTCCCCGTCCCCTTCCCCGTCCCCGCCCCCCATTTCATTCCCCATTCCCGCGAAAAATTTTTCCCCGTTCTTTTTTTATTATTATTTTTTTTAATCTTTCTTATTTTTTTAAATTTATTCTCAACCATAATAAAAATTATTTCTAAATGAATAATTTTCAATATAATTCTATTTAAAGTAAATGTCAAAACAATTTAATTTCTAAAAATTCAAATTTCAATATTACAACATAGACTTTATTTTTTTTTTATAACGAAATAGTCTTAAACTAATTCCTACTATAGTTTTTTTTTAAAAAAAAATTCTATTTATAGGTAATATATATATATATATATATATATATATATATATTATTAATCGGGGCGGGGCGGGACGGGGAATATATTCCCCGTCCCCGTTTAGCCAACGGGGAAAAAAACCTCCTCGCTCCCTCCCCCATTCCTCGTGTAATCAGGGATTCCCCGCCCCGTTTGGGGCAGGTCCCCGCGGGTTAAATGGACATCTCTACTCCCAACCAACACGTACAAACCGAATGAATAATAATTAAAAAAAATGCTTTATTGAAAAAAAAAAAAAAAAAAAAAAAAAAAAAACCAAAATCTTGACAATGGACCAAAAGCTTACATATTTTCTATTTTAGGATCCATTATAAGGAAATCCTTGTTAGATAAGACAGCTAGTTCGAGCAGAGCGGACGCTTGCCAGACTCTACTAACTTCTCCATCCAGTTGGCCTTTGAGCTGTTGCATAAGGTCTTATCTTAGGTAACCAATTGTTTAAGAAGTCTTGGATGCATGACGATTTCCTGGTCCTTGAATTTGGTTGGTATGTAGCAGCCATGACGGTAGAAGAGATGGGATGATGAATGCCAATATCAAGCAGATTATAACCAAGACTCCAACCCCCCAAGCTTTGTGCGGGATGCCGATTAGTAGTTCGTCACAAACTGCCACAAAGCCAGAAACTATCATACTAATAAATGAGATGAGACCTTAGATGTTGCTGTCAAGCAAGCAAACAACAATTTGACTCCAGCGTATGAAAGGTGCTGGAGGTAACAGGTCTTGGATGCTAGCAGTGAACAACAATTAAATACACACCCCATCATTATCATTAGAGAACGATATATTCCTTCATAAACAAGGATAACAACAAATGAAATTGTCTATGTCTCTTGGGCTAGGACGGCCATCCTACCCTCAGTCCCCCTTTTGTACTCTTCTTTTTAATACATTTGTCACCAACGTAAGAATAACTACAGACTTCTTTTTCTTAAAAAAATAAGAAACATGTATGTATTAAACAAAAGGAATGAGAACAGCCTAAGGGCTGGGAAGAGGGATCCCCCACCCACAAAAGACTAGAGAACTGTGTGTTTTTTTCCAAGCTAGTTTGTATCATCTTCAAGGACTCAAACCCAATACGTGGTATAAAGTGAAGATATCATATCCGGGCTCTGTATGTGTTTTCTGTCCTCTAAAAATTGAACTTTTTAAACTCTCCTTATGAGATTGTCTCATTCAGGGGGAACAACAGATACTTGCCAGCTTTTCGTTAGAGCTAAAGAGAGACTTGACAGGCCGCATTGGAAGCAGAGCAGAAAACTACTTGACACTGAAAAGCTTATTTTTAAGCCTAGCAATGAACTGTTTTTTCCCACGCTGTGTCAGCACTGTAACTACAGACTTCTGTTTCTCAAGCTAGTTTAACCAAGAGCTCTCCACAGCAGTCAACACATTAGACATTTGTTGAGCAAGTCATGGTAAATAGAGGCTTGCATCTTAAATCATGCATGGAATCAATTTCTTGCGTTTCATATGTATAATTTAAGCTATTCTTTCCACCCTCGTGTCAGAACCATTCATCATAAAAAATTTTGAATTGACACCAGAATCATCACTAACTAATGTCCTACAAATGAGATTAAAAAAAAAGGTTAAATTACAAGTTAGTCCTTGAACTTTCATGTTTGTGTCCATTTGATCCCTGAACTATAAAAAATGTCTAATAAGTCATTGAGCTTTCAATTTTGTATCTGATAGGTCATTGAACTTTAAAAACGTCCAATAAGTTCCTGGACTTTCAATTTTGTGTCTAATAGATCCTGACATATTCAAATATTTAAAAAATTAACCAATCTATTAGATATAAAATTAAATTTTATGTCTAAGACGACCTTAAACTTTCAATTTTGTGTCTAGTAAGTTCATGAATTTCATAAAACATCAAATAGGTTAAATTGAAAATTAAGGATCTATTAGACATTTTTAAAGTTCATGGACCAAATAGACAAAAATCTGAAAGTTCTGGGACCTATTAGAACTTTTTAAGGTTCAAGGACCAAATAAACACAAACCTAAAAGTTCATGGACTAAACTTGTAATTTAACCCAACAAAAAAAAAACACTTGGACTGCAAAGCACCAAAGATGATTCGACTAGAAAATTTTAGTTGATCTAAAGTTATCATCCTACTCATTTATGCCTTAATTCAAAGAGGAAAAAAAGGAAAAAGAAAAGACTGCAATTATATAACAAGTCAGTTTGAAGAAAAATGATTTGATACTCGAAGGTATATAAAGCCATGCCACGTGATAGTGGGAAAAAAAATGAGATACCTATATTGAAGATGATCGACTCCCTTTCCTGGACAGATGGTATGGCAACAACTCCCTCGGACTTCACAGTGACCAATACATGCATATCAACCTGTGTCAAAACTATAAGTTTGAAAGTCTAAAAATTTTATCAATCAAAGTCTACAATCATTTCCCTAAAGTAATAAGGGGAGAAGACAACCTGATCTCCCTGCAAGTTCATGCTTTCTGTCTTAAAAATAAGCTTTTCAGTGTCAAGTAGTTTTCTACTCTGCTTCTCAACAGGGCTTGCCAAGTCTCTCTTCAGCTCTAACGAAAAGCTGGCAGGTATCTGTTGTTCCCCTTGAATGAGACAATCTCATAAGGAGAGTTTAAAAAGTTCAACTTTTAGAGGACAGAAAACACATACAGAGCCCGGATATGATATCTTCACTTCATACCACGTATCAGGTTTGAGTCCTTGAAGATGATACAGACGAGAACCCATTTGTAATGGTAATGTTTCCCTCCACAGCTCCTCTCCAACATTTAAAACTTTGCTGTCAACCCTAGAAAATCATGTAGAAGCCAATACAGTTAATAAAATGAACGGACGGGCATGCTTGAGTATGTAATGAAGAAGGGGAGAGAGAGTTTTTGTAATGCTCACACGCTACTCAAGCAGAAAGTTGGCAATTTCAAAATGATGACGAGAGCGTTAAAAAGAACAAACAGATATCGCTCGTGGAAATTACGCATTACACCAACTTAGCTTCGACTTCCGTAACCTGCCACAGTATAAACTTCTGTTTATACGGATCGGTGGAGAAAGGGAATCAAATCATTTACAATTTAGCCACAAACAAAACATAATTGGATGCTTTGAAAGCACAACCAATGTGTAAATCCAATATCAATCTTTCCCAACATCAATCCAAAATCAGACTTGCACAATGCATAAACTGGAAGAAATGAAAAATTGAAAGATCATAAAACTTCAATCTTACTAGTTTGAAGAGGAGAATGAAAAAATCCAGAACGGGGGGGGTGAGAGCTGCGAGCCTGCGGCGCTGAGAGACAGCAGTATAGTGCGTACCGTACTACCGATAGAGAGGGAGGTGAATTTTGGAGAAATTGCCAAAAATGAGCAAATTTTAGGGGATTAATGAGTTTTAGAGATGATGTCACTTCTAGTTCCTGAATTTGTTTGTCAACTTGGTTCACGAACCTTTGAAATATCTATTAGGTTATGCAATTTTGTATCCAACAAGTGCTGAACCTTCAAAATCTTTAAATTTTATATAATAGATCTATATGAACCTTTGAAATATCTATTAGGTTATGCAATTTTGTATAATAGGTCTATATGACATGTTTAAAAGTTTTAAAAATTAACTAATCTAATAAAATTCTAAATTTTCAATTTTGTGTTTAGTAGATTTATGAATTTTAAAAAATGTCAAATAGATCTATGACCTATTAGACATAAAGTTAAAAAATTAAGTACTTATTGGACATAATATTAAAAGTTTAAGAATCAATTAGACACATTTTAAAGTCAAGAGGTATTAGACACAAAGATTGAAAATTTATAGACCTATTAAATACTTATTAAAGTTCAGAAACCAAATAGATACAAATTTGAAAGTTTGGAGACTAAATTTGTAATTTAACATTAATATAACTAGCAAAGTTTAGGAGTAAGAATTAGGGGTGGCAATGAGGCGGCGTAGAGTCGAGGATGCACTCTCCATCTCTACCCCATTCCCCATCTTGGGAAATTAGGGTCAGGGTTGGAAATTCCCAATTGAAAATCGGGTCCCCGCAGAAAAAAATCATTGGTTTTTTTTTAATTATTTTTTATTCAAAATTAATTAAAATCGATAACTATATTACAATCATTTATATCTTTATGTTAAAATTGAGTATTATTATTATTTTAAAAAATATTTAATATGAAGATTATTATATTATCAAATTAAATACAGTATACACATTACCTATTAACATTTAAAAAAATATAATGTTATTAATAATATAATATAATATATTAATAATATTATTATTTCAAATAATTATAACATACATCATATATATATTTTTTAATTTAATAAAATAAATTATTCGAAGCAGGTTCGACAATCAGAGACCCGAAAAGGATCTCCGGTTTGAGATCCCCTACCCGGTTCGGGGTGGGGTTCCGCGTCGAGTCAGAGACTCGACCACATATATTTTTACCATCCCTAGTAAGAATGGAATATATATATATATATATATATATATATATTATTCTCTTTACTACATCAAAACGAAAATCACTTCAAATACATTATCAAAGAATCCCAAAATTCTTCCCGTCCCAATTCCATTGTTTTTGGCCGCTGTGGTTGATTTTCTTTTTGGTTACCCACAGTTCACTCTAAACCATAAACGGTCAGGATTTATAGAGTGAAAAAAAAAAAAAAAAAAAAAAAGAAAAGGCGAAGCAGAACTGAACGGCGAATACCCGTTAAAGAACACAATTAAACCCCAAAAACTTCGAAAGAAACCCAAGCTTCGCGGGCTAAATGTAAAAGCAAAATCTCGCTGGCTCAATACGGCTTCCAGAGTTTCGAAAAATGGTACAGTCATTCCGCGATTTTGAATTCCTAAAATATTTAATTGATTTGCCAATACAAGGTCGATTTATTATTATTATTCTCGAGATTGATTTTAATTTGTAAGTTCATAACTTCAACTTCTGTGTTTCAGTTTTCAATCTCTGCAATTAATGATACGGACTCCAGAAATCAGTGGGAACCCTTAGCTCCCACTAAAGAAGCTCAGGCATGCCCTTCCTTTCTCTCTTTACAGTTTTTGTTTATCATTTAGCTTCAATGTCGTTTACATCTGTAGTTTAAAAGTGGAGAAAATTGCTTTAACATAGGAGTTTACGTGAGTAAATAAAGAATGCGTTTCTTAAGATGATTGCATTTGTTCTTTTTTTGGTAATTAACATCAATGCAACTATGCAAATTCATGGTCTTTGATGCAACATAGAGCTTGTGAGTTTGATGTTTTTATTTGATGGATGTACTCCGTCAATCTTTTGTCTATCTCCTCTTTGTTGTTTTTAAGTCGTATTATTGGGCAAATTTTGAAGAATGACAATGGTTTCTGACTTGGTTTTGAAAGAAGTTTGGTTTGACACTACAATAATAGTTGCATTTAAGATTCATTCATTATCTTGATCTTATCTGCTATACGCAGGAATTCCATCTGACACAAACTTACCACGATGGACTTCTTAAGTTAGAAGCAAAAGAATATGAAAAGGCTCGTGAATTGTTAGAATCCGTTCTCAAGGATCAATTGATAGCATCTGCACAGGTATTAGCTTTCTTAAAGGATCACAGTGCTAGATGGAGAATCATGTATGGCATTCCTGATTTCTCTGGTTATGCAGGTTGATGGTGAAGCTGGTGATAATCATCTACTGCAGCTCAGGTTACTGATACATGCTATCTTTTCTACATGTTTTCAGAAGTTTTAGGTTTCAATGGAACGTTTCTGATTTTTTTTTTTTAATTATATGGTAGCCTTCTCCACTGTGACTAGTGATTTTTTCTATATTCATTTCATGACTAGTGACAACTCACGAACATAGCAGCTCTTTAATCAGCATATCATGCTGCAAATGTCCTCTTATTATTGTTATTATTTTTTTATTTTTCAACTTTAATTTTAGAGTAAGCTATTGTTAAGGTGGATTGAGGTCTTATTCTTTAATTTATACTACAATCCTCAGGCCTCCACTTTTGTTTGGTTCTGGGAGCAGTGGGTTTCTGATAATGCTTTTGAGTTGCTGCCATGCATGCAAAATGTTACTTGAAGATTCATGTTAAGCGTTTAATATATGTTAAATCAAATCAGACCTTCACTTAGATAGACAAGACAAAAGGATATTTTTTGTTTCATCATTTCCTACAGTGCAGTGGTTGTTAGATTCTTTCAGTTATTGGATGGATATTGACACCGATTTCACTTCTTTTTAATTTCTCGTGAATGGTCTTTTGCAGATTCTTAGCACTTAAGAACCTTGCCACTGTATTTCTACAACAGGGATCTGCACATTATGAGGGTGCTCTGCATTGTTATCTTCAAGCCGTGGAAATTGATTCCAAAGATTCTGTTGTTTGGAATCAGCTGGGTACTTTATCTTGCTCAATGGGCTTACTTAGTATTTCACGTTGGGCATTTGAGCAGGGACTTGTATGCAGCCCTAATAATTGTGAGTATTTTACATGGTCTGTTAACATATTTCTTTCACAGACATGGTACTAAATGTTTTATGGGTGATTGTTGTTAAGGGAATTGCATGGAGAAGCTATTGGAAGTTCTAATTGCCATACGTGATGAGGTAGCCTGTCTTTCTGTAGCAGAATTGATTTTGAGGCACTGGCCATCACATGCTCGTGCTTTGCATGTGAAACGTGCAATTGAAGAGTCAGAACCTGTTCCATATGCACCCAAAGGTATTGATAAGCTAGAACCAAAACATGTCCGACTCAAATTTACTGATAAGAGGAAGGCTAGTGAAGAGGATCTTGATGAAGATGTCAAAGTTAAAAGGTCAAACCAGAATATAGATCTCCACCTAGCAGAAGCTTCCTGGTTAGGTCTTGTTGATGCACTTCTAGATATCTTACAGCCATTGAGCGGATGTGGGTCTGAGGTGGAGGTTGAAAAAGCACTTAGATCTGGTGATGTTAGATTAAAAATTTGCTTACCTCCCAGTTTAGATCGTAGTACTGCATTTATGGAGAGGAAAGAGCTTGCTTCCACTTCCATTTGTGGAAATACATCTCTTGCAGATTCTAACACAGAAAATTCATCTTCTTTTAAAGAAAAAGAGGCAAGTGGTTTAGATGAACATCCACAGGAGAGACGTAGTACGCGTCTTGAAAGGCTAAGAAGTCGTAAGCCTGGAAAAGAAGAATTAGATTATTCAACAAGTAAAGATCTGGCCAGGGTTGTAACTCAGTATCTAGAACCCTTTATTTCCAGTGCATTGGGAACCAAAGATACCGACCATGATACCAGGAATTCTGTTTCCTATCCTGATCGGGAGAATTCATGGGGTTCGGACTGCAATGATGTTCATACTTTTTTGGTAGAGACTTCCTGTAATTATGGTGCTTACCATTTGAGTCATATGCTTTTAGAAAAGCTTTCAAGCACATATCCTTCATTTCAGGATGCATTTTTCAAATTTCTGGACTTGGAAAAGTTGACAAGACATTGGGGAAAGGATAGATCTCTTGAATGCAATCTTTTTCTTGCTGAACTCTATTTTGACTTTGGGTCATCCTGTTCTGATACTTCCAAGCAATCTGAATTCATGTCAGAGGCTTCATATCATCTCTGTAAGATCATTGAATTAGTAGCCCTGGAATATCCCTTGAATTTGAGTTCTGTCCCAAAGAGTGATAATTGCTCTAGCAGTCTTCAAGGTGCCAGCAGAATATCATCTGAAAATTCTACTAACCAGCATTTATTTCTTGAAAATTCACTTTTAACAAATAACAGATCCTTCTGGGTACGATTCTTTTGGCTTAGTGGGCAATTATCTTTGCGAGATGAAAACAAGGCAAAAGCCTGTGAAGAGTTCTGTATTTCTTTATCACTTCTGGAAAAGAAGAATGATGTGAATGATTCTCTGTCACTGGTCTGCCTCCCTCACTGTCGGGTCTTGAAAAGGTTAACCTTGGACAGAATACTTTATGAAATTAACGTTTTAAAGGTTGACCTCTTGATGGAGAATGCTGTACCTGAAATGTTTGAGAAAGAAATGTTTGAGGATTGCATCACTTTACTTTCTCCACTTCTATTTGGTGTACAGGAAGTTGACCTTGATGCCTTATCGTTGCATTTTTCGGTAAGAAAAGATGCAGGGATTACTTCGGTAGAACTTGCAGCGATTGATGTTTTAATCAAATCATGTGAGAAGGAAAATCATTTGGATATGGAGATATATTTGAATTCTCACCAACGGAAGCTGCAAATACTCATGGCAGCTGCTGGAATGCATGAATACTTTACATCAAGTAAATCCTTTCGTGAGAAGTCAGAGGCAAAAGCACTCTCTGATGTAGAAACGAAGGATAGTGCAAGCAGTCACTGCAACCATCTAGTTGCAGAAGAAGTAAAAGCAATATCTCAATGTATATCACAAGTAAAGAACTCAATCGAATATTCTGGAGACTCAGTAAGCCAATATTTATTCCCCATGATTGTACTTTGTTGTTATTTTTTCATGTACCAAGTGATTTCTTCATTTAAAATAAAAAAATTGATCAAGCCTCTTGATGATTTAGTCTATGTATAACTGTAAAGTAAGTAAAACCAATTTTCTCAAATTTATCCAATTAATCCTACATTATTAAAGATATTATAACGGAATCAAGCACAAGTATCTGTTTTAGATGTCTCACTTTGCGGGAAAACTTACTGTTCCTGTTCCTTACCATGTCGTTACAAGTCCTCTTCCTCTAATAGAGGAGTGTTCAAACATAAGTGAAATAGGGAAATAAGAATAATTTAAAAGCATACTTTGTAAACTTTTGCCCCCGGCAGTAGATTGGAGCATATGGTATCTTATCCTGTAATTTTATTGAGGTTTGAATTTTTTGGTCTCTTAACTTTCAAATATTCTATATTAGTCGTTGAGCTTTACATAAAAATCATTTTATTATTTTTTGGCTTACTAGAGTGCATTCTTCACTAGAATTAAAGTTTTCAATAAAAATGACCTAAAAATGACCAATTTTAAGGACATAATATGAAAATATATTATATAAACAAGAAATTGGTTTAATAAATAATATGAAGATGCCTATAATGTAAAGTTGACTATAATGTTTATCTTAGAATGAAGACATTGATTTTCTTTTTGTACATGTGCCAACCAATTTTCATGGATTTTATAATGTCAGATTAAATATCATGGATAATGTCAATTGTCAAAGAAATATTGGTGATTTTCTGGAAGAAAAAGAAAGATATTCCCTTGTGTTATAGATGTTCGTATCTCAAATAGATGGATATATTGTGGACAACATGGATAATTTCGTCCATGGCTCTGTTTTACCCTATACATGCACAATTATTTAATTACCCTATACATGCATAAATTGTTTAAGCATGATTATGTCTTTGTTTGGACATAGGAATTTCTGTGAGCAGGCTAAGATCTGCATGGACTTTGATAAAAATTTGATCTCATTTGAAAGTGGCATTTTAAACTCCACTTGACTAAATCATCAGTTACGTCATTTCTTATAGTGGCAATGGGATTAGATTGTAGTTTTAGTTTTTTTTTTAATACATTTATTTCTCTTACTTCATAAGGGAAGTTTATGGACGTTGCTTTTGAATTTTATAATTTTTAGTTTATTTTTTGCTAACATTTGAATTCAACTTGCTTATCAGGGTTGAAGCTAACAATAAGAGTGTAGAGAATTCATTCTTAATGCCTTTCTTGTCTGCTCTCTTCTTCTTTAAAACGTTGTACACACTCATTACCACTATTGACTTTGTTATGCTTGCAGAATGACATTCAGACAAGGAGGATTTGTGATATGCAGTTCTTGCTTTTATCGGTCATGTGTAACGTTATAAACATATTCCTCTCCAAGAAGTCTTCTGGGGCAGCGATTGATGATCAAGTTGAAAGATGCTGCCTCGTAGATGCAGCCATTGCATTCTGCAAACTCCAACATCTTGATCTTTCCGTGCCTGTGAAATCTCACGTCAGTAGTATGATCTTTTTTAGGATAATAAGTTAATTATAGACCCTGCTATTGGGCTTCTCGGCCAATCCTTTTCTATAAAATTCCCTTGGCAGTTGTTACTTCCATATTCTGATCAATTCGGTCTTCTCATCGTAGGTTGAGTTAATTGTTGCAACACATGACCTACTTGCAGAATATGGTCTCTGCTGTTGGGGTGAGGGTGAAGGAGAGGAAGGAAAATTTCTTAAATTTTCCATAAAGCATCTCTTAGCTTTGGATATGAAACTTAAATTGAACAGCTCGGTAAATGGGAAAAGAATTGAATGTGATGACATGGAATGGCAGAATTATCAGGTAAAGGCATCTCCAGACCAATCAAAATTGAATGCTCAAGATTTGGGTTTGAGTCAAAATGATGAAACGAAATCCAAAGTGAAGGATGCTAGGGAGGATATAACACAGGAAAGCTTGTCAACTCATAAATCAATATTGAAAGATGCTACAGAAGGAGAATTTATTAAGCAAGGAAGTGAGGAGTCTGTTGGCAAGTTCAATGCTGGTGAAAATAATAGCGACCAACTAATAGAATGTGAGAATGAGCAAAATGAAGATGAAAAGGAGGAGCTAGAATTAAAAATTGACAATGCCTTGGATCAGTGCTTTTTCTGCTTGTACGGGTTAAACCTCAGATGCGACACATCATATGACGATGATCTATCTCTACATAAAAATACTAGCCGTGGGGATTATCAGACCAAGGAACAGTGTGCTGATGTTTTCCAGTATATACTCCCTTATGCAAAGGCTTCATCTGTGAGTACTTTCTGCAAGTGTGCCCACTGTTATATTAGTGTCTCCCTCCCCTTTGATAGAATTTATGTTTACTTGGAGAAAGCAGACATTATCACTCCCATATTTTGGTGGGACTATCAAGAGTTCTGCATTTATGATTTCCAGGAGTTAGCATTAAATTGAGTTTAGTTTGACTGACCTTTTATCTGGTACATTGTTTTTCTGTCTTTCAGAGAACTGGACTAGTCAAGCTCCGAAGGGTTCTAAGAGCCATCCGCAAACACTTTTTAAAACCACCGGAGGATGTATTGGATGGAAATGTGATAGAAAAGTTCCTGGATGATCCCAATTTGTGTGAAGAGAAACTCTCTGACGAAGCTGGTTCAGATGAGTTTCTTGTAACAATGACAAAGATATTACTTAATGATGTAGGAACTATTAAACACTATCGAACATCAGTCTTAGGGAGGTAAGACTTTGCATTACTTTTTCCACGTCATATGGTAAAACATGGTAGTTCTTCACTTAAAAAATATTAAATTCATTGAATGTTTGCTCTTGAGAATGAGCTATCTGTATTTGTCTGATTGCAGTTCTGAACCATATTTGGAAGTTTATAGCAACTTGTATTATTTCCTTGCTCAATCCGAGGAAATGAGTGCGACTGACAAATGGCCAGGTTTTGTGCTCACCAAGGAAGGGGAGGAATTTGTACAACATAATGCAAACCTCTTCAAATATGATCTACTGTATAATCCTCTGCGATTTGAGAGCTGGCAAAAACTTGCACATATTTATGACGAGGTAAATGTACTGTCACTTTGCATCACCCATCTGTTCGTTTTGGTGGATGCACATTTCTTATAGATATATATCTTCAAATCATTCTTGAAAGTTCCATTCTTAGAAATTCTATATTTACAACAAAACAGGAGGTAGACCTGTTGCTCAATGATGGTAGTAAGCACGTCAATGTTGCAGGATGGAGGAAAAATGATACTTTACCCCATAGAGTGGAGATAAGCCGAAGGAGGAGCAGGCGTTGTCTACTAATGAGTTTAGCTTTAGCAAAGTCACCAACTCAGCAGGTTTGACCTCTAAATTTTCTATTCATTTTAGCAGTGAGGTGCATATATAACTTCTTTTTTTTTTTTCATTATATTCGTTTAAGATGGGGAAGGATGTTGAGGAAACTCTAGCACATTTTAGTGATGACCATCATAATAATGAAATAAGGATAAATTTTATTAAGATTACTCATTAGGGGTTCTTACCTATAATTTGATAGAAATGTTCTTTATTTTAAATACTAAAATATATGTAAATAAATATGTAAAGTACTTTCATGGATGATTTGGTGCTTGAATCTGTAACATGGACTCATATCTCATATAATGGTTGGTCTTTTCTATCTATACTCGCCATTGTTTCAGTAGTTTGCATTCTTGTGCCACAAGTTAGAGTCTAAGAACCTGTGGGAGTTAAAAATTAAACAGGTGTTGTGAACTCATGTTTGAACCTTTTGTGGCTCCAGCGTGAGATACATGAGCTATTAGCACTTGTGTACTACGACAGCCTTCAAAATGTGGTTCCATTTTATGATCAGCGGTCTGTGGTGCCTCCGAAGGATGAAGCATGGTTCAGATTTTGTGAGAACTCCTTGAAACATTTCAAAAAAGCTTTTGCACATCAGTATATCTCTCTTCACTTTTGATATCTCTTGATTTATTTCTCAACAATACCTTACCACAATATTGTAATTTAACCATGTTTTTTATTTTATGATCTATTTTCATACAGGCAAGATTGGTCTCATGCATTCTATATGGGCAAACTTAGTGAAAAGCTCGGGCTCTCACATGATAAAGCTCTATCATATTATGCTAAAGCTATTGCCTTAAATCCATCAGCTGTTGATTCTATTTACAGGATGCATGCGTCACGCTTGAAGTTTCTTGGTAAATGTGGAAAACGGGATCTGCAGGCTTTGAAGGTTTTTAGCATAAAATCTTATAAAGTTTTAATCGTTGCTTGTTTTGAATTTAGTGGATTTATTATGTTAGTGTTTGTAATTAATTTTCAACAAAGTACAAATACTCGTGAATTCCTGTTTCATGTCGTCCTTGTGGATTTTGATATTTAGCCAACTATGGTAGACTTTGGATGAGTTCCATTTGAATTTTTTTATATATTATATATCCGTGTTTTTTGTTGGCATTCTCCAGGATCTTTCAACTTATGCCTTTAATCAGTCAACTAGAGAAGCTGTGATGGAAATACCAAGTAAATTTGGTACCAAGACTTCGGATTTACCTTCAGGCGTTGATGGCAGTGAAGCATATTCTGAGGATATAAAGCATGATGAATTCCTCAAAGTGGGAGAGGCGTGGCACATGCTTTATAACGATTGTCTTTCTGGTCTTGAAACTTGTGTTGAAGGGGATCTTAAACATTATCATAAAGCCAGATATACACTTGCTCAAGGTCTTTATAGAAGGGGTGAGAGCGGTGATGTGGACAGAGCAAAGGATGAGCTCTCATTTTGTTTTAAATCATCTCGTTCATCCTTTACAATAAATATGTGGGAGATTGACAGCATGGTCAAAAAGGGAAGGTATAGTTTCAATGCTTGTCCAAAATCTTTATGTTATAGATAATTCATTCAGGGTAAGTCAATCCTACAGGAAAAGAAGTCTTCACAATATGCTTGCATTATGTAGTAGTATATCAACTAATTTTATATTTGACTATATGCAGGATAGGCTCGAAAATGATTGATGTTCTTACTTCCTCTTTTTGTTAGTGCTAGAATCTATCTTATTAATAGAAAACAATCATGTTTCAAAATGTAAATAGTTTTGTTCCAAGTGATATGGAAGAACATGAAAGTTTTGAAAATGATTATTATATTACCCATAGCATTTTGTGTTGCTTGTAAAAGGAAATTTCCATACCATGTTTTTTTTGTCACATCCAAGTCCTAATCTATGTTTTCAGTTGTTTGAAGCATTCGTAATAAAGTACCTTTTACACTTGATTACACATATTGAAGCTAATTTACTTGAAAGTTAGTCTTCCAATGTAGCATAAGTAATTCTGTATTGCAGGAACAAAACTTCTGGTCTTCATGGAACAAAAAGGCACTTGAAGTTAATTTACCATAAAGTTCTTGGAAGTTTATCGCTTGCATTGGAAGTCTAACCTAATGTAATGTCTTCAGCACGTGTAATTAAAAAAGAAGCTACCTTTTTGACATATCTGTATTACAGGCGCAAAACACCTGGTCTTTCTGGGAATAGGAAAGCACTTGAAGTTAATTTACCAGAAAGTTCTCGGAAGTTTATTACATGTATTAGGAAGTACTTGTTGTTTTATTTGAAACTTCTGGAGGAAACTGGAGATATCTGTACCCTTGAGCGTGCTTATATATCACTTCGAGCAGATAAAAGGGTAACTACATGCTTTGGACTATTTCTATTCAATTCAATGCTTCATCAGCCACACATTAAATTTAAATTGTAGACCCATACACATACATTACATGGAAAATAATTTTGCAATGTCGTGCATATGTAGTGTAGTTGTATGCATATATTGGCATAAAAGTAATTGGTTGAAAGATCATCTTGGCTGTTACTTTTCTCTTTGTTTCTTTAATGGAGAAACCAATATGGTTCTATACTTTTTTTCAATATACATACAAGCGCACTTGGGTGTATTTATGTATGCATGTATGTATGCATGTATGTATATTTCATTTATTGATGGTGGCAGGCCATCAATTCTGTGAATTCAATTTTCATTGTGTTGAAGATCTTGTTGAATTTCACCTTGCTTATGTCGTTGCTTATTGAATCATGTGGCATGTAACACCTATCAGTTCGCATTGTGTATTGAAGATCTTGTTCCAGTTGCTCTAGGGAGGTATGTCAAGGTTTTGATTACGTCCGTTCGTCAAGTTGGGATTGCTAGCTCTGGTGATGCAAGCGGTTACGAACATATACTAGAAAAAATGTTTGCTCTGTTCATGGAGCAGGGTAACTTATGGCCGGAACTGTGCTGTTTGCCTGAAATACAAGGCCCGGGTATATCAGAAAGCAATTTGTTTGGGTAATCATATTAGAGAGTTATCTAATTTATCGAACTTTTTTTTCCCAGTGTTGCCATAGTATAGTGCAGCAAGTGCGTTTTTGTGACTTTTCTAATACTAATGCTACTGTACTTCGATATAAACTTATGGAATCTGATTGCCGCAGGTATCTTCATGATCATATCATTACTTTGGAGAGAAATGTCAAGGTTGAGAATCTTGAAGCAATAAATGAGAAGATTCGCAAACGTTTTAAGAATCCAAAGTTGTCCAATATTAACATTGCAAAAGTTTGCAGACATGCTTCTACTGCATGGTGTAGATCCCTTATAATTAGCTTGGCACTGATCACTCCCGTACCTTCTGAATCCTCAACTGAAATGCAAGCGTCAAGTTCATTGCCTGTTGTTTTAGAAAGTAACCAGCTTCTTTGTGTGGATTTGCAAATTAATGAATTATGGAGTTCAACATTTGAGGACTCAACACATCTGAAAAGTCTTGAACCAAAATGGTGCCCGATCTTGTCCAAAATCAATAATGTATTTGTTAAAAGAGCTGCAGAAGTGAATTGGGAAACTGCTAACTCTTTGCTTCGATCTTCTTACAACTTTTTCCGTGAGAGCTCTTGTGTGCTCCCAACTGGCTTGAACCTGTATCTAGTTCCATATCGACTAGCAACAGGAGTAAACTTCCAACAGCGCATGGATGGGGTTGAAATTCTAGATTTCAGCATGCCAAGGAAGCTTCTCTTGTGGGCGTACACCCTGGTGCATGGTCATTTTGCTAATATTTCAGCGGTGGTGAAGCATTGTGAAGAACATATGAAGGTATGAACTGAAAAATCTGTTATTGTTATGTGATGGTTGTCAAGTGACTAATGATTGGCTAACCTTTTCAGTCAAAGTTAAAGAAGGGAGCTGGAAATCCAACCACACAAACTCATGCAAACTTGCCTGCAGTGATATCTTCATCAACAGGTTACACTTCTTTTTTTTTTTACTTGGTTAATCCGTTGGTAATCTTTCTGGAGATTTTACGTAGGAAAATTGGAAATAATGTTGCATACCATTTCTATTCTGCCTTTCATCTTATTTTTGCTTGTTTAGTCGCCATGATCAGTTAATGATTTGAAACTCACATCTCCCCCGGCTCCTCTGCCTCACCTTACATGCAGTTCTAGGCATTGGAAAAGATGGTTCTAACTACAGTGGGGAGGCTGATGCAGTAGCATCTCCAGCCACCCCTGTTACATCAACTTCGTTGCCGGAGAGTCAGACCACAAGCAGTACAATTCCGCTTCTTTCTAGTGGCGACACTCGTAAAAGTTCCTTTTATGGCCCCCAACTTCAACAATGTAGCAGTACCATTGCAGAGAGGATAGCTAATGGAGGAGATTCAGACAAAGGATGATAATCCAGGTGTTTGCTCTTAGTAGTAGTCAATTCACAACGCTTCATTTTATATCCTGTAACTTATGATAAAACTTACAAAGAATAGGTTGTAAATATCCATTTCAATGACCAAATATATGCATTTTGTGGCATATTGTTCATAAGCCACCCAAAGGGACAGGAGTATACAAAGGAGATGGTGAGTCTTTCCTTCTTTTTTTTTTCCTCACACTCCCTGTCCCAACGGATTAATTGGTCGTTGCTTGAAATGTTAACCAAAATTTTCATGTCTGAATTTTGTGATATTCACTTTCCTGTGGGCTGTGAGCGAGAATGGTAAACTATGAAGCAATCGCAGTCCTTTAAAACCTTTGTAATTTTCGGTACAGCAGCCTCATTGTACGACTTCAACAGATTAAATTTGGGAAGTTTGGAATTGTAAACTCACGTTTCGTGGAACCGTATATGAGTTTTTAAGACTAGAAGTTATTATTTATTAAACTATGAGGGTTTAATTATTAGCTTTAAAATTGTACGGATTAAATACTAATTAATTTCAAACTATATTGGACAAAAATATATTTTTCCAAATTTTTTATTTAAGAACTGGACCTTTATTTTCTTATTCCACTTGGCCTCCTTTAAGAATATATATATAATTTCAAATGGATCTTTATGATTTTAATTTCAATTTGATTTTTATGGTTTTAAGAGCTCCAATTTAGTTCATATTGAGTTTAGTTTGAATTTGGTTTTGAACAATACTTGACTGCATATCGGTGTTTGAATTTGGTTTTGAACAATACTAGACTACATATCGGTGTGTAGGTATTTTCCTACACACCACCATTAAATTTTTGACAACTAGGAGAGAGTAAAAAAGTTCTAATTTCTTATTTTCCACTTTCTTATTTTTCACTTTTCTCTCTCTTAATTGTCTTAAATCAGGAAGACGTCTACACATCCGATATGCAACCAAGTATTTTTCTTTAGTTTTATGTTTTCAAAAGTTTCAATTTAATTTCCTAATTATCCTTAATTTGTTTTTTATCGACTCAAAAAGCTCATTTATCTCCTTATATTTTTTACTCAACTTTAAATTCTAATATTGTAAACTGCCACGGTTAGTGAAATAGAAATTAGAAGCTCATTTCTTAGTAAAAATATGTGTCAATATAACACATGGACGATTTGTGAGGTAACCATACCGACCAAAATAAAAAATTTAAAATCATAGGGACTAAATCCAAATAGGAATTAAATTAAAAATTTTAAAACTATAGGGATCAAATTGAGTATATACCTAATTATAAAGACCAACTTTGTAACTTAAACCTAAAATATAATTTAAATTTGTGGGGTGATTTTTCTAATTTTAATTTTTTTTGAGAAAGTCTAATATCTAATATCAACTAATAAAAATAGTGTCCATCTAAGCATAACTAAAGACACCAATTATCATTTTGACCATTTAATCTTCCGCCTTGCAATGGTTGAACTAAACAAAAAAAAACAAAAAAACAAAAAAGTAGTGTGGGGTGATTTTTCCAAAACTATATAAGACGTGGCGTGAAACTTGAAAGATAAGAGGGCGCGGCGCAATAGCAAATTTGGCGATGGGAAGTAGAGCTCTGCCTTTGCTCAAAGGAGCTTTATCACTTCCATCGTTAAAGCACCAAATCTTCATCTCTAGCGGTTTGCATACACTACCTGTTTCTAACATCAGAATTCGAAAATGTTCGACTGCTACAGGAATTCGGGCCTCTCTTCAACCTCCCGATGTGCCTCGTTTAGCTGAAACAGCTCGAATTTCTCTCACTCCAATTGAGGTATGCGAGGCTCTCACCACGTCAATGTTTTCTTCTGTTTCTTCAATCTCTTCTTCAAGTAAAATCCACTTCTCACTTTTCGGGCTTGTGTTCTCTTGGTTGTAAAATCCACTTCTCACTTTCAGGTTGAAGAATTTGCTCCTAAAATTCGACAAGTTGTTGACTGGTAACTTCCTCTCTTTCTCTCTCTCTTACACACACTCACAGAAACTAATAGACCTTGAAACACATTGGGCATCTTTATAAATTTAGTGTATGCTAATGCAAAAAGCAAGAATACACGTGCACTCTATGAGGTAAAAGAATGTTGTTGGACTGTATTAGATTACATGGATTCAATCTCAAAATCAATTGGCAATGAAAAAAGTAACCTATACATCTTATCAAGAATTTGAGGTCTCTCCATTTTTCCAACGTAGTATCTTCAATATACCCTTCAAGATGGTGCCGATTTGGATTCACCATTCTTGAGTCGAATCTCAATTTTTTGAACCAAATACCCGTTTGGATTTAATGGACTCTGATGCCATATTAGATTACATGGGTTCCATCTCAAAATCCATTGGCAATGAGAGGAGTAACTCATGCATCTTATTAAGAATGTGAGGTCTCTCCATATTTCCAATATGGGATCCTCAATAGACTGTGGCTTTTGTAGGCAATACTCGGACTTAGTTATCGGAAATGTTGTCTTGTTTTCTTAGGTGAGACTGAGATGATTTGTGTTGGACCAAGTGGAATTGTCTCCATTAATGTCTTGGTTGGTATTTGGCCCTTAGGTAACTTACCATGAGACAGTTGCCCATTTTGCCCTAGACATTGTGGGGGAATTCTTCACAGAGAGGTTGTGAAATGAGATTCTATGAGTTTACATTTACTCTTCTCAACTGAAAAGAAAGGGTGACGAGATCAAATCTCAAGCGAGATTGCAAAATTTGTTCGGTTTACTTGTTTGGGTGTGACTTTTAGGGAGATGTGAAAACAAGAAAAGCCAGGTAGTGGACGACTTCTCAAAAGACAGGAAGTTAAATCATTTTGTTGATTTTATAACCTTTTTTACAATAACTTTCGGGGTTAAAGATTATCTCATGGGCGAATTGGAGCATTCAAAATGCAGTTCTGATAGCGCTTTTTTCACGTTGAAGCTAAGAATACTCGAAACTTCTTCATAATGTTCATTGTTAATTTTTTAATAATGTGTAAGGATCATTATTTTGAAAGGTTTCAGGCTACCCTTTCAAGCATGCTTACATATTTTTTATCCTTATTTAAAATTCCCATTAAGGTCGCAAATTTTTTGGATAAACTCATCTGGGACTTTTTTTTGGAAAGGATCTAGATGAATGGGTGATATGCATGATGTCAATTGGGAGCAAACACAACTTCCTAAATCTTTGGGTGGTGTTGGCATTGGTAATTTTCTTCATTGCAATTTGGCCTTCTTAGCAAAATGGATTTGGAGATTTGTTCATGAGGAAAATGCTCTTTGGTAAAAATTTATTGTTGCAAAGTATTATTATTCAGAGGTTGTTTGTTTTTGGCCTCGACATATTCAAAGAGGCTATGTTCGTTCACCTTGGCATTTCATTTGTTCTACCATTGATCTTGTTACTAATCGTGTTCAAAGAAGTATGGGTAATGGTCTTCTGCTCAAAATGTCAATAATGATGGAATAGAATATGTCTATTTCTCATACAATTAGGGTTACAAGAGACCTATCTTAAATAGGAGAAAACTCTTAAGTATAAAAGGAAAGAATTTAACACATAATTACAATTTAATTATAACAAATAAATACAAATAAGGAAAGAATTAATCTCATAAACCAACACTCCCCCTCAAGCTGGTTTGAAGATATCTTCCATTGCCAGCTTGCCAATTAGTTTGTCAAATCGTAACTTTGGAAGTCCCTTAGCTAACACATCAGCAATTTGCTCTGTTGTAGGGAGATAGGGAATACATATCACTCCAGTGTCAATCTTCTCCTTTATGAAGTGTTTATCAACTTCAATATGTTTTGTCCTATCATGAAGGACAGGATTGTGGGCTATGGGATAGCTGCCTTATTGTCACAGTAAACACGCACAGGTGTCATCTGGATGAATTTTAATTCTTCCAGTAGTCGTTTTATCCAAATACCTTCACAAATGCCATGAGCTAAGGCCCTAAATTCTGCTTCTGCACTACTTCTAGCTACAACACTTTGTTTTTTACTTCGCCAGGTAACCAGATTCCCCCCAACAAAGGAGCAATAACCAGAAGTGGATCTTCTATCTGTGGAGCTACCTGCCCAGTCAGCATCAGTGTAAATTTCAACACGCAAGTGGTCATGTTTCTTAAAAAGTATGCCCTTTCCTGGTGTTCCTTTCAAATATCTCAGAATCCTGTAAACTGCCTCAAAGTGAGTTGGACCTGGAGCATGCATGAATTGGCTTACCATACTAACTGCAAAAGCGATATCTGGACGAGTGTGAGATAAGTAAATAAGTCTTCCAACAAGTCTTTGGTATCTTTCCTTATCTTTTATCTCTTTCTCTGTTGCAGCTTGCAGTTTTAAGTTTGGTTCAATAGGAGTTTCTGCTGTCCTACAACCCAGTAAGCATGTCTCTTCAAGTAAATCAATGATATATTTCCTTTGATTGACAAGAATACCCTCTTTTGACCTGGCAAATTCCATCCCTAGGAAATACTTCAAAATTCCCAAGTCTTTGATTTGGAATTCATTTGCAAGTTTTTTCTTCAAACTGTTCAATCCAGCCTCATCATTACCTGTAAGAATGATATCGTCAACATACACTATTAAAACAACCATCTTGTCGTTTTCAGTATGTTTATAAAAAATGGTATGATCTGCTTGACTTTGAAGAAAACCATAACTTGTGACTGCCTTTCCAAAACGTTCGAACCACGCTCTAGGAGACTGTTTAAGGCCATATAGAGATTTCCTTAATTTGCATACTTTGTTAACTCCAAGATCCACTTCAAGCCTGGTGGTAAGTCCATAAATACTTCCTCCTCAAGATCACCATTGAGGAATGCATTTTTGACATCTAGCTGATAAAGAGGCCAATCTGAATTAACAGCAATAGATAAGAGCACTCTAATAGAGTTAATCTTAGCCACAGGGGCAAATGTTTCTTGATAGTCAATTCCGTAGGTCTGTGTAAAGCCTTTAGCAACTAATCTCGCTTTGTATCGTTCAATGTTACCGTCAGCTCTGCACTTTATAGTGAACACCCATTTGCACCCTACTGTTTTCTTATCTTTTGGTAGCTCTACTATCTCCCAGGTGCAATTCTGTTTGAGAGCATTCATCTCTTCCATAACTGCTAAATTCCACTTTGGATCATTTTGGGCCTCCTGTATATTCCTTGGAATAAATAGGTTGATTATCCTAGAGGTGTAGGCTTTATGGTTATCAGACAGTCTATGATAAGAAAGATAGTTTGCAATAGGGTATTTGGTACAATTACGGACACCTTTCCTATGGGCTATAGGAATATCAAGGTTAGACACATCAGATGAAGAGGGATTACCTGAACTTTCAGTATCATTCGTCAAGGCATTAGATTGGTTTTGTGATAAGTCTACTATTTGATCTCTGTTCTTTTGAGTTTGTGCTCTTCTAGTATAAACCTGAAGCTCAGGATTTCGATCAGTAAGATCATTTTGTAGTATTTCTCCCCCTGAAACAGAATTTTCCATGTTTGGCATATAAGGACTAGGAATTTCAGAACATATGATATTCGGGAGAGGAGAAGTGTCCCAGAAATTTTCTTCCATGTCGGTAGAGATCTCCCCCTGAAGAGAATTTTGGCTAAAAAATGATTGATTTTCCACAAATAAGACATTCATACTTTCAAAGTATTTTTTGGTTAGAGGATCAAAACACCGATAACCCTTTTTGTTTGATGCATATCCTAGAAAAATGCATTTAACTGCCCGAGGATCAAGTTTAGATCGAGAAAAATTAGGAAGGTGAACATAAACAATACACCCAAAGACTTTTAACGGTAAATCTGAATACAAGCGAACAGTAGGAAAGAAAATTTTAAATTGATCAATAGGTGTTTTAAAGGACAAGATCTTAGAAGGCATACGATTTATGAGATATGCAGCTGTAAGGACTGCGTCTCCCCACAAATAATTAGGAACATGCATAGAAAACATAATAGCTCGATCAACGTCAAGCAAATGTCGATTTTTTAGTTCAGCAATCCCATTTTGTTAGGGGGTATCCCGACAAGAAGATTGATGAGAAATTCCTTTATCCTTCAAAAAATTATCTAAGTATTCATTAAAATATTCAGTCCCATTATCAGAATGTAAGATACTGATTTTTGTTTGAAATTGATTCTCAATCAGATTGTAAAAGCGAATGAAAACATCTTTGACCTCAGATTTTTTTGTTAGCAAATAAACCCAAGTTAAACGAGTATGATCATCAATAAAAGTAACAAACCAACGTTTTCCACTATGAGTCAAAACTTTAGACGGACCCCAAACATCACTATGAATTAAGTAAAAAGGTTTGGAAGTCTTGTAAGGCTTTGTTAGATACGTGGTACGATGATTCTTGGCAAAGATGCAATTTTCACACTGAAAAACTGAGCAATCAATTCCTTTAAATAAGTCTGGGAACAAATACTTTAAATAGAAAAAACTAGGATGTCCTAGCCTACGATGCCAAAGCATGATTGTTTCTTTAACAGAGAGAGAACTAACACTACTCAAGCCCTGAACTTTTTTATCACTAGTTGGCGATTCATCAAAATAGTAGAGACCATCAAGCATCCTAGCACGCCCAATCATCTCCCCCGAGTCCTGATCCTGAAAGACGCAATGAGTGTCAAAAAAGGTAATGCGACAGTTAGCATCCTTAGAAATTCTACTAACAGATAATAAATTATAGGCTAATTTGGGAACATGAAGGACTGATTGTAGGGTAATGTTCCTAGTTAAATAAATAGTTCCCTTTCCTGCAATAGAAGTGAAACTACCATCTGCAATTCGAATTTTTTCATTGCAATATACAGGAGAATATGAGGAAAAAAGGTGGGAGGAACTGGTCATATGGTCAGACGCTTCGGAATCTATAACCCACGGAGAGGAATTAAGACAAGATAGGGCGAAAGGATAATTACCTGTTTGTGCCAAGGAAACACTAGGATTACCGGATGACGAAGTGACCTTTAGCAGTTTCAGGAGTTGATCAATTTGCTCTTGAATGAGTTGACTGGAGTCAGCAACATTGGCAATGGATTGAGTGTTACTCTTCTCATTTTGCTTAGTACTCTTCCAATTTGCAGGCTTCCCATGGAGTTTCCAACAGGTCTCACGAGTGTGTCGAGGTTTATTACAGTAATCACACCATACTCGAGGCTTGGTTGGCTGGTTAGAAGCCTTATGTGCAGTTGCCTCAACCACCATAGCGGAGGTTTCGACAATGCTAACAGATTTCTTGCCAAGCATAACATTGCGACGACTTTCTTCCCTGCGAACTTCAGAGAAAACCTCGTTAATAGATGGGAGAGGATTCTTACCAAGTATTCTACTTCTAACCTCATCAAACTCATCATTGAGGCCGACAAGAAATTCGTAAATACGACTATCCTCCATAACTTTCTTGTGGTGAGTTTGATCTTTAGTTGACTCCCATTCATAAGTATCAAATAGATCTAGGTCTTGCCAGATTGTTTTCAGTGAGTGAATGTACTCTGTAACAGTGTTCTCTCCTTGACGAATTTTTCTTAGCTTGAGTTTCAACTCAAATACTTGTGATTGATTTCCCAGGTCAGAATACATCTAATTTACACTGTCCCATAATTCCTTTGCAGTCGAGTAACACATATAGTTGCGGCTTATCCTCTCATCCATAGAGTTGACTAACCACGTCATAACCATGAAATTTTCAGCATCCCATGTAGCAAACAACGGATCATCTTGGTTAGGTACTTTTTTCTCTCCAGTAATATAGCCAATTTTTCCTTGTCCGCGAATATACATCCGAACACTTTGGGACCAAAGAAGAAAATTATTCCCATTAAGTCGGATGGTAGTAATTTGGACATTGGAATGATTGCGTGTGTCAGAGACCTTAGCTATCAACGGCTTGTCTTCAAACATCTTGCTAATTCAAAGAGAGATAAACCCTATCAAACAACACTCAATGAAATCCAAAAACAATACCCAAACCAAGCCTTAAAAAAACAGACTCAAAAAAGTAGAGAAATCCCCTGAAAAACAGAGTAAGTCTGTCGAATAGGGGTCGGCGGCCGGAGACGTTGAACGGCGGACAGAAACGACCGGCAGGGATGAAGGATGCCTGACGGAACGACAGAAACGACCGGAGATGAGCGGGTCGGACGGACAGACTCGGGTTGCTGTAGCGGAGCGGGTCGCGACTGCGTGGGTCTGTCTGAGCTCGTCTGTCTGAGTTGAACGGCTGATCTGCGTCCGTTCACGTCTGGCGGCGGATCTACGGTGGGGTCTGGCGGCGACGGCGGCTAGGGCTCAGGTGAACGGCGGCGACGGCTAGGGCTTTGGCTAAGATTAGGAATAATTAGGGGTTTTTTTTTTTTTTTTTGTGTTGCTCTGATACCATGCTCTAAATGTCAATAATGACAGAATATAATATGTCTATTTCTCATACAATTAGGGTTACAAGAGACCTATCTTAAATAGGAGAAAACTCTTAAGTTTAAAAGGAAAGAATTTAACACATAATTACAATTTAATTATAACAAATAAATACAAATAAGGAAAGAATTAATCTCATAAACCAACATCTTCCTACCTATTTCTGGCATGATTCTTGGTTGAGTTGTGGAGTTATTGCTACTACTTTTCCTCGACTTTATCATTTAACTACTCATCCTTATTGTTTGATTGCTGAAGCTTGGATTGACTCTTAGGCAGCTTGGAATTTGCACCTTCAACATAATTTAAATGATTTTGAGGTTGCTGAATGGGTCAGTCTTTCTTATCTACTCTCCCTAATCAGGCTCTAGGACCGTAATGATGTTTGGATTTGGCCTCTTGATCCTTCTCGATCTTTTACCGTTAAATCTCTTATGGTAGATCTTGTGGATCCTACTTTGAATCAGTGTTTTTGAGGCGGCCTCAGGCGCACGCCTCAGGCGAGAGGCGAGGCGTTTTCAAGCTTTTGCGCCTCAACATTAGTCTGGGCACCTTCAATCAGGCACTCACCCAATGGCACCTCTTGTCGCTTATCAGCACCTTCGTCTTGACGAAGGCACGCGCCTGCTGCTTCTTATTATTATTTTTTAAAATATAATTAAAACCCACAAAACTTAATTGACTAAGCCCACGAAAGGCCATCAAATTTTGTTGATTCTAATTCTCTTCATTCTTCAATAAAATTCAATTATTCAACGGCAGCTTTTGTCTTTTCTTTGCTTTCTCATGCAAAGTTTTCTTCTTGGACTTCTTTGGCGAAAACTTCTGTCATTTTCTTTTCTTCATCTATTGACTTCTTCAGTGGCTTCTGTCTTCTTCTTCTTCTTCTTCTTTCGTTTATTTTCTTCGGCTACTTCAGCTTCTTTTTCTTCTTTGGTTTATCCAATGATGTGAGGTTTAATAACTTTTAATTTGTTTTCTTTCATTTTTTTTTCTAAGTTTGTTATTTTAATATGCTTTTTAATTTGTTTTACTTGTTCATTCTTAATGACTTCATGGTGTTTTGGAACTACTAGAGCTTCATTATTTTGTGATGTTTTTTACATTTTGATGTTTTTACTATTTAGTATTAATCTTTAAGAATATATTTACTATATAAATTTATGCTCATATATTATTTATTTATGTATTTATTCATTGCGCCTCGCTTCACTCAGGCGTCGCCTTTTTTTCGCCTCTCGCCTTGAGTCGATCAAGGGGCTTGTTGCCTTGAGGTGCGCCTTGTGCTTTGAAAACACTGCTTCGAATAGAAATACCCTTTTCGAGGTGATTTGGAAAGAGGTTTATCCGAAAAAGATTAAAATTTTTCTCTAGGAGCTTAGCCTTGGTGCAATCAATATGGTGGACAAACTAGAATGGCGTATGCGTCACCTTTATATATCTCCATCTTGGTGTATAATGTGTTCTTCTAATTCTGAACACCCTAGTCATCTTTCTAGACATTGTTCATTTGCTAGTCGTTATTGGAATATGATCCTTGCTGCTTTTGATGCTCATTAGCAATGTCTAATAACATTTATGACTTTCTGGCCTCTATTTTTGTGGGACATCCTTTTCATGGAGTAAAGAAGGTTTTGTGGCTTGCTTTAAACAGAATTTTTTTTGTGGTTTTTTTGGTGTGAACGGAATGGAAGATTATTCAAGGACTCATTCTCTACCTTTGATAATTTTATGGAATTAACTCTCTTTCATGCTCTGTATTGGTGTAAACACCCTTTTTCTAAGTATAGTTAACCTTCTTTGATTTCCAATTGGATATCCTTTTTGTAATGCACCTTTAGATGTTGGAGATTACACTCGTTTTATTTTATTTTATTTATCAATGAAATTGTTTCCCTTCTCAAAAAACAATGGGTAAGCATCAAACTCATGAATCTAGAGGACCCTCCAAATTAGGATTACTGACGTAGGGGTTTATTGGGCATGTCTCTCTATTTACATCAAACTAGCCATTAAAGCTAGTTGGTGGTTATGTATAGCCGTTAAAGGGTCTTTCTAGCCTTTAGAGACTAAATAGTTTTGATAGTTAGTTAGCTGTTAGTTTTCCTATGTTAGTATAAATTTCAGTTTCTCTTGTAACCAGGTATTTTTCATTGTTTAATAAAATTTCGTTAGCTTGAGCACATCAATTACCAATCTTATTGCGTTGGAAAATCTGCTAAATCCTTGTGGTACAAACATACTTTTAGCCTCTTACGTTCTTTCAAGTTACAACTCTTTATTTGAAGGGAAAATTAACCCCCCCACCCCCCCCCCCCCCCCCCAAAACAAAAAAAAACACACACGCACAGTTTTCTTTGCTGGTTATAGACCATCATCAAAGATTTGATCATGTTTGTTCAGCAACAACCCAATACAGTTGATTATAATTAGCCACATGGCTTGCATCCATCTTCTTCTTCTTCAAATAATGAAAAGTTACAAAAAGTACATTAGAGGGCATAGCAAAAGACAAGTCCAATTAGTATTAATAAGCAAGCATAGAATCATAGATATGAAAAATAGGGCGTACAAAAAAAACAGCCCAGACCTAAGGGGAATGAAAGGGAATAGCCCTTTACTTAGGAATTCAAACATTTTCCAGAGAAGAAATTACGGATCTGTTCCCTTAAGAAGTTCTATATCATTAAGTAGCCTTATAAACTTGAGGTTCCGACATTAGCCACATTCCAGTGATCACCTACCAGGATGGAGTCAACTTTTGAGAGTTGGGAGATTTTGGAAAATTCCTCCTTTAGAGGTTGTGAGGTAGTTCATTGTGACCAAAAAGAAATTGAGATGCCATTACCCACCATAACATTCAAAACTATCTTCATCTCTATCCGCTCTCGACCTTTAGCAATGAAGTTCCAGGGATTTTTGCCGTTGTAGTTTCCTAAGTAAAACAGCCATGTCAAACCAAATTTTCTAATAATGATGTTTTTTGTTGTTGTTGCTGTGTGTGTGTGTGTGAGAGAGAGAGAAATGCCACGCCAATTTGGAAGATAAAACCACATTTATGTTTTTGAGATTGCCCAAACCGAGGTCTCCTTCCTCAAGATTACTAGTTCCAATTCTCCACTTCATGAGGTGATTTCGCCGCTGTGGCACCAATCCCCTTATGACCACAAAATGTTTTTGAAACTTTATTCAGTTTTGGAGTTACTTTTTAACAAATTCTTAAAAGTAAAGAGATAGTAGGTTGAGATGCCGGCTAGAGCTGACTGGATTAAAATCTTATATTTGTATGTCGGTTAAATCACTCAAGAGGCAAGACTATATGCTGAGATTGAAGCATTATGAACATGAGTTATTCATTTTTCCTATGAAATTGTTCATTCTGTCAACTATATTCTCTTGGCTGCTGTATCCTTCGATTCCTAGTAACTTTAATATGATGATATTGTGTTTCAGGTTTGGGCAGCTCCAGACAGTTGATCTTCAAAGTATTGAGCCTTCCATTAGAGCAGGTGCATGCAACCACCCTTAGGAGTCCATTATTGTCAATCATTTTGCAACTTGTTTGTCGTTGTTCTTCTAGCCATGCCATTGCTTGTTTCTCACTGTTAAGTGTTGACTTCAAATCGCATAAGCCTTTTCAAAATGGAAATTTTACATCACAGAATGATTTTTTTTCATTGGGAAATAATAATCATAAGACATGGAGGTATTGTCTATTTCTTGCGACGCACACTGGTGGGGTAATGAAGCACATCGTGGAGAGGATAGTAGCAATGGGACCCGAAACTTTGTACTGTTTACCTGAGCTATCATGGCCAAGATAATTGATTACGATTTCAGATACCAAAAAAGCTGCTCCCCCACCCACAGATGTTTATTTATATTTCTGGGAGATTTTTGGAGCATGAATTGTATTAAGTGATTAATATGCTAAAACCTCAAGGCAAACAACTCCACTGCAGCAAAAACTGGTACTAATTTTCCTAATATTTACAGATACTGAAGGTGGCAATCAGCGGAATGATGTTTCTGAAACATTTGAAAATAGGTAACCTGGTTATTTTGCAACTTGGGCTATTAAACATTTGGCAGGAAATTTTGATCATAACTTGTATTATTTTTTTCCCCCTAGAGAGGCCATGATTGGCTCAGTTCCAGTGTTTGATGAGCCGTATATCAGAGTTCCTAAAGTTCTGAATAAGGAGTAGTTCCTAAGGTAGGTAGCTTGTTTCATCCGTCTCTGTCATTCATTAATGGCATGTTCTTCTACATCTTATATCGCTGAAATGATTGATTTTGCTACAGGTTACTAGATGATATTTGAATTGCAATTGGAATTAACTATCCATTAATCTTAATCTTAGTTCAAATGTTTAATTCGCACATTTTTTGTTAATTTCACTCTACTTAAGGGGGCTGATTACTTATTACCGCACATTCTGGTTGTCACATAAGATGTTTATCCAAAACTCAAATTCTATGTTGAGAAAGGGACCTGTCCTCGTTGTCGAGCTCATCAACTCTCCTTGGGGAGATGATGAAGACAGATCCAGGTTAATCTAGCCTTATCATCTCATAAATCTGAACTGGATGAATCTTCCCTTTTTTTTTGTCTCAAAAATAAAAATCTGAATGAACTTCAGAAAATTCTGACCTTCTACAAACTTAACCCCGTCCTAATTTATTTTGTTTTCCTTATTATAATTATAATTTTTATATTTTACTTGTTTTTAGTTCAACAAATCTCAGGTATAGAACTAAACCCTTGACCTTGAGATATATGTATTAACTACTTCATTTTGCTATGTTGCTACTTTAAAGTGTTCGTCTATCTATTTGTACATGAGGTATGCTTCTTGTATTCCTTCATTTTTTTTCAATATATATATATTACAGGAAGAAAAATCAACTGTCCAGATTCGTATCTTTGCAAATATTATTTTTCTTTTCAGACTTGTCTCTTAGGCTGCTTCAAGGATGGCTGCGCTGGGTCCATTGGCGCAAATCCAATAAGAATATTCAGAATAATAATTATAAATATTTAGGAACTTTTTTTTTTAGATATAACTCTTTAGCAACTTGATGCGTCCTGTTAAATTAAGAAATTTCATCTAGATGGCCTCCATAAAATAATCAAACAATTTGCTTTGAATCTGCAGTCAACTCACCATTTGGTTTTAATTTTAATGACGTGCACGCCAAGTTCCTTAGACAAATATGAGAAGGGAAAGTCTATTAAGCAAGGCCTTTTTAAGCTTCTAAATTTGAAATCAAACCTTTAATTTCTTTTTTAATGTTAGTTTTATATGCATTAATTATCATTTCAAAGAATAATAGATTGAGTCAATACCGGTGAATTTTGCTGCTCATGATTGGTGTGAAAAAATTCCCTTTATGACGTAGGCTAAATATAGGTATACATGTAATTTTATTTTTGAAGTAGTTTAATTAGTTGTTAGGATTAGTTAGTAGATTAGTTACCTTAGATTAACCTAAATCCCTAGCCCAATAAATATTAAAGTTTGGTAGCCACAGTTGTGTGGGTGTGTGTGTTTTTTTTTTGGTAGTGCCCATTTTCTATTTCAAATTAATAAAAGTAGGCTATTTTCTACGTCAAGATCTACCACTTTATTTGAATATATTCGGTAGGTAGATTTTCATTTCTCTTTAAATTACAATCAGTGAGTACGTAGATTCTATTTTATTTATGATTTAAGTCAATATAAATATAACTACGTTGAAAATTTGAAAGGAATATATTTTGGGGCAGAAATGCAGGCGGGCAGGGCTGGGTCCCACTGGATAATTCTAGAAGCTAAAACTGAGGTCAAACCATACCCAATCTTCCCTATTATATGATTATTTTATGCAGAGAAAGTCAATGAGTTGTCTTTTACCAAAGAAAACTGGGTCTCGGGAAATAATAAAATCATGTTCGTCGAATGATTTCAAGATTTTAATTATTTAATTGAAATAACCTATTCTTTTTTTCTTTCTAGGGCTGAAATAAACCAATCAAATTATACTCTTTACTTCCATTTATTTTGTCGATCGAAGAGGATGGCCTAATCTTGAAATATATCATAAGTTAAAATATCATTTTGGTCTCTATATTTTGAATTTCATTCCATTTTGGTCCATATACTTTTAAATGTCTAATTTTAGTCTCTGTACTTTCAATAAAGCTCAAAATTGATTCTTATTGTTATTTTATTGTTAATTTTTCTATAAAAAAATATTACTCTATTAGTCTTACTAATATAATTTTTTAAAATGTCTACATTGTATTTTTTCTTGCATGAAAATTATGATTATTATTATTTATCCATTTTGATAAAAATTAACTTCAAACTAACAATGGAGATAATTTTTAGTTTTATTAAAAGTACATGAACTAAAATTAGATGTTCAAAAGTACAAAGACTAAAATAGAATAAAATTTAAAGTATAGGGACCTATTTTTACCTATATCATATTAAAAAAAATCCAACAAAGACTTTGTTTGATAGGCGCGTAACTAAGCATTACTCTAAACTATTTAGGGGAATATTCAAAATTTTACCATAAAGTTTGAAATTCTTTTATGGTGAAAAAAAAGTTAAATCTTGAATATATTCAACCTTAAGAAATTCTAACTTATCATCTTTTGGTATCAGATTCAACATAACCAACAAATTTCTTTAATCAAATTGGACATCTCACATGTGCAAGAATTACCAAAAAAAAGGCCTATTGATTAAACTTAAATTAACGTGGGTTTGACATATTAATTATCAAACAAGCAAAGATAAGGAGGAGCTCCATTTTCAACATAAGCTAATACCAAAATGTTGAAAAGGGCCCCCAAAAAAAAAAGACGGTGGCAATTCGCAAATGGCAATATTATAAATATTGGGTTCACAATCACCTGATTCGAGTTCACCCTCAAATTCAGTGCTTCTGAAACGTGGCGCCAAATAATTGGACAAAATATGATTTGTTGGATGTTGCGTCACCCACCAAAAGTGGGAAAATGAAAGCCCGAAATCAGCCAGGAGAGTGACCTCCAAATTCCAAACAGTTGAAAATGGTGATAGGCGGTGCTCTGTTTCTACTTTTCTGCGACCCCATTTGATTTGAATCTTAAACAACGAGAAGCCGACAGATCCTCTACTACCAAAACCTTCGCAAATTTACCCTCGCTTGACTTCCAACTTCAAAATCGCTTCTCCATTTCTTAAGCCGAAGTTGCTGTATGGGAAAGTGTAGAAATGAAATGACGAATCTGCGTGCGAGTGGTTGCGGCTGTGGAGATCGGAAGAAGTCAGAATCACAGGCGAAAGAGAAAATGGGGGTCTCTGCATCTTCGTCTACCTGCAGATTCACTGTACTATGGCAATGTGACTTCACTGTAAGCCGGTGGGGTCGCGAGTAGGCGGTCCGGCCCCATTCGTACCATATTCCCATATAACTACTTCAACCGCTTTCAACGAAAGCCTTGCTTTTTCAGGCTGAAGAATTCAAAGCCTTCATTCCGCTCTGCTGACTCTTCTCTGTTTTCAAACACCGACGACTCCACTTTAGCCTACTTCTCTTCCTCTTCCTTCGTTGATTCTCACAGTTTTCTTTGGATTTGGGCGTTTGCTTATGGCTTCTGTGGAGTCGGAAAAGCCGAGTTATGAGGCTGTGAACGAAGAGGAAAACAGAGGAGGATTGGAGAATGAGAAGAGGGGAGGATTAGATTTGAATGAGACGAGAAATGGGACGAAGAAGAAGAGTAGGAAGAAGAATGGAAATCGTACGGTATCGTTTTACCTACCCAAGATCGGATTCGGATGTTTCAGAGTGCAACGCGATGAGGAAGGGAATTTTGATATGGAGGTCGTCAATGGCTCTGGGGAGCGTCGGAAGCCCACCCACCTTCTTATAATGGTTAACGGTCTCGTTGGCAGGTTACTCCATTTTCCTATGAGAATTTTTCGGTTGTTGCTACGATTCAGGCAGTTTAAGCCCAAGTTCATCAGTTTATAAGTTTTCCAATCAGTATTTTCACTTGCATTTATATGGGTATCTGTTTCTGTATTGGTTTCTGATTTCATTCAAGTCGCTGGTATTTCGGAAATTACCATAATGAATCGGATAACGGACGAATTATCTTATAATCAATAGTGGGTCGTCCTGTTCTACTTCTACTAGTTATTAGCTTTAACTGTAGAATGTTGACGATGTAGACAAATCCATGCCATTTGGTATTTATGTAGATGATCTTTTTTTTTCCTTTTTTGGGTAATGCATTTGCAGTGCTAAAGATTGGAAATATGCAGCGGAGGAGTTTTTGAAGACGTATCCTGAAGATATTGTTGTTCATTGTGAGTCTTTCAATGTGATCTTCTTTTACTTTTAACAAGTAAACACAACGCAAAGAAAGCTTACCCTTTGGCCTTTGCATATCTTCTTCTGGTTGTCCTGTTTTTGTCTGAATACCTTTGAGTTCACTTCGTAACAAGCTTCTTTTATGAATGCAATGTCTTCAACCTTACCTGTGTTAATTGCAGGCAGTAAACGTAATTACTCAACATTGACTCTTGATGGTGTTGACGTGATGGGAGGAAGACTAGCCGAAGAGGTGTGCCATAATTTTCAAAACTACGTTTGTATTTCCATGTTGCCAGATAGATTTGATTTATTTTTCATATGTCAAGCCTTGAATCTGTTTTCTATTCAGATTTTGTCAGTTATCAAGCGACAACCAAATGTCCAAAAGATCTCGTTTGTATGCCATTCGTTAGGTGGACTGATAGCAAGGTATGCCATTGCAAAGCTTTATGAGCAAGATGTACTAAAAGAGGATGTCCGAGTAAATGGAGAGTATAACAAACATGGGTCTAGAGATCAAAGCAATGGAGAGGAATTTAAAGGGAAAATAGCAGGGCTGGAACCAGTTAATTTTATAACATGTGCGACCCCACATCTTGGTTCAAGAGGGCATAAACAGGTGAATAATCAATGTTTTTTTAGCTACTCTTGTTTTATATGCTTAAATGACACTTCTGCTACTTTTGTCATAATTTGACATTGCTGAAAAATTCAAAACATCTGCATCTTGTTTAGAAATACTTTGTGGCCGAATATAGGCTATTTTACTATATATTCTCCCCTTCGATTTGTTTGTGCTCAACTTCGTTGACAAGTTTCTAGTGACAACAATCGAAGTCTTCTTTTAAACAACGATTTCATAAAGAAATAGATTATTTTGCTTGAGTACATCTATCTTAGACTTTGAAGTTGAGTTTCCATGTTTTACAAAAATAGCATTCTAGTCATGTATGTGGGCTCTTGAATTTATGAGGCATTTTTCACATTTCAGGTCCCTATGTGTTGTGGCTTTTATGCTCTAGAAAAAGTAGCTGTTTGCACATCATATTTCTTTGGTAGAACTGGGAGACATTTATTTTTAATTGACAAGGACAGTGGAAAATGCCCTCTTCTTTTCCATATGGCTGGCGATTGTGAAGATCTCAAATTTTTGTGAGTCCGTTGTTTTTGAGATAAAGTTTGTAACACTTTCTTGCCTGCTTTTAGAGCAACTCATCTTGACCTGTAATATTATGGTTCTTTCGACTGCAGATCTGCTTTGCAATCGTTTAGGCGCCGTGTTACCTACGCCAATGTGCGTTACGACAGTATCCTGTTATTATTTCTCTACTTACCTATTTTTCTATTATAATTCTTCGGTTATATTATAAATTTGGTCCCTATGGTTTGGAAAAAGATAGAATCCCTATGGTTTTAAAAGTTAGAATTTCATCCTTATGGTTTGATAAAACCTCATAAATAGTCCCTATGGTTTGATAAAACATTCATAAATAATCCCTACCATTTGATAAATAGTCAAACCATAGGGACAATTTCTAACTTTTAAAACCATATGGACTAAATTCTAACTTTATCCAAACCATAGGGACCAAATTTGTAATTTAACCTAATTCTTCAATGCTTTCCAATTACTCAAGTCGCACTCTCAAGCATTATATTCCTGAAACGAAATATGTAAACTTAAGATGATTGAAAATGCTCGAGTCACTGATTCTACTCATCAGATTTGACAGTTTTATTGCCCTCTGTTTATATATAAACCTTGACAGTATATACAGACGTTGTTGGATGGAGTACATCTTCTATAAGGCGTCACAAGGAGTTGCCAAAGGTAATTTTGAACTTTACACATGAAGTTTTCTAATGTAGACCTTGAACTACTTTCTCACTGGTTTTTACCTATCAGCTCAAAGGCTTATCAGGAGATAGCAAATATTCATATATTGTAAATGTAGAGACGGCAGTAATTTCCAGTCCTCAATTATATGTGCCGTCAGAGGCGAAAGCCAGTGGGTACAAGAAAGCTGATTTGGAAGGTAAGGATTCTTTTAATAGTTGCCTCTTTGAAGTTTGAACTAGTACCAGTTACTGTTTTAACTTCCCCAGCCACTTTGGGATCAACTGTTTGTATTAAATATGATAAGCTTGTCTCATGTTATTTTATTCATAGGCTGCTTTTGTGATTTTGTGATCATGATCTCCCATGTCTTTAACTTACAGATTGTTAGCTTGGCCATTTTTGACATTTTGGTATATTATCGTGTTAAAATCATTGTAGAAGAAATGATCAAAGGTTTATCGAGTGTGGGCTGGGAGCGGGTTGATGTTGACTTCCACAGAAGTAAACAAAGAAATAATGCACACCTTACCATTCAGGCAAGTTTTTATCCCGCAGCCTAAAATTATATCTGAGATACACAGAACTAGACGCAATTTGCAAGTGATCATTCTTGGATTGAACCTTGTTGTTCTCAAGTAACAAGTTCAAAATACATGTTTCTTTCAGGTCAATAGGTATAAAGTCAATTCTGATGGGGCCTGTGTGATCCAACATATGATTGACAATTTTCTCTTGTAGCATGTGACGAATTGAATTATTGACAATTAATTCCGAGTTCTCAAACAACAGCAGCCTGGAAGGGAAGCACGCTTGCTTGCGCACTGGGTTGATCATTGCTAATAACATCTGTACTTGACTGAATTGGCTTGAATATCAGCTACAGAATTGTGTTTAGCTCAAAAACTATTCTTTGGGATAATGAAGGGATCGTCTCGCAATCAGGCATGGCGCTGGCCACTGCGTGTTTTGTGATCAAGAAAGCAAAGTAGCAGTATCTGACTGATGATTCCTACTACTTGCAAGTGAAGAGATCAGTTTTGTGTTAGAAGGCTTAGAAGCATCATCATTTTTCATGAGTTTGTGGTGTAAAATACAGTACCCGCATTGATTTGATTTTTAAAATTTTTTTAGCTCTTGAAGCTGTAGCCTCTCTTTTGATAAGAAGAACTGTATTCAACTCTTGGCACTTTTCGCCAATGAAGATTCATACTCCATTGAATTGAACAAAAAGTGCTACTTCTTGTACGTCCTAGAGAAGCACAAAGAATAGTATGCACAGCAAGTGGAAGTAAAATGAGAGAATTTAATTTTGCTTTTATGGAGATAGTGTTTTAGTCTCAATACCCGTCCACTTGGTCCTTTTTCAGAATTCAGTGTTAATTTCTTTTATCACTGACACCATCCAGCCTCTCTGATGAAGATAAGTAGTAGAACACATCCTTTTGGCACAGAAACATGTTTATTTCCACTTGCTTGGTCTCATGCCATTGCATTTGATCCGCAAGAGAATCGTGGCTGAAATAGAAGGCGAACCGAATAAAGAACATAGATAGCTCATTCCAAAGAAATTAACTTTATTCTGATGGTTAATTTCTAGAGCAAAGCTCAGCTGCATGAAGCAACCAAGGTGAGTGATTTCAAATCAAGTGCATGTTTATTTTCTTTGAATGCGTGGATAGCTTTACTTGGATATCACATCCATCATTCTGAGCACTAAAACATTGAAATGACTTACAGAATAATTTTGGAAAGGATGGAGGAAATGACAACTTCGATATGATCGATCCACCAAAACATGCTGCTGTAGGAGGTCAGAACCTGTCAATTCCGCAAGCCAATTTCTTCCCTGTTGTCCCACAAGCGACACAGGTACCCATACTGAATGAAAGAGAAATAGTTTAAGACACCAACAAAAGCAAAATTCTGCTTTCAAGCCGATATGTAGTTCAGTCTACTGACAGTAGAAATTATTCATCATGGAATAATCCTTCAATGCACATTCAAAATCGGCTAAATTATAAAAAAAAAATAGACTTGAACTTTGCCTCTTATTTCAAAAATACTTCTATTCTTTCAAAAGTTGCAATATTATCCCTAATTTTTATAAATGTTTTAAAATTATTCTTATAAAAAAATCATTAGAATGTTGAACAAAAGGTCCAAGTCGTTTGAGGCCATCACCATATTAATTTTTCGTCTAATATTCTAATGGATTTCTACTCCAAAGATAGTTTTGAAACGTTTATAAAAAGTCACAAATAATATTGCAACTTTTAAAAGAATAGAAATATTTTTCAAACAAATGACAAAGTTCAAGAATATTTTTTATAATTTAGCCTTCAAAATCGGTTAGACTCTCTTAATCTCTCTTAATAACACTATTAGATAGAAATTCGAAATATAATTTTAAAATTCTATCTTAGATATAAAAATAAATGGATGTGAGCTTCAGAGAACACAATACGAGTAATATAGCGTGGATGGACATCTTGATAGCGGCAGCAAAGGGAATCGATCATGTCAGAAATTTCACAGGAATTAAATTGTAAGAGCGTGAATCTCGGGAAGCATTAAAATGCTAGAAATTTAGAATACAGCACTTTGGAAAAAGATCGACCTCCTAAAACTAAAAACTACAATGAAGAAACCTCATAAAGCAAATGGCTTGTTCCTTCGGGATGGCAGCTCAATTAGTTCCATTTTCAGTACAATTTGGAAGACCGTCAGCAGCAGGGCATTAACCCTAAACCAACAAAACCCGGTTAAATTGTATCAGGTAGACAAGAACTTTGAAGGTCAGAGTGTTTCCGAAGCTAATCTAGTATAGAAATGTTCTTTATTTATTCAACACCCTGAATCTAAGAAAATAAGTTCCTTCGCCGATTAAATTTGAGCATCTACTCATTATTAAGAATGTTTGGGGTGAATTCTTTGGTGTGCATTCCACTGGAGCAGCATCCATATTATTGATGTACCTGTTAACAAAAAGTTCTACATCAAGGAAGTTATCGTTATGTTTAATCAAAGTTTGAAGGCAAACACAAAAAGCTAAACAGAAGAAGCCAAATATCATATTTCAGAATAAAAGAAATACCATGAATGGGAACATAATCAGTCTTCCATTGACTGAAATGGCCAGCTAATATATATCATATATTATCGTGTCATAAAAAAGAGTACCAGGCTTTCCACTAGTTATGTATTAGATTTGATAGGATCAGTTTAGATAAATTCTTATGAGAATTTTTTGTTTTAGCTTAAAACTTAAAAATACTAGAGGAGAATAGGGCAAACAACAATAGGTGTGAAAGTCCAAATCCAACTCAATCTGTGATGAATTTAATCTAGCAATCATACCCGCAAAAATGCCAACAGTCGTCAGATTTGCGATGGACATGGTATGATATATCAAGTATTCGGTCAAGAAATGCCCCAAAGCATAGATGAAGGACAAAAAAGTCGCCAAATAAATGGGCCTATTCTCAAGGTTGAATGCACAGAGAATACAAAGGGTGCAAGTTAGGAGAGTCCACACTCCGAATGTCCTTCCATGAACTTCAGTCACTGTCACAAAAGACCGCAAAAGAGAAGAATAATCAGGATTAAGCATGCCCTAGGATAATGACATGAATAGGCACCAAAAGTTAAGGAATAACTTAAATATATACATAAACCTTAACTTGACAATTAAATTAGAATTAAAGACAATTTAAAGCAACATCCAAGCATAGTTATTTTCCTATTTACTATAATATAAGCCCACATGTTAGATTTGTAAATCGAAGTAAAATTTAAGGCCACACACATATGGAGAAGATGGAACAAGTTTTCTCCAACATAAAGTCTACGCTTCTAGAACTAATAAGAATTATCACAAATGTTTTGAGTCCAGACATAATCAAATTTCCTCTAATGTAATAGCCTAAGCTTCTAGCATTAGTAATAATTTAACACGACATTAAATCCAGAGATCTTAAATTTACAACCACTTCCAATTTGAAAGCTAATAATCAACATTTTGAACTTCATAGATCAAAGTAAAGTTTGAGTTCACAGTGAAAAAAAAAATTAAATAATCTAAATGAATAAACTAATAATATGTCATAGGCAAATTTTCTAAATTAGTAATAATCTAACATTTACAATACAATTAAACAGGATAACTTTACAAAACAATAACACATTCATTCATTAAAACAGGATATAATAACCAAACAACATTGGAAAAATGAGCAACTTAAGGAGAGGAGAAAAACATTCCACTAATATTTTGTTCAATAAAATTCTGCTACTGAGCATATTGTATGTTGTGTAAGACTAGGAGCCATGGTGTCGATTTGATTATGGCATGGTTACCAACACAAGTTAACAGATCACTAACCCATTCACCTTCAAGTTCAAATGACAGAAGAATAAAAAACTTTAGCGCCAGGACATATCCTACCATGCTGGCTTTTCCTCTTAACAAAATTTTCCCAAGCCAAAAAAAAAAAAGGAAGAAAAACTCTGCCATCATGAAGAAGGAATCTTCATGGTCTATATAATTCCTCTCTATAGAGTATATCGAGTATGAAATAAAAGTTTATAAATGAGAAGTTATACATATTAGCAATTAGGGGATACTGTATACATTCCTCTTATACATCACATTTAGTGTGAATCGTCTCCTTCATTGATAAACGTCTGTTTAAAATTTTATAATCAAAACGGATGTACGCATGGCATGAAACTATAGAGGAAATGGAGAATTCCATAATCCGAAAATTGGAGAAAACTTCATATTGGGAGTGTTAAATGAGCAACGGAAGTCAGATTAGATTAACCAAGTGAATGTGGGTTCAAAAACAAAACCTAAAAAACTGATTGAGCTCATTTTAGAGGCTTAAGAATGAACTGGGTGGATTGATTTTATAGGCAAAGCTAGTAAGATCAAGGAAAGACACTTCAAAAAAGTAATTTAGGTTCCAATTTACGAATTTTATTATCTATGAAGAAACACGATAAAAAGGAACCTAAAAATTTCGTCCTTCTCCCGAGTACACATTTTTGCTTAATGAAATATTCAAACAGAGTTCAGCATTGCCTAGAAGGAGAGGGGGAGAAAAAAAAAAACAGCATTCTAACAACAAAAATTCAACCATTAGGTCTTTGCCCTCTGGTCACGGATCGAAACACAGGACAACAACTCCAGTCCGTGATAACACATCGTCATCGCAATAAAAGAAGTACTACGAATTTTGATTTCGGTGGAATTCAATTATTCACGGGAGTATCAGAGAGATAACAGAACTAGATTCATGCATCTGGATACAAGAGGAAGACAATGCACATTTTCAACATGAGTTGCAGAAACTAAATTAATGGGTGACTGAGATTTTTTTTTTTTCGAGAGAGAGATTACTGGTTGTGTTTGAGAAGACGGCGAGCCTCAAAGTCCATATGTCGAAGAATCCGAACCAAACGGAGGCCAATCGGAGCGAACCCACCAGCATCAGCCACCATCCTAGCAGCTTCATTTCACCGAGATCTACAGGAATTCCAGTCTTCTCGATCTCACAAAATAGAAAAAGAACAAAAAAGCCAGAGGTGCAATAAAGTAAAGAAAATAAATGGTTAAATTATCAAAAATATCTCTGAATTACGACGTTGGTTTCAATTATACCCCTAAATTTTAAAAAGTTTTATTTTATCTCTTGAACTTTGAAGTTTGTTTCACAACAACCTTTAGGGATCGTTTGTTTAGTGGTAATCCAAGATTCTCATGGAATGAATATCTGGTTTATTTTGTTTGTTTTGTAGGAATGTAAGATACCTTGGCATATCAATATGCCCTAGTATCCTAGGATGCCCATTTGGAGGATATCTGGTTAAATTTGGATGCCCTTTTGAAATATGGGTTTTTAAGATTCCCACGTTGAGGGCATTTGCTAATGACATTTTTGCCACTTATCAATTTTCTTAATTTTACATTTTTATTTTTATTTAAAAATAAATTAATGAATTTATGCACTAATAAACGATCATATGTAGTTAGCTATATTTATATTTTACATTTAGACATAAAATAAAGCTATTTAAAATTGAATTAATATTTAATATTAAATATTTTATAAAAATATCAAACTAATATAAATTAATTTGTTATACAAAATAACAAATAAATATTAGTATAAAATATATTGATATACAAATATAATATTAAATTAACAACACCAAAATGCATGTGATATCAATTTAATTATATTAAACTAATAATTAAATTATGTAAAGGTTAGCAAGGGCATTATTGGTATAACACATAATCTTAAGACATTTCCATACTTAAATCCTACAAAATAAACATGACTATCTAAATATTCTTAGACATCCTTATAAATTTTTCTGCAAAACAAACATGGTAATCTAAAGATGTCGGACATCTAAAATTTCGGACATCTAAGATTCTGGGCATTTGAAGATGCCGGAAATCATGATTCCTTAAAAACAAACGGCCCCTTAAAGGTTTTTTCCGTTAAATTTATGGACGAAAAATAACGTATTTGCATATGTTTTGTTTTTTTTTTTTTCAATGTATATGTTCAAATACGTTCACATAAGCAACAATACAAATGCAAAAACATCATTTTTCGTCTATGAATTTAATGAAAAAAAGCCTTCAAGGGTTGTTTTGAAACAAACTTCAAAGTTCGAGGGTTAAAATAAAACTTTTCAAAGTTCAGGGTATAATTGAAACCAACCTCATAGTTTAGGGGTATTTTTGATAATTCAACCAAAATAAATTAATCTAGATGCCGGTTTAATTCGGTATCGCCAGGTCTATTATTACTTTTTTTCTATGCAAATCTACAGTTGGTGGTGGTGAATCGGTGATGCACTTGCAAGTTCAAATCAAACAACCAAAAGTTCTCAAAATTATAATAATAATTAAACAATAAAAATAAATAATTCCCCTTTTTTATTAAAAAATATTAAATTATAAATTCAAGTTTGTGTTTAACATTTTCTAAAATTTTAAAAAGTGAGGATCTAAACTAAGAAATATGTATGTAAGTTGCTTAGTTGAACCACTTTAAAACTATATTAACTATTTTGTCCTAAAAAAGAGCATATCAATTATATAGCTAGATTTATATTTTTAATAGTTTTGAAAACTTAAAGTCCTTCGATAACGATTTCATTTTTAGATTTTTTGCTTTTAAAAATTATGTTTGTTTTCTTATTATTTCTTTAACATAGTGTTCATTTTTCTCAAATAACCATTAGAACTCTTATCCAAGTTCCAAAAACAAAAACAAATTTTTAAAAACTACATTTTTTAGTCTTCAAATTTTGGCTTGAATTTTGAGAACATGTTTAAAACGTAGATTACAAAACAAAGAAACTCACATGTGAAATAGTGTTTGTAAGCTTAACTTTAAAAAACCAAAAATCAAATAGTTATCAAAAGGGGCGTTAATTATATAATTATTTTGTGAACATGGATATAGCTCAACTGATTAAGACATTATAACATTGATTAGAATATCAAATGTTCCAATCCCTACTCTAAAAAATTATATATTTACTTTTTATATAATAATTAACTAATAGAAATATAGATTACATGGTTTTTATAATTATATTACAAAGGATATAGTTTGAAACCTATTGTGAGAGATAAAAATGTCATTACTCAAAAGGTATGTAAATTTTAAGCTTTTTAATCTTGAATTTAATAAACTCAAATGAATAAAAATTAGGGAGCAAATGATTTTGAGAAAGTTAGAATTTAGCCTTGTAGTTTTAAATGTTAGAATTAGTCACTATAGTTTGATAAAATCTTAAAAAATAGTCTTTACCGTATGGATTATTTATGAGGATTTTTTTAAAATCAGAGGGAGACTATTTACAAAGTTTTATCAAATTATAAAGACAGAATTCAAACTTTTAAAACCATAAAGACTAAATTCTAACTTTCACTAAAACATACTGACCAAATTCATAATTTAACCAAAAAAGTTGTAATATTACTAAAGTCTAAAAAAAAAAAAAAGACTATTATTTCTTCATTTCAATTTTATCCCTCTTGCTAGAAATTAAAAAAGTATTCATTCAAAGACTTCAATCAGTATATGAAAGAAATGGGCCAACTTGGCATCCTTTTGCTCAATTTTTCGTAGGGTCAGACTTTGATCAGTACAACTCAAGACTGAAGAGGATGGCCCTTTGGCCTCTTTTGAAGCATGTTAAAAAAATGCAAGAGATTAAAATAAGACTTTTTAAACAACAATAACTAAATTTTAAAAAGAAAATCCAAATATTAAGGACAAAGAAAATAATAATTGGAAGAATTTATACATTGCGGTTGCATCTCGTGATGATTAAATACATAACTTAAAGCATTTAATTATAGTTCTGGATCATTCAAAAAATGGCAGCACATAGAAAAATAGGTACCAGGCAGTTGTTTCTTCTCTTTCCCATTTCGTTCTGATTCAAAATTCAGAAAGCACGTGCGTGGCGTGGCGTACGTACAGGCCCACGTTATGCAGAATCGGAGCCCTCAGTCTTCCAGCTCATGGCCACGTTTTTTTTTAAAAAAAAAAAACATTGCTTTAAATGTAATACAAATATGTAACTCCAAAACTCCAAACACCCACCACCAAAAATATAAAACCCCACCTTATTATATAATTCAATTCACCATTATTCCACCTGGCCCCTCTTCTCTGCACTTTTTAGCTTCATCTCCAAAAAAAAAAAAAAAAAAATCACTACCTATTATCGAGTGCCTAGTGCTCCAAAAATAAACAAATGCGAGACATTATCTCAAATCTAATTATTGTGATTATGGCTTGTTTGTCTGTTTCAAAACTGAGTGTAATTTTTCTCAACTACGAAGGGAAATTTAAAAGAAGAACGTGAATTCAGACTGGTTATTCTGTCCTTTCGTAAGGCTGTGAGTTTTAAATTTTAATTTTGTGTGTGACAGATCTTGAGAGAGATGGGGCAAGTGTATGTGTCCTATAATGGCACCATTTGGACCATTGGTTGCTCTGTTATTTTGGACCATCTATGGAGTGCCCACCCCTTTTGCTTGTCCTGTCCCTCGCAACTATTACATTCTTTCCATCATCATGTCCTCTCCTCATGCCATTTGCTCTAATCAAACTAGACATTTTTTCTAATTTCCCTCCTCTTTCTTATCGTGTTTAAATCCGTGTACTACAAGCTCAAAACATGCATTATCAGCCAAAGTATATTGCAGCCAAAAAAAAAAAAAAACACCAATTACCATCTTAAAGATTTATGGTTCGATCCTCCACTCCTGTTCAAATTCCAAAACAACTCAAAGAGATCTAAAATTTCAACGGGAATTTTGGACGTTCAAAGAAAAACAAAAGAAGAATATTGAAATTGAGAAGAGCCAGCCATCATCTAAAATAATCCCAAGTCATAGGCAAAGAAAAGTAATCATGGAATATTAAATAAACCATGAGAAAGTTCTTCTTCTCTCCTCCGCCCACTAAATTCAACCAGGTTTTGGACAGCAAAAAACAGCTTACCAACTCCTCCTACCAACATTATTCAAATAAAATGCCACTTTGTAATCGATTCGCAATGAAATTCTTTATAACAAAACCACGCTTGTTTTTTCACTAATCATAATCCCAAAACATGCTCTAATTAAAGATAAAACCATAATGTAATGCGAGATAAAAGAGAGAATTAAAGAGAATATATCAACAACAAAGTTATAACAATTGTTCCGTTCATCACTGGCATAAACTCAACCAAGTAGGTTAATTATCAGACGTGAAACTATCAACACAAAGTTACATGGACAAATGTGAAGATCAAGTCAGAGACACTGAAAATTCATCTTCAAAACCAACCTTTTTCTTTACTCCCATTCGAAAAAAAAAGGATGGAGATCGTACAAATGCCACACAAACTATTAAAAAACAGAAAAAGTCTGTTCTACTCTCTCTCACTTTCACAGACTGTACAATAACTCTGTAAAATGTTTGTTAGCAGAACCCCAAATTCCTCACAGACGACGGAATAAAAAATCCATCGAAAAATTGCGCCACTCAAAAACCCAAACGCATTAAAAATAAAAAAAATAAAAAACCTAAAAACCATAATTAACAAAAGGAGGAAGAAAAAAAAGGAAGATCGATCACGAGAGTTGTTTTGTTGCATTTGGTTGAGAGAGATCGAACGAATCTCAAGCAAGAAGATCCAACGGCTGACAGAGCTCCTTCCTGAGCCTGTGTGAGAAAAGCCTGCAAGCGTCCATGCTAAGATCGATGGCCGCTGCCAATGCAACGAATGCGGCCGCGTCTTCTGTGCAGTTCACGTGCTGCACGCTCACTTCCACTCTCGGCTTGCTGCATTTCCCTTCCCCTTCCACGCTAGCCCCCATCACAAACCCTCTATACACACAATACGGCCAAAGCCCGTACCCATAGTCCCCGCTGCTCCTCGGGCTGCACGCCGGCGACGTCGAATTCACCGGCGTCGTTCTCCCGGTCGAGCTTCCACCCAAGTCGATCACGAACTTCCCGCCCTTGTTCGTGTTCAGAGCCGACTCCGCCAGTACAATCCCGGCCGCGCTCATCCCGCCGTTCGTGTCCGGTATCAGCTCGAACCGATACCCTAAGCCGTCCGACCCCCCCCGCTCCCGCCATGCCTCGAGCCTGCCCCATGGCTTCCACGTGCCGTCCCCGGGTCGAAGAATCAGCCACGAACCGGGGTTGGACCGGCTGACCCGGTCGGAACCTGGCGAGGCAACGAACGGTGTGACCATCGAAGCGGCGGCGACGGGAGAACCGGAAAGGTCGTGAACGGTGATGGACCAACCCTTCCGCTCCTTTCCTGGGCGTTCCCTTTCGCTACCGAACGAGCTAAGCCAACCCCTTGAACTGCTCGATTCTGTAGGCAATGATCTGCCATGAACCAACCAAAAAGGGACCCGACCCAGTTAGAATAGACAGTTGAATTTGCAAGTAAATTTTACCTAAACTAGGCAACATCATTCTAATTTTGAATAAAGTGAAGTGGGACGGAGGGGACACAGAACAATAAGTGCAAGTTGAGGATTTGAGTGAGAACGAAGCATATTGAGAGTAAAGATGCTATAACACCCCCCCATTTACAACCGTAATTTTCTGTCTGTTGCCTTTTTTAGGTCTTAATCTATCATTAAGGAAAGAGTAAAGCAGAGCCTTTTTTAGGTCTTAATCTATCATTAAGGAAAGAGTAAAGCAGAACCCTTGAATTTATTTTAACTTTACCGTACACTAAATAGAAAGCTTTACGCATTCCTGTTTCGAGCATTCAAAATTCTAATGAAACCAGCCAGGAACGCGCGGAAAGGAAGAATTTGTGTGCAAGCAAAAAAGATAATAGATACGAACCGAGCTTGAAGCATAATGCAACTAACTCTAAAAAGCGAACACGAGTTGAAAAAAGTCGACAAATAAAGAAGAACGAATTAACAGCGGCGGAGAATGGGGGAAATTTTTTAACTAACCTGGATCTTTGAGTCCGGTCGCCGGTTCTGAAGCTGAACTTGCAGGTGAATACGGGTTGTCTGATGTTGCCCTGAATCTGAAACACCTGTGGACTGCATTCGGGCTCGCCGTCGAACTGAAAAACGAATCTCGGGTCGGGTTCGGCTTTGACATTCAAATGGAATTGAGCACAAGAACCCTTGGAGTCTTTCCCCACTGAAATCCACCCATTGTGGAACATTGTTGCCCTTGATTCAGTTCCCGCCAGATCCAAAGGTACAGACACTTTACCCAAGAGCCTCCCGGAGTCGACCCCGCAGGTCGTGCCTCTCCGCCCGCTGTAGATGGAGATTTTCAGGCATGGTTTCGAAGCGAATAAAGATTTTCCGGCGAGCTTTTCGAGATCAGGCTTACTGAGATGAAACGTAGCCGCCGTGGACTGAACCTGAGCGTCGGGAAACTGATTCTCAGGCTGAATAAACGGCACAACAGCGGTTTGCACCGGCAGTTTCTTAAACTTGATTTTACAAAAGCAAGGAGACGAAGAAGGATGAACAACGGAACGAGCAGGCTTAGACGCCACCGGAACCTTAAGAGCGAGATTCCCGACGGTGAGACGCACAAAAGGGCACGGATCCATGGATGCCCCTCTGCACTTACACTCAAAAAACTCAACAACACACAAGAACAAGTCACAACAACAACAACAACTCGCAAAGAAAGCGAGAGTTGAATCTGTCAGAGCAAGGAGTCTTAATCATGGAAGCGAAACCTAGAAGTGCGTGCACAATGGCACATACATACCCTCAAAAACCCCATTACCAGAACAATAACCTCGATTCCCCGGCGGTTCTTCCGCTTCAGAGTTAGAGAAAGCAGAAAATGCAGTGCAGAAAGGGGAAAAATAGTACAGACTACAGAGAGAGAACACGAACCAAAACCCACCTCGAGGGCAAATACTTAATTAAATCACACTGCAAAAGCAATTACTGTTTGTAGGAGAAAGTACGGAAGTAGAGAGGGAAGAAGCAGAAGAAGGAGTTTTTAGAGAGAGAAGCATTAGTTGCGAACAGGCTGTGAATGGGGCTGCGTTTGGAGAAGGTTTCAGAATTTGGTTTACAGCTGTGTACAGCCTGTCAATCAAATGCCAATCCAGTCCCTCTAATTTTCAATTTTTAATATTCAAACCCTCTACTTCTAATTCCAGTATTATCAACTTAACCACGTCCCTCAGCTTCTACCCCTCAAACCGTAATCCCTATATACCGTGGGCCCCAACGGTCCCACGTTCCAGATTTCTCGTAATTTCCACTTTTACCCTTTCGCCCGGGGAAGCCACGTCACTGGGACGCCATCCTGGCCACCAATGCCGAATCTCCCCCCCTCTAAAAATGAAAATTACCATCAAAAGGGAAAAAAAATTAAAAAATAAAGTTGATACTGTATAAAATCCTGGCGCCACACGTGTGGAGGTCACGTGGTCCCCTCTGCATAAAACATTTTGACGGGGATTCAGATGATTTGTTGCTGGCCGTAGGATCTGCATACCGTTTTGGGGTTTAAAGATTATTCTTTTTTTCCCACCCAAAATATAAATATATTCTATCCAATCACACCCTCCACCTCACGTGCATTGACCACCCAGATATCATTCTGACGTCACTTCTCACTTTTGAACTCGAGCCATTTGTCGAGGTCGTGACGTGGCACATTCTAATTAATACAAATCCCAAAATCCACTTTTCTTTTTTTAGTTCAAATCCCCTTACATAAACTACACCATTTTTTTCTGTATGATCCTTGTAGTTAATATATTAATATGGAAAATGTTTGTAGATACTGAAAATTTACTCATTATCAACGTCCAATGACTTTAGCATTTTTCTTTTTTCAGTTTGAATATTGAAATAGTATCATTAGGTGTTTTTCAAAATAATTCTATCAACCAAGTTATGTATATGTCAATTCGAAGATAATTCAATAGATAAAGATACTAATTATCATTCTAAACATTGATAATTTAAAAATAAGTCATATACATGATAATAAATGTTAGGAGAAAGTTGTATCAAAAAAAATGTCACAATATCATTTTAATCCTTATATTTTAGAGTCGTATAGTTTTAAATGTTTAAATTTATTATTAACCAAAAAATAAAAAATGAAGAAGAAGCTAAGGGAAGGTTTAATACAGTTTGAAATTTATACATGGACAAGTGTTGCCCAAGTGTTAGGCATATTGTATTGACAAGACTAAATATCTCCATGGAGATCTTTTGTTACTGAACCAAGCAATTGCCAAGGGAGAAAAAAGCATACCTCCACGTGCCAACTTGATTGTGCTAGTGGATTAAATTAGCAATTTAATTTGTAGACCTTATAATTTTCAAGAATAATTGCACAAACCAATCCTAAGTTATAGGGTTAATACAATAAAACTCAACTTTCATTTTGAACAATTATCCCCTCATGTGGTTGTAATTTTTTTTTTTAAATATTATGAGCAGGAACCAGCCTAGGTGTGCCTCATGAAAAATATTTGCAATTGTGCATGACCCTGTAACATGGAATTATATTGTCAAAAACCACTATAATTTCTTTATCTTAAGAAGTGGCGGTTGTAGGATTTGAACTTTGCAATGCAACCACTTTAGGACTAGCACTTGCGTAACGAGCGTTGTTGTTGGTGCGGTTGAATGATGCAAGAGATACATATTCAATTGCGCTTCAATGGTTGATGAATCAAGAACAACGGTCTCGAAAATTTCAGCCATGGCGATAAATGGAATCAAGAAGAAGAGGAAAAAAAAATAGAGAAAACGATGAGGAGGTGAGTCTCTGTTTTCTGAATGTAAGAGAGTCAAATTCTCTTACCAGAAATTCTCAATTGAACACGCATCATGCAGCAGCGCTCTAATACCATATTATTTGACACGATCTCAATTGAGGAAAAATAAGAGTTTTATTAATGCAAAACTCATCACCAATACAAAGCTTTCTCCTTGATATAAATAGACATAGAGGGAGTAAACAATTGAACAACAGAAAAACAGAAATAACAAAAATACAAAAGGGAGCAAACTAACACTGTATAACAGAAATATCTTCTGTATAACCAATTACAAACTAATAGATGGTAACAGTGATCGAAAATGTTTAAAAAATCCATCACAAGGTTAAGGAGAAAGCTTCACAAATTTAGATATAAATCTCTAAAATATCATCGACAATATTCAAAAGCTAACCATTATATATGAAAGAGGATATTTACCTAATGGATATAATTGCAGTAATTAATTTTCATTGACTCTATATTTGGAGGGTTTAGTTGTAATAATTTTTATAATTTAGAGGTGGCTGGTTTATCTTTCAAAATGTAACTTTTTTTTTTTGTTAAAATATCATTTTGGTTCCTATATTTTGAGTTTTGTTCCATTTTGGTCCCTGTACTTTTAAATGTCAAATTTTAGTCTTTGTACTTTCAATAAAACTTAAAATTGGTCCCTATGAGAAGTTTGAATGTCAAATTTTAGTCTTTATACTTTCAATAAAGCTTAAAATTAGTTCTTATGATAAGTTTGAAATTAATTTTTATCAAAATTAGTTAAATAATAATAATAATTTTAATACAAGAAAAGACACAATGTGAACATACTTCTAAAATTTATATAGGAAAAGTCAATAGAGACTATTTTTTTTTAAAGAAAAATTAATAATAAACTAATAGTAGGGATATATTTTAAGCTTTATTGAAAGTACAGGACTAAAACTAGACATTTGAATGTATATGGACCAAAATGGAAAAATTGATATATTAATATATATTTTTTTAAGTTCAACCATGTGAGGGTGGAGTTTTGAATATTTGACATCTAGGACATATACAAATGTCTTTATCTAGTTGAGCTAGACTCGAGCTAGCTTTAAAATGCAACTAACAAGTACATGACGACAGTTGTAAATCAGAGGATATATAATTACTCAAATTATGAGTTTGCATGTGCAATTGTAACAACTCTATAGTTTAATGAGGTTTGCATAATTTCTTAAATTAAGATACAAATTCTAGTGGTGATTTTACAAAAAAAAATTTATTTTGTTTCATGGAATTTCAAGTTTGTTTTATTTTAGTCCTAAACTTTCAAAATGTTTATTAGTCTCTAAACTTTTACGATGTATATTTTGGTCCATGAACTTTTTAAAAATAACTATTTTGGCTTTGCCACCTAAACTTCATTTACCCCAATACTTATGTTTAATCTACATGGTTCATATACATGCTAATATTAATACATCAGTACACACATATTGGAAGCCCACATTATTAATTTATAAAAATCAAAATAAAGGTAAACAAACTTCAGAGACTACAATAAACATTTCAAAATTTTATGGACCAAAATAGAACAAATCTAATAGTTGGGAACTAAAACAAACATTTTGAAAGTTCAAATAGTAAAATATAATAATTTTGAAAGCTTAGGCACTAAAACATGATTTAGGCTTATTTTTTCTTCTAAGGTTAACCAATGTTTAGAGCGGAAATATGTTGCTTAGCTATGTTCTAAATGACGTGAAAATGAAACTTACAAGATAGGAAGAAGTAGAAAATCTTTTTTGCTAGTTATGGGAAGCCGAGTTTTGGTAATTATTAATTGTTTGATTTCAAATTAAAGTACCAATATTTAAGGAAAAGTATGATTTGAAATATGAAAATTGATAAGGTGAAATGGATAAAATGTTGGACACTTGTACTGCGTTTGGTTTGAAGTTGGTGGCGTTTTGGAGCTAGTGTGAATGACATTGACAACCAACTCAAAAGGCGATTATCCTATTCCTAATTAACAACTACAATTCCGATTATTTATTTCATCTGTCGTTTTTTTTTCCTTGTCCTCTCTTTCAAGTTTCTAATTTCTATCCAAAACCTAAGTTAAGGTCTTAACTTTTTAAGTATTTTTTTTTAAATTATTTTAATACAAATTGTAGTGTTTGACAACTACTAGAAATTACTTTTTAACAAATGAGTTTGAGAAATAAATTATTTTGCTCGAAACACTTGAAAATGACCAAAATACCCTCACACTATTATCATGCATTGTCGGTGACCAACGACAACCTCCGGTGACTAGCGGTAATTGGCAACAATTATCTCTGGCGACTATCTCCAATGACTGTGTGGTCACCACCGACGACCATTTCCAACGACCCCTCTGATTGTGGTTGGTGATGGTCGGCCAGTCATAGTATTTTAAATTCAAATATGAACTTATTAGTTCATAATATTTAATGGTCATCTTCTATAGTAATTTGACATTTGTAGAAGCATTTTGAATGTAGAGCAAATCAAATAAATTTGTGTATATTACTTTTGAGAAGATGTAATTAAATATATGAGTGTTTTAATTTTAAATTATTTTTATAAAAAATGTTTAAAAGAAAATACATTTTTTTGGAAAACATTTTTTTTCGTAGACACTCTAAACAACCCTCAAATGCAGATACTTCTACTGTTTTCTTTGTTTCAAATTTTCAATTTTTTTTTTATTAAAAAAAAAAAGCCCTAAAGGGAATAGTGTGGAATATATTAAGGACAAATCAACCCCTACAAGCCTCCAAGGTTTGGTTCGGAACTGGAGTTTGTTAAATTCCAGAATATCCTTCAACTTTAAATTTTCTTCTTCCATACAATTCTTTTTAGGGAAAAACACATTTTTCTCTCTCAACTGTTTAAGGCTCGTTTGATAACGTTTATGTTTCCTATTTTTTGTTTTCATTTCTCATTTTTTAAGAAACATACATATTTAATAAATCATCTTGTTTTTTATTTCTAAATTTTTAAAACGTTTCTAAAAACGAGGCAAATTTTGAAAAACTAAAAAGTAGTTTCTCAAATTCTGTTTCTGTTTTTTTTTTCATGTTTCATACATGTATCTCTATTTTTCTTTTTCCTTTCTACCCATATCGCCCCTCTCTTCTTTCTCTCTCTTTCATTTTAATTTTTTTCTTTTAATATTTTTTTTATCTTTTCGTTTTTCTTCTTTTTATTTTTATTTTTTCATTTACTTCTTTCTCTTCTCTCTTCTTTCTATCTCTTCCATCATAATCTTTTTTCTTTTAATAGTTCTTTATATATATTTTTTCTTTTTTCTTTTTGTTTATGTTTTTCTCTTCTCTCTCAATTTTTTTACTTTCCATTAACAAGCTTTTATTTATTATTTTCTATTTAAATTTCTATTATTTTTCCTTTTGGTATGATTTTAATTTTTTTATTAAATAAATAAACTAATAATGTATTTCATGTTTATCATTAAATGTAAATCTCTCTCTCTCTCTCTCTCTCTCTCTCTCTCTCTCTCTCTCTCTCTCTCTCTCTCTCTCTCTCTCTCTCTCTATATATATATATATATATATATATATATATATATATATATATATATATATATATATATTCTCTCTCTCTCTCTCTCTCTTTTAAATTTTACTTGTGTGTATTATTGGCTAATGCATTTAAAAAAATAAAAATAAAGTTTATTATTAAATTAAAGAAATGTGGGTATGCTTGATTGTCTAACCTTAGACAATTTACAAATTAGTCTAATTGAACTAACTCGTGTAAGCCAAAATCGTTTAAAGTGAATTGATTAGAGTGAGAAGAGACATTGCAAATCAAATTTGAACAACATTTGAAGGATAAAATTTATTATTAATAATTTTGTGTTGGGCTTGAATAAAATACTATAAACTCTTTATAGTTGTTTTATATTGATTTTAATGCATGTTATATATTTTATTATATTATATGTACTAAAATTTATTTTTACTAAAAAACAAGAAATAGTTATCAAATACGTGTCTGTTTTTGTTTCTTTTTTTAAAGAAACAATAAACAAAAATAGTTATCAAACATGTTTCTGTTTTTAGTTTTTAAACAACAAGAAATAAGAAACAGAAACAGAAAACAAGAAACGAGAAACGAGAACGTTATCAAACGTGCCCTTAGAAAATTAACAATTTAGCTCATGTACTTCACTTTTATAACAATTTAGTGTTTATTGTAAAAAATTTCATAAAAATTAAATGTAAAATTTTATTAGGTAGCAACTTAATCTTTGGTGTACATGGGTTGGATTGAGTTAGGTTGGAGTTTTTTTTAGACCAACCCGAAATTTCTAGTTGGTCAAGTTCACTATCCAAAAGACCAGAGTAAGGATTGAAATCCAACCCAACCTAACCCTATATTTTTGGGTTGGATTGGATTGAGTCATCGAATTTTTCAACAACATACCAGCAACAACAAATCAACAACCAAGTTTAAATTTCAACTTTAAAAAAAAAAGTCTAACCCAACCCAACCCTTACTATTGGGGTTGGTTCGAGTTACCAATTTGTTGTACACATCCCCTACTTTGTAGTTTATGAACATATTTGATTTTTAATCAGTTTGTCAATATATATATATAATCTCATTAAATCTTAAAAATATTTTTCACGATAGAGACAAGTCGTCACAAATTTTAAAGTATCAGGATTAAATTGTTACATACTAAAGTTTAGGGAGTAGATTGTTATAAAACTGAAAGTATAGGGACTAAATGAAATCGTTACAAACTAAAATTCAGATACTAAATTGTCACTTTCATGAAAGTTGAGAGACCAAAAGTATTTTTTAACATTATTTTATTATTATTTTAAAAAACATATAGTATTAAAAAGGAAAATATAAAAAAGAATAAGATAAACAAAAGAGTAGTTTTATGTGGGTCTTCATGGTTGTTTTGGAAAACCAAAAGAAATAAAGGATTGATGGTTAGACCTGAAAGCTCAATGTTGATCAGCTTGATGTCTTGTGTGTGATTGCATGGATTATATAGAATTGATCGAAATAGTTTATATTTTGATCGACCAATACAAGATAATCTGGGTATATGTGATTGGATTGTGAAGTATGTGGAGGATTTCCATAAGTTGAATGGAAGGAGGGGTAAAGTTTATGAGAATTTGATAGATCATCCGGATGAAGATAGAGGTATTGATTGGGTAAATGTTTATGTGGATGCAACTTGTGGTGAACAAGAAAGAATGATTGGGCTCGGAGTTGTGATAAGATATTCAAATGGTAGATTAGTGGCTACTTTAGAGAATTACTCTAAATATGTATGTTTCTCCTAGCTATATGCTCAAATGCATGTGCAATACTGGAAGGACTTCGACTTGCTCAAAGGTTGGGATTTTTGAGATTCCAGGTCTTCTCTAATTCTTTATCGGCCATTAATTTTCATGATAAATGATTTATGGGATAAAACTCTCGAGGTCCAAAATGTGCTTCATGATATTGAAATTAAACTTCCAAAAATTGTTCCAACAAGTTAAGCTTAGTCATGTTGGGCGTGAAATGAATACTTTGGCAGATAGATTGGCAAGATCTAACTTAACTGGTCGTCCTCTTTTGAAGACAAAAGATTTTTCATACTGGATTTTAGATTGTAAGTGATCTATTAATTCTCGTGTTGTGTTCAGTGGGACTTAATTTACTTTAGTGAATTTCTTCTTTTTTCCTAAAAAAAAAAGAGATAAACGTTAGCTTGTGAAATATCTTAAAAAAAAAGACGGTAATACTGTTACAATTAGATTTTTATTTTTTTGAATTCAAATTATAGATTAAAAGTTAAAAGTTATGTTTTTTTTTTTTGCCAAAATGAGCTTAAGCTCAGTAGTAATTAGTATGTACCATTGACTAAGAGACTCCAATATCTCACCCTCAATTTTTGTTGAACTAAAAAAAAAAAAGTTACGACTTTTTGGTCATGATTTAATGTCTTAACCAATTGAACTGTTATTAATTAAGATATCACGTTTAAATTTCTCCTAAAAATTGGTGGTTCAAATTCTCATCCAATCTCATTGAATTTTTTTAAAAGTATTTAATCGGCCTAAATAAAATCTTAAACAACTACAAATATTTGTGTGTAACATTTTGAATAGGAAAAGTCTTTAAACGGTTATAATCTGTAAGGAACATCAAAATCAATAACCATAGGAAGAAGAGCAACTATAGGGAGAAGAGAGCTCGTTTCAATTGATATAAATTATTTGACATAACCATCGTCTTTATGATGACTATCTTGCGTGAACAAGATATTTAGATAAATTCATTGAACAAGAATTATATAATTTGGGGAGATGTCTAATTGTGCACGTAAAACTAGATGAAGTATTGTCGAACCATCACTAGAATTAAGTTAATTCAATTAACTCATTAATTTATATCATATGGTCGCCCAGCTTCCAAGCTTTTGACCACTTAGCCAATGGCTCTTCTTGATCATCACATTCTTCACTCATTTAAACAAATAAAAATAAAACTTAGTGTAGATTTTCAACAGATTCTGGAAAAATAAAAATGGTCAACTCCCGTTACGCTGACCCAACATTGAGTTTTAAAGGATTACATTTCTACTTATTTTATACGTAGATTTGATGTGGGATATAATAAGTATAGCATATAATACGAAATAATTAGAGCGGGAGTGTCACATCGTCTTTTACTTTTTACTTTTTATTTTTAATAATAATGTGGCTGAATTTGATGGGCATTTTCCAACCTTAATATAATAAAGTCAAACACTCTTCTCCTCCGACATTCTCACTTTTTTAATTTTTAAAATTCAGTTGCTTCCATTCGGATAAAAGAAATGTCAATTAAAAATAACGAAGTTCCTTTTTTTTTTTTTTGAGGAAAATTAATGCAAGAAGCTCTTTGATTTTAATCATTTCTTCGTGAACTCCATTATCTTTCCGCCAATTATACTTTACATTCATGATTCATGCCGTGCATATTGCCGTCTTATAAAATCCCCCCCAAAAAAAAAATTTAAAAACTATAGGTTAGATTACATATTTTATTCGACAAAAAATTAAAATTTAGTCCCTACAATTTTAAAAGTTAGAATTCATCTCTATAGTTTGATAAAACTTTAAGAACTATTTATGAGGATTTTATCAAGCTATAGGAACTATTTACGAAGTTTTATCAAACTATAAAGACGAAATTTCAACTTTTAAAACTATATGGACTAAATTTTAACTTTTTTTTTTCTTCAAAATAAGACTAGACCAAATTTCTAATTGGTTAAATTACAAATTTAATTCCTGAACTTTAAGGTTTATGTCTATTTAATCTCTAAACTTTCAAAATTACAAATTTAGTCTCTAAAGTTTCATTTTTTTTTTGAAATTCACAGATCTATTGGACACAAAATTTAAATTTTAGTGTTCTATTAGACATAAAATTCAAATTTATATCTAATAGATCAATTAATTTTAAAAATTTTCGAGTTTGTCAGGGACCTATTAGACACAAAACTAAAAGTTCATAAATTTATTAGACACATAATTAAAAGTTTGGGAACTTATTTGACACTTTTGAAAGTTTAGGGACGAAATAGACACAAACGTCAAAGTTCTGGAACTAAACTTATAATTTAGGCCCCGTTTGATAATCACTTGGTTTTTAGTTTTTGAAAATTGTACTTGTTTTCTCAAAATGTCTCTACAATAATTTTCATCTTCTCTATCAGGATTTCCATCTTTCTTAAGGAAATATTTGAGTTTCTAGCCAAATTTCAAAAGCAAAAACAAGTTTTTGAAAATTATTTTTTTTAGTTTTCAAAACTTAGCTTAATTTTTGAAAACATATGTAAAAAATAGATAGAAAAAATATAAAATCTCAAAAGTGAAAGAAGTATGTATAGCCTTAATTTTCAAAACAAAAGGGCTAGAGGGTGTTGACCTTTCTAATTTAACCAAAACTCTAATTTAAGGCCGAAGGCCCAACGAGCCCATAGATTGGATCAATGACACAAAGCCCATGGGCCCAAATATGGGGAATGGCCCAATAAAGTTGAACGATTTTCATGTTATTTTCCAATGACAAGAAAAGGAAGATAACGAATGTAATCCCAATTGATAGGGTCTCCCTCTCCATTGCCTTTCTCACGCTCTTGCAGGAACCATGTCGATTTCGACATTTTTCGGCTGTAGGATTTCCGTTTCGCCATTGGTGAGTTCATCTGCAAGCAAAGCAGCTCCTTGCTCCAGCGGGAATTTGGTGATTGAATGCTCGTCGAGGCCGAACAAGAAGGCGACTGCACATCACATGAAAACGAGGCCACGGAAGTCTCAGCCATGGGACATTCGGCGCAAGCCGACTGTGTATCCTCCTCTGCCGCCTCTTCCACCGGACTGGTCCTTGGTTTTATCAGTCTCCGGCGATGGCAACGTCGAGGTAGCCTCTTCGATTTCTTCGTCTGAACAAGCACCGCCTGCTAGCGAGTAACACCAGTAACTCTCTCTGTTTTTTTTCCCCTGTATTATTTGTATTATCGTCGTTTTAATTTGACTTTGGTTGAGGAATTGTGTGGCTCTTCAGTGTCTGTTTAGTCAATCCTGCTATCGGAATTGTTATTATTAATGAAATGCATCTCGATTAATTTGTCGGATCAAGAATTGGCCGTTGCCCCTAACCCGTTTGTTTATAGCACGTAGTAGAACCCTAGTCTTCTCTGTATAAAAAAAATTGTTCTCGGCTTTGCTTGGAAGGGGGAGCGCCAAATTTAAGAGTACTCGGAAAAAGTCCCTAATGTTTGAGATTCTCCGTCTCTCTAATTCTACTGATGATCAATCCATAAGAACTAAAGGAATAATTCGATGAATTTTATCCATGTTAATTTAGGTTGGTTATTGCTATGCGAATTCGTTTTGATAATTCGGTTAGACTAATGCTTTTGATTTTATGAAGCTGTGTTAGAGATCATTGTTTTCTAACAAACATTCAACACAATCGTTTATATGTTTTTCGTTTTTCCCTCTCCTAAGTGAATAAATTTTCAATGTTAAATTGCTTCAGAAGTGGTTTGCCTGGTTTTTTAATGAATGAATCGTTTAGTATAAATGTATGATAATAGATTTTGTAGTCCATAAATTTCTTATCAGTTTTTTTGTTGGTTTTTTTTAGTTCATTAATAGCACTATGGAGTATCGACCATGGTGCTATTAATACAAGAAATATTGTTCATGTATTTTGAAAATTTTGAATTGAGTCTACAATCTTCTATGTATTTCATTTTTATTTTATTTCATCTTTTTAGAGTAGCATATGGGGTGGGGGATTCGAAACTCTAGCCTTTTGACTCAACTCAAGTTGGCCATGAGTTTCAGTTTTAATGCGGCTTCACTTTATGCATTGTATCCTCGTATTTAGCCCTTTTGCTTAGAAATAATGAAAATCAAATTAAAAGAAAAGGAACGGTAAATACAAATAAAAATTTGAAAACTATATTTAATTGGATGAAGATAACTATAATATTTGATGCGAGCTCTTTGAAAAAAAATATATAGATTAAAAGAAAAGCATTGAGACCTAATAAAATGAGAGAATCTCAATCATACGACATAACTCTATTGATCCCCTAAAAAGAGATAGTTTTTTTTAATAACAAATGCAAAAATAATTTCTTGATATCGAAGGAAAAAATATTTGGCAAGATTTGGTTTTCTTTTCTTTTTTAATTTAACTAACATGTAGGATAGGAGATTCAAACATTTGATGAGAGGCATATGTCTTAACCAATATAGCTATGTTAAGGTCGATGTCGGAGTTTGAATTGTATTTTTTTAAAAATAGTTGACTTAATGGGTAGAGTTTTGGCAAATTAGTTTTCTCTTTCAACTTTTTCCTAATTCTCATTGTCATGTTCTTACACCCTTTAAATATAATCACGGGCTCAAATTGAGTGGATCATTACAAAAATAAATAAATAATAAGGAAAGAAACATCAATATTTATTATTTTTTTTGAACAAATACATCAATATCTTTTAGTCATGATGTTGTTGTTGTTTTGTTTTTTTTTTCTTCCAGTTTTTATTTGAAAGTTTCTTTATGGTTAAAGAATATTAATAATTAAAAATAAACTAAGAACATGCCATGCTATTTATGAAGTAAAAAGTTATCTATTTAGCACTATAATGTTTTTCTTTTGGATGCCAATTCGAGTATATCTCAACAAATAAAACGCTAATTACCATCTCAAAAGTTGTCAAATCGATCCCCACATCTATAATTGTTGAACTCAACCAAAAAAAAAAAATCCTCCCTTTTGAAAAATGACTAAATTCAAAACTTAAATACGGAGGACAAAGGACGGGCAAAAACACACCCGATTATTTCAAATCCGGGTCGGGCCGAAAAACCCGCCCGCAGAGTTGGACAAAACGCCCCAGAGCCCAAATCGCATAATCTGGTCAAGTCGGGTCCGTATCGTAAACCCGACCCGACTCATAATTACCAGTAACCAGACAGAAATAAATTATCAAAACGCAAAAACCTTTCGTTTTCTTTTTCTGGAATTTCAGTGTTAGGGATTTTGCTCATTTCTCCAACTCCTCTTGTACTGATCGGAGCTCAAAAACAAGACAGCATTTCCCACCGGAATTTCCGTCGAAGGCGGTGTTCGTCGACCTAGAATCACACAATATCCCTTGTAACTGTAAGTTCTTTTAGTAGCGGATATTCTTACTCTTCTTCAAGCTTTTCATTAATCATTACCTTGCATAAGCCGGGTCGGTCTCCACAGTTTATGCTTTAATGGTCTCCATACCTGCTTCATTTCGGCCATCAAGATTCAATACCCAATGGTTTGCCACACTCTTGCATTTGTAATTTGTTATGATGGAAGGAAGAGGATATTGTCTGTAGGTGTGTGTGCATTCCCTTGACTCCTAACAGAAGTATAGCCACACAGTTTCTCATCCTTCTTGGCGCTGGGTTCTTTTTTGTTTCTTTAGTGTAATTTTTTCATTTCGACGAATGTGTTTTGTAGATGCAATTGGGGTCAGTGTACTTGCTGGTTTTCTAGTACAGGACGCTTCTGAGGTTCAGTTATCTTTGTTGTCAGTTTATTAATTTGGAACCGTTTTTCCGTGTAAGTAGCAGGAATGTCTGCTCCATTGACTCCCTCAAAGAGATCACGTGATCGGAACTCTGTCAAGCCTAATGGGAAAGGAAAGTGGCAAAAGTCATCAGGTTCTCGTTCGCAAAATCAATCCTTCAAACTCTCTCCTGGTTATGCTGTCTTTCGTGTCCTCTTTCCTGTTTCCAGAATTGGCAGTCTTATAGGTGGAGATGGGGATGTTTTATCTCATATTCGCGAAGAAACAGGTGTAGAAATCAGAGTAGAGGAAACTGTCCCTGGAAGTGATGAGAGAATAGTAGTAATTGGAGGCTCTAATCAAGAAACTGAAGTGAACCCTGAGCAGAATAATAAGGAAGACAAGAAAAATTCTAAAGTCGAGGAGAACGATGGTGATATTGCTGAGTGTAAAAAGAAAGAAGATAAAGATTCCCCTCCTTTGGAAGATGCTAAACAGAAGGAGGTTCCACATTTGCAATTGCAAAAAGCCCTATTTCTTGTTTCTGAGAAGATCTTCGACGAAGAACCGGAGGTAGATGGAACAGATGTTGAAGGTGATAAGCTGTCTACATTCGTCTTAAGATTGCTTGTTCTTTCTAGTCAAGTCGGGTGCCTATTGGGAAAGGGTGGCAGTGTAGTCAAACAAATGTCATCTGATAGTGGAGCACAAATTAGAATTCTTCCCAGGGATAAACTTCCTACCTGTGCAGCATCCAGTGATGAGTTAGTCCAGGTAATTTTGGAGACCATGATTATTGTGTGTATCACAATTGAAAATTTATAAATTGATAGTGTAAACGAAAATTTTATCTCAACTTTTCAACTTGTTTTCTTAAATTTTGGTACTTGGACAAAGTTTTTGCCATGCTCGAGTGGTTAATTTGGCTTCATTAACGAAGGATCTATTGTGAAATTTCTTAGCTTCTGTTAATGTTTTTATTCCTACTTGTTTCCGCATTAGTATAATTATGACATAACTATTTTCCATAACTTGATTATACATTTTTGGTAGTTGAAATTGGCAGTAGCAACAACTCATCATTAGTTGAATAGTCATTGGATTCCATGAGACGTTTTGTTTAGAGTATACTATGTACTGCTTGTAAATGTTATCCCTTATACATGTTCCTAGCATGAAACAAGAAAATGATGAACTGAAAAGGAACAAGAATTAAAACATTTTATGAAATATTACTATTGCCTTACTGCTGGTCCTGCCCCAACTGTTGCAGTTTTGCACTTCTAAGATTTGGGCAACATGTACACTTATTTATCTCATACTATCATTGAAAGGAACTAGTGGTTTGTGGAGGTGGTATGCCTTGGAGTTATTTTAGCCATAAGGCCCATAATTTTGTGCGGGGCGATATGTTCAGTTTCCAATGGCTGATTTTTATTTACAATTTTATTTTGATGATACGGATGCAGATTAGTGGAGGAATTGATGTGGTGAAGAAAGCTCTTGAACTTGTTTTTCAGCAGCTAATGGAAAATTCATCCCATGATAAAGATACCGTCACCTCAAGCATGACTGCACAGTCATCACATTCATCTGGACAGTCTCTCCCTAGGGCTCATGAATATCCTCTGGGTAGTAGTTCTTTTAATACTCATGGAGGCCCTTACTTTGTGCCTCGTGATGTTGGCAATTTTCATTCCAGTGTTCCTTCTCTTGCTCCTAAACAGTATGAAACCAGCATTCTTGGTCGAATCCAACCTTCTCATGAAATTTTAAGTTTTCGTTTATTATGTCCATCTGAGAGAGTTGGAAATGTGATTGGAAAAGGAGGAGCAGTAGTAAAGACTCTTCAGCAAGAGACAGGCTGTGACATCAAAGTTGTTGAAGGTGCCTTGGACTTAGAAGACCGCATTATACTTGTAGCCGGTCCTGCGGTAGGGTAATAATTCATTGAGTAGTCGAATGATGAGATTTTCTGTATTGTCCCTTTATTAATTTTTCATTTATAGATGATTATTTTTCATTAACTTCTGAGACCAATTCAACTTTGCAGCATCCAGAAGACAGAATATCACCTGTGCAAGATGCTGTTTTTCGCGTTCAGGCCAGGATTGTCAAGGCTGTACCAGACAACAAGGAGCAGAACTTGGTAGCTAGGTTTCTTGTTTCCTCCAATCAAATTGGTTGTCTTCTTGGGAAGGGTGGCTCCATCATAGCTGAAATGAGAAAGTCGACTGGTGCATATATTCGTATTTTAGGAAAGGAGCAGGTTCCGAAGTGTGCTGGGGAAGAGGAAGAAGTGGTTCAGGTTTGTTCACCAGTTGCATATACATACGTAATAGTAACAGGATCGTACAAATTTGGTTAAGATAATATCACTGCAGATTCATGCTAAGTAGTTTCCGTTTATTTTGGGTATGGTATTTGGGCTGTCCTTTTATTTCAACTAACTTTAAACAATTATTTACATGTCACTTTACTGACAGATAAATGGAGAGCCTGAAGCAGTTCAAGATGCTATGTTGCAGATTACTACTCGACTGAGACATCATTTTTTCCGTGATGCATTTCCATCAGTTAATAGTCATCCGAATCCTGCATTCATAGATCGACTTCCTTCATTTCCTTCATATTTTGGAAGGAGGGAATTATCACCTCCAGGAATCTATTCAAATTTAGGCCCCTCATTTCACAAGTTTGATGCTCTTAGTGGCATTCCTTCATTTAGTGATTTGCGGGATGATCGGCCTCCTTTTCTTCGTAGGCCAGGTGCTCCTCTGTTATCTGATAGAAAACCATGGAGCTCTCAGGTATTTAACACTTTTTTTTCCCATAATTTTTGGTGTCTGTATTTGTGATCAGCCAAATAAAGAAATCTCCTTTTAAGTTTCTGACTGGTGTTGGTCTAAAATTATGCTCTGTACTTCATATTCTTGGTTTATCCTTATAAATATATTAAGTTACATAACAGTTTCTTCACGAATCATCCAAAATGAAGAATGTGATTTTCTAAAGTTGATAATCTTAGTCTCTCCTTTAAACTGTATTTCAGGGACTAGTTGAAGGTGGTGTAGGCTTGCCAGACTTTGCAGGAGCCCATCATAGAAGAATTGCTGGATTTGGAGGGTTTGCTATCTGCCACTTTAATTACTTATGCTCACTTATGGAGATCAGTGTTTAATTTTTATTTTATTTATGCAGAGGAAATAATCCAGCTATTATTACAAGCACCACTGTTGAAGTAGTTGTTCCTCGAAACCTTGTCCCTGTTATTTGTGGAGAGAATGGTGACTGTTTGAGACAGATTCGTCAGGTATGAACATTCATTTTTGTATTTTAGATCCAAAAAGACAAAAAGAAAAAGATTTTTTTTTTAATATTACATATTTATTTAGAAATTTGTTTTGAGAAATGCACATACAAAGATGATTAATAATAGCTCATGTCATTATATAGATGCCATCTCTTACCGCAATCCTTGAATCTTTCCTTTCTATCAATATAAGAAAAAAAAAGGATAGTAGAAAAGAAAAGAAAGGAAGCAAAAAGACAAAAAGGAAAATCCCCATAGGCTAGTTATGCATATTAAGTAATCGTCTCATTGGATATGCTGTGCTTGATCTCAATGTTTGTTTTCTTTTTAGTGTTTTTAGATCTGCTTGGAAGTGAGCCTATCCATTCAAGGATGGATGTCATGTATGCTTTAGTTGCCTTTTCTAAAAGTCTTTATGCATGGGATAATAATGCCTCAAAGTGATTCTGATAGAGAGATCACGGTGAATATAGAAGCAGTCATTTAAAAATGAAGTAATTAGTAATCTATTTTTATTATAAGGAAACTTTTCATTGTTAAAATGAATAGTATGGAAGGAGACCTCCCATTAGAACTCAAGGACACAGTTGTACAACCTATAGAACAAATCAACCTCCCATTTGTAATCCACTGAAATGTAGATCATAGCCACAGCTATCTCACAGGACACATCTTTCTTGTAGATTTCTGATGCAAAAATTACGATTACTGAGCCAAAGCAAGGAGCAGTTGAAACTGTAATTATCATTTCTGGAACGCCTGAGCAGACCCATGCTGCCCAGAGTCTTATTCAAGCTTTTGTAATCAGTGAGACCGAGTCTAGTTGATTTGTTATATTCAGGTAACTGGTTTGCCCTATTTGGCCATTTAAATATTGTTTAACAGGAGGGCAATGTACTGGCAAGTTCTGTTTCCTCTGGTCTTAGTCGGAATTTATTTCTGATTGTAGGTATATGATGACTACTTTCTTATCTCTGAGCCGATTGTTTTGGAGAAAGGATGTTGCACAGACGAGTATTAACTGCGTAACTGCTGATACGCCTTGGGGGCAGTTAGTTTTTCCATAATCTGGAAAATTTGACAAACACTTAGGAGCTGCAGTCTATAATATCTAAAGTTTACGGCCTTGTGACATTTTTCACTTCTTTATGTAAACACAGCCTAACGATGGCCATGTTTTTGTGAAACTTGTAAGCATTTGAAAATTGTGATTCCTTGATTGCAAAAATTGTACTTAGGGGCAGAATAGTAGTTGCACAAGGATTTGATTTTTATTGAGAAATTGCATTGTTCTTTTCTTTTTTCCCTTCTTAAACATATCTTCATAATGTTGAGGCTGTCTATTAACGTTGTTGAAAATTTAGTAGTTATAAATTAAAATTCACTTGAGACAATAATATGCTTCTGGTAGGTGACGTTTTTAAGATTACTAGGATTTGCTACTAATCAGTGCTAAGTTTTGAAGGGCTTGTATGTCTTCACTTCTTGGACCAGGGATTGAATTGATCCAGCAGCAGCGATTAGTGAAATGACCAAGCAGGCCCAGTTCAATATCTTCAGCCAGATCCAGGTGAAAGAGAATCTGGGCAATTTAGTCCTTGCTATGTACATCTCTACGGGGAAGTAAACTGTCAATGGCCAAAATGAAGTAGCTCCAAGCAACCCAAGGAAAGCATTGAAGAATGGGAATATCATAGCTATCACTGCCGTCACTATAACATATGCTGTCCTCCAAATCAATCTGAAGTAGTTGAGCGGATACTCTCCATTAAAAGGTAACTTGATGTTGTGCTCTGTTGTTATGAATTTGCTTTCTGGCCACTTTGCGCTGCACCACTTTTCCACAAACCCGAACACAGGTTGGGAGAAGACCTGCAGGTTATAGTATTCATTTACAAAACTTAGAACATGAACTGATGGAGTACTAAAATTAAGCCAAGCATAAATGGCATTCATGTCAGAGTTGGGAATCGATCGAGTGATTTCACCTGGTAAGCACCAATTAGGTGAACAGCAATGCAGACATTGGCAAAGTCAATGAGCCAAAAGGGCTCATAGAAACCGAAGCCAGTAAGGAAATTTCCTGGTGCATCGTTTCCGAACGCTGCATAACCAACACAACCACAGAGTATGTAGAAAAGACTGGTGGTTGAGATGCCTACAAAAGTTGCCCTCTTCATTGCTTTGTTTTCTGGTGGGCTTGATCTTAATGTGTCCTGTCAATTCATAGATAAGTCATTGAGCTGGAGTTCATTGCTAGTTTTGGATATGTTGCCCCATTATCTTGAACAGAATAGTATGTGTGTGAATGTGAGCTTTCAAAATGAAAAGGAGAGGATTAGGAACATGCTGGGCCAACCCACCCGCCATTTTTGGCGGGTGAATGATACAAGAGACAAGAGTTGGAACATCATCAAAATTGTAACATCTGTTTGAGCAGTAAGGAAAAATGGAGATTTTAAATGTAATATAATGTATGATTGGTTTAAAGGGGTCCACAGGAAGAAGTTGGTTGGACCGTCGTCTTGAATCCAAACGAAACTCTGTGATGGTGATGTGATGAATCGGTGGCCGAACCTAGAGAGAAAGAGAGAAAGAAAGCAAGAAAGATGCCATTTTTCTGAGTGGTAAAGATGGGGACTGCCTTTACAGTACAGTGAATGTGGTCCTTACAATATCTATGGTCCATACGAAGTCCAAATCCAACCCTAATTTTCTACCCACAATCATTCATATCCAAACACATTTCGTATATGCCAAAGTGACAAAGTAAGCATAGTTCTGTAGTAATTAACATGTATTTCTTTATTCGAGGTTGGAGGTTCAAATCTCTATACTTATATTAAAAATACATATTCGTATATATTAGTATGAATTTACAATTTGACCCCTCACCCAAATTGAAAAAGAGAGCTGCAGAGCCTTTGCTTTTCTCCCTTTTCCTTCTTCCTTGGGGGAGAAAAACTCCTCTGAAACTCCTTTAGAAAAATAGCCTTTTTTGCCTTATAGAATAAAAATCTTGATCATTTCTGTTTTTCGAATGTCGTTTTGTTATGTTTTCGTTTTCTTAGATAAACTTTTTTTTTTTTTGAAAAAAGATATTTGAAGTTGTTTTTCCCATTGATTTTTTATGATACAGTTACCATTTTTTTTTACCAGTCATGATAAAAATATTTTGAAAAACAAAAAATAATTTCCTTCCCCACACAACGAAAATTGAGTGGGGCTATGTTATTGCTATATTTTCTCCCTCTTGTTTTTGTGGTTGCTTTTGAGGGAATCAGAGGAATAAAGGATGGAGAGCTAAAAAGCTGGTTGTAAGGAAAAACTGTGTTTTGTCGGGGTGTGGGTGTTGAGAAATTATTCGAGGACTAGAATAATGTAGCTACAATTTAATGATAGATGTATGAGAGATGATTTAAAAATTATATTCGGAAACTACATCGAATGGTTATTAAAAGGTCGATAAATTTTGAAACTACATCCAATAATTATTAAATGGTAGTCACATTATAATGGTGGCATAAAATAATTTTAGTTAAAATTATAAATTTAGTTTCTAATAATAGATTTTTAAACTTTGTAATTTAACCAATTAAAATTTAATGTGACTGAGTGTGACAATTAAATTAAAAATTAGCAGAAGTAAATAACAAATAAGAAAGCAGGAAATATGTCAAGTCAATGTCGTTCTGAAACTGGACCCGTACCGTAACTGAACAACTCTTTGACGTTGCCTCTCATATAATGGCTAGGCTTACTCTTCAAGTTTTTTGGACTGTTATTGTTATTGTTTTGCCACACTTTTATGTCTTTTACTTGTTCTTTTTTTTTTTTTCATTTTCAACCTTTGCCCCCACCCTTCTTTCTTTTTCTTTCTTCCCCTTCATTTTCATTCCCACCTTTTGTGTTATTTTCTTCCCACTCACAAGGAGAATCTTCCTTTTTTAGGTTACAAAATTGTTCACTTAGATTATAGTTGAAGTTTCAAATCTCCTCGCTTATCTATAATATAAGTTATCTTATAATAAAGGAGTCTTATTATTATTATTATTAATCTTTTTAAAAAGGTCGAAGTTAAAAAGAGATAAAAAAAAATGCATAAAAAAAATAGAGAAAAGAGATATTTTTACTTGTATTTTTAAAAGAATAAATAGTGGTAAAAAGGAAAGAAAGAAAGTACCTGTATTTCAACGAGAACTGTAGAGTAGGCATAAGCAAAAGCAATGTCCCCAATAGCTTGGAAGGTCCTGAATATTTTCTCCTGTCCTGAAACGTCAACTCCGATCGTCACCCCAGTCAAGGTTGTCCGTTCATGTCCGCCACCTTTGATTATCAAAATTTATGCTTTAACGTTATATTCAAAGAGTTGCGACAGTTATAATGTGTCAGTCATATTAGATAATTTTTCTACAATATAAGACAAAACAATTCTACGACTGACAATGTATTGGTTCATATATATGTGTATGACCACAACTTAGGTAGGTGCTACCCACTTTACAACCACATAAAAAAAAATTATGTGATTATAAATTAGGTAGCATAAGACTTGGGTGCAGCAGGCTATGTGTATATGTGTATGTATACCAGCAACTTTTGCAATGGAAAGTCCGATGCCGATGGTTGCATAGGCGAACGACATGACGGCGGCGAGCATAGAAAGCCATGAGAGCTTGTGGAAGTTTGGAATTTGGCTAAGCAAAATTTGGATGGCCGCAAATAGTACCATGTACGGAAATTCGGAGATCTTGCAGTCTGCCTGATGCCCATTCTTGTGGAAACAGTTTGACCTTTTCACCGCTCTGATTTCATTTCATTTCATTAATCACCAAATCACAATAATAATCATAATTAATTAACTTGGTATTTTAGATCTCAATTTGGTATTTTAATTAACTGTTGTGTTATTAGTTACCCTTCTTCTACTTTGGTTCCTCAACTCTTGCTTTTTTAGAAAATAATCATATTTTAGTTTTTTAATTACTTTTTTTTTTGCCATATAATATTATTCAATAACTCAATACTCATTTTCTTAAACCAATTTGTGTGGATTTAATTCATGATTACATTATCATATTAATAAACCTACTCGAAGCTACTGTATAAATTTGTTAAAACCAAAAGATTAAATTTTAAGTTCAGTATTTGAGCTTTTGAAATTATGTTCAATAGATCTAAAAATTTTAAAAAGTGTCTGATAAGTCTTAAAGTTTCAAATTTGTATCTAATATGTAGCGAATTTTAGAAAATATAAAGTAGGTCAAAGGTACAAGATTAAAAGTTCGAAAATCTTTGAGACACCTCTTAAAAGTTTAAAGATGTATTGACATAATTCTAAAAATTCATGTATTATTCAACTTAACCCAAACAAAATAAAAGATAAAGACTAAAATATTTTATTTTTATTATTATTATATATAATTTGGGGATTAAAATAGTTATTTTGAAAGGTTGACGCACACATAAACATTTTAAACGGAGAAAATTAGAATAATTTTGAAAAAAAAAAGTCACAAAGGAAATTTAATACTTAGAAACAAAACCCAACAAAGCTTTTAATATATAATAAAGAAAGAAGTAGTTTTTTTTTTTTTTTTTGAATTGAAAGAAAGAAGTAGCTTGATTTCAATATCCGAGAAAGAAAGATGGAATAAAGTTGGTTAAGATCTAGAAGGAGAAGTTACTAGCTTTTTTCTTCTTCTTTTTTTTTTTTTTTTTTTTTAATTATTATTATTATTTTATGGAGTTTATATAGAAACTAGACTTACACCATGCTAATAGAGGCAGTAATGGTGTAACCAATGCTAATTCCAACCAAATTACCATACTGAGCCAACCCACAAAGTTTAACCTTTGTTCCTCCTGCACCATCCAAAATAACCCAAGTAAAAAAAATGATTTACCCAAGTAAAAAAAACTAACAAAACAGAAGATTTGAGTTTACCCAAGTAAGCTTTGACAACTTCCATGTAAGTGTAGTTCCTTTTTCCAGTAACAGAGTCCGGAGCTCTGTAACAATCAGCCAAAAGAGTGGAAGTGAAATAAGTTATAAAAGAAAACGCCACCAAAACCGCCGGTCCGACCGCCCAACCCAACTGCGATATCGCCCACGCCAAAGATAGAACCCCCGACCCAATCACCGCCGTGATTATGTGAGCACTCGCGGTAACCCATGTTCCTTCAATCCACACAAATATATATCCCAGTTAGAATAGTTCAGTGGATAAGACAAATAATTTTTAAAAAAAGCTTCAATTTTGTAAGTTCAATTACCTGTTCGCTTCTCTCGGCCATCGTCGTCGAAGTTCTTACCAAACCCAGCCGCGGCGGCTTCCGGGTTTTGGTCGAGGTGCATGGAATTCTTAGGGAATTGATGTCCAGCCATTTTTGGGTTGTTGGTAGTGAGGATGGATATGGGAAGTGAAGGGGAGAAGTATAATAAATATAGGAAGCAAAAAGTGGGGAGTTGAGAGAAGATAAAGGAGATAGAAGGAAAAAGCAAAGGTTGTTGTGTTTGTGTTGTGTTGGCTCAAAAAAAAAAAAAAAAAAAAGTAGAATCCAAGTCAAACAGGGAAAATCCCTCATAAGTGAAATTGGGTAAGTCAAGTAATGATCTTGAAAGAATAAATCTTTATTGACCCCTTTTTTTAAATTCTCCTTGACGTGTTATATTAAACCAATATTAAAATAGCTCATAATCTTAATGGAATTTGAAAATACCATATCTTTGTCAAACACTTATATGCAAATAAATAACGTACACACATTGGTAATAATTAGAATGAAAAAAAAAAAAAAAAAAGACAAACTATTTTGAAGTCCACAAAAACAATATCGAATTGGTTTTTGGAGGGTCAAACATAAAATAGGAGCATTTTGGGGGGTGAGCGGTGGAATTATTGATTATTTGAGAGAGATGTAAAATGTCCTGCACCATCAATGGTGGGTGTGCTTATTGTTTTTTGTTTGCCAAAAAACCCTGCCAACTTCATCATGAAAATTGAAAGTCCCCACATTTAAAAAGACGTTTTTGTTTTCGTCCATCCATTTCTATTCTTTTCGTTTTTGGCCCGTCCTTCTCTTAACTTCATTCGTCCTTTCAATCATACAGTCTCAACCAAACTCTCTCTCTTCCGAAGGATTATTCGGAAGAATTAGAACGATATGATTAGAAGATTCTTCATTTAAAAATTGTATTTCAAACTTGTATCGAGTGGTTATTAAAAAAAAAAAAAAGATAGATTTTAAATTTATATCGAACAGTTATTAAGAGCAATTACTTTGTGCAAACCAAGAATAATATTTCTACTCTCTCTTCCCCACATTCTTTCTCTAACTCTGCCACTGATTTTGCCATGGAATTTGGGATATTATTCTTTAATTTTTTCACAAACCCTGTTCTTTGCTTTTGTAATTTACACGTCCTTGCTGCTTAAGGAATTAATGTAATTATATATGGTTAATGATCATGCTTTATATCTTAACTTATTAACCTTCACTTAAAAAATACTTTTAATTACAAGCCCCGATCATTATACCAATTCTTGTTTTATACTTTGGACTTACTTTAGTTTTTTTTAAGATGATTTTAGATAATTGATTTATATTCTCATGTGGGTATGTATTAAGATATACATTTATATAAGTGGAAGGAGATAAAGTTGAGAAATGTTCTTTTAATAAGTTAATAGAATCACGACATGAATGAATTAGAATAATAAATAAAGATATATATTGTACATTGGAGATGGAGGCGTGAAATTAAATTAGAATGTGACTTAGAATAATAATAATCCGGAAAGGAAAATGAAAAAGAAAAAGAAAAAGAAAAAAACAAAGATTGATAAATAGGATTTGATTTGGATAAGCAAAGAATTTAAAGTAGAAAGAGAGAGGAATCTTGAGGCTGGGGTTTAATTTTTGTAGTAAATAATAATAGATGCACACGTGGCAGTGTGAAGAAGGGGTTATTTATTGTTATGGCTTAATAATAGCAATAAATTCCGGCCTCAGTTAAGGGCATGTTTGATACCTTTCAACAATTTGCTCCTCCAACCAAGCGGTGCACCCAATGTATTAATTATATGTATGTAATTTTTTTTCTTCAATTCAATTTTATGTATTCTTCAAAAAAAAAAAAAAAAAAAAAATACATACATACATGAAATTTATTGTCAATTTGAACATGGCTTGGCAGTCACCATCGGATGGTTAGATTAAATTAAACATTGATACACCATGTCTACCTAAAGTAAATTTAATTTGGCTAGTATTAGAACTATTATTCTTGTGAGTTTAGAACGAATTCAAACTCACTTACTTGGTGTTAGCAGAATCTTTAGCAATTTTTGAGAGGTTTGGATTGGTATGACAACTCAATTTTTTTTAGTTGAACAACATGTGAGAGTAGATGATTCAAACTCTTGACCCTTTGAGTGAAGATATATACTTTATATAGTTGAACTATACTCTCAAGTTGACAAAATGGCTCGATTTTTAAAAGGTGTACGTTGGTTGAGTTTGATTCTCCCTACCATCATGTGCCAAGAGAAGGCAACCGTCTTGCTTACCAAATAGCTGGGCATGCGTTCTCAAATATCCTTTCCATTCTATGGCCTTTTTAAAAAAAAAAAAACGTAAAAAGAGTATCTCACAGTCTGAGGTCAAGGCAACAAGTAAACAACATTCTATAGCTTTTTATGTCTAGAAAGAAAGTGATTTGAATGTAGGCCATGTGGCAAGAAGTTAAATTCAATGAAGTCCATTTTATAATTTAAAAAAAAAAAATAGTTAAGGTATTATATTCTCAACTAAAAGATTTGAGGTTTCTTTTTAGTAATAAAAGATTGGGAAAAAAAATCATTTTTGACCTAAACTTTGGCAGGTTGTATCAATTTTAACCATAAACTTTCAATTTCATCAATTTAAACCTCAAACTTGAATAAGTGTATCAATTTACACCATCAGTTAAGTTTCCGTTTCAATCTCCGTTAGAAAGGTTTCTCACACATGTCCAAAAGCCACGTGTTGCTCTATATAATAGATACGTATTTTTTATTTTAAAAAAAATAATAAAATTGCTTAAGAAAATTGGAGTAGACTTGCCATAATGCTTTTTAATTTCAGAGCATGACTTTTTTTCTTCTTATTTTCTTTGATTCTACATCTTTTTTCATTTCATTAATTGAGGGTTTTTTTAATTTTAAGGTAGGATTCTACTTGATTCATCGGTTTATAGTAGAAACAAAGCTTATTTGCACCATATTTTTCTTCCATGGAGTACTCACATTCTTGAATTGGTCACCAATATTGATTTTTTTTTTTAAATTTCTCATTGACCTCGAGCTCAACTTGTCCTCCATCTTCCGCAACGAATGCAGGGCCTTCAGAATTGCCTTCGTCGGAATCTTTGTCCCCATATTCTCCAGCATCGATGTCATTTTAATCCTCCATAAGATTGTTGATGGGGCTGACAAGGTCAGCTACGACCAGTTCATTGTGTTCATGGGTGTCACTCTGTCGACCACCGCCTTCCCTATTCTCTCCTGCATTTTAGTTGTGCTCAAACTCGTCACCACCGAAGTCGATGAAACTGCCATAGTCATCGATGCCTTCAATGACGTCATTGCCTAGATCTTTTTTACACTTGTAGTCGCTGGTATTGATACCAAAGGAGAGGGAGAACACAAGAATCTTTTTTGTGTGGGTCTTACTTTTGAGAGTCGAGTTTGTGGTTTTCATGATGATGGCAACCCAATTTGGAATCATTTAGTTATTTTTTTGGTATTTTTTTTAAAATAACAAACAAATATATATCATAGAACAACACATGGCTTTGGGCATGTGTGAGAAACTTTTTTAATGGTGATTAAAACGGAAACTTAACCAAGGATATAAATTGATATATTTATTCAAGTTTGAAGTTTAAATTGATGAAATTGAAAGTGTGGTTAAAATTGATACAATCTGCTAAGTTTAAAGTTTAAATTGATGAAATGAAAGTTCAAGATTAAAATTGATATAACCTATCAAATTTAGAGTCAAAATTGATTTTTGCCCTAAAAGATTTGAGGTTTGAACTTTTGATTATACATGCCCGCACCTTAACACATTTTTATTTTGTTTTTTAACTTCTGATTATACTTGCCTACACCTGACTACGTTTAGAAAAAGTTAAATGCACTTAAAGTACTTTTTAAAAGAATACTACAAAATATATATATATATATATATATATATATATATATATATATATATATATATATATATATATTACTCGAATGCTTGTTTAAGAAGCATTTAAGTAGTACCAAACAGTAACATAATTTGTCATTAAACATTCTTTTACTAAACTACTTCTAAGTTCTAATCAACATTCCTTTTACTAAAGACAATATTTTAAAAGTAATCTCAAACACACTTATGGTTTAAATTAGTTAAGGAACAACTAGTAATATTTCTTAAATATTCTTGAGGTTCAAATTCAAAAGATAAATAAATAAAATCTCTATTCCTTGTTTAACAAATTTAAAATAAAAAAAAAAAAAAAAAAAAAAAAAAAAAAAAAACATACACTTGTTTAGTCTATCTCATTATTAACACTATTAATAAGATAATAACATGATATGTCTACTATATTTTAAAACAAAGAGGCTAATATATTTATTAGATAAATTTTCGTTAAGTTACTTTTAACATATAGTGCTACATAAAAATACAATACATGAATACATGGTCTAAATTGTTTAGACATAATATTCAAAATATAACTTCATTGAGAATCTCAATAATCTAATTAATGTAATTAAAAATATAACCATAGGCATAAATGGTAATAAGTATTTTTTTTCCTTGATTAATTAAATATTCTATAACAAAATGAAACTTTGGAAGAGAAAAATAGAGAGCAACTAAAATCCAGAAATAGGAATTAATAACTATTGGCACAGAAATGCTGGCCAGATAAGGCTTATACAAAACATGTGTCGTGCCTACGCACAATGCATGTCCTTCGCTACATCTTTTCTCCACTATTTTCCAAATAATTATACTCACTTTTCATATTTTTATTTTTATTTTTATTATCCAATGCCCTTTTCAATAAACTATTGTTTTTAAAAACACAAATTTTATAAAATAATTTTTTAAAAAAAAAAAACAAAAAAAGAGAGGTTGATCAGAGAATATAGGATCAAGGCAAAGGCATGTTATTGAGAATCTTAGGTGATAGCCCCATACGTGTAAAGTCTTGAACTTTTTCTTTTGTTTTGGAAAAAATAATAATTTATGAGGCCCCTCTCTTAAGCTTGTCCATGAAGTTTACATAAATATATATATTTCATCTTTTTTTTCAAAAATATATATAACATGGCAGATACACGATGAAAATTCAAATTTATGACCTCTTTAAAGAGTAAAAATGCGTTAACGATTGAGCTATGCTGATTTTAACATATAAAAATAGATTAATGATGCTTTTTTAATCAAAATTTAGATGCTACATACTTTAATTTCCCCCCCTTTTTTTTTCCTTTCTAATTCACAATCACGACCATAATATTCCATTTCAAACACAATAATCTTCACCTTCACGACTTCACCCTTATCTTAATCAGCTTCCAATTCTCCACGTAGTTAATTATGGGTTTTTTTTTTAAAATGCATATATTCATATAATATATGACCATTTAATTCGACTTAGGGTAAACTTGTGTGTTTATATAAAATATTTGATTGACTTTTCGCTGCACGTTCTTATGTTACATTTTCTTAGTCCTCCGTCTATATTGAGAGTGATATAAATCGGATTAGATTTTAAAGCAGCTAAGTTCTGTATGTTTGAGTAAGAGACTAAAGTTTGTAATTTTTGTATTTATATACTTGGAAGTTAGCTTGGAGTGGAACATTTTTGGCTGGATTTAGCAGTTGTTGGTTTGCATTAAAGTGGAATATTGGTTTTTGTTTTCAAAGAACAACATGCAAGGACCATAGACAAACACAACCAAATCAAAATTCGGAGATTACGTAAAGGAAAAGACAGATATTGAAAGGAGAAATTATATAGACCTTAATATACATTTCAATGGGATGTGACCTGCAACTGATGTTGCAATTTGGACACTTTCATTAGCTATGAGATGTGCTTTGCTCACGAAACCACGAGAAATTTTTTAGTGTTATAGTAGTATCTACTCTTTCTATTATCATTTAAATATGTCGTCAACCGATATGTTAAGTTTAGTACTTGAACTTTAGAATTTGTGTCGAATAGGTCTCTGAACTTTCAATTTTGTGTTTAATAGGTCATTGAACTTTAAAAAGTGCATAATTAGTTTCTAAACTTTCAATTTTGTGTTTAATGAGTCCCTAAAGTTTCAACTTTGTGTCTTATAGGTCATTGACCTATTCGACATTTTTTTAAAATTAATGAACCTATTGAACACAAAATTGTAAATTTAATGTCTTATTAGACACAATTTTGTGTCTAATAAATTCATTAATTTTACAAAATGTTGAATATAATAGAGACCTATTACACAATTGAAAGTTGAATGACTTATTTGACATTTTTAAAGTTTAAGGATTCATTAAACACAAAATTAAAAGTTTAGGAGTCTATTAGATAGTTTTTAAAATTCAATGATCTATTAGACACAAACATTAAAAATTTAATGACCTATTATAATTTAACCTATTTTATTTTATAAGTCTATATCATTCTTAAATACTGGTTAGAAATTTATCATACTAATATAGTAGTAGAAACTTTCCTATGGAAACCTCATATTTTCAAGTCAATCCCTTTTAATTTCTACATCATCCTCAAAATATATGTCTGTTTGATTCTGTGCAGAGGCTAAGAGAATTGCACCATCTAGAATTATTGCATTGGAATTTGGAGGACTATAATTCATCTTCTTACTCTCATTGTCTCCATTTTGAGGATCCAAATCCCAAAATTAAATTTGGGCTACCAATTAATCATTTAGGTTTTAAAAATTGTGCTTGTTTTCTCATAACTTCTCTACAATGAATTTCTTCTTTCGTAAGAAAACATTTGAATTCTTAGCCAAATTTCAAAAACAAAAACAAAAACAAATTTTTGAAAACTACGGCATTGTTTGATAACCATTTAAGTCACGTTTGATAACTATTTGGTTTTTGAAAATTAAGCCTACTTTCACCTATGAATTTCCTTGATTTGCTATCTACATTTTACATTATTTTCAAAAACCAAGCCAAATTTTAAAACTATTTTTTTTTTTAGTTTTCAAACTTAGTTTGATTTTTGAAATCATATGTAAAAAGTAGATAACAAAACAATGAAACTCATAAGTAGAAGTAATATTTATAGGTTTAATTTTCAAAAACTAAATTGTTATCAAACGATGCCTAAATGGTTATGGCTTAGTTTTTGGTTTTCACAATTCTCTAAGAGGAATTAATGCGGCTGTAATCGAGCCCCACAACTTATACAAAAGGACACAATGATGTTTGAAAGACATATGGCCCAAAGTATTAAAAGCAGGGCCCATAATCCAAGACCAACACGGCCCATTTTATTTTTTATTGTTTTTTACATTGGTAACTAATTTAATTTCTGTTTTTATTTCTGAAAAAAATGGAAATTCATCAGTATATATATATATATATATATATATATATATATATATATATATATATATATATAGCTTAGCTCTCTCACATATCGCTCTCTTATTCCTCTCATATATATCTCTAACCTATATTATACATGTCTCTCACTAACTTGTTTCATTTTTTCATTTTTTAACATCTCTCAAAAACATATCTTCCTCTTTCTAAAAAAATGTTGGGTTTATTTTTTAGAAAAAAAATAATATCAAACCTATCATTTTCTATTATCAAAGACAGGAAACTGAGAATACGTGTACAACATTATTATTTTTTATTCTTAAAAATTAAAAAAAAGAAAACTGAAAAAAGAAATTATTAAACAATACATTAGAAAGACACTTGAAGTAAAATAGTGAAGTAAAAAAACAAAAAACTGAAAAGGAAATGATCAAACAATACATCAGAAAGACACTTGGAATAAAATAGTGAAGTAAAAAACCGAAAAGAGAAATGATAAAACAATACATTAGAAAGACACTTGAAGCAAAATAGTGAAGAAATTTGGATTTATTTTAGATTTTGAGATATTAAAACTCTTCATGTATGTATAGAGATGTGTGTATGGACATCTAATGTGTAGGTCTTCATTCAAATTTAGTAGTTTCAATTTAGTCCCTTACATTTTAGCATTTTTCAATCGTACCCTTTCTATTAGTGAATGTAAAAATTGGCTAATGATAAACTCACAACACATGAAATGTAGGTCACAAGAGAAAGAGTTAGAAACTTTAAAAATTTGAAAAAGAAAACTTTCCTCTCGTAAGTAACCTAATTTTTCCTCTAAATTTTTATAATGTCATGTAAGTTTATCATTAACTAATTTTACCATTCACAAACTAAAAGGATAGAACCAAAAATTGTTAAAATACATTTTCCGAACAATAAAAACTAAACAGATAAAACAACCAAACAAAGTGGAAAGTAGGCCCACCCCATGAACACACGAGAGGGTAACATAACAAGATTCAACTGGATGGTCACACTCCTTTGATAACGGTTTTGTCCCACAGTTCAAAAGCTCGTTTTGAGTCAAAGACGCCTAAACTAAAGGCAAGTCCAAAAGAATATTCCCCCTCTTCCTCACGCCAATCTTCTATTGCATTCAAAAACTAGTTGTATTGTATAAGATGATGGAAAGACATAGAACAAATAAAAAAGAAGGAAAAAAAGTGGAAGAGCAGGGAGAGAAGTCAGGCAAAGGTGAGAAAACACAGTAAAGTGTTTAAACAGACATCCATCAAATCGCACTGATGTGCTCAGTGTCCCTCTCTGCTATTATGCAGTTGCAGTAGCGGTTTGAATGAACAACAACAAACAACATCACCAGCACCACAATGATTCCATACAATACCACCTTACTTGTTTCACACACAAACCCCAAACTCAACCCTCTGCATTTCTCATCATACTCACACTTCCAACCAAAAGGACACTGTTTCTCTCCCCCCTCTGCCTCTCTTCCCCTTTTAAACACTAACACAAACATATAAACACACTTTTTTTCTCTTTTTTTTTTTTTTTTTTATATTTATGAGTGTTCGGACCAGCTTAGTGTACCTCGACTAATCTCACATCAATACCGCTCGACCCTACTATATTTAGTTGCCAGAAAACATGCCTGACATATAAACACACCCTTGTCCATGCTTTGGACTTGGGGTTCAATTTCCGCTTCCACTTCACCTTTCCCATCACATCACTCTTTGGACCACACCACATTACTCCATTACTCACAAGTCACAACACAATTCTATCTATCCAACCACCAACATTTCTCTTTTCCTGTTCTTCTCTCTCAACTCATTGCTCTGCTTGACATTTACTTCAACTTTGATATCCAGATCATTTCACCAATCAATGATTCTGAATTCTACCCTTTTTAACTTTCAGCCCCATAATCTTCTCCTTTTCTTATTTACAGCCACAGATCACACATTGAAAGCACTCAACATGATAGAAACGGGACCCTACTACACCTCTGCATATTTCTTACCCTTCCCTACTCCTTCCAAGTTCCATCCAACAAGTAATCAAGTTTGTACACGGGAATCCAATTTTATGTCTGAACATATTCATATCTTATTTAATACATTTCCCCCACAGTATTTCAACTGAAATCTCTGTTACCATATTCGTTTTATTAATGTTTTTTCCTATGAATCTATTAAATGAGTACAGATTCTTTTTATAAAGTAAATAAAAACCAGGGAAAATATAGTTGCATCAAAGGAGATGGCTGACCTGATCTCAGAGATCAACGTCATATTCCTTAATGTTCTCAAAAATTGCACAAGCAGCATCTCTAGAAACGGAGTGTTTTCTACATTTTTTTCTTGAGGCAGAGACACAACCTGACCTAAATGAACTCAATTCAGAAAGATTTAATTCAGGTATTTTCCTTTACCTCAAAACAAGTCTACTCTAATACAATTCATCACAAACAAACAAACAAACAAATACCCCACCCTTTCCAAACCCATGAATTTAAACAGCAGTCTCAGGCATTGATTATCATTTGTCATATCTTACAGCCTGCTCAGAGACTGGATTCCAAAACAGCAACAAAAAAAAAGTTCATGATTAACACATTTGTTTGAGCAAAGACACCAAGGTAACAGTATCAGAAAGAGGATGTGTAAGATTGACGGTCTACAACTTTCCTGACTTAAATTCACCATGACATCCAAATATCAGGTTAATGGATTTTCAAAAATGAGATATTAAACAACTTGACAGAAGTACCTTTGTCATAAAGGATAAGCTCCAGAACTTGTTCAGGAAGACTTTGCAATATTCATATGCCAGAATGGGGTAGGGGGTGGGATGGGATTTTATTGGTGGAGAATTTTCTCTGTAACAAAATAAGGAAGCCATTTCCTCAACACAAAAAACACTGTAGACCTCACCTACAGAAAAATGTTATAGATTGAAAAATGCTCTACAATCACCAGCTATGAGAACAAGCACCATATGATAAGCATCAGAATTTAAGCAATGGAGTAATCATTGTTATGACAATGTGCATGGACAGCTACATAACATGGCAACTCAATGGTGAGAGTAGAGCCTTAGAAAATCAAACTTAATTTTTTAATTGGGGAAGTCAAATCCAAGTAAAAATGTTATGAATACCAAGATATGAAGTTATGCATAAGAAAATTGTATTTTGTTCAAAGAAGCAGACCGGTACTTAGAAACGAAGACAATGGTCCATTGCATCTTGAAATTAGGCCATGAAAAGAAAATTCAGCTAGCTCCAGTGGTTGAAAATCAAGAATATTCATCAAAGCATAAATTTCAAAATCTAACATATTTGAACAAACAAAAGGGTGGATTTGAACTGTGATTCTACATATATAAACTAAAATCACACGACAGGAAACCTTTATTTCTGCATTGTGATTCTACAGATATAAACTCATAAATCTCCAGAAATCATAAATAAATTGTAACCTACTCTATTTAATATCAATTAATTCCCAGAATTATCATCGTCATACATTGCATTTTGGGTAAACAAAATTCTACAAATCAACAGACCAAAACCTTGCAGCCACGACAACTTCATTGCCACATTGTTCTAATCAATTTCATTCATCTGTAACTAAAAACAAAATCATTGCAGATGAATGATATTCTCTACATAACAAATTGTAAACAGTATCATCAACTCCAATGCTACAGGAAGCCAACCATGCGGGTGTCAACTTCTGTAAAATGAGGAATAGAATTTGTCCTCTTCTAAATCTTAGAATCAAAAGTCCCTTATTAGCAACAAATAGTATTGAACGCTGACAACCAATAATACACTAGGGACGGTCAAACAACAAAACGCAAAGAACAAACATAGAAGTCACCAAAAGAAAAGAAGACAAACACAAAAGGGAAATAAATGAATTGAGAAGGGTAAAACAAGAGAGTGAAATAAACATATGCTTCTATTAATTGATTAGGAACCAAAAAAAAAAAAAAAAAAAAAAGAAGAAAGCAACCCAATAAATGAAAATTTGGAAAGCATACATCATCCTCATCATTATCTCGATACATACATTTGGAACGTCATCAAAATGCTTCTCACCCACTGAGCAGAAACAGGCATTTCGAAAAAACCCATTACGGATGAAGAAAGGTATGCTGTTCATCGTCGTTTAAAACTCAATGGAAACCCCAGAAAACTCCCAAAAATAACAATAACTGAAAAGGGGTATGAGTGTTCTTTTTTGTTGGGAGAGAAGAAGAAAGGGGTCAAGGAAAAGAAAAGAAAAGAAGAAACTATTTCATATATACGGTATTGTTTGCCTGGCTCCATCCTGTCTGCCTTTTTCGACGCAATGAGAGGATTAAACAGAGAGATGCTACATTGTACTGCAACTATCTGTAAATGCCCGAAAACGACCTTCGATTTACGAAGGCGCGGTGAGAAGTTACCTCTTGGGGACCAAGGCCAGCTTGGTCATTGCATAATGGGGGAGAGAAAAACCTGTCCTCCACAGCCATAGCAGAAACAGAGAGAAAATGAAAAAAGGAAGAAGATAAAGCCAAAGGAAGACGAGTTAGAAAGAAGAAGGTTTCTTGGTTGGGTTTTGTGAGGTGAAAAAGGTGAAAAAAGAAAAAGCATTGCCTGGTTTTTTGGGGGGATTTTAGAGAAATGGAAAGGGACCTGAACAATGTAGGAGGGTAAAGGAAGTTTTGTCTATAGCTTCATCTTTTTCATTGGTTGAAGGAAGAAGGGTAGTTTTTTTTGCAGGCATTTTCAGGCCCTTTGGATTTGGGGAAGGCCGGTGAAATGCCATTTTCAACTCTCTCTCTCTCTCTCTTTGTTCCTCTTCTGCAATAACACTCGCCGTTTTGTCTCTGTCCCTTTCTTTCTCGCTAATCGCTATCAATTTTGGTGCCCATGCCATTGAACGCAAATAAATTTTTTTAAAACATATTAAAACCCTTTAAATTTTTTTTTTTTTTAATACAACAAACGGGTGTACGAAGATTTGAACTTTCAATCTAAATAAAAGAATATATGTCAATTATTCAGAACTATGCTCATGTTGGTTTAAAAAAAAATTAGTTAAAATACTATTTGAATTCCTCTATTTTAAAACATATTTTATTTTAGTCTAAATACTTTCAAATGTCTAAATTTATTCTTTGTACTTTGAATAAATTCTTTCTATTGTTAGTTTATTGTTAACTTTTTTTAAAAAAAAAAAAGTAGTTTCTATTATTTTTCTTTCTATAAATTTTAAAAATATATTGCATATCATTTCATTTCTTGCCTAGAAATTATTATTATAAAAAAAAAATAGTTTCTATTATTTTTCTTTCTATAAATTTTAAAAATATATTCATATCATTTCATTTCTTGCCTAGAAATTATTATTATTTAATCAATTTTAATACAAATTAACTGTAAATAGATTAAGAATATAGGGACTAAAATTTTGACATTTAAAAATATCAGTATTAGAATAGAAACATAAGATACAGAGATCAAAATAATATTTTAAAAAAAATCTTCTACTTTTCTGAGAAATTTCATATAAAAAAAGCAAAAGAAAAAAGAAAGAGGGATTTAAAGTTGTGCACCAATGCTTAGGTGCACCCATGACACAGCCCACCCATCATCACAGCTTGCATTTTGACTTTTGCTATGATGTGGGATTTCTGTACAATTTGCAGATATTAATGCAAACAAACAATTCCTCCAAAAAAAATGCAAACAAATAAATTAAATAATATTCGATTCAGTATTTTGTATATATTAGAATTTAAGTCTCTAAACAATGACCCGGAAATTGTTTTACAATATAATTGGTTTGTATTAGATTATACTTTCATGAGTTTCCGTATTTTAGCGATAATGTAGGCCCCATTTGATAACGTTCTCGTTTCTTGTTTCTGTTTCTTAAAAATTAAAAACAGAAATATGTTTGATAACTATTTCTATTTCTTGTTTCTTATTTTTTGGTAAAAATAAAATTTAGTACATATACTTTATTTTTTGGTAAGACAATCAAACATGCCCACATTTCTTTAATTTAATAATAAACTTTATTTTTATTTTTTCTTTAAAAATGCATTAGCTAATAATACATGCAAGTAAAATAAAAAAAAAAAAAAAGAGAGATAATGTATATATTTTTTTACATTTAATGGTAAACATGAAATACATTATTAGTTTATTTATTAAATAAAAAAAATAAAATCGTACCAAAAGGAAAAATAATAGAGAATTAAATAGAAAATAATAACTATAAGCTCGTTAATGTAAAGTAAAAGAAAATAAGAAAATAAGAGAGAAGAGAAAAACATAAACGAAAAGAGAAAAGGAAAAAGGAAAAAATAAAAAATAATAATGAACTATTAAAAGAAAAAAGAATATGATGAAAGAGAGAGATCGAATATAAAGAAATAAATCAAAAAAAATAAAAGGATTAAAAAGTATTAAAAGAAAAAAAAATAGAATGGAAGAGAGAGACAGAAGAGAGGGGGGAAAAGAAAAATAGGAATACATGCATGAAACCTGAAAAAAAAAACAGAAACAGAATTTGAGAAACTACTTTTTGAAGTTTCTCAAAATCTGCCATTTTTTTTATAAACGTTTCTAAAAAATTTAGAAACAAGAAACATGATCGTTTATCAAACATGTATGTTCTTGAAAAATGAGAAACATGAACAAGAAACAGAAAACATGAACGTTATCAAACGAGCCCGTAAAGAATTTTAACCCATCTCAACCATCAAAACAATAATCAATCATCGAGATCATTCCAATGAAATATAATTTTCCTTGTTTTGAGTTGAACAACGTTTGGAAGTAAGGTAGAGAGATTTGAACTTTTGACCTCTAAGTAGAAATGTTCATTTTTCTTGCAGAGCTCTATCCCTAATGCGGTGGAGAATCCCCATTTAAGTAGGAAATGGGGAGAAATTTTTTCTAGTTAGCTACTGTTCTCATCCCCAACCTCGTTCCCGCCATGTTCCTTGTCCCTGCGTCTGATTTCTTTAAAATTTTTAATATATATATATATTAAAACTTTTATGAAATATTCTTTTATTTTTGTAAGGAAATTAAAAAAAAAAATCATTAGGAATTAACAATTAAAAATTTTATTTAATCAAAATTTAAAAAAATGAAAATCATAAACGGGGAATAATTCGAATCCCCGCTTCTTTTCCCACGAAATAAAATGGGGAATTTCACGAGAACGGAGAATGAAATGGGGGAGGGGATGGGGAAGGCAATTCCCCCGCCCCGTGGACATCTCTACCTCTTAGTCGAGAGTACGTGCCAATTATCATTAAGCTATGCTCACTTTGACAATTTTTTTTATAGTTTACCTTCACTAATAATGCTTATATAAAAGCTTTGCAAAGCCCTTTTTTCACTCTAGCTTACTCTAAGGGCATGTTTGTGAGTAATTTTGAAATAGTTAAAATAATTTTTGTCATGTTCAAAATTACTCCAAAATATACCTTTAATAATTGAAAATCAACTTGATGTTTGATTTTACACTTTTAAAGGCGATTTTTATACCATAGCAATTGATTTTGAATAATTAATGACATGTTTTGGGATGATATTGTATACGACAAAAGTAATTTTAACCGTTTCAAAATTACTCTCAAACATGCCATAAATGTCCTAAATTATGTTTGAAAAGTTTGTTATTTCTTTTGAATTGTTATAAATTTATTATTCTCAACTAACAATCTACTTTTTTTTTTTTTGAAAGAACTAACAATCTACTTTAAAACGTAGAAAATAATAATTATGATGTTGTTAAAAAAAAAATAACAATACATGAAAGAAAAGAAAGGGCATCCGATTCGAAACTAAGATTGGTAGAGGAAGAATATTTAATGTGTGTAGAGTTTTGTTGTTAAATGTAAGATGGGGAATAATAAAAATATCACCGACGTCCGACATTAATTGTAACGTGATTTAGTAATCTCAAATAGGAAATTAGTTTTTGCTTTTTCTTTTGTTTTTTGAGATAAATGGATTTTTGCTGTGATATATGAATTTGGGGGAGGGGGCAAAAACGCGTAATGGGTGGGGATGGGGATGTACGGATTGCGGCCGTCGCTGTCGGATCGGAAAGCAGATCGGCCACCGGCAGCAGCGGCGGTAACCCCGAAGGATTGTCGTTGCTGGAGACCTGCCGTCTGACACACATTATCCTTTAAAACCACGTCCCTGCAATATGAACCTATTTATTTCTTCTTTATTCGTTGTTTGGTTTGAATGGTATTTTGGTTCTTATATTTATAATTTTTATTTGTTTTGATTTGTGTAATTTCAAAATTTTTATTTTGATGTATATAGTCTCGTTTGATAACTATTTAAACTCTATTTGATATCTTTTTTTTTTTAAAAAAATTGTACTTATTTTTTCATTATTTATCTACAACGAGTTATCTTTCTTAAGAAAATATTTAAATTCTTATCCAAATTCCAAAAACAAAAACATGTTTTTGAAAACTACTTTTTTTAGTTTTTAAAACTTGACTTGATTTTTGAAAATACATGTAAAAAATAGATAACAAAACAAGAAAAATCCATGGTAGAAGTAATATTTATAGGCTTAATTTTCAAAACAAAAAAAAATAAAAACTAAATGATTATCAAATGAGACCTATATTTTAACTTTTGTTCATTTTAGTCCTTTTTATTGTTTTGGTGCATACATTTTTAAAAAATAATTCATTTTGCAAAATTTTAATACACATAACGAATGTTCGTTAATACAAAATTATAGTTACATTTCAAGGAATTTAGTATTGTGTTGAAATTATGATTAAAAAAAATGAGATGAAAAAGAAAATGAATAGATAAAAAATTTCACTTTTTAAAGTAGTAGGAGACTAAAACAAATCTTTCAAAAATATAAAAACTAAAATAGAATATAATTGAAAGAACCTCAAAAAATAGACATTTTGAAACCCCGTAAACCAAAATAAACAAAGTTGAAAATTCGCTACAGTTTTCAAATATGGAGGAAAAATTAAAAAGAAGAAGATGGAAAATATATATATAGATATATTAGTTTAAAAAAAAGATATTTATTATTTGGTTGATTATTGTGGAGGAAAATGAAATTAGATGTTTTTTTTTTTGTTTCTTAATTTATGGGGTTGTACATCGAGGATGGTGAAATGTTGGGTAGGTGACGGAAGTGTTGGTAAGACAAGAGAGAGTGTGTGGGCAACGATGCCATCAAGTAAGATTTTTATTTTATTTTATTTTTTTTGAAGGTCCATAGGGTGAGATGTTAACTTCCCACAATTGAACTCTATTTTTCAATTCTAAAAAACTAATAATAATAATAAACAAACACCAACATATTTAAATATCATCGAAACCATCAATTTTCATTAAAATACTTTTTCTTATAAAAATATGTCCATTCAAACTTACATTACTACTAATTTGACTAATGAAAGAAAAAAAACTAAGTTAAATTACACGAGTCGTCGAACTTTTATGACTGTGTCTAATAAATCTTTGAACTTAAAAAGTATCTAATAGGTCCATAAACTTTAAATTTTATGTTTAATAGATTATTGAACTTTAAATATGTCAAGTAGATCATTTAACTTCCAAACTTGTGTCTAATAGATCCTTGACATATTAAACATTTTTTAAAATTAATGAATGTATTAAACATAAAATTGAATTTGTGTCTTATGAGACATTAAACTTTCAATTTTGTGTCCAATAAATTCATGAATTTTTAAAAATGTCAAATAGGTCAATGGCATATTAGATATAAAATTGAAAACCCATGGACTTATTAGACACAAAATCAAAAGTTTAGAAATTTATTATAAACTTTTTAAAATTTGGGAACATGTTAGACACTTTTTAAAGCTCAAGAACCTATTTGACATAAACTTGAAAGTTTAGAGACTAAACTTGTAATTTATCAAAGAAAATAAAATGCATTTAATATTGAACTACGCTTAAGTTGACATCTTGATCAATTAAGTTACGAGCAGGAAAAAATCACTATGATGAAGTGTTAAAGTTAAATTACAATTCCTAAACTTTTAAAATTGTTTATTAAGTCATTAAACTTTAATAAATGTCATTAGATCTATAAACGGTAAAATATGTCTAATAGGCCTCCAAATTATTATTTTGTGTCTAATAAGTTCTTAAACTTTAAATAATATCTCATAAATTATGGAGTTTAATAAGTTATCAAACTATTAATTTTGTGTCTAATATGTCTTTAAACTTCAAACAATCTTTGCCAATATGAGCATAACTTGATAGGAATTGACATGTATTCCTTTATGTAGGTCGGAGATTTAGAATTAGGAATTTACTAGACACGAATTAAAAGTTTATTGAAAATTTAGTGATTCTATTTGATGGTTTTTAAAATTTTGGAATCCAATAGACAGAAATAAAAATTCAGAAAATAATCAAACACAAAATTGAAAGTTTAAAAACCTATTACTCATGTTTTAAAATTTTAATATCTATTAAACAAATTATTAAGGCCCCATTTGGTAACCATTTGGTTTTTGAAAATTAAACCTATAAATACTACTTCCATCTATGAGTTTCCATGTTTTCTTATCTACTTTTAATATGTGTTTTCAAAAACCAAGCTAAGTTTTGAAAACTAAAAAAAATAGTTTTCAAAAACTTGTTTTTGTTTTTAGAATTTGGTTAAGAAATCAAGTGTTTTCTTAAGAAATATGGAAACCATTATAGAGAAGATGGAAACCATTGTAGATAAATAATAAGAAAACAAACATAATTTTCAAAAACTAAAAATCAAAAACCAAATGGTTATCAAACGAGGCCTAAAAGTTTAGGGACCATATTTAACATTTTTAAAGTTTAAGAACTTGTTATTAGACAAAATCGAAAGTTCACGAATGCACCAAACATTATTAAATTCAAGAACATATCAAACGCAACTTTAAAATTTAGAGACCAAACTTGGAACGGAACCAAAAATTACGTACACGTGAAAGTTGAGAGGGAAAACAACAAAAGTGAGAAGAATAGAAAGGAGGGATAAGGTGAAAGAGTGAAGCAAAATTAGGTAAAAAGTGATAAGAGAAGAGAATGAAGGGTGTGTAGATGCCCCTAGGCTGACACGTCTATGTGGGGGCAATTCAATTTGGGATCAGCAAAAGCAGAAGCTCAGAAGCTCAGAAGCAGAAGCAGAGAGTACTAGGAAAAAAAGGCCAGCATTAATGAATGGCAGCCAATTCATTACCATATATAACTATTAATCAACCCCTAAAACCACTTTCAATTTTTTGCTTGCATTTCATGAAATGGGGATTGTGAAAAAGTAGTTGGGTTGGGTTTTAGGACTTAATTAGAGGCCTTTTTAGGCAATCTTTGTTGTGTACAGATAAGCATTATTAATGCTTGCATTTACTTCTATAACCACTTTTAATATCTCATTTCCCTTTTTTTACTATGTTTTATTATTCTCAATCTTTTTCTTTTTCTTTTTCTTTTATTGTCTTCTCTTCTCAGACAACCCTAAAAAAAGTTTAGTGTTCTTATTATCATTCACCTACTCTTTCCTTTTTCTTCCCCCCTTAACTCTGTTTTGTCTTTTCATTCATTCATTCATCTCTCCTCTTTAATTTAACTTGGATTTAAATCCCCTTTTCATCTTCATCTTTTATTATTATTTAGCCTTGGTCCATAAACTTTTAAGTGAACTATTTTGGGTTTATTCCATTTTTAATTGGAAATCTCTAAAATGTCTGTTTCAATACAAAATTGACCATTTTTTAATTTTGGGTATTCTAACCTCTATTGTTTAACAAAAAAAAAAAAAACAAATAAATAAAGTCACTTCAAATACGTATATCAGTATGCTGACGTAGACGTGTATGAGAGCCACATAAGCTTTTTGAGATGAATATTGGGTGGAGTAGATAATAGGTAGTAGATTAGTAGTAAAGACCAAAGTTGTTGTTGTTGTTTTTTTTTTTTTTTTTTTTTTTTTTTTTTTTTTTTAAATTTATGAATTAAAATAGACATTTTGAAGGTTTAAGAATCATAGAGATTATTTTTTTTAAGGGTTAAATATATGTTATAGTCCTAATGTTTGAACGTTCTTTCTATTTAGTTCTTATTATTTAAAAATTTCAATTTATTCACTTATGTTTTAATTTTTTCAATTGAGTCACCCTCTTGGTGAATATTGAAATTAGCTCATAATAGACTTACATGACATAGTATTCAATGAATTTGCATAAACTTAGATGAGAAAAAAAATGTAATTTAAGAGAGTGAGGTTTACATCCACCAACCTACATTTACGTCCAACTAGAATTTACCAAACGATCGAACATTAAAATATTATCATAAATGTCACCATAGATTAGTGTACATAAATCTTAATTATCTATACTACACTAATCTACCGTGACAGTTACAATAATATTTGTACAGAAAAAATTATTTATAATTATTTTTAATTAATAAAATATTGATGTATGTGTACCATTGAATTGAAAATTGAACCATGCATTTTAAAAAAGAGCCAAAAGAAAGAAAATTACTGAAATGGCCTCACGTGAGATCAATGTGCAACACCATTCCACCATCTTCCCCCCTTTACCCCTACATATTCATTCACGCTCTTCATTCACCTTGTTATACAGATGGTGTATCTAAACACTCGTCTCCTTAAATCTCTTCCTTTTTCAAATTTAAATTCAAATCCTAGAGTTTGTTATCTTATTTTAAATATGAAATCTCAATTTTCCTATCTATTTCAATTTATCCTTTCAATCTTTTTTTCTATAATCTTATTTTATTTTCCAAATTATATTTAAATCTTTTATTTTATTTTATTTTTTTATATTTCTCATTCTTAAATCTTAATTATCCATAGGTTTTTTAAAAACTTTTGATTTTTATCCTTCCAATTCTTAAATCTAAATCTACATTTTTTCGATTTGGCCTCTATTTCACATCTAGCAGTATCCAACGAACTAACAACTATCGACCTTTAAGAGTTGTTTGAGGCACTGAGTGAGTTATAATAATATGTAGAGTTATATAATATATGTTTAGGATGCATAGTTATTTAGTTTGAGTTATAATAGTCTATGTTTGGGGTGCAGAGTACTCCACAAGCTCTTATAACCCGAACTATTATAATTCACGCCCCAAACAAAGCTCCCTATAGTTTGCATTTAGATATTCCACGACTTCCATTACTGAAACTCCAATCTATTTTCAAATTCAAGCATGTCACACACATTCGTACTATATTCTTATTTTCAAATAAATTTTTGCGTTTCGCCCTCTCAAATCAATTACAATATCCAATTTTTTCCAACTTTTCTCCCAAGGTTATTTCTCAAACACTCACTGAAATCCATTTTAAAGACTCGAAATTTTTTATAGCATATTGGATGAAAATGATCCATTATCTTACGTATCCATTTTTCATTGCAATTCTAAAGAGCTCTAATTCTAAAGAGAACTCTACATCATTTGCATTAATTAATCTCAAATTATGCCTTTTTAGATTTTTGGATTTTACAGTATATTGTGAGATTTAAGTAATTGATTTTATGCTGATTTAAAATGCTTATTGATTTAAATATACCCTAGCATATCTTTGTAAATTTTGATTCACTTAACTAACTATTTTTTTGCTTGATTTTTAGGGCTTGAATAAAGGTATTTTATTATTATTTTTTTTTGGTGGAAACATCCTAAATTTAGCCTTTGCCCATTCATACAATACAAAAAGATCTTTGGCCTTTTATCAAAACAACTATTTTATTTTGGTCTTCCATGTTGTTGTCTACATGACATAATATTCCATGAATTTGCATAAACATAGATGAGAAAAAATGTAATTTAAGAGCGAGAAGTTTACATCCACCAACCCACATTTACATCAAACTAGAATTTACCAAACCACGAAGCATTAAAATATTATCATAAATATCACCATAAATTAGTGTGCATATATATTACATAAATGATTTATAATTGTACTGAAAAAATTATTTACAATTATTATTAATTAATAAAATTGTGATGTATGTGTACCATTGAGCATTTTTATGATTTCATTATCGTTTAAAAATTACTCATTAAAAGCTTGACAATAAAATTGAAAAAAAAAAGAAAAAGAAAAAGAAAGCGAGATTGATACATCGCTTTGTTGCGTTTGGATGTTGGGCCGCTGCTCGGCCCAATGCCTGCGGTACGGAGTGCACACAGGGCCCATTACTCGAGCACTAAGGTTATTCATTGAAACGGTTGCGTTTTGCCGCATTGTTTTTTATTTTTTTCTTTAGTACTGTATTTTTCCTTTTTAGTCAAAAAGATTTTTGAATACTGTTAATGACTTATTATTGGCTTGGATTAAGAGCTTATGCTGACGCAGTATGCATACACACATATATATGGACACGTTTGAAAGTAGATTTTGAAAGGATCAAAATCACTTTTGTTGTAGTTAAAATTATTTTGAAATATTTTTTTAATTATTCAAAATTAATTTTTATAGCATGAAAATCATATTTAAAAGTATAAAATCAAACATTAAATTGATTTTGAATGATTAAATGCATGTTTCGAAGTAATTTTAAACCTAACAAAAGTAATTTTAATAATTTTAAAATTACTCTCAAATATCTCTTATATATTTTTGAGTTCACGCACCATATTAAAGTTAAACGTAGGCACTTTTATATCTTAAAATTAAATTAAATTGAAAAAAAAAGTAAATGTTAAATTGCGCAATTATCACTGTCCCTGCTATTTTTTGTGCACTACCAAATTTCCCGTCTGTCAGATTTCTGCGGTGCGCCAAATTTATCAAATACGCAATAAACTGAAGTTATCAAAAGAATTTAGCTACCAGAAAAATATATCAGATAATTTACTAATTATTAAAAGGTAATTTTCTCTCTGAATTCAAAGTGTAGATAGATGAAACGAGACAACAAGATAACTCAACTGACATAAAATATTTATTTTTGATCAAGGGGTCAGAAGTTCGAATCTCAAATTCATATACTACTGAACTAAAAATAAACAAAATAAAATAACTAAGGTCAGAGGTTCGAATCTCCCAATTCACATATTACTGAACTAAAAATAAAAAAAAATGGAACAACCTAGTTTAACCTAGAAGAACTACTTAAAGACAATGGTAAGTTGAAAGTTTAAATCCTCATTGCATGATTTTTAATATTTAAATTGTAATACTAGAATAAAATGGAAGAAATGATCATACAACGACAATAATAATTAATAAACGAAAAAAACTTATTATATATTATTATTTTATTTAACTTAATCTTAGTCTGGAATTGTAATAGTTACTTAAATAATTGCTATCGACTAGACATAGAGTGAATTAGTATTTGGTAAATTTTAATTGTAAATATGAAAAACAGGTTACAATGAATATTAAATTATTTGTAGTTTATATAATGACTAAAGTATGCACAATATTACCATTATACATAATATTATGTTGATGTTTAATTTAATTTTTTTATAAGTTAATTATTTAACATATTATATAATTTTAATTACAAACTATATTGTGTACTCTAGATTTGTTTATATTTGGTAAAAACAACAAATTAAAAGTTAACCTACACATAACTCAACTCATTCAAATATTATATTATTGAACAAAAAGTTAAAAGTTCAAATCTACACTCCACATGCATGGAACTAAAAAAAAGGCAATAAATTAAATATAAGTAAAATAAAAAATAATAATAAACAAGGATTGATAGTAAATGTAGATATGGAAGAACAAATTGTTAAGTTACTATTAATTGAATTTTACAAATTAACATAGTCGAAAAGGCTCTTTTATTTAACTAGTTTTGTCAAAAACTAAAATACTACCTTTGCAAAAAATAAGAAAGTAAAAAAATAAAATATTAAAAAACCATTTTCTTAATCATCTATTTTTTTTTTTTTTTATAAAATCAATCCGGAATCGAGCCTTAATAATTTATGTACTTTTTTGTTTGTTTGTTTGGTTTTTTTTTTTTTTTTTTTTTTTTTTGGGTGAATGGAACATTAACCAAACGTTTAAAAAAAATTAAACAATCTAACATTAATATAGCCAAATTATAAAGATAGATTCTACATATATGGGTCATATTATTATGTAATTTGACGATGAAAAATGAAAAAGAATAAATAAAGATGAATATTTCAAAATGATTAGTTTCGATGTTGGCCACTAGGATAGTCTTGGATCATGTTGACTTCTTTTTCTTTTTTGAAAAAAAAAAATCAGTAATTGGGAATTTTTTTAAGGCCAAAAATGAACAAAAGAAGTGGCATTAAAAATTGCAAAAATGCCATCCCCAACCAAACAGTAAAATCCCAACGAGCAACCGTAGACAATCCCAATTGCTATCACTGTAATCCTCAACTGAAAGGAAAGCTATGATTAGATACTCATACTCTCCTTCTAATTGGCTAATTCATTCTTTAATGCCAATGTCGCTCTTCCAATTTTTCCTTTTTTTTTTACACCAAAAATAAAAAAGGAATGAATATGCTCGTGACTTTTTTTTCCTTTCCTTTTCTTTTTATATATTCATCATTTAATTTTCAGAGTAGAAAGATTTTACAAAGAATAAGAACAAAAGTGATAAGGAAAGGTAGAATTTTGCACAATTGGATGTTGCCAAAACTTTTCCAAAGAGAAGAAAGATGTTATAACTTTCTTTTTCTACGGTTCAAAGTACTGTTAGAACAACAAATCTTTACAATCACATGTTATTTTTTTATTTTACTTCTGTTTTTTGAGATGTTTTTACTTATATATCATAAATTTTCGATATTTCTCACTTACCATCAATATAAAATTATGTTCGATTTCTCAAAAAAGGAAGCTATGAAAAAGTACATAGCAAAAAAGATGAATTGTAATGTAATAGTTTGATGCATTGGTTGGTCTTGTCTTATCGTTGAAAAAAGAAGTATTCGTTTTTTTTTTTTTTTTTTTTGAGGGGAAGGAGTAGGGCTAGGCTTCCACCACTTTGGTTTTATGGCTTCTCCACCAAATCAAAGTGAAGTTGGTCATCTTGAATCTCATTCCTGTTGGTATTTGTGTGTGTGTTTTTTTTAGAGTTAGAGAGAGAAAAAGGCAGACAGAGGGCCCCACACACAGCTCACTCACGTGTGCTCTTCCTATATGTCACATGTCACTCTTAATATCTTTGTCCACCATAATCCCTAATTCATCAAAGTGTGTGTTTTTTTTGGCTTGGATGTAACACAGCTACCTTATACTTCATATATTTTTCCACAAATTATACAAGGATTTTTCGGTTTCATTCCACTTCTCTCTTGGTATTATTGTGTTTATACTGCTATAAATCTCGTCCATCATAATTCTTCTTTTGAACAAGACCTTTTCTTTTCTGCCGACTAGACGTTCTCTTAAATACCATGGTGCAAGACTTTCTAATCCATTAGGACACCGTTTGATGTTGGAGTGGAACTTGCACACTAAGGCTTGTGGAGTTATGGGAGATTTGGATTAAACACTTCTTTGTGCAATACTGTGGTGCCCATATGTCTTTATGTCCGTTCATTTTAGGTATTGATTGAACTTCAATGAGCCAATCTTATGCTTTGAATTTGGACTCAACTTTATTAAATAATTAGACTTCATTGTTTCTTACTAATTACTAAAGCTAAGTTTATTTATGGTTAAATGATCAAAAATACCCCTAAACTATAGGGTTGGTTTCAATTATACTCCTAAATTTTGAAAAGTTTCATTTTAACCCTTGAACTTTGAAGTTTGTTTCAAAACAACCCTTGAAGGTTTTTTCCGTTAAATTTATGGACGAAAAATGACGTATTTGCATATGTTTTGATTTTTTTTTTCAACGTATATGTTCAAATATGTTCACATAAGCAATAATACATATGCAAAAACATCATTTTTCGATCATGAATTTAATGAAAAAAAGCCTTCAAGGGTATTTTTGAAACAAATATCAAAGTTCAAGGGTTAAAATGAAACTTTTCAAAATTTGGGGTTATAATTGAAATCAACCTCATAGTTCAGGGGTATTTTTGATAATTTAACCTTTATTTATTTATTTATTTATTTTAAAAGACTAAGACTAACATTTTAAGTTGATTGACATCAAAGTTATTTGAACAATAGGTTCATTTTTTAATGATGATTTTTTAGGAAAGAATTGAGATTAACTATACAAAAACAAGGGGTGTCAAAGTGAAAATTGGAGTGTTTATTTTACAATAATAAATATATATACTCTTTATGATACATGTGGAAGAAAAAAAATTACACATGTGCAACATAATTATAAATATTTTATCACAAAAATATACTTTAATAAAGAGGAAAAAAAAGTTTTGGATCACCGAATCATCTAAATGGAAAGAATGTTTTTTTTTCTAATAAAAAAAAATACTTATTTATTCTACTATAGAGTAGATATACGTACGGTAATTCGATTTAAAGTAAATACATTATACTTTTTCTAAAAAAATACTATACTTAACATATATATATTGTCAAATAGAATAAGATAAATTTTTCTCAAAAAAAAAAAAGAAAAAGAGAAATCAATTATGCTGCCTGGGGCAAGTGGAGAAGTCATTCATATTAATGGTTCAAACACACTACATGATGAAATGAAATGAAACCAATATAATCTTGGGATTTTTCCTTTTCCTCCCTAAACACCATTGACAAAGAGAAAGGTAAAAAAAGAAAAGAAGAAGAAGAAGAAAAGAAAATAGAGATATGCCATACACAAATGTGTATATATATATATATATATATATATAACATTAGAATGCTTTATTCTTGTGTGTGGGATAAGTTAATGGAGAGACAAACTAAAGATGCCTAAATCAATCAATAGTTTCCATTAGATTAAAGCTTTTTGGTTTGAAGTGGGTGTGGGGCTTCATTGGAATTTGGAATCATGCCCTCAATTATATTAATTCAGAATCAGGAACCCACTTGGATGCAATGCAATGCAATGCCATTCCTTACAAAAACCAATCACTTTCCCTTTCCTTCTAATCTCTACAACAATACAATACTTCATACTTGTCTTGTCTAAATAAGAATTCCAATACTTTCTCATAGGGTTTATTCTCATTACCATCTATTTTTATTTCATTTAATAGCTAGCTAGGCCGTCTTACTAATATTTTCTTAACCACTAAAAATAATTCAAAGTACTTATTTTTCTATTACTCTCATCCAAACCTTTACCGTTCCTAAAACTCAAACTCCTTTTTCTTTTTATGATCTTTTTATGAGTTAAAAATACTAATAATCATATTAAATGAACTTAAAACAAGTCACATTCTACGAAAGTGATAAAAAAAAAAAGATGCAAAGAAAGAAGAGAGAGAGAATATTTACAAGAGAGTTGGCAAATCATATGTATGTGTATATATATATACTTATAAAGATGCCATACCCATTGACTTGAAGATTAGGCA